>CM029405.1:31144806-36258533 GCA_017139565.1 Luffa aegyptiaca | reverse complement strand
TTAGTATACTGGGTATTTAATGCCTAGTTTATTGTATTTTACTCCGTAGGAGAAGCTTTTGACGAATCCACCAAGAGTTGTTATTTCGCTTGGCCTAACAATGTTGATGAAGGAACTAACTCTTCAGTCCATCCCGTCATCTCAAACGTTGATGAGTGCCTCAATACAGTGGGAGAGGAATTCGTATTACAACCTTGACCGCCTACTTGGGTTTAAATTGAAACTCAGGTTGTCATACCTAATGATGGCATTGAGGATCCATTGTCCTATCGACAGGCAATGAATGACGAATATGTTGGGATTGGTGCCCTAAAACTCGTAGATAGTGAATGTTAAACGAATTATATACTTATTCGATAAAGGTGTTATCAAGATTGATTCAGTAAAAGTCATTACTGAATAAATTAAATTGCACTTATAATAACCCAAATCCAATAAACTAAGATCCATGGCTATAGGATGAACACTTGAGCTTTATGTAGAGACATAAAAGTGGATCAAGCTTAAGTAATAGCCAAAACGGTCTATAGTATAGGAATAGGGTTGGGTACCTTATTCTGGAGACACTATGAGACGCGACCCACTTTATAGATGGTATAGACGATGTGATCCTAAATCGTCCATGTAGAGACATGCGAGTGGGGGCGTCCTATGCAATGAGTTTGCATAAGACCAGGACCGAGAAATAAGTCGCTCTCGCTTTATAACACCGTTTACTGACGAGACTGACTATTTCATGTGATGACCTAGGTAACTCGATCTTAATCCTGAGTTAACTATGAACTCCTGTTTATTCGGGCTTATCCTTAGATCTGCATAGGTGAGAGTGGCTCAGTATCGCCGACTCAATAGGCCTCCCATTTCAGGGATAGGAACGGGTAGATAGCTGGGGACATAGTCGTGCAAGAAGGAATTCACTCCTACCCGAATAAGGGATAGTAGAGAGGTTGTTCCCTTAAGTGCTGACTCCGAGGCTTGAACAAAGGGATCCCGCCCTCTCATTGGCCCGAGAGGGACTCGGTTTATTGGTTGGACCATAAACCAATTGTTCATTAGAGGATCAGTGGGACTTAAGGAACTAGAAGTACTATAGGGGTAAAACGGCTTATTGACCTAGCTATAGCTACGAACAACCTGTGAAGGATCGACTTACTAATCATGGTTAAATCAAGTGGACGGAAATATATCTATAGTGAGGGGAGTGCAACTATCGGGCTATAGTGGAGTGTCCCGATAGTTAACGAATGTTGGCTAGCTTGGACAATGAGATTAGTCGGTTAGCCTCGAATCGTTGGAGCCCATGATCTATAGGTCCATTAGGTCCCCCTACTAGCTCATATCGGAATTAAGCCTAGAACAAAAGATAGGAAGCTTTGAATCGTTCAAAATCGGGAAAAAGGGTATTATCGTAAATTGTGTTTGACACAATAATTTAATTATGAATTAAATTAGAAAATGAGAGATGAAGTATTTAAAAGTGTTTTGAATACTATATATATGTATTAGGAATCATATATATGGAATTGCACAAGATAACAAAGATTAATTAGATTAATCATATCAAAATTAATTTGAAAATTTTCAAATTAATTACCAAGCAATCAATTTCAATTTAGAATTGAAATTGGGGGTAATTTGCAAGCTTGAAATTTGATTTCAATTTGAATTTAGTGGATTTAGTTGGAAATCCACTTAATGCATGATCATTCAAAGTGGAAAGACAACTCACTCATGCATTGTTGCATGTCTTGTGTAATGTACACCTAGAATCCACTTGAGCTTGCAAATACACCATGTGTCTTGTGTCTTGAGGCTTGGCTTTGCATGGAGAATGTCTTTAAAAGGAGTTTGAATCATATTCAAACATAGGAGAGCCATTTTCCTTAAGGTTATGCTGCTGGAATTTAGACTCAAAGTTCTCTCATCTCTCATTCTTCTCCATTGTTTGATGCTTCAAGCATTCCCTTCCCATTCCCTATCTTATATAGACTCCCACAAGTCGTTCTTGGCCCAGGAGTATAGTAGGGAAGACTTTAGAGGTTGTCCAAGGAGCATAGGAGAGGCAAACACCACAAGGAGTTCAACATAAGTGAGCTACAAAGGTTGGTGTTTTCTAAACTCTCTATTCTGTCTTTTCTAGAACATGCATGCTTTAGGAGTAAAATTGAATGTCTTAAGTGCTTTCGATCTTCAATTGCTTCCGCATGTGTAATATGTACACTTTCAATTGGTATCAGAGCATGATTAGAGCACTTAATTCGTTTTAATTTTGCTTTGGTGGGTACCATTTTGAAATTGAATTTTCTGTGTGCTAAAATGGAAGTGTTCTGGTTTGGCAATTTTTTGAGCATTCAAACCTTCATGAAATTGTAATTGCTCGGATATGTAAGAGCGTTAATGTGTGTACTATAGTCTGTAATTTTTATAGAGTCATTAGAGTCCATATAGGCTGTAAAATCGAAGAAAAACCGGAGAAGACACAGCAGAAAATGAAAATTCCAGCAAGCTGTTTTTTAATTCCAGCAGCAGTTTTTTTTTAATTCCGGTTCAACTGCTGCCTTTTGGTCCGGCTCGGTCTGTTGCAGCGCCATTTCACTCATTGCATGGCCGGTTCATTGCTTGGATGAGCGATTCGGGATGGTTCGTGAAGCTCGGGCGTATTGCAAGTTTTTTATTAATTATTATTGTAATAATTAGTGAAATTGCTTGTGTTTTTTTAAAAATTGCCAAACTATTCCATTTTAGCTTGATTTAATTACTTTATGCATTGTGAATGTATGGTTTAATTAAATGGATGTATGTGCATTATGAGCATGCCATATAGTTTTAAAACCCCACCATAGGAAAGCATGTTCATGCATTTGTTTAATTTTAATAAGTGTTATTGATTAATTCAAATGCATGAGGGAAATTTCATGTTTAATTAATATAAGTGTTGTATTAATTTAGGGAGATTCATGCTTGAATGGTTAATTAAAATTGATTATTCTTATAATAGTTATAATTATTAATTGATAAAATTAACCAAGCATGAAGCATGAAATTTCATTAGTTTGATTATAAGTGTTATTCTCAAATTAGGCTTGTTATGGATTGTTTTTATAATTGTTATAAAAAGAGATAGAAATCTAAAATCTATAACAAGATTAAGTGCATGCTCACTTAGGTTAATGAACCTTCAACGATTCGATCAACTTGCATAGTTTAGGTCGATATCTTGTAAAACAATGGTTACGAGAGAACTCACTCGACAAGATGCTGTCTAAGGCTGGAGGTATTTAAGTTGACGGTTTACGGAACACCTCCTACCTGGGCATCAAGTCGGTTCTTGAGTTAAGTTAACTTGAGTTTTATGAGCATGCGTGAGCGGTGTGAGGTTTTAAAGTGTTATCACCTAGACATCGTAGTATAAAGCGTTATACAAACCTAGACAGTAGGTTGTTTCTAAATGGTGCTTTTCTTATAACTTGAATGATTGACTGTTATATGCTTTTAAACACCATTAGAAAGCATGTTATAGGGTTAATTCATTAAAAGTTATAAGAGTTATAATAGTTAATGAATAGAATCCATAAAACCTATAACAAAGAGTTGCATGCTAACATAGGATCTTAGGATCTTGTCATTCTTTAAATGGTTTAAAATGAAATAGATCTAAGATCGCCTTTTCTAATAGGATTAGAAATATGTCTTACTTAGTTTTTTTAAAAAAATAGTTTTAAAATTTGAGTAAGTAGGACATAAGACCTTGGTTATAAGGGAACTCTCCCGGCAAATGGTTCGGAACCTGAGTTGAATTAACCAAAGTCTTACTAGCATGCAATGTCACTAGGTTATTAAAAGAGTTTAATTCACCTAGACATTTAGTGTAAAGACCTTGTTTAATAAGGCATAGACTTAGATAGATTCATTTAGCCGGAATTTACCTAAGTAATAGACCCTAAAACTTTACGACACTTTAGTGGGAGGAAAAGTATAGAAACGAAATATTCATATTAAGTTTCTACTCTCACGTCCCCCTGAGTTCACACCGTGAGATCCATGCTTGGCCTCGAGGCGCCCTGGGAGCGTCCCCCTACGGATGGTGTTTGCATGGGTTAATATCAAGGTGAATGGGGAAAGTGTTCATAGTAAGTGGGAGAAGGAAACGTGTCAAACGTATCCTGCGGTCTCCATCATTAGGTTGCACCGTGAGATTCCTATGCGCTGCCTGCGAGTCGCCCTGGGAGCGATCACCCTACGGAGGGCTTGCGCATGGGATTCGGAACAACGCAAACTCCAGAAATGGATAGGGTTTCCTAGGGTCATTCCCAACATTAGCTCTTCCCTACGGTGGCATTGTTGGGGCCGCCCTCTGCAATCTGAAAATGATGGGTAACACTTACAAGATGGTCTTGACCAAATTAACGTTAGCTAATAACTATTGGAGTAAGAGTTATTCTGGGAATAGTATTTGGCCGAGATTGTCTCGATTCAGAGGAGGAGTAGCTGACTGCCCTACGGTAGCGGTTATTCTAAACCCCTGAAGTATCGTTGCAAAATAAATCAATTGTATATATGGGTCGATGATTGCTTTTGCTAAATCTGATTGGATAATTGTGATTAATGGGTTTAGTGCATGTTTCTAATAGAGATTAATTTGTTTGTTTCAGCAATATGTCGAAAAACGTATGTGCTTTGCCAAATGCCAAATTAAACGGTTTAGTACATTCGACTAAGAATACTTGCTTAAACGCTAAATACGTGGCAAAGGATTTAGGTTTGGTCTCAACTGAGGAATGTCCTCAAACTAACTGCGTAGCCAAGAAAAACATGATCCACGACTCTAAATGTGATTTATTAGTCTTGGAAACGTGTTTAGTGGAAAACGACGATTCTGCCTGGATACTTGATTCAGGTGCCACTAATCACGTATGTTCTTCATTTCAAGGAATGAGTTCCTGGCAACAGCTAATAGCTGGAGAGATGACTCTTAAAGTTGGAACAGGAGAAGTCATCTCGACTATTGCAGTGGGAGACATAAAATTATTCTTCACCAAGGAACGCTACATGATATTAGATAATGTGTACATAGTTCCGAAGATTAAAAGAAATTTGATTTCTTTATCTTGTTTATTAGAACAAGGTTACTCAATTTCTTTTTCTGTTAATGAAGCGTTCATAACTAAAAGAGGTATTGATGTTTGCTCTGCCAAACTTGAAGAATAAATTATATGTTTTGAGACCAATTGAGTCTAAAGCTATTTTAAATCACGAGATGTTTAAAACCGTTGAGACTCAACCTAAAAAACGAAGAGTTTCTCAAGATACCTATCTCTGGCACTTGAGGTTAGGCCATATCAACCTCAATAGGATTGGGAGATTGGTCAAGAGTGGACTTCTAAACAAGTTAGAAGACGACTCGTTGCCTCCTTGTGAATCATGCCTTGAGGGCAAGATGACAAAACGACCTTTTACCGGAAAAGGTTATTGTGCCAAAGAGCCCTTAGAGCTCATTCATTCGGACCTCTGTGGACCAATGAACATTAGAGCTCGAGGAGGGTACGAATATTTCATCAGTTTCATTGATGATTATTCGAGGTATGGCTATCTCTACCTGATGCATCATAAGTCCGAAGCTTTTGAAAAGTTCAAGGAGTATAAGGCCGAGGTTGAGAACCTATTAGGTAAGACGATAAAAACACTTCGATCCGATCGAGGTGGAGAGTATATGGACTTAAGTTTTCAAGACTATTTGATAGAGCATGGAATTACGTCCCAACTCTCAGCCCCTGGTACACCTCAGCAAAACGGTGTATCAGAAAGGAGAAACAGAACCTTGTTGGACATGGTTCGTTCGATGATGAGTTATGCTCAGTTGCCTAACTCGTTTTGGGGTTATGCAGTAGAGACTGCAGTTTATATCTTGAACGTAGTTCCCTCAAAGAGTGTTTCTGAAACACCATTTGAGCTCTGGAAAGGTCGTAAAGCTAGTTTACGACATTTCAGAATTTGGGGATGTCCTGCATACGTGCTAGAAGCAAACCCAAAGAAATTGGAGCCTCGTTCTAGATTTTGCCTATTTATAGGCTATCCCAAAGAAACGAGAGGTGGATACTTCTTCGATCCAGAGGAAAATAAAGTACTTGTATCGACAAATGCTACATTCCTAGAAGAAGACCACCTCAGAGATCACAAGCCACGTAGTAAAGTCGTTTTAAGTGAACTATCTAACGAAGCTACAGAAACATCAACAAGAGTTGTTGATGATACTGGCACCTCGAGTCAATCACGTCCTTCTCAAGAAATAAGAGAACCTCGACGTAGTGGGAGGGTTGTTAGACAGCCTGATCGCTATTTGGGTTTAACTGAAACTCCAGTCGTCATACCTGATGACGGGATCGAGGATCCATTAACCTTTAAACAGGCAATGGATGACGTCGACAAGAACGAGTGGATTAAAGCCATGGACTTAGAGATCGAGTCCATGCATTTTAATTCAGTATGGGATCTTGTAGATCAACCTGAAGGGGTTAGACCCATAGGGTGCAAATGGATCTACAAGAGAAAACGAGACGCTGCTGGAAAGGTACAGACCTTTAAGGCACGACTTGTGGCAAAGGGTTTTACCCAGCGGGAGGGGATTGACTATGAAGAAACCTTATCCCCTGTTGCCATGTTAAAGTCGATCCGGATACTTTTATCCATTGCCACATTTTACGATTATGAAATATGGCAAATGGATGTCAAGACTGCCTTTCTGAACGGTAATCTTGAAGAAAGTATCTACATGTCTCAGCCAGAGGGGTTCATAGCTCAGGATCAAGAGCAAAAAGTTTGCAAGCTTAAACGATCCATTTATGGATTAAAACAAGCGTCTAGATCCTGGAATATGAGATTTGATACTGCGATCAAATCTTATGGCTTTGAACAAAACGTTGATGAGCCTTGTGTTTACAAAAGGATCATCAACAGCTCTATAGCTTTCTTAGTACTGTATGTGGATGATATCCTACTCATCGGGAATGATGTAGGTTATCTAACTGACATTAAACTATTGCTAGCAACTCAATTCCAAATGAAAGATTTGGGTGAGGCACAATTTGTTCTAGGAATCCAAATTGTTCGAAACCGAAAGAACAAAACGCTAGCCCTGTCTCAAGCGTCTTATATCGACAAATTGTTGGTTAGATATAAAATGCAAAATTCCAAGAAAGGACTATTACCTTTCAGGCACGGAATTAACTTGTCTAAGGAACAGTGTCCTCAGACACCTCAAGAAGTTGAGGACATGAGACGTTTTCCCTATGCCTCTGTAGTAGGTAGCCTAATGTATGCCATGTTGTGTACAAGGCCTGACATTTGTTATGCAGTAGGGATTGTCAGTAGATATCAATCCAATCCAGGATTTGATCACTGGACAGCCGTTAAAAGTATCCTCAAATATCTAAGGAGAACGAGGGACTATATGCTCGTGTATGGTTCGAAGGATTTGATCCTTACAGGATACACTGATTCTGACTTTCAAACCGATAAAGATTCGAGGAAATCTACATCGGGGTCAGTATTCACTCTAAATGGAGGAGCAATAGTATGGCGCAGAATCAAGCAAGGATGCATTGCAGACTCGACCATGGAGGCCGAATATGTAGCCGCTTGCGAAGCAGCAAAAGAGGCAGTATGGCTCAGGAAGTTCCTAACTGACTTGGAAGTCGTTCCAAATATGCATCTGCCTATCACCTTGTATTGTGATAATAGCGGCGCAGTTGCAAACTCAAAGGAACCTCGCAGCCATAAGAGAGGCAAGCACATCGAAAGGAAATACCATCTCATTAGGGAGATTGTGCACCGAGGAGACGTGATCGTCACGAAGATAGCGTCGGAGCACAACATTGCTTATCCATTCACGAAGGCTCTCACGGCTAAAGTGTTCGAGAGTCATCTAGAAGGTCTAGGTCTGCGAGATATGTACGAGAAATAATCTAGGTCAAGTGGGAGAATTGTAACCGGTATATCGATACCTTAGTATACTGGGTATTTAGATGCCCTAGTTTATTGTATTTTTACTCCGTTATTAATACAAGTATTTATTCATCCACTGCTTCCCACTAAACTAGAGTTTTAGTTCAAGTGGGAGATTGTTGGGATTGGTGCCCTAAAACTCGTAGATAGTGAATGTTAAACGAATTATATACTTATTCGATAAAGGTGTTATCAAGATTGATTCAGTAAAAGTCATTACTGAATAAATTAAATTGCACTTATAATAACCCAAATCCAATAAACTAAGATCCATGGCTATAGGATGAACACTTGAGCTTTATGTAGAGACATAAAAGTGGATCAAGCTTAAGTAATAGCCAAAACGGTCTATAGTATAGGAATAGGGTTGGGTACCTTATTCTGGAGACACTATGAGACGCGGCCCACTTTATAGATGGTATAGACGATGTGATCCTAAATCGTCCATGTAGAGACATGCGAGTGGGGGCGTCCTATGCAATGAGTTTGCATAAGACCAGGACCGAGAAATAAGTCGCTCTCGCTTTATAACACCGTTTACTGACGAGACTGACTATTTCATGTGATGACCTAGGTAACTCGATCTTAATCCTGAGCTAACTATGAACTCCTGTTTATTCGGGCTTATCCTTAGATCTGCATAGGTGAGAGTGGCTCAGTATCGCCGACTCAATAGGCCTCCCATTTCAGGGATAGGAACGGGTAGATAGCTGGGGACATAGTCGTGCAAGAAGGAATTCACTCCTACCCGAATAAGGGATAGTAGAGAGGTTGTTCCCTTAAGTGCTGACTCCGAGGCTTGAACAAAGGGATCCCGCCCTCTCATTGGCCCGAGAGGGACTCGGTTTATTGGTTGGACCATAAACCAATTGTTCATTAGAGGATCAGTGGGACTTAAGGAACTAGAAGTACTATAGGGGTAAAACGGCTTATTGACCTAGCTATAGCTACGAACAACCTGTGAAGGATCGACTTACTAATCATGGTTAAATCAAGTGGACGGAAATATATCTATAGTGAGGGGAGTGCAACTATCGGGCTATAGTGGAGTGTCCCGATAGTTAACGAATGTTGGCTAGCTTGGACAATGAGATTAGTCGGTTAGCCTCGAATCGTTGGAGCCCATGATCTATAGGTCCATTAGGTCCCCCTACTAGCTCATATCGGAATTAAGCCTAGAACAAAAGATAGGAAGCTTTGAATCGTTCAAAATCGGGAAAAAGGGTATTATCGTAAATTGTGTTTGACACAATAATTTAATTATGAATTAAATTAGAAAATGAGAGATGAAGTATTTAAAAGTGTTTTGAATACTATATATATGTATTAGGAATCATATATATGGAATTGCACAAGATAACAAAGATTAATTAGATTAATCATATCAAAATTAATTTGAAAATTTTCAAATTAATTACCAAGCAATCAATTTCAATTTAGAATTGAAATTGGGGGTAATTTGCAAGCTTGAAATTTGATTTCAATTTGAATTTAGTGGATTTAGTTGGAAATCCACTTAATGCATGATCATTCAAAGTGGAAAGACAACTCACTCATGCATTGTTGCATGTCTTGTGTAATGTACACCTAGAATCCACTTGAGCTTGCAAATACACCATGTGTCTTGTGTCTTGAGGCTTGGCTTTGCATGGAGAATGTCTTTAAAAGGAGTTTGAATCATATTCAAACATAGGAGAGCCATTTTCCTTAAGGTTATGCTGCTGGAATTTAGACTCAAAGTTCTCTCATCTCTCATTCTTCTCCATTGTTTGATGCTTCAAGCATTCCCTTCCCATTCCCTATCTTATATAGACTCCCACAAGTCGTTCTTGGCCCGGAGTATAGTAGGGAAGACTTTAGAGGTTGTCCAAGGAGCATAGGAGAGGCAAACACCACAAGGAGTTCAACATAAGTGAGCTACAAAGGTTGGTGTTTTCTAAACTCTCTATTCTGTCTTTTCTAGAACATGCATGCTTTAGGAGTAAAATTGAATGTCTTAAGTGCTTTCGATCTTCAATTGCTTCCGCATGTGTAATATGTACACCTTCAATTGGTATCAGAGCATGATTAGAGCACTTAATTCATTTTAATTTTGCTTTGGTGGGTACCATTTTGAAATTGAATTTTCTGTGTGCTAAAATGGAAGTGTTCTGGTTTGGCAATTTTTTGAGCATTCAAACCTTCATGAAATTGTAATTGCTCGGATATGTAAGAGCGTTAATGTGTGTACTATAGTCTGTAATTTTTATAGAGTCATTAGAGTCCATATAGGCTGTAAAATCGAAGAAAAACCGGAGAAGACACAGCAGAAAATGAAAATTCCAGCAAGCTGTTTTTTAATTCCAGCAGCAGTTTTTTTTAATTCCGGTTCAACTGCTGCCTTTTGGTCCGGCTCGGTCTGTTGCAGCGCCATTTCACTCATTGCATGGCCGGTTCATTGCTTGGATGAGCGATTCGGGATGGTTCGTGAAGCTCGGGCGTATTGCAAGTTTTTTATTAATTATTATTGTAATAATTAGTGAAATTGCTTGTGTTTTTTTAAAAATTGCCAAACTATTCCATTTTAGCTTGATTTAATTACTTTATGCATTGTGAATGTATGGTTTAATTAAATGGATGTATGTGCATTATGAGCATGCCATATAGTTTTAAAACCCCACCATAGGAAAGCATGTTCATGCATTTGTTTAATTTTAATAAGTGTTATTGATTAATTCAAATGCATGAGGGAAATTTCATGTTTAATTAATATAAGTGTTGTATTAATTTAGGGAGATTCATGCTTGAATGGTTAATTAAAATTGATTATTCTTATAATAGTTATAATTATTAATTGATAAAATTAACCAAGCATGAAGCATGAAATTTCATTAGTTTGATTATAAGTGTTATTCTCAAATTAGGCTTGTTATGGATTGTTTTTATAATTGTTATAAAAAGAGATAGAAATCTAAAATCTATAACAAGATTAAGTGCATGCTCACTTAGGTTAATGAACCTTCAACGATTCGATCAACTTGCATAGTTTAGGTCGATATCTTGTAAAACAATGGTTACGAGAGAACTCACTCGACAAGATGCTGTCTAAGGCTGGAGGTATTTAAGTTGACGGTTTACGGAACACCTCCTACCTGGGCATCAAGTCGGTTCTTGAGTTAAGTTAACTTGAGTTTTATGAGCATGCGTGAGCGGTGTGAGGTTTTAAAGTGTTATCACCTAGACATCGTAGTATAAAGCGTTATACAAACCTAGACGTAGGTTGTTTCTAAATGGTGCTTTTCTTATAACTTGAATGATTGACTGTTATATGCTTTTAAACACCATTAGAAAGCATGTTATAGGGTTAATTCATTAAAAGTTATAAGAGTTATAATAGTTAATGAATAGAATCCATAAAACCTATAACAAAGAGTTGCATGCTAACATAGGATCTTAGGATCTTGTCATTCTTTAAATGGTTTAAAATGAAATAGATCTAAGATCGCCTTTTCTAATAGGATTAGAAATATGTCTTACTTAGTTTTTTTAAAAAAATAGTTTTAAAATTTGAGTAAGTAGGACATAAGACCTTGGTTATAAGGGAACTCTCCCGGCAAATGGTTCGGAACCTGAGTTGAATTAACCAAAGTCTTACTAGCATGCAATGTCACTAGGTTATTAAAAGAGTTTAATTCACCTAGACATTTAGTGTAAAGACCTTGTTTAATAAGGCATAGACTTAGATAGATTCATTTAGCCGGAATTTACCTAAGTAATAGACCCTAAAACTTTACGACACTTTAGTGGGAGGAAAAGTATAGAAACGAAATATTCATATTAAGTTTCTACTCTCACGTCCCCCTGAGTTCACACCGTGAGATCCATGCTTGGCCTCGAGGCGCCCTGGGAGCGTCCCCCTACGGATGGTGTTTGCATGGGTTAATATCAAGGTGAATGGGGAAAGTGTTCATAGTAAGTGGGAGAAGGAAACGTGTCAAACGTATCCTGCGGTCTCCATCATTAGGTTGCACCGTGAGATTCCTATGCGCTGCCTGCGAGTCGCCCTGGGAGCGATCACCCTACGGAGGGCTTGCGCATGGGATTCGGAACAACGCAAACTCCAGAAATGGATAGGGTTTCCTAGGGTCATTCCCAACATTAGCTCTTCCCTACGGTGGCATTGTTGGGGCCGCCCTCTGCAATCTGAAAATGATGGGTAACACTTACAAGATGGTCTTGACCAAATTAACGTTAGCTAATAACTATTGGAGTAAGAGTTATTCTGGGAATAGTATTTGGCCGAGATTGTCTCGATTCAGAGGAGGAGTAGCTGACTGCCCTACGGTAGCGGTTATTCTAAACCCCTGAAGTATCGTTGCAAAATAAATCAATTGTATATATGGGTCGATGATTGCTTTTGCTAAATCTGATTGGATAATTGTGATTAATGGGTTTAGTGCATGTTTCTAATAGAGATTAATTTGTTTGTTTCAGCAATATGTCGAAAAACGTATGTGCTTTGCCAAATGCCAAATTAAACGGTTTAGTACATTCGACTAAGAATACTTGCTTAAACGCTAAATACGTGGCAAAGGATTTAGGTTTGGTCTCAACTGAGGAATGTCCTCAAACTAACTGCGTAGCCAAGAAAAACATGATCCACGACTCTAAATGTGATTTATTAGTCTTGGAAACGTGTTTAGTGGAAAACGACGATTCTGCCTGGATACTTGATTCAGGTGCCACTAATCACGTATGTTCTTCATTTCAAGGAATGAGTTCCTGGCAACAGCTAATAGCTGGAGAGATGACTCTTAAAGTTGGAACAGGAGAAGTCATCTCGACTATTGCAGTGGGAGACATAAAATTATTCTTCACCAAGGAACGCTACATGATATTAGATAATGTGTACATAGTTCCGAAGATTAAAAGAAATTTGATTTCTTTATCTTGTTTATTAGAACAAGGTTACTCAATTTCTTTTTCTGTTAATGAAGCGTTCATAACTAAAAGAGGTATTGATGTTTGCTCTGCAAACTTGAAGAATAAATTATATGTTTTGAGACCAATTGAGTCTAAAGCTATTTTAAATCACGAGATGTTTAAAACCGTTGAGACTCAACCTAAAAAACGAAGAGTTTCTCAAGATACCTATCTCTGGCACTTGAGGTTAGGCCATATCAACCTCAATAGGATTGGGAGATTGGTCAAGAGTGGACTTCTAAACAAGTTAGAAGACGACTCGTTGCCTCCTTGTGAATCATGCCTTGAGGGCAAGATGACAAAACGACCTTTTACCGGAAAAGGTTATTGTGCCAAAGAGCCCTTAGAGCTCATTCATTCGGACCTCTGTGGACCAATGAACATTAGAGCTCGAGGAGGGTACGAATATTTCATCAGTTTCATTGATGATTATTCGAGGTATGGCTATCTCTACCTGATGCATCATAAGTCCGAAGCTTTTGAAAAGTTCAAGGAGTATAAGGCCGAGGTTGAGAACCTATTAGGTAAGACGATAAAAACACTTCGATCCGATCGAGGTGGAGAGTATATGGACTTAAGTTTTCAAGACTATTTGATAGAGCATGGAATTACGTCCCAACTCTCAGCCCCTGGTACACCTCAGCAAAACGGTGTATCAGAAAGGAGAAACAGAACCTTGTTGGACTTGGTTCGTTCGATGATGAGTTATGCTCAGTTGCCTAACTCGTTTTGGGGTTATGCAGTAGAGACTGCAGTTTATATCTTGAACGTAGTTCCCTCAAAGAGTGTTTCTGAAACACCATTTGAGCTCTGGAAAGGTCGTAAAGCTAGTTTACGACATTTCAGAATTTGGGGATGTCCTGCATACGTGCTAGAAGCAAACCCAAAGAAATTGGAGCCTCGTTCTAGATTTTGCCTATTTATAGGCTATCCCAAAGAAACGAGAGGTGGATACTTCTTCGATCCAGAGGAAAATAAAGTACTTGTATCGACAAATGCTACATTCCTAGAAGAAGACCACCTCAGAGATCACAAGCCACGTAGTAAAGTCGTTTTAAGTGAACTATCTAACGAAGCTACAGAAACATCAACAAGAGTTGTTGATGATACTGGCACCTCGAGTCAATCACGTCCTTCTCAAGAAATAAGAGAACCTCGACGTAGTGGGAGGGTTGTTAGACAGCCTGATCGCTATTTGGGTTTAACTGAAACTCCAGTCGTCATACCTGATGACGGGATCGAGGATCCATTAACCTTTAAACAGGCAATGGATGACGTCGACAAGAACGAGTGGATTAAAGCCATGGACTTAGAGATCGAGTCCATGCATTTTAATTCAGTATGGGATCTTGTAGATCAACCTGAAGGGGTTAGACCCATAGGGTGCAAATGGATCTACAAGAGAAAACGAGACGCTGCTGGAAAGGTACAGACCTTTAAGGCACGACTTGTGGCAAAGGGTTTTACCCAGCGGGAGGGGATTGACTATGAAGAAACCTTCTCCCCTGTTGCCATGTTAAAGTCGATCCGGATACTTTTATCCATTGCCACATTTTACGATTATGAAATATGGCAAATGGATGTCAAGACTGCCTTTCTGAAAGGTAATCTTGAAGAAAGTATCTACATGTCTCAGCCAGAGGGGTTCATAGCTCAGGATCAAGAGCAAAAAGTTTGCAAGCTTAAACGATCCATTTATGGATTAAAACAAGCGTCTAGATCCTGGAATATGAGATTTGATACTGCGATCAAATCTTATGGCTTTGAACAAAACGTTGATGAGCCTTGTGTTTACAAAAGGATCATCAACAGCTCTATAGCTTTCTTAGTACTGTATGTGGATGATATCCTACTCATCGGGAATGATGTAGGTTATCTAACTGACATTAAACTATGGCTAGCAACTCAATTCCAAATGAAAGATTTGGGTGAGGCACAATTTGTTCTAGGAATCCAAATTGTTCGAAACCGAAAGAACAAAACGCTAGCCCTGTCTCAAGCGTCTTATATCGACAAATTGTTGGTTAGATATAAAATGCAAAATTCCAAGAAAGGACTATTACCTTTCAGGCACGGAATTAACTTGTCCAAGGAACAGTGTCCTCAGACACCTCAAGAAGTTGAGGACATGAGACGTTTTCCCTATGCCTCTGCAGTAGGTAGCCTAATGTATGCCATGTTGTGTACAAGGCCTGACATTTGTTATGCAGTAGGGATTGTCAGTAGATATCAATCCAATCCAGGATTTGATCATTGGACAGCCGTTAAAAGTATCCTCAAATATCTAAGGAGAACGAGGGACTATATGCTCGTGTATGGTTCGAAGGATTTGATCCTTACAGGATACACTGATTCTGACTTTCAAACCGATAAAGATTCGAGGAAATCTACATCGGGGTCAGTATTCACTCTAAATGGAGGAGCAATAGTATGGCGCAGCATCAAGCAAGGATGCATTGCAGACTCGACCATGGAGGCCGAATATGTAGCCGCTTGCGAAGCAGCAAAAGAGGCAGTATGGCTCAGGAAGTTCCTAACTGACTTGGAAGTCGTTCCAAATATGCATCTGCCTATCACCTTGTATTGTGATAATAGCGGCGCAGTTGCAAACTCAAAGGAACCTCGCAGCCATAAGAGTGGCAAGCACATCGAAAGGAAATACCATCTCATTAGGGAGATTGTGCACCGAGGAGACGTGATCGTCACGAAGATAGCGTCGGAGCACAACATTGCTGATCCATTCACGAAGGCTCTCACGGCTAAAGTGTTCGAGAGTCATCTAGAAGGTCTAGGTCTGCGAGATATGTACGAGAAATAATCTAGGTCAAGTGGGAGAATTGTAACCGGTATATCGATACCTTAGTATACTGGGTATTTAGATGCCCTAGTTTATTGTATTTTTACTCCGTTATTAATACAAGTATTTATTCATCCACTGCTTCCCACTAAACTAGAGTTTTAGTTCAAGTGGGAGATTGTTGGGATTGGTGCCCTAAAACTCGTAGATAGTGAATGTTAAACGAATTATATACTTATTCGATAAAGGTGTTATCAAGATTGATTCAGTAAAAGTCATTACTGAATAAATTAAATTGCACTTATAATAACCCAAATCCAATAAACTAAGATCCATGGCTATAGGATGAACACTTGAGCTTTATGTAGAGACATAAAAGTGGATCAAGCTTAAGTAATAGCCAAAACGGTCTATAGTATAGGAATAGGGTTGGGTACCTTATTCTGGAGACACTATGAGACGCGGCCCACTTTATAGATGGTATAGACGATGTGATCCTAAATCGTCCATGTAGAGACATGCGAGTGGGGGCGTCCTATGCAATGAGTTTGCATAAGACCAGGACCGAGAAATAAGTCGCTCTCGCTTTATAACACCGTTTACTGACGAGACTGACTATTTCATGTGATGACCTAGGTAACTCGATCTTAATCCTGAGCTAACTATGAACTCCTGTTTATTCGGGCTTATCCTTAGATCTGCATAGGTGAGAGTGGCTCAGTATCGCCGACTCAATAGGCCTCCCATTTCAGGGATAGGAACGGGTAGATAGCTGGGGACATAGTCGTGCAAGAAGGAATTCACTCCTACCCGAATAAGGGATAGTAGAGAGGTTGTTCCCTTAAGTGCTGACTCCGAGGCTTGAACAAAGGGATCCCACCCTCTCATTGGCCCGAGAGGGACTCGGTTTATTGGTTGGACCATAAACCAATTGTTCATTAGAGGATCAGTGGGACTTAAGGAACTAGAAGTACTATAGGGGTAAAACGGCTTATTGACCTAGCTATAGCTACGAACAACCTGTGAAGGATCGACTTACTAATCATGGTTAAATCAAGTGGACGGAAATATATCTATAGTGAGGGGAGTGCAACTATCGGGCTATAGTGGAGTGTCCCGATAGTTAACGAATGTTGGCTAGCTTGGACAATGAGATTAGTCGGTTAGCCTCGAATCGTTGGAGCCCATGATCTATAGGTCCATTAGGTCCCCCTACTAGCTCATATCGGAATTAAGCCTAGAACAAAAGATAGGAAGCTTTGAATCGTTCAAAATCGGGAAAAAGGGTATTATCGTAAATTGTGTTTGACACAATAATTTAATTATGAATTAAATTAGAAAATGAGAGATGAAGTATTTAAAAGTGTTTTGAATACTATATATGTATTAGGAATCATATATATGGAATTGCACAAGATAACAAAGATTAATTAGATTAATCATATCAAAATTAATTTGAAAATTTTCAAATTAATTACCAAGCAATCAATTTCAATTTAGAATTGAAATTGGGGGTAATTTGCAAGCTTGAAATTTGATTTCAATTTGAATTTAGTGGATTTAGTTGGAAATCCACTTAATGCATGATCATTCAAAGTGGAAAGACAACTCACTCATGCATTGTTGCATGTCTTGTGTAATGTACACCTAGAATCCACTTGAGCTTGCAAATACACCATGTGTCTTGTGTCTTGAGGCTTGGCTTTGCATGAAGAATGTCTTTAAAAGGAGTTTGAATCATATTCAAACATAGGAGAGCCATTTTCCTTAAGGTTATGCTGCTGGAATTTAGACTCAAAGTTCTCTCATCTCTCATTCTTCTCCATTGTTTGATGCTTCAAGCATTCCCTTCCCATTCCCTATCTTATAGAGACTCCCACAAGTCGTTCTTGGCCCGGAGTATAGTAGGGAAGACTTTAGATGTTGTCCAAGGAGCATAGGAGAGGCAAACACCACAAGGAGTTCAACATAAGTGAGCTACAAAGGTTGGTGTTTTCTAAACTCTCTATTCTGTCTTTTCTAGAACATGCATGCTTTAGGAGTAAAATTGAATGTCTTAAGTGCTTTCGATCTTCAATTGCTTCCGCATGTGTAATATGTACACCTTCAGAATATAAGAATGAATGGGTCAAATCCATGAACCTGGAAATGGAGTCAATGTACTCCAATTCTGTATGGGAACTTACAGATCTACCAAATGGGGTAAAACCCATAGGGTTTAAATGGATCTATAAGAGAAAATGAGATGCAGCTGGAAAGGTACAGACCTTCAAAGCTAGACTAGTGGCAAAGGGTTATACCCAAAAGGAAGGGGTTGACTATGAGGAAAACTTTTCTCCTGTAGCCATGCTAAAGTCCATAAGAATTCTCTTATCCATAGCCACATATTATGTCTATGAAATATGGCAAATGGACGTCAAGACTGCCTTTCTGAATGGTAATCTTGAAGAGAATATTTTCATGCCTCAACCCGAAGGGTTCATAGCCCAAGGTCAGGAACAAAAGGTTTCTGCCGCCTAGCCTATGTTATTCTTCTTTTCAAAAGTAGAGGGCCACTAGCAATAGAAACGTATTCGTCGCAGTGGATTCGGCGATCTCGTAAAGGAAAGAAAATAGTTGTCCAAGCAACTACTCAAATTAGAAAGACCTGAAAACTCTTAACATTTATCGGCCACACGAGTGATATTGTCGGCTTTACGAGGTGCCTAGCGCCTTCCTAACGGAACCTTTTGTAAGCTGAATCGATCCATTTATGGATTGAAACAAGCGTCCAGATCATGGAACATTAGATTTGATACTGCAATCAAATCTTTTGGCTTTGACAAAAACGTTGATGAGCCTTGTGTGTACAAGAAAGTCAACAAAAGGAAAGTAGCTTTTCTAATACTTTATGTAGACGATATCCTACTCATTGGGAATGATGTAGGATACCTCACTGACATTAAGAAATGGCTAGCAGCCCAATTCCAAATGAAAGATCTGTGAGAGGCTCAATATGTTTTGGGAATCCAAATCATTAGGGATCGTAAGAACAAAACGCTAGCTCTGTCTCAAGCAACGTATATTGACAAGATTTTGTCTCGATATTCGATGCAAAACTCCAAGAAGAGACTCTTACCCTTCAGACATGGGGTACACATGTCTAAGGAACAATCTCCTAAGACACCTCAAGAAGTTGAGAATATGAGACACATTCCCTACGCCTCAACTGTGGGCAACTTAATGTATGTTATGCTCTGCACTAGGCCTGACATATGTTATGCAGTGGGAGTAGTCAGTAGGTATCAATCTAATCTAGGGTTGGACCACTGGGGAGCGATTAAGAATATCCTCAAGTCATGCTTGTGTATGGAGCTAAGGATTTGATTCTTACTGGATACAGTAACTCTGACTTTCAAGCTGATAAGGATTCAAGGAAATCCACATCAGGGTCAGTATTCACCCTCAATGGAGGAGCAGTAGTGTGGAAAAGCATCAAACAAGGATGCATAGCAGACTCAACCATGGAGGCTGAGTATGTAGCAGCTTGCGAAGCAGCTAAGGAGGCAGTATGGCTTAGAAAGTTCTCGACTGATTTGGAAGTGGTTCTGAATATGAACGTGCCCATAACACTATACTGTGACGATAGTGGGGCTGTAGCCAACTCAAAAGAACCTCGAAGCCACAAACGGGGTAAACACATCGAGAGGAAGTATCACCTGATACGGGAGATTGTGCAACGAAGAGATGTGATCGTCCCTAAGATCGGTTCAGAGCACAACATCGCTGATCCATTTACGAAGGCTCTCATGGCTAAAGTGTTTGACGGTCATCTAGAAGGTCTAGGTTTATGAGATATGTATGCCATCTAATCTAGGGCAAGTGCGAGAAATGTATAATGGGTATAAGGATGTCGTAGTTCATTGTATTAATATACATGACATTTCCAGCTTTAGATTATTGCATTTAAGTCCCACTAACTAGTGTTTTAGTTCAAGTGGGAGTTTGTTGGGTTTTATGCCCTAAAACTTGTAGATAGTGAATGTAACTATTGATCGGATATTAATGAAATAATATTGATATATTTTTCCATTAATTGTTATTAGTTATTTTATATTTGTCTTTGCCTAAAAATAACCCTAATCCAATAAACTAGACATCCAAGACTGTAATATGAGTCTTGAACGATATGTAGCGACATATGGGATCATTGTTCAAGAAACAGCCTAAAGGGTCTATAGTATAGGGATAAGATTGGGTCCCTTATCCTGGTGACACTATGGATACGACCCACTTTATATTTGATACAAACGTTGCGATCCAACGCGTTCATGTAGGAGACATGCGAGTGGGGGTATCCTATACAATGAGTTTGCATAAGAACGGACCGCGAAATAGTAACCACTGGTTATAACACCGCTAACTAGTTGGTTTTCTATTTCACTAGGACGACCTAGAGAACTTAGTCTTAATCTTGAGTTGATTATGGACTCCTGCTCATGAGAGATTGTCCTTTGATTTGCATGGGTGAGAGTGGCCAATACGCCGACTTAATAAGCCTACCATTTTGGGGACAAGACCGAATGGGGAGTTGGGAACATAATCGTGCAAGATGGAGTTCACTCCTTCCCGACTTTAGGGAAGTAGATGAGTGTTCCCTTAAGTGGTTACTCCGAGTCTTGAACAAAGGGCCCTACCCTCTCAATGGCATGAGAGGGTTTTCTGTTTGATGGTTGGACCACAAACAGGTTGTTCATTAGAGGAAAACTGGTACTTAAGGAAATAGAGGTAACCCAGGGGTAAAACGGTAATTTGACCCAGCTGGTGTTACGGACACTCGTGAAGGACTAACTAGTCGATATTGGTCTATATCCGTGGACACAGAAAATATGTCTGTAGTGAGAAGAGTGCAACTGTGAGTCTATAGTGGAATGAACACACAGTTAACGAATATTGATTAATGTGGTTAATGAGTTTGACCAATTAATCTCACATCGTTGGAGCTTCTGATCTGCAGGCCCATTAGGTCCCACTGGTAGCTCATAAAGTAATTTGAGGCAACTAAGTAATAAATGTAAATTGAAAATGTTAAATTTACTAAGGGAAACAAACATAATATATATTGATATATTAATGTGAGAGAAATTAATATTTGAAGAAATTCAAATATAAATTTATGAAAGTTTGAAAGAGTTCAAATAATGAATTAATTAATTTAAGGCCTAAAATCTATTTGGGCGAATTAATTAATTAAAGGCCGGAAATTAAATATGTGATATTTAATTGGTGGTTAATTAATTTAAGAATTCATTAATTGGGAATTAATCAATTATAGAAATAATTAATCACTTAAGGAAGTGATTTATGATTTAAGGAAATGATCTAATCACTTATGGAAGTAATTAGTCATTTGTGGAAAAGATTAATCAATTATGGAATTGATTGGTCATGATTGATTAAATAAGAAATAAGATTGAATCAATTTTGGAAAAAATTGATTTAATTGAATATTTTATTCATGACTTCTCTTCTATAAATAGAACACTAGACCTAATTGGTCCATGAGACTTTTGCTCTTGCTTCTAGACTCTCAAGACAAGACCTAGAATTCTCTCTAGCCTTCCTCTTAGAGAAAGACTCCCACAAGTCTTTTGCCTCCTAGACCTAGAGTCATACCGGTGTAACCTTTGTGGTTATTGTGTCATTCAAGAAGAATTTTTCAGCGATCACAAGCAAAAGGAGGCTGCTGCGTTTTGTTCGTTGGAGCGTCGTTGGCGAAGAACGGTCAAGTCTACAACGGAGGTTTGTAACGGTTCTTCCTCTTTTCTTTAGAAAAGCATGAAAATAAATTTGGATTTATTTTTCAGCATGTTTAAACTGATTTTCCAGCAACTGTTTAAAGTTTGATTGAGTTTTCGTAACTGTATGTTAATGTTAATTAATATACGGCGTAAGGTCCAATCGATGCGCTTCCGCTGCGTGGGGACTTTTATTCCCTTCATGTACAAGTACACCAATTTTTCATTTCTAAAAATCATGAGATGAAAAACCCCATCCTGTTATGAACTAAACGCTCCAAATAGGCTCTGCATAAAGTCCATTGGATGGATTTTAAACATTTACTGACTAATGAAAACCTACTGCACATGGCGAAGAAACTATGAACTTTAACCAATCCAGTGCAATTTCAAAAGCTATTCACTTTAATTTACTTCCAATATCAATTCTCGTAATGGCTACTACTATTAAAAAAGTATTGATATTCAAAAACCATCATAATTAGAAACTTCTTGCAGCTCTATACTCTTAAGAACAAACTTGAATCATCACTTGTGTTCTTACATTGAATCATCCAATTTCGTACCCAAAAAGTTAGTCCATTCGTATAACATCTTTTAAGAACTACAGTTCACATCGTAGTTGACGAGGCCAGTTTGACGGGGCCCGAACTTGTGGAAGGTCCGTGTCAAAGTAAATTTATAATCCACGATCACTAAACTACTTGCGGTATGCTATTTATTTCGTATTTATTTTTAGATATAAAAGCGGTAAATGGGGGGATTGAGATACTAATGCAAAAATTTTAAATGAACGAAATTAAAAAGACAAGAAATTAAATTGCATGGAACATAGACAAGGAAGAAAATTAATGGTATTAGGCAAAACGCCGATTGGAGAGATTTTTTGAGTTGAATGATTTACTTTGATAATTGTATTTCTACATGTTTAAGGCTAACCAAAATTGCTTAATTGTCCAATTGATCTAATCTGAACTCATAAAAGACCAAAAGCCCACGTAAGCCATCTAACCCGATCATACATCGTCCATCGAACTAGACTCTAATTGATTAATCAATTAATCTTATTGAACCGTCAATTCAAACAATCAAGCAATTGCCTTAATGTCTAGAGGATTTATTAGGACATTACAAATAATTAGGCCTAGATTACTTCTAACGCTATTTTGGATCCTAGACATATCGTCACAAACAACGAAGTCAGAGTCTACTCTTGGGACCCGTGCCCACAAATCAGTCTATGTGCTAACTATTGTACCAATTATCCATTAGCTACGTGGAAACTAATTTTTTAGCATATTATTATTATACGAGCTGCGCGTTAGGGCGTCAATCTAACCTACTACACATGCTAATTATACATATTGAATCCAAAATACAATTGCAATATGAAATCAAAGAGACATTCAGTATATGGAACTCACAAAGAAATACATTCTATAACCTAATAATCATCCAATCAGCGTCAACGGGTTTAGATGACGATAAAGCCGACTAAAACTCGTGACTCTATGCTATAATAATTATGAAATACAAGAGGAATCAATAAGAAAAAAACAACCTTGAGTTCGAGACGTGAAAGATAGAGGAATCTATGAGAAAAACCAAAAATTACAACTCTCAACCACACCCTAAGGAAATAATAAAATGAGGGTTTATATAGAATTTTAATCATGGCGTCGAGACGCCGTGTCCTCTAAGTCTAGGGTTCGGAAGCGGGCCAGTAGCTCGACGCTTGGCCTTCTTCCATCGTGCTTCATTCTTTAATTCTTCTTTGTTGCTTGCTTGACTTAGGTCGCGAACCTTTGACTCCTTGGAACCATTCTTCGGGCTCATCACGATCCTCACGGTCTTCTCACCTCCTCGAGATCCATGGCCCTCAAGTTATCTCGAAAATTCTCTAAATCACCCGAATTAGCTCCAATTTTAGTATTTCATCCCTGTTGCCCTAAATGCACAAATAATCTACAAAATAGACAAATACAACGTAAAGTGCGCTCTAAAGGGTTTAGATTAAAAACAAATAAATAGGGCTAATTTGGTCCTATCAGTACTATATGTTTTGCATTTATAAAACCGTTGACTATGAAATGAAATTTAAATGGTTTAACTAAAAAAACTTCTTTTTAGTGCCGAGTATCTAATTTAAAGTCAAAATATTTGTGTTAAAAGTTCTGGGGTGTTAGTCTGAATATAATATTTTAATCGTGTTTCTATTACTTTTCCACAAGCATAATTAAATAACGCATTAATATATATAGCTCATTAAAGAGATAATTGAAAGTTTATAAGCATAATAAATAAATTGTAATCGTCGCAACTTTGACACAATAGTAAAAGTGGATGAACTAAACTTATAACATACAACAATTTTGAATATAACAAATATTTCAATAAAGAAAACGAAATTACTAAATATGTGTAAAATAATTATAAGTTTATATGTAGATCTCAAGGAAATTTCAAGACAAGGAGAGCATTAACGGGTCTACCTTTGTAGTTTCGAAGAGAATCGAATTAACATTGTAACAATTTTAAGAAATTTAGAAAGTTGAATGGTATTGTTAACTATTACAAGAGAAATAGTATAGTCTATATATAGAAGAACTGTTTTTTTTTTTTTTTTATAGAATATCAAACAATTTAAACTTACAAACTACTCTATTTAGCCATTTTTAGTTTTAGAAATTCATCGTCAAATTGATTATATTACGAGAAAAAGTTTTATATAAAGACAAAGCCAACGGGTGTGAATAAGCCATATCCTTGTGCAATAAAAAGTGAGTTTACCCATAAAAAAAAAGGTCCGTCAAACTAGCAAACCAAAAAGCATCATATTACATATTTTCAAAAAGATGGTTCAGAAAGCAGCATCAATTTCATGCAAATGTCTCATTCAGTTATTCAGCTTTCTTTTGATTTTCTTTCTAGTTATTACACCAACAGGTAACAATAAAAAAACACATAAATTATGTTGGATTATTATCGTGATTGACACAAATAATAATACATTCATATGTCTCAATTCCTCATTAACATTTTTGTTTTTACTTCATAATGTTTATTTTGTGGACAATTAACCAGCCTGTCACATGCTTACCAACTCACTGGAGGTACACAAGTGGGAATCGCGAGAGATCTTTACTTCCACTGATGGTAGAAGGCACTCAGTCAGTGAAGCCAAGTCTCACCCATCAAGGCAGCTATGTGTGCATAGCACTATAACTACCAACTCACTGGTGGGGCGTCCATGGGTTTGTAGTCGAAACTTTACTCCCACAGATAGTAGATGGCACCTAGTCTGCGAAGCCGAGTCCCGCCCATTTAGCTTCTCATCTCAGTCTATAAACATTTCAGTCCTAGGTGTTTAATTGCCACGGTCCCTACTGGAATAAGTAACCTATCCTCATTTCATGTTAGGGCCCCTGTTAACAGAGTCTGGTTTAGCTTGCAACCTACCCATCAAGTTTCTTTCCCATAAAGGTCTCTGAAGGGCTAATTTCACATGCTTTAACTACCTCGCCTTTCGTCTCATTCATGCGTAATTATCGAACCAACATCCAAAACGCTAAGTAGAAAAGGCGCATACTTTAAACGACCAGCAACCAATATTAGCACATCGTAATCCAAGTGATAGCACGACACTTCGCCTCGTTGTTCCCTGTAATGCTACCAAAAATTCGGCAGCATAACGACCTATGTATAGTGTTCCCAAATTTCTTATCACCTGTAACCAAGAGAATACACTTCCATATTCAAAACTGTCGAACTACAAACTTCCATAACACATCCGAACAATAGAAAAGACTCTGAACTTCCACAAAACAAAGCGAGTCCGGTCTCGCATCCAAAACCCAACTACATAGAACATCCTATCTTACCCAACATAGAGCATTCAGAGCATTCAAGGTTTACCCAAGAAGAATATTCTATACTTAACAACACAAAACATTCAGAGCATTCAATGTAGACGAACACACTCATAACCAGAAGATTTAATATCGCCAGAACACACAATATCCAACATTCCATATTCTATCCATACATAAACGATGTCTCATGTTATGTACTATTCAAAGCATGTAACAATTCATAATAAATAGCCTAGCCTAGCCAAGGCTTTCCAAGTAATAAGGTTACTTACATAGTGAAGAATATACTTGATTTAAGCACCCACCAACTATTTCAATGCGACACCGCTCACGCCACAATTAACTCAAATCTAAAAAAAATTACAAGAAAGGTCTAAAAACTAGGGGCATCAAATTCTCATAATTTTATTTAGATCCAACTTAAAATTAGGAGGCCAAGACTCACTAAAAGAGATCGATGCTTGCTATCCGAGCTTCCAATTTCACCTTAATTCTAAAAATTTGGTCTCTTATCACTATGGATACCTCGAAATCATTAACCAAACTCAATGGGTATTTTTCTAAATCACTTTAATCAACCAAACATAGACTTAATTCACTTACCCACTGCTGAAGCTCGCCAGAAAATGCTAAAAACGACCCAAAAACATTGTTGTCCGCACCACTTGCACAACGCGGCGACGGCGATGGCAGAGCAGATGGCGGCGAGCGTGAATGGAGGGCGGCGTGATCGGGTCTGAAGCAGAGGGCGGCGTGTGGTTGTTTCGTTGCAAAGGAACTCACAGCGACAACAACGTGAGGTAAGCGGCGACAGCCGCGTGGGGATCTGCAGCAGAGGGTAGCGGCGCGTGGAGGCGGCGAACGGAGAGAGAGAGAAACGGGTTAGAGAGAAAGAGACGAAAACGAGAAAGATAGAGAGAGAGAGAGACCTTACCGTTGGCGAGTGGCGGCGGCGTGGTGAACGGCAGAGGCGGAGGCGCAACGGTCGGCGGCGGTGAGTTTAAGGCGACGGCGTGCTTAAGGCTGAGGGGGAGAGAGGGAGAGTGCCGAGAGGGAGAGGGAGAATCGTGAGAGGGAGAGAGATGCCCCTTTTTTTTGTCTTTAACGAAATTTTGGGGGGAACAAGTCCCCCCATTTCCCTCTTTTTTTTTTTTTTTATTTGGGTTGTTACATATATGCAGCCATTTTTAGTTTTAGAAATCCATCATCAAATAGAATATATTATGAGAAAATTTTTTATATAAAGACAAAGCCAAATGGTGTGAATAAGGCATATCCTTGAGCAATAAAAAGTTAGTTTACCCATAAAAAAAAAAAAAAAAAAAAAGACCGTCAAACTAGCAAAGCAAAAGGCTTCAAATTACATATTTTCAAAAAGATGGTTCAGAAAGCAACATCAATTTCTTGCAAATGTCTCCTACAATTATTCAGCTTTCTTTTGATTTTCTTGCTAGTTATTACACCAACAGGTAACAATAGAAAAAACACATAAATTCTATTGGATTATTACCGTGATTGAAACCAATAATAATACATTCCTATGTCTGAATTTATGATTAACATTTTTTTTTCTACTTCATTTTGTTTATTTTGTTTACAAGTTCAAGTAACCCAACTAATGCTTGAATTTTAGGTTCTTTGGCTGGACGAAGTTTTGTACAAGAGAAAAGTAAAAAAAGATTGGAGAATCTTGTCTATGAAAATCGTGGTGTGACCCCGCCAAACTACGATGACATCTTGACCTTCCTTCTTTGAATGACCTTCAACTAAGGTGGAAATGGATTTGACCACCTCATATGAAGTTAGCTTGTTCAGCGCATTGGTCAGAGATGTCATCTGTGCCTTCAATGAACTTGAGTCATCCAATTCATATATTCCAGCCTTCTTTGAAATTGCTCCCCTCTCAGTTGGCCACTGATAACTGGTTGTCGCCATTTCCTCTAATAGATCTTTGGCTCCCGTCACTGTTTTGGAAAGAAAGCTTCCTCTTGCTGATCTGTCTAGGACTGTCTTGGTGGAGGGATTCAATCCATTGTAAAAAAACTGCACTTGGAGCCAATCAGGACATCCATGTTGGGTGCATCGCCTAAGCATTTCCTTGTATCTCTCCCATGCCTCGTACAACTGCTCCTCATCAAGCTGCCTAAACGTTCTGATTTCAGTTCGGAGCTTGGTAGTCTTGGCAGGCGGGAAATATTTCGTTAGAAAAGCCTGGGCAAGCTCGTCCCATGTACTAGTACTGCCCGTCTCGACTGATTCGAGTCAATCCTTTGCTTTGTATCGTAGAGAAAATGGGAACAACCTCAATCTTATAGCGTCTGCCGGAACTCCGTTCATCTTCACCGTCTCACATATTTCAAAGAATGATCGCAGATGTGAGTGTGGGTCCTCAGAAGGATGTCCCTTAAAAGAGTTATCACGCGCCATTTGAATCAATCCTATCTTTAACTCAAAATTCGTAGCTTGGATTGGGGCGTAAACAATTCCAAAATTCTCGGTGGGAATCAATCCTATCTCGCTCTGATTCATTTTTGGAATCTAAGTTTAATCAACTAATCCCGGTGTCACGACGGGCAATTAAACTAGTTGCATGGATTAAGAGCTATCCTGACTTATCTCCGTCGAGTTTCCATTAAGAATCGAATCATTACACAATTGGCCAGATTGAATAAAGCATTAAGCACATCCATACAAATAATTAGGACAAAGGGCAAGAGACAGGAAATTATAACAATATTTAAAATATAATTTCATTCCAAGACCCCAAATTGGGGTTTAGCTACTCATAGCTAAAATATCCACAACATTTACAATGAAAAACATAATTAAGAGCATAAAAGGAAAGGAATTGACCGTCGAAAAACCCCTTCGCTAACGCTCGGAGCTCCGCCGACTACTCCTTGAGCCTCCTAAGATGCTCCCCAAAATTCTCCAAAATATTTCCCACTAAAGAAATCTCTCAAAAAGGCTAGAAAGCCTTGAGAGAGGCTCCCAAGGAGCCAAATGAGGGAGGAAAGGAAGGAAAGGATGTGGTGATTGATGCCTAAATGAGGCACCAAGAGGTGCCTTTTATAGGCCCGAATTGGAGGTAGGGTCTGATGTGGAATTTTCCTTACCGCAAGGGCACGGGTCAAGTAATAATAAAGTGTTCGTATAAACGAGTGTCGTCCTTTGGATTGGGTTTTTCAGCAAATCAAGTATTGTGAATTATCTTGCTCAATTATATTTAGGGGACACAATGTGATAATTGATTGAAAGAAAACTAAATCAAAACAAGCAAAAAGTGGAAATTCAATTGGAAGAACACATAGGGAATTGATTTCGCCAATTTAATCTAGGATTGATTTTAAGGAATAAGATATTATCCACAATGGAATTATGAGCCTAAGACCCTTTAATCACAACTACCTTTCCCGAGTATAATTGATTCTCATGCAACTTAACGAACTTGATATCCCTATCTAAGTTTATTAACAAGCAAGGCAATGAGTTCTTTTGACCAATTCCAAAGTTCATCTAAAAACCGTCACGAAATTAGAAAGTAAACTTTAGTCATGCAATCTTGAGTAAGTCTAAATCAAATCCCCTCTCCCGAGCTAGATTCAAAACTTAAATCATTCAACTAATGGCCTATTAATTGAAAGCATTAAATCAAGATTACAAACATAATAACCATTGCACAGCTTAAACCATAAATCAATCCATAAATTCAATTGACTACATCAATCCCTAAGCTACAAGTTTAGCTACTCATGATTTGTATTACAAGCTCAACTAAACATGAAAAAACCATAAAATCTAACTAAATTGAGGGAAAGAAGAATTAAACTCGTTGTAGGCCGAGACCGAACGTCCCCGTCACAATCCCCACGAACAATGGGTTGATTTCCAACTTGCTCCCTTTGTTTCAGCTCCTAATTACTCTGTTTCTACTCTCTTTACGGCTCCAAAAAGTCCCAAATTCCATCCCCCAAAAACCTAGCCGAAAGAAAGCTTATATTCTGTTTTTTTGTTGTAGCGTCGAGACGCTGCCTCTAAACACGTTTGATTTGGAAAGGAAATTACACAGCATCAAGACGCTAAGGTCGCAACGTCTCGACACTGTGACCGTTTCGCGCCTATTCAGATAAGGAATGCTAGCGACGAGACGCTCAAGGGCTAGCGTCAAGACGCTAGTCTGCATTTGACCGAATTTTGACTTTTTTCCTCTTTGACTCTTTTTCATTCCTTTGCATCTTTTCGCGTCCCGAGCACCCGATTGACTCCACTATTGCGTTTTAGCTCCAATCAACCATTTCCTACAACATAAACATTAAAGCACAATAAAATGGCCCAAAAATCATAAAAGATAGCTAGCTATACTCGCTATCAAATACCCCTAAACTTAAGCTTTTGCTAGTCCTCGAGCAAACTACAAATCAAACATACAGTGGAAGAATGGATGCAACAATCATGACTCAATCCTCAAGGCTCAAAAGTCAATAGTCAAGCAAGCAAGAGACATGCACACAAGGACCAATGAGGGAGACAAATTAAAAATTTTCAGAAATTAACTCGCACAAGCGAGATCTAACTCAACAAGATCAGACTCTACTAGCCCGGGATTGGATTATTAAACTCTCAGCTCATCTTCCCTCTACACTGGCACTAAGGTTTCACTAATGAGTTAATGGAACAAATTAGATTGTTTTCCCCCAAACTTAGGTGCTTATAATTAACAATTAAATTAAGCATGTATATGTGGCACTAGCTTTCACACACCCATTGCAAGGACCCTTAACCTGAGTTTTCTCTGGTTGGCCTAACTGATCACAACAGGGGTAGCTCTTTTTGCCTAAACTTTATTAAACATTGCAAACTGTGCACAGGCCATGGCATAATAATTTTTTTTTCAACAGTAACAACAAGAATGATTTTTTCTTTATGAGCATGAATAGCAAATATTCTTTTCTTTCCTCCTAAGCAAGATCAAACATGCTAATTTGTAGAAAATTAACTCTTTAGCTCTTACTTACACCTATCGAGGTCACAACAAGCCTATGAACCCAATAATTCGCTCCTAAGCATTCAAATCCAAATCTAGCCAAGACAAATACTCTACTCATGCAAGCCATCTCCTAGAAAAAGTTTAAAAAGTCTCCCTTTTTGGGCACTCATGCTTACAACTCATCGCAAGCTTGAAAATTGACAAGAAAGCCTATCCTAGGACATCATAATCATGCAAAAGTAACATCCAGAAAACAACCATATGCTCAATTAAAAGAAAACTCAAAACTATAGCCCGAACTCAGATGCTCAAGGGCTCCACAAACATGCTAATCCACCCCCAAACTTAAAACATGCATTGTCCTTAATGTATACAGAAAATAAGGCATAATCAAGCATGAGAACAAAGAAAGAATGGAAGGAGTGAACGATACTGGCCTGGAATGATGCTGACTTCTTGATTGAGATCTTGAAAGCTTGAAAGCAAAGGAGAGACAGAAAACAAGACCTACAACACAAAAACGAACAATAAATCAAAAGCAAACAGAAAAGGACAACTACACTTACTTGGGTTGCCTCCCATAAGCGCTTGTTTAACGTCATTAGCTCGACGTGTTGACCGTGCTTCAAGGAGGCTTCTTTTCTGTGAATCCAACATAGGTGCTCTTTCTTGCACCTTTCTTATAGCCCATGAAAAGCACGTCCGAGTGTCCCTTCGAGTCTTCAACTGCTTTAAATATTTCTTTGTCATTCCTGACTCTTACAGTGAGCTCCCTGTGCTCAATATCAATAATCACTCGCCCAGTAGCGAGGAATGGTCTTCCTAATATGACAGGCATTGAAGGATTTTCTATCATGTCCATAACATACAAATCAATAGTTAGGAAAAATCTACCTACTCTGATTAAAACATTTTCTACAATGCCAACTGGTCTATCCACAGACTAATCAGCCAATTGGAGCTTTACAGGAGTAGATTTAATTTCACCTATGTCTAACTTTTTGCACAGAGATAGAGGAATGATATTGATGCTAGCACCTAAATCACATAATGCTTTGAAAGAATAAGTACCAAAACTACAAGGAACAGAAAAACTCCCTGGATCTACTACTTTTTCAGGTACCTTCTGTTGGACTCTAGTGCTGCATGTGGAAGCAAGATACACCGTGTCAACCTTCTTTTCCTTTCGCTTCTTTGCTAACCACTCCTTCATGAACCTGTTATACTGGGGCATCTCTAACGCCTCTGCAAAAAGAATATTAATGTTCAGATTCATAAAAGCATTCATAAACTTGTCAAACTGAACCTGATTATTCTTTTTCTTCTTTTTCTTTTTCCTTTCTTTGGGAAAAATCAGTGTGGGAGAAGGAATAGGAGGCTCAGGTTCAGGATTTTCAGCCTCATCTGATGATGTGTCCTCCTAAGCTTCCCCTGTAGGCGTGTCATAATCCTCAGACTCAGGCTCCTCTTCAGCTTCCTCCTGGTGCACAGTGATTACCTTATAGTACTCCATCTGAGTTTTCTCTTGCTCAGCTGGGGCCTTACCTTTATTCATGGTGCTTACAACGCTTACCAACTGTCCTAGTTGAGTCTCAATATTCTTGATGGCAGCACTGTGGCCATTCACTGTTGAGTTGATGGCAATGACTGCCTCCTCCAATTTAGTTGTCCTGTTACTAGACTCTGCAATGAAATCTCCAACAAGATCTTCTAACTTTTTATTTTCTTGAGTTTGAGGGGCAAACCCAGGAGGATTAAGAACATTCTTATTATTAGCATAAGAGAAATTTTCATGGTTCCTATTGTTACGGTGATAATGTGTAGGTGTAGAATTATTATTATATCCCCTAAAATTAGAATTTGATACATACTGAACCTGTTCAATGGTCTCCTCCTGAGGTCTGGATGCTAAAGCAGCAGCTGATTCAATTGACTGTGCACTCCCTGTACCGGAAAATTTCATAAAAGCATTAGCAAGGGAGGTCATCTGGGCCTGGAGTGCACTTACTTTATCAACCTCAAACACTCCAGCAACAATCTTTTTGGGTGTAGACCGCTCAGATGGCCACTGATAGCTGTTGGTGGCCATATCCTCTAGAAGTGTGTGAGCGTTTTCCACGGTCTTGGACAACAGAGTCCCACCTGCAACTGCATCAACAATCGTCTTTGTACTAGGAGTTAAACCATTATAAAACAATTGAACCTGAAGCCAGTCTGGGTATCCATGCTGAGGACACTTCCTCAACAACTCTTTAAATCGCTCCCAAGCTTCGAACAGCTGCTCATCATAATGTTGTTGGAATGTCCCAATCTCGGTCCTCAGCTTGACTGTCTTTGCAGGAGGGAAAAATTTCTTAAAAAAGGCCTGGACCAAAGCATCGCAAGTGGTGATGCTCCAAGGGGGAATGGTCTGCAACCAATCTCGTGCTTTATCCTACAAAGAAAAAGGAAATAAGCGTAAGCGAATAGCAACCTCAGAAACTCCATTAATTTTTACCGTCCCACAAATGTCCATAAATGATTTAATATGAGAATTTGGATCCTCGGTGGGTGATCCTCAATATGCACAGTCTCGAGCCATCTGAATGAGATCGATCTTCAACTCAAAGTTGTTGGCATTAATCGGGCATAGACAATCCCAGACTATTGCCCCTGAAACACGGGCTGAAAGTAGTCTCTAATAGGCCTAGGCTCCTCAGGTGGATTTTGGTTAGCCATTTGAATAATTTCTCTGTTTTCTCTTCGAATTCTATGAATTGTTCTTTCGATCTTGGGATCCAACGGTATCAATTCTCTACTACTACGCATACAAAAGCAAAACTACCCTAAAAAGAAAAAACAAACAATTATGGAAAAAAATAAAGAAAATAAAACAACTAATCTAAATATGGAAAAGATAAACTAGAAAAGGAAACAAAATAACCGAATATGGAATGCAAAAATAAATATGGCAAAACACAAATAAGGAAACAAACAAATAAGGAAAAACCAATCTAAAAAGGAATAACAAGAAACAAATAAGGAAAAGATTACACAACTAAAAGAAAAACTAAGCTAGAAAAACAAATATGGAAAGAAAAACAAATAAGGAAAAAAATGCAATCAACCTAAAAAAGTAAAAATACACCCTAAATTAAGATCAAACAATTTTTTTCACAATATCAATCTGGCTAAATGTGCCAATCCCCGGCAGCGGCGCCAAAAACTTGATGTGGAATTTTCCTTACCGCAAGCGCACGGGTCAAGGAATAATAAAGTGTTCGTATAAACGAGTGTCGTCCTCTGGGAGAGACCAGCTAGTGCAACAGAGGTACTAGTTTCCTCGGCCTGGTCGGATACTACAGACGTTTTGTTGAGGATTTCTCACGGTTAGCATTACCCTTGACAGCTTTGACAAGGAAGAATGCTAAGTTTGAGTGGTCGGATAAATGCGAACAGAGTTTCCAAGAGCTGAATAAGAGATTGGTGGCAGCGCCTATTCTAGCACTTCCTGTAACAGGGAAGGAGTATGTGATCTATTGTGATGCTTCGAGGCGAGGATTAGGTTGCGTGCTGATGCAGGAAGGAAAGGTAATAGCTTATTGATAACTGCCCAAAAGGTAGTTATTTAGGCTTCATTTATATAAGGATTTATGTGTCTTTAATGCTTAATAGGGTTGGTTTTAGAGAGATATTACATGATTTAACCCATTTGGAAGAATGGAAGCTTTGGAAATCACTTTATGCAGATTATGCTGCTGAGCGACTGGAGGGAGCAAATTCTATGCTGCAGCAAAACTTGGAGCAGAAACTGTCACATCACAACTCGTTAGCCAACTTCATGAACCGACTTCTATTGAGATATTTCCGGGATAAAGGATCAAGGAGAGCCTTACACGTGTCCTAGTTGACCTAATTCAAGCCTCCCATCCTTCTATAAAAGGAAGTAGCCGTCAAAGTCAAATTCATTCCATGTTTTCCCTTGGAAGCCGAATAGTTAAGGAGATTGAAGATTATCAAGAACACCATCAACCGCAAGCTGATTAGGGAGTTTACCTTCTTGTTTAACTTGTAGTTATGGACATGCATACTCAGATTGTAATTCGTATTCCTATGCTTATTATGAACTAAGTAGCTTAAGGTGTTGGTTAGGAATAATGTGATTACTGTGCTTCATCTCTAGTAATAAATTGACTATTGCATTTTGGTTAATTGTTGTGCTTATTCTTATTTTATGCCCGCCTGGCCAGCCGGTATGGATAGCTCTCTCTAGTTTCAGGGATGATTTAGAGAGTGTGTGGCAATTCTCCACATTACGATCATTGTGTATTGGTGAACGCCAGTGACTGAGCTAGGGATAGCTAGTTGCCTAGTGCTCGATCGGTCGCTCTTCATTGGGTTTGAAACATATCCCAAAAGATCCGGAGTTCCGGGAGGAATCCGCTAATAATACTGCGAGAAATGCATGATCAATAATATTGCTAGAGCATATCTTAGAAAAAAATCACTAAAGCCTAACCAGCGCCTATCTTTAATCTATCTATCTATTTGTTTACTCGTTGTTCTGTCATTTATTTTGCTTCAGCATAATTCCGATAAAACCCATCATTTTTATTATCTCTGAAACCATTAGAAAGTTATACAAAATAGATAAAGTAGAAACTCATTAAGACCTTGGATTGATAATATTACTTGCTGCAGACTGTGTATACTTGCACAAGAATTCTAGAGTATTTCATATCATATTTTTACTCACTCTAGGAACCCAACACTTATGCATCAAGGCAGTTGAAGAAACATGAGTGTAATTACCCTACCCATGATCTTGAGCTAGCAGCAGTTGTTTTAGCACTAAAGATCTGGAAACATTATTTATTCGGTGAGAAGTGCCACATTTTCACAGATCATAAGAGTTTGAAGTACATCTTTGATCCGAAAGAGTTGAATCTAAGGCAGAGGTGATGGCTAGAACTGATTAAAGACTATGACTGTACCATAGAATATCATCTAGGTAAGGCTAACGTGGTAGCTGATGCGTTAAGTAGGAAGTCGAGACTTCCGAAGAGTGCCTTGTTTGGTAATCGAGCAAGCTTGCTAAGTGAGTTCAGAGGAGTCTTTTAGCTCATGGAGTCTTTTAGCTCAATTTTAGGTTAGGTCTTCTCCAGTAGCAGACATTGTGAGAAGACAGCCAGAGGATAGTAACTTACAGAAGATGTTTGCAAAGTCCAAGCAAGGCCCAGAGGCAGAATTTGAGCTGAGAGCAGACGGAGCCATAGTTAAGCAGGGAAGACTATGCGTTCCGAGTATTAGTGAGCTTAAGAGTGCTATATTAGTGGAAGCTCACAGTTCAACTTACGCTATGCATCCAGGAAGCACCAAGATGTATAGAACTCTGAAAAAACTTATTGGTGGCCTGGTATGAAGCGGGAGGTAGCAGAATATGTCGATAGATGTTTGATCTGTCAACAGGTTAAACCAGTAAGACAGAAGCCAGGAGGACTCCTTAATCCACTACCAGTGCCAGAGTGGAAGTGGGAGCATATTACCATGGATTTTCTGTTTGGATTACCTCGTACTTCTAGTGGACATGATGATATATGGGTAATAGTGGACAGACTCACCAAAACAGCAGGTTTATACCGATTAAAGCGACTTCTACACTACATCAGCTAGCTAAACTATACGTCGACAGGATTGTGAGTCAGCATGGAGTGCCAGTGTCCATAGTTTCAGATAGGGATCCGAGGTTTACTTCTAAGTTTTGGCCTAGCGTGCAGAAAGCAATGGGAACAAAGTTGAAGTTCAGTACAGCGTTCCATCCCCAGACAGATTGTCAGTCTGAGAGGACCATCCAGACCTTAGAGGACATGTTGAGAGCATGTGTCCTTCAGTTTAAGGGAAGTTGGGATACCCACTTATCACTTATGGAGTTCGCTTATAATAACATCTATCAATCTAGTATCGACATGGCACCATTCGAGGCTTTGTATGGCAGACCATGAAGGACTCCTGTGTGCTGGAACGAAGTGGGAGAGCGAAAGCTAGTTGGCCCTGAGTTGGTACAAGTTACGTCAGACAATATTAAGTTGATTAGGGAGAATCTGAAAATAGCTCAGGATCGGCAGAAGAGTTATGCAGATAAGCGACAAAGAGACTTAGAGTTCCATGTTGGAGATCAAGTTTTCTTAAAGTTATCTCCATGGAGAGGTGTTCTTCGCTTTGGGAGGAAAGGTAAGCTGAGTCCTAGATATATTGGTCCTTACCAGATAATAGAACGAGTTGGACCAGCAGCCTATAGACTTGAGTTGCCAGCAGAACTCGCTCGAATACATGATGTTTTTCATGTGTCCATGTTGAGGAAATATATACCAGATCCATCCCATGTGTCTCAAATTTAACCGATTGAGCTGAAGGAAGACTTGAGTTATAAAGAGGAAGCGGTTCAGATCCTCGACAAAAAGGAGCAAGTCCTGAGGAACAAAACGATCCCACTCGTGAAAGTTCTTTGGAGACATCACGGACTTGAGGAGGCAACTTGGAAATCAGAAGATCAAATGAGGAGGAGTTACCCGACACTCTTTACCTAAGGACTTCTAAATTGTGAGGACGAAATTTCATAAGGGGGAGGTAAGTTGTAAACCCGGGACTTCTCTAGGATCATTTTCTCTTGTCATCTATTGTTGGTTTAAATTGTTGGGATTACTAAGTTAAAGGATGAAAGGAAAGAAAAGGAAAAGGAAAATGGAAGGAAAAGAAAAGAAAGAAAAAAAAAAGGTGGGAAATGACAGCAAGACACCCACCACCGACTAACATTCTTATCAGCCCATTATCAGCCTCATTTCTCATCCTTTTCCATTCAAACTTGCAGAGAACTTTAAGGAGAGAGTGAAGGAAGAAGAAGAAGAAGAATTTCGTGGTTTGAGGTTGAAGAAGATAGGGAAAAGTTCATGCAAGCCAGCCATAGCAGAATCTGAGTTCAATCTGGCAACCTCTGGTTTTGGATTCGGTTTGAGCTACACAGACTGAATCAATAGGTGAGGTTTGATGTTCTTGAAAGTTAGTTCAATTTCTAACAAACTTCATGAAGGAAGCTTGACCTAAATCGAATGAAACGTTGATGGTTTTTTGAATGGAAAACAGAGCACAGGATTTTCGAGCAAACCAGGAGGATCTCTGGTGTTCTCTGATGTTTTGAGTATTCTGGAGTGCACAAGTCGAATCCGAAGCTCTATTTGGTATGGTTGAAAAGCTTATTCAATATCCTGCAACTTTTATGAAGAATTAGGTTTAATTTCAGGAGGAAGATAAAGGGTAGCAGAGAACCTCGAATTCTGTATTGTCTGTGTTCGGGGCAATTCTGGGCTAATTGGTTGAGAATCTCGTTTTCCTTTCTTCAGGTAAGTTGTCGAGTGTTCGAAAATGAAGAGTTTTATGTATATTTCATTAATTTTGGTTAAGTATTGAGGAAGTTATGGGTGTTGGAAGTTAGGGTATAGAATCTGGAAAATCTCGAAAGTAGAATGTGAATGTGATTCTTAATCCAATTGTTTAGAAAATTCATGAGCATGGAAAGAAAAAGCTATCTATGGTTCTAATGCTCGGTTTTCGTTATTTGACAGGCCAAGAGGAAATAGGCCGAGTCTACAAACCGGGGAACTAGATAAGACAGTGAGTGACAAAACAAATTTCGAAAAATGTTCTTAAACGGTTGGTCATGATTATATGTTTTACATGCTTTTCTATGAATGATACGTGGTTTTTATGAACGGTTTCAAGCGTGAATTTTGAGCTTAGATTTTCTAATGAGGTTTATATACGAGCACGTGACTAATGGCTTTATGAAAAGTAGTTGAAACGATATCTTTTAAAGTAAAGCATGTGTTAGCAAATATTGTTTAATGATTTAAAGTTTTTCACGAGCAAGCTGAGTAAGCTTGAGTTTTACGAAAGATAACGATAAGCAGACATGTTTTAATGTTTTCATGTGATTTTCTGAGATTTCTATTGACTACATGGCTGAGATATTGAGCCCGAGGCTATATGGTACCGTGTGCACACAGGTTATATTTTGTTGTCGACGTTGAGTTTACTTTGTGACAACGATGCTTTCGTGAGTGCTGGGCGGGCCCCACTACGACAAAGACGATGAGAGTGCTGGGTGAGCCCCACTACATCGTAGGACTAGTAACGTTGGTTGTACTGGGCGTGCCCTTCACAACGTAGATCGGTCATGTTAGTTAAAACGTTGATGTATTTGATATGCCTTGCTAGATTTTTAATGACGAACTTGCGAGATGATTTAGAAAGCCCTTAACCTTACACGTTTATGTTAAACGCTTTGACTGAGCATATTTATTCCTTTAAAGGTTTATCACGTGTTTTTGACTTCCGGATTTAGGGTTTTAAAGCTCTCACTGGGCTTCGTAGCTCATTCTTTCAAAATGTTTTCAACTTTTTAGGTAGAGATCGAGCTCCCGGTGCCTGATACACTGCCAACGTCTGCTGAAAGTTCCGGATCAAGCTCCAGTACGTGGGTGGAGTTGTTTATTGAGTCTGTTCATATTGTAAATGTTTTGTAAGGATTGGATAATATTGTCCTAGAGGTCGTGGTTGTATAAACCCTAGTTTTATATGCTTTTGGTTGTGATATCTATATCAGGTTATCTTCCAAACCAAGTTTTGTCAGGGCTGCACCTCGTGTATGTTAAAAGGTTTCCGTGGATTCCGCTGTGTTGTGTTTCATGTAGAATGTTTTATATTTATGATTAGTATGCTATCAGGTTCAACGTTTCAGTAGGGTCAACAGGGGTCGTTAGAGGTGACGATGTCTGTTGGTTTCACGCCGTCTTTCGGGCTAAGCTAGCAGGTGGTCCGGGAGGGGGTGTGACACAACTGATCACTGATTAATTGAATCGTTACTAAGTGGAGACTCGACGGAGAGAAGCTTAGACTAGAACTGAATGCATGATTAACGCTATTAACCCGGGTGACACGGATAGAATAAATAACGTTAGAGATTGTATTGAAGGGTCGTAATGCCATGCTAAGTAAATAAAGAAGAGACCGAAAGAAGATTCTTTATTGAAAGGTATGAGATAGGAGGAGACCGACAGGAGAGTCCTTGTCATTATGCTTCTAGACTTATGAATCAAATGATTAGTTACTCCATATTAGTTAATTGATTAAGCATTAAAGGTCCAATTGATGAAATCAACCCTCTAGAATTACCCTCCAAATTGTGTCTCCATTTATCTTTTGCTTTCTAGATTAGCTTTTAGTTTATTCTTTTCGGCATTAGATTTTGTTCTCTAAATAAAGCTAAGCTAGATTATTTGCAGTAATTAATTGAATAAATCCAATCCCTATGGAGACGATACTCTGTACTAAAAATCACTATATTACTTGTGACGACCCGTGCGCTTGTGGTATAAAAATCGTCCAACAAGTTATTGGCGCCGTTGCCGGAGATTGGCTAATTTCATTCAATTAATATTGTGAAGTAATTGCTTGCTTTAATTTAGAGGTTTTATTTTGGTTTCTTTAATTTTATTCTGATCCATTGTTCTTGTTGTGCAATTAATTGGTGTTTGCATCTGATTGAGAGCCTGTCTATTGTTGATTTATTGTTTTAAATGGCTTTTTATAATTTCAGGTGGCCCTTTAGGGAATCTGAGCCTGAAGAACCAACATCATCATCCAATTTTTTCTATTCAAATTATTCCCCTTTAGAAAACCTCCCCTAGAAAGTTTGCTTCAAATTTTATTGAGGATAATAGAGCCATGAATTTAGCTATAGAAAAATCCCTAGGGAGATTGCATCCACAAGATGATGAGAGTGAAGTGCAATCTGCTTCCATAGAAGAAAAGTCTTGCTTGAAAATTTTATCCAAGAGTTGATAGCCATGAGTTTAGAATTAGAAAAATCTATGGAGAGACTCCAGACCCAATGGGAGGATAGGGAAGTAGGATCCACTTCCATAGGGTGTCTAGTGAGTCATGTGGCTAGTGATTCATTAGTACCCATTCAGGAGCCTAATTCTTTCAATTTCGCTAAGCTTGAGCATATAGGGGTGAGATGTTTAGATTGTGAGGAAGAATTGGATAGTCTTAGCACCCATCAAGAACAAGTTTGTGAGGAAGAAAAAGAAAATGAGCCTATAGTGTTTGAGGAGTTTCAAGAGATAGAGTTTAAGGTTGAAAGACCTTTGTCTGTTCTATCCTCTCCATCCTCTCTTGATAATGAGTGTTATTTTTCTTGTTCTCACGAGTCAGAGTCAGAGTCTTTTTATTTTGATCTTTCTCCTTTTATGCTTTTATTATTAAAAAATCCCAAAAATATTTATGCTTCTAGGGCCCATGAAAAGCTAGTAAGCCTGCTAGCAATAGAGTGCTTCATTGATTCAAGGAAGAAGGGCCCGAAGAAATACGAGAATTTTTCTGTGCCTTGAAAGACCGCACAAACTCGTCTAGCTAAGAGACGTTAAACAAGCGCTTCTTGGGAGGCAACCCAAGTTTATTTTTCCATTAATTTTCTTTTCTTTGTTTTTCAGTCTTTTTTTGTAGTTAGAGCATATTGATCTTTCGTTCCCGTTGATCAATTTTTTAAGGAGCTCGAGACCACATTTTCTTCCAAAAACAACCCCAATGATGTTGAAGGCTGACATCCATGGTTTCTCTTGCACTTCAGGGCAGTATTGTTCTCCCTATATTTTTTTAAATTGTCCTTAAGCATGCTTAATTAGTCTGAATAATTAATACATTGAGGACAATGTACGATTTAAGTTTGGGGGGGAGGCTGTACTGTTCTGATCTGAGCGAAAAATTTTTCATGATGATTCTATTGCATCTTTTTTGATGAGGACGGTCTATGATATGATCTAGATAATGAATTTTGTTCAATTTTTATGAAATATCTAAGGATGTTCAAGATTCATGTAAATTTAAATTTTTGCTTTGATTTCCTTGCACATGTTGAGCACTTAGCCTACTTATATGGTTTTGAATGCTTAGAACAGTATTATATTATCTAGATGTTTGTTGTCACTCCGATAGGCTTAAGATCTGATTTGAAAGTTGAACTGCATGAGAGTTTGTAAAGTTTTACTTGAGAGAAAAACCATGTTTATTAGCCTGCAAAGAAAATAAAAGGGAAAAAAAATTAGAAAAGAAAAGTGTGAAAAAAATATATATATGAAAGAAGAGAGGGAAAAGAAAGAAAATGAAAAAAAAATGAACCACTTTCTTGAGGACAATGTACGATTTAAGTTTGGGGGGGAGGTTGTGCTGTTCTGATCTGAGCAAAAAAATTTTCATGATGATTCTATTGCATCTGTTTTGATGAGGACGGTCTATGATATGGTCTAGATAATGAATTTTGTTCAATTTTTGTGAAATATCAAAGGATGTTCAAGATTCATGTAAATTTAAATTTTTGCTTTGATTTCCTTGCACATGTTGAGCACTTAGCCTACTTATATGGTTTTGAATGCTTAGAACAGTATTATATTATCTAGATGTTTGTTGTCACTCCGATAGGCTTAAGATCTGATTTGAAAGTTGAACTGCATGAGAGTTTGTAAAGTTTTACTTGAGAGAAAAACCATGTTTATTAGCCTGCAAAGAAAAGAAAAGGGAAAAAAATTAGAAAAGAAAAGTGTGAAAAAAATATATATATGAAAGAGGAAAGGGAAAAGAAAGAAAATGAAAAAAAATGAACCACTTTCTTGAGAGTTTAGTAACCAGGGGCATTCATGACACCCATCGTTTGCCTTTGCATGCAAGTGCTGAAAAGAAATGAGCATGCCTCGACAACCTGAAAAATGAGGCGCTCGTAGTTGGATGCTTTCATCACCAATGTTGGCAAGCCAAAATGAAGGAGCTACATCTAAAAGGATTCTCATTAAATTTAAAAAAAAATGCAAGTTTGGGGGAGGCATACGCAGTTGTTTCAGGCACCTTAGTGGGATATTGCTTTCTTGATTGTTGGGAAGCTGAATGATTAGAGCATAGGATCAGTGTAGGGGGAAGATGAACTGAGGATTGTATAAACCTTTTCCAGGCTAGTAAAGACCTAATAAGGAAGCTCGCACACACACACGCAAGGGATGAAGAGTTTAAATTTAAATTTCGTGATGAATGAATGTGTTTTAATATTTCCTTAAATTTTTAGAGGTCATTATTTTGATCATTGAGCTTAGAGTTATGCATTTGCAATATTTTATTCCTATTAATGGTTTTAGCTTTGCTCGGGACTAGCAAAGGTTTAAGTTTAGGGGTGTGATGACATGTATAAATGTCATCATTTTCCTATTAATTTTAGCTAGTTTTATGCTTGAATTGTGTACTTTAATGTTATTTTATGTTTAAAATTCAGAAAACGAGCCAAGGAAGCAAAACCGGAATTTTGAGAGATTTTGGATGATTTTGGAGACTTTTTGAGCAATTTGGAGAATTACATTGAAGACCCAAATCCAAAAAGCCAATAAGAATGAATTAGAAGCCCAAATTCATGAATTCGAAGCATTAAATTATCAAGTTGGGTCAAGAAAAGACTCCAAAATCCATTACAAGAAGCATTTGGGCCAAAAGAAAGATGGAGGCCCAAAAATTGAGTCAAAATCGGGCCATTAAAGAAGATTCAGGGCCTAGCGTCGAGACGCTAAGCCTTGAGCGTCCCGACGCTAGGCAGCTATGCGGAAAGATCCAGAATTGGGGTAGCGTCGTCATGCTATCCATGTAGCATCTCGACGCTGCGACGTCTGGGAGCATATAAAATGAGCCATTTACATCCAAGTTTGATGTGCCAATTTGTGGGTTTTCAACCCATTCTAGAATCCACACCAAAATTGGGGATTTTTGGGAGAGTTTTGGAGCTTTGTTGAAGATCTTTGGAGCTCGGGATCGATGGAGGTCGGCGCGGGATCGAGGAGATGGACACTTTTATGAGCATTTCTCTTCCCTTTTCCTTTATGCTTTAGTTTTTAGAATTGTTGTGATTAGGAATTATTGAATTTTGTTGATTATGAGTAGTTAATTCCTAAATTCTTTGAAATTGATTTAGATGTTGAACCTTTGCTTGACTAATGATTTTATTTGGTTTAATTGTCATTATTGTTCATTTGTGCATTTTGTCCGTAATGCTTTTAATCAACTGATCACTAATTAATTGAATCGTTACTAAGTGGAGACTCGACGGAGAGAAGCTTAGACTAGAACTGAATGCATGGCTAACGCTATTTACCCGGGTGACATGAGATAGAATAAATAACATTAGAGGTTGTATTGAAGGGTCGTAATGCCATGGTAAGTAAATAAAGAACAGACCGAAAGGAGATTCTTTATTGAAAGGTATGAGATAGGAGGAGACCGAAAGGAGAGTCCTTGTCATTAGGCTTCTAGACTCGTGAATCAAATGATTAGTTAATCCATATTAGTTAATTGGTTAAGCATTAAAGGTCCAATTGATGAAATCAACCCTCTAGAATTATCCCTCCAAATTGTGTCTCAATTTATCTTCTGCTTTCTATATTAGCTTTTAGTTTATTCTTTTCGGCATTAGATTTTGTTCTCTAAATAAAGCTAAGCTAGATTATTTGCGGAAATTAATTGAATAAATCCAATCCCTGTGGAGGCGATACTCTGTACTCAAAATCACTATATTACTTGTGACGACCCGTGCACTTGCTGTATAAAAATCGTCCAACAGGTATCGATCCCACAGAGACTAAGTTGGAAACATAGATTTGAAGAAGAAACTGCACTTAAATTCCTTTCGAAAGGTAACCAAAAGAAATAGTTGATGTTGAGTTTGGTAAAATAAATAAACAAACAAGTAAAGAAATAATAATAATAATAAAGCGAGGTATTCAATATAGCTGCAACCCTAAGGCAAATAACTCTAGTAATGGCTTATTTAACATAAGTCTACTTATGCATTGGGTCAGGTTGAACTCCTATTTGACCTTGCTCCCAAGAACCGTTAGAAGGCTAAGCAAGTACCGTTATGCACATTTCTATAACTCGACTCCGATATAGATTGTTCATGCATGCAACCTATAACCCTATAGTTGTTATAAGGCGACCTTCCCCTATAACACCAAATACACTCTCTCGAGTCATTTCTCCTATTCACCTTTATGAGAACCGATATTGTTTGATCCTTTCAGATTCAAACTGACATAGCATGCAAAGTCTAAGTGATCAAGTTAAACTCAGTAAGATTAGAATGACAATCAATAAGGGATGACATGATGGAATATAATTCAAGCGATTTAAACCATGAGGGAATTCACTATACCGAACCCCTCAATGGAATTTAGCTACGCATGATGGAATATAATTCAAATGAACAACGTTTCATTGAAATAATGAATAAAGAATACTGAATAATGAAAAGAAACAAGTGTTGGAAAAATATTGTGCAGTATCTAAAACTAGGGGTTTTCACTTTTATCCAATCCTTCTAGAGTTCTCGCGACACTCTACTCTCCTTTTACAAGGTGTGAATAAGGTGAAATCTCTACCAACACTCGGGTTTGATGTCATTCTAAGGTTAGAATCTAGTCTTCTAGCAAGGACCACTACAACAAATTTGGCTTTTAATGTCGGTCGCTTTTAATGTCGGTCATTGACCGACATCAAAAGCTCTATCCGACATTAAAAGTACCCTTTTAATGTTGGTCATTGCCCGACATTAAAAGGGCCCTTTTAATGTCATTCAACAAGCTTTGACCGACATTAAAAGTGACTTTTAATGTCGGTCAATGCCCGACATTAAAAGTGAACTTCTTATGTCGATCAACCACTCTTTGCCTGACATTTAAAGTCACTATTAATGTCGGTCCGTTTTTAATGTTGGTCTTTACCCGACATTAAAAGTTGTGACATTAAAAGTGTTCGACATTAAATGTGCGATATTAAATTAAAAAAAAAATTGTTGGTTGCACACGTAGCTAACCAACAATACTATTTATTCATTTTGTAAAACCCTGTAAACAAAATAGAATTTAAACATATACACAAAATAAAATCTCGAAAGTATTTTTACACAACTAAAACTCAATGAACATGAATTTAATTAATAAAATATAACAGTGTATATAATACATGAAACTTTCTGTCCATCTACAAATCACATCCATGAACCAAATTTACAAAGAAAAAGTAAAATTACTAAACAAAATAAGTACACATATTATCGGTGATTTTGATAGAAGTTATATCAAGCTGATACTCAGAAGGAAGGTAATCATTGTCGTAGTGGTCCCACAACTTCAACAACCTGAATATCATGGAAAGCATGTGGCTCAAGTTAAGCATTTAATAGTCCAAAAATAAATTTATAAATCAAAACTGCATTGTATCATATTTACGAGTATGAGGCAGATGAGAAAGTACTTGTTCTAATGCAAATGAAGAAGCAATGCCTATGTGGATAAAGATAATGCCAACAACAACGAAGGATGTTATAACTTGAAATCAAATAGTCACACTACTAAAAATAGTGTATAATGCTACGACAGGGAACAAAGTAAAAAATTAATTCAAATCTTTTTCAGTGATACCCATTCTAGTGTTAAAATTGGTTTGCAAGCAGGAAGCTCTTTTTGTGTAAATCTATAATCTACAATGGAATAAACAAAAAGGTATGAGCATAAGCCAAATGACTAAAGCCTCTATCCTAATTCTAACTGGTTGCTCTAGAAATTTCGACAGCATAACGACATACATATGACTAACCCAAAAAAATTTAAACCTGTTAAACAAGAGAAACACACTTTTATATGAAAAAAAAATATCCAACTATTGGGTTTTATGCCCTACAACTCGTAGATAGTAAATGAAACAAATTAATCGATCTCAATAAAACGTTATTTCAGTAATTCATTAATTTGGTTATTGAATAATCGAGTTTGCATTAATAAACCCTAAATCCAATAAACTAAGATCCAAGGTTGTTTAAATGAAACTTGGACTAGTATGTGGGGACATACGGGGATCAGTGTCCAAGTAACAACCTAAACGGTCTATAGTATAGGGATAAGGTTGGGTACCTTATCCTGGTCGCACTATGTGATACAACCCACCTTGTATTCGATACAGATGCAATGATCCAAAGCATCCATGTAGGAGAAATGAGTTTGTATAAGACCGGACCGCAAAATAGTAACCACTAGATGTAACGCCGTTAACCAGTCTACGTTTCTATTTCAATAGGATGACCTAGGTAACTCAATCTCAATCCTGAGTCTGTTATGAACCCATTTCAGGAGGGATTGTCCTTAGATTTGTATGGGTGAGAGTGGTCAATTCGCCGACTCAATAAGCCTACCATTTCAGGGGCAAGACCGAATGGGGGCTGGGAACATAACAGTACAAGATGGAATTCACTCCTTCCCCTATTGGGTTAAGTAGATGTGTGTTCCTTTACGGACTGATTCCGGGGCTTGAACAAAGGCGCGTTGTCCTCTCTTAGCCCGAGAGGAACTCCTGTTTAGTGGTTGGACCCTAAACAACTTGTTCATTAGAGGAATCAGTGGTACTTAAGGAACGAGAGGTAACCCAGGGGTAAAACGGTAATTTGACCCAGTTGGTGTTACGAACACACGTGAAGGATTGACTTACTGCTTGGTCGATATCCGTGGAAACAGAAATATTCTACAGTGAGAAGAGTGCGGTTGTGGGTTTTTAGTGGAGTGACCCACAATCAACGAATGTTGACTAAACTTGGTCAATGAGTTTGGCCAATTAGTCTCGTATCGTTTGAGCTTCTGATCTGTAGGTCCATTAGGTCCCACTGGTAGCTCGTAAAGAGATTTGAGGCAATTAAGTATAAATTGTAAATTGAAAGTGTTCAATTTATTTGGGGAATCGTATAATGTATATTGATGCATTATAATATAAAATTTATGAAACTTTATAATATATTTTTTGAATTAATTTCAAAAATTAATTATTGAGAGAAAATATTTGAAAGAGTTCAAATAAATTTAATATGAATTGGATTCATATTAATTTTAATTTTAATAAAATCCCTAAGATTAAATATATGATATTTAATTGGGTAAATTAATTAATTATGAAATTAATGAATTATTTATTAAAAGTAGAGACTTTTTCCTATTAGGAAAGAAAATATTTGAAAGAGTTCAAATAAATTTAATATGAATTGGATTCATATTAATTTTAATTTTAATAAAATCTCTAACATTAAATATTTGATATTTAATTACGAAAATTAATTAATTATGGAATTAATTAATTATGTATTAAAATTAGAGACCTTTTCCTATTAGGAAAAAGGTCTTGGCCTTTCGCTATAAATAGGACCCCTAGGGTGGGGTGAAAGGCATCTCATTCATTCTCCTACTCTCAGAGAATTCCCCTCAAGGCTTCCTCTAGACTCCCACCAGTCTCCTGCATCTATAAGTCTCAGAGTCATACCGGTGTAACCATAGTGGTGGTGTTCGCACTAGTTCGTGATTAATTCACAAGCAGTTGGTGAATTTAATCTGAGTCGTCAACGAGAGTAAGTAATTTGTTACTATATAAATTAGATTTAGATCTAATATTTTTGTATGCTTAGCCTTAATATAAATCTAGAATAGTTCTAAGTTTATTGAAAATGCATTGGTATTTTAGATTAAACAAAATTAATTATGAATCAGTCCCAATCACGCTTCCGCTTACGTAATTACGGAATTCCAATCCTTCACCAACTACAGCCTCACAACACTTCAGGTTCACAACAAGAGCCCAAATATCCTAAAACTAAGCAAGTTAGTTTTAACATGAAAAACTAATAAGATATGGAGTTTTTTTTGTTTCAAACTCAAATGAGGAAAAGTAATTAAGCATCCTAACTTCCTTCCCTACGTGCAAGAAAGTCAGCAAAAAGAAATAACAACTCACAAATAAGATAACCACAATAAACCCATCAAAATAGCACGAACAATGAAATTTATCAAAACGTATGAACATAACAACAATACTTAAGTAAACTTTTCAAATTTCATGAACATAACAACTAAACTATTGAGTCTAGAGAAGGAGCATCATTTTTCCCAATTCCTTTTTGTGAGAGAAGTATATTTTTTCCTCCCTCAATCCACCTTCGTAACTACATAATCTATCATTATTTAATGTTTTCTTTTCGTACAAACTCAAGTTACAAGATAAGAAAGGAAAGGAAGCTGACCTGGAAGATCCCAAGGATTGAAGTTGCAAAGATTGATCTCACAAATGTTAGAAGTGGACTAGGCAGAGGAGAAGACCTTGCATTTTAGATACTCAAGCACAAGTCTTCTTCCGTTGGCTAACTAAAATCCAAGAGGCAATCCCATCATTCCATCTCTCCCAAACTTTAACATATTCACTAATACCCAATCAACTACACACTATTTATACAGGTGTATTTGTACTTTGGGCTTTAGCTAGTCCTGTCTTATGCTTATTTAGCTAGCCTTCAACCAAATACACGGATTGTATGTTGTTGTTTCTGAACTAATCGCTCGGGAGAGGGTAGTTTAGATTAGACCATCAATTGCATAACTTAGGTAATTCGTTAATCGCTCGGGAGGGGGTAATTTAACACTCAAAACTCACCCAAAACAGAAACACCGCTTGCTGTCCAACAGTCCAAAATCGCTAAACTTCGACAATTCGACCTCCAAACGCTACGGGCACCTTGAAATTGGAAGCTAAAATCAATGGGTATCCATGATTAAATATTAAATTGACCATAACACCTTAAATCCCACTTACAAATTCCTTACTCACTGGCTGAAGGTGTTGCACATCCAAGACACCAGACTCAGTTTCCTTGGGGCGGAGGCGACAACGATCGGTTCCGAATGACAGAGACGAATAGGTCTGAAACGACGAAAAGATCTGAAAAAGGCGAACGAGCCCGAGGACGACAGTGGCTGCTCAAATCTAAACGGAAAAAGTGCGGCCATTACTAACAAAGTAGAGAGAGAAAGCTGAGAGAGAGAAAGATTTGAGGGGGAGGTGTTACCAGGCGGCGGCTTGCGGCGGTCGACGATGGCACGACAGCGTCGGAGCTTGACGGCGAGTGGCGACAGCGGCGAAAGACAGCTGAGGGCGACGACGGAGGTGCGGACGGAGAGAGAGAGAGAAAGAGAGACGGGTTAGAGAGAGAGAGACGAAAACGAGAGAGAGAGCCAGAGTACTTACCGACGACGGCGCAAGCGTCGCTGGCAGTGAGTTGAAGGCGGCAGCGTGCGGCGGTGAGGTTGCAGAGAGGGAGAGGGGTTGCGAGGGAGAGAGGCCGAAAGAGGGAGGGTGAGTGCGTGAGAGGGAGAGAGAGAGAGCGTGAGGGAGAAGAAGAGTTTCGTTTTTTTTTCTATTGGTCAGTATTGACCGAAAATGTGGGGGGAAAATTTCCCCCCACTCACCCATTTTGACCGCCTAAAAAGGCCATATCCCCTCTTTTTATTTTTTTTAAAGAAAGGGGCTGTTACACTACAACACCATATTCTCTCACTCATATGCTTCCCAAGAAGCCAAACATTTTCATCAACCAAATGGAGCAAATTGTTGAGACAACCTCAAATACAAGAATTCCACAAAGAGCTAATATCTTAAACAATAAACATAATAATCAAGGGGTTGTATCATGCAACTATAGTTTCCAACACATCCACAAAAACAAAAGAAAGCAAATTTATAGTAACTTTTTACACAACTCCACAGACTATATAATCTCTGAAATAAACCATCTAATAACAAAGCCTTACAAGAAACTAGATTCCTCCCGCACTCCAGTGCCTGCACTTAGATTATTTTAATAAATACCTTGACTTTAAATATCCAAAGTTGAAAAGAAAGAAAAACCAGTTCAAACATTCTAAAAGAGAGGAAGCAAATGAAAAGAAATGCTCTTCAATCCACAATTAAAATAAAAGGAGAGATCTCAAAAAATTTAATCAACAATTGCATCTCCCAACTCCAATATTAAATATGCAACTAGCAGTCCAACACTATGACTAGACTTAATCCCCAGAACCATGTTTCCTATAGAATATTATCATGTGATTTTCAATTGTTAATTAAAGATAAAATTCATCTTTCAAGTAGGCAAGAATGATAGCATCTTGCCTAACTAAAAAACTTATAAAAAAAGAATAATGAGTGAACCAACATATTCTTCCTCTCTATGTCCTCTAATGAAAAGATTCACTGGTAAAATTCATCTTTCAAGTAGGCAAGAATGATAGCATGTTGCCCTAACTAAAAAACTTATAAAAAAAGGAATAATGAGTGAACCGACATATTCTTCCTCTCCATGTCCTCTAATGAAAAGATTCACTGGTAAAACTAGCTATTGCAGGGACAAACCTATTAGGTAGTATGTGAAAAGGATTAAAAATAATTACATAATGGTCTCCAACTACTACTACATCCCTTAAATAATACTCCCATCAAGGGGCCTACATTACTTGGTTCTTGCCATCTGGAAACATCCAACCATTAAATGAGTCATTCATGTAAAACCTAATAACTCATCAAGAACAAAAACATTTTTCTTTCAAAATCACATCCAGTGCCATAAACAAAGCTCCATCAAATCAAGGAGCGGACATTACTACACTACCATGTGTGCAAAAACAGGCGTTTGAGTAAAAAGTAAAGAGGAAAGAGAAAGAGCTTGCCTTTTGAATCTGCTCGGTGGTGATATTGGTGAAGGGGAAACGAAGGCATCATGGGCATCATTTGCGGTGGTTGCTGCATCTTTAGCCTGAATGTAAACCCTAACCCTAAGTCTCAGAAAAGAAATTTTCCAAGTCAACACAGACTGAAAACAGAAGGGGAAAAACAGAGGAAGACCCAAAAGCAAAAAGAGAGAAATAACCTGTAAATCATTGAAATGGAAGCTGTTTGAGAGCGGATTTGAGGGAAAATCTATGGTATGGCGATCTGAGGATTAAAGAAAAATGGAAGGAGGAAGAAATCGCGTCAGAGATATAGTGTTTCAAGTCGCCGCCGGTGAGCTTCCAGTCGCCATCGGTAAACTTCCAGTCAACGAAGACGAGAGAAAGGGAAAGTGAAGAAGAGAGAAGGGGAAAGAGAGAAATATCGGGGAGAGAAAAATGTCGGGGAGAGAGAAAGTAAAGTTGCATGGGGAGAGAGAAACTTTTGTTTTAAAAAAAAACCACGAATTATTTTTTTATTTAAAAAAGACTTTTGGTGTCGGGCATTGCCCGACATTAAAAGTTCAAAAATTTTCAAATCCCGCCGTCGAACATTAAAAGGCCACGCGTTTTTTTCGTCTGACATTAAAAGGCCCGCGAATTTTTTTCGTTCGACATTAAAAGCATAATTTGTAGTAGTGGACCTCGGGCATCCCTACTAATGGGCGTCTACTAGGGTTCTGTCACCACCCTCTTCTTCCCAGTGAGTTCTGTTTGTGTTTCCTCTAGATTGCTGGCCTTTTATAGAGTAAAAAGTGGTTTGGGAATCACGAAATCCATGCTAGAAAATAACCCAGGTTGTTTCAGAGTCAACTTAGCAAGTTAGGTGCAAGAAAAGCTCCTTAGTTATTGACTTGCGAAAATTGAGGATATGCAGTTTCTGCCCATAAATGCTGTCACATTTTATTTTGCCTTGGTAGAAATGCTGTCGCATTTCAGGAAAATTTCTCTATTTTTTGGATGGAAGCTTGGTGATTAGTGCAATCCGTGAGCCAGCGTCGAAACCCTAGTTTCTAGGCGTCTCGACACTGGAACTTTCCATGTTTGTTTCAGGCGGCAAAAGAACACAGCGTCGGAGCGTCTCAACGCTCTCAGAATTTTCCTAAACAGAATGCACGATTTGCAACAGCGTCGCGACGCTGTGCTTATAGCGTCTCGCTGCTGTCGACAATTTTCCTATAAATAGTATGCGATAAGGCTGGCCAAGGGGACTTCTTTTGATGCAATTTCCGCCTACACTCGACTAAATACCTTATGTGGGAGCTGAAGCAAGTTGGAGGAGCAGGATTCGAAGACTCGACTCGTGGAGATCGTGACGGGGATGTGTGGTTTCGGCGACTTAGCGTTTAATCTCCTTTCCCTCTTGATTTTAGTTGTTTTCAATGGTTGTTTTAGGTTTATCTTATATCGTAACACGTTGTATGAGTAGTTAGGTTCTTTATCTTAGGGATTGATGTAGCCCTTTGGGCAATTATGAATTGATTGTAGGATGTTTGCTATGATTTCATTTATGAATAATGTTTCCTTAAGGCTTTCAATTTACCGGTCATGAATTGATTGATGATTGTGTTAAAATCTTGCTCGGGAGAGGGGGTTTAGCTTAGATCTTGTTATGCATAACTAGGATAGTCTTGAGATCGGGAGATAAAAGATAATCTTACAAATCGTTAAAAAGGATAACCTTAATGCCTTGCATGTTTATGGATTTAGATAGGGACATTGGATTCATTGCATGTGAGAGAATTATGTATGCTCAGGAGAGATGTGTAGGAGTTATGTATTCCTAGATTTATGAATCATAGCATGTTAATCATCCATAAATTAATTCATAATCCCAATTGGTGAAATCAACTCCCTAAGAACTTGCCATCATTTGATTTCCATATTTTTAGTTTGTGTTAATTTTATATTCATTATAATCAAGTTTAATTCCCTAGATAAAATTAGATTATAGTATTTACGGAAATTAGATTGATTAGAAACCAAATCTAGAGGATGACATTCGATTTAAAAATCACTATATTATAACTTGGCTCGTACTCTTGCGGTTAGCAATTTTTGCATCAAGATTTTGGCCTTGTTGTTAGGGATTGACATATTTAATCAAATTAATATTGTAGACAAAATTGTCCGGTCTTAATTTATGGTGTCTTTTATTTTTTTGTATTTTGTATTTTTATTTTTAGGTAGACTGAGTTAGGGATAACCAGTTGCTTAGTGCTTGATCAGTAGTACGTCAATGGAGTTGAAACACATTAAAAAAAATCTAGAGTTTCAGAGGATCCTGCTGATAAGACTGCAAGAGAATCGCCTAATCAATATTATTGCTAGAGCATCTTTAAAAACAATTACTGAAATCCTGACCAACGCCGGTTTACAATCTGTCTGTTTTATCCGTTTACTTTTTGTTCTGTCATTTCTTCTGCTTCATAATTTTATCAAAATCAATCAATTTAACAACCCTCAAACCATTCAAAAGTTACATAGAATAGGTAAAGTGAAAGCTATTCAAAACCTCGTGCACATGATAAATTACTTATCACTTGTTGCGGATTGTGTGTGCTTGCACAATATTCTAGAGTTATTTTTTGTCATAATTTTACCCCACTCTAGAACCCAACAAATTTTTGGCGTCGTTGCTGGGGAATCTTGAATAAGTTTTTATCTGATCTGTTTTGTGTGTGTGTTTTAGTGGTTTGGTGCTAGAAATTTTTGATTGTTTCTTTTGTTTTTGCAGGTGCGAGTTTGGTGCATGAGCGATCTGCCTGGGGTGAGATTCGAGCTTGATCCAGAAATTGAAAGGATATTCAGGAGAAGAAGGAGAGAGCAACATAGAAATCAAAATCCAATGGATAACATGTCGCGTCTCCCAGAAGTTCCAGAAGATCCAATTAGTCCCCAGCAGGATCGTGTGTTGCAGCCTAATCCACCACTGGAGCAAAATGGATAGCAAAATAATTCAGCTGAGAACCCTATCTTGGTAGCAAACGATAGTGCTAGAGCCATTCGAGCGTATACTTTTCTGATGTTCGATGAGTTGAATCCAGGAATTGCACGTCCTCAAATTGAGGCAACAAATTTTGAAATTAAACCGGTAATGTTTTAGATGTTACAAACCGTGGGTCAGTTCCATGGTTTGTCATCTGAAGGCCTCCATTTACATCTTAAGTCTTTTCTAGAAGTTAGTGATTCATTTATAATTCAGGAAGTGTCTAGGGATGCCCTTAGATTAACTTTGTTCCCGTATTTTCTTAGAGATGGAGAAAAACCATGGTGAAATTATTTTGCTCCAGGATCAATTAGAACATGGAATGGGTTAGCGGAAAAATTTCTTAGTAAGTATTTTCCACCAACTAGAAATGTCATGATGAGGAGTGAGATAGTGGGATTTAAGGAGCTTTTGCGAAAGTGTCCCCACCATGGTTTACCTCATTGTATCCAAATGAAAACATTTTACAATGGGCTAAATATGGCAACCAAAAGTATGGTCGATGCCTCAACTGGAAGGGCCCTTTTGGCGAAAACTTTTAATGAAGTCCATGAAATTTTAGAGAGAATATCAACCGATGGTTGTCAGTGGTCGGATGTTAGAGGCTCGAATAAAAAAGTTAAGAATGTGTTAGAAGTTGATGGTGTGTCTACCATTAGGGTTGATATTGCAATGTTAGCTAACACTCTTAAAAATGTGACAATGGTTAGTCATCAGCAGGTGTCCGCTGTGGAGTTTGCTGCAGTGGTGAACCAAGTTGCAGAGGAAACATGTGTCTATTGTGGTGAAGAGCACAACTACGAGTTTTGCCCCAGCAATCCAGCTTATGTGTTTTTTGTAGGTAATCAAAGGAATAACCCTTATTCTAACTTTTATAATCCATGTTGGCGCAACCACCCCATCTTTGCATTGGGAGGGAAAGGAAGAAATTTGCAAGCACAGCAAAAGGTGAACCAGTCAGGATTTGCTAAGTCACAGGCATTGCCACAACAAAATAAGCAGGCTTTGCCCCAACAAAATTCAGGGAGTTCTCTTGAGGCAATGATGAAAGTATATATGGCTCGTATAAATGCCGCAATTCAAAGTAATCAAGCTTCAATGAGAGCCCTAGAATTGCAAATGGGCCAGCTAGCTAATGAGCTGAAGGCAAAACCTTAAGGGAAACTTCCTGAAGATATTGAACACCCTAGAAGGGAAGGTAAGGAGCAGGTACAGGCAGCGACTCTAAGAAGTGGTAGGCCACTAGAAGAGAGGAAAAAGCCTAGTAATAGGAAATTAAATAAACTTTCCAACCATACCAAATTGAAAAACCAAAGAAAACCAGAGACTCTTCAGATTTGTACAAAAATTTTGTGCTCTTCTTTCCTCTTCAAAAAACCATTAACATCAAAACTCTTTTCAAAAAAAAAAAAAAAAAAAAAAACTTAACATCAAAATTAGCTCAACTTCCTTCATGAAATTTGTTAGAAAATGAATTAACTTTCAAGAAAGTAAGACCTCACTTCTTATCTCTTCTTGTGTAGCTCAAACTGAATTAAAAATCAGAGATAGGCAGATTGAACCAAGATTTTTCCATGGTTGCATTTGCATGAGCTTTCCCCTCTCTTCTTCAACCTCAAAACTCCAAAAAGCTCCCTCTTCTTCTTCATTCACTCTCTCTCTTGAAAGGTTCTTATATTTGATGGGAAATGATGAAGAAAATGGGCTGAGGCAATGGATGGGAAATGATGAAGAAAATGGGTATCTTAAGCAGTGGAGTGGATTATTGTTTAAAGCATCGAAAGTTTTTTCATTTCATTTTCTTTTTCCGTTTCCTATTTGCTAATTATACATATTGAATCCAAAATACAATTGCAATATGAAATCAAAGAGACATTCAGTATATGGAACTCACAAAGAAATACATTCTATAACCTAATAATCATCCAATCAGCGTCAACGGGTGTAGATGACGATAAAGCCGACTAAAACTCGTGACTCTATGCTATAATAATTATGAAATACAAGAGGAATCAATAAGAAAAAAACAACCTTGAGTTCGAGACGTGAAAGATAGAGGAATCTGAGAGAAAAACCAAAAATTACAACTCTCAACCACACCCTAAGGAAATAATAAAATGAGGGTTTATATAGAATTTTAATCATGGCGTCGAGACGCCGTGTCCTCTAAGTCTAGGGTTCGGAAGCGGGCCAGTAGCTCGACGCTTGGCCTTCTTCCATCGTGCTTCATTCTTTAATTCTTCTTTGTTGCTTGCTTGACTTAGGTCGCGAACCTTTGACTCCTTGGAACCATTCTTCGGGCTCATCACGATCCTCACGGTCTTCTCACCTCCTCGAGATCCATGGCCCTCAAGTTATCTCGAAAATTCTCTAAATCACCCGAATTAGTTCCAATTTTAGTATTTCATCCCTGTTGCCCTAAATGCACAAATAATCTACAAAATAGACAAATACAACGTAAAGTGCGCTCTAAAGGGTTTAGATTAAAAACAAATAAATAGGGCTAATTTGGTCCTATCAGTACTATATGTTTTGCATTTATAAAACCGTTGACTATGAAATGAAATTTAAATGGTTTAACTAAAAAAACTTCTTTTTAGTGCCGAGTATCTAATTTAAAGTCAAAATATTTGTGTTAAAAGTTCTGGGGTGTTAGTCTGAATATAATATTTTAATCGTGTTTCTATTACTTTTCCACAAGCATAATTAAATAACGCATTAATATATATAGCTCATTAAAGAGATAATTGAAAGTTTATAAGCATAATAAATAAATTGTAATCGTCGCAACTTTGACACAATAGTAAAAGTGGATGAACTAAACTTATAACATACAACAATTTTGAATATAACAAATATTTCAATAAAGAAAACGAAATTACTAAATATGTGTAAAATAATTATAAGTTTATATGTAGATCTCAAGGAAATTTCAAGACAAGGAGAGCATTAACGGGTCTACCTTTGTAGTTTCGAAGAGAATCGAATTAACATTGTAACAATTTTAAGAAATATAGAAAGTTGAATGGTATTGTTAACTATTACAAGAGAAATAGTATAGTCTATATATAGAAGAACTGTTTTTTTTTTTTTTATAGAATATCAAACAATTTAAACTTACAAACTACTCTATTTAGCCATTTTTAGTTTTAGAAATTCATCGTCAAATTGATTATATTACGAGAAAAAGTTTTATATAAAGACAAAGCCAACGGGTGTGAATAAGCCATATCCTTGTGCAATAAAAAGTGAGTTTACCCATAAAAAAAAAGGTCCGTCAAACTAGCAAACCAAAAAGCATCATATTACATATTTTCAAAAAGATGGTTCAGAAAGCAGCATCAATTTCATGCAAATGTCTCATTCAGTTATTCAGCTTTCTTTTGATTTTCTTTCTAGTTATTACACCAACAGGTAACAATAAAAAAACACATAAATTATGTTGGATTATTATCGTGATTGACACAAATAATAATACATTCATATGTCTCAATTCCTCATTAACATTTTTGTTTTTACTTCATAATGTTTATTTTGTGGACAATTAACCAGCCTGTCACATGCTTACCAACTCACTGGAGGTACACAAGTGGGAATCGCGAGAGATCTTTACTTCCACTGATGGTAGAAGGCACTCAGTCAGTGAAGCCAAGTCTCACCCATCAAGGCAGCTATGTGTGCATAGCACTATAACTACCAACTCACTGGTGGGGCGTCCATGGGTTTGTAGTCGAAACTTTACTCCCACAGATAGTAGATGGCACCTAGTCTGCGAAGCCGAGTCCCGCCCATTTAGCTCCTCATCTCAGTCTATAAACATTTCAGTCCTAGGTGTTTAATTGCCACGGTCCCTACTGGAATAAGTAACCTATCCTCATTTCATGTTAGGGCCCCTGTTAACAGAGTCTGGTTTAGCTTGCAACCTACCCATCAAGTTTCTTTCCCATAAAGGTCTCTGAAGGGCTAATTTCACATGCTTTAACTACCTCGCCTTTCGTCTCATTCATGCGTAATTATCGAACCAACATCCAAAACGCTAAGTAGAAAAGGCGCATACTTTAAACGACCAGCAACCAATATTAGCACATCGTAATCCAAGTGATAGCACGACACTTCGCCTCGTTGTTCCCTGTAATGCTACCAAAAATTCGGCAGCATAACGACATACGTATAGTGTTCCCAAATTTCTTATCACCTGTAACCAAGAGAATACACTTCCATATTCAAAACTGTCCAACTACAAACTTCCATAACACATCCGAACAATAGAAAAGACTCTGAACTTCCACAAAACAAAGCGAGTCCGGTCTCGCATCCAAAACCCAACTACATAGAACATCCTATCTTACCCAACATAGAGCATTCAGAGCATTCAAGGTTTACCCAAGAAGAATATTCTATACTTAACAACACAAAACATTCAGAGCATTCAATGTAGACGAACACACTCATAACCAGAAGATTTAATATCGCCAGAACACACAATATCCAACATTCCATATTCTATCCATACATAAACGATGTCTCATGTTATGTACTATTCAAAGCATGTAACAATTCATAATAAATAGCCTAGCCTAGCCAAGGCTTTCCAAGTAATAAGGTTACTTACATAGTGAAGAATATACTTGATTTAAGCACCCACCAACTATTTCAATGCGACACCGCTCACGCCACAATTAACTCAAATCTAAAAAAAATTACAAGAAAGGTCTAAAAACTAGGGGCATCAAATTCTCATAATTTTATTTAGATCCAACTTAAAATGAGGAGGCCAAGACTCACTAAAAGAGATCGATGCTTGCTATCCGAGCTTCCAATTTCACCTTAATTCTAAAAATTTGGTCTCTTATCACTATGGATACCTCGAAATCATTAACCAAACTCAATGGGTATTTTTCTAAATCACTTTAATCAACCAAACATAGACTTAATTCACTTACCCACTGCTGAAGCTCGCCAGAAAATGCTAAAAACGACCCAAAAACATTGTTGTCTGCACCACTTGCACAACGCGGCGACGGCGATGGCAGAGCAGATGGCGGCGAGCGTGAATGGAGGGCGGCGTGATCGGGTCTGAAGCAGAGGGCGGCGTGTGGTTGTTTCGTTGCAAAGGAACTCACAGCGACAACAACGTGAGGTAAGCGGCGACAGCCGCGTGGGGATCTGCAGCAGAGGGTAGCGGCGTGTGGAGGCGGCGAACGGAGAGAGAGAGAAACGGGTTAGAGAGAAAGAGACGAAAACGAGAAAGATAGAGAGAGAGAGAGACCTTACCGTTGGCGAGTGGCGGCGGCGTGGTGAACGGCAGAGGCGGAGGCGCAACGGTCGGCGGCGGTGAGTTTAAGGCGACGGCGTGCTTAAGGCTGAGGGGGAGAGAGGGAGAGTGCCGAGAGGGAGAGGGAGAATCGTGAGAGGGAGAGAGATGCCCCTTTTTTTTGTCTTTAACGAAATTTTGGGGGGAACAAGTCCCCCCATTTCCCTCTTTTTTTTTTTTTTATTTGGGTTGTTACATATATGCAGCCATTTTTAGTTTTAGAAATCCATCATCAAATAGAATATATTATGAGAAAAATTTTTATATAAAGACAAAGCCAAATGGTGTGAATAAGGCATATCCTTGAGCAATAAAAAGTTAGTTTACCCATAAAAAAAAAAAAAAAAAAAAAAAGACCGTCAAACTAGCAAAGCAAAAGGCTTCAAATTACATATTTTCAAAAAGATGGTTCAGAAAGCAACATCAATTTCTTGCAAATGTCTCCTACAATTATTCAGCTTTCTTTTGATTTTCTTGCTAGTTATTACACCAACAGGTAACAATAGAAAAAACACATAAATTCTATTGGATTATTACCGTGATTGAAACCAATAATAATACATTCCTATGTCTGAATTTATGATTAACATTTTTTTTTCTACGTCATTTTGTTTATTTTGTTTACAAGTTCAAGTAACCCAACTAATGCTTGAATTTTAGGTTCTTTGGCTGGACGAAGTTTCGTACAAGAGAAAAGTAAAAAAAGATTGGAGAATCTTGTCTATGAAAATCGTGGTGTGACCCCGCCAAACTACGACGACATGGTTGTAATGGATTATTCTCCACCGAGAACTAGCCCAGATGTCCATAACTAGCACGAAGAATGGAAAAAAAAGGACCACAATCCAACTACTAAATATCTATATAATACGAATAATTATTGTATAATATTGTTTATGTGATATGAAATTTGATGTTTCTATATTGTTTGAATATACACAATTGTCATTATTGGAAGATAAATTCGAGAAATTTTACAAAATTTGAAGTACTTATATATTCAGTATTGTTGTCTATATGCGTATATATACACGAAGACAATAATTACAAAACTTAATATACATTGTCATTTAAGTACGTTGTATCTCCCTATATTGAAAGATGGATGATTCCAATTAGGTGGTCGTGATGATGTAAAAAAAAAAAAAAACAAGAAGAAGAGAATGAATACATCAATAGACAACAAACTTCATAATTTACGTTTTGTTTAAAGGAAAAGAAAATATTTAAAATCAAGTCAAATTAAAAACGAAAATGATAGTCAATCTCCTAAAAAATCAATAAAAAATTTTTGGAAATCAAACATAAGATGAAAGAAACAAAACTATCAGCAAGGATGAAATTAGTTACTTTATTTTACCATGAATGGGTCATATTTGGTATAAACAATACTTGCTACTGTAAATGAGTGAAAATAGTCTAATAAAAATAATTCGTAATAAAAGCATGCAAAAAAAAAAAAAATGATGGTGATATAATAACGAGCTGTAAAGTCTTAAAAATTCATTAACAAATTATTTAACTTTGTAAGTCACTATGAGTGTATAACATAACTCATTGAAAACTACATGCATATTAGATACAAAATTCTAATTTCTAAAATCCCTATATAAAAGCATGTAAATAAAGTAACGAAGATGTAACAGTGATTGCAATAATAGGTTGCACCGTCATAAACCATTATTTACATGTTCTTTGACTTTGTAAATCACTGTGATTATTAAGGACCTGTTTTTTTTCCCATGAAAACCTTTTTTTTGTGTGTGTAAAATGAACATTGTACAAGTTAAAAAATTTTTCATTTCTAAAAATCATGTGATGACCAATCTCATATTGTTATGACTTAAAAGATCCAAATAGGCTCTACATAAAGTCCATTGGATGGATTCTAAACATTTACAGACTAATGAAAACGTACGTCACATGGCTAAGAAACTACAAACTTTCACCAACGGAGGGCAATTTCAAAAGCTATTCACTTTTATTTACTTCCAATATCAATTCCCATAATGGCTACTACTATTAAAAAAATATGGATATTCAAAAACCATTCATAATTAGGAACTTCTTGCAACTCTATACTCTTAGGCACAAACTTGAATCATCACTTGTCTTCTTACATTGAATCATCCAATTTCGTACGCAAAAAGTTAGTCCATTCGTGTAATATCTTTTAAGAACTACAGTTCACTTCGTAGTTGATGAGGCTAGTTTGACGGGGCCCGGACTTGTCGAAGGTCCGTCTCAAAGTAACTTTATAATCCACGATTACTAAACTACTTGCAGTAGTAGTGGTTGAGGTCGATCACAGTGAGTGACGGTTGGCTTTTTATTTCCTATTTATTTTTAGTTATAAAAGCGGTAAATGGGGGGGATTTGAATAGTAATGCAAGAATTTAAAATTCCAGGAAGTTAAAAGACAAGAAATTATATTGCATGGAACATAGACAAGCAAGAAAACTAATGGTATTAGGCAATGCCAATTGGTGAGATTTTTGGGGTTGAATGATTTACTTTGATAATTATATTCCTACCTATTTAAGGCCAACAAAAATTGCTTAATTGTCCAATCGATCTAATTTGAATCCAGCGCCCTCCTAAGCCATCTAACCAGATCATACGCCGTCCATCGAAATAGACCCTAATTGATTACTCAATTAATCTGATTGAACCATCAACTCAAACAATCAAGTAATTGCCTTAAGGTCAAGTGGATTGATTAGGACATTAGAAATAATTAGGCCTAGATTACTTCTAACGCTATTTTGGATCCTTGACCTATCGTGTCAAACGACGAAGTCAGAGTCTACTCATGGGACCCGTGCCCACGAATCAGTCTATGTGCTAATTATTGAACCAATTATCCATTAGCTTCTTGTAAACTAATTCTTTAGGATATTATTAACATACTAGCTACGAGTTAGGGCGTCAGCCTAACCTACTGCACATGCTAATTATACATATTGAATCCAAAATACAATTGGAATATGAAATCAAAGAGACATTCAGTGCGTGGAACTCACAAAGAAATACATTCTGTAACCCAATAATCATCCAATCGGCGCCAACGGGTTTAGATGACGATAAAGTCGGCTAAAACCCGCGACTCTATGCTTAATTGTAACCACCCCATTAAAAATAAATAAATAAAAGGTGAGGGTGTGGCCTGTGCCCGGTCAGAAGGGAGAAATGGGGGGAAAGTTGCCCCCAAAATCGGTTAAATGTCTGTTTAAAAAAAAAAGAAAAAAAAGAAAAATCGGAGCACTCCCTCTCAGTTCGTCTCTCTCTCTCGCCCGCACACACACACACACACTCTCTCTCTCTCTCTCTCTCTTTCGTCTACACGCACGCTGCCGCCGCCTGTGGCCATCTTCTTCAGTCATCGTTGCGAGCCGCCGGTGAGTCCTCTCTCTCAGATTTCTTTCTCTTTCTCGTATGCTCGATCGGTCTCACGTTTGATTTCCTCTCTCTCAGCCTTCTCGCCTCTCTCTCTCTCTTCTGTCTGTATACCGTCGCTGGCAGTGAATCGTTGCCTCAGAACCGCCATCGCCGCTGCTGGTAAGCTTTATCTTTGATCTCTCTCTCTCTCTCTCTCTCTCGTCTCTTCCTCCCTCTCGACCTCACTCTCTATTTTTTCTCTCTACTGTGTACAGCTTCCGCGCACCATTGCTACCGTTCAGATCTGTTTGTTTCTGTCGCTCATAATCGATCGTCGTCGTCATGGCCTTAAGATAAACAACCTCACGCATCTCAAATGTTCAATGATTTCAGCTAGTGGGTTAGGAATTTGTAAGTTAAGATTTATTGGTCTTTTATGCCTTAATGGAATACCCATTAACGTTGGATCTTAATCTAAGGTATCCGTAGTAAGTAATGGTCGAATCGTTGAAGGCGGAGCGAAATTTGGAAGCTGGGCAACAAACATTAGTTTCGTTTGGGTGAGTTTTCGACCCTCTCAAGATTTGTGCCTTTAGGAAAAATTATTGAGATTGGGATGCCTCTGATGTGAGAACCTTTTATGTGTGTTAATAGATTACTTTTTTGGAATAACGTGGTTGGCGCTATATCAAGTTGTGTGGTGTTTTCAATGAAGCTTAGTTCTCTCAAGGTAAGTTAACTGATTGAATTAAACTCTAATTAAGCGTTGTTATGGCTGTTGTGCTCCTGGCATGAGACTGTGTATATGTTTTTTGGGTTGAGATTGAGATGATTATGATGCTTTTGTTTTCAAGAGTATGGCTGCTTCATATTTGTATTGTGTGATAGATGTGAGTGCATGGCTGTTATATATTATAGTTGACTGGCAATGTATGTGGACAATGAGAAGTGGTGGTTTATTTGTTCTGAAGTGTGGAATGCCTGTTATGTTTTCTGTAAATGACTGAGCTGGGATAGTACATACTAGTCTAACCTGTTAATAAATTTTGAGAGAATGAATTCCATTGGTTAGGTTGTAGTTAGGATTAACCTGCATGCTAACAGGCCTTAAAGGGAAAAAGGAGTAAGAAAGGGAAACGAATAGGCTAGTTACTCTAGTAGGGGGTCGTGTCAATTAAACACCTAGGACTGAGATGTATTAGACTGAAATGAGGAGCTAAATGGGTGGAACTTGACTTAGCATACTAGGTGCCACTTACTATCTGTGGAGGTTAATTTATGACTTAAAACCCATGGATGCCCCATTAGTGAAATGGTAGACAGAGCGTTATGCGCACATTAGTGCCTTAATGGGTGAGATTTGACTCCACTAACTGGGTGCCTTCTACTATCAGTAGGAGTAGAGATCTCCCAAAATACCCACATGTGCACCTTTAGTGAGTTGGAAAACTTATGTAGGTAAATTAATTGATCACGAGACCCATATTACAAGATGAATAAAATGAAATGAAATGGAATGAGATGACACAACCTTTAGACCCTTAGCCCAAATAACCTTTTCAAACCTTTGTTGTTGCATGTCTAACAATATTGTTACTTACTGAGTATTTTGAAGTACTCATTCTTTTCCCTAACATATAAATTCAGGTAAAGGCAAGGGTGTACAGAATGCGTGACGGAACGTTGCTGGATGAGCCATGAAGTCTCGAAGGATAGTCTTTAGCTTTTTTCATGTTTTTTAACTCGTTTTTATTTGCATTTTGTTATGTTTTGTTTTGGAACTGCTTCCGCTCCTAAGATGTTCGATTGAAATGGGTAAAATTTTAGTTGTTTCTGTTTTAACTGGGATCTCATGTTGAAAAGTATCGATTAATTTTCCAAGCTTGTTTTTTATTCTAAATGTCGTTTCATCGCTATTCTTAAAAGTAAAATGAAATGCATGTGGTAATGGCCCTAGGATCTAGACATGAAATGTAGGGTCGTTACAATAATAATAAAGAAATACAAGAGGAATCATAAGAAAACATACAACCTTGAGTTCGGGACGTGAAAGACATAGGAAACCAAGAGAAAAACAAAAAATTACAAATCTCCACCACACCCTAGTAGCAGAATAAAACGAGGGTTTATATAGAATTTTAATCATGGCGTCTCGACACTCGACATGGCGTCTCGACGTCGTGCCCTCTGAGTCTAGGGTTCGAAAACATGCCAGCATCGAGTTGCTGGCCATGATGTCTCAACGCCTGGTCATCTTCCAACGTGCTTCATTCTTTAATTCTTCTTTGTTGCTTGCTTGACTTAGGTCTCGAACCTTTGACACCTTGGAACAATTCTTCGGGCTCGTCACGATCCTCACGGTCTTCTCACCTCCTCAAGATCCATGGCCCTCAAGTTAGCTTGAAAACTCTCTAAATTGCCCGAATTAGCTCTAATTTGTGTAGTTCATAGCGGTTGCTCTAAATACACAAATAATCTACAAATAGACAAATAAAACGTAAAGTGCGCTCTAAAGGGTTTAGATTAAAAACAAATAAATAGGGCTAAAACGTAAATGTTTCGCATTTATAAAACCGCTGGTTCCGAAATTATATTTAAACGGTTTAACTAAACAAACTTCTTTTTGGTGTTGAGTATCTAATTTAAACTCAAAATATTTGTGTTCAGATTTCTTGGGTGTTAGTCCAAACATAATATTTCAATATTTTTTCTATTACTATTCCACAAGCATAATTAAATAACGCATTAATATATATGACTCATTAAACACAAAATTGAAAGTTTATAAACATATTAAATAAATTATAATCGTTTCAACTTTGACACAATAGTAAACGTGGATTTACTAAAATTATAACATACAACAATTTTGAATATCACAAATATTTCAATAAAGAAAACAAAATTACTAAAGATGTGTAAAATAATTATAAGTTTATTTGTAGATCTCAAAGAATTTTTGAGACAAGGAGAGCGTTAACGGGTCTACCTTTGCAGTTTCGAAGAGAACTGAATTAACTTTGTAACAATTTTAAGAAATATAGAAAGTTGAACCGTATTGTTAACTATTACAAGAAACATAGTAGTCTATATATAGAAGAAATGCTTTTTATAGAATGTCAAACAATTTAAACATTACAAACTACTATATTTAGCAATTTTTAGTTTCACAAATTCATCATCAAATTGATTATATTACGAGAAAAAGTTTTATATAGAGACAAGCCAAATGGTGTGAATAAGGAATATCCTTGAACAATAAAAAGTGAGTTTACCCATAAAAAAAAAAAAGTTCGTCAAACTAGCAAAGATAAAAGCTTCATATTACATATTTTCAAAAAGATGGTTCAAAAAGCATCATCAATTTCATGTAAATGTCTCCTTCAATTATTCAGCTTTCTTTTGATTTTCTTGCTAGTTATTACACCAACAGGTAACTGTTGGTGGTACGATTTTCCGCAAGCGCACGGGTCGTCACAAGTAATATAAAACGGTAGTAATACCAAGTATCGAATCCTCAGGGAAATTGAATTAATTCCATTAAGTACCAGGAATCATCATGTTTTAATTTTATTTAGAAGATCAACTCGGACGATAGTGCGAAAATTAAAGGAATTAATAAAAAGAAACATGTAATAATGAAATGAAAATAACCAAATAAGGGAACTTGACCTAGGGTGTTATCTAGTTTTCTTGGATTTGTAGCTCAATTACATGGATGTATGTAACTAATAATCTTCAATTCCATAAATCTAGAAGTAATTTTAAGCGGATTTCTCTTTCAAGCTCCTCCACATCTCATACTAACATAACCAATTTATGTGTCCATCTCCTTAGTTAATCATAGTATGGCATTAAGCAACTTCATAATCAATTTCTAACAATTCTCTTTCACTCTCGTGTTCCAAGCAATCGTTAGCCATGCAATTAGGATCTAGTCTAATTTCTCTCTGTCGAGTATCAATTTAGACCAACAAATCAATTAATCCGTGATCAAGAGATTAAAAGCATTAAGCAAGAATTGCATAGATGAAATATGAAGAATTTCATTACATAATCCAAGTAATTGTGCTACAATATCCAGTTAACTAGAATAACGGCCCTAGGTCTCAAGATCTACTCACAAATGGAAATAATTTTGCCAAAATGATCTTGATCCATAGGCCTAACTCAAATTACAACAAAGAATTATAAAGAAGTAAGGAAGAAATAACCGATAAGTCGATCCCAAGCTCCCGCTACGATCATCTCGAATCTTGAGCCTTGGAACCTCGCTTAATTCCCACTTTTTCTCCACAATTCTTCTCACTTTTTCTCTCTATTGAGCTAGGGGAGGGCTCCCCCAAATTTTTGGGATGCCTAGAACCAAAGAGAAGGGGCCTTTTTATAGTGCAAGGGGCTGGAATTTTCTTGCTGAACAAGTCGACAGCGTCGAGACGCTGTGACGTCATGTTGTCTTGGGGCAGAAGTCGTCGCAGCGTCGAGACGCTACGCAGACAGCGTCGCGACGCTGTCGCGACTTTGGCACGCGCTATACTGACCACCTAGCGTTGAGACGCTACGGTCCTAGCGTCTCGACGCTAGGCCTTCCAGAAGCTTGATTTGCAGATTTTTGCCTCCTTTCTTCAAACTTTTGGGCTTTTTGGGCCTCCCACTTTAATTATCTTCTCTTTTTGGACCTTAGGGCTTGGATCTTCAATGGTTATTCTTTAAATTGCCCAAAAAGTTTCCAAATTTACCCAAATTCTCTTAAAATCTCAGTTTTGCTGCCCGAACTCGGTTTTCTGTAAAATTAACATAAAAATACATTAAAGCTCACAATTTATGCACAAAACTAACTAAAATTAATAGGAAAATGATGACATTTTTGCATGTCATCACACCCCCAAACTTAAAGTTTTGCTAGTCCCGAGCAAAATAAAGTGATACAAATGAATCATAACTTGCATGCTAACAACTCTATCCTTAATGCTTCTAGCCTTGAATGCAAACTATTGAAACAAATAAGTAAACATGAACAAACATCAAGAAGTTTAAAATTTAATCCTATCCTCCCTTGCAAAAACGAATCATCATTTGTCTTATCATAATCTTTACTAGCCCTGAATCATTTATATACTCCTTCATTCATCTTCCCCCTACACTGGTACTAAAGCTCGCCCTTTTAGCCATCATACTTATCTAGCAAGCACTACCTTACTAAGGTGCCCAAAATTCTTGAGGCGTCCCCCAAACTTTTTTTTTTTTTTTTTTTTTTTTTTTTTTTTTTTTTTTTTTTTTTTTTTTTTAGAGGATCCTTTTAGATGTAGCGCCTTCGTTCTGGCTTGCCAACATTGGTGATGAAAGCATCCAACTACGAGCGCCTCATCTTTCAGGTTGCCGAGGCATGCTCATTTCTTTCTAGCGCTTTCATGCAAAGGCAAACGATGGGTGTCATGAATGCCCCTGGTTACTAACACTTTCAAGAAAGTGGAGCATTTATTATTATTATTATTATTATTGAGCACATCATTTCTTTTTCCCAAAGCTCAGTATTACCTACTATTACGCAAGAAAGCTATCTAAACAAACTTTACACCTATCGGAGTGACAACGAACTTCCAAAGCATATAACTTTCATCTAGGCTTTCAAAATCATAATAAAACAAGTGAATCATCATACTTTGCAAGGGGATCAAAGAAAAATTTTAAATTTTCTTGAATTTAGACATGCTTCCAAATTTGCAACAATAAGAGAGAATCATGGCTAAAAGCAAATCATCAGACGTCATCATCATCAACATGCATTTAATTCATCATAAGCATTACTTTGCTTAAGCAAAACCTAAGCAGAGCGAATCTCCCCCCCAAACTTAAAATATACATTGTCCCCAATGTATGAACATTTAATCAGATAAAGAGAGATCGATACTGCCCTGAAAAAGTGAAAGAATCCGAATGTCTTAAATTTTCGCCTGAGGAAGGAATGAGAAGCTAGGCATGATTTCACGAACTTCCTGCATAAGGATCAATCTCAAGGGAGCATTAGGATCAACACGAAAAAAAACAAAAATGAAATCTAAAAACTTAACAGCTTGGGTTGCCTCCCAAGAAGCGCTTGTTTAACGTCCTGAGCTAGACGGGGCTTGGTCACCCTGGATCCGTTAAAATCATTTTTTCGACCTTGCGTTCTTCGAATCCAAAATAGTGCTTCACTCTCTGAGCATTGACATTAAAAGTTAACCCGTTGCTATCCATTAATTCAATTGGTCCATATGGGGATACTTCCTTGATTATGAATGGACCGGACCATCTTGACTTCAATTTTCCTGGGAACAATCGCAATCGAGAATTGAATAGAAGAACTTGCTGCCCTGGCTCAAAAGAACGCTTCTGGATTATATTATCATGCCATCTTGCGGTTCTTTCCTTATAGAGCTTTGCGTTTTCATACGCCTGGCTCCTGAATTCTTCTAATTCGTTGAGCTGCAGAAGACGTTGTTCCCCAGCCTTCTCCGCGTCCAAGTTCAGCTTCTTGATAGCCCAATATGCTTTGTGCTCAAGTTCCACAGGCAGGTGACAGGCCTTACCATACACTAATCGATACGGGGATGTACCGATAGGAGTTTTGAAAGCTGTCCGGTAGGCCCACAAAGCATCGTCCAACTTGTATGCCCAGTCCTTTCTGTTGATACGAACTGTCTTCTCCAGAATTTGCTTAATCTCCCTGTTAGAAATCTCAGCTTGCCCGTTAGTCTGAGGATGATAAGCTAAAGAAGTCTTATGCTTGACACCATATTTCCTAAGTAATGATTCAAACAATTTATTGCAAAAATGAGACCCCTCATCACTAACTATAGCTCGCGGTGTGCCAAATCTAGTGAAAATATTTTTATGCAGAAAACGTAACACAACACGTGCATCATTAGTCTTAGTGGCTACTGCCTCTACCCATTTAGAAACGTAATCAACAGCAACTAAGATGTACGAGTATCCATTGGACGAGGGAAAAGGGCCCATAAAGTCCATGCCTCATACATCAAAAAGTTCAACTTCGAGAATAGGGGTTAGAGGCATTTCATGGCGTCTAGAAATATTTCCTGTCCTTTGACATCTATCACATGTTCTCACGAAGGTATAACAATCTTTAAATAAAGTAGGCCAATAAAAACCAGATTGGAGTACCTTTGCTGCAGTACGAGTTGGTCCAAAATGACCACCATAAGGAGAGGCATGACAATCGAATATAATCCTACCTACTTCTTCTGCTGGAATGCACCTTCGAATGATTTGGTCAGAACATACTTTAAAGAGAAATGGGTCATTCCACAGATAGGACTTCACATCATGAAAAAACTTCTTTCTTTTCTGAGCATTTAAGTCTGGAGGTATTTCTTTTCCTGCAAGAAAGTTTACAAAATCGGCGTACCAAGGAAAATAAGTTTTAACAGCATATAACCTTTCATCAGGAAAAACTTCTTTAATGGGAAAGGTTGCGATGTTCTTTTCATGCTTAATCCGAGACAAATGGTCTGCGACTACATTCTCGCAACCTTTTCTGTCCTTGATCTCATAGTCAAATTCTTGCAATAACAGAATCCATCTTATGAGTCTGGGCTTGGAATCCTTTTTACTACTCAAATAACGAATAGCAGCGTGGTCAGTATGCACTAAAACCTTTGTACCGAGTAAATAGGGCCTAAACTTATCGAAAGCGAACACCACAGCAAGCATCTCCTTCTCTGTAGTGGTATAGTTTTGCTGAGCACTATCTAGAGTTCTACTTGCATAATAAATCGCCCTAAAGAACTTATCTCGACGTTGCCCTAAGACAGCTCCCAAAGCATAATCACTAGCATCGCACATGATTTCAAATGGTTGACTCCAGTCAGGAACAACAATGATGGGTGCAGAAATCAATTTTTTCAAAAGATTAAATGCTAGCAAACACTCTTTCGAAAACACAAATGGAGCATCCTTTTCAAGCAAATGGCACAGGGGTTTAGCAACTTTTGAAAAATCTTTTATAAAACGTCTGTAAAACCCTGCGTGGCCTAAGAAACTACGAACTCCTTTAACATTAATGGGTGGAGGAAGTTGCTCAATAGCAGAAATCTTGGCTTTATCAACCTCCAAACCCTTTTCAGACACTTTGTGACCTAGGACTATCCCCTCTTTCACCATAAAATGGCATTTTTCCCAATTTAAAACAAGGTTAGTCTCTTGGCATCTTTGCAAAACACGAGAGAGATTATGCAAACAGTTATCAAAGGATGAACCAAAAACAGAGAAATCATCCATAAATACTTCCATGATTTCTTCTACAAAGTCTGAAAATATGGCCATCATACAACGTTGAAAGGTAGCTGGAGCGTTACATAGTCCAAATGGCATACGCCGGAAAGCATAAGTGCCATAGGGACACGTAAATGTTGTTTTTTCTTGGTCTTCGGGTGCAATCGCAATTTGATTATAGCCCGAATAACCATCAAGAAAACAATAATATGGGTACCCAGCTAGCCTATCAAGCATTTGATCAATAAAAGGGAGAGGGAAATGGTCTTTTCTGGTGGCTTTATTTAACTTCCTATAATCAATACACACACGCCAACCGGTGATTGTCCTAGTAGAAATGGATTCATCTTTCTCATTCTTAACAACAGTCATCCCCCCTTTCTTAGGCACTACTTGAACAGGACTCACCCAAGGGCTGTCAGATATAGCATATATAATTCCTGCATTTAATAATTTTAACACCTCGGCTTTTACCACTTCCTTCATTGCTGGATTTAATCTCCTTTGGTGTTCTACTGTAGGATTAAAGGCATCTTCCATTAAGATTTTATGCATAACAATTGAAGGACTAATACCTTTAATATCACTAATAGACCATCCTAAGGCAGATTTATTCTTTTTCAAAACATCCAACAATTTTTCCTCTTCTTCTTTACTTAAATCTGCAGAAATAATAACAGGAAAAGTAGAAGAGTCTCCTAACAATGCATAGCGCAAGTGGGCAGGCAATTGTTTTAATTCAGGGGAAGGGACTTCAACTTGAGCACAAATATCTAATGATAACGTTTCTTCCCTTCCTAAAGATCTATCAATTAAAGCATTTTCCTGATCAACATCTAATAATTCATCTCCAAACATGTCAGGCATGCTTATCTCATAATGATCAACAGGAGACTCTGACTCTACACATGCATTGATAATAGCGTCAACTGAATCAATCGAGAAGCAGGAGCTAACCTCTTCTGGATGTTTTAGTGCATTAAAAAGGTTGAACACTACCTCGTCGTCTTCCACTCTGAGAGTCAGGGTTCCTTTCTGCACCTCAATCAAGGCGCGAGCGGTTGCCAGAAATGGTCTCCCAAGAATGATCGGGACTTCAGGGTCTTCTTCCATGTCTAGAACTACAAAGTCCGCAGGGAATATGAATTTGTCGACATTGATCAGAACATCCTCTAACACACCTTTGGGGTATGTTATTGAACGATCTGCCAATTGCAAGACAATTGTGGTTGACTTCAATTCCCCCAAGCCCAGTTTCCTGTAAACACTGAATGGCATTAGGTTTATACTTGCCCCTAAATCACACAGAGCCTTCTTTATAAACAAACTACCAACAGTACAAGGAAGAGTGAAACTCCCTGGATCTTTTAATTTTGGTGGTAGATGTTTCTGGATTATGGCACTGCACTCGGCTGTCATATTCACTGTCTCGTGGTTCTCGAATTTCTTTTTCTTTGACAATATTTCCTTCATAAACTTGGCATAGTGTGGCATATGTTCCAAAGCATCAGCAAAAGGAATGTTAATATGAAGCTGTTTAAAAATATCAAGAAACTTTGAAAATTCAGCATCCAACTTTTTCTTTTGAAATCTCTGAGGATAGGGAATCTGGTTAAGAACTAAAGGAATAGAATCAGAAGACTTATCTGGTACTGACGGTGCTGACTCTTCCTCTGGTTTGTGTTCATTATCCACTATCCTTCTAGTGATGGGGTTCGTTTCTTCTTTTCTTTCAATTTCTCTTAACTGTTTCCCACTTCTAAGAGATATGGCGGGGCATTGTTCGTGTGGGTCCATGGTGACGATATTAGATAAATTTCTTTGCTGGATTTCCTTCATAAATATTGTCATTTGATCCATAACAATATCTACTTTTGCTTGCACATTTTCATTCAAATTTCTAGTCTCATTCATGAAGTTTCTTAGCATTTCTTCCAAAGGGCTTTTCTTTTCTTCAGGTTTAGGTTCTTCTTTTACTTCGGCTTTCGGTGCATTTGAAATTTCTGATCCCGTGAGTTTGTTTAGGGCTTTGGTTAGAGCTTCGACTTGCAACCTTAAAGCACTCACTCCTTCATTTTCACATAGTTTCTCCTTAATTCTGGACTCTGGTTGCCATTGGTAACTTGTCAAAGCCAACTCTTCTACTATGGTTCGTGCCTCCTTGACAGTTTTGGCTAAAAAGTTTCCTCCAGCCGTGGTGTCAAGAATTGTCTTTAAATTCCTATTTAACCCACTGTAGAACAGTTGAATTTGAAGCCAATCAGGATATCCATGTTGTGGGCATTTCCTTAACAAATCCTTATATCTCTCCCAAGCTTCATATAATTGCTCTTCCTCTAGTTGTTGAAATTTTCCAATTTCAACTCTAAGCTTGGTAATCTTTTCTAATGGGAAAAATTTTGCAAGGAAAGCTTTGACCAAATCATTCCAGCCAAGGATGCTATTTGAGGTTAACGAGTCTAACCAATCTCTAGCCTTGTCTTGTAAAGAAAATGGAAATAACTGCAACCGAATTGAGTCAGGGCTAACTCCTCCCATTTTTACCGTTCCACAGATATTCAAAAACGATCTTAGGTGATTGTGTGGATCTTCTGATGGATGGCCTTTGAAAGCAGTCTCTCTCACCATTTGAATGAGACTAGCCTTGAGCTCAAAATTATCGACAGTGACTGGCTCGTAAGCTATTCCAGAATAGTTTAATGGAAATTCAGGCAAGAAATAATCTCGGATTGCTTTGTCTTCTGCCATGATTAAATCTCAAAAGAACAGATTATCCACCTTATAGCTCCACAAAACTAAAAAATAAAATGCAGAAAAATAAATTTCTAAATTAAAATCAAAAACTTAATTCTCAATATTAACGGAAAAAATTACAATGTCCCCGGCAACGGCGCCAAAAACTTGTTGGTGGTACGATTTTCCGCAAGCGCACGGGTCGTCACAAGTAATATAAAACGGTAGTAATACCGAGTATCGAATCCTCAGGGAAATTGAATTAATTCCATTAAGTACCAGGAATCATCATGTTTTAATTTTATTTAGAAGATCAACTCGGACGATAGTGCGAAAATTAAAGGAATTAATAAAAAGAAACATGTAATAATGAAATGAAAATAACCAAATAAGGGAACTTGACCTAGGGTGTTATCTAGTTTTCTTGGATTTGTAGCTCAATTACATGGATGTATGTAACTAATAATCTTCAATTCCATAAATCTAGAAGTAATTTTAAGCGGATTTCTCTTTCAAGCTCCTCCACATCTCATACTAACATAACCAATTTATGTGTCCATCTCCTTAGTTAATCATAGTATGGCATTAAGCAACTTCATAATCAATTTCTAACAATTCTCTTTCACTCTCGTGTTCCAAGCAATCGTTAGCCATGCAATTAGGATCTAGTCTAATTTCTCTCTGTCGAGTATCAATTTAGACCAACAAATCAATTAATCCGTGATCAAGAGATTAAAAGCATTAAGCAAGAATTGCATAGATGAAATATGAAGAATTTCATTACATAATCCAAGTAATTGTGCTACAATATCCAGTTAACTAGAATAACGGCCCTAGGTCTCAAGATCTACTCACAAATGGAAATAATTTTGCCAAAATGATCTTGATCCATAGGCCTAACTCAAATTACAACAAAGAATTATAAAGAAGTAAGGAAGAAATAACCGATAAGTCGATCCCAAGCTCCCGCTACGATCATCTCGAATCTTGAGCCTTGGAACCTCGCTTAATTCCCACTTTTTCTCCACAATTCTTCTCACTTTTTCTCTCTATTGAGCTAGGGGAGGGCTCCCCCAAATTTTTGGGATGCCTAGAACCAAAGAGAAGGGGCCTTTTTATAGTGCAAGGGGCTGGAATTTTCTTGCTGAACAAGTCGACAGCGTCGAGACGCTACGTCACAGCGTCGAGACGCTGTGACGTCATGTTGTCTTGGGGCAGAAGTCGTCGCAGCGTCGAGACGCTACGCAGACAGCGTCGCGACGCTGTCGCGACTTTGGCACGCGCTATGCTGACCACCTAGCGTTGAGACGCTACGGTCCTAGCGTCTCGACGCTAGGCCTTCCAGAAGCTTGATTTGCAGATTTTTGCCTCCTTTCTTCAAACTTTTGGGCTTTTTGGGCCTCCCACTTTAATTATCTTCTCTTTTTGGACCTTAGGGCTTGGATCTTCAATGATTATTCTTTAAATTGCCCAAAAAGTTTCCAAATTTACCAAAATTCTCTTAAAATCTCAGTTTTGCTGCCCGAACTCGGTTTTCTGTAAAATTAACATAAAAATACATTAAAGCTCACAATTTATGCACAAAACTAGCTAAAATTAATAGGAAAATGATGACATTTTTGCATGTCATCAGTAACAGTAAAAAAAACACGTAAATTCTATTGGATTATTACCATGATTGACACAAATAATAATACATTCTTATGTCTGAATTCCTCATTAATTTTTTTTTTTTATACTTCATTTGTTTATTTTGTTTACATAATCAAGTAACCCAACTTAAGCTTCAATTTTAGGTTCTTTGGCAGGACGAAGATTTGTACAAGAGACAAGTAGAAGAAGATTGGAGAATCTGGTCTATGAAAATCGTGGTGTGGCCCTGCCAAACTACGCTGACATGGTTGTCATGGATTATTCTCCACCAAGAACTAGCCCAGATGTCCATAACTAGCACGAAGAATGGAAAAAAACAATCCATGTGACGCCCCGTGCCTTTCAAATTAAATAATTTCATGGGTAGTCGAGTAGAGTGTACTTTGGTTGGTTGTACTCCGAAACTATTTAATTGCATTGAGGCACTTGGGGTTTTGATTTATCAGTTTAATCATGGTGTTGAATTGATTTACCCCTAAAAGACGTATTAATTATTTAAGTTGGCAGTTAAGGCCATTTTGAGGCGTGATCTTCCACGTTCTGAGTAGTTTGGTTAGTGGTTGGCTAACTTTAGTAATTCCATTATTAGAAGTTTTTGGGTTTAAGGAAAATGGTCAAGGGAAAAGGAGTTAAGCAAAAAAGAGGAAAAAAAAAACAAGAAAGCCCTAAGAGAGCCCTTTCCCTCTCTTTCTTCCTATCTTTTCACGCGTGAACCCCCTCCCTTCAGCCGTTTTCGCGCCGCCGCCGCTCGCGTGTCGCCGCCCAGCCAGCCGCCTGCCCTCTGCAGTTGCCGCCGCCGCTCAGTCGCGCCGTCCGTCGAGCCTCCATCCGCGAGCTCTCTCTCCCTCTCTTCGGTCTCTCTCTCTCTCTCTCTCTCTCTCTCTCTCTCGCGAGGTCGTGAGTCCAGCCGAGCGCCGCCGTTCGTAAGTCGTAGTGCCGCCGCTACCCAGATCGAAGCTGCCGCATATCTTCCTTCTCTCGTTCCCTTGCATTTTCGGCCAAGAAGAACTCGTGGGTAAACCTCTTTCCTTTCCTTTTCTTGTGGTTTTAAGGCTGGATCTAAGTTTCTCTTGGTTCAATATGGTTGGATCTCGCGTGTCAAGCGATTCGGAGCCCTGTCGTTCCCTTTTCAGTCGATTCTGCCTCTGTCCAGCAACGTCTCGGTTGTTGTTGGTGTCGTTTGGCGTTTCCGGTAAGTCTAATCTCTTACCCATGCTTGTATGGTGTTAGGATTAATTACCCATAGTGTTTAGGTGCTGGAAAATTAAGTTTGGCTTGATTTTCTGATCTGCAGCGCCGCAAAAGTGTTCGATAAGGTTCGAAACACTTCAGCTTGGATGCCCATTGCCCAAGGAGCGTTCTAACACGTTGTTGGAGGTTAGAATAACCCGCCTTTCGTGAAAGCGAGTCCGTTTGGTAAGGTTTCTTGCTGTTCCTTCGCTTTTAGCGTTAAAAGTGTGTTGTCCAATAGTTATCCTAGCCTTAGAATCATGTTTAGGTCGTTACCCATTGGTTACCTAGGCCCTCAAGTGTTGCCCAGTCGTGATAGGTCCTAGAATATGCTTTAAAATGGATCGTGGTTGCTGTATGTGGTTCAAAAGTATGAAATTACCTTTGCCCATTAATTGTTTAAGCCTTAGAAGCATGTGTTAGTTGTTACCCATGGTTTATCTAGACTTGTAGGTGTTGCTCAACCTTCATAAGTCCTAAAACATGTTTGAAAATGGGTTGTCGTTGCCGTTTTAGTTGGAATTCATTTAGTTCATCAATGTCCATTAAAGCCTCGTTGTCTTAAAATGTTTCCTAAACCTTACATCAATAGACAACAAACACCATAATTTACGTTTCGTTTAAAGGAAAAGAAAATATTTAAAATCAGGACGAATTAAAAACGAAAATGATAGTCTATCTCCTAAAAAATCAATAAAAAAAATGGAAATCAAACATAAGATGAAAGAAACAAAACTATCAACAACGAAGACATTAGTTACTTTATTTAAACATGCATGGGTCATATTTGGAATCAATAATACTTGCTATTGTCAATGAGTGAAAAATAGTCTAATAAAAATAATTTGTAATAAAAGCATGCAAAAAATTGATGGCGATGTAGTAACGAGCTGTAAAGTCTTAAAAATTCATTAACACATTATTTAACTTTGTAAGTCACTATGATTGCATAACATAACTCATTGAAAACTACATGCATATTAGATACAAAATTCTTATGTCTAGAAGCCCTATATAAAAGCATGTAAATAAAGTAACGAAGATGTAACAGTGATTGCAATAACAGGTTGAACCGTGATAATTCATCATTTACATGTTCTTTGACTTTGAAAATCACTGATTATTATTAAAGACCTGTTTTTTTTCCATGACATCTTTGTTTTTTGTGTGTAAAATGAACATTGTACAACTAGAAAAAAGTTTCATTTCTAAAAATCATGTGATGACCAATCTCATCCTGTTATGAACTAAAAGCTCCAAATAGGCTCTACATAAAGTCCATTGGATGGATTCTAAACATTAATGAATAATGAAAACGTACGTCACATGGCTAAGAAACGACAATCTTTCACCAACCGAGGGCAATTTCAAAAGTTATTCACTTTTATTTACTTCCAATATCAATTCCCACAATGGCTACTACTATTAAAAAATATGGATATTCAAAAACTATTCATAATTAGGAACTTCTTGCAACTCTATACTCTTAGGCACAAACTTGAATCACCACTTGTCTACTTACGTTGAATCTGTTGGGTTTTATGCCCTAAAACTCGTAGATAGTAAATGTAAACAAATTGTATACTTGTTTCAATAAAGTGTTATTGAGTTTCAACAATAAAGTGTTATTGTTAAATATTGCACAATTTGACCCAAATCCAATAAACTAAGATCCAAGGTTGTTTGTATGTAACTTGAACTAGTATGTGGGGACATACAAGGATCGGTGTTCAAGTAAATACCTAAAAGGTCTATAGTATAGGGATAAGGCTGGGTACCTTATCCTGGTAACACTATGTGATACGGCTCGCTTTGTATTCGATACAGACGTATTGATCCAAAACGTCCATGTAGTAGACATTCAAGTGAGGGTATCCTATGCAATGAGTTTGCATAAGACCGGACCACAAAATAGTCAAACCATTAGTTATAACACCGTTAACTAGTTAGGTTACTGTTTCAATAGGATGACCTAGGTAACTCAGTCTTAATCCTGAGTGTGTCATGAACTCCTTCTCATGAGGGATTGTCCTTTGATTAGCATGGGTGAGAATGACCAATACGCCGACTCAATATGCCTTCCTTTTTTGGGACAAGACCGAGTGGGAGGCTGGGGATATGACAACACAAGAAGGAATTCACTCCTTCCCGCTTCTAGGAGAAGTAGATGAGTGTTCCCTTAAGTGGTGACTCCGGGACTTGAACAAAGGGATCCCGCCCTCTCACTGGCCCGAGAGAGACTTTCTGTTTAATGGTTGGACCATAAACATGTTGTTCATTAGAGGAGTGCTGGTACTTAAGGAGACAGATGTAACACAGGGGTAAAACGGTAATTTGACCCAGTTGTGATTACGGACACTCGTGAAGGATTGAGTTACCGGCATAGGTCTACATCCATGGACACATAAATGTTCTACAGTGAGAAGTGTTCAGCTGTGGGTCTTTAGTGGAACGACCCACAGTTAATGAATATTGGTTAACTTGATTAATGAGTTTAATCAGTTAACCTCATATCATTGGAGCTTCTGATCTGTAGGTCCATTAGGTCCCCCTGCTAGCTCGTAAAGAGTAATTAGGAACAAATATATCTTGGGAGAATTTGAATAGTTCAAATTCATATTGGGAATTAAGTTAATTGTATGAGATACAAATTAATATAATGTATAGTGATGCATTAAAATATAAAGTCTAATTTGAGATTAAACTTTATTATATTGAGAGATTGATATATTTGAAAGAGTTCAAATATATGTCTAATTAAATATATGGTATTTAAGTAGAAGATGAATTAATTAATTATGAATTAATTAATTATTCAATTTAGTTTGAATTAAATGAGATTTAATTAAACTATAGTCTATGAGAGAAATAAATATTTGAAGAAGTTCAAATATTAATATGAATTTGATTCATATTAAATTTATAGGATATAAGAGAATTTGAAGGAGTTCAAATTTTAATATGAATTTGATTCATATTATAGAATTAATTAATTGAAGGCCTGAAATTAAATATATGATATTTAATTAGGTAATTAATTAATTAACTAATAGAAGGTCTGAAATTAAATATATGATATTTAATTGGTGATTAATTATTTAAAGAATTAATTAATTAGAAATTAATCAATTATGAAAATGATTAATTACTTATGGAAGTAATTAATCATTTTTTGAAATGATTTAATCACTTATGGAAGTGATCAATCATTTATGGAAAAGATTAATCAATTATGGAATTTATTTGTTATGGAATTGATTAATTAAGGAAAATATTAAATCAGTTATGGAATTGATTTATTTTAAATGAATATTTTATTCATGACCTTTCTCCTATAAATAGAACACTAACCCTAGGGTTTAGGTACCACAATATATGGCCACCATAAGGCCCTCTCATATTCTCTCAACTCAAGAAATCTAGGGAGAATTTTCTCTCTAGTGTTTTTCCCATTCAAGATTAGGTAGTCACACAACTACGTTCCTAATCTCAAAGTTATAGCGGGGAAGATCAAATGGTGGTATTCTTCGTTGTTGCAGAGCAATCAAGAATCATTCGTTGAAGTATTCAGAGTCGTCAACGGAGGTATGTTTTTCACCGCTTAACCTTTTGCCAATGCATTGGTATTTTGTAGAACAAAATTAATTTACGAACGGTCAAATTGCTTCCGCTGTAACGGAATTGGGAATTCCAATCTTTCAAAATCATCCAATTTCGTACGCAAAACGTTAGTCCATTCGTGTAATATCTTTTAAGAACTACAGTCAACTTCTTAGTTGACGAGGCCATTTTGACGGGGCTCGGACTTGTCGAAGGTCCGTCTCAAAGAAAATTTATAATCCACGATCACTAAGGCCCCGTTTGATAACCATTTGGTTTTTGAAAATTTTGCTTGTTTTCATCCAATTTCCTTACTATGTTTTTCATCTTTGTCAAGGACACACTTGAATTCCTAGCCAAATTCCAAAAACAAAAACAAGTTTTTGAAAACTAATTTTTCTAGTTTTCAAAATTTGACTTGGTTTTTGAAAATATGGAAAAGAGGTAGACAAGAAAACAAAGGAACTTATATATGGAAGTAGTGTTTTTAAGCTTAATTTTAAAAAACCAAAAACCAAAAATCAAATGGTTATCAAACGGGGCCTAAACTACTTGCAATAGTAGTGGTCGAGGTCGATCACAGGGAGTGGCAGTTGGCTTTTTATTTCCTATTTATTCTTAGTTATAAAAGCGGTACATGGGGGGATTTGAATAGTAATGCAAGAATTTAAAATTTCAGGAAGTTAAAAAGACAAGAAATTAAATTGCATGGAACATAGACAAGCAAGAAAATTAATGGCATTAGGCAACGCCAATTGGAGAGATTTTTGGGGTTGAATGATTTACTTTTTGATAATTGTTATTCCTACCTATTTAAGGCCAACAAAAATTGCTTAATTGTCCAATTGATCTAATCTGAATCTAGAAAAGACCCAAAGGCCACCTAAGCCATCTAACCAGATCATACACCGTCCATTGAATTAGACCCTAATTGATTAATCAATTAATATGATTGACCCATCAACTCAAACAATCAAGCAATTGCCTTAAGGTGTAGTGGATTGATTAGGACATTATAAATAATTGGGCCTAGATTACTTATAGCGCTATTTTGGATCCTAGTCCTATTTGTTGTGCAATTTTCCGCAAGCGTACGGTTGCCCAAGTGATATTAAAACGAAAAGTATTCCGACTATCGAATCCTCAGGGAATTTTAATTATATCCATTAAGTACCAAGAACCATCATGTTCAATTTTATTTAGAATTCCAACTCGAAAGATAAAGCAAAAATTAAAGAAACTAATAAAAATAAACATGTAACAACAAAATGGAAATATCCTATTAAGGGGGCTTGACCTAGGGTGTTAACTAGCTTTTGGATATGTAGCTCAAATACATGGATGCATGTAACTAATAATCTTCAGTTTCATAAATCTAGAAGTAATTATAAGCGGATTTCTCTTTCAAGCTCCTCCACATCTCATACTAACATAACTAATTTATGCGTCCATCTCCTTAGTTGTATGACATTAAGCAACTTCATTATCAATTTCTAACAATTCTCTTTCGCTCTCGTGCTCCAACCAATCGTTAGCCATGCAATTAGGATCTAATCCAATTTCTCTCTGTCGAGTATCAATTTAGACCAACAAATCAATCAATCCGTGATCACGGGACTACAGGCATTAAGCATGAATTGCATAGATGAAATATGAAGAAATTCATTACATAATCCAAGTAATTGCGCTACAATATCCAATTAACTAGAATAACAACCCTAGGTCTCAAGACCTACTCACAAATGGAAACAATTTTGCCAAAATTATATTGATCCATAGGCCTAACTCAAACTATAATAAGGAATTACAAGGAAGTAAGTAAGAAATAACCGATAAGTTGATCCCAAGCTCCCGTCAGGATCATCTCGAATCCCGAGCCTTGGAATCTCGCTCAATTCCACCTTTTTCCTCACAATTCTTCTCATTTTTTATCTCTATTGAGCTACGGAAGAGCTCCCCAAAATGGGATGATTTTCACCGTTGGGAAGGGGGCTATTTATAGGAGAAGAAATAGAGGTAGCTTGTTGCCCAAGACGCACAGCGTCGAGACACTACATCACAGCATCGCGACTCTGTGACGTTACTCTTTTCTTGTCGCTCAAGTTGGCGCAGCGTCGCGACGTTGTCACAATTCTTGAATTTTCTTCGTTGCCTGCCTAGCGTCGAGACGCTCTAGCCCAAGCGTCACGACGCTAGGCCTTCTAGAAGCCACATATGCAGATTTTGCCTTCGATCTTCATTTCTTTTGGGCTTTTGAGCTTCCACTTGAATTGTTCTATTTTCTTTTCTTCTTTTATGGCCTAAAGTCTTTTTTTTATGCCCAAAATTGGTAAAATTCTTGGTTTTGCTTCTCGAACTTGATTTTCTACAAAATCAACATAAAAATACATTAAAGCTCACAATTCATGTACAAAATGAGCTAAAATTAATAGGAAAATTATGACATTTCTGCATGTCATCACTATCGTGTCAAACGACGAAGTCAGAGTCTACTCTTGGGACCCGTGCCCACGAATCAGTCTATGAGCTAACTATTGAAAAAATTTTCCATTAGCTACTTGGAAACTAATTCTTTAGCATATTATTAACATACGAGCTGTGAGTTAGGGTGTCAATCTAACCTACTGCACATGCTAGTTATGCATATTGAATCCAAAGTATAATTGCAATATGAAATCAAAGAGACATTCAGTACATGGAACTCACAAAGAAATACATTCTATAACCCAATAATCATCCAATCTATAGGATTTTATGCCCTAAAACTCGTAGATAGTGAATGTAACGGTTGATTAAATATTAATGAAATAATATTGATGTATTTTTCAATTATGTGTTATTAGTTATATATTATTTTTGTCTTTGCCTAAGATAACCCTAAACCAATAAACTAGACATCCTAGGCTGTAGTATGATCTTGAACGGTACGTAGAGACAAATGGGGATCACTGTTCGAGAAACAACCTAAAAGGTCTACAGTATAGGGATAAAACTAGGTGCCTTATCCTTGTGACACTATGGATATGACCCACTTTGTATTTGATACAAACGTTATGATCTAATGCGTTCATGTAGGAGACATGCGAGTGGGGGTATCCTATGAAATGAGTTTGCATAAGACCGGACCACAAAATAGTAACCACTAGTTATAACACCAATAACTAGTTAGGTTTCTATTTCACTGGGACGACCTAGACAACTTAGTCTTAATCCTTAGTTGATTATGGACTCCTGTTGATGAGGGACTGTCCTTTGACTTGTATGGGTTAGAGTGGCCAATACGCCGACTCAATAAGCCTACCATTTTAGGCACAAGACGGAGTGGGGAGCTGGGAACATAATCATACAATATGGAATTCACTCCTTCCCGACTTTAGGGAAACAGATGAGTGTTCCCTTAGGTGGTGACTCCGAGTCTTGAACAAAGGGCCTTACCCTCTCAATGGCACGAGAGAGTTTTCTTTTTGATGTTTGGACCACAAACAGGTTGTGCATTAGAAGAGAACTGGTACTTAAGGAAATAGAAGTAATCAAGGGGTAAAACGGTAATTTGACCCAGCTGGTGTTACAGACACTCGTGAGGGACTAACTAGTCGTTATTGGCCTATATCCGTGGACACAAAAAAATATGTCTACAGTGAGAAGAGTGCAACTATGAATCTATAGTAGAATGTACAAACAGTTAACGAATATTGATTAGTTTGGTTAATGAGTTTGACCAATTAATCTCACATCGTTGGAACTAGTGATCTTCAGGTCCATTAGGTCCCACTAGTAGCTTATAAAGTAATTTGAGACAACTAAGTAATAAATGTAAATTGAAAGTGTTCAATTTACTGAGGGAAAGAATATAATATATATTGATATATTATTATGAGAGAAATAAATATTTGAAGAAATTTCAAATATTAATGTGAATTTGATTCATATTAAATTTATAGGAATTTGAAAGAATTCGATTATGAATTAATTAATTTAAGGCCTAAAATTAATTTGGGCAATTAATTAATTCAAGGCCGAAAATTAAATATGCGATGTTTAATTGGTGATTAATTAATTAAATAGTTAATTAATTGAAAATTAATCAATTATGGAAATAATTAATCACTTACGGAAGTGATTAATCATTTATGGAAATGATCTAATCACTTATGGAAGTAATTAGTCATTTGTGGAAAAGATTAATCAATTATGAAATTGATTGATCATGAATTGATTACATATGAAATAAATTAAATCATTTATGGAAAGAATTGATTTAAGCATCGTTGGCGAAAAAATTTTTCTCATGTGATGCAATAAGTTTGGTTTAGTTATTTAATTTGAATGAGATTGTTGAATGAATTAAACCATAGATTCTTGATTATAGGATTAATCGTTAAAATTTGAAATAGTTTTTAAAATAAAATGATTAGAAACCGTCAATCTACAATCAAGAATTGCATGCAAACATAAGATCATAGGATAGATTAAATTAATTGTAAATTTTTTAAAATTAATTAGACCTAGATCATGTTCTAATAAGATTAGAGTATTTCCTTACTTAGAATTAAAAATAGTTTTAATTGACTAAGTAGGAAAAACATTACTATGATTATAAGGGAACTCCACCGGTTAAGTTCTGTCTAATGCTGAGGGTATTTAAGTTGACGGTTTATGAAACACCTCCTACCTTTTAACTAACCCGGAATACCGGAGTTGAATTAATCATAGTCAAATGTTAGCATGCAGTGTCACAAGGTTTGTTAAAAGAGTTTAATGCCCCAAGATCATTAAAGTAAAGACTTTACATTTCTATGGTTATAAGGGAACTCTCTCGGTGAAGTTCTGTCTAAGGCTAGAGGTACTTTAGTTGACGGTTTACAGAACACCTCCTACCTGGGTTCTAACCGGATCTTTGAGTTGAATTAACCATAGTCATGTTAACATGCAATATTGTTGGGTTTATTAAAAAAGTTTAATTCACATAGAACATTGCAGTAAAAAGCTCACCATAAAAGTTATAGTAAGATTAGACTTAGATAGATTGACTTAGTCGAATTTATCTAAGTTAAATAACCCTAAATAAACCTTAGGACATTTTCAGTGGAAAATTACAAAACGAGATTTAAATCAAGTTTTGCTCCCATGTCCCTGTATTCACAACGTGAGGTTCATCCTGGGCTTCGTGTCGCCTTAGGCTCGGCCTCCTTTCGAAAAGTGTTTGCATGGATCAATAACAAGGTGAGTGGAAAGAATATCTATAGTAAGTGAGAGTGGGACACGTGTCAACGTATCCCTCGTTCTCCGTTGTTAGTTCGCACCATGAGAGTCCCATGGTTCACCTGCGTGTTGTCCTAGCACAACCATCCCTTCGGAGGGCCTCATTATAAGATTCAGAACACCCTAAACTCCTGAATAGGATAGGGACTCTTAGGCTAATTACCAATAGTTGTGTTACCCTTCGATAGCCTGTTTTTGCATGCCTCTGAGATCTGAGAGTGGGAGGGTTACACTTACGAGGATGAATTAAAAATGTTAACAAATCCTTGACCAAACAACGAAGGCTAATGTCTATTGGAATATGAGTTATTCTGGAATTAGAATTGGCTGGTAAATGTCTCGTTTCAGAGGAGTAGTTGATCACCCTTCGGTGGCTGATATTCTAAACCTCTAAAACATCGTCGCAAAACTAAATCAATAGTTTTAGGGTTTTATGATTGCTTTTTTTGCTGAATTGATTGGATTGTGTGTAATTGTTTGTTTGTATGATGGGTTAAGGCAAAGATAACTAATACGTTCATTGTTTGTTTAATTTCAGCAATGTCTTCCTCAATAGTCTCTCTGCTTAAAAATGAGAAATTAACAGGCAAAAATTACGGTACGTGGAAGTCGAACTTGAATACGATTCTTGTAGTCGATGATCGGCAGTTTGTCTTAACGGAGGATTGTTCTCTAGTCTCTACTCGTAATGCATCCCAAGCAATTACGAATGCTTATGACCGCTGAACAAAGGCCAATGATAAGGCCTGCGTCTATATCTTCGCCAACTTATCTGAAGTTTTGGCTAATTATGAAGGCATGGTCACAACGAAGGAGATTATGAACTCTCTCCAGGAGATGTTTGGACAACCGTCCTATCAACTCCACTATGATGTCCTTAAGTACGGTTATAACTACCGCATGAAAGAGAGTGGATCTGTTCGTGAACATGTCCTAGATATGATGGTCCAATTCAACGTGGTAGAAGCAAACAAGGCGGTCATAGATAGGCGGAGTCAGGTTGCATTTATCTTGGAATCTCTTCTGAAGAGTTTCATGCAGTTTTGCAGTAATGCAATGATGAATAAGATAGTATCAAACTTGACTACTCTCCTGAATGAGCTACAACTCTATCAGTCTCTTCTTAAAAGCAAGGGACATGCAGAAGGAGAGACAATTGTTGTTCACTCTAAACGAAAGTTTGGGAAGGGTTCATCCTCAGGAACTAAATTTGTAAACTCTTATTCGAAGAAGATTCAAAAGAAGAAAGGAAACAAGGGGAAGGCTCCTGCTGCTGCTACTATAGGCAAGGGAAAAGTCAAAGCTGTGGCTGACAAGGGCAAGTGTTTCCACTGAAATTTAGATGGACACTGGAAGAGACACTTCCAAAAGTACCTCGTTGAGAAAAAGAAGGAAAAGGAAGGTAAATTTATTTACTTGTTTTGGAAACATGCCTAGTAGAGCATGATGAGTTTGTCTGAATACTTGATTCCGGAGAAACTAATCATGTTTGCTCTTCTTTTCAGGAAAATAATTCCTTTCGGCAGTTGAAAGATGGTGAAATGACGCTCAGGGTTTGAACTGGAGACGTCATTTCAGCTAAAGCAGTGGGAGTTGCAAAGTTATTTTTTAGAAATAGATTCTTACTTTTAGAAAGTTTGTTAATTGTTCCCAAGATAAAGAGAAACTTAATTTATATTTCATGTTTGAATGAACAATCACGACCTCCTCAAGCTTATTTGATCTGTTACTTGATTCTGCAATAAAAACTCAAACTAGATCCTCTAAAGATTGTTTACTTTCTTGCTTATGACTGAAGCCAGAAGGATTCAACACATTTTTATTATTAGCATAGGAAAAACTTTCATGGTTTCTATTACTAGGGTGATAATGTGTAGGTGTAGAATTATTATTGTACCCCCTAGAATTATAATTAGAGACATATTGAACCTACTCGAGATTTTCCTCATGAGTTTTGGATGCAAGGGCAACTGCAGACTCGATCGATTGAGCACTCCTTGTACTTGAAAACTTTAAAAATGCATTAGCAAGGGAAGACATCTAGGCCTGAAATGCACTTACGTTATCAATCTCGAACACTCCTACAACAATCTTTTTCGGTCCTGACCGCTTAGATGGCCACTGATAGCTATTGGTGGCCATTTCCTCTAGCAAAGTCCTAACATTCTCAACAGTTTTGGACAACAGAGTCCTACCTGCAGCTGCATCAACGATAGTTTTTGTACTAGGAGTTAAGCCATTATAAAATAATTGAACCTGAAGCCAGTCGGGATAGCCATGCTGAGGGCACTTCCTCAGCAGCTCTTTAAATCGCTCCCAAGCCTCGAACAGCTGCTCATCGAACTGCTGCTGGAATGTCCCAATCTCGATCATCAGCTTGACCGTCTTAGCAGGAGGGAAAATTTTATTTAAAAACGCTTGAACCAAAGCATCCCAGGTGGTAATGCTCCCAGGTGGAATTGATTGCAACCAGTCACGAGCTTTATCCTGCAAGAAAAAAGGAACTCACAAAACATTAATATATTATGGAAACTAATTTTTTAGCATATTATTATTATATGAGGTGCGCGTTAGGGCGTCAATCTAACCTACTACACATGCTAATTATACATATTGAATCCAAAATACATTTAAATCAAAGAGACATTCAGTACATGGAACTCATAAAGAAATACATTCTATAACCCAATAATCATCCAATCAACGTCAACGGGTTTAGACGGCGATAAAGCCGACTAAAACTCGCGACTCTATGTTATAATAATTATGAAATACAAGAGGAATCAATAAGAAAACAAACAACCTTGAGTTCGAGACATGAAAGATAGAGGAATCCGAGAGAAAAATAAAAAATTACAACTCTCCACCGCACCCTACGGAAAGAATAAAATGAGGGTTTATATAGAATTTTAATCATGGCGTCGAGACGCCGTGTCTTCTAAGTCTAAGGTTCGGAAACGGGCCAGCTGCTCGACGCTTGGCCTTCTTCCAGCGTGCTTCATTCTTTAATTATTCTTTGTTTCTTGCTTGACTCAGGTCTCGAACCTTTGACTCCTTGGAACCTTTCTCCGGGCTCATCACGTCCTTACGGTCTTCTAGCCTCCTCGAGATCCATGGCCCTCAAGTTATCTCGAAAAGTCTCTAAATCACCCGAATTAGCTCCAATTTTTGTATTTCATCCCTGTTGCCCTAAATGCACAAATAATATGCAAAATAGACAAATAAAACGTAAAGTACGCTCTAAAGGGTTTAGATTAAAAACAAATAAATAGGGCTAATTTGGTTCTATCGGTACTATATGTTTTTCATTTATAAAACCGTTGGCTATGAAATGAAATTTAAATGGTTTAACTAAACAAACTTATTTTTAGTGTCGAGTATCTAATTTAAAGTCAAAATATTTGTGTTAAAAGCTCTGGGGTGTTAGTCCGAATATAATATTTCAATCTTGTTTCTATTACTATTCCACAAGCATAATAAAATAACACATTAATATATATAGCTCATTTAAGAGATAATTGAAAGTTTATAAACATATTAAATAAATTATAATCCTCACAACTTTGACACAATAGTAAAAGTGGATGAACTAAACTTATAACATACAACAATTTTGAATATCACAAATATTTCAATAAAGAAAACGAAATTACTAAACATGTGTAAAATAATTATAAGTTTATTTGTAGATCTCAAGGAAATTTCAAGACAAGGAGAGCGTTAACGGGTCTACCTTTGTAGTTAGAGAATTGAATTAACTTTGTAACAATTTTAAGAAATATAGAAAGTTGAATGGTATTGTTAACTATTACAAGAAAAATAGTATAGTCTATATATAGAAGAACTGTTTTTTTTTTCTTTTATAGAATATCAAACAATTTAAACTTACAAACTACTATATTTAGCCATTTATAGTTTTAGAAATTCATCATCAAATTGATTATATTACGAGAAAAAGTTTTATATAAAGACAAAGCCAACGGGTGTGAATAAGTCATATCCTTGTGCAATAAAAAGCGAGTTTACCCATAAAAAAAAAGGTCCGTCAAACTAGCAAACCAAAAAGCATCATATTACATATTTTCAAAAAGATGGTTCAGAAAGCAACATCAATTTCATGCAAATGTCTCGTTCATTTATTCAACTTTCTTTTGATTTTCTTGCTAGTTATTACACCAACAGGTAACAATAAAAAAACACATAAATTATGTTGGATTATTATCGTGATTGACACAAATAATAATACATTCCTATGTCTCAATTCCTCATTAACATTTTTGTTTTTACTTTATAATGTTTATTTTGTTTACAAATTCAAGTAACCCAACTTATGCCTGAATTTTAGGTTCTTTGGCTGGACGAAGTTTTGTAGAAAAGACAAGTAGAAGAAGATTGGAGAACCTTGTCTATGAAAATCGTGGTGTGGCCCCGCCAAACGACAACGACATGGTTCTAATGGATTATTCTCCACCAAGAACTAGCCCTGATGTCCATAACTAGCACGGAGAATGAAAAAAAAAGACCACAAGCCAACTACTAAATATATATATATAATACGAAGAATTATTGGATAATATTGTTTGTGTGATATGAAATTGTATGTTTCTATATTGTTTGAATATATACAGTTGTCATTGCTTGAAGTAAAATTCAGGAAATTTTACAAAATTTGAAGTACTTCTATATAATCAGTATTGTTGTCTATATGTGTATATATACATGGAGACAAGAATTAAAAAACTTAATATACATTGTCATTTAAGTATGTTGTATCTCCTAATATTGAACGATGGATGAGTCCAATTAGGTTGTTGTGATGATAATTTAAAAAAAAAAAAAAGGAAATGAATACATCAATAGACAACAAACATCATAATTTACGTTTTTTTTAAAGGAAAATAAAATATTTAAAATGAGGACATATTAATAACGAAACTGATAGTCAATCTCCTAAAAAATCGGAAATCAAACATAAGATGAAAGAAACAAAACTATCAACAACGAAGACATTAGTTACTTTATTTTAACATGTATTGGTCATATTTGGTATAAATAATACTTGCTACTTTGAATGAGTGAAAAATAGTCTAATAAAAATAATTTGTAATATATATTGAACCATACATAAAAGCATTCAAAAAAATGATGGTGATGTAATTATGATTGTAATAACAAGCTGTAGAGTCTTAAAAATTCATTAACACATTATTTAACTTTGTAAGTCACTATGATTGTATAACATAACTCATTGAAAACTACATGCATTATTTGATACAAAATTCTAGTTTCTAAAAGCCCTATATGAAAACATGTAAATTAAATAACGAAGATGTAACAGTGATTGCAATAACAGGTTGCACCATCATAAACCATCATTTACATGTTCTTTGACTTTGTAAATCACTGTGATTATTAAAGACCTGCCTTTTCCCATGAGAACTTTTTTTTTTTTTTTTTTTTATAAAATAAAGATTGAACAACTACAAAAATTGTTCATTTCTAAAAATCATGTGATGACCAACCTCTTCCTGTTATGAACTAAAAGCTACAAATAGGCTCTACGTAAAGTTCATTGGATGGATTCTAAACATTTACTGACTAATGAAAATGTATGTCACATGCGGTGGCGGATCAAGAATTTTATGTTGGGAGGCACAAGTTCATATTAGGTTAAATTACAAGTTTAGTCTTACACTTTTAGATTTTGTGTCTATATGGCTCCTAAACTTTAAAAAATGTCTAATAAGTCTGTGAATTTTTTATTTTGTGTCCAGTAGATACAGATAGCGAGCATAGCTAGCTATTTTTCTCTGATTAATTAAGCTAGTCTTTTATAATTATTTGCCCAAATTTATGCATTTTTATGTTTTATTTGTAGGAAGTACGTGTTTGAAGCTTAATTCAGCAATTGGAGTCAAATGGAGTTTTCTACCTAAAAAAAAAAAAAAAAAAAATAGCGTCGCGACGCTATAGACAAAATTTTCCAAAATTGCGGATCGCGACAGCGTCTCGACGCTACGACGAAATTTTGCTATTTAAGCATCCTTTCGGCTAGGTTTTTCGGGGAACCAATTTTGGGGACTTCTTGGAGCCGTACACAGAGCAAAATCAGAGGAATTCAAGGCTGAAGCAAAGGGAAAAATTCGGAAATCAACCCATGGTTCGTGGGGATCGTGACGGGGACGTTCGGTCTCGGCCTACAACGAGTTTAATTCTTCTTTCCCTCACTTTAGTTAGATTTTTATGGCTTTTACATGTTTAGTTGAGCTTGTAATTTTAATCATGAGTAGCTAAACTTGTAAGCTTAGGGATTGATGTAGTTTATTGTGTTTATGGATTGATTTATGGTTTAAGTTGTGCAATGTTATTATGTTTGTGATCTTGATTTAATGCTTTCAATTAATTGGCCATTAGTTGAATGATTTAAGTTTCGAATCTAGCTCGGGAGAGGGGATTTGATTTAGACTTACTCAAGATTGAATGACTAAAGTTTAGTTTCTAATTCGTGACGATTTTAGATTAACTTTAGAATTGGTTAAAAGATCTCATTGCCTTGCATGATTAATAAACTTAGATAGAGATATCAAGTTGGTTAATTTGCATGAGAATCAATTATACTCGGGAGAGGTAGTTGTGATTAAAGGGTCTTTGGCTCATAATTTCATTGTGCATAATAACTTATTCCTTAAAATCAATCCTAGACTAAATCGGCGAAATCAATTCCCTAAGTAGTTTTCCCAATTGAAATTCCACACTTTCTACGTGTTTTGATTTAGTTTTCTTATTATTCAATCATCACTTTTTGATCCCTAAATAAAATTGAGCAAGATAATTCACAATACTTGATTTGCTTAAAAATCCAATCCAGAGGACGACATTCGAATTACATTCACTATATTATTACTTGACCCGTGCACTTGCGGTTAGGAAAAGTCCACATCAAGTTTTTGGCGTCGTTGCCGGGGATTGGCACATTTAGCTAGATTGATATTGTGAAAAAAATTGTTTGGTCTTAATTTAGGGTGTATTTTTACTTTTTTAGGTTGATTGCATTTTTCCTTATTTGTTTTTCTTTCCATATTTGATTTTCTAGGTTAGTTTTTCTTTTAGTTGTGTAATCTTTTCCTTATTTTTTCTAGTTTTTTCCTTATTTGTTAGTTTCCTTATTTGTATTTTGCATATTTATTTTTGTATTCCATATTAGGTTATTTTTTTTCTTTTTCTAGAGTATAATTTTCATATTTAGATTTGTTGTTTTCTTTTCTTTATTTCTTTCCTTATTTGTTTCTTTTCCTTTTTAGGTTAGTATAGATTGTTTATACGTAGTAATAAAGATTTGATTGTGGAACCTTTGGATCCCGAGATAGAGAGAACAATTCATAGGATTCGAAGGGAAACTAGAGAAAATTTTCAAATGGCCAACCCAAATCAACCTGAGGAGCCTAGGCCTATTAGAGACTACTTTGAGCCCGTGTTTAAGGGGCAACAGTCGGGGATTGTCTATGCCCCAATTAATGCCAACAACCTTGAGCTGAAGACCGGTCTCATTCAGATGGCTCGAGACTGTGCATACAGAGGATCGCCCACCGAGGACCCAAATTCTCATCTAAAATCATTTTTGGATATCTGTGGGACGGTAAAAATTAATGGAGTTTCTGAGGATGCTATTCGCTTACGTTTATTTCCTTTTTCTTTGCAGGATAAAGCACGAGATTGGTTGCAATCTATTCCACCTGGAAGCATCACCACCTGGGATGCTTTGGTCCAGGCCTTTTTGAAGAAATTCTTTCCTCCTGCAAAGACGGTCAAGCTGAGGACCGAGATTGGGACATTCCAACAACAATATGATGAGCAGTTGTTTGAGGCCTGGGAGCGATTTAAAGAGCTACTGAGGAAGTGCCCTCAGCATGGATACCCCGACTGCCTTCAGGTTCAATTGTTTTATAATGGTTTAACTCCTAGTACAAAAACGATTGTTGATGCAGCTGCAGGTGGGACTTTGTTGTCCAAGACCGTGGAAAATGCTCGCACACTTTTAGAGGATATGGCCACCAACAGCTATCAGTGGCCATCTGAGCGGTCCACACCCAAAAAGATTGCTACTGGAGTGTTTGAGGTTGATAAAGTAAGTGCACTCCAGGCCCAGATGACCTCCCTTGCTAATGCTTTTATGAAATTTTCAGGTACAGGGAGTGCACAGTCAATTGAATCAACTGTTGTTTTAGCATCTAGACCTCAGGAGGAGACCATTGAGCAGGTTCATTATGTATCAAATTCTAATTTTAGGGGATATAATAATAATGTTACACCTACACATTATCACCCTAACAATAGGAACCATGAAAATTTCTCTTATGCAAATACTAAGAATGTTCTTAATCCACCTGGTTTTTCCCCTCAAACTCAAGAAAATAAAAAGTTAGAAGATCTTGTTGGAGCTTTCATTGCAGAGTCTAGTAACAAGACAACCAAGCTGGAGGAGGCAGTCATTGCAATCAACTCAACAGTGAAAGTCCACAGTGCTGCCATCAAGAATATTGAGACTCAGTTGGGACAGTTGGTAAATGTGGTAAGTACCATGAATAAAGGTAAGGCCTCAGCTGAACAAGAGAAAACCCAGATGGAGTACTGTAAGGCAATCACTGTGCACCAGGAGGAAGCTGACGAGGAGCCTGAATCTGAGGACTATGAAACGCCTACAGGAGAAGCTGAGGAAGACACATCAGCATATGAGGCTGAAAAGCCTAACCTTGAGCCTCCTATTCCTTCTCCCACACTGTTGGTTCCCAAGGAATAGAAAAAGAAAAAGAAGAAAAAGAACAATCAGGTTCAGTTTGATAAATTTATGAATGCTTTTATGAATCTGAATATTAATATTCCTTTTGCAGAGGTATTAGAGATGCCCCAATACAACAGGTTCATGAAGGAGTGGTTAGCAAAGAAGCGAAAGAAAAAGAAGGTTGACACTGTATATCTTGCTTCCACATGCAGCACCAGAGTATAACAGAAAGTACCTTAAAAAGTAGCAGACCCAGGGAGTTTTTCTGTTCCTTGTAGTTTTGGTACTTACTCTTTTAGAGCATTATGTGATTTAGGTGCTAGCATTAATATTATTCCTTTGTCCTTTTGTAAAAAGTTAGACATAGGTGAGATTAAATCTACTCCTGTAAAGCTCCAATTGGCTGATCAATCTGTGGTTAGACCGATTGGCATTGTAGAAAATGTTTTAATCAGAGTAGGTAAATTTTTCCTCCCTATTGACTTGTATGTTATGGACATGATAGAAAATCCTTCAATGCCTGTCATATTAGGAAGACCATTCCTCGCAACTGGGTGAGTTATTATTGATATTGAGCGCAGGGAGCTCACTATTAGAGTCAAGAACGAAAAAGAAATTTTTAAAGCAGTTGAAGACTCTAAAGATGAAGTGCTCTTCATGGGCTACAGGAAAGGTGCAAGAAAGAGCACCTCTGTTGGATTCACAGAACAAAAGCCTCCTTGAAGCACGATCAACACGTCGAGCTAATGACGTTAAACAAGCGCTTATGGGAGGCAACCCAAGTAAGTTTAGTGTGCTTTCTTTTTGGTTTTTGATTTATTTTGTGTTTTTGTTTTGTAGGTCTTGTTTTCTTTCTCTCCTTTGCTTTCAAGCTTTCAAGATTCCAAGATCTCAAGCAAGAAGTCATCATCATTCCAGGCCAGTATTGTTCACTCTTGTCATTCTTTTATTGCTCTCATGCTTGTTTATGCCTTATTTTCTGTATACATTGAGGACAATGCATGTTTTAAGTTTGGGGGTGGATTAGCATGTTTGTGGAGCCCTTGAGCATCTGAGTTCGGGCTATAGTTTTGAGCTTTCTTTGAATTATGCATAGGGTTGTTTTCTGGATGCTACTTTTGCATGATTATGATGTCCTAGGATAAGTTTTCTTGTCAATTTTCAAGCTTCTGATGAGTTGTAAGCATGAGTGCCCAAAAAGGGAGACTTTTTAAAATTTTTCTAGGAGATGGCTTGCATGAGTAGAGTATTTGTCTTGGCTAGATTTGGATTTGAATGCTTAGGAGCGAATTATTAGGTTCATATGCTTGTTGTCACCTCGATAGGTGTAAGGAAGAGCTAAAAAGTTAATGTTTTGCAAATTAGCATGTTTGATCTTGCTTAGGAGGAAAGAAAAGAATATATGCTATTTATGCTCATAAAGAAAAATCATTCTTGTTGTTACTGTTGAAAAAAAAAATTATTATGCCATGGCCTGTGCACAGTTTGCAATGTTTAATAAAGTTTAGGCAAAAAGAGCTACCCCTGTTGTGATCAGTTAGGCCAACTAGAGAAAACTCAGGTTAAGGGTCCCTGCAATGGGTGTGTGAAAGCTAGTGCCACATATACATGCTTAATTTAATTGTTAATTATAAGCACCTAAGTTTGGAGGAAAACAAACTAATTTGTTCCATTGTCTCGTTAGTGAAGCCTTAGTGCTAGTGTAGAGGGAAGATGAGCTGAGAGTTTAATAAATCAATCCCGGGCTAGTAGAGTCTGATCTTGTTGAGTTAGATCTCGCTTGAGCAAGTTAATTTTTGAAAAATTTTAATTTGTCTCCCTCATTGGTCTTTATGTGCATGTCTCTTACTTGCTTGGTTATTGACTTTTGAGCCTTGAGGATTGAGTTATGATTGTTGCATCCATTTTTCTACTGTATGTTTGATTTGTAGTTTGCTCGAGGACTTGCAAAAGCTTAAGTTTGGGGGTATTTGATAGCGAGCATAGCTAGCTATTTTTCTCTGATTAATTAAGCTATTCTTATATAATTATTTGCCCAAATTTATGCATTTTTATGTTTTATTTGTAGGAAGTACGTGTTTGAAGCTTAATTCAGCAATTGGAGTCAAATGGAGTTTTCTACCTAAAAAAAATAAAAAATCATAGCGTCGCGACGCTATAGACAAAATTTTCCAAAATTGCGGATCGCGACAGCGTCTCGACGCTACAACGAAATTTTGCTATTGAAGCATCCCTTCGGCTAGGTTTTTGGGGGAACCAATTTTGGGGACTTCTTGGAGCCGTAAACAGAGCAAAATCAGAGGAATTCAAGGCTGAAGCAAAGGGAAAAATTCGGAAATCAACCCATTGTTCGTGGGGATCGTGACGGGGACGTTCGGTCTTGGCCTACAACGAGTTTAATTCTTCTTTCCCTCACTTTAGTTAGATTTTTATGGCTTTTACATGTTTAGTTGAGCTTGTAATTTTAATCATGAGTAGCTAAACTTGTAAGCTTAGGGATTGATGTAGTTGATTGTGTTTATGGATTGATTTATGGTTTAAGTTGTGCAATGTTATTATGTTTGTGGTCTTGATTTAATGCTTTCAATTAATTGGCCATTAGTTGAATGATTTAAGTTTCGAATCTAGCTCGGGAGAGGGGATTTGATTTAGACTTACTCAAGATTGCATGACTAAAGTTTAGTTTTTAATTTGTGACGGTTTTAGATTAACTTTAGAATTGGTTAAAAGATCTCATTGCCTTGCATGATTAATAAACTTAGATAGGGATATCAAGTTGGTTAATTTGCATGAGAATCAATTATACTCGGGAGAGGTAGTTGTGATTAAAGGGTCTTTGGCTCATAATTTCATTGTGCATAATAACTTATTCCTTAAAATCAATCCTAGACTAAATCGGCGAAATCAATTCCCTAAGTAGTTTTCCCAATTGAAATTCCACACTTTCTACGTGTTTTGATTTAGTTTTCTTATTATTCAATCATCACTTTTTGATCCCTAAATAAAATTGAGCAAGATAATTCATAATACTTGATTTGCTTAAAAATCCAATCCAGATGACGACATTCGAATTACATTCACTATATTATTACTTGACCCGTGCGCTTGCGGTTAGGAAAAGTCCACATCAAATACATAAAGTTGTAATTTTGTATTCAATAGGTCCTTAACTCATGCATTCGACATTTTTATAAAATTAAGTGTTCAATTTAGATTAAGTAATATTATTTACAAAATTATATAATAAATTTAGAACTATCCACCGCAAAGAATAAAACTTGAAATATTTAAGTTTTTTTTTAAATAGGATAAAGTTTTTCTTTTTCAATTAAATTTTCTAAAATAATTTAATAATGATTATGCTTTTGCTTTTTCTTTTTATATTTGTATACAAATGTGTAAAATGAAAAGATAAACTTGATTTTAACCGATTTTAATTAATAATATTATTATAATTTAAAAATTGAAAATTGAAACAAAACCAAAAAGAAAAAAGGTTAAGACTTTTAAAAAAATTGAAAATTGAAACAAAAACAAAACCAAATTGAAAATTGAAACAAAGCCAAGAAGAAAAAGGTTAACACTAAAAAAAAAAAAAGAAAAAAAAGAAAAGAAAAGGCGTGCCGCGAACACTTTTCTCGAACCTAAGACCTCCAGGCATGCCCCAAACAACATAGTTGTGCCCCACCTCGACAAATGAACCACAATTCGATTTTTTAACTTTAATTGGAATATACTATACATATATATATTTCGATAAATTCAGGGGGGGCACGTGCCCCAGTGGCCCCAACGTGGATGCGCCTCTGGTCACATGGCTAAGAAACTACGAACTTTCACCAACCAAGGGCAATTTCAAAAGCTATTCACTTTAATTTACTTCCAATATCAATTCTCATAATGGCTACTACTATTAAAAAAATATGGATATTCAAAAACCATTCATAATTAGGAACTTCTTGCAACTCTATACTCACACAAACTTGAATCATCACTTGTGTTCTTACCTTGAATCATCCAATTCCCTATGCAAAAAGTTAACTATTACAAGAAAAATAGTATAGTCTATATATAGAAGGGAGAGCATTAACGAGTCTTCCTTTGTAGTTTCAAAGAGAATTGAAGGAACTTGATAACAATTTTAAGAAATATAGAAAGGTGAACGGTATTGTTAACTATTACAAGAAAAATAGTATAGTCTATATAGAGAAGAAATGGTTTTTTTTTATAGAATGTCAAACAATTTAAACATTACGAACTACTATATTTATCTAAATTTAGTTTTAGAAATTCATCATCAAATTGATTATATTACAAGAAAAAATTTGGGACGTTTGCATCAATAGCAAAAAGAAAATGGAAATTGCAAGCGTGTCTTCCATTTATTGGGTTTGCAGATATAGCAAAAAAAAGTTTGGCCCGGCCCAAACAATAACGTAAAAAGACTAAAATAACCTCAGCTCGTCCTACACTGATATACCAAATATCTAGTATATTAAACCCTAAAAATATACTAGATATTTGGTATATCAATCAACTGATATACTAAATAATATATAGTATATCAGATGTATATTTCGTGAATATATCAACTGATATACTAAATATATAGTATATCAAATGTATATTTCGTGAATATAATATGCTTTACACATGAGCTTTCATTAGTTTAGATATCTTTGATATACTTCAAGAATTAGATATATTAGCTTTATTTTGGGACAATATGTGTGGTAGAGGATTTAAACCTCTAACCTTGGTTGAATGTGTATATATCAGTGATTTTTTTTTTTTTTTTTTAATAACAAGTCTATCATTGATGTATTTAGCTACTCATAATCAAGTATATTTATTAATTATTTGAGTAGTAAAAAAAATGAGGTATATCAATGGTGTATCAACTTTCATAACAGGTATAGAAGACAAACATTTATTTTATAAAAGACAAACATTTCATTTAAAATATGTAAATAATACAACATAATTCAATAAAGAGAAAAGAAAATATAAAAAATATAAGTATAAAGAAAGTAACATATCAAGTATATCATTGGTATATCAAATATTAGTTTATCAAATCAAGTATATATTAGATATATCATTAGTATATTAGGTATATCATTGTATTCATTCAAGTATATCAAATTTGGTATACTTTATATTTCGTATATCAGTAAATATAAAGTATATCAGATATACTACTAATATACCAACAAGGGTAAAATTGGAATAATAAAAAAAAAACGGAAATCAGATTTTTAAAATTTTGCTATATTTGCAAACCTAAAAAATCATAGCTAAATTTGCAAATATCCTAATATTTTTTGCTACCCATTGCAATTCCCCAAAAAATTTTATATAAAGACAAAGTCAAATGGTGTGAATAAGGCATATCCTTGAGGAATAAAAAGTGAGTTTATGTAACGCCCCCGCGTTATAAAATTGAGCTAATTCTACATCACTTAGGTTTATTCCCTAGAATTTGTATCAAGCATTTTTTCTAGCCGTTAAGTTGATAAATTAGATTTCTTGAAATTTAAGGAGATGAGATTTTTATTAAATCTTTAATTCTCTAATTTTGGAGTTTAGTTTTCGTAAAGCCTTTTCTTTTTCAAAACATTAAGGTTAAACTCTCTTAGTGTGTTAGAAAGGTTAAACACGAGGAAGTTTAGACTTAAGAAAATTCTGTAAAGAAAAAGACTAATGGAAAACCTATGACTAGAAAACAATTCGGTTGTGATGGTGGCACTTTTTGAGATAGAACTAAGCTCGAGTTTTGATTATCAAAGGATCATAAAACAAACCTCCTTTTCTTTTTTTTCTTTAGGGTATCCTACAAATAGGCATATTCTTGAACATCGTTCCAATTTCTTTGGATTTTGCACCAACACATGTGTCGGACATCCCGAAATTCTGAAGTGTCGTAAACTCCCTTTACGTCCTCTCCATAACTCGTAAGGTGTTTTTGGAACACTTTTGGAGGGAACCTTGTTTACAATATATACAACGGTTTCCACTACAAAACCCTGAAACGAATCAGGTAGTTGAGCATAACTCATCATCGACTGAACCATATCTAATAAGGTTTTGTTTCTCCTTTCCGATACACCATTCTTTTGTGGTGTACCAGCTGTTGAGAGTTGAGAGGAAATTCCATGTTCTATCAAGTAGTCTTGGAATTTTAAATCCATGTACTGTCCTCCTCGATCAGATCACAGTGTTTTAATTGTTTTACCTAACTTATTTTCAACTTCAGCTTTATACTCTTTAAATTTTTCAAGAGCTTCTGAGTTATGAACCATTAGGTAAAGATACCCATATCTTGAATAATCATCAATGAAACTGATGAAATATTCATATCCTCCTTTTGCTTTAACATTCATAGGACCACATAGGTTTGAGTGTATAGGCTCCAGGGTTTCTTTGGCTCTTTGACCTTTTTCAGAGAAAGGTCGTTTGATCATTTTACCTTCTAGGCAGGACTCACGGGGTGGTAATGAGTCATCCTCTAACTCATTTAAAAGTCCACTCTTAACCAATCTTTCTAATAACCTATAGTTTTAATATAGGTTATTAAAATTTTGCGAGGGCCTCATGTCGAAGGGATGAGGATGGCTGTCCAAACATCGCCTGCAACGAGTCCATTATTTCCTTGGTCGTAGCCATGCCCTCATGCTTTTTAGACAGAACATCACTTATGCTTGTCAAGATGAAGACATTTTCCTTATCATTGGCTCTAGTCCATCTGTCATAGGCGTTTCGATTTACTGGAGTTCCTGTCGGGCCAGGGTTAGGTGGACATTCTTCCATTAAGACGAATCGAAGATCATCAATCACTAATACTGTATTTAAATTTGATATCCAGGTTCCATAGTTGTCGTCGTTAAGTTTTTCTGAAGCTAATAGTTGTACTAAAGAGCTAGACATACTAAAAAACATAAATAAATCCTTTATTAGTGAATTATATTGACTATTAATAAATCCAGTTTGAGTTTAGGAAAAGGAATAATGTACCCATCTCATAATTATTTTGCAACAATACTTCAGTGAGTCAGAATAACTGCTACCGAGGGGTAGTCAATCACTCATTCACTAAACCAAGACATTATTGACTAAAATCTTTAACAAGAATAACTCCTTTATTTCAACATCATTTTTAGTTATCGCTACTTCGGTCAAGAATAAGCTAACCATTGGTTTACCTTGTAAGTGTGACCGTCCATTTTCTAAGATTTTAGAGAACGACCCCATCAATGCTACCAAATGGAATAGCTAATGCTGGGAATGGTTCTAATAAATCCTTATCCAACTCTGGTGTTTACTGTCTTTCAATCCCTATGTTACATCCCTCCGAATGGTGTGGTAGCTCTAGGGCATACTTAGCAGGCTCAACATAGAGATCTCACGGTGTAAACTAATGGAAGAGACCATAGGATGCGTTGACATGCTTCCTTCTCCCACTTACTTTAAATACTTTCTCCATTCACTTTGATATTGACTTATGCAAACACCTTCTGAATGGAACAGTTGCGTTAGTAAGCAACACGAGGCCAAGCATAAATCTCACCGTGTGAATTTATAAGGAGAGCATGAGAAAAACTATGTTTATCTTTTCTCCCACTTAGTATTTTAACGATGTTGGGTAAATTGCTACTTAGGCATATTCCAACTAATTGAATATTTACCTAAGTCTAGGTTATAAATTAACCTACAATGTCTTGGTGATTTATAACCTTACATCTCTCACGTGCATGCTCGTAAAACCTAATTTAACCTAACTCAAGTACCGACCCGATGCCCAGGTAGGAGGTGTTCCGTAAACCGACAACTTAAATACCTCTAGCCTTAGACAGCATCGAATCGGGTAAGTTCTCTTGTAACCTTAACTTTACAAGTTATCGACCTATTCTATGAAATTGATCGATTTGGTTTGTTTTAACCCTAGGTGAGCATGCAATTATCTTTGTTATAGCTTTTACGTCTATCTCGGTTTATATATAACTCACTTATAATAGAGATCGACCTATAACATGCTTTCTAATTGATGTTAACGCTTTAATATAGAGCTAAGGAAGTTTCATGTTGCATGCTTGTTCATTTTCGTTTAGAATATATAACGATTATAATTAACGAGAACTGTTCATTAAGAATGGATCTAACATGAAACCTAAATCATGCATACTTATATTATAACTCTTTATAACATACTTAAATGCATGAAGCATGCTTCCTATGGTGGGATTTTAAATCTATATGACATACTCTTATGCATATTTCATTCATTTTAATTATAACATGCATTCACAAAGCATAAATAATTAAACCACACTAAAATGGACCGGTTTTGGCAATTCAAGCATGCTTCCTATGTTGTGAGGCTCTCAGAAATCTCGAAAAAACCCGAACCGGCTTGGAAGGCATCGAACCGAACCACCATTTGCTTGAACACCAATGAACTAGACCAAAAAAACCAGGTCATCTTCCCGGTTCCTAGTCCCGGTATCGGTCTCGGTCCTCATCGTGTGCATCCTGGTCGGGATTCAAAGCAGCAACCCAGATTTTTGTTGCTCTGTTTTTCGGCCAACTTGAGTTGTTCTCATTCTTTCGATAAATTACAACACTAAACAGACTCTAATGACTCTCCAAAAATTACAGACTCTTATCTACACATTAATGCTCATATACATGTGAGCAATTACAATTTCATCAACAAATTGAAGAGTAAATAATTTCCAAAACCGTAATATATCAATTTCAGCACTCATGCAAATTAAATTTCAAAATGCTACCCACCATGATCAAATTAAAGCAAATTAGGTGACCAAATCATGCTCTGATAGCAATTGAAAATGTTAATATCTAAATTACGGAAGCAATTTTGGATCTTAGGCACTTAATAAGCTCAATTTAATCAATAATGGCATGTTGTTCTTGAGAAGAAAAACAAAGAAAAAATACAAATCTCTTTAAAATGGAGAAATTGGTTGGATTCTTTTGTTGTTTTTCTTCACCAATGAATCACGAACGACTACTGGATCTTCCTTGCTATCCTCGAGCCTTTGGAATGGATTTTGGGGTCCTCTAGTGATGGAATTTGAAGGGAAAAAAGGAGTGTGAGAGAGTTTTGAAACTATGGTTTTTATGAAATAATTCCAACACCATAACAACCAAGAAGCTCTACCCATTTGAGCTAATCTCTATCATTTATAGAGGATTTGACATGTAAACTCTTCACAAGAGCAGGACACTTCATGAGGGAGTGGATTAAGGTGGCAATCAAAACGACTAAGAGTGGCTTTAGTCATAAACCACTCCACCTCCAAAAAAATACCCTTTTTTGAATTTTCAAAAAGTCAAAATGAATTTTCAAATTCATAATTTTATAAATTCAGTTTTTAATTATTAATAATCTTAAAAAACAAAATTCTTAATTTAAAATAAATAAATAATTTAATATCTAATATTAAATTAATATTTTGCCCTCAATCCCGAACATTTTCGAAATTTCAATTTCCAACATGAATTCATATTCATGTTCTTGGTATTTAAATCATATTTAAATATTCAATCTCTCACATATTGGTTTATAAGAAACCCGACGTATCGGCAATGTCAAAACCATTCAACTATTTCCCTAAAACGAATTTGAACTAATTCTAATTCATTCCATCATATTTTTTCAAAGGTTAGTCTTAAGCTAGCAAGGGGACGTAATCGATCAACAAATCATGGGCTCCAACGGTACGAGGTTTAACTGGCTAAACCCTTTTAACCTAGCTAACCAACATCTGTTAACTACCAGGACACTCTACTATAGCCAAGTAGTTGAACTCCCCACATTGTACATATATTTCCATCCACTCGATATAACCGTGATTAGTAAGTCACTCCTTCACAGGTCGTTCATTACTATAGCTAGGTCAAATGTCCGTTTTACCCCTATAGCACATCTTAGTTCCTAAAGTCCACTGGTCCTCTAATGAACAATTTGTTTATGGTCCAACCACTAAACAAAGTCCCTTTCGGGCCAATGAAAGGGTGGGGCCACTTGGTCAAGTCCGGAGTCAGCATTTAAGCGAACAACCTCTCTACTATCCCTGAATTTGGTAGGAGTGAATCATGTCTTGCTTTACTATGTCCCCAGCTATCCATCTAGTCTTATCCCCAAAATGGAAGGATTATTGAATGACACTATTGGACCACTCTCACCCATGCAGACCAAAGGATAATTCTAAACGAACAAGAGTTCATAGCAAGCTCAAGATTAAGATCGAGTTACCTAGGTCATCGCATGAAATAGTCAGTCTTAACAGTAAACGACGTTATAAAGTAAGAGTGACTTATTTCTCGGTCCTATCTTGTGTAAACATCTTTTACACAGGATGCCCCTACTCGCATGTTCGCATCCATAGTGTTACCAGGATAAGGTACCCAACCTTATCCATTTACTATAGACCATTTAGGTTATATACTCAAACTTGATCCATGTCTATATCCACGATATGGTTCGAGTATTTCATATTATAACCATGGATGTTTCTATTGGATTTAAGGTATAAAATAAAAAATTTCACTGAATAACATTTTTACTAGAAAAGGATAATCAAGACTTGAGTTTTAGGACATAAACCCCAACATATAGAAAGTGGGAGCAGGAAGTGTGTCAACGCATCCTACGCTCCCCTCCATTGGTACGTTCTGAGATTTCATACTTTGCCTACGTGTTGCCAATAGTGTAACCATCTCATCGGAGGCTTGAGCATGGGGGTAGTAGGGCGAACTCCGTAATGGGTAGGGTTTCTTAGATTTTACTCCAATATTGTCTTTCTTGATAGTAGCTCGTTGGGGCAGGCCTCTGGAATCTAAAAGATGGTAGGTCACACTTACGGGAAATTATTAAGATGTTAATAATTTATTGACCGAACTGCAGGGATTAAAGCCCTAGCGCAGCAGAAACGATCAGAGGTCTTTATCAGTTTAAATGCCGATTGGGAAACCAATACGACAACAAAAACAAATTATTTACAACAAGATTAAGAAACATACATGCTGTAAAAACTATAAAACATGCTGAAAAAGAAACAAAAAACTCTAGATCTAATCTAGAATTGGATCCTATTGATCCTAGACCAAGAATCCTTACCCTTGATGAATTCTTGACAAAAAACGCCTTTTTTTCTCGTGAATTTGCAGAAAAACAACAACAAGAGATCCTCTATCTCGCTGGAAAAAACCACCACGAACACCACCACTTGATTACACCAGTATCCTCGAAAGGGATTTTGCGTTGGGAGCTTGTGGATTCTCTGAAAGATTTTTCTTTCTGTAAATCACAGAGAGAGCAAACGAGAGAGAGCGAGAGAGAGGGAGAGTTTGCGTGAATGAGAGGATTGATCCAAATGACCAAATCACATCACCCCTTTACCTATCGATCAACAACGTCAAATGAGGGCAACTGCACGCATAACATCAGATAACTGATCAATCAGTTACCTGATATTTTAATTAAATATAAATTAAAATTCAAAAATTTAAATTATAATTAATTACATTTTAATTAATCAACATTAATTAAAACAACATTAATTTAAATCCCATTTAAATTAATAACCCTCTTTAACCTATAGTTTAATTAAATCAAATATAATTAAACTAAATTCATTAATTAATTAAAAATTAATTAATAAAAAAAAATAATAACATTGAGTATCATATATTCAATTATTATTCTCTCTCATAAACTATAGCACTAATGTACATCCAATGAAAATTAATTATAACCTATAGTTTCAATATGAATCAAATTCATATTTTAGCTTAATATTCGTACACCTTCGAACATTCAATCCTTCCTTAGAATTTTACCTCAACGCCCCAAATGAGCTATCGGTGGGACCTAATGGACCTACAGATCAGAAGCTCCAACGATATGAGATTAATTGGCTAAACTCATTAACCTAGTTAATCAATCTTCGTTAACCGTGGTTCACTCCACTAAAGAACCACGGCTGCACTCTTCTCACTGTAGATATATTTCTGTGTCCACGGATGTTGACCATCAACAGCAAGTTAGCCCTTCACGTGTGTTCGTACCCCAGCTCTGTCAAATTTCTGTTTTACCCCTAGGCTACCTTTTGTTCTTTAAGTACCAGTGCTCCTCTAATGAACAACCTGTTTGAGGTCCAACCAACAAACAGAAGTCCCTCTCGTGCCATAAAGAGGGTAGGGCCCATTGTTCAAGACCCGGAGACACCACTTAAGGGAACACACATCTACTTACCCTAATATCGGGAATGAGTGAATTCCATCTTGTAAGACTACGTTCCCAGCTCCCCACTCGGTCTTGTCCCCAAAATGGTAGGCTTAATGAGTCGGTAAACAGGCCACTCTCACCCGTACAAATCAAAAGACAATCCCTCATTTACAAGAGTCCATAATCCACTTAGGATTAAGGCCAAGTTGCCTAGGTCATCCTAGTGAAATAGAAACCGAGCTAACTAACGGTGTTACAATTAGTGGTTAACTATTTCGCGGTCCGGTCTTTGTGCAAACTCATTGCACGGGATACCCCCACTCGCATGTCAACTACATGAACGCTTTGGATCAATACGTTTGTATCATTATACAAAGCGGACCGTATCCATAGTGTCACCAGGATAAGGTACCCAACCTTATCCCTATACTAAAAACCCTTTAGGCTAAAACTTGAACATTCATCCCCGTATGTCCCTACATACTAGTTAAAGTCTCATTCTATTAGACTTGGATGTTTAGTTTATTGGATTAGGGTTAATAAGACAAGATATAATACAAACATTGAATAATACATCACTTTTATTAATGTTCGGTCAAATGTACATTTACTATCTACGAGTTTTAGGGCATAAAACCCAACAAACTCCCACTTGAACTAAAACTCAAGTTACAGGGAAAATATATACAATATAATCCAAAGCTGGAAATGGTACATGTATGTTGTACATTACATGAAAAGTAAATATATAAAATACAATAAACTAGGGCATCCTTACACCCATTACACATCTCCCACTTGCCCTAGATTACCCTATATACATGTCTCGCAGACCTAGACTTTCTAAATGACCCTCAAACACTTTAGCCGAGAGGTCCTTCGTAAAAGGACCAGCAATGTTGTGCTCGGAAGCGATCTAGGTCACGACCACATCTCCTCTTTGCACAATCTCACGAATCAGATGATACTTCCTCTCTATGTGTTTACCTCGTTTGTGGCTGCTAGGTTCGTTTGAATATGCTACAGCCCCACTGTTGTCACAGTATAACGTAATGGGCAAGTTCATATTTGGAACAACTTCCAAATCTGTCAAGAACTTTCTTAGCCAAATGATGTGGAATTTTCCTTACCGCAAGCGCACGGGTCAGGTAATAATAAAGTGTTCGTATAAACGAGTGTCGTCCTCTAGATTGGATTTTTAAGCAAATCAAATCTTGTGAATTATCTCACTCAATTTTATTTAGGGATCAAAAAGTGATGAATGAATGGTATCAAAAATAAATCAAAACAAGTAAAAAGTGTAGAAATTCAATTGGGAAAAATACTCAGGGAATTGATTTCGCGGATTTAGTCTAGGATTGTTTTTAAGGAGTAAGTTATTATGCACAATGAAATTATGAGCCTAAGACCCTTTAATCACAACTACCTCTCCCGAGTATAATTGATTCTCATGCACATTAACCAACTTGATATCCCTATCTAAGTTTATTAACATGCAAGGCAATGAGATCTTTGGACCAATTCTAAAGTTAATCTAAAACCGTCACGGATTAGAAAGTAAACTTTAGTCATGCAATCTTGAGTAAGTCTATATTAAATCCCCTCTCCCGAGCTAGATTCAAAACTTAAATCATTCAACTAATGGCCAATTAATTGAAAGCATTAAATCAAGATTACAAACACAATAAACATTGCACAACTTACACCATAAATCAATCCATAAACAAAATCAACTACATCAATCCCTAAGCTATGAGTTTAGCTACTCATGAATATGATTACAAGCTCAACTAAACATAATAAAGCCATCAACTCTAGCTAAAGAAAAGGAAAGGGAAAAGAAAACTCAATGAAGGTCTAGACCGAACGTCCCCGTCACGATCCCCACGAACGATGGGTTGATTTCCGAATCTCTCCCTTTGTTTCAGCCTTAATCCTCTCTTTTTCTGCCCTGTTTACGGTTCCAAAAGGTCCCAAAATTGAATCCCCCAAAAACCTAGCCGAAAGGAAGCTTATATTCTGATTTTTCGTCGTAGCGTCGAGACGCTATCAAGACAGCGTCTCGACGCTGCCTCTAAAACATGAGCGTCTAGAATGGAAATAACGGTAACGTCAAGACGCTATTGTCACAGCGTCTCGACGCTGTAACGCTGCCGCCTCTTCTAATTAAGGAAAACCAGCATCGAGACCCTCCAAGAGTGGCATCTCGACGCTGATGGGCAGAATGCCCTCTCTTGGCTCCTTGTTGCTTGAACTTTCCGGTTCCTTGGCATATTTTCACGTCCCGAACACCCGATTAACTCCAATTCCACGTTTTAGCTCTAATCATCGCTTTCCTACAAAATAAACAATAAAGCACAATAAAATGGCCCAAAAATCATAAAAGACTAGCTTAATTAAATAAGTAAAAGTAGCTAGCTATGCTCGTTATCACCAAACAGCTTCCTTAGCTGCTTCACAAGCAGCTACATACTCAGCCTCCATCGTGGAGTCTGCTATGCATCCTTGCTTTATACTTCTCCAAACTACAGCTGCCCCGTTAAGGGTGAAAACTGACCCTGACGTGGATTTCCTAGAATCCTTGTCAGACTAAAAATCAGAGTCGGTGTATCCAGTGAGAACTAACTCGTTAGCCCCAAACACAAGCATGTAGTCCCTCGTTCTCCTAAGATACTTAAGGATTCCTTTAACGGCGGTCCAGTGGTCTAACCCTGGATTTGACTGATATCTGCTGGCAATCCCTACAGCATAACAAATGTCAGGCCTCGTGTAGAGCATGGCATACATTAAGCTACCCACTGCAGAGGCGTAGGGAATTCGTCTCATATCCTCAACCTCTTGAGGTGTCTTAGGAGACTGTTCCTTAGACAGGTGAATCCCATGCCTGAAAGGCAATATGCCTCTCTTGGAGTTCTGCATCGAATATCGAGCCAACATCTTGTCGATATACGTTGCTTGAGACAGAGCTAGCGTTTTGTTCTTTCTATCCCGAATAATCTGGATGTCAAGAACATACTGGGCCTCACCCAAATCTTTCATTTGGAATTGAGTTGCTAGCCATTCTTTTACGTCAGACAGATACCCTACATCATTCCCAATGAGTAGGATGTCGTCAACATAAAGTACAAGGAAAGCTACTTTATTCTTGTTGATTTTCTTGTATACACAAGGCTCATCAACATTCTGGTCAAAACCAAAAGATTTGGTCGTAGTATCAAATCAAATATTCCAAGATCGGGAGGCCTGTTTCAACCCATCAATAGATTGATTCAGTTTACAAACCTTTTGCTCCTGACCTTGGGTTATGAACCCTTCGGGCTGAGACATAAAAATACTCTCGTCTAGGTTGCCATTCAAAAAGGTTGTCTTGACATCCATTTGCCACATTTCATAGTCATAAAACGTGGCAATGGATAATAGAATTCTTATGGACTTAAGCATAGCAACTGGAGAAAAAGTTTCTTCATAGTCCACCCCTTCTCGTTGGGTATAACCCTTTGCTACAATTCTTGCTTTGAAAGTCTGTACTTTCCCAGCAGCATCTCTTTTCCTCTTATAGATCCGTTTTCACCCAATGGGTTTGAACCCTTCAGGTGGATCTACAAGTTCCCAAACTTGATTGAAGTACATAGACTCCATCTCAAGGTCCATGGCTTTGGCCCACTCGTCTTTATCTACGTCATTCATTGCTTGACGATAAGACAATGGATCTTCTACGCCGTCATCAGGTATGACTACTTGTGTTTCTGTTAAACCCAAGTAGCGGTTAGGTTGTATCACATCCCTCCCACTGCGTCGAAGCTCTCCCACTACGTGAGGGGGACTAGATTGACGAGAAGAACTGGATTCTCCAACAACTCTTGTTGATCCTTCTGTAGTTTCTCCTAATACTAACTTACTTCGTGGTTTATGATCTCGAATGTTATCTTCCTCCAAGAAAGTTGCATTTGTAGACACAAATACTTTATTATCTTGAGGGTCGTAGAAAAGACCACCTCTCGTCTCTTTCGGGTATCCAAAAAATTGGCATATTGTAGTACATGGTTCCAATTTCTTAGGATTTGTCACTAACACATGTGCAGGACAACCCCAAATAAGGAAGTAACGCAAACTAGGTTTACGCCCCCTCCAAAACTCAAAAGGAGTTTCTGAAACACTTTTTGAGGGAACGTTGTTAAGAATATGTACTACAGTCTCTACTCCATACCTCCAAAACGAGCTAGGCAATTGAGCATAGCTCATCATAGATCGAACCATGTCTAACAAGGTTCTATTTCTCCTTTCTGATACACCATTCTTCTGAGATGTACCAGGTGCTGAGAGTTGGGATTGGATTCCATGTTCTATCATATAGTCCTGGAATCTCTGATCCAGATACTCTCCACCTCGATTTGATCGAAGTGTTTTAATCGTTTTACCTAACAGGTTTTCTACCTCAGCCTTAAACTCTTTGAACTTTTCAAGAGCCTCAGACTTATGACCCATCAGGTATAATTAACCGTATCGAGAATAATCATCTATGAAAGAGATGAAATATTCAAAACCACCTCGAGCCTTTACATTCATTGGACCACAAAGATCCGAATGTATCAGTTCAAGTGGTTCTTTGGCCCTATAACCTTTTCGAGTAAAAGGCCTCTTGGTCATTTTACCCTCGAGACACGATTCACAGGGTGGTAAAGAAGTATCTTCCACATCAGTTAGAAGTCCATTTTTAACAAAACGATCGATCCAATCGATGTTAATATGACCAAGACGAAGGTGCCAAAGATACGTACTGTTACTTAGAGGAGAAATCTTTTGCCTTTTATTTTGCGTTTCGGCCGTTTTAAACATTTCATGACTTAAAATAGCCTTTGCATCAGTTGATATTAACACAAATAAATTATTTTCACGCTTAGCTGAACAAACATAAATTCCATTTCGAGAAATCAAAGCTTCATTAAGCAATAATGAAATATTGTAACCTTGTTCAAGTAAAGCAGAAACAGAAATAAGATTCCTTTTAATTCTAGAAACCAAATACAAGTTCTCTAAAATTAAATACTTATTTCTAAAAAAAAAATTTGCAGCACCCACTGCACAAGCTGAAACGACGTCTCTTTTTCCAACCTTGAGAGTCATTTCACCATCTGCCAGCTGCTGGAAATCATTTCCCTGAAAAAAAGAGCAAACATGATTAGTGGCTCCCGAATCCAGTATCCAGGCAAACTCATCATGTTCTACGAGACAAGTCTCTAAAACTAGTAAATCGGATTTACCTTCTTTTTCTCTCTTCTTCTCTGCGAGGTAACGGGGACAGTTGCGCTTCCAATGACCATCTGCGTTGCAGTGGAAGCATCTGCCTTTTTCGGCCACGACCTTGGCCTTTCCCTTACCTTCCACAGCTTGTGTAGGAGCCTTCCCCTTGTCTCCCTTCCTCTTTTGTATTTGCTTCGATGAAGAAGCTTGGGGTACAAATTTAGTCCCCGAGGATGAACCTTTGAGGAACTTCTTTTTGGAATGGGCCACATTGACCTCTCCTTTAACCACACTTTTGCCCTTGATTTTCTGCAAGGACTCATAAATCTGTAACTCCGAGAGGAGGGTAGTCAGGTTGAACTGAATCTTATTCATGCTCGCATTCGTCCTGAATGACAAATAGCTCGCTGGAAGCGAGTGAAAGATGAACGCAACCTGACTACGCTCGCAGACTACCCCGCCATTTGCCTCAACAATATTGAATTGGTTAATCATGTCCAGGACGTGTTTCCAAACACATTGACCTTCCTACATCTTGGCATTGAAGGCATTCTTCAAGGCGTCATAGTGGAGCTGGTACGACAGAAGTCTAAACATCTCCTGCAGGGAATTCGTAATTTCCCTGACAGTTTCCACGTTATCGTAACGCTTGGCGAAAACTTCAGATAAGCTGACCAGTATGTAGACTTTGACCTTTTCATTGGCCTTAGTCCAGCGTTCGTAGGCATCTTTTACTGCCTGAGCGGCAGTGCGAGGGGGAACGGGAGGTCATTCCTCCATTAAGAAGAACCTTAAATCTTCAACCACGAGAATGGTATTAAGATTCGATTTCCATTGTGGAAAGTTTTTGCCAGTAAGTTGTTCATTTTTAAGCAAGGAAATAATGGAGGAAGACATTGCTGAAAAAATAAAAACAAACAATTGACCATATTAGTTATCTTTGCCTTAACCCATCACACAAGCAATACAAACAATTGCATAAATCCAATCAATTTTGCAAACAAGCAATCAAAGAACCCTAATAAAACTATAATTGTGTTTGGCAACGATGCTTTAGAGGTTTAGAAGAACAACCAGCGAAGGGTGATCAGTTGTTCCTCCTCTAAAATGAGACTCTTCTCAATCAATTTCTAATACCAGAATAACTTATATTCCATTAGATATTAGCCACCGTTGTTCAGCCAAGGATTTGTTAACCAATTAACTCCTCCCCGTAAGTGTAACCCTCCCACTTTCAGATCTCAGAGGCACGGACAACCAGGCTACCGTTAGGAAAGACAACTGTTGGTAATTAGCCTAAGCAATCCTATCCTATTCAGGAGTTCACGGTGTTCCAAATCCTATGATCAGGCCCTCCGAAGGGATGGTTGCACCGAGACAACACGCAGGCGGATCATAGGAATCTCACGTTGTGACCTAGGGGTGAAGACCGAAGGATACGTTGACACGCGTCCCGCTCCTAGTTACTATAGTCACTTTCCCCATTCACCTTGGTATTGATCCATGCAAACACTTTTTGAAGCGAGGCCGCGCTAAAACGACACGAAACCGAGCATGGATCTCACGGTGTGAACTTCACGGGGACGTAGGAGCAAAACTCAATTTAAATTAAGTTTCGTAATTTTCCTCCCACTAAAGTAACCTATCGGATATTTCAGGGTTTGATTAGACCTAGATCAATCCGGCTAAGTCATTTATCTTAGTCTAGTCCTATTATAACTATTATTAAAAGACCTAATGTCTAGGTGTATTAAACAAATTTAATTTACCTAGCGACATTATTCTAACATTAACCTGTGATTAGTTCAACTCCGGTGTTCCAGATCAGTTCCTAGGTAGGAGGTGTTCCGTATACCATCAACTTAAATACCTCCAATCATTAGACAGAACTTCACTGGTAGAGTTCCCATATAATCTCAAGAATGTTTGTCCTACTTAGTTCATTAAAACTATTTTAAAACTAAGTAACAATTTCTAATCCTATTAGAAAATGTTCTTAGGTCTAATTAATTTTAACTCATTAAAATTAATTCATTTTAAACCTAAGATCCTATGTGAGCATGCATATCTTGATTATAGATTGACGGTGTCTAATCATAAATTTTAAACTATTTCAAAATTTTAATGATTAGCCCTATTGTTGGGTTTTATGCCCTAAAACTCGTAGATAGTAAATGAAACAAATTAATCGATCTCAATAAGTCGTTATTTGAGTGATTCAGTAATTTGGTTATTGAATAAATCAAGTTTGAATTAATAAACTGTAAATCCAATAAACTAAGATCCGAGGTTGTTTAAATGAAACTTGGACTAGTATGTAGGGTCATACGGGGATCAGTGTCTAAGTAACAACCTAAATGGTCTATAGTATAGGGATAAGGCTGGGTACCTTATCCTGGTGACACTATGTGATACGACCCACCTTGTATTCGATATAGATGCAATGATCCAAAGCATCCATGTAGGCGACATGCGGGTGGGGGTATCCTATGCAATGAGTTTGCATAAGACCGGACCGCGAAATAGTAACCACTAGATGTAACGCAGTTAACTAGTCTAGGTTTCTATTTCAATAGGATGACCTAGGTAACTCAATCTCAATCCTGAGTCTGTTATGAACTCCTTTGCAGGAGGGATTGTCCTTAGATTTGTATGGGTGAGGGTGACCTGCTCGTCGACTCAATATTCCTACCATATCAGGGGAAGACCGAATGGGGGCTGGGAACATAACAGTACAAGATGGAATTCACTCTTTCCTCTATTGAGGAAAGTAGATGTGTGTTCCCTTAAGGGCTGATTCTGGGGCTTGAACAAAAGCGCGCTGTCCTCTCTTGGCTCGAGAGGAATTTCTGTTTAGTGGTTGGACCCTAAACAGGTTGTTCATTAGAGGGATCAGTGGTACTTAAGGATCCAGATGTAACCCAGGGGTAAAACGGTAATTTGACCCAACTGGTGTTACGAACACACGTGAAGGATTGACTTACTGCAATTGGTCGATATCCGTCGAGACATAAATATTCTACAATGAGAAGAGTGCAGCTGTGGGTCTTTAGTGGAGTGACCCACGGTTAACGAATGTTGATTGACTCGGTTAATGAGTTTAGCTGATCAATCTCGTATTGTTGGAGCTTCTGATCTGTAGGTCCATTAGGTCCACCTGCTAGCTCATAACGGGTTCTGAGATGATTTAGTCTTGATATTAAAGGGAATTAATATAATGTATGGAGATACATTATAGTATAAAGTTTAATTAACGAATTAAACTTTATAATTCATTTTGGATATGATTCGAAATTAATTATTGAGAGAATAATGAATTGAATTAAATATGTTATATTTGATTAATTCATGAATTAATTAATTGGGGAATTAATTAATTCAATTTAATTTAATTTGGTTAAATGTGATTTAATCAAATTAATACTATAGTTTATATTAATGTACATTTTGATGCACATTAAAACTATAGGTTAAATGGGAGATAAAATTGAATGTGATTCAATTATAAAATTAATTAAATATTTGATATTTAATTAATGTGGATTCAATTGATGAGATTAATTGAATGGCCAATTTAATTCAATTGAATATGATTCAAATTGAATTAAATACCTTATGTTATAATTGATTTAATTAATATTGATTTAATTAAATTAATTATAATTATTTAATTAATTAAATGATAATTATTATTTAATTAACAGACGGCCTGGATCGCGTTGATTATGATCAACGATAGAGATTAAGTAGGGATAACTCCCTCCCCACTTATCGTTGAGGGGAGAGGGAGTTTCCCTACAGACTCTCACTCTTTTATTTTTCACGCAAAACAGAGAAAGAAAACGCTCTGGTGCCCTTAGAGCCCTTAGAGCTCGTACATACGGATCTTTGTGGTCCAATGAATGTTAGGGCTCGAGGAGGGTATGAATATTTCATCTCTTTCATAGATGATTATTCAAGGTATGATTATTTATACCTAATGAGTCATAAGTCTGAAGCCCTTGAAAAGTTCAAGGAGTATAAGGCTGAAGTTGAGAACTCATTAGGTAAGACCATTAAACCGTTTTGATCTGATCGAGGTGGAGAGTATTTGGACTTAGAATTCCAGAACAATTTGATAGAACATGGAATCACGTCCCAACTCTCAGCACTAGGTACACCTCAGCAGAATGGTGTATCTGAAAGGAGAAACAAAACCTTGTTAGACATGGTTCGATCTATGATGAGCTATGCTCAGTTGCCTAATTCTTTTTGGGGTTATACAGTAGAGACTGCAGTTTATATTTTGAATGTTGTTCCCTCAAAGAGTGTTTCTGAAACACCATTTGAGCTCTGGAAAGGGCGTAAAGCTAGTTTACGTCATTTCAGAATTTGGGGCTGCCCTGCACATGTGCTTGTGGAAAATCCAAAGAAATTGGATTCACGTTCAAAATTATGCCTATTCGTAGGCTACCCAAAAGAAACAAGAGGTGGATATTTCTTCGATCCACAAGAAAATAAAGTGTTTGTATCGACAAATTCTACTTTCTTGGAAGAAGACCACGTTAGAGAACACAAACCATGCAATAAAATTGTGTTGAGTGAACTTTCTGGGGAAGCTACAAATGAATCAAAAAGAGTTATTGATGAGGCTGGACCTTCAACAAGGGTTGTTGATGAGCCCAGTTCAGAGGCTGGACTTTCAACAAGAGTTGTTGATGAGCCCAGTACATCTGGTCAAGCCCATCCTTCTCAAGAGTTGAGAATGGCTCGACGTAGTGGGAGGGTTGTTATTCAACCTGAACACTATCTGGGTTTAGTAGAAACTCCAGCTGTCATACCTGATGATGGTGTTGAGGATCCATTGACCTTTAGACAGGCAATGAATGATGTGGATCATGACCAGTGGGTCAAAGCTATGGACCTAGAGATGGAGTCTATGTACTTCAATCAAGTATGGGATCTTGTAGACCTACCTGAAGGGGTAAAACCCATAGGGTGCAAATGGATCTACAAGAGAAAACGAGACGCAGCTGGGAAAGTACAGACTTTCAAAGCTCGACTTGTGTCAAAGGGTTATACCCAAAAGGAAGGGGTGGACTATGAAGAAACCTTCTCCCCAGTTGCCATGTTAAAGTCGATAAGGATACTCTTGTCCATTGCCACGTTTTATGATTATAAAATTTGGCAAATGGATGTCAAGACTGCTTTTCTGAATGGTAATCTTGAAGAGAGCATCTTTATGTCTCAATTAGAAGGGTTCATCGCTCAAGATCAAGAGCAAAAAGTTTTGCAAGCTTAAACGATCCATTTATGGGTTGAAGCAAGCTTCCAGATCTTGGAATATAAGGTTTGACACTGCTGTCAAATCTTATGGTTTGATCAGAACGTTGACGAGCCTTGTGTTTACAAAAGGATTATCAGTGGTTCAGTAGCTTTTCTAGTGTTGTATGTAGATGATATTCTGCTTATTGGGAATAATGTAGAATATCTAACTGAAATTAAAACTTGGCTATCAACTGAGTTCCAAATGAAAGATTTGGGTGAAGCTCAGTATGTTCTAAGGATTCAAATTATCAGGAATCGTAAGAACAAAACGTTAGCCAGGTCTCAAGCATCCTATATAGACAAGATGTTGTCCAAATATAAGATGCAGAATTCCAAGAGGGGTTTACTCCCCTTCAGGCATGGAGTTCATCTGTCTAAGGAACAGTGTCCTAAGACACCTTAAGAAATTGAGGATATGAGACGGATCCCTTATGCTTCAGCAGTGGGCAGCCTTATGTATGCCATGTTGTGTACTAGGCCTGACATATGCTATGCAGTTGGGATAGTTAGTAGATACCAATCTAATCCAGGGTTAGACCACTGGACTGCAGTGAAAAACATCCTCAAGTATCTTAGGAGAACGAGGGACTATCATCTTGTGTATGGCGCTAAGGATTTGATCCTTACAGGATACACAGACTCTGACATTCAAACTGATAAGGATTATAGGAAATCCACATCAGGGTCAGTGTTTACTCTGAATGGGGGACTTGTACTCTGGCGTAGCATCAAACAAGGATGCATTGCAGCTGACTCCACCATGGAGGCCGAATATGTCGCTGCTTGTGAAGCAGCTAAGGAGGCTGTATGGCTTAGGAAGTTCTTGATGGAATTGGAAGTTGTTCCAAATATGAACTTGCCAATCACCCTTTATTGTGATAATAGTGGTGTAGTGGCAAATTCTAAAGAACCTCGCAGTCAGAAGAGAGGCAAGCACATAGAGCGCAAATATCATCTCATCAGAGAGATCGTGCAACGAGGTGATGTGATCGTCACGAAGATAACTTCGGAGCACAATATTGCTGATCCATTTACGAAGGCTCTCACGGCTAAAGTGTTCAAGGGTCATCTAGATGGTCTAAGTCTGCGAGATATGTACATAGAATAATCTAGGGCAAGTGGGAGAAGTGTAATGGGTATTCAAATTCCCTAGTTTATTGTATTTATCTTTATTTGTACTTTTCATGTATTATACAGTATTAATACAAAACCATTATTCCTACTTCAATGATTGTTCAATTAATTTTGATTAATGATGTACATTGCCCATTGGAGTTTTAGTTCAAGTGGGAGTTGTTGGGTATTATGCCCTGAAACTCGTAGATAGTAAATGAAACAAATTAATCGATCTCAATAAGTCGTTATTTGAGTGATTCAGTAAGTTGGTTATTGAATAAATCGAGTTTGCATTAATAAACCCTTAATCCAATAAACTAAGATCCGAGGTTGTTTAAATGAAACTTGGACTAGTATGTAGGATCATACGGGGATCAGTGTCCAAGTAACAACCTAAATGGTCTATAGTATAGGGATAAGGTTGGGTACCTTATCCTGGTGAAACTATGTGATACGGCCCACCTTGTATTCGATACAGATGCAATGATCCAAAGCATCCATGTAGGCGACATACGGGTGGGGGTATCCTATGCAATGAGTTTGCATAAGACCAGACCGTGAAATAGTAACCACTAGATGTAACGCCGTTAACTAGTCTAGGTTTCTATTTCAATAGGATGACCTAGGTAACTCAATCTCAATCCTGAGTCTGTTATGAACTCCTTTTTAGGAGGGATTGTCCTTAGATTTGTATGGGTGAGAGTGGCCTGCTCGTCGACTCAATGTTCCTACCATATCAGGGGCAAGACCGAATGGGGGTTGGGAACATAACAGTACAAGATGGAATTCACTCCTTCCTCTATTGAGGCAAGTAGATGTGTGTTCCCTTAAGGGCTGATTCGGGGCTTGAACAAAAGTGCGCTGTCCTCTCTTGGCCCGAGAGGAATTTCTGTTTAGTGGTTGGACCGTAAACAGGTTGTTCATTAGAGGGATCAATGGTACTTAAGGATCCAGAGGTAACCCAGGGGTAAAACGGTAATTTGACCCAGCTGGTGTTATGAACACACGTGAAGGATTGACTTACTGCAATTGGTCGATATCCGTGGACACAGAAATATTCTACAGTGAGAAGAGTTTAGCTGTGGGTCTTTAGTGGAGTGACCCACGGTTAACGAATGTTGATTGACTTGGTTAATGAGTTTAGTTGATCAATCTCGTATCGTTGGAGCTTCTGATCTGTAGGTCCATTATGTCCACCTGCTAGCTCATAACGGGTTCTGAGATGATTTGGTCTTGATATTAAAGGGAATTAATATAATGTATGGAGATACATTATAGTATAAAGTTTAATTAACGAATTAAACTTTATAATTTATTTTGGATATGATTCGAAATTAATTATTGAGAGAATAATGAATTTAATTAAATATGTGATATTTGATTAATTCATGAATTAATTAATTGGGGAATTAATTAATTTAATTTAATTTGGTTAAATGTGATTTAATCAAATTAATACTATAGTTTATATTAATGTACATTTTGATGCACATTAAAACTGTAGGTTAAATGAGAGATAAAATTGAACGTGATTCAATTATAAAATTAATTAAATATTTGATATTTTAATTAATGTGGATTCAATTGATGAGATTAATTGAATGGCCAATTTAATTCAATTGAATATGATTCAAATTGAATTAAATACCTTATGTTATAATTGATTTAATTAATATTGATTTAATTAAATTAATTATATTTAATTAATTAATTAAATAATAATTATTATTTAATTAATAGACGGCCTGGATCGCGTTGATTATGATCAACGATAGAGATTAAGTAGGGATAACTCCCTCCCCACTTATCGTTGAGGGGAGAGGGAGTTTCGCTACAGACTCTCACTCTCTCATTTTTCACGCAAAACAGAGAAAAAAAAAACGCTATGTTTTTTTTTCCTCTCTTGATCTCTAAAATTTCAGCACTTTACCTTGCTGAAAATTCCCTTCTAAGACCGAAAATTGGTTCCCACAAGTCAATCTCGAATCCCAAGAGTCATAGTGGGTGATCCGACGTGGTGGTGTTCGTTGGGAGGAAGAAGAACATATATTGGAGCATTGGGTTGAGTTCTTAAAGTCCATGTAAGTTCTTCTTAGATCTAAAATAGTTTTAGATTTTATTTTTAGCATGCTTAATCTTAGATTAATTTAGAAATTGTTTCTATATTTGATTTCCCAACATAGAGGTTTTTCTAAAATTGAAATTAAAAACGAGGTTGTTCTTGATTGCTTCCGCTGCCAAAAGAGATTTTAACCCTTCACCTATAATCATGCATACTATAGTTTAAATAAATTAACAATCATATTCAAATTAATCAAATTTAAACTATAATCTCTTGCATTGAATGAATTCAATATAACGATTATATTAATCTATGGATGTAACATGCTCAATGTAACTTGATTTCCATTTTTAATAAATAAACAATTTAATTATTGCCAAAAATGGTAAATCAAAGTAGCATGCTGGAAACAATTCATTTTTAATATAACTCTTATATTAAATCTATGTAATTCCATGCACCATACTTCTCCATTTTCATGAAATTAATATAACTCTACTATATATTAAATAAATCATGAAAATCCATGCATTATCACCCAAATATTATAATCACATTATAACATACATAATGCATGAGCATGCTTTATATCCTAAGGTGGGATTAAGATTTAAATGACATCCACAAAGCATTTAAATAGCTAATGAACCGATTTAATTGGTCCCTAGGATAGAATAAAACTTAATTACACTAAGAAAGCAAATAATCTATCCTATTACAAGAGTCTGCAGCTCCAAAACCAGACCAACAAGCATGACCCGACGAGAACCGCTTCGAACTGGCCTCGAAGAACCCGAATCAAACCAAAAACGTGGTGAACTGGACCAAATCGGTCTTAGCGCAACCCATTCACGCGAACCAAACCAGCAATTAGGGTTTGTCCCACGTCTCCACCTAAAGAACGAACTGCCGCACAAAATCGTGACAGCGTCGAGACGCTTAAGGAACAACGTCCCCGACGCTGACGCGATTTCAACCCGTCCGCAGCTTGAAGTCGAGACGCTTAACGCCTAGCGTCCCGACGTTAACGCGTCTGGAGCAATTTTCTGGGCAGAACAACGACTGATTTCTCCCAATTGGCCTCAAATTTTATCCTCTTCTTCACAAATCATCATGCCTAAACTAGACCCGGACTTACAGAATCCAAAATTTATGAATAATTGCCTAAAACACAGGGCCCTTACATTTGATCATATCAAAATAATCATAAATTTATGGCCAATTAAACCTACACATTTCACAGCAAACCATACATTCAAAATGCAATTATTCAAAACAAGATGTTGGCTCTGATACCAATTGATCAATCTCACCTTACAGCCAATCGCAATTCCCAAATCAAAATTCAAAACAAGATGTTGGCTCTGATACCAATTGCAGGGATTAAAGCCCTAGCGCAGCGGAAACGATCAGAGGTCTTTATCGGTTTAAATGTCGATTGTGAAACCAATACGACGACAAAGACAAATTATTTACAGCAAGATTAAGAAACATACATGCTGTAAAAACTATAAAACATGTTGAAAAAGAAACAAAAAACTCTAGACCTAATCTAGAATTGGATCCTATTGATCCTAGACCAAGAATCCTTACTACCGTTTTATATTACTGCACGGGCCGCAAGTAATATAAAACGGTAGTAATACCGAGTATCGAATCCACAGGGAAGCGAAGCGAAAATTAAGCAAAAGTAGAATCTCTTGAGCACTAAAAGTACTTAGGCAAAATAATATTTAGGGAACAACTCATGCAAAGAAGAAAATTTTAAGATTTAAAGCAGGAAAATAATTTGATCAATCAAGTTAAAGAAAATATGGAGAAAGAGATTTCTTTAAATGGGAAGAGGGGTCTTGAAAATCAATTATGAGCTAAACAATTGTTATAATAATCCTATCTCATTGCCCAACTAATTATACTCCTAGAATCTCCGTTAATCACATAGGTTCTCCTGTCGGTTTCCCCTAATTGTAATTAATTCATTTTAACAACCTAAGTGTCCTTAGCGCCATTAAAAATCATTAATTATTACGCTCTGATTCATTTTAGGAATCTACGTCTAATCAACTAATCCCGGTGTCACGACGGGCAATTAAACTAGTTGCATGGATTATGATCTATCCTAACTTCTCTCCGTCGAGTTTCCATTAAGAATCGAATCATTACACAATTGGCCAGATTGAATAAAGCATTAAGCACGTCCATACAAATAATTAGTAAAAAGGGCAAGAGACAGGTAATTATAACAACATTTCAACTATAATTTCATTCCAAGACCCCAAATTGGGGTTTAGCTATACATAGCTAAAATATCCACAACATTTACAATAGAAAGCATAATTTAAGAGCATAAAAGAAAAGGAATTGACCGTCGAAGAACCCCTTTGCTTGGTGCTCAGAGCTTCGCCGAACACTCCTTTGAGCTTCCTAAGATGCTCCCCAAAATTCCCCAAAATATTCCCCACTAAAGAATTCTCTCAAAAAGGCTAGAAAGCCTTGAGAGGGGCTCCAAAGGAGCCAAAGGAAGGAAAGAATGGATTGAAGAATGAATTGATTGATTGATAAAATGAGGCACCAAGAGGTGCCTTTTATAGGCCCGGATTGGGGGTAGCGTCGCGACGCTACATTGCACAGCGTCGCGACGCTGTGACGTCATCGACTTGCCGGCCAAGAAATGGACAGCGTCGCGACGCTATCCTTACAGCGTCTCGACGCTGTGTGAATTCCAGATTTTTCAGCTGCGATTTTGGGCTTGATTCTTGGGCCGACTTCTTTCTTTTTGGATCTTTTTCTTCATAGTTGACCTCATTTGACTCCCCTTGACCCAAGCATGGAAATTGGGCTAGAATGGCTTCATTTTGGGCACTTTTCCTCCAAAATCCATAACTTTGCTCCTTGGGACAAAATAATAAAATATATAAGACATTTTCAATAAAAACATCATTAAAGCACTAAAAAGCTCAGTAAATTGGGACTAAAATAGCGACATTTCTGCTCGCTATCACACCCCCAAACTTAAGCTTTTGCTAGTCCCGAGCAAAATAAATTCTAAAGATGCATGAAATAGAATCACTCAAGCCTCAATGATTTTGGAATTCTTAAGATAGAATGGAAAACATGCAAGTGGAATAAGCAAGCACCGCATACTCTTGAAGAAATCTTAAACTAGATTGAACTTAAGATTAATGAATAGCATGCTCAAGACTTATCTATTGATTCTTTTACTAACCTAGATTAGTCTTATGGCTTTCTCCATTTGTTTTCCCCTACACTGGCTAAGAGCCCCTAATAGGTCGGAGTCCTTCTATCATGCAAAAAAAAAGAAACTAGGGTGCCTGTTATTTTCTTTTTCATGGGGGAGCAAAACTCACAATTGATTTTTCTCTTTCTTTTGCTTTTTCTTTTGCTACTCCCCCAAACTTGCATTTTGATATCTAATGGTACTAGCTTTCACACTACGGTGCAGGGACCCTTAACCCGAATTTTATTCTCTGGTTGGCCTAACTGATCACACCGCAGGTAGCTCTTTTTACCCTTAGGTTTTTTTTTTTTTTTTTTTTTTTTTTTTTTTTTTTTTTTTTTTTTTTGTGCAAGCAAAAATTTTTTCTTTTCAACAGATTTTTCTTTTCTCTCCTTTTCTTTTGTTGCTTTTGCTTTTCTCTCAGCAGGCATAACATTTTTTTTCTACCTAGCTCTTTAGAACAATCAAGCATGAACTTCCTAATATTAGAAACTAAGCCTATCGGGGTGACAACAAACTTTAAAAATCATAATACTAATCTAGATTTTCAAAGACGTCATTAGATAAGGCTATTGCATGCTTTAGACATCAAAACTAAGTATCAAAAAATTTTAAAATTTCACAATTTCTGCCATGCTCCCAGATTCCACAACATATAAACTATTTTCTCCCAAAATTTCTAAAATCACATCCTTGGCTATCATAGCTATCTATTCATGCATCCAAAAGAATTCAAATATGCTCAACACAGCGAAAGCCTCCCCCCCAAACTTAAAGTAAACATTGTCCCCAATGTTTTAAAAACCGTAAAGCAAATAAAGGGCTACTGAGACTTCCCTGAGCTAGGAGCGCTTTATCCTCTTCCTTTGGATCCAGAAAAATGGGATTCTTGGAAGTTTGGGCTTTGCTTAAGGTGATCCTGCAAAACAAAATTGGATCACGAAGCAAAGAAAATTATTTACCGCAAAAACAACTATCTAAACTTTAATCCTTGGGTTGCCTCCCAAGCAGCGCTTTCTTTAACGTCTTTAGCTAGACGAGGCTCGGCACGCTTACGGAGGCTCGAAATAAAAATTTTCATCATCCTCCGGGCCCTGCAAAAAATCACGCACCGAGTTGCATACTGCAAACAGGGGAGAAAAAAAACTTTCCCCTAGCCCATCATCACTAAAGAGATTATCATAATAACATTGCAGAAAATATGTAACAGCATCAAATCTCTTTTCTAAGTCTCTATTCACAAAGCAATTATTAACAGAGTCATCAAGCGTTATAATATCTACCGGTCTAGGATCCAAAGATGGCCTATCAATCATGCCAGACCATTCATCAGAAAAAACATTTACATGCTCCTCAGATTCCTCAGACTCAGTATTAAAAAATGATTCGACTAGGCTATCACATGACTCACTATCAGAATTGAAGAATTCAAGCTCTTCGGGGTCAGATTCTATACTATGCACAGATTCGAGTTCCTCTGGGTCAGTTTCTATGCTATATACATCATCAGGACACGAATCAAAGGTATTAACATTATCAGGGTTCATGCATTCAGGAATGTCAAGATCAGACTCAATAGATTCAATGTAATCACGATCAGACTCAAAATTATCTACCAAGCAATCTTTTTTATGCATTTCATGTTCATCCTCAATGTCAGGCAACTCTATATCATCATCAAAATTATCCATTTCAGGCAAATCTAATTCATTCTCAAAGGAAGGTAAATCATCAACTGCAGATCTTTCATTATCACAGGCAGGCAAGTCTAATTCATTTTCAAAGTCAGGCAGTTCTAAATCATTCTCAAACAGAGGATTATTCAAATATGCATTGTGATCAAGATCCTCATCATCCATAGGCACTTCTCCTAAGCCTAAGCCAAGATTAAACTCTACCTCCTCATCATCGTCAGTCAAGTATTCCGGACCAATAGAAAAACATGTATGCAAACTACAAACAGATTCATCTTGGCCAAAAATACTAAACACAACTTTTTCATCATCAATGTTCAAGGTAAGTTTACCTGTATGGACGCTAATCTCAGCCTTACCAGTGGCTAGGAAAGGTCTGCCTAAGATAATTGGCACCTCTTTGTCCTCTTTCATATCCAGTACCACGAAATCTACGGGGAAGATAAACTTGTTGACCTTCACCAGTACGTCCTCCACAACACCCATCGGGTGAGTAATCGATCTGTCAGCAAGCTGGAGAGTGACGTCGGTGTCTTTCATACCTGTTAAACCAATCCTCCTGTAAACAGAATAGGGCATCAAGTTTATACTTGCTCCTAAATCACATAAAGCCCTATCGAAGGATACTTCTCCTATGGTGCAGGGAACAGTAAAACTCCCTGGGTCTTTCTGCTTAGAAGGTATCCTACCAGAAATAATGGTACTGCTACTCTCAGATAAATTAAAAACTTCTTTTTTCAGACTTTTCTTTCTAGAAAGCATTTCCTTCATGAATTTCCCATAATTTGGCATATTATACAAGGCTTCTACCAAGGGAATATTCACAGACAACTTTTTAAACATTTCTAGAAATTTTTGAAACTGCTCATCTAATTTAACATTTTTAAATCTTTGAGGAAAAGGTAACTCCCTGAAATCAAAGGTTGGACATTCGCCCCTCCGCTTGGGCGGGCTAATATGCGAACCTCTGTCATGGTGGTTGCATGGAACCACTTCTTCCTCGGTCAGCTTCTTTTTGTCATCCTGCCTCTCATCTTCTTTTCTACCTGCAAGTTTGTTAGAAAAATCACATTTTAATTCAATAGAGTTGGGAGGATGTTGGAACCTTTCAGAGGAGGCTTTTTCATCTTCATCCCTCTTTTTTTCTTCTTCCTTTTTCTTCTCTGAACTGTCCTCCAGTCTTCTGCCACTTCTCAGAACCACCATCTTACACTGCTCTTTCGGGTTAGGCTCAGTATCACTTGGAAATTTTCCCTTCTGAAGGGCATTTACTGCTGAAGCGATCTGTCCTATTTGCATTTCCATGTTCTTTAGAGCTGCGTCGTGGTTGTTTACTGATGTCTGGAGACTCACATTCAATATTCTTTGTTCTTTGATGAATAAAGCCACCATCTCCTCCAGGTTATTTTTCTTTTCAGGAGCACTAGATGATGCAAAACCTGGGGGTGGCTGCAAAACATTCTTCGTATTCGCATATGAGAAGTTCTCGTGATTGCGCAGACTGGGGTGGTAGAAGTTTGGTACTCCTTGAGCATATGGTCTATTTCCTATGTATTGAACTTCTTCCACATCTTGACCTTCCTTCTTTGAATGACCTTCAGCTAAGGTGGAAATGGACTTAACCACCTCAGATGAAGTCAATTTGTTCAGCGCGTTGGTCAGAGATGCCAGTTGTGCTTTCAGTGAACTTGACTCATCCAATTCATATAATCCAGCCTTCTTTGTAATTGTTCCTCTCTCTGTCGGCCATTGATAACTGGTTGCCGCCATTTCCTCAAGCAGGTCTTTGGCTTCTGTCACTGTTTTGGAAAGAAAACTTCCTCCTGCTGATGTGTCTAGGACTGTCTTAGTGGAGGGATTCAATCCATTGTAAAATAATTGCACTTGGAGCCAATCAGGATATCCATGTTGGGGGCACCGCCTAAGCATTTCTTTGTATCTTTCCCACGCCTCGTACAACTGCTCCTCGTCAAGCTGCCTAAATGTTCCGATTTCAGTCCGGAGCTTGGTAGTCTTAGCAGGTGGGAAAAACTTCGTCAGAAAAGCTTGGGCAAGCTCGTCCCAAGTACTGATGCTGCCCGTCTCGACTGATTCGAGCCAATCTTTTGCTTTATCCTGTAGAGAAAATGGAAACAGCCTCAATCTTATCGCGTCTGCCGGAACTCCGTTCATCTTCACCGTCCCACAAATTTCCAGGAATGATCGCAGATGTGAGTATGGGTCCTCAGAAGGGTGTCCCTTAAACGAGTTATCGCGCGCCATCTGAATCAATCCCGTCTTTAACTCAAAATTGGTAGCTTGGATTGGGGCGTAGACAATTCCAGAATTCTCGGTAGGAAGAACTGACTGTAAGAAATCTCTAATTGCCTTGGGAGCTTCCTCTTGGTGGGCCATTGCTTCTGCTAATCTTTTCTCTCTTCGAATGGATCTAAGAGTCCTGTCAATTTCAAGATCTAACGGAAACAAATTAACCACCTTGTTCCTTCGCATGCAATACTCCCAAATAATCAAAGGATCCAAACAAAAACGAAAACAAAATAATATTCACAAAATAATAAAAGAAAAATATTTACACCTAAATTATTATTTGTCCCTTTCTTTTCGATGTCAAGAAAAATTAATTTGCTTAAAAATCAAGTTTCCCCGGCAACGGCGCCAAAAACTTGATGGACCGCAAAGTGCACGGGCCGCAAGTAATATAAAACGGTAGTAATACCGAGTATCGAATCCACAGGGAAGCGAAGCGAAAATTAAGCAAAAGTAGAATCTCTTGAGCACTAAAAGTACTTAGGCAAAATAATATTTAGGGAACAACTCATGCAAAGAAGAAAATTTTAAGATTTAAAGCAGGAAAATAATTTGATCAATCAAGTTAAAGAAAATATGGAGAAAGAGATTTCTTTAAATGGGAAGAGGGGTCTTGAAAATCAATTATGAGCTAAACAATTGTTATAATAATCCTATCTCATTGCCCAACTAATTATACTCCTAGAATCTCCGTTAATCACATAGGTTCTCCTGTCGGTTTCCCCTAATTGTAATTAATTCATTTTAACAACCTAAGTGTCCTTAGCGCCATTAAAAATCATTAATTATTACGCTCTGATTCATTTTAGGAATCTACGTCTAGTCAACTAATCCCGGTGTCACGACGGGCAATTAAACTAGTTGCATGGATTATGATCTATCCTAACTTCTCTCCGTCGAGTTTCCATTAAGAATCGAATCATTACACAATTGGCCAGATTGAATAAAGCATTAAGCACATCCATACAAATAATTAGTAAAAAGGGCAAGAGACAGGTAATTATAACAACATTTCAACTATAATTTCATTCCAAGACCCCAAATTGGTGTTTAGCTATACATAGCTAAAATATCCACAACATTTACAATAGAAAGCATAATTTAAGAGCATAAAAGAAAAGGAATTGACCGTCGAAGAACCCCTTTGCTTGGTGCTCAGAGCTTCGCCGAACACTCCTTTGAGCTTCCTAAGATGCTCCCCAAAATTCCCCAAAATATTCCCCACTAAAGAATTCTCTCAAAAAGGCTAGAAAGCCTTGAGAGGGGCTCCAAAGGAGCCAAAGGAAGGAAAGAATGGATTGAAGAATGAATTGATTGATTGATAAAATGAGGCACCAAGAGGTGCCTTTTATAGGCCCGGATTGGGGGTAGCGTCGCGACGCTACATTGCACAGCGTCGCGACGCTGTGACGTCATCGACTTGCCGGCCAAGAAATGGACAGCGTCGCGACGCTATCCTTACAGCGTCTCGACGCTGTGTGAATTCCAGATTTTTCAGCTACGATTTTGGGCTTGATTCTTGGGCCAACTTCTTTCTTTTTGGATCTTTTTCTTCATAGTTGACCTCATTTGACTCCCCTTGACCCAAGCATGGAAATTGGGCTAGAATGGCTTCATTTTGGGCACTTTTCCTCCAAAATCCATAACTTTGCTCCTTGGGACAAAATAATAAAATATATAAGATATTTTCAATAAAAACATCATTAAAGCACTAAAAAGCTCAGTAAATTGGGACTAAAATAGCGACATTTCTGCTCGCTATCAGGGAGCAAAAACACTAAGGATTCTCTGAAAGATTTTTCTTTCTGTAAATCACAGAGAGAGAAAACGAGAGAGAACGAGAGAGATGGAGAGTTTACGTGAATGAGAGGATTGATCCAACTGACCAAATCACATCACCCATTTACCTATTGATGAGCAGCGTAAAATGAGGGCAACTGCACGCATAACATCAGGTAATTGATCAACCAGTTACCTGATATTTTAATTAATTATAAATTAAAATTCAAAAATTTAAATTATAATTAATTACATTTTAATTAATCAACATTAATTAAAACAACATTAATTTAAATCCCATTTAAATTAATAACCCTCTTTAACCTATAGTTTAATTAAGTCAAATTTAATTAAACTAAATTAATTAATTAATTCAAAAATAATTAATTAAAAAAATAATAATATTGAATATAATATATTCAATTATTATTCTCTCTTAATTATAACCTATAGTTTCAATTATGAATCAAATTCATATTTTAGCTTAATATTCGTACACCTTCGAACATTCAATCCTTCCTTAGAATTTTACCTCAACGCCCCAAATGAGCTATCGGTGGGACCTAATGGACCTACAGATCAGAAGCTCCAACGATATGAGATTAATTGGCTAAACTCATTAACCAAGTTAATCAATATTCGTTAACCGTGGTTCACTCCACTAAAGAACCACGACTGCACTCTTCTTACTGTAGATATATTTCTGTGTCCACGGATGTTGACCATGAACATCAAGTTAGCCTTTCACGTGTGTTCGTACCCCAGCTAGGGCAAATTATCGTTTTACCCCTGGGCTACCTCTTGTTCCTTAAGTACCAGTGCTCCTCTAATGAACAACATGTTTGAGGTCCAACCAACAAACAGAAGTCCCTCTCGTGCCATATAGAGGGTAGGGCCCATTGTTCAAGACCTGGAGACACCTCTTAAGGGAACACACCTCTACTTACCCTAATATTCGAGAAGGAGTGAATTCCATCTTGTAAGACTACGTTCCCAGCTCCCCACTTGGTATTGTCCCCAAAATGGTATGCTTATTGAGTCGGCGAACAGACCACTCTCACCCATACAAATCAAAAGACAATCCCTCATGGATAGGAGTCCATAATCCACTCAGGATTAAGGCCAAGTTGCCTAGGTCATCCTAGTGAAATAGAAACCGAGCTAACTAACGGTGTTACAGTTAGTGGTGAACTATTTCACGGTCTGGTCTTTGTGCAAACTCATTGCACAGGATACCCCCACTCGTATGTCAACTACATGAACGCGTTGGATCAATACGTTTGTATCATTATACAAAGCGGGTCGTATCCATAGTGTCACCAGGATAAGGTACCCAGTCGTATCCCTATACTACAAACCCTTTAGGTTAAAACTTGAACATTGATCCCCGTATGTCCCTACATACTAGTTCAAGCCTCATTCTATTAGCCTTGGATTTTTAGTTTATTGGATTAGGGTTAATAAGACAAGATATAATACAAACATTGAATAATACATCACTTTTATTAATGTTCAGTCAAATATACATTTACTATCTACGAGTTTTAGGGCATAAAACCCAACACGAACAACGGTAACTAAATACTAACGAGATAAGAGTTATTCTAGTGTTAGGGTTTGGTTGAAAATGTCTCGATTCAGAAGAGGAGTAGCTAATCATCCCTTGGTGGCTGTTGCTCTAAACCATTAAAGTATCGTTGCAAAAGAATTATGAATTATAGGGTGTTTAATTACTTTTGCTAAATTTGATTGGATATTATGTATAAAGGGTTTAGTGAAAAATTTAATACAGGTTATTTGTTTATTTTCAACAATGTGTCGAATTATGTATGTGCTTTGTCTGACGCAAAATTACACGGTTTAGATCATACTACTAAGAACGCTAACATTAAGCGAGCGGTAAACGATTTCATGGTCTTAAATAAGGAACTTTCTCAAGTAAACTGTTTAGTGATAGCGAGCATAGCTAGCTATCTTTTACTTATTTAATTTAGCTAGTCTTTTATGATTTTTGGGCCATTTTATTGTGCTTTAATGTTTATTTTTTAGGAAATGGTTGATTGGAGCCATAATGCAATAGTGGAGTTAATCGGGTGCTCGGGACGCTAAAAGATGCAAAGGAAGGAAAAGAATCAAAAGGAAAAAAAAGTCAAAATTCGGTCAAAAGGTGACTAGCGTCTCGACGCTAGCCCTTAGGCGTCTCGACGCTAGCATTCCTTATTCGGATAGGCGAGAATTCATCGCAGCGTCTCGACGCTGCCGTAATTTCCTTTCCAGAACGCGCGTGTTTAGAGGCAGCGTCGAGACGCTGTCTTGATAGCGTCTCGACGCTACGATGAAATTTCTAAATAAATAGTTCTTTTCGGCTAGGTTTTTGGGGGGAACCAATTTTGAGACTTCTTGGAGCCGTAAACAGAGGAAAAACAGAGCAATTCAAGGCTGAAGCAAAGGGGAAAATTCGGAAATCAACCCATTGTTCGTGGGGATCGTGACGGGGACGTTCGGTCTCGGCCTACAACGAGTTTAATTCTTCTTTCCCTCAGTTTAGTTGGATTTTTATGGCTTTTACATGTTTAGTTGAGCTTGTAATTTTGATCATGAGTAGCTAAACTTGTAAGCTTAGGGATTGATGTAGTTGATTGTGTTTATGGATTGATTTATGGTTTAAGTTGTGCAATGTTATTATGTTTGTAATCTTGATTTAATGCTTTCAATTAATTTGCCATTAGTTGGATGATTTAAGTTTCGAATCTAGCTCGGGAGAGGGGATTTGATTTAGACTTACTCAAGATTGCATGACTAAAGTTTAGTTTATAATTCGTGACGGTTTTAGATTAACTTTAGAATTGGTTAAAAGATCTCATTGCCTTGCATGATTAATAAACTTAGATAGGGATATCAAGTTGGTTAATTTGCATGAGAATCAATTATACTCGGGAGAGGTAGTTGTGATTAAAGAGTCTTTGGCTTATAATTTCATTGTGCATAATAACTTATTCCTTAAAATCAATCCTAAACTAAATCGGCGAAATCAATTCCCTAAGTAGTTTTCCCAATTGAAATTCTACACTTTTTACTTGCTTTGATTTGGTTTTCTTATCATTCATTCATCACTTTTTCATCCCTAAATAAAATTGGGCAAGATAATTCACAATACTTGATTTGCTTAAAAATCCAATCCAGAGGACGACACTCGTTTATACGAACTCTTTATTATTACTTGACCCGTGCGCTTGCGGTTAGGAAAAGTCCACATCATTTAGCTTACGAGAAAGTAACCAAAGACTTATTACTCTTGGAAATGTGTTTAATGGAGAACGATAATTCGGTGTGGATACTCGATTCAAGAGCCACAAATCAGGTTTGTTCTTCAATTAAAGGAATTGACTCCTGGGAACAACTTGGAACTAGAGAGATCACTCTCAGAGTTGGAACTAGAGAGATTGTCTCAGCTATAGTAGCAGGGTACGTGAAATTATTTTTCCAAGATAACAAGTATATATTGTTAGATAATGTATACATAGTTCCAAAGATTAAAAGAAATTTGATTTTTGTATCTTGTTTGCTCGAACAAACATATTTTGTATCTTGCTCATTAAATGAAGTTTTCATTTCCAGAAAGAGAATTAATGTTTGCTCAGTGTTGTTGGAAAATAATTTATATGTTTTAAGACCTATTGAGAGCATAGCAGTTAATCATACTGAAATGTTAAGGACTGCTACTACTCAGACTAATAAAAGGCAAAAGATTTCTCCTAAAGAGAACACCTATCATTGGCATTTGAGGTTAGGTCATATAAATCTCAATAGGATTGGAAGACTGGTAAAATGTGCGATTGTAAGCAGAGTTAGAAGACAACTCATTACCTCCCTATGAGTCATGCCTTCAAGGCAAGATGACTGAGTGATCTTTTACCGAAAAAAGGTTATAGGGCCGAAGAAACCCTAGATCTTATGCATTCAAACCTTTATGGTCGGATGAATGTTAGAGCACGATGAGGGTATGAATATTTCATCAATTTCGTTGATGATTATTCAAGGAATGAATATCTTTACCTAATGCATCATAAGTCCGAAGCCCATGAAAATTTCAAGGAGTACAAGGCATAGGTTGAGAACTTATTAGGTTAAACGATAAAAAAAAAACTTCGATCTGGTCGAAGTGGAGAGTATATGGATTACGAATTCCAGGACTATTTGATAGAACATGGAATAACTTCCCAACTCTTAGCACCTGGTACATCTCAGTAGAATGGTGTATCAGAACGGACAAATAAAACCTTATTAGATATGGTTCATTCCATGATGATCTATGCTCAATTGCTTGACTCGTTCAAGGGTCATGTAGTTTTGACTGTTGTTTATATTTTGAACAACGTTATCAATCCAAGAGTGTTTCTGAAACACCATTTGAGTTGTGGAGAGGACGTAAAACTAGTTTGTGTTACTTTAGAATATGAGGATGTCCAACACACGTGCCAGTGACTAACTCGAAGAAATTGAAACCTCGTTCAAAACTATGCCTATTTGTAAGTTATCCCAAGAAAATGAGACTTGGATACTTTTTCATTCCACAAGAGAATAAGTTATTTGTATAGACGAATTCCACATTGTTAGAAGAAGACCACATAAGAAATCACAAGCCACGAAGTAAGATAGTGTTAAGTGAGTTAACAAACGAAGCTACGAAAACATCAATGAGAGTCGTCGATGAAGCTGGTACATCCAGTCAGTCATGTCTTTATCAAGAAATAAGAGAGCCTTGACGTAGTGGGAGGGCTATTAGACAACCTTATTACTATTTAGGTTTAGTAGAAACTCCAGTCATACCTGATGACGGGGTCAAGGATCCATTAACCTTTAAACAGGCAATAAATGAAGTTAACAAGGACGAGTGGATTAAAGCCATGGATCTAGAGATGGAATCCATGTACTTAATTCAGTTTGGGATCTTGTAGATCAACCCGAAGGGGTTAGACCCATAGGGTGTAAATGGATCTACAAGAGAAAATGAAGCGCTGCTGGAAAGGTACAGACCTTTAAAGCTCGACTTGTGGCAGAAGGTTTTACCCAACGTGAGGGGATTGACTATTAGGAAACCTTCTCCCTTGTTGCCATGTTGAAGACAATAAGGATACTTCTATCAATTGCAAAATTTTATGATTATGAGATATGGGACATTGATGTCTAGACTGCCTTTTTGAACGACAATCTTGAAGAAAGTTTCTCTATGTCTCAGCCAGAAAGGTTCATTGCTTAGGACCAAGAGCAAAAGGTTTGTAAGCTTAAACGATCCATTTATGCGTTGAAACAAACATCTAGATCATGGAATATAAGATTTGATACTGCAATCGAATCTTATGGCTTTGAACAGAACGTTGATGAGCCTTTTATTTATAAAAGGATCGTCAAGAGTTCAGTAGCTTTCTTAGTATTGTATGTGGATGATATCCTACTCATTGGGAATGATGTAGGTTATCTTATTGACATTAAACATTGGCTAGCGACTCAATTCCAAATGAAAGATTTGGGTGAGGCGCAATATGTTCTAGGGATCCAAATTGTTCGGGACTGAAAGAACAAAACATTGGCTATGTCTCACACGTCTTATATCGACAAATTGTTGGTTAGATATATGATGTAAAATTCCAAGAAAGGTGTATTACCTTTCAGGCACGAAATTAGTTTGTCTAAGAAACAATGTCCCAAGACACCTCAAGAGGTTGAGGACATGAGACGGATTCCCTATGCCTCTGCAGTAGGTAGCCTGATGTATGCCATGATGTGTACAAGGCCTGACATTTGTTGTGCAATAGGAATTGTCTGTAGATATCAATCCAATTCAGGATTCGATCACTACACTTTCGTGAAAAATATCCTCGAGTATCTTAGGAGAACGAGGGACTATATGCTTGTGTATGGCGATAAAGATTTAATCCTTATAGGATATATTGATTCTTACTTCCAAATCGATAAGGACTCCAGGAAGTCCACATCGGGGTGAGTATTCACATTGAATGGAGGAGCAATAGTATGGCTTAACATAAAAAAGGGATGCATAGCAGACTCGACCATGGAGTCTGATAACTGGCCAAAAGGTAGTTATTTAGGCCTCATTTACATAAGGATTTGTGTGTCTTGAATGCTTAATAGGGTTGGTTTTAGAAAGATATTACATGATTTAACCCATTTTTTTTTGAAACTATGATTTAACCCATTTGGAAGAATGGAAGCTTTGGAAATCATTTTGTGCAGATTATGCTGCTGAGCGACTGGAGGGAGCAAATTCTATGCTGCAGCAAAACTGGGAACAAAACTGCCATATCACAGCTCGTTAGCCAACTTCATGAACCGACTTCTGTTGAGTTATTTTCGTGATAAAGGATCAAGGAGAGCCCTACACGTGTCCAAGTTGACCTAATTCAAGCCTCTTATCCCTCTATAAAAGGAAGTAGCCGCCCAAGTCAAAGTCATTCCATGTTTCCCCTTTGAAGCCGAATAGTATAGAGAGATTGAAGATCATCAAGAACAACATCATCCGCAAGCTGATTAAGGAGTTTATTTTCTTTGTTAACTTGTGATTATGGACATGCCTACTCAAATTGTGATTTGTCTTTCCATGCCTATTATGAACTAAGTAGCTTAGGTGTTGGTTAGGAATAATGTGATTGTCGTGCTTCATCTTTAGTAATATATTGACTATCGCATTTTTGTTAATTGTTGTACTTATTTCCATTTTATGCCCGCCTGGCCAGCCGGTGTGAATAGCTCTCTCTAGTTTAAGGGATGATTTAGAGAGTGTGTGACAATTATCAACACTACGATCATTGTGTATTGGTGAACGCCAGTGACTAAGCTAGGGATATCCAGTTGCCTAATGCTTGATCGGTCGTACTTCATTGGGGTTGAAACACATCCCAAAAGATCCGGAGTTCCGGGAGGAATCCGCTAATAATACTGCGAGAAATGCATGATCAATAATATTGCTAGAGCATCTTTTAGAACAATCACTAAATCCTAACCAGCGCCTGTCTTTAATCTGTCTATCTATTTGTTTACTCGTTGTTCTGTCATTTATTTTGCCTCAGCATAATTCTTATAAAACCAAATCATTTTACCATATTTGAAACCATTAGAAAGTTACACAAAATAGGTAGAGTGGAAACTAATTTAGGACTCGGATTGATAATATTACTTGCTGCAGACTGTGTATACTTGCACAGGAATTCTAGAGTCTTTTATACCATATTTTTACTCACTCTAGGAACCCAACAAGTTTTTGGCGCCATTGTCGGGGACTTGAATAAGTTTTTTTCTGATCTATTTTTGTGTATGTGTTTTAGTGGTTTGGTGCTAGAACTTTTTGATTGTTTCTTTTGTTTTTGCAGGTGTGAGTTTGGTGCATGAGCGATCCACCTGGGGTACGGTTTGAGCTTGATCCAAAAATTCAAAGGACATTTAGGAACAGAAGGAGGGAGCACACAGAAACCAGATGGAGAACGTGTCGCGTCTTCCGGAGGGTCCTGAAGGTCCAACAAACCCCCAGAATTGTTTGCTGCAGCAAAACCCGCTGTTTGAGCAAAATGAGCAGCAAAATAATCAGATTGAAAATCCTATCATGACAGCGAACGATAGGACCAGAGCCATTCGAGCGTATGTTGTCCCGATGTTTAATGAGTTGAATCCAGGGATTGCACGTCCCCAAATCCAGGCGGCGAATTTTGAAATGAAACCGGTAATGTTTAAGATGTTGCAAACCGTGGGGCAGTTTCATGGTTTGACATCTGAAGACCCTCATTTACATCTTAAGTCTTTTATAGGAGTTAGTGATTCTTTTGTAATTTAAGGAGTGCCTAGGAATGCTCTTAGATTAACTTTGTTTCTGTATTCTCTTAGAGATGGAGCAAAGGCATGGTTAAACTCTTTTGCTCCAGGATCAATTAGGACATGGCATGAGTTAGCTGAAAAATTTTTAAGTAAATATTTCCCACGTAATAGAAATGTTAAATTAAGGAGTGAAATAGTAGGATTTAGGCAACTTGAAGATGAGACTTTTAGTGAGGCTTGGGAGAGATTTAAGGAGATTTTGTGAAAGTGTCCCCACCATTGTTTACCTCATTGTATTCAAATGGAGACATTTTACAATGGTTTAAATGAAGTAACCCAAGGTCTGGTCGATGCTTCGGCTGGAAGGGCCCTTTTGGCAAAAACTTTTGATGAAGCCTATGAAATTTTAGAAAGAATATCTATTAATAGTTGTCAGTGGTCGGATGTTAGAGGCACAAATAAAAAAGTTAAGAGTCTATTAGAGGTTGATGGTGTGTCCACCATTAAGGCTGATCTTGATATGATTGCTAACGCTCTTAAGAATGTGACAGTGATTAGTCATCAACAGCCACCAGCTATGGAGCCTACTGCAGTGGTGAACCAAGTGGCAGAGGAAGCATGTGTCTATTGTGGTGAAGATCACAACTACGAGTTTTGCCCCAGCAATCCAGCTTCTGTGTTTTTTGTAGGTAATCAGAGGAATAACCCTTATTCTAACTTTTATAGTCCAGGTTGGCGCAACCACCCCAACTTCTCATGGGGAGGTCAAGAAAATAACATGCAGACACAACAAAAGATGAACCAGCCGGGATTTGTTAAAGTGCAGGTATTGCCCCAGCAAAACAAGCAGGCTTTGCCCCAGCAAAATTTGGGAAGTTCTCTCAAGGCGATGATGAAAGAATTTATGGCTCGCACAGATGCCGCAATTCAAAGTAATCAAGCTTTGATGAGAGCCCTGGAATTGCAAGTGGGTCAGCTAGCTAATGAGCTGAAGGCAAGGCCTCAAGGGAAACTTCCATCAGATACTGAACACCCTAGAAGGGAAGGTAAGGAGCAGGTAAAGGCAGTAACTCTTAGGAGTGGTAAGCCATTAGAAGAAAGAATTGAGCCTAGAAAAAACCAGGTTATAGATAAAAATGGTGATAAAAATGTTGTTGTCGAAAAAGAGTTGGAGTCTGGTCAGGGTGTTGGAGGTAGCGATAAAAATGCTGGAGCATCTGGTTCTATTCCAGATGTGGAACCACCTTATGTGCCGCCCCCACCTTATGTACCACCTCTACCTTTTCCACAAAGGCAAAAGCCTAAGAATAAGAATTGTCAATTTAAAAAGTTTTTAGAGATTCTTAAGCAATTGCATATAAATATCCCTTTAGTAGAAGCTATTGAGCAAATTCCTAATTATGTTAAATTTCTTAAGGATATTTTAACTAAAAAGAAGAGGTTAGGTGAGTTTGAAACTGTATCTCTTATTGAGGAATGTAGTGTTATTCTTAAGAATGGGCTACCCCCCAAGGCTAAGGATCCAGGGTCATTTACCATTCCCGTGTCTATATGTGGAAAAGAATTAGGTAGAGCACTCTGTGATTTAGGCGCAAGCATTAACCTTATGCCTATTTCGGTCTATCGGAAGTTAGGTATTGGTGAAGCTAGGCCTACCACAATCACACTCCAACTAGCTGATAGGTCTATCACATATCCAGAGGGCAAAATTGAGGATGTCTTAGTAAAAGTGGATAAATTCATATTTCCTGTTGATTTTGTTATTTTAGACTATGAGGCTGATAAAGATGTCCCAATTATTCTAGGTCGTCCATTTTTGGCTACTGATAGGGCATTAATAGATGTTCAAAAAGGAGAATTAACAATGAGAGTCTGTAATGAGGAAGTGAAATTTAATGTGTTTAAAGCCATGAAATATCCAGACGAAATGGAGGATTGCTCTTTCATTAGGATTCTGGAGAGCACAGTTATTGAGACAACAATACAGGATTCGGCTAGTAAGCATTCGAAAAAGCATGGAGAGGTTAGTGTAGAAGATTTTGAATTTTGTTCTTTAGATATAAAAAATGAAAAGAGTTGTTTAGGTGTGAGGATGTTTTTAAGTCTTTAAATTAAAACCAAAGGAAAGCTCCTCCCATTAAGCCATCCCTGATTGAGGAACCTACTTTAGATTTAAAGCCCTTACAGGATCATCTAAAGTATTTGTATCTTGGGGAAGGTGAGAGGTTGCCCATTATTGTTGCATCAGATTTAATGCCAGAGCATGAAGAGGCCTTAATAAAATTTCTACAGCAATACCGCAAGGCTATAGGTTGGACGTTGGCTGACATTCAGGGAATTAGCCCATCTTTTTGTATGCACAAAATCACTCTAGAGGAGGGATCCTTTAGGAGTATTGAGCAACAAAGAAGGCTTAACCCTGCAATGAAAGAGGTTGTTAAAAAGGAGGTGATTAAATGGTTGGATGCTGGGATAATTTATCCAATTGCCGATAACAATTGGGTGAGCCCTATCCAGTGTGTTCCTAAGAAAGGAGGTGTTACTGTTGTGAGCAATAAAGACAATGAGTTGATTCCAACCAGGACAGTAACTGGCTGGAGGGTTTGCATGGACTACAGGAGGCTCAATAAAGCCACCCGTAAGGACCATTTCCCTCTACCATTTATCGACCAGATGTTGGATCGATTGGCTGGTCAGGCCTACTACTGTTTCTTGGATGGTTATTCTGTGTATAACCAGATTACTATTGCTCCTGAGGATCAGGAGAAAACCACTTTTACCTGCCCTTATGGGACGTTTGCTTTTAAGCAAATGCCTTTTGGCCTTTGCAATGCTCCAGCAACATTTCAGCGGTGTATGTTAGCAATTTTTTCTGATATGATTGAGTCCACTGTTGAGGTCTTTATGGACGATTTTTCAGTGTTTGGAGGGTCTTTTCAGAATTGTTTAGATATATTAGGTAAGGTGTTAAAAAGATGTGAGGATACCCATCTAGTTCTTAATTGGGAAAAATTCCACTTCATGGTGAAGGAGGGCATAGTGTTAGGACATAAAATTTCTAAAAATGGTCTGGAGGTCGATAGAGCAAAAATAGAGGTGATTGAAAGACTAGAGCCACCGAATTCAGTGAAGGGAATTAAGAGTTTTTTAGGACAACACTTGGATGGGTTTCATTAGGCTACGCTTACTGCCGACAACACACGACTCCACTGTATCTCGGGACAGAGTATTGCTTGCCTTTGCCATCCTTCGCTCAATGAGTATAGATGTTGGAAAAATAATTTCTACTGAGATTGCTGACTGTTGGCGCAAAAAGGTGGGGAAGCTGTTTTTTCCAAACACAATTACGATGTTATGCAGCAGGGCAGGAGTGCCCACGGTTCCAGAGGATATGATTATGCTTGATAAGGGAATCATTGACACACCTAATCTGGCGCGGCTTCAGCGTACGCAGGAGACTAGCCAGGGTGGGCTTGTGTATGGAGTTCATCAGATCCTAGAGCAATTGGCACTGTTGGCCAGTAGGTTAGAATTTGCTGAAAGGCAAGCTCAGACCTATTGGACTTATGCTAAAAGGAGATATGATGCGCTCAGGAGGGCCTTGCAAACCAATTTCTCAAAACCATATCAAGCCTTCCCAGTGTTTCCCGATGACTTATTTAATCTGTGGATACCACCCCCACCTGTTGAACGAGAAGAGGATGTTGATGGGGAGCAGGGTCAGGAAGATTGACTGATGGGATGACCTGGAGCGAGCATTACTTGTGTTTTTCCATTTTTGTTTGCTCGCGCATATTGACCCTGCTTGTTGTTATAATTGCTTGTCTGTTTCTTTTTAACTTTTCTGCTTTGACAAAAATATATCTCTACTATGTAATTTTTCTTTGAATATTTTTAATGAAATTTCTGAATGTTTTTGTTCCATGAGCACTTAGCAACTCTAACTTAACTAATTTTCTTCTGAATTTTTGAAGCTTGGACTGATTACGCTTAATTAGATCAAGGTATTCTGATCTCCAGAAACCTTTTGCTTGAGCATTTCTTCTAGCCTGGACTGTTGATGTGGCAAAGAAGATTTTGAAGGTAGTATTGACTTATATGATCCACTTTAAGCTTAATCTGAGTCCCATGTTTAGTTTAAAAATTCAGATAGAAAAATTTAAGTTTGGGGTATACTTGCTTATATAATGATTCATTGGGGACAATGAATAATTCAAGTTTGGGGGACTTTTTGCTACTCCAATTGTTTTGCTCGAGCATTCCTCTCCTTCAAGTAAAAATTTGTTAGGTTATTGAGTAACCGGGGACATTTGTGATACCCACAGTTTGTCTTCGCGTCAAAAGATGACCTAGGAAAAAAAATGAAAAACATTTTTTTTGCTGAAAAAATTATTTGTTGAAGATTTTGCTGAAAAAATTGATGGAGCAAAAGTTTTGAAGGATGAATGATGATCCAACAGTTTTTCTGTCTCCCAGAACTTAGGTGAGCTTCATCATAAAATGTCGCCATTCTGAGGGGCAAGAGATGGAATAACTAAGGATTATTGAGCTTTATAAAGAGTATTGAGCCTAGTTGGTGATGAGTTTGAGGCAGGGGTATACTGCACCATAAAGTGGGTCATCCCATGCTTAAGAGCTTATGACTGTAGGGCTGCTTAAAGTCTGAAAAACAAGAAAATAAACCCCTTTAAAAATATGTTTTGAAATGTCTGATAATGGAGCTAGGTTGTGGTGAGTTCTTAGAATTAAATTGAAAGTGGTGATTATTTGTCCCTGCTGAAGGAATCATTTTGCTGCAGCAGAGCTCGGTGTTGCAGAGTGCTCAGGTAAAGGTCAAAGGTAGTATTGGATTGTCTGATTTAATTAAGCTAATTCTTTGTCTAATGTTTTTAAATTCTTAAGGGAAGGTGAGTTAGTATTGCTCGGGACGTGCAATAGTTCAAGTTTGGGGGTGTGATAACTGCCCAAAAGGTAGTTATTTAGGCCTCATTTACAAAAGGATTTGTGTGTCTTTAATGCTTAATAGGGTTGGTTTTAGAAAGATATTACATGATTTAACCCATTTGGAAGAATGGAAGCTTTGGAAATCATTTTGTGCAGATTATGCTGCTGAGCGACTGGAGGGAGCAAATTCTATGCTGCAGCAAAACTGGGAACATAACTGCCATATCACAGCTCGTTAGCCAACTTCATGAACCGACTACTGTTGAGTTATCCGGAGTTCCGGGAGGAATCCGCTAATAATACTGCGAGAAATGCATGATCTATTATATTGCTAGAGCATCTTTTAGAACAATCACTAAATCCTAACCAGCGCCTGTCTTTAATCTGTCTATCTATTTGTTTACTCGTTGTTTTGTCATTTATTTTGCCTCAGCATAATTCTTATAAAACCAAATCATTTTACCATCTTTGAAACCATTAGAAAGTTACACAAAATAGGTAGAGTGGAAACTAATGCAGGACTCGGATTGATAATATTACTTGCTGCAGACTGTGTATACTTGCACAGAAATTCTAGAGTCTTTTATACCATATTTTACTAAGTCTAGGAACCCAACAGAGTCCAAAAGTGTAGCTGCTTGTGAAACAACGAAAGAGGCGGTATGGCTGAGAAAGTTCTTGACTAATTTTGAAGTCATTCCAAATATGCATTTGTCCATCACTCTCTACTGTCATAATAGCAGTGCAGTTGAAAACTCAAAGGAATTTAGAGGCCATAAACGAGGCAAACACATCGAAAGGAAATATCATCTCATCAAGGAGATAGTGCACCAAGGAGACGTGATCGTCACGAAGATAGAGTCAGCGCACATTATTGCTGATCAATTCACGAAGGCTCTCATGGCTAAAGTGTTCGAGAGTCATCAAGAGGGTCTAGGTCTGCAAGATATGTACGAGAAATAATCTAGGGCAAGTGGAAGGATTGTAACCGGTATTCAATGCTTTAATGTATTTGGTATTTTGATGCTATAGTTTATTGTATTTGTAAATTGTTATTAATAAAAATACTTATTCAGTCACTGTTGTTATGGATTATTGTACACCCCAGTAAACTAGAGTTTTAGTGCAGGTGGGAGATTTTTGGGGTTGGTGCCCTAAAACTCAAAGATAGTGAATGTAACAAATAGTAATATACTTGTTCAATAAAGTCGTTATCGAGTTTTTGTTCACTTAAGTTATTATATAAGTGAATTGTATGTTAAATTATCCAAATCCAATAAACTAAGATCCACGACTATATGGTATGAGTACTTGAACTTTATGTAGTGAAATAAAAGTGGATCAAGTTCAAGTGATATCCTAAATGGTGTATAGTATAGGAATAAGGCCAGGTACCTTATCCTGAGAACACTATGAGATGCGACCCACTTTGTAGTTAGTGCAAACGATGTGATCCTGAATCGTTCATGTAGAGACATGCGAGTGGGGTGGATCCTAAGCAATGAGTTTGCATGAGACCAGGACCAAGGAATAAGTCACTTTCCTTTATAACGTCGTTTACTATTGAAACAGACTTATTTAGTGCGATGACCTAGGTAACTCGATCTTAATTCTTAGCTAACTATGAACTCCTGTTTATTCAGGATTATCCTTTGATTTGCATGGGTGAGAGTGACTCATCATCGTTGACTCAATAAGCCTACCATTTTGAGGATAAGACCGAGTAGATAGTTAGGGACGTAGTCTTGCAAGACGAAATTCACTACTATCCACTTCAGGGATAGTAGAGAGGTTGTTCCCTTAAGTTCTGACTTCGGGACTTGAAAAAAGGGATCTTGCCCTCTCATTGGCTCAAGAGACGCCAAATTTATTTTTCCACTAAGATGGATTAGATGTAGTGGGTTTATTGCAATTAACTAATACAAGTAAATTTCTTTTTCCACTAAGATGTATGATTCTTTGTGTGCCATGTCTGACGCCAAATTTGTTAATGGCAATACAACTAGCTTAAACATTGAACTAGTGGTTAATGATACGGGAAGTCTTCACTGAGGAATGTCTTCATGCTCCAATGTCTAATTCATTACAAAATGTTCTTTACGAATGTGACATAGGATATTGCTTAGCCAAAAAGAAAAATTCCAAAGACTGTAAATTTTATTTACTTTGGAAACGTGTTTAGTGGAGAATGATTGGTGGGAAGGAGTTGTAGAGGCTTCAGGTCAAATAAATTTATAATCACTGACACCTAATGGGGCATTTGAGATGCGAAAGATCAAAATGCGAGGGAAATTAAAATGCTGGAATTTAAATGGTAGAAAATAAAAGTGCATGAATTAAATGATGGAAAAATAAAGAGGAGTGGTTGATCGAACCTCAAATTCATGTAATCCGTACATTCGATTTCCGTTTGGATGGATCTTAATCACAGATTATCTAATAATGAAATTTACCTTTTAAGCCTAATGTACTTCTGAAAAAAGCCAGAGAGCCATACTATCCCTAATTTATTAACCCGACCAATGCATCGAAACTAATCTAATTGATTACTAATTAACCCAACAAAATTAACTAGCTACGATTGCATTATGATTAAGATAGTTAGATAGTTAATTTTATAACTAGGAGAAGCCTAAATTATGAATTGGATTAATCATAAGAAATTATTTTGAAAAGTCTCAAATTAATTACCTAAAGTTAAATTCATTTTGAAGTTGAAATCAACATTAAATTGCAAGCTAAAAATCAGATTATGGATTCAAGTTAGTGGATTTAGTTAGATTCACACTCTTGCATGTTAATACAATGTGGAAAACAACACATCCATGCACTAGTTGCATGTGTTGTGAATTGAACACCTAGAATCCACATTGGCTTGCAAATCTACCATGTGTCTTGTATCTTGAGGCTTCTCCTTGCATGGAATCACTCTATAAGTAGAGTGTGAATCAGATTCAAGCCTAAGAGAGTGATTTCTTTACTGTTATGTTGTTGGAATTTACTCTCAAACTCACTCATCTCCATATATCTCTCAAGTGCTTGTACCTTCAAGCATTCCCTTCCCATTTCCTATTACTATAGACTCCCACAAGTTGTTCTTGGCCCGAAGAATAGTAGGGAAGACACTATCGGTTGTCCAGAGTTGATTGGAGAAGAAAAATGTTACAAGGAGGATCATCCATTTGAGCTACAAGAGGTTAGTTCTTCTTATCTCTCTGTTCTGGTTTCTTTAGAACAAGCATGCTTTAGGAGTAAAATTAATGTAGATAAGTGCTTTCGATCTTCAATTGCTTCCGCATGTGTTATATGAACACCTTCATGTCTGAGGTGCAAAAAACAAAACTATAGAAACCCTGTATTTATCGATTTAAAAGAGAGAATAGAGCGAAAATGGGACGAAATCGATCAGTAATGGAGCAAAAAAAGGGCAAAATCGTAGGAAAGAGAAGAATATTAGGGCTATTATTTCATTGTGTTGACCACTTTCTCAACAAAACTCAACAATGGCTAACCACCCACCAAAGCTTGAGATGAGAATTTCTTATTGAATATTTTTAGTACTCATTTTTGTTTTTCTAAAATGCTTTCGGCTGAAGGATTAAATAACAATTTGAGATGAAGTAAAGTTTAGCATTTTGACATAAGACATTGTTTCTCAATGTTTCTTAGTAATTTTTTTTCCTCTTTTTTTGTATGAAATCGTTTTCATTGAATTGTTTATGTATGTCTTAGTTTCTTAATGTTACGTAAAAAAGAACCATATTGAAAAATATTAGTTACTAGTTAGTACCACAGATCGATTTATATATATATTTTGAGTTCAAACGCATAAAAGAAAGATGGTAAAATGTCAAAATCCCATTGTTTATGTAGAAGTATTTTAGTAAATGTAAAACTCTTCAAAATTAAAAGCTATCAAGTCCAAGCATCATTTTTCGTTGTCTGAGTAAGAGTGTGCCTTTCGATGTTGAAGTGTTGTATCGAGCAGGTGGCATTGATCTTGATCATGATGATGCAGCTGTTGGGCGATTATCCGCAAGCACACGGGTCGTCACAAGTAATATAAAACGGTAGTAATACCGAGTATCGAATCCACAGGGAGGCGAAGCGAAACTTAAGCAAATAATTAAAATCTCTTGACCACTAAAAATACTTAGGCGAAATAATATTTAGGGACCACTTCATGCAATAAAAAAAAAAAAAATTAAACTCAAGACAGTTAACGAAAACAAATTGATCAATCAAAAATAAAATGCGGAGAAAGAGTTTTCTTTAAATGGAAAGAGGGGTCTTGAAAATCAATGATTAGCTAAACAGTTGCTATAATGATCCTATCTCTTTGCCCAACTAATTATAATCCTAGAATCTCCATTAATCACATAGGTTCTCCTGTCGGTTTCCCCTAATTGTAATTAATTCATTTTAACAACCTAAGTGTCCTTAGCGCTATTAAAAATCATTAATTATTACGCTCTGATTCATTTTAGGAATCTAAGTTTAATCAACTAACCCCGGTGTCACAACGGGCAATCAAACTAGTTGCATGGATTATGATCTATCCTAATTTCTCTCCGTCGAGTTTCCATTAAGAATCGAATCATTACACAATTAGCTAGATTGAGTAAAGCATTAAGCACATCCATACAAATAATTAGGACATAGGCAAGAGACAAGAAATTATAACAATATTTGAACTATCATTTCATTTCAAGACCCCAATTTGGGGTTTTAGCTACACATGGCTAAAATATCCATAATAATTACAAGGGAAAGCATAATAAAGAGCAATAAAGGAAAGGAATTGACCGTCGAAAAACCCCTCGCTGACGCTTGGAGTCCCGCTGACTACTCCTTGAGCCTCTAGATTGCTCTCCCAAAATTCCCAAAATTTTCCTACTAAAAGAATCCTCTCAAAAAGGCTCAAAAGCCTTGAGAGGGGCTCCAAAGGAGCCTAAGGAAGAAAGGAATTGGAATGGTGAAGGAATGATTGATTGATGAATAATGAGGCACCCAAGGGTGCCTTTTTATAGGCCTGGAATAGGGGTAGCGTCGCGACGCTACCTTGCTCAGCGTCGCGACGCTGTCTTCTTAGCGTCTCGACGCTGCCCCAAATTTCCTGATTTTTCAGCTTCCTTTTGGGCTGATTTTTTGGCCTTCTTCTTCATTTCTTTTGGTCATTTTTTCATGGTTGACTTCTTTGGGCCTCCAATTGCATCAAGCTAGGATTTGGGCTTCAATTGCTTCAATTTTGGCACTTTTTCTCCCAAAATCGCTAACTTTGCTCCTAAGGACCAAATAACAAAATTCAATAAATATATTCATTAAAAACACGATTAAAGCACCAAAAAGCTTAATAAATCGAGACTAAAATAGCGACATTTCTGCTCGCTATCACACCCCCAAACTTAAGCTTTTGCTAGTCCCGAGCAAAATAAATTCTAAAGATGCATGAAATAGAATCGCTCAACCCTCATTAATTTTTGAATTCTTAGGATCGAATGGAAAACATGCAAGTGGAATAAGCAAGCACCGCATACTTTTGAAGAAATCTTAAACTAGTTTGAACTTAAGATTAATGAATAGCATGCTCAAGACTTATCTATTGATTCTTTTACTAACCTAGATTAGTCTTATGGCTTTCTCCATTTGTTTTCCCCCTACACTAGCTAAGAGCCCCTAATACGTCGGAGTCCTTCTATCATGCAAAAAAAAGAAACTAGGGTGCCTGTCATCCTTTTCTTTTTCATGGGGGAGCAAAACTCACAAATGATTTTTCTTTTTCTTTTCTTTTTCTTTTGCTACTCCCCCAAACTTGCATTTTGATATCTAATGGTACTAGCTTTCACACTACGGTCCAGGGACCCTTAACCCGAATTTTATTCTCTGGTTGGCCTAACTGATCACACCGCAGGTAGCTCTTTTTACCCCTAGGCTTTTTCTTTTGTGCAAGCAAAAAAAATATTATTTTTCAACAGATTTTCTTTTCTCTAATTTTCTTTTGTTTCTTTTGCTTTTCTCTCAGCAGGCATAACATTTTTTCCTACCTAGCTCTTTAGAGCAATCAAGCATGAACTTCCTAATATTAGAAACCAAGCCTATCGGGGTGACAACAACTTTGAAAACCATAATAAGAATCTAGATTTTCAAAGACGTCATTAGATAAGACTATTGCATGCTTTAGACATCAAAACTAAGTATAAAAAAATTTTAACATTTCACAATTTCTGCCGTGCTCCCAGATTCCACAACATATAAACCATTTTCTCCCAAAATTTCAAAAATCATATCCTTGGCTATCATGGCTAGCTATTCATGCATCCAACAGAATTTAAATATGCTCAACACAGCGGAAGCCTCCCCCCAAACTTAAACTAAACATTGTCCCCAATGTTTTAAAATAGAAAAGCATAAAGAGGGAAACTGAAACTTCCCTGAGCTAAGAGCGCTTCATCTTCTTCCTTTGGATCCATGAAAAATGGGAAATTTGGAATTTCGGGATTTGCTAAGGTGATCCTGCAAAACAAAATTGGATCACGGAGCAATGAAAATTATTTACCGCAAAAACAACTAACTAAACTTTAATCCTTGGGTTGCCTCCCAAGCAGCGCTTTCTTTAACGTCTTTAGCTAGACTAGGCTCGGCACACTTACGGAGGCTCAAAATAAAAATTTTCATCATCCTCTGGGCCCTGCAAGAAATCACGCACCGAATTGCAAACTACAAACAGGGGAGAAAAAAAAACTTTCCCCTGGCCCATCTTCATTAAAGAGATTCTCATACTAACATTTCAGAAAATAATCAGCCGCATCAAATCTCTTTTCTAAATCTCTATTCTCAAAACAGTTGTTAATAGAGTCATCAAGCGTTATAATATCTACTGGTCTAGGATCTAGAGGTGGCCTATCAATCATGCCAGTCCATTCATCAGAAAAAAATGTCTACATGCTTAGTAGATCCTTCATACTCAGAATTAAAAAATGATTCAACTAAGCTATCACATGACTCATCATCAGAAGAATTAAAGAATTCAAGAATTTCAGGATCAGATTCTATACTATGCACAGATTCGAGTTCTTCTGGGTCAGACTCTATGCTATATACATCACCAGGACATGAAAAGAAAGTATTCACATTGTCAGGGTTCATGCATTCAGGAATGTCAAGATCAGACTCAATAGATTCACTGTAATCATGGTCAGACTCAAAATTATCTATCAAGCAATCTTTCTTATACATTTCGTGTTCATGCTCAATGTCAGACAATTCAATATCATCATCAAAATTATCCATTTCAGGCAAATCTAATTCATTTTCAAAGGAAGGTAAATCATCAACTGCAGATCTTTCATTTTCACAAGCAGGCAAGTCTAATTCATTTTCAAAGTCAGGCAGATCCAAATCATTTTCAAACAGAGGATTATCCAAATATGCATTATGATCAAAATAATCATTATACATAAGCATTTCTCCTAAGCCTAGGCCAAGATTATAGTCTACCTCTTCATCGTCATCAGTCAAGTATTCAGGCCCAATAGAAAAACATGTGTGCAAACTACAAACAGATTCATCTTGGCCAAAAATACTAAACACAACTTTTTCATCATCAATGTTCAAGGTAAGTTTACTTGTATGCACGCTAATCTCAGCCTTACCAGTGGCTAGGAAACGACCTGTGAATGATTGACTTACTAATCATGGTTATATCGAGTGGACAAAAATATATCTACAGTGAGGGGAGTTCAACTACTAGGCTATAGTGGAGTGTCCAGGTAGTTAACGGATGTTGGTTAACTAGGTTAGAAGGGTTTAGCCGGTTAAATCTCGTACCGTTGGAGCCCATGATCTGTAGGTCCATTAGGTCCCATTGCTAGCTCGAGACTAACCTTTGGAACAATGTGATGGATTGAATTAGAATAAAGTTCAGATTCTCCTTAGGGAAATGGTTGGATAGGTTTGACGTTGTCGATACGTCGAGTTTTATATAAACCAAGTTGTGAGAGATTTAATATTTAAATATGATTTAAATATCAAACACATGAATAGGGATTCGTGGTTGAAGAATAACATTTCGGAAATGTTCCGGATTGATGGAAAAATAATAATTTAATATTAGATATTAAATTAATTAATTATTATTTAATTAATATTTATTTTAAATTAATTTTTTAAAAATTGAATTTTGATTTTTTCAGATTATTAATATATAATAATTAAAAACTAAAAATCAATGTAATTTTGAATTTGGAAATTCAAAATTAAATTGATATTTAGGAGGTGGAGTGCATGGTGACTAAACCCATGCACTCCCCTCAAATTAGCCACCAAATTACCCACTTTAGCATTGGTAATTTGGTGTCAATCCCTGGGCAAAACCTTCAGCTATCTTCCCTCCATAAAATGGAAGAGATTTGCTGAAGAACTTCATCTTCTACCTTAAGAAATTGCTGCCAAAATCATCTCACACCAAAACCCACCTCCATAGTTTGTTATTCAAGTTTTTCCTTTAATCCCACAATCCGTTCCAAAGTCTTGAGGATAGCAAGGAAGATCAAGTGGTGGTTCGTGACTCATTCAAGAAGAAAAACAACAAAAGGATTCAACCAATTTCACGAATTAAAGAGGTTGGTGTTACTGTCTCTGTTTTTCTTCTTTAGAACAACATGCAAAGATTATCAAATTGAGCTTATTAAGTGCGTAAGATTCAAAATTGCTTCCGTAATTTAGATATTAACACTTTCACTAAATTGGGGTTTTGGGTAAGCTTTGATCTCATTTTGCCCCTCCTGATCATAAAAATAGGTAAGACAATTAGTAGGATGATTTGGTTGAATGATGAATTTATTTCATTAAGCAGATAGTTATGGTTGAAGTCGACTTTGCTGGAATTAAATTGGAGTTCTAGATCAAGAATAATTAACCCAATGTAAGTGACTTTACTACTGGAACGCTTCGCCTAGGTTAGGAAATTGTGTGCTGATAGAATAGAACTTGCATGAATTTCTATGAATGTGATGAACGATTTGATGAATGTGAAACATGATACATGAACCATTAATTAGTTGAATGTGTAGACCATGATTCAATTTAGAGAAAAAACGATGGGATCTTGTATTTATACATAATTGAGATATGTGTGTTGCATTCCATGGATGTATGATTTTTTGTTATGGGACCCATGCATATGTATGTTTCATGATATTAAGAGAACCATGTTCATGACAATTACCCTTAGAGGAAATTGATGTACATCTACAGGAACCTGAGGTACTATAGGAGAGTTTTTACCCCACTAATTAGGTGCTAACTGGTTATTAGATGGGGTGCATTCTCTAGAGGATACCTACTATATCTCTTAGTTGGGAGAGGAACTCGAGGTTACTTAGGCAAGATTCGACCCCTCTAACTAGGTGCCAACTGACGATTCGATGGGGCACATTCTCTAGAGGATGCCTATGTACCTCTTAGTTGAGAGAGGATCTGGGGAAGGGTAATTGTCCATGCTAAGACCTTAAAAGAAATTCATAATTATTAGAAAAGAGGAATAGGGTCCCACTAGAAATGCATGAAACATGATCAATAGAAAGACATGAGTCATGTTGCATGTGTTTTCATACCTTGACCCCAGTAGTGGGGTTACTTACTGAGTATTTTAAATACTCATTTTTCCCTTAAATTTTTGTTTAGGTAAAGGCAAGGGTGTGTGGTGGTGGTTGATGAGGATCTACTAGGCATCCATGGGAGACTACGACTCATGGATGTCACGTTTTACTTTCGCTTTATGAACTTTATTTTACGTTCTTTTGGTTTATGAACTTGTTTTGAGAACTCTTTAGAGGCCATATTTGACTCCATTTTGAAAGCTATTTGAGAACGTTTCTGTGACTTTAAAATTAGGGATACCGAATAAAAAGTTTTATTTTAAGGTTTTTACTTAAATTATGCATTTGTGTTTAAAATTTTTTATGTTGAAAAGATTCCATTGCATGCATGTGGTAACGATTATGAATAGGTTTCAATAAGTAAGTCAGGTCATTACAGTGTTAGTCCCAACATAATATTTCAATCTTGATTCTATTATTTTTCCACAAGTATTTTTAAATAACACAGTAATATATATGGCTCATTAAACATAAAATTGAAAGTTTATTGTAATGTCGTTAATTTATGGTAAATTTCAAATTTTTTTAGTTTTGGAGTTAATTTGGTTTAAGTTGTGCAAATTTGGAGTTAAGTGCGAAATTTAAAGATTTGAAAATTGGTGGAATTTTAAGAATTAATGCTAGGATGGCATTTTTGTAATTAGGTGGATGATGGAGTCAAGCCATAGTTTTTTTAAGTCAGCCTCTAGCAGCACGCAACCCAATGTAGTGCAGCCTCCATCTTCTTCCCTCCTTCTCCACTGTTCACATCTTCTTCTTCATAATTATTTCCCTCTTGTTCGGCCGTTTTCGTCCTCCAGCCCCTATCTCCAGCGTCGGGTCTCCAGCAGGTAGGGCGATGGCGACGTCTTCTCCGTCCAGCAATGCAGTGGTCGCGGTGGCTAGAGATTTCGACAGATTCGTGTAGCAGCTGCAGTTTTGGGATTTTTTCCGCGCGATCTCTCTCTCTCTCTCTTTCCCATCGCGGACAGCCACGTTTGGTCTTCACCTACGGCGTTTAACGGCAAAGCGGGGTGGTGCGTATCCTGCAGTGGCCGTGAATCGCGAGCAGTCTGTGGGGTTTTTTCCTTCCCATCGATCTCTCCCTCTCGTCTCAATTTTTATCTCTCTCAACCCGTTAATCTCTCGATGAGTGCAGTAACTGCGAGCATCAAGTCAGGGCATGATTTTCTTGCGAGCTCGGGTCGTGGCAACAACGTTTTCAGGTAGTTTCGGCTTTGGGAAAGTAATTTTTTGCAAGATTTACTTGATTTTTGGTGTATTCAGAGGTTTTAATAGATTACCCATTAACTTTGGTTTCTTGTTATGTGATGTCATAGCGTTTAGGGGTTGGGATATTGGAGCTTGAGGGATTTTGGAATTGGTCCAACAAGCTTCAAGTCCTCGTTGGGGTAGATTTTGTGATCTCTTAAGTATAAGATGGGTTTGTGGATTTAGTAAAACGAATTTTCCTAATTGTAGAATCTTATTTGGTAGAATTAAACCCTTATGTAACGTCAATGTCTTCACACAATTGTCAATTTCCCCAGTTTTAAGTCCAATTAATCTAATTTTCTTTTAATTGGATGAGATTAAAGGGGAAGTTGAGGTTTTATTTGATTTGAAAACGAATTATTTGGGGCTGGTGGCGTTATCGTAATTAGTAAGAGAGTTAGCCAATCTAAACCCTAACTCATTCTTTTCTTTGCCCGCAACCTTAGGTTGGTTTGATTGGTGGTTGTTTTTGTTGATTCTAACATTTAATCGAATACCCTCACATTTATTGGTTTCGTTCAGCAAGCTCTCCATTTAAAGTTCGTCGAATCAAGTCGCGGGTCTTCGAGTTCCGACGATTTTGAGTGGTTTAGCATTGGGTAAGTGTTCTACAGCAAGGTTTGAGGTTAATTTTAGTGTTTGTTCAAATACCCATTGATGTTAGCTTTCAATTTCAAGGTACCAATAGCCTTTGGTGATTTATTCGTCGATTTTAAGTAAAATTGGAAGCATGGACAAAAAGAATTTGTTCTTTTTTGGCTTGCCTACGGTTGTGGAGTTAAGAGATTTGATAAGAATTATCAAGTAGTTCTTTGCCCAAGCTAAGTAGCTAATTGGATGTAGTTTACATGTTTTAGATGCATTTGGTTGAGAATTTAAGCATGGTAGCATAAATTGAATTTAAGCCTTAAGTTTTACTTTCGGAATTACATTAGCATGATGGGGTTTATTTTGAAGCATGATGACAGTATGAGAATTCTATGGTTAGTTGTAGCATGTTGGGACTACCTTTTATTGGACTAACATGTTTTGTTTGCCAAACTATGGTTTGCTCTGGAAGTATGTTCAAATCATTTGAGTTTGGTCTGAATGTCTGTTTAAGTATGCTTGAGTTGTGGATGCGAGCTCTGACTCACTTCGATTGTAAAAGTTCAAAGTACTAGAAGTGTGTGGATGTTTGTTGTTGGGTTGGAATATAATAATGTTTCATGTTGTTTCTAGATAGTGATAAAATTTGGGGTTGTTTGTATGTATGTCGTTATGATACCGAAATTTTGATAGCATTGCAATGGATAAAGAGACTAAGTTTAGGATTATCTCTTGGACCATGATGTCCTTAATCAGCTTGCTGATTAGTATAGACCACAGGTTCTTCAAGCACATTTTAATATGCCTTTTAGAGAACCATGTGTGAATGAGAATAGATTTAGAATAGGGACCTTAATCATATTTTAGGGCCTCAGGTAGACTTAAAGGATCCTTAAGCCTTATGTTAGCTAGGGATATTTCTTTCCCCATCTAAGGACTGATGGCACCCAGTATTTAGGCTTGAAATCATGCATTCTATCATTGACTGGTAGATTCCAGTTTTTAGGCACGAGATCATGCATTCCATCAGTCGACTGTTAGAGTCCAGTTTTCAGGCACAGGATTGTGCGCTCTATCAATCTTAGGAAATTGTTGAGCCCAGGCACGGGATCGTGCACCAGATGGCACTCATGCATGTTTTCATGCACCAGATTGCTCCACTGTATTCTTATGATTCAGGGGTGTTGTGTTGGGATAGGTGTAGTTTTGCTAGAGGTTGCCAGCTAATCTCTAGTTTACTTGCCTTACCCGACTGACCCACACAACACTCTAGTTGGCACAGGTTGGGGATAGGTAATCACCCTAGACAAAACATTTCATGAACCTAGTTACGACCAAGGGTTTAGAAACCCGAATGACTGTTCCAGTTAGGTCCCTCTGGTGTTAAGAACCAAATTTAAGTTCCGTGTTATCAGATCTCATGTTTTCAGTTTCAGCTCTTAAGTGGGCTACTTACTGAGTATATTCTTATGTACTCACTCATGCCACAGGACTTTCCTTTTCAGGTGGTACTTGATGCCATCAAGCGAGCGGCGAGAGCAGTGACTTGGCTAGGCTATGGGATGCAGCTGCAAATCATGTCCCTATAAATCTAGGATCGAGTTTCCTAGTCTCATGTTTTCAAATGCTTTTAATGTTCAATTTTATGAAAATTGCCTATCGTGTTTTGACTAGTCTGATATTGTAAAATGACTTATGGATTTGGGCCCCGTTTAATAAATAAAAGATTTTTACTTATGATCTCTTATGCTTTAAACTTCAAAGTTTTACGTCCTCATGCACGTAGTAACGACCATTAGCATATTTTTAATTCCTTTTTAGTCGAGTCGTTACCCCTTATTTGGGGTTGAGTTTGGCATTCTTATCAAGTCATTTTAGAGTTTTGGCATAAGCATTTACAAGTCGAGGTAAGTGTGTTCATGTTTGATTTTCCAATATTCATGTGTTTTATGTGTTGTTTGAACATGTAGATATTTATGAAAAATTGTCGAAAATATGAAATTTATTATGAATGTTTGCAAATGTAGAGATTTGATTTTTTTTTTTTAAAGTGGTGGTCTCTTGGCGTTTTTATATGATGCATGATGTTATATGACCTTTAAGCTCCTAATATTTAGAAAATGTAGATTAAATTGATGTACATTGGGATGTGCCTACACAGGACTTAGGGACATGAAATTGATGTAACTGAGTCGAGGTTCGTGAAATTGGCGTTCCTCCATATGCGACACATGAAATTGATGTGTCTAGGATGCATGGAATTGATGTATATCACAATAATTAATAAGTTTAAGATAAAGGTTAGAGCCACCAAAATATGAGTGTTATTGATGTTGGAAATATGTATAAGCGTGTGACCCTATCTCAACAGTATGAACTTTGTAAGTGTTTATAACTAAAATTCGAAAACAATTTTGGATCTTAGGCACGTATTAGGCTCAATTTGATCATTCATTGCATGCTATTCATGAGAAGAATGATGGAAGAGATTTTCGAGGTCTCTTATCAAATAAATTTATAATCCACAACCTCTAAAGCTAACTTGTAACAGTAGTGGCCGGGGTCGAACACAGGGAGCACGATTATAACATGTTTATCTTAGATTTATTGTGATGACCGGACTAATGGTGGGTTTTTATATTTGGAAAAGAAAGTAAACAAGGAAAGAAAATTGATTATGGAAAATATTGCAAAAGGAAAGTAAGAAAATCAAATTAAGGAAAGCAATCAATACCTCAAAAGTCATGCAGTCGGGATAGTCATGGTAAGTTCAATTCAATTAAATAATCAATTTCACTAATAAATCAAAACAAGTTTAAGTCCGGCGTATTCCAGCAACAAACTGAGAATCATGATCCACTATCACAAACATGCAAACGCTAAGTTTGATTCTAATTTAAACTAATTAATTATCCAATTAACTAATCTAAACCGCATTGAGATCTAGCCGAATTAATTCTCATGCAACGAGCAACAAACCACAATTACAATTGATTAAATCATTTAGTTCTAGGGACGCATGCGTATGGACATAATGTTAACCTATATGCTACTAAGAATTAGCAAGTAAATTTAGAGAGAACGCGGTCAAGGTTGTCAAACTTTCCTACAACAAACTAAATTTATAGAAAAAGAACTAAAATCACATAAACATGCTTTGATAATTCAAACAAGAAATTTCATTAATAGAATATGAACTTACTCTTGACTTCCCGGTTACATGAATGAAGAATCTAGCCTCTTATGGAGTAAGAACAAACTTGATACATATAGGAAAGCAAGAAAAACTAAGAAGAACAATGTTGTAGTGAATTGTGTATTGAGGGATGATTCTAAACCTACACCAAAGGCCTCTATTTATAGGGATTCTTGGCCTTTCATTCATGGTGAAATGGTGCTGAATTGGGTCTTCAAAGAAGGAAAGTTTCCAGCAAAAATAGAAAAAAATTAATTCTGGAAAACTGCCTAGCCTCACGACGCTGTCCCTTCAATTTTGGAAAATATTTCTCAGATTGTCCTAGCGTCGCGACGCTGTTGAGCAAGCGTCTCGAAACTGTAGCGTCTCGACTTTGTATGACGAGTGTCTCGACGCTGATGAGGCTCTAGGGGCAGAATTGTCATTTTACGCTCCGGCTTTGCTTGTTTAAGCCCCAAATTGCTTCCAAAGCTCTGGTGAGGACCTGTAGACATATTATACTCATTTTAAAGATTTTTTCGCAAGGAATTCAAATAAGATAAGCAAATTGAGAGATTCTAATTGTATAATAAATTGGACTTATCAAAGAAAAACAGAGTAAGTTTACCAACCTTGTGTTAATGGAGAAATTGATTGGATTCTCTTGTTGTTTTTCTTCACCAATCAATCACGAACCAGCACTGGATCTTCCTTGCTATCCACAAGCCTTTGGAACGAATTGTGGGATCCTTAAGTGATGAAATTTAAGGGAAAAGCTTGAAGAAAAAGCTTATAAAGGTGGGTTTGGTGAGTATGTATTTTTGCAGCAATTTTCTAATGTAAAAGCTTGATTTCTTCAGCAAACTTCATCCCTTATAGAGAGGGATCATAGCTGAAATGGAGAGGCCTAAGATTGACAAAAATTAACCACAATTAAGTGGAAATTGAAGTGGCTTAAGTGAGGAGAGTGCATGGGTTTAGTCACCATGCACTCCACCTCCTAAAATTCAACATTATATTTTTCAATTTAATTAATTCAAGTATTATCTTGAATTAATTAGTTAATTATCTAATTTCTAATCATCTGAAAAATGAAAAATTAAATTTCAAATTTTCAATTTTAAATTAATTCAAAATTAATTGAAAATAATTATTAATTAAATAATTAATAATTAATTTAATATCAAATATTAAATTAATATTTTTCCATCAATCTCAAACATTTCCGAAATTTTATTTTCCAATCATGAATCCCTATTCATGTTCTCGATATTTAAATCATATTTATTATTAAATCACACACCCGGTTTTCACAAAACCTGACGTATCGATAACGTCTATCACCTCTATCTATTTCCCTAAACATGAACATAAAATAATTCATATTTTATCAATCATATTGTTTCAAAGGTTAGTCTCGAGCTAGCAAGGGGACCTAATGGGCCTACAGATCATGGGCTCCAACGGTATGAGGTTTAACTGTCTAAACTCTTTTAACCCAGCTAATCAACATCCGTTAACTACCGGGACACCCCACTATAGCTGTAATGACCCGACTAAAAGGAAGTTAAAACAGACTGAAGGTCGCTACTACATACATGAACACGTAAAATTTTTGAAACTTTAAGGCAGAAGAGACTAAACGAAAAAACCCTTTATTTATTAAATTGGGCCCAAAAGCATAAGTCATTGTACAACGAGTAAGGAACAAGCCACTGCCCTCGCCACTCACCTGATGACATCGAGTACCACCTGAAAAGGAAAGTCATGTAGCATGGGTGAATATATAAGAATATACTCAGTATGTAGCCCCCTTAAGGATTGAAACTCACAGTATGAGATCTAATGACATGAAATCTAATAGCATGAAACTTGATTATGGATCTTAACATCATAGGGACCTAACTAGAACAGTCATTCAGGTTTGCAACCTTGGGGCCATAATGGGGTTCATGAAATGTTCTTTCTAGGGTGATTACCTATCCCCAACCTGTGCCAACTAGAGTTTTGTGTGGGTCAATCGGGTAAGGCAAGTAAACTAGAGACTAGTTGGCAAAACCTCTAGCAAAACTACACCTATCCCACACAACCCCCCTGAAATATAAACACGATATATAGTGGAGCAACTGACGCATGAAAACTGTTGGGTTTTATGCCCTGAAACTCGTAGATAGTGAATGTAAACAAATTTTATACTTGTGTGCAATAAAATGTTATTGTTTAATATTGCACTATTTGACCCAAATCCAATAAACTAAGATCCAAGGTTGTTTGTATGTAACTTGAACTAGTATGTAGGGACATACGGGGATCGATGTTCAAGTAACAACCTAAAAGATCTATAGTATAGGGATAAGACTGGGTACCTTATCCTGGTGACACTATGGATACGACCCACTTTGTATTATGATACAAACGCTATGATCCAACGCGTTCATGTAGTTGACATGCGAGTGGGGGTATCCTATGCAATGAGTTTGCATAAGACCGGACCGCTAAATAGTTAACCTCTAACTGTAACACCGTTAGTTGGCTTGGTTTCTATTTCACTAGGATGACCTAGACAACTCAATCTCAATCCTGAGTGGATTATGGACTCCTGTTCACGAGGAGTTGTCCTTTGATTTGTATGGGTGAGAGTGGCCAGCACGCCGACTCAATAAGCCTACCATTTTGGGGACAATACCGAGTGGGGAGCTGGGAACATAATCACACAAGATGGAATTCACTCCTTCCCGACTCTAGGGTAAGTAGAGGTATGTTCCCTTAAGTGGTGCCTCCGGGACTTGAATAATGGGCCCAACCCTCTCTATGGCACGAGAGGGACTTCTGTTTGTTGGTTGGACCTCAAACAGGTTGTTCATTAGAGGAGCACTGGGGACTTAAGGACAAAGATGTAAACTAGGGGTAAAACGGTAATTTGATCCAGCTGGAATACGAACACACGTGAAGGACTGACTTGTAGTATTGGTCGATATCCATGGACACAAAAATATTCTGCAGTGAGAAGAGTGCAGCTGAGGGTCTTTAGTGGAATGACCCACAGTTAACGAATGGAGACTAACTTGGTTAATGAGTTTAAGCCGATTAGTCTCGTATCGTTGGAGCTTCTGATCTGTAGGTCCATTAGGTCCCACTAGTAGCTCGTAAAAAGACTTGAAGCAAACAAATATAAATTGTAAATTGAAAGTGTTCAATTTATCTGGGGAATCGTATAATGTATATTGATGCATTATAATATAAAGTTTATGAAACTTTATAATATAATTTTTGAATTAATTTCAAAAATTAATTCTTGAGAGAAAATATTTGAAAGAGTTCAAATAAATTTAATATGAATTAGATTCATGTTAATTTTAATAAAATCCCTAAGATTAAATATATGATATTTAATTGGGTAATTAATTATGGAATTAATTAATTATTTATTAATTAGAGACCTTTTCCTATTAGGAAAGAAAATATTTGAAAGAGTTCAAATAAATTTAATTTGAATTGGATTCATATTAATAAAATTCCTAAGATTAAATATGTGATATTTAATTGGGTAATTAATTAATTTCGAAATTAATTAATTATTTATTAAAATTAGATATTGTTCAGATAATAGATTTGAACTTATTCCTAAACCTTTTCCTACTAGGAAAAGGTCTTGGCCTTTACCTATATATAGGACCCCTGGGGTGGGGTGAAAGGCATCTCATGGTCTCTCCTTCTGTCAGAGATTTCTCTCAAAAGACTCCCACAAGTCTCCTGCTTCAAGAAGTCTTAGAGATATACCGGTGTAGCCGATTGGTGGTGTTCGCACAAGAGGGTTGCTGTGTTTTCAATCTTATTGGCAAGAAAAGGCGAATTGATCAAGGCTTTCTACAAAAGTAAGTTTTCTATGAAATCCTTGATCACTAGGATCAATCTAGTCGATCTTTTAGCATGTTTATAGCCTATGTACAACCCATTAAATATATATTTATTGCTGTAATATTTTGCAAATTGTATTGGTATTTCAATTATAATCTAAGACTCTGAGTAGGTTCGGTAATACTTTCCGCTGCGTGAGGCTTTTATCCGTTCAATTGGTATCAGAGCCAACACAGTTGTTTTTTATTTTAAATTGAAATTTGCAATTTGTTCTTGGTGGGATTTATGCATTATGAATGTTATGGTTTGCGTATAAATGGTTTCGATTAATTTGGCCATAGATTTACAATTTTTGATGCGATCAAATGTAAAGGCCCCTGCGTTTTTGGGCAATTTAAATTGTAAATAGAGTCCTTGTAAGTCCGGGTCTAGTTTAGATTGAAGAACGATGAAGATCGGGACCAAATTTGGCCAAAAACGGCGGAAAACGGTGAAGATTTGCGGCTGGAACAGTGCAGTTTTTCCAGAAATTCGAAAAAAAAAATTAAAAAAAAGGGGCGAAAATCAACCTTGAACTCACGCGCGCGCGCATGCAGTGAATTCACGCTCTCCATCAACCACTGAAGCAACAACAATATTTTTATTATAATACCAGTTGGGTTAATTATATCAATTTCGGGCGCGGTCCAAGTTCCGTCAGACCGGTCCGACGGTCCGGTTCGTGAAAAGGCGCGGTTCAACGAATTTCCAGCCGTTTTGTTGACTTTTCGCCTGGTTCGTTTGACTGAGCGGTTTTTTGAAGTTGGTTGAGTGTTTTTCCGGTCCGGTTCGAGCGGTTTTGGCACGTTTGGAGCGGTTTTGGTCCTGTTTGGAGCTACAGAAGGTTGTAATAGGATAAAATAGCTTAAATTATTGTAATTTATGTGCTTTATTTTATCCTAGGGGCCAATTAATCGGTTTATACGCTATTTAAATGCTTTATGGATGTCATTTAGATTTAAAATCTCACCTTAGGTTATAAAGCATGCTCATGCATTTTATATATATTATAATTAGTTATAATGTATGGATTGAAATGCATGGTTTATTTTCATGAGTTTTTAATATATAGTTGAGTTATATTAAAATCATGAAAAAGGATAAGCATGATGCATACAATTACCTAGTTAAATATATATAGTTATATTTAATAAAATTGTTTGCAGCATGCTACTTTGATTTACCATTTTTGGCAATATTTTAATTGTTAATTTATTAATAATGGAAACCAAAGTTGCATTGGGCATGAAACATCCATAGTTTAATATAATTGTTATATTAATTTCATGCAATGCAAGGCAATATATATAGTTTTATTATATTAACTTGAATATGATTGTTAATTATTTTAAAACTATAGTATGATGATTATAGGGCTAATCATTAAAATTTTGAATAGTTTAAAATTGATGATTAGAAATCGTCAACCTATAATAAAGATTGCATGGAAACATAGGATCATAGGTAAATGAATTAATTTTAAAATGTTTAAAATTAATTAGACCTAAGATCTCGTTAATTCTAATAGGATTAGAATTAAGTCTTGCTTAGTTTTTTTTTTTAAAATAGTTTTAAACTACTAAGTAGGACAAACATTACTATGATTATAAGGGAACTTTACCGGTAACGTTCTGTCTAAGGTTGGGGGTACTTAAGTTGACGGTTTACGGAACACCTCCTACCTGGGAACTGACCCGGAGTACCGAAGTTGAATTAATCATGGTTAAATGTTAGCATGTAATGTCACTAGGTTTATTAAAAGAGTTTAATACACCTAGATCTTTAGAGTAAAGACTTTACAATACTATGGTTAAAAGGGAACTCTCCCGGTTACGTTCTGTCAAAGGCTGGAGGTATTTAAGCTGACGATTTACAGAACACCTGCTACGTGGGAACAAACCCGGAACCTGAGTTGAAATAACCATAGTCATGTTAGCATACGGTGTTGCTAGGTTTGTTAAAAGAGTTTAATTCACCTAGAACATTACAATTCTCATTATAATAGTTATAATAGGATTCGACTTAGATAAATTGAATTAGCCGGATTTATCATGGTTAACAAACCCTAAAATATACGGTAGGTCACTTTAGTGGGAGGTAAAATAAAAACTTGATTTAAATTGAGTTTTTACTTCTACGTCCCTATATTCGCAAAGTGAGATCCATGCTCGGCTTCGTGTCGTTTTAGCGCGACCTCCCTTCGGAAAGTGTTTGCATGAGTCAATAACAAGGTGAATGGGGAAAGTGCCCATAGTAAGTGGGAGCGGGACATCTGTCAACGTATCCCTCGGTCTCCACCCATAGGTCACACCGTGAGAGTCTTATGATCCGCCTGCGTGTTGTCCTGGAGCAACCACCCCTTCGGAGGGCCTGATCATAAGATTCGTAACACCGTGAACTACTGAAAAGGATAGGGTCACTTAGGCTAATTACCAACAGTTGTCTTTCCCTTCGGTAGCCTGTTGGTGCGTGCCTCTGGGATCTGAAAGTGGGAGGGTAACACTTACAAGGATGAGTTAAGTGTGTTAACAAATCCTTGACCAAATAACGGTGACTAATGCCTATAGGAATATGAGTTATTTCGGAATTAGAATTAGCTGAGAAGTGTCTCATTTCAAAGGAGGAGTAGCTGATCATCCTTCGGTGGCTGTTGCTCTAAACCTCTGAAACATCGTTGCAAAACTAAATCAATAGTTTTAGGGTTCTATGATTGCTTGTTTTTGCTAAATTGATTGGATTTTATGCAATTGTTTGTATTGCTCTTGTAATGGGTTAGTGCGATAAATAATCAAGTGATTTGTTATTTCAGCGATTCAATGTTTTCATATGTGCATAGTCTTACGCCCATTTTATAAATAACGGTGATTATACAACACATTTAAACGATTAATTTGTGGCGAATAATTTAAGATTAGTCTTGATAGAGAAATGTTCTCATGCCCCAAATGTTTAATTCATTAAGAAGTGTTATTAATGAATGTGACATTGAGCCTTGCTTAGCCAAAGAAGACTTGTCCGAAGACAGTAAATTCGATTTACTAGTCTTGGAAGCGTAATTTGTGAAGAATGATGATTCTACCCGAACACTTGATTCATAGTCACAAATCACGTTTGTTCTTCTTATTAAAAGGAATGAATTCATGGCAATAGCTTCATGCTATTGAGATAACTCTAAAAAAATCTGAATTAAAGAGGTTGTCTTGGTTGTAGCAATGGGGAACGTTAAGTTATTTTTCCCAATGGGAGCAAATACACATTATTGGATAATGTGTATATAACTCCTAAGATCAAAAGAAATTTGATTTCTGTATCTTATTGGCTGGAACAATGTTACTCTTTACCTTTCCCTGCTAACGCAGTTCATTTCAAGAAAGGGAGTTAACTTTTGTTCAGCTGAACTGAAAAATGACATAAATGTTTTTAAGACTAATCAAGAGTAAGGCAGTCATAAACACTGCGTTGCCTGAGGCTGCTACTACTCACAGAAATGAAAGGCAAAATATTTCTCCTAAAGGAAATACCTTTCTTTTGTTCTTAAGGTGTTAGGCTAGTTTTGATCTCAATATGATTGGGAGCTTAGCCTAGAATATACTTCTAGGTTAGTTAGAAGAACACTCTCTAACACCAATTAAGTCATGCCTTATGAGCAATATGACTGATAGATCTTTTTACTGGAAAAGAGCTAAAAGAACAAAAGAGCCCTTAGAGCTTGTACATTTGGATCCTTGTGGTCTAATATGTTAAAGCAGTGGGAGGGCATGAATAATTCATCTATATTATAGATAATTATTCAAGGTATGTGTATCTCAACCTAATGCAACTTAAGTCTAAAGCTCTTGAGAAATTCAAAGTGGTTTGAGACTGAAGTTGGAAACTTGTTAGGTGAGATGATAAAAACACTTCGATCTGATCGAGGTGTAGAGTGGACGAGACTTGAGATTCCAAGACTATTTGAGAGAACATGGAATTACATCTCAACTACCCCTGAAGCACCTTAAGGAAACGGTGTATCAGATAGGAGAAACAGAACCCTATTGGATACGGTTCGATTCATTATGAGCTATGCTCATTTGCCTGACTCGTTTTGGGGTCATGCAGTGTAGACTGCAGTGCATATTTCGAACAACATTCCATCAAAAGTGTTTCTGAAACATCTTTTGAATTGTGGATAAGGCGTAAAAGTAGTTTACGTTATTTTTGGGGAGTCCAACACATGTGCTTGTGGCCAACCCAAAAAGAAATTGGAACACTATTCAAACAGTATACCTATTCGTAGGCTACCCCATGAAAACGAGAGATGTGGATCCTTCTTCAATCCGCAAGAGAATAAAGAATTTGTACCGACAAATGCTACATTCTCAAAAGAATACCACATAAGAAATAATAAGCCACAAAGTAAGGTCGTTTTATGTAAATTAACTGATGAAGCTACAGAAATATCAACAAGAGTTGTTGATCAATCAACAAGCGTTGTTGATGATAATGGACCATTAATAAGAGTTGTTGATAAGGTCAACACAACTGGTTAGTTACATCTATCTCAAAAGTTGAGAGTGCCTCAATATAGTGGGAGGATTGTTCTACAATCTGACCGTTACATGGGCTTAATTGAAGCCCAGATCGTCATACCTGATGATGATTTAGAGGATTCATTGTCTTAGAGCAAGGCAATGAATGATGTTAACAAGAACCAATTGGATTAAAGTAATGGACCCGGAATTGAAATATGTGATTTCAATTCCATCTAGAATCTTGTAGATCTATCTAATGGGTAACACCTATGGATTACAAATTAATCTACAAGAAGAAACGAGACATAATCTTATGGTTAGACTTATGGCAAAAGGGTTATACCAAGAGACAGGGGACTGTAAGAAATTCTTATCTCCTGTCGTCATGTTGAAGTCTGTTAGAACTCTTGTCCATTTAGAATGGATGTCAAGACTACCCTTTTGAATGGTAATCTTGAGAAGAGTATCTACATGTCTCAAGCAGAATGGTTCATTTAGCAAGATCAGAAGCAAAAGGGGTTTGCAAGCTTAAGTGATCCATTCATGGATTGACCTAAGCAATTCGATCTTGGAATATATGATTCGATACTGTGATCAAATCTTTTGTCTTTGATCAAGAACATTGATGAATCTTGTCTTTACAAGAAGATCGTCAATAGTTCAGTAGCTTTATTAGTATTGTATGTGATTGATATCCTAATCATTGGGAATGATGTAGGTTATCTTACTGACTAGTAAAATAAGCTAGCAGCTCACTTCCAAATGAAAATTTGGGAGAAGCTAAAGTTTGTTCTTTGGATCCAAATCGTTAGGAACCGTAAGAACAAAAAGCTAGCCTTGTCTCAAGTGTCTTATATCTACGAGATGTTAGTTAGATATAAGATGCAGAATTCCAAGAAGGATTCATTACCTTTCAGGCGTGGAATTCATTTTGTCTAAGAAACTGTTTCTTGAGACACCTCAAGAAGTTGAGGATATGAGACGAATGCCCTATGCAATAGGGATTGTCAGTAAGTATCAATCTAATCCAAGATTTGATCACTGGAAAACCGTTAAGAATATCCTCAAGTATCTGAGGAGAAAGAGGAACTATATACTCGTGTATGGGACTAAGGATTTGATCCTTACAGGATACACTGACATGGATTTTAAGACTGATAAGGATATCTGTCTGACGTAAAAGAATGGCTAGCGGCTCAATTCCAAATGAAAGATTTAGGAGAGGCTGAATATGTTCTTGGAATCCAAATAATCCGGGATCGGAAGAACAAAACGCTAGCCCTGTCTCAAGCAACGTATATTGACAAAATGTTGTCCCGATATTCGATGCAGAACTCCAAGAAGGGCTTATTGCCTTTCAGGCATGGGGTTCACTTGTCTAAGGAATAGTGTCCTAAGACACCTCAAGAGATTGAGGATATGAGACAGATTCCCTACGCCTCCGCTGTGGGCAGCTTAATGTATGTAATGCTTTGCACGAGGCCTGACATCTGTTATGCTGTAGGGATAGTCAACACATATCAATCAGTATCCATGGTCAAACTTTACAATGGAGCTATAGTGTGGCATAATTACAGTCTTGACCATATAGGCCGAAAATATAGCTTCTTGTGAAGCAACGATAAAGATTGTAAGGCTTAGAAAGTTCTTGGCTGATATGGAATGTGTTCCAAATGTGAACTTGCCCATCAGACTTTATAGTGATACAGTGGTGCTGTGGCAAATTCATAAGAACTTTGCAGCCCAAGACAAACAAGCACATTGAATTAATTTGAAATATTCCCAAAGGCTCTCTCGGCTAAAGGGTACGAGGGTCATCTAGAAGGTCTAGGTCTACGAGTTATGTGCAAAGATGAAATCTAGGGCAAGTGGGAGAAATGTAATGAGTATAGTGATACCATTATGAAATGGGTATAATGATGCCCTAGTTTATTGTATTTGTACATTGTATATGTTTTGTACATGTATTTATACACCCACTGCTGAATAGATTGTTGTACATCCCACTAAACTAGAGTTTTAGTTCAAGTGGGAGTTTGTTGGGTTTTATGCCCTAAAACTCGTAGATAGTGAATGTAAACAAATTTTATACTTGTGTGCAATAAAATGTTATTGTTTAATATTGCACTATTTGACCCAAATCCAATAAACTAAGATCCAAGGTTGTTTGTATGTAACTTGAACTAGTATGTAGGGACATACGGGGATCGATGTTCAAGTAACAACCTAAAAGATCTATAGTATAGGGATAAGGCTGGGTACCTTATCCTGGTGACACTATGGATACGACCCATTTTGTATTATGATACAAACGCTATGATCCAACGCGTTCATGTAGTTGACATGCGAGTGGGGGTATCCTATGCAATGAGTTTGCATAAGACCGGACCGCGAAATAGTTAACCTCTAACTGTAACACCGTTAGTTGGCTTGGTTTCTATTTCACTAGGATGACCTAGACAACTCAATCTCAATCTTGAGTGGATTATGGACTCCTGTTCACGAGGAGTTGTCCTTTGATTTGTATGGGTGAGAGTCGCTAGCACGCCGACTCAATAAGCCTACCATTTTGGGGACAATACCGAGTGGGGAGCTGGGAACATAATCACACAATATGGAATTCACTCCTTCCCGACTCTAGGGTAAGTAGAGGTATGTTCCCTTAAGTGGTGCCTCCGGGACTTGAACAATGGGCCCAACCCTCTCTATGGCACGAGAGGGACTTCTTTTTGTTGGTTGGACCTCAAACAGGTTGTTCATTAGAGGAGCACTGGGGACTTAAGGACAAAGATGTAAACCAGGGGTAAAACAGTAATTTGATCCAGCTGGAATACGAACACACGTGAAGGACTGACTTGTAGTATTGATCGATATCCGTGGACACAGAAATATTCTGCAGTGAGAAGAGTGCAGCTGAGGGTTTTTAGTGGAATGACCCACAATTAACGAATGGAGACTAACTTGGTTAATGAGTTTAAGCCGATTAGTCTCGTATCGTTGGAGCTTCTGATCTGTAGGTCCATTAGGTCCCACGGGAAGCTCGTAAAAAGACTTGAAGCAAACAAATATAAATTGTAAATTGAAAGTGTTCAATTTATCTGGGGAATCGTATAATGTATATTGATGCATTATAATATAAAGTTTATGAAACTTTATAATATAATTTTTGAATTAATTTCAAAAATTAATTCTTGAGAGAAAATATTTGAAAGAGTTCAAATAAATTTAATATGAATTAGATTCATATTAATTTTAATAAAATCCCTAAGATTAAATATATGATATTTAATTGGGTAATTAATTATGGAATTAATTAATTATTTATTAATTAGAGACCTTTTCCTATTAGGAAAGAAAATATTTGAAAGAGTTCAAATAAATTTAATTTGAATTGGATTCATATTAATTAAATTCCTAAGATTAAATATGTGATATTTAATTGGGTAATTAATTAATTTCGAAATTAATTAATTATTTATTAAAATTAGATATTGTTCAGATAATAGATTTGAACTTATTCCTAAACCTTTTCCTACTAGGAAAAGGTCTTGGCCTTTACCTATATATAGGACCCCTGGGGTGGGGTGAAAGGCATCTCATGGTCTCTCCTTCTGTCAGAGATTTCTCTCAAAAGACTCCCACAAGTCTCCTGCTTCAAGAAGTCTTAGAGATATACCGGTGTAGCCGATTGGTGGCGTTCGCACAAGAGGGTTGCTGTGTTTTAAATCTTATTGGCAAGAAAAGGCGAATTGATCAAAGCTTTCTACAAAAGTAAGTTTTCTATGAAATCCTTGATCACTGGGATCAATCTAGTTGATCTTTTAGCATGTTTATAGCCTATGTACAACCCATTAAATATATATTTATTGTTGTAATATTTTGCAAATTGTATTGGTATTTCAATTATAATCTAAGACTCTGAGTAGGTTCGGTAATACTTTCCGCTGCGTGGGGCTTTTATCCCTTGAAAAACATGTCTGGTGCTATCTGACGCACGAACAACGTGCCTGATAATAAACTCAACATTGTCCTGAGCTGAGAGAGCGCACGATAACGTGCATGAAACTGAGCTCTAACAGTCAACTGACAGAACACACGATAATGTGCCTAACAACTAAGTTCTATCAGCCCTGAGATGGGGAAGGAAAACACTCTAGCTACGCACAACTTAAGGATCTTTTATGTCTACATGAGGCCCTAATCCAGACTAAGGTCCTTATTCTAGGTTCATTCCCATACATTCACATGGTACTTTAGTACACTAAGACCAAGGGGTATTCAATCTAGCTCCATGACCATTAAGATGCCACTTGAAATTCGACAGCATGACAGCGTAACTATGACTATCCCAAAAATTGTAGACACCTGAAAAGCAGCAAAATCACACTTCTACTCCAGAGCAATTCTAGTCAATTACGTTCTAGCTTGGAATTCACAATTGGGCATATGCTCAAACATAACTTAAGATACATTAAAAATCAGCATCCTTACCTAAATGCATCCAAAGCCATTCATAACTTAAGATATTATAAAAATCAACTACACAATCTAAATGCATTTAAAGTTATTCAACAACAATAGAAATCAAACACTCTCAACCACATGACCTCCAAACAACAATTCAGTCTATCCCCAATAATATCATAAATATGCAATACAACACAAAGGCAAGCTCATCACACTACAATTAATTAAAACATTCCCACACCACACTCATGTTTCCAAAAGAGTAAAACAATCATGTTCTCTGATTCCAAGGCCAACCTTTCATACTTATCTCATGCTAGCATAATGACATAATGAAAACATGGGTCCAAAACATACGACATAAACCAAAAAGCTACATACATAAAGGCTAATGATAACTCTCCAAAAGGTAGTTATTTAGGCCTCATTTCTACAGGGATTTCTGCGTCTTTTGTGCTTAATAGGGTTGGTTTTAGATATATATTATATGTTTTAACCCATTTGGAAGGATGGAAGCTATGGAAGTTATTTTATGCAGAATGTATTGCTGAGTGACTGGAGGGAGCAACTTCTGTGCTGCAGCAAAGCTGTGAGCAAAACTGCCACGTCACAGCTCGTTAGCCAAGTTGACAAACTAAATTCTGTTGAGTTATTCTTGGGATAAAGGAGCAAGGAGAGCCATCCACGTGTCTAGGTCAACCAAATTCAAGCCTCCTATCCTTCTATAAAAGGAGATCGTCGCCTAAGTCAAAGGGATCCCATTCCACTTTTTGGAGAAAACATTCCATTCTTGGAAAGGTTACTTCCACATTTGGGAGCCGAATAGAGGAGAGAGATTGGAGACCATCTAGAAGACCATCATTTGCAAGCTCATCGAGGAGATTAATATTTTCTTTTATTATCTTGTGATTATGGATATGCTTACTCAGATTGTAACTTATGTTTCCATGCATTTTATGAACTAAGTAGCTTTAGGCGTTGGTTAGGGACAATGTGATTGTCGTGCTTAATTTCTAGTAATAAATATTGATTAATGCATGTTGATTAATTGTTGTGCTCATTTATATTTTGTGCCCGTCTGGCCAGCCGGTATGAATAGAGTTTCAGGGATGATTTAGGAAGTGTGTGGCGATTAATCACACTAGATCAATGTGTATTGGTGAACGCCAGTGGCTGAGCTAGGGATAGCCAGTTGCCTAGTGCTTGATCGGTAGTACTTCATTGGGGTTGAAACACATTCCAAAAGATCCGGAGTTCTGGGAGGAATCTGCTAATAAGACTGCGAGAGATTTGCATGATCAATAATATTGCTAGAACATCTTTAAAACAATTACTAAATCCTGACCAGCGCCTGTTTCTAATTTGTCTGCCTATTTGTTTACTTTATGTTCTGTCATTTATTTTGCTTCAGCATCTTATCAAAAACCTATCATTTTTACCACTTTTGAAACCATTGAAAAACTAAACAAAATAGATAAAGTGAAAGTCAGTTCAGACCTTGGATTGATAAATACTTATTACTTGCTGCGGACTGTGTATACTTGCACAGAGTCTAGAGTCAATTTACATCTTATTTTTACTCACTCTAGGAACCTAACAAGTTTTTGGCGCCGTTGCCGGGGACTTGTATAAGTTTTTATCTGATCTGTTTTGTGTATGTGTTTTAGTGGTTTGGTGCTAGAACTTTTTTATTGTTTCTTTTGTTTTTGCGGGCGTCAGTTTGGTGCATGAGCGATCCGCCTGGGGTAAGGTTCGAGCTTGATCCAGAAATTGAGAGGACATCCAGGAGAAGAAGGAGAGAGCAGCGCATAAACAAAAATCAAATGGATAACGTGTCGCGTCTTCCGTAGGGTCCTGAAGATCCAACGAACCTCCAGCAGAATCGTTAGCTGAAGCAAAACCAGCCGCTGGAGCAAAATGAGCAGACAAATAATCAGGTTGAGAACCCTATCTTGGTAGTGAATGATAGGGCCAGAGCCATTCAAGCATATGCTTTTCCAATGTTTGATGAGTTAAATCCAGGGATTGCACGTCCTCAAATTCAAGCAGCAAATTTTGAAATGAAACCGGTAATGTTTCAGATGTTGCAAACCGTGGGGCAATTCCATGGTTTGTCATCTGAAGATCCTCATTTGCATCTTAAGTCTTTTCTAGGAGTTAGTGATTCTTTTTTAATTCAAGGAGTGCCTAGAGATGCCCTTAGATTAACTTTGTTCCCATAGTCTCTTAGAGATGGAGCAAAGGCGTGGTTAAATTCTTTTGCTCCAGGATCAATTAGGACATGGAATGAGTTAGCTGAAATTTTTTTGAGTAAATATTTCCCACCAAATAGGAATGCTAAATTAAGGAGTGAAATAGTAGGGTTTAGGCAACTTGAAGATGAGACTTTTAGTGAGGCTTGGGAAAGGTTTAAGGAGCTTTTGCGAAAGTGTCCCCACCATGGTTTACCACATTGTATCCAAATGGAACATTTTACAATGGGTTAAACGGAGCAACCCAGGGTATGGTTGATGCTTCGACTGGAGGGGCCCTTTTGACAAAAACTTTTAATGAAGCCCATGAAATTTTAGAAAGAATATCTACTAATAGTTGTCAGTGGTCGGATGTTAGAGGCACAAATAAAAAGGTTAAGAGTGTGTTAGAGGTTGATGGTGGGTCCACCATTACGGCTGATCTTGCAATGATTGCTAACGCTCTTAAGAATGTGACAATGATTAGTCATCAGCAGCTATCAGCTGTGGCGCCTGCTGCCTTGGTGAACCAAGTCGTAGAGGAAGCATGTGTCTATTGTGGTGAAGATCACAACTACGAGTTTTCCCCCAGCAATCCAGCTTCTGTGTTTTTTGTAGGTAATCAGAGGAATAACCCTTATTCTAACTTTTATAATCCAGGTTGGCGCAACCACCCCAACTTTGCATGGGGTGGACAAGGAAGTAATTTGCAAGCACAGCAAAAGGTGAACCAGTCAGGATTTGCTAAAGCGCAGGTATTGCCCCGAAAAAATAAGTAGGCTTTGCCCCAGCAAAATTTAGGGAGCTCTCTTGAGGTGATGATGAAAGAATATATGGCTCGTACAGATGCCACCATTCAAAGTAATCAAGCTTCAATGAGAGCCCTGGAATTGCAAGTGGGTCAGCTAGCTAATGAGCTGAAGGCAAGGCCTCAAGGGAAACTTCCTTCAGATACTGAACACCCTAGAAGGGAAAGTAAGGAGCAGGTAAAGGCAGTGACTCTTAGGAGTGGTAAGCCACTAGAAGAAAGAAAGGAGCCTAGTAAACCCCAGGTTGTAGAAAAAAATTGTGATAAAAATGTTGTTGTTGAGAAAGAGTTGGAGACTAGTCAGGGTGTTAGAGGCAGCAATAGAGATGCTGAAGCATCTGGTACTGTTCCAGATGTGGAACCACCTTATGTGCCGCCCCCACCTTATGTACCACCTCTACCTTTTCCACAAAGGCAAAGGCCTAAGAATCATGATGGTCAATTTAAAAAGTTTTTAGAGATTCTTAAGCAATTGCTCATAAATATCCCTTTAGTAGAAGCTATTGAGCAAATGCCTAATTATGCTAAATTTCTTAAGGATATTTTAACTAAAAAAAAGAGGTTAGGTGAGTTTGAAACTGTATCTCTTACTGAGGAATGTAGTGCTATTCATAAGAATGGGCTACCAACCAAGACTAAGGATCCAGGATCATTTACTATACCTGTATCTATAGGTGGAAAAGAGTTAGGTAGAGCACTTTGTGATTTAGGTGCAAACATTAACCTTGTGCCTCTTTCGGTCTATCGAAAGCTAGGTATTGGTGAAGCTAGGCCTACTACAGTCACACTCCAATTAGCTGATAGGTCTATCACATATCCAGAGGGAAAAATTGAGGATGTCTTAGTGAAAGTGGATAAATTCATATTTCCTGTTGACTTCATTATTTTAGATTATGAGGCTGATAAAGATGTCCCAATTATTCTAGATCGTCCATTTTTGGCTACTGGTAGGGCATTGATAGATGTTCAAAAAGGGGAATTAACAATGAGAGTCTGTAATGAGGAAGTAAAATTTAATGTTCTTAAGGCTATGAAGTATCCATACGAAATGAAAGATTGCTCTTTCATTAGAATTTTGGAAAACACAATTGTGGAGACAGAAATTCAGGATTCGACAAGCAAGCATTCAGAAGATCATGGAGAGGTTAGTATAGAGGATTTAGAAGTTTGTTCTTTAGAAAGAAAAAATGTAAAAGAAGTGTTTAGGTGTGAGGATGCTTTGAGTCTTTAGATTTAGATCAAAGGAGGGCTCTTCCTATTAAGCCATCCCTGATTGAGGCACCAACTTTAGATTTGAAGCCCTTGCCGGATCATCTAAAGTATGTTTATCTTGGGGAAGGTGAGATGTTTCCCATTATTGTTGCATCAGATTTAATGTTGGAGCATGAAGAGGCCTTAATAAAGTTGTTGTAGCAATATCGCAAGGCTATTGGTTGGACATTGGCTGACGTTCAGGGAATTAGCCCATCTTTTTGTATGCACAAAATCACTCTAGAGGAGGGATCCTTTAGGAGTATTGAGCAACAGAGAAGACTTAACCCTATAATGAAAGAGGTTGTTAAAAAGGAGGTGATTAAATGGTTGGATGCTGGCATTATTTATCCAATTGCATATAGCAATTGGGTAAGCCTAGTCCACTCTGTTCCTATGAAAGGAGGTGTCACTGTGGTGAGCAATAAAGACAACGAGTTGATCCCAACCAGGACAGTAACTGGGTCGAGGGTTTGCATGGATTACAGGAGGCTTAATAAAGCTACCCGTAAGGACCATTTCCCTCTACCGTTTATTGACCAGATGTTGAACAGATTGGCTGGTCAGGCCTACTACTATTTCTTAGATGGTTATAACCAGATTACCATTGCTCATGAGGATCAGGAAAAAACCACTTTCACCTGCCCTTATGGGACGTTCGCTTTTAGGCGAATGTCTTTCGACCTTTGCAATGCTCTAGCAACATTTGAGCGGTGTATGTTAGCAAATATTTCTGATATGATTGAGTCCATTGTTGAGGTATTTATGGACGATTTTTCAGTTTTTGGAGGGTCTTTTCAGAGTTGTTTAGATAATTTAGGTAAGGTGTTAAAAAGATGTGAGGATACCCATCTAGTTCTCAATTGGGAGAAATGCCACTTCATGGTGAAGGAGGGCATAGTGTTAGGTCATAGGATTTCTAAGAATGGTCTAGAAGTTGATAGAGCAAAAATTGAGGTTATTGAAAGATTAGAACCATCGAAATCAGTGAGAGGGATTCAAAGTTTTCTAGGGCATGTTGGATTTTATAGGAGGTTCATAAAGGATTTTAAAAAAATTAGTAAACCTCTTTGTAACTTATTGTGTACTGATCATATTTTTTACTTTAATGCAAATTGTAGGAAGGCTTTTGAAACTTTAAAAGCTGCTTTAATCTCAGCACCCATTCTTTGTGCACCTAATTGGAATTTACCATTTGAGGTAATGTGTGATGCAAGTGATGCTGCGGTAGGTGCTATGCTGGGGCAAAAGCAGGGCAAATTTATCCATCCTATATATTATGCAAGAAGGGTTTTAAATGAGGCACAAATCAACTATACAACTATTTAAAAGGAGTTGTTAGTTGTTGTGTTTGCTTTTGAGAAATTTCGACCATATTTGGTTGGATCCAAAGTCACGGTGTTCACGGATCATGCAACAATAAGGTATTTAATGACTAAGAAAGATGCAAAGCCTAGATTAATTCGTTGGGTTTTATTATTACAGGAGTTCGACTTGGAGATAAAGGATAAGAAGGGATCAGAGAATGTCATTGCAGATCATTTGTCTCGTCTTGATCCATCATCACCTTTGCTGAAGCAATCTGCCATTTCAGATTCTTTTCCAGATGAACAACTCTTTGTTGTTGAGGTAAAGGTAGTCAAGGATGTCCCTTGGTATGCTGATATTGCCAATTTTTTGGTCAAGGGAGTCACTCCTATTGACATGGATTTGAGGTAGAAGAAAAAGTTTAAGCATGATGCAAAATTTTTCTATTGGGATGAGCCATTTATGTATAAGCAATGCTCTGATGGTATTATTCGTAGGTGTGTTTCAGGTGATGAAGCAAAGGAAATCCTGGAGCAATGTCACTTTTCGCCGTATGGAGGCCATTTCAACGGTCAGAGGACAGCTATGAGGATTTTGCATTGTGGATTTTTCTGGCCTACCTTATTTAAGGATGCCCATTGGTTCTACAAGCAATGTGATGCTTGCCAAAGGAGAGGAAATTTGGGGCCTAGAGATGAAATGCCTCTTACTTACATTTTAGAAGTTGAATTATTCGATGTATGGGGTATTGACTTTATGGGGCCATTTCCCCCTTCTAATGGCAATGTTTTCATCTTATTGGCAGTTGATTACGTGTCCAAGTGCGTGGAGGCCATTGCATGCCATCAGAGTGATGCCAAAACAGTAGCAAGGTTTCTTCAATCGCACATCTTTGCGCGGTTTGGGGCACCTAGAGCTCTAGTGAGTGATGAGGGTACACATTTTGTTAATAATATCTTAACTAAGCTGTTAGCTAAGTATGAGATTAAGCATAAGATAGCTACCCCTTATCACCCACAAGGAAATGGTCAAGCTGAAATAAGCAACAGGGAAATTAAATCTATTCTAGAAAAAGTAGTCCATCCATCTAGGAAGGAGTGGTCCTTTAGGTTGGATGAGGCACTTTGGGCTTATAGGACAACCTATAAGACTCCTCTAGGTATGTCTCCCTATAGGTTAGTATTGGGAAAGCTTGTCATTTACCATTAGAGCTTGAGCATAAAACGTTTTGGGCTTTGAAAAAATTAAATTTTGATCGGAGTCGTGTAGGAGCAATAAGATTGTTGCAGCTTAATGAATTAGAGGAATTTCGACAATTTTCTTATGAAAATGCGAAAATGTATAAAGAAAAGAGTAAGTTGTGGCATGACAAGAAAATTAAATCTAAGGAGTTTGTCAAGGGTCAGAAAGTTTTGCTTTATAATTCTAGATTAAAATTATTTCCTGGGAAGCTAAAATCTAAATGGTCAGGGCCATTTATTGTGATTGACGTTTTCCCCCATGGAGCAATTACTTTGCAGGATGAAAAAGATGGGAGAGTGTTCAAAGTGAATGGACAGCGTGTGAAACATTATTGGGGTGAGGAGTTTCAGTCAAAATATCCTTCCCTAAAGTTGGTTGATGGTTGGGAGAGCAAAATTTTTGAAGGAGCATGTCACAAAGCAAAATTTTGAGCTCCCAGTGGTTGTTTTTATTTTCTTGCTATGATTTGGTTGATTTTAGTTTGAATTATTGTAGATTTAGGTTGTTTAAATTTCGCATAATTTATTATAAGTTCGTTGATATTTTTAAGTCAGTAGATTTTATTTTCAAGTATTTTTATTATTTTTGCCAGTTTAGTTTTTATTTATTTCAATTAGATTTAATTAGATTTTAATTCAGTTTTTATTTTTTTTCGGTTATTTAATTTAAGTTTAGATTAGGTGTGAATAAAGATCTTTCCTGATTTATTCGGTTTTGAAAAAAAATAAAAGATAAGATTTGATTTAAGCGGTTAAATTTAAATTTCCTGATTTGATTTCCTATTTTAAATTTGAATTCTGTATCCAAGATTCTTCAGGTAATCTTTTGTTCAGAGGGGTTGTTGCGACAAAGTTATGGTTGGAGCAAATCGTTCGTCTGAATAAAGAGGGTTCTGTGGTGAATTAATTATTTTTACCGTTTGATTTTGATTTTTGTGGGCAGGTAAATTGTAGGGATGTTGCCACGTGTTGCATAGAGGTAATCCAACGGTCTAGCCATTTGGCAGCAATTATTATTTACCTTGGGCGATTGGAAATTCAAGATTTTACCGTTAATTCGATTTTCAAACTAAAAGATGTAAACAGTAATCCCATTTAACGAGCAGGCAAAATCTTTCGGTTACGTTTTGATTTGTTGTGGTATTTATTCACAAGCCTTCGGTAAGTTCTTCTCACTTCATCTTCTTGATTCATCCCTTGCCATTTGCATTCTTCTTTCTTTCTATGTGTGCGATAGAAAATTCGTTCTGAGTCTTCGATGGCTAAAACGAGAGCGAGAAAGGAGAGAGATAATGAGGAAGAGGAGGTACCCGTTACGCCCGAGGTACAGAAGGTGAAAACAAAGAAGAAAAAGATGTCGGAGGAAAAAGAAGCCAAAAGAAGAAGGCAACAACAGATTGAAGATCAAGAAGCCGTGCATAAGGTTGTGGAAGATGTTGCTGCCACAGTGGTAGAAGAAGATCCGAAGGAACTAGAGGAACAAAATCCAGAGTAGAGGGAGTCGAGAATTGCGGATACAAAGGAAGTTCAAGAAGAGAATACAGAGGAGATTCAAGAGAAGCTGGCTGAAGAGGTGCAAGAACAACGTGCAGAGGTTGTACCTGAAGGAGGTGATGAGCAAGTGCAGGAGGCTCGAGTGGAGGTGATCATGTCGGAGGTACCCAAATGTCGCCGCATTAAGCGAAAAAGCGGGTCGCGTTCAGGTAGTCTGAACTGATACCCCCTCGCCTCCAACTACGGATTCTGTGAGGGAAAATGCAGAGAAAGAAGAACGTGAGAAGAAGGAGGCCGAGGAAAAGGTAAGAGAAGAAACAAAGAAAAAGGTTGAGGAAGAACAGTTGCTCAAGCGAAGGGCGAAAAAGGCAAAAGTGTTGCTGAAGCATCGGAAGAACCTGATGAGATAGATGAGCCACAATTACCGTATGATCGCTTCATCAACAATTCTGCCAGAGCAAAATATGCTGAGCTGCTGAAGAGAGATTTCCTGTTTGAGAGAGGATTTAGCGGTGATCTTTCGCATTTTCTGAGGACCGTCATTACAGACCACAGCAGGGAATTGTTTTGTGCAAAGCATGAGTCTGTAAACGCACAGGTCGTGAGCGAATTTTATGCTAATATTGACAAAGAAGATGGTTTCCAAGTGATTGTTCGAGGAGTCGAAGTAGACTGGAGTCCTAGTGTTATTAACGCACTGTATAACCTTCAAAATTTCCCCCACGCAGCGTATAATGAGATGGTTGTAGCGCCATCTAATGAGCAGCTGAGTGATGTTGTGCGGGAGGTGGGTATTGAAGGGGCACGGTGGCAGCTGTCAAAGACAGAGAAAAGGACGTTTCAGTCAGCTTATCTGAAGAGGGAAGCGAACACATGGATGGGGTTTATCAGGCAGAGGATGCTTCCAACGACTCATGACTCGAGGATCTCAAGGGAACGGGTTCTTCTGGCTTTCATGATTTTGCGGTCTCTCAGCATTGATGTAGGGAAGATTATTGTTAATGAGATTTCTGGTTGTTGGAAGAAGAAGGTGGGGAAACTGTTTTTTTCCAAATACTATTACCATGCTTTGTAAAAGACCAAGAGTTCCAGAGAATGAGGGAGATGTGATTTTGTTTGACAAGGGGATCATCGACACGCCTAACTTGGCACGACTTCAGCGTATGTAGGAGGTACGTCAGGGAGGGCTTGTCTACGACATCAACACGATTTTAGAACAACTGGCATTTTTGGCCAGTAGGCAGAAGTTTGCCGAGAGGCAAGCTTTGACCTTCTGGAACTATGTTAGAAGTCGTGATGCCAATCTGAAGAAGGCGCTACAGGATAATTTTTCCAAACCATATCCAACCCTTCTTGCATTCCCTGTGGATTTGTTGAACCCCTGGATTCCGCCCCCACCGATAGAAAGAGGAGAAGAGGGTGATGAAAATGAGCAGGGCCAAGAGGACTGACGGATGAAGTGGCCCTGTGCGAGCATGATTTTTGTTCCGACTTTTTGTTTGCTCACGCATTTTCTAATCTTCATTTCTATTGATGTTATGTTTGCTTCTTTTTAGTTTTTTTTTGCTGCTGAAAAAATATATCTGCTTATCTAATTTCTTTTCTATGATTTTAATGAAATTTCCAAAGTCGTTTCCATTCTATAACACTGTGCACTTCTAACTTAACTAATTTTCTTCTGAATTTTTGAAGCTTGGACTGGTTAAGCTTAATTAGGTCAAGGTATTATGATCCCCAAAAACCTTTTGCTTGAGCATTTCTTCTAGCCTGGTCGTTGCTGCGACAAAGAAGATTTTGGAGGTAGTGTTGACTTATTTGATCCACTTTAAGATTGTTAGATTATTGAGTAACCGGGGACATTTGTGATACCCACAGTTTGTCTTCGCGTCAAAAGATGACCTAGGAAATGTTGGAAAAATGATAAAAATTATTTGCTGAAAAAATTGATTGTTGAAAGTTTTGCTGAGAAAATTCACGGAGCAAAAGTTTTGAAGGATGAATGTTAACCCAACAGTTTTTCTGTCTCCCAGAACTTAGGTGAGCTTCATAATAAAATGTTGCCATTATGAGGGGTAAGAGATGGAATGACTAAGGATTTTTTAGCTTTACAATGAGTATTTAGCCTAGTTAGTGATGAGTTTGAGGCAAGGGTATACTGCACCATAAAGTGGGTCATCCCATGCTTAAGAGCTTATGACTGTAGGGCTGCTTTAAGTCTGAAAAACAAAAATATAAACCCCTTAAAAATGTGTTTTAATATGTCTTATAATAGAGCTAGGCTGTGGTAAGTTCTTAGAATTGAGTTAAAAGTGGTGATTATTTGTCCATGCCGAAAGAATTATTTTGCTGCAGCAGAGCTTGGTTTTGCAGAGTGCTCAGGTAAAGGTTGAAGGTAGTGTTGGACCGTCTGGTTTGATAAAGCTATTCTTTGTCTAACGTTTTGAATTCTTAAGGGAAGATTGGTTAGTATTGCTCGGGACGCGCAATAGTTCCAGTTTGGGGGTGTGATAACTCTCCAAAAGGTAGTTATTTAGGCCTCATTTCTATAGGGATTTGTGTGTCTTTTGGGCTTAATAGGGTTGGTTTTAGATATATATTATATGTTTTAACCCAATTGGAAGGATGGAAGTTTTGGAAGTTATTTTAAGCAGAATGTATTGCTGAGTGACTGGAGGGAGCAACTTCTGTGCTGCAGCAAAGCTGGGAGCAAAACTGCCACGTCACAGCTCGTTAGCCAAGTTGACAAACTGAATTCTGTTGAGTTATTCTCAGGATAAAGGAGCAAGGAGAGCCATCCACGTGTCTAGGTCAACCTAATTCAAGCCTCCTATCCTTCTATAAAAGGAGATAGCCGCCCAAGTCAAAGGGATCCCATTCCACTTTTGGGAGAAAACATTCCATTCTTGGAAAGGTTATTCCACCTTTGGGAGCCGAATAGAGGAGAGAGATTGGAGACCATCTAGAAGACCATCATTTGCAAGCTGATCGAGGAGATTAATATTTTCTTTTATTATCTTGTGATTATGGATATGCTTACTCAAATTGTAATTTGTGTTTGCATGCATTTTATGAACTAAGTAGCTTTAGGCGTTGGTTAGGGACAATGTGATTGTCATGCTTAATTTCTAGTAATAAATATTGATTAATGCATCTTGATTAATTGTTGTGCTTATTTATATTTTGTGCCCGCCTGGCCAGCCAGTATGAATACCTCTCTCTAGTTTCAGGGATGATTTAGGGAGTGTGTAGCGATTAATCACACTAGATCAATGTGTATTGGTGAACGCCAGTGACTGAGCTAGGGATAGCCAGTTGCCTAGTGCTTGATCGGTAGTACTTCATTGGGGTTGAAACATATTCCAAAAGATCCGGAGTTTCGAGAGGAATCTGCTAATAAGATTGCGAGAGATTTGCAAGATCAATAATATTGCTAGAGCATCTTTAAAACAATTACTAAATCCTTACCAACGCTTGTTTCTTATTTGTCTGCCTATTTGTTTACTTTCTGTTCTGTCATTTCTTTTGCTTCAGCATCTTATCAAAAACCAATCATTTTTACCACTTTTGAAACCATTGAAAACTAAACAAAATAGATAAAGTGAAAGCCAGTTCAGACCTTGAATTGATAAATACTTATTACTTGCTGCGGACTGTGTATACTTGCACAGAGTCTAGAGTCAATTTACATCTTATTTTTACTCACTCTAGGAACCCAACAGCTAACTTGACATGCTAAAATTAACCATAACATTCTCAACTATTCCCATGTTTCAAAAACAAAAAAAAAAAAAAAAAAGAACCAACCATGCTTGGTTAGAACCAAGGGCAAAACTTAGAGCTTTAATCCGAATGACTACTTACATTAGCCAAATAATACTTAACAAAAGCTAATTTAGCTCCTTAGCACACAAGGCCTTTAATTAATCTACACAAGGAAAAAAAACATTCATAAAGTCTATAGGCTTCAAAAAAATAAAGAACTAGGAGCCAATTAAATTACTGAGTGATTAAACACCCAAAACTTACTCCAAAACTGAACAACGTTTGTTGTCCGAGTTAAAAATCCACTCCAAAATAATGATAAAAACCTCCAAATTCTATGGGTACCTTGAAATCATTAGCTAAACTTCATAAAGTCTATAGGCTTCAAAACAATAAAGAACTAGGAGCCAATTAAATTACTGAGTGATTAAACACCCAAAACTTACTCCAAAACTGAACAACGTTTGTTGTCCGAGTTCAAAATCCGCTCCAAAATAATGATAAAAACCTCCAAATTCTATGGGTACCTTGAAATCATTAGTTAAACTTAATGGGTATTCTTCTAAAATATTTGAATCGACCAAAACTCAACTCAAAGCTTTAACCCAAACTTGGAACTTACAGCAATCATCGCAAGAAATGCTATCATTGCTTGGCAGACAGAGGCAGTTCCGAGCTCATAGCGGGTCATTTTGAACGAGAGTTTTTGATTGCATGCAGAAATGCTATCATTTTCCTATTAATATTAGCTAGTTTTGTGCTGGAATTGTGTGCTTTAATGTTATTTTCTGTTTAAATTTCAGAAAACCGAGTTAAGGAAGCAAAATCAGATTTTATAGAGAATTTGGATGATTTTGGAGACTTTTTGAGCAATTTGGAGAAGTCCATTGAAGATCCAAATCCAAAAGCCCAAGAAGAATGAGTTAGAAGCCCACATTCATGAATTCCAAGCCTTAACTATCAAGTTGGGTCAAGAAAAGAGCCCAAGATCCATTACATGAAGCTTTTGGGCTAAAAGAAAGTTGGAGGCCCAAAAATTGAGTCAAAATCGAGCCATTCTAGAAGATCCAGGCCTAGCGTCGAGACGCTAGGCCGAAGTGTCTCGACGCTTGGCAAGCTACAAAGAAGGATCTGGAATCGTGACAACGTCGCGACGCTGCGACGACTTGGAGCCCAAGACAAAATGACGTCAAAGCATCGCGACGCTACGTCTGCTGAACCACTATAAATACAACCACTTGCATCCAAGTTTGGGGAGCCAATTTGTGAGTTTTCACCCCATTCTAGAGTCCACACTAAAATTGGGGATTTTTGGGAGAGTTTTGGAGATTTGTTGAAGATCTTTGGAGCTCGGGATTGAAGGAGGTCGGCGCGGATCGAGGAGATCGACACTTTTATTAGCATTTTTTTTCCCTTTTCCTTTATGTTTTAGTTTCTAGAATTGTTGTGATTAGGAATTATTGGATTTAAGTGATTATGAGTAGTCAATTCCTAAATTCTTTGAGATTGATTTAGTTGTTGAACCTTTGCTGAATTAATAAATTGATTTGGTTTAATTGTCATTATTGTTCATTTGTGCATTTTGTCCTTAATGCTTTTAACCAATTGATCACTAATTAAATGAATCTTTACTAAGTGGAAATTCGATGGAGAGAAGCCTAGACTAGAACTGAATGCATGATTGCGTTTATTTACCCGAGTGACACGGGATAAGATAAATAATGTTAGAGGTTGTATTGAAGGGTCGTAATGCCATGCTAAGTAAATGAAGAGGAAACCGAAAGGAGATTCTTTATTGAAAGGAATGAGATAGGAGGAAACCGACTGGAGAGTCCTTGTCATTAGGCTTCTAGATTTATGAACCAAATGATTAGTTAATTGATTAAGCGATTAAAGGTCCAATTGATGAAATCAACCCTCAAAGAATTATCCCTCCAAATTGTGTCTCCATTTATCTTTTGCTTTCTAGATTAGCTTGTTAGTTTATCTTTTTGACATTAGATTTTGTTCTCTAAATAAATCTAATGCCAAAAAGATAAATTTTCGCTTAGTGCTCAAGAGATTCTCGCTTTGCTTAATTTTCGCTTCGCCTCCCTGAAGATTCGATACTCGGTATTACCAACCGTTTTATATTACTTGTGACGACCCGTGCGCTTGTGATAATCGCCTAACAACAAGTTTTTGGCGCCGTTGCCGAGGAGACTTGATTTTTTAAGCAAATAAATTTTTCTTGACATCAAAGAGAAAGGGATAAATAGTAATTTAGGTGTAAATATTTTTCTTTAATTAATTTGTGAATATCATTTTATTTTTGTTTTTGTTTCGTTCTTTTGATTGGTTGAGAGTATTGTATGCGAAGGAACAAGGTGGTTAATTTGTTTCCGCTAGATCTTGAAATTGACAGGACTCTTAGAACTATTCGTAGAGAGAGAAGATTAGCAGAAGCAGTGACCCATCAAGAGGAAGCTCCCAAGGCAATCAGAGATTTTCTACAGCCAAATCTTCCCACCGAGAATTCTGGAATTGTTTACTCCCCAATCCAAGCTACCAATTTTGAGTTAAAGACAAGATTGATTCAGATGGCGCGCGATAACTCTTTTACGGGACATCCTTCTGAGGAGCCACACTCACATCTGCGATCATTCTTGGAAATATGCGGGACGATGAAGATGAACGAAGTTCCGGCCGACGCTATAAGATTGAGGTTATTCCCATTTTCTGTGCAAGACAAGGCAAAAGGCTGGCTCGAATCAGTCGAGACGGGCAATATTAGTACATGGGACGAGCTTGCCCAGGTTTTTATGACGAAAATTTTCCCGCCTGCCAAGACTACCAAGCTCCGGACTGAAATCATAACATTTAGGCAACTTGACGAGGAGCAGTTGTACGAGGCATGGGAGAGATACAAGGAGATGCTTAGGCGATGCCCCCAACATGGATATCCAGATTGACTCCAAGTGCAGTTGTTTTACGATGGATTGAATCCCTCCACGAAGACAGTTCTAGATACAGAGCTGAAATTATTGCATTTAGACAATCTTAGAACGATTTGGCTGAGAAATTCTGAGAAGTGTTTCCCCTCTAATAAGAATGCAAAATACAAAGCTGAAATTATTGCATTTAGACAATCTTACAATGAACCTCTTGATGCTGCTTGGGAAAGATTTCAAAGGCTGGTTTGGAAGTGTCCACACCATGGATTGCCTGCTTGCATCATCCTAATTGCATGGCTAACGATTGCTTGGAGCACGAGAGTGAAAGAGAATTGTTAGAAATTGATTATGAAGTTGCTTAATGCCATACCATGATTAACTAAGGAGATGAACACATAAATTAGTTATGTTAGTATGAGATGTGGAGGAGCTTGAAAGAGAAATCCACTTAAAATTACTTCTAGATTTATGGAATTGAAGATTATTAGTTACATACATCAATGTAATTGAGCTACAAATCCAAGAAAGCTAGATAACACCCTAGGTCAAGTTCCCTTATTTGGTTATTTTCATTTCATTAGTACATGTTTATTTTTATTAATTCCTTTAATTTTCGCACTATCATTCGAGTTGATCTTCTAAATAAAATTTAAACATGATGATTCTTGGTACTTAATGGAATTAATTCAATTTCCCTGAGGATTTGATACTCGGTATTACCTACCGTTTTATATTACTTGTGACGACCCGTGCGCTTGCGGAAAATCGCCCCAACAGACTACAGCTCCCCCGTTGAGGGTAAATACTGACCCTGATGTGGATTTCCTAGAATCCTTATCAGTCTGAAAGTCAAAGTCTGTGTATCCTGTAAGGATCAAATCCTTAGAGCCATACACAAGCTGATAGTCCCTCGTTCTCCGAAGATACTTGAGGATGTTTTTAACTGCAGTCCAGTGGTCTAACCCTGGATTGGACTGGTACCTGCTGACTATCCCAACTGCATAGCAACTGTCAGGCCTAGTACACTACATGGCGTACATAAGACTGCCCACAACTGAAGCATAAGGGATGCATCTCATATCCTCAATTTCTTGAGGTGTCTTAGGACACTGTTCCTTAGACAAATGAACTCCATGCCTGAAGGGTAGTAAACCCCTCTTGGAATTCTGCATCTTATATCTAGACAACATCTTGTCTATATATGATGCTTGAGACAGGGCTAACGTTCCTTTCTTACGATTCCTAATAATTTGAATCCCTAGAACATATTGAGCTTCACCCTAAACCCATAAATGGATCGTCTAAGCTTGCAAACTTTTTGCTCCTGACCTTGAGCAACGAACCCCTCTGGTTGAGACAAAGATGCTCTCATCAAGATTGCCATTCAGAAAGGTAGTCTTGAATTCTTATCGACTTTAACATGGCAACTGGGGAGAAGGTTTCCTCATAGTCCACCCCCTCCTTTTGGGTATAACCCTTTGCCACAAGTCGAGCTTTGAAAGTTTGTACTTTCCCAGCTACGTCTTGTTTTCTCTTGTAGATCCATTTCCACCCTATGGGTTTAAACACTTCAGGTAGGTCTACAAGATCCCAGACTTGATTGAAGTACATAGACTACATCTCTAGGTCGATAGCTTTGACCCACTTGTCATGGTCCACATCATTCATTGCCTGTCTAAAGGTCAATTTATCCTCAACCCCATCATCAGGTATGACAGTTGGAGTTTCTGCTAAACCCAGATAGCGTTCAGGTTGAATAACAATCCTCCCACTACGTTGAGGCATTCTCAACTCTTGAGAAGGATGGGTTTGACCAGATGTACTGGGCTCATCAATAACTGTTGTTGAAGGTCCAGCCTCTGAACTGGTCTCATCAACAACTCTTGTTGAAGGTCCAGCCTCTTCAACAACTCTTGTTGATTCATTTGTAGCTTCACTAGAAAGTTCACTTAACACAATTTTACTGCGTGGTATGTGTTCTTTAACGTGGTCTTCTTCCAAGAAAGTAGCATTTGTTGATACAAACACTTTATTTTCTTTTGGATCAAAGAAGTATCCACCTCTTGTTTCTTTTGGGTAGCCTACGAATAGGCATAATTTTGAACGTGAATCCAATTTCTTTGGATTTGCTACTAAGACATGTGCAGGGCAGCCCCAAATTCTGAAATGACTTAAACTAGCTTTACACCCTTTCTAGAGCTCAAATGGTGTTTCAAAGACACTCTTTGAGGGAACAACATTCAAAATTAAACTACAGTCTCTACTGCATAACCCCAAAAAGAACTAGGCAACTGAGCATAGCTCAACATAGATCGAACCATGTCTAATAAGGTTATGTTTCTCCTTTCATATGCACCATTCTGCTGAGGTGTACCTGGTGCTGAGAGTTGGGACGAGATTCCATGTTCTATCAAATAGTTTTGGAATTTTAAGTCCAAATACTCTCCACCTCGATCAGATCGAAGTGTTTTAATGGTCTTCCCTAACAAGTTCTCAACTTCAATCCTGTACTCCTTGAACTTTTCAAGGGCTTCAGACTTATGACTCATTAGGTATAAATAACCATACCTTGAATAATCATCTATAAAAGAGATGAAATATTCATACCCTCCTCGAGCTCTTACATTCATTGGACCACAGAGATCCGTATGTACGAGTTCTAAGGGCTCCTTGGCACGATAACCTTTTCCAATAAAAGGTCATTTGGTCATCTTACCTTCGAGACATGACTCACACGGACGTAAAGTACCATCTTCTAACTGGTTTAGAAGTCCGTTCTTAACCAATCTCCCAATCCTATTGAGATTTATGTGGCCAAGTCTCAAGTGCCAAAGATAGGTACTTTGAGAAACTTTCTGCCTTTTTGGTTGAGTTTCGGCTGTTTTAAACATTTCATTGTTCAAAATAGCCCTAGACTCTATTGGTCTTAAAACATACAAATTGTTCTTCATTTTTGCAGAACAGATATCAGTACCCCTTTTAGTAATGAAAGCTTCATTCACAGAAAAGGACACTGAATATCCTTGTTCTAGCAAACAAGAAACAGAAATCAAATTTCTTTTTATTCTGGGAACTATATATACGCTATCTAATAACATATAGTGTTCCCTAGAGAAGAACATTTTAATATCTCCCACTGCTTTAGCTGAAATGAGCTCCCCAGTCCCAACTCTGAGAGTCATTTCCCCAGCATCCAACTGTTGCCAGGAGCTCATTCCCTCAGAGGAAGAGCATACGTGATGAGTGGCACCTGAATCAAGGATCCAGGCTGTATCATCATTTTCCACTATACACGTTTCAATGACCAATAAATCAAATTTATTTTCATTGAGATGTGCTAAGCAGTCTATGTCATATTCATCATGAACAATTTCAGATGAATTAGACATGTGGGCTTGAGGACCGTCCTCAGTTAAGACCAATTCCACACAACTAATGTTTAAGTTCATTTTCTTAGTTGTATTAGAAATACTAGTTTTGTAGTTGGCGTTATTCGAGGCATACAAAGAACGTTTCATTGCTGAGAACAAACAAATTAACTTAATAAGTATTGTTGCATTAACCCATTACACAAAATAATATTATTAATTTAATCCAATCAATTTAGCAAAAGTAATGATCAACCCATAGAATAAACATTCATTTTGCAACGACACTTCAGAGGTTTAGAACAACAGCTACCGTAGGGTAGTCAGCTACTCCTACTCTGAATTGAGACAATCTCAGCCAATCCCTATTCCGAAATAACTCATATTCCAATAGTTGTTAGCTACCGTTTTTTCGGTCAGGAAATTATTAACACCTTAACAATTTCCCGTAAGTGTGACCCTCCATTTTTCAGGTTTCAGAGGTCGGCCCCAACAATGCTACTGTAGGGAAAGTCAAAGTTGGAAATGGACCTAAGAAACCCTATCCATTTCTGGAGTTTGCATTATTCCGACTCCCATGATCAAGCCCTCAGTAGGGTGATCGCTCCTAGGGCGACTCGCAGGCATATCATGGACATCTCACGGTGCAACCTAATGGAGGAAACCGTAGGATACGTTGACACATGTCCTGCTCCCTCTTACTATAAAATACTCCCTCATTCACCTTAATATTAATCCATGCAAACACCATCCGTAGGGGGTCACTCCCAGGGTGACTCGAGGCCAAGCATGAACTTCACGTTGTCAACTTTTGAGGACGTGAGAGCAAAACTTGATTTATGAAAATCTTGTTTTGATATATTTCCTCCCACTAAGTATTTTTATAATTATAGGGTCTATTACTTAGGTAAATTCCGGCTAAGTGAATCTATCTAAGTCTATGCCTGCATATAACTCTTATATAGATAGATCTTTTCTCTGATGTGTCTAGGTGAATTAAACACTTTTAATAACCTAGAGACATTGCATGCTAATATAACTATGGTTAATTCAACTCAAGTTCCGGCTCAGTTCCCAGGTAGCAGGTGTTCCGTAAACCGTCATCTTAAGTACCTCCAGCCTTAGACAGAACTTTACCGGTAGAGTTCCCTTATAACCAATAGTTATGATAAATCTTTACTCTAAAGATCTAGGTGAATGAAACTCTTTTAATAAACCTACTGACATTGCAAGCTAACATTTAGCTATGATTAATTCTACTCCAGTATTCCGGGTTAGTTTCCAGGTAGGAGGTGTTCCGTAAACCGTCATCTTAAGTACCCCCAGCCTTAGACAGAACTTTACCGGTGGAGTTCCCTTATAATCATAGTAATGTTTTTCCTACTTAGTCAATTAAAACTATTTTTAATTCTAAGTAAGAAAATAATTCTAGTCCTATTAGAATTATAATGAGCGTAGGTCTAATTAATTTTAAACATTTTAAAATTAATTCAATTTAACCTAAGGTCCTATGTTTGCATGCAACTCTTTGTTATAGGTTGACGGTTTCTAATCAATTTTATAACTTATTATAAAATTTTAATGATTAGCCCTATAACATACTTCTATGGTGTTGGAAAAATAACAATCATATTCTAATTATTAAACACCATATTATTATGACGCCAATAACGATAATATAACGATTATATTAATCTAAGGTGGTGTCATCCTTCATGCAATTTCAATTTCATTTAATTAATATCGATTATATTAATTAAACATCCACGAAATTAAATTACACTAAATTTAACATTAATATAATATAACTCTTATATTAATCTAATTAATGTCATGCTCAATGCTATTCCAGTTTCATTTAATTAATATAACATTTTATATTAAATCATACATGAAAACAAGCATTGATATATATTGATTATTTTCATTCATAATATAACTAATTATATTAATTCTCATGAAAATAATGCTAAGCATGCATGCTACATTAATAAAATATAACAATTATATTTATCTAATTAATGTCATGCATCATGCTTTTCCAATTTCATATATTTAATATAACAATTATACTAAATAACTCATGAAATTTAAATTCATGCATAATTACCATACATTATAACAATTATAACATAAATATGCATGAAAACTTGCTTAACCTATGGTGAGAATTTAAGCTATATGACATCTATAAAGCCAATAAATAGCAATTGAACCGGTTAATTTTGGTCCCTAGGATAAAATAAAGCATAAATTACAATAATTATAGCTAAATTCTATCCTAAAAGTCCTTCTGCAGCTCCAAATACTGGTCTAGGCCGCCTGAACCGATCTGAACCACTTCGAACCAGCTACGGAAACCACAAACCGAGCAAAATTCTAGCTGAACCGGACCAAATCGGTCCCAGCCCAGCCAGATCGCGTGAACCGGACCGCCCAACAGCCTTGAACCGTCCTGTTTGCGAATTTCTAGCGCGTGCTGTAATCGTGACAACGTCGCAATTTCTCTTATTTTTATCTCATAAAAACCTATTCTAGACCCAGACTTACACATGACTCGATTTTACATAAAATACCCGAAACATCGGGCCCTTACATGATCAAATCACATAAAAAATAGTAAAATCTATGGTCATAAAATTAACCAAAATAGTTCAATGCAAACCATACATACATTATGCATTAATCAATCCCACCAATAGCCAATGCAAATTTTAGTGAAACAAAATTAGATCTACGATCGGCTCTGATACCAATTGAATGATTGGAATTCCATAATTCCGTAAACCGGAAGCGTGATTGGGACCGATTCGTAATTAATTTTTTTTAATATAAAATACCAATACATTGGCTATAATATTAGAACTATTCTAAATATATATTAAGGTTAAGCATACAAAAATATTAGATCTAAATCTAATTTATAAAGTAACAAATTACTTTCTCTCGTTGACGACTTAGATTAAATTCACCAACTGCATGTGAATTAATCACGAACTAGTGTGAAAACCACCACTATGGCTACACCGGTATGACTCTGAGACTTCTAGAGGCAGGAGACTGGTGGGAGTCTAGAGGAAGCCTCGAGGGAAATTCTCTGAGAGAAGAAGAATGAATGGGATGCCTTTCACCCCACCTCAGGGGTCCTATTTATAGGTAAAGGCCAAGACCTTTTTCCTAATAGGAAAAGGTCTCTAATTTTAATAATTAATTAATTAATTCCATAATTAATTAATTTCCCTAATTAAATATCATATATTTAATATTAGGGATTTTATTAAAATTAAAATTAATATGAATCCAATTCATATTATATTTATTTGAACTCTTTCAAATATTTTCTCCCAAGAATTAATTTTTGAAATTAATTCAAAAATTATATTATAAAGTTTCATAAACTTTATATTATAATGCATCAATATACATTATACGATTCCTCAAATAAATTGAACACTTTCAATTTACAATTTATACTTAATTGCCTCAAGTCTCTTTACGAGCTACCAGTGGGACCTAATGGACCTACAGATCAGAAGCTCCAACGATACGAGACTAATTAGCCAAACTCATTGACCAAGTTTAGTCAACATTCGTTAACTGTGGGTCACTCCACTAAAGACCCACAACTGCACTCTTCTCACTGTAGAATATTTCTGTGTCCATGGATATCGACCAAACAGTAAGTCAATCCTTCACGTGTGTTCGTAACACCAGCTGGGTCAAATTACCGTTTTACCCCTGGGTTACCTCTGGTTCCTTAAGTACAACTGATTCCTCTAATGAACAAGTTGTTTAGGGTCCAACCACTAAACAGGAGTTCCTCTCGGGCTAGGAGAGGACGACGCGCCTTTGTTCAAGCCCTGAAATCAGCCCTTAAGGGAACACACATCTACTTACCCTAATAGGGGAAGGAGTGAATTCCATCTTGTACTGTTATGTTCCCAGCCCACATTCGGTCTTGCCCCTGAAATGGTAGGATTGTTGAGTCGGCGAACTGGCCACTCTCACCCATACAAATCTAAGGACAATCCTGTTGGGTTTTATGTCCTAAAACTCGTAGATAGTGAATTATTAACGAATTATACACTTGTAACAATAAAGTGTTATTGAGGTTTATGCAATAAAGTGTTATTGTCATATTAAGTCTAGAATTGCACAATATGACCCAAATCCAATAAACAAAGATCCAAGGTTGTTTACATGAGACTTGAACTAGTATGTGGGGACATACGAGGATCAGTGTTCAAGTTGTTGGGTTTTATGCCCTAAAACTCGTAGATAGTGAATGTAACCGTTGACCGGATATTAATGAAATAATATTGATATATTTTTCCATTAATTGTTATTAGTTATTTTATATTTGTCTTTGCCTAATAATAACCCTAATCCAATAAACTAGACATCCAAGGTTGTAATATGAGTCTTGAACTATATGTAGCGACATATGGGATCATTGTTCAAGAAACAGCCTAAAGGGTCTATAGTATAGGGATAAGACTGGGTGCCTTATCCTGGTGACACTATGGATACGACCCACTTTGTATTTGATACAAACGCTGCGATCCAACGCGTTCGTGTAGGAGACATGCGAGTGGGGGTATCCTATGCAATGAGTTTGCATAAGACCGGACCGCGAAATAGTAACCACTGGTTATAACACCGTTAACTAGTTGGTTTTCTATTTTACTAGGACGACCTAGACAACTTAGTCTTAATCTTGAGTTGATTATGGACTCCTGCTCATGAGAGATTGTCCTTTGATTTGTATGGGTGAGAGTGGCCAATACGCCGACTCAATAAGCCTACCACTTTGGGGACAAGACCGAATGGGGAGCTGGGAACATAATCGTACAAGATGGAATTCACTCCTTCCCGACTTTAGGGAAGCAGATGAGTGTTCCCTTAAGTGGTTACTCCGAGTCTTGAACAAAGGGCCCTACCCTCTCAATGGCACGAGAGGGTTTTCTGTTTGATGGTTGGACCACAAACAGGTTGTTCATTAGAGGAGAATTGGTACTTAAGGAAATAGAGGTAACCCAAGGGTAAAACGGTAATTTGACCCAGCTGGTGTTACGGACACTCGTGAAGGACTAACTAGTCGATATTGGTCTAGATCCATGGACACAGAAAATATGTCTGCAGTGAGAAGAGTGCAACTGTGAGTCTATAGTGGAATGTACACACAGTTAACGAATATTGATTAATGTGGTTAATGAGTTTGACCAATTAATCTCACATCGTTGGAGCTTCTGATCTGCAGGTCCATTAGGTCCCACTGGTAGCTCGTAAAGTAATTTGAGGCAACTAAGTAATAAAAGTAAATTGAAAATGTTCAATTTATTAAGGGAAACAAATATAATATATATTGATATATTATTATGAGAGAAATTAATATTTGAAAAGTTCAAATATAAATTTATGGAAGTTTGAAAGAGTTCAAAATAATGAATTAATTAATTTAAGGCCTAAAATGTGTTTGGGCAAAATTAATTAATTCTAGGCCGAGAATTAAATATGTGATATTTAATTGGTGGTTAATTAGTTAAAGAATTCATTAACCGGGAATTAATCAATTATGGAAATAATTAATCACTTAAGGAAGTGATTAATCATTTATGGAAATGATCTAATCACTTATGGAAGTAATTAGTCATTTGTGGAAAAGATTAATCAACTATGGAATTGATTGATCATGATTGATTAATTAAGGAATAAGATTGAATCAATTATGGAAAAGATTGATTTAATTGAATATTTTATTCATGGCCTCTTTTCTATAAATAGAACACTAGACCTAATTGGTCATGACACTTGAGACACTTGACACTCTTGAAAGACAAGACCTAGAATTCTCTCTAGCCTCCCTCTTAGAGAAAGACTCCCCCAAGTCTTTTGCCTCCTAGACTTAGAGACATACCGATGTAACCTCTGTGGTGATTGTGTCAATCAAAGAAGAAAATTCCAGCGAAGAAAACCAAAGGCGGCTGTTGCGTTTTGTTCGTTGGAGCATCGTTGGCGAAGAACGGTCAAGTCTACAACGGAGGTTTGTAACGGTTCTTCCCCTTTTCTTTAGAAAAGTTTTAAAAATAAATTTAGATTTATTTTAGCATGTTTAAACCGATTTTACAGTGGCTTTAAAGGTTGTTTAAAGTTTTGTTTGAGTTATCGTAACGATATTTTAATGTTAATTAATATACGGCGTAAGGTCCAATCGATGCGCTTCTGCTACGTGGGGACTTTTATTCCCTTCACAAGTGACAACCTAAAAGGTCTATAGTACATGGATAAGGTTGGGTACCTTATCCTGGTAACACTATGTGATACGGCCCGCTTTGTATTCGATACAGACGTATTGATCCAAGGCGTCCATGTAGGAGACATGCGAGCGGGGGTATTCTATGCAATGAGTTTGCATAAGACCAGACCACGAAATAGTAAACCACTAGATGTAACACCGTTAACTAGTTAGGTTACTGTTTCAATAGGATGACCTAGGTAACTCGATCTTAATCCTGAGTGTGTCATGACCTCCTTCTCACGAGGGATTGTCCTTTGATTAGTACGGGTGAGAGTGGCCAGTACGCCGACTCAATAAGCCTACCTTCTTGGGGACAAGACCGAGTGGGGGGCTGGGGACATGACAATACAAGATGGAATTCACTCCTTCCCCTACTGGGGCAAGAAGATGTGTGTTCCCTTAAGGGCTGATTCCGGGGCTTGAACAAAGGCGCGCCGTCCTCTCCTGGCCCGGGAGGAACTCTTATTTAGAGGTTGGACCCTAAACAAATTGTTCATTAGAGGGATCAGTGGTACTTAAGGATCCAGAGGTAACCCAGGGGTAAAACGGTAATTTGACCCAACTGATGTTACGAACACACGTGAAGGATTGACTTACTGCATTGGTCGATATCCGTGGACACAGAAATATTCTACAGTGAGAAGAGTGCAGCTGTGGGTTTTTAGTGGAGTGACCCACAGTTAACGAATGTTGATTGACTCGGTTAATGAGTTTAGCTGATCAATCTCGTATCGTTGGAGCTTCTGATCTGTAGGTCCATTAGGTCCACCTGCTAGCTCATAACGGGTTCTGAGATTATATAGTCTTGATTATTAAAGGGAATATAAGTTAATTGTATTTTGATGCAATTAATATAATGTATGGAGATACATTATAGTATAAGTTTAATTAATGAATTAAACTTTATAATAAAATTAATTTTGGATATGATTCAAAATTAATTAATGACAGAATTATGAATTTAATTAAATATGTGATATTTGATTAATTCATGAATTAATTAATTGGGGAATTAATTAATTTAATTTTAATTTGGTTAAATGTGATTTAATCAAATTAAAACTATAGTTTACATTGATGTACATTTTGATGCAAAATAAAACTATAGGTTAAATGAGAGATAAAATTGAATATGATTCAATTATAAAATTAATTAAATATTTGATATTTAATTAATGTGGATTCAATTGATGAGATTAATTGAATGGCCAATTTAATTCAATTGAATATGATTCAAATTGAATTAAATACCTTAGGTTATAATTGATTTAATTAATATTGATTTAATTAAATTAATTATAATTATTTAATTAATTAAATGATAAATGATAATTATTATTTAATTAATAGATGGCCAAGATCGTTTGGATTTGATCCAACGATCTAGAATGAGTAGGGTTTTAACTCCCTCCCCACTTATCGTTAAGTGGAGAAGGGGTTACTCAGATTAGCTCTCACTCTCTCATGTTTCATGATTACAGAAAAGAGAATTCTCTCTCAATTTTCTCTCTAGCTCTTTCCAAAAATTACAGCAACTTGTTTTTGCTGGAATTTTTCCCTTTCCAAGACTAGTTTTGGGTTCCCACAAGCCAATCTCAAGTAATCCAAGAGATATAGCGGGTGATCCATAATGGTGGTGTCGATTGGGAGATCAAGAACGATCAAGAACGAGAATCTTGGAGCATCGTGCTGTATTCTTCGAAAATCCAAGTAAGTGTTCTTGATCTTGAATATATTTACAGCATGCTTAATCTTAGTAATTTAGAAACTGTTTCTAATTTTGTTGCCAACGTATTGGTTTTTCTGAAATTGAAATTTAATTCGAGATTGGTCTTGTTTGCTTCTTCTGCCAAAGGGATTTCAACCCTTCAAATCCCTCCTGAAAGGGGTTCATAACAGACTCAGGATTGAGATTGAGTTACCTAGGTCATCCTATTGAAATAGAAACCTAAACTAGTTAACGACGTTACATTTAGTGGTTACTATTTCGCGGTCCGGTCTTATGCAAACTCATTGCATAGAATACCCCCACCCACATGTCTCCTACATGGATGCTTTGGATCATTGCATCTGTATCGAATACAAGGTGGGTCGTATCACATAGTGTCACCAGGATAAGGTACCCAGCCTTATCCCTATACTATAGACCTTTTAGGTTGTTACTTGGACACTGATCCCCGTATGTCCCCACATACTAGTCCAAGTTTCATTTAAACAACCTTGGATCATAGTTTATTGGATTTAGGGTTTATTAATGCAAACTCGATTATTCAATAACCAAATTACTGAATTACTCAAATAACACTTTATTGAGATCGATTAATTTGTTTCATTTACTATCTACGAGTTTTAGGGCATAAAACCCAACAGCTGGAGGCAGCAATAAAAATGCTGGAGCAGTGGTTCTGTTCCAGATGTGGAACCACCTTATGTGTCGCCCCCACCTTATGTACCACCTCTACCTTTTCCACAAAGGCAAAAGCCTAAGAGTCAGGATGGTCAATTTAAAAAGTTTTTAGAGATTCTTAAGCAATTGCACATAAATATCCCTTTAGTAGAAGCTATTGAGCAAATGCCAAATTATGCTAAATTTCTTAAGGATATTTTAACTAAAAAGAAGAGGTTAGGTGAGTTTGAAACTGTATCTCTTACTGAGGAATGTAGTGCTATTCTTAAGAATGGGCTACCACCCAAGGCTAAGGATCTAGGGTCATTTACTATACCTGTGTCTATAGGTGGAAAAGAGTTAGGTAGAGCACTCTGTGATTTAGGTGCAAGCATTAACCTCATGCCTCTTTCGGTCTATCGGAAGCTTAGCATTGGTGAAGCTAGGCCTACCACAGTCACACTCCAACTAGCTGATAAATTTATATTTCCTGTTGATTTTATTATTTTAGACTATGAGGCTGATAAAAATGTCTCAATTATTATAGGTCGTCCATTTTTGGCTACTGGTAGGGTGTTAATAGATGTTCAAAAAGGGGAATTAACAATGAGAGTTTGTAATGAGGAAGTGAAATTTAATGTGTTTAAAGCCATGAAATATCCAGACGAAATGGAGGATTGCTCCTTCATTAGGATTCTGGAGAGCACAGTTATCGAGACAACAATACAGGATTCGGCTAGTAAGCATTCGGAAGAGCATGGAGAGGTTAGTGTAGAGGATTTAGAAGTTTGTTCTTTAGAAAGAAAAAATGAAAAAGAGTTGTTTAGGTGTGAGGATGTTTTTTAGTCTTTAGATTTAGATCAAAGGAAGACTCCTCCAATTAAGCCATCCCTGATTCAGGCACCTACTTTAGATTTGAAGCCCTTGCCGGATCATCTAAAGTATGTGTATCTTGGGGAAGGTGAGACGTTGCCCATTATTGTTGCATCAGATTTAATGCCAGAGCATGAAGAGGCCTTAATAAAATTGCTGCAGCAATACCGCAAGGCTATAGGTTGGACATTGGCTGACATTCAGGGAATTAGCCCATCTTTTTGTATGCACAAAATTACTCTAGAGGAGGGATCCTTTAGGAGTGTTGAGCAACAAAGAAGGCTTAACCCTGCAATGAAAGAGGTTGTTAAAAAAGAGGTGATTAAATGGTTGGATGTTGGGATCATTTATCCAATTGCCGATAGCAATTGGGTAAGCCCTGTTCAATGTGTTCCTAAGAAAGGAGGTGTCACTGTGGTGAGCAATAAAGACAATGAGTTGATCCCAACCAGGACAGTAACTGGCTAGATGGTTTGCATGGACTACAGGAGGCTTAATAAAGCCACCCGTAAGGACCATTTCCCTCTACCATTTATTGACCAGATGTTGGATAGATTGGCTGGTCAGGCCTACTACTGTTTCTTAGATGGTTATTCTGGGTACAACCACATTACTATTGCTCCTGAGGATCAGGAAAAACCCACTTTTACCTGCCCTTATGGGACGTTTGCTTTTAGACTAATGCCTTTTGGCCTTCGCAATGCTCCAGCAACATTTCAGCGGTGTATGTTAGCAATATTTTAGAAAATTTAGGTAAGGTATTAAAAAGATGTGAGGATACCCATCTAGTTCTTAATTGGGAGAAATGCCACTTCATGGTGAATGAAGGCATAGTGTTAGGTCATAGGATTTCTAAGAATGGTCTAGAAGTTGATAGAGCAAAAATAGAGGTCATAGAGAAACTAGAACCACCGAATTCAGTGAAGGGAAATCGGAGTTTTTTAGGACATGTTGGATTTTATAGGAGGTTCATAAAGGATTTTTCCAAAATCAGTAAACCTCTTTGTAACTTATTGAGTACTGATCATATTTTTGACTTTAATGCAGATTGTAGGAAGGCTTTTAAGACTTTAAAGGCTGCTTTAATCTCAGAACCCATTCTGTGTGCACCTAATTGGAATTTACCATTTGAGGTAATGTGTGATGCGAGTGATGCTGCGGTAGGTGCTATGTTGGGGCAAAAGCAGGGCAAATTTATCCATCCTATATATTATGCAAGCAGGGTTTTAAATGAGGCACAAGTCAACTACACAACTACTGAAAAGGAGTTGTTAGCTATAGTGTTTGCTTTTGAGAAATTTCGGCCATATTTGGTTGGATCCAAAGTCACGGTGTTCACGGATCATGCAGCAATAAGGTATTTAATGTCTAAGAAATATGCAAAGCCTAGACTAATTCGTTGGGTTTTATTTTTGCAGGAATTCGACTTGGAGATAAAGGATAAGAAGGGATCATAAAATGTCATTGCAGATCATTTATCTCGTCTTGATCCATTATCATCTTTGCTGGAGCAATCTGCCATTTCAGATTCTTTTCCAGATGAACATCTTTTTGCTGCTGAGGTAAAGGTAGTCAGGGATGTCCCTTGGTATGCTGATATTGCCAACTTTTTGGTAAAGGGAGTCACTCCTATTGACATGGATTGGAGGCAGAAGAAAAAGTTTAAGCATGATGCAAAATTTTTCTATTGGGATGAGCCATTTATGTATAAGCAATGCTCTGACGGTATTATTTGCAAGTGTGTTTCAGGTGCTGAAGCAAAGGAAATCCTGGGGCAATGTCACTCTTCGCCGTATGGAGGTCATTTCAGCGGTCAGAGGACAACTATGAGGATTTTACATTGTGGATTTTTTTGGCCTACCTTATTCATAGATGCCCACTGGTTTTACAAGCAATGTGATGCTTGCCAAAGGAGAGGAAATTTAGGGCCTAGAGATGAAATGCCTCTTACTTACGTTTTAGAAGTTGAATTATTTGATGTATGGGGTATTGATTTTATGGGACCATTTCCCCCTTCTAATGGCAATGTTTTTATCTTATTGGCAGTTGATTATGTGTCCAAGTGGGTGGAGGCTGTCGCATGCCATCAGAGTGATGCCAAGACAATTGCAAGGTTTCTTCAATCGCACATCTTTGCGCGGTTTGGGACACCAAGGGCTCTAGTGAGTGATGAGGGTACACATTTTGTTAATAATATCTTAACTAAGCTTTTAGCTAAGTATGGGATTAAACATAAGATAGCTACCCCTTATCACCCACAGGCAAATGGTCAAGCGGAAATTAGTAATAGGGAAATAAAATCGATTTTAGAGAAAGTAGTCCATCCATCTAGAAAGGATTGGTCTTTTAGGTTGGATGAGGCTCTTTGGGCTTATAGGACAACCTATAAGACTCCTCTAGGTATGTCTCCCAATAGGTTAGTATATGGGAAAGCTTGCCATTTACCATTGGAGCTAGAGCATAAGACATTTTGGGCTTTAAAAAAGTTAAATTTTGATCTGAGTCGTGCTGGAGCAATAAGAATGTTGCAGCTAAATGAATTAGAGGAGTTTCGCCAATTTTCTTATGAGAATGCGAAAATGTATAAAGAAAAGACTAAGCTGTGGCATGACAAGAAAATAAAATCTAAAGAGTTTGTCAAGGGTCAAAAAGTCTTGCTTTATAATTCTAGATTAAAATTATTTCCTGGGAAGCTAAAATCTAAATGGTCAGGACCATTTATTGTGATTGAGGTTTTCCCCCATGGAGCAATTAATTTGCAGGATGAAAAAGATGGGAGAGTGTTCAAGGTGAATGGACAGCGTGTGAAGCATTATTGGGGTGAGGAGTTTCAGTCGAAATATTCTTCCCTAAGGTTGGTTGATGATTGAGAGAGCAGGATTTTTGCGGGAGCATTTCACAGAGCAAAATTTTGAGCTCCCATTGTTTGTATCGTTTTTTCGCTGATTTGTTTTTAATTCCGATTAGGTTAGATTTGATTTTTGCATGGTTTATTAGATTCTATCTTTCAGTATTTTTATTATTTTTGGTAGTTTAGATTTTATCTATTTTGTTTTGAATTTGATTTGATTTTATTATCAGGTTATTTATTTAAAATTATCTTTAAAATATCTTTGAGTTATATTTTCATTGATTAGATTTTATTAGGTTAGATCTAGATTTTATTTTCAGTTATTTTAATTCTGTTTAATTTAAATTAATAAAGATTTTCTCTTATTTATTCGGCTTCAATTAGAAATAAAAGATAAGATTTAGGTCGATTGGATCGGTTAAATTTGAATTTGAATTTGATTTAAATTTTGTATCTAAGATTATTCAGGTTCAGCAGGTTGTTGCGGCAAAGTTATGGCTGGAGCAAAATCATCCGAATAGAAGGGATTTTGTTGAAATTTTATTATTTTAACCGTTGGGATTTTCTCTGAATTTTCCCAGGTAACTTTGCATGCGTTATCTAAAGCGGCCACGTGTCACAGCAAGATGATCCAACGGTCTCATTAGTTGACAGCGCATAATTAATTACTGCGGGCGATTTGAAATCAGGAATTTACCGCTGATGGTTTAAATTAAACGGTAATATAATTTAAGAAGAGAAAATCTTTTCGGTTGGGATTTCAATTTGCTGAGGCCCTATTTATTAGCAATCTCTGGTAGGTAAGTTCACCTCATATTCTTGATTCGAATCTTTGTTGCGTGCATTCTTCTTCTTTCTTTCTTTGTATTCTCTGTCAAACAACTTGCACCTTCAATGGCAAAAACAAGAGCTAGAAAAGAGAGGCAGAGTGAGGAGGAAGAGATATCTGTTACCCCCGAAGCTCAGAAAGTAAAAACCAAGAAGAAAAGAACACCGGAGGAGAAAGAAACTAAAAGAAGAAGACGACAATAGAGGGCTGAAGAACAAGAAAAGGCAACAGAGGATGAGGCTGTTGCAATAGAAGAAGGAGACCCGAAAGAATCTGATAAACAGAATCCAGAAGAGGATGAGCAGGGAATGACGGCTACAGAAGAAGTTCGAGAGGAAATTCAGGAGAAACAACGTGAGGATGTACAGGCAGAGGCTGAGATTGAAAGAGAACCAATTCAGGAGGCTCGTATTGAGGTTATCATGCTTGAACCTCCGAAACTGTTGCCGCATTAAGCGGAAGGCCGGCCGTATTCAGGTAATTCGGACTGATACCCCGTCACCACCATCATCGGATTCTGAGAGAGAGAAGGCAGAATGAGAGGAAAGAGAGAAAAAAGAAGCTGAGGACAAAGTGCGAGAAGAAGCAGAGAAGAAGGCTGAGGAAGAACAGTTGCTCAAGCGAAGGGCAGAAAAGGGCAAAAACATTGCTGAAGCATCGGAGGAACATGATGAAATAGAAGAACAACAGTTACCATTTGATCGCTTTGCCAATAATTTTGCCAGAGCAAAATACGCTAGGCTTCTGAAAAGAGATTTCTTGTTTGAGAGCGGTTTCAGCGGTGATCTTCCACTGTTTCTGAGGACCGGTATTGCAGACCACGACTGGGAGCTATTTTATGCGAAGCCTGAGTCTGTAAACGCACAGGTGGTGCGTGAATTCTATGCCAACATTGATAAAGAGGATGGTTTCCTTGTAATTGTCCGAGGAGTCGAGGTAGATTGGAGTCCGAGTGCTATCAACGCACTGTATAATCTTCAGAACTTCCCCCATGCGGCATATAATGAGATGGCTGTGGCGCCATCTGATGAGCAACTAAGTGATGCTGTGCGGGAGGTAGGAATTGAAGGGGCACAATGGCAGTTATCCAAAACTCAGAAGAGGACATTCCAGTCGGCTTATTTGAAAAGGGAAGCGAACACGTGGATGAGATTTATTAGACAGAGGATGCTTCCAACAACACATGACTCGACAATCTCCAGGGAACGAGTTCTCCTAGCTTTTGCCATCTTGCGGTCTCTCAGTATTAACGTAGGGAGGATCATTGCGAGTGAAATTTTTGGTTGCTGGAAAAAGAAGGTGGGGAAGCTGTTCTTCCCAAATACAATTACAATGCTTTGTAGAAAAGCAGGGGTTCCATTTGATGAGGGAGATGTGATTCTGTTTGACAAAGGGATCATCGACACACCCAATTTGGCACGGCTCCAGCGCATGCAGGAGGTACGTCAAGGTGGGCTTATCTACGGCATTAACACGATTCTAGAACAACTGGCACTTTCGGCCAGTAGGTAGGAGTTTGCTGAAAGGCAAACTTTAACCTTCTGGAACTACGTTAAGAATCGGGATGCCGGCTTAAAGAGGGCGCTGCAAGAGAATTTTTCAAAACCATACCCAGCCCTTCCCATATTCCCTGACGATCTGTTGAACCCCTGGATTCTGCCCCCACCTGCTGAAAGAGGAGAAGAGAATGATGATGAAGAGTAGGGTCAGGAAGATTGATGGATGAGATGATCTTCAGCGAGCATTACTTTTGTTCCTAAAATTTTGTTTGCTCGTGCATATCTGACCCCATTTTCTTGTTTCTTTTTAATTTTTCTGCTTTAAAAAATATATCTCGGCTATGTACTTTCTTTTCTTATGTTTTTAATGAAATTTTTAAATGTTTTCATTCCATGAGCACTGACTAACTCTAACTTAACTATTTTCTTCTGAATTTTTGAAGCTTGGACTGATTACGCTTAATTAGATCAAGGTATTCTGATCTCCAGAAACCTTTTGCTTGAGCATTTCTTCTAGCCTGGACTGTTGCTGCGGCAAAGAAGATTTTGGAGGTAGTGTTGACTTATATGATCCACTTTAAGCTTAGTTCTAGTCCCACGTTTAGTTTAAAAATTCAGATAGAAAAATTTAAGTTTGGGGGTGAAATTGCTTAATTAATGATTCATTGGGGACAATGAATAATTCAAGTTTGGGGGACTTTTTGCTACTCCAATTATTTTGCTCGAGCATTCCTCTCCTTCAAGTTAAAATTTGCTAGGTTGTTGAGTAACCGGGGACATTTGTGATACCCACAGTTTGTCTTCGCGTCAAAAGATGACCTAGGAAATATGAAAAAATGAGAATTATTATTTGTTGAAAAAAATTATTTGTTGAAAATTTTGCTGAAAAAAAATTCATGGAGCAAAAGTTTTAAGGGATGAATGATGCAGCAGTTTTTCTGTCTCCCAGAACTTAGGTGAGCTTCATCATAGAATGTTGCCATTCTGAGGGGCAAGACATGGAATAACTAAGGATTCTTGAGCTTTATAAAGAGTATTGAGCCTAGTTGGTGAATGAGTTTGAGGCAAGGGTATACTGCACCATAAAGTGGGTCATCCCATGCTTAAGAGCTTATGACTGTAAGGCTGCTTTAATTCTGAAAAACAAAAATAAACTCCTTGAAAATATGTTTTAAGATGTCTGATAATAGAGCTAGGCTGTGGTAAGTTCTTAGAATTAAGTTAAAAGTGGTGATTATTTGCCCATGCCGGAGGAATCATTTTTCTGTAGCAGAGCTCGGTTTTGCAGAGTGCTCAGGTAAAGGTCTAAAGTAGTGTTGGACTGTCTGGTTGGATTAAGCTATTCTTTGTCTAATGTTTTGAATTCTCGAAGGAAGGTTGGTTAGTATTTCTCAGGACGCGCAATAGTTCAAGTTTGGGGGTGTGATAACTGCCCAAAAGGTAGTTATTTAGGCCTCATTTATATAAGGATTTGTGTGTCTTTGATGCTTAATAGGGTTGGTTTTAGAGAGATATTACATGTTTTAACCCATTTGGAAGAATGGAAGCTTTGGAAATCATTTTGTGCAGAATCTGTTGCTGGGCGACTGGAGGGAGCAAATTCTGTGCTGCAGCAAAACTGGGAGCAGAACTGCCACATCACAGCTCGTTAGCGAACTTCATGAACCGACTTCTGTTGAGTTATTTTCGGGATAAAGGAGCAAGGTTAACCCTACACGTGTCCAAGTTGACCTAATTCAAGCCTCCTATCCTTCTATAAAAGGAAGTAGCCGTCCAAGTCAAAAGTATTCCAACTTTCCTTGGAAGCCGAGTAGTATAGAGAGATTGGAGATTACCAAAAACACCATCATCCGCAAGCTAATTAAGGAGATTATTATTTTCTTTATTATCTTGTGATTATGGACATGCCTACTCAGATTGTAATTCGTGTTTCGATGCTTATTATGAACTAAGTAGCTTTAGGCGTTGGTTAAGTAATATGTAGTTGTCGTGCTTCATCTCTAATAATATATTTGATTATTGCAACTTGATTAGTTGTTGTGCTTATTCTTATTTTATGCCCGCTTGGCCAGTCGGTGTGAATACCTCTCTCTAGTTTCAGGGATGATTTAGAGAGTGTGTGGCAATTAATCACATTACGATCATTGTGTATTGGTGAACGCCAGTGACTGAGCTAGGGATTGCCAGTTGCCTAGTGCTTGATCGGTCGTTCTTCATTGGGGTTGAAATACATTCCAAAAGATCCAGAGTTCCGGGAGGAATCCGTTAATAATACTGCGAGAGTTTGCATGATCAATAATATTGCTAGAGCATCTTTTAAAACAATTACTAAACTTGACCAGCGCTTGTCCTTAATCTGCCTGCCTATTCGTTGATTTGTTGTTCTGCCATTTATTTTGCTTCAGCATAATTCTTATAAAACCAAATCATTTTTACCATCTTTGAAACCATTAGAAAGTTACACAAAATAGGTAAAGTGAAAGCTAATTCAGGACTCGGATTGATAATATTACTTGCTGCAGACTGTGTATACTTGCACAGGAATTATAGAGTCTTTTATACCATATTTTTACTCACTCTAGGAGCCCAACAATGTACTAGGAGAACGAGAAGAAAAAGGTGGAAAAAAGATTGAAGTAGAAGAAATCAGTCAACAACCCATGAAAGGACTAAGAACCAAACCCTGCTGGGGGAAGGGCTTTGAAGATGAAGAAGCTCATGTTTATGTAATTGACCTGGTAGGATTACTATCCTTGAAAAATTATTTTTGTATATCATGTGGATCTATAATGAATTAAAATAATAAATCAAAATAAAACATAATACAAACATGAACCCAAAATATCTTGACAAGAGTAAAAACTCTGTCTAGGAAAAGGTACTTAAGTTGACCATACGGAACACCTTTTCCTGGGGATTTACCTGGGAGTTTGAAAAGTGAAAATTATTTTTTATCCATCGAATAAAAAAATATATAAATAATAATAATAATAATAAATCATGATTAAACATGTGAACTTTCTAACATGTTTGTGATTGTTTGAGCTAATAAAAAGAAAGAAACGCACAGGAAAATGAAAAAGTTAGAAAAAAAAGGCTGAAATACTGGGAGAAATGCGATCGCATTTTCCCCTAGTACATTTGGAAATGCGACCGCATTCTCCAAAAGTAAGAGGGTAGTTACGTCATTTTTTTGATCAGCACGTAACCTAATTGAGAAACCTATAAATAGCTGACTTTAGTCTTTTCCTCTTCACCAACCACTTAAACCTTTTGCATTCAAGTCAAAATCAAGAACTCTCCATCTTCACCCCATCTTGGAACCGAAACCGACAAGCAAGAATAATGAAGAACACACCAAAATCGTGTTCAACCCGCAAGATTACTCGATCTCAGAGTAATCAAACCGCCCAAGAAGCTGAAGCAGGTGTTCAACGGCAAAAAGAGCAACCCGCAACAGCCATAGATGGCGCGAGGGGGGCGAGACCTATGGGTTTCTCGCCGACGATCGTAGACCAAGGAACCAACATCCAAACTCCTTCCTCGTCAATGTCGGCTACCTCGAGGGAGAATCTAAGTTCATCTCAACCTAGGAGGTCCACGCGCACCAATCTCATCCACAAAACCCAAAACCCCGCGAGCCAACAGTTTAGAAAACGCTAAAGGTCTCTTGGAAAGGAGGGACTTCAACGGGTAAAAATTTTGAACCTTCTACTAACCCTTCTTCGTCTTGCAGGGACAAACCATTTGTTACGTACAGTGCAAGGAAGAAGAGTCCCAAGAAGGTTGCACCTGAAAAGCCACTTGTCATCGAGCCACTCAAGACCGCGAGAATGCCCCCGATGTGTTCGATGACATAATCCGCCAAACTGTGGCAAAGGCCCTCGTGATTGTTGAAGGTTATAAGGCTGAACAAGATGCTTTGAGGGAGATTGGGGATGAAAAAGAAATGGAAAACAAGAGCATGAGGGAAGAGGATGAGTTCGCTAGAAAAAAAGACTTGGAAGAAGTTGAAAGGAAGAAGGAAGAAGAAAAGCAAGAGGCCGAGAGGGCCAAGTTAGCTGAAGAAGAAGAAAGAAAACAAGATGAAAAACTAAGGAGGCTTGATGCTGAATTGCAACTCCTTGAGGAAGAAAAACAGAGAAGGGAAAATTTGAGGAAAGAAGAAAAAAGAAGAAAAGAGGCTGAAGACTTCCTTACAGCTTTTGAGCCACTCCACAAGGCTAAAAGTGAGACTGAGTTGCTGTAATGAGGAGAAGAAGAGGCCCTTGAGGGGCCAAATGAAGAAAATCCAGAAAATGAAAAAGAATAAAAAGAAGAAGAGAATAAAGGTCATAATGCGACCACATTTGGGCCGCATTCTGAAGAAGGCAAGGATGAGGCCACCGAAGCACAACCAGCTGATGAGGTCTTTGAACCTCTATTCAAATATGATCCACCAGCAGCTGATAACACCACTTCGAGAGAGAAGGGGGATGACAAAGAGGAAGAGAATAAGGAGGGCGACACCTCCAATGACTCAGCAACAGAATCCGACTCAGAGATCAAGGAATTGGATGACGACCAAGTTCCCATCTCTGCATCATTGAGGAAAAAGAGAATAAGATAGATCAGGGTCGAAAGGAGGACCAAAAAACGAAATGATCAGATTTTTGTCAAGAGGCCGAGGACAAGGTCCATGGACGCCTCTCCTGCAACTCCTCCTACCATCTCACCTGCCAAGCCGAAAGCCAAATCTCCCAAGGTTGCATCTCCTAAAAATCCATTCATAGAAGTCTTCAAAGATGTAAATTTTTAGGAACATATGGAAATGATGAGAAAACGAGATTTCCTCAACGAGAAGGGATTCTTTAACAGAGTGGGAGCACTGCCAGAGTTCGTAACCAGAGTTATCTCACAGTACAAGTTGCAATAGTTCTGTGCTCACCCTCAGGAGGTTGTGGTTCCTTTAGTTCTAGAGTTTTACGTCGAACTAAGGGAGGAAAGCACGAGTATGACATTGGTGAGAGGCAAGATGGCCAACTTCTCTTATGTTGACATCAACCGGATGTACAGAATCAAGGCACCCTTACATCCAAGAGGGAACAATGCCATTAAGAACCCCTAGGCCAAACAAATGAAAGATGCACTGAAATTGCTGGCCAACAAGGGAGTTTAATGGAAAGAGTCCCAAACGAAGGTGACGACATTAGTGTCAAGTGACCTAAAGCATGAATCTGCAATATGGCTTCACTTTATCAGGAACCGATTGATGCCAACCACCCATGACAACACCATCTCAATAGAGAGAGTCATGCTCCTCTACTGTATTATGAAGGTGTTGGAGATCAACGTTGGGAGCATGACCGGGGATGAAATCTTTGCCTATGGAAGAAAGAAAGCAGAGAAGTTTTTCTTTGGGCCATTGATCACCCAGCTTTGTCAGAGGGTGAAGATAGTTCCTAGTAAGGATGAGGATCGTCACTTCTTCAAGCCTACCATTAACCTGCACTCGATTGGGAAGCTCAAACAAAACAATGCCCAAAGGAAAGACAAAGCCTCCACATCTCAAGGCACTCCACCATCATGGTTGAACACAACTTCTCCATCTCAGCACACTCCTTTTTCAGCGTCGTCACCATCGTCTGAAGCCCTTGCAATTTCCTACCAACAATTGGATTGACTCAAGGACAACCTGAGGACTTATTGGGCATATGCCAAGGACAGAGATGAAGAAATTAGAGAGTTTTACCTCTCTATCGCCCCTGCTCCTGTCTTTCCCGATTTTCGTCAATCGCTACTGCCTCAAGAAGATAAGGATTCTGATGATGAAGAAGATGAAAATGAAGATGAAGAAGAGAGAGAGAGAGAGTTCCTCGGATGAGGACTAGGGGAGTTTTCTGATCCCCTCTTACATGCTTTTTTTGTGAATAATATTGTTTTTATGTTTAATTGTTTGTTGTTTTTAGTTTTAGCATGTTTAAATTATGTTATTTATTGTTTAGTTGTTGTTTTATTAATTTAGATGATTAGTTTGTTGATAGTTATGTTCATATGATAGTTCTTAGATAGCTTGTTGATAGTTTAGATTAGATACACTTGAGTTTCTCAATCTTCTCTTAAAAAATCTGCTTGATATTTTTTCCTAAATCTATGAATCTCTTTGAAAATAAATCGGCTTTAAGAAAAATAACTTGAAAAAATGTTTTGGGAAAACATGTTTTCATTTGATTTTTCTTTTAAGTCCCTGATGATGATAACTAGAGCTTTGTTGTATCTCAAAAAGTGCCACCGTCACAACCGAATTGTTTTCTAGTCATAGGCTTTCCATTAGTCTTTTTCTTTATAGATTTTTCTGAAGTTTAAACTTCCTCATGTTTAACCTTTCTAACACAATAGGAGAGTTTAGCCTTGAAGTTTTTTTTTTAAAAAAAAAATCCTTATGCAAAGCCTTGCCTTAAAAAACAAAGCCAATGAGGACATTGTCTGACCTTAAGTTTGAAGGGGGATGCTTTACTTTGTAACTATTTATGCTTTATGCTATTCTTTTTGTAAATTTGTACTGCTGGAAAAGAATATGTGCTCAGTACATATCACTTAAAAAAAATGAAAAAGAAATGACCGGGAGTTACTCCTCCTTCTTAGAGTTTACTAAGTAACCAGGGGCATTCATGACACTCATGGTTTGTCACTGCATAAAAGGTTTACTTAGGGAAGTGAATATTATTCCAAGTTTGTGAACTTTGCTCGTAGCTAGATATCTTCACCACAAAGTGTCGATAAGCTAGAACAAAGGTAAAGATGACAACAATAATACTCTTGGGAGAAAAAGAAGCTGAATAAAATGAGCACCAGCAGCCAAATAAGTTTGGGGGAGATAGAAGAAGGTCTAGTAACTCATGTATGCTCAAGGAACCTAAAGTTTTGTTTTTCTTAACTAAAAGGACTGCACTACGCTCAATGAGTATAAGTTAGGTAGTTTAAGCATATTGGTTAGGATGGACTAGGGAGAGTTTTGCTTTGAGAAAGAACAATAGAAATCTTCATGCCTAGGAAACGATCTTGAGAAACATGTTTACTTGATTCCATGTCACTTGATTTGTAATCAAAAGTTGATACTAGTACAATGATTAACAATTATAACATTTTAGTTTGCAATTAATATTGAGCTCTTACATTCTGATTGACAATTAAAAAGTTGATCTCTAACATTTTGATTGGCTATTGCTTGAGGACAAGCAATGAGTTAAGTTTGGGGGTATGAGAAGGGTAAGAAATATACCTATTTTATCCTTATATTTAGCTCATTTCTTTGTGAAAGTTGCATGTTTAGATCAGTTTTACTATTCCCGAGCTCAAAATATGTTAAAGTTGATGAATTAGGGAGTTGAGAGTCACATTTGTCAAATTATACTTATTTGTGTTTAAAAAGACTCAATTTGATAGGAATTTGACCCAATTTAGTGTTGTGCAGAAAAACAGAGGAAAGCTAGAATCTGCCCAGAAATGCGACCGCATTTCTAGAACAACAGAGGCAGTTCCGAGTTTGACGCGGATCATTTTGAAAGACCGTTTTGACCCCGAAATCGTCTAAGCTACCAACCAACACACTTTTTCGCAACTTCTCAACCACTCCCGACACTATATAAGGCCTTGATCAACAAAAAATGCAAGTATAACTCATTTGGAAGAAGAGGGTGGTGGCAGAACCCTAGTTGACGCGTATGAGTAGGGATGCTCGAGGTCCTTCTTAGAAGACTGAATTCTAACCTTAGTTAGACATCAAACCTTAGGGTTTGTAGGAATTTTCACCCATTCCCACTTGTAAAAGCGAGAGATTGGAGTGTCGAGGGAACTTTAGAAGGATTGGATAAAAGAAAAAAAAAACCCTAGTGAAGTAGTGCTTGCTAGATACGTGAAAGGGCTAAAAAGAGAGCTTTAGGGCCAGTGTAGGGAGAAGATGAATGAAGGAGTGTATAAATTATTCCGGATTCTTAAAAATTATGATATGGCAGTCGATGATTCGCTTTTGTAAAGGAGGATAGGATAAAATTTTAAACTTCTTGATGGTTGATCGTGCTGGCTTATTTGTTTCAATGGTTTGCATTTATGGCTGGAAGCATTGAAGGTAAAGTCATTAAGATGCAAGTTACGATTCACATGCATTACTTTATTTTGCTCGGGGCTAGCAAAACCTTAAGTTTGGGGGTATTTGACATCATGCATTTATGCTATCTTTTTCCTAGTTATTTTAGTTAGTTTTGTACGTTAATTATGAGCTTTAATGTCTTTTTTATGTTGATTTTGTAGAAAATCGAGCTTGTGAAGCAAATCCGAAAAGTTTACTAAAATCTAAATCAAATTAGAGGGTTTGGACGTTAAGTAAAGAAAAAAAGGATATTTCTATCAAACTGGAGGCCCAAAAGCCCAAAGGAGTGAAGAGTTATAACGCCCTAGGATTTTAAAACTATCCTAGTGACATTACTAACTCCTTAACCAAGCTAACCGAATGCACCAAAAAGTTTGGTAGCATAACAACGTACATCAGACTAACCAAAAATTTTTCTAAGCCTGTTGAACAAGGAAAACACTTCTATATAACCAATTACTCATAATTGCTCTCCACAACACCTCAAATTCGCAACAGAACTTCCACAACAAAGCGAGTCAAGTCTCGCAACATCATTAACCAAATAAATAGAGTATTTACAACTAAAAACTTAACTCGGCACAACTAAATTCAACTTAAATTTATTCGAAAAAACTTAATTATCATTAACCATAAGAAGAGATAGAGTATACTAAAACCAACACAACTAAGCCTGTAATTCAACAAGAAAAGTTTCATAACTAAATCAAATGGGACAACGAGTTGTCCAACAATAATGAGCAACAACTATCCTAACCAAAATGAAAACAAAAGGAAGAAGAACACTAGCCAGTTATGGTCTTTCCTTATGTGCCTCCTCTGCATCACCATGGTCAAGGCAGTCCTCATAACCTGCATAATCTAAAGCAAACAACATGCTTTTCACACGCAAACTACAATGCTTTTAAAACTATAAACCAAACATGCTTTTATAACAAGAAATCAAACCACACAACACATATTGCATGCAACAACAGAATGACAACATGAATCCAAACATCATGTTACACACCCCCACATGGTTTCCACGCCATGCCCGCACACTCACACGTGATTTTCGTGTCACACTCTACACTCACATCTCCACATGTGATTTTCGCGTCACGCTCCGCACAACTCTCCAAGACTGACCCTTCGAGTCTCGCCGACCCCTGACCATTTATACCCAAGGACTCGACACTTCTCTATGGAGCTCGACATTCGATCCTTGACCATTTATACCCAAGACCTCGAACTGTGCATTGACCCTTGACCATTTAAACCCAAGGCCTCGATTACTAAGAAACATATTGACCCTTGACCATTTATACGCAAGGCCTCAATACTTGCTTCAAGACTCATCACACCGACCCTTGACCATTTATACCCAAGGCCTTGATGCTCCTCTTTATCTAACATTGGCATATCGACCCTCGACCATTTATACCCGAGGCCTCGACATCCAATAGTGATACATCAGCCCTCGACCATTCACACCCAAGGCCCTGATAATCTCAACCACAAAACTAGTCCTCTTTAAACCAATGATGACATGCCACCCCTTTGGCCATTTGTACCCGACGTGCACTGACATTCACCATTTTTCCCCTTTTCACACATTTTAAGTCCCTAACCTCTTTTCTCACACTCATCTATAATGCATATGCCCTGCAATATGCTTCTAGACTCAAGTACTATGCCCACCAAGCATGTACATACAACAACATGCTCTCACCTCACGCATAACTCATGAGCTCACAACAGAACTAGCATGCTTTCAACAAAACATCACAAACAACGTTCATATATTTCAGAACTACATGTATATGTAACAAATAAGCAACAGAACAAGTATAAAGAATATATAATGCGAGTAAACAAACAACGTGCATCATGCAATCAAACAGACCTCAGCAGATAGAAACTACTTACTAAAAAGCTTACAAGCGCTCCTAATGAACTCCTTTAACAGCTCTAAAGATCCAGATAAACTCTTAAACGACAATGATAACTTCTAAAGAATTAGAACTAACCTATAAATTCTTTAAACATGCTTGAAAGGGTTTAAAGAGACTTATTACTTGCTAACTCCACCAAACAAATTTATCCCTTGCTAGAAGTTACTTAAAATTAGCTCTAATCGAGCCAATGCTCCAAGTATATGATTTCCAAAGTTAGGAAATTGATTTGATGAGCCTAGCAAGAGATCTAACAACATTAAAACTCTAAAACTTACCAAACACCACTAAACAAGGTGCAATGTTCGCTGGAATTCATCGAACAGCACTAGAGCTCCTTGAATACGTGTTGTCCGAGGTCCAAATTAAGTGAAAATCGAAACTAACAGAACACCCATAGGTTATAGGCCATCCTCAAGCCAACCTAATAAAATTGTAAAGGTTAAAGAGTATGGAAACTTATCGATCGACACCTAAACGGCCTTGAAGCTTGTTGCCTAGTGACCGGATGAGTTCGAAATCACTAATCTGAACCTCCTAGCCTATGGCCATTCAGTCCTAAGACTGTTCGGATTATGGGTATTCGTCGAAAACCAATTTTGAGTCCAAAAGCTCACTATTTGGGTCATGCTCTAGAATGATTTCAAGGACTAAACAACATGGGTACATGTTGAAACTTCAAGGAGATCAAGTGGGCCGAAACTAAACTTATCAAAAACGCCACAACACGTCGATGGAGGGATGAAAATCGAGCCAACCAAGAGCAATCCCAGTTGGCCACGCGTATGAGGTTGCTAGAAACGAGAATTTTCTCCACAACCGCGTGGGGTTCGATTAGGGAAAAGGAAAGGGATCGAGCAAGGGGCTGGGCGCTGGCACTTAGCTACGACAGACAGGCAAAGGCGACGCAAAGGGCCTTATTTTCTAGCAAAACCAGACGGTTGCGCGACGGGGGAATGAGGAACAGAGGCGGCGAGTTTCTCACATGAAACGAAGATAGAGAGATATACACTCACGACGGTTGGGCGACGACAATATCTCCAGCGATGGAGGGAAACGACGGTGGATGAACTCACGGCAGCGGGGTGTTCATGCGATTAGAAGGAGGAAATAGAAGGAAAGAGATAGATTTAGGGCTTCCTTGATTTATTTTATTTTCTTTTTCTTTAATCCATTTAATGACCAAAACCCAAGAAAGAAAACCCAATTAAAATAGGAATTAGATCTTATCTAGGATTTAATTTAAAATCCCAAACTTAACTCCTAAAAGATTTGGGAGAGAAAATAGCCCAATTGATTTGGGATATGGGTCTTTTGATATTTAAAATAAATATCGACTGTTAACCCTCCAAACTTTAGGAAATTAAAGATTTAATTAAAACTATATTTTCCCTAAATTTTCGAAATTTAATTTAACGACCCAAGGATAAACTTAAATTCTAATTTTTCAAATTAGAATAAGAACGCTCAACAAATTCCAAAATGGCTCAATTTCGAAATGCGGGGTGTTACAGTTGTAGAACCAAAATCCGTGCATTGAGACTTCTAGAAGGCCCAGCGTCGAGACGCTGACTGGAGTAGGTGGCATGGCAGTAACGTTGCAGCGTCGCGACGCTTTGCGACTTAGGCAACAAGATAGCTTCGATTCTCCTCCTATAAATGGATCATTTCTCAAGGGTTGAAGGCATCCAATTTTGGGGGGTTCTCCCCTAGCTCAATAGAGAGAAAAAGTGAGTAGAATTGAGAGAAGAAAGGTAGAATTGATCGGGATTCCAAGGCTCAAGACTTGATATGATTGTAACGGGAGCTTGGGATCAACACAACAGATATTTCTTCTTTATATCTCTGTAATTCCTTATTGTTGTTGAGTTAGGGCTATGGATCAAGATTGTTGGGCTAAAATTATTCCCATTTTTTAGTACATCTTGAGACCTAGGGTTGTTAGTTTAGCTAATTGGATTTTGTAGCTTAGTTATTTGGATAACGTAACATATTTCTTCATATTTCATCTATGCAGTTCATGCTTAATGCTTTTAATCTATTGATCACGGATTGGTTGATATGTTGGTCTAAATTGATACTCGTCGGAGAGAAGTTAGATTAGATCCAAAATGCAAGACTAACGATTGCTTGGAGCACGAGAGTGAAAAAGAATTGTTAGAAATTTATGATGAAGGTTCTTAATGGCATACTATAATTAAATATGGAAATGGAAACATAAAATAGTTATGTTAGTATGAGATGTGGAGGAACTTGTGATAACTCTCCAAAAGGTAGTTATTTAGGCCTCATTTCTATAGAGATTTGTGTGTCTTTTGTGCTTAATAGGGTTGGTTTTAGATATATATTATATGTTTGAACCCATTTGGAATAATGGAAGCTTTGGAAGTTATTTTGTGCATAATGCATTGCTGAGTGACTGGAGCGAGCAAATTCTGTGCTGCAGCAAAGCTGGGAGCAAAACTGTCACATCACAGCTCGTTAGCCAAGTTAACAAACCGAATTCTGTTGAGTTATTCTCGGGATAAAGGAGCAAGGAGAGCCATCCACGTGTCTAGGTCAACCTAATTCAAGCCTCCTATCCTTCTATAAAAGGAGATAGCCGCCCAAGTCAAATTCATTCCATCCTTGGGAAAAACATTTCATTCTTGGAAAGTTACTTCCACCTTTGGGAGCCGAATAGAGGAGAGAGATTGGAGACAATCAAGAAGACCATCATTTGCAGGCTGATCAAGGAGACTAATATTTTCTTATATTATCTTGTGATTATGGATATGCTTACTCAGATTGTAACGTGTGTTTCCATGCATCTTATGAACTAAGTAGCTTAGGCGTTGGTTAGGGAACAATGTGATTGTCGTGCTTAATTTCTAGTAATAAATATTGATTGACTGCATCTTGAAAATTTAGCGAACCCCAGCAGAATCGTTTGCTGCAGCAAAACCAGCCACTGGAGCAAAATGAGCAGCAAAGTAATCAGGTTGAGAACCCTATCTTGGTAGCGAATGATAGGGCCAAAGCCATTCGAGCGTATGCTTTTCCAATGTTTGATGAGTTAAATCCAGGGATTGCACGTCCTCAAATTCAAGTAGCAAATTATGAAATGAAACCGGTAATGTTTCAGATGTTGCAAATCGTGGGGCAATTCCATGGTTTGTCATCTAAAGATCCTCATTTGAAATTCAAGGAGTGCCTAGAGATGCTCTTAGATTAACGTTGTTCCCGTATTCTCTTAGAGATGGAGCAAAGGCATGGTTAAATTCTTTTGCTCCAGGATCAATTAGGACATGGAATGAATTAGCAGAAAATTTTTTGAGCAAATATTTCCCACCAAATAGAAATGCTAAATTAAGGAGTGAAATAGTAGGGGTTAGCCAACTTGAAGATGAGACTTTTAGTGAGGCTTGGGAGAGGTTTAAGGAGCTTTTGTGAAAGTGCCCCCACCATGGTTTACCAAATTGTATCCAAATGGAAACATTTTACAATGGGTTAAACAGAGCAACTCAGGGTATGGTTGATGCTTCGACTGGAGGGGCCCTTTTGGCGAAAACTTTTAATGAAGCCCATGATATTTTAGAAAGAATATCTACTAATAGTTGTTAGTGGTCGGATGTTAGAGGCACAAATAAAAAAATTAAGAGTGTGTTAGAGGTTGATGGTGTCTCCACCATTAGGGTTGATCTTGCAATGATTGCTAACGCTCTTAAGAATGTGACAGTGATTAGTCATCAGCAGCCACCAGCTGTGGAGTCTGCTGCATTGGTGAACCAAGTCGCAGAGGAATCATGAGTCTATTGTGGTGAAGATCACAACTACGAGTTTTGCCCCAACAATCCAGCTTCGGTGTTTTTTGTATGTAATTAGAGGAATAACCCTTATTCCAACTTTTATAATCCAGGTTTTCGCAACCACCCCAACTTGGCATGGGGAGGACAAGGAAGTAATGTGCAAACACAACAGAAGGTGAACCAATCGGGATTTGCTAAAGCGCCTGTATTGCCCCAACAAAATTCGGGGAGTTCTCTTGAGGCAATGATGAAAGAATATATGGCTCGTACAGATTCCATAATTCGAAGTAATCAAGCTTCAATGAGAGCCCTGGAATTGCAAGTGGGTCAGCTAGCTAATGAGCTGAAGGCAAGGCCTCAAGGGAAACTTCCTTCAGATACTGAACACCCTAGAAGGGAAGGTAAAGAGCAGGGAAAGGCGGTGACTCTTAGGAGTGGTAAGCAACTACAGGAAAGAAAAAAGCCTAGTAAGACCCAAGCTGTAGAAAAAAATTGTGATAAAAATGTTGTTGTTGAGAAAGAGTTGGAGACTGGTCAGGGTGCTGGAGGCAGCAATAAAGATGGTGAAGCATCTGGTTCTGTTCCAGATGTGGAACCACCTTATGTGCCGCCCCCACCTTATGTACCACCTCTACCTTTTCCACAAAAGCAAAGTCCTAAGAATCAGGATGGTCAATTTAACAAGTTTTTAGAGATTCTTAAGCAATTGCATATAAATATCCCTCTAGTAGAAACTATTGAGCAAATGTCTAATTATGCTAAATTTCTTAAGGATATTTTAACTAAAAAGAAGAAGTTAGGTGAGTTCAAAACTGTATCTCTTACTGAGGAATGTAGTGTTACTCATAAGAATGGGCTACCAACCAAGGCTAAGGATCCAGGATCATTAACTATACATGTATCTATAGGTGGAAAAGAGTTAGGTAGAGCACTCTGTGATTTAGGTGCAAGCATTAACATTATGCCTCTTTCGGTCTATCGAAAGTTAGGTATTGGTGAAGCTAGGCCTACCACAGTCACACTCCAACTAGCTGACAGGTCTATCACATATCCAGAGGGTAAAATTGAGGATGTCTTAGTGATAGTGGATAAATTCATATTTCCTGTTGATTTTATTATCTTAGATTAAGAGGGTGATAAAGATGTCCCTATTATTCTACGTCGTCCTTTTTTGGGAACTGGTAGCGCATTGATAGATGTTCAAAAAGGTGAATTAACAATGAGAGTCTGTAATGAAGAAGTGAAATTTAATGTGTTTGTAGCGGCTTGTGAAGCAGCCAAGGAAGCGGTTTGGCTAAGAAAGTTCCTGACAGATTTGGAAGTAGTTCCAAATATGGACTTGCCCATTACATTATACTGTGACAACAGTGGGGCTGTAGCCAACTCTAGAGAACCTCGAAGCCACAAACGAGGAAAACACATAGAGAGGAAGTATCACCTGATACGGGAGATTGTGCAACGAGGAGATGTGATCGTCACTAAGATCGCCTCAGAGCACAACATTGCTGATCCTTTTACGAAGGCTCTCCCGGCTAAAGTGTTTGAGGGTCATCTAGAGTGTCTAGTTCTACGAGATATGTACATTATGTAATCTAGGGCAAGTGGGAGATGTGTAATAGGGTATGAGGATGCCCTAGTTTATTGTATTTACCATTTCCAACTTTAGATTATTTGTACATGTTCTTTCCCATTATCTTGAGTTTTTAGTTCAAGTGGGAGTTTGTTGGGTTTTATGCCCTAAAACTCGTAGATAGTAAATGTAACATTTTACCGAACATTAATAAAATTGTTTATTTTGATCTTGTCTTATTAACCCTAATCCAATAAACTAAACATCCTAGGCTGATAGTATGAAGCTTGAACTAGTATGTAGGGACATACGAGGATCAATGTTCAAGATTCAGCCTAAAGAGTCTATAGTATAGGGATAAGGTTGGGTACCTTATCTTGGTGACACTATGGATACGGCCCACTTTGTATTATGATACAAACGCTATGGTCCAACGTGTTCATGTAGTTGACATACGAGTGGGGGTATCCTATGCAATGAGTTTGCATAAGACCAGACCGCGAAATAGTTAACCACTAACTGTAACACCGTTAGTTGGCTTGGTTTCTATTTCACTAGGATGACCTAAACAACTTAGTCTCAATCCTGAGTGGATTATGGACTCCTGTTCACGAGGAGTTGTCCTTCGATTTGTATGGGTGAGAGTGGCCAGCACGCCGACTCAATAAGCCTACCATTTTGGGGACAATACCGAGTGGGGAGCTGGGAACATAATCACACAAGATGGAATTCACTCCTTCCCGACTTTAGGGTAAGTAGAGGTGTGTTCCCTTAAGTGGTGTCTCTGGGACTTGAACAATGGGCCCAACCCTCTCTATGGCACGAGAGGGACTTCTGTTTGTTGGTTGGACCTCAAACAGGTTGTTCATTAGAGGAGTACTGGGAACTTAAGGACAAAGATGTAAACCAGGGGTAAAACGGTAATTTGACTCAGCTGGGATACGAACACACATGAAGGACTGACTTGTAGTATTGGTCGATATCCGTGGACACAGAAATATTCTGCAGTGAGAAGAGTGCAGTTGTAGGTCTTTAGGGGAGTGACCCACAGTTAACGAATGGAGACTAACTTGGTTAATGAGTTTAAGCCGATTAGTCTCATATCGTTGGAGCTTCTGATCTGTAGGTCCATTAGGTCCCACTGGTAGCTCGTAAAAAGACTTGAAGCAAACAAATATAAATTGTAAATTGAAAGTGTTCAATTTATCTGGGGAATCGTATAATGTATATTGATGCATTATAATATAAAGTTTATGAAACTTTATAATATAATTTTTAAAATTAATTTCAAAAATTAATTCTTGAGAGAAAATATTTTAAAGAGTTCAAATAAATTTAATATGAATTGGATTCATATTAATTTTAATAAAATCCCTAAGATTAAATATGTGATATTTAATTGGGTAATTAATTAATTATGGAATTAATTAATTATTTATTAAAATTAGATATTGTTCAGATAATAGATTTGAATATATTCCTAGACCTTTTCCTATTAGGAAAAGGTCTTGGCCTTAACCTATATATAGGACCCATGGGGTGGGGTGAAAGGCATCCCATTGTCTCTCATTCTCTCAGAGATTTCTCCCAAAAGAATCCCACAAGTCTCATGCTTCAAGAAGTCTTAAAGATATACCGGTGTAGCCGATTGGTGGTGTTCGCACAAGAGGGTTGCTGCGTTTTCATTCTTATTGGCAAGAAAAGGCGAATTGATCAAGGCTTTCTACAAAAGTAAGTTTTCTATGAAATCCTTGATCACTAGGATCAATATAGTTGATTTTTAAGCATGTTTATAGCCTATGTACAGCCCATTAAATATAGATTTATTGCTATAATATTTTGCAAATTGTATTTGTATTTCAATTAGAATCTAAGACTCTGAGTAGGTTCGGTAATACTTTCCGCTGCGTGGGGCTTTTATCCCTGCACGTATTGTGTATTGATCATGTTTTTTACTTTAATGCAGATTGTAGGAAGGCTCTTGAAACTTTAAAGGCTGCTTTAGTCTCAGCATCCATTCTTTGTGCACCTAATTGGAATTTACCATTTGAGGTAATGTGTGATGCAAGTGATGTTGCAGAAAGTGCTATGCTGGGGCAAAAGCAGGGCAAATTTATCCATCCTATATATTATGCAAGCAGGGTTTTAAATGAGGCACAAGTAAACTATACAACTACTAAAAAAGAGTTGTTAGCTGTTCTGTTTGCTTTTGAGAAATTCCGGCCATATTTGGTTGGATCCAAAGTCACAGTGTTCACGGATGATGCAGCAATAAGGTACTTAATGTCTAAAAAATATGCAAAGCCTAGATTAATTCGTTGGGTTTTATTATTACAGGAATTCGACTTGGAGATAAAAGATAAGAAGGGATCAGAGAATGTCATTGCATATCATTTGTCTCGTCTTGATCCATCATCATCTTTGTTGAAGCAATCTTCCATCTCAGATTCTTTTCCAGATAAACAGCTTTTTGCTGTTGAGGTAAAGGTAGTCAAGGATGTCCTTTGGTATGCTGATATTGCCAACTTTTTGGTCAAGGGAGTCACTCCTATTAACATGGATTGGAGGCAAAAGAAAAAGTTAAGTGATGACATGCAAAAATGTTATCATTTTCCTATTAATTTTAGCTAGTTTTGTGCATAAATTGTGAGCTTTAATGTATTTTTATGTTAATTTTACAGAAAACCGAGTTCGGGCAGCAAAACTGAGATTTTAAGAGAATTTGGGTAAATTTGGAAACTTTTTGGGCAATTTAAAGAATAATCATTGAACATCCAAGCCCTAAGGTCCAAAAAGAGAAGATAATTAAAGTGGGAGGCCCAAAAAGCCCAAAAGTTTTAAGAAAGGAGGCAAAAATCTGCAAATCAAGCTTCTGGAAGGCCTAGCGTCGAGACGCTAGGACCGTAGCGTCTCAACGCTAGGTGGTCAGCATAGCGCGTGCCAAAGTCGCGACAGCGTCGCGACGCTGTCTGCGTAGCGTCTCGACGCTGCGACGACTTCTGCCCCAAGACAACATGACGTCACAGCGTCGAGACGCTGTGACGTAGCGTCTCGACGCTGTCGACTTGTTCAGCAAGAAAATTTCAGCCCCTTGCACTATAAAAAGGCCCCTTCTCTTTGGTTCTAAGCATCCCGAAAATTTGGGGGAGCCCTCCCCTAGCTCAATAGAGAGAAAAAGTGAGAAGAATTGTGGAGAAAAAGTGGGAATTAAGCGAGGTTCCAAGGCTCAAGATTCGAGATGATCGTAGCGGGAGCTTGGGATCGACTTATCGGTTATTTCTTCCTTACTTCTTTATAATTCTTTGTTGTAATTTGAGTTAGGCCTATGGATCAAGATCATTTTGGCAAAATTATTTCCATTTGTGAGTAGATCTTGAGACCTAGGGCCGTTATTCTAGTTAACTGGATATTGTAGCACAATTACTTGGATTATGTAATGAAATTCTTCATATTTCATCTATGCAATTCTTGCTTAATGCTTTTAATCTCTTGATCACGGATTAATTGATTTGTTGGTCTAAATTGATACTCGACAGAGAGAAATTAGACTAGATCCTAATTGCATGGCTAACGATTGCTTGGAACACAAAAGTGAAAGAGAATTGTTAGAAATTGATTATGAAGTTGCTTAATGCCATACTATGATTAACTAAGGAGATGGACACATAAATTGGTTATGTTAGTATGAGATGTGGAGGAGCTTGAAAGAGAAATCCGCTTAAAATTACTTCTAGATTTATGGAATTGAAGATTATTAGTTACATACATCCATGTAATTGAGCTACAAATCCAAGAAAACTAGATAACACCCTAGGTCAAGTTCCCTTATTTGATTATTTTCATTTCATTATTACATGTTTCTTTTTATTAATTCCTTTAATTTTCGCACTATCGTCCGAGTTGATCTTCTAAATAAAATTAAAACATGATGATTCCTGGTACTTAATGGAATTAATTCAATTTCCCTGAGGATTCGATACTCGGTATTACTACCGTTTTATATTACTTGTGACGACCCGTGCGCTTGCGGAAAATCGTACCACCAACAAGTTTTTGGCGCCGTTGCCGGGGACATTGTAATTTTTCCGTTAATATTGAGAATTAAGTGTTTGATTTTAATTTAGAAATTTATTTTTCTGCATTTTATTTTTTAGTTTTGTGGAGCTATAAGGTGGATAATCTGTTCTTTTGAGATTTAATCATGGCAGAAGACAAAGCAATCCGAGATTATTTCTTGCCTGAATTTCCATTAAACTATTCTGGAATAGCTTACGAGCCAGTCACTGTCGATAATTTTGAGCTCAAGGCTAGTCTCATTCAAATGGTGAGAGAGACTGCTTTCAAAGGCCATCCATCAGAAGATCCACACAATCACCTAAGATCGTTTTTGAATATCTGTGGAACGGTAAAAATGGGAGGAGTTAGCCCTGACTCAATTCGGTTGCAGTTATTTCCATTTTCTTTACAAGACAAGGCTAGAGATTTGTTAGACTCGTTAACCTCAAATAGCATCCTTGGCTGGAATGATTTGGTCAAAGCTTTCCTTGCAAAATTTTTCCCATTAGAAAAGATTACCAAGCTTAGAGCTGAAATTGGAAAATTTCAACAACTAGAGGAAGAGCAATTATATGAAGCTTGGGAGAGATATAAGGATTTGTTAAGGAAATGCCCACAACATGGATATCCTGATTGGCTTCAAATTCAACTGTTCTACAGTGGGTTAAATAGGAATTTAAAGACAATTCTTGACACCACGGCTGGAGGAAACTTTTTAGCCAAAACTGTCAAGGAGGCACGAACCATAGTAGAAGAGTTGGCTTTGACAAGTTACCAATGGCAACCAGAGTCCAGAATTAAGGAGAAACTATGTGAAAATGAAGGAGTGAGTGCTTTAAGGTTGCAAGTCGAAGCTCTAACCAAAGCCCTAAACAAACTCACGGGATCAGAAATTTCAAATGCACCGAAAGCCGAAGTAAAAGAAGAACCTAAACCTGAAGAAAAGAAAAGCCCTTTGGAAGAAATGCTAAGAAACTTCATGAATGAGACTAGAAATTTGAATGAAAATGTGCAAGCCAAAGTAGATATTGTTATGGATCAAATGACAATATTTATGAAGGAAATCCAGCAAAGAAATTTATCTAATATCGTCACCATGGACCCACACGAACAATGCCCCGCCATATCTCTTAGAAGTGGGAAACAGTTAAGAGAAATTGAAAGAAAATAAGAAACGAACCCCATCACTAGAAGGATAGTGGATAATGAACACAAACCAGAGGAAGAGTCAGCACCGTCAGTACCAGATAAGTCTTCTGATTCTATTCCTTTAGTTCTTAACCAGATTCCCTATCCTCAGAGATTTCAAAAGAAAAAGTTGGATGCTGAATTTTCAAAGTTTCTTGATATTTTTAAACAGCTTCATATTAACATTCCTTTTGCTGATGCTTTGGAACAGATGCCACACTATGCCAAGTTTATGAAGGAAATATTGTCAAAGAAAAAGAAATTCGAGAACCATGAGACAGTGAATATGACAGCCGAGTGCAGTGCCATAATCCAGAAACATCTACCACCAAAATTAAAAGATCCAGGGAGTTTCACTCTTCCTTGTACTGTTGGTAGTTTGTTTATAAAGAAGGCTCTGTGTGATTTAGGGGCAAGTATAAACCTAATGCCATTCAGTGTTTACAGGAAACTGGGCTTGGGGGAATTGAAGTCAACCACAATTGTCTTGCAATTGGCAGATCGTTCAATAACATACCCCAAAGGTGTGTTAGAGGATGTTCTGATCAATGTCGACAAATTCATATTCCCTGCGGACTTTGTAGTTCTAGACATGGAAGAAGACCCTGAAGTCCCGATCATTCTTGGGAGACCATTTCTGGCAACCGCTCGCGCCTTGATTGAGGTGCAGAAAGGAACCCTGACTCTCAGAGTGGAAGACGACGAGGTAGTGTTCAACCTTTTTAATGCACTAAAACATCCAGAAGAGGTTAGCTCCTGCTTCTCGATTGATTCAGTTGACGCTATTATCAATGCATGTGTAGAGTCAGAGTCTCCTGTTGATCATTATGAGATAAGCATGCCTGACATGTTTGGAGATGAATTATTAGATGTTGATCAGGAAAATGCTTTAATTGATAGATCTTTAGGAAGGGAAGAAACGTTATCATTAGATATTTGTGCTCAAGTTGAAGTCCCTTCCCCTGAATTAAAACAATTGCCTGCCCACTTGCGCTATGCATTCTTAGGAGACTCTTCTACTTTTCCTGTTATTATTTCTGCAGATTTAAGTAAAGAAGAAGAGGAAAAATTGTTGGATGTTTTGAAAAAGAACAAATCTGCCTTAGGATGGTCTATTAGTGATATTAAAGGTATTAGTCCTTCAATTGTTATGCATAAAATCTTAATGGAAGATGCCTTTAATCCTACAGTAGAACACCAAAGGAGATTAAATCCAGCAATGAAGGAAGTGGTAAAAGCCGAGGTGTTAAAATTATTAAATGCAGGAATTATATATGCTATATCTGACAGCCCTTGGGTGAGTCCTGTTCAAGTAGTGCCTAAGAAAGGGGGGATGACTGTTGTTAAGAATGAGAAAGATGAATCCATTTCTACTAGGACAATCACCGGTTGGCGTGTGTGTATTGATTATAGGAAGTTAAATAAAGCCACCAGAAAAGACCATTTCCCTCTCCCTTTTATTGATCAAATGCTTGATAGGCTAGCTGGGTACCCATATTATTGTTTTCTTGATGGTTATTCGGGCTATAATCAAATTGCGATTGCACCCGAAGACCAAGAAAAAACAACATTTACGTGTCCCTATGGCACTTATGCTTTCCGGCGTATGCCATTTGGACTATGTAACGCTCCAGCTACCTTTCAACGTTGTATGATGGCCATATTTTCAGACTTTGTAGAAGAAATCATGGAAGTATTTATGGATGATTTCTCTGTTTTTGGTTCATCCTTTGATAACTGTTTGCATAATCTCTCTCGTGTTTTGCAAAGATGCCAAGAGACTAACCTTGTTTTAAATTGGGAAAAATGCCATTTTATGGTGAAAGAGGGGATAGTCCTAGGTCACAAAGTGTCTGAAAAGGGTTTGGAGGTTGATAAAGCCAAGATTTCTGCTATTGAGCAACTTCCTCCACCCATTAATGTTAAAGGAGTTCGTAGTTTCTTAGGTCACGCAGGGTTTTACAGACGTTTTATAAAAGATTTTTCAAAAGTTGCTAAACCCCTGTGCCATTTGCTTGAAAAGGATGCTCCATTTGTGTTTTCGAAAGAGTGTTTGCTAGCATTTAATCTTTTGAAGGAAAAATTGATTTCTGCACCCATCATTGTTGTTCCTGACTGGAGTCAACCATTTGAAATCATGTGCGATGCTAGTGATTATGCTTTGGGAGCTGTCTTACGGCAACGTCGAGATAAGTTCTTTAGGGCGATTTATTATGCAAGTAGAACTCTAGATAGTGCTCAGCAAAACTATACCACTACAGAGAAGGAGATGCTTGCTGTGGTGTTCGCTTTCGATAAGTTTAGGCCCTATTTACTCGGTACAAAGGTTTTAGTGCATACTGACCACGCTGCTATTCGTTATTTGAGTAGTAAAAAGGATTCCAAGCCCAGACTCATAAGATGGATTCTGTTATTGCAAGAATTTGACTATGAGATCAAGGACAGAAAAGGTTGCGATAATGTAGTCGCAGACCATTTGTCTCGGATAAAGCATGAAAAGAACATCGCAACCTTTCCCATTAAAGAAGTTTTTCCTGATGAAAGGTTATATGCTGTTAAAACTTCTTTTCCTTGGTACGCCGATTTTGTAAACTTTCTTGCAGGAAAAGAAATACCTCCAAACTTAAATGCTCAGAAAAGAAAGAAGTTTTTTCATGATGTGAAGTCCTATCTGTGGAATGACCCATTTCTCTTTAAAGTATGTTCTGACCAAATCATTCGAAGGTGCATTCCAGCAGAAGAAGTAGGTAGGATTATATTCGATTGTCATGCCTCTCCTTATGGTGGTCATTTTGGACCAACTCGTACTGCAGCAAAGGTACTCCAATCTGGTTTTTATTGGCCTACTTTATTTAAAGATTGTTATACCTTCGTGAGAACATGTGATAGATGTCAAAGGACAGGAAATATTTCTAGACGCCATGAAATGCCTCTAACCCCTATTCTCGAAGTTGAACTTTTTGATGTATGGGGCATGGACTTTATGGGCCCTTTTCCCTCGTCCAATGGATACTCGTACATCTTAGTTGCTGTTGATTACGTTTCTAAATGGGTAGAGGCAGTAGCCACTAAGACTAATGATGCACGTGTTGTGTTACGTTTTCTGCATAAAAATATTTTCACTAGATTTGGCACACCGCGAGCTATAGTTAGTGATGAGGGGTCTCATTTTTGCAATAAATTGTTTGAATCATTACTTAGGAAATATGGTGTCAAGCATAAGACTTCTTTAGCTTATCATCCCCAGACTAACGGGCAAGCTGAGATTTCTAACAGGGAGATTAAGCAAATTCTGGAGAAGACAGTTCGTATCAACAGAAAGGACTGGGCATACAAGTTGGACGATGCTTTGTGGGCCTACCGGACAGCTTTAAAAACTCCTATCGGTACATCCCCGTATCGATTAGTGTATGGTAAGGCCTGTCACCTGCCTGTGGAACTTGAGCACAAAGCATATTGGGCTATCAAGAAGCTGAACTTGGACGCGGAGAAGGCTGGGGAACAACGTCTTCTGCAGCTCAACGAATTAGAAGAATTCAGGAGCCAGGCGTATGAAAACGCAAAGCTCTATAAGGAAAGAACCGCAAGATGGCATGATAATATAATCCAGAAGCGTTCTTTTGAGCCAGGGCAGCAAGTTCTTCTATTCAATTCTCGATTGCGATTGTTCCCAGGAAAATTGAAGTCAAGATGGTCCGGTCCATTCATAATCAAGGAAGTATCCCCATATGGACCAATTGAATTAATGGATAGCAACGGGTTAACTTTTAAAGTCAATGCTCAGAGAGTGAAGCACTATTTTGGATTCGAAGAACGCAAGGTCGAAAAAATGATTTTAACGGATCCAGGGTGACCAAGCCCCGTCTAGCTCAGGACGTTAAACAAGCGCTTCTTGGGAGGCAACCCAAACTGTTAAGTTTTTAGATTTCATTTTTGTTTTTTTTCGTGTTGATCCTAATGCTCCCTTGAGATTGATCCTTATGCAGGAAGTTCGTGAAATCATGCCTAGCTTCTCATTCCTTCCTCAGGCGAAAATTTAAGACATTCGGATTCTTTCACTTTTTCAGGGCAGTATCGATCTCTCTTTATCTGATTAAATGTTCATACATTGGGGACAATGTATATTTTAAGTTTGGGGGGGAGATTCGCTCTGCTTAGGTTTTGCTTAAGCAAAGTAATGCTTATGATGAATTAAATGCATGTTGATGATGATGACGTCTGATGATTTGCTTTTAGCCATGATTCTCTCTTATTGTTGCAAATTTGGAAGCATGTCTAAATTCAAGAAAATTTAAAATTTTTCTTTGATCCCCTTGCAAAGTATGATGATTCACTTGTTTTATTATGATTTTGAAAGCCTAGATGAAAGTTATATGCTTTGGAAGTTCGTTGTCACTCCGATAGGTGTAAAGTTTGTTTAGATGGCTTTCTTGCGTAATAGTAGGTAATACTGAGCTTTGGGAAAAAGAAATGATGTGCTCAATAATAATAATAATAATAATAAATGCTCCACTTTCTTGAAAGTGTTAGTAACCAGGGGCATTCATGACACCCATCGTTTGCGTTTGCATGAAAGCGCTAGAAAGAAATGAGCATGCCTCGGCAACCTGAAAGATGAGGCGCTCGTAGTTGGATGCTTTCATCACCAATGTTGGCAAGCCAGAACGAAGGCGCTACATCTAAAAGGATCCTCTAAAAAAAAAAAAAAAAAAAAAAAAAAAAAAAAAAGAAGAAGAAAAGTTTGGGGGACGCCTCAAGAATTTTGGGCACCTTAGTAAGGTAGTGCTTGCTAGATAAGTATGATGGCTAAAAGGGCGAGCTTTAGTACCAGTGTAGGGGGAAGATGAATGGAGGAGTATATAAATGATTCAGGGCTAGTAAAGATTATGATAAGACAAATGATGATTCGTTTTTGCAAGGGAGGATAGGATTAAATTTTAAACTTCTTGATGTTTGTTCATGTTTACTTATTTGTTTCAATAGTTTGCATTCAAGGCTAGAAGCATTAAGGATAGAGTTGTTAGCATGCAAGTTATGATTCATTTGTATCACTTTATTTTGCTCGGGACTAGCAAAACTTTAAGTTTGGGGGTGTGATGACATGCAAAAATGTCATCATTTTCCTATTAATTTTAGCTAGTTTTGTGCATAAATTGTGAGCTTTAATGTATTTTTATGTTAATTTTACAGAAAACCGAGTTCGGGCAGCAAAACTGAGATTTTAAGAGAATTTGGGTAAATTTGGAAACTTTTTGGGCAATTTAAAGAATAATCATTGAAGATCCAAGCCCTAAGGTCCAAAAAGAGAAGATAATTAAAGTGGGAGGCCCAAAAAGCCCAAAAGTTTGAAGAAAGGAGGCAAAAATCTGCAAATCAAGCTTCTGGAAGGCCTAGCGTCGAGACGCTAGGACCGTAGCGTCTCAACACTAGGTGGTCAGCATAGCGCGTGCCAAAGTCGCGACAGTGTCGCGACGCTGTCTGCGTAGCGTCTCGACGCTGCGACGACTTCTGCCCCAAGACAACATGACGTCACAGCGTCGAGACGCTGTGACGTAGCGTCTCGACGCTGTCGACTTGTTCAGCAAGAAAATTCCAGCCCCTTGCACTATAAAAAGGCCCCTTCTCTTTGGTTCTAAGCATCCCAAAAATTTGGGGGAGCCCTCCCCTAGCTCAATAGAGAGAAAAAGTGAGAAGAATTGTGGAGAAAAAGTGGGAATTAAGCGAGGTTCCAAGGCTCAAGATTCGAGATGTTCGTAGCGGGAGCTTGGGATCGACTTATCGGTTATTTCTTCCTTACTTCTTTATAATTCTTTGTTGTAATTTGAGTTAGGCCTATGGATCAAGATCATTTTGGCAAAATTATTTCCATTTGTGAGTAGATCTTGAGACCTAGGGCCGTTATTCTAGTTAACTGGATATTGTAGCACAATTACTTGGATTATGTAATGAAATTCTTCATATTTCATCTATGCAATTCTTGCTTAATGCTTTTAATCTCTTGATCACGGATTAATTGATTTGTTGGTCTAAATTGATACTCGACAGAGAGAAATTAGACTAGATCCTAATTGCATGGCTAACGATTGCTTGGAACACGAGAGTGAAAGAGAATTGTTAGAAATTGATTATGAAGTTGCTTAATGCCATACTATGATTAACTAAGGAGATGGACACATAAATTGGTTATGTTAGTATGAGATGTGGAGGAGCTTGAAAGAGAAATCCGCTTAAAATTACTTCTAGATTTATGGAATTGAAGATTATTAGTTACATACATCCATGTAATTGAGCTACAAATCCAAGAAAACTAGATAACACCCTAGGTCAAGTTCCCTTATTTGGTTATTTTCATTTCATTATTACATGTTTCTTTTTATTAATTCCTTTAATTTTCGCACTATCGTCCGAGTTGATCTTCTAAATAAAATTAAAACATGATGATTCCTGGTACTTAATGGAATTAATTCAATTTCCCTGAGGATTCGATACTCGGTATTACTACCGTTTCATATTACTTGTGACGACCCGTGCGCTTGCGGAAAATCGTACCACCAACATTAAGCATGATGCAAAGTTTTTCTAATGGGATGAGCCATTTATGTATAAGCAATGATCTGACGGTATTATTCGTAGGTGTGTTTCAGGTGATCAAGCAAAGGAAATCCTAGAGCAATGTCACTCTTTGCCGTATGGAGGCCATTTCAGCGGTCAGAGGACAGCTATGAGGATTTTGCATTGTGGATTCTTCTGGCCTACCTTATTTAAGGATGCCCATTGGTTCTACAAACAATGTGATGCTTGCCAAAGGAGAGGAAACTTGGGGCCTAGAGATGAAATGTCTCTCACTTACACTTTAGAAGTTGAATTATTCGATGTATGGGGTATTGACTTCATGGGGCCATTTCCCCCTTCTAATGGCAATGTTTATATCTTATTGACAGTTGATTACGTGTCCAAGTGGGTTTGGGCCATCGCATGCCATCAGAGTGATGTTAAGACAGTAGCAAGGTTTCTTCAATCACACATTTTTGCGCAGTTTGGGACACCTAGAGCTCTAGTGAGTGATGAGGGTACACATTTTGTTAATAATGTCTTAACTAAGCTGTTAGCTAAGTATGGGATTAAGCATAGGATAGCTACCCCTTATCACCCACAAGCAAATGGTCAAGCTTAAATAAGCAATAGGGAAATTAAATCTATTATAGAGAAAGTAGTCCATCCATCTAGAAAGGATTGGTCTTTTAGGTTGGATGAGGCTCTTTGGGCTTATAGGACAAACTATAAGACTCCTCTAGGTATGTCTCCCTATAGGTTGGTATATGGGAAAACTTGTCATTTACCATTAGAGCTTGAGCATAAAATGTTTTGGGCTTTGAAAAAATTAAATTTTGATCTGAGTCGTGCAGGAGCAATAAGAATGCTGCAGCTTAATGAACTTGATGAATTTCGCCAATTTTCTTATGAAAACGCGAAAATGTATAAAGAAAAGACTAAGTTGTGGCATGACAATAAAATTAAGCCTAAAGAGTTTGTCAAATGTCAGAAAGTTTTGCTTTATAAGTCTAGATTAAAATTATTTTTTGGGAAGCTAAAATGTAAATGGTCAGGGCCATTTATTGTGGTTGAAATTTTCCCCCATGGAGCAATTACTTTGCAGGATGAAAAAGATGGGAGAGTGTTCAAAGTGAATGGACAACGTGTGAAACATAGGGGTGAGGAGTTCCAGACGTAATATCCTTCCGTAAAGTTGGTTGATGATTGAGAAAACAAGATTTTTGCGGGAGCATTTTACACAGCAATATTTTGAGCTCCCAGTGTTTGTTTTGATTTTATTTTTCGCTGAGTTATTTTTAATTTTGATTAGGTTAGATTTGGTTTGTCTGAATTTTTGCATGATTAATTTTAATTTCGTTGATATTTTTAATTTCGTAGAATTTATTTTTGTGTAGATTTTATCTATTTCGCTTGGAATTTTATTTTATTTTGCTAGATTTTGTTTTCGGTTTATCTATTCGAATTATCTTCTAATTTTGAATTAGATTTTATTAGATTATAGTTATATTTTAATTTCTGTTTAGATTTGGTTTAATAAAGTTTTTTTTATCCTAATTAATTCGACTTAAAAAATAAAAAAGAAGGATTAAATTTGATTTGACCGAAATTTAATTTTGAATTTAATGATTTGATTTTTCTGCTTTGAAATTTGAATTATGTATCATAGATTCTACAGATAATCAGAAGGTTGTTGTGGCAAAGTTATGGCTGAAGCAAATCTCTCATCCGAATAGGAAGGGATTTCTGGTGAAATAATTACTTTTACCGTTTGGATTTTGAATTTTCTGTGGGCAGGTTAAATTGAATGTGTTATCTGATGGAGCCACGTGTCACACAGAGAAGATCCAAGGGTTTAGCCGTTGGACAACGCATAATTGTTTACCATGGGCGATTTGAATTCACGATCTTACTGTGGTGGTTTTTGATTTTTCAGGTTGCATGCGATTTAAAATAAACGATAATATTATTTAATGCAGCGCAAATCCTTTCGGTTGAAGATTTTAAATTGCTGAAGCCTTATTTATTAGCATACCTTGGTAAGTTTCTTTTCACTTCGTCTTCTTGTTTCAATCTTTTCGTTTGCATTCTTCTTTCTTTGTTGTTATTCTCTGTAAACCCCTTGAGTCTTCCATGGCGAAAACGATAGAGAGAAAAGAGAGGGAGAATGAGGAGGACGAGGTACCTATTACCCCTGAAGTACAGAATGTAAAAGAGAAGAAGAAGAAGATGCCGGAGGAGAAATAAGCCAAACGAAGGAAAAGGCAGCAACGGGTTGAGGAGCAAGAGGTTGTCCAGAAGGCAACAGACGATGTTGCTACTGCAGTGGAGGAAGGAAATCCGAAAGAATCCGAGGTGCAGAATCAAGAGGAGGATGAACCGATAGTCGTAGATACGAAAAGAATTCAAGAAGAGAATACAATCCAAGGAGTAGAAGACTGAAGATTAAGAGGTTGATCTTCCATGGTAATTGCTGGAATTTTGGTTCTAAATACCCAAAGCTCCAAAACTCTCTGATACCTCCTTTTTTTGAAAAATTCATCACCGTTTGAGTCCCACAACTCGTTCTTTGACTGGAGAATAGCGGGGAAGGCCTCGATCTGTAGGTGTTAATATCACACATGCGGAAGAAATTTTGGATCTTAGGCACACAATTTGATCAATTTAATCCTTGAAGTCATGTTGTTCATAAGAACAAAAAACAAAGTAATAAGGTACCTACCTCTTGAAGCTCCCAATTCATGTAACCCGATGCTTTATAATTCACACCAACGACTTTTGGACAACCACTTGGATCTTCTCTACTATCCTCAGGCCTTGGAACGGATTGTGGGATCCTCAATTAATAGGAATATGAAAGGAAAGCTTATGGGTATAAGCAAACTTGAGAGCATGAACATGGAAGTTCTTGGGAAAATTTTTGCAGCATTTTAGGTTGAAGAAAAATCCCCTAATTCTCATAAGCTCATCCTCTATATATAGAGAGAAATCATGCACAAAAATTGCACAAGAAATTGTCAGCAATTTGGGATCATTTTGAGTCATAAGGTTAGGTGGTGCAATAAGGCTAATTATAAGTGATTAGTCATTAAGCACCACCTCCAAAATCTGCTAACTTTTGAGTTTCTTTTAAATTCAAAATTTCAAATAAAATTCTAAATAATCCAACTTTCTTTTATTTTTATTTTAATTTAAATAACACTTTTATTTAATTAAAATAAAATAAAATGATTAATTTAATATCATATATATTAAATCAACATTACTTGTCAAATCCCGATTTTCTCCGAACGAATTTTCTCGAACATGAATCCCTATTCACATGTTTAATATTTAAATCATATTTAAATATATATTCAACTCTCATTTTAAGTTTAATTCTGAATTAAACTAATAAGTCGTCAAATATCGCATATAACCGACTTTTGTACCATTTTCCAATTTTGAACGTTTCAAATATTAACCTATCATATTGTTCTAAGTTTTATTCCTATTGAGCTAGTAGAGGGACCTAATGGACCTACAGATCATGGGCTCCAACGAAATAATGATAACTGGTTAAGCTCATTAACTTAGTCATTCATTGTTCGTTAGCTTCCAGGATATTCCACTATAGCCCATAGCTGCACCCCCCTCATTGTAGATATATTTCTTGTCCACTTTAGATAACCATGATTAGTTAGTCGACCCTTCACTTGTTTGTTCGTAACTAGAGCTGGGTCAAATGTTCGTTTTACCCCTATAGTTACATCTTGTTCCTTAAGTTCCACTGATCCTCTAATAAACAATTAGTTCATGATACAATCACTGAACTAAGTCCCTCTCAAGGTTATGAGAGGGCGGGGCCCCTATGTTCAAGACTCAGAGTCAGCACTTAAGAGAACAACCTTTACTAACCCTAAAACGGGTAGTAGTGAATTCCATCTTGCAAAGCTATGTCCCTAGCTATCCATTTAGTCTTATCCCTAAAATGGTAGGCCTTATTGAGTCGGCAATGTTTGGCCACTCTCACTCATGCAAATCAAAGGATAATCCTAAATAAACAGGAGTTCATAGTTAGCTCAGGATTAAGATCGAGTTACCTAGGTTATAAGTATGAGATGTTCAGTTTCAACAGTAACTGGTGTTGTAAAGTGAAAGTGACTTATCTCCTGGTGCGATCTCTATGCAAACTCTTTGCATAGGACGCCCTCACTCACATGTCTTATACATGAACGATTAGGATCACATCGTCTGTCTTTAAAGAACTAAGCGAGTCGCGCCAATAGTGTCCCCAGGATTAAGGTACCCAACCTTATCTATATACTATAGATCGTTTAGACTATTTACTTGAACTTGATCCATACCTATGTCACACATAAACTTCAAGAATACATAATATAGTCATGGGTTCTTAGTTTATTGGATTTGGGTTATTTAACGTGCAATTCACTCATTTAATAACTGGAGTGAACAAAAACTCCATAACAATTTTATCGAACAAGTATATAACTATTTGTTTCATTCACTATCGACGGGTTTTAGGGCACCAACCCCAACAATCTCCTACTTACACTAAAACTCTAGTTTAGTGGGATGTACAATAATCTATAACAACAGTGAGTGAGTGAATAAATACTTGTATAAATAACAATTTATAAATACAATAAACTAGGGCATTTATAATACCAAATATGTCACGGTTTTTGAATACCAGTTACATTCCTCCCACTTGCCCTAGATTATTTTCTATACATATCTCGCAAACCCAGACCCTCTAGATGACTCTCGAACACTTTAGTCGTGAGAGCCTTTGTGAATGGATCAGCAATGTTGTGCTCCAGCGCTATCTTTGTGACGATGACGTCTCCTCGGTGCACTATCTCCCTGATGAGATGATATTTTCTTTCAATGTGCTTGCCTCTTTTATGGCTTCTAGGTTCTTTTGAGTTTGCAACTGCACCGCTATTATCACAGTGAAGAGTGATGGGCAGATGCATATTTGGAACAACTTCCAAATCGTTCAAGAACTTCCTAAGCCATACTGCTTCTTTTGCTGATTCGCATGCAACTACATATTCGGCCTCCATGGTCGAATCTGCTATGCATCCCTGTTTGATGCTACGCCAGACTATTGCTCCTCCATTCAGAGTGAATACTGAACCCGATGTGGATTTCCTCGAATCCTTATCAGTTTGAAAATCATAATCAGTGTATCCTGTAAGGATCAAATCCTTATCACCATACATGAGCATATAGTCTTTTGTTCTCCTAAGGTACTTGAGGACATTTTTTACGGCAGTCCAGTGAGCGAATCCTGGATTAGATTGAAACCTACTGACAATCCCTACTGCATAACAAATATCAGGCCTTGTACACAACATGACATACATTAGGCTGCCTACCGGAGAGGCATATGGAATTCGTCTCATATCCTAAATATCTTAAGGCGTCTTAGGACATTGTTCCTTAGAAAAAGTAATTCCATGTCTGAAAGGCAATAAACCTTTCTTGGAATTCTGCATCTTATATCTAATCAATAACATGTCTATATAAGATGTTTGAGACATAGCTAGCGTCTTGTTCTTTCGGTCTCGAATAATTTGGATCCCTAGAACATACTGCGCCTCACCCAAATCTTTCATTTGGAATTGAGTTGCTAGCCATTGTTTAATGTCAATCAGACAACCTACATCATTCCCGATGAGTAGGATATCGTCTAGATACAAAACTAAGAAAGCTACTGAACTTTTGACGATCCTTTTATATCCACAGGGCTCGTCAACATTCTGTTCAAAGTCGTAAGACTTGATTGCAGTATCAAATCTTATATTCCAGGATCTTGATGCTTGTTTCAATCCATAAATGGATCGTTTGAGCTTGCAAGCTCTTGACCCCAGGCTATGAACCCTTCTTGCTGAGACATAAAAATACTTTCTTCAAGATTGTCATTCAAGAAAGCAGTCTTGACATCCATTTTCCATATTTCATAATTATAAAAAGCATCAATGGACAGAAGTATTCTTATTGACTTTAACATGACAACCGGGGAGAAGGTTTCTTCATAGTCAATCCCCTCCCTTTGGTTAAAACCTTTTGCCACAAGTCGTGCTTTAAAGGTTTGTACCTTCCCAACAGTGTCTCGTTTTCTCTTGTAGATCCATTTGCATCCTATGGGTCTAACCCCTTCGAGTTGATCTACAAGATCCCAAACTGAATTAAAGTACATGGATTCCATTTCAAGATCCATAGCTTTAATCCATTCATCTTTGTCAACGTCATTCATTGCCTCTCTGTAGGTCAATGGATCCACGACTCCATCATCAGCTATGATTGGTGTTTCTGTTAAACCTAAATAGCGATCAGGTTGTCTAATAACCCTCCCACTACTTTGAGGCTCTCGTATCTCACAAGAAGGACGTGACTAACTTGAGGTGCTAGCTTCATCAACAACTTTTGTTGATGTTTCCGTAGCTTTGGTTGACAATTCACTTAAAACAACGTTACTTCGTGGCTTGTGATTCCTAACGTGATCTTCTTCCAAGAATGTAGCATTTGTTGATACAAATACTTTATTTTCTTCAGGATCGAAGAAGTAACCACCTCTCGTTTCATTGGGGTAGCCTAAAAATAGGCATAGTTTTGAATCTGGTTCTAAATTCTTTGGATTTGCCTCAAGCACGTATGTCAGGCATCCATAAATTCCGAAATGACGTAAACTTGCTTTACGCCCTTTCCAGAGCTGAAACGGTGTTTCTGGAACACTATTTGAGGGAACTACGTTTAAAATATAAACCGCAATATTTACTGCATAACCCCAAAAAGACTTAGGTAATTGAGCATAGCTCATCATAGAGCAAACCATGTCTAACAGGGTTATGTTTCTCCTTTCTGATACACCGTTCTGTTGAGTTGTACCAGGGGCTGAGAGTTGGGATGTGATTCCATGCTCTATCAAGTAGTCTTGGAATCTTGAGTCCATATACTCTCCACCACGATCAGATCAAAGTGTTTTTATTGTCTTACCTAATAGGTTCTCAACCTCGGCCTTATACTCCTTGAATCTTTCAAGGGCGTTGGACTTATGATGCATTAGGTAAAGATAACTATACCTCGAATAGTCATCAATGAAACTGATGAAATATTCGTACCCTCCTTGAGCTGTAACGTTCATCGGTCCACAGAGGTTCGAATGTATGCTTTGGTACGATAACCTTTTCGGGTAAAAGGTCGTTTAGTCATTTTGCCCTGTAGGCATGACTCACAAGGAGGTAAGGAGTTATCTTCTAACTTGTTTAGAAGTCCATTTTTAACCAATCTCCCAATCCTATTGAGATTAATATGGCCTAACCTCAAGTGCCAGAGATAGGTATCTTGAGAAACATTCAGTCTTTTAGGTTGAGTCTCGGCGGTTTTAAACATCTCATGATTTAAAATAGCTTTAGACTCAATTGGTGTTAAAACATATAAATTATTCTCCATGTTTGCAGAGCAAACTTCAATACCTCTTTTAGTTATGAATGCTTCATTAACAGAAAATGATATTGAATAACCTCGTTCAATTAAGCAAAGATAGTGAAATCAAATTTCTTTTAATTTTCGGAACTATATACATATTATCTAATATCATGTAACATTCCTTTGAAAAGAATAACTTTATGTCTCCCACTGCAATAGCCGAGATGACTTCTCTTGCTCCAACTTTAAGGGTCATCTCACTAGCCTGTAACTGTGTCCAGGAACTCATTCCTTGAAATGAGGAACATACGTGATTAGTGGCACCAGAATCGAGTATCCAGACAGAACTATCGTTTTCCACTATACACGATTCCAAGACTAATAAATCAAATTTAGAGTCGTGGATTACGTTCGTTTTGGCTAAACAGTTAGTTTGAGGGCATTCCTCAATAAAAACCATACCTAAATTATTTTCCACGTGTTTTAAGTTTTTCTCAGTCGTATGTTTTGAACCGTTTAATTTGGCGTTGGGCAAAGAACATACATAATTCAACATATTGCTGAAATAAACAAATAGCTTGTTTTAAAAATTGCACTAAACCCAGTATACATACTATCCAATCAAATTTAGCAAAAGTAATCCTTTAGACACCTCATGTTAGTCACTTGACCCACCGCTTCAACTTGGACGAATCAGTTAGACCGTATGACTCACCACCTTGATTTGGAGTCGACGTGTGGACCTGAGAGTACAAATTCTTGCATCAACAACAGAACTCATATCGTATAAATTTAAGCTCCATAGTTTCAAATTTCATAGATTTAAACACAACCTGGCCGAATATCCCTAAAAGTCTACCTATGAAGATTGGATAAAAGGTATGAGGTGATTTAATTTGTGGCAACATATGCAAACAATTAAATAAATAGTACAATTGTTTGGATGGAATATTGATCATGTTGGGGCCCTATATCTCTGTTACATTAAATTGATTTGATTGTCTTGTTCTAAGTTTTTCAACTATATTTTATTGTTATTTATCATGTTGGGGGATCCCACAGCACATGAGAGAGTACCCTTTGAAAACTTTCAACTTTCTTTTTCTCTCTCTATATAATATAAAGTTTTCCATTATTAATATGCACATCCCATCACTTCATCTGAGAGATAGTTGCAGCTGATGTGATGATGCCAAAGAGAACTGTACTGTTTTCTTTAATTTTAGAGAGAGAAACTTTTGTCAATATATATATATATTTATATAATATATAATTCACATGTCAATTTCTCTCTCTCTCTCTACACTATTGATTTATGGTCACATGAATGCCCCTTCATATATGCTGAGAACTAAAATAATAGTGAGAATGAATTTATGTCTACTATGTTGTTTCTTTAATGGCCTTTAAAACATAGGTTAAAAATTATACAATTTTATCGTATTAGTCTCCAACGTTATTTATTGGGTATTAAAAATTTGTATGATAATATGGATTTGAGTGTAGTTTAGTTCAATGGGTAAAGATGTCTATTATCATTTCAACCGTACGTTGATGGTTTGATCTCTGATACCCCACTTTGTTGAACAGAAAGAAATGTCTATTACTCATTAGTCTGACTTCAGTCTGACATCAACAATACGTTTGATAAGATCAATATCATGATTTTCTAGTAGGTTAGGAACTACTACACATAGTGTGTATATATATAGATATATATTTATAGAATTCAAATCAATAAGCTAAAGTGTAGGTATACAGTTGAAATTTAAAAATATAGGAATGAAATTAACTGAAACATAAAATTATAGACACAAAATTGACACAAACATATATATAGTTTGCTATTTCAATATATATATATATGTATATATAAACCTTCAATATCAAGAGAATAGTTGATACCTTAACCGTTGAATTATGCTTATGTTAGAATTTTTTTTCCTCATATATATGTGTGTTTGACTTTTTGCTAGCAAGAAATTTAAAATTTTCTATAGTCAAATTATTTTCAAATCCCAACATGAACATAATTGATAACTCAACTTAGTTAAGACGTTTTATCTTCGATAAAAAAATCGGAGGTTCAAAATCCTCATCCCATATGGTGTTTACAACGATACTTCAGAGGTTTAGAATAACCGCTACCGTAGGGCAGACAGCTACTCCTCCTCTAAATCGAGACAATCTCGGCCAGTTACTATTCCCACATTAACTCTTTATCCAATAGTTCTTAGCTACCGTCGGTTTGGTCAAGACAATCTTGTAAGTGTAACCTGCCATTTTTGGATCCAGAGGACGACCCTAACAATGCCACCATTGGGAAAAGCTAATGTTAGGAATGGCCCTAAGAAACCCTATCCAATTCTAGAGTTTGTGTTGTTCTGAATCCCATGCACAAGCCCTCCGTAGGGATGGATAGCTATGGTTACACTATTGGAAACCTGCAGGCGGTGCATGGGAATCTTACGGTGCAACCTAATGGAAGAGACCACAGGACACGTTGACACGCTACCTTCACCCACTTACTATGAACACTTTCCCCATTCACCTTGTTATTGTCCCATGCAAACACCATCCGTAGGGGGACGAATCCAGGGCGTCTTGAGGCCAAGCATGGATCTCACGGTATGAACACAGGGGGACGTGAGAGTAAAATCTTGATATTTACATTTTTCCTCACACTATAGTATTCTAAAATTTTTGGGTCTTTTTATTACTTAGGTAAATTCCGGCTAAATGAATCTATCTAAGTCCATGCCTTTTATAACTATTATAAAGGTCTTTACACTATTGTCTATGTGAATTAAACCTTTTAATTCCCAGTGACATTGCATGCTACTAAGACCGTGGTTAATTCAACTCAGGTTCCAGATTAGGCGCCAGGAGAATTCCCTTATAACCAAGAGTCTTATATCCTACTTAATCGTATTTTAAATCTATTTAAAATACTAAGTAGGACATTCTAATCCTATTAGAATTGTGATCTTACGTCTAATAAAATTTAAACCGTTTAAATTTCAATTCATATCCTAAGATCCTATGTTACCATGCAACTCTTTGTTATAGGTTGACGGTTTTCTATTCATTAACTTTTATAACTTTTAATGAATTAGACCTATAACATGTTTCTAATGGTTATTAAAGCATATAACAAACAAGTTTTCAAGTTATATAAAGCACCATTTAAAAGCAACCTACGTCTAGGTATGAATAACGACTTTATACTTATGATGTCTAGGTGATAAACTCTTTTAAACCTTACATCACTCACGCATGCTCATAAAACTCGAGTTAACTTAAGTCAAGTACCGACTCAATGCCTAGGTAGGAGGTGTTCTGTAAACCGTCAACTTAAATACCTCCAGCCTTAAACAGCATCTAACCGGGTGAGTTCTCTTGTAACCTTAGCTTTACAAGTTATCGAAATAAACTATTTTGCATCGATTGATCTTTGAGTTCCTTTTAACCCTAAGTGAGCATGCTTTTATATTTGTTATAGATTTTAAATGTCTATGTCGGTTTTATTTAAATTAAAACGACATTAACCTATAACATGCATTTATTCGATCGAAACGCTTTAAATCGAGCTAAGGAAGTTTCATGCACCATGCTTTGTACGTTGTCATATAGTTAAACGCAATTACTTCAATCAATATACATCTATCATGAAACCTGAACATGCATCTTAATATTATAACTTAATTATAATATACTTAATGCATGCATCATGCTTCCTATGGTGGGATTTTAAATCTATATGACATGTTTTATGCATATTGATGGCTTATTTAATTAAAACATACATCCTTCCATGCATAATTAACCAAATCACACTAAAATGGACCGATTTTGGCAATTCAAACAAGCATACAAGTAAATTATTACATTTAATAATTAAAAAACTGCTTAAATGTCCCTGTCTGGTCAGCCCGAATGGTCAGCCAGTCAGCCAGTCAACCATTTGTCAGCCCGAATGGTCAGCCAGTCAGCCAGCTTGAGTTCTTCTTCTTCTTTCGAGCAATTACAGTACTAAATGGATTCTAATGACTCTCAAATTTTACAGACTCAATACTAACTCATTTATGCCCATAACATGTAGGCAATTACAAATTATTTCAACAAATTTGAGAGAATTAAATTGCCAAAACCGTAATATATCCATTCTAGCACCCAAAAAAATTCAATATGCAAATGCTACCCACCATGATCAAATTAATGCAAATTGGGAGCCCAAACCATGCTCTGATACCAATTGTAGCTGTTAATATCACACATGCGGAAACAATTTTGGATCTTAGGCACACAATTTGATCAATTTAATCTTTGAAGTCATGTTGTTCATAAGAACAAAAAACAAAGTAATAAGGTACCTACCTCTTGAAGCTCCCAATTCGTGTAACCCGATGCTTTATAATTCACACCAACGGCTTTTGGACAACCACTTGGATCTTCTCTACTATCCTCAGGCCTTGGAACGGATTGTGGGATCCTCAATTAATAGGAATAGGAAAGGAAAGCTTATGAGTATAAGCAAACTTGAGATTATGAACATGGAAGTTCTTCGGAAAATTTTGGCAGCATTTTAGGTTGAAAAAAAATCCCCTAATTCTCATCAGCTCATCCTCTATATATAGATGGAAATCATGCACAAAAATTACACAAGAAATTGACAGCAATTTGGGATCATTTTGAGTCATAAGGTTAGGTGGTGCAATAAGACTAATTATAAGTGATTAGTCATTAAGCACCACCTCCAAAATTTACTAACTTTTGAGTTTCTTTTAATTCAAAATTTGCAAATAAAATTCTGAATAATCCCACTTTCTTTTATTTTTATTTTAATTTAAATAACACTTTTATTTAATTAAAATAAAATAAAATGATTAATTTAATATCATATATATTAAATCAACATTACTTGTCAAATCCCGATTTTCTACCAACGAATTTTCTCGAACATGAATCCCTATTCACATGTTTAATATTTACATCATATTTAAATATATATTCAAGTCTCATTTTAAGTTTAATTCACAATTAAACTAATAAGTCGTCAAATATCGCATATAACCGACTTTTGTACCCTTTTCCAATTTTGAACGTTTCAAATATTAACCTACCATATTGTTCCAAGTTTTATTCCTATTCAGCTAGTAGAGGGACCTAATGGACCTACAGATCATGGGCTCCAACGAAATGATGATAACCGGTTAATCTCATTAACTTAGTCATTCATCGTTCGTTAGCTTTCGGGACATTCCACTATAGCCCATAGTTGCACTCCCCTCACTATAGATATATTTCTTGTCCACTTTAGATAACCATGATAAGTAAGTCGACCCTTCACCGGTTTGTTCGTAACTAAAGCTGGGTCACATGTCCGTTTTACCCCTATAGTTACATCTTGTTCCTTAGGTTCCACTGATCCTCTAATGAACAATTAGTTCATGATACAATCACTGAACTAAGTCCCTCTCAAGGTTATGAGAGGGCGGGGCCCCTATGTTTAAGACTCGGAGTCAGCACTTAAGAGAACAACCTTTACTAACCCTAAAACGGGTAGTAGTGAATTCCATCTTACAAAGTTATGTCCCCAGCTATCCATTTAGTCTTATCCCCAAAATGGTAGGCTTATTAAGTCGGCGATGTTTGGGCACTCTCACCCATGCAAATCAAAGGATAATCCTAAATAAAAGGAGTTCATAGTTAGCTCAGGATTAAGATCGAGTTACCTAGTTTATAAGTATGAGATGTTCAATTTAAATAGTAAACGGTGTTGTAAAGTGAAAGTGACTTATCTCCTAGTCCGATCTCTATGCAAATTCTTTGCATAGGACGCCCTCACTCACATGTCTTATACATGAACGATTAGGATCACATCGTCTGTCTTTAAAGAACAAAGCGAGTTGTGCCAATAGTGTCCCCAGGATTAAGGTACCCAACCTTATCCATATACTATAGATCGTTTAGACTATTTACTTGAACTTGATCCATACTTATGTCACACATAAACTTCAAGTATACATAATATAGTCATGGGTTGTTAGTTTATAAGATTTGGGTTATTTAACGTGCAATTCACTCATTTAATAACTTGATTGAACAAAAACTCCATAACGATTTTATCGAACAAGTATATAACTATTTGTTTCATTCACTATCTACGAGTTTTAGGGCACCAACCCCAACAATCTCCCACTTGCACTAAAACTCTAGTTTAGTGGGATGTACAATAATCTATAACAACAGTGAGTGATTAAATACTTGTATAAATAACAATTTATAAATACAATGAACTAGGGCATTTATAATACCCAATATATCACGGTTTTTGAATACCAGTTACACAATGGTTTTCCTAGACGTGTTCGTGTTGAAGATTCATCCACGAAACTCACGAATTTCTCACCAAAATGATGGTATAATTTACTCTCTGTTTTTCAGCCATTTTTGTGTGCATGATTTCAATTCCCAAATAAATGAAGTTGAGATGTTCTAGATCAAAATTGTTTTCGCTAGTGTCTCGTACACTCCTACATTATATCTTCAACCGGGGCTACTTTTGTTATTAGTTTGCTGTTGCATATCAAAACACAATCTCCACATCTTCAAGACCAAATGTGGGCCCATATCTTCAATTTTGACTCTTTTGCTCCTCTAGCTATATCTCTCTAATTGTGGGTGCATTTTTCTTACAAAACCATCTGCACAGAAACATTTTAAATTGGATAAATTCTTGCAAAAGTTGTCTCTTTTTGCACTTTTTAAGCATAAATTCTATGTTGCTAAGATTATCAATATGTTTCTCATACTTTTGCTAAATTGACTCAAAAGGATATAATTTTAAGCATAAAGTCCTTGCTTTCCAAACAATAGCCTAACTCTTTAAGGCTAAATAACACAGATAACTGAGCGTTGTCATTGCATCGACCCCTTACCATTTTTACCTAGCGCCTCGATGTTGGGATTACTTGTTCGATAAAGTCGTTATTGAGTTTCTGTTCACTTAAGTTATTAAATAAGTGAATTGCACGTTAAACAACCCAAATCCAATAAACTAACATCCATGCATATATGATATGAGTAGTTAAACTATTCGTAGTGACATAAAAGAGGATCAAGTTCAAGTAATAGCTTAAACGGTCTATAGTATAGGGATAAGTCGGGCTACCTTATCCTAGGAAAAACTATGTGATGTTGCCCACTTTGTATATAGTGCAAATGATGTGATCCTGAATCGTTCATGTAGAGACATACGAGTGGGGACGTCCTATGCAAATGAGTTTGCATAAGACTAGGACCGATAAATAAGTCATTCTTGCTTTATAATGTCGTTTGCTGACAAGACTGACTATTTCATGCGATGACCTAGGTAACTCGACCTTAATCCTGAGTTAACTATGAACTGTTTATTTGGGTTTGTCCTTAGATCTGCATGGGTGAGAGTTGCTCGTCATCGCCGACTCAATAAACCCCCCATTTCAGGAACAGGAACGGGTAGATAGTTGGAGACATAGTCTGGCAAGACAGAGTTCACTCCTACCCAATTTAGAGATAGTAGAGAGGTTGTTCCCTTAAGTGCTGACTCCGGGACGCGAACAAAGGGATCCCGCCCTCTCATTGACCCGAGAGGTTTAAGGTTTAGTGGTGGAACCACAAACCAATTATTCATTAGGGACTTAGTGGGGACTTAAGGAACAAGATGTAACCTCAGGGGTAAAACGAATATTTGACCAAACACTAGTTACGAACAACCTGTGAAGGGTCGACTTACTAATTATGGTTATATCGGGTGGACAGAGAAATATCTACAGTGAGTGGAGTTCAACTATCGGGCTAAATGGAGTGTCTCGGTAGTTAACATCAAATCGTTGGAGTACATGATTTGTAGGTCCATTAGATCCCCCTGATAGCTCATACGGAATAAACCTTAGAATAATGTGATTCAGAGAATTACCGTTAATTATATTCGATATATTTAACATAATAGTTTAGTTATGGATTAAACTATGTTTAAGAGAGTTTGAAGTATTTAAATATGATTTAAATATAATAAACGTGAATAGTGATTCATGTTTGTGAAATTGGTTTTTGAGAGAAAGCGGGATTAGGTGCAAATGTTTAATATTTGATATTAAATTATAATTAATTGAACGTGTTTAATTAAATAATTTTGGTTAAGTTTATTTAAAATAAACTTTTTTTGTGAATTTTAACTTAATTAAAATAAATTTTCAAATACAAGAAAGTCATGTATTTTATGGGTTTTTCATTTTGCTTTTCATTTTAATTAAAATGAAAAGGAAAATTGTATGACAAAGCCACCTAATCTCATTTTGGAAACACCTCTCTTGCTTGTTGTCTCCATGAAAAGCAGCCATCAGCACGTGTATATGGTTTAAAAAGGACTTGAACTCAGAGAAGGAGAATGATGTTTGCTGGAAAACAAAATTTTCTCTCAAAAACTCTCTTCACTTCTCTCAGCAATTTCATCACAAAATTGTGTCCCACAACACGTTCTAAGGCCGGAGGATAGCATGGAAGGCTATTGTGGTCGTCTACAACTGATTCGTTCTGAGAATTCATCCACGGAGCTCTTGAATTTCAAGCCAAAAGGTTGGTAAAATGAGACTCTGTTTTTCATTCGATTTTTACATGCCTTTCTTTCTAAAATTAAAAGAAATTGAGAGGTTTTCGATCCAAATTGTTTCCGCTATGGTGTTCTTCACCCTTTCACTCGACACTTCTCTATGGAGTTTCACATTTGACCCTTCACCATTTATACCCAAGGCCTTGAACTCTGCATCGACCCCTGACCATTTACACCCAAGGCCTCGACATCCAATAGTGAAATATCAGCCCTCGACCATTTATACCTAAGGACCTGATAGTTATCTTTACTTTCCTCAAAACAATATCAACTTTCAACCATTTATACCTGATGCCCTGATATCTATCTTGCACATTCTTTTATCATAATGCTAGTCCTCGACCATTAATACCCGAGACCCTAGCATTCTCTTTTACTCAAACTCAACGTCCTATGACCTCTTTTCTAATAACACTATAACACACATGCCCTACACCGTAATTCTAGACTAACACTTTAAGTCCACCAAGCATACAAACCTATCATACTCAACTTGTAAACTTCATTCACAAACTCATAAATAACATGCTTCACAATCAACAATTCAAGTGACCACAATAATATGGCACTATCACAACTATATTTAACAACCAATCGAAACTTGCATACAAGTTCACAGAAGTAGTCACAGTAGCTCCACATGCTCATCACAACACAAAACCGCAACTAGCATACAAGGATGGTCAAGCAGTTCAGAACATATACAATCCACAAAAGTCATAATATAACATAAACGATAAAACACGCAACATGATTCACAAATAATCAAACATACTCAATAGGTATAGACTACGTACCTATAACACTCCTAAGCGATCCTAAAAGCCCAGCCGAGCTCCTAAACAACAGGATAACCGTTTAAGAGTCAGAACCAAGCCTAAATACCTTCTAAAAACTAAAGAACGCTTCGAGAAAGGATTTCTTACCAAAAAAAAACTTGATTCTTAACCAGAAGAGCCAGAAATAGCCTAAACTATAAGCATTGACTCACCAAAGGTTAGAAATTAACCCACAACACTCAAAGACATTTTCAATAGTACTAAAATGTGTTAGAACTTACTGATCAGCACTCAAAAAACCTCAAATACAATTTGATTTGTGCTCGAAACAACCAAACAACAAAAATTCCAAGTCACCGGGTTATAGGTAGCCAAATTCAAGGCCTTTCAAGTGGTGCGTATTCACCGAACACCAATTTGAATCCAAAGTTGCCACTGCACAAGAATCAAACAAACCTTCATTCAACATGGGTATTAAAAAATATGTGTTGATTAAGCATAGGTCATGGTCTAGAATGACTTAGAGGAGTAAAACCACATGGGTACATATTGAAACTTGAAGAATATCGAGTGGGTCGAAGTTAAACCTACCAGAAACATCGCAACACTTAGTTGAAGGGATGAAAATCTGCGAACCGGAGCCAAACGAAAGAAGAACACGTTTGAGAGACCCTCAAACGAGAAACGAAGGATAAAATCCCGAGCCGAGCACCTTGCAGACGAGCTGCCCACGAATGGAAAAGAGACAGTGCAGGTTTGCTGGCGGTGATGACACACGAGAGAGAGAGAGACTCGACAGTCGTGGGTCTCTTAGTATTGGTGGCTGACGATAAGCACACAACAGAGGGAGACACACGCAGTGAATGGAACACACGATCTTGCTACTCGAGTCGAACAACAATGCGGTGGGGAGGCAGATAGAGAAAGTGTGCGGGAGTTACTAGCGAACGAGAATGAAAAGACGTCGACGATTGTGTTTGCCTGGATACTTGATTCAGGGGCTGAATAACCTATAGAGTTTATCGGATAAAGGTTACAGGGCCGAAGAACCTCTAGAGTTTATACATTCAGACCTCTGTGGTCCGATGAATGTTAGAGCATGGAGAGGATATGAATATTTCACTAGTTTCATTGATGATTATTCTAAGTAAGGATATGTTTACCAGATGCATCATAAGTCTGAAGTCCTTGTAAAGTTCATGGAATATAAGAAAATGGTTGAGAACTTATTATGTAAAACAATTAAAATACTTCGATCTGATCGAGGTGGAGAGTACATGGATTACGAATTCTAGGACTATTTGATAGGTCACGAAATAACCTCCCAACTCTCAGGGCCTGGTACACCTCAACAAAACGGTGTATCGAAAAGGAGAAATAGAACCCTATTGGATATGGTTTGACCCATGATGAGCTAGGTTCAGTTGCCTGACTCGTTTTGGGGACATCCAGTTTTGACTATTATTTATATATTGAACAACGTTCCATCCAAGAGTGTTTCTGAAACACCATTCGAATTGTGGAGAGGGCGCAAAACTAGTTTACGTTACTTTAGAATTTGTGGTTGTCTAGAACACGTGCTAGTGACTAACTTAAAGAAATTGAAAATGAGTTTAACCAATTAATCTTTAGTGGATTGACCCACAGTTAACGAATGTTGATTAACTCAGTTAATGAGTTTAACCAATTAATCTCGTATCGTTGGAGCTTCTGATCTATAGGTCCATTAGGTCCACCTGCTAGCTCGTAACGGTTATTAAGATTAAATAGTCTTGAAAATTAAGGAAATTAATATAATGTATGGAGATACATTATAGTATAAGTTTAATTAATTTTGGATCTGATTGAAAATTAATTAATGAGAGAATATGAATTTAATTAAATATGTGATATTTGATTAATTCATGAATTAGTTGGAGAATTAATTTATTTAATTTGGTTAAATGTGATTTAATCAAATGAATACTATAGTTATTGATTAATTTTCATATTAAAAACTATAGGTTAAATGTGAGATATAAAATTGAATATGATTCAATTGTAAAATTGATTAAATATTTGATATTTAATTAATGGGGGAACAATTAATTTAGAATTAATTGATTGGCCTAATTAATTCAATTAAATATGATTTGATTGAATTAAAACTATATGTTATAGTTAATTTAATTAGAGTTGATTTAATTAAATTGATTTGTTGAATAATATATAGTTAATTGGATTATTGATTATTATAACCAATGGTCCATATCCTTTTCGATCAATGGACAAGATTGATCAAGAAAGTTAAGGAGTAACTTCCCTCCCCCCTCATTATCGTGAAAGTGGCTCTCTCTTTCTAATGGGATTATGTGTTTTTTTACGGAAGATGAAAAAAACGGTTTTCACTCTCTCAATCTCCAAAAATTCTCTCAAGAAAACAACAACCTTCCTTGCTGTAAATTTCCCTTCAAGATCATGAGGATCCCACAATCCTATTCTCTCAACTCAGAGTCATAGTGGGTGTTTCGAATGGTGGTGTTCTTGGAGTGGTACATGATTTTGGAGCATAGTGCAGAGGCGATCTTCAGTATTCATATTCATGTAAATTCCTCAAATCTAAAATACAACATGCTTAACATCAAGATTAATAGAAACTTTTTCTTCTTTTATTTTTATTCGCCAATGTACCAGTTTTTCGTATACAAAATTGTACACGATACGATCTGATATGTTTCCACTGCCAAAGAATTTTAATCCTTCAGTATGCTTAGCCTTAATAAATAGATTAAGAATAGTTTTCTGAATCTTTTTCAATGTATTGGTATTTTGATGGAAACAAAATTAACAACAAATCGTACCAATTCGCTTCCGCTAACAGAATTAGGGAATTCCAATGATACAATAAGTATCATAGCTGATCGTAGATCTAATTTCGATTTCATGAAATTTGCATTAGTTATTGGTGTGTACTATGAATTTGATGAATAAAAGGTTTTCTAGTAGATGTTTTTGGTTTTTGGCATTAAATTTGTAAAATTTTTGTTGATTTAATCAATGTAAGGGCCCGGTGTTTTGGGCTTTTAATTGCAAATCCTGTCTGTAAGTTCGTGTCCTTCTTGTTTTGATGATTTGCGGCAAAGAATTGAAGAAAATTGACAAAAAAAAAAATCGAAGAAAACAGAGGCTGGAAGAAGAGAAATCTGGGAAAAACAGAGGCTGCATTGGTAAAAAAATATTTGGTGGTGCTCACGTCAACATTCCGTATAAGACGAAATAGTTGATGTCAACCATACACAGCATGCGGCTCTGCTCGTTTCGAGACAGTTCGGCGCAGTCTAGTCGGTGCTTTGTGATTCGACGCTTGTCGATGCGATTCAGCGCATGTCGTTGTGGTTCGGTGCGATTCGTCAACAATTCATCTTGTTTTTATCGGTTCGTGAGATTTTTGACCGGTTTCCAGTAGTCTTTCACCGGTTCACATGAGGCTTTGATCGGTTCAGGTGATTTTGATCGATTTCTTCGAAATTTGACCAGTTCAGTCACGGTTCTTAACTGATTCGTGAGTTCCAAGCTCGGTTCTTAACTGATTCAGTAGATTTAGATCGGTTTTCGAGTTTTTTGATCGTTTTTCCTTCAGGTTTTGACCGGTTCTACTGGTTTTAGGGCGATTCAAGTGGTTTTTAGAGCTGGTTCAGTACATTTTGACCATTAACTTACAAGATGAGTTAAGTGGTTGTTGCTCTAAACATCTAAGTTAAGTGTGTTAACAAATCCTTAACCGAACAACGGTGGCAAATAGCTATAGGAATATAAGTTATTGTAGAATTAGAATGAGCTGAGAAGTGTCTCAGTTTAGAGGAGTAGTTGATCACCCTTCGGTGGCTGTTGCTCTGAACCTTTGAAGCATCGTCGCAAAAACTAAATCCATAGTTTTCTTGAGTTTCTTTGATTGCTTGTGTTTTTGCTAAATCTGATTGGAATAGATTGAATGGGTCAGTGCGATAAATAATCAAGTATTTTGTTATTTCAGCAATTCAAATGAAATATGTGCATTGTCTTACACCTGTTTAACAAATAACGGTGATTATAGAATTTATAATCCACGACACTACAACTATTTTGTAGAAATAGTGGTTGGGGTCGAACACAGGGAAGGAGACGTAGAAGTTATATAATTTCGTGCTTATGAAAACAGGGGGATTTTTAGAATGAAGGACAAGGAAAAGTAATTAAATAATTAAATGCTGAAATTTAAAAGACAGAAAACTAAGCATGCAGGATAGAAGTTAGACGGTAACAATAACATAAAAAGGGATCGTTAGATTGAGATTTATTATGCTTGATTCTAATTCGTTGGCTTCCTAGTTTTCTCTACTAATTATTCTAAACTGATTTCATTAGTCTGGTCGGCTTCTGGGTTTCTAGAAGGATGATAGCGAGCATAGCTAGCTACTTTTACCTATTTAATTTAGCTAGTCTTTTATGATTTTTGGGCCATTTTATTGTGCTTTATTGTTTATTTTGTAGGAAATGGTTGATTGGAGCTATAATGTAATATCAGAGTTAATCGGGTGCTCGGGGCGTGAAAAGATGCAAAGGAATGAAAAGAGTAAAAGTGGAAAAGAGTCAAATCTCGGTCAACAGCAGGCTAGCGTCGAGACGCTAGCTCTTGAGTGTCTCGACGCTCACATTCCATATCAGATTAGGCGCGTAAAGCTTACAGCGTCGAGACGCTATGATAGGAAGCGTCCCGACGCTTCCGTTTTTCCTAATTCAGAATGCGCGTATAAGAGGCAGCGTCGCGACGCTGTCTTGACAGCGTCTCGACGCTAAGACGAAAAATCATAATAAAAGCTTATTTTCGGCTAGGTTTTTGGGGAGTTCGATTTGGGACCTTTTGGAGCAGTAAAGAGGACAGAACAGAGCATTTTGGAGGCTGAAACAAAGGGGGAGACTTGGAAATCAACCCATTGTTCGTGGGGATCGTGACGGGGACGTCGGATTCGGCCTACATTGAGTTTTCTTTTCCCTTTCTTCTCTCTAGTTAGATTTATGGCTTTCACATGTTTAGTTGAGCTTGTATTTACATTCATGAGTAGCTAAACTTGTAGCTTAGGGATTGATGTAGTTGATTAAGTTTATGGATTGATTTATGGTTTAAGTTGTGCAATGTTATTGTGTTTGTAAGCTTGATTTAATGCTTTCAATTAATTGACCATTAGTTGAATGATTTAAGTTTCGAATCTAGCTCGGGAGAGGGGATTTGATTTAGACTTGCTCAAGATTGCATGAATAAAGTTTAATTTCTAATTCGTGACGGTTTTAGATTAACTTTAGAATTGGTTAAAAGATCTCATTGCCTTGCATGATTAATAAACTTAGATAGGGATATCAAGTGGGTTAATTTGCATGAGAATCAATTATACTCGGGAGAGGTAGTTGTGATTAAAGGGTCTTTGGCTCATAATTTCATTGTGCATAATAACTTATTCCTTAAAATCAATCCTAAACGAAATCGACGAAATCAATTCCCTAAGTAGTTTTCCCAATTGAATTTCCATTCTTTTTACTTGCATCGTTTTTGTTTTTATTATCATCTATTCATCACTTTTTAATCCCTAAATAAAATTGAGCGAGATTATTCACAATACTTGATTTGCTTAAAAATCCAATCCAGAGGACGACACTCGTATTTACGAACTCTTTATTATTACTTGACCCGTGCGCTTGCGGTTAGCAATTTGCCTATCAAGTTTTTGGCGCCGTTGCCGGGGATTGGCACATTTAGCTAGATTGATATTGTGGAAAAATTGCTTGATCTTAATTTAGGGTGTATTGCATTTTTTTTCCTTATTTGTTTTGCTTTCCATATTTGATTTTCTAGGTTAGTTTTTCTTTTAGTTGTGTAATCTTTTCCTTATTTGTTCTTGTTTTTCCTTTTCTAGATTAGTTTCCTTATTTGTGTTTTGCCATATCTATTTTTGCATTCCATATTAGGTTATTTTGTTTCCTTTTCTAGATTTTATTTTCCATATTTAGATTAGTTGATTTATTTTCTTTGTTGCTTTCCATTATTGTTTTCTTTCCTTTTTAGGGTAGTTTTGTTTGTTTATGCGTAGGAATAAAGATTTAATTTTAGCACCTTTGGATCCCGAGATAGAAAGAACCATCCATAGGCTTCGAAGGGAAAATAGAGAAATTATTCAAATGGCAGACCAAAATCCACCTGAGGAGCCTAGGCCTATTAGAGATTATTTTCAGCCTGTGTTTCAGGGGCAACAGTCGGGGATTATCTATGCACCGATTAATGCCAACAACTTTGAGCTGAAGACCGGCCTCATTCAGATGGCGCGAGACTGTGCATACAGAGGATCGCCCACTGAGGATCCAAATTCTCATCTTAAATCATTTTTGGATATTTGTGGGACGGTAAAGATTAATGGAGTCTCTGAGGATGCTATTCGCTTACGTTTATTTCCCTTTTCTTTGCAGGATAAAGCACGAGATTGGTTGCAGTCTATTACCCCTGGGAGCATCACCACCTGGGATGCTTTGGTCCAGGCCTTTTTAAAGAAATTTTTCCCTCCTACAAAGACGGTCAAGCTGAGGACCGAGATAGGGACATTTCAGCAACAATATGATGAGCAGCTGTTCGAAGCTTGGGAGCGATTCAAAGAGCTACTGAGGAAGTGTCCTCAGCATGGTTACCCCGATTGGCTTCAGGTACAGTTGTTTTATAATGGTTTAACGCCTAGTACAAAAACGATTGTTGATGCAGCTGCAGGTGGGACTCTGTTGTCCAAGACCGTGGAAAACGCTCGCACACTTTTAGAGGATATGGCCACCAACAGCTATCAGTGGCCACCTGAGCGGTCTACACCTAAAAAGATTGTTGCTGGAGTGTTTGAGGTTGACAAGGTAAGTGCACTCCAGGCCCAGATGACCGCCCTCGCTAATGCTTTTATGAAATTTTTCAGGTACAGGGAGTGCTCAATCAATTGAATCAGCTGCTGCTTTAGCATCCAGACCTCAGGAGGAGACCATCGAGCAGGTTCAGTATGTATCAAATTTTAATTCTAGGGGATATAATAATAGTTCTACACCTACACATTATCACCCTAACAATAGGAACCATGAAAATTTCTCTTATGCTAATACCAAGAATGTTCTTAATCCTCCTGGTTTTGCCCCTCCAACTCAAGATAATAAAAAGTTAGAAGATCTTGTAGGAGCTTTCATTGCAGAGTCTAGTAACAGGACAACCAAATTAGAGGAGGCAGTCCTTGCCATCATTTCAACAATTAATGGCCACAGCGCTGCCATCAAGAATATCGAGACTCAGCTGGGTCAGTTGGTAAATGTTGTAAGTACCATGAATAAAGGTAAGGCCCCAGCTGAACAAAAGAAACCTCAGATGGAGTACTGTAAGGCAATCACTGTGCACCAGGAGGAATCTGAAGAGGAACCTGAATCGGAGGACTATGAAACGCCTACAGGGGAAGCTGAGGAGGACACATCATCTGATGAGGCTGAAAAGCCTAACCTTGAGCCTCCTATTCCTTCTCCCACACTGATGGTTCCCAAGGAAAAGAAAAAGAAAAAGAAGAAAAAGAATAATCAGGTTCAGTTTGATAAATTTATGAATGCTTTTATGAATCTGAATATTAATATTCCTTTTGCAGAGGCATTAGAGATGCCCCAATACAACAGGTTTATGAAGGAGTGGTTAGCGAAGAAGCGAAAAGAAAAGAAGGTTGACACTGTTTATCAGGTCAACACTGATGGTTCCCAAGGAAAAGAAAAAGAAAAAGAAGAAAAAGAATAATCAGGTTCAGTTTGATAAATTTATGAATGCTTTTATGAATCTGAATATTAATATTCCTTTTGCAGAGGCATTAGAGATGCCCCAATACAACAGGTTTATGAAGGAGTGGTTAGCGAAGAAGCGAAAAGAAAAGAAGGTTGACACTGTTTATCTCGCTTCCACATGCAGCACCAGAGTACAACAGAAAGTACCTGAAAAAGTAGCAGATCCAGGGAGTTTTTCTGTTCCTTGTAGTTTTGGTACTTATTCGTTCAGAGCATTATGTGATTTAGGTGCTAGCATTAATATTATCCCATTGTCCTTGTGTAAGAAGTTAGACATAGGTGAGATTAAATCTACTCCTGTAAAGCTCCAATTGGCTGATTAATCTGTGGTGAGACCAGTTGGTATTGTAGAGAATGTGTTAATCAGAGTAGGTAGATTTTTCCTCCCTATTGACTTGTATGTTATGGACATGATAGAAAATCCTTCAATGCCTGTCATATTAGGACGACCATTCCTCGCTATTGGGCGAGTGATTATAGATATTGAGCGCAGGGAGCTCACTATTAGAGTCAAGAACGAAAAAGAGATCTTTAAAGCAGTTGAAGACTCTAAAGATGAAGTGCTCTTCATGGGCTACAGGAAAGGTGCAAGAAAGAGCACCTCTGTTGGATTCACAGAACAAAAGCCTCCTTGAAGCACGTGCAACACGTCGAGCTAATGACGTTAAACAAGCGCTTATGGGAGGCAACCCAAGTAAGTTTAGTGTGTTTTCTTTTTGTTTTTGATTTATTGTTTGTTTTTGTTTTGTAGGTCTTGTTTTCTTTCTCTCCTTTGCTTTCAAGCTTTCAAGATTTCAAGCTCTCAGGCAAGAAGTCATCATCATTCCAGGCCAGTATTGTTCACTCCTGTCATTCTTTTATTGTCTCATGTTTGTTTATGCTTTATTTTCGTTATACATTGAGGACAATACATATTTTAAGTTTGGGGGTGGATTAGCATGTTTGTGGAGCCCTTGAGCATCTGAGTTCGGGCTATAGTTTTGAGCTTTCTTTGAATTTTGCATATGGTTGTTTTCTGGATGCTACTTTTGCATGATTATGATGTCCTAGGATAGGCTTTCTTGTCAATTTTCAAGCTTGTGATGAGATGTAAGCATAAGTGCCCAAAAAGGGAGACTTTTTAAAAATTTTCTAGGAGATGGCTTGCATGAGTAGAGTTTTTGTCTTGGCTAGATTTTGATTTGAATGCTTAGGAGCGAATTATTAGGTTCATATGCTTGTTGTCACCTCGATAGGTGTAGGGTAGAGCTAAAGAGTTAATTTTTTGCAAATTAGCATGTTTGATCTTGCTTAGGAGAAAAGAAAAGAATATTTGCTTATCATGTTCATAACGAAAAAATCATTCTTGTTGTTACAATTTGAAAAAGAAAGAAAAAAAAGTCATGACTTATGCGCGCAATATGCAATGCTTAATAATGATTAAGGCAAAAAGAGCTACCCCTGTTGTGATCAGTTAGGCCAACCAGAGAAAACTCAGGTTAAGGGTCCCTGCAATAGGTGTGTGAAAGCTAGTGCCACATATAAATGCTTAATTCATCTGTTAATTTTAAGCACCTAAGTATGGAGATAAACAAACTAATTTGTTGCATTAACTCATTAGTGAAGCCTTAGTGCCAGTGTAGAGGGAAGATGAGCTGAGAGTTTAATAATCCAATCCCGAGCTAGTAGAGTCTGATCTTGTTGAGTTAGATCTCGCTTGTGCAAGTTAATTTTGGAAAAATTTTAATTTGTCTCCCTCATTGGTCCTTGTGTGCATATCTCTTGCTGGCTTGGTTATTGACTTTTGAGCCTTGAGGATTGAGTTATGATTGTTGCATCCATTCTTCCATTGTATGTCTGATTTATAGTTTGCTCGAGGACTAGCAAAAGCTTAAGTTTGGGGGTATTTGATAGCGAGCATAGCTAGCTACTTTTACCTATTTAATTTAGCTAGTCTTTTATGATTTTTGGGCCATTTTATTGTGCTTTATTGTTTATTTTGTAGGAAATGGTTGATTGGAGCTATAATGTAATATCAGAGTTAATCGGGTGCTCGGGGCGTGAAAAGATGCAAAGGAATGAAAAGAGTAAAAGTGGAAAAGAGTCAAATCTCGGTCAACAGCAGGCTAGCGTCGAGACGCTAGCTCTTGAGCGTCTCGACGCTCACATTCCATATCAGATTAGGCGCGTAAAGCTTACAACGTCGAGACGCTATGATAGGAAGCGTCCCGACGCTTCCGTTTTTCCTAATTCAGAATGCGCGTATAAGAGGCAGCGTCGCGACGCTGTCTTGACAGCGTCTCGACGCTAAGACGAAAAATCATAATAAAAGCTTATTTTCGGCTAGGTTTTTGGGGAGTTCGATTTGGGACCTTTTGGAGCAGTAAAGAGGACAGAACAGAGCATTTTGGAGGCTGAAACAAAGGGGGAGACTTCGAAATCAACCCATTGTTCGTGGGGATCGTGACGGGGACGTCGGATTCGGCCTACATTGAGTTTTCTTTTCCCTTTCTTCTCTCTAGTTAGATTTATGGCTTTCACATGTTTAGTTGAGCTTGTATTTACATTCATGAGTAGCTAAACTTGTAGCTTAGGGATTGATGTAGTTGATTAAGTTTATGGATTGATTTATGGTTTAAGTTGTGCAATGTTATTGTGTTTGTAAGCTTGATTTAATGCTTTCAATTAATTGGCCATTAGTTGAATGATTTAAGTTTCGAATCTAGCTCGGGAGAGGGGATTTGATTTAGACTTGCTCAAGATTGCATGAATAAAGTTTAATTTCTAATTCGTGACGGTTTTAGATTAACTTTAGAATTGGTAAAAGATCTCATTGCCTTGCATGATTAATAAACTTAGATAGGGATATCAAGTGGGTTAATTTGCATGAGAATCAATTATACTCGGGAGAGGTAGTTGTGATTAAAGGGTCTTTGGCTCATAATTTCATTGTGCATAATAACTTATTCCTTAAAATCAATCCTAAACGAAATCGACGAAATCAATTCCCTAAGTAGTTTTCCCAATTGAATTTCCATTCTTTTTACTTGCATCGTTTTTGTTTTTATTATCATCTATTCATCACTTTTTAATCCCTAAATAAAATTGAGCGAGATTATTCACAATACTTGATTTGCTTAAAAATCCAATCCAGAGGACGACACTCGTATTTACGAACTCTTTATTATTACTTGACCCGTGCGGTTGCGGTTAGCAATTTGCCTATCAAAGGACCCCCCTACACTAACCTGTTTTAATTAACATGCTAACCGTGAATTCTTCAATTAACAAGATTAATTAATACAAACTCTATCGCTCGCCATCCCTTATACATAATTTAGCAACCATCCGAGACCTCTGCAACGGTTACTAATTATATCTAACTAGTTAATTAACACGCAATTTCGCAACTACCTATTAAAACTACCAACTTTGGAATCGTTGGTCCCGAATTGTAAGAACCAAATTCAAATGCAATTTAAATCTAACTCCTACAACCTTTAACATGCATCCTAGGCCTATCAAGGGTCGTCTCGCGTAGAGAGTGGCTTGCCTCAACCTAGTGGCTATTTAAAAATAACTGATAGAATACACAAGCGATAATCGCATAGGGCGTCAATCCTAATAGACTAGCCTCATGTATTGGTTTAAAGGGAATAACTTGCAAAACCTAACGAAAATACAGTAAGAACAACAAGTAAAACTCAGAAAACTCAGCCAATCTTATTAAGAATCAAGACATAAACCCAATTCAACGATCTAAACGAGATTAGCTACACATGGATGAAGTAAAATCGACAATAAACATGAAAGAATCCATAAAATATGACCAAGAATGGTCTACAACAATGTTGGAATGTAAAAGAGGCAAAAGAAATCGTAAAAGGACCAAAGTACGGTGACATCGAGGCACCAAGGACAGCGTCATCGACGCCAGCCTCAAATCTCGACTAACTGCTTTAATTCTCGGTCTTGTCTCGCTTCTTCTCGATACGGGGCTTCAATCTTCCGCTTTTGGTCTCATTCTCCAGGCCCACTTCAACACAATTGGGTCTTTTCACCTCCTCGCCGTCCAAGACACCGAGATGGCTCCAAAACTACGTAATTTGCCCGAATTAACACCAATTAGCGTGATCGGCTCCTGACATAGGCTAAGTTCAATTAACCTGTAAATAAGACAAGTAAAACATAAAATGACTCTAACAAGCTTAGATTAGAGGCGATAGAATCAGACTATTTAGGTCCTATCAAATACCCGCAACTTAAATGTTGCTAGTCCTCGAGCAAGGCACACAAAGACTAAAGAGAAAGACGTTGTGCATATAATCAAAAAGTGATTCAATCCTCAAGACTCAAATATTCCAAAAACTAAAGCAATCAAGAGACATTCGCAAGAGACACAAATGAGGAGACAAATCAAAACTTTTCAAAGATTGTCTTACACAAGAGAGCTTGGTCGGGACCTCAGGAGGGTGTCGAAGTCTTCGAGTTCCGTGGTCAAATAAAATTTATAATCCTGCGAACACTAAACTACTTGCAGTAGTAGTGGTCGGGGTCGATCACAGGGAGCGGCAGTTGGTTATCTATTTTCTATTTATTTTGAGTTGTGAAAGCGGTAAATGGGGGGCTTGGAAAATTGGATAATGAACGTGCAAGGAATTTTAAATGCAAGAATTTAAACAAGCAATAAATTTAAAGGATTCTAAACCTATCATGTTAAGCAACAAAGTCAGAATTAATTCAATTGGACTATCAAATTAAACAACCAAGAAATTGCCTTAAGTGTAGTGGATTGATTAGGATATTAGAAATAATTAGGCCTAGATTACTTCTAACTCTATTTTGGATTCTAAACCTATCGTGTTAAGCAACAAAGTCAGAATTTTCTCTTGGGACTCGGGCCCATGAATCAGTCTATGTGCTAACTATTAAACCAATGTTCCATTAGCTACTTGGAAATCGATTTCTTAGCAAGTTATCAACATACGAGCTGCGAGTTAGGGAGTCAACCTAACCTACTACGCATGCAAATAATACGAACTGGTTCCAAAATACAATAGCAATATGAAATCAAATAGACATTCAGAACATGAAACTCACAAAGAAATACATTCTATATCTCAAAAATCATCCAATCGGCGTTAATGGGTTTAGACGACGGTTAAGCCGGCTAAAACCTGCGACCCAACGCTAAAATAACAAGAAAATACAAAGGAGATCAAAAGGAAAACTTACATCTCTTAATTCTGGTCTTCTAGGACAGAGAAACCGAGTAGAGGAGCAAGAACTAAACCCTAAATTGTCATACATTCGACGGAAATAAAAGAGGGGATTTATAGGAAAATTTGTCGCAGCGTCGAGACGCTGGGCATGGCGTCTCGATGTCATGTCGTATGGGCCACGGAATCTCGACGTCGTGCCTATTTTTAGCATGCTTCGATTTCATTCCACGTCGTTTCTTGCTCGATTTGGTCCTCGAACCTTTGACTACTTGGAACTATTCTTCGGGCTCGTCACGATCCTCACGGTCTTCTCACCTCATTGAGATCCATGACCCTCAAATAAGCTCGAAAACCCTCTAAATTGCCCGAATTAACTGCAATTTGTATAATTCGTCTCTGATACCCCGAATGCACAAATTATCTACAAAATAGACAAATAAAACATAAAGTGCACCCTAACAAGTCTAGATTGACAACAAATAAATAGGACTATTTTGGTCCTATCAAATACCCCCAACTTAAACCTTGCTAGTCATCGAGCAAGCATATAAATCAAAAGTTCAGGATTCAAAAGTTACAGTTCTTATAAACTCAAATCTCAATGCTAAAGACGTCGAAATCATTGCAATTAAGAATCATGCATACGTCACCAGATAAAGAAACAAATCAAAATTTTTCATGAAGTTTATTGCTAAAGCTCACACTTAGACTACTTAGAATCAATCTTACTAACTCGGGATTGGATTATATAACCCTCAACCTATCTTTCATTTACACTGGCACTAGGAACTTACCAAGGAGCAAACAAGACAAATTAGACTGCTTTTCTCTTTACCAAGGTGCCTGAAAAATAAAAGACATTTTCTTTCTTCGCTCTTATTTCTCACTCTCTCTCTTTTTTTTTTTATGCATGGCACTAGCTTTCACACTACAGTGCAGGGACCCATAACCCAAGTTTTACTCTTCGTTGGCCTAATTGATCACACTGCAGGTAGCTTTTTTTACCCTCTTATATAACATGCTTTTTCTTAAAAGTCAAATATAAACGAGCATATGATATTCTTTTTAAGCTCGTGCTCATCATTTTTCTTTTGCTCTCTTTTCTTTTTCTTTCTTTTTCTTTTGCTCTCTTTTTCTTTCTTTTGTCCTAAGCAGGATATTACATGCTAATTTGCAGGCATTTAACTCATTAGCTCATCCCTACACCTATCGAGGTGACAACAAGCATATGGATTCTATAATTTGCTCCTAAGCTTTCAACTAATCCTAGGCATGCTAAGGTTCACTCTTGCAAGAAAAGTGCTAGAAAAATTTTAAAAAGGTTAAATTTCTGGGCAACATGCCTATCATTCAATAAAGGCAATGAGATAAACATAAATGGCATGTCATGGATTTGCATAGTCCTAAGAAAAGTAACAGTGTCATCCTCACATAAACATTAACAAAATTTTAAACTTTGCTTACAATTTAGGTCCAATGCTTATGTGCATGGCCTCCATCTAATCAGAGCAAAGCAAATAAAACTATGCATGCATAACAAAGAAGTGATGCTAAGATGCATCATAACTCATACGAAACATATGCAGGGAAAGCAAAGCAAAGCACATACCCCACCCCCAACCTAAATTCTACATTGTCCTCAATGTATATGTCAAGTAGGAAGAGTAAGGGACAATTAGAATAGGGAATAGAAAACCTCCCTGAACGTATGGTCAGGAGTTGGCTGGATCAAGAATTGAATGCCCTCATATTAATTTTGTCGAAATCTACAAAAAAGAAAACAAATAAAACAGGAAAAATAAAAGCAAAACAAGCCAAGAAATAAAAATAAAGAAAAATAAAGGAAATGATTGAAAAAACTGCGGATGAGCCCGTATGATAGTGCATCACTCCTCATCCTCAGGAGACTGATAAGGTGGCAGCGGTGGTGGGATGGGTTGTCCAGACGTCGAGGCCATAATATACTCTCAAATATAAGCGAACCGGTCCTCAGTTCGCCTGTCTACCCTCTCTACGCTACTGGCTCTCATTATAGTGCAGTTGCTCAAGTCTCATCTGATTCATCCTCTCATCAAACGACTCAAGCGTTAGGGGAGGATGATCGAAGTGGGGCTGCTCTCCCTGAGCTTGGAGCTCCTCTTCTGGTTCTTCCAGTTGGGGTGGAGGTGTTGGGTGGGCTATCCTAGGTCCATACTCCCTAAGTCCAATCGTGATGAAGTTCCCATCAATCGCAGCAGCAGGATGGCTAATCTCCTCACAGGGGTCCCACACGACCCCAGCGGCTTTGTAGAGTGCTGTGATGAGGGAAGGGTGCCCTAGACCTACAGTGGTCGTTCCTCTGCGAATCCAATGCATGGAATAATATATAACTTTTGCTACGTCTAAACTGTGGCAGGTCGCTATAGAGAATAACAGAGCTGCTTTCTCCCTTGTTACATCACTCAGATGCATCACAGGTAAGAGTTTGGCAAACAGGAAACTATGCCATGCTCTGTTATCCACTATCAGATCATATGATTTAATGCTTATTGCTTCACCCCTTCTTATTAACCAAGTTGCCCCTGGCCTACATAGATGATCTATAATTTGATGGGCATTAAAGTGATTACTAGCGTAATCATTGTACCCATCCCTATAAATATTGGGAAGGCCACAGAATTGGTTAATCGAGGCCAAGTCGAAAGGGATCATTTTACCCCTAACAAAGGAAGTTGTGGATCCTTTTGTCATGTTAGCGTAAAATTCCCTATCGATAGGGACTACAGCGACCTGGGGTGCCTAGTGAACGTGCACCAACCTCTCTCAAACCTCTCTCAGTTATACTATTGGCGAGCTCAGGTTGGTTTTGGGCACTTGGAACTAGCCCTCTTTCAGGAACTACACCCTACTTACCATGTAAGAATTATATACATCTTTGTTGCACGATTTTCAATTCCGCAAGCGAACGGGTCGTGACAAGTAATATAGTGATTTTGAGTATAGAGTATCGTCTCCACAGGGATTGGATTTATTCAATTAAGTACCACGAATAATCTTGCTTAACTTTATTTAGAGAACAAAATCTAATGCTGAAAAGAATAACAAAAAGCTAATCTAGAAAGCAAAAGATAAATGGTGACACAATTTGGAGGGATAATTCTAGAGTTGTTGATTTTATCAATTGGACCTTTAATGCTTAATCAATTAACTAATGTGGATTAACAAATCATTTGATTCATAAGTCTAGAAGCCTAATAACAAGGACTCTCCTGTCGGTCTCCTCCTATCTCATACCGTTCAATAAAGAATCTCCTTTCAGTCTCATCTTTATTTACTTAGTATGGCATTACGACCCTTCAATACAACCTCCAACGTTATTTATTTTGTCCCGTGTCACCCGGGTAAATAACCGTTAGTCATGCATTCAGTTCTAGTCTAAGCTTCTCTCCGTCGAGTTTCCACATAGTAACGATTCATTTAATCAGTGATCAGTTGATTAAAAGCATTACAGACAAAATGCACAAATGAACAATAATGACAATTAAACCACATCAATTCATTAATTCAGCAGAGGTTCAACATCTAAATCAATCTCATAGAATTTAGGAATTTACTACTCATAATCACTAAAATTCAATAATTCCTAATCACAACAATTCTAGAAACTAAAACATAAAGGAAAAGGGAAGAGAAATGCTCATAAAAGTGTCGATCTCCTCGATCCCGCGCCGAACTCCTTCGATCCCGAGCTCCAAAGATCTTCAACAAAGCTCCAAAACTCTCCCAAAAATCCCCAATTTTAGAGTGGATTCTAGAATGGGGTGAAAACCCACAAATTGGCACACAAAATATGGATGCAAAAGGCTCCTTTTATAGGCTCCCAGCAGGCACAGCGTCGAGACGCTACAAGGACAGCGTCGAGACGCTCTGACGTCATCTTTTCTTGGGCTCCAAGATGTCGCAGCGTCGAGACGCTACTTGGACAGCGTCGAGACGCTCTCGCGATTCTGGATCTTTCCACGCAGCTGCCTAGCGTCGAGACGCTCCAGGCTTAGCGTCGAGACGCTAGGCCCTGAATCTTCAATAATGGCCCGATTTTGACTCCATTTTTGGGCCTCCAACTTTCTTTTGGCCCAAATGCTTCTTGTAATGGATTTTGGACTTTTTTCTTGACCCAACTTGATAATTTTAAGGCTTGAACTTCATGAATTTGGGCTTTTAATTCATTCTTCTTGGCTTTTTGGATTTGGATCTTCAATGTAATTCTTCAAATTGCTCCAAAAGCCTCCAAAATCATCCAAAATCTCTCAAAATTCCGATTTTTCTTCTTTGGCTCGGTTTTCTGAAATTTAAACAGAAAATAGCATTAAAGCACACAATTCAAGCATAAAACTAGCTAAAATTAATAGGAAAATGATGACATTTTTGCATGTCATCACACCCCCAAACTTAAATCTTTGCTAGTCCCGAGCAAAGCTAAAACCATTTATATGAATCAACTATTGCAAACGCATGACTCTAAGCTCAATGATCTAAATAATGAACTCTAACAATTAAAGGAAATATTAAAACATATTCATTCATCACGAAATTTAAATTTAAACTCTTTATCCCTTGCGTGTGTGTGTGCGAGTCTCCTTATTAGGTCTTTACTAGCCTAGAAAAGGTTTATAAAATCCTCAGTTCATCTTCCCCCTACACTGGCCCTAAGCTCTAATTATCCATCTTGCCAACAATCAAGAAAGCAATATCCCACTAAGGTGCCTGAAACAACGGGGTATGCCTCCCCGAAACTTGCATTTTTTTTTATTAGAATCCTTTTAGATGTAGCGCCTTCGTTCTGGCTTGCCAACATTGGTGATGAAAGCATCCAACTACGAGCGCCTCATCTTTCAGGATGCCGAGGCATGCTCATTTCTTTTCCAACGCTTTCATGCAAAGGCAAACGATGGGTGTCATGAATGCCCCTGGTTACTAACGCTCTCAAGAAAGTGGAGCATTTTTTTTTCTTTCTTTTTTTTTTTTACTATTCCCTTTTTTTTTTTTTTACTTTTTTTTCATATTTTTTTTTTCATATATATTTTTTTCACACTTTTCTTTTCTTTGCAAGCTAATAAACATGATTTTTTCTCCCAAGTAAAACATTACAAACTCTCATGTAGTTCAACTTTCAAATTAGATCTTAAGCCTATCGGAGTGACAACAAACATCTAGATAATATAATCCAGTTCTAAGCATTCAAAACCATATAAGTAGACTAAGTGCTCAACATGTGCAAGGAAATCAAAGCAAAAATTTAAATTTACATAAATCTTGAACATGTTTTGATATTTCACAAAAATTGAATAAAATTCATTATCTAGATCATATCATAGACCATCCTCATCAAATCAGATGCAATAGAATCATCATGAAAAAAATTTCGCTCAGATCAGAACAGCAAAGCCTCCCCCCCAAACTTAAATCATACATTGCCCTCAATGTATCAATTATTTAGACTAATTAAGCATGCTTAAGGACAATTAAAAAGATAAAGGGAGAACGATACTGCCCTGAAGTGTGAGAGAAGCCATGGATGTCATCCTTCAACATCATTGGGGTTGTTTTTGGAAAAAATGTGGTCTCGAGCTCCTTCAAAAATTGATCAACGGGAATGAAAGATCAACATGCTCTAACTACAAAAAAAATGGAAAAACAAAGAAAAGAAAATTAAAGGAAAAATAAACTTGGGTTGCCTCCCAAGAAGCGCTTGTTTAACGTCTCTTAGCTAGACGAGTTTTTTCAGACTTTCAAGGCACATAAAAATTCTCGTATTTCTTCGGGCCCTTCTTCCTAGAATCGATGAAGCGGACTATCGCTAGCAGACTTACTAGCTTTTCATGGGCCCCTGAAGCAGAAATATTTTTGGGATTTTTTAATAATAAAAGCATAAAAGGAGAAAGATCAAAATAAATGGACTCTGACACAGACTCTGACTCGTGAGAACAAGAAAAAGAACACTCATTATCAAGAGAGGATGGAGGGGATAGAACAGACAAAGGCCTTTCAACCTTAAACTCTACCTCAAGAAACTCCTCAAACATTACAGGCTCATTTTCTTTTTCTTCCTCACAAACTTGTTCTTGATGGGTGCTAGAACTATCCAATTCTTCCTTTCTATCTAAACTACTCACCCCTATATGCTCAAACTTAGCAAAATCGAAAAAATTAGGCTCTTGAATGGGCGCTAATGAATCAGTGGCCACATGACTCACTAGACACTCTATGAAAGTGGATCCTACTTCTCTATCTTCCTTTTGGATTTGGAGTCTCTCCATAGATTTTTCTAATTCTAAATTCATGGCTCTCGACTCTTGGATAAAATTTTCAAGCAAGCTCTCTAAAGAAGATTTTTCTTCTATGGAAGCGGATTGCACTTCACTCTCATCCTCTTGGGGATGGAATCTCCTTAGGGATTTTTCTAGAGCTAAATTAATGGCTCTAGTATCCTCGATATAATCTTGAAGCAAACTTTCTAGGGGAGATTTTTCTTCTAAAGGGGGATAATTTGAATAGAAAAAATTGGATGATGGTGTTGGTTCTTCAGGCTCAGATTCCCTAAAGGGCCACCCAAAATTATAAAAAGCCATTTAAAATAATTAAATTAACAATAATCAGGCTTTCAGCAGATGCAAACACCAATTAAATGCACAACAAGAACAATGGACCAGGATAAAAATAAAACAAAGAAAGCAAAATAAAACCTCTAATCTAAAGCAAGCAATTTCTTCACAATATTAATTGAATGAAATTAGCCAATCCCCGGCAACGGCGCCAAAAACTTGTTGCACGATTTTCAATTTCGCAAGCGAACGGGACGTGACAAGTAATATAGTGATTTTGAGTATAGAGTATCGTCTCCACAGGGATTGGATTTATTCAATTAAGTACCACGAATAATCTTGCTTAACTTTATTTAGAGAACAAAATCTAATGCTGAAAAGAATAACAAAAAGCTAATCTAGAAAGCAAAAGATAAATGGTGACACAATTTGGAGGGATAATTCTAGAGTTGTTGATTTTATCAATTGGACCTTTAATGCTTAATCAATTAACTAATGTGGATTAACAAATCATTTGATTCATAAGTCTAGAAGCCTAATAACAAGGACTCTCCTGTCGGTCTCCTCCTATCTCATACCGTTCAATAAAGAATCTCCTTTCAGTCTCATCTTTATTTACTTAGTATGGCATTACGACCCTTCAATACAACCTCCAACGTTATTTATTTTGTCCCGTGTCACCCGGGTAAATAACCGTTAGTCATGCATTCAGTTCTAGTCTAAGCTTCTCTCCGTCGAGTTTCCACATAGTAACGATTCATTTAATCAGTGATCAGTTGATTAAAAGCATTACGGACAAAATGCACAAATGAACAATAATGACAATTAAACCACATCAATTCATTAATTCAGCAGAGGTTCAACATCTAAATCAATCTCATAGAATTTAGGAATTTACTACTCATAATCACTAAAATTCAATAATTCCTAATCACAACAATTCTAGAAACTAAAACATAAAGGAAAAGGGAAGAGAAATGCTCATAAAAGTGTCGATCTCCTCGATCCCGCGCCGAACTCCTTCGATCCCGAGCTCCAAAGATCTTCAACAAAGCTCCAAAACTCTCCCAAAAATCCCCAATTTTAGAGTGGATTCTAGAATGGGGTGAAAACCCACAAATTGGCACACAAAATATGGATACAAAAGGCTCCTTTTATAGGCTCCCAACAGGCACAGCGTCGAGACGCTACAAGGACAGCGTCGAGACGCTCTGACGTCATCTTTTCTTGGGCTCCAAGATGTCGCAGCGTCGAGACGCTACTTGGACAGCGTCGAGACGCTACTGGGACAGCGTCGAGACGCTCTCGCGATTCTGGATCTTTCCACGCAGCTGCCTAGCGTCGAGACGCTCCAGGCTTAGCGTCGAGACGCTAGGCCCTGAATCTTCAATAATGGCCCGATTTTGACTCCATTTTTGGGCCTCCAACTTTCTTTTGGCCCAAATGCTTCTTGTAATGGATTTTGGACTTTTTTCTTGACCCAACTTGATAATTTTAAGGCTTGAACTTCATGAATTTGGCCTTTTAATTCATTCTTCTTGGCTTTTTGGATTTGGATCTTCAATGTAATTCTTCAAATTGCTCCAAAAGCCTCCAAAATCATCCAAAATCTCTCAAAATTCCGATTTTTCTTCTTTGGCTCGGTTTTCTGAAATTTAAACAGAAAATAGCATTAAAGCACACAATTCAAGCATAAAACTAGCTAAAATTAATAGGAAAATGATGACATTTTTGCATGTCATCAATCTTCAGCATCGTTGCTAATAAATCTACGCCAATCAAAGAGAGCTGAGGATGAAGAAGTTGTTAATCTCCTAGATCTCTTGGCGCTCGTGGTGGAATGGGTAGGAAGAGTATAAAAGCTCTAAAAGCCCTTCCTCTTTTATAAACAAAATTTAACCTGCCAAACAGCAAAATCCCAACAAAAATAGCAAAAAACTTGCACAAATAATAAATATACAGCAGCTACAACAATGTTCTCAATGATTTTCAGCTAGAAAATGTATAAATCATGCTCAAATCAAGCTAAATCAACTTCTAATCCTAATCAAATGCATCTAGACATGGAAAAATCAAGTTAAGAAGAGAAGAAGAATAGAAAATCGTTTTACCCTCGCTTGAACAACTAAAAACGCCCAAAATCTTCAAGACACCTTCCAAGAGCAACAAAACCCACATATTCAAGGATGAAAATGCAAAAATCTTGAAGAATGTGGCTTGAAATCGTGAATGATTTATAAAAGGATGAAGATTCTTGGTGGAAATGTTTGGGAGATTGAGGGAGAAGTGAGAAAAGTGTAGAGAGTAAAAACTAGGGCTCAAAGGACTCTTTTTACCAAGGCTATCGAAATCTAGGGTTTTTACCCCAGATTTCGCGTCGGCTCTCGGGTTTGACTCCTGATTTTCGTTTTTTTTTTTTAATCTAATCAATCTTCCTTTTAAATAAATATGCAACATTAAATGATGAAGGAAGAAAGATTAAATTGGCATTTAAATTAAAACAAACAATGATAAGGAAAAATAGAAAAAGTAAAAGAAACGGAAAAAAAAACTTAAAATTTTTGGGTTGGCTCCCAAAAGCGCCTTGTTTAACGTCTTGAGCTCAACGGATTCCTTTTTGAACTCATCTGAGATCTAAATTTTCCCGTTCCATATCATTAATTCTCCTGGATTTAGAGGCCTTGTACCTGTTTACCTGTATCTTATGGGAAATGTTTGAACAGGCAAGAGAAGGGTTAAGGTGACCTAAAATGTCAGATATAAAGCAACTTCTTTTTCCATTAAATTCAACAAAAATGATTCCCTTGCCTATATTCATTTTAACCTTGGCCGTTTTCATGAATGAACGACCCAAAATTATAGATGTGGCATTAGGCGAACGGTTTTCATGCATATCGATTATAAAGAAGTCTGCAAGAAATAAAAGCTCATCTACCTTAACTAAAACATTTTCACAAAAGCCCTAGGGGTATAATTAAAGATCTATCTCCCAATTGAATTAAATTACTAGTTTTCTTAATATAGGGAAGATTAAGCTCATTAGCGAGTGCATGAGACATGACATTAATAGAGGATCCTAAATCTAACATGGCATTCTTAATTTCTAAATCCCCTAGAATGCATGACACAAAGTATAAATACCATGATCTAGACACTCATTAGGTAATTTTTTAAAGACAGCAGAAACATTATTACACATTTCGGGCTTACCTATCCTGGAGCACCATTTCTTTATAAATTTTCCTATCTTAGGAATTTGTTTTATGGTGTCCAGAAGCGGAATGTTCACCTCCACCTTCTTGAATGGGTCGAGTATGTCTTTTTCTTCATTTTCCTTGGAAGGTTCTGGCTGCAGCACTAACCTGCTAGGGAAAGAAGTTTTAGGAACATAAGAACTAAAATCAATAGGAGGATCGAAATATACCCCTCGCTTCTTTAGAAAGTTGACATTGCATGTCTTTTCTTAAGGCTTCTTTGCCTCTCTATTCTTTTTAGATGCAGGTGGAGAAGGAAATTGTTGACTAGGACTCAGCACCGTCCCATTCCTTAACATGGTCAAACACACTTCTTCTCTCTTTGGGATCATCGATTTCCCAGGCAGTTTGTCACTTTTGGCCTCAGACTTTCTGACGGTGTCAGAAAATCGAGAAACTTGGGCTCTCAATTGTTTCATCTCAGTTCTAGTCTCCTCTTAGAATTTGAGTTGACCTTCCTGTAAAACTCGAATGCCATCAGATAAGTGGTGCGGCAAAGGCTGAATGATGGATGTGAGATCAGATGATAGATAATAATAATGATAAATTTAGCCAACCTTAGTGTAACTATACATTATCGCACATAGTAATAAAAACCTTTGAAGTATTCAAGGGTATCGATCCCACAAGGACTAAATTGGAAATTCAGATTTGAAGAAGAAACTGCTCAAATGATTGCTTAAAATAGGTAACCAACGAAATAATTGATGATTGGTTTTTGGAAGATAAAATAACACAATTAAATAAAGAAATAACAATAATAAATAAAACGAGGTATTCAATATACTTTCATCCCAAAGGCAAATAACCTTAATCATAGATTATTCAACTTAAGCCTAATCAATGCATTGGGTCAGATTTAACTTCTATTTGGCCTTGCTCCCAATAATCGTTAGAAGGCTAAGCGAGTATCGTTATGAACATTTTTGTGACTCGACTCCGACATAGATAATTCACGAATGCAATCTATAACCCTATAGTTGATATAAGGTGCCTTAGGCAGCTTGCCCTATACTGTTGCACGATTTTCCGCAAGCGCACGGGTCGTCACAAGTAATATAGTGATTTTGAGTATAGAGTATCGTCTCCACAGGGATTGGATTTATTCAATTAAGTACCACGAATAATCTTGCTTAGCTTTATTTAGAGAACAAAATCTAATGCTGAAAAGAATAATAAAAAGAACTAATCTAGAAAGCAAAAGATAAATGGCGACACAATTTGGAGGGATAATTCTAAGAGAGTTGATTTCAACAATTGGACCTTTAATGCGTAATCAATTAACCAATAATGATTAACAAATCATTTGATTCATAAGTCTAGAAGCCTAATTTCAAGGATTCTCCTGTCGGTCTCCTCCTATCTCATACTGTTCGATAAAGAATCTCCTTTCAGTCTCATCTTTATTTACTTAGCATGGCATTACGACCCTTCGGTACAACCTCTAACGTTATTTATTTTATCCCGTGTCACCCGGATAAATAACCGTTAGTCATGCATTCAGTTCTAGTCTAAGCTTCTCTCCGTCGAGTTTCCACATAGTAACAATTCATTTAATCAGTGATCAGTTGATTAAAAGCATTACGGACAAAATGCACAAATGAACAATAATGACAATTAAACCACATCAATTCATTAATTCAGCAGAGGTTCAACATCTAAATCAATCTCATAGACTTTAGGAATTTACTACTCATAATCACTAAAATTCAATAATTCCTAATCACAACAATTCTAGAAACTAAAACATAAAGGAAAAGGGAAGAGAAATGCTCATAAAAGTGTCGATCTCCTCGATCCCGCGCCGACCTCCTTCGATCCCGAGCTCCAAAGATCTTCAACAAAGCTCCAAAACTCTCCCAAAAATCCCCAACTTTAGTGTGGATTCTAGAATGGGGTGAAAACCCACAAATTGGCACACAAAATATGGATGCAAAAGGCTCCTTTTATAGGCTCCCAGCAGGCGTAGCGTCGAGACGCTACAAGGACAGCGTCGAGACGCTCTGACGTCATCTTTTCTTGGGCTCCAAGACGTCGCAGCGTCGAGACGCTACTTGGACAGCGTCGCGACGCTACCGCGATTCCAGATTTTTCAACACGGCTGCCTAGCGTCGGGACGCTCTAGGCTTAGCGTCGAGACGCTAGGCCCTGAATTTTCAATAATGGCCCGATTTTGACAAAATTTTTGGGCCTCCAACTTTCTTTTGGCCCAAATACTTCTTGTAATGGATTTTGGGCACTTTTCTTGACCCAACTTGATACTTTAAGACTTGAAATTCATGAATTTGGGCTTCTAATTCATTCTTCTTGGCTTTTTGGACTTGGATCTTTTAATGTAATTCTTCAAATTGCTCCAAAAGCCTCCAAAATCATCCAAAATCTCTCAAAATTCCAGTTTTTCTTCTTTGACTCGGTTTTCTGAAATTTAAACAGAAAATAGCATTAAAGCACACAATTCAAGCACAAAACTAGCTTAAATTAATAGGAAAATTATGACATTTTTGCATGTCATCATATACCACCGAACAATCTCTTTCGAGCTTTTTCTCCTATATCACCTTTATGAGAACTGATATCGTCTGTCCCTTTCAAGATCAAACTCACATAGCATGCAAAGTCTAAGTGATCAATTTAAACTCAGCAACATCAGAATGATAATCAACAAAGAATGACATGCATTTAATAGAAACTTAAGCGAATAAACACTTTGAAGCTATTGAAGCATAAGGGAATTCACCATATTGAACCCCTCAACGGAATTTAGCTAAGCATGGTGGGATAAAGTGCAGATGAACAACTTTCCATTGAAAATAAAGTGTAAAGAATACAAATGAATGAAAAGTGACAAGTGTTGGAAATAATGGAGGTAGCTAAATACTAGGGTTTTTTCTTTTATCCAATCCTTCTAGAGTTCGCTCGACACTCCACTCTCTCGCTTTTACAAGTGGGAATGGGTGAAAATCCCTACAAACCTTAAGGTTTGATGTCTAACTAAGTTTAGAATTTAGTGTTCTAAGAAGGACCTCGGGCATCCCTACTCATGGGCATCTACTAGGGTTCTATCACCACCTTCTTCTTCCCAGTGAGTTCTACTTGCATTTAACTTCGAATCACAAGCTTATATAGTGTTGGACGTGGTTGAGGAGCCACGAAATAGGTGCTGGTAGGTAGCCCAGTTATTTTCAGAGTCAAAACAGCCAGTTAGGTGCTCAAAAGTCTCGTTCAAAACGACCCGCGACAGACTTGGAATGACCTCTATTTTTCCAGAAATGCAGTCGCATTTGATTTTGGCCTTTCCAGAAATGCGACCGCATTTCTTGGCAACTTCCAGCCTTCCTCTGTTTTCGTGTACAACACCAAATTTTGTCAAATTCCTATCAAATTGATTCTTTTTATGCACAAATAAGCATAATTTGACAAATGTGACTCTCAACTCCCTAATTAATCAACTTTATCATATTTTGAGCTCGGGAATAGTAAAATTGATCTAAACATGGAACTTTTGACAAGGAAGTGAGCTAAATGTAACGGTAAAATAGGTATATTTTTTACCCTTATCATACCCTAAACTTAAGCCATTGCTTGTCAGCAATAGCAAGTCAGAACGTTAGAGATCAACTTTTTAATTACCAATCAGAATGTGAGAGCTCAATATTAGTTGCAAACCAAAATGTTATGGATCATATGTAATTGTCAATCATGGTCCTAACATCAACTTTTAATTGCAAATCAAGTGACATGGAATCAAGTAAACATGTTTCTCAAGATCGTTTTCTAAAAAGTTTGCCTTTCAGGAGAGGGTTCTACTCTAGTGCCAGTCACAATGTCTCGGTTTCCCAGGCATGAAGATTTCTACTACCTCTTTTTCAAAGCAAAAATCTCCCTAGTCCATCCTAACCAATATGTTTAAACTACCTAACTTCTACTCATTGAGCCTAGTGTAGTCCTTTTATTTAAGAAAAACAAGGCTTGAGGTTCCTTGAGCATACATGAGTTACTAGACCTTTTTCTATCTCCCCCAAACTTATTTGAGTACTGGTGCTCTTTTTATTCACTTCTTTTTCTCCAAGAGTATCCTTACTGTCATCTTTACCTTCGTTCTAGTTTATCGACACTTTTTGGTGAAGATTTCTAGCTACGAGCAAAGTTCACAAGCTTGGAATAATACTCACTTCCCTAAGTAAACCCTTCATGCAGTGGCAAACCATGGGTGTCATCAATGCCCCTGGTTACTCAGTAAACTCTAGGAAGGAGGAGTAACTCTCGGTTGTTCATTTTTTCATTTTTTTTTGGATGATATATATTGAGCACATATTCTTTTCCAGCAGTACAAATTTACAAAAAGCATAGAATAAAGCATAAATATTTACAGAGTAAAACAACCCCCCCCCCCCCCCCCCCCCGAACTTAAGATTAGACAATGTCCTCATTGGCTTTATTCTTGAGGCAAGGGTTTGCATAAGGCTTTTTGTTTTTCAAAACTTCAAGGATAAACTCTCCTATATTATGCAAGCAAGGTTCTAAATGAGGCACAAGTCAACTATACAACTACTGAAAAGGAGTTATTAGCTGTGGTATTTGCTTTTGAGAAATTCCGACCATATTTGGTTGGGTCCAAAGTCACAGTGTTCACGGATCATGCAGCAATAATGTAAACCCGAGACTTCTCTAGGATCCTTTTCTCTTGTCATCTATTGTTGGTTTAAATTGTTGGGATTACTAAGTTAAAAGAAGAAAGGAAAGAAAGGAATTAAATAAGTGAAGAAAATAAAATAAAAGAAAAGGAAAAGGAAAAGGGAAAAAGGAAAAGAAAAAAAAAGAAAAAGAAAAAGAAAGAAAGTGGGAATGGACAGCAGGAAATTGCACCACCGCTTCACTACTTATCAGCCTATTATCAGCCTCATTTCTCATCCTTTTCCATTGAAACTTTCAGAGCACTTTAAGGAGAGAGTGAAGGAGGAGGAAGAAGAAGAATTTCGTGGTTTGAGATTGAAGAAGATAGGGAAAAGCTCATGCAAAGCCAGCCATTGCAGAATCTGTGTTCAACCTGTCAACCTCTGGTGTTTTAGTCGGTTTGAGCTACACAGAAGGATTCAAGAGGTGAGGTTTAATTTTCTTGAACGTTAGTTCATTTTCTAACAAATTTCATGAAGGAAGCTTGACCTAAATCGTATGAGAAGTTGATGGTTTTTGGAATGGAAAACAGAGCATAGGATTTTCGAGCAAAGCAGGAGGACCTCTGGTTCTCTCTGATGTTTTGAGCATTCTGGGGTGTACAAGTCGAATCCGAAGCTCTATTTAGTATGGTTGGAAAGCGTATTCCATTTCCTACAACTTTCATGAAGATTTCGTGAGCCAAAAATGACTTTAGGTAGGGTTAATTTCAGGAGGAAGATAAAGGGTAGCAGAGAACCTCGAATCTGTGTTGTCTGATTTCGGGGCAATTCTGGGCAAATTGGTTGAGAATCTCATTTTCATTTCTTCCGATAAGTTGTAGAGTGTTCGAAAATGAAGAGTTTGATGTGTATTTCATTAATTTGGGTTAAGTATTGAGGACGTTATGGGTGTTGGAAGTTAGGGTATCGAATCTGGAAATCTGGAAAGTAGGATGTAAATGTGATTCTTAATCCAATTGTTTAGAAAATTTATGAGCATGGAAAAACAAAGCTATCTATGGTTCTGATGCTCGGTTCTGGTTATTTGACAGGCTAAGAGGAAATAGGTCGAGTCTACAAACTAGGGAACTAGATAAGACAGTGAGTGACAAAATGAATTTCGAAAATTGTTTCCAACGGTTGTTCATGTTTAGAAGTTTTACATGCTTTCCATGAATGATATATGATTTCTATGAATGGTTTCAAGCATAAGTTTTGAGCTTAGATTTTCTAACGAGGTTTATATACGAGCACGTGGCTAATGACTTTATGAAAAGTAGCTGAAACGATATCTTCTAAGCAAAGTATGGATTAGCAAGTACTTCTAAATGATTTTCAGTTTCACGGGCAAGCTGAATAAGCTTGAGTTTTACGAAAGATAACGATAAGCAGGCATGTTTTAATGTTTTCATGTGATTTTCTGAGATTTCTATTGACTACATGACTGAGATATTGAGCCCGAGGCTATATGGTACCGTGTGCACACAGGTTATATTCTGTTGTCGACGTTGAGTGTACTCCGTGACAACGATGCTGTTGTGAGTGCTGGGCGGGCCCCACTACGACAAAGACGATGGGAGTGCTGGGCGGGCCCCACTACATCGTAGGATTAGTAAACGTTGGTTGTACTGGACGTGCCCTACACAACGTAGATCGGTCATGTTAGTTAAAACGTTTGATGTATTTCATATACCTTGCTAGATTTTTAATGACGAACTTGCGAGATGTTTTAGAATACCTTTATCCTTACACGTTTATGTTAAACGCTTTGACTGAGCATATTTATACGTTTAAAGGTTTATCACGTGTTTTGACTACCGGATTTAAAGTTTTAAAGTTAGTCACTCACTGGGCTTCGTAGCTCATTCTTTCAAAATGTTTTCCACTTTTCAGGTAGAGATCGAGCTCCCGGTGCCTGATACACTGCCAACGTCTGCTGAAAGTTCTAGATCAAGCTCCAGTACGTGGTTGGAGTTGTATATTGAGTCCGTTCATATTGGAAATGTTTTGTAAGGGTTGTATAATATCGTCCTAAAGGTCGTGGATGTATAACCCTAGTTGTATATGTTTTGGTCGTGTTATCTATATCAGGTTACTTTCCAAACCGAGATATGTCCGGGCGACACCTCGTGTATGTTGAAATGTTTTCAGGGTTTCCGCTGTGTTGTGGTTCATATGGAATGTTTTATATCTATGATTAGTACGTTTATCAGGTTCAACGTTTCAGTAGGGTCAACAGGGATCGTTAGAGGTGACGATGTCTGTTGGCTTCACGCCGTCTTTCGGGCTAAGCTAGCAGGTGGTCCGGGAGGGGGTGTGACAAATAAGGTATTTAATGACTAAGAAAGATGCAAAGCCTAGACTAATTCGTTGGGTTTTATTATTGCAGAAATTCGACTTGGAAATAAAGGATAAGAAGGGATCAGAAAATGTTATTGCAGATCATTTATCTCGTCTTGATCCTTCATCATCTTTGTTGGAGCAATCTGTCATTTTCGATTCTTTTCCAGATGAACAGCTCTTTGCTGTTGAGGTAGAGGTAGTTAGGGATGTCCCTTGGTATGCTGATATTGCCAACTTTTTGGTAAAGGGAGTCACCCCTATTGACATGGATTGGAGGCAGAAGAAAAAGTTTAAGCATGATGCGAAATTTTTCTATTGGGATGAGCCATTTATGTATAAGCAATGCTCTGACGGTATTATTCGTAGGTGTGTTTCAGGTGCTGAAGCAAAGGAAATCCTGGAGCAATGTCACTTTTCGCCGTATGGAGGTCATTTCAGCGATCAGAGGACAACTATGAGGATTTTGCATTGTGGATTTTTCTGGCCTACCTTATTCGAGGATGCCCATTGGTTCTACAAGCAATGTGATGCTTGCCAAAGGAGAGGAAATTTAGGGCCTAGAGATGAAATGCCTCTTACTTATATTTTAGAAGTTCAATTATTCGATGTATGGGGTATCGATTTTATGGGGCCATTTCCCCCTTTCTAATGGCAATGTTTTTATCTTATTGGCAGTTGATTACGTGTCCAAGTGGGTGGAGGCCATTGCATGCCATCAGAGTGATGCCAAGACAGTAGCAAGGTTTCTTCAATCGCACATCTTTGCGCGGTTTGGGACACCTAGAGCTTTAGTGAGTGATGAGGGTACACATTTTGTTAATAATATCTTAACTAAGCTTTTAGCTAAGTATGAGATTAAGCATAGGATAGCTACCCCTTATCGCCCACAAGCAAATGGTCTAGCTGAAATTAGTAATAGGGAAATTAAATCGATTTTAGAGAAAGTAGTCCATCCATCTAGAAAGGATTGGTCTTTTAGGTTGGATGAGGCTCTTTGGGCTTATAGGACAGCCTATAAGACTCCTCTAGGTATGTCTCCCTATAGGTTAGTATATGGGAAAGCTTGCCATTTACCATTGGAGCTAGAGCATAAAACGTTTTGGGCTTTGAAAAAGTTAAATTTTGATCTGAGTCATGCAGGAGCAATAAGAATGATGCAGCTTAATGAATTAGAGGAGTTTCGCCAATTTTCTTATGAGAATGCAAAAATGTATAAAGAAAAGACTAAGGTGTGGCATGATAAGAAAATTAAATCTAAAGAGTTTGTCAAGGGTCAGAAAGTATTGCTTTATAATTCTAGATTAAAATTATTTCCTGGGAAACTAAAATCTAAATGGTCAGGACCATTTACTGTGGTTGAGGTTTTCCCCCATGGACCAATTACTTTGCAGGATGAAAAAGATGGGAGAGTGTTCAAAGTGAATGGACAACGTGTGAAAAATTATTGGGGTGAGGAGTTTCAGTCGAAATATCTTTCCCTAAGGTTGGTTGACGATTGAGAGAGCAGGATTTTTGCGGGAGCATTTCACAGAGCAAAATATTGAGCTCCCAGTGTTTGTATTAATTTTATGTTTCGTTGATTTGTTTTTAATTCCGATTAGGTTAGATTTGATTTTGAATGATTTATTTGCAGTCCGTTGGTATTTTTAATTCCGTAGAAGTTATTTTAGATTTTATTTTATTTTGAATTTGATTTGATTCTCGGGTTATTTATTTCAATTATCTTTGGATTATCTTTTATTTAGATTTATCTTCAGTTATTTGAACTTTGTTTAGTTAAAAAAGATTGTCTCTAAATTAATTCGGCTTCAAAAATAAAGGATAGAGATTTGATTTGATCGGTTGAATTTAAATTTGAATTTTAAAGATTTGATTTTTCTTGCTTTGAAATTCGAATTTCGTATCCAAGATTCTTCAGGATCAGAAGATTGTAGCGGCAAAGGTTTGGCTGGAGCATTCCGTCAGAGAAAAAGGATTTTAGTGTGAGTTAATTATTTTGACCGTTGGGGTTTTTGAATTTCTGTGAGCAGGTAAATTTCTGGGATGTTGCCACGTGTCACGCAGGGATTATCCAATGGTTTAGCTGTTGACAGCGTGCAATTATTTACCATGGTTGATTGAAATTCAAAGATTTTACCGTTGGGAATTTGATTTGCAAATTGAATATGAACGGTAAACCCATATAATACGGAGCAGAATCTTTTAGTTATGATTTGATTTGCTGCAGCTATTTATTCAAGAACCTTCGGTAAGTTCTTCCTACTTCATCTTCTTGATCCATCCCCTCCCATTTGCATTTTTCTTTCGTTCTTTGTGTGCGTTATAGAAATCCTTTTCAAAACCTTCAATGGCCAAAACGAGAGCGAGAAAAGGAAGAGAGAGTGAGGAGGAGGAGGTACCGGTTACTCCGGAAGTGCAGAAAGGGAAAACTAAAAAGAAAAGAACGCCGGAGGAGAAAGAAGCTAAGAGAAGGAGGCGACAACAGAGGGCGGAAGAACAAGAAAAAGCAACAGAGGATGTGGCTGTTGCAGTGGAAGAAGGAGACCCAAATTAATCTGATAAACGGAATCCAGGAGATGATGAGCAGGGGATGACGACTATAGAAGAAGTTCAAGAAGTGGAGGTTGAGAAGGATCAAGAAATAGAGACTGGCGGGGGTCGAGGCAAACAGACCGCAGAGGTGCCTAAAGAAGGGAATGAGCAGGGACCGGTGCAGGCAGTTCAGGTAGAGGTAATCATGCCTGAACCACCCAAGCGACGCCGCATCTAGAGGAAGGCAGGCCGCGTTAGGGTGATTCGAAATACCCCATCGCCTTCACCGTCAGATTCTGAGGATGAAAAAAGGGAGCAAGAGAAGAAGGAAGCTGAAGATAAGACGAGAGAAGAAGAGGCAAAGAAAGCTGAGGAAGAGATTTTGCCCAAGCGAAGAGAAGACAAGGGCAAAGGAATTGCTGAGGCATCGGGTGAGGCTGACGAGATTGAGGAACAAAGGTTTCCTTTTATTCGCTTCGTCATCGATCTTGCTCGAGCAAAATACCAGGAGGTACTGAAACGAGACTTCTTGTTCGAACGAGGATTTGGCAGTGATTTGCCCAGGTTCTTGGAGTCTGGAATCGTGAACCTCGGGTGGAGGCAATTTTGTGCAAAACCAGAACCTGTCAATTCCAACATTGTTCGGGAATTTTACGCCAACCTTGACGTTAAGAATGATTTTGAGGTTATCGTTGAGGAGTGCCCGTACAGTGGAGCCCTGAGGCCATTAATGAATTGTTCGATCTCCAGGTTTTTCCGCATGCAGTTTTTAATGAGATGGTGGTTGCACCATCTAGTGATCAACTGAGTGCGGCTGTCCGGGAGGTAGGCATTGAGGGGGCTCAACGGAGGGTGTCGCAGAGGCGGAAGCATACGTTTCAAGCTGCCTATTTGAAGAGTGTTGCCAACACTTGGATGGGTTTCATCAGGCTACGCTTGCTGCCGACAACACACGACTCCACAGTATCTCGGGACAGGGTATTGCTTGCCATTGCCATTCTTCGCTCGATGAGTATTGATGTAGGAAAAATTATTTCTTTTGAGATTGTTGATTGTTGGAAAAAGAAGGTGGGGAAGTTGTTCTTCCCAAACACAATCACTATGCTGTGTAGAAACGCAGGGGTTCCAGTGGATGAGAATGATGTTATTCTATTTGATAAGGGGATCATTGATACGCCGAATTTGGCGCGGCTCCAGCGTACGCAGGAGATACGACAAGGAGGGCTGATCTACGACATGAATACGATTCTAGAACAACTGGCACTGTTGGCCAGCAGGCAGGAGTTTGCTGAAAGGAAAACTTTAACCTTCTGGACCTATGTTAAGAATCGTGATGCTAGTTTGAAGAGGGCGCTGCAAGAAAATTTGACAAAGCCATACCCTGCCCTCCCTGCATTCCCCGAAGACTTATTGAACCCCTGGATTCCACCACCGCCTACTAAGAAGGAAGTTGAAGAAGAAGATTTGGGTCAGGACGATTGAAGGAGGATTTGAGCGCGCAATATTTTATATGCAATATTTTGTTTGCTCGCGCATTCCTGACCGCATTTCTTCTATATTTGATTGATGTGTCTGTATCTTTTTAATTTTCTGCTTCTTGAAAAAAGAATATATATATATATATCTGCTTTGTAATATTTTTCTTTATGTTTTTTAATGAAATTTCCAGGTGTTTTCCATTCCATGAGCACTGACTAAATCTAACTTAACTATTTTCTTCTGAATTTTTGAAGCTTGGACTGATTACGCTTAATTAGATCAAGGTATTCTGATCTCCAGAAACCTTTTGCTTGAGCATTTCTTCTAGCCTGGACTGTTGCTGCGGCAAAGAAGATTTTGGAGGTAGTGTTGACTTTTATGATCCACTTTAAGCTTAGTTCTAGTCCCACGTTTAGTTTAAAAAATCAGATAGAAAAATTTAAGTTTGGGGGTATAATTGCAAAAATTAAAATGATTCATTTGGGACAATGAATAATTCAAGTTTGGGGGACTTTTTGTTACTCCAATTGTTTTGCTCGAGCATTCCTCTCCTTCAAATAAAAATTTGCTAGGTTATTGAGTAACCGGGGACATTTGTGATACCCACAGTTTGTCTTCGCGTCAAAAGATGACCTAGGAAATGTGAAAAAATGATGAAATTATTTGCTGAAAAAAAAAATTTGTTGAAGATTTTGCTGAAATTGATGGAGCAAAAGTTTTGAAGGATGAATGATGATCCAGCAGTTTTTTTTGTCTCCCAGAACTTAGGTGAGCTTCATCATAAAATGTTTTCATTCTGAGGGGCAAGAGATGAAATAACTAAGGATTTTTGAGCTTTATAAAGAGTATTGAGCCTAGTTGGTGATGAGTTTGAGGCAGGGGTATACTGCACCATAAAGTGGGTCATCCCATGCTTGAGAGCTTATGAATGTAGGGCTGCTTTAAGACTTAAAAATGAAAATATAAACCCCTTGAAAATATGTTTTGAATGTCTGTTAATAGAGCTAAGCTGTGGAGAGTTCTTAGAATTGAGTTGAAAGTGGTGATTATTTGTCCCTGCTGAAGGAATCATTTTGCTGCAGCAGAGCTCGGTGTTGCAGAGTGCTCAGGTAAAGGTCAAAGTTAGTATTGGATTGTCTAATTTGATTAAGCTAATTCTTTGTCTAATGTTTTTAAATTCTTAAGGGGAGGTGAGTTAGTATTGCTCGGGACGCGCAATAGTTCAAGTTTGGGGGTGTGATAACTGCCCAAAAGGTAGTTATTTAGGTCTCATTTCTATAAGGATTTGTGTGTCTTTTATGCTTAAGAGGGTTGGTTTTAGATGGATATTACATGTTTTAACCCATTTGGAAGAATGGAAGCATTGGAAATTATTTTGTGCAGATTATGCTGCTGAGCGACTGGAGGGAGCAAATTCTGTGCTGCAGCAAAACTGGGAACAGAACTGCCGCATCACAGCTCGTTAGCCAACTTCATGAACCGACTTCTGTTGAGTTATTTTCGTGATAAAGGATCAAGGAGAGCCTTACACGTGTCCTAGTTGACCTAATTCAAGCTTCCCATCCTTCTATAAAAGGAAGTAGCCGTCGAAGTCAAAAGCATTCCATGTTTTCCTTTGGAAGCCGAATAGTATAGAGAGGTTGCAGATCATCAAGAACACCATCATCCGCAAGCTGATTAAGGAGTTTATTTTCTTTATTAACTTGTGATTATGGACATGCCTACTCAGATTGTGATTTGTATTTCCATGCCTATTATGAACTAAGTAGCTTAGGTGTTGGTTGGGAATAATGTGATTGTCGTGCTTCATCTTTAGTAATATGTTGACTATCGCATTTTGGTTAATTGTTGTACTTATTTCCATTTTATGCCCGCCTGGCCAGCTGGTGTGAATATCTCTCTCTAGTTTCAGGGATGATTTAGAGAGTGTGTTGCAATTATCCACACTACGATCATTGTGTATTGGTGAACGCCAATGACTGAGCTAGGGATAGCCAGTTGCCTAGTGCTTGATCGGTCGTACTTCATTGGGGTTGAAACACATCGCAAAAGATCCGGAGTTCCGGGAGGAATCCGCTAATAATACTGCGAGAAATGCATGATCAATAATATTGCTAGAGCATCTTTTAGAAATATCACTAAATCCTAACCAACGCCTGTCTTTAATCTGTCTATCTATTTGTTTACCCGTTGTTCTCTCATTTATTTTGCTTCAGCATAACTCTTATAAAACCAATTTATTGTTACCATCTTTAAAACCACTAGAAAGTTACGCAAAATAGGTAAAGTGAAAACTAATTCAGGACTCGGATTGATAATATTACTTGTTGCAGACTGTGTATACTTGCACAGGAATTCTAGAGTCTTTTATACCATATTTTTACTCACTCTAGGAACCCAACATCCAGCTTCATTAACAACTCTTGCTGATTCTTCAGTAGCTTCTCCTAATACTATTTTACTATGTGGTTTATGATCTCTCATGTGGTCTTCCTCCAAGAAAGTAGCGTTTGTCGATAAAAACACCTTGTTTTCTTGTGGGTCGTAGAAAAGGCCACCTCTTGTTTCTTTTGGGTAACCAACAAATTGACACAGCCTTGTCCAGTTTCTTAGGATTTGTCACAAGTATGTGTGTTGGACAACCCCAGATACGGAAGTGACGTAAACTAGGTTTACGTCCCCTTCACAACTCGAAAGGTGTTTCAGAAACACTCTTCAAGGAAACATTGTTCAGGATGTGAACTGCAGTCTCCACTGCGTACCCCCAAAACGAGCTAGGCAACTGAGCATAGCTCATCATCTAACAAACCATGTCTAACAGGATTCTATTTCTCCTTTCTGATACACCATTTTGCTGAGGTGTAGCAGGGACTAAGAGTTGAGACTGGATTTCATGTTCTATCATGTAGTCTTGGAATCTTAGGTCTATATACTCTCCACCTCAATTAGATCTAAGTGTCTTAAATGTTTTACCCAACAGGTTTTCTACTTCAGCCTTAAACTCTTTGAACTTTACAAGGTCGAAGACTTGTGTCCTGTTGGGTTTTATGCCCTAAAACTCGTAGATAGTGAATGGTGACAAATTGTTCACTTGTCTCAATACGTTGTTATTGAGGTTTGTACAATAAAGAGTTATTGTTACTAAAATTACACAATTTGACCCAAATCCAATAAACTAAGATCCTAGGTTGTTTAGATGAAACTTGAACTAGTATGTGGGGATATACGAGGATGAGTGTTCAAGTAACAACCTAAATGGTCTATAGTATAGGGATAAGGCTGGGTACCTTATCCTGGTAACACTATGTGATACGGCCCACTTTGTATTCGATACAGATGCAATGATCCAAAACATCCATGTAGGCGACATGTGAGTGGGGGTATCCTGTGCAACGAGTTTGCATAACTCCGGACCGCGAAATAGTAACCACTAGATGTAACACCGTTGACTAGTTTAGGTTTCTAATTCAATAGGATGACCTAGGTAACTCAATCTCAATCCTGAGTCTGTTATGTACTCCTTTTCAGGAGGGATTGTCCTTAGATCTGTATGGGTGAGAGTGGCCAGTTCGCCGACTCAATAATCCTACCATTTCAGGGGCAAGATCGCATGGGGGCTTGGAACATAACAGTACAAGATGGAATTCACTCTTTCCCCTATTGGGGCAAGTAGATGTGTGTTACCTTAAGGGCTAATTCCTGGTCTTGAACAAGGGCGCCCATCCTCTCCTGGCCCGAGAGGAACTGTTGTTTATTGATTGGATCATAAACAGATTGTTCATTAGAGGAATCGGTGGTACTTAAGGATCCAGAGGTAACCCAAGGGTAAAACGGTAATTTGGCCAGTTGGCGTTACGAACACTCGTGAAGGAATGACTTACTGTTATTGGTCGATATCTGTGGAGACAGAAATATTCTACAGTGAGAAGAGTGTAGCTGTGGGTCTTTAGTGGAGTGACCCACAGTTAATGAATGTTGACTAATTTGGTTAATGAGTTTAGCCAATTAGTCTCGTATCGTTGGAGCTTCTGATCTGTAGGTCCATTAGGTCCATCTGCTAGCTCGTAAAGGGTTCTGAGGTTAAATAGTCTTGAATAAAATTTGAAGTGTGTTCAAATTCGTTAAGGGAATTAAATTGTATTTGTTACAATTAAGATAATGTATGAAGATACATTATAAGTTTAATTGGTGAATTAAACTTTATAGTATAAAATTAATTTATGATGTGATTCAAAATTAATTAATGAGAGAATTAAATATTTGAAAGAGTCCAAATATTAAATACGAATTAGATTCATATTGAAACTATAGGTTAAATTTAATGTGAATGAGATTCATATTAAAACTATAGTATATGAGAGAATTATTTGAATAATGATTCAAATAGTAGATTAATTAAATATATGATATTTAATTAATGAATTAATTAATTGGAGAATTAATTAATTTAATTTAATTAAATGTGATTTAATTAAATTAATTCTATAGTTAATATTAGTGTACATTATGATGCACATTAAAACTATAGGTTAAATGAGAGAGATTAAAATTGAATATGATTCAATTGTAATTAAATATTGGATATTTAATTAATGTGGATTCAATTAATGAGATTAATTGAATGGCCAATTTAATTCAATTTAATATGATTCAAATTGAATTAAAATACCTTATGTTATAATTGATTTAATTAATATTGTTTTAATTAAATTAATTAATTAATTAAATGATTATTATTATTTAATTAATAGACGGCCAAGATCGTTTGGATTAGATCCAACGATCAAGATTAAGTAGGGTAATAACTCCCTCCCCACTTATCGTAAAGTGGAGAGGGGTTACCAATACGGTCTCCCTCATTCTCTCATTTTAACGAAAGACAGAGAAGTGAATTCTCTGAGTTTTCTCTCTTCCTCTCTCAATATTCCAGCAATCTTTTTGCTGAAAATTCCCTTTCCAAGAAGATTGAGATCCCACAATCTCTACCTCATGGATCTAGAGAATAGTGGGTGTTCGCGATTGGTCGTGTTCTTGGAAGAAAATGTCGCTGTACAATTATTGGAGCATCGTGCAGTGAATCCCGATCTCTAACACGTAAGTTTTCATGTATCTAAAATTTTTTTAGATCTACAAATGCATGCTTAATCTAGTTTAGAAAATAAGTTTCTAATTTTTTCCAACGTATCGGTATTCGAAATAATTGAAATTAAATCACGCTCGATTCAATTCGCTTCCGCTAGAGGATTCAAATCCTTCACATTAGGTACAAGTAACCATACCTAGAATAGTCATCTATAAATGAGATGAAGTATTGTACCCTCCTCGAGCCTTTACATTCATCGGACCACAGAGATCCGAATGTATCAAATCTAAAGGTTCTTTGGCCCTGTAACCTTTTCCAGTAAAAGGTCTTTTGGTCATTTTTTCCTCAAGACATGATTCACAAGGATGTAGCGAATGATCTTCTAAATCACTTAGAAATCCATTCTTTACCAAACGACCGATCCTATCGATGGTTATATGACCAACTCTTAAGTGCGAAAGATATGTATTGTTACTACTAAGGGAATAATAAGTCGACTTTTTCTTTGAGTTTTTGGAGTTTTAAATAATTCGTGATTTAAAAGTGCTTTAGATTCGGTTGGTCTTAATATATATAAGTTATTTTCCAATTTGGCTGAACAAACAAGTACTCTTTTTTATAAATGAACGCTTCATTCATCTCAAAGGAAACTGTATATAATTGTTCAATCAAACATGAAATAAAAATTAAGTTCCTCTTAATCTTAGGAACAATAAACAAGCTTTCTAAAAGCAAAAATCTATTTCTAAAAAATAACTTCACAGCTCCCACTACCTTGGCTGAAATGACGTCTCCTGTTCCAACCCTGAGCCTCATTTCACCATCTTCCAGCTGCCAAAAGGAACTGTTTTCCTGAAAAGAAGAGTAGACATGATTAGTTGCTCCTGAATCAAGTATCCAGGCAAACTCATCATGCTCCACAAGGCATGTTTCTAAAACAAGTAAATCAAATTTACCTTCATCCTCCTTCTTTTTCTCATCGAGGTACTTTGGACAGTTTATTTTCTAGTGCCCATCCACATTACAGTGGAAGCACTTGCCCTTGTCAGCCATAACTTTGGCTTTTCCATTGCTTCAACCAGCAGTTGCGGGAGCCTTCCTTTTGTCTCCTTTCTTCTTCTGAATTTTCTTTGAAGAAGAGGCCAGAGCTTTAGTTTAGAAGGTGAACCCTTCTCAAACTTTCTTTTGGAGTGGGCAACATTTGCCTCTCCTTCTACCTGTCCTTTGCTTTTCAGAAGAGACTGATAGAGCTATAGCTCATTCAGGAGGCTTGTCAGGTTGAAGACAATCTTGTTCATCATCGCATTGTTGCGAAACTGTAGGAAACTCTTTGGAAGAGATTCCATAATGAACGCAACCTGTCTACACTCGTCTATGACTGCGTCGTTTGCTTCCGCCACGCTAAATTGGACCATCATGTCCAGGACGTGTTCCCGAACAGATGCGTCCTCTTTCATGCAGCAGTTGTAAACGTACTTTAGACTAGTTGATAGGACGATTGTCTGAACATCTCCTGGAGAGAGTTCATAATCTCTCTCGCTATTTCCATTCCCTCATGTCTTTTAGCCAAAACTTCAGATAAGCTGGCCAAGATATAGGCTCGGGCCTTTACATTGGCCTTTTCCCAGCGGTCATGCGCATCCTTTGATGCTTGGGATGCATTTCGATCAGTAGGGACCAGAGGACAATCATCCGTTCAGACAAACCGCAGATCATCGACAACTAGAATCGTATTCAAATTGGATTTCCACATAGAAAATTTTTCTCTGGTTAATTTCTCATTTTTAAGCAGTGAGATTATAGAGGAAGACATTACTGAAATTAAATTAACAACGACCGTATTAGTTATATTTGCCTTATCCCATCACACGAGCAAACACTTGCATACAATCCAATCAATTTAGCAAAACAAGCAACCAAAGAACCCTAAAACTAGTGATTTAGTTTTGCGATGATGCTTCAGAGGTTTAGAGCAACAGCCACCGATGGGTGATCAGCTACTCCCCCTCTAAAATGAGACACTTCTCAACTAATTCTAATTTCGAAATAACGCATATTCGACTAGACTAGCCACCGTTATTCGGTCAAGGATTTGTTAACACACTTAACTCATCCTCGTAAATGTAACCCTCCCACTTTCAGATCTCATAGGTACGCACCAACAGGCCATCGAAGGATAAGACAGCTGTTGGTGGTTAACCTAAGAGACCCTATCCTTTTCAGGAGTTCACGGTGTTTCGATTCAAATGATCAAGCCCTCCAAAGGGATGGTTGCTCTAGGGCAACACACAGGCGAACCATAGAACTCTCACAGTGTGACCTAGGGTTGGAGACTGAGGGATACGTTGACACGTGTCCCGCTCCAACTTACTATAGACTTTTTCCCCATTCACCTTGTTATTAACTCATGCAAACACTTTCCGAAGGGAGGCCGCGCCCAGGGCGACACGAAGCCGAGCATGAATCTCACGTTGTGAATATAGTGACGTGGGAGAAAAACTTGATTTAAATCACGTTTTGTATTTTTTTTCCTCCCACTCAAGTGTCCTACCATATGTTTAGGGATATTTAGCTTAGATAAATCCGACCAAGTCAATCTATCTAAGTTTAATCCTATTATAGCTCTTATAATAAGATCCTTACACTATCTTCTAGGTAAATTAAACACTTTTAATTAACCTAGTGAAATTACACGCTAACATTAGTCTATGATTAATTCAACTCAGGTGTTTCAGGTCAGTTCCCAGGTAGGAGGTGTTCCGTTAACTGTCATCTTAAGTACCTCCAACCTTAGACAGAACTTAACGGGCAAAGTTCCCTTATAATCATAGCAATGTTTTTCCTACGTAATTCAATTAAACTATTTAATACTAAGTAGAAAATAAATTCTAATCCTATTTGAACATGATCTTAGGTCTAATTAATTTTAACCAATTTAAAATTAATTAATTAAACATATGATCCTATGTTTGCATGCAATTCTTGATTATAGATTGACGGTTACTAATCATCAATTTTAAAAACTACTTTTCAAATTTTAATGATTAGGATTATAATCATGCTTCTATGGTTTAATATGTTTAACAATCAAATTAAAATTAAATAATCAAACCATATATAATGCATCGCGTGAATTTTAATATTTTGGGGTTTATGTCCTAAAACTCAAGTTTTGTAATCCTTTTCTAATAAAGATATTATTAAGTGAAATTGTTTATTTTAAACCTTAAATCGAATAGAAACATCCATGGTTATAATATGAAATACTCAAACTATTCGTGGATATAGACAGGGATCAAGTTTGAGTATATAACCTACGGATAAGGTTGGCTATCTTATCCTGGTAACACTATGGGTGCGTCTTACTATGCGAATGAGACAGACGACGTGATCCTGGATCGTTCATGTAGAGACATGTGAGTAGGGGCATTCTGTGTAAAAGATGTTTACACAAGACAGGAGCAAGAAATAAGTCACTCTTACTTTATAACGACGTTTACTATTAAGACTGACTATTTCATGCGATGACCTAGGTAACTCGATCTTAATCCTGAGCTTGCTATAAACTCCTGTTTGTTTAGGATTATCTTTTGATCTGCATGGGTGAGAGTGGCCTAATAGTGCCATTCAATAAACCTGTCATTTTGGGGATAAGACTAGATGGATAGCTAGGGACATAGTGTAGCAAGACGAAATTCACTCCTACCCGAATTAGGGATAATAGAGAGGTTGTTCCCTTAAGTGTTGACTCAAGACTTGAACAAGGGCCCCCACCTTTCATTGGCTCAAGAGGGACTCTGTTTAGTGGTTGGTCCACAAACAATTGTTCATTAGAGGACCAGTGGACTTAAGGAACAAAGATGTGCTATAGGGGTAAAACGGACATTTAACCTAGCTATAGTAACGAACGACTTGCGAAGGATTGACTTACTAATCATGGTTATTGAAGGTGTTAATATAATTAAAGCGGAAGCAATTTTGGATCTAGAACTCTTAATAAGCTCAATTTGATCAACTAAAGCATGCTGTTCATGAGGAGAAAAACAGAGACAGCAACCTACCTTGCTTTTAATGGAGAAATTGGTTGGATTGGTTTCTTGTTTTCCTTCACGAATGAGTCAAGAACTACCACAGGGTCTTCCTTGCTATCCTCAAGCCTTTGGAATAGATTGTGGGATCCTCAAGTGATGGAATTTTAGAGAGAAAGGATGAAAAACGAGCTCAAGAACTTCATAGGTGTGGGTATGGATTTTTGCAGCAAATCAGCTCTCTTTTCCCTCTCTTGTTTCAGCCTTCTTCTTCAGCTTTATAGAGGGATCCAAGCTGAAGGAAATGCCCAGCATTTGACACCAAAACCACTCCAAATTAATGGAGGATTAAGTGGCTTAAGGGAGGTGAGTGCATGGGTTTAGTCACCATGCACTCCACCTCCAAAAAATCAAAATTGATTTTGATTTTTATAAATCCATAATTATCTTGGATTTTCCCACTAATTATTATTTAATTAATATTTGAAAATTGAAAAACATTTTTTCAATTTTCTAATTTCTAAATTAATTAATTAATTAATTAATTAATTATTAATTTAATATCTTAATATTAAATTAATATTTTGCCACTTTTCCCGAACATTTCCAAAATGTTATTTTTCTTAACATGAATCCTTATTCATGTTTTCGGTTTATTTATATCAAAATCCATATACGCTCGGTTTTCGTAAAACCCGACGTATTATCAATACCTATTATTTTAATTCATTTTCCCTCAACATGAACTTTAAAAACAATTCATTTTTATTCCATCATATTATTCCAAAAGTTAATCTCGAGCTATTCATTTATGGTCCTCTAATGAACTATTCATTTATGGTCCAACCAACAAACGAGGTCCCTCTCGTGCCAATGAGAGGGTGGGGCCCCTTGTTCAAGCCTTGGATTCAGCACTTAAGGGAACAACCTTTCTACTATCCCTAAAATCAGGTAGGAGTGAATTCCGTCTTGCATTACTATGTCCCCAGCTATTCATCTATTGTTGTCCCCAAAATGGTAGGAATATTGAATGGTGCTTTTGAACCACACTCACCCATGCAGATCAAAGGACAACCTTAAACGAACAGGAGTTCATAGTAAGCTCAGGATTAAGATCGAGTCACCTAGGTCATCGTATGAAAAAATCAGTCTTTACAGTAAACGGCGTTATAAAGTAAGAGTGACTTATTTCTCGGTCCTGTCTTGTGTAAACATCTTTTGCACAGGATGCCCCTACTTTCATGTCTTTACATGAACGAACCAGGATCACGTCGTTTGCCTCTTTTGCAAAGTAGGCCGCATCCATAGTGTTACCAAAATAAGGTACCCAACCTTATTTATTTTACTATAGACGATTTAGGTTATATACCTGAACTTGACCCCTGTCTATATCCAAGATATAGTTCAAGTATCTCATTTTATAACCATGGATGTTTCTATTGAATCTTTGAAACAGAATAAATAATTTCACTGAATAACATCTTTTATTTATAAAGGATAACAAAAACTTGAGTTCTAGGACATATACCCCAACAAACTCCCACTTGGACTATAACTCAAGTGTGAGTATAACATTGTTAAGGTAGCATAGCAATACTTCATATGCTAAAAACTGGTAGTCCTATACTCTGGAGATGTCCCTCAAACACTTTAGCCGAGAGGGGTTTTGTAAATGGATCAGCAATGTTTTGCTCTGAGGGTATCTGGCTTACGACCACGTCTCCTCTTTGTACTATCTCCCATATGAGATGGTATTTGCGTTCAATGTGCTATCCTCGTTTATGGCTTCGAGGTTCCTTTGAATTTGCGACCGCTCCGCTATTGTCACAATAGAGAGTGACTGGCAGGTGCATGTTAGGAACAACTTCTAACTCATTTAGAAATTTTCTAAGCCACACTGCTTCTTTTGATGCTTCACAGGCTGCAACATATTCAGCTTCCATTGTGGAGTCTGCAATACATCCTTGTCTAATACTTCTCCACACCACTACTCTTCCATTGAGAGTGAATACAGATCCCGACGTAGATCTCCTGGAGCTTATGTCTGTTTGAAAATCTGAGTCAGTGTAACCAGAAAGGATCAAATCCTTTGCTCCATACACCAAGGAATATTCTTTTGTTCTCCTCAAGTATTTGAGGATGTTCTTAACGGCAGTCCAATGTTCTTTACCAGGGTTGGACTGATATTGGCTGACTATGCCTATTGCATAGCATATGTCGGGACGTGTGCATAGCATTGCATACATAATGCTCCCGACAGCCGAGGCATAAGGAATTCGACTCATATCCTCAACTTCTTGAGGTGTTTTTGGACTTTGTTCCTTAGATAAATGCATCACATGTCTAAAGGGCAATAATCCTCTTTTAGAATTTTGCATTGAATAACGATTCAATATTTTATCGACATAAGATGCTTGTGATAGTGCCAGTAATCTGTTCTTACGATCTCTCAGAATTTTGATCCCTAGAACATATTGAGCTTCTCCCAAATCCTTCATTTGGAATTGTGCTCCTAGCCACCGTTTTATGTCAGACAATACTCTCACTTCATTTCCTATGAGTAGGATGTCATCTACATATAGAACCAAGAATGCTACAGTTGAATCAATGATTCTTTTATAAACACAAGGTTCATCTATATTTTGTTCAAAGCCATAAGACTTGATTGAAGTATCAAATCTTTTATTCCAAGATCTAGAAGCTTGTTTTAGTCCATATATGGATCTATTAAGCTTGCAAACCTTTTGCTCTTCTCCCTGGATTATGAAACCTTCTGGTTGAACCATAAAAATACTCTCGTCAAGATTTCCGTTCAAAAACGCAGTTTTGACATCCATTTGCCAAATTTCATAATTGTAGAAAGCGGCAATGGAAAGAAGTATTCTTATTGATTTTAACATCACTACTGGTGAGAAGGTTTCGTCATAGTCAATCCCTTCTCTTTGGGTATAACCTTTAGCCACCAAACGGGCTTTGAAGGTTTGTACCTTACCAGTATGGTCTCGTTTCCTCTTATAGATCCACTTACAACCGATAGGTCGTACATCACTTGGTTGATCTACAAGTTCCCAGACTGAATTAAAATACATAGATTCTATTTCAAGGTTCATAGCTTTGATCCACTCATCCTTATCCTTATCTCTCATTGCTTCTTTATAAGTCAATGGATCCTCTAGTTCATCATTCAGAATGATAAACTGAGTTTTAGTTAAACCCATGTATCGGTCAGGTTGGAGTATAACCCTCCCACTGTGTCGAGGCAATTTTATTTCTTGAGATGGTTTTGAAGGACCATGATCACCAACAACTTTTGTTTGTTTGTTTGTAGCTTTTTCGGAAACTTCTTTAAGTATTAGTTTACTGCGTGTTTGATGATTCTTTATATGATCTTCCTCAAGAAACGTAGCATTGGTCGAAACAATTACTTTATTATCCTCAGGATCATAAAACAGACCTCCCTTGGTTTCTTTAGGGTAGCCTACAAATAGGCATATTCTCGAACGTCGTTCCAATTTCTTAGCTTTTGGTACCAACACGTGTGCTGGGCATCCCCAGATTCTGAAGTGTCGTAAACTCCCTTTACGCCCTCTCCACAACTCATAAGGTGTTTTTGGGACACTCTTTGAGGGTACCATGTTCAGAATATATGCAGCGGTTTCTACTGCAAAACCCCAAAATGAATCATGCAATTGCGCATAACTCATCATAGATCGAACCATATCTAATAAGGTTCTGTTTCTCCTTTCTGACACACCATTCTGTTGTGGTGTACCAGGTGCTGAGAGTTGTGAGGATATTCCATGTTCTATCAAGTAGTCTTGGAATTCTAAATCCATATACTCTCCTCCTCGATCAGATCGAAGAGTTTTGATAGTTTTACCTAACTTATTTTCTACTTCAGCTTTATACTCTTTGAATTTTTTAAGAGCTTCTGATTTTTGAACTATGAGGAAAACATACCCATATCTTGAATAATCATCAATAAAACTGATGAAATATTTGTATCCTCCTTGTGCTTTAACATTCATAGGACCACAGAGGTCAGAATGTATAAGCTCGAGAGTTTCTTTGGCTCTTTGACCTTTTTCAGAAAATGGTTGTTTGGTCATTTTACCTTCTAGACAAGATTCACATGGTGGTAGTGAGTCATCTTCTAACTCGTTTAGAAGTCCACTTTTAACTAACCTTTCAATACGTTTTTTATTTATGTGACCTAGTCTTAGATGCCAAAGAAAGGTATTTTGAGAAACTTTTTGTCTTCTATTTTGGGTCTGTGTTGTTTTGAACATTTCTGTGTTATAAACAACTTTCATTTTTGGTCTTAACACATACAGATTGTTTTCAAGTTTAGCAGAACACACATGAAAATTTCTTTTGAATATAAACACTTTATTGACTTCAAAAGATACATTATAGTTTTGTTCCATTAAACAGGAGATAGATATTAAGTTCCTCTTTATACGAGGAACATACAAAACGTCTTTCAACAAAATATATCTATCTTTAAAACAAAGTTGCATGTCTCCCACTGCTTCGGCTGAGACGACATCTCCTGTACCTACTCTGAGTGTCACCTCGCCTTTTTCAAGATTTTTCCAGGAACTAGTTTCCTGTATAGAAGAACACACATGATTAGTCGCTCCTGAATCTAATATCCATATGGAGTTATCGTTTTCTACTAAGCATGATTCAAGCACAAGTAAATCATATTCACCTACTTTGGCAGCTTCTGCCTTTTCTGCTTTCTTCTCCGCAAGATATTTAGGACAGTTTCTTCTCCAGTGGCCGTCCTGATTGCAGTGGAAACAGGTTCCTTTTTCTGCAAGCTTCTTCTTGCCTTTCTTGGAAATGGGAGATTTCCCCTTGCCTTTATTCTTTTTCTTCAATTTAATATTCTTATTCCTAAAAGTTTCAGATTTGTTCTTTGAGCTTGATCCTCTCAGGAATTTTCTACCAGAAACAACATTTGCTTCGTTTTCTTGTCCTTTACTCTTAGTAAGGGACTGGTAGGTTTGAAGTTCATTCAGGAGAGTCGTCAGATTGTACTCAATTTTGTTCATAACAGAATTGGTACGAAATTGCATGAAACTCTTCGGGAGAGATTCCATGATGAAACTGACTTGACTACTTTCATCTATAACAGCGTTGTTTACTTCTGCTGCATTAAAATGCACCATCATGTTCAGCACATGTTCTCGAACTGACGTCCCTTCTTTCATCCGAGAATTGTAAACGTATTTGAGGGCCTCATGTCGAAGAGACGAAGATGGTTGTCCAAACATGGCCTGCAAAGAGTCCATTATCTGTTTGGTTGTGGCCATACCCTCATGTTTTTTGGACAGAACATCACTTATGCTTGTCAGTATAAAGACTTTTGCCTTGTCGTTGGCTCTAGTCCATCTGTCATAGGTGTCTCGATTTACTCGAGTTCCTGTTGGGCCAGGGTTAGGACGACATTCCTCCGTTAAGACGAAGCGAAGGTCATCAATCACTAATACTGTATTTAAATTTGATTTCCAGGTTCCGTAATTGTCGCCGTTAAGTTTTTCTGAAGCTAACAGCTGTACTAATGTGCTAGGCATGCTGAAATCATAAATAATCTTTTATCAGTGAAATTAAATAAAGTTCAATTCTAGATTTAGCAAAAGTAATAATGTACCCATCTCATTTAGTTACTTTGCAACGATAATTAGGTGAGTTAGAATAACTCCTACCGAGGGGCAGTCAGTTATTCCTTCACTGAATCAAGACATTCCGGACTAAAACAATTCTATAACCAGAATAACCCTTTATTTCTGTTATCATTTTAGTTATCGTTACTTCGGTCAAGCATAAGCTAACTATTTAGTTTCTCTTGTAAGTGTGACCCTCCATTTTTAAAATTTCTGAGAACGGTCCCAGTAATGCTACCGAAATGGAGAAGCTAATGCTGGGAATGGAAGCTACTTAGTTCATAATATGCATGGAAACACAAATTACAATCTGAGTAAGCATGTCCATGACTACAAGATAAAACAAGAAAAGATTAATTCCCTTGAACAGCTTGCAATCGATGGTCTTATAGATGGTCTCCAATCTCCCTTCACTATTCGACTCCCAAAGGTGGAAGTAACTTTCCAAGAATGGAATGTTTCCTCCCAAAAGTGGAATGACTTTGACTTAGACGGCAACTCCCTTTTATAGAAGGATAGGAGGCTTGACTTAGGTCACCCTAGACACGTGTATGGCTCTCCTTGCTCCTTTATCACAAAAATAACTCAACAGAATTCGGTTTATCAACTTGGCTAACGAACTGTGACGTGGCAGTTTTGCTCACAGTTTTGCTGCAGCACAGAATTTGCTCCCTCCAGTCGCCCAGCAGCATAATCTGCACAAAATAATTTCCAAGGCTTCCATTCTTCCAAATGGGTTAAAACATATAATATATTTCTAAAACCAACCCTATTAGGCACAAAAGACACACAAATCCCTATAGAAATGAGGCCTAAATAACTACCTTTTGGACAGTTATCACACCCCCAAACTTGAACTATTGCGCATCCCGAGCAATACTAACTCACCTTCCCTTAAGAATTTAAAAACATTAGACAAAGAAATAGCTTAATCAAATCAGACAATCCAACACTGCCTTTAACCTTTACCTGAGCACTCTGCAAAACCAAGCTCTGCTATAGCAAAATGATTCCTCCGGCATGGACAAATAATCACCACTTTCAACTCTATTCTAAGAACTTGCCACAGCCTAGCTCTATTATCAGACATTCAAAACACATTTTCAAGGGGTTCATATTTTTGTTTTTCAGACTTAAAGCAGCCCTACAGTCATAAGGTCTTAAGCATGGGATGACCCACTTATGGTGCAGTATACCCTTGCCTCAAAGTTATCACCAACTAGGCTAAATACTCTTTGTAAAGCTCACAAATCCTTAGTTATTCTATCTCTTGCCCCTCAGAATGGCAACATTTTATGATGAAGCTCACCTAAGTTCTGGGAGACAGAAAAACTGTTAGATCATCATTCATCCTTCAAAACTTTTGCTCTATGAATTTTCTCAGCAAAACAATCAATTTTTTTCACATTTCCTAGGTCATCTTTTGACGCGAAGACAAACTGTGGGTATCACAAATGCCCCCGGTTACTCAATAACCTAACAAATTTTTTAAATGAAGGAGAGGAATGCTCGAGCAAAACAATTGGAGTAGCAAAAAGTCCCCCAAATTTGAATTATTCATTGTCCCCAACGAATTATTAATTTTTTCAAATTATACCCCCAAACTTAAATTTTTCTATCTGAATTTTCAATCTAAGCGTGGGACTAGAACTAAGCTTAAAGTGGATCATAAAAGTCGACACTACCTCCAAAATCTTCTTTGCCGCAGCAACAGACCAGGCTAGAAGAAATGCTTAAGCAAAAGGTTCCTGGAGATCAGAATACCTTGATCTAATTAAGTTTAACCAGTCCAAGCTTCAAAAATTCAGAAGAAAATTAGTTAAGTTAGAGTTACTCAGTGCTCATAGAACAGAAACAACTAGGAAATTTCATTAAAAACGTCAAAAGAAATTACATAAGCAGAGATATATATATTTTTTAGAAGCAGAAAAAATTAAAAAGAAACAAGCAAACATAACAGCAACAGAAAAGGAGGTTAGAAAATGCGCGAGCAAACAAAAATCTAAGAACAAAAATTATGCTCGCTCAAGACCACTTCATCCTTCAGTCCTCTTGGCCCGGCTCATTTTCATCATCCTCTTCTCCTCTTTCAACAGGTGGGGGCGGAATCCAGGGGTTCAACAGATCCTCAGGGAATACAGGAAGGGCTGGATATGGTCTTGAAAAATTCTCTTGCAGCGCCTTCTTTAAACTGGCATCACGATTCTTAACATAGTTCCAGAAGGTTAAAGCTTGCCTTTCAGCAAACTCCTGCCTGCTGGCTGAAAGTGCCAGTTGTTCTAAATTTGTGTTGATGCGTTAGACAAGCCCACCTTGACGTACCTCCTGCATACACTGGAGTCGTGCCAAATTAGGCGTGTCGATGATCCCCTTGTCAAACAAAATAACATCTCCTTCATCCTCTGGAACCCCTCCTCTCTTGCAAAGCATCGTGATCGTGTTCGGAAAAAACAGTTTCCCCACTTTCTTTTTCCAACATCCAGAAATTTCACTAGCAATGATCTTCCCTACGTCAACACTGAGAGATCGCAAGATTGCAAAAGCTAGAAGAACCTGTTCCCTGGAGATTGTCGAGTCATGTGTCGTTGGAAGCATCCTCTGTCTGAGAAATCCCATCCACGTGTTCGCTTCCCTTTTCAAATAAGCAGACTGGAACGTCCTCTTCTCAGTCTTGGATAGCTGCCACTGTGCCCCTTCAATACCGACCTCCCGCACAGCCTCACTTAGCTGCTCATTAGATGGCGCAGATGGCGCTACAGCCATCTCATTATATGCCGCATGGGGGAAATTCTTAAGGTTATACAGTGCGTTGATAGCACTAGGACTCCAGTCTACCTCGACTCCTCGAACAATCACCTGGAAACCATCTTCTTTGTCAATGTTAGCATAAAATTCGCGCACCAACTGCGCGTTTACAGACTCAGGCTTCGCACAAAAAAACTCCCAGTCGTGGTCTGCAATACCGGTCCTCAGAAAATGCGGAAGATCACTGCTGAATCCTCTCTCAAATAAAAAATCTCTTTCCAGAAGCTTAGCGTATTTTGCTCTGGCAAAATTGTTGACGAAGCGATCATACGGCAATTGTGGCTCTTCTATTTCATCGTGTTCCTCCGATGCTTCAGCAACATTTTTGCCCTTTTCCGCCCTTCGCTTGAGCAACCGCTCTTCCTCAGCTTTCTTTTCTGCGTCTTCTCTTTCTTTTTCCTCAGCTTCTTTTTTTCTCTCGTTCCTCTCGCTCTGCCTTTTCTTTCTCAGAATCCAACGACAGTGGTGATGGGGTATCAGTCCTAATCACCTGAACGCGCCCAGCCTTCCGCTTAATGCGGCGACGTCTCGGAGGTTCGGGCATGATGACCTCAACACGAGCCTCCTGAACTGGCTCTCTTTCAGTCGCAACCTCTGTCTGCACATCCTCATTCTGTTTCTCTTGAATTTCGTCAGTATTCTCTTCTTGAACTTTCTCTGTATCCACCATTCTCGGCTCAACCTCCTCTAGGTTCTGTACATTAGATTCTTGCGGGTCTCCTTCTTCTACTGTGTCAGCAACAACCTCTGTTGCCTTTTCTTGTTCCTCAGCCCTCTGTTGTCGTCTTCTTCTCTTGGCTTCTTTCTCCTCCGGTGTCTTTTTCTTCTTCGACTTTACCTTCTACACCTCAGGGGTAATCGATATCTCTTCCTCCTCATTCTCTCTTTCTTTCCTCGCTCTTGTTTTTGCCATGAAGGACTCAAGGGTTTTACGGAGAACGAAAGCGAAAAAAAAAGCATAAGATCGAAGCAAGAAGATGAAGTAAGAGAAATGTACCGAGGGTTGCCAATAAATAAGGCTTCAGCAAAAGAAAATCCTAACAGAAAGATTCTACTCCCATTAATTAACATTACCGTTTGAAATCGCATGCAGCTTAGTGGAATTAAAACCATCAAACGGTAAAATCATAATTCCAATCAGCCCATGGTAAATAATTATGTGTTGTCTAATGATTAAGCCCTTGGATTGCCTCTGCGTGACACGTGGCAGCATCATAATTTCCTCATGCAATTTCCTGCTGATTGTGTACGGAAATTTAAAATTCAAACGGTAAAAAGAAATTAATCTTCAACAAAACCCTTCCTATTCGGACGAAAGATTTGCTTCAGCCATAACTTTGCCGTAGCAACCTTCTGGACAAAAGATTACCTGAAGAATCGTGGATATAGAATTCAAATTTAGAAAAAAAAAAACAGGAAAATCAAATCTTTTTTAATTCAAATTTAAATTGAACCGATTAAATCAAATCAAATCTTTTATTTTCAATTGAATCCGAATAAATTAGAGAAAATCTTTATTAAATATAAACTAATCATAATTAAAACAATTAAAATCTAATAAAATCTAATTAATTAAAAGATAATCCAACTAATTAAATAAATAAACCGAAAATAAAATCCAACAAAATCAAATAAAATTCAAAGCACAATAGATAAAATCTAAACTACCGAAAATAAAAATATTCCAAACTAAAATCTACCTAAAATAAATCATGCAGAACTAAATCTAAAATACTCGAAATTGAAACAAATCAACTTAAATCAGTGAGAAAAATAAAAACAAATTAAACACTGGGAGCTCAAAATTTTACTCTATGAAATGCTCCCTCAAACATCTTGCTCTCTTAATCATCAACCAACTTTAGGGAAGGATATTTCGGCTGAAACTCCTCTCCCCAATAATGTTTCACACGTTGTCCATTCACTTTGAACACTCTCCCATCTTTTTCATCCTGCAAAGTAATTGAGCCATGGGGAAAAACCTCAATCACCATAAATGGCCCTGACCATTTAGATTTTAATTTCCCATGAAACAATTTTAATCTAGAATTATAAAGCAAAACTTTTTGACCATTGACAAACTCTTTAGACTTAATTTTCTTGTCATGCCATAACTTAGTCTTTTCTTTATACATTTTCGAACTTTCATAAGAAAATTGGCGAAATTCCTCCAATTCATTAAGCTGTAGCATTCTTATTGCTCCTACATGACTCAGATCAAAATTTAACTTTTTCAAAGCCCAAAATGTTTTAGGCTCTAGCTCCAATGGTAAATGGCAAGCTTTCCCATATACTAACCTATAGGGAGACATACCTAGAGGAGACTTATAAGCTGTCCTATAAGCCCAAAGAGCCTCATCCAACCTAAAAGACCAATCCTTTCTAGATGGATGGACTACTTTCTGTAGAATAGATTTTACTTCCCTATTACTAATTTCAGCTTGACCATTTGCTTGTGGGTGATAAGGGGTAGCTATCCTATGCTTAATCCCATACTTAGCCAACAGCTTAGTTAAGACATTATTAACAAAATGTGTACCCTCATCACTCACTAGAGCTCTAGGTGTCCCAAACCGCGCAAAGATGTGCTATTGAAGAAACCTTGCTACTGTCTTGGCATCACTCTGATGGCATGCAATGGCCTCCACCCACTTGGACACGTAATCAACTGCCAATAAGATAAAAACATTGCCATTAGAAGGGGGAAATGGCCCCATAAAATCAATACCTCATACATCGAATAATTCAACTTCTAAGATGTAAGTAAGAGGCATTTCATCTCTAGGTCCTAAGTTTCCTCTCCTTTGGCAAGCATCACACTACTTGTAGAACCAATGGGCATCCTTAAATAAGGTAGGCCAGAAAAATCCACAATGCAAAATCCTCATAGCTGTCCTCTGACCGCTGAAATGGCCTCCATACGGCGAAGAGTGACATTGCTCCAGGATTTCTTTTGCTTCATCACCTGAAACACACCTACGAATAATACCGTCAGAGCATTGCTTATACATAAATGGCTCATCCCAATAGAAAAATTTTGCATCATGCTTAAACTTTTTCTTCTGCCTCCAATCCATGTCAATAGGAGTGACCCCCTTGACCAAAAAGTTGGCAATATCAGCATACCAAGGGACATCCCTGACTGCCTTTACTTCAAAAGCAAAAAGTTGTTCATCTGGAAAAGCATCTGAAATGGCAGATTGCTCTAGCAAAGATGATGATGGATCAAGACGAGACAAGTGATCTGCAATGACATTCTCTGATCCCTTCTTATCCTTTATCTCTAAGTCGAACTCCTGCAATAATAAAACCCAACGAATTAGTCTAGGCTTTGCATATTTCTTAGTCATTAAATACCTTATTGCTGCATGATCCGTGAACACTGTGACTTTGGATCCAACCAAATATGGCCGGAATTTCTCAAAAGCGAACACAACAGCTAACAACTCCTTTTCAGTAGTTGTATAGTTGACTTGTGCCTCATTTAAAACCCTGCTTGCTTAATATATAGGATGGATGAATTTGCCCTGCTTTTGCCCCAGCATAGCACCTACCGCAGCATCGCTTGCATCACACATTACCTCAAATGGTAAATTCCAATTAGGTGCACAAAGAGTGGGTGCTGAGATTAAAGCAGCTTTTAATGTTTCAAAAGCCTTCCTACAATCTGCATTAAAGTCAAAAACATGATCAGTACACAATAAGTTACAAAGAGGTTTACTGATTTTGGAAAACTCTTTTATGAACCTCCTATAAAATCCAGCATGACCTAAAAAACTCCGAATTCCCTTCACTGAACTCGGTGGTTCTAATCTTTCAATCACCTCTATTTTTGCTCTATCAACCTCTAGACCATTCTTAGAAATCCTATGGCCTAACATTATGCCCTCCTTCACCATGAAGTGACATTTTTCCCAATTAAGAACTAGATGGGTATCCTCACATCTCTTTAACACCTTACCTAAATTATCCAAACAATTCTGAAAAGACCCTCCAAAAACTGAAAAATCGTCCATAAATACCTCAACAGTGGACTCAATCATATCAGAAAAAATTGCTAACATACACCGCTGAAATGTTGCTGGAGCATTGCAAAGGCCAAAAGGCATTCGCCTAAAAGCAAACATCCCATAAGGGCAGGTGAAAGTGGTTTTTTCTTGATCCTCAAGAGCAATAGTAATCTGGTTATACCCAGAATAACCATCTAAGAAATAGTAGTAGGTCTGACCGGCCAATCTATCCAACATCTGGTCAATAAATGGTAGAGGGAAATGGTCCTTACGGGTGGCTTTATTAAGCCTCTTGTAGTCTATGCAAACCCTCCAGCGAGTTACTGTCCTGGTTGGGATCAACTCATTGTCTTTATTGCTCACCACAGTGACACCTCCTTTCTTAGGAACACATTGGACATGGCTTACCCAATTGCTAACTGCAATTGGATAAATGATCCCAGCATCCAACCATTTAATCACCTCCTTTTTAACATCCTCTTTCATTGCAGGGTTAAGCCTTCTTTGTTGCTCAATACTCCTAAAGGATCCCTCCTCAAGAGTGATTTTATGCATACAAAAAGATGGGCTAATTCCCTGAATGTCAGCCAATGTCCAACCTATTGCCTTGCGGTATTGCTGCAGCAAGTTTATTAAGGCATCTTCATGCTCCAGCATTAAATCTGATGCTACAATAATGGGCAACGTCTCACCTTCCCCAAGATACACATACTTTAGATGATCCGGCAAGGGCTTCAAATCTAAAGTAGGTGCCTCAATCAGGGATGGCTTAATAGGAGGAGCCTTCCTTTGACCTAAATCTAAAGACTCAAAAACATCATCACACCTAAACAACTCTTTTTCATTTTTTCTTTCTAACGAACAAACTTCTAAATCCTCTACACTAACCTCTCCATGATCTTCCGAATGCTTACTAGCCGAATCCTGTATTGTTGTCTCAATAACTGTGCTCTCCAGAATCCTAATGAAGGAGCAATCCTCCATTTCGTCTGGATACTTCATGGCTTTAAACACATTAAATTTCACTTCCTCATTACAGACTCTCATTGTTAATTCCCCTTTTTGAACATCTATTAACGCCCTACCAGTAGCCAAAAATGGACGACCTAGAATAATTGGGACATCTTTATCAGCCTCATAGTCTAAAATAATAAAATCAACAGGAAATATGAATTTTTCCACTTTCACTAAGACATCCTCAATTTTACCCTCTGGATATGTGATAGACCTATCAGCTAGTTGGAGTGTGACTGTGGTAGGCCTAGCTTCACCAATACCAAGCTTTCGATAGACCGAAAGAGGCATAAGGTTAATGCTCGCACCTAAATCACAGAGTGCTCTACCTAACTTTTTTCCACCTATAGATACAGGTATGGTAAATGATCCTGGATCCTTAGCCTTGGGTGGTAGCCCATTCTTAAGAGATACAGTTTCAAACTCACCTAACCTCTTCTTCTTAGTTAAAATATCCTTAAGAAATTTAGCATAATTAGGCATTTTCTCTATAGCTTCTACTAGAGGTATATTTCAAGAGATAACTAGTTAACCTAACTAATCCACTCTCACCCATACAAATCAAAGGACAATCTCTCGTGAATAGGAGTTCATAATTCACTCATGATTTAGACTAAGATGCAAACCTAACTAGTTAACAGTGATACAACTAGCGGTTACTATTTTTGTGATCCGGTCTTATGCAAACTCATTGCATAGGATACCCCCACTCGCATGTCCCCTACACGAACACGTTGGATCATTGTGTTTGTATCAAATACAAAGTGGGTTGTATCCATAGTGTCACCAGGATAAGTTACCAAGTCTTTATCCCTATAGTATAGACCGTTTAGGCTATTACTTGAACTTTATGTAGTGACATAAAAGTGGAACTTGATCCAGTTTTATGTCACTACATAAAGTTCAAGTGTTCATATTATATAGTCATGGATCTTAGTTTATTGAATTTGGGTTATTTAACATGCAATTCACTTATTTAACTATTTAAGCGAACAAACCTCGATAACGACTTTATTGGACAAGTATATTATCATTTGTTTCATTCACTATCTCCGAGTTTTAGGGCACACTACTAGAAATTTGGGTTTTAATGTCGGGCAATGACCGACATTAAAAGTTTAATGTCGGTCACTTTTAATGTCATAGCTTTTAATGTCGGTCACTTTTAAAAGTGACTTTTAATGTCGGACACTTTTAATGTCAGGCTGTGTCCGACATTAAAAGGGTACTTTTAATGTCAGTCAACCAGTTATTGACCGACATTAAAAGTCACTTTTACTGTCGGTCATTGTCCGACATTAAAAGCTATGACATTAAAAGTGTCCGACATTAAATGTGCAATATTAAATTAAAAAAATTGTCAGTTGCACACATATCTAACCAACAATACTATTTCTTCCTGTTGTAAAAACCTGTAAACAAAATAGAATTTCAATATATACACAAAATAAAATCCTGAAAGTATTTTTACACAACAACTAACTCAACGAACATGGATTTAATTAATAAAATATAATAGTGTATATAATACATGAAACTTCTTCTAATACATCCACAAATCACATCCATGAAACAATTTACAAAGAAAAAGAAAAATTACTAAACAAAATAAGTACACAACTCCTTAAACGCTCTTTCCCAAGTTCCTCTTCATGAGCTCCTTTTCGAGAATATCCATTTCATCATCAGCAACAGTTCTCACTTAACAAGATGAATTTCAGACCTTATACAAAGCAAAAACGTAAGTAAAATAAAATTGACACACATATCCAATCAAATCCATAAACTAAAATTAAAACTCAAGACGTATGAGTAAAGTAGAGCTAATAACCAACAACATAACACAAGTATAATAACGAACTATGACAAACAATTTCAAGAGATAACTTAAGTATTCATCAACTTCCCACAAAACTAAACTAAAACCATAAACTAAAACAAACCATTTCAAAACACATGACTTAAGTATTTATCAACTTCCCACTAAATCCAACTAAAAACATAAACTCACAAACACTTTCAAAGCATAACACAAGTATTTATCAATCTCCCTCCAAACTCAACTAAACTTATAAACCAACACAAACAGAAACAATTTCAAAGCATAACTAAGTATTTCTCAACCTCCAACTCAACTAAACTTATAAACTAACATCAAGAATTTCAAAAAATAAATCAAGTATTTCTCAACTTCCACCTCAACTCAACCCTAAACATAAACTAAAACAACCAAATTTAAAATCATAATTAAACAATTTCTCAACCCCTCCCAGTAATTCTCAACACCAATCCAAGGGAGTTACAATTTACAAAAACCTCTCCAATTGGATATATAGTAATGAAAGAACGGTGAGCATTTATACTAAGAGATTGTTAAGAGATCTATAGCATCAAAAAAGAGCTTTATCCTTAAAACTCCAACGATTCCTTTCCTCCCATAGCTGCCAAAAGAAACCCAAATGAAGTTCAGCCGAAAGAAACCCAAATGAAGTTCAGCCGAAGGAGTTTCAAAAGGACAGCTTTAGCATATGTTTTCGTAACTCATATCAAATATAATAAACTTTGTTCCAAGAAACCCCAAGGTATAGGATTATTTTCACCCTTCTGTACTCTAGATGGTCTGATTTCTTAGAACTTCTATAATTTGTTAGTATTAGTGTGTGGCTTTGGTAGAAGTGGCATAATGGTAACTACAAGGGGTGGACTAGTGATAAAAAGACGGTATTAGGAAGATGAGGGATAGGTGGAATTTAGAATTGGGATGTTCACTCCCCATCCCGTCCCCGCCCCCTAAATCAATCCCCATCCCCGCCAAATTCCCCATTTAATTTAGCGGGGATCGGGGCGGGGATTCCCCGCGGGGAATTTGTGGGGATGGGGTTCCCCGTGGGGAATTATTCCCCGTTTCTTTTTTTTTATTTTTTTATTAAATGTCAATCAATTGCAATTCCTTTTAAAAAAATCTATGAAATATCCTAATGAAAAGAGCAAAAATATTTCATGATAAAGTTTAAAATCTTCAAACATCATTTCTCAAAGATTAAATTTCAATATTACAATATGGTTTTCAACATAAATAAATCACAATTACAACCTAATCTCAAATATAACAAATTTTAAAATAATAACAACAATAAAAAAAGTTTAAATTTAAAAATTACAACAACTTTAGTTTTACTATTTATACTTATAAATTACACCATAATATTATAATAATATACATTAAATTAAATTATATATATATATATATATATATTATAAAAAAAACAGGACGGGGCGGGGAAACGGGGCGGGGGAGGGGGTTGGGACGGGGACAGGGAATATAATCCCCGTCCCCACCCCCGTTTAGAGAATGGGGAAAAAATTCTCCCCACTCCCTCCCCCATTCCCTGTGCAATCGGGGATTCCCCGCCCCGTTCGGGGCGGGTCCCTGCGGGGTAAATGGACATCTCTAATTTAGAAGAGTAATGTTGGGAGCCTCTAAAAGTGCTTGGGTTCAATAAATTTTCCTTATAGACAGTAATGCAATTTCACTATTTATATCGGAGAAGCCAGTCAATGCTATTTTCTGTCAACTTCCATTGCAATATCAAGGACCTATCATAATTTTCCTTTCAATAGGAGACCTCATCATCTTTCTCTGGTATTGTTTCACTTATTAATATACTGTATTATTCTGTAAGAAGAAACATGTCTGTTGATGGTCAAATTTTGCTTAGGAATTTGCCCTTCGCTCCACGTGACGATCAACAATGAATTTATAAGATAGCGGGAAAGACGTGACCTGCAAGACGAGTAAACGCTGCACACAGGTGTGGTGTAGACCACACGCACTCCGATGCTTAAGTTAGTCTTGGCCGAAAAAGCACGTAGAATGTATTTAGGGATTGATGTTTGCCTACCTGAATGCGTGTGCAGTTTCCCTTTTTATAGACTTCCCCTTAGGGTTTTCGTCGGCGCCAGACTTTAAATGATCTCCGGACCTTTGGCCCTGGTCGGCCTCGATAATGGGCCGAGGCCGACCTCATCCTCCTAGGGTCTTTAAGAATTCGGAGGTGTTTCGGGATGAACCAGGCGGAACCGGGGCGTCACGGGCCGAAAGGAGGTGACCAAGCTCGACCCGCGCAAGCGGGCCGAATGGTCGACCTCGGCCTTTTGCCGAGGCCGGCCATATGATGGCCCGACCCTTTGGTCTGGTCTTCCTATGGGTCGGATTTCTGGTCCTACCTTTGCCCGATTGTCCTTGTCAGCTCCTTGTTCGTCAGTGTGGTCCAAAATTACCCATAACATTAAGCCCCCACTCTTTAATTGGGATTCAGGTGCGACTTAATGCTATAGGCTGAGCTCCTTAAGCCCGGTTCAAGAGTACGACTCTTGTCTCTTGCCGACTCATGTATGACTTCTTTGTTATCCTGCAAGATAGGACAAACTAGACAAAGTAGAAACTCCCTGAATAGGGGTTAGGTGAAATGGAAATGAGAAGAGAAAGAGGTTACAAAAGTGGCTGGAGGGCTTCTCTGGTCGGCCTCGGCCCCGGGAAGAGGCCGAGCACATCACTTTCTAATTTTACAATAGGAAAAATCAGGAGATTTCACAATCCTGCATTGAAAAGTTAATTTCTGCAAAAGAAAAATGAGGGAGAAGGCTAGGATCGGCCTTGGCCTCTGGCCCCTGTTAGCTCAACACTTAGCCCCCTGCATTCATACGTCAGTCCTTACTGGAAAATAATGGGAAAGTTGCTTGGCGATTACAACAAAGAAATGGAATGGCCTTAACCTATCCCTATTGTTGCAATTCTGGAGTGGTTAAAAATATGAGATAAATTGACTCCAAAATATTGTGCAAGTATACACAATCTATCAGCAAGTGATAAGTATTTATCGTATCCACAGGGTCTTGAAATGCCTACCTCTATTGATTTAATTTGCCTTTTTAGTGATTTCAAAAGTTTGGTTAAATTGATTGGGTTTTTAAAATGCTGAAACAAAAGATATGCGAAAGCAGTAAATGATTACGACAGAGAAAACAGAATGGAAACAGACACAGGTTAAGACTTCTGTAATTGATTATAAAGATGCTCCAACAATTCTTTTGATCTGTCAATCTCATGCAGTATTATCAGGGGGATCCTCCCAGAACTCCGGATTTTTTGGAATATGTTTCAAAACCAATGAAGCTCTACCGATCAAGCACTAGGCAACTGGCTATCCCTAACTCAGTCACTGGCGTTCACCAATACACAATGATCTAGCGTGAATTATCGCCACACAACTCCTAAATCATCCCTGAAACTAGGAGAAGTTATACATACCGGCTAGTTAGGCGGGCACATAATGAAATTAAAGATCAACAATAATTCAAGATGATCATGATCGAATAGAATTTCCAGATTTATAAATATAACAATCACATAATTCTTAACCTATGCCTACAAAGCAATTAGTTCATGATTGAAAACATAAAATACGTTACAATCTCGATAAGCACATCCATAATACGAAATACACAAGAAATACTAATCTTTTTCAGCAAATGGGGATGAAACGGCTGCTCCAAACCACCAAGAACATGGAAGAACTTCGTCTCCGCGAGTGGAATCGCAAATGGTCTTCTTAGATCTCCATTCCGCCGTCAATTCGGCCTCTGGCCGATTGATTCGGTCTCCAAATCGTGAATTCATTTATCTTTGACGGCTCCTCCTTTTATAAGATGAGAATTAGGTTAAATTGGATACATGGCAGGCTCTCCTCGCTCTTTTATCTCGAAAATAACTCAACAGAAGTCGGTTTATCAACTTGGCTAACGAGCTGTGACGTGGCAGTTTTTGCTCCCAGCTTTGCTGCAGCACAGATTTTGCTCCCTCACGTCGCTCAGCAGTATTTTCTGCACAAAATAACTTTCAAAGCCTCCATTCTTCCAAATGGGTTAAAACATATAATATATATCTAAAATCAACCCTATTAAGCACAAAAGACACACAAATCCCTATAGAATTAAGGCCTAAATAACTACCTTTCGGACAGTTATCACCTATTCCCAGCCCCCACTCAACATGGGCACTTATTACTTCTAGAGTTGCATTTTTCGAGTAGGAAGGACTAATTTCATACCTGGCCTTTTGAAGGTGAATGGTCGGCCTCGGCCTTAGCATGAGGCTGACCAGCTCCTCTGTGTTGTTTGCTTGCTCGCTCCACGGTTTGGCTTATGTGTATATTTGTTTGGCCCTACCTTATGTTGGGTTTCATGTCCTAAAACTCGTAGATAGTGAATGATTAACGAATTATACACTTGTATCAATAAAGTGTTATTGAGGTTTATGCAATAAATTGTTATTGTCATATTAAGTCTAGAATTGCACAATATGACCCAAATCCAATAAACTAAGATCCAAGGTTGTTTACATGAGACTTGGACTAGTATGTGGGCACATACGGGGATCAGTGTTCAAGTAACAACCTAAAAGGTCTATAGTACAGGGATAAGGCTGGGTGCCTTATCCTGGTAACACTATGTGATACGGCCCGCTTTGTATTCGATACAGACGTATTGATCCAAGGCGTCCATGTAGGAGACATGCGAGCGGGGGTATCCTATGCAATGAGTTTGCATAAGACCGGACCACGAAATAGTAAACCACTAGATGTAACACCGTTAACTAGTTAGGTTACTGTTTCAATAGGATGACCTAGGTAACTCGATCTTAATCCTGAGTGTGTCATGAACTCCTTCTCACGAGGGATTGTCCTTTGATTAGTACGAGTGAGAGTGGCCAGAACGCCGACTCAATAAGCCTACCTTCTTGGGGACAAGACCGAGTGGGGGCTGGGGACATGACAATACAAGATGGAATTCACTCCTTCCCCTATTGGGGCAAGTAGATGTGTGTTCCCTTAAGGGCTGATTCCGGGGCTTGAACAAAGGCGCGTCGTCCTCTCCTGGCCCGAGAGGAACTCTTGTTTAGAGGTTGGACCCTAAACAAATTGTTCATTAGAGGGATCAGTGGTACTTAAAGATCCAGAGGTAACCCAGGGGTAAAACGGTAATTTGACCCAGCTGGTGTTACGAACACACGTGAAGGATTGACTTACTGCATTGGTCGATATCCGTGGACACAGAAATATTCTACAGTGAGAAGAGTGCAGCTGTGGGTCTTTAGTGGAGTGACCCACAGTTAACGAATGTTGATTGACTCGGTTAATGAGTTTAGCTGATCGATCTCTTATCGTTGGAGCTTCTGATCTGTAGGTCCATTAGGTCCACCTGCTAGCTCATAACGGGTCTGAGATAATTTAGTCTTGATACTAAAGGGAATTAATATAATGTATGGAGATACATTATAGTATAAAGTTTAATTAAAGAATTAAACTTTATAATTAATTTTGGATATGATTTGAAATTAATTATTGAGAGAATAATGAATTTAATTAAATATGTGATATTTGATTAATTCATGAGTTAATTAATTGCGAATTAATTAATTTAATTTAATTTGGTTAAATGTGATTTAATCAAATTAATACTATAGTTTATATTAATGTACATTTTAGGTCCTCGGTGGGCGATCCTCTATATGCATAATCTCGAGCCATCTGAATGAGACCGGTCTTCAGCTCAAAGTTGTTGGCATTGATAGGGGCATTGACGATCCCCGATTGTTGCCCCTGAAACACGGGCTGAAAGTAGTCTCTAATAGGCCTAGGCTCCTCAGGTGGATTTTGGTCCGCCATTTGAATAATTTCTCTATTTTCCCTTCGAAGCCTATGAATTGTTCTCTCGATCTCGGGATCCAACGGTATCAATACTCGACTACTACGCATAAACAAACAAAACTACCCTAAAAAGGAAAGAAAACAATGATGGAAAGAAACAAAGAACAGAAAACAACTAATCTAAATATAGAAAATATAATCTAGAAAAGGAAAATACTATCTAATTATGGAAAGCAAGAAACAAATATGGAAAATTACTAATAAGGAAAAATACTAACAAGGAGAATATCTACCTAAAGAAACAAAGAAAATCAAAGAAAATAACAAAAAATAACAAAAAAGGAAAAGATTACACAACTAAAAGAAAAACTAAACTAGAAAAATAAAATATGGAAATAACAACAAATAAGGAAAAAAAATGCAAATGACCTAGAAAAATAAAAATACACCCTAAATTAAGATCAAACAATTTTTTCACAATATCAATCTAACTAAATGTGCCAATCCCCGGCAACGGCGCCAAAAACTTGATGTGGAATTTTCCTTACCGCAAGCGCACGGGTCAAGTAATAATAAAGTGTTCGTATAAACGAGTGTCGTCCTCTGGATTGGATTTTTAAGCTAAATCAAGTATTGTGAATTATCTCGCTCAATTTTATTTAGGGAACACAAAGTGATGAGTGATTAATAGAAAACTAAATCAAAACAAGTAAACAGTGGATATGCAATTGAGAGAACACTTAGGGAATTGATTTCGCCAATTTAGTCTAGGATTGATTTTAAGGAATAAGTTATTATGCACAATGGAATTATGAGCCTAAGAACTTTTAATCACAACTACCTCTCCCGAGTATAATTGATTCTCATGCAAATTAACCAACTTGATATCCCTATCTAAGTTTATTAACATGCAAGGCAATGAGTTCTTTTGACCAATTCTAAAGTTAATCTAAAAACTGTCACGAAATTAGAAAGTAAACTTTAGTCGTGCAATCTTGAGTAAGTCTATGCTAAATCCCCTCTCCCGATCAAGAATCAACACTTAAATCATTCAACTAATGGCCAATTAATTGAAAGCATTAAATCAAGATTGCATACATAATAACCATTGCACAACTTAAACCATAAATCAATCCATAAATTCAATTGACTACATCAATCCCTAAGCTACAAGTTTAGCTACTCATGATTGGTATTACAAGCTCAACTAAACATGAAAAAGCCATAAAATCTAGCTAGAGAAAAGGGAAAGGAAAGGAAAAACTCAATGTAGGCCAAGACCGAGCATCCCCGTCACGATCCCCATGAACAATGGGTTGATTTCCAACTTGCTCCCTTTGCTTCAGCTCCAAAAATCTCTATTTCTGCTCTGTTTACGGCTCCAAATAGTCCCAAAAGCGAATCCCCAAAAACCTAGCCGCAATTTACTTTATATTCTGTTTTTTTCGTCATAGCGTCTCGACGCTGCCTTCAAAACGCGCGTTCTGGAAAAGGAAGGCTAGAGCTTGCAACACTCAAACTTGAGAAATTCCTAGTTTCTAAGGAGTTGAGAAATTTAGCCCGAAAACCTATTTTAGCCTTCAAAATAAGAGTTGCAAGCTTGTTGTGAGTTGCAAAACGCGCGTTTTCCAGAGACTCTTATGGATGCTTCGTAGTGCTTAGAGTCTCTGTTCTTTAGTTCGTTTCAAGGCTCTGTTGGTGTCGCCTAGTTTCTAAGGAGTTGAGAAATTCCTTTGAGATAAGTAGAAGGTTTCCTTAGGATAGTTTGTATCCAGCCTCTCTAGTTGAAGGTCAAGGAGTAGCTTTCCAAGGATGCCTAAGAATCCAAGTTTGAACGTTGCAAGTTGCTGTTTTGACTTCGGACTCATGGATAGCCTTGCCGCTGCTTGGGTTTCATGAATCAAGTCTCGAGGTTTTTGGACTTGCTCGTAACGATGCTCTTGATGGTGTTGGTCTATTCTCAGCCCAAGAGTCATAGCATTCCCCTCACGCAGAAAGACCTCAATCCAAAGCCAAGGTGATATTGAGAATCAGTAACGAGTCATGACTGCAACGTCAGTTGTCGTCACGACGAAGTTACCTTGGTATGCAGTATAAGGAAGTGCCAATGGTGGTGTTAGTGTCATCTCGTAGCCAATCTTGAAGGATGGTTTGAAAAAGTGAGTTGGCGCAGCAGAAGCCGTTTCGAAGTAGTTGTTCCTTCTTCAGTGATGCCTAGTTGAAGTTGGTGGTTGAAGCTTACCAACTAGTTGGGTTTAGTTTGGTGAAGTTGCTGATGAAGCTTTCTGCAGGTTTAAGTTGTGTTTAAGTCGTTGATGGTAGGTTCTAACGTGTATAGCTCAAGGTTTAAGCTGGCATTGACAACCTATGTGGTGTTAGTAGCATTAGCGAATAGAAATTCCTTGTAGGTCGTGCAAGATCGAAGTTTGGATTCGTTTTTGTTGAGCTGTTTGAGTTCTTGGTGAGAAGTTAGGTTGCTCGTAGGCAAGCTCTGCTACAAATGTTGTATGTTCAACACAACTTGTCTTAAGAGTTGTTGTTACGTATACACATCACCTATTCCTCTTATGCCTCAGTTTTAAGCTTTAGGATCCTAGAGGAAATTAGTTGATGAGCAAAAGCCTCTAGTGTTAAATGTCTTGTGAAGCGTGAGTTGGGGTCAAAGCCAATCCACCAGTGTGGTTAGGCAAGCACTTTCGAGAATCTGGAGTTCAGCTTTGATGATCTCGTGTTCTTGCCCTTGGAATATGAAAAGGCTTTTTTGCTTATTGATAAGAAGCTTAGTCTGGGTTCATTGGACCATATGAGATCTTGGAGCGCATCGAGCTTGTTGCTTACAGGTTGGTGTTATCACCGACCATGTCAACTGTGCATGATGTGTTCTGTGTTTCCCTTATGTGGGAAATGCGTGTATGATCCTTCGCATGTGTTGAATCCTGAACCCCTGTCGCCGATCGAGGACTTGGCATATGTGGTGGAGAAGTCTGTCAAGGTCCTAGCCAATGAAGCAAAGGTTTTGAGAAGCAAGACCGTCGTTTTGGTGGAAGCGCTATGGGTGAACCATAGGGTAGAAGAAGCTACCTGGGAGAAGTAGGTGAAGTTTGAGCCTGGTTCCTGTGTTGTTCGAGCTAGAGTCTTTCGAGGACGAAAGCTTTTAAGGTGGGGAGAATGTAACGTCTCGTGCGCTTTGAGTGTATTTAAATCCCGAGTTTAGAGTTGAAAGAAAAATAAATTCTATTTTGGCTTGAACTTAGGGGTTTAATTTTAAACCAAAGTGTTGGGAATTAAGCGTTATTAAAAATATCCCTCCCTAAAGTTTGTTAGGCTTGGTTTGTTTTTCGGTTGAGGAGTTTAAATGTTATAATTTAATTATACGCTGATTTTTGGGTGTTGGTTGGGTGATTTTCTATTTTCTTGGGCTTAAGGTTATTCAAAGGAAAAAGGAAAGAGTTTTTTTTAAAAAAAAAAAAAAAGAAAAGAAACCCTAGAGTTGTCTCTCTATCTCTTCTCTTTCCCTCAATCTCGTGTGAGACCCCCTAATAACTCTCCAAAAGGTAGTTATTTAGGTCTTAATTCTATAGGGATTTGTGTGTCTTTTGTGCTTAATAGGGTTGCTTTTAGATATATATTATATGTTTTAACCCATTTGGAAGAATGAAAGCTTTGGAAATTATTTTGTGCAGAGTATATTGTTGGGCGACTTCAGAAAGCAAATTCTGTGTTGCAGCAAAGCTGGGAGCAAATCTGCCACGTCACAGCTTGTTAGCCAATTTAACAAACTTAATTCTGTTAAGTTATTCTCGGGATAAAGGAGCAAGGAGAGCCATCCACGTGTCTAGGTCAACCTAATTCAAGCCTTCTTCAACTCTATAAAAGGAGATAGCCGCCCAAGTAAAAAACATTCCATCCTTGGGAGAAACCTTCCATTCTTAGAGAGTTACTTCCACCTTTGGGAGCCGAATAGAGGAGAGATGTAACGACCCAACTAAAAAGGGAATAAAACATACAAGGGGTCGCTACTACATGCATGAGTACGAAAACTTCATAAACTTCAAAGCGGAAAATAACAAAGTTTTTCATATAATTCAAATAGGGCCGAAAAACATAAAAGAGTTTCTAAAACAAATAATGAAATGAAAGCATTTGAATGAGTCCCGAATGAAAACAAAACAATCGTTTAAACTAAAATTCAACATGAAACTGATATTGGAATGAAAGGAATTGAGTTCCTATGGAAAATGACAAAACTTGCAGCTGCAGTCCCATAGCCAGCCAAGCCACGACTCTCGTCGATCGCCAACGCTCTCAAGTACCACCTGAAAAGGAAAGATAAGTAGCATGGGTGAGTATATAAGAATATACTCAGTAAGTAGCCCACTTAAGGGTCGAAGCTGAAATCATGAGATCTAGTAACTTGAAACTGAGCTCCTGAACTTCTGGGTCTTAGCGACATAAGGGCCTAACTAGAATAACATTTGGGTTTCTAACCCTAGGGCCACAGGTGATCACATAAATATGCTCTGTCTAGGGTGTTAACCTATCCCCAACCTGGTGCCAACTAGAGTGTTGTGTGGTCAGTCGGTTAAGGTAAGTAACTAGAGACTAACTGGCCACCTCTAGCAGAACTACACCTATCCCAACACAACACCCCTGAATATAAAGATAAAAATACGGTGGAGCAACTGACGCATGTAAACATGCCTGGTGCCAAATGGCGCACGAACAACGTGCCTGATCATAAGCTCAACACCGTCCTGAACTGAGAGAGCGCACGCTAGCGTGTCGGAAACTGAGCTCTAACAGTCAACTAATAGAACACACGTAAACGTGCCTGGGTTCTATCAGTCCTGAGATGGGGAAGGAACACACTCTAGCTATGTAAGACTTAAGGAATCTAATAAGTCTTCTTGAGACCCTAAAACGTGGTCGAGGTCCCTATTCTAAGTCTTTCCTCAAAGGTAAATATGATTCCTAACCCATTATGAGGCTACCGAAAATTCGACAGCATAACGGCATACATATAGGGAACCCAAATTTTTTATACACCTGGAAACAATAGCGAAGCACTTCTATAGACACAAATGAGTCAGAGTCACAACCAACTCCAATCATAGCTTCATCGAACTTTAACCCATTCTCCATATCAATAACACAATTCAGAACAAACATAAATTAACATTCCAACATACTTACTTCATCCTACAAGCAATAGCAACAATAAGTCATGTTCAAGTAACCAAAACTTAAGTCATATCCAAGTAGGCATACAACATACCAAGGAATATTCAACCAAAGCATGAAAACTTGCCCAAACCTCAATTCACTACTAATAGACATACGATGATTTTGAAAGCAAAACTTCACGTCCATAAGCTACTTACATAACGACAAACCTTACATGCAACCATTAACACAGACATTCTTAACTGTTTCCATGCTTCCAAAAAGAAAGGACCAACCATGCTTGGTTAAACCCAACGACAACACTTAGAGCTTTAATCCAAATGGCTACTTACTTTAGCTAAATAATTTGCTTGACACAAATGCGCTCCTTAGCTTCCAAACTCCCTAATAACAGAAACGGGGCTTGCTGTCCGGGCTAACGAGCCCACTCCAAAGCGTCTATTAAAATCTCGAATGTCAAGAAGTCCTTGAAAACAACACCACAATTAATGGGTAAGCCCCTGACGTAGATAAACCACCACAAACTTGACTTAAATCGCTTACTCAATGGCAAAACCCGCTGAACGATGCTGGAACTTGGAGATTCAACACTCAAATCGCCGAATACGAAAAGAACGCCTGCTGAACGGAAGGGAAAATGCGTGAGTAATCATCCAAACTCAAAAACCAACCAAGTAAAAGCTTCTAATCGCTTACCCACTAGACAACCCGCTGGAAAAACAGAGGAAACGGTCTCGAACACAGCTGGTCGCGCTTACGGTGCTACTGCCGAAAAAATCGATGCTACTCACGGCCACCCACGATGCTACAACACGCCAAACAGAGGAGAGGGAGGTTGGAATAGAGAGATTAGCGAGGGGGATTAGATATTTGCGAGAAAAACACCCAAAGGAGAAACGAAAACGGAACAACTCACCTGCTGTTAGCCGAGGAGACGAACCGCCGCTGCACCTGCTGCCCACGCCGCCGAAGGGAAGACGCACGAACACGCGACGAAGGAGAGGGGCTGTCGACTGAGGTTAGTTCGAATGGTTGCGTGTGACTGAACGATTTGGGCGGCTGTTACACGAAGGAGAAATCGAAGAAAAAAAAAAGGGAATTTCGGCTGCTGTTATACGCGTGAAGAAAAGGGAGGTGGAGGCTGAAAGTTGAAATGTATAAATTGGTTAGGGTTAGGTCTTAGCCCAAATTCAAGAAATTTACAAAAATACCCTTCCCTCATAATACCTTAAGTGTAGGCGTTACAGCCTTCCCTCCTTAAAAGGACTTTCGTCCTCGAAAGTTGCTAGTCTTGGAATAGCTCCGGGTACTTCGTCCTCATATCTTCTTCTTGCTCCCATGTGGCTTCCTGAACTTGATGATTCTGCCAAAGCACCTTGACTAGTGCTATCTCCCTATTACGAAGGGCCTTGCGATCTCTGGCTAGGATTTGAACTGGTTTCTCTTCATAACTCAAGCTCTCATCGAGTCTCAGAGGCTCAAAATCAATCGCATGGGACGGGTCTGCCATGTATCTCCGAAGCATAGACACATTAAACACGTTGTGAACTAAAGAAAGGGAGGGTGGTAAGGCCAAACGATAAGCCACCAAACCAATTCTCTCTAGAATCTCAAATGGACCTATGAACCTAGGGCTTAACTTTCCCTTCTTTCCAAACCTCAAAACTCCCTTCATAGGTGCAACTTTCAGAAACACAAAGTCGCCAACCGCAAACTCTAAGTCTCGACGTCTGGTGTCTGCATAACTTTTTTGTCTGCTTTGGGCTGTCTTCATCCTCGCTCTGATCTTCTGGATTGCTTCATTAGTAACTTGAACCAACTCAGGTCCAAGCAATTTGCGTTCGCCAACTTCATCCCAATAAACAGGCGATCTACATCTCTTTCCATACAGGGCTTCGAACGGAGCCATGCCAATAGTCGCTTGGTAATTGTTGTTATAAGCAAACTCCATTAGATGTAAGTGGTTGTCCCAGCTGCCTGCAAAGTCTAGTGCACAAGCTCGCAACATATCTTCAAATGTCTGATTCAACCTCTCTGTCGGACCATCGGTCTGAGGATGAAAAGTTGTGCTAAAATTCAACTGTGTGCCCAAAGCCTTCTGGAAATCGGTCCAGAAATTTGAGGTGAAACGGGGATCTCTGTCTGAAACAATTTTCACTGGAACCCCATGCAACCTGACAATTTCTTCCATGTACAACTGAGCCCACTTTTCAAACAAATAAGTAGGCTTCCCTGGCAGGAAATGAGCGGATTTAGTGAGTCTATCAACAATCACCCAAATTACAGTAAAACCCCTGGCCGTCCTGGGCAAACCGACAATAAAGTCCATAGCTACTTCTTCCCATTTCCACTGAGGCACACCTAAAGGCTGCAATAACCCTGCTGGCCTTTGTCTAGGAGCTTTAACTTGCTGGCAAACCAAACACTTGCTCACAAACTCTGCTACGTCCCTCTTCATGCCACGCCACCAGTAGTATTGCTTTAGGTCTTGGTACATCTTCGTGCCGCCTGGGTGCATTGAAAATGGAGAATTATGAGCTTCCGTCAGAACCTCATCTCTGAGCTCATCACCCTCAGGCACGCATAATCGCCCTCGAAAAAGAAGGTCATCATCTGAGGATAGAGAATATTCATCCTCCTGTTCTGTCTTTGCTCGGTGGAAGAGATCACTAAGGTTGGGATCCTTCCTCTGAACTTCTATGATACGTTGTCTCAAAGTCGGCTGAACTGTCAACTGGGCTAATTGCGAGGCAACTTCTCCTACTAGAACTGCTATCCCTGCACGCTCCAAGTCGGCCCTTATGTGAGTCTGATCAGTGATTAAGGCTGAGGTATGGGTCACCTTTCTACTGAGTGCATCTGCAACCACATTTGCTTTACCCGGGTGGTAAAGAATTTCAACATCATAGTCCTTCACCAACTCAAGCCATCTGTGTTGTCTCATGTTAAGTTCTTTCTGCGTGAAGAAGTACTTCAGGCTCTTGTGATCTGTAAAGACTTGAATCTTCTCTCCATACAGATAATGTCTCCAAATCTTCAGGGCAAAGACTACCGCTGCTAATTCCATATCGTGAGTTGGATAGTTGCGTTCATAGTCCTTTAGCTGGCGGGAGGCGTAGGCAATAACCTTACCATGCTGCATCAGAACACAACCTAACCCTTTCTTGGAGGTGTCACTGTAAACAACAAACGAACCTGATCCATCTGGAACTGTGAGCATTGGAGCTGAAACTAACCTCTGCTTGAGCTTCTGGAAGCTTGCTTCACAAGCGCTATTCCACACAAACGGACTACCCTTTCGGGTCAACTGTGTCAATGGTGTGGCGATCTTGGAAAAGTCTTGCACAAAACGACGATAGTATCCTCCTAACCCCAAGAAACTACGAACTTCAGTGACCGTGGACGGGCGAGGCCACTGGGTAACTGCGTCCACTTTTGCTGGGTCAACTAAAACTCCATCACTCGACACTACATGTCCTAAGAAGGACACCTGCTGGAGCCAAAACTCACACTTGGAGAACTTGGCATATAACTGATTTTGTCTTAGGGTTGTTAAAACCCTTCTGAGGTGTGTCTCGTGATCCTCATCTGACTTGGAGTAAACCAGAATATCGTCGATAAACACGATCACAAAGGTGTCAAGGTACTCTTTAAACACTCTGTGCATCAAGTCCATGAATATAGCAGGTGCATTTGTTAGCCCAAAAGACATCACAGTGAACTGGTAATGTCCGTATCTTAACCTGAATGCAGTCTTGGGAATGTCTTCTTCTCTTATCCTCAACTGGTGGTAGCCTGATCGCAAATCAATCTTGGAGAACACTGACGCTCCGTGCAACTGGTCGAACAAATCATCTATGCGAGGAAGTGGATACTTGTTCTTAATCGTCACCTTATTTAACTCTCAATAATCGATGCATAAACGCATAGATCCATCTTTCTTTTTCACGAACAGGACTGGAGCTCCCCAAGGTGAAACGCTAGGACGAATAAAACCTTTGTCCAGGAGTTCTTGTATCTGTACCTTTAGTTCTTTCAGTTCTGCTGGGGCCATTCTGTAGGGTGCCTTAGAAATAGGGGCTGTGTCTGGCTCAAGCTCGATGCTGAAATCCACTTCTCGAACCGGAGGCAAACCCGGAAGATCTTCGGGGAATACATCCATGAACTCATTGACTACTGGTACCGAGCCTATCCTTGCCCTTTCAACTCGAGTATCTGACACACTAGCTAAAAAACACCACTCTCCTCGATCCACGAGCCTTCTTGCCTTTATCGCAGATACCACCTTAGGAACAGTCTCTGATCTGATTCCCTTGAACTTGAAGCTTGCTCCTTCTAGAGGCTTGAATAACACTTCCTTCTGATGGCAATCAATGATGGCATGATTCTCGGCTAACCAGTCCATGCCCAAGATAACATCGAAATCTCTCATCTCTAGTACAATTAGTGTCACATCTAATAGACGATCTGACACCAATACCTGACAGGTTTTAACCCTCTCCCGAGCTAACAATTCTACTCCAGCTGGGGTAGAAACTAATAGGCTAAAACCTAATGGCTCTAACTCTATCCGGGCATGCTTAACAAATACGTCAGATATAAACGAATTCGTAGAGCCTGAATCGAAAAGAACATGAGCATAATGCCCAAGGACCAATAATGTACCTGTTACCACTGCATTGGAATCACCAGCTTTCTTGCTGGTAGAGGCATGTGCTGAACCTTTCTGGGTGCTGGTGCTGGCTTGATTAGAACCGAAAGGTCGCTTAGGGTCTGCATTTTTTCCTCGTGGGCACTCTGCGGCCATGTGTCCACCCTTGCCGCATCTGAAGCACACTCCTAAGCCTGCTAAGCATTGACCCTCGTGACGACGATCACACTTAGGGCACAAGGGTTTTTCCTTGCCATCATTCCTCTGACGTGGAGACCGACGGTTCTGGGAGTTCTGATGCGATTTAGAGAAGTTTCGATTAAACTTTCTTTTCTGACCTGTACTGGATTAGGGTTCTTTAGTCACCGGGATTGCATTCGCAGCCGGCATACCCATAAATGTGGCTGCTCGAAGGGCTGCCGCATAATCGGCTGGGTCAAGAGCCCCAACCACTCTCTGCACATCGTCCCTGAGGCCCGAGATGAACCTCTTCATCTTCTTTGCTTTAGTGTCTACCATTTCTGGGGCGAAACGAGACAAGCGTGTGAATTCAAATTCGTATTCCTCCACGGACTTGTTACCTTGCCTTAAAGCCAAGAACTCTTCCTCCTTTCGGTACTGGATGATCGTGGAGTAATACTTTTGGAAGAAGGTTCCCTTGAACTGGACCCACGTGACGGGACCTGCGGTGGTACTGATAGATCTCTCTGCTGACCGCCACCACATCAGCGCGTCCTCCCTCAGCATGAACACGGCACATGGGACTTGCTGAGCCTCGGGGCATCCCATGTAACGAAAAATCTCCTCCATCTTGGCTATCCAAGCCTCGGCGGCAGTGGGGTCCACCGTCTTCCCATTGAACGCCGGTGGGTCATATCTTTTGAAGTCCTTCAGATACTTAGAGCCCTCAGTCGACCCTGCTTGATCCTGGTTTTGATTCGTCTGAGCTGTCTGATTGGCTGTAATATTGCTCAGGAGGGCTTGAAGGGCTTCTAGCGTCAGGGTGACTATCTGTGCCGGCGCTGGGGGTGCAGGTATCTGAATCTCAGGTCCATTGTCAGCCTGGTGACCCACTGGAGGAACCACTTGCTCTAGAGGTACCTGAACCCTACCACGACCACGACCCCAACCTTGACCGCGCATACGTGGAGTGATGACATGCAAAAATGTCATCATTTTCCTATTAATTTTAGCTAGTTTTATGCTTGAATTGTGTACTTTAATGCTATTTTCTGTTTAAATTTCAGAAAACCGAGCCAAAGAAGTAAAATCGGAATTTTGAGAGAATATAGATGATTTTGGAGGCTTTTTGAGCAATTTGGAGAATTCCATTGAGGATTCGAGTCCAAAAAGCCAAGAAGAATGAATTAGAAGCCCAAATTCATGAATTTCAAGACTTAAAGTATCAAGTTGGGTCAAGAAAAGTGCCCAAAATCCATTACAAGAAGTATTTGGGCCAAAAGAAAGTTGGAGGCCCAAAAATGGAGTCAAAATCGGGCCTTTATTGAAGATTCAGGGCCTAGCGTCTCGACGCTAAGCCTGGAGCGTCTCGACGCTAGGCAGCTGCGTGGAAAGATCCAGAATCGCGAGAGCGTCTCGACGCTATCCAAGTAGCGTCTCGACGCTGCGACATCTTGGAGCCCAAGAAAAGATGACGTCAGAGCATCTCGACGCTGTCCTTGTAGCGTCTCGACGCTATGCCTGCTGGGAGCCTATAAAAGGAGCCTTTTGCAATGAAGATTGTGTGCCAATTTGTGGGTTTTCACCCCATTCTAGAATCCACTCTAAAATTGGGGATTTTTGGGAGAGTTTTGGAGCTTTGTTGAAGATCTTTGGAGCTCGGGATCGAAGGAGGTCGGCGCGGGATCGAGGAGATCGACACTTTTATGAGCATTTCTCTTCCCTTTTCCTTTATGTTTTAGTTTCTAGAATTGTTGTGATTAGGAATTATTGAATTTTAGTGATTATGAGTAGTTAACTCCTAAATTCTAGGAGTTTGATTTAATATGTTGAACCTTTGCTCGATTAATGAATTGATTTGGTTTAATTGTCATTATTGTTCATTTGTGCATTTTGTCCATAATGCTTTTAATCAACTGATCACTGATTAAATGAATCGTTACTAAGTGGAAACTCGACGGAGAGAAGCTTAGACTAGAACTGAATGCATGACTAACGGTTATTTACCCGGGTGACACGGGAGAGAATAAATAACGTTAGAGGTTGTACTGAAGGGTCGTAATGCCATACTAAGTAAATAAAGATGAGACTGAAAGGAGATTCTTTATTGAACGGTATGAGATAGGAGGAGACCGACAGGAGAGTCCTTGTCATTAGACTTCTAGACTTATGAATCAAATGATTTGTTAATCCATATTGGTAAATTGATTAAGCATTAAAGGTCCAATTGATAAAATCAACAACTCTAGAATTATCCCTCCAAATTGTGTCACCATTTATCTTTTGCTTTCTAGATTAGCTTTTTGTTATTCTGTTCGGCATTAGATTTTGTTCTCTAAATAAAGCTAAGCAAGATTATTCGTGGTACTTAATTGAATAAATCCAATCCCTGTGGAGACGATACTCTATACTCGAAATCACTATATTACTTGTCACGACCCGTGCGCTTGCGGAATTTAAAATCGTGCGAACAAGTTTTTGGTGTCGTTGCCGGGGATTGGCTAATTTCATTCAATTAATATTGTGAAGAAATTGCTTGCTTTAGATTAGAGGTTTTATTTTGCTTTCTTTGTTTTATTTTTATCCTGGTCCATTGTTCTTGTTGTGCATTTAATTGGTGTTTGCATCTGATTGAAAGCCTTATTATTGTTGATTTAATTATTTTAAATGGCTTTTAATAGTTTCGGGTGGCCCTTTAGGGAATCTGAGCCCGAAGAACCAACACCATCATCCAATTTTTTCTATTCAAATTATTCCCCTTTAGAAGAAAAATCTCCCCTAGAAAGTTTGCTTCAAGATTATATCGAGGATACTAGAGCCATGAATTTTTCTCTAGAAAAATCCCTAGGGAGATTCCATCCCCAAGAGGATGAGAGTGAAGTGCAATCCGCTTCCATAGAAGAAAAATCTTCTTTAGAGAGCTTGCTTGAAAATTTTATCCAAGAGTCGAGAGCCATGAATTTAGAATTAGAAAAATCTATGGAGAGACTCCAAACCCAAAGGGAGGATAGGGAAGTAGGATCCACTTCCATAGAGTGTCTAGTGAGTCATGTGGCCACTGATTCATTAGCGCCCATTCAAGAGCCTAATCCTTTCAATTTTGCTGAGTTTGAGCACATAGGGGTAAGTTGTATAGATAGTAAGGAAGAATTGGATAGTTCTAGCACCCATCAAGAACAAGTTTGTGAGGAAGAAAAAGAAAATGAGCCTATAATGTTTGAGGAGTTTCAAGAGGTAGAGTTTAAGGTTGAAAGGCCTTTGTCTGTTCTATCCTGTCCATCCTCTCTCGATAATGAGTGTTCTTTTTCTTGTTCTCACGAGTCAGAGTCAGAGTCAGAGTCAGAGTCCATTTATTTTGATCTTTCTCCTTTTATGCTTTTATTAAAAGAAAATCCCAAAAATATTTCTGCTTCAGGGTCCCATGAAAAGCTAGTAAGCTTACTAGCAATAGTCTGCTTCATCGATTCAAGGAAGAAGGGCCCAAAGAAATACGAGAATTTTTATGTGCCTTGAAAGTCCGCACAAACTCGTCTGGCTAAGAGACGTTAAACAAGCGCTTCTTGGGAGGCAACCCAAGTTTATTTTTCCGTTAATTTTCTTTTCTTTGTTTTTCAGTTTTTTGTAGTTAGAGCATGTGGATCTTTCGTTCCGGTTGATCAATTTTTGAAGGAGCTCGAGACCACATTTTCTTCCAAAAACAACCCCAATGAATGTTGAAGGCTGGCATCCATGGTTTCTCTCACACTTCAGGGCAGTACCGTTCTCCCTTTATCTTTTTAATTGTCCTTAAGCGTGCTTAATTAGTCTGAATAATTGATACATTGAGGGCAATGTATGATTTAAGTTTGGGGGGGAGGCTTTGCTATTCTGATTAATTCTGATTAAGCAAAATTTTTTTTCATGATGATTCTATTGCATCTGTTTTGATGAGGACGGTCTATGATATGATCTAGATAATGAATTTTATTCAATTTTTGTGAAATATCAAAGCATGTTCAAGATTCATGTAAATTTAAATTTTTTCTTTGATTTCCTTGCACATGTTGAGCACTTAGCCTACTTATATGGTTTTGAATGCTTAGAACTGGATTATATTATCTAGACGTTTGTTGTCACTCCGATAGGCTTAAGATCTAATTTGAAAGATTGAACGACATGAGAGTCTGTAATGTTTTACTTGGGAGAAAAATCATGTTTATTAGCCTGCAAAGAAAAGAAAAGTGTGAAAAAAAAAATATATATGAAAAGAGGAAATGAAAAAAAAAAAGTGAAAAAAAGGGGAATAGTAAGAAAAAAAAAAGAAAAAAAAAAAAGAGAATGCTCCACTTTCTTGAGAGTTGTTTATCAATTATTCAATCTCAAGCTTACATATTTTATTTCCTTTTATTTTTCAGCTTGGATACACAAATCGTTTCGACAAGGGTCCCCTTTTTTGTATGGAAATGTGAAGAATGTAGGTTGGTTTCTTTGTTTGTGATCTTTTGTTAGTGAATCGTTTTGTATGTAAATGTGAAGAATGTAGGTTGTGATCTTTTGTGTTGTGAATCATTTTGTTAAGCAAACTTATTCACTTAGACACTTGAGATCATTTTAGAAAATGATCAATTTGTATTACATTCTAGACATGTTTCTTGATTATGGTTAATATGAAGTAGTGCATTTTCACTATAATTGACATATTACATTTTCTATTTGATTAATTGTAGAATTGTTAATTAGTTTGAAGATGATAATATTATTTTATTTACAGGTTTACTAATTGAATAGAAAAGGGAGGGAGGAGGGACCTCCCTCCTCCATTTTCGGCGCCAGAGACGGAGGAGGGGTCCCTCCTCCCTCCCTTTTCTATTTTTTTTTTTAAAAAACATTGAAGAAAAAGAAGAGAAGAAGAAAGAAGGGAAGAAGGAGAAAGAAGGGAAGAAGAAAAAAGGAGAAAGAAAAAAAAAAAAAATTCAGTCGCCGGCGGCCGGCGTCGGCGTGTGGTGGCCGTCGGTCGCCGGACTTAGGAAGAAGAAGAAGGAGGAGGGAGAAGATGGAGAAGAAGGAAGATGGAGAAGAAGAAGATGAGAAGAAAGAGAGAAAGAATAAAAAAAATAATTAAATATTAATATTTGTTTTTTTTAATATTTTTTATTTAAAAAATAAAAAAAAAATTTATATTAAAATAATAGTGCCACGTCAGCAACCGTTAAAAGTTAACAGAAAATTTGACGGCAGGGACCAAAGTGCTCCTTATCTCAAACCTCAGGGGTATTTTTGTTGAGTTTGAAAACTCAGGGACCAAAATGAAACCTAATCCAAACCTCAGGGACCAAAAGTGTATTTTTCCCTTAATTAATTTATCTTTTAATTAAATACCATATATTTAATTAGACATATATTTGAACTCTTTCAAATATATCAATCTCTCAATATAATAAAGTTTAATCTCAAATTAGACTTTATATTTTAATGCATCACTATACATTATATTAATTTGTATCTCGTATAATTAACTTGATTCCCAATATGAATTTGAACTATTCAAATTCTCTCAAGATATATTTGTTCCTAATTACTCTTTATGAGCTAGCAGGGGGACCTAATGGACCTACAGATCAGAAGCTCCAATGATATGAGGTTAACCGATTAAACTCATTAATCAGGTTAACCAATATTCATTAACTGTGGGTCATTCCACTAAAGACCCACAGCTGAACTCTTCTCACTGTAGAACATTTCTGTGTCCACAGATATAGACCTATACCGGTAAGTCAATCCTTCACGAGTGTTCGTAACTACAGTTGGGTCAAATTACCGTTTTACCCATGTGTTACCTCTGGCTCCTTAAGTACTAGTGCTCCTCTAATGAACAACCTGTTTATGGTCCAACCAGTAAACAGAAAGTCCCTCTCGGGCCAGTGAGAGGGTGGGATCCCTTTGTTCAAGACCCGGAGTCACCACTTAAGGAAACATTCATCTACTTCTCCTAGAAGCGGGAAGGAGTGAATTTCATCTTATGTTGTCATGTCCCCAGCCCCCCACTCGGTCTTGTCCCCAAGAAGGTAGGCTTATTGAGTCGGCGTGCAGGCCACTCTCACCCATACTAATCAAAGGACAATCCCTCGTGAGAAGGAGTTCATGAGACACTCAGGATTAAGACTGAGTTACCTAGTCATCCTATTGAAACAGTAACCTAACTAGTTAACGGTGTTACATCTAGTGGTTTACCATTTCGTGGTCCGGTCTTATGCAAACTCATTGCATAGGATATCCCCACTTGCATGTCTACTACATGGACGTTTTGGATCAATACGTCTGTATCAAATACAAAGCGGGTCGTATCTCATAGTGTTACCAGGATAAGGTACCCAACCTTATCCTTGTACTATAGACCTTTTAGGTTGTTACTTGAACATCGATCCTCGTATGTCTCCACATACTAGATCAAGTTACATACAAACAACCTTGGATCTTAGTTTATTGGATTTGGGTCAAATTGTGCAATATTTAACAATAACACTTTATTGTAGAAACTCAATAACACTTTATTGAAACAAGTATACAATTTGTTTACATTCACTATCTATGAGTTTTAGGGCATAAAACCCAACAGAAATTACTTTAGTAGAAAATATAAAGAGTTATATTTATGAATGTAATTTATTTGCTTATTTATTTTCATGAGCAATTAATATAAAGTGTTATGTTAATGTATGAAAATGTGAATGCTTATTTTAATTTTCTTGGGTAATTAATTTAAGAGTTAGATTAATTGAAGAAAGTTAATTTGCATTAAGCATGAAATTACTTTAGTTTAAAAATATAAGAGTTATATTTATATAAGTAATTTACATGCTTAATTCTCATGATATATATTAATATAAATGTTATGAAAATGACAATGCTTAATTTTAATTTTCTTGTATAATTATTTTAAGAGTTAGGTTAATTAAAAGGAAATTAAATTGCATTGAGCATGACATTACCATAGATTAATATAATTGTTATATTTATGGTATGTATGGTAATGTATGGTTTTGTAAATTAATTAGAATTTGATTGTTAATTTATTCACCATAGTAGCATGTTATAGGGTTAATTCATTAATATTTATAATAGTTATAAAATTAATGAATAGAAACCGTTAACCTATAACAAAGAATTGCATGCAAACATAAGATCTTAGGATAAATGGATTAATTTTTAAAATGTTTAAAATTAATTAGATCTAAGATCACATTTCTAATAGGATTAGAATTATTCTTACTTAGAATTAAAATTAGTTTTAATTGACTAAGTAGGAAAAACATTACTATGATTATAAGGGAACTCCACCGGTTAAGTTCTGTCTAAGGTTGAGGGTATTTAAGCTGACGGTTTACGGAACACCTCCTACCTGGGAACTGCCTGGAATACTGGAGTTGAATTAATCATAGCTAAATGTTAGCATGCAATGTCACTAGGTTTGTTAAAAGTGTTTAATGCACCTAGATCTTTAGAGTAAAGACCTTACATTACTGTGGTTATAAGGGAACTCTCTCGGTGAAGTTCTGTCTAAGGTTGGGGTATTTAAGTTGACGGTTTACGGAACACCTCCTACTTGGGAACTGACCCGAACCTTGAGTTGAATTAACCATAGTAATGTTGACTTGCAATGTTGGGTTTATTAAAAGAAGTTTAATTCACCTAAAACATTGTGGTTGAATCCTTTCCATAAATGTTATAATAGGATCAGACTTAGATAGATTGACTTAGCCGAATTTTATCTAAGTTGAACAACCCTAAATTAACCTTAGGACATTTTCAGTGGGAGGAAAATTACAAAACGAGATTTAAATCAAGTTTTGCTCCTACGTCCCTATATTCACAACGTGAGGTTCATGCTCGGCTTCGAGTCGCCTTAGGAGCGGCCTCCCTTCGGAAAGTGTTTGCATGGATCAATAACAAGGTGAATGGGAAAAATGTCCAGAGTAAGTGGGAGCGGGACACGTGTCAACGTATCCCTCGGTCTCCGCCCCTAGTTCACACCGTGAGAGTCCTATGATCCGCCTGCAGGTTGTCCTGGCGCAACCATCCCTTCGGAGGACCTGATCATAGGATTCGGAACATCGTGAACTCCTGAATAGGATAGGAACTCTTAGGCTAATTACCAACAGTTGTCTTTCCCTTCAGTAGCCTGTTGGTGCGTGCCTCTGAGATTTGAAAGTGTGAGGGTTACACTTACGGGAATTAGTTAAATGTGTTAACTAATCCTTGACCGAACAACGGTAACTAAACGCTAACGGAATATGAGTTATTCTGGTGTTAGATTTTGGTTGAGATTGTCTCAATTCAGAGGAGTAGCTGACCACCTTTCGGTGGTTGTTGTTCTAAACCTTTGAAGTATCGTTGCAAAAACTAAATCAATAGTTTTATAGGGTTTCTTTGATTGCTTTTTTTTTTTTTTTTTTTTTTTTGCAGAACTTGATTGGATTATTTGTGATGGGTTAGTGCGATTAATAATACAAGTAATTTGTTACTTCAGCAATTATATAATAATTTTATGTGTATTGTCTTACGTCATTTTATAAATAACGGTAATACAACAAGCTTAAACGACAAATTGTGGTAAATAAGTCTAGGATTATTCTTAACTGAGGAATGTCCTCATGCCCCATATGTTTAAATCATTAAGAATTGTTCTTGATGAATATGACATAGAACCCTACTTAGCAAAAAGAGAACTTGTTCAAGACCGTAATTTTCATTTACTTGTCTTGAAAACGTGATTAGTGAAGAATAGTGATTCCCCATGAATACCTGATTCAGGAGCCACAAATCACGTGTGTTCTTATTTTAAAGGAATAAGTTCCTGGAAACAGCTTGTTGCTTGTGTAATAACTCTCAAAGTTAGAATTAGAGAGGTTATATTGGCTATAGTAGTAGGGAACATTAAGTTATTTTTCTCAGTGGGAGAAAATACATATTGTTAGATAATGTGTATGTAATTCCTAAGATCAAAAGAAATTTGATTTTTGTGTCTTATTTGCTAGAACAATGTTACTCTTTACCTTTCTCTGCTAACGCAGTTTTATTTCAAGAAAGGGAGTTGACACTTGTTTAGATTTACTGGAAAGTAACCTAAATGTTTTAAGACTAATCAAGAGTAAAGCAGTCATGAACACTGAGTTGTTTAAGACTGCTACTACTCAATGTGAAAAGAGGCAAAGGATTTCTCCAAAAGGAAAATACCTTTCTTTGGTTTTAAGGTAGACCATATTAATCTCAATTTGATTGGGAGATTGGTCAAGAGTGAACTTCTAAGCGAGTTAGAAGATGACTCTCTACTACCTTGTAAGTCATGCCTTATGGGCAATATGACTGATAGGACTTTTACTGGACAAGATCTAAGAGCCAAAGAGCCCTTGGAGCTTGTACATTTGGATCATTATGGTTCAATATGTTAACGCAGTGGGAAGGCATGAATAATTGATCTCTTTTGGATGATTATTCAAAGGTATAAGTATCATTACCTAATGCAACTTAAGTCTGAAGCTCTTGAGATATTCGAAGGGGTTTAGGACTGAAGTTGAAAACTTGTTAGGTGAGATGATAAAAACACTTTGATCTGATCAAAGTGTTGAGTATAGGGATTTGAGATTCCAGGACTATTTGATAGTACATGGGATCACACCCTAAATCTCATTTAGGAGAAATAGAACCCTATTGGATAAGGTTCATTTCATGTTGAGCTATGCTCAATCGTCTGGCTCGTTTTGGGGTCATGCAGTGTTGACTACATTGCATACTGCAGTAGGCAACCCCAAAAGGAAACGAGAAGTGCATATTTCTTCAATTCACAAGAGAATAAAGAATTTGTATCGACAAATGCTAAATTCTCAGAAGAAGTCTACATCAAAAATCATAAACCACAGAGTAAAGTCGATTTAAGTAAGTTAACTAATGAAGCTACAGTAACATCCACAAGAGTTGTTGATGAGGTTGGTTGTTCAACAAAAGTTGTGGATGGACCAGTGCATCTGGTCAAACACATCCATCTCAATAGTTGAGAGTGCCTCGATGTTGTGGAAGGGTTGTTTTATAACCTGAACGATACATGGGCTTGATTGAAGCCTAGGTCATCATACTTGATGATGGCATAGAGGATTCATTATCTTTTAGAAAGAAAATGAATGATGTTGACAACGATCAAAGGATTAAAGCCATGGACCTAGAAATGAAGTCTTTTGTATTTCACTTCCATCTGGGATCTTGTAGATTTGTTTGATGGGTAACACCTATTAGTTACAAGTGGATTTACAAGAGAAAACGAGACATTAAAGGTCTTAACCAGAAGGGTTCATATAGCAAGATCGAAAGCAAAAGGGTTTGCAAGCTTAAGTGATCCATTCATGGATTGACCTAAGCATTTCGAACTTGAAATATAAGATTTGATATAGTGACCAAATCTTTTGGCTTTAATCAGAACATTGATGAGTCTTGTGCTTACAAGTAATCATCAATAGTTTAGTAGCTTACTTAGTGTTGTATATGATTAATATCCTAATCATTGGGAATGATGTAGGTTATCTTACGGACTAGTAAAAGGAGCTAGCAGCTCAATTTCCAAATGAAAATTTGGGAGAAGTTGAGTTTGTTCTTAGGATCCAAATTGTTAGGAACCTTAAGAACAAAAAGATAGTATTGTCTCAAATATCTTATATCTACAAAATGTTAGTTAGATATAAGATGCAGAATTCCAATAAGGGTTCTCTACCTTTCAGACATGGAATTCTTTTGTCTAAGAAATTGTTTCCTAAGACACCTCAAGAGGTTGAGAGCATGACACGAATACCCTATGCAGTAGGGATTGTCAGTAAGTATCAATCTAATCCAAGATTTAATCATTGGAAAACCGTTAAGAATATCCTCAAGTATTCGAGGAGAACGAGGAACTATATGCTCGTGTATGGGACAAAGGATTTGATCCTTACAGGATACACTGACACAGATTTTAAGACTGATAAGGATTTGAGGAAGTCTACATCAGTATTTGTGGTCACTCTTTACGATGGAGCTATAGTATGGCATAGTTACAGTCTTGACCGTATAGGCCGAAAAAATAGCTGCTTGTGAAGCAGCGATAGAGACTGTATGGCTTAGAAAGTTCTTGATTGATTTGGAGTGTGTTCCAAATGTGAACTTGCCCATCACGCTTTATAGTGATATAGTGGTGTTGTGGCAAATTCAAAAGAACATCGCAGTCAAAGACAAGCAGACACATTAAATTGAATAAAATATTGTTGACTCATTTACAAAGACTCTCTCGGCTAAAGTGTTTGAGGGTCATCTAGAAGGTCTAGATCTACGAGATATGTACAAAGGTGTAATCTAGGGCAAGTGGGAGAAATGTAATGGGTATAGTGATACCATTATGTAATGGGTATAGTGATGCCCTAGTTTGTTGTATTTGTACATTGTATATGATTTATACATGTATTTATACATTCACTGCTGTATAGATTATTGTACATCCCACTAAACTAGAGTTTTAGTTCAAGTGGGAGTTTGTTGGGTTTTGTGCCCTAAAACTCGTAGATAGTGAATGTAAACAAATTGTATATTTGTTTCAATAAAGTGTTATTGAGTTTCTACAATAAAGTGTTATTGTTAAATATTGCACAATTTGATCCAAATCCAATAAACTAAGATCCAAGGTTGTTTATATGTAACTTGAACTAGTATGTGGGGACATACGGGGATCGGTGTTCAAGTAACAACCTAAAAGGTCTATAGTATAGGGATAATGATGGGTACCTTATCCTGATATCACTATGTGATACGACCCACTTTGTATTCGATACAGACGATTGATCCAAGGCGTCCATGTAGGAGACATGCGAGCGGGGTATCCTATGCAATGAGTTTGCATAAGACCGGACCACGAAATAGTCAACCATTAGTTATAACACCGTTAACTAGTTAGGTTACTGTTTCAATAGGATGACCTAGGTAACTCAGTCTTAATCCTGAGTGTGTCATGAACTCCTTCTCATGAGGGATTGTCCTTTGATTAGCATGGGTGAGAGTGGCCAATACGCCGACTCAATATGCCTTTTGGGGGACAAGATCGAGTGGGAGGCTGGAGACATGACAACACAAGAAGGAATTCACTTCTTCCCGCTTCTAGGAGAAGTAGATGAGTGTTCCCTTAAGTGGTGACTCCGGGACTTGAACAAAGGGATCCCGCCCTCTCACTGGCTTGAGAGGGACTTTCTGTTTAATGGTTGGACCATAAACAGGTTGTTCATTAGAGGAGCACTGGTACTTAAGGAGACAGATGTAACACAGGGGTAAAACGGTAATTTGACCCAGCTGTGATTATGGACACTCGTGAAGGATTGACTTACCGATATAGGTTTATATCCGTGGACACATAAATGTTCTATAGTGAGAAGAGTTCAGCTGTGGGTCTTTAGTGGAATGACCCACGGTTAATGAATATTGGTTAACTTGATTAATGAGTTTAATCGGTTAACCTCATATCATTGGAGCTTCTGAACTGTAGGTCCATTAGGTCCCCCTGCTAGTTCGTAAAGAGTAATTAGGAACAAATATATCTTGAGAGAATTTGAATAGTTCAAATTCATATTGGGAATTAAGTTAATTGTATGAGATACAAATTAATATAATGTATAGTGATGCATTAAAATATAAAGTCTAATTTGAGATTAAACTTTATTATATTGAGAGATTGATATATTTGAAAGAATTCAAATATATGTCTAATTAAATATATGGTATTTAATTAGAAGATGAATTAATTAATTATTCAATTTAGTTTAAATTAAATGAGATTTAATTAAACTATAGTCTATGAGAGAAATAAATATTTGAAGAAGTTCAAATATTAATATGAATTTGATTCATATTAAATTTATAGGATATAAGAGAATTTGAAGGAGTTCAAATTTTAATATGAATTTGATTCATATTATAGAATTAATTAATTGAATACCTGAAATTAAATATATGATATTTAATTGGGTAATTAATTAATTAACTAATAAAAGGTCTGAAATTAAATATATGATATTTAATTGGTGATTAATTAATTAAAGAATTAATTAATTGGAAATTAATCAATTATGGAAATGATTTAATCACTTATGGAAGTAATCAATCATTTATGGAAAAGATTAATCAATTATGGAATTGATTGGTTATGGAATTGATTTTAAATGAATATTTTATTCATGATCTTTCTCCTATAAATAGAACACTAACCCTAGGGTTTAGGTACTACAACATATGGCCACCATAAGGCCCTCTCATATTCTCTCAACTCAAGGACTCTAGGGAGAATTTTCTCTCTGAGTTTTTCCCATTCAAGATTAGGTAGTCCCACAACTACGTTCTTAATCTCAGAGTTATAGCGGGGAAGATCAATTGGTGGTGTCCCAATTGTTGACGCTCGGTCCAAAATCAAGAAAGGCGTTGAATTATTCAGAGTCGTCAACGGAGGTATGTTTCTTATCGCTTAACCTTTTGCCAATGTATTGATATTTTTTAGAACAAAATTAATTTACGAATGGTCCAATTGCTTCCGCTGTAACGGAATTGGGAATTCCAATCCTTCAAAGAAGACCATCATTTGCAAGTTGATCAAGGGAACTAATATTTTCTTGCATTATTTTGTAAATATGGATATGCTTACTCAGATTGTAACGTGTGTCTCTATGCATCTTATGAACTAAGTAGCTTTAGGCGTTGGTTAGGGAACATGTGATTTTCGTGCTTAATTTCTAGTAATAAATATTGGTTTAATGCATCTTGGTTAATTGTTGTGCTCATTTATATTTTATGGTTGCATGGCCAGCCAGTATGAATACCTCTCTCTAGTTTCAGGGATGATTTAGAGAGTGTGTGGCGGTTAATCACACTAGATCATTGTGTATTGGTGAACGCCAATGACTGAGCTAGGGATAGCCAGTTCCCTAGTGCTTGATCGGTAGAGCTTCATTGGAGTTGAAACATATTCTAAAAAGTCTGGAGTTCTGGGAGGAATCTGCTAATAATACTGCGAGAGTTTTCCATGATCAATAATATTGCTAGAGCATCTTTTTAAACAATTACTAAATCCTGACCAGCGCCTGTTTCTAATCTGTCTGCCTATTTGTTTACTTTTTCTTCTGTCATTTCTTTTGCTTCAACATTTTATCAAAAACCAATCATTTTTACCACTTTTGAAACCATTGAAAAACTAAGCAAAATAGGTAAAGTGAAAGCTAGTTCAGACCTTGGATTCGATAAATACATATTACTTGCTGCAGACTGGGTATACTTGCACAGAGTTCTAGAGTCTTTTTATATCTGATTTTTACTCACTCTAGGAACCCAACACCCCCCAGCCGTTCGTTTCAGCAAGCCGTGAGAGTCCAGCCGCCCAGACCCATTCCCTTGTCGTCATCGCACCACTACCGTCGCTGTCGTGGTCGTCGCGCCACCGCCGTCTGAGGTTGCGTATTGTAGCAGTTCGTCGAGCCCTCCATCCGCGAGCTCTCTCTCCCTCTCTCCACCGTCTCTCCCTCTCGTGCTACCGTTCAGTCGTCACTTGCAGCACCGCCACCATCCTGTCGCCTCAGTCGCAACTCGAGCGTCGCCGCCAGCCCGATTCCTCTGCCTCTCCGTGCGATTCTCCGTCGTGGGTTTTAGATATGTGGCTCTCTCTCTTTTCCTTGCTTTTTTGGCCAAGATAAGTTTTGGGTAAGCCTTTTCCCATTCGTTCTAGGTGTTTTAAGGCCCAATCTAACTCTTTCATGTCCGTATTGATTAGATCTCGCGCGGACAGCAGCTCGAAGTATCATTCCTCACGTTTTTGCCTCTGTCTAGCAGCTTGAGGTTCGTTTTCAAGCATCCTCGCCTCTGTCCAGCGGCGTTTGGACTCCATTCTGGACCGTTGAAGCATCGCCTAGCCTTGTCAGTATGTTTTAAGTGTTTATCCTCGCCTTTTGGTTCATAAATCAGTTTACCCATTAGTTTTAGGTGTTGAAAAGTTAGTTGGTGTTTAATTTTCTAATCTGCAGCGCCGTCTGGGTGTTTGATTAAGTTTGAAACGCTTCGATTCGAATACCCACTGCCCAAGGACTATTCTAGCGCATCGTTAGAGGCTAGAATAACCCGTCTAACGCGGAACCGAGTTCGTTTGGTAAGCTTCCTTACTGTCCCTTCGCTTTTAGCATTGTAGGTTGCTATCCATTAGTTATTTTAGCCTTAGAATCATGATTTTATCATTACCTATTGCATATCTAGGCTCGTAGGAGTTGTCTAACCTTTATAGGACCTATTTTATGCATTTAACCGGGTTATCATGGTTGTTTTGGCTAGAAGCTTGTAGTTTTTCAAATGTCCATTAAGTCTCGTTGCCTTAGCGTGTTTCCCGACCCTTATAGGTTCTTAAATCATGGTTTAAATGAGCTTTTCCTTGTTGTTCGTGGCTTAAAAAGCATGTTAGATTAGATCCCCGTTAATTGTTTTAGGTTTGGTAGCGTGCCCAGTCCTTAGGAGTTCTTAGTACACTTTATGTGGGTCGTTTACTTGTTGTCCAGCAGCTGAAAAGCCTTATCTGGAGCCGTTTGGCGAACACCCATTGCCCGTTGTGCCTTAGACATGGTTGCCCATGGTCTAAAGGTTTTGAGTTTTCATTTTGGGGTATGTTTAAAGGTTGTCCAGCAAAGAAATGAGCTGGGTAAGTGGTTTTGGCCCTAGTAGCTTATTAAGTCGTTTTCTCTTAGTTTAGTCTTTGATGGTAGCGTTTTTTGTTGTAGTTTGACGTGCTTGTGGGGCTTGGTGCAAGTGTGCCTCGTTGGTATTTGGAAGCGTGTTTTGTAAGTAGTTTCTACTTGCTAGATCTTGTTTGATTGTGTGAGAATGATGTTTGTTGATGTTTACCCTTGTTCTGGTGTAAAGCATGTTTTGTTCTATGCAAATGTACTGAAGTGCTTGTGTGGAGCATGTTATGTTGTTTACAATCGTTCTGAATTGCTTGAGATGAGCTTATTTTGTTTAGTGCTTGGGATAACCATGTGTGTTATTGTGATAAGCATGATTTGCTGAGTTGTGGTTGTTGTCTAACATGATGTGTTGGGAATCAAGCATGTTAGTTAGGTTAGCTTGTGTCACGAGAAGTGTAGCATAAGTCTAGCGGTAGCGTTGCATGACGCGTAATTCATGTGTAGGTGCGCAGCGTGGCGCGTAATTCACGTGTTTGGTTTAGCGTAGCATGACGCGTAAAGCATGTGAGTGGTTGTGTAGCATGATGCGTAATGCATGCGAGTGGTTTGCGTAGCATGGTGCGTAATGCATGCGAAAGGATCTGCGTAGCGTGGCGCGTAATGCACGTGTTGGTTGCGCAGCATGGCGCGTAATTCATGTGTTAGCTGCGGAGCATGATGCGTAAATCATGTGTGGTTTAGTACAGGGTGGGTGCATAGTGTGAGAGGCATATGCATGATGTGGTTTTAGTGCTTTGTGAGCATGATGTGGTTTTAGTGCTTTGTGAGCATGATGTGGTTTTAGTGCTTTGTGAGCATGATGTGGTTTATTTCTTGTGAGCATGTTAGTTTTACTGCTTTTGGAAGCATGATGTACGCGTGTGAGAAGCATGCTGTTTGTAATTGTTTGATGCCTGTGATCTGGCTCGTGTGAGCTACTTACCACTACCGCGGTTGTACTGATACCCCCTTCCCCACCTTTCCCCCAACATTTTAGATGTTGCAGGTATCGAGGATGATCCGGACCTTGGTGGCGAGGAGGAGAACTGTGAGGATTCCTAAAGTGTTGGGTTTCCTTCGTTGATATGTTTATTTTAGTTTCCTTAATAGATAGTCTGAGTTGTTTTATTCTGTGGATCTAACATGGTGAGGGATTCACCTAAGGAAGGATTTGTTCTGAGTTTTTAAACTAGACTTGTCTATTGGATTAAGTTTAATAAATGTTTTAGCTGGTGGTCTAGCTCTTTTTGTTAATAAATGTGTTTAAGTTCCGCTGCATGGTTTCGGATTAATGCATGTTCTCGTTAAGTATGTATTGTCTAGAGGAGATAGGCTTGTGATTCTGGTTGTAGTTTGGTGGAGCTTGGTTGGTTGCCTATTTAGAAGTGTTAAAGTCTTTTATCAAGTGAAGTAAAATTTTGGGATAACCAGTTTTACGTCGTTATACTGCCGAAATTTTCGGTACATTCGGTTTGAAGAGGGTTGTCCTAGTTGCTTAAGAGTCTAGAGTGAGTAGTAACGTCGCTAGGCTAGAGGTTAAAGAACCTGGGGTGTTACATTAAATTAAATGGTTTGTATTTACTTATATTAATTTCACTTTTTAATTTTCTAAAAAAAAATCAATTTTTTAAAGAAAGGTGAAAAAAAGAAAAAGAAAAAAACAAGAATATGAGTACTAAATTAAAAAGTTGTTTATAAACAATATTATCATTCAAAATAAAAGATATAAAACAAATATAAATTTTACACAATAAACTAAATGGTTTGTATTTACTTATATTAATTTCAATTTTTTGAAGAAAAGTGAAAAAAAACTGAAAAGAAAGAAAAAAAATGCACATGCCTTTTATCGAACCCAAGAATGGGCGCAAAATGCCACATCTGCAGACGTGTGGGTCTAAGAGACGACCTACACCTGAAAACTTAAAACTACGATGTTTTAATAATAAGTTTCAAAAGAACTATATTTTAATAAAAAGTTTCAAAAGTACAATATTAATAAAAAATGTCCTTGAAAAAATCAACAAATTATCAACAAAATGTTACTGATGAAATTGTAATTGTAGTTTATTTAAAAAGGGTGAAATTTTTATTATTTAATTTAAATATTTCTTAATAATTTTTTTATTACTCTAGTAGTTTTAGAAATATCCATCCATATATTTTTCATTTCTGTAAATGAGTAACCTGTAACGTTTCACGTTTCGAAATCAATCATTTTGGATTTGTTGAACGTTTTTGTTTTAATTTAGAAAAATTAGAATTTAAGTTTAGCCTGAAGTTGTTAAATTAAATTTATATAATTTAGGGAAAAAAGTTTTTAAAATTAAATCTTTTGGAGGTTTAATAATAGATATTTATCTATCTATCTAATATTTCAAAAGATGTAAATCCTAACTCAATTAGGTTATTTTCTTTTCCAAATCTTTTAAGGAGATAAATTTGAGATTTTAAATGAAATTCTAGGTGACATCTAATTCCCATTTAATTGGATTTAATGGTCCCGTTTGATAACCATTTCGTTTTTGTTTTTGGTTTTTGAAAATTGTGTTGTTTTCTCTCAATCTTCCAACAATGGTTTTCATTTTTGTTAAGGAGACATTTGGGTTCCTATCCAAATTCTAAAAACAAAAACAAGTTTTTTTTTTTGAAATAAAATGCAATCAATTAAACAGAGACCGGTACAACTGCCTCTTCTTGAAATAAAGAGGCTAACCACATGGGAAAGCATTCCCACCAAAAAAATGAACCATCGTTCTTAATAACAACAACATTCCCTACAAACCCCCCCCCCCCTCACACTGTGAGATTCAGAAGTTGTTACCTGAGCTAAAGAGTGGGCGATGTGATTTTGCTCACGGGGGCAATGCTTGAAGACAGAGCTACCAAGCTTCGGAGCCAACGCGACTATGGCTTCCAAAATGTTTTTGCTTTCCGAGAGGTCTTCCGCCTTGCCATTGATGCAGTCGATCACCTGCAACGCGTTGGACTCAAGTAACAGGTTAAGCTTTTCACCGTAATTTCCATGGATGCATTTCAACCCCTCGAGGATTGCCAATGCTTCAAGATCTTTAATCGTCCCAATTTTCTCCACCACTTTCATTCCCGCATAGATCGGAGATCCTCCAAAGTCGCGAACCACCCAACCGAGGTCGCCCTTCATCAATCTGTCGTTCCAGGAAGCATCAGCGTTCAGCTTCCAGCAATTGGTCGGCGGGGGAGACCATCTGGAAGGACTTGGGAGGCTCTCTGTCAGCGACGACTTGGGACCGAACTGGTACTTTCCTGAGATCCTTTTCAGCTGCCCTAATTGATTGTCAATTTGATTGTGAATCTGGTTGCTGTGAAATTTCCTTGGGTCGATAAGCCTCTGATTCCTTCCGTTCCAAATCTGCCACATTATAATCGCCACCGAATTCAGGTCCTCCGGCTTAGAATTGAGCATCCACCAGCTCCATGAAGGTGTACATATTACACATGCGGAAGCAATTGAAGATCGAAAGCACTTAAGACATTCAATTTTACTCCTAAAGCATGCATGTTCTAGAAAAGACAGAATAGAGAGTTTAGAAAACACCAACCTTTGTAGCTCACTTATGTTGAACTCCTTGTGGTGTTTGCCTCTCCTATGCTCCTTGGACAACCTCTAGAGTTTTCCCCACTATACTCCGGGCCAAGAACGACTTGTGGGAGTCTATATAAGATAGGGAATGGGAAGGGAATGCTTGAAGCATCAAACAATGGAGAAGAATGAGAGATGAGAGAACTTTGAGTCCAAATTCCAGCAGCATAACATTAAGGAAATGGCTCTCTTGTGTTTGAATATGATTCAAACTCCTTTTAAAGACATTCTCCATGCAAAGCCAAGCCTCAAGACACAAGACACATGGTGTATTTGCAAGCTCAAGTGGATTCTAGGTGTACATTACACAAGACATGCAACAATGCATGAGTGAGTTGTCTTTCCACTTTGAATGATCATGCATTAAGTGGATTTCCAACTAAATCCACTAAATTCAAATTGAAATCAAATTTCAAGCTTGCAAATTACCCCCAATTTCAATTCTAAATTGAAATTGATTGCTTGGTAATTAATTTGAAAATTTTCAAATTAATTTTGATATGATTAATCTAATTAATCTTTGTTATCTTGTGCAATTCCATATATATGATTCCTAATACATATATATAGTATTCAAAACACTTTTAAATACTTCATCTCTCATTTTCTAATTTAATTCATAATTAAATTATTGTGTCAAACACAATTTACGATAATACCCTTTTTCCCGATTTTGAACGATTCAAAGCTTCCTATCTTTTGTTCTAGGCTTAATTCCGATATGAGCTAGTAGGGGGACCTAATGGACCTATAGATCATGGGCTCCAATGATTCGAGGCTAACCGACTAATCTCATTGTCCAAGCTAGCCAACATTCGTTGACTATCGGGACACTCCACTATAGCCCGATAGTTGCACTCCCCTCACTATAGATATATTTCCGTCCACTTGATTTAACCATGATTAGTAAGTCGATCCTTCACAGGTTGTTCGTAGCTATAGCTAGGTCAATAAGCCGTTTTACCCCTATAGTACTTCTAGTTCCTTAAGTCCCACTGATCCTCTAATGAACAATTGGTTTATGGTCCAACCAATAAACCGAGTCCTTCTCGGGCCAATGAGAGGGCAGGATCCCTTTGTTCAAGCCCCGGAGTCAGCACTTAAGGGAATAACCTCTCTACTATCCCTTATTCGGGTAGGAGTGAATTCCTTCTTGCACGACTATGTCCCCAGCTATCTACCCGTTCCTATCCCTGAAATGGGAGGCTTATTGAGTCGGCGATACTGAGCCACTCTCACCTATGCAGATCTAAGGATAAGCCCGAATAAACAGGAGTTCATAGTTAGCTCAGGATTAAGATCGAGTTACCTAGGTCATCACATGAAATAGTCAGTCTCGTCAGTAAACGGTGTTCTAAAGCGAGAGCGACTTATTTCTCGGTCCTGGTCTTATGAAAACTCATTGCATAGGACACCCCCACTCGCATGTCTCTACATGGACGATTTAGGATCACATCGTCTATACCATCTATAAAGTGGGCCGCGTCTCATAGTGTCTCCAGAATAAGGTACCCAACCCTATTCCTATACTATAGACCGTTTTGGCTATTACTCAAGCTTGATCCACTTTTATGTCTCTACATAAAGCTCAAGTGTTCACCCTATAGCCATGGATCTTAGTTTATTGGATTTGGGTTACATATGTGCAATTTAATTTATTCAGTAATGACTTTTATTGAATCAATCTCGATAACACCTTTATCGAATAAGTATATAATTCGTTTAACATTCATTATCTACGAGTTTTAGGGCACCAATCCCAACAATCTCCCACTTGAACTAAAACTCTAGTTTAGTGGGATGTACTATAATCTATAACAGCAGTGGATGAATAAATACTTGTATTAATAACGGAGTAAAAATACAATAAACTAGGGCATCTAAATACCCAGTATACTAAGGTATCGATATACCGGTTACACTCCAATAGTCTTTGCTCGCCCAACCATTCTTGTTAAGAGAGAAAAGGATTTCAGAATTAGGGAGATAGAGCAGCCCAATGTTCCTCACCTCTTTACACTCCCAGATCACGTGCACTGTAGACTCCCTTGCTTTCCTACAAAAACAACAGCAGTTAGGAGCATCGTGTTGGGTTTTATGCCCTAAAACTCGTAGATAGTGAATGTAAACAAATTGTATACTTGTTTCAATAAAGTGTAATTGAGTTTCTACAATAAAGTGTTATTGTTAAATATTGCACAATTTGACTCAAATCCAATAAACTAAGATCCAAGGTTGTTTACATGTGACTTAAACTAGTATGTGGGGACATACGGGGATTGGTGTTCAAGTAACAACCTAAAAGGTCTATAGTACAAGGATAAGGTTGGGTACCTTATCCTGATAACACTATGTGATACGGCCCGCTTTGTATTCGATACAGACGTATTAATCCAAGGCGTCCATGTAGGAGACATGCGAGCGGGGGTATCCTATGCAATGAGTTTGCATAAGACTGGACCACGAAATAGTAAACCACTAGATGTAACACCGTTAACTAGTTAGGTTACTGTTTCAATAGGATGAACTAGGTAACTCAGTCTTAATCCTGAGTGTGTCATGAACTCCTTCTCACGAGGGGCTGTCCTTTGATTAGTATGGGTGAGAGTGGCCTACACGCCGACTCAATAAGCCTACCTTCTTGGGGACAAGACCGAGTGTGGGGCTGGGGACATGACAACACAAGATGGAATTCACTCCTTCCCACTTCTAGGAGAAGTAGATGAGTGTTCCCTTAAGTGGTGACTCCAGGACTTGAACAAAAGGGATCCCGCCCTCTCACTAGCCCGAGAGGGACTTTCTGTTTAATGGTTGGACCATAAACAGGTTGTTCATTAGAGGAGCGCCGGTACTTAAGGAGACAGATGTAACACAGGGGTAAAACGGTAATTTGACCCAGCCGTGGTTACGAACACTCGTGAAGGATTGACTTACCGGCATAGGTCTACATCCATGGACACATAAATGTTCTACAGTGAGAAGAGTTCAGTTGTGGGTCTTTAGTGGAATGACCCACAGTTAATAAATTGGTTAAATTGATTAATGAGTTTAATCAGTTAACCTCATATCATTGGAGCTTCTGATCTGTAGGTCCATTAGGTCCCCCTACTAGCTCGTAAAGAGTAATTAGGAACAAATAAATCTTGAGAGAATTTGAATAGTTCAAATTCATATTGGGAATTAAGTTAATTGTATGAGATACAAATTAATATAATGTATAGTGATGCATTAAAATATAAAGTCTAATTTGAGATTAAACTTTATTATATTGAGAGATTGAATATATTTGAAAGAGTTCAAATATATGTCTAATTAAATGGTATTTAATTAGAAGATGAATTAATTAATTATGAATTAATTAATTATTCAATTTAGTTTAAATTAAACGAGATTTAATTAAACTATAGTCTATGAGAGAAATAAATATTTGAAGAAATTCAAATATTAATATGAATTTGATTCATATTAAATTTATAGGATATAAGAGAATTTGAAGGAGTTCAAATTTTAATATGAATTTGATTCATATTATGGAATTAATTAATTGAAGGTCTGAAATTAAATATATGATATTTAATTGGGTAATTAATTAATTAACTAATAGAAGATCTGAAATTAAATATATGATATTTAATTGGTGATTAATTAATTAAAGAATTAATTAATTGGTAATTAATCAATTATGGAAATGATTAATCACTTATGGAAGTGATCAATCATTTATGGAAAAGATTAATCAATTATGGAATTGATTGGTTATGGAATTGATTGATTATGGAAAAGATTAAATCAGTTATGGAAATAATTGATTTTAAATGAATATTTTATTCATGGCCTTTCTCCTCTAAATAGAACACTAACCCTAGGGTTTAGGTACCGCCACCATAAGGCACTCTCATATTCTCTCAACTCAAGAACTCTAGGGAGAATTTTCTCTCTAGAGTTTTTTTCCCATTCAAGATTAGGTAGTCCCACAACTACGTTCCTAATCTCAGAGTTATAGCGGGGAAGATCAAATGGTGGTGTTCTTCGTTGTTGCAGAGCAATCAAGAAAGGCGTTCTTGAAGAATTCAGAGTCGTCAACGAAGGTATGTTTCTCACCGCTTAACCTTTTGCCAATGCATTGGTATTTTAGTAGAAACAAAATTAACTACGAACGGTCCAATTGCTTCCGCTGTAACGGAATTGGGAATTCCAAATCCTTCAATTGGTATCAGAGCCGATCGTAATTTCAATTTTGTTTTTTTCTAAAATTTGCATTGGCTATTAGTGAGATTTAATTATGCATTTGATGTATGAGATTTTGCTAGTAGACGTTTAAGGTTTTGGCATTAGTTTTGCAATTTTTTAGTTGATTTGATCAATGTAAGGGCCCGGTGTTTTGGGCATTTAATTGCAATCGAGTCTGTAAGTCCGTGTCAATGGTTTTTGGTGAAATTCCATGAAGATTTGAAGAAATCGGGGCCTAAATCGAAGCAAAACAGAAGCTGGAAATCGAGAAATCTGAGAGACAGCGTCGATGCTGTCTAAATAGCGTCTCAACGCTAGCGGAAAAACCCAGAAAAGGAAGAAATCGCGCGACAAGAATAAAATAAAATAAAGGAATCGGATTTTCTCTTCAATATTGGTTGCAACCTTGGCGGTTGGAGCGCGCGCTTGTCAACCGTGAGGGCTGTTATTCAAGTCTTGGCGTGAGCGTCTTTTTTCGTCAATTTTCGCGTGTTAAAAATAAAAAAAATAAAAAAAGGCGTTTTGCGTCCGTAAGTATTCGAACTCACGCCTGAAGAGAAGGACGCAGGAAATCCATAGCTTCACTAACCAACTGATCCGTGAGTTCTATTCATGATTTTGATCAGCGGCGTTTAAATTTGTTTAGTTTTGTTCGTGGTTCGGTTCATCCGGTTTCCAGCAGTTTTGACCGGTTCGCACGTGGTTTGACCGGTTCGGGCAGTTTTGACTGATTCGTTCGAGATTTGACCGGTTCTCGCGTGGTTTTGACTGGTCTAAGGGGGTTTCGACCTGGTTTTGTGCTGTTTGAGCCATTTTTGGTTCGGTTCGTCACATTTAAAGCCGGTTCTAGGTGTTTTGAAGCTGGTTCAGTGTGGTTCAGCTTAATATCTTGCCGGTTCGAAGAGTTTGGACGCGGTTCGAGGTTGTTCGGGCTGATTTACGGCAGGATAGGACTTTAATAGATTGATTAATGTAATTTTTCTATTGTTTTGAGTCCTAGGATGCCAAAGCCCGTCTACTTAGCTATTTAAATTGCTTTATGAATGCCATATAGTTTTTAATCCTACCATAGATTAAGCATATTCATGCATTTTTAATTATAATTGTTATAATATAAGTATTATGCATGAATTTAATTTTCATGGGTATTTAATATAAATTGTTATGATTAAATGGATGAAAATTGAGAAGCATTGAGCATGAAATTACTTTAGTAAAAATATAAAAAGTTATATTTATGAAAGTAATTTATTTGCTTATTTATTTTCATGAGCTATTAATATAAAGTGTTATGTTAATGTATGAAAATGTGAATGCTTGTTTTAATTTTCTTGGGTTATTAATTTAAGAGTTAGATTAATTTAAGAAAATTAATTTGCATTGAGCATGAAATTACTTTAGTTTAAAAATATAAGAGTTATATTTATATTAAGTAATTAACATGCTTAATTAGTTTTCATGAGCTATTAATATAAATGTTATGTTAATGTATGAAAATGGTAATGCTTAATTTTAATTTTCTTGTATAATTAATTTAAGAGTTATGTTAATTAAAAGGAAATTAATTTGCATTGAGCATGACATTACCTTAGATTAATATAATTGTTATATTTATGGTATGTCTTGTATGCTAATGTATGGTTTTATAAATTAATTAGAATTTGATTGTTAATTTATTCACCATAGTAGCATGTTATAGGGTTAATTCATTAAATTTTATAATAGTTATAAAATTAATGAATAGAAACCGTTAACCTATAACAAAGAATTGCATGCAAACATAGGATCTTAGGATAAATGAATTAATTTTAAAATGTTTAAAATTAATTAGATCTAAGATCACATTTCTAATAGGATTAGAATTATTCTTACTTAGAATTAAAATTAGTTTTAATTGACTAAGTAGGAAAAACATTACTATGATTATAAGGGAACTCCACCGGTTAAGTTCTGTCTAAGGCTGGGGGTATTTAAACTGACGGTTCACGGAACACCTCCTACCTGGAAACTGACCCGGAATACCGGAGTTTAATTAATCATAGTTAAATGTTAGCATGCAATTTCACTAGGTTTGTTAAAAGTGTTTAATGCACCTAGATCTTTAGAGTAAAGACCTTACATTACTGTGATTATAAGGGAACTCTCTCGGTGAAGTTCTGTCTAAGGTTGGGGGTATTTAAGTTGACGGTTTACGGAACACCTCCTACCTGGGAACTGACCCGAACCTTGAGTTGAATTAACCATAGTAATGTTGACTTGCAATATTGGGTTTGTTAAAAAAAGTTTAATTCACCTAAAACATTGTGGTTGAATCTTTTCCATAATTGTTATAATAGGATCAGACTTAGATAGATTGACTTAGCCAAATTTAATCTAAGTTAAACAACCCTAAATTAACATTAGGACATTTTTAGTGGGAGGAAAATTACAAAACGAGATTTAAATCAAGTTTTGCTCCTACGTCCCTATATTCACAACGTGAGGTTCATGCTCGGCTTCGAGTCGCCCTAGGAGCGGCCTCCTTCGGAAAGTGTTTTCATGAATCAATAACAAGGTGAATGGGAAAAATGTCTAGAGTAAGTGGGAGCGGGACACGTGTCAACGTATCCCTCGGTCTCCACCCCTAGTTCACACCGTGAGAGTCCTATGATCCGCTTGCAGGTTGTCCTGACGCAACCATCCCTTCGGAGGGCCTGATCATAGGATTCGGAACATCGTGAACTCCTGAATAGGATAGGAACTCTTAGGCTAATTACCAACAGTTGTCTTTCCCTTCGGTAGCCTGTTGGTGCGTGCCTCTGAGATCTGAAAGTGGGAGGGTTACACTTACGGGAATGAGGTAAATGTGTTAACTAATCCTTGATCGAACAACGGTAACTAAACGCTAACGGAATATGAGTTATTCTGGTGTTAGAATTTGGTTGATATTGTCTCAATTCAGAGGAGGAGTAGCTGACCACCCTTCGGTGGCTGTTGTTCTAAACCTTTGAAGTACCGTTGCAAAAACTAAATCAATAGTTTTATAGGGTTTCTTTGATTTCTTATTTGTTTTTGCAGAAATTGATTGGATTATTTGTAATGGGTTAGTGCTATTAATAATACAAGTAATTTGTTACTTCAGCAATTATATAATAATTTTATGTGTATTGTCTTACGTCATTTTATAAATAACGATAATACAACAAGCTTAAACGACGAATTGTGGTAAATAAGTCTAGGATTATTCTTAACTGAGGAATGTCCTCATGCCCCATATGTTTAAATCATTAAGAATTGTTCTTGATGAATATGACATAGAACCCTACTTAGCAAAAAGAGAACTTGTTCAAGATCGTAATTTTCATTTACTTGTCTTGAAAACGTGATTAGTGAAGAATAGTGATTCTCCCCGAATACTTGATTCAGGGGCCACAAATCATGTGTGTTCTTCTTTTAAAGGAATAAGTTCCTAGCAACAACATGTTGCTTGTGTAATAACTCTCAAAGTTAGAATTAGAGAGGTTATTTCGGCTATAGCAGTGGGGAACATTAAGTTATTTTTCTCAGTGGGAGAAAATACATACTATTAGATAATGTGTATGTAATTCCTAAGATCAAAAGAAATTTTATTTCTGTGTCTTATTTGCTGGAACAATGTTATTTTTTTAGCTTTCTCTGCTAGCGCAGTTTTGTTTCAAGAAAGGGAGTCGACATTTGTTTAGCTTTACTGGAAAGTAACCTAAATGTTTTAAGACTAATCAAGAGTAAAACAATCATAAACACTGGGTTGTTTAAGTCTGCTACTACTCAATGTGAAAAGAGGCAAGGGATTTCTCCTAAAGGAAAATATCTTTCTTTGGTTCTAAGGTAGACCATATTAATCTCAATTTGATTGGGAGATTGGTCAAGAGTGAACTTCTAAGCGAGTTAGAAGATGACTCTCTACTACCTTGTAAGTCATGCCTTGTGGGCAATATGACTGATAGATCTTTTACTGGAAAAGATCTAAGAGCCAAAGAGCCCTTGGAGCTTGTACATTTGGATCCTTGTGGTTCAATATGTTAAAGCAGTGGGAGGGCATGAATAATTCATCTCTTTTGGATGATTATTCAAAGGTATGAGTATCTTTACCTAATGCAACTTAAGTCTATAGCTCTTGAGATATTTGAAGGGGCTTAGGACTGAAGTTGGAAACTTGTTAAGTGAGATGATAAAAACACTTCGATCTGATCAAAGTGTTGAGTATAGGGATTTGAGATTCCAGAACTATTTGATAGTACATGGGATCACACCCTAAATCTCATATAGGAGAAATAGAACCCTATTGGATATGGTTCATTCCATGTTGAGCTATGCTCAATTGTCTGGCTCGTTTTGGGGTCATGCAGTGTTGATTGCATTGCATACTGTAGTAGGCAACCCCAAAGGAAACGAGAAGTGGATACTTCTTCAATTCACAAGAGAATAAAGAATTTGTATCGACAAATGTTAAATTCTCAGAAGAAGTTCACATCACAAATCATAAACCACAAGAGTAAAGTCGGTTTAAGTAAGTTAACTAATGAAGCTACAGTAACATCCACAAGAGTTGTTGATGAAACTGACTGTTCAACAAGAGTTGTTGATGGATCAGTGCATCTAGTTAGTCACATCCTTCTCAATAATTGAGATTGCCTCAATGTAGTGGGAGGGTTGTTTGATAACCTGAATGTTACATGGACTTGTTTGAAGCCTAGGACATCATACCTGATGATGGCATAGTGGGTTCATTATCTTTTAGAAAGAAAATGAATGATGTTGACAAGGACCAATGGATTAAAGTCATGGACTTGGAAATGAAGTCTTTTGTATTTCACTTCCATCTGGGATCTTGTAGATCTGCTTGATGGGTAACACCTATTAGTTACAAGTGGATTTACAAGAGGAAACGAGACATTCATGTCTTAACCAGAAGGGTTCATACAACAAGATCAAAAGCAAAAGGGTTTGCAAGCTTAATTGATCTATTCATGGATTGACCTAAGCATTTCGATCTTGAAATATAAGATTTGATACAGTGACCAAATCTTTTGGCTTTAATCAGAACATTGATGAGTTTTGTGTTTACAAGTGATCATCAATAGTTCAGTAGCTTACTTAGTGTTGTATATGATTGATATCCTAATCACTGGGAATGATGTAGGTTATCTTGCTGACTAGTAAAAGGAGCTAGCAACTCAATTCCAAATGAAAATTTGGGAGAAGCTGATTTTATTCTTGGGATCCAAATTGTTTAGGAACCGTAAGAACAAAAGGCTAGCCTTGTCTCAAGTGTCTTATATCTACAAAATGTTAGTTAGATATAAGATGCAGAATTCCAATAAGGGTTCACTACCTTTCAGATATCAAATTCTTTTGTCTAAGAAAATGTTTCATAAGACTCCTCAAGAGGTTGAGGACATGAGACGAATGCCCTATGCAGTAGGGATTGTCAGTAAGTATCAATCTAATCCAAGATTTGATCACTGGAAAACCGTTAAGAATATCCTCAAGCATCTTAGGAGAACGAGGAACTATATGCTCGTGTATGAGACTAAGGATTTGATCCTTACAGGATACACTGACATGGATTTTAAGACTGATAAGGATTTAAGGAAATCTACATCAACATCTATGGTCAATCTTTACAAATGAGCTATAGTATGACATAGTTACAGTCTTGACCATATAGGCCGAAAACATAGTTGCTTATGAAGCAGCGATAGAGACTGTATATGCCTTAGGAAGTTCTTGATTGATTTGGAATGTGTTCCAAATGTGAACTTGCCCATCACACTTTATAGTGATATAGTGGTGTTGTGGCAAATTCAAAAGAACATCGCAACCCAAGACAAGCACACATTAAATTGAATGAAATATTGATGATTCACTTACAAAGACTCTCTCGGCTAAAGTGTTTGAGGGTCATCTAGAAGGTCTAGATCTACCAGATATGTACAAAGATGTAATCTAGGGCAAGTAGGAGAAATGTAATGGGTATAGTGATACCATTATGTAATGGGTATAGTGATGCCCTAGTTTATTGTATCTGTACATTGTATATGTTTTATACATGTATTTATACACCCAGTGCTGTATAGATTATTGTACATCCCACTAAACTAGAGTTTTAGTTCAAGTGGGAGTTTGTTGGGCTTTATGCCCTAAAACTCGTAGATAGTGAATGTAAACAAATTGTATACTTTTTTCAATAAAGTGTAATTGAGTTTCTACAATAAAGTGTTATTGTTAAATATTGCACAATTTGACCCAAATCCAATAAACTAAGATCCAAGGTTGTTTACATGTGACTTGAACTAGTATGTGGGGACATACAGGGATTGGTGTTCAAGTAACAACCTAAAAGGTCTATAGTACAAGGATAAGGTTGGGTACCTTATCCTAGTAACACTATGTGATACGACCCGCTTTGTATTCGATACAGGCGTATTAATCCAATGCGTCCATGTAGGAGACATGCGAGCGGGGGTATCCTATGCAATGAGTTTGCATAAGACCGGACCACAAAATAGTAAACCACTAGATGTAACACCGTTAACTAGTTAGGTTACTGTTTCAATAGGATGAACTAGGTAACTCAGTCTTAATCCTGAGTGTGTCATGAACTCCTTCTCACGAGGGGTTGTCCTTTGATTAGTATGGGTAAGAGTGGCCTGCACACCGACTCAATAAGCCTACCTTCTTGGGGACAAGACCGAGTGTGGGGTTGGGGACATGACAACACAAGATGGAATTCACTCCTTCCCACTTCTAGGAGAAATAGATGAGTGTTCCCTTAAGTGGTGACTCCAGGACTTGAACAAAGGGATCCCGTCCTGTCACTGGCCCGAGAGGGACTTTCTGTTTAATGGTTGGACCATAAACAGGTTGTTCATTAGAGGAGCGCCGGTACTTAAGGAGACAGATGTAACACAGGGGTAAAACGGTAATTTGACCCAGCCGTGGTTACGAACACTCGTGAAGGATTGACTTACCGGCATAGGTCTACATCCATGGACACAGAAATGTTCTACCGTGAGAAGAGTTCAGCTGTGGGTCTTTAGTGGATTGACCCACAGTTAATGAATTGGTTAACTTGATTAATGAGTTTAATCAGTTAACCTCATATCATTGGAGCTTCTGATCTGTAGGTCCATTAGGTCCCCATGCTAGCTCGTAAAGAGTAATTAGGAACAAATATATCTTGAGAGAATTTGAATAGTTCAAATTCATATTGGGAATTAAGTTAATTGTATGAGATACAAATTAATATAATGTATAGTGATGCATTAAAATATAAAGTCTAATTTGAGATTAAACTTTATTATATTGAGAGATTGAATATATTTGAAAGAGTTCAAATATATGTCTAATTAAATGGTATTTAATTAGAAGATGAATTAATTAATTATGAATTAATTAATTATTCAATTTAGTTTAAATTAAACGAGATTTAATTAAACTATAGTCTATGAGAGAAATAAATATTTGAAGAAATTCAAATATTAATATGAATTTGATTCATATTAAATTTATAGGATATAAGAGAATTTGAAGGAGTTCAAATTTTAATATGAATTTGATTCATATTATGGAATTAATTAATTGAAGGTCTGAAATTAAATATATGATATTTAATTGGGTAATTAATTAATTAACTAATAGAAGGTCTGAAATTAAATATATGATATTTAATTGGTGATTAATTAATTAAAGAATTAATTAATTGGTAATTAATCAATTATGGAAATGAGTAATCACTTATGGAAGTGATCAATCATTTATGGAAAGGATTAATCAATTATGGAATTGATTGGTTATGGAATTGATTGATTATGGAAAAGATTAAATCAGTTATGGAAATAATTGATTTTAAATGAATATTTTATTCATGGCCTTTCTCCTATAAATAGAACACTAACCCTAGGGTTTAGGTACCACAACATATGGCCACCATAAGGCCCTCTCATATTCTCTCAACTCAAGAACTCTAGGGAGAATTTTCTATCTAGAGTTTTTTTCCCATTCAAGATTAGGTAGTCCCACAACTACGTTCCTAATCTCAGAGTTGTAGCGGGGAAGATCAAATGGTGGTGTTCTTCGTTGTTGCAGAGCAATCAAGAAAGGCGTTCTTGAAGAATTCAGAGTCGTCAACGAAGGTATGTTTCTCACTGCTTAACCTTTTGCCAACGCATTGGTATTTTAGTAGAAACAAAATTAACTACGAACAGTCCAATTGCTTCCGCTGTAACGGAATTGGGAATTCCAAATCCTTCACATCGACCCCTTTAGATTGAATGTTGACCTTGGAAGGAATATCGTTCTTTATAATTTTCCAGCTGCAGATTTTAGCTCTAGGGGGGATCTTGAGTTTCCAGAGATATTTCCATAGACGAACTTGGTTAGAAGGATCCGAGGATGATGCTTCATCCTTATCTAAGATGGCTATCGCAATCTGATAAGCACTTTTAACGGAGAATAGACCTCTTTTGTCGAATTTCCAAATGATCTCATCTTTAGAGTCCCCCGAAACTAGAGGCATATTTAAAATCTCCTCTGCCTCGAGGGCACTAAAGTTATCCTTAATTTTATCCTCCATCCATTCATTTCCTTCATTAATAATACAGTTCACTTTCAGTCCTTTTAGATTGTCCTTGATGTTAATCGGTATGTTGCTTCCTTCGTTGTTGATCCAAGGATCCCTATCGATGTTAATGTAGTTACCATTGCCTACCTTCCACCTAAAGCCTTTCTTGAATAGATTTCTACCCCACAGAATGCTTCTCCAGGAGAAGGATGGATTATTTCCCAACTCAGCTTGAAGGAAATCTCCATGCTTGAAATATGTACCTCTTAGGGTGCGGGCCAAGAGACTATTGGGATCACGAGGGATTCTCCAACTTTGCTTGGCGAGGAGGGCTTGATTGAAGGCCGACAACTTCCTAAAACCCAAACCTCCATTAGCTTTACTTTTGCACATCCCTTTCCAACTCACCAAATGAGCTTTGCTTTTTCCGTTAGAGGCTCCCCACCAAAAGTTAGCACAAATCCTATTGATGAGCCCAGTACAGAGGCTGGACCATCAACAAGAGTTATTGATGAGCCCAGTACATCTGGTCAAGCCCATCCTTCTCAAGAGTTGAGAATGCCTCGACATAGTGGGAGGGTTGTTATTCAACCTGAACGCTATCTGGGTTTAGCAGAAACTCCAACTGTCATACCTAATGATGGGGTTGAGGATCCATTGACCTTTAGACAGGCAATGAATGATGTGGACCATGACCAGTGGGTCAAAGCTATGGACCTAGAGATGGAGTCTATGTACTTCAATCAAGTCTGGGATCTTGTAGACCTACCTGAAGGGGTTAAACCCATAGGGTGCAAATGGATCTACAAGAGAAAACGAGACGCAGCTGGGAAAGTACAGACTTTCAAAGCTCAACTTGTGGCAAAGGGTTATACCCAAAAGGAGGGGGTGGACTATGAAGAAACCTTCTCCCCAGTTGCCATGTTAAAGTCGATAAGAATTCTCTTGTCCATTGCCACCTTTTATGATTATGAGATTTGGCAAATGGACTTCAAGACTGCCTTTCTGAATGGAAATCTTGATGAGAACATCTTTATGTCTCAACCAGAGGGGTTCGTTGCTCAAGGTCAGGAGCCAAAAGTTTGCAAGCTTAGACGATCCATTTATGGGTTGAAGCAAGCTTCCAGATCTTGGAATATAAAGTTTGACACTGCTGTCAAATCTTATGGCTTTGACCAGAACATTGATGAGCCTTGTGTTTACAAAAGGATTATCAACAGTTCAGTAGCTTTTCTGGTGTTGTATGTAGATGATATTCTTCTCATTGGGAATGATGTAGAATATCTAACTGACATTAAAAAATGGCTATCGACTGAGTTCCAAATGAAAGATTTGGATGAAGCTCAGTATGTTCTAGGGATTCAAATTATTAGGAATCGTAAGAACAGAACGTTAGCCCTGTCTCAAGCATCATATATAGGCAAGATGTTGTCTAGATATAAGATGCAGAATTCCAAGAGGGGTTTACTACCCTTCAGGCATGGAGTTCATTTGTCTAAGGAACAGTGTCCTAAGACACCTCAAGAAATTGAGGATATGACACGCATCCCTTATGCTTCAGCTGTGGGCAGTCTTATGTACGCCATGTTGTGTACTAGGCCTGACATTTGCTATGCAGTTGGGATAGTCAGCAGGTACTAGTCTTATCCAGGGTTAGACCATTGGACTGCAGTTAAAAACATCCTCAAGTATCTTCGGAGAACGAGGGACTATCAGCTTGTGTATGGCTCTAAGGATTTGATCCTTACAGGATACACAGACTCTGACTTTCAGACTGATAAGGATTCTAGGAAATCAACATCAGGGTCAGTATTTACCCTCAACGGGAGTGCTGTAGTCTGGCGTAGCATCAAACAAGGATGCATTGCAGACTCCACCATGGAGGCCGAATATGTCGCTGCTTGTGAAGCAGCTAAGGAGGCTGTATGGCTACGGAAGTTCTTGATGGATTTGGAAGTTGTTCCAAATATGAACTTGCCAATCACCCTTTACTGTGATAATAGTGGTGCAGTGGCAAATTCTAAAGAACCTCGACAGTCACAAAAGAGGCAAGCACATAGAGCGCAAATATCATCTCATTAGAGAGATCGTGCAACGAGGGGACGTGATCGTCACGAAGGTAGCCTCTGAGCACAATATTGTTGATCCATTTACGAAGGCTCTCACGGCTAAAGTGTTCGAGGGTCATCTAGAGGGTCTAGGTCTGCGAAATATGTACATAGAATAATCTAGGGCAAGTGGGAGAAGTGTAATGGGTATTGTGGATGCCCTAGTTTATTGTATTTATCTGTATTTGTACTTTTCATGTATTATACAGTATTAATACAAACTACTATTCCTACTTCAATGATTATTCATTCAATTTTGATTGTTGATGTACATTGCCCACTAGAGTTTTAGTTCAAGTGGGAGTTGTTGGGTTTTATGCCCTAAAACTCGTAGATAGTAAATGAAACAAATTCATCGATCTCAATAAAGTGTTATTTGAGTGATTCAGTAATTTGGTTATTGAATAATCGAGTTTCCATTAATAAACCCTAAATCCAATAAACTAAGATCCAAGGTTGTTTAAATGAAACTTGGACTAGTATGTGGGGACATACGGGGATCAGTGTCTAAGTAACAACCTAAAAGGTCTATAGTATAGGGATAAGGCTGGGTACCTTATCCTGGTGACACTATGTGATACGACCCACCTTGTATTCGATACAGATGCAATGATCCAAAGCATCCATGTAGGAGACATGCGGGTGGGGGTATCCTATGCAATGAGTTTGCATAAGACAGGACCGCGAAATTGTAACCACTAGATGTAACGCCGTTAACTAGTTTAGGTTTCTATTTCAATAGGATGACCTAGGTAACTCAATCTCAATCCTGAGTCTGTTATGAACCCCTTTCAGGAGGGATTGTCCTTAGATTTGTATGGGTGAGAGTGGCCAGTTCGCCGATTCAATAATCCTACCATTTCAAAGGCAAGACCGAATGGGGGCTGGGAACATAACAGTACAAGATGGAATTCACTCCTTCCCCTATTGGGGTAAGTAGATGTGTGTTCCCTTAAGGGCTGATTTCAGGGCTTGAACAAAGGCGCGCCGTCTTCTCCTAGCCCGAGAGGAACTCCTGTTTAGTGGTTGGACCCTAAACAACTTGTTCATTAGAGGAATCAGTAGTACTTAAGGAACCAGAGGTAACCCAGGGGTAAAACGGTAATTTGACCCAACTGGTGTTACGAACACACGTGAAAGATTGACTTACTGCTTGGTCGATATCCATGGACACAGAAATATTCTACAATGAGAAGAGTGCAGCTGTGGGTCTTTAGTGGAGTGACCCACAGTTAACGAATGTTGACTAAACTTGGTCAATGAGTTTGGCCAATTAGTCTCGTATCGTTGGAGCTTCTGATCTGTAGGTCCATTAGGTCCCACTGGTAGCTCGTAAAGAGACTTGAGGCAATTAAGTATAAATTGTAAATTGAAAGTGTTCAATTTATTTGAGGAATCGTATAATGTATATTGATGCATTATAATATAAAGTTTATGAAACTTTATAATATAATTTTTGAATTAATTTCAAAAATTAATTCTTGGGAGAAAATATTTGAAAGAGTTCAAATAAATTTAATATGAATTGGATTCATATTAATTTTAATTTTAATAAAATCCCTAATATTAAATATATGATATTTAATTAGGGAAATTAATTAATTATGAAATTAATTATTTATTTATTAAAATTAGAGACCTTTTCCTATTAGAAAAAGGTCTTCATTTTCCTATTAGGAAAAAGGTCTTGGCCTTTACCTATAAATAGGACCCTTGAGGTGGGGTGAAAGGCATCTCATTCATTCTCCTTCTCTCAGAGAATTTTCCTCAAGGCTTCCTCTAGACTCCCACCAGTCTCCTGCCTCTAGAAGTCTCAGAGTCATACCGGTGTAGCCATAGTAGTGGTGTTCGTACTAGTTCGTGATTAGTTCACAAGCAGTTGGTGAATTTAATCTGAGTCGTCAACGAGAGTAAGTAATTTGTTACTTTATAAATTAGATTTAGATCTAATATTTTTGTATGCTTAGCCTTAATATATATTTAGAATAGTTCTAATATTATTGTCAATGTATTGGTATTTTAGATTAAACAAAATTAATTACGAATCGGTCCCAATCACGATTCCGCTTTACGGAATTACAGAATTCCAATCCTTCAATAACATCACAAAACTCATTCATGTGACTGTTAGTTGTTCTTCCAGTTACCTCCAGCCTTCCCGTCCTCCCACATGATTTCGTTGAAATCGCCTCCAACGATCCAAGGAAGGTCCGACAAAGCCTTTAGCCTGCCCAACAACTCCCAGGAACACGCTCTGTCCTCCGATCTTGGATTGCTATAGAAACCCGTGAATCTCCAGGGAGATCCTTTGTCTTTGAGAAGAGCGTCAATGTGCCCAGACGAGAAAGACACAATGTTCAAATCCGTCTCTTCATTCCACAGCAAGATCAGGCCACCCCCTTTCCCTTTACTGTCCACGTTAAAACAACATTCATAACCCAGGCTACGCTTACACAACTACGCACCGAACTGCTTACACTTAGCTTCCATGAGAAACACAATATGGGGTTTTTGGGATTGCGCAATGTGCTTAAGAGCTCGAACTGCCCGAGGATTCCCCACCCCCCGGACGTTCCAACTAGGGGTGATACTCGGTTCAGTTTTGTCGTTTTTGACCAAACTGCAAACCGAACCGATCCATTCGGTTTTTCAAAATTGTAATTCGAACCAATGTCCAATGGTTCTATTTTTCTTCGGTTCGGTTTGTCCATGTTGGGGTTTATGTACTAAAACTCGTGGATAGTAAATGTAACAAATTTATATATAAAACTTATTAGAATAGTTTTTATTATGGTTGTCAAAAGATTTGTTTAACTATGTATTTATTAACCCAAATCCAATAAAACTAGAATCCATGGCTATGAGATGAATGCTTGAACTATATGTAGTGACATAAAAGTGGATCAGGTTCAAGTACATAGCCTAAACGGTCTATAGTATAGGGATAAGACTGGGTACCTTATCCTAGGAAAAACTATGTGACGAGGCCCACTTTGTTTTAATACAAACGATGTGATCCTAAATCGTTCATGTAGAGACATGTGAGTGGGGGCGTCCTATGCAAAAGAAGTTTGTATAAGATCGGACCGTGAAATAAGTCATTTTCACTTTATAACACCGTTTACTGTGAAACTGACTATTTCAAAGTGATGACCTAGGTAACTCGATCTTAATCCTTAGCTAACTATGAACTCCTGTTTATTCGGGATTATCCTTTGATTTGCATAGGTGAGAGTGGCCCATAAGCGCCACTCAATAAACCTGCCACTTTGGGGATAAGACCGAGTAGATAGCTGGGGACATAGTCCTGCAAGATGGAATTCACTCCTACCCGTCTTTTGGGATAGTAGAAAGGTTGTTCCCTTAAGTACTGACTCCGGAACATGAACAAAGGCGCGCCACCCTCTCATTGGCCCGAGAGGTTTCAGAATTAGTGGTGGGACCACAAACCAATTGTTCATTAGGGACTCAGTTGAGGCTTAAGGAACAAGAAGTGCTATAGGGGTAAAACGGACTTTATGACCTTACTATAGTTACGAACAACCTGTGAAGGATTGACTTACTAATCACAGTAATTTCAGGTGGACAGAAATATATCTACAGTGAGGGGAGTTCAGCTACGGGCTTTAGTGGAGTGTCCCGTTAGTTAGCGAATGTTGGTTAACTTGGATTGAAAGAGTTCAGTCGGTTAATCTCGGATCGTTGGAGCCCATGATCTGTAGGTCCATTAGGTCCCCCTGCTAGCTCAAACGGATTAAACCTTCGAACAGAGTAATGAAAGAATTTGAAAGTCGTTCAAATTTTAATTAGGGAGTTAACGTTAACTATATACGATGTACTTAACGTGTTTTAGTTTAATTTTTGAATTAAACTATTAAAGAGAGTTAGAATTATTTAAATATGATTTAAATATTTGAAAATGTATTTGATACATATTCGGTTTAAATTTGAATAGTGATTCAAATATATCGGGTTATAGAGATATCGGGTTTGGTACAATTATTTGATTTAAATATTTGATATTAAATTAAATAAATATAATTAATTAAATTTTTTTTAATTAATTAGTTTAATTAAAATTAACTTTAATTAAGAAAATTGATTTGGTAAATTTTAAATTGAATTTGAAATTCAAATTTCAATTTTGACATGAAAGGAGTTTCATGCATAGTCCATTACTTGACACCTAAATTGGTGATGGATCAATCCTCATAATTACCCATCTACCTCATATATAAGTGTATATATCCTTCAGCTGAAGTATGAAGTTGATGATGGAGATATACAACAAGTTACATGCAAAAGGAAATTCTCTCAAAAACCATGGGATTCAAGCTTAAAACTCATATCTCCCTTTCTCAAATTCATCATGCTCGGGTTCCCACAAGCCCGTTCTAAGGCCGGTGAATAACGGGGAAGATCTTGGTGGTCGTCCATGTCAAGTTCGTGATGAGAAACATCGAATGACAAGCTTGAATTCGGAGTTAAAAGAGGTAAGTTCATCACGCTCTGTTTTTCGTTCTTGTTTTCAACATGCTTCAATCTTAGAAATTAATGAAAATCAAGGCCCAAGATCCGCTAACCCTTCCGCTCGAGTGTTCTTCACTCCTTCAATTGGTATCAGAGCGTGGTTTGGGCACTTGATTTCCATTAATTTGAGTTTGGTGGGTGAATTTCAATTGTTGAATGGTTTATGGTTGCTAAAGTTGGGTTCTCAGTTTTGGCATCAATTTATCCTTTAATTCGTTTATTAAATTTGTAATTGCCTACATGTATATGGGCATTAATGTCTTGGCTAGAGTCTGTATCAATTTGGGAAGTTTTAGAGTTGAAACTAGGCTGTAATCGATCGAGGAAGACGAAGTGTTCAAGCTGCCGAAAAAACAGAGCATGAAGAACGTTGTTTTCTGGGCTGTTGTATGAACAGCGTCGAGACGCTGTTTCAACAACGTTGAGACGCTACTGCCAAAATTCAAAAGGTTTGAATTTTGGCGGTGGTTCGGTTCAGGGGTTCATTTCCCGGTCCGGTTCGGTTGGTTCAAGCCGGTTCATGCCAATTTTGAAGCCCATTGGTCTGGTTCAAGCATTTTTTTGATGGTTCAAGCTGTTTCGAGGTGCTCGGGGCCGGTTCAGGAGCTGTCCAAGGCGATTCACTATTTTATTTAATTATTATTGTAATAATTTAGCTTCGTTTGATTGTTTAGATGCCAAAACCGGTCCACTTTAGTGTGTTTAATTATTTATGCATTAGGAATGTATGTTATAATTAAATTAGAATTAAATATGCATAATGTATGCCATATAGATTTAAAATCCCACCATAGGAAAGCATGTTCATGCATTAGTAAATAATTGTAAGGGTTATAATAAAAGGAATGCATGTTAGGTTTCGTATTAGATACATGTTGCTTGTTTTAATTTTTCGTTTATGGATGTTTTAATATAAGCGTTGTATTAGTAAACGAAAACGAACAAGCATGCAGCATGAAACCACCTTAGCATAGATGAATGTTATAGGTTGTCTATATTATAAAGTGTTAATAAAAATCGAGATAGACATTAAAACCTATAACAAAGATAAATGCATGCTCACTTAGGGTTAATGAAATCCAATCCCGAATGATTCGCATAGAATAGGTCGATATCTTGTAAAGCTAAGGTTACAAGTGAACTCACCCGGTGAGATGCTGTCTAAGGCTGGAGGTATTTAAGATGACGGTTTACGGAACACCTCCTACCTGGGCATCAAGCCGGTACTTGAGTTAGGTTAACCCAGTTTTATGAGCATGCGTGGGAGATGTGAGGTTTTATCACCTAGACATCATAGCGTAATAGTTATGCCGTTGGAAATCACCTAGACTTAGGTTGTTTCAAGACGTTTATGCTTTAGGAATGGTGTTTTACTTTATATAACTTGAATTATGAATGTTATATGCTTTCATCACCATTAGAAGCATGTTATAGGATTAATTCATTAAAAGTTATAAATAGTTATAAGGTTAATGAATAGAAACCGTCAAACCTATAACAAAGACTTGCATGCTAACATAGGATCTTAGGTAACACATATTATTTTTAAATCGTTTAAAATCAATTAGACCTAAGATCACGATTTTCTAATAGGATTAGAAGAGCTTCCTACTTAGTATTTTAATAGAATTAAAATTCGATAAGTAGGATATATGGCCTTGGTTATAAGGGAACTCTCCCGGTAATCCGGTACCTGAGTTGAACTAACCATGGTCTTATTAGCATGCAATGTCACTAGGAAATTAAAAGGGTTTAATTCGCCTAGACATTAGAATAAAAGACCTTATTTAAAATAGTTATTTATAAGACATTAACTTAGATAAATTCGTTTAGCCGGGATTTACCTAAGTAAAAGACCCTAAATTTTAAAATACTTAGTGGGAGGAAAAAGGTCTATGAAAAATCGTTTTCTTCTCAAGTTCTCCATAGAGTTCATACGATGAGATTTATGCATAGCTTTTTGTTACTTTCTAACGTAACCATTCCATTCGGAGGGTGATTGCATAAATCAACATCAAAGTGAACAGAAAAAGTATTTATATGAAAACAAAACCTTTTTCTTCTCAGGCTTCTCCCTAAAGTTCACACCGTGAGATTTATGCATAGCCTCTTGTTACTTACTAACGTAACCATTCCATTCGGAAGGTGATGGCATAAATCAATATCAAGGTGAATGGAGAAAGTATTTATAGTAAGTGGGAGAAGGAAGCGTGTCAACACATCCTACGGTCTCCTCCATTGGTTTACATCGCGAGATCTCTATGTTCGCCTGCTAAGCACGCCCTGGAGCTGCTACACCATTCGGAGGGTTGTAACATAGGGATTGTAGCACAGTGAACACCCCATAAGGATAAAGGATTTCTTAGGACCGTTCCCAGCATTAGCTTTTCCATTCGGTAGCATTGTTGGGACCGTTCTCTGAGATCTAAAAAAATGGAGGGTCACACTTACAAGACAAAACTAATGGTTAGCTTATTCTTGACCAAACAACGGTAACTAAACGAAATAACAAGATATGAGCGATTATGGTGTTAACGTTTAGTTGAGAATGTCTCAGTTCAAAGGAGGACTAGCTGACCACCCCTCGGTGGCAGTTACTCTGAACCTCTGAAGTATCGTTGCAAAAAAATTATGATTATAGTGCGTGTAATTGCTTTTGCTAAATTCATTGGATTAGAAAAGGGGTTAAAACTTTTAAGACAACCAATTTTTTCGTTTATTTGTTATTATTCAGCAATTAGTATAGGTTCTATAAAATGCCTCTTTAAATACGCCAAATTCGTCATTGGTATAGAAATATACTACTAAAAAAAACAAAAAAAAAAAAACCTTATACACTATATCGTGGTAAGTGATACATAAACAGTCTTAAAATGTAATATGTCCTCAAGATGTTATATCCATTTCATTCTTGCAATGATCATGATAACATAGAAAATTGTCTAACCAAAAGAACATGATCCAAGACTAGAAATATAATTTATTTGTCTTGAGAACGTGCTTGGTAAGAATAGTGATTCAACCTGGATATTCAATTCAGGACCCACTAAATCACGTATATTCTTTTCCAGGAATGAGTTCCTAGTGCTAGTCGTGAATTAGTTAAGATACCTCTTAGACTTTAAACAGAAGAGTTTATCTCGGCTAAGGCAGTGGGAGACATAAAGTTATTCTTTCTAGGAACGATACATATTGTTGTTCCTAAGATTAAAAGAAAATTTGATTTCAATATCTTGTTTTCTAGAACAAGGCTATTATACTACCTTCTATGTATGAACCGTTCATATCGAAAAGGATGCCAATATTTGTTCTCGAAACATAAAGAATAATACGTTTTAAGACCGATAGAGTCCAGAGCGATTTTAAATTGTGAGGTGTTTAAACCGTTGTGACTCAAAAGAAAAAGGCGACGTGTTTTCTCAAGGCACCTATCTTTTGCACTTAAGGTTAGGCCGAACTAAATTTCAATAAGATTGAAGGCTAGTCTAAAATGAACTTCTAAACAGGTTAGAAGACGACTCATTACCTCCCTATAAGTCATGCCTTAAAAGTAGACTGACTCAATGACCTTTTTATTTCAGGAAAAAGGTTATCGTGCAAAAGAAACCTTAGAGCTAATACATTCTGAATGTTAATACTCGAAAAGGAATGAGTAATACATTTGTTTCATTGATGATTATTCAAGGTGCTCTATGTTTACCTAGTGCGTCATTCGAACTCTTGAAGTTCAGATAGTATAACGCTGAGGATAAGATCCAAATTAGGTAAAACGATAACGACACTTCAATCCGATCAAAGTAGAGAGTAAATGGACTTGAAATTCCAGGTCTATTTGATAGAACATGGAATTATGTTCTAACTCTCGATACCTAGTACATCATAGAAGAATGATGTATCGGGAAGGAGAAATAGAGCCTTGTTAGCATGGTTCATTTGATAAAGAGTTGCCTAAGCTCGTTTTGGGATATGTAGTGTTGACTGCAATTTAGAATACGAATAAGGTTCTTTCAAAAGAATGTTTCTGAAACATTATTTGAACCCTGAAAAAGCATAAAATGTGTTTATGTTGTTTCATAACTTAGGGATATCCTCATTTGAGATAATCTCGAAGGAAATAGAACCTCATTCGAAAAGGTGCCTATTTTAGGTTGACCCAAAAAGGAACCAGTTATGGATACTTCTTTGTTTAAAAGAAAGTATCCGTATGGACAAATGTTACTTTCTTAAAAGAAGGTCGCGTTAGAAATCACAACCACGAAGTAAAAGAGTGTTAAGTAAATTATAAGTAAAAGCTGCAAGTACATCAACAAAAAGTTGTTAATAGGATTTGTTCTTCAACAAAGGGTTGTTGATCAAACTAACACATTAAATTAATCCTGTCCTTCTCAAATGTTGAGAGAGCCTCAATGCAGTGGGAGGGTTGTTAATCAACCTAAAGAAAACTGTGTGAGTTTAAGTGAAACTCCGATTGTCAGGCCTGATGACTATATTGAGGATCCATTGACCTTTAACAAGGTATTGGATGACATGGATAAAGGACAATTAAATCAAAACTATGAAACTTGAAATAGAGTGAGTGTACTTCAATGCATTTTGGTATTGACCAGAAAAGTTCATAGTCCAAGATCTAGAGCAAAAGGTTTGCAACCTTAACCAATCCATTTTTGGTTTGAATTAAAGGTTTCGATCTTCGAACATAAGATTTAATGCATGATTAAACTTATGGTTTTTGACCAGACTTGTGTCAGCCGAAGAATTACAAATTGTTTGGTAGCTTTATTAGTTTAGTATACTATTAATATCTTATTCATTAGGAATGATGTACATTATCAATACTGACAATTAAAAGTGAGCTAGCAGCCTAGTTCCAAATAAGAGAATTGGAAAGGCTTAGTATGTTCCTAGAATCCAAACGTTTGGAATAGCAAGAACGAAGATCGTTAGCTCTATCTCAAGTATCTTATATGGACAAAAGTGTTGGCTAGATATAAGATTAGAATTCCGAGAAAGGTTATTTACCTTTCAAATATGGAATTCATTTGTCACAGAAACAGTGTCCTGAGACGTCTCAAGAGGTTGAGAACTTGAGACGAAATTCTTGTGCCTAGACAATCAGTTGTCAGGCTTAGCATAAGGTATGCAGTAGGGATTGTCAGTAGATACCAATTCAGTCCAGGGTAAGGCCGTTGGACTATAGTATAGATATCCTCAAGTATCTTACGAGAACGAGGGTTTATAGGCTCGTGTATGGTGTTGAGGATCTGATCCTTACAAGATACACTAATTCTGATTATCACACCGATTAGGATTCATGGAAATCCACATCGGCATCAGAATTCACCCTAAACAAGGAGCTATATGTTGGCATAGTATCGAGTAAGGATGTACCATAGACTTTATCTTGAAGGCCAAATAAGTTGCTACTTATAAAGCAAATTCAATAGTCTGTAGGACTTAGGAAATTCATTTGGAAAGTTGTTCCAAATATGAGGCGAGTGTATAGAATAGAAACGTACATCTCATGTAGGAGATTAATGAGTTAAGGGGATGTGATTGTCACGAGGAAATCCTCAAGAATAAAATATTGCTGAAACATTTATGAAGACCCTCCCGACTAAAAGTGTTCGAGGGAAATCTAGATGGTCTAGGTCTACGAGTTGAACAACCCACTACAGTTTTAGTCCAAGTGGGAGTTTGTTGGGGTTTATGTCCTAAAACTCGTGGATAGTAAATGTAACAAATTTATATATAAAACTGATAGCGAGCATAGCTAGCTATCTTTACTTATGTAATTTAGCTAGTCGTTGATGATTATTGGCCATTTTAATGCACTTAATTGTGTTATTTTGTAGGAAATGGTTGATTGGAGCTATAGCGAAATAATGGAGCTAATCGGGTGCTCGGGACGCGAAAAGATGCAAAGGAATGAAAAAGCTTCAAAGGGAAAAAAGTCAATTTTGGGTCAAATATAGACCAGCGTCTCGACGCTGCTTCTTTAGCGTCTTGACGCTGGCATTCCATATCGAATCAGGTGCAATAAGGTCACAACGTCGAGATGCTGTGACAATAGCGTCTCGACGCTACCGCATTTCCTTTCCAGACACGCGCGTATAAGAGGCAGCGTCTCGACGCTACGACGAAATTTTGCTATATAAGTATCCTTTCGGCTAGGTTTTTGGGGGAATGAATTTTGGGACCTTTTGGAGCCGTAAACAGAGCTAAAACAGAGGATTTGAAGGCTAAAGCTAAGGGAGAAAATCGGAAATCAACCCATTGTTCGTGGGGATCGTGACGGGGACGTCGGACTCGGCCTACATTGAGTTTTCTTTTCCCTTTCCTTTCTTTAGCTAGATTTATGGCTTTATTATGTTTAGTTGAGCTTGTAATTAGATTCATGAGTAGCTAAACTCATAGCTTAGGGATTGATGTAGTTGATTAAGTTTATGGATTGAATTTATGGTTTAAGTTGTGCAATGTTTATTATGTTTGTAATCTTGATTTAATGCTTTCAATTAATTGGCCATTAGTTGAATGATTTAAGTTTTGAATCTAGCTCGGGAGAGGGGATTTAATATAGACTTACTCAAGATTGCATGACTAGAGTTTATTTTCTAATTCGTGACGGTTTTAGATTAACTTTAGAATTGGTCAAAAGATCTCATTGCCTTGCATATTAATTGACTTAGATAGGGATATCAAGTTGGTTAATTTGCATGAGAATCAATTATACTCGGGAGAGGTAGTTGTGATTAAAGGGTCTTTGGCTCATAATTTCATTGTGCATAATAACTTACTCCTTAAAATCAATCCTAAACTAAATCGGCGAAATCAATTCCCTAAGTATTTTTCCCAATTGAATTTACACACTTTTTACTTGCTTCGATTTAGTTTTCATACCATTCATTCATCTCTTTTTGATCAATAAATAAAATTGAGCAAGATAATTCACAATACTTGATTTGCTTAAAAATCCAATCCAGAGGACGACACTCGTTTATATGAACACTTTATTATTACTTGACCAGTGCGCTTGCGGTAGGATAAGTCCACATCAAAAACTTATTAGAATAGTTTTTATTATGGTTGTCAAAAGATTTGTTTAACTATGTATTTATTAACCCAAATCCAATAAAACTAGAATCCATGGCTATGAGATGAATGCTTGAACTATATGTAGTGACATAAAAGTGGATCAGGTTCAAGTACATAGCCTAAACGATCTATAGTATAGGGATAAGACTGGGTACCTTATCCTAGGAAAAACTATGTGACGAGGCCCACTTTGTTTTAATACAAACGATGTGATCCTAAATCGTTCATGTAGAGACATGTGAGTGGGGGCGTCCTATGCAAAAGAGGTTTGTATAAGACCGGACCGTGAAATAAGTCACTTTCACTTTATAACACCGTTTACTGTGAAACTGACTATTTCAAAGTGATGACCTAGGTAACTCGATCTCAATCCTTAGCTAACTATGAACTCCTGTTTATTCGGGATTATCCTTTGATTTGCATAGGTGAGAGTGGCCCATAAGCGTCGCTCAATAAACCTGCCACTTTAGGGATAAGACCGAGTAGATAGCTGGGGACATAGTCCTGCAAGATGGAATTCACTTCTACCCGTCTTTTGGGATAGTAGAAAGGTTGTTCCCTTAAGTACTGACTCCGGAACATGAACAAAGGCGCGCCGCCCTCTCATTGGCCCGAGAAGTTTCAGGTTTAGTGGTGGGACCACAAACCAATTGTTCATTAGGGACTCAGTTGAGGCTTAAGGAACAAGAAGTGTTATAGGGGTAAAACAGACTTTATGACCTTACTATAGTTACGAACAACCTGTGAAGGATTGACTTACTAATCACGATTATTTCAGGTGGACATAAATATATCTACAGTGAGGGGAGTTCAGCTACGGGCTTTAGTGGAGTGTCCCGTTAGTTAGCGAATGTTGGTTAACTTGGATTGAAAGAGTTCAGTCGGTTAATCTCGGATCGTTGGAGCCCATGATCTGTAGGTCCATTAGGTCCCCCTGCTAGCTCAAACGGATTAAACCTTAGAACAGAGTGATGAAAGAATTTGAAAGTCGTTCAAATTTTAATTAGGGAGTTAACGTTAACTATATACGATGTACTTAACGTGTTTTAGTTTAATTTTTGAATTAAACTATTAAAGAGAGTTAGAATTATTTAAATATGATTTAAATATTTGAAAATGTATTTGATACATATTCGGTTTAAATTTGAATAGTGATTCAAATATATCGGGTTATAGAGATATCGGGTTTGGTACAATTATTTGATTTAAATATTTGATATTAAATTAAATAAATATAATTAATTAAAATTTGTTTAATTAATTAGTTTAATTAAAATTAATTTTGAATTAACTTTAATTAAGAAAATTGATTTGGTAAATTTTAAATTGAATTTGAAATTCAAATTTCAATTTTGACATGAAAGGAGTTTCATGCATAGTCCATTACTTGACACCTAAATTGGTGATGAATCAATCCTCATAATTACCCATCTCCCTCGTATATAAGTGTATATATCCTTCAGCTGAAGTATGAAGTTGATGATGGAGATATAAAGCAAGTTACATGCAAAAAGAAATTCTCTCAAAAACAATGGGATTCAAGCTTAAAACCCATATCTCCCTTTCTCAAATTCATCATGCTCGGGTTCCCACAAGCCCGTTCTAAGGCCGGAGAATAGCGGGGAAGATCTTGGTGGTCGTCCATGTCAAGTTCGTGATGAGAAACATCCAACGACAAGCTTGAATTCGGAGTTAAAAGAGGTAAGTTCATAACACTCTGTTTTTCGTTCTTGTTTTCAACATGCTTCAATCTTATAAATTAATGAAAATCAAGGCCCAAGATCCGCTAACGCTTCCGCTCGAGTGTTCTTCACTCCTTCAGTCCAATGGATCGGTTTTCGATTTTGGGCCCAATGTGGCCTTTTTTATTTTTTTAAAAAAATGACCCATTTTCTCTTCTAATTTCAGCCCATTGCTTTTTTTTTTTTCTTTTAAGTTTTGGCCCAATAATCCACTGTAACTCATTTTTTCAATTCAAACTTCAATTAATTAATTTCTTCAATACAATTACTTAATTTTGTCAAACTAATTAGTGAATAACAAATTTTAAACGTTTGATTTCAAATAAATAAACACAATAGAGATAAACATACAAACAACGTCATAAATAATAAATTCAACCCTTCAAACAATGTCCAAATTCAAGTTCAAACCATTTCTAAAATAATATTTACATCCAAACATATCAAACATAAAACCTATCTCAAAGTCCAAAGTTTAAAACATTATACAGTCCATTGTCCATTAATTACAACAAGCACCAGGGACAAGAATGCTGCAAATTTCACCTTGACTTCAGAATCACCTCCTGAATTTTTATAAAACAGATGGTGTTAAAAATTTGAAGAAATTGAAACAGAAGGAAAATTCACCATCAGTAGGTATCTAACCACATGTTTACTGAAACCTTAATACCTTACTCAAACTTGATTGACTGTAAATACTTTAAACAAAGCATTTGAACTTGAGTTTAAATTTGTGGCAGAAAAATAAAAGTGAGTTTGTGGAAATTATTAACATGCCTTGTTGACATCAGATTTTCTATGGTTCAATCATTACCACAATAATCTATTGCGTATAATATTACTCCGATGGTGCAAAAGTAGTAAGTTTAAGAAGATAGAAACAGCTTTAAATGACAATCTGATCCTTGGGAAGAAGAAGATCACTTACAAATTACCAAAGAAATCTTAATCGAGATCTTGCAAGGCCCAAAATGCTATAGAACAAGCTCATATAAATCTAGCTAACAAAGATATTCTTAAACTCATCTTAGCAAATAAGAACTAGATAAGGAATCACACATGCCACTTAAAATACACTATATATCCATCACATCTTTGGCACAACTACTTTAAAATACACAAAAAAAAAAAAATATTTCCAACCATTATTTTTTCCAGCACTTTAAATTAAAAGAAATTTCACCCCTTTGTGAAATCGATTGCAGAAACCACGAACTGTTATGCGACTGCAATGGAGAGACGAGCCTGCTATTGACTGCAAAAGGGAGGACGAGGACAGCTGCACTGGAACTGCTATCGACTGCAAAGGGAGAACTTCTATGCGATTGCAAGCGAATCAACTGTGTTCTGTTTGACTACACGACTGGAATCGATTGCAAGGCAGAAATCGAGAAGGAAAAGAGTGAGATCAAGAGACGTTCGACTGGAATCGAAGGACTGGCGCTGTGCGTGTCTATGGCGTGCAACTAGAATCGAAGGAGAAGTAACTGATTTTTTGTGGGTGTGGCTAAAATTGAAGGAGAAGAAGGAGATCGTGCGATGTGGAGAGAGGCGGGATGGAAAATGTTAGGAAAGGTTAGTGTTTTTTAAGTGGTATATATATATAGTCGGTTCGATTCGATTTTTTATTGGTTTTTTGAATGAAGAACCGAACCGAACCGAAAATTTTTTATTTTCCCAAAAAGGAAACCGAGATATCCATATTTTTTCAAAATAACCGAACCAAACCACTGGATCGGTTTGGTTTGGTCGGTTCGTCGGTTTTTCAGTTTCTACTTTCACTCCTAGTTCCAACTTAGGATTTTCATGGCATCTGGCGGGGTTGTTTTCCAGCCTCCGCCGATATCCCTCCGACAATATCAGAGTAATGGGTACGAGTTTTCTTAATTCCTTCTTCACTTTCCATCTCAATCCTACCATGCTTTATGTTTTCATAAACCAACTCCATTTTATGGCTATCGTTTTGGGTGAAAACACTGTCTTTTCTTGCCTGCCTTTTCCATGATTTTAGGTTCTTTCCTTCTCTTCTGGTTCCTTCTATCCTTAACTCTTTTTCCTCCCTGTTTCCTATCTCTGCGTTTCTTTTGGACTCATCTTGGGTGCTAAGGTTTTTGGCCAGATTTGGGCTTTTTGACCCCAAATCTGGCCCGTAGACTACAATGGCTTTTCCCGAAGTCTCATCTCCATTCTTTCTCTTTTCTGTGTCATTCTTGAGTGTGTCTGTCGGTTCGTAGCCTGCCTCTTTGTCCTTTCTGCCTATTTCGGTATCAGGCTCTTTTTGCCATCCCTTTGTTTCTGTGTCTTTGATTATGACAGCAGACCTAGGTTTTTGTCCTTCAATGTTTTGTTCCAACGACTCTTTTCCTTTGTTTCTGGCCCTACCGGCGTCTCTCCCGGCGATGTTTTCCTGCGGTTTTTCCACCACTCCCTGATGCACTTGAACCCATTCGATCTTGTTTGTACGCGTGTGTCGGGTTCCATACAATTTACTGTATTGACAAATTCCATCGGTTGCCCTATATTTTTCCTTCCTCTCCGAGACTGTTCCTTTGGTTTTCCTCTTTGCTTTTGGAAGGATCGATTCTCTGAGTATCATTTTCTACGGTGTTGTTCCTTTGTTCGTTCTCTTCCCCTTCTTCTGACTCTTTGACGTTCCTTTCCTGGTGGTCGCCTATGCCTCTTGGACCCCTATCTCTCCCTCTTCCTCTGTTGCTCCACTCTCTGTTTTTAGTTTTTTTTTTTTTTTTTTTTTTTTTTTTTTTTTTTTTTTTTTTTTTTTTCTTCTTCTTCTTCTTCTTCTTCTTTGTAGAAGCCCTTACTGCCTTGGGTTTCCCTTAACTCCACTCCGTAATCGAGCGTTTCCTTGTTGTCTATGCCTTCTTCTTCACATTCTTGTAGAACATGTCCCAGCCTTCCGCAAAAATAGCAAAAGTCGGGCAGCTTCTCATAGGTTACTTTGATCCATTTTTTTTATCTGCCATTGATCCAATCTTCACGTGTGTTCCTCTTCTCAATGGCTTTTTGGTATCGATTCTAACTTTTACTGTCAATGTTTCGCCCTCCATCTTCCCATTCATGTCCGTTTCCGCCGTCACAAATGTTCCAATGGAATTTCCGAGAGCCTCCGCATACTTCCTACAAAAACATACACAAGGTAAGCTATGGAAATGTATCCAGAAACTCACATACATGAACGATATGTCCTCCGTGCAGCAATTTCCTAAAGGTTTTTCGAATAAAATTATTGCATCATCAAAACTCCATGGACCTTCTTCGAGCACTCTGTTTTTCCCCTCTGATTTTTAAATTTGCATAAGAAGGTATCTTTCCCAGCTTTTTCGATTTTGACATTTCCTTCTAGTCCCCAAATTCTTGGCATTAGTCTTGCAAATGCATCTCCGTTTATCGTTCTGACTGAAAGGATTTTGCACGCAGCTGCCTTATTGAATTCCTTATTAGTTTCGTCAATGTCGTCATCTTCAATGTCCACAACTCTGCCTCCTTCTTCCTCCTCTAGGCCTAAGTTTTCCATTTTTCTCTGGACTTCCTCAGCATCTTCCATGTTCCCCATTGTTGAGCCGAAGAAACCAACCTCCTAATCACCAAAGGATTCCTACTGGCAAACTCAGTGGTTGCCCCTCTTGTTCATAGCGCGTCCCTTTTCCCAGAGAGAAAGCTAACAGCTAGAATCCATTAAAAACTCGTTACAAAAACAAGTTTTTGAAAACTACTTTTTGTGGTTTTCAAAATTTGGCTTGGTTTTTTAAAACATGGGGAAGGATGAAGAAGCTTGTGGTAAAAATAGTCTTTCCAGGTTTAATTAAAAAAAAGAAAAAATCAATTCCTCTCTATTTCGAAAAAAAAAAATCATCTTCTTCCCTTTCTCTTTGTAGCAGCCGCCGAACACCCCTCTGCATTTAGCGTTTTCATCTCAACCTTCTCCATCTCCCTCTCGTTTCTTCGTGCTGCAAAAACCCGTCCCATCATCGCCATTCTTCCCTCTCGGGCAAGCGGCAGCAGCACGTCGTCCCTCCGGCAAGAGTCCACGTGCGCGAACAGCTTCGTTTGCGTTTTTCCGTCGACAAACCCACGCCGGTCATTCGTGGTAAGGTCTCTTTTTCCTCGTTTTTTTCATTCAGTTTCACGCAAAGCATCTGTATCGATCTCCCTCTTCCTCGTTTTCTTTGTTCGGCCAAGGACCTTGCGCCGCTCCTCCATTCAGCTGGTAATTCCGCGTGTAGCAGACTAGCGGGACTCGTGAGAATCGGCTTTTCTCTCTCTCGATCTTGGCCAGCACGAGTAAGTTTTCTATCTGTCTCGCTCCCGTTCTCTTCCGGTTTGAGTAACGATTTATATCTCTCCCTCTCGTGTTCTGCTTCGCAGAGTTCCGCCCCCTCCAATCGCGTTTTGTTTCTGTTGATTCGCAGTTCCCAGCCCTCCAACGTCATTGTTCGGCCTTTTTGGTAAGGTTTAACTTGTACCTATGCTTTATTAACCTCAAATTCAGATTACCCATTCTTGTTCAGCTTTAGAATTGGGTTTTGGGATTGATTTCTTATTTTTCAACACGGTTCAGTGTTGTTTTGAACTCGAAATCATCCTTGTCTCGTGACCCATTCCCTGATTAGCCCTAAACTCGAACACCCACTGTCCAAGGACTCTAAACAAGGGGTTTCAAACCTCTCTGTTTGCTGGACAACACGTGTTCGTGGTTATATGGTAAATTCCAACACTCTTTATTTCCTTTATTAAGTCTCTTAGGTGTTTTAAATCAATTCCTAACCTTTAGAAGTCGTTGCTTGTAGTTCGGGCTCTTTAGGCTCTTCTGGTTGGTTCTAATGATCTTTTAGGATCGCTTAGGAGCGCTATAGGTAAGTAGTTTTTATATGTTGAGTCTATTTAATTGCATGATGCACGCTGTTTGTTTACTCGCTTTATACCTGTTTCTTGCTTCTTGCTTCTACGTTTATGTATGCATGTAGTTTTGGAATATATGAACGTTGTTTGTGATGATTGGTTGAAAGTATGCTGGTTTTGTTATGCATTCATGAGTCTAGAAGCATGTGGTACGACATATGCATTCATGAGTTAAGCATGAGTTAAGCATGAGTCGAGAGCATGTTGTTGTATGCATATGCTTGGTGGGCATAGTACATGAGTCTAGAAGCATGTTGCAGGGCATATGCATTCTAGATAGTTGTGAGAAAGAGGTCAGAGACTTAAATGTGAAAGAAAGGCAAGTTGGGTGAATGTCAGTGCACCTCGGGTACAAATGGTCGAGGGGTGGCATGTCACCAATAGTTTAAGAGGAGCATCGAGGCCTTGGGTACAAATGGTCAAGGGTCGGTGTGATGAGTCTAGAAAGCAAGTATTGGACGCTTGGGGAAGGTCCAATAAGTTTAAATCATCGGTGCACCTCGGGTACAAATGGCCAAGGGGCGACGTACAGTTTGAGGCCTTGGGTACAAATGGTCAAGGTTCGAATGCCGTGCTCCGTAGAGAGCATTGTGGCCCTAGGTACAAATGGTCAGGGACAGTGCGACTCGAAGGGTTAGTCTTGGAAAGCCATGTAGGGCTAAATATGAGCGTTGAGTGAGCTCGTGGAGTTTGAGTGGTTAGTGATTTGCATAGAGTGATGCATGAGTTATGGCTTAGGAGAGTCATTCATTTTATTAGCTTTTGAGCATGTTGTTGTGTTTATCGCTTTAAGAAGCATGTTGTTTGCGCATGAAAAGCACTTTGTTTGCTTGGTTGTTGTGTGATGGCTTCTCAAGTAGGGGCTGCTTACCAGTACCATGGTTGTACTGACCCCCTCCCCTCTCTCTCCCCCCAACTTCTAGATTATGCAGGTTATGAGGACTATCTTGACCATGGTGATGCAGAGGAGACGCATGAGGAAGCACCATAGCTAGATAGCGTTATTTTCCTTTATATTTTCATCTTGAATAGGGTAGTGTTGCTTTCATTGGTTGGACAACTGTTTGTCCTATTTGTTTTAGTTCTAAATTTATTCTTGTTGCAACTCTAGACTTTAGTTGTGTTGGTGTTAATGAACTCTATCTATTCACTTAGTTAATAATAATTAAGTTTGTTTTGAATAGACTAAAGTTGTAAGCTTTGTTAAGGTTGTGTTCTGGTTAGTTAGTTGTTGATATGAGACCTGTGTTGTAGTTTGGTGGAATAATTAAAAATGTTATAGGAGTGTTATTCTTGTTTTAGTAGGTGTTTGAAAATTTTGGGTTAGTCCTATGTATGTCGTTATGTTGCCGAAATTTTCGGAACACTGTTCTATAAGAAGTTAAGAAGTTAGTAATATCGCTAGGTTAGTTGTTAATAAAAACCTGGGGCGTTACAATTTGTATCAGAGCAAAGTTGTTCCTGTAGACTGACCTAGGAAATCTAGGTTGTTTGGGGAGTCTAGGATAGTGGTCTTCCTCATTCTCCTCTCCATCACCAGGTATGTTGGAATAAAGTTGTTATATTATCTGGTTGCGTAGTATTTGTTATTTTGAATATGCAATGTATGATTATTGTTTGATGTACTTGAGTGCTTAGCTGGCTTGTATTCTTATTATTATTTTGGTTGTCTTGTCTGAGCATGTTGTTTTCCTGTGTTCTTTATTATATGGTAGCTAGGTTTGGGATGCTCCCTTTAGGTGGATAGATAGATTGCTTTGATTGTGTGATTCTTGTTTGGTAGTAGGAGTAGGATGCTCCCATAGTTAGCTAGATAGCTCTTGTTTTTCTTGTGATTGTCTTGTGTGATGTTGTTTGTTAGTAGACATAGGATGTTGTCATAGTTTTCTAAATTGCTTGCGTATTCTTGTTGTGCATGTTGAGTGTTATAGCTTTTTAAGCATGTTGTTTGCGTGTGAGTAGCATGTTGATTTACCTTGGTTGTTGTTTGTGACTTAGCAAGTGTGAGCTGCTTACCAGTATCACGGTTGTACTGATACCCCCACTCTTTTCTTCCCCCAACATTTTAGAGGTTGCAAGTTTGGACGATGAGCTAGACCATGGTGGTGAGGAAGAGGAGAACTACGAGGAGGAATCCTAGAGTGGTTGAGTTTTCCTTTGTTTATGATTGAATAGGCTAGAGTTGGTTTGGTTAAATTGTTGTTTCTGTTATGATGAGAGATTAACTTGAGATGTGTAACGCCCCGCGTTCTGAAATCGAGCCATTTTGGAGTTATTTGGGCGTTGTATTCTAATTTGGAAAATTAGAATTTAAGTTTAGCCTTGGGTCGTTAAATAAATTTCTATAACTTGGGGAAAAGAGATTTTTAATTAAGTCTTTAATTTTCCTAAAGTTTGGAGATTTGATAATCGATATTTATTTTGAATATCATAAGACCCTAACTCGATTTAAATCTCAAAATCTTTAGGAGCTAAGATTGGGATTTAAAATCCAATCGGGGTTTTAAATTGAAATCCTAACTCCTTATTAAATTGGGATTTTATCCCTAGGGTTTATTTAAAAGAATGTGGGGCAAAAAAAAAAAAGAAGTTAGCAAAAAGAGCCCTAATTTCCCTTTTCTCTCTCCATCTCCTTCCTTCTTGCCGTGAACCAGCCCCCTCCCCTTTATAATTTTCTTCCAGCCGCCGCACCCTCCGTCCAGTCGCCGGAATCCGGCCGTCGTCGCCCCAAACCACGAACGCACACCGCCGCCCAGCCTTCCCTTGCCGCTGTCCAGCCGCGCCGTCCCTGCTCATCTCTCTCTCGCGCGTCTCTCTCTCTCTCTCGGTTTCCCCCGTCGTGAAGCTTCAGCGCCGCCGTTGATTAGAGCCTCGCGCCGCCGCCGTTGGTCGCAGCACTGAGCCCCGTCGCAGCAACGCCGTCCCTTCGCCGCCTCTCTCCCTCTCTGTTCGTGTGATTTCGACTAAGGAAGCTCGTGGGTAAGTCTCTATCCTTCTCATTCCTAGTTGTTGAAGGCCTGATCTAACCCCTTGCGCTCATTCCGACTAGTTTCGTGTCCGTCCAGCAGCGGAGTTTCCGTTTTCTCGCATTTTTGTCTCTGTCCAGCATCGTTTTCGAGCGTTTTCGGCGTCGTTTGGTGATTTCGGTAAGCTTTAACTCTTACCCATTCTTGGTTAGAGTTTACATTATATTACCCAATGGATTAGGTGCTGGAAATTATAAGAAAACGTTGAAATTCTATTCTGCAGAGTCGTAAAAGTGTTCGATTGAGTTCGAATCACTTAAAGCTTGAATACCCATTGCCCAAGGATCGTTCTAGTGCGTTGTTCGAGGTTATTGTAACCCGTCTTGCGTGGAAACGGGTTCGTTGGGCAAGGTTCAATGCTGTTTTTAGTTTTATAGGCTATGTGTTTGATACCCATTAGAGATTAAAGCCTTAAAATTATGTTTTAATCGATACCCATTAGCTGTTTACGCTTTTAAAGGTTTGCCCAACTCCTATAGGTCCTTAGAATGTGAAGTTAATGAGTTTCCACATGTTACTCATGGCTTAAAAGCATGTTTCTATTAATGCCCATTATGTGTCGTCGCCTAATTAGTCTTACCCAACCCTTGTAGGTCCTTAAATCATGATTTAGGAGGTTTATGTTTGCTGTTCGTGGTTTTAAAAGCATGCTAAAATTATCTTATATCAATTGCCTAAGCCGAGTAGCGTTGCCCAACCTCTAGGAGTCCTTAGAATCCAAGTTCTTGTCTTTTACTTTCTGTCCAACGGCTGAAAAGCCTTGGCTATAGCCATTCGGTGAGTACCCATTGCCCGTTGTGCCTCAGACATGGTTGCCCATGGTCTAAAGGCTTTGGGTTTTTAATTTGGGGAATTTTGAGTGGTTATACGATAAGGAAATAGACTTTCCTCAGTTGATTTAGACCCTTCTAGTATGTTTAAAGTATTTAGTAAGTTAGTTCTAATTTTAGAAGTTATTCTTGTTGTTTAGGAGCTTATCTAAATCTCTTGAGCAGTTTAAGGAGTTCTTAGGAGTGCTCGTAAGCTTTTCGGTAAGTAGTTTCTATCCGTTGAGTCTGTTTGATTGCATGAGCATGCTTGCTGTTTATCGCTTTTCTAGTATGCCTCGTTGTCTTGTTGTTTGTTATGGAATTTGATTTATGTGTTAGAAGTGTTGTTTGATCGATATTAAAGCATGATGAACTGTTGGTTGTGTTAAGCAAGTTGTCTTATTGCTTTTGAGCTATACTGCACGATAGTCAAGTTGCATGGTCTTGTGTGCTCATTGAGAGGTGAGTCGGGTTGTGTGAGCGGAGCGTGACGCGAAAATCACGTGTTAAGATTGCGCTACATGACGCGAAAATCATGTTATTGGTGCGGAGCGTGACGCGTAAATCACGTGCGAGTGTGCGCTGCGCATGGCGCGTAACTCATGTGCTGGGTGTGAGTGCGTTACATGACGCGGAAATCATGTTTTGGTGCGGAGCGTGACGCGGAAATCACGTGTTAAGTTGCGTTGCATGGCGCGGAATTCATGTGCATTGGTGCGTGGCATGACGCGTAAATCATGTGCTAAGAAAGCGAGCATGGCGCGGAATCCATGTGGGTTGCATAGCATGTCGTGTGTTTACATGAGCCATTCTTTTGAGTTAACAAGAGTTTTGTTGATGAGTTATCGTTTTGTGGAGCATGATTATGTGTTTATTGCTTAAGAGTATGTTGGATGCGTGTGCCTAGCATGTTGATTTTGTTGTTTGATGCTTGATGGCTCACCGGGTGTGAGCTGCTTACCAGTACCGTGGTTGTACTGACCCCTCCCCTTTCTTCCCCCCAACATTTTAGATGATGCAGGTGTTGGCGGATATTATGAGCCCGGTGGTGCTGACGAGGAGACACACGAGGAGTGACTCCACTGGCCTAGGCATTTTTGTTATCTAGAAATTAGTTTTTTCTATTTTGGTTATTAAAGTAATTTTATTCCTCTGGTTGTAAGGGATAGTGTTACGTTTCTTCTTTCAGAGGCTCGTTTAGTTGTTTTGTTTTGAGAGGATAGGTTTAGCTTTTGAGAAGTTGTACTTGAAGTTTGATGCCTTATTTTGATAAAGCTACGTCGTGCTAATAATCGAGTTGCATGCTTTTACTTAGTAAGTTTATATTTCTGAAGTTAGTTGTGAATGCGAGGTCTGACTCGCTTTATTGTGGAGTATGGGTTTCTGTTGTGTGATAGTGGAGTTGTGGAGTGTAGTTGTGGGTTGAATGTTATTTAGAAGTGTGTTTTATGTTTAGCAGGTTAAAAGAAAAATTTTGGGTTAGTCCTATGTATGTCGTTATGCTGCCGAAATTTTCGGTGCAATCGATTAGTTTGGGTTGAGAGTTAGTAATGTCGCTAGGATTAGTTTAAAAAAATCCTGGGGCGTTACAAGATGTTTATGTTTTTGATAACTTGTGGTCTAGCCTTGTGGTTAGCTTTGATGAAAGAATAATTTGAATTAGCTAGTATGTTACTAATTGAGTTGTTAGTCTTAATAAAGATTTGGCTTATGTTCTGTTGTCTGGTTTTAGTTTTAATGCATGTTGCTACGAGACCCGACTCGTATAGTGAAGTTAGGTTGTGAAATCTGCATTGTAGTTTGGTGGAGTTTGGTTTTGGAACCGTTTAGAAGTGTTTGTTTTGTTTATCAGGTTAAAAGAAATTTTGGGTTAGCCAGTTTTATGTCGTTATGTTACCGAAATTTTTGGGGCACTCGGTTGTAAAAGGCTTAGAATTGAAGTAGCGTCGCTAGGCTAGTGGTTTGTAGAACCTGGGGCGTTACACTTGGTTCAATGGGTTCAAAGATAATTCCATCCAAAACTTCCATGTATTGAGCAAATCATATCTGGAATTTTTCCATTTCTAAGTAGCTAGCTTGGGAGACTTTCGACCACATTGTTGTAATGTAAAATAAGGGCCCAAGGTGGAGTCCCTTGAGATCATATCAAGCAATTCAATGTACACAAACTTAAAGCATTGAAAAATTAAAACAATTCAAATTCGGTCACGTACTTATTAGTAGTTGGTAAGTAGAAGTAGAATTCTTTAGTCACTTTGAGGTTCATTCCTTTCTCGAAAATCTAAAAAACACTTTTAGAGGTAATAAAAGAAAACAACAAAAGGGAGTGTGACATCCACCTTTGGAATCTTAAGGTTGCCTTGCCTTAGATACCATCCCAAGAAACAAAAAGGAAAAGGAAAAGAAAAGAAAAACATTGTAAATGAAGTGATGAGTGGATCGGATCGAATCACTGAACCAAAGCAAGGACCTCCTTCATTTGGCTCTCTTTTACTCCATGCTTAAGCTGGCAAAGTGAATAAAGGAAAGAGGAAAGAGGAAAACCTAATTCGTTCATTTGTGCTCCGTGCCACTTCTTCTTCTTCTTCATGTCGTCTCCTCCTCTGTTTTAGCAGTTCAGTGTCGTTGCTGCCTCTCTCCCATTCACTGTTGGCGCTGCTGTCGTCTTTCTTACGCTTGTGCCACCACCACCTTTGTCTTTCTTTCTTTCGTGCCGTCGAAGCCTCCCTACTAGTGGTTTTGCACTGATTTTCTACTCCCCTCTTGTTCCTGGTATACTCCCAATCTCCATCTATGTCTTTCTTCTCACTTGAGAAAAACAAATTAGAACTCGTCTAATGAAAGAATGGAGGACATTGTCATTTCCTCCACTTGCGCAAGCTTGAGGAGTGGCATCTGTCCCAGAAGATGCCATTGATCTGTCCCATGACAATGTCCTCCACGTCTGGGACAAATCAATGGCATCTTCAAACTCAGTGACCCAGTGGCTTCACAGGCTTGAGGAGCATACTTCTGCAGTCAAGGCTCTTGCATGGTGTCCATTCCAAGGTAACTTGCTCGCAACAGGTGGAGGTGCTGGAGATCGCACCATAAAGTTTTGGAACACCCACACTGGCGCATGTTTGAATTCTGTCGATACTGGTTCTCAAGTCTGTGCTCTATTGTGGAACAAGAATGAGAAAGAGCTAAGCAGGAGAACTAAGCAGCTCTCTCTCATTCTTGTTCCACAATAGAGCACAGACTTGAGAACCAGTATCGACAGAATTCAAACATGCGCCAGTGTGGGTGTTCCAAAACTTTATGGTGCGATCTCCAGCACCTCCACCTGTTGCGAGCAAGTTACCTTGGAATGGACACCATGCAAGAGCCTTGACTGCAGAAGTATGCTCCTCAAGCCTGTGAAGCCACTGGGTCACTGAGTTTGAAGATGCCATTGATTTGTCCCAGACGTGGAGGACATTGTCATTTCCTTCACTTGCGCAAGCTTGAGGAGTGGCATCTGTCCCAGAAGATGCCATTGATCTGTCCCATGACAATGTCCTCCACGTTTGGGATAGATCAATGTCATCTTCAAATTCAGTGACCCAGTGGCTTCACAGGCTTGAGGAGCATACTTCTGCAGTCAAGGCTCTTGCATGGTGTCCATTCCAAGGCAACTTGCTCGCAACAGGTGGAGGTGCTGGAGATCGCACCATAAAGTTTTGGAACACCCACACTGGCGCATGTTTGAATTCTGTCGATACTGGTTCTCAAGTCTGTGCTCTATTGTGGAACAAGAATGAGAGAGAGCTGCTTAGTTCTCCTGTAAATACTGCAGGAGAACTAAGCAGCTCTCTCTCATTCTTGTTCCACAATAGAGCACAGACTTGAGAACCAGTATCGACAGAATTCAAACATGCGCCAGTGTGGGTGTTCCAAAACTTTATGGTGCGATCTTCAGCACCTCCACCTGTTGCGAGCAAGTTGCCTTGGAATGGACACCATGCAAGAGCCTTGACTTCAGAAGTATGCTCCTCAAGCCTGTGAAGCCACTGGGTCACTGAGTTTGAAGATGCCATTGATCTGTCCCAGACGTGGAGGACATTGTCATGGGACAGATCAATGGCATCTTCTGGGACAGATGCCACTCCTCAAGCTTGCGCAAGTGGAGGAAATGACAATGTCCTCCACGTCTGGGACAGATCAATGGCATCTTCAAACTCAGTGACCCAGTGGCTTCACAGGCTTGAGGAGCATACTTCTGCAGTCAAGGCTCTTGCATGGTGTCCATTCCAAGGTAACTTGCTCGCAACAGGTGGAGGTGCTGGAGATCGCACCATAAAGTTTTGGAACACCCACACTGGCGCATGTTTGAATTCTGTCGATACTGGTTCTCAAGTTTGAATTGTGTTTGGATTGACCTATTTGTATTGGAAATTATAAATTGCAGATTCTATTTTTGTTTACAGGAAGGAAGAAATAGTATTGTTGGTTAGCTACGTTTGCAACCAACAATTTTTTTTATTTAATACTGAATGAAAATGATGACGGGCATTGCCTGTCATTGAAACATACAAAAACAGATTTTTAATGTCGGACATATTATATAGGAAAATTAAAATCGGCAAACTTTTAATGTCACACATTTAATGTCGCACGCTTCTGATGTCGCCACTTTTAATGTCGGGCAGGCCTGACCTTTTAATGTCGGACAGCGCTTTTAATGTCGGGCAATGACCGACATTAAATTCGACCGACATTAAAACCGTGCTATCTATGTCGGTCAACCAGAAAACAAAACAGTCTTTTAATGTCGTGCAGGACCGACATTATAAGTACACTTTTAATGTCGGACAGCGCTTTTAATGTCGGGCAATGACCGACATTAAAAGCGACCGACATTAAAACCGTGCTATTTATGTCGGTCAACCAGACAACAAAACAGTCTTTTAATGTCGGGCAAGACCGACATTATAAGTGTAATTTTAATGTCGGACAGGGCAGGGTCTTTAATGTCGGGCATTGACCGACATTAAAAGTGACCGACATTAAAAGTGGCTTTTAATGTCGGTCATTGCCCGACATTAAAAGTGACCGACATTAAAACTTTTAATGTCGGTGTTTTTAATGTCGGTCAGTGACCGACATTAAAGACCTTTAATGTCGGGCATTGCCCGACATTAAAAGCCAAAATTGTTCCAGTGGAGCTATAACACTTCCAAAAAAACGAAAATGGGATAAAAAAGAGCCGATGGCCCGAAAACTAACGGATGCAGAATTTCAGGCCAAACGAGAAAAAGGCCTGTGTGTTTCATTGTGATGAAAAATACAGCCCAAAGCATCGCTGCAAAAGTAAAGAAGTGAGGGAACTTAGGGTTTTTATTGTGAATGATTTCAAGGAAATTGAGTTAGTACAAGGAGAGAGCTCTGTGGAAGAAGAAGAAGAGTGCCCTGAAATTGTTGATTTAGTTGAGTTCGACCTCAAATCAGTGATCGATTTCTTCACTCCTAGCACAATGAAAGTGAAAGGACTGCTCGACGAAAGAGATCATTCTGATCGATTGTGGGGCGACTCACAACTTTATATCGTAGAAGGATGTGGATGAGCTGAAAATTCCCATGATTTCAACATCCAACTATGGAGTAGTAATGGGGAACAAATCGCCGACTTGAGGAAACGGGGTTTGCAAAGAGGTCGTCATCACACTGCCGGAGGTCACTATTACTGAAGATTTCTTACCCCTAGAGTTAGAAGTGCTCAATGTAATTTTGGGTATGCAATGACTTTGGACTATAGGAAGAATGGGGTGGATTGGGCCGCTCTGACGATGGCTTTCGAGTCTGGGAATAAGAAGGTAGCGATCCAAGGAGATCTAGCTCTCACACGTGCGAAAGTTCCGCACGTGGGAGGAGGAAGGCTAGGGATTTGTAGTACAACTGCGGGACTTCCCCCGAAGAGGGGAAGTGCTCTCCCTCCTTAGGGAATATGAAGATGTCTTCAACTTACCTGAGGGACTTCCCCCGAAGAGGGCGGTCGATCACCAAATCATCATGAAAGGGGGTCAAGAGCCTTTGAATGTGCGACCCTACAAATATGCTCACACACAGAAAGCGAAAATAGAAAAGTTGATAACAGAAAGGCTTTCCACAGGAATTATACGACCCAACACTAGTCCATTCTCAAGCCTCGTGGTACTAGTCAAGAAGAAAGATGGGGATTGGAGATTTTGCGTGGATTATCGTGCATAATCAGGTGACAGTCCTCGACAAATTTCCAATCCCTATTTTTCGTGTTCTCCCTAGGGTTACGTGCTCTGATACCAATTTGTAAGGTATTCGCCTGAAAACCTGTAGAACAAATTACAATATGCAACACAAATATCCCCAAGAACTGTTGGGTTTTATGTCCTAAAACTCGTGGATAGTAAATGTAACAAAGTTAATCGATAAAACGTTATTGAGGTTATTGAATGGTTGTTTATGTTATGCTATTAACCCAAATGCAATAAACTAGAACCCATGGTTATATAATGAACACTTGAATTTTATGTGTAGACATAAAAGCGGATCAAGTTCAAGTGATAGCCAAAACGATCTATAGTATAGGGATAGGGGTTGGGTGCCTTATCTTGGGGACACTATGAGACGCGACCCACTTTGTATTTAATACAAACGATGTGATTCTGAATCGTTCATGTAAAGACATGCGCGTGGGGGCGTCCAATGCAATGAGTTTGCATAAGACCAGGACCAAGAAATAAGTCACTTTCCTTTATAACGTCGTTTACTGTGAAACTGACTATTTCATGCGATGACCTAGGTAACTCGATCTTAATCATGAGCTAACTATGAACTCCTGTCTATTCGGGATTATCTTTTGATTTGCATGGGTGAGAGTGACTCAACATCGCTGACTCAATAAGCCTACCATTTTGGGGATAAGACTGGGTAGATAGCTAGAGACATAGTCTTGCAAGATGGAATTCACTCCTACCCTCATGTAGGGATAGTAGATAGGGATAGTGCTGACTCTGGGTCTTGAACAAAGGCGTGTCGTCCTCTCCTGGCACGAGAGGATTTTCTGTTTAATGGCTGTTCATTATAGGATCAGTGGAACTTAAGGAACAAGATGTAACTTCAAGGGTAAAACGAACTTTTGACCCTCTGCAGTTACGAACAACCTGTGAAGGGTCGACTTACTGATTATGGTTGTATGGGGTGGACAAAAATATATCTATAGTGGAGTGTCCCGTTAGTTAAATGAATGTTGGTTAACTAGGTTAATAAGTTTAACCAATTAATCTCGGATGGTTGGAGCATGTACGTCCATTAGGTCCCCTTGCTAGCTCATAACGGACCAAACCTTAGAACAAAGTGATGAAAGAATTTGAATCAGTCAAATTCAATTTAGGGAATTAAACATTAATTATATGTGATATACTTAACGTATTATTTAATTGTGAATTAAATTATGGAGAGAGTTAGAAATGTTTAAATATGATTTAAATATCGTTAATGTGTATAAGTCATATTTGGATTTGAATTTGAATAGGTATTCATATTCAAACAATTGATTATGAGAGAGGTTGGAATTGGTGCCAAGATTTTGTATTTGATATTAAATTAAATGAATAATAATTAATTAATTAAAATGTTTAATTAATTGTTTAAAGTTTAATTTTATTTATAATTAGTTTAATTAATTTTTCTTAAAATGAATAAATGAAATTAGTTTCATCAATTTGAAATTAATTTGTTAAATTTCATTTTAATTTGAATCCAAGGTGTTGTATTTTCATGAAATTGGTTCATGCAAAATTCTAGAGAATGACACCTAGTTTCATGACAATACCAATTCCATCATGTCTTGCCTCCATAATAATGTCCAAGCTTTGATAGCTCTCTCATAAACACACATGAACTCTCAAAAACTCATTCTTTCTCACTTTCAATTCATCACATTTTAGCTTCCACAAGCTAGTTCTATGGTCGGAGAATAGTGGGGAAGATCACGGTGGTAGTTCACAACATGTTCGGGTGAAGAATCATCCAACGGAATTGAAGAATTCAAGCTACAAAGGTAAGTTTTCGTTGCCTCTGTTTTTCGGTTTAAAATGCATGTTTTTTAATTAGAGAAATTAATGTAATTAAACGTCCAAGATCGTCAATCGCTTCCGCTAGAGTGATATACACGCCTACAAGAACAAGATAGCACTGATATATAGAAATGTAGTCACGATATACGGTGTTCATCAGCTAAACAAAGTTCCACAATAAGCAACACTAAACGAAAAACAACCCACAAAATGGAAAAGAAAACACCAGCTATTAGAGAGAGTTGGAAACTCTCCAGAGAGCCAAACACTTGCTCAAAATCTGCTTGCCCTCTACACACTCCCAAAACCCTATTAAAACCCCTTCCTCAATGGCCCCAACCATTCGTACCACAACAATCCCCACTCACTAACGGTCCCCGCTCTCTGTTTATACTTTCTCATTCGCGGCATTTTGTTAGGCCTCCAATTATCTTAACTTATTCTAGAAGGGGCAAAAAGGATAATTCGGGGCCTGCGTAGTTTGTTAGGGAATGGGAGTGAGTGTCGGTTGTGGGCCCGCCTGTGGGTATTATATGCTGATCATTGTGAATAGTTGTTTTCGGCGCTTTTTCTGAGTGATAGCTTTTGAGCTAGTGAGAAAAGAAGAGTTTATCAGCCCTCTCGAATAGGCTGAGATATTTTGTATTTCTCTTCTGGGATTAACCTTTCTCTTGATATCAATATAATCATTGTGAGGATACCTCACACATTCCCCTTCTGCTATAGGTATGTTTAATGGGGGGGCCTAACAGGATACCTCACACATAATGTGATAGATCTAACTAGTTGATTTCATTCACATATCAACACAATGATGCATGATTTTAGAGTTGAAATAAGAATTTCTACTGTAATTTTCAATATCTTCGTAGAAAAATCTGAAAAGCACACAACATATCCTGCATAAAGATGGGTTATCTAGAAATGTTGGCTTCTAGTTGTCTGACTGAATTTTTGAAGAGCTGAAGAGAGGGTTGTTTATTTTACTATGCTTGTTATGAGGATTGTTCAGGTAAGAAGCATTATCTATTTCTATCACTCCAATCCTACTTCATTTTGTCATCCTTTCAAACCACTATGTTTCTTTATTATATGTTATATATGTGTAGATTTTTAATGTTGTTTTAATGAAATTGCTTACTTACCTAATGTTATATATGTGTTTCGCCCAACACCTATGAATCCTGATAATTTGTTACAAATATTGAAGTTCTCTTAATCTCAGTTTGTTTCTGTGCAATTTGCCATTATCTTGATAGCCTCATACAGTTTGCAATGGAAATAAGAATTCTTGACATAACAAGGACTTCATTCCAAACTTACTAAGGATGTAGATGTTGGTAATAATCAATAAAGGTTTCTAGTGGGGTTAAGATGTTAGCTAGGAGCCCCCATGACATAAGGAATGGCCCATTTTAATCCTGTTTTGTTTGTATGAAAAAAAATTGAGCTTTTGTTGCATGTTCTATTCTTGGTGAAGTAGAATATTTCTAGGGCAGTAGAATGTTTTTGATATGCAACTTGTGATAACATGTTATCCAATGAGGCATCTTTATCTAAAATAAAGCTGATAGAAGCTATTCACTTTAATTTTAGAGTAGCATTCTTTTGCCTACTAATGCTATCGAGAATTCTTTGTGCACTGGTAAGATTCAAGGCCACTTTGAGATATGAAAACTCTTTTCCTTCTTTGCTTATAATTTCCAACTTTGTCTATTGTTGGAAATTCGATTGGTGGTATACGTACAAACCTCCTACTTACGTCTCTGTTTGCTTCTCAAAACTTCTTTCGCCTATGACATCTTTGGCCTTCATTGTGTCCTCACCCTAGAGCCGAGCCCTTCAAATAAGCTGTCTTGTGTGTACTTTACTATTTTCCAATTTTCCCAATATTATATTATAAGCAATTTCAATATATTTTGATTTTTCAGGAAATTCAAAGATTTGGGTTTAAATTTGAATTTTTCTTAAAAATCAAACCAACCCAGGAATTTGTGTGTTAAAATTGAGATTTTGTTTATTTTAAATTTATTATTTAATTATCAGTATTGTTATGTTACTTTTTCTTTCATGTCTATCTTTCTCCTCTCTTAGTCAGAGCACGACTTAGCTCTCTAGTATAGACCCTCATGAATCACTAATGAGAATTTTATGCCAAATATCTTTGACACTTACTTAGCTAATGTGTTTTGCTCAATGACTAAGTTTCGTTATGTGCAACTTGTGTCTTGTGTATTTTCTTGATGGTCTTGTATAGTTTATGTTACTGTGAGATCAAATAAGGGAGAATCATTTTTTAAAAAAAGAAAAAAAGAAAAAAGGAGAATCAAATCAACATTCCATAGCAAAGTCAGCATGCAATGGAAGCCCTAAACTAATAAATAGTAAAATTACAATAAAGGATAAAAGACTAAAAGATCTTATATTCACATATATACTATAACACTCCCCCTCAAGCTGGAGCATATATGTTAATCGTGTCCAGATTGTTACAAAGGTGATAATTTGAACTCCATGTAATGCTTCAGTGAAAATATATCTCTTAATTGCTGGAGTCTTCACATATCTAGTAGACACCAAACCATGTGTGGTATTTTCTCACGAACAAAAATGACATCTGATTTCAATATGTTTAGTCCGCTCATGAAACATTGGGTTGGATGCAATATAAAGGGTAGCTTGGTTGTCATGCCATAACTTGATCAAGATTTGATTTACCCACATTATTTCACATTGTGCCAGCTCTATATCTTGATTCAACACTTGATCGTGAGACTACATTTTGTTTTTACTTTTCCATGAAACCAAATTGCCTCCTACAAAAATACAATAGCTAGAAGTCAATCTTTTATCTTCTCTTGATCCTATCCGATTGACATCCAAAAAACACTCAATCTTTATATGACCATGATCTTTATATAAGATTGATAACTTAGCAACGCAAGTTATTCTAGGCAATCAAGAGTGGCTATTGAGTACCCTCAATGCACTGAATCGGTGCCTAAATAGCTAAGATCAAGGCAATTTAGTAATAAAAGGTAAGAGAAGGCGCATCTATGCATAATGCATGTTTTGAACGTATATATGTTTTAATTATCTACGAGTGCGTCATTTTCTCACAAGTTTTTTGAGACAGGAAAACTTCAAAGCATGGACCTTCAAACCTACACGGCGTAATCTGGAAAGAGAAAGTCAAAGAGTGAAAGGGACGTAAAGATGCCTTTTCAAAAGTGGTAGGTAGGTCGCGTGGCACCTCTGACCGCTCAGAGAAGTGAGCTCAACAATAAATCAATCTTACATTGGGGACCACTGTCAGCACCCTCATTCTGGTGTACTTTTGTACGTAAAGTAGTCTCGTCAGTTGTCCAGCCTCTCAGCTTATCTCTCTCCCTTTATAAACAATCTTTTTGAGTTTTTGAGGGGGATTCAAACACTTCATCTTCTTCCTGAGTTATGCAATTTATTGTTGCTATATGTACACCCCAAGCACACGGGCCATAAATAATCGTATCCACAGGAGTAGTATAAACTTGGGTGAATTCTAAGTCTAAAGTACACCAGAAATAATTAAGACAAGCATTATCTAGGGGTATCATTCACGTAAAAAGACAGGGTTGTAGATTGAATAAAGCAAAAAGAAAGTACATTTTGAACAAGCAATGAATGAAGGTAGATCGAACACAATTAGAAAGGCAGTGTCTTGAATTCCAAAATGCAATTGATTATCTATTCTTATTGCTAATTGTTAATATGATCTAATTATAAATCTAGAATCTCCTTATTTACATAGGATCTCCTGTCGGTTTTCCCTAATTATAGCTAATTTTATTAACAACCTAAGTGTCTTAGCACCATTAATCAAGTTAATTAATTTAGCCCTGGTTCATTATTGATTTTGAAGCCTAACCAACTACTCTCGCTAAGATCACTACGAGCAATTAAACCTAGTTGTATGAATTATGTTCCCTCTTAGTTTCTCTCTGTCCAGTTTCCACCAAGAAACGAATCAATATAAATTCAGCCAAAATTTATAAATCATTAAGCACATTCATACAAATAATCAATACATCAGAAAACAATTAGACAATCAGAATGGCAGGACGACTACATTTCTTTATTCAAGACCGAAATAACAAGAGTAATTTAGTTACACATTGTCACGATATGAACAAAATTCCAGCATCTTCATTACAAAAAAACAGTAAATGAATAGTAAAGGAGAAAGGATTAAACTAATGACGAATCTCTTGCTTGTGCTCGATTCATCATGATCTAAGCCTCGATCGGATCCCGAACAAGCCTCTGATCCTCCCCAAGAATGCCCACTCCCTCACTCTTGAATTTCACTCTCTAAAAGGCTTTAATTTCAACCATCATTTAATGTTTGATGAAAAACCCAAAGAAAATCGTTCTTTAAATAGGGCTCCAGTTGACTTAGCGTCGAGACGCTCTAAGCCTAGCGTCGAGAGGTTGGGTCGATGATTATTTGCCACACACGCTCACCAGCAAAAAACTCAAATTTAAGACTGAAATGATAGCGTTTTGCATGCTATCATTTATTTTCTCTAAATCAAGAGCTATGTGTTTTGAACTGTATGTGGAGACATGAGGATCAATGTTCAAGATACAGGATAAATGGTCTATAGTATAAGGATAAAGTTAGGTACTTTGTCTTGGTGACACTATGGATACAACTGATAACTCTCCAAAAGGGTGTTGTTTAGGTCTTATTTCTATAATGATTTGTGTCTTTTGTGCTAAATATGGCTGCTTTTAGATGAATATTGCATGTTCTAACCCATTTGGAAGAATAGATGCTTTGGAAGTTATTTGGTGCAGAATATATTGCTGAGCGACTCGATGAAGCAAAATCTGTGTTTCAGCAAAGCGAGGAGCAAAACTACCACGTCACAGCTCGTAAGCCAATTTAATGAACTGAAATTAGTTAATCTATTCTCGGATTTAAGGAGCAATGATGTGGACTTTTCCTAACCGCAAGCGCACGGGTCAAGTAATAATATAGTGAATAGTAAATTCGAATGTCGTCCTCTGGATTGGATTTTTAAGCAAATCGAGTATTGTGAATAATCTCGCTCAATTTTATTTAGAGATTAAAAAGTGATGAATGAGTGATAATAAAGCTAAATCAAAGCAAGTAAAAAGAATGGAAATTCAATTGGGAAAACTACTTAGGGAATTAATTTCGCCGATTTCGTTTAGGATTGATTTTAAAGAATAAATTATTATGCACAATGAAATTATGAGCCAAAGACCCTTTAATCACAACTACCTCTCCCGAGTATAATTGATTCTCATGCAAATTAACCAACTTGATATCCCTATCTAAGTTTATTAATATGCAAGGCAATGAGATCTTTTAACCAATTCTAAAGTTAATCTAAAACCGTCACGAATTAGACAATAAACTTTATTCATGCAATCTTGAGTAAGTCTAAATCAAATCCCCTCTCCCGAGCTAGATTCGAAACTTAAATCATTCAACTAATGGCCAATTAATTGAAAGCATTAAATCAAGATTACAAACACAATAACATTGCACAACTTAAACCATAAATCAATCCATAAACTTAATCAACTACATCAATCCCTAAGCTACAAGTTTAGCTACTCATGAATGTAAATACAAGCTCAACTAAACATGTGAAAGCCATAAATCTAACTAAAGGAAGAAAAGGGAAAAGAAAACTCAATGTAGGCCGAATCCCGACGTCCCCGTCACGATCCCCACGAACAATGGGTTGATTTCCAAGTCTCTCCCTTTGTTTTCTGCCTCCAAATGCTCTATTATGTCCTCTTTACGGCTCCAAAAGGTCCCCAATCGAACTCCCCAAAAACCTAGCCGAAAATAAGCTTTTATTCTGTTTTTTCGTCGAAGCGTCGAGACGCTGCCTCTTATACGCGCGTTCTGAATAAGGAAAAACGGTAGCGTTGGGACGCTTCCTATCATAGCGTCTCGACGCTGTAAGCTTTACGCGCCTAATCTGATATGGAATGTGAGCGTCGAGACGCTCAAGAGCTAGCGTCTCGACGCTAGCCTGCTGTTGACCGAGATTTGACTTTTTTCCTCTTTTACTCTTTTCATTCCTTTGCATCTTTTCACGCCCCGAGCACCCGATTAACTCTAATATGGCATTATAGCTCCAATCAACCATTTCCTACAAAATAAACAATAAAGCACAATAAAATGGCCCAAACATCATAAAAGACTAGCTAAATTAAATAAGTAAAAGTAGCTAGCTATGCTCGCTATCAAATACCCCCAAACTTAAGCTTTTGCTAGTCCTCGAGCAAACTATAAATCAAACATACAGTAGAAAAATGGATGCAACAATCATGACTCAATCCTCAAGGCTCAAAATTCAATAACCAAGCAAGCAAGAGACATGGACACAAGGACCAATGAGGGAGACAAATTAAAATTTTTCCAAAATTAACTTGCACAAGCGAGATCTAACTCAACAAGATCAGACTCTACTAGCCCGGGATTGGATTATTAAACTCTCAACTCATCTTCCCTCTACACTGGCACTAAGGTTTCACTAATGAGTTAATGCAACAAATTAGATTGTTTTCCTCCATACTTAGGTGCTTATAATTAACAATCAAATTAAGCATGTATATGTGGCACTAGCTTTCACACACCTATTGCAGGGACCCTTAACCTGAGTTTTCTCTGGTTGGCCTAACTGATCACAACAGGGGTAGCTCTTTTTGCCTTAATCTTTATTAAACATTGCAAACTGTGCACAGGCCATGTCATAATAATTTTCTTTTCAACAGTAACAACAAGAATGATTTTTCTTTATGAGCATAAATAGCATATATTCTTTTCTTTCCTCCTAAGCAAGATCAAACATGCTAATTTGCAAAACATTAATATTTAGCTCTTCCCTACACCTATCGAGGTGACAACAAGCATATGAACCCAATAATTCGCTCCTAAGCATTCAACTCCAAATCTAGCCAAGACAAATACTCTACTCATGCAAGCCATCTCCTAGAAAAAGTTTAAAAAGTCTCCATTTTTGGGCACTCATGCTTACAACTCATCGCAAGCTTGAAAATTGACAAGAAATCATATCCTAGGACATCATAATCATGCAAAAGTAGCATCCAGAAAACATCCATATGCATAATTCAAAGAAAGCTCAAAACTATAGCCCGAACTCAGATGCTCAAGGGCTCCACAAACATGCTAATCCCCCCCCCCCCCAAACTTAAAATATGCATTGTCCTCAATGTATAAAGAAAATAAAGCATAAACAAGCATGAGAACAATAAAAGAATGACATGAGTGAATAATACTGGCCTGGAATGATGATGACTTCTTGCTTGAGAACTTTGAATCTTGAAAGCTTGAAAGCAAAGGAGAGGAAGAAAACAAGACCTACAAAACAAAAACAAACAATAAATCAAAAACGAAAAGAAAACACACTAACTTACTTGGGTTGCCTCCCATAAGCGCTTGTTTAACGTCATTAGCTCGACGTGTTGCACGTGCTTCAAGGAGGCTTTTGTTCTGTGAATCCAACAGAGGTGCTCTTTCTTGCACCTTTCCTGTAGCCCATGTAAAGCACTTCATCTTTAGAGTCTTCAACTGCTTTAAAGATTTCTTTTTCGTTCTTGACTCTAATAGTGAGCTCCCTGCGCTCAATATCTATAATCGCTCGCCCAGTAGCGAGGAATGGTCGTCCTAATATGACAGGCATTGAAGGATTTTCTATCATGTCCATAACATACAAGTCAATAGGGAGGAAAAATCTACCTACTCTGATTAACACATTTTCTACAATACCAACTGGTCTCACCACAGATCGATCAGCCAATTGGAGCTTTACAGGAGTAGATTTAATCTCACCTATGTCTAACTTCTTACACAAGGACAATGGGATAATATTAATGCTAGCACCTAAATCACATAATGCTCTGAACGAATAAGTACCAAAACTACAAGGAACAGAAAAACTCCCTGGATCTGCTACTTTTTCAGGTACTTTCTGTTGTACTCTGGTACTGCATGTGGAAGCGAGATAAACAGTGTCAACCTTCTTTTCTTTTCACTTCTTCGCTAACCACTCCTTCATAAACCTGTTGTATTGTGACATCTCTAATGCCTCTGCAAAAGGAATAGTAATATTCAGATTCATAAAAGCATTCATAAATTTATCAAACTGAACCTGATTATTCTTTTTCTTCTTTTTCTTTTTCCTTTCCTTGGGAACCAACACTGTGGGAGAAGGAATAGGAGGCTCTAGGTTAGGTTTTTCAGCCTCATCTGCTGATGTGTCCTCCTCAGCTTCCCCTGTAGGCGTTTCATAGTCCTCAGATTCAGGTTCCTCTTCAGATTCCTCCTGGTGCACAGTGATTGCCTTACAATACTCCATCTGGGGTTTCTCTTGTTCAGCTGGGGCCTTACCTTTATTCATGGTGCTTACAACATTCACCAACTGTCCCAGCTGAGTCTCAATGTTCTTTATGGCTGCACTGTGGCCATTCACTGTTGAGTTGATAGCAATGACTGCCTCCTCTAGTTTGGTTGTCCTGTTACTTGACTCTGCAATGAAAGCTCCAACAAGATCTTCTAACTTTTTATTATCTTCAGTTTGAGGGGCAAAACCAGGAGGATTAAGAATATTCTTGGTATTAGCATAAGAGAAATTTTCATGGTTCCTATTGTTAGGGTGATAATGTGTAGGTGTAGAACTATTATTATACCCCCTAAAATTAGGATTTGATACATACTGAACCTGTTCAATGGTCTCCTCCTGAGGTCTAGATGCTAAAGCAGCAGCTGATTCACTTGATTGAGCACTCCCTGTACCTGAAAATTTCATAAAAGCATTGGCAAGGGAAGTCATCTGGGCCTGGAGTGCACTTGCTTTATCAACCTCAAACACTCCAGCAGCAATCTTTTTGGGTGTAGACCGATCAGATGACCACTGATAGCTGTTGGTGGCCATATCCTCTAGAAGTGTGTGAGCGTTTTCCACGGTCTTGGACAACAGAGTCCCACCTGCAGCTGCATCAACAATCGTTTTTGTACTAGGAGTTAAACCATTATAAAACAACTGTACCTGAAGCCAATCGGGGTAACCATGCTGAGGACACTTCCTCAGTAGCTCTTTGAATCGCTCCCAAGCTTCGAACAGCTGCTCATCATATTGTTGTTGGAATGTCCCAATCTCGGTCCTCAGCTTGACCGTCTTTGCAGGAGGGAAAATTTTCTTTAAAAAGGCCTGGACCAAAGCATCCCAGGTGGTGATGCTCCCAGGAGTAATAGACTGCAACCAATCTCGTGCTTTATCCTGCAAAGAAAAAGGAAATAAGCGTAAGCGAATAGCATCCTCAGAGACACCATTAATCTTTACCGTCCCACAAATATCCAAGAATGATTTAAGATGAGAATTTGGATCCTCGGTGGGTGATCCTCTGTATGCACAGTCTCGAGCCATCTGAATGAGACCGGTCTTCAGCTCAAAGTTATTAGCATTAATCGGGGCATAGACAATCCCCGACTGTTGCCCCTGAAACACAGGCTGAAAATAATCTCTAATAGGCCTAGGTTCCTCAGGTGGATTTTGGTCAGCCATGTGAATAATTTCTCTAGTTTCCCTTCGAAGCTTATGAATTGTTCTTTCTATCTCGGGATCTAATGGTACTAAAATTAAATCTTTATCCCTACGCATAAACAAACAAAACTAACCTAAAAAGGAAAGAAAGTAATTAACGAAAGCAACAAAGAAAAGAAAACAACTATTCTAAATATGGAAAATATAATCTAGAAAAGGAAACAAAATAGCAAAATGGAATGCAAAAATTAAATATGGCAGAACACAAATAAGGAAACTAATCTAGAAAAGGAAAAACAAGAACATATAAAGAAAAGATTACACAACTAAAAGAAAACTAACCTAGAAAATCAAATATGGAAAGCAAAACAAATAAGGAAAAAAATGCAATCAACTAAAAAGGTAAAAATACACCCTAAATTAAGATCAAGCAATTTTTTCACAATATCAATCTAGCTAAATGTGCCAATCCCCGGCAACGGCGCCAAAAACTTGATGTGGACTTTTCCTAACCGCAAGCGCACGGGTCAAGTAATAATATAGTGAATAGTAAATTCGAATGTCGTCCTCTGGATTGGATTTTTAAGCAAATCGAGTATTGTGAATAATCTCGCTCAATTTTATTTAGAGATTAAAAAGTGATGAATGAGTGATAATGAAGCTAAATCAAAGCAAGTAAAAAGAATGGAAATTCAATTGGGAAAACTAATTAGGGAATTGATTTCGCCGATTTCGTTTAGGATTGATTTTACAGAATAAGTTATTATGCACAATGAAATTATGAGCCAAAGACCCTTTAATCACAACTACCTCTCCCGAGTATAATTGATTCTCATGCAAATTAACCAACTTGATATCCCTATCTAAGTTTATTAATATGCAAGGCAATGAGATCTTTTAACCAATTCTAAAGTTAATCTAAAACCGTCACGAATTAGACAATAAACTTTATTCATGCAATCTTGAGTAAGTCTAAATCAAATCCCCTCTCTCGAGCTAGATTCGAAACTTAAATCATTCAACTAATGGCCAATTAATTGAAAGCATTAAATCAAGATTACAAACACAATAACATTGCACAACTTAAACCATAAATCAATCCATGAACTTAATCAACTACATCAATCCCTAAGCTACAAGTTTAGCTACTCATGAATGTAAATACAAGCTCAACTAAACATGTGAAAGCCATAAATCTAACTAAAGAAAGAGAAGGGAAAAGAAAACTCAATGTAGGCCGAATCCCGACGTCCCCGTCACGATCCCCACGAACAATGGGTTGATTTCCAAGTCTCTCCCTTTGTTTTCTGCCTCCAAATGCTCTATTCTGTCCTCTTTACGGCTCCAAAAGGTCCCCAATCGAACTCCCCAAAAACCTAGCCGAAAATAAGCTTTTATTCTGTTTTTTCGTCGAAGCGTCGAGACGCTGTCAAGACAACGTCGCGACGCTGCCTCTTATACGCGCGTTCTGAATAAGGAAAAACGGTAGCGTCGGGACGCTTCCTATCATAGCGTCTCGACGCTGTAAGCTTTACGCGCCTAATTTGATATGGAATGTGAGCGTCGAGACGCTCAAGAGCTAGCGTCTCGACGCTAGCCTGCTGTTGACCGAGATTTGACTTTTTTCCTCTTTTACTCTTTTCATTCCTTTGCATCTTTTCACGCCCCGAGCACCCGATTAACTCTAATATGGCATATAGCTCCAATCAACCATTTCCTACAAAATAAACAATAAAGCACAATAAAATGGCCCAAACATCATAAAAGACTAGCTAAATTAAATAAGTAAAAGTAGCTAGCTATGCTCGCTATCAAGCAAGGAGAGTCATCCATGTGTCTAGGTCGACCTAATTCAAGCTTGACTTCACTCTATAAGGGAGAAAAGTCGCCCAAGTCAAAGACATTCCACTCTTGGGGAAGAGATCATTTCTCATTTCCATCATTGGGAGCCAAATATAGGAGGAAGATTATGGACTACAAGAAGACCATCAATTATGAAGTTGATCAAGGGAATTCATATTTTCTTGTATTATTTTGTAATTATGGATGCACATACTCAGATTGTAGTGTGTGTTATCATGAGTGTTACGAACTAAATCTCTTAGGCGTTGGTTAGGAGTCATGTAATTGTTGTGCTTAGTTTTCTATGCAATATATGTTGATTTGATGCATCTTGATTATTTGTTGTGCTTATCTATATTGTGTGTGGCATTTAATCACACTAGATCATTGTGTATTGGTGAACGCCAGTGACTGAGTTAGGGATAGCCAGTTGCCTAGTGCTTGATCGGTAGTGCATTATTCGAGTTGAAACACATTCTAAAAAATCCAGAGTTCTGGGAGGAATCTGCTAATAAGACTGCAAGAGTTTTGCATAATCAATAATATTGCTAGAGAATCTTTTAAAACAATTACTGAATCCTGACCAATGTTTGTTTCTAATCTGTCTGCTTATTTGTTTACTTTCTGTTCTGTCATTTCTTTTGTTTGAGCATTCTATAAAAATCAATCATTTTAACCACTTTTGAAACCATTGAAAAGCTATACAAAATAGATAAAGTGAGAGCTAATTCAGACCCTAGATTCGGTAAATACTTATTACTTGCTGCGGATTGTGTATACTTGCACAGAGTTCTAGAGTCTATTTTTATCTTATTTTTACTCTCTCTGGAAGCCCAACAACAACCCACTTTGTATTTGATACAAACACAATTATCCAAAGCATTCGTGTAGGTGACATGCGAGTGGGGGTATCTTATGCAATGAGTTTGCATAAGACGGAACCGCGAAATAGTAACTGCTAGATGTAACTCCGTTGACTAGTTAGGTTTTTATTTCAATGGGATGACCTAAGAAACTTAGTCTCAACCCTGAGTGTATTATGTACTCCTGTTCACGAGGGATCGTCCTTTGATTTGTATGGGTGAGAGTGGCCAGCTCACCGAATCAATATGCCTACCGTTTGTTTGGTCAAGGATCGTTAACATTTATCTTATACCCGTAAGTGCAACCCTCCCACTTTCAGATCCCAGAGGTACCCAACAATAGGCTACCGTTAGGAAAGACAACTGTTGATGATTAACCTAAGTGACCCTATCCATTTCTAGAGTTCGTGGTGTTCTGAAACCTATGATCAGACCCTTCAAAGGGATGGTCACTCCTAGGACGACACGCGGACGGATCATAAGAATCTCACGGTGCGACCTAGGGGTGGAGACCATAAGATACGTTGACACGTGTCCTTCTCCCACTTATTATGAACACTTTCCTCATTCACATTGGTATTGATCCATGCAAACACTCTCCAAAGGGAGGCCGCTTCTAGGGCGACACGAAGCTGAGCATTAGCGAGCATAGCTAGCTAGTTTTCTCTAATTAATTAAGCTAGTCTTTTACAATTATTTGGCCAAATTTATGTATTTATATGTTTTATTTGTAGGAAGTATGTGTTTGAAGCTTAATGGAGAAATTGGAGTCAAATGGAGTTCGCGCGTAAAAAAAAAAAAAAAAATCATAGCGTCGCGATGCCTCAGTCGAAAATCTCAAAATCTGAAAAATCGTGGTAGCGTTGCGACGCTACGACCAATTTTTGCCTTATTTAAAGATTGCGATTAGGGCTGATTGGGGGGCTTCTCTTGGACGATTGGGAGTCGTAAAACAGAGAAAAATGATTGTTCGTGGGGATCATCACGGGGACGTGCAGTCTCGGCCTACCTAGCGTTCAATTCTCTTTACCCTTTACTTTTGTAGTTCTTATGACTTGTTTAGACTTAGTTTATATTGTAATTCGGATTATGTGTAGCTAAGTTTAATTCTTAGGGATTGATATAGTCGTTGGGCACTTTATGGATTGATTTTATGGTTTTATTGTTATTGATGTCATTTATGATAATTGTGTTCTTAATGCTTTCAATTTACTGGCCATAAATTGATTGTTGTTTGTGCTTAAATCTAACTCGGGAGAGAGGATTTAGCTTAGAAATCATCATGCATAACTAGGATTTAGCTAGAAATCGGGAGATAATAGTTAATTCTAGAAATCGTTAAAAAGGTTAACCTTAATGCCTTGCATGTTTAATGAATTTAGATAGGGATATCGGGTTCATTGCATGTGGGAGAATCATGTATGCTCGGGAGAGATATGTGTGATTTTAGTTTTCCAAGATTTATGAATCTTAGCATGTCATTAAACCATGAATTAATCCATAATCCCAATTGGTGAAATCAAGTCCCTAAGACCGTTGTCTCCATTAGCTTGTCATACTTTTTCATTGATTTGTGTTTGATTACATTCATTCTCACTTTGATTTTTTTCCTAAATAAAATTGGGCAAGATTATTTTCGGTAATTAAAATTGATTAGAAATCCAATCCAGAGGACGACATTCGAATATCACATTCACTATATTATTACTTGACTCGTGCACTTGCGGTAGGAAAATTCTACATCAAGTTTTTGGCGCCGTTGCCGAAAAATTGTCCGGTCTTAGTTTAGGGTGTATTTTATTTTTTGTTATTTTTGTTGTTTTTATTTTTAGGTAGATTGCATTGTTTTCCTTTATTGTTTTTCTTTTCCATATATAGATTTTTTCATTTTTGTTTAAATTTTCAATAGATAGAATTTTTCTTTTTAGTCTTTTCCTTTTTAGATTAGTTTTTCCTTATTTGTTTTTGCCATATTTTTTTGCATTCCATATTTGTTTATCTTTTTCTTTTGTAGACTATTTTTTTTCCTTATTTAGATTTAGTTATTTCCTTTTCTAGTTTCTTTCCTTGTATATTTTCCTTTTTAGGTTAGTTTTGTTGGTGTATGCGAAAGGTTAAGGAGTTGGCCTTAGTTCCCTTTGACCCGGAGATTGAGAGAACTTTTAATAAACTTCGAAGGGAAAGTAAAGTGAATCATATCCAAATGGCCAATCCTAACCCCGAGGAGCCTAAGCCTATTAGAGACTACTTTCAGTCGGTTTTTCAGGAGCAACAGTCGGGGATTGTCTATGCCCCGATCAATGCAAATAATTTCAAGCTGAAAACGAGTCTCATTCAGATAGCTCGAGACTGCGCTTACAGAGGATCGCCCACAGAGGATCCCAATTCTCACCTGAAATCTTTCTTGGACATTTGTGGGACGGTAAAATTAAATGGTGTTTCTGAAGATGCCATTCGCTTACGTTTATTTCCTTTTTCCTTGCAGGATAAAGCTCGTGATTGGTTGCAATCGATTCCACCTAGGAGCATTACTACTTGGGATGCTTTGGTCCAAGCCTTTCTAAAGAAATTTTTCCCTCCTGCAAAGACGGTCAATCTGAGGATCGAGATTGGGACGTTCCAGCAGCAGTTTGATGAGCAGCTGTTCGAGGCTTGGGAGCGATTTAAAGAGCTGCTGAGGAAGTGCCCTCAGCATGGCTATCCCGACTGGCTTCAAGTTCAATTATTTTATAATGGCCTAACTCCTAGTACGAAAACAATTGTTGATGCAGCTGCAGGTGGGACTCTGTTGTCCAAAACTGTTGAGAACGCTAAGACTTTGCTAGAGGAAATGGCCACCAATACTATCAGTGGCCATCTGAGCAGTCGGAACCGAAAAAGATTGCTGTTGGAGTGTTCGAGATTGACAACGTAAGTGCACTTCAGGCCCAGATGTCTTCCCTTGCTAATGCATTTTAAAGTTTTCAGGTACAGAGAGTGCTCAATCGATCGAGTCTGCTGCTGCCCTTACATCCCAGACTCAGGAGGAAAATCTCGAGCAGGTCCAGTATGTCTCTAATTTTAATTCTAGGGGGGTACAATAATAATTCTGCACCTACACATTATCACCCTAGTAATAGAAATCATGAAAATTTTTCCTATGCTAATAACAAGAATGTGTTGAATCCTCCTGGCTTCACTCCTAAGCAAGAAAGTAAACAGTCTTTAGAGGATCTTGTTGGAGCTTTTATTGTAGAATCAAGTAACAGGTCAAATAAGCTCGAGGAGGCCGTGATTGCCATAAACACCACTGTCAATGGTCATTCTGCAGCCATCAAGAACATCGAGACTCAGCTGGGACAATTGGTAAGTGTTGTTAACACCATGAATAAAGGTAAAGCCCCAGCTGAACAGGAGAAATCTCCATTAGAGTACTGCAAGGTTGTCTCTGTGCATCACGAGGAGGAAACTCAAGTAGCTGAGGAGGAGGAGACTACTAAAACTGAGGAACTCACTGGAGAAGTTAAGGAGGACACCACCTCAAACGAAGCTGAAAATCTTATACCTGAGCCCTCTATCCCTTCTCCTACTGCTTTAGTTCCTAAGTAAAAGAATAGGAAAAAGAAAAATTCTAAGGCTCAGTTTAATAAGTTTCTTGATGCTTTTACAGAATTGACTGTTAATATTCCTTTTGCAGATGCACTAGAGCAGATGCCTCATTATAAGAAGTTCATGAAGGAATGGCTCATCAAGAAGAAAAAGGAAAAGCATATGGAGACTGTATACCTTGCATCGACATGCAGTGCTCGTGTCCAACAGAAAGTACTAGAGAAATTGCCTGATCCAGGGAGTTTTACTATTCCTTGTAGTTTTGGTACTTATTCATGTAGAGCATTATGTGATCTAGGGGCTAGCATAAATATCATTCCATTATCATTGTGCAAAAAGCTGAATATAGGAGAGATCTACTGCTATTAGGCTCCAGTTGGCTGACCAGTCTGTGGTTAGTCCATATGGGATGGTTGAGAATGTACTGATCAAAGTAGGTAGATTTTTCCTTTCTGTTGACTTCTTTGTTTGGATATTAAAGAGAATTCTGTCATGCCTATTATATTAGGGAGACCATTCCTTGCTACAGGGAGGGTCATAATTGATATTGAGCGTAGGGAGCTAATCATTAGAGTTCAACAGGAAAAAGAGACCTTAAAAGCTTTTGAGGACCCTAAGAACACATCAGAGACCATGTTGGTAGGGTATAGGAAAGGTGCTAGGAAGAGCACGGTTGATGGAACACCTGACATTAGACCACCTTGATGCTTATTCGGTCAACACGTCGAGCTAATGACGTTAAACAAGCGCTTATGGGAGGCAACCCAAGTAAGTTCAGTTGTGTTTTTCTTTGCGTTTTTTATTTTTTGTTTGTTTTTGTTTTGTAGGTCTTGGTTCCAGTTTCTCCTTTGCTTGCAAGCTTCCATGAGAAGGTCATCATCATTCCAAGGTAGTATTGTTCACTCCTTCCATTCTTTTATTGTTCTCATGCTTGATTATGCTTTATTTTCTTTATACATTGAGGACAATGCATGTTTTAAGTTTGGGGGTGGAATAGCATGTTTGTGGAGCCCTTGAGCATCTGAGTTCGGGCTATAGTTTTGAGCTTTCTTTGAATTGAGCATATGGTTGTTTTCTGGATGCTATTTTTGCATGACTATGATTTCCTAGGATAAACTTGCTTGTTAATTTTCAAGCTTTCGATGAGTTGTAAGCATGAGTGCCCAAAAAGGGAGACTTTTTAAACTTTTTCTAGGAGATATCTTGCATGAGTAGAGTATTTGTCTTGGCTAGATTTGGATTTGAATGCTTAGGAGCGAATTATTAGGTTCATATGCTTGTTTTCACCTCCATAGGTGTAGGGAAGAGCTAAAGAGTTAATTTTTTGCAAATTAGCATGTTTGATCTTGCTTAGGAGGAAAGAAAAGAATATATGCTTATCATGCTCATAAAGAAAAATCATTCTTGTTGTTACAATTTGAAAGAAAAAAAAAGAGAAAGTCATGACTTATGCGTGCAATGCAATGTTTAATAAAGTTTAGGCAAAAAGAGCTACCCCTATTGTGATCAGTTAGGCCAACCAAAGGGTAAAACTCGGGTTATGGGTCCCTGCAATAGGTGTGTAAAAGCTAGTGCCACATATAAATGCATGTTGTAATTTTCAATTATAAGCACCTAAGTATGGAGGAAAACAAACTAATTTGTTCCATTGACTCGTTAGTGAATCCTTAGTGCCAGTGTAGAGGGAAGATGAGTTGAGAGTTTAGTAATCCAATCCCGGGCTAGTAGAGTCTGATCTCGTTAAGTTAGATCTCGCTTGTGCAAGTTAATTTTGGAAAACTTTTGATTTGTCTCCCTCATTGGTTCTTATGTGCATATCTCTTGATTGCTTGAACTTTTGAGCCTTGATGATTGAGTCATGTTTGTTGCATCCATTCTACCATTGTATGTTTGATTTTTAGTTTGCTCGAGGACTAGCAAAAGCTTAAGTTTGGGGGTGTTTGATAGCGAGCATAGCTAGCTATTTTTCTCTAATTAATTAAGCTAGTCTTTTACAATTATTTGGCCAAATTTATGCATTTATATGTTTTATTTGTAGGAAGTATGTGTTTGAAGTTTAATGGAGAAATTGGAGTCAAATGGAGTTCGCGCGTAAAAAAAAAAAAAAAAAAATCATAGCGTCGCGACGCTCTTGGTCAAAAATCTCAAAATCTGAAAAATCGCGGTAGCGTCGCAACGCTACGACCAATTTTTGCTTTATTTAAAGATTGCGATTAGGGCTGATTGGGGGACTTCTCTTGGACGATTGGGAGCCATAAAAGAGAGAAAAAAATGGATTTTTGAAGCTGAAACAAGTGGAGGAAAGCGGGAATCAAAAGGTTGTTCGTGGGGATCATCACGGGGACGTGCGGTCTCGGCCTACCTAGCGTTCAATTCTATTTACCCTTTACTTTTGTAGTTCTTATGGCTTGTTTAGACTTAGTTTATATTGTAATTCGGATTATGTGTAGCTAAGTTTAATTCTTAGGGATTGATGTAGCCGTTGGACACTTTATGGATTGATTTTATGGTTTTATTGTTATTGATGTCATTTATGATAATTGTGTTCTTAATGCTTTCAATTTACCGGCCATAAATTGATTGTTGTTTGTGCTTAAATCTAACTCGGGAGAGAGGATTTAGCTTAGAAATCATCATGCATAACTAGGATATAGCTAGAAATCGGGAGATAATAGTTAATTCTAGAAATCGTTAAAAAGGTTAACCTTAATGCCTTGCATGTTTAATGAATTTAGATAGGGATATCGGGTTCATTGCATGTGGGAGAATCATGTATGCTCGGGAGAGATATGTGTGATTTTAGTTTCCCAAGATTTATGAAACTTAGCATGTCATTAAACCATGAATTAATCCATAATCCCAATTGGTGAAATCAAGTCCCTAAGACTGTTGTCTCCATTAGCTTGTCATACTTTTTCATTGATTTGTGTTTGATTACATTCATTCTCACTTTGATTTTTTCCCTAAATAAAATTGGGCAAGATTATTTTCGGTAATTAAAATTGATTAGAAATCCAATCCAGAGGACGACATTCGAATATCACATTCACTATATTGTTACTTGACCCGTGCGCTTGCGGTAGGAAAATTCCACATCAAGCATGGATCTCACAGTGTGAACACAAGGGGACGTGAGAGTAAAAACATGATATAAACATCTCGTTTTTATATTTTTTTCTCCCACTAAAGTGTCTTATAGTTATTTTAGGGTTTATTTTGACATTGATAAAATCTAGCTAATAAAATTTACCTAAGTCTAGGTGATACGTCCAAGGGTTGGACTTAACCTACGATGTCTAGGTGATAATCTCTAATTAAAAACATCACATCGCTCACACATGCTCATAAAAGCGGGTTAACCTAACTCAAGTACCGACTCGATGCCTAGGTAGGAGGTGTTTCTTATACTGTCAGCTTAAATACCTCCAGCCTTAGACAACATCTTACTGGGTGAGTTCTCTTGTAACCTTAGCTTTACAAGTTATCAACCTATTTAAACTATTTGAAATTGATCGATTTTGAAGTTCATTAGCTCTAAGTGAGCATGCATTTATCTTTGTTATAGATTTTGAACGTCTATGCCGGTTTATAACGCTTATAAAGATGATAACCTATACCATGCTTTCTAATTGATTATAACGATTTAGAACAAGCTAAGGAAATTTTGTGTTGCATGCTTCATTTATTTTCGTTTATTTAATATAACGCTTATTCTAAACATGCTTATATGAAAATAAAACATACAACGTTAATTCACAAATTAACATAACTACTTATACTTAATTTATGAATATTTAACCATGCATATTCTATATTACAACATTTATAAAATACTTTTAATGCATGAAGCATGTTTATCCTATGGTGAGATTTTAAATCTAAATGACATACTTTATGCACAATCTGTTATTTAATTAAAACATACATTCACAATGCATAATTAATTAAACACACACTAAAGTGGACTGGTTTTGACATTTAAAACAAGAAAACAACTAATTTATTACATTAATAATTAAAAAAACAGGGCTGAACAGTTCTTGGGAACCTCGAACAATCCCGAACCGACCCCACATGGCTTGAACCAGACCAAAAATAGATGAATCGGACCTCCAAAACACCAAATGGGGTTTAATCGACCGAGACGGGGTTGAACTGGAATGGGAATGGCTGCACCAAATCGTTATGAAAAACAACATGCGCTTCTTCGAAAATGCATCAACGTCAAGACGCTGACCTGACTGGACAACCCCTGTTCTTCAGCCAATTTGAGTTCTTCCTCTTCTTTTGATCAATTGCAGGCCTATATGGACTCTAATGACTCTATAACAATTACAGACACTTCTCAACACATTAATGCTCATATACATGCGAGAAATTACAATTGCATCAACAAATTGAAGAGATAAAATTTCCAAAATCGTAATATATCCACTTTCGTACCTATTTTCGTTCATCAATGAATTGCTACCCACCAAGCTAAAATTGATGAAAACTAGGTGCCCAATCATGCCATGATACCAATTGGAGGAGTTAATATTAAGAATACGAAAGCAATTTAGGATCTAAGGCACATAACTACATCAATTTTAGGATTAAACATGCATTGCTCATTTAGCCGAAAATATATAAGGTATTATGTTACCAACCTCTTGTAGCTCCCAATTCAAGCAATTCGTGGGTTGTTTCTCTTCACCAATGGATCAAGGACCATCACCAAGATACTTCCTTGCTATTCTCAGACCTTAGAATGGATTGTGTGATCCTCTAGAGATGGGAATTGGAAAGGAAATAGCTTAAAGGTCAAACTTTTGAGAGTTTGGAGTTCTTGGCTTTTTGGAACCAATTTGGCAGCATAATAGATTGTAAAATTAATTGTTTCTTCATGATTCAATCCTCTGGTTATAGAAGAAATAATGCATCCCAAATTGCCCCAAAAATTGACACCATTTCATGGTGTAATTAGAGAGTCGATTAGGTGTGGCCAAAAGACTAGTTGCATGAAGGTGGTGTAATTCCACCACCTCCAAAAATTAGCTTAATTTTGAATTTTCTCAAAATTCAGAATTCTAATTTTATTTTATGAATTTTAATTAAATATAATTCATAACTATATAAAAAATAATTTAATTAATTATATTATATTAATTTAATATCTAATATTAAATTAATATTTTACACCCAATTCCGACTTTTCTCTAAACGAATTTTCTTGAACATGAATCCCTATTCACGTGTTCAATATTTAAATCATATTTATGAAAGATTAAAATTCCTTGCAGCGGAAGCGTATATCAGACCTTTTCGTTCTTAATTTGGTTTCTTTGAAAACACCGATACATTGGACCAAATTACAGAACGATTTCTATAAATCTCTACGGATTAAGCATGCTATACAAGTTCTAAACTCTTTAGAATTTAGGAACACTTACATGTTGCAACCAACTGAAGGGAATAAAAGTCCCCACGCAGCGGAAGCGCATCGATTGGACCTTATGCCGTATATTAATTAACATTAAAATACCGTTACGAAAACTCAATTAAAATTTAAACTCCTTTTAAAGTTGCTGGAAATTCAGTTTAAACATGCTTAAAAATAAATCTAAATTTATTTTCATGCTTTTCTAAAGAAAAGGGAAAGAACCGTCACATACCTTCGTTGAAGACTTGACCGTTCTTCGCCAACGACGCTCCACGAACGAAAACGCAGCAGCCGCCTTTGATTTTCTTCGCTGGAAATTCCTTCTTTGAATGACACAATAACCACAGAGGTTACGCCGGTATGTCTCTAAGTCTAGGAGGCAAAAGACTTGTGGGAGTCTTTCTCTAAGAGGGAGGCTAGAGAGAATTCTAGGTCTTGTCTTTGAGAGTCTAAGAGCAAGAGCAAGAATGTCAAGTCTCATGACCAATTAAGTCTAGTGTTCTATTTATAGAAGAGAGGCCATGAATAAAATATTCAATTAAATCAATCTTTTCCAAAATTGATTCAATCTTATTCCTTAATTAATCAATCATGATCAATCAATTCTATAATTGATTAATCTTTTCCACAAATGACTAATTACTTCCATAAGTGATTAGATCATTTCCATAAATGATTAATCACTTCCTGAAGTGATTAATTATTTCCATAATTGATTAATTCCCGGTTAATGAATTCTTTAATTAATTAACCACCAATTAAATATCACATATTTAATTCCCGGCCTAGAATTAATTAATTTGCCCAAACACATTTTAGGCCTTAAATTAATTAATTCATTATTTGAACTCTTTCAAACTTCCATAAATTATATTTGAACTTTTCAAATATTAATTTCTCTCATAATAATATATCAATATATATTATATTTGTTTCCCTTAATAAATTGAACATTTTCAATTTACTTTTATTACTTAGTTGCCTCAAATTACTTTACGAGCTACCAGTGGGACCTAATGGACCTGCAGATCAGAAGCTCCAACGATGTGAGATTAATTGGTCAAACTCATTAACCACATTAATCAATATTTGTTAACTGTGTGTACATTCCACTATAGACTCATAGTTGCACTCTTCTCACTGCAGACATATTTTCTGTGTCCACGGATCTAGACCAATATCAACTAGTTAGTCCTTCACGAGTGTCCGTAACACCAGCTGGGTCAAATTACCGTTTTACCCCTAGGTTACCTCTATTTCCTTAAATACCAATTCTCCTCTAATGAACAACCTATTTGTGGTCCAACCATCAAACAGAAAACCCTCTCGTGCCATTGAGAGGGTAGGCCCTTTGTTCAAGACTCGGAGTAACCACTTAAGGGAACACTCATCTGCTTCCCTAAAGTCGGGAAGGAGTGAATTCCATCTTGTATGATTATGTTCCCAGCTCCCCATTTGGTCTTGTCCCCAAATTGGTAGGTTTATTGAGTCGGCGTATTGGCCACTCTCACCCATACAAATCAAAGGACAATCTCTCATGAGCAGGAGTCCATAATCAACTCAGGATTAAGACTAAGTTGTCTAGGTCATCCTAGTGAAATAGAAAACCAACTAGTTAACGGTGTTATAACCAGTGGTTACTATTTCGCGGTCCGGTCTTATGCAAACTCATCGCATAGGATACCCCCACTCGCATGTCTCCTACACGAACGCGTTGGATCGCAGCGTTTGTATCAAATACAAAGTGGGTCGTATCCATAGTGTCACCAGGATAAGGCACCCAGTCTTATCCCTATACTATAGACCCTTTAGGCTGTTTCTTGAACAATGATCCCATATGTCGCTACATATAGTTCAAGACTCATATTACAACTTTGGATGTCTAGTTTATTGGATTAGGGTTATTATTAGGCAAAGACAAATATAAAATAACTAATAACAATTAATGGAAAAATATATCAATATTATTTCATTAATATCCGGTCAACGGTTACATTCACTATCTACGAGTTTTAGGGCATAAAACCCAACACCAACAACACAACACAATGCTTCAAATCACGAACTATTCGTCAAAACTCCAAGAACACCACCACCAGTGATCACCTACTATCCTCTGGATTGTGAGATAGGATTGTGGGATCCAATATGTCTTGGAAAGGGAAAGATTTACAGCAAGAGCTTGTTGTGATGTAGAGAGAATTGCAGAGAAATTCTTCTTCTTCAAAGAGAAAAATGAGAGTGAACCAAAAGTGAAGTCATGTCCACTTTTTTATGTCTCACGATCAAAAGAAAGATCTGGCATAACTCCCCCACTCCCCAGCAACTATTGGGGAGTTATTTTATTAAATAAAAATAAATATTAAAAACTATATATTAATTTAATTAAACATGAAATTTAATTAAATCAAATTATATTATATAGTTTTTAATTAACCAATTTGATTAAATCACATTTAATCAAATAAAATTATGCCAGCCAATTAATTCCAAAATTAATTGTTCCCATTATTAATTAAATATCATATACTTAATTAATTTTACAATTGAATCATATTCAAATGTAGCTCATTCATATACTAGAGTTTTAATATGAATCCCTATTCATATTATTTTAACCTATAGTTTAATATGAATTCAATTCCTATTTAATATTTGAACTCCTTCAAATATATAATTCTCTCATCAATTAATTTGAGTCACATCCAAAATTAATTTTATTATAAAGCCTAATTCACTAATTAAACTTATACTATAATGTATCTCCATACATTATATTAATTGCATCAAATACAATTAACAAAAATTCCATTTAATATTCAAGACTAATTAATCTCAAAACCATTTACGAGCTAGCAGGTGGACCTAATGGACTTACAGATCAGAAGCTCCAACGATACGAGATTAACTGGCTAAACTCATTAACCAAGTTAATCAACATTCGTTAATTGTGGGTCACTCCACTAAAGACCCACAGCTGCACTCTTCTCACTGTAGAATATTTATATGTCCATAGATATTGACCAATACAGTAAGTCAATCCTTCACAAGTGTTCGTAATGCCAGCTGGATCAAATTACCGTTTTACCCCTGGGTTACCTCTGAATCCTTAAGTACCATTGATCCCTCTAATGAACAAGTTGTTTAGGGTCCAACCACTAAACAGGAGTTCCTCTCGAGCCAGGAGAGGACGGTGTGCCTTTGTTCAAGCCCTGGAATCAGCCCTTAAGGGAACACACATCTACTTACCCCAATAGGGGAAAGAGTGAATTTCATCTTGTACTGTTATGTTCCTAGCCCCCATTCGGTCTTGCCCCTGAAATGGTAGGATTATTAAGTCGATGAACTGGCCACTCTCACCCATACGAATCTAAGGACAATCCCTACTGAAAAGGGGTTCATAACAGACTCATGATTGAGATTGAGTTACCTAGGTCGTCCTATTGAAATAGAAACCTAAACTAGTCAACGACGTTACATCTAGAGGTTACTATTTCGCGGTCCGGTCTTATGCAAACTCATTGCATAGGATACCCCCACTTGCATGTCTCCTACATGGATGTTTTGGATCATTGCATCTGTATCAAATACAAGGTGGGTTGTATCACATAGTGTCACCAAGATAAGGTACCCAACCTTATCCCTGTACTATAGACCATTTAGGTTGTTACTTGGACACCGATCCCTGTATGTCCCCTACATACTAGTCCAAGTTTCATTTAAACAACCTTGGATCTTAGTTTATTGGATTTAGGGTTTATTAATGCAAACTCGATTATTCAATAACCAAATTACTGAATCACTCAAATAACGCTTTATTGAGATCGATTAATTTGTTTCATTTACTATCTACGGGTTTTAGGGCATAAAACCCAACAATTTAAATGTATCAAACTCTCTTAAATTATGGTTAAATTCAAAATTAAACCATTATGTCGATAATATCGTATATAGTCAACATTAATTCCCAAAACCGAATTTGAACGATTCAAACTCTCTCATGATAATGTTCTAAGGTTTATTTCAATATGAGCTAGCAACGGGACTTAATGGACCTATAGATCATGGGCTCCAACGATTCAAGATTAACCAGCTAAACTCATTAACCCAATTAATCAACAGTCGTTAGCTACCGGGACACTCCACTATAGCCCAGTAGCTGCATTCCCCTCACTGTAGATATATTTCTGTCCACTCGATATAACCATGATTAGTAAGTCGATCTTTCACAGGTTGTTCGTAACTAGAGTTGGGTCAAATGCCCATTTTACCCTAAAGTTACATCTTGCTCCTTAAGTCGTCCCACTGATCCTCTAATGAACAATTGGATTATGGTTCTACTATCAAACCCAGTCCCTCTCAGGTCAATGAGAGGGTGGGACCCCTTTTTCAAGTCCTGAAGTTAGCACTTAACGAAACAACCTCTCTACTATTGGGTTTTATGCCCCAAAACTCGTATATAGTAAATGCAACGATTGACCGAATATTAATAAAATGATATTGATTTATTCTTCAATTAAGTATTATTATTTGTATTATGTTTGTCTTTCCTAAATAACTCTAATCCAATAAACTAGACATCCTAAGTTGTGGTATGAGTCTTGAGTTGTATGTGGAGACATACGGGGATCATTGTTCAAGATACAGAAGGATTGGAATTCCCAATTCCGTTACAGCGGAAGCAATTGGACCGTTCGCAATTTAATTTTGTTTCTACAAAATACTAGTACATTGGCAAAATTCAAAATTCATAATTCTACAATTTAAGGTTAAGCAAACTTACCGTCGTGGAAGACTCTGAAATCAAGAGCACGTTCTTGATTGTTCTTCAATGGCGAACACCACCATAAAGCCTTCCCCGCTATTCTCTGAGTTTAGGAACGAGAATGTGGGATCTCTGAATCTCGAATTTGGGATGGGAAAAACAGAGAAGAATTTCTCTCGGTTTTCTTGTTGAGAGAGAATGAGATAGAGAGAGAGATCTTGTGAGAGCCCAAAAACTCCAGAAATGATCCTCCTGTAAAGCGTAAGGGAAAGACTCCTGTAACATGGGATCTGATAACCACTCCCCTAATTGGGGAGTTGGTTATTTAATTAAATCATTATAATATAAAAATATTATATTATAAATTAACTAATCAAACATTAATTAATTAACTATATATATAATTAAACATCTTATCTTTAATTATATATGTGCATTAAATCATATTAAATGCACAACTCACACATAATATATAGTTTTAATTAAGTTTAATTAAATCGCATTTAATTAAATTAATTAAACTAAACAATTAATTAATTCATAATTAATTAATTCTTTGACCAATTAAATATCACATATTTAATTAATCATACATTTGAATATGATTCAAATGTGCATCTCTCTTATAACCTATAGTTTTAATATGAATCATATTCACATTAAAATTAATCTATAGTTTTAATTTAATTAAATCACATTTAACTAAATTAAATTAAACAATTAATTATTTCAAAAATCAATTAGTTTTGTAATTAATTAAATATCAACTATATTTAATTAATTACATATTAGAATCATATTCTAATATATCTCTCATATGTTATAGTTCAATTAAATCATACTTAATTCAACTAAATTGAATAATTAACTAATTCATTATTAATTAAATATCATATATTTAATTAAATATATACTTGAACTCCTTCAAATATATTATTTTCTCAATTTAATAAAGTTTAATCACAAATTAAACTTTGTATTATAATGTATCAACATACATTATATTAATTGTACCTTATACAATTAACTTGATTCCCAAATTGAATTTGAACTATTCAAATCTTTCAAGATAAATTGTTCCCAATTACTCTTTACCAGCTAGCAGGGGGACCTAATGGACCTATAAATCAGAAGCTCCAATGATATGAGGCTAACTGACTAAACTCATTAATCGAGTTAACCAATATTCATTAACTGTGGGTCACTCCACTAAAGACCCACAGTTGCACGCTTCTCACTGTAGAATATTTCTGTGTCCACGGATATTGACCAATAACGGTAAGTCAATCCTTCACGAGTGTTCGTAACTTCAGCTGGGTCAAATTACCATTTTACCCCTGAGTTACCTTTGGCTCCTTAAGTACCAGTGATCCTCTAATGAACAACCTGTTTATGGTCCAACCAGCCAACAAAAAGTCCCTCTCGGGCCAGTGAGAGGGCGGGATCCATTTGTTCAAGACCCGGAGTCACCACTTAAGGGAACACTCATCTACTTCTTCTAGAAGCAGGAAGGAGTGAATTCCATCTTGTGTTGTCATGTTCCCAGCCCCCCACTCGGTCTTGTCCCCAAGAAGGTAGGCTTATTGAGTCGGCATGCAGGCTACTCTCACCCGTACCAATCAAAGGACAATCTCTCGTGAGAAGGAGTTCATGACACACTCAGGATTAAGACTGAGTTACCTAAGTCATCCTATTGAAATAGTAACCTAACTAGTTAACGGTGTTACATCTAGTGGTTTACTACTTCGTGGTCCGGTCTTATGCAAACTCATTGCATAGAATACCCCCACTCGCATGTCTCCTACATGGCCTTGGATCAATACGTCTGTATCAAATACAAAGTAGGTCGTATCTCATAGTGTTACTAGGATAAGGTACCCAGCCTTATCCCTGTACTATAGACCTTTTAGGTTGTTGATGACATGCAAAAATGTCATCATTTTCCTATTCATTTTAGCTAGTTTTGTGCATAAATTGTGAGCTTTAATGTATTTTTATGTTGATTTTACAGAAAACCGAGTTCGAACAGCAAAACTGAGATTTTAAGAGAATTTGGGTAAATTTGAAGACTTTTTGGGCAATTTGAAGAATAATCATTGAAGATCCAAGCCCTAAGGTCCAAGAAGAGAAGATAATTAAAGTGGGAGGCCCAAAAAGCCCAAAAGATTAAAGAAAGGAGGCAAAAATCCGCAAATAAGGCTTCTAGAAGGCCTAGCGTCTCGACGCTAGGACCGTAGCGTCTCGATGCTAGGTGATCAGCAAAGCGCGCTCCAAAATCGCGATAGCGTCGCGACGCTGTCTGCGTAGCGTCGCGACGCTGCAACAACTTCTGCTCCAAGAAAGTATGACGTCAGAGCGTCGCGACGCTGTGACGTAGCGTCTCGACGCTACCGACTTGTTCAGCAAGAAATTTCCAGCCCCTTGCACTATAAAAACGCCCCTTCCCTTTGGTTCAAATCATCCCATTTTTGGGGGAGCTCTCCCCTAGCTCAATAGAGAGAAAAGTGAGAAGAATTGTGGAGAAAAAAAGGCGGAATTGAGCGAGATTCCAAGGCTCAAGATTCAAGATGATCGTAGCGGGAGCTTGGGATCAACTTATCGGTTATTTCTTCCTTACTTCTTTGTAATTTCCTATTTTAATTTGAGTTAGGCCTATGGATCAAGATCATTTTGGCAAGATTATTTCCAATTGTGAGTAGATCTTGAGACCTAGGGTCGTTACTCTAGCTAATTGGATATTGTAGCGCAATTACTTGGATTATGTAATGAATTTCTTCATATTTCATCTATGCAATTCATTCTTAATGCTTTTAATCTCTTGATCACGGATTAATTGATTTGTTGGTCTAAATTGATACTCGACAGAGAGAAATTAGATTAGATCCAAATTGCATGGCTAATAATTGCTTGGAACACGAGAGTGAAAGAGAATTGTTAGAAATTGATAATGAAGTTGCTTAATGCCATACTATGATTAACTAAGGAGATGGACACATGAATTAGTTATGTTAGTATGAGATGCGGAGGAACTTGAAAGAGAAATCCGCTTAAAATTACTTCTAGATTTATGAAATTGAAGATTATTAATTACATACATCCATGTATTTGAGCTACATATCCAAAGAAGCTAGATAACACCCTAGGTCACGCCCCCTTAATAGGATATTTCCATTTTGTTATTACATGTTTATTTTTATTAGTTCTTTAATTTTCGCTCTATCATTCGAGTTGATCTTCTAAATAAAATTAAAACATGATGGTTCTTGGTACTTAATGGAATTAATTCAATTTCCCTGAGGATTCGATACTCGGAATACTTTCCGTTTTATATTACTTGCGGCCCGTGCACTTTGCGGTCATCAGTTGTTACTTGAACACCGATCCCCGTATGTCCCCACATACTAGTTCAAGTTACATATCAACAACCTTGGATCTTAGTTTATTGGATTTGGGTCATATTGTGCAATTCTAGACTTAATATGACAATAACACTTTATTGCATAAACCTCAATAACACTTTATTGATACAAGTGCATAATTCGTTAATTATTCACTATCTACGAGTTTTAGGACATAAAACCCAACAAACTCCCACTTAGACTAAAAATCTAGTTTAGTGGGAATGTACAATAATCTATCCCAGCAGTGGGTGTATAAATACATGTATAATACATAAAACGTATTTACAATGTACAAATACAATAAACTGGGGCATCACTATACCCATTACATAATGGTATCACTATACCCATTACACTTCTCCCACTTGCCTTAGATTACATCTTTGTACATAACTCGTAGACCTAGACCATCTAGATGACCCTCATACACTTTAGCCGAGAGAGCCTTCGTGAATGCATCAACAATATATCATTTAGATTCAATGTGCTAGCTTTTCTTGTAATAGGTAAGTTCATATTTGGAACACCTTCCAAATTAGGCTTGAACTTCATAAGTCATACAGTCTCTATCGGTGCTTCATAAGCAACTATTTATCAGCCTATTTGGTCGAGACTGCAGATATGTCATAATATAGCTCCTCCATTAAGAGTGAGCACAAACATTGTGAACATCTGTGTGTTAGTGTATCCCATAAGAATCCAATCCTCAGTGCCATACACGAGCATATAGATCCTCATTCTCCTAAGATACTAGAGGATACACTTAACGGCTCTCCAAAGATCAAAACCTAGAATCAATTATTGATACTTACTGAAAATCCCTAGGGCATAAGGTATGTGTCTCATATCCTCAACTTCTTGAGGTGTCTAAGGACACAATTCCTTAGACATAAGAATTCTATGTCTGAAAAGGTAGAGAACCTTTCTAGGAATTCTGCATCTTATATCTAACTAACATTTCGTAGATATAAGACATTTGAGACAAGGCTAGCTTGGCTTCTCCCAAACTTTCATTTGGAAATGAGTTGCTAGCCTCTTTTAATGTCAGTAAGATAACCTACATCATCCTCAATGATTAGGATATCGATCACCAACAACACTAAGAGAGCTACTGAACTATTGATGATTACTTGCAAACACAAGACTCATCAATGTTATGATTAAGGCCAAAAGATTTGGTCACTATATCAAAACTTATATTTCAGGATCGAAATGCTTAGGTCAATCCATGAATGGATCACTTAAGCTTGCAAACCCTTTTTCTTTTGATCTTGTTGTATGAACCCTTATGGTTAAGACCTTTAATGTCTCATTTTGTCTTGTAAATCCACTTGTAACTAATAGGTGTTACCCATCAAGCAAATCTACAAGATCCCAAATGGAAGTGAAATACAAAAGACTTCATTTCCAGGTCCATGGCTTTAATCCATTGGTCCTTGTCAACATCATTCACTTTCTTTCTAAAAGATAATGAATCCTCTATGCCATCATCAGGTATGATGACCTAGGCTTCAAACAAGCCCATGTAACGTTCAGGTTATAAAACAATCCTCCCACTACATTGAGGCAATCTCAACTATTGAGATGGATGTGACTGACCATATGCACTAGTCCATCAACAATTCTTGATGAACAGCTAGCCTTATCAACAACTCTTGTGGATGTTCCTGTAGCTTCATTAGTAAATACACTTAAACCGATCTTACTTTGTGACTTATGATTTCTCATATGGTCGTCTTCTGAGAATTTAGAATTTGTCAATACAAATTCTTTATTCTCTTGTGAATTGAAGAAGTATCCACTTCTTGTTTCCTTTGGGGTTGCCTACTGCAGTCAATACTGCATGACCCCAAAACGAGCTAGGCAATTGTGCATAGCTCAACATGGATCAAACCATATCCAATAGGGTTCTATTTCTCCTAAATGAGATTTAGGGTGTGATCCCATGTACTATCAAATAGTCCTGGAATCTCAAATCCCTATACTCAACATTTTGATCAGATCAAAATGTTTATATCATCTCACCTAACAAGTTTTCAACTTCAGTCCTATGCCCCTTCGAATTTTTCAAGAGCTTCAGACTTAAGTTGCATTAGGTAGAGATATTTTAGGAGAAATCCTTTGCCTCTTTATCACTTTGAGTATTCGCAGTCTTTAACAGTTCAATGCTCATAACTGTTTTACTCTCGATTAGTCTTAAAACATTTAGGTTATTTTTCAGTCCAGCTGAATTAGTGTCAACTCCATTTCATGAATAAAACTGTGTTAGCAGAGAAAGGTAAAGAGTAACATTGTTCTAGCATTACAGATACAGAAATCTAATTTCTGCTCAAATTAGGAAATACATACACATTATCTAATAATATGTATTTTTCTCCCACTAAGAAAAATAACTTAATGTTCCCCATTGTTACAGCTGAGATAACCTCTCTAGTTCTCAACTTTGAGAGTTATTACATCAACAACAAGTTGTTGCCAGGAACTCATGCCTTTAAAAGAAGAACACACATCATTTGTAACCCCTGAATCAAGTATTCAGGGAGAATCACTATTCTTTACTAATCACATTTTCAAGACAAGTAAATGAAAATTACGGTCTTGAACAACTTCTCTTTTCCCAAGCAGGGTCCTATGTCATATTCACCAAGAACAATTCTTAATGAATTAAACATATGGGGCATGAGGACATTCCTCAGTTAAGACTAATCCTAGACTTATTTACCACAATTCGTCGTTTAAGCTTGTTGTATTACCGTTATTTATAAAATAGCGTAAGACAATGCACATTAATATATTATATAATTGTTGAAGTAACAAATTACATGTAATAATAATCGCACTAACCCATTACAAATAATCCAATCAAATTCTGCAAAAACAAACAGGCAATCAAAGAAACCCTATAAAACTATTGATTTAGTATTTGCAATGATACTTCAAAGGTTTAGCATAACAACCACCAAAGGGTGGTCAGCTACTCCTCCTCTGAATTGAGACAATCTCAACCAAACTCTAACACCATAATAACTCATATTCCGTTGGCGTTTAGTTACCGTTGTTCGATCAAGGATTCGTTAACTCACTTAACTCATCCCGTAAGTGTAACCCTCCCACTTTCAGATCCCAGAGGTACGGACCAACAGGCTACCATAAGGAAAGACAACTGCTGGTAATTAACCTAAGTGACCCTATCCATTTCTGGAGTTCGCAGTGTTTCGAAACATATGATCAGGCCCTCCGAAGGATGGTCGCTCCAGGACGACACGCGGGCGCATCATAAGAATCTCACGGTGCGACCTAGGGGTGGAGACCGTAGGATACGTTGACACACGAACTGCTCCCACTTACTATAGACATTCTCCCCATTCACCTTGTTATTGATCCATGCAAACACTTTCCGAAGGGAGGCCGCGCATAGGGCGACACGAAGCCGAGCATGAATCTCACGGTGTGAACACAGGGGGACGTGAGAGTAAAAACTCGATATGAAAATCTTGTTTTTATATTTTTCCTCCCACTGAAATGTCCTACCATATTTTAGGGTTATTTAACTTAGATAAACCCGACTAAGTCAATCTATCTAAGTCTATGCCTATTATAACTCTTATAATAAGGTCTTTACACTAATGTCTAGGTCAATTAAACCTTTTTAATTACCTAGTGACATTGCATGCTAATAGGATAATGGTTAATTCAACTCAGGTATCAGGTCAGTTCCCAGGTAGGAGATAACTCCAGCCTAGACAGAACCTCACCGGAAGAGTTCCCTTATAACTAAAATCCTATTTGTCCTACTTACCATATTTTAAAACTATTAAAAAACTAAGTAAGACATAATTTCTAATCCTATTAGAAATTGTGATCTTAAGTCTAATTAATTTTAAACAATTTTAAAATAAACTTATTTTCCCTAAGATCATATGTTTGCATGCAACTCTTTGTTATAGGTTTATAAATTTCTAATCATTAATATTATAACTATTATGAATTTTAATGAATTAGACCTATAACATGCTACTATGGTTAATAAATTAAAATCAAATTCTAATTAATTAATTAACCATACTATAGCAAACATGACATTCAATAATATAACAATTATATTTAAGCTAATGTATGTCATGCGCAATGCAATTTTAATTTCCTTTAATTAATTTAACTCTTAAAATAATTATACAAGAAAATTAATCACATGTATTGACATTTTCATTCATTAATATAACTATTTATATTAATCGCCCATGAAAACAAATTAAGCATATAAATTACTTATAGAAATATAACTCTTATATTTTTAAACTATAGTAATTTCATGCTCAATGCTTCTCAATTTTCATCCATTTAATATAACATTTTATATTAAACATCCATTAAAATTAAATTCATACATATTACATAATTATAACATTTATAATAATAAATATGCATGAACATGCTTAACTATGGTTGGATTTAAATACTATATGACATTCATAAAGCAAATAAATAGCTAAGTAGACGGGTTTTGGCATCCTAGGACTCAAAAATTAGATAAAAAAAATTACATTAATTTATCTAATAAAGTCCTATCTTGCCGTGAACCAGCCCAAAACGGCCTCGAACGGCGTCCAAACCCTTCGAACCGACGAGAAAACGGGTTGAACCAAGTTAAACCAGCTCAAAATCCACTTGAACCGGCATAAAATAACTTGAACCAGCTCAAAAAACCCCTTGAACCAGCTTAAAATGAGTCCAGACCGCATAAAATGTGTAGAACCAGTCAAAACCAAGCTAAACCGATCAATAAACTACTGAACCACCGAGAACCGGTCAAAGACCGATCAAAAAACTTGAACCTCAACTGAACCATAACTGTACGAACCGGACCGCATCACACCTTAAATGCTCGGAAGTTGCAAAAGTCGTAGACGCTCCAACCGCACGCCACACGTGGACACGTGTCACATTCCCGCTGGCGCTCCAAAACACGCAGGAATTCACGTTCACGATCAGCACTTCTTTAATTTTTGTAACCGCATGCAACAACAAGCGCTGTAGTTCGAATCCCAGCGGACGCTGCTTCGAATTTTTTTTTAAATTTTTTTATTTTCGTTCGCGACCAGGTTCGAACCTCCGCCCTTGAAGCCGAAAATGCACGCTGACGCGCTCCGCCCCCCATGGCTTGAGTTCGAGCCCCAACAAATGCGAAAATGCATTTTTCCTTTTCTTTTTAATTTCCAGCGCGTTTTAGTGTTCATCAGCGTTCATCCGCGAGTTTCTTCAGATTTCTGGGTTTTGCAGCCCTCTGTATACCCAGAAAATTAAATTGTCAGCAGCAATCTTCTTCAATTTTGGTCCCAAATCTGTCGATTTTCTTCAAAATTGATACAGAATCTCCGACACGGACTTACATATAATAATTCGCAACATAATGCCCAAAAACACGGGCTCTTACATGATCAAATCAATGAAAATTTGCAAATTCTAATGTCAAAAACCCTAACCATCTACTAGCAAAATTCATATATCAAATGCATAAATTAATCCCACCATTCAACCCATGCAAATTTTGTAAAACAAAAATAAAATACGATCGGCTCTGATACCAATTGAAGGATTGGAATTCCCAATTCCGTTACAGCGAAAGCAATTGGACCGTTCACAATTTAATTTTGTTTCTACAAAATACTAGTACATTGGCAAAATTCAAAATTCATAATTCTACAATTTAAGGTTAAGCAAACTTACCGTCGTGGAAGACTCTGAAATCAAGAACACGTTCTTGATTGTTCTTCAATGGCGAACACCACCATAAAGCCTTCCCCGCTATTCTCTGAGTTAAGGAACGAGAATGTGGGATCTCTGAATCTCGAATTTTGGATGGGAAAAACAGAGAAGAATTTCTCTCTGTTTCTTGTTGAGAGAGAATGAGATAGAGAGAGAGATCTTGTGAGAGCCCAAAAACTCCAGAAATGATCCTCCTGTAAAGCGTGAGGGAAAGACCCCTGTAACATGGGATCTGATAACCACTCCCCTAATTGGGGAGTTGGTTATTTAATTAAATCATTATAATATAAAAATATTATATTATAAATTAATTAATCAAACATTAATTAATTAACTATATATATAATTAAACATCTTATATTTAATTATATATGTGCATTAAATCATATTAAATGCACAACTCTCACATAATATATAGTTTTAATTAAGTTTAATTAAATCGCATTTAGTTAAATTAATTAAACTAAACAATTAATTAATTCATAATTAATTAATTCTTTGACCAATTAAATATCACATATTTAATTAATCATACATTTGAATATGATTCAAATGTGCATCTCTCTTATAACCTATAGTTTTAATATGAATCATATTCACATTAAAATTAATCTATAGTTTTAATTTAATTAAATCACATTTAACTAAATTAAATTGAACAATTAATTATTTCAAAAATCAATTAGTTTGGTAATTAATTAAATATCAACTATATTTAATTAATTACATATTAGAATCATATTCTAATATATCTCTCATATGTTATAGTTCAATTAAATCATATTTAATTCAACTAAATTGAATAATTAACTAATTCATTATTAATTAAATGTCATATATTTAATTAAATATATATTTGAACTCCTTCAAATATATTATTCTCTCAATTTAATAAAGTTTAATCACAAATTAAACTTTGTATTATAATGTATCAACATACATTATATTAATTGTACCTTATACAATTAACTTGATTCCCAAATTGAATTTGAATTATTCAAATTCTTTCAAGATAAATTGTTCCCAATTACTCTTTACGAGCTAGCAGGAGGACCTAATGGACCTACAGATCAGAAGCTCCAATGATATGAGGTTGACTGACTAAACTCATTAATCGAGTTAACCAATATTCATTAACTGTGGGTCACTCGGTCTTGTCCCCAAGAAGGTAGGCTTATTGAGGCGGCATGCAGGCCACTCTCACCCGTACTAATCAAAGGACAATCCCTTGTGAGAAGGAGTTCATGACACACTCAGGATTAAGACTGAGTTACCTAGGTCATCCTATTGAAATAGTAACCTAACTAGTTAACGATGTTACATCTAGTGGTTTACTACTTCGTGGTCCGGTCTTATGCAAACTCATTGCATAGAATACCCCCGCTCACATGTCTCCTACATGGACGTCTTGGATCAATACGTCTGTATCAAATACAAAGCAGGTTGTATCTCATAGTGTTACCAGGATAAGGTATCCAGCCTTATCCCTATACTATAGACCTTTTAGGTTGTTACTTGAACACCGATCCCCGTATGTCCCCACATACTAGTTCAAGTTACATATCAACCACCTTGGATCTTAGTTTATTGGATTTGGGTCATATTGTGAAATTCTAGACTTAATATGACAATAACACTTTATTGCATAAACCTCAATAACACTTTATTGATACAAGTGCATAATTAGTTAATTATTCACTATCTACGAGTTAATTATTCACTATCTACGAGACGCTGTGAAGATAGCGTCCCGACGCTGACGCGATTTCAACCGTCTGGAGCGTGGAATCGCGACAGCGTCGAGACGCACAAGGCTAAGCGTCCCGACGCTGTTGCGTCTGGAGCTGTTTCCTGGGCAGAACCGCGGCTGTTCTTCACCAAAATTGCCGATTTTTACACGTTCTTCACTGATTTTCAAGCACAAAACTAGACCCGGACTTTACAGACTCGATTTACAGAATATTTGCCCAAAACGCAGGGGCCTTTACATGATCAAATCATAAATAAAGCTGTAAATCTAAGGCCAATTGAAACCAAAACAGTTTATCGCAAACCATACATTCACAATGCAATTAATCCCACCATACAAAACCGATCGTAAATCTCAAAACAACGTTTTAAATTCAAAATGGCTCTGATACCAAATGAAGGGATAATAGCCCTTTTTGCAGCGGAAAACAACAAAGACCTTTTCGAATAAAACGCCGATTGGGATACCAATACGACGGCAAAAGAAAATAAATTTTTACAGCGAACATTATAGTCAAATTGAGTGCTGTAAACAGATATAAGCATGCTAAAAATCAAGGGAAAAATTCTAGATCTAATCTAGAATTGGGTTCTAATGACCCTAGTTCAAGAAAAACCTTACCCTTGAAGAAATCCTTGAACGTTTCGCCAAAATTCTTCGATTTTCTCCCAAAAAACAGCAGCAGTCACACCTTGATCTTGCTGGAAAAAATGCCACGAACACCACCACGAGGTTACACCAGTATTCTCAAAGGGATACACGTTGAGAGCTTGTGGGAACTCAAAAACCTAAGGAAATTTTCTGGATCAAGAACTCTGTCTTCTCTGAGAGAGTGCAGAACGAGAGAGAACGAGAGAGAGGGAGAGATAGGCGTGAGAGACGTGAGACTGAGCGTAATCCTCTAACTACACCCTGAACACATAATATCAGGTAACTGAAAAATATCAGTTACCTGATATTTTTAATTAATTATAATTTTAAAATCATAATTTTAAATTACAATTAATTGTATTTTAATTAATCTAAATTAATTAAAATAACACTAATTTAAATCCAATTTAAATTAATATCCCTCTTATCTTATAGTTTAATTAAATCAAATTTAATTAAACTAAATTAATTAATTAATTCGAAATTAATTAATAAAAATTAAAATAAAATTGAACATCACATATTCAATTACTATTTTCTCTCTCAAAACTATAGTATTAATATACATCCAATGCATATTAATTATAACCTATAGTTTTAATATGAACCAAATTCATATTTCAGTATAATGTTCGAACACCTTCGAATATTCAATCCATCCTTAGAATTTTACCTCAACGCCCTAAATGAGCTACCGGTGGGACCTAATGGACCTACAGATCAGAAGCTCCAACGATATGAGATTAGTTGGTTAAACTCATTAACCAAGTTAATCAATATTCGTTAACTGTGGTTCACTCCACTAAAGAACCACAGCTGCACTCTTCTCACTGCAGATATATTTCTGTGTCCACGGATATTGACCGTCAACAGCAAGTTAGCCCTTCACGTGTGTTCGTACCCCAGCTAGGTCAAATTACCGTTTTACCCCTGGGCTACCTCTTGGTCCTTAAGTACCAGTGCTCCTCTAATGAACAACCTGTTTGTGGTCCAACCAACAAACAAAGATCCCTCTCGTGCCATAAAGAGGGTAGGGCCCATTGTTCAAGACCCGGAAACACCACTTAAGGGAACACACCTCTACTTACCCTCATATCAGGAAGGAGTGAATTCCATCTTGTAAGACTACGTTCCCAGCTCCCCACTCGGTCTTGTCCCCAAAATGGTAGGCTTATTGAGTCGGCGAACAGGCCACTCTCACCCGTACAAATCAAAGGACAATCCCTCATGGACAGGAGTCCATAATCCACTCAGGATTAAGGCCAAGTTGCCTAGGTCATCCTAGTGAAATAGAAACCGAGCTAACTAACGGTGTTAGAGTTAGTGGTTAACTATTTCGCGGTCCGGTCTTTGTGCAAACTCATTGCACAGGATACCCCCACTCGCATGTCAGCCACATGAACGCGTTGGATCATTACGTTTGTATCGATATACAAAGCGGGCCGTATCCATAGTGTCACCAGGATAAGGTACCCAGCCTTATCCCTATACTACAGACCCTTTACTCTAAAACTTGAACATTGATCCCCGTATGTCCCTACATACTAGTTCAAGCCTCATTCTATTAGCCATGGATGTTTAGTTTATTGGATTAGGGTTAACAAGACAAGATATAATACAAACATTGAATAATACATCACTTTATTAATGTTTGGTCAAATGTACATTTACTATCTACGAGTTTTAGGGCATAAAACCCAACAATAACATCGTTAACTAGTTAGGTTTCCATTTCACTAGGACAACTTAGACAACTTAGTCTCAATTTAGAGTTAGTTATGGACTCCTGTTCTTGAGGGATTATCCTTTGATTTATATGGGTGAGAGTAGCCAAATACGCCGACTCAATTAAGCCTATCATTTTAAGGACAAGACTGAGTGGGGAGTTGGAAACATAATCACATAAGATGGAATTCACTCATTCCCGACTTTACGGAAGCAAATGAGTGTTCCCTTAAGTGGTGTCTTCGAGTCTTGAACTAAAGGTCCTACCCTCTCATTGGCACGAGAGGGTTTTCTGTTTGGTGGTTGGACCACAAACAGGTTGTTCATTAGAGGAACACTGGTACTTAAGAACATAAAGGTAACCTAGGGGTAAAACGTAAATTTGATCCAGCTGGTGTTACGGACACTCGTGAATGACTAACTTGTTATTGGTCTATAGCCGTGGACGCAAAAATATGTTTGCAATGAGAAGAGTGCAACTGTGAGTCTATAGTGGAATGTACCCACCGTTAACGAATAATGATTAAATTGGTTAATGGCTGTAACCAATTAAACTCATTCGTTGGAACTTTTGATCTGCAGGTCAATTAGGTCCCACTGATAGCTCGTAAAGTATTTTGAGGCAACTAAGTCATGAATGTGAATTGAAAGTGATCAATTTACTAAGGGAAACAATATAATGTCTGGTGATGCATTATGATAAATTATGAGAGAAATAAATATTTGAAGAAATTCAAATATTAATATGAATTTGATTCATATTAAATTTATAGGATATAAGAGAATTTAAACGAGTTCAAATTTTAATATGAATTTGATTCATATTATAGAATTAATTAATTAAAGGCCTAAAATTAAATATATGATATTTAATTAGGTAATTAATTAATTGAAGACCCGAAATTAAATATATGATATTTAATTGGAAAATTAATTAATTATAGAATTATTCAATTGAGAAATTAATCAATTATGGAAATGATTGATCAATTATGGAAATAATTGATTATTTGTGAATATTTTATTCTTGATTTTTTCCTATAAATAGAACACTAAACCTAGGGTTTAGAAGACACAATTCACAAGACAAGATTGAAGGCTCATTCTTGTATTCTTTCTAGCCTCATTCTTAGAGAAAGACTCCCACAAGTTCATTGCCTCCTAAACCAAGAGTTATACCAGTGTAACCTTTGTGGTGTGCCCCCTTAAAGGAGTCGCTACGTTTTTTCATATTCATAACGAGAAAAGAGTTTGTGATCTTCCCAAGGAGTTGGTGAAAATCGTTCTAAGTCACAACGAAAGTAAGTCTCTTTTTCCTTGAGTTTTGAGATTTTGTTGTTGGGTTTTATGCCCTAAAACTCGTAGATAGTAAATGTACTTTTGACCGAACATTAATAAAAGTGATGTATTATTCAATGTTTGTATTATATCTTGTCTTATCAACCCTAATCCAATAAACTAAACATCCAAGGCTAAGAGAATGAGGCTTGAACTAGTATGTAGGGTGATAGCGAGCATAGCTAGCTATCTTTACTCATTTAATTTAGCTAGTCTTTTATGATTTTTGGGCCATTTTATTGGGCTTTATTGTTTATTTTGTAGGAAATGGTTGATTGGAGCTATAATGTAATATCAGAGTTAATCGGGTGCTCGGGGCGTGAAAAGATGCAAAGGAATGAAAAGAGTAAAAGTGGAAAAGAGTCAAATCTCGGTCAACAGCAGGCTAGCGTCTCGACGCTAGCTCTTGAGCGTCTCGACGCTCACATTCCATATTAGATTAGGCGCGTAAAGCTTACAACGTCGAGACGCTATGATAGGAAGCGTCCCGACGCTTCCGTTTTTCCTTATTCAGAATGCGCGTATAAGAGGCAGCGTCGCGACGCTGTCTTGACAGCGTCTCGACGCTAAGACGAAAAATCAGAATAAAAGCTTAGTTTCGGCTAGGTTTGAGGGGAGTTCGATTTGGGACCTTTTGGAGCCGTAAAGAGGACAGAACAGAGCATTTTGGAGGCTGAAACAAAGGGGGAGACTTGGAAATCAACCCATTGTTCGTGGGGATCGTGACGGGGACGTCGGGACTCGGCCTACATTGAGTTTTCTTTTCCCTTTCCTTGCTTTAGTTAGATTTATGGCTTTCACATGTTTAGTTGAGCTTGTATTTACATTCATGAGTAGCTAAACTTGTAGCTTAGGGATTGATGTAGTTGATTAAGTTTATGGATTGATTTATGGTTTAAGTTGTGCAATGTTATTGTGTTTGTAATCTTGATTTAATGCTTTCAATTAATTGATCACTAGTTGAATGATTTAAGTTTCGAATCTAGCTCGGGAGAGGGGATTTGATTTAGACTTGCTCAAGATTGCATGAATAAAGTTTAATTTCTAATTCGTGACGGTTTTATATTAACTTTAGAATTGGTTAAAAGATCTCATTGCCTTGCTTATTAATAAACTTAGATAGGGATATCAAGTTGGTTAATTTGCATGAGAATCAATTATACTCAGGAGAGGTAGTTGTGATTAAAGGGTCTTTGGCTCATAATTTCATTGTGCATAATAACTTATTCCTTAAAATCAATCCTAAACGAAATCGGCGAAATCAATTCCCTAAGTAGTTTTCCCAATTGAATTTCCATTCTTTTTACTTGCTTTGATTTGGTTTTATGATCATCTTTTCATCACTTTTTGATCCCTAGATAAAATTGAGCAAGATTATTCACAATACTTGATTTGCTTAAAAATCCAATCCAGAGGACGACATTCGAATTTACTATTCACTATATTATTACTTGACCCGTGCGCTTGCGGTTAGCAATTTGCCTATCATAGGGACATATGAGGATCAATGTTCAAGTTTTAGTCTGAAGGGCCTGTAGTATAGGGATGAGGCTGGGTACCTTATCCTGGTGACACTATGGATACGACTCGCTTTGTATATTGATACAAACCTAATGATCCAACGCGTTCATGTAGTTGACATGCGAGTGGGGGTATCCTGTGCAATGAGTTTTCACAAAGACCGGACCGCGAAATAGTTAACCACTAACTGTAACAACGTTAGTTAGCTTGGTTTCTATTTCACTACGATGACCTAGGCAACTTGGCCTTAATCCTGAGTGGATTATGGACTCCTGTCCATGAGGCATTGTCCTTTGATTTGTAGGGGTGAGAGTGGCCAATTCACCGACTCAATAAGCCTACCATTTTGGGGACAAAACCAAGAGGGGAGCTGGGAACATAGTCTTACAAGATGGAATTCACTCCTTCCCAACATTAGGGTAAGTAGAGGTGTGTTCCCTTAAGTGGTGTCTCCGGGTCTTGAAGAATGAGCCCTACCCTCTTTATGGCACGAGAGGGACTTCTGTTTGTTGGTTGGACCTCAAACAGGTTGTTCATTAGAGGAGCACTGGTACTTAAGGACCAAGAGGTAGCTTAGGGGTAAAACGATAATTTGACCTAGTTGGGATACGAACACACGTGAAGGGCTGACTTGCTGTTGATGGTCGATATCCGTGGACACAGAAATATATCTGCAGTGAGAAGAGTGCAGTTGTGGTTCTATAGTGGAGTGAACCATAGTTAACGAATATTGATTAACTTGGTTAATGAGTTTAGCCAATTAATCTCATATCGTTGGAGCTTATGATCTGTAGGTCCATTAGGTCCCACCGGTAGCTCTTCAAGGGCGTTGAGGTAAATCTCTAAGGGTGAATTGAATATTCGAAGAGGTTCAAATGTTAAGTTAAAAATATGAATTTGATTCATATTTAAAACTATAGGTCATAATTAATGCACATATGATGTATATTAATTCTATAGTTTATATGAGAGAAGTATAATTGAATATATGATATTTAATTATAATATTAGTTAATTGGTGAATTAATTAATATTTCCGTTTTAATTTAATTTAATTAAATTTTGTTTAATTAAATTTTATTAAAACCATAGGATAAATGGAAGGTTTGAATAAATATGTTTATACAAAAACACATTAATATTAAATTAAGAGTTAATTTAATTAAAAAGATTAATTAATTAATTTTTCCCATCAGTTAACCTAACTGATGGGAACGTGTCTTCCTTATTATGCGTGGGTTGAGAGGCGTTTAAGGGGAGTAGTTGGCTTCTTTACGCATTCCTTCCTTCAGTTGCGTTCTCTCTCGCGAAACCCACGAAAAAGCTCTCTCTCTTCCCTAGGATTCTCTGCAACTTTTTCCTAAGAGTACAGAGACCAAAATCTCTCTAATTCCCTTAGAGATATTGCTCCCACAAGCTCCCAACGTGCAATCCCTTACGAGGATATCGGTGTGAGCAAGTGGTGGTGTTCGTGACGAATTTCCAGCGAGATCAAGGACCTCTTGCTGCTGTTTTGAGAGCAATTCGGAGAAAAATTGGCAAATCGATTAAGAATTTTTCGCTTACGGTAAGTATTTCTTGATCTACGATCAATAGGATCCAATCTAGATTAGATCTAGATGGTTTTAATTCCTTTTCAGCATGCTTTATACGTGTTTCCAGCATGTTTTAAATTGTTTAAAATGCTGTAAATTAGTTTGCAAATTGTATCGGTATTTTAATCATAAGAAAAATACAGTATGGTTTGCTGATCGTTTTCGCTGCGCTAGGGCTTTATCACTGCAATTGGTATCAGAGCCATCTCTGTGATTTTTTTCTCTTTGATTAAAATTTGCAATTTGCTTTTATGGTGGGATTAATTGCATAATGTATGTATTGGTTTGCTATGAACTGGTTAGGTTTAATTGGCCATTAATTTATCTTATTTTGATATGATCAAATGTAAGGGCCCCTGTGTTTTTGGCAATTATTCACTAATTTGGAGTCTGTAAGTCCGGGTCTAGTTTAGGCATGAAGATCTGTGAAGAACACGATAGAATTCGAGGCCAATTGGGAGAAGACAGTCGCTGTTTTGCCCAGAAAACTGCTCCAGACGCATTAACGTCGGGACGCTAGGCGTTAAGCGTCTCAACGCTATCGCGATTTCACGCTGCGGACGGGTTGAAATCGTGTCAGCGTCGGGAATCATATAATTATTTGGACAAATGAATAAGAACTCCCCCTAAATATATGAGACATAGTAAATATTGCAAATGAGGAACACTCAAACACTATTCAATTTAATCAATACTTGAATTTCTCATACTAAATAAATGTTACAAAAAGATAATTCATAATTACTTTAAAATATCACAAATAATTAATCAACAATTAAGCCCACAAAAAATATCTCATTTTTAAAAGAAATTTGCTCCCCAAAAATAAGTAAACTCCAATAAAGATATTAAGAGGATTTCATGGAGTTTTATAAATCAACATAATGAATAATTTAAATTCTAATCACCTTTTCAATGACTCAATTTACCATAAAAGAATTAACATTATATAAATATATTCCAAATCGAGTAAATCACTTTAGGGTCATACCAAATATAGAATTCAATTCAAAGTACTTGCTCACACCATCTCATAACAATCAAGCATTTAGGCAATATGAGATACCAATTAAAAAAATATATATAAAATATTTAAACATTTAACACTAAAAAATTTCACATCATATACCAATTGATAGAATCTAATTCATATTATAGGATCAAATCAATATTTATAAAATTAAATTCATAAAAATAATTTAGACATAATATCAAATTTATTTAAAGCAAATATATTAATTTTATCCAAAGGGCATTATACCAAAAATCAACAAAATACTAATGTGAGAGAAAACAATACATCAATAACAATCATAATCTCAAAGTAATTTAGTTCATAAAAGGGAAAATTATCAATAAATGAAATATGTTAATAATTATTACAATCAAGGCACATTTCATTTAGAGATAAAATAAATTCAAATACACAACCAATAGGGAACATTTTTTTTCTTTAGTACTCCCCCTATTAAAAGGAATTTAACATCTCTTTTCCATAACACATAATAACTTTTAAGAACTAGATCATCAAAACATAATGCTTTAATTAAGGAATTAGACATTCAAGCTTATAAAGCATTTAAACAATTCAAAATATTTTCAAACTAAAAACCTTAATACCAATTGTAAGAGTGGAACTCAAACAATAAAGTATAAAGAAAAATAGTTAAAAAAATATTTTTAAACAACTTTGACAAATTAATAACAAGAATTAATTTTCTAGTCAAATTTTAATAATCATGCAATAATTCATCCACAAAAGATTTCAAAAATAATTTCAATGATCAAATATTCAATGGTCAAATTTTGGAGACACTATAAAAATCCAATATTTCAAACAATAATATATCAGGTATATTTCATAAAGTTTAAAATTCAAAAGAATCAATAGTATGACAAAATAGATTTTCAACAATTTCTTATGACATATAATTAATTCTATAAATTAACAAAGCAAAAGATAATATGGAAATAAATATGAAGCAATTTGAAATTAATCCATTTTAATTTCTAAGAGTACATAATCATGTGTTCCATAAATAAACAAGCACTAAAAGTGAATGTCATGAAGAACATTCTTAATTATCTCATGAACAATTAATATAATAATCAACAAAATTCAATAATCAATCTAAAAACAATTCTTTATACCAATATATAGTAGGTAATTCACAATTCAACAACAACAACGTTTAAAAAAAAAAAAAAAATCAACATTTCAATCATTCAACAAAAATAATAGTTTACCTTACTAATAATTCAAGAATATAAAATTCAAACTCAATATGCATATCTCAAGGAATATATTTAACCATCAATAAATATATTGATAAGCAAGTCATAATTTCAATTCCAAACAATAATATCACAATAAAAATATTTCCATTCAAACAATTCAAAAAACCAATATTCAAATTTAAAGGTTCATAAAATATCTCTAATTATCTCAAAAGAGCATTAATAGGAGAATCATAAATATGTTTCAAAATATATAAAACATATCAATTCAAACAATTCAAGATTTTCAAATTCAAATTTAAAAGAAGATATCATAGCACATTATATCTCACAATTCATTTAAGAAATAAAGTTACCAAATAAGGGTTTTTCCTTTTGAAGCACCAAGAGAGTTTCAATGCACCATTTAAATTTTGAATAATTTCCTTTTGAAGCTCATTCAATCTTCAAATTTGAATTTTGACGCACACCTACAAAACAATTTAACAAGTAGTGATCTTTGGTACCCATACTAGTTTGGGTCCATGTAAGTTAGTCTCAATTTTTGGAACCCATTTCTTTTTAGTTCCAACATTACTAGCATTCATTTTTGGCAAATAACAACTATTAAATTTATGACCAATTTTGCCACATGAATAACAAGTAACATTATGCATAAACTTTTCATTCATATAATGTCTATGCATGTTATTTTTCACATAAGTGTTCCTTTTGTAAGTATTTTGAAATTTTGCTTTATAAGGAACATTTTTCTTTCCATAACGATCAAGATCATTTTTCAATTTATAGCAATTTGGTCTAATATGACCTTTAATACCACAATAATGACATATAGGTACAAATTTTGCATTATGCACAAATCTAGCATTATGAACTAAATTAGACTTAGAATAAGAATGATTTGACACACATTTTGCTACATCATGCTTATGAACAAAATTTGGTACATCATGCTTATGCACATTACCTTTTAGCAAAACATTTGGCAAAGTGTCACTAGGCATACTAGAAGATGCTTTAACAAAAATAGTTTTGGAATTTGATGGAGTAACACTCTCATCAACATAACCAAGACCTCTTTTGTCATTTAACGGTTTACCCATGTCAATAATTTTATCAAATTTTTGTGCACCTATTGTCAATTTCATAATAGATTCTTTAGCACAATTAAGCTCATTCATAAGATTTGATTCTTTTTCTTTGAGAGCTTTAACAAGTTCATGCAATTCAAAGGTATCATGCTCAAGAAATTTAATCTTATCTAGCAAAACACACTTTTCTTCATCACAAGAATTATCGACATCATCATGCTTCACAACACTATTTGCATTTAATTTCAAGCATTCATTTTCTTCAATTAATGATTGATTTTTAATAAGTAAGGCATCCAAGTCATTTTTCAATTCTAAAAATGAGGAATTAATTTTCTCATTTTCTTCCTTCACACAATTAAAGCTCATTTAATAACTCATTATTTTGGTGAGCTAATTTTGTGTTCTTCTTTTTAAGAGACATATATTTAGGGCATACTTTTTCAAAATCAATTTTAATTTCATTATAGGCATCCACAAGCTCATCATGTGAGGGGTTTTCATTACTTACCTCTTCATCGTCACTTTCATTATCCGTGTGAGCCATCAAGCACCAATGAGATTCCTGAAAATCTTCTTTCTCCAATTTATGGAAATTTCCTTGATTTCTAGATTTATAAATTTCCTTCACATCAAGAAAATCATTAGAAACACAAGATGAATATTCCAACCAATTATTAACTCTAATATTTGCCATAAGCTCAAACAATTAAGTTTTTTTAGAAGAATAATTTTCAAAATGAATTTTAAGAGAAAAATAATTTTTGAAAATTTTCTTCTGAACACAACACTTTATAAAATAAAAAATCGAGCTACTCGCTCTAATACCAATTGTAGGATCGTATGGCAACACTAGAGGGGGGTGAATAGGGTTGCTTAATGAAATTTAAAAATTTTTGCTAAATTAAAATGAATTGATTTAATATAAACTAAATAAATTTGATAAGCACTATAAAGCATAAAGTATGCTAGAACTATTTGACAATTTTCCTAGGCAAGCAATCTACTCATAAAAATGAAATAGCGGAAATTAAAAGAGTAGAGAGAAAGAGATAACACCGGGAAAATTTATAGTGGTTCGAAAATCCCTACTCCACTCCCCAAGACTCCTTCTTGGGTATTTTACTGCAACAGCTCTGTTACGGGTGAAAACCAAACCGACTCTTTTTCCAGGTTCAAGAGTAAACCTCTACTGATCCTTTTACAGGTTCAAGACCCAACCTATACCGATCTTTTTAAACGGGTTCAAGATCAAACCACTACGATCCTTTTAATCGAGTTCAGGATCAAACCGCTTCAAATCCTTTTTCGGGTTCAGGATTAAACCACTCACTCAATTCCCAAGGTGCACCCACACCTTATTACAAGTTCCCAACAATGAGTAGAAGAAGAAAAGAAGCTCACAAAATAAAATACCTCTTGAAGACTAATTACACAATGTTGTGCACTCACAATAATAAAACCTCACAATAACACTAGGCCAATTTAGGAGCAAGGGAGGATTTTAGACAAGAATTGAAGAGTAGGGAGACTTGAGAGCTTAAGACTTTGATGTCTTTTTTTGGTGTGTATGAAGAGTAAAATTAAGTCCAATTTATAGGCAAGGAGGATGAACATTGGCCGTTAGATCAAACTAAAGATGGATGGTGGAGATTGAATTTAAAATGGAAAAGGAAAGAATTTCAACATTAAGAGAGAGTTTTGAAGGATTGGAATTTTTGAGATATGAGAATAAATCAAGGATTTGAATGATGACAATTTAGGAAAGAATTTGAATTTAAAAATGAGATTGAGAATATATTGAAATTAAGAATGAAATTTGAATTGGTGGAATTTTGGTGAAAATTTAGGAGAAAATTGGATAAAAAAAGAGATGTGAAAGGATTGAATTTATGAGATAATGGAAATTAAAATTATGATTAAAATTAAGAGAAAAATGGAGGAAACTGATCATTCACATCGGCTGCCACATTGGATGCCACGTAAGCGCCACGTCACTGCCACGTAGGATTTTTCTTCCAATCTTCTTTTGCATGTAACTTTCTCGTTTGAACTCCGATTTCAGCGATTCAAGATGCGTTGGAATCGTCTTTCCAAGATCTACATTATGAACACTTTAAAACACTAAAATCATTAGTAAATTAAAGTTTGTTATCATCAAAACATATAGTATGATTGAAGCTCGTAAAGTACTAATGATAGCGAGCAAAAATGTCGTTATTTTAGTCACAATTTATTAGGCTTTTCTGTGCTTTAATCGTGTTTTTAATGAAAATATTTAATGTATTCTGTTATTTGGTCCTTAGGAGCAATGTTGGTGATTTTGGGAGAAAAAGTGCAAAAAAAGAAGCAAATGAAGCTCAAATCCAAGCTTGGAGCAAAAGGGAATCCAATGAGGCCAATCATGATGGAAAAAGCCCAAAAAGAAGTGAAGAGAAGGCCCAAAAATTAGCCCAAACCGAAGCTGGAAATTCTGGAAATTGGGTCAGCGTCGAAACTGAAGGATTGGAATTCCATAATTCTGTAAAGCGGAAGCGTGATTGGGACCGATTCGTAATTAATTTTGTTTAATCTAAAATACCAATACATTGGAAATAACATTAGAACTATTCTAAATATATATTAAGGCTAAGCATACAAAAATATAAGATCTAAATCTAATTTATAAAGAAACAAATTACTTACTCTCGTTGACGACTCAGATTAAATTCACCAACTGCTTGTGAATTAATCACGAACTAGTGTGAACACCACCACTATGACTACACCGGTATGACTCTGAGACTTCTAGAGGCAAGAGACTTGTGGGAGCCTTTGGGAGAATTCTCTGAGAGTAGGAGAATGAATGGGATGCCTTTCACCCCACCCCAGGGGTCCTATATATAGTAAAGGCCAAGACATTTTTCCTAATAGGAAAAGGGAGACCTTTTCCTAATAGGAAAAAGTCTCTAATTTTAATAAATAATTAATTAATTCCATAATTAATTAATTTCCCAATTAAATATCATATATTTAATCTTAGGGATTTTATTAAAATTAAAATTAATATGAATCCAATTCATATTAAATTTATTTGAACTCTTTCAAATATTTTCTTTCCTAAGAGGAAAAGGTCTCTAATTTTAATAAATAATTAATTAATTCCATAATTAATTAATTTATCCAATTAAATATCATATATTTAATCTTAGGGATTTTATTAAAATTAAAATTAATATAAATCCAATTCATATTAAATTTATTTGAACTCTTTCAAATACTTTCTCTCAAGAATTAATTTTTTTTTTAAATTAATTCAAAAAATTATATTATAAAGTTTCATAAACTTTATATTATAATGCATCAATATACATTATACGATTCCCCAAATAAATTGAACACTTTCAATTTACAATTTATACTTAATTGCCTCAAGTCTCTTTACGAGCTACCAGTGGGACCTAATGGACCTACAGATCAGAAGCTCCAACGATACAAGACTAATTGGCCAAACTCATTGACCAAGTTTAGTCAACATTCGTTAACTGTGGATCACTTCACTAAAGACCCACAGCTGCACTCTTTTCACTATAGAATATTTCTGTGTCCACGGATATCGACCAAACAGTAAGTCAATCCTTCACGTGTGTTTGTAACACCAGCTGGGTCAAATTACCGTTTTACCCCTGGGTTACCTCTGGTTCCTTAAGTACCACTGATTCCTCTAATGAACAAGTTGTTTAGGGTCCAACCACTAAACAGGAGTTCCTCTCAGGCTAGGAGAGAACGACGCGCCTTTGTTCAAGCCCTAGAATCAGCCCTTAAGGGAACACACATCTACTTACCCCAATAGGGGAATTAGTGAATTCCATCTTGTACTGTTATGTTCCCAGCCCCCATTCGGTCTTGCCCCTGAAATGGTAGGCTTTTTTAGTCGACGAACTGGCCACTCTCACCCATACAAATCTAAGGACAGTCCCTCCTGAAAGGGGTTCATAACAGACTCAGGATTGAGATTGAGTTACCTAGGTCATCCTATTGAAATAGAAACCTAAACTAGTTAACGACGTTACATCTAGTGGTTACTATTTCGCGGTCCGATCTTATGCAAACTCATTGCATAGGATACCCCCACCCGCATGTCTCCTACATGGATGCTTTGGATCATTGCATCTGTATCGAATACAAGGTGGGCCGTATCACATAGTGTCACCAGGATAAGGTACCCAACCTTATCCCTATACTATAGACCTACCTTATCCCTATACTATAGACCATTTAGGTTGTTACTTGGACACTGATCCCCGTATGTCCCCACATACTAGTCCAAGTTTCATTTAAACAACCTTGGATCTTAGTTTATTGGATTTAGGGTTTATTAATGCAAACTCGATTATTCAATAACCAAATTACTGAATTACTCAAATAACACTTTATTAAGATCGATTAATTTGTTTCATTTACTATCTACGAGTTTTAGGGCATAAAACCCAACAGAAACGCTGTGCAATGTAGCGTCGCGACGCTACCCATTTCTTGGGCAACAAGTAGCGTGCATAGCAGCGTCGCGACGCTACCTCCAATTCGGGCATATAAAAGGCACCTCTTGGTGCCTCATTTTAGCATCAATCACTCCATTCTTTCCTTCCTTTCCTCCCTCCTTTGGCTCCTTTGGAGCCTCTCTCAAGGCTTTCTAGCCTTTTTGAGAGATTTCTTAGTGGGAAATATTTGGGGAATTTTGAGGAGCATCTTAGGAGGCTCAAGGAGTAGTCGGCGGGGCTCTGAGCATCAGCGAAGGGGTTTTTCGACGGTCAATTCCTTTCCTTGTATGCTCTTAATTATGCTTTCTATTGTAAATGTTGTGGATATTTTAGCTATGTGTAGCTAAACCCCAATTTGAGGTCTTGAAATGAAATTATAGTTTAAATGTTGTTATAATTTCCTGTCTCTTGCCCTTTGTCCTAATTATTTGTATGGATATGCTTAATGCTTTATTCAATCTGGCAAATTGTGTAATGATTTGATTCTTAATGGAAACTCGACGGAGAGAAATTATGATAGATCATAATCCATGCAACTAGTTTAATTGTCTGTCGTGACAACGGGATTAGTTGATTAAACTTAGATTCCTAAAATGAATCAGAGCGTAATAATTAATGATTTTTACTGGCGCTAAGAACACTTAGGTTGTTAAAATGAATTAATTATAACTAGGGGAAACCGACAGGAGAACCTATGTGATTAACGGAGATTCTAGGATTATAATTAGTTGGGCAATGAGATAGGATAGTTATAACATTTGTTTAGCTATTAATTGATTTTCAATACCCCTCTTCCCATTAAAAGAAAACTCTTTCTCCATATTTTATTTTTCGATTGATCAACTTATTTTCTTGCTTTGAATTTTAAATCCCTTTTATTGCATGAGTTGTTCCCTAAATATTATTTCGCCCAAGTATTTTTAGTGCTCAAGAGATTTTATTTTTGCTTAATTTTCGCTTCGCCTCCCTGTGGATTCGATACTCGGTATTACCTACCGTTTTATATTACTTGTGACGACCCGTGCGCTTGCGGTAACCGCTCGGCGGTGAGCAACAAGTTTTTGGCGCCGTTGTCGGGGAAGGCTTGATTTTTAAGCAAATTAATTTTTCTTGACATCGAAAAGAAAGGGATAAATAGTAATTTAGGTGTAAATATTTTTCTTTCATTATTCTGTGAATATTATTTTATTCTTGTTTTTGTTTGGTTCTTTTGATTGACTGGGAGAATTGTATGCGAAGGAACAAGGTGGTTAATTTGTTTCCGCTAGATCTTGAAATTGACAGGACTCTTAGAACCATTCGGAGAGAGAAAAGATTAGCAGAAGCAATGACCCATCAAGAGGAAGCTCCCAAGGTAATCAGAGACTTCTTACAGCTAGTTCTTCCCACCGAGAATTCTAGAATTGTCTACGCCCCAATCCAAGCTACCAATTTTGAGTTAAAGACAGGATTGATTCAGATGGCGCGCGATAACTCTTTTATGGGACATCCTTCTGAGGACCCACACTCACATCTACGATCGTTCTTGGAAATTTGTGGGACGGTGAAGATGAACGGAGTTTCGGTAGACGCTATAAGATTGAGGTTGTTTCCATTTTCTCTACAAGACAAAGAAAATGATTGGCTCAAATCAGTCGAGACGGGCAGCATTAGTACATGGGACGAGCTTGCCTAGGCTTTTCTGACGAAATTTTTCCCGCCTGCCAAGACTACAAAGCTTCGGACTGAGATCGGAACATTTAGGCAGCTTGACGAGGAGCAATTGTACGAGGCGTGGGAGAGATACAAGGAAATGGTTAGGCGGTGCCCCCAACATGGATATCCTGATTGGCTTCAAGTGCAGTTATTTTACAATGGATTGAATCCCTCCACCAAGACAGCCATAGACACATCAGCAGGAGGAAGTTTTCTTTCCAAAACAGTGACAAAAGCCAAGGATCTGCTTGAGGAAATGGCGGCAACCAGTTATCAGTGGCCGACCGAGAGGGGAGCAATTTCAAAGAAGGCTGGATTATATGAATTGGATGAGTCGAGTTCGTTGAAGGCACAGATGGCATCTCTGACCAATGCGCTGAACAAGCTGACTTCATCTGAGGTGGTCAAGTCCATTTCCACCTTAGCTGAAGGTTATTCAAAGAAGGAAGGTCAAAATGTGGAAGAAGTCCAGTACGTAGGAAACAGACCATTTGCTCAAGGAGTACCGAACTTCTACCACCCCAGTCTGCGCAATCACGAGAACTTCTCATATTCAAATACGAAGAATGTTTTGCAGCTGCCACTAGGTTTTGCATCATCCAATGCACCTGAAAAAGAAGAATAACCTGGAGGAGATGGTGGCTCTATTTATTAAAGAACAAAGAATGTTGAACGTGAATCTCCAGACGACAGTTAATAACCACAACACAACTCTGAAAACACATGGAAGTTCAAATAGGACAGATCGTTTCAGCAGTGAATGCCCTTCAAAAAGGAAAATTTCCAAGTGATACTGAACCTAACCCAAGAGAGCAGTGCAAGATGGTGACACTGAAAAGTGGTAGACAGCTAGAGACCAATTCAGAAAAGAAGAAGGAAGAAGAAAAGAGCAGGGATGAAGATGAAAGGGTTGAGGCACAAAAAACCTCCTCTGAAAGGTCCCAACATCCTCCTAACTCTATTGATTTGAATTGTGATTTTTCTAACAATTTTGCAGGAAGAAAAGAAGATGAAAAGCAGGATGGCAGGCACAGAGAGAAACTGAACGAGGAAGAAGTGGTTCCATGCAACCATCATGACAAAGGCTCGCACATTAGCCCGCCCAAGCGGAGGGGTGAATGTCCAACCTTTGACTACAGGGAGTTACCTTTTCCTCAGTGCTTTAAAAATGTTAAATTAGATGAGCAGTTTCAAAAGTTCCTAGAAATGTTTAAGAAGTTATCTGTGAATACTCCCTTAGTAGATGCCTTGTATAACATGTCTAATTATGGGAAATTCATGAAAGAAATGCTTTCTAGGAAGAAAAGTTTGAAAAAAGAAAATTTTAAATTGTCTGAGAGTAGTAGTACCATTGTTTCTGGGAAGATGCCCTCTAAACAGAAAGATCCAGGGAGTTTTACTATTCCCTGCACTATAGGAGAAGTATCTTTCAATAGGGCTTTGTGTGATTTAGGTGCTAGTATAAATTTAATGCCCTATTCTGTTTACAGGAAGATTGGTTTAACAGGAATGAAGGACACCGACGTCACTCTCCAGCTTGCTGATAGATCGATTACCCACCCGATGGGTGTTGTGGAGGACGTGCTGGTGAAAGTCAACAAATTTATCTTCCCCGTAGACTTTGTGGTACTCGACATGTAGGAAGACAAAGAGGTGCCCATTATTCTAGGCAGACCTTTCTTAGCAACTGGTAAGGCTGAGATTAGTGTGCATACAAGTAAGCTAACCTTGAACATTGATGATGAAAAAGTCGTGTTTAGTATTTTTGGCCAGGATGAATCTGTTTGTAGTTTGCATACATGTTTTTCTGTTGGTCCTGAATACTTGACTGACGATGATGAAGAGGTAGAGTATAATCTTGGCCTGGCTTAGGGGAAGTGCTTATGAATGATGGGGATTTTGATCATAATGCATATTTAGATGATCCTCTGTTTGAGAATGATTTAGAACTGTCTGACTTTGAGAATTAATTAGACTTGCCTGCTTGTGAGAATGAAAGATCTGCAGTTGATGATTTACCTTCCTTTGAGAATGAATTAGATTTGCCTGAAATCAATAATTTTGATGATGATATTGATTTTCCTGACATTGAGGATGAGCATGAAATGCATAAGAAAGATTGCTTGATAGATAATTTTGAGTCTGATCATGATTACACTGAATCTATTGAGTCTGATCTTGACATTCCTGAATGCATGAACCCTGATAATGTTAATACCTTTGATTCGTGTCCTGATGATGTATATAGCATAGAATCTGACCCAGAGGAACTCGAATCTGTGCATAGTATAGAATCTGATCTTGAAATTCTTTAATTCTTTAATTCTTCTGATGATGAGTCATATGATAGCTTAGTTGAATCATTTTTTAATATTGAGTCTCAGGAATCCCCTGAGCATGTAGATATTTTTTCTGATGAATGGACTGGCATGATTGATAGGCCATCTTTAGATCCTAGACCAGTTGATATCATAACGCTTGATGACTTTGTTAACAACTGTTTTGTGAATAGAGATTTAGAAAAGAGATTTGATGCATCTGATTATTTTCTGAAATGTTATTATGATAATCTCTTTAGTGAAGATGGGCCAGGGGAAAGTTTTTTTTCTCTCCTGTTTGTAGTATGCAATTCGGTGCGTGATTTCTTGCAGGGCCCAGAGGATGATGAAAATTTTTATTTTGAACCTTCGTAAGCGTACCGAGCCTTGTCTAGCTAAAGACATTAAAGAAAGCGTTGCTTGGGAGGCAACCCAAGGATTTCAGTTTAGGTAGTTGTCTTTGCGGTAAATAATTTTCTTTGCTCTGTGATCCAATTTTGTTTTGCAGGATCACCTTAGCAAATTCCAAAATTCCAAAAAAAAAAAAAATCCCACTTTTCTGGATCCAAAGGAAGAGGATGAAGTGCTCCTAGCTCAGGGAAGTCTCAATATCCCTCTTTATGCTTTGCTGTTTTTAAAACATTGGGGACAATGTTTAGTTTAAGTTTGGGGGGAGGCTTTCGCTGTGATTCTGTTGGATGCATGAATAGATAGCTATGATAGCCAAGGATGTGATTTTAGAAATTTTGGGAGAAAATGGTTTATATGTTGTGGAATTTGGGAGCACGGCAGAAATTGTGAAATTTTAAAATTTTTTGATACTTAGTTTTGATGTCTAAAGCATGCAATAGCCTTATCTAATGACGTCTTTGAAAATCTAGATTCTTATTATGGTTTTTAAAGTTTGTTGTCACCCCGATAGGCTTAGTTTCTAATATTAGGAAGTTCATGCTTGATTGTTCTAAAGAGCTAGGTAGAAAAAAAAATGTTATGCCTGCTGAGAGAAAAGCAAAAGCAACAAAAGAAAATGAGAGAAAAGAAAAATCTGTTGAAAAGAAAATTTTTGCTTGCACAAAAGAAAAAAAGCCTAGGGGTAAAAAGAGCTACCTGCGGTGTGATCAGTTAGGCCAACCAGAGAATAAAATTCGGGTTAAGGGTCCCTGCACCGTAGTGTGAAAGCTAGTACCATTAGAAATCAAAATGCAAGTTTGGGGGAGTAGAAAAAAAAAAGAAAAATAAAGTGAAAAATATTTGTGAGTTTTGCTCCCCTATGAAAAAGAAAAAAATGGCAGGCACCCTAGTTTCTTTTTTTTTTGCATGATAGAAGAACTCCGACCTATTAGGGGCTCTTAGCCAGTGTAGGGGGAAAACAAATGGAGAAAGTCATAAGACTAATCTAGGTTAGTAAAAGAATCAATAGATAAGTCTTGAGCATGTTATTCATTAATCTTAAGTTCAAACTAGTTTAAGATTTCTTCAAGAGTATGCGGTGCTTGCTTATTCCACTTGCAGGTTTTCCATTCTATCCTAAGAATTCCAAAATCATTGAGGCTTGAGCGATTCTATTTCATGCATCTTTAGAATTTATTTTGCTCGGGACTAGCAAAAGCTTAAGATTGGGGGTGTGATAGCGAGCAGAAATGTCGCTATTTTAGTCCCAATTTATTAGGCTTTTCTGTGCTTTAATCGTGTTTTTAATGAAAATATTTAATGTATTCTGTTATTTGGTCCTTAGGAGCAAAGTTGGTGATTTTGGGAGAAAAAGTGCCAAAAATGAAGCAAATGAAGCTCAAATCCAAGCTTGGAGCAAAAGGGAATCCAATGAGGCCAATCATGATGGAAAAAGCCCAAAAAGAAGTGAAGAGAAGGCCCAAAAATTAGCCCAAACCGAAGCTGGAAATTATGGAAATTGGGTCAGCGACGAGACGCTGTGTGATAACTGCCCAAAAGGTAGTTATTTAGGCCTCAATTATATAGAGATTTGTGTGTCCTCTATGCTTATTAGGGTTGGTTTTGGATAGATATTACATGTTTTAACCCATTTGGAAGAATGGAAGCATTGAAAATTATTTTGTGCAGATTATGCTGCTGAGCGACTGGAGGGAGCAGATTCTATGCTGCAGCAAAACTGGGAACAAAAACGGCCACATCACAGCTCGTTAGCCAACTTCATGAACCGACTTCTGTTGAGTTATTTTCGTGATAAAGGATCAAGGAGAGCCTTACACGTGTCCTAGTTGACCTAATTCAAGCCTCCCATCCTTCTATAAAAGGAAGTAGCCGTCAAAGTCAAAGTCATTCCGTTTTTTCCCTTGGAAGCCGAATAGTTAGGGAGATTGAAGACTATCAAGAACACCATCAACCGCAAGCTGATTAGGGAGTTTACCTTCTTTATTAACTTAGAGTTATGAACATGCAAACTCAGATTGTAATTCGTATTCCTATGCCTATTATGAACTAAGTAGCTTAAGGTGTTGGTTAGGAATAATGTGATTACTGTGCTTCATCTCTAGTAATAAATTGACTATTGCATTTTGGTTAATTGTTGTGCTTATTCTTATTTTATGCCCGCCTGACCAGCTGGTATGGATAGCTCTCTCTAGTTTCAGGGATGATTTAGAGAGTGTGGCAATTCTCCACACTACGATCATTGTGTATTGGTGAACGCCAGTGACTGAGCTAGGGATAGCCAGTTGCCTAGTGCTTGATCGGTCGCTCTTCATTGGGTTTGAAACATATCCCAAAAGATCCGGAGTTCCGGGAGGAATCCGCTAATAATACTGCGAGAAATGCATGATCAATAATATTGCTAGAGCATATCTTAGAATAATCACTAAAGCCTAACCAGCGCCTGTCTTTAATCTATCTGTCTATTTGTTTACTCATTGTTCTGTCATTTATTTTGCTTCAGCATAATTCTTATAAAACCCAACATTTTTTATTATCTTTGAAACCATTAGAAAGTTATACAAAATAGGTAAAGTGGAAACTCATTCAGACCTTGGATTGATAATATTACTTGCTGTAGACTGTGTATACTTGCACAGGAATTCTAGAGTATTTCATATCATATTTTTACTCACTCTAGGAGCCCAACAAGTTTTTGGCGCCGCTGCCGGGGACTTGAATAAGTTTTTATCTGATCTGTTTTGTGTATGTGTTTTAGTGGTTTGGTGCTAGAACTTTTTTATTGTTTCTTTTGTTTTTGCAGGTGTGATTTTGGTGCATGAGCGATCCGCCTGGGGTACGGTTTGAGCTTGATCCAGAAATTGGAAGGACGTTTAGGAACAGAAGAAGGGAGCAGCGCAGAAACCAAATGGAGAACGCCCCGCAACTTCCGCAGGTTTCTGAAGGTCCAGCAGAAGCAAACCCCCAGCAGAATCCGTTGCTGCAGCAAAACCCACTGTTTGAGCAAAATGAGCAGCGAAATAATCAGGCTGAGAATCTTATCTTGATAGCGAACGATAGGACCAGAGCCATTCGAGCATATGCTGTCCCGATGTTTAATGAGTTGAATCCAGGGATTGCACGTCCCCAAATCCAAGCGACGAATTTTGAAATGAAACCGGTAATGTTTCAGATGTTGCAAACCGTGGGGCAATTCCATGGTTTGTCATCTGAAGACCCTCATTTACATCTTAAGTCTTTTCTAGGAGTTAGTGATTCTTTTGTAATTCAAGGAGTGCCTAGAGATGCTCTTAGATTAACTTTGTTCCCGTATTCTCTTAGAGATGGAGCAAAGTCATGGTTAAACTCTTTTGCTCCAGGATCAATTAGGACGTGGGATGAGTTAGCTGAAAAATTTTTGAGTAAATATTTCCCACCTAATAGAAATGCTAAATTAAGGAGTGAAATAGTAGGGTTTAGGCAACTTGAGGATGAGACTTTTAGCGAGGCTTGGGAGAGGTTTAAGGAGCTTTTACGAAAGTGTCCCCACCATGGGTTACCTCATTGTATTCAAATGGAAACATTTTACAATGGTTTAAATGGAGTAACCCAAGGTATGGTCGATGCTTCGGCTGGAGGGGCCCTTTTGGCAAAAACTTTTGATGAAGCCTATGAAATTTTAGAAAGAATATCTATTAATAGTTGTCAGTGGTCGGATGTTAGAGGCACAAATAAAAAGGTTAAGAGTGTGTTAGAGGTTGATGGTGTGTCCACCATTAGGGTTGATCTTGCTATGATTACTAATGCTCTTAAGAATGTGACAGTGACTAGTCATCAGCAGCCACCAGCTATGGAGCCTGCAGCAGTGGTGAACCAAGTCACGGACGAAGCATGTGTCTATTGCGGTGAAGACCACAACTACGAGTTTTGCCCCAGCAATCCAGTGTCGGTGTTTTTTATAGGTAATCAGAGGTACAACCCTTATTCTAACTTCTATAATCCAGGTTGGCGCAACCACCCCAACTTCTCATGGGGAGGTCAAGGAAATAATGTACAAGCGCAACAGAAGATGAACCAGCCGGGATTTGCTAAAGCGCAGGTAATGCCCCAGCAAAATAAGCCGGCTTTGCCCCAGCAAAATTCGGGAAATTCTCTCGAGGCAATGATGAAAGAATTTATGGCTCGCACAGACGCTGCAATTCAAAGTAATCAAGCTTCGATGAGGGCCCTAGAATTGCAAGTGGGTCAGCAAGCTAATGAGCTCAAGGCAAGGCCTCAAGGGAAACTTCCATCAGATACTGAACACCCTCGAAGGGAAGGTAAGGAGCAGGTAAAGGCAGTAACTCTTAGGAGTGATAAGCCATTAGAAGAGTCTAGAAAGACCCAGGATTTAAATGGTAATAGTGATAATGTTGTTGTTGTTGAAAAAGAGTTGGAGTCTGGTCAGGGTGCTGGAGGCAGCAAAGAAAATGCTGGAGCATCTGGTTCTGTGCCAGATGTAGAACCACCATATGTGCCGCCCCCACCTAATGTACCACCTCTACCTTTTCCACAAAGACAAAAGCCTAAGAATCAGGATGGTCAATTTAAAAAGTTTTTAGAAATTCTTAAGCAGTTGCATATAAATATCCCTTTAGTAGAAGCTATAGAGCAAATGCCTAATTATGCTAAATTTCTTAAGGATATTTTGACTAAAAAGAAAAGGTTAGGTGAGTTTGAAACTGTATCTCTTACTGAGGAGTGTAGTGCTATTCTTAAGAATGGTCTACCCCCCAAGGCTAAGGATCCAGGGTCATTTACTATACCTGTGTCTATAGGTGGAAAGGAGTTAGGTAGAGCACTATGTGATTTGGGTGCAAGCATTAACCTTATGCCTCTTTCGGTCTATTGGAAGTTAGGTATTGGTGAAGCTAGACCTACCACAGTTACACTCCAATTAGCTGATAGGTCTATCACATATCCAGAGGGTAAAATTGAGGATGTCTTAGTAAAAGTTGATAAATTCATATTTCCTGTTGATTTTATTATTTTAGACTATGAGGCTGATAAAGACGTCCCAATTATTCTAGGTCGTCCATTTTTGGCTACTGGTAGGGCATTAATAGATGTTCAAAAAGGAGAATTAACAATGAGAGTCTGTAATGAGGAAGTAAAATTTAATGTGTTTAAAGCCATGAAATATCCAGACGAAATGGAGGATTGCTCCTTCATTAGGATTCTGGAGAGCACAGTTATTGAGACAGCAATACAGGATTCGGCTGATAAGCATTCAGAAAAGCATGGAGAGGTTAGTGTAGAAGATTTTGAATTTTGTTCTTTAGATAGAAAAAATGAAAAAGAATTGTTTAGGTGTGAGGATGTTTTTGAGTCTTTAGATTTAGATCAAAGAAAGGCTCCCCCAATTAAGTCATCCCTAATTGAGGCACCCACTTTAGATTTGAAACCTTTACCGGATCATCTAAAGTATGTGTATCTTGGGGAAAGTGAGACGTTGCCCATTATTGTTGCATCAGGTTTAATGCCGGAGCATGAGGAGGCCTTAATAAAATTGCTGCAGCAATACCGCAAAGCTATAGGTTGGACATTGGCTGATATACAGTGAATTAGGCCATCTTTTTGTATGCATAAAATCCCTCTAGAGGAGGGATCCTTTAGGAGTATTGAGCAACAAAGAAGGCTTAACCCTGCAATGAAAGAGGTTGTTAAAAAGGAGGTAATTAAATGGTTGGATGCTGGGATCATCTATCCAATTGCCGATAGCAATTGGGTAAGCCCTGTCATATGTGTTCCTAAGAAAGGAGGTGTCACTGTGGTGAGCAATAAAGATAATGAGTTGATCCCCACAAGGACAGTAACTGGCTGGAGGGTTTGTATGGATTACAGAAGGCTTAATAAAACCACCCGAAAGGATCATTTCCCTCTACCATTTATCGACCAGATGTTGGATCGATTGGCTGGTCAGGCGTATTACTGTTTCTTGGATGGTTATTCTGGGTATAACCAGATTACTATTGCTCCTGAAGATCAGGAAAAAACCACTTTCACCTGCCCTTATGGGACATTCGCTTTTAGGAGAATGCCCTTTGGCCTCTGCAATGCTCCAGCAACATTTCAGCGGTGTATGTTAGCAATTTTTTCTGATATGATTGAATCCACTGTTGAAGTCTTTATGGACGATTTTTCAGTGTTTGGAGGGTCTTTTCAGAGTTGTTTAGATAATTTAGGAAAAGTGTTAAAAAGATGTGAGGATACCCATCTAGTTCTTAATTGGGAGAAGTGCCACTTCATGGTGAAGGAGGGCATAGTGTTAGGTCATAGGATTTCTAAAAATGGTCTAGAAGTTGATAGAGCAAAAGTTGAGGTTATCGAAAGACTAGAGCCACCGAATTCAGTGAAGGGAATTCGGAGTTTTTTAGGACATGCTGGATTTTATAGGAGGTTCATAAAGGATTTTTCCAAAATCAGTAAACCTCTTTGTAACTTATTGTGCACTGATCATGTTTTTTACTTTAATACAGATTGTAGGAAGGCTTTTGAAACATTGAAGGCTGCTTTAATCTCAGCACCCATTCTCTGCGCGCCTAATTGGAATTTGCCATTCGAGGTAATGTGTGATGCGAGTGATGCTGCAGTAGGTGCAATGCTGGGGCAAAAGCAGGGCAAATTTATTCATCCTATATATTATGCAAGCAAGGTTTTAAATGAGGCACAAGTCAACTACACAACTACTGAAAAGGAGTTGTTAGCTGTTGTGTTTGCTTTCGAGAAATTCCGGCCATATTTGGTTGGATCCAAAGTCACGGTTTTCACGGATCATGCAGCAATAAGGTATTTAATGACTAAGAAGGATGCAAAGCCTAGACTAATTCGTTGGATTTTATTACTGCAGGAATTTGACTTGGAGATAAAGGACAAGAAGGGATCAGAGAATGTCGTTGCAGATCATTTGTCTCGTCTTGATCCATCATCATCTTTGCTGGAGCAATCTGCCATTTCCGATTCTTTTCCGGATGAACAGCTTTTTGTTGTTCAGGTAAAGGTAGTCAGGGATGTCCCTTGGTATGCTGATATTGCAAAATTTTTAGTAAAGGGAGTCACCCCTATTGATATGGATTGGAGGCAGAAGAAAAAGTTTAAGCATGATGCAAAATTTTTCTATTGGGATGAGCCATTTATGTATAAGCAATGCTCTGACGGTATTATTCGTAGGTGCGTTTCAGGTGATGAAGCAAAGGAAATCCTGGAGCAATGCCACTCTTCGCCGTATGGAGGTCATTTCAGCGGTCAGAGGACAGCTATGAGGATTTTGCATTGCGGATTTTTCTGGCCTACGTTATTCAAGGATGCCCATTGGTTCTACAAGCAATGTGATGCTTGCCAAAGGAGAGGAAATTTGGGGCCAAGAGATGAAATGCCTCTTACTTACATTTTAGAAATTGAATTATTCGATGTATGGGGTATTGACTTTATGGGGCCATTTCCCCCTTCTAATGACAATGTTTTTATCTTATTGGCAGTTGATTATGTGTCCAAGTGGGTGGAGGCCATCGCATGCCATCAGAGTGATGCCAAGACAGTAGCAAGGTTTCTTCAATCGCACATCTTTGCGCGGTTTGGGACACCTAGGGCTCTAGTGAGTGATGAGGGTACACATTTTGTTAATAATATCTTAACTAAGCTTTTAGCTAAGTATGGGATTAAGCATAGAATAGCTACCCCTTATCACCCACAAGCAAATGGTCAAGCTGAAATTAGTAATAGGGAAATTAAAACTATTTTAGAGAAAGTAGTCCATCCATCTAGAAAGGATTGGTCCTTTAGGTTGGATGAGGCTCTTTGGGCTTATAGGACAGCTTATAAGACTCCTCTAGGTATGTCTCCCTATAGGTTAGTATATGGGAAAACTTGCCATTTACCATTAGAGCTTGAGCATAAAACATTTTGGGCTTTGAAAAAGTTAAATTTTGATTTGAGTCGTGCAGGAGCAATAAGAATGCTGCAACTTAATGAGTTAGAAGAATTTCGCCAATTCTCTTATGAGAATGCGAAGATGTATAAGGAAAAGACTAAGCTGTGGCATGACAAAAAAAATAAAATCTAAAGAATTTGCCAAGGGTCAGAAAGTTTTGCTTTATAATTCTAGATTAAAATTATTTCCTGGAAAATTAAAATCTAAATGGTCAGGACCGTTTCTTGTGATTGAGGTTTTTCCCAATGGAGCAATTACTTTGCAGGATGAAAAAGATGGGAGAGTGTTCAAGGTGAATGGACAGCGTGTGAAGCATTATTGGGGTGAGGAATTTCAGTCGAAATATCCTTCCCTAAGATTGGTTGATGATTGAGAGAGCAGGACTTTTGCGGGAGCATTTCACAGAGCAAAATTTTGAGCTCCCAGGATTTGAATTGATTTTATTTTTCGTTAAATTGATTTTATTTTTCGGTTAAGTTAGATTTAATTTTGCATGATTTATTATATTTTTATCTTTTAAGTATTTTTATTATTTTTGGTAGGTTAGATTTGATCTATTTTTGATTTGATTTGATTTGATTTTCGGGTTATTTATTTAAATTATCCTGCAATTATCTTTTAGATAGTTGGATTTTATTTTATCTAGATTTTATTTTTAGTTTTAATTAATACAGATTTTCTCTAATTCATTCGGCTTCTTTTGAGAATAACAGGTTAAGTTTGCTTTGATCGGTTTAATTTGAATTAAAAAGATTTGATTTGTCTATTTTGAAATTCGAATTCCGTATCTGAGATTCTTCAGGTTCAGCAGATTGTTGCGGCAAAGATATTGCTGGAGCAAATTATTCCGAGATAGAAGGGTTTCTGTTGGAATTTATTATTGTTACCGTTAGACTTAGCTTTAAATTCTCGCAGGTAAATGTGAGTGCATCATCTGATGAGGCCACGTGTTGCAGAGTAATTATCCAACGACTTCAATGATGACAGAGCATTAATTTTTACCATGGCCGTTTGGAATTCGCAATTTTACCGTTGGTAATTTTTGAATTTCAGGTTTGCATTTTTAATTGCAACGGTAATATTAGTTATGGCAGGGCAAATCCTTTCGGTTAGGATTCTTGTTTGTTGCAGCCCTATTTATTCGCAATCTCTGGTAAGTACATTTCACTTCGTTTTCTTGATCAAATTCTTATGCGTGTGTTATTCTTTCTTTCTTTGCAAAACCCTATTATACCTTCCATGGCTAAAACAAGAGCGCGAAAAGAGAGGGAGAGTGAGGAGGAAGAGATACCCGTCACACTGGAAGTTCAAAAAGGAAAATCTAAGAAGAAAAGGACGCCAGAAGAGAAGGAGGCGAAGCGAAGACGGAGGCAGCAGAGGGCTGCGGAACAAGAAGTCATCCAAGAGACAGCGGTTGTGCAGGATCTTGAGACAGAACCGATAGTTTCTGCTACGGTTCAGGAAGGGAATGCTGAGAAGGAACATGAGACAGAGGTCGGAGGACAAGTCGCAGGTGTGCCTGAAAAAGAGAAAACACCGGAGCCGGTGCAGGAGGCCCATGTTGAAATTATTATGCCTGAACCACCCAAGTGCCGCCGCATCAAGAGGAAGGCGGGTCGCGTGAGGGTGGTTCGGAACACTCCATCACCTCCGACGTCGGACTCTGAGGAAGAAAGAAGGGAAGCTGAGAATAAGGAAAAAGAAGAAGAAGCAAGAAAGGAAGAGGAAGAGCGTTTGCGTGTCCGGAGAGAAAGCAGAGGCAAAGGAATTGCCGAAGCATCAGGAGAAATTGAGGAGCCGAGGGCGCCATTCATTCGCTTCGTCAACGATCTTGCTCGAGCAAAACACCAGGAGGTACTGAAACGGGACTTCTTGTTCGAACGTGGATTTGGCAGTGATTTGCCTAGGTTCTTTGAGTCTGGAATAGTGAACCTTGGATGGAGGCAATTTTGTGCGAAACCAGAACATGTCAATGCCAACATTGTTCGAGAATTTTATGCCAATCTTGACGTTAAGAATGATTTTGAGGTTATCGTTCGAGGAGTGCCTGTACAGTGGAGTCCTGAGGCCATTAATGAACTGTTCGATCTCCAGGATTTTCCGCATGCCGTTTTTAATGAGATGGTGGCTGCACCATCTAGTGATCAACTGAGTGCGGCTGTCCGGGAGGTAGGCATTGAGGGGGCTTAATGGAGGGTGTCGCAGACGCGGAAGCATACGTTTCAAGCTGCTTATTTAAAGAGTGAAGCCAACACTTGGATGGGTTTCATCAGGCTACGCTTGCTGCCGACAACACACGACTCCACGGTATCTCGGGACAGGGTATTACTTGCCTTTGCAATTCTTCGCTCGATGAGTATTGATGTAGGAAAAATTATTTCTTCTGAGATTGTTGATTGCTGGAAAAAGAAGGTGGGGAAGCTGTTCTTTCCGAACACGATTACGATGTTATGCAGCAGGGCAGGAGTGTCCACGGTTCCAGAAGATATGATCATGACTGATAAGGGAATCATTGACACACCTAATCTGGCGCGACTTCAGCGTATGCAAGAGGTTCGCCAAGGTGGGCTTGTGTATGGCGTTAATCAGATCCTAGAGCAACTGGCTGTGTTGACCAGTAGGTTAGAGTTTGCTGAAAGGCAAGCTCAGACCTACTGGACTTATGCTAAAAGGAGAGATGATGCGCTCAGGGGGGCCTTGCAAACCAATTTCTCAACACCGTATCCGGCCTTTCCAGTGTTTCCCGATGATTTGTTTAATCTTTGGATACCACCCCCGCCTGTTGAACGAGAAGAGAATGATGATGAAGACCAGGGTCAGGAAGATTGATGGATGGAATGATCTTCAGCGAGCATTATTTTTGTCTTATCATTTTGTTTGCTCGATCATTTCTGACCCCATTTTGCTAAAAATGTTTGATTGTCTTGTTTCTTTTTAATTTTTTCTGCGTTAAAAATATATCTGCTGATGTAATTTCTTTTTCTATGTTTTTAATGAATTTCTGAATGTTTCTATTCCATGAGCACTGACTAACTCTAACTTAACTAATTTTCTTCTGAATTTTTGAAGCTTGGACTGATTACGCTTAATTAGATCAAGGTATTCTAATCTCCAGAAACCTTTTGTTTGAGCATTTCTTCTAGCCTGGACTGTTGCTGCGGCAAGAAGATTTTGACGGTAGTATTGACTTATATGATCCACTTTAAGCTTAATCCTAGTCCCATGTTTAGTTTAAAAATTCAGATAGAAAAATTTAAGTTTGGGGGTATAATTGCTTAATTAATGATTCATTGAGGACAATGAATAATTCAAGTTTGGGGGACTTTTTGCTACTCCAATTATTTTGCTCGAGCATTCCTCTCCTTCAAAATTTGCTAGGTTATTGAGTAACCGGGGACATTTGTGATACCCACAGTTTGTCTTCGCGTCAAAAGATGACCTAGGAAATGAGAAATATAAGAAAAATTATTTGCTGAAAAAATTATTTGTTGAAGATTTTTACTGAAAATATTGATGGAGCAAAAGTTTTGAAGGATGAATGATGATCCAGCAATTTTTCTGTCTCCCATAACTTAGGTGAGCTTCATCATAAAATGTCGCCATTCTGAGGGGCAAGAGATGGAATAACTAAGGATTTTTGAGCTTTATAATGAGTATTGAGCCTAGTTGGTGATGAGCTTGAGGCAAGGGTATACTGCACCATAAAGTGGGTCATCCCATGCTTAAGAGCTTATGACTGTAAGGCTGCTTTAAGTCTGATAAACAAGGATATAAACCCCTTTAAAAATATGTTTTGAAATGTCTGATAATAGAGCTAGGTTGTGGTGAGTTCTTAGAATTAAGTTGAAAAGTGGTGATTATTTGTCTGTGCCGGAGGAATCATTTTGCTGCAGCAGAGCTTGGTTTTGCAGAGTGCTCAGGTAAAAGTTAAAAGTAGTGTTGGACTGTCTGATTTGATTAAGCTAATTCTTTGTCTAATATTTTTAAAATTCTTGAAGGAAGGTTGGTTAGTATTGCTCGGGACGCGCAATAGTTCAAGTTTGGGGGTATGATAACTGCCCAAAAGGTAGTTATTTAGGCCTCAATTATATAGAGATTTGTGTGTCCTCTATGCTTATTAGGGTTGGTTTTGGATAGATATTACATTTTTTAACCCATTTGGAAGAATGGAAGTATTGGAAATTATTTTGTGCAGATTATGCTGCTGAGCGACTGGAGGGAGCAGATTCTATGCTGCAGCAAAACTGGGAACAAAAACTGCCACATCACAGCTCGTTAGCCAACTTCATGAACCGACTTCTGTTGAGTTATTTTCGTGATAAAGGATCAAGGAGAGCCTTACACGTGTCCTAGTTGACCTAATTCAAGCCTCCCATCCTTCTATAAAAGGAAGTAGCCGTCAAAGTCAAAGTCATTCCGTTTTTTCCCTTGGAAGCCGAATAGTTAGGGAGATTGAAGACTATCAAGAACACCATCAACCGCAAGCTGATTAGGGAGTTTACCTTCTTTATTAACTTGTAGTTATGGACATGCAAACTCAGATTGTAATTCGTATTCCTATGCCTATTATGAACTAAGTAGCTTAAGGTGTTGGTTAGGAATAATGTGATTACTGTGCTTCATCTCTAGTAATAAATTGACTATTGCATTTTGGTTAATTGTTGTGCTTATTCCTATTTTATGCCCGCCTGGCCAGCTGGTATGGATAGCTCTCTCTAGTTTCAGGGATGATTTAGAGAGTGTGTGGCAATTCTCCACACTACGATCATTGTGTATTGGTGAACGCCAGTGACTGAGCTAGGGATAGCCAGTTGCCTAGTGCTTGATCGGTCGCTCTTCATTGGGTTTGAAACATATCCCAAAAGATCCGGAGTTCCGGGAGGAATCCGCTAATAATACTGCGAGAAATGCATGATCAATAATATTCCTAGAGCATATCTTAGAATAATCACTAAAGCCTAACCAGCGCCTGTCTTTAATCTATCTGTCTATTTGTTTACTCATTGTTCTGTCATTTATTTTGCTTCAGCATAATTCTTATAAAACCCAACATTTTTTATTATCTTTGAAACCATTAGAAAGTTATACAAAATAGGTAAAGTGGAAACTCATTCAGACCTTGGATTGATAATATTACTTGCTGCAGACTGTGTATACTTGCACAGGAATTCTAGAGTATTTCATATCATCTTTTTACTCACTCTAGGAGCCCAACACTGTGCAATGTAGCGTTGCGACGCTACCCATTTCTTGGGCAACAAGACACGTGCATAGCAGCGTCGCGACACTGTGCAATGTAGCGTCGCGACGCTACCTCCAATCCGGGCCTATAAAAGGCACCTCTTGGTGCCTCATTTTAGCATCAATCACTCCATTCTTTCCTTCCTTTCCTCCCTCCTTTGGCTCCTTTGGAGCCTCTCTCAAGGCTTTCTAGCCTTTTTGAGAGATTTCTTAGTGGGAAATATTTGGGGAATTTTGGGGAGCATCTTAAAAGGCTCAAGGAGTAGTCGGCAGGGCTCCGAGCGTCAGCGAAGGGTTTTTTCGACGGTCAATTCCTTTCCTTTTATGCTCTTAATTATGCTTTCTATTGTAAATGTTGTGGATATTTTAGCTATGTGTAGCTAAACCCCAATTTGGGGTCTTGAAATGAAATTATAGTTTAAATGTTGTTATAATTTCCTGTCTCTTGCCCTTTGTCCTAATTATTTGTATGGATATGCTTAATGCTTTATTCAATCTGGCCAATTGTGTAATGATTCGATTCTTAATGGAAACTCGACGGAGAGAAATTATGATAGATCATAATCCATGCAACTAGTTTAATTGCCTGTCGTGACAACCAGATTAGTTGATTAAACTTAGATTCCTAAAATGAATCAGAGCGTAATAATTAATGATTTTTAATGGCGCTAAGGATACTTAGGTTGTTAAAATGAATTAATTACAATTAGGGGAAACCGACAGGAGAACCTATGTGATTAACGAAGATTCTAGGATTATAATTAGTTGGGCAATGAGATAGGATAATTATAACATTTGTTTAGCTATTAATTGATTTTCAAGACCCCTCTTCCCATTAAAAGAAAACTCTTTCTCCATATTTATTTTTCGATTAATCAACTTATTTTCTTGCTTTGAATTTTAAATCCCTTTTATTGCATGAGTTGTTCCCTAAATATTATTTCGCCCAAGTATTTTTAGTGCTCAAGAGATTTTATTTTTGCTTAATTTTCGTTTCGCCTCCCTGTGGATTCAATACTTGGTATTACCTACCGTTTTATATTACTTGTGACGACCCGTGCGCTTGCGGTAATCGCTCGGCGGTGATCAACAACTAACTCCAGGACTTGAACAAGGGGCCCCACCCTCTCGTTGGATTGAGAGGGAATTAGGTTTGATGATTGGACCACAAATCGATTGTTCATTAGAGGATTAGTGGAACTTAAGGAAAAGGAAGTACTATAGGGGTGAAACGGTTATTTGACCTAGCTATAGCTACGAACAACCTGTGAAAGAACGACTTACTGAACATGGTTAAATCAAGTGGACGGAAATATATCTATACAGAGGGGAGTGCAACTATCGGGCTATAGTGGAGTGTCCCGGTAGTTAACGAACGTTGGCTAGCTTAGATAATGAGATTAGTCGGTTAGCCTCGAATCGTTGGAGCCCATGATCTATAGGTCCATTAGGTCCCCCTACTAACTCATATCGGATTAAAGCCTAGAATATTTTGATAGGAATCTTTGAATCGTTCAAAAACGGGAAATAGGATTTTATCGTAAAACATGTTCGACACAATGATTTAATTATGAATTAAATTAGGAATTGAGAGATAAGGTATTTAAAAGTGTTTTAAATATCATATATATGTATTAGGAATCATGGCACTAGGTGATAAAGATTAATTGGATTAATCATATCAAAATTACTTGGAAATGTCCCAATTAATTGCCTAGAAATCAATTTCAATTTTGAATTGAAACTGAAATGAATTGCAAGCTGAAAATTCACAATTAGGATTCAAATCATAGTGGATTTAGTGGCATTCCCACTCTTGCATGATGATGCATAGTGGAAAACAACACAACCATGCACTAGATGCATGTGTTGTTAATTAAACACCTAGAATCCACTTTGAGTTGCATTTTCACCATGTGTCTAGTGTCATGAAGCTTGTCTTTCCATGGGAGAGGTCTATATAAGGAGCTTGAATCAGATTCAAGATAGTGAGAGCATTCATCTTAGTGTTATGTTGCAGAATTTCTCCCTCAAACACTCTCCCATCTCATTTCTTCGTAAAGCTTGTACCTTGAAGCATTCCCTTCCTATTTCTTACTACTATAGACTCCCACAAGTCTTTCTAGGCCCAAGAGAATAGTAGGGAAGACTCTAGAGGTTGTCCAAGGAGCATAGGAGAGGTAAACACCACAAGGAGTTCCACATAAGTGAGCTACAAAGGTTGGTGTTCTCTAAACTCTCTATTCTATATTTTATAGAACATGCATGCTTTAGGAGCAAAATTGAATGTCTTAAGTGCTTTCGATCTTCAATTTCTTCCGCATGTGTTATATGAACACCTTCAATTGGTATCAGAGCATGATTAGAGCACTTAAGTCGTTTTAATTTTGCTGTGGTGGGTACCATTTTGAAATTGAATTTTCTGTGTTCTAAAATGGAAGTGTTCTAATTTGGCAATTTTTTGAGCCTTTAAATCTTCATGAAATTGTAATTGCTCGGACATGTAAGAGCGTTAATGTGTGTACTAGAGTCTGTAATTTTTATAGAATCATTAGAGTCCATATAGGTTGTTAAATTGAAGCAAAACGGGAGAAGACGCAGCAGAAAACAGCAGCAGGAAGTTGTTGTTTGTGACAGCGTCGGGACGCTCTTCAAGTAGCTTCCCGACGCTGTTGAACAAAAATTCCAGCAGATGTTTTTTTTTCCAGATTTTTGGTTCGGTCCAGCTGTTGTCTTTGGTCCGGTTCGGTTTGCCTGCAGCCGGTTCAGCCCCTTAGCACACTTTTGAAGGTCGGTTCACTCCATGAAGGGTTGGTTCGGGTCGGTTCGTGAAGCTCGGGATTGCTACAAGCTTATATTTATTAATTATTATTGTAATAATTAGTTAAATTGCTTGTTTTTTTAAAATTGCCAAACCATTCCATTTTAGTTTGATTTAGTTTCTTTTATGCATTGAGAATGTATGGTTTAATTGGATTAAATGTATGTGCATTATGAGCATGCCATATAGTTTAAAATCCCACCATAGGAAAGCATGACCATGCATTTTTATTTATAATAAGTGTTATTAATAATTCAAATGCATGAGGGATATTTCATGATCAATTGATATAAGTGTTATATTAATTTAGGGAGATTCATGCTTGAATGGTTAATTAAAATTGGTTAATTGATATAAATGTTATATTAATTAAAAGATAAAATTAACCTAGCATGAAGCATGGAATTTCCTTAGTGTTTGTTTATAAAGAGTCATATTCAAATGGAGAAGCATGTTATAGATTAGATTTATAAATGTTATAAATCACTTAGAAATCTAAAATCTATAACAAAGAAAAGGTGCATGCTCACTTAGGGTTAAATTTGAATCCAACTCTCGATCGATTTCAATTAGATTCAAATAGGTCGATAAGCTTGTAAAACATAGGTTACAAGAGAACTCACCCGATGAGATGTTGTCTAAGGCTGGAGGTATTTAAGTTGACGGTTTACGGAACACCTCCTACCTGGGCATCGAATCGGTTCTTGAGTTAAAGTTAACCCAGATTTATGAGCATGCACGTGTGTGATGTGAGGTTTTAATCGTTATCACCCAGACATCGTAAGATTAAATGAACTTAGACTTAGGGTTATTCAATTAGTCGGAATTCGCCTAAGTATAAGTATACCCAAAACCATTTAAAATACTTAGTGGGAGGGGAGAGATATATCAAATCCATTTCCCTTTCACGTTCTCCCTTTTTTTTCACAAGGTGAGATTTATGCTTGGCCTCGTGTTGATTATACCTCAACTGCTCCATTCGAAAGGTGTTTGCATAAATCAATAACAAGGTGAATGGAGAAAGTATTTATAGTAAGTGAGTGAAGGAAGTGTGTCAACACATCCAGCGGTCTCCTCCGTTAGGTTGCACCGTGAGATTTCCATGTTGCGCCTACTTGTATGCCCTGGAGCTACTAACCATTCGGAGGGTTGTAACATGGAGATTTCCATTCGGTAGCATTGTTGGGATCGTTCTCTGTAATCTTAAAACGGCGGGTCACACTTACAAGGATTACTAAGTGTTAGTATATTCCTGACCAAACGTAACGATAACTAAACCACTATAGGAATAAGAGTTATTCTGGGATTAGTATTTAGTCAAGAACATCTTGGTTTAGTGAAGGAGTAATTGACTGCCCCTCAGTAGCGATTTGTCTAACTCACTAAAGTGTCGTTGCAAAATAATAATCCTGGGTACATTATTACTTCTGCTAAAACCTGATTGGATTTTGTCAAAAATGGTTAATAAGCAATTACTAATAGCTTTGTTTAATTTTTCAGCATGTCTAGCTCACTAGTACAATTACTCGCTTCAGATAAGCTTAATGGGGATAACTATGGAACTTGGAAGTCTAATCTGAACACAATACTAGTAATCGAGGATCTTAGATTTGTCCTTACCGAAGAGTGTCCACCTAACCCTGGCTCGTCAACAAACCGAATTGTTCGGGAAGCATATGAGAAATGGACTCGCGCAAATGAAAAAGCAAGGGTCTATATCTTAGCAAGCATCTCAGATGTCTTGTCAAAAAAGCACGAGAGGATGGTCACCGCAAGGGAGATCATGACTTTGTTGCAAAGTATGTTTGGACAACCGTCCTCACAAATTCGGCACGAAGCTCTCAAGAATGTTTACAATTCCCGAATGAAGGAAGGTGCTTCAGTTAGGGAACATGTTTTGAACATGATGGTTCAGTTTAACATTGCTGAAGTACACGGTGCTACAATTGACGAGGGTAGTCAAGTAAGTTTCATAATGGAGTCTCTTCCGAAGAGCTTCATTCAGTTCAGGACAAACGCTGTCATGAACAAAATAGACTTTAACCTGACCACTTTGCTAAATGAGCTCCAGACTTACCAAAGTCTCACTAAGAGAGGACATGAAGGGGAGGCAAATGTTGCCACAACCAAGAGGTTCCAAAAGGGATCATCCTCAGGAACCAAGTCTGGACCTTCCACTTCAAAGAATAAGAGTATTCAAATGAAGAAAAAGAAGGATAAAGGGAAAGGAAAAGCTCCTATGGGAAGCAAGGCAAAAACTAAATCTGCAGATAAAGGAAAGTGTTTCCATTGTAATGTAGACAGACATTGGAAACGCAACTGTTCCAAGTACCTTGCAGAAAAGAAGGCTGAAAAAGAAAAACAAGGTAAAAATGATTTGCTCGTTATCGAAACATGTTTAGTTGAGCAAGATACCTCTGCCTGGATATTAGATTCAAGAGCGACTAACCATGTATGCTCTTCTTTACAGGAAATTAGTTCCTGGCATATGCTAGAAGATGGCGAAGTAACTCTCAAAGTTGGAACTGGAGAGGTCGTCATAGCCAGAGCTTCAGGAACTCTCAAGTTGTCTTTTGGAGATAGATTTTTATTACTTGAAAATGTCTTGTACGTTCCCGATATAAAAAGGAATTTAATCTCTATCTCTTGTTTGATTGAACATGAATACCAAGTATCTTTTGATATTAATAAAGTGTTTGTTAACAAAAGAGGTATGCATATATGTTCTGCAAAACTTGAAAGCAACTTATACGTGTTAAGGCCAATTCAAGTTAAAGCTATTTTTAATACAGAAATGTTTAAAGTAGCAGAAACTCAAAACAAAAGGCGAAAAGTTTCTCCTAATACCTATCTTTGGCACTTGAGATTAGGCCACATAAATCACAATAGGATTGAAAGATTGGTAAAGAGTGGACTACTAAACCAGTTAGAAGATGACTCGTTACCACCATGTGAGTCCTGCCTCGTGGGAAAAATGACCAAACGACCTTTTTCGGAAAAAGGTAATAGGGCCAAAGAACCCTTAGAACTCGTGCATTCAGATCTCTGTGGTCCTATGAATGTCAAAGCACGAGGAGGGTATGAATATTTCGTCAGCTTCATTGGTGATTATTCAAGGTATGCCTATCTTTACCTAATGCATCATAAGTCTGAAGCCCTTGAAAAGTTCAAAGAGTACAAGACCAAGGTTGAGAACCAATTAGGTAAAACAATTAAAACACTACGATCAGATCGAGGTGGAGAATATATAGACTTACAATTCCAAGACTATTTGATAGAACATGGAATTACGTCTCAACTCTCAGCCCCTGCTACACCACAACAAAATGGTGTATCAGAGAGGAGAAACCAAACTCTGTTAGACATGGTTCGATCAATGATGAGCTATGCTCAGTTGCCTGATTTGTTCTGGGGATATGCAGTTGAGACTGCTGTATACATTTTGAACATAGTTCCCTCTAAGAGTGTATTTGAAACACCCTATGAGCTATGGAAAGGGTGTAAAGGTAGTTTACGCCACTTCAGAATTTGGGGATGCCCTGCACACGTGTTGGTACAAAACCCAAAGAAATTAGAACGACGTTCAAAACTGTGCCTATTTGTAGGATATCCTAAAGAAACGAAAGGTGGTCTATTTTACGATCCTCAGGATAATAAAGTGATTGTATCGACAAACGCTACATTCCTTGAGGAAGATCACATAAAAGATCATCGACCTCGCAGTAAACTAGTATTAGATGAGATTTCGAGAAAAACTACAAAAGAATCTACAAAAGTTGTAGATCAAGCTGATCCATCAAAAGTTGTTGATCAAACACATCCATCTCAAGTAATGAGAGAGCCTCGACGTAGTGGGAGGATTATAATACAACCTGACCGCTACATGGGTTTAACAGAAACTCAAACCATCATATCTGATGATGGTATAGAGGATCCATTGTCCTTTAATCAGGCAATGAATGATGTTGATAAGGACCAGTGGATCAAAGGCATGGATCTCGAAATGGAGTCAATGTACTTCAATTCGGTCTGAGAACTTGTAGAACAGCCGGATGGGGTAAAACCTATTGGTTGTTGATTTGGTTTTATCGGAATTATGCTGAAGCAAAATAAATGACAGAACAACAAGTAAACAAATAGATAGACAGATTAAAAACAGGCGCTGGTTAGGTTTTAGTGATTGTTATAAAGTATGCTCTAGCAATATTATTGATCATGCATTTCTCGCAGTATTATTAGCGGATTCCTCCTGGAACTCCGGATCTTTTGGGATGTGTTTCAACCCCAATGAAGTACGACCAATCAAGCACTAGGCAACTGGCTATCCCTAGCTCAGTCACTGGCGTTCACCAATACACAATGATCGTAGAGTGGATAATTGCCACACACTCTCTAAATCATCCCTGAAACTAGAGAGAGCTATCCATACCGGCTGGCCAGGCGGGCATAAAATGAGAATAAACACAACAATTAACCAAAATGCAATAGTCAATATATTACTAAAGACACGTGTAAGGCTCTCCTTGCTCCTTTATCCCGAAAATAACTCAACAGAAGTCGGTTCATGAAGTTGGCTAACGAGCTGTGACGTGGTAGTTTCTGCTCCCAGTTTTGCTGCAGCACAGACTTTGCTCCCTCCAGTCGCCGAGCAACATAATCTGCACAAAGTGATTTCCAAAGCTTCCATTCTTCCAAATGGGTTAAATCATGTAATATCTCTCTAAAACCAACCCTATTAAGCATTAAAGACACACAAATCCTTATATAAATGAGGCCTAAATAACTACCTTTTGGGCAGTTATCATACCCCCAAACTTGAACTATTGCGCGTCCCGAGCAATACTAACCAACCTTCCTTCAAGAATTTCAAAACATTAGGCAAAGAATTAGCTTAATCAAACCAGACAGTCCAACACTACCTTTAACCTTTACCTAAGCACTCTGCAAAACCAAGCTCTGCTGCAGCAAAAGCCATATCAAAACACATTTTTACAGGGGTTCATTTTCTTATTTATCAGACTTAGAGCAGTCTTACAGTCATAAGCTCTTAAGCATGGGATGACCCACTTTATGGTGCAGTATACCCTTGCCTCAAGCTCATCACCAACTAGGCTCAATACTCATTATAAAGCTAAAAAATCCTTAGTTATTCTATCTCTTGTCCCTTAGAATGGCGACATTTTATGATGAAGCTCACCTAAGTTCTGGGAGATAGAAAAACTGCTGGATCATCATTCATCCCTCAAAACTTTTGCTCCATGAATTTTCTCAGCAAAATTTTCAACAATCAATTTTTCCAGCAAATAATTTTTCTCATTTTTTTTTCACATTTCCTAGGTCATCTTGCGAAGACAACCCGTGGGTATCACAAATGTCCCCGGTTACCAATAACCTAGCAAAATTTTACTTGAAGGAGAGGAATGCTCGAGCAAAACAATTGGAGTAGCAAAAAGTCCCCCAAACTTGAATTATTCATTGTCCCCAATGAATCATTAATAAAGCAATTATACCCCCTAACTTAAATTTTTCTATCTGAATTTTTAACCTAAGCATGGGACTAGAGTTAAGCTTAAAGTGGATTATATAAGTCAACACTACCTCCAAAATTTTTCTTCGCCGCAGCAACAGTCCAGGTTAGAAGAAATGCTCAAGCAAAAGGTTTTTGGAGATCAGAATACCTTGATCTAATTAAGCGTAATCAGTCCAAGCTTCAAAAATTCAGAAGAAAATTGGTTAAGTTAGGCATTACTCAGTGCTCATAGAACAGAAACATCCAGAAATTCATTAAAAACATAGAAAAAGAAATTACATCAGCAGATATATATTTTTTTTGAGAAGCAGAAATATGAAAAAGAAACAAACAGAACATCAACAGAAAAGGAAAGTAGAAAATGCGCGAGCAAACAAAAAGTCATAACAAAAATCATGCTCGCTCAGGGCCACTTCATCCTTCAGTCCTCTTGGCCCGGTTCATTTTCGTTTTCCTCTTCTCCTCCTTCGATCGGTGGGGGTGGAATCCAGGGGTTGAATAAATCTTCAGGGAATGCTGGAAGGGCTGGATATGGTTTCGAAAAATTCTCTTGCAGCGCCTTCTTGAGATTGGCATCACGATTTTTAACATAGCTCCAGAAAGTCAAAGCTTGCCTTTCAGCAAACTCCTGCCTGCTGGCCGAAAGTGCGAGTTGTTCTAAAATCGTGTTGATGCCGTGGACCAGCCCACCCTGACGTACCTCCTGCATACGCTAAAGCCGTGCCAAGTTAGGCGTGTCAATGATTCCCTTATCAAACAGAATCACATCCCCTTCATCTTCCGGAACCCCTACTCCTCTGCAAAGCATCGTGATTGTGTTCGGAAAGAACAGTTTCCCCACTTTTTTCTTCCAACAACCAAATATTTCATCAGCAATAATTTTTCCCATATCAATACTGAGAGACCTTAAAATAGCGAAAGCCAAAAGCACTCGTTCCCTAGAAACTGTCGAGTCATGAGTCGTTGGAAGCATCCTTTGTCTGATAAATCCCATCCACGTGTTTGCTTCCCTCTTCAAATAAGCCGATTGGAATGTCCTCTTCTGAGTCTTAGATAGCTGCCATTGTGCCCCTTCAATACCTACCTCCCGCACAGCATCACTTAACTGCTCATTAGATGGCGCGACAGCCATCTCATTATATGCCGCATGGGGGAAGTTCTGAAGGTTATACAGTGTGTTGATAGCACCAGGACTCCAGTTAACCTCAATACCTCGAACAACTGCTAGGAAACCTTCTTCTCGGTCGATATTTGCATAGAATTCGCGCACTAACTGCGCGTTCACAGATTCGGGTTTTGAACAGAATCGTTCCCAACTGTGATTCGCAATACCGGTCCTCAGAAAATGTGGAAGCTCACCACTAAATCCTCTCTCAAACAGGAAGTCCCTTTTCAGAAGCTCAGCGTATTTTGCTCTTGCAAAATTGTTGACGAAGCGATCATCCAATAACTGTTGCTCTTCTATTTCATCGCGCTCTTCTGATGCTTCAGCAACACTTTTTCCCTTTTCCGCCCTTCGCTTGAGCAACCGCTCTTCCTCAGCCTTCTTATCTGCCTCTTCTCTTGCTTTTTTCTCAGCTTCTTTTTTCTCACGTTCCTCTCGCTCTGCCTTCTCTTTCTCAGAATCCGAAGACGGCGGTGATGGGGTATCAGTCCGAATCACCTGAACGCGCCCAGCCTTCCGCTTAATGCGGCGACGTTTCGGAGGTTCTTGCATGATGACCTCAACACGAGCCCCCCGAACTGGCTCTCTTTCAGTCGCAACCTCTGCCTGCACATCCTCATTCTGTTTCTCTTGAATTTCCTCGACATGTCCCTCTTCTTGAACTTCCTCTGTATCTGCCATTCTCGGCTCAACCTCCTCTGGGTTCTGTACATCAGATTCTTGCGGGTCTCCTTCTTCTATTGTGGCAGCAACAGATTCTTGCGGGTCTCCCTCTGTTGCCTTTTCTTGCTCCTCAGCCCTCTGTTGCCTCCTTCTTCGCTTAGCCTCCTTCTCTTCTGGCGTTCTTTTTTTCTTAGTTTTTCCTTTATGCACTTCCGGCGTAACCGGCACCTCCTCCTCTTCACTCTCTCTTTCTTTCCTAGCTCTAGTCTTAGCCATGGATGACTCAACAATTTGACAGAGAATGGAAGGGAAAAAGAAAGAATGCAGATGACAAAAATGAGATCAAGAAGACGAAGTGGAAAGAAACTTACCAGCGGTTGTGAATAAATAGGGCTCCAACAAAATGCAATCCTAACCTTAATGATTTGCTCTGCATTAAATAATATTACCGTTTAAATTTAAAAATGCAAACATGATATTCCAAAGATCATCAACGGTAAAATCGTGGATTCCAAAGCCCATGGTAAAAATTAATGTGCTGTCATCATTGAAGCCTTCGGATGATTGCTCTGCGACACGTGGCCTCATCAGATGATGCACGCAAATTTACCTGCGAAAATTCAAAGAAAATCTCAACGGTACAAATAATAAATTCCCAACGAAAACCCTTATAATTCGGATGATTTTGCTTCAGCCATCTCTTTGCCGCAACAATCTGCTGAACCTGAAGAATCTTAGATACGGAATTCAAATTTCGAAAATAGGAAAAATCAAATCTTTTAAAATTCAAATTGAATTTTAACCAATCATCCCAATCTTTTAGTTTCAAGAGAAGCCGAATAAATTAGAGAAAATCTCTATTAATCAATACTAGAATTCAAATAACTGAAAATAAAATCTAGATAAAATCTAATAAAATCTAACTAAGTGAAAGATAATTGAAAGATAATTTAAATAGATAAACCGAAAAATAAAATCACATCAAATTCAAAACGAAATAGATAAAATCTAAACTACCAATAATAAAAATACTTACGGAAAAAAATCTAATAAATCATGCAAAATCAAATCTAACCTAACCGCAATAAAAAACAAATCAGCGAGACATAAACACAAACACCGGGAGCTCAAAATTTTGCTCTGTGAAATGCTCCCGCAAAAGTCCTGCTCTCTTAATCATCAATTAACCTTAGGGAAGGATATTTCGCCCGAAACTCCTCACCCCAATAATGTTTCACACGCTGCCCATTCACCTTGAACACTCTCCCATCTTTTTCATCCTGCAAAGTAATTGCTCCATTAGGGAAAACCTCAATAACAATAAACGGTCCTGACCATTTAGATTTCAATTTTCCAGGAAATAATTTTAATCTAGAATTATAAAGCAAAACTTTTTGACCCTTAACAAACTCCTTAGATTTAATTTTCTTGTCATGCCACAGCTTAGTCTTTTCTTTATACATTTTCGCATTTTCATACGAAAACTGACGAAATTCTTCCAACTCATTAAGTTGCAGCATTCTTATTGCTCCTGCACGACTCAGATCAAAATATAATTTTTTCAAAGCCCAAAAGGCTTTATGCTCTAGCTCTAATGGTAAATGGCAAGCTTTCCCATATACTAACCTATAGGGAGACATACCTAGAGGAGTCTTATAAGCTGTCCTATAAGCCCAAAGAGCCTCATCCAACCTAAAGGACCAGTCCTTTCTAGATTGATGGACTACTTTTTCTAGAATTGATTTAATTTCCCTATTACTTATTTCAGCCTGACCATTAGCCTGTGGGTGATAAGGGGTAGCTATCCTATGCTTAATCCCGTACTTAGCTAAAAGCTTAGTTAAGATATTATTAACAAAATGTGTACCCTCATCACTCGCTAGAGCCCTAGGTGTCCCAAACCGCGCAAAGATGTGCGATTGAAGAAACCTTGCAACTGTCTTGGCATCACTCTGATGGCAGGTGATGGCCTCCACCCACTTGGACACATAATCAACTGCCAATAAGATAAAAATATTGCCATTAGAAGGGGGAATGGCCCCATAAGGTCAATACCCCATACATCAAATAATTCAACTTCTAAAATATAAGTAAGAGGCATTTCATCTCTAGGCCCCAAATTTCCTCTCCTTTGGCAAGCTTCACATTGCTTGTAGAACCAATGGGCATCCTTAAATAACGTAGGCCAGAAAAATCCACAATTCAAAATCCTCATAGCTGTCCTCTGACCGCTGAAATGACCTCCATACGGCGAAGAGTGACATTGCTCCAGGATTTCCTTTGCTTCAACACCTGAAACACACCTACGAATAATACCGTCAGAGCATTGCTTATACATAAACGGCTCATCCCAATAGAAAAATTTTGCATCATGCTTAAACTTTTTCTTCTGCCTCCAATCCATGTCAATAGGAGCGACTCCCTTTACCAAGAAGTTTGCAATATCCGCATACCAAGGGACATCTTTGACTACCTTTACTTGAACAGCAAAAAGCTGCTCATCGGGAAAAGAATCGGAAATGGCAGATTGCTCCAGCAAAGATGATGACGGATGAAGACGAGATAAATGATCTGCAATGAAATTTTCTGATCCCTTCTTGTCCTTTATCTCCAAGTCGAATTCCTGCAACAGTAAAATCCAACGAATTAGTCTAGGCTTTGCATCTTTTTTAGACATTAAATACCTTATTGCTGCATGATCCGTGAAAACTGTGACTTTTGACCCAACCAAATATGGCCGGAACTTCTCAAAAGCGAACACCACAGCTAACAACTCCTTTTCAGTAGTTGTATAGTCGACTTGTGCTTCATTTAAAACCTTGCTTGCATAATATATAGGATGGATAAATTTGCCCTGCTTTTGCCCCAGCATTGCACCTACCACAGCATCACTTGCGTCACACATTACCTCGAATGGTAAATTCCAATTAGGTGCGCAAAGAATGGGTGCTGAGATTAAAGCAGCCTTTAAAGTCTCAAAAGCCTTCCTACAATCTGCATCAAAGTCGAAAACATGATCAGTACACAATAAGTTACAAAGAGGTTTACTGATTTTGGAAAAATCTTTTATGAACCTCCTATAAAATCCAGCATGTCCTAAAAAACTCTGAATCCCCTTCACTGAATTCGGTGGCTCTAGCCTTTCAATAACCTCAACTTTTGCTCTATCAACTTCTAGACCAGTTTTAGAAATTTTATGTCCTAACACTATGCCCTCCTTCACCATGAAGTGACACTTCTCCCAATTAAGAACTAGATGGGTATCCTCACATCTTTTTAACACATGACCTAAATTATCTAAACAACTCTGAAAAGACCCTCCAAACACTGAAAAATCATCCATAAATACCTCAACAGTGGACTCGATCATATTAGAAAAAATTGCTAACATACACCGCTGAAATGTTGCTGGAGCATTGCAGAGGCCGAAAGGCATTCTCCTAAAAGAAAATGTCCCATAAGGACAGGTGAAAGTGGTTTTCTCCTGATCCTCAGGAGCAATAGTAATCTGGTTATACCCAGAATAACCATCCAAGAAACAGTAGTAGGCCTGACCAGCCAATCGATCCAACATCTGGTCAATAAATGGCAGAGGGAAGTGGTCCTTACGGGTAGCTTTATTAAGCCTCCTATAATCCATGCAAACCCTCCAGCCAGTTACTGTCCTAGTTGGGATCAATTCATTGTCTTTATTGCTCACCACAGTGACACCTCCTTTCTTAGGAACACATTGGACAGGGCTTACCCAATTGCTATCGGCAATTGGATAAATGATCCCATCATCCAACCATTTAATTACCTCCTTTTTAACAACCTCTTTCATTACAGGGTTAAGTGATGGACCGCAAAGCGCACAGGCCGCAAGTAATATAAAACGGTAGTAATACCGAGTATCGAATCCTCAGGGAGGCGAAGCGAAACTTAAGCAAATAATTAAAATTTTCTTGAGCACTGAAAATACATAGGCGAAATAATATTTAGGGACCACTTCATGCAATAAAAAGATTTAAATTCAAGACAATTAACAAAAACAATTTGATCAATCAAAAATAAAATGTGGAGAAAGAGTTTTCTTTAAATGGGAAGAGGGGTCTTGAAAATCAATGATTAGCTAAATAATTGCTATAATTATCCTATCTCATTGCCCAACTAATTATAATCCTAGAATCTCCGTTAATCACATAGGTTCTCCTGTCGGTTTCCCCTAATTGTAATTAATTCATTTTAACAACCTAAGTGTCCTTAGCGTTATTAAAAATCATTAATTATTACGCTCTGATTCATTTTAGGAGTCTAAGTTTAATCAACTAATCCCGGTGTCACAACGGGCAATTAAACTAGTTGCATGGATTATGATCTATCCTAATTTCTCTCCGTCGAGTTTCCATTAAGAATCGAATCATTACACAATTGGCCAGATTAAGTAAAGCATTAAGCACATACATACAAATAATTAGGACATGGGCAAGAGACAAGGAATTATAACAATATTTGGATTATCATTTCATTTCAAGACCCCAAATTGGGGTTTAGCTACACATAATATCCACAATAATTACAAGGGAAAGCATGTTAAAGAGCATAAAAGGAAAGGAATTGACCGTCGAAAAACCCCTCGCTGACGCTTGGAGCCCCCGCTGACTACTCCTTGAGCCTCTAAGATTGCTCCCCAAAATTCCCAAAATTTTCCCACTAGAAGAATCCTCTCAAAAAGGCTCAAAAGCCTTGAGAGGGGCTCCAAAAGGGAGCCTAAGAAAGAGAGAAAGGAAGAAATTCCTTGTTGGAATGATGATTGATTTGATTGATGAGGAATGAGGCACCCAAGGGTGCCTTTTTATAGGCCTGGAATAGGGGTAGCGTCGCGACGCTACCTTGCTCAGCGTCGCGACGCTGCTGCGCACGCGGCTTGGGCAACAAGAAAGGGCAGCGTCGCGACACTGCCTTACTTAGCGTCTCGACGCTGTCCAGATTTCCAGATTTTTCAGCTTCCTTTTTGGGCTGATTTTTGGGCCTTCTTCTTCATTTCTCTTGGTCTTTTCTTTATAGTTGACTTCTTTGGGCCTCCAATTGCATCAAGCTAGGATTTGGGCTATAATTACTTCATTTTTGGCTCTTTTTCTCCCAAAATCACCAACTTAGCTCCTAAGGACCAAATAACAAAATTCATTAAATATATTCATTAAAAATACGATTAAAGCACCAAAAAGCTTAATAAATTGAGACTAAAATAGCGACATTTCTGCTCGCTATCATTAAGGCTTCTTTGTTGCTCAATACTCCTAAAGGATCTCTCCTCAAGAGTGATTTTATGCATACAAAAAGATGGGCTAATTCCCTGAATGTCAGCCAATGTCCAACCTATAGTCTTGCGGTATTGCTGCAACAATTTTATTAAGGCCTCTTCATGCTCCGGCATTAAATCTGATGCAACAATAATGGGCAATGTCTCACCTTCCCCAAGATACACATACTTCAGATGATCCGGCAAGGGCTTCAAATCTAAAGTAGGTGCCTCAATCAGGGATGGCTTAATAGGAGGAGCTTTCCTTTGATCTAACTCTAAAGACTCGAAAACATCCTCACACCTAAACAATTCTTTTTCATTTTTTCTATCTAAAGAACAAAATTCAAAATCTTCTACACTAACCTCTCCATGCTTTTCCGAATGCTCACTAGCCGAATCCTGTATTGCTGTCTCAATAACTGTGCTCTCCAGAATCCTAATGAAAGAACAATCTTCCATCTCGTCTGGATATTTCATGGCTTTAAACACATTAAATTTTACTTCCTCATTACAGACTTTCATTGTTAATTCCCCTTTTTGAACATCTATTAACGCCCTACCAGTAGCCAAAAATGGACGACCTAGAATAATTGGGACATCTTTATCAGCCTCATAATCTAAGATAATAAAATCAACAGGAAATATGAATTTATCCACTTGTACTAAGACATCCTCAATCTTACCCTCTGGATATGTGATAGACCTATCAGCTAATTGGAGTGTAACTGTGGTAGGTCTAGCTTCACCAATACCTAGCTTTCGATAGACCGAAAGAGGCATAAGGTTAATGCTTGCACCTAAATCACAGAGTGCTCTACCTAACTCTTTTCCACCTATAGACACAGGTATAGTAAATGATCTTGGATCCTTAGCCTTGGTTGGTAGCCCATTCTTAAGAATAGCACTACACTCCTCAGTAAGAGATACAGTTTCAAACTCATCTAACCTCTTCTTTTTAGTTAAAATATCCTTAAGAAATTTAGCATAATTAGGCATTTGCTCTATAGCTTCTACTAAAGGAATATTTATATGCAATTGCTTAAGAATCTCTAGAAACTTTCTAAATTGACCATCCTGATTCTTAGGCTTTTGCCTTTGTGGAAAAGGTAGAGGTGGTACATAAGGCAGGGGCGACACATAAGGTGGTTCCACATCTGGAACAGAACCAGATGCTCCAGCATCTTTATTGCTGCCTCCAGCACCCTGACCAGACTCCAACTCTTTCTCAACAACACCATTATTATTTTTATCATCATTTTTATCTATAACCTGGGTTGTACTAGGCTCAATTCTTTCTTCTAATGGCTTACCACTCCTAAGAGTAACTGCCTTTACCTGCTCCTTACCTTCCCTTCTAGGGTGTTCAGTATCTGATGGAAGTTTCCCTTGAGGCCTTGCCTTGAGCTCATTAGCTAGCTGACCCACTTGCAATTCCAGGGCCCTCATCGAAGCTTGATTTCTTTGAATCGCGGCATCTGTGCGAGCCAAAAATTCTTTCATCATCACCTCGAGAGAATTTCCCGAATTTTGCTGGGGCAAAGCCTGCTTATTTTGCTGAGGCAATACCGGCGCTTTAGCAAATCCCGGCTGGTTCATTTTTTGTTGCGCTTGCACATTACTCCCTTGTCCTCCCCACGCGAAGTTGGGGTGGTTGCGCCAACCTGGATTGTAAAAATTAGAATAAGGGTTATTCCTCTGATTACCTACAAAAAACACAGAAGCTGGATTGCTGGGGAAAAACTCGTAGTTGTGGTTTTCACCACAATAAACACATGGTTCGTCCGCAACTTGGTTAACCACTGCTGCAGGTTCCATAGCTGGTGGCTGCTGATGACTAATCACTGTCACATTCTTAAGAGTGTTAGCAATCATAGCAAGATCAACCCTAATGGTGGACACACCATCAACTTCTAATACACTCTTAACTTTTTTATTCGTGCCTCTAACATCCGACCACTGACAACTATTAATAGATATTCTTTCTAAAATTTCATAAGCTTCATCAAAAGTTTTTGCCAAAAGGGCCCCTCTAGCCGAAGCATCGACCATACCTTGGGTTACCGCGTTTAAACCATTGTAAAACGTTTCCATTTGGATACAATGAGGTAGACCATGGTGGGGACACTTTCGCAAAAGCTCCTTAAACCTTTCCCAAGCCTCACTAAAAGTCTCATCTTCAAGTTGCCTAAACCCAACTATTTCACTCCTTAATTTAGAAAAGACCTAAGATGTAAATGAGGATCTTCAGATGACAAACCATGGAATTGACACACGGTTTGCAACATCTAAAACATTACCGGTTTCATTTCAAAATTTGCCGCTTGAATTTGAGGACGTGCAATCCCTGGATTCAACTTATTAAACATTGGGACAGCATATGCTCGAATGGCTCTGGTCCTATCGTTTGCTATCAAGATAGGATTCTCAGCCTGATTATTTTGTTGCTCATTTTGCTCAAACAGCGGGTTTTGCTGCAACACCAGATTCTGCTGGGGGTTTGCTGCTGCCGGACCTTCAGGAACCTGCGGGAGTTGCGGCACGTTCTCCATTTGGTTTCTGCGCTGCTCCCTCCTTCTATTCCTAAATGTCCTTTCAATTTCTGGATCAAGCTCAAACCGTACCCCAGGCAGATCGCTCATGCACCAAAATCACACCTGTAAGAAACAAAAGAAACAATCAAAAAGTTTTAGCACCAAACCACTAAAACACATACACAAAACAGATCAGATAAAAACTTATTCAAGTCCCCGGCAACGGCGCCAAAAACTTGTTGGGTTCCTAGAGTGAGTAAAAATATGATATAAAATACTCTAGAATTCCTGTGCAAGTATACACAGTCTGCAGCAAGTAATATTATCAATCCGAGCCCTGAATTAGCTTCCACTCTACCTATTTTTTGTAACTTTCTAATGGTTTCAAGAATAGTAAAATGATTTTGTTTTATCGGAATTATGCTGAAGCAAAATAAATGACAGAACAACAAGTAAACAAATAGATAGACAGATTAAAGACAGGCGCTGGTTAGGTTTTAGTGATTGTTATAAAGTATGCTCTAGCAATATTATTGATCATGCATTTCTCACAATATTATAAGCGGATTCCTACCGGAACTCCGGATCTTTTGGGATGTGTTTCAACCCCAATGAACTATGACCGATCAAGCACTAGGAAACTGGCTATCCCTAGCTCAGTCACTGGCGTTCACCAATACACAATGATCGTAGTGTGGATAATTGCCACACTCTCTAAATCATCCCTGAAACTAGAGAGAGCTATCCATACCGACTGGCCAGGCGGGCATAAAATGAGAATAAGCACAACAATTAACCAAAATGCAATAGTCAATATATTACTAAAGATGAAGCATAGTAATCACATTATTCCTAACCAACACCTTAAGCTACTTAGTTCATAATAGGCATAAGAATACGAATTACAATCTGAGTAGGCATGTTCATAACCACAAGTTAATAAAGAAAATAAACTCCCTAATCAGCTTGCGGATGATGGTGTTCTTGATGATCTTCAATCTCTCTACACTATACGACATCCACGGGAAAACTTGGAATATTTTCTCCCCAAAAGTGGAATCCCTTTGACTTGGGCGGCCTTCTCCTTTTATAGAGGTGGTAGGAGGCTTGAATTAGGTCAACTAGGACACGTGAAAGGCTCTCCTTGCTCCTTTATCCCGAAAATAACTCAACAGATGTCGGTTCATGAAGTTGGCTAACGAGCTGTGACGTGGCAGTTTCTGCTCCCAGTTTTGCTACAGCACAGACTTTGCTCCCTCCAGTCGCCCAGCAGCATAATCTGCACAAAGTGATTTCCAAAGCTTCCATTCTTCCAAATGGGTTAAATCATGTAATATCTCTCTAAAACCAACCCTATTAAGCATTAAAGACACACAAATCCTTATATAAATGAGGCCTAAATAACTACCTTTTGGGCAATTATCAGTTGTAAATGGATCTACAAAAGAAAACGAGACCAAGCTGGAAAGGTTCAAACCTTTAAGGCTCGACTTGTGGCAAAGGGTTTTACCCAGCGGGAAGGAGTGGATTATGAAGAAACTTTTTCCCCTGTTGCCATGCTTAAGTCGATTAGAATACTCTTATCCATTGCCACATATTATGATTATGAAATATGGCAAATGGATGTCAAGACAGCCTTTTTGAACGACAATCTTGAAGAGACTATCTATATGGCTCAACCAGAGGGGTTCATAGTCCAGGGTGCTGAGCAAAAGGTTTGTAAACTTAAACGATCCATTTATGGATTAAAACAAACATCAAGATCCTAGAATATACGTTTTGACACTACGATCAAAACGTATGGCTTTGAGCAGAATGTTGACGAACCTTGTGTTTACAAGAAAACCGTCAAATCCACTGTAGCTTTTCTAGTTCTATACGTAGATGATATCCTACTTATTGGGAATAATGTAGGATTCCTGACTGACGTAAAACAATGGCTAGCGACTAAATTCCAAATTAAAGATTTTGGTGAGGCTCAATTTGTTCTGGGCATTCAAATCATTAGAAATAGAAAGAACAAAACGCTAGCACTGTCTCAAGCATCATATATCGACAAAATGTTGGTACGATATTCGATGCAGAACTCCACGAAAGGGTTATTACATTTTAGGCACGGGGTTCACCTGTCAAAGGAACAAAGTCCTAAGACACCTCAAGAAGTTGAGGAAATGAGACGTATTCCCTATGCATCAGCAGTTGGTAGTTTCATGTATGCAATGTTGTGTACCAGACCCGACATATGCTATGTTGTAGGAATAGTCAGCAGATATCAGTCTAATCCTGGACCTGCGCATTGGACTGCCGTTAAAAACATCCTTAAGTATCTAAGGAGAACTAGGGTTATACGCTCGTGTATGGAGCTAAGGATCTGATCCTTACAGGATACACTGACTCAGATTTTCAGACCGATATAGATTCAAGAAAATCAATATCGGGATCTGTGTTTACTCTAAATGGAGGAGCAATAGTATGGAGGAGTATTAAGCAAGATTGCATTGCTGACTCCACCATGGAAGCAGAGTACGTAGCCGCCTGTGAAGCAGCAAAAGAGGCAGTATGGCTAAGAAAATTCCTAACATAGTTGGAAATTGTTCCAAATATGCAACTGCCTGTCACCCTCTATTGTGATAACAGTGGTGCAGTTGCAAACTCTAAGGAACCTCGAAGTCACAAGCGAGGAAAGCATATTGAGTGCAAATACCATCTCATCAGGGAGATCGTGCAACGAGGAGATGTGATCGTCACCCAGATTGCTTCGGAGCACAACATGGCTGACCCGTTTACAAAACCCCTCACGGCTAAAGTTTTTGAGGGTCACCTAGTTAATCTAGGATTACAAGCTTTGTTAGACTAGGGCAAGTGGGAGAAATGTAAGGGTATAGATGATGCCCTAGTTTATTGTCTTTACACTTCTCTCACACCTAACTTCATGTACCCCACTAGAGTTTCTAGTCCAAGTGGGAGTTTGTTGGGTTTAATGTCCTATAAACTCGTAGTTTGTAAATCATTAAACATATTCTATTTTAAATAAAGACGTTATTGAGGTTATTCAGTAAAAGATGTTATTGAATATGTAAATTGCAAATGATTAACCTAAATCCAATAAACTAAGATCCTTGGCTATAAAATGAATACTCGAACTATATGTAGAGACATATCATAGGATCAAGTTCAAGTTTATAGTCAAAATTGTCTATAGTATAAGGATACGGTTGGGTGCCTTATGTTGGGGACACTATGGACGCGACCCACTTTGTATTAAGTACAAACGATGAGATCCTAAGTCGTTCATGTGGAGACATGCGAGTGGGGGCATCCTATGCAATGAGTTTGCATAAGACAGGACCACGAAATAAGTCACTTTCTCTTTATAACACCGTTTACTGAAGAAACTAACTATTTCTCATAGATGACCTAGGTAACTCGTTCTTAATCCTGAGCTAACTATGAACTCCTGTTTATACGAGATTATCCTTTGATCTGCATGGATGAGAGTGGCCAGCATCGCCGACTCAACAAGCCTACCGTTTTGGGGATAAAATCGAATAGATAGCTGGGGACATAGTTTCGGAAGACGGAATTCACTCCTACCCATTTCAGGGATAGTAGAGAGGTTGTTCTCTTAAGTACTAACTCCAGGACTTGAACAAGGGGCCCCACCCTCTCGTTGGATCGAGAGGGACTTAGGTTTGATGGTTGGACCACAAATCGATTGTTCATTAGAGGATTAGTGGAACTTAAGGAACAAGAAGTACTATAGGGGTGAAACGGTTATTTGACCTAGCTATAGCTACGAACAACCTGTGAAGGAAAGACTTACTGAACATGGTTAAATCAAATGGACGGAAATATATCTATAGAGAGGGGAGTACAACTATCGGGCTATAGTGGAGTGTCCCGATAGTTAACGAATGTTGGCTAGCTTAGATAATGAGATTAGTCGGTTAGCCTCGAATCGTTGGAGCCCATGATCTATAGGTGCATTAGGTCCTCCTACTAGCTCATATCGGATTAAAGCCTAGAATATTTTGATAGGAATCTTTGAATCGTTCAAAAACGGGAAATAGGGTTTTATCGTAAAACGTGTTCGACACAATTATTTAATTATGAATTAAATTAGGAATTGAGAGATAAGGTATTTAAAAGTGTTTTAAATATCATATATATGTATTAGGAGTCATGGCACTAAGTGATAAAGATTAATTGGATTAATCATATCAAAATTACTTGGAAATGTCCCAATTAATTGCCTAGAAATCAATTTCAATTTTGAATTGAAATTGAAATGAATTGCAAGCTGAAAATTCACAATTAGGATTCAAATCATAGTGGATTTAGTGGCATTCCCACTCTTGCATGATGATGCATAGTGGAAAACAACACAACCATGCATTAGATGCATGTGTTGTGAATTAAACACCTAGAATCCACTTTGAGTTGCATTTTCACCATGTGTCTAGTGTCATGAAGCTTGTCTTTGCATGAGAGAGGTCTATATAAGGAGCTTGAATCAGATTCAAGATAGTGAGAGCATTCATCTTAGTGTTATGCTGCAGAATTTCTCCCTCAAACACTCTCCCATCTCATTTCTTCCTAAAGCTTGTACCTTTAAGCATTCCCTTCCTATTTCTTACTACTATAGACTCCCACAAGTCTTTCTAGGCCAAAGAGAATAGTAGGGAAGACTCTAGAGGTTGTCCAAGGAGCATAGGAGGGGTAAACACCACAAGGAGTTCCACATAAGTGAGCTACAAAGGTTGGTGCTTTCTAAACTCTCTATTCTGTCTTTTATAGAACATGCATGCTTTAGGAGCAAAATTGAATGTCTTAAGTGCTTTCGATCTTCAATTGCTTCCGCATGTGTTATATGAACACCTTCAGCATGCAATTACATAGTTTTAATATAAGAGTTATAATTAAAATGAATTGTTTGCAGCATGCTACTTTGATTTACCATTTTTGGCAATAATTAATTGTTAATTTATTAAAAATGGAAATCAAGTTGCATTGAGCATGAAACATCCATAGGTTAATATAAAAGTTATATTAATTTTCATGCAATGCAAAGTTGTATAGTTTAAATTTGATTAATTTGAATATGATTGTTAATAGATTTAAACTATAGTATGCATGATTATAGGGCTAATCATTAAAATTTTGAAATAGTTTAAAATTTATGATTAGAAACTGTCAATCTATAATCAAGATATGCATGCTCACATAGGATCTTAGGTTAAAATGAATTAATTTTAAATGAGTTAAAATTAATTAGACCTAAGATCATTTTCTAATAGGATTAGAAATTCTTACTTAGTTTTAAAATAGTTTTAATGAACTAAGTAGGAAAAACATTCCTGAGATTATAAGGGAACTCTACCAGTGAAGTTCTGTCTAAGGATTGGAGGTATTTAAGTTGACGGTATGCGGAACACCTCCTACCTGGAAACTGATCTGGAACACCATAGTTGAATTAATCACAGGTTAATGTTAGAATAATGTCGCTAGTTAAATTAAATTTGTTTAATACACCTAGACATTAGGTCTTATTATAATAGTTATAATAGGACTAGACTTAGATAAATGACTTAGCCGGATTTATCTAGGTCTAATAAAACCCTAAAATACTTTATAGGTTACTTTAGTGGGAGGAAAATTACAAGACTTAATTTAACTTAAGTTTTGCTCCCACGTACCTGTATAGTTCACACCGTGAGATCCATGCTCGGCTTCGTGTTGTTTTAGCGCGGCCTCCCTTCGGAAAGTGTTTGCATGGGTCAATACCAAGGTGAATGGGGAAAGTAACTATAGTAAGTGGGAGCGGGACGCGTGTCAACGTATCCTTCGGTCTCCACCCCTAGGTCACACCGTGAAAGTCCTACGATCCGCCTGCGTGTTGCCCTGGAGCAACCATCCCTTCGGAGGGCCTGATCATAGGATTCGGAACACCGTGAACTCCTGAATAGGATAGGATTGCTTAGGCTAATTACCAACAGTTGTCTTTCCTAACGGTAGCCTGTTGGTCCGTGCCTCTGAGATCTGAAAGTGGGAGGGTTACACTTATGGGGAGGAGTTAATTTGTTAACAAAACCTTGACCGAACAACGGTGGTTAATATCTAATGAAATATGAGTTGTTCTGGTATTAGAAATTGACTGAGAAGGGTCTCATTTTAGAGGAGGAACAATTGATCACCCTTCAGTGGCTGTTCTTCTAAACCTCTAAAGCATCGTTGCGAAACACAATCATAGTTTTGTTAGGGTTCTTTGATTGCTTGTTTGCAAAATTGATTGGATGTATGCAATTATTTGTATTGCTTGTGTGATGGGTTAAGGCAAAGATAACTAATACGGTCGATTGTTTCTTTTTTCAGCAATGTCTTCCTCTATTATCTCCTTGCTTAAAAACGAACAACTAACGGGCGAGAATTTTCCACAATGGAAATCGAATCTAAATACCATACTCGTGGTAGAGGATCTTAGGTTCGTCTTAACGGAGGAATGTCCTCATGTTCCCCCTCGCACTACCGCTCAGGCAGTAAAAGATGCCCACGAACACTGGACAAAGGCCAATGAAAAGGTCAAAGTCTATTTACTGGTCAGCTTGTCTGAAGTTTTGGCCAAGCGTTACGAGAACGTGGAAACTGCCAGGTTGATTATGAATTCCTGTAGGAGATGTTTGGACTCTCGTCCTATCAGCTCCACCACGATGCCTTGAAGAACGTCTTCAATGCCAAGATGCAAGAGGGTCAGTCTGTTCGGGAACATGTCCTAAACATGATTAACCAGTTCAATATTGCTGAGGAAAATGGCGGGGTAGTCTGCGAGCGCAGCCAGGTTGCGTTCATCCTTCACTCGCTTCCTACAAGTTATATGCCGTTTAGGACAAACGCGAGCATGAACAAAATTCAGTTCAATCTGACTACCCTCCTCTCGGAGTTACAGATTTATGAGTCCATGCAGAAATGCAAGGGCAAGAATGTGGTAAAAGGAGAGGCCAATGTGGCCCATTCCAAAAAGAAGTTCCTGAAGGGTTCATCCTCAGGGACTAAATCTGTACCTCAGGCTTCTTCATCGAAGCAAATCCAAAAGAGGAAGGGAGACAAGGGGAAGGCTCCTGCGCAAGTTGTGCAAGGTAAGGGCAAGGCCAAGGTCGTGGCCAATAAAGGCAGATGCTTCCACTGCAATGCAGATGGTCATTGGAAGCGCAACTATCCCCGTTACCTCGCTGAGAAGAAGAGAGAAAAAGAAGATAAATTCGATTTACTTGTATTAGAGACTTGTCTCGTCGAACATGATGAGTTTGCCTGGATATTGGATTCGGGAGCCACTAATCATGTCTGCTCTTCTTTTCAGGGAAATGATTTCCAGCAACTGGCTGATGGTGAAATGACTCTCAAGGTTGGAACAGGAGAGGTCGTTTCAGCTCGTGCAGTGGGAGCTGCAAAATTATTTTTTAGAAATAAGTATTTAATTTTAGAGGACTTGTATTTGGTTCCTAGAATTAAAAGGAATCTTATTTCTGTTTCTGCTTTACTTGAACAAGGTTATACTATTTCATTCTTGCTTAATGAAGCTTTAATTTCTCGGAATGGAATTTATATTTGTTCAGCTAAGCGTGAAAATAATTGATTTGTGTTAAGACTAATCGACGCTAAGGCTATTTTAAGTCATGAAATGTTTAAAACGGCTGAAACGCAAAACAAAAGGCAAAAGAATTCTCCTCTAAGTAACAATACGTATCTTTGGCACCTTCGTCTCGGTCATATTAACATCGATCGGATCGATCGTTTGGTTAAAAATGGACTTCTGATTGATTTAGAAGATACATCTTTACCACCCTGTGAATCATGTCTCGAGGGTAAAATGACCAAGAGGCCTTTTACTGGAAAAGGTTATAGGGCCAAAGAACCACTTGAACTAATACATTCAGATCTTTGTGGTCCAATAAATCTACTTCTTGGACCATTCTTGGAGGCAAATCTATTTTCATTTTGAAGTCACTCTCGGGTTGTTGGTATGGCAACCTTCGATCTCTTTGCCTTCCCATTTGAAATTCCACAGGTTCATCTTCTTCTTGACTGGAGGTGTCTTCAGACCATACGGGTTGTCTTCTAAACAGGGGATTGCTATTGAATTCTTGAAATCCCGAATGTTGTTCTTGGAGAATTCTTGGTGCTGTCACTGTTGCACGATTTTCAATTCCGCAAGCGAACGGGTCGTGACAAGTAATATAAAACGGAAAGTATTCCGAGTATCGAATCCTCAAGGATTGGATTTATTCAATTAATTACCGCGAATAATCTTGCTTAGCTTTATTTAGAGAACAAAATCTAATGCTGAAAAGAATAATAAAAAAAACTAATCTAGAAAGCAAAAGATAAATGGTGACACAATTTGGAGGGATAATTCTAAGAGAGTTGTTGATTTTATCAATTGGACCTTTAATGCGTAATCAATTAACCAATATGGATTAACAAATCATTTGATTCATAAGTCTAGAAGCCTAATGACAAGGACTCTCCTGTCGGTCTCCTCCTATCTCATACCGTTCAATAAAGAATCTCCTTTCAGTCTCATCTTTATTTACTTAGTATGGCATTACGACCCTTCAGTACAACCTCTAACGTTATTTATTTTATCCCGTGTCACCCGGGTAAATAACCGTTAGTCATGCATTCAGTTCTAGTCTAAGTTTCTCTCCGTCGAGTTTCCACTTAGTAACGATTCATTTAATCAGTGATCAGTTGATTAAAAGCATTACGAACAAAATGCACAAATGAACAATAATGACAATTAAACCATATCAATTCATTAATTCAGCAGAGGTTCAACATCTAAATCAATCTCATAGAATTTAGGAATTTGCTACTCATAATCACTAAAATTCAATAATTCCTAATCACAACAATTCTAGAAACTAAAACATAAAGGAAAAGGGAAGAGAAATGCTCATAAAAGTGTCGATCTCCTCGATCCCGCGCCGACCTCCTTCGATCCCGAGCTCCAAAGATCTTCAACAAAGCTCCAAAACTCTCCCAAAAATCCCCAATTTTAGTGTAGACTCTAGAATGGGGTGAAAACCCACAAATTGGCACACAAAATATGGATGCAAAAGGCTCCTTTTATAGGCTCCCAGCAGGCGTAGCGTCGAGACGCTACGTCACAGCATCGAGACGCTATGACGTCATCTTTTCTTGGGCTCCAAGACGTCGCAGCGTCGAGACGCTACCTAGACAGCGTCGCGATGCTGTTGCGATTCTGGATCTTTCCACGCGGCTGCCTAGCGTCGGGACGCTCCAGGCTTAGCGTCGAGACGCTAGGCCCTGAATCTTCAATAATGGCCCGATTTTGACTCCATTTTTGGGCCTCCAACTTTCTTTTGGCCCAAATGTTTCTTGTAATGGATTTTGGGCACTTTTCTTGACCCAAATTGATACTTTAAGACTTGAAATTCATGAATTTGGGCTTCTAATTCATTCTTCTTGGCTTTTTGGACTCGGATCTTCAATGTAATTCTCCAAATTGCTCCAAAAGCCTCCAAAATCATCCAAAATCTCTCAAAATTCCGATTTTTCTTCTTTGACTCGGTTTTCTGAAATTTAAACATAAAACAGCATTAAAGTACACAATTCAAGCATAAAACTAGCTATAATTAATAGGAAAATGATGACATTTTTGCATGTCATCAGTCACCATTTCTTGAGATGGTTTCCCCTAAAAAATTTGCCTATCTTGCCAATTTTTTGTTCTGCCACCTTCCTTATGAAATTCTTGCGGCCTTTTTCTCATACTCTCATGTTCTTGAAATTTCGAGGCTTGCTGTCCAATCTTGCAGCCCATTCTTTCGCATATCATCCCTAAGATTTTTTTTAATCTCACGCACGTCATCTTCGACTGACAGCAAGCGTGCAGTCGTTTCTTGTGGTGAGAGGACGGTGATAGTCTCCGCCTCTTTGCCCATCAATGTTGAGTCTCCACCCACACTGGTTGAGACCTTCTTGGTTGCCATCGACGAAGCGTCCAAAATCACACGCTTTGATACCAAATATGGTGGAGCCGTAGACTTGTTTTAGAATAATAACAAATGATACCTCTTTATTGATAATCACTTGCCCTTAAATAGGCAAGGATCCTAACTAAAGTAGTTACAAGGCATGTGGTTGGCACATGACTTAGTAAAATAAAAGAATAAGAGTTATTACAAGTATACGGCTACATCAACAAGCCAAAGAACTCGTCCCAGACAGCCGTAGCAAAATCGCAGCTCCACAAAATATGGTCAAGGTCTTCCTCTGCCATCTGATAGAGAATGCAGCAAAAGGGCCCAATCAAACAGGGAATCTTTCTGGAGAGCCGATCAAGGGTGTTAACTCTTCCATGGATTACCTGCCAAATAAAAAACTGCACCTTTTTTGGGACTTTCACCTTCCATAACAAAGAGAAAATTGACACATCAGTAGGAGAGGGGTCTAATAAGCATTGGAAGAAAGACCAACAAGAGAAACCAAGAGAGGGTTCAGGACTCCACAACCGAACATCCCTCCTAGAAGCGCTAAAAGTGATCTCCCCAATCAAGGACAGGAGAGTCAAAAGGTCGAAAGTTTCTCGATCAGACAACGGGCGCTTAAAACCAAAAGAATAGGAAAGAGAGCTCCCAGAAGGATTTAAGACCTTGACTACGGACTGATTTTTCATAGAAAATAAATGATAGAGCCGAGGAAAGGTAACACAAAGGGATCGCTCTCCCACCCACCTATCTTCCCAAAAATAAGTATCATCCTCATTCCCCACTGAACAACGAACAAAAGAGGTCAAAGAAGGGAGCTCATGGGAAATTTCTTTCTAAGGGTTTCTAGGAGTGCTTTTGATCCCCCCGTCACCCATTCATGAGGATGAGGGTCGTATTTGCTAACAATAATCCTATGTCATAGGGTGTTGGAATTGAAATAAAAGTGCAATAACCATTTAGCCAGCATGGAAATTTCTTTCCATTGGGTGTTGATTGTATATTTGTTTGGATATATTTTTTTTATAAGATTGAAGGTGGGTATTTGACAGACCCCCTAAGCTCTCCCATCAACCATTCTTTTAACAAGACCCATGAAAAGGGATCGCTGCTGAGTTTCCTTTTCTTTCCTAGCTTATCCACTGTGTGGTGGATGATGGGAGGGATACCTACTTCTGGGAGGATAGACCCCATTACTCTTTATTTCCCCATTTATATCAGTTGTCCTATTTGAGGAACCATTCGATTGCTTTGATCCTTTCTCCTTCTGAGTTTTTGTTGTCCCCTTCCTTGGGTTTTTGTCATTCATTGACTAATGGGGAAACAACGGATGTTATGGCCCTCTTAGTATTGCTTGTTGACTTTCGTTTTTGCTCTCATAGGGGGATATCTACTTGTGGAGTCCTTGTCCATCCAAAGTTTTCTCTTGCAATTGTTTCTTTTGTTGATTGATCAGTTCCTCCCAAGGAAGTGGTTAAATTATCACCTTGATGTGGAAGGTGAAGATTCCCAAGAAGGTTAAGTTCTTTGTGTGGCAGGTGTTGTATGGAAGAGTTACCTCTTTGGATTGGATTTTGGCTAGAGGATCCTCTTTGGTTGGGTCGTTTTGTTGTATTCTTTGTAGAAAGGTAGGTGAGGACCTGGATCATTTACTTTGGAGTTCTGATTTTGTTGGTGTTGTGTGGAGTTTCTTTTTCGAGGCGTTCAGTTTTAGTTTAGTTGGGTCGTAGGGTTGTAGGGAGGCGATTGAGGCGTTTCTTCTCCATCCGCTCTTCTACAAAAAAAAGGAGTTTTTTGTGGCAGGTTAAAGTTTGTGCTTGTGAGGCCTTTGGGATGAGAGAAATAATAGAATCTTCAAGGGTCATGATAGTTCTTATAGTGAAGTTTGGTCCCTTATTAGATTCTCTTTGGGCGTCGATTTCTAGGCCTTTATATAATCATCCGCTAGGTCTTATTTTACTTGATTGAAGTCTTTTCTTGTAGTTTGGCTCCCTTTTTTGTGGACTTTTCTTTTTGTATTCCCGTGTATTCTTTCATTTTTTTCTTACTAAAAGTTTATATTTTTCATTAAAAAAAAGGTAATGTTAGGCTCCTTTCATTCATCAATCACCGCCCATCTCCTCTCTTCATGATTTCCAATAAGCTAACAACACCGTTTAACCCAAAAATTCAAATCTAACAAATTATCCAATAATGCATTCCAACAAATTAACCAGCTAATGAATAACTTAGCCAATTCGAGTTGAAATAAGTGTAAATTCAAAGCGAAACTTACCAACTAAAGGAAGTGATTAGGTGTAAGGAATCATTGAACATCAGAGCCTGCAATTTATCTTAAGAGCTTTTCTTTAGGAGGGCTATTTCCGAGAATTGGTTTACAATAATTATAATATAAGGTCCTAAGGTGATTGTCGTTACTATATGTAGGCTACTGGAAATTTCATTTAGGAGATGAAAATACAAAAGAAAAGGTCTCAACCAAATACAAGCGCAAGTTCATTGGGAGGAAGAAAATCAGAACAATTACCTACTCAAGTTCTCCGCTGATAACCAAAACCTTTTTTCCCACAACACATTGTCCAAGAAACACCAACTCACATGAACATATCATATGCTTTTCCAAAATCAAAATCAAAGACGATCCCTCTTAATTTTGCCTTTTAGGCCTCAATGCCCTCAATAGCAAAGCGACAAGGATGTCATTAAGGATTTGTCTTGTCAATCCCACCACAAAGATAAGAGCATCCTCTGCATTCTGTCAAATAATATCTTAGAGATAATAGACGATCTTATACAACCTAGTCGGGAGATAGATAGGTCTAATATCAATGGTTCTACATCCACGCAATATCATGGGAAGAAGACAAATGAAAATCCTGTTCATAGAAAACTATGATCAAATAATTCTTGGAACATCCTAAGCAAATGAGAAAGCAAATGAGAAATGATCATAGTCCAAGGCCTCATTATCCACAAAACTAAACAATACTTTCTTAATTTCTTCAAGGAAGAAAGACCTACGTAGACTCTCCCTGTTGTTACTTGTTAGCCCAATTGGCAAACAATCCAAGCCATCAATGAAAGGCTTAAGGCTGGGAGCCATTTGGTGGGTGTTTCTTGTTGTACTCCTATAGGGAGCCATGTTTTGTTTTTTGATCAATGCATCTTTTCATTTATTAGTGAAAATATCTTTTGAAGAGAAGAAGAAAAAAAGATCAAAGTCCAAATAAAGATGATCGAACTGTGAAAAGATCCCTTCAAAAGTCCACTCAAAATAAGAAGGATCAAACAAATCGAAATCAGGAATCAAACAAATAAGGAATTAAAGAAGGTTTTGTATGAAAAAGAATCAATTTAAAGCCTTATGCCAAACTCTCTTGTCAACAAATGAATTGAGGTTCACATTATGAACGTGAACAATGCTCATGAGTAAAGGACACTTAGGAACATAATCTACGCTATGAAAAAAGAAAAACTTAATAGTTAAGCTGAGCACCAAAAACAAAAATCAACACATTAATTAAGATATGAAAAAGACATGGAGAAGATCTTGAAAAATAGTATCATACTCAATATTATACCCAAGACAAACTATTCTACTATTAGTGTCATTACCATCAATCAAAGCCAATTTTTGAACCAGCGTCATACAAAGCTAATGCTTGAGAAACAAATACACAAGGACAACAAGGAGCTTCAATCCTAAGAACCAGTGTCACAACCATTGTTACAACTCCATATTTACTCTTTTCTTTTTCACAATTGTGGGTGTCTGGACCAACTTAAACGTACTTGATTAATCCCATGAAACAACTGCCAACTGCAGCATTTTGTGTCAAGCAACTCATAAGACATCTTATATTATGGGTCAACTAACTATTAGAACTTTCCAGTTCCTCCTCTCTAAATCCAACAAAAATGGGACATTTTACAACTCAAATTTCTTTGGTCCTTACATAGTTCAGTCTCTCCAAGCTTCAATGAGCAGAAGAGAAGAAGAAAAAAAAGAAAAAAAGAAAGAAATAAACAAAGGCACCATTGATCCCAAGCACCAATCTGAATCAGGAGTTGTACGTTGATTCAGTGAGAAACTATGAACAGACATGAGAAAAACTAAAACAGTACTCATAAATTTAGTAGTTTCGAACAATCGGAACATCAACAGAACTTCAACCATTGCAATAAGATACAGTGGCTTCTAAAGCCGACAAGAGACCTCAACAAGAAAAAGAAATATGTACACCAAACTATCCCCCTTCCATTTTCCTCGCAATTTCAGCAGCCAAGAGAAAGATCGCAAAATACAAGAAAATCCCACATACAAAAAACCAAATGCAAGTAAAAATCTAATGTAAAAAAGGCCAAATGAGAGGAAGCTAAAGATGGGTCGAAGCAAAAATCACATAAATCACCTTGATTCTTGTAGCCTCAGCAACAAAACCAGTAACAACTGATAAAATTCCCAATAAACCCACAACTGAACACACCACCAAAACCTTTCTCTCCATCCTTCTTTCTCTGTAATGAAGAGGAGGATTGTTTCACAGAAGGGCTTTATGTGAAGTCTCAAACCCCTTTCTTTCTGTTGTGGGTTTTGGTTTTGGTTTTGCTTTTGTTGTTGTATTGGCCAATCTTTGGCTGTTTGCTTAAAGCAGTAGCACGAAAACGTAAAGTTGGTGGCGGTGGTGTCGCTTGTGTTAAAAAAATTAAGAGTGAGGTACCAAAGGAGATGATCACTCTGCAGAACTTCGAAAGGTGACTAGTGCTTTTTTCTGCTTTTCCTTTATTTGTTTTCATGATATATTACTAGATTTTAATAGTTTTGGTTCATTTTGATTTCTGGAACCAAGTTGGTCTCTTTATTATTATTTTTACTAAATTTCTTAAAATAGAGGTATAAGTTTGTACTAAAGGGTTTCATATAAAATTAGGTTGAAGTATTAGGATCAAAATGAACATTTTGATTCTTCTAAAAAAACAAAATAAATGCACATTTTGATAGTATATGATCTAAAATGAATCAAAGTCAAAAGCATAGGGACCAAAATGAACGTTTTGAAAGTATAAGAACCAAAACGAACCTAAGTCTTTCAAAAAAAAAAAAAAAAAAAACCTAAGTCAAAAGTACAAGGACCAAAGTAGTATTTAAACTTCTTTTTTATTTCCCCTCTTATATTATCTTCCTTTTATATTGTGTGCCAGTATACATACATATTCATATACCTAAATCTATAATATAAATTATATTATATATTTATAATATATTATATTATATTATTATTATTATATTGTTATTATTATTTATTATTTATTATATATTATATTATATTATATTATATCTATACTTACTGTATATAAAAGCCACAATGTGGAGAAACTTTTTGTGCCAATTTTATCCTTCCATTTTCAACTTGCTTGTCAAGTTTGCCCCTTCATCTTAAGTTGTCCCTTTACCTTTCATCTCCCTCTTCGTTGTCACACTACACATTCAATCCCCTCCATAATAATACTCATTTAACCTTTCATTTTCCTTTAAAAAAGAACCTCCCACTTTCTCTCCACATTCAATCTCCTCTAATAATACTCATTTAATCTTTCATTTTCCTTATAAAAAAAAACCTCCCACTTTCTCTACACATTCAATCCCCTCCATAATAATACTCATTTAACCTTTCATTTTCCTTTAATAAAAAAAAAAAAAAAAACCTCCCACTTTCTTTTTAATAAATACTATCTCACAATGAATACTATTACTCCACTTCATTCAAGTTATCCGAAGGAACCTTTTATCTTCCTCATACTTTTATGAATATATATATATATACTACTATAGAATCTCTCTTTCACCATGATTACCTAGATAGAAATGTGGTAGAGGAAAATATGGAGAGCGACATTATGGTCGGATTCAGAGAGAAATATTTTCTCTCCAATTGATCTTCTTTCATTTTTCACTTTCTCAACAGTTCAATATGGTCATACACAATCGCATTTTCACTTTTGTTGTTCAGCTTCTCTCAACTTCATGAAATCATCCATCGCTCTCACCATCGATGTTACCTATGATCCACTCTAGCATCCAATGCTGGCTAATTCCAACAACAATAACTGTCCAGCCACCATGCAGACCCTTCACACCAAGCAACAAAGAGTAATATTACTTTCGTTGAAAGGTAGTGCATTAGGGAAAAAATTTTGTTTGTGGGTGGCGATAGCAAAAAGCATGTTTGGTAAAGAATAAAGGGAAAAAAGAAGAGAGATGAAGAAAGAGAATCATTCATTTTTCAGGAGAGTAAAATCCAGGGTGGATGCATTGCGACTAAGGGGTTGCAGAGAAGAAAATAAAAGGGAGAAATCCAGGAAAGATTAAGATTCAGGGTTTCAATTTATGTAATATCTTTTTTTTTTTTTGAAAATTTAAATTTTTCGTTTTTTGTTTTTTATTTTTATTTTTTATTTTTTTTCTGCAAAGAATTTCTTTTATTGTTAATAACGCTTATTTGGCCCTCTGTCTTAATAGCCCTTCATTGAGTGAATTAATATTGGGTTGAAAATGTTGTAAGAAAAAAGAAAAAAAAAAACGTATTGGGTTGAAAACAAGAATCAAACTTTTTCTTTTATTCTTCATTTTATTTCTTTTTAATAAAAAATTTAGTGTATATTAATTTAAGTTATTTAATATGTCTTCAATTTTAAATTCAAGTTTGTTTGTTTGTTTTTTTTTTTTTTTTACCTAATGTGTTGTACATGACTTATAAATATAGTGAACATTATTCATTGTTTACTAACTTTTTCTTTTATTCCTTCATTTTATTTGTTTTAATAAAATTTATTTTTAAATGTTAATATTCCTTCATTTTTGTATTTTTATATTTATACTTACAAAAAATGGTAATATATCACGTGCATCGCACGCGTTTTGAACTAGTATATTAAAAAGCTACCATCTTGAAAAAAATATTTTGGACTATTACGCCGCTGTATTTATTTGTAAATTTTCCAAGTATGCCATTTTTAATTATTAATAACTTTAATTACAAAATACTGTAAAGAGAAAGAATATGATTACCTTGAATATGAAAAGACTTTCTAATTTATTTCTAGAAATTAATTATAAAACTTTATTATCTTACATTAAATTAAAATTAATTGGGAAGTTTCAAAGGTTTTGAGAATTCAGAAAGTTTTATAACTTCTTGATGTGCTACATGTATATAATGATCACTCTTCTCTACTTTTTTTCTACAACAACAAGATAATAGTTTTCTTTCCGGTGTGTGTTTTGTTTTTTTTTTTTTTTTCTCTTGATCTCTTAATTTCTCTACTAGATTCAATTTTACATGGTAGATAGTGTAATAGTTATAAGTATACAAGTAATCTATTGGATTTGAGTAGTGATGCAATTCGTCATTGGAAGTCATGGTATCTTCAACACTAATCAAATGGGGAGATGTTTTCAGGAAATTGTCTAAAACAAAGGTGTTGATGGTCGATTTTTGTCAGAGGAACTCACCTGACCTTCACGTGCCACCAACGGTAAAATTTGTAGAAGAGGGGGAAGACGTGACCTGCAAGACAGTAAACCTGCACACCGGTGTGGTACTCGCCACACCGGCTCCGATGCTTAAGTCAGCAAGCAGAACGGAGGGGAGAGGAAAAGTAAGAGCAAGAGAAGAGAGTAGAGAATATAGAATGAGTTTTAGGATTAGAGTTCGAGTCCCCTTCTTCAGTGGCGAAGAGGGGTATAAATACCTGCTCATCCTCTTAGGGTTTTTAGGTATTCGGAGGCGTTTTGGGACAAACCAGGCGGAACCGGGGCGATCCGGGGCATCAGGGACCGAAAAGAAGTCACCGGACTCGGCCCGCGCAACCGGGCCAAATGGTCGGCCTTGGTAAAAGGTCGAGGCCGACCATATGGGTCGGGCCATGTTGGCCCGACCCTTTGGCCCGGTCTTCCTCTGGGTCGGTCTTTTGGTCCTACCTCTGCCCGTTTGTCCTCGTCAGCTCCTTGTGTGGTCCAAAATCACCTATAACATTAAGCCCCCACTCTTAAATTGGGATTCAGGTGCGACTTTAGTGCTATCGGTTGAGTTCCTTAAGTCTGATTTAAGAGTATAACTCTCGTTCCATGCCGACTTATGTATGATTCCTTGTTATCCTGCAAGATAGGACAAACTGGACAAAGTAGACACTCCCTGAAAAGGGGTTAGGTGAAATGGAAATGAGAAAAGTTGAGAGATTACAACAATGGCTCTGGTCGGCCTCGGGAAGAGGCCGAGTGTCACAATCGCACTCTTTTGGAACGCGCAAGCGATTGTGCGGCACTTACTCTCGCCCACGAGCTAGTCAGCCAATTCGATCTCAGATCGCCGATGGCACAACGGGGTTAGAGAAAAAGCTTTGGAAAACGTTTGAAAGCATTTTGAAAGAATATTGGTTGCACAGACTATCAAGTAAGCAAAGGAACAACAACAGCTTGATAGCATACAACTCTCGGGTAGGAAGGTTTGACAACTAGTCGTACCCCCCTATAGTATATTATTAAGCATTTTAGCCTTGGCAGGCTTAAACATGGAAATCACGAGGAGTCATACACTTGAGAAATGCAAGGAAAAATAAACAAGCGATACAAAGGAAATACATATAGTGAAAGCATGAGGGGAATGGGTTGACATGGGCATGCGGCCATGGGCAACACGCCTTGGACAAGCATGACCGTGACACTCTCCCCCACTTAAATGGTTGACGTCCCTGTCAACCGGCGCTACTCGAACTCTGCAATCTTGATAGCAGCCGACTTCAAGTCTTCAACCCGCTCCCAACTAATCTCAGCATCTGGGAGCCCTTTCCACTTTACCAGGAACTCTTGAACGTCTCGACGAGGTTTACCTGTGCGACGAATTCTGTCTGCCAAAATCTCTTCTACTTCTTTGTCATTCAGGTTCTGCATTGTGACTGGGGCCCGCGTCACTTCGTTGCGCTCAGAGTCTTCGGGGTCGGGATGATAGGACTTCAAGTTACTAACGTGGATGACAGGGTGAATCTTCATCCACGAGGGTAACTGAACCCTATAAGATGTTTTACCGACCTTCTGGATCACTTCGACAGCGCCTTCGTATTTTCGGACAAGGCGTTGGTCTTTCTTCCCTCTGAACCGGATCTGTTCTGGTCTCAGCTTGATCAGAACTCTGTCTCCCGCTTGGAATTCCATTGGTCGTCGTTTCTGATCGGCCCATTTTTTCATACACTTCGACGCCTTCTCTAAGTACGCACGGGCTATTTCAGACGTCTGTCTCCACTCTTTGGTGAAGTTGTAAGCTTGGGGACTCTTCCCCGCATACGGATGGTCTATCACATGCGGCATCAACGGCTGTCTTCCGCATACTAACTCGAAGGGAGTCTTTCCTGTTGCCGAACTCTTTTGGCAGTTGAAACTGAACTGAGCAACATCGAGCATCTCAGCCCAATTCTTCTGTCGGGCGTCAATAAAATGACGCAAGTACTCTTCGAGTATACTGTTGAATCGCTCTGTCTGGCCATCTGTCTGCGGGTGGTAGCTGGAGGAAATATTTAGATGAGAACTGAGTAATCTAAACAATTCCGTCCAGAATGTTCCGGCGAATCGAGCATCTCGATCACTAATTATACTCTCGGGTACACCCCATAGCTTGACAACATTCTTGAAAAACAACTGTGCTGTCATTTCAGCTGAGCACATCTTTGGAGTCGGAATAAACGTGGCGTACTTCGAAAATCGGTCAACGACCACGAGAATTGATTCAAATTCTCCAATCTTAGGGAGATGCGTGATGAAATCGAGAGATACACTCTCCCATGGTCTCGAGGGCACGGGCAGAGGTTCCAGCAACCCTGCTATCCTGGCCCGTTCCACCTTGTCTTGCTGGCACACGAGGCAGGTCTTAGTAAACAGCATTACATCGTCTCGAAGGCTTGGCCAGAAGTACCCCTGCTTGACCATTGCATACGTTCGTTGCCACCCAGAGTTGCCGGCCCATGGTGTATCGTGACATTTTTCGATTAAGAGCTTCCTGAGGTTCCCCGAACAGGGGACATACAGACGGTTGCCCTTGGTTAGGAGCAAGCCATCTTCGACCCAAAACTGACGGGTCTTTCCTTCTTCAGCCAACTTCATTATTGCTTGGGTTGCGGTGTCATTCTTCAAATGTTCCTTGATTGTCTCGCGGACAGTTCCGCTCAATCTGCTCGCTTTCAGATGAGCTAGCATGCACAGGGCCGCATGCTCGCTCTTCCGACTTAAGGCGTCTGCCGCTTGGTTGGCCTTACCCGGCTTGTGTTCGAATTGAAAGTCAAACTCTGCGAGACATTCTTGCATCTCGCTTGCTTGGAGGACAATTTCGGCTGACTGAAGAAGTGACAAATAGAGCTATTATCAGTCTTGACGATGAACTTGGCCCCTAAAAGGTACTGTCTCCAAGCTCTCAAGCAGTGAACAACTGCCAACATCTCTTTCTCTGAGGCTACATACCTCCTTTCCGCATCATTCAGCTTACGGCTTTCATATGTGATGGGGTGACCATCCTGAATTAGAACGCCCCCTAGCGCGAAGTCTGATACATCGGTCTCAACTACGAAAGGTTTAGTAACATCGGCAATTCCGAGTACCGGACCTTCCATCATTGCACGCTTCAATCCGTCGAACGCGGATTGACATTCTGGAGTCCAACTCCACGTCTTGTCTTTCTTTAACAACTCTGTCAAGGGGCTTGCACGATTCGAAAAACCCTCTACGAATCGTCGATAGTAGTTGGCTAGGAAGGAACGCAGACCTGTTACTGTCGTTGGAACTTCCCAATCTCTGATGGCTGCCACTTTCCCATCTTCCATACCAATACGACCTGCTTCAATTACGTGCCCGAGGAAATTGATGCGTCGTTGAGCGAAGGAACATTTCTCTCTTTTCACATAAAGTTGGTTTTTCTTCAATTTCTCAAAAACCAACTGCTGGTGCAGTTCATGTTCTTCCATGGTCGAGCTATAGACCATTATATTGTCGAGGTAAACTACCACGAACTTGTCGAGATATTCATGAAACACTTGGTTCATTAGTGTGCAAAAGGTAGCTGGAGCGTTCGTTAGGCCAAATGGCATGAATAAGAACTTGTAGGCTCCGTACCTCGTGACACATGTTGTCTTGGGTTCATCTCCCTCGGCGATTCGCACCTGGTAATATCCCGACCTGAGGTCTAACTTCGAAAAGTATCTTGCCCCATGAAGGCGATCAAACAAATCAGTGATAATAGGTAACGAGTATTTGTTCCGAACTGTGAGCTTGTTAAGGGCTCGATAATCAATACATAACCGCAGGCTTCCGTCCTTCTTCTTCTGGAATAACACTGGGGCTCCATAAGGAGCCTTTGCAGGTCTAATGAATCTGGCGTTCAATAGCTCGTCTAACTGCTTTCGAAGTTCGGCCAACTCAGGTGGGGCCATCCGGTACGCGTTCTTAGCGGGTGGCTTCGCCCCTGGTATCAACTCAATCTCGTGGTCTATTCCCCGCCGTGGAGGAAGGGAATTAGGCAAACTGTCAGGCATTACGTCGCGGTACTTGTCCAGTACATGCTGGATCTCTCTAGGAACAGGTTCCTCTAACTTCTCATCTTCTGTCATCGGGATTGCCATGAAGGTGGGTTCCTCATGAGTGAGGCCTTTCTTTTGTTGGAGGGCTGAAATCATCTTCACCTCGTTTGGCTGCTTGATGCTGGTTTGAACGACCGTGGGGCTGGACCCCGTGATTACTAAGCACTTGGCCAGGGGCATTGGGATAACTTGGTGTTCAAGGAGAAATTCCATCCCCAACACCACGTCAAAGTCATCCATTTTTACGATCACGAAGTCGGCCTGTTCGCTCCATGCCCCCAGCTTGATTACTGCCCTCTTCGCAATTCCCATGATGGGTAAGGCGGCTGAGTTTACCGCTTTCATCTTTCCTGTATCATTTTGCCATCGCAGGTTCAAACGTCGTGCCTCTGTTTCGGTCATAAAGTTGTGGGTGGCACCAGAGTCGACCATGGTACTCTTGGCCGGCTTCTGGTTAACCCACGCCTCGACATACATGAGACCCCGTTCCAGTGGTTCCTTGCCTCCTTCAGACTTCTTTTGGAAGGCTGACAAGAATTTCAAGGCCCCCATACGAGGGTTATCATCGTTCGTTTCACTTGTCGTATCCGTGTCAACAGTCTCGGCCTCTGGTTCAGCGTTAGCCGTCAACGAGGCCTGAAAAGCTTTTAAGGCTGCTCGATTCGGGCAGTGGTATACTCGGTGTGGCCCCTTGCAAATGAAACATGACAAGGGCCTCTCATTAGAAGGCTGTTGATTCGGGTTCCGATAAAAATTTCCACCTCTGGGTTTGAAGGTATTACGATTCCCTGCTCCAGTTTTGTCTCCTCCCCCACTTTTGGGAGAGCTAGATCGCGCGGGTTTGTTCCTGCCACTCGAAGAGGCCTGATTCCGTCTCTGATCCTGGGGTATGTCATTGCTAAGGTCAAATAGACGTTCTGCGGCAGCATATGCGTCTGATAAGGTCTGCACTCTCTGTTCGTAGAGTTTGGACTTTGCCCACGACTTCAATCCCTCTACAAAGCAGATTACCTTGTCTTTCTCGGACATGTCTCGTATGTCCAACATCAACCCGGCAAACTGTTTGACGTACTCTCGGATAGTTCCCGTGTGCTTCAATTCACGTAACTTCCGTCTTGCCAAGATTTCAACATTTTCTGGGAAGAACTAAGAACGCAACTCTTGTTTCAGTCTCTCCCACGTGTCGATGAGACATTGGCCCTCCTGGACGTCCCGGTACTGGGATCATCAGCTAGATGCATGGTTGCTAATGTGATCTTTGACTCTTCAGTCGTTGTACTCATGGCCCTGAAGTACTGTTCCAGGTCGAATATAAAATTCTCCAGGGCTTTGGCATCTCGAACCCCACAGAAGGGTTTTTGTTCTGGGACCTTCACTTTGTTAAACTGAACCGCACCCCCTGTCGGGGCTTGGTTCCCCACTGCTCTCATGGTGAGGTTTATCTTGGCGCTCAGATCCTCCACTTCGGCCCTGACTATGTCGAGGGCAGCTTTCACATCTTCAGACAGTTCTGTGACTATCTGAACTATCGCTTTTTGGGAGCTGTCTGGACCATCGACACGCTCCTCCATCTGGGCAACAAAGCTCGTCGAGCTGTCCCCACGCTCGAAGCTGTTAGGTTTCGTTGCTCTGTTCTCGAGGTTTTCAACCCTCATAATCAACTCTTGGATGGGCATTCCATCCACGCAGCCAACTACCGCATGGATCTTGTCTGTCCTCGTCGTAATCTCTTCAAGACGAGATTCTAGGAAACGAACCGAATCAGGGACTTCCCTCAGGTAGAGCATCTGCTCCTCGATCTCTACCAATCGTTCCACATGGGTCTTGCCCAACTGTTTTGCTGCCGACATGATTACGAACTTCTATTTCAGGAGCCAACTAGGCTCTGATACCAACTGTCACAATCGCACTCTTTTGGAACGCGCAAGCGATTGTGCGGCACTTACTCTCGCCCACGAGCAAGTCAGCCAATTCGATCTCAGATCGCCGATGGCACAACGGGCCTATCTCGCAACCTCCACCCCCGTTCTTGGAAAACGATTTTAGAAAACGGGGTTAGAGAAAAAGCTTTGGAAAACGTTTGAAAGCATTTTGAAAGAATATTGGTTGCACAGACTATCAAGTAAGCAAAGGCACAACATCAGCTTGATAGCATACAACTCTCGGGTAGGAAGGTTTGACAACTAGTCGTACCCCCCTATAGTATATTATTAAGCATTTTAGCCTTGGCAGGCTTAAACATGGAAATCACGAGGAGTCATACACTTGAGAAATGCAAGGAAAAATAAACAAGCGATACAAAGGAAATACATATAGTGAAAGCGTGAGGGGAATGGGTTGACATGGGCATGCGGTCATGGGCAACACGCCTTGGACAAGCATGACCGTGACACCGAGCACAGCAATCTCCCCCTTTAGCTTATCTGGTCGGCCTCGACCTCGGGAAGAGGCCGAGCACAGCAGTTTCCCGTATTAGCTTGTCTGGTCAGCCTCGGCCTCGGTCTCCCACTTTAGCTTATCTGGTCGGCCTCGGCCTCGGGAAGAGGCCGAGCACAACAGCTTCCCATTTTGGGTTATCTGGTCGGCCTTGGGAAAAGGCCGAGCACAGCAGCTAGGCCCCTGTACTTGGTCATTCGGAACGCTTCATTCCAGATCCAGGGCTTATCCACAAGTAAAAAATAGGAGAAGCAAAAGATTTCACAATCCTGCATTGAAAAGTTAATCTTTGCAAAAGAAGAATGAGGGAAGAGGCTAGGGTCGGCCTCGGCCTCGGACCCCTGTTAGCTCAAAATCATTGGTTAGACATGCCAAGCTAGTGTGCTTTTTGTTTAATAGGGAGTGCATATCCCCTGTTACTTGCTTTTTGTTTAATAGGGAGTGCATATCCCCTTTGTAGCCCCCAATCTCAAGTAGAACTTCACTGAAATGTAAAGTATAGTTGAGTAAATAGGAGAATACCTTTAAAGTTTGTGGTCGGCCTCGGCTTAGGCCAGGTGAGCCTGTCTCAGATGGAGTGCATTGGCTTGAGCCGGCTGGGGTGAGGTAGACTTGTTGGTCCAGGCTCACATGGTCTCAAGTTTGGATGAGGCGAGGTAGACCCGGGGGCCCAGGCTCGCATATAGGCGTGGGCACTAAGCTTGAAGACTTAGGCTCGCAAGTAAGCGTGGGCACTAAGCTTGAAGACTTAGGCTCGCAAGTAAGCGTGGGCTTTAAACTGAAGAGCTTAGGCTCGCAAGGTAGGCGTGGGCACTATAGGCTCGCTGAAGCGTGGGCTCTATAGGCTCGCATGTAGGCGTGGGCACTATAGGCTCGCTGAAGCGTGGGCACTATAGGCTCGCATGTGAAGCGTGGGCACTATAGGCTCGCATGTGAAGCGTGGGCACTATAGGCTCGCTGAAGCGTGGGCACTATAGACTCGCATGTAGGCGTGGGCACTATAGGCTCGCTGAAGTGTGGGCTCTATAGGCTCGCATGTAGGCGTGGGCACTATAGGCTCGCTGAAGTGTGGGCATTATAGGCTCGCATGTGAAGCGTGGGCACTATAGGCTCGCTGAAGCGTGGGCACTATAGGCTCGCATGTAGGCGTGGGCACTATAGGCTCGCTGAAGCGTGGGCTCTATAGGCTCGCATGTAAGAGCGTTGGCACTAAGCTGAAAAGCCTAGGCTCGCAAGTAGGAGCGTGGGCACTATAGGCTCGCATGAAGCGTGGGCTCTATAGGCTCTCGCATGTGTTCGATCTCGCTTGAAATAAGAGGGTTAGCCTTGGTCACAACCATGGTTATGGTCGGCCTCAGCCTCGGGCATGGCTCAGGTCAGCCTCGGCCTTGGTCTTGGCCTCGATCATATCTAGGGTCGGCCTCGGCCTCAGCCATATCTGGGGCTGGCTTAGGCCTTGGCCTCAAACAATCTGTTCTTCGCTTCCATCTGGATCTTGCATTGTGTTCAACTGCATTGGCAATCTGATTTGTCTTGATTATGTGATCTTCGGGTCACTTTTGAAGTATTGGATAGTCGGCTTCGGCTTTGGCCTAGGGTCGGCCTCGGCCTCGGGATGACCATAGTTGTGGGTCGGCCCCTGCCTCGGCCGAAGGATGACCGTAGCTTAGAGTTGGCTTTGGCCTAGGGTCAGCCTCGGCCTCGGGATGACCATAGCTGTGGGTCGGCCCCGGCCTCGGCCAAAGGATGACCGTAGCTTAGAGTTGGCTTTGGCCTAGGGTCGGCCTCGGCCTCGGGATGACCATAGCTGTAGGTCGGCCTCGGCCTCGGCCAAAGGATGACCGTAGCTTAGAGTTGGCCTCGGCCTGACAGCTTCCTCCTCTTAGCCCCTAGCTTTTTTCTGGTACTCGTTGCCTTAGTCCTGGATGTAGATGGGATGGCTTCCAACTCCTTGACGACATTCTTTTCCTGGTGTCTTCAATCTTGTCAAAGTCTCTGTTTGTTGTTGATTTGTCCTCCAAAGGTGGTTCTGATCTCTCGTGGGGTTTCCTCCTAATCGATCTGGATGAATGTTGCACGATTTTCAATTCCACAAGCGAACGGGTCGTGACAAGTAATATAAAACGGAAAGTATTACGAGTATCGAATCCTCAGGGATTGAATTTATTCAATTAATTACCGCGAATAATCTTGCTTAGCTTTATTTAGAGAACAAAATCTAATGCTGAAAAGAATAATAAAAAAAAAAACTAATCTAGAAAGCAAAAGATAAATGGTGACACAATTTGGAGGGATAATTCTAAGAGAGTTGTTGATTTTATCAATTGGACCTTTAATGCGTAATCAATTAACCAATATGGATTAACAAATCATTTGATTCATAAGTCTAGAAGCCTAATGACAAGGACTCTCCTGTCGGTCTCCTCCTATCTCATACCGTTTAATAAAGAATCTCCTTTCAGTCTCATCTTTATTTACTTAGTATGGCATTACGACCCTTCAGTACAACCTCTAACGTTATTTATTTTATCCCGTGTCACCCGGGTAAATAAACGTTAGTCATGCATTCAGTTCTAGTCTAAGTTTCTCTCCGTCGAGTTTCCACTTAGTAACGATTCATTTAATCAGTGATCAGTTGATTAAAAGCATTACGGACAAAATGCACAAATGAACAATAATGACAATTAAACCATATCAATTCATTAATTCAGCAGAGGTTCAACATCTAAATCAATCTCATAGAATTTAGGAATTTACTACTCATAATCACTAAAATTCAATAATTCCTAATCACAACAATTCTAGAAACTAAAACATAAAGGAAAAGGGAAGAGAAATGCTCATAAAAGTGTTGATCTCCTCGATCCCGCGCCGACCTCCTTCGATCCCGAGCTCCAAGGATCTTCAACAAAGCTCCAAAACTCTCCCAAAAATCCCCAATTTTAGTGTAGACTCTAGAATGGGGTGAAAACCCACAAATTGGCACACAATCTTCATTGCAAAAGGCTCCTTTTATAGGCTCCCAGCAGGCATAGCGTCGAGACGCTACAAGGACAGCGTCGAGACGCTCTGACGTCATCTTTTCTTGGGCTCCAAGATGTCGTAGCGTCGAGACGCTACATGGATAGCGTCGAGACGCTCTCGGGATTCTGGATCTTTCCACGCAGCTGCCTAGCGTCGAGACGCTCCAGGCTTAGCGTCGAGACGCTAGGCCCTGAATCTTCAATAATGGCCCGATTTTGACTCCATTTTTGGGCCTCCAACTTTCTTTTGGCCCAAATGTTTCTTGTAATGGATTTTGGGCACTTTTCTTGACCCAAATTGATACTTTAAGACTTGAAATTCATGAATTTGGGCTTCTAATTCATTCTTCTTGGCTTTTTGGACTCGGATCTTCAATGTAATTCTCCAAATTGCTCCAAAAGCCTCCAAAATCATCCAAAATCTCTCAAAATTCCGATTTTTCTTCTTTGACTCGGTTTTCTGAAATTTAAACATAAAACAGCATTAAAGTACACAATTCAAGCATAAAACTAGCTATAATTAATAGGAAAATGATGACATTTTTGCATGTCATCAATGAACATCTTCGGTTGGCCTCGGTATGGTCAGCCTCTTCATGGTCGGCCTCGGCATGGTCAACCTCTGCATGGTAGGCCTCGGCCTCGGCCCCAGCCTTCGCACTGTTCGTCTGGTAGTCGCTGTTTGGCTTGGAGTCATTTAGCTTCTGCAGGTCTCCTTGAGGATTTTCGAGTTCTTTTTGGGTGTCTAGAAGCTCAGTCGTCCTAGGGAGATCATCTTTTCTGGCCTCGGCCTCGGCCAATTTAGCCTCGGCCTCGGCTGCACTGGCCACGGGCTTGGCAGCCCTGGCTTCCGCTTCGACAGTTTTGGCACTTCTGCGCTTATCCTCGATCAGATTCCTCAGGTCTATCTTGGTATGACCGTAGCTTTGTGTTGAAACTTTGTGGTCATGACCTTTTAGCGTGCTTGGTTCTGGGCTCCTCGGAATTATGTGATCTGTAGGTTTGAGCCCCCTGATCTTATTGGTCATGCTGTCAGTCTTCTCGTGACCTCCGCTAGTGGCGGTCACCATCCGAATTATCTGCGTTCATGTCTTCGATTTCGGTTTCCCTTTTCCATCCCCTTACTCATGGAATGACCGGTGCGCAGATTTGGCAAGCTTTCTTCCCCACAGACGGGCCAACTGTTGATGGTCGATTTTGGTCAAAGGAACTCACCTGACCTTCACGTGCCACCGACGGTAAAATTTGTAGAAGAGGGGGAAGACGTGGCCTGCAAGACAGTAAACCTGCACACCGGTATGGTGCTCGCCACACCGGCTCCGATGCTTAAGTCAGCAAGCAGAACGGAGGGGAGAGGAAAAGTAAGAGCAAGAGGAGAGAGTAGAGAATATAGAATGAGTTTTAGGGTTAGAGTTCGGGTCCCCTTCTTCAGTGGCGAAGAGGGGTATAAATACCTGCTCATCCTCCTAGGGTTTTTAGGTATTCGGAGGCGTTTTGGGACAAACCAGGCGGAACCGGGGCGATCCGAGGCATCAGGGACCGAAAAGAAGTCACCGGACTCGGCCCGCGCAACCGGGCTGAATGGTTAGCCTCGGCCTTTTGTCGAGGCCGACCGTATGGGTCGGGCCATGTTGGCCCGACCCTTTGGCCCGGTCTTCCTCTGGGTCGGTCTTTTGGTCCTACCTCTGCCCGTTTGTCCTCGTCAGCTCCTTGTGTGGTCCAAAATCACCTATAACAAAAGGTATGATTCCTCCCATAGGTTTTTCTAGATTATTTTATAATTAATACTTTATTTTTTTTATTTCCATTGATTTTTTTTTATTTGTTTAGTATAACTCCTTTGTGGTGATTTTATTTACTTTGATTTTTTATATTATTTGTATTTATTTGGAGTTTTCGAATCCGAGTTTGGAAAATATAATTCAAAATTTGTTTTTCATCTTTTCCATTTTTAATATAAATCATGTACGTTTAAGTTTTTTTTATTTCTTTAAATTTTAAATTTTAAAAAATGTTGATTGTTTTGTTACATATAAATAGTTAAAGGGAAAGGATAATGTGTATTGAAAAATCAAAATATATTAATTAATTATTATGGTATATTTGAAGAATATAAATAAACGGAAGAGAAGGAGAAAGGAAGCTAAAGAATGAGAGGGACATGAAAAAGAAAAAGAGTCAATTTATGGATGAAGAAAAATCATTAACTCATCTTATAATTAAAATTTAGAATCAAAGTGATAATTTAAATGTACAATGAATGTGATAAATATGTAGAACCTAAAAGTCTCGAATATTAAATTTTCAATTTTCTAAAAATTTAAAGATTTGGCTTCGAATTCCAAAAAAATTATAGAATTTCAAATTCCAAAAATTTGATATATCTCTTTTTTTCCCCATCTCTTAATTCCTTTAAATTATAGTTTTTATATTTAAAAGACCATTTACATTTGTAGAAACTCCAAAAAGTATTATTTGTAGTTTATTGATGTCATTGTATTGTTAAAAAGTGGTTTAATCTCAAACACACGTGAAAGACAAAACTATTCGAAAAAGTTTTATCTGAATTATAGGGATCAATCCCTCCCATGTATGTCTTTATATTATTTCATAGTTAATGTTATTAGTTTTCTTTTTAAAACTTATTTATGGTTGTTTTTTTTTTATCAAAAAAAATATATGGTTGTATTTTTTTTAGGTGTTATTAGGAAATCAAACCAAATAATTTTTTTAGAAAAAAAAACCCCACGTGCAAATGCACGGGGTAATACACTAGTTTAAATAAGTTTTACAATTTTTACCTTCGGTTCAATTTCACTAATTCACCCACTAATTAAAAAAAAATCATGTAAAAAACTTCATAAAACTCATTAATTTCAATAAAAATAAAGTTTTGGACAAAGATAAGTTTATAACTATTGCAAAAATTAACCATTGAATAACTTTGCAAAAGTTCATAAATTTAATAAAAAACAATCTAGCTATAATGTTGTTTTTTTCTCTTGAACTAATTAAAATGTCGTTTGTATTTAAAAATTTATAAACTTCATATCATACCTATGATTTATAATTCATTCAACGCATAAGAAAACTTTTTATTAAAATATTTGGAATGAGAACTTATTAAAGGGTCAAAATTGCAACACTTTTAAAAGTTTAAGGTTAAGATTGCAACACTTATTTAAGTTTGAGGTAAAGGGTCTTAAATTGATACAACTTAACAAGTTTAGGGTCAAAATTAATTTTTTCCCCATATTTTTTTTTATTTCAGCAACACTTTTCATGAAAGATTTGAACCTCTATTTCCTTGATCGATATATGTTTTAAATGTTAGCTATGCTCAAGTTGACCGATATATATTTAAAGTTTAAATTTGATTTTAATACTCCAACTTTCTAGCAGTATTTCTTTTTGTTCTTGTGAAGTTCCATTGTTTTTTAGTATGTCAATGTTTTTATTTTATCCTAAGCTTTTAGGTCAAAAGTGAGGATGGGATTTTTAACATATATATGTATATATGGTTAAAAAAACATTTTTGGTCACGAGACTTTCTTGGGAGTATCGATTTAGTTTTTTTTTTCTTTTTTAACTTTAATTTGTAATAATTTAGTCTCATTACTTTTAAATTTGTAACAATTTGATCCCTTTAATATGTAACAATTTAGTTGCTCTATTTGAAAGTTTATAACAATATAATCCCTATGGTAAAAATTCAATGAAAATTAAGTATCAATTTTTAATAGGTCGATTTAGTATTTGTAATTTGTATACATATTTCGTCCCTAATCAATTGATCTATCTACATAGGTAAGAAATCCTACTAAATTTTAACAATATTTTCATGACAATAACTAAATAATTACAAAATTCAAAGTATAGAGAGGAAATTGTTACATATTAAAGTTGGAAATTGTAATGGGTAGCAAAAAATATTAGGATATTTGCAAATTTAGCTATGCTTTTTGAGATTTGCAAATATAACAAAATTTTTAAAACCTGATTTTTGCTTTTGATATTATTCCAATTTTACCCTAAAAATCATTGATATATATTTTTAATTATCAGTGAAATACTTTATTTTAAGTATATTTTTTATATTGAATATGACATGTTGATATATTGTTGATATGTAGTTCATATTAGAAATATCACTTCACTGATATATCGGACTATAATAGTAGTATATGAGTGATGTAATTCAATTTAGGTATATTTGATATATTGAATATAATAAAATAATGATATACTATTTTTTTTTAGAACTAAATAATGATATACAATTAATATACTTCAAATTAGAAATATCATTACACTAATATACCAAGGTAAGGTATATCAGCAATATATCAAATATATTTCATTTTAGGTATGTCAGCTGATATATTTCATATTAGGTATATCAATAGTATAGCAACAGTATATCTGATATACTATGGATATATACTTCATAACAGTAAAACGTGTTGAAAATGCTGAAAATGGTATTTTTGACTTTTTCTATTTGTGTTTGAGATGGGGTAAACTTTTTTATTAATTTAATTAATTAATAAAAATTAATTAAATTAATTTATTTAATTAAATATTAATTAATTAATTAATTAAACCATATATCTATATTTGATTATATGTGCATTTAAATCATATTTATGTGCACATTCCTCACATAATCTATAGTTTCAATTAAATTTAATTAAATCACATTTAATTAAATTAATTAAACTAAACAATTAATTAATTCAATGATTAATTGAATATCACATATTTAATTAACCAAACATTTGAATCATATTCAAATGCCTATCTCTCTCATAACCTATAGTTTTGATATGAATCAAATTCACATTAAATCTATAGTTTTAATTAAATCATTTTAACTAAATTAAATTAAACAAATAATTAATTTTTATATTATAATCATATTCTAATATCTCCCTCATATATTATAGTTTAATTTAATTAAATCATATTTAATTAAATCAACTAAATTGACTAATTAATGAATTCATAATTAATGAATTTATTGACTAATTAAATATCACCATATATTTGAACTCATTCAAATATATTATTCCCTTAATTTATAAATTTTAATCTTAAATCAAACTTTATACTATAATGTATCACCATACATTATATTGATTGTATCTCATACAATTAACTTAATTCCCATAATGAATTTGAACCATTCAAATTCTTTTCAAGATTAAATGCTCCTAATTCCCTTTTACGAGCTAGCAAGGGGACCTAATGGACCTACAGATCAGAAGCTCTAATGATACGAGATTAATTGACTAAACTCTTTAATCAAATTAATTAACATTCGTTAACTGTGGGTCACTCCACTAAAGATCCACAGTTGCACTCTTCTCACTGTAGAACATTTCTGTGTCCATGAATATCGATTGGGAACAGTAAGTCAATCATTAACGAGTGTTCTTAACTATAGCTGGGTCAAATTACTGTTTTACCCCTGAGTTACATCTATCTCCTAAAGTACCATCGATTCCTCTAATGAAAAACTTGTTGATGATCCAACCAATAAACAAAAGTTCCTCTTGGGCCAGTGAGAAGGCGTGATCCCTTTGTTCAAGACTCAGAATCAACCCTTAAGGAAACATTCATCTACTTACCCTAAAAACAGGAATGAGAGATTTCCATCTTGTATTGTTATGTTCCCAATCCCCCACTTGGTCTTGTCCCCAAAATGGTAGGCTTATTGAGTTAAAAATGTTGCCACTCTCACCATTGCAAATCAAAGGACAATCCTTCATAGAAAGGAGTTCATAACACACTTAGGATTAAAATTGAGTTACCTAGGTCATCCTATGAAATAATAACCTAATTAGTGAACAACGTTACATCTAATGGTTACTATTTTGCGGCCCAATCTTATGCAAACTCATTGCATAGGATAACCCCACTCGAACGTCTACTACATGGATGCTTTGGTTCAATTCGTCTGTATAGTATACAAAGCAGGTCATATGCATAGTGTTACCAGAATAAGGTACCCAACTTTATCCCTATACTATAGACCATTTAGGTTGTTACTTGAACATCGATCCCCTATATGTCCACACATACTTGTTCAAGCTACATTAAACAACCTTGGATGTTAGTTTATTGGATTTGAGTTAATTATACAATTCTAAAATAAAACACCAATAACAACTTTATTGGATAAACCTTAGTAACACTTTATTGATCAAGTAAAAAATGTTTACATTTACTATCTACGAGTTTTAGGGCATAAAACCCGACAATATCTTTACTTGTTTATTTATTTACTTTCACCCAGTTCAAAATACCATCAATATACTCATTTTCTGGTTATCATCTTTCGGTTGCAAATTTAGAGGAGGTCCTTGTTTTCAAAACTGTTAAAAGTGTATTTGACCAATAATCTTTTCCCTTGGGTTCGATATCCGGAGTACTCTCCACTTATTACTTGGTAGTGTGTACTTACAGTCAGACACCTGTCACTGTTATTTCCGTAAGAGACATGCATCACCGTCCCTCTCTCCCACCTGTTTTCTGCCAGTAGTAGACCTTGTTGGGTTTTATGCCCTAAAACTTGTAGATAGTAAATGTACATTCGACCGAACATTAATAAAAGTGATGTATTATTCATGTTTGTATTGTATCTTATCTTATTAACCCTAATCCAATAAACTAAACATCCAAGGCTAATAGAATGAGGCTTGAACTAGTATGTAGGGACATACGGGGATCGATGTTCAAGTTTTAGCCCTAAAGGGTCTGTAGTATAGGGATAAGGCTGGGTACCTTATCCTGGTGACACTATGGATACGACCCGCTTTGTATTTTGATACAAACGCATTGATCCAACGCGTTCGTGTAGTTGACATGCGAGTGGGGGTATCTTGTGCAATGAGTTTGCACAAAGACCAGACCACGAAATAGTTAACCACTAATTGTAACACCGTTAGTTAGATCGGTTTCTATTTCACTAGGATGACCTAGGCAACTTGGCCTTAATCCTGAGTGGATTATGGACTCCTGTCCATGAGGCATTGTCCTTTGATTTGTAGAGGTGGGAGTGGCCTGCACACCGACTCAATAAGCCTACCATTTTGGGGACAAGACCGAGTGGGGGAGCTGGGAACATAGTCTTACAAGATGGAATTCACTCTTTCCCGTCTTTAGGGTAAGTAGAGGTGTGTTCCCTTAAGTGGTGTCTCTGGGTCTTAAACAATGAGCCCTACCCTCTTTATGGCATGAGAGGGACTTCTGTTTGATGGTTGGACCTCAAACAGGTTGTTCATTAGAGGCACTGGTGAAGGAAATAAAAGTCCCCACGCAGCGGAAGCGCATCGATTGGACCTTACGCCGTATATTAATTAACATTAAAATACCGTTACGAAAACTCAAACAAACTTTAAACACACTTTAAAGTTGCTGGAAAATTAGTTTAAACATGCTGACAAATAAATCTAAATTTATTTTCATGCTTTTCTAAAGAAAAGGGGAAGAACCGTTACAAACCTTCGTTGTAGACTTGACCGTTCTTCGCCAACGACGCTCCAACGAACAAAATGCAGCAGCCTCCTTTGAGTTTCTTCACTGGAAAATCCTTCTTGAATAACACAATAACCACAAAGGTTACACCGGTATGTCTCTAAGTCTAGGAGGCAAAAGACTTGTGGGAGTCTTTCTCTAAGAGGGAGGCTAGAGAGAATTCTAGGTCTTGTCTTGAGAGTCTAAGAGCAAGAGCAGAGTGTCATGGACCAATTAGGTCTAGCGTTCTATTTATAGAAGAGAGGTCATGAATAAAATATTCAATTAAATCAATCTTTTCCAAAATTGATTCAATCTTATTCCTTATTTAATCAATCATGATCAATCAATTCCATAATTGATTAATCTTTTCCACAAATGACTAATTACTTCCATAAGTGATTAGATTATTTCCATAAATGATTAATCACTTCCTTAAGTGATTAATTATTTCCATAATTGATTAATTCTCGGTTAATGAATTCTTTAATTAATTAACCACCAATTAAATATCACATATTTAATTTCCGGCCTTGAATTAATTAATTCGCCCAAATAGATGTTAGGCCTTAAATTAATTAATTCATTATTTGAACTCTTTCAAACTTCCATAAATTTATATTTGAATTTCTTCAAATATTAATTTCTCTCATAATAATATATCAATATATATTATATTTGTTTCCCTTAGTAAATTAAACATTTTCAATTTACTTTTATTACTTAGTTGCCTCAAATTACTTTATGAGCTACCAGTGGGACCTAATGGACCTGCAGATCAGAAGCTCCAACGATGTGAGATTAATTGGCCAAACTCATTAACCACATTAATCAATATTTGTTAACTGTGTGTACATTCCACTATAGACTCACAGTTGCACTCTTCTCACTGCAGACATATTTTCTGTGTCCACGGATCTAGACCAATATCGACTAGTTAGTCCTTCACGAGTGTCCGTAACACCAGCTGGGTCAAATTACCGTTTTACCCCTAGGTTACTTCTATTTCCTTAAGTACCAGTTCTCCTCTAATGAACAACTTGTTTGTGGTCTAACCATCAAACAGAAAACCCTCTCGTGCCATTGAGAGGGTAGGACCCTTTGTTCAAGACTCGGAGTAACCACTTAAGGAAACACTCATCTGTTTCCCTAAAGTCGGGAAGGAGTGAATTCCATCTTGTACGATTATGTTCCCAGCTCCCCATTCGGTTTTGTCCCCAAAATGGTAGGCTTATTGAGTCGGCGTATTGGCCACTCTCACCCATACAAATCAAAGGACAATCTCTCATGAGCAGGAGTCCATAATCAACTCAGGATTAAGAATAAGTTGTCTAGGTCGTCCTAGTGAAATAGAAAACCAACTAGTTAACGGTGTTATAACCAGTGGTTACTATTTCGCGGTCCGGTCTTATGCAAACTCATTACATAGGATACCCCCACTCGCATGTCTCCTACACGAACGCGTTGGATTGCAGCGTTTGTATCAAATACAAAGTGGGTCGTATCCATAGTGTCACCAGGATAAGGCACCCAGTCTTATCCCTATACTATAGACCCTTTAGGCTGTTTTTTGAACAATGATCCCATATGTCGCTACATATAGTTCAAGACTCATATTACTGCCTTTGATGTCTAGTTTATTGGATTAGGGTTATTTTTAGGCAAAGACAAATATAAAATAACTAATAACAATTAATGGAAAAATATATCAGTATTATTTCATTAATATCCGGTCAACAGTTACATTCACTATCTACAAGTTTTAGGGCATAAAACCCAACAAACTCCCACTTGAACTAAAACACTAGTTAGTGGGATGTAAATGCAATAATCTAAAGCTGGAAATGTCATGTATATTAAAAAAATACAATGAACTAGGGCATTCTTATACCCATTATACATTTCTCCCACTTGCCCTAGATTAGATGGCAAACATATCTCGTAGACCTAGACCTTCTAGATGACCCTCAAACACTTTAGTCGTGAGAGCCTTCATAAATGGATCAGCGATGTTGTGCTCCAAAGCGATCTTAGTGACGATCACATCTCCTCGTTGCACAATCTCCCGTATCAGGTGATACTTCCTCTCGATGTGTTTATCCCGTTTGTGGCTTAGAGGTTCTTTTAAGTTGGCTACAGTCCCACTGTTGTCACAGTACAGTGTTATGGGCACGTTCATATTCGAAACCACTTCCAAATCAGTCAAGAACTTTCTAAGCCATACTGCCTCCTTAGCTGCTTCGCAAGCTGCTACATACTCAGCCTTCATGGTTGAGTCTGCTATGCATCCTTGTTTGATGCTTCTCCACACTACTGCTCCTCCATTAAGGGTGAATACTGACCCTGATGTGGATTTCCTTGAATCCTTATCAGCTTGAAAGTCAGAGTCAGTGTATCCAGTAAGAATCAAATCCTTAGCTCCATACACAAGCATGTAGTCCCTCGTTCTCCGAAGATACTTGAGGATATTCTTAACCGCTCCCCAGTGGTCCAACCCTGGATTAGACTGATACCTACTGACTACTCCCACTGCATAACATATGTCAGGCCTAGTGTAGAGCATAGCATACATTAAGCTGCCTACAGCTGAGGCATAGGGAATGTGTCTCATGTTCTCAATTTCTTGAGGTGTCTTAGGAGACTGTTCCTTAGACAGGTGTACCCCATGTCTGAAGGGTAGTAGTCCCTTCTTGGAGTTTTGCATCGAATATCGAGACAACATTTTGTCAATATATGTTGTTTGAGACAGTGCTAGCGTTTTGTTCTTACGATCCCTAATGATTTGGATTCCTAAAACATATTGAGCCTCTCCCAGATCTTTCATTTGGAATTGGGCTGCTAGCCATTTCTTAATGTCAGTGAGGATATCATCTACGTAAAGTATTAGAAAAGCTACTTTCCTTTTGTTGACTTTCTTGTACACACAAGGCTCATCAACGTTTTAGTCAAAACCAAAAGATTTGATTGCAGTATCAAATCTAATGTTCCATGATCTGGACGCTTGTTTCAATCCATAAATGGATCGATTGAGCTTACAAACCTTTTGTTCCTGACCTTGGGCTATGAACCCTTCGGGTTGAGACATGAAAATATTCTCTTCAAGATTACCATTCAGAAAGGCAGTCTTGACGTCCATTTGCCATATTTCATAGTCATAATATGTGGCTATGGATAAGAGAATTCTTATGGACTTTAACATGGCTACATGAGAAAAGGTTTCCTCATAGTCAACCCCTTCCTTTTGGGTATAACCCTTTGCCACTAGTCTAGCTTTCAAGGTCTGTACCTTTCCAACTGCATCTCTTTTTCTCTTATAGATCCATTTGCACCCTATGGGTTTTACCCCATTTGGTAGATCTGCGAGTTCCCATACAGAATTGGAGTGCATTGACTCCATTTCCAGGTTCATGGCTTTGACCCATTCATCCTTATCTTCGTCATTCATTGCCTGTCGATAAGACAATGGATCCTCAATGCCATCATTAGGTATGACAACCTGAGTTTCAGTTAAACCCAAGTAGCGACAGGTTGTAATACAACTCTCCCACTGCGTCGAGACACTCTCAACTTTTGAGATGGACTGGATGGATCTGAAGAATTAGTTCCTTCATCAACCCTTGTTGAAGGTCCAGCTTCATCAACAACTCTTGGTGATTCTTCTATAGCTTCTCCTAATATTATTTTGCTACGTGGTTTATGATCTCTCATGTGGTCTTCCTCTAAGAAAGTGGTGTTTGTCGATACAATCACCTTATTTTCTTGTGGGTCGTAGAAATAACCACCTCTCGTTTCTTTAGGGTAACCAAAAAATTGGCATAGTTTTGAACGAGGTTCCAGTTTCTTAGGATTTGTCACAAGCACGTGTGCTAGACAACCCCAGATGTGAAAGTGATGCAAACTAGGTTTACGCCCCTTCCATAATTCGAAAGGTGTTTCAGAAACACTTTTCGAGGGAACATTGTTCAAGATGTATACTGTAGTCTCTACTGCATACCCCCAAAACGAGCTAGGCAATTGAGCATAGCTCATCATTGATCGAACCATGTCCAACAAGGTTCTATTTCTCCTTTCTGACACATCATTCTGCTGAGGTGTACCAGGGGCTGAGAGTTGAGATTGGATTCCATGTTCTATCATATAATCCTGGAATCTTTGATCCATATACTCCCCTCCTCGATCAGATCGAAGTACTTTAATAGATTTTCCTAACAGGTTTTCAACTTCAGCCTTAAACTCCTTAAACTTTTCAAGGGCTTCAGACTTATGTCCCATTGGGTACAAGTAACCATATCTTGAATAATCATCTATAAATGAGATGAAATATTCGTACCCTCCTCGAGCTTTTACATTCATTGGACCACATAGATCCGAATGTATTAACTCTAAGGGTTCTTAGGCTCTGTAACCTTTTCCAGTAAAGTGTCTCTTGGTCATTTTTCCCTCGAGACAAGATTCACAAGGTGGTAGTGAATCATCTTCTAACTTGCTTAGAAGTCCATTCTTTACTAAACGACCAATCCTATCGATGTTTATATGACCAAGTCTAAGATGCCAAAGATGAGTATTGTTACTTGTTGGAGAAATCTTTTGCCTTTTTCTTTGAGTTTCAACAGTTTTAAATAATTCGTGATTTAAAAGTGCTTTGTTTTCGGTTGGTCTTAATACATACAAGTTATTTTCTAATTTGGCTGAACAAATAAGTACATCATTCTTATAAATGAACTCTTCATTCATATCAAAAGTAACTGTATACGATTGTTCAATCAAACATGAAATAGAAATTAAGTTCCTCTTAATCTTGGGAACGATTAACAAACTTTCTAAAAGTAAGAATCTATTTCTAAAAAATAACTTCGCAGCTCCCACTGCTTTAGCTGAAATGACTTCTCCAGTTCCGACCTTGAGTGTCATTTCCCAATCGTTCAACTGCCGAAATGAACTATTTTCCTGAAAAGAAGAGCAAACATGATTAGTAGCTCCTGAATCAAGTATCCAGGTAAACCCATCATGTTCTACCAGGCATGTTTCTAAAACCAGTAAATCAAATTTACCTTCCTTTTCCTTCTTTTTCTCAGCAAGGTACTTTGGACAGTTTCTCTTCCAATGTCCATCTACATTGCAGTGGAAACACTTGCCCTTGTCTGCCATAGCTTTGGTTTTTCCCTTGCTTTTGGCAGCAGTACCGGGAGCTTTCCCCTTGTTTCCTTTCTTCTTCTGATTTTTCTTTGAAGAAGTGGCTACAGATTTAGTTCCAGAGGATGAACCCTTCTCGAACTTTCTTTTAGAGTGAACAACGTTTGCCTCTCCTTCTATCTGTCCCTTGTTCTTAAGAAGAGACTGATAGAGTTGTAGCTCATTCAGGAGGCTAGTCAGGTTGAATGTTATTTTGTTCATCATTGGATTGCTTCGAAACTATAGAAAACTCTTCGGAAGAGATTCTAAGATGAATGCAACCTGACTACGCTCATCTATGACTGTCCTGTTTGCTTCTGCCACGTTGAATTGGACCATCATATCCAAGACATGTTCCCGAACAGATGTGCCCTCTTTCATGCGACAACTATAAACGTATTTGAGAGCGTCATGGTGGAGTTGGTAGGACGGTTGTCCAAACATCTCCTGGAGAGAGTTCATAATCTCCCTCGCTGTTACCATGCCCTCATGCCTTTTAGCCAAAACTTCATATAAGCTGGCTAGGATATAGACGCGAGTCTTATCATTGGCCTTTGTCCAGCGGTCATAAGCATCCTTAACTGCTTGAGATGTATTACGAGCAGGGGCTGGAGGACAATCCTCCGTTAAGACGAACCGCAGATCATCGACTACAAGAATCGTATTCAGGTTCGACTTCCACGTAGCACAATTGAGGAAGACATTGCTGAAATTTAAACAAACAATGACCGTATTAGTTATCTTTGCCTTAACCCATCATACAAGCAAACAATTGCACACAATCCAATCAATTTAGCAAAACAGACAATCACAGAACCCTAAAACTATTGATTTAGTTTTGCAACGATGTTTCAGAGGTTTAGAATATCAACCACCGAAGGGTGATCAGGCACTCCTCCTCTGAAATGAGACATCTCTCAGCTAATTCTAATTCCAGAATAACTCATATTCCTATAGACATTAGCCACCGTTGTTCGGTCAAGGATTTGTTAACACTTTTAACTCATCCTTGTAAGTGTAACCCTCTCACTTTCAGATCTCAGAGGCACGCACCAACAGGCTACCGAAGGGAAAGACAACTGTTGGTGATTAGCCTAAGAGCTTCTATCCTATTCAGGAGTTCACGATGTTCCAAATCTTATGATCAGGCCCTTCGAAGAGATGGTTGCGCCAGGACAACCTGCAGGCGGATCATAGGACTCTCACAGTGTGAACTATGGGTGGAGACCGAGGGATACGTTGACACGTGTCCCGCTCCCACTTACTCTAGATATTTTTCCCATTCACCTTGATATTGATTCATGCAAACACTTTCCGAAGGGAGACCGCTCCTAAGGCGACTCGAAGCCGAGCATGAATCTCACGTTGTGAATATAGGGACGTAGGAGAAAAACTTGATTTAAATCTCGTTTTGTAATTTTCCTCCCACTAAAAATGTCCTAAGGTTAATTTAGGGTTGTTTAACTTAGATAGTATTCGGCTAAGTCAATCTATCTAAGTCTGATCCTATTATAACAATTATGGAAAAGATTCAACTGCAATCTTTTGGGTGAATTAAACTTCTTTTAATAAACCCAACATTGCAAGTCAACATTACTATGGTTAATTCAACTCAATGTTCGGGTCAGTCCCCAGGTAGGAGGTGTTCCGTAAACCGTCAACTTAAATACCCCCAACCTTAGACAGAACTTTACCGAGAGAGTTCCCTTATAACCTCAGTAATGTAAGGTCTTTACTCTAAAGATCTAGGTGCATTAAACACTTGTAATAAACCTAGTGTCATTGCATGCTAACATTTAACTATGATTAATTCAACTCCGGTATTCCAGGTCAGTTCCCAGGTAGGAGGTGTTCCGTAAACCGTCAACTTAAATACCCCTAACCTTAGACAGAACTTTACCGGTGGAGTTCCCTTATAATCATAGCAATGTTTTTCCTACTTAGTCAATTAAAACTATTTTTAATACTAAGTAAGAAATAATTCTAATCCTATTAGAAACTGATCTAGGTCTAATTAATTTTAAACAATTTAAAATTAATTCAATTTATCCTATGATCTTATGTTTGCATGCAAATCTTGATTATAGATTGACAGTTTCTAATCATTAATATTAAAGAACTATTTCAAATTTTAATGATTAATCCTATAATCAAGAATCTAGGGTTTAATACATTCAACAATCTCATTCAAATTAAATAATTAAACCATACTTATTGCATGAATAATATAACAATTATATTATTAACTATGGATGTTTCATGCTTCATGCAATATTGATTTTCTTTTATTATAACAATTATAAGCCAATCAAGAAAATCAATCAAGCATGCTTCATTCATCACATTAAACATAACTATTTATATTTAATTTAAGTAATGACATGCTTTATGCTTTCCAATTTTTCATATAATTAATATACACTTATATTAAAAATATGAAAACAATTCCATTCATTTAAACATACATTATAACAATTTATAATATATAAAAAAATGCATGAGCATGTTTATAACCTAAGGTGAGATTAAATATTCTATATGACATCCATAAAGCATATAAATAGCAATTGAACCGGTTAATTTTTGCCCCTAGGATAAAATAAAGCATTAAATTACAATAATTTTAGCTAAATTCTATCCTAAAATCATTCTGCAGCTCCAAAAGTTGGTCTAGACAGCACGAATCGCCCCGAACCACCTCGAACCGGCCTCCAAAATCACGAACCATGCCAAAAATTGGCTGAACCAGACCAAATAGGTCCCAACCCAGCCGAACCGGTCCGAACCGGACCGCCCACCAGCTTGAACCGCGCCTGTTGAAGCCCTAACGCGCGCCGCCATCGTGACAGCGTCGAGACGCTATCCACACAGCGTCCCGACGCTGTGCACTTTCCTTACCTGAGCGCCTGCGGTATCGAGACAGCGTCGAGACGCTGTTGGAGTAGCGTCTGGAAGCAATTTCTGGGCAGAAACAGCACGATTTCGTCGGTTTTGGCCTCGATTTCAGCGGCGATTGCTCCGATTTTCATCTCATAAAAACCTATTATAGACCCGGACTTACATAGGACTCGATTTTACATAATATACCCGAAACACCGGGCCTTACATGATCAAAATCACATAAAAATAAAATCTATGGCCATAAAATTGACCTAAACAGTTCAACGCAAACCGAACATACATAATGCATAAATCCCACCTATTAGAGCCTATCGCAACTTTTAATATTAATTAATAGGGACAGCGATGGCTCTGATGCCGATTGAAGGGAATAAAAGTCCCACGCAGCGGAAGCGCATCGATTGGACCTTACGCCGTATATTAATTAACTTTAAAATATCGTTACGAAAACTCAAACAAACTTTAAACACACTTTAAATTTGCTGGAAAATCAGTTTAAACATGCTGAAAAATAAATCTAAATTTATTTTCATGCTTTTCTAAAGAAAAGGGGAAGAACCGTTACAAACCTTCGTTGTAGACTTGACTGTTCTTCGCCAACGACGCTCCAACGAACAAAACGCAGCAGCCTCCTTTGAGTTTCTTCGCTGGAAAATCCTTCTTGAATGACACAATAACCACAGAGGTTACACCGGTATGTCTCTAAGTCTAGGAGGCAAAAGACTTGTGGGAGTCTTTATCTAAGAGGGAGGCTAGAGAGAATTCTAGGTCTTGTCTTGAGAGTCTAAGAGCAAGAGCAGAGTGTCATGGACCAATTAGGTCTAGTGTTCTATTTATAGAAGAGAGGCCATGAATAAAATATTCAATTAAATCAATATTTTCCAAAATTGATTCAATCTTATTCCTTATTTAATCAATCATGATCAATCAATTCCATAATTGATTAATCTTTTCCACAAATGACTAATTACTTCCATAAGTGATTAGATCATTTCCATAAATGACTAATCACTTCCTTAAGTGATTAATTATTTTCATAATTGATTAATTCCCGGTTAATGAATTCTTTAATTAATTAACCACCAAATAAATATCACATATTTAATTTCCGACCTTGAATTAATTAATTCGCCCAAATAGATTTTAGGCCTTAAATTAATTAATTCATTATTTGAACTCTTTCAAACTTCCATAAATTTATATTTGAATTTCTTCAAATATTAATTTCTCTCATAATAATATATCAATATATATTATATTTGTTTCCCTTAGTAAATTGAACATTTTAAATTTACTTTTATTACTTAGTTGCCTCAAATTACTTTATGAGCTACCAGTGGGACCTAATGGACCTGCAGATCAGAAGCTCCAACGATGTGAGATTAATTGGTCAAACTCATTAACCACATTAATCAATATTCGCTAACTGTGTGTACATTCCACTATAGACTCACAGTTGCACTCTTCTCACTGCAGACATATTTTCTGTGTCCACGGATCTAGACCAATATCGACTAGTTAGTCCTTCACGAGTGTCCGTAACACCAGTTGGGTCAAATTACCGTTTTACCCCTGGGTTACTTCTATTTCCTTAAGTACCAGTTCTCCTCTAATGAGCAACCTGTTTGTGGTCCAACCATCAAACAGAAAACCCTCTCGTGCCATTGAGAGGGTAGGACCCTTTGTTCAAGACTCGGAGTAACCACTTAAGGGAACACTCATCTGCTTCCCTAAAGTCGAGAAGGAGTGAATTCCATCTTGTACGATTATGTTCCCAGCTCCCCATTCGGTCTTGTCCCCAAAATGGTAGGCTTATTGAGTCGGCGTATTGGCCACTCTCACCCATACAAATCAAAAGACAATCTCTCATGAGCAGGAGTCCATAATCAACTCAGGATTAAGACTAAGTTGTCTAGGTCGTCCTAGTGAAATAGAAAACCAACTAGTTAACGGTGTTATAACCAGTGGTTACTATTTCACGGTCCGGTCTTATGCAAACTCATTGCATATGATATCCCCACTCACATGTCTCCTACACGAACGTGTTGGAACGCAGCGTTTGTATCAAATACAAAGTGGGTCTTATCCATAGTGTCACCAGGATAAGGCACCCAGTCTTATCCCTATACTATAGACCCTTTAGGCTGTTTCTTGAACAATGATCCCATATGTCGCTACATATAGTTCAAGACTCATATTACAACCTTGGATGTCTAGTTTATTGGATTAGGGTTATTTTTAGGCAAAGACAAATATAAAATAACTAATAACAATTAATGGAAAAATATATCAATATTATTTCATTAATATCCGGTCAACAGTTACATTCACTATCTACGAGTTTTAGGGCACAAAACCCAACAACTGGTACTTAAGGATGAAGAGGTAGCCTAGGGGTAAAACGGTAATTTGACCTAGCTGGGGTACGAACACACGTGAAGGGCTGACTTACTGTTGATGGTCGATATCCGAGGACACAGAAATATATCTGCAGTGAGAAGAGTGCAGTTGTGGTTCTTTAGTGGAGTGAACTACAGTTAACGAACATTGATTAACTTGGTTAATGAGTAGCCAATTAATCTCATATCGTTGGAGCTTCTGATCTGTAGGTCCATTAGGTCCCACCGACGACTCAAATAAGGTGTTGAGGTTAATTTCTAAGGAAATATTAAATATTCGAAAGGGTTCGAATAAAAAGATAAAATATGAATTTGATTCATATTAAAACTATAGGTTATAATTAATGTGCATTAGATGTGCGTTAATACTATAGTTCCTATGAGGGAATTATGATTAAATATGTGATGTTTAATTATAATATTAATTAATTATAGAATTAATTAATTGTTGTTTTAATTTAATTAAATTTTGATTTATTTATATATATATATATATATATATATATATATATATATATTTGAAATAGATTTAATTATATTAAAACTATAGGTTATGTGAGGGATAATCATTTAAATATAGTTTAAATGAATTAGTTATTCAATTATGAATTTAATAACTTATTTTGATTTAATTTAATTAATTTTCTAATTAATTAAATTGAATTTTAAATTAAAACAACTGATATTTTTATCAGTTACAGGAACGTGGGTTTTGACCTATCTTTCCTCCCTCACACGCCTAAAAAGGAGTAAGTTACGGGGTTTTTTGGAGGCAGTTCATTATTGGTTATGTGGCTCTCTGGTTTACAGAAGAAAAACGCTCTCCAGAAAAATCCTAGGCTCTCACTTGATTCCCTCGGCATTATTCCTTGGAGTAAAGAGATCCCACCATCTCCCTCATCATATCCGTTAGAGATCATTGGTGTACCCTTTTGGTGGTGTTCGTGAGGGATTTGCAGCGAAAAAGGAGACATCTTGCTGCTGGAATTTTCTGCAATTCGAAGGGAATTAGGCGAAACGATCAAGAACTTCATCTACGGTAGGTATTTCTTGGTCTAGGATCAATAGGATCCAATCTAGATTAGATATAGAGGATATTAATTCCAGTTTCAGCATGTTTTTATATGTTTTACAGCATGATTTATTTGTAATTTATGCTGTGAATGTTTTTGCTATCCGTATTGGTTTTTCCATTGAAATAAAATACAGTGTGGTATGATCTTTATTCCGCTGCGCTAGGGCTTTAATCCCTGCAGACCCATGACAACCTTCCCACGATTTCTCTCTCTCTTTCTCTCTCCCTCGTTGTTTCAGCAAACGTCCGACAAAGGACCCTTCATTTCGGTAAGATTTTTCCCCGAACCTTGTTCGATTGCCCTTACGTTTTAATGCCCATGATCTAGCAATTTTGAATTCAAGTTACCCAACCCTTATCGACTTCTAATTGCAAGGTTAAGTGTTTTTCATCCGCTGTTCAATAGCCACTTGGCCTTAAAGTTGGCGTTCAACGAACACACATAGCTCGAAAGGCCATAGACGAGATTGCCCATAGTCCAACGACGTTGGATCATCATTTTGGGAACTTTTCGTTCGCTGTCCAACAAGGTTCCAACCCCTTTTTTGGTAAGTTCGGACTCTTGTAACATGTTTTAGATTCTTTTGAGCCCATCTTAAGTGTTTTGAAGGTTGTTAATGAAGGGTTAAAATCCCTTTGGCAGCGGAAGCAAACAAGAACAATCTCGAATTAAAATTTCAATTTTAGAAAAACCAATACGTTGGCAACAAAATTCAGAAACTAATTTCTAAATCAAATAGATTAAGCATGCTGATATTTTAGATCTAAAAACTATTTAGATCTAGAAAAAACTTACTTGGCTCGAAGAACACTGCACAATGCTCCAAGGATCTCGTTCTTGGGACTTCCAACGGACACCACCACTCGAATCACCCGCTATTCTCTTGGGTCGCTGAGATATGGCTTGTGGGAACCCAAATTCAGTCTTGGAAGGGAATTTTCAGCAAAGAACCTTGCTGTTTTTTGAGAGAGAGAAGAGAGAAAAGAAAGAACTTTCTTTCTCTGTGTAAAAACATGAAAATGAGAGGAATGAGAGATCCATTGGGAACTCCCTCTCCCCTGAACGATAAGTGGGGAGGGAGTTATCTCCCTACTAGATCTAGATCGTTAGATCTTAATCAAAAGATCTCGGCCATTAACTAATTAAATAATAAATAAATAAATAATTAATTAATTATAATTAATTTAATCAAATTAAATGAATTATAATATATAGTTTTTAATTCAATTTGAATCATATTCAATTAAATTAAATTAGCCATTCAATTAATTCTAAATTAATCGATCCCACATTAATTAAATATCAAATATTTAATTAATTTTATAATTGAATCATATTCAATTTAATTTCTCTCATTTAACCTATAGTTTTAATGTGCATCAAAATGTACATCAATATAAACTATAGTTTTAATTTGATTAAATCACATTTAACCAAATTAAAATTAAATTAATTAATTCATTAATTAATTAAATATCACATATTTAATTAAATTCATAATTCTCTCATTAATTTATTTTGAATCATATCCAAAATTAATTTTATTATAAAGTTTAATTCATTAATTAAACTTATACTATAATGTATCTCCATATATTATATTAATTGTATCAAAATACAATTAACTTATATTGTCTTTAATAATCAAGACTATATTATCTCAGAACCCGTTATGAGCTAGCAGGTGGACCTCATGGACCTACAGATCAGAAGCTCCAACGATACGAGATTGATCAGCTAAACTCATTAACCGAGTCGATCAACATTCGTTAACTGTGGGTCACTCCACTAAAGACCCACAGCTGCACTCTTCTCACTGTAGAATATTTCTGTGTCCACGGATATCGACCAATGCAGTAAGTCAATCCTTCACGTGTGTTCGTAAGACCAGCTGGGTCAAATTACCGTTTTACCCCTAGGTTACCTCTGGTTCCTTAAGTACCACTGATCCCTCTAATGAACAATTTGTTTAGGGTCCAACCTCTAAACAAGAGTTCCTCTCGGGCCAGGAGAGGACGACGCGCCTTTGTTCAAGCCCCGGAATCAGCCCTTAAGGGAACACACATTTACTTGCCCCAATAGGGGAAGGAGTGAATTCCATCTTGTATTGTCATGTCCCCAGCCCCCCACTCGGTCTTGTCCCCAAGAAGGTAGGCTTATTGAGTCGGCGTACTGGCCGCTCTCACCCGTACTAATCAAAGGACAATCCCTCGTGAGAAGGAGTTCATGACACACTTAGGATTAAGATCGAGTTACCTAGGTCATCCTATTGAAACAGTAACCTAACTAGTTAACAGTGTTACATCTAGTGGTTTACTATTTCGTGGTCCGGTCTTATGCAAACTCATTGCATAGGATACCCCCGCTCGCATGTCTCCTACATGGACGCCTTGGATCAATACGTCTGTATCGAATACAAAGCGGGCCGTATCACATAGTGTTACCAGGATAAGGTACCCAGCCTTATCCTTGTACTATAGACCTTTTAGGTTGTTACTTGAACACTGATCCCCGTATGTCCCCACATACTAGTCCAAGTCTCATGTAAACAACCTTGGATCTTAGTTTATTGGATTTGGGTCATATTGTGCAATTCTAGTCTTAATATGACAATAACACTTTATTGCATAAACCTCAATAACACTTTATTGATACAAGTGTATAATTCGTTAATCATTCACTATCTACGAGTTTTAGGACATAAAACCCAACAGTTAAGTTGTGCTCTAACCTTTGATAAGCAAATTGCTAACCGCAAGTGTACGGGCCCAAGTTATAATATAGTGATTAAAATCGAATGTCGTCCTCTGGATTGGTTTTCTAGTTCGCCTAATTATTAAAGGTACATTCACCCAATTTTATTTAGAGAAAATAATCGAGAAATATGCAAATCAATGAAAAACTAATCAAAGCAATAAAAAGGTGGAAAGTCAATGGAGAAAAGCCTTAGGGAATTGATTTCACCTATTAGATGCATGAATTAATTCAAAGAATAATTATGAACGAACACGTAACGAATTCATAAACCAAGGATTATGGATAATTAAAAGCCTCTCCCGAGTACAATTAATTCTTTATGCAAATTAAGAAATTGATAACCCTATCCAATTTCAACAACAAGCATAAGCATTAAAAACAATCCTTATAACGGTTTCTCAAGCAATCCCAAATCTCCCGATTAAAGAATCACCTAAGTCATGCAATTAATGGTCTAATTAAACTACCCTCTCCCGAGCGATTAGTTCAGAAACAACAACATACAATCCGTGATCAAGAGATTATAGGCATTAAGCATACAATTGCATAAATGAACCGCGTTACGAAACGTCCTAAAAAATCCCTAAATTAATCCATACAATCTAATGGCTACATCAAGCCCCTAAGAAACAAAATTTAGCTACTCATGTCTCTAAAAATACAGGCAAAGTCAGTCCAATACATGCTAAAAATCAGTACAAGAAACAAGGGAGAAAGATTAAACTCGCTAGCCGTGATTCCCGTGCGTTCCTGTCACCATCCTTCCGATCCAAGCTCCCAAAATCCAACTCTTTTTGTTTCTGCCCTGTTCTGGTCGTTTTCCCTCTCTAAAAATTGTCTTTCTCTCTCCAAAAAAGCTCCCAAATCAGATGGCATCGCAAACTATAAATACTGATCATTCTGCGCGACAGCGTCGCGACGTTGTGTCATGCGTGCCCTAATTATTTCAGGAAAGCTTGCAGCGTCAAGACGCTGTGGAGGTAGCGTCTCGATGCTGCCTCAATTTCGTGCCTCCTGATTGTGCGGCCAGCGTTGAGACGCTCCAAGGGGTAGCGTCTCAACGCTAGGCCTTGAAGCTTGCTTGCTTCGCTTCTTTTCTTGGCTCGAACTTATTCTTCAGCTCCTAAATCACCAGTAATCTTCAAAAACGTCGATTTCCATTGAAATGCTTGATTCCTACAAAACAAAACCAAATAGACATAAAATTGGCCAAATAGTACCCAAGACTAACGATAAAATCATATAAAATATAGCTCAATAAATTGCGCTGTCAACCTTAGGAGGTCTCTAATTGTAGTGTTAATCCAATTAGAGCCTGTCTGAATAGATTTCAGCAAGGAACCCTCTCTTTTGGTGGAATCTTAGTAAGTATCACTGTCCCTTGAACTATTTTTCTTTGTTTAAAGCATCTCAAAATTAGCCTTAACCCTTAGATATTATCTTTGTTGTTTAGGAGCTCTCAAGTTACTTTAGGAGCGTCATATGTAAGTAGTTTCAACTTGCTATGTTTGTTTGACTGTGTGAGCATGCTATTTGTCTTATCTTCTGTGAATTTGTTTTATGTTGTGTTAAACACGATCTGTTTATGTTATTGCTATGTTTAATTTGTTGAGCATGTAATATTGGTTAGTGGACAATGTTGCATAGTTGAGTTTTGACATGTGTCTAGTGAATAAGAGTGCTTCATGACACATAATTCATGTGTTAGGTGCATTGAATGACACGTAAGACATGTGTACGTGTATGGGTGCATTGCATGATATTCATGTGTTAGGTGCGCTGCATGTCGCGTAAATCATGTGTTAAGTATGTGTTGCATGGTGCGAAACTCATGTGTTAAGTGTGCATTGCATGGTGCATAATTCATGTGTTAGGTGTGTTGCATGACGTGGAAATCATGTGTTGGTTAGAGAGTGTGTTGCATAATGCGAGATGCATGTATCAAATGCGAGTATGTTATTTTTGTTTTATAGCTTTGGAAGCATGTTGGATGGGTGTGAAAAGTATGTTGTTTGAATTGGTTGATGTTTGTTGACTCACCAAGTGTGAGCTACTTACTAGTACTGTGGTTGTACTAATATCCTCCCTCTCTTTTCCCCCAACATTTTACATGATGTAGGTCATGAGTGTTGGGTTTTATGCCCTAAAACTCGTAGATAGTGAATGTAAACCAATTGTATACTTGTTTCAATAAAGTGTAATTGAGTTTCTACAATAAAGTGTTATTGTTAAATATTGCACAATTTGACCCAAATCCAATAAACTAAGATCCAAGGTTGTTTACATGTGACTTGAACTAGTATGTGGGGACATACCGAGATCGGTGTTCAAGTAACAACCTAAAAGGTCTATAGTACAGGGATAAGGATGGGTACCTTATCCTGGTAACACTATGTGATACGATCCGCTTTGTATTCGATACAGACGTATTGATCCAAGGCGTCCATGTAGGAGACATGCGAGCGGGGGTATCCTATACAATGAGTTTGCATAAGACCGGACCACGAAATATTAAACCACTAGATGTAACACCGTTAACTAGTTAGTTTACTGTTTCAATAGGATGAACTAGGTAACTCAGTCTTAATCCTGAGTGTGTCATGAACTCCTTCTCACGAGGGATTGTCCTTTGATTAGTATGGATGAGAGTGGCCTGCACGCCGACTCAATAAGCCTACCTTCTTGGGACAAGACCGAGTGTGGGGCTGGGGACATGACAACACAAGATGGAATTCACTCATTCCCACTTCTAGGAGAAGTAGATGAGTGTTCCCTTAAGTGGTGACTCCAGGACTTGAAAAAAGGGATCCTGCCCACTCACTAGCCCGAGAGGGACTTTCTGTTTAATGGTTGGACCATAAACAGGTTGTTCATTAGAGGAGCGCTGGTACTTAAGGAGACAGATGTAACACAGGGGTAAAACGGTAATTTGACATGTTTTGTATTTTGAATTAGGTGTTATGCATAATAAACACTTGAACAGTTAACTTAATTAACTAAACAAAACATGTATAATAAACGCGTTGGATCGCAACGTTTGTATCAAATACAAAGTGGGTCGTATCCATAGTGTCACCAGGATAAGGCACCCAGTCTTTTCCCTATACTATAGACCCTTTAGGTTGTTTCTTGAACAATGATCCCATATGTCGCTACATATAGTTCAAGACTCATATTACAGCCTAGGATGTCTAGTTTATTGGATTAGGGTTATTATTAGGCAAAGACAAATATAAAATATAAAATAACTAATAACAATTAATGGAAAAATATATCAATATTATTTCATTAATATCCGGTCAACAGTTACATTCACTATCTACGAGTTTTAGGGCATAAAACCCAATAGAGAGTCCATGGGAGGGCAAAGAGTTGCATAAGATATGGAAGAGCGAGTTATAAGAAAAGCCTCCAAGAGAGTTGGAGATCCAAAAGCAAATCTTTCTCATGAGGGCAAACATGAGAATCCATCTGAAACAAGAGAAAGGCCAACACGTTTGTTATCTACCTATCTAATAAAGGACAACAAAAACACAAATGGATGGAGTTGAAATTTCCCCAAAAAGGCAAAATCGAGGCCATAGAATGCAGCCTCATGGAAGAAAGGTGGTAAAGGCATGGGAACCATGATGCAAAATGCCCAACCATCCTCCCAAAAATAGTATCTAAGCCAACCCCAATGGAACATTTCACAAACTGGTAAAAGAAGGGGAAGCTTGAACATATAGCTTTCCAAGGGTTTCTGCAAGAGACCTGAACCTCACAAACTGAGGCTCACTCAAATGGGTGGGTGTGAACCATACTTGTTCACAATGATCCCACAAAGCATTAGACTCCATAAAGAAGTGCATACAACAAATTTCATTCATCAAACGGTTTCTTCCTAAAAAATCCCAACAATTATCATCTAGTTTCTCTTTCTGATTCCAGGAACTCACAATTTCCATGTTGCAAAGCCATTGACTAGACCACAATTTTATTCCTATTTCAACTATCCTACTGTAAACTCTAAGGTTTGAGAGAATCAGAACCATCTATTCCATTCACATCAAGATATATATATATACAAGTGTACAAGGTTAACCCTAAGTAGGAGAATGTAAAAAGACAATAAAGGACAACTCTATATAATTACACTTATTATACTAATATAATAACTTTAACACTCCCCCTCAAGTTGGAGCATATATATTCGTCATGCCCAACTTGTTAGAGAGATAATCTATTCGAGCTCCATTTAGTGTCTTTGTGAAGATATCTCCTAATTGCTCTCCAGTCTTCACATATCCTGTTGACACCAAACCTTCTTGTATCTTTTCACGTACAAAGTGACAATCAACCTCAATGTGTTTAGTCCGTTCATGAAATACCGGATTAGATGCAATATGAAGAGCTCTCTGATTATCACACCACAATTTTGTCGGTGTTGTGATATCAAATCCCAATTCAACAAGAAGTTGACGTATCCAGACTAATTCACATACAGACTGTGCCATTGCTCTATATTCTGATTCAGCACTTGAACGTGACACCACATTTTGTTTCTTACTTTTCCAAGAAACCAAATTACCACCCACAAATACATAGTATCCTGAAGTTGATCTTCTATCTTCTCTAGATCCTGCCCAGTCAGCATCTGAGAAGCATTCAATGTTCATATGTCCATAATCCTTATATAATAAACCACGTCCAGGAGCTGCCTTCAAATAACACAAAATGTGTTCCAATGCAGCCCAATGATCAACTGTAGGAGAAGACATAAACTGGCTCACAATACTCACTGAATAAGCTATGTCAGGCTGAGTCACTGTAAGATAATTGAGTTTTCCTACTAACCTTCTATACCTTTCAGGATCTTTAAGTAACTCTCCCTCTTTCGTAAGCTGTAAGTTCGGCATCATTGGGGTACTACATGGTTTAGCCCCTAACTTCCCTGTTTCAGTCAACAAGTCAATTACATATTTTCTCTGTGATAACAGGATTCCCTCCTTCCTCCTTATTACCTCAATTCCTAGAAAGTATTTCAACGCTCCCAAATCTTTTGTATGGAATTGACTATGGAGAAAGGTTTTGAGTGCTTGGATACCTGATGTGTCATCGCCAGTAATAACAATATCATCAACATACACAACCAACAAGATAACACCATTTGCAGATCGCTTATAAAAAAAAGAATGATCTGATTTACTTTTCCTCATTCCAAAATTTACAATCACCTGACTGAATTTTCCAAACCAAGCTCGGGGACTCTGTTTTAATCCATACAAGGTTTTAAGAAGACGACATACCTTTCCATTCTCCCCCTGAGCAACAAACCCTGGTGGTTGCTCCATATACACCTCTTCTTTAAGATCACCATGAAGAAAGGCATTTTTAATATCAAGCTGATGCAAGGGCCAATGATGAATGGATGCCAACGAAATGAACAGTCGAACAGAAGCCAATTTAGCAACGAAAGAAAAGGTATCAGAATAGTCAACTCCATAGGTTTGTGCATAACCCTTAGCAACAAGGCGAGCTTTCAAGCGAGCCACAGATCCATCTGGATTGACCTTGACCGCAAATACCCACTTACAACCAATAGGCTTCTTTCCTGCAAGAAGTGAAACTAAATCCCAAGTACAATTGTCATCTAAGGCATTCATCTCCTCAACCATTGCAGCACGCCAACCAGGATGAGACAAAGCTTCATGAACAGTCTTAGGAATAGATACAGATTGCAAGGATGCAATAAAAGAACAGGAAGAAGATGACAAATGATTATATGAAACAAAATTGGAAATAGGATAAGTGCATTGACGTTTACCTTTACGAAGAGCAATGGGAAGGTCATCGCTCGTTCCTGGATCTAATGACGAAGAAGCCTCTGGTTCAGGGCATGTAACTGAAGGGGGTGGTCGTCGAGAATAAACCTGAGTAATAGGTGGACGAGTAGGAACAGGCATAGATGGAGGTGAATCAATAGAAGACTCACAAGAGGAGAGAACGGTATAGACAAGAAAATCATCATCCTCCTCACTACGCTCCCCCTTAGACTGACTGGAAGGTGAGGAAAAGAAAGAAGAATCCTCAAAGAAGGTGACATCAGGAGAGACAAAATAACGATCAAGACTAGGACAATAACACCGATACCCTTTTTGAACACGAGAATAACCAAGGAAGATACATTTTAAGGACTTGGGATCAAGTTTGGTGAGATGAGGACGAACATCCCGAACAAAGCAAATACAACCAAAGATTTTGGGAGGAAGAGAGAATAAAGGTTGTGTGGGACATAAAATACGATAAGGTATCTCACCCTTTAGAACTGAGGAGGGCATGCAATTTATTAAGAAACAAGTTGTGGATACAGCATCGGCCCAAATATACTTTGGAACATGAATCTGGAACATTAAGGCTCTCACTGTTTCGAGGAGATGACGGTTCTTTCTTTCTGCAACCCCATTTTGAGATGGAGTATCAACACATGAGGATTGATGGAGGATGCCATGTTCATCTAAATAAGAATTAAGAGCATGAGAGAAGTATTCTTTAGCATTATCACTCTGTAGAACTTTAAGAGAACCGTTAAATTGAGTTCGGATTTCAGCATGGAAGTTACGAAAATGAGAAAGCAACTCAGAGCGATTTTTCATTAAATATAACCAAGTTACACGAGAAAAATCATCGACAAAGGTAACAAAATATCTAAACCCTATCTTTGACTCAATAGGACATGGACCCTAAACATGAGAATGAACTAAATCAAATGGAGCATTAGCTCGTTTAGTTGCACGGGGATACAGACTCACACGATTGAACTTAGCAAACTGACATGACTCACAAGCTAAAGAAGACAAAGAATGAAACTGAGGACGAAGACTCTTCAATACTGAAATAGAAGGATGTCCCAAACGACAATGATCTTCAAATGGAGATGACACTTTAGAACATGCAACGGCTATTGATATTTCTGGTTCAAAGATGTAGAGACCTCTAGATTCACGCCGTTTACCAATAGTCTTCTCCGTCGTAAGATCCTGAAATAAGCAATAACCAGGAAAAAATGAGACACAACAATTAAGGTCACGAGTGAGTTTACTAACAGAAATCAAGTTAAAGGAAAATTGTGGTAAACTCAAAACGGAAGACAACGAAAGTGAGTTGGTAAGTCGAACATTGTCGATTCCTAAGACTGGAGAGGTGGTTCCATCAGCTATAGTGACACTAGGGGAAGATGTAGATGGATCAATGGTAGAGAATAAACGGGGATTACCTGTCATGTGATCAGAAGCGCCAGAGTCTATGACCCATTTCGAAGAGGAGGAAAGAAGACATGTAGATGTGTTACTTGTGTCGGCAATGACAGTAACAGGAGTGGAGGATGAAGCCGTTAGTGACTCTTGATACAGTCGAAATTTAGCAAACTCCTCAGCTGAGATCGAAACAGACTTGTCAGAATTATCAGGAGTAGAAACAACATGTGCAGATGGAAACCTCTGGTTTCTATAAAGCAATTTCTGACAATCACGTTTTATATGCCCTGGCTTGTGACAATAGCGGCAAACAATATCTCCTGAATTTGCTTTTGGAGCAGTAGAGTTTCCTCTGGACATGTTCGATCCTACCCCTCGATTACCTCTATATTCAGTGGTCTGTCCAACTAAAGCACTGTTAGATTCAGATGGCATTATCACTGGCGACCGCTCTGTACGTAATATCCGAGTGTAAGCATCTTCCAATGATGAAATTTCTGAACTCGAGAGAACTTGATCTTTAGTTGTGTCATATTTCGAAGCAAGACCAACTAGAAAACTCATGATAAACAGTTGTTTGCGTTGGACATTCTGAACCTTGATATCAGTACTCATGGGCAACACTTCATTAAATTCTGCATATGCTCTTTTGCATTCCATAAAATAATTCAACAAAGACTTCTCACCTTGATCAGGTTGAAAGAGAGTTCTACAGACGTCAAATATCCGACTGATGTTTCCTTTCCCAGAGTAAAGAAAATCTAAATATTCCAAGAGCTCTTTGACTGAATTACAATGATTAACGAGCCCAATGATGGCACTTTCAATAGAATTCTTGATTTGTAGAATAAGTCGAGACTCGTCCCGTAGCCAACTCTTCTTAGTATCATCGTTTGGTGGGGATTCTAAAGTCAGGTGGTCATCCATATCAAGACTCCGAATGTAATGATGAATATTCGATCGCCAAGCATAAAAATTAGAACCATTCAACTTATGTTCCGTGATCTTGGATACCATTGGAGTCATCTCAGACAGCACTAAAGCCTTCTTTTCAGCCATAACCTCAACAAAAACAGACCAAAAAGTAGAGCTGAAATCTGAATCACACAAACCCTAAACCTCCAAACAAACTATGGCTCTCAAACATAACCAAACAAACCCGATATGGCCCAAAGCAACACACGACTGGAAGGAGAAGACCAAACCGAGCCGACCCACTAAAAATGAGCAAAAAAACGGTGGCGCACGCGCTCACACGCGCAGGGAGTTTCGGCGTCGGATTTTGAGGACCAACAGATCGGCGAGTGGGCTACGTTTTGGACTGAGCGGTGACAAAAAAATCCTCCGGTGACAGACCAAAACGGCGGCAGCGGCGGCGATGGAATCTGGTGGTGGCGGCGGCGGTTTCGAGCAGCAAACGTTTTGGGCAACCCAAAACTCTCAAAAGGTGTTCCAAACCAAAACCCTAACCATTCACAAATCTCCAACGAGACAAAACCCTAACCGTTCACAAATCTCCAACGAGACAAAACCCTAATTGCCCTAGACCCGCTCTGATATCATGTAAACTCTAAGGTTTGAGAGAATCAGAATCATCTATTCCATTCACATCAAGATATATATATACAAGTGTACAAGGTTAACCCTAAGTAGGAGAATGTAAAAAGACAATAAAGGACAACTCTATATAATTACACTTATTATACTAATATAATAACTCTAACACAAGTATATATTCGTTTTAAATTTAAATACAATCTTAAGCTAAACCCATTGGAATCTATTATATAAAAATCTACAAGGGTAAAATCTCCATTGACAAAGGCACCTTGACTTTTGAATAAACTTCATTGCTGGATCGAAGTACCAAGCTCAACCCTACACTTCAAATTTTGTGTACCAAGTTCATACAAGAATGAATATGGCTAACTTACAAATTAATAGCATCTTGTTTTTCTGAATCCATGTAGGCATTGCTGTAATATCTTTGAAGAGTTCTGAAGAATTCCTGAGACTGGGTTGCTGCTTTCCACTGTCCCCTTCTCTCGGAGAATATCTATTTGGCACCCAAGATGCAGAAAACTTAGAGAGATGGAAAATGATACCTTCACAGTTTTGCTAATGAGAAATATTCCTCAAGTCAAGAAGAAAATAAATATGATATTTCAGAAGCGTTGTAAATAATGAATTAAAAAAAAAAAACAAAAACAAAAATGCTTAAATATAATTTCCTTCTTGGTAGGAAAAATTCTAACAATTTTCTTGAAAAATAAATCAAAAGCTCATCTTATTAAACAATAACAATCAGCTTAGCTAAAAAATAAAAAACTTTTCCTGAATAATGAAGTTGCAGAATGAAATAACAGACGTTTCTGTAAGAGCACGATTGTTTTCAATTGTACATTCATGAGCATTTTTGGGCTTCTACATTTTTTTTTTTTTTGATATCTATGAAAGTCCGAGCCAGCTTGTGCGCACTTCCACTAATCTCACGAGACAACAACCTCACTCTACTACATTTGGTTGCCAAGAAACACATAGGATAATAAATCCTAGGTAGGTCACCATGGATTGAACACATTTCCTCTAAATGGCCTTCTATTTTTCTCAGGGCCTTTATTGACCACTAGGGCAACCTATGATAGTTGGCTTCTACAATTTTCACCGCCTGTTTCATCTGTTATAACTGATAACATTGATAAGATCCCGTATTATATTTTATTTTTACCAAGTATTTATTCCCTATATAATCAAAAGTATTTGGTTATACTTGTATTAGAAATGTTTGTCTCATCTTACAAAATTAGAACCACAAATACACGAAGTACGTTCATTAGGATATTCTCATGCTCAAAAGGGATACAAATGTCATAGTCCTAGTCTTAGTAGGTATTGTGATGCCCGCATTCCAGGTAACCAAATTTTATAATTTAATTGATAGTTTTTAAAACCAATTGGGATATTTTTTTCCCCTTATTACCGTCTATTAGTGCTGAGTGGTTATTGTTGGTACGTTAATTTTTGCAGGTTAGTGGGGAAGAGGGTGTGCGTTTTTTTCTCTGATTAGTGGGTCGTTGATTGGAGTTATTTGGTTTTTAGGGAGAGAGATAGAGAGAGAAAAAAAAGGGAAAAGAAATTAACAAACCCTCATCTCTCTCTCTCCCTCAACTCAAGGTAACTTCCAAGCAACTGCCCTTAGTGTTATCTGTAGAAAATCAAGATGTAAATTAGGGCTTTATTTTGTGATATTGTTTCCTTAGGTGTGTTGATTGATATTTCCTTGTATATGTTTATAGCTGTATTTTTCTTTTCCATATAGGTTTAGATTGTCAGCATATTTTCTGCTTATTTGATTGAGAGTCTCTTTGTATAAAGCTCTTCTTCCTCACTCAATGAATAATAAGAAGAAATATTATATTTTATACATAGCTTCATGGTATCAGAGCTTTGAAGCTATTCAAAACCTAGCCGTCATTGCCAGAACGCTAATCATTCGCCGGAACCCTAATCGTTCACCGTCGTTGCCCTAGTACTCAGACGCCGCCGCCGCTGCTGTTCTAGCACTCAGACGACGCCGACGCTGCCGTTCTAGCACTCAGACGCCGCTGCCGACGCTGCCGTTCTAGCACTCAGACGCCGCCGCCGCCGCTTCCCTAGCACTCAGACAACGCCGCCGCCGCTACCCTAGCACTCAGACGCCGCCGCCGCCGCTACCCTAGCACTCAACGACGCTGCCGCCACTGCCCTAGCATCCAGACGATCTATCTTTCCTCGCACACAGACAGTGACGTGCTCGCATCCCGGCGCCGCCACTTTCGCACGTCGCCGCCGTCAACTTCGCTCGTTGCCACCATCACCTCCACCGCTGTCTTCTTTCCCAAACGCAGGGTCTTCTTCATTTGATTTCCATCTGTATAACCTCTGTTTTTTTTTTCTCCCCTCAAAATGTCAGGATCAGATCTTCAAATTTCCATTCCTTCCTCCCATGAGAGCAACATCACTCAAATCACATGTCACAAACTCAAAGGCCACAATTATTTTCAGTGGTCTCAATCTGTGATGATGTTCATGTATGGTCGTGGACGGGAAGACTATATCACTGGAAAAGCCACTGCACCCAAACTTGAGGATCCAAAATTTTGAATATGGAGAGCTGAAAATAATCAAGTCATGAGTTGGTTGATCAATTCCATGACTATTGAAATTGGAGAGAATTTTCTCCTATATTCAACCGCCAAGGAAATTTGGGAGGCCGCTCGTGATACATTCTCCAATCAAGAAAATACGGCTGACCTCTTCCAAATAGAGACTACTCTCCAAAATCTGAAACAAGGTGAATTAACTGTTACCACTTATTTCACCACTTTATCGCGCTATTGGCAACAATTGGACTTATTTGAAACACATGACTGGAAATGTTCTGAGGATGGTTCTCTGTTCCGCAAATTTGTGGAGACAAAGAGAATTTTCAAATTTCTTATGGTTCTCAATAAATCTCTTGATGAAGTTCGTGGTCGAATCCTTGGTACTAAACCATTACCTAGTCTACGTGAAGTTTTTTCTGAGGTTCGCAGGGAAGAAAGTCGAAAACAAGTAATGTTGGGACCAATTGAACAAAATGGACCTGCTGCACTCATTGCCCACCAAGATCATCCTAGTGATTCACTAGCTCTTGCAGCTCGTGGAAGTTCTCATGGAGATGGTAGATCACGCAAAGGAAGACCATGGTGCGATCATTGCCACAAACTTGAACATGTAAAAGAAACTTGTTGGAAAATCCATGGAAAGCCAGCAAATTGGAAGCCAAATAATTCCCAATCTGATCGAGAAACTAGGGGAAATGCTGCAGTCTCTGAAACTTCTAATTCGCCGGTCACCAAAGATATTTTGGATATGCTACAACAATTGTTGAACAAATCAAATCCAACAACTGTAAGTGGTTCTGGGAGTTTGCAACAAGGTAACCAAAATCCCCTTGCTCTTCATACTCAAACTGTTCCATCTGAATGGATAGTGTGTTGGGTTTTATGCCCTAAAACTCGTAGATAGTGAATGTAACCGTTGACCGGATATTAATGAAATAATATTGATATATTTTTCCATTAATTGTTATTAGTTATTTTATATTTGTCTTTGCCTAATAATAACCCTAATCCAATAAACTAGACATCCAAGGCTGAAATATGAGTCTTGAACTATATGTAGCGACATATGCGATCATTGTTCAAGAAACAGCCTAAAGGGTCTATAGTATAGGGATAAGACTGGGTGCCTTATCCTGGTGACACTATGGATACGACCCACTTTGTATTTGATACAAACGCTGCGATCCAATGCGTTCGTGTAGGAGACATGCGAGTGGGGGTATCCTATGCAATGAGTTTGCATAAGACCGGACCGCGAAATAGTAACCACTGGTTATAACACCGTTAACTAGTTGTTTTTTCTATCTCACTAGGACGACCTAGACAACTTAGTCTTAATCTTGAGTTGATTATGGACTCCTGCTCATGAGAGATTGTCCTTTGATTTGTATGGGTGAGAGTGGCCAATACGCCGACTCAATAAGCCTACCATTTTGGGGACAAGACCGAATGGGGAGCTGGGAACATAATCGTACAAGATGGAATTCACTCCTTCCCGACTTAAGGGAAGCAGATGAGTGTTCCCTTAAGTGGTTACTCCGAGTCTTGAACAAAGGGACCTACCCTCTCAATGGCACGAGAGGGTTTTCTGTCTGATGGTTGGACCACAAACAGGCTGTTCATTAGAGGAGAACTGGTACTTAAGGAAATAGAGGTAACGCAGGGGTAAAACGGTAATTTGACCCAGCTGGTGTTACGGACACTCGTGAAGGACTAACTAGTCGATATTGGTCTATATCCGTGGACACAGAAAATATGTCTGCAGTGAGAAGAGTGCAACTGTGAGTCTATAGTGGAATGAACACACAGTTAACGAATATTGATTAATGTGGTTAATGAGTTTGACCAATTAATCTCACATCGTTGGAGCTTCTGATCTGCAGGTCCATTAGGTCCCACTGGTAGCTCATAAAGTAATTTGAGGCAACTAAGTAATAAATGTAAATTGAAAATGTTCAATTTACTAAGGGAAACAAATATAATATATATTGATATATTATTATGAGAGAAATTAATATTTGAAGAAATTCAAATATAAATTTATGGAAGTTTGAAAGAGTTCAAATAATGAATTAATTAATTTAAGGCCTAAAATGTGTTTGGGCAAAATTAATTAATTCTAGGTCGGAAATTAAATATGTGATATTTAATTGGTGGTTAATTAATTAAAGAATTCATTAACCGGGAATTAATCAATCATGGAAATAATTAATCACTTAAGGAAGTGATTAAACATTTATGGAAATGATCTAATCACTTATGGAAGTAATTAGTCATTTGTGGAAAAGATTAATCAATTATGGAATTGATTGATCATGATTGATTAATTAAGGAATAAGATTGAATCAATTTTGGAAAAGATTGATTTAATTGAATATTTTATTCATGGCCTCTCTTCTATAAATAGAGCACTAGACCTAATTGGTTCGACACTCTTCCTCTTGCTCTTAGACTATCAAGACAAGACCTAGAATTCTCTCTAGCCTCCCTCTTAGAGAAAGACTCCCACAAGTCTTTTGCCTCCTAGACTTAGAGACATACCGGTGTAACCTCTGTGGTTATTGTGTCATTCAAAGAAGGAATTTCCAGTGAAGAAAATCAAAGGCGGCTGCTGCGCTTTCGTTCGTGGAGCGTCGTTGGCGAAGAACGGTCAAGTCTACAACGAAGGTTTGTAACGGTTCTTCTTTCTTTCTTCAGAAAAGCATGAAAATAAATTTAGATTTATTTTTCAGCATGTTTAAACCAATTTTCCAACAGCTTTAAAGAGTGTTTAAAGTTTGTTTGAGTTTTCGTAACAGTATTTTAATGTTAATTAATATACGGCATAAGGTCCAATCGATGCGCTTCCGCTGCGTGGGGACTTTTATTCCCTTCATAGTGGACTCTGGAGCGTCCGATCATATGACAGGTGATAAATCCTTATTCTCGTCAATTTTTCCTTATACGGGTAATCTTTCTGTTCGAATTGCCGACGACACACCTACTAAAGTAATTGGAATTGGTAGTATTCAGATATCAAGTTCCTTGACTCTTGAGTCTGTATTGTTTGTACCAAAGCTAGAATATAATCTACTATCCGTAAGTAAGTTGAATAAGGATATGAATTGTGAAACTAAGTTTCTTGCATACTCTTGTATTTTTCAAGACTTGGGATCGGGAAAGACGATTGGCAATGCTGAGTTATGTGCAGGGTTGTATCTTCTCAAAGTAGACAATCCTCCAACAACAAAGGGATGCAATAAACTTGTAGTTCAGTTTGGTTGTGAGTCAGCTTATGTTTCAAAGTCTTTAGATCATTCCGATAAAGATAACCTAGTCATGTGTGGCATTATCGTCTTGGTCATCCAAATTTTGCCTATCTTGAGCATTTGCTCCCTTCTCTATTTATCAATAAAAAGAGTAAATTCTTCCAATGTGAGATTTGTCAACTTTCCAAACACACTCGTGCACAGTTTTCACCTCATTCTTATATTCCATCTCAACCGTTCTCTCTTATCCATGGGGACATTTGGGGTCCTTCAAGAATAAAAAATGTGAATGGGGCACGTTGGTTTCTTCTATTAGTTGATGATCACACCCGTTTGAGTTGGACATTTCTTATGAAAGATAAGTCTGAAACTAGCCAACTATTCACAATCTTTCATAAAATGATCCAAAATCAATTTCAAGCCAATATCAAAGTTCTTAAAACTGATAATGCTCGTGATTTCTTTAATTCTACCCTTGGATCCTATCTTCAATCTCATGGCATTGTTCACCAAAGTTCTTGTGTGGATACACCCCAACAAAATGGGGTAGTTGAACGCAAAAATCGTCATCTCCTTGATGTAGTCCGATCCATCATGCTCACTTCAAATGTTCCAAAAACCTTTTGGGGTGAAGCAGTTTTAGCTACTACATATCTTATAAACCGCATGCCATCTCATATCCTCAAATTCAAAACACCTTTACAGAGTTTGCTGACTCTACATCCCACATCCCATCTCGTGTCTCAGCTACCACTAAAATTATTTGGGTGTATTGCATTTGTCCATATATACCCTCAACACCGTAGTAAGCTTGATGCTAGATCCATGAAATGTATCTTTCTAGGATACTCGCCAAATAATAAAGGATATAAATGCTTTTATCCTCCAACTCATCAATTCTTTCATACCATGGATGTAACCTTCTTTGAAAATCAGCCATATTTTTCCAATTCTGCACTTCAGGGGGAGCATTAACCTTGAATCACAAAATTGGGACGTGTACCAAATTTTCCTCCTAAACCATTTGAGAGTCTGTCTGAACCCTCCTCTGAGCCAATGCCCAAATCTATCCCCGGGGCTGAATTGCAAGTTTATTCATGAAGAACAAAGCAACTTAATGAAGTGCAACCCTCGCATGTTCAACAAAGTCAAGGTCTAACCCAAAATCCTAATGTCCCTGAAATAGTACACGAGTCGACAGAAGAGGATATGGATAGACCCATTGCAGTAAGAAAAGGACACTCATGTACTCAACACCCTATACGATATCACTTATCTTACACTAATTTGTCGCCATTATTTAGAGCATTTGTAACTTCACTCGATCAGATACAAACGTCGAATACAGTACAGGAAGCCTTACAAAGATCTGAATGAAAAGCAGTCACTCTAGAAGAATTACGAGCACTTGAAAAAAAAGGGACATGGATTCTTACAGATTTGCCTCCAGGCAAACGCACAGTTGGATGTAGATGGACTTTTTCTACCAAACATAAACCAGATGGCAGCATAGAACGATTCAAAGCTCGTATTGTGGCTAAAGATTCACCCAAACTTATGGGATTGACTATCAAGAAGAGTTTGCTCAAGTCGCCAAGTTGAATACCATTTGAGTACTCCTTTCTATTGCAACTAATCTAGATTGGTCGTTGTTCCAACTCGATGTAAAAAATGCTTTTCTGAATGGTGACCTAGCAGAGGAAGTATACATGGACATACCTCCTGGATTTGAAGATCGATATACCAGAGGAAAGGTATGTAAACTCAAGAAATCTCTTTATGGGCTGAAACAGTCACCCCGAGCTTGGTTTGAAAAGTTTACAAATGTGTTAAAGCAAGATGGCTATACTCAGTGTCAATCTGATCACACCTTATTTATCAAACATTTCTCACCAAGTAATATTATTGTGTTAATAGTTTATGTCGATGATATTATTCTCACAGGAAATGTTTCGGAAGAAATGGTTCGACTCAAGCAACTTCTCTCAAGGAAATTCGAAATAAAAGACTTGGGGCATTTAAGATATTTCCTAGGAATGGAAGTTGCAAGATCCAGCACGAGGATTTCTGTAACTCATCGAAAATACACTTTAGATCTCTTAAAAGAGACTGGGATGAGTGGTTGTAAACCTGTTGATACACCTATGGATGCAAATACAAAACTTGGGGTTAACCTTGAAGATGAAGTAATCGATCGAGGTAGGTATCAACGACTAGTTGGAAAGCTAATATAGTTAACTCATACTCGACCAGACATTAGCTTTGCTGTTAGTATGGTAAGTCAATTCCTGAACAAACCTTCTAAAGAACATATGGAAGCTGTGTATAGAATATTGAGATATCTCAAACATGATCCTGGTAAGGGCCTTATGTTTAGGAAGACCACAAATCGATCTTTAGAAGTTTACACTGATGCAGATTGGGCTGGATCTCCTATTGACCGTAAGTCAACATCAGGATATTGTTCTTATGTATGGGGAAACTTAGTTACCTGACGCAACAAGAAACAACAGGTTGTAGCTCGAAGCAGTGCTGAAGCTGAGTTTCGATCACTATCACATGGGATTTGCGAAGGAATTTGGTTAAAACGTCTTCTCACTGAACTCAAGGTCAAGACAGAAGGTACCATAGAAGTACTGTGTGATAATCAATCTGCCATAGCTATTGCAAAGAATCCAATACATCATGACCAAATGAAGCATGTCGAGATAGATCGTCACTTCATCAGTGAGAAAATTGAGACAAACACTATTAACTTGAGATATGTGCCTTCCCAACAACAAGTTGTAGATATACTAACTAAGGCTTTACATCGAACCAGTCTCGGTGGTTTAATTTCCAAGCTTGGCATGGCAAGTATATACCATCCAGCTTGAGGGGGAGTGTAGAAAATCAAGCTGTAAATTAGGGCTTTATTTTGTGAGATTGTTTCCTTAGGTGTGTTGATTGATATTTCCTTGTATATGTTTATAGCTGTATTTTTCTTTTCCATATAGGTTTAGATTGTCAGCAGATTTTTTGCTTATTTGATTGAGAGTCTCTTTGTATAAAGCTCTTCTTCCTCACTCAATGAATAATAAGAAGAAATATTATATTTTATACATAGCTTCATTATCTTTTTTTTTTTTTTTTGGTGTGGTAGGGGGGAAGGGGATTATTGATGAATAAAAAGTTACAAGGATGTCGAAAGTTACAAACTCCCCTGAGAATCAATAGAAAATTAAATAAAAATTTTCTATCTAAATACAATATCTCCTAATTTGTATTTGATTCGTAATGGCACTTCCTCTCTTCCAGCCAAACCAAGAGAACCAAACCAAATAAAACCAAGCCAATTGGTTTGATTGAAATTCAATTTTCCCCCTACTTGGACATTGGTTTGATTTCAAATATCTCAAAACCGAAGTCATTGATTTAGCTCCCAATATAGCCAAAAATTAAGGAAACCAAACTGGTGTTCATCCCTTGTAGATATATCAATTTTTGACTGAGTTAGGCCTCAGTTTTGCAACTCCAATCAAGTTGTCATAAGTTGCTCTTCATATTACATCAATCCAATATTTCACAAGCAAACTAAACGTATTGAACTTGAACTTGATTGTCGTTTTGTTCATGAGAAATACAACAATGCTTGGTTCCAATGCTGTAATGAACGGAGAGCAATTAGGAGAGGTTTCCACTATGCTGAAATAGAGTGCAAATATATTCCTTTAAGAAATTAAGCACGACATATGTCACCTTCGGGGAGTGTTAAAAAGCATGTATATTGATGTAAATAGGAAATTATTAGTCTCTTGTTCCTTATTTATAAAAGGATATCAAGTATTCTCTCATATTTTGTCTCATATTGCTCTTTCCTCCGAATATTTTGTAACCATAATTCTTTTATGATTTATATTTTATATAAACTGGAGGAATTATTTTTGTAATCACATCCATGCCTATTACCTGGGTTGATACCTTATAGCGAAACCTTTTAAGGTATTTGACAGTAAGAAATGAATGTCTTCGGAAGATTGGTTTTTAATTTACTTCTTGTCTTTGGGGTTCCATATAAGAGGTTTTAGAGATATTCGTCTTTCAAGTTTCTTCCAACATATAGATCTAAAGGTGTGCGTAAACATATAGATCAAGAAGCGACATACATCACCAACTTAACGTTTCTTCAATCTTTACTAAACCAAGATTCTACAGTCTACAGAAGAAAGAATCTGTTTAGAAGGAAGGAAGAAAAATAAAACAAACAGGAACTTATCTATAAACGCCATCGCATTTTGTCTCAGTAATATATATAACATAACATAAATAGCATAATCATGGTAAATTGATGAGCAAACGCACAGAAACGTAACGACTGAAGAGAAATCTCTCAAAAGCTTTTAGTTTCACTTTCAATAGTAGTACATTTAGCAAATGGGTGCATATCTTGATAGTTGTATGTTACACGACAGAAAACAAATGCACATGTATGTATGTATGTATGTTTTTTTAAAAGAAAAACAATAGCTCGACAAGTCGAGCAAGCTCAGTTAACAACTCTAATAACAACTGCATGAATTAGCATGTCAAAAACATAAAGCGCAGTACAAATATACTTACAAGTATATGCACCAGTGGACAGGTCATATTCCATTAACAACCGGCGAGAAGGGTGATCTGCACAACAATCCCATTTTCGGGATTGTTGTACGGATGACCTTTCCCGACGGGCGATAACACTGTCGGGGGACTGACCACATTGCCATCCTCCTCGTGGACAACAACGAACTGTGAAGCATCAGATGGAGGATGGATAAGGGAAACCAGTTTCGAGGTTCAGAGTTCAGAAGACCGATGAGGAAGGAGACATGGTTGCTCGATATTTAACTCAGTTGTTTGGAACGGTTGGACTGACTACGATAGTCATTAAATATCATACCTCAGTCGTTTGGAACGGATGGGCTGACTACGATAGTCATTAAATATCAATATTTGACAGTTGTAGTGCATGTATTCGTTTCCCCAGACACGCGTGATTATCTCATGTGAATATTGCTTAAGCCGTAACACGTGGTAGCCTGATGTGTTCACGTTCGTCCGAACCCGCAGTGGTTGCTCTTTCACCCGCGGTTCATTATTAGACATTGCAGGTCAACCTGCCGACTCGCTTCGGCGAGTCAACCCCGCGAGCAGACGATTTCGTGGTTTCCAAACCAGGGTTATGGCTCATCTTGTTGTATTTTTTAATTATCCCAGTCGGTCGACCATTCTGTTTAAATTGAATTTGAAATCGGAGGAAACCAACAAGCATCACCCCTGTTTTCCCACTCATCACTCAGTGTGTAGAAACACGATTTCTACTCTCTGCCTCTATGTATGTCTCTCTGTATAGCATTGAACGAACAAAATCCGAACGGATTGGGAACGAACTAAATCGGAAGGGCTCGGTAACGCACAGAATCTGAACGCAAAACGAAATCGAATTGCGCTCATTTCCTGGTACGCATGCACTGACTGATATTCTAGCTTACTTTAGTTGTGAGAAGAACAAATGTAGTCGATCGAAATGAATTTAGGGCTACTGTTTTTGGAAGTCTCCGATTGGGGGTGGGGGGGACGATTGAGATACGTAATGTTAGGGGAGATAACCATAGGAAACTGTTAGTTTTGATTGCATTGTCATTCACTCTAGTCGCTACGTTCGGTCGTGAGTTAGGTAGAATTGTGCTGATGTTTTATATGTGTGCGACCATGGGTATAGTTCTAAGCCAGGAATGTAAGCCTGAATGGTTTGGTATAATTGGAAGGTCGAATAGGTGGGTATTGTTGCAAGCCCCAATTGTTCGTTTCATCTTATGATGTCGATCGCTGAACGGGATCATGACACCGACATGGAAGATTAAACCCACTGATCGTTTCCCAGGTCAAGGTACTTGCCTGTCCCACATAAGCAGTGCAAACCAGGCAGTGAAAAGCAAGATGTCGGTCAGTCAATTGGAGTCGTTCAAAACCGGTACTATATTCTTCCATCTACTTGATGTGGATCTCGTCTTCAACAGTCGTGTGTTGAGAAAAAATGAATGGTATTCATTACTAAACTTTATTTGTGGCATTTACTCTGACGTTACATTTTTTGTGAATTTTTCCCTTTGGTTTCTTGTAACTTATACTTTCTGTTGACTTTTTTGGGAGTTAAGTGAGTGAGTTATGTGCATTTCATGACATTTAAAGTTTTGAGTGATAAAGAAAGTCCATTCATATTTGTCCTCCACATTGTCCTAATAAGGGGGTCCATCACATACTGTTGAGGAAGGTAGATGACGATAGACCTGAAGTAATGAGGTTCAATCTGAGGGGCACTGTTGTGTCGTTTTCGAAGGAGGAATTCATGTTGATGACTGGACTGTGGGGGGGGGGGGGAGTGAGAATGGCATAGGCGAGTTGCAGAGAAGTGAATCCACCGTGGACCTACGGACGAAATACTTTGGATTGTGCTCGACTGATATGGCCCTTTCAACATTCGAGAAGGAGTATATGAACAATGTGGTATTCGACAACGACGATGATGCAGTGAAGGTGTCATTGGTGTACTATACGGAGCTGGCGATGTTGGGAAAAGAAAAACAGAAGACGTCAGTAGACGAATCGTTGTTCTGTGAGGTGGAGGATTTGGCACACTTTAACAACATTGATTGGGGTACTCGAATATGGGAGAGGACGATCAAGGGCTTGCAAAATGCCCTGAAGGATACAGTGGACGTATTTAAGAAGAAGGCGGTGAAGAAGAGTGACCACAAAGTGAAATACAGTCTGAGTGGCTTTCCCCATGCTTTCCAGGTAAATGTATGATCCCCGCGATTAAAATAATGATGGACAAAATTTAATTTTCTATATTTTTTGCTCCTTCATATAGTTATGGGCGTACGAGACCATGTCCACGATGGAGGGGAAGTTTGCAGACCGATTGAGGCGCGATGCGATCCCCCGCATACTTAGATGGAAATGCAGACAGGCTGCAAGCTACAAGGCAGACGTTGGAGAAAGGCATATTCGAATATCTGAAGGTACTTTTGTGATCGAAATTAAGCTGGAACGCTGATGAAACGACTAAATAGTAAGAGCCACCTCTGTTTTGCATTGGAAGCGTGTGGTGGACACTCACAAATTAGAATCAAATAAGAAATATTTGAGAAGAAAAAATCTACTTGTATTGAACAAAAAACTCTTCAAGAAAACTAGAAACTTGGTTCACACTTTTCTCTCTAACTCTTCTTGTGTTTTCTTCTCCACACACTTGTATCAACACATTCTAAAGCTATCATATTTATAGGATTACATGGAAAAATCTAGATCTAAAACTCCCATCCCATCTTAACTTCATGAAGATAAAACTTCCATGCATGAATGTACTTAACCCCCCAACAAATTAAAATTACAAAACTTACTCATTAAATTACTAATAACTTGTATAACTCGTGCACTTAATTAGTTAGAGCATTTTTAACTTACAACACCCCCCCTTAAACATGTTTTTCTCAAAACTCCGAGCAAAGTTCTCAACTTGCTAAACACATCGACCTTGAGTGGCTTTGTGAAAATATCTGCAATTTGATGTTCTGTCTTCACATATTCTACTTGAATCTCCTTTCTTGAAATGCAATCTCTGATAAAGTGAAATCTTGTATCAATGTGCTTACTACGATCATGAAACACTGGATTCTTAGCTAGAGCAATTGTTGACTTATTATCCACATGGATCACAGTTGCATCCTCTTGCAAAATTCCAATTGTCTTAAGCAAATTTCTCAACCAGACTGCATGACATACACATGATGCTGCAACAACATGTTCTGCTAGATAACGTCACGATAGGTTGTTTCTTAGAACTCCAAGTAAAAGATGTATTGCCAACAAAGAAAACATATCCACTTGTACTTTTTCGATCATTAAGGTCTCCAGCCCAATCACTATCACGATAACCTTCAAGCTTGAACTCTTTAGACGATGAATAAAATAATCCATAGTCAAGCGTACCTTTGAGGTAACGAAGAATTCTCTTTGCCATTTTCAAATGAGTAGTTGTAGGAGATTCCATAAACCGACTCACCAATCCAACACTGAACAAAATATTTGGTCTTGTGCAAGTTAAATACCTCAAGCTTCCAATCAAGCTCTTGAAATATGAAAGATCTACAACATCTCCATCTTCATATTTGGACAGTTTTGTCCTAGTTTCCATCGGAGTTGTGACAGGTTCAGAATTAAACATCTTAAATTTCTCAAGAATTTCTCTAGTATATCGTTCTTGAGAAATGAAAATACATTCCTTTGACTGCTTCACTTTGATGCAAAGATAATATGACATGAGCCCAATATCTGTCATTTCAAATTCTTGAGTCATTGCCTTCTTGAGATCTTCAAACATACTTGGACAATTTCCTGTAAAATTTAAGTCATCCACATAGAGACAAACTAACAACATATCTCCATGACCATTAGCCTTAATATAAAGAGAATGTTCATGAGGGCATCTCAAATACCCATTGTCAAGGAAATATTTATTAATTCTGCTATTCCACATTCTTGGCGCCTGCTTCAATCCATACAAAACCTTCTTTAACTTCAAGACTTTATCTTCATGACCTTTCACTGCATAACCAAGTGGTTGTTCCAAGTATACTTCTTCTTCAAGATATCCATTCAAGAATGCCGATTTGACATCCATTTGAAAAATCTTCCATCTATTATGAGCAGCAAGTGCAATTAACAACCTTATGGTCTCCAAGCGAGCAACATGAGCAAATACTTCATCGTAATCAATGCCTTTTCTTTGAGAATAACCTTTTGCAACTAATCTCGCTTTGTGTCTCTCCACTTCTCCTTTTTCATTTCTTTTTATCTTGAACACCCATTTGACACCTACTGCTTTCTTTCCACTTGGAAGAGTAGAAAGCTCCCATGTATCATTCTTCTTTATGGCTTTTGTCTCTTCATTCATAGCAGTCTTCCACTTTTCATCTTGTGAAGCTTCTTCAAAATTTAACGGGTCACTGTCACCAAAAAGACAAAAAAGAGTAAGATCACTAAAACTTTGACTTAACTCTTCTATTTCATCATATATGTCTCGTAGACTTCTCATGCAATGAGGCCCTTCACTTGAACTTGATGCTGATGATGAAGGTGTAGTTTATTCTGGATTGACCGGAAATGGAGGTGGTGTTGATGGAGAAACAACCACATCACTAGTTTTATCATCATCTTCAGGAAAAAGTAAGAACTTATAATTTTTAGGTTCATCATTCCAATTCCATGAAACTTCCTCATCAAACACAACATCTCTACTTACCACCATCTTCTCTGTGGTTGGATTATAAAGCTTGTAGCCTTTTGAGCTTGCATCATAGCCAATGAAAATAAGTTTCTCACTTTTATCATCGAGCTTACTTCGCCTTTGATCTGGTACATGTGCATAAGCGATGCTCCCAAATACTCTCAAATGAGAAATAGATGGCTTTCTTCCAGTCCATGCTTGTTGAGGAGTTTTGTTCCACAGGCTTCTAGTTGGGGAACGATTAGACAAATACACTGCACATTCAACCGCTTGTGCCCAAAACTCTTCTGGCATCTTCTTACTCTTCAGCATGCTTCGAGCCATATTGAGTATAGTTCGATTCTTCCTCTCAACAACACCATTTTGTTGTGGAGTATATGGAACTGTCATAGGTCGACGAATTCCATTTTCTACGCAAAAATCTTTAAATTCATTTGAAGTGAATTCTCCTCATCTGTCTGATCTCAATGCCTTTATGTAATAACCACTTTCTTTTTCGACAAGAGCTTTAATTCTCTTGAACATGCCAAATACCTCTGATTTCTTCTTGACAAAATAAACCCAAGTTTTTCGACTGAAATCATCGATAAATAATAAGAAATAATTATTCTTACCGAAAGAACTTGGCTTTATCGGTCCACAAAGATCAGTGTGGACAAGCTCTAATGGTCTCCTTGCTCTTGAAAAAGATTCTTGTGGAAAACTCATTATTGATTGCTTGCCATAAAGACAACCTTCACAAAACTGATCTGGATGTTTGACATATGGCAGTCCTTTCACCATGTTCTTCCTTGCTAATAATCTCAAGCCATCAAAGTTCAAATGCCCAAATCTCAAGTGCCAAATCCAAGACGGATCTTTCAAACATGACTTCAAACATTTTGCAACATCGGTTTGAATGTTTAACAAAAACATTATGTTCTTCGTCATTTGTACTCTAGCAATCATATTATCACGATGATCTCTTATTGAAAGACTATAATCTTTCTCTAAGAGTTGTCCTAAACTCAAAATATTGTTCTTCATATCGGGCACATAATAAACATTAGAGATAAACTCATGTTCCCATTCATCAAGTTTATCAAAATTTTACCTTTTCCTTTAACAGGAATTTTTGTATTATCACCAAATGTGATATTTCCACCAACTGATTCATCAAGTTCCACGAACATTGATTTACTTCCACACATGTGATTGTTGGCACCGCTATCAAGATACGTCGAATTATTTTCACATGTCTCTTCACCTTTGCATGCTAGAAGCAAAGACGACTCACCATTTTTAACGTCTTGCTCAACATAGTTGACATTTTCTTCAACTTTATGTCTGCATTCCCAGGAATAATGACCAAATTTATGACAATTGAAACATTCAATTTGACTTTTGTCATACCTCCGATCATTATTTGATCTTCATCCATATGGCCTTGAATTATTTTGTCTTAATCATGGTCTTCTTTTTCAATAACATCAGGACTGATACCCTTTCGAAAAAAATATATGGACAAAATAATAAGGATGACTTATAGAATTATTTGATGATACAAAGCCAGAAAAAAATTGGTTGCATATGGTTTTATTAATGTTTCTGGCTTTGCGTTACCAAACATAAAGATTTATGACTCTAGTTATATGATGATAAATGGCCAATGCCTCCAAATTCCTACCAGCAACAGCAAACACATTGATCAGTACAATCAGCATTGCAAGATTTGGTTTAATTCCTTCTGCCTCCATGAGCTGAAGCACTTTTATTGTCTCTTCACACAACCCTTGCATTTGATCACAAAAATACAAGAAAGTTTTCATATCATAAAGTAGTAATCATGACCATCATTATTTCTTTCTCTATTGCAAATTACATCACTTTGCAGGGAGAACAACGAACTAACAACAAACCTGGCTATTGAAAAAAAATGAGTAAAGATAGGAATCAAACCTGTCGAGCGTAAGCATTTGCTATAATGCAAAAAATGCTAGCGGATGTTAGAAGACCTTAAGACTTGAGAACAAATACACACTTCCTAGCATCCTGAAATTGACTGTACTGCGGCTACTGCCCATAAATATCAACTAAGATTTCATAAACTAGGCCACTTTTCTTATGCCCTCGGAGTTTCATACTATCAAGATTCTTCGTTATCACATCCCACTTTCTCTGCTCACCCAAGGAACTAATTAGAGTAATGAAGATCTTAGGATCTGGATGCATCCCCTATTCTTGAATCTTAGTAAATAACTCAAGGGTAATGGCAAGATTCCTAGCTTTACAGTTCCATTGGATCAATGAATTCCAAGTTATAATATCAGGCATTACACCATCTTGTTGCATTCTTTTGAACACGTCCAGGCCTTGAATAATTTACCATTTTCCCAAATGTAGCTATGATGTTGTTATAAACAATGCCCATGGCTTTCTTCCAAATGCCATTGTTCTAATATGTAACAATAACCTTATTGTACACAAATTAGTTCAGCTCAAAACCTTTTCGTTTCGTCTCTCAATAACAATAGACCAAGTATCTTCAAACCGTCTAGCATTGGCATGATAATCCAAGAGAATTTCATAAGTTTCTTGATTTTTTTGAATATCTAAATCACTCATTAACACAAGAACCCCAACGCAAGATCTAAAAGGTCTTTTTTCAAGAATCCTCTTAGTAGTGCATTGCATACAATTGTTCTTGGCTTACAACCAAAACTTATCATTTCTTGAAAACTTACAACCAAAACTTATCATTTCTTAAAATAAGACAAGTAAAATAGGAAAAATGTCAGTTTTATGTTAGCATGAAAATTTCCGAAAAGTTTCGTCAACCTCCGCGTTTTTTTCATTTTTCTTGACATTTTTAGTTAAAAATTACATGTTACTTGACATTTTTTCATAAAAACATCAAGTATTCAAAAGTTGCAAATGTCAAGTAAGGCAGTTTTTCTTGTAGTGTTGGTTTTCAAAATTTTTGACTACTTATTTGCAGAGTTTGCCCGTCCAACATGTCCCGCAACGGAGGTCCGGTCAGAAGAGGGTTGGAAGGAAGCCGTATACTCCCCCAACACGGGGGAAAAGGACAAAAAATGAAGTCTCCATCGTTCGGTATGATTTGGAACCTGTTTTGAACATCCAAGACCGCATGTATCCTGTCCCTGGTGTGCCCTTCGAGTGGGATCCAGTTGTGAGATACTCTCCGGTCTGCAGGATCCTAACTGAACTGTTCGAGGAGTTTCACCAATGGCTCTCAAACCCGAACAACGAAGAGGACATGCAGCTGCCGTTCGTGTCACACCAAGTTAAAACTGAGAAGAGGGCCATGCTGAATAAGAAGTTCTTCCACAACATTGCCCTCCCAAGTCAGTGGATACTCCATGACGTAAGTTTCTTCTACTGGACATTACATTGTAAATGGTCAGGTAGATTTCAAACGTAATTGATGTCTCATCTGATGTGTAGAATATGGACCAACTACTTGTATTTGTGAAGAAGAAACTATCATCATGACCGGATGTGTGCATACACAAATTCATGATCATGCCACTCCCTCTTATGGTACAACTTACCTGTTATGAGTTAGTTACAGTTGTTTACGAAGTTACACCTACGTGATTACGTTGAATGTTTACGCTGATATATGTTGTTTTCGAATAAGATTTCTTAAACTGTCGCCACGACCTATTCCCGGAGATAAAAGGTAAGTCGTTGGGAGCCACTTTCGAAAATTGGCAATGCAAGCAGACGTATCTGGACTACGCGCTAGGGTTGGACCCTGATTTCGCTCCTGCATTACCTCTTCTTGGCAATGGACATGAATCGAGGTGTAATTAATGTGTACGATTCCATGCCCAGGTACATCAAGCGGCCGCAAGTAGATAAATTCTTGGAGCCACTTTGTCATACGCTGCCATCGTTACTGCATGCATGCAGCGTGTTTACGAATAGGCTTGATCTGAGTAGAGAACCGTGGCGCATCTACCACGCGGACATTGGGAAGCTACAAATGAGTTCCCTCGACTGTGGCATTTTTTTTTTTTGCAATTTCTAGAACATCTAGTTATTGGTTGCAGCAGGGAAACTCTCACACAGTCGAATATGAATATCTTTAGAACCCAGTATGCGTGTGAGATGTGGGCGGGGAAATTCATGTGGTGTTTAGCTGGATTAGTCTGGTTGTCAATTATTATTATTTAATAAATATGGGATGCATGAATATTGTCGCGTACGTGCATGCCAACAAGTCTGAATGGTGAAATGATATGTTCGTTCGTGGAGTTATTATAAAAAACCCAAAATAATAGAAAGTGTAATTAATAATTAAAATCGTATGTAAATTATTTAATAAATTAACGGTATAGAAATAAACTAATTATAGAAAATAAAGTTATTAATTAATAATGAAAGTACTAAATAAAATAATTAATAAAAGATTGAAATAAGCATCAAAATTATCAAAACCATTTAAACATCTATAACTGAATGATACTGGCCTGCGGGGGTAGTTATTCGGATCGAAGAATATTGCTAACAGTATAGTGCGCTCCTCGCGTTGACGGTTACCACTGGCGAACTGGTCCATATTGAAGGATTGAAATTCCCAATTTCGTTACAGCGGAAGCAATTAGACCGTTCGTAAATTAATTTTGTTCTACAAAATACCAATATATTGGCAAAAAGTTAAGTGTTGCGAAACATACCTACGTCTGACGACTTTGAATTCTTCAAGAAAACCACCACGAGGCTACCCTGCTATTCCCTGAGATTAAGAACGTAGTTGTGGGACTATCTAATCTTGAATGGGAAAAACTCTTAGAGAGAAAAATTCTCTCTAGAGTTCTTGAGTTGAGAGAATATGAGAGGGAGGCTAGAATGAGACCTTAGGGTTAGGGTTCTCATAACCTTTCCTTTTATAAAAGAGGAAACCCTAATGTGAGGTTAGGAAACAATCTTGACCGTTAGATCAATATCAATTAATTAATTGATTAAATCAATTAATTAAAAGTTAATTAATTAATCATATTAATTAATTAATCTCATGCAAATTTAAATCTTATTTAAATGTAATTCCATCACATAATATATAGTTTAATTAAACTTAATTAAATTGCATTTAATTAATTCAATTAAACTAATCAATTAATTAATTCCAATAGTTAATTAATTTCATAATTAAATATCGCTCATATTTAATTAATTACACATTAGAATCATATTCTAATAATTCTCTCATAGACTATAGTTTAATTGAATCTCATTTAATTTAAAACTAAATTGAATAATTAATTAATTCATAATTAATTAATTTATTTATTAATTAAATATCATATATTTAATTTAATATATATTTTAACTCTTTCAAATATACTATTCTCTCACTAAAGTTTAATCACAAATTAAACTTTATATTATAATATATCACTATACATTATATTAATTGTATCTTATACAATTAGTTTGATTCCCAAGATGAATTTGAACTATTCAAATTCTTTCAAGATAAATTGTTCCCAATTACTCTTTACAAGCTAGCAGGGGGACCTAATGGACCTACAGATCTGAAGCTCCAATGATATGAGGTTAACTGACTAAACTCATTAATCGAGTTAACTAATATTCATTAACTGTGAGTCACTCCACTAAAGACCCACTGTTGCACACTTCTCACTGTAGAATGTTTCTGTGTCCATGGATATTGAACAGTAACTGTAAGTCAATCCTTCACGAGTGTCCGTAACCACAGTTGGGTCAAATTACCGTTTTACCAGTGTGTTACATCTATCTCCATAAGTACCAGTGCTCCTCTAATGAACAACCTGTTTATGGTCCAACCAATAAACAGAAAGTCCCTCTCGGGCAAATGAGAGGGCAGGATCCCTTTGTTCAAGCCCCAGTGTCACCACTTAAGGGAACACTCATCTACTTCTCCTAGAAGTGGGAAGGAGTGAATTCCTTCTTTTGTTGTCATGTCCTCAGCCTCCCACTCGGTCTTGTCCCCCAAAAAGGAAGGCATATTGAGTCGGCGTATTGGCCACTCTCACCCATGCTAATCAAAGGACAATCCCTTATGAGAAGGAGTTCATGACACACTAAGGATTAAGACTGAGTTACCTAGGTCATCCTATTGAAACAGTAACCTAACTAGTTAACCGTGTTATATTTAGTGGTTTACTATTTCATGGTTCGGTAGGATAGCCCCGCTTGCATGTCTGCTACATGGACGTTTTGGATCAATACGTCTGTATCAAATACAAAGCGGGTCGTATCTCATAGTGTTCCAGGTTAAGGTACCCAGCCTTATTCTTGTACTATGGACCTTTTAGGTTGTTACCTGAACATCGATCCCCGTATGTCCCCACATACACTAGTTCAAGTTACATACAAACAACCTTGGATCTTAGTTTATTGGATTTGGGTCAAATTGTGCAATATTTAAAAATAACACTTTATTGTAGAAACTCAATAACACTTTATTGAAACAAGTATACAATTTGTTTACATTCACTATGTATGAGTTTTAGGGCATAAAACCCAACACATATTGGTTGGTCGCGTGGATTGATGGTTCGGCACAAAAACGCGACCAATGAGTCTGTCGTATAGAATAACGCATCGTTCGATTGATTGATGTTGTCTCGCTTAGACGTCCCGTATTTACATCACCTAACCACCAACTTCCATTAATTAATTTTCTTCCACAATCGATTCACACCCCCTCGATAAAATGTTCTATAAAAAATCAACCAAAAGTATGTTTAAATTAGCCAGTCAGTTTGAACATCCTCTATCGACAGTGTTGGGATTGGTGTCCTAAAACTCGTAGATAGTGAATGTTAAACAAATTATATACTTATTCGATAAAGGCGTTATCGAGATTAATTCAGTACAAATATTACTGAATAAAGTAAATTGCACATTTATAATAACTCAAATCCAATAAACTAAGATCCATGGCTATAGGATGAACACTTGAGCTTTATGTAGAGACATAAAAATGGATCAAGCTCGAGTAATAGCCTAAACGGTCTATAGTATAGGGACAGGGCTGGATACCTTATTCTGGGGACACTATGAGACGCGACCCACTTTATAGATGGTATAGACGATGTGATCCTAAATCGTCTGTGTAGAGACATGCGAGTGGGGGCGTCCTATGCAATGAGTTTGCATAAGACCAGGACCGAGAAATAAGTCACTCTTGCTTGATAACACCGTTTACTGACGAGACTGACTATTTCATACGATGACCTAGGTAACTCGATCATAATCCTGAGCTAACTATGAACTCCTGTTTATTCGGGCTTATCCTTAGATCTACATAGGTGAGAGTGGCTAAGTATCGGCGACTCAATAAGCCTCCCATTTCAGGGATAAGAACGAGTAGATAGTTGGGGACATAGTCGTGCGAGAAGGAATTCACTCCTACCCAAATTAGGAATAGTACAGAGGTTGTTCCCTTAAGTGCTGACTCCAGGGTTTGAACCAAGGGATCTCGCCCTCTCATTGGCCCGAGAGGGACTCGGTTTATTGGTTGGACCATAAACCAATTGTTCATTAGAGGATCAGTGGGACTTAAGGAACTAGAAGTACTATAGGGGTAAAACGGACTTTTGACCTAGCTATAGCTACGAACAACCTGTGAAGGATCGACTTACTAATCATGGTTAAATCAAGTGGACGGAAATATATCTATAGTGAGGGGAGTGCAAATATCGGGCTATAGTGGAGTGTCCCGGTAGTTAACGAATGTTGGCTAGCTTAGATAATGAGATTAGTCGGTTAGCCTCGAACCGTTGGAGCCCATGATTTATAGGTCCATTAGGTCCCCCTACTAGCTCATATCAGAATAAAGCCTAGAACAAAATATAGGAAGCTTTGAATCGTCCAAAATCGGGAAAAAGGGTATTATCATAAATTGTGTTTGACACAATAATTTAATTATGAATTAAATTAGAAAATGAGAGATGGAGTATTTAAAAGTGTTTCGAATACCATATATATGTATTAGGAATCATATATGATTAATTGCACAATATTAGTATGATTAATTGGATTAATCATAAGAAATCATTTTGAAATGCCTCAAAATCAATTACCTAATGTTAAATTCAATTTGGAATTGAAATGAACATTAAATTGCAAGCTTGAAATTAGATTTCAATTTGTATTTAGTGGATTTAGTTGGAAATCCACTTATGCATGAACATTCAAAGTGGAAAGACAACTCACTCATGCATTGTTGCATGTCTTGTGAGATGTACACCTAGAATCCACTTGAACTTGCAAATACACCATGTGTCTTGTGTCTTGAGGATTGGCTTTGCATGGAAACTCTCTATAAAAAGAGCTTGAATCAGATTCAAGCCATGAGAGTGATTTTCCATACTGTTATTCTGCTGGAATCTGGACTCAAAGCTCTCTCATATCTCATACTTCTCCATTGCTTGATCCTTCAAGCATTCCCTTCCCATTCCCTAACTTATATAGAATCCCACAAGTCGTTCTTGGCTCGGAGAATAGTAGGGAAGACTCTAGAGGTTGTCCAAGGAGCATAGGAGAAGAAAACACCACAAGGAGTTCCTCATTAGTGAGCTACAAAGGCTGGTGTTCTCTAATCTCTCTGTTCTGTCTTTTCTAGAACATGCATGCTTTAGGAGTAAAATTGAATGAGTTAAGTGCTTCCGATCTTCAATTGCTTCCGCATGTGTTATATGAACACCTTCAATTGGTATCAGAGCATGATTAGAGCACTTAACTCACATTAATTTTGTTGTGGTGGGTACCATTTTGAAATTGAATTTTCTGTGTGCTAAAATGGAAGTGTTCTGGTTTGGCAATTTTTTGAGCTTTCAAATCTTCATGGAATTGTAATTGCTCGGAGATGTAAGAGCGTTAATGTGTGTACTAGAGTCTGTATTTTTTATAGAGTCATTAGAGTCGATATAGATTGTAAAATCGAAGAAAAACGAGAGAGGATGCAGCAGAAAACAGCAGCAGAATGCTGCTGTTCGTGACAGCGTCGGGATGCTTTCCAAGCAGCATCCCGACGCTGATGAAGAAAAATTCCAGCAGCCCAGATTTTTCAAGATTTCGGTTTGGTTCAGCTGCTGTCCTAGATTCGGTTCGGTTTTCCTGCAGCTGGTTCAGCCCCTATACACTAATTTGAAGGCCGGTTCACTCCTTGGAGGGTTGGTTCGGGTCGGTTCGTGAAGCTCAGGATTGATTCAAGCAATTTTTATTAATTATTATAATAATTAGTTAATTGTTTGTTATAACTTGCCAAACCATTTCATTTTAGCTTGATTTAATTTATTTATGCATTGTGAATGTGTGATTAAATTGAATTGGTTATATGTGCATTATGAGCATGCCATATAGTTAAAAATCCCACCATAGGAAAGCATGATCATGCATTAATTCAATCTTAATAAGTGTTATTGATTTTTACTAAATGCATGATGGAAATTTCATGTTTGATTGATATAAATGTTATATTAATTTAGGGAGATTCATGCTTGTATGGTTAATTTCCAAATTGATTAATTCTTATAATAGTTATAATTATTAAAGGATAAAATTAACCAAGCATGAAGCATGCAATTTCATTAGTTTGATTATAAGTGTTATACTCAAATTAGGCTTGTTATGGATTTGTTTTATAATTGTTATAAAAGAGATAGATATCTAAAATCTATAACAAGATAACGAGCATGGTCACTTAGGTTAATGAACCTCCAAATCGATCAACTTGCATAGTTTAGGTCGATATCTTGTAAAACAACGGTTACAAGAGAACTCACCCGACAAGATGTTGTCTAAGGCTGAAGGTATTTAAGTTGACGGTTTACGGAACACCTCCTACCTGGGCATCGAGTCGGTTCTTGAGTTAAGTTAACTCAACTTTTATGAGCATGTGTGAGCGGTGTGAGGTTTTAAAGTGTTATCACCTAGACATCGTAGTATAAAGAGTTATACAAACCTAGACATAAGATGTTTCTAAATGGTGCTTTTCTTATAACTTGAATGATTGATTATTATATGCTTTTAAACACCATTAGAAAGCTTGTTATAGGGTTAATTCATTAAAAGTTATAACAGTTATAAGTGTTAATGAATAGAAGCCATAAAACCTCTAACAAAGAGTTGCATGCTAACATAGGATCTTAGGATCTTGTCATTCTTTAAATGGTTTAAAATGAAATAGATCTAAGATCGCCTTTTCTAATAGGATTAGAAATATGTCTTACTTAGTTTTTAAAATAGTTTTAAAATTCGAGTAAGTAGGACATAAGACCTTGGTTATAAGGGAACTCTCCCAGCAAATGGTTCGGAACCTGAGTTGAATTAACCAAAGTCTTACTAGCATGCAATGTCACTAGGTTATTAAAAGAGTTTAATTCACCTAGACATTTAGTGTAAAGACCTTGTTTAATAAGGCATAGACTTAGATAGATTCATTTAGCCGGAATTTACCTAAGTAATAGACCCTAAATCTTTACGACACTTTAATGGGAGGAAAAGTATAGAAACAAAATATTCATATTAAGTTTCTACTCTCACGTCCCCCTGAGTTCACACCGTGAGATCCATGCTTGGCCTCGAGGCGCCCTGGGAGCGTCCCCCTACGGATGGTGTTTGCATGAGTTAATATCAAGGTGAATGGGGAAAGTGTTCATAGTAAGTGGGAGAAGGAAACATGTCAAACGTATCCTGCGGTCTCCATCATTAGGTTGCACCGTGAGATTCCTATGCGCTGCCTGCGAGTCGCCCTGGGAGTGATCACCCTACGGAGGTCTTGCGCATGGGATTCGGAACAACGCAAACTCCAGAAATGGATAGGGTTTCCTAGGGCCATTCCCAACATTAGCTCTTCCCTACGATGGCATTGTTGGGGCCGCCCTCTACAATCTTAAAATGATGAGTAACACCTACAAGATGGTCTTGACCAAATTAACGTTAGCTAATAACTATTGAAGTAAGAGTTATTCTGGGAATAGTATTTGGCCGAGATTGTCTCGATTCAGAGGAGGAGTAACTGACTGCCCTACGGTAGCGGTTGTTCTAAGCCCCTGAAGTATCGTTGCAAAATAAATCAATTATATATGGGTCGATGATTACTTTTGCTAAATCTGATTGGATAAATGTGATTAATGGGTTTAGTGCATGTTTCTAATAGAGATTAATTTGTTTGTTTCAACAATATGTCGAAAAACGTATGTGCTTTGTCAAATGCCAAATTAAACGGTTTAGTATATACGACTAAGAATACTAGCTTAAACGCTAAACACGTGGCAAAGAATTTAGGTTTGGTCTCAACTGAGGAATGTCCTCAAACTAACTGCATAGCCAAGAAAAACATAATCCACGACTCTAAATGCGATTTATTAGTCTTGGAAACGTGTTTAGTGGAAAATGACGATTCTGCCTAGATACTCGATTCAGGTGCCACTAATCACGTATGTTCTTCATTTCAAGGAATGAGTTCCTGGCAAAAGCTAAAAGCTGGAGAGATGACTCTTAAAGTTGGAACAGGAGAAGTCATCTCGGATATTGCAGTGGGAGACATAAAATTATTCTTCACCAAGGAACGTTACATGATATTAGATAATGTGTACATAGTTCCGAAAATTAAAAGAAATTTGATTTCTTTATCTTGTTTATTGGAACAAGGCTACTCAATTTCTTTTTCTGTTAATGAAGCGTTCATAACTTAAAAGAGGTATTGATGTTTGCTCTGCAATCTTGAAGAATAAATTGTATGTTTTGAGACCAATTGAGTCTAAAGATATTTTAAATCACGAGAAGTTTAAAACCACTGAGACTCAACATAAAAAGCGAAAAGTTTCTCAAGATACCTATCTTTGGCACATGAGGTTAGGCCATATCAACCTCAATAGGATTGGGAGATTGGTAAAGAGTGGACTTCTAAACAAGTTAGAAGATGACTCGTTGCCTCCTTGTGAGTCATGCCTTGAGGGCAAGATGACAAAACGACCTTTTACCGGAAAAGGTTATCGTGCCAAAGAGCCCCTAGAGCTCATTCATTCGGACCTTTGTGGACCAATGAACATTAGAGCTCGAGGAGGGTACGAATATTTCATCAGTTTCAGTGATGATTATTCGAGGTATGGCTATCTCTACCTGATGCATCATAAGTCCGAAGCTTTTGACAAGTTCAAAGAGTACAAGGCTGAGGTTGAGAACCTATTAGGTAAGACGATAAAAACACTTCGATCCGATCGAGGTGGAGAGTATATGGACTCAAGTTTTCAAGACTATTTGATAGAGCATGGAATTATGTCCCAACTCTCAGCCCCTAGTACACCTCAGCAAAACGGTGTATCGGAAAGGAGAAACAGAACCTTGTTGGACATGGTTCGTTCGATGATGAGTTATGCTTAGTTGCCTAACTCATTTTGGGGTTATGCAGTAGAGACTGCAGTTTATATCTTGAACGTAGTTCCCTCAAATAGTGTTTCTGAAACACCGTTTGAGCTCTGGAAAGGTCGTAAAGCTAGTTTACGACATTTCAGAATTTGGGGATGCCCTGCATACGTGCTAGTAGCAAACCCAAAGAAATTGGAGTCTCGTTCTAGATTTTGCCTATTTGTAGGCTATCCCAAAGAAACGAGAGGTGGATACTTCTTCGATCCACAGGAAAATAAAGTACTTGTATAGACAAATGCTACATTCCTAGAAGAAGATCACCTCAGAGATCACAAGCCACGAAGTAAAGTCGTTTTAAGTGAACTGTCTAACGAAGCTATAGAAACATCAACAAGAGTTGTTGATGATGTTGGCACCTCACGTCAATCGCGTCCTTCTCAAGAAATAAGAGAGCCTCGACGTAGTGGGAGAGTTGTTAGACAACCTGATCGCTATTTTGGTTTAACCGAAACTCAAGTGGTCATACCTAATGACGGAATCGAGGATCCATCAACCTTTAAACAGGCAATGGATGACCTATACAAGAACGAGTGGATTAAAGCCATGGACTTGGAAATCGAGTCCATGCATTTTAATTCAGTATGGGATCTTGTAGACCAACCTGAAGGGGTTAGACCCATAGGGTGCAAATGGATCTACAAGAGAAAACGAGACGCTGCTGGAAAGGTACAGACCTTTAAGGCACGACTTGTGGCAAAGGGTTTTACCTAGCGGGAGGGGATTGACTATGAAGAAACCTTCTCCCCTATTACCATGTTGAAGTCGATCCGGATACTTTTATCCATTGTCACGTTTTACGATTATGAAATATGGCAAATGGATGTCAAGACTGCTTTTCTGAACGGCAATCTTGAAGAAAGTATCTACATGTCTCAGCCAAAGGGGTTCATTGCTCAGGATCAAGAGCAAAAAGTTTGCATGCTTAAACGATCCCTTTATGGGTTAAAGCAAGCGTCTAGATCCTGGAATATGAGATTTGATACTGCGATCAAATCTTATGGCTTTGAACAAAACGTTGATGAGCCTTGTGTTTACAAAAGGATCATCAACAACTCCGTAGCTTTCTTAGTATTGAATGTAGATAATATCCTACTCATCGGGAATGATGTAGGTTATCTCACTGACATTAAACTATGGCTAGCAACTCAATTCCAAATGAAAGATTTGGGTGAGGCACAATATGTTCTAGGGATCCAAATAGTTCGAGACCGAAAGAACAGAACGCTAGCCCTGTCTCAAGCATCTTATATCGACAAATTGTTGGTTAGATATGAAATGCAAAATTCCAAGAAGGGACTATTACCTTTCAGACACGGAATTAATTTGTCTAAGGAACAGTGTCCTCAGACACCTCAAGAAGTTGAGGACATGAGACGTTTTCCCTATGCCTCTGCAGTAGGCAGCCTAATGTATGCCATGTTGTGTACAAGGCCTGACATTTGTTATGCAGTAGGGATTGTCAGTAGATATCAATCAAATCTAAGATTCGATCACTGGATAGCCGTTAAAAATATCCTCAAGTATCTAAGGAGAACGAGGGACTATATGCTCGTGTATGGTTCAAAGGATTTGATCCTTACAGGATACACTAATTCTGACTTTCAAACCGATAAAGATTCGAGGAAATCCACATCGGGGTCAGTGTTCACTCTAAATGGAGGAGCAATAGTATGGCCCAACATCAAGCAATGATGCATTGCAGACTCGACCATGGAGGTCGAATATGTAGCCGCTTGTGAAGCAGCAAAAGAGGCAGTATGGCTCAGGAAGTTCCTAACTGACTTGGAAGTCATTCCAAATATGCATCTGCCTATCACCTTGTATTGTGATAATAGCGGTGCAGTTGCATACTCAAAGGAACCTCGCAGCCATAAGAGAGGCAAGCATATCGAAAGGAAATACCATCTTATTAGGGAGATTGTGCACCGAGGAGACGTGATCGTCACGAAGATAGCGTCGGAGCACAACATTGCTGATCCATTCACGAAGGCTCTCACGGCTAAAGTGTTCGAGAGTCATCTAGAAGGTCTAGGTCTGCGAGAAATGTACAGGAAATAATCTAGGTCAAGTGGGAGAATTGTAACCGGTATATCGATACCTCAGTATACTGGGTATTTAGATGCCCTAGTTTATTGTATTTTTACTCTGTTATTAATACAAGTATTTATTCACCCACTGCTATTATAGATTATAGTACATCCCACTAAACTTGAGTTTTAGTTCAAGTGGGAGATTGTTGGGATTGGTGTCCTAAAACTCGTAGATAGTGAATGTTAAACGAATTATGTACTTATTCGATAAAGACGTTATCGAGATTAATTAAGTAAAGATATTACTGAATAAAGTAAATTGCACATTTATAATAACCCAAATCCAATAAACTAAGATCCATGGCTATAGGATGAACACTTGAGCTTTATGTAGAGACATAAAAATGGATCAAGCTCGAGTAATAGCCTAAACGGTCTATAGTATAGGGATAGGGCCGTACCTTATTCTGGGGACACTATGAGACGCGACCCACTTTATAGATGGTATAGAAGATGTGATCCTAAATCGTCCGTGTAGAGACATGTGAGTGGGGGCGTCCTATGCAATGAGTTTGCATAAGACCAGGACCGAGAAATAAGTCACTCTCGCTTGATAACACCGTTTACTGACGAGACTGACTATTTCATACGATGACCTAGGTAACTCGATCTTAAACCTGAGCTATCTATGAACTCCTGTTTATTCGGGCTTATCCTTAGATCTGCATAGGTGAGAGTGGCTCAGTATCGCCGACTCAATAAGCCTCCCATTTCAGGGATAGGAACGAGTAGATAGTTGGGGACATAGTCGTACGAGAAGGAATTCACTCCTACCCAAATTAGAGATAGTAGAAAGGTTGTTCCCTTAAGTGCTGACTCTGGGGCTTGAACAAAGGGATCTCGCCCTCTCATTGGCCCGAGAGGGACTCGGTTTATTGGTTGGACCATAAACCAATTGTTCATTAAAGGATCAATGGGACTTAAGGAACTAGAAGTACTATAGGGGTAAAACGGACTTTTGACCTAGCTATAGCTACGAACAACCTGTGAAGGATCGACTTACTAATCATGGTTAAATCAAGTGGACAGAAATATATCTATAGTGAGCGGAGTGCAACTATCGGGCTATAGTGGAGTGTCCCGGTAGTTAACGAATGTTGGCTAGCTTAGATAATGAGATTAGCCGGTTAGCCTCGAATCGTTGGAGCGCATGATCTATGGGGCCATTAGGTCCTCCCCCTACTAGCTCATATCAGAATAAAGCCTAGAACAAAAGATAGGAAGCTTTGAATCATTCAAAATCGGGAAAAAAAGGTATTATCGTAAATTGTGTTTGACACAATAATTTAATTATGAATTAAATTAGAAAATGAGAGATGTGAGTATTTAAAAGTGTTTTGAATACCATATACATGTATTAGGAATCATATATGATTAATTGCACAAGATTAGTATGATTAATTGGATTAATCATAAGAAATCATTTTGAAATGCCTCAAAATCAATTACCTAATGTTAAATTCAATTTGGAATTGAAATGAACATTAAATTGCAAGCTTGAAATCAGATTTCAATTTGTATTTAGTAGATTTAGTTGGAAATCCACTTATGCATGAACACTCAAAGTGGAAAGACAACTCACTCATGCATTGTTGCATGTCTTGTGAGATGTACACCAAGAATCCACTTGAACTTGCAAATTGATGACATGCAAAAATGTCATCATTTTCCTATTAATGTTAGCTAGTTTTATGCTTGAATTGTGTGCTTTAATGCTATTTTCTGTTTAAATTTCAGAAAACCGAGTCAAAGAAGAAAATTCAGAATTTTGAGAGATTTTTGATGATTTTGGAGGCTTTTGGAGCAATTTGAAGAAGTTCATTGTTGATCCAAGTCCAAAAGACCAAGAAGAATGAGTTAGAAACCCAAATTCATGAATTCCAAGCCTTAAAATTATCAAGTTGGGTCAAGAAAAGAGTCCAAAATCCATTACATGAAGTATTTGGGCCAAAAGAAAGTTGGAGGCCCAAAAATGGAGTCAAAATCGGGCCATTATTGAAGATTCAGGGACTAGCGTCGAGACGCTAAGCCTGGAGCGTCTCGACGCTAGGCAGCCGCGTGGATAGTTCTAGAATCGCGACAGCGTCGCGAGCTGTCCAGATAGCGTCTCGACGCTGCGACGTCTTGGAGCCTAAGAAAAGATGACGTCAGAGCGTCGCGACGCTACGCCTGCTGGGAGCCTATAAAAGGAGCCTTTTGCAATGAAGTTTGGGTGCCAATTTGTGGGTTTCCACCCCATTGTAGAATCCACACTAAATTTGGGGATTTTTGGGAGAGTTTTGGAGCTTTGTTGAAGATCTTTGGAGCTCGAGATCGAAGGAGGTCGGCGCAGGATCGAGGAGATCGACACTTTTATGAGCATTTCTCTTCCCTTTTCCTTTATGTTTTAGTTTCTAGAATTTTTGTGATTAGGAATTATTGAATTTTAGTGATTACGAAGTAGTTAATTCCTAAATTCTATGAGATTGATTTAGATGTTGAACCTTTGCTTGATTAATGAATTTATTTGGTTTAATCATCATTATTGTTCATTTGTGCATTTTGTCCATAATGCTTTTAATCAACTGATCACTTATTAAATGAATTGTTACTAAGTGGAAACTCGACGGAGAGAAACTTAGACTAGAACTGAATGCATGACTAACGGCTATTTACCTGGGTGACACGGGATAGAATAAATAACGTTAGAGGTTGTACTGAAGGGTCGTAATGCCATGCTAAGTAAATAAAGATGAGACTGAAAGGAGATTCTTTATTGAAAGGTATGAGAAAGGAGGAGACCGACAGGAGAGTCCTTGTCATTAAGCTTCTAGACTTATGAATCAAATGATTAGTTAATCCATATTAGTTAATTGATTAAGCATTAAAAGGTCCAATTGATGAAATCAACCACTCTAGAATTATCCCTCCAAATTGTGTTTCCATTTATCTTTTGCTTTCTAGATTAGCTTTTTTGATATTCTTTTCGGCATTAGATTTTGTTCTCTAAATAAAGCTAAGCAAGATTATTCGCGGTAATTAATTGAATAAATCCAATCCTTGTGGAGACGATACTCGATACTCAAAATCACTATATTACTTGTGACGACCCGTACGCTTGCGGTGAGCAACACAAATACACCATGTGTCTTGTTTCTTGAGGCTTGGCTTTACATGGAAACTCTCTATAAGAAGAGCTTGAATCAGATTCAAGCCATGAGAGTAATTTTCCATACTGTTTTGCTGCTGGAATTTGGACTCAAAGCTCTCTCATCTCTCATACTTCTCCATTGCTTGATCCTTCAAGCATTCCCTTCCCATTCCCTATCTCATATAGACTCCCACAAGTCGTTCTTGGTTCGGAGGATAGTAGGGAAGACTCTAGAGGTTTTCCAAGGAGCATAGGAGAAGAAAACACCACAAGGAGTTCCTCATTAATGAGCTACAAAGGTTGGTGTTCTCTAATCTCTCTATTCTGTCTTTTCTAGAACATGCATGCTTTAGGAGTAAAATTGAATGAATTAAGTGCTTCCGATCTTCAATTGCTTCCGCATGTGTTATATGAACACCTTCAGACAGAATGCATAGCGACACCGATTCAGAGGACGCTCTCTTTGGGAACAACCGATTCCACATCGTCCCTCCTTCCTCGACACCACCCCCGACATCACACCCCCTGACGTCACCGTCGATCAACAACTCCATCGTATCCACCTTCACGACCCCGGAGATTGACCGGAACGACGGGGCGGGCGATGACGTCAGAAAGGCAGAAGTCACCTCAATCAGACTCCTGTCTCCCGTATGCGTATCGACAGACAGCGAATATCCTCCGGAGAACATGCAAGGTGTCCGGAACGATGTGGCACTTCCGACGGTTATCCTAGAAACTTCTGTCATAGGAACTTCGTTCATCGCCCCACCACGCGGTCAGAAACAGAAGTTCAATGAACCTCCGTCCCCATCGCCTGTAGTCCATATTTCATCTTATTCAGAACAGACAGACGATGGATGCATCTGCATTTTTTGTGCTGGTTGGTTTTGTAGGTTTGACAGGTGTGTGGGTGGGGGGGGGGGTAGGAGAAGGTCACCGGTCATTTGTCTGCTTCAATGGTCCTTTCTATTATTCTGTCTTCACTTGTTTTTAAAATTTTATTTCTATCCGAATGTCATTTGTTATTATCATCATTGTAAATTTTTTTTTATCTGAAACACAAATGAAATTTCGTCTATGTCACTGGTGTTATCTTGACCACTAATCAAATGAGATTCAATTCATCATTAGGTTTTCATATGTTGTACTGTTCACGTGTGATGCATGGATGTCATGATATTTTCGTTTCTACTTGCATAAGGAATAATAAATCAAAGAAATGAAGAAAAATATATAAATTAAAAAATTTAACATATATATAGTTATCAATAATAAAATTATAGACCTTAAAGTTGGAAATGCTAAAGGTTTTTTCTACCACTTGAATGAGTTTAACTTATAATTCAAAAGGTTGGTTGGAATGCTAAAGATTTTTTCCTACCACTTAAATGAGTTTAATTTAGAATTGAAAAGGTTGGAATGCTAAAGGTTTTATCATACCACTTAAATGAGTTTAATTTAGAACTCAAAAGGTTGGAATGCTAAAGGTTTTGAATTATTTTATTATTAATTTTATGATTTCTATATGTTGTAATTCAAATGCTAATTAAACTTGTATATTTTATTTTTAAATTTTCTCAATTCAACTTTTTTTTGTTTTTTTTTTTTTACTTTTTAGTTTATATCATATGCACTTTTTTTAATCTACAAGGATTATACACATTTAATTTTGGAAAATTGCAGGGGGTGGCAAATTGGACCAAATTAATAGCAAATATAACACCATGTAAAAAAAATTGCAAATATAGAAAAATCTATTGGAGTCTATCTGATAGACTTCGATTATCAAAGTTTATCAACGATAGACTCTGATTGATCAGAATCTATCAGTCTACTGATAGACTCTGATTATTCAGAGTCTATCAGTGTCTATCGCTGATAAACTCTGGTTAATCAAAATCTATCAGTGCCTATGAGTGTCTATCAGTGACTATCAACTGATAGACTTTGATTAATCGAAGTCTATCTGCGATAGACACTGATATACTTTGAATAATCAGAGTTTATCAGTGATAGACACGGATAGAATCTGATAACAGTTTTTTGGTCTTGTACAATTAATTTTGCTATATTTGTAATTAGTTTTAAACTGTGCTATATTTGCTATTAATTTGGTCCAATTTGCCATCTATGCAACTGCCCCTTTAATTTTTGACAAAACATCAACATTTTATTTCAAACAAAAAATACATCAAATAATATTTATTTGATTAAAATATAAATTACATCGTATTAATTAATGATTTAAGTGTTCCATATTTTATATTTATATGTAAGTTATTTCCTACCACATAAAAGATTTTATTTCTTTAATTTAATTCAAAACAAAAATCTAAAAGTTTTAGAATTCAAAAGGTTGTGTAACTTGTCACATTCTACCACTATAAAAATGGGGTTTCTTTCACCATTTTTTCACCAACACCCAGGGTTTCATTTTTTCTTTATTATTTTATTCGTTTAAATTAAATTCAAATGCTCTCAAACGATCCTCAATCTTCAGGATCTCAAGATGTTGGTGTTACATTCAAGGAGCGAGGGAAGGGATGCATATATATCTATTTTAGACACTAGACTTGCAATATTACAACTCAAATTTGATGAAGTTTGTCTATCACAAGTGAGAAATCTATTTGAAGAAATCAGAGTATAGCTAAGATGTTGAATTTTTTTACTGTTTATTCGTTTTTTTGTTTAATTATAGCTAAGATCTTGAATTCTTGTGAGGTCCTAATTCAAATTTGATGATGTAATTTTTTTAAAAACAAAACTAGCAAGCAATTTTCAAGAATATGGATAGAGCGAGGTTTGATTTTTTGTTTTTTTTTAACTTTTATTTTTATTTTTATTTTATACTTATTATAGTTTTTTTATTTTTTAATATCAATAAGTATGTTAATATAAAGGGTTAAACATCGGGAAGTGAAGGATTACGACCCGCGGGTTTACTGTCGACCGGCGTGGGCAGTGATGCGGGTTGAATGTCGACCCGCGCGGGCAAGTGATGTGGGTTGACTGTGACTGATTACAGTCTGTTGCGCTATTTGGGTTGACTAACCTATCCCTATTGATCGATCGCACGAGTTCGTTGTTCGGTCATAACTGCGACTAGTGGGTCTGATGTATTTTAATAACAACGCGTCTTTTGACTGGTTCATGACGCTTCACTATGACAACCCGTATTTACAGCACGTAACCACCAAATTAAATTTTCACCGATACCGTTGATTCACATCATCTACTAAAACGTTGATAAACCCTCGGATTACAAGTAGCCATTCAGTGTGAATATCCTCCTCATATCGAGAATGCAAAGCGACACCGAATTAGAGGATGCTTTGTTAGGGTGGTGCGACAGAGGCTGAATGATGGATGTGAGATAAGATGATAGATAATAATAAAGATAAATTCAGCCAACCTTAGTGCAAGTATACACTATCCCACGTAGTAATAAAAACCTTAGAAGTATTACAAGGGTATCGATCCCAAGAGGACTAAATTGGAAATTCAGATTTGAAGAAGAAATTGCTCAACTGATTGCTTAAAAATAGGTAACCAAAGAAAATGATTGATGATTGATTTTTAGAAAAATAAATAACACAACAAAATGAATAAAGAATAACAATAATGAATAAAACGAGGTATTCAACATGGATTCATCCCAAAGGCAATAACTTTAATCATGGACTATTCAACTTGAGCCTATTCAATGCATTGGGTCAAAATTAACTTCTATTTGGACTTGCTCCCAAGAACCGTTAGAAGGCTAAGCAAGTATCGTTATGCACATTTCTGTGACTCGACTTCGACATAGATAATTCACGAATGCAATCTATAACCCTATAGTTGATATAGGGTGCCTTAGGCAGCTTGCCCTATACCACCGAACAATCTCTTTCGAGCTTTTTCTCCTATATCACCTTTATGAGAACCGATATCGTCTGTCCCTTTTGAGATCAAACTCACATAGCATGCAATGTCTAAGTGATCAATTTAAACTCACAAGATCATAATGATATTCAATAAAGAATGACATACATTGAACAGTACTTAAGCAAATAAAACACTTTCAAGCTATTGAACCATAAGGGAATTCACCATATTGAACCCCTCAACGGAATTTAGCTACTCATGGTGAGATAAAGTGCAAATGAATACCTTTTCATTGAAAATAAGATGTACAGAACACAGATAAATGAAAAGTAACACAAGCTGGAAATAAAGACAGTAGCCAAATGCTAGGGTTTTTTTTTCTATTTTATCCAATCCTTCTAGAGTTCGCTTAGACACTCCACTCTCTCGCTTTTACAAAGTGAGAATGAGTGAAAATCCCTACAAACCCTAAGGTTTGATGTCTAACTCAGGTTAGAATTTAGTCATCTAAGAAGGACCTCCGACATCCCTACTCATAGGCGTCAACTAGGGTTCTATCACCACCCTCTTCTTTCAAATGAGTTCCGCTTGAATTTGACTTAGAATCTCGAGCTTATATAGTGTTGGAAGTGGTTGAGGAGTTGTGAAATAGGTGCTGGTAGGTAGCCCAGTCGGTTTCGGGGTCAAAACAACCAATTAGGTGCGAAGAACTCTCGTTTAAAACGATCCGCGGAAGACTCGAAACTGCCTCTGTTTTTCTAGAAATGAGGTCGCATTTCATTTTGGCCTTCCCAGAAATGTGGTCGCATTTCTAGGTAAATTCCAGCATTTTCTCTCCTTTTCTACACAACAACAAACTTAGTCAAATTCCCTTAAAATTGAGTCTTTTTAAGCACAAACGAGCATTATTTGACAAAAGTGATTCTCAACACCCTATCTTATCAGCTTCAACATATTTTGAGCTCGGGAATAATAAAATTGATCAAAACATGCAATATTTGACAAGGAAATGAGCTAAATATAAGGGTAAAATAGGTATATTTTTTACCCTTATCATAGTGTACGAACGATCTTACACCCGTAGCCCTACTCCCTCACCACCCTCCTCGTCGGAGTCGTTCCCCCCGCGGTCCCTGTTGATCAGTAACTCAAGCGTATCCACATTCACTACCTCGGAGATTGACCTGAACGACGTGGCAGATGACCAGGTCGAAAATGCAGAAGTCACGTCATCTAGACTCTCGTCCCCAGTACCCGAACAAACACACCTCGAACAACCCCCGGAGAACATTTCGACGGTCCCAAAAACTTCGGGGGAACAAGAAGACCGTTCTACCCGTCCAGGTGTCATGCCCCAAACTCGACGACCGTTCACGCGGTCGATGTTGTTCAACGTCCCACCACGCGGACAGAAACGAAAGTTCACTGAACATCCGTCCCCATCGTCGGTAGTCAACATCTCATCCGATTTAGATTAGACGATGCATGCACCCGCCTTTTTTTGTGTCAGTTCGTTTTGTAGGTTTGGCGGGTGTGTTGGGTGGGGTGGGGGGGTTTCGGGTTATTAGGAGAAGGAAACCCTTTATTTCCTGCTTCAAATGTTTTTTTGATTATTCTGTCTTCTTTGTTTCTGAACTTTTACTTACCTCCAAGGTCATTGTGTTATTATCATTAATGTATTTCTATTTTCTTGTTATCGAAAAACACAAATGAACTTTGGTTTACGACATTCGTCATATACCCCACTTATCTTTATTCTATATAACTGTTTAACAAACACATGACAATCATACATCAGAAACTGAAAACATGTGTTCGGTTTCAGTGCTACACAAATATACGTATGTGGACTTAAAAAAAATTAACAAATCGGTAGGAAAAAATTAAAAAGGATAATAATAAAAGGAAAGATCCCGTTTCCAGCCGGGTAAAAATAATAATAATAAATAAATAAATTTCAAAAATTAAATAATAATAAAAAATTTAATGCAAAGAACCTCCACATAGCCCGCGATTATAACTCGGGGGGACGGCGAACATCATGTAATCTGGCTTTCCTACATATTAACTACCGTTGTTGCAAACGGCTGATCGCACGACCGTCTGTTGTGTCCGATGTTTCCACACCTACCACAACGCAAGGCTCATCTCTGTTCGCCACCCGATGGGATTCTGCAAACTCGGTGCCAACCAACCCTCGACACTACTTTCGGCAGTGCGATGTCTACGTGCACGTAATCATTCCTCGCCCTCCACTTGGTCTTCATTCCTCTGTTGCCTTCTTCGCCTCTTGGCTTCCCTCTCCTCTGGTGTCTTTTTCTTCTTTGCTTTCGCCTTCGGCCCCACAGGAGTAACTGGTATCTCTTCTTCCTCATTTTGTCGCTCCTTATTTCCCCTCATTCTTGCCATTGCGAACTTAAAGGGATTTACAGTAAATGAAAGCGAAAAAGAAAGCAAAAGATAGAAGCAAGAAGACGAATTAAGAGAAACGTACTGAGGGTTTCCAATAAATAAGGCTTCAGCAAAGTAAAATCCTAACAAAAAGATTTTGCTCTCATTAATTAACTTTACCGTTTTAAATCGCGTGCAGCTTAGTGGAATTAAAACCATCAAACGGTAAACTCAGAATTCCAATCAGCCCATGTAAATAATTATGTGTTGTCTAATGATTAAGCCCTTCGATTGCCTCTGCGCAATACATGGCAGCATCATAATTCCTCATGCAATTTCCTGCACACGGAAATTCAAAATTCAAACGGTAAAAAGAAATTAATCTTCAACAAAACCCTTCCTATTCAGACGATTTGCTTCAGCCATAACTTTGCCGCAACAACCTTCTAATAAAAAAGATTTCCGGAAGAATCTTGGATACGGAATTCAAATTTCAACACAGAAAAATCAAATCTTTTAAATTCAAATTTAAATTTAACCAATCAAATCAAATCTAATCCTTTCTTTTTAAGCCGAATTAATTAGGAAAAATCATTATTAAACCGACTCTAAACAAAATTTTAAAAACAGCCGAAAATAAAATGTAAATCTAATCTAATTCAAACTAATTAGAATAATTAAAAGATAATTGAATTAATTAAATAAATAAACCACAAATAAAATCTAACAAAATCAAATAAAATTCTAAACGGAATAGATAAAATCTAAACAAAAATAAATTTGACTGAATTTAAAATAACAACGGACTTAAAACAAAACAAATCTTAGATAATCAAATTAAAATCAAATCAGATCAGCGAGAAATAAAATCAAAACAAACACTGGGAGCTCAAAATTTTGCTCTGTGAAATGCTCCCGCAAAAATCTTGCGCTTTCAATCATCAACCAACTTTAGGGAAGGATATTTCGTCTGAAACTCCTCTCCCCAATAATGTTTCACACGCTGTCCATTCACTTTGAACACTCTCCCATCTTTTTCATCCTGCAAGGTAATTGCTCCATGGGGAAAAACCTCAATCACAATAAATGACTCTGACCATTTAGATTTTAGCTTCCCAGGAAATAATTTTAATCTAGAATTATAAAGCAAGACTTTCTGACCCTTGACAAACTCTTTAGATTTAATTTTCTCGTCATGCCACAGCTTAGTCTTTTCTTTATACATTTTCGAATTTTCATAAGAAAATTGGCGAAATTCCTCTTGTTCATTAAGCTCCAGCATTCTTATTGCTCCTGCACGACTCAGATCAAAATTTAATTTTTTCAAAGCCCAAAACGTTTTATGCTCAAGCTCTAATGGTAAATGACAAGCTTTCCCATATACTAACCTATAGGGAGACATACCTAGAGGAGTCTAATAGGTTGTCCTATAAGCCCAAAGAGCCTCATCCAACCTAAAAGACCAATCCTTCCTAGATGGATGGACTACTTTTTCTAGAATAGATTTAATTTCCCTATTGCTTATTTCAGCTTGACCATTTGCTTGTGGGTGATAAGGGGTAGCTATCCTATGCTTAATCCCATACTTAGCTAACAGCTTAGTTAAGATATTATTAACAAAATGTGTACCTTCATCACTCACTAGAGCTCTAGGTGTCCCAAACCGTGTAAAGATGTGCGATTGAAGAAACCTTGCTACTGTCTTGGCATCACTCTGATGGCATGCGATGGCCTCCACCCACTTGGACACGTAATCAACTGCCAATAAGATAAAAACATTGCCATTAAAAGGGGGAAATGACCCCATAAAGTCAATACCCCATACATCGAATAAGTCAACTTCTAAAATGTAAGTAAGAGGCATTTCATCTCTAGGCCCTAAGTTTCCTCTCCTTTGGCAAGCATCACATTGCTTGTAGAACCAATGGGCATCCTTAAATAGGGTAGGCCAGAAGAATCCGCAATGCAAAATCCTCATAGCTATCCTCTGACCGCTGAAATGGCCTCCATACGGTGAAGAGTGACATTGCTCCAGGATTTCCTTTGCTTCACCACCTGAAACACACCTACGAATAATACCGTCAGAGCATTGCTTATACATAAATGGCTCATCCCAATAGAAAAACCTTGCATCATGCTTAAACTTTTTCTTCTGCCTCCAATCCATATCAATAGGAGTGATTCCCTTCACCAAAAAATTAGCAATATCAGCATACCAAGGGACATCCTTGACTACCTTTACCTCAACAACAAAAAGCTGTTCATCTGGAAAAAAATCGGTAATGGCAGATTGCTCTAGCAAAGATGATGATGGATCAAGACGATACAAATGATCATCAATGACATTCTCTGATCCCTTCTTATCCTTTATCTCCAAGTCGAATTCCTGCAATAATAAAACCCAACGAATTAGTCTAGGCTTTGCATCTTTCTGAGACATTAAATACCTTATTGTTGCATGATTCGTGAACACCGTGACTTTGGATCCAACCAAATATGGCCGGAATTTCTCAAAAGCAAACACTGAAGGGAATAAAAGTCCCCACGCAGCGGAAGCGCATCGATTGGACCTTACGCCGTATATTAATTAACATTAAAATACCGTTACGATAACTCAAACAAAACTTTAAACATGCTTTAAAGTCGCTGTAAAATCGGTTTAAACATGCTAAAAATAAATCTAAATTTATTTTAAAACTTTTCTAAAGAAAAGAGGAAGAACCGTTACAAACCTCCGTTGTAGACTTGACCGTTCTTCGCCAACAACGCTCAAACGAACGAAAACGCAGCAGCCTTCTTGCCTCTTGATCGCTGGATTTTTCTTCTTTGAATGACACAATAACCACAGAGGTTACACCGGTATGTCTCTAAGTCTAGGAGGCCAAAGACTTGTGGGAGTCTTTCTCTAAGAGGGAGGCTAGAGAGAATTCTAGGTCTTGTCTTTCAAGAGTGTCAAGTGTCATGACCAATTAGGTCTAGTGTTCTATTTATAGAAGAGAGGCCATGAATAAAATATTCAATTAAATCAATCTTTTCCAAAATTGATTCAATCTTATTCCTTAATTAATCAATCATGATCAATCAATTCCCCAATTGATTAATCTTTTCCATAAATGACTAATTTCTTCCATAAGTAATTAGATCATTCCCATAAATGATTAATCACTTCCTTAAGTGATTAATTATTTACATAATTGATTAATTCATGGTTAATGAATTCTTTAATTAATTAACCACCAATTAAATATCACATATTTAATTTCCGGCCTTGAATTAATTAATTTTGCCCAAACACTTTTAGGACTTAAATTAATTAATTCTTTCAATCTTCCATAAATTTATATTTGAACTTCTTCAAATATTAATTTCTCTCATAATAATATATCAATATATATTATATTTATTTCCCTTAGTAAATTGAACATTTTCAATTTACATTTAATTACTTAGTTGCCTCAAATTACTTTACGAGCTACCAGTGGGACCTTATGGACCTGCAGATCAGAAGCTCAAACGATGTGAGATTAATTGGTTAAACTCATTAACCACAATAATCAATATTCGTTAACTGTGTGTACATTCCAGTATAGACTCACAGTTGCACTCTTCTCACTGCAGACATATTTTCTGTGTCCACGGAACTTAGACCAATATCGACTAGTTAGTCCTTCACGAGTATCCGTAACACCAGCTGGGTCAAATTACCGTTTTACCCCTGGGTCACCTCTATTTCCTTAAGTACCAATTCTCCTCTAATGAACAATCTGTTTATGGTCCAACCATCAACCAGAAAACCCTCTCGTGCCATTGAGAGGGTAGGGCCCTTTGTTCAAGACTCGGAGTAACCACTTAAGGGAACACTCATCTGCTTCCCTAAAGTCGGGAAGGAGTGAATTCCATCTTGTATGATTATGTTCCCAGCTCCCCATTCGATCTTGTCCCCAAAGTGGTAGGCTTATTGAGTCGGCGTATTGGCCACTCTCACCCATACAAATCAAAGGACAATCTCTCATGAGCAGGAGTCCATAATCAACTCAGGATTAAGACTAAGTTGTCTAGGTCGTCCTAGTGAAAATAGAAAACCAACTAGTTAACGGTGTTATAACTAGTGGTTACTATTTCGCGGTCCGGTCTTATGCAAACTCATTGCATAGGATACCCCCACTCGCATGTCTCCTACACGAACGCGTTGGATCGCAGCGTTTGTATCAAATACAAAGTGGGCCGTATCCATAGTGTCACCAGGATAAGGCACCCAGTCTTATCCCTATACTATAGACCCTTTAGGCTGTTTCTTGAACAATGATCCCATATGTCGCTACATATAGTTCAAGACTCATATTACAGCCTTGGATGTCTAGTTTATTGGATTAGGGTTATTATTAGGCAAAGACAAATATAAAATAACTAATAACAATTAATGGAAAAATATATCAATATTATTTCATTAATATCCGGTCAACGGTTACATTCACTATCTACGAGTTTTAGGGCATAAATCCCAACAAACTCCCACTTGAACTAAAACACTAGTTAGTGGGATGTTAATGCAATAATCTAAAGCTGGAAATACAATGAACTAGGGAATCCTTATACCCATTATACATTTCTCCCACTTGCCCTAGATTAGATGGCATACATATCTCGTAGACCTAGACCTTCTAGATGACCCTCAAACACTTTAGCCGTGAGAGCCTTTGTAAATGGATCAGCGATGTTGTGCTCCGAGGCGATCTTAGTGACGATCACATCTCCTCTTTGCACAATCTCCCGTATCAGGTGATACTTCCTCTCGATGTGTTTACCCCGTTTGTGGCTACAAGGTTCTTTTGAGTTGGCTACAGCCCCACTGTTGTCACAGTATAGTGTTATGGGCACGTTCATATTCGGAACTACTTCCAAATCAGTCAAGAACTTTCTGAGCCATACTGCCTCCTTAGCTGCTTCGCAAGCTGCTACATACTCAGCCTCCATGGTTGAGTCTGCTATGCATCCTTGTTTGATGCTTCTCCACACTACTGCTCCTCCATTGAGGGTGAATACTGACCCTGATGTGGATTTCCTAGAATCCTTATCAGCTTGAAAGTCAGAATCAGTGTATCCAGTAAGAATCAAATCCTTAGCTCCATACACAAGCATGTAGTCCCTCGTTCTTCGAAGATACTTGAGGATATTCTTAACCGCTCCCCAGTGGTCCAACCCTGGATTAGACTGATACCTACTGACTACTCCCACTGCATAACATATGTCAGGCCTAGTGCAGAGCATGGCATACATTAAGCTGCCCACAGCTGAGGCGTAGGGAATGTGTCTCATGTTCTCAACTTCTTGAGGTGTCTTAGGAGATTGTTCCTTAGACAGGTGTACCCCATGTATGAAGGGTAGGAGTCCCTTCTTGGAGTTTTGCATCGAATATCGAGACAACATCTTGTCAATATACGTTCCTTGAGACAGAGCTAGCGTTTTGTTCTTACGATCCCTAATGATTTGGATTCCCAGAACATATTGAGCCTCTCCCAGATCTTTCATTTGGAATTGGGCTGCTAGCCACTTCTTAATGTCAGTGAGGTATCCTACATCATTCCCAATGAGTAGGATATCGTCTACATAAAGTATTAGAAAAGCTACTTTCCTTTTGTTGACTTTCTTGTATACACAAGGTTCATCAACGTTTTGGTCAAAGCCAAAAGATTTGATTGCAGTATCAAATCTAATGTTCCATGATCTGGATGCTTGTTTCAATCCATAAATGGATCGATTTAGCTTACAAACCTTTTGTTCCTGACCTTGTGCTATGAACCCTTCGGGTTGAGACATAAAGACATTCTCTTCAAGATTACCATTCAGAAAGGCAGTCTTGACGTCCATTTGCCATATTTCATAGTCATAATATGTGGCAATGGATAAAAGAATTCTTATGGACTTTAACATGGCTACAGGAGAAAAGGTTTCCTCATAGTCAACCCCCTCCTTTTGGGTATAACCCTTTGCCACTAGTCTAGCTTTGAAGGTCTGTACCTTTCCAGCTGCATCTCTTTTTCTCTTATAGATCCATTTGCACCCTATGGGTTTTACCCCATATGGTAGATCTGCAAGTTCCCATACAGAATTGGAGTACATTGACTCCATTTCCAGGTTCATGGCTTTGACCCATTCATCCTTATCTTCGTCATTCATTGCCTGTCGATAGGACAATGGATCCTCAATGCTATCATTAGGTATGACAACCTGAGTTTCAGTTAAACCCAAGTAGCGGTCAGGTTGTAATACAACCCTCCCACTGCGTCGAGGCATTCCCAACGTTTGAGATGGACGGGATGGATCTGAAGAACTAGTTCCTTCATCAATCCTTGTTGAAGGTCCAACTTCATCAACAACTCTTGATGATTCTTCAGTAGCTTCTCCTAATATTATTTTGCTTCGTGGTTTATGATCTCTCATGTGGTCTTCCTCTAAGAAAGTGGCGTTTGTCGATACAATCACCTTATTTTCTTGTGGGTCGTAGAAATAACCACCTCTCGTTTCTTTAGGGTAACCAACAAATTGGCACAGTTTTGAACGAGGTTCCAGTTTCTTAGGATTTGTCACAAGCACGTGTGCAGGACAACCCCAGATGCGAAAGTGATGCAAACTAGGTTTACGCCCCTTCCATAACTCGAAAGGTGTTTCAGAAACACTTTTCGAGGGAACATTGTTCAAGATGTATACTGCAGTCTCTACTGCATATCCCCAAAACGAGCTAGGCAATTGAGCATAGCTCATCATTGATCGAACCATGTCTAACAAGGTTCTATTTCTCCTTTCTGACACACCATTCTGCTGAGGTGTACCAGGGGCTGAGAGTTGAGATTGGATTCCATGTTCTATCATATAATCCTGGAATCTTTGATCCATATACTCCCCTCCTCGATCAGATCGAAGTACTTTAATAGATTTACCTAATAGGTTTTCAACTTCAGCCTTAAACTCCTTAAACTTTTCAAGGGCTTCAGACTTATGTCCCATTAGGTATAAGTAACCATATCTTGAATAATCATCTATAAATGAGATGAAATATTCGTACCCTCCTCGAGCTTTTACATTCATTGGACCACATAGATCCGAATGTATTAACTCTAAGGGTTCTTTGGCTCTGTAACCTTTTCCAGTAAAGGGTCTTTTGGTCATTTTTCCCTCGAGACAAGATTCACAAGGTGGTAGTGAATCATCTTCTAACTTGCTTAGAAGTCCATTCTTTACCAAACGACCGATCCTATCGATGTTTATATGACCAAGTCTAAGATGCCAAAGATGAGTATTGTTACTTGATGGAGAAATCTTTTGCCTTTTACTTTGAGTTTCAGCAGTTTTAAATAATTCGTGATTTAAAAGTGCTTTGTTTTCGGTTGGTCTTAAAACATACAAGTTATTTTCCAATTTGGCTGAACAAATAAGTAAACCATTTTTATAAATGAACGCTTCATTCATATCAAAAGTAACTGTATACGATTGTTCAATCAAACATGAAATAGAAATCAAGTTCCTCTTAATCTTGGGAACGATTAACAAACTTTCTAAAAGTAAGAATCTATTTCTAAAAAATAACTTCGCAGCTCCCACTGCTTTAGCTGAAATGACTTCTCCAGTTCCGACCCTGAGTGTCATTTCTCCATCGTTCAACTGCCGAAAGGAACTATTTTCCTGAAAAGAAGAGCAAACATGATTAGTTGCTCCTGAATCAAGTATCCAGGTAAACTCATCATGTTCTACCAGGCATGTTTCTAAAACCAGTAAATCAAATTTACCTTCCTTTTCCTTCTTTTTCTCAGCAAGGTACTTTGGGCAGTTTCTCTTCCAATGTCCATCTACATTGCAGTGAAAACACTTGCCCTTATCTGCCACAGCTTTGGCTTTTCCCTTGCTTTTAGCAGTAGTACTGGGAGCTTTCCCCTTATTTCCTTTCTTCTTCTAAGTTTTCTTTGAAGAAGTGGCTACAGATTTAGTTCTAGAGGATGAACCCTTCTCGAACTTTCTTTTAGAGTGGACAACGTTTGCCTCTCCTTCTATCTGTCCCTTGTTCTTAAGAAGAGACTGATAGAGCTGTAGCTCATTCAGGAGGCTAGTCAGGTTGAATGTTATTTTATTCATCATTGCATTGCTTCGAAACTGTAGAAAACTCTTCGGAAGAGATTCTAAGATGAATGCAACCTGACTACGCTCATCTATGACCGCCCCGTTTGCCTCTGCCACGTTGAATTGGACCATCATATCCAGGACATGCTCCCGAACAGACGTGCCCTCTTTCATGCGACAGCTATAAACGTATTTGAGAGCGTCATGGTGGAGTTGGTAGGACGGTTGTCCAAACATCTCCTGGAGAGAGTTCATAATCTCCCTCGCTGTTACCATGCCCTCATGCCTTTTAGCCAAAACTTCAGATAAGCTGGCTAAGATATAGACGAGAGTCTTATCATTGGCCTTTGTCCAGCGGTCATAAGCATCCTTAACTGCCTGGGATGCATTACGAGCAGGGGCTGGAGGACAATCCTCCGTTAAGACGAACCGCAGATCATCGACAACAAGAATCGTATTCAAGTTCGACTTCCACGTAGCATAATTTTCGCCGGTTAATTTCTCATTTTTAAGCAGAGAGACAATTGAGGAAGACATTGCTGAAATTTAAACAAACAATGACCGTATTAGTTATCTTTGCCTTAACCCATCATACAAGCAAACAATTGCACACAATCCAATCAATTTAGCAAAACAGACAATCACAGAACCCTAAAACTATTGATTTAGTTTTGCAACGACGTTTCAGAGGTTTAGAATATCAGCCACCGAAGGGTGATCAGGTACTCCTCCTTTGAAATGAGACACCTCTCAGCTAATTCTAATTCCAGAATAACTCATATTCCTATAGACATTAGCCACCGTTGTTCGGTCAAGGATTTGTTAACACTTTTAACTCATCCTCGTAAGTGTAACCCTCCCACTTTCAGATCTCAGAGGCACGCACCAACAGGCTACCGAAGGGAAAGACAACTGTTGGTGATTAGCCTAAGAGCTCCTATCCTTTTCAGGAGTTCACGATGTTCCGAATCCTATGACCAGGCCCTCCGAAGGGATGGATGCGCCAGGGCAACCTGCAGGCGGATCATAGGACTCTCACGGTGTGAACTATGGGCGGAGACCGGGGGATACGTTGACACGTGTCCCGCTCCCACTTACTCTAGACATTTTTCCCATTCACCTTGATATTGATCCATGCAAACACTTTCCGAAGGGAGGCCGCTCCTAGGGCGACTCGAAGCCGAGCATGAATCTCACGTTGTGAATATAGGGACGTAGGAGCAAAACTTGATTTAAATCTCGTTTTGTAATTTTCCTCCCACTGAAAATGTCCTAAGGTTAATATAGGGTTGTTTAACTTAGATAGTATTCGGCTAAGTCAATCTATCTAAGTCTGATCCTATTATAACAATTATGGAAAGGATTCAACTGCAATCTTTTGGGTGAATTAAACTTCTTTTAATAAACCCAACATTGCAAGTCAACATTACTATGGTTAATTCAACTCAATCCGGTTAGTTCCCAGGTAGGAGGTGTTCCGTAAACCGTCAACTTAAATACCTCCAACCTTAGACAGAACTTTACCGAGAGAGTTCCCTTATAACCTCAGTAATGTAAGGTCTTTACTCTAAAGATCTAGGTGCATTAAACACTTTTAATAAACCTAGCGACATTGCATGCTAACATTTAACTATGATTAATTCAACTCCGGTATTCCAGGTCAGTTCCCAGGTAGGAGGTGTTCCGTAAACCTTCAACTTAAATACCCCCAACCTTAGACAGAACATTACCGGCGGAGTTCCCTTATAATCATAGCAATGTTTTTCCTACTTAGTAAATTAAAACTATTTTTAATTCTAAGTAAGAAAAGATTCTAATCCTATTAGAAATCGATCTAGGTCTAATTAATTTTAAACAATTTAAAATTAATCCAATTTATCCTATGATCTTATGTTTGCATGCAAATCTTGATTATAGATTGACGGTTTCTAATCATTAATATTGAAGAACTATTTCAAATTTTAATGATTAATCCTATAATCAAGAATCTAGGGTTTAATTCATTCAATAATCTCATTCAAATTGAATAATTAAGCCACATCAATTGCATGAATAATATAACAATTATATTATTAACTATGGATGTTTCATGCTTCATGCAATTTTGATTTTCTTTTATTATAACAATTATAAGTCAATCAAGAAAATCAACCAAGCATGCTTCATTCATCACATTAAACATAACTATTTATATTTAATTTAAGTAATGACATGCTTCATGCTTTCCAATTTTTCATATAAATTAATATACACTTATATTAAAAAATATGAAAACAAATCCATGCATTTAAACATACATTATAACAATTTATAATATATAAAAAATGCATGAGCATGTTTATAACCTAAGGTGGGATTAAATATTCTATATGACATCCATAAAGCATATAAACAGCAATTGAACCGGTTAATTTTGGCCCCTAGGATAAAATAAAGCATTAAATTACAATAATTTAGCTAAATTCTATCCTAAAAAATCCATGTACAGCTCCGGAATTGGTCTAGACAGCACGAACCGCCCCAAACCACCTCGAACCGGCTTCCAAAATCACGAACCATGCCAAAAATTGGCTGAACCGGACCAAATAGGTCCCAGCCCAGCCGAACCGGTCCGAACCGGACCGGTTACACCTTGAACCGCGCCTTTCGAAACCCTAGGTCGCGCCTCCATCGTGACAGCGTCGAGACGCTGTGTTGATTAGCGTCCCGACGCTGTGCGTTTTCCATATCTGGCGCCTGCGTAATCGAGACAGCGTCGAGACGCTGTTGAGGTAGCGTCCCGACGCTGTGTGCTTTCCTTACCGAGCGCCTTCGGTATCGAGACAGCGTCGAGACGCTGTTGAAGGAGCGTCCCGACGCTGTTGCGTCTGGAGGCAGAATCTGGGCAAAACAGCAACGATTTCTCCGATTTTGTCCCCGATTTCAGCGGCGATTGCTCCGATTTTCATCTCATAAAAACCTATTCTAGACCCGGACTTACATAGGACTCGATTTTACATAAAATACCCGAAACACCGGGCCTTACATGATCAAAATCACATAAAAATAAAATCTATGGCCATAAAATTAACCCAAACAGTTCAAAGCAAACTGAACATACAATATGCATAAATCCCACCTATTAGAGCCTATCGCAACTTTTAAAATTAATTAATAGGGACAGCGATGGCTCTGATGCCGATTGAAGGGAATAAAAGTCCCCACGCAGCGGAAGCGTATCGATTGGACCTTATGCCGTATATTAATTAACATTAAAATACCGTTACGATAACTCAAACAAAACTTTAAACATGCTTTAAAGTCGCTGTAAAATCGGTTTAAACATGCTAAAAATAAATCTAAATTTATTTTAAAACTTTTCTAAAGAAAAGAGGAAGAATCGTTACAAACCTCCGTTGTAGACTTGACCGTTCTTCGCCAACAACGCTCAAACGAACGAAAACGCAGCAGCCTTCTCGCCTCTTGATCGCTGGATTTTTCTTCTTTGAATGACACAATAACCACAGAGGTTACACCGGTATGTCTCTAAGTCTAGGAGGCCAAAGACTTGTGGGAGTCTTTCTCTAAGAGGGAGGCTAGAGAGAATTCTAGGTCTTGTCTTTCAAGAGTGTCAAGTGTCATGACCAATTAGGTCTAGTGTTCTATTTATAGAAGAGAGGCCATGAATAAAATATTCAATTAAATCAATCTTTTCCAAAATTGATTCAATCTTATTCCTTAATTAATCAATCATGATCAATCAATTCCCCAATTGATTAATCTTTTCCATAAATGACTAATTTCTTCCATAAGTAATTAGATCATTCCCATAAATGATTAATCACTTCCTTAAGTGATTAATTATTTACATAATTGATTAATTCATGGTTAATGAATTCTTTAATTAATTAACCACCAATTAAATATCACATATTTAATTTCCGGCCTTGAATTAATTAATTTTGCCCAAACACTTTTAGGACTTAAATTAATTAATTCTTTCAATCTTCCATAAATTTATATTTGAACTTCTTCAAATATTAATTTCTCTCATAATAATATATCAATATATATTATATTTATTTCCCTTAGTAAATTGAACATTTTCAATTTACATTTAATTACTTAGTTGCCTCAAATTACTTTACGAGCTACCAGTGGGACCTTATGGACCTGCAGATCAGAAGCTCCAATAATCAATAATCACAATAATCAATATTCGTTAACTGTGTGTACATTCCACTATAGACTCACAGTTGCACTCTTCTCACTGCAGACATATTTTCTGTGTCCACGGAACTTAGACCAATATCGACTAGTTAGTCCTTCACGAGTGTCCGTAACACCAGCTGGGTCAAATTACCGTTTTACCCCTGGGTCACCTCTATTTCCTTAAGTACCAATTCTCCTCTAATGAACAATCTGTTTATGGTCCAACCATCAACCAGAAAACCCTCTCGTGCCATTGAGAGGGTAGGGCCCTTTGTTCAAGACTCGGAGTAACCACTTAAGGGAACACTCATCTGCTTCCCTAAAGTCGAGAAGGAGTGAATTCCATCTTGTATGATTATGTTCCCAGCTCCCCATTCGATCTTGTCCCCAAAGTGGTAGGCTTATTGAGTCGGCGTATTGGCCACTCTCACCCATACAAATCAAAGGACAATCTCTCATGAGCAGGAGTCCATAATAAACTCAGGATTAAGACTAAGTTGTCTAGGTCGTCCTAGTGAAAATAGAAAACCAACTAGTTAACGGTGTTATAACTAGTGGTTACTATTTCGCGGTCCGGTCTTATGCAAACTCATTGCATAGGATACCCCCACTCGCATGTCTCCTACACGAACGCGTTGGATCGCAGCGTTTGTATCAAATACAAAGTGGGCCGTATCCATAGTGTCACCAGGATAAGGCACCCAGTCTTATCCCTATACTATAGACCCTTTAGGCTGTTTCTTGAACAATGATCCCATATGTCGCTACATATAGTTCAAGACTCATATTACAGCCTTGGATGTCTAGTTTATTGGATTAGGGTTATTATTAGGCAAAGACAAATATAAAATAACTAATAACAATTAATGGAAAAATATATCAATATTATTTCATTAATATCCGGTCAACGGTTACATTCACTATCTACGAGTTTTAGGGCATAAATCCCAACAAACACAACAGCTAACAACTCCTTTTCAGTAGTTGTGTAGTTGACTTTTGCCTCATTTAAAACCCTGCTTGCATAATATATAGGATGGATAAATTTTCCATGCTTTTGCCCCAGCATAGCACCTACTGCAACATCACTCGCATCGCACATTACCTCAAATGGTAAATTCCAATTAGGTGCACAAAGAATGGGTGCTGAGATTAAAGCACCCTTTAAAGTTTCAAAAGCCTTCCTACAATCTGCATTAAAGTAAAAAACATGATCAATACATAATAAGTTACAAAGAGGTTTACTGATTTTGGAAAAATCCTTTATGAACCTCCTATAAAATCCAGCATGACCTAAAAATCTCCAAATTCCTTTCACTGAATTCGGTGGTTCTAGTCTCTCAATAACCTCAATTTTTGCTCTATCAACTTCTAGACCATTCTTAGAAATCCTATGACCTAACACTATGCCCTCCTTCACCATGAAGTGGCATTTCTCCCAACTGATAACTTGATGGGTATCCTCACATCTCTTTAACACCTTACCTAAATTATCCAAACAATTCTGAAAAGACCCTCCAAACACTGAAAAATCGTCCATGAATACTTCAATAGTGGATTCAATCATGACAAAAAAAAATTGCTAACATACACTGCTGAAATGTTGCTGGAGCATTGCAAAGGCCAAAAGGCATTCGCCTAAAAGCAAACGTCCAATAAGGGCAGGTGAAAGTGGTTTTTTCCTGATCCTCAGGAGCAATAGTAATCTGGTTATACCCAGAATAACGATCTAAGAAACAGTAGTAGGTCTGACCAGCCAATCTATCCAATATCTGGTCAATAAATGGCGGAGGAAAATGGTTCTTACGGGTGTCTTTATTAAGCCTCCTGTAATCCATGCAAACCCTCCAGGCAGTTACTGTCCTAGTTGGGATCAACTCATTGTCTTTATTGCTTACCACAGTGACACGTCCTTTCTTAGGAACACATTGGACAGGGCTTACCCAATTGTTGTCTGCAATTGGATAAATAATACCCGCATCCAACCATTTAATCACCTCCTTTTTAACAACCTCTTTCATTGCAGGGTTAAACCTTCTTTGTTTCTTAACACTCCTAAAGGATCCCTCCTCTAGAGTGATTTTGTGCATACAAAAAGATGGGCTAATCCCCTGAATGTCAGCCAATGTCCAACCGATAGCCTTGCGATATTGCTGCAACAACTTTATTAAGGCCTCTTCATGCTCTGGCATTAAATCTGATGCAACAATAATGGGCAACGTCTCACCTTCCCCAAGATACACATACTTTAGATGATCCGGCAAGGGATTCAAATCTAAAGTAGGTGCCTCAATCAGGGATGGCTTAATAGGAGGAGCCTTTCTTTGATCTAAATCTAAAGACTCAAAAACATCCTCACACCTAAACACTTCTTTTTCATTTTTTCTTTCTAAAGAACAAACTTCTAAATCCTCTACACTAACCTCTGCATGATCTTCCAAATGCTTGTTAGTCGAATCCTGCATTGCTGTCTCAACAATTGTGTTCTCCAAAATCCTAATGAAAGAGCAATCTTCCATTTCGTCTGGATACTTCATGGCCTTAAACACATTATATTTTACTTCCTCATTACAGACTCTTATTGTTAATTCCCCTTTTTGAACATCTATTAACGCCCTACCAGTAGCCAAAAATGGACGACCTAGAATAATTGGGACATCTTTATCAGCCTCATAATCTAAAATAATAAAATCAACAGGAAATATGAATTTATCCACTTTCACTAAGACATCCTCAATTTTACACTCTGGATATGTGATAGACCTATTAGCTAATTGGAGTGCGACTGTGGTAGGTCTAGCTTCACCAATACCTAGCTTTCGACAGACCGAAAGAGGCATAAGGTTAATGCTTGCACCTAAATCACAGAGTGCTCTACCTAATTCTTTTTGACCTATAGACACAGGTATAGTAAATGATCCTGGATCCTTAGCCTTGGGTGGTGGCCCATTCTTAAGAATAGCACTACATTCCTCAGTAAGAGATACAGTTTCAAACTCACCTAACCTCTTCTTTTTAGTTAAAATATCCTTAAGGAATTTAGCATAATTAGGCATTTGCTCAATAGCTTATACTAAAGGGATATTTATATGCAATTGTTTAAGAATCTCTAAAAAAATTTTAAATTGACCATCCTGATTCTTAGGCCTTTGCCTTTGTGGAAAAGGTAGAGGTGGTACATAAGGTGGGGGCGGCACATAAAGTGGTTCCACATCTGGAACAGAACCAGATGCTCCAGCATCTTTATTGCTGCCTCCGACAACGTGACCAATCTCCAACTCTTTCTCAACAACATTATTTTTATTACAATTATTATCTATATCCTGGGTTTTACTAGGTTCTTTTCTTTCCTCTAATGGCTTACCACTCCTAAGAGTCACTGCCTTTACCTGCTCCTTACCTTCCCTTCTAGGGTGTTCAGTGTCTGAAGGAAGTTTCCCTTGAGGCCTTGCCTTCAGCTCATTAGCTAGCTGACCCACTTGCAATTCCAGGGCTCTCATTGAAGCTTGATTACTTTGAATTGCGGCATCTGTACGAGCCATAAATTCTTTCATTAATTCCTCGAGAGAACTCCCCGAATTTTGCTGGGGCGAAGCCTGCTTATTTTGCTGGGGCAATACCTGCTCTTTTGCAAATCCCGATTGGTTCACCTTTTGTTGTGCTTGCACATTACTTCCCTGTCCTCCACATGAGAAGTTGGGGTGGTTACGCCAACCTGGATTATAAAAGTTAGAATAAGGGTTATTCCTCTGATTACCTACAAAAAATACAGAAGCTGGATTGCTGGAGCAAAACTCGTAGTTGTGGTATACACCACAATAGACACATGCTTCCTCTGCAACTTGGTTCACCACTGCAGCAGGCTCCATAGTTGGTGGTTGCGGGTGACTAATCACTGTCACATTCTTAAGAGCGTTAGCAATCATCGAAAGGTCAGCCCTAATGGTGGACACACCATCAACCTCTAACGCACTCTTAACCTTTCTATTTGTGCCTCTAACATCCGACCACTTACAACTATTAGTAGATATTCTTTCTAAAATTTCATGGGCTTCATTAAAAGTTTTTGCCAAAAGGGCCCGTCCGACCGAAGCATCAACCATACCTTGAGTTGCTTCGTTTAACCCATTGTAAAATGTTTCCATTTGGATACATTGTGGTAAACCATGGTGGGGACACTTTCACAAAAGCTCCTTAAACCTTTCCCAAGCCTCACTAAAAGTCTCATCTTCAAGTTGCCTAAACCCTACTATTTCACTCTTTAATTTAGCATTCCTATTAGGTGGGAAATATTTACTCAAAAAAATTTCTGCTAACTCATTCCATGTCCTAATTGATCCCGGAGCAAAAGAGTTTAACGATGCTTTTGCTCTATCTCTAAGAGAATACGGGAAAAAAGTTAATCTAAGGGCATCCCTAGGCACTCCCTGAATTACAAAAGAATCACTAACTCCTAGAAAAGACTTAAGATGTAAATGAGGATCTTCAGATGACAAACCATGAAATTGCCCCACGATTTGCAACATCTGAAACATTACCGGTTTCATTTCAAAATTTGCTGCCTGAATTTGAGGACGTGCAATCCCTGGATTTAACTCGTCAAACATTGGAAAAGCATACGCTCGAATGGCTCTGGCCCTATCGTTCGCGACCAAGATAGGATTCTCCTGATTATTTTGCTGCTCATTTTGCTCCAGCGGCGGATTTTGCTGCAGCAAACGGTTCTAGGGGTCTGCTGGATCTTCAGGACCCTGCGGGAATCCTATCGATTTCTGGATCAAGCTCGAACCTTACCCCAGGCGGATCGCTCATGCACCAAACTCACACCTGTAAAAACAAAAGAAACAATCAAAAAGTTCTAGCACCAAACCACTAAAACACATACACAAAACAGATCAGATAAAAACTTATTCAGTCCCCGGCAACGGCGCCAAAAACTTGTTGGGTTCCTAGAGTGAGTAAAAATATGATATAAAAAGACTCCAGAACTCTGTGCAAGTATACACAGTCTGCAGCAAGTAATAAGTATTTATCAATCCAAGGTCAGAATTAGCTTCCACTTTATCTATTTTATATGACTTTTCAATGGTTTCAAAGATGGTAAAAATGATTGATTTTTATAGGAATAATGCTGAAGCAAAAGAAATGACAGAACAACAAGTAAACAAATAGTCAGGAAAATTAGAAACAGGCGCTGGTCAGGATTTAGCAAATTGTTTTAAAAGATGCTCTAGGAATATTATTGATCATGCAAAACTCTCACAGTCTTATTAGCAGATTCCTCCCGAAACTCCGGATCTTTTGGAATGTGTTTCAACCCCAATGAAGTACTACCGATCAAGCACTAGGCAACTGGCTATCCCTAGCTCAGTCACTGGCGTTCACCAATACACAATGATCTAGTGTGATTAATCGCCACACTCCCTAAATCATCCCTGAAACTAGAGAGAGGTATTCATACCAGCTGGCCAGGCGGGCATAAAATAGAAACAAACTCAACAATTAATCAAGATGCGTTAATAAATTTATATTACTAGAAATTAAGCACGACAATCACATTGTTCCTAACCAACGCCTAAAGCTACTTGGTTCATAAGATGTATGGAAACACAAGTTACAATATGAGTAGGCATGTCCATAATCACAAGATAATAATAGAAAATATTTATCTCCTCAATCAGCTTGCGAATGATGGTCTTCTTGGTCTCCAATCTCTCTCCTCTATTCGGCTCCCAAAGGTGGAAGTAACCTTCCAAGAATGGAATGTTTTCTCCCAAAAGTGGAATGACTTTGACTTGGGCGGCTGCTTCCTTTTATAGAAGGATAGGAGGCTTGAATTAGGTTGACCTAGACACGTGTATGGCTCTCCTTGCTCCTTTATCACGAGAATAACTCAACAGAATTCTGTTTGTCAACTTGGCTAACGAGCTAGGACGTGGCAGTTTTGCTCGCAGCTTTGCTGCAGCACAGAATTTGCTCCCTCCAGTCGCTCAGCAATGCATTCTGCACAAGATAACTTCCAAAGCTTCCATTCTTCCAAATGAGTTAAAACATTTAATATATATCTAAAACCAACCCTATTAAGCACAAAAGACACACAAATCCCTACAGAAATGAGGCCTAAATAACTACCTTTTGAACAGTTATCAGGCAACCATGTCTAAGGCACAACAGACAACGGGTATTCGTCGAATGGTCATAATCAAGGCTTTTCAGTCGCTGGATAGCAAATAAAAGATACGAGTTACAAACTTTAAAAACCTACAAGGGTTAGACAACGCTATTAGGGCCTAAGATATTAATGGAAACCTATAGCATGCTTTTAACCCACAAACAACAACCAGAAACTCACACACTGAGGCCCTATGGGAGTTGGGCAACGCTTTTAAAGCCTAAATAACTCATGGGTATTGATTAAACATGCTTTTAAGGCTTTAACCTCTAATGGGTATCAAACCCTTAAGCTATTAAACTAAAAACAACAATGAATCTTACCCAACGAACCTGATTTCATGCAAGACGGGTTATATTAACCTAGAACAACACACTAGAACGATTCTTGGGCAATGGGTATTCGAGCTTATAATGATTCGGATCCAATCGATCACTTCGACGGCGCTGCAGAATAGAAATTTCAATATTAACTTAAATTTCTAGCACCTAACGAAATGGGTATTCGATTCAAGCACCAACCAAGACTGGGTAAGGCTTAAACATACCGAATAGAGCGATACAAGCCCAAATTACCCGCTGGACAGAGATGAAAACGTGAGGAAAGGAGGCTCGGGTTGTTGGACGCTCACCAATCTGATCGAAACGAGAGATGGGAGTTAGAACGACCTTAGATCTACTAGGAACAAAAGAAATTGAGAGCTTACTCACGGGTTCTTGGTCGAACAACGCTAAAGAGAGGGAGACAGCGCGTGGGTTTCTTGGCCAAACAAAGAAAATGAGGGAGAGAGAGATCGCACTCAGACTACGACATACGGGCGGCAGTGGCGCTTTGGCTGCGCGGCTTCCACGCGAAAATAACAAAAGAGAGAGAGAGAATCGTGGGTTCTTGTTGTCAGCGACACCATGAGAGCGACGACAGCGAGCTTGGCTGCAACGACACGACGATGGTGACGCTGGAACTCTAGCGACGGCGGCGTGCTGCACTCTGACGACGACGCTGTCTGGAATTCACGGCAAGAAGAAGTTGAGGGAGGGGGTAGGTGGCTACACAAGAAGGAGGGAAAAAGAGATGAGAGTTAGGGCTTTTCTTTTCTTTTCTTTTCTTTTAGCTTCGCTTTTCTATTTCCTTTCTTTTCTTTTAAAAATAAAACCCTAAGAAAGAAAACCCAATTAAATATGAAATTGGACTTTATCTAGGATTTTATTTAAAATCCCAAACTTAACTGCTAAACGATTTGGTATAGAAAATAATCCAATTGATTAAGGATTTGGGTCTTTTGATATTTAAAATAAATATCGAATATTACACCTCCAAACTTAGGAATTAAAGATATAAATTTAAAATCCTTTTTCCTAAATTTTAGAAATTTAATTTAACGATCCAAGGCTAAGCTTACATTCTAATTTTTCAAATTAGAACAAGAAAGCTCAACATACCTAAAAAAGCCTTGATTCCGAAACGCGGGGCATTACAGTAACATATCAAGTATATCATTGGTATATCATCATTTAATCAGACCATTCTCGAGTAAGAGAGGAGAAGGAAAAGAAAAAGGATAAGGTAAGAGAGGTACGTGGGAAAAATATTGGTGGTTGGTTTGCTCATAATTTATTGAAGAAAAATCAAATCAATTGAGTAAAAAATTGAAAGAACAAACAAAGAGACAAAAGAAGGAAGGTAGGAACAAGAAGGTACAATAATTTGAGGGAATTTGACAGGAGAGAGCACATGTTGTGTTGGCGCCAAACATTTAATGGGGTCTAATGTCAAATTTGACACATTAACTATGGTATCCAAGTTGTCTTTTTTATACCCTGGTTGTTTTAATCGTATTGTATGAGCACATTTTAGACTATGATTATCTTTCTAACTATAGTGTAAAGTTGGATTTTAGACCATGGTTTTTTAGTCGTGGTGTAAAATTAGATTTTAGACTAATACTTTTTTTTAAACATGGTGTAAAGTTGGGTTTTAGACCATGGTTGTGATCAACCCACTAGAAGAATTTGTCTTTTAATGTCAGTCAAAGGAAACAATGTCGGTCAGACGACTGACATTAAAATTTTTAATCTCGGTCGGTTTTACATATCGGGCATTGCATGACATTAAATAAAAGGTACCTTTTAATGTCAGTCGATTTTTTATTTCGGTCAATGCCCAACATTAAAACATATGTCTGACAGTCGGTCAGTTTTTTATGTTGGTCAATGGCCAACATTAAATGTAACGCCCCAAGCCCAGGATTCGGAATTTGGATTCAGTACCTAACGACCCCGACATTCCCCTACGACCTAGCCACGTTACCATACTCGTCTTAAACTGCTTCCAAGAGTGAAGACTATCCCCACAAACCAACACGGGGTCCTTTTAGCATGCTTTGTCCTAACTCACATGCTTCCTAGGAAAATTCCCAGGAGATCACCCAACTAGAACTTCTCCAAGCCAAGCACGCTTAACTTCAAAGTTCCTATGATTGAGCCACCGAAAAGGAAGGTGCACCTTGTTGGTATAGGTAGTATCTGTCAATTCTTTTAAGCTTATCTTGACCATGTTTTCATGTCCTCAGGATCCCTCTCATTCGGATGTGGTCTCGGTTCATTCATGTACCCCTCCTAACCTCGGGCGACACATGCCCACCAGCTTCCGCCTTGGTTCGTCCCCAAACCACATCCTACTGGGAGAGGTTCCGCTCTGATACCATCTGTCACACCCCAGATCAAGGATTCGAAATCCATTGTAACGCCCCGCGTTTCGAAATCGAGCCATTTTGGAATTAACTGGGCATTTTTATTCTAATTTGAAAAATTAGAATTTAAGCTTAGCCTCGGGTCATTAAAATAAATTTCTATAACTTAGGGGAAAGAGATTTTTAATTAAATCTTTAATTTCCTAAAGTTTGGAGGTTTCATAATCGATATATATTTTGAATATCAAAAGACTCAAACTCCTCTTAATCAGTTTAAACCCTGAATTCTTTAGGAGCTATGATTGGGTTTAAAATTCAAATTGGGGATTTAAATTGAAATCCTAATTCCTAATTAAATTGGGAATTTTATTCTTGGGGTTTGTTTAAATGAATAAAGGAAAAAAAAAAGATATTAGTAATTAAGGAAAAAGAAAAAAAGAAAACCCTAAATCCTTTCCTCTCTCTTTCTCCCTCTCATCTCACGTGTGAATAAGCCAACCCCCCCACCCGATTTCCACCCTTCAACCGCCCAGCCCCGCTGCCGTCGCCATCGTCTTCCTCGTCTCAGTGCTGCCACCGCCAGTCACGTTTTCTCCCTCCCTTTCTCGGTTTCGTCTTCGCCGACAGCAGCAGACGCAAGCGCCGCTACCGTTAAGCTTGTGCCGCTGCCCCTCGCTTGAAATCAGAGAGCCCAGACATCAGTTGGTTCTTTCGTCGCCTTCTTCGTATATTCTCCACCGGAAATCGAAAACCCACACAAGGATTTGCACGATTTTGGTTTCGAACGTCACGAACCCGTGTGTAAGCTCTCTTTTCCTTTGTTCTTGGTTGTTTTAGGCTTGATCTAAGGTTCCTTGGTTCGGTTTGGTTAGATCTTGCGTGCCTAACAGTTCAGAGCCATTTTTACTCGCGTTTTTGCCTCTTTCCAGCATCGTTTTCGGGCGTTTTCGTCGTCGTTTGGCGATTCAGGTAAGCTTTAACTCTTACCCATGCTTGGTTGGGGTTTAAATCAAAATGCCCATTCGTTTTAGTGCTGGAAATTTAGTTTAGTGACGAGTTTCTGATCTGCAGCGCAGACTTTGCTCCAATCTTGGGTGTTTCGGCGCTGTTTAAGCGATACCGGTAAGTTTAGGCCCTTACCCATACTCATTTAAACCTTTAATCAAGTTTAAGTAAATACCCACTTGTTTATGTGCTGCAAATTTAAGTTGGAATTGAAATGTCTATTCTGCAGCGCCGTCTAAGTGTTTGATTGACTTCAAATCACTTAAGTACGATCGCCCACTGCCCAAGGATCATCCTAGCACACTGTTCGAGGTTATTGCAACCCGTCTAGCGTGAAATCGGGTCCGTTTGGGTAAGAATCATTGTTGGCTTTAGTTTATTAGCTCAAAATATTGATATCCATTAGAGGTTATAGCCTTAAAAGCATGATTAATTGATACCCATTAATTGTTTAGCCGTTTAAAGTGTTGCCCAACCCTTGTAGGTTCCTAAATCATGAATTTATGAGTTTTTGCTTGCTGGTCGTGGTTTAAAAAGCATGTTAAACTATCAACTATCAAGTGACATTTCTCCCAATTAAGAACTAGATGGGTATCCTCACATCTTTTTAACACCTTACTTAAATTATCCAAAAAACTCTGAAAAGACCCTCCAAAAACTGAAAAATCATCCATAAATACCTCAACAATTGACTCAATCATATTAGAAAAAATTGCTAACATACACCTCTGAAATGTTGCTGGGGCATTGCAAAGGCCAATAGGCATTCACCTAAAAGCAAACGTCCCATAAGGGCAGGTGATAGTGGTGCAACAATAATGGGCAACGTCTCACCTTCCCCAAGATACACATACTTTAGATGATCCGGCAAGGGCTTCAAATCTAAAGTGAGTGCCTCAATCAGGGATGGCTTAATAGGAGGAGACTTCCTTTCATCCAAATCTAAAGACTCAAAAACATCCTCACACCTAGACACTTCTTTTTCACTTTTTCTTTCTAAAGAAAATACTTCTAACTCCTCTACACTAACCTCTCCATGATTTTCCAAATGCTTGTTTGGCAAATCCTGCATTGTTGTCTCAAAATTTGTGTTCTCCAGAATACTAATGAAAGAACAATCTTCCACTTCGTCTGGATAGTTCATGGCCTTAAAAACATTAAACTTTACTTCCTCATTATAAACTTTCATTGTTAATTCCCCTTTTTGAACATCTATCAATGTCCTACCAGTAGCCAAAAATGGACGACCAAGAATAATAGAGACATCTTTGTCAGCCTCATAATCTAAGATAATAAAATCAACAGGGAATATGAATTTATCTACTTTCACTAAGACATCCTCAATTTTACCCTCTGGATATGTGATAGACCTATCAGCTAATTGAAGTGTGACTGTGGTAGGCTTAGCTTCACCAATACCTAGCTTTGGATAGACTGAAAGAGGCATAAGGTTAATGCTTGTGCCTAAATCACAAAGTGCTCTACCTAACTCTTTTCCACCAATTGAGACGGGAATAGTGAATGACCCTGGATCCCTAGCCTTGGTTGGTAGCCCATTCTTAAGAATAACACTACATTCCTCAATAAGAGATACAGTTTCTGATGACATGCAAAAATGTCATCATTTTCCTATTAATTTTGGCTAGTTTTATGCTTGAATTGTGTACTTTAATGCTATTTTCTGTTTAAATTTCAGAAAACCGAGTCAAAGAAGAAAAACCGGAATTTTGAGAGATTTTGGATGATTTTGGAGGCTTTTTGAGCAATTTGGAGAATTACATTGAAGATCCGAGTCCAAAAAGCCAAGAAGAATGAATTAGAAGCCCAAATTCATGAATTTCAAGCCTTAAAAGTATCAATTTGGTCAAGAAGGGAGTCCAAAATCCATTACAAGAAGTATTTTGGCCAAACGAAAGTCGGAGGCCCAAAAGTGGAGTCAAAATCGGGCCATTATTGAAGATTCAGGGCCTAGTGTCTCGACGCTAAGCCTGGAGCGTCTCGACGCTAGGCAGCTGCGTGGAAAGATCCAGAATCGCGAGAGCGTCGCGACGCTGACCAAGTAGCGTCTCGACGCTGCGACGTCTTGGAGCCCAAGAAAAGATGACGTCAGAGCGTCTCGACGCTGTCCTTATAGCGTCTCGACGCTGCGCCTGCTGAGAGCCTATAAAAGGAGCCTTTTGCATCCATATTTTGTGTGCCAATTTGTGGGTTTTCACCCCATTCTAGAGTCTACTCTAAAATTTGGGATTTTTGGGAGAGTTTTGGAGCTTTGTTGAAGATCTTTGGAGCTCGGGATCGAAGGAGGTCGGCGCGGGATCGAGGAGATCGACACTTTTATGAGCATTTCTCTTCCCTTTTCCTTTATGTTTTAGTTTCTAGAATTGTTGTGATTAGGAATTATTGAATTTTAGTGATTATGAGTAGTAAATTCCTAAATTCTATGAGATTGATTTAGATGTTGAACCTCTGCTGAATTAATGAATTGATGTTGTTTAATTGTCATTATTGTTCATTTGTGCATTTTGTCCGTAATGCTTTTAATCGACTGATCACTGATTAAATGAATCGTTACTAAGTGGAAACTCGACGGAGAGAAGCTTAGACTAGAACTGAATGCATGACTAACGGTTATTTACCCGGGTGACACGGGACAAAATAAATAACGTTAGAGGTTGTATTGAAGGGTCGTAATGCCATACTAAGTAAATAAAGATGAGACTGAAAGGAGATTCTTTATTGAACAGTATGAGATAGGAGGAGACCGACAGGAGAATCCTTGAAATTAGGCTTCTAGACTTATGAATCAAATGATTTGTTAATCCATATTGGTTAATTGATTAAGCATTAAAGGTCCAATTGTTAAAATCAACTACTCTAGAATTATCCCATCAGATTGTGTCACCATTTATCTTTTGCTTTCTAGATTAGCTTTTTGTTATTCTTTCCGGCATTAGATTTTGTTCTCTAAATAAAGCTAAGCAAGATTATTTGCGGTAATTAATTGAATAAATCCAATCCCTGTGGAGACGATACTCTATACTCAAAATCACTATATTACTTGTCACGACCCGTGCGCTTGCGGAATTTAAAATCGTGCAACAGTTTCAAACTCACTTAACCTCTTCTTTTTAGTTAAAATATCCTTAAAAATTTTAGCATAATTAGACATTTGCTCAACAACTTCTACTAAAAGGATATTTATATGCAATTGCCTAAGAATCTCTAAAAACTTCCTAAATTGATCATCTTGATTCTTAGGCCTTTGCCTTTGTGGAAAAGGTAGAGGTGGTACATAAGGTGGGGGCGGCACATAAGGTGGTTCCACATCTAGAACAGAACCAGATGCTCCAGCATCATTATTGCTGCCTCCAGCACCTTTACCAGACACCAACTCTTTCTCAAAAACGACATTTTTATCATAATTCTTTTGTATATCCTGGGGCTTACTAGGCTCTTTTCTCTCTTCTAGTGACTTACCACTCCTTAGAGTCACTGCCTATACTTGCTCCTTACCTTCCCTTCTAGGGTGTTCGGTATCCGCAGGAAGTTTCCCTTGAGGCCTTGCGTTTAGCTCGTTAGCTAGCTGGCCCACTTGCAATTCCAGGGCTCTCATTGAAGCTTGATTACTTTGAATCGCGGCATCTGTACGTGCCATATATTCTTTCATCATTGCCTCAAGAGAACTCTCTGAATTTTGCTGGGGCAATAACTGTGATTTAGAAAATCCTGACTGGTTCACCTTCTGCTGTGCTTGCGCCACCATGGATTATAAAAGTTAGAATAAGGGATATTCCTTTGATTACCTACAAAAAACACAGAAGTTGGATTGTTGGGGAAAAACTCGTAGTTGTGCTCTTCACCACAATAGACACATGCTTCCTCTACAACCTTGTTCACAACTGCAGCAGGCTCCACCACCGGCGGCTGCTGATGACTAACCACTGTCACATTTTTAAGAGCGTTAGCTAACATTGCAATATCAGCCCTAATGGTAGACACACCATCAATCTCTAACACACTCTTAACTTTTTTATTTGAGCTTCTAACATTGACCACTGACAACTATTGGTTGATATTCTTTCTAAAATTTCATGGGCTTCATTACAGGTTTTTGCCAAAAGGGCCCCTCCAGCCGAAGCATCTATCATACCTTGGGTTGCTCCATTTAACCCATTGTAAAATGTTTCCATTTGGATACAATGAGGTAAACCATGGTGGGGACACTTTCGTAAAAACTCCTTAAACCTCTTCCAAGCCTCACTAAAAGTTTCATCTTCAAGTTGTCTAAACCCTACTATCTCACTCCTCAATTTGGCATTCCTAGTTGGTGGAAAATAATTACTAAGAAATTTTTCCGCTAACTCATTTCATGTCCTAATTGATCCTGGAGCAAAAGAATTTAGCCACGCCTTTGCTCCATCTCTAAGAGAATACGGGAACAAAGTTAATCTAAGGGCATCCCTACACACTCCTAGAATCACAAACGAATCAATAACTCCTAGAAAAGACTTAAGATGTAAATGAGGGTCTTCAGATGACAAACCATGGAACTGACCCACGGTTTGCAACATCTGAAACATTACTGGTTTCATTTCAAAATTTGCTGCCTCAATTTGAGGACGTTCAATTCCTGGATTCAACTCATCAAACATTGGAAAAGCATACTCTCGAATGGCTCTGGCCCTATCATTCGCTACCAAGATAGGATTCTCAACCTGATTATTTTGCTGTCCATTTTGCTCTAGCAGCGGGTTAGGCTGAGAATCCTATCTTGGTAGCGAATGATAAGGCCAGAGCCATTCGAGCCTATGCTTTTCCAATGTTTGATGAGTTGAATCCAGGAATTGCACGTCCTTAAATTGAGGCAGGAAATTTTGAAATTAAATCGGTAATGTTTCAAATGTTGCAAACCTGATCAGTTCCATGGTTTGTCATCTGAAGACCCTCATTTACATCTTAAGTCTTTTTTAGGAGTTAGTGATTCATTTGTAATTCAAGGAGTGTCTAGAGATGCCCTTAGATTAACTTTGTTCCTGTATTCTCTTAGAGATGGAACAAAGGCGTGGTTAAATTCTTTTGCTCCAGAATCAATCAGGACATGGAATGAGTTAGCGGAAAAATTTCTTAGTAAGTATTTTCCACCAACTAGGAATGCCAAATTGAGGAGTGAGATAGTAGGGTTTAGGCAACTTGAAGATGAAACTTTTAGTGAGGCTTGGGAAAGGTTTAAGGAGCTTTTGCGAAAGTGTCCCCACCATGGTTTACCTCATTGTATCCAAATTGAAACATTATACAATGGGTTAAATGGAGCAACCCAAGGTATGGTCGATGCTTCGGTTGTAGGGGCCTTTTTGGCAAAAACCTTTAATGAAACCCATGAAATTCTAGAAAGAATATCAACCAATAGTTGCCAGTGGACAGATGTTAGAGGCTCAAATAAAAAGGTTAAGAGTGTTTTCGAAGTTGATGGTGTGTCTACCATTAGGGCTGATATTACAATGATAGGTAACGCTCTTAAAAATGTGACAGTGGTTAGTCATCAGTAGCCGCTAGTTGTGGAGGCTACTGTAGTGGTGAACCATGTTGCAAAGAAATCATGTGTCTATTGTGATGAAGAGCACAACTACGAGTTTTGCCCCAACAATCCAGCTTCTGTGTTTTTTGTAGGTAATCAAATGAATTACCCTTACTCTAACTTTTATAATCCAGGTTGGTGCAACCCCCCTAACTTTGCATGGGGAGGGCAAGGAAGCAATTTGCAAGCCTCTCAAGCACAGCAAAAGGTGAACCAGTCAGGATTTGCTAAATCACAAGTATTGCCCCAGCAAAATAAGCAGGCTATGCCCCAGAAAAATTCGGAGAGTTCTCATGAGGCAATGATGAAAGAATATATGGCTCTTACAGATGCCACAATTCAAAGTAATCAAGCTTCAATGAGAGCCCTGAAATTGCAAGTGGGCCAGCTAGCTAACGAGCTGAAGGCAAGGCCTCAAGGGAATCTTTCTTCAGATGCTGAGCACCCTAGAAGGGAAGGTAAGGAGTAGGTACAAGCAGTGACTGTAAGGATTTGTAAGCCACTAGAAGAGAGAAAAGAGCCTAGTAAATCCGAGGATATAGAGAAGAATTGTGATAAAAATGTCGTTATTGAAAAAGAGTTGGAGTCTGGTAAAGGTGCTAGAAGAAGCAATAATGATGCTGGAGCATCTGGTTTGTTCCAAATGTGGAACCGCCTTATGTGCCGCCCCCACCTTATGTACCACCTCTTCCTTTTCCACAAAGGCAAAGGCCTAAGAATCAAGATGGTCAATTTAAGAAGTTGTTAGAAATTCTTAAGCAATTGCATATAAATATCCCTTTAGTAGAAGTCGTTGAGCAAATGCCTAATTATGCTAAATTGCTTAAGGATATTTTAACTAAAAAGAAGAGGTTAGGTGAATTTGAAGCTATATCTCTTACTGAGGAATGTAGTGTTATTCTTAAGAATGGGCTACCAACCAAGGCTAAGGATCCAGGGTCATTCACTATTTCTATCTCAATAGGTGGAAAAGAGTTAGGTAGAGCACTTTGTGATTTAGGCACAAGCATTAACCTTATGTCTTTTTCAGTCTATCAAAAGCTAGGTATTGGAGAAGCTAGGCCTACCACAGTCACATTCCAATTAGCTGATAGGTCTATCACATATCCAGAGGGAAAAATTGAGGATGTCTTAGTGAAAGTAGATAAATTCATATTTCCTGTTGATTTTATTATCTTAGGTTATGAGGAAGACAAAGATATCCCAATTATTCTTGGTCATCCATTTTTAGCTACTGGTAGGGCATTGATAGATGTTCAAAAAGGGGAATTAACAATGAGGGTTTATAATGAGGAAGTAAAGTTTAATGTTTTTATGGTCAAGAAGTATCCAAACGAAGTGGAAGATTGTTCTTTCATTAGGATTCTGGAGAACAGAATTGTTGAGACAACAATGAAGGATTTGGCAAACAAGCATTTGGAAGATCGTGGAGAGGTTAGTGTAAAGGAGTTAGAAGTTTGTTCTTTAGAAAGAAAAAGTGAAAAACAAGTGTCTAGGTGTGAGGATGTTTTTGAGTCTTTAGATTTGGATGAAAGGAAGGCTCCTCCTATTAAGCCATCCCTAGTTGATGCACCCACTTTAGATTTGAAGCCCTTGCCGGATCATCTAAAGTATGTGTGTCTTGGGGAGGGTGAGACGTTGCCCATTATTGTTGCATTAGATTTAATGATGAAGGATGAAGAGGCCTTAATAAAGTTGCTGCAACAATATCGCAAAGCAATAGGTTGAACATTGGCTGACATTCAGGGAATTTGCCTGTCTTTCTGTATGCATAAAATTACTCTAGAGGAGGGATCCTTTAGGAGTATTGAACAACAAAGAAGGCTTAACACTACAATGAAAGAGGTTGTTAAAAAGGAGTTGATCAAATGGTTGGATGCTGAGATTATTTATCCAATTGCAGATAGCAATTGAGTAAGCCCTGTCCAATGTGTTCCTAAGAAAGGAGGGGTCACAGTGGTGTCTAATAAGGACAATGAGTTTTCTAGGTCATGTTGGATTTTATAGAAGGTTCATAAAGGATTTTTCCAAAATAAGTAAACCTTTTTGTAACTTATTGTGTACTGATCATGTTTTTTTACTTTAATGCAGATTGTAGGAAGGCTTTTGAAACTTTAAAGGCTGCTTTAATCTCAGCCCCCATTCTGTGTGCACCTAATTGGAGTTTACCATTTGAGGTAATGTGTTATGCGAGTGATGTTGCAGTATGTGCAATGTTAGGGCAAAAGCAGGGCAAGTTTATCCATCCTATTTATTATGCAAGCAAGGTTTCGAATGAGGCACAAATCAACTATACAACTACTGAAAAGGAGTTGTTAGCGGTATTGTTTGCCTTTGAGAAATTCCGTCCATATTTGGTTGGATCCAAAGTCACGGTTTTCACAGATCATGAAGCAATAAGGTACTTAATGTATAACAAAGATACTAAGCCTAGATTGATTCGTTGGGTGTTGTTATTACAGGAATTCGACTTGGAGATAAAGGATAAGAAGGGATCAGAGAATGCCATTGCATATCATTTGTCTCGTCTTGATCCAACATCATCTTTGCTGAAGTAATCTGCCATTTCAGACTCATTTCCAGATGAACAACTTTTCCCTGTTGAGGTAAAGGTGGTCAAGGATATCCCTTGGTATGCTGATATTGCCAACTTTTTGGTAAAAGGAGTCACTCCTATTGGTATGGACTGGAGGCAGATGAAAAAGTTTAAGCATGATGCAAAATGTTTCTATTGGGATGAGTCGTTTGTGTATAAGCAATGCTCTGATGGTATTATTCGTAGGTGTGTTTCAGGTGATGAAGCAAAGGAAATCCTGGAGCAATGTCATTCTTCGCCGTATGGAGGTCATTTCAGCGGTCAGATGACAACTATGAGGATTTTGCAATGTGGATTCTTCTGGCCTTCCTTATTTAAGGATGCCCATTGGTTCTACAAGCAGTGTGATGCTTGCCAGAGGAGAGAAAATTTAGGGTCTAGAGATGAAATGTCTCTTACTTACATTTTAGAATTGGAATTATTTGATGTATGGGGTATTGATTTTATGGGTCCATTTCTCCTTCTAATGGTAATGTTTTTATCTTATTGGCAGTTGATTACGTATCCAAGTGGGTGGAGGCCATTGCATGCCATCAGAATGATGCTAAGACGGAATCGAGGTTTCTTCAATCGCACATTTTTGCGCGGTTTGGGACACCTAGAGCTTTAGTGAGTGATGAGGGTACACATTTTGTTAATAATACTTTAGCTAAGCTTTTAGCTAAGTATGAAATTTAGCATAGGATAGCTACCCTTCATCACCCACAAACAAATTGTCAAACTGAAGTTAGCAATAGGGAAATTAAATCTATTTTAGAGAAAGTAGTCCATCCATCTAGGAAAGATTGGTCTTTTCGGTTAAATGGGGCTCTTTGGGCTTATAAGACAGCCTATAAGACTCCTCTAGGTATGTCTCCCTATAGGTTAGTATATGGAAAGACATGTCATTTACCATTAGAGTTAGAGCATAAAACGTTTTGGGCTTTGAAAAAATTGAATTTTGATATGAGTCGTGCATGGGCAATAAGAATGCTGCAGCTTAACGAATTAGATGAGTTTCGTCAATTTTCTTACGAAAATGCAAAAATGTATAAAGAAAAGACTAAGCAGTGGCATGATAAGAAAATAAAACCTAAAGAGTTTGTCAAAGGTCAGAGAGTTTTGCTTTATAACTCTAGATTGAAATTGTTTCCTGGAACACTAAAATCCAAATGGTCTGGGCCATTTGTTGTGATTGAAGTTTTTCCTCATGGAGCAATTACTTTGCGAGATGAAAAGGATGGGAGAATGTTCAAAGTTATTCGACAGCGAGTGAAACATTATTGGGGTGAGGAATTCTAGTCGAAATATCCTTCCCTAAAATTGGTTGATGAATGAGAGAGCAAGAGTTGTGCGAGAGCATTTCGTATAACAATATTTTTGAGCTCCCAAGATTTGTTGTGATTTTATTTTTCGCTGATTGGTTTAATTTTATAGAGGGATGAAGTCGAAGAAGTTGTAAGGAAAGTAGTGGAAGACGTTGCTGATGTTTTGGTTAAGGAGGAAACCCCAAAAGAACATGAGGAACAAGATCTTGGACAAAATGAGCCGATTATTGAGAATCTGCAAGAAGTTCAAGAGAAGCAAACAGAGGATATGCAAGGAAAGGGAAATGGTCAGGAAATTCAAGAGCAAGAAGCTCAGGTTGAAGTCATTATACCAGAAGTTCCGCACCGCCGTCGGAAGCAGAAGGTTGGCCGCATCAAGGTAATCTGGATGGATACTCCTTCGTCGCCAACGACTAATTATGAAAAAGAGAATACATAAAAAGAAGAGTAGGAGAAAAAAGGGGTCAGAGGACCAGGTGAGAGAAGAAACTGAGAAAATAGCAGAGGAAGAAATTTTGATGAAGCAAAGAGAAGACAAGGGTAAATTCTTTGTTTAATCCTCATGATTTCCCACATGCAGGATATAATGAGATGGCTACAGCGCCAACTAATGAGCAATTGAACGTAGCTGTTCGAGAGGTGGGAATCGAGGGGCCCAGTGGCGCTTGTTGAAGACAGAAAAGAGAACCTTCCAAGCGGCCTATCTCAAGAGCGAGGCCAACACTTGGTTGGGATTCATTAAACTACACCTGCTGTCAAACACTCACGACTCTACTGTCTCACGTCATCGAGTACTTCTGGTATTTGCTATATTGAGATCATTAAGTATTGACGTTGGAAAAATTATCTCCAGTGAAATTCATTCCTGTTGGAGGAAGAAGGTGGGTAAGCTCTTTTTCCCGAACCCAATTACTATGTTGTGTTAAAGAGTTGGAGTTCCCATGAATGCAGACGATGTCACTTTGATGGACAAGGGAGTAATAGACACGCTGAACCTGGCAAGGTGGTTTGGTGTGCGACATCCCCCAAATGCAAGAGCAACTGCAAATGCATTCCAGCCGGATGGAGTTTACCGAAAGGCAATTCCAAACCTTTTGGAATTATGTGAAGCGAAGGGATGTCGCATTGAGGAGGGCCTTACAGTCCAATTTTTTTAAACCATATCCAGACTTCCCAGTATTCCCTGATGACCTATTGAACCCCTGGATCCCACCGCCGCCGATAGAGAGAGAAGGAGATGAGGAGGAGGACCCTGGTCAGGATGATTGAAAAAGTAGAAGTGGGGCGAACATTATTTTTTATGAAATGTTTTTGTTGCTTGCATATTCCTGACCTCAATCTTTTTTTTGTTTCTGTTTTTCTGTTTTTATTTTTCTGTTTCTAGGATAAACAAAAATTATCTGCTAATGTAAATCTTTTTCTATTTTTCTAATGAAATTTCCGAAGTTGTTTCTGTTTTACGCACTGAGCATTCCTAATTTAACCATTTTCTTCTAATTTTTTGAAGCAAGGGCTAGTTAGCTTAATTAGATCAAGGTATTCTGATCTCCAAAAACCTTTTTCTTGAGCATTTCTTCTAGCTTGGTCATCGTTGCGGCAAGAAGATTATGAGGTAGTGTTGATTTATTTGATTCACCTTAAGCTTAATTCTAGTCCCACGCTTAGTTTAAAATTCAGATAGAAATATTTAAGTTTGGGGGTATAATTTATAATGTTAATGATTCATTGAGGGCAATGAATAATTCAATTTTGGGGGACTTTTTGCTACTACAATTGTTTTGCTCGAGCATTCCTCTCCTTCATTAAATAATTTTATAGGGTATTGAGTAGCCAGGGACATTTGTGACACCCACAATTTGTCTTTGCATCAAAAGATCACCTAGGAAATATGAAAATATGAAAAATTATTATCTGCTGAAAAAAATTAATTGTGAAACTTTTGCTGAGAAAATTCACCGAGCAAAAGTTTTGAAGGATGAATGACAATCCAGCAGTTCTTCTATCTCCCAGGACTTAGGTGAGCTTCATCATAAAATGTCGCCATTCTCAGGAGCAAGGGATAGAATAACTAAGGATTTTTTAGCTTAGCAAAGAGTATTTAGCCAAGGTAGTGATGAGTTTGAGGCAAGGGTATACTGCACCATAAAGTGGGTCATCCCAAGCTTAAAAGCTTATGACTGCAGGGCTGCTTAAAGTCTCAAGAACAAAAATATAAACCCTTGAAAATGTGTTTTAATATGTCTGATAATAGAGATAGGCTGTGGTGAGTTCTTAGGATTGAGTTAAAAGTGGTGATTATTTGTCTATGCCGGAAGAATTGTATTGTTGCAGCAGTGCTTGGTTTTGTAGAATGCTCAGGCAATGGTTGAAGGTAGTTTTAGATTATCTATTCAATTAAGTTTTGCTTTGTCTAATGTTTTGAGTTCTCAAGGGAAGGTTGGTTAGTATTGCTCGGGACGCGCAATAGTTCAAGTTTGGGGGTATGATAACTCTCCAAAAGAGAGTTATTTAGGCCTTAGTTCTATAGTGTTTTGTGTGTCTTTTGTGCTAAATAAGGTTGCTTTCAGATGAATACCGTTTGGAAGAATGGATGCCTTGAAAGTTATTTTGTGCAGAATATATTGCGTAGCGACTTGAGGGAGCAAAATCTGTGATCAAGCAAAGCATGGAGCAAAAATGCCACGTAAAAGCTCGTTATCAATTTTAATGAACTAAAGTTGGTTGAGCTATTTTCGGACTTAAGAAACAGGGAGAGCCATCCACGTGTACAAATTGACCTAATTTGGGCTTGCTTTCATTCTATAAAAGGGAAGAGTCGTTTCAGGTCAAAGACATTCCACTTTTGGAGAAGGACATTTCTCATTTCCATCTTTGGAAGCTGAATAGAGGAGGAAAGATTGAAGACTTCAAGAAGACCATCAACTACGATTTTTGACCAAGGGAATTAACCTTTTCTTATTCTCTATGCAATATATGTTGATTTGAGCATCTTTGATTAATTGTTGTGCATATTTATATTTTGTGCCCGCCTGGCCAGCTGCTAGTCCCGAGCAAAATAAATTCTAAAGATGCATGAAATAGAATCGCTCAACCCTCAATGATTTTGGAATTCTTAGGATTGAATGGAAAACATGCAAGTGGAATAAGCAAGCACCGCATACTCTTGAAGAAATCTTAAACTAGTTTGAACTTAAGATTAATGAATAGCATGCTCAAGACTTATCTATTGATTCTTTTACTAACCTAGATTAGTCTTATGGCTTTCTCCATTTGTTTTCCCCCTACACTGGCTAAGAGCCCCTAATACTTCGGAGTCCTTCTATCATGCAAAAAAAAGAAACTAGGGTGCCTGTCATCTTTTTCTTTTTTTTTTCATGGGGGAGCAGACTTCTCACATGATTTTTTTTTTCTTCTTCTTTTTCTTTTTCTCCTCCCCCAAACTTGCATTTTGATATCTAATGGTACTAGCTTTCACACTGCGGTGCAGGGACCCTTAACCCGAATTTTATTCTCTGGTTGGCCTAACTGATCACACCGCAGGTAGCTCTTTTTACCCCTAGGCTTTTTTTTTCTTTTGAGCAAGCAAAAAATAATAAATTCTTTTTCAACATATTTTCTTTTTCTCACATTTTCTTTTGTTGCTTTTGCTTTTCTCTTAGCAGGCATAGCATTTTTTCCTACCTAGTTCTTTAGAGCAATCAAGCATGAACTTCCTGATATTAGAAACTAAGCCTATCGGGGTGACAACAACTTTGAAAACCATAATAAGAATCTAGATTTTCAAAGACGTCATTAGATAAGACTATTGCATGCTTTAGACATCAAAACTAAGTATCAAAAAATTTTAAAATTTCACAATTTCTGCCGTGCTCCCAGATTCCACAATCATATAAACCATTTTCTCCCAAAATTTCAAAAATCACATCCTTGGCTATCATAGCTATCTATTCATGCATCCAACAGAATTTAAATATGCTCAACATAGCGGAAGCCTCCCCCAAACTTAAACTAAACATTGTCCCCAATGTTTTAAAACAGAAAAGCATAAAGAGAGATACTGAGACTTCCCTGAGCTAGGAGCGCTTCATTCTCTTCCTTTGGATCCATGAAAAATAGGAAATGTGGAATTTTGGGATTTGCTAAGGTGATCCTGCAAAACAAAATTGGATCACGGAGCAAAGAAAATTATTTACCGCAAAAACAACTAACTACTTTAATCCTTGGGTTGCCTCCTAAGCAGCGCTTTCTTTAACGTCTTTAGCTAGACTAGGCTCGGCACGCTTACGGAGGCTCAAAATAAAAATTTTCATCATCCTCCGGGCCCTGCAAGAAATCACGCACCGAATTGCAAACTACAAACAGGGGAGAAAAAAAACTTTCCCCTGGCCCATCTTCACTAAAGAGATTCTCATAATAACACTTCAGAAAATAATCAGCTGCATCAAATCTCTTTTCTAAATCTCTATTCTCAAAACAATTGTTAACAGAGTCATCAAGCATTATAATATCTACTGGTCTAGGATCTAAAGGTGGCCTATTAATCATGCCAGTCCACTCATCAGAAAAAATATCTACATGCTCAGCAGATCCTTCAGACTCAGAATTAAAAAATGATTCAACTAAGCTATCACATGACTCATCATCAGAAGACTTAAAGATTTCAAGAATTTCAGGATCAGATTCTATACTATGCACAGATTCAAGTTCTTCTGGGTCAGATTCTATGCTATACACATCATCAGGACACGAAAAGAAAGTATTCACATTGTCAGGATTCATGCATTCAGGAATGTCAAGATCAGACTCAATAGATTCACTGTAATCATGGTCAGACTCAAAATTATCTATCAAGCAATCTTTTTTATGCCTTTTATGTTTGTGCTCAATGTCAGGCAATTCAATATCATCATCAAAATTATCCATTTCAGGCAAATCTAATTCATTTTCAAAGGAAGGCAAATCATCAACTGCAGATCTTTCATTATCACAAGCCGGCAAGTCTAATTCATTTTCAAAGTCGGGCAGATCCAAATCATTTTCAAACATAGGATTATCCAAATATGCATTATGATCAAAATCCTCATTATCCATAAGCATTTGTCCTAAGCCTAGGCCAAGATTATAGTCTACCTCTTCATCATCATCAGTCAAGTATTCAGGCCCAACAGAAAAACATGTGTGCAAACTACAAACAGATTCATCTTGGCCAAAAATACTAAACACAACTTTTTCATCATCAATGTTCAAGGTAAGCTTACCTGTATGCACGCTAATCTCAGCCTTACCAGTGGCTAGGAAAGGTCTGCCTAAGATAATTGACACTTCTTTGTCCTCCTTCATATCCAGTACCACGAAATCTACAGGAAAGATGAATTTGTTGACTTTCACCAACACGTCCTCCACAACACCCATCGGGTGGGTAATCGATGTGTCTGCAAGCTGGAGAGTAACGTCAGTGTCTGTCATACCTGATAAACCAATCTTCCTGTAAACAGAGTAGGGCATCAAATTTATACTTGCTCCTAAATCACATAAAGCCCTATCGAAGGATACTTCTCCTATGGTGCAGGGAACAGTAAAACTCCCTGGGTCTTTCTGCTTAGAGGGTATCCTACCAGAAATAATGGTACTGCTACTCTCAGATAAATTAAAAACTTCTTTTTTCAGACTTTTCTTTTTAGAAAGCATTTCCTTCATGAATTTTCCATAGTTTGGCATATTATACAAAGCTTCTACCAATGGAATATTCACAGACAACTTTTTTAACATTTCCAAGAATTTTTGAAATTGTTCATCTAATTTGACATTTTTAAATCTTTGAGGAAAAGGTAACTCCCTGAAATCAAAGGTTGGACATTCGCCCCTCCGCTTGGGCGGGCTAATATGCGAACCTCTGTCATGCTGGTTGCATGGAACCACTTCTTCCTCAGTCAGCTTCTTATTGTCATCCTGCCTTTCATCTTCTTTTCTACCTGCAAAGCTGTTAGAAAAATCACATTTTAATTCAACAGAGTTGGGAGGATGTTGGAACCTTTCAGAGGAGGCTTTTTGTGCCTCAGTCCCTTCATCTTCATCCCTTCTCTTTTCTTCTTCCTTTTTCTTCTCTGAACTGTCCTCCAGTCTTCTGCCACTTCTCAGAACCACCATCTTACACTGCTCTTTCGGGTTAGGCTCAGTATCACTTGGAAACTTTCCCTTTTGAAGGGCATTTACCGCTGAAGCAATCTGACCTATCTGCACTTCCATATTCTTTAGAGATGCGTCGTGGTTGTTTACTGATGTTTGGAGATTCACATTCAATATTCTTTGTTCCTTGATGAATAAAGCCACCATCTCCTCCAGATTATTTTTCTTCTCAGGAGCACTCGTTGATGCAAAACCTGGAGGTGGCTGCAAAACATTCTTCGTATTTGCATATGAGAAGTTCTCGTGATTGCGCAGACTGGGGTGGTAGAAGTTTGGTACTCCTTGAGTATATGGTCTATTTCCTATGTATTGAACTTCTTCCACATCTTGACCTTCTTTCTTTGAGTGACCTTCAGCTAAGGTGGAAATGGACTTAACCACCTCAGATGACGTCAGTTTGTTTAGTGCATTGGTCAGAGATGCCAGTTGCGCTTTCAGCGAACTTGACTCATCCAATTCATATAATCCAGCCTTCTTTGTATCTGTTCCTCTCTCCGTCGGCCATTGATAACTTGTTGCCGCCATTTCCTCAAGCAGGTCTTTGGCTTCTGTCACTGTTTTTGAAAGAAAACTCCCTCCTGCTGATGTGTCTAGGACTGTCTTTGTGGAGGGGTTTAATCCATTATAAAATAACTGTACCTGAAGCCAATCAGGATATCCGTGTTGGGGGCATCGCCTAAGCATTTCCTTATATCTTTCCCACGCTTCGTATAACTGCTCCTCGTCAAGCTGCCTGAATGTTCCAATTTCAGTCCGGAGCTTGGTAGTCTTAGCCGGTGGAAAAAATTTTGTCAGAAAAGCCTGGGCAAGCTCGTCCCAAGTACTGATGCTGCCCGTCTCGACTGATTCGAGCCAATCTTTTGCTTTATCCTGTAGAGAAAATGGGAACAGCCTTAATCTGATTGCGTCGGCCGGAACTCCGTTCATCTTTACCGTCCCGCATATTTCTAGGAATGATCGCAGATGAGAGTGGGGGTCCTCGGAAGGATGTCCCTTGAACGAGTTATCGCGCGCCATCTGAATCAACCCTGTTTTTAGCTCAAAATTTGTAGCTTGGATAGGGGCGTAGATGATTCCAGAATTCTCGGTTGGAAGAACTGGCTGCAGAAAATCTCTAATCGCCTTGGGAGCTTCTTCTTGGTGGGCCATCGCTTCTGCTAATCTTTTTTCTCTTCCAATGAATTTAAGAGTCCTGTTGATTTCAAGATCTAGCGGAAACAAATCAACCACCTTGTTTCTTCGCATGCAATGCTCCCAGATAACAAAAAGAACCAAAAAAAATGAAAATAAAATATTCACAAAATGATAAAAGAAAAAAATATTTACACCTAAATTACCATTTATCCTTTTCTTTTCGATGTCAAGAAAAATTAATTTTTTGCTTAAAAATCAAGCCTCCCCGGCAACGGCGCCAAAAACTTGTTGGTGGTCGATTATCCGCAAGCGCACGGGCCACAAGTAATATAAAACGGAAAGTATTCCGAGTATCGAATCCTCAGGGAGGCGAAGCGAAACTTAAGCAAATAATTAAGATTTTCTTGAGCACTGAAAATACTTAGGCGAAATAATATTTAGGGACCACTTCATTAAAAAGATTCAAATTCAAGATGATTAACAAAAACAATTTGATCAATCAGAAATAAAATGTGGAGAAAGAGTTTTCTTTAAATGGGAAGAGGGGTCTTGAAAATCAATGATTAGCTAAATAGTTGTTATAATTATCCTATCTCATTGCCCAACTAATTATAAACCTAGAATCTCCGTTAATCACATAGGCTCTCCTGTCGGTTTCCCCTAATTGTAATTAATTCATTTTAACAACCTAAGTGTCCTTAGCGCTATTAAAAATCATTAATTATTACGCCCTGATTCATTTTAGGAATCTAAGTTTAATCAACTAATCCCGGTGTCACAACGGGCAATTAAACTAGTTGCACGGATTATGATCTATCCTAATTTCTCTCCGTCGAGTTTCCATTAAGAATCGAATCATTACACAATTGGCCAGATTGAGTAAAGCATTAAGCACATCCATACAAATAATTAGGACATGGGCAAGAGACAAGAAATTATAACAATATTTTGACTATCATTTCATTTCAAGACCCCAAATTGGGGTTTAGCTACACATAATATCCACAATAGTTACAGCGGAAAGCATATTAAAGAGCATAAAAGGAAAGGAATTGACCGTCGAAAAACCCCTCGCTGACACTTGGAGCCCCGCCGACTACTCCTTGAGCCTCTAAGGTGCTCCCCAAAATTCCCCAAAATATTTCCCACTAAAGAATTCTCTCAAAAAGGCTAGAAAGCCTTGAGAGAGGCTCCAAAGGAGCCAAAGGAAGGAAAGAAGAATGAATTGATTGATGATGAATGAGGCACCCAAGGGGTGCCTTTTATAGGCCTGGAATAGGGGCAGCGTCGCGACGCTGCCTTGCTAAGCGTCTCGACGTTGTCCTGATTTCCAGAATTTTCAGCTTCCTTTTTGGGCTGATTTTTGGGCATTCTTCTTCATTTCTCTTGGTCTTTTTTTCATGGATGTCTTCTTTGGGCCTCCAAATGCTTCAAGCTTTGTTTTGGGCTAAAATCACTTCAATTTTGACTCTTTTTCTCCCAAATTCACCATTTGTGCTCCTAAGGACCAAATAACAAACTTCAATAAATATATTCATTAAAAACACGATTAAAGCACCAAAAAGCTTAATAAATTGAGACTAAAATAGCGACATTTCTGCCCGCTATCACCAGCCGGTATGAATACCACTTCTTAGTTTCAGGGATTATTTGAGAAGTGTGTGGCATTTAATCACGCTAGATCATTGTGTATTGGTGAACGTCAGTGACTGAGTTAGCGATAGCCAATTGCCTAGTGCTTGATCTGTAGAGCGTCATTGGATTTGAAACACTTTCCAAAAAAAATAAGAGTTCCGGGAGGATCCTGCTAATAAGACCGCAAGAGAATTTCCTGATCAATAATATTGCTAGAGCATCTTTAAAAACAATTACTAAAATCCTGACCAACGCATGTTCCCAATTTGTCTGCTTTATTTGTTTACTTTATGTTCTGTCATTTCTTTTGCTTCAACATGTTATCAAAATCAATCATTTTAACCACTTTTTAAACCATTAAAGAGTCATACAAAATAAATAAAGTGAGAGATATTTAGCCTCGTGGATACGATAAATTACTTATCACTTGTTGCGGATTGTGTATGCTTGCATAGTGTTCTAGAGTTTATTTTTACTATATTTTTACCCACTCTGGAAGCCCAACAGTGGACGCTAGCGACTGAGTTAGGGGTAACTAGTCGTCTAGTGCTTGATCGGTAGAGCATCATTGGAGTTGAAACACATTCCAAAAAATCCAGAGTTTCGGGAGGATCCTGCTGATAAGATTGCAAAAGATCGCAAGTTCATTATTATTGCTAGAACATCTATTTAACAATTACAGAAATCTTAACCAACGGCTGTTTCCAATCTGTCTTCTTTATCCAATTACATTCTACACTGTCATTTCTTTTGCTTCAGCATTATTTCAAAACCCAATCATTTTAACAATCTTGAAATCGCTAAAAAGCTGCATAAAATAGATAGAGTGAAAGCTATTCAAAACCTCGTGGATACGATAAATTACTTATCACTTCCTGCAGACTATGTGCACTTGCATAGTATTATAGAGATAATTTTTATCTTCTTTTTAACCCACTCTAGAAGACAACAAGTTTTCGGCGCTGTTGCTAGGGACTTGAATAAGTTTTTATCTGATATGTTTTGTGTGTGTGTTTTAGTTGTTTGGTGTGTGAACTTTTTGAATGTTTATTGGTGCGTCGTCAGCTGAATGGATGAAATGTAAGATAAGATGAATAATAATAATAAAGAATAATTCAGCTAACACTTAGTGCAAGTATACACTGTCGCACGTAGTAATAAAAAAACCTTAGAAGTATTCCAAGGGTATCGATCCCACGAGAGGACAAACTGGAAATTCAGATTTGAATAAGAAATTGCTCAACTGATTGCTTTTGAAAAGGTAACCAAAGAAAATAAGTGGATTGATTGGGTTTTTGAAAAGATAAATAAAACAAGCAAGTAAATAATAAAGAATAACAATAATGAACAACGAGGTATTCAACATGGATTCATCCCTAAGGCAATAACCACAGTCATGCAATATCTAACTTAAGCGTATTCAATGCATTGGGTCAGATTTAACTTCTATTTGGCCCTTGTTCCCAAAAACCTTTAGAAGGATAAGCGAGTACCGTTATGCACATTTCTGTGACTCAACTCCGACATAGATAATTCACGAATGCAACCTATAACCCTATATTCGATATAGGGTGCCTTAGGCAGCTTGCCCTATACTGCCGAACAATCTCTTTCAAGCTTTTTCTCTTATATCACCTTTATGAGAACCGATATCATTTGTCCCTTTCGAGATCAAACTCACATAGCATGCAAAGTCTAAGTGATCAAGTTAAACTCAGCAAGATTAGAGTGATAATCAATAAAGAATGACATGCATTAAACACAACTTAAGCAAATAAGACACTTTCAAGCCATTAAACCATAAGATAATTCACCACATTGAACCCCTCAACGGGATTTCGCTAATCATGATGGGATTAAAAGCAAATGAACACATTTTCATTGAAGTAATGAAAAGTAATCACAAGCGGGAAATAAAGGAGATAACTAAATATTATGGGTTTTTCTATTTACTCAATCCTTCTAGAGTTCGAGCTAAGACACTCCACTCTCTCGCTTTTACAAGTGGGAATGGGTGAAACTCTCTACAAACCACAAGCTTTGATGTCTAACTCAGGTTAGAATTCAGTCATCTAAGAAGGATCTCGGGCATCCATACTCATTGGCGTCGAGCCAGGGTTCTGTCACCACCCTTTTCTTCCAAGTGAGTTCTGCTTGAATTTGACTTCGAATCTCGAGCTTTTATAGTGTGGAAAATGGTTGAGGAGCTACGAAACAGGTGTTGGAAGGTTGCCCAGTCGGTTTCGGGGTCAAAACAACCAGTTAGGTACGAAGAAGACTCGTCAACAACGACCCGCGAACGACTCGGAACGGTCTCAATTTTCCCAGAAATGCGGTCGCATTTCATTTTGCCTTCCCAGAAATGCAGTCGCATTTCTGGGGAGTTCCAACTTTTCCTCTGTTTTTCTGCACAACAACAAACTAAGTCAAATTCTCTTAAAATCAAGTCTTTTTAAGCACAAATGAGCATAATTTGACAAAAGTGATTCTCAACACCTTATCTTATCAATTTAAGCATATTTTGAGCTCGGGAACAGTAAATTGATCACAACATACAACATTTAACCAAGAAATGAGCTAAATATAAGGGTAAAATACGTATATTTTTTACCCTTATCATACCCCCAAACTTAACTCATTGCTTGTCTTGAAGCAATTGTCAATCAAAATGTTAGAGATCAACTTTTTAATTGCCAACTAGAGCGTGAGAGCTCAATATTAATTGCAAACCAAAACATTAGAGTTCATGTTGGGTTTTATGCCCTAAAACTCGTAGATAGTAAATGGAACAAATTAATCGATCTCAATAAAGTGTTATTTGAGTGATTCAATAATTTGGTTATTGAATAATCGAGTTTGCATTAATAAACCCTAAATCCAATAAACTAAGAACCAAGGTTGTTTAAATGAAACTTGGACTAGTATGTGGGGACATACGGGGATCAGTGTCCAAGTAACAACCTAAAAGGTCTATAGTATAGGGATAAGGCTGGGTACCTTATCCTGGTGACACTATGTGATACGGCCAACCTTGTATTCGATACAGATGCAATGATCCAAAGCATCCATGTAGGAGACATGCGGGTGGGGGTATCCTATGCAATGAGTTTGCATAAGACCGGACCGCGAAATAGTAACCACTAGATGTAACGTCGTTAACTAGTTTAAGTTTCTATTTCACTAGGATGACCTAGGTAACTCAATCTCAATCCTGAGTCTGTTACGAACCCCTTTCAAGAGGGATTGTCCTTAGATTTGTATGGGTGAGAGTGGCCAGTTCGCCGACTCAATAATCCTACCATTTCAGGGGCAAGACCGAATGGGGGCTGGGAACATAACAGTACAAGATGGAATTCACTCCTTCCCCTATTGGGGTAAGTAGATGTGTGTTCCCTTAAGGGCTTATTCCGGGGTTTGAACAAAGGCGCGCCATCCTCTCCTGGCCCAAGAGGAACTCCTGTTTAGTGGTTGGACTTTAAACAACTTGTTCATTAGAGGAATCAGTGGTACTTAAGGAACCAGAGGTAACCCAGGGGTAAAACGGTAATTTGACCCAGCTGGTGTTACAAACACACGTGAAGGATTGACTTACTGCTTGGTCGATATCCATGGACATAGAAATATTCTACAGTGAGAAGAGTGCAGCTGTAGGTCTTTAGTGGACTGACCCACAGTTAACGAATGTTGACTAAACTTGGTCAATGAGTTTGGCCAATTAATCTCGTATCGTTGGAGCTTCTGATTTGTAGGTCCATTAGGTCCCACTGGTAGCTCGTAAAGAGACTTGAGGCAATTAAGTATAAATTGTAAATTGAAAGTGTTCAATTTATTTGAGGAATTGTATAATGTATATTGATGCATTATAATATAAAGTTTATGAAACTTTATAATATAATTTTTGAATTAATTTCAAAAATTAATTCTTGGGAGAAAATATTTGAAAGAGTTCATATAAATTTAATATGAATTGGATTCATATTAATTTTAATTTTAATAAAATCCCTAAGATTAAATATATGATATTTAATTGGGTAAATTAATTAATTATGAAATTAATTATTTATTTATTAAAATTAGAGACCTTTTCCTATTAGGAAAGAAAATATTTGAAAGAGTTCAAATAAATTTAATATGAATTTGATTCATATTAATTTTAATTTTAATAAAATCCCTAATATTAAATATATGATACTTAATTAGGGAAATTAATTAATTATTTATTAAAATTAGAGACCTTTTCCTATTAGGATAAAGTCTTCCTTTTCCTATTAGGAAAAAGGTCTTGGCCTTTACCTATAAATAGGACCCTTGAGGTGGGTTGAAAGGCATCCCATTCATTCTCCTTCTCTCAGAGAATTCCTCTCAAAGCTTCCTCCAGACTCCCACCAGTCTCCTGCCTCTAGAAGTCTCAGAGTCATACCGGTGTAGCCATAGTGGTGGTGTTCACACTAGTTTGTGATTAATTCACATGCAGTTGGTGAATTTAATTTGAGTCGTCTACGAGAGTAAGTAATTTGTTACTTTATAAATTAGATTTAGATCTAATATTTTTGTATGCTTAGCCTTAATATATATTTAGAATAGTTCTAATATTATTGTCAATGTATTGGTATTTTAGATTAAACAAAATTAATTATGAATCGGTCCCAATCACACTTCCGCTTTACGGAATTATGGAATTCCAATCCTTCAATTGGTATCAGAGTCGATCGTAGATCTAATTTTGTTTCTCTAAAATTTGCATTGGCTATTGGTGAGATTGATTAATGCATAATATATGTATGGTTTGCATTGAACTGTTTAGGTTAATTTTATGGCCATAGATTTTACTGTTTTTATGTGATTTGATCATGTAAGGGCCCGGTGTTTCGGGTATTTTATGTAAAATCGAGTCCTATGTAAGTCCAAGTCTAGAATAGGTTTTTTATAAGATAAAAATCGAAGAAATCACGACGCTGTCACGATTGCAGCATGCGTTAAGGATTCGCAACAGGACGGTTCAAGGCAGTTGGGTGGTCCAATTCACGCGGACTGGCTGGGCTGGGACCGATTTTGTTCGGTTCAGCTGGAATTTGGCTCGGTTCGTGGTTTTCGTAGCTGGTTCGAAGTGGTTCGGGTCGGTTCGGACGGTATATACTAGTATTTGGAGCTGCAGAAAGACTTTTAGGATAAAATTTAGCTATAATTATTGTAATTTATGCTTTATTCTATCCTAGGGGCCAAAATTAACCGGTTCAATTGCTATTTACTTGCTTTATGGATGTCATATAGCTTAAATTCCCACCATAGGTTAAGCAAGTTTTCATGCATATTTATGTTATAATTGTTATAATGTATGGTAATTTCTGCATGAATTTAATTTCATGAGTTATTTAATATAATCGTTATATTAGATATATGAAATTGGTGAAGCATGATGCATGACATTAATTTAGCTAAATATAATTGTTGTATTTTATTAATGTAGCATGCATGCTTAGGATTATTTTCATGAGAATTAATATAATTAGTTATATTATGAATGAGAATAATCAATATATAACAATGCTTGTTTTCATGTATGATTTAATATAAAATGTTATATTAATTAAATGAAAATGGAATAGCATTGAGCATGACATTAATTAGATTAATATAAGAGTTATATTATATTAATGTCAAATTTCATGTAATTTAATTTCGTGGATGTTTAATTAATATAATCGATATTAATTAAATGAAATTGAAATTGCATGAAGCATGACACCACCTTAGATTAATATAATCGTTATATTATCGTTATCAGCGTCATAATAATATGGTCTTTAATAATTAGAATATGATTGTTATTTTTCCAACACCATAGAAGCATGTTATAGGGCTAAACATTAAAATTTTATAATAAGTTATAAAATTGATTAGAAACCGTAAACCTATAACAAAGAGTTGCATGCAAACATAGGACCTTAGGTTAAAATGAATTAATTTTAAAATGTTTAAAATTAATTAGACCTAAGCTCATTATATTTCTAATATGATTAGAATTATTTTCTTACTTAGAATTAAAAATAGTTTTAATTGACTAAGTAAGAAAAACATTACTATGATTATAAGGGAACTCCACCGGTTAAGTTCTGTCTAAGGTTGGGGGTACTTAAGATGACGGTTTACGGAACACCTCCTACTTGGGAACTAACTCGGAATACCGGAGTTGAATTAATCATAGTTAAATGTTAGCATGCAATGACACTAGATTTATTAAAAGAGTTTAATTCACCTAGATCTTTAGAGTAAAGATTTATCATAACTATTGGTTATAAGGGAACTCTACCGGTAAAGTTCTGTCTAAGGCTGGAGATACTTAAGATGACGATTTACGAAACACCTGCTACCTGGGAGCTGAGCCGGAACTTGAGTTGAATTAACCATAGTTATATTAGCATGCAATGTCTCTAGGTAATTAAAAGTGTTTAATTCACCTAGACATTAGAGAAAAGACCTGTAACGCCACGCGTTTTGATATCAAGCCAGTTGGAATCTATTGGGCGTTCTTATTCTAATTTGGAAAATTAGATTTAGAGTTTAGCCTGGGGTTGTTAAGCTAAATTTCTAAAATTTAGGGGAAAAAGATTTTTAATTAAATATTTAATTTCTTAAAGTTTGGAGGTTTAATAGTTGATATTTATTTAAAATATCAAAAGACCCAATTTCAAATAAGTCGGGTTATTTTCTATTTCCAAATCTTTAAAGAATTAAGTTTGGGTTTTTAAATTTGAAACCTAGATAAGATCTCCTTATTTTAATGGATATTTTCTATTCTTGGGTGTGTTTAAAGAAAATGAAATAAAGAAGAGAAGAGGAAAAAAAAAATCCTAAATCTATCTCTCCCTCTCACTCTTTCAGCCGTAAACGTCGCCCCCCTCACGTCTTCTCCCTCGAGCAGCAGACCTCAACACCGCCAGCCATCTCCCTCTCTCTCCCGTGTTTTCTTCACCTGCGTCGCCGCCTACCCCCTCCCTCTGTGGGTTGCGTCCGCCCAGCCCGAGCCCCGTCGGCTCGTCTCCGTCGGTCTCTCTCTCGCTCGCTCGTTCTTCCTCGCGCTAGGTCGTGAGCCGTCCTCCCCAGCAGCCGCGTTCCTTCGTGCGTGGAGTTGCAGCCGTGGGTTTTTGTTGGTGATTACGATTATCCGCAAGCGCACGGGTCGTGACAAGTAATATAAAACGGTAGTAATACCGAGTATCGAATCCACAGGGAGGCGAAGCGAAACTTAAGCAAATAATTGAAATCTCTTGAGCACTAAAAATACTTAGGCGAAATAATATTTAGGGACCACTTCATGCAATAAAAAGGATTCAAATTTAAGACAATTAATGAAAATAAATTGATCAATTGAAGATAAAATGTGGAGAAAGAGTTTTCTTTAAATGTGAAGAGGGGTCTTGAAAATCGATGATTAGCTAAATAGTTGTTATAATTATCCTATCTCATTGTCCAACTAATTATAATCCTAGAATCTCCGTTAATCACATAGGTTCTCCTGTCGGTTTCCCCTAATTGTAATTAATTCATTTTAACAACCTAAGTGTCCTTAGCGCTATTAAAAATCATTAATTATTACGCTCTGATTCATTTTAGGAATCTAAGTTTAATCAACTAATCCCGGTGTCACAACGGGCAATTAAACTAGTTGCATGGATTATGATCTATCCTAATTTCTCTCCGTCGAGTTTCCATTAAGAATCGAATCATTACACAATTGGCCAGATTGAGTAAAGCATTAAGCACATCCATACAAATAATTAGGACATGGGCAAGAGACAAGAAATTATAATAATATTTGAACTATCATTTCATTTCAAGACCCCAAATTGGGGTTTTAGCTACACATGGCTAAAATATCTATAATAATTACAAAGGAAAGCATAATAAAGAGCATAAAAGGAAAGGAATTGACCGTCAAAAAACCCCTCGCTGACGCTTGGAGCCCCGCTGACTACTCCTTGAGCCTCTAAGATGCTCCCCCAAAATTCCCAAAATTTTCCCACTAAAAGAATCCTCTCAAAAAGGCTCAAAAGCCTTGAGAGGGGCTCCAAAGGAGCCTAAGGAAGAGAGAAAGGAAGGGATTGGAATGATGATTGATTGATTGATTGATGAATTATGAGGCAACCAAGGGTGCCCTTTTATAGGCCTGGAATAGGGGTAGCGTCGCGACGCTACCTTGCTCAGCGTCGCGACGCTGCTGCGCACGCGGCTTGGGCAACACGAAAGGGTAGCGTCGCGACGCTGCCTTACTTAGTGTCTCGACGCTGTCCCAAAATTCCAGATTTTTCAGCTTCCTTTTGGGTTGATTTTTGGGCCTTCTTCTTCATTTCTTTTGGTCATTTCTTCATGGTTGACTTCTTTGGGCCTCCAATTGCTTCAAGCTTTGATTTGGGCTATAATTACTTCAATTTTGGCACTTTTTCTCCCAAAATCACCATTTGTGCTCCTAAAGACCAAATATCAAAATTCATTAAATATATTCATAAAAAACACGATTAAAGCACCAAAAAGCTTAATAAATTGAGACTAAAATAGCGACATTTATGCTCGCTATCACACCCCCAAACTTAAGCTTTTGCTAGCCCCGAGCAAAATAAATTCTAAAGATGCATGAAATAGAATCGCTCAACCCTCAATGATTTTGGAATTCTTAGGATCGAATGGAAAACATGCAAGTGGAATAAGCAAGCACCGCATACTCTTGAAAAAAAATGTTAAACTAGTTTGAACTTAAGATTAATGAATAGCATGCTCAAGACTTATCTATTGATTCTTTTACTAACCTAGATTAGTCTTATGGCTTTCTCCATTTGTTTTCCCCCTACACTGGCTAAGAGCCCCTAATACTTCGGAGTCCTTCTATCATGCAAAAAAAAGAAACTAGGGTGCCTGTCATCCTTTTCTTTTTCATGGGGGAGCAAAACTTTCAAATGGTTTTTCTTTTTCTTTTCTTTTTCTTTCTCTACTCCCCCAAACTTGCATTTTGATATCTAATGGTACTAGCTTTCACACTACGGTGTAGGGACCCTTAACCCGAATTTTATTCTCTGGTTGGCCTAACTGATCACACCGCAGGTAGCTCTTTTTACCCCTAGGCTTTTTTTCTTTTGAGCAAGCAAAATAATAATTTCTTTTTCAACATATTTTCTTTTCTCTCATTTTCTTTTGTTGCTTTTGTTTTTCTCTCAGCAGGCATATTTTTTTCCTACCTAGTTCTTTAGAGCAATCAAGCATGAACTTCCTAATATTAGAAACTAAGCCTATCGGGGTGACAACAACTTTGAAAACCATAATAAGAATCTACATTTTCAAAGACGTCATCAGATAAGACTATTGCATGCTTTAGACATCAAAACTAAGTATCAAAAAATTTTAAAATTTCTGTCGTGCTCCCAGATTCCACAATCATATAAACCATTGTTTTTTCCAAAATTTCAAAAATCACATCCTTGGCTATCATGGCTAGCTATTCATGCATCCAACAGAATTTAAATATGCTCAACACAGCGGAAGCCTCCCCCCCAAACTTAAACTAAACATTGTCCCCAATGTTTTAAAACAGAAAAGCATAAAGAGGGATACTGAGACTTCCCTGAGCTAGGAGCGCTTCATCTTCTTCCTTTGGATCCATGAAAAATGGGAAATGTGGAATTTCGGGATTTGCTAAGGTGATCCTGCAAAACAAAATTGGATCACGGAGCAAAGAAAATTATTTACCGCAAAAACAACTAACTAAACTTTAATCCTTGGGTTGCCTCCCAAGCAGCGCTTTCTTTAACGTCTTTAGCTAGACTAGGCTTGGCACGCTTACGGAGGCTCAAAATAAAAATTTTCATCATCCTACGGGCCCTGCAAGAAACCACGCACCGAATTGCAAACTACAAACAGGGGAGAAAAAAAACTTTCCCCTGGCCCATCTTCACTAAAGAGATTCTCATAATAACATTTCAGAAAATAATCAGCTGCATCAAATCTCTTTTCTAAATCTCTATTCTCAAAACAATTGTTAACAGAGTCATCAAGCGTTATAATATCTACTGGTCTGGGATCTAGAGGTGGCCTATCAATCATGCCAGTCCATTCATCAGAAAAAATATCTACATGCTCAGCAGATCCTTCAGACTCAGAATTAAAAAATGATTCAACTAAGCTGTCACATGACTCATCATCAGAAGAATTAAAGAATTCAAGAATTTCAGGATCAGATTCTATACTATGCACAGATTCGAGTTCTTCTGGGTCAGATTCTATGCTATACACATCATCAGGACATGAAAAAAAAATATTCACATTGTTAGGATTCATGCATTCAGGAATGTCAAGATCAGACTCAATAGATTCACTGTAATCATGGTCAGACTAAAAATCATCTATCGAGCAATCTTTTTTATGCCTTTTATGTTCATGCTCAATGTCAGGCAATTCAATATCATCATCAAAATTATCTAATTCATTTTCAAAGGAAGGTAAGTCATCAACTGCAGATCTTTCATTTTCACAAGCAGACAAGTCTAATTCATTTTCAAAGTCAGGCAGATCTAAATCATTTTCAAACATAGGATTATCCATATATGCATCATGATCGAAATTCCCATTATCCATAAGCATTTCTCCTAAGCCTAGGCCAAGATTATAGTCTACCTCTTCATCATCATCAGTCAAGTATTCAGGCTCAACAGAAAAACATGTGTGCAAACTACCAACAGATTCATCTTGGCGAAAAATACTAAACACGACTTTTTCATCATCAATGTTCAAGGTAAGTTTACCTGTATGCATGCTAATCTCAGCCTTACCAGTGGCTAGGAAAGGTCTGCCTAAGATAATTGGCACCTCTTTGTCCTCCTTCATGTCCAGTACCACGAAATCTACGGGGAAGATGAATTTGTTGACTTTCACCAACACGTCCTCCACAACACCCTTCGGGTGGGTAATCGATCTGTCAGCAAGCTGGAGAGTGACGTCGGTGTCTGTCATACCTGATAAACCAATCTTCCTGTACACAGAGTAGGGCATCAAATTTATACTTGCTCCTAAATCACATAAAGCCCTATCGAAGGATACTTCTCCTATGGTGCAGGGAACAGTAAAAGTCCCTGGATCTTTCTGCTTAGAGGGTATCCTACCAGAAATAATGGTACTGCTACTCTCAGATAAATCAAAAACTTATTTTTTCAGACTTTTCTTTTTAGAAAGCATTTCCTTCATGAATTTCCCATAATTTGGCATATTATACAAGGCTTCTACCAATGGAATATTCACAGACAATTTTTTAAACATTTCTAAGAATTTTTGAAATTGGTCATCTAATTTGACATTTTTAAATCTTTGAGGAAAAGGTAACTAGCTGAAATCAAAGGTTGGACATTCGCCCCTCCGCTTGGGCGGGCTAATATGCGAACCTCTGTCATGGTGGTTGCATGGAACCACTTCTTCCTCAGTCAGCTTCTTATTGTCATTCTGCCTCTCATCTTCTTTTCTACCTGCAAAGTTGTTAGACAAATCACATTTTAATTCAATAGAGTTGGGAGGATGTTGGAACCTTTCAGAGGAGGCTTTTTGTGCCTCAGTCCTTTCATCTTCATCCCTTCTCTTTTCTTCTTCCTTTTTCTTCTCTAAACTGTCCTCCAGTCTTCTGCCACTTCTCAGAACCACCATCTTACACTGCTCTTTCGGGTTAGGCTCAGTATCACTTGGAAATTTTCCCTTTTGAAGGGCATTTACCGCTGAAGCGATCTATCCTATCTGTACTTCCATGTTCTTTAGAGCTGCGTCGTGGTTGTTTACTGATGTCTGGAGACTCACATTCAATATTCTTTGTTCTTTGATGAATAAAGCCACCATCTCCTCCAGATTATTTTTCTTTTCAGGAGCACTGGATGATGCAAAACCTGGGGGTGGCTGTAAAACATTCTTCGTATTCGCATAAGAGAATATCTCGTGATTGCGCAGACTGGGGTGGTAGAAGTTTGGTACGCCTTGAGTATATGGTCTATTTCCTATGTATTGAACTTCTTCCACATCTTGGCCTTCCTTCTTTGAATGACCTTCAGCTAAGGTGGAAATGGACTTAACCACCTCAGATGAAGTCAATTTGTTTAGTGCATTGGTCAGAGATGCCAGTTGCGCTTTTAGTGAACTTGACTCATCCAATTCATATAATCCAACCTTCTTTGTAATTGTTCCTCTCTCCGTCGGCCATTGATAACTGGTTGCCGCCATTTCCTCAAGCAGATCTTTGGCTTCTATCACTGTTTTTGAAAGAAAACTCCCTCCTGCTGATGTGTCTAGGACTGTCTTTGTGGAGGGGTTTAATCCGTTATAAAATAACTGTACCTGAAGCCAATCAGGATATCCGTGTTGGGGGCATCGCCTAAGCATTTCCTTATATCTTTCCCACGCTTCGTACAACTGCTCCTCGTCAAGCTGCCTGAATGTTCCAATTTCAGTCCGGAGCTTGGTAGTCTTAGCAGGTGGAAAAAATTTTGTCAGAAAAGCCTGGGCAAGCTCATCCCAAGTACTGATGCTGCCCGTCTCGACTGATTCGAGCCAATCTTTTGCTTTATCCTGTAGAGAAAATGGGAACAACCTTAATCTGATCGCGTCTGTCGGAACTCCGTACATCTTTACCGTCCCACATATTTCTAGGAATGATGATGTCCCTTGAACGAGTTATCGCGCGCCATCTGAATCAACCCTGTTTTTAGCTCAAAATTTGTAGCTTGGATTGGGGCGTAGACAATTCCAGAATTCTCGGTGGGAAGAACTGGCTGCAGAAAATCTCTAATTGCCTTGGGAGCTTCTTCTTGGTGGGCCATCGCTTCTGCTAATCTTTTCTCTCTTCGAATGGATCTAAGAGTCCTGTTAATCTCAAGATCTAGCGGAAATAAATCAACCACCTTGTTTCTTTGCATACAATGCTCCCAGGCAACCAAAAGAACCAAACAAAAACGAAAATAAAATAATATTCACAAAATGATGGAAGAAAAATATTTACACCTAAATTACTATTTATCCCTTTCTTTTCGATGTCAAGAAAAATTAATTTTTGCTTAAAAATCAAGCCTCCCCGGCAACAGCGCCAAAAACTTGTTGGTGATTACGATTATCCGCAAGCGCACGGGTCGTGACAAGTAATATAAAACGGTAGTAATACCGAGTATCGAATCCACAGGGAGGCGAAGCGAAACTTAAGCAAATAATTGAAATCTCTTGAGCACTAAAAATACTTAGGCGAAATAATATTTAGGGACCACTTCATGCAATAAAAAGGATTCAAATTTAAGACGATTAATGAAAATAAATTGATCAATCGAAGATAAAATGTGGAGAAAGAGTTTTCTTTAAATGGGAAGAGGGGTCTTTAAAATCGATGATTAGCTAAATAGTTGTTATAATTATCCTATCTCATTGCCCAACTAATTATAATCCTAGAATCTCCGTTAATCACATAGGTTCTCCTGTCGGTTTCCCCTAATTGTAATTAATTCATTTTAACAACCTAAGTGTCCTTAGCGCTATTAAAAATCATTAATTATTACGCTCTGATTCATTTTAGGAATCTAAGTTTAATCAACTAATCCCGGTGTCACAACGGGCAATTAAACTAGTTGCATGGATTATGATCTATCCTAATTTCTCTCCGTCGAGTTTCCATTAAGAATCGAATCATTACACAATTGGCCAGATTGAGTAAAGCATTAAGCACATCCATACAAATAATTAGGACATGGGCAAGAGACAAGAAATTATAATAATATTTGAACTATCATTTCATTTCAAGACCCCAAATTGGGGTTTTAGCTACACATGGCTAAAATATCTATAATAATTACAAAGGAAAGCATAATAAAGAGCATAAAAGGAAAGGAATTGACCGTCGAAAAACCCCTCGCTGACGCTTGGAGCCCCGCTGACTACTCCTTGAGCCTCTAAGATGCTCCCCCAAAATTCCCAAAATTTTCCCACTAAAAGAATCCTCTCAAAAAGGCTCAAAAGCCTTGAGAGGGGCTCCAAAGGAGCCTAAGGAAGAGAGAAAGGAAGGGATTGGAATGATGATTGATTGATTGATTGATGAATTATGAGGCACCCAAGGGTGCCCTTTTATAGGCCTGGAATAGGGGTAGCGTCGCGACGCTACCTTGCTCAGCGTTGCGACGCTGCTGCGCACGCGGCTTGGGCAACACGAAAGGGTAGCGTCGCGACGCTGCCTTACTTAGCGTCTCGACGCTGTCCCAAAATTCCAGATTTTTCAGCTTCCTTTTGGGCTGATTTTTGGGTCTTCTTCTTCATTTCTTTTGGTCATTTCTTCATGGTTGACTTCTTTGGGCCTCCAATTGCTTCAAGCTTTGATTTGGGGTATAATTACTTCAATTTTGGCACTTTTTCTCCCAAAATCACCATTTGTGCTCCTAAAGACCAAATATCAAAATTCATTAAATATATTCATAAAAACATGATTAAAGCACCAAAAAGCTTAATAAATTGAGACTAAAATAGCGACATTTCTGCTCGCTATCAGTTTCTCTTCCATCGTCTCTCTCTCCCTCTTCCGTGTCTTGTCGCCGACAGCAGCAGTTCAGAGGCGCCGTCTTCGCGTGCGTCGGCTAGCACTCACAGTTCCTTTTTTTCTCCTTCAAGCTCGCAACGTGAGATTCCTTGTTCCTTGTGTTTGTTCGTTTTCAATAGCCCTACTTGAATTGATCTATTTTCCTATTGTTTTCGGCAAGATTAGTGAGTTTAGGATCCAAGCTTCGTGTTCTGGCGTTTTAGATGCGTTCGGGCTGATTTAAGGATCATTTCATCGGGTGTTGGCTCTTTCGGTAAGTCTTCATTGTGACCCATGCTTATTCGAATTCAAATTTATATTACCCACTCTTGTTCGGCCTTAGAATTTAGTGTCGTGGTTGGTTTCGTGTTTTTCCAGCGCTGTTCGGAGCCGTTTTGGGTTCGAAATCATCCCTGTTTGGTGACCCATCGTCCGTGGAGCCTTAAACTTGAACACCCAGTGCTTAGGGCCTCTAAGCAAGTGGTTTTAGACCTCTTCGCTTGCTGGACAGCACGTGTTCGAGGTCGTTCGGACAGTGAACGGTAAATTCCAGCATCCCTAGATCCTTTCCTCAAGTTTATTAGGTGCTCTAAGTTGTTTTCTAACCCTTGGTAATTGTTGCTTGTAGTAGGAGCTCTTTAGGCTCTTCCGGTTGTTTCCATTAGTCCTTTAGGATCGTTTAGGAGCGTTAGAGCTTCCTGTAAGTAGTTCTTACTTGATGTAGTCTGCTTGATTATGTGATGCATGCTGATTGTTTACTTGCTTATAATTGTTTTGTTCTTGTTCTTTGAATATGTATGCTTATATATGTTATCGTTGAAAAACATGACTTTTGTTGCTTAATGACTGGTTGTAAAGCATGAATTGTTGTTGCATGTTGGCTTGATGTAAAGCGTGTTGGTTCGGTTTTGCATTCAAGAGTCAAACATGAGTTTAGAGATGTGGTCATGTGAATGCTTAGTGGGCGTGAATCATGAGTCTAGAAGCATGTTGCAGGGCATATGCATTCTAGGAGATGTGAGATATAGGTCAGGGACATAAAGTGCGAAAGAAAGGAAAGTTGGGTGAGTGTTGGTGCACCTCGAGTACAAATGGTCGAGGGGTGACATGTCACCATGGGTTTAAAGAGAACTAGCATTGTGGTTAAGATATCAGGGTCTCAGGTATAAATTGTCGAGGACTGATATTGTTTCGAGAAAAGTAAAGTGATTATCAGGGTCTCAGGTATAAATGGTCGGGGACTGATATATCACTATTGGATGTCGATGCCTCGGGTATAAATGGTCGAGGGTCGATATGCCAATGTTAGATAAAGAGGAGCATCGAGGCCTTGGGTATAAATGGTCAAGGGTCGGTGTGATGAGGCTTGAGGCAAGTACTGAGGCCTTGGGTATAAATGGTCAAGGGTCAATATGTTGTTTAGTCATCGAGGCCTTGGGTATAAATGGTCAAGGGTCGAATGCCGAGCTCTGTAGAGAAGTGTCGAGGCCCTGGGTATAAATGGTCAGGGGTTGGTACAACTCGAAGGGTCAGTCTTGTAGAGAAGTGACGCGAAAATCACGTGTGAAGAGCCATGTGAGGGCTAAATATGAGCGTTGAGTGAGCTCGTGGAGCTTGAGTGGTTAGCAAGTTGCATATAGAAAGATGCATGAGATAAGGCTTAGAAGAGTCATTTGTTTTACTAGCTGCTGAGCATGATCTTATGTTTACCGCTTTTAAAAGCATGTTGTTTGCGCATGAAAATCATGTGGTTTGTTGTTTGCTGTTTGATGGCTTCTCAGGTAGGGGCTGCTTACCAGTACCTTAGTGTACTGACCCCCTCCTCTCTCCCCCCAACTACGAGATTTTGCAGGTTATGACAACTGCGTGGACCATGGTGATGCGGAGGAGGCGTATGAGGAGGAACCATAGCTTGTAGCTTGTTCTTGCCCATTTATTTCTCTTTGGTTTTAGTTAGGGCAGATGTGCTTGTCGCTATTGAAAGATGTTGGATTTGGTTAATTCTGATTCACTTTTGTTAGTCTCTAGGACTAGTTGCATTGTTTTAATGAACCCTATTATTTCATTCAGTTATTGATCAATAAGTTGAATTCAAGTGATTAATGTCATAAGCTCCGTTAAAGTTATGTTTCTGATTAGTTAGTAGTTGTTGATGCGAGGCCTGTCTGGCTGTTAGTTTCTGTGAAGCTCTGTTGTGTTGTAGTTGATGGAGTTGTTGAATAATGTTGTTTAGAAGTGTTTTATGCATAGTAGGTTAAAGTAAAATTTTGGGTTAGTCCAATGTACGTCGTTATGCTGCCGAAATTTTTGGTGCGCACGGTTTGTTTTGGTCTAGAAGTTAGTAATGTCACTGGGTTAGCTTTTAAAATCCTGGGGCGTTACAGTTGGTATCAGAGTAGAGTTGTTCCTGTAGACTGGCCTAGGAAATCTAGGTTGTTTAGGAGTTTAGGGTTATGGTCTTCCTTGTTCTCCTCTCCATCACCAGGTACGTTGGTCTGGTTAAGATATTATTATGTTGTCGTATATTGAATTATCTGTTGCCATGGTTATCTTTGATTTACTTGATTGTTTGCATAATTATTGTTGCTTGCTTGAAATCCCTTTTTGTGTGATTTGGTTGCCTTGTTTGAGCATGTTGTTTGCCTATGTTGCCTTGTTATCTAGTAGTTAGGCGTAGGATGCTCCCTTTAGGTGGTTAGATAGTTTGCTTTGATTGCATTTTTATCGTATGATAGTAGGATTAGGTTGCTGCCTAGACTTAGGTTAGAGCTTAAATCCTAGTTGCTATTTGTTCATTGACCTTAGTACCACCTTCTCAGGCAATGTCCCGTGGTCATGATCCTGAGGTTCCAATTGTAAGGCAAGATGACCAAGCAGAGGAAGTTACTACACAGCAGAGGGTCGATCCTTTGGCTCCCCCTCTGCAGGAGGTTAATCCCCTGATTCCTCCCGGTCAGCACAAAGTTGATCCTCCTCCTCCTCCGCCTCCTCCGGCCCCTTCTGCAGTTCCTATGCTGATCACTTCGGAAGCCCTCCAGACCATGTTCGATAACATGGCCTAGAGAAATGTCAGGCCACCGCGGAACCCTAATTGGGTACCTGAGAACGCGGAGGAATCCCAGTTCATTAGGGACTTCAAGCGCTACGGGCCTCCCTCCTTTGATGGGCAATCCGAAAATCCGTTGGCAGCAGAGCGATGGATCGCTGATTTAGAGGCACTGTTTGACCTCATGAATTGTAATGATTCCTTGAAGATCAGAGGAGCAGTCTTCATGCTCAAGGATGACGTTCGCACGTGGTGGCAATCGGTGGCAGCAGCCGAAGACCATGCTAGTCGACCGATCTCGTGGGAAAGGTTCAAGGATCTGTTGTACGATTATTACTTCCCGGAGACAGTCAAGGATGACAAAGAAGCAGAATTCCTTCATTTGGCCCAGGGAAGTATGTCTGTAGTGCAGTATGAGAGGAAGTTCACTGCACTATCACGCTTTGCTCCTGACCTAGTCAGCACGCCAGAGCGGAAGATCAAGAGGTTCATTAAAGGTCTCCATGAGGAAATTCGTGGCTCTATAGCCCTGAGCAGGCCTGCGACCTTTGCTGAAGCACTCACGGGGGCATTGATCATGGATAAGAATGTTTCCAAAAAGGCACAACCTCATCTTGAAAAGGGATTAGCTTTTGGAATTAAAAGGAAAGTCTCCCCCAAGGAACCCACCTATTGAGTCTTCTCAGCAGCAAGTGAAAGAGTTCGTTCCATATCCTCCTTGCCCTTCTTGTCACAAGCTTCATAAGGGAGAGTGTTGGTTAGTGCGGAAAGTTTGTTTCAAGTGCAATAAGGGAGGTCATTATGCTAGGGATTGTTCATCATGAGCGACCTGAATGCCAAGTGCCTAGGAAGGTTAGCTAAGCAAATGTTGATGGAGTCCCTTAACTTGGGAGTTGGTTTCACCTCTCATTCCCAGGTTAGTGCTTCTTCCTCGAATCTATTTGTTGCTCTAGAATTCCATTTCTTCTTGTAATGCCTTGTCATTGAAATCTTTTTGTGATGCATGCTCCTAGTCTTGCTTGAGTATGTTTGTTGCATCGACTAGATCTTTCATTTCCTTTGAAGTTAGTGGAAGCTAGTCGATTGGTTTCCAAGCCTTACTAATCATTGCCTATGTCCTAAGGAATCGAGAGATTTTCTTGTAATAGGTGAAGTTGGGCGAATCTCTTAGTACAGGCTAGCTTCAAGGAAAAAGATCTTCCTAGAATAGTTTCGTGATACAGCTTCTTAAAGTTAAGGGTCATGGAATTATCGTTCCAAGGATGCTTCCAAAATCAAGTTTGAGTGTTGCAAACTTGTGATATCTTCAGGCGGAATAGTGTTTTGCAACTATTATGGATTCCGTGAACCAAGTCTCAAGGTCTCTTCGGACTTGATCATGATAATGCTCTTGGCGGTATGTTGGTTTATTCTGAGACCAAGAGTCAAAGCATTTCCCTCATGTAGTGAGACTTGAGTCCAAGACAAGAAGATGTTGGAAAATCGATAATGAATCGTGATTTTAACATCACTTGTCGTAAGGACAAGTTACCTTGGTATGTTGTTAGTAAGATAGCACCAAGGGTGGCGTTATTGTCGCCCCGTAGCCATTGTAGGAAAGATGGTTGGCTCGATAAGGTGAGTTGGCAGCGGAAGCTGTTTCGACGTTCCTTTAGCGATGCCTAATGGAAGCTTGTGGTTGCACCTTATACCAACAAGTGGGCTTGAAGTTGGTGAAGTTTACTGATGAAGCTTCTTGCTCGATCGGGATGAGAATATAAGTTGTCTTTAATAGTGGCCTTTAAAGGTGTCAAGCTTGAAGGTTAAGCTGGCATTGGCTACATGTGTTCCTTCAAGTAGCATCATTGAAAACCAACCTCATGTGTGTCGTGCTAAAGCAGATAGCTTAGTTCCAATTTTGCTAGTGAAATTGGCTTTTTGATACACATGGCTAAGGTTCCTGTAGATCGTGCAAGATCTAAGTTCGGATTAGATTTTGTCAGACCTTTGGTGCTCTTAATGCACTTGGTCAAGTTGTCTGTAAGCGAGCTTTGCTTCAAGTGTTGTATGTCTACACAACTTGTCTCTAGAGTTGTTGTCCTGGATGTACATCGCCTACTCTTCTCGTGCCTTAGTTTTAAACATTGGGATTCTAGAGGAAAGTAGCTTGATAGCAAAAAGCCTCTGGTATTAAGTGTCTTGATGAGTAAGTGTTGGAGTCAAGGCCAGTCATCCAATGTGGTTAGATGTGCAACTTTCGAGGACGAAAGTTCTTAAGGTGGGGAGATTGTAACGCCCCGCGTTTTGAAATCAAGCCGGTTGGAATCTATTGGGCGTTCTTATTCTAATTTGGAAAATTAGAATTAGAGTTTAGCCTGGGGTCGTTAAGCTAAATTTCTAAAATTTAGGGGAAAAAGATTTTTAATTAAATCTGTAATTTCCTAAAGTTTGGAGGTTTAATAGCTGATATTTATTTAAAATATCAAAAGACCCAAATTCCAAATAAGTCGGGTTATTTTCTATTTCCAAATCTTTCAAGAATTAAGTTTGGGTTTTTCAATTTGAAACCTAGATAAGATCTCCTTATTTTAATGAAGATTTTCTATTCTTGGGTGTGTTTAAAGAAAATGAAATAAAGAAGAGAAGAGGGAAAAAAAAACCCTAAATCTATCTCTCCCTCTCACTCTTTCAGCCGTAAACCCCCCTCCCCCCCTCACGTCTTCTCCCTCGAGCAGCAGACCTCCACACCGCCAGCCATCTCCCTCTCTCTCCCGTTTTTTCTTCACATGCGCCGCCGCCTACCATCTCCCTCTGTGGGTTGCGTCCGCCCAGCCCGAGCCCCGTCGGCTCGTCTCCGTCGGTCTCTCTCTCGCTCGCTCGTTCTTCCTCGCGCTAGGTCGTGAGTCGTCCTCCCCAGCAGCCGTGTTCCTTCGTGCGTGGAGTTGCAGTCGTGGGTTTCTCCTCCAGCGTCTCTCTCTCCTTCTTCCATGTCTTGTCGCCGACAGCAGCAGTTCAGAGGCGCCGTCTTCGCGTGCGTCGGCTAGCACTCACAGTTCCTTTTTTTCTCCTTCAAGCTCGCAACGTGAGATTCCTTGTTCCTTGTGTTTGTTCGTTTTCAATAGCCCTACTTGAATTGAACTATTTTCCTATTGTTTTCAGCAAGATTAGTGAGTTTAGGATCGAAGCCTCGTGTTCTGGCATTTTAGATGCGTTCGGGCTGATTTAAGGATCGTTTCATCGGGTGTAGGCTCTTTCGGTAAGTCTTCATTGTGACCCATGCTTATTCGAATTCAAATTTATATTACCCACTCTTGTTTGGCCTTAGAATTTAGTGTCGTGGTTGGTTTCGTGTTTTTCCAGCGCTGTTTGGAGCCGTTTTGGGTTCGAAATCATCCCTGTTTGGTGATCGATCGTCCGTGGAGCCTTAAACTTGAACACCCAATGCTTAGGGCCTCTAAGCAAGTGGTTTTAGACCTCTTCGCTTGCAGGACAGCACGTGTTCGAGGTCGTTTGGACGCTGAACGGTAAATTCCAGCATCCCTAGATCCTTTCCTCAAGTTTATTAGGTGCTCTAAGTTGTTTTCTAACCCTTGGTAATTGTTGCTTGTAGTTGGAGCTCCTTAGGCTCTTCCGGTTGTTTCCATTAGTTCTTTAGGATCGTTTAGGAGCGTTAGAGCTTCCTGTAAGTAGTTCTTACTTGATGTAGTCTGCTTGATTGTGTGATGCATGCTGATTGTTTACTTGCTTATAATTGCTTTGTTCTTGTTCTTTGAATATGTATGCTTATATATGTTATGGTTGAAAAACATGACTTTTGTTGCTTAATGACTGGTTGTAAAGCATGAATTGTTGTTGCATGTTGGCTTGATGTAAAGCGTGTTGGTTCGGTTTTGCATTCGAGAGTCAAACATGAGTTGTGAGATGTGGTCATGTAAATGCTTAGTGGGCATGAACATGAGTCTAGAAGCATGTTGCAGGGCATATGCATTCTAGGAGATGTGAGATATAGGTCAGGGACCTAAAGTGCAAAAGAAAGGAAAGTTGGGTGAGTGTCAGTGCACCTCGGGTACAAATGGTCGAGGGGTGACATGTCACCATGGGTTAAAGAGAACTAGCATTGTGGTTGAGATATCAGGGTCTCGGGTATAAATGGTCGAGGACTGATATTGTTTCGAGAAAAGTAAAGTGATTATCAGGGTCTCGGGTATAAATGGTCGGGGACTGATATATCACTATTGGATGTCGATGCCTCGGTATAAATGGTCGAGGGTCAATATGCCAATGTTAGATAAAGAGGAGCATCGAGGCCTTGGGTATAAATGGTCAAGGGTCATCGAGGCCTTGGGTATAAATGGTCAAGGGTTGATGCACAGTTCGAGGCCTTGGGTATAAATGGTCAAGGGTCGAATGTCGAGCTCTGTAGAGAAGTGTCGAGGCCCTGGGTATAAATTGTCAGGGGTCGGTACAACTCGAAGGGTCAGTCTTGGAGAGTTTTGCGGACTGTGACGCGGAAATCATGTGTGAAGAGCCATGTGAGGGCTAAATATGAGCGTTGAGTGAGCTCGTGGAGCTTGAGTGGTTAGCAAGTTCACTACTACAAAATAGACCTATAATGACGGTCATGAAAAAAAAACGCGGGGCTTTAATGACGGACGGACAAAACACGCGGAAATTTAAAAAAGAAAAATGAAGTGCACCTTTAACGGCGGGCATTGCCCGCCATTAAAGGACTTAACATTAATCTTTTTCTAGGTCATTTTTCCTTCTCCCCAACCTCTTCTTTCTCTCCCTTTTCTCAGTTTTCTCTGTCTCTCTCTCCCTCGAGCTCCTCTCTTCTCCTAAATCTCTTCTCTCTCACTCTCATCATCGTCGTTCTCGCGTGGGTCTATTTTTCTCCTTTCCTGGTCTCATCGTGGGTTTTTCTTTACATTTTTTACTTTTTCACGATTTCATCTCCTTCTTTTTCAACCCTCTTCGACTCTCCTTAGCCTTTTCTTCTCCACCATATTTCATTCACCTTTGCTTTTGATTTTCAGATTTGTCTATCATGGGTTGTTTTTGGTGGGCAACAGCACCGTTGCAATTCGTGAGGGGTTTCGTTCACAGCACCACTGCATTGTAGATATGTCGCCTCCGTCTTTGCCTTATTTTGTTCACATCACCTCTTATTTTCAGATCTATTCATCATGGGTTTTTGTGTGCCGTCTCATATCTGACAGACACCTTCGAATGCACTAGCGTATATTGTGACTTGAGGGTTTCAAATCTCATCGCCATTTCGGTATGTTTCATGCTGATATCTATTCCTTTTCTAATCTTATAGTCAAATTTTTTTATTGCATTTTTATTGTTTCTGCTGTTTGCTTTTCTTTATTGTGATCTAATTCCTTGTAAGGAAGGTACTATACTTGTCATTTGATATAAAGTATAAGAAATATTGATTTGAAATGGTTTTTTGTATCTTTTTTCAATTTCGGTAGTTTTGATGGGTAAGAATGAGGTTCTTTAGAGCATGTTCACCTTGCCAAAGATTGCCATTAGGATGCCCCGTGATTCAATTCGTGAACTTGAATCGCAACTAGTTCAAATCGTCTGTTTCAAAATATGTAACATTAGAAATGAAACAGTATGGAGCAATCCGATTCAAAGAAACACAAAGAAAATAAGATTTACTTAAATATTTTGTTAAACAACTCTCCTATATTGTTTCAAACTCACCGAAAGGAAGAAAAATTGGATGATTTAAAGAAATTAGAGAAGAATAGCCCATCACAAAAGTTGAGCAAAGTGTGGAACAAGCTTAGGTACTGGGTTTTTGGAGGAAAAGAAACATAACCCTGGAGTGTTTCAATTGAGAATACAAACAACTTTGATGTTTGAAATTGAAATGTTGAATAAATTGGAAAGGGAAAGAAAACAGAGCAGAGATAGAAGAAGAAAGGCCAGAGGAGAAAAGTTCAATCTAGAAGGTTCCTTTAGTGGAAGAGTGAGAGGTTTTAAATGGGAGAAGACTTACCATACCACTCTCTATTTCGTACTATTTGGTTTTGTGCCATCTCTTTACTGAAGTGGTATGTCCCCACTCTCTATTTGTATTTTCTTTTGTTCTTTACCTTCTACTTATTTTTTCTATTTTCTTTTGTTGGTTAAATTGTAAACATCTTCGAAAGTTGCAGCTTCTTCCTTGGATTTTCTGGTGGAATGTTTTCTTTTTTTATAGGATTATTTTATTTGATTTGCAATGCAACTTCCTTGGTTGTTGTTGAAGTTGGGTGGTTTGGGTGGTTGGTGTTGGAGTTGGTCTTCACCACTTTGTTTCCTAAACCAGTTGGACCTTGGAGAACGATTTGCAGTGGTTATTAGAGTATCTTGTTTGTTTTACAACACTATTTTATTATCTTCAATGCATTTTACAACACTGTTTTATTATCTTCAATGCACAAATGAAGGGGAAGTGAAGGTAAGAAGGTAAGAAGGAGAAATCACAATTTTGGTTTTAAGGTTTTCCTTTTTGGGAGTTGAAGTAGAATAACATCCTATGACTCTTAGTTTACCATCGATCTCCAAGTTGACGTCTAGAACAAGATTTTGGATGTTATTTATACCACTTGACATGCTTCCAGAATGTAGCTTCTGTTTCTAGAACAAGATTCTGTCTAGCCATTCGATAAGTGTGCTTTTGCGACTTCTTTGTTTGGCTTTTATTTTGTTGTGTATATGGATGTTGATTGATGGAAGATGGTAGCTATTAAGCATTTGAAGCAAAACTTCTATCTTCTATTGTTAACTTTTTCAAGCGAATTGGAATTACAGCCCCAGATGTTGGATTCAAGGTTTCCAGTCGGAAGGTATTTTTTTCTGCATCTTGTGTGATCTCCAATAAGTTTAGTTATTGTTTTAGTAGTTATTACACATTCAATCGTGAATCAAAAAGTTTCATAGTTATAATTTGTGTAAATGCCTTATGCTCTTGGTTTGATGGTAGGTTTTGCAAGAAGTATTAAAATGCTATGGAATACCTGAAAATCTGTTTGGCAAGGTTTGCATATTCATAGACAAGGTTAGTGATCTACAATTTCAAGTTCCATAAAGTTTTATATTTTTGTGCCTTTTCCCTACACATGTCTGAATGTAATAATTACTACTTTCTTTGTTTCCTTTGGTTGTTAATATTAATAACATATAGAGAAAATTCCATTAGATGAGATGAAGAAGGAACTGAAGGTCGTGGGTGTATCAGAGGAGGCTATTGAGGAGTTGCTGAAAGTTCTTTCAGTAAAGTTTTTGACAAAGTTAGAAGGTTGTTTTCATAATGCTTTAGTCTTTGACAAATTAGTTGGAATGCATGTGATAACTCCAATGAGGTTGAAGTGTGATTGTTATTCTTGCATAGAAATACTTGGAGGTGGTGGCGAAGCATTGTCTGATCTGAAGCAGCTATTTTCTCTTACTGAAAAGTTTGGGTATGTTGATTGGGTCAAATTTGATGCATCCTTTGTCTGTGGCCTTGCTTAATAAACTGGTATTGTTCATGAATATTTCCTTTTGAACTCTGTCTTCATATAAAATAAAAGTTAATAACTATATTCAATTCTTGCTTATTGTTTTATAGAAATAATTGGGAAATTGATCAAAGTTGTATTATTTTCTCTTGTTCTTGTATCCGTTAAATTAAGTACGAAAATTGTTCTTTTCGGCCGTGCCTTTCTTATTTCAATTTTAGTTATGAAGATTCATTTCGGGGTTTTGACAGAGCGGTAAAACTGAGTGCATATTGTCTATGTTTTGTTTACTGGGAGCAGAACTTTATTTTTTAAATTAAATGTCAATTTTAGTTATGAAGATTCATTTCAGGACCTTGGCTTGTCTATTCTTGCACATTGCAGGTCAATATTTTTTTAAGGAAGTAGATAAAGAGGCATGTTTGCTTACCTTTCTCCTTTTTCTGTATCTTGTTGCTTATCTAGGACATAACAAATTTCATCTTACCTGGCCACTAGTATCAGAATCTCTTCCCAGTTCCAATATTTTCTCCAAATTTCATAAACGTGATATGCCCATAAACCATTATCATTCATTGAAATTAGAGTACTTGAATGGATACCTCATCAAGATAATTTAAAGGCTTTTAGACTTTTTAATTATTTGCCCAAATTTAAACCTGTAGACTACTCTATCTCTTGTTTAACTTGCAAATGACAGTCAATTACATGAATGGGCACAATAATGTCATGCTTTTGCAAAGATATGACTTTTTATCTCCCATGGTAATTTTCTTTGAAGCACTAAACTTTCCCAGATATATTTGAGTTAAATTGAGATAGCTTTTCATGAATGCATCCTCGAATTATTTTCTAGAATATCTCTGTTTGTGAACCTGAAGTGTTGTGAGGCTGTAGTTGGGTGATTTTTTTCATATAGAAGTGTGTTTCTCTTGTTTAACAGGTTTAACATTTTTTGGGTTAGTCATATGTATGTCGTTATGCTGTCGAAATTTATAGAGCAACCGGTTAGAATTAGGATAGATGCTTTAGTAATGTCTCTAGGTTAAGTATAGAAACCTAGAGCATTACAAGTTCTCTGAAGGGGTTAAACTTGATATCTTGGAGTTTGTAAGCTTTTGGAGTTTATTGGGCTTTCTAACAATTTTTTCCGATACTCATCGAGGTTGGTTTTTTTTTTTGTGTATTTTATTGTTAACTAAATTTGTTTTTCTTAGGTTCTTCGAGTTGTTGGACATATGTTTGTTATGTGAGTTCTTGTTTTGGCGTTGTATCGAACCTAATTACAATTTGTTTTTCTTAGGTTCTTCAAGTTTGATGTACGAGCAAGACAATAATGAAAGTGGCATGTACAAGAATTTTTCTTTTTTGGTATAGGTGTAGACTTTTAATCCTAGGTGTTTAGTAATTTTGAGGCTTTTAAGTGTAAGTGTTTGTAGTTTTATTCATATATTAAACTTATATGAATAAAAATTGTATGAACAAATTTGGTTCATTGGTTTATTGGAATGAAATTTGACAAATATTTGATTTCTATGCAATTTTGCAAGTTTAAGATTAAGGTTACTTTCTTTACAGGTTGACAAATAAAGAAAATATTGTTGGTTTGCCACCGGGCAACCAACAATTTTTTTATTTAAATTATGAACAAAATAATGACGGGCAATGCTTGTCATAAAAAATGACATTTAATGACGGACATTAAAAAAGACATTTAATGACGGACACCTTTAATGATGGACATGTGGTTGGAAAACACACTTTCAATGACGGACTTTTCATGACGGACGCCTTTTAATGACGGGCATTGCCCCTCATTAAAAATCTGACTGGTTGGAAAATACTCTTTAATGACGGACTTTTGATGACGGACAACTTTTAATGACGGACATTGCCCGTCATTAAAAACGTTTGTCATTGTACCTTGTTATGACGGACAGCACTCGTATAGACGACGGACGCCGCCCGTCATGAAAAGTCTTTAATGACGGGCATTGCCCGTCATTAAAAGTGATTTTTGTAGTAGTGGTTGCATATAGAAAGATGCATGAGATAAGGCTTAGAAGAGTCATCTGTTTTACTAGTTGCTGAGCATGATCTTATGTTTACCGCTTTTAAAAGCATATTGTTTGCGCATGAAAAGCATGTTGTTTATTGTTTGCTGTTTGATGGCTTCTCAGGTAGGGGCTGCTTACCAGTACCTTAGTGTACTGACCCCCTCCTCTCTCCCCCCAACTACGAGATTTTACAGGTTATGACGACTGCGTGGACCATGGTGATGCGGAGGAGGTGTATGAGGAGGAACCATAGCTTGTAGCTTGTTCTTGCCCATTTATTTCTCTTTGGTTTTAGTTAGGGCAGATGTGCTTGTCGCTATTGAAAGATGTTGGATTTGGTTAATTCTGATTCACTTTTGTTAGTCTCTAGGACTAGTTGCATTGTTTTAATGAACCCTATTATTTCATTCAGTTATTGATCAATAAGTTGAATTCAAGTGATTAATGTCATAAGCTCCGTTAAAGTTATGTTTCTGATTAGTTAGTAGTTGTTGATGCGAGGCCTGTCTGGCTGTTAGTTTCTGTGAAGCTCCGTTGTGTTGTAGTTGATGGGGTTGTTGAATAATGTTGTTTAGAAGTGTTTTATGCATAGTAGGTTAAAGTAAAAGTTTGGGTTAGTCCAATGTACGTCGTTATGCTGCCGAAATTTTCGGTGCGCACGGTTTGTTTTGGTTTAGGAGTTAGTAATGTCGCTGGGTTAGACTTAGATAGATTTAGATAGATTCACTTAGATAAATCATGGGGCGTTACAAGACCTATATATATAAAAGTTATATACAGGCATAGACTTAGATAGATTCACTTAGCTGGAATTTACCTAAGTAATAGACCCTATAATTATAAAAATACTTAGTGGGAGGAAATATATCAAAACAAGATTTTCATAAATCAAGTTTTGCTCTCACGTCCTCAAAAGTTCACAACGTGAGGTTCATGCTTGGCCTCGAGTCACCCTGGGAGTGACCCCCTACGGATGGTGTTTGCACGGATTAATATCAAGGTGAATGAGGGAGTATTTTATAGTAAGTGGGAGCAGGACACGTGTCAACATATCCTATGGTCTCCTCCATTAGGTTGCACCGTGAGATCCCCATGATCTGCCTGCGAGTCGCCTTGGGAGCGATCACCCTACGGAGGGCTTTATCATGGGACTCAGAACAACGAAAACTCCATAAATGGATAGGGTTTCTTAGGTCCATTTCCAACTTTGACTTTTCCTACGGTAGCATTGTTGGGGCCGACCTCTGAAATCTGAAAAATGGAGGGTCACACTTACGAGAAATTATTAAGGTGTTAATAATCTCCTGACCGGAAGAAAAAATGGTAGCTAAGAACTATTGGAATATGAGTTATTCCGGGAATAGGGATTGGCTGAGATTGTCTCAATTCAGAGGAGGAGTAGCCGACTACCCTACGGTAGTTGTTGTTCTAAACCTCTGAAGTATTGTTGCAAAATGAATGTTTATTCTATGGGTCGATCATTAGTTTTGCTAAATTGATTGGATTAAAATAATAATATTATTTTGTGTAATGGGTTAATGCAACAATACTTATTAAGTTAATTTGTTTGTTCTTAACAATGAAACATTCTTTGTATGCCTCGAATAACGCCAACTACAAAACTGGTATTTATAATACAACTAAGAAAATGAACTTAAACACTAAATGCGTGGAATTGGTCTTAACTAAGGACGATCCTCAAGCCCATATGTCTAATTTATCCGAAATTGTTTATGATGAATATGACATGGACTGCTTAGCACATCTCAATGAAAATAAATTTGATTTATTGATCATTGAAATGTGTATAGTGGAAAATGATGATACAACCTGGATCCTTGATTCAGGTGCCACTCATCACGTATGCTCTTCCTTTGAGGGAATGAGCTCCTGGCAACAGTTAGATGCTGGGGAAATGACTCTCAGAGTTGGAACTGGGGAGCTCATTTCAGCTGAAGCAGTGGGAGATATTAAAATGTTCTTCTTTAGGGAACGCTATATGTTATTAGATAACGTATATATAGTTCCCAGAATAAAAAGAAATTTGATTTCTATTTCTTGTTTGCTAGAACAAGGGTATTCAGTGTCCTTTTCTGTGAATGAAGCTTTCATTACTAAAAAGGGTGCTGATATATGTTCTGCAAAAATGGAGAACAATTTGTATGTCTTAAGACCAATAGAGTCTAGGGTTATTTTGAACAATGAAATGTTTAAAACAGCAGAGACTCAACCAAAAAGGCAAAAACTTTCTCAAAGTACCTATCTTCGGCACTTGAGACTTGGCCACATAAGTCTCAATAGGATTGGGAGATTGGTTAAGAACGGACTTTTAAGCCAGTTAGAAGATGGTACTTTACCTCCATGTGAGTCATGTCTCGAAGGTAAGATGACCAAACCACCTTTTACTGGAAAAGGTTATCGTGCCAAGGAGCCCTTAGAACTCGTACATACGGATCTTTGTGGTCCAATGAATGTAAGAGTTCGAGGAGGGTATGAATATTTCATCTCTTTTATAGATGATTATTAAAGGTATGGTTATTTATACCTAATGGGTCATAAGTCTGAAGCCCTTGAAAAGTTCAAGGAGTATAGGACTGAAGTTGAGAACTTGTTAGGTAAGACCATTAAAACACTTCGATCTGATCGAGGTGGAGAGTATTTGGACTTAAAATTCCAAAACTATTTGATAGAACATGGAATCTCGTCCCAACTCTCAGCACCAGGTACACCTCAGCAGAATGATGTATCTGAAAGGAGAAACAGAACCTTGTTAGACATGGTTCGATCTATGATGAGCTATGCTCAGTTGCCAGTTCTTTTTGGGGTTATGCAGTAGAGACTGCAGTTTATATTTTGAATGTTGTTCCCTCAAAGAGTGTTTCTGAAACACCATTTGAGCTTTGGAAAGGGCATAAAGCTAGTTTACGTCATTTCAGAATTTGGGGCTACCCTGCACATGTGTTAGTAACAAACCCAAAAAAATTGGATTCATGTTCAAAATTATGCCTATTTGTAGGCTACCCAAAAGAAACAAGAGGTGGATACTTCTTCGATCCAAAAGAAAATAAAGTGTTTGTATCGACAAATGCTACTTTCTTAGAAGAAGACCACGTTAAAGAACACATACCACACAGTAAAATTGTGTTAAGTGAACTTTCTGGTAAAGCTACAAATGAATCAACAAGAGTTGTTGATAGGGCTGGACCTTCAACAAGAGTTGTTGATGAGCCCAGTTCAGAGGCTGTACCTTCAACAAGAGTTGTTGATGAGCCCAGTTCAGAGGCTGTACCTTCAACAAGAGTTGTTGATAAGCCCAGTACATCTGGTCAAGCCCATCCTTCTCAAGAGTTGAGAATGCCTCGACGTAGTGGGAGGGTTGTTATTCAACCTGAACGCTATCTGGGTTTAGCAGAAACTCTAACTGTCATACCTGATGATGGGGTTGAGGATCCATTGACCTTTAGACAGGCAATGAATGATGTGGACCATGACTAGTGGGTCAAAGCTATGGACCTAGAGATGGAGTCTATGTACTTCAATCAAGTCTGGGATCTTGTAGACCTACCTGAAGGGGTTAAACTCATAGGGTGCAAATGGATCTACAAGAGAAAACGAGACACAGCTGGGAAAGTACAGACTTTCAAAGCTTGACTTGTGGCAAAGGGTTATACCCAAAAGAAGGGGTGGACTATGAGGAAACCTTCCCCCCAGTTGCCATGTTAAAGTCGATAAGAATTCTCTTGTCCATTGCCACCTTTTGTGATTATGAGATTTGGCAAATGGACGTCAAGACTGCCTTTCTGAATGGCAATCTTGATGAGAACATCTTTATGTCTCAACCAGAGGGGTTCGTTGCTCAAGGTCAGGAGAAAAAAGTTTGCAAGCTTAGACGATCCATTTATGGGTTGAAGCAAGCTTCAAGATCTTGGAATATAAAGTTTGACACTGCTGTCAAATCTTATGGCTTTGACCAGAATGTTGATGAGCCTTGTGTTTACAAAAGGATTATCAACAGTTCAATAGCTTTTCTGGTGTTGTATGTAGATGATATTCTTCTAATTGGGAATGATGTAGAATATCTAGCTGATATTAAAAAAATGGCTATCGACTGAGTTCCAAATGAAAGATTTGGGTGAAGCTGAGTATGTTCTAGGGATTCAAATTATCAGGAATCGTAAGAGCAGAACGTTAGCCCTGTCTCAAGCATCATATATAGACAAGATGTTGTCTAGATATAAGATGCAGAATTCCAAGAGGGGTTTACTACCCTTCAGGCATGGAGTTCATTTGTCTAAGGAACAGTGTCCTAAGACACCTCAAGAAATTGAGGATATGAGACGGATCCCTTATGCTTCAGCTGTGGGAAGTCTTATGTATGTCATGTTGTGTACTCGACCTTACATTTGCTATGCAGTTGGGATAGTCAGCAGGTACCAGTCCAATCAAGGGTTAGACCACTAGACTGCAGTTAAAAACATCTTCAAGTATCTTCGGAGCTTGTGTATGGCTCTAAGGATTTGATCCTTACAGGATACACAGACTCTGACTTTCAGACTGATAGGGATTCTAGGAAATCCACATCAGGGTCAGTATTTACCCTCAACGGGGGAGCTGTAGTCTGGCGTAGCATCAAGCAAGGATGCATTGCAGACTCCACCATGGAGGTCGAATATGTCGCTGCTTGTGAAGCAGCTAAGTAGGCTGTATGGCTATGGAAGTTCTTGATGGATTTGGAAGTTGTTCCAAATATGAACTTGCCAATCACCCTTTACTGTGATAATACTGGTGTAGTGGCAAATTCTAAAGAACCTCGGAGTCATAAAAGAGGCAAGCACATAGAGCGCAAATATCATTTCATCAGAGAGATCGTGCAACGAGGGGACGTGATTGATGTGGAATTTTCCTACCGCAAGCGCATGGGTCAAGTAATAATAAAGTTTTCGTATAAACGAGTGTCGTCCTCTGGATTGGATTTTTAAGCTAAATCAAGTATTGTGAATTATTTTGCTCAATTTTATTTAGGGAACACAAAGTAGTGAGTGATAGATCGAAAACTAAATCAAAACAAGCAAACAGTGGATATGCAATTGAGAGAACACTTAGGGAATTGATTTCGCCAATTTAGTCTAGGATTGATTTTAAGGAATAAGTTATTATGCACAATAGAATTATGAGCCTAAGAACCTTTAGTCACAATTACCTCTCCCGAGTATAATTGATTCTCATGCAAATTAACCAACTTGATATCCTTATCTAAGTTTATTAACATGCAAGGCAATGAGTCCTTTTGACCAATTCTAAAGTTAATCTAAAATCCGTCACGAGTTTAGAAAATAAACTTTAGTCATGCAATCTTGAACAAGTCTATGCTAAATCTCCTCTCCCGAGCTAGACTAAACATTTAGATCATTCAACTAATGGCCAATTAATTGAAAGCATTAAATCAAGATTGCATACATAAAACCATTGCACAACTCATACCATAAATCAATCCATAAATTAAAAAGACTACATCAATCCCTAAGCTACAAGTTTAGCTACTCATACATGGCGTTACAAGCTCAACTAAACATGGAAAAGCCATAAAATCTAGCTAGAGAGAAGTAAAAGGAAAGGAAACACTTAATGTCGTCGAACCCGACACGTCCCCGTCTCGATATCCGCGCCACCAAGTGAGATTCCCGGTCCTCGTCCTTGCTTCATCTCCCACAGTAGGTCTCTAGTCGAAATTAGGGTTCAATTCTCTCAATTTGGCCTCCCCCAATCTGTAGCAAGTAAGAAAGATTAAATAGGGAAATTCTGCCGATAGCATCGAGACTCTGCCTCTTAAACGCGCGTTCTGGTTATGGAAAAATTGAGAGCATCGAGATGCTTTTATCACAGCGTCTCGACGCTGTGAGTCTGCCGCCTATTTTAATTAAGGAAACGTAGCGTCTCGACGCTCCAAGAGTGGCGTCTCGACGCTAATAGGCAGATTGCCCACTCTTGGCTTGATGTTGCTTGAAACTTTCCAGTTCTTTGGCATATTTTTGCGTCCCGAACACCCGATTAACTCCAATTCCACGTTAGCTCTAATCGATGCTTTCCTTCAAAATAAACAATTAAGTGTAATAAAATGGCCAATAAATCATAAAAGACTAGTTGAATTAAATAGGGAAAAATAGCTAGCTATGCTCGCTATCAAATACTCCCAAACTTAAGCTTTTGCTAGTCCTCGAGCAAACTACAAATCAAACATACAGTAGAAGAATGGATGCAACAATCATGACTCAATCCTCCAGGCTCAAAAGTCAATAGTCAAGCAAGCAAGAGACATGCACATAAGGACCAATGAGCGAGACAAATTAAAATTTTTCCAAAATTAACTTGCACAAGCGAGATCTAACTCAACGAGATTAGACTCTACTAGCCCGGGATTGGATTATTAAACTCTCAGCTCATCTTCCCTCTACACTGGCACTAAGGTTTCACTAATGAGTTAATGGAACAAATTAGTTTGTTTTCCTCCATACTTAGGTGCTTATAATTACAATTAAATTTAGCATTTATATGTGGCACTAGCTTTCACACACCTATTGCAGGGACCCTTAACCTAAGATTTCTCTGGTTGGCCTAACTGATCACAACAGGGGTAGCTCTTTTTGCCTAAACTTTATTAAACATTGCAAACTGTGCACAGGCCATGACATAATTTTTTTCAACAGTAACAACAAGAATGATTTTTCTTTCATGATCATGATAAGCATATATTCTTTTCTTTCCTCCTAAGCAAGATCAAACATGCTAATTTGCAAAAAAATTAACTCTTTAGCTCTTCCCTACACCTATCGAGGTGACAACAAGCATATGAACCTAATAATTCGCTCCTAAGCATTCAAATCCAAATCTAGCCAAGGCAAATACTCTACTCATGCAAGCCATCTCTTAGAAAAAGTTTAAAAAGTCTCCCTTTTTGGGCACTCATGCTTACAACTCATCGCAAGCTTGAAAATTGACAAGAAAGCCTATCCTAGGACATCATAACCATGCAAAAATAGCATCCAGAAAACAACCATATGCTCAATTCAAAGAAAGCTCAAAACTCTAGCCCGAACTCAGATGCTCAAGGGCTCCACAAACATGCTATTCCACCCCCAAACTTAAAACATGCATTGTCCTCAATGTATAAAGAAAATCAGGCATAATCAAGCATGAGAACAATGAAAGAATAGAAGGAGTGAACAATACTGCCCTGGAATGATGATGACCTTTCTCATGGAAGCTTGAAAGCAAAGGAGAAACTGGAACCAAGACCTACAACATAAAAACAAACACTAAATCAAAAGCAAACAGAACAACACGACTAAACTTACTTGGGTTGCCACCCATAAGCGCTTGTTTAACGTCATTAGCTCGACGTGTTGATCGTGCATCAAGGAGGCTTCTTTTCTGTGAATCTAACAGCGGTGCTCTTTCTTGCACCTTTCTTGTAGCCCATGACAAGCACTTCAGAGTGTCCCTTAGAGTCTTCAACTGCTTTAAATATTTCTTTGTCATTCCTGACTCTCACAGTGAGCTCCCTGCGCTCAATATCAATAATCACTCGCCCAGTAGCGAGGAATGGTCTTCCTAGTATGACAGACATTGAAGGATTTTCCACCATATCCATAACATATAAATCAATAGGGAGGAAAAATCTACCTACTCTGATTAAAACATTTTCTATAATACCAACTGATCTAACCACAAACTGATCAGCCAATTGGAGCCTAACAATAGTAGATTTAATCTCACCTATATCTAACTTTTTGCACAGAGATAGAGGAATAATATTAATGCTAGCACCTAAATCACATAATGCTCTAAAAGAATAAGTACAAAAATTGCAAGGAACAGAAAATCTCCCTGGATCTGCTACTTTTTCAGGTACCTTCTGTTGTACTCTGGTGCTACATGTGGAAGCAAGATATACGGTGTCAACCTTCTTTTCCTTTCGCTTCTTTGCTAACCATTCCTTCATGAACCTGTTGTACTGGGGCATCTCTAATGCTTCTGCAAAAGGAATGTTAATGTTCAGACTCATAAAAGCATTCATAAATTTATCAAACTGAACCTGATTGTTCTTTTTCTTCTTTTTCTTTTTCTTGTCTTTGAGGACCATCAAGGTGGGAGAAGGAATATGAGGCTCAGGTTCAGGCTTTTCAGCTTCATCTGATGATGTGTCCTCCTCAGCTTCCCCAGTAGGAGCGTCATACTCCTCAGAATCAGACTCCTCTTCAACTTTCTCCTGGTGCACAATGATTGCCTTACAGTACTCCATCTGGGTTTTCTCTTGCTCAGCTGGGGCCTTACCTTTATTCATGGTGCTTACAACACTTACCAACTGTCCCAGCTGAGTCTCAATATTCTTGATGGCAGCACTGTGGCCATTCATCGTGGTGTTGATGGCAATGACTGCCTCCTCCAATTTGGTTGTCCTGTTACTAGACTCTGCAATGAAAGCTCCAACAAGATCTTCTAACTTTTTATTTTCTTGAGTTTGAGTGGCAAAACCAGGAGGATTAAAAACATTCTTATTATTTGCATAAGAAAAATTTTCATGGTTCCTATTATTAGGGTGATAATGTGTAGGTGTGGAATTATTATTATATCCCCTAGAATTAAAATTTGATACATACTAAACCTGCTCGATGGTCTCCTCCTGAGGTCTAGATGCTAACGCAGCAGCTGATTCAATTGACTGTGCACTCCCTGTACTTGAAAATTTCATAAAAGCATTAGCAAGGAAGGTCATCTGGGCCTGGAGTGCACTTACTTTGTCAATCTCAAACACTCCAGCAACAATCTTTTTAGGTGCAGACCGCTCAGATGGCCACTGATAGCTGTTGGTGGCCATATCCCCTAAAAGTGTGCGAGCATTTTCCACGGTCTTGGACAACAGAGTCCCACCTGCAGCTGCATCAACAATCGTTTTTGTACTAGGAGTTAAACCATTGTAAAACAATTGAACCTAAAGCCAGTTGGGATATCCATGCTGAGGGCACTTCCTCAGCAACTCTTTAAATCGCTCTCAGGCCTCGAACAACTGCTCATCATATTGTTGTTGGAACGTCCCAATCTCGGTCCTCAGCTTGACCGTCTTTGCAGGAGGGAAGAATTTCTTTAGAAAAGCCTGGACCAAAGCATCCCAGGTGGTGATGCTCCCAGGGGTAATAGACTGCAACCAATCTCGTGTTTTATCCTGCAAAGAAAAAGGAAATAAGCGTAAGCGAATAGCATCCTCAGAAACTCCATTTATTTTTACCGTCCCCACAAATGTCTAAAAATGATTTTAGATCAGAATTTGGATCCTCGGTGGGTGATCCTCGATAAGCACAATCTCGAGCCATCTGAATGAGACCGGTCTTCAGCTCAAAGTTGTTGGCATTGATCGGGGCATAGACAATCCCCGATTGCTGCCCCTGAAACACAAGCTGGAAATAATCTCTAATAGGCCTAGGCTCCTCAGGTGGATTTTTGTCAGCCATTTGAATAATTTCTCTATTTTCCCTTCGAAGCCTATGAATTGTTCTCTCGATCTCGGGATCCAAAGGTGCTAAAATTAAATCTTTATTCCTTCGCATAAACAACCTATACTATCCTAAAAAGGAAAGAAAATAAATAAGGAAAGAAATAAAGAAAAGAAAACAACTAATCTAAATATGGAAAATATAATCTAGAAAAGGAAAATACTATCTAATTAAGAAAAACAAGAAACAAATATGGAAAATTACAATTAAGGCACATTACTAACAAGGAAAATATCTAACTAAAGAAACAAAGAAAATCAAAGAAAATAACAAAAAAAAAAAAAAAAAGAAAAGATTACACAACTAAAAGCAAAACTAAACTAGAAAAACAAATAAGGAAAAAAAGTGCAAACGACCTAGAAGAATAAAAATACACCCTAAATTGAGACCGAACAATTTTTTCACAATATCAATCTAACTAAATGTGCCAATCCCCGACAACGGCGCCAAAAACTTGATGTGGAATTTTCCTACCGCAAGCGCACGGGTCAAGTAATAATAAAGTGTTCGTATAAACGAGTGTCATCCTCTGGATTGGATTTTTAAGCTAAATCAAGTATTGTGAATTATCTTGCTCAATTTTATTTAGGGAACACAAAGTAGTGAGTGATAGATCGAAAACTAAATCAAAACAAGCAAACAATGGATATGCAATTGAGAGAACACTTAGGGAATTGATTTCACCAATTCAGTCTAGGATTGATTTTAAGGAATAAGTTATTATGCACAATAGAATTATGAGCCTAAGAACCTTTAGTCACAATTACCACTCCCGAGTATAATTGATTCTCATGCAAATTAACCAACTTGATATCCCTATCTAAGTTTATTAACATGCAAGGCAATGAGTCCTTTTGACCAATTCTAAAGTTAATCTAAAATCCGTCACGAGCTTAGAAAATAAACTTTAGTCATGCAATCTTGAACAAGTCTATGCTAAATCCCCTCTCCCGAGCTAGACTCAACACTTAGATCATTCAACTAATGACCAATTAATTGAAAGCATTAAATCAAGATTGCACACATAAAACCATTGCACAACTCATACCATAAATCAATCCATAAATTAAAAAGACTACATCAATCCCTAAGCTACAAGTTGAGCTACTCATACATGGCGTTACAAGCTCAACTAAACATGGAAAAGCCATAAAATCTAGCTAGAGAGAAGTAAAAGGAAAGGAAACACTTAATGTCATCGAACCCGACACGTCCCCGTCTCGATATCTGCGCCACCAAGTGAGATTCCCGGTCCTCGTCCTTGCTTCAGCTCCCACAGTAGGTCTCTAGTCGAAATTAGGGTTCAATTCTCTCAATTTGGCCTCCCCCAATCCGTAGCAAGTAAGAAAGATTAAATAGGGAAATTCTGCCGATAGCGTCGAAACGCTGTCAAGACAGCGTCGAGACGCTGCCTCTTAAACGCGTGTTCTGATTATGGAAAAATCGAGAGCGTCTCAACGCTCTTATCACAGCGTCTCGACGCTGTGAGTCTGCCGCCTATTTTATTTAAGGAAACGTAGCGTCTCGACGCTCCAAGAGTGGCGTCTCGACGCTAATAGGTGATGACATGCAAAAATGTCATCATTTTCCTATTAATTTTAGCTAGTTTTATGCTTGAATTGTGTACTTTAATGCTATTTTCTGTTTAAATTTCAGAAAACCGAGCCAAAGAAGTAAAATCGGAATTTTGAGAGAATTTAGATGATTTTGGAGGCTTTTGGAGCAATTTGAAGAATTACATTGAAGATCCGAGTCCAAAAAGCCAAGAAGAATGAATTAGAAGCCCAAATTCATGAATTTCAAGTCTTAAAGTATCAATTTGGGTCAAGAAAAGTGCCCAAAATCCATTACAAGAAGTATTTGGGGCAAAAGAAAGTTGGAGGCCCAAAAATGGAGTCAAAATCGGGCCATTATTGAAAATTCAGGGCCTAGCGTCTCGACGCTAAGCCTGGAGCGTCCCGACGCTAGACAGCTGCGTGGAGAAATCTGGATTTGCGAGAGCGTCTCGACGCTGTCCAAGTAGCGTCTTGACGCTGCTACATCTTGGAGCCCAAGAAAAGATGACGTCAGAGCGTCTCGACGCTGTCCTTGTAGCGTCTCGACGCTGCGCCTGCTGGGAGCCTATAAAAGGAGCCTTTTGCATCCATATTTTGTGTGCCAATTTGTGGGTTTTCACCCCATTCTAGAGTCTACTCTAAAATTTGGGATTTTTGGGAGAGTTTTGGAGCTTTGTTGAAGATCTTTGGAGCTCGGGATCGAAGGAGGTCGGCGCGGGATCGAGGAGATCGACACTTTTATGAGCATTTCTCTTCCCTTTTCCTTTATGTTTTAGTTTCTAGAATTGTTGTGATTAGGAATTATTGAATTTTAGTGATTATGAATAGTAAATTCCTAAATTCTATGAGATTGATTTAGATGTTGAACCTCTGTTGAATTAATGATTTGATGTGGTTTAATTGTCATTATTGTTCATTTGTGCATTTTGTCCGTAATGCTTTTAATCAACTGATCACTGATTAAATGAATTGTTACTATGTGGAAACTCGACGGAGAGAAGCTTAGACTAGAACTGAATGCATGACTAACGGTTATTTACCCGGGTGACACGGGATAAAATAAATAACGTTAGAGGTTGTATTGAAGGGTCGTAATGCCATACTAAGTAAATAAAGACGAGATTGAAAGGAGATTCTTTATTGAATGGTATGAGATAGGAGGAGACCGACAGGAGAATCCTTGAAATTAGGCTTCTAGACTTATGAATCAAATGATTAGTTAATCCATATTAGTAAATTGATAAAGCATTAAAGGTCCAATCGTCGAAATCAACAACTCTAGAATTATCCCATCAAATTGTGTCGCCATTTATCTTTTGCTTTCTAGATTAGCTTTTTATTATTCTTTTTGGCATTAGATTTTGTTCTCTAAATAAAGCTAAGCAAGATTATTCGTGGTAATTAATTGAATAAATCCAATCCCTGTGGAGACGATACTCAATACTCAAAATCACTATATTACTTGTCACGACCCGTTCGCTTGCGGAATTTAAAATCGTGCAACAATAGGCAGATTGCCCTCTCTTGACTTGATGTTGCTTGAAACTTTCCGGTTCTTTGGCATATTTTCGCATCCCGAACACCCGATTAACTCCAATTCCACGTTTTAGCTGTAATCGATGCTTTCCTTCAAAATAAACAATTAAGTGTAATAAAATGACCAATAAATCATAAAGGACTAACTGAATTAAATAAGGAAAAATAGCTAGCTATGCTCGCTATCAGTGATCGCCATGAAGGTAGCCTATGAGCACAATATTTCTGATCCATTTACGAAGGCTCTCACGGCTAAAGTGTTCGAGGGTCATCTAGAGGGTCTAGGTCTGCGAGATAAGTACATAGAATAATCTAGGGCAAGTGGGAGAAGTGTAATGGGTATTGTGAATGCCCTAGTTTATTGTATTTATCTGTATTTGTACTTTTCATGTATTATACAGTATTAATACAAACTAATATTCCTATTTCAATGATTATTCATTCAATTTTGATTGTTGATGTACATTGCCCACTAGAGTTTTAGTTCAAGTGGGAGTTGTTGGGTTTTATGCCCTAAAACTCGTAGATAGTAAATGAAACAAATTAATCGATCTCAATAAAGTGTTATTTGAGTGATTAAGTAATTTGGTTATTGAATAATCGAGTTTGCATTAATAAACCCTAAATCCAATAAACTAAGATCCAAGGTTGTTTAAATGAAACTTGGACTAGTATGTGGGGACATACGGGGATTAGTGTCCAAGTAACAACCTAAAAGGTCTATAGTATAAGGATAAGGCTTGGTACCTTATCCTGGTGACACTATGTGATACGGCCCACCTTCTATTCGATACATATGCAATGATCCAAAACATCCATGTAGGAGACATGCGGGTGGGGGTATCCTATGCAATGAGTTTGCATAAGACCGGACCGCGAAATAGTAACTACTAGATGTAACGTCGTTAACTAGTTTAGGTTTCTATTTCAATAGGATGACCTAGTTAACTCAATCTCAATCCTGAGTCTGTTATGAACTCCTTTCAAGAGGGATTGTCCTTAGATTTGTATGGGTGAGAGTGGCCAGTTCGCCGACTCAATAATCCTACCATTTCAGGGGTAAGACCGAATGGGGGCTGGGAACATAACAGTACAAGATGGAATTCACTCCTTCCCCTATTGGGGTAAGTAGATGTGTGTTCCCTTAAGGGCTGATTCCGGGGCTTGAACAAAGGCGCGCCATCCTCTCCTGGCCCGAGAGGAACTCCTGTTTAGTGGTTGGACTCTAAACAACTTGTTCATTAGAGGAATCAGTGGTACTTAAGGAACCAGAGGTAACCCAGGGGTAAAACGGTAATTTGACCCAGCCGGTGTTACGAACACACGTGAAGGATTGACTTACTGCTTGGTCGATATCCATGGACATAGAAATATTCTACAGTGAGAAGAGTGCAGCTGTAGGTCTTTAGTGGAGTGACCCACAGTTAACGAATGTTGACTAAACTTGGTCAATGAGTTTGGCCAATTAGTCTCGTATCGTTGGAGTTTCTGATCTGTAGGTCCATTAGGTCCCACTGGTAGCTCGTAAAGAGACTTGAGGCAATTAAGTATAAATTGTAAATTGAAAGTGTTCAATTTATTTGAGGAATCGTATAATGTATATTGATGCATTATAATATAAAGTTTATGAAACTTTATAATATAATTTTTGAATTGATTTCAAAAATTAATTCTTGGGAGAAAATATTTGAAAGAGTTCAAATAAATTTAATATGAATTGGATTCATATTAATTTTAATTTTAATAAAATCGCTAAGATTAAATATATGATATTTAATTGGGTAAATTAATTAATTATGAAATTAATTAATTATTTATTAGAATTAGAGACTTTTTCCTATTAGGAAAGAAAATATTTGAAAGAGTTCAAATAAATTTAATATGAATTGGATTCACATTAATTTTAATTTTAATAAAATTCATAATATTAAATATATGATATTTAATTAGGGAAATTAATTAATTATGAAATTAATTAATTATTTATTAAAATTAGAGACATTTTCCTATTAGGATAAGGTCTTCCTTTTCCTATTAGGAAAAAGGTCTTGGCCTTTACCTATAAATAGCACCCCTGAGGTGGGGTGGAAGGCATCCCATTCATTCTCCTTCTCTCAGAGAATTCCTCTCAAGGCTACCTCTAGACTCCCACCAGTCTCCTGCCTCTAGAAGTCTCAGAGTCATACCGGTGTAGCCATAGTGGTGGTGTTCACACTAGTTCGTGATTAATTCACATGCAGTTGGTGAATTTAATCTGAATCGTCAACGAGAGTAAATAATTTGTTACTTTATAAATTAGATTTAGATATAATATTTTTGTATGCTTAGCCTTAATATATATTTAGAATAGTTCTAATATTATTGCCAATGTATTGGTATTTTAGATTAAACAAAATTAATTATGAATCGGTCCCAATCACGCTTCCGCTTTACGGAATTATGGAATTCCAATCTTTCAGTTCATTCATAGTAGTCAATCATGGTACTAGTATTAACTTTTTATTTCAAATAAAGTGACATGGAATCAAGTAAACATGTTTTTCAAGATCGTCTTCTAAAAAGTTTGCCTTTCAGGAGAGGGTTCTACTCTAGTGCCAATCACAACGTCTGAGTTTCCGAGGCATAAAGATTTCTATTGTTTTTTTCAAAGCAAAACTCTCTCTAATCCATCCTAACCAATGTGCTTAAACTACATAACTTCTACTCATAGAGCCTAGTGTGGTTCTTTTAGTCAAGAAAAACAATCTTGAGGTAAAAATGAGCATACATGAGTTACTAGACCTTTTCTGTCTCCCCCAAACTTATTTGACTGCTAGTGCTCCTTTTATTCAACTTCTTTTTCTTCCCAAGAGCATCCCTGTTGTCATCTTTACCTTCGTTCTAGCTTATCGACACTTTGTGGTGAAGATATCTAGCTACGAGCAAAGTTCACAAGCTCAGAATGATACTCACTTTCCTAGGTAAACCTTTCATGCAGTGGCAAACCATGGGTGTCATGAATGCCCCCGGTTACGTAGTAAACCCTAGGAAGGAGGAGTAACTCTCAGTTTTTCCTTTTTTCATTTTTCATTTTTTTAGCTAAATATTTAGCACATACTGTTTTCCAGCAGTACAAATTTACAAAAGTATATAGTAAAGCATAAAGCACCCCCCAAACTTAAAGGTAGACAATGTTCTCATTGGCTTGTTTTTTAGGCATGGACTTAACATGAGGCTTTTTGTTTCCAAAACATCAAGGCTAAACTCTCCTACAGTGTTAGAAAGGTTAAACACGAGGAAGTTTAGACTCTAAGAAAATTTGTTAAAGAACAAGACTAATGGAAAGCCTATGACTAGAAAACATTTCAGTTGTGACGGTGACACTTTTGAGATAGAACAAAACTCTAGTTTTCATCATAAAGGGCTTAAAAGAAAACTTCTTTGAAAACATGCTTTTCTTCCAAAACATTTTAAAGCACTTTTTCTTTAAAGTTGATTTTTTCTTCTTTCAAAAAGTTCAGAGGTAAAGCTCAAAAACAACAAGCAAATTTTTCAAGAAAAGATCTAAAAACCCAAGTTTTCCTAATCTAAACTATCAACAAGCTATCAAAACTACTCTATGATCAAAACTATTAACAAACTAAACAATCAAAACAACAACTAAGCAACTAAAACAGAATTTAAAACATGCTAAAACTCAAAAAACAGCAAGCAACAAAAACAGAATTATATACAAAAACAACAAGTAAAGGGGTCAGAAAACTCTCTTTCTCTTCATCATCTTCATCATCATTCTCATCATCCTCTTCATCAGAATCCTTCTCTTCTTGAGGCAGCAGCGACTCAGGGAAATCGGGAAAAACTGGAGCAATACTTGGGCTGATAGAGAGATAGAACTCTCTAATGGCTTCATCCCGCTCCTTTGCATATGACCAATTAGTCTTTACGTTCTCCCTGATTTGATCTAGCTGGTGGTAGGCAATGGCTAGGGCCTCCGATGATGATGATGGCCCTGAGAAAGGAGTGTGCTGGGATGGAGAAGCTACATTTGACCCTAAGATGTGGAGGTTTTATCCTTTCTCTGGATACTGTTCTGTTGTAGCTTCCCGAACAAGGACAAGTCAATGGTCGACTTGAAGAAGTGACGCTCACATCGTCATTGCCCGGAACGATCTTCACCCTCTGACAGAGTTGGGTGATGAGTGATCCAAAGAAAAGCTTGCCTGGTCGCTTTCTCCCACAGGCTAAAATCTCATCCCTGATTATGCTCCCCACGTTGATCTCCAACCCCTTCATAAGGCAATAGAGTACCATCACTCTATCCACTGAAATCGTGTTGTCGTGGGTGGTTGGCATCAAGCGGTTTTTGATGAAGTGTAGTCAAACTGTCGATTCTGGCTTTAGGTCGCTTGGCACCAGAGACTTCACTTTCGTCTATGACTCTTTCCATTGAACCCCCTTGTTGGCCACAAGTTTCAGAGCTTCCTTCATTTGCTTGGTTGAAGGTTTCCTTATCACATCATTACCTCTCGGATTCAGGGGTGCCTTGATCCTGTACACCCTGCTAATGTCGACTGAGGAGAAACTGACCATCTTCCCCCTCACCACCGCCATGCTAATACTCTCCTCCCTTACTCAGATGTAGAATTCACGAACTAAAGGCACTATAGCCTCTTGGGGGTGAGCACAGAAGTCCTGCCATTTGTACTGGAAGATAACTCTGCTTACGAACTCTGGCAGTGCCCCTGCTCTGTTAGAGAATCCCTTCTCGTTGAGGAAATCTCTCTTTCTCATGATCTCCATCCGTTCCGGAAAATTAACATTTTTAAATTCCTCGAGGAATGAATTTTTAGGAGATGCGGCCTTGGGTGACTTGCCCTTTGGCTTGGCAGGTGAGACGGTAGGAGGATTGCAGGAGAGGCATCCATGGACCTTGTCCTCGGCCTCTGGGCAAAGATTGGATCGTTTTTGTTCTTTGTCCTCCTCTCAACCTTTATTTATCTATTTCTCTTTCTTCTCAACGCTGTAGAGATAGGGACTTGGTCGCCATCTAGCTCCCTTACCTCTGAATCGGATTCTGTATCAGAGTCAGTGGAGGTCTCGACCTCCTCATCTTCTTTTTCCTCTTCTTCTTTCTTCTCTCCCGAAGAGGTGTTATCAGCTGCTGGTGAGTCATGTGTGAATAGAGGCTCAAAAACCTCTTCAGCTGGTTGATTAATGGTGGCCTCGGCTAGGCCTTCCTTAGAATGCGGCCCAGATGCGGTCGCATTCTGTCCTTCTTCCTCTACTTCTCTTTCATTTTCTTTTTCTAAATTTTCTTCTCTTGGCCCCTGTTGGGCCTCTTCTTCTACCCTCCCTTGCAGCGCTTCAACTTCACTTTAAGCCTTGTGGAGTGGCTCAAAGGCTGCAAGGAAGTCTTCAGCTTCCTTCCGTCTCTTTTCATCTTCTTTCAATTCTTTTCTTCTCTTTTTCTCTTCCTCAAGGAGTTGAAAATCAATGGTTGCCCTCCTGAGGCTTTCACCTAACCTTCTTTCTTCTTCTTCAGCTAGTTGGCCCTATCGGCCTCTTGTCTTTCCTCTTCTCTCTTTCTTTCAAGCTCTCTTTCCTTTGCATTCTCATCTTCCTCCATCATTTTCTGATTTTCCATCACTCTTTCGGCTTCAATCTCTCTCAAGGCATCCTGTTCAACTTTGTATCCCTCAGCAATCTCAAGGGCCTTTGCCACTGCTTGGCAGATTATTCCTTCTAACACATCCGGAGGAATCCTTGCGGTTTTGAGGGGCTTAACCTCAAGCGGCTTTTAAGGCACAACCTTCTTCGGGCTCCTCTTTCTTGTGCTATATGTAACAACAGGCTTGGCCCTGAAAGATAAAGAGGGGTTAGTTGAAGCTTTGGAAACCTTACCCGTTGAAGCTTCTTCTTATCGAGAGCTTCCAGCTGCCTTGGTGGCTTCTTTTTCAACTTGTCGATTCCCTTCTTCTTCAAGGACATCGTGTCTCTGAGCTCCCATCTCTCGGATCATTGCAAACCACTCCCGTGAATGTTTCCTGAACTGTTGAGTTGCGGGTTTTTGGGTTTGGCGAACAACAGTGGCGTGCGTGAACCGTCTCGGTGTAGACGAACTCGGCATCTCCCTCGGGCTGGCCGACATTGCCGAAGAAGATGGAGCTTGAGCGTTGGGTCCGACGTTCATGACCGCCGGTGAGAATCCCGTGGGTCTCGTCCTTCGTGTGCCTTGCATGGGTGTTTCGGGGTTCTCCTCTTGTCGTCACACGCAAGCTTCAGCTCCGTGGGTTGCTTGAGCACTCTGAGATCGGGTGTTCTTGCGTGATGATGATGATCCTTGAGTGTTCTTCATCTTCTTGATTGTGGGATTTTCGGTTTCACGATGGAGGGAATATGGAGAGTTGAGGGTTTGACTTGAATGCAAAGGGTTGAGTGGTTGGTGAAGAGGAAAAGAACTTAAGTCAAGCTATTTATACTTTTCCAATTAGGTCACGTGCAGGTCAAACGATTTTTCGTGACTCCCCACTTATTCTTAAAAATGCGGTCGCATTCTCAAATACACTGGGGAGAAATGCGGTCGCATTTCACCCAGTTTTTTCTGACTTTTTTTTTTTTTTTTTTTACTTTTCATTTTTCCTTTGCTTTCTCCTCTTCTCTGAAACACTCATAAACAAGTTAGAAAGTTCATATGCTTAATCATGATTTATTTACTTTTTATTATTATTATTATTATTATTTTCTTTTTTTTTTTAAGAATTAAGGAAAAGTTTTTTTTGATCAATTCAACTTCCAGGTAAATCCCCAAGTAAAGGTGTTCCCAATTGTCAGCTTAAATACCTCAGCCTATGCAAGACTTGCCTTAGACAAAGTTCCCTCTAGATCAAAAATCAATTATTTAAAACAAACTTACACTTTTTTTTTTATTTTATTTAAAACACAAGACAGGGCTCAAAATAATATGGATTTTTCAAACTTACAGGTAAATCCCTAGGAAAAGGTGTTCCCAATGGTCATCTTAAGTACCTTTTCCTAGACAGAATTTTCCTAAACAGAGTTTTTACTCTTGTCCAGATATTTTGGAGCTCTTGTCTAGATTTTTATTTTATAGATCCAGATAGTATACAAAAATTAAGTCTTTCAAGGTGGCAGTCATACCAGATCAGTCACGGAGACATGGGCTTCCTCATCCTCGAAGCCTCTCCCCCAATATGGTTTGATCTTTTGTCGCTTCATGGGTTGGGTGATCTCTTCAACTTCAATCTTTTTCCCACATTTTTCGTCTAATTCTTCATCTCCAAGTATGTACTTGATGCGCAATTTGCGTACCGCAAGTGTACGGGTCAAGTAATAATATAGTGTTTTCGTGTAAAACGAGTGTCGTCCTCTGGATTGGTTTTCTAGCAAATTAAGTACCGTGAATACTTTTGTTCAATTTTATTTAGGGAGCAAAACTTAATGAAAAAGATAAATCTAAAGACAAAAAGCATAAAATAAAGGGTGGAGACTCAAATGGAAAGACTCTTAGGGAATTGATTTCATTATTTAAGAATGAGGATTGATTAATAGGAATGAATTGGTCGTGCAATTATTCTACAAGCCAAGGAAACTCTTATCACGATTACCTCTCCAAAGTATAATTGAGTCTCATGCATATAACTAACTTGATATCCCTATCTAAGTTCATTAACATGCAAGGCATTATTCGGTTTAGTCCTTGTTATGCTTCTAGAGATATTCCAAATCCCGTCACAAACTTAAAATTTCTACTCTAGTCATGCAATTAAACAAAGTAAGTCTTAGGCCAAATCCTCTCTCCCGAGTTAGATTCAACACTCAAATCATTCAATTAGTGATCAAGTAATTGAAAGCATTACACAAAATTGCAAGAATAAAATAAAGGCACATTCATCCTAAAAATCAATCCAACAACCTAAAAACAACTACATCAAACCCTAAGACAAACAACTAGCAATTCATAGTCTTTAAACCACAAACACTAATTGAAAGAAAAGCTATAAAAACTACTAGAGGTAAGGGAAAGAGAAAGGAAAACTCGAATCCGTCGAAACCGGCACGTCCCCGTCACGATCTAGTGAAATAGAAACCGAGCTAACTAACGGTGTTACAGTTAGTGGTTAACTATTTCGCGGTGCGGTCTTTGTGCAAACTCATTGCACAGGATACCCCCACTCGCATGTCAACTACATGAACGCGTTGGATCACTACGTTTGTATCAATATACAAAGCGGGTCGTATCCATAGTGTCACCAGGATAAGGTACCCAGCCTCATCCCTATACTACAGACCCTTTAGGCTAAAACTTGAACATTGATCCCCGTATGTTCCTACATACTAGTTCAAGCCTCAATCTATTAGCCTTGGATGTTTAGTTTATTGGATTAGGGTTAATAAGACAAGATATAATACAAACATTGAATAATACATCACTTTTATTAATGTTCGGTCAAATGTACATTTACTATCTACGAGTTTTAGAGCATAAAACCCAACAAACTCCCACTTGAACTAAAACTCAAGTTTAACGGAAAGTATATACAATATAATCCAAAGCTGGAAATGGTACATGTATGTTGTACATTACATGAAAAGTAAATATACAAAATACAATAAACTAGGGCATCCTTACACCCATTACACATCTCCCACTTGCCCTAGATTACGCTATATACATGTCTCGCAGACCTAGACTTTCTAGATGACCCTCGAACACTTTAGCCGAGAGGGCCTTCGTAAACGGATCAGCAATGTTGTGCTCGGAAGCGATCTTGGTCACGACCACATCTAATCTTTGCACAATCTCACGAATCAGATGATACTTCCTCTCTATGTGTTTACCTCGTTTGTGGCTGCGCGGTTCCTTTGAATTGGCTACAGCCCCATTGTTGTCACAGTATAATGTAATGGGCAAGTTCATATTTGGAACGACTTCCAAATCTGTCAAGAACTTCCTTAGCTGCTTCACAAGCAACTACATACTCAGCCTCCATCGTGGAGTCTGCCATGCATCCTTGCTTTATACTTCTCCAAACTACAGCTCCCCAGTTAAGGGTGAAAACTGACCCTGACGTGGATTTCCTAGAATCTTTGTCAGTTTGGAAGTTAGAGTCGGTGTATCCAGTAAGAACTAACTGTTTAGCCCCAAACACCAGCATGTAGTCCCTCGTTCTCCTAAGATACTTGAGGATTCCTTTAACGGCGGTCCAGTGGTCTAACCCTAGATTTGACTGATATCTGCTGACAATCCCTACAGCATAACAGATGTAAGGCCTCGTGCATAGCATGACATACATTAAGCTACCCACTGCAGAAGCGTAGGGAATCTGTCTCATATCTTCAACCTCTTGAGGTGTCTTAGGAGACTGTTCCTTAGACAAGTGAACCCCATGCCTGAAAGTCAACAAGCCCTTCTTGGAGTTCTGCATCGAATATCGAGCGAACATCTTGTCGATATAAGTTGCTTGAGACAGAGCTAGCGTTTTGTTCTTTCTATCGCTAATAATCTGGATGCCAAGAACATATTGGGCTCACCCAAATCTTTCATTTGGAATTGAGCTGCTAGCCATTCTTTTACGTCAGACAGATACCCCACATCATTCCCAATGAGTAGGATGTCGTCAACATAAAGTACGAGGAAAGCTACTTTATTCTTCTTGATTTTCTTGTATACATAAGGCTCATCAACATTCTGGTCAAAGCCAAAAGATTTGATCACTGTATCAAATCTGATATTCCAAGATTTGGAGGCCTGTTTCAACCCATAAATGGATCGATTCAGTTTACAAACCTTTTGCTCCTGACCTTGGGTTATGAACCCTTCGAGCTGAGACATAAAAATACTCTCGTCAAGGTTGCCATTCAAAAAAGTTGTCTTGACATTCATTTGCCATATCTCATAGTCATAAAACGTGGCAATGGATAAGAGAATTCTTATGGACTTAAGCATAGCAACTGGAGAAAAGGTTTCTTCATAGTCCACCCCTTCTCGTTGGGTATAACCCTTTGCTACAAGTCTGGCTTTGAAAGTCTGTACTTTCCTAGTAGCATCTATTTTCCTCTTATAGATCCATTTACACCCAATGGGTTTGACTCCTTCAGGTGGATCTACAAGTTCCCAAACTTGATTGAAGTACATAGACTCCATCTCAAGGTCCATGGCTTTGGCCCATTCGTCCTTATCTATGTCATTCATTGCCTAACGATAAGACAATGGATCTTCTACGCCGTCATCAGGTATGACTACTTGTGTTTCCGTTAAACCCAAGTAGTGGTTAGGTTGTATCACAACCCACCCCACTACGTCGAAGCTCTCCCACTACATGAGGAGGACTAGATTGACGAGAAGAACTCAATTCTCCAACAACTCTTGTTGAAGGACCTGGTTCATCGACAACTCTTGTTGATCCTTCTGTAGCTTCTCCTAATACTAACTTACTTCGTGGTTTATGATCTCGAATGTGGTCTTCCTCCAAGAAAGTTGCATTTGTCGATACAGATACTTTATTATCTTGAGGGTCGTAGAAAAGACCACCTCTCGTTTCTTTCGGGTAGCCAACAAATTGGCATATTCTCGTACGTGGTTCCAATTTCTTAGGATTAGTCACTAACACATGTGCAGGACAACCCCAGATACGGAAGTAACGCAAACTAGGTTGACGCCTCTTCCATAACTCAAAAGGAGTTTCAGAAACACTTGTTGAGGGAGCGTTGTTAAGAATATGTACTGCAGTCGCTACTGCATACCCCCAAAACGAGCTAGGCAACTGAGCATAGCTCATCATAGATCGAACCATGTCTAACAAGGTTCTATTTCTCCTTTCTGATACACCATTCTGCTGAGGTGTACCAGGTGCTGAGAGTTGGGATTGGATTCCATGTTCTATCATATAGTCTTGGAACCGTTGATCCAAATACTCTCCACCTCGATCCGATCGAAGCGTTTTAATTGTTTTACCCAATAGGTTTTCTACCTCAGCCTTAAACTCTTTGAACTTTTCAAGAGCCTCAGACTTATGACCCATCAGGTATAAGTAACCGTATCGAGAATAATCATCTATGAACGAGATGAAATATTCATAACCACCTCGAGCCTTTACATTCATTGGACCACAAAGATCCGAATGTATCAGTTCAAGTGGTTCTTTGGCCCTATAACCTTTTTCCAGTAAAAGGCCTCTTGGTCATTTTACCCTCGAGACACGATTCACAGGGTGGTAAAGATGTATCTTCTATATAAGTTAGAAGTCCATTTTTAACCAAACGATCGATTCGATCGATGTTGATATGACCAAGACGAAGGTGCCAAAGATACGTATTGTTACTTAGAGGAGAAATCTTTTGCCTTTTGTTTTGCGTTTCGGCCGTTTTAAATAATTCATGACTTAAAATAGCCTTAGCATCAGTTGGTCTTAACACATATAAATTATTCTCATGCTGAGCAGAACAAATAAAAATACCCTTTCTTGAAATAATTGCTTCATTAAGCTGAAAAGAAATTGGGTATTCATGTTCTAACAAAGCAGAAACAGAAATAAGGTTCCTTTTAATTCTAGGAACCAAAAACAAGTTCTCTAAAATCAAAAACTTATTTCTAAAGAATAATTTTGCAGCTCCCACTGCACGAGCTGAAACGACCTCTCCTGTTCCAACCTTGAGAGTCATTTCACCATCTGCCAGCTGCTGGAAATCATTTCCCTGAAAAGAAGAGCAAACATGATTAGTGACTCCCAAATCCAATATCTAGGCGAACTCATCATGTTCGACGAGACAAGTCTCTAAAACAAGTAAATCAAATTTACCTTCTTTTTCTCTCTTCTTCTCAGCGAGGTAACGGGGACAGTTGCGCTTCCAATGACCATCTGCTTTGCAGTGGAAGCATCTGCCTTTGTCGGCCACGACCTTGGCCTTTCCCTTACCTTGCACAGCTTGTGCAGGAGCCTTCCCCTTGTCTCCCTTCCTCTTCTGGATTTGCTTCGATGAAGAAGCCTGGGATACAGACTTAGTCCCTGAGGATGAACCCTTCAGGAACTTCTTTTTGGAATGGGCCACATTGGCCTCTCCTTTTATCACATTTTTGCCCTTGCTCTCCTGCAAGGACTCATAAATCTGTAACTCCGAGAGGAGGGTAGTCAGGTTGAACTGAATCTTATTCATGCTCGTGTTCGTCCTGAAAGACAGATAACTCGCTGGAAGCGAGTGAAGGATGAACGCAACCTGACTGCACTCGCAGACTACCCCGCCATTTGCCTCAGCAATATTGAACTGGTTAATCATGTCCATGACATGTTCCCGAACAGATTGACCTTCCCGCATCTTGGCATTGAAGACGTTCTTCAAGGCATCGTGGTGGAGCTGGTAGGACGGGAATCCAAACATCTCCTGCAGGGAATTCATAATTTCCTTGGCAGTTTCCACGTTCTCGTAACGCTTGGCCAAAACTTCAGACAAGCTGACCAGTATATAGAATTTGACCTTTTCATTGGCCTTAGTCCAACGTTCGTGGGCATCTTTTACTGCCTGAGCGGCAGTGCGAGGGGGAACGGGAGGACATTCCTCCGTTAAGACGAACCTTAGATCCTTTACCACGAGAATGGTATTAAGATTCGATTTCCATTGTGGAAAGTTTTCGCCAGTTAGTTGTTCGTTTTTAAGCAAGGAGATAATAGAGGAAGACATTGCTGAAAAAAACAAACAAATGACCGTATTAGTTATCTTTGCCTTAACCCATCACACAAGCAATACAAACAATTGCATACATCCAATCAATTTTGCATACAAGCAATCAAAGAACCCTAATATAACTATGATTGTGTTTCGCAACGATGCTTTAGAGGTTTAGAAGAATAGCCACCGAAAGGTGATCAATTGTTCCTCCTCTAAAATGAGACTATTCTCAGTCAATTTCTAATACCAGAATAACTCATATTCCATTAGATATTAACCACCGTTGTTCGGTCAAGGATTTGTTAACCAATTAACTCCTCCCTGTAAGTGTAACCCTCCCACTTTCAGATCTCAGAGGCACGGACCAACAGGCTACCGTTAGGAAAGACAACTTTTGGTAATTAGCCTAAGCGATCCTATCCTATTCAGGAGTTCACGATGTTCCGAATCCTATGATCATGCCCTCCAAAGGGATGGCTGCGCCGAGACAACACGCAGGCGGATCATAGGAATCTCACGTTGTGACCTAGGGGTGGAGACCGAAGGATACATTGACACGCGTCACGCTCCCACTTACTATAGTTACTTTCCCCATTCACCTTGGTATTGATCCATGCAAACACTTTCCGAAGGGAGGCCGCTCCAAGACGACACGAAGCAGAGCATGGATCTCACGGTGTGAACTTCACGGGGACGTAGGAGCAAAACTCAATTTAAATTAAGTTTTGTATTTTTCCTCCCACTAAAGTAACCTATCGGATATTTTAGGGTTTGATTAGACCTAGATAAATCCGGCTAAGTCATTTATCTAAGTCTAGTCCTATTATAACTATTATAATAAGACCTAATGTCTAGGTGTATTAAATAAATTTAATTTACCTAGCGACATTATTCTAACATTAACCTGTGATTAATTCAACTCCGGTGTTCCAGATCAGTTCCCAGGTAGGAGGTGTTCCGTATACCGTCAACTTAAATACCTCCAATCCTTCACTGGTAGAGTTCCCTTATAATCTCAGGAATGTTTGTCCTACTTAGTTTATTAAAACTATTTTAAAACTAAGTAAGAATTTCTAATCCTATTAGAAAATGATCTTAGGTCTAATTAATTTTAACTCATTAAATTTAATTCATTTAAACCTAAGATCCTATGTGAGCATGCATATCTTGATTATAGATTGACGGTTTCTAATCATAAATTTTAAACTATTTCAAAATTTTAATGATTAGCCCTATAATCATGCATACTATAGTTTAAATCAATTAACAATCATATTCAAATTAATCAAATTTAAACTATACCACTATGCATTGCATGAAAATTAATATAACTCTTATATTAACCTATGGATGTATCATGCTCAATGCAACTTGATTTCAATTTTTTAATAAATAAACAATTTAATTATTGCCAAAAATGGTAAATCAAAGTAGCATGCTGCAAACAATTCATTTTAATATAACTCTTATATTAAATCTATGTAATTGCATGCATCATACTTTTCCATTTTCATGAATTTAATATAACTCTACTATATATTAAAACAATCATGAAAATCCATGCATTAAACCATACATCATAATCATATTATAACATACATAATGCATGAACATGCTTTATATCCTAAGGTGGGATTAAAATTTAAATGACATCCATAAAGCATTTAAATAGCGCATAAACCGGTTTAATTGGCCCCTAGGATAATTAAAGCAAAAATTACACTAATTAAAGCTTTAAAACTATCCTATTACATCATATACAACTCCATAATTGGTCTAGAATCCACGAACCGACCCGAACCGCTTCGAACCGGCCTTGAAAATCCCGAACCGCCTAAGAACCGGGTTGAACCGGACCAAACCGGTCCCAGCTCAACCCTAACCGCACGAACCAGACCACCCATTAGGGTTTCTGTTGGGATTGGTGCCCTAAAACTCGTAGATAGTGAATGTTAAACGAATTATATACTTATTCGATAAAGGCGTTATCGAGATTGATTCAGTAAAAGTCAATACTGAATAATGTAAATTGCACATATAATAAGCCAAATCCAATAAACTAAGATCCATGGCTATAGGATGAACACTTGAGCTTTATGTAGAGACATAAAAGTGGATCAAGCTTGAGTAATAGCCAAAACGGTCTATAGTATAAGGATAGGGTTGGGTACCTTATTCTGGAGACACTATGAGATGCAACCCACTTTATAGATGGTATAGACGATGTGATCCTAAATCGTCCATGTAGAGACATGCGAGTGGGGGCGTCCTATGCAATGAGTTTGCATAAGACCAAAACCGAGAAATAAGTCGCTCTCGCTTTAGAACACCGTTTACTGACGAGACTGACTATTTCATGTGATGACCTAGGTAACTCGATCTTAATCCTAAGCTAACTATGAACTCCTGTTTATTCGGGCTTATCCTTAGATCTGCATAGGTGAGAGTGGCTCAGTATCGCCGACTCAATAAACCTCCCATTTTAGGGATAGGAACGGGTAGATAGTTGGGTACATAGTCATGCAAGAAGGAATTCGCTCATACTGGAATTAGGGATAGTAGAGAGGTTGTTCCCTTAAGTGCTGACTCTGGGGCTTGAAAAAAGGGATCCCGCCCTCTCATTGACCCGAGAGGGACTCGGTTTATTGGTTGGACCATAAACCAATTGTTCATTAGAGGATCGGTGGGACTTAAGGAACTAGAAGTACTATAGGGGTGAAACGGAATTTTGACTTAGCTATAGCTACGAACAACCTGTGAAGGATCGACTTGCTAATCATGGTTAAATCAAGTGGACGGAAATATATCTATAGTGAGGGGAGTGCAACTATCGGGCTATAGTGGAGTGTCCCGGTAGTTAACGAATGTTCGTTAAGCTTGATTAATGAGATTAGTCGGTTAGCCTCGAATCGTTGGAGCCCATGATCTATAGGTCCATTAGGTCCCCCTACTAGCTCATATCGGAACAAAGCATAGAACAAAAGATAGGATTCTTTGAATCGTTCAAAAACGGGAAATAGGGTATTATCGTAAAATGTGTTTGACACAATGATTTAATTATGAATTAAATTAGAAATTGAAAGATAAGATATTTAAAAGTGTTTTAAATACCATATTTATGTATTAGGAATCATATATAATTCATGGCACTAGGTGACAATGATTAATTGGATTAATCATGTCAAATTACTTGGAAATGTCCCAATTAATTGCCTAGAAATCAATTTCAATTTTGAATTGAAATAGGAATGAATTGCAAGCTGAAAATTCAGAATTTAGATTCAATTTAGTGGATCTAGTGGCATTTCCACTCTTGCATATTGATACATAGTGGAAAACAACACAACCATGCACTAGTTGCATGTGTTGTGAATTAAACACCTAGAATCCACTTTGAGTTGCATTTTCACCATGTGTCTAGTGTCATGAAGCTTGTCTTTGCATGGAAGAGGTCTATATAAGGAGTATGAATTCTGCTCTTTGCTTACGGTATTTGGACAACATGTTTTCTTTTTCTAAAATTGATGTAGTTAAGTGCCTCCGATCCTAAAATTGTTTCCGCATGTGTTATATGAACACCTTCAATTGGTATCAGAGCATGATTAAGACACCTAACATGCATTAATTTTAGCTTGGTGGGTAGCTTTTCATATGATGAAACTGTGTAAAAACTAAAGAAAGTTGGTTTTGGGATTGATTTTAATTTTTAGTCAATTCGTTGGAATTAATTGTAATTGCCTACATGTTTATGGGCATTAATGTGTTCATATGGAGTCTGTAAAATTTGAGAGTAAATAGAGTCCATTTAGGCCGTCAATTTGAAGAAATTCGGAGACTGCTCGCTGCTGGCCGAAAATTCCAGCATGCTGTTTTTTAGTTCCAGCTTAAGTATGTTCTTCACTCAAAGGTAAAATGGTTCGGTTCAAGCAATCAAAGGGCGGTTCGGGTCGGTTCGAATGGTTTGGGAGCGGTCCAAGCCCTATTTGAAATTATTATTGTAATAATTTTAGTTTTTATTTTTGCTTGATTAAAAATCCCAAAACCAATTCACTTTAGTTAATTTAATTAATTATGCATTATTGAATGTATGTTTTAATTAAATATTATTTTATGTGCATAATGTATGCCATTTAGATTTAAAATCCCACCATAGGAAAGCATGTATCATGCATTAATTAATATGTTATAAGAGTTATGATATTAATTAAATGCATGTATAAAGTTTCATGATAATTAATATAAATGTTGTATTAATTTAGGGAGATGCATGCTTGAATGGTTATTTTCAAAATTGATTAATTGATATAAAAGTTATATTAATTAAAAGAGAAAATATGCAAAGCATGAAGCATGAAACTTCTTTAGTTTGATTATAAATGTTATACTCAAACTAGGCTTGTTATGGATTGATTTTATAATTGTTATAAATGAGATAGAAATCTAAAATCTATAACAAGATAAAGTGCATGCTCACTTAGGTTAATGAACCTCCAATTCTATCAACTTGCATAGTTTAGGTCGATATCTTGTAAAACAACGGTTACGAGAGAACTCACCCGACAAGATGCTGTCTAAGGCTGGAGGTATTTAAGTTGACGGTTTACGGAACACCTCCTACCTGGGCATCGAGTCGGTTCTTGAGTTAAGTTAACTCGAGTTTTATGAGCATGCGTGAGCGGTGTGAGGTTTTAAAGTGTTATCACTTAGACATCATAGTATAAAGCATTATACAAACCTAGACATAGGTTGTTTCTAAATGGTGCTTTTCTTATAACTTTAATGATTGATTGTTATAAGCTTTTAAACACCATTAGAAAGCATGTTATAGGGTTAATTCATTAAAAGTTATAAGGGCTATAATAGTTAATGAATAGAATCCATAAAACCTATAACAAAGAGTTGCATGCTAACATAGGATCTTAGGATCTTGTCATTCTTTAAATGGTTTAAAATGAAATAGACCTAAGATCGCCTTTTCTAATAGGATTAGAAATATGTCTTACTTAGTTCTTAAAATTGTTTAAAAATTCGAGTAAGTAGGACGTAAGACCTTGGTTATAAGGGAACTCTCTCGGCAAATGGTTCGGAACCTGAGTTGAATTAATCGTAGTCTTACTAGCATGCAATGTCACTAGGTTATTAAAAGAGTTTAATTCACCTAGACATTTAGTGTAAAGACCTTGTTTAATAAGGCATAGACTTAGATAGATTCATTTAGCCGGAATTTACATAAGTAATAGACCCTAAAACTTTACGACACTTTAGTGGGAGGAAAAGTATAGAAACAAAATATTCATATTAAGTTTCTACTCTCACGTCCCCCTGAGTTCACACCGTGATATCCATGCTTGGCCTCGAGGCGCCCTGGGAGCGTCCCCCTACGGATGGTGTTTGCATGGGTTAATATCAAGGTGAATGGGGAAAGTGTTCATAGTAAGTGGGAGAAGGAAACGTGTCAAACGTATCCTGCGGTCTCCATCATTAGGTTGAACCGTGAGATTCCTATGCGCTGCCTGCGAGTCGCCCTGGAAGCGATCACCCTACAGAGGGCTTGCGCATAGGATTAGGAACAACGCAAACTCCAGAAATGGATAGGGTTTCCTAGGGCCATTCCCAACATTAGCTCTTCCCTACGGTGGCATTGTTGGGGCCGCCCTCCGAGATCTGAAAATGATGGGTAACACTTACAAGATGGTCTTGACCAAATTAACGTTAACTAATAACTATTGGAGTAAGAGTTATTCTGGGAATAGTATTTGGCCGAGATTGTCTCGATTCAGAGGAGGAGTAGCTGACTGCTGTTGGACTCCTAGAGTGAGTAAAAATATGGTATAAAAGACTCTAGAATTCCTGTGCAAGTATACACAGTCTGCAGCAAGTAATATTATCAATCCGAGTCCAGAATTAGCTTCCACTTTACCTATTTTGTGTAACTTTCTAATGGTTTCAAAGATGGTAAAAATGATTTGGTTTTATAAGAATTATGCTGAAGCAAAATAAATGACAGAACAAAGAATAAACAAATAGATAAACAGATTAAAGGCAGGCGCTGGTTAGGCTTAGTAGTTGTTTAAAAAGATGCTCTAGCAATATTATTGATCATGCAACTCTCGTAGTATTATTAGCGGATTCCTCTCGGAACTCCGAATCTTTTGGAATGTGTTTCAACCCCAATGAAGTGCGACCGATCAAGCACTAGGCGACTGGTTATCCCCAGCTCAGTCACTGGCGTTCACCAATACACAATGATCGTAGTGTGGATAATTGCCACACACTCTCTAAATCATCCCTGAAACTAGAGAGAGGTATTCACACCGGCTGGCCAGGCGGGCATAAAATGTAAATAGGCACAACAATTAACCAAGATGCAATAATCAATATATTACTAAAGTTTAAGCACAACAACTACATGTTCCTAACCAACACCTAAAGCTACTTAGTTCATAATAAACATGGAAACACGAATTACGATCTGAGTAGGCATGTCCATAAACACAAGATAATAAAGAAAATACTAATCTCCTTAATCAGCTTGCGGATGATGGTGTTCTTGGTAATCTCCAATCTCTCTATACTACTCGGCTTCCAAGAAAAGTTGGAATCCCATTGACTTGGACGGCTACTTCCTTTTATAGATGGATAGGAGGCTTGAATTAGGTTAACTTGGACATGTGTAGGGCTCTCCTTGCTTCTTTATTCCGAAAATAACTCAACAGAAGTCGGTTCATGAAGTTTGGTAAAGAGCTGTGACGTGGCAGTTCTGCTCCCAGTTTTGCTGCAGCACAGAATTTGCTTCCTCAAGTCGCCCAACAGCATAATCTGCACAAAGTAATTTCCGAGGCTTCCATTCTTCCAAATGGGTTAAAACATATAATATATATCTAAAACCAACCCTATTAAGCACAAAAGACACACAAATCCCTATATAAATGAAACCTAAATAACTACCTTTTGGGCAATTATCACACCCCCAAACTTGAACTATTGCGCGTCCCGAGCAATACTAACTCACCTTCCCTTAAGAATTTAAAATATTAGACAAAGAATTAGCTTAATCAAATCAGACAATCCAATACTGCCTTTAACCTTTACCTGAGCACTCTGCAAAACCGAGCTCTGCCGCAGCAAAATGATTCCTCCAGCAGGGACAAATAATCACCACTTTCAACTCAATTCTAAGAACTCACCACAGCTTAGCTCTATTATCAGACATTCAAAACATATTTTCAAGGGGTTTATATTTTCATTTTTAAACTTAAAGCAGCCCTACAGTCATAAGTTCTTAAGCATGGGATGACCCACTTTATGGTGCAGTATACCCCTACCTCAAACTTATCACCAACTAGGCTCAATACTCTTTATAAAGCTAAAAAATCCTTAGTTATTCCATCTCTTGCCCCTCAGAATGGCAACATTTTATGATGAAGCTCACCTAAGTTCTGGGAGACAGAAAAACTGTTGGATCATCATTCATCCTTCAAAACTTTTGCTCCCTCAATTTTTTTCAGCACAATTTCAACAATCAATTTTTTGAGCAAATAATCTTTCTCATTTTTTCACATTTCCTAGGTCATCTTTTGACGCGAAGACAAACTATGGGTATCACAAATGTCCCCGGTTACTCAATAACCTAGCAAATTTTTACTTGAAGGAGAGGAATGCTCGAGCAAAACTATTGGAGTAGCAAAAAGTCCCCCAAACTTGAATTATTCATTGTCCCCAATGAATTATTAATTTTGCAAATTATACCCCCAAACTTAAATTTTTCTTTCTGAATTTTTAAACTAAACGTGGGACTAGAACTAAGCTTAAAGTGGATCATAAAAGTCAACACTACCTCCAAAATCTTCTTTGCCGCAGCAACAGTCCAGGCTAGAAGAAATGCTCAAGCAAAAGGTTTCTAGAGATCAGAATACCTTGACCTAATTAAGCTTAATCAGTCCAAGCTTCAAAAATTCAGAAGAAAATTAGTAAAGTTAGAGTTACTCAGTGCTCATAGAACAGAAACATCTTAGAAATTTCATTAAAAACAACAAGAGTAGAAATTACATAGCAGAGATATATTTTTTTTAAGCAGAAAAATTAAACAAACAAAATAAGCAAAGATAGAAAAAGATGCGGTCAGGAATGTGCGAGCAAACAAAATATTTCAACAAAAAGACTGCGCGCTCAAATTCTCCTCCTTCAATCTTCCTGACCATGCTCTTCTTCTTCATCACCTTCTCTTTCTACAGGCGGCGGCGGGATCCAGGGGTTCAACAGATCTTCAGGGAATGCAGGAAGAGCTGGATACGGTTTGGAAAAATTCTCTTGCAGCGCCCTCCTTAAGCTGGCATCCCGATTCTTAACATAGTTCCAGAAGGTTAAAGTTTGCCTCTCAGCAAACTCTTGCCGACTGGCCGAAAGTGCCAGTTGTTCTAGAATCGAGTTGATGTCGTGGATAAGCCCACCTTGACGTACGTCTTGCATGCGCTGGAGCCGTGCCAAATTGGGCGTGCCTATGATTCCCTTGTCAAACAGAATCACATCCCCCTCTTCCACTGGAACCCCTACTCTTCTGCACAACATCGTTATTGTGTTTGGAAAGAACAGTTTCCCTACCTTTTTCCGCCAGCAGTCAACAATCTCAGAAGAAATTATTTTTCCTACATCAATACTCATCAAGCGAAGAATGGCAAAGGCAAGCAGTACCCTGTCCCGAGATACTGTGGAGTCATGAGTTGTGGGCAGTAAGCGTAGCCTAATGAAACCCATCCAGGTGTTGGCTTCACTCTTCAAATAAGCAACTTGAAACGTGTGCTTTCGCGTCTGCGACAACCTCCATTGGGCCCCCTCAATGCCAACCTCTCAGACAGCCGCACTTAATTGGTCGTTAGATGGTGCAACCATCATCTCATTAAAAACTGCATGCGGAAAATCCTGGAGATTGAACAAATCATTAATGGTTTCTGGGCTCCACTGTACGGGCACTCCTCGAACTATAACCTCAAATTCGTCCCGAACGTCAAGATTGGCGTAAAATTCCCAAACAATATTGGAATTAACAGGCTCTGGTTTCGCACAAAACTGCCCCCAATCGAGGTTCGCTATTCCAGACTCCAAGAATCGTGGCACATCATCGCCAAATCCTCGTTCGAACAGGAAGTCCTGTTTCAGCATCTCCTGATATTTTGCTCGAGCAAGGTTGTTGACGAAGCGAATAAAAGGTATTCTTGGTTCCTCAATCTCATCAACCTCACTCGATGCCTCAGCAATCCCTTTGCCCTTGTCTTCTCTTGGCTTGGGCAGAATCTCTTCGTCAGCCTTTTTTGCTTCTTCTTCTCTCGTCTTGTCTTCAACCTCCTTCTTCTCTTGTTCTTCTCTCTCTGTATTGTCTTTTTCAGAGTCAGTAGTTGGAGGCGAGGGGGTATCAGTTCGAACTACCTGAATACGGCCGGCTTTTCGCTTAATGCTGCGATGCTTAGGTACCTCCGACATGATCACCTCCACTCGAGCCTCTTGAACTGGCTCATTCTCAGTCGCAACCTCTGTCTGCACATCCTCATTCTGTTTTTCTTGAACTTCCACTCGAACTTCCTCTGTATCCACAACTCTCTACTCAGCCTGTTCTGGGTTCTGTTCTTCTGGTTCTTTCGGGTCTTCTGCAACTACTGTGGCAGCAACCTCATCTGCTGCCTCCTGGACCTCTTCTTGTTCTGCAGCCCTTTGCTGCCTTCTCCTTCTCTTCGCTTCTTTTTCCTCCGGCGTCCTCTTCTTTTCCGTTTTCGCTTTCTGAACCTCGGGGGTAACGGGTATCTCTTCTCCCTCATTATCTCTCTCTTTTCTCGCTCTCGTTTTGGCCATTGAAGGTTCAAGGGATTGACAGAGAATACCAACAAAGAAAGAAGAATGCACACAACAAAGATTCAAATCAAGAAGATGAAGTGAAACTTACCTACCAGAGGCGGTTAATAAATAAGGCTCCAGCAAATCGAATCCTAACCGAAAGATCTTGCGCCCATTAAATTCAAATAAATCACATGCGACCTGAAAATCTGAAACCAGCAACGGTAAAATCGTGAAGTTCAATCGCCCACAGTAAATCCTCATGTGTTGTCCACTATCCCAGCCCTTGGATAATCTCTGTGTGACACGTGGCTTCACCAGATGACTCCATGCAATTTACCTGCTCACAGAAAATTCAAAAATCCAACGGTAAAAAGTAATTAATCTTTAACAACCCCTTCCTATTCAGACGATTTGCTTCAGCCAGATTTTTGCCACAACAACCTGAAGAATCTTGGATACGGAATTTGAATTTCAAAATAGGAAAATCAAATCTTTCAAATTTAAATTTAACCGATCAAATCAATCCTAATTCCTTTTTATTCTCGAAGCCAAATAAAGTAGAGAAAAATCTTTATTAATTAAGACTAAACAGAATTCAAATAACTGAAGATAAATCTAATAAAATCTAAATAAAAGATAATCCAAAGATAATTGAAATAAATAACCTGAAAATCAAATCAAATTCAAAATCAAATAGATGAAATCTAAAATAACTTTTACGAAATTAAAAACACCACCGGACTGCAAATAAATCATTCAAAATCAAATCTAATCTAATCGAAATTAAAAAAACAAATCAGCGAAACATAAAATTGACACAAACACTGAGAGCTCAAAATTTTGCTCTGTGAAATGCTCCCGCAAAAATCCTGCTCTCTCAATCATCAACCAACCTTAGGGAAGGATATTTCGCCTGAAATTACTCTCCCCAATAATTTTTCACACGTTGTCCATTCAACTTGAATACTCTCCCATCTTTTTCATCCTGCAAAGTAATTGCTCCATGGGGGAAAACCTCAATCACAATAAACAATCCTGACCATTTAGATTTTAGTTTCCCAGGAAATAATTTAAATCTAGAATTATAAAGCAAGACTTTTTGACCCTTGACAAACTCTTTAGATTTAATTTTCTTGTCATGTCATAGCTTAGTCTTTTCTTTATACATTTTCGCATTCTCATAAGAAAATTGGTGAAATTCCTCTAATTCATTAAGCTGCAGCATTCTTATTGCTCCTGCACGACTCAGATCAAAATTTAACTTTTTCAGAGCCCAAAACGTTTTATGCTCTAGCTCCAATGGTAAATGGCAAGCTTTCCCATATACTAACCTATAGGGAGACATACCTAGAGGAGTCTTATAGGTTGTCCTATAAGCCCAAAGAGCCTCATCCAACCTAAAATACCAATCCTTTCTAGATGGATGGACTACTTTCTTTAAAACCGATTTTATTTCCCTATTACTAATTTCCGCTTGACCATTTGCTTGTGGGTGGTAAGGGGTAGCTATCCTATGTTTAATCCCATACTTAGCTAATAGCTTAGTTAAGATATTATTAACAAAATGTGTACCCTCATCACTCACTAGAGCCCTAGGTGTCCCAAACCGCGCAAAGATGTACGATTGAAGAAACCTCGCTACTGTCTTGGCATCACTCTGATGGCATGCGATGGCCTCCACCCACTTGGACACATAATCAACTGCCAATAAGATAAAAACATTGCCATTAGAAGGGGGAAATGGCCCCATAAAATCAATACCCCATACATCGAATAATTCAACTTCTAAAATGTAAGTAAGAGGCATTTCATCTTTAGGCCCTAAATATCCTCTCCTTTGGCAAGCATCACATTGCTTGTAGAACCAATGGGCATCCTTGAATAAGGTGGGCCAGAAAAATCCACAATGCAAAATCCTCATAGCTGTCCTCTGATCGCTGAAATGACCTCCATACGGCGAAGAGTGACATTGCTCCAGGATTTCCTTTGCTTCATTACCTGAAACACACCTACGAATAATACCGTCAGAGCATTGCTTATACATAAATGGCTCATCCCAATAGAAAAATTTTGCATCATGCTTAAACTTTTTCTTCTGCCTCCAATCCATGTCAATAGGGGTGACTCCCTTTACCAAAAAGTTGGCAATATCAGCATACCAAGGGGCATCCTTGACTACCTTTACCTCAACAGCAAAAAGCTGCTCATCTGGAAAAGCATCTAAAATGGCAGATTGCTCCAGCAAAGATGATGATGGATCAAGACGAGATAAATGATCTGCAATGACATTTTCTGATCCCTTCTTATCCTTTATCTCCAAGTCGAACTCCTACAATAATAAAACCCAACGAATTAGTCTAGGCTTTTCATCCTTCTTGGTCATTAAATACCTTATTGCTGCATGATCTGTGAACACTGTGACTTTGTATCCAACCAAATATGGCCGGAATTTCTCAAAAGCAAACACCACAGCTAACAACTCATTTTCAGTAGTTGTATAGTTGACTTGTGCCTCATTTAAAACTCTGCTTGCATAATATATAGGATGGATGAATTTGCCCTGCTTTTGCCCCAGCATAGCACCTACCGCAGCATCACTCGCATCACACATTACCTCAAATGGTAAATTCCAATTAGGTGCACAAAGAATAGGTGCTGAGACTAAAGCAGCTTTTAATGTCTCAAAAGCCTTCCTACAATCTGCATTAAAGTAAAAAATATGATCAATACACAATAAGTTACAAAGAGGTTTACTGATTTTGGAAAAATCTTTTATGAACCTCCTATAAAATCCAGCATGCCCTAAAAAACTCTGAATTCCCTTCACTGAATTCGGTGGTTCTAATCTTTCAATCACCTCAATTTTTGCTCTATCAACTTCTAGACCATTCTTAGAAATCCTATGACCTAACACTATGCCCTCCTTTACCATGAAGTGACATTTTTCCCAATTAAGAACTAGATGGGTATCCTCACATCTCTTTAATACCTTGCCTAAATTATCTAAACAACTCTGAAAAGACCCACCAAAAACTGAAAAATCGTCCATAAATACCTCAACAGTGGACTCAATCATATCATAAAAAATTGCTAACATACACCGCTGAAATGTTGCTGGAGCATTGCAAAGGCCAAAAGGCATTCGCCTAAAAGCAAACGTCCCATAAGGACAGGTGAAAGTGGTTTTCTCCTGATCCTCAGGAGCAATAGTAATCTGGTTATACCCAGAATAACCATCTAAGAAACAGTAATAGGCCTGACCATCCAATCTATCCAACATCTGGTCAATAAATGGTAGAGGGAAATGGTCCTTACGGGTGGCCTTATTAAGCCTCCTGTAGTCCATACAAACCCTCCAGCCAGTTACTGTCCTGGTTGGAATCAACTCATTGTCTTTATTACTTACCACAGTGACACCTCATTTTTTAGGAACACATTGGACAGGGCTCACCCAATTGCTATCGGCAGTTGGATAAATGATCCCAACATCCAACCATTTAATCACCTCCTTTTTAATAACCTCTTTCATTGCAGGGTTAAGCCTTCTTTGTTGCTCAACACTCCTAAAAGATCCCTCCTCTAGAGTAATTTTGTGCATACAAAAAGATGGGCTAATTCCCTGAATGTCAGCCAACGTCCAACCTATAGCCCTGCGGTATTGCTGCAGCAATTTTATTAAGGCCTCCTCATGCTCTGGCATTAAATCTGATGCAACAATAATGGGCAACGTCTTACCTTCCCCAAGATATACATACTTTAGATGATCCGGCAAGGGCTTCAAATCTAAAGTAGGTGCCTCAATCAGGGATGGCTTAATTGGAGGAGCTTTCCTTTGATCTAAATCTAAAGACTCAAAAACATCCTCACACCTAAACAACTCGTTTTCATTTTTTCTTTCTAAAGAACAAACTTCTAAATCCTCAACACTAACCTCTCCATGCTTTTCCGAATGCTGACTAGCTGAATCCTGTATTGCTGTCTCAATAACTGTGCTCTCCAGAATCCGAATGAAGGAGCAATCCTCCATTTCATCTGGATATTTCATGGCTTTAAACACATTAAATTTTACTTCCTCATTACAGACTCTCATTGTTAATTCCCCTTTTTGAACATCTATTAACGCCCTACCAGTAGCCAAAAATGGACGACCTAGAATAATTGGGACATCTTTATCAGCCTCATAGTCTAAAATAATAAAATCAACATGAAATATGAATTTATCCACTTTTACTAAGACATCCTCAATTTTACCCTCTGGATATGTGATAGACCTATCAGCTAGTTAGAGTGTGACTGTGGTAGGCCTAGCTTCACCAATGCCAAGCTTCCGATAGACCGAAAGAGGCATAAGGTTAATGCTTGCACCTAAATCACAGAGTTCTCTACCTAACTCTTTTCCACCTATAGACACAGGTATAGTAAATGACCCTGGATCCTTAGCCTTGGGTGGTAGCCCATTCTTAAGAATAGCACTACACTCCTCAGTAAGAGATACAGTTTCAAACTCACCTAACCTCTTCTTTTTAGTTAAAATATCCTTAAGAAATTTAGCATAATTAGGCATTTGCTCTATAGCTTCTACTAAAGGGATATTTATGTGCAATTGCTTAAGAATCTCTAAAAAAAATTTAAATTGACCATCCTGATTCTTAGGCTTTTGCCTTTGTGGAAAAGGTAAAGGTGGTACATAAGGTGGGGGCGGCACATAAGGTGGTTCCACATCTGGAACAGAACCAGATGCTCCAGCATTTTTATTGCTGCCTCCAGCACCCTGACCAGACTCCAACTCTTTCTCAACAACAACATTATTTTTATCACCATTTTTATCTATAACCTGGGTTTTACTAGGCTCTTCTAGTGGCTTACCACTCCTAAGAGTTACCGCTTTTACCTGCTCCTTACCTTCCCTTCGAGGGTGTTCAGTATCCGAGGGAAGTTTCCCTTGAGGCCTTGCTTTCAGCTCATTAGCTAGCTAACCCACTTGCAATTCCAGGGCCCTCATCGAAGCTTCATTACTTTGAATTGTGGCATCTGTACGAGCAATAAATTCTTTCATCATCGCCTCGAGAGAACTTCCCAAATTTTTCTGGGGCAAAGCCTGCTTATTTTGCTAGGGCAATACCTGCGTTTTAGCAAATCTCGGCTGGTTCACCTTTTGTTGCGCTTGCGCACTGCTTCCTTGTCATCCCCATGAGAAGTTGGGGTGGTTGCGCCAACTTGGATTATAGAAGTTAGAGTAAGGGTTATTCCTCTGATTACCTACAAAAAACACAGAAGCTAGATTTTTGGGGCAAAACCCGTAGTTGTGATTTTCACCACAATAGACACATGCTTCCTCTACCACTTGGTTCACCACTGTAGTAGGCTCCATAGCTGGTGGCTGCTGATGACTAATCACTGTCACATTCTTAAGAGCATTAGCAATCATAGCACCATTTGAGCTCTGGAAAGGTCGTAAAGCTAGTTTACGACATTTCAGAATTTGGGGATGCCCTGCATACGTGCTAGAAGCAAACGCAAAGAAATTGGAGCCTCGTTCTAGATTTTGCCTATTTGTAGGCTATCCCAAACAAACGAGAGGTGGATACTTCTTCGATCCAGAGGAAAATAAAGTACTTGTATCGACAAATGCTACATTCCTAGAAGAAGACCACCTCAGAGATCACAAGCCACGAAGTAAAGTCGTTTTAAGTGAACTATCTAACGAAGCTACAGAAACATCAACAAGAGTTGTTGATGATGCTGGCACCTCGAGTCAATCGTGTCCTTCTCAAGAAATAAGAGAACCTCGACGTAGTGGGAGGGTTGTTAGACAGCCTGATCGCTATTTGGGTTTAACTGAAACTCCAGTCGTCATACCCGATGACGGGATCGAGGATCCATTAACCTTTAAACAGGCAATGGATGACGTTGACAAGAAAGAGTGGATTAAAGCCATGGACTTAGAGATCGAGTCCATGCATTTTAATTTAGTATGGGATCTTGTAGATCAACCCGAAGGGGTTAGACCCATAGGGTGAAAATGGATCTACAAGAGAAAACAAGACGCTGCATGAAAGGTACAGACCTTTAAGGCACGACTTGTTGCAAAGGGTTTTACCCAACGGGAGGGGATTGACTATGAAGAAACCTTCTCCCCTGTTGCCATGAAATATGGCAAATGGATGTCAAGACTGTCTTTCTGAACAGTAATCTTGAAGAAAGTATCTACATGTCTCAACCAGAGGGGTTCATAGCTCAGGATCAAGAGAAAAAAGTTTGCAAGCTTAAACGATCCATTTATGGATTAAAACAAGCGTCTAGATCCTGGAATATGAGATTTGATACTACGATCAAATCTTATGGCTTTGAACAAAACATTGATGAGCCTTGTGTTTACAAAAGGATCATCAACAACTCTATAGCTTTCTTAGTACTGTATGTGGATGATATCCTACTCATCGGGAATGATGTAGGTTATCTAACTGACATTAAACTATGGCTAGCAACTCAATTCCAAATGAAAGATTTGGGTGAGGCACAATTTGTTCTAGGAATCAAAATTGTAGCCCTGTCTCAAGCATCTTATATCGACAAATTGTTGGTTAGATATAAAATGCAAAATTCCAAGAAAGGACTATTACCTTTCAGGCACGGAATTAACTTGTCTAAGGAACAGTGTCCTCAGACACCTCAAGAAGTTGAGGACATGAGACGTTTTCCCTATGCCTCCGCAGTAGGTAGCCTAATGTATGCCATGTTGTGTACAAGACCTGACATTTGTTATGCAGTAGGGATTGTCAGTAGATATCAATCCAATCCAGGATTTGATCACTGGACAGCCGTTAAAAGTATCCTCAAATATCTAAGGAGAACGAGGGACTATATGCTCGTGTATGGTTCAAAGGATTTGATCCTTACAGGATACACTGATTCTGACTTTCAAACCGATAAAGATTCGAGGAAATCTACATCGGGGTCAGTATTCACTCTAAATGGAGGAGCAATAGTATGGCGCAACATCAAGCAAGGATGCATTGCAGACTCGACCATGGAGGCCGAATATGTAGCTGCTTGCGAAGCAACAAAAGAGGCAGTATGGCTCAGGAAGTTCCTAACTGACTTGGAAGTCGTTCCAAATATGCATCTGCCTATCATCTTGTATTGTGATAATAGCGGCGCAGTTGCAAACTCAAAGGAACCTCGCAGCCATAAGAGAGGCAAGCACATCGAAAGGAAATACCATCTCATTAGGGAGATTGTGCACCGAGGAGACGTGATCGTCACGAAGATAGCGTCGGAGCACAACATTGTTGATCCATTCACGAAGGCTCTCACGGCTAAAGTGTTCGAGAGTCATCTAGAAGGTCTAGGTCTGCGAGATATGTACGAGAAATAATCTAGGTCAAGTGGGAGAATTGTAACTGGTATATCGATACCTCAGTATATTGGGTATTTAGATGCCCTAGTTTATTGTATTTTTACTCTGTTATTAATACAAGTATTTATTCATCTACTGCTGTTATAGATTATAGTACATCCCACTAAACTAGAGTTTTAGTTCAAGTGGGAGATTGTTGGGATTGGTGCCCTAAAACTCGTAGATAGTGAATGTTAAACGAATTATATACTTATTCGATAAAGGTGTTATCGAGATTGATTCAGTAAAAGTCATTACTGAATAAAGTAAATTTCACTTATAATAACCCAAATCCAATAAACTAAGATCCATGGCTATAGGATGAACACTTGAGCTTTATGTAGAGACATAAAAGTGGATCAAGCTTGAGTAATAGCCAAAACAGTCTATAGTATAGGAATAGGGTTGGGTACCTTATTCTGGACACACTATGAGACGCGGTCCACTTTATAGATGGTATAGAAGATGTGATCCTAAATCGTCCATGTAGAGACATGCAAGTGGGGGCGTCCTATGCAATGAGTTTGCATAAGATCAGGACCGAGAAATAAGTCGCTCTCGCTTTATAACACCGTTTACTGACGAGACTGACTATTTCATGTGATGACCTAGATAACTCGATCTTAATCCTGAGCTAACTATGAACTCCTGTTTATTCGAGCTTATCCTTAGATCTGCATAGGTGAGAGTGGCTCAGTATCGCCGACTCAATAAGCCTCCCATTTCAGGGATAGGAACGGGTAGATAGCTGGGGACATAGTCGTGCAAGAAGGAATTCACTCCTACCCGAATTAGGGATAGTAGAGAGGTTGTTCCCTTAAGTGCTGATTTTGGGGCTTGAACAAAGGGATCCCGCCCTCTCATTGGCCCGAGAGGGACTCGGTTTATTGGTTGGACCATAAACCAATTGTTCATTAGAGGATCAGTGGGACTTAAGGAACTAGAAGTACTATAGGGGTAAAACGGCTTATTGACCTAGCTATAGCTACGAACAACCTGTGAAGGATCGACTTACTAATCATGGTTAAATCAAGTGGACAAAAATATATCTATAGTGAGGGGAGTGCAACTATCGGGCTATAGTGGAGTGTCCCGATAGTTAACAAATGTTGTCTAGCTTGGACAATGAGATTAGTCGGTTAGCCTCGAATCATTGGAGCCCATGATCTATAGGTCCATTAGGTCCCCCTACTAGCTCATATCGGAATTAAGCCTAGAACAAAAGATAGGAAGCTTTGAATCGTTCAAAATCGGGAAAAAGGGTATTATCGTAAATTGTGTTTGACACAATAATTTAATTATGAATTAAATTAGAAAATGAGAGATGAAGTATTTAAAAGTGTTTTGAATACTATATATATGTATTAGGAATCATATATATGGAATTGCACAAGATAACACAGATTAATTAGATTAATCATATCAAAATTAATTTGAAGATTTTCAAATTAATTACCAAGCAATCAATTTCAATTTAGAATTGAAATTGGGGATAATTTGCTAGCTTGAAATTTGATTTCAATTTTTATTTAATGGATTTAGTTGGAAATCCATTTAATGCATGATCATTCAAAGTGGAAAGACAACTCATTCATGCATTGTTGCATGTCTTGTGTAATGTACACCTAGAATCCACTTGAGCTTGCAAATACACCATGTGTCTTGTGTCTTGAGGCTTGGCTTTGCATAGAGAAGGTCTTTAAAAGGAGTTTGAATCAGATTCAAACATAAGAGAGCCATTTTCTTAATGTTATGCTGCTGGAATTTGGACGCAAAAGTTCTCTCATCTCTCATTCTTCTCCATTGCTTGATGCTTCAAGCATTCCCTTCCCATTCCCTATCTTATATAGACTTCCACAAGTCTTTCTTGGCCTGGAGTATAGTAGGGAAGACTCTAGAGGTTGTCCAAGGAGCATAGGAGAGGCAAACACCACAAGGCGTTCAACATAAGTGAGCTACAAAGGTTGGTGTTTTCTAAACTCTCTATTCTGTCTTTTCTAGAACATGCATGCTTTAGGAGTAAAATTGAATGTCTTAAGTGCTTTCGATCTTCAATTGCTTCCGCATGTGTAATATGTACACCTTCAAAGTCTTTGCCAAAAGGGCCCCTGATGTGGACTTTTCCTAACCGCAAGCGCACGGGTCAAGTAATAATAAAGAGTTCGTAAATACGAGTGTCGTCCTCTGGATTGGATTTTAAGCAAATCAAGTATTGTGAATAATCTCCCTCAATTTTATTTAGGGATTAAAAAGTGATGATCGAATGATAAGAAAAACAAATTAAAGCAAGTAAAAAGTGTGGAATTTCAATTGAGAAAACTACTTAGGGAATTGATTTCGCCGATTTAGTTTAGGATTGATTTTAAGGAATAAGTTATTATGCACAATGAAATTATGAGCCAAAGACCCTTTAATCACAACTACCTCTCCCGAGTATAATTGATTCTCATGCAAATTAACCAACTTGATATCCCTATCTAAGTTTATTAATAATGCAAGGCAATGAGATCTTTTAACCAATTCTAAAGTTAATCTAAAACCGTCACGTATTAGAAAATAAACTTTATTCATGCAATCTTGAGTAAGTCCATATTAAATCCCCTCTCCCGAGTTAGATTCAAAACTTAAATCATTCAACTAATGGCCAATTAATTGAAAGCATTAAATCAAGATTACAAACATAATAAACATTGCATAACTTAAACCATAAATCAATCCATAAACTTAATCAACTACATCAATCCCTAAGCTACAAGTTTAGCTACTCATGAAAAGAATTACAAGCTTGACTAAACATGTAAAAGCCATAAAATCTAGCTAGAGAGAAGTAAAAGGAAAGGAAACACTTAATGTCGTCGATCCCGGCACGTCCCCGTCTCGATATCCACGCCACCAAGTTAAATTCCCGGTCCTCGTCCTTGCTTCAGCTCCCATAGTAGGTCTCTAGTCGAAATTAGGGTTAAATTCTCTCAATTTGGCCTCCCCCAATCCGTAGCAAGAAAGAAAGATTAAATAGGGAAATTCTGCTGATAGCGTCGAGACGCTCTCAAGACAGCGTCTCGACGCTGCCTCTTATACGCGCATTCTGAATAAGGGAAAAACGGTAGCGTCGGGACGCTTCCCATCACAGCGTCTCGACGCTGTAAGCTTTACGCGCCTAATCTGATATGGAATGTGAGCGTCGAGACGCTCAAGAGCTAGCGTCTCGACGCTAGCCTGCTGTTGACCGAAATTTGACTTTTTTCCTCTTTTACTCTTTTCATTCCTTTGCATCTTTTCACGCCCCGAGCACCCGATTAACTCTAATATGGCATTATAGCTCCAATCAACCATTTCCTACAAAATAAACAATAAAGCACAATAAAATGGCCCAAACATCATAAAAGACTAGCTAAATTAAATAAGTAAAAGTAGCTAGCTATGCTCGCTATCAAATACCCCCAAACTTAAGCTTTTGCTAGTCCTCGAGCAAACTACAAATCAACATACCGTAGAAAAAATGGATGCAACAATCATAACTCAATCCTCAAGGCTCAAAAGTCAATAACCAAGCAAGCAAGAGACATGCACATAAGGACCAATGAGGGAGACAAATTAAAATTTTTCCAAAATTAACTTGCACAAGCGAGATCTAACTCAACAAGATCAGACTCTACTAGCCCGGGATTGGATTATTAAACTCTCAGCTCATCTTCCCTCTACACTGGCACTAAGGTTTCACTAATGAGTTAATGGAACAAATTAGTTTGTTTATCTCCATACTTAGGTGCTTATAATTAACAATCAAATTAAGCATGTATATGTGGCACTAGCTTTCACACACCCATTGCAGGGACCCTTAACCTGAGTTTTCTCTGGTTGGCCTAACTGATCACAACAGGGGTAGCTCTTTTTGCCTTAATCTTTATTAAACATTGCAAACTTTGCACAGGCCATGGCATAATAATTTTCTTTTCAACAGTAACTACAAGAATGATTTTTCTTTATGAGCAAAAATAGCATATATTCTTTTCTTTCCTCCTAAGCAAGATCAAACATGCTAATTTGCAGAACTCATCACAAGCAAATGAACCCAATAATTCGCTCCTAAGCATTCAAATCCAAATCTAGACAAGACAAATACTCTACTCATGCAAGCCATCTCCTAGAAAAATTTTAAAAAGTCTCCCTTTTTGGGCACTTATGCTTACAACTCATCACAAGCTTGAAAATTGACAAGAAAGCCTATCCTAGGACATCATAATCATGCAAAAGTAGCAACCAAAAAACAACCATATGCATAATTTAAAGAAAGCTCAAAACTATAGCCCGAACTCATATGCTCAAGGGCTCCACAAACATGCTAATCCACCCCCAAACTTAAAACATGCATTGTCCTCAATGTATAAAGAAAATAAGGCATAAACAAGCATGAGAACAATAAAAGAATGACAGGAGTGAACAAAACTGGCCTGGAATGATGATGATTTCTTGCTTGAGATCTTGGAATCTTGAAAGCTTGAAAGCAAAGGAGAGAAAGAAAACAAGACCTACAAAACAAAAACAAACAATAAATCAAAAACAAAAAGAAAACACACTAAACTTACTTGGGTTGCCTCCCATAAGCACTTGTTTAACGTCATTAGCTCGACGTGTTGATCGTGCTTCAAGGAGGCTTTTGTTCTGCGAATCCAACAGAGGTGCTCTTTCTTGCACCTTTCCTGTAGCCCATGAAAAGCACTTCATCTTTAGAGTCTTCAACTGCTTTAAAGATTTCTTTTTCGTTCTTGACTCTAATAGTGAGCTCCCTGCGCTCAATATCTATAATCACTCGCCCAGTAGCGAGGAATGGTCGTCCTAATATGAAAGGCATTGAAGGATTTTCTATCATGTCCATAACATATAAATCAATAGGGAGGAAAAATCTACCTACTCTGATTAACACATTTTCTACAATACCAACTGGTCTCACCACAGATTGATCAGCCAATTGGAGCTTTACAGGAGTAGACTTAATCTCACCTATATCTAACTTTTTACACAACGATAGAGGAATGATATTAATGCTAGCACCTAAATCACATAATGCTCTGAAAGAATAAGTACCAAAACTACAAGGAACAGAAAAACTCTCTGGATCTGCTACTTTTTCAGGTACTTTCTGTTGTACTCTGGTGCTGCATGTGGAAGCAAGATATACAGTGTCAACCTTCTTTTCCTTTCGATTCTTTGCTAACCACTCCTTCATGAACCTGTTGTATTGGGGCATCTCTAATGCCTCTGCAAAAGGAATATTAATATTCAGATTCATAAAAGCATTCATAAATTTATCAAACTGAACCTGATTATTCTTTTTCTTCTTTTTCTTTTTCTTTTCCTTGGGAACCATCAGTGTGGGAGAAGGCATAGGAGGCTCAAGGTTAGGCTTTTCAGCCTCATCTGCTGATGTGTCCTCCTCAGCTTCCCCTGTAGGCGTTTCATAGTCCTCAGATTCAGGTTCCTCTTCAGATTCCTCCTGGTGCACAGTGATTGCCTTACAGTACTCCATCTGAGGTTTCTCTTGTTCAGCTGGGGCCTTACCTTTATTCATGGTGCTTACAACATTCACCAACTGTCCCAGCTGAGTCTCAATGTTCTTTATGGCTGCACTGTGGCCATTCACCGTGGTGTTGATAGCAATGACTGCCTCCTCTAGTTTGGTTGTCCTGTTACTTGACTCTGCAATGAAAGCTCCAACAAGATCTTCTAACTTTTTATTATCTTGAGTTTGAGGGGCAAAACCAGGGGGATTAAGAACATTCTTAGTATTAGCATAAGAGAAATTTTCATGGTTCCTATTGTTAGGGTGATAATGTGTAGGTGTAGAATTATTATTATACCCCCGAAAATTCGTATTTGAAACATACTGAACCTACTCGATGGTCTCCTCCTGAGGTCTAGATGCTAAAGCAGCAGCTGATTCAATTGATTGTGCACTCCCTGTACCTGAAAATTTCATAAAAGCATTAGCGAGGGAGGTCATCTGGGCCTGGAGTGCACTTACTTTATCAACCTCAAACACTCCAGCAGCAATCTTTTTAGGTGTAGACCGCTCAGATGGCCACTGATAGCTGTTGGTGGCCATATCCTCTAGAAGTGTGCGAGCGTTTTCCACGGTTTTGGACAACAGAGTCCCACTTGCAGCTGCATCAACAATCGTTTTTGTACTAGGAGTTAAACCATTATAAAACAACTGTACCTGAAGCCAATCGGGGTAACCATGCTGAGGACACTTCCTCAGTGGCTCTTTGAATCGCTCCCAAGCTTCGAACAGCTGCTCATCATATTGTTGTTGGAATGTCCCAATCTCGGTCCTCAGCTTGACCGTCTTTGCAGGAGGGAAAAATTTCTTTAAAAAGGCCTGAACCAAAGCATCCCAGGTGGTGATGCTCCCAGGAGTAATAGACTGCAACCAATCACGTGCTTTATCCTGCAAAGAAAAAGGGAATAAACGTAAACGAATAGCATCCTCAGAGACTCCATTAATCTTTACCGTCCCACAAATATCCAAGAATGATTTAAGATGAGAATTTGGATCCTCGGTGGGCGATCCTCTATATGCACAGTCTCAAGCCATCTGAATGAGACCGGTCTTCAGCTCAAAGTTGTTGGCATTAATTGGGGCATAGACAATCCCCGACTGTTGCCCCTGAAACACAGGCTGAAAATAATCTCTAATAGGCCTAGGTTCCTCAGGTGGATTTTGGTCAGCCATGTGAATAATTTCTCTAGTTTCCCTTCGAAGCTTATGAATTGTTCTTTCTATCTCAGGATCTAATGGTACTAAAATGAAATCTTTATTCCTACGCATAAACAAACAAAATTACCCTAAAAAGGAAAGAAAACAATTATGGAAAGCAACAAAGAAAAGAAAACAACTAATCTAAATATGGAAAAATATAATCTAGAAAAAGGAAACAAAATAACCTAATATAGAATGCAAAAAACAAATATGGCAAAACACAAATAAGGAAACTAACAAATAAGGAAAAACTAATCTAAAAAGGAATAACAAGAAACCAAAAAAAAAAAAAAAGATTACACAACTAAAAGAAAAACTAACCTAGAAAATCAAATATGGAAAGAAAAACAAATAAGGAAAAAAAATGCAATCAACTCAAAAGTAAAAATACACCCTAAATTAAGATCAAACAATTTTTCCACAATATCAATCTAGCTAAATGTGCCAATCCCCGGCAACGGCGCCAAAAACTTGATGTGGACTTTTCCTAACCGCAAGCGCACGGGTCAAGTAATAATAAAGAGTTCGTAAATACGAGTGTCGTCCTCTAGATTGGATTTTAAGCAAATCAAGTATTGTGAATAATCTCGCTCAATTTTATTTAGGGATTAAAAAGTGATGATCGAATGATAAGAAAAACAAATTAAAGCAAGTAAAAAGTGTGGAATTTCAATTGAGAAAACTACTTAGGGAATTGATTTCGCCGATTTAGTTTAGGATTGATTTTAAGGAATAAGTTATTATGCACAATGAAATTATGAGCCAAAGACCCTTTAATCACAACTACCTCTCCCGAGTATAATTGATTCTCATGCAAATTAACCAACTTGATATCCCTATCTAAGTTTATTAATAATGCAAGGCAATGAGATCTTTTAACCAATTCTAAAGTTAATCTAAAACCGTCACGTATTAGAAAATAAACTTTATTCATGCAATCTTGAGTAAGTCCATATTAAATCCCCTCTCCCGAGTTAGATTCAAAACTTAAATCATTCAACTAATGGCCAATTAATTGAAAGCATTAAATCAAGATTACAAACATAATAAACATTGCATAACTTAAACCATAAATCAATCCATAAACTTAATCAACTACATCAATCCCTAAGCTACAAGTTTAGCTACTCATGAAAAGAATTACAAGCTTGACTAAACATGTAAAAGCCATAAAATCTAGCTAGAGAGAAGTAAAAGGAAAGGAAACACTTAATGTCGTCGATCCCGGCACGTCCCCGTCTCGATATCCACGCCACCAAGTTAAATTCCCGGTCCTCGTCCTTGCTTCAGCTCCCATAGTAGGTCTCTAGTCGAAATTAGGGTTAAATTCTCTCAATTTGGCCTCCCCCAATCCGTAGCAAGAAAGAAAGATTAAATAGGGAAATTCTGCCGATAACGTCGAGACGCTCTCAAGACAGCGTCTCGACGCTGCCTCTTATACGCGCATTCTGAATAAGGGAAAAATGGTAGCGTCGGGACGCTTCCCATCACAGCGTCTCGACGTTGTAAGCTTTACGCGCCTAATCTGATATGGAATGTGAGCGTCGAGACGCTCAAGAGCTAGCGTCTCGACGCTAGCCTGCTGTTGACCGAAATTTGACTTTTTTCCTCTTTTACTCTTTTCATTCCTTTGCATCTTTCACACCCCGAGCACCCGATTAACTCTAATATGGCATTATAGCTCCAATCAACCATTTCCTACAAAATAAACAATAAAGCACAATAAAATGGCCCAAACATCATAAAAGACTAGCTAAATTAAATAAGTAAAAGTAGCTAGCTATGCTCGCTATCAGCCCCTCCAGCCGAAACATCGACCATACCTTGGGTTACTCCATTTAAACCATTGTAAAATGTTTCCATTTGAATACAATGAGGTAAACCATGGTGGGGACACTTTCGCAAAAGCTCCTTAAATCTCTCCCAAGCCTCACTAAAAGTCTCATCTTCAAGTTGCCTAAACCCTACTATTTCACTCCTTAATTTAGCATTTCTATTTGGTGGGAAATATTTACTCAAAAAAATTTCAGCTAACTCATCCCATGTCCTAATTGATCCTGGAGCAAAAGAGTTTAACCATGCCTTTGCTCCATCTCTAAGAGAATACGGGAACAAAGTTAATCTAAGAGCATCTCTAGGCACTCCTTGAATTACAAAAGAATCACTAACTCCCAGAAAAGACTTAAGATGTAAATGAGGGTCTTCAGATGACAAACCATGGAATTGCCCCACGGTTTGCAACATCTGAAACATTAACGGTTTCATTTCAAAATTCGTCGCTTGGATTTGGGGACGTGCAATCCCTGGATTCAACTCATTAAACATTGGGACAGCATACGCTCGAATGGCTCTGGTCCTATCGTTCGCTATCAAGATAGGATTTTCAGCCTGATTATTTTGCTGCTCATTTTGTTCAAACAGCGGGTTTTGCTGCAGCAAACGATTCTGGGGGTCTGCTGGACCTTTAGGACCCTCCAGAAGGCGCGACACGTTCTCCATCTGGTTCTGGTTCCTACGCTGCTCACTTCTTCTAATCCTGAATGTCCTCTCAATTTCTGGATCAAGCTCGAACCTTACCCCAGGCGGATCGTTCATGCACCAAACTCACACCTGCAAAAACAAAAGAACAAATCAAAAAGTTCTAGCACCAAACCACTAAAACACATACACAAAACAGATCAGATAAAAACTTATTCAGCTCCCCGGCAACGGCGCCAAAAACTTGTTGGGCTCCTAGAGTGAGTAAAAATATGGTATAAAAGACTCTAGAATTCCTGTGCAAGTATACACATTCTGCAACAAGTAATATTATCAATCCGAGTCCAGAATTAGCTTCCACTTTACCTATTTTGTGTAACTTTCTAATGGTTTCAAAGATGGTAAAAATGATTTGTTTTTATAAGAATTATGCTGAAGCAAAATAAATGACAGAACAAAGAATAAACAAATAGATAGACAGATTAAAGGCAGGCGCTGGTTAGGCTTAGTAGTTGTTTAAAAAGATGCTCTAGCAATATTATTGATCATGCAACTCTCGCAGTATTATTAGTGGATTCCTCCCGGAACTCCGAATCTTTTGGAATGTGTTTCAACCCCAATGAAGTGCGACCAATCAAGCACTAGGCGACTGGCTATCCCTAGCTCAGTCACTGGCGTTCACTAATACACAATGATCGTAGTGTGGATAATTGCCACACACTCTCTAAATCATCCCTGAAACTAGAGAGAGGTATTCACACCGGCTGGCCAGGCGGGCATAAAATGTAAATAGGCACAACAATTAACCAAGATTCAATGATCAATATATTACTAAAGTTTAAGCACAACAACTACATGTTCCTAACCAACACCTAAAGCTACTTAGTTCATAATAAACATGGAAACACGAATTACGATCTGAGTAGGCATGTCCATAATCACAAGATAATAAAGAAAATACTAATGTCCTTAATCAGCTTGCGGATGATGGTGTTCTTGGTAATCTCCAATCTCTCTATACTACTCAGCTTCCAAGGAAAGTTGGAATCCCATTGACTTGGACGGCTACTTCCTTTTATAGAAGGATAGGAGGCTTAAATTAGGTCAACTTGGACACGTGTAGGGCTCTCCTTGCTCCTTTATCCCGAAAACAACTCAACAGAAGTCGGTTCATGAAGTTGGCTAACGAGCTGTGACGTGGCAGTTCTGCTCCCAGTTTTGCTGCAGCACAGAATTTTCTTCCTCAAGTCGCCCAGCAGCATAATCTGCACAAAGTAATTTCCAAGGCTTCCATTCTTCCAAATGGATTAAAACATATAATATATATCTAAAACCAACCCTATTAAGCACAAAAGACACACAAATCCCTATATAAATGAGGCCTAAATAACTACCTTTTGGGCAGTTATCAACTGCCCTACGGTAGCGGTTATTCTAAACCCCTGAAGTTACGTTGCAAATAAATCAATTGTATATATGGGTCGATGATTGCTTTTGCTAAAATCTGATTAGATTATATGATTAATGGGTTTAGTGCATGTTTCTAATACAGATTAATTTGTTTATTTCAGCAATATGTCGAAAAACGTATGTGCTTTGTCAAATGTCAAATTAAACGGTTTAGGACATGCGACTAAGAATACTTACTTAAACGCTAACCACGTGGCAAAGAATTTAGGTTTGGTCTTAACTGAGGAATGTCCTCAAACTAACTGCATAGCCAAGAAAAACATAATCCACGACTTTACATGCGATTTATTAGTCTTGGAAACGTGTTTAGTGGAAAACGACGATTCTGCCTGGATACTCGATTCAGGTGCCACTAATCACGTATGTTCTTCATTTCAAGGAATGAGTTCCTGGCAACAGCTAAAAGCTGGAGAGATGACTCTTAAAGTTGGAACAGGAGAAGTCATCTCGGCTATTGCAGTGGGAGACATAAAAATTATTCTTCACCAAGGAACGTTACATGATATTAGATAATGTGTACATAGTTCCGGAAATTAAAAGAAATTTGATTTCTTTATCTTGTTTATTGGAACAAGGTTACTCAATTTCTTTTTCTGTTAATGAAGCGTTCATAACTAAAAGAGGTATTAATGTTTGCTCTGCAAACTTGAAGAATAAATTGTATGTTTTGAGACCAATTGAGTCTAAAGCTATTTTAAATCACGAGATGTTTAAAACTGCTGAGACTCAACCTAAAAAGCGAAGAGTTTCTCAAGATACCTATCTCTGGCACTTGAGGTTAGGCCATATCAACCTCAATAGGATTGGGAGATTGGTCAAGAGTGGACTTCTAAACAAGTTATAAGACGACTCGTTGCCTCCTTGTGAGTCATGCCTTGAGGGCAAGATGACAAAACGACCTTTTACCGGAAAAGGTTATCGTGCCAAAGAGCCCCTAGATCTCATTCATTCGGACCTCTGTGGACCAATGAACATTAGAGCTCGAGGAGGGTACAAATATTTCATCAGTTTCATTGATGATTATTCGAGGTATGGCTATCTCTACTTGATGCATCATAAGTCCGAAGCTTTTGAAAAGTTCAAAGAGTACAAGGCCGAGGTTGAGAACCTAATAGGTAAAACGATAAAAACACTTCGATCCGATCGAGGTGGAGAGTATATGGACTCAAGTTTTCAAGACTATTTGATGGAGCATGGAATTACGTCCCAACTCTCAGCCCCTGGTACACCTCAGGAAAACAGTGTATCGGAAAGGAGAAACAGGACCTTATTGGACATGGTTCATTCGATGATGAGTTATGCTCAGTTGCCTAACTCGTTTTGGGGTTATGCAGTAGAGAGTGCAATTTATATTTTGAACGTAGTTCCCTCAAAGAGTGTTTCTGAAACACCGTTTGAGCTCTGGAAAGGACGTAAAGCTAGTTTACGACATTTCAGAATTTGGGGATGCCCTGCATACATGCTAGAAGCAAATCCAAAGAAATTAGAACCTCGTTCTAAATTTTTCCTATTTGTAGGTTATCCCAAAGAAACGAGAGGTGGATACTTCTTCGATCCAGAGGAAAATAAAGTACTTGTATCGACAAATGCTACATTCGTAGAAGAAGACCAGCTCAGAAATCACAAGCCACGAAGTAAAGTCGTTTTAACTGAACTATCAAACGAAGCTACAGAAACATCAACAAGAGTTGTTGATGATGCTGGCACCTCAAGTCAATCGCGTCCTTCTCAAGAAATAAGAGAACCTCGACGTAGTGGGAGGGTTGTTAGACGACCTGATCGCTATTTGGGTTTAACTTAAACTCCAGTCGTCATACCTGATGACAGAATCGAGGATCCATTAACCTTTAAACAGGCAATGGATGATGTTGACAAGAACGAGTGGATTAAAGCCATGGACTTGGAAATCGAGTCCATGCATTTTAATTCAGTATGGGATCTTGTAGATAAACTGTTGGGATTGGTGTCCTAAAACTCATAGATAGTGAATGTTAAACGAATTATATACTTATTCGATAATGGCGTTGTCGAGACTAATTCAGTAAAGTTATTACTGAATAAAGTAAATTGCACTTATAAATTTCCAAATCCAATAAACTAAGATCCATGGCCATAGGATGAACACTTGAGCTTTATGTAGAGACATAAAAGTGGATCAAGCTTGAGTAATAGCCAAAACGGTCTATAGTATAGGAATAGGGTTGGGTACCTTATTCTGGGGACACTATGAGATGCGGCCCACTTTATAGTTGGTATAGACGATGTGATCCTAAATCGTCCATGTAGAGACATGCAAGTGGGGGCGTCCTATGCAATGAGTTTGCATAAGACCAGGACCGAGAAATAAGTCGCTCTCGCTTTATAACACCGTTTACTGACGAGACTGACTATTTCATGTGATGACCTAGGTAACTCGATCTTAATCCTGAGCTAACTATGAACTCCTGTTTATCCGGGCTTATCCTTAGATCTGCATAGGTGAGAGTGTCTCAGTATCGCCGACTCAATAAGCCTCCCATTTCAGGGATAGGAACGGGTAGATAGCTGGGGACATAATCGTGCAAGAAGGAATTCACTCCTACCCGAATTAGGGATAGTAGAGAGGTTGTTCCCTTAAGTGCTGACTCCGGGGCTTGAACAAAGGGATCCCGCCCTCTCATTGGCCCGAGAGGGACTTGGTTTTATTGTTGGACCATAAACCAATTGTTCATTAGAGGATCAGTGGGACTTAAGGAACTAGAAGTACTATAGGGGTGAAACGGCTTTTTGACCTAGCTATAGCTACGAACAACCTGTGAAGGATCGACTTACTAATCATGGTTAAATCAAGAGGACGAAAATATATCTATAGTAAGGGGAGTGCAACTATCGGGCTATAGTGGAGTGTCCCGGTAGTTAACGAATGTTGGCTAGCTTGGATAATGAGATTAGTCGGTTAGCCTCGAATCGTTGGAGCCCATGATCTATAGGTCCATTAGGTCTCCCTACTAGCTCATATCGGAACAAAGCCTAGAACAAAAAGATAGGAAGCTTTGAATCGTTCAAAATCGGGAAAACGGACATTATCGTAAATTGTGTTTGACACAATAATTTAATTATGAATTAAATTAGAAAATGAGAGATGGAGTATTTAAAAGTGTTTTGAATACCATATATATGTATTAGGAATCATATATAATTCATGGCACTAGGTGATAAAGATTAATTGGATTAATCATGTAAAAATTACTTGGAATTGTACCAATTAATTGCCTAGAAATTAATTTCAATTTTGAATTGAAATAGGAATGAATTGCAAGCTGAAAATTGAGAATTTAGATTCAATTTTAAGTGGATTTAGTGGCATTCCCACTCTTGCATGTTGATGCATAGTGGAAAACAACACAACCATGCACTAGTTGCATGTGTTGTGAATTAAACACCTAGAATCCACTTTGAGTTGCAATTTCACCATGTGTCTAGTGTCATGAGGCTTCTCTTTGCATGGAAGATGTCTATATAAGCAGTATGAATCAGATTCAAAGGAAGGAGAACCATTTTCCATATTGTTATGCTGCTAGATTTTGGTCTCAAACTCTTTCATCTCCATATATCTCTCTAGTGCTTGAACTTTCAAGCATTCCCTTCCCATTCCCTATCTCTGTAGACTCCCACAAGTCGTTCTTGGCCCGGAGAATAGTAGGGAAGACACTAGAGGTGGTCCACACACCATTCGTGATCAAAGGAATCAAAGGGAGTTGTTGAATCGGTCTCCAAAAGGTTGGTAAAAATTCTGCTCTCTCCTTACGGTATTTGGACAGCATGTTTTCATTTTCTAAAATTGATGTAGTTAAGTGCCTCCGATCCTAAAATTGCTTCCGCATGTGTTGTATGAACACCTTCATCAACCTGAAGGGGTTAGACCTGATAGCGAGCATAACTAGCTATTTTTCCCTAACTAATTAAGCTAGTCTTTTATATTTAATTGGCCAAAATTATGCATTTTTCTGTTCTATTTGTAGGAATCATGTTTCGGAGTTAAATCGAGAAATTGGAGCTAAATATGTGTTCGGGACATGAAAATTGGCCGAAGAATGAAAAATAATCAAAGTTTGAAGATTGAAGATAGGCCCATCTGCAGAACAGCGTCGAGACGCTGCTCTTTGGGCGTTTCGACGCTGTCATTCTATATTTGGAGTTTTCATTCTTAAAAAAAAAAAATCATAGCGTCGCGACGATCTCGACAAATTTTCCAAATCCGCAGTATGACGCTGTCCATAGCGTCTCGACGCTGTTGGCAGATTTTCTATAAATTCATCCTTTTGTGCTACGGATTGGGGGGAGTCCAATTGGTGAGATTTTAGCCCTAATTTCGACTAGAGACCTTTTGTGGGAGCTAAAGGGCTAAGGAGCGGGAATCAAGGGAGAAAACGTGGAGATCGTGATGGGGACGTGCGGTGTCGGCGGATTTGAGTTTTCCTTTCTCTTTCCCTTAACTCTTGTAGTTTTTATGGCTTTTCTTGCAATTAGTGTTTGTAGTTTAAAGACTATGCATTGCTAATTGTTTGTCTTAGGGATTGATGTAGTTGTTTTAGATTGTTGGATTGATTTGTGGTATGAATATGCATTTATTTTACCTATGCAATTATGGTTAAATGCTTTCAATTACTTGATCACTAGTTGAATGATTTGAGTGTTGAATCTAACTCGGGAGAGAGGATTTGGCGTAAGACTTACATTGTTTAATTGCATGACTAAAGTAGAAATTCTAAGTTTGTGACGGGATTTAGAATTACTTTAGAAGTATAACAAGGACCGAACCGATTAATGCCTTGCATGTTAATGAACTTAGATAGGGATATCAAGTTAGTTTATATGCATAAGAATCAATTATACTCAGGAGAGGTAATCGTGATAAAAGTTTCCTTGGCTTGTAGAATAATTGCACGGTCAATTCATTCCTATTAATCAATCCTCAATCTTAATCAATGAAATCAAATCCCTAAGAGTCTTTCCATTTGAGTCTCCACTTTTATTTTTATGCTTTTTGTCTTTAGATTTATCTTTATCATTGAGTTTTGCTCCCTAAATAAAATTGGACAAAAGTGTTCACGATACTTGATTTGCTAGAAAACCAATCCAGAGGACGACACTCGTTTAATCACGAAAACACTATATTATTACTTGACTCGTACACTTGCGGTTAGCAAATTCTCACATCAAGTTTTTGGCGCCGTTGCCGGGGATTGGCACATTTAGTTAAATTAATATTGTGGAAAAATTGTTCTGTCTTAATTTAGGGTGTATTTTTATTTTTTTAGGTAGATTGCATTTTTTTTTCATATTTGTTGCATTCCTATTTTAGTGTTTTCCTTATTTGTTTGATTTTTTTCCTTATTTGTTTTATTTCTTTTTTCTTTTTGTTTTCCTTTTCTCTCTGCCAAAGCCGAGACACACTCTCCAGATCTAAATCTGAGAATCATCTCACCTATTTGCAACAGTTGCCATGAGCTTATTCCTTAAAAGGAAAAGCAAACGTGATAAGTGACACCTGAATTAAAAATTCAGGGTGTATCCTCATTTTCCACTATGCACGTTTCAATGACCAATAAATCATATTAATTGTCATTGATATTGGCTAGGCAGTTAATGTAATTGTCATCATGAACAATTCAAGATGAACTAGACATTTGAGCCTGAGGACATTCCTCACTAAAGACTAATCTAAAATCATTTACCACAAGTTTCGTTTAAGCTAGTTGTATCTTAAACCATTATTAATAAAATGGTGTAAGACAATGCACATAAAGTTTTATATAATTGTTGAAGTAACAAATTACTTGTATTATTAATCGCACTAACCCATTCCAAATAATCCAATCAACTTCTGCAAAAACAAACAAGCAATCAAAGAAACCCTATAAAACTATTGATTTAGTTTTTGCAACGATACTTCAGAGGTTTAGAGCAACAGCCACCGAAGGGTGGTCAGCTACTCCTCCTCTGAATTGAGACAATCTCAACCAAATTATAACACCAAAATAACTCATATTCTGTTAGCATTTAGTTACCGTTGTTCGGTCAAGGATTAGTTAACACATTTAACTCATCCCCGTAAGTGTAACCCTCCCACTTTCAGATCTCAGAGGCACGGACCAACAGGCTACCGTTAGGAAAGACAACTGTTGGTAATTAGCCTAAGCGATCCTATCCTATTCAGGAGTTCACGGTGTTCCGAAGCCTATGATCAGGCCCTCCGAAGGGATGGTTTCTCTTGGGCAACACGTAGGCAGATCATAGGAATCTCACGTTGTGACCTAGGGGTGGAGACCGAAGGATACGTTGACACGCGTCCCGGTCCCACTTACTATAGTCACTTTCCCCATTCACCTTGGTATTGACCCATGCAAACACTTTTCGAAGGGAGGCCGCTCTAAGACGACACGAAGCCGAGCATGGATCTCACGGTGTGAACTATACAGGGACGTAGGAGCAAAACTCGATTTAAATCAAGTTTTGTAATTTTCCTCCCACTAAAGTAACCTACCGGATATGTTAGGGTTTTAAAACTTAGATAAACCTGGCTAAGTCAATCTATCTAAGTCTATGCCTATTATAACTCTTATATATAGGACTTTACTCTAATGTCTAGGTGAATTAAATTCATTTAATTACCTAATGACATTGCATGCTAACATTAGACTATGATTAATTCAACTCAGGTTCCGGGTCAGATCCCAGGTATAAGGTGTTCCGTAACCGTCAACTTAAGTACCCCCAGCCTAGACAGAACTTCACCGAGAGAGTTCCCTTATAACCATAGTAATGTTTTTCCTACTTAGTGCATTAAAACTATTTTAATCCTAAGTAAGAATATAATTCTAATCCTATTAGAATTAAAATGAGCTTAGGTCTAATTAATTCTAAACAATTTAAAATTAATTCATTTTAACCTAAGGTCCTATGTTTGCATGCAACTCTTTGTTATAGGTTGACGGTTTCTAATCAATTTTATAACTATTATAAAATTTTAATAATTAGCCCTATAACATGCTTCTATGGTGTTGGAAAAAATAACAATCAAATTCCAGTTATTAAACACCATAACGCTCATGACGCCGATAAAATCAATATAACGATTATATTAATCTAAGGTGGTGTCATGCTTCATGCAATTTTAATTTCATTTAATTAATATCGATTATATTAATTAATCAACAACGAAATAAAATTACATGAAATTAGACATTAATATAATATAACATTTATATTAATCTAATTAATGTCATGCTCAATGCTATTCCATTTTCATTAAAATTAATATAACATTTTATATTAAATCATACATGAAAACAAACATTGAAATTTATTTCCATTCATAATATAACTATTATATTAATACTCATGAAAATAAATTTAAGCATGCATGCTACATTCATAAAATATAACACCTTATATTTATCTAATTAATGTCATGCATCATGCTTTTCCAATTTCATATATTTAATATAACAATTATACTAAATAACTCATGAAATTTAAATTCATGCATAATTATCACATATTATAACATTTATAACATAAAAATGCATGAAACATGCTTAACCTATGGTGGGATCTAGCTAAATGACATTCATAAAGCAATATATAGCTGAAAAATCGGTATATTGGCCCCTAGGATAATTAAAATAAACAAAAATTACAATAATTTCATTTTAATTATCGTTCTGAGTCTTGAATCGCTCCAGAATCGACCCGAACCAGCTTGAACCGCTTCAAACTGAGCCCATAACACTCGAACCAGACCAATACTCCAGCGAACCGGACCAGACCAGCTCAAACCGGACCGCCCACGAAGAAAACCGCACGCGAAAAAAAAACTGATAATAACTGCCCACGCTAGTGCTCAAACACAGGAACTCATGGACATCAGGCACGCGCGAAAAAAAATTGAACGCAGAAGTAATTTCTTCTATAACCGCCTGAAGAAACCATCACGCCGCACGTCTCGCTCACGATCCGTGAATCCGGAAACTTCCGTCAGCGTCGAGACGCTGTAGGCATAGCGTCTCGACGCTGCCCCGATTTTTTCCAGCCTTCGTTCTTCAGCGTCGCGACTCCGTTGAGCAGGGTCGCGACGCTACGCCTCTGTACAGCGTACCGACCTTCGTTTCCAGCGCTGATACCAATCGATTTTTCGCCCAAATTCATCCCGATCTTCATCAAAATGAATTCTAATCTAGACACGAACTTTACAAGACTTGATTTACTGATTAAATGCCCAAAAAACGTAGTGGCCTTACAATTTTGATCAGATCAAAACACAGTAAATCTAAGGCCAAATATACCAAAACAATTTTTCAGCAAACCAACATTCATAATGCAGAATAAATCCCACCAAGAACCAACGCAATTTTCATAAAATTGAAATCAATTAACGAGATGGCTCTGATACCAATTCAAGGGTTAAAATCCCTTTGGCAGCGGAAACAATCAAGACCTTTCTCGAATTAAATTTCAATTATAGAAAAAACTGGTACGTTGGCAAATCAAAATTAGAATCAATTTCTAAATTACTAAGATTAAGCATGCTGTAAATTAGATCTAAAACCTATTTAGATCTAGAAAAACTTACTTGATTGGAGACAAAAACTCTGCACAATGCTCCAAAATTTGTCCCTAATCTTCTAATGGACACCACCACACGAATTCACCCACTATATCTCTTGGATTACTTGAGATTGGTTTGATGGAACCAAAATCCGTCTTGGAAGGGAAAAAAAATCCAGCAAGTTACTTGCTGTTTTTCTTTTTGGTAGAGAGAATCTGAGAGTTCAGAGAGAGAGGAAAAAAAAACTTCTCTGTTTTCTTGCTGTTTTTCTTTTTGGTAGGATAACCCTGCTCGCATGTCTCCTACATGGACGCCTTGGATCAATACGTCTGTATCGAATACAAAGCGGGTCGTATCACATTTTGTTACCAGGATAAGGTACCCAGCCTTATCCCTGTACTATAGACCTTTTAGGTTGTTACTTGAACACTAATCCCCGTATGTCCCCACATACTAGTCCAAGTCTCATGTAAACAACCTTCGATCTTAGTTTATTGGATTTGGGTCATATTGTGCAATTCTAGACTTAATATGACAATAACACTTTATTGCATAAACCTCAATAACACTTTATTGTTACAAGTGTATAATTCGTTAATCATTCACTATCTACGAGTTTTAGGACATAAAACCCAACACAAAAGACATTAAAAGGGGTCAGAGTAAATCCTCCTTGCCAATAATAACGAAAACCAACTCACACTAACCAAGATAACAAGATTATAAAGATTCAAGTTTCACGCATAATATAGATCATCATTCATAACACTCTTTCCTACTTGGCACTGACATACCTGGCGATGACTGATAGCGGGCAGAAATGTCGCTATTTTAGTCTCAATTTATTAAGCTTTTTGGTGCTTTAATCGTGTTTTTAATGAATATATTTATTGAAGTTTGTTATTTGGTCCTTAGGAGCACAAATGGTGAATTTGGGAGAAAAAGAGCCAAAATTGAAGTGATTTTAGCCCAAAACAAAGCTTGAAGCATTTGGAGGCCCAAAGAAGACATCCATGAAAAAAAAGACCAAGAGAAATGAAGAAGAAGACCCAAAAATCAGCCCAAAAAGGAAGCTGAAAATTCTGGAAATCAGGACAGCGTCGAGACGCTTAGCAAGGCAGCGTCGCGACGCTGCCCTTTCTTGTTGCCCAAGCCGCGTGCGCAGCAGCGTCGCGACGCTTAGCAAGGCAGCGTCGCGACGCTGCCCCTATTCCAGGCCTATAAAAGGCACCCCTTGGGTGCCTCATTCATCATCAATCAATTCATTCTTCTTTCCTTCCTTTGGCTCCTTTGGAGCCTCTCTCAAGGCTTTCTAGCCTTTTTGAGAGAATTCTTTAGTGGGAAATATTTTGGGGAATTTTGGGGAGCACCTTAGAGGCTCAAGGAGTAGTCGGCGGGGCTCCAAGCGTCAGCGAGGGGTTTTTCGACGGTCAATTCCTTTCCTTTTATGCTCTTTAATATGCTTTCCCTTGTAATTATTGTGGATATTATGTGTAGCTAAACCCCAATTTGGGGTCTTGAAATGAAATGATAGTCAAAATATTGTTATAATTTCTTGTCTCTTGCCCATGTCCTAATTATTTGTATGGATGTGCTTAATGCTTTACTCAATCTGGCCAATTGTGTAATGATTCGATTCTTAATGGAAACTCGACTGAGAGAAATTAGGATAGATCATAATCCGTGCAACTAGTTTAATTGCCCGTTGTGACACCGGGATTAGTTGATTAAACTTAGATTCCTAAAATGAATCAGGGCGTAATAATTAATGATTTTTAATGGCGCTAAGGACACTTAGGTTGTTAAAATGAATTAATTACAATTAGGGGAAACCGACAGGAGAGCCTATGTGATTAACGGAGATTCTAGGTTTATAATTAGTTGGGCAATGAGATAGGATAATTATAACAACTATTTAGCTAATCGTTGATTTTCAAGACCCCTCTTCCCATTTAAAGAAAACTCTTTCTCCACATTTTATTTTTGATTGATCAAATTGTTTTTGTTAATCATCTTGAATTTGAATCTTTTTAATGAAGTGGTCCCTAAATATTATTTCGCCTAAGTATTTTCAGTGCTCAAGAAAATCTTAATTATTTGCTTAAGTTTCGCTTCGCCTCCCTGAGGATTCGATACTCGGAATACTTTCCGTTTTATATTACTTGTGTCCCGTGCGCTTGCGGATAATCGTTCACACCAACAAGTTTTTGGCGCCGTTGCCGGGGAGGCTTGATTTTTAAGCAAAAAATTAATTTTTCTTGACATCGAAAAGAAAAGGATAAATGGTAATTTAGGTGTAAATATTTTTTTCTTTCATCATTTTGTGAATATTGTTTTATTTTCATTTTTGTTTGGTTCTTTTTTTTTTGTGTTATCTGGGAGCATTGCATGCGAAGAAACAAGGTGGTTGATTTGTTTCCGCTAGATCTTGAAATCAACAGGACTCTTAAATCCATTAGAAGAGAAAAAAAGATTAGCAGAAGCGATGGCCCACCAAGAAGAAGCTCCCAAGGCGATTAGAGATTTTCTGCAGCCAGTTCTTCCAACCGAGAATTCTGGAATCATCTACGCCCCTATCCAAGCTACAAATTTTGAGCTAAAAACAGGGTTGATTCAGATGGCGCGCGATAACTCGTTCAAGGGACATCCTTCCGAGGACCCCCACTCTCATCTGCGATCATTCCTAGAAATATGCGGGACGGTAAAGATGAACGGAGTTCCGGCCGACGCAATCAGATTAAGGCTGTTCCCATTTTCTCTACAGGATAAAGCAAAAGATTGGCTCGAATCAGTCGAGACGAGCAGCATCAGTACTTGGGACGAGCTTGCCCAGGCTTTTCTGACAAAATTTTTTCCACCGGCTAAGACTACCAAGCTCCGGACTGAAATTGGAACATTCAGGCAGCTTGACGAGGAGCAGTTATACGAAGCGTGGGAAAGATATAAGGAAATGCTTAGGCGATGCCCCCAACACGGATATCCTGATTGGCTTCAGGTACAGTTATTTTATAATGGATTAAACCCCTCCACAAGGACAGTCCTAGACACATCAGCAGGAGGGAGTTTTCTTTCAAAAACAGTAACAGAAGCCAAGGATCTGCTTGAGGAAATGGCCGACGGAGAGAGGAACAGTTACGAAGAAGGCTGGATTATATGAATTGGATGAGTCAAGTTCACTGAAAGCGCAACTGGCATCTCTGACCAATGCACTAAACAAACTGACGTCATCTGAGGTGGTTAAGTCCATTTCCACCTTAGCTGAAGGTCACTCAAAGAAAGAAGGTCAAGATGTGGAAGAAGTTCAATACATAGGAAATAGACCATATACTCAAGGAGTACCAAACTTCTACCACCCCAGTCTGCGCAATCACGAGAACTTCTCATATGCAAATACGAAGAATGTTTTGCAGCCACCTCCAGGTTTTGCATCAACGAGTGCTCCTGAGAAGAAAAATAATCTGGAGGAGATGGTGGCTTTATTCATCAAGGAACAGAGAATATTGAATGTGAATCTCCAAACATCAGTAAACAACCACGACGCAGCTCTAAAGAATATGGAAGTGCAGATAGGTCAGATTGCTTCAGCGGTAAATGCCCTTCAAAAGGGAAAGTTTCCAAGTGATACTGAGCCTAACCCGAAAGAGCAGTGTAAGATGGTGGTTCTGAGAAGTGGCAGAAGACTGGAGGACAGTTCAGAGAAGAAAAAGGAAGAAGAAAAGAGAAGGGATGAAGATGAAGGGACTGAGGCACAAAAAGCCTCCTCTGAAAGGTTCCAACATCCTCCCAACTCTGTTGAATTAAAATGTGATTTTTCTAACAGCTTTGCAGGTAGAAAAGAAGATGAAAGGCAGGATGACAATAAGAAGCTGACTGAGGAAGAAGTGGTTCCATGCAACCACCATGACAGAGGTTCGCATATTAGCCCGCCCAAGCGGAGGGGCGAATGTCCAACCTTTGATTACAGGGAGTTACCTTTTCCTCAAAGATTTAAAAATGTCAAATTAGATGAACAATTTCAAAAATTCTTGGAAATGTTTAAAACGTTGTCTGTGAATATTCCATTGGTAGAAGCTTTGTATAATATGCCAAACTATGGAAAATTCATGAAGGAAATGCTTTCTAAAAAGAAAAATCTGAAAAAAGAAGTTTTTAATTTATCTGAGAGTAGCAGTACCATTATTTCTGGTAGGATACCCTCTAAGCAGAAAGACCCAGGGAGTTTTACTGTTCCCTGCACCATAGGAGAAGTATCCTTCGATAGGGCTTTATGTGATTTAGGAGCAAGTATAAATTTGATGCCCTACTCTGTTTACAGGAAGAATGGTTTATCAGGTATGACAGACACTGACGTTACTCTCCAGCTTGCTGACAGATCGATTACCCACCCGATGGGTGTTGTGGAGGACGTGTTGGTGAAAGTCAACAAATTCATCTTTCCTGTAGATTTCGTGGTACTGGATATGAAGGAGGACAAAGAAGTACCAATTATCTTAGGCAGACCTTTCCTAGCCACTGGTAAGGCTGAGATTAGCGTGTATACAGGTAAGCTTACCTTGAACATTGATGATGAAAAAGTTGTGTTTAGTATTTTTGGCCAAGATGAATCTGTTTGTAGTTTGCACACATGTTTTTCTGTTGGGCCTGAATACTTGACTGATGATGATGAAGAGGTAGACTATAATCTTGGCCTAGGCTTAGGAGAAATGCTTATGGATAATGAGGATTTTGATCATAATGCATATTTGGATAATCCTATGTTTGAAAATGATTTGGATCTGCCCGACTTTGAAAATGAATTAGACTTGCCTGCTTGTGATAATGAAAGATCTGCAGTTGATGATTTACCTTCCTTTGAAAATGAATTAGATTTGCCTGAAATGGATAATTTTGATGATGATATTGAATTGCCTGACATTGAGCACAAACATAAAAGGCATAAAAAAGATTGCTTGATAGATAATTTTGAGTCTGACCATGATTACAGTGAATCTATTGAGTCTGATCTTGACATTCCTGAATGCATGAATCCTGACAATGTGAATACTTTCTTTTCGTGTCCTGATGATGTATATAGCATAGAATCTGACCCAGAAGAACTCGAATCTGTGCATAGTATAGAATCTGATCCTGAAATTCTTGAATTCTCTAAGTCTTCTGATGATGAGTCATGTGACAGCTTAGTTGAATCATTTTTTAATTCTGAGTCTGAAGGATCTGCTGAAAATGTAGATATTTTTTCTGATGAATGGACTGGCATGATTGATAGGCCATCTCTAGATCCTAGACCAGTAGACATTATAACGCTTGATGACTCTGTTAACAATTGTTTTAAGAATAGAGATTTAGAAAAGAGATTTGATGCAACTGATTATTTTATGAAATGTTATTATGAGAATCTCTTTAGTGAAGATGGGCCAGGGGAAAGTTTTTTTTCTCCCCTGTTTGTAGTATGCAATTCGGTGCGTGATTTCTTGCAGGGCCCGGAGGATGATGAAAATTTTTATTTTGAGCCTCCGTAAGCGTGCCGAGCCTAGTCTAGCTAAAGACGTTAAAGAAAGCGCTGCTTGGGAGGCAACCCACGGATTAAAGTAGTTAGTTGTTTTTGCGGTAAATAATTTTCTTTGCTCCGTGATCCAATTTTGTTTTGCAGGGTCACCTTAGCAAATCCCAAAATTCCACATTTCCCATTTTTCATGGATTCAAAGGAAGAGAATGAAGCGCTCCTAGCTCAGGGAAGTCTCAGTATCTCTCTTTATGATTTTCTGTTTTAAAACATTGGGGACAATGTTTAGTTTAAGTTTGGGGGAGGCTTCCGCTATGTTGAGCATATTTAAATTCTGTTGGATGCATGAATAGATAGCTATGATAGCCAAGGATGTGATTTTTGAAATTTTGGGAGAAAATGGTTTATATGATTGTGGAATCTGGGAGCACGGCAGAAATTGTGAAATTTTAAAATTTTTTGATACTTAGTTTTGATGTCTAAAGCATGCAATAGTCTTATCTAATGACGTCTTTGAAAATCTAGATTCTTATTATGGTTTTCAAAGTTGTTGTCACCCCGATAGGCTTAGTTTCTAATATCAGGAAGTTCATGCTTGATTGCTCTAAAGAACTAGGTAGGAAAAAATGTTATGCCTGCTGAGAGAAAAGCAAAAGCAACAAAAGAAAATGTGAAAAAAAAAAATCTGTTGAAAAAGAATTTATTATTTTTTGCTTGCTCAAAAGAAAAAAAAAGCCTAAGGGTAAAAAGAGCTACCTGCGGTGTGATCAGTTAGGCCAACCAGAGAATAAAATTCGGGTTAAGGGTCCCTGCACCGCAGTGTGAAAGCTAGTACCATTAGATATCAAAATGCAAGTTTGGGGGAGGAGAAAAAGAAAAAGAAGAGAAAAAAAAAATCATGTGAGAAGTCTGCTCCCCCATGAAAAAAAGAAAAAGATGACAGGCACCCTAGTTTCTTTTTTTTGCATGATAGAAGGACTCCGAAGTATTAGGGGCTCTTAGCCAGTGTAGGGGGAAAACAAATGGAGAAAGCCATAAGACTAATCTAGGTTAGTAAAAGAATCAATAGATACGTCTTGAGCATGCTATTCATTAATCTTAAGTTCAAACTAATTTAAGATTTCTTCAAGAGTATGCGGTGCTTGCTTATTCCACTTGCATGTTTTCCATTCAATCCTAAGAATTCCAAAATCATTGAGGGTTGAGCGATTCTATTTCATGCATCTTTAGAATTTATTTTGCTCGGGACTAGCAAAAGCTTAAGTTTGGGGGTGTGATAGCGGGCAGAAATGTCGCTATTTTAGTCTCAATTTATTAAGCTTTTTGGTGCTTTAATCGTGTTTTTAATGAATATATTTATTGAAGTTTGTTATTTGGTCCTTAGGAGCACAAATGGTGAATTTGGGAGAAAAAGAGCCAAAATTGAAGTGATTTTAGCCCAAAACAAAGCTTGAAGCATTTGGAGGCCCAAAGAAGACATCCATGAAAAAAAAGACCAAGAGAAATGAAGAAGAAGACCCAAAAATCAGCCCAAAAAGGAAGCTGAAAATTCTGGAAATCAGGACAGCGTCGAGACGCTTAGCAAGGCAGCGTCGCGACGCTGCCCTTTCTTGTTGCCCAAGCCGCGTGCGCAGCAGCGTCGCGACGCTTAGCAAGGCAGCGTCGCGACGCTGCCCCTATTCCAGGCCTATAAAAGGCACCCCTTGGGTGCCTCATTCATCATCAATCAATTCATTCTTCTTTCCTTCCTTTGGCTCCTTTGGAGCCTCTCTCAAGGCTTTCTAGCCTTTTTGAGAGAATTCTTTAGTGGAAAATATTTTGGGGAATTTTGGGGAGCACCTTAGAGGCTCAAGGAGTAGTTGGCGGGGCTCCAAGCGTCAGCGAGGGGTTTTTCGACGGTCAATTCCTTTCCTTTTATGCTCTTTAATATGCTTTCCCTTGTAATTATTGTGGATATTATGTGTAGCTAAACCCCAATTTGGGGTCTTGAAATGAAATGATAGTCAAAATATTGTTATAATTTCTTGTCTCTTGCCCATGTCCTAATTATTTGTATGGATGTGCTTAATGCTTTACTCAATATGGCCAATTGTGTAATGATTCGATTCTTAATGGAAACTCGACGGAGAGAAATTAGGATAGATCATAATCCGTGCAACTAGTTTAATTGCCCGTTGTGACACCGGGATTAGTTGATTAAACTTAGATTCCTAAAATGAATCAGGGCGTAATAATTAATGATTTTTAATGGCGCTAAGGACACTTAGGTTGTTAAAATGAATTAATTACAATTAGGGGAAACCGACAGGAGAGCCTATGTGATTAACGAAGATTCTAGGTTTATAATTAGTTGGGCAATGAGATAGGATAATTATAACAACTATTTAGCTAATCATTGATTTTCAAGACCCCTCTTCCCATTTAAAGAAAACTCTTTCTCCACATTTTATTTTTGATTGATCAAATTGTTTTTGTTAATCATCTTGAATTTGAATCTTTTTAATGAAGTGGTCCCTAAATATTATTTCGCCTAAGTATTTTCAGTGCTCAAGAAAATCTTAATTATTTGCTTAAGTTTCGCTTCGCCTCCCTGAGGATTCGATACTCGGAATACTTTCCGTTTTATATTACTTGTGGCCTGTGCGCTTGCGGATAATCGTTCACACCAACAATGACAAGACGTGCTTACTTGTACTTGGTTATGGGAAATCTGATGCTTATGATGTAAGCGAGTCTACAGAACCTAGAAACTGGGCTCTGATACCAACTGTAACGACCCGCGTAAAAAGGAATTAAAACATACTAATGGTCGCCATTACGTACGATGGATAAAAAAATTATTTTTATTATTATTTTTTTAAAAGAGGAAGAATAAGAAATTTTTCATTTAATTCAAACAGGGCCTAAAACATGAAAGAGTTCAATAATTAAAGAACAATGTTATACACCTGAACAAAATCTCGAAGGAAAACAATTGTATAAAAAATGAATGCTCAACATAAAGGTTAATCCTAGGATGAAAGAAAACTAATAATTAAAGAACAATGTTATACACCTGAACAAAATCTCGAAGGAAGACATGATATGCAGCTGCAATCTCATACCTAGTCAAGCCACGACCCTCGCCAATCGTCAACGCTCTCAAGTACCACCTAAAAAGGAAAGACATGTAGCATGGATGAGTATATAAGAATATACTCAGTAAGTAGCCTACTTAAGAGCCGAAACTGATAACATGAGATCTAGAAACTTGAAACTAAATTTCTGGGTCTTTGCGACATAGGGACCTAACTGGAAATAAACATTTGGGTTTCTACCCTAAGGACACGACTGATTACATAAATATGCTCCGTGTAGGGTGATAACCTATCCCTAACCTGTGCCAACTACAGAGTTGTGTGGGCTAGTCGAGTAAGGAAAGTAAACTAGAGACTAGCTCGCCACCTCTAGCAGAACTACACCTATCCCAACACAACACCCTTGAAATGTAAACATAGAATACGGTGGAGCAGCTGACGCATGTAAACATGCCTGGGTGCCAACTGGCGCACGAACAACGCGCCTGATCATAAACTCAACACCGTCCTAAACTGAGAGAGCACACACTAACATGCCTGAAGCTGAGTTCTAAAATTCAACTGATAGAACACGCGTAAATGTGACTGGCAACTAAGTTCTATCAGTCCTAAGATGGGGAAAGGAAGACGCGCTAGCTATGTAAGACTTAAGGATCTTTTAAGTCCATTTGAGGTCCTAATCGAGACTAAGATCCCTACACTAGGTTCAATCCTTATCAGTCACGTTGTACTCTAGTACACTAATACCCAAAGGTATATAAACTTAGTTTTATGATCATCGCGATTCTACAGAAAATTTGGCAGCATAACGGCGTATATATAGGGAACCCAAACTTCAAGGTACTTCGATCTATCACAACCAAAGCGAGACAGACCTCGCATCCACAACTTTCTAGATGCTCAAAGTAAAAAATCCATACAATCAAACATGCTTTCAAAAATGAACCAAAAGGTATTAACCCATCAAGAAATAGTCTTAGATATGCTATAATTAATAAACCACATTCCATGCTCACATCATGCTTCGCAATGCAACTCTTAAACTAACTCCTTTAAATACATAAGCAAACATGCTAAATTCACAAAGGAAATTAGTTAAAACATGGAACTAGACTCAATCGAATCCAACAATCATGTAATGGGTCTACAGTTCGAGAGTTGAGTCCATTAGCTACTTACCTTAGACAAAAGTTGCGAGATTAAAAACTAAAGACTCTCCTAGCTCCAAGGCCCTTAATCAACTACACCATAAGGGAAAAAACACACACATCAGCAGGAGATTAACTTAAACATTAAACTAGGAGTCACAAAATTTTGGGGACAAATATTCTTCCAAAACTTACCCAAAACTAAACTAAAGCTTATTGTTTGGGCTTTTGCTTAACTCCAAAATGGCGACTAAAACCTCGAAAGCTAAGGGAACTAAGAAAACAAGTGCCACAATTAATGGGTAAGCTTATAACATCAAAGATCCAACCAAAACCCAAGATTAAAACGCATACCCACTACCGATAACGCTCTACGACTCCCTGGAATTCGACGATCCATCTCTTAAATTGGTGGATACGAGGAGTACGCTTGCTGAATGGAAAGACAAACGAATGGGTAATCGATTAAACTCAAAAGTCAACTACGAAACAACTTCTAGACGCTTACCCAGTGAACGAAACGCCAGGACAACACCGAAAATGCCTCCGAGCAAAGTTGGTCTCGCCAAACGGTGCTGCTGCCAGAAAAATACTACTAACTCGACCACACCTACGCTAAACAACACGAAAAACAGAGAAGAGAGAGATCGGGCGAGAGGGAAAGATTTGCGAGAAAAACACCAAAGAAAAAAGGAGAAAAACCTCACCTGCTGGCCGAAAATCCCAAGGTGTCGCCGACCCATAGCCACCAGAGACACGCCGCCGATCTCGAGCTTCAACGGGACACCTGACACTTACGGCGGAACTGCAGGGGAGGGACTAACCAGCCAGACGAAGAAGTAAAAGAAAAAAGAAAGGAGATGGGCGACTGGGAGGAGAGTTTCACGATAAAGGAGAAAGAAAGGGAGAGGATGAAGTGTGGCTGCGTGCAAGCTAGAATAGAGGAGATATTAGGGTTAGGTCTTGGCTACAAACTCCATTTTATTACCAAACTTCCACCCAAGACCTATTTAAAAAATTAACTCTTTTCCATCCCCAATTAACAAGAAAAATAAAACTAAATAACTCAAATTAAAGAGTCACCTTATAGATGCCGACGCTACAAAGAATTAGAGAGAGAGTCATTTTCGATGGAGAAAAATGTGAGAATGAGAGAGACCTCAAACAGGGAAGACAATCACACACTGTCATGTGTATGGTTATCACATAACCATATTAAACAATTGATTAAAATTAATGAATCAATTAAATGCTAATTAACTAATCATATTAATTAATTAATTAAGCATATGTGCATTTAAATCATATTCAAAGGCATTGCCCTCACATAATACACAATTACAATTAAAATTAATTAAATCGTATTTAATTAAACTACACAATTAATTAATTCATAATTAATTAACTGTTAGACCAATTAAATATCACATACTTAATTAATCAAACGTTTGAATCATATTTAAATATGCACCTCTCTTATAACCTATAGTTTTAACATGAATCAAATTCACATTTAAATAATCAATAGATTTAATTTAATTAAATCATATTAAACTAAATTAAATTGAAATATTAATTAATTTTATAATTAGCTAAATATCACTCATATTTAATTAATTACATATTAGAATCCTCTCATTTATTATAGTTATAGTTTAATTAAATCACATTTAATTTAAGCTAAATTCAATAATTATTTCATTCATAATTAATTCATAAATAATTAATTTATTTTCTAATTAAATATCATATATTTAATTAATTATATATTTGAAGTCCTTCAAATATATATTCTCTCAATATAATAAAGTTTAATCACATATATTAAACTTTAATTATATTATAATGTATCACTATACATTATATTAATTGTATCTTATGCAATTAACTTGATTCATATATTGAATTTGAACTATTCAAATTCTTTTAAGATAAATTGTTCTCAATTACTCTTTACGAGCTAGCAGGGCTACTGGCGGGACAGCAGGAGAGCGTCGAATTCTCCCGAAGTCGTCAAATAAAATTTATAATCCACGGCACTACTACTATTTTGTAGCAATAGCGGCTGGGGTCAAACACAGGGAAAGGGGATCTAGCAAGTGTTGAATTTTGTGCTTATAAAGATGGGGGGGGGGGGATTTTTGTAGAGGAGGAGAAGCAAAAATAATAGTAAAGTACTGAATTTAAATGGCACAAAATAAACATGCAGAAGAGAAATAAGACGGAGACAATAACATGAAAAGGGATTGTTGGATTGAGATTTATTATGCTTGATTCCAATTCGTTGGCTTCCTAGTTTTCTCTAATAATTATTCTAAACTGATTTTATTAGTCTGGTCGGCTTCTGGGTTACTCGGAGGACCCCCCTACACTAACATGTGCTAATTATTTTGCTAACCGTGAATTCTGCAATTAACAAGATTAATTAATATAGACTCTATCACTCGCCACCCCTTATACATAATTTAGCCACCATCCGCGACCTCTGCAACGATTGCTAATTATATCTAACTAGTTAATTAAGAAGCAATTTCTCAACTACCTATTAAAACTAGCCGCTTTGGAATGGTGGGTCCGGAGTCGTAAGAACAAAATTCAAATGCAATTTAAATCTAATTCCTACAACATTTAACATGCATCCTAGTCCTATCAAGGGTTGTCTTGCGTAGAGAGTGGTTTGCCTCAACCTAGTGGCTATCTAAAAATAATTGATAGGATACACAAGCAGTAATCGCATAGGTGTTGCACGATTTTAATCCGCAAGCGAACGGGTCGTCACAAGTAATATAGTGATTTTGAGTATAGAGTATCGTCTCCACAGGGATTGGATTTATTCAATTAAGTACCGCGAATAATCTTGCTTAGCTTTATTTAGAGAACAAAATCTAATGCTGAAAAGAATAATAAAAAGCTAATCTAGAAAGCAAAAGATAAATGGTGACACAATTTGGAGGGATAATTCTAGAGTGGTTGATTTTATCAATTGGACCTTTAATCGCTTAATCAATTAACTAATATGGATTAACAAATCATTTGATTCATAAGTCTAGAAGCCTAATTTCAAGGATTCTCCTGTCGGTCTCCTCCTATCTCTTACCGTTCAATAAAGAATCTCCTTTCAGTCTCATCTTTATTTACTTAGTATGGCATTACGACCCTTCAATACAACCTCTAACGTTATTTATTTTGTCCCGTGTCACCCGGGTAAATAACCGTTAGTCATGCATTCAGTTCTAGTCTAAGCTTCTCTCCGTCGAGTTTCCACTTAGTAACGATTCATTTAATCAGTGATCAGTTGATTAAAAGCATTACGGACAAAATGCACAAATGAACAATAATGACAATTAAACCACATCAATTCATTAATTCAGCAGAGGTTCAACATCTAAATCAATCTCATAGAATTTAGGAATTTACTACTCATAATCACTAAAATTCAATAATTCCTAATCACAACAATTCTAGAAACTAAAACATAAAGGAAAAAGGGAAGAGAAATGCTCATAAAAGTGTCGATCTCCTCGATCCCGCGCCGACCTCCTTCGATCTCGAGCTCCAAAGATCTTCAACAAAGCTCCAAAACTCTCCCAAAAATCCCCAATTTTAGTGTGGATTCTAGAATGGGGTGAAAACCCACAAATTGGCACATCAAATATGGATGCAAAAGGCTCCTTTTATAGGCTCCCAGCAGGCACAGCGTCGAGACGCTACAAGGACAGCGTCGAGACGCTACAAGGACAGCGTCGAGACGCTCTGACGTCATCTTTTCTTGGGCTCCAAGACGTCGCAGCGTCGAGACGCTACTTGGACAGCGTCGCGACGCTACCGCGATTTCAGATTTTTTCGCATAGCTGCCTAGCGTCGGGACGCTCTAGGCTTAGCGTCGAGACGCTAGGCCCTGAATTTTCTAGAATGGCCCGATTTTGACTCAGTTTTTGGGCCTCCAACTTTCTTTTGGCCCAACTACTTCTTGTAATTGATTTTGGGCACTTTTCTTGACCCAAATTGATACTTTAAGACTTGAAATTCATGAATTTGGGCTTCTAATTCATTCTTCTTGGCTTTTTGGACTCGGATCTTCAATGTAATTCTCCAAATTGCTCCAAAAGCCTCCAAAATCATCCAAAATCTCTCAAAATTCCGGTTTTGCTTCCTTGACTCGGTTTTCTGAAATTTAAATAGAAAATAGCATTAAAGAACACAATTCAAGCATAAAACTAGCTAAAATTAATAGGAAAATGATGACTTTTTTGCATGTCAGAAAGTGGAACATTTTTTTTTTCTTTTACATTTTTGCATGTCACCAAAGTTCTAACCTAACGGTGGACTAAAACCGAGGCTACATATATATAGAAAATACGGTGGTGTGGATACGCCAAGGGCAGCGTCTAAACGCTGCAAACATTACACTCCGACCAAAATTCGCGTCAGCATCAGTTTGAGGCTTCAATCTTCGGGTTTTGGTGTCATTCTTTCGGTCTTGCTTCAACACAATTGGGTCTTTTCACCTCCTCACCTTCCAAGACATCGAGATGGCTCCAAAACTCCGTAATTGGCCCGAATTAATACCAATTAGCGTGATCGGCTCCCGACATAGCCTAAGCTCAATTAACTTGTAAATAAGACAAGTAAAGCATAAAATGTTTGTAACAAGCTTAGATTAGAGGAAATAAAATAGGACTATTTAGGTCCTATCAAATACCCCCAACCTAAATCTTGCTAGTCCTTGAGCAAGGTACAAACAGACTAAAGAGAAAGACGTTGTGCATATAATTGAAAAGTGATTTAATCCTCAAGACTCAAACATCCCAAAAACTAAAGCAATCAAGAGACATTCGCAAGAGAGACAAATGAGGAGAAAAATCAAAATTTTTTAAAGATTATCTTGCACAATAGAGCTCCATCCCACCTAAAGAAGACTTTACTAGCCCGTGATTGGCTTACTCAACTCTCATCATATCTTCCCCCCACACTGGCACTAAGGTCTTGCTAATAGGCCCAAATGGAACAAACTAGCTTGCTTCCTCTTGGTTAGATGCCTGATCAAGGAATTCCTTGTTCTTCTCTCTATTTTTTTTCTTTTTTTTTCTTTCTTTTTTCTCTCTTTTTTTTCCATTTGCATTTTTTTGGATGGGGCACTAGCTTTCACACTATAGTGCAGGGACCCATAACTCGAGTTTTACTCTTGGTTAGCCTAACTGATCATACTAGAGGTAGCTCTTTTTACCCCTAAGTGTTTAAGCCCAATGCAAGCATGCTTTTTCTTTCAAAATAAAAAATGAAGAGCATATGACTTTTCTTTTGGCTCGCGCTCACTTACTTATTTTTCCACTTTTTTTTTTATTTCAGGCATATTTTCCTTTTCTCTCCTAAGCAAGACTCCACACACTATTTTGCAAAAATTTTAGACTTTCTCACTGAACCTTACACCTATCGGGGTGACAACAGGAATATGAGCTAAGTAAGTCGCTCCTAAGCATTCAAGTCCTACTTTAAAGCAAGATAGACACCCAACATGTGCAAGACATATCCAAGAAAAGTTTTAAAAAGGCTCCTTTTTTGAATACTCTCGGTCAGAACTCATCGAAAGCAATAAATTTTTCAAAAAAATTTGAGTCAATCCTAGGAAATAATTATCACTTAAACAAGCATATACACAACAAGCATGCAAGACATTCATTAAGCACAAACGTTGGCCTGACGCTCAGATGCCCAAGGCCCAATAGGAATGTAAAGTAAACTCCCCACCCCCAACCTAAAATTTACATTGCTCAATGTAATAAATCATGAAGAATAGGAAAATGCAATAGGAAAATAATAGAACTTCCCTGAATTTCACTCTCATGGGTGGTGAATCATGTTTTCTCATAAATATAGAAGCTTCGGTTTGGTACTGCCATTCCTAAAAGAAAAAAAACAAGGAAACAAGCATACAAGCAACTAATAAAAAATAAAACCTATCTAAGAATTTTAAAAGACAAAAAATAGTAAAATTATTGATTGCAAATGTTTATGGTCGTTTGCTCGACCACACTCTTCTCGTTTTTCATCCGAAATCAATCTCCTTGATTTTCAATGCATCGTTTTCTCTTTTTCTTCTTATGGACTTGCTCTTGCATAGATGAGTTAAACTTGCACACAAAGTGCAAGTTATAATAGGATTTAAACTGATTATCAATCATCATCCCCAACATATAAATCAAAACACCTTTATTTTGAGCAACAAACTGGTCAGCTATAGGAATTACAAAATCTAACTCATGCAATTCAGGAGTAATAAGCTTAAGGGAAATAGAAGCTGGTAACGAATGGACCAAAGCTAACTCATCACCTAGTTCTATTTTTTCTATCAAGCATGAAGAATTGCATGAACTAGACTCAAAATCTAATGAAGGCTCAAGCTCAGGCTTACTGACCTCATTAGAATTTTCTATTGACTTACCTTATTGCAGTTGCTCAGAAGTTTGGCTAATCGAGGAATGGGAAGAATTTACCTTTCGTGCTTGCCATATGATGAGTCCAACATACGTCGCTGATAACTGCCCAAAAGGTAGTTATTTAGGCCTCATTTATATAAGGATTTGTGTGTCTTTAATGCTTAATAGGGTTGGTTTTAGAGAGATATCACATGATTTAACCCATTTGGAAGAATGGAAGCTTTGGAAAATACTTTATGCAGATTATGCTGCTAAGCGACTGGAGGAAGCAAATTCTATGCTGCAGCAAAACTGGGAGCAGAAACTACCACATCACAGCTCGTTAGCCAACTTCATGAACCGACTTCTGTTGAGATATTTTCGGGATAAAGGATCAAGGAGAGCCTTACACGTGTCCTAGTTGACCTAATTCAAGCCTCCCATCCTTCTATAAAAGGAAGTAGCCGTCAAAGTCAAAGTCATTCCATGTTTTCCCTTGGAAGCCGAATAGTATAGGGAGATTGAAGATCATCAAGAACACCATCTACCGCAAGCTGATTAGGGAGTTTACTTTCTTTATTAACTTGTGGTTATGGACATGCATACTCAGATTGTAATTCGTATTCCTATGCCCATTATGAACTAAGTAGCTTAGGGTGTTGGTTAGGAAGAATGTGATTACTGTGCTTCATCTCTAGTAATAAATTGACTATCGCATTTTGGTTAATTGTTGTGCTTATTCTTATTTTATGCCCGCCTGGCCAGCCGGTGTGAATAGCTCTATCTAGTTTCAGGGATGATTTAGAGAGTGTGTGGCAATTATCCACACTACGATCATTGTGTATTGGTGAACGCCAGTGACTGAGCTAGGGATAGTCAGTTGCCTAGTGCTTGATCGGTCGCTCTTCATTGGGTTTGAAACATATCCCAAAAGATCCGGAGTTCCAGGAGGAATCCGCTAATAATACTGCGAGAAATGCATGATCAATAATATTGCTAGAGCATATCTTATAACAATCACTAAAGCCTAACCAGCGCCTGTCTTTAATCTGTCTATCTATTTGTTTACGTATTGTTCTGTCATTTATTTTGCTTCAGCATAATTCTTATAAAACCCAACATTTTTATTATCTTCGAAACCATTAGGAAGTTACGCAAAATAGATAAAGTGGAAACTCATTCAGACCTTGGATTGATAATATTACTTGTTGCAGACTGTGTATACTTGCACAGGAATTCTAGAGTATTCTATACTATATTTTTACTCACTCTAGGAACCCAACAGTCGCCAAGCTCGAAATTATCTCTCTAGCCTCACTCGGTGTTTTGTCCAGCGCATCACCACCACTCGCTATATCTAACATCCTTCTGTCATCGGGTGTTAATCCTTCGATGAAGTGCAACAACAAGGACTCCTTACACAATGGGCGATGAGGAAGTGCACATAACCTTTTGAAGCGATCCCAATACTTGTGAAATTATTCCTTAGGACACTATTCCTTAGACAAGTGAACCCCATGCCTGAAAAGCAATAAGCCCTTCTTGGAGTTCTGCATCGAATATTGGGACAACATTTTGTCAATATACGTTGCTTGAGACAGGGCTAGCGTTTTGTTCTTCCGATCCCGGATTATTTGGATTCCAAGAACATATTCGGCCTCTCCTAAATCTTTCATTTGGAATTGAGCCGCTAGCCATTCTTTTATGTCAGACAGATATCCTTATTAGTCTTAAAATCCATGTCAGTGTATCCTGTAAGGATCAAATCCTTAGTTCCATACACGAGCATATAGTTCCTCTTTCTCCTCAGATACTTGAGGATATTCTTAACGGTTTTCCAATGATCAAATCTTGGATTAGATTGATACTTACTGACAATCTCTATTGCATAGGGCATTCGTCTCATGTCCTCAACTTTTTGAGGTGTCTCAGGAAACAGTTTCTTAGACAAAATGAATTCCACGCCTGAAAGGTAGTGAACCCTTCTTGGAATTCTGCATCTTATATTTAACTAACATCTCGTAGATATAAGACACTTGAGACAAGGCTAGCTTTTTGTTCTTACGGTTCCTAACGATTTGGATCCGAAGAACAAACTTAGTTTCTCCCAAATTTTCATTTGGAAATGAGCTGCTATCTTATGTTACTAGTCAGTAAGATAACCTACATCATTCCCAATGACTAGGATATCAATCACATAGAACATTAATAAAGCTACTGAACTATTGACGATCTTCTTGTAAAGACAAGATTCATCAATGTTCTTGATCAAAGCCAAAAGATTTGATCACAGTATCAAATCTTATATTCCAAGATCGAATTGCTTAAGTCAATCCATAAATGGATCACTTAAGCTTGCAAACCCCTTTTGCTTCTGATCTTGCTAAATGAACCATTCTGCTTGAGACATGTAGATACTTTTCTCAAGATTACCATTCAAAAGGGTAGTCTTGACATCCATTCTAAATGGACAAGAGTTCTAACAGACTTCAACATGACGATAGGAGATAAGAATTTCTTACAGTCCCCTGTCTCTGGGTATAACCCTTTTACCATAAGTCTAACCATAAGATTATGTCTCATTTCTTCTTGTAGATTCATTTGATAGATCTACAAGATTCTAGATGGAATTGAAATCACATATTTCAATTTCGGGTCCATTAGTTTAATCCAATTGGTTCTTATTAACATCATTCATCGCCTTGCTCTAAGACAATGAATCCTCTAAAACATCATCAGGTATGACGATCTGGGCTTCTATTAAGCCCATGTAACGGTCAGATTGTAGAACAATCTTCCCACTATATTGAGGCACTCTCAACTTTTGAGATAGATGTAACTAACCAGTTGTGTTGACCCCGTCAACAACTCTTGTTAATGGTCCATTGCTTTAATCCAATTGGTTCTTGTTAACATCAAACATTGTCCTGCTCTAAGACAATGAATCCTTAAAGCCATCATCAAGTATGATGATCTGGGCTACAATTAAGCCCATGGAACGGTCAGATTGTAGGACAACCCTCCCACTTCATTGAGGCACTCTCAACTCTTGAGATAGATGTAACTAACCAGTTGTATTGGCCTTATCAACAACTCTTGTTAAAGGTCCAGCATCATCAACAACTCGTGTTGATATTTCTGTAGCTTCATCAGTTAATTTACTTAAAACGACCTTACTTTGTGGCTTATTATTTCTTATGCGGTATTCTTCTGAGAATGTAGAATTTGTCGGTACAAATTCTTTATTTTCTTGCGGATTGAAGAAGTTGAAGGTGTACATATTACACATGCGGAAGCAATTGAAGATCGAAAGCACTTAAGACATTTAATTTTGTATCTAAAGCATGCATGTTCTAGAAAAACAGAACAGAAAGTAAAGGAGTACCAACCTCTTTGTAGCTAACTTGAGAGGGACTCCTTGTGATGTTTTCCTTCTCCAACTTCTCTTGGACTACCTTTAGTGTCTTCCCTACTATTCTCTTGGGCCTAGAAAGACTTGTGGGAGTCTATAGAAGTAAGAAATAGGAAGGGAATGCTTGAAGGTACAAGCTTTAGGAAGAAATGAGATGAGAGAATGCTTGAGGGAGAAATTTTGCAGCATAACTGTAGCAAATCTGGAGTGGTTAAAAATATGAGATAAATTGACTCCAAAATACTGTGCAAGTATACACAATCTAGCAGCAAGTGATAAGTATTTATCGTATCCACAGGGTCTTGAAATGCCTACCTCTATTGATTTAATTTGCCTTTTTAGTGATTTCAAAAGTTTGGTTAATTGATTGGGTTTTTAAAATGCTGAAACAAAAGATATGTGAAAGCAGTAAATGATTACGACAAAGAAAACAGAATGGAAACAGACACAGGTTCAGACTTCTGTGATTGTTTATAAAGATGCTCCAGCAATTCTTTTGATCCGTCAATCTCATGCAGTATTATCAGCGGGATCCTCCCGGAACTCCAGATTTTTTGGAATATGTTTCAAAACCAATGAAGCTCTACCGATCAAGCACTAGGCAACTGGCTATCCCAAACTCAGTCACTAGCGTTCACCAATACATAATGATCTAGCGTGAATTATCGCCACACAACTCCTAAATCATCCCTGAAACTAGGAGAAACTATACATACCGGCTAGCTAGGCGGGCACATAATGAAAATAAAGATCAACAATAATTCAAGATGATCATGATCAAATAGAATTTCCAGATTTATAAATATAACAATCACATAATTCCTAACCTATGCCTACAAAGCAATTAGTTCATGATTGAAAACATAAAATACGTTACAATCTCGATAAGCACATCCATAATGCAAAATACACAAGAAATACTAATCCTTTTCAGCAAATGGGGATGAAACGGCTGCTCCAAACCACCAAGAACATAGAAGGACTTCGTCTCCTTGAGTGGAATCGCAAATGGTCTTCTTAGATCTCCATTCCGCCGTCAATTCGGCCTCCGGCCGATTGATTCGGTCTCCAAATCGTGAATGAATTTATCTTTGACGGCTTCTCCTTTTATAAGATGAGAATTAGGTTAAATTGGACACATGGCAGGCTCTCCTCGCTCCTTTATCTCGTAAATAACTCAACAAAAGTCGGTTTGTCAACTTGGCTAACGAGCTATGACGTGGCAGTTTTTGCTCCCAGCTTTGCTGCAGCACAGATTTTGCTCCCTCACGTCGCTCAGCAGTATTTTCTTCACAAAATAACTTTCAAAGCCTCCATTCTTCCAAATGGGTTAAAACATATAATATTCATCTAAAAGCAACCCTATTAAGCACAAAAGACACACAAATCCCTATAGAATTAAGACCTAAATAACTACCTTTCGGACAGTTATCAATAACACTAAGATGAAAGCTTGCTCTCTCTTGAATCTGATTCAAGCTCCCTGTATAGACCTCTCCCATGCAAAGACAAGCTTCATGACACTAGACACATGGTGAAAATGCAACTCAAAGTGGATTCTAGGTGTTTAACTCACAACACATGCATCTAGTGCATGGTTGTGTTGTTTTCCACTATGCATCATGATGCAACAGTGGGAATGCCACTAAATCCACTATGTTTTGAATGTTAATTCTGAATTTTCAGCTTGCAATCCATTTCAATTTCAATTCAAAATTGAAATTGATTTTCTAGGCAATTAATTGGGACATTTCCAAGTAATTTTGATATGATTAATCCAATTAATCTTTATCACCTAATGCCATGATACCTAGTTCATATATATGATATTTAAAACACTTTTAAATATCTTATCTCTCAATTCCTAATTTAATTCATAATTAAATCATTGTGTCAAACACGTTTTACGATAAAACCCTATTTCCCGTTTTTGAACGATTCAAAGATTCCTATCCAAATATTCTAGGCTTTAATCTGATATGAGCTAGTAGAGGGACCTAATGGACCTATAGATCATGGCCTCCAACGATTCGAGGCTAGCCGACTAATCTCATTATCTAAACTAGCCAACATTCGTTAACTATTGGGACACTCCACTATAGCCCGATAGTTGCACTCCCCTCACTATAGATATATTTCCGTCCACTTGATTTAACCATGTTTAGTAAGTCATTCCTTCACAGGTTGTTCGTAGCTATAGCTAGGTCAAATAACCGTTTCACCCCTATAGTACTTCTTGTTCCTTAAGTTCCACTAATCTTCTAATGAACAATCGGTTTGTGGTCCAACCATCAAACCTAAGTCCCTCTCGATCCAACGAGAGGGTGGGGCCCCTTGTTCAAGTCCTGGAGTTAGTACTTAAGAGAACAACCTCTCTACTATCCCTGAAATGGGTAGGAGTGAATTCCGTCTTGCAAAACTATGTCCCCAGCTATTTATTCGATCTTATCCCCAAAATGGTAGGCTTGTTGAGTCGGCGATGCTGGCCACTCTCACCCATGCAGATCAAAGGATAATCTCGCATAAACAGGAGTTCATAGATAGCTCAGGATTAAGAACGAGTTACCTAGGTCACCTATGAGAAATAGTCAGTTTCTTCAGTAAACGGCGTTATAAAGAGAAAGTGACTTATTTCGTGGTCCAGTCTTATGCAAACTCATTGCATAGGACACCCCCACTCGCATGTCACCACATGAACGATTTAGGATCTCATCGTTTGTACTTAATACAAAGTGGGTTGCGTCCATAGTGTCTCCAGGATAAGGCACCCAACTGTATCCTTATACTATAGACTATTTTGACTATAAACTTGAACTTGATCCTACGATATGTCCCTACATATAGTTCGAGTATTCATTTTATAGTCAAGGTTCTTAGTTTATTGGATTTAGGTTAATCATTCGCAATTTACATATTCAATAACATCTTTTACTGAATAACCTCAATAACGTCTTTATTGAAAATAGAATATGTTTAATGATTTACAAACTACGTGTTTATAGGACATTAAACCCAACAGAAGTATCCACATCTTTCGTTTTCATGGGGTAGCCTACGAATAGGTATACTGTTGAACAGTGTTCCAATTTCTTTTTGGGTTAGTCACAAGCACGTGTGTTGAACTCCCCAAATTAACGTAAACTACTTTTACGTCGTATCCACAATCCAAAAGATTTTTCAGAAACACTTTTGATGGAACGTTGTTCGAAATATGTGTTGCAGTCAACACTGCATGACCCCAAAACGAGTCAGGCAAATGAGCAAAGCTCATAATGAATCGAACCGTATCCAATAGGGTTCTATTTCTCCTATTTGATACATCGTTTCCTTAAGGTGCTTCAGGGGTAGTTGAGATGTAATTCCATGTTCTATCAAATAGTCTTGGAATCTCAAGTCTCATCTATTCTACACCTCGATCAGATCGAAGTGTTTTTATCATCTCACCTAACAAGTTTCCAACTTCAGTCTCAAACCACTTTGAATTTCTCAAGAGCTTTAGACTTAATTTGCATTAGGTTGAGATACACATACCTTGAATAATTATCTATAATATAGATGAATTATTCATACCCTCCCACTCCTTTAACATATTAGACCACAAGGATCCAAATGTACAAGCTCTAAGCGCTCTTTGGCTCTTTTTGCTCTTTTCCAGTAAAAGATCTATCAGTCATATTGCCCATAAGGCATGACTTAATTGGTATTAGAGAGTGTTCTTCTAACTAACTTAGAAGTATACTCTAGACTAAGCTCCCAATCATATTGAGATCAAAACTAGCCTAACACTTTAAGAACAAACGGAAGGTATTTCCTTTAGGAAAAATCTTTTGCCTTACTCTTGATTAGTCTTAAAAACATTTATGTTATTTTTCAATTCAGCTGAACAAAAGTTAACTCCCTTTGTTGAAATGAACTGCGTTAGCAGGGAAAGGTAAAGAGTAACATTGTTCCAGCCAATAAGATACAGAAATCAAATTTCTTTTGATCTTAGGAATTATATACACATTATCTAATAATATGTATTTGCTCTCACTGGGAAAAATAACTTAAACATTTCCATTGCTACAGCCAAGATAACCTCTCTAGTTCAAAACTTTGAGAGTTATCTAAATAGCATCAAGCTGTTGCCAGGGATTCATTCCTTTCAATAAGAAGAACAAACGTGATTTGTGACTATGAATCAAGTATTCGGGTAGAATCACCATTCTTCACAAATTAAGCTTCCAAGACTAGTAAATTGAATTTACTGTCTTTGGACAAGTCTTCTTTGGCTGAGCAAGGCTCAATGTCGCATTCATTAATAACACTTCTTAATGAATTAAACATTTGGGGCATGAGAACATTTCTCTATTAAGACTAATCTTAAAAAATTCGCCACAAATTAATCGTTTAAGTTTGTTGTATAATCACCATTATAGGCGTAAGACTATGCACATATTTAATCATTGAATTGAAATAAAAAATTACTTGATTATTAATCGCACTAACCCATTACAAGAGCAATACAAACAATTGCATACAATCCAATCAGTTTAGCAAAAACAAACAATCATAGAACCCTAATACTATTGATTTAGTTTTGCAACGATGTTTCGGAGGTTTAGAGCAACAGCCACCGAAGGGTGATCAGCTACTCCTCCTTTGAAATGAGACACTTCTCAGCTAATTCTAATTCTGAAATAACTCATATTCCTATAGGCATTAGCCACCGTTATTTGGTCAAGGATTTGTTAACACACTTAACTCATCCTTGTAAGTGTAACCCTCCCACTTTCAGATCCCAGAGGCACGCACCAACAGGCTACCGAAGGGAAAGACAACTGTTGGTAATTAGCCTAAGTGACCCTATCCTTTTCAGGAGTTCACGGTGTTACGAATCTTATGATCCGGCCCTCCGAAGGGATGGTTGCTCCAGGACTACACGCAGGCGGATCATAAGACTCTCACGGTGTGACCTATGGGTGGAGACCGAGTGATACGTTGACACGTGTCCCGCTGCCACTTACTATGGGCACTTTCCCATTCACCTTGTTATTGACTCATGCAAACACTTTCCGAAGGGAGGTCACGCTAAAACGACACGAAGCTGAGCATGGATCTCACGTTGCGAATATAGGGACGTAGGAGTAAAAACTCGATTTAAATCAAGTTTTGATTTTACCTCCCACTAAAGTGACCTACCGTATATTTTAGGGTTTATTAACCTAGATAAATGTGGCTAATTCAATTTATCTAAGTCTAATCCTATTATAACTATTATAATGAGAATTGTAATGTTCTAGGTGAATTAAACTCTTTAAACAAACCTAGCAACCCCATATGCTAACACGACTATGGTTATTTCAACTCAGGTTTCGGGTTTGTTCCCAGGTAGCAGGTGCTCCGTAAACCGTCAGCTTAAATACCTCAAGCCTTAGACAGAACGTAACCGGGAGAGTTCCCTTTTAACCATAGTAATGTAAAGTCTTTACTCTAAAGATCTAGGTGTATTAAACTCTTTTAATAAACCTAGTGACATTGCATGCTAACATTTAACCATGGTTAATTCAACTCTAGTATTCCGGGTCAGTTCCCAGGTAGGAGGTGTTCCGTAAACCGTCAACTTAAGTACCCCCAACCTTAGACAGAACTTTACCGATAGAGTTCCCTTATAATCATAGTAATGTTTGTCCTACTTAGTAGGTTTAAAACTATTTTTAAAAAACTAAGCAAGACTTAATTCTAATCCTATTAGAATTAACGAGATCTTAGGTCTAATTAATTTTAAACATTTTAAAATTAATTCATTTACCTATGATCCTATGTTTGCATGCAATCTTTATTATAGGTTGACGGTTTCTAATCATCAATTTTAAACTATTCAAAATTTTAATGATTAGCCCTATAATCATGCATACTATAGTTTTAAAATAGTTAACAATCATATTCAAGTTAATGTAATAAAACTATATATATATAGCCTTGCATTGCATGAAATTAATATAACAATTATATTAAACTATGGATGTTTCATGCTCAATGCAACTTTGATTTCCATTATTAATAAAATAACAATTAAATTATTGCCAAAAAATGGTAAATCAAAGTAGCATGTTGCAAACAATTTTATTAAATATAACTATATATATTTAACTAGGTAATTGTATGCATTATGCTTATCCTTTTTCATGATTTTAATATAACTCAGCTATATATTAAAAACTCATGAAAATAAACCATGCATTTCAATCCATACATTATAACTAATTATAATATATATAAAATGCATGAGCATGCTTTATAACCTAAGGTGGGATTTTAAATCTAAATGACATCCATAAAGCATTTAAATAGCGTATAAACCGATTAATTGGCCCCTAGGATAAAATAAAGCACATAAATTACAATAATTTAAGCTATTTTATCCTACTACAGGCTTCTGCAGCCTCGAACCGGACCAAAAACGCTTTAAAATTGCCAAAACTGCTCGAACGGACCGAAAAACAACTGAACCAGCTTCAAAAAACCGCCCAGTCAACGAACCAGTATTTTCACTTGAACCGTGCTGAACCGGTCAAATACCAATGAACCGCATGCGGGAAAACAAAATCGCGCATATCTGTACAAGTCAAGACTCGAACAGTTCCCTTGAGGAGAATAGGCAAACGACCATACCACCATGCCACGTCCTCGTTTCGAATCTTAGAATACGCAAATTTTTATTTACCTTATTGTTTTTATTTAATTCAAATTTCTGCACTGTTCAAGCCGCTATTCTTCGTCGTTTTCCGTCGTTTTTGGCCAAATTTGGTCCCGATCTTCATCGTTCTTCAATCTAAAATAGACCCGGACTTACAGAGACTCTATTTACAATTTAAATTGCCCAAAAACGCAGGGGCCTTTACATTTGATCGCATCAAAAATTGTAAATCTATGGCCAAATTAATCGAAACCATTTATACGCAAACCATAACATTCATAATGCATAAATCCCACTAAGAAAAAATTGCAAATTTCAATTTAAAAAACAAGAACAACTAAGTTGGCTCTGATACCAATTGAAGGGATAAAAGCCCCACGCAGCGGAAAGTATTATCGAACCTACTCAGAGTCTTAGATTCTAATTGAAATACCAATACAATTTGCAAAATATTACAGCAATAAATCTATATTTAATGGGTTGGACATAGGCTATAAATATGCTAAAAAATCAACAAGATTGATCCTAGTGATCAAGGATTTCATAGAAAACTTACTTTTGTAGAAAGCGTTGACCAATTCGCCTTTTCTTGCCAATAAGAATGAAAACGCAGCAACCCTCTTGTGCAAACACCACCAATCGGCTACACCGGTATATCTCTAAGACTTCTTGAAGCAGGAGACTTGTGGGAGTCTTTTGGGAGAGATCTCTGAGAGAATTAGAGACAATGGGATGCCTTTCACCCCATCCCAAGGGTCCTATATATAGGTAAAGGCCAAGACCTTTTACTAATAGGAATGCTGCAGCTTAATGAATTAGAGGAATTTCGTCAGTTTTCTTATGAAAATGTGAAAATGTATAAAGAGAAGACTAAGCAGTGGCATGATAAGAAAATAAAGCCTAAAGAATTTGTTAAGGGACATAAAGTTTTGCTTTACAATTCTAGATTGAAATCGTTTCTTGGAAAATTAAAATCTAAATGGTCTGGGTCTTTTGTTGTGATTGAAGTTTTTCCTCATGGAGCAATTACTTTGAGAGATGAAAGAGATGGGAGAGTGTTTAAGGTTAATGGACAGCGAGTGAAACATTATTAGGGTGAGGAATTTCGTTCGAAATATCCTTCCCTAAAGTTGGTTGATGAATGAGCGAACGAGAGTTTTGCGGGAGCATGTCGGATTGCAATATTTTTGGCTCCCTGTGTTGGTTGAAATTTTATTTTATTTTCATTGATTGTATTCTAATTTAATTTGATTTAGATTTGGTGTTGGTTGATTTTATTAGAGTAATTTTTAAATTTCGTTGGTTTTATTTTTTTCAGATTTTATTCGTTTTAAATTTGATTCGGTTTTATTTATTTTGAAATTTAAAGTTTGTTCGGATTTGATTTGTTGTATTTTCGTTATTTAAATTTGTATCTAGTATAGGCGTTAATAAAATTCCTAATTTATTCTGCTGGAAATAAATAAAAGAAAAGAAGAGATTGGATTTGATTCGGGATAATTTTGAATTTTGAATATTTATTTTTGCGTAGAATATAGGATCTTCTAGAAAAGAATATTGTTGAGTGGTTTGTTTCTGCATTATGTTAGAAGGATCAAATATTTCGTCGATCCTAAAGAATTGGTTGGGAACCAAATATTTTTACCATTTGGGATTTAAATTTTCGGTGAGCAGGTAATTTTCATGAAGATCAAGTGCTTCCACGTGTCACGCAGGGAAATCGAACGGCAGAGCCGTTGGACAACAGATCATTATGGTAAAATCTTACCGTTTGAAAATTTAATTTGATTAATTACTTGCAGGTTTAAACGGTAAAATATATTAATTAGGGAAGATTTTTCGCTGATTATTTTATTTGTTGAAGCCCCATTTAAACCCCACTTAGGCTTGTTTCTTCTTCCATTCATTTTTCCTTCTGTAAGTTTCTATTTCCTTCCATTCTTCGAGTGAAAAGTTTTCTTCAAGTCTATAATGGCGAAAACGAGAGGCCGCAAGGAAAGGGATGTAGAGGAAGTTGAACCCAGTACACCTGATGCTCCGAAAAAGAAAGCTAAAAAGAAGAGAGCCCCAGTGGAAAAAGAAGCCAAGAGACTGAAAAGGCAACAGGAAGTAGAGGTTTCATAAATATTGGAGAAGACGATAGAAGATATTGCAAAAGCAGTGATTGAGGAAGAGTGACCAAAAGAATCAGAGGCTGGGAAGGAAACAATTCCTGAGAAAGAAGTGGAGGAAGAACCAAAAGATCAAGAAATAGAGCAAGTTCGAGAAGAACCTGTGGTACAGGAGATCCGTGAGGCAGTAGTTTCGAATCTAGTGCGTCCTCGCCGTTAGAAGTAGAAAGCAGGGAGAGTAAAGGTAATTCGAACTGACACTCCATCTCCCCCTACTTCGAATTCAGAAAAAGAAACAGAAGATCAGAGAAAAGAAGGAACAGAGGATCGGGAAAAAGAAGAAACGGAAAAGAAAGCAGAAGAGGAAGCCTTGATGAAGCATCAAGAAGACAGGGGCAAAGGGGTTGCTGAAGCAACGGACGAAGCCGAAGATGAAGAAACAGGAATGTCGTTTATTCGCTTCATCAATTACCTTGCCAGACCAAAGTATAGAGAGATGCTGAAGAGAGATTTCTTGTTTGAAAGAGGCTTCGGAGATGATTTACCAAATTTCTTGAGGGTTGGGATCACAAATCATGGTTGGAGTCAATTCTGTGCAAAGCCAGAACCGTTAAATTCGAACATCGTTCGTGAATTTTATGCGAACATTGGCGAGCAGGAGCAATCAATTCTCTCTTCAACCTCCAAGACTTCCCGCATGCTGGATTTAATGAGCTGGTAGTGGCATCATCTAACGATCAACTGAATGCAGCCGTCAGGGAAGTTGGTATCGATGGGGCTCAATGGCGATTATCAAAGACGAAGAAACGCACTTTCCAGGCAGCATACTTGGAGAGTGAGGCTAATACATGGTTAGGCTTCGTGAAATTGTGTTTGCTTCCAACAACCCATGATTCAATGGTGTCCCTGAAGGTGTTCATATAACACATGCAGAAGCAATTGAAGATCGAAAGCACTTAAGACATTCAATTTTACTCCTAAAGCATGCATGTTCTAGAAAGGGTAGAAAATAGAGTAAATGAGTACCAACCTCTTTGATGCTCACTTGTAAGGAACTCCTTATGATATTATCTTTCTCCAACTTCTCTTGGACAACCTTTAGTGTCTTCCCTACTATTCTCTTGAGCCTAGAAAGACTTGTGGGAGTCTATAGAAGAAAGAAATAGGAAGGGAATGCTTGATGGTACAAGCTTTTGGAAGGGATGAAATGAGAGAGAATTTGAGGGATTAAATTTGCAGCATAACACTAAATGAAAGCTTGCTTCTCTTGAATCTAATTCAAGCCCCTTTTATAGACCTCTCCCATGCAAAGACAAGCTTCATGACACTTAGCCACATGGTCAAGATGCAACTCAAAGTGGATTCTAGGTGTCTACTTCACAACACATGCATCTAATGCATGTTTGTGTTGTTTTCCACTATGTATCATTATGCAAGAGTGGAAAAACCACTAAATCCACTATGAATGGAATCCTAATTGTGAATTTTCAGCTTTCAATTCATTTCAAATTCAATTCATAATTGAAATTGATTTCTAGGCAATTAATTGGGACATTTCCAAGTAATTTTGATATGATTGATCCAATCAATCTTTATCGCCTAATGCCATGAATTATATATGATTCCTAATACATATATATGGTATTTAAAACACTTTTAAATACCTTATCTCTCAATTCCTAATTTAATTCATAATTAAATCATTGTGTCGAACACGTTTTACGATAAAACCCTATTTCCCGTTTTTGAACGATTCAAAGTTTCCTATCAAAATATTCTAGGCTTTAATCCGATATGAGCTAGTAGGGGGACCTAATGGACCTATAGATCATGGGCTCCAACGATTCGAGGCTAACCGACTAATCTCATTATCAAAGTTATCCAACATTCGTTAACTATCGGGACACTCCACTGTAGCCCGATAGTTGCACTCCCCTCACTATAGATATATTTCCGTCCACTTGATTTAACCATGTTTAGTAAGTCGTTCCTTCACAGGTTGTTCGTAGCTATAGCTAGTCAAATAACTGTTTCACCCCTATAGTACTTCTTGTTCCTTAAGTTCCACTAATCCTCTAATGAACAATCGGTTTGCGGTCCAACCATCAAACCTAAGTTCCTCTCGATCCAACGAGAGGGTGGGGCCCCTTGTTCAAGTCCTGGAGTTAGTACTTAAGAGAACAACCTCTCTGCTATCCCTAAAATGGGTAGGAGTGAATTCCGTCTTGCGAAACTATGTCCCCAGCTATCTATTCGATCTTATCCCCAAAATGGTAGGCTTGTCGAGTCGGCGATGCTGGCCACTCTCACCCATGCAGATCAAAGGATAATCTCGCATAAACAGGAGTTCATAGATAGCTCAGGATTAAGAACGAGTTGCCTAGGTCATCTATGAGAAATAGTCAGTTTCTTCAGTAAACGACGTTATAAAGAGAAAGTGACTTATTTCATGGTCCAGTCTTATGCAAACTCATTGCATAGGACGCCCCCACTCGCATGTCACCACATGAACGATTTAGGATCTCATCGTTTGTACTTAATACAAAGTGGGTCGCGTCCATAGTGTCTCCAGGATAAGGCACCCAACCGTATCCTTATACTATAGACTATTTTGACTATAAACTTGAACTTGATCCTGTGATATGTCCCTACATATAGTTCAAGTATTCATTTTATAGCCAAGGATCTTAGTTTATTGGATTTAGGTTAATCATTCGCAATTTACATATTCAATAACATCTTTTACTGAATAACCTCAATAACGTCTTTATTGGAAATAGAATATGTTTAATGATTTACAAACTACGAGTTTATAGGACATTAAACCCAACAGTCCCGAGACCGAGTGCTTCTGATATTTCCTATTTTGCGTTCTCTGAGTATTGATGTTGGAAAAATTATCTCAAATGAAATTTTTAATTGCTGGCGAAAGAAGGTTGGTAAGTTGTTCTTCCCGTACACAATCACAATGTTATCTAGCAGGGCAGGAGTGCCCACAGTTCCAGAGGATGTTGTTTTGATCGACAATGGGATCATAGATAAGCCCAATTTAGCTCGGTTTCAGTTCACTCAGGAGGCACGCCAAGGTGGGCTAGTGTGTGGTATCCACCAAATTCTAGAGCAACTGTCACTTTCAGCCAGTAGCCAAGAGTATGTGGAAAGGCAGACTCAAACCTATTGGACTTACGCTAAGAGGAGGGAGGCTACATTGAGGAGGGCCTTGCAATCAAATTTTTCAAAACTATATCAAGTCTTCCCTGTTTTCCCTGATGACCTGTTTAATCCCTGGATTCCACCACCGCCAGTAGAAAGAGAAGAAGAGGAGGAAGATGAGCAGGGTAAGGAGGATTGATGAAGAAAAAGAGTTGGGTGAACATTTATTTTGTTCTTATATTTTTGTTGCTCTCATATTCCTGACCCCAATTTCTTTTGATGTTTTTTTTTTTTTTTTCTTGTTTTTATTTTTCTGCTTCTAGGCCACAAAAATTATTTGCTGATGTAAATCTTTTTAGTTGTTGTTAATGAAATTTCCGAAGTTGTTTCTGTTCTAAGCACTGAGCATTCCTAACTTAACTATTTTCTTCTGAAATTTTTAAGCTTGGACTAGTTAGCTTAAATAGATCAAGGTATTCTGATCTCCAGAAACCTTTTGCTTGAGCATTTCTTCTAGCCTGGTCATCGCTGCGGCACGAAGATTCCGAGGTAGTGTTGACTTATTTGATCCACCGTAAGCTTAATTCTAGTCCCACGCTTAGTTTAAAATTCAAATAGAAAAAGTATTAAGTTTGGGGGTATAATTTAACATGTTAATAATTCATTGGGGACAATGAATAATTTAAATTTGGGGGACTTTTTGCTACTCTGCTTGTTTTGCTCGAGCATTCCTCTCCTTCATAATTATTTTTCTAGGTTGTTGAGTAACCAGGGACATTTGTGATACCAACAGTTTGTCTTTGCGTCAAAAGATGACCTTGAAAATATTGAAAAAATGATGATTATTATTAGCTGTAAAAAAAATTGTCAATTTTGCTGAGAAAATTCATGGAGCAAAAGCTTTGAAGGATGAATGATAATGTAACACCCCAGGCCCAGGATTCGGAATCCGGATTCGGCACTTAAGGCCCCGACATTCCCCTGCGACCTAGCCACGCCACCATACTTTTCTGAAACTGCTTCAAAGAATGAAGACTGTCCCCACAAACCAACTGTCCCCACAAACCAACACAGGGTTCTTTTAGCATACTTTGTCCTCACTCACATGCTTCCTAGGAAAATTCCCGGGAGGTCGCCCAACATAGAACTTCTCCAAGCCAAGCACGCTTAACTTCAAAGTTCCTATGATTGAACCACCGAAAAGGAAGGCGCACCTTGTTGGTATAGGTAGTATCTATCAATTCTTTTAATCTTATCTTAACTATACTTTCATGTCCTTAGGATCCCTCTCATTCGGATGTGCCCTCGGTTCATTCATGTACCCCTCCTAACTCGGGTGTTACATGCCCACCAGCTTCCGCCTTAGTTCGTCCCCGAACCACATCCTACTGGAAGAGGTTCCTCTCTGATACCATCTGTAACACCCTAGGCCCAGGATTCGGAATCCGGATTAAACACTTAAGGCCCCGACATTCTCCTGTGACCTGGCCACGCCACCATACTTTTCTGAAACTGCTTCAAAGAATGAAGACTGTCCCCACAAACCAACACGGGGTCCTTTTAGCATGCTTTGTCCTCACTCACATGCTTCCTAGGAAAATTCCCAGGAGGTCACCCAACATAGAACTTCTCCAAGCCAAGCACGCTTAACTTCAAAGTTCCTATGATTGAGCCACCGAAAAGGAAGGTGCACGTTGTTGGTATAGGTAGTATCTATCAATTCTTTTAAGCTTATCATAACTATACTTTCATGTCCTTAGGATCTCTCTCATTCGGATGTGCCCTCGGTTCATTCATGTACCCCTCCTAACTCGGGTGTTACATGCCCACCAGCTTCCGCCTTGGTTCGTCCCCGAACCACATCCTACTGGGAGAGGTTCCTCTCTGATACCATCTGTAACACCCCAGGCCCAGGATTCGAAATCCGGATTCGGCACTTATGGCCCCAACATTCAACTGCGACCCGGCCACGCCACCATACTTTTCTGAAACTGCTTCAAAGAATGAAGACTGTCCCCACAAACCAACACGGGGTCCTTTTAGCATGCTTTGACCTCACTCACATGCTTCCTAGGAAAATTCCCAGGAGGTCATCCAACAAAGAACTTCTCCAAGCCAAGCACGCTTAACTTCAAAGTTCCTATGATTGAGCCACCGAAAAAGAAGGTGCACCTTGTTGGTAAAGGTAGTATCTATCAATTCTTTTAAGCTTATCTTAACTATACTTTCATGTCCTTAGGATCCCTCTCATTCGGATGTGCCATCAGTTCATTCATGTACCCCTCCTAACTCGGGTGTTACATGCCCACAAGCTTCCGCCTTGGTTCGTCCCCGAACCACATCCTACTGGGAGAGGTTCCTCTCTGATACCATCTGTAACACCCCAGGCCTAGGATTCGGAATCCGAATTCGGCACTTATGGCCCTGACATTCCCCTGCGACCCGACCACGCCACCATACTTTTCTGAAACTGCTTCAAAGAATGAAGACTGTCCCCACAAACCAACACGGGGTCCTTTTAGCATGCTTTGTCCTCACTCACATGCTTCCTAGGAAAATTCCCAGGAGGTCACCCAACATAGAACTTCTCCAAGCCAAGCACGTTTAACTTCAAAGTTCCTATGATTGAGCCACCGAAAAGGAAGGTGCACCTTGTTGGTATAGGTAGTATCTATCAATTCTTTTAAGCTTATCTTAACTATACTTTCATGTCCTTAGGATCCCTCTCATTCGGATGTGCCATCGGTTCATTCATGTACCCGCATAACTGCCCAAAAGGTAGTTATTTAGGCCTCAATTATATAGGGATTTGTGTGTCCTCTATGCTTATTAGGGTTGGTTTTAGAGAGATATTACATGATTTAACCCATTTGGAAGAATGGAAGCATTGGAAATTATTTTGTGCAGATTATGCTGCTGAGCGACTGGAGAGAGCAAATTCTGTGCTGCAGCAAAACTGGGAACAGAACTGCCACATCACAGCTCGTTAGCCAACTTCATGAACCGACTTCTGTTGAGTAATTTTCGTGATAAAGGAGCAAGGAGAGCCCTACACGTGTCCAAGTTGACCTAATTCAAGTCTCCTCTCCTTCTATAAAAGGAAGTAGCCGTCAAAGTCAAATTGATTCCATGTTTTCCCTTGGAAGCCGAATAGTATAGGGAGATTGTAGATCATCAAGAACACCATCTACCGCAAGCTGATTAGGGAGCTTACTTTCTTTATTAACTTGTGGTTATGGACATGCATACTCAGATTGTAATTCGTATTCCTATGCCTATTATGAACTAAGTAGCTTAAGGTGTTGGTTAGGAATAATGTGATTACTGTGCTTCATCTCTAGTAATATATTGACTATTGCATTTTGGTTAATTGTTGTGCTTATTCTCATTTTACTCCCGTCTGGCCAGCCGGTGTGAATAGCTCTCTCTAGTTTCAGGGATGATTTAGAGAGTGTGTGGCAATTATCCACACTACGATCATTGTGTATTGGTGAACGCCAGTGACTGAGCTAGGGATAGCCAGTTGCCTAGTGCTTGATCGGTCGTACTTCATTGGGTTTGAAACATATCCCAAAAGATCCGGAGTTCCGGGAGGAATCCGCTAATAATACTGCGAGAAATGCATGATCAATAATATTGCTAGAGCATATCTTAGAACAATCACTAAAACCTAACCAGCGCCTGTCTTTAATCTGTGTATCTATTTGTTTACTTGTTGTTCTGTCATTTATTTTGCTTCAGCATAATTCTTATAAAACCCAACATTTTTATTATCTTCGAAACCATTAGGAAGTTACGCAAAATAGATAAAGTGGAAGCTCATTCAGACCTTGGATTGATAATATTACTTGCTGCAGACTGTGTATACTTGCACAGGAATTCTAGAGTATTTTATACTATATTTTTACTCACTCTAGGAGCCCGACAAGTTTTTGGCGCCGTTGCCAGGGACTTGAATAAGTTTTTATCTGATCTGTTTTGTGTATGTGTTTTAGTGGTTTGGTGCTAGAACTTTTTGATTGTTTCTTTTGTTTTTGCAGGTGTGATTTTGGTGCATGAGTGATCCGCCTGGGGTACGGTTTGAGCTTGATCCAGAAATTGAAAGGACATTTAGGAACAGAAGGAGGGAGCAGTGCAGAAACCAGATGGAGAACGTGCCGCAACTTCCACAGGTTCATGAAGGTCCAGCAGCAGCAAACCCCCAGCAGAATTCGTTGCTGCAGCAAAACCCAATGTTTGAGCAAAATGAGCAGCGAAATAATCAGGCTGAGAATCCTATCTTGATAGCGAACGATAGGACCAGAGCCATTCGAGCGTATGCTGTCCCGATGTTTAATGAGTTGAATCCAGGGATTGCACGTCCCCAAATCCAAGCGGCGAATTTTGAAATGAAAGCGGTAATGTTTCAGATGTTGCAAACCGTGGGGCAATTCCATGGTTTGTCATCTGAAGACCCTCATTTACATCTTAAGTCTTTTCTAGGAGTTAGTGATTCTTTTGTAATTCAAGGAGTGCCTAGAGATGCTCTTAGATTAACTTTGTTCCCGTATTCTCTTAGAGATGGAGCAAAGTCATGGTTAAACTCTTTTGCTCCAAGATCAATTAGGACGTGGGATGAGTTAGCTGAAAATTTTTTGAGTAAATATTTCCCACCTAATAGAAATGCTAAATTAAGGAGTGAAATAGTAGGGTTTAGGCAACTTGAGGATGAGACTTTTAGTGAGGCTTGGGAGAGGTTTAAGGAGCTTTTACGAAAGTGTCCCCACCATGGGTTACCTCATTGTATTCAACTGGAAACATTTTACAATGGTTTAAATGGAGTAACCCAAGGTATGGTCGATGCTTCGGCTGGATGGGCCCTTTTGGCAAAAACTTTTGATGAAGCCTATGAAATTTTAGAAAGAATATCTATTAATAGTTGTCAGTGGTCGGATGTTAGAGGCACAAATAAAAAGGTTAAGAGTGTATTAGAGGTTGATGGTGTGTCCACCATTAGGGCTGATCTTGCTATGATTGCTAATGCTCTTAAGAATGTGACAGTGATTAGTCATCAGCAGCCACCAGCTATGGAACCTGCAGCAGTGGTGAACCAAGTCACGAACGAAGCATGTGTCTATTGCGGTGAAGACCACAACTATGAGTTTTGCCCCAACAATCCAGCGTCTGTGTTTTTTGTAGGTAATCAGAGGAACAACCCTTATTCTAACTTCTATAATCCAGGTTGGCGCAACCACCCCAACTTCTCATGGGGAGGTCAAGGAAATAACGTACAAGCGCAATAGAAGATGAACCGGTCGGGATTTGCTAAAGCGCAGGTAATGCCCCAGCAAAGTAAGCAGGCTTTGCCCCAGCAAAATTCGAGAAATTCTCTCGAGGCGATGATGAAAGAATTTATGGCTCGCACAGATGCCGCAATTCAAAGTAATCAAGCTTCGATGAGGGCCCTGGAATTGCAAGTGGGTCAGCTAGCTAATGAGCTCAAGGCAAGGCCTCAAGGGAAACTTCCATCAGATACTGAACACCCTAGAAGGGAAGGTAAGGAGCAGGTAAAGGCAGTTACTCTTAGGAGTGGTAAGCCATTAGAAGAAAGAATTGAGCCTAGTAAAACCCAGGTTATAGATAAAAATGGTGATAGAAATAATAATGTTGTTGTCGAGAAAGAGTTAGAGTCTGGTCAGGGTGCTGGAGGCAGCAATAAAAATGCTGGAGCATCTGGTTCTGTGCCAGATGTAGAACCACCATATGTGCCGCCTCCACCTTATGTACCACCTCTACCTTTTCCACAAAGGCAAAAGCCTAAGAATCAGGATGGTCAATTTAAAAAGTTTTTAGAGATTCTTAAGCAGTTGCATATAAATATCCCTCTAGTAGAAGCTATAGAGCAAATGCCTAATTATGCTAAATTTCTTAAGGATATTTTGACTAAAAAGAAAAGGTTAGGTGAGTTTGAAACTGTATCTCTTACTGAGGAGTGTAGTGCTATTCTTAAGAATGGGCTACCCCCCAAGGCTAAGGATCCAGGGTCATTTACTATACCTGTGTCTATAGGTGGAAAGGAATTAGGTAGAGCACTCTGTGATTTAGGTGCAAGCATTAACCTTATGCCTCTTTCGGTCTATCGGAAGTTGGGTATTGGTGAAGCTAGGCCTACCACAGTCACACTCCAATTAGCTGATAGGTCTATCACATATCCAGAGGGTAAAATTGAGGATGTTTTAGTAAAAGTTGATAAATTCATATTTCCTGTTGATTTTATTATTTTAGACTATGAGGCTGATAAAGATGTCCCAATTATTCTAGGTCGTCCATTTTTTGCTACTGGTAGGACGTTAATAGATGTTCAAAAAGGGGAATTAACAATGAGAGTTTGTAATGAGGAAGTAAAATTTAATGTGTTTAAAGCCATGAAATATCCAGACGAGATGGAAGATTGCTCTTTCATTAGGATTCTGGAGAACACAATTGTTGAGACAGCAATTCAGGATTCGGCTAATAAGCATTTGGAAAATCATGGAGAGGTTAGTATAAAGGATTTAGAAGTTTGCTCTTTAGATAGAAAAAATGAAAAAGAATTGTTTAGGTGTGAGGATGTTTTTGAGTCTTTAGATTTAGATCAAAGAAAGGCTCCCCCAATTAAACCATCCCTGATTGAGGCACCTACTTTAGATTTGAAACCTTTACCGGATCATCTAAAGTATGTGTATCTTGGGGAAAGTGAGACGTTGCCCATTATTGTTGCATCAGATTTAATGCCGGAGCATGAGGAGGCCGTAATAAAATTGCTGCAGCAATACCGCAAAGCTATAGGTTGGACATTGGATGATATTCAGGGAATTAGCCCATCTTTTTGTATGCATAAAATCACTCTAGAGGAGGGGTCCTTGAGGAGTATTGAGCAACAAAGAAGGCTTAACCCTGCAATGAAAGAAGTGGTTAAAAAGGAGGTGATTAAATGGTTGGATGCTGGCATCATTTATCCGATTGCAGACAGCAATTGGGTGAGCCCTGTCCAATGTGTTCCTAAGAAAGGAGGTGTCACTGTGGTAAGCAATAAAGACAATGAGTTGATCCCAACGAGGACAGTAGCTGGATGGAGGGTTTGCATGGATTACAGGAGGCTTAACAAAGCCACCCGTAAGGACCACTTCCCTTTGCCATTTATTGACCAGATGTTGGATCGAATTGCTGGTCAGGCCTACTACTGTTTCTTGGATGGTTATTCTGGGTATAACCAGATTACTATTGCTCCTGAAGATCAGGAAAAAACCACTTTCACCTGCCCTTATGGGACGTTTGCTTTTAGGCGAATGCCTTTTGGCCTTTGCAATGCTCCAGCAACATTTCAGCGGTGTATGTTAGCAATTTTTTCTGATATGATTGAGTCCACTGTTGAGGTATTTATGGACGATTTTTCAGTATTTGGAGGGTCTTTTCAGAATTGTTTAGATAATTTAGGTAAGGTGTTAAAAAGATGTGAGGATACCCATCTAGTTCTTAATTGGGAGAACTGCCACTTCATGGTGAAGGAGGGCATAGTGTTAGGTCATAGGATTTCTAAGAATGGTCTAGAAGTTGATAGAGCAAAAGTTGAGGTTATTGAAAGATTAGAATCACCGAATTCAGTGAAGGGAATTCGGAGCTTCTTAGGGCATGCTGGATTTTATAGGAGGTTCATAAAGGATTTTTCCAAAATCAGTAAACCTCTTTGTAACTTATTGTGCACTGATCATGTTTTTTACTTTAATGCAGATTGTAGGAAGGCTTTTGAAACATTGAAGGCTGCTTTAATCTCAGCACCCATTCTCTGCGCACCTAATTGGAATTTTCCATTCGAGGTAATGTGTGATGCGAGTGATGCTGCAGTAGGTGCAATGTTGGGGCAGAAGCAGGGTAAATTTATTCATCCTATATATTATGCAAGCAAGGTTTTAAATGAGGCACAGGTCAACTACACAACTACTGAAAAGGAGTTGTTAGCTGTTGTGTTTGCTTTTGAGAAATTCCGGCCAAATTTGGTTGGATCCAAAGTCACGGTGTTCACGGATCATGCAGCAATAAGGTATTTAATGTCAAAGAAAGATGCAAAGCCTAGACTAATTCGTTGGGTTTTATTACTGCAGGAATTCGACTTGGAGATAAAGGACAAGAAGGGATCAGAGAATGTCATTGCAGATCACTTGTCTCGTCTCGATCCATCATCATCTTTGCTGGAGCAATCTGCCATTTCCGATTCTTTTCCAGATGAACAGCTTTTTGCTGTTCAGGTAAAGGTAGTCAGGGATGTCCCTTGGTATGCTGATATTGCCAACTTTTTAGTGAAGGGAGTCACCCATATTGATATGGATTGGAGGCAGAAGAAAAAGTTTAAGCATGATGCAAAATTTTTCTATTGGGATGAGCCATTTATGTATAAGCAATGCTCTGACGGTATTATTCGTAGGTGCGTTTCAGGTGATGAAGCAACCGAAATCCTGGAGCAATGTCACTTTTCGCCGTATGGAGGCCATTTCAGCGGTCAAAGGACAGCTATGAGGATTTTGCATTGCGGATTCTTCTGGCCTACCTTGTTTAAGGATGCCCACTGGTTCTACAAGCAATGTGACGCTTGTCAAAGGAGAGGAAACTTGGGGCCTAGAGATGAAATGCCTCTTACTTACATTTTAGAAGTTGAACTATTTGATGTATGGGGTATTGATTTTATGGGGTCGTTTCCCCCTTCTAATGGCAATGTTTTTATCTTATTGGCAGTGGATTACGTGTCCAAGTGGGTGGAGGCCATCGCATGCCATCAGAGTGATGCCAAGACGGTTTCAAGGTTTCTCCAATCGCACATCTTTGCGCGGTTCGGGACACCTAGAGCTCTAATAAGTGATGAGGGTACACATTTTGTTAATAATATCTTAACTAAGCTTTTAGCTAAGTATGGGATTAAGCATAGGATAGCTAACCCTTATCACCCACAAGCAAATGGTCAAGCTGAAATTAGTAATAGGGAAATTAAAGCTATTTTAGAGAAAGTAGTCCATCCATCTCGAAAGGATTGGTCCTTTAGGTTGGATGAGGCTCTTTGGGCTTATAGGACAGCTTATAAGACTCCTCTAGGTATGTCTCCCTATAGGTTAGTATATGGGAAAGCTTGCCATTTACCATTAGAGCTTGAGCAAAAAACATTTTGGGCTTTGAAAAAGTTAAATTTTGATCTGAGTCGTGCAGGAGCAATAAGAATGCTGCAGCTTAATGAGTTAGAAGAATTTCGTCAATTTTCTTACGAAAATGCGAAAATGTATAAGGAAAAGACTAAGCTGTGGCATGACAAAAAAATTAAATCTAAGGAATTTGTCAAAGGTCAAAAAGTTTTGCTTTATAATTCTAGATTAAAATTGTTTCCTGGGAAACTAAAGTCCAAATGGTCAGGTCCGTTTGTTGTGATTGAGGTTTTCCCCCATGGAGCAGTTACTTTGCCAGATGAAAAAGATGGGAGAGTATTCAAGGTGAATGGTCAGCGTGTCAAGCATTATTGGGGAGAGGAGTTTCAGTCAAAATATCTTTCCCTAAGGTTGGTTGATGATTGAGAGAGCAGGATTTTTGCGGGAGCATTTCACAGAGCAAAATTTTGAGCTCGCAGGATTTGTATTGATTTTATTTTTCATTGATTTGATTTTAATTGCGGTTAGGTTAGATTTGATTTTGCGAGATTTATTAGATTTTGTCTTTAAATATTTGATTAGATCTTATCTATTTTGTTTTGAATTTGATTTGATTTTCGGGTTATTTATTTAAATTATCTTTCAATTATCTTTTAATTAGTTAGATTTTATTAGATTTTATCTAGATTTTATTTTCAGTTATTTGAATTCTAGTTTTAATTAAATAAAGATTTTCTCTAATTTATTCGGCTTCTTTTGAAAATAAAAGATTGGGGTGATTGGTTAAAATTTAATTTGAATTTAAAGAAAAAAAAATCTTTGATTTTTCTTGCTTTGAAATTCGAATTCCGTATCTAAGATTCTTCAGGTTCAGCAGATTGTTGCGGCAAAGATATGGCGAAAGCAAAATCATCTGAATTACAAGGGTTTCCGTTGGAAATTTATTATTTTTACCGTTGAGATTTTCTTTGAATTTTCGCAGGTAAAATTGCATGCATCATCTGATGACGCCACGTGTCGCAGAGTAATCATTCGAAGGCTTCAATGATGGACAGCACACCAATTTTTACCATGGGCGTTTGGAATCCACGAATTTACCGTTGATGATCTTTGAATTTCAGGTTTGCATTTTTAAATTTAAACGGTAATATAATTAATGTGGAAAATCTTTTTAGTTAGGATTTGAATTTGCTGGAGCCTTATTTATTCACAAACGCCGGTAAGCTTCTCCCACTTCGTCTTCTTAATCCCATTTTTTTTGCCATCTGCATTCTTTTTTCTCTGTCAAAACCGTTCATACCTCCATGGCTAAGACTAGAGCTAGGAAAGAAAGAGAGAGTGAAGAGGAGGAGGTACCGGTCACACCGGAAGTGCAAAAAGGGAAAACCAAAAAGAAAAGAACGCCGGAGGAAAAGGAAGCAAAGAAAAGGAGAAGGCAGCAAAGGGTTGCAGAACAGGAGGAAGTTCAGGAGGTGGCAGACGTTGTTGCCACTACTGCGGAAGAAGGAATTATTCAAGAACCAGAAGTACAAAACCCAGATACGGTTCAAGAAAAGATTGCTGAGAAAAATCAAGAAACAGAGGTTGAAGAGCAGGCTGAAGGTGAGCCTAACAAGGAGAAAACACTGGAGCTGGCGCAGGAGGCTCATGTTGAAGTCATTATACCTGAACCGCCCAGACGCCGCCGCATCAAGAGGAAGGCGGGTCGCGTGAGGGTGATACGGAGCACTCCATCACCTCCTACGTCAGACTCTGAGGAAGAAAAAAGGGAAGCTGAGAATAAGGAAAAAGAAGAAGAGGCAAGAAAGGCAGAAGAAGAGTGTTTGCACAAACAGAGAGAAAGCAAGGGCAAAGGAATTGCCGAAGCATCGGGAGAAATTGAGGAGCTGAGGGCACCATTCATTCGCTTCGTCAACGATCTTGCTCGAGCAAAATACCAGGAGGTGCTGAAACGGGACTTCTTGTTCGAACAAGGATTTGGCAGTGATTTGCCCAGGTTCTTGGAGTCTGGAATAGTGAACCTCGGATGGAGGCAATTTTGTGCGAAACCAGAACCTGTCAATTCCAACATTGTTCGAGAATTTTATGCCAATCTTGACTTTAAGAATGATTTTGAGGTTATCGTTCGAGGAGTGCCTGTGCAGTGGAGTCCTGAGGCCATTAATGAATTGTTCGATCTCCAGGATTTTCCGCATGCCGTTTTTAATGAGATGGTGGTTGCACCATCTAGTGATCAACTGAGTGCGGCTGTCCGGGAGGTAGGCATTGAGGGGGCTCAATGGAGGGTGTCGCAGACGCGGAAGCATACGTTTCAAGCTGCTTATTTGAAGAGTGAAGGCAACACTTGGATGGGTTTCATCAGGCTACGCTTGCTGCCGACAACACACGACTCCACAGTATCTCGGGACAGGGTATTGCTTGCCTTTGCCATTCTTCGCTCGATGAGTATTGATGTAGGAAAAATTATTTCTTCTGAGATTGTTGATTGCTGGAAAAAGAAGGTGGGGAAGCTGTTCTTTCCAAACACGATTACAATGTTATGCAGCAGGGCAGGAGTGCCCACGGTTCCAGAAGATATGATCATGACTGATAAGGGAATCATTGACACACCTAATCTGGCGCGGCTTCAACGTACGCAAGAGGCTCGCCAGGGAGGGCTGGTGTATGGCGTTAATCAGATCCTAGAGCATCTGACAGTGTTGACCAGTAGGTTAGAATTTGCTGAAAGGCAAGCTCAGACCTATTGGACTTATGCTAAAAGGAGAGATGATGCGCTTAGGGGGGCCTTGCAAACCAATTTCTCAAGACCATATCAGGCCTTTCCAGTGTTTCCCGATGATTTGTTTAATCTTTGGATACCACCCCCACCTGTTGAGCGAGAAGAGGATGTTGATGAGGAGCAGGGTCAGGAAGACTGACTGATGGGATGACCTGGAGCGAGCATTACTTTTGTTTCTCCATTTTTGTTTGCTCGCGCATATTGACCCTGCTCACTGTTATAACTGCTTGTCTTGTTTCTTTTTAATTTTTTTTTTCTGCGAAAAAAATATATCTACTTTGTAATGTTTTTCTATGATTTTAATGAAATTTCTGAATGTTTCTATTCTATGAGCACTGACTAACTCTGACTTAACTATTTTCTTCTGAATTTTTGAAGATTGGACTGATTATGCTTAATTAGATCAAGGTATTCTGATCTCCAGAAACCTTTTGCTTGAGCATTTCTTCTAGCCTGGACTGTTGCTGCGACAAAGAAGATTTTGACGGTAGTATTGACTTATATGATCCACTTTAAGCTTAATCCTAGTCCCATGTTTAGTTTAAAAATTCAGATAGAAAAATTTAAGTTTGGGGGTATAATTGCTTAATTAATGATTCATTGGGGACAATGAATAATTCAAGTTTGGGGGACTTTTTGCTACTCCAATTATTTTGCTTGAGCATTCATCTCCTTCAAATTAAAATTTGCTAGGTTATTGAGTAACCGGGGACATTTGTGATACCCACAGTTTGTCTTCGCGTCAAAAGATGACCTAGGAAATATGAAAAAATGATGAGAAAATTTATTTGCTGAAAAATTATTTGTTGAAGATTTTGCTGAAAAAATTGATGGAGCAAAAGTTTTGAAGGATGAATGATGATCCAGCAGTTTTTCTGTCTCCCAGAACTTAGGTGAGCTTCATCATAAAATGTCGCCATTCTGAGGGGCAAGAGATAGAATAACTAAGGATTTTTTAGCTTTATAATGAGTATTGAGCCTAGTTGGTGATGAGCTTGAGGCAAGGGTATACTGCACCATAAAGTGGGTCATCCCGTGCTTAAGAGCTTATGACTGTAAGGCTGCTTTAAGTCTGATAAATAATGATATAAACCCCTTTAAAAATATGTTTTGAAATGTCTGATAATAGAGCTAAGCTGTGGTGAGTTCTTAGAATTAAGTTGAAAAGTGGTGATTATTTGTCCATGCCGGAGGAATCATTTTGCTGCAGCAGAGCTTGATTTTGCAGAGTGCTCAGGTAAAGGTTAAAGGTAGTGTTGGACTGTTTGATTTGATTAAGCTAATTCTTTGTCTAATATTTTTAAATTCTTAAGGGAAGGTGAGTTAGTATTGCTCGGGACGCGCAATAGTTCAAGTTTGGGGGTATGATAACTGCCCAAAAGGTAGTTATTTAGGCCTCAATTATATAGGGATTTGTGTGTCCTCTATGCTTATTAGGGTTGGTTTTAGAGAGATATTACATGATTTAACCCATTTGGAAGAATGAAAGCATTGGAAATTATTTTGTGCAGATTATGCTGCTAAGCGACTGGAGAGAGCAAATTCTGTGCTGCAGCAAAACTGGGAACAGAACTGCCACATCACAGCTCGTTAGCCAACTTCATGAACCGACTTCTGTTGAGTAATTTTCGTGATAAAGGAGCAAGGAGAGCCCTACACGTGTCCAAGTTGACCTAATTCAAGTCTCCTCTCCTTCTATAAAAGGAAGTAGCCGTCAAAGTCAAATTGATTCCATGTTTTCCCTTGGAAGCCGAATAGTATAGGGAGATTGTAGATCATCAAGAACACCATCTACCGCAAGCTGATTAGGGAGCTTACTTTCTTTATTAACTTGTGGTTATGGACATGCATACTCAGATTGTAATTCGTATTCCTATGCCTATTATGAACTAAGTAGCTTAAGGTGTTGGTTAGGAATAATGTGATTATTGTGCTTCATCTCTAGTAATATATTGACTATTGCATTTTGGTTAATTGTTGTGCTTATTCTCATTTTACTCCCGCCTGGCCAGCCGGTGTGAATAGCTCTCTCTAGTTTCAGGGATGATTTAGAGAGTGTGTGGCAATTATCCACACTACGATCATTGTGTATTGGTGAACGCCAGTGACTGAGCTAGGGATAGCCAGTTGCCTAGTGCTTGATCGGTCGTACTTCATTGGGTTTGAAACATATCCCAAAAGATCCGGAGTTCCGGGAGGAATCCGCTAATAATACTGCGAGAAATGCATGATCAATAATATTGCTAGAGCATATCTTAGAACAATCACTAAAACCTAACCAGCGCCTGTCTTTAATCTGTGTATCTATTTGTTTACTTGTTGTTCTGTCATTTATTTTGCTTCAGCATAATTCTTATAAAACCCAACATTTTTATTATCTTCGAAACCATTAGGAAGTTACGCAAAATAGATAAAGTGGAAGCTCATTCAGACCTTGGATTGATAATATTACTTGCTGCAGACTGTGAATACTTGCACAGGAATTCTAGAGTATTTTATACTATATTTTTACTCACTCTAGGAGCCCGACAAGTTTTTGGCGCCGTTGCCAGGGACTTGAATAAGTTTTTATCTGATCTGTTTTGTGTATGTGTTTTAGTGGTTTGGTGCTAGAACTTTTTTATTGTTTCTTTTGTTTTTGCAGGTGTGATTTTGGTGCATGAGCGATCCGCCTGGGGTACGGTTTGAGCTTGATCCAGAAATTGAAAGGACATTTAGGAACAGAAGGAGGGAGCAGCGCAGAAACCAGATGGAGAACGCCCCGCAACTTCCATAGGTTCATGAAGGTCCAGCAGCAGCAAACCCCCAGCAGAATCCGTTGCTGCAGCAAAACCCACTGTTTGAGCAAAATGAGCAGCGAAATAATCAGGCTGAGAATCCTATCTTGATAGCGAACGATAGGACCAGAGCCATTCGAGCGTATGCTGTCCCGATGTTTAATGAGTTGAATCCAGGGATTGCACGTCCCCAAATCCAAGCGGCGAATTTTGAAATGAAACCGGTAATGTTTCAGATGTTGCAAACCGTGGGGCAATTCCATGGTTTTTCATCTGAAGACCCTCATTTACATCTTAAGTCTTTTCTAGGAGTTAGTGATTTTTTGTAATTCAAGGAGTGCCTAGAGATGCTCTTAGATTAACTTTGTTCCCGTATTCTCTTAGAGATGGAGCAAAGTCATGGTTAAACTCTTTTGCTCCAGGATCAATTAGGACGTGGGATGAGTTAGCTGAAAATTTTTTGAGTAAATATTTCCCACCTAATAGAAATGCTAAATTAAGGAGTGAAATAGTAGGGTTTAGGCAACTTGAGGATGAGACTTTTAGTGAGGCTTGAGAGAGGTTTAAGGAGCTTTTACGAAAGTGTCCCCACCATGGGTTACCTCATTGTATTCAAATGGAAACATTTTACAATGGTTTAAATGGAGTAACCCAAGGTATGGTCGATGCTTCGGCTGGATGGGCCCTTTTGGCAAAAACTTTTGATGAAGCCTATGAAATTTTAGAAAGAATATCTATTAATAGTTGTCAATGGTCGGATGTTAGAGGCACAAATAAAAAGGTTAAGAGTGTGTTAGAGGTTGATGGTGTGTCCACCATTAGGGCTGATCTTGCTATGATTGCTAATGCTCTTAAGAATGTGACAGTGATTAGTCATCAGCAGCCACCAGCTATGGAGCCTGCAGCAGTGGTGAACCAAGTCACGGACGAAGCATGTGTCTATTGCGGTGAAGACCACAACTACGAGTTTTGCCCCAGCCACCAGCTTCCGCCTTGGTTCGTCCCCGAACCACATCCTATTGGAAGAGGTTCCTCTCTGATACCATCTGTAACACCCCAGGCCTAGGATTCGGAATCCGGATTCGGCACTTATGGCCCCGACATTCCCCTGCGACTCGACCACGCCACCATACTTTTCTGAAACTGCTTCAAAGAATGAAGACTGTCCCCACAAACCAACATGGGGTCCTTTTAGCATGCTTTGTCCTCACTCACATGCTTCCTAGGAAAATTCCCAGGAGGTCACCCAACATAGAACTTCTCCAAGCCAAGCACGCTTAACTTCAAAGTTCCTATGATTGAGCCACCGAAAAGGAAGGTGCACCTTGTTGGTATAGGTAGTATCTATAAATTCTTTTAAGCTTATCTTAACTATACTTTCATGTCCTTAGGATCCCTCTCATTCGGATGTGCCCTCGGTTCATTCATGTACCCCTCCTAACTCGGGTGTTACATGTCCACTAGCTTCCGCCTTGGTTCCTCCCCGAACCACATCCTATTGGAAGAGGTTCCTCTCTGATACCATCTGTAACACCCTAGGCCCAGGATTCGAAATCCGGATTAAACACTTAAGGCCCCGACATTCCCCTGCGACCTGGCCACGCCACCATACTTTTCTTAAACTGCTTCAAAGAATGAAGACTGTCCCCACAAACCAACACGGGCTCCTTTTAGCATGCTTTGTCCTCACTCACATGCTTCCTAGGAAAATTCCCAGGAGGTCACCCAACATAGAACTTCTCCAAGCCAAGCACGCTTAACTTCAAAGTTCCTATGATTGAGCCACCAAAAAGGAAGGTGCACCTTGTTTGTATAGGTAGTATCTATCAATTTTTTTAAGCATATCTTAACTATACTTTCATGTCCTTAGGATCCCTCTCATTCGGATGTGCCCTCGGTTCATTCATGTACCCCTCCTAACTCGGGTGTTACAGATAATCTAGCAGTTTTCTGTCTCCCAGGGCTTAGTTGAGCTTCATCATAAAATGTCGCCATTCTGAGAAGCAAGGGGTAGAATAACTAAGGATTTTTTTAGTTTAGCAATGAGTATTTAGCCTAGTTGGTGATAAGTTTGAGGCAAGGGTATACTGCACCATAAAGTGGGTCATCCCATGCTTAAAAGCTTATGACTCTAGGGCTGCTTTAAGTCTGAAAAACAAAAATATAAACCCCTTAAAAATGTTTTTAAATATGTCTGATAATAGAGCTAGGTTGTGGCAAGTTCTTAAGATTGGGTTAAAGGTGGTGATTATTTGTTCATACTGGAAGAAGTATTTTGCTGCAGCATTACTTGGTTTTGCAAAATGCTCAGGTAAAGGTTGAAGCTAGTGTTGGATTATCTGTTTTGATTGAGTTACATTTTGTCTAATGTTTTGAATACTCAAGGGAAGGTTAGTTAGTATTGCTCGGGAAGCACAATAGTTCAAGTTTGGGGGTATGATAACTCTCCAAAACGGAGCTATTTAGGCCTTAGTTCTATAGCGTTTTGTGTATCTTTTGTGTTAGATAGGGTTTCTTTTAGATGAATATTATATGTTTTAACCCATTTGGAAGAATGGATGCTTTGGAAGTTATTTTGTGCAAACTATGTTGTTGAGCGACTTGAGGGAGCAAAATTCGTGATCTAGTAAAGTAAGGAGCAAAACTGCCACGTAACAGCTCGTAATCCATTTTAATGAAGAGGTGTTAACTGAAGTAATTTCGGATCTAAGAAACTTGGAGAGCCTTCCACGTGTACAATTTGACCTAATTAGGGTTTTACTCCACACTATAAAACTGAAGAACCGTCTCAAGTCAGAGACATTCCAATTTCCATCTTTGGAAGCCGAATAGAGGAGGAAAGATTGGAGACTTCAAGAAGACCATCAGCTACAGATTTAATCAAGGGAATTAATCTTTTCTTGTAGTATATCGTAGTTATGGATGCACATACTCAGATTGTAGCATGTGTTGTGATGAACCTTATGAACTAAATTTGCTTAGGTGTTTTGTTAGGAATTATGTAATTGTCGTGCTACATTCTCTATGCAATACATGTTTATTTGAGCATCTTGATTAATTGTTGTACATATTTCTATTTTATGCCCACCTGGCTAGCCAGTATGAATATCACTTCTTAGTTTTAGGGATGATTTGAGAAGTGTGTGACATTTAATCACACTAGACCATTATGTGTTGGTGAACGCCAATGATTGAGTTAGGGATAACCCAGTTGCCTAGTGCTTGATCGGTAGCACGTCATTGGAGTTGAAACACATTCCAAGAAATCCAGAGTTCTGGGAGGATCCTGCTAATAAGACTACCAGAGAACTGCCTAATCAATAATATTGCTAAAACATCTTTTAAAACAATTACTAAAATCCTGACCAACGTTTGTTTCCAATCTGTCTGCTTTATTTGTTTACTTTTTGTTCTGTCATTTTTTTTGCTTCAACATTTTATCAAAATCAATCAATTTAACAAACCTTGAAACCATTAAAAAGTTACACAAGATAGATAAAGTGAGAGTTATTCAAACCCCGTGGATAGGATAAATTACTTATCACTTGCTGCAGATTGTGTATGCTTGCACAGTATTCTAGAGCTTAATTTAATTATATTTTTACCATTCATCATTCAACTGATGTATGACTAATAAAGAGTCTTCATAAACTTGCAGTGTTTTCATATTCATATCACAGGCTGCTCGAATTCGCATGCTACACGCTTCATATTCTGCATTATTGTTCGTACAATTGAAGTACAATTTTGTTGTTAGTGGAAACAACTTGTTTTCTGGAGATATCAGGATCGCACAATTCCATGTCCTAATTCGTTCGAAGCTTCGTCGAATAACATAACACATAATTCAGGATCCAAGCCTTCTACTTCTCCGTCAATAGCCATGATGCTTTCATCAGAAAAATCTAAGCTCATAGGTTCGTAGTCCTCTAAAAGCAAATCTGCTAGATAATCAGCAAGAGCACTCCCCTTGATTGCTTTCTTCGTAACATAGACTATATCATATTATGAAAGTAAGACTTGCCACCTAGCAATCCTTCCTGATAATGAAGGCTTCTCAAATATGTATTTTATAGGGTCCATTTTTTAGATGAGCCACGTCGTATACTATAACATGTTTTTTCGAGTAACGAATAGTTGGCCTCATAATTTGTGAATTTCTTACTCAAGTAATAGATGGCCTGTTCTTTTCTGCCTCAACTATCGTGTTGTCCTAAAACACAACCCATGGTCTCATCGAGTTGTAGGAGTGTACGATACACGAGCGGAAGCAATTCGGATCTAAACACTCAAAATTCTTTTAATTTTAGCTATGAAAAACATGCAAATGTTGAAACCGAAAACAGAGCAATTCGGGAAACCAACCTCTTTGGACGAATTCTTCAATTTCGTGGATGATTTCCTTGCACGAACTTGTTGTGGACAACCATCGTGATCTTCCCCGTTATTCTCCGGCCTTAGAACGAGTTGTGGGACTCAAGAACGTGATGAATTTTAAAGAAGAAGCTTTATAGTTCAAGTTTTGGAGCTTGCAATGTTCTTGCTGTTTTGAGAGAAATTTTGCTATATTAACCACATGAAGCCAGAAGCAAATTTGATGTCATTCATCTCTATTTAAAGAGGGATACATGCACTTCAGATTCAACACAATTTGACACCAAAATTGGATTGGAATAGGTGGTGTATTAGATGGCTAAATGTGGGTAAAAGGATGATAAACTTCATAAATTCCCACCACCTCTTGAATTTCATATAAATGAAATTATTTTTCTTTTAATTAATTTTGTTTTAAAATTAATTCAAATAATTTATTTTAAACAAAATTAATTTATATTAATTTAATATCAAATATTAAATAAATCAATTACACCATTTCCAAGCTATTATACCCTGAACTCTCGTACATGAATCCCTATTCACATATGATATTTAAGTCCAATTTAAATATTTATAATTCTCTCAAAATACGGTTTAATCTCGATTAAACCATTACGATAAATATATCGAATAAATAACGATAACTTCCCTAATACGAGTTTGAACGTTTCAAACTATCTCATCACTTATGTTCTAAGGTTTATTCCGTATGAGCAAGCAGGGAAACCTAATGGACCTACAGATCATGGGCTCCAACGATCCGAGATTAACTAGTTAAACTCTTTTAATCTAGTTAACCAACATTCGTTAACTACCGGGACACTCCACTATAGTCCGATAGTTGAACTCCCATCACTGTAGATATATTTATGTCCACCCGATATAACCATTATTAATAAGTCGATCCTTCACAGGTTGTTCGTAACTAGAGCCAGGTCAAAAGTCCGTTTTACCCCTGAAGTTACATCTTGTTCCTTAAGTCTCTAGCTAAGACCCTAATGAACAATTGGTTTGTGGTCCCACCACTAAACCTAAAACCTCTCGAGCCAATGAGAGGGCGGGATCCCTTTGTTCACGTTCCGGAGTCAGTCACCTAAGGGAACAACCTCTCTACTATCCCTAAATTGGGTAGGAGTGACTTCCATTTTGCAAGACTATGTCCCCAGCTATCTACTCGTTCCTATCCCTGAAATGGGGGGTTTATTGAGTCGGCGATGTTGAGCCACTCTCACCCATGCAGATCTAAGGACAAGCTCGAATAAACAAGAGTTCATAGTTAGCTCAGGATTAAGATCGAGTTACCTAGGTCATCGCATTGAAATAGTCAGTCTTGTCAGTAAACGACGTTATAAAGCAAGAGTGACTTATTTCTCGATCCAGGTCTTATGCAAACTCATTTGCATAGGACGCCCCCACTCGCATCACTACAACAAATATCACTTTTTATAGCATCTAATTATAGCATTGGTTGGAATTTGTTATTAAAAAAATGCGCTGAAGTTCTAAAAAAAGAAAAAAGTCGTAAAACTCCCGCTTAGTTAATCTAAAAATCTATCCCTCTCCCTCTCGACATTCTCCTTCCCAATACATTCTTTCTTTCTCGACAGAACACACGCACCTAGTCGCACCTCCTCTTCTCCATCTGCCGGCTTCTTCTAACCTCTGACCAACTCCGGCGACAACAACGCACAAACAGACACGAGCATCAAGTTTCTCCCTTGTCTCGATCTCTCTCTCTTATTCGGTATCACTTTCCCTCTCATCTTCGACGAGTTGCAGTAGCATTAGGGTTTCGTTCACGATCAGAACGACATGACATCATCAACTTTCATCTCCTCTTTCAATTTCCTCAGAAGCCCAAGTTGTCATTCGTCTCCCTCATCCTCTTGTCTTGTGTTTCGACAACCATTTTTGCTTCAGCACAACAATGGCACCCTTTGTCTTCAGCTCCCTACTAAATCTCTTAGTGATCTTCAGGTTGGTACTTATTATCTACGGTGAGTGGCAAGATGCGCAAATGGAGGTCAGGTACACTGATGTCGATTACATTGTTTCACGGGCGTTGCTTCTCTTATGGCGTCCGAAAAGTCTCCCTATCTGAGATCCACTTACAGATACTCACCATTGCTCGTGTATTTGCTCATTCCAAACTCTATCTACCATCACTATTGGGCCAATTTTACGTTCTGAGCGTCAGGTACCTTCACTTTTTCATTCGATAATCGATTGGTTAAATCATAATTTTTCGTTGGTTTCTATGTTAATTGTCTTGGTTCTGTCTAGATTTGCTCGTCGGGTTCTTTATACGTAATATTTTGAAGAAATGTGGCATTCCGGAAAATTTGTCCATTAGCTCTGTTATGGTTTGGCTTTTCAACCTCGTTACTTTATATTGGCACCAGAGGAATCTGCGAACCTCTTGTTTGTGCGATGGTTCTTAAGATCCTTTTCTGTCTGATGAACATTGTAAGTTTCTTTTCTCTCTCAATTTACATTTCAAATTGTGTCAATTAGGTGAAATAATTTAACTCAATTATGAAAATTTTATAGTTTCGACAATTGGTGTTCTGAATTTTGAAAAGGTTTCAACAGTAGTGAACTTGTAAACCAGAAAAATCACCACAAGTTTGTAAAATCAGTTGGCTGAATTTCTCATGTTATTGCACTGTTGTTAGTCTTACTGATATATACCAATACAATAGACTTAAGAGGGAAAAATATTTAAGGAAGGAACCAAAAAACTTGGGTACAAAATTTTCAAAATAAATCCAAGAGGATCAAAAAGGAAATAATCAATAATTACTCCCGTGGTAATTTCCATATTAGGTGATAATTTGTTTCATGACCAACTGTGAATGATAAGGTAAGTTAATCTTGAAAGCAATTGTCGGCTTGATGGTGTATTGCTGATTTTGTGCTAGTCGTTTGGTGAATGGGAGAGTTAATATCTAGTCGTTTGATTGGTGAGTATATGTTGAGTTGGAATGTGTAATTGCGGTGATTTGATTTCAGTTCTTTCAAATTTAATTTGTTTGCATTCGGGAGATTATGTCATTAGATTCTTCAAGATTTATGTTTAGTTAGGTTAGGTGTTAAGAGTCAGAGATTTGATGGCATATCTTAGTTTTGAACAGAACTTATACTATTCAAAAAAGTTTTTTAGCTAAGTGATTGTTATTACTAATATATGGTATTTAAAGTTGGAATTAATTTCACTAGAAAGCTTGGAGGAGAACATAAAGCAAGCTAGACTTTGATTGAAAATTGATATTTCATATACATTTTGAATATTTAGACATTTGCATTGATTTTCTTTGCATTTTTATCTCATTGCTTATCATTGAATGATGACATGCTCTTGGTTGGTACACTTGCATAACCTTTGTATGACACATGAGCTAGGTTAGTTTTAAGAATAAATGTTAGGCTTTAAAGAAATTTGTTTAAATTTGATATTACTCTACTTTTTCATATGAATAATATATATATATATATATAGTGATTGTTGTTGTACTTAATAATAAACTTAATGCAAGCTAATTGCATGTACCCATCTCAAATTCGCTACAAGATAATTTAAACATTAGTTGGTTAACATCACATTGTATAGTTGATCAAATTGTTTGAGAGAAATATATTAATTTTATAGAAAGCAAGGTTAGAAGGGTTAAAACTTTCAAGGTTTGATCTACTTGTTGTGCTTTATAGTTCACCACAAACTTTTTAGTAGGATAATAAGTTAATTCTAGTGCATTAATAACTAATAACCTTGTAAAGTAGGTTTATTAGGTGTGTTAGCCTACCAAAAAAGATTCAAAGGAAAATAGAATTTTAATCAGGAATTTTAATCTTCTTGGATAGTGAGGATTTGGACTTGTCTTTCTGATTATTGCAAGCTTCTTCTTGTCCATGTTCAAAACTCTCTCAACGAGGTAATCAAATTTTCTTTTTCTTCCGTTATAATAATATTATTACATTACAAATCTAGAAAGTACCAATAATGTTTGATTACTCAAATGGCAAATGGACTGCACTTAGGTATAGTTAAGTATTTGCAGTTTTTTTGCTTTCTCTTATGCAAATTATCTTTATTGCTTTCACTCCTGGGTAGATTTAGAAATTTGGACTTGTTCTTGCTAATATTTCAATCTCAAGAATATCACCTTTTTATTAATTGGTAGATTTAGAAATTTGGACTTGTTCTTGCTAATATGTGACTAGAATTTAGTAGTGTGTAATGAATAATATTTCAATTCTTTGCCTTCTATTCTAGAATTAGTTATGTTTATGATTCTTTCCCTAATTAAATTAATTACATGTCTTCATCATTGTTAAGAAATTTTAGGGAGGGGAACTATAAATCATTGGCTTAAGTAAAGAGGGAAAGATCTAACGTTTAAAACTTGTATAGTACATTTATATATATATATATATATATATATATTTTTTTTGAGTTCAACAAACTTGAGATGAGAATTCGAAACTTTGACCTCAAGAAAGGAAGTGGTATCTAAAATTAGTGAGCTCTCACATTGGCTAAAACTTGTAATTGACCTTTATCATATTGTTCGGTCAAAATTTGGGTGAACATAGAATTATTTTAATTTCAATCCCTTGTCTGACTAATTGAATGTCAGTACTTTTACCCATCTCTTATGTTTTATATACTTATGGAAAATGCTAAGATTTTTTCCTTTCATTCTTTGAATAAAATCATTCACTCTAGTTATCTAAGCCACAATGTTGTCACATGCCTCCTTCCTTCAAAAGTTTTGCCTTAGAAGTGAGAAGCCTCACCATTCAAATTAAAAGGAAGAAAAGGAATTTCTCTAAACTGCCTGCTCCATCCATATGAAGCTGGAGTGCAATGTATATTAAGCTCATGATTGATTTGGCCTTTGTTTAGTTTAAAGCTCATTGTTTGTAGTTTGAAATGGATCATCCATTTTATAAACTTTGTGAATTGCTTGTGACTTTGCCCTTCTTTGTGGATAGGTGGTTGGGTTAATGGGCCATAGGGTTATAAGGATGTTTTGTGTAATGATGCATGGAGATTCTTGTTAGCTTTAGTTGGAAGTTAACTGTAGAATTTTGAAAGTGTTTTGAGTTGAAGTTCTAGATTTGGCTTTCTTCTTTGCCTTTTGTTGCTTTTTGTTGCAGCTCCTTGTCCAAAGTGTTTCTTTTGTATGCTTTATACATTCCTGAACTCAATACTTGTTACTGTTAAGTTCTTTATGATTTTGGTGAGTACTTTGATAACGGAAGTCGTTTTTTTTATTCACTAGACTTCTTTTCTTGAATTACTCACTATACTCTTATAAATTTTTGTTATCATTAGATTAGCAAAACATAAGTGTTGAACTCATTAACTCATTAACTCGTGTTTGGTGTTGGGTTTGTTGTTATTCAATCCTAATGTCATGTTGTAATCATTAGATTAGCAAAACATAAGTGTTGTATTCGACTCACAACATATGGACACCCCAAACTTAGGTACGAAGAAGTTCAGATTTCCTTGTAGTGCCAATTTACTTATTCGTATCCTAATTTATCATATCTTCATGGTTTAAGTTTTAGATGTTATATATGTCCATTTAGAAGTTCAAGGTTTAGGAAAAGTTACTTACCGTTTTGTAATTTCATTAGTTACATCTTAACTTCATTAGTTATGATTTGGATTACTGTGTTATGTGAAATCTGACTCGCTTGTATTTGGAGATTGTGGTGTTGCCCAGGTGTTGTGAGGGTTGTAGTCGGGTGTTTCTAGCTATATTGAAGTGCGTTTCTCTTGTTTGGCAGGTCTAAAAATATATGGGTTACTCTTATCTATGTCGTTATGCTGCCGATTTTTTCGGAGCATGTAATTAATAATTTAGATGGTTTAAATTAGTTTAAAACTTGGTGTAAAACTTAGTTTCAAGTTAAGAATTTCGCTTCTAGCATCTAATTGATTTTCTTCTTTTGATTTTTTGTAGATGATTCGACTCAATCTTAATATGGAAGGACACATTTGCATTTGGAGGCCGCCACGAGCTTGTTAGATGTTTTTCCTGTAACTAAAGACTTTCGCTTCTAACTTTTTATTAGAATTATGTGTACCGAACATTATTTTTAATTTCGTGTATTTTTTTTATACTTTTAGTTTTTTGTACTTTAATTTATAATGCAGAATTTTATATCTCTCGACTTTCATGTAATTGAATTTATGTGTAATATCTTGAATTTAATTGAATGCATTTTGGTTTTATGTATATGTGTAATATCTTGAATGTATTTCTTTTAGACTTTCAAAACAGAAAAAATAGCAAAACGACAAAAAAAAAAAAAGATAAATAAAGGCTCTGCCGATGCGTAAGTCAATGTGTCGGCAGGGGGCATTTCTGCCGACGCGCAAGTCAACACGTCGGCAGAAATTGCTTTGCAAAACTTTTTGTCGACGCGTTGACTTCCACGTCGGGAGAGACCATTTCTCCCGACGCATAGTCAACGCCTAGGTAAAAAATCGAGTCCATCGATTTCTGCCTACGCGTTGACCATCGCGTCGGCAGAAAAGCCCCATAATCCCTCCCCACATTATGCGTCGGCAGAGATGGTCTCTGCCGACGCATGACAAATACGCGTCAGCAGAGGCTCTGCCGACACGTTTTTCCCAACGCTTCTCCCGACGTCTGAATACGCGTCGGGAGAACCTTTGCCGATGCGTATTCCGATCTTTCCCGACGCATATGCGCGTCGGGAAAGACCTTAATTGTTGTAGTGTCTATGCAAATTATCTTTATTGCTTTCACTCCTTGTCTCATGTTTGTCCCTTCAAAGAAACCTCCATCGACGTCCCTTCAATTTCAAGTAGACACTCTCGTTTTCATTTCTTTGATTTCAATTGTCTCCTTCAATTGTCAATTGTCCACATTTTGATTTCAGGTATATCAGAGGAAGGTTGAAATCAAACTATGTAAACTCTGATTTTCCCATCTTTCCCCTCAATTTCTCTTCATTTTTTTTTTTGTCTCCTTCAGTTTCAATGTTACCCCCGAGGTTTTGTTGAGGTTGATTGTTGTGATACCACTATGTTATCTAATATAGTTAGAATTTAATGTGGGTAACATGTCTTGTGATAGAATAAATTTGTATTGTTTGTTTATTTATACATGATACATGAGATTCTCCATTTGTTTTTTCATATTTTTTACCATCAGTCATAGGCTCATTGGATATTAATTGCTTTCAATTTTTAGAAGATAATTGTCTTATTGGAGTTTTGTTGAACATGATTAGTCTCACTATAGGTCTCAAGCCTAAAACGCTCAACGACCAAGGAAAAACCCAAAAGGATAGAAGTGAAACAAACAACAACTGTGGTATTGACCTTTTTCCTTGTTAATTGTTTCTTTCACTTGTTTATTCACGATGGAAGACAACATTTTGTTATGCAAACAAAGTTAATATTCTATTTTCTCACTTTCTTCCCTTCCATTTTGGCTTCTCCAAACAAAGGTAACCTTACGGGTCTCATTTTCTTTTCTATAATTTTGTCTTTATAAATAACTTCAATATCTACCCCAACCCATTGGTTTCTCAAGGTAGATCGGTGAAATTTTAATCTTCGACCTTCAACTCTTAAGTTTTGTACTTTCAACCATGGGTTTCAAAGAAACAAATTTCGTTTTGCTTCTTTTTCTACAGGTTTTTGCAGGTGTTTCGTAGATCCATGGCTCCCAGTGACGATATTTGATTGTAAGCAACAAGGTGATTATCAACCAAACTCTATCAATAAGTCCATTCATTTTAGGTTTATTTCAGTTTACAAAATTAATAACTGGAAAATATTAGGCTATACCATATGTGGAAGCTTGCTTTTGTCTATAACTTAATCACATATATTTTCCCCTCATTTGAGAAATTTGGTTTCAATAAGAAAAACTTAACTAAAGAAGTGTGTAGGTAGATTTGAATATGTTTTGAGTGAAGGATTTGGAAAAATCACATATGCTAGCATTAAAAAAATGTTATTGTGAGACTACGATAGCGTTTTATGAAACATTGTCATAGGTGATGTTATTGAAAGTCTGAGACTTTTAATAGCGTTGTTTTTTTACCTCTAATTCTATAAACCATAGAAAAAAAAAAGTTTTTTGAATGCTAGCTTATGTGATTTTTTCTTGAATTTAATATTGAATTAAGACTTCATCTATGCCTCCATGGAAGGATAGAGAGATGGATTGTTGTTCCCTGCGTCACTTTTTAAACCATGCTAATACTATTCACGTGATGATTGATCTTCAACATATGTCTTTGAGGGAACTAGCTTAGACTCTTGAATTTATCATCTCCATATGAGCTATGAGTTCACATTTATACCTATTATTACAACCTTTGTCATTTCTGTCGTGAGGTGGAATCAACTATGTTTTATTTTGCATGATACTATGATATTTAGTATGAGATAATTTTTTGAATTAGAGATTGTTTGCAATAATAACAAGTGTATTCCATGCATACTTATTCTGTAGGTTTACTTTTAATATATTTACGAGTTTGTTATGTTTCTTTGGATTGCTTAAATGATGGATTTTTATCTTGTATATTGAATTCAACTGTATCGGTTTCTTGTCCAAAGAACTAGAGGCAATTTCAATGCAGTGATCCTCAAGTGGTTGTTCATGAGCAGTGGCGGATCCAGAACTTTATGTGAGGGGGGCTATATAGAAATAAATTTAGTCTATGCTTAAAATCGGTCTCTACCGTAAGTCTAAGTTAATTTTATCAAAATTTGTTAAATAGTATAAAAAAATCGAGGCCAATTTTGTTAAATAGTAATTTTCATACAATAAGAGACCCGATGTGAACATATTTCCAAAATTTCTAGAAAAAATACTAATAGAGACCAATTTTTTTAGAAGAAATAACAATAAACTTACCATAGAGACCTATTTTGAAGTTTATTGGAAGTACTTGGACTAAAATTGGACATTTTAACGTATGACTAGAAATGAAACAAAATCCAAAGTACAATAACCAAAATGATATTTTGAACATATTGATATATGTTATCAATCCGTACATTTTGATATTAAATTTGTTAAATTACAAATTTAGTCATTAAGTACTCAAGATTATGCTCAATAAATCACTAACCTCAAAAAGTTTTTACTAAGTCCCTTAACCTTCATTTTTCTATCTAATAGGTTTCTGAATTTTTAATTTTGTATCCAATAGTAAAAAAAACAAATTGTTTATTAGGTCACAGATTTATTAGACATTAAATTGAAAACTTTGAAACCTGCACGTTTTTTTTTTTAATTCAAAAACCTATTACTAAAATTAAAAAATATTTTTATTGTTCCATATTTATTTGACTCAAAAAGACAACTAAAATTGAAAAAAGAACTATAATGCATATGTTTATTATTATTTTAGATTCATAAATACATAAATTTAATCTATTTTAAACCTATGAAAAAAAAAACAAAGAAAAATCAGAAAGAAAAAATGAAAACGAAAAAAGATGAGGAGAAGAAACGAAAAAAAAAGGCAAAAACAAAAAGAAGAAAAAAGAAACGGGAAAAAAATCGAAAAAGAAAAAAACAAAAACAAGAGAAAAAAAAAGGAAAAAGAAACGGAAAGAAAAAATGTAAAACAAAAAAAAATCGAAAAAGAAAAAACAAAAACAAGAGAAAAAAAACGAAAAAAAATCGAAAAAGAAAAAAAAAACGAAACAGAAAGAAAAAATGTAAAACGAAAAAAAATCGAAAAAGAAAAAAAAAACAAGTTTAATGCACGCACTAGGGCTCGAACACAAGTGTGGGTAGATTTCAGGAGGGGCTAATGCCAGTAAAACCGCTCCACAACACGTTACATATTTTCGATTTATAATATAAATATAATATCGCAATAACTTGAGGGGGGGCTCGAGCCCCCCCGGGCCCGTGGTACATCCGCCGCTGTTCATGAGCAAGGTGACCAAGCCACCCATTTCACTATCAAGACTTATCATGTTCATGAAGGGATAAAGGAAGATAAAATTGTCGTCATTGTTGGATCTCTTTATTTTTTTGCATGTAGGCCTGATGGAAAAGAAGTGATGGTGAATGACAAATTTCTTAAGGCCAACAATCCACTTCTGGTAATTGATCCAATTTTTTACTCTAGTTTGCATATTTATCTTAGTTGGGTTCTAACATGCTGGTATTTGCAATTACTCTTTCACGGTCGTTGATTAACAACTTCTATGAGCAACATCTTTGATATAATCAAATATTATGAAAGAGCTACATGTGTATCTGGCCACCATCATCTTTACGGTCTATAAGCTTTAATTATATAGTTTTAGGAGATTCAGTGGAGTACAATATGAATACTTGGTAATTCTTCAGGAATTGTGTTAAGAGGAGATCAAATCATCTAATGCTTTTATTTTTCTTTTAACATGGAGATGAATGAAAAACTATATTCTTTTTGGATATTTAAGACTTGGTAAATCAACTTGTATAATACCTCCCTCCCCAAATAGAATAATAAACAAAAAAGAAAAAATCTATCCCAGGGGAAGAGTTGTTTGCTCATGCTTGTATTTTGGTGCTAGACTAAATAATCTTGTAGGAAATTACCATCCATTTCCTTTATCATCCTTTATGTCCATCACATGTAAGCACTTGCATCTCATTATTTTGATATTCAACTGGAAGTTTATATATCAGTTGGTTATTGTGGCTAGTGTGGAAGGTTTATTGGTTGGTTTTTCCTTTGGATTGATATTGAATCTTTTTGCATGTCTGCAATGTTCTTTTTATTACAATGTGCTAATTATTCCTTGAAATTGTGCCTAATATCTTGCCTTTTGAGGGGCAACCCATTGCTTTTGGGTTAGCTTTAGAGTTTATTTATGAAATCTTGTATAAATCTAGTGTATTTAGTTTAAACGAAGCACATGTTTCTTGAAGTTGAGTTTTAAAAGCCAATACCTCTTTCTTGGAAGGCAAAGGACGTATATATCAGGAAGTTGAAAGATGACGGTAGCTTAAGATAAATTTTAGGCCCTTTCAATCGCCTCCACTATTTTCAAATATGTGCCTCAATCCATTAATTTCTTTCTTATCTACTCAAACCTCCATGGCTGAGGACATTTGATCTCTAATTCTATCTTTTTCCCATTCTGTTTGTTTTTCTTATGTATATCTCTTGGAGGAATAGGAAAATAATTGAGGTTGCAACTGTGGTCAAATGAAAGTTTTAAAGAATGGTTGTAACTGTGATCAAATGAAATGGTTTGTTAGTTTAGTTGTTGAGTTTAATTTTTTGTTTGGAAATAGTTTGTTAGTTTTAGTTGTTTCCTTAACATATTTGACAAATATGTACTATTTTGTTCAATTTCTTCACATTCTAATATTTTTGCCTTTATTTAATGTTAGGTGTTTAAATAATAACCTTATTACCAGAGAAATACCTAAGTATGATTATGTTATGTTATTTAGGAGGACCTTTCTTTTAGATAAAATGTGGGCACTTGGAATTGAGGTTGGAAAAACTATGCATTTAGGCAAGTTTGAGAATAGAGAATAGTTGTTACATTTGTTTACTATAATTGAAATACTCTTTTTCTCATGCATGTTAAACCAATTTAAGTGTTTTATATGATAAAAAAAAGTATGCTTCAATGGATGAAGCATGCCTAAAATTATAAAAAGAAGCATGAAAGAAATATACAAGATTTAAAAATTACACAAACTTCTTGCATGATCAACACTCCCACAATCAAATTCATTGCTTGCTCCAAAAAGACATGACTTTAATGGCACTTTGAGCTCTATGTAAAACTTGAGGGTTGTTTCTCTATGCCAACTCTAATTCTCTCTTCACAGGTGTCGACTCAACAATCTAACTCAAAGGTTTTCAAAAGTAGGGAGTAGTCCTGTTAATTGTCAAGGTAAATACGGTTGATAAGTCTATTCTTTTTAGATTAATTTGTTTCACTTTATATGCATAATGGTTTTGAAATCCTGAAGAATAAATGTTTTTTAGCTTACTTTAATAAATCCTGTTGTCCATAATTTAATAAATTGAAATTGGTTAAAGGATCTCTTTTAGTTGTGTTTAAATTATATTTGATGCGAGATCGGACTCGCTTTGTTTTGTGGAAGTTCAGAGTCTATTTGTTTACCTGAAGTGTTATGGAAGTTTGTAGTTGAGCAGTTTTGAATATAGAAGTGTGTTCTCTTGTTTAGCAGGTGTTAATAAAATTTTGGGTTAGTTATATGTATGTTGTCATGGTGCCGAAATTTTCGGAGCATCTGGTTAGAATTAGGATAGAGGCTTTAGAAGCAGATTTTTATTTTTTGTGAGAGTTGATTTGGTGAAAAAAACAATTAATGAGATTTTAAGAATTATTAGCTACTTTGAAGGCATCAAAGTTTACATTCATCTTAAATCACTTTAGTAGTAGCTACTATCTCTTTGCCTATTCTTTCTATTCTATTTCTTTGTATTTGGCAATTCAGGATACTATTAGATACCAATAATAAGCTGAAAAATTGGTTTATACTATTGTATTCAAATCCTAAATTGATAAGTTTGGTATTTACGTTCATGATAAGTGTAATTAGGTTTCCAAGTTTAAACTTTGATAAGTTTAGTTTAGTTGTTATGTTCATAAATGTTGGTATGTTAATAAGTCTAAGGTTTGGTTAGTTTTGAGATTTTAGCTTAAATTATAGGTTGCAAGGGTAGTTTGGATTTGTCGATGTGCCTAACTATCTCGTATTTTCAGTGACTTGGTTTGTGATTCTGGAAAGTTAGATTTAACAACTTAAACATTATCATTTCTCTAGAAGCTATTGTTTTTCCTGAGTTAAATTTAATTAGTGAATTATCAAGTTTTGTTTGTCAAGATTGTTCATGTTCTTAGGAATTTATCAAGTTTTGTTTTCTTTGGTCTTATGGGCATACAAGTTTACAAGAATTCGAGCTTAATATGAAAGTTGAAGCATATTGTGTATTTTCTTTTATAATGCAACCTTTTAGTCAATTTTCATTTTACTTGGTTTGGGGGAGGGGTGAAGAGTTTAGGAGACACCTTGTGACTTTGTTGTGATCTCTTACTTATAGGATGGGTAAATTTTGGTCAAAAAATGACTCCAATATTTTTTTTTGGGGGGGGGGGGGGGAGCATAGAAGTGTTATGCTTGTGGTTTTGTTACAATATTTTGCAATGCATATTATACTACACTTGTAGAATAAGTGAAATTTTGTTGAAAAAGACTCAAAGGGTTTTGCTTTGTTATTTTGTTGGGCATCCTAGTGTTATGTTGGTTGCTTGTCATGTAGATAAAGCATGTTTAATTCTCTTTGAAAAGCATGAGGTTGTTCTGTTTGTTGTATGTTGTTTGATGACTCTTCAGGTGTGAGCCACTTACTTAGTACCTTGATTTGTACTGACCTAGGTACCATCAAATTTTGTAGGTAATGAGGATTTCTACAAACCGAGTGATGCTGAGGAGGAGGTCTGAGGAAGAATAACTCTCTAAGTCTTAATTTCATTGTTGTATTTTGCTTAAATAGTGGTTATTAGAAGGATGTATTCATTTTATTTAGTTCGGTGTTATTTAATTTGAGGGATGCATCTTATTTTTGTGGTTAACATTGTGTTAGACTTATAAGTTTATTCGTGTTATATAAATGAAATTTGTTATGAGATTTGACTCGTAATTCTATTTGGAATTCTCTAGAGTTATATGTTGTCTTAGTAGATGGTTGAAATTTTTGGGTTAGCTACAGTTATGTTGTTATGCTGTCGAAATGTTTTTGTAGTGTTTCAGCAAATAATAGGTTAATGTCACTTATAATAGGTAAATTTTGGGGGCGCTACACTATATAGGAAAAGGCAAGCGACTTTGATAGATATATATGTTATTACTTGTGCAAAAGTATTTAAATACATTATAAACTAATTTAAGTTGATTTTTTAATATAATAACATTTGAAACAAATGGGACAAATGTAAACAAAACAATATAATATATATATATATATATATATATATATATATATATATATATATATATAAACCAATTAAAAATCAATTAGTGTGTCTATCATAGGAAGATAAAAAATATTATTCTATATTTTCTATAGCATTATTTTAGTGTTATAAAAAATGTTATTAAAGATCAACCATAGCTTTTTTCTAACGCTATGAAATTTTTCCATAACACTAGTATTACACAATTAAAAATGGATTTTTTATAGCATTTTTTATAGTGTTGAAAAAACGCTATGAAAAGTTAGAGACTTTCAATAACATCGGCTACAACAACGTAAAAAAAACGCAATGATATGTCTTTTATAGCATTTTTTCATAGCTATAAAAAACTCTATGAAAGAGAAATCATAGCTTTTTTTAACGCTATGAAAAGTTTTCATAACATTGAAATAACACAATAAAAATAGACTTTCTACAGGGTTTTGGATAACGGTAAAAAGATGCTATTAAAAGTCCAATAGTTTCAATAACATCGGCTACGACAACGTTTCATAAAACGCTATCGTAGCCTTACGATAGCGTTTTTTGAATGCTATCGTATGTGATTTTTATTGTAGTGCATGTCTATACATGAACAATCCAAGATCACGTCGTTTTTACTCAAACAAAGTGGGCCGCGTCACATAGCTTTCCTAAGATTAAGGTACCCAGCCTTATCCCTATACTATAGACTGTTTAGGCTATTACTTGAACCTGATCCATAGTTCAAGTACACATATCATAGCCAAGGATACTAGTTTATTGGATTTGGGTTATTTAACATGTAATTCACTCACTTAATAACTTGAGTGAAGAAAAACTCTATAACGACTTTATCAAACAAGTATATTAACTATTTGTTTTATTCACTATCTACGATTTTAAGGGCACTAGCCCCAACACGAGTACCGTCAAATATAAAATGAGTGGACGACCTGGCGTTGGAAGGACAAGTATTGGTAAATTTTGTAAATACCACTTGATTTTATCAAATGCAACTTGACATTCCTCATTCCACTTGGTCGTATTACTTTTACGAAGGAGCTTTAAAATTGTTCACATGTTGTCGTCAAATGTGAAATGAATCCTGATATATAGTTTAGTCTCCCTGAAAAGCTTCTAACTTCTTTTTCGGTTTGGGGAGGTTTCATTTCAACTATGGCTTTGACTTTATCTAGATCAACTTTAATTCCTTCGTGACTCACAATAAAGCCTAGCAGTTTTCCCGAGGAAACTCCAAAGATGCACTTTGATGGATTGAGTTGAAGTTGATACTTTCTCAAACGCATGAACAACTTTCGCAATGTGACCACATGCTCTTCCCCAGGTCGAGACTTGGCAATCATATCATCGACATATACTTCAATTTCCTTATGCATTAAACCATAAAAGAATGTAACTATAGCCCTTTGATATGTTGCCCCAGCATTCTTTAAACAAAAAGGCATAACTTTGTAGCAGAACGTCCCCCATAGAGTAATGAACGTTGTTTTTTCTTGATCTTCAGGTGCCATTTTGATTTGGTTATGACCCGAGAAACCATCCATGAAGGAAAATGTTGAATATCCAACTATGTTATCTACTAAAACGTCAATATGTGGCAAAGGAAAATTATCTTTGGCACTTGCTCGGTTTAGATCTCTGTAGTCCACACACTGTTAGGTTTTATGCCCTAAAACTCGTAGATAGTGAATGTAAACAAATTTTATACTTGTATTTAATAAAGTGTTATTTAGTTTCTGTAATAAAATGTTATTGTTAAATATTGCACTATTTGACCCAAATCCAATAAACTAAGATCCAAGGTTGTTTGTATGTAACTTGAACTAGTATGTGGGGACATACGGGGATCGATTTCAAGTAACAACCTAAAAGGTCTATAGTACAAGGATAAGGCTGGGTACCTTATCCTGGTGACACTATGGATACGACCCGCTTTGTACTATGATACAAACGCAATGATCCAACGCGTACATGTGTTTGCCATGCGAGTGGGGGTATCCTATGCAATGAGTTTGCATAAGACCGGACCGCGAAATAGTTAACCACTAACTGTAACACCGTTAGTTGGCTTGGTTTCTATTTCACGAGGATGACCTAGACAACTCGGTCTCAATCCCGAGTGGATTATGGACTCCTGTTCACGAGGGGCTGTCCTTTGATTTGTATGGGTGAGAGTGGCCAGCACGCCGACTCAATAAGCCTACCATTTTGGGGGCAATACCAAGTGGGGAGTTGGGAACATAATTGCACAAGATGGTATTCACTCCTTCCCGACTTTAGGGTAAGTAGAGGTGTGTTCTCTTAAGTGGTATCTCCGGGACTTGAACAATGAGCCCAACCCTCTCTATGGCACGAGAGGGACTTCTGTTTGTTGGTTGGACCTCCAACAGGTTGTTCATTAGAGGACCACTGGGAACTTAAAGACAAAGATGTAAACTAGGGGTAAAACGGTAATTTGACCCAGTTGGGATACGAATGCACGTGAAGGACTGACTTGTAGTATTGGTCGATATCCGTGGACACAAAAATATTCTGCAGTGAGAAGAGTGAAACTGAGGATCTTTAGTGGAGTGACCCACAGTTAACGAATGGAGACTAACTTGGTTAATGAGTGTAAGTCGATTCGTCTTGTATCGTTGGAGCTTCTGATCTGTAGGTCCATTAGGTCCCACTGGTAGCTCGTAAAAAGACTTGAAGCAAATAAATATAAATTGTAAATTGAAAGTGTTCAATTTATTTGGGGAATCATATAATGTATATTGATGCATTATAATATAAAGTTTATGAAACTTTATAATATATTTTTTGAATTAATTTCAAAAATTAATTCTTGAGAGAAAAATATTTGAAAGAGTTCAAATAAATTTAATATGAATTGGATTCATATTCATTTTAATTTTAATAAAATCCCTAAGATTAAATATATGATATTTAATTGGGAAATTAATTAATTATGGAATTAATTATTTATTTATTAAAATTAGAGACTTTTTCCTACCTATTAGGAAAAATGTCTTGACCTTTACTATATATAGGACCCCTGGAGTGGGGTGAAAGACATCTCATTGTCTCTCCTTCTCTCAGAGATCTCTCCCAAAAGACTCCCACAAGTCTCCTGCTTCAAGAAGTCTTCGAGATACACCGGTGTAGCCGATTGGTGGTGTTCGCAGAAGAGGGTTGCTGCGTTTTCAATCTTATTGGCAAGAAAAGTGGAATTGATCAAGGCTTTCTTCAAAAGTAAGTTTTCAATGAAATCCTTGATCACTAGGATCAATCTAGTTGATCTTTTTAGCATGTTTACAACCTATGTACAGCCCATTAAATATAGATTTATTGTTGTAATATTTTGCAAATTGTATTGGTATTTCAATTAGAATCTAAGACTTTGAGTAGGTTCGGTAATACTTTCGACGTGGGGCTTTTATCCCTTCAGAACAGGGACTATGTTTGCTACCCATTCGGGGTATTTAGCCACAGTGAGGAAACCCGCATCCAATTGCTTCTTCACTTCTTCTTTAATTTCTAATAGCATATCCGGCTTTAATTTTCTCAATTTTTGTCGAACTGGCTCGCATCCATCCTTTAATGGTAGATGGTGTACAACTATATTTGTATCCAAACCTGGCATATCTTGGTATGTCCATGCAAATACATCCCGATATTCATGTAGTAAAGCTATGAGTTGACTTCGACTTTCACCTTTAGAGGTATTCCCAACCCGAACCTTTTTAATTTCTTCACTTGTTCCTAAATTGATAGTTTCTATTATTTCATGGTGAGGTAAAGTGATCCTTTCCTCTTCTTGTACTAAATGTAACAACTCAGGAGATATTTCCTCGATAATGTCGCTATCTTCTTCATCATATTCAACATTCGAGATTAGAACATTGAAATCAAGCCTAAAATCACTATCGCTTTTGCTTTCAAATGAATTGTTATCAATCCTAAATTAATTCGTGAGAGAGACAAGAGGGGGAGAAAGGAAAAAGAGAAGAGACTAGTAAATGATGTGAAATAAAAAATGAGAAACAACTTTATTGAGAATGCAAAATAGGACGCCCTATTACAAAATGAAAATTCCTATAGTCTTGGGCATAACTAATAGGAAATAATGACAAAATGAAGGAAACTAAATTACTCTTGGGCTTCTTCAAAATGAATAGGCAATTATGTGGATTCCCAATTGCATAGTTCGAAACCTGGAGGGCACTTGTATATCAAGGAATCTACAGATTCCACATGATCTTCAATGATGGCGGTGATGGATAAATTTGACATCTCTAATACTAACTTATCTGCTTCAACTTTGCTCTTCTTGAAAGTCTCATAGAGATGGGGTATGATCATTCTCTTAGTACTTACTTCTCGATTTTCTAATTTGGCGCTCCTCTGCTTTCTTTTTTCTTCTTGAACAATCTTCCAGTCTACAACAGTTGGCTCATAACCTAAACCAAACTTTTCAACAACTTTAAGCAAACATACTGGTTGCCTTCTTCCTTGTTGATATTTTCCCAGGCACCAGGTTCAAATCCTTCTTTTATCATGGTTTTTGCAACCATCATTGAAGCTCTTGACAAAGACTGTTCTAGACTTCGATCCTCGTCATGGGTAAAAATAGTAGCATTTGCGATCTCAAAAGATTGAAAAGAACATTCCAAACCTTCTTTTCTTGCCTCTACATAAGGGGTTGCAGTAGATTTAGTGACCAGCACATTTTCCTGGCTGAATATGCTCACCAGAGTATTCTCGAAAACAAACTTTAATTGTTGATGCAAAGTTGACGGAATAACCCCAACTGAATGAATCCAGGGCCTCCCCAATAGACAACTATAGGTCGAAGTTATGTCCATCACTTGAAATGTCACGTTGAAGGTGCGAGGTCCAATTTTAATGGGTAATTCGATTTCACCCACGACTTCTCTACGAGTCCCATTGAAAGCTCTTACTACAGTGCTACTGTGTTTAATATGGGATGGATCTACAGGTAGCTTTAATAGTGTGGACATTGGCATCACATTTAAGGAGGTCCCATTATCAACAAGGACTTTAGCTATCGCATAATCCTTGCATTTTACGACTATGTGCAGTGCTTTAGTATGACCCATACCTTCTGGTGGAATCTCCTCGTCTGTAAAAGTAATAGTGTTGGAAGCAGTGATGTTCCCTACAATTCCACCCAACTTTTCAACGGTGATGTCATGATTCACATGAGCTTGGTTCAAAACGTCCATTAAAGCTTCACAATGTGGCTCTGAATTCAAGAACAGTGACAATATGGATATGCGAGCTGGTGTGTGATGCAACTGTTCAATCACCTTATATTCGATGTGCTTGATTGATACGCAAATTGCTAACCGCAAGTGTACGGGCCCAAGTTATAATATAGTGATTTAAAATTGAATGTCGTCCTCTGGATTGGTTTTCTAGTTCCCCTAATTATTAAAGGTATATTCGCCCAATTTTATTTAGAGAAAATAAACGAGAGATATGCAAATCAATGAAAAACTAATCAAAACAATAAAATATGGAAACTCAATGGAGAAAGGCCTTAGGGAATTGATTTCACCTATTAGATGCATGAATTAATTTAAAGAATAATTAGGAACAAACTCGTAACAACTTTATAAACCAAGGATTATGAATAATTAAAAGCCTCTCCCGAGTACAATTAATCCTTTATGCAAATTAAGAAATTGATATCCCTATCTAATTTCAACAATAAGCATAAGCAATAAGAACAATCCTCATGACGGTTTCTCAAGCAATCCCAAATCTCCCGATTAAAGAATTACCTAAGTTATGCAATTGAGAGTCTAATCTAAACTACCCTCTCCCGAGCGATTAGTTCAGAAACGAAAATCATACAATCCGTGATCAAGGGATTATAAGCACTAAGCATACGATTGCATAAATAAACCATGTTACGAAACGTCCTAAAAAGCCGTAAATTAATCCATACAAACTAATGGCTACATCAAGCCCCTAAGAAACGAAATCTAGCTACACATGGTCTCTAAAATAGTCCCAAACATGCTAAAATCAGTACAAGTGAAATTAGTCCCAAACATGCTAAAAATCAGTACAAGAAATAGGGAGAAAGATTAAAACTCGTTGGCTGTGATTCCCGTGCGTTCCCGTCACGAACCTCTCGATCCAAGCTCCTAAAATCAAGCCCCTTCAGTTTATGCCATGTTCTGTCCGTTTTCTCTCTCTAGAGGTCGTGTTTCTCTCTCCAAAATAGCTCCCTCAACTCAACAGCATCGCAAAATATTTATACTGTTGAATCTGCGAGACAGCGTCGAGACGCTGAGGACACAGCATCGCGACGCTGTCGCGCGCATGCCCTAATTAAATCTGGAAAGTTCACAGCGTCGAGACGCTGTGGAGGTAGCGTCTCGACGCTGCCTCGAATTCACGCGCGCGCTCACTTATGCCTAGCGTTGAGACGCTCCAAGGGCTAGCGTCTCAACGCTAGGCCCAAAATTGATTTTCCTTTTCTGTTTTCTTGGCCCGAACTTCTTCTTTAGCTCCTAAATCACCAGTAATGCTCAAAAATGTTGAATTCCATTGAAATGCTCGATTCCTACAAAAAAACCAAATAGACATAAAATTGGCCAAAAAGTGCCTGAGACTAACGGTAAAAGCATATGAAATATAGCACAATAAATTGCACTATCATTGATCAATTTAAAAAATTCACAAGCCTCTTCATCAGATACAACTTTCTTTGATGAGCTCCCTTTAGTTATGATAGGCTCTTCACTCCAAATTTCCTTTTGATCCTCCACAAAATATTCCTTTTCTTTTGCTTTTTCAAGTTGGAGTTTTTGTTGACTTCGATTGGTGGTGCTTTTAAAGTTTCTGGCTTATAACACCTTCCTCTCCATGTCATTCCACTGGTTCCAGAAATGTTGGTGACGATTGTAGACTCCTCATTGAAGAGATGACAACCATAATTCCATGGTACCGCTTTGTTATCCTTATATTTGTAAGAACTATGAATTTGGATAGTTAAGGGTTGTGAGATGGTCAAACCAGTTTGGACACCTGAAGATTGTTCCTTAAAAAAGATTACCAGGGGCTTTGGCTTGCATGAATCTTTTAATGATGTATCTCCTCCAGTGATCATGTTTATAGAATGGATTTCCAATTCATTTTCCTACGTCGGGCACATCAGTACTGTTGGGTTTTATGCCCTAAAACTCGTAGATAGTGAATGCAAACAAATTGTATACTTGTTTCAATAAAGTGTTATTGAGTTTCTACAATAAAGTGTTATTGTTAAATATTGCACAATTTGACCCAAATCCAATAAACTAAGATCCAAGGTTGTTTATATGTAACTTGAACTAGTATGTGGGGACATACGAGGATCAGTGTTCAAGTAACAACCTAAAAGGTCTATAGTATAGGGATAAGGTTGGGTACCATATCCTGATAACACTATGTGATACGGCCCACTTTGTATTCGATACAGACGTATTGATCCAAGGCGTCCATGTAGGAGACATGCGAGCGGGGGTATCCTATGCAATGAGTTTGCATAAGACCGGACCACGAAATAGTCAACCATTAGTTATAACACCGTTAACTAGTTAGGTTACTATTTCAATAGGATGACCTAGGTAACTCAGTCTTAATCCTGAGTGTGTCATGAACTCCTTCTCATGAGGGATTGTCCTTTGATTAGCATGGGTGAGAGTGGCCAATACGCCGACTCAATATGCCTTCCTTTTTGGGGATATGACAACACAAGAAGGAACTCACTCCTTCCCGCTTCTAGGAGAAGTAGATGAGTGTTCAGCTGTGGGTCTTTAGTGGAATGACCCACAGTTAATGAATATTGGTTAACTTGATTAATGAGTTTAATCGGTTAACCTCATATCATTGGAGCTTCTGATCTGTAGGTCCATTAGGTCCCTCTGCTAGCTCGTAAAGAGTAATTAGGAACAAATATATCTTGAGAGAATTTGAATAGTTCAAATTCATATTGGGAATTAAGTTAATTGTATGAGATACAAATTAATATAATGTATAGTGATGCATTAAAATATAAAGTCTAATTTGAGATTAAACTTTATTATATTGAGAGATTGATATATTTGAAAGAATTCAAATATATGTCTAATTAAATATATGGTATTTAATTAGAAGATGAATTAATTAATTATTCAATTTAGTTTAAATTAAATGAGATTTAATTAAACTATAATCTATGAGAGAAATAAATATTTGAAGAAGTTCAAATATTAATATGAATTTGATTCATCTTAAATTTATAGGATATAAGAGAATTTGAAGGAGTTCAAATTTTAATATGAATTTGATTCATACTATAGAATTAATTAATTGAAGGCCTGAAATTAAATATATGATATTTAATTGGGTAATTAATTAATTAACTAATAGAAGGTCTGAAATTAAATATATGATATTTAATTTGGTGATTAATTAATTAAAGAATTAATTAATTGGAAATTAATCAATCGTGGAAATGATTAATCACTTATGGAAGTAATTAATCATTTATGGAAATGATTTAATCACTTATGGAAGTGATCAATCATTTATGGAAAAGATTAATCAATTGTGGAATTGATTGGTCATGGAATTGATTAATTATGGAAAAGATTAAATCAGTTATGGAAATAATTGATTTTAAATGAATATTTTATTCATGGCCTTTCTCCTATAAATAGAACACTAAACCTAGGGTTTAGGGACCACAACTTATGGCCACCACAAGGCCCTCTCATATTCTCTCAACTCAAGAACTCTAGGGAGAATTTTCTCTCTAAGTTTTTCCCATTCAAGATTAGGTAGTCCCACAACTACGTTCCTAATCTCAGAGTTATAGCGGGGAAGATCAATTGGTGGTGTCCCAATTGTTGACGCTCGGTCCAAAAATCAAGAAAGGCGTTGAAGTATTCAGAGTCGTCAACGACGGTATGTTTGCTTCTCCCCTTTAGATTTAGATCTAATAAATTGTATGCTTAGCCTTAAGTTTGTATAGAATTTGTTCTATGTTTTAACCAATGCAATAGTATTTTTGGATAAACAAAATTAACTACAAATCGGTCTCAATTACGCTTCCGCTTTAACGGAATTGGGGAATTCCAAATCCTTACAATTGGTATCAGAGCCGATCGTAGATTTAATTTCGTTTCTCTAAAATTAGCATTGGTTCAATGGTGGGTATTTTAATTTCATATATGTGATATGTGGTTTAATTTACAAAATTGATTATTTGGGCATATTTGTTGGTATTAGATTTATACTTTTGATTAGATCAATCGTAAATGCCAAAAAGGAAAAGATTTGAAGACCAAGATATGTCTTGGATTTAAATTATTGTAATTTAAATTGCTTTTAATTCCTTAGGATTGCCAAATCTGCCGGTCAATTTTGGTAGTTTTAATTTAATTATGCATGTGATGTATGTATCAAATTAATTGATTGTTGCATAAAGTATGTCATTTAGCTTAAAATCCCACCATAGGTTAAGCATATTCATGCATATTTATTATTATAAATGTTATAATGTATGAAATATGTATGAATTTTATTTTCATGAGTATTTAATATAAATTGTTATGATTAAATGGATGAAAATTGAGAAGCATTGAACATGAAATTACTTTAGTAAAAAATATAAAAAAGTTATATTTATGAAAGTAATTTACATGCTTATTTATTTTCATGAGCAATTAATATAAAGTGTTATGTTAATGTATGAAAATGTGAACGCTTATTTTAATTTTCTTGGGTAATTAATTTAAGAGTTAGATTAATTGAAGAAAATTAATTTGAATTGAGCATGAAATTACTTTAGTTTAATAATATATAAGAGTTATATTTATATAAGTAATTAACATGCTTAATTAATTTTCATGATATATTAATATAAAATGTTATGTTAATGTATAAAAATGTGAATGCTTATTTTCTTAGCGATTAATTTAAGAGTTAGATTAATTGAAGAAACTTAATTTGCATTAAGCATGAAATTACTTTAGTTTAAAAAATATAAGAGTTATATTTATACTAATAATTTACATGCTTAATTTCCATGAGCTATTAATATAAATGTTATGTTAATGTATGAAAATGGTAATGCTTAATTTTAATTTTCTTGTATAATTAATTTAAGAGTTAGGTTAATTAAAAGGAAATTAAATTGCATTGAGCATGACATTACCTTAGATTAATATAATTGTTATATTTTTGGTATGTCATGTATGCTAATGTATGGTTTTATAAATTAATTAGAATTTGATTGTTAATTTATTCACCATAGTAGCATGTTATAGGGTTAATTCATTAAAATTTATAATAGTTATAAAATTAATGAATAGAAACCGTTACCCTATAACAAAAAATTGCATGCAAACATAGGATCTTAGGATAAATGAATTAATTTTAAAATGTTTAAAATTAATTAGACCTAAGATCACATTTCTAATAGGATTAGAATTATTCTTACTTAGAATTAAAATTAGTTTTAATTGACTAAGTAGGAAAAACATTGCTATGATTATAAGGGAACTCTACCGGTAAAGTTCTGTCTAAGGTTGGGGGTATTTAAGCTGACGGTTTACGGAACACCTCCTACCTGGGAACTGACCTGGAATACCGGATTTGAATTGATCATAGCTAAATGTTAGCATGCAATTTCACTAGGTTTGTTAAAAGTGTTTAATGCACCTAGATCTTTAGAGTAAAGACCTTACATTACTGTGGTTATAAGGGAACTCTCTCGGTAAAGTTCTGTCTAAGGTTGGGGGTATTTAAGTTGACGGTTTACGGAACACCTCCTACCTGGGAACTGACTCGAACCTTGAGTTGAATTAACCATAGTAATGTTGACTTGCAATGTTGGGTTTATTAAAAGAAGTTTAATTCACCCAAAACATTGTGGTTGAATCCTTTCCATAATTGTTATAATAGGATCAGACTTAGATAGATTGACTTAGCCGAATTTTATCTAAGTTAAACAATCCTAAATTAACCTTATGACATTTTCAGTGGGAGGAAAATTACAAAACGAGATTTAAATCAAGTTTTGCTCCTACGTCCCTATATTCACAACGTGAGGTTCATGCTCGGCTTCGAGTCGCCCTAGGAGCGGCCTCCCTTCGGAAAGTGTTTGCATGAATCAATAACAAGGTGAATGAGAAAAATGTCTAGAGTAAGTGGGAGCAGGACACGTGTCAACGTATCCCTCGGTCTCCGCCCCTAGTTCATACCGTGAGAGTCCTATGATCTGCCTGCAGGTTGTCCTGGCGCAACCATCCCTTCGGAGGGCCTGGTCATAGGGTTCGGAACATCGTGAACTCCTGAATAGGATAGGAACTCTTAGGCTAATTACCAACAGTTGTCTTTCCCTTCGGTAGCCTGTTGGTGCGTGCCTCTGAGATTTGAAAGTGGGAGGGTTCCACTTACGGGAATGAGTTAAATGTGTTAACTAATCTTTGACCGAACAACGGTAACTAAACGCTAACGGAATATGAGTTATTCTGGTGTCAGAGTTTGGTTGAGATTGTCTTAATTCAGAGGAGGAGTAGCTGACCACCCTTCGGTGGCTGTTGTTCTAAACCTTTGAAGTATCGTTGCAAAAACTAAATCAATAGTTTTATAGGGTTTCTTTGATTGCTTATTTGTTTTTGCAGAATTTGATTGGATTATTTGTGATGGGTTAGTGCAAATAATAATACAAGTAATTTGTTACTTCAGCAATTATATAATAATTTTATGTGTATTGTCTTACGTCATTTTATAAATAACAGTAATACAACAAGCTTAAACGACAAATTGTGGTAAATAAGTCTAGGATTATTCTTAACTGAGGAATGTCCTCATGCCCCATATGTTTAATTCATTAAGAATTGTTCTTGGTGAATATGACATAGAACCCTGCTTAGCAAAAAGAGAACTTGTTCAAGACCATAATTTTCATTTACCTATCTTGAAAACGTGATTCATTTTTTTAGTGTGAAATAACAAAATTGAATTCACAAGCTCAATCAATTTACTAAATTCGTAACTTAGGAATATTTGCAAAAATCTTATATTAAAGTTGTTTTCCAATCCCTTCAACTTAACTTAGAAGTGGATATGATTGATAGTTGAAGTACAAATGTTTTGCTTTTTCTTAAAGAAAATTATTTTTATTGATAACAATGATTTTTTTTTGTTGAATATATGCACGGTTAAATTTTCAAACATGTAGATATTTCCATCATTTTTTTAAATGTAAAATAGTTTAAATCTTTTTTTAGTCTTATAATTTATTAAATAATTCATGCATTTAGAAAACATAAACATAAATATGTGTTTTATTGATTTATTTGATGATTAACCATAACCAAAAACATAAAAATGTAAACTTATATGATTTAGAACACCACATGTACCAAAATTTAAAAAAGAAAAAATTGTTATATAATTAATAAAAAAATAACAATAAAGACAAATTGATACGAAAAATTTAGAAGAATAGAAAGAATCAAATGCATAGTTTAATTTATCATAATATAGACCTTTACGTAACTCTATGAGCTTTAAACAAACTTCTTATTCCTTTTTGCTACATGGAGATTTGCAAAATACTTTTGAGAATTGCTCTCAAATGCATCTCAAAAGAAGCTAATGAGTGTTTGCTCTACTTCTCGGAAGAAATCATCTTTCCAAAGTCACACCACCGCTTTTTATACTTGTCAAACTTGAATTTTATAGTCGTCATCGTTGTTGTCGTTGCTATCACTTTTGCCATCCATTTTAAAATCAAAGAGGATATGTGGTTATATTGTAATATCTATGGAATGGAGGAATTATCTTATATAATTGTGAAGAATGGACAAAAGGGTTTGTTTATTTATATTAGGTTGAGAATTAAACAAATTAGACAAAAAAATGTAAATAAGAAAATGAAAAGTCTTCTTTGATTTTGAAACAACTAAAACAAAAAGATGAAAAACTTTGTTATCATGGAAGAGTAACAAGAGGAAAGGATGGAGAATTAGGAAAGTACAACCACCACCGGATGAAATGAAGAGTGGAGAGAGAAAGAGAGAAATTTTGTAGGGAAGTGGTGGATGAGAGTGTTGAAGGGATTAAAGCCCTAGCACAACAGAAACGATCATCAACCATACTATGTTTTACTCAACATTAAAATACCAATACAATTTGCAAAGGTTTTACAGCAAGAAAAACAGACACAAGTCATGCTATAAAACTGTATAAAACATGCTTTAATAGCCTCTAAACACTTTAGATCTCAACTATAATGGATCCTATTGATCCGGGATCAAGAATACTCACTCTAGAAGTCGTTCTCGATCGTTTCGCCAACAAATCCACGTTGAATCTGAAAATTCTAGCAGCAAGAACGTATCCTTTTAATGCTGCAAATCGCTCACGAACACCATCATGTAGTTACACCGGTATTCTCCTTAGGATAGATGTTGAGCAGCTTGTGGGAACCCAAAAAATTTTAAGATGAAAAAGGGAGAATTTTGGCCTTTGTGAATTCTTAGAAACTCACAGAATTTTTCAGAGAGAGAGAGGAGTTTTCTGCGTGAGAATGAGTGGGAGAGAATTTCTCTTGAACTTCCCAAATATGAATTACCGTTAAAGGAAAACCACCCACTCCCTTAAGAAAAGATTGTTCACGCGTGTAGGGTTAGGGAGGTGGTTTTTGACTGATCAGTTTTCCAACTGATCAGTTAATAAAAGATAATTAAATTAAATTAGCATTTAATTCAATTATCACTACATAAAACATTTTTATGCACATATTCCACTTAACCCAAAGTTTTAATTTAACTTAATTAAATCAAACATTTAATTAAATTAAAAAAAACAAAATTAATTAATTCACTATTAATTAATAATACAATTAAATATCATATATTTAATTACATTCCTCTCATCTATACTATAGGATTAATGTGCATCCAATGGACATTAATCATAACCTATAGTTTTAATATGAATCCAATTCATATTCTTTAAACTTAATATTCGAACACTTTCGAAGATGCAACTCCCCTTAGAAATTTTCTCAACACCCTAAATGAGCTACCGGTGTGACCTAATGGACCTACAGATCAGAAGCTCCAACGATATGAGATTAATTGGCTAAACTCATTAACCAAGTTAATCAATGTTCGTTAACTGTGGTTCACTCCACTAAAGAACCACAACTGCACTCTTCTCACTGCAGATATATTTCTGTGTCCACGAGTATCGACCGTCAACACCAAGTTAGCCCTTCACGTGTGTTCGTACCCCAGCTAGGTCAAATTACCGTTTTACCCCTGGGCTACCTCTTTGTCCTTAAGTACCAGTGCTCCTCTAATGAACAACCTGTTTTGAGGTCCAACCAACAAACAGAAATCCCTCTCGTGCCATAAAGAGGGTAGGGCCCATTGTTCAAGACCCGGAGACACCACTTAAGGGAACACACCTCTACTTACCCTAATATCGGGAATGAGTGAATTCCATCTTGTAAGACTATGTTCCCAGCTCCCCACTCGGTCTTGTCCCCAAAATGGTAGGCTTATTGATTCGGCGAACAGGCCACTCTCACCCGTACAAATCAAAGGACAATCCCTCATGGACATGAGTCCATAATCCACTCATGATTAAGGCCAAGTTGCCTAGGTCATCCTAGTGAAATAGAAACCGAGCTAACTAACGGTGTTACAGTTAGTGGTTAACTCTTTCGCGATCCGGTCTTTGTGCAAACTCATTGCACAGGATACCCCCACTCGCATGTCAACTACATGAACGCGTTGGATCATTACGTTTGTATCAATATACAAAGCGGGTCGTATCCATAGTGTCACCAGGATAAGGTACCAAGCCTTATCCCTATACTACAGACCCTTTAGGCTAAAACTTGAACATTGATCCCCGTATGTCCCCACATACTAGTCCAAGCCTCATTCTATTAGCCTTGGATGTTTAGTTTATTGGATTAGGGTTGATAAGACAAGATATAATACAAACATTGAATAATACATCACTTTTATTAATGTTCGGTCAAATGTACATTTACTATCTACGAGTTTTAGGGCATAAAACCCAACAAATCCCCACTTGAACTAAAACTCAAGTTTAAGGGAAAGTATATAAAATATAATCCAAAGTTGGAAATGGTACAGTTATTTTGTACATTACATGAAAAATAAATATACAAAATACAATAAACTAGGGCATCCTTACACCCATTACACATCTCTCACTTGCCCTAGATTACGCTATATACATGTCTCGCAGACCTAGACTTTCTAGATGACCCTCGAACACTTTAGCCGAGAGGGCCTTCGTAAACGGATTAGCAATGTTGTGCTCGTAAACGATCTTGGTCACGACCACATCTTCTCTTTGCACAATCTCACGAATCAGATGATACTTCCTCTCTATGTGTTTACCTCGTTTGTGGCTGCGAGGTTCCTTTGAATTGGCTACAGCCCCACTGTTGTCACAGTATAACGTAATGGGCAAGTTCATATTTGGAACAACTTCCAAATCTGTCAAGAACTTCCTTAGCCAAACAGCTTCCTTCACTGCTTCACACATACTCAGCCTCCATCGTGGAGTCTGCCATGCATCCTTGCTTTATACTTCTCCAAACTACAGCTCCTCCGTTAAGGGTGAAAACTGACCCTGACGTGGATTTCCTAGAATCTTTGTCAGTTTGGAAGTCAGAGTCGGTGTATCCATTGAGAACTAACTCTTTAGCCCCAAACACCAGCATGTAGTCCCTCGTTCTCCTAAGATACTTGAGGATTCCTTTAACGGCGGTCCAGTTGTCTAACCCTAGATTTGACTGATATCTGCTGACAATCCCTACAGGATAACAGATGTCAGGCCTCGTGCATAGCATGGCATACATTAAGCTACCCACTGCAGAGGCGTAGGGAATCCGTCTCATATCCTCAACCTCTTGAGGTATCTTAAGAGACTGTTCCTTAGACAGGTGAACCCCATGCCTGAAAGAAAACAAGCCCTTCTTGGAGTTCTGCATCGAATATCAGGCCAACATCTTGTCGATATACATTGCTTGAGACAGGGCTAGCGTTTTGTTCTTTCTATCCCGAATAATCTGGATGCCAAGAACATATTGGGCCTCACCCAAATCTTTCATTTGGAATTGAGCTGCTAGCCATTCTTTTACGCCAGACAGATGCCCTACATCATTCCCAATGAGTAGGATGTCGTCAACATAAAGTACGAGGAAATCTACCTTATTCTTGTCGATTTTCTTGTATCAAGGCTCATCAACATTCTGGTCAAAGTCAAAAGATTTTATCGCAGTATCAAATCTGATATTCCAAGATCTAGAGGTCTGTTTCAACCCATAAATGGATCGATTCAGTTTACAAACCTTTTGCTCCTGACCTTGGGCTATGAACCCTTCGGGCTGAGACATAAAAATACTCTCGTCAAGGTTGCCATTCAAAAAAGCTGTCATGACATCCATTTGCCATATTTCATAGTCATAAAACGTGGCAATGGATAAGAAAATTCTTATGGACTTAAGCATAGCAACTGGAGAAAAGGTTTCTTCATAGTCCACCCATTCTCGTTGGGTATAACCCTTTGCGACAAGTCTCGCTTTGAATGTCTGTACTTTCCCAACGACATCTCTTTTCCTCTTATAGATCCATTTACATCCAATGGGTTTAACCCCTTCAGGTGGATCTACAAGTTCCCAAACTTGATTAAAGTGCATAGACTCCATCTCAAGGTCCATGGCTTTGGCCCACTCGTCTTTATCTATGTCATTCATTGCCTGAAAATAAGACAATGGATCTTCTACGCCGTCATCAGGTATGACTACTTGTGTTTCCGTTAAACCCAAGTAGCGGTTAGGTTGTATCACAATCCTCCCACTGCGTCGAAGCTCTCCCACTACATGAGGAGGACTAGATTGACGAGAAGAACTCGATTCTCCAACAACTCTTGTTGAAGGAACAAGTTCATCAACAACTATTGTTGATCCTTCTGTAGCTTCACCTAATACTAACTTACTTCGTGGTTTATGATCTCGAATGTGGTCTTCCTCCAAGAAAGTTGCATTTTTCGATACAAATACTTTATTATCTTGAGGGTCGTAAAAAGGACCACCTCTCGTTTCTTTCAGGTATTCAACAAATTGGCATATCCTCGTACGAGGTTCCAATTTCTTAAGATTTGTCACTAACACATGTGCAGGACAACCCCAGATACGAAAGTAATGCAAACTAGGTTTACGCCCCTTCCATAACTAAAAAGGAGTTTCAGAAACACTCTTTGAGGGAACGTTGTTAAGAATATGTACTGCAGCTGCTACTGCATACCCCCAAAACGAGTTAGGCAACAGAGCATAGCTCATCATAGATCGAACCATGTCTAACAAGGTTCTATTTCTCCTTTCTGATACACCATTCTGCTAAGGTGTACCAGGTGCTGAGAGTTGGGATTGGATTCCATGTTCTATCATATAGTCCTTGAATCGTTGATCCAAATACTCTCCACCTCGATCTGATCGAAGCGTTTTAATTGTTTTACCCAATAGGTTTTCTACCTCAGCCTTAAACTCTTTGAACTTTTCAAGAGCCTCAGACTTATGGCCCATCAGGTATAAGTAATCGTATCGAGAATAATCATCTATGAAAGAGATGAAATATTCATAGCCACCTCGAGCCTTTACATTCATTGGACCACAAAGATCTGAATGTATCAGTTCAAGTGGTTCTTTGGCCCTATAACCTTTTCCAGTAAAAGGCCTCTTGGTCATTTTAGCCTCGAGACACGATTCACAGGGTGGTAAAGATGTATCTTCTATATCAGTTAGAAGTCCATTTTTAACCAAACGATCGATCCGATCAATGTTAATATGACCGAAACGAAGGTGCCAAAGATACGTATTGTTACTTAGAGGATAAATCTTTTGCCTTTTGTTTTGCGTTTCGGCTGTTTTAAACATTTCATGACTTAAAATAGCCTTAGCATCGGTTGGTCTTAACACAAATAAATTATTTTCACGCTTAGCTGAACAAACATAAATCCCATTTCGAGAAATTAAAGCTTCATTAAGCAAGAATGAAATAGTGTAACCTTGTTCAAGTAAAGTAGAAACAGAAATAAGATTCCTTTTAATTCTAGGAACCAAATACAAGTCCTCTAAAATTAAATACTTATTCCTAAAAAATAATTTTGCAGCTCCCACTGCACGAGCTGAAACGACCTCTCCTGTTCCAACCTTGAGAGTCATTTCACCATCTGCCAGCTGCTGGAAATCATTTCCCTGAAAAGAAGAGCAAACATGATTAGTGGCTCCCGAATCCAGTATCCAGGCAAACTCATCGTGTTCGACGAGACAAGTCTCTAATACAAGTAAATCGAATTTACCTTCTTTTTCTCTCTTCTTCTCAGCGAGGTAACGGGGACAGTTGCGCTTCCAATGACCATGTGCATTGCAGTGGAAGCATCTGCCTTTGTCGGCCACGACCTTGGCCTAGCCCTTACCTTGCACAGCTTGTGCATGAGCCTTCCCCTTGTCTCCCTTCCTCTTCTGGATTTGCTTCGACGAAGAAGCTTGAGGTACAGATTTAGTCCCTGAGGATGAACCCTTCAGGAACTTCTTTTTGGAATGGGCCACATTGGCCTCTCCTTTTACCACATTTTTGCCCTTGTTTTTCTGCAATGACTCATAAATCTGTAACTCCGAGAGGAGGGTAGTCAGGTTGAACTGAATCTTATTCATGCTCGCGTTCGTCCTAAAAGACAGATAGCTCGCTGGAAGCGAGTGAAGGATGAACGCAACCTGACTGCGCTCGCAGACTACCCCGCCATTTGCCTCAACAATATTGAATTGGTTAATCATGTCCAGGATATGTTTCCGAACAGATTGACCCTCTTGCATCTTGGCATTGAAGACGTTCTTCAAGGCATCGTGGTGGAGCTGATAGGACGGGAGTCCAAACATCTCCTACAGGGAATTCAGAATCTCCCTGGCAGTTTCCACGTTCTCGTAACGCTTGGCCAAGACTTCAGACAAGCTGACCAATATATAGACTTTGACCTTTTCATTGGCCTTAGTCCAGCGTTCGTAGGAATCCTTTACTGCCTGAGCGGTAGCGCGAGGGGGAACGGGAGGACATTCCTCTGTCAAGACGAACCTTAGATCCTCTACCACGAGAATGGTATTAAGATTCGATTTCCATTAAGGAAAATTTTCGCCCGTTAATTGTTCATTTTTAAGCAAGGAGATAATGGAGGAAGACATTGCTGAAAAAACAAACAATTGATCGTATTAGTTATCTTTGCCTTAACCCATCACACAAACAATACAAACAATTGCATATATCCAATCAATTTTGTAAACAAGCAATCAAAGAACCCTAATAAAACTATGATTGTGTTTCGCAACGATACTTTAGAGGTTTAGAAGAACAGCCACCGAAGGGTGATCAGTTGTTCCTCCTCTAAAATGAGACTCTTCTCAGTCAATTTCTAATACTAGAATAACTCATATTCAATTAGATATTAACCACCGTTGTGTTGGGTTTTATGCCCTAAAACTCGTAGATAGTAAATGTACATTTGACCGGACATTAATAAAGTGATGTATTATTCAATGTTTGTATTATATCTTGTCTTGTTAACCCTATTCCAATAAACTAAACATCCATGGCTAATAGAATGAGGCTTGAACTAGTATGTAGGGACATACGGGGATCAATGTTCAAGTTTTAGCCTAAAGGGTCTGTAGTATAGGGATAAGGCTGGGTACCTTATCCTGGTGACACTATGGATACGGCCCGCTTTGTATATTGATACAAACGTATTGATCCAACGCGTTCATGTGGTTGACATGCGAGTTGGGGTATCCTGTGCAATGAGTTTGCACAAAGACCGGACCGCGAAATAGTTAACCACTAACTGTAACACCGTTAGTTAGTTCGGTTTCTATTTCACTAGGATGACCTAGGCAACTTGGCCTTAATCCTGAGTGGATTATGGACTCCTGTCCATGAGGGATTGTCCTTTGATTTGTACAAGTGAGAGTGGCCTGTTCGCCGACTCAATAAGCCTACCATTTTGGGGACAAGACCGAGTGGGGAGCTGGGAACGTAGTCTTACAAGATGGAATTCACTCCTTCCCGATATGAGGGTAAGTAGAGGTGTGTTCCCTTAAGTGGTGTCTCCGGGTCTTGAACAATGGGCCCTACCCTCTTTATGGCACGAGAGGGATTTCTGTTTGTTGGTTGGACCACAAACAGGTTGTTCATTAGAGGAGCACTGGTACTTAAGGACCAAGAGGTAGCCCAGGGGTAAAACGGTAATTTGACCTAGCTGGGGTACGAACACACGTGAAGGGCTAACTTGCTGCTAACGGTCGATATCCATGGACACAGAAATATATCTGCAGTGAGAAGAGTGCAGCTGTGGTTCTTTAGTGGAGTGAACCACAGTTAACGAATATTGATTAACTTGGTTAATGAGTTTAGCCAACTAATCTCATATCGTTGGCGCTTCTGATCTGTAGGTCCATTAGGTCCCACCGGTAGCTCACTAGGGGCGTTGAGGTAAAATTCTAAGGGAGAATTGAATATTCGAAGGTGTTCGAATATTAAACTTAAATATGAATGTGATTCATTTTAAAACTATAGGTTATAATTAATGCACATTAGATGTACATTAATACTATAGTTTATTTGGAGAGAGTTATAATTAAATATGAGATATTTAATTATAATATTAATTAATATATTAATTTGTTATTATATTAATTGATAATTAGTTTTAATAACTTTAATTAAATTTGATTTAATTGAATTTTTTTAAAACTATGGGTTAAGTGGTAATATTTGTATAAATTTGATTTATATGAATATTTATTCAATTAATTGTTAATTTAATTAATTGATAATTTAATTAACTTATCAGTATAACTGATAAGAGATGGTCAGCCCACTAACCTAGGGAATTGCGTGATGATGAGGTTATTTAGGAGGGAGTTTCTCCATTAGTTGGCTCTCTCCTTCACCGTTCATTTGATCGAGAGTTGGTTGTTCTCTGCAGAATAGAATAATCACGCTTTCTCTCTCAAAAACTACTCTCCAGTAATCTCTGCATTTTCTCTCCCAAGCCTTAGAATTTTTTGCTCCCACAACCTCCCAACGTATACTCGCTTTGAGAATACCGGTGCAACCAAGTGGAGGTGTTCGTGATAATTTTTCCAGCAAAGACAAGGTAATTTTGCTTCTGTTTTTCAACTTGATCAAAGGTTTTTGGCGAAGCAGTTCAAGAAATCTTCAAGGCTAAGTTGTTCTTGAACTCTAGGATCATTAGGATCCAATTCTAGATTAGGATCTAGAATTTTTCCTTGTAAATCAGCATGCTTATATATGTTTTACAGCGCTTATTTTGTCTGTAATGTTCGCTGTAAAAAATTTATTTCTTTTGTCGTCGTATTGGTATCCCAATCGGCGTTTTATTCGAAAAGGTCTCTGTTGTCTTCCGCTGCGAAAAGGGCTTTTATCCCTTCAATTGGTATCAGAGCCCTATCGAATTTAAAACGTTGTTTTGAGATTTGCGATTGGTTTTATTTGGTGGGATTAATTGCATTGTGAATGTATGGTTTGCGATAAACTGTTTTGGTTTTAATTGGCCTTAGATTTACAGCTTTATTTATGATTTGATCATGTAAAGGCCCCTGCGTTTTGGGCAAATATTCTGTAAATCGAGTCTGTAAAGTCCGGGTCTAGTTTTGTGCTTGAAAATCAATGAAGAACGTGCAAAAATCGGCGATTTTGGTGAAGAACAGCTGCGGTTCTGCCCAGAAAACAGCTCCAGACGCAACAGCGTCGGGACGCTTAACCTTGTGCGTCTCGACGCTGTCGCGATTCCACGCTCCAGACGGTTGAAATCGCGCCAGCGTCGGGACGCTATCTTCACAGCGTCTCGACGCTGTCACGATTTCGTGCGGCGGTTGTTTTACGTGAAAACGTGTGCTGAAACCCTAATGGGTAGTTTGGTTCGTGCGGTTAGGGTTGGATTTGGACCGGTTTGGTCCGATTCGACCCGGTTCATGGGCGGTTCAACATTTTCAAGCCCGGTTCGAAGTGGTTCGGGTCGGTTCGTGGATCCTAGACCAGTTATGGAGCTGTACTTTATGTAATAGGATAGTTTAAAGCTTTAATTAGAGTAATTTCTGCTTTATTTATCCTAGGGGCCAATTAAACCGGTTTATTCGCTATTTAAATGCTTTGTGGATGTCATTTAAATTTTTAATCCCACCTTAGGATATAAAGCATGCTCATGCATTATGGATGTTATAATATGATTATAATTTTGGATGATAATGCATGGTTTTTCATGAGATATTTAATATATAGTTGAGTTATATTAAATTCATGAACATGGAAGAGTATGATGCATGCAATTACATAGTTTTAATATAAGAGTTATATTAAAAATTATTTGTTTGCAGCATGCTAAGTTGATTTTCCATTTTTTGGCTATAATAAAATTGTTTATTATTTAAATGGAAATCAAATTGCATTGAGCATGATACATCCATAGGTTAATATAAGGGTTATATTAATTATCATGCAATGCAAAGAACTATAGTTTAAATTTCATTAACTTGAATATGATTGTTAATTGTTTTAAAACTATAGTATGCATGATTATAGGGCTAATCATTAAAATTTTGAAATAGTTTAAAATTTCATGATTAGAAACCGTCAATCTATAATCAAGATATGCATGTTCACATAGGATCTTAGATTAAATTGAATTAATTTTAATGGGTTAAAATTAATTAGACCTAAGATCACTTTCTAATAGGATTAGAATATCTTACTTAGTTTTAAAATAGTTTTAATGAACTAAGTAGGACGAACATTCCTGAGATTATAAGGGAACTCTACCAGTAAAGTTCTGTCTAAGGATTGGAGGTATTTAAGTTGACGGTAAACGGAACACCTCCTACCTGGGAACTGATCTGGAACACCGGAGTTGAATTAATCTCAGGTTAATGTTAGAATAATGTCGCTAGGTTAATTAAATTGGTTTAATACACCTAGACATTAGGTCTTATTATAATAGTTATAATAGGAATAGACTTAGATAAATGACTTAGCCGGATTTATCTAGGTTTAATCAAACCCTAAAATTTATAATAGGTTACTTTAGTGGGAGGAAACTTACAAAACTTAATTTAAATTGAGTTTTGCTCCTACGTCCCCGTGACGTTCACACCGTGAGATCCATGCTCGGCTTCGTGTCGTCGTAGAGCCGCCTCCCTTCGGAGAGTGTTTGCATGGGTCAATACCAAGGTGAATGGGGAAAGTGACTATAGTAAGTGGGAGCGGGACGCGTGTCAACGTATCCTTCGGTCTCCACCCCTAGGTCACAACGTGAGATTCCTATGATCCGCCTGCGTGTTGCCCTGGAGCAACCACCCCTTCGGAGGGCCTGATCATAGGATTCGGAACACCGTGAACTCCTGAATAGGATAGGGTCGCTTAGGCTAATTATCAACAGTTGTCTTTCCTAACGGTAGCCTGTTGGTGCGTGCCTCTGAGATCTGAAAGTGGGAGGGTTACACTTACGGGGAGGAGTTAATTTGTTAACAAATCCTTGACCAAACAACGGTGGTTAATATCTAATGGAATATGAGTTATTCTGGTATTAGAAATTGACTGAGAAGAGTCTCATTTTAGAGGAGGAACAACTGATCACCCTTCGGTGGCTGTTCTTCTAAACCTCTAAAGCATCGTTGCGAAACACAATCATAGTTTTATTAGGGTTCTTTGATTGTTTGTTTGCAGAATTGATTGGATGTATGCAATTGTTTGTATTGCTTGTGTGATGGGTTAAGGCAAAGATAACTAATACGGTCACTTGTTTGTTTTTCAGCAATGTCTTCCTCTATAATTTCCCTGCTTAAAAATGAACAACTTACCGGCGAGAATTTTCCACAATGGAAATCTAACCTCAATACAATACTCGTGGTTGAGGACTTAAGGTTCGTCTTAACGGAGGAATGTCCTCCCGTTCCCCCTCGCACTGCCGCTCAGGCAGTTAAGAATGCCTACGAACGCTGGACCAAGGCCAATGAAAAGGTCAAAGTCTATATTTTGGTCAGCTTGTCTGAAGTGTTGGCCAAACGTTACGAGAACGTGGAAACTGCAGGGAGATTATGAATTCCCTGCAGGAGATGTTTGGACTTCCGTCCTACCAGCTCCACCACGACGCCTTGAAGAACGTCTTCAATGCCAAGATGCTGGAAGGTCAATCTGTTCGGGAACATGTCCTGGACATGATTAACCAATTCAACATAGTTGAGGCAAATGGCGGGGTTGTCTGCGAGCGCAGTCAGGTTGCGTTCATCCTTCACTCGCTCCCGGCGAGCTATCTGTCATTTAGGACGAACGCGAGCATGAATAAGATTCAGTTCAAACTGACTACCCTCCTCTCGGAGTTACAGATTTATGAGTCCCTGCAAAAGAGCAAGGGAAAGAGTGTGGTTAAAGGAGAGGCCAACGTGGCCCATTCCAAGAAGAAGTTCCTGAAGGGTTCATCCTCAGGGACTAAATCTGTACCCTAGGCTTCTTCATCGAAGCAGATTGAAAAGAGGAAGGGAGACAAGGGGAAGGCTCCTGGACAGGCTGTGCAAGGGAAGGGGAAGGCCAAGGTCGTGGCCGACAAAGGCAGATGCTTCCACTGTAATGCAGATGGTCACTGGAAGCGCAACTGTCCCCGCTACCTTGCTGAGAAGAGAAGAGAAAAAGAAGGTAAATTCGATTTACTTGTGTTAGAGACTTGTCTGGTTGAACATGATGAGTTTGCCTGGATACTGGATTCAGGAGCCACTAATCATGTTTGTTCTTCTTTTCAGGGAAATAATTTCCAGCAGCTGGCAGAGGGTGAAATGACGCTCAAGGTCGGAACGGGAGACGTCGTTTCAGCTCGTGTAGTGGGAGCTGCAAAATTATTCTTTAGAAATAGGTTTTTAATTTTAGAGAACTTGTACTTGGTTCCTAGAATTAAAAGGAACCTTATTTCTGTTTCAGCTTTGTTAGAACAATGTTATTCTGTTTCCTTCTTGCTTAATGAAGCTTTAATCTCAAAGAATGGAGTTTACATTTGTTCAGCTAAGCGTGAGAATAATTTGTTTGTGTTAAGACCTAATGATGCTAAGGCTATTTTAAGTCATGAAATATTTAAAACGGCAGAAACGCAAAACAAAAGGCAAAAAGTTTCTCCTTTAAGTAACAACACGTATCTTTGGCATCTTCGTCTTGGTCATATTAACATCGATCGGATCGATCGTTTGGTTAAAAATGGACTTCTAAGTGACATAGAAGATACATCTTTACCACCCTGTGAATCGTGTCTCGAGGGTAAAATGACCAAGAGGCCTTTTACTGGAAAAGGTTATAGGGCCAAAGAACCACTTGAACTAATACATTCGGATCTTTGTGGTCCAATGAATGTAAAGGCTCGAGGTGGTTATGAATATTTCATCTCTTTCATAGATGATTATTCTCGATACGGTTACTTGTACCTGATGGGCCATAAGTCTGAAGCTCTTGAAAAGTTCAAAGAGTTTAAGGCTGAGGTAGAAAACCTGTTAGGTAAAACGATTAAAACACTTCGATCAGATCGAGGTGGAGAGTATTTAGATCAGCGATTCCAGGACTATATGATAGAACATGGAATCCAATCACAACTCTCAGCACCTGGTACACCTCAGCAGAATGGTGTATCAGAAAGGAGAAATAGAACCTTGTTAGACATGGTTCGATCTATGATGAGCTATGCTCAGTTGCCTAGCTCGTTTTGGGGGTATGCAGTAGCGACTGCAGTACATATTCTTAACAACGTTCCCTCAAAAAGTGTTTCTGAAACTCCTTTTGAGCTATGGAAGGGGCGTAAACCTAGTTTGTGTTACTTCCGTATCTGGGGTTGTCCTGCACATGTGTTAGTGACAAATCCTAAGAAATTGGAACCACGTACGAGAATATGCCAATTTGTTGGTTACCCGAAAGAAACGAGAGGTGGTCTTTTCTACGACCCTCAAGATAATAAAGTATTTGTATCGACAAATGCAACTTTCTTGGAGGAAGACCACATTCGAGATCATTGACCACGAAGTAAGTTAGTATTAGGAGAAGCTACAGAAGGATCAACAAGGGTTGTTGATGAACCTGGTCCTTCAACAAGAGTTGTTGGAGAATGCAGTTCTTCTCGTCAATCTAGTCCTCCTCACGTAGTGGGAGAGCTTCGACGCAGTGGGAGGGTTGTGATACAACCTAACCGCTACTTGGGTTTAACAGAAACACAAGTAGTCATACCTGATGACGGCGTAGAAGATCCATTGTCTTATCGTCAGGCAATGAATGATGTAGATAAGGACGAGTGGGCCAAAGCCATGGACCTTGAGATGGAGTCAATGTACTTCAATCAAGTATGGGAACTTGTAGATCTACCTGAAGGGGTCAAACCCATTGGGTGTAAATGGATCTATAAGAGAAAAAGAGATGCTACTGGGAAAGTACAGACTTTCAAAGCAAGACTTGTAGCAAAGGGTTATACCCAACGAGAAGGAGTGGACTATGAAGAAACTTTTTCTCCAGTTGCTATGCTAAAGTCCATAAGAATCCTCTTATCCATTGCCACATTTTATGATTATGAAATTTGGCTAATGGATGTCAAGATAGCTTTTCTGAATGGCAATCTTGACGAGAGTATTTTTATGTCTCAACCCGAAGGGTTCATATCCCAAGGTCATGAGCAAAAGGTTTGCAAACTGAATCAATCCATTTATGGGTTGAAACAGGCTTCTCGATCTTGGAATATTAGATTTGATACTGCGATCAAATCTTTTGGCTTTGACCAGAATGTTGATGATCCTTGTGTTTACAAGAAGATCAACAAGAATAAAGTAGCTTTTCTCGTACTTTATGTAGACGATATCCTACTCATTGGGAATGATGTAGGGTATCTGTCTGACGTAAAAGAATGGCTAGCAGCTCAATTCCAAATGAAAGATTTGGGTGAGGCCCAGTATGTTCTTGGCATCCAGATTATTCGGGATAGAAAGAACAAATCGCTAGCTCTGTCTCAGGCAACGTATATCGACAAGATGTTGGCTCGATATTCGATGCAGAACTCCAAGAAGGGCTTGTTGCCTTTCAGGCATGGGGTTCACTTGTCTAAGGAACAGTCTCCTAAGACACCTCACGAGGTTGAGGATATGAGACGGATTCCCTACGTCTCTGCCGTGGGTAGCTTAATGTATGCCATGCTATGCACGAGGCCTGACATTTGTTATGCTGTAGGGATTGTCAGCAGATATCAGTCGAATCCAGGGTTAGACCACTGGACCGCCGTTAAAGGAATCCTCAAGTATCTTAGGAGAACGAGAGATTACATGTTGGTGTTTGGGGCTAAGGAGTTAGTTCTCACGGGTTACACCGACTCTGACTTCCAAACTGACAAGGATTCTAGGAAATCTACGTCAGGGTCAGTTTTCACCCTTAATGGTGGAGCTGTAGTTTGGAGGAGTATAAAGCAAGGATGCATAGCAGACTCCACGATGGAGGCTGAGTATGTAGCTGCTTGCGAAGCAGCTAAGGAAGTTGTTTGGCTAAGGAAGTTCTTGACAGATTTGGAAGTTGTTCCAAATATGAACTTGCCCATTACGTTATACTGTGACAACAGTGGGGCTGTAGCCAATTCAAAGGAACCCCGCAGCCACAAAAGAGGTAAACACAAAGAAAGGAAGTATCATCTGATTCGTGAAATTGTGCAAAGAGGAGATGTGGTCGTGACCAAGATCGCTTCCGAGCACAACATTGCTGATCCGTTTACGAAGGCCCTCTCGGCTAAAGTGTTCGAGGGTCATCTAGAGAGTCTAGGTCTGCGAGACATGTATATAGCGTAATCTAGGGCAAGTGGGAGATGTGTAATGGGTGTAAGGATGCCCTAGTTTATTGTATTTTGTATATTTACCTTTTATGTAATGTACAACATACATGTACCGTTTCCAGCTTTGGATTATATTGTATATACTTTCCCTGTAACTTGAGTTTTGGTTCAAGTGGGAGTTTGTTGGGTTTTATGCCCTAAAACTCGTAGATAGTAAATGTACATTTGACTGAACATTAATAAAGTGATGTATTATTCAATGTTTGTATTATATCTTGTCTTGTTAACCCTGTTCCAATAAACTAAACATCCATGGCTAATAGAATGAGGCTTGAACTAGTATGTAGGGACATACGGGGATCAATGTTCAAGTTTTAGCCTAAAGGGTCTGTAGTATAGGGATAAGGCTGGGTACCTTATCCTGGTGACACTATGGATACGGCCCGCTTTGTATATTGATACAAACGTATTGATCCAACGCGTTCATGTGGTTGACATGCGAGTGGGGGTATCCTGTGCAATGAGTTTGCACAAAGACCGGACCGCGAAATAGTTAACCACTAACTGTAACACCGTTAGTTAGCTCGGTTTCTATTTCACTAGGATGACCTAGGCAACTTGGCCTTAATCCTGAGTGGATTATGGACTCCTGTCCATGAGGGATTGTCCTTTGATTTGTACGGGTGAGAGTGGCCTGTTCGCCGACTCAATAAGCCTACCATTTTGGGGACAAGACTGAGTGGGGAGCTGGGAACGTAGTCTTACAAGATGGAATTCACTCCTTCCCGATATGAGGGTAAGTAGAGGTGTGTTCCCTTAAGTGGTGTCTCCGGGTCTTGAACAATGGGCCCTTGATGACATGCAAAAATGTCATCATTTTCCTATTAATTATAGCTAGTTTTATGCTTGAATTGTGTACTTTAATGCTGTTTTATGTTTAAATTTCAGAAAACCGAGCCAAGGAAGCAAAACCGGAATTTTGAGAGATTTTAGATGATTTTGGAGGCTTTTTGAGCAATTTGAAGAATTACATTGAAGACCCAAATCCAAAAAGCCAAAAAGAATGAGTTAGAAGCCCAAGAATCATGGATTTCAAGCTTAAATTATCAAGTTGGGTCAAGAAAAGTGTCCAAAATCCATTGCATGAAGTATTTGGGCCAAAAGAAAGTTGGAGGCCCAAAAATGGAGTCAAAATCGGGTCATTATTGAAGATTCAGGGCCTAGCGTCGAGACGCTAAGCCTGGAGCGTCCCGACGCTAGGCAGCCGCGTGGAGAGTTCTAGAATCGCGATAGCGTCGCGACGCTGTCTAGGTAGCGTCTCGACGCTGCGACGTCTTGGAGCCCAAGAAAAGATGACGTCAGAGCGTCGCGACGCTGTGACGTAGCGTCTCGACGCTACGCCTGCTGGGAGCCTATAAAAGGAGCCTTTTGCATCCATATTTGGTGTGCCAATTTGTGGGTTTTCACCCCATTCTAGAATCCACACTAAAATTGGGGATTTTTGGGAGAGTTTTGGAGCCTTGTTGAAAATCTTTGGAGCTCGGGATCGATGGAGGTCGGCGCGGGATCGAGGAGATCGACACTTTTATGAGCATTTCTCTTCCCTTTTCCTTTATGTTTTAGTTTCTAGAATTGTTGTGATTAGGAATTATTGAATTTTAGTGATAATGAGTAGTAAATTCCTAAATTCTATGAGTTTGATTTAGATGCTGAACCTTTGCTTGATTAATGAATTTATTTGGTTTAATTGTCATTATTGTTCATTTGTGCATTTTATCCGTAATGCTTTTAGTCAACTGATCACTGATTAAATGAATTGTTACTAAGTGGAAACTCGACGGAGAGAAGCTTAGACTAGAACTGAATGCATGACTAACGGTTATTTACCCGGGTGACACGGGATAAAATAAATAACGTTAGAGGTTGTACTGAAGGGTCGTAATGCCATACTAAGTAAATAAAGATGAGACTGAAAGGAGATTCGTTATTGAACGGTATGAGATAGGAGGAGACCGACAGGAGAGTCCTTGTCATTAGGCTTCTAGACTTATGAATCAAATGATTAGTTAATCCATATTAGTTAATTGATTAAGCATTAAAGGTCCAATTGTCGAAATCAACCACTCTAGAATTATCCCTCCAAATTGTGTCTCCATTTATCTTTTGCTTTCTAGATTAGCTTTTTAGTTTATCTTTTTCGACATTAGATTTTGTTCTCTAAATAAAGCTAAGCAAGATTATTTGCGGTAATTAATTGAATAAATCCAATCCCTGTGGAGACGATACTCTATACTCAAAATCACTATATTACTTGTCACGACCCGTACGCTTGCGGAATTTAAAATCGTGCAACAGCCCTACCCTCTTTATGGCACGAGAGGGATTTCTGTTTGTTGGTTGGACCACAAACAGGTTGTTCATTAGAGGAGCACTGGTACTTAAGGACCAAGAGGTAGCCCAGGGGTAAAACGGTAATTTGACCTAGCTGGGGTACGAACACACGTGAAGGGCTAACTTGCTGCTGACGGTCGATATCCGTGGACACAGAAATATATTTGCAGTGAGAAGAGTGCAGCTGTGGTTCTTTAGTGGAGTGAACCACAGTTAACGAATATTGATTAACTTGGTTAATGAGTTTAGCCAACTAATCTCATATCGTTGGAGTTTCTGATCTGTAGGTCCATTAGGTCCCACCGGTAGCTCACTAGGGGCGTTGAGGTAAAATTCTAAGGGAGAATTGAATATTCGAAGGTGTTCGAATATTAAACTTAAATATGAATGTGATTCATTTTAAAACTATAGGTTATAATTAATGCACATTAGATGTACATTAATACTATAGTTTATTTGGAGAGAGTTATAATTAAATATGAGATATTTAATTATAATATTAATTAATATATTAATTTGTTATTATATTAATTTATAATTAGTTTTAATAACTTTAATTAAATTTGATTTAATTGAATTTTATTAAAACTATGGGTTAAGTGGTAATATTTGTATAAATTTGATTTATATGAATATTGATTAAATTAATTGTTAATTTAATTAATTGATAATTTAATTAACTTATCAGTATAACTGATAAGAGATGGTCAGCCCACTAACCTAGGGAATTGCGTGATGATGAGGTTATTTAGGAGGGAGTTTCTCCATTAGTTGGCTCTCTCCCTCACCGTTCATTTGATCGAGAGTTGGTTGTTCTCTGCAGAATAGAATAATCACGCTTTCTCTCTCAAAAACTACTCTCCAGTAATCTCTGCATTTTCTCTCCCAAGCCTTAGAATTTTTTGCTCCCACAACCTCCCAACGTATACTCGCTTTGAGAATACCGGTGCAACCAAGTGGAGGTGTTCGTGATAATTTTTCCAGCAAAGACAAGGTAATTTTGCTGCTGTTTTTCAACTTGATCAAAGGTTTTTGGCGAAGCAGTTCAAGAAATCTTCAAGGCTAAGTTGTTCTTGAACTCTAGGATCATTAGGATCCAATTCTAGATTAGGATCTAGAATTTTTCCTTGTAAATCAGCATGCTTGTATATGTTTTACAACGCTTATTTTGTCTGTAATGTTCGCTGTAAAAAATTTATTTCTTTTGCCGTCGTATTGGTATCCCAATCGGCGTTTTATTCGAAAAGGTCTCTGTTGTCTTCCACTGCGAAAAGGGCTTTTATCCCTTCACGTTTATCGGTCTAGGATTTGTTAACAAATTAACTCCTCCCCATCAGTGTAACCCTCCCACACTTTCAGATCTAAGAGGCACGGACCAACAGGCTACCGTTAGGAAAGACAACTGTTGGTAATTAGCCTAAGCGATCCTATCCTTTTCAGGAGTTCACGGTGTTTCAAATCCTATGATCAGGTCCTCCGAAGGGATGGTTGCTCCAGGGCAACACGCAGGGGGATCATAGGAATCTCACGTTGTGACCTAGGGGTGGAGACCGAAGGATACGTTGACACGCGTCCCGCTCCCACTTACTATAGTCACTTTCCCCATTCACCTTGGTATTGACCCATGCAAACACTTTCCGAAGGGAGGCCGCTCTAAGACGACACGAAGCCGAGCATGGGTCTCACGGTGTGAACTATACAGGGACGTAGGAGCAAAACTCGATTTAAATCAAGTTTTGTAATTTTCCTCCCACTAAAGTAACCTATCGGGTATTTTAGGGTTTGATTAGACCTAGATAAATCCGGCTAAGTCATTTATCTAAGTCTAGTCCTATTATAACTATTATAATAAGAGCTAATGTCTAGGTGTATTAAACAAATTTAATTTACCTAGCGACATTATTCTAACATTAACTTGTGATTAATTCAACTCCGGTGTTCTAGATCAGTTCCCAGGTAGGAGGTGTTCCGTATACTGTCAACTTAAATACCTTCAATCCTTAGACAGAACTTCACTGGTAGAGTTCCCTTATAATCTCAGGAATGTTTGTCCTACTTAGTTCATTAAAACTATTTTAACACTAAGTAAAAATTTATAATCCTATTAGAAAATGATCTTAGGTCTAATTAATTTTAACTCATTAAAATTAATTCATTTTAACCTAAGATCCTATGTGAGCATGCATATCTTGATTATAGATTGACGGTTTCTAATCATAAATTTTAAACTATTTCAAAATTTTAATGATTAGCCCTATAATCATGCATACTATAGTTTAAATCAATTAACAATCATATTCAAATTAATCAAATTTAAACTATACAATTTTGTATTGCATGAAAATTAATATAACTTTTATATTAACCTATGGATGTTTCATGCTCAATGCAACTTGATTTCCATTTTTAATAAATTAACAATTAATTATTGCCAAAAATGGTAAATCATAGTAGCATGCTGCAAACAATTTATTTTTAATATAACTCTTATATCAAAACTATGTAATTGCATGCATCATGCTTTTCCATTTTCATGAAAATCCATGCATTATACCATACATCATAATCATATTATAACATACATAATGCAGAGCATGTTTTATATTCTAAGGTGGGATTAATATTTAAATGACATCCACAAAGCATTTAAATAGCGAATAAACCGGTTTAATTGGCCCCTATGATAATTAAAGCAAAAATTACTCTAATTAAAGCTTTAAAACTATCCTATTACATAATGTATTGCTCCATAATTGGTCTAGAATACACGAACCGACCCGAACCGCTTCGAACCGGCCTTGAAAATCTTGAACCGCCCAAAAATCGGGTTGACCCGGACCAAACCGGTCCCAGCTCAACCCTAACCGCACGAACCGGACCACCCATTAGGGTTTCAGTACACGTTCTCACGAAAATTGAACTGTCGCACGAAATCGCGACAGCGTCGAGACGCTGAAGGCACAACGTCCCGACGCTGGCGCGATTTCAACCGTTCGCTGGGTGAAATCGCGACAGCGTCGAAACGCAATAGGCCAAGCGTCCCGACGCTGTTGCGTCTGGAGTTCGATTCTGGGCAAAACAGCGGCTGAACTCTTCAAAATTGACCTCGATTTATACCGTGTTCTTCCCCGATCTTCAACCTATTCTAGACCCGGACTGTACAGACTCGATTTACAGAATTTTGCCCAAAAACGTAGGGGCCTTACATGATCAAATCAATAAAATTGTTGTAAATCTAAGGCCAAATTAAACCAAAACAGTTTATCGCAAACCAATACATACACTATGCATTTAATCCCACCATAACAGCAAATTGCAAATTTTAGTCATTGAGAAAAAATCACAGAGATGGCTCTGCTACCAATTGAAGGGATTAAAGCCCTAGCGCAGTGGAAACGATCATAAACCATACTGTGTTTTACTCAACATTAAAATACCAATACAATTTGCAAAGGTTTTACAGCAAGAAAAGCAGACACAAATCATGTTGTAAAATTGTATAAAACATGCTTTAATAGACTCTAAACACTTTAGATCTCAACTATAATGGATCCTATTGTTCCGGGATCAAGAATACTCACTTTATGAGCTACCGGTGGGACCTAATGGACCTACAGATCAGAAGCTCCAACGATATGAGATTAATTGGCTAAACTCATTAACCAAGTTAATCAATGATCGTTAACTGTGGTTCACTCCACTAAAGAACCACAGCTGCACTCTTCTCACTGCAGATATATTTCTGTGTCCACGGATATCGACCGTCAACAGCAAGTTAGCCCTTCACGTGTGTTCGTACCCCAGCTAGGTCAAATTACCGTTTTACCCCTGGGCTACCTCTTTGTCCTTAAGTACCAGTGCTCCTCTAATGAACAACCTGTTTTGAGGTCCAACCAACAAACAGAAATCCCTCTCGTGCCATAAAGAGGGTAGGGCCCATTGTTCAAGACCCGGAGACACCACTTAAGGGAACACACCTCTACTTACCCTAATATCGGGAAGGAATGAATTCCATCTTGTAAGACTATGTTCCCAGCTCCCCACTCGGTCTTGTCCCCAAAATGGTAGGCTTATTGAGTCGGCGAACAGGCCACTCTCACCCGTACAAATCAAAGGACAATCCCTCATGGACAGGAGTCCATAATCCACTCATGATTAAGGCCAAGTTGCCTAGGTCATCCTAGTGAAATAGAAACCGAGCTAACTAACGGTGTTACAGTTAGTGGTTAACTATTTCGCGATCCGGTCTTTGTGCAAACTCATTGCACAGGATACCCCCACTCGCATGTCTACTACATGAACGCGTTGGATCATTACGTTTGTATCAATATACAAAGCGGGTCGTATCCATAGTGTCACCAGGATAAGGTACCCAGCCTTATCCCTATACTACAGACCCTTTAGGCTAAAACTTAAACATTGATCTCCGTATGTCCCCACATACTAGTCCAAGTCTCATTCTATTGGCCTTGGATGTTTAGTTTATTGGATTAGGGTTGATAAGACAAGATATAATACAAACATTGAATAATACATCACTTTTATTAATGTTCGGTCAAATGTACATTTACTATCTACGAGTTTTAGGGCATAAAACCCAACAAGTGTAAATTAAAAAGTAGTGAACAATTTTATTTTATAATTAAAAAAAACTCTTCCAAATTCTACGAAATTGAAATTTGGGTCACTCATTCATTTACAGAATTGCTAAATAAAGAAGTAATAATTAACTAAGAGACATATTTGAAATTATAAAGTCCAAAAATGATTCTCCAAATAAGCCACTTTTTAAGATAGAGAGATAAGATAATTAAAAAAACACTTCCAAATTCTATAAGATAATAAGATAAGATATATTATAGACCTTATGAAGCACGAACAATGTGAAGAATTGGAATTCCCAATTCCGTTACAGCGGAAGAAATTGGACGTTTCGTAGTTAATTTTGTTTTCACCAAAATACTAATACATTGGCAAAAGGTTAAGCGTTGAAAAACATACCTCCGTTGACGACTCTGAATACTTCAACGGACACCACCATTTGATCTTCCCCGCTATAACTTTGAGATTAGGAACGTAGTTGTGGGACTACCTAATCTTGAATGGGAAAAACTCTAGAGAAAAAATTATCCCTAGAGTTCTTGAGTTGAGAGAATATGAGAGGGCCTTATGGTGGCCATATGTTGTAGTACCTAAACCCTAGGGTTAGTGTTCTATTTATAGGAGAAAGGACATGAATAAAATATTCATTTAAAATCAATTATTTCCATAACTGATTTAATCTTTTCCATAATCAATCAATTCCATAACCAATCAATTCCATAAGTGATTAAATCATTTCCATAAATGATTAATTACTTCCATAAGTGATTAATCATTTCCACGATTGATTAATTTCCAATTAATTAATTCTTTAATTAATTAATCACCAAATTAAATATCATATATTTAATTTCAGACCTTCTATTAGTTTATTAATTAATTACCCAATTAAATATCATATATTTAATTTCAGGCCTTCAATTAATTAATTCTATAGTATGAATCAAATTCATATTAAAATTTGAACTCCTTCAAATTCTCTTATATCCTATAAATTTAATATGAATCAAATTCATATTAATATTTGAACTTCTTCAAATATTTATTTCTCTCATAGATTATAGTTTAATTAAATCTCATTTAATTTAAACTAAATTGAATAATTAATTAATTCATAATTAATTAATTCATCTTCTAATTAAATACCATATATTTAATTAGACATATATTTGAATTCTTTCAAATATATCAATCTCTCAATATAATAAAGTTTAATCTCAAATTAGACTTTATATTTTAATGCATCACTATACATTATATTAATTTGTATCTCATACAATTAACTTAATTCCCAATATGAATTTGAACTATTCAAATTCTCTCAAGATATATTTGTTCCTAATTACTCTTTGCGAGCTAGCAGGGGACCTAATGGACCTACAGATCAGAAGCTCCAATGATATGAGGTTAACCGATTAAACTCATTAATCAAGTTAACCAATATTCATTAACTGTGGGTCATTCCACTAAAGACCCACAGCTGAACTCTTCTCACTGTAGAACATTTCTGTGTCCACAGATATAGACCTATATGAAGGATTGGAATTCCCAATTCCGTTACAGCGGAAGCAATTGGACCGTTCGTAAATTAATTTTGTTCTACAAAATATCAATACATTGGCAAAAGGTTAAGCGATGAGAAACATACCTCCGTTGACGACTCTGAATACTTCAACGCCTTTCTTGATTTTGGACCGAGCGTCAACAATTGGGACACCACCAATTGATCTTCCCCGCTATAACTCTGAGATTAGGAACGTAGTTGTGGGACTACCTAATCTTGAATGGGAAAAACTCTAGAGAGAAAATTCTCCCTAAAGTTCTTGAGTTGAGAGAATATGAGAGGACCTTATGGTGGCCATATGTTGTAGTACCTAAACCCTAGGGTTAGTGTTCTATTTATAGGAGAAATGCCATGAATAAAATATTCATTTAAAATCAATTACTTCCATAACTGATTTAACCTTTTCCATAATTAATCAATTCCATGACCAATCAATTCCATAATTGATTAATCTTTTCCATAAATGATTGATTACTTCCATAAGTGATTAATCATTTCCATAATTGATTAATTTCCAATTAATTCTTTAATTAATTGATCACCAATTAAATATCATATATTTAATTTCAGACCTTCTATTAGTTAATTAATTAATTACCCAATTAAATATCATATATTTAATTTCAGGCCTTCAATTAATTAATTCTATAATATGAATCAAATTCATATTAAAATTTGAACTCCTTCAAATTCTCTTATATCCTATAAATTTAATATGAATCAAATTCATATTAATATTTGAACTTCTTCAAATATTTATTTTTCTCATAGACTATAGTTTAATTAAATCTCATTTAATTTAAACTCAATAGAATAATTAATTAATTCATAATTAATTAATTTATCTTCTAATTAAATACCATATATTTAATTAGACATATATTTGAACTCTTTCAAATATATCAATCTCTCAAAATAATAAAGTTTAATCTAAAATTAGACTTTATATTTTAATGCATCACTATACATTATATTAATTTGTATCTCGTACAATTAACTTAATTCCCAATATGAATTTGAACTATTCAAATTCTCTCAAGATATATTTGTTCCTAATTACTCTTTACGAGCTAGCAGGGGGACCTAATGGACCTACAGATCAGAAGCTCCAATGATATGAGGTTAATAGATTAAACTCATTAATCAGGTTAACCAATATTCATTAAATGTGGGTTATTCCACTAAAGACCCACGGCTGAACTCTTCTCACTGTAGAACATTTCTGTGTCCATGGATGTAGACCTATGTCGGTAAGTCAATCTTTCACGAGTGTTCGTAATCACAGCTGGGTCAAATTACCGTTTTACCCCTGTGTTACATTTGTCTCCTTAAGTACCAACGCACCTCTAATGAACAACCTGTTTATGGTCCAACCATTAAACAAAAAGTCCCTCTCGGACCAGTGAGAGGGCGGGATCCCTTTGTTCAAGTCCCGGAGTCACCACTTAAGGGAACACTCATCTACTTCACCTAGAAGCGGGAAGGAGTGAATTCCTTCTTGTGTTGTCATGTCCCCAGCCTCCCACTCGGTCTGTAGGAGTGAAGAACACTCGAGCGGAAGCGTTAGCGGATCTTGGGACTTGATTTTCATTAATTTGATTGATTAAAGCATGCTTAAACAAGAAGGAAAAACAGAGCAACATGAACTAACCTCTTGGAGCTTCAAATTCGTGGATCTCTTTGGATGATTCTTTACACGAACAGCTCATGGACGACCACCAAGATCTTCCCCGCTATTCTCCGGCCTTAGAACGAGCTTGTGGGAACTCGAGCATGATGAATTTTAGGAGAGAAAAGATGGGTTTTGGTCATTTTGATGCCCACGGTTTGAGAGAGAAAATTTCAGCAAAAACTAAACTCACATTAGCTTTCTTTTTCTTTTTAAAGGAATTGATTGTGCTGGAGGAATACACAATGAATGACAACAAAAAATTGAGTTGAATTGGTGTCCATGGAGGTGTCCTTTTAAGGATGAAAAATGTGAAAAATCACATTCCACCACCTCCTAAAATTGAATTTCAATTTTCAATTTTTTCTTAAAATCAATTTTACATAAAGTCAATTTTAAATAATTAATTAAACAATTTTAATTAATTATAATTATTTAATTTAACAATAAATATTAAATTAAATAATTGCACCAATCCCGTTTCTCTCAATCCCGATGAATCGATATTCAAATTCAAAACCAATTATCTCGAACATGAATCCGTATTCACATGAGTTATATTTAAATCATATTCAAATAATAATTCTCTCAATTATGGTTTAATACACAATTAAACCGACGAGTTAAATTATATTTAATATAATTAACAATATTTCCTTTAATCGAATTTGAACGTCTTTCAAATTCTTTCATCACTCTGTTCTAAGGTTAATCCGTTTGAGCTAGCAGGGGGACCTAATGGACCTACAGATCATGGGCTCCAACGATCCGAGGTTAACCGGTTGAACTCTTTCAATCCTAGTTAACCAACATTCGTTAACTAACGGGACACTCCACTATAGCCCGTAGTTGAACTCCCCTCACTGTAGATATGTTTCTGTCCACCCGATATAACCGTGATTAGTAATTCAATCCTTCACAGGTTGTTCGTAACTATAGTAAGGTCAAAAGTCCATTTTACCCCTATAGCACTTCTTGTTCCTTAAGTCTCTAGTGAGTCCCTAATGAACAATTGGCGCGCCTTTGTTCACGTTCTGGAGTCAGCACTTAAGGGAACAACCTTTCTACTATCCCTAAAGACGGGTATGAGTGAATTCCATCTTGCAGGACTATGTCCCCAGCTATCTACTCGGTCTTATCCCCAAAGTGGCAGGTTTATTGAGCGGCGCTTTATGGGCCACTCTCACCTATGCAAATCAAAGGATAATCCCGAATAAACAGGAGTTCATAGTTTGCTCAGGATTAAGATCGAGTTACCTAGGTCATCACTTTGAAATAATCAGTTTCACAGTAAACGGCGTTATAAAGTGAAAGTGACTTATTTCGCGGTCCGGTCATATACAAACTTCTTTTGCATAGGACGCCCCCACTCGCATGTCTCTACATGAACGATTTAGGATCACATCGTTTGTATTAAAACAAAGTGGGCCTCGTCACATAGTTTTTCCTAGGATAAGGTACCCAGTCTTATCCCTATACTATAGACCGTTTAGGCTATGTACTTGAACCTGATCCACTTTTATGTCACTACATATAGTTCAAGCATTCATCTCATAGCCATGGATTCTAGTTTTATTGGATTTGGGTTAATAAAAACATAGTTAAACAAATCTTTTGACAACCATAATAAAACTATCTTAATAAGTTTTATATATAAATTTGTTACATTTACTATCCACGAGTTTTAGGACATAAACCCCAGTGGGTTGTTTAACTCATAGACCTAGACCATCTAGATGTCCCTCGAACACTTTTAGCCGTGAGGGCATTCGTAAATGTTTCAGCAATATTTTATTGTTGAGGATTTCCTCGTGACAATCACATCCCCTTAACTCATTAATTCTCCTAGATGAGATGTACGTTTCTGTTCTATACACTCGCCTCATATTTGGAACAACTTTCCAAATGAACTTCCTAAGTCCTACAGACTATTGAATTTGCTTTATAAGTAGCAACTTACTTGGCCTTCAAGATGAAGTCTGTAATACATCCTTTACTTGATGTTATGCCAACATACAGCTCCCTGTTTAAGGTGAATTCTTATGCCGATGTGGATTTCCATGAATCCCGATCGATGTGCTAATCAGAATTAGCGTATCCTGTATGGATCAAATCCTCAACATCATACATGAGCCTATAAGCCCTCGTTCTCCTAAGATACTTGAGGATATCTGAACTGTAGTCCAATGGTCTTACTTTGGACTAAATTGGTATCTACTGACAATCCCTACTGCATACCTTATGCTAAGCCTGACAATTGATTATCTAGGCACGGGAATTTCGTCTCAAGTTCTCAACCTCTTGAAGCGTCTCAGGACAATGCTCCTGTGACAAATGAATTCCATATTTGAAAAGTAAACAACCTTTCTTGGAATTTTAATTTTATATCTAGCCAACACTTTTGTCCATATAAGATACTTGAGATAGAGCTAACGATCTTCGTTCTTGCTATTCCAAACGTTTGGATTCTGGGAACATACTAAGCCTTTCCAACTCTCTTATTTGGAACTAGGCTGCTAGCTTACATTTAATAGTCAGTATTGATAATCTACATCATTCCTAATGAATAAGATATTAATAATATACTAAACTAATAAAACTACCAAACAATTTGTAATTCTTCGGCTGACACAAGTCTGGTAAAAAACCATAAGTTTAATCATGCATTAAATCTTATGTTCGAAGATCGAAACCTTCAAACCAAAAATGGATTGGTCAAGGTTGCAAACCTTTTGCTCTAGATCTTGGACTATGAACTTCTTTTGGTATATATCAAAATGAATTGAAATATACGTATTCCATTCCTAGGTTCATAGTTTAGACTTAATTATCCTTATCCATGTCATTCATTACTTTGTTAAAGGTCAATGAATCCTCGATATCGTCATCAGGCATGACAATCGGAGTTTCAGTTAAACTCACACAATTTTCATTAGGTTGTATAACAACCCTCCCACTGCATTAAGGCTCTCTCAACAATTGAGAAGGACAGGATTAACTTAATGTGTCAGTTTGATCAACAACCCTAAATCCTATCAACAACTCTTTGTTGATGTACTTGCAGCTTTTACTTATAATTTACTTAACACTCTTTTACTTCATGGTTGTGATTTCTAACGCGACTTTCTTTTAAGAAATCAACTTTTGTCCATACAAATACTTTCTTTTAAACAAAGAAGTACCCATAACTCGTTTCTATGGAATAACCTATAGATAGGCACAATTTTGAATAAGGTTCTATATGCTTCGGGATTATCTCAAATGAGGATATCCCTAAGTTATGAAACAACATAAACACATTTTATGCTTTTTCAAAGTTCAAATAATGTTTCAGAAACATTCTTTTGAAAGAACCATATTCATATTTTAAATTGCAGTCAACACTACATATCCAAAAACGAGTTTAGGCAACTCATTATGAAATGAACCATGTCTAACAAGGCTCTGTTTCTCCTTCCCGATACATCACTCTTCTATGATGTACTAGGTATTGAGAGTCAGGACATAATTCCATGTTCTATCAAATAGACCTGGAATTTCATTTACTCTCTACTTGCATCGAAGTGTCGGTTTTATTTTACCTATTTCGGATCTTATCCTTAGCATTATACCATCTAAACTTCAAGAGTTCGCATATATAAAGCACTAGGTAAACATAGAGCACCTTGAATAATCATTAATGAAACAAAATGAATTATTCATTCCTATTAGAGTATTAACATTCAGAATGTGTTAGCTCTAAGGTTTCTTTTGCACGATAACCTTTTTCCTGGAAAAGGTCATTAAGTCAGTCTACTTTTAAGGCATGACTTATAGGGAGGCAATGAGTCGTCTTCTAACCCGTTTAGAAGTTCATTTTAGACTAGTCTTCAATCCTATTGAAATTTAGTTCGGCCTAACCTTAAGTGCAAAAGATAGGTGCCTTGAGAAACACGTCGCCTTTTCTTTTGAGTCACAGCGGTTTAAATACCTCATAATTTAAAATTGCTCCGGACTCAATCGGTCTTAAAACGTATATGTTATTCTTTATGTTTGTAGAACAAATATTGGCATCCTTTTCAATATGAACGGTTCATACAAAAAGGTAATAGAAAAGCCTTGTTCTTGCAAACTAGATATAGAAATCAAGATTTCTTTTAATCTTTAGGAACCATATGTATCGTTCCTTGAAAGAATAACTTTATGTCTCCCACTGCCTAAGCCGAGATGAACTCTTCTATTTAAAGTCTAAGAATTATCTAAACTAGTTCACGACTAGCACTAGGAACTCATTCCTGGAAAAGAACATACGTGATTTAGTAGGTCCTGAATTGAATATCCAGGTTGAATCACTATTCTTACCAAGCACGTTTTCAAGACGAATAAATCATATTTCTAGTCTTGAATCATGTTCTTTTGGCTAGACAATTTTCTATGTTATATTCATTATGATTATTGCGAGAATGAAACAGATATAACATCTTGAGGACATATTACATTTTTAAGACCGTTTACGTATCACTTACCACGATATAGTGTATAAGGTTTGTTTAGTAGTATATTTCTATACCAATGACGAATTTGGCGTAAGAGACATTTTATAAAACATATACCTATTGCTGAAAATAAACAAATAAACTTTAAATGGGTTGTCTTAAAAGTTTTAACCCTTTTTCTAATCCAATGAATTTAGCAAAAGCAATTACACGCCCTATATTCATAATTCTTTTGCTACGGTACTTCAGAGGTTCAGAGTAACTGCCACCGAGGGGTGGTCAGCTAGTTCTCCTTTGAACTGAGACATTCTCAACTAAACGTTAACACCATAATCGCTCATATCTTGTTATTTCGTTTAGTTACCGTTGTTTGGTCAAGAATAAGCTAACCATTAGTTTTATCTTGTAAGTGTGACCCTCTATTTTTTAGATCTTAGAGAGCGGTCCCAACAATGCTACCGAATGGAAAAAGCTAATGCTGGGAACGGCCCTAAGAAATCCTTTATCCTTATGGGGTGTTCACTGTGCTACAATCTCTATGTTACAACCCTCCGAATGGTGTAGCAGCTCCAAGGCGTGCTTAGCAGGCGAACATAGAGATCTCGCGATGTAAACCAATGGAGGAGACCGTAGGATGCGTTGACACGCTTCCTTCTCCCACTTACTATAAATACTTTCTCCATTCACCTTGATATTGATTTATGCCATCACCTTCCGAATGGATTGGTTACGTTAGTAAGTAACAAGAGGCTATGCATAAATCTCACGGTGTGAACTTTAGGGAGAAGCGTGAGAAGAAAAAGGTTTTGTTTTCATATAAATACTTTCTCTGTTCACTTTGATGATGATTTATGCAATCACCCTCCGAATGGAATGGTTACGTTAGAAAGTAACAAAAGGCTATGCATAAATCTCACCGTGTGAACTCTATGGAGAACTTAGAAGAAAATGATTTTTCATAGACCCTTTTTCTCCCACTAAGTATTTTAACAATTAGGGTCTTTTACTTAGGAAAATCCTGGCTAAACGAATTTATCTAAGTAAATGCCTTATATATAACTATTAAAAATAAGGTCTTTATACTAATGTCTAGGCGAATTAAACCCTTTTAATATCCTAGCGACATTGCATACTAATAAGACTATGGTTAATTCAACTCAGGTACCGGATTACCGGGAGAGTTCCCTTATAACCAAGGCCTTATATCCTACTTATCGAATTTTAATTCTATTAAAACACTAAGCAGGAATCTCTTCTAATCCTATTAGAAAACTGTGATCTTAGGTCTAATCGATTTTAAACGATTTAAAATAAATACGAGAAACCTAAGATCCTATGTTAGGATGCAACTCTTTGTTATAGGTTTGACGGTTTTCTATTCATTAACTTTATAACTATTTATAACTTTTAATGAATAAATCCTATAACATGCTTTTAATGGTGATGAAAGCATATAACAATCAACATTCAAGTTATAAAAATAAATCACCATTCAAAAAGCTTAAACGTTTTGAAACAACCTAAATCTAGGTGATTTCAAACGGCATAACTATTACGCTACGATGTCTAGGTGATAAAGCCTCACATCTCTCACGTATGCTCATAAAACCGGGTTAACCTAACTCAAGTACCGGCTCGATGCCCAGGTAGGAGGTGTTCCATAAACCGTCAACTTAAATACCTCCAGCCTTAGACAGCATCTTGTCGGGTGAGTTCTTTTGTAACCTTAGCTTTACAAGAAATCGACCTATTCTATGCGAATCATTCGAAATTGGATTTCGTTAACCCTAGGTGAGCATGCATTTGTCTTTGTTATAGGTTTTAATGTCTATCTCGATTTTTATAACACTTTATAATATAGACAACCTATAACATTCATCTATGCTAAGGTGGTTTCATGCTGCATGCTTGTTCGTTTTCGTTTATTAATAGAACGCTTATATTAAAGATTCATAAACGAAAAAATTTAAAACAACCAACATGCATCTAACACGAAACCTAACATGCATTCATTTAATTATAACCCTTATAATTATTTACTAATGCATGAACATGCTTTCCTATGGTGGGATTTTAAATCTATATGGCATACATTATGCATAATCAATTCTAATTTAATTATAACATAGATTCCTAATGCATAAATAATTAAACATACTAAAGCGGTTCGGTTTTGGCATCCAAACAATCAAACTAAGCTAAATTATTGCAATAATAATTAAATAAATGAGAGAACCGCCTTGAACAGCTCCCGAACCGGCCTCGAACATCTCGAAACAGCTTGAACCATCCATAAAAGTCTTGAACCGAACCAAAGGAGTTGAAAAATGGCTTGAACCGGCTTGAACAGACCGAACCGGTCCAGATTTTGTACCCCTGAACCGAACCACCGCCAAAATTCAAACTTTTTGAATTTTGGCGGTAACAGCGTCTCGACGCTGTTCATACAGCAGCCCAGAAAACTCGTTTTTCTGCGTGCTCTGTTTTTCCGGCCAGCGAGCACTTCGTCTTCCTCGATCGATTACAGCCTAGTTTCAACTCTAATGACTCCAAAATTGATACAGACTCTTGCCAAGACATTAATGCCCATATACATGAAGGCAATTACAATTTAAACAAGGATTAAAAGCTTAATTTGATGCCAAAACCGAGAATCCAACTTTAGCAACCATAACAGATTCAATAATCGAAATTCACCCACCAAACTCGAATTAATGGAAATCAAGTGCCCAAACCACGCTCTGATACCAATTGTAGGAGTGAAGAACACTCGAACGGAAGCGTTAGCGGATCTTGGGACTTGATTTTCATTAATTTGATTGATTAAAGCATGCTTAAACAAGAAGGAAAAACAGAGCAACATGAACTAACCTCTTGGAGCTTCAAATTCGTGGATCTCTTTGGATGATTCTTTACACGAACAGCTCATGGATGACCACCAAGATCTTCCCCGCTATTCTCCGGCCTTAGAACGAGCTTGTGGGAACCCGAGCATGATGAATTTTAGGAGAGAAAAGATGGGTTTTGGTCATTTTGATGACCACGGTTTGAGAGAGAAAATTTCAGCAAAAACTAAACTCACATTAGCTTTCTTTTTCTTTTTAAAGGAATTGATTGTGCTGGAGGAATACACAATGAATGACAGCAAAAAATTGAGTTGAATTGGTGTCCATGGAGGTGTCCTTTTAAGGATGAAAAATGTGAAAAATCACATTCCACCACCTCCTAAAATTGAATTTCAATTTTCAATTTTTTCTTAAAATCAATTTTACATAAAGTCAATTTTAAATAATTAATTAAACAATTTTAATTAATTATAATTATTTAATTTAACAATAAATATTAAATTAAATAATTGCACCAATCCCGTTTCTCTCAATCCCGATGAATCGATATTCAAATTCAAAACCAATTATCTCGAACATGAATCCGTATTCACATGAGTTATATTTAAATCATATTCAAATAATAATTCTCTCAATTATGGTTTAATACACAATTAAACCAACGAGTTAAATTATATTTAATATAATTAACAATATTTCCTTTAATCGAATTTGAACGTCTTTCAAATTCTTTCATCACTCTGTTCTAAGGTTAATCCTTTTGAGCTAGCAGGGGGACCTAATGGACCTACAGATCATGGGCTCCAACGATCCGAGGTTAACCGGTTGAACTCTTTCAATCCTAGTTAACCAACATTCGTTAACTAACGGGACACTCCACTATAGCCCGTAGTTGAACTCCCCTCACTGTAGATATGTTTCTGTCCACCCGATATAACCGTGATTTGTAAGTCAATCCTTCACAGGTTGTTCGTAACTATAGTAAGGTCAAAAGTCATTTACCATGAGAGGACCAACAGTGAAAGGACCAGCAGTGGTAAAAGGACCACTTAATTATAGTAAGGTTAACCATTTAATTACTATAGGTTGATAACACATAACTATAGTGGTAAATCAACCATTTAATTACTATAGGTTGATAACACAGTGAAAGGACCAGCAGTGGTAAGACATTTACCATGAGAGGCATTACTGAGAACCCTGTCAATGACATATTTGAACACATCAACAATGTAAGCTATCTGAAGCTTTATAAATATTTTCTCAATTTTGTCTCGTATTCACTGAAACAGATTACATTTCATTTCATCTCAACTATGTCATATTGTAGACACCAGAGAGAAATTTTCTTTTGAAATTTTCAGCTCTGGAAATATATAATGAGACTGTCGTTGACCTTTTGAATTGCAAATCTGGTTCTCTTCGTCTCCTGGATGATCCTGAGGTACTGTTTGATATTGAGCGTTCCTTATGAGTTGACCATTACCCAACCATATTTAGTACAAATGTAACATTTTATTTTTTATATATAGAAAGGAACCACTGTGGAAAAACTGGTTGATGAAGTTGTCAAGGACAGCGAACACCTTAGGCAATTAATTGGAATATGTGAAGGTAATCTGCATCTTTATTATTATGATTTTTTTCTTCATATTGTATGTGTATTGTCTTCATTGTCATCACAATTGAAGTGATAACATGGGTTTTGGATACTTTCTGGATCCCTCCTCCCATTTCTGGAAAAGCTACTACTTTTTACTTGCTTACTGTAATAATCTAGTTTTGACAATATTGTCTCTACAGCCCAAAGGCAAGTTGGAGAAACTGCTCTTAATGATAAAAGCTCAAGGTCACATCAGATTATCAGGCTGGTAAGCTCCAAAATATGTTAATGATGAGAAAAAATGTAATTTACCAATTAAATGCGTAGTCATATTTCTCCTTAAGAGGGTTTTTTTTAAATTTTTTTATTTTAAATAATGAGAAACCAACTTTCAGAAGAATGAAAGTATAGAAGACAAAGTTGTCAAAAAAAACAAAAAAGTATAAGACAAAGAAACCACAAAAAAACAAGCTCATCTTTTGGGTTCAACTTGAACTTCATCCCAATTGATCCCTGCTATAGAGCTCTTCTCTTCGTTAATCTTAAGGCCCAAAGTTAACTAGAAACATGCAGTATTGGCTTACAGTTTGGAACACTCTTCTCTCTGAAAACATGAAAAAGATAGAACACTATCAATCCTAAAACACTTGATTAATAACCGGAAGTCTCTTTTGTGGTTGTGCCCTTTCACTTTCATAGTATGGAGGGGGAGGGAGTTAACAAGATGAGGTGGGGAAGTTGTTTAGGGCCCTCCTTTTTGAGAGAAAGGTCGTGTTCTCTAGTAGGTCTGTATCTTTGCCAGAATGTAGTATATTAGGTTGCAAAGGAATAGGAAAATGTTTACAAGGAAAGATAGTTCGTGAGAAGATGTTTAGATTTTGGCACATTTTATTTTTCCTCTTTGTTCTTTATTCAAATTTATTTTGTTAAAACCTTTTTTTTTTCTCTTGTGTATATTCCCCTCTGTTCACTTGACATTTTCTTTCTAATATGGGCTTCTTTGTTCTTGAAGCTCTTTTCTTTTATTTGTCTTGATGAAAATACTGGTTCCTCTAATAAAATAAATCCAAAGAGGCGTGAGTAATCTGAGTCAACTTTGAGTTGTATATCTAATTATCTATTTGTCACCTAACCTTATCTTCACTTGGCGATACCCATTCCTTAAGTTAAGCTTTGTAAATTCAGTAGCCTCACTCAATTGATCTCTAACAAATATGAGAACCTTGAATTGGAATTTGTATTTTATAGTTATCTTATTGGTTATTTTCCTTATTAGTGTTACATATCCCCTAAGTTCCATTTTTTTTTGGAGTGAGTAAAGTGGCTGCGAAACATGGGTACATGCTAAGAAGCACGGACACTTTAGTTTGGCTAGCGTGTTCGACACGTGTCGGACACTTGGACACTCTGATACTTGTTGGACATGTATCCGACACTTCTTTGCACAATTGATATGTAGCAAACACTAGTTGTACAAAGTCAATATAGGTCCATGTCGAACACTTGTCAAGTATACTAAATAGACACAATACTAAATAACAAAAATAATAAATTTTAAGAGTGAAATACATCAAACTCATTTTTTTAAGCACACAAATGCATGAACTTATTGATTTTGAGTTTCCTTCTGGTATAAAAATGATATATATTTTAAAAAATGTATATTTTATTAAACGTGTCCATGCCGTGTCCGTGTCCTAGATTTTCAAAAAATGACGTGTCATCGTATATATGTCATGTCGTATTCGTGTCTCATGTTCATAGCCGTGCTTCTTAGGGTACATGCTGTTGTCGTATATGTCTGCAATTCCTATACTTATTAGTTTCTTGGATCTTGTATTCTTTTCGATTTGTTTGATAGCAAGGTAGTAGCTTAAGTGATTGCTCAATTAGTTTTCCCCTATGTTGGAAGTTGGCAAATATTTCAAAGTGCTTTTGTAGCAGGTTTGTAATATAGCAGTGATTGCTATATTAGCTGGAAATCAAGTTGAAGCCTAGTCTTGCAAGCTGACTGTTATCCTAGTCAGCATTCTCTCAACTAATTCTTCTTGTCCGTTTGTACAGCAGATGGTGGCATGAAGAATCATTTTGCCAAGTCAGTCTTATACATGTAATGGATCCTAGCATGTGCGAAAAGTGTGAGTGCAAAAGGATTGTATATAGGGTTTTTAATTCCCTAGCCTTCTGTGAGAGGAGTTTTAGAGTGTGAGAGAGAAAGACTGAGAGTGAGAGTACTCTGTAGCTTTTGCGGCTGAGTAGGTCTGATCCTGCTGATTGAGAGATTGATTGTAATGAATGATTGTTATAATCATTGATTGAGTAAAGGGACTAGAGTGGATGTAGACCATTGTTATTAAGGTCGAACCACTATAAATCTCTGGTGTAATCTTTCTTTTCTCCCTTCCTCTGTTTTATTGTTCTGTTATTCTTTCGTTTGCTTGATTAATTCTGCTGGATTTGAGCTTGTTTTTGAGGAATTGTTCAACACCCTATAACTATTTAGATCATTGTATTGTATCTTATGGTCCGTGTTTTTTAAAGCTTGAGGTGCATTAAAAATGTAAGAGCCCTTAGGAGCTTAAGCGCTAGGTGCAAAAAAGAGCGTAGACTTTTTCTTTTATAAGGCGCACAATAGAAAAATGTATAAATTTTTTATACATGAAGAAAAATAGTATGACAAATAATAAGTTGATGAAAACTGAAAAGTTTAAGAAAAGTAGAGCTTTATTCGGGATTGTAGGAAAAAAAAGATGAGTATCTTTTAAGAATATTCATGAGCTCCTCATTCGACATTCATTAAAATAAGGAAGATGCAAGAAGTGCTTGCAACAAACTCCTAAAGGAGTTGAAAGTACAATAAAGAAACCAAATTTGAAAAAATAAAAGCATCCTACTTAACATATATCATTAACAGAGTAATTAACACATAACTTAGATTGAGAATTAATTCTTGTTTGTTTAGCTCCCTTGTTCTCTCTTATGTTTTCTGTTGGCATCAGAGAAATTAACACATAGCTTAGATTGAGAATTAAAACTTGTTTGTTAGCTCTCATGTGTTCTCTCTTATGTTTTCTGTTGGGTTTGTCTCTATTTTCGAGAATACCTCTTAAAATTCTTGAATCCCTTGCATTTGTGATCATATACCATTAGGAGTCATTCATTTATCCCTCATCGATTAAATAGTATTAAGGGTAGACTTCTAACCTTTCTTTCTTCTTTATTTTATTTTTTCTTACTGTGGGATACTTTGTCCACTTATATGACATACCATTGAAATTCTTATTAAATTAGATTGTTATCTGCATTTACGTGGTATAATATAATTCATATGTACCCTGACTGTTTGATTACCTTTTCTTCAAAGGTTTTGATCATATGAAGCGATTTTTTTTGTCATTTTTTGAATAGCTATTGAAATAATTTATGGTTAACTCATGAAGTCTACCAAAGATCGGAGTTAAATTCGCGGCCTTTGAGTTGTTGTCGTTGCATGGAGCGACCAACCACGGATAAAACGACAAAGAGTGGGAAATCTCTTGTGATAGTGATACCTTGTCTTGAATGGTATTGATCATATAAAATATTTTAAATTATACAAAACACCCCTGATAGGTTTCAGTAATACCTTAAAAGTTTCATTTTTACCCTTAAACTTTAAAGTTGTTTCAAAATAACCCTTTAGTCATTTTCCGTTGAATGAAGATGGGAAATTGATGTATAGTGGCTTGTAAAATAGTAGTATACGTGGCGTAGGTGCAAATTCCGATTATACCCCTAGATATGTTTCAATTATGTCCTTGAACTTTAGAGTACATTTCAACTATGTCCCTGGTACCTACAAACTACGGTAGTTTTGAAAGTTTAGGAGCATTATTGAAACATATCCTAAAGTTTAGGGTAATTTTGTATAATTTAACCTATAAACTATGCCCACAATTTGTAGGTAATAACTTATGTTGTTGCAATTTAGATTTGCACATTTCTTTAAAATTTAAGTTCATTCCTTTATCTGGCCTCCACGTTTTGTAGGCTCTCTGAAGCTCAGTATTTTATCAAGAAAAAAAAAATTGAGAATTGCACATTTTAGGTTAGGTTAGGTTTTCACTTGAAATTTTCCCACTCTTTTCAATTTATCTGTGGTTGGGTCGCTCCATGTAACAACTACGGACAGGTTAAAGGCCGTGAGTTTAACTCCTTTATTTTTGGTATACTTCATGTCATGCCATACAGCCATAAATTATTCCAACAACTTCTCAAAAAGAAAAAAAAAATCATTTCAGACCGCTTTTCTCTAATCTAGAATTTCTTGAGTATTAATCCTTTGGTCAAAGGTTGGCAACTCAACATTTTCTTTATTACTTGATCTTTTGCTTGGGTTTTCATGGGTTGGTATTCTTCTTGATTTTATTCTTTCCTTTTGGTTGAAACCAAGTGCATTCCTCTTCGTTGGTATGCACTAAGTCAAAGTTAGAATATGGAGTGATGTGGGGTCCTCATGGGATGAATCTTCAAAGTACATTCCCATGTTCTAAGGTTGTCAATCCGTTGTTGAATGTTAGTCCATATCTACGATTGAGGTGTCCATGCCAACGATGGAATGTTCTATTGTTGCTGTTCTATTGGGTATGTCCATAACCAGGTTCAAATATTATTGTATTTCAAACATGGCAAACGCGTATGATTTTTGTTCTGACCTTCTGGCATTTTAAGCTTAACATTGGCCATTCCTTAGAAAATCCGGTACCCTTCTTCATGGAGGGAAGGACAACAATCTGAACTAAACTTCTATTCATCTTCTAACTTCTGAGTAGAAAAATATCGTAGGGAGCCTTTAGGCCTAAAATTTAACTGAATCTTTTACCTGGTAAAACTGGTCTCAACTACCTTAAACCTTTGATAACATAGTAAAAAATCTAGTGGTAATTAATTATGCTACTTTGCCACTAATAATTATTAAATATTTGAATAATTATGAAGTCAAAATTCTAATTGACAATATGCAATATTACTAATTGAATGTCAATAGATCAATAAAACTCATATAATGTTGAGAACTTTAAGGTATTTTTCAATTATGCCCCTAGAGTTTTAAAAAGTTTCAATTTAACTCTTGAACTTTGAAATTTTTTAGAAATTTTAGAAAAAATAATCATTGGGGAGTTTTTCTGTTACAATAATAGATGAAAATTGATATGGTAGTTGATGTATAAAGATTGGAAGACATTATTGACATTATTTACAATTCAATTTCAACTATACAGAAGATTTAGATCGTTGTTACCGTGCATATCAACTTTGAAGATATCGTTGGTATCATGTTTGCAAAATCAAAATTTATACATTAGCTGCCACGTGAATTTACATGAATGATTTTGTAAGTGATGTCATGTTTGCCTTCTAATTTTGTACACATCAATTGTTGTGCCAATTTCCATCCATTATTTTAATGGAAAAACTCTCAAAGTGTTTTTTTAGAACAATTTCAAAGTGCAAGGGTTAAAATACAACTTTTCAAAGGGGCATAATTGAAACATACCTCATGGTTCATGACTATTATATATAATTTAACCTTTAATTAATCAAATAAACAAATATGGAAATAGGAAGAATATAAATAACAAATAAAACACATTTAGAACTTACAAATCTACAAAGAAATAAAACATCAACTATCAACTAAGGAATGAAATATCTTTTCCCTTTAGGGCTCTCCAATTTATAGAGATTTTCTCAATAGAAGCAATTATCTCTGAATAAAGAATCTCTAACTAATCGTGAAATCCTCTTTTAAATAGAATTATTTATATTTATTTATAATTTATAATAAAAGAGTCATAAAAATAAATATAAATAATAAATAAAAGAGTCATAATCAATAAAGAAACATGTATGGAGCACGTTGTCTTATTTTATTCTATCTCTTTATTTTAGTAAAATAGTCTTAAAGAATTTTCCACACCCAATTTGATGTGTCCTAATGTAATAAGGATACCCACATGATGTTCTTGATCTTTTTCCATTAAAGAGACTTTTAATTTTCCTCCTCATTGCTCTACATCACAATAGATGATGTGGAGTTTTCAAAGAGCTATAATAAGCAGTAACATTTGTACGCAATGTTCGGAAAAAATATTCTTCCTATTTCATATTTCACATTAAAGGGTAACATATACTAGGGGTGTTCATAATAACCGACAAAACCGACTCGACCGACCGAAACCGACCGAACCGACGTCGGTCGGTCGGTTTAGAGAATGAGTCGGTCGGAGTCGGTTTTGCATAATCATCTATCTCCAGTGCTGGATATTTTTTGAAAATCCCCGACTGACCGACCGAGTATATACTAACTTGCTGGATATTTTTTCTTTTTGAATCTTTTTCCCTCCAATCCTCATTAATGCCATTAATGTTTGATTGATAGCATTAATGAGTGGCACACGGTTTTCTTAAAACCACTAATTGTTTTAACATAAAAAAATAATTTTTTTCATCTATTCTGTAACGCCCCAGGTTTTAATATGATCTAACCTAGTGACATTACTAAACTCCTATTCAAACCAACCGAGAGCTTCGAAAATTTCGGCAGTATAACGACGTACATAAGACAAACCCAAAATTTTAATCACCTGTTTAACTCAAAACAACACTTCTATAATATCCATTCTACTCCACTTTTGCTCAGCACATCAGAAACCAACTTCACAACCACAATACGAGTCAGGTCTCGTATTCACAACTAATGACAAACCACGACTTCCTTAAGTAAAAGCAAAACACTTAACTTCTTAGGAGCAACTTAACTTTATTAAACTATGCACAACCGGAAGCGAGAAGATGGTAAACTAATTTAGAACTTAAACATATTACAAAAGAGTCACCAATCTAAATCCACCAAACTGACTAAGGACCACAACTAAAGTCCTATCTCAATAGGCAAGGAAATAAAACAAACTCAGCTACTAGGGTCATTCCTCGTGAGCTTCCTCCTCGACATCACTGGGCACATAAAGCTCATCATCTGCATAAACTGAAAATGTTGGGGGAAGAAAGGGGAGGAGTATCAGTACAACCACCGTACTGGTAAGTAGCTCACACCCGGTTTATAAAGCGATAAACAACCCGCATGCTCTTAAAACACGAAAATAACAATGCCAACACATGCTCATGCAAAAATGGGACGACAACATGAATCCACGCATCATGCTATGCACCCCCACATGGTTTCCGCGCCATGCCCGCACACTCACACGTGATTTCCGCGTCACGCTCCGCACTCACAACTCACACGTGATTTCCGCGTCACGCTCCGCAAACCCACCCAACACATGTATTATTACGCGCCATGCGCAGCGCCACTCACACGTGATTTCTGCGTCACGCTCCGCACTTACACCCACACGTGATTTCCGCGTCACGCTCCGCACACACACCCAGCACATGATTTACGCGTCATGCTCCGCCTCTCCCCAATGAACACACACTATGCAGACATGACTCACATGCAACATAGCCAACTGACAACAGAATCTCATGCTTATGGAAATTAACAAAGCGACATGCTCATTTCACGTAACGAATTACATTTATATCAAGCGCAACATATAATAACAGAACAAGTAAAACAAACATCATGCTCAAGAAACAAACAGACTCGTCCAGGTAGAAACTACCTACCAAAAGCTTACGAGCGCTTCTAAAGAACTCCTTAAACAGCTCAAAAGATCCAGATACACTCCTAAACAACAAGGATAACTTCTAAAAATAAGAACCAACCTACTGAATACCTTAAACATGCTAGAAAGGCCAAATTCAATCGAGAAAGGCTATTTCCTTACTGGACAGCCACTCAGAATTCCCCAAAATAAAAACCCAAAACCTTTAGACCATGGGCAACCACGTCTAAGGCACAACGGGCAATGGGTATTTGCTGAATGACCATATTTAAGGTTTTTCAGCCGCTAGCCAGCACATAATAAGCATTAACTCATAATGATTGGGCAAAGCTACTAAGGCCTAGATAACTAATGAGAAACGATTTAGCATGCTTTAAACCATAAACAGCAAGCAGAAACTCATAACTCATGATTTAAGAACCTACAAGAGTTGGGTAAAACTAATTAGGCGACGACACATAATGGGCATAAATAGAAGCATGCTTTTAAGCCATGAACAACCAACGATAACCCATTTAACTCACATTCTAAGGACTCTAAATGTTGGGCAATACTTATAAGGCCTAAATAACTCATGGGTATGGTTTAAACATGCTTTTAAGGCTATATCCTCTAATGGATATCAATCTCTTAAGCTAATAAACTAAAGACAGCAATGATTCTTACCCAAACGAACCCGATTCCACTCGAGACGGGTTATATTAACCTCGAACAGTGTGTTAGAATACTCCTTGGCTAGTGGGTATTCGAGTTTGAAGTGTATCGAACCCAATCGAACACTTAGACGGCGCTGCAGAACAGAAAAGCAACACAATCCTAAATTTCCAGCCCCTAAAACGAATGAGTATTTAAATTTAAGCTTTAACCAAGTATGGGTAAGGCTTAAACTTACCCGACAAAGAGATTCGAGGCCAAATCGCTTGCTAGACAGAAGCAAAATCGCACAAAAGCGAGGCTCGGATTACTGGACGCACGCGAATCTGGCTGAACAAAGTGGTGGGAGTTAGATCGACCTTATCTCATCTAAGAATGAGAGAAAAAAAACTTACCCATGATTTTAAGGCTGAAAAACATGGAGAAAGAGAGACCCACGAGATTTACCTTGTTGAAACGCAAGGAAAAGAGGGGAAAAAAAGCGGTGGCGCTTGGGTCTCTGTTTTCCGGCGAGGGACAGCAACGGCGACGACTGCGGCGAGGATATGCGGCGGCGGCTGGACGAAAAGGTGACGACGGAGGCTTGAGCGACGGCAGCGCTGAACGTGGAGGCTGCGCGACGTGAGGAAGAAAGGGAGGCAGTGGCTGGCGGCGCCCGCGGGTGGGAGACGCAGGAAGGCGGCGACGCAAGGAAGGAGAAGCGGCGGTGGGTGGAGATGGCGGAGACGATCACGCACGGGAGAGAGAGAGAGATGTGGCCGGAGATGGAAAAACGCAGGGAGGGGGTCGGTTGGCGCACGCACGAGAGAGGAAAGGAGAGTGAAGGTGAGGCAAAAATGATTTACTTGGGGTTTTTTTTTTTTTTTTTAATTCCTTTACTCCATAACTTCCAATTAAAACGGAAAACCACGATTTACACTCCCACAACCTCTCAAATTAACCGATTCACACTCAGCCACTTACGCATGACACACAGAAAAAATATATCGAGATAAGTTTCCAAAACATCAATTGGAGGCTAAAATTAAATTCTAATAATTTTTCCCCATTAGAATTCAATCACAATTAACCCAAAATGGCATAGCTTCGAAACGCGGGGCGTTACATATTCTCTCTCTTTCCTTTCCTATGCATTCAATTTTACATATTCTCTTTTCTCCTCTACCCATGGTGAGTTCCATTTTTTTTCTTTCTTCTTTCTCTTTTCTTCTCCATTTCTTCTCATTTTTTCTTTCATTTCTTCTCCATTTCTTCTCTCTTCTCCTTTTTTCTTTCTTTTCTTCTCATTTTTTTTAGTTCGTCGGAATGAAAAAAAAATGGATCGTTGTCGTGTTTCCTTTTTTTCTTTTCTCCTCATTTTCTCCCTTTTGTTTTAATTTCGTTCGCCGGAGAGAAACCGACAAATACCGACTGACCGACTGCATATTCAGTCAGTCGACACCTCCATCCTCTAAAAACCGATAAAAACCGACCTGTTGGTTGTCAGTGCAAGTTGTAGTCCAAAACCGACACCGACCGACCGACGAACACCCCTAACATATACAAGAGAACCCTAACTAAAAGAATGTACAATTACGATTAAGGACAACTATACAATAACATATATATCATAACACTCCCCCTCAAGCTAGAGCAAACATGTCAACCATGCTCAGCTTGTTGGAAAGATAAATTATTTTTGCTCGTTTAAGACTTTGGTGAGAATATCTCCCAATTTTTTTTTTCGGTCATCATGTATGTGGATACCAACCCTTGTTGTATTTTCTCATGAAAGAAGTGACATTCCACTTCAATATGTATGTTTAGTCCTCTCATGAAACATTGGATTAGATGCAATGTGAAGTCCAACGTGATTATCACACCACAATTAAGCTGGCATGGTAATATTAAACCCTATTTGTCAATAGTTGATGTATCCACACTATTTTACATTAAGATTGTGCCATAACTCTGAGTTAGCACTCAAATGTGAAACCACATCCTGCTTCTTACTCCTCCACAATATTAAGTTGCCTCCTACAAAGACACAACATCCAGAAGTTGATCTTCTACCTTCTTTAGATCTAAGCCCAATCAGCATCTCAAAAACATTCAACTTTTGTATGACCATGATCTTTATATAAGATTTCACACCCAAGAGTAGCTTTTAGGTAGCATAGAATTTGTTCTACTGCAGCCCAATGGTCAACTGTAGGTGATGACATATTGACTTACAATACTTATTGAATAAGCGATGTCTAGTCGTGTCACTATTAGATAATTCAATTTCCCAACCAATCTTCTGTATCTTTCAGGATCTTTAAATAATTCTCCTTCTTTAGTGAGTTGCAAATTTGGTATCATTGGAGTATTGCATGGTTTTAGCTCTTAGGTAGAAAATAAGCTAGAATTACTTGTCATGTGGGCTGTGGTACTAGATTCTATGACCTGTTTGGTAGAGGATGTAAGAAGACAATGATTCAGATTACCTGACTCAGTAATAGTTGTAATAGGATTCGAGGAAGATGATGCTTGTAACGATTCTTGGTAGAGTTGGAATTTAGCAAAATCATCTATTGAAATAGAAATGGAAACCGGAAGCAATTTGAACAAGTTGAGGTCTATGATCGACCGACCCTCATTGAACAACTTTCTACCGTCACATTTCATATGACTAGACTTACAACAGTAATTACATATAATCTCCTGTGAATCTTATTGTCAATTATCATAACCAATTCTTTGAGTATTGGTGTTAGTTCCTTTAGTAACCTTAGGGTCATTATTTCTACCAATTAGAGCACTATTAGATTGAGAAAGAGATGAATTGGATTGAGGATTTTCAGTACAAAAAACTCTACTAAAAGCTTTTTCCAAAGGGAAAATTTTAGAACTAAATAGAATTTGTGTTTCCACCCAGTTCAAGTTGAAGTCCATTCAAAAATATCGTGATGGCCATCTTTTCTCATTGGGTTTGTTGAGCCTTTATAATCCCCACTAAATGGGAATAATGTATCAAGTTCTACATACAACTTCTTAAATTGTATGAAATAATTTGTAACAGATTGTTCTCTTTGAGCTCCAAATGTTGTACATTCTACATACATTCTTTACTTGAGTATAAAAATTCTAAGAATGCTAGTAGTTCTTTCACAAACTCACAATGAATAACCAAACCAACTATCTCACTCTTTATTGAATTCTTTATTCCAAGGTACAATCGAGCATCATCTCTAAGTCAAGTCTTCTTTGTGTCATCATCTGGTAGATTCTCAGTTATATAATCATGTATCTCAGTGCCATAGATACAATTGAATTGTAAGACTCCAATCATAGTAATTTGAGCAATTTAACTTATGTTCCATGAACTTTGATGCAAGAGAAACCCCATTTGATATTAACCATAGGTTTTACCTCATCCATTTAGTAACACAAAACCTAATAATAGACCTCAATACAAAAAAAAAAAAAAAAAAAAGAAAAGAAAAAAGAATTGAACATCACAAAATCGAACCAAAACCCGAAGCAAAGCACACAACCTAAGGCAAACTCGACCTATTTTGGAAAAACAAGTATACAGATAGTACGAAAATGTCAGCATGAGACGAATCCAAGTGATGGAAGAAGGCTTCCCATGCACCCTCACGTGTTGGCAAGTGGCAATGGCGACATAACCTTTCGACGGTGCATGTGGCTCACGCATGGCTACTTCCAACGATCAACGTTGGTGATTTGACTCCCTTGAAGGCGACGCTTCTCCTGAGGTGGGTGGTGTTGACAAACAATCCTTCTAATATGGTGATCTTAAAATTCAAACCCTAATCCTACTTGGAAGAGAAGAAACTGTAACAGTTAAAAGAAAATTCTAAAACCCTAAACCTGACAATGATACCATGTATGCAGTATTTGAGAAAATACTCTTCCTATTTCACATTAGAGAGTAACATATAGGTGGTATACAAGAGAATCCTAACTAAAAGAATGTACAATTGCTATTAAAGACAACTATAGTTATACAATAACATATATATCATAACAACATTAATGCCTCCTTGTTCCTAATAAGTCCTAAACTCACCCTCTCTGAGATTGGAGTAAGTGCCATTGACTGTCTCCCATATCTCACTTGTTATTTTATAAACACCTTTGAAGTTCTTCAAAGACATATTTCTTTCCTTGGTTTTCGAGCCTTCAGTATTTTAATTGTGTTGGGGTTGATGAATGTCGAGATCACCTATCCTTCTCATGTCATGTGGCTATTGCTGGTTTTCTTTATTCAATTCATTTAAAATCTAGTAGTGGTGTCTTTGTCAAAGGTGTAGGCAGGAACTGCATACTAAAGTTGCTAGTTGGGCCGGTATTATCTTCTTGTGCCAATGTATTATGAATTAATGGCTTCATATCCATAATTTCAGAAATTTAGTTTGAAAGGAATCGGTAGATAATTGAAGACACCATTAATGTGGAGGGTTTTTATTTGAACCATCAAGCTTCACAATAGTTGTGCTTGCTTATAAGTTGTTCAATCATTTTCTCCCGGTGCTTGATTTATAATTTGGGAGGCTTTTATTTTCTCTCATTGGTGATTTGTATTTTCTTTACTTTGCGTTTCTCTCGCTCCTTCTAGGAGTTTCTTTCCTAAGAATTTTTTTTTATCTTCACAATAGTAGTGCTTGCTTATAAGTTGTGTTCAATCATTTTCTCCTGGTGCTTGATTTATAATTTGGGAGGCTTTTATTTCCCTCATTGGTGATTTGTATTTTCTTTACTTGGCGTTTCTCTCGCTCCTTCTAGGAGTTTGTTTCCTAAGAAATGTTTTTATCTTTTCATTAAAGTACTCAGAAGTTTCCATCTTGTTAAAAAACAATATAACTTTGGCTAATTGCTATTTGTTCACGAGCAAGAAAAAAGAAAAAGATTTGACACGTGTGAGAGTTTTGAGGTGGTGTTACAAATTTGTTGGATATGGACGTATTCCTCAGACTATTGTGTATTGACTTTCTAGATTTATTCACTCACCATGGTCTTGTATCATACATACGTAAACAAAAATTCTATATTTTGTTTTCTATCACATGGTCTCTTCTCTTGGTAACCCCCACCTTTTCCCTGTCTTTTCAGACCATTGAAAGTAGCCTCCGGGAAGTTACAAACTGTGTGAAATCTTTCATAGCAAGTTTGGTACGTTGGCCCATACTTCCCTAACTTTCTTATCACACAGTGGACTACTTATGTTAGTTGGACATATAATTTTCAGAACCTAGTGGACCTTGCTGGAAGTGAACGTGTTTCTCAAACTAGTGCAGATGGTGCAAGATTGAAGGAAGGCAGCCACATCAACTGTAGTTTACTGACACTTACAACTGTCATTAGAAAGCTAAGGTAAGCCAATTTAATCTAATTTAATTTCACTCGAATAAGCTGAAGGAAATTTTTAAAAATTTATTCCATCTGGATTCCATGTTCAACTAGTTGCTCAAGCTAGTTATAGAGTTCAATTTGTGCAACATGAATTTTAGGGTTGTTCTGATTTGCTCCTAATAGGAGTGATTTGTAACTTTGCTTATATCTTTTTCATAATATCAATGAAAGTTAAGTTTTTTTTTAAAAAAAAAAACTTGGTGTTTGGAAGGATTTCGTATTGATAAGATTGTCTATACAGTACAAGATGTTTTCCTTTTTTGTTTTTCCTCCTCCTCTGAGAATATGGTTCTTTTATGACACTTGTGTACAAAGTATTAGGGAAAATATATATATCATTCACATAAGAGAATAACACATATATATAGGAATACAAGAAAACCCTAACTTAAGGAATGTACAATTACGATAAAGGACATAGTAACCAAATAACATATATCATAACACTCCCCCTCAAGTTGGAGCAAATATGTCAATCATGTCCAACTTGTTGCAGAGATAAGTAATCCTTGCTCCATTTAATGCTTTGGTAAGAATATCTCCCAATTGTTCTCCTGTCTTCACATATCCTGTGGACACCAGCTCTTGTTGTATTTTCTCACGAATGAAGTGACAATCCACTTCAATATGTTTAGTCCTCTCATGAAACACTAGATTAGATGCAATGTGAAGTGCAGCTTGATTGTCACACCACAATTTAGCTGACATAGTAATACTGAACCCTATCTCCGTCAACAGTTGATGTATCCATACTATCTCACATACAGATTGTGTCATAGCTCTATATTCTGATTCAGCGCTCGAACGTGAAACCACATTCTGCTTCTTACTCTTCCATGAAACCAAATTGCCTCCTACAAAGACACAATATCCAGAAGTTGATCTTCTATCTTCTTTAGATCCAACCCAATCAGTATCTGAAAAACATTCAACTCTTGTATGACCATGATCTTTATATAAGATTCCACGCCCTGGAGCAGCTTTTAAGTAGCATAGAATTTGTTCTACTGCAGCCCAATCAAGTACATACTTTCGTTGTGACAAAAAGATACCTTTCTTGCTTCTCATCACTTCAATACCCAAAAAGTACTTTAGTGTTCCAAGATCCTTGGTATGAAATTGACCCTGAAGGAAAGTTTTGAGAGAGGCTATACCTGATGTATCATTACCAGTGATAACAATATCATCAACATACACAACAAGCAAAGTAATACCATTCTCAGATCGTCGATAGAAAACAGAATGATCAGACGTACTCTTCTTCATTCCAAATTGCTCAAGTGCCTGACTAAACTTACCAAACCATGCACGTGGACTCTGTTTTAATCCATACAATGATTTTCTAAGGCGACAAACTTTATCACTCTCCCCCTGAGCAACAAATCCAGGTGGTTGCTCAATATAAACTTCCTCCTGAAGATCGCCATGTAAAAAGGCGTTCTTGATGTCTAGCTGATGTAAAGACCAACCTTGAGTAGTTGCCATGGAAAAAAACAATCGAATAGACGTTAGTTTAGCAACTGGAGAGAATGTATCAGAATAATCAATCCCATAAACTTGAGTATATCCTTTAGCAACAAGACGGGCTTTCAAACGAGCAACGGATCAGTCAGGATTGACCTTGATGGCAAACACCCATTTACACCCAATGGCCTTCTTGCCTGCAGGACGAGATACTAAATCCCAAGTACCATTAGCATCTAAAGCATTCATCTCCTCAATCATTGCATTGCGCCAACCAGAATGAGATAACGCTTCATGAACAGAGTTAGGGATAGAGATAGAATCAAGGGATGTGATAAACGAATATGTGGGTGATGACAACTGGTTATAAGACACAAGGGAAGAAATAGGATAAGTACATGTGTGCTTACCTTTACGAAGGGCAATGGGAAGATCATCACTTGGTCCAAGATCAGATGTCGAAGAATCTTGTGGCGTAGGACATGTGCCTGAAGGTTCCTGTGATGGCCTCCTGGAGTATACCTGAGTAATGGGTGGACGAGGAGGGATAGAAACTGATGGGGAAGGATCATGGGATGATGATGGAGAGATAATCTCATAGATAAAGAGATCATCATCCTCCCCCTCACTCGAGCTCGACAATGACGGACTAAAAGGAGTATCTTCGAAAAAGATAACATCTGGAGAAATAAGATATTTGTTAAGACTAGGACAATAGCAACGATATCCCTTTTGAACACGAGAGTAACCGAGGAAGATGCACTTCAAGGATTTAGGATCTAACTTGGTACGATGAGGATGAACATCTCGAACAAAACAACTGCAACCAAAGATTTTTGGTTCAATGGGAAACAAAGGTTTGGTGGGAAAGAGTACACGATAAGGAATCTCACCATTAAGGACGGACGAAGGCATTCTATTAATTTAGAAACACGCTGTGGAAACTGCATCGGCCCAGTAAGGCTTTGGTACATGCATTTGAAAGGATAATGCTCTCGCAGTCTCAAGTAAATGCCTATTTTTCCGTTCAGCGACCCCGTTTTGGGATGGAGTGTCAGCACATGAAGATTGATGAATAATTCCATTTTTACACAAATAAGAACCAAGCATGTGAGAAAAATATTCACCGGCATTATCAGTGCGCAAAGTTTTCAAAGACACATTAAACTGAGTTTGGATTTCAGCATGGAAAGCACAAAAGTGAGAAAGTAACTCAGAACGATTTTTCATTAAATATAACCAAGTTAGACGAGAGTAGTCGTCAACAAAAGTAACAAAATAACGAAATCCAGTTTTGGATAATACTGGACACGGACCCCAAACATCAGAATGAACTAATTCAAAGGGAGCACTAGCTTGTTTATTGACTCTAGGACTCGAGCTAAGACGATGAAATTTAGCAAACTGACAAGACTCACAACTTAAAGACGACAAAGACTGAAAAGCGGGATAAAGCTTCTTCAACACAGACAAAGAAGGATGACCCAAACGATGGGAGTTTGAAGACAAAAGGAACAAGTTCATGGAGAGATATAATACGATGGGAGTTTCCTTTGAAGAATCGCAAAGTAGTTCAATGTGCCATTTAACATAATCCATACGAGAATATTAACCTGCTTCGGACTCTTGGACTTCCAAATTGCCATATACCCTTACCCATAAGAGAAGAAGAAGAGGCCAAATGTGTTGATAAAGATCTCACAGAAAAAATACTTGATGACTCTAACTACTAACTTCTTTGGTCAGAATTGATATCAACATGAATCGAATGTAGACTAGCCAAAAGCAACTGAAAATGTAAAATTTCCTCTTCCTTTAAAAATAGATAAAGTGATGTCATCCTAATGATCAAATACTGAACCATTGGGGAAGGAAGAGACCGAAAACAACCGAGGGAATTTTTTTTTTCAAACGAGAGCCATTAGCCCAAATGTCATGCGAAGATAGAATTCTTTTGCCATTGCCCAATTTGAATATAGCCAGGGAGTCCACCTGTTTTCATACCTTGGAGATATTAATCCAAGGACTACGAATACCAGATGTGTGCCAATTGAATGCTTTAGAATCATGAATACTTAACACCACTTTTCACTGGAGGAAATCTATTTTGTGCATGAATCTCCAACCCCATTTAACAACGAGGAAGTTCCTATATTTCAAACCTCCAATGCCTAAACCTCCCTCCAATTGAGCTTGAGTAACCAAATTCCATCTCACAAGGTGGTTAATCTTACCTCCTTCCTTACCTTCCCAAAAGGACCTCATTAATCTTTGTATCAATAAACTAACTTTAGGAGGCATTAAAAAATTGACATGTAGTAAAGGGGAGTTGAAAACAAAACCGGATTACGAAGACTTCCAGGAGATCAGTTGAATCTCTTCCATCGATCAAGTTTTTTCTGAATTTTATCAATCATAGGCTGCCAAAAAGGTGAATTCTTTGGATGACCACCAAGAGGAAGGCCGAGCTACATAAAAGGCAAGTGTTCCACTTTACAATTCTTTTTTTGAAAAAAGAAACAAAATTTTTCATTGAATAAATGAAAAGAGTCTAATACTCAGAAAATACGAACTCCACCACAAAGGAGGGAAAAGTAAGGAAAAAAAGATACAAAGGAAGCAAAATTGCATGTCAATCAAGACTAATGGCAAATAATGGGAAAACAACAAAAAGCTTGAAGAGAGAACACCAAGAAGAAGCCCTCAATCTAGCAGAAACAAACTACCACTTTACAATTTAAACGAGAAGCCACTTGATGGATCTTGGAGTCATCCACATTTAATACCACATATGAAAGACTTCTCCCAATTAACTTTCTTACCAGAACACCGTTCAAATAATTCAATTGTGTTAATTGAGAGTGTTAAACATAGCCTCGTCGTACTTACAAAATAAAAGCGTATCATCTCCAAATTGGAGAATAGGAACATGGACTTTGTCTTTCCCTACTACAAATCCTTCAAAAATTTCTTTGGAGTAAATAATGTCAATAAGAGCACTTAACACTTAACTTACAAGGAGAAAAAGGAAGGGAGAAAGCAGAGCACCTTGTATTAGTCGCCAAGTAGCAGAAATTCGACCTCGAGGTCTCCCATTAATGAAAATAGAGAACTTAGGATCCTGAATACAATCTTAGATCCAAGAAATCCACTTTTCATTAAAAGATTTAAGTTTCAACACTTCAACTAGAAATTGGGAATCCATTTTGAGAAGGCACTTTGAGAAGAAGAAATGACACTACTTTCTTCAATCTTTCAACTAGAGCTTTCGCAAGAATCTTATAAACTGGGTCTAAAATCTTCCATAAAAGCTGTTGTCTCCCTCTTTTGAATCAAACAAATAAAGTTTTCTTTCATGCAAGAATTTAAGTGACCATTATAATGAAGTTCAGCAAATAAACAATGGAAATCTAACTTCAAAAGGGACCAAGATTATTTTGTGGACTCCTCTTTTGAGGCCCTTTTTCTAGTTTGCCTCACTTTTGTTGTATGCCCTTGTATTCTTTCCTTTTTTTCTCAATGAAAGTTCGGTTTTTCATCCCAAGAGAGATAGAGTTACCATTTATTGTTTTGGTTACTATATTGACATATGACATTGTGCACTTAAACACTTCCCTTCCTCAAAAGTTATATATATATATATATATATATATATATATATTTTGACAAGAAACAAAACTTTTCATTGAAAAAATGAAAAGAGGCTAATGCTCAAGAATACAAACTCCATAAAGGAGTGAAAAGACAACAAGAGTAACGAAATGAGTACAAGAACAAAGATTAAAAAGCATTAATAAAAAGATATGAAGGAACACATTCTGAGTCAGACATATGCCCTGAAGAGAGAATCTCATGAACAATTTGGACAAAGAACACCACATTGATGCCTTTAAACGAGAAGCTTCAGAACAATCAAACCAAGGAAGATACTTGCTCTGAAAAATTCTATGATTTCTCTTCAACCATAATACTAAAAGAAAAGCTTAGCCCGCAATAATCCAAAACAACTTAGCTTTAGAAATTAGAAGAGAACAAGTGCATCTATCCTGGCCTCAATAACTGTCGATGGAGCATATTTTGCAGCATATCCATACATGAGAGCCAAAGCAGTATGTATGTCATCAGAGCAGCAGAACAGGAATCTCAGGAAAAAAACTATGCTCCACATTAACCAGAATGTCTTTCAGCTTTTCCAATATCGTATCCAAATGGGATGTTGCAACCAATCCCATATCTTTTGCCAAACCAAGCCTGTGAAGAAGTGCAGAATAATCATCATCAAAGACATAAAGTTCATATTGATTGTTGAAAGCATTTTCAAGAGATATAACCCAATTGATGTCCTTATTCACATCTGAAAATTCTTTGCAGCAAGAAAGCAATATCAGTAACCTCTGGAGCTTTTCTCTGCTTTTGTTGCCCATATATTTGACAGGAAACAACATAGGTAAACTTTAAGTCTGCTTGTGCCCTTGATTCTAGAGATAACTCAAACCCTTGATTCATGGGAAAGATGATTTGAGTTCTTTAATTTCAAGATCCTTCAGCCAATCTATCCGAGAAAAAAGCAACCTTCATTTAAAACCCTCACCAAAATATTCCATATGTCAAACTGCTCCCTCAAAACTGATGAAAACAGCTCATGCGTAACAACCTCATAAAGCTCTAATACAGCTTTTGCAGCACCTTTATCAAGTTCTCTTTTCAAGTCTTTCAACCCAGCTAAGTCCTTTAAACTTTTAGGATCATTTCTGTCTTCAATTTTGATGGCAGTGAGACTCACAAGAAACTCAACAAACATTTCTTTAGATGAAACAACCAGGAAGCAATGGAACGCCATTTCCACAATCTCTTTCTAACACCTAGGTTTTGCTCGTCAACCAAGGACTTTACTGCTTCAGATTCCATGCCAAGCCTCGGAAATTACTTACTAATTACTTTTAATAACAGGGGGTAAAAAGGGCCGAATTTCCTTCAACTGAATGTCTTGTCACAATCTTCTAAAAGAGATGAAAATTTGCTTGGAACAGAAACTAAGGGTGTTGCCAAAATATCACAAGCATTCAACTGAACTTCAGAAACTTTTTCGTCATGCTGGAAAATCCGATTAAAAGCCAGTGCAAAAGAGTCTTCCTCCAATAAATCATTGCTTTCATCATTCAAATACTGATTTTCAGCTTCAACACTACTAATACTCACCACTGAATCATCAGAATCAATAGGAGATAAATATGATTGATCAACTTTGCTTTCAACTTTGGATGAAGGAATAAAAACTCCCTTTGATAAAGAAGGGTTAGATTGAATGTTTGAAAGAATGTATTGATTGGATGATGTGGAATTTGATGACTCTTTAAGATTAGATTGACAGCACCTAGGTTGATTCAAAGCAGGGGGCAAAAATGAACAAGATTCTTCAATAACATCAGGGTTATAATTGGAATTAATGGTATTGAGTCCAATATTTCTGACTTTTCATATTTCCTTCGAGAATAATGAAGAGGAAAAGATTCATAATTCTTCCTTAAAGCCTTAGAAACATTCCGTTCATTATTTACCATCCCAACTGCATTACTTTTCTTCAAAACCGAAGGAGGGTCATGAAGAGGCGTGAATAATAAATCCTGGGACTCATGCAAATCTCCTTCATTGTTGTTAACGATTTAATTGGGCTGGCTAATTTTTCAAAAGATATATTTTTTATTACAGATATTTTGAAACAAACTGGGATTCCATTAAGAAGAATAAGAGAACAAAACAGGGACACAAAATTTTAACTACAATTGATGAATAGATAATTCAACCATCTTTGGAAGTGTTTGTGTTTAGTGTTGAATATGGAAACTTTGAGTGTGAAGAATTAAGAGTATAATGCTTAAAGATCTCTAGAAGCCTCAGATGCACCAACACTATTATAAAACAAAACTATCTTATTCAACCATATTATATATATATTTGATAAAAAGCCAACTTTCATTGAGAAAGAATGAAAGAATACAAGACATACAAAAAAGAAGCCCACAAAAGGGAGTCCAAATTGTTTATGTTCACACTTCTTTGTCCTCATTATTTTGAACAGTGATGTCAAAAGGATATTACGTTGAGTAATGTATTCATACTCGTAGTATTAGGAGATATACATTTCAAGTTTTCAAATATCAATATTAATTTCAATCACTTCCTTGATTTTTTCTGAAATATTTATGAAATATATCTGTGATTTTAAATCCTTAGTAATATTATCAATACCACCATTTTTAACCTTTGGATATCCTTGTTTGTAAGGAGGCTACCTATATCTCTCTGATTAATTAGATCTTCAGTTTCTTTGTACAAAAGATGAGGTGTTGATAATCTTTTTTGGAACAAAAATAATGTATTTATACTGGAAATTGGAAAACCCTGGAATGGGTTAGGTTGTGGAAGGCATTCATGTAATAAAGAATTTGAAGATGAATTTGGTCAATTTACTACTTGTTTCAATCTTTTTCTTTTCTAGGTTGTTTCAGACAACAGGTTATTGAAACATTTGCAAAGTGAAGTCGCCAGACTTGAGGCCGAACTCAAAAGTCCAGAGGTGTCTTCTTCGTGTATACAAACTTTACTACTGGAAAAGGATAAAAAGATTCAGCAGGTATCACATTGAATAATCTGTTCACATGCAACTTATTAAATGTTTTAGTTTCCATGCATACCCATGCCTGTTTTAGGACAATTATAAGATTGATTATTTGATGCAATGTTTTTATCTTGTTGATAGATCATTTTTTTTTGCATTTCCATTTTAATAAAACGATCTGAAACTTGTCTGTTCTTTTTGTTGGGTCTAAAGACCTGATTTCCTTCTTATGTCCGTATAAATTACTACAGTAAGAGAATTTTTTTTGTAGATGGAGAGAGAAATAAAGGAGCTAAGGTATCAACTTGAACAAGAAAGAAAAGTATACGAGGAACCAAAGGTACTTCTTTATTTTTGAGGTTTATAATATTCACTTTCATTATTGATTTTTGGGAAAAATACACTTTTGGTCCCTGAGGTTTGGGTTAAGTTACACTTTGGTCCCCGAGTTTTCAAACTCAACAAAAATACCCCTGAGGTTTGAGATAAGGAGCAATTTGGTCCCTGCCGTCTATTTTTCTGTTAAACCCTAACGGTAAGTTGACGTGGCACTATTATTTTAATTAAAAAAATGAATTTTCAATTTTTTTAAATAAAAATATATAAAAATATTAAAAATAATATTATTTTATTATTATTTTTTTAATTCTCTCTCTTTCTTCTCATCTTCTTTCTCCCTCCACTTCTTCCTTCCCCATCCCATTTTCTTCAGCTCCGGTGGCCGGCCGCCGACGAACGGCGACGACGGTGGCGGGCGACAGAATTTTTTATTTTTTATTTTCTTATTTCTTCTTCTTTTCTTCTTCCCTTCTTCTTCTTTCTCTTCTTTCTTCTGTTTTTTTTTTTTTAAAAAGAGTTTCGGGGAGGAGGAGCGCCTCCTCCTCCTCGATTCCGCGCTGGTTTCGGGGAGGAGTGCCTCCTCCCCCTCCCGTTTCAGAAGGCTTTGAGAATCACTTATGCTCGGGAGAGATAGTTTGATAAAAGGTTCCTAAACTTGGTAGAATAATTGCATGTTAAATTCATTCCATTAATTAATCCTCAATCTCAACAATGAAATCAATTCCCTAAGAGTCTTTCCATTTGAGTCTCCACCCTTTATTTTATGCTTTTTGTCTTTAGATTTATCCTTTTCATTGAGTTTTTCTCCCTAAATAAAATTGGATAAAAGTATTCACGGTGCTTAATTTGCTAGAAAACCAATCCAGAGGACGACACTCGTTTAATCACGAAAACACTATATTATTACTTGACCCGTACACTTGCGGTAAGCAATTTGCGCATCAAGTTTTTGGCGCCGCCGGCGTCGGCTGACCACCGGAGCTGAAGAAGATGGGATGGGGAAGGAAGAAGTGGAGGGAGAAAGAAGATGAGAAGAAAGAGAGAGAATTAAAAAAATAATAATAAAATAATATTATTTATAATATTTTTATTTAAAAAAACTGAAAATTCATTTTTTTAATTAAAATAATAGTGCCACGTCAGCTTACCGTTAGGGTTTAACAGAAAAATAGACGGCAGGGACCAAATTGCTCCTTATCTCAAACCTCAGGGGTATTTTTGTTGAGTTTGAAAACTCGGGGACCAAAGTGTAACTTAACCCAAACCTCAGGGACCAAAAGTGTATTTTTCCCTTGATTTTTTTAATTTTTTTTAATTTTTATTTATTATTATTATTTAAATATCTTTGACTTGACTTTTGTAGGGCATAGATGAATGTGGGCCTTCTCATGTAGTTAGATGTCTTTTTCAAGGAGATGATGACCGAACTTCCACTGCAATGCCTCCAGGATCCAAGCTCAGAAGTGTAGTTGGAAGGCAAGGAGCTTTGAGGCAATCAGTTACGTCTATAGATCCATCCGTGATTGTGCATGAAATCAGAAAGCTAGAACATTGTCAGAGGCAACTTGGTGAGGAAGCAAATCGAGCCCTTGAAGTGTTGCATAGGGAGGTTGCTTCCCATAAACTAGGAAGTCAAGAAGCTTCTGAAACCATTGCGAAGATGCTCTCTGAAATCAAGGACATGCATGTTATAAGCTCCATTCCTCGAGAAACCATTGTTGGAGACAAGACAAACCTGATGGAAGAGATAATTCGTTTTAAATCTGAAGGAACTGTTATTGAATATCTTGAAAAGAAACTTGAGAATGTTCAGAAATCTATCGACAAGTTGGTCTCATCCTATCCAAATCCAAACGATGAGGATACACCAGAGTTGAAGAACCAATATAAAAGGAAGAAAGTACTTCCTTTTACATTGAGTAACGCTGCAAATATGCATCAAATTATTCGATCACCTTGCTCCCCTATGTCCTCTTCCCGTAGTGTGATGAAGTATGAAACAGAGAACAGGGTTCCTGATAGAGTGACCATGGCTGTGGATGAACGTCCAGGGATGCGTAAAGTTCCTCCAAAGTGTGATGAAAACTGCAAAAATGTATCATCAAGGGATTGCACTCCTCTGTCACAGCAATCTAATTCAGTTAATGTGAAAAAATTGCAGAGAATGTTCAAGACTGTTGCTGAAGAGAATATACGGAGTATAAGAGCTTATGTTACAGAGTTAAAAGAACGGGTGGCAAAGCTACAGTATCAGAAGCAACTGCTGGTTTGCCAGGTATATAAATTGCTCAGAAATTTTCTCATTATACATGTACATTGCCATTCCTTGAGAATACAGTAGCAGTTAAGCGGGGAAAAAAATATGCCAGTTAGGTGGCAGCTAGGGCTAAGTCCATGCTATAGCTAATATAAAATGCAGTAGAGTATTTGCACAACCGGAAAAGGTACAGTGATAGATATATGAAAATATAATCACAGTCAGTAATCAAGGAGATAGACATAAGTCTATGCTGCAGCTAATATAAATTATAGCAGGATACTCACACACGAGGAAAAATATAAAGTGACAAAAAGGAAAATATGAGCAACACTTCCCAACACAATTTTGACATGGAATTTTGACTAGCCAAATGTAGCCCTCCCCTCCTTTTGATTCCCTTCCCACCAAAAAAAATCCTTTCCCTTTACAGATCCTAGGGTTTTTGAAAGAGATGAAGAAGAGAAGTAGAATACTGCACAAAGCAGACTTAACTGAGATGAGTCTGCCTCCTCTAGAGAAGTAGACTTTCGTCTACAAGAGAGGGTTTAGTGAATAGGCAGCTACCACAAGGCTCCAAAAATAAACAGTTTTGGGATTATAATCGAGGGTGCATGCCTAGACAATACACCAATAATGTTAAAGACAAAACACCGTAGCTTACTTGCTAAATTCCTAAGCTTAATCTTGTTGCAATTAACATGTGCAAAAAAAACTTCTCCATTGACCCTTGAGCCTCGGCAGCAACTTAACAAATTGAAGTATATTATCAAGGTTGAATAAAGGATCCTCTTAACTGAAATATAAAAGTTTGTTGTGCGAGGACAACATGGTAATTTTCCATCCAAAGATATTATGGGGTCCAAAAAATGAGTTCAACTGGTAGGTAGCTTACAAAAATATCTCTAGGATGGCGTTGACAATTTAGAATCTCATCTGATTTGTGCTGTTTCCCAATGCATTGGCATTTGACGACGACGTGAAATGTGCAATCTTCAAGAATGACCTTGAGCATTTTTTAAAGTATATGCCACCACGAGGCTCAGTTGTCTTATATTATTATTTTGTACCTTTTCTCAATTACACTAGCAAGAAAAAAAAATGTTGTTAGTCGTTGAGTACTCATGCAACAACTGTCTTGCTGTCAGTAATTGAAGTGCTTATTTTTAGGATGATAAATATTAGTCAAAATATTCTAAGACTAATATTGAGTTTAACCTTACATAGGCCCGCTGCCGTTTTATTTCTTATTTTTCTTATATGTATTATATATTTATTTATTTCGGAACAATAAATGTGGCCTTCTTTGTTTTTTTCCCTTGTGTACTGATATATTTATTGAATACATGTTTAGGTATTGGATGTAGAAAAAAATGAGAATGAAATTGATGCGGCAATGGATACAGTTGAAAATAGCCCAGTTTCATGGCATACTATCTTTGAAGATCAGAGAAAGCAAATCATCATGTTATGGCATCTGTGCCATGTTTCCCTTATACATCGGACACAGTTTTACTTGCTATTTAAAGGGGACCCATCTGATCAAATTTATATGGAAGTTGAATGGAGAAGATTGACATGGTTGGAGCAACACTTAGCGGAGCTTGGAAATGCCAGTCCTGCACTTTTAGGCGATGAACCTGCAAGCTCTGTTTATGCAAGGTATAAACATTTTACCATCCTGAACCTTGAGATGAGATATGTTTCTGAAGCCGTGTTTTTCATTTTAATACAATAATGATGTTGAGATGCTGCGCAGAGTCAAGGCTCTAAAGCAAGAAAGAGAGTATCTTGCTAAGAGGGTGAGCTCTAAGCTAACAGCAGAGGAAAGAGAAATGTTGTATGTGAAATGGGAAGTTCCACAAGTAGGAAAACAGAGAAGGCTGCAACTAGTGAACAAGTTATGGACAGATCCTCTTAACATGAAGCACATACAGGACAGTGCAGAAATTGTTGCAAAGCTGGTTGGCATCTGTGAATCAGGGGAACATGTTAGCAAGGAGATGTTTGAACTTAACTTTGTTTGCCCTTCTGATAGGAAGACTTGGATGGGCTGGAATCTAATCTCAAATCTGTTAAATCTATAATGATCTTTGTTACAGTTCACACTTGTATATGATAAGATGCTTTGTTTTGATGAGCTCTCTTCTATGAAGTGTTCAACCCTCTGAAACTTCTGGTGGGGAGCTGTGGCAAGAATTGAACTAACCTAGATTATGTAAAAATGATCAAGTTGTGGAAATGGCATGTTGAGATTTTTTCTGATGCTGAAGTAATTAATTAATGCAAGGTAAAGAGTTAGGTAATTAAGGCCCGTTTAATAACCATTTGGTTTTTTATTTTTAATTTTTGAAAATTAAGCATACAAACACTACTACCGTCACTTTTAAGTTTTTTTGTATTGTTATCTACCTTTTGTCCATGTTTCCAAAAATTAACTCAAATTTTGAAACTAAAAAAAAAAAAAAAAGTAGTTTTCAAAAACTTTTTTGTTTTTGGAATTTGGTTAGGAATGCAAATGTGTCCTTAACAAATATGAAACCCATTCTAAGAAAATTGGGAAAAATCATGTTTAATTTTAAAAAACCAAATGGATATCAAACTAGGTCTAAAAAATTATAATATTCTTTTATGAATCCTTACATCTAATGATACATCAGAATGTTAAAAGAATGATATATCAGAATGTTAAATACAAGAAAGAAAAGCACTAACAGAAAAAGGTAACTAATCTAATCTAATCTAATCAAAATTCTAAATTTTAGATCTCAAATATAGCAAGATAAAAGGAAAATTACTTTCCTAATTTGCTAATTTGGAGAGGGCATCTTTGACATTAATCTTCAACATACTCTCAATAATAGGGGTGATCATCGGTCGGTCGGCGTTAGTTTTGGGCTCAAACCGACGCCGACCACCGACAATCGATCGGTTAGGATCGTTTTAAAAACTCGAGAAGATCAACAAAGAAATAAAAGTAAAAGCAGTTTGAATCTGCCCAGAAGAAGATAAAAAGAAAGAAAAAACGAAGAAAAAATAGAAAGAAGAAAGGAATGGATGAAAACTAAGAAGAAAAAGTAAGAAAAAAAAAAGAAGAAGAAGAAGGAAGAAAAGAAAACAAAGAAGAAGAAAAAGAGAAAAAGAAGGAAAAAACGGAAAAATAGAAAATGAAGAAACAAGAAATGAAAAGAAGAAGAAGAAAAAAGTTGCAGAGAAGAAGAGAGGAAGAAGAAGATAGAGAGAAGAAATGGGAAATGGTTGAAGATGAATTAGTGAGAAAATTTCAAAAAAAAAAAATATATATATATATATAAATGGGACTGCAACGTGAATTGATGGAGGCATGGTAAAACCGACCTCAGATCGATCCTATCAAAAAATCGATCGACCGACGTCGGTTCGGTCGGTTTAGGTTGGTCGACTCGGTTTTCGGAGTATTTTTTGTTCACCCCTACTCAATAAGGGTTGTGTATGTCATACAATACCAATTTGTTATTCAAAAATTCAAAGTTAGGCGTGGTGAGAATATTTGCCCACTAATACTACGTATACACAATTTTTTTTTTTTTGACAATATGTGGGGTGCGGGGATTCGAACCACAGATCTCGTGGTCATCAGTACAACTTTGTGTCAGTTGAGCTATGCTCTTGTTGGCACGTATACACATAGTTGAGTTGAAATAATATTAACATTATCATAGATGAAGTGTTGATCTTGATATAAAAACCTTAGTGGATTGGAATTATTAACCCTTTGATTATGTGAATCCTTGATTCACAAACACTAAAACCCTCAAATTTATTCGATTTCAACCCTAAGAATTAGGTTAGACACGAATTGTCTCAAGATCAATACTCTTTAAACAAAGAACATAAGTTCTTTACTTAAGAGTCAAACACTTCACAAAGATAGGATGATCAATTCTACTACAATATTCTTGGCATGCAACTCAAAACATGAATTACAAAATTCAAGCTCTCTTGGCTAAACTTGAAAGGAAAAGCACAAAGGCTAAAAACTCAATTCATTTGTTATTTGTTCGTACAATCTAATGGCAAGGCTTTAGATAGCTTCCAAAACCATAACTGCATACCACATCGTTGATCATATCAACATGACAAAAATGCCCCTACTTCATAAGTCATAAAAAGGAAAAAATTAAAAAACAATAAAATTACACTAAAGTTATCAAATTAAATATAAACAATAATTTAATGTCCTTGGTAGTTCATATCAAATCATTTTCAACATATTTTTTCCTTTCATGGTGAACTTCTTTGCAATATTTAGGAGCTATTTGGGACACAGAGTTGGTTTAGAATAGTTTGTGGTTATTATAGTTAGGGGTTATAATAGTTTGTGGATTTGAATAGTCTGTGTTTAGGGTGCAAATTACTTTAGTCTAGGATAAGGAAATGGGTGCAAACTATTTAGTTTGGGTTCAAGAAGTCTATGTTTGGGGTGCATATTATTTTAGTCTAGGTATAAGAAGTCTGTGTTTGGGGTGCAGATTTGTTTAACATGAGGTTCTGAAGCAAAGTTTCAAACTGACTGGTTTTTTTTTCTTTTTTTTTTTTTTTAAAAAAATCTTCACTATACAACTTGGAACGTAAAATACCATATTTTGCAAATATGAATAAAAGAATATTTGTTCGATCAATCTTAAGAAATTAGTTGAGGGTTTTAAGTTATGTTATTATCTGACAATCTATCATTGTTTGGATGTACGTATATCATTGAATATGCATAAAATATGGTTTGACTAAGGTAAATATTCGTAATCAAACTCCATATTTGGAGATTCACAAAGGCAACCTATTCTCTAACTCCATAGAAATGAAAAAAAAAAAAAGAAAAAAGAAAAAAGGTTCTAGGAGCATTTGTTGTCGTGTATGAGCCACCACCATGGTGTCACAAAAAATATTGTTCCCTAAATATACATGAATACAAAAAACGAAAGGGCTGGTTCCTAAGACAACAAATTTATGTTAAGTACTTGAAGTTGCTAAAGAGTGTTGGGTCAACCGTGTTTTTTAAGAAGGAAGTCACAATACTCTAGCTTAAGAGCCGGAATGAACAAGAAGCTTTCTGTCTCTTGCACGTTAGTGAATAAGATGCTCATGAGGTTCACTCTTTTACAGTTATCTAGATTTGGTACCTTCATTAAGTGGATCATAATTTTATCCTAGAGCTCGACCTCGATGGCATGTTTTTCTTTCAATCACTATGCAATCAACTTCAGTTGGTCCGTTTGCATTGTCATTGCATCTCTGACCACCTCAACCACTTCCATGTTATACCCTGATCTCTTCCTCTTACTCCCCCTCAATGAATTTTCTGTTGGACAATTTCGACTATCGAGTGTCCCCTGAAGGTCATCCTAGGGCATGTTCACACCAGGCATAGTGAATGGTGGGATTGGGATGTCGTCAAAGCGTCAAAGTGTGGAATGACTTGTTTCACATGCCTTTTAATACTGGATGGTTCTACATTCACACATAAGTACATGTTAGAAAGTGATAAACTATGTTTAATGTTGGATTTTATGCCCTAAAACTCGTAGTTTGTAAACTGTAAACAGGTTATATTTTTTCAAAACAGTTGTTATTGAAGTTTATTCAATGAAGTTATTATTGAATAATAAGTGAATTGTGCATTAGATAACCCAAATCTAATAAACTAAGAACCCCTGACTATAACATGTAGACTTGAACTATATGTGGAGTCATAAAAATGGATCAAGTTCAAGTAATAGACGAAACGGTCTATAGTATAGGGATAAAACTGGGTACCTTATCTTGGGGACACTATGGACACGACCCACTTTGTATATAATACAAACGATGTGATCCTAAATCGTTCATGTGGAGACATGTGGGTGGGAGTGTCTTATGCATTGAGTTTACGTAAGACCAGGACTGCGAAATAGCCACTTTTACTTTATAACATCGTTTACTGTTAAAATTGACTATTTCATGCGATGACCTACGTAACTCGATCTTAATCCTGAGCTAACTATGAACTCTTGTTTATTCGAGATTACCCTTTGATTTGCATGGGTGAGAGTGGACCGAGTTCGCCGACTCAATTAGCCTACCATTTTGGGGATAAGACCGAGTAGAAAGCTGGGGACATAGTCTTGCAAGAATGAATTCACTCCTACTCATTTTAGGGATAGTAGATAGGTTGTTCCCTTAAGTGCTGACTCCAGGTCTTGAACAAGGGACCCCACCCCCTCGCATTGGGTCGAGAGGGACTCAGTTTGATGGTTGGACCACAAGCCAATTGTTCATTAGTGGATCAGTGGGACTTAAGGAACAAGAGGTAATTACAGGGGTAAAATTGTAATTTTGACCCAGTTGTAATTACGAACAGCTTGTGAAAGATCGACTCACTAATCATGGTTATATCAAGTCGAGAGAAATACATCTACAGGACAGTGTAGCTGCAGGTCTATAGTGGAGTCACACAACAGTTAACAAATGTTGATTAATTTGGTTAAAGAGTTTAGCCGGTTAATCTCGAATCGTTGGAGCTCATGATTTGTAGGTCCATTAGGTCCCCTACTAGCTCATATCAGACTAAAACTTAGAACAGTGTGATGAGAGAATTTGAATTGTTCAAATTCGGTTTAGGGTGTAAATGTTAGTTATATGTGATATAATTAACATATAACTAACATGGTTATATAGTTTAATTGTGAATTGAACTATATTATATAGAGAGTTGGAAAATATTTTTTAAATATTGCTAATGTGTATATGATACATATTAGAATTTTGGTTTGAATTTTACCTATTAATAGGGATTCATATTCAAAGTATTGGTTTTGAGAGAGATTGGGATTGGAAAATCATTTAATTTAATATAAGATATTAAATTAAATAAATATAATTAATTAAAATTATTTAATTAATTATATAAATTTATTTTTGTTTAAAATTAATTATTAGAATTAATTTTATTTTTCAAAATTCATTTTGGTTTAAATTAATTATGAAAATTGGTTTTGTTTGAAAATCAAGTCTTGTGGTTAATTTCCACGAAAAATTCATGCAAAAATTAAGGATTAGCCACCCAATCCAATGAGTAATCCCAACCCATTTCTCTTTGTCCTTTAATATATAAGCTTGATTGCATGTTTCTTCTTCATGGAAATGGAGATAGTTGATGTTATCATGCAAAATTTGGCTGAAAATCTCTCTCAAAATAGAATGCTCATAACTCAACCCTTCCATTGAACTCTCACTCTTTTCCCTTCAATTTCACTCACAAATCAGTTCCCACAAACCGTCTTCTAAGACCGTAGAATAGTAGAGAAGACATTAGTGGTGGTCCTTGTTGTGTTCGTGTGATTCGTTTAAGCTCAAAGGATTGCTGAATTGCAGGGTTTTTGCAAGGTATATTACTCATACTCTGCTTTTCTAGCATGCTTGTTCTATTTTCTTTATGTAATTTATGTAAGTTAAGAGGCCTAAGATCCAAATTTCTTCTGCTAGAGTGTTAAACACTCCTTCAATTGGTATTAGAGCAAGTTTTAGGTTGTTAATTTACATAAATCAAAGGTTGGTGGGTGCATTTTTCGTAAGATGAATGTTTGGATGGCTAAAGTGGATAATTTTGGTTTTGACATTAGATTTCATGCTTTTAATCATTACAAATGTTGTAAGGCCCGTTTGTTTTGGACATTAATGCTTTGCAAAGTGTCGGTAATTTTTTGAGTCATTTATGTTAAGAAATGATTGTAATTGGAGAAGATTCAAGCTGGAAAACCCAAAACAGAGCATGGATCCGAGGCTCAGCATCTCGACGCTGGCCAAATTAGGGGTAGCGTCGAGATGTTGTTCCTCAGCGTCTCGAGCAGGTCGTCTGGTCCAACGATCAGGTTTGGTTCTTTTTAGCCCGATTTGGTCCTATTTGAAGCCTAATGTTCCAGTTTGGGTGGTTTTGACTTGGTTTGAGGCGGTTTAAGACGCTGCATGGAGGTTTAGGGCTTATTTATGAATTATTATTGTAATAATTCTATTATTTCAATTCCTAGGATGCCAAAATCAGTCTCATTTAGCGTATTTAATTATTTATGCATTGTGAATGTATGATTTAATCAAAATTGAATTGTTTGTGCATTGAAAGTGTTAATATCTAGTATATGGAAGCAATTTTGGATCGTAGACACTTAATAAGCTCAATTTGATCAAACCATGCATGTTGTTCATAAGAAGAAAAACATGGCTGCAAGTACCAACCTCTTTAATTCACCAAATTGGTTGAATCCTTTAGTTGTTTTTCTTCTCCAAGTTGTCACGAACCACCATTTGATCTTCCTTGCTATCCTTAAGCCTTTCGAACGGATTGTGGGATCCTCTAGTGATGAAATTTGAAGGGAAAAGCTTGAAGAACAAACTTTAATGGTGTTTTGGGTTTGGAGAGATTTTTGCAGAAATTCACGGTATCAAGAGTTGTTTCTTCAGAAAATTCATCCTCATTTATAGAGGAATGAAAGTTGAAGAGTTTCACCAGGGATTGACACCAAATTACCCCAAATTAGTGGGCAATTTGGTGGCTTAAGTGAGGAGAGTGATGAGTTTAGTCACCATGCACTCCACCTCCAAAAATTCAATCTAATTTTGAATTTATTAAATTCAAAATTATCTTGAATTTTAATTTTAATTATTTATAATTAATAATCTAAAATATTTAAAATTCAATTTTAATTTTCCAATTTTAAATTAATTCAAAATTAATTTAAAATAATTATTATTTAAATAATTAATTAATTTAATATCTAATATTAAATTAATATTTTTCTACCAATCCCGAATATTTCCGAAATGTTATTTTTCGATCATGATTCCCTATTCATGTGCTTTATATTTAAATGATATTTAAATATATTAAATCTATCAAAGCTCGATTTATTTAAAACCCGACGTGTCAGTAACGTCAAATACGTCCGTCCATTTCCCTAAACCGAATTTGAATTAATTCTAATTCTTTCCATCATATTGCTCCAAAGGTTAATCTCAAGCTAGCAAGGGGACCTAAAGGACCTACAGACCATGGGCTCCAACGGTACGAGGTTTAACCGGCTAAACCCTTTTAACCTAGTTAACCAACATCCGTTAACTACCAAGTCACTCCACTATAGCCTAGTAGTTGAACTCCCCTCACTGTAGATATATTTCCATCCACTCGATTTAACCATGGTTAGTAATCAGACTGAGAACCCTATTCTTGTGGCAAATGATAGGGCCGGAGCCATTCGAGCGTATGCTTTTCCGATGATTGATGAGTTGAATCCAGGGATTGTGCGTCCTCCAATTGAGGCAGCAAACTTCGAAATGAAACCGATTATGTTCCAAATGTTGCAAACCGTGGGTTAATTCCATGGTTTACCTTCTGAAGACTCCCATTTACATCTCAAGTCTTTTCTAGGAGTTAGTGATTCGTTTGTTATTCAGGGAGTGCCGAGAGATTCCCTTAGATTGACTTTGTTCCCTTATTCTCTTAGAGATGGAGCAAAGGCGTGGTTAAATTCTTTTGCTCCAGGATCAATTAGTACTTGGAATGAGTTAGCGGAGAGATTTCTTAAGTAAGTATTTTCCACCAATTAGGAATGCCAAGTTGAGGAGTGAGATAGTGGGATTTAGGCAGAATGAAGATGAAACTTTTAGTGAGGCTTGGGAGAGATTTAAGGAGCTTTTGTGAAAGTGTCCCCACCACGGTTTACCACATTGAATCCAAATGGAAACATTTCACAATGGGCTAAACTTAGCAACCCAAGGTATGGTCGATGCTTCTGCGGGAGAGGCCTTTTTGGCAAAAACCTTTAACGAAGCCTATGGGATTTTAGAGAGTATCGACCAATAGTTGTCAATTGTCAGATGTTAGAGGTTTTAGTAAGAAAGTGAAGAGTGTGATAGAAGTTGATGGTGTGTCTACCATTAGGGCTGATATTGCAGTATTAGCTAATGCTCTTAAAGGCATAACCGTGGTAAACACTATTCAGTAGCCGCCAGTGATGGAGCCTGCTGTAGTTGTAAACCAATTGGCAGCCGAATCATGTGTCTATTGTGGTGAAGAGCATAATTATGAGTTTTTCCCCAACAACCCAGCTTCCGTATTTTTTTGTAAGTAATCAAAGGAATAACCCATATTCCTTTAGTTCCGCACAAACGCGATGGTGAACAAGATTGAATATAACCTGACTGCTCTCCTCAACGAGCTACAGACTTACGAGTCTCTTATGAAGAATAAGGAACAAGAGGGAGAGGTAAACGTTGCCACTTCTAAGAAGTTCCAAAGAGGATCATCCTCGAGAACAAAATCTGGACCTTCCATTTCTAAGAATAAGGGTATTCAGAAGAAAAAGAAGGAAAAAGGGAAAGGAAAAGGACAAGCTCCTGCTACTAATCGCAAGAGCAAGAAGAAAGTTGCAGATAAAGGAAAATGTATCCACTGCAATGAAGATGGGCACTGGAAGCAGAATTTCCCCAAATACGTTGCAAACAAGGTAAATATGATTTACTCGTCGTAGAAACATGTTTAGTGGAAAACGATTACTCTACCTGGAAACTTGATTCGGAGGCCACTGATTATATATGTTCTTCTTCTCAGGAAACTAGTTCCTGGAAGCAGCTTGCGACAGGCAAGATGACTCTCAAGGTTGGAAAAGGAGAGGTCGTCTTAGCTACAACAGTGGAAGCAGTCAAGTTGTTTTTTAGAGATAGATTCATTTTGCTTGAAAATGTACTTTTGGTTCCTAGTATAAAGAGGAACCTTGTTTCTATCTCTTGTTTGTTAGAACATATGTATTCAATATCTTTTAATGTTAATGAATTGTTTGTTAGTGAAAGAGGTGTTGAAATATGTTCTCCAAAGCTTGAAAACAATTTATATGTGTTAAGATCAATTGAGACGAAAGCTATTTTAAATACCGAGATGTTTAAAACGACTGAAACTCAAACTAAAAGACAGAAACTTTCTCCTAGTACCTATCTTTGCACTTGAGACTTGGCCACATTAATCTTAATAGGATTGAGAGATTGGTCAAGAGTGGACTTCTAAGTCAATTAGAAGATGACTCTTTACCTCCATGTGAGTCTTGTCTTGAGGGTAAAATGACCAAACGATCTTTTACTGGAAAAGGTTATAGGGCCAAAGAACCCTTAGAGCTCGTACATTCAGACCTTTATGGACCAATGAAAGTCAAAGCCCGAAGAGGGTATGAATACTTGATCAATTTTATCGATGATTATTCTAGGTACAACTATCTCTACTTAATGCATCATAAGTCTGAAGCCTTTGAAAAGTTTAAGGAGTATAAGGCCGAGGTTGAGAATTTGTTAGGAAGGACAACTAAGACACTTCGATTTGATCGAGGTGGATAGTCATGGACTTGAGATTCCAGGACTATATGATAGAACATGGAATCACGTTTCAACTTTTAGCATCTGGTACACCTCAGCAGAATGGTGTATTAGAAAGGAGAAATAGAACCTTGTTACATATGGTTCATTCTATGATGAGCTAGGCTAAATTGCCTGATTCGTTTTGGAGACATGCAATAGAGACTGCAGTATATATTTTGAACATGTTCCCTCTAAAAGTGTTTCTAAAACACCTTATGGGTTATGGAAAGGGCATAAAGGTAGTTTACGTCACTTCAGGATTTGAGGATGCCTTACACATGTGTTAGGGGCAGATCCAAAGAAATTAGAATGTCGTTCGAAATTATGCTTATTCGTAGGATACCCCAAGGAAACAAAAGGTGGTCTATTTTTCGATCCTCAAGAAAACAAAGTGTTTGTGTCGACAAACATTACGTTCTTGGAGGAAGACCACATGAGAGATCATCGACCACGCAGTAAACTAGTGCTGAGTGAAATTTCCAGTGAAGCTGCAGATGGATCAACAAGAGTTGTTGATGGAGCTGACACCTCAAGTCAGTCATGTCCTTAAGAGTTGAGAGTGTCTCGATGTAGTGGGAGGGTTGTCTCTCAGCTCGATTGTTACATGGGTTTGACAAAAGCCCAAGTCGTCATACTTGATGATGACATTAAGGATCCATTGTCCTACAAACAGGCAATGAATGATGTGGACAGAGACGAATGGATTAAAGCCATGGACCTCGAAATGGAGTCAATGTAGTTCAATTTTGTCTAGGAACTTGTAGAGCAGCCGGATGGGGTAAAACCTACTGGTTGTAAGTGGATCTACAAGAGGAAAGAAGACCAAGCTGGTAAGGTACAAACCTTTAAGGCTCGACTTGTGGTAAAAGGTTATACCTAGAGGGAAGGGGGTGGACTATGAAGAAACCTTCTCCCCCGTTGCCATGCTAAAGTTGATTAGAATAATCTTGTTCATTGCCATGTTTTATGATTATGAAATTTGGAAAATGGATGTCAAGACAACCTCTTTGAATGGCAAACTTAAAGAGAGTATCTATATAACTCAATGATAAGGGTAAAAAATATACCTACTTTACCCTTAAATTTAACTCATTTTCTTGTCAAAAACTACATGTTTAGATCAAATTTACTATTTTCAAGCTCTAAAAGTGTTAAAGTGGATGAATTAGGGAGTTGAGAGTCATGTATGTCAAAATTATGCTTATTTGTGCTTAAAAGGACCGATTTTGATATGAATTTGACTTAGTTTGGTGTTATGCAGAAAAACAGAGGATATCTGGAAAAACCCAGAAATGCGACCGCATTTCTGGGAAGGCAAAAATCAAACGCGACCGCATTTTTTGGAAGGCAAAAACCAAATGCGACTGCATTTCTAGGCAGACAGAGGCAGTTCCGAGTCCGTCGCGGGTCGTTTTGAACGAGTGTTTTGCGCACCTAACCGGTTGTTTTGACTCCGAAACTGACTGGGCTACCTACCAGCACTATTTTTGTGGCTCCTCAACTACTCCCCACACTATATAAGGCCTTGATTCGAAGACAAATCCAAGCAGAACTCACTGGGAAGAAGAGGGTGGTGACAGAACCCTAGTAGATGCCCATGAGTAGGGATGCCCAAGGTCCTTCTTAGATGACTGAATTCTAACCTTTAGTTAGACATCAAACTCGAGTATTTGTAGAGATTTTCACCCTATTCCCACTTGTAAAGGAGAGTAGAGTGTCGAGTGAACTCTAGAAGGATTGGATAAAAGAGAAAAACTCTAGTTTTAGCTACTGCACCTTATTTCCAAAATTGTTCTTTTCATTATTTTTGTATTCTTACTTCATTATGTCAATGAAAAGTTATTCTTTTTCATCTTATTCCATCATGCATAGCTAAATCCCATTGAGGGTTCAATATAGTGAATTCCCTTATGGTTTAAATAGCTTGAAAGTTTTTTTTTTTGTTTAAGTTATATTCATTGCATGTCACTCTTTATTGAAAATCATTATGAATCTTGCAGAGTTTAAATTGATCACTTAGACTTTGCATGCTATGTGAGTTTGATCTCGAAAGGGACAAACAATATCGGTTTTCATAAAGGTGATATAGGAGAAATGGCTCAAGAGAGTGTATTCGGTGTTATAAGGCGAGGCTGCCTAAGGCACCTTATAACAATTATAGGGTTATAGATTGCATGCATGAACTATCTATGTCGGAGTCGAGTCACAGAAATGTGCATAACGGTACTCGCTTAGCCTTCTAACGGTTCTTGGGAGCAAGGCCAAATAGAAGTTAAATCTGACCCAATGCATGAATAGACTTAGGTTTAATAAGCCATGATTAGAGTTATTTTACCTTAGGGTTGAAATCATCATCAACTATTTCTTTGGTTACCTTATCTAAGCAATCTTTGAACAGTTTCTTCTTCAAATATGTGTTTCCAATTTAGTCCCTATGGGATCGATACCTTTTGAAATACTTCCAGAGATTTTTATTACTACATGCAATAGTGTATACTTGCACTCGACTGGCTGAATAATTCTTAATCTTTATTTACCATCTTTTCCTAACATCTACACCCATCATTCGACCTCACAAGCATCAAGTTTCTGGCGCCGTTGCCGGGGACCAAAAGTGAAACCAGTTTTGTTTATTGAGATTGCGATTCGATTGCAACCGAATTTCTGTCTCAAGAAGGATTTGACTTTGATTTGCAATTTTTCTCTTGAAGGTTGAGGTTAGTGCATGAACAAGGGGTGTCCACTCCTTGATATCGATCCTAAGATAGAAAGAACCTTTCGTCGACGTCGGAAAGAGCAACGACGAAAGAGAAGGGAACAACAAGAGTTGAGCGCACAGGAACCTCTAGAAGAAACTTCTTATATACAAGAATTTTCGATGGACCAACCTGGAGTTGATCCTAAAGTTGACCCATAAAATCGTGGAAGGGAGCAGAATGGTGGGAGAATCCCTCCAGCACCTCCAGTTCCACCGGTGCCACCATATGAAAATCCAATTTATATTGCTGAAGACCGTAATAGAGCAATAAGGGACTATGCCTTACCCGTTTTCCAAACTCTGAATCCAGGAATTCTAGAGCCACCAATAGAAGCTTCACAATTTGAGCTGAAACCAGTGATGTTTCAAATGCTCAATTCCATGGGCCAGTTTTTCGGACTTTCGAGTGAAGATCCACACAAGCATATTAAGCAATTTTTAAGAATTTGTAGTTCTTTGAAAGTCACAGGAGTACCTGAAGATACATTGAAACTAAAGCTTTTTTCTTTTTTCATTGCAGAGAGATGCTGAAGCCTAGTTGGACTCATTTCCTCCAAACTCCATCACATCCTGGAATGACTTGGCTAAAAAGTTTCTAGAGAAGTTTTTTCCTTCTAATAAAAATGATAAATAAAGAGCTGTGATTATTTCTTTTAGACAATCTTATAATGAACCTTTAGATGCAGCTTGGGAGAGATTCCAAAGGCTGGTCATGAAGTGTCCTCATCATAGATTGTCTGCATGTATCATGATAGAGCATTCTTACAGTGGATTGGATCAAGCTTCAAAAGCTCTAGTCAATGCATCTGCCAATGGAGCTTTCTTAAAGAAATTCGAAAATGAAGCACATGCCATATTGGACACAATTGCCACAAATAATAGACACTGGTGAGAGATGGAGCCAACAATTTTGAAGAATCCAGTTAAAGCAGTAGAGACAGAGGCGAATTCAACCATGCAAGCTCAGATCAATGCCATCCACAAAATGATGATGAGCATGACCATAGGCAACCAAGCAAACATGGCCCCTACCAATGCTATCTCTTCTCCCTGTTGTGATATTTGTAGTGAGGAGCATGTCACTGATAACTGTCCACTAAATCCTGCATCTATTTTTTTATGTAGGTCAACAATGTTGGGTTTTATGTCCTAAAACTCGTGGATAGTAAATGTAACAAAGTCAATCATAATCGATAAAGCGTTATCGAGGTTATTCACTTTCTAGTTGTCGTATAGTTGATTTAATTATGTATTAATTAACCCAAATCCAATAAACTAGAATCCTTGGCTATGATATGAATACTTGAACTTTATGTAGTGACATAAAAAGTGGATCAAGTTCAAGTAATAGCCTAAACGGTCTATAGTATAGGGATAAGGCTGGATACCTTATCCTAGGAAAACTATGTGATGCAACCCACTTTGTTTTAGTGCAAACAATGTGATCCTGAATCGTTCATGTAGAGACATGCGAGTGGGGACGTCCTATGCAAATGAGTTTGCATAAGACCAAGACCGAGAAATAAGTCACTCTTGCTTTATAACCTCGTTTGCTGACAAGACTGACTATTTCAATGTCAATGCGATGACCTAGGTAACTCGATCTTAATCCTGAGCTAACTATGAACTCCTATTTATTCGGGATTATCCTTTGATTTGCATGGGTGAGAGTGGCTCAACATCGCCGACTCAATAAACCTACCATTTTGGGGATAAGACTGGATAAATAGCTGGGGACATAGTTTTGCAAGACGGAATTTTCTCCTACCTAATTTAGGGATAGTAGAGAGGTTGTTCCCTTAAGTGCTGACTCTGGGACGTGAACAAAGGGATCCTTCCCTCTCATTGGCCTAAGATGTTATTAGGTTTAGTGGAGGGACCACAAACCCATTGTTCATTAGGGACTCAGTGGAGACTTAAGGAAAAAGATGTAACTTCAGAGGTAAACCAAACATTTGACCCAGCTTTAGTTACGAACAACATGTGAAAGGTCGACTTACTAATCATGGTTATATCGAGTGGACATAAATATATCTACAGTGAGGGGAGTTCAACTATCGGGCTATAGTGGAGTATCCCAGTAGTTAACGAATGTTGGTTAACTAGGTTAAAAGAGTTTAGCTAGTTAATCTCGGATCGTTGGAGCCCATGATTTGTAGGCCCATTAGGTCCCCCTGCTAGCTCATACGGAATAAACCTTAGAACATAGTGATGAGGGAATTTGAAACGTTCAAATTCAATTAGGGAAGTTGTCTTTAAATAATGTTTGATACATTTAACGTTAAAGTTTAATTAGCATGAAACTTTAATATATTGAGAGAGTTGGAAATATTTAAATAAGATTTAAATATTGAATATGTATTGGATACAAATCTCGGTTTGGAATTGAATAGTGATTCGAGTTCATCGGGATTGAGATAGAAATTGAGATGGGTATATATAAAATTAGTTTAATAATTAAGTTATTTAATTAAAATGTTTAATTAATTAAATTTGATTAATGTTTTAATAAATGAATTTTAGAAATTCATTTAAAGTAATGAAAGTCATTAATTTTGTTTTTTGAAAAACAAAAGAAGAAAATGATGGTGTATTGACACCAAAGAATGTGATTCATTTTACCATCTCTTACTCATCTTTTAGGTGTCTTCTTCTAGCTTAATTATGATGCATGTGTTGGGTTTTATGCTCTAAAACTCGTAGATAGTGAATGGTGACGAATTGTTTACTTGTCTCAATACATTGTTATTGAGGCTTGTACAATAACTAGTTATTGTTACTAAAATTGCACAATTTGACCCAAATCCAATAAGCAACGATCCTAGGTTGTTTAGATGAAACTTGGACTAGTATGTGGGGACATACGGAGATCAGTGTTCAAGTTGTTGGGTTTTATGCCCTAAAACTCGTAGATAGTGAATGTAACTGTTGACCGGATATTAATGAAATAATATATATTTTTCCATTAATTGTTATTAGTTATTTTATATTTGTCTTTGCCTAATAATAACCCTAATCCAATAAACTAGACATCCTAGGCTGTAATATGAGTCTTGAACTATATGTAGCGACATATGGGATCATTGTTCAAGAAACAGCCTAAAGGGTCTATAGTATAGGGATAAGACTGGGTGCCTTATCCTGGTGACACTATGGATACGACCCACTTTGTATTTGATACAAACGTTGCGATCCAACGCATTCATGTAGGAGACATGCGAGTGGGGGTATCCTATGCAATGAGTTTGCATAAGACCGGACCGCGAAATAGTAACCACTGGTTATAACACCGTTAACAAGTTGTTTTTCTATTTCACTAGGACGACTTAGACAACTTAGTCTTAATCCTAAGTTGATTATGGACTCCTGCTCATGAGAGATTGTCCTTTGATTTGTATGGGTGAGAGTGGCCAATACGTCGACTCAATAAGCCTACCATTTTGGGGACAAGACCGAATGGGGAGCTGGGAACATAATCGTACAAGATGGAATTCACTCCTTCCCGACTTTAGGGAAGTAGATGAGTGTTCCCTTAAGTGGTTACTCCGAGTCTTGAATAAAGGGCCCTACCCTCTCAATGGCACGAGAGGGTTTTCTGTTTGATGGTTGGACCACAAACAGGTTGTTCATTAGAGGAGAACTGGTACTTAAGGAAATAGAGGTAACCCAGGGGTAAAACGGTAATTTGACCCAGCTGGTGTTACGGACACTCGTGAAGGACTAACTAGTCGATATTGGTCTATATCCGTGGACACAGAAAATATGTCTGCAGTGAGAAGAGTGCAACTGTGAGTCTATAGTGGAGTGAACACACAGTTAACGAATATTGATTAATGTGGTTAATGAGTTTGACCAATTAATCTCACATCGTTGGAGCTTCTGATCTGCAGGTCCATTAGGTCCCACTGGTAGCTCATAAAGTAATTTGAGGCAACTAAGAAATAAATGAAAATTGAAAATGTTCAATTTACTAAGGGAAACAAACATAATATATATTGATATATTAATGTGAGAGAAATTAATATTTGAAGAAATTCAAATATAAATTTATGGAAGTTTGAAAGAGTTCAAATAATGAATTAATTAATTTAAGGCCTAAAATCTATTTGGGCAAATTAATTAATTCAAGGCCGGAAATTAAATATGTGATCTTTAATTGGTGGTTAATTAATTAAAGAATTCATTAACCGGGAATTAATCGATTATGGAAATAATTAATCACTTAAGGAAGTGATTAATCATTTATGGAAATGATCTAATCACTTATGGAAGCAATTAGTCATTTGTGGAAAAGATTAATCAATTATGGAATTGATTGATCATGATTGATTAAATAAGGAATAAGATTGAATCAATTTTGGAAAAGATTGATTTAATTGAATATTTTATTCATGGCTTTTCTTTTATAAATAGAACACTAGACCTAATTGGTTTGGGATATATGATACTTTTGCTCTTGCTCTTAGACTCTCAAGACAAGACCTAGAATTCTCTCTAGCCTCCCTCTTAGAGAAAGACTCCCACAAGTCTTTTGCCTCCTAGACTTAGAGACATACCGGTGTAACCTCTGTGGTTATTGTGTCATTCAAAGAAGGAATTTCCAGCAAAGAAAATCAAAAGCGGCTGCTGCGTTTTCGTTCGTGGAGCGTCGTTGGTTATTGTGTCATTCAAAGAGAACATGTTGTATTTGTCAGGTTCATAAAAGAGAAAAATAGAGGATCTTCTGAATTTTAAGAAAACTGTCCTTGTGAACTTTACTTTTACGAATGAAGTTTACCTAAAAAATTATGTAATGAATTTAATTTACGTTGTGTGCTCTGCTCCTTTCACTGTGTTATCAAGTTGCACAATTCATTTCGTTTCCATGTAACTTTTGACATAGCTAAGCAAACTTTGAGAACTTTTTACTTGGCAAAGCCTGCAAAATAAAGGCTTGATTGAGAAAGCCTGCCTTTTTAAAAGAATTCCATTAAAATCTAAGAAGATTCAACCAGTCATTAATTACATTAATAATAGATTAAAAAAAAGATACATACAATGATACAAATGTAATTTTGGGTTTACAGTACGGCAATTAGAGGGTGCACCATGATTTGAATTTGATTTTTTTTTTTTTTTTGAGACGAATTTGAATTTGAATTATATTGGTATGTTTATAATACAAAAATTGGGAATAAATGATAACTATGTAACAATTTTCTCTTTCTTTCTTTCTTTTTTTTTTGTTGGAATACTATGAATTTGAATGGACAAACCTTCTCAAAAAAAAAAAAAAAAAGGTGAATGGACGAATAAAACATTTTAAAGTTGATAGATTAAAAGAGATTTGAAAATTGAGAGGCTGAAATTTTATAAAAATTAGAGATTTGAAAGATGTAGATTCAAATATTTTTTACTTAAGAAAGAGATTCAACATTTTTATCATAAAAAATAATAATAAAGTTCAACCATTGAAAGATTGAAATAGAGTTTGTATCCCGAAAACGAAAAAAATATATATATATTGAAATATAATTTAATTAAAAATCCAACTGCTTTACACAGTGAACCTTTTATGATTTTGCAATTTAGAAACTTGTAGTTCTTCAGCATTTCAATGGAGACTGCATATTGGATAAACTAACATTGAGTCAAAACGCTTTCTTTTCACATAAATATTACACGTTTTGTTTGATAATCTTACTATACATCCCTCTCTCACCTCACCTACTTGGATACACAAAAGCAAAACAAACACAGCCAAAAGCTGAGGAACAACAAATTTCCATATCCTCTAAATTCCACTCGCTAAGCCTACTGAAACAGCAAGTACTCCATGTCTTCACAGGTTCACCAACTCACAAAAGTTTTCTCAATGACTGGCTACGAATCACGCATACTGTTGTCGTGCATATGTGTCTTCATGAACAAAAACGGGTTGTTGAGTATTTTGTGGCGGAAACTGAGGCTGCCCCAAAGCAATGCCTTGAGCTGGAACTTGATTCCCCCACAGAGGGTTGTTGTTCTTTGCCAGATTTAAAGTGAGATAATAGACTATTGCCAATAGAACACTTGCAAACGACAGAATGGCGCCTCCAGCAAACACTCCAGGTTTCACGACGTAGCAGTAATAGTAGTAGTTACCGAAGTACATAGTCCCTCCACCGTGCTGGTCGTTAAGGGCAGCACCAGTCAGCAACAACAGAAAGGCTATAACGAAACTGAACCTGAGAAGGCAGTATGAAAAACAACGTTAACAAGACGGTGAGCTAAATTGTAATAATCTTAAAGTTGTTCTATAGCAAACAAAAAACAACATTTACAGCAAGAGTTGACTTGATAGAGAGACAGAGAGGAGTAAGTTAAAATGGCTGCTTCAAAAGTTAACATGATAGATAGTTGGTTGGCTCCATTGGTTTGAGTTGTTCCTTCTTATGCCGGTTGGCTATTCTTTTTTGTATTCTTTCATTTTTCCTCAAAGACGGTTTGGTTTCTCATTAGAAGGAAAAAAAAATGAACCCTTTGCCTTCAAGTCCTCTCCTACGTTCCCAATTCCAAACTATCTCAAAAATGTATCCAATATCTTCCTACCTCTCCAGATTTCCTAACCACACTATCTATGACCTCTCAACTGTAGTAAGCTATGCTTCCAGCCAACAGACTCTTACCATCCCATAAATCCATTCTGCTTACTAACTAACCCATCCTTTACTCGTGAAACCTTAATGCCTAACATTCTATTATATTGCATCTGAGTTATAACATGTCCATGTTGTTGTGTCAATCCTTGAGTAGCAACTCTCTAGAAGAAAGGAAAAAGAGAAAATAAAAGAAGAAAAGAACGAGGATATTCAGTGTACTTAGGTTAGAGTTCATTTTATGATCTCCATGGGGATCCCAGTAACCAAAGAATTTTACAATCTCCCCATTATACGTTAAATAGAAAAAATTGGGGAGATTCTTGTAATCCTAGCATCCACCCCTTTTTTCCCTTTAGTTATACCTCCGGTTTTAATGATATTGTTTCCCACCAGAGGGGGGGGGGGAAGTGAGAGAGACGTAAGAATATAAATCACAGAGTCAGAGACGAAAGCTCATAGTTGTAGAATCAACTGACAAAACTATTTACGAAAAGAAAACTTACTGGGTGAAAGTATGCACATACAAATAAAAAGCACATCAGGATACCATCATTTCCAGCCATCTCAAAAGTGAGGCCCAGTATTAGCTCAAATTCACAACTCAAGCAATGGTATTTGACAAAATAATAATTGTTTCTCCAATTAGACAGATGTGTGTTAATTGTAAAAATCAAATGAAATGAGAATTTCATTAGAATGGTCTAGAGAAGACTTACCATGAAATAACAAAGCTCATGAGTGCTATTTTCCAATTAGGATTGGAAGGATTAGACTTCTTTTGCAACAAATGCAACCACTAGAAACATTTACAATTAGTTGTGCAACCAACCGAGAAATTGCAGCAGTTAAACCGAGACCCATGGCTGGACTTCGTGGATATGCACACTCAGATGTGGAAACAAACTGCACCTGAGAGCCCTGTTGGATAAATTGGAATCGATGTTACTCCTCTTCATAGATTCAGGTAACAAATTTAAAAACTAAGAACAAGAAATAATACCAAAAGAACAACAGGTAACTACACCATCTGAATAATCAGTGATTAGACTGCAGTTTATGAAACCTTTAACTGAAATCGTAAAAGAATTTTTTAGAATAAGTAACTACAAAAATCATAATAACACCAGGCTCCTGATCCATTCAACCCGACATCCAAGGGATTAAACAGAGAAAAATGATGAATATAAGAAATAACCCCGGTGGTTAAAATAATCACACAGTGCCATTCAGTTCACCCAGTTTTCTTCTCATTATAGCCAATGTGCTGGTCAATATTTTCAAATAAGCATCAGGAATTAATATTAACTAAAACAAGTCAGAAATTCTTGGTGTTCATTTGGAGCCCTATGATATATCTGCCATTGATATTGCTTATGGTTGCAAGGCAGGAACATGGCCATCCTCTAACAGGACTGCCTCTCAATGAAAGGGTTTGCTCCAAGTCTTTCTGGCTGCTTATTGTTGAAAAAGTTGAAACTAGGCACACCAAATGGAGCAATCATTTTATATCAAAGGAGTAGTAGACTTACTATAATCCAAGCGATCCTCTCCATTTGACCTGTATACTACATATCTCACTACCAAAATCCAACTTACCTATATATGACATGCCTCACTTCCAAATTCCAAAATCGATGGGCAAATGACTGAAGATACTTTTCTGTGAAGGCCCAAAAAAGAGAAAGTACGATTCACTTAGTAAACTGACAAAAGGTGCAGCTACCCACCCAATTTGGAGGTCTCAGCGTTGGAAATTTAAAAGAAAGAAATCAGGCCCTTTTATCCAAATGGATTTGGAGGTTTTTAAATGAGAAATTCTCTCTAAGGAGAAGACTTATCGTGGCTAAATATGAAACAGAAGACTCTGCCACTTAACCAGCAAACAAGCCTAAACAGTGAAAAGGACCGTGGACTGCCATATTGAGTTTCATCAATCTGATGAAGGCAAAACCTGCTGCAAAGTATGACAACTGGACAGAAAACACTGCTTTGACAATTGAGATCCCTGATATCTATGCTTTATCCTGAAAAAAGAATGCACAAGGTTTTGTAATTTGGTCCACAGCAAACAAATTCTTGGGATTGTTTCTTAAGAAGTCCTCTTAAAGGGAATAAAATGTAAGAGTGGATGGCTTTATCACACAGGCTCTCATCTACTGTTCTTTCCATCTCTAATGATTAATAGATTTGGCCTTTTGACCTCCACTCAGATTCTCGGTAAAATCCTTATACAAGGATTTGTTTTCTTGGCCATGACACACAGCTTCAGCTTCTTTATGACAAAATTTGGAAAAATAGATACCCCATGAAGATCACCCTTTCTGCTGAGAACTCAGCCATACTGCTATCAACATGCATGAGATCATCCAGAAGAAATTCCCCAGCTTGGTTATCCCGCCTAGTTGCTGTTGTATGTGCACGAAAAACTCTGAATTACAAGGGCATCTTTTCATATCTTGCAACTTTGCAAATTTTGGAATTGACTTCTTGAAGCTTTTGTTGGCAGACTACTCCAACCTCACAATAATACAAGTTCTCTCTTTTCCATCTTTTTGATAGGCCACCCACCTCTGGACATTTTTTTTTATTTACTTACTTATAAAGAATCGAGCTTTCATTGAGAAAAAATGAAAGAATACATGGGCATACAAAAAAACCAAGCCCCTGAGAAGGAATCCAACTATAGGAAGGGTTTCCAATCAATCAAAATAAGACCTAGGGCTAGCGTTAATCAAAGCGTTTTACTGATGCCTTTGGCTGGAGAGAAACAACAAAATTTTAGCAACAAATCTCTCCCCTCCACAGATTCTTTAATAGTGTTTTTGTTATGGTGCTTGGTTGGTGTAAATATTTTTTCTTTTCATTCAAAGAGGAGTTGATCGAAAATTTTTCCTCTTTTGTATATTTCATTTCATTTTATCAATAACATGTTTCTTATCCAGAAAATACCTGAAGTTCAAGACTCAAGACAAGACCTGACCTGACATATAGGGAAAAATTTCCTTATTTATTCTATTGATCCTCAATAATTTAGGAACAATTAAACATCTAGTATTAATTGTTGTTGGGAAGCTTTGCGGCAAGGACTTTCATTTCTATAAAACTTTTTTTTTTCAGGAAACAAGAGACCACTTCATTCCAAAATAAAGAAACAAAAGAGAACAACCTATAGAGCAAGGGGACAAGAGGTCTCCTCCCTGAAGTTGAAAGGCTACAACGCCTTCCAATCTAAGTTGATAGCGAAAGTGGAATAGTTATAAAAGGACTTGTGTTGGCTTGGCTACTCCAATTGGAAGCTGTGAAGGGTACAAACTCACAAAAATAACCAAAAGAATTGAACTTATCTCTAAAAACTCTGTCATTCATTTCCTTCCAAATTAACCATAATATTGCTTTAGCCACATTTGGCCATAACACCTGGCTTATCTGTAAGCCACCACCTGTTAAGGGGTTCCGACATCCAAACTTCTATGCTCCAAGGTTTACACCATTGCAGATCGAATAAGTTGCCAAAATAATCCTACACTTTGCTACTAAGGAGAATGTGAGACAAGGACTCTCCACTTTTCTTGCATAAAACACACATATTTGGGGAAAGCTGAAACTGAAAGTCAGGAAGCCTAATTTGCAGTTTGTCAAAAGTGTTTAAACTTCCATGGGCCACAGACCATAAGAAAAACTTCACCCTCTTAGGAACTACTCCTCAGATTGCCAAGCACATCTACTACCCTGAAAGTCTTCTTTTCTTCTGCAAGTTAAGATAAGTTGAAAAAAAAAGTTGAATTTAACGAGAACAAATTTTTCTTCTATAACCACGAGACCAAAGAATCAGAGGCAAGGGACGACCTTCGAGCATCCAACAAAGAAGAAAGATGATAGCGAGCAGAAATGTCGCTATTTTAGTCTCAATTTATTAAGCTTTTTGGTGCTTTAAACGTGTTTTTTATGAATATATTTAATGAATTTTGTTATTTGGTCCTTAGGAGCTAAGTTGGTGATTTTGGGAGAAAAAGTGCCAAAATTGAAGTAATTATAGCCCAAATCAAAGCTTGAAGCAATTGGAGGCCCAAAGAAGTCAACCATGAAGAAATGACCAAAAGAAATGAAGAAGAAGGCCCAAAAATCAGCCCAAAAGGAAGCTGAAAAATCTGGAATTTTGGGACAGCGTCGAGACGCTAAGTAAGGCAGCGTCGCGACGCTACCCTTTCGTGTTGCCCAAGCCGCGTGCGCAGCAGCGTCGCGACGCTGAGCAAGGTAGCGTCACGACGCTACCCCTATTCCAGGCCTAGAAAAGGGCACCCTTGGGTGCCTCATAATTCATCAATCAATCATCATTCCAATCCCTTCCTTTCTCTTCCTTAGGCTCCTTTGGAGCCCCTCTCAAGGCTTTTGAGCCTTTTTGAGAGGATTCTTTTAGTGGGAAAATTTTGGGAATTTTGGGGGAGCATCTTAGAGGCTCAAGGAGTAGTCAGCGGGGCTCCAAGCGTCAGCGAGGGGTTTTTCGACGGTCAATTCCTTTCCTTTCATGCTCTTTATTATGCTTTCCTTTGTAATTATTATAGATATTTTAGCCATGTGTAGCTAAAACCCCAATTTGGGGTCTTGAAATGAAATGATAGTTCAAATATTATTATAATTTCTTGTCTCTTGCCCATGTCCTAATTATTTGTATGGATGTGCTTAATGCTTTACTCAATATGGCCAATTGTGTAATGATTCGATTCTTAATGGAAACTCGACGGAGAGAAATTAGGATAGATCATAATCCATGCAACTAGTTTAATTGCCCGTTGTGACACCGGGATTAGTTGATTAAACTTAGATTCCTAAAATGAATCAGAGCGTAATAATTAATGATTTTTAATAGCGCTAAGGACACTTAGGTTGTTAAAATGAATTAATTACAATTAGGGGAAACCGACAGGAGAACCTATTTGATTAACAGAGATTCTAGGATTATAATTAGTTGGGCAATGAGATAGGATAATTATAACAACTATTTAGCTAATCATCGATTTTCAAGACCCCTCTTCCCATTTAAATAAAACTCTTTCTCCACATTTTATCTTCGATTGATCAATTTATTTTCATTAATTGTCTTAAATTTGAATCCTTTTTATTGCATGAAGTGGTCCCTAAATATTATTTCGCCTAAGTATTTTTAGTGCTCAAGAGATTTCAATTATTTGCTTAAGTTACGCTTCGCCTCCCTGTGGATTCGATACTCGGTATTACTACCGTTTTATATTACTTGTCACGACCCGTGCGCTTGCGGATAATCGTAATCACCAACAAAAGACGAGCCCACTCATCCAGCTCTCTATCAAACAACCCTCTCCTCTCCTCAACTCTAGGTTCCAGCTACTGTCCACGTAATTTCAACACTGCTGCATTGCTATTGGATGAAATTGAAATTCTGACAATTGAAGGAAACGACACCCTCAAAGGCTGGTTCCCAATCCAAATGTCATCCCAAAAGAGAACTACCTTTCCAGACCCCACCTTATAACTCACATTCTGCCAAAAAAAGACCTGCTAGGTTGAGCAATCTCCTTCCACGGGTTGCAAATCCCTTTCCACTTCTTGAAATTGGTGAAGCCTTTTCAAGAGTCAAAATCGTATCTACTTTTCACAACCATCCTCCACAACGCTTCTTTTTCATGCTCAAATCTCCAAAGTCGCTTAGTAAGAGAGAGAAATTTTTAGCACAAAGGTCTTCCACCCCAAGCCTCCCAAAGAATGAGGGGACTTAACTTTGTTCCATTTATGATTTAACTAAGTGGCACCCTTTGTTACTGTCAGCTCCTTTCCACAAAAAGTTCCTTAAGACTTTCTCAAAATTTTTATAGACGGAAGTGGGGATTCTGAAGATGGACAAAAAATAACAAGGAATACTGTTCAGTACTGTGTTAATCAAAGTAGACTTCCCCCATAGAAATTGGAAAACCACACCAATTTGAGAGCTTTCCTCTCATTTTATCATAAACTGGATCCCAAAAGATAAAACATTGATTGTATATATATTTTTTTATAATAAACCAGGTTTTCATTGAGAAAAAATGAAAGAATACAAGAGCGAACAAAAAAAACCAGCCCACAAAAAACAAGAGAGAGGTCCCCTTAGAAAAAGGAGCTTCAATCCATAATGATGAGACCTATGGAATAATTACAAATTAAACGTGTCACCGACGCCCAAAGAGAAACATTATATTTAACAAGGGACCAAGTCTTAGCTGAATCCCTCTCCAACCCTCTAAAAGTCTTATTTGCTTCTCTCACCCCAAAACCCCCAAATAATAGCATAGATTCCAGCTTGCCACAAAAACTTTCCCTAATCCCGAAAAGGGGGATGGGGAAGGAACTCCTCAATCATCTCTCTAAGGTCTCTATGTCTGGCAAACTGCAAGCCGAACAAGTGGTGGAGCCGTAGACTTGTTTTAGAATAATAACAAATGATACCTCTTTATTGATAATCACTTGCCCTTAAATAGGCAAGGATCCTAACTAAAGTAGTTACAAGGCATGTGGTTGGCACATGACTTAGTAAAATAAAAGAATAAGAGTTATTACAAGTATACGGCTACATCAAACATCCCCTTCCCAAAAAGAACTCGACCTCGAGTTAAGTAATAAACGGCCAAAAATTCCATTTTTGGACTATATCCCATTCTTGGACTGTTCTTTGAACAAAAATTTGCCTTTCTTGCCTTTCTTGCTGATATTTTACCTTGTGTTCTTGCGTTTCTAAAGGCTTCCACTTGAAGAATTCTTGCTGCCAATTATGTAATGGATTGATGTTGAAGTCTTGATGCATTATTTGATACTTTCTTGGAGCTAAATGTGTTTCATGAACTATTCTTTGCTCCATTGTTTGTCTTTCTTGCTGCTGTCTCATCCTTTCTTCCAATTCCCGAGATGTTTTATCTTGTTCTTGATAAGTTCTCTCCATGGTAGCTTGCCCCATTAGGTTACCGCTTGGTTCCCCCTTGTTTCCCATCTTTCCAAGGTCCTTATTTCTCGATGAATCCATCCCATCTTGTTGTCTTCTATACAAGGGATTATTGTTGAATTCTTGGAGCATTGGTCGATGTTCTTGATGGATTCTTGGAGGAAAATCTACTTCTTGGACCATTCTTGGAGGCAAATCTATTTTCATTTTGAAGTCACTCTCGGGTTGTTGGTATGGCAACCTTTGATCTCTTTGCCTTCCCATTTGAAATTCCACAGGTTCATCTTCTTCTTGACTGGAGGTGTCTTCAGACCGTACGGGTTGTCTTCTAAACAGGGGATTGCTATTGAATTCTTGAAATCCCGAATGTTGTTTTTGGAGAATTCTTGGTGCTGTCACCATTTCTTGAGATGGTTTCCCCTAAAAAATTTGCCTATCTTGCCAATTTTTTGTTCTGCCACCTTCCTTATGAAATTCTTGCGGCCTTTTTCTCATACTCTCATGTTCTTGAAATTTCGAGGCTTGCTGTCCAATCTTGCAGCCCATTCTTTCGCATATCATCCCTAAGATTTTTTTTAATCTCACGCACGTCATCTTCGACTGACAGCAAGCGTGCAGTCGTTTCTTGTGGTGAGAGGACGGTGATAGTCTCCGCCTCTTTGCCCATCGATGTTGAGTCTCCACCCACACTGGTTGAGACCTTCTTGGATGCCATCGAGGAAACGCCCAAAATCACACGCTTTTATACCAAATATGGTGGAGCCGTAGACTTGTTTTAGAATAATAACAAATGATACCTCTTTATTGATAATCACTTGCCCTTAAATAGGCAAGGATCCTAACTAAAGTAGTTACAAGGCATGTGGTTGGCACATGACTTAGTAAAATAAAAGAATAAGAGTTATTACAAGTATACGGCTACATCAACAAGCCAAAGAACTCGTCCCAGACAGCCGTAGCAAAATCGCAGCTCCACAAAATATGGTCAAGGTCTTCCTCTGCCATCTGATAGAGAATGCAGCAAAAGGGCCCAATCAAACAGGGAATCTTTCTGGAGAGCCAATCAAGGGTGTTAACTCTTCCATGGATTACCTGCCAAATAAAAAACTGCACCTTTTTTGGGACTTTCACCTTCCATAACAAAGAGAAAATTGACACATGAGTAGGAGAGGGGTCTAATAAGCATTGGAAGAAAGACCAACAAGAGAAACCAAGAGAGGGTTCAGGACTCCACAACCGAACATCCTCCTAGAAGCGCTAAAAGTGATCTCCCCAATCAAGGACAGGAGAGTCAAAAGGTCGAAAGTTTCTCGATCAGACAACGGGCGCTTAAAACCAAAAGAATAGGAAAGAGAGCTCCCAGAAGGATTTAAGACCTTGACTACGGACTGATTTTTCATGGAAGATAAATGATAGAGCCGAGGAAAGGTAACACAAAGGGATCGCTCTCCCACCCACCTATCTTCCCAAAAATAAGTATCATCCTCATTCCCCACTGAACAACGAACAAAAGAGGTCAAAGAAGGGAGCTCATGGGAAATTTCTTTCTAAGGGTTTCTAGGAGTGCTTTTGATCCCCCGTCACCCATTCATGAGGATGAGGGTCGTATTTGCTAACAATAATCCTATATCATAGGGTGTTGGAATTGAAATAAAAGCGCAATAACCATTTAGCCAGCATGGAAATTTCTTTCCATTGGGTGTTGATTGTATATTTGTTTGGATATATTTTTTTTATAAGATTGAAGGTGGGTATTTGACAGACCCCCTAAGCTCTCCCATCAACCATTCTTTTAACAAGACCCATGAAAAGGGATCGCTGCTGAGTTTCCTTTTCTTTCCTAGCTTATCCACTGTGTGGTGGATGATGGGAGGGATACCTACTTCTGGGAGGATAGACCCCATTACTCTTTATTTCCCCATTTATATCAGTTGTCCTATTTGAGGAACCATTCGATTGCTTTGATCCTTTCTCCTTCTGAGTTTTTGTTGTCCCCTTCCTTGGGTTTTCGTCATTCATTGACTAATGGGGAAACAACGGATGTTATGGGCCTTTTAGTATTGCTTGTTGACTTTCGTTTTTGCTCTCATAGGGGGGATATCTACTTGTGGAGTCCTTGTCCATCCAAAGTTTTCTCTTGCAATTGTTTCTTTTGTTGATTGATCAGTTCCTCCCAAGGAAGTGGTTAAATTATCACCTTGATGTGGAAGGTGAAGATTCCCAAGAAGGTTAAGTTCTTTGTGTGGCAGGTGTTGCATGGAAGAGTTACCTCTTTGGATTGGATTTTGGCTAGAGGATCCTTTTTGGTTGGGTCGTTTTGTTGTATTCTTTGTAGAAAGGTAGGTGAGGACCTGGATCATTTGCTTTGGAGTTCTGATTTTGTTGGTGTTGTGTGGAGTTTCTTTTTCGAGGCATTCAGTTTTAGTTTAGTTGGGTCGTAGGGTTGTAGGGAGGCGATTGAGGCGTTTCTTCTCCATCCGCTCTTCTACAAAAAAAGGAGTTTTTTGTGGCAGGTTAAAGTTTGTGCTTGTGAGGCCTTTGGGATGAGAGAAATAATAGAATCTTCAAGGGTCATGATAGTTCTTATAGTGAAGTTTGGTCCCTTATTAGATTCTCTTTGGGCCTCGATTTCTAGGCCTTTATATAATCATCCGCTAGGTCTTATTTTACTTGATTGAAGTCTTTTCTTGTAGTTTGGCTCCCTTTTTTGTGGACTTTTCTTTTTGTATTCCCGTGTATTCTTTCATTTTTTTCTTACTAAAAGTTTATATTTGTCATTAAAAAAAGGTAATGTTAGGCTCCTTTCATTCATCAATCACCGCCCATCTCCTCTCTTCATGATTTCCAATAAGCTAACAACACCGTTTAACCCAAAAATTCAAATCTAACAAATTATCCAATAATGCATTCCAGCAAATTAACCAGCTAATGAATAACTTAGCCAATTCGAGTTGAAATAAGTGTAAATTCAAAGCGAAACTTACCAACTAAAGGAAGTGATTAGGTGTAAGGAATCATTGAACATCAGAGCCTGCAATTTATCTTAAGAGCTTTTCTTTAGGAGGGCTATTTCCGAGAATTGGTTTACAATAATTATAATATAAGGTCCTAAGGTGATTGTCGTTACTATATGTAGGCTACTGGAAATTTCATTTAGGAGATGAAAATACAAAAGAAAAGGTCTCAACCAAATACAAGCGCAAGTTCATTGGGAGGAAGAAAATCAGAACAATTACCTACTCAAGTTCTCCGCTGATAACCAAAACCTTTTTTCCCACAACACATTGTCCAAGAAACACCAACTCACATGAACATATCATATGCTTTTCCAAAATCAAAATCAAAGACGATCCCTCTTAATTTTTCCTTTCAGGCCTCAATGCCCTCAATAGCAAAGCGACAAGGATGTCATTAAGGATTTGTCTTACCAATCCCACCACAAAGATAAGAGCATCCTCTGCCTTCTGTCAAATAATATCTTAGAGATAATAGACGATCTTATACAACCTAGTCGGGAGATAGATAGGTCTAATATCAATGGTTCTACATCCACGCAATATCATGGGAAGACGACAAATGAAAATCCTGTTCATAGAAAACTATGATCAAATAATTCTTGGAACATCCTAAGCAAATGAGAAAGCAAATGAGAAATGATCATAGTCCAAGGCCTCATTATCCACAAAACTAAACAATACTTTCTTAATTTCTTCAAGGAAGAAAGACCTACGTAGACTCTCCCTGTTGTTACTTGTTAGCCCAATTGGCAAACAATCCAAGCCATCAATGAAAGGCTTAAGGCTGGGAGCCATTTGGTGGGTGTTTCTTGTTGTACTCCTATAGGGAGCCATGTTTTGTTTTTTGATCAATGCATCTTTTCATTTATTAGTGAAAATATCTTTTGAAGAGAAGAAGAAAAAAAGATCAAAGTCCAAATAAAGATGACCGAACTGTGAAAAGATCCCTTCAAAAGTCCACTCAAAATAAGAAGGATCAAACAAATCGAAATCAGGAATCAAAAAAATAAGGAATTAAAGAAGGTTTTGTATGAAAAAGAATCAATTTAAAGCCTTATGCCAAACTCTCTTGTCAACAAATGAATTGAGGTTCACATTATGAACGTGAACAATGCTCATGAGTGAAGGACACTTAGGAACATAATCTACGCTATGAAAAAAGAAAAACTTAATAGTTAAGCTGAGCACCAAAAACAAAAATCAACACATTAATTAAGATATGAAAAAGACATGGAGAAGATCTTGAAAAATAGTATCATACTCAATATTATACCCAAGACAAACTATTCTACTATTAGTGTCATTACCATCAATCAAAGCCAATTTTTGAACCAGCGGCATACAAAGCTAATGCTTGAGAAACAAATACACAAGGACAACAAGGAGCTTCAATCCTAAGAACCAGTGTCACAATCATTGTTACAACTCCATATTTACTCTTTTCTTTTTCACAATTGTGGGTGTCTAGACCAACTTAAACGTACTTGATTAATCCCATGAAACAACTGCCAACTGCAGCATTCTGTGTCAAGCAACTCATAAGACATCTTATATTATGGGTCAACTAACTATTAGAACTTTCCAGTTCCTCCTCTCTAAATCCAACAAAAATGGGACATTTTACAACTCAAATTTCTTTGGTCCTTACATAGTTCAATCTCTCCAAGCTTCAATGAGCAGAAGAGAAGAAGAAAAAAAAGAAAAAAAAGAAAGAAATAAACAAAGGCACCATTGATCCCAAGCACCAATCTGAATCAGGAGTTGTACGTTGATTCAGTGAGAAACTATGAACAGACATGAGAAAAACTAAAACAGTACTCATAAATTTAGTAGTTTCGAACAATCGGAACATCAACAGAACTTCAACCATTGCAATAAGATACAGTGGCTTCTAAAGCCGACAAGAGACCTCAACAAGAAAAAGAAATATGTACACCAAACTATCCCCCTTCCATTTTCCTCGCAATTTCAGCAGCCAAGAGAAAGATCGCAAAATACAAGAAAATCCCACATACAAAAAACCAAATGCAAGTAAAAATCTAATGTAAAAAAGGCCAAATGAGAGGAAGCTAAAGATGGGTCGAAGCAAAAATCACAAAAATCACCTTGATTCTTGTAGCCTCAGCAACAAAACCAGTAACAGCTGACAAAATTCCCAATAAACCCACAATTGAACACACCACCAAAACCTTTCTCTCCATCCTTCTTTCTCTGTAATGAAGAGGAGGATTGTTTCACATAAGGGCTTTATGTGAAGTCTCAAACCCCTTTCTTTCTGTTGTGGGTTTTGGTTTTGGTTTTGCTTTTGTTGTTGTATTGGCCAATCTTTGGCTGTTTGCTTAAAGCAGTAGCACGAAAACGTAAAGTTGGTGGCGGTGGTGTCGCTTGTGTTAAAAAAATTAAGAGTGAGGTACCAAAGGAGATGATCACTCTGCAGAACTTCGAAAGGTGACTAGTGCTTTTTTCTGCTTTTCCTTTATTTGTTTTCCTGATATATTACTAGATTTAAATAGTTTTGGTTCATTTTGATTTATGGAACCAAGTTGGTCTCTTTATTATTATTTTTACTAAATTTCTTAAAATAGAGGTATAAGTTTGTACTAAAGGGTTTTGTTGGTGTGAACGATTATCCGCAAGCGCACGGGCCACAAGTAATATAAAACGGAAAGTATTCCGAGTATCGAATCCTCAGGGAGGCGAAGCGAAACTTAAGCAAATAATTAAGATTTTCTTGAGCACTGAAAATACTTAGGCGAAATAATATTTAGGGACCACTTCATTAAAAAGATTCAAATTCAAGATGATTAACAAAAACAATTTGATCAATCAAAAATAAAATGTGGAGAAAGAGTTTTCTTTAAATGGGAAGAGGGGTCTTGAAAATCAATGATTAGCTAAATAGTTGTTATAATTATCCTATCTCATTGCCCAACTAATTATAAACCTAGAATCTCCGTAAATCACATAGGCTCTCCTGTCGGTTTCCCCTAATTGTAATTAATTCATTTTAACAACCTAAGTGTCCTTAGCGCCATTAAAAATCATTAATTATTACGCCCTGATTCATTTTAGGAATCTAAGTTTAATCAACTAATCCCGGTGTCACAACGGGCAATTAAACTAGTTGCACGGATTATGATCTATCCTAATTTCTCTCCGTCGAGTTTCCATTAAGAATCGAATCATTACACAATTGGCCAAATTGAGTAAAGCATTAAGCACATCCATACAAATAATTAGGACATGGGCAAGAGACAAGAAATTATAACAATATTTTGACTATCATTTCATTTCAAGACCCCAAATTGGGGTTTAGCTACACATAATATCCACAATAATTACAAGGGAAAGCATATTAAAGAGCATAAAAGGAAAGGAATTGACCGTCGAAAAACCCCTCGCTGACGCTTGGAGCCCCGCCGACTACTCCTTGAGCCTCTAAGGTGCTCCCCAAAATTCCCCAAAATATTTCCCACTAAAGAATTCTCTCAAAAAGGCTAGAAAGCCTTGAGAGAGGCTCCAAAGGAGCCAAAGGAAGGAAAGAAGAATGAATTGATTGATGATGAATGAGGCACCCAAGGGGTGCCTTTTATAGAGCTGGAATAGGGGCAGCGTCGCGACGCTGGCTTGCTAAGCGTCGCGACGCTGCTGCGCACGCGGCTTGGGCAACAAGAAAGGGCAGCGTCGCGACGCTGCCTTGCTAAGCGTCTCGACGCTGTCCTGATTTCCAGAATTTTCAGCTTCCTTTTTGGGCTGATTTTTGGGCCTTCTTCTTCATTTCTCTTGGTCTTTTTTTTCATGGATGTCTTCTTTGGGCCTCCAAATGCTTCAAGCTTTGTTTTGGGCTAAAATTACTTCAATTTTGGCTCTTTTTCTCCCAAATTCACCATTTGTGCTCCTAAGGACCAAATAACAAACTTCAATAAATATATTCATTAAAAACACGATTAAAGCACCAAAAAGCTTAATAAATTGAGACTAAAATAGCGACATTTCTGCCCGCTATCAGGTTTCATATAAAATTAGGTTGAAGTATAAGGACCAAAATGAACATTTTGATTCTTCTAAAAAAACAAAATAAATGCACATTTTTATAGTATATGATCTAAAATGAATCAAAGTCAAAAGCATAGGGACCAAAATGAACGTTTTGAAAGTATAAGAACCAAAACGAACCTAAGTCTTTCAAAAAAAAAAAAAAAAAAAAAAAAAAAAAACCTAAGTCAAAAGTACAAGGACCAAAATAGTATTTAAACTTGTTTTTTATTTCCCCTCTTATATTATCTTCCTTTTATATTGTGTGCCAGTTTACATACATATTCATATACCTAAATCTATAATATAAATTATATTATATATTTATAATATATTATATTATATTATTATTATTATATTGTTATTATTATTTATTATTTATTATATATTATATTATATTATATTATATCTATACTTATTGTATATAAAAGCCACAATGAGGAGAAACTTTTTGTGTCAATTTTATCCTTCCATTTTCAACTTGCTTGTCAAGTTTGCCCCTTCATCTTAAGTTGTCCCTTTACCTTTCATCTCCCTCTTCGTTGTCACACTACACATTCAATCCCCTCCATAATAATACTCATTTAACCTTTCATTTTCCTTTAAAAAAGAACCTCCCACTTTCTCTACACATTCAATCTCCTCTAATAATACTCATTTAACCTTTCATTTTCCTTATAAAAAAAAAAAACCTCCCACTTTCTCTACACATTCAATCCCCTCCATAATAATACTCATTTAACCTTTCATTTTCCTTTAAAAAAAAAAAAAAAAAAAAAAAAAAAAAAAAAAAAACTCCCACTTTCTTTTTAATAAATACTATCTCACAATGAATACTATTACTCCACTTCATTCAAGTTATCCGAAGGAACCTTTTATCTTCCTCATACTTTTATGAATATATATATATATACTACTATAGAATCTCTCTTTCACCATGATTACCTAGATAGCAATGTGGTAGAGGAAAATATGGAGAGCGACATTGTGGTCGCATTCAGAGAGAAATATTTTCTCTCCAATTGATCTTCTTTTCATTTTTCACTTTCTCAACAGTTCAATATGGTCATACACAATCACATTTTCACTTTTGTTGTTCAGCTTCTCTCAACTTCATGAAATCATCCATCGCTCTCACCATCGATGTTACCTATGATCCACTCTATTATCTCCTTGCTTAAAAACAATATAGTTCTAATATGTGCGACATGAACTTGAAAAAATTTTAGAAAAACGATATTAGAACTAAATTGTTTGTTGAATTTATGAATTTTGGAAAATTTAGGCCCCGTTTGATAACCATTTCGTTTTTTGTTTTTGGTTTTTGAAAATTAAGCCTATAAATACTATTTTTATCCACAAGCTTCTTTGTTTTTTATCTACATCATTTCCCATGTTTTCAAAAACCAAGCCAAATTTTGAAAACAAAAAAAAGTAGTTTTCAAAAACTTGTTTTTGTTTTTGGAATTTGGCTAGGAACTCAAATGTCTCCTTAATAAAAATGGAAACCATTGTAAGAAAATTGAGAGAAAACAAACACAATTTTCAAAAACCAAAAACCAAAAACGAAATAGTTATCAAACGGGGCCTTAATAATGGTTAATTTGTACTTTCTTTTAGTTCAACAACATTTGGCAGGACGAGCATTCAAACCCATGATTTTTTAGTCATAAGCAAACATTTTATGTTAGTTGAGCTATGCTCTTGTTGACAATTTGTATATTGGATTTTGTGGCAAAACTATGTTTTATTGAAATTGATGAGTTTAGGATGATTTTTTCTTTGTTCTTTGTTAATATTGGTGGATAAATTAGTGGAATGGAAATGAGGATAAATATTACACCACTTAGGTTTAAAGTCCAAACTAGATGAAAATGAAATTTTGTCTAAATTAATAGAATTTGATAAGTTTATGGCTAAAATTGATTTTTTCAACTTTAAAATTATTATTAAATAAATAATAAGGTTGCAAATTTTATTCGTATTATACATGTGACATAGTGGGGTAAGCCCCCCCTGCTGAACGCCTCGGCCGGTGTTCGAACCTTTAAAGGCGTGATATTCGAGTTTTTAATTATTTTTTCCGAGGTTTTTTTCCTTCTCCGTTTCTTTTTTTTTTTTTTTTTGAAAAGATTTCTTTATTTTTCTTTCCTTTTTTCCTTTTTTCCTTTTTCGTTTTCTTTTTTTCCTTAACTTATCATGCATTCAACTCATGACAGTTTTTTTTTTTTGAAAAAATCAATTTTTACCGTGAAATTTGGGGGTTGTATCAATTTTAACGCTAAACTTTCAATTTTATCAAATTGAACCCCAAACTTAACAAATTGTATCAATTTGAACCTCCAACTTACATAAATGTTGCAATGTAGACCTTTGGTCAACTTTTCATTTGAATTTCTATTAAAACATGTAATTGACAATTTTTTTTTAAAATTCACATTGCATTAGTATTGTGTACGAAATTTGTTGGAAAAACTCTTTAAGAAATCAAATATCCCAGACTATTCACATTATTATAAAAAAAAAAAAACACACATACACACACACAAAGTTATTGGCAACAAGAAAAATCTAGCAAATATGAGAAATAAAAAAAAAACTTGAAATTTCTTTATTTTTGTTTCCTAGATTTGTACATTCTTCTAATTAGCAAGAAAAAAAAACATCAAAAGAAGGAAAAAAAAAAATTCACAAAGTTCTTAGCAACAAGAAAAAACCAACGAATATTTGAAGATAAAAACCTCCCAAATTTCTTTGTTTTCGTAATCTTAAATAGCGGCAAAAAAAACCCTCACAAAGTTCTCAACAACAAGAAAAAGTCATCTAAAATAAAGTTTCTTCAATATTTTATTTATAAGAAACCAATTCAAGTGCAATGTGAATTAAGAAAAAAATAAGAAATAATCAATTACGTACGGTGGTTCAAACGGAAAGTTAACCAAAGGTATACATTGCTTATGCAAGTTTGGGGTTAAAATCGATACGATCTGATAAGTTTGAGGTTCAATTTGATGAAATTAAAAGTTCAGGGTTAAAATTGATACAACTTGTTAAGTTTAGGGTTCAATTTGATGAAATTGAAAGTTCGGGGTTAAAATTGATACAACCCCCAAAGTTGAGGGTTAAAAATGATTTTTTCTCTTCTTTTTTTTTATGTCAAATTAAGGATGAAAAAAATGAAAATATTTTTTATTTCTAAATAATTACTATATATATATATATATATCATTTTTTTATGTTCAAAAAAATATATCATTTTTATTTCAAGTTTCATCCCCTCTATCTATCTATCTATCTATCTATATATATAAAAAAAAGTTTATTTCTACTCCTTATTCAACATCTATGAACTTTGAGACTTATTTCTAATAAGCTCTCAAATTTTAAAAAATGTTTAATTCGTTTTTAAATTTTCATTTTTTTCATGTAATAGGTTCTAATTTTCATTTTTTTTTAATTTTAATTTTCATTTTAATATCTAATAGATCCCTGACCTATTATACTATTTTTAATATTCAAGTAACTATTAAATATAAAATTGAAAATTTAAGGACCTATTAGATACAAAATTGTAAGTTTAGATATTTATTATAAATTTTTTGAAGTCGAGATCCTATTAAACACGATCTTAAAAATTTAAGGGTCAAATTTTTAACTTAACCAATCTAATATCAAAGCACATAAAATAATAATTTTTTTCCTAAATAACTCATAACATAAAGTTATTGTTCCGTCGCTGTATATATCAATGTGTCCAAAAAATTTTCTATATAGCCCCCTAACATAAAATTCTGGATCCGCCACTGATCTTAATAGTAATGTAAATAATAACATATCTTAATCTTAAAAAAAAATCATAATCTCATAATAATCATTTAAATAATTTCCTTAAGGAATAATATATTAAATTAAATGATTTGATACACAAAAAATGAAAATTAAGTGATTTTTTTTTTTAGAAGAGAAAATAAAGTGATTTAAAATATAAAAAGAATCAATTCCATATCCATTATTCTATCCATCTAAAATTTATTTTGAGATAAATTAATTAAATATGAATTTTAGCCAAAATAGGCATCTAAAATTGACAATAATTAATTTAGCTAAATTTGGAATAAAATTCAGATTCAAAATTTATTATCGCCAATTACAACTGCTCTTTCTTAATACGAAGAAACGGTGACCGTTTTATCATTTATGCCCCTCTCTTTCTTAATTCTAATTTCAAAAAAAAAAATTATAGCCGTTGGGAGTGAATTAGTCTCTTCGCCTTATATTATTTCCAATTTCATAATGTGTACAGTAATCTCAATTCTCAAATCCCTGAACTGTAACTCGCAATTCAACTCTCTCTCATTCTCAAATCCCTGATCATGTGGGGGCCAATGTGTTTCTGTGCAAATTCAAGAATACAAGAATCAAGGGATATATTCAAGAAGCTGGCCCTTGGTTCTATGACAAATCCTTATTGGTGATGGAAGAACCACGAGGAGATGTCAATGCAGAGGACATGGATTTCAGGTTTGTATCCTTTTGGGTTCATTTTCATAAATTGTCGTTTGCTTGTTTTTGCAGGACCTCGGCGACGGAGATCGGAGGTCTGCTTGGGAAAGTTTAACAAGTCGACATTGATGAAGATACTGAACAGCGAATGGGCTGCTCACTTCGAATTAAAATACAGATAGACGTACAAAAGCCGTTGAAACGAGGCATATTCTTAACATCAGGAAAAGAAGGAGGTGAAAGATGGATCGATATTACATACGAGAAATTACCTGACTTTTGTTATGGGTGTGGAATTCTCGGGCACACTATTCGAGATTGTGAAGACTGTAAAGTACGAAAGGAGGAGGATCTCCCTTATGGCCCTGGATTAAGGGAACAGATTAAACTCAAGGGGAAAGAAACAACCTTTCAACCAAAGTTCGGTGTTAATTTTGCTGGACGGGGCAGGGGTAGAATGGGAGGTAGAGGACGATTTCACATATACAATGATGAAGATGACGAGGTCGAAGGACAACAAAAATCTGGTCCTCCAGCAGACAATTCAAAGGATGACCAGAAAGACCACACGCCGCCGGAACTCTCAGAAAATCCGGCCAATACTCCGCCGGTGAACCAAACGGTAACAAGTCCAAAAATGGAGAGAGAGAAAAATGTGATTAATGCGGGAAATAATTCGAAAGTTAATGCCATAGAAGATTCGGGTGATTTTCCCCCCACAAATTCAGCAAATCTGGCTGGAAAACAAATGGCTAACGGTCAAAATATTGAATATTCCATGATGGAGGTGGACCCAAATTGGGGTGGATCAAAGGAGGAAAGTAAAGACATAAATATGGAAAGTGGGAGGGAGTTGACAGAGGGAAGGAAAAAAGAAACGGATCACATTACGGAAGGAAATTCCCATGAAAATCAAGCAAGCAGTAACCAAGGTAAAGGATCTACAGCGAAAACGAGAGATAAGATAGAAATGCTTCCAAAAGTGGAAATTAATGAGAAAAACAAGAAGGAAGAGATAGGGCCGACGGTGGAACAAGTCAAAGCAAAAGAAAATGTTGATTTGGATGATCATTCCTTTTCAAACCTTGGCAAAAGGAAAACATGGAAAAGAACCCAAAGACAACCCCACACGGAAGGCTCCAGTGATTCTTTAACTAGCTACAAACAGAAAATATCAGGAGGGAAGCATAACTTAGAAATGGAGGAGGAAAACAACAGAAACAAGAAAGTGATAGTAGTGGATGTAAAAGAAAATGCGAGATCGGTGGAGGCTGCAGGACAGCCTCGCCGGGCACAATGAAAATCTTAAGCTGGAATGTCAAGGGGTTGGGGAATCCCAGGACATTGAGAGCGCTACGGTATCTTATCCGTAGACATCATCCCCATATGGTTTTCTTAATGGAAACCAAGCTGCAGTATAACAAGAGTGAGAGAATTAGGATCCAACTTCAATTTGATTGTGGCCTAAGTGTACCTAGTGCAGGCAAGAGTGGCGGCCTTATGTTGCTTTGGCAAAAAGAAACTGATGTCAACATTCAATCCTATTCAAGAGGGCACATTGATGCCATAATATCAGATACGGAGGGATCCTGGAGGTTTAGTGGTATTTACGGCAACCCTCAGAGAGAAAAACATCATGAGACTTGGACTCTAATGAATAGACTGCGCGACACTCATGGAATGGCTTGGGTGGTAGGTGGAGATTTCAACGAAATCACCAGTAACTCCGAGAAAATGGGTGGCTTGCCAAGGAATGAAAGAGATATGCAAGATTTTAGGGATTGTATTGACAGTTGTGGTCTTTGCGACCCGGGCTTCATTGGTCCCGAATACACGTGGTGTAACAATCATTTCCAGTCTGACTTGATATGGGAACGTCTAGATAGAGTTCTTATTAATTCGGAGATGCAAGTCTGGTGCAACAATTTCAAGGTTTTTCACCTTCCTTTTATTGCCTCAGACCATCGGCCTCTACTTGCAGACTGGGATAAAGATCGACCATACCATGTGCAGCAACGTATGAATTTTCCTAGACGGTTTGAAGAAGGCTGGGTAAAATATGATGGATGCAAAGAGATCATTGAGCAGGTTTGGACAAAGCCGGGTCATTCCCACAGTAGATCGATTTTCGAGAAAACCAAGGAGTGCCTGAATAGACTTCATAAGTGGAGCAGAAGTAAATATGGGGGATCAATCAGAGGAGCCATTGATAAAAAGGAAAAGGAGATTAAGGAGCTTAGTGACCGAAATGATCCACAAAGCAAGATAGATATGCTACAATTGGAGAGGGAGTTAGAAAATCTGTTGGAAGATGACGAGACTTATTGGCGTCAGAGAGCACGAGAAGATTGGCTCAACTGGGGTGACAGGAACACCAAATGGTTCCATCTGAGAGCATCCACAAGGCGAAAGGCGAACAGAGTTCGAGGGTTGATGGATGAGGAAGGACACTGGATAGAAGATGATAAAGGTATGGAAAATGTTGCAAACCGGTACTTTCAGACCGTATTTCAAACTTCTAACCCACATATGGAGTCCATAACAACTATTTTGGACTCAATTCCATCTAGCATCATAGAGGCCCATAATAATATGCTACTGAAAGAGTTTACTCGGGAAAATATCTATGCGGTGGTCAAAGACATGCACCCCTCTAAAGCTCCTGGGCCTGATGGTATTCAGGCAATTTTTTATCAGAAATACTGGGACATCGTTGGGGAGAATGTATGTGATTTTTGCTTAAAGTTCCTTAATGGTAATGGATCCTTAGAGCAGGTGAATCAAACATATATTGCTCTAATTCCAAAGATCAGAGATCCGAGTAACATGAAAGACTTTGATCCTATAAGTCTGTGTTCAGTCCTTTATAAAATCATAGCCAAAGCTCTAGCCAACAGATTGAGATCAGTGCTTGATAAAATCATCTCTCCAAGCCAGTCAGCATTTGTACCGGGAAGGATAATTTCTGATAACACCGTGATTGGTTTTGAATGCATCCATGCCATAAAGAACAAAAGGAAAGGGAAAGAGGGAACAGTTGCGCTTAAACTGGACATGAGCAAAGCATATGACCGAGTGGAATGGTGTTGTATTCGAGAGGTTATGAGAAAGATGGGGTTTAGCATCAGTTGGATTGACAAAATTATGAGATGTGTGGAGTCCGTGAATTTTCAAGTTCTGCTTAATGGGATTCCTCGAGCAACTTTTAAGCCAAATCGTGGAATTAGGCAAGGGGACCCTCTATCCCCGTACCTGTTTTTAATTTGTGCAGAAGGTCTTTCGAGCATTCTAAATGAAGCAGAACGAAGGAGGGAAGTTACAGGTTTGCGTATCAATTATTATTGCCCTACTATTACACATCTTTTTTATGCTGACGATAGTTTGCTGTTTTTTAAGGCTGTGGATAGAGATTGCAGGTCTATTAAAAAGCTTCTTATGAATTATGAAAGGGCGTCGGGGCAAACCATTAATTATGAGAAATCATCCTTCATGGTTAGCCCAAATACAAAGGTGACTCAGATTGACAAAATCAAGGAGCTTTTGGGAGTCCAACACAAAGAGAGTCTGGGTCAATATCTTGGTCTTCCATCCCAAGTGGGTAGGAGTAAGAAGGAAGTCTTTGACAACATTAAGGACCGAGTATGGAAAGCGCTTCAAGGATGGAAAGGGAAGTTTTTCTCAGTTGCGGGAAGAGAAATTCTCATTAAATCTATTGCTCAAGCAATTCCTAATTATGCAATGAGTTGTTTTAAATTTCCTGCTTCTCTCTATAACGAATTAAATTCTATTTGTGCCAGGTTCTGGTGGGGCGCAACAGAAACAGGGAGAAAGATACATTGGCGAAGCTGGAAAAGACTCTGCACACATAAACATCAGGGCGGATTGGGCTTCTGAGATCTAAAGACTTTCAATCAGGCTCTACTTTCCAAACAGAGTTGGAGGATCATTCGCAATCCGGACAGCCTGTTAGCCAGAGTTCTGAGGGGGAGATATTTCAAAACGGGAACTTTCCTAAATGCTCCTTTGGGCAATAACCCTTCATATGTTTGGAGAAGCATAGTATGGGGAAGAGATCTCTTCAAAAAGGGATATCGATGGAGAATAGGAAATGGTCTTCAGGTGGACGCTAGTAGGGACCCTTGGATCCCGAAAGTAGGTTCATGTACCCCAACTATTGCCCATCCTGGGGTGACAAACTATACGGTGGCCCAATGTCTCAACCCGCAGGGTCGATGGAATGAAGAGCTCGTAAGGGCCTCATTCATGGAACATGATGCTCAGGCTATCCTGAATATTCCCATAAACCCCATGATCAAGAATGATGAGATTATTTGGGATTTAGATTCAAAAGGAATATTTTCTGTGAAAAGTGCCTATAGGTTGGGAGTTCAACTTCAACATAATTCAGAGGCATCCTCGTCCAACCACGAGTCTCAAGAGATCCTATGGAAGACTTTCTGGAAAACACCAATCCCGCCCAAAATACAAATATGCGGTTGGAGGGTCTACAATGATATCCTCCCTACTTTTTCAAACCTCCTCAATCGAGGGTTGGATACTAACCCTTATTGTCAATTTTGCAGGGCAAAACCAGAAACCACAACCCACTTATTTTGGGAATGCAAAATGACCAAAGGGTTGTGGAAGAATTTTTTCCCCAACACTGATGACAGTTGTTTTATTGACAGGAGGAATTGGAGACCGCAAGACCTTTTGGAAGACATTTGGAAAAATGGAGATACAGATAGCTCGAAGAGTGGGAACATCAGCAAGAGTCTAGTAATTGTTGGGATTGGTGCCCTAAAACTCGTAGATAGTGAATGTTAAACGAATTATATACTTATTCGATAAATGTGTTATCGAGATTGATTCAGTAAAAGTCATTACTAAATAAATTAAATTGCAGATATAATAACCCAAATCCAATAAACTAAGATCCATGGCTATAGGATGAACACTTGAGCTTTATGTAGAGACATAAAAGTGGATCAAGCTTGAGTGATAGCCAAAACGGTCTATAGTATAGGAATAGGGTTGGGTACCTTATTCTGGAGACACTATGAGACGCGGCCCACTTTATAGATGGTATAGACGATGTGATCCTAAATCGTCCATGTAGAGACATGCGAGTGGGGGCGTCCTATGCAATGAGTTTGCATAAGACCAGGACCAAGAAATAAGTCGCTCTCGCTTTATAACACCGTTTACTGACGAGACTGACTATTTCATGTGATGACCTAGGTAACTCGATCTTAATCCTGAGCTAACTATGAACTCCTGTTTATTCGGGCTTATCCTTAGATCTGAATAGGTGAGAGTGGCTCAGTATCGCCGACTCAATAAGCCTCCCATTTCAGTGAAAGGGAACGGGAAGGGAATGCTTGAAGCATCAAGCAATGGAGAAGAATGAGAGATGAGAGAATTTGGACTGAGGTTGTCCAAGGAGCATAGGAGAGGCAAACACCACAAGGAGTTCAACATAAGTGAGCTACAAAGGTTGGTGTTTTCTAAACTCTCTATTCTGTCTTTTCTAGAACATGCATGCTTTAGGAGTAAAATTGAACGTCTTAAGTGCTTTCGATCTTCAATTGCTTCCGCATGTGTAATATGTACACCTTCAATTGGTATCAGAGCAAGATTAGAGCACTTAATTTGTTTTAATTTTGCTTTGGTGGGTACCATTTTGAAATTGAATTTTCTGTGTGCTAAAATGGAAGTGTTCTGGTTTGGCAATTTTTTGAGCATTCAAACCTTCATGAAATTGTAATTGCTCGGATATGTAAGAGCGTTAATGTGTGTACTATAGTCTGTAATTTTTATAGAGTCATTAGAGTCCATATAGGCTGTAAAATTGAAGAAAAACCGGAGAAGACGCAGCAGAAAATGAAAATTCTAGCAAACTGTTTTTTAATTCCAGCAGCAGTTTTTTTTTAATTCCGGTTCAGCTGCTGCCTTTTGGTCCGGCTCGGTCTGTTGCAGCCTCATTTCACTCATTGCATGGCCGGTTCATTGCTTGGATGAGCGGTTCGGGATGGTTCGTGAAGCTCGGCGCGTGTTGCAAGTTTATTTATTAATTATTATTGTAATAATTAGTGAAATTGCTTGTGTTTTTTTTAAAATTGCCAAACCATTCCATTTTAGCTTGATTTAATTACTTTATGCATTGTGAATGTATGATTTAATTAAATGGATGTATGTGCATTATGAGCATGCCATATAGATTAAAATCCCACCATAGGAAAGCATGTTCATGCATTTGTTTAATTTGAATAAGTGTTATTGATTAATTCAAATGCATGAGGGAAATTTTGTGTTTAATTAATATAAGTGTTGTATTAATTTAGGGAGATTCATGCTTGAATGGTTAATTAAAATTGATTATTCTTATAATAGTTATAATTATTAATTGATAAAATTAACCGAGCATGAAGCATGAAATTTCATTAGTTTGATTATAAGTGTTATTCTCAAATTAGGCTTGTTATGGATTGTTTTTATAATTGTTATAAAAAGAGATAGAAATCTAAAATCTATAACAAGATTAAGTGCATGCTCACTTAGGTTAATGAACCTTCAACGATTCGATCAACTTGCATAGTTTAGGTCGATATCTTGTAAAACAATGGTTACGAGAGAACTCACCCGACAAGATGCTGTCTAAGGCTGGAGGTATTTAAGTTGACGGTTTACGGAACACCTCCTACCTGGGCATCGAGTCGGTTCTTGAGTTAAGTTAACTCGAGTTTTATGAGCATGCGTGAGCGGTGTGAGGTTTTAAAGTGTTATCACCTAGACATCGTAGTATAAAGCGTTATACAAACCTAGACATAGGTTGTTTCTAAATGGTGCTTTTCTTATAACTTGAATGATTGATTGTTATATGCTTTTAAACACCATTAGAAAGCATGTTATAGGGTTAATTCATTAAAAGTTATAAGAGTTATAATAGTTAATGAATAGAATCCATAAAACCTATAACAAAGAGTTGCATGCTAACATAGGATCTTAGGATCTTATCATTCTTTAAATGGTTTAAAATGAAATAGATCTAAGATCGCCTTTTCTAATAGGATTAGAAATATGTCTTACTTAGTTTTTTTTAAAATAGTTTTAAAATTTGAGTAAGTAGGACATAAGACCTTGGTTATAAGGGAACTCTCCCGGCAAATGGTTCGGAACCTGAGTTGAATTAACCAAAGACTTACTAGCATGCAATGTCACTAGGTTATTAAAAGAGTTTAATTCACCTAGACATTTAGTGTAAAGACCTTGTTTAATAAGGCATAGACTTAGATAGATTCATTTAGCCGGAATTTACCTAAGTAATAGACCCTAAAACTTTACGACACTTTAGTGGGAGGAAAAGTATAGAAACGAAATATTCACATTAAGTTTCTACTCTCACGTCCCCCTGAGTTCACACCGTGAGATCCATGCTTGGCCTCGAGGCGCCCTGGGAGCGTCCCCCTACGGATGGTGTTTGCATGGGTTAATATCAAGGTGAATGGGGAAAGTGTTCATAGTAAGTGGGAGAAGGAAACGTGTCAAACGTATCCTGCGGTCTCCATCGTTAGGTTGCACCGTGAGATTCCTATGCGCTGCCTGCGAGTCGCCCTGGGAGCGATCACCCTACGGAGGGCTTGCGCATGGGATTCGGAACAACGCAAACTCCAGAAGTGGATAGGGTTTCCTAGGGCCATTCCCAACATTAGCTCTTCCCTACGGTGGCATTGTTGGGGCCGCCCTCTGCAATCTGAAAATGATGGGTAACACTTACAAGATGGTCTTGACCAAATTAACGTTAGCTAATAACTATTGGAGTAAGAGTTATTCTGGGAATAGTATTTGGCCGAGATTGTCTCGATTCAGAGGAGGAGTAGCTGACTGCCCTACGGTAGCGGTTATTCTAAACCCCTGAAGTATCGTTGCAAAATAAATCAATTGTATATATGGGTCGATGATTGCTTTTGCTAAATCTGATTGGATAAATGTGATTAATGGGTTTAGTGCATGTTTCTAATAGAGATTAATTTGTTTGTTTCAGCAATATGTCGAAAAACGTATGTGCTTTGTCAAATGCCAAATTAAACGATTTAGTACATTCGACTAAGAATACTTGCTTAAACGCTAAACACGTGGCAAAGAATTTAGGTTTGGTCTCAACTGAGGAATGTCCTTAAACTAACTGCGTAGCCAAGAAAAACATGATCCACGACTCTAAATGTGATTTATTAGTCATGGAAACGTGTTTAGTGGAAAACGACGATTCTGCCTGGATACTTGATTCAGGTGCCACTAATCACGTATGTTCTTCATTTCAAGGAATGAGTTCCTGGCAACAGCTAATAGCTGGATAGATGACTCTTAAAGTTGGAACAGGAGAAGTCATCTCGGCTATTGCAGTGGGAGACATAAAATTATTCTTCACCAAGGAACGCTACATGATATTAGATAATGTGTACATAGTTCCGAAGGTTAAAAGAAATTTGATTTCTTTATCTTGTTTATTAGAACAAGGTTACTCAATTTCTTTTTCTGTTAATGAAACGTTCATAACTAAAAGAGGTATTGATGTTTGCTCTGCAAACTTGAAGAATAAATTATATGTTTTGAGACCAATTGAGTCTAAAGCTATTTTAAATCACGAGATGTTTAAAACTGCTGAGACTCAACCTAAAAAGCGAAGAGTTTCTCAAGATACCTATCTCTGGCACTTGAGGTTAGGCCATATCAACCTCAATAGGATTGGGAGATTGGTCAAGAGTGGACTTCTAAACAAGTTAGAAGACGACTCGTTGCCTCCTTGTGAATCATGCCTTGAGGGCAAGATGACAAAACGACCTTTTACCGGAAAAGGTTATCGTGCCAAAGAGCCTTTAGAGCTCATTCATTCGGACCTCTGTGGACCAATGAACATTAGAGCTCGAGGAGGGTACGAATATTTCATCAGTTTCATTGATGATTATTCGAGGTATGGCTATCTCTACCTGATGCATCATAAGTCCGAAGCTTTTGAAAAGTTCAAGGAGTATAAGGCCGAGGTTGAGAACCTATTAGGTAAGACGATAAAAACACTTCGATCCGATCGAGGTGGAGAGTATATGGACTTAAGTTTTCAAGACTATTTGATAGAGCATGGAATTACGTCCCAACTCTCAGCCCCTGGTACACCTTAGCAAAACGGTGTATCAGAAAGGAGAAACAGAACCTTGTTGGACATGGTTCGTTCGATGATGAGTTATGCTCAGTTGCCTAACTCGTTTTGGGGTTATGCAGTAGAGACTGCAGTTTATATCTTGAACGTAGTTCCCTCAAAGAGTGTTTCTGAAACACCATTTGAGCTCTGGAAAGGTCGTAAAGCTAGTTTACGACATTTCAGAATTTGGGGATGTCCTGCATACGTGCTAGAAGCAAACCCAAAGAAATTGGAGCCTTGTTCTAGATTTTGCCTATTTATAGGCTATCCCAAAGAAACGAGAGGTGGATACTTCTTCGATCCAGAGGAAAATAAAGTACTTGTATCGACAAATGCTACATTCCTAGAAGAAAACCACCTCAGAGATCACAAGCCACGTAATAAAGTCGTTTTAAGTGAACTATCTAACGAAGCTACAGAAACATCAACAAGAGTTGTTGATGATACTGGCACCTCGAGTCAATCACGTCCTTCTCAAGAAATAAGAGAACCTCGACGTAGTGGGAGGGTTGTTAGACAGCCTGATCGCTATTTGGGTTTAACTGAAACTCCAGTCGTCATACCTGATGATGGGATCGAGGATCCATTAACCTTTAAACAGGTAATGGATGACGTTGACAAGAACGAGTGGATTAAAGCCATGGACTTAGAGATCGAGTCCATGCATTTTAATTCAGTATGGGATCTTGTAGATCAACCTGAAGGGGTTAGACCCATAGGGTGCAAATGGATCTACAAGAGAAAACGAGACGCTGCTGGAAAGGTACAGACCTTTAAGGCACGACTTGTGGCAAAGGGTTTTACCCAGCGGGAGGGGATTGACTATGAAGAAACCTTCTCCCCTGTTGCCATGTTAAAGTCGATCCGGATACTTTTATCCATTGCCACGTTTTACGATTATGAAATATGGCAAATGGATGTCAAGACTGCCTTTCTGAACGGAAATCTTGAAGAAAGTATCTACATGTCTCAGCCAGAGGGGTTCATAGCTCAGGATCAAGAGCAAAAAGTTTGCAAGCTTAAACGATCCATTTATGGTTAAAACAAGCGTCTAGATCCTGGAATATGAGATTTGACACTGCGATCAAATCTTATGGCTTTGAACAAAACGTTGATGAGCCTTGTGTTTACAAAAGGATCATCAACAGCTCTATAGCTTTCTTAGTACTGTATGTGGATGATATCCTACTCATCGGGAATGATGTAGGTTATCTAACTGACATTAAACTATGGCTAGCAACTCAATTCCAAATGAAAGATTTGGGTGAGGCACAATTTGTTCTAGGAATCCAAATTGTTCGAAACCGAAAGAACAAAACGCTAGCCCTGTCTCAAGCGTCTTATATCGACAAATTGTTGGTTAGATATAAAATGCAAAATTCCAAGAAAGGACTATTACCTTTCAGGCACGGAATTAACTTGTCTAAGGAACAGTGTCCTCAGACACCTCAAGAAGTTGAGGACATGAGACGTTTTCCCTATGCCTCTGCAGTAGGTAGCCTAATGTATGCCATGTTGTGTACAAGGCCTGACATTTGTTATGCAGTAGGGATTGTCAGTAGATATCAATCCAATCCAGGATTTGATCACTGGACAGCCGTTAAAAGTATCCTCAAATATCTAAGGAGGTTCGAAGGATTTGATCCTTACAGGATACACTGATTCTGACTTTCAAACTGATAAAGATTCGAGGAAATCTACATCGGGGTCAGTATTCACTCTAAATGGAGGAGCAATAGTATGGCGCAGCATCAAGCAAGGATGCATTGCAGACTCGACCATGGAGGCCGAATATGTAGCCGCTTGCGAAGCAGCAAAAGAGGCAGTATGGCTCAGGAAGTTCCTAACTGACTTGGAAGTCGTTCCAAATATGCATCTGCCTATCACCTTGTATTGTGATAATAGCGGCGCAGTTGCAAACTCAAAGGAACCTCGCAGCCATAAGAGAGGCAAGCACATCGAAAGGAAATACCATCTCATTAGGGAGATCGTGCACCGAGGAGACGTGATCGTCACGAAGATAGCGTCGGAGCACAACATTGCTGATCCATTCACGAAGGCTCTCACGGCTAAAGTGTTCGAGAGACATCTAGAAGGTCTAGGTCTGCGAGATATGTACGAGAAATAATCTAGGTCAAGTGGGAGAATTGTAACCGTCCAGGGAGTGATCACCGGGGACGGAGACCTGGCCGACGCCGCCATCCATGAATCCAACCAAGAATCGGCGGCCGAGATCGTCCCATTTGGCACAATCCCTCAAGAAGCTGGTGCTGTGGTAGAAATAGACATAGGAGGGAGGCTTAACGAGCTTGAGAGACATGAGAAATGCAATGGGAATGAAGGGATAAAAGCCCCACGAAGCAAAAATGTACAAGGTCATACTTGAATTTAATTTCAAAATGAAAAACTCATACGTTGGCAAAAATAGAAATATAATTTCATAAAACTATGTCTATTGAATTAATTCTAACCAGTTAAGCATGCATATTAGAATTTGGTGAATTTACGAAGATGACGTTAGCGAAACTTACTTTTGTTGACGACTCAGAAAAAACACCAACTCCAACACAAGTTTTCAGCGATCAACATAGTCACTCCTTGGGACACCACCACTTTGAAACCTCCCTATTTTCTGAGTGTTTGAGGCCAAAGATTGTGGGATCCTTCTTGATCTTGGGAGAAGAATCCACAAAACACTTTTGTGAGAACTCTTTTTGAGAGAAGTCTTAGAGAGATTCTTGGAAGATCGATTAAAAACCAAGAGCATCACATGTATATATATATATATATGTGAGAGAGTGGGTGTGGTTACAAAATCCCACCACTCTTGTAACTCACATGTATGTAACTCCCACATTCTTGGAGTTACAAGACATTACAAATAATAATAAAAATAACCATTATTATTATTATTGTTATATTAATTTAATAAATATAAATTAAAGATTGTCTCAATTCAGGGGAGGAGTAGCTGATTGCCCTACGATAGCTATTGTTCTAAACCTCTGAAGTATCGTTGCAAAATAAATGATTTTTCTATGGGTCCATCATTACTTTTGCTAAATTGATTGGATTAATAACAATAATTTTTGTGTAATGGGTTAATGCAAGAAAACTAATTAAATTAATTTGTTTGTTTTCAGCATGAATCGTTCTGTGAATGCCTTTAATAACGCCAAATGTAAATATGGTATATCTAATACAACCAATGAAATAAACTTCAACACTAATCTCGAGGCAAATAATATGGAATTGGTCTTAACTGAGGAATGTCCTCAAGCCCACATGTATAATTCATCTGGAATTGTTAATGATGAACATGACATAAACTACTTAGCAAATCTCAATGACAGTAAATGTGATTTATTGGTCATTGAAACGTGTATAGTGGAAAATGATGATACAGCTTGGATCCTTGATTCAGGTGCCACTTATCACATATGCTCTTCCTTTCAGGGAATGAGCTCCTAGCAACAGTTAGATGCTGGGGAAATGACTCTCAGAGTTGGGACTGGGAAGTTCATCTCAACTAAACCAGTGGGAGATATTAAGATGTTCTTCTCTAAGGAACGTTATATGTTATTGGATAATGTATATATAGTTCCCAAGATAAAAATAAATTTGATTTCTATTTCTTTCTTGCGTGAACACACTACTACAAAAACGACCTTTAATGATGGATAGAAAAAAAAAGGGCGTGGAGCCTTTAATGAAAGATGAAAAACACGCTCAACTTTTAATGTCAGACGTGTGTTTTTCAAAAATTTTGAGCTTTTAATGTTGAGCATTGCCCGACATTAAAAATCCCGACATTAAAAGCTTGATTTTTTTTTAGTTTAGGGTTTCCATTTCCACGCCTTCTTCTTTCACTTGCAGCGTTTCTCTCCTAGTGCTCCCATGCGACCACACCTCTGTCTTTCACTTTCACCCAAAACGTCGTTCCCCACGCCAGTCGCCACTCCTTCCTTTCACTTTCAGCCTTTCACTTTGATTCGAGGTAGTTCATTATTGCCTTCAACCACCGCCACTCACAACTTTCCCTTCGTTCACGTATCACAACAGCCAACAAAGGTCGTTTTGCAGCCAGATTCTTCTTCCTTCTCTTCATACTCTCAGCCATTCCCTGTTGGGTTTTATGCCCTAAGACTCGAAGATAGTGAATGTAAACAAATTGTATACTTGTTTCAATAAAGTGTTATTGAGTTTCTACAATAAAGTGTTGCTGTTAAGTATTGCACAATATGAAACAAATCCAATAAACTAAGATCCAATGTTGTTTGTATGTAACTTGAACTAGTATGTGGGGACATACGGGGATTGTTGTTCAAGTAACAACCTAAAAGCTCAATAGTATAGGGAAAAGGTTGGGTACCTTATCCTGGTGACACTACGGATACAGTCCACTTTGTATTTGATACAAACACAATGATCCAACGCGTTCGTGTAGGGGACATGCGAGTGGAGGTATCCTATGCAATGAGTTTGCATAAGACCAGACTGCGAAATAGTAACCGCTAGTTGTAACTGTTGGGTTTTATGCCCTAAAACTCGTAGATAGTAAATGTACATTTGACCGAACATTAATAAAAATGATGTATTATTCAATGTTTGTATTATATCTTGTCTTAATAACCCTAATCCAATAAACTAAACATCCAAGGCTAATAGAATGAGGCTTGAACTAGTATGTAGAGACATACGGGGATCAATGTTCAAGTTTTAGCCTAAAGGGTCTGTAGTATAGGGATAAGGCTGGGTACCTTGTCCTGGTGACACTATGGATATGACCCACTTTGTATATTGATACAAACGTATTGATCCAACGCGTTCATGTAGTTGACATGCGAGTGGAGGTATCCTGTGCAATGAGTTTGCACAAAGACCGGACCGCGAAATAGTTTACCACTAACTGTAACACCGTTAGTTAGCTCGGTTTCTATTTCACTAGGATAACCTAGGCAACTTGGCCTTAATCCTGAGTGGATTACGGACTCCTGTCCATGAGGGATTGTCCTTTGATTTGTACGGGTGAGAGTGTCCTGTTCGCCGACTCAATAAGCCTACCATTTTGGGGATAAGACCGAGTGGGGAGCTGGGAACGTAGTCTTACAAGATGGAATTCACTCCTTCCCGATATTAGGGTAAGTAGAGGTGTGTTCCCTTAAGTGGTGTCTCCAGGTCTTGAACAAAGGGCCCTTCCCTCTTTATGGCACGAGAGGGATTTCTGTTTGTTGGTTGGACCACAAACAGGTTGTTCATTAGAGGAGCACTGGTACTTAAGGACCAAGAGGTAGCCCAGGGGTAAAACGGTAATTTGACCTAGCTGGGGTACGAACACACTTGAAGGGCTAACTTGCTGTTGACGGTCGATATCCGTGGACACAGAAATGTATTTGCAGTGAGAAGAGTGCAGCTGTGGTTCTTTAGTGGAGTGAACCACAGTTAACGAATATTGATTAACTTGGTTAATGAGTTTAGCCAACTAATCTCATATCGTTGGAGCTTCTGATCTGTAGGTCCATTAGGTCCCATCGGTAGCTCTATAATGGCGTTGAGGTAAATTTCTAAAGTTGAATTAAGTATTCGAAGGGGTTCGAATATTAAACTAAAATATGAATTTGATTCATATTAAAACTATAGGTTATAATTAATGTGCATTGGATGTATATTAATACTATAGTTTTATGAGAGAGAATAATAATAATTGAATATATGATGTTCAATTTTATTAATTTTAAATTAATTAATTTTGAATTAGTTAATTGATTTAGTTTAATTAAACTATAGGATAAGAGGGATATTAATTTAAATTAGATTTAAATTAATGTTATTTTAATTAATATTGATTAATTAAAATTTAATTAATTATAATTTAAATTATGAATTTTAAATTTATAATTAATTAAAAATATCAGGTAACTGATTAATCAGTTACCTGATGTTATGCGTGAGGTGGCCTTCTCCTTATTGATAGGTTAATTGAAGGGGTCAGTATTCAGTTTCAAACAATCCCACTCTCACGTCTTTCTCCCTCTCTCTCGCCCTCTCTCTCTCGTTTTTGCTCTCTCTCTCTGAATACAGAATTTTTTTATCAGAGAAATCCTTAGAGATTGTGCTCCCACAAGCTCCTTGCGTTCAACCTTCAAGAGAATACCGGTGTACTTTTGGTGGTGGTGTTCGTGAGGTTTTTTGCAGCAAGATCAAGATCTGTTTGCTGCTGTTTTTCTGCGAATTTGCAAGGGAAAAAGCGATTTTTATCAAGAATTCTTCAAGGGTAAGTATTCTTGAACCCTAGGATCAATAGGATCCTATTATAGATTAGATATAGGCGTTTCTGCATATTTTTCCAGCATGCTTTATGGGTTTTACAACATGTTTTTTAGTATATTTGTCTGCTGTAAATTTATATTTTTTTGCCGTCGTATTGGTTTCCCAATCGGGATTTAAACCGGTTAAGTTCTCTGATCGTTTCCACTGCGCTAGGGCTTTAATCCCTGCAATTGGTATCCGAGCCAAATCGTGTTTTGAATGTTGATTTGGGATTTGCGATTGGCTGTAAGGTGAGATTTGCATAATGTATGTATTAAATTTTGTGATAAACTGTTTGGGTTTTAATTGACCATAGATTTTATGAGTTTTTGATGCAATCATTTGTAAAGGCCCCTGTGTTTTTGGGCATTAATTCACGAAATCGAGTCTGTACAGTCCAGGTCTAGAATAGGTTGAAGATCGGTGAAGAACGCGGTATCAATCGAGGCCAATTGGAACTGTTCAGCCGCTGTTTTTTGCCCATAATCGAGCTCCAGACGCAACAGCATCGGGACGCTTGGCGATTTCACCCAGCGAACGGTTGAAATCGAGCCAGCGTCGGGACACTAAGCCTACAGCGTCTCGACGCTGTCGCGATTTCATGCGGCGGTTGTTTTACGTGAAAACGTGTGCTGAAACCCTAATGGGTAGTTTGGTTCGTGCGATTAGGGTTGAGCTGGGACCGGTTTGGTCCGGTTCAACCCGGTTCATGGGCGGTTCGGGATTTTCAAGGCCGGTTCGAAGCGGTTCGGGTCAGTTCGTGGATTCTAGACCAATTATGGAGCTGTATATGATGTAATAGGATAGTTTTAAAGCTTTAATTAATGTAATTTTTGCTTTAATTATCCTAGGGGCCAATTAAATCGGTTTATTCGCTATTTAAATGCTTTGTGGATGTCATTTAAATATTAATCCCACCTTAGGTTATAAAACATGCTCATGCATTATGTATGTTATAATATGATTATAATATTTGTTTGATAATGCATGGATTTTCATGATTTATTTAATATATAGTTGAGTTATATTAAATTCATGAAAATGGAAAAGTATGATGCATGCAATTACTTAGTTTTAATATAAGAGTTATATTAAAAATAAATTGTTTGCAACATGCTAATGTGATTTACCACTTTTGGCAATAATAAAATTGTTTATTTATTAAAAATGGAAATCAAGTTGCATTGAGCATGATACATCCATAGGTTAATATAAGAGTTATATTAATTTCATGCAATACAAAGTTATATAGTTTAAATTTGATTAATTAGAATATGATTGTTAATCATTTAAAACTATAGTATGCATGATTATAGGGCTAATCATTAAAATTTTGAAATAGTTTAAAATTTATGATTAGAAACCGTCAATCTATAATCAAGATATGCATGCTCACATAGGATCTTAGGTTTAAAATGAATTAATTTTAATGAGTTAAAATTAATTAGACCTAAGATCATTTTCTAATAGGATTAGAAGTTCTTACTTAGTTTTAAAATAGTTTTAATGAACTAAGTAGGACAAACATTCCTGAGATTATAAGGGAACTCTACCAGTGAAGTTCTGTCTAAGGATTGGAGGTATTTAAGTTGACGGTATACGGAACACCTCCTACCTGGGAACTGATCTGGAACACCGGAGTTGAATTAATGACACGTTAATGTTAGAATAATGTCGCTAGGTAAATTAAATTTGTTTAATACACCTAGACATTAGGTCTTATTATAATAGTTATAATAGGACTAGACTTAGATAAATGACTTAGCCGGATTTATCTAGGTTTAATCAAACCCTAAAATATCTGATAGGTTACTTTAGTGGGAGGAAAATTACAAAACTTAATTTAAATGGAGTTTTGCTCCTACGTCCCCATGATGTTCACACCGTGAGATCCATGCTCGGCTTTGATGTGGACTTTTCCTACCGCAAGCGCACGGGTCAAGTAATAATATAGTGAATGTAATTCGAATGTCGTCCTCTGGATTGGATTTGTAAGCAAATTAAGTATTGTGAATTATCTCGCTCAATTTTATTTAGGGATCAAAAAGTGATGAATGAATGGTATGAAAACTAAATCAAAGCAAGTAAAAAGAGTGGAAATTCAAGTGGGAAAAATACTTAGGGAATTGATTTCGCCGATTAGTCTAGGATTGATTTTAAGGAGTAAGTTATTATGCACAATGGAATTATGAGCCAAAGACCCTTTAATCACAACTACCTCTCCCGAGTATAATTGATTCTCATGCAAATTAACCAACTTGATATCCCTATCTGAGTCTATTAATAAGCAAGGCAATGAGATCTTTTGACCTATTCTAAAGTTAATCTAAAACCGTCATGAATTAGAAAGTAAACTTTAGTCATGAAATCTTGAGTAAGTCTATGCTAAATCCCCTCTCCCGAGCAAGAATCAACACTTAAATCATCCAACTAATGGCCAATTAATTGAAAGCATTAAATCAAGATTACAAACATAATAACCATTGCACAACTTAAACCATAAATTCAATCCATAAACTTAATCAACTACATCAATCCCTAAGCTATGAGTTTAGCTACTCATGAATGTAATTACAAGCTCAACTAAACATAATAAAGCCATAAATCTAACTAGAGAAAAGGAAAGGGAAAAGAAAACTCAATGTAGGCCGAGACCGAACGTCCCCGTCACGATCCCCACGAACGATGGGTTGATTTCCGCTTTTCTCCCTCTTGTTCAGCCTCAATCCTCTGTTTTCTGCTCTGTTTTACGGCTACAAAAGGTCCCAAAATTCAATCATCTAAAAACCTAGCCGAAAGGAAGCTTATATTCTGATTTTTCGTCGTAGCGTCGAGACGCTGCCTTCAAAACGCGCGTTTCAGTAAGCGAAATAACACAGCATCGAGACGCTAAGGTCACAGCGTCGAGACGCTGTGACCTTTACGCGCCTATTCAGATATGGAATGTGAGTGTCGAGACGCTCAAGAGTTGACCGAATTTTGACTTTCTTCCTTTTTGACTCTTTCATTCCTTTGCATCTTTTCTCGTCCCGAGCACCCGATTAACTCCAATATCACGTTTTAGCTCCAATCAACCATTTCCTACAGAATAAACAATTAAGTGCAATAAAATGACCAATAAATCATAAAAGACTAGCTAAATAGATTAGGGAAAACTAGCTAGCTCTACTCGCTATCAAACACCCCCAAACTTAAGCTTTTGCTAGTCCTCGAGCAAACTACAAATCAAACATACAGTAGAAGAATGGATGCAATAATCATAACTCAATCCTCAAGGCTCAAAAGTCAATAGTCAAGCAAGCAAGAGACATGCACACAAGGATCAATGAGGGAGACAAATTAAAATTTTTCCAAAATTAACTTGCACCAGCGAGATCTAACTCAACAAGATCAGACTCTACTAGCCCAAGATTGGATTATTAAACTCTCAGCTCATCTTCCCTCTACACTGGCACTAAGGTTTCACTAATGAGTTAATAGAACAAATTAGTTTGTTTTCCTCCATACTTAGGTGCTTATAATTAACAATTAAATTAAGCATGTATATGTGGCACTAGCTTTCACACACCTATTGCAGGGACCCTTAACCTGAGATTTCTCTGGTTGGCCTAACTGATCACAACAGGGGTAGCTCTTTTTGCCTAAATCTTTATTACTCATTGCTTTGTGCGCACTAGTCATGACTTTCTCTTTTTCAAATTGTAACAATAAAATTGATTTTTCTTTATGAGCATGATAAGCAATTATTCTTTTCTTTCCTCCTAAGCAAGATCAAACATGCTAATTTGCAAAAAATTAACTCTTTAGCTCTACCCTACACCTATCGAGGTGACAACAAGCATATAAACCTAATAATTCGCTCCTAAGCATTCAAATCCAAATCTCGCCAAGACAAATACTCTACTCATGCAAGCCATCTCCTAGAAAAAGTTTAAAAAAATCTCCCTTTTTGGGCACTCATGCTTAGAACTCATCGCAAGCTTGAAAATTGACAAGAAAGCCTATCCTAGGACATCATAGTCATGCAAAAATAGCATCCAGAAAACAACTATATGCTTAATTCAAAGAAAGCTCAAAACTATAGCCCGAACTCAGATGCTCAAGGGCTCCACAAACATGCTAATCCACCCCCAAACTTAAAACATGCATTGTCCTCAATGTATAAAGAAAATAAAGCATAAACAAGCATGAGAACAATAAAAGAATGAAAGGAGTGAACAATACTGGCCTGGAATGATGATGACTTATTAATTGAGATCTTGAAAGCTTGAAAGCAAAGGAGAGACAGAAAACAAGACCTACAAAACAAACACAAACAATAAATAAAACTCAAAAGAAAGACACAACTAACTTACTTGGGTTGCCTCCCATAAGCGCTTGTTTAACGTCATTAGCTCGACGTGTTGACCGTGCTTCAAGGAGGCTTCTGATCTGTGAATTTAACAGGGGTGCTCTTTCTTGCACCTTTCTTGTAGCCCATGAAAAGCACTTCAGAATGTCCCTGAGAGTCCTCAACTGCTTTAAATATTTCTTTATCATTCCTAACTCTCACAGTGAGCTCCTTGCGCTCAATATCGATGATCACTCGCCCAGTAGCGAGGAATGGTCTTCCTAATATGACAAGCATTGTAGGATTTTCCATCATATCCATAACATACAAATCAATAGGGAGGAAAAATCTACCTACTCTAATTAAAACATTTTCTACAATGCCAACTGGTCTAACCACAGACTGATAAGCCAATTGGAGCTTAACAAGAGTAGATTTAATCTCACCTATATCTAACTTTTTACACAATGACAAATGAATAATATTAATGCTAGCACCTAAATCACATAAAGCTCTAAATGAATAAGTACCAAAACTGCAAGGAACAGAAAAACTCCCTGGATCTGCTACTTTTTCAGGTACCTTTTGTTGTACTCTGGTGCTGCATGTGGAAGCGAGATATACGGTGTCAACCTTCTTTTCCTTTCGCTTCTTAGCTAACCATTCCTTCATGAACCTATTGTACTGGGGCATCTCTAACGCCTCTGCAAAAGGAATATTGATGTTCAAATTTATAAAGGCATTCATAAACTTGTCAAATTGAACCTGATTGTTCTTTTTTCTTCTTTTTCTTCTTCTTTTCTTTGGGAACCATCAGTGTGGGAGAAGGAATAGGAGGGTCAGGTTCAGGCTTTTCAGCCTCATCTGATGATGTGTCCTCCTCAGCTTCCCCTATAGGCATATCATAATCCTCTGACTCAGGTTCCTCTTCAGCTTCCTCCTGGTGTACAGTGATGGCTTTACAGTACTCCATCTGGGTTTTCTCTTGCTCAGCTGGGGCCTTACTTTTATTCATGGTACTTACCACATTTACCAACTGTCCTAGCTGAGTTTCAATATTCTTGATGGCAGCACTGTGGCCATTCACTGTTGAGTTGATGGCAATGACTGCCTCCTCCAATTTGGTTGTCCTGTTACTAGACTCTGCAATGAAAGCTCCAACAAGATCTTCTAACTTTTTATTATCTTGAGTTTGAGGGGCAAAACCAGGGGGGTTAAGAACATTCTTAGTATTTGCATAAGAGAAATTTTCATGGTTCTTATTGTTAGGGTGATAATGTGTAGGTGTGGCATTATTATTATATCCCCTAAAATTAGAATTTGATACATACTGAACCTGTTCAATGGTCTCCTCCTGAGGTCTAGATGCTAAAGCAGCAGCTGATTCAATTAACTGTGCACTCCCTGTACCTGAAAATTTCATAAAAGCATTAGCAAGGGAGGTCATCTAGGCCTGGAGTGCACTTACCTTATCAACCTCAAACACTCCAGCAGCAATCTTTTTGGGTGTAGACCGCTCCGATGGCCACTGATAGCTGTTGGTGGCCATATCCTCTAGAAGTGTGCGAGCATTTTCCACGGTCTTGGACAACAGAGTCCCACCTGCAGCTGCATCAACAATGGTTTTTGTATTAGGAGTTAAACCATTATAAAACAATTGTACCTGAAGCCAGTCGGGGTATCCATGCTGAGGGCACTTCCTCAGTAGCTATTTAAATCGCTCCCAAGCTTCGAACAACTGCTCATCATATTATTGTTGGAATGTCCCGATCTCGGTCCTCAGCTTGACTGTCTTTGCAGGAGGGAAAAATTTCTTTAAAAAGGCCTGGACCAAAGCATCCCAAGTGGTGATGCTCCCAGGGGTAACAGACTGCAACCAATCTCGTGCTTTATCCTGCAAAGAAAAAGGAAATAAGCGTAAACGAATAGCATCCTCAGAGACTCCATTAATTTTAACTGTCCCACAAATGTCCAAAAATGATTTTAGATGAGAATTTGGGTCCTCTGTGGGCGATCCTCTGTATGCACAATCTCGAGCCATCTGAATGAGACCGGTCTTCAGCTCAAAGTTGTTGGCATTGATCGCGGCATAGACAATCCCCGATTGTTGCCCCTGAAACACGGGCTGAAAGTAGTCTCGAATAGGCCTAGGCTCCTCAGGTGGATTTTGGTCCGCCATTTGAATTATTTCTCTATTTTCCCTTCGAAGCCTATGAATTGTTCTTTCGATCTCGAGATCCAACGGTATCAATTCTCTACTACTACGCATACAAAAACAAATCTACCCTAAAAAGGAAAGAAAACAATTAAGGAAAGAAATAAAGTAAGGAAAACAAATAATCTAAATATGGAAAATATAATCTAGAAAAGGAAACAAAATAACCTAATATGGAATGCAAAAATAATTATGGCAAAACACAAATAAGGAAACTAACAAATAAGGAAAACTAATCTAAAAAAAAAGAAACACAAGAAACAAATAAGAAAAAAAATGCAAACTACCTAGAAAAATAAAAATACACCCTAAATTAAGACCGAACAATTTTTTCACAATATCAATCTAGCTAAATGTGCCAATCCCCGACAACGGCGCCAAAAACTTGATGTGGACTTTTCCTACCGCAAGCGCACGGGTCAAGTAATAATATAGTGAATGTAATTCGAATGTCGTCCTCTGGATTGGATTTGTAAGCAAATCAAGTATTGTGAATTATCTCGCTCAATTTTATTTAGGGATCAAAAAGTGATGAATGAATGGTATGAAAACTAAATCAAAGCAAGTAAAAAGAGTGGAAATACAATTGGGAATAATACTTAGGGAATTGATTTCGCCGATTAGTCTAGGATTGATTTTAAGGAGTAAGTTATTATGCACAATGGAATTATGAGCCAAAGACCCTTTAATCACAACTACCTCTCCCGAGTATAATTGATTCTCATGCAAATTAACCAACTTGATATCCCTATCTGAGTCTATTAATAAGCAAGGCAATGAGATCTTTTGACCTATTCTAAAGTTAATCTAAAACCGTCATGAATTAGAAAGTAAACTTTAGTCATGAAATCTTGAGTAAGTCTATGCTAAATCCCCTCTCCCGAGCAAGAATCAACACTTAAATCATCCAACTAATGGCCAATTAATTGAAAGCATTAAATCAAGATTACAAACATAATAACCATTGCACAACTTAAACCATAAATTCAATCCATAAACTTAATCAACTACATCAATCCCTAAGCTATGAGTTTAGCTACTCATGAATGTAATTACAAGCTCAACTACACATAATAAAGCCATAAATCTAACTAGAGAAAAGGAAAGGGAAAAGAAAACTCAATGTAGGCCGAGATCGAACGTCCCTGTCACGATCCCCACGAACGATGGGTTGATTTCCGCTTTTCTCCCTCTTGTTCAGCCTCAATCCTCTGTTTTCTCCTCTGTTTTACGGCTACAAAAGGTCCCAAAATTTAATCCTCTAAAAACCTAGCCGAAAGGAAGCTTATATTCTGATTTTTCGTCGTAGCGTCGAGACGCTATCAAGACAGCGTCTCGACGCTGCCTTCAAAACGCGCGTTTCAGTAAGCGAAATAACACAGCGTCGAGACGATAAGGTCGCAGCGTCGAGACGCTGTGACCTTTATGCGCCTATTCAGATATGGAATAGGCGTCAAGAGCTAGCGTCTCGACGCTAGCCTACTGTTGACCGAATTTTGACTTTCTTCCTTTTTGACTCTTTTTCATTCCTTTGCATCTTTTCTCGTCCCGAGCACCCGATTAACTCCAATATCACGTTTTAGCTCCAATCAACCATTTCCTACAGAATAAACAATTAAGTGCAATAAAATGGCCAATAAATCATAAAAGACTAGCTAAATAGATTAGGGAAAACTAGCTAGCTCTGCTCGCTATCAGGCTTTGTGTCGTTTTAGCGTGGCCTCCCTTCGGAGAGTGTTTGCATGGATCAATACCAAGGTGAATGGGGAAAGTGACTATAGTAAGTGGGAGCAAGACGCGTGTCAACGTATCCTTCGGTCTCCACCCCTAGGTCACAACGTGAGATTCCTATGATCCGCCTGCGTGTTGTCTCGGTGCAACTATCCCTTCGGAGGGCCTGATCATAGGATTTGGAACACCGTGATCTTCTGAATAGGATAGGATCGCTTAGGCTAATTACCAACAGTTGTCTTTCCTAACGGTAGCCTGTTGGTCCGTGCCTCTAAGATCTAAAAGTGGGAGGGTTACACTTACGGGGAGGAGTTAATTGTTAACAAATCATTGACCGAACAACGGTGGTTAATATCTAATGGAATATGAGTTATTCTGGTATTAGAAATTGACTGAGAAGAGTCTCATTTTAGAGGAGGAACAACTGATCACCCTTCGGTGGCTGTTCTTCTAAACCTCTAAAGCATCGTTGCGAAACACAATCATAGTTTTATTAGGGTTCTTTGATTGTTTGTTTGCAAAATTGATTGGATGTATGCAATTGTTTGTATTGCTTGTGTGATGGGTGATGGACCGCAAAGTGCACGGGCCACAAGTAATATAAAACGGAAAGTATTCCGAGTATCGAATCCTTAGGGATTGGATTTATTCAATTAATTACCGCGAATAATCTTGCTTAGCTTTATTTAGAGAACAAAATCTAATGCCGAACAGAATAACAAAAAGCTAATCTAGAAAGCAAAAGATAAATGGTGACACAATTTGGAGGGATAATTCTAGAGTTGTTGATTTTATCAATTGGACCTTTAATGCTTAATCAATTAACTAATATGGATTAACTAATCATTTGATTCATAAGTCTAGAAGCCTAATAACAAGGACTCTCCTGTCGGTCTCCTCCTATCTCATACCTTTCAATAAAGAATCTCCTTTCAGTCTCATCTTTATTTACTTAGCACGGCATTACGACCCTTCAGTACAACCTCTAACGTTATTTATTTTGTCCCGTGTCACCCGGGTAAATAACCGTTAGTCATGCATTCAGTTCTAGTCTAAGTTTCTCTCCGTCGAGTTTCCACTTAGTAACGATTCATTTAATCAGTGATCAGTTGATTAAAAGCATTAAGGACAAAATGCACAAATGAACAATAATGACAATTAAACCACATTAATTCATTAATTCAGCAGAGGTTCAACATCTAAATCAATCTCATAGAATTTAGGAATTTACTACTCATAATCACTAAAATTCAATAATTCCTAATCACAACAATTCTAGAAACTAAAACATAAAGGAAAAGGGAAGAGAAATGCTCATAAAAGTGTCGATCTCCTCGATCCCGCGCCGACCTCCTTCGATCCCGAGCTCCAAAGATCTTCAACAAAGCTCCAAAACTCTCCCAAAAATCCCAAATTTTAGTGTAGACTCTAGAATGGGGTGAAAACCCACAAATTGGCACACAATCTTCATTGCAAAAGGCTCCTTTTATAGGCTCCCAGCAGGCATAGCGTCGAGACGCTACATGGACAGCGTCGCAACGCTCTGACGTCATCTTTTCTTGGGCTCCAAGATGTCGCAGCGTCGAGACGCTCTCTGGACAGCGTCGCGACGCTGTCGCGATTCTGGATCTTTCCACACGGCTGCCTAGCATCGAGACGCTCCAGGCTTAGCGTCGAGACGCTAGGCCCTGAATCTTCAATAATGGCCCGATTTTGACTCCATTTTTGGGCCTCAAACTTTCTTTTGGCCCAAATGCTTCTTGTAATGGATTTTGGGCACTTTTCTTGACCCAACTTGATACTTTAAGACTTGAAATTCATGAATTTGGGCTTCTAATTCATTCTTCTTGGCTTTTTGGACTCGGATCTTCAATGTAATCCTCCAAATTGCTCAAAAAGCTTCCAAAATCATCCAAAATCTCTCAAAATTCCGGTTTTGCTTCCTTGGCTCGGTTTTCTAAAATTTAAACAGAAAATAGCATTAAAGTACACAATTCATGCACAAAACTAGCTAAAATTAATAAGAAAATGATGACATTTATGCATGTCATCAATGGGTTAAGACAAAGATAACTAATACGGTCACTTGTTTGTTTTTCAGCAATGTCTTCCTCAATTATTTCCTTGCTAAAAAAACGAACAACTTACTGACGAAAATTTTCCACAATGGAAATTGAATCTTAATACCATACTCGTGGTTGAGGATTTAAGGTTCGTCTTAACGGAGGAATGTCCTCCCGTTCCCCCTCGCACTGCCGCTCAGGCAGTAAAAGACGCCTATGAATGCTGGACTAAGGCCAACGAAAAGGTCATACTGGTCAGCTTATCTGAAGTATTGGCCAAGCATTATGAAAACGTGGAAACTGCCAAAGAGGTTATGAATTCCCTGCAGGAGATGTTTGGACTTCCGTCCTACCAGCTCCACCACGACGCCTTGAAGAATGTCTTCAAATCCAAGATGAAAGAAGGTCAATCTGTTCGGGAACACGTCCTGGACATGATTAACCAATTCAACATTGCTGAGGCAAATGGTGGGGTCGTCTGCGAGCGCAGTCAGGTTGCGTTCATCCTTCACTCGCTTCCAGTGAGTTATCTGTCTTTTAGGACAAACGCGAGCATGAATAAGATTCAGTTCAACCTGACTACCCTCCTCTCGGAGTTACAAATTTATGAGTCTTTGCAGAAAAGCAAGGGCAAAAGTGTGGTTAAAGGAGAGGCGAATGTGACCCATTCCAAAAAGAAGTTCCTCAAGGGTTCATCCTCGGGGACTAAATCTGTACCCCAGGCTTCTTCATCGAAGCAGATACAAAAGAGGAAGGAAGACAAGGGGAAGGCTCCTGCACAGGCTGTGCAAGGGAAGGGAAAGGCCAAGGTCGTGGCCGACAAAGGCAGGTGCTTCCACTGCAACGCAGATGGTCATTGGAAGCTGAACTGTCCCCGTTACCTTGCTGAGAAGAGAAGAGAAAAAGAAGGTAAATTTGATTTACTTGTATTAGAGACTTGTCTCGTAGAACATGATGAGTTCACCTGGATACTGGATTCGGGAGCCACTAATCATGTTTACTCTTCTTTTCAGGGAAATGATTTCCAGCAGCTGGCAGACGGTGAAATGACGCTCAAGGTTGGAACAGGAGACGTTGTTTCAACTCGTGCAGTGGGAGCTGCGAAATTATTCTTTAGAAATAAGTTTTTAATTTTGGAGAACTTGTTTTTGGTTCCTCGAATTAAAAGGAACCTTATTTATGTTTCCGCTTTGTTAGAACAAGAATACTCTGTTTCCTTTCAGCTTAATGAAGCAATTATTTCAAGGAATGGTATTTATATATGTTCTGCTCAGCGTGAGAATAATTTATTTGTGTTAAGACCAACTGATGCTAAGGCTATTTTAAGTCATGAAATGTTTAAAACGGCCGAAATGCAAAACAAAAGGCAAAAAGTTTCTCCTTTAAGTAACAACACGTATCTTTGGCACCTTCGTCTTGGTCATATTAACATCGATCGGATCGATCGTTTGGTTAAAAATGGACTTCTAACTGATGTAGAAGATACATCTTTACCACCATGTGAATCGTGTCTCGAGGGTAAAATGACCAAGAGACCTTTTACTGGAAAAGGTTACAGGGCCAAAGAACCACTTGAACTAATACATTCGGATCTTTGTGGTCCAATGAATGTAAAGGCTCGAGGTGGTTTTGAATATTTCATCTCTTTCATAGATGATTATTCACGATACGGTTACTTGTACCTAATGGGCCATAAGTCTGAGGCTCTTGAAAAGTTCAAAGAGTTTAAGGCTGAGGTAGAAAACCTGTTAGGTAAAACAATTAAGATGCTTCGATCAGATCGAGGTGGAGAGTATTTGGATCAAAGATTCCAAGACTATATGACAGAACATGGAATCCAATCACAACTCTCAGCACCGGGTACACCTTAGCAGAATGGTGTATCAGAAAGGAGAAATAGAACCTTGTTAGACATGGTTCGATCTATGATGAGCTATGCTCAATTGCCTAGCTCGTTTTGGGGGTATGCAGTAGAGACTGCAGTACATATTCTTAACAGTGTTCCCTCAAAAAGTGTTTCTGAAACTTCTTTTGAGTTATGGAGGGGGCGTAAACCTAGTTTGCGTTACTTCCGTATCTGGGGTTGTCCTGCACATGTGTTAGTGACAAATCCTAAGAAATTGGAATCACGTACAAGAATATGCCAATTTGTTGGGTACCCGAAAGAAACGAGAGGTGGTCTTTTCTACGACCCTCAAGATAATAAAGTATTTGTATCGACAAATGCAACTTTCTTGGAGGAAGACCACATTCGAGATCATAAACCACGAAGTAAGTTAGTATTAGGAGAAGCTACAGAAGTATCAACAAGGGTTGTTGATGAACCTGGTCCTTCAACAAGAGTTGTTGGAGAATCGAGTTCTTCTCGTCAATCAAGTCCTCCTCACATAGTGGGAGAGCTTCGACGCAGTGTGAGGGTTGTGATACAACCTAACCGCTACTTGGGTTTAACAGAAACACAAGTAGTCATACCTGATGACGGCGTAGAAGATCCATTGTCTTATCGTCAGGCAATGAATGACGTAGATAAGGACGAGTGGGCCAAAGCCATGGACCTTGAGATGGAGTCTATGTACTTCAATCAAGTTTGGGAACTTGTAGATCCACCTGAAGGGGTCAAACCCATTGGGTGTAAATGGATCTATGAGAGGAAAAAAGATGCTGCTGGGAAAGTACAGACTTTCAAAGCCAGACTCGTAGCAAAGGGTTATACCCAACGAGAAGGGGTGGACTATGAAGAAACCTTTTCTCCAGTTGCTATGCTTAAGTCCATAAGAATTCTCTTATCCATTGCCACGTTTTATGACTATGAAATATGGCAAATGGATGTCAAGACAACTTTTTTGAATGGCAACCTTGACGAGAGTGTATTTTTATGTCTCAACCCGAAGGGTTCATAACCCAAGGTCAGGAGCAAAAGGTTTGTAAACTGAATCGATCCATTTATGGGTTGAAACAGGCCTCCCGATCTTGGAATATTAGATTTGATACTGCGATCAAATCTTTTGGCTTTGACCAGAATGTTGATGAGCCTTGTGTATACAAGAAGATAAACAAGAATAAAGTAGCTTTCCTCGTACTTTATGTTGACGACATCCTGCTCATTGGGAATGATATAGGGTACCTGTCTGACGTAAAAGAATGGCTAGCAGCTAAATTCCAAATGAAAGATTTGGGTGAGGCCTAGTATGTTCTTGGCATCCAGATTATTCGGGATAGAAAGAACAAAACACTAGCTCTGTCTCAAGCAACGTATATCGACAAGATGTTGGCTCGATATTTGATGCATAACTCCAAGAAGGGCTTGTTGCCTTTCAGGCATGGGGTTCACTTGTCTAAGGAACAATCTCCTAAGACACCTCAAGAAGTTGAGGATATGAGACGGATTCCCTACGCCTCTGCAGTGGGTAGCTTAATGTATGCCATGCTATGCACGAGGCCTGACATTTGTTATGCTGTATGGATTGTCAGCTGATATCAGTCAAATCCAGGGTTAGACCACTGGACCGCCGTTAAAGGAATCCTCAAGTATCTTAGGAGAACGAGAGATTACATGTTGGTGTTTGGGGCTAAAGAGTTAGTTCTCACTGGTTACACCGACTCTGACTTCCAAACTAACAAGGATTCTAGGAAATCCACGTCAGGGTCAGTTTTCACCCTTAATGGGGGAGCTGTAGTTTGGAGAAGTATAAAGCAAGGATGCATAGCAGATTCCACGATGGAGTCTGAGTATGTAGCTGCTTGTGAAGCAGCTAAGGAAGCTGTTTGGCTAAGGAAGTTCTTGACAGATTTGGAAGTTGTTCAAAATTTGAACTTGCCCATTACATTATATTGTGACAACAGTGGCGCTGTAGCCAATTCAAAGGAACCTCGCAGCCACAAACGAGGTAAACACATAGAGAGGAAGTATCATCTGATTCGAGAGATTGTGCAAAGAGGAGATGTGGTCGTGACCAAGATCGCATCCGAGCACAACATTGCTGATCCGTTTACGAAGGCCCTCTCGGTTAAAGTGTTCGAGGGTCATCTAGAAAGTCTAGGTCTGCGAGATAAGTATATAGCGTAATCTAGGGCAAGTGGGAGATGTGTAATGGGTGTAAGGATGTCCTAGTTTATTGTATTTTGTATATTTACCTTTTATGTAATGTACAACATACATGTACCATTTCCAGCTTTGGATTATATTGTATATACTTTCCCTGTAACTTGAGTTTTAGTTCAAGTGGAAGTAGCTGATTATTATTGTTATATTAATTTAATAAATATAAATTAAAGATTGTCTCAATTCAGGGGAGGAGTAGCTGATTGCCCTACGATAGCTATTGTTCTAAACCTCTGAAGTATCGTTGCAAAATAAATGATTTTTCTATGGGTCCATCATTACTTTTGCTAAATTGATTGGATTAATAACAATAATTTTTGTGTAATGGGTTAATGCAAGAAAACTAATTAAATTAATTTGTTTGTTTTCAGCATGAATCGTTCTGTGAATGCCTTTAATAACGCCAAATGTAAATATGGTATATCTAATACAACCAATGAAATAAACTTCAACACTAATCTCGAGGCAAATAATATGGAATTGGTCTTAACTGAGGAATGTCCTCAAGCCCACATGTATAATTCATCTGGAATTGTTAACGATGAACATGACATAAACTGCTTAACAAATCTCAATGACAGTAAATGTGATTTATTGGTCATTGAAACGTGTATAGTGGAAAAGGATGATACAGCTTGGATCCTTGATTCAGGTGCCACTTATCACATATGCTCTTCCTTTCAGGGAATGAGCTCCTAGCAACAGTTAGATGCTGGGGAAATGACTCTCAGAGTTGGGACTGGGAAGTTCATCTCAACTAAACCAGTGGGAGATATTAAGATGTTCTTCTCTAAGGAACGTTATATGTTATTGGATAATGTATATATAGTTCCCAAGATAAAAAAAAAAATTGATTTCTATTTCTTTCTTGCTTGAACACACTACTACAAAAACGACCTTTAATGATGGATAGAAAAAAAGGCGTGGAGCCTTTAATGAAAGATGAAAAACACGAGCAACTTTTAATGTCAGACGTGTGTTTTTCCAAAATTTCGAGCTTTTAATGTCGAGCATTGCCCGACATTAAAAAGCCCAACATTAAAAAGCCCGACATTAAAAGCCTGATTTTTTTTTTAGTTTAGGGTTTCCATTTCCACGCCTTCTTCTTTCACTTGCAGCGTTTCTCTCCTAGTGCTCCCACGCGACCACACCTCTGTCTTTCACTTTCACCCAATACGTCGTTCCCCATGCCAGTCGCCACTCCTTCCTTTCACTTTCAGCCTTTCACTTTGATTCGAGGTAGTTCATTATTGCCTTCAACCACCGCCACTCACAACTTTCCCTTCGTTCACGTATCACAACAGCCAACAAAGGTCGTTTTGCAGCCAGATTCTTCTTCCTTCTCTTCATACTCTCAGCCATTCCCTGTTGGGTTTTATGCCCTAAGACTCGAAGATAGTGAATGTAAACAAATTGTATACTTGTTTCAATAAAGTGTTATTGAGTTTCTACAATAAAGTGTTGCTGTTAAGTATTGCACAATATGACACAAATCCAATAAACTAAGATCCAATGTTGTTTGTATGTAACTTGAACTAGTATGTGGGGACATACGGGGATCGTTGTTCAAGTAACAACCTAAAAGCTCAATAGTGTAGGGAAAAGGTTGGGTACCTTATCCTGGTGACACTACAGATACAGTCCACTTTGTATTTGATACAAACACAATGATCCAACGCATTCGTGTAGGGGACATGCGAGTGGAGGTATCCTATGCAATGAGTTTGCATAAGACCAGACTGCGAAATAGTAACCGCTAGTTGTAACTGTTGGGTTTTATGCCCTAAAACTCGTAGATAGTAAATGTACATTTGACCGAACATTAATAAAAATGATGTATTATTCAATGTTTGTATTATATCTTGTCTTAATAACCCTAATCCAATAAACTAAACATCCAAGGCTAATAGAATGAGGCTTGAACTAGTATGTAGAGACATACGGGGATCAATGTTCAAGTTTTAGCCTAAAGGGTCTGTAGTATAGGGATAAGGCTGGGTACCTTGTCCTGGTGACACTATGGATACGACCCGCTTTGTATATTGATACAAACGTATTGATCCAACGCGTTCATGTAGTTGACATGCGAGTGGGGGTATCCTGTGCAATAAGTTTGCACAAAGACCGGACTGCGAAATAGTTTACCACTAACTGTAACACCGTTAGTTAGCTCGGTTTCTATTTCACTAGGATAACCTAGGCAACTTGGCCTTAATCTTAAGTGGATTATGGACTCCTGTCCATGAGGGATTGTCCTTTGATTTGTACGGGTGAGAGTGGCCTGTTCGCCGACTCAATAAGCCTACCATTTTGGGGACAAGACCGAGTGGGGAGTTGGGAACGTAGTCTTACAAGATGGAATTCACTCCTTCCCGATATTATGGTAAGTAGAGGTGTGTTCCCTTAAGTGGTGTCTCCGGGTCTTGAACAAAGGGCCCTACCCTCTTTATGGCACGAGAGGGATTTCTATTTGTTGGTTGGACCACAAACAGGTTGTTCATTAGAGGAGCACTAGTACTTAAGGACCAAGAGGTAGCCCAGGGGTAAAACGGTAATTTGACCTAGTTGGGGTACGAACACACGTGAAGGGCTAACTTGCTGTTGACGGTCGATATCCGTAGACACAGAAATATATCTGCAGTGAGAAAAGTGCAGCTGTGGTTCTTTAGTGGAGTGAACCACAGTTAACGAATATTGATTAACTTGGTTAATGAGTTTAGCCAACCAATCTCATATCGTTGGAGCTTCTGATCTGTAGGTCCATCAGGTCCCATCGGTAGCTCTATAAGGGCGTTGAGGTAAATTTCTAAGGTTGAATTAAGTATTCGAAGGGGTTCGAATATTAAACTAAAATATGAATTTGATTCATATTAAAACTATAGGTTATAATTAATGTGCATTGGATGTATATTAATACTATAGTTTTATGAGAGAGAATAATAATAATTGAATATATGATGTTCATTTTTATTAATTTTAAATTTATTAATTTTGAATTAGTTAATTGATTTAGTTTGATTAAATTTGATTTAATTAAACTATAGGATAAGAGGGATATTAATTTAAATTAGATTTAAATTAATGTTATTTTAATTAATATTGATTAATTAAAATTTAATTAATTATAATTTAAATTATGAATTTTAAATTTATAATTAATTAATTACCTGATGTTATGCGTGAGGTGGCCTTCTCCTTATCGATAGGTTAATTGAAGGGGTCAGTATTCAGTTTCAAATAATCCCACTCTCACGCATTTCTCCCTCTCTCTCGCCCTCTCTCTCTCGTTTTTGCTCTCTCTCTGTGAATACAGAATTTTTTATCAGAGAAATTCTTAGAGATTGTGCTCCCACAAGCTCCTTGCGTTCAACCTTCAAGAGAATACCGGTGTACTTTTGGTGGTGGTGTTCGTGAGGTTTTTTGCAGCAAGATCAAGATCCGTTTGCTGCTGTTTTTCTGCGAATTTTCAAGGGAAAAAGCGGTTTTTATCAAGAATTCTTCAAGGGTAAGTATTCTTGAACCCTAGGATCAATAGGATCCTATTATAGATTAGATCTAGGCGTTTCTGCATATTTTTCCAACATGCTTTATGGGTTTTACAGCATGTTTTTTAGTATATTTGTCTGCCGTAAATTTATATGTTTTTGTCGTCGTATTGGTTTCCCAATCGGCATTTAAACCGGTTAAGTTCTCTGATCGTTTCCGCTGCGCTAGGGCTTTAATCCCTACAGTAACACCGTTAACTAGTTAGGTTTCTATTTCACTAGGATGACCTAGGCAACTTAGTCTGAATCCTGAGTGGATTATGGACACCTGTTCACGAGGGATTGTCCTTTGATTTGTATGGGTGAGAGTGGTCAGTATGTCGACTCAATAAGCCTACCTTTTTGGGGACAAGACCGAGTGGGTAGCTAGTAACATAATCACAAAAGATGGAATTCACTCCTCCTCGACTTTTGAGGATGTAGATGAATAATGTTCCCTTAAGTGGTGTCTTTGGGTCTTGAACAAAGGGTCCTACCCTCTCACTGGCCCGAGAGGGGTTTCTGTTTGATGGTTGGACCACAAACAGGTTGTTCATTAGAGGAGCACTGATACTTAAGAATGTAGAGGTAACACAGGGGTAAAACGGTAATTTGACCCAGCTGGTGTTACGAACACTCGTGAAGGAATAACTTACTGTTATTGGCCTATATCCGTGGACATAGAAATAAATCTACAGTGAGAAGAGTGCAGCTGTGGGTCTATAGTAGAGTGTACCCACAGTTAACGAATATTGATTAATGTGGTTAATGAGTTTAGCCAATTAATCTCATATTGTTGGAGCTTCTGATCGGTAGGTTCATTAGGTCCCCTTCCTAGCTCGTAAAGGGTATTGAGGTAATTTATATCTTGAATAGAATTTGAAGTGTTCAAATTCACTTTGGGAAATAATATAATGTATGGTGATACATTATAATACAAAGTTTTAATTTAATTAAACTTTATGATATAAATTTAATTTTGGATATGATTCAAAATTGTTTTATGAGAGAATTAAATATTTGAAGGAGTTCAAATATTAATATGAATAGGATTCATATTAAACTATATTTTAAAAATTAATGCGCATTGGATGTACATTAAACTTTAGGTTATGTGAGAGATGAAAAGACTGTGGATTTAATTAATCAATTATCAATTATTAATTAAATAAGATTTAATTAATATTTATATTTATTAATTTAAATATAAATAAATTAATAGTACTCCTTGCCTGCTAATCTGTCAAGCATCTGATCAATGAAGGGCAGTGGAAAGTGATCTTTCTTCATGGCTTTGTTTAGCTTTGGATAGTAAATGCAGACTCTCCAGTTTGTGATCGTCCGAGTGGGAATGAGCTCATTCTTATTATTTTGTACAACTGTTATGCCTCCCTTCTTGGGTACACATGGAACTGGGCTTACCCAACTGTTGTCGACAATTGGATATATTACTCCTGCATCAAGCCATTTCAAGATCTCCTTTCTGACTACTTCCTTCATTACTAGATTTAATCTTCATTGGGTTTCTACAGAGTTCTTTGCTCCTTCCTCTAGGGTAATTTGGTGCATGCAGAACGATGGCCTTATCCCTTGGATATCAACAATTGTCCACCCAATGGCCTTCTTATGTTTTGCCAGTACCCACATCAAAGAAAATTCTTTATCAGTACTTAGATTTGCAGCAACTATTACTGGAAGTGTCTCTCTCTCCAAGGAACGAGTGTTTTAGATGGGAATGAAGTTGCTTAAATTCTAATGGTGGCGGTTCAATGATAGAGGGCAACATTGGTTTGGGTCTTTCATTTTCTATTAGGTTTACTTCTTCCTTTGCGGCCACATAGTCGTCATCCACACTGGTTATTTCTTCTCAGCTTTGTGCAACCTTTTCTTTTGATTCACCTTCATTTTCTTGGACTTCCTGTAAGTCAACTACATCAGTTATATCAAGAACAGAACATTCTTCGATATCAACTAGGTATCTTAATGCATTTAGCATGTTGAATGTTATTTGCTGATCGTTCACCCGCATGGTGAGTTCTCCTTTCTAAACATCTATGAGAGTTCTCCCAGTCGCTAAGAATGGTTTTCCCAAAATTATACTCACTTCATTGTCTGCTTCACAATCGAGGATTATGAAATCTGCAGGGAATAAAAACTTATCAACCTTAACTAACACATCTTCTATTTTTCCAATGGGTCAAGGTATTGAGCGATTTGCGAGTTATAGTGTCACAGTGGTAGGCCTGGCTTCTCCTATCCCTAATTGCTTGAAGATAGATAAAGGCATTAGATTAATATTGGCTCCCAAGTCGTAGAGTGCTCATCCTAAGTCTCAACCTCATATGGTGCAGGGTATTATTGTGAAACTCCCAGGATCCTCGAGCTTTTGTGGCATCTTGCTTTTAATCAATGCACTGTTGTTTTCTGTCAGTGCCATGATAGCGGGCAGAAATGTCACTATTTTAGTCCTTAATTATTAAGTGTTTGAGCGCTTTTATTGTGTTTTTATGGAGAAATTCTAATATAATTCATTGTTTTGTCCTAAGGAGCATTTTGTGGATTTTTGGTGGAAAAAGGCCCAAAAATGAGCATTCCTCCATCCATGGGTCAAAGGGGGAGCCCAAAAGTCACCCAGCCAAGTGATGATCCAAGAAAAATGAAGAAAGGCCCAAGTTTCAAGCCCAACCCGCGCCTGCATGTTCTGGAAACCGCACAGCGTCGCAACGCTGTCCCATTTCTTGCCGGGCAAGTCGAGTGACGTCACAGCGTCGCGACACTGTGCCCTTAGCGTCGCGACGCTGTCCCTATTCCGGGCCTATAAAAGGGACCCCTTGGTACCCCATTTCATCATCAATCATTTCCATAATTCTTTCTTTTCTTCCTTTCCTTTGCTCTCTTTGAGCATTCTCTCAAGGCTTTTTAGCCTTTTTGAGAGTGAAGAGTGGGAAATTTTGTGGGGAGCTTTAGTGAGCACTCTAGGAGGCTCGGGACGTGTTCGGAGGGACTCCAAGCGCTAGCTACGTGGTTCTCTTATTTTGCTCCAATTTATGATTTCTATTGTATATTGTGGATATTATAGCCATGTATAGCTAAACCCCAATATGGGGTCTTGAAATGACAATACATAGTTAAATGTTATCATAATTGCCTATCTCTTGCCCTCTTTTACTAATTATTTGTATGGATGCGTAATGCTGTATGCAATCTGGCCAATTGTATATTGATCCGATTTTTAATGGAAACCGACGAAGAGAAATTAGGATAGATCATAATCCATGCAACTAGTTTAATTGCTCGTCTTGACAACGAGATTAGTTGATTAAACTTAGATTCCAATAATGAATCAGAGCCTAATAATTAACGAATTTTAATGACGCTAAGGACGCTTACGTTGTTAAAATGGATTAATTTTAATTAGGGGAAACCGACAGGAGAACCTATGTGACTAACGGAGATTCTAGGATTATAATTAGTTGGGCAATGTGATAGGATAATTGTAATAATTATTTAGCTATTAATTGATTTTCAAGACCCCGCTTCTCACTCAAAACTCTTTCTCCATATTTCCTTGCACTACAACAATTATGGCTTTTAATGTCGGTCATTGACCGACATTAAAAACATCAACATTAAAAGTTTTAATGTCGGTCGCTTTTAATGTCAGGCATTGCCCGACATTAAAAGCCTCTTTTAATGTCGGTCGCTTTTAATGTCGGGCATTGACCGACATTAAAAGCTCTGTCCAACATTAAGAGTACCCTTTTAATGTCGGCCAATGCCCGACATTAAAATTGAACTTTTTATGTCGGTCAGCCACTCTTTGTTTGACATTAAAAGTTACTTTTAATGTCGGATAGAGCTTTTAATGTCGGTCATTGCCTGACATTAAAAGTTGTGACATTAAAAGTGTCTGACATTAGATGTGCGATATTAAAAGTGTCCGACATTAAAAGCGTCCGACATTAAATGTGCAATATTAAATAAAAAAAATTGTTGGTTGCACACGTTGCTAACCAACAATATTATTTCTTCCTTTTGTAAAAACTTGTAAACAAAATAAAATTTCAACATATACACAAAATAAAATCTCGAAAGTATTTTTACACAACAACTAACTCAACGAATATGGATTTAATTAATAAAATATAATAGTGTATATAATACATGAAACTTTCCATCCATGAACCAATTTACAAAGAAAAAGTAAAATTATTAAACAAAATAAGTACACAACTCCTATGCTCTTTCCGACCAAGTTCCTATTCGAGCTCCTTTTCGAGAATATCCATTTTCATCAATCGCTCCCTGCAAAGCAGAAAATTCCACCCATAAGAATGAGATAAGAAAAAAAGATCTAATTATGACAAAATGATAATTATGCAGTTGATGAAAGATCCAAAAATGATGTCCTACCATGAGTCTTCATCCTGGTAGGTACCATTTTTGTGAAAATGAAGAGTAGGTAAATCATATTTTTTTTCCATGGTCCTTTTAGCAAGAACTACTAGCCTCGATTGCTGCAAAATTCAACTGTAGCAGCGACTTGAGTGTGTTGGCTCCCAACTTGCTTGTAATGCCTGCTCAATTTACAAAGAGCTTAGCCAACCACTTACACTCTTCAAAACAGAAACAATTATAACTGCTTGCTTAGTTTTGCCAAAAAAAAAATAACTGGAGGACCACCACAACTATTCCAAAAATTAAAAGAACTCCATCAAAACATATGCTCAAAGAACATAAGAGTGAATAAGAAAGCAAGTACATTGGCAATGAGAGTGAGTTGGAAATAACCACTGGTGCCATTGTTTACAGGGTTGCAACAGCCAATAACCAAAAAATATGTGCTACCTGGTTTGGATATCTATCTCAAGTATTGTCAAAAGCCAAACTAAGTTTTGAAAGCTAAAATAATGGATATTAACAGGGTTTATAAACAAAAAAGGATGATTTGAAGTATACAAACTAAATAAGTTTAAACATTTCCGATAAGTTCCATATAACCACTTCAGTATGTCACAAAAAATGAGAATAGAGCAAATATATATACCCTATAACTTGCAGAAAAAAGTTTCAATAAGCAAATAATTTCTATCACATTGACAAAGCAAAAGCAGCAACAGTTATAGGTTGAAAACAAACTAAAAGTGAAAAAAAAATGCTTTACAATCATGTATAAAAGCATCATGAACCATAAACCATTAGAATAGGTTTCAAGCAAGGTGCTCATAATTAAACATCAATTTTTAGAGGCTATAGTATAGTTTCCATCGTATATCATATACTAAGTTAGAGTATTTTCACCAAACTTTATACTGAACTTTGAAGCAAACCAAAAATCTTCATCGGAAAATCATCTTATTATTACAATCAAGGCGCAAATCGCAGCCATAGTACAAAACTGAAAAAAACTAAATTGCAAAAGTTCAAGAAAGCTTCTAATCCATGAAAAATTTATTTTCATTTAGCTGAGAGTATAATTGCCAAAAACAAAATTATAGAACCTAGAGTGAGAAACCAGGCTAGACAAGACACCATTTCATCCAAAACCATACACTATTGATTTTAGTTTTCACCCCAACGTCAAAGTCAGAATACATTTATATTAAACGCCACCGAACTTCAACAATCAAACTAGAGTACAAATTAAAAGAGAAAAAGAGAGAGACCTGTAACACGAACTGAACTTCCAAAAAAGAGAAAAAGAGAAAAAAACTTTCAAAACAAAATTCAATACACTAATGCTTGAAATAGAGAAAATACCTTATGGAGCAATCAAATTGAAATGGTTGAAAATGCCAAAAAATAAATCCACGAAACATAAGCCCATCAACGCCAACACAATAGAAAGATAAATCCACGTCAACACTACAATACATTATGGAGCAGCATCAAATTTGTATACCTTTATCAAATATGTCAATAAAATCATAATGAATATAGTTTGAAACTTTTGTTAGCGTTAGGGAAATAAGAGAAAAACTTAGCTTAAACCAAACTCAATAACTAACAAATGATAGACAGATTAAAACGATTATATCTACATATGCTAACAATTATAGTCACTCATCATCCTACAATTGTAACAAAGAAATAATAATCAATGCCTTCAACATAAGAAGATATAATGGAAATATTTTAGGAGAATTACAAACCTTCAGTGCATAATAGAGTCATTTATACTAACTCTCCTCAAAATTCATTGTCCCTCCTACGATAAATCGAATTTTAAGAAAAAGAATTATTAGGAGATCCAAAGGCTAGAAATAAATAGCTAGGCCTCCAAAAGAAGGGAAGAAATAAAAAAAAAATTGCATTACAAAACCATGTTGACATCTTTCTTAAAAAAGTATCAATCCTAGAACCACGATGTAGATAGTAGACACATTTATATACCAGCTTAAAGTGTTCTCCTACAAATAAGATTTTGAAAAAACAGTACCAAACCATATGTCCAAAGAGAAGAATTGAAATAATCAGACTTTTCTCACTTCTTAAAAATTCAGGATGTGCTATAGAAAATATAGGAACTAACAAGCAGTCAAGATCAGCAAACACAAGCACTGCAGTACAAACACAACCTGCACACAGAGAAAGCAACCTTCTCGTGCAGCACAAGACCATTCTGCCCTTAATCATTATCCCTAAGTTCTCATATTTCTCTTTCTTCTAACATAAACCAGGGGCATATTAATATCATGTCGTAAAAAATGAATATTCTTAGCCTCGGAGAAGTGTTAGTTTTTTTGGATAAGAGAAAAGGTGTTTGTGATCTCCCAGGAATAAATAATACTATGAAGTAAATATAAGCCAATAACTCACGCAATGTTCTCCTACTGTAGAAGGTGCACCATACTCATAAAAAAGGAGCATAAGATCCCCAAACTGACCATGTAGATCACCAAATATCTTTATTGGAGCCTTGAGCTCTAGAACACTTGGTTGTGATGAAAATATATTCTCAGCACTCTCACAAAGGTCAGCTATTTCATTAGAATCTAAAAAGAATTGTCGGCGAACAGGAGGCTTCCATCCACGAGGTTTTAAGAGATGGGTAATGACCTGATAAAATTTGGGGGAAAAAGGAAAAGAACTACATAAGAAAAATAAAAGGAAAAACTTTATAATCAAACAAAATAATATTTTTCTTACGGAAAAAAGGTGACAAGGAAACCAACCATATTTTGAATGTTGAATGTCATCTCACTGTAGTAACTAAAAACAATCGTTGAAGAATATCCAAAAGCAAATTAGATCAATTAAAAGAAAAAAAAAATAAAAGAACAGGCTTCGACATCATGTTAAAATATTCAAATGTTAAAAAATGAGAAACTCTATGAAAACAATATTGCTGCACCAGCATCATCGTCAAATACAAAGATAAAATAAAATAAAATATATATATATCCCATAAGATTAAAGAAGTACTTTTTTTTAAAACAGACACAATCCTAAAGGAAGTTAGAAATCAACTTCAAATGAGGTAACGACTATAGAAGTCAAGTTTTTGTAGAATCGTATGTCTGCAAGTAGGAAACACAATCTACAGGAAAAGCACAAATTATGAAGTCGGCACAATGCCAAAATCAATATTGTGCAGTATGAACAGTAAAAGGCTGAAGCAGAAAAGGGAAATAACTGAAGAAGATCATCTAATACAAACAACACTTGTTGTTCCAACGATTAAACAATCTATGAAAGGAAACACCTTTGCAAATCAATAACACATTTCAATACCAAAGGAAGAAAGAGATCACATCTTATGAACTTATAGGAATCTTGAATGGCTTCTTCCATTTCAATCTCTATATCATTTTTTTCCACTAATATTTTCTACAGCTGATTCTCTAGTTCCTCAATTCGAGAACTGTTATTATCAATGGAGGTTCTAGCAACATCTACAGACTCCAATTTGGCATTCAAGTCTTTCTCCCCTTCTCATGACATGAGACCTGTCAGTCTAAAATCTAACATTTAAAAGGACCTAGTACCATAGTGAATAACAAATAACATGGAAGTTGAGACAAATTATTTACCAGTAAAGTTTCAGACAATGATTTGTAACGCTCCATTTCAGCAGTCAAATGTTGGAGTTGGTTGTTTAGTAAAATGTATAAGCGGGATGAATGTACATATTTATCATCCTTCAAATCATTCTTCAAGAATAGAGAGAAGATATTCAAAGTTCACCATGGGAAAAAATGTAAACATGGAAGAGTGATCCCAAAAACAGGATATTAAGTGATAAGAAGATTGCAAACCTCAATATCTTGGAATTGATTTGACAAGGTTACATTATCTTCACAGGCATCTTGAAGCTCAGAAAGATGACCAATTACTAGTATTTGTATCATTATTATTCATAACATTAGGTGTCTGCCTGAGTGAGAGAGAGAGACAAATTGTACAACTATACCTTAGCTTCCTCAATGGAATCATTTAATTTTCGAAACCCTATAGTTCTTTTTGCAGTTTTTTTCGGGTGATAAATTTCCATTCACTACATCCAAGGTGGGAGCATGTATTGGAAACATTTTCATCAACCAAATGGAGCAAATTATTGAGACAACATTAAATACAAGAATTGCATAGAGATCTAATATCATAAACAAAAAACATAGTAATCAAGGGGTTGTATCATGCCACTATAGTTTCCAACACATCCACAGAAACAAATAAAGCAAACTTACAGTAACTTTTTACACAACTCCACAAACTATATAATCTCTGAAATAAACCATCTATCTAATAACAAAACCTTACAAGAAACTATATCCCCTTTTCATTAAGATCTAAATTAGACAGGCGCATATCAGAATTGAATCATCATCTTACACAACAAAAGATAATATTTAAAGTTGTCCGATAGATGACTCCAATACCTGAGCAATAGCAGACTCAAAGGGCATAATCCATCGTCCAAAATAAAGCTTCCGTTTAACTTAATAGATAATGAAAAAAGGACAATAACAACAATAATAAATAGAGAAACAAGAATTTTCCTCCTCCCCCACTAAACCAAACAGAAGCATTACACCACAATCCAACCAACAAGAAAGAAATAATTTTATACAGACATTCCAGATCTACATTTTATAAAATTAAAAAGAAGCAAACAAAAAAAAAACAAACCTTAGAAGTAACCCCACTCAAATCTTAAAAATCAAACTGATCGGGATCAAATCTACTATCTTTTAATGTCGGATTTGTTACCCACGACCACCACGACCTCATATCTGAGCACGAACAGCCACGACCACCATGGATTTGCTACCCACGAAGTACAACCACACACATCTACACTTTGAACTCACAAACCCACGAACAAAAAACCCACGTCGTGTCGGAGATGAAGAGCTCAGTGACCGACGGTGAGGGGAAGAGATGAAGTCGTCGTCGATAAATGTGTGTGGGCCAGTCACCGCACCGACAAAAAACCCACGCGTTTTGAAAACGAGAGAAGGGAACCGTGCCAAACAAAAAAAACTCACGCATTATGAAGACGAGAGAAGGGAACCGCGCCAGAGATGTAGTGCTTCAAGTCGCCGCTGGTGAGCTTCTAGTCGACGAAGACGAGAGAAGATGAGAGAAGGGGAAAGTGAAGACGAGAGAATGGGGAAGAGAGAAATGTCGGGGAGAGAGAAAGTAAATTTGCACGGGAGAGAATTTTTTTTTTTAAAAAAACACAAATTATATATTTTTTAAAAAAAAAAGACTTTTAATGTCGGGCAATGCCCGACATTAAAAGTCCGAAAATTTTCAAACCCCGCCATCCGACATTAAAAGACCGCGTGTTTTTTTTGTCCGACATTAAAAGGCCCACAAATTTTTTTCCTTCCGACATTAAAAACATAATTTGTTGTAATGTTGATTGATCAATTTTAAATCTTTAATTTTTCAAATTTATTTTTTTGCATTGAGAATTGGTCCCTAAATATTATTTCGCCCAAGTACCTTTAGTGTTCAAGGATTTCTTGCTTTGCTTAATTATCATTTCACCTCCCTGTGGATTCGATACTCGAAATATTTTCGTTTTATATTACTTGCGGCCCGTGCGCTTGCGGTTGTGGCAACATGCCACAGTCTCGAATTCTCCCAAGCGCCTTTTCTTTGTGAGTATGTCTTTCAAGAACTTGACATAATTTGGCATCTACTCCAAGGCTTCTACCAACGAAATGTTGATATGAAGTTGTTTCAGGATGTCTAGGAGTTTGTTAAATTGTTCCTCCTAGTTCTTCTTTCTAAAACGTTGAGGATGTGGACGTGGTGGTCTGAAACTTTGGTAGTTTTCCTTATGTTGCTTGATGTCTTCCCTACACTCTTTCTTGTTAGTAGCTTGCCTGACTACTTCCCTTTCGGTCTGATTTCCTGTGTCTTTTTTATCGTGCTTTGCAGCCGTAGAGGTGGTCGGTTCACTAGTTATCTTTGTGGTTGCATCTTCTAGAACTTGCAATTTTTTTGGTTCTTTCTTCTCTTCTTACTCTTCCTCCATAAGTATGGCTGGTTCTTCATATTTCCGACGACTCCTTAGAATGATGGCGTTGCATTGTTCTTTCTCGCTTTTCTGTGGATTTTCTGTGGTGTTGGCTAGGACTCCTAGTGGGCGATTTTTTATTTCTGTAGCAAGTTGTCCCACTTGGACTTCTAAGTTCCTTAGTGCTGCTGCCCGAGATTGGATTACAACATCTTGTTTTGCCATCATCTCCTTGATCAAGTTCTCCACATTAGACTCTTTTGTAGATTGTTGAGCCTGTTGGTTTCGACTGCTACTCCCTTGCTTCCATGAGATGTTGGGATGATGCCTCCATCCTTGATTGTAGGTGTCAGAATAAGGGTTGTTAGGCCTATTCTGACTACCTTGTCCTTGACCTATATAACATTCAGAAGCAGGAAAGGGCATTCATCAAATAAATGCTCCTCACAACAATATACACACGTCAGTTAAGTAAGTTGATTAATAGAAGCAAGAGGGGCCTGGTTCCCCGAAGTAAGAGTTTTGAACATATTGTTCATGCTGGTCATCTGGGCTCTCATTTCAGTAGATGAGTTGTTCATTGTTGCCATTTGAGCCTTCAGTTCTATGATTTCATTGAGTTTCATGATTCCTGCGGTTTTCCTTGCAGGCGCAGAGTCTTCATCTCCCCAATGACAGTTGTTGATTACAATCATATCCAAGATATCATTAGCTTCATTGTATGATTTCTTGAGGAGTGATCTGTTAGTCGAGGTATCAACCAAGGTTTTTGAGGCCTAGGTTAACCCATTATAGAAATGCTCAATCACGATGCACGCAGGCAAACCGTGATGTGGACATTTCCTTACTAACTTCTTGAATCTCTCCCACACAACTCCTACTATTTCATTCGTATTCTGTTTGAACATTACAATCTCACTTCTATATTGGGCATTTTTATTAGGTGGAAAATACTTTGTCAGGAATTTTTTAGCTAACTCCTCCCATGTGGTGATTGAGTCTGAAGGGAATGAATCTAGCCACGCTTCAACGTTTCCCTGTAGAGAAAAAGGAAATAATTTTAGCCTTAATGTCTCACTAGATACACTAGTAATCTTAAAAGAATTGCAAACTCGAAGAAAGAGTTTCAAATGTTTGTGTGGATCCTCGTTGGGCAGCCCAGAAAACTGTCCAACTGTTTGAAGCATCTAGAACATCACGGGTTTTAATTCAAAATGAGTAGCATCCACGATTGGATCCTTGATGCTAGGATTTAAATTCAGAAATGTGGGCGCAGCGTAATCTCGAATGGCCCGATTTCTCTCCTCTGCAATGAGAATTGGATTTTAGGGATTGTTAGGCAGCGCCTGTTGGTTTCCATTGTGGTTCTGCTCCCCATCTTGAGGTGACAATGGAGGATCATCTCTTGTTTGGTCCATTGGAAAAGTTTCTGCAGGATTCCCTTGAGTGCCCGACTCGCCTTACTCCCTTCTCTTTTGCCTCTGCTCCTTATGTCGCAAGCGAAAGGTTCTCTCCACTTCTGGATCTAACTCAAATTGACCAGAACCACTGTTCATGCACAATTTTCCTGCAATTGATTCTGTTAGAGCAGAAAAGCTAAAGAGTAAAAACAAGTTCAACTCAATTTTCTTCCTAATAAATTGATTTCTTTGACATTTAACTGTCGTTCCCTGGTGATGGCGCCAAAAACATAGTGGGCGAACACTGATAGCGAGCAGAAATGTCGCTATTTTAGTCTCAATTTATTAAGCTTTTCGGTGCTTTAATCGTGTTTTTAATGAATATATTTAATGAATTTTGTTATTTGGTCCTTAGGAGCTAAGTTGGTGATTTTGGGAGAAAAAGAGCCAAAATTGAAGTGATTTTAGCCCAAATCCTAGCTTGATGCAATTGGAGGCCCAAGGAAGACATCTATAAAGAAAAGACCAAGAGGAATGAAGAAGAAGGCCCAAAAATCAGCCCAAAAAGGAAGCTGAAAAATCTGGAAATCAGGACAGCGTCGAGACGCTTAGTAAGGCAGCGTCGCGACACTGCCCTTTCTTGTTGCCCAAGCCGCGTGCGCAGCAGCGTCGCGACGCTTAGCAAGGCAGCGTCGCGACGCTACCCCTATGCCAGGCCTATAAAAGGCACCCCTTGGGTGCCTCATTCCTCATCAATCAATCAATCAATCAATCAAGCATCAAGAATCATTCTTTCCTTCCTTTGGCTCCTTTGGAGCCTCTCTCAAGGCTTTCTAGCCTTTTTGAGAGAATTCTTTAGTGGGAAATATTTTGGGGAATTTTGGGGAGCACCTTAGAGGCTCAAGGAGTAGTCAGCGGGGCTCCAAGCGTCAGCGAGGGGTTTTTCGACGGTCAATTCCTTTCCTTTTATGCTCTTTAATATGCTTTCCCTTGTAATTATTGTGGATATTATGTGTAGCTAAACCCCAATTTGGGGTCTTGAAATGAAATGATAGTTGAAATATTGTTATAATTTCTTGTCTCTTGCCCATGTCCTAATTATTTGTATGGATGTGCTTAATGCTTTACTCAATCTGGCCAATTGTGTAATGATTCGATTCTTAATGGAAACTCGACGGAGAGAAATTAGGATAGATCATAATCCATGCAACTAGTTTAATTGCCCGTTGTGACACCGGGATTAGTTGATTAAACTTAGATTCCTAAAATGAATCAGAGCGTAATAATTAATGATTTTTAATAGCGCTAAGGACACTTAGGTTGTTAAAATGAATTAATTACAATTAGGGGAAACCGACAGGAGAACCTATGTGATTAACGGAGATTCTAGGTTTATAATTAGTTGGGCAATGAGATAAGATAATTATAGCAGCTATTTAGCTAATCATTGATTTTCAAGACCCCTCTTCCCATTTAAAGAAAACTCTTTCTCCACATTTTATTTTCGATTGATCAAATTGTTTTTTTGTTAATTGTCTTGAATTTAAATCCTTTTTATTGCATGAAGTGGTCCCTAAATATTATTTCGCCTAAGTATTTTCAGTGCTCAAGGAAATTTTAATTATTTGCTTAAGTTTCACTTCGCCTCCCTGAGGATTCGATACTCGGAATACTTTCCGTTTTATATTACTTGTGGCCCGTGCACTTGCGGATACCGAACAAGTTTTTGGCGCCGTTGCCGGGGAGGCTTGATTTTTAAGCAAAAATTAATTTTTCTTGACATCGAAAAGAAAAGGATAAATGGTAATTTAGGTGTAAATATTTTTCTTTCATCATTTTGTGAATATTATTTTATTTTCATTTTTGTTTGGTTCTTTTTGTTTTCTGGGAGCATTGTATGCGAAGAAACAAGGTGGTTGATTTGTTTCCGCTAGATCTTGAAATCAACAGGACTCTTAAATCCATTAAAAGAGAAAAAAGATTAGTAGAAGCGATGGCCCACCAAGAAGAAGCTCCCAAGGCAATTAGAGATTTTCTGCAGCCAGTTCTTCCCACCGAGAATTCTGGAATTGTCTACGCCCCTATCCAAGCTACAAATTTTGAGCTAAAAACAGGGTTGATTCAGATGGCGCGCGATAACTCGTTCAAGGGACATCCTTCCGAGGACCCCCACTCTCATCTGCGATCATTCCTAGAAATATGCGGGACGGTAAAGATGAACGGAGTTCCGGCCGACGCGATCAGATTGAGGCTGTTTCCATTTTCTCTACAGGATAAAGCAAAAGATTGGCTCGAATCAGTCGAGACGGGCAGCATCAGTACTTGGGACGAGCTTGCCCAGGCTTTTCTGACAAAATTTTTTCCACCGGCTAAGACTACCAAGCTCCGGACTGAAATTGGAACATTCAGGCAGCTTGACGAGGAACAGTTGTACGAAGCGTGGGAAAGATATAAGGAAATGCTTAGGCGATGCCCCCAACACGGATATCCTGATTGGCTTCAGGTACAGTTATTTTATAATGGATTAAACCCCTCCACAAAGACAGTCCTTGACACATCAGCAGGAGGGAGTTTTCTTTCAAAAACAGTGACAGAAGCCAAAGACCTGCTTGAGGAAATGGCGGCAACAAGTTATCAATGGCTGACGGAGAGAGGAACAGTTACAAAGAAGGCTGGATTATATGAATTGGATGAGTCAAGTTCACTGAAAGCACAACTGGCATCTCTGACCAATGCACTAAACAAATTGACTTCATCTGAGGTGGTTAAGTCCATTTCCACCTTAGCTGAAGGACATTCAAAGAAGGAAGGTCAAGATGTAGAAGAAGTTCAATACATAGGAAATAGACCATATGCTCAAGGAGTACCAAACTTCTACCACCCCAGTCTGCGCAATCACGAGAACTTCTCATATGCGAATACGAAGAATGTTTTACAGCCACCCCCAGGTTTTGCATCATCTAGTTCTCCTGAAAAGAAAAATAATCTGGAGGAGATGGTGGCTTTATTCATCAAGGAACAAAGAATATTGAATGTGAATCTCCAGACAGCAGTAAACAACCACGACGCAGCTCTAAAGAATATGGAAGTACAGATAGGTCAGATTGCTTCAGCAGTAAATGCCCTTCAAAAGGGAAAATTTCCAAGTGATACTGAGCCTAACCCGAAAGAGCAGTGTAAGATGGTAGTTCTGAGAAGTGGCAGAAGACTGGAGGACAGTTCAGAGAAGAAAAAGGAAGAAGAAAAGAGAAAGGATGAAGATGAAGGGGCTGAGGCACAAAAAGCCTCCTCTGAAAGGTTCCAACATCCTCCCAACTCTATTGAATTAAAATGTGATGTTTCTAACAGCCTTGCAGGTAGAAAAGAAAATGAGAGGCAGGATGACAAAAAGAAGCTGACTGAGGAAGAAGTGGTTCCATGCAACCACCATGACAGAGGTTCGCATATTAGCCCGCCCAAGCGGAGGGGCGAATGTCCAACCTTTGATTACAGGGAGTTACCTTTTCCTCAGAGATTTAAAAATGTCAAATTAGATGAACAGTTTCAAAAATTCTTAGAAATGTTTAAAAAGTTGTCTGTGAATATTCCATTGGTAGAAGCCCTGTATAATATGCCAAACTATGGAAAATTCATGAAAGAAATGCTTTCTAAAAAGAAAAGTCTGAAAAAAGAAGTTTTTAATTTATCTGAAAGTAGCAGTACCATTATTTCTGGTAGGATACCCTCTAAGCAGAAAGATCCAGGGAGTTTTACTGTTCCCTGCACCATAGGAGAAGTATCCTTCGATAGGGCTTTATGTGATTTGGGAGCAAGTATAAATTTGATGCCCTACTCTGTTTACAGGAAGATTGGTTTATCAGGTATGACAGACACTGACGTTACTCTCCAGCTTGCTGACAGATCGATTACCCACCCGATGGGTGTTGTGGAGGACGTGTTGGTGAAGGTCAACAAATTCATCTTTCCTGTAGATTTCGTGGTACTGGACATGAAGGAGGACAAAGAGGTGCCAATTATCTTAGGCAGACATTTCCTAGCCACTGGTAAGGCTGAGATTAGCGTGCATACAGGTAAACTTACCTTGAACATTGATGATGAAAAGGTAGTGTTTAGTATTTTTGGCCAAGATGAATCTGTCTGTAGTTTGCATACATGTTTTTCTGTTGGGCCTGAATACTTGACTGATGACGATGAAGAGGTAGACTATAATCTTGGCCTAGGCTTAGGAGAAATGCTTATGGATAATGTGGATTTTGATCATGATGCATATATGGACAATCCTCTGTTTGAAAATGATTTGGATCTGCCTGACTTTGAAAATGAATTAGACTTGCCTGCTTGTGATAATGAAAGATCTGCAGTTGATGATTTACCTTCCTTTGAAAATGAATTAGATTTGCCTGAAATGGATAATTTTGATGATGATATTGAATTGCCTGACATTGAGCATAAACATAAAAGGCATAAAAAGATTGCTCGATAGATGATTTTGAGTCTGACCATAATTACAGTGAATCTATTGAGTCTGATCTTGACATTCCTGAATGCATGAATCCTGACAATGTGAATACCTTTTTTTCATGTCCTGATGATGTGTATAGCATAGAATCTGACCCAGAAGAACTTAAATCTGTGCATAGTATAGAATCTGATCCTGAAATTCTTGAATTCTTTAATTCTTCTGATGATGAGTCATGTGATAGCTTAGTTGAATCATTTTTTAATTCTGAGTCTGAAGGATCTGCTGAGCATGTAGATATTTTTTCTGATGAATGGACTGGCATGATTGATAGGTCATCTCTAGATCCTAGACCAGTAGATATTTTAATGCTTGATGACTCTGTTAACAATTGTTTTGAAAATAGAGATTTAGAAAAGAGATTTGATGCAGCTGATTATTTTCTGAAATGTTATTATGAGAATCTCTTTAGTGAAGATGGGCCAGGGGAAAGTTTTTTTTCTCCCCTGTTTGTAGTTTGCAATTCGGTGCGTGATTTCTTGCAGGGCCCGGAGGATGAGGAAAATTTTTATTTTGAGCCTCCGTAAGCGTGCCGAGCCTAGTCTAGCTAAAGACGTTAAAGAAAGCGCTGCTTGGGAGGCAACCCAAGGATTAAAGTAGTTAGTTGTTTTTGCGGTAAATAATTTTCTTTGCTCCGTGATCCAATTTTGTTTTGCAGGATCACCTTAGCAAACCCCGAAATTCCACATTTCCCATTTTTCATGGATTCAAAGGAAGAGGATGAAGCGCTCCTAGCTCAGGGAAGTCTCAGTATCTCTCTTTATGCTTTTCTGTTTTAAAACATTGGGGACAATGTTTAGTTTAAGTTTGGGGGGGGGGGGGGGAGGCTTCCGCTATGTTGAGCATATTTAAATTCTGTTGGATGCATGAATAGATAGCCATGATAGCCAAGGATGTGATTTTTGAAATTTTGGGAGAAAATGGTTTATATGTTGTGGAATCTGGGAGCACGGCAGAAATTGTGAAATTTTAAAATTTTTTGATACTTAGTTTTGATGTCTAAAGCATGCAACAGTCTTATCTAATGACGTCTTTGAAAATCTAGATTCTTATTATGGTTTTCAAAGTTGTTGTCACCCCGATAGGCTTAGTTTCTAATATCAGGAAGTTCATGCTTGATTGCTCTAAAGAACTAGGTAGGAAAAAATGACATGCCTGTTGAGAGAAAAGCAAAAGCAACAAAAGAAAATATGAGAGAAAAGAAAATCTGTTGAAAAAGAATTTATTATTTTTTGCTTGCTCAAAAGAAAAAGCCTAGGGGTAAAAAGAGCTACCTGCGGTGTGATCAGTTAGGCCAACCAGAGAATAAAATTCGGGTTAAGGGTCCCTGCACCGTAGTGTGAAAGCTAGTACCATTAGATATCAAAATGCAAGTTTGGGGGAGGAGCAAAAGAAAAAGAAAAGAAAAAGAAAAAATCATTTGTGAGAATTCTGCTCCCCCATGAAAAAAAGAAAAAGATGACAGGCACCCTAGTTTCTTTTTTTTGCATGATAGAAGGACTCCGAAGTATTAGGGGCTCTTAGCCAGTGTAGGGGGAAAACAAATGGAGAAAGCCATAAGACTAATCTAGGTTAGTAAAAGAATCAATAGATAAGTCTTGAGCATGCTATTCATTAATCTTAAGTTCAAACTAGTTTAAGATTTCTTCAAGAGTATGCGGTGCTTGCTTATTCCACTTGCATGTTTTCCATTTGATCCTAAGAATTCCAAAATCATTGAGGGTTGAGCGATTCTATTTCATGCATCTTTAGAATTTATTTTGCTCGGGACTAGCAAAACTTAAGTTTGGGGGTGTGATAGCGAGCAGAAATGTCGCTATTTTAGTCTCAATTTATTAAGCTTTTCGGTGCTTTAATCGTGTTTTTAATGAATATATTTAATGAATTTTGTTATTTGGTCCTTAGGAGCTAAGTTGGTGATTTTGGGAGAAAAAGAGCCAAAATTGAAGTGATTTTAGCCCAAATCCTAGCTTGATGCAATTGGAGGCCCAAGGAAGACATCTATAAAGAAAAGACCAAGAGGAATGAAGAAGAAGGCCCAAAAATCAGCCCAAAAAGGAAGCTGAAAAATCTGGAAATCAGGACAGCGTCGAGACGCTTAGCAAGGCAGCGTCGCGACGCTGCCCTTTCTTGTTGCCCAAGCCGCGTGCGCAGCAGCGTCGCGACGCTTAGCAAGGCAGCGTCGCGACGCTACCCCTATTCCAGGCCTATAAAAGGCACCCCTTGGGTGCCTCATTCCTCATCAATCAATCAATCAATCAATCAAGCATCAAGAATCATTCTTTCCTTCCTTTGGCTCCTTTGGAGCCTCTCTCAAGGCTTTCTAGCCTTTTTGAGAGAATTCTTTAGTGGGAAATATTTTGGGGAATTTTGGGGAGCACCTTAGAGGCTCAAGGAGTAGTCAGCGGGGCTCCAAGCGTCAGCGAGGGGTTTTTCGACGGTCAATTCCTTTCCTTTTATGCTCTTTAATATGCTTTCCCTTGTAATTATTGTGGATATTATGTGTAGCTAAACCCCAATTTGGGGTCTTGAAATGAAATGATAGTTGAAATATTGTTATAATTTCTTGTCTCTTGCCCATGTCCTAATTATTTGTATGGATGTGCTTAATGCTTTACTCAATCTGGCCAATTGTGTAATGATTCGATTCTTAATGGAAACTCGACGGAGAGAAATTAGGATAGATCATAATCCATGCAACTAGTTTAATTGCCCGTTGTGACACCGGGGTTAGTTGATTAAACTTAGATTCCTAAAATGAATCAGAGCGTAATAATTAATGATTTTTAATAGCGCTAAGGACACTTAGGTTGTTAAAATGAATTAATTACAATTAGGGGAAACCGACAGGAGAACCTATGTGATTAACGGAGATTCTAGGTTTATAATTAGTTGGGCAATGAGATAGGATAATTATAGCAGCTATTTAGCTAATCATTGATTTTCAAGACCCCTCTTCCCATTTAAAGAAAACTCTTTCTCCACATTTTATTTTCGATTGATCAAATTGTTTTTTTGTTAATTGTCTTGAATTTAAATCCTTTTTATTGCATGAAGTGGTCCCTAAATATTATTTCGCCTAAGTATTTTCAGTGCTCAAGGAAATTTTAATTATTTGCTTAAGTTTCACTTCGCCTCCCTGAGGATTCGATACTCAGAATACTTTCCGTTTTATATTACTTGTGGCCCGTGCACTTGCGGATACCGAACAAACACGCCCACCAAGTTTGTTTAGCTTTCGGTAGTCCATGCAGACTCTCCAGCCTTGTGATCGTCCGAGTGGGAATGAGCTCATTCCTCTTGTTTTGTACAACTGTTATGCCTCCCTTCTTGGGTACACATTGAACTGGACTAAGAATTCAAATGTGTCATTAGCAAAAATGAAAATCATGGTAAAGAAATTGAAAGAAAACTAACCTAATTTTTAAAAACTAAGGCCCCGTTTGATAACCATTTAGTTTTTTGAAAATTAAGCTTATACACATATACTTCTACCTATAAGTTTCTTGGTTTTAGTATCAATCTTCTACCTTGTTTTCAAAAACCAAGTTCAATTTTGGAAAAAAAAATTAGTAGTTTTCAAAAACTTGTTTTTGTTTTTAAAATTTGGCTAGGAATTCAAATGCTACCTTAACTAGGATGAAAGTCATGGCAGGGAATTTAGGAGAAAACAAGCAAAATTTTCAAAAACTAAATGGTTATCAAACGGTGCATAAATGATTATCAAACCAACTATAACTTAATATAACATCCCTTCGCAAGTGAACGGGCAAAGGAATGACCATGAACTTGGTTCTAATGCGGTGAAGCGCAAAGTGGGGTAGAGTCATAATGTTTGCCTATTCATATTTTGTAACGCCCCAGGCCCAGGATTCGGAATCCGGCTTCGACCCTTAACGGCCCCGGCATTCCCCTGCGACCTGACCACGCTACCATACTTGTCTGTTACTACTTCTAAGATTGAAGACTGTCCCCACAAACCAACACAGGGTCCTTTTAGCATGCTTTGTCCTCACTCACATGCTTCCTAGGAAAATTCCCAGGAGGTCACCCAACATAGAACTTCTCCAAGCCAAGCACGATTAACTTCAAAGTTCCTATGATTGAGCCACCGAAAAGGAAGGTGCACCTTGTTGGTATAGGTAGTATCTATCAATTCTTTTAAGCTTATCTAGGCCATACTTTCATGTCCTCAGGATCCCTCTCATTCGGATGTGATCTCGGTTCATTCATGTATCCCTCCTAACTTCGGGTGTCACATATTTGGATGGAACAAAATGGACAATACGTTGTTGGGCTATACGTTCACGAATAAAAGTGATGATCAATTTTTATATTTTTAAAACCAAATGAAATTTTGCAGGCCTTGGCCATTCACCCAATATACCATTAAATACAACAAACAAAAAACACAACATTAACAATCATATAACTCCCAAACAATCACAATAAACAAAACTCCTCGCCGGCAAAACTAACATTTCAAATACAAAAAATGACGCAATCACAAGCATCAAAGTCGTCTCATTTCATTCACATCTTCCCATATAAATCTATATTGAAGTACTGATCCACCTTCATTTAAGTCATCAATGGCGGATTTCCAAAGCTACATAACTCTCTTCCTCATATGGCTAGTTTCCACCATCACAATTCTCTTCATTTTTGCCAAAACCAAAACAAACCCTCTTCTTCCTCCAAGCCCTTTTGCCCTTCCCATCATCGGCCATCTCCACCTCCTAGGACGATTACCCCACAAAGCTTTCCACAAGCTCTCAACCCGCCATGGACCCTTAATGCACCTCCGTTTAGGCTCCGTCCCCTGCGTCGTAGTTTCGTCGCCCGAAACAGCGAAACAAGTCCTCAAAACACACGAATCTTCCTTCTCCAACAGACCCCATTTGACTGCAGTTGACTACCTAACCTACGGCTCAGCGGATTTCTCCTTTGCTCCCTATGGACGCTATTGGAAGTTCATGAAGAAGCTTTGCATGTCGGAGCTGCTTGGTGGTCGGACACTCGACAGCCTCAAGCCTGTGAGACGGGACGAGACGCTGCGGTTTCTACGGTCGTTGCGGATGAAGGCGGCGGAGGGGAGAGAAGTCAATGTTGGAGGAGAATTGATGAGGTTGAGCAACAATGTGATATCCAGAATGACATTGGGGAAAAGATGTGCTGAGGAAGAAGAGGAAGCTGAAGGGATAAGGAAATTGGTGAAGGATGTAGTTGAGCTCACAGGGACTTTTAATGTTTCTGATTATATTTGGTTTTGCAAGAATTTGGACTTGCAGGGGCTTGGGAAGAGGCTGAGGGAAGTTCGTGAGAGGTTTGATGAGATGATGGAGAAGATGATAAAGGAGCATGAAGAGAATTGGGAGATAGAGATAAAGGGAAATGATGATGGCAAAGTTAAGGATTTGCTTGATATTTTGCTTCTTAGGTTTAGAGATGAAAACTGCGAGGTGAAGATGACTAGAGAGAACATCAAGGCCTTCGTTCTGGTAAAGATTCTTCTTTTGAACTACATGGTTACTTCAATTTTGTATTGTTTGTATTGTTAAAAATATACTCAAGGTTTTAGATTCTATGTGATAGGTCCTCAAGTTTCAATTTTGTGTCTAATAAGTCATTGGTACATTCCAGATTTCTAAAAATTAACAAATCTATTAGATACAAAATTGAATTTTATGTTTATTAGGACTCTAAACTTTCAATTTTATATCTAGTAAACTCTGTGAATTTTAAAAAAAGTTGAACAGGTGATGGACTTATTTTGTTGAATGACCTATTGGATACAAAAATGAAAGTTTAAGGACCTATTTGATACTTTTTAAAGTTCAATGACCTATTTGATACTTTTTAACATTCAAAAACCAAACTGAAACCTTCTAATCAATTTGATTCTTGCTATTTGATCTAAAGCTAAATATCATGTTAGTTTGAATAAATTTTGCAGGACATATTTGCAGCAGGGACAGACCCATCAGCAATAACAACAGAATGGGCATTGGCAGAGCTAATCAACCATCCAAACATAATGGAGAAAGCTAGACAAGAACTTCACACAATTGTAGGAAAGAATAGACTGGTTGAAGAATCAGATATTTCCAATCTTCCCTATCTCCAAACAATAGTAAAAGAGACATTAAGGCTTCACTCAAGCCCATTGATTGTGAGGGAGTCATTAGAAAGCTGCACAATAAATGGTTATGAGATTCCACCAAAGACCCAATTGTATGTGAATGTTTGGGCCATTGGGAGAGACCCAAATCACTGGGAAAACCCTCTTGAGTTTGAGCCAGAGAGGTTTATGGACAAAGAAGGGAGTGTGAGTACTGGTGATTTGAGAGGGCATAATTTTCAACTGTTGCCATTTAGGAGTGGGAGAAGAAACAGTCCTGGAACAACTCTGGCATTGCTGATGGTTCAGACTACTTTGGCTTGTATGGTTCAGTGCTTTGATTGGAAGGTTAGTGGAGGAGATGGAAAAGTTGATATGGAAGAAGGGCCTGGCCTTACCCTTCCTAGAGCACAGCCTTTGGTTTGTGTACTAGTGGCTTGTCTTAGTCCATTTCCATCACTTTGATTAGAGCATATAAGTAAAGTGCTTTGTGGAGAAGAGGTTATTGGAATTCGATAGTTAAGTTTGATTTTGAACTAAATGTTATATTAAGGCCTTAGGGCTCGTTTGGGACACCAACTTGGAGTTGGGTTGGATAGGTTATAATACCGAACATCTTGTTTCACCCACATACTTCACAAACTATTGATTAAATAACTTCCCCCCACCAACTTAAACAATATTTAGCACACTTATCAAGAAATTTCCATCCCTTCCCCTCTTTTATTCTCTCCATTCTTTTTCTCTCATTCCCATGTTAATAATAAGTATTTTGACATATAAAAAAGTGTAAAATGTTTATTTATTAATTCAAATATTTTTTTAAAAAAATTTTGTTTTATAATTTTTCTATAATTATCCACCAACATCGACATTTTATTCATATTTCCAAACAATTATTCAAAATTCGTTAGTGTAAAGCAGTGACCAAATCCCACCTAAACACATCCAAATATAAAAGAATCAGTTGGGCAGTTCAAAGACAACATAAAAGATGTATTCAGTTCTCTTTACAACTAATTTCAGTTAATACAAATACTCTCTCTTCATCTATAAATAGAGATTTGTATTGATACAAAAGTGTGAAATCTGTGAAAAAAAAAATCTGAGAGAGAAAAGTTGTGTAAAAAGACTTTTGTGATGTGTTTTGAGAGGAAGAAATAAAGAAATCAGCTACCTGTTTGCAAAGTGGATGTAGGCTTTAAGCTAAACTACTATAAACCTTTTGTGTCATGTTTCTTAGTTGCTTCTTCATCTCTTTACTCCTTGAGCCATTTTCGTTTTCCTTGCTTCTCTGTAAAGAATCATTTTCTTTTCATTTTGCATGCTGAAAGAAAAAAGAAAGAAGTCAAAGATGAAAGTTTTTTTTTGTTTTGTATGATTGATATGCTGCAAAACGTGTAAAGGAAGCAACAATAATAAAGTGATAGTGAAAGCTCACTATTCCACTGACAAAACTGGTATCAGAGCCAAATTCAAGATCAAGAACCAATCAAGCATCATCAAGAACTCATCAAGATTCACCCAAGAAGTGTAACGCCCCAGGATTTCCAATAACTATCCTAGTGCCATTACTAACTCCTAAGCCAGAACTAACCGAGAGCACCGAAAATTTCGGCAGCATAACGACGTACATTGGTCTAACCCAAAATTTTACTTTAACCTGCTAAGCATAAAACACTTCTAAACAACATTATTCAACAAACTCCATCAACTACAACACAGCAGAGCTTCGTAGAAACTAACAGCCAGACATGCCACGCACCACAACTAATAACTAATCAGATACGCAACGTTAACGGAGCTTTTAACCTTAAACACTAGAATTCAACTTATTGACCAATAACTGAATGAAATAATAGGGTTCATTAAAACAATGCAACTAAACCTAGAGACTAACAGAAGTAAATCAGAATTAACCAAGTTCAACATCCTTCAAAAGCGACAAGCACATCTACCCTAACTAAGCCAAAAGAAATAATTGGACAAGATCAAACTACAAGCTATGGTTCCTCCTCATAAGCCTCCTCCGCATCACCATGGTCCACGCAGTCATCATAACCTGCAAAATCTGGTAGTTGGGGGGAGAGAGGAGGGGGTCAGTACACTAAGGTACTGGTAAGCAGCCCCTACCTGAGAAGCCATCAAACAGCAAACAACAAACAACATGCTCTTCATGCGCAAACAACATGCTTTTCAAAGCGGTAAACATAATATCATGCTCAAAGGCTAGTAAAACAGATGACTCTTCTAAGCCATAACTCATGCATCTTTCTATATGCAACTTGCTAACCACTCAAGCTCCACGAGCTCGCTCAACGCTCTTATTTAGCCCTCACATGGCTCTCCAAGACTGATCCTTCGAGTCGCACTGTCCCCTGACCATTTGTACCCAGGGCCACAATGCTCTCTACGGAGCTCGGCATTCGACCCTTGACCATTTGTACCCAAGGCCTCAAACTGTGCATCGCCCCTTGACCATTTGTACCCAAGGCGCACCGATGACTTAGCAAAGCATTGGCCCTTCCCCAGGCGCCCAACACATGCTTTCTAGACTCATCACACCGACCCTTGACCATTTGTACCCAAGGCCTCGATGCTCCTCTTAACCAATGGTGACGTGCCACCCCTCGACCATTTGTACCCGAGGTGCACTGACACTCACCCAACTTTCTTTTCTTTCACACTTTAGGTCCCTGACCTATATCTCACATCCACTAGAATGCATATGCCCTGCAACATGCTTCTAGACTCATGAACCATGCCCACTAAGCATTACACATGTGACCACATCTCTTAACTCATGCTTGACTCAGAAACGCAAATAGAACCAACATGCTTGCAACCATTCATCACGCAACAACAATTCATGCTTTTCCACAGAATCATATACATACATACATATATTCAAAGAACAGGAACAAGAGAACAGTTATAAGGCAAGAAAACATTCATCATGCAACACACAGTCAAACAGACTTCAGCAAGTAAGAACTACTTACTGGAATCTCTAACGCTCCTAAACGATCCTAAAGGACTAATGGAAACAACCGGAAGAGCCTAAAGAGCTCCAACTACAAGCAACAATTACCATGGGTTAGAAAACAACTTAGAGCACCTAATAAACTTGAGGAAAGGATCTAGGGATACTGGAATTTACCGTTCAGCGTCCGGAAGACCTCAAACACGTGCTGTCCAGCAAGCGAAGAGGTTTAAAACCACTTGCTCAGAGGCCCTAAGCACTGGGTGTTCAAGTTTAAGGCCAAACGAGTGATGGGACACGAGGCACGATCGATTCCGAGTCCAAGACGACACTACACAGTGCTGGAAAATCAAGAAATCAATTCTAAAACCCAATTTAATGCTGCACAAGAATGGGTAAACTGAATCTGAGTTTGATAAGGTATGGGTAGCAAAGAAATCTTACCAAAAGAGCCCGAACAAGCTGACACAAACCTTAAACCAGCCGAAACACGCCCAAAACGCAGGAACTCGGCTGCTACCACAGAAAACGACAGCAACGACGGTGTTACACACCGACGTCGACTAGAATCGAGGTCGAAAGCGGGCGGCTGGTCGGTTTCTTCGCAGGTCGCAGGCGGACGGATGCAGAGAACCCACGGGAGAGAGGGTTGCGCGCGAGGAGAGGGAGAGAGATCGACGATGGGTCTCGCTGCCGGCTGAAGAAAATCGCGAGGGGGGGGGGGGTCTAGCGGCAGCGTGAAAGAGATGGGAAGAGAGATATTTTTTTCTCTTCTAGGGTTTCTTGTCTTCTTTCTTTTTTTTTCTAAAAAGAACTTGAATAAAAGAAATACAACCTAAGCCCCAAATTTAAAGAATTAGCTAAGGTCCCAAAACCCGAATTAAATCTTAATGACTCCGTAAGGACCTAAGCACATTTTAGAAATTTAATACTCGAAGGAAAAAGGATTTTCTTGGCTTAATAAAATTAACCCACTCCAAGCAACCAGAAAAAATAATATATAACTTAAAGCAGCCACACAAGAACTAAAGCTCTGAATTAAATTTTAATTTAACAGAGTTACTCGCACTTGAAGATGCGGGGCGTTACAATCTCCCCACCTTAAGAACTTTCGTCCTCGAAAGTTTGCTGCTCGAAGAGCTCTGGATATTTGGCTCGAACCTCAGCTTCCCTTTCCCAGGTTGCTTCCTCCATTCGGCGATTCTTCCACAATACCTTTACCAAGTCAATAGTCCTGTTCCTCAAGACTCTTGCCTCCCTGGCCAAAATCCTGATAGGCTTCTCCTCATATGTCAAATCCTCATTAAGCGACAATGGTTCTGGTTTCAACACATGAGCAGGGTCGTGGACATATTTCCTTAGCATAGACACATGGAACACATTATGCACTGCAGACATGGCTGGAGGTAATGCCAACCTGTAGGCGACAGGGCCAACACGTTCCAATATCTCATAAGGCCCAATGAACCTGGGGCTAAGCTTCCCCTTCTTGCCAAAACGAAGAACTCCTTTCATTGGCGCCACTCGCAAGAACACATGATCACCAACACTGAACTCTAGTTCTTTGCGCCTAGTATCTGCATAGCTCTTCTGCCTACTTTGAGCAACCTGCATTCTTGCCCTTATTCTCTGGACAGCATCGTTAGTCATCTGAACCATCTCTGGCCCTAATAAAGCCTTTTCACCGACCTCATCCCAATGAATGGGCGACCTACACTTTTTACCATACAGAGCCTCATAAGGAGCCATGCCAATGGTAGACTGGTAGCTGTTGTTGTAGGCGAACTCTATCAGATATAAATGACTTTCCCAGCTGCCTCCGAAATCCAACACGCAGGCTCTGAGCATATCCTCTAAAACCTGATTCAAACGCTCAGTTTGGCCATCGGTCTGGGGATGGAAAGCAGTACTGAAGTCCAACCGAGTACCAAGCGCCTTTTGCAAACTACGCCAAAAGGTAGATGTGAAGCGAGGGTCTCTGTCGGATACTATCGACACTGGCACACCGTGAAGCCTCACTATCTCCTTGAGGTACAACTCCGCCCACTTTTCCACAGAATAAGTGGCTTTACCCGAAATAAAATGGGCAGACTTGGTCAAACGATCAATCACCACCCAAATCACCGTGTTGCCTTTCACGGATCTCGACAATCCAACCACGAAATCCATAGCAACATTCTCCCACTTCCAAATAGGAATCTCCAAAGGTTGCAACAATCCAGACGGCCTTTGCCTCAAGGCTTTCACCTGCTGACACGTCAAGCACTTGCTAACAAACTGAACAATCTCTTTCTTCATGTCATGCCACCAGTAATGCATCTTGAGGTCTTTGTACATTTTAGTACCGCCCAGATGAACCGAGAAAGGGGTGTTGTGGGCCTCTTCCAGCAACAACTGCTTCAACGAGTCGTCCTTAGGCACACACAACCTTCCTTGGAACAGTAAAGTCGAGTCACTAGCGAGGGTAAAATCTCCTTGACCTACCTTACCTAGGTGCTTGACTAACTCTGGATCTTCTTGCTGAGCATCCGCGATCCGCTGCCTTAAGCTAGGAACCATTGTTAACTGAGCCAACAACGCTGAAACATCCGACACGGCCACTTCAATCTCTGACCGATCCAACTCCGCTAGCAAAGGGCTTTTGGAAGAAGCCAGGGTCGCCACGCTTGCTGCTCTCCTGCTAAGAGCATCTGCCACGACATTTGCTTTTCCAGGATGATAGCTGATCTCGCAATCATAGTCCTTGACCAACTCCAACCATCGCCTCTGCCTTAGGTTAAGCTCCTTCTGGGTGAAGAAGTACTTCAGACTCTGATGATCGGTGAAAATCTGAATCCTTTCTCCATACAGATAGTGCCTCCAGATTTTCAAGGCAAACACCACCGCTGCAAGCTCCAAGTCGTGCGTGGGGTAGTTAAGCTCATGCCCCTTAAGCTAACGCGAGGCATAGGCAATTACCTTCCCATGTTGCATGAGCACACAACCCAAACCCTTCCTCGAAGCATCACTGTACACCACCATTCCCCCCGAATCATCAGGGATGGTTAGCACTGGGGCAGTGGTCAACCGATCCTTCAACTCCTGGAAGCTCTTTTCACAATCCTCGCTCCAGGAGAAGGTTGCATTCTTGCGAGTCAACTGAGTCAATGGTACTGCAAGGCTAGAGAAATCTTGGACAAACTTTCGGTAGTAGCATGCCAACCCAAGGAAACTACAAATTTCGGTCACTGTGTTGGGTCTGGGCCAACTACGCACTGCTTCCACTTTAGACGGATCAACTGCAATACCATCCTTGGTAACCACATGGCCGAGAAAGGCAACTTCATCCAACCAAAACTCGCACTTCGAGAATTTAGCGTAGAGTTCGTTGCTCCTCAATGCTTCCAGAACCTGCCTGAGGTGTTGCTCGTGTTGACTCTTGCTCTTAGAATAGATCAAGATGTCATCGATAAAGACTATCACGAACGAGTCCAGGAAGCTTTTGAACACACGATTCATGAGATCCATGAAGGCTGCAAGAGCATTGGTAAGTCCAAACGACATTACAGTAAATTCATAATGGCCATACCTGGTCCTGAAGGCAGTCTTAGGGATATCGACTTCCTTAATCCTCAGCTGATGGTAACCCGAACGCAAATCGATCTTCGAGAACACCATAGCTCCCCAAAGCTGATCGAAGAGATCATCAATCCGAGGGAGGGGGTATCTGTTCTTCACAGTCACCTTGTTTAACTCCCGATAATCAATGCAAAGCCTTATTGAACCATCTTTCTTCCTGACGAACAAGACCGGAGCACCCCAAGGGGAAACACTGGGACGAATAAACCCCTTATCCAACAGCTCCTCAAGCTGCACTTTGAGCTCCTTGAGCTCAACGGGTGCCATCCTATAAGGTGCCCTAGACAACGGTGCTGTCCCAGGAAGAAGGTCTATACAGAAGTCCACTTCTCGAGCTGGAGGTAGCCCAGGGAGATCTTCTGGAAAGACATCTGGGAACCCTTCCACGATAGGGACAGAGTTCAAGCTAGGCGATTCTTTAGAAACATCCACCACACTCGCCAAATAAGCCCAAGCTCCATGCTGCAGAAGGTGCTTGGCTTTCAAGGCAGAAACTACCTTAGGACTTCCGTTCTTCGCTCCTTTAAACTTGAACCCTTGGCCCGAAGGCAACTTGAGATGCACTTCCTTCTTAGCGCAATGAATGGTGGCGTTATTACTAGCCAACCAGTCCATGCCTAGAATCACATCAAAATCGTGCATATCTAATTGAATTAATCTCGCTTCAAGGGTCTGACCCGCAACCGAGACTACTCCGAACTTGACTACTTGTTGAGCAAGCAAAACAGAGCCGGAGGGTGTAGATACCGAAAGAAGATAACCTAACGGTTCTAACTCAAGATTTTCTTGGCTAACAAACACTGAAGAAATAAATGAATGGCTTGACCCCGAAACAAACAAAACAAAGGCGGGGACACTCAGAACCAAAATAGTTCCTGAAGCAACAAGACAAGAATAAGATTCACAATCACGCCATCACACACAAGATAAGGTTAGAGTGACCGTACTTGTAACCACGACATCCTCAGCATCTGCTTCTTCTTTCGTGAGGGCAAAGACATGCGCCCTCTAATTCCCACCTTGAGCTTGCACTGGCGGGGCCTTAAGGGCTGGCTTCTCAGCATTTGCTTCACCCTTAGCAGGACACTGCCTGGCATAATGCCCTTCTTTACCGCAATTAAAACAGACCTTATTACCTGTCCAACATTGACTGGAATGGCGCCTATTGCACGTAGCGCACAAAGGAAGGACAGGAATTGGCCTCTGCTGCTGCTGCTGACGAGGGGCCTTAGCCGGCGGACGCGCGGGCATGGGAGGAGGCTTCCTCTTAACTCCTGACGATGAAGCTTCTCCCCAACGAGGCTGCAACTTCCTCGCCACATTTTTATCCATGATCAGTGCGCCTATGAGCGCTTCAGCGAAGGTTGTGGGTCTGCTCAGGGCCACAGAGCCACGAATTTCCTCACGGAGGCCTTTTACAAACCTCTTGATCTTCCTTTCTGGAGCGCTGACGAGGTCGGGAGCGAAACGAGACAATGCAGTGAACTTTCTTTCATACTGCACAACCGTCATACTACCCTGGGTCAGATGGAGGAACTCAGCTTCTTTATCATCTTTGACGGTCTCCGGGAAGTAGTAATCGTACAACCGGTCTTTGAACCTTTCCCAAGACATCGGCTGATTGGCATGGTCCTCGGCGGCTGACACGGACTGCCACCACATGCGAGCGTCATCCTTTAGCATGAAGACCGCTCCTCTAATTTTCTGGGAATCATTGCAGTTCATGAGGTCAAACAGTGCCTCTAATCCAGCGACCCAACGCTCTAATCCAGCGACCCAACGCTCTGCTGCCAAGGGATTCTCGGACTGTCCATCAAACGAAGGAGGCCCATAGCGCTTGAAGTCTCTAATGAACTGGGATTCATCTGCGTTCCCAGGTGCCCAATTAGGATTCCGCGGTGGCCTAACATTTCTCTGGGCCATGTTGTCGAACATGGTCTGGAGGGCTTCCGGGGTGATCAACATGGGAGCCGCAGGAGGGGCTGGAGGAGGAGGGGGAGGTGGAAGGTCGTCTCCGTGCTGAACAGGGGGAACCGGAGGATCAACTTCCTGCTGAGCGTTGACATCACCAGCTAGATTTCCTTGCGCATCAGCTGGGATTCTAGGTCCACGTCCACGACCACGACCATGACCACGACCACGAGCCATCGACTGGAAAGACGGTGCTAAGGTCAAGAACAGATAGCAACCAGAATTACAGCTCTAACCTAAAACTAGGCGGCAACCTAACCCTAGAATCATGCAATAATCACGCATCAAGGCAAGCTATCTAACCATCTAAAGGGAGCATCCTAAACCTAGCTACTATATAACAAGCAACATAGGAACAACATGCTCAAACAAGGCATACAAGTCACGCAATAGGGAATCAAACAAGCCACAATAATTATGCACACAATAGAGTAAATCAAAATAATCATGGCAACATATTAATATCTTAACCAGACCAACGTACCTGGTGATGGAGAGGAGAACGAGGAAGACCATAACCCTAAACATCCAAACAACCTAGATTTCCTAGGCCAGTCTACAGGAACAACTCTGCTCTGATACCAACTGTAACGCCCCAGGCCAAGGATTCAGAATCCGAATTTGGCCTTTAACGGCCCCGACATTCCCTTGCGACCTGGCCACACCACCATACTTTTCTGAAACTTCTTCAAAGAATGAAGATTGTCCCCACAAACCAACACGAGGTCCTTTTAGTATGCTTTTGTCCTCACTCACATGCTTCCTAGGAAAATTCCCAGGAGGTCACCCAACATAGAACTTCTCCAAGCTAAGCACGCTTAACTTCAAAGTTCCTATGATTGAGCCACCGAAAAGGAAGGTGCACTTTGTTGGTATAGGTAGTATCTATCAATTCTTTTAAGCTTATCTTGAACATGCTTTCATGTCCTCAAGATCCCTCTCATTCGGATGTGGCCTTGGTTCATTCATGTACCCCTCCTAACTTGGGTGTTACATGCCCACCAGCTTCCGCGTTGGTTCGTCCCTGAACCACATCTTACTGGAAAAGGTTCCGCTCTGATACCAACTGTAACGCCCCAGGATTTCCAATAACTATCCTAGTGCCATTACTAACTCCTAAGCCAGAACTAACCGAGAGCACCGAAAATTTCGGCAGCATAACGACGTACATTGGTCTAACCCAAAATTTTACTTTAACCTGCTAAGAATAAAACACTTCTAAACAACATTATTCAACAAACTCCATACTCTACAACACAGCAGAGCTTCGCAGAAACTAATAGCCAGACATGCCACGCACCACAACTAATAACTAATCAGAAACGCAACGTTAACGGAGCTTTTAACCTTAAACACTAGAATTCAACTTATTGACCAATAATTGAATGAAATAATAGGGTTCATTAAAACAATGCCCATGTAACACCCAAGTTAGGAGGGGTACATGAATGAACCAAGGCCACATCCAAATGAGAGGGATCTTGAGGACATGAAAGCATGTTCAATATAAGCTTAAAAGAATTGATAGATACTACCTATACCAACAAAGTGCACCTTCCTTTTCGGTGGCTCAATCATAGGAACTTTGAAGTTAAGCGTGCTTAGCTTGGAGAAGTTCTATGTTGGGTGACCTCCTGGGAATTTTCCTAGGAAGCATGTGAGTGATGACAAAAGCATACTAAAAGGACCTCGTGTTGGTTTGTGGGGTGATAACTGCCCAAAAGGTAGTTATTTAGGCCACATTTATATAAGGATTTGTGTGTCTTTAATGCTTAATAGGGTTGGTTTTAGAGAGATATTACATGATTTAACCCATTTGGAAGAATGGAAGCTTTGGAAATCACTTTGTGCAGATTATGCTGCTGAGCGACTGGAAGGAGCAAATTCTATGCTGCAGCAAAACTGGGAGCATAAACTGCCACATCACAGCTCGTTAGCAAACTTCATGAACCGACTTCTATTGAGATATTTTCGTGATAAAGGATCAAGGAGAGCCTTACACGTGTCCTAGTTGACCTAATTCAAGCCTCCCATCCTTCTATAAAAGGAAGTAGCCGTCAAAGTCAAATTCATTCCATGTTTTTCCCTTGGAAGCCGAATAGTATAGGGAGATTGAAAATCATCAAGTACACCATCATCCGCAAGCTGATTAGGGAGTTTATTTTCCTTCTTAAATTGCGGTTATGGACATGCTTACTCAGATTGTAATTCGTATTCCTATGCCTGTTATGAACTAAGTAGCTTAGGGTGTTGGTTAGGAATAATGTGATTACTGTGCTTCATCTCTAGTAATAAATTGACTATAGCATTTTGGTTAATTGTTGTGCTTATTCTTATTTTATGCCCGCCTGGCCAGCCGGTATGGATAGCTCTCTCTAGTTTCAGGGATGATTTAGAGAGTGTGTGGCAATTATCCACATTACGATCATTGTGTATTGGTGAACGCCAGTGACTGAGCTAGGGATAGCCAGTTGCCTAGTGCCTGATCGGTCGCACTTCATTGGGGTTGAAACACATCCCAAAAGATTCGGAGTTCCGGGAGGAATCCGCTAATAATACTGCGGGAAATGCATGATCAATAATATTGCTAGAGCATATTTTATAACAATCACTAAAGCCTAACCAGCGCCTGTCTTTAATCTGTCTGTCTATTTGTTTATTCATTGTTCTATCATTTATTTTGCTTCAGCATAATTCCGATAAAACTCAACATTTTTGTTATCTTTGAAACCATTAGAAAGTTGCACAAAATAGGTAGAGTGGAAACTCATTCAGACCTTGGATTGATAATATTACTTGCTGCAGACTGTGTATACTTGCACAGGAATTCTAGAGTATTTTATACTATATTTTAACTCACTCTAGGAGCCCAACAAGTTTTTGGCGCCGTTGCCGGGGACTTGAATAAGTTTTTATCTGATCTGTTTTGTGTATGTGTTTTAGTGGTTTGGTGCTAGAACTTTTTGATTGTTTCTTTTGTTCTTGCAGGTGTGATTTTGGTGCATGAGCGATCCGCTTGGGGTACGATTTGAGCTTAACCCAGAAATTGAAAGGACATTTAGGAACAGAAGGAGGGAGCAACGCAGAAACCAGATGGAGAACGTGCCGCAACTACTGCAGGTTCCTGAAGGTCCAGTAGCAGTGAACCCCCAGCAGAATCCGTTGCTGCAGCAAAACCCACTGTTTGAGCAAAATGAGCAGCGAAATAATCAGGCTGAGAATCCTATCTTGATAGCGAACGATAGGACCAGAGCCATTCGAGCATATGCTGTCCCGATGTTTAATGAGTTGAATCCAGGGATTGCACGTCCCCAAATCCAAGCGCGAATTTTGAAATGAAACCGGTAATGTTTCAGATGTTGCAAACCGTGGGGCAATTTCATGGTTTGTCATCTGAAGACCCTCATTTACATCTTAAGTCTTTTCTAGGAGTTAGTGATTCTTTTGGAATTCAGGGAGTGCCGAGAGATGCTCTTAGATTAACTTTGTTCCCATATTCTCTTAGAGATGGAGCAAAGTCATGGTTAAACTCTTTTGCTCCAGGATCAATTAGGACATGGGATGAGTTAGCTGAAAAATTTTTGAGTAAATATTTCCCACCTAATAGAAATGCTAAATTAAGGAGTGAAATAGTAGGGTTTAGGCAACTTGAAGATGAGACTTTTAGTGAGGCTTGGGAGAGGTTTAAGGAGCTTTTGCGAAAGTGTCCCCACCATGGGTTACCTCATTGTATTCAAATGGAAACATTTTACAATGGTTTGAATGGAGTAACCCAAGGTATGGTCGATGCTTCGGCTGGAGGGGCCCTTTTGGCAAAAACTTTTGATGAAGCCTATGAAATTTTAGAAAGAATATCTATTAATAGTTGTCAATGGTCGGATGTTAGAGGCACAAATAAAAAGGTTAAAAGTGTGTTAGAGGTTGATGGTGTGTCCACCAGTAGGACTGATCTTGCTATCATTGCTAATGCTCTTAAGAATGTGACAGTGATTAGTCATCAGCAGCCACAAGCTATGGAGCCTGCAGCAGTGGTGAACCAAGTCACGGACGAAGCATGTGTCTATTGCGGTGAAGATCACAAGTACGAGTTTTGCCCCAGCAATCCAGCTTCTGTGTTTTTTGTAAGTAATCAGAGGAACAACCCTTATTCTAACTTCTATAATCCAGGTTGGCGCAACCACCCCAACTTCTCATGGGGAGGTCAAGGAAATAACGTACAAGCGCAACAGAAGATGAACCAGCCGGGATTTGCTAAAGCGCAGGTAATGCCCCAGCAAAATAAGCAGGCTTTGCCCCAACAAAATTCGGGAAATTCTCTCGAGGCGATGATGAAAGAATTTATGGCTCGCACAGACGCGGCAATTCAAAGTAATCAAGCTTCGATGAGGGCCCTGGAATTGAAAGTGGGTCAGCTAGCTAATGAGCTAAAGGCGAGGCCTCAAGGGAAACTTCCTTCGGATACTGAACACCCTCGAAGGGAAGGTAAGGAGCAGGTAAAGGCAGTAACTCTTAGGAGTGGTAAGCCATTAGAAGAGTCTAGAAAGACCCAGGATATAAATAGTAATAGTGATAATATTGTTGTTATTGAAAAAGAGTTGGAGTATGGTCAGGGTGCTGGAGGCAGCAAAGAAAATGCTGGAGCATCTGGTTCTGTGCCAGATGTAGAACCACCATATGTGCCGCCCCCACCTTATGTACCACCTCTACCTTTTCCACAAAGGCAAAAGCCTAAGAATCAGGATGGTCAATTTAAAAAGTTTTTAGAGATTCTTAAGCAATTGCATATAAATATCCCTTTAGTAGAAGCTATTGAGCAAATGCCTAATTATGCTAAATTTCTTAAGGATATTTTGACTAAAAAGAAAAGGTTAGGTGAGTTTGAAACTGTATCTCTTACTGAGGAGTGTAGTGCTATTCTCAAGAATGGTTTACCCCCCAAGGCTAAGGATCCAGGGTCATTTACCATACCTGTGTCTATAGGTGGAAAGGAGTTAGGTAGAGTACTCTGTGATTTGGGTGCAAGCATTAACCTTATGCCTCTTTCGGTCTATCGGAAGTTAGGTATTGGTGAAGCTAGATCTACCACAGTTACACTCCAATTAGCTGATAGGTCTATTACATATCCAGAAGGTAAAATTGAGGATGTCTTAGTAAAAGTGGATAAATTCATATTTCCTGTTGATTTTATTATTTTAGATTATGAGGCTGATAAAGATGTCCCAATTATTTTAGGTCGTCCATTTTTGGCTACTGGTAGGGCATTAATAGATGTTCAAAAAGGAGAATTAACAATGAGAGTCTGTAATGAGGAAGTGAAATTTAATGTGTTTAAAGCCATGAAATATCCAGATGAAATGGAGGAGTGCTCCTTCATTAGGATTCTGGAGAGCACAGTTATTGAGACAGCAATACGGGATTCAGCTGATAAGCATTCAGAAAAGCATGGAGAGGTTAGTATAGAAGATTTTGAGTTTTGTTCTTTAGATAGAAAAAATGAAAAAGAATTGTTTAGGTGTGGGGATGTTTTTGAGTCTTTAGATTTAGATCAAAGAAAGGCTCCCCCAATTAAGCCATCCCTAATTGAGGCACCCACTTTAGATTTGAAACCTTTACCGGATCATCTAAAGTATGTGTATCTTGGGGAAAGTGAGACGTTGCCCATTATTGTTGCATCAGATTTAATGCCGGAGCATGAGGAGGCCTTAATAAAATTGCTGCAGCAATACCGCAAAGCTATAGGTTGGACATTGGCTGATATTCAGGGAATTAGCCCATCTTTTTGTATGCACAAAATCACTCTAGAGGAGGGATCCTTTAGGAGTATTGAGCAACAAAGAAGGCTTAACCCTGCAATGAAAGAGGTTGTTAAAAAGGAGGTAATTAAATGGTTGGATGCTGGGATCATTTATCCAATTGCCGATAGCAATTGGGTAAGCCCTGTCCAATGCATTCCTAAGAAAGGAGGTGTCACTGTGGTGAGCAATAATGATAATGAGTTGATCCCCACAAGGACAGTGACTGGCTGGAGGGTTTGTATGGATTACAGAAGGCTTAATAAAGCCACCCGAAAGGATCATTTCCCTCTACCATTTATCGACCAGATGTTGGATCGATTGGCTGGTCAGGCTTATTACTGTTTCTTGGATGGTTATTCTGGGTATAACCAGATTACTATTGCTCCTGAAGATCAGGAGAAAACAACTTTCACCTGCCCTTATGGGACATTCGCTTTTAGGAGAATGCCTTTTGGCCTTTGCAATGCTCCAGTAACATTTCAGCTGTGTATGCTAGCAATTTTTTCTGATATGATTGAGTCCACTGTTGAAGTCTTTATGGACGATTTTTCGGTGTTTGGAGGGTCTTTTCAGAGTTGTTTAGATAATTTAGGAAAGGTATTAAAAAGATGTGAGGATACCCATCTAGTTCTTAATTGGGAGAAGTGCCACTTCATGGTGAAGGAGGGCATAGTGTTAGGTCATAGGATTTCTAAAAATGGTCTAGAAGTTGATAGAGCAAAAGTTGAGGTTATCGAAAGACTAGAGCCATCGAATTCAGTGAAGGGAATTCGGAGTTTTTTAGGACATGCTGGATTTTATAGGAGGTTCATAAAGGATTTTTCCAAAATCAGTAAACCTCTTTGTAACTTATTGTGCACTGATCATGTTTTTGACTTTAATGCAGATTGTAGGAAGGCTTTTGAAACATTGAAGGCTGCTTTAATCTCAGCACCCATTCTCTGCGCGCCTAATTGGAATTTGCCATTCGAGGTAATGTGTGATGCGAGTGATGCTGCGGTAGGAGCGATGCTGGGGCAAAAGCAGGGCAAATTTATTCATCCTATATATTATGCAAGCAAGGTTTTAAATGAAGCACAGGTCAACTACACAACTACTGAAAAGGAGTTGTTAGCTGTTGTGTTTGCTTTTGAGAAATTTTGGCCATATTTGGTTGGATCTAAAGTCACGGTGTTCACGGATCATGCATCAATAAGGTATTTAATGTCTAAGAAAGATGCAAAGCCTAGATTAATTCGTTGGATTTTATTACTGCAGGAATTCGACTTGGAGATAAAAGACAAGAAGGGATCAGAGAATGTTATTGCAGATCATTTATCTCGTCTTGATCCATCATCATCTTTGCTGGAGCAATCTGCCATTTCCGATTCTTTTCCAGATGAGCAGCTTTTTGCTGTTCAGGTAAAGGTAGTCAGGGATGTCCCTTGGTATGCTGATATTGCCAACTTTTTAGTAAAGGGAGTCACCCCTATTGATATGGATTGGAGGCAGAAGAAAAAGTTTAAGCATGATGCAAAATTTTTCTTTTGGGATGAGCCGTTTATGTATAAGCAATGCTCTGACGGTATTATTCGTAGGTGTGTTTCAGGTGCTGAAGCAAAAGAAATCCTGGAGCAATGTCACTCTTCGTCGTATGGAGGTCATTTCAGCGGACAGAGGACGGCTATGAGGATTTTGCATTGTGGATTTTTCTGGCCTACGTTATTTAAGGATGCCCATTGGTTCTACAAGCAATGTGATGCTTGCCAAAGGAGAGGAAATTTGGGACCTAGAGATGAAATGCCTCTTACTTACATTCTAGAAGTTGAATTATTCGATGTATGGGGTATTGACTTTATGGGGCCATTTCCCCCTTCTAATGGCAATGTTTTTATCTTATTGGCAGTTGATTATGTGTCCAAGTGGGTGGAGGCCATCGCATGTCATCAGAGTGATGCCAAGACAGTAGCAAGGTTTCTTCAATCGCACATCTTTGCGCGGTTTGGGACGCCTAGGGCTCTAGTGAGTGATGAGGGTACACATTTTGTTAATAATATCTTAACTAAGCTTTTAGCTAAGTATGGGATTAAGCATAGGATAGCTACCCCTTATCACCCACAAGCAAATGGTCAAGCTGAAATTAGTAATAGGGAAATTAAAGCTATTTTAGAGAAAGTAGTCCATCCATCTAGAAAGGATTGGTCCTTTAGGTTGGATGAGGCTCTTTGGGCATATAGGACAGCTTATAAGACTCCTCTAGGTATGTCTCCCTATAGGTTAGTATATGGGAAAGCTTGCCATTTACCATTAGAGCTAGAGCATAAGACGTTTTGGGCTTTGAAAAAGTTAAATTTTGATCTGAGTCGTGCAGGAGCAATAAGAATGCTGCAGCTTAATGAGTTAGAGGAATTTCGCCAATTTTCTTACGAGAATGCGAAAATGTATAAGGAGAAGACTAAGCTGTGGCACGACAAGAAAATAAAGTCTAAGGAGTTTGTAAAGGGTCAAAAAGTTTTGCTTTATAATTCTAGATTAAAATTATTTCCTGGAAAATTAAAATCTAAATGGTCAGGACCGTTTATTGTGATTGAGGTTTTCTCCAATGGAGCAATTACTTTGCAGGATGAAAAAGATGGGAGAGTATTCAAGGTGAATGGACAGCGTGTGAAGCATTATTGGGGTGAGGAATTTCAGTCGAAATATCCTTCCCTACGTTTGGTTGATGATTGAGAGAGCATGACTTTTGTGGGAGCATTTCACAGAGCAAAATTTTGAGCTCCCAGGATTTGTATTGATTTTATTTTCCGTTAATTTGATTTTATTTTTCGGTTAGGTTAGATTTAATTTTGCATGAGTTATTAGATTTTATCTTTTAAGCATTTTTGTTGGTAGATTAGATTTGAGTTATTTTTGATTTGATTTTATTTTATTTTCGGGTTCTTTATTTAAATTATCTTTGGATTATCTTTTAGTTAGTTAGATTTTATTTTATCTAGATTTTATTTTCAGTTATTTGAATTCTAGTTTTAATTAATAGAGATTTTCTCTAATATATTCGGCTTCTTTTGAAAATGAGAGATTAAGATGTTTGGTTAAATTTAATTTAAAGAAAAAATCTTTGATTTTTTTTGTTTTTGAAATTTGACTTCCGTATCTAAGATTCTTCAGGACCAGCAGATTGTTGCGGCAAAGATTTTGCTGGAGCAAAATATTCCGAGTTAAAAGGGTTTCCGTTGGAATTTATTATTGTTACCGTTAGATTTAGCTTTGAATTCTTGCAGGTAAATGTGCGTGCATCGTCTGATGAGGCCACGTGTCCCAGAGCAATTATCCGAAGGCTTCAATGATGACAGCACGTCGATTTTACCATGGGCGTTTGGAATCCAAAATTTTACCGTTGGTAATTTTTGACTTTCAGGTTTGCATTTTTAAATTTACAACGGTAATATTAATTATGGCAGGGCAAATCTTTTCGGTTAGGATTCTTGTTTGCTGGAGCCTTATTTATTCGCAAACGCTGGTAAGCTTCTCCCACTTCGTCTTCTTAATCAAATCTTCGTGTGAGTGTTATTCTTTCTTTCTTCGCATTCTCTGTCAAAACCCTTTTACACCTCCAATGGCTAAAACAAGAGCTCGAAAAGAGAGAGAAAGTGAAGAGGAGGAGGTGCCGGTTACACCGGAAGTGCAGAAAGGAAAAACGAAGAAAAAGAGAACTCCAGAAGAAAAAGAGGCTAAACGAAGAAGGAGGCAGCAGAGGGCTGCGGAGCAAGAAACGATTCAAGAAGAGACGGTGAATGTCGCGGATACAGAGGGAACTACACATCCTGAGACAGGACCAATAATTTCTGTTGCGGTTCAAGAAGGGAATGTCGAGAAAAATCAAGAAACAGAGGGTGAAGAGCAGGTCGAAGGTGAGCCTGGCGAGGAGAAAACACCGGAGCAGGAGGCTCATGTTGAAATCATTATGCCTGAACCACCAAAGCGCCACCGCATCAAGAGGAAGGCGGGTCGCGTGAAGGTGGTTCGGAACACGCCATCGCCTCCGGCATCGGACTCTGAGGAAGAAAAAAGGGAAGCTGAGAATAAGGAAAAAGAAGAAGAGGCAAGAAAGGCGGAAGAAGAACGTTTGCGCGAACAGAGAGAAAGCAAGGGCAAAGGAATTGCCGAAGCATCGGGAGAAATTGAGGAGCCGAGGGCCCCATTCATTCGCTTCGTCAACGAACTTGCCAGAGCAAAATATCAAGAAGTACTGAAGCGTGATTTCTTATTCGAGCGAGGATTTGGCACTGATTTTCCCAGGTTCTTGGAGTCCGGAATAGCGAGCCTTGGGTGGAGACAGTTTTGTGTGAAGCCTGATCCTGTCAATGCCAATATCGTTCGGGAATTCTATGCTAATCTTGATGTGAAGGATGATTTTGAAGTCATAGTGCGAGGAGTGCCTGCCCAATGGAGCCCAGAGGCCATTAATAATTTGTTTGATCTTCAGGACTTTCCACACGCAGTTTTCAATGAAATGGTGGTTGCCCCATCTAGTGACCAACTGAGTGCGGCTGTCCAGGAGGTAGGCATTGAGGGGGCCCAATGGAGGGTGTCGCAGACGCGGAAGCATACGTTTCAAGCTGCTTATTTGAAGAGTGAAGCCAACACTTGGATGGGCTTCATTAGGCTCCGTTTGCTGCCAACAACGCATGACTCCACAGTGTCTCGGGACAGGGTATTGCTTGCCTTTGCTATTCTTCGCTCGATGAGTATTGATGTAGGAAAAATTATTTCTTCTGAGATTGTTGATTGCTGGAAAAAGAAGGTGGGGAAGCTGTTCTTTCCGAACACGATTACGATGTTATGCAGCAGGGCAGAAGTGCCCACGGTTCCAGAAGATATGATCATGACTGATAAGGGAATCATTGACACACCTAATCTGGCGCGGCTTCAGCGTATGCAAGAGGTTCGCCAGGGAGGGATGGTGTATGGCGTTAATCAAATCCTAGAGCAACTGACAGTGTTGACTAGTAGGTTAGAATTTGCTGAAAGGCAAGCTCAGACCTATTGGACTTATGCTAAAAGGAGAGATGATGCGCTAAGGGGGGCCTTGCAAAGCAATTTCTCAAGACCGTATCAGGCCTTCCCAGAGTTTCCCGATGATTTGTTTAATCTTTGGATACCACCCCCGCCTGTTGAACGAGAAGAGGATGTTGATGAGGAGCAGGGTTAGGAAGAGTGATTGATCGGATGACCTGGAGCGAGCATTACTTTTGTTTTCTCATTTTTGTTTGCTCGCGCATAATTGACCCTGCTCATTGTTATAACTGCTTGTCTTTCTTTTTAATTTTCTGCTTCTTTGACAAAAATATATATCTGCTTTGTAATATTTTTCTATGATTTTAATGAAATTTCTAGATGTTTCTATTCCATGAGCACTGACTGACTCTAACTTAACTATTTTCTTCTGAATTTTTGAAGCTTGAACTGATTACGCTTAGTTAGATCAAGGTATTCTGATCTCCATAAACCTTTTGCTTGAGCATTTCTTCTAGCCTGGACTGTTGCTGCGGCAAGAAGATTTTTGACGGTAGTATTGACTTATATGATCCACTTTAAGCTTAATCTAAGTCCCATGTTTAGTTTAAAAATTCAGATAGAAAAATTTAAGTTTGGGGGTATAATTGCTTAATTAATGATTCATTGGGGACAATGAATAATTTAAGTTTGGGGGACTTTTTGCTGCTCTAATTATTTTGCTCGAGCATTCCTCTCCTTCAAAATTAAAATTTTGTAGGTTATTGAGTAACCGGGGACATTTGTGATACCCACAGTTTGTCTTCGCGTCAAAAGATGACCTAGGAAATATGAAAAAATGAGAAATAGTAAGAAAAATTATTTGCTGAAAAAAAATTATTATTATTTGTTGAAGATTTTGCTGAAAAAAATTGACAGAGCAAACGTTTTGAGGGATGAATGATGATCCAAATGTTTTTTCTGTCTCCCAGAACTTAGGTGAGCTTCATCACAAAATGTCGCCATTCTGAGGGGCAAGAGATAGAATAACTAAGGATTTTTGAGCTTTATAATGAGTATTGAGCCTAGTTGGTGATGAGCTTGAGGCAAGGGTATACTGCACCATAAAGTGGGTCATCCCGTGCTTAAGAGCTTATAACTATAAGGCTGCTTTAAGTCTGATAAATAATGTTATAAACCCCTTTAAAAATATGTTTTGAAATGTCTGATAATAGAGCTAGGCTGTGGTGAGTTCTTAGAATTAAGTTGAAAAGTGGTGATTATTTGTCCCTACTGAAGGAATCATTTTGCTGCAGCAGAGCTTGGTTTTGCAGAGTGCTCAGGTAAAGGTTAAAGGTAGTGTTGGACTGTCTGGTTTGATTAAGCTAATTCTCTGTCTAATGTTTTGAAATTCTTAAGGGAAGGTGAGTTAGTATTGCTCGGGACGCGCAATAGTTCAAGTTTGGGGGTATGATAACTGCCCAAAAGGTAGTTATTTAGGCCTCATTTATATAAGGATTTGTGTGTCTTTAATGCTTAATAGGGTTGGTTTTAGAGAGATATTACATGATTTAACCCATTTGGAAGTGTGACGCCCGTGCTTTTTGGGTGTTATTTAAATTCCATGGATAAAGTCGAACAAAAATATATTTATCATTTGGGCTTTTGATATGGATTTATAACTTAATATCAAGGCATTGGAAAATTATTTTGGGATATGAGCGTTAAAGTAATTAAATCCCTTCTTAACGCTAGTTAAATTCCAAGTTACTGTGGTTATAAGGTTAGTGTTGAAAAGTTCATGCTATCTTAGAGGTTTAAGTTGAGTTCTATTCTTGGAGTGCTATTTTGGGCATTTTGGTTGGTTATGTATTAAAAAAAAAAGGGAAATATCTCAAAAAGGAAAAGAAGAAGAAAAAGCCCTAACTCTCCATCCATCTCTTTTCTCTTTTCACGCGTGAACCCCCCTTCAGCCGTTTTCGCGCCGACGCCGCTCAGCTCGCGTCGCCGCCGGTCATCGCGCCGCCGCCCAGGTTCTGCAGCCGCCGCCGTCGACACGCCTAGCCGTGGGTCTCTCTCTCCGCGCCGTTTCTCCTCTCGTGGTCGTCGCGCAGGCCGCCGTCCCTCCCTTCTCTTCGCGCGTGGAAGTCCAGCCGCCGCCGTTTCTCCTTGCAGCCGAGCGCCGCCGTTCGTGAGTCGTAGTGCCGCCGCTACCCAGATCGAAGCTGTCGCATCTCTTCCTTCTCTCGTTCCCTTGCGTTTTCGACCAAGAAGAACTCGTGGGTAAGCCTCATACTCACTCATTTGTATTCGATAAGGCCCGATCTAACTCTCTTTAGTCCTTGTTGGTTAGATCTTGCGCGGACAGCAACCGGAAGCACCGTTTTCTTCGCGTATCAGCCTTAAAAATCGTGGGTAAACCTCTTTCCTTTCCTTTTCTTGTGGTTTTAAGGCTGGATCTAAGTTTCTCTTGGTTCAATGTTGTTAGATCTCGCGTGTCAAGCGATTCGGAGCCCTGTCGTTCCCTTTTCAGTCGATTCCGCCTCTGTCCAGCAACGTCTCGGCTGTTGTTGGTGTCGTTTGGCGTTTCCGGTAAGTCTAATCTCTTACCCATGCTTGTAAGGTGTTAGGATTAATTACCCATAGTGTTTAGATGCTGGAAAATTAAGTTTGGCTTGATTTTCTGATCTGCAGCGCCGTAAAAGTGTTCGATAAGGTTCGAAACACTTCAGCTTGGATACCCATTGCCCGAGGAGCGTTCTAACACGTTGTTGGAGGTTAGAATAACCCGCCTTTCGTGAAAGCGAGTCCGTTTGGTAAGGTTTCTTGCTGTTCCTTCGCTTTTAGCGTTAAAAAATGTGCTGCCCAATAGTTATCCTAGCCTTAGAATCATGTTTAGGTCGTTGCCCATTGGTTACCTAGGCCCTCAAGTGTTGCCCAGCCGTGATAGGTCCTAGAATATGCTTTAAAATGGATCGTGGTTGCTGTATGTGGTTCAAAAGCATGAAATTACCTTTGCCATTAGTTGTTTAAGCCTTAGAAGCATGTGTTAGTTGTTACCCATGGTTTATCTAGGCTTGTAGGTGTTGCTCAACCTTCATAAGTCCTAGAACATGTTTGAAAATGGGTTGTCGTTGTCGTTTTAGTTGGAATTCATTTAGTTCATCAATGCCCATTAAAGCCTCGTTGTCTTAAAATGTTTCCTAAACCTTATAGGTTCTTAAAGGATGGATAATTAAGAGCTTTTACTTGCTGTCCGTAGCTTAATAATCATGCTAAGCCTAGTCTCATTAGTTATCGGGGCCTTAAGTGCATTGCCTGAGCTTTAGAAGCCTGTAGAATGTCGTTCGTGCGTTTTAGGTGGTTGTTGCTTGCTGTCCAGTGGCTGAATAGCCTTAATATCGTCAACTAACCAATACCCACCGCCCGTAACGCTTTAAACGTGGTTGCCCATGGTTTAATGGTGTTGGGTTCTCAATTCGGGTTATGATTAGATGTTGTCCAGCAAGGGAAACAAACCGTTATTGGTTCGGTCCCGCCCTTAGCAGCATGTTTTTAGGGTGCTTTTCTTTAGTATAGATTTCCTTTAATAGTTGGTAGCTTGTTTGTAGCCGGAAGCTCGTTTTGGGAGCGTGTCGTGCCGTTCCAGCTAGCGTTGGTTTGTAAAAGTCTTCGGTAAGTAGTTTCTACTTACCAAACTTGTTTGACTGCATGGAGCATGTTCGCTTGTTACTTGCTTTACTCGTATATGTGCTATGTATGAAATGTGTATATGAACTGCTGCGTTGTGATCTTTAGAGTGTTTGTATGAATCATGAAATGTACTTTTTGTGTTGTTTGAGATGTATGTGCTTAGGAAGTATAAGCATGTTAGATACTTGCCTTAAGCATGATCATTGATGAGTCTGGCTTGCATGTTGCATGGGGGATGTGTAGCATGAGTCGGGTGTGAGGCACAGCACATGGTGCGAAATTCATGTGTAGCGGAGCGTGACGCGGAAATCACGTGGGTTGTGAGTGCGGAGCGTGACGCGGAAATCACGTAAGAGGGGCGCAACACATGGAGCGGAATTCATGTGGGGTAGGTGCTGAGCGTGACGCGGAAATCACGTAAATTGCGCAGCACATGGCGCAGAATTCATGTGTAGCGGAGCATGACGCGGAAATCATGTAAGTAGCACAGCACATGGTGCGGAATTCATGTGTAGCGGAGCATGACGCGGAAATCATGTAGTTGCGGAGCATGACGCGGAAATCATGTGGAGTCTAGTGCGTGTGTTGCATAGTGTGTTGCATTTGCACGAGTTTGTAGTTTTAAGCATATTGTTAGCTTATGACTTAGTAGCCTGTTGGATATCTGTGGTTGCATAAGCATGATGCTTGCTTGTGGTTGTGAAAGCATGTTGGATGCGTGTGTAAGGCATGTTGATTGCGTTGTTGATGTTTGTGGTTTGGTGAGTGTGAGCTGCTTACCAGTACCACGGTTGTACTGATACCCCCTTCCCCACCTTCCCCCAAACATTTTAGATGTTGCAGGTACCGAGGATGATCCGGACCTTGGTGGCGAGGAGGAGAACTGCGAGGAAAGATTCATAGGGTGTTAGTTTCCGTGTTGTTATGTTTTCCTAGTGCTGTAATAAGTTAGTAGGAGAATGACTTGTTTTCGAGTTTATAAACTAGAGTGGATAGTTTGGATGAGTTTAATAAATTGTATAGCTAGTGGACTAGCTCCTTTGTTAATAGAATGAATTTATGATTCCGCTGCATGATTTTTGAGTTAATGTATGATGTGATGAGCCTTGATTTGTCTAGAGGAGATAGGTTGTGAAATCTGATTGAAGCTAGGTTGTTGTTTGTTTTGGCTTGTTGCATGATTTAGAAGTGTTGATATTTATATCAGGGTGAAAAAAAAATGGTTCAGGCCATTTTACGCCGTTATGCTGCCGAAATTTTCGGTACATCCGGTTTGAGTGGTCCAGCTCCATAGATAAGGGTTTATAGGGCTGAAGTAGCGTCTCTAGGTTAAGGGTTGGAAAACCTGGGGCGTTACAAGAAGAATGGAAGCTTTGGAAATCACTTTGTGCAGATTATGCTGCTGAGCGACTGGAAGGAGCAAATTCTATGTTGCAGCAAAACTGGGAGCAGAAACTGCCACATCACAGCTCGTTAGCCAACTTCATGAACCGACTTCTATTGAGATATTTTCGTGATAAAGGATCAAGGAGAGCCTTACACGTGTCCTAGTTGACCTAATTCAAGCCTCCCATCCTTCTATAAAAGGAAGTAGCCGTCAAAGTCAAATTCATTCCATGTTTTTCCCTTGGAAGCCGAATAGTATAGGGAGATTGAAAATCATCAAGTACGCCATCATCCGTAAGCTGATTAGGGAGTTTATTTTCCTTCTTAAATTGTGGTTATGGACATGCTTACTCAGATTGTAATTCGTATTCCTATGCCTGTTATGAACTAAGTAGCTTAGGGTGTTGGTTAGGAATAATGTGATTACTGTGCTTCATCTCTAGTAATAAATTGACTATAGCATTTTGGTTAATTGTTGTGCTTATTCTTATTTTATGCCCGCCCGGCCAGCCGGTATGGATAGCTCTCTCTAGTTTCAGGGATGATTTAGAGAGTGTGTGGCAATTATCCACACTACGATCATTGTGTATTGGTGAACGCCAGTGACTGAGCTAGGGATAGCCAGTTGCCTAGTGCCTGATCGGTCGCACTTCATTGGGGTTGAAACACATCCCAAAAGATTCGGAGTTCCGGGAGGAATCCGCTAATAATACTGCGGGAAATGCATGATCAATAATATTGCTAGAGCATATTTTATAACAATCACTAAAGCCTAACCAGCGCCTTTCTTTAATCTGTCTGTCTATTTGTTTATTCATTGTTCTGTCATTTATTTTGCTTCAGCATAATTCCGATAAAACTCAACATTTTTGTTATCTTTGAAACCATTAGAAAGTTGCACAAAATAGGTAGAGTGGAAACTCATTCAGACCTTGGATTGATAATATTACTTGCTGCAGACTGTGTATACTTGCACAGGAATTCTAGAGTATTTTATACTATATTTTTACTCACTCTAGGAGCCCAACATGTTTTTGGCGCCATTGCCGGGGACTTGAATAAGTTTTTATCTGATCTGTTTTGTGTATGTGTTTTAGTGGTTCGGTGCTAGAACTTTTTGATTGTTTCTTTTGTTCTTGCAGGTGTGATTTTGGTGCATGAGCGATCCGCCTGGGGTACGGTTTGAGCTTGACCCAGAAATTGAAAGGACATTTAGGAACAGAAGGAGGGAGCAGCGCAGAAACCAGATGGAGAACGTGTCGCAACTACCGCAGGTTCCTGAAGGTCCAGTAGCAGTGAACCCCCAGCAGAATCCGTTGCTGCAGCAAAACCCACTGTTTGAGCAAAATGAGCAGCGAAATAATCAGGCTGAGAATCCTATCTTGATAGCGAACAATAGGACCAGAGCCATTCGAGCATATGCTGTCCCGATTTTTAATGAGTTGAATCCAGGGATTGCACGTCCCCAAATCCAAGCGGCGAATTTTGAAATGAAACCGGTAATGTTTCAGATGTTGCAAACTGTGGGGCAATTCCATGGTTTGTCATCTGAAGACCCTCATTTACATCTTAAGTCTTTTATAGGAGTTAGTGATTCTTTTGTAATTCAGGGAGTGCCGAGAGATGCTCTTAGATTAACTTTGTTCCCATATTCTCTTAGAGATGGAGCAAAGTCATGGTTAAGCTCTTTTGCTCCAGGATCAATTAGGACATGGAATGAGTTAGCTGAAAATTTTTTGAGTAAATATTTCCCACCTAATATAAATGCTAAATTAAGGAGTGAAATAGTAGGGTTTAGGCAACTTGAAGATAAGACTTTTAGTGAGGCTTGGGAGAGGTTTAAGGAGCTTTTGCGAAAGTGTCCCCACCATGGGTTACCTCATTGTATTCAAATGGAAACATTTTACAATGGTTTGAATGGAGTAACCCAAGGTATGGTCGATGCTTCGGCTGGAGGGGCCCTTTTGGCAAAAACTTTTGATGAAGCCTATGAAATTTTAGAAAGAATATCTATTAATAGTTGTCAATGGTCGGATGTTAGAGGCACAAATAAAAAGGTTAAAAGTGTGTTAGAGGTTGATGGTGTGTCCACCATTAGGACTGATCTTGCTATCATTGCTAATGCTCTTAAGAATGTGACAGTGATTAGTCATCAGCAGCCACAAGCTATGGAGCCTGCAGCAGTGGTGAACCAAGTCACGGACGAAGCATGTGTCTATTGCGGTGAAGATCACAACTACGAATTTTGCCCCAGCAATCCTGCTTCTGTGTTTTTTGTAGGTAATCAGAGGAACAACCCTTATTCTAACTTCTATAATTCAGGTTGGCGCAACCACCCCAACTTCTCATGGGGAGGTCAAGGAAATAACGTACAAGCGCAACAGAAGATGAACCAGCCGGGATTTGCTAAAGCGCAGGTAATGCCCCAGCAAAATAAGCAGGCTTTGCCCCAGCAAAATTCGGGAAATTCTCTCGAGGCGATGATGAAAGAATTTATGGCTCGCACAGACGCCGCAATTCAAAGTAATCAAGCTTCGATGAGGGCCCTGGAATTGCAAGTGGGTCAGCTAGCTAATGAGCTAAAGGCGAGGCCTCAAGGGAAACTTCCTTCGGATACTGAACACCCTCGAAGGGAAGGTAAGGAGCAGGTAAAGGCAGTAACTCTTAGGAGTGGTAAGCCATTAGAAGAGTCTAGAAAGACCCAGGATTTTAATAGTAATAGTGATAATATTGTTGTTATTGAAAAAGAGTTGGAGTATGGTCAGGGTGCTGGAGGCAGCAAAGAAAATGCTGGAGCATCTGGTTCTGGTCAGACAATGTTCTAAGGCAAGTTGAAGATGAAACTACTGCTTTTGGAATTTGGGAAAAGATGAAAAATCTTTATGAAAGAAAGGATCTTCCAAGGAAAATCTATGTAAGGGAAAGGTTATTCACTTTCAAAATGAGTTCATCCAAGTCTTTGGATGACAATCTTGATGATTTCAATAAGTTGACAAATGAATTCAATCAATCTGGAGAGCAACTAAGTAACGAAAGTGAAGCTGCAATCTTGATCAATTCATTGACTAAAACCTACAAAGATGTGAAGATCGCTATGAGATATGGGGAGATTTCGTTACTGTTGATACAGTAATTTCAGCCTTGAAATGCAAGGAGTTGGAGCTGAAAACAGAATCTAAAGGGAGTGGAAGCAATGAATCTTTGTTCATCAAATGTAAAAACTCTTTTAAGAGAAAAGGTTTCAATCGAAAACAAAATAATCAAAAAGGGAAGACAGTTTTAAAATTCTTTATTTGCCACAAGGAAGGGCATTTTAAAAGAAATTGTCCTGAAAGAAGAAAAGATTTTCACAAGAGAAAGGCACATGGCAAAGGAGAAGCTTCTGTTGGTGAAAAAGGTTATGAGTACTTTGAAGTACTTGCTGCCACTGAGGAAAAGGCCATTGAAACCAATGTGGAAAAGGAAGACTGTGTCTTGGACTCAGGGTGTACCTATCACATGACTTCTTCAAAGCAATGGTTTGTGAATTACAAATCTTGGGAAGGAGGTTCAGTTTTCATTGGAGATAACCATGGTTGTGAAATTGTGGGAATAGGCTCAGTGGTGTTGAAACTTCAAAACAACAAAGAAGTTTTACTAAAAGAAGTAAGACATGTTCCCAAGTTGAGAAGAAATTTAATTTCTTTGGGAATGTTAGATGATCAAGGATGCACATATCATGGGAAGAATGACATTCTTGAAATTTGGAAGTCTAATAGACTTGTGTTCTCCGGGGAAAAACAGAATGGACTTTTTGTCCTAAAGAATGTTACATTTCCTAATCATGCTGAAGTTGCACAAGCTGAAAAGTTAGGAGATATTAAACTTTGGCATCGAAGACTATCTCATATTAATGAGAAAGGTTTACAAGAATTAATGAAACATGGGCAAATTAAAACACATGGAACTAAAAGGCTAAATTTCTATGAACATTGTGTTTATGGAAAGGCAAATAGGATGATATTTTCCAAAGGAGAACACACTACAACAACAATTTTGAACTACATTCATGTTGATCTATGGAGGCCAAATAAGACTCCATCTTGGGGAGGATCAAGGTATTTTCTATCTCTAATTGATGAATTTTCTAGAAAAGTTTGGACTTTTATTCTCAAATCTAAAGATCAAACTTTTGATAAGTTTAAAGAATGGAATATTAGAATTGAGAACCAAACTGACAGAAAGATAAAATACTTGAGAACTAACAATAGCCTAGAATTTTTGGGAAATCAGTTTAATACTTTATGTAGGGAGAATGGTATAACTAGACATAAGAATATTACATATACACCTCAACAAAATGGGGTGGCTGAACGCATGAATAGAACTATTATGGAAAGAGTTCGATGTATGATGTTAGAGGCAAAAATTATTGAAAATTTCTGGGTTGAAGCTGTGGCAACAACCACTTATAGCATTAATAGGTGCCCTTGCACCACAATAGATCTCAAAACACCCGAGGAAAAGTGGTCAGGTAATCCTCCAAATCTTTATAATCTAAAAACTTTTGGGTGCACTAGTTTTGTGCATGTGAGACAAGGAAAGGTGCTGCCAAGAGCCATTAAATGCATGTTCCTAGGATATCCTGAAGGAACGAAGGGATATAAGCTTTGGGATTTCAATACTAACCGAGCTATTGTCTCTAGAGATGTTGTTTTCAAAGAATCAGAATTCTATATGAATTCAAAAGAGGCAGAATTTGAAACTAAAACTACTGAAGGAAAGGAAAGCTCTAGCATTAAGGTGGAGCTTCTAAAGAAGACTGCTTCTGAAATTAATGCACAACCCACTGAAAGTGACTCTCCACAACTGGAAAGTCAAGAAACAACAGCTGAAATTGAAGAAGAAGCTGTTGAAAATCAAGAGGAAGACTTGACTAACTATTCTCTCACTAGAGATAGACAAAGAAGAACAGTGAGACCTCCCTCGAGGTTTGTTCAAGCTGATTTTGCAGCTTATGCCCTCAATTCAGTAGATGAAATAGAAGAAGATAAGCCAAGAACTTTGGAAGAAGCCATGAACTCTAAAGAGTCATCTAAATGGATTAAAGATATGGATGAGGAGATGAATTCTCTTCATAAAAATCAAACTTGGGAGCTGGTGCCATTACCACAAACTAAGAAGATAATACCTTGTAAATGGGTCTACAAAAGGAAACTTGGAGGAACTGATCAAAAGTCTATAAAGTTTAAGGCTACGTTGGTAGCTAAGGGCTTTACTCAAAGGGAAGGAATAGACTACAATGAAATATTTTCTCCAGTTGTCAAACACACCTCCATTAGAATCCTACTTGGTATTGTTGCTTGCCTAGTCCTAGAACTTGAGCAAATGGATGTGACAACCGCTTTTCTCCATGGAAATCTGGAGGAAACTATCTACATAACACAACCTCCCGGATATGAGAAGGGAAAAGATAATGAGATGGTTTGTCTATTAAAAAGATCGTTATATGGGCTAAAGCAATCACCTAGATGCTAGTACAAGTGTTTTGATGACTACGTAACAAAAATTAATTTCAAAAGAAGTTTATGTGATCCCTGTGTTTACTCTAAAGAAGCTAACAACAGTGACAAAATTTATCTCCTATTATACGTGGATGACATGTTATTTGCTAGAAAAGATCCTTTAGAATTGAGGAAAATAAAAAAGTTGCTGAGAAAAGAATTTGATATGAAGGACCTTGGTCCTGCTAAAACCATTTTGGGAATGGAGATTACAAGATAGAGAGAAGTTGGTGAACTATTTGTTTGCCAAAGGGAATACACAAAGAAAGTGTTGAAAAAGTTTAATATGTCCAATGCTAAGTCAGTTAGCATGCCCTTAGCACCACATTTCAAACTATCAGCAAAAGACTCTCCTAAAGATGAGGAAGATAGAAAATTAATGGAGAAGGTACCCTACTCTAATGCTACAGGGAGCTTTGATGTATCTAATGGTCTGTACAAGACCAGACTTGGTTTATTGTTCAAGTCTTGTAAGTCGTTATATGGGAAATCCTGGAAAAACTCATTGGGAAGCCGTGAAATGGGTACTGAGGTATCTAGTTGGGACTTCTCAAAGGGGTCTTCTATATAAAAATCCTAATGGAATGAGGCTGAAACTAATTGGCTACGTTGATTCTGACTATGCGAGATATTTAGACAAGAGGAGATCACTCACAGGGTACACTTTCCTAATTGGAGGTAATGTGATTAGTTGGAAATTAAATTTGCAATCAGTAGTAGCCCTATCTACTACTGAAGCAGAGTTCATTGCTGCAACAGAAGCTGTAAAAAAGGCCATATGGCTTCAAGGATTAATCGGTGAGCTAGGTTTCAATCAAGAGGTTGTAAGTGTGTTGTGCGACAACCAAAGTGCTATACATCTAACAAGAAATCAGCAATATCATGAGAGAACTAAAAACGTTGATGTAAAATTACATTTCATTAGAGATATCATTGACAAATGTAGTGTATCCATCTCTAAAGTCAAGACAGAAGAAAACACAACAGATTTTCTAACTAAAGTTGTAGCTCGGTCTAAATTCCAACATTGTCTAAACCTACTAAAGGTTATAGACTCACCTGGCTCAAAAGTTGCATAAAATGGAAGCGGGTAGCTGAGGCGAGATTTGTTCAAGGTGGAGATTTTGTAAAGCAGTGACCAAATCCCACATAAACACATCCAAATATAAAAGAATCAGTTGGGTAGTTCAAAGACAACAGAAAAGATGAATTCAGTTCTCTTTCAAACTAATTTCAGTTAATACATGATTGCATGAAATAATGTTATCTTTTTAGCCCTAAATTTGAGCTTATTCCATGCTTAATTTGGTATTTAATTGCATTAATTTATCGATTTTAGAATTCTTAGTCCCAAAAGGAGCAATTGATGCAATTTTGAGAAGTTGATGCAAATCGGGCCCAATTTGGAGATTATTTGATGAAGCCTGGCGCATGAAAAGCTTGATGCTTTAGCAGTCTGACACATGGAAAGCTTGATGTTGTAGCAGTCTAACACATGGAAAGCTTGCTACTGTAGCAGTCTGGCACATGGGATGCTAGAGCATGAGAAGCTTGATGAGTTGGTGAATAGTATTGAGTGGGGAACAAGTTTGAGTAGGAAGCAAGTTTCTATCCATGTGATGATCCTTTGGCTCCAAGTATTACCCTTTGGCTCCAAGTATTCTCTTTTGGCTGCAAGTAAGAACAGATTATAAATAGAGGGGAGATGAAGAATCCAATCATCCAAGAATCATCCAAGGCATTACTACGACCCCGTTTGATAACCATTTCAGTTTTTGGTTTTTGGTTTCTCTGTTTTTGGTTTTTTGTTTTTACTTTTCTGTTTTTTAAAAACAAAAACAATATATGTTTGGTAACTGTTTTTTGTTTTTTGTTTTTAAGAAACAGAAGACCAAACTTGTTTGACAAATGTTTTTCGTTTTCTGTTTTTTTTTTTAATAATGAGAGATGAAGAGATTTTTGAGAGATAAAAATATGTGGAAATATGAAATAAAAAATTAAAAATATTGAGAGAACTGTATATCGTTTTTTGTTTTTTAAAAACAAAAAATTAATGAATGTGTTTACACCAATATTTCAAAAAAAATAAAGTGTTTATACCACAAAACTAAATAGTGACATAATAAAAACTGACACTTCTATTTGATGACATTTTTCACCTAGATGCTAAATTGAAAATTTTAAATTATATGGATTAATTGTTACAAATTTAAAAATAAAAAGAACTAAATGGTTACATATTAAAGTTCAGCAAATAAATCGTTATTTCAATGCAAATACCATAAACAAAAACATATTTTAACTATCAAATTATAATTTTGATTGCAAATTTGCATAATTCTTGTGGAATGTGTTTTTTTATAGTATGATATAAGATATTTAGTACACATAATTTATTAGAATTTTTCAAAAAAAAAAAAATTATTAGAAAAAAAATAGAAATTACATATTATACTTGAGAATATTGCAATGTTAAAGGAAAGTTGCTACTTAAGAAGGAAAATAGAATCTTGTAAAGAAAAATAATAATAAAAATAAAAATCACACTTTAAAACTCACCAGGCACATCCTCCAACACCCCACATACACCAACACTCAGCACCAGCATCCCGCGGTCAGTTTGGTTTTAGAATCAAAAACTTGTTTTTAAAAACGATATTTTTCCGTTTTCTCATTTTCTTTCTAAAATTGAAAAACGTTTTTCAAATTTCAAAAACAGCAAACTGAATTGGTTACCAAACATACTTGTTTTTCAAAAATAAAAAACAAAAACAGAAAACAGAAAACCAATTGGTTATCAAACGGGGCCTACATTTTTATGTTTTGTTGCATTGTGTGCTTTATATTGTAGCTTGAAGTAATTTCTTTTTATCAAGGTTTAGCCTAGGCGGCCATGTGACTTTAGGATTATTTGTGTATGCGCTACAATGAATTAATGATATTGATGCTTTCTACTTAGATGCACTAATTCTTTCATTACTAATGCCCGCCTGGCCAGCCGGTTCCGGTAGCAGCATGATAAATCCCTGACAGGTAACACATGTGGAAATATCTAAGTAGAGCAAGATAATGCATTACATGTAGTCTGGTTGCGTTAGTAATAGTGTGGCTGCAAGAGATAGTTCATGGATGTGTTTAGGTTGTCTTAGGAATGACTCAGCCGCTTACAAGCAAATAGAGAACTGCGCTAACGCATGAATTAAGTGAACAGAACATTCTTAATTTTACGCCAAACGCATGTGTAGTACCGGAAGGGAATCACATGTTTATTTCTCGCTTAGGCATTACTATTCTGTCAATTCTTTGTTATGCGTTGCACTAATATCTTATTTGTCATATGTGGTTGCTGCGGTGAAAGCCTTGATAGCTCATCTGTCACTGTTTTTCCTTTATCACATAACTTCTATTTTTATGTTATAACATAATTATTTCACCGCATCTCAATCTCTTTTGTAATTCCTATCGCCCATGCATTAGAATAGGATTTAAGGAAAGACACTTTTACTACTCGCCCCTTCCTTGTCGATTCGACCCTAGAATACTCCAGGTATTATACTTGGTAGTGCATAATTTATACTTGGATTAATGCACAACAATGACACATTCTTCAATTAATTCAATATAATTAGAAGTGGTTACATTTCCAACCAATACAAATACTGTCTCTTCATCTATAAATAGAGATTTGTATTGATACAAAAGTGTGTGAAATCTGTGGAAAAAAAATCTGAGAGAGAAAAGTTGTGTAAAAAGACTTTTGTGATGTGTTTTGACAGGAAGAAATAAAGAAATTAGCTACCTGTTTGCAAAGTGGATGTATGCTTTAAGCTGAACCACTATAAACCTTTTGTGTCATGTTGCTTCTTGATAAGTCCAATTTATTATACATTTAGAATCTCCCAATTTGCTTATCTTAGTTGAATTACTTGCGAAAAATGCTTTAAAATGAGTATAATATGTCTATAGGTCCTCACGGGAGCTTTGGAAGCAATTCGGGGCTTAAACGAGCGAAACCAGAGCGTAAAATGACAATTCTGCCCCTGGAGCCTTAGCAGCGTCGAGACGCTCGTCAAACAGAGTCGAGACGCTTGCTCAACAGCGTCGCGACACTAGGGCAATCCGAGAAATATTTTCCATAATTGAAGGGACAGCGTCGAGACGCTTGCTGCATAGCGTCGCGACGCTAGGCAGTTTTCCAAAATTGAAATTTTCCAAATTTGGCTGAAATTTTCCATGTTTGAAGACCCAATTCAGCACCATTCTACCATTAATTGAATGCCAAGAATCCCTATAAAGAGAGGCCTTTGGTGTAGGTTTAGAATCATCCCTCAATACACAATTCACTACAACTTTGTAGTCCATCTCTCTCCCCCTTTCCACCATTCTTCTTAGTTTTTCTTGTTTTTCTTTATGTATCAAGCTTGTTCTTGCTCCATAAGAGGCTAGAGTCTTCATTCATGTAACCGGGAAGTCAAGAGTAAGTTCATATTCTATTAATGAAATTTCTTGTTTGAATTATCAAAGCATGTTTATGTGATTTTATTTCTTTTTCTATAAATTTAGTTTGTGGTAGGAAAGATTGACAACCTTGACCGCGCTCTCTCTAAATTTACTTGCTAATTCTTAGTAGCATATAGGTTAACGTTATGTCCATACGCATGCGTCCCTAGAACTAAATGATTTAATCAATTGTAATTGTGGTTTGTTGCCCGTTGCATGTAAATTAATTCGGTTAGATCCCAATGCGGTTTAGATTAGTTAATTGGATAATTAATTAGTTTAAATTAGAATCAAACTTAGCGTTTGCATGTTTGTGATAGTGGATCATGATTCTCGGTTTGTTGCCGGAATACGCCGAGCTTAAACTTGTTTTGACTTATTAGTGAAATTGATGATTTAATTGAATTGAACTTACCATGACTATCCCGGTTGCATGATCTTTGAGGTATTGATTTCTTTCTTTAATTCTCTTACTTTCCTTTTACAACATTTTCCATAATTAGTTTTCTTTCCTCGTTTGCTTTCTTTTCCAAATATAAAAACCCCCCATTAGTCCGGTCATCACAATAAATATAAGATAAACAAGTTATAATCGTGCTCCCTGGTCTCGACCCCGGCCACTACTGCTACAAGTTAGCTTTAGAGGTTGTGGATTAATAAATTTATTTGATAAGAGACCTCGACAATCTCTTCCATCAAATTGGCGTCGTTGTCGAGGAGCCAAGTTTAAATTGTTTATAATAGGTTTATTGTGATATCTTCTTTTATTTTTTCTTATTTGTTTGTTTTTAATTGAATCGATTTTTTATGGCATATCCTTCGAGGAGGGAAAGAGAAGCCCAATTAGTGAAGGAGGTAGGATTGCTCGATAATAAACTATCAATACTAACTTCTTTATGCGAGCAATTAGTGCATCGACATCAAATCAAACAGCCGCATCAACACTATCGCCCTTCCAATTCAGGTAAGTCTCTTAAGGATCAACTTTATGAGCTTGCTAAAAATACTCTTCAGTTTCAGGAAAGTACTCAAGCTAAGTTGAAAGCCATGTCTGATAATATTGATAAGATAGAAACATATGTGACAAAACTGGAGAAGCATGTAGAGCAACAAGCACAACTGACCCAAGAGACAATCCTTACAATAGAAGTTCCCTTCGCTGCAAAGGTTGATGATGAAGAAATTGGATGTACATTGCCATCTCATGGTCGATCATGTGAGGTTAAAGAAGAGTCTGAACTAGATTGCACGGAAATTCAGGTGATAGAGTTTCAGGCTGACGAGTCTGAATTTGTTCTTCCCCTCGATCTCCCTTCATCTAATTTATCTTCTAAGTTGTCTCACAAAATTTTATCCTTTGAGTCTTTATCTTTTGATTTTTCCTATTTTCAAAAATTAAAAAAATATAATGCATCTTCTGGGTCCCATGAAAAATGGGCAAGCCTGCTTCTGTTTGCAGGTTTCGTGGATTCAAGAAAGAAGGGCCCAAAGAAATATGAGAATTTTTATGTACCCTAACAGGAAGATGAGAATCCCGTCAAGCATAACGACGCTAAAAAATTGCGCTTATGGGAGGCAACCCAATTAGTTCTATCCCTTTCTTTTCAATTTAATAGTTTATTCCTTTAAATGTTTTCTTAATTGTCTTTCTTTATTGTTCTATAGGACCCTACACCAAATCTCTTCAATTTTTGCCAACCGTGGAAGTTTCCATCTTTGCCAACCAATGCTTAAACATGGGAGGTTTTCTGTTCCCTTTTACTTTTTATCCTTTAGGATTGCATGCTTAGTTTACATTAGGGACAATGTAATGTTTAGGTTGGGGGTGGAAAACATATGCATGTTTGCTTTATGCTTTGATTGCCCTATAATTTTAAGCAAAAAAAAAAAAAAATTAGAACTTGAATCGGTGAAGTTCTGTCTAAGGCTGGAGGTATTTAAGTTGACAGTTTACGAAACACCTCCTACCTGGGAACTAACCCGAACTAGTGAAGTTCTGTCTAAGGTTGGGGGTATTTAAGTTGACGGTTAACGGAACACCTCCTACCTGGGAACTGATCTGAATCAGAGTTCGAGCAATTTTAAAATGAGATGAATCCTTGAGTTAATTAGGTTGCTTGAAGTATAGTTATGAAGATCAATGAGACATTCTTTTGAACTATTCTATTTGTTTTAAGCTTTGTGAAGCATTTACCAAAAATTGACCAATTTTTAAAAATTTTCTAGATTTTTCTTGCACATATTGAGCACTTGGCTTTTCCTTAGGAAGTTTTGAAAGCTTAGGGTCATCTTATGGGTTCCATATGTTCATTGTCACCTCGATAGGCTAGATCTAACTAGATGGTAATTTCAAAAATGATTGCTTGTAATGCCTTGCTTAGGAATGATAAAAGAAAATATGTATGGTGTGCTTAAAAGAAAAATCATTCTTATATAGAAAATGAAAGAAAAGAAAAGACGTCTTATGAGCGCTCTGCAATGTTTAAAAATGCTAAGGCAAAAAGAGCTACCCCTGTTGTGATCAGTTAGGCCAACCAAAAGGGTTATGGGTCCCTGCAATAGGTGTGTGAAAGCTAGTGTCATCTTATAAATGCAAAATATAACTTGTTTCTATTTTCAGGCGCCTAGTATTGTATTACTCGTTTGACTATTTGGATTACTTAATGGTTAGGTCCTTGACCAGTGTAGGGGGAAGATGAGTTGAGGTTCTCATATGGTTATCCCGGGTTAGTAAAAACACCTTAGGAAAGCTCCCCACACACACACGCAAGAGAAATTCGTGAAAATTTTGAATTGTTTAATTATTGCTTTAATGTGTTAGTATGCTTCGAATAAATTGAATGATTCTTTTGAATGTTAAGGTTGGACCTATATGAATTGCAACTAAATAAATCTCAATTATTCTTCATCTTATTCTATGCTTGCTCGAGGACTAGCAAGGTTTAGGTTGGGGGTATTTGATAAGTCCAATTTATTCTACACTTAGAATCTCCCAATTTGCTTGTCTTAGTTGAATTCCTTGCGAAAAATGCTTTAAAATGAGTATAATATGTCTATAGGTCCTCACCGAAGCTTTGGAAGCAATTCGGGGCTTAAACGAGCGAAACCGGAGCGTAAAATGACAATTCTGCCCCTGGAGCCTCAGCAGCGTCGAGACGCTCGTCAAACAGAATCGAGACGCTTGATCAACAGAGTCGCGACGCTAGGGCAATCCGAGAAATATTTTCCAAAATTGAAGGGACAGCGTCGCGACGCTAGGCAGTTTTCCAAAATTGAAAATTTTCAAATTTGGCTAAAATTTTCCATGTTTGAAGATCCAATTCAGTACCATTCTAACATGAATTGAATGCCAAGAATCCCTATAAATAGAGGCCTTTGGTGTAGGTTTAGAATCATCCCTCAATACACAATTCACTACAACTTTGTAGTCCATCTCTCTCTCCCCCTTTCCACCATTATTCTTTGTTTTTCTTGTTTTTCTTTATGTATCAAGATTGTTCTTGCTCCATAAGAGGCTAGAGTCTTCATTCATGTAACTGGGAAGTCAAGAGTAAGTTCATATTCTATTAATGAAATTTCTTGTTTGAATTATCAAAGCATGTTTATGTGATTTTAGTTCTTTTTCTATAAATTTAGTTTGTGGTAGGAAAGATTGACAACCTTGACCGCGCTCTCTCTAAATTTACTTGCTAATTCTTAGTAGCATATAGGTTAACGTTATGTCCATACGCATGCGTCCCTAGAACTAAATGATTTAATCAATTGTAATTGTGGTTTGTTGCCCGTTGCATGTGAATTAATTCGGCTAGATCCCAATGCGGTTTAGATTAGTTAATTGGATAATTAATTAGTTTAAATTAGAATCAAACTTAGCGTTTGCATGTTTGTGATAGTGGATCATGATTCTCGGTTTGTTGTCGGAATACGCCGAGCTTAAACTTGTTTTGACTTATTAGTGAAATTGATGATTTAATTAAATTGAACTTACCATGACTATCCCGGTTGCATGATCTTTGAGGTATTGATTTCTTTCTTTAATCCTCTTACTTTCCTTTTACAACATTTTCCATAATTAGTTTTCTTTCCTTGTTTGCTTTCTTTTCCAAATATAAAAACCCCCCATTAGTCCGGTCATCACAATAAATCTAAGATAAACAAGTTATAATCGTGCTCCCTGTGTTCGACCCCGACCACTACTGCTACAAGTTAGCTTTAGAGGTTGTGGATTATAAATTTATTTGATAAGAGACCTCGACAATCTCTTCCATCACTTCTTCATCTCTTTACTCCTTGAGCCATTTCGTTTTCCTTGCTTCTCTATAAAGAATCCTTTTCTTTTCATTTTGCATGTTGGAAGAAGAAAGAAAGAAGCTAAAGATGAAAGATATATATATATATATATATATATATATATTGTTTTGTATGATTGATGTGTTGCACAACGTGGAAAGAAGCAACAATAATAAAGTGATAGTGACAGCTCACTATTCCACTGATAGTTAGAATTTGAAATAACTCAAAATCATATACATAAACAATATATTATGAATGTACAATAGAGACAAAGTTTTAACTATAAAAATGCAAAGGATGTGTTTCGTTAATTAATGTTACAACAGATGAAATAATTTGCATGTAGGATTGCTAAAATTTGTGTTTAGATGATATTTAAAAATTATAGGAAAACGAGTCAAATATGATTGTCCTTGTCGTAATTTTTTCTTATATAAAAATATAATTTAATTTCTTATGATAATAAACAACAAACTTTACTTTAAAACAACTCGTTATGTTTCGAAATCATAATAGATAAACAAGCAATCCATTAAAAAATGTAGTTACAATATATATACTAGTTTAACCATAAAATACTAAATTTCTATAAGATATATAGGCAATAGATATGCCATGAAGTTGAAGTTAAAATTAGAACAAAGGATTTTTCTCAACTATTTTTTATATTGCATATTAGACATTGTTATACTACTAGTTTTTTTTAAACTAATATATATATGCATACACATATACATGCATACACCTTTAAGGTCATTAAAACAAATGTCTTTCACAAATTGTATCTTTAAAAAACAATACAATTAATTAAAAACAATTGGATTTTCTATGAGGATAATTCTAAAGGAAATTGTTTAAAAAATGTCTCTAACTTTCCAAATCCGAAAATGAAATAGTATTTCCTTTTATGGTAATTATTATTATTTAAATTTTAAAAATTTGATATATAATATAGCTCTAATTGTATAGTACAAATGGTTAAAAAAAAATGTATAGTACAAACAAAGAAAAAATGTAGAAAAAAACATACTACATAAACACAGACTTTATAACTCCATGTTAAACAACTCAACACCTCAAACACAAACTTCCTTGACTCAGTAACAGATGGATAACCTTGAAACAGAAAGTTAAAGTCAAAGAATGAAGATGGGGAATTTTAATTTTTTTTAATGGGTGGAGAGACTTTTCTCGTCAAGGTTGGTACTCGGAAGGGATAAGTTATTGATTTTAGGTGTTATTGTGTGCGACTCAAGCGATTCTTACTGTTTTAGGGGCGCAAGCGATCAATATGGATAGATTTTTAAGTCAAATGAAAATCGAACCAAACAAATATATACACTAACAAGCCAAATTAAAAGGGTTTGTAGGGAATATTACATGAGAAATTCTCAATGTAAAGGATTGAGCCTACTGTGTATGCTAAATAGCAGAGGAAAACATACAACGTGGTTCATGTGGATATGAAAACATAAAAATTGGAACATAAGGAACGACCATGAACTTGATTGTAATGCTTGTGCAGCTCAAAGATAGTAGAGCTTTAGTCATACGTCCACGAATAAAGTGTTGATCAATTTTTATATGATTGGCCTAATTGTGCAATATAATTGGTTTGGCGGCAAGGTATGTGGCACTAACGTCTTAGATTTGAGCAAGGAAACCAATTTTCTTTAAAATTTGTTGATATCAAATGTTGCTGTAGACATATATCTCAATACTCAGACTCTACACTTGACCGAAAAACAATCTTTGGTTGAAAACTTGAGAGGAACCCCATGATATAAGATTGTTACCAATAAATACAAAAAAGCTTTAGTGTTATGCCCATCGTTCGAGCAATAAAAACGCGTATAACGAGTTATCTTTTTCGGTATATTTTAGTTATTCTTTGAGAATTATTTGGCCAAAATCATGCACTTTATGTTTGTTTTGTAGGAAATCAAGTGTTGGGGAAAATTGGAGCAATTGGAAGTTTTTCAAGTGTTCGGGACCTAAAAAGAGGGAAAAAATTGGAAGAGGTCTAAAAAGAAAGTCTGCAGCAACTAGAATTACCAAGAGCTCAGCGTCGAGACGCTGATGCAGATGTTCACCCAGCCAGAATTTTCAAGAGGACGTTGATAATTATTTCCTTCTTTATCCGTGGTGGCAAGAGGACAACGTCCAGATGTTGTCCCTAACATCTCGACGCTGTCGATATACTTTCTATAAATACATAACGATTTGCTACGACCAAGGGGAGTTGATTAGGAGAGTTTTTAGCCCTAAATTCGATTAGAGGCCTTCTGTGGGAGTGAAAGCAAGGACAAAAAGTTGAAACCAAACGAGAAAGCATGGAGATTTTAATGGGGACGTGTGGATTTCAACGGATTCAAGTTTTTACCCTTTCTTTCCCTTATCTCCTGTAGTTTTTATGGCTTTCCTTTCAAGTATGATTGTAGTTCTAGGACTATGAGTAGCTAAATTGTTTATCTTAGGGATTGATGTAGTTTTTTAGGTTTATGGATTGATTTATGGGATGATTGTGCCTTTATTTTATTCATGCAATTATACTCATAATGCTTTTGATTAATTGGCCATTGATTGAATGATTTTGTGTTGAATCTTGCTAGGGAGAGAGGGTTTAACTTAGATCTTGATTGAATGACTAAGGTAAAATTCTAAGATCGAGAGATTTAGAATAACTTTAGAAGTTGTAAAAAGGACTATACTTAAGGCCTTGCATGCTAATAAACTTAGATAGAGATATCGAATTTATTTTATGCATGAGAATCATTTATGCTCGGGAGAGATATTTGTGAATTAAGTTTCCTTGACTTATGAATCATTGATCACTAAGATCCGCTAATTAATCCTAAATCTAAATTGATGAAATCAAATCCCTAAGAATTCTCTCAAATTGTCCCTATTTATTTGTTCTTAATCTTTCTAGTTTTACATAATTATTTTGCTTAAAGTTGTATTTTGTAGGTGTTTGGTGTCAAGCGCTTCTCGGGAGCCCATATTCGAAATTGGCGTTAATTCGAGGAAATTAACGTGGTTTTGATCCATCTTGAAGTCCAAGGGATGTCGAGACGATGAAAAGACCAAAGCGGGGCACTCGAGACTCGAAAACAACGTCAAAAGGATCAAGAATTGAAGCAACCAAACAAGGAAGACCTGAGAGGTGGCGTCTCACGGCGTCTCGACGCTTCGGATTTGAAGGACCGACTGAAACACCGTTGACGTCGAGATGCTAGCCACAGCATCTCGACGCCACCTCGCTATTTAAATAGTCCTGTAACAGCCCGTATTTTTCCAACATTCAAAACAATTAAAGAACTAAACAATACCAAAAACAACAAAACCTACAGAAGCCTACTAAATCCTACAGATCATAAGTCCTCATTGGTCATGCCAGAACGCTAGCCTAATCGCTGTCAGAACTATCATTTGCTCCATCATCTGAAAACATTTTAAAAACAAAAAAAAAAAAAAAAAAATGAGTACAAAAATACTCCATAAGCAACTTCCACATCAAGTTCACAATTCATTTTCGTTCAAAACAAAACATAAGATTTCAAGTAATAAAACATTTCAATATTAAGAAAAAATCATTCTTTCAGTCAAACAAACTTTCAAAACATATTGGGAAAGATGCAACAATGGAGTAGCCCAGAACAGAAGTGGTTACCCGTCGGTAACACCAATCAGACATTCATACATAATTTTCAGTTAAAACCGACCAGAACATCTCAAATCAAATATTTAAGTGTGAGGCCATGTGAGTGAAACACACACATGAATCTACATTCCAAAGGAACGTCAAACCACGTAAGTGCCTTCCCACAAATAAGTTTCAAAAAAATACGTACAAATACTTAAGTGTGAGGTCATGTGAGTGAAACACACACATGAATCTAAATTCCAAAGGAACGTCAAACCACATAAGTGTCTTCCCACAAATAAGTTACAGTCAGAACATTTCATACAAATACTTAAGAGTGAGACCACGTGAGTGAAACACACACATGAATCTAGATTCCAGAGGAAGGTCAAACCACATAAGTGTCTTCCCACAAATAAGTTTCATTCAGAACATATAACTGTCAATTCCAATATGGCTACTACAAAGCCACAATCCCAAAACAAAATTTGACATATCCAGATAGCACTATCGATCCTATTCAAAACACTTTTCAAAACATTCAAAACAGTAAACATGCTTTCATTTAACATAACAATAGAAACAAAATCAATTTTGATCAAATCAATTTCAATTTAAAACAAAGAATTTTAACCAAAATTTATATTTTGGAAGGGATGCGGAAATTACTTACCTCGATCAGAACCTACAAATCTTAAGCCCAAAGCAAATCAAAATTTGGTTCCTAGAATCCAACAATTTCCTAAACATAGCCAATACTTCTCAAATTAGAAACCAACTAATCCATCTTAAAAGTTTAATGACCAATCCAAATGACAATCAATCTTAACCTCCAAATTTTCCCACTTAAAAAAAAATTATTTTCATAAAAAGTTGGAAAAATAGGCTTATTGGGTGCCAAAAACAGCATTGAAAATCTGGGAATTTTCACTTTAAAATCCAACTTTTTCATACAAAAAAATAGTAAACCAAAAATCTTTCAATACCATTTAAAATACAAAACAAGATTTCAATTCTCCAATCTTTAAAACCTTCAAAACTATCTTAAAATTGGGATAAATAACCCAGAAAATTTATGCAACAAAAATAAGAATTTTTCAAGCTTTTAACACTGAAACAAATCAATAATGGCTAATTTAAAATACAAAACCAGATCTGAAAAGCATAACAAAGCTGCTGTAAAAACAGTAAAAACAAGCATTTTTCATGAAGAAATCAAAATCATATATCATATTTCAATTTAGCAATCATAGGCAAACTTTTTGATCAACAAGATACCAATTTAATCACAAAAACAGCCCCAAAATCAAAGAAATTCAAGGCTAAAAAATTCTGGAAAAAATTCTTTTCATTGAATCTTTGATTTTCAAACAAAAACTCTAAGAGGAAAAACTTTGATAAAAATTTAGGCCAAAACAAAAACCTAAAACTTTTTAGGGCAAAAGGTTTGAAAACCAATTTCATCCCAAATAGAACAAATAAAACTTCATACTAAAACTTTTCAACAATAAAAGAAAACAAAAACTTACTACTTTTTCTCTGGGAAAGAAAGTGCAGAATGTGTTCTTCTTCTCTCTTTTTTGATTCAGAGCGTAAAAATAATTAGGGCTAAAGAAAAGGTCTTTTAAATACAACCCTAATTAAAACCCTAAAAGAATATTTCCTTTTCTAAAAAGGAAAAGGATAATTCAAATTTATCTCCTAATTCAAAAAGGAAATAAATTGAAATAAAAGATTTTCTTGAAAAACATAAAAATAAGTTAAAAATAAACTAATCTTTTTCTTCTATAAACGGCTATTACAAACACCCCACCTAATAAAAATTTCGTCCTCGAAATTTGCATACCTTGCTTTAAGAGAATAAACCCGGATATCTTTCCCTTATATCCTTTTCAGTCTCCCAAGTAGCTTCTTCAAAGGACTGATTCTTCCATAAAACCTTCATAAGAGGGATAGTCTTGTTGCGCAAAACTCAATCTTTTCTGTCCAGGATTTTAATTGGAGCCTCCTCATAAGTCAAATCTTCCTTCACATGAAGAGGTTCATAGCTTAACATATGGGATGTATCTACAATATACTTTCGAAGCATGGAAACATGGAAAGTATTGTGAATTCGATCCAAGGCAGGCGGTAAGGCCAAGCGATACGCCACTACACCCACCTTTTCCAGAATCTCAAAAGGTCCAATAAACCTTGGACTAAGCTTCCCTCTCTTCCCAAATCTCATAATTCCTTTCAATGGTGACACTTTCAAGAACACCATATCTCCAACTTCAAAATTTAATTCCTTTCTCCGGACATCAGCATAACTTTTCTGTCGACTTTGAGCTGTTTTCATTCTCTGCTTTATCAAATCAATGGCTTCTTTAGTCTTTTGCACTAATCTTGGAACCAAAATCAAATTCTCTCCTACCTCACTCCAGTTGATTGGTGATCTACATTTACGCCCATAGAGAGCCTCAAAAGGTGTCCTCCCAATAGTGGCCTGATAGCTGTTATTAGAAGAAAACTCAACTAAATGCAGGTGCTTCTCCTAACTTCCTTGAAAGTCTAATGCACAAGCCCGAAGCATGTCTTCCACTATCTGAATTGTCCTTTCTGTTTGATCGTCTGACTGTGGGTGAAAAGCAATACTGAAATCAAGCCTCGTGCCTAAAGCCTCATGCAAACTTTTCCAAAATTTGGATGTAAACCTTGGATCTCGATCTGACACTATAGAGACAGGTATACCATGAAGTCGAACTATCTCATTGACATAAATCTAAGCCCATCTCTTGGTTGTATAAGAAGACTTTCCTGGTAAAAAGTGAGCTGACTTTGTTAAACGATCAACAACAACCCATACAGTCTCAAGCCCTAACTGTGTCTTAGGCAATCCAGTCACAAAATCCATTGAGATATTTTCCCATTTCCACACTGGGATATCCAACGGTTGGAGAGGTCCTGACGGTCTTTGACGTTCAATCTTCACCTACTGGCACGTTAAACAATGATTAACGAAGCTGGCAACCTCTCGCTTCATTCCTGACGACCAATACGTCCTTCGAAGATCCTGATACATCTTTGTACTCCCAGGGTGAACTGAATAAGGAGTACTATGTGCTTCTGTCATAATCTCCTTCTTAATAACTGGGTCATTAGGAACACAAAGATGATGACCTATTGATAAAACTCCATCACGTGATACTGAAAACTCGGATTGCTTACCCATGCTAACATCATCAACAATTCTTCTCAAAGCTGGGTCTAAACTTTGAGCCTGCTTGATCTTATTAACCAATGATGGTTCAACCGTCAGATTAGCCAACAATGATGTTACATCTTCTGAAGTCACATCGATGTCTAGCTTTCCAAAATCGTGGATCAAATGCTCTTGAGTAGTGATTAAAGCTGCTGAAAATGAAGACTTCCTACTAAGAGCAACAACAACCACATTGGCTTTACCTGGATGGTAACTAATAGTGCAATCATAATCCTTCACCAATTCCAACCAACACCACTAACGCATATTCAATTCCTTTTGCATGAAGAAGTACTTTAAACTCTTATGGTCAGTAAAAATCTCACATCGAGCACCATATAAGTAGTGCCTCCAAATCTTTAGTGCAAACACCACTGCAGCTAACTCCAAATCATGAGTGGGGTAATTCTGTTCATGGTTCTTAAGTTGTCGCGAAGCATAGGCGATAACCTTGCCATTTTGCATAAGCACACAACCTAGACCATTTCTTGAAGCATCACTATAAATTACAAATCATGAGCCTCCACATGGAACAGTCAACACTGGAGCAGTGGTGCGTGGTCAGCTGAATAGATGGATGTGAGATAAGATGATAAATGAAAAAATAAAGATTAATTCAGCTAACACTTAAGTGCAAGTATACACTGTCGCACGTAGTAATAAAAAAACCTTAGAAGTACTCTAAGGGTATCAATCCCACGAGGACTAAATTGGAAATTAAGATTTGATGAAGAAACTGCTCAAATGATAGCTTTTGAAAAGGTAACCAAAGAAAATAATAAGTTGATTGATTGGGTTTTTGAAAAGATAAATAAAGCAAGCAAGTAGATACTAAAAGAATAAAAATAATAAACAAACGAGGTATTCAACATGGATTCATCCCTAAGGTAACAACCATACTCATGCAATATCTAACTTAAGCGTATTTGATGCATTGGGTCAGATTTAACTCCTATTTGGCCCTTGTTCCCAAAAACCGTTAGAAGGCTAAGCGAGTACCGTTATGCACATTTCTGTGACTCGACTCCGACATAGATAATTCACGAATGAAACCTATAACCCTATAGTCTATATAGGGTGCCTTAGGCAGCTTGCCCTATACCGCCGAACAATCTCTTTCGAGCTTTTTCTCCTATATCACCTTTATGAGAACCGATATCGTTTGTCCCTTTCGAGATCAAACTCACATAGCATGCAAAGTCTAAGTGATCAAGTTAAACTCAGCAAGATTAGAGTGATAATCAATAAAGAATGACATGCATAAAACACAACTTAAGCAAATAAGACACTTTCAAGCCATTAAACCATAAGGGAATTTACCACATTGAACCCCTCAACGGGATTTAGCTACTCATGATGGGATAAAAAGTAAATGAACACATTTTCATTGAAATAATAATGAAAAGAATACAAAACAATGAAAAGATTCAAGAGCTGGAAATAAAGGAAATAGCTAAATATTATGGGTTTTTCTAATTACTCAATCCTTCTAGAGTTCGCTAAGACACTCCACTCTCTCACTTTTACAAGATGGAAATGGGTGAAACTCTCTACAAACCACAAGGTTTGATGTCAAACTCTCTCTCGGGTTAGAATTTGGTCATCTAAGAAGGACCTCGGGCATCCCTACTCATTGGCGTCAAGCTAGGGTTCTGTCACCACCCTTTTCTTCCAAGTGAGTTCTGCTTGAATTTGACTTTGAATCCCGAGCTTATATAGTGTAGAAATTGGTTGAGGAGCTGCGAAATAGGTGCTGGAAGGTTGCTCGCCAGTTTTGGGGTCAAAACAGCTAGTTAGGTGCGAAGAAGACTCATCAACAACGACCCGTGCACGAATCGGAACGACCTCTGTTTTTCCAAAAATGCGGTCGCTTTTCAATTTTGCCTTCCCAGAAATGCGGTCGCATTTCTAGGGAATTCCAACTTTTCCTTTGTTTTTCTGTACAACAGCAAACTAAGTCAAATTTGCTTCAAATCAAGTCTTTTTAAGCACAAATAAGCATAATTCAACAAAAGTGACTCTCAACACCCTAACTTATCAAATTAACATATTTTGAGCTCGGAAGTAGTAAAATTGACCTAAACACTCAATATTTGACCAAGAAATGAGCTAAATATAAGGGTAAAATAGGTATATTTTCTACCCTTATCAAGCAGTAACAAGTCTCTTTTTCAACTCTTGAAAGCTATGCTCACACTCTTCTGACCACTGGAACCGTGCATTCTTTCTGGTTAGCTGAGTCAAAGGAGCTGAAATCTTAACGAAACCTTCCACAAATCTTCTGTAATAACCAGCTAAACCAAGAAAACTTCAGACTTCTCAAACATTAGTGGGTTGTGGCCAACCTATAACTGCTTCAACTTTGCCCGGGTCTACAAAGATCCCCTTTTTAGAGACCACATGGCCCAAAAAGGCAATGCTCTTTAGCCAAAACTCACAGTTCTTAAATTTTGCAGATAATCTCTTTTCCCTCAACACTTCTAGTGTTCTTCTTAAGTGAACCTCATGCTCCATCTTCGACTTGGAATAAATTAAGATGTCATCAATGAAGACAATGATGAATTTATCTAGAAACTGAACACTCTGTTCATCAAATCCATAAAAGCAGCTGGAGCCTTAGTTATTCCAAAAGGCATTACCAAAAATTCATAGTGTCCATAGCGTGTTCTGAATGCACTCTTCTGGATGTCACAATCCTTAATCTTTAACTGGTGGTAGCTTGACCTCAAATCAATCTTTAAGAAAACTCTGGCACCTTGAAGCTGATCAGATAAATCTTCAATCAGAGGAAGAGGATACTTGTTCTTTATAGTAACCCGGTTGAGCTCCCTATAATCGATGCATACTCGAAGAGATCCATCCTTCTTTTTAACAAAAAGAACTGGAGCACCCCAATGCGAAACACTTGGACGAATAAAACCTTTGTCCAATAATTCTTGAATTTGCTCCTTAAGTTCTCGAAGTTCAGCAGGAGCCATTCTATAGGGTGCTTTGGATAAAGGTGCAGTTCCCGGTACTAAATCGATAGAGAATTCAATCTCTCTATCAGGAGCCAAACCTGGTAAGTCCTCTGGAAAGACATCTGTAAAGTCACGCACTACTGGTATTTCTCTAATCGACATACCTGTCTTTTCAGTGTTAACCACACTAGCTAAGTACCCCCAACATCCATTCTCAATTAGCTTTGATGCCTTAAGTGCTGATATAATTTTCGGAAGAGGATGCACCTTCATTCCTTTAAAATAAAACTTTGGTTGATCCGGAGGGGCAAACAAAACCTCTTTCTCATGGCAAAGAATATTCGCATGGTTTAGAGACAACCAATCCATTCCCAATATTGCATCAAAATCAATCATCTCAAGGAGTGTTAAGTCAGTAAACAAATTTCTATCAGCAATAATCAACTAACAAGACTTAACTACTCTATCAGTTCTCAACACATTTTCAGAAGGGGTAGATACCTTAAGCACATAACTTAATTCAACAGGTACTAACTTAAACTTTTCAACGAAAGTAGTACATATGAAAGAGTGTGTTGAACCAGAGTCAATCAATATAAAAGCAGTAATCCCAGATATAAGAATGGTATCTGACACTACACTAGGTTCATCATCAGCCTGCTGCTTTGTCATGGCAAAAACATTTCCCTTCACTTTCTGCTTCTTCCTCTGAACTCTTGAATCATCAATTTTCTAGTTCATAGGACAATTATTCATTAAATGTCCTACCTTTCCACACTAGAAGCAAGCTTCTGACACTGTATAGCACGTTCCTTGATGCTTCTTACCACATTCTTACACTCTGGAAACTGTCCACTGGTGCTAGGGTCTACCTTCTTTTGTGGTTGGCTTGAACTCTGACCTTCATGGAACTTCCTCTTGGAACTTCCCTCCCTGTGTGATGCCTTGGTCAGGTCAGCATCTTGTGATAAGATCTGTGCAGTCTACAACACCTCAACATAGGTGTTCAACCTGAAGGCTGTAACGTGCTTCCTTAATTTAGGCCTCAGACCTCTCTCAAACTGTTTTGCTTTCCTCCAATCGGTGTCCACCAAATGAGGAGCATATTGAGAAAGGGCATCAAATTTTCTTTCATACTCCAATAGGTTCAACTTTCCTTGCTCCAACTTAATGAACTCGGCTTCCTTATCTTGTCTATGATAGCGAGCATAGCTAGCTATTTTTCTCTGATTAATTAACCTAGTCTTTTACAATTATTTACCCAAATTTATGCATTTTTATGTCTTATTTGTAGGAAGTATGTGTTTGAAGCTTAACTCAGCAATTGGAGTCAAATGGAGCTTCAAATCTAGTAAAAAAAAAAAAATCATAGCGTCGCGACGCTAGGACCAGCTTCGCGACGCTATCGACAAATTTTCCAAAAACGCGGTATCGCGACAACGTCGCGACGCTGTCCATAGCGTCTCGACGCTGTCGCCAGATTTTCTATAAATTCATCTTTTCATGCTACGGCCAAGGTGAGTCCAATTGGTGAGATTTTAGCCCTAATTTCGACTAGAGACCTTTTGTGGGAGCTAAAGGCAAGGCCAAAGAGCCGGAATCAAGCGAGAAGACGTGGAGATTGTGACGGGGACGTGCGGTGTCGGCGGATTCGAGTTTTCCTTTCTCTTTCCCTTAACTCTTGTAGTTTTTATGGTTTTTCTTTCAATTAGTGTTTGTAGTTTAAAGACTATGAATTGCTAGTGGTTTGTCTTAGGGTTTGATGTAATTGTTTAAGTTGTTGGATTGATTTTAGGTATGAATGTGTTTTTGTTTTATTCATGCAATTTTGTTTAACGCTTTCAATTACTTGATCACTAATTGAATGATTTAAGTGTTGAATCTAACTCGGGAGGGAGGATTTGGCCTAAGACTTACTTTGTTTAATTGCATGACTAGAGTAGAAATTCTAAGTTTGTGACGGGATTTGGAATATCTTTAGAAGTATAACAAGGATCGAACCGAATAATATCTTGCATGTTAATGAACTTAGATAGGGATATCAAGTTAGTTTATATGCATGAGAATCAATTATACTCGGGAGAGGTAATCGTGATAAAAGTTTCCTTGGCTTGTAGAATAATTGCACGGTCAATTCATTCCTATTAATCAATCCTCAATCTTAATCAATGAAATCAATTCCCTAAGAGTCTTTCCATTTGAGTCTCCACTTTTATTTTTATGCTTTTAGTCTTTATTTTTATCTTTATCTTTAAATTTTGCTCCCTAAATAAAATTGAACAAAAGTATTCACGATACTTAATTTTCTAGAAATCCAATCCACAGGACGACACTCGTTTTACACGAAAACACTATATTATTACTTGACCCGTACACTTGCGGTAAGCAAATTGAGCATCAAGTTTTTGGCGCCGTTGCCGGGGATTGGCATATTTAGTTAAATTAATATTGTGAAAAAATTGTTCGGTCTTAGTTTAGGGTGTATTATATTTTTTTGTTATTTTTGTTACTTTCGTTTTTAGGTAGTTTGCATTTTTTTCCTTTATCGTTTTTCTTTTCCATATTTGGATTTTTCCTTTTTTGTTTGAATTTCCCATAGATAGAATTTCCTTTTTAGTTTTATCCTTTGTAGATTAATTTTTCCTTATTTGGTAGTTTTCTAATTTGTTTTTGTCATATTTGATTTTTCATTCCTTAGTTGTTTATCTTTTCCTTTTGTAAATTATATTTATTTTTTTTCCATATTTTCTTTCTTGTCATATTTAGTTTTTCCTTTTTTGTTTTTTTTCCCCTTTTCTATTTTGTTTTCTTCGTTCTTATTTTTCTTTCCTTTTCTGTTTGAGTCTTGGTCATTTGTTCTTGTTGGGTTATTATTTGATTGGTAGCCTAATTATCATTGTTGCTTTAATTGATTTGAATGACTTTTTATTCAACACCATACTCCAATTTTTCATCTTCAAGTTATCCCCCTTTAAAAGAAAATTCTTCCTTGGAAAGCATAGTTCAAAATTATATTGAGGAGTCTAGAGCGAGGAGTCTAAAATTTGATGAAATTATAAAAGGACTTCAAATCCCAAAGTAAGTTAGTGAGGTGGGATCCACTTCCATAGGTTGTCTAGTGAGTCATGTGGCTGATGATTCATTGGCACCCATTCAAGAGCTTAGTTCTTTCAATTTTGCTGAGGATGAGAATTTAGAGGTGAGTTGAATAGATAGTGGAGAAGAATTGGAGAGTTGTAGCACCTTTCAAGAACATGTTTGTGAGGAAGAAAAAGAAAATGAGCTAGCAGTGATAGAGGAAGTTCAGGAGGTAGAGTTTGAGGTTGAAAAGCCTTCGTCTGATTTATCTTCTCCATCCTTTGTAGATTTTGATTGTTCTTTTTTCTATTCTCACGAGTCAGTTTTAGAGTCTGAGTCTCTTTATTTTGATCTTTCTCCTTTTATGTTTATTTTATACAAAAATACCAAAAATAATTCTGTTTCAGGGGCCCATGAGAAACTAGTCAGTTTGCTAGCGATTGTTGGTTGTATTGATTCAAGGAAGAAGGGTCCAAAGAAATACGAGAATTTTTATGTGCCTTGACAAACTGCACGAGCACGTCGAGCTAAAGACGATAAAAAAGCGCTTATGGGAGGCAACCCAAGTTACTTCGTTATTGTTTTTTTTATGTCTTGTTGTTTTTGTTTTGTAGGAATTCCCGTGCTCTTGTCTATGCCAAGCATTCATGAAAAGGTCATCATTCCAAGGCAGTATTGTTCACTCATTCCATTCTTTTATTGTTCTCATGTTTGATTATGCCTTATTTTCTTTATACATTGAGGACAATGCATGTTTTAATTTTGGGGGTGGAATAGCATGGTTGTGGAGCCCTTGAGCATCTGAGTTCGGGCTATAGTTTTGAGCTTTCTTTGAATTGAGCATATGGTTGTTTTTTGGATGCCATTTTTGCATGACTATGATTTCCTAGGATAGGCTTGCTTGTCAATTTTCAAGCTTTCGATGAGTTGTAAGCATGAGTGCCCAAAAAGGGAGACTTTTTAAAAATTTTCTAGGAGATGTCTTGCATGAGTAGAGTATTTTTCTTGGCTAGATTTGGATTTGAATGCTTAGGAGCGAATTATTAGATTCATATGCTTGTGGTCACCTCGATAGGTGTAGGGAAGAGCTAAAGAGTTAATTTTTTGCAAATTAGCATGTTTAATCTTCCTTAGGAGGAAAGAAAAGAATATATGCTTATCATGATCATGAAAGAAAAATCATTCTTGTTGTTACTTTTGAAAAAAAAAATTATGCCATGGCCTGTGCACAGTTTGCAAGGAGTAATAAAGATTTAGGCAAAAAGACCTACCCCTGTTGTGATCAGTTAGGCCAACCAGAGAAAACTCAGGTTAAGGGTCCCTGCAATAGGTGTGTGAAAGCTAGTGCCACATATAAATGCTTGATTAAATTTTCAATTATAAGGATCTAAGTATGGATGAAAGCAAACTAATTTGTTCCATTGACTCGTTAGTGAATCCTTAGTGCCAATGTAGAGGGAAGATGAGTTGAGAGTTTAATCATCAAATCTCGGGCTAGTAGAGTCTAATCTCGTTGAGTTAGATCTCGCTTGTGCAAGTTAATTTTGGAAAACTTTTGATTTGTCTCCCTCATTGGTCCTTATGTGCATGTCTCTTGATTGCTTGACTATTGACTTTTGAGCCTTGAGGATTGAGTCATGTCTGTTGCATTCATTCTTCCACTGTATGCTTGATTTTTAGTTTGCTCGAGGACTAGCAAAAGCTTAAGTTTGAGGGTATTTGATAGCGAGCATAGCTAGCTATTTTTTCTCTGATTAATTAAGCTAGTTTTTTACAATTATTTGCCCAAATTTATGCATTTTTATGTTTTATTTGTAGGAAGTATGTGTTTGAAACTTAATTCAGAAATTGGAGTCAAATGGAGCTTCCAATCTAAAAAAACAAAAAAAAAAAAGTCATAGCGTCGCGACGCTATCGGCAAATTTTTCAAAAACGCGGTATCGCGACAACGTTGCGACGCTGCCGCCAGATTTTCTATAAATTCATCTTTTCATGCTACGACCAAGAGGAGTCCAATTGGTTAGATTTTAGCCCTAATTTCGACTAGAGACCTTTAGTGGGAGCTAAAGCAAGGCCAAGGAGTGGGAATCAAGCGAGAAGACATGGAGATCGTGACGGGGACGTGCCAGTTTCGACGGATTCGAGTTTTCCTTTCTCTTTCCCTTAACTCTTGTAGTTTTTATGACTTTTCTTTCAATTAGTGTTTGTAGTTTAAAGACTATGAGTTGCTAGTTGTTTGTCTTAGGGATTGATGTAGTTTTTTAGTTTGTTGGATTGATTTGTGGTATGAATTTGCATTTATTTTACCTATGCAATTATGGTTAAATGCTTTCAATTACTTGATCACTAGTTGAATGATTTGAGTGTTGAATCTTGCTCGGGAGAGGGGATTTGGCCTAAGACTTACTTTATTTAATTGCATGACTAAAGTAGAAATTCTAAGTTTGTGACGGGATTTGGAATAATTTTAGAAGTTGCTTGAAGAACTAAACTCAAAGCCTTGCATGTTAATGAACTTAGATAGGGATATCAAGTTGGTTGCATGCATGAGAATCAATTATGCTCGGGAGAGATAGTTATGATAAAAGGTTCCTAGACTTGGTAGAATAATTGCATGCTAAATTCATCCCATTAATTAATCCTCAATCTTAATCAATGAAATCAATTCCCTAAGAATTTTTCCATTTGAGTCTCCACTTTTATTTTATGCTGTTTGTCTTTATTTTTATCTTTATCATTGAGTTTTGCTCCCTAAATAAAATTGAACAAAAGTATTCGCGGTGCTTAATTTGCTAGAAAACCAATCCAGAGGACGACACTCGTTTAATCACGAAAACACTATATTATTACTTGACTCGTACACTTGTGGTATGCAAATTGCGCATCAGTCTAACAGTAGGGGGAAAGAACTTCTCAAAGAAGAGCTCCTTGAATCTTTCCCAACTCAATGGGTTATTAGGCACATTCCACTTCCTTCTTGTTAAGTTCCACCATTTGTTTGCTCCCTTTTTCAGCATATAAGCAGCACAAGCCACCTTTTGTCGATCATTGTAATCCATGAAGTCAAATGCTTTTTCTATTTCCTCAATCCACTCCTCAACAACTATGGGGTCTGTGCTTGTACCATCAAAAGAGGGTGGATGAAGCTTCCTGAACTGCTCCACCACACGATTTATTCCATCATTGGCTTGGGCTTGCCTGATAGTCCTTTGGCCTTGAACAATGTTTGGAATTTGGTCTTGTTGCTCATCATCATTTTCACCTCTACGGTTAGCCACTCTTCGGGGTGGCATTACTCTAAAAGAAAAAAAAATGCCAACTAACTTTTAGAGATACCAAAGCATGATAAAGAATTTATGAAAACGAACATCTAGAAATATAAAATTTTCTACTTATACTGACAAGCCTAGAGTTCTGGCATGAACTTTCACATACTACAAATCCTTTCAAAACTCTAGTCTACAGAATCACAAACCATGCTCTGGTACCAACTGTAATAGCCCGTATTTTTCAATACGGTCAAACTTTCAAATATTGCGGAAGCGATTTAACAAAACTGAAAACACAACCTATTATTCAGAAAACAAGGCTTACCACCAAAGCCAAGTCCAACATTCAAAACAATTAAAGAACTAAACAATACCAAAAACAACAAACCTACAGAAGCCTACTAAATCCTACAGATCATAAGTCATCATTGATCATGCCAGAACGCTAGCCTAATCGCTGTCAGAACTATCACTTGCTCCATCATCTAAAAAAATTTTAAAAACAAAAAAATGAGTACAAAAATACTCAATAAGCAACTTCCACATCATGTTCACAATTCATTTTCGTTCAAAACAAAACATAAGATTTCAAGTAATAAAACATTTCAATATTAAAAAAAAAATCATTCTTTCAGTCAAACAAACTTTCAGAACATATTGGGAAAGATGCATCAATGGAGTACCCCATAACAAAAGTAGTTACCCGTCGGTAACACCAATCAGACATTCATACATAATTTTCAGTTAAAACCGACCAGAACATCTCAAATCACATACTTAAGTGTGGCCATGTAAGTGAAACACACACATGAATCTACATTCCAAAGGAACGTCAAACCACGTAAGTGCCTTCCCACAAATAAGTTTCAGAACAATACATACAAATACTTAAGTGTGAGGCCATGTGAGTGAAACACACACATGAATCTACATTCCACAGGAACGTCAAACCACATAAGTGCCTTCCCACAAATAAGTTACAGTCAGAATATTTCATACAAATACTTAAGAGTGAGGCCACGTGAGTGAAACACACACATGAATCTACATTCCAGATGAATGTCAAACCACATAAGTGTCTTCCCACAAATAAGTTTCATTCAGAACATATAACAGTCAATTCCAATATGGCTACTACAAAACATACAATCCCCAAAACAAAATTTGGCATATCCGGATAGCACTATCGATCCAATTCAAAACACTTTTCAAAACATTCAAAACAGTAAACATGCTTTCATTTAACAAAACAATTGAAACAGAATCAATTTCGGTCAAATCAATTTCAATTTAAAACAAACAATTTTAACCAAAATTTCTATTTTGGAAGGGATGTGAAAATTACTTACCTCGATCAGAACCTACAAATCTTATGCCCAAAGCAAATCAAAATTTGGTTCCTGGAATCCAACAATTTCCTAAACATAGCCAATACTTCTCTAATTAGAAACCAACTAATCCATCTTAAAGGTCTACTGACCAATCCAAACGACAATCAATCTTAACCTCCAAATTTTCCCACTTAAAACAAATTCTTTTCATAAAAAGTTGGAAAAATAGGCTTATTGGGTGCCAAAAACAACATTGAAAATCTGGAAATTTTCACTTTAAAATCCAACTTTTTCATACCAAAAAACAGTAAAACAAATACCTTTCAATACCATTTAAAATACAAAACAAGATTTCAATTCTTCAATCTTTAAAACCTTCAAAACTATTTTAAAATTGGGATAAATAACCCAAAAAATTTCTGCAACAAAAATAAGAATTTTTCAAGCTTTTAACACTGAAACAAATCAATAATGGCTACTTTAAAATACAAAACCTGATCTGAAAAGCATAACAAAGCTGCTGTAAAAACAGTAAAATCAATCCCTTTTCATGAAGAAATCAAAACCATATATCATACTTCAATTTAGCAATCATAGGCAAACTTTTTGAACAAAAAGATACCAATTTAAACACAAAAACAACCCCAAAATCAAAGAAATTCAAGGCTGGAAAATTCTGGAAAAATTTCTTTTCATTGAATCTTTGATTTTTAAACAAAAACTCTAAGAGGAAAAACTTTGATAAAAATTTAGGCCAAAACAAAAACCTAAAACTTTTTAGGGCAAAAGGTTTGAAAACCAATTTCATCCCAAATAGAACAAATAAAACTTCATACTAAAACTTTTCAACAAGAAAATAAAACAAAAGAAAAACATAGAAGGGAAGAAAAACTTACTACTTTTTCTCTGGGAAAGATAGTGCAGAATGCATTCTTCTTCTCTCTTTTTTGATTCAGAGCCTAAAAATAATTAGGGCTAAAGAAAACGTCTTTTAAATAGAACCCTAATTAAAACCCTAAAATAATATTTCCTTTTCTAAAAAGGAAAAGGATAATTCAAATTTATCTCCACTTTAAGCTTAATCTGAGTCCCATGTTTAGTTTAAAAATTCAGATAGAAAAATTTAAGTTTGGGGATATAATTGCTTAATGATTCATTGGGGACAATGAATAATTCAAGTTTGGGGGACTTTTTGCTACTCCAATTGTTTTGCTCGAGCATTCCTCTCCTTCAAATTAAAATTTGTTAGGTTATTGAGTAACCGGGGACATTTGAAATACCCACAGTTTGTCTTCGCGTCAAAAGATGACCTAGGAAATATGAAAAAATAATGAAATGATTTGCTGAAAAGAATTGATTGTTGAAAATTTTGCTTAAAAAATTGACAGAGCAAAAGTTTTGAGGGATGAATGATGATCCAGCAGTTTTTCTGTCTCCCAGAACTTAGGTGAGCTTCATCATAAAATGTCGCCATTTTGAGGGGCAAGAGATAGAATAACTAAGGATTTTTGAGCTTTATAATGAGTATTGAGCCTAGTTGGTGATGAACTTGAGGCAAGGGTATACTGCACCGTAAAGTGGGTCATCTGATAGCGAGCATAGCTAGCTACTTTTACTTATTTAATTTAGCTAGTCTTTTATGATGTTTGGGCCATTTTATTGTGCTTTATTGTTTATTTTGTAGGAAAAGGTTGATTGGAGCCAAAATGCAATATTGGAGTTAATCAGGTGCCCGGGACGCGAAAAGATGCAAAGGAAGGAAAAAGAATCAAGATGGAAAAAAGTCAAAATTCGGTCAAAAGGTGACTAGCGTCTCGACGCTAGCCCTTAGGCGTCTCGACGCTAGCATTCCATATCAGAACAGGCGCGAAATCGTCGCAGCGTCTCGACGCTGCGACCTTAGCGTCTCGACGCTGTGTAATTTCCTTTCCTGAAACGGGCATTTTGAAGGCAGCGTCGAGACGCTGTCGCGCCAAAAACTTGATGTGCAATTTGCTAACCGCAAGTGTACGAGTCAAGTAATAATATAGTGATTTTGAAATCGAATGTCGTCCTCTGGATTGGATTTTTAAGCAAATCAAGTATTGTGAATTATCTTGCCCAATTTTATTTAGGGAACAAAAAGTGATGAATGAATGATAATAAAAACCAAATCAAAGTAAGTAAAAAGAATGGAAGTTCAACTGGGAAAACTACTTAGGGAATTGATTTCGCCGATTTAGTTTAGGATTGATTTTAAGGAATAAGTTATTATGCACAATGAAATTATGAGCCAAAGACCCTTTAATCACAACTACCTCTCCCGAGTATAATTGATTCTCATGCAAATTAACCAACTTGATATCCCTATCTAAGTTTATTAATCAAGCAAGGCAATGAGATCTTTTAACCTATTCTAAAGTTAATCTAAAATCGTCACGAATTAGAAAATAAACTTTAGTCATGCAATCTTGAGTAAGTCTAAATCAAATCCCCTCTCCCGAGCTAGATTTGAAACTTAAATCATTCAACTAATGGCCAATTAATTGAAAGCATTAAATCAAGATTACAAACATAATAACATTGCACAACTTAAACCATAAATCAATCCATAAACTTAATCAACTACATCAATCCCTAAGCTACAAGTTTAGCTACTCATGAATATAAATACAAGCTCAACTAAACATGTGAAAGCCATAAATCTAACTAAAGAAAGGAAAGGGAAAGGAAAACTCAATATAGGCCGAGTCCGACGTCCCCGTCACGATCCCCACGAACAATGGGTTGATTTCCAAATCTCCCTCTTTGTTTTCAGCCTCCAAATGCTCTGTTCTGCCCTGTTTACGGCTTCCAAAGGTCCCAAATTGAAGTCCCCCCAAAAACCTAGCCGAAAACAAGCCTTTATTCTGTTTTTTCGTCGTAGCGTCGAGACGCTGCCTTCAAAACGCGCGTTTCAGGAAAGGAAATTACACAGCGTCTCGACGCTGCGACGATTTCGCGCCTGTTCTGATATGGAATGCTAGCGTCGAGACGCCTAAGGGCTAGCGTCTCAACGCTAGTCACCTTTTGACCGAATTTTGACTTTTTTCCATCTTGATTCTTTTTCCTTCCTTTGCATCTTTTCGCGTCCCGAGCACCCGATTAACTCCAATATTGCATTTTGGCTCCAATCAACCTTTTCCTACAAAATAAACAATAAAGTACAATAAAATGGCCCAAACATCATAAAAGACTAGCTAAATTAAATAAGTAAAAGTAGCTAGCTATGCTCGCTATCAAATACCCCCAAACTTAAGCTTTTGCTAGTCCTCGAGCAAACTACAAATCAAACATACAATGGAAGAATGGATGCAACAATCATAACTCAATCCTCAAGGCTCAAAAGTCAATAGTCAAGCAAGCAAGAGTCATGCACACAAGGACCAATGAGGGAAACGAATTAAAATTTTTCCAAAATTAACTTGCACAAGCGAGATCTAACTCAACAAGATCAGACTCTACTAGCTCGGGATTGGATTATTAAACTCTCAGCTCATCTTCCCTCTACATTGGCACTAAGGCTTCACTAATGAGTTAATGCAACAAATTAGTTTGTTTATCTCCATACTTAGGTGCTTTTAATTAACAACTGAATTAAGCATTTATATGTGGCACTAGCTTTCACACACCCATTGTAGGGACCCTTAACCTGAGTTTTCTCTGGTTGGCCTAACTGATCACAACAGGGGTAGCTCTTTTTGCCTTAATCTTTATTAACAATTGCATTTTGCGCGCATAAGTCATGACTTTTTTTTTTTCAACAATAACAACAAGAATGATTTTTCGTTATGAACATGATAAGCATATATTCTTTTCTTTTCTCCTAAGCAAGATCAAACATGCTAATTTGCAAAAAATTAACACTTTAGCTCTACCCTACACCTATCGAGGTGACAACAAGCATATGAACCCAATAATTCGCTCCTAAGCATTCAAATCCAAATCTAGCGAAGACAAATACTCTACTCATGCAAGCCATCTCCTAGAAAAATTTTAAAAAGTCTCCCTTTTTGGGCACTCATGCTTACAACTCATCACAAGCTTGAAAATTGACAAGAAAGCCTATCCTAGGACATCATAATCATGCAAAAGTAGCATCCAGAAAACAACCATATGCATAATTCAAAGAAAGCTCAAAACTATAGCCCGAACTCAGATGCTCAAGGGCTCCACAAACATGCTAATCCACCCCCAAACTTAAAATATGCATTGTCTTCAATGTATAAAGAAAATAAGGCATAAACAAGCATGAGAAAAATAAAAGAATGACAGGAGTGAACAATACTGGCCTGGAATGATGATGACTTCTTGCTTGAGAGCTTGGAATCTTGAAAGCTTGAAAGCAAAGGAGAGAAAGAAAACAAGACCTACAAAACAAAAACAAACTATAAATCAAAGACAAAAAGAAAACACACTAAACTTACTTGGGTTGCCTCCCATAAGCGCTTGTTTAACGTCATTAGCTCGACGTGTTGAACGTGCTTCAAGGAGGCTTTTGTTCTGTGAATCCAACAGAGGTGCTCTTTCTTGCACCTTTCCTATAGCCCATGAAAAGCACTTCATCTTTAGAGTCTTCAACTGCTTTAAAGATTTCTTTTTCGTTCTATACTCTAATAGTGAGCTCCCTATGCTCAATATCAATAATCACTCGCCCAATAGCGAGGAATGGTCTTCCTAATATGACAGGCATTGAAGGATTTTCTATCATGTCCATAACATATAAATCAATAGGGAGGAAAAATCTACCTACTCTGATTAACACATTTTCTACAATACCAACTGGTCTTACCACAGATTGATCAGCTAATTGGAGCTTTACAGGAGTAGATTTAATCTCACTTATGTCTAACTTTTTACACAACGATAGAGGAATGATATTAATGCTTGCACCTAAATCACATAATGCTCTGAAAGAATAAGTACCAAAACTACAAGGAACAGAAAAACTCCCTGGATCTGCTACTTTTTCAGGTACTTTCTGTTGTACTCTGGTGCTGCATGTGGAAGCAAGATAAACAGTGTCAACCTTCTTTTCTTTTCGCTTCTTTGCTAACCACTCCTTCATGAACCTGTTGTATTGGGGCATCTCTAATGCCTCTGCAAAAGGAATATTAATATTCAGATTCATAAAAGCATTCATAAATTTATCAAACTGAACCTGATTGTTCTTTTTCTTCTTTTTCTTTTTATTTTCCTTGGGAACCAACAGTGTGGGAGAAGGAATAGGAGGCTCAAGGTTAGGCTTTTCAGCCTCATCAGATGATGTGTCCTCCTCAGCTTCCCCTATAGGCGTTTCATAGTCCTCAGATTCAGGTTCCTCTTCAGATTCCTCCTGGTGCACCTTGATTGCCTTACAATACTCCATCTGGGGTTTCTCTTGTTCAGCTGGGGCCTTACCTTTATTCATGGTGCTTACAACATTCACCAACTGTCCCAGCTGAGTCTCAATGTTCTTTATAGCTGCACTGTGGCCATTCACTGTTGAGTTGATGGCAATGACTGCCTCCTCTAATTTAGTTGTCCTGTTACTAGACTCTGCAATGAAAGCTCCAACAAGATCTTCTAACTTTTTATTATCTTGAGTTTGAGGGGCAAAACCAGGAGGATTAAGAACATTCTTAGTATTAGCGTAAGAGAAATTTTCATGGTTCCTATTGTTAGGTTGATAATGTGTAGGTGTAGAACTATTGTTATATCCCCTAGAATTAAAATTTGATACATACTGAACCTGTTCAATGGTCTCCTCCTGAGGTCTAGATGCTAAAGCAGCAGCTGATTCAATTGATTGTGCACTCCCTGTACCTGAAAATTTCATAAAAGCATTAGCGAGGGAAGTCATCTGGGCCTGGAGTGCACTTACTTTATCAACCTCAAACACTCCAACAACAATCTTTTTAGGTGTAGACCGCTCAGATGGCCACTGATAGCTGTTGGTGGCCATATCCTCTAGAAGTGTGCGAGCGTTTTCCACGGTCTTCGACAGCAGAGTCCCACCTGCAGCTGCATCAACAATCGTTTTTGTACTAGGAGTTAAACCATTACAAAACAACTGTACCTGAAGCCAATCGGGGTAACCATGCTGAGGGCACTTCCTCAGTAACTCTTTGAATCGCTCCCAAGCTTCAAACAGCTGCTCATCATACTGTTGTTGGAATGTCCCAATTTCGGTCCTCAGCTTGACCGTCTTCGCAGGAGGGAAAAATTTCTTCAAAAAGGCTTGGACCAAAGCATCCCAGGTGGTGATGCTCCCAGGAGTAATAGACTACAACCAATCTCGTGCTTTATCCTGCAAAGAAAAGGGAAATAAACGTAAGCGAATGGCATCCTCAGAGACTCCATTAATCTTTACCGTCCCACAAATGTCCAAGAATGATTTAAGATGAGAATTTCGATCCTCGGTGGGCGATCCTCTATATGCACAGTCTTGAGCCATCTGAATGAGACCGGTCTTCAACTCAAAGTTGCTGGCATTAATCGGGGCATAGACAATCCCCGATTGTTGCCCCTGAAACACGGGCTGAAAGTAGTCTCTAATAGGCCTAGGCTCCTCAGGTTGATTTGGGTCGACCATTTGACAATTTTCTATAGTTTCCCTTCGAATCCTATGAATTGTTCTCTCGATCTCAGGATCCAAAGGTAGCAATTCTCTACTACTACGCATACAAAAAAAAAACTACCTTAGAAAGGAAAGAAAACTATTATGGAAAGAAATAAAGGAAGAAAACAAATAATCTAAATATGGAAAATAAAATCTAGAAAAGGAAACAAAATAACCTAATATGGAAAGAAAAACAAATAAGGAAAAAAAAGGCAATCAACCTAAAAAAAATAAAAATACACCCTAAATTAAGATCAAACAATTTTTTCACAATATCAATCTAGCTAAATGTGCCAATCCCCGGCAACGGCGCCAAAAACTTGATGTGCAATTTTGAAATCGAATAATAATATAGTGATTTTGAAATCGAATGTCATCCTCTGGATTGGATTTTTAAGCAAATCAAGTATTGTGAATTATCTTGTCCAATTTTATTTAGGGAACAAAAAGTGATGAATGAATGATAATAAAAACCAAATCAAAGTAAGTAAAAAGAATGGAAATTCAACTGGGAAAACTACTTAGGGAATTGATTTCGCCGATTTAGTTTAGGATTGATTTTAAGGAATAAGTTATTATGCACAATGAAATTATGAGCCAAAGACCCTTTAATCACAACTACCTCTCCCGAGTATAATTGATTCTCATGCAAATTAACCAACTTGATATCCCTATCTAAGTTTATTAATCAAGCAAGTCAATGAGATCTTTAAACCTATTCTAAAGTTAATCTAAAACCGTCACGAATTAGAAAATAAACTTTAGTCATGCAATCTTGAGTAAGTTTAAATCAAATCCCCTCTCCCGAGCTAGATTTGAAACTTAAATCATTCAACTAATGGCCAATTAATTGAAAGCATTAAATCAAGATTACAAACATAATAACATTGCACAACTTAAACCATAAATCAATCCATAAACTTAATCAAATTATTGTATCCACAAGGTCTTGAAATTGCCTACCTCTATTGATTTAATTTGCCTTTTTAGTGATTTCAAATTGTTGGTTAAATTGATTGGGTTTTTAAATTGTTGAAACAAAAGAAATACGAAAGCAGTAAATGATTACGACTAGAGAAAACAGAATGGAAACAGACACAGGTTAAGACTTCTATAATTGTTTATAAAGATGCTCCAGCAATTCTTTTGATTCGTCAATCTCTCGCAGCATTATCAGCGGGATCCTCCCGGAACTCCAGATTTTTTGGAATATGTTTCAACTCCAATGACGTACTACGGATCAAGCACTAGGCAATTGGCTATCCCTAACTCAGTCACTGGCGTTCACCAATACACAATGATCTAGCGTGAATTATCGCCATGCAACTCTTATATCATCCCTGAAACTAGGAGAAGTTATACATACCGGCTAGCTAGGCGGGCACATAAAGAAATTGAAGAACAAAGATAACTCAAGATGATCATAATCAAATAGAATTTCAAGATTTTATAAATATAACAATCACATAATTCTTAACCTATGCCTACAAAGCAATTAGTTCGTGATTGAAAACATAAAACACGTTACAATCTCGATAAGCACTTCCATAATGAGAATACACAAGAAATACTAATCATTTTAAGCAAATGGGGATAAAACGACTGCTCCAAACCACCAAGAACATGGAAGAACTTCGTCTTCTTAAGTTGAATCGCAAATGGTCTTCTTAGGTCTCCATTCTGCCGTTAGTTCGGTCTCCCAATCATGAATGCGTTTATCTTTGACGGCTCCTCCTTTTATAAGATGAGGTTTAACCTAATTAGGTTAATTTGGACACGTGGAGGGCTTTTCAAGCTTCTTAGATCTGAAAATAATTCAGCTAACGCCTCTTTATTAAAATGGATTATGAGCTGTTACGTGGCAGTTTTACTCCCAACTTTGCTGGATCATGGAAATTGCTCCCTCAAGTCGCTCAGCAATATTTTATGGACAAAATAACTTCCAAAGCCTCCATTATTCCAAATGGGTTAAAACATATAATATTCATCTAAAAGCAACCCTGTTTAACACTAATGACACACAAAATACTATAGAACTAAGGCCTAAATAACTCCCTTTTGGAGAGTTATCTTTTATCTTCTAGTACAAGTGGCAGGAGTTCTGTGCTCACCCACAGGAGGCTATTGTACCTCTAGTTCATGAATTCTACGCCGATCTGAGGGAGGAGAGCATTAGCATGGCGGTGGTGAGGGGGAAGATGGTCAGTTTCTCCTCAATCGACATGAACTGGGTATACAGGATCAAGGCACCCCTGAACCCAAGAGGGAATGACGTTATTAGGAACCCTTCAGCCAAGCAGATGAAGGAAGCATTGAAGCTTGTGGCCAACAAAGGGGTCCAATGGAAAGAATCACAGACGAAAGTGAAGTCTCTAGTGCCAAGTGACTTAAAGCCAAAATCGACAGTGTGGCTTCACTTCATTAAGAACCGTTTGATGCCAACCACCCACGACAACACAATTTCAGTGGATAGAGTGATGTTACTCTATTGCCTAATGAAGGGGTTGGAGATCAATGTGGGGAGCATAATTAGGGATGAGATCTTAGCTTGTGGACGGAAAAGGGCCGGCAAGCTTTTCTTTGGCTCACTCATCACCCAGCTTTGTCAGAGGGTGAAGATTGTGTCAGGAAAGGACGATGAGCGTCATTTCTTTAAACCAACCATTGACTTGTCCTTGATAGGAAAGCTCCAGCAGAACAACATCCAGAGGAAGGATAAAGCCCCCACTTCGTAGGCCACACCTCAATCAGGGTCGAATGTAGCCTCTCCATCCTAGCACACTCCTTTTACAGGGCCTTCACCAGTATCAGAAGCCCTAGGCATGGTCCACCACCAGGTTGATCGAATCAGGGAGAACCTGAAGACTTACTGGACGTCTGCCAAGGAGAGGGATGAAGCTATTAGAGATTTCTATCTCTCTATCGCCCTAAGCATTGCTCCGGTCTTTCCAAATTTCCCTTGGTTACTATTGCCGCAAGAAGAAGAGGATTCTGATGAAGAGGAAGATGAAAAGAATGAAGAGAATGAGAGTTCCTTGAACGAGGAATAAGGGAGTTTTCTGATCCCCTTTGACTGAATAATTTTTTTGAATAATAATGTTGACTGTTTTTTGTTGCTTGCTTTTATTTAGTTTTAGCATGTTTTAAATTCTGTTTTTAGTAGGTTAGTTGTTGTTTTGATAGTTTTAAATGTTTAGTTGTTAATAGCTTTGTTCATAAGGTAGTTTAGATAGCTTGTGGATAGCTTAGAATAGAATATACTTGGGTTGTTATCTTATCTTGAAAAAACAAATCTGCTTGCTGTCTTTTTAGCTTTACCTATGATAGTTTTGAAGAAAAAATCAACTTCAAGAAAAATTGCTTTAAAATGTTTTGGAAGAAAAAGCATGTTTTCAAAGGAGTTTTCTTTTAAGCCCTTGATGATGAAAACTAGAGCTTTGTTCTATCTCAAAAGTGTCACCGTCTCAACTGAGTTGTTTTCTAGTCATAGGCTTTCCATTAGTCTTTTTCTTCACAAAATTGTCTTAGAGTCTAAACTTCCTCGTGTTTAACCTTTCGAACACTCTAGGAGAGTTTAGCCTTGATGTTTTGAAAACAAAAAGCCCCATGTTAAGCCCATGCCTAAAAAACAAGCCAATGAGGACATTGTCTACCTTTGAGTTTGGAGGTGGGGGGATGCTTTATGCTTGCTTTGTAAATTCTTTTTGTAAATTTATACTGCTAGAAAGAATATGTGCTCAGTATATGAAAAGAAAAAAAAGGAAAAGGAAAACCGACAGTTACTCCTCCTTCCTAGGGTTTACTGGGTAACCAGGGGCATTCATGACACCCATGGTTTGCCACTGCATGAAAGGTTTACCTAGGGAAGTGAGTATCACTCCGAGCTTGTGAGCTTTGCTCGTAGCTAGATATCTTCACCACAAAGTGTCGGTAAGCTAGAACGAAGGTAAAGATGACAGCAAGGATACTCTTGGGAGAAAAAGAAGTTGAATAAAAGGAGCACCAACAGTCAAATAAGTTTGGGGGAGATGGAAAAAGGTCTAGTAATTCATATATGCTTTTGTTTTTTCTAAAGATTGTTTTCTTAAACTAAAAGGACTACACTAGGCTCTATGAGTAGAAGTTAGGTAGTTTAAGCACATTGGTTAGGATGGATGAGAGAGAGTTTTTCTTTGAAAAAGAACAGTAGAAATCTTCATGCCTAGGAAACTCAGACATTGTGACTGGCACTAGAGTAGAACCCTCTCCTGAAAGGCAATCTTTTAAGAAAACGATCTTGAAAAACATGTTTACTTGATTACATGTCACTTGATTTGAAATGAGAAGTTGATACTAGCACCATGATTCATTACTATGCATGAACTCTAACATTTTAGTTTGCAATTAATATTGAGCTCTCACGTTCTGGTTGGCCATTAAGAGTTGATCTCTAACATTTTGATTGGCAATTGCTTGAGGCCAAGCAATGAGTTAAGTTTGGGGGTATGATAAGGGTAAAAAATATACCTATTTTACCCTTATATTTACCTCATTTCTTGGTTAAATATTGAGTTTTTAGGTCAATTTTACTATTTCCGAACTCAAAATATGTTAATTTGATAAGTTAGGGTGTTGAGAGTCACTTTTGTTGAATTTAGCTTATTTGTGCTTAAAAAGACTTGATTTGAAGCAAATTTGACTTAGTTTGCTGTTGTGCAGAAAAATAGAGGAGAAGCTGGAATTCCCCAGAAATGCAACTGCATTTCTGAGAAGGCAAAATTGAAATGCGACCGCATTTCTGGAAAAACAGAGGTCGTTCCGAGTCGTGCGCAGGTCATTGTTGACGAGTCTTCTTCGCACCTAATCGGTTGTTTTGACCCCGAAACTGTTGGGTTTTATGCCGTAAAACTCGTAGATCGTGAATGTAACTGTTGACTGGATATTAATGAAATAATATTGATATATTTTTCCATTAATTGTTATTAGTTATTTTATATTTGTCTTTGCCTAAAAATAATCCTAATCCAATAAACTAGAAATCCAGGGTTGTAATATGAGTCTTGAACTATATGTAGCGACATATTGGATCATTGTTCAAGAAACAGCCTAAAAGGTCTATAGTATAGGGATAAGACTGGGTTCCTTATCCTGGTGACACTATGGATACGACCCACTTTGTATTTGATACAAACGCTGCGATCCAACGCGTTCGTGTAGGAGACATGCGAGTGGGGGTATCCTATGCAATGAGTTTGCATAAGACCGGACCACGAAATAGTAACCACTGGTTATAACACCGTTAACTAGTTGGTTTTCTATTTCACAAGGACAACCTAGACAACTTGGTCTTAATCCTGAGTTGATTATGAACTCCTGCTCATGAGGGACTGTCCTTTGATTTGTACGGGTGAGAGTGGCCAATACGCCGACTCAATAAGCCTACCATTTTGGGGACAAGACCGAATGGGGAGCTGGGAACATAATCGTACAAGATGGAATTCACTCATTCCCAACTTTAGGGAAGCAGATGAGTGTTCCCTTAAGTGGTTACTCCGAGTCTTGAACAAAGGGCTCTACCCTCTCAATGGCACAAGAGGGTTTTCTGTTTGATGGTTGGACTACAAACAGGTTGTTCATTAGAGGAGAACTGGTACTTAAGGAAATAGAAGTAACCTAGGGGTAAAACAATAATTTGACCCAACTGGTGTTGCGGACACTCGTGAAGGACTAACTAGTCGATATTGGTCTATATCTGTGGACACAGAAAATATGTCTGCAGTGAGAAGAGTGCAACTCTGAGTCTATAGTGGAATGAACACACAGTTTACGAAAATTGATTAATGTGGTTAATGAGTTTGACCAATTAATCTCACATCGTTGGAGCTTCTGATCTGCAGGTCCATTAGGTCCCACTGGTGGCTCATAAAGTAATTTGAGGCAACTAAGTAATAAATGTAAATTGAAAGTGTTCAATTTACTAAGGGAAACAAACATAATATATATTGATATATTATTGTGAGAGAAATTAATATTTGAGAAATTCAAATATAAATTTATGGAAGTTTGAAAGAGTTCAAATAATGAATTAATTAATTTAAGGCCTAAAATATATTTGGACGAATTAATTAATTCAAGGCCATAAATTAAATATGTGATATTTAATTGGTGGTTAATTAATTTAAGAATTCATTAACCGAGAATTAATCAATTATGAAAATAATTAATCACTTAAGGAAGTGATTAATCATTTATGGAAATGATCTATTCACTTATGGAAGTAATTAGTCATTTGTGGAAAAGATTAATCAATTATGGAATTGATTGATCATGATTGATTAAATAACGAATAAGATTGAATCAATTTTGGAAAAGATTGATTTAATTGAATATTTTATTCATGACCTCTCTTCTATAAATAGAACACTAGACCTAATTGGTTCATGATACTTTGCTCTTGCTCTTAGACTCTCAAGACAAGACCTAGAATTCTCTCTAGCCTCCCTCTTAGAGAAAGACTCCCACAAGTCTTTTGCCTCCTAGACCTAGAGTCATACCGGTGTAACCTCTGTGGTTATTGTGTCATTCAAGAAGAATTTTTCAGCGATCACAAGACAAAGGAGGCTGCTGCGTTTTGTTCGTTGGAGCGTCGTTGGCGAAGAACGGTCAAGTCTACAACGGAGGTTTGTAACGATTCTTCCCCTTTTTTTTAGAAAAGCATGAAAATAAATTTAGATTTATTTTTCAGCATGTTTAAACTGATTTTCCAGCAACTTTAAAGTATGTTTAAAGCTTGTTTGAGTTTTCGTAGCGGTATTTTAATGTTAATTAATATACGGCGTAAGGTCCAATCGATGCGCTTCCGCTGCGTGGGAACTTTTATTCCCTTCAGAAACTAACTGGGCAACCTTCCATCACCTATTTCACAGCTCCTCAACTAATTTCTACACTATATAAGCTTGAGATTTGAAGTCAAATTCAAACAGAACTCACTCGGAAGAAAAGGGTGGTGACAAACCCCTGGCTCGACGCCAATGAGTAGGGATGCCCGAGGTCCTTCTTAGATGACCAAATTCTAACCTAAAAGAGAGTTAGACATCAAACCTTGTGGTTTGTAGAGATTTTCACCCATTCCCATCTTGTAAAAGTGAGAGAGTGGAGTGTCTTAGCGAAGTCTAGAAGGATTGTGTAAACAAAAAATCCATAATATTTAGCTATTTCCTTTATTTCCAGCTCTTGAATCTTTTCATTATTTTGTATTCTTTACATCATTATTTCAATGAAAATGTGTTCATTTTCTTTTTATCCCATCATGAGTAGCTAAATCCCATTGAGGGGTTCAATGTGGTGAATTCCCTTAGGGTTTAATGGCTTGAAATTGTTTTATTTGCTTAAGTAGGGTTTATTGCATGTCATTCTTTGTTGAATATCATTCTGATCTTGCTGAGTTTAATTTGATCACTTAGACTTTACATGGTATGTGAGTTTGATCTCGAAAGGGATAAACGATATCGATTCTCATAAAGGTGATATAGGAGAAAATGCTCGAAAGAGATTGTTCGACGGTATAGGGCAAGCTGCCTCAGGCACCCTATATCGACTATAGGGTTATAGGTTGCATTCGTGAATTATCTATGTCAGAGTCGAGTCACAGAAATGTGCATAACGGTACTCGCTTAGCCTTCTAACGGTTTTTGGAAACAAGGGCCAAATGGAAATTAAATCTGACCCAATGCATTAAATACTCCTAAGTTAGATATTGCATAAGTATGGTTGTTACCCTAAGGATGAATCCATGTTGAATACCTCGTTGTTTATTATTGTTTTTCTTATTTATCTACTTGCTTGTTTTATTTGTATTTTCAAACACCCAATCAATCAACTTATTTTCTTTGGTTACCTTTTTCAAAAGCAATCATTTGAGCAGTTTCTTCATCAAATCTGAATTTCCAATTTAGTCCTCATGGGATCGACACCCTTGGAATACATTCTAAGGTTTTATTATTACTAGTGTGACAGTGTATACTAGCTCTTGAGTGTTGGCTGAATATTTCTTTCTTATTATTATTCATCTTATCTCACATTCCATCCATTTAGTTCACACACACACCACCTGGCAACGGCGCCAAAAACTTGTTATCGTGCCAACAATGCCACAAGTGCACGGGTCATCACAAGTAATAATAAAACGGAAAAATTTAGAGTATCGAATCCACGGGGAGGTGAAGCGAAAATTAAGCAAAGAAAAAATTCCTTGAACACTAAAGATACTTGGGAGAAATAATATTTAGGGACCAAAACATGCAATTAAAATGAATTTAAAAATTAAAGCAATTAAGGAAATCAAATTGATCAATCAAGAAATAAAAATATGGAGAAAGAACTTTTTAAATGGGAAGTGGGGTCTTGAAACTCAATTAATAGCTAAATAATTATTACAATCATCCTATCTCGTTGCCCAACTAATTATAATCCTAGAATATCCTTTAGTCACATAGGATCTCCTATCGGTCTCCCCTAATTATAATTAATCCATTTTAACAACCTAAGTGCCCTTAGCGCCATTAAAATTCGTTAATTATTACGCTCGGATTCATTTTAGGAATCTAAATTTAATCAACTAATCTCGTTGTCACGATAGACAATTAAACTAGTTGCATGGATTATGATCTATCCTAATTTCTCTCCGTCGAATCTCCATTAAGAATCGGATCAATATACAACTGCCAGATTGCATACAACATTACGAGCATCCATACAAATAATTAGTAAACATAGGAAGAGATAGGCAATTATAACAACATTTAACTATAATTTCATTTCAAGACTCCAAATTGGGGTTTAGCTATACATAGCTAAAATATTCACAAAATATACAATGGAAAGCATAAATATAAGCAAAATAAAAGGAAAGGAAATGAGCGTTGAAGACCCCGTCGCTGGCGCTTGGAGTCCCTCCGAGCACACTTTGAGCCTCCTAGAAATCTCCCCAAAACTCCCCAAAATTTTCCCACTAAAGAACTCTTGAAAAGGCTAAAAAGCCTTGAGAGAAGGCTCCAAAGGAGCCAAAGAAAGGAAATAATGGAAGGATTGAATTATGATTGATGCATAAAATGGGCACCAAGGGGCGCCTTATATAGGCCCGGAAATGGGACAGTGTCGCGACGCTGTACAGATTTCAGAACTGGGCATGAACGGATTAGGCTTGAAATTGGGCCTTTCTTCATTTCGTTTTTTGATCTTCTTCATATGGTTGACTTCTGTGGCTTCCCCTTGACCCATGCATGGAAATTTGGGCTTGAATGACTCATTTTAGGGCATTTCCCACAAAAAATCCATAAAGTGCTCCTTGGGACCAAATAATAAATTAAATTAGAATTTCTCTATAAAATCACAATTAAAGCGCCTAAAAGCTTGATAAATTAGGACTAAAATAGCGATATTTCTGCCCACTATCAACTGCTTCATCTGTGACTTGAACCAACATAGGTCCAAACAACTTGCGTTCTCCAACTTCATCCCAATAAACAAGAGACCTACATCTCTTCCCATACAGGGCTTCAAACGGAGGAATGCATATAGATGCTTGATAACTGATGTTATAGGTAAATTCCATCAGGTGCAAGTGGTTGTCCTAACTACGTGCAAAGTCTAATGCACAAGCCCGCAGTATGTCTTCCAACATCTGACTCAATCTCTCTGTTTGACTATCAATCTGGGGATGAAAAGCTGTACTAAAATTCAACTGTGTGCCCAACGCTTTCTAGAAACTGGCCCAAAAGTTAGCGGTAAAACGAGGATCTCTATCTGAAATAATCTTAACTTGAATCCCGTTCAACTTGAAAAATTCTTCCATGTATAACTGAGCCCACTTCTCAACAGAATAGGTAGGCTTCTGTTTTTGGGCGATTACCGCAAGTACACAAGTCGTCACAAATAATATAAAACGGTAGGTAATACCGAGTATCGAATCCATAGGGAGGCGAAGCGAAAATTAAGCAAAGCAAAGATTCTTGAACACTAAAAATACTTAGGCGAAATTATATTTAGGGACCAGATCATGCAATCAAAGAAATTTAAAAATCAAAGCAATTAAATAAAACAATTTGATCAATCAAGAAAAATAAAATATGGAGAAAGAGTTTTTAATGGGAAGAGGGGTCTTGAAAATCAATTATTAGCTAAACATTTATATAATTATCTTATCTCATTGCCCAACTAATTATAATCCTAGAATCTTCGTTAATCACATAGGTTCTCCTATCATTCTCCCCTAATTGTAATTAATTCATTTTAACAACCGAAGTGTCCTTAGCGCCATTAAAAATCATTAATTATTACGCTCTGATTCATTTTAGGAATCTACGTTTAATCAACTAATCCTGTTATCACGACGGGCAATTAAACTAGTTGCATGGATTACGATCTATCCTAATTTCTCTCCCTTGAGTTTCCATTAAGAATCAGATCAATACACAATTGGCCAGATTGCATAAAGCATTAAGCACATCCATACAAATAATTAGGAAAAATGGCAAGAGACAGGTAATTATAACAACATTTTGACTATAATTTCATTTCAAGACCCCAAATTGGGGTTTAGCTACACAGCTAGAATATCCACAAAATTTACAATGGAAAGCATAATTAAGAGCATAATAAAAGGGAAGGAATTGACCGTCGAAAAACCCCTTCGCTGAGGTTCGGAGTCTCGCCGAACACTCCTTGAGCCTCCTAGGATGCTCCCCAAAATTCCCCAAAAATTTCCCACTAAAGAAAGTCTCAAAAAGGCTAGAAAGCCTTGAGAGAGACTCCCAAAGGAGCCAAGGAAGCAAGAAAGGAATGGAAGAATATGTTGATTGATGGTGAAATGAGGCACCAAGGGGCGCCTTATATAGGCTTGGAAAGGGGGTCGCGTCGCGATGCTGTGACGTCATTGGCTTGGCGCCCAAGAAATGGACAGCGTCGGGATGCTGTCCTTACAGCGTCTCGACGCTAAGCAATTTTCAGAACTTTCAGCTGCGGATTGGACTTCTTTTCTTGGTCCAACTTTAATTCTTTTGGGTATTTTTCTTCATGGTTGACCTCTTTTGACTCCCCTTGACCCAAGCATGGAAATTGGGCTTGAATGGCTTCATTTTGGGCATTTTTTCACCAATTTCCTCAACTTTGCTCCTAAAGACCAAATGACCAAATACATTAAATATTTTCAATAAAAACACAATTAAAGCACAAAAAAGCCTAATAAATTGGGACTAAAATAGCGACATTTCTGCTCGCTATCAGCTTCCCTGACAGAAAATGAGTGGATTTAGTGAGTCTATCAACAATCACCCAAATTACAGTAAAACCTCTGGCTGTTCTAGGCAAACCGACAATAAAATCCATAGCCACTTCCTCACATTTCCACCACGGCAAATCCAAAGGTTGCAATAACCCTGCTGGCTTCTGTATAAGAGCTTTAACTTGCTGACAAACCAAACACTTGCTCACAAACTCTACTACATCCCTTTTCATGCCACGCCACCATGAGTACTGCTTCAGGTCTTGGTACATCTTTGTGCCACCTGGGTGTATTGAAAAAGGAGAACTGTGAGCTTCAGTCAGAATCTCATTCTTAAGCTCATCACTCTTAGGCACGCACAATCACCCTAAAAAAAGAAGGTCATCATCTGAGGATAGAGAAAACTCATCCCCCTGACCTGTCTCTACCTGGTGGAAGAGGTCACTAATGTTGGGTTTTATGCCCTAAAACTCGTGGATAGTAAATGTAACTTTTTATTGAACATTAATAAAATAGTTTATTTTGTTTGTATTGAGTAGATCTTGCCATATTAACCCTAATCCAATAAACTAAACATCCTAGGCTGATACTATGAGGCTTGAACTAGTATGTAGGGACATACGGGGAAAAATGTTCAAGATTCAACCTAAAGGGTCTATAGTATAGGGATAAGGTTGGGTACCTTCTCCTGGTGACACTATGGATACAACCCACTTTGTATTATGATATAAACGCAATGATCCAATGCGTTCATGTAGTTGACATGCAAGTGATGGTATCCTATGCAATGAGTTTGCATAAGACAGAACCGTGAAATAGTTAACCACTAACTGTAACATTGTTAGTTGGCTTGGTTTCTATTTCAGTAGGATGACCTAGGCAACTCGATCTCAATCCTAAGTGGATTATGGACTCCTGTTCACGAGGGGTTGTCCTTTGATTTGATGGGTGAGAGTGGCCAGCACGCCGACTCAATAAGCCTACCATTTTGGGGACAATAACTAGTGGGGAGCTGGGAACATAATCACACAATATGAAATTCACTCCTTCCCGACTCTAGGGTAAGTAGAGGTGTGTTTCCTTAAGTGATGTCTCCGGGACTTGAATAATGGGCCCAACCCTCTCTATGGCACGAGAGGGACTTTTATTTGTTGGTTGGACCTCAAACAGGTTGTTCATTAGAGGAGCATTGGGGACTTAAGGACAAAGATGTAACCCAGGGGTAAAACGGTAATTTGACCGTATTGGGGTACGAACACACGTGAAGGACTGACTTGCCGTTATTGGTCGATATCCGTGGACACAGAAATATTCTACAGTGTGAGGAGTGTAACTGTGGGTCTTTAGTGGAGTGATCCACAGTTAACGAATGGAGACTAACTTGGTTAATGAGTTTAAGTTGATTAGTCTCGTATCGTTGGAGCTTCTGATCTGTAGGTCCATTAGGTCCCACTTGTAGCTCCTAAAGAGACTTGAAGCAATTAAATATAAATTGAAAATGTTCAATTTATTTGGGGAATCGAATAATGTATGTTGATGCATTATAATATAATTTTTGAATTAATTTCAAAAATTAATTCTTGAGAGAAAATATTTGAAAGAGTTCAAATAAATTTTAATATGAATTGGATTCATGATGTGCAAATCGCTTACCGCAAGTGTACGGGTCAAGTAATAATATAGTGAATGTGAAATTCGAATATCGTCCTCTGGATTGGTTTCTAATCAATTTTAATTACCGAAAATACCTTTGACCGATTTTATTTAGGGAACTAAATTGAGTGAGAATGAGATTAAATCAAACACAAGGCAATGCAAAAAGTGACAAACAAATGGAAAGATTGGTCTTAGGGATTTGACTTCACCAATTGGGATTATGGAATAATTAATGGATTATTAACATGCAATGATTCATAAATCTTGGAAACCTAATATCACACATACCTCTCCCGAGCATACATGATTTTCCCACATGCAATTTAACCTGATATCCCTATCTAAATTCAATAAGCATGCAAGGCATTAAGGATACCCTTTTTAACGATTTCTAGAATTAACTATTATCTCCCGATCTCTAGCTAAATCCTAGTTATGCATAACGATTTCTAAGCTAAATCCTCTCTCCCGAGTTAGATTTAAGCATAAACAACATTCAATTCATGGCCGGAAAATTGAAAGCACTAAGGACACAAATATGCATAAATGAATCATTAACATAAAACCATAAAATTAATCCATAACGTGTCCAACGGCTACATCAATCCCTAAGAGTCAGAATCTAGCCAATCATACACAGCGTTACAATATGACTATGATCTAAAACCGCCACAAAAACTAACTAACGTGAGGGAAAGAAGAATAGAACTCTATGTAGGCCGAGACCGAACATCCCCGTCACGATCCCCACGAACAATGGGTTGATTTCCACCTTGCTCCCTTTGCTTATGCCTCAAAAGCCTCTGTTTTGCTCTGTTTTACGGCTCCAAAACGTCCCAAAAAGAAGTCCCAAAAAACCTAGCCTCAACTAATATATATTCTGATTTTTTCGTCGTAGCGTCGAGAAGCTGTCAAGACAGCGTCTCGACGCTGCCTTTAAAACGCGTGTTTCTGGAATGGAAATTACACAGCGTCGAGACACTAAGGTCGCAGCGTCGAGACGCTGTGACCTTTTAGCGCCTGATCAGATATGGAATGCTAGCGTCGAGACGCTCAAGAGCTAGCGTCGAGACGCTAGCCTGCGGTTGACCCTACTTTGACTTTTCCTTCTTTGATTCTTTTTTCATTCCTTGATCTCTTTTCGCCTCCGAACATCCAATTGGCTCCAATATTAATTTCCTACAAATATCACATGAAAATGCATAAAATATGGCCAATAAATCATAAAAGACTAGCTAAATAGATTAGGGAAAACTAGCTAGCTCTGCTCGCTATCAATTCATATTAATTTTAATTTTAATAAAAACCCTAAGATTAAATATATGATATTTAATTGGGTAATTAATTAATTATGGAATTAATTAATTATTTATTAAAATTAGATATTGTTCAGATAATAGATTTGAACTTATTAATAGACTTGTTTCCTATTAGGTAAAGGTCTTGACCTTTACCTATATATAGGACCCCTGGGGTGGGGTGAAAGGCATCCCATTGACTCTCCTTCTCTCAGAGATCTCTCTCAAAAGACTCCCACAAGTCTCCTGCTTCAAGAAGTCTTAGAGATATACCGGTGTAACCGATTGGTGGTCTTCGCATAAGAAGGTTGCTATGTTTTCAATCCTATTAACAAGAAAAGGCGAATCGATCAAGGCTTTCTACAAAAGTAAGTTTTCTATGAAACTCTTGATCATTAGGATCATCTAGATTAGATCTAGTTAATTTTTAGCATGTTTATAGTCGTTGTACAACCCTCTAAATATAGATTTATCGCTGTATTCTTTTGCAAATTGTATTGGTATTTCAATTACAATCTAAGACTATGCGTGAAGGATTGGAATTCCATAATTCCGTAAAGCGGAAGCGTGATTGGGACCGATTCGTAATTAATTTTGTTTAATCTAAAATACCAATACATTGGTAATAATATTATAACTATTCTAAATATATATTAAGGCTAAGCATACAAAAATATTAGATCTAAATCTAATTTATAAAGCAACAAATTACTTACTCTCGTTGACGACTCAGATTAAATTCACCAACTGCTTGTGAATTAATCACGAACTAGTGCGAACACCACCACTATGGCTACACTGGTATGACTCTGAGACTTCTAAAGGCAGGAGACTGATGGGAGTCTAGAGGAAGCCTTGAGAGGAATTCTCTGAGAGAAGGAGAATGATTGGGATGGATTTCACCCACCTCAGGGGTCCTATTTATAGGTAAAGGTGATAATTGCCCAAAAGGTAGTTATTTAGGCCTCATTTATATAAGGATTTGTGTGTCTTTAATGCTTAATAGGGTTGGTTTTAGAGAGATATTACATGATTTAACCCATTTGGAAGAATGGAAGCTTTGGAAATCACTTTGTGCAGATTATGTTGTTGGGCGACTGGAGGGAGCAAATTCTGTGCTGCAGCAAAACTGGGAGCAGAAACTGCCACGTCACAGCTCGTTAGCCAACTTCATGAACCGACTTCTGTTGAGTTATTTTCGGGACAAAGGAGCAAGGAAAGCCTTACACGTGTCCTAGTTGACCTAATTCAAGCCTCCTATCACCTCTATAAAAGGAAGGAGCTGCCCAAGTCCAAATTATTCCACTTTTGGGAGAGAATATTCCATGTTTTCCCTTGGAAGCCGAATAGTATAGGGAGATTGAAGATCATCAAGAACACCATCTTCCGCAAGCTGATTAGGGAGTTTACTTTCTTTATTAACTTGTGGTTATGGACATGCATACTCAGATTGTAATTCGTATTCCTATGCCTATTATGAACTAAATAGCTTAAGGTGTTGGTTAGGAATAATGTGATTACTATGCTTCATCTCTAGTAATATATTGACTATCGCATTTTGGTTAATTTTTGTGCTTATTCTCATTTTATGCCCGCCTGGCCAGCCGGTATGGATAGCTCTCTCTAGTTTCAGGGATGATTTAGAGAGTGTGGCAATTATCCACACTACGATCATTGTGTATTGGTGAACGCCAGTGACTGAGGTAGGGATAGCCAGTTGCCTAGTGCCTGATCGGTCGCACTTCATTCGGGTTGAAACACATCCCAAAAGATTTGGAGTTCCGGGAGGAATCCGCTAATAATACTGCGGGAAATGCATGATCAATAATATTGCTAGAGCATATTTTAGAACAATCACTAAAACCTAACCAGCGCCTGTCTTTAATCTGTCTATCTATTTGTTTACTTATTGTTCTGTCATTTATTTTTCTTCAGCATAATTCCGATAAAACCAAATCATTTTACTATTCTTGAAACCATTGGAAAGTTACACAAAAATAGGTAGAGTGGAAACTAATTCAGGGCTCGGATTGATAATATTACTTGCTACAGACTGTGTATACTTGCACAGGAATTCTAGAGTATTTTATATCATATTTTACTCACTCTAGGAACCCGACAAAAGGCCAAGACCTTTTTCCTAATAGGAAAAGGAAGACCTTTTTCCTAATTAGGAAAAGGAAGACATTTTCCTAATAGGAAAAGGTCTCTAATTTTAATAAGTAAATAATTAATTCCATAATTAATTAATTTTCCCAATTAAATATCATAAATTTAATCTTAGGGATTTTATTAAAATTAAAATTAATATGAATCCAATTCATATTAAATTTATTTGAACTCTTTCAAATATTTTCTCTCAAGAATTAATTTTTTAAATTAATTAAAAAATTATATTATAAAGTTTCATAAACTTTATATTATAATGCATCAATATAGATTATACGATTCCCCAAATAAATTGACCACTTTCAATTTACAATTTATACTTAATTGCCTCAAGTCTCTTTACGAGCTACCAGTGGGACCTAATGGACCTACAGATCAGAAGCTCCAACGATACGAGACTAATAGGCCAAACTCATTGACCAAGTTTAGTCAACATTCGTTAACTGTGGGTCACTCCACTAAAGACCCACAGCTGCACTCTTCTCACTGTAGAATATTTCTGTGTCCATGGATATCGACCAAGCAGTAAGTCAATCTTTCACGTGTGTTCGTAACACCAGTTGGGTCAAATTACCGTTTTACCCCTGGGTTACCTCTGGTTACTTAAGTACTACTGATTCCTCTAATGAACAAGTTGTTTAGGGTCCAACCACTAAACAGGAGTTCCTCTCAGGCTAGGAGAGGACGGCGCGCCTTTGTTCAAGCCCTGAAATCAGCCCTTAAGGGAACACACATCTACTTACCCCAATAGGGGAAGAAGTGAATTCCATCTTGTACTGCTATGTTCCCAGCCCCCATTCGGTCTTGCCCCTGAAATGGTAGGATTGTTGAGTCGGCGAACTGACCACTCTCACCCATATAAATCTAAGGACAATCCCTCCTGAAAGGGGTTCATAACAGACTCAGGATTGAGATCGAGTTACCTAGGTCATCCTTTTGGAATAGAAACCTAAACTAGTTAACGGCGTTACATCTAGTGGTTACTATTTCGCGGTCCGGTCTTATGCAAACTCATTGCATAGAATACCCCCACCCGCATGTCTCCTACATGGATGCTTTGGGTCATTGCATCTGTATCGAATACAAGGTGGGTCGTATCACATAGTGTCACCAGGATAAGGTACCCAACCTTATCCTTATACTATAGACCTTTTAGGTTGTTACTTGGACACTGATCCCCGTATGTCCCCACATACTAGTCCAAGTTTCATTTAAACAACCTTGGATCTTAGTTTATTGGATTTAGGGTTTATTAATGCAAACTCGATTATTCAATAACCAAATTACTGAATTACTCAAATAACACTTTATTGAGATCGATTAATTTGTTTCATTTACTATCTACGAGTTTTAGGGCATAAAACCCAACAACTCCCACTTGAACTAAAACTCTAGTGGGCAATGTACATCAACAATCAAAATTGAATGAATAATCATTGAAGTAGGAATAGTAGTTTGTATTAATACTGTATGAGTAGGTACAAATACAGATAAATACAATAAACTAGGGCATTCACAATACCCATTACACTTTGGTATGAGTAGGTGTTGGGTTTCTAGAGTGAGTAAAAATATGGTATAAAAAGACTCTAGGATTCCTGTGCAAGTATACACAGTCTGCAGCAAGTAATATTATCAATCCGAGTCCTGAATTAGCTTTCACTTTACCTATTTTGCGTAACTTTCTAATGGGTTCAAAGATGGTAACAATAATTTGGTTTTATAAGAATTAGGATGGAGCAAAATAAATGACAGAACAAAGAATAAACGAATAGGCAAGCAGATTAAAGACAGGCGCTGGTTAGGATTAATAGTTGTTTAAAAAGATGCTCTAGCAATATTATTGATCATGCAACTCTTGCAGTATTATTAGCGGATTCCTCCCGGAACTCCGGATCTTTTGGAATGTGTTTCAACCCTAATGAAGTGCGACCGATCAAGCACTAGGCAACTGGTTATCCCTAGCTCAGTCACTGGCGTTCACCAATACACAATGATCGTAGTGTGGATAATTGCCACACACTCTCTAAATCATCCCTGAAACTAGAGAGAGATATTCACACCGGCTGGGCAGGCGGGCATAAAATGTAAATAGGCACAACAATTAACCAAGATGCAATAATCAATATATTACTAAAGTTTAAGCACAGCAACTACATGTTCCTAACGAACACCTTAAACTACTTAGTTCATAATAGGCATGGAAACACGAATTACAATCTGAGTAGGCATGTCCATAATCACAAGAAAATAAAGAAAATAATAATCTCCTCAATCAACTTGCGGATAACGGTGTTCTTGGTAATCTCCAATCTCTCTATACTATTCGGCTTCCAAGGAAAGTTGGAATGCTTTTGACTTCGACGGCTACTTCCTTTTATAGAAGGATAGGAGGCTTGAATTAGGTCAACTTGGACACGTGTAGGGCTCTCCTTGCTCCTTTATCCCGAAAATAACTCAACAGAAGTCGGTTCATGAAGTTGGCTAACGAGCTGTGACGTGGCAGTCTTTCACCCAGTTTTGCTGCAGCATGGAATTTGCTTCCTCCAGTTGCTCAGCAGCATAATCTGCACAAAATAATTTCCAATGCTTCCATTCTTCCAAATGGGTTAAAACATGTAATATCTCTCTAAAACCAACACTATTAAGCCTTAAAGACACAAAAAATCTTATGTAAATGAGGCCTAAATAACTACCTTTTGGGCAGTTATCACACCCCCAAACTTGAACTATTGCGCGTCCCGAGCAATACTAACTCGCCTTCCCTTAAGAATTTATTACATTAGACAAAGAATTAGCTTAATCAAATCAGACAATCCAATACTACGTTTGACCTTTACCTGAGCACTCTACAAAACCGAGCTCTGCTACAGCAAAATGATTCCTCCAGCAGGGACAAATAATCACCACTTTCAAATCAATTCTAAAAACTCTCCACAGCCTAGCTATATTATCAGACACACATTTTTTTTCTTGAAGGGGTTTATATTCTTGTTTTTCAGACTTTAAGCAGCCCTACAGTCATAAGCTCTTAAGCATGGGATGACCCACTTTATGGTGCAGTATACCCTTGCCTCAAACTCATCACCAACTAGGCTCAATACACTTTATAAAGCTAAAAAATCCTTAGTTATTCCATCTCTTGCCCCTCAGAATGGCGACATTTTGTGATGAAGCTCACCTAAGTTTTGGGAGACAGAAAAACTGCTGGATCATCATTCATCCTTCAAAACTTTTGCTCCATCCATTTTTTAGCAAAATTTTCAACAATCAATTTTTTCAGCAAATAATAATTCTCATTTTTTCACATTACCTAGGTCATCTTTTGACACGAAGACAAACTGTGGGTATCACAAATGTCCCCGGTTACTCAATAACCGAAAAATTTTTTACTTTGAAGGAGAGGAATGCTCGAGCAAAACAATTGGAGTAGCAAAAAGTCCCCCAAACTTGAATTATTCATTGTCCCCAATGAATCATTAATTTTGCAAATTATACCCTCAAACTTAAATTTTTCTTTCTGAATTTTAAACTAAGCGTGGGACTAGAACTAAGCTAAAAGTGGATCATATAAGTCAATACTACCTCAAAAATCTTCTTTGCCGCAGCAATAGTCCAGGCTAGAAGAAATGCTCAAGCAAAAGATTTCTGGAGATCAGCATACCTTGATCTAATTAAGCGTAATTGATAGCGAGCATAGCTAGCTATCTTTATTTATTTAATTTAGCTAGTCTTTGATGATTATCGGCCATTTTATTGCACTTAATTGTTTATTTTGTAGGAAATGGTTGATTGGAGCTATAGCGCAATATTAGAGTTAATCGGGTGCTCGGGACGTGAAAAGATGCAAATGAATGAAAAGAGTTAAAGAGGAAAAAGTCAAATTTCGGTCAACAGCAGGCTAGCGTCTCGACGCTAGCTCTTGAGCGTCTCGACGCTCACATTCCATATCTGATTAGGCGCGTAAAGGTCATAGCGTCTCGTAGCTTAGGGATTGATGTAGTTAATTAAGTTTATGGATTGATTTATGGTTTAAGTTGTGCAATGTTATTATGTTTGTAATCTTGATTTAATGCATTCAATTAATTGGCCATTAGTTGAATGATTTAAGTTTTGAATCTAGCTCGGGAGAGGGGATTTGATTTAGACTTACTCAAGATTGCATGACTAAAGTTTATTTTCTAATTCGTGACGGTTTTAGATTAACTTTAGAATTGGTTAAAAGATCTCATTGCCTTGCATGATTAATAAACTTAGATAGGGATATCAAGTTGGTTAATTTGCATGAGAATCAATTATACTCGGGAGAGGTAGTTGTGATTAAAGGGTCTTTGGCTCATAATTTCATTGTGCATAATAACTTATTCTTTAAAATCAATCCTAAGCTAAATCGGCGAAATCAATTCCCTAAGTAGTTTTCCCAATTGAAATTCCATACTTTTTACTTGCTTTGAATTAGTTTTCATATCATTTAATCATCACTTTTTGATCCCTAAATAAAATTGGGCAAGATAATTCACAATACTTGATTTGCTTAAAAATCAAATCCAGAGGACGACACTCGTTTATACGAACTCTTTATTATTACTTGACCCGTGCGCTTGCGGTTAGGAAAAGTCCACATCAGTAATCAGTCCAAGCTTCAAGAATTCAGAAGAAAATTAGTTAAGTTAGAGAAACTCAGTGCATATAAAATGAAAAACATCCGGAAATTTCATTAAAAACCTAAAAAGATATTACAAAAGCAAAGATATATTTTTTCCAAGAAGCAGAAAAATTAAAAGAAACAAGCAAACATATTTAGCAAGCGGGGTCAGATATGCGCGAGCAAACAAAATAATAAGAACAAAAATAATGCTCGCTGAAGATCATCTCATCCATCAATCTTCCCGACCCTGCTCTTCATCATCATTCTCTTCTTCTCTTTCAACAGGTGGGGGCGGAATCCAGGGGTTCAACAGATCCTTATGGAATGCAGGAAGGGCTGGATACGGTTTGGAAAAATTCTCTTGCAGCGTCCTTCTGAAGCTGGCATCCCGATTCTTAACATAGTTCCAGAAGGTTAAAGTTTGCCTTTCAGCAAACTCCTGCCTACTGGCCGAAAGTGCAAGTTGTTCTAGAATCGTGTTAATGCAGTAGATAAGCCCTCCTTGACGTACCTCCTGCATGCGCTGGAGACGTGCCAAATTGGGTGTGTCGATGATCCCTTTGTCAAAGAGGATCACATCTCCCTCATCCACTGGAACCCCTGCTTTACTGCAAAGCATTGTAATTGTATTTAGGAAGAACAACTTCCCCACCTTCTTTTTCCAGCAACCAGAAATTTCCCTCGCAATGATCCTCCCTACGTTAATACTGAGAGACCGCAAGATGGCAAAAGATAGGAGAACCCGTTCCCTGGAGATTGTCGAGTCATGTGTTGTTGGAAGCATCCTCTGTCTAATAAATCCCATCCACGTGTTCGCTTCCCTTTTCAAATAAGACGACTGGAATGTCCTCTTCTGAGTTTTGGATAACTGCCACTGTGCCCCTTCAATTCCTACCTCCCGCACAACATCACTTAGTTGCTCATCAGATGGCGCCACAACCATCTCATTATATGCCGCATGGGGAAAGTTCTGAAGATTATATAGTGCGTTGATAGCACTCGGACTCCAATCTACCTCGACTCCTTGGACAACTACCTTGAAACCATCCTCCTTGTCAATGTTAGCATAAAATTCACGCACCACCTGTGCGTTTACAGACTCAGGCTTCGCACAAAACAGCTCCCAGCCGTGGTCTGCAATACCGGTCCTCATAAACTATGGAAGATCACCATTGAAACCGCGCTCAAACAAGAAATCTCTTTTCAGAATCTCAGCGTATTTTGCTCTGGCAAAATTATTGGCGAAGCGATCAAATGGTAACTGTTGTTCTTCTATTTCATCGTGTTCCTCCGATGCTTCCGCAATGTTTTTGCCCTTTTCCGCCCTACGCTTGAGCAACTGTTCTTCCTCAGCTCTTTTTTTTGTTTCTTCTCTCACTTTGTCCTCAGCTTCTTTTTTCTCTCTTTCCCTTCGATCTTCCTCAGAATCCGATGATGGAGGCGATGGGGTATTTCGAATCACCCTGATGCGGACCGCCTTCCGCTTAATGCTGCGTCGCTTTGGTGGCTCAGGCATGATTACCTCCACCTGAGCTTCCTGCACCGGTTCTGGTGTATTCTCTTTTTCAGGCACAACTGCAGCCTGTTGGCTGCGAACTTCATCAGCCTTTGTTTCTTGATTCTTCTCAACATTCTCTTCTTGAATCGTATCTGTGTTTTGCACCTCAGGTTCTTGTGTATTTCCTTCCTCCGTTGTAGTGGCAACATCCTCTGCCACCTCCTGAACTTCTCCCTGTTCTGCAGCCCTTTTCTGCCTTTTCCTTTGCTTGGCCTCTTTTTCCTCTGGCGTTCTTTTCTTTTTAGTTTTTACCTTCGGTACCTCAGGGGTAAGCGCAACCTCTTCCTCCTCATTCTCTCTTTCTTTCCTTGCTCGTGTTTTCGCCATGAGAATGCAAAGATTTTACAGAGAAGAGCACCGCAGGAAGAAGAAAAAGAAATACGAACAGGGAAGAAAGTAAATACAAAGTTGAGATGAAAAGAAACGTACCACCGTCTCCCAATAAATAAGGTACAACAAAATCAAATCCTAACTGAAAAGTTATGCGTTGCATTAAATTTTATTCCCGTTTAATTTTAAATGCATGCAAATTGGAAATTCAAAACCAGCAACGGTAAAATGTTGAATTTTAATCGCTCATGGTAAATCTTTATGCACTGTCCATCATCAGAGCCCTTGGATGATCTCTGTGTGACACGTGGCTTCACCAGATGACGCATGCAAATTTACGTGCTAAAGAAAATCCCAACGGTAAAAATAATAAATTTCCCACAAATTCCTTTCTAATTCGGATGATTTTGCTTCAGCCAAAACCTTGCCATAACAACCTGCCGAACCCGAAGAATCCTAGATACGAAATTCAAATTTCAAAATAGAAAACCAAATCTTCTAAAAAAAACTAATCAAATCAAATTTAATCCTTCTTGAAGCCGAATTAATTTAGAGAAAATCTTTATTAACTCAAACTAAACAGAATTAAAATAACTGAAAATAAAATCTAGAACTTAATCTAAGAAAATCTAATTAATGAAAAGATAATCCAAAGATAATTTAAATAAATATTCTGAGAATAAAATCAAATCAAATTCAAAACAAAACAAAATCTAAAATAATAAAAATACTAAAATCTAATAAACTATGCAAAAATCAAACCTAACCTAATCGAAATTAAAAAAAAATAAATCAGCGAAAAATAAAATTAATACAAACTCTGGGAGCTCAAAATTTTGCTCTGTGAAATGCTCCCGCAAAAATCTTGCTCTCTCAATCATCAACTAACCTTAGGGAAGGATATTTCGACTGAAACTCCTCACTCCAATAATGCTTCACACGCTGTCCATTCACCTTGAACACTCTCCCATCTTTTTCATCCTGCAAAGTAATTGCTCCATGGGGAAAAACCTCAATCACAGTGAACGGTCCTGACCATTTAGATTTTAGTTTTCCAGGAAATAATTTCAATCTAGAATTATAAAGCAAGACTTTTTGACCCTTTACAAACTCTTTAGATTTTATTTTCTTGTCATGCCATAGCTTAGTTTTTTCTTTATATATTTTTGCATTCTCATAAGAAAATTGGCGAAATTCCTCTAATTCATTAAGCTGCAACATTCTTATTGCTCCTGCATGACTTAGATCAAAATTTAACTTTTTCAAAGCCCAAAACGTTTTATGCTCTAGCTCCAATGGTAAATGGCAAGCTTTCCCATATACTAACCCATAGGGAGACATACCTAGAGGAGTCTTATAGGCTGTCCTATAAGCCCAAAGAGCCTCATCCAACCTAAAAGACCAATCCTTTCTAGATGGATGAACTACTTTCTCTAAAATCGATTTTATTTCCCTATTACTAATTTCAGCTTGACCATTTTCTTGTGGGTGATAAGGGGTAGCTATCCTATGCTTAATCTCATACTTAGCTAACAGCTTAGTTAAGATATTATTAACAAAATGTGTACCCTCGTCACTCACTAGAGCCCTAGGTGTCCCAAACCGCGCAAACATGTGCGATTGAAGAAGCCTTGCAACTGTCTTGGCATCACTCTGATGACATGCAATGGCCTCCACCCACTTGGACACATAATCAACTGCCAATAAGATAAAAACATTGCCATTAGAAGGGGGAAATGACCCCATAAAATCAATACCCCAAACATCAAATAATTCAACTTCTAAAATGTAAGTAAGAGGCATTTCATCTCTAGGCCCTAAATTTCCTCTCCTTTGGCAAGCATCACATTGCTTGTAGAACCAATGGGCATCCTTGAATAAGGCGGGCCAGAAGAATCCACAATGCAAAATCCTCATAGCTGTCCTCTGACCGCTGAAATGACCTCCATACGGCGAAGAGTGACATTGCTCCAGGATTTCCTTTGCTTTAGCACCTGAAACACACCTACGAATAATACCGTCAGAGCATTGCTTATACATAAATTGCTCATCCCAATAGAAAAATTCCGCATCATGCTTAAACTTTTTCTTCTGCCTCCAATCCATGTCAATAGGGGTGACTCCCTTTACCAAAAAGTTGGCAATATCAGCATACCAAGGGGCATCCCTGACTACCTTTACCTCAACAGCAAAAAGTTGTTCATCTGGAAAAGCATCTGAAATGACAGATTGCTCCAGCAAAGTTGATGATGGATCAAGACGAGATAAGTGATCTGCAATAACATTATCTGATCCCTTCTTATCCTTTATCTCCAAGTCGAACTCCTGCAACAATAAAACCCAACGAATTAGTCTAGGCTTTGCATCCTTCTTAGTCATTAAATACCTTATTGCTGCATGATCTGTGAACACCGTGACTTTGGATCCAACAAAATATGGCCGAAATTTCTCAAAAGCAAACACCACAGCTAACAACTCCTTTTCAGTAGTTGTATAGTTGACTTGTGCCTCATTTAAAACCCTGCTTGCATAATATATAGGATGGATAAATTTGCCCTGCTTTTGCCCCAGCATAGCACCTACTGCAACATCACTCGCATCACACATTACCACAAATGGTAAATTCCAATTAGGTGCACAAAGAATAGGTGCTGACACTAAAGCAGCTTTCAAAGTCTCAAAAGCCTTCAAACAATATGCATTAAAGTCAAAAACATGATCAGTACACAATAAGTTACAAAGAGGTTTACTGATTTTGGAAAAATCTTTTATGAACCTCCTATAAAATCCAGCATGTCCTAAAAAACTCTGAATTCCATTCACTAAATTCGGTAGTTCTAATCTTTCAATCACCTCTATTTTTGCTCTATCGACCTCTAGACCATTCTTAGAAATCCTATGACCTAGCACTATGCCCTCCTTCACCATGAAGTGGCATTTCTCCCAATTAAGAACTAGATGGGTATCCTCACATCTCTTTAATACCTTACCTAAATTTTCTAAACAATTCTGAAAAGACCCTCCAAACACTGAAAAATCATCCATAAATACCTCAACAGTGGACTCAATCATATCAGAAAAAATTGCTAACATACACCGCTGAAATGTTGCTGGAGCATTGCTAAGGCCAAAAGGCATTCGCCTAAAAGCAAACGTCCCATAAGGGCAGGTAAAAGTGGTTTTCTCCTGATCCTCAGGAGCAATAGTAATCTGGTTGTACCCAGAATAACCATCCAAGAAACAGTAATAGGCCTGACCAGCCAATCTATCCAACATTTGGTCAATAAATGGTACAGGGAAATGGTCCTTACAGGTGGCTTTATTAAGCCTCCTGTAGTCCATGCAAACCCTCCAGCCAGTTACTGTCCTGGTTGGAATCCATTGATGCGCAATTTGCTTACCGCAAGTGTACGGGTCAAGTTATAATATAGTGAATGTAAATTCGAATGTCGTCCTCTGGATTGGTGTCTAGCCAATTTTAATTACCGAAAATACTCTTGGCCAATTTTATTTAGGGAATCAAATTGAATGATAATATAGATGAATCAAACACAAAAAGAATGCAAAAAGTGACAACCTAATGAGAAGAATTGGTCTTAGGGATTTGATTTCACTAATTGGAGTTATGAATTAATAAACGGATTAACACATACTATGATTCATAAATCTTGGCAACTAAAATCACACATATCTCTCCCGAGCATACATGATTCTCCCATATGCAATTGAACTCGATATCCCTATCTAAATCCAATAAACATACAAGGCAATAAGGCTAACCTTTATAACGATTTCTAGAATTAACCTTAATCTCCCGATTTTTAGCTAAATTCTAGTTATGCATATCAATTTCTAATTTAAATCCTCTCTCCCGAGTTAGATTCAATCATAAACATCAATCAATTTATGGCCGGTAAATTGAAAGCATTAAGGACACAAAATATGCATAAATGACATCAATAGCATAAAAACCGTAAATCAATCCATAACGTGCCCAACGGCTACATCAATCCCTAAGATTTAAAGCCTAACTATTCATACACAACGTTACAATATAGCAATAGTCTAAAACAACCATCAAAACTAACTAAAGTGAGGGAAGGAAGAATTAAACTCGTTGTAGGCCGAGACCGAACGTCCCCGTCACGATCCCCACGAACAATGGGTTTGATTTCCAACTTGCCCCCTTTGCTTCAGCTCCAAAATGCCCTGTTTCTACTCTGTTGTCGGCTCCAAAAAGTCCCAAATCGAAGTCCCCAAAAACCTAGCCGAAAAGAAGCTTATATTCTGTTTTTTCGTCATAGCGTCTCAACGCTGCCTTAAAAAACGCGCGTTTCTGGAAATGAAAACTCGCAGCGTCTCGACGCTGTGACCTTTTAGCACCTATTCTGATATGGAATGCCAGCATCGAGACGCTCAAGAAGCAGCGTCTCGACGCTGGTCTGCATTTGACCCCAAATTGACTTTTTCCTTGTTGATTCTCTTCGGTTCTTTTGTATCTTTTCACGTCCCGAACACCCGATTGACTCCAAAATTATGTTTTAGATCCAATCATCAATTTCCTACAAAATAAACATTAAGTGCAATAAAATGGCCAATAAATCATCAAAGATTAGCTAAATTGATTAAGGAAAACTAGCTAGCTATGCTCGCTATCAAACACCCCCAAACTTAAGCTTTTGCTAGTCCTCGAGCAAACTAAAAATCAAACATACAACGGAAGAATGAATGCAACAAACATGACTTAATCCTCAAGGCTCAAAAGTCAATAACCAAGCAAGCAAGAGACATGCACAAAAGGACCAATGAGGGAGACAAATTAAACTTTTTCAAAAATTAACTTGCACAAGCGAGATCTAACTCAACAAGATCAGACTCTATTTTGGTGGTGTTCGTGGGGCTTTTTCAGCTAGAAAAAGAAAGAAAACGTTACTGTTTTTCTGCGATCTCTAGGAGAAAAGGCGATACTAGTCAATAATTTCTACAAGAGTAAGTAGTTCTTGATCTTGGATCATTAGGATCCCCTTTAGATTAGATCTAGAGGATTATATATGATTTTAAGCATGCTTTATAGTTGTTGTACAATAGGTTAAATTGCGTTTTCTGCTGTATATTTATTTGCTAACGTATGATATTTTAATCCCTATTAAAAACTGAGTCAATGGTCTGAAATGTTTCTGCTGCGCTAGGGATTTTATCCATGCACCATCATGCTTCTCCAATTTCATACATTTAATATAACCCTCATACTAAATAACTCATGAAATTTAATCATACATAAATACCATACATTATAACTATTATAACATTCTATTATGCATGATTCATGTTTAAACTATGGTGGGATTTTAATCTATATGACATTCATAAAGCATTAAATAGCTAAATAGACCGGTATTTTGGCACCGTAGGGCATAAAAATGAAAATTTACATTAATTTATCAAAAACTAGCCTTAAAACGCCATGAACCGCCTCTAGATCGGACTGAAAACACCCCGAACCGGACTAAAAACTCCCCGGATCAGACCCAAAAAATCCTCCAATTGGGCCAACGTTTCACAAACCATACCAAAAGGAGCCAAAACTATACCAAAAACAGAAAACCAGGCCAAACCGCACAATTCATGTGGACTTTTTCTACCGCAAGCGCACGGGTCAAGTAATAATAAAGTGTTCGTAAAAACGAGTGTCGTCCTCTGGATTGGATTTTTAAGCAAATCAAGTATTGTGAATTATCTTGCTCAATTTTATTTAGGGATCAAAAAGTGATGAGTGATTAATGGAAAACGAAATCAAAGCAAGTAAAAAGTGTGGAAATTCAATTGGGAAAAATACTTAGGGAATTGATTTCGCCGATTTAGTCTAGGATTGATTTTAAGGAGTAAATTATTATGCACAATGAAATTATGAGCCTAAGACCCATTAATCACAACTACCTCTCCCGAATATAATTGATTCTCATGCAAGTTAACCAACTTGATATCCCTATCTAAGTTTATTAACATGCAAGGCAATGAGATCTTTTGACCAATTCTAAAGTTAATCTAAAACCGTCAGGAATTAGAAAATAAACTTTAGTCATGCAATCTTGAGTAAGTCTATATTAAATCCCCTCTCCCGAGCTAGATTCAAAACTTAAATCATTCAACTAAATGTCAATTAATTGAAAGCATTAAATCAAGATTACAAACATAATAAACATTGCACAACTTAAACCATAAATCAATCCATACACAAAATCAACTACATCAATCCCTAAGCTATGAGTTTAGCTACTCATGAATCTAATTACAAGCTCAACTAAACATAATAAAGCCATAAACTCTAGCTAAAGAAAAGGAAAGGGAAAAGAAAACTCAATGTAGGTCGAGACCGACGTCCCCGTCACGATCCCCACGAACAATGGGTTGATTTCCGATTTTCTCCCTTTCCTTCAGCCTTCAAATCCTCTGTTTTAGCTCTATTTACGGCTCGAAGAAGTCCCAAAATTCATTCCCCCAAAAACCTAGCCGAAAGGAAGTATATATAGTAATTTTTCGTCCTAGCGTCGAGACGCTGCCTCAAAACACGCGTATTCTGAAAAGGGAATTACGCAGCGTTGAGACGCTAAGGTCGCAACGTCGAGACGCTGCGACGATTCCACGCCTATTCTGATATGGAATGCCAGCGTCGAGACGCTCAAGGGCTGGCGTCTCGACGCTAGCCTGCATTTGACAAAATTTTGACTTTTTTCTTTTTGAAGCTTTTTCATTCCTTTACATCTTTTCGCGTCCCGACCACCCGATTAACTCCATTATTGCGCTATAGCTCCAATCAACCATTTTCTACAAAATAAACAATTAAGTGCAATAAAATGGCCAATAATCATCAAAGACTAGCTAAATTTAATAAGTAAAGATAGCTAGCTATGCTTGCTATCAAATACCCCCAAACTATAGCTTTTGCTAGTCCTCGAGCAAACTACAAATCAAACATACAGTAGAAGAATGGATGCAATAATTATGACTCAATCCTCAAGGCTCAACAGTCAATAACCAAGCAAGCAAGAGACATGCACACAAGGACCAATGAGGGAGACAAATTAAAATTTTTCCAAAATTAACTTGCACAAGCTAGATCTAACTCAACAAGATCAGACTCTACTAGCCCGGGATTGAATTATTAAACTCTCAGCTCATCTTCCCTCTACACTGGCACTAAGGTTTCACTAATGAGTTAATGGAACAAATTAGTTTGCTTTCCTCCATACTTAGGTGCTTATAATTAACAATTAAATTAAGCATGTATATGTGGCACTAGCTTTCACACACCCATTGCAGGGACCCTTAACCTGAGTTTTCTCTGGTTGGCCTAACTGATCACAACAGGGGTAGCTCTTTTTGCCTTAATCTTTATTAACCATTGCATATTGCGCGCATAAGTCATGACTTTTTTTTTTCGACAATAACAACAAGAATGATTTTTTTCGTTACGAACATGATAAGCAGATATTCTTTTCTTTTCTCCTAAGCAAGATCAAACATGCTAATTTGCAAAAATTAACTCTTTAGCTCTACCCTACACCTATCAAGGTGACAACAAGCATATGAACCCAATAATTCGCTCCTAAGCATTCAAATCTAAATCTAGCCAAGACAAATACTCTACTCATACAAGCCATCTCCTAGAAAATTTTTAAAATGTATCCCTTTTTGGGTACTCATGCTTACAACTCATCACAAGCTTGAAAAATGACAAGAAAGCCTATCCTAGGACGTCATAATCATGCAAAAATACATCCAGACAACAACCATATGCATAATTCAAAGAAAGCTCAAAACTATAGCCCGAACTCAGATGCTCAAGGGCTCCACAAACATGCTAATCCACCCCCAAACTTAAAACATGCATTGTCCTCAATGTATAAAGAAAATAAAGCATAAACAAGCATGAGAACAATAAAAGAATGAAAGGAGTGAACAATACTGGCCTGGAATAATGATGATTTCTTGACTGAAAGCTTGGAATCTTTAAAGCTTGAAAGCAAAGGAGAGAAAGAAAACAAGACCTACAAAACAAAAACAAACAATAAATCAAAAAGAAAAAGAAAACACACTAAACTTACTTGGCTTGCCTCCCAAAAGCGCTTGTTTAACGTCATTAGCTCGACGTGTTGACTGTGCTTCAAGGAGGCTTCTTTTCTGTGAATCCAACAGAGGTGCTCTTTCTTTCACCTTTCTTGTAACCCATGAAAAGCACTTCATCTTTAGAGTCTTCAACTGCTTTAAAAATTTCTTTTTCGTTCTTGACTCTAATAGTGATCTCCCTGCGCTCAATATCAATAATCACTTGCCCAGTAGCGAGAAATGGTCTTCCTAATATGACAGGCATTGAAGGATTTTCTATCATATCCATAACATATAAATCAATAGGGAGGAAAAATCTACCTACTCTGATTAAAACATTTTCTACAATGCCAACTGGTCTAACCACAAACTGATCAGCCAATTGGAGCTTAACAGGAGTAGATTTAATCTCACCTATATCTAACTTTTTACACAAGGATAAAGGAATAGTATTAATGCTAGCACCTAAATCACATAATGCTCTGAAAGAATAAGTACCAAAACTACAAGGAACAGAAAAACTCCCTGGATCTGCTACTTTTTCAGGTACCTTCTGTTGTACTCTGGTGCTGCATGTGGAAGCAATATATACAGTGTCAACCTTCTTTTCCTTTCGCTTCTTTGCTAACCACTCCTTCATGAACCTGTTATACTGTGGCATCTCTAATGCCTCTACAAAAGGAATATTAATGTTCAGATTCATAAAAGCATTCATAAACTTATCAAATTGAACTTGATTGTTCTTTTTCTTCTTTTTCTTTTTCTTTTCTTTGGGAACCATCAGTGTGGGAGAAGGAATATGAGGCTCAGGTTCAGGCTTTTCAGCCTCATCTGATGATGTGTCCTCCTCAGCTTCCCCTGTAGGCGTGTCATACTCCTCATAATCAGGTTCCTCTTCAGCTTCCTCCTGGTGCACAGTGATTGCCTTACAGTACTCCATCTGGGTTTTCTCTTGCTTAGCTGGGGTATTACCTTTGTTCATGGTGCTTACAACACTCACCAACTGTCCCAGCTGAGTATCAATATTCTTGATGGCAGCACTGTGGCCATTCACCGTTGAGTTGATGGCAATGATACCTCCTCCAATTTAGTTGTCCTGCTACTAGACTCTGCAATGAAAGCTCCAACAAGATCTTCTAACTTTTTATTTTCTTGAGTTTGAGGGGCAAACCCAGGAGGATTCAGAACATTCTTAGTATTAGCATAAGAGAAATTTTCATGGTTCCTATTGTTAGGGTGATAATTTGTAGGTGTGGCATTATTATTATATCCCCTAGAATGAAAATTTGATACATACTGAACTTGCTCGATGGTCTCCTCCTGAGGTCTAGATGCCAAAGCAGCAGCTGATTCAATTGATTGAGCACTCCCTGTACCTAAAAATTTCATAAAAGCATTAGCAAGGGAGGTCATCTGGGCCTGGAGTGCACTTATCTTGTCAACCTCAAACACTCCAGCAGCAATCTTTTTGGGTGTAGACCGCTCAGATGGCCACTGATAGCTGTTGGTGGCCATATCCTCTAGAAGTGTGCGAGCGTTTTCCAGGGTCTTGGACAACAGAGTCCCACCTGTAGCTGCATCAACAATCGTCTTTGTACTAGGAGTTAAACCATTATAAAACAATTGAACCTGAAGCCAGTCGGGGTATCCATGCTGAGGGCACTTCCTCAGTAGCTCTTTAAATTGCTCCCAGGCCTCGAACAACTGCTCATCATATTGTTGTTGGAATGTCCCAATCTCGGTCCTCAGCTTGACCGTCTATGCAGGAGGGAAAAATTTCTTTAAAAAGGCCTGGACCAAAGCATCCCAGGTGGTGATGCTCCCAGGGGGAATGGACTGCAACCAATCTCGTGCTTTATCCTGCAAAGAAAAAGGAAATAAACGTAAGCGAATAGCATTATTATGCATTATTATGCACAATGAAAAAGTGATGAGTGATTAATGGAAAACTAAATCAAAGCAAGTAAAAAGTGTGGAAATTCAATTGGGAAAAATACTTAGGGAATTGATTTCGCCGATTTAGCCTAGGATTGATTTTAAGGAGTAAATTATTATGCACAATGAAATTATGAGCCTAAGACCCTTTAATCACAACTACCTCTCCCGAGTATAATTGATTCTCATGCAAGTTAACCAACTTGATATCCCTATCTAAGTTTATTAACATGCAAGACAATGAGATCTTTTGACCAATTCTAAAGTTAATCTAAAACCGTCAGGAATTAGAAAATAAACTTTAGTCATGCAATCTTGAGTAAGTCTATATTAAATCCCCTCTCCCGAGCTAGATTCAAAACTTAAATCATTCAATTAATGGCCAATTAATTGAAAGCATTAAATCAAGATTACAAACACAATAAACATTGCACAACTTAAACCATAAATCAATCCATACACAAAATCAACTACATCAATCCCTAAGCTATGAGTTTAGCTACTCATGAATCTAATTACAAGCTCAACTAAACATAATAAAACCATAAACTCTAGCTAAAGAAAAGAAAGGGAAAAGAAAACTCAATGTAGGCCGAGACCGACGTCCCCGTCACGATCCCCACGAACAATGGGTTGATTTCCGATTTTCTCCCTTTGTTTTAGCCTTCAAATCCTCTGTTTTAGCCCTGTTTACGGCTCCAAGAAGTCCCAAAATTCATTCCCCCAAAAACCTAGCCGAAAGGAAGTATATATAGTAATTTTTCGTCCTAGCGTCAAGACGCTGCCTCAAAACACGCGTATTCTGAAAAGGGAATTACGCAGCGTCGAGACGCTGCGACGATTCCACGCCTATTCTGATATGGAATGCCAGCGTCGAGACGCTCAAGGGCTGGCGTCTCGACGCTAGCCTGCATTTGACAAAATTTTGACTTTTTTCTTTTTGAAGCTTTTTCATTCCTTTACATCTTTTCGCGTCCCGAGCACCCGATTAACTCCATTATTGCGCTATAGCTCCAATCAACCATTTTCTACAAAATAAACAATTAAGTGCAATAAAATGGCCAATAATCATCAAAGACTAGCTAAATTTAATAAGTAAAGATAGCTAGCTATGCTTGCTATCAAATACCCCCAAACTATAGCTTTTGCTAGTCCTCGAGCAAACTACAAATCAAACATACAGTAGAAGAATGGATGCAATAATTATGACTCAATCCTCAAGGCTCAACAGTCAATAACCAAGCAAGCAAGAGACATGCACACAAGGACCAATGAGGGAGACAAATTAAAATTTTTCCAAAATTAACTTGCACAAGCTAGATCTAACTCAACAAGATCAGACTCTACTAGCCCGGGATTGAATTATTAAACTCTCAGCTCATCTTCCCTCTACACTGGCACTAAGGTTTCACTAATGAGTTAATGGAACAAATTAGTTTGCTTTCCTCCATACTTAGGTGCTTATAATTAACAATTAAATTAAGCATGTATATGTGGCACTAGCTTTCACACACCCATTGCAGGGACCCTTAACCTGAGTTTTCTCTGGTTGGCCTAACTGATCACAACAGGGGTAGCTCTTTTTGCCTTAATCTTTATTAACCATTGCATATTGCGCGCATAAGTCATGACTTTTTTTTTTCGACAATAACAACAAGAATGATTTTTTTCGTTACGAACATGATAAGCAGATATTCTTTTCTTTTCTCCTAAGCAAGATCAAACATGCTAATTTGCAAAAATTAACTCTTTAGCTCTACCCTACACCTATCAAGGTGACAACAAGCATATGAACCCAATAATTCGCTCCTAAGCATTCAAATCTAAATCTAGCCAAGACAAATACTCTACTCATACAAGCCATCTCCTAGAAAATTTTTAAAATGTATCCCTTTTTGGGTACTCATGCTTACAACTCATCACAAGCTTGAAAAATGACAAGAAAGCCTATCCTAGGACGTCATAATCATGCAAAAATACATCCAGACAACAACCATATGCATAATTCAAAGAAAGCTCAAAACTATAGCCCGAACTCAGATGCTCAAGGGCTCCACAAACATGCTAATCCACCCCCAAACTTAAAACATGCATTGTCCTCAATGTATAAAGAAAATAAAGCATAAACAAGCATGAGAACAATAAAAGAATGAAAGGAGTGAACAATACTGGCCTGGAATAATGATGATTTCTTGACTGAAAGCTTGGAATCTTTAAAGCTTGAAAGCAAAGGAGAGAAAGAAAACAAGACCTACAAAACAAAAACAAACAATAAATCAAAAAGAAAAAGAAAACACACTAAACTTACTTGGCTTGCCTCCCAAAAGCGCTTGTTTAACGTCATTAGCTCGACGTGTTGACTGTGCTTCAAGGAGGCTTCTTTTCTGTGAATCCAACAGAGGTGCTCTTTCTTTCACCTTTCTTGTAACCCATGAAAAGCACTTCATCTTTAGAGTCTTCAACTGCTTTAAAAATTTCTTTTTCGTTCTTGACTCTAATAGTGATCTCCCTGCGCTCAATATCAATAATCACTTGCCCAGTAGCGAGAAATGGTCTTCCTAATATGACAGGCATTGAAGGATTTTCTATCATATCCATAACATATAAATCAATAGGGAGGAAAAATCTACCTACTCTGATTAAAACATTTTCTACAATGCCAACTGGTCTAACCACAAACTGATCAGCCAATTGGAGCTTAACAGGAGTAGATTTAATCTCACCTATATCTAACTTTTTACACAAGGATAAAGGAATAGTATTAATGCTAGCACCTAAATCACATAATGCTCTGAAAGAATAAGTACCAAAACTACAAGGAACAGAAAAACTCCCTGGATCTGCTACTTTTTCAGGTACCTTCTGTTGTACTCTGGTGCTGCATGTGGAAGCAATATATACAGTGTCAACCTTCTTTTCCTTTCGCTTCTTTGCTAACCACTCCTTCATGAACCTGTTATACTGTGGCATCTCTAATGCCTCTACAAAAGGAATATTAATGTTCAGATTCATAAAAGCATTCATAAACTTATCAAATTGAACTTGATTGTTCTTTTTCTTCTTTTTCTTTTTCTTTTCTTTGGGAACCATCAGTGTGGGAGAAGGAATATGAGGCTCAGGTTCAGGCTTTTCAGCCTCATCTGATGATGTGTCCTCCTCAGCTTCCCCTGTAGGCGTGTCATACTCCTCATAATCAGGTTCCTCTTCAGCTTCCTCCTGGTGCACAGTGATTGCCTTACAGTACTCCATCTGGGTTTTCTCTTGCTTAGCTGGGGTATTACCTTTGTTCATGGTGCTTACAACACTCACCAACTGTCCCAGCTGAGTATCAATATTCTTGATGGCAGCACTGTGGCCATTCACCGTTGAGTTGATGGCAATGATACCTCCTCCAATTTAGTTGTCCTGCTACTAGACTCTGCAATGAAAGCTCCAACAAGATCTTCTAACTTTTTATTTTCTTGAGTTTGAGGGGCAAACCCAGGAGGATTCAGAACATTCTTAGTATTAGCATAAGAGAAATTTTCATGGTTCCTATTGTTAGGGTGATAATTTGTAGGTGTGGCATTATTATTATATCCCCTAGAATGAAAATTTGATACATACTGAACTTGCTCGATGGTCTCCTCCTGAGGTCTAGATGCCAAAGCAGCAGCTGATTCAATTGATTGAGCACTCCCTGTACCTAAAAATTTCATAAAAGCATTAGCAAGGGAGGTCATCTGGGCCTGGAGTGCACTTATCTTGTCAACCTCAAACACTCCAGCAGCAATCTTTTTGGGTGTAGACCGCTCAGATGGCCACTGATAGCTGTTGGTGGCCATATCCTCTAGAAGTGTGCGAGCGTTTTCCAGGGTCTTGGACAACAGAGTCCCACCTGCAGCTGCATCAACAATCGTCTTTGTACTAGGAGTTAAACCATTATAAAACAATTGAACCTGAAGCCAGTCGGGGTATCCATGCTGAGGGCACTTCCTCAGTAGCTCTTTAAATTGCTCCCAGGCCTCGAACAACTGCTCATCATATTGTTGTTGGAATGTCCCAATCTCGGTCCTCAGCTTGACCGTCTATGCAGGAGGGAAAAATTTCTTTAAAAAGGCCTGGACCAAAGCATCCCAGGTGGTGATGCTCCCAGGGGGAATGGACTGCAACCAATCTCGTGCTTTATCCTGCAAAGAAAAAGGAAATAAACGTAAGCGAATAGCATTATTATGCATTATTATGCACAATGAAAAAGTGATGAGTGATTAATGGAAAACTAAATCAAAGCAAGTAAAAAGTGTGGAAATTCAATTGGGAAAAATACTTAGGGAATTGATTTCGCCGATTTAGCCTAGGATTGATTTTAAGGAGTAAATTATTATGCACAATGAAATTATGAGCCTAAGACCCTTTAATCACAACTACCTCTCCCGAGTATAATTGATTCTCATGCAAGTTAACCAACTTGATATCCCTATCTAAGTTTATTAACATGCAAGACAATGAGATCTTTTGACCAATTCTAAAGTTAATCTAAAACCGTCAGGAATTAGAAAATAAACTTTAGTCATGCAATCTTGAGTAAGTCTATATTAAATCCCCTCTCCCGAGCTAGATTCAAAACTTAAATCATTCAATTAATGGCCAATTAATTGAAAGCATTAAATCAAGATTACAAACACAATAAACATTGCACAACTTAAACCATAAATCAATCCATACACAAAATCAACTACATCAATCCCTAAGCTATGAGTTTAGCTACTCATGAATCTAATTACAAGCTCAACTAAACATAATAAAACCATAAACTCTAGCTAAAGAAAAGAAAGGGAAAAGAAAACTCAATGTAGGCCGAGACCGACGTCCCCGTCACGATCCCCACGAACAATGGGTTGATTTCCGATTTTCTCCCTTTGTTTTAGCCTTCAAATCCTCTGTTTTAGCCCTGTTTACGGCTCCAAGAAGTCCCAAAATTCATTCCCCCAAAAACCTAGCCGAAAGGAAGTATATATAGTAATTTTTCGTCCTAGCGTCAAGACGCTGCCTCAAAACACGCGTATTCTGAAAAGGGAATTACGCAGCGTCGAGACGCTGCGACGATTCCACGCCTATTCTGATATGGAATGCCAGCGTCGAGACGCTCAAGGGCTGGCGTCTCGACGCTAGCCTGCATTTGACAAAATTTTGACTTTTTTCTTTTTGAAGCTTTTTCATTCCTTTACATCTTTTCGCGTCCCGAGCACCCGATTAACTCCATTATTGCGCTATTGCTCCAATCAACCATTTTCTACAAAATAAACAATTAAGTGCAATAAAATGGCCAATAATCATCAAAGACTAGCTAAATTTAATAAGTAAAGATAGCTAGCTATGCTTGCTATCAAATACCCCCAAACTATAGCTTTTGCTAGTCCTCGAGCAAACTACAAATCAAACATACAGTAGAAGAATGGATGCAATAATTATGACTCAATCCTCAAGGCTCAACAGTCAATAACCAAGCAAGCAAGAGACATGCACACAAGGACCAATGAGGGAGACAAATTAAAATTTTTCCAAAATTAACTTGCACAAGCTAGATCTAACTCAACAAGATCAGACTCTACTAGCCCGGGATTGAATTATTAAACTCTCAGCTCATCTTCCCTCTACACTGGCACTAAGGTTTCACTAATGAGTTAATGGAACAAATTAGTTTGCTTTCCTCCATACTTAGGTGCTTATAATTAACAATTAAATTAAGCATGTATATGTGGCACTAGCTTTCACACACCCATTGCAGGGACCCTTAACCTGAGTTTTCTCTGGTTGGCCTAACTGATCACAACAGGGGTAGCTCTTTTTGCCTTAATCTTTATTAACCATTGCATATTGCGCGCATAAGTCATGACTTTTTTTTTTTCGACAATAACAACAAGAATGATTTTTTTCGTTACGAACATGATAAGCAGATATTCTTTTCTTTTCTCCTAAGCAAGATCAAACATGCTAATTTGCAAAAATTAACTCTTTAGCTCTACCCTACACCTATCAAGGTGACAACAAGCATATGAACCCAATAATTCGCTCCTAAGCATTCAAATCTAAATCTAGCCAAGACAAATACTCTACTCATACAAGCCATCTCCTAGAAAATTTTTAAAAAGTATCCCTTTTTGGGTACTCATGCTTACAACTCATCACAAGCTTGAAAAATGACAAGAAAGCCTATCCTAGGACGTCATAATCATGCAAAAATACATCCAGACAACAACCATATGCATAATTCAAAGAAAGCTCAAAACTATAGCCCGAACTCAGATGCTCAAGGGCTCCACAAACATGCTAATCCACCCCCAAACTTAAAACATGCATTGTCCTCAATGTATAAAGAAAATAAAGCATAAACAAGCATGAGAACAATAAAAGAATGAAAGGAGTGAACAATACTGGCCTGGAATAATGATGATTTCTTGACTGAAAGCTTGGAATCTTTAAAGCTTGAAAGCAAAGGAGAGAAAGAAAACAAGACCTACAAAACAAAAACAAACAATAAATCAAAAAGAAAAAGAAAACACACTAAACTTACTTGGCTTGCCTCCCAAAAGCGCTTGTTTAACGTCATTAGCTCGACGTGTTGACTGTGCTTCAAGGAGGCTTCTTTTCTGTGAATCCAACAGAGGTGCTCTTTCTTTCACCTTTCTTGTAACCCATGAAAAGCACTTCATCTTTAGAGTCTTCAACTGCTTTAAAAATTTCTTTTTCGTTCTTGACTCTAATAGTGATCTCCCTGCGCTCAATATCAATAATCACTTGCCCAGTAGCGAGAAATGGTCTTCCTAATATGACAGGCATTGAAGGATTTTCTATCATATCCATAACATATAAATCAATAGGGAGGAAAAATCTACCTACTCTGATTAAAACATTTTCTACAATGCCAACTGGTCTAACCACAAACTGATCAGCCAATTGGAGCTTAACAGGAGTAGATTTAATCTCACCTATATCTAACTTTTTACACAAGGATAAAGGAATAGTATTAATGCTAGCACCTAAATCACATAATGCTCTGAAAGAATAAGTACCAAAACTACAAGGAACAGAAAAACTCCCTGGATCTGCTACTTTTTCAGGTACCTTCTGTTGTACTCTGGTGCTGCATGTGGAAGCAATATATACAGTGTCAACCTTCTTTTCCTTTCGCTTCTTTGCTAACCACTCCTTCATGAACCTGTTATACTGTGGCATCTCTAATGCCTCTACAAAAGGAATATTAATGTTCAGATTCATAAAAGCATTCATAAACTTATCAAATTGAACTTGATTGTTCTTTTTCTTCTTTTTCTTTTTCTTTTCTTTGGGAACCATCAGTGTGGGAGAAGGAATATGAGGCTCAGGTTCAGGCTTTTCAGCCTCATCTGATGATGTGTCCTCCTCAGCTTCCCCTGTAGGCGTGTCATACTCCTCATAATCAGGTTCCTCTTCAGCTTCCTCCTGGTGCACAGTGATTGCCTTACAGTACTCCATCTGGGTTTTCTCTTGCTTAGCTGGGGTATTACCTTTGTTCATGGTGCTTACAACACTCACCAACTGTCCCAGCTGAGTATCAATATTCTTGATGGCAGCACTGTGGCCATTCACCGTTGAGTTGATGGCAATGATACCTCCTCCAATTTAGTTGTCCTGCTACTAGACTCTGCAATGAAAGCTCCAACAAGATCTTCTAACTTTTTATTTTCTTGAGTTTGAGGGGCAAACCCAGGAGGATTCAGAACATTCTTAGTATTAGCATAAGAGAAATTTTCATGGTTCCTATTGTTAGGGTGATAATTTGTAGGTGTGGCATTATTATTATATCCCCTAGAATGAAAATTTGATACATACTGAACTTGCTCGATGGTCTCCTCCTGAGGTCTAGATGCCAAAGCAGCAGCTGATTCAATTGATTGAGCACTCCCTGTACCTAAAAATTTCATAAAAGCATTAGCAAGGGAGGTCATCTGGGCCTGGAGTGCACTTATCTTGTCAACCTCAAACACTCCAGCAGCAATCTTTTTGGGTGTAGACCGCTCAGATGGCCACTGATAGCTGTTGGTGGCCATATCCTCTAGAAGTGTGCGAGCGTTTTCCAGGGTCTTGGACAACAGAGTCCCACCTGCAGCTGCATCAACAATCGTCTTTGTACTAGGAGTTAAACCATTATAAAACAATTGAACCTGAAGCCAGTCGGGGTATCCATGCTGAGGGCACTTCCTCAGTAGCTCTTTAAATTGCTCCCAGGCCTCGAACAACTGCTCATCATATTGTTGTTGGAATGTCCCAATCTCGGTCCTCAGCTTGACCGTCTATGCAGGAGGGAAAAATTTCTTTAAAAAGGCCTGGACCAAAGCATCCCAGGTGGTGATGCTCCCAGGGGGAATGGACTGCAACCAATCTCGTGCTTTATCCTGCAAAGAAAAAGGAAATAAACGTAAGCGAATAGCATTATTATGCATTATTATGCACAATGAAAAAGTGATGAGTGATTAATGGAAAACTAAATCAAAGCAAGTAAAAAGTGTGGAAATTCAATTGGGAAAAATACTTAGGGAATTGATTTCGCCGATTTAGCCTAGGATTGATTTTAAGGAGTAAATTATTATGCACAATGAAATTATGAGCCTAAGACCCTTTAATCACAACTACCTCTCCCGAGTATAATTGATTCTCATGCAAGTTAACCAACTTGATATCCCTATCTAAGTTTATTAACATGCAAGACAATGAGATCTTTTGACCAATTCTAAAGTTAATCTAAAACCGTCAGGAATTAGAAAATAAACTTTAGTCATGCAATCTTGAGTAAGTCTATATTAAATCCCCTCTCCCGAGCTAGATTCAAAACTTAAATCATTCAATTAATGGCCAATTAATTGAAAGCATTAAATCAAGATTACAAACACAATAAACATTGCACAACTTAAACCATAAATCAATCCATACACAAAATCAACTACATCAATCCCTAAGCTATGAGTTTAGCTACTCATGAATCTAATTACAAGCTCAACTAAACATAATAAAACCATAAACTCTAGCTAAAGAAAAGAAAGGGAAAAGAAAACTCAATGTAGGCCGAGACCGACGTCCCCGTCACGATCCCCACGAACAATGGGTTGATTTCCGATTTTCTCCCTTTGTTTTAGCCTTCAAATCCTCTGTTTTAGCCCTGTTTACGGCTCCAAGAAGTCCCAAAATTCATTCCCCCAAAAACCTAGCCGAAAGGAAGTATATATAGTAATTTTTCGTCCTAGCGTCAAGACGCTGCCTCAAAACACGCGTATTCTGAAAAGGGAATTACGCAGCGTCGAGACGCTGCGACGATTCCACGCCTATTCTGATATGGAATGCCAGCGTCGAGACGCTCAAGGGCTGGCGTCTCGACGCTAGCCTGCATTTGACAAAATTTTGACTTTTTTCTTTTTGAAGCTTTTTCATTCCTTTACATCTTTTCGCGTCCCGAGCACCCGATTAACTCCATTATTGCGCTATTGCTCCAATCAACCATTTTCTACAAAATAAACAATTAAGTGCAATAAAATGGCCAATAATCATCAAAGACTAGCTAAATTTAATAAGTAAAGATAGCTAGCTATGCTTGCTATCAAATACCCCCAAACTATAGCTTTTGCTAGTCCTCGAGCAAACTACAAATCAAACATACAGTAGAAGAATGGATGCAATAATTATGACTCAATCCTCAAGGCTCAACAGTCAATAACCAAGCAAGCAAGAGACATGCACACAAGGACCAATGAGGGAGACAAATTAAAATTTTTCCAAAATTAACTTGCACAAGCTAGATCTAACTCAACAAGATCAGACTCTACTAGCCCGGGATTGAATTATTAAACTCTCAGCTCATCTTCCCTCTACACTGGCACTAAGGTTTCACTAATGAGTTAATGGAACAAATTAGTTTGCTTTCCTCCATACTTAGGTGCTTATAATTAACAATTAAATTAAGCATGTATATGTGGCACTAGCTTTCACACACCCATTGCAGGGACCCTTAACCTGAGTTTTCTCTGGTTGGCCTAACTGATCACAACAGGGGTAGCTCTTTTTGCCTTAATCTTTATTAACCATTGCATATTGCGCGCATAAGTCATGACTTTTTTTTTTTCGACAATAACAACAAGAATGATTTTTTTCGTTACGAACATGATAAGCAGATATTCTTTTCTTTTCTCCTAAGCAAGATCAAACATGCTAATTTGCAAAAATTAACTCTTTAGCTCTACCCTACACCTATCAAGGTGACAACAAGCATATGAACCCAATAATTCGCTCCTAAGCATTCAAATCTAAATCTAGCCAAGACAAATACTCTACTCATACAAGCCATCTCCTAGAAAATTTTTAAAAAGTATCCCTTTTTGGGTACTCATGCTTACAACTCATCACAAGCTTGAAAAATGACAAGAAAGCCTATCCTAGGACGTCATAATCATGCAAAAATACATCCAGACAACAACCATATGCATAATTCAAAGAAAGCTCAAAACTATAGCCCGAACTCAGATGCTCAAGGGCTCCACAAACATGCTAATCCACCCCCAAACTTAAAACATGCATTGTCCTCAATGTATAAAGAAAATAAAGCATAAACAAGCATGAGAACAATAAAAGAATGAAAGGAGTGAACAATACTGGCCTGGAATAATGATGATTTCTTGACTGAAAGCTTGGAATCTTTAAAGCTTGAAAGCAAAGGAGAGAAAGAAAACAAGACCTACAAAACAAAAACAAACAATAAATCAAAAAGAAAAAGAAAACACACTAAACTTACTTGGCTTGCCTCCCAAAAGCGCTTGTTTAACGTCATTAGCTCGACGTGTTGACTGTGCTTCAAGGAGGCTTCTTTTCTGTGAATCCAACAGAGGTGCTCTTTCTTTCACCTTTCTTGTAACCCATGAAAAGCACTTCATCTTTAGAGTCTTCAACTGCTTTAAAAATTTCTTTTTCGTTCTTGACTCTAATAGTGATCTCCCTGCGCTCAATATCAATAATCACTTGCCCAGTAGCGAGAAATGGTCTTCCTAATATGACAGGCATTGAAGGATTTTCTATCATATCCATAACATATAAATCAATAGGGAGGAAAAATCTACCTACTCTGATTAAAACATTTTCTACAATGCCAACTGGTCTAACCACAAACTGATCAGCCAATTGGAGCTTAACAGGAGTAGATTTAATCTCACCTATATCTAACTTTTTACACAAGGATAAAGGAATAGTATTAATGCTAGCACCTAAATCACATAATGCTCTGAAAGAATAAGTACCAAAACTACAAGGAACAGAAAAACTCCCTGGATCTGCTACTTTTTCAGGTACCTTCTGTTGTACTCTGGTGCTGCATGTGGAAGCAATATATACAGTGTCAACCTTCTTTTCCTTTCGCTTCTTTGCTAACCACTCCTTCATGAACCTGTTATACTGTGGCATCTCTAATGCCTCTACAAAAGGAATATTAATGTTCAGATTCATAAAAGCATTCATAAACTTATCAAATTGAACTTGATTGTTCTTTTTCTTCTTTTTCTTTTTCTTTTCTTTGGGAACCATCAGTGTGGGAGAAGGAATATGAGGCTCAGGTTCAGGCTTTTCAGCCTCATCTGATGATGTGTCCTCCTCAGCTTCCCCTGTAGGCGTGTCATACTCCTCATAATCAGGTTCCTCTTCAGCTTCCTCCTGGTGCACAGTGATTGCCTTACAGTACTCCATCTGGGTTTTCTCTTGCTTAGCTGGGGTATTACCTTTGTTCATGGTGCTTACAACACTCACCAACTGTCCCAGCTGAGTATCAATATTCTTGATGGCAGCACTGTGGCCATTCACCGTTGAGTTGATGGCAATGATACCTCCTCCAATTTAGTTGTCCTGCTACTAGACTCTGCAATGAAAGCTCCAACAAGATCTTCTAACTTTTTATTTTCTTGAGTTTGAGGGGCAAACCCAGGAGGATTCAGAACATTCTTAGTATTAGCATAAGAGAAATTTTCATGGTTCCTATTGTTAGGGTGATAATTTGTAGGTGTGGCATTATTATTATATCCCCTAGAATGAAAATTTGATACATACTGAACTTGCTCGATGGTCTCCTCCTGAGGTCTAGATGCCAAAGCAGCAGCTGATTCAATTGATTGAGCACTCCCTGTACCTAAAAATTTCATAAAAGCATTAGCAAGGGAGGTCATCTGGGCCTGGAGTGCACTTATCTTGTCAACCTCAAACACTCCAGCAGCAATCTTTTTGGGTGTAGACCGCTCAGATGGCCACTGATAGCTGTTGGTGGCCATATCCTCTAGAAGTGTGCGAGCGTTTTCCAGGGTCTTGGACAACAGAGTCCCACCTGCAGCTGCATCAACAATCGTCTTTGTACTAGGAGTTAAACCATTATAAAACAATTGAACCTGAAGCCAGTCGGGGTATCCATGCTGAGGGCACTTCCTCAGTAGCTCTTTAAATTGCTCCCAGGCCTCGAACAACTGCTCATCATATTGTTGTTGGAATGTCCCAATCTCGGTCCTCAGCTTGACCGTCTATGCAGGAGGGAAAAATTTCTTTAAAAAGGCCTGGACCAAAGCATCCCAGGTGGTGATGCTCCCAGGGGGAATGGACTGCAACCAATCTCGTGCTTTATCCTGCAAAGAAAAAGGAAATAAACGTAAGCGAATAGCATTATTATGCATTATTATGCACAATGAAAAAGTGATGAGTGATTAATGGAAAACTAAATCAAAGCAAGTAAAAAGTGTGGAAATTCAATTGGGAAAAATACTTAGGGAATTGATTTCGCCGATTTAGCCTAGGATTGATTTTAAGGAGTAAATTATTATGCACAATGAAATTATGAGCCTAAGACCCTTTAATCACAACTACCTCTCCCGAGTATAATTGATTCTCATGCAAGTTAACCAACTTGATATCCCTATCTAAGTTTATTAACATGCAAGGCAATGAGATCTTTTGACCAATTCTAAAGTTAATCTAAAACCGTCAGGAATTAGAAAATAAACTTTAGTCATGCAATCTTGAGTAAGTCTATATTAAATCCCCTCTCCCGAGCTAGATTCAAAACTTAAATCATTCAATTAATGGCCAATTAATTGAAAGCATTAAATCAAGATTACAAACACAATAAACATTGCACAACTTAAACCATAAATCAATCCATACACAAAATCAACTACATCAATCCCTAAGCTATGAGTTTAGCTACTCATGAATCTAATTACAAGCTCAACTAAACATAATAAAACCATAAACTCTAGCTAAAGAAAAGAAAGGGAAAAGAAAACTCAATGTAGGCCGAGACCGACGTCCCCGTCACGATCCCCACGAACAATGGGTTGATTTCCGATTTTCTCCCTTTGTTTTAGCCTTCAAATCCTCTGTTTTAGCCCTGTTTACGGCTCCAAGAAGTCCCAAAATTCATTCCCCCAAAAACCTAGCCGAAAGGAAGTATATATAGTAATTTTTCGTCCTAGCGTCAAGACGCTGCCTCAAAACACGCGCATTCTTAAAAGGGAATTACGCAGCGTCTCGACGCTGCGACGATTCCGCGCCTATTCTGATATGGAATGCCAGCGTCGAGACGCTCAAGGGTTGGCGTCTCGACGCTAGCCTGCATTTGATCAAATTTTGACTTTTTTCTCTTTGAAGCTTTTTCATTCCTTTACATCTTTTCGCGTCCCGAGCACTCGATTAACTCCATTATTGCGCTATAGCTCCAATCAACCATTTTCTACAAAATAAACAATTAAGTGCAATAAAATGGCCAATAATCATCAAAGACTAGCTAAATTAAATAAGTAAAGATAGCTAGCTATGTTTGCTATCAACAATCTGTCTGGATCCTGGTTTGAATCTCGGACAGGATCTTGGTCTGTATCCTTGTCAAGATCTATCGGTCTGAATCCTGGTCGGGATCTCGGTCTAAATCTTGGCCGGGATCGTGGCTGGGAAAAAGACCAGAAACTCTGATTCCTCTGTTCTGCTCTGTTTTTCTGGGTTTTCTACTACTTGGTCATCGTTCCAACGCCATTTTTCATTAGTTTCCTCTTGATTGAAGCAATATTTCACAAAATTGATGGCCAACGATCGACACGGACTTACATGACTCGACGTCAATAAAATGCCCCAAAAAACATGGGCCCTTACATTGATCAAATCAAAGAATTTGTAAATCTATGGCCAAAATACCTAAACAGTCTATCAACAAACCATTTACATCCATTATGCAAAATTAACCACCAAAAACCAATGCAAATTTCATAGAAACGAAATTAAAAAATAATCTGGCTCTGATACCAATTGAAGGAATGAATATCCTTGGTAGCGGAAGCGTATATCAGATTGTTTCGTTCTTAATTGGGTTTCATAGAAATATCGATACATTGACTTCAAAATGCAGAACGATTTCTATAGACTTTCTAAGTTAAGCATGCTGTTAAATCCACTCTAAACTATGTACTTTAGAGATTTGAGAGACTTACATGTGAAGATCAAAGACAACACAATGCTCCTCTCATACTTGATGACATGCAAAAATGTCATCATTTTCCTATTAATTTAAGCTAGTTTTGTGCTTGAATTGTGTGCTTTAATGCTATTTTCTGTTTAAATTTCAGAAAACCGAGCCAAAGAAGTAAAATCGGAATTTTGAGAGAATTTAGATGATTTTGGAGACTTTTTGAGCAATTTGGAGAATTACATTGAAGATCCGAGTCCAAAAAGCCAAGAAGAATGAATTAGAAGCCCAAATTCATGAATTTCAAGTCTTAAAGTATCAATTTGGGTCAAGAAAAGTGCCCAAAATCCATTACAAGAAGTATTTGGGCCAAAAGAAAGTTGGAGGCCCAAAAATGGAGTCAAAATCGGGCCTTTATTGAAGATTCAGGGCCTAGCGTCTCGACGCTAAGCCTGGAGCGTCTCGACGCTAGGCAGCTGCGTGGAAAGATCCAGAATCGCGAGAGCGTCGCGACGCTGTCCAAGTAGCGTCTCGACGCTGCGACGTCTTGGAGCCCAAGAAAAGATGACGTCAGAGCGTCTCGACGCTGTCCTTGTAGCGTCTCGACGCTGTGCCTGCTGGGAGCCTATAAAAGGAGCCTTTTGCATCCATATTTGGTGTGCCAATTTGTGGGTTTTCACCCCATTCTAGAATCCACACTAAAATTTGGGAGAGTTTTGGAGCTTTGTTGAAGATCTTTGGAGCTCGGGATCGAAGGAGGTCGGCGCGGGATCGAGGAGATCGACACTTTTATGAGCATTTCTCTTCCCTTTTCCTTTATGTTTTAGTTTCTAGAATTGTTGTGATTAGAAATTATTGAATTTTAGTGATTATGAGTAGTAAATTCCTAAATTCCATGAGATTGATTTAGATGTTGAACCTCTGTTGAATTAATGAATTGATGTGGTTTAATTGTCATTATTGTTCATTTGTGCATTTTGTCCGTAATGCTTTTAATCAACTGATCACTGATTAAATGAATCGTTACTAAGTGGAAACTCGACGGAGAGAAGCTTAGACTAGAACTGAATGCATGACTAACGGTTATTTACCCGGGTGACACGGGAGAGAATAAATAACGTTAGAGGTTGTACTGAAGGGTCGTAATGCCATACTAAGTAAATAAAGATGAGACTGAAAGGAGATTCTTTATTGAACGGTATGAGATAGGAGGAGACCGACAGGAGAGTCCTTGTCATTACACTTCTAGACTTATGAATAAAATGATTAGTTAATCCATATTAGTTAATTGATTAAGCGATTAAAGGTCCAATTGATGAAATCAATAACTCTAGAATTATCCCATCAAATTGTGTCACCATTTATCTTTTGCTTTCTAGATTAGCTTTTTATTATTCTTTTTGGCATTAGATTTTGTTCTCTAAATAAAGCTAAGCAAGATTATTCGTGGTACTTAATTGAATAAATCCAATCCCTGTGGAGACGATACTCTATACTCAAAATCACTATATTACTTGTCACGACCCGTTCGCTTGCGGAAGTGGAAAAACGGTCAACAAGTTTTTGGCGCCGTTGCCGGGGATTGGCTAATTTCATTAAATTAATATTGAGAAGAAATTGCTTGCTTTAGATTAGAGGTTTTATTTTGCTTTCTTTGTTTTATTTTTATCCTGGTCCATTGTTCTTGTTGTGCATTTAATTGGTGTTTGCATCCGATTGAAGCCTGATTATTGATTAATTTAATTATTTTAAATGGCTTTTAATAGTTTTGGGTAGCCCTTTAGGGAATCTGAGCCCGAAGAACCTCCATCATCCAATTTTTTTTATTCAAATTATCCCCCTTTAGAAGAAAAATCTCCCCTAGAAAGTTTGCTTCAAGATTATATCGAGGATACTAGAGCCATTAAATTAGCTCTAGAAAAATCCCTAGGGAGATTGCATCCCCAAGAGGATGAGAGTGAAGTGCAATCCGCTTCCATAGAATAAAAATCTTCCTTAGAGAGCTTGCTTGAAAGTTTTATCCAAGAGTCTAGAACCATGAATTTAGAATTAGAAAAATCTATGGAGAGACTCAATACCCAAAAGGAAGATAGGGAAGTAGGATCCACTTCCATAGAGTGTCTAGTGAGTCATGTGGCCACTGATTCATTAGCGCCCATTCAAGAGCCTAATCCTTTCGATTTTGCTGAGTTTGAGCATATAGAGGTGAGTTGTTTAGATAGTGAAGAAGAATTGGATAGTTCTAGCACCCACCAAGAACAAGTTTGTGAGGAAGAAAAAGAAAATGAGCCTATAGTGTTTGAGGAATTTCTTGAGGTAGAGTTTAAGGTTGAAAGGCCTTTGTCTGTTCTATCTTTCACATCCTCTCTTGATAATGAGTGTTCTTTTTCTTGTTCTCACGAGTCAGTGTCAGAGTCAGAGTCCATTTATTTTGATCTTTCTCCTTTTATGCTTTTATTATTAAAAAATCCCAAAAATATTTCTGCTTCAGGGTCCCATGAAAAGCTAGTAAGCTTACTAGCGATAGAATGCTTCATTGATTCAAGGAAGAAGGGCCCGAAGAAATACGAGAATTTTTATGTGCCTTGAAAGTCTGCAAAAACTCGTCTAGCTAAGAGACGTTAAACAAGCGCTTCTTGGGAGGCAACCCAAGTTTATTTTTTCCGTTAATTTTCTTTTCTTTGTTTTTCAGTTTTTTGTAGTTAAAGCATGTTGATCTTCCGTTCCCGTTGATCAATTTTTGAAGCAGCTCGAGACCATGATTTCTTCCAAATCACCCAATGAATGTTGAAGGCTAACATCCATGGTTTCTCTCGCATTCCAGGGCAGTACCGTTCTCCCTTTATCTTTTTAATTGTCCTTAAGCATGCTTAATTAGTCTGAATAATTGATACATTGAGGACAATGTATGATTTAAGTTTGGGGGGGAGGCTTTGCTGTTCTGATCTGAGCTGATTGAAATTTTTTTTTTCATGATGATTCTATTACATCTGTTTTGATGAGGACGGTCTATGATATGATCTAGATAATGAATTTTGTTCAATTTTTGTGAAATATCAAAACATGTTCAAGATTCATGTAAATTTAAATTTTTGCTTTGATTTCCTTGCACATGTTGAGCACTTAGTCTACATATATGGTTTTGAATGCTTAGAACTGGATTATATTATCTAGATGTTTGTTGTCACTCCGATAGGCTTAAGATCTAATTTGAAAGATGAACGACATGAGAGTCTGTAATGTTTTACTTGGGAGAAAAATCATGTTTATTATCCTGCAAAGAAAAGAGAAAAAAAAATGAGAAAAGAAAAGTGAAAAAAAAATGAAAAGAAAAAAAATGAAAAAAAAAGAAAGAAAAAAAGAATGTTCCACTTTCTTGAGAGCGTTAGTAACCAGGGGCATTCATGACACCCATCGTTTGCCTTTGCATGAAAGCGCTGGAAAGAAATGAGCATGCCTCGGCATCCTGAAAGATGAGGCGCTCGTAGTTGGATGCTTTCATCACCAATGTTGGCAAGCCAGAACGAAGGCGCTACATCTAAAAGGATTCTCATTAATAAAAAAAAATAAAAAATGCAAGTTTGGGGGAGGCATACCTCGTTGTTTCAGGCACCTTAGTGGATATTGCTTTCTTGATTGTTGGGAAGCTGGATAATTAGAGCTTAAGGCCAGTGTAGGGGGAAGATGAACTGAGGATTCTATAAACCTTTTCTAGGCTAGTAAAGACCTAATAAGGAGGCTCGCACACACACACGCAAGGGATGAAGAGTTTAGATTTAAATTTCGTGATGAATGAATATGTTTTAATACTTCCTTTAATTGTTAGAGTTCATTATTTTGATCATTGAGCTTAGAGTTATGCAGTTGCAATAGTTGATTCATATATAAGGTTTTAGCTTTGCTCGGGACTAGCAAAGATTTAAGTTTGGGGGTGTGATGACATGCAAAAATGTCATCATTTTCCTATTAATTTAAGCTAGTTTTGTGCTTGAATTGTGTGCTTTAATGCTATTTTCTGTTTAAATTTCAGAAAACCGAGCCAAAGAAGTAAAATCGGAATTTTGAGAGAATTTAGATGATTTTGGAGACTTTTTGAGCAATTTGGAGAATTACATTGAAGATCCGAGTCCAAAAAGCCAAGAAGAATGAATTAGAAGCCCAAATTCATGAATTTCAAGTCTTAAAGTATCAATTTGGGTCAAGAAAAGTGCCCAAAATCCATTACAAGAAGTATTTGGGCCAAAAGAAAGTTGGAGGCCCAAAAATGGAGTCAAAATCGGGCCTTTATTGAAGATTCAGGGCCTAGCGTCTCGACGCTAAGCCTGGAGCGTCTCGACGCTAGGCAGCTGCGTGGAAAGATCCAGAATCGCGAGAGCGTCGCGACGCTGTCCAAGTAGCGTCTCGACGCTGCGACGTCTTGGAGCCCAAGAAAATATGACGTCAGAGCGTCTCGACGCTGTCCTTGTAGCGTCTCGACGCTGTGCCTGCTGGGAGCCTATAAAAGGAGCCTTTTGCATCCATATTTGGTGTGCCAATTTGTGGGTTTTCACCCCATTCTAGAATCCACACTAAAATTGGGGATTTTTGGGAGAGTCTTGGAGCTTTGTTGAAGATCTTTGGAGCTCGGGATCGAAGGAGGTCGGCGCGGGATCGAGGAGATCGACACTTTTATGAGCATTTCTCTTCCCTTTTCCTTTATGTTTTAGTTTCTAGAATTGTTGTGATTAGGAATTATTGAATTTTAGTGATTATGAGTAGTAAATTCCTAAATTCCATGAGATTGATTTAGATGTTGAACCTCTGTTGAATTAATGAATTGATGTGGTTTAATTGTCATTATTGTTCATTTGTGCATTTTGTCCGTAATGCTTTTAATCAACTGATCACTGATTAAATGAATCGTTACTAAGTGGAAACTCGACGGAGAGAAGCTTAGACTAGAACTGAATGCATGACTAACGGTTATTTACCCGGGTGACACGGGAGAGAATAAATAACGTTAGAGGTTGTACTGAAGGGTCGTAATGCCATACTAAGTAAATAAAGATGAGACTGAAAGGAGATTCTTTATTGAACGGTATGAGATAGGAGGAGACCGACAGGAGAGTCCTTGTCATTAGACTTCTAGACTTATGAATCAAATGATTAGTTAATCCATATTAGTTAATTGATTAAGCGATTAAAGGTCCAATTGATGAAATCAATAACTCTAGAATTATCCCATCAAATTGTGTCACCATTTATCTTTTGCTTTCTAGATTAGCTTTTTATTATTCTTTTTGGCATTAGATTTTGTTCTCTAAATAAAGCTAAGCAAGATTATTCGTGGTACTTAATTGAATAAATCCAATCCCTGTGGAGACGATACTCTATACTCAAAATCACTATATTACTTGTCACGACCCGTTCGCTTGCGGAAGTGGAAAAACGGTCAACAATACTATATATTTTAATGTGCATCCAATGTACATGAACTATAGAATTAATTTAATTAAATCACATTTAATTAAATTTGATTAATTAATTCTCCAATTAATTAATTCATTAATTAAATATTATATATTTAATTAATTTACTTTGAATCATATTCAAATAATTCTCTCATAAACTATAGTTTTAATATGAATCTTATTCACATTAAATATAACCTATAGTTCCAATATGAATTTAATTGATATTTAATATTTGAACCCCTTCAAATATTTAATTCACTCATAAATTAATTTTGAATCACATCCAAAATTAATTTTATATCATAAAGTTTAATTCACTAATTAAACTTATATTACAATGTATCTACATACATTGTATTAATTGGATCAAATACAATTAAATAAAATTCCCTTAAATTCTAACACACTTCAAATTCTATTCAAGACTATTTAACCTCAGAACTCTTTACGAGCTAGCAGGTAGACCTCATGGACTTAGAGATCAGAAGCTCCAACGATACGAGACTAATTGGCTAAACTCATTAACCAAGTTAGTCAACAATCGTTAACTGTGGGTCACTCCACTAAAGACCCACAACTGCACTCTTCTCACTGTAGAACATTTCTGTGTCCATGGATATTGACCAAAAATGGTAAGTCAATCATTCACGAGTGTTCGTAACGCCAGCTCGATCAAATTACCGTTTTACCACTAGGTTACCTCTGGATCCTTAAGTACCACTGATTCCTCTAATGAACAATCTGTTTATGGTCCTACTAATAAACAGCAGTTCCTCTCAGGCCAGGAGAGGATGGGCGCCCTTGTTCAAGACCCGAAATCATCCTTAAGGGAACATACATCTACTTACCCAAATAAAGGAAGGAAATAATTCAATCTTGTAATGTTATGTTCCCAGCCCCCACACGGTCTTGCCCCTGAAATGGTAGGCTTATTGAGTCGGCGAACTGGCCATTCTCACCCATACAAATCTAAGGACACTTCCTCCTAAAAAGGGGTTCATAACATACTCAGGATTTAGATTGAGTTACCTAGGTCATCCTATTGAAATAGAAACCTAAACTAGTTAACAGTGTTACATCTAGTGGTTACTATTTTGCGGTCCGGTCTTATGCAAACTCATTGCATAGGATACTCCCACTCGCATGTCTCCTACATGGATGCTTTGGATCATTGCATCTGTATCGAATACAAAGTGGGTCGTATCACATAGTGTTACCAGGATAAGGTACCTAACCTTATCCCTATACTATAGACCATTTAGGTTGTTAGTTGAACACTGATTCCCATATGTCCCCACATACTAGTCCAAGTCTAATCTAAACAACCTAGGATCTTAGTTTATTGCATTTGGGTCAAATTGTTCAATTTTAGTAACAATAACTCTTCATTGTACAACCCGTAATAACAACGTATTGAGACAGTAAACAATTTGTCACCATTCACTATCTAAGAGTTTTAGGGCAATTTGTCACAATCCTGGGCTAGTAAAGTCTTCTTTAGGTGGGATGGAGCTCTCTTATGCAAGGTAATCTTTGAAAAATTTTTATTTGTCTCTTCATTTGTCTCTCTTGTGAATGTCTCTTGATTGCTTTAGTTTTTCAATATTTGAGTCTTGAGGAATAGTGTGTGGTTCGTTGGATGAATATGTTAGTAAACAATGATAGATAAGAAATGAGAATAATTCAGCCAACCTTACTGCAAGTATACACTGTCGCACGTAGTAATAAAAACCTTAGAAGTATTCCAAGGGTATCGATCCCATGAGGACTAAATTGGAAACACAGATTTGAAGAAGAAACTGCTTAAAGATTGCTTAAAATAGGTAACCAAAGAAATAATTCATGATTGATTTTTGGAAAATAAACAAAACAAATAATTAAAGAAATAAAAAAGATAAATAAAACGAGGTGTTCAATATAGATTCATCCCAAAGGAAAATAACTTTAATCATAGATTATTCAGCTTAAGCCTATTCAATGGCATTGAGTTAGATTTAACTTCTATTCGGCCTTGCTCCCAAGAACCGTTAGAAGGCTAAGCGAGTACCGTTATGCACATTTCTGTGACTCGACTCCGACATAGATAAAGCAAGCATGCAATCTATAATCCTATAGTTGTTATAGGGTGTCTTAGGCAACCTCGCTCTATAACACCGAATACACTCTTTCGAGCCCTTTCTCCTATATCCCCTTTATGAGAACTGATATCGTTCGTCCCTTTCGAGATCAAACTCACATGGCATGCAAAGTCTAACTTATCAATTTAAACTCATCAAGAGCAGAATGATAATCAATAAAGAAAGACATGCATTGAATAAAACTTAAGCAAATAAACACTTTCAAGCTATTGAACCATAAGGGAATTCACTATATTGAACCCCTCAACAGAATTTAGCTAAGCATGGTGGGATAAAGTGCAAATGAAAAACTTTCCATTGAAATAAAGTAATAAGAATACAAATGAATGAAAAGTGACAAGTGCTTGATGGAAGAGATTGTCGAGGTCTCTTATCAAATAAATTTATAATCCTCAGCCTCTAAAGCTAACTTGTAGCAGTAGTGGCCGGGGTCGATCATAGGGAGCAACGTAATTAATTAATTTAATTAGATTTCTCAATTAGTAACTAAAAAGGGGGTTTTGAAGGATGGATTGATTGGAAACAAATAAAACTGCAATAAAGTAAAATAACAAGAAAGTAAAGGTTGTTTAGTTAATCTCACCTCAGTATCGCGCAATTGGTTATTCTAACTGAGCAACGTAATTAATTAATTTAATTAGATTTCTCAATTAGTAACTAAAAAGGGGGTTTTGAAGGATGGATTGATTGGAAACAAATAAAACTGCAATAAAGTAAAATAACAAGAAAGTAAAGGTTGTTTAGTTAATCTCACCTCGGTATCGCGCAATTGGTTATTCTAACTTGGGTTTGGCTACTCAATCATTGACACTCAAATCTAAGGAATTATTATTCATTACTCAACATTGATTGGAACCAATGATTAAGATCTATAACTTTCCAACTCGACAAAAACATCAAAGTTAGAATCTAATTAGAATTCATAAACATGAACCTAACTGCATTAAGCGAATTGGATCGTTGAGTAAATTCATATAAACTAGGAACAACCTAAATTCATACAATTCTAAGCTCAAATTCCTAAATCTATCATGCAATTATATCAAATGAGATAACACTCCATTCAACACAATCACACAATAAATCTATCACTAACCAATTATAGTAAGCAATTACTTTAAATCAAGCAAATAGTTTGTCAAACTATTCTATCAAAGCAATTGTAATTTGAGAATGGGAATTCAAGACATAAAAAACAATAATTCAACTAAAACCATAAACAAGGTCTCAAGAGTATGCCTAACTTACATTAGAAGTCCCCAATTGCAACGACGTGAACTTAGCCGGTCATCAAAACGCTCCAACTAAGCTCTTCGGCTCGATTAACCATCCCAAAATATATTCAAACTCACTAAAATTACAAGGGAATTCAGAATAGTACAAGGAAGAAGAGGGAGAAATCGAGTATAGGGGAAAAAACCAAGAGAGGCGCAAAAATTCTGCATAATACATTTTATACCCAGCCGTAGCGTCGGGACGCTAGGGCAATAGCGTCGCGACGCTGCCACCTACAGAATAGGAAAAAATCTCGGATTTGCCCTAGCATCGCGACGCTGCGCAGCAAGCGTCTCGACTTTGTGCGGCAAGCGTCTCGACGCTGATGAAGCTCCAGGGGCAGAATGGTCATTTTAAGCTTCAGTTTCGCTCGTTTAAGCCCCGAATTGCTTCCAAAGCTTCGATGAGGACCTATAGACATATTATACTCATTTTAAAGCATTTTTCGCAAGGAATTGAACTAAGATAAGCAATTTGGGAGATTCTAAGTGTATAACAAATTGGACTTATCAGTGCTGGAAATAATGGCAGTAGCTAAATACTAGGGTTTTTTCTTTTATCCAGTCCTTCCAGAGTTCGCTCGACACTCTACTCTCCTTTTACAATGGGAATAAGGTGAAAATCCCTTCAAACCCTAAGGTTTGATGTCTAACTAAGGTTAGAATTCAATCTTTTAAGAAGTACCTCGAGCATCCCTACTCATGGGCATCTATTAGGGTTTTGTCACCATCCTTTTCTTCCCAGTGAGTTTTGCTTGTGTTTCCTCACAATTTGTGGCCTTTTATAAAGTGGGGAATGGTTGAGGAGTCACGAAAATTCTGCTGGTAGGTAGCCCAGTCAGTTTCAGAGTCAAAACAGCCAATTAGTTGCGTGAAAAGCTCGTTTAAAACGACTTGCGACGGACTCGGACTTTTCTGTTTTTGCCCAGAAATGCGGTCGCATTTCATTTAGCCTTGGCAGAAATGCGGTCACATTTCAATAGCATTTCAACAACATTTCTCTATTTTCCTCCGTTTTCTACAAAAGTCTAAAACTCAGTTAAATTCACACCAAAATGAGTTCTTTTAAGAACAAATATGTATAATTTAACACACATGACTCTGAAAGACCTAACTTACCAACTTTTACACTTTTTAGGCTCGAGAATAATAATTTTGACCAAAAACATACAAGTTTCACAAGAAATAAGCTAAGAATAAGGGGAAAAATAGGTATATTTTTGGCACTTATCAAGGATTAAGTCACTTTTCAATTATATTCACAACATCTTTTTCCTTGGTCTGTGTGTGCCTCGCTTAATTAATTAATTACCCAATTAAATGTCATATATTTAATTTAAGGAGTTCAATTAATTAATTCTATAATATGAATCAAATTCATATTAAAATTTGAACTCCTTCAAATTCTCTTATATCCTATGAAGCTAATATGAATCAAATTCATATTAATATTTGAACTTCTTCAAATATTTATTTCTCTCATAGACTATAGTTTAATTAAATTTCATTTAATTTAAACTAAATTGAATAATTAATTAATTCATAATTAATTAATTCATCTTCTAATTAAATACCATATATTTAATCAAAACATATATTTGAACTCTTTCAAATATATCAATCTCTCAATATAATAAAGTTTAATCTCAAATTAGACTTTATATTTTAATGCATCACTATACATTATATTAATTTGTATCTCATACAATTAACTTAATTCCCAATATGAATTCGAACTATTCAAATTCTCTCAAGATATATTTGTTCCTAATTACTCTTTATGAGCTAGCAAGGGGACCTAATGGACGTACATATCATAAGCTCCAAAGATATGAGGTTAACCCATTAAACTCATTAATCAAGTTAACCAATATTCATTAACTGTGGGTCATTCCATTAAAGACCCACAGCTGAACTCTTCTCACTGTAGAACATTACTGTGTCCACGGATATAGACCTATACCGGTAAGTCAATCCTTCACGAGTGTTCGTAACCACGGCTAGGTCAAATTACCATTTTACCCCTATGTTACATCTGTCTCCTTAAGTACCAGTGCTTCTCTAATGAACAACTTGTTTATGGTCCAACCATTAAATAGAAAGTCCCTCTCGGACCAGTGAGAGGGCGGGATCCCTTTGTTCAAGTCTTGGAGTCACCACTTAAGGGAACACTCATCTACTTCTCCTAGAAGTGGGAAGGAGTGAATTCCATCTTGTGTTGTCATGTCCCCAGCCCCACACTCGGTCTTGTCCCCAAGAAGGTAGGCTTATTAAGTCGGCGTGGAGGCCACTCACACCCATACTAATCAAAGGACAATCCCTCGTGAGAAGGAGTTCATGACACACTCAGGATTAAGACTGAGTTACCTAGTTCGTCCTATTGAAACAGTAACCTAACTAGTTAACAGTGTTACATCTAGTGGTTTACTATTTCGTGGTCCAGTCTTATGCAAACTCATTGCATAGGATACCCCCGCTCGCATGTCTCCTACATGGATGCCTTGGATCAATACGTCTGTATCGAATACAAAGTGGGTCGTATCACATAGTGTTACCAGGATAAGGTACCCATCCTTATCCCTGTACTATAGACTTTTTAGGTTTTTACTTGAACACCGATCCCGGTATGTCCCCACATACTAGTTCAAGTCACATGTAAACAACCTTGGATCTTAGTTTATTGGATTTGGGTCAAATTGTGCAATATTTAACAATAACACTTAATTGTAGAAACTCAATTACACTTTATTGAAACAAGTATACAATTTTTTTACATTCACTATCTACGAGTTTTAGGGCATAAAACCCAACAAACTCCCACTTGAACTAAAACTCTAGTTTAGTGGGATGTACTATCTATACAGCACTGGGTGTATAAATACATGTATAAAACATATACAATGTACAAATACAATAAACTAGGGCATCACTATACCCATTACATAATGGTATCATTATACCCATTACATTTCTCCCACTTGCCCTAGATTACACCTTTGTACATATCTCGTAGATCTAGACCTTCTAGATGACCCTCAAACACTTTAGCCGAGAGAGTCTTTGTAAGTGAATCAGCAATATTTCATTCAATTTAATGTGTGCTTGTCTTGGGCTACGATGTTCTTTTGAATTTGCCACAACACCATTATATCACTATAAAGTGTGATGGGCAAGTTCGCATTTGGAACACATTCCAAATCAATCAAGAACTTCCTAAGCCATACAGTCTCTATCGCTGCTTCACAAGCAGCTATGTTTTTTATAGCGAGCATAGCTAGCTATTTTTCTCTGATTAATTAAGCTAGTCTTTTTCAATTATTTGCCCAAATTTATGCATTTTTATGTTTTATTTGTAGGAAGTATGTGCTTGAAGCTTAATTCAACAATTGGAGTCAAATGGAGCTTCCAATCTTAAAAAAAAAAAAAAAAAAAAAAAAAAATCATAGCGTCGCGACTCTAGGAACAGCGTCGCGACGCTATAGAAAATTTTCCAAATTTGCGGATCGCGACAGCGTCGCGACGCTGTCTTGACAGTGTCTCGACGCTACAACGAAATTTTGCTATTTAAGCATCTTTTCGCCTAGGTTTTTTGGGACTTCGAATGGGGGACTTTTGGAGCCGACTTTAGAGCAAAAAGAGGACAGAATTGAGCTGAAGCAAAGGGGATTAGTTGGAAATCAACCCATTGTTCGTGGGGATCGTGACGGGGACGTTCGGTCTCGGCCTACAACGAGTCTATTTCTCTTTTCCCTTACTTTAGACATTTTTTATGGCTTATTTAGACTTAGTTTATATTGTAACGAGGATTATGTGTAGCTAAGTTTAATTCTTAGGGATTGATGTAGTCGTTGGGCAAGTTTTGGATTGATTTACGGTATTTATGCTATTGATGTCATTTATGCATATGTTGTATGTTTAATGCTTTCGATTTACTGGCCATAAATTGATTGATGTTTATATTTGAATCTAACTCGGGAGAGAGGATTCAAATTAGTAATCAATATGCATAACTAGAATTTAGCTAAAAATCGGGAGATTAAGGTTAATTCTAGAAATTGTCATAAAGGTTAGCCTTATTGCCTTGTATGTTTATTGGATTTAGATAGGGATATCGGGTTCAATTGCATATGGGAGAATCATGTATGCTCGGGAGAGATATGTGTGATTTTAGTTGCCAAGATTTATGAATCATAGCATGTGTTAATCCGTTTATTAATCCATAACTCCAATTGGTGAAATCAATTCCCTAAGACCAATTATTCCCATTTGATTGTCACTTTTTACTTTAGTTTTGTGTTGATTAATTCATATTCTCATTCTATTTGATTCCCTAAATAAAATTGGCCAGGAGTATTTTCGATAATTAAAACTTGGCTAGACACCAATCCAGAGGACGACATTCGATTGCATAATCACTATATTATTACTTGACCCGTACACTTGCGGTTAGCAATTTGCACATCATCGACGTATACGATCAAGACTGTAACTATGTCATACTATAGCTCCTTCGTAAAGATTGACCATGGATACTGATATAGATTTCCTAAAATCCTTATCAGTCTTAATGTAAACCCGAGACTTCTCTAAGATCATTTTCTCTTGTCATCTATTGTTGGTTTAAATTGTTGAGATTACTAAGTTAAAAGAAGAATGGGAAGAAAAGGAAAAGGAAAAGGAAAAAGGAAAAAAGAAAAGAAAAGAAAAGAAATCAGCAAAAGTGAAAAAAAAAAAGAAAAAAAAAAAGAAAAGAAAAGAAGTGGGAATGGACAGCAAGAAGGGCACCACCGACTAGCATACTTATCAGCCCATTATCAGCCTCATTTTTCATCCTTTTCCATTGAAACTTTCAGAGCACTTTAAGGAGAGGTGAAGGAGGAGGAAGAAGAAGAATTTCTTGGTTTGAGGTTGAAGAAGATAGGGAAATGCTCATGCAAAGCCAGCCATTGCAGAATCTGTGTTCAACCTATCAACCTCTGATGTTTTAGTCGGTTTGGGCTACACAGAAGGAATCAAGAGCTGAGGTTTGATTTTCTTGAAAGTTAGTTCCTTTTCTAACAAATTTCATGAAGGCATCTTGACCTAAATCGAATGAGAAATTGATGGTTTTTGGAATGGAAAACAGAGCACAGGATTTTCGAGCAAAGCAGGAGGATCTCTGGTTTTCTCTGATGTTTTGAGCATTCTGGGGTGTGCAAGTTTAATCAGAAGCTCTATTGGGTATGCTTTGAAAGCTTATTCAATTTCCTACAACTTTCATGAATATTTCGTGAGCCAAAAAGGACTGTATGTAGGTTTAATTGCAGGAGGAAGATAAAGGGTAACAGAGAAGCTCGAATCTGTGTTGTCTGACTTCGGGGCATTTCTGGACAAATTGGTTGCGAATCTCGTTTTCATTTCTTCCGGTAAGTTGTAGAGTGTTTGAAAATGAAGGGTTTGATGTGTATTTCACTAATTTTGGTTAAGTATTGAGGACGTTATGGGTGTTGGAAGTTAGGGTATAGAATCTGGAAAATCTGGAAAGTAGGATGTAATGTGATTCTTAATCCAATTGTTTAGAAAATTCATGGGCATGAAAAGACAAAGTTATCTATGGTTCTAATGCTTGGTTTTGGTTGTTTGATAGGCCAAGAGGAAATAGGCCGAGTCTACAAACCGGGGAACTAGATAAGACAGTGAGTGACAAAACAAATTTCGAAAATGTTCTTAAACGGTTGTTCATGATTATATGTTTTACATGTTTTTCTATGAATGATACATGGTTTTTTTTTTTTATGAACGGTTTCAAGCGTGAATTTTGAGCTTAGATTTTCTAATAAGATATATATACGAGCACGTGGTTAATGATTTACGAAAAGTAGTTGAAACAATATTTTCTTTAAAGTAAAGTATGTGTTAGCAAGTACTTTTAAATGATTTTCAGTTTTTCACGAGCAAGCTGAGTAAGCTTAAGTTTTACGAAAGATAACGATAAGCAGACATGTTTTAATGTTTTCATGTGATTTTCTGAGATTTCTGTTGACTACATGACTGAGATATTGAGCCCGAGGCTATATGGTACCGTGTGCACACAGGTTATATTCCGTTGTCGACGTTGAGTGTACTCTGTGACAACGATGTTGTAGTGAGTGCTGAGCGGGCCCCACTACATCGTAGGATTAGTAAACGTTGGTTGTACTGGGCGTGCCCTACACAACGTACATCGGTCATGTTAGTTAAAACGTTTGATGTATTTCATATGCCTTGCTAGATTTTTGATGACGAACTTGTGAGATATTTTAGGAAGCCTTATTCATCACACGTTTATGTTAAACGCTTTGTCTAAGCATATTTATACGTTTAAAGGTTTATCACGTGTTTTTGACTTCCGGATTTAGAGTTTTAAAGTTAGTCACTCACTGGGCTTCGTAGCTCATTCTTTCAAAATGTTTTCAACTTTTCAGGTAGAGATCGAGCTCCTGGTGCCTGATACACTGCCAACGTCTGCTGAAAGTTCCGGATCAAGCTTCAGTATGTGGGTGGAGTTGTAAATTGAGTCTGTTCATATTGTAAATGTTTTGTAAGGATTGGGCAATATATTCCTAGAGGTCGTGGTTGTATAAATCCTAGTTGTACATGTCTTTGGTTATGATATCTATACCAGGTTATTTCCAAACCGAGATATGTCAGGGCGACACCTCGTGTATGTTGAAATGTTTTCGGGGTTTCTGCTGTGTTGTGGTTCATATGGAATATTTTATATCCATGATTAGTATGTTTATCAGGTTCAACGTTTCAGTAGGGTCAACATGGATCGTTAGAGGTGACGATGTCTGTTGGCTTCACGCCGTCTTTCAGGCTAAGCTAGCAGGTGGTCCGGGAGGGGGTGTGACACTTAAAATCTGTGTCAGTGTATCATGTAAGGATCAAATCCTTAGTCTCATACACGAGCATATAGTTCCTCTTTCTTCTCAGGTACTTGAGGATATTCTTAACGGTTTTCCAGTGATCAAATCTTGAATTAGATTGATACTGACAATCCCTATTGCATTGGGAGTTCGTCTCATGTCCTCAATCTCTTGAGGTGTCTTAGGAAACAGTTTCTTAGACAAAATATTTCCATGTCTGAAAGGTAGTGAACCCTTATTGGAATTTTGAATCTTAAATCTAACTAACATTTTTTATATATAAGAAACTTGAGACAAGGCTAGCTTTTTGTTCTTACAGTTCCTAACGATTTGGATCCCAAGAACAAACTCGGCTTCTTTCAAATTTCCATTTGGAAATGAGCTGCTAGCTCCTTTAATGTAAGTAAGATAACCTACATCATTTCCAGTGATTAGGATATCAATCATATACAACACTAAGTAAGCTACTGAACTATTGATGATTACTTGTAAACACAAGACTCATTAATGTTCTGGTTAAAGCCAAAAGATTTGGCCACTATATCAAATCTTATATTTCAAGATCGAAATGCTTAGGTCAATCCATGAATGGATCACTTAAGCTTGCAAACCCTTTTGCTTTCGATCTTGCTGTATGAACCCTTCTGGTTAAGACCTTTAATCTCTCGTTTTCTCTTGTAAATCCACTTGTAACTAATAGGTGTTACCCATCAAGCAGATCTACAAGATCCCAGATGGATGTGAAATACAAAAGACTTCATTTCCAGGTCCATGACTTTAATCCATTGGTCCTTGTCAACATCATTCATTTTCTTTTTAAAAGATAATGAACCCATTATGCCATCATCAGGTATGATGACCTAGGCTTCAAACAAGCCCATGTAATGTTCAGGTTATCAAACAATCCTCCCACTACATTGAGGCAATCTCAACTATTGAGATGAATGTGACTAACTAGATGCACTGATCCATCAACAACTCTTTTTGAATAGTCAGCCTCATCAACAACTCTTGTGGATGTTACTGTAGCTTCATTAGTTAACTTAGTTAAACCGACTTTACTCTTGTGGTTTATGATTTTTGATGTGGACTTCTTCTGAGAATTTAGCATTTGTCGATACAAATTCTTTATTCTCTTGTGAATTGAAGAAGTATCCACTTCTCAATTCCTTTGGGGTTGCCTACTACAGTATGCAATGCAGTCAACACTACATGACCCCAAAACGAGCCAGACAATTGAGCATAGCTCAACATGGAATGAACCATATCCAAAAGGGTTCTATTTCTCCTAAATGAGATTTCGGGTGTGATCCCATGTACTATCAAATAGTCCTGGAATCTCAAATCCCTATACTCAACATTTTGATCAGATCAAAGTGTTTTTATCATCTCACCTAACAAGTTTTCAACTTCAGTCCTAAGCCCCTTCGAATATCTCAAGAGCTTCAGACTTAAGTTGCAATAGGTAAAGATACTCATACCTTTGAATAATCATCCAAAAGAGATGAATTATTCATGCCCTCCCACTGCTTTAACATAATGAACCACAAGGATCCAAATGTACAAGCTCCAAGGGCTCTTCAGCTCTTAAATCTTTTCCAGTAAAAGATTTATCAGTCATATTGCCCACAAGGCATGACTTAAAAGGTAGTAGAGAGTCATCTTCTAACTCGCTTACAAGTTCACTCTTGACCAATCTCCCAATCAAATTGAGATTAATATGGTCTACCTTAAAACCAAAGAAAGGTATTTTCCTTTGGGAGAAATCCTTTGTCTCTTTTCACATTGAGTAGTAGCAGTCTTAAACAACTCAGTGTTCATGACTGCTTTACTCTTGATTAGTCTTAAAACATCTAGGTTACTTTCCAGTAAAGCTAAACAAATGTCAACTCCCTTTCTTGAAATGAACTGCGTCAACAGGGAAAGGTAAAGAGTAACATTGTTCCAGAAAATAAGACACAGAAATCAAATTTCTTTTGATCTTAGGAATTACATACACATTATCTAATAATATGAATTTTCTTCCACTGAGAAAAACAACTTAATGTTTCCCACTGATATAGCTAAAATAACCTCTCTAATTATAACTTTGAGAGTTATTACACAAGTAGCAAGCTCTTGCCAGGAACTTATTCCTTTAAAAGAAGAACACACGTGATTTGTGGCTCTTGAATCAAGTATTCAGGGAGAATCACTATTCTTCACTAATCACGTTTTCAAGACAGGTAAATGAAAATTACGGTCTTAAACAAGTTCTCTTTTTGCTAAGCAGAGTTCTATGTCATATTCACCAAGAACAATTCTTAATGAATTAAACATATGGGGCATGAGGACATTCCTCAGTTAAGAATAATCCTAGACTTATTTACCTCAATTTGTCGTTTAAGCTTGTTGTATTACCGTTATTTATAAAATGACGTAAGACAACACACATAAAATTATTATATAATTGCTGAAGTAACAAATTACTTGTATTATTAATTGCACCAACCCATTACAAATAATTCAATCAAATTCTGCAAAAACAAATAAGCAATCAAAGAAACCTATAAAACTATTGATTTAGTTTTTGCAATGATACTTCAAAGGTTTAGAACAACTGCCACCAAAGGGTGGTCAACTACTCTTCCTCTAAATTGAGACAATCTCAACCAAACTCTAACACCAGAATAACTCATATTCCGTTAGCGTTTAGTTATCGTTGTTCGGTCAAGGGTTAGTTAACACTTTTAACTCATCCCCGTAAGTGTAACCCTCCCACATTCAGATCTCAGAGGCACGCACCAACAGGCTACCAAAGGGAAAGACAACTATTGGTGATTAGCCTAAGTGACCCCATCCTATTAAGGAGTTCACGGTGTTCCGAATCCTATGATCAGGCCCTCCGAAGGGATGGTTGCGCCAGGAAAACCTGTAGGCGGATCATAGGACTCTCACGGTGCGAACTAGGGGCGGAGACCAAGGGATACGTTGACACGTGTCCCGCTCCCACTTACTCTGGACATTTTTCCCATTCACCTTGTTATTGATTCATGCAAACACTTTTCGAAGGGAGGCCGCTCCTAAGGCGACTCGAAGCCAAGCATGAACCTCACGTTATGAGTATAGGGATGTAGGAGCAACACTTGACTTAAATCTCGTTTTGTAATTTTCCTCCCACTGAAAATGTCCTAAGGTTAATTTAGGGTTGTTTAACTTAGATAAAATTCGGCTAAGTCAATCTATCTAAGTTTGATCCTATTATAAAAATTATGGAAAGGATTCAACCGCAATGTTTTAGGTGAATTAAACTTCTTTTAATAAACCCAACATTGTAAGTCAACATTACTATGGTTAATTCAACTCAAGGTTCGGGTCAGTTCCCAGGTAGGAGGTGTTCCGTAAATCGTCATCTTAAGTACCCCCAGCCTTAGACAGAACTTTACCGAGAGAGTTCCCTTATAACCATAATAATGTAAGGTCTTTACTCTAAAAATCTAGGTGTATTAAATACTTTTAACAAACCTAGTGACATTGCTGCTAACATTTAACTATGATTAATTCAACTCCGGTATTCTGGGTCAGTTCCCAGGTAGGAGGTGTTCCGTAAACCGTCAACTTAAATACCCCCAGCCTTAGACATAACTTTACCGGTGGAGTTCCCTTATAATCGTAGCAATGTTTTTCCTACTTAGTCAATTAAAACTTATTGTAATTCTAAGTAAGAATAATTCTAATCCTATTAGAAATGTGATCTTAGGTCTAATTAATTTTAAACATTTTAAAATTAATTCATTTATCCTAAGATCCTATGTTTGCATGCAATTCTTTGTTATAGGCTAACGGTTTCTACTCATTAATTTTATAACTATTATAAAATTTAATGAATTAACCCTATAACATGCTACTATGGTGAATAAATTAACAATCAAATTCTAATTAATTTATAAAACCATACATTAGCATACATGACATACCAAAAATATAACAATTATATTAATCTAAGGTAATGTCATTCTCAATGTAATTTAATTTCCTTTTAATTAACCTAACTCTTAAATTAATGGGAAAAATACACTTTTAGTCCCTGAGGTTTGGGTTAGGTTTCATTTTGGTCCCTGAGTTTTCAAACTCAACAAAAATTACCCCTGAGGTTTGAGATAAGGAGCAATTTGGTCCCTGCCGTCCAGTTTGCCGTTAAACCCTCACGGAATGCTGACGTGGCACATATTTTTTTATTAAAAAAATTATTTTTTGATTTTTTAAAATAAAAATGTATTAAAATAATTAAAATATTATTATTTTATTATTATTTTTTCACCCTTTCTCCCTCTCTTTCTTCTTCTCTCCTTCATCATTATCTTATTCTTCTTCTTCAACAGCAGCACACCACCGGTTGCCGACAGCCGGCGACCACCGCTCGCCGGTGGCCTCCGGCAGCCGGCGACTTTTTTTTTTTTTTTCTTCTTTTCTCTCCTCGTTTTCCGGTATTTTCTCTCCCTTCCTTTCTCTCCCCCACTGCCACTCTTCTCCTTCCTCAATTTTCCGGCTCTCTCTCTCTTCCTTCGGTTTTCCTCTCTCCCTCCGTGCTGACGTGCGTTACTCCAGAACCGCCGCTGCTCATTTGTAACCCAGACTCGCCGTAAGAAGCTTCAGATCCACCGGCGCCGCTGCTTGTACGTAACACAAAGCCGTCGCTGCTCGTTTGTAACCCAGACCCGCCGTAAGAAGCTTCTGTCCTCGCACGCGCGGCTGAAATCGAAGGGAACGACCTGAAACGAAGGGGAAATCCCCCTCGTTTCAGATCTGGAACGAAACCCATGGGTTTCGTTTCAGATCTGGAACGAAACCCATGGGTTTCGTTCCAGATCTGAAACGAGGGGGATTTCCCCTTCGTTTCAGGCATGGATTTTTGGCCGCGAGAGACAGAAAGATGATGAGGGCGCGAGGCAACTGGGCGTGAAGAGTGGCAGACCGACGAGGAGAAAGAAAGAGAGGGAGGTCCCTTCGCCGGAAAATCGACTCCCTCCTTTTTCGATTTTCGGCAAGCTTTTTTTAAAAAAAAAAAAGAAAAAATGAATTGGTGTGAAAATGAGAAAAAGAAGAAGAAGAAAAGATGAGGGAAGAAGAAGAGAATAAAAAAAAAAAAAAAAAAAAAGTCGCCGCCAGGCGGCGGCGACCGCCGGCGAGCGGTGGTCGCCGGTCGCCGGTCGCCGGCGCCGGTGACCTGCTAAAGAAGAAGGGAAGAAGAAAAGGTTGAAGATGAAGATGGTTGAGGAAGAAGAAGAAAGAGAGAGAGGGAGAAAGAATAAAAATAAATAATAAAATAATAATATTTTTTTATTATTTTAATATATTTTTATTTAAAAATTTTAAAAATTATTTTTTTTAATTAAAATAATAGTGCCACGTCAGCAATCCGTTAGATTTAACGGCAAAATGGATGGCAGGGACCAAATTGCTCCTTATCTCAAACCTCAGGGGTAATTTTGTTGAGTTTGAAAACTCAGGGACCAAAATGAAACCTAACCCAAACCTCAGGGACTGAAAGTGTATTTTTCCCTAAATTAATTATACAAGAAAATTAAAATTAAGCATTACCATTTTCATACATTAACATAACATTTATATTAATAGCTCATGAAAATTAAGCATGTAAATTATTAATATAAATAGAACTCATATATTTTTAAACTAAAGTAATCTCATGCTCAATGCAAATTAATTTTCTTTAATTAATCTAACTCTTAAATTAATTACCCTAGAAAATTAAAATAAGCATTCACATTTTCATACATTAACATAACACTTTATATTAATAGCTCATGAAAATAAATAAGCATATAAATTACTTTCATAAATATAACTTTTTATATTTTTAAACTAAAGTAATTTAATGCTCAATGCAAATTAATTTTCTTCAATTAATCTAACTCTTAAATTAATTACCCAAGAAAATAAAAAAAGCATTCACATTTTCATACATTAACATAACACTTATTAATTGCTCATGAAAATAAATAAGCATATAAATTACTTTCATAAATATAACTCCTTATATTCTTTACTAAAGTAATTTCATGCTCAATGCTTCTCAATTTTCATCCATTTAATCATAACAATTTATATTAAATACTCGTGAAAATAAAATTCATACATATTTCATACATTATAACATTTATAATAATAAATATGCAAGAATATGCTTAACCTATGGTGGGATTTTAAGCTAAATGACATACTTTATGGAAAAATCTATTAATTTAATACATACATCACATGCATAATTAAATTAAAACTACCAAAATTGACCGACATATTTGACATATCCTAAGAAATTAAAAGCAATTTAAATTATAATAATTTAAATCCAAGACATATCTTGGTCTTCAAATCTTTTCCTTTTTGGCATTTACAATTGATCTAATCAAAAGTATAAATCTAATCCCAACAAATATGCCTAAATAATCAATTTTGTAAATTAAACCACATATCACATATATGAAATTAAAATACCCACCATTGAACCAATGCTAATTTTAGAGAAACGAAATTAAATCTACGATCGGCTCTGATACCAATTGTAAGGATTTGGAATTCCATAATTCCGATAAAGCGGAAGCGTAATTGGGACCGATTCGTAGTTAATTTTGTTTATCCAAAAATACTATTACATTGGCAAAAAACATAGAACAAATTCTATACAAAGTTAAAGTTAAGCATACAAAAATTATTAGATCTAAATCTAAAGGGAAGAAGCAAACATACCGTCGTTGACGACTTTGAATACTTCAAAGGACACCTTTCTTGATTTTGGACCAAGCGTCAACAATTGGGACACCACCAATTGATCTTCTCTGCTATGACTCTGAGATTAGGAACGTAGTTGTGGGACTACCTAATCTTGAATGGGAAAAACTCTAGAGAGAAAATTCTCCCTAGAGTTCTTGGGTTGAGAGAATATGAGAGGGAGGTTAGAGAGAATGCAAAAGTGTATTCTTGTGGCCTTATGTTGTATTACCTAAACCGTATGTTTAGTGTTCTATTTATAGGAGAAAGACCATGAATAAAATATTCATTTAAAATCAATTATTTCCATAACTGATTTAATCTTTTCCATAATTAATCAATTCCATGACCAACCAATTCCATGATCAATCAATTCCATATTTGATTAATCTTTTCCATAAATGATTGATCACTTCCATAAGTGATCAAATCATTTCCATAAATGATTAATTACTTCCATAAGTGATTAATCATTTCCATAATTGATTAATTTCCAATTAATTAATTGTTTAATTAATTAATCATCAATTAAATATCATATATTTAATTTCAGACCATCTATTAGTTAATTAATTAATTACCTAATTAAATATCATATATTTAATTTAAGGAGTTCAATTAATTAATTCTATAATATGAATCAAATTCATATTAAAATTTGAACTCCTTCAAATTCTCTTATATCGTATAAAGCTAATATGAATCAAGTTCATATTAATATTTGAACTTCTTCAAATATTTCTTTCTCTCATAGACTATAGTTTAATTAAATCTCATTTAATTTAAACTAAATTGAATAATTAATTAATTCATCTTCTAATTAAATACCATATATTTAATTAGACATATATTTGAACTCTTTCAAATATATCAATCTCTCAATATAATAAAGTTTAATCTCAAATTAAACTTTATATTTTAATGCATCACTATACATTATATTAATTTGTATCTCATACAATTAACTTAATTCCCAATATGAATTTGAACTATTCAAATTCTCTCAAGATATATTTGTTCCTAATTACTCTTTACGAGCTAGCAGGGGGACCTAATGGACCTACAGATTAGAAGCTCCAATGATATGAGGTTAACTGATTAAACTTATTAATCAAGTTAACCAATATTCATTAACTGTGGGTCCTTCCACTAAAGACCCATAGCTGAACTCTTCTCACTGTAAAACACTATTGTGTCCACGGATATAGACCTATACCGGTAAGTCAATCCTTCACGAGTGTTCGTAACCACGGCTGGGTCAAATTACCGTTTTACCCTTGTGTTACATCTGTCTCCTTAAGTACCAACACTCCTCTAATGAACAACCTGTTTATGGTCCAACCATTATATAGAAAGTCCCTCTCGGGCCAATGAGAGGGCGGGATCCCTTTGTTCAAGTCCTGGAGTCACCACTTAAGGGAACACTCATCTACTTCTCCTAAAAGTGGGAAAGAGTGAATTCCACCTTGTGTTGTCATGTCCCCAGCCCCACACTTGGTCTTGTCCACAAGAAGGTAGGCTTATTGAGTCGGCGTGTAGGCCACTCTCACCCATACTAATCAAAGGACAATCCCTCGTGAGAAGGAGTTCATGACACACTCAGGATTAAGACTGGGTTACCTAGTTCATCCTATTGAAACAATAACCTAACTAGTTAACGATGTTACATCTAGTGGTTTACTATTTCGTGGTCCGATCTTATGCAAACTCATTGCATAGGATACCCCCACTCGCATGTCTCCTACATCGATGCCTTGGATCAATACATCTGTATCGAATACAGAGCGGGTTGTATCACATAGTGTTACCAGGATAAGGTACCCATCCTTATCCCTGTACTATAGACCTTTTAGGTTGTTACTTTAACACCGATCCCGGTATGTCACCACATACTAGTTCAAGTCTCATGTAAACAACCTTGGATCTTAGTTTATTGGATTTGGGTCAAATTGTGCAATATTTAACAATAACACTTTATTGTAGAAGCTCAATTAAACTTTATTGAAACAAGTATACAATTTGTTTACATTCACTATCTACGAGTTTTAGGGCATAAACCCCAACAGTCTTATTAACCCTAACCCAATAAATTAAACATCCTAAGTTGTTAGTATGAGGCTTGAACTAGTATGTAAGAACATACGGGGATCAATGTTGAAGATACAACCTAAAGGGTCTATAGTATATAGGGATAAGGTTGGGTACCTTATCCTGGTGACACTATGGATACGACACGCTTTGTATTATGATACAAACGTAATGATCCAACGCGTTCATGTAGTAGACATGCGAGTGGGGTATCCTATGCAATGAGTTTGCATAAGACTGGACCGCGAAATAGTTAACCACTAGCTGTAACACTGTTAGCTAGCTAGATTTCTATTTCACTAAGATGACCTAGGCAACTTGATCGCAATCCTGAGTGGGTTATGAACTCCTGTTCACGAGGGATTGTCCTTTGATTTTTATGGGTGAGAGTGGCCTGCACGCTGACTCAATAAGCCTACCATTTTGGGGACAAGACCGAGTGGGGAGCTGGAAACATAATCACACAAGATGAAATTCACTCCTTCCCAACTCTAGGGTAAGTAGAGGTGTGTTCCCTTAAATGGTTTCTCCAGGTCTTGAACAATGGGCCCTACCCTCTCTATGACACAAGAGGGACTTGTGCCAATGTAAAATTTTATTCAAAACAGATGCAATAGAATAATCTTGCAAAATTTTATTAAGCTCAGATCAGAACAGCAAAGCCCCCCCCCCCCCCCAAACTTAAATCATACATTGTCCTCAATGTATCAATTATTCAGACTAATTAAGCATGTATAAGGAAAATTAGAAAGATATAGGGAGAATAATACTACCCTGGAGTGCGAGAGAAACCATGGATATCAACCTTCAACATCATTGGGGTTGATTTGGAAGAAATCGAGGTCTTAAGCTGCTACAAAAATTCAACCACTAGGAACGAAAGATCAACATGCACTAACTAAAAAAAAACTGAAAAACAAAGAAAAGAACATTGACGAAAAATAAACTTGGGTTGTCTCCCAAGAAGCGCTTGTTTAACGTCTCTTAGTTAGACGGGTTCGTGCGGACTTTTATGGCACATAAAAATTCTCGTATTTCTTCGGGCCCTTCTTCCTTAAATCGATGAAGCCGACTATCGCTTGCAAGCTCACCAGCTTTTCATGGGCCCTAGAAGCATAAATATTTTTGGGATTTTTTAATAATAAAAGCATAAAAGGAGAAAGATCAAAATAAAGGGACATAGACTCTGACACAAACTCGTGAGAATAAGAAAAAGAACATTAATTATGAAGAGAGGATGGAAAGAATAGAACAGACAAAGGTCTTTCAACCTTAAACTCTATCTCTTCAAATTCCTTAGACACTACAGGTTCATTTTCCTTTTCATCCTCACAATCTTGTTCTTGGTGGGTGCTAAGACTATCCAATTCTTCCTTTTTTTTTCTATACAGCTCACCCCTAAATACTCATTTCTAGCCAAATCGAAAGAATTAGGCTCTTGAATGGGCGCTAATGAATTACTGGCCATATGACTCACTAGACATCCTATGGAAGTGGATCTTACTTCCCTAGCCTCCCTTTGGGTCTGGGGTCTCTCCATAGATTTTTCTAATTAAAAACTCAAAGCTCTCGTTTCCTCAATAAAGTCTTCAAGCAAGCTCTCTAAGGAAGATTCTTTTTCTAAGGAAGCGGGCCGCACTTCACTCTCCTCCCTTCTTGGTTGCAATAACCCCATGTACTCTAGAGCTAATTTGGTGACTTTATTATCCTCAATATATTCTTTAAGTAAGCTCTCTAAGGGAGATTTTTCTTTAGAGTGGGGACAATTTGAAAATGAATAATTGGACAATGGTGTTGATTCTTCGGGCTCAGATTCCCTAAAGAGCCACCGAAAACTATTAAAAGTCATTTAAAACAATTAATCAACAATGATCAATCTTTTAGTCAGATGCCAACACCAATTAAATGCACAACAAGAACAATGGACCATGACTAAAAAAAAATAAAACAAAGAAAGCAAAACAAAACCTCTAAATTAAAGTAAGCAATTTCTTCACAATATTAATTGAATGAAATTAGCCAATCCCCAACAACGGAGCCAAAAACTTGTTGCACGATTTTTACCGCAAGCGTATGGGTCGTCACAAGTAATATAGTGATTTTGAGTATAAGAGTATCGTCTCCACATGGATTGGATTTATTCAATTAATTACTGCGAATAATCTTGCTATGCTTTATTTCAAGAACAAAATCTAATGCCGAAAAGAATAAACTAAGAGCTAATCTAGAGAGCAAAAGATATATGGAGACACAATTTGGAGGGATAACTCTAGAGTTGTTGATTTCATCAATTGGACCTTTAATGCTTAATCAATTAACTAATGTGGATTAACTAATCATTTGATTCATAAGTCTAGAAGCCTAATTTCAAGGACTCTCCTCTCGGTTTCCTCCTATCTCATGCCTTTTAATAAAGAATCTCCTTTCGGTTTCCTCTTTATTTACTTAGCATGGCATTACGACCCTTCAATACAACCTCTAACGTTATTTATTTTATCCCGTGTCACTCGGGTAAATAAACGTCAGTCATGCATTCAGTTCTAGTCTAAGCTTCTCTCCGTCGAGTTTTCACTTAGTAACGATTCATTTAATCAGTGATCAGTTGATTAAAAGCATTAAGGATAAAATGCACAAATGAACAATAATGACAATTAAACCAAATCAATTCATTAATTCAGCAAAGGTTCAACAACTAAATCAATCTCATAGAATTTAGGAATTAACTACTCATAATCACTAAAATCCAATAATTCCTAATCACAACAATTCTATAAACTAAAACATAAAGGAAAAGGGAAGAGAAATGCTCATAAAAGTGTCTATCTCGCGCCGACCTCCATTGATCCCGAGCTCCAACGATCTTCAACAAAGCTCCAAAACTCTCCCAAAAATCCCCAATTTTAGTGTGGATTCTAGAATCGGGTGAAAGCCCACAAATTGGCTCCCCAAACATGGATGCAAAAGGTTTTATTTATAGGTGTCCAGCAGGCGTAGCGTCGCAACGCTCTGACGTCACGTTGGCTTGGGTGGCAAGAATAGGACAACGTCATGACGCTAGGGGACAACGTCGCGATGCTATCACAATTCCAGAATTTTCCAATGTGCGGATTACGTCAGAAGTCTTGGGCTCCAAGTCATCGCAGCGTTGTGACGCTACTTGAACAGCGTCGCGACGCTGTCGCGATTCTATAACTTCTTTGTGCGGTTGCCGAGCGTCTCGACGCTTCGACCTAGCGTCTCGACGCTAGGCCTCGATCTTCAAGAAATGGCCCGATTTGGACTCAATTTTTTAGCCTCCAACTTTCTTCTCTTTGGCTCTTGGCTTGGGTCTTCAATGGACTTCTTCAAACTGCTCCAAAAGCCTCCAAAATCATCTAAAATCTCTCAAAATTTCGATTTTGCTTCCTTGGCTCAATTTTCTAAAATTTAAACATAAAATAGCATTAAAGTACATAATTCAAGCATAAAACTAACTAAAATTAATAGGAAAATGATAGCATTTCTGCATGCTATCAGTTCCAAGGTAGAAGATCTTCTAAATATAACGATTATATGATTGCCAATCAAGAAAATCATCCAAGCACGTTGCATACATCACATCAAATATAACATTTATATTTAACCTAAGAAATGACATGCTTTATGCCTTACCATTTTTCATATGTTTAATATACTCCTATATTAAATCACTTAGGAAAAAAAAATACATGCATTTCAATAATACATTATAACAATTTATGATATATATAAAATGCATGAACATGTTTATCACCTAAGGTGGGATTATAACATATATGACATCCACAAAGCATATAAATAGCAATTGAACCCGTGAATTTTAGCCCTTAGGATAAAATAAAGCACAAATTACAATAATTCTAGCTAAAGTCTATCCTAAAACCCGACTGCAGCTCCAACACTTGGTCTAGACAGCACGAACCGACTCGAACACCTTTGAACCAGTCTCCAAAATCACGAACCATGCCAAAATCAGGTTGAACCGGATCAAACCGACCCCAACTCAACCTTAATCCTCGAATCGGACTGGCTTGGGACGCTGAACCACATGTTTTGAAACCCTAATTTGCGCTGCACATCGAGAAAGTGTTGAGACGCCACAAGCAACGTCTCGACGCTAAGGCTTCTCAACACCGCCTTTTAATAGAGATAGCGTCGAGACGCCAAAGAACATTATCGAGACGTTGTTGCGTCTAGAGCACAATCTAGACCCAGATTTACATAGGACTCGATTTTACTTTTAAATGCCCAAAACACAGGGGCCCTTACATGATCCAATCACATGAAATAGTAAAATCTATGGCCAAAAATTAACCTAAACAGTACAATGCAAACTATGCATACTTTATTCATTAATCCCACCTATTAGAGTCTATTGCAAAGTTTAATTTTGATTAAAAGGGACAACGAGGCTCTGATACCAAATGTAGAGATGAAAGCCCCAGCACAGTAGAAGAACATCAAAGGACCTCACGTCGTATTTTAATCAAAATAGAAGAACCATTGAGACGATAAACTTATAGCATATATTAACGTTTAATCTACTCAAAAGCGACAATAAAACATCCTGAAAATAGTAAGATAAAATCCCTACTTTATTTACATGTTTTTCAAGAAAAGAGAAAGAACAGTTACAAACCTTCGTTGTAGACTTGAACGATTTTCACAAACGCATTGAACCTTTTCTTTGAAAACGTAGCAGCCCCAAAAAGTCTTTGCTGAAATTTTTCATTCGAGAAAACTCCAAGACACACTATGACTAAGGTTACACCAGTATGACTCTAGGAATTGTAGAGACAAGGAGGTGGAATCCCTTTCTCTCTAAGAGAGAGGCTTGAGAGGCCAAAATGAGAGTCTTATAAAAAAACCTTAGGTTTTGTGACATATTTATAGGAGAGAATCATGAATAAAATATTATTCAAATAATAATATTAAATTCATATTTGATTTAATAATTAATTAATTAATTCTACAATTAATTAATTATCCAATTAAATATCATATATTTAATTTTACGCCTTTAATTAAATCATATGAATCAAATTCATATTATCATTTGAACTTTCCAAATTCTCTTATGTCCTATAAATTTAATATGAATCAAATTCATGTTAATATTTAAACTCCTTCAAATATTTATTTCTCTCATAAATTTGAATTTAATTCAAAATTATATTATAATGTATCACCATACATTATATTCTTCCCTTTAGACTTAGTTGCCTCATATCACTTAACGAGCTACCAGTGGGACCTAATGGATCTACAGATCAGAAGCTCCAACGATATGAGATTAATCAGCTAAACTCATTAACCAAAATAATCAATAGTCGTTAACTGTGGGTACACTCCACTATAGACTTCAAGCTGCACTTTTCTGACTGCAGACATATTTCTGTGTCCACAGGTATAGATCAATAACAACAAGTTAGTCCTTCACGAGTGTTCGTAACTCCAGCTAGGTCAAATTATCGTTTTACTCTTGGGTTACCTTTATATCCTTAAGTGTCAGTGCTCCTCTAATGAACAACTTGTTTATGGTCCAACCACAAAACGAAAACCCCTTTTGTGCTAGTGAGAGGGTAGGGCCCTTTGTTCAAGACTCGGAGACACTACTTAAGAGAACACTCATCTACTTCCCTAAAGTCAGGAATGAGTGAATTCCTTCTCGTGTGATTATGTTACCAACTCCCCACTAGGTCTTGTCCCCAAAATGATAGGCTTATTGAGTCGGCGTACTGGCCACTCTCACCCATACAAATCAAAGGACAATCCCTCATGAACAAGAGTTCATAACCCACTCAAGATTGAGACTAAGTTGCTTAGGTCATCCTAGTGAAATAGAAACCTAACTAATCAACGGCTTTAGAACTAGCTGTTACTATTTCACGGTCCGGTGTTATACAAACTTATTGCATATTACACACCCACTCGCATGTGAAGGTGCTAACATTTAACATGTGGAAGCAGTTTTAGATCTTAGGCACATTATAACACCAATTTGATCATACAAAGTATGTTGTCCAAAAGGGGAAAAATAGGGACAATGGGTACCAACCTCTTATAGCTCGAAATTGAATGAATTGGTTGGTTGTTTTTCCTCACCAACTTGTCACGAAACACCATTGGATCTTCCATGCTATTCTCAGGCATTTGGAACGGATTGTGGGATCTTCTAGTGATGGAATTTGAGAGGGAAAGAGCTTGGGTTACAAGCTTGAGAGAGTTTTGTGTTCTTGAGCTTGTGGGAATAATTTGGCAGCATAACACTTGATTTCTCAGCTCCCTTTCTTCAGCAATCTAACATCTATTTAAATAGGAAACTAGGCTGAGAAGATGCACCAAAAATTGGCAACAAATCCTTCCCAAATTAAGTGGGATTTGTTGGCTTAATGAGGAGGATTGCATGAGTTTAGTCACCATTCACTCCACCTCCTAAAATTCAATTTCTTTTGAATTTGAATTAATTCAATTGAAATTGAATTTAAGTTAATTTTTATTTAATTAATAATCTGAAAAATCAAATCTAAAATTTAAATTTTTAATTTTATATTAATTCATAATTAATTTGAAATGATTATTAATTAAATAATGAATTATATAATTAATTTAATATCTAATATTAAATTAACATTTTGCTACCAATCCTGATCATTTTAGAAATGCAATTTCTCAACCATGAATCTCTATTCACATGCTCGATATTTAAATCATATTTAAATATATTAAATTCTCAAGATTAGGTTTAACCAAAAACCCGACGTGTCGGTCATATCCAATATGACTGATTTTTCCCTAAACCGAATTTGAACTATTCGAATTCTTTCCATCATATTGTTCCAAAGTTTATTCCTTAATCTAGCAAGGGACCTAATGGACGTACAGATCATGGGCTCAAACGATTCGAGGTTTAACCGACCAAACTCTTTTAATCTAGTTAACCAACATGTTTGGTTTTATGCCCTAAAACTCGTAGATAGTTAATGAAACAAATTAATCGATCTCAATAAAGCGTTATTTGAGTCATTAATTAATTTGTTATTGAATAATCGAGTTTGCATTAAATAACCCTAAAATCCAATAAACTAAGATCCAAGGTTGTTTAAATGAAACTTGGACTAGTATGTGGGGACATACGGGGATCAGGGTTCAAATAACAATCTAAATGGTCTATAGTATAGGGATAAGGTTGGGTACCTTATCCTGGTGACACTATGTGATACGACTCATTTTGTATTAGATACGGATGCAGTGGTCTAAAGCATCCATGTAGGAGACATGCGAGTCGGGGTATCCTATGTCATGAGTTTCCATAAGACCGGACCGTGAAATAGTAACCACTAGATGTAACGTTGTTGACTAGTTTAGGTTTCTATTTCAATAGGATGACCTAGGTAACTCAATCTCAATCCTGAGTCTGTTATGAACCTCTTTTCAAGAGGGATTGTCCTTAGATTTGTATGGGTGAGAGTGGCTAGTTCGCCGATTCAATAATCCTACCATTTCAGGGGTAAGACCGAGAGGGGGGCTGGAAAGATAACAGTACAAGATTAAATTCACTCCTTCCCCTATTGGGGTACGTAGATGTGTGTTCCCTTAAGGGCTGATTTTGAGGCTTGAACAAAAGCGCGTTGTCCTCTCCTGGCCCGAGAGGAATGTCTGTTTAGAGGTTGGACCCTAAACAGGTTGTTCATTAGAAGGATCAGTGGTACTTAAAGATCCAGAGGTAACCCAGGGGTAAAATGGTAATTTGACCCAGCTGGAGTTACGAACACTCGTGAAGGATTGACTTACCGTTATGGTCGATATCCATGAACACAAAAATATTCTACAGTGAGAAGAGTGCTGTTGTGGGTCTTTAGTGGAGTGACCCACAGTTAAGGAATGTTGGTTAACTTGGTTAATGAGTTTAGGCAGTTAATCTCGTATCGTTGGAGCTTCTGATCTATAGGTCCCGTAGGTCCACCTACTAGCTCATAACGGGTTATGAGATAAATTAGTCTTAATTATTAAGGGAATATTAGTTAATAGTATAATATAATGTATGGAGATACATTATGATATAAGTTTAATTATTTAATTAAACTTTATAATAAAATTAATTTTGGATATGATTTAAAATTAATTAATGAGAATTATATATTTGAAGGAGTTCAAATATTAAATATGAATTAGATTCAGATTAAACTATAGGTTAAAAATAATATGAATAGGGATTCATATTAAAACTATAGTATATGAGAATGTGAATTTAATTAAATATATGGTATTTGATTAATTCATGAATTGGTTAATTGGAGAATTGATTTTAATTTAATTTGGTTAAATGTGATTTAATCAATTTTTTTTTTTGAGAAAAATGATTTAATAAAATTAGTTCTATAGTGAAAATCCATGTACATTTGATGCGCATTAAAACTATAGGTTATAAGAGAGGTACATTTTTTTTTTTTCAAAAAAAAAAATGAAGGTGGGGAACAATAAATTTAGATTTAACTTGTTGACCTAATTAATTTAATTGAATTCAAACTTTATATTAAAGTTAATTTAATTAAAGTTAGTTTAATTAAGTTATTTTATATTAATATGGATTATTAATTATTATAAGATAATAATTAACGGTCCAGATGTTGTTAATTATGATCGACGATCGAGATTTGTTAGGGAAGATAACTTCCCTTCCCCACGTATCATTCTGTACAGGGAAGTTGCCCTCCTCTCTCTCTCACTCACTCACACGCTCTTTGTACGTTACTGCAGAAGAAGAATTCATGCTCTCTAAAATTCTCTCCCATCAAAATACAGCCGTGTTTTCTTGTTGCAAAATTCCCAACCCAAGATACTTCGGTCTTCGTCCATGTAAGTTTCTCGGTCCTAAATCGTTTAGATCTGTTTTAAAGCATGCTTAATCTGTTTTATGGACAAATTGTTTCTGTTTTTGCCCAACGTACCGGTATTCTTAATTGGCTGAAACTCAATCACGCTCGGTGTAAACGGCTTCCGTTGATGATTCGACTCCATCAAAATTTAACTACCGGGCCACTCCACTATAGTCTAGTAGTTGCATTCCCCTTACTGTAGATATATTTTTGTCCACTCGATATAACCATGATAAGTAAGTTAATCCTTCATAGGTAGCTAGGTCAAAAGTTCGTTTTACCCCTATAGCATTTCTTAATTCCTTAAGCCCACTGGTCCTCTAATGAACAATTTGTTCATGGTCCAACCACTAAACAGAGTTCCTCTCTAGCCAATGAGAGGATGAGGCCCCATGTTCAAGCCTTGGAGTTAGCACTTAAGAGAACAAACTTTCTACTATCCCTAATATGGGTAGGAGTGAATTTCATTTTGCAATACTATGTCTTCAGCTATTCATCCAGTCTCACCCCCAAAACGGTAGGCTTATTGAGTGGCGTTGTTTGGCCACTCTCACCCATGCAGATTAAAGGATAATCCTAAACAAATAAGAATTCATAGTAAGCTCAGGATTAAGATCGGCTTACCTAAGTCATCGCATGAAATAGTCAGTCTTAACAGTAAACGATGTTATAAAGTAACAGTGACTTATTTCTTGGTTTGGTCTTGTGTAAACTTCTTTTACACAGGATGCCCATACTGGAATGTCTCTACATGAACGATCCAGGATCAAGTCATTTTCCTTGTTCGCAAAGTAGGCCGCATCCATAATGTCACCAGAATAAGGTAATCAACTTTATCCCTATACTATAGACCATTCAGGTCTTATACTAGAACTTGATCCCTGTCCATATTCATAATATAGTTCGAGTATTTCATATTATAACCAACGATGATTATATATTAGATTTAGATTATATAGACAAACAATTCGCTTAATAACATCTTTATTTCAAAAGGATTACAAACTTTGAGTTTTAGGAGATAAAACCCAGCAGCATGTCGCTACACGAACGCGTTGGATCAATGCGTTTGTATCAAATACAAAGTGGGTCATACCCATAGTGTTATCGGGATAAGGTACGCAACCTTATCCCTATTCTATAGACCCTTGTCTTGAACACTGATCCCTGCATGTCTCCACATAAAGTTCAAGATTCATACCACAACCTAGAATGTTCAGTTTATTGATTATGATTGTTTAGGCAAGACAAATATAATACCAACAACAATACTATTTGAATAATACATCCAATATCATTTTATTAATGTTCGGTCAATTTTTACATTTACTATCTACGAATTTTAGGGCATAAAACCCAACATGGCTTAATAACATCTTTATTGCAAAAGGATTACAAACTTTGACTTTTAGGAGATAAAACCCAACAGCATGTTGCTACACGAACGCGTTGGATCAATGCGTTTGTATCAAATACAAAGTGAGTCATACCCATAGTGTTACCGGGATAAGGTACGCAACCTTATCTCTATACTATAGACCCTTGTCTTGAATAGTGATCCCTGTATGTCTCCACATACAGTTCAAGATTCATACCACAACCTAGAATGTTCAGTTTATTGGATTATGGTTGTTTAGGAAAGACAAATATAATACCAACAACAATACTATTTGAATAATACATCAAATATCATTTTATTAATGTTCGGTAAATTTTTACATTTACTATCTACGAATTTTAGGGCATAAAACCCAAGACGACCTCATACTAGAGCACATGATGTGGAACTCCTTTAGATGCTTATGTGGATCCTCTCTTGCACTACCAAGAAAGATAGGAAGTAAGTGGATCAAATCGGATTTAAGTTCAAAGGTACTTGTCATCTCCCATCGCAGGAAAATGAATGGGCTCTCTACTCTCGCTCTCTCTGCTCCTGGATCGCCTCCTCAGGCGTCGCTATTCCCATGTGATCTTAGGATTGTATTTTAAATTCTTATTCTACACAGAACGAGTGATCATACAAAAGAAAAAGTAGAGGAGAAAAATGCAAAGACCCAAAAATCAAAAAGAAAACAAACGTCTTTCCCAGACAACGGTGTCAATTTGGTCTAATGATTTTTTCGAATCCTCGTAACCAAATAAATTTATAAACTCCGACTCTATGCTTCTTCTCAGCAGGTAGTGGTCGGGTCGTCCAGAGGAAAGGTGTTCGGTTTTATGCCCTAAAACTCGTAGATGATGAATGTAAACAAATTGTATACTTGTTTCAATAAAGTGTTATTGAATTTCTACAATAAAGTGTTATTGTTAAGTATTGCACAATATGACCCAAATCCAATGAACTTAGGTCCAAGGATGTTTGTATGTAACTTGAACTAGTATTTGGGGACATACGGCGATTGATGTTCAAGTAACAACTTAAAAGGTCTATATTACAGGGATAAGGTTGGGTACCTTATCTTGGTAACACTATGTGATATGGTATGCTTTGTATTTGATACAGACGTATTGATCTAAAACGTCCATGTAGTAAACATGCGAGCGGGGGTATCCTATGCAATGAGTTTGCATAAGACCAGACCGCAGAATAATAACTATTGGTTATAACACCGTTAGCTAGTTAGGTTTCTATTTCACTAGGACGACCTTGACAACTTATTCTCAATCCTGAGATGGTTATGGACTTCTGTTCATGAGGGATTGTCCTTTGATTTGTATAGGTGAGAGTGGCCAATACACCGACTAAATAAGTCTATCATTTTGGGGACAAGACGTAGTGGAGAGTTGGGAACATAATCAAAAAAGATGGAATTCACTCCTTCTCGACTTTAGGGAAGCAGATGAGTGTTCCCTTAAGTGGTGTCTCTGTGTCTTGAACAAAGGGCCCTACCCTCTCATTGGCACGAAAGAGTTTTTTGTTCGATGGTTGGACCACAAACAAATTGTTAATTAGAGGAGAACTGGTACTTAAGGACATAGAAGTAATTGTATTAACTAAACTTAAACTTAATTTAAATATAATTCATTCAACCTTTAGCATGCATCCGAGGCCTATCAAGGGTCGTCACTCCGTAGAGATTGTCTTGCCTCAGCCTAGTGGCTATCTAAAATTAACTGATAGAATGCACAAGTAGTAATCTCCTAGGGTCCTCAAGCCTAAGAAACTAGACTCATGTATTGGTTTAAACGGGATGACATGCAAAACTCAATAAAAATACAGCAAGAACAGATATGAAATACCAGAAAACTCAACCAAGTTTAATAACAATCAAGACATAATCCCAATCCAACGATACAAAGACATTTAGCTACTCATAAACAAGGTAAAACCATAAACAAATACTAGGATTTGCATAAGATATGACCTAACAATGTTTATACAGCAGCTGGAAAGTAAAGAAGACAAAAAAAATCTTAAAGAGACCGAAATTCTAACCTAACAGCGGACTAAACCGAAGCCTAATATTTATAGAAAGCGCCGCAGCGTCTCGATGCCACGGACTTTTTATTCCGCTTCGTATTTGGTCGGCGTAGAGATGCTAGGGGCAGCGTCTCGACGCCATCCATAATTCTGGCATGCTGTCTTTTTTCTCGGTCTTGTCTCGTTACATCTCGGTAGGAGGCTTCAATCTTTGGCTCTTTATGTCGTTCTTCAGGCCCGCTTCAATACACTTGGATCTTTTCACCTCCTCGCTATCTAAGACACCGACATGACCCCATTACTCCATAATTGGCCCGAATTAACACCAATTTAGTGTGATTGGCTTTTAACATTGCCTAAGCTCAAAAATCCTGTAAGTAAGACAATTTAAGCATAAAATTCTTCTAACAAGCTTAGATTAGAGGTGATAAAATAGGACTATTTAGGTCCTATCAAATACCCCCAACTTAAATCTTGCTAGTCCGCGAGCAAGGCACATACAAACAAAAGAAAAAGATGTTGTGCATATAATCGAAAAGTGACTTAATCCTCAAGACTCAAATATTCCAAAAACTAAAGCAATCAAGAGACATTCGCAGGAGAGACAAATGAGGAGACAAATAAAAATCTTTCAAGGATAATCTTGCACAAGAGAGAGTTCTATCCCACCTAAAAAATACTTTACTAGCCCGGGATTGGCTTACCCAACTATCATCATATCTTCACCCTACACTGGCACTAAAGTCTTGCTAAAAGGCCTAAATGGAACAAACTAGGTTGCTTCCTCTTCGCCTAGGTGCCTGAACAAGGAATTCATTTTTCGTTTGCTTTTGCTTTTCATTATTTTTTTCTTTTTGCATTTCTTTTAGGATGGGCGCTAGCTTTCACACTACAATGCAGGGACCCATAACCCGAGTTTAATCCTTGGTTGGCCTAACTGATTACACTGTAGGTAGCTCTTTTTACCCCTTAGCGCTCAATACAATGCAAGCATGCTTTTTTGTCTCAAAATAAAAATAAGAAAGACGAGCATATGATTTTTCTTTTGGCTCGCGCTCACTAACTTATTTTTCCTCTCTTTTTTTTTACAGGCATATTTTCTTTTTCACTCCTAGGCAAGACTCCACACACTATTTTGAAAAAAAAAATTAGACTTTCTTGCTAAACCTTACACCTATCGGGGTGACAACAGGAATATAAGCTAAGTAACTCTCTCCTAAGCATTCAAGTCCTACTTTAAAGCAAGAAAGACACCTAACTCATGAAGACATATCCAAGAAAAGTTTTAAAAAGGCTCCTTTTTGAGCACTCATGGTCACAACTCATCGAAAGCTATAAATTTTCGAAAAAAATTTGAGTCAATCCTAGGAAATCAAAATTACTTAAACAAGTATATACACAACAGGCATGCAAGGCATTCATTAAGCACAAACGCTGGCGTGATGCTCAGATGCTCAAGGCCCAACAACAATATAAAGTACAATCCCCTACCCCCAACCTAAAGTTTACATTGCCCTCAATGTAATCAATCATGCAAAACAAGGCAATACATAAGGAAAGAATAGAACTTCCGTGAATTTGAGCTAATGGGTGGTGGATCACGTTCGCTTACAAGCATAGGGGCTTGCTTTTGGTACCACCAATCCTAAAAAGACAAAACAAGAAAACAAGCATAAAAGCAACTAATAAAAATAAACCTATCTAAGAATTGAAAAGACAGAAAGTAGGCAAAAATCGACCTTCTTGATTTTTAGTGCATCCTTTTTATTTTTCTTCTTTTTGATTTGCTCCTGCATAGATAAATTAAACTTGCCCATAGAATGTAAGGTATGAGAAAATTTAAACAAATAATCCATCATCATCTCCAACATACTGATCAAGACACCCTTATAATGAGCAGCAAACCGGTCAACAATTGGAATAACTAAATCTAACTCATGCAATTCGAAATCAATAAGCTTAGGGGAAATAGATTTTTTCTTAAAATGAACTGAAATTAACTCGTCAGCTATTTCCATCTCTCCTACCACGCAAGGGCAATCACACGAATCATACTCAAAATATAAAGAAGGCTCAAGCTCAGGCTCACTATCCTCATTAGACTTACCTTCTTGATGGTTCTCAGGAGCTTGGCTATCCGAAGGATTGGAAGAATTTACTTCTCGAACTTGCCATGCGAGGAACCGAATACACGTTGCCAAGCTCGAAATGATCTTTCTAGCCTCACCCGGTGTTCGGTCAAGCGCATCACCACTACTCGGTATATCCAACATCTTTCTGTCATCAGGTGACAATCCTTCAATGAAGTGCAACAACAAGGACTCCTCAGACAATGGGCAATGAGAAAGTGCACACAACCCATTGAAGCAATCCCAGTACCTGTGAAAGTATTCCTTAGGTGCTTGGAAGATGTATATGATTTCTCCTCTGACTTCGAGGTCTCCAAGAGATGGGAGATGACTCGGATCAGGAGCTGCTAGATCTTGCAACCTTCGCTCGGCAATGGGATTATCACGACAAGATTATGCTGGATTTCATCGTTAAGCTCTGCAAAAAGAAAACTAAAAAGCACAAAAAGAACAAAAAATCCTATAAACACTAGAAAACACCCTTCCCCGGCAACGACACCAATTTGACGAGGTCTGAGCTGTCGAGACTCGAGTTGTCAAATAAATTTATAGTCCACGACACTAAAACTATTTTGTAGAAATAGTGGTCGAGGTCAAACACAAGGAAGGGGATCTAGTAGATGCATAATTTTGTGTTTATGTAATAGGGGGTTTTTGGAAAAGCAGGACAAACAAAATAATTGCTGAAAGTAAAGAAAGCAGAATAAAGCATGCGATGGAAAATAGAGCACAAATCAATATCATAAAAAGGAATCACTGGATTGGGATTTCTTATGCCTGAATGCTATTTCACTTGACTTCCTAGTTTTCTCAAAAAATTATTCTATGCTGATTTTTATTAGTCCAGTCAGCTTCTTGGTTACTCAGAGGACCCCCCTACGCTAACATGTGTTTAATTAACCTGTCAACCTAGAATTATGCAATTAACAAGATTCATCATTTTTATCATTATCGATCGCCACCCCTCATGCATAAAGTAGCAACCATCCGAGACCTCGCAATGGCCACAAAATTATATCCATCTAATCTAGAATAAGCAATCTCGGAATTACCTACTTAAATTAGCCACTTTAGGATCATAGGTCTGGAATTGTATTAACTAAACTTAAACTTAATTTAAATCTAATTCATACAACCTTTAGCATGGATACTAAGCCCATCAAGGGTCGTCACTCCGTAGAGATTGTCTTGCCTCAGCCTAGTGGCGATCTAAAAATAACTGATAGAATACACTAGTAATCTCCTAAGGTCATCAAGCCTAAGAAACTAGTCTCATGTATTGGTTTAAACGGGATGACAAGCAAAACTCAATAAAAATACAGTAAGAACATAAATGAAATACCAGAAAACTCAGCCAAGTTTAATAACAATCAAGACATAATCCCAATCCAACGATACAAAGACGTTTAACTACTCATAAACAAGGTAAAACCATAAACAAATACAAGGATTTGCATAAGATATGACTTAACAATGTGTATACAACAGTTGGAAAGTAAAAAGGACAAAAAAAATCGAAAAGAGACCCAAATTCTAACCTAACAGCGGACTAAACCGAAGCCTAATATTTACAGAAAATGTTGCATCGTCTCGACGCCACGTACTTTTTATTCAGCTTCGAATTTGCGTCGGCTTCTCGACGCTAGGGGCAGCGTCTCAACGCCATCCCTTATCCGAGCATGTTGTCTTTTTTCTCGGTCTTGTCTCGTTACATCTTGGTACGGGGCTTCAATCTTTGGCCTTTGGTGTCGTTCTTCAGGCCCGCTTCAATACGCTTGGGTCTTTTCACCTTCTCGTCGTCCAAGACACCGAGATGGCTCTGAAACTCCATAATTGGCCCGAATTAACACCAATTTAGTGCGATTGACTCCCGACATTACCTAAGCTCAAAGAACCTCTATGTAAGACAAGTAAAGCATAAAATTCCTCTAACAAGCATAGATTAGAGGTGATAAAATAGGACTATTTAGGTCCTATCACCTTTACATCACCCTCGCATGCTCATAAAACTCGGGTTAATTCTAACTCAAGTACCAGCTCGATATCTAGGTAGGAGGTGTTCCGTAAACCGTTAACTTAAATACCTCCAGCCATAGACAGCATTTCATCGAGTGAGTTCTCTTATAACCTTCGCTTTACAAGATATCAACCTATTTTATGCAATTTGATCGAGTTTGTGGTTTGTTAACCCTAAGTGAACATGCTTTTATCTTGTTATCGATTTTAACGTCTATCTCGGTTTGTAACACTTTATAAAGAACAATAAATCTATAACGTTCATCTATGCTGAGGTGGTTTCATGTTGCATGCTCGTTCATTTTTGTTTATTAATGTAACGCTTTATACTAATCAAACTAAACGAATTTAACACATTCAACATGCATCTATCATGAAACCCAAATTTCATGCATTTCATTTTTATTACAACATTTATAATAAATTACTAATGCATGCAACATGCTTTCCTATGGTGGCATAATATATGCATATTTGATTCTAATTTAATTATAACATACATTCCTAATGTATAATTAAATTAAGCACACTAAAAAGAACCGGTTGGGCATCCTAAGCAAGCAAATTAACTAAATTATTGCAATAATAAAAAAATTTGTGGTTGAGACGCTCTCGAACAATTTGAAACAACTCGAACCAGTCACATTTTATCTAAACCGAGCCCAAAACTTGAAGAAAAGGACTGAACCACGCTGGAAAAAACCAAACTAGGCCGCTGGAGCAAAAAAAGGACGGAAATTGGACCATGCATGCGTGAACCGGACCAGGGAAGTGCTAATTGAACCGCTACACTAAGAAAACGTGCTGGATCGTTGACCACAAACATGAACCGCTGACTAAAACGCGAACCAACTAGGAAAATGTTAACCGCACGCGGTTTTAAAATTAAAAAATGAACCGGCCCATCATCTTTTCCCTATTTCCAAATTTCCAGTGTTCTTCATGCTCTGTTCTTCGGCCAGATTGCACACTCTTCAAATTTCTTCAAATCGACGGTCTTAATGGACTCTAATGACTCTCAAATTTTACAGACTCCATATGAACTCATTAATGCCCATAAACATATAGGCAATTACAATTAATTTCAACGAATTGAAGGTAAATTGATGCCAAACCGAAATCAAATCCACTTTAGCCCCAAACATTCATTACGTGAATAAAACTACCCACAAGGCTAAAATCAATCAAAATTGAGGGCCCAAATATTCTCTGAGACCAATTGAAGGTGTAACGCCCCGCGTTTCGAAATCGAGTCATTTTGGAATTAATTGGGTGCTTTTATTCTAATTTAAAAATTATAATTTAAGCTTAGCCTTGGGTCGTTAAATTAAATTTCTATAATTTAGGGAAAATAGATTTTTAATTAAATCTTGAATTCCTAAGTTTGGAGGTTTAATATTCGATATATATTTTAAATATCAAAAGACCGAAATCCTTAACCAATTGGGTTATTTTCTTTCCCAAATCTTTTAGGAGTTAAGTTTGGGATTTTAAGATAAAATTCTAAATAAAACCTAATTCCTAATTAAATTGGGATTTCTTTCTTAATGTTTATTTACAGAAAAGTAAAATAATTAAGAAAAGAAAAAAAGAAAAGCCCTAATTCCCTTCTCCCACTCTTCTCCTTGCCGTGAGTAGCCCCCTATTTACTTCTTCTTTGTCGAAAAACCCACTAGCCCCGCCACCTCGTTGCAGGGTCGTCGCCGTCGCCGGAGAAGCTGCCGCCCAACCAGTCGTTGACACCGTCGTCGCCGCGTGTGTTGTCTCAGACCGAGCGCCCACCCCTTCACGTGAACCTCTCTCTCTCCGTTCTGCCTGCGAAGCCCCCTTTCACACCGTCGTTGTGTCACCATCGGAGTATCGCGTCGCCGTCAACCGAAGCTCAGGTTGTCGCTGCTGTGTAGCCCAGCCCGTCGCCACCCCTCTTCGCATCTCTCTCTCTAGTTTCACTGTAGGTCGCGTCGTCTCCTTCCTTTTGTTGTTCGACCAAAGAAACCCATGGGTAACCTCATTCTCCCTCACTCTTAGTTGTTTAACCTCCTTTTGTTTATTCAGGATTGTCCTTTGATTTGCATGGGTGAGAGTGACCTATAATCGTCGACTCAATAAGCCTACCATTTTGGGGATGAACATGAATAGATAGTTGTGGACATAGTCTCGCAAGACGAAATTCGCTACTACCATATTTAGGGTTAGTAAAAAGGTTTTTCTCTTAAGTACTGTCTCCAAGTCTTGGACAAAGGGCTCCAACCTCTCATTATCTTGAGATTGACTTGGTGAACCAATTGTTCATTTGAGGATCCATGAAACTTAAGGAAGTAGATATAACTTGTTGGGTTTTATGCCCTAAAACTCATAGATAGTAAATGTAATGATTGACCGAACATAAATAAAGTATTGTTTGATGTTTTTTCAATAAAGAGTTATTGTCTATATTATGTACATCTTGCCTAAATAACCCTAATCCAATAAACTAAACATCCTAGGTTATGGGATGAGTCTTGAACTGTATGTGGAGACATATGGGGATCACTGTTCAAGAAACAGCCTGAAGGGTCTATAGTATAGGGATAAGACTGGGTACCTTATCCTAACGACACTATGGATACGACCCACTTTGTATTTGATACAAGCGCAATGATCCAACGCGTTGTTGTACGGGACATGCGAGTGGGGGTATCCTATGCAATGAGTTCTCATAAGACCGAACCGTGAAATAGTAACCGCTAGCTGTAACACCGTTAACTAGTTAGGTTTCTATTTCACTAGGATGACCTAGGCAACTTAGTCTGGATCCTGAGTGGGTTATGGACTACTGTTCGCCAGGGATTGTCCTTTGCTTTGTATGGGTGAGAGTGGCGAGTAACCTGACTAAATAAGCCTACCATTTTGGGGACAAGACTGAGTGGGGAGCTGAGAACATAATCACACAAGATGGAATTCACTCCTTCCTGAATTTTAAGGAAGTAGATGAGTGTTCCCTTAAGTGGTGTCTCCGAGTCTTGAACAAAGGGCCCTACCCTCTCACTAGCCCGAGAGGGGTTTCTGTTTGATGGTTGGACCACAAATAGGTTGTTTATTAGTGGAGCACTGGTACTTAAGGAGGTAGAGGTAACTCAGGGGTAAAATGGTAATTTGACCTAGTTGGAGTTACGAACACTCGTGAAGGACTAACTTGTTGTTATTGGTCTATATTCGTGGACACAGAATTATGTCTGCAGTGAGAAGAGTGCAACTCTGGGTCTTTAGTGGAGTGAACCCACAGCTAACGAAAATTGATTAATTGGTTAAGGAGTTTAGATGATTAAATCTCATATCGTTGGAGCTTCTGATCTGTAGGTCCATTAGGTCCCACTAGTAGCTCGTAAAGAGACTTGAAGCAATTAACCATAAATTGTAAATTGAAAGTGTTCAATTTATTTAGGGGAATCATAGAATGTATATTGATATATTATAATATAAAGTTTATGAAACTTTATAATATAATTTTGAATTAATTTCAAAATTAATTTTTGAGAGAAAATATTTGAAAGAGTTCAAATAATTAATATGAATTGGATTCATATTAATATAAATAATTTAATAAAATCCCTAAGATTAAATATATGATTGATAACTTGCAAAAAACAAGTTATTTATCCTTTAAGCTTAAGCTAACACAAGGCCAAAAGAAACAAAGATGCGTTGCTTCGGTGCAATAAGAAAGGAAAATATGATAATTTTATGTGGTATGCTATATTAATGTATGCGGAGAGAAATTATAAAAATATAGGGCACTAGCGCAACTAATTTAGTTGTTTTCCAAAGTTTCTTCTCAACGCAAGCACACATCCCAAGACGATCAAGAGACAGACAAGATGGATGAAAGGACAACGCTGACACAACTGATACAACTAACGCAAGTGGGCTGAAAAAGGGCTGAAAAGTTGCAAGTTGGCTGATGGTGAAGCAAGTTGTTAATTACTTGGAGAAGTTAGCTTCCCTCGCTTATAAATAGAAGCCACCTGCTCAAAGAAAGGAAAAACAATTAATATTCACAAGAATTGAGGGACGAGAGTAGAGGACGAAGATCAAGGAGAAAGAGAAATCACAGTTCTCTGTGATTTAGAGTACACTTGCGTTTGCAATGTATTGTTGCATGATGTACTGTTTTGCTCGCATGAGCTAACTTTCTTCTACAATGCTTAGCGCAAGAACCTCATGCGGTGATAAGTATATTTTCTAAGTGCACATTTTGATTTAATAAAACATTAATTGAATTCTACTTAGTTGCGATACTGTTTTCTTTGCTAATTCCCGCTTGGCCAGCCGAATGCGGCAGCGACATGCTAAATCTCTTACATGTAATGCAAGCAGACATCTCTAAGTGGAACAAGCTAGCGCATGACATGTAGTCTTAGTAGCACTAAAACACTACTGCTAAAAGATAGTACATGCATGAGCTTTGATCGTGTTATGACTAACGCAATCCCTTGTAAGTTTTAGAGAACTAAGCCTCACGCATAAACTAGTCGAATAACCAATTGATAGTTTTATGCTAAACGCAGAAGGAGTACCAGAAGGAAAACTTATGATTTTTTTTCTCACTTAGACATTAATGGATCAATTAACCAAAGTATGCGCTACAAGGTTCTTATAGACGCATGAGGTTACAACCACAACAGCCTTGATACTGTTCTCCTTAATACTTTTCCTTTCACTTTTATCTCATGTTTTACTTTTTGTAAGTTTTATTTGCGTACCAACTCTATTACTTATTCATTTATATAATATCACAGGTTTTCGAGTTTAGATCAGTAAATATTGTTATAACTTTGCAAATAACCTTTCCCTGTGGATTCGACCCTGGACTCACAAGGTACTACTTGATTGTGTCAATTTATACTTGGGTTGATAAATATCTATGACAAATTGTTATTAATTTGTAAGCACATTGACGAACAATCAAGTTTTTGGCGCCGTTGCAGGGGATAGGCAACAACTTTTTTAACAATCATTCTGATCTGACACTCTGTTTGATATTATGTACTGTGTTCCCAGTCGAGTACTTTTTCTCCAGGTAACCAGAGATTGTATGTGTGCTGCTCGATAGATCGATTTCGAAGTTGATCCTGAAATTGACAGAACATATCATAGAAGAAGAAGAAATCTAAGAACCCGAAGACAATCAGGAGAAATGCCAGCACCCAACCAACCAAACAGACCAGTAAATCCCATACAAATGGCCGATGATAGGGCTAAAGGATTCAGAGATTATGAAGCCCGTGCAAATTGTAATTTCAATCCAGGGATAGTATAGCCCACTCTAGAAACAGAAAGGTTTGAGTTAAAACCTGTTATGTTTCAAATGCTGACAGCTGCAGGACAATTTGGAGGAAGCCCAGCTGAAGACCCACACTCTCATCTAAAGTCATTTTTTGGACATTTGTAATAAGTTTATTATTCCAGGAGTAACGCATGAGCAATTGCAAGTCATCCTATTTCCTTATTCATTAAGAGATGTGGCGGAAGTATGGCTAAATCAGCAGCCAGAAAATTCCATCACAACATCGAATGATTTGGTCGAAATTTTTTTAGAAAAATACTTCCACCCACCACAAACTTTAGATTGCGGAAGGAAATAATGACGTTTGCGCAAATAGAACATGAGACTCTGAGTGAAGCATGGGAACGTTTTAAGAGCTTACTGCAAAGGTGCCTGCATCATGGATTACCATTCTGCATTCAATTGAAGACCTTTTACGTGGGACTTAACAAGAACTCGCAAGTTCTAGTGGACTCATCTGCAAATGGTGCGCTACTCAGAAAAACGTATGATGAAGCTCATGCAATCCTTGATCGGATTGAAGGAAACAATTACGAGTGGGGCATTGCGGAAGACAGAAGAAGGAGGCCCATTAAAACCAGCTCGAGAGGTTTTAAAGTTGATCCAATAACTTCAGTAAACCCAAAGATTGAAGCGTTGACCACGAAAATGGACGCGCTTAGGGCTAGCACAACACTTTTGATCGAGCAACTCAACGCAGTGGGGTACGGGATCTGCGAAGAAGGACACACGCATGACCAGTGTCCCTCAAACCCATAATAAGTTTTCTATGTAGGACTGCAAGGAGCTGTGCGCAACAAACCATTTTCAAACACATACAATCTAGGATGGAGAAATCACCCCAACTTTTCTTGGAATGGTGGTGCAAACAAACAGCCACAACAAGGTAATGTAAACCCTGCGCCTAGATTATATTATTCTAACAATGAACAGTCATCGCAGGGACAAATTTAGCATTACATCAACACATACGGTGGAAACCAAAGAGCATCATTTTCAAATGCGTTGGAAATAATGATGAAAGAGTTTATAGCGAGTCAGAAGGAGTATATGGCAAAAAATGATGTCGTGGTTCAGAGCTAGGCCGCATCCTTGCACAGTCTGGAGATACAGGTAGGACAGCTTGCGTCAGAACTTAAGAATAAACCTGCGGGAGCGTTGCCTAGCAGTACGTAAGATCCAAAAGGGAAGGAGCACTGCCATGCTGTGACTCATCGCAGTGGAAGACAGTTGCAGGCAAATGACCTTGCGCCAACGCAGGAAAATTTGACCAAAAATGCGATCGCAATAGATATCAACCAGGTGCAAGAAGAAAGAGCAGTTGAAGAAGAAAAGAAAGAGGCTCAGGCAAAAAAGGAGCCTAACGCATACAAGCCGGCAATCCCTTTTCCTCAGAGATTAAGGAAGAAAAATGACGAAGCCCAATTCAAGAAATTTTTAAATGTCTTGCGAGAACTACACATCAACATTCCACTTGTAGAGGCATTAGAAAAAATGCCTAGCTACGCAAAATTCTTGAAGGACATCCTGTCAAATAAGAGACCATAGAAAGAGTTTGAAACTGTTGTGTTGACAAGTGAATGCAGCGCAATGCTTACCAACAAGCTCCCACCTAAATTAAAAGACCCTGGAAGCTTCGCGATTCTTTGTTCAATAGGAGGAATCGATGTTGGCAAAGCATTATGCGACCTAGGCACAAGCATAAATTTAATCTCGTTATCAATTTACAAGCGCCTAGGGATTGGAGAAGCAAGACCAGCCACTTTCACGCTTCAATTGGCAGACAGATCTGTGTGCATCCCGAAGGAAAAATTGAAGACGTTTTAGTAAAAGTTGACAAATTTATTTTTCCTGCAGATTTTATCATACTTGATTATGAAGTTGACCGAGAAGTTCCCATTATTTTGGGAAGACCATTCCTTGCGACCGACCAAACATTGATTGACGTGCAGAAGGGAAAACTTACCATGCACATAAATGATCAAAAAGTGGTTTTTAATATACTCACCTCATTAAAATACCCTGATGACCACAAAGAATGCAACATGGTAGCACGCATAGATGTGTGTTCCACTGGAGATACTACAATCAAATGCGTTCATAACTATGCGCGAGGAGACAAAGGAAGAACAGGTCGAAGAAAAATGCATCCTAGCACAACCCACGGAAAATGATTCATGCGCTAAATATTAAAGAAAGAATCCCCAACCTACCTTCCATAGCGCAACCACCTGCGCTAGAGCTCAAGCCACTCCCAACGCATTTGAAATATAAGTTTTTGGGAGAAGAAGAATCCCTGCCAGTTATCATTTCATCGAAGCTTGATCAACCGCAAGAGCACCTTTTAATGCAGGTCCTCACAAAGCACAAGAAGGCCATTAGATGGAGTCTCGTAGATATCAAGGGAATCAGCCCCGCATATTGCATGCACAAAATTCTATTGATAGATGAATCTGAAGAGTTTGTTGAGCAACAGAGAAGACTGAACCCTGCGATGATGGAGGTCGTGCGGAAGGAGATTATTAAATGGGTCGACGCAGGTGTAATTTACCCCATGGCAGACAGCAGATGGGTGAGCCCAGTGGTAGCCAACGCAAAAAATGAGTTGATCCCATCACGCACCACTACTAGGTGGCGCATATGCATGGATTACCACAAGCTCAACGCAATAACGAAGAAGGATCATTTCCCCTCCCATTCATTGATCAAATGTTGGATCGACTTGCGGGACATGCATATTATTTTTTCCTTGACGGCTACTCAGGGTATAATCAAATATCCATCGCACCTGAGGACCCAGAAACGACAACCTTCATGTGCCCATATGGAACCTTTGCGTTCAAAAGAATGCCTTTTGGGCTATGCAATGCGCCAGGGACATTCCAAAGATGTATGATGGTCATCTTTTCAGAATTACTAGAAAAATCAGTGGAAGTTTTTATGGACGACTTCTTAGTTTATGGGAAGTCCTTCACAGACTGTCTAACGCAGCTGGAACGAGTATTAGAGCGATGCGAGGAGACTAACCTAGTGTTGAATTGGGAGAAATGTCATTTTATGGTAGAAGAAGGCATCGTCCTAGGCCATCGCATATCACGCGCAGGTATTGAAGTTGATAAGGCAAAAATTGATGTGATTGAAAAATTGCCACCACAAACCTGTGTAAAAGGAATTCGATGTTTCTTGGGTCACACAGGATTCTACCGTAGATTCATCCTGAACTTCTGGTATAACTCATAGCCACTATGTGCATTGTTGGAAACAAACAAGAAATTTGAATTTTCAGAAGAATGCGCCAAGGCATTCAAAAATCTAAAGCATGCGCTAGTCAGTGCACCCATTCTCGCAACCCCTAATTGGAAGGAACCTTTTTTCCTAATGTGCGATGCTAGTGACGTGGCAGTTGAAGTAGTCCTGGCACAGAAAAAGGAAAAGATTCTGCACCCTATTTATTATGCCAGCAGGACATTGAATGAAGCACAAACCAATTACACAACAACCGAGAAGGAATTATTAGCGGTTGTTTATGCTTTTGATAAATTTCGTGCTTATTTAATTGGCTCCAAAAACACTGTCTACACAGATCATGCGGCGATAAAATACCAAATCACAAAAAAAAAGATACGAAACCAAGGTTGATTAGGTGGATCTTATTGATACAAGAATTTTATCTAGAGATCAAGGACAAAAAAAGGAGTGAGAATTTGGTCGCAGATCATTTATCGCGCTTGGAGAATCCTGAAAAAGTAGATACGTCAGATATCCCCATTGCAGAGGAATTCTCTAATGAGAAGTTGTTGATGATTGAAGAAGAAGAACCATGGTTTGCGGACATCGTAAATTATCTCGCCGTAGGAGTTTTACCTGAAGAATGTCCAGCGCAACACCGTAAGAGAATTCTTTCATGAACTAAAATTCTATTTGTGTGATGACCCTTATCTCTATCGCAGAGGACCATACCAGATAATTAGGAGATACGTTGGATGTATGGATGCGTTGAGAATATTGAAGGCATGTCATGAAGCTCCATATGGAGGACACTTTGGAGGCCAACGCACTGTGGTGAAGGTATTACAAAGCGGCTATTGGTGGCCAACTTTGTTTCAAGAAGCAAAGAAATATGTGGATGGATATGACAGGTGTCAATGCACTGGCAATATCAGCGCAAGAAACGAAATGCCACAGAATTATATAGTAGAAATTGAGCCGTTTGATGTTTGGGGCATTAATTTTATGGGACCTTTTCCCTCATCGCAAGGATGCCAATATATCCTCCTCGCAATTAACTACGTCACAAAGTGGGTGGAGGCAATCGCTTGCGTTAAGAACGATGCAGCGACCGTGGAAAAGTTCCTTAAGAAGAATATTTTTACAAGATTTTGTGTGCCACACAGACTTATCAGTGATGAAGGGACCCATTTCATAAACAAGGTCATGACTAAGCTGATGCAAAAATACAATGTTAAACATCATATCGCAACAGCTTATCACCCGCAAAGCAATGGACAGGCCGAAGTATCGAACAGGGAAATAAAGAGAATTATTGATAAAGTGGTCAACACAAACAGGAAAGACTAGGCGCAACATCTTGATGATGCATTATGGGCATATCGCACAGCCTTCAAAACACCCATAGGGATGTCTCCCTATGCATTGGTGTTTGGAAAGGCTTGCCATTTACCTTTAGAGTTGGAGCACAAGGCACATTGGACACGAAAACGTCTCAACTTTGATCCAGATGCAGCAGGACAGGAACGATTGTGCCAGTTGTCAAAATTGGAATAATTTAGAAGATGCGCATATGAAAATTCCAAGATCAATAGGGAAAAGCAAAAACAATGGCATGATCGAAGGATATGCAAGAAGGATCTTAGAGAAGGTATGATGGTATTATTATTCAATTCTCGCTTAAGTCTCTTTCCAGGTAAACTAAAATCAAGATGGTCGGGCCCATACACTATCCACAAGATATATCCATATGGGGCAGTGGACCTACATTCTACTGACAGAAATAGAATTTTTAAGGTCAACGAACAGAGAATAAAGCGATACATTGATGGGACCTTGGACGAGGTAGTTGAAATTATTCTTGTAAAAGATCCGCCTTAAAGTAACAAGACAAAATAGGTCCAGGACAAAAAGTATTCTCAGCTGCGTCAGGACCTAACGCAAGGTAAGAGCACAACAGGTTAGCAGTTGTAATTATTTGTTTCCTTCCGCATGTTTATTTTATTGCGTTAATATTTTTGATAATTTAGACCTCATCACATTCTACTCGCTTTAGTTGCGTTAGAATTTTGGTAGGATTCGTTGCGTTAGTATTTTTGTTGCGATACAGCCTTAGAAGGAGAACCCTAACGCATGTCCCAATCCATCTGTATATCTCTCGCATTAGAGGCGCAACCACAATCATTTAATTTTACATTTAATGAGTCGCACTAATCCCTGTCTTTGCACATTACCCAAGACAACCGCTCACATTCCCCCACGATAATCATGATCACCTACCTACGTGGGATGCGAAAGGACATCAATACCAAAGCCAACTAAGCCTTGCGTTAACTATAAGAGGAATGCGCCTTCTCTCTCAAAAACATCATCTTCTCCATCTTCCCCAAATACCCTAAAACCCTTGTTTCTTTCTTTCTCTCTCGCAAAACTTCACCATGTCTGACTCCCAAAACCTCTCAGTTGCCCGCTACGCAGACGATGCCTCCCCCTCATCACCAGAGGTGGAAGGCCCTAACCGAGACGCCATTTCCTCCCTGAGCGAGTGAAATGAGAGCCAAACCGAGGAAGAGCCCAAGCATGACCCCATGGAAACAGAGGAGCATGAGGTCATCGACATCACACCCATGGTCGAACCTTCCATCTCCACAACCAACCCTTCAGAGGTGCTCGATATTACACCTCTAGACACCTCCACCTTCACCATCCAACTAGTGACTCTCCAACCTGTCCAAAACGCTACAACCCCTCTCAACCTAACCTCATTTCCATCTTCATTCCCTTTTGTGCCCCTCCTTTTTCCACCTCCAGATTCTTCAGCTTCCCTCGCATCAACAGTCAACCCTTCATCTTCTCCCTCTTCGCCTGCAAACATTTGCCACCCACCATCAACCTCAGTGCAACCCACTTTGCCGCAGTTTTTTGAGCGAGAAGTGGCTACATGGAACTCCATGATGGGAGAATTAAGCGAGGAAGGCGACGCAATCTGTCTGCAAGAAGAGCAACAAAAGGCCACCATAGAGGCAACTGCACGCAAGGTCGCCGCAGATGAAAAAGCGACCGAAGAAAGCAAAAGCACCAACAAGCAGGCGCAAGATCCGATCGTCGCAGAAATTGCTGCAAGCAACTTAGCCATCATTGCGGCAGCTCTGGACGTAGAAGCTTTTGATTCCGAGGATGAGCTCCCCCTAACCCATTGCCGCAACATCCAGTCCACGGGGGTAGTCATCCAAGAACCATCTGAAAGACCTGCGGCGACCCCAAACAAGAAAAGGAAAGCACCCACCACATCCAAATGCAAAGGAAAGGAACAAGTGGGAGCAGGAAAAGAAAAGGTGGGTGAGGAATGGGGGAAGTTCCAAGAAGAAAGAGGTTTCAGCTGCACCCTCCCGCAAACGATGACTGAGTAGATCTCCCAGCGCAAATGGGAAACAGTTTGCGAAAACCCTCGGAACTATGCCCCTGCATTAGTCCACGACTTCTACCGGGCACAGTGGCAAGAAGAAATCGATGAAGTTTTAGTGAGAGGCCACGCAGTCGCATTCTCCTCTGCATGCATCAATAATGTGTACGAACTGCGTGACATCCCAAACGCATAAGGGAATGCACTCCTCGACTGCCTCGACCATGACTTCCAGAGCGAAGTACTTCTTGCGGTGGCCCGACCTGGAGCCAAATGGGACGGCCACGGCACTGCAAGGACCCTGAAGTCGCTGTTCCTCGACTTTGAAGCCACCTACTGGATGCATTGGGTGAAGAATCGCATCATGCCCACAACACATGATGCCACATTGAGCCTTCAACGGGTAATTCTTGTTTATTATATCATGAAGGGATCCCCAATCGACTTGGGCCAAATCCTCCTCGAAACATTGCGCCAAACTGCCGCAAAACCTAAAGGCGCAATGTTTTGTCCAGGCCTTGTCACCCGTGTATGCCGTGCATCAGGCATCGTACCCGCAACAGATGAAGAAATCTGACCCATGCGGAAGGGTTTTGACGACCAATGGTGGGCACACGTAACCAGCACCCGTGATAGGCATCTGCAAGGAATCACGCAACAACCAGCCCCCGCATCCCAACCCACCGAACCTACAACTCTTGCGTCTGAGGAGCAAAAGAAAAAGAGACGCAAGCAAACTACGGGCAGAAACCCACCACCAGCCACAAGGACTCCTCAATCTACTCCACTAGCACAGGAAAGCACTGTCTGCACTCAACCTCAAGGATCCTTGCCCCTACCGCAAGAAAGCTTGCCACCGCCACCACCTCCTCTGCCACCGCCACCACATACTGTCCAACAAGCACTTCCTCCGCAGCACAACGAGAACTTGCGGTAGGAGGAGATTTTTGAAGACTCATTGCCAACCCCCACTCGCAATGACGAAGTTCCTACACCGAGCCCTACACCGCAAGCCATAGATTCTGTGAGCGCAAGTTAGGTTGCGGTTGATCTACTGATTGATGTAGATTCAGCCCTTATCTTTTCAGAGCTACGACAGATAATTCAAGACGATGTAGAGCCCTTGCGCCAACAGTAAGAGCGGTTGTGCCAGCAGCAGGAGTTGCTTCGCAAACAACAAGACGAACCGTCGCAGCGAGTAAACGCATTAGTCCTTTTCCTAATGCGCTGGACTGAAGGTTTTGGCCGCTTGCCAATCACACCAAATTTGTTCATGTGACCACCTACACAACCACGACCCAATGGAGCAGGACCATCGCAAGTACGCAGTTCCCTGCTTCTGCCTACGCCGAGGGACCCAAGAGCTCCACCACCACTGCCACCGCAGGGATAAAAAACACTTAGCTATTTTTATTTCCTTTTGATACTACTTGTGCCTTATTTTGTAATTTTGTCCTGCATCTCATCAATATAACTTACCGTTTTATCTCATCGCAATTTTCTTTCTGCCTTAATTTACTGTCTTTATCCAACAAATTCTCTGTGTTAGCTCCTTTGTTTTAAATCCACGCAGCTGACATTCTTAATTTTCTTCCCCGCATTAGTTAAATTGGTTTAACCTTTGTCTTCGTTTCCTCAGCCTTAAGGAAAATCCCTTCGCATTTTCGACTTGCCGCAACTCAGCCTTGCTCTCCGTAGATTCATGCACTCCAATGTAAGTTTGGGGGACAATGGGGACATTGTCCAAATTAAGTTTGGGGGAGTCAGCGCATAAATAAATAAATGCATGTCTTCCTCTAGGTATACGACATGTTTGTAGCCAGGGGCATTTATGACACCCATAGTTTGCCACTGTGTGAAGACAAATGCATCCCATGTGCTTATAAGATAGTAAAAAAATGTAATGCCCGTAGCTGGATACCTTTCATCACCAATGTGGGTAAGCCAAAACAAAAGCATATGTTTTGATGTCTATTATTTTCATTAATTGCCTTCAAAAAAATAAAAAAAATAAAAAAATAAAAAATAAAAAAAATAAAAAATAATAATAATAATAATGGGTAATTATATTTATGCGTGCAAGACATGCAAGAGAAGATTGGCTGAGATAACGCAAGGAAGAATCTAAGCGCAAGGAACTTTCCTTAAGCAATGAAGGAAATTTGGCAAAAGTTAACCTTGTTTAGTAATGCACACAAGAAAAAGAGAAAAGAGGATGCTAGGACCAAAGGCGTTGAAGAGCTAAGTAACTATCGCAGAGTTGATAATAGGCATTGCTTGAGGACAAACAATAGTTTACGTTTGGGGGTTTGATTACTTGCAAAAAGCAAGTTATTTATCCTTCAAACTTAAGCTAACACAAGGCCAAAGGAAACAAAGATGCATTGCTTCGGCGCAATAAGAAATGAAAATATGATAACTTTATGTGGTAGGCTATATTCATGTATGCGGAGAGAAATTATAAAAATATAGGGCACTAACACAACTAATTCAGTTGTTTTCCAAAGTTTCTTCTCAACGCAGGCACACATCCCAACATGATCAAGAAATAGACAAGATGGATGAAAGGACAACGCTGACACAACTGATACAACTAATGCAAGTGGGCTGAAAAAGGGCTGAAAAGTTGCAAGTTGGCTGATGATGAAGCAAGTTGTTAATTACTTGGAGAAGTTAGCTTCCCTCGCCTGTAAATAGAACCCACCTGCTCAAAGAAAAGAAAAACAATTAGTATTCACAAGAATTGAGGGACGAGAGTAGAGGACGAAGATCAAGGAGAAAGAGAAATCACAGTTCTCTGTGATTTAGAGTACACTTGCGTTTGCAATGTATTGTTGCATGATGTATTGTTTTGCTCGCATGAGCTAACTTTCTTCTACAAGGCTTAGCGCAAGAACCTCATGCGGTGATAAGTATATTTTCTAAGTGCACATTTTGATTTAATGAAACATTAATTGAATTCTACTTAGTTGCGATACTGTTTTCATTGCTAATTCCCGCTTGGCCAGCCGAATGCGGCAGCGACATGCTAAATCCCTGACAGGTAATGCATGCGGGCATCTCTAAGTGGAACAAGCTAGCGCATGACATGTAGTCTTGGTAGCATTAAAACACTACCACTAAAAGATAGTGCATGCATGAGCTTTGATCGTGTTATGACTAACGCAATCCCTTGTAAGTTTTAGAGAACTAAGCCTCACGCATAAAGTAGCCAAATAACCAATTAATAGTTTTATGCTAAACGCAGAAGGAGTACCGGAAGGGAAACTTATGATTTTTTTTCTCACTTAGACATTAATGGATCAATTAACCAAAGTATGCGCTCTACAAGGTTCTTATAAACGCATGAGGTTTCAACCGCAAACAACCTTGATACTATTCTCCTTAATACTTTTCCTTTCACTCTTATCGCATGTTTTACTTTTTGTAAGTTTTATTTGCGTACCAACTCTATTACTTATTCTTTTATATAATATCACACGTTTTCGAGTTTAGATCAGTAAATATTGTTAGAACTTTGCAAATAACCTTTCCCTGTGGATTCGACCGTGGACTCACCATGTAATACTTCATTTTGTCAATTTATACTTGGGTTTATAAATATCTAAAGTAAATTGTTATTAATTTGCAAGCCCATTGATGAACAATCAATGATATTTAATTGGGTAATTAATTATTTATTTATTAAAATTAGATATGAATAATATAATAGATTTGATTAGATCTTATTCATGACCTTTTCCTATAAGGAAAAGGTCTTGGCCTTTTCCTATAAATAGAACCCTTGTGGTGGAGTGAAAGGCATCTCATTCATTCTCCTACTCTCAGAGAATTCCCCTGAAGACTCCCTCTAGACTCCTACATGTCTCCTGCCTCTAGAAGTCTCATAGTCATTGATGTGGAATTTTCCTTACCGCAAGCGCACGGGTCAAGTAATAATAACGTGTTCGTATAAACGAGTGTCGTCCTCTGGATTGGATTTTTAAGCTCAATCAAGTATTGTGAATTATCTTGCTCAATTTTATTTAGGGATAAAAAAGTAGTGAATGAATGATATGAAACTTAATCAAAACAAGTAAAAAGTGGAAATTCAATTGGAAAAATACTTAGGGAATTGATTTCGCCGATTTAATCTAGGATTGATTTTAAGGAGTAAGTTATTATGCACAATGGAATTATGAGCCTAAGACCCTTTAATCACAACTACCTCTCCCGAGTATAATTGATTCTCATGCAAATTAGCCAACTTGATATCCCTATCTAAGTTTATTAACATGCAAGGCAATGAGATCTTTTGACCAATTCTAAAGTTAATCTAAAAACTGTCACGAAATTAGAAAGTAAACTTTAGTCATGCAATCTTGAGTAAGTCTATGCTAAATCCCCTCTCCCAAGCAAGAATCAACACTTAAATCATCCAACTAATGGCCAATTAAGTGAAAGCATTATATCAAGATTGCATACATAATAACCATTGCACAACTTAAACCATAAATCAATCCATGAACTAAATCAACAACATCAATCCCTAAGCCACAAGTTTAGCTACTCATGAATAGTAATACAAGCTCAACTAAACATAACAAAGCCATAAAATCTAGCTAGAAAAAAGGAAAGGGAAAAGAAAACTCAATGTAGGCCGAGACCGAACGTCCCCGTCACGATCCCCACGAACAATGGGTTGATTTCCACCTTGATCTACTTTGTTCAGCCTTAATCCTCTGTTTTCTCCTCTGTTTTATGGCTCCAAAAGTGTCCAAAAGAGTCCCCCCAAAAACCTAGCCGAAAAGAACCATTTATTCTGATTTTTCGTCGTAGCGTCGAGACGCTGCCTCTAAACACGCGTGTTCTGATATGGAATTTACACAGCGTCGAGACGCTAAGGTCGCAGCGTCGAGACGCTGTGACCGTTTCTCGCCTTTTCGAATAATGAATGCTAGCGTCGAGACGCTTAAGGGCTAGCGTCTCGATGCTATTCAACATTTGACCCTATTTTGACTTTTTTCTCTTTGACTCTTTTTCATTCCTTTGCATCTTTTCGTGTCCCGAGCACCCGATTAACTCCATTATTGCATTTTAGCTCCAATCAACCATTTCCTACAAAATAAACAACTAAGTGCAATAAAATGGCCCATAAATCATAAAAGACTAGCTAAGTTAAATAGGGAAAAATAGCTAGCTATGCTCGCTATCAAATACCCCCAAATTTAAGCTTTTGCTAGTCCTCGAGCAAACTACAAATCAAACATACAGTAGAAGAATGGATGCAACAATCATAACTCAATCCTCAAGGCTCAAAAGTCAATAGTCAAGCAAGCAAGAGACACGCACACAAGGACCAATGAGGGAGACAAATTAAATTTTTTCCAAAATTAACTTGCACGAGCGGGATCTAACTCAACGAGATCAGACTCTACTAGCCCCGGATTGGATTATTAAACTCTCAGCTCATCTTCCCTCTACACTAGCACTAAGGTTTCACTAATGAGTTAATGAAACAAATTAGTTTGTTTTCCTCCATACTTAGGTGCTTATAATTAACAATCAAATTTAGCAATTATATGTGGCACTAGCTTTCACACACCTGTTGCAGGGACCCTTAACCTGAGTTTTCTCTGGTTGGCCTAACTGATCACAACAGGGGTAGCTCTTTTTGCCTAAACTTTATTAAACATTGCAAACTGTGCACAGGCCATGGCATAATAATTTTTTTTTTCAACAGTAACAACAAGAATGATTTTTCTTTATGAGCATAAATAGCATATATTCTTTTCTTTTCTCCTAAGCAAGATCAAACATGCTAATTTGCAAAAAATTAACTCTTTAGCTCTACCCTAAACCTATCGAGGTGACAACAAGCATATGAACTCAATAATTCGCTCCTAAGCATTCAACTCCAAATCTAGCCAAGACAAATGCCCTACTCATGCAAGCCATCTCCTAGAAAAATTTTAAAAAGTCTCCCTTTTTGGGCACTCATGCTTACAACTCATCACAAGCTTGAAAATTGACAAGAAAGCCTATCCTAGGACATCATAGTCATGCAAAAAATACATCCAGAAAACAACCATATGCATAATTCAAGGAAAGCTCAAAACTATAACCCGAACTCAGATGCTCAAGGGCTCCACAAACATGCTAATCCACCCCCAAACTTATAACATGCATTGTCCTCAATGTATAAAGAAAATAAGGCATAAACAAGCATGAGAACAATAGAAGAATGAAAAGAGTGAACAATACTGGCCTGGAATGATGATGACCTTTCTCATGGAAGCTTGAAAGTAAAGGAGAAACTGGAACCAAGACCTACAACACAAAAACAAACAATAAATCAAAAACAAAAAGAAAACACACTAAACTTACTTGGGTTGCCTCCCAAAAGCGCTTGTTTAACGTCATTAGCTCGACATGTTGATCGTGCTTCAAGGAGGCTTCTGTTCAGTGAATCTAGCAGAGGTGCTCTTTCTTGCACCTTTCTTGTAGCCCATGAAAAGCACTTCAGATTGTCCTTTAGAGTCTTCAACTGCCTTAAAAATTTCTTTTTCGTTTCTGACTCTAAGAGTGAGCTCCCTGCGCTCAATATCAATAATCACTCGCCCAGTAGCGAGGAATGGTCTTCCTAATATGACAGGCATTGAAGGATTTTCTTTCATGTCCATAACATACAAATCAATAGGGAGGAAAATTCTACCTACTCTCATTAAAACATTTTCTACAATGCCAACTGGTCTAACCACAGAGTGATCAGCCAATTGGAGCTTTACAAGAGTAGATTTAATCTCACCTATGTCTAACTTTTTGCACAAAGATAGAGGAATGATATTAATGCTAGCACCTAAATCACATAATGCTCTGAAAGAATAAGTACCAAATCTGCAAGGAACAGAAAAACTCGCTGGATTTGCTACTTTTTTAGGTACCTTCTGTTGTACTCTGGTGCTGCATGTGGAAGCTTGTCAACCTTCTTTTCTTTTCGCTTCTTTGCTAACCACTCCTTCATGAACCTGTTATACTGGGGCATCTCTAACGCCTATGCAAAAGGAATATTAATGTTCAGATTCATAAAAGCATTCATAAATTTATCAAACTGAACCTGATTGTTCTTTTTCTTCTTTTTCTTTTTCTTTTCTTTGAGAACCATCAGTGTGGAAGAAGGAATAGGAGGCTCCGGTTCAGGCTTTTCAGCCTCCTCTGATGATGTGTCCTCCTCAGCTTCCCTGTAGGCGTGTCATAATCTTCAGACTCAGGCTCCTCTTCAGCTTCCTCCTAGTGCACAGTGATTTCCTTACAGTACTCCATCTGAGTTTTCTCCTGCTCAGCTGGGGCCTTACCTTTATTCATGGTGCTTACAACACTTACCAACTGTCCCAGCTGAGTTTCAATCTTCTTGATGGCAGCACTGTGGCCATTCACTGTTGAGTTGATGGTGATGACTGCCTCCTCCAATTTGGTTGTCCTGTTACTTGACTCTGCAATGAAAGCTCGAACAAGATCTTCTAACTTTTTATTTTCTTGAGTTTGAGGGGCAAAACCAGGGGGATTAAGAACATTCTTAGTATTTGCATAAGAGAAATTTTCATGGTTCCTATTGTTAGGGTGATAATGTGTAGGTGTAACATTATTATTATATCCCCTAAAATTAGAATTTGATACATACTGAACCTGTTCAATGGTTTCCTCATGAGGTCTATATGCCAAAGCAGCAGCTGATTCAATTGATTGAGCACTCCCTGTACCTGAAAATTTTAGAAAGGCGTTAGCAAGGGAAGTCATCTGGGCCTGGAGTGCACTTACTTTGTCAACCTCAAACACTCCAGCAGCAATCTTTTTGGGTGCAGACCGCTCAAATGGCCACTGATAGCTGTTAGTGGCCATATCCTCTAGAAGTGTGCGAGTATTTTCCACGGTCTTGGACAACAGAGTCCCACCTGCAGCTGCATCAACAATCACTTTTGTACTAGGGGTTAAACCATTATAAAACAATTGAACCTGTTGCCAGTCGGGGTATCCATGTTGAGGGCACTTCCTCAGTAGCTCTTTAAATCGCTCCCAGGCCTCGAACAGCTGCTCATCATATTGTCGTTGGAATGTCCCAATCTCGGTCCTCAGCTTGACCGTCTTTGCAGGAGGGAAAAATTTCTTTAGAAAAGCCTGGACATAAGCATCCCAAGTGGTGATGCTCCCAGGGGGAATAGACTGCAACCAATCTCGTGCTTTATCCTGCAAAGAAAAAGGAAATAAGCGTAAGCGAATAGCATCCTCAGAGACTCCATTAATTTTTACCGTTCCACAAATGTCCAAAAATGATTTTAGATGAGAATTTGGATCCTCCGTGGGCGATCCTCTGTATGCAACGTCTCGGGCCATCTGAATGAGACCAGTCTTTAGCTCAAAGTTGTTGGCATTAATTGGGGCATAGACAATCCCCGACTGTTCCCCTGAAACACGGGCTGAAAGTAATCTCTAATAGGCCTAGGCTCCTCAGGTAGATTTTGGTCAGCCATTTGAATAATTTCTCTATTTTCTCTTCGAATCCTATGAATTGTTCTTTCGATCTCGGGATCCAACGGTATCAATTCTCTACTACTACGCATACAAAAACAAAACTACCCTGAAAAGGAAAGAAATAAAGAAAAGAAAACAACTAATCTAAATATGGAAAATATAATCTAGAAAAGGAAACAAAAATAACCTAATATGGAATGCAAAAATAAATATGGCAAAACAAAAATAAGGAAACTAACAAATAAGGAAAAACTAATCTAAAAAAAAAGAAGAAAAACAAGAAACAAATAAGGAAAAGATTACACAACTAAAAGAAAATCTAAACTAGAAAAACAAATAAGGAAAGAAAAACAAATAAGGAAACAAAAGACAATCAACCTAAAAAAAAAATAAAAAAACACCCTAAATTAAGATCAAACAATTTTTTCACAATATCAATCTAGCTAAATGTGCCATCCCCGGCAACGGCGCCAAAAACTTGATGTGGAATTTTCCTTACCGCAAGCGCACGGGTCAAGTAATAATAAAGTGTTCGTATAAACGAGTGTCGTCCTCTGGATTGGATTTTTAAGCTCAATCAAGTATTGTGAATTATCTTGCTCAATTTTATTTAGGGATCAAAAAGTAGTGAATGAATGATATGAAACTTAATCAAAACAAGTAAAAAGTGGAAATTCAATTGGAAAAATACTTAGGGAATTGATTTCGCCGATTTAATCTATGGTTGATTTTAAGGAGTAAGTTATTATGCACAATGGAATTATGAGCCTAAGACCCTTTAATCACAACTACCTCTCCAAAGTATAATTGATTCTCATGCAAATTAGCGAACTTGATATCCCTATCTAAGTTTATTAACATGCAAGGCAGTGAGATCTTTTGACCAATTCTAAAGTTAATCTAAAAACCGTCACGAAATTAGAAAGTAAACTTTAGTCATGCAATCTTGAGTAAGTCTATGCTAAATCCCCTCTCCCGAGCAAGAATCAACACTTAAATCATCCAACTAATGGCCAATTAATTGAAAGCATTAAATCAAGATTGCATACATAATAACCATTGCACAACTTAAACCATAAATCAATTCATAAATTCAATTGACTACATCAATCCCTAAGCTACAAGTTTAGCTACTCATGATTGGAATTACAAGCTCAACTAAACATGAAAAAGCCATAAAATCTAGCTAAAGAAAAGGAAAGAGAAAGGAAAAACTCAATGTAGGCCGAGACCGAACGACCCCGTCACGATCTCCACGAACAATGGGTTGATTTCCGCCTTGATCTATCTTGTTCAGCATCAATCCTCTGTGTTTCTCCTCTGTTTTACGGCTCCAAAAGTGTCCAAAAGAGTTCCCCCAAAACCTAGCCGAAAATAAGCTTTTATTATGTTTTTTCGTCATAGCGTCGAGACGCTGTCAGACAGCATGCTACCTTAAAAAACGTGCGATTCTGGAAAGGAAACCTCGCAGCGTCGAGACGCTAAGGTCGCAGCGTCGAGACGTTGTGACCTTTTAGCGCCTATTCTGATATGGAATGCCAGCGTCGAGATGCTAAAGGGCTAGCGTCATTTGACCGAATTTTGACTTTTTTCCTCTTTGACTCTTTTTCATTCCTTTGCATCTTTTCGCGTCCCGAGCACCCGATTAACTCCAATATTGCGCTATAGCTCCAATCAGCCATTTCCTACAAAATAAACAATTAAGTGCAATAAAATGGCCAATAAATCATCAAAGACTAGCTAAATTAATTAGGGAAAACTAGCTAGCTATGCTCGCTATCAGTCATACCGGTGTAGCCATAGTAGTGGTGTTCGCAGTAGTTCGTGATCATTACACAAGCAGTTGGTGAATTTAATATGAGTCGTCAACGAGAGTAAGTAACTTGTTACTATATAAATTAGATTTAGATCTAATATTTTTGTATCCTTAGCCTTTATATAAATCTAGAATAGTTCTATGTTTATTGCCAAGGTATTAGTATTAATTACGCGCTTCTGCTTTACCGAATTACCAAATTCCAAGCCCTTCATAACTATAGGGGTAAAACAGACTTTTGACCCAACTCTAGTTATGAACAACCGGTGAAGGATTGACTTACTAATCATTGTTATATCGAGTGGACAAAAATATATCTACAGTGAGGGGAGTGCAGCTACGGTCTATAGTGGAGTGTCCCGAAAGTTAACGAATGTTCAATAACTAGGCTAATGAGATTAATCGGTTATTCTCGAATAGTTGGAGCCCATGATATGTAGGTTCATTAGTTCCCTCTACTAGCTCATATAGGAAAGTAACTTGGAACAATATGATAGGATTGTTTGAAAGGTTCAAAATCAGAAAAAGGTATAAATGTCGGTTAGATACGACATATTGATTTAATTTCGAATTAAACGAAAATTGAGAGTTGGTTGTATTTCAATATGATTTAAATATTAAAAATGTGAATAGGGATTCATGTCCGAAGAATTTTGTTTGGAGGAAAGTCAGGATTAAGGAAAATAATATTGATTTAATATTAGATATTGAAATTAATTATTATTATGATTTTAATTAAATAAGTATTTTATTTAATTAAAATAGAAAATGAAAATTCAATAGTTGGATTTTTAAATCAGATAATTGCAAAATTAAAATTTGAATTTTTGAATTTAAGAAATTCAAGAACTCCCATTTCTTTTTTTGGAGGTGGTGCTTAATGACCTATCACCTTGATTAGTCCTTGTTACACCTCTCTAAATGACTCAAATTAATCCCATTTTGCTGGTTGATTCATGTGCATCTGGAATGCATAATATTCCTATATAAATGGAGGAAGAGCTGATGGAGAATGTAGAGATTTTACAACCTGAAATTCTGCCAAATTCACTCTAGAACCTCCATAGTACAAACTCTAAAAAACACTTGAACCCACAAGTCCTTTACTATAAATCCTATCAATTGACGATCTCACAATTTGTTCAAAGGCCTGAGGATAGTAGAGAAGATCCAAGTGGTCATCTAAGATCGATTGGAGTGAAGAAACAACTCATGGATTGCATCAATTTGGAGCTACAAGAGGTAGGTGCTTCTAAACACTGTTTTTCGAAATATGAACAACATGTCTTCTTGAATCAAATTGATGAAATTAAGTGCCTGAGATCCTAAATTGCTTCCGCATGTTTAATATTAACACTTTCATGAGTTGAGTTGTTCTAAAGACACCCTTGGTTCCTTCCACAGATTTTGAAGAAAATAATCACAAGGTGAGTTTTGAACCCCCTCTTGTGTTTTATTATTCTGAGCCTGCTCCCTTTCCTTCCATGTTAGTCCAACCCACTAAGAAAAAGGAGGAGGAGGACAAACATGCATTGGAGGTGTTCAGAAAAGTTTCAGTAAACATCATACTCTTGGAGGCCATTCAATAGTTCCCAAGGTATGTTAGATTCCTCAAGAACTTGTGAACAAAGAAAAGGGCTTCCAACAAGAAAAAGGTTAGTGAAAATCTTTCCATGCTTGCTTTCAAACCTCTACAAGGAAACATCTTAGATCCTAGTATGTTTTCTTTAACTTGTATGATAAGACAACACGTTATTAGACATGCCATGCTAGACATAGGAGCGTCAATAAATGTCATGCTTATGTCTTTATTTCGAGAGTTGGGTATGTCTGACTTGCATGAGACTATCATTATTATTCAGTTGGTTGATAGATGGAGCATCTCTTCTTTGGTTGTTTGTGAGAATTTCCTTGTTAAAGTAGAGGATTTTGTCTTTCCTGTCGATTTTTATGTACTTGATATGCTTGCACCTTATAATTTGATTTCCGCTTCTATTAATTTGGCCCCACCTTTCATGAAAACGACAAGGTACACATTGATGTTGATTCAAGTGTAGTTACAGTAGGATTTAAAGGAAAGACAGTGACATTTAGGGTAGTTGGTGATGGCTCTATTGTTTCTCCCTTTCTTTAGTTATTTGTTTTATTGCTTAGTTGTTTTCATAGTTGCTTTCGTGTTTGTTTTTTAGGTTCCCCTAAACTCCACGCTAAAAGAATTTTGTTGGTCATGAGAGTTTCCATGCTTGCCAGTCAAAGATCTTAAACAGAGGAGGTTTTCTGTTGCCTCTTCATTTTACCTTTAGGTTTCATGTTTAATTTACATTGACGACAATGTATTGTTTAGGTTGGGGGTGGAAACATATGCATGTTATGTTTAGGTTGAGTCTTGATGCACCTGAGCGTCAGACTGTACTTTTATGCATGTTTATTTGATTGTTATATGCTTTATTGGATTGTGGCCATGCACTTGAGCATTGGACCTATATTATTTTGAGCAATTTTCAAATTTTTGAGCTTCATCTATGAGATTGTATGAGTTTCCTTAGGATTGTATGAGTTTTCTTGTCTAAATTGGGCATGAGTCCTTTTTAGCTTGTTTTTGTTGGTTTTGGATGGCTTCATAGGATTTGAATTTCCGTTGTCACTTCGATATGATGGTTAGCATGTTTAGAGGAAATTTTTGCAAAATAGCTTGTTTTGTGTTTTGGGGAGTGAAAGAAATAATATTTGCCTTATTGAGCTCTGAAAGAAAATTATTTTTGGTTTTGAAAAAGAATATGAGAAAAGAAAAACATAAGCTTGTCTTTGAGTTCACTTGCCAGGGTAAAAAAAGGTACCTCTGTTGTGCTCAGTTAGGTCGTCCAAGGGTTAAACTCGGGAAACATGGCCCTACAGTAGATGTGTGAAAGATAGTGCCCCTTAAAAATGATATATATGCAAGCTTAGGACCCTTTAGTTGAGAGAAAAGAAAGAAAGAATTTAAGGCACCCATTTTGCAACTTTAACAAGTTAGTTTGTTTATTTCCTTTAGTGCATTATGCCTTGGTCCAGCGTAGGGGGAAGATTGAATGGGATTTTTATAAACCCTTCTCGAACTTTTCAAAACACCTCTATGGAAGACATAGCTCACATTTATGTATGAGAAAGAATTTGATTAACTTTAATTTGTCTCTAACTATGGTGGACTTCCATTTAATTCTCTTAAGCAAAATATTGACCATGTTTATCTTTGGGAAATTGAGTCATGAACATAGCATTGCATTATAATCTCATTCATTCTTGTTTTGGCTTGCTCGAAGACTAGCAAGGTTTAGGTTGGGGGTATTTTGATAAATCTAAATTTTTATACATTTAAAATCTCTCAATTTTCTTATCTTTATTGAATTCCTTGCGAAAATCCTTTAAAGTGAGTACAACCGTGTTTTAGTCCATATCGGAGGTGCGGAGCCAAAACGGGACCAAAACAAGTAAAATCGGAGCAAAACAAGTCTTAGATCCAAATTCCCGAAAACCCAGTGTCTCTACTCTACTTGGCAGCATCCCGAAGCTATGTCTGCAGCACATCAGGCCAGAAATTCCAAATGAAGTGTTCCTTTTGTTGCTCGAATTCTTCCCATCTTTGGAAGCTCGTTTTAGTGCCAAAATACCAAGATTTGAAGGCCAAGGAATCCTATAAATATGTATCTTAGAGTTAGGGTTAGAGATCATCACATTATTGCATTCTTGTAGTTGTTTCCCTCGCTTTTCTAAGACTACTTCATACTTAGGCTAGATTGTAGTGCTTTTCATGATGTACAAAGAGAAGAATCAAGTTTGTTAGTGCTCCATGAACGGCTAAGCTCTTCATTCATGTAATTGGGACGTCAATGTGTAAGTTCACATACTTTTGATGAAGTTGCTTGTGTTTGAATTCAATTCTATGCTTAAGTGATCCTATCTCTATTTTCACAAATTCAAGTAGGGCTAGGGAACGATTGACAACCTTTAACCGTGATTTAATTGAGTTGAATTGCTAATTTAAGTAGTATTTTAGATAGGAGATTTAGTTATTGCGATAAATTCGTTAATTCTCCCATATTGAATGCATGACAAATCTAGCTAGTTCTAAATGCAATTTGAATTAATTAATCAACCAATTATTTAATTTAGACTAGAATCGGGCTAAGTGCGTTGGCTTGTCCGTGATAGTAAAACATGACTCATGGTAACTCAAGAGTACGCTTGACTTAGGTATTGTAATTGACATATTTTGTTAAACTCATAATATAATTATATTGAACTTACATATGACAACCCCGATTACATGACTCTCAAGGTATTGATTTCATTCTCACTATTTCTTTGCTCTTTTTGTACTTTCCTTAATTCAGTTTTCTCACTCAATCTCCAAACCCCCCATTTTTGGTTACCTTGACAAATGAGGAAATTAAACTTCGTTTGCACAGACTCCCTGTGATCGACCCCGACCACTATTGCTACAAGTTCGCTCTAGACACTGAGGATTGTAAATTAATTTGATAAGACCCTCAACAAGTCGTCCATTAATGCTTGTGTATGGCGCTAAGAATTTGATCCTTTCAAGATACACGAACTCTGATTTTCAAACTGATAGGGATTCTACATAAAGATCATTATTCACCTTCAACGGGGGAGCTATAGTATGACATAGCATCAAATAAGAATGCATTGCAGACTCGACCATGGAGGTCGAAGATGCAGCTGCTTGTGAAGCAGCGAAAAAGGTTGTATGGTCGAGGAAGTTCTTGACGGATTTGGAAGTTGTTCCAAGTATGAACTTGCAAATCACTATTTATTGTGATAATAGTGGTTCAGTGGCAAATTCCAAAGAGATCAAAGTCACATAGAGCGCAAATATCATCTCATCCAAGAAATCGTGCACTGAGGGGACGTGATCGTCATGAAGATAGCTTTAGAGCACAACATTGTTGGTCCATTTATGAAGGCTCTCACGGCTAAAATGTTGGAGAGTCATCTAGAGAGTCTAGGTCTGCGAGATATGGACATAGGATAATTTAGGGCAAGTGAGAGATGTGTAACAAGTATACTGGATGTCCTAGTTTATTGTATTAATACAACCCCCCGTTTTGGATTATTGTGTTGATGTACACCCTAACAGAGTTTTAGTTGAAGTTAAAGTTTGTTGGGTTTTATGCCCTAAAACTCGTGGATAGTAAACGTAACAAGTTAGTTAATATCAATAAAATGTTATTGGAGTTATTTAGTAATGTGTTGTTGAATTATTGTTTTAGTTTAGTATTAATTAACCCAAATCCAATAAACTAAGAACCCATGGTTGTAGTATGTAAACTTGGACAATATGTGGAGACATAAAAGTGGATCAAGTTCAACTCATAGTCAAAACGATCTATAGTATAGAGATAAGGTTGGGTACCTTATCCTTGGGACACAATGGATGCGGTCCACTTTGTATATGATACAAACAAAGTGATCCTAATTCATTCATGTGGAGACATGTGAGTGGAGCGTCCTATGCAATTAGTTTGCATAAGATTAGGACCGCAAAATAGTCACTTTTACTTGATAACATCGTTTACTGTTAAACTGACTATTTCATGTGATGACCCAGGTAACTCAATCTTACTTAATCCTGAGCTAACTATGAACTCATGTTTATTCGAGATTATCCTTTGATTTGCATCGGTGAGAGTGGCCCAAAAGTTCGCCGACTCAATAAGCGTACCATTTTGGGTATAAGACAAGAGAAATCAAATAGCTGTGGGGACATAGTCCTACAAGAACAAATTCACTCCTACCTATTTTAGGGATAGTAGATAGGTTGTTTCCTTGAGTGCTGACTCCAAGACTTGAACAAGGGGCTTCATCCTCTCTTTGTTCACTAGAGGATCAGTGGAACTTAAGGAACAAAATGTAACTACAGAGGTAAAACGAAAATTTTGGCCCGACTGTAATTACAAAAAACCGGTGAAGGATCGACTTACTAATCATGGTTGTATCGGGTGGACAGAAATGTATCTACAGCTAGGAGAGTGCAGTTGTTGCTGCGCAAATTTCTTACCGCAAGTGTACGGGTCAAGTAATAATATAGTGATTTTGCAATCGAGTGTCGTCCTATGGATTGGAATTTTAATCAAATCTAATTACCGAAATAATCTTGTCCAATTTTATTTAGGGAACAAATCAAAGTGAAGATGAATTTAATCAAACACAAAACAATGAAAAAGTATGACAATCTAATGGAGTCAACGGTCTTAGGGATTTGATTTCACCAATTGGGATTATGAATTAATTCATGGTTTAATGACATGCTATGATTCATAAATCTTGGGAAACTAAAATCACACATATCTCTCCCGAGCATACATGATTCTCCCACATGCAATGAACCCGATATCCCTATCTGAATTCATTAAACATGCAAGGCATTAAGGATAACCTTTTTAACGATTTCTAGAATTAACTATTATCTCCCGATTTCTAGCTAAATCCTAGTTATGCATAATGATTTCTATGTTAAATCCTCTCTCCCGAGTTAGAATTAAGCACAAACAACAATCAATTTATGGCCGGTAAATTGAAAGCATTAAGAACACAATTATGCATAAATGACATCAATAGCAATAAAACCATAAAATCAATCCATAAAGTGCCCAACGGCTACATCAATCCCTAAGAATTAAACTTAGCTACACATAATCCACGTTACAATATAAACTAAGTCTAAACAAGCCATAAAAACTATCTAAAGTAAGGGAAAAGAGAAATAAACGCTAAGTAGGCCGAGACCGAACGTCCCCATCACGATCCCCACGAACAAAGCTTTGATTCCCGCTCTTCTTCCCCTTGATTCAGCTTCAAAAGCCTCTTTTTTTTTCGGCCCCAAATCGTCCAAGAGAAGTCCCCCAAAAAGCCCTTATCGCAATCTTTAAATAAAGAAAAAATTGGTCGTAGCATCGCGATGCTATCGAGGTAGCGTCGCGACGCTACCGCGAAATTACGGATTCTGGAAGTTCGCCTAGCGTCGCGACGCTAGTCACATAGCGTCTCGACGCTAAGATTTTTTTTATTTTTTATTTTTAGGATTCAACTCCATTTGACTCCAATTGCTGAATTAAGCTTCAAACACATACTTCCTACAAATAAAACATAAAAATGCATGAATTTGGGCAAATAATTGTAAAAGACTAACTTAATTAATCAGAGAAAAATAGCTAGCTATGCTCGCTATCAAATACCCCCAAACTTAAGCTTTTGCTAGTCCTCGAGCAAACTAAAAATCAAGTATGCAATGGAAGAATGGATGCAACAAACATGACTCAATCCTCAAGGCTCAAAAGTCAATAACCAAGCAAGCAAGAGACATGCACACAAGGACCAATGAGGGAGACAAATTAAAATTTTTCCAAAATTAACTTGCACAAGCGAGATCTAACTCAACAAGATCAGACTCTACTAGCCCGGGATTGGATTATTAAACTCTCAACTCATCTTCCCTCTACACTGGCACTAAGGTTTCACTAATGAGTTAATGGAACAAATTAGTTTGTTTTCCTCCAAACTTAGGTGCTTATAATTAACACTTAAATTAAGCATTTATATGTGGCACTAGCTTTCACACACCTGTTGCAGGGACCCTTAACCTGAGTTTTCTCTGGTTGGCCTAACTGATCACAACAGGGGTAGCTCTTTTTGCCTAAACTTTATTAAACATTGCAAACTGTGCACATGCCATGACATAATTTTTTTTTCTCAATAATAACAACAAGAATGATTTTTCTTTATGAACATGATAAGCATATATTCTTTTCTTTCCTCCTAAGCAAGATCAAACATGCTAATTTGCAAAAAATTAACTCTTTAGCTCTTCCTTACACCTATCGAGGTGACAACAAGCATATGAACCAAATAATTCGCTCCTAAGCATTCAAATCCAAATCTAGCCAAGACAAATACTCTACTCATGCAAGCCATCTCCTAGAAAAAGTTTAAAAAGTCACCCTTTTTGGGCACTCATGCTTACAACTCATCGCAAGCTTGAAAATTGACAAGAAAGCCTATCCTAGGACATCATAATCATGCAAAAATAACATCCAGAAAACAACCATATGCTCAATTCAAAGAAAGCTCAAAACTATAGGCCGAACTCAGATGCCAAGGGCTCCACAAACATGCTATTCCACTCCCAAACTTACAACATACATTGTCCTCAATGTATAAAGAAAATAAGGCATAATCAAGCATGAGAACAATAAAAGAATGAAAGGAGTGAATAATACTGCCCTGGAATGATGATGACTTCTTGACTGGAAGCTTGAAAGCAAGGAAGAGACTGAAACCAAGACCTACAAAACAAAAACAAACAAAAAATAAAACTCAAAAGAAAGACATAACTAACTTACTTGGGTTGCCTCCCATAAGCGCTTGTTTAACGTCATTAGCTCGACGTGTTGACCAAATATGCATCAGGGTGGTCTCCTGTCAGGTGTTCCATCATTGGTGCTCATCCTAGCACCTCTCCTATAGCCCACCAACATGGTTTCAGATGTGTTCTTGGGGTCCTCAACAGCTTTTAAGATCTCCCTCTCCTGTTGGACTCTAATGATTAGCTCCCTGCGTTCAATATCAATTATAACCCTCCCTGTAGCAAGGAATGGTCTCCCTAAAATAATAGGCATAACAGAATTCTCTTTAATATCCAACACAAAGAAATCAACAGGAAGGAGAAATCTACCTACTTTGATCAGCATATTTTCCACAATTCCATAAGGACTAACCACAGATTGGTCAGCCAACTGGAGTCTAACAGCAGTAGATTTTATTTCTCCTATGTTAAGCTTTTTTCATACTGATAGAGGAATTATATTTATGCTAGCCCCTAGACCACATAGTGTTCAACATGAAAAAGTACCAAAATTACAAGGAATAGTAAAACTCCCTGGGTCAGACAATTTTTCTGGTACTCCATGTTGGACACGAGCACTACACGTCGATGCAAGATATACAGTCTCCAACTGCTTTTCCTTTTTCTTCTTGTTGAGTCATTCCTTCATGAATTTGCTGTAGTGAGGCATCTGAAAAAAGGAATATTAACATGCAAACCCATAAAAGCATCTAAAAACTTGTCAAACTTCACCTTAGAATTTTTCTTTTTCTTTGATTTAGGAACTAAAACAGTAGGAGAACGGATAAAAGGCTCAGGATTAAGCTTTTCAGCTTGGTTTGAGGCAGTGCCTTCTTCAACTTCTCTAGTGAGTTCCTCTAGTTCAGTAGTCTCGTCCTCGTGATGCACAGAGACGCCCTTGCAGTACTCCATTGAAGATTTATCTTGCTCAGCTGGGGCTTTACCTTTATTCATGGTGTTGACAACACTTACCAGTTGTCCCAGCTGAGTCTCTATGTTCTTGATGGCTGCAGAATGGTCATTGACAATGTTGTTTATGGCAATCTGATAGCGAGCATAGCTAGCTATTTTTCCCTATTTAATTCAGCTAGTCTTTTATAATTTATTGGCCATTTTGTTGCACTTAATTGTTTATTTTGTAGGAAAGCGTTGATTAGAGCTAAAACGTGGAATGGGAGTTAATCGGGTGTTCGGGACGTGAAAAGATGCCAAAGAACCGAAAAGATTCAAGTAACAAGGAGCCAAGAGAGGGCATTATGCCCATTAGCGTCGAGACGCCACTCTTGGAGCGTCGAGACGCTACGTTTCCTTAATTAGAATATGCAGTAGACTCACAGCGTCGAGATGCTGTGATAGGAAGCGTCCCGACGCTACCGTTTTTCCCTTATTCAGAACGCGCGTATAAGAGGCAGCGTCGAGACGCTATCTTGACAACGTCTCGACGCTATCGGCAGAATTTCCCTATTTAATCTTTCTTACTTGCTACGGATTGGGGGAGGCCAAATTGAGAGAATTAAACCCTAATTTCGACTAGAGACCTACTGTGGGAGCTGAAGCAAGGACGAGGTCCGGGAATCTCACTTGGTGGCATGGATATCGAGACGGGGACGTGCCGGGATCGACCAAACTAAGTGTTTCCTTACTTTTTCCTTATCTCTAGCTAAATTTAATGGCTTTTTCATGTTTAGTTGAGCTTATAACGCCATGTATGAGTAGCTAAACTTGTAGCTTAGGGATTGATGTAGTTGATTTAGTTTATGGATTGATTTATGGTTTAAGTTGTGCAATGTTTATTATGTTTGTAATCTTGATTTAATGCTTTCAATTAATTTGCCATTAGTTGAATGATTTAAGTTTTGAATCTAGCTCGGGAGAGGGGATTTAATATAGACTTACTCAAGATTGCATGACTAAAGTTTACTTTCTAATTCGTGACGGTTTTAGATTAACTTTAGAATTGGTCAAAAGATCTCATTGCCTTGCATGTTAATAAACTTAGATAGGGATATCAAGTTAGTTAATGTGCATGAGAATCAATTATACTCGGGAGAGGTAGTTGTGATTAAAGGGTCTTAGGCTCATAATTTCATTGTGCATAATAACTTACTCCTTAAAATCAATCCTAGACTAAATCGGCAAAATCAATTCCCTAAGTGTTCTTTCAATTACATCTCCACTGTTTGTTATTTGTTTGTTTTGATCTAGTTTTCTTTCTATCAATCATCACTTTATGTTCCCTAAATAAAATTTAGCAAGATAATTCACAATACTTGATTTGCTTAAACATTCAATCCAGAGGACGACACTCGTTTATACGAACACTTTATTATTACTTGACCCGTGCGCTTGCGGTAAGGAAAATTCCACATCACAATCACAGCTTCCTCAAGCTTATTTGACCTGTTACTTGATTCTGCGATAAAAGCTCCAACAAGATCTTCTAAAGATTGTTTACTTTCTTGTTTATGAGTGAAACTAGGAGGATTCAACACATTCTTATTATTAGCATAGGAAAAATTCTCATGATTTCTATTGCAAGGGTGATAGTGTGTAGGTGTAGAATTATTATTATACCCCCTAGAGTTATAATTCGAAACATACTGAACCTGCTCGAGATTTCCCTCCTGAGTTTGGAATGCGAGGGCAGCTGCAGACTCGATCGTTTGAGCGCTCCCTGTACCTGAAAATTTTAAGAACGCATTAGCCAAGGAAGACATCTGGGCCTGCAGTGCACTTACGTTATCGATTTCAAACACTCCAGCAGCAATCTTTTTGGGTCCCGACCGCTCCGATGGCCACTGATAGCTATTGGTGGCCATCTCCTCTAACAAAGTCCTAGCATTCTCAACAGTCTTGGACAACAGAGTCCCACCTGCAGCTGCATCAACGATAGTTTTTGTGCTAGGAGTTAAGCCATTATAAAATAACTGAACCTGGAGCCAGTCGGGGTAGCCAAGCTGAGGGCACTTCCTTAGCAGCTCTTTAAATCTCTCAAGCCTCGAACAGCTGCTCATCAAATTGTTGCTGGAATGTCCCAATTTCAGTCCTCAGCTTGACCGTCTTGGCAGGAGGAAAGAACTTCTTTAAGAATGCCTGGACCAAAGCATCCCAAGTGGTAATGCTCCCAGGTGGAATAGATTGTAACCAGTCCCTCGCTTTGTCCTGCAAAGAAAAAGGAAATAAACGTAAGCGAATGGCATCTTCAGAAACACCATTTAATTTTACCGTCCCACAGATGTCTAGGAAGGATTTCAAATGAGAATTTGGATCCTCCATGGGTGATCCCCTGTAGGCACAGTCTCGAGCCATTTGAATGAGACCCATTTTCAGCTCAAAATTGTTAGCATTGATCGGGGCATAGACAATCCCCGACTGTTGCTCTTGAAAGACTGGCTGAAAGTAGTCCCTAATAGGCTTAGGCTCCTCAGGATTAGGATTGGTCATTTGGATATAATTTTCTTTACTTTCCCTTCGAATTCTACTTAAAGTTCTCTCAATCTCCGGGTCAAAGGGAACTAAGGCCAACTCCCTAACCTTTCGCATACACTGTCACAACTAACCTAAAAACGAAAATAAAAGAAAAGGAAAGAAAATAAATTAGGAAAGAAACAAGAAAAGGAAAATAATGAATCTAAATAAGGAAAATATAATCTACAAAAGGAAAAAATAAACTAATATGGAATGCAAAAATAAATATGACAAAAACCAATAAGGAACTAACAAATAAGGAAAAACTAATCTAAAAAGGAAAAACTAAAAATCTATCAATGGAAAATTCAAACAAATATGGAAAAATCTAAATATGGAAAAATTTAAGAATGGAAAAGAAAAAAAATAAAGGAAAAATGCAATCTACCTAAAAACAAAAATAACAAAAATAACAAAAAATAAAATACACCCTAGACTAAGACCGGACAATTTTTCTACGATATTAAAATTGACTAAATATGTCAATCCCCGCCAACGGCGCCAAAAACTTGATGCGCAAATTGCTTACCGCAAGTGTACGGGTCAAGTAATAATATAGTGATTTTGCAATCGAGTGTCGTCCTATGGATTGGAATTTTAATCAAATCTAATTACCGAAATAATCTTGTCCAATTTTATTTAGGGAACAAATCAAAGTGAAGATGAATTTAATCAAACACAAAACAATGAAAAAGTATGACAATCTAATGGAGTCAACGGTCTTAGGGATTTGATTTCACCAATTGGGATTATGAATTAATTCATGGTTTAATGACATGCTATGATTCATAAATCTTGGGAAACTAAAATCACACATATCTCTCCCGAGCATACATGATTCTCCCACATGCAATGAACCCGATATCCCCATCTGAATTCATTAAGCATGCAAGGCATTAATGATAACTTTTTTAACGATTTCTAGAATTAACTATTATCTCCCGATTTCTAGCTAAATCCTAGTTATGCATAATGATTTCTATGCTAAATCCTCTCTCCCGAGTTAGAATTAAGCACAAACAACAATCAATTTATGGCCGGTAAATTGAAAGCATTAAGAACACAATTATGCATAAATGACATCAATAGCAATAAAACCATAAAATCAATCCATAAAGTGCCCAACGGCTACATCAATCCCTAAGAATTAAACTTAGCTACACATAATCCACGTTACAATATAAACTAAGTCTAAACAAGCCAAAAAAACTATCTAAAGTAAGGGAAAAGAGAAATAAACGCAAGTAGGCCGAGACCGAACGTCCCCGTCACGATCCCCACGAACAAAGCTTTGATTCCCGCTCTTCTTCCCATTGATTCAGCTTCAAAAGCCTCTTTTTTCTCTGTTTTTCAGCTCCAAATCGTCCAAGAGAGGTCCCCCAAAAAGCGTCATAGCGTCGCGGCGCTGTCGAGGTAGCGTTGCGACGCTACCGCGAAATTACGGATTCTGGAAGTTCGCCTAGCATCACGACGCTAGTCACATAGCGTCTCGACGCTATGATTTTTTTTTTTTTTTTTTTAAGGATTGAACTTCATTTGACTCCAATTGCTGAATTAAGCTTCAAACACATACTTCCTACAAATAAAACATAAAAATGCATGAATTTGGGCAAATAATTGTAAAAGACTAACTTAATTAATCAGAGAAAAATACTAGCTATGCTCGCTATCAGTTGTGGGTCTATAGTGGAGTGACCCGACGATTAACGAATATTGATTAATTAGGTTAAAGAGTCTAGTTGGTAATTCTCAGATCGTTGGAGCTCATGTCTGTAAGTCCATTACGTCCCTCTGCTAACTCATATCGGACTAAACTTTAGAACAGTGTGATGAGAGAATTTGAATTGTTCAAATTCGGTGTAGGCAATTAGCGTTAATTATATATGCGATATAATGGACGTAATCATATATAGTTAAATTGTGAATTAAACTATATTATAGAAAGAGTTGGAAATATTTAAACATTGCAAACATGTATATGATACGTATTTTGGTTTGAATTTGACCTATGAATATTGATTCATCTTCAAATGATCGGTTTTGAGAGAGATCAAGATTGGTGCAATTATTTAATTTGGTATTTGATATTTGATTAAATAATTATAATTAATTAAAATGTTTAATTAATTATTTAGATTAATTTTTATTTAAAATTAACTATTTGAATTAATTTTGTTTGAAATTAATTATTAAAATTTGATTTAAATTAGTAAAATTAGTGTTGGAATGTTTTGTTTTGTTTTTTTTTTTTTTTTTGGAAGTGGTGGATTTATGATGTATATCATGCATAGACCAAAATCAAGACAACTAATCCATGAAGAAATCCACCTTGCACTTGTTGTCATCATCTTGTAAAACTTAGTTTGCATGTTCTTCGTATAATGCATTAAGAAGATGGAAAAGGTTGAGTTTTTTTTTTTTTTTTTTTTTTCATGAAGCCAAGCAATGAAACAAAACCCCTTAAAACCATTGTTCTCTCTCTTCTATCCTTCAAAATTTATCACAAATTCGATTCCCACAAATCGTTCTAAGGTCGGAGAATAGCAGGAAAGACACTAACAGTGGTCCACAACGTGTTCGTGATTTAAACAAGCTAAAGGATTGAATGAATTTGACATTCAATGGTTGGTATTTTCATACTTTGTTTTTAGCTTGGTTTGGCATGCTTTTGTTCTTGAAGTTGATGTAAATTAAGAACCTAAGATCTAAATTACTTTCAGTTGAGTGTTTATCACTCCATTAGGTCGCTCTCGCCCACTGCTTTTGGTTCTCGTCTTTGAAGTCGCGGGAGGGTCCGACTGGAACAGATTAGATCCCGAATCGTCCCAAAACAGAAGAAAAACCCCAATAAGTTGACTCAGGTAGAAATACCCTTCTTCACGTTTGGACAAAGATTCGAAACCTTGGATATTTGACACTCCATACTTCCTATTTGCTAACTTAAGCATCGGAGTGGGTGTGGCAAGCACCACACCGATGTGCAGTTTTTACTAGTTTTGCAGGCCATGACTTCCCCAATTTTCTACAAACTCACTGTTTGTTTCACGTGAAGGTCAGGTGAGTCGTCTGTCCGGATTTTGGCTTCAACAAACACGAACATAGTTCAATTGCCATAAACATTATACTAATGACAAAAAGGTTTGTGCTTCGAATCTTTCTATCCCACATATTGTATATATATATATAAACAAAAGTTAAAAGCATTCATCCACATGTTAATAAATAAATAGCTTAGTAGAAAAAAGAAATAGTTATACTCCTATTTTTAAGTTGTCCATTTTCTAAAACAGAAAGCTGTTTTTGCATTTTCTCAAATTGGCTATTTGACATGGCTTTATATGTCGTTATCCCTATTTTGATCCTGAATTTGAAAACTTAATTTTCTTTGGGTTCCTCATTTCTCTCCTATTGCCCCACTTCACCTTCCCTTTCTATTCCTCACCTTGATTCTTCTACGACCGGCTGTCTCCTCCCACCATTTCATTTGCTTTTCAGGGATCAGGTAAGCTTTCATTATCTCAACTCATTTTGCTTCTTCTATTGCTTTTGCGTTTTGTAATCCTGGTGTTCCACCCGATCAATTTTCTAATCATTCGATTAATTATTTTAGCTCAACTTGATTATACTTGATTGATGATCCGTTCATGGATTTGAAGGTAAAATTATAATTAGGTCCATATTTGTTTCTTGTGCCACTCTTGTTAATCTGAATTCTCAACAAGCAATGTATTTTGTTCATCTTTTAGATTTTTGTGTGGTTTCGTCTTGGAGAGTTGGAAATGTAGGGCATTTGATTGTTAATTGATTGAGTTGGTACAAACTTTATGTCAGTTGCTCATACTATCATTATAATCGTAAGCTTAAGTTTAGTTAAAGTTTAGTTTTAATGTCATGTTGATAAGTTTAGGTAAGCTAAGTTATATTTTGATCTTATTGTTTACAAGTTTTGATAAATTAAGCTCCGTTTTGATATTATGTTCATTTCCAACAAGTTTAGTGGTTTCTTCTAATTTTGATGTCTTAGTATTCATTTTTATGATATTTTTGTTTAGGTTCGGTTGTCATGTAAATGTTCTGACAAGTTAAGTTTTTTTTTTCTTAGGCTTAGTATTTATTTTCATGTTAAGCTTGTAAAGTTTTATTTATTTGTTTTAATTTCATTACTATTCATTTTCATGACAAGTTAGTAAACCTTTGACGTTTTACTTCTACATTTTGGGATGTTTAGATGTTTGTTTTAATTTGACAAGTTTAGTTGTTACTTTCCCTCTCTCTCACTTATCGATAATCTTTATCGTACCAATTTTCAAACCTCATTTAATCTTTTCTCATTATTGCAATAAAATACCATAAAAGGTTCTTCATAAGCCCTCTGATGACAACTCTAAAAAATCTTCCTGAAGAGGTGATGATCGAGATTCTATCAAGGCTTCCGCCAGAGACTCTACTCCAATTCAAGTTTGTTAGCAAATTATGGTATGCTCTAATTAACGATCCTAAAATTGTAACAAAGCATTTCTCAAAACACATTCTTCTCCGGCGTCTTCTGACAAAAAGGTCTGGAAAACCAACGAAATTTATACTTTCCATCCTTGAGCTTCCACTGACCGTTGACCAAACTATGCCCATTGTCGATCTTGATTCTCCATTCGATGAGGATTTTCAGCCATTCTTCTTTGTCGGCCATTTTCATGGCTTAGTTTGCCTTGCTGATTATCACAGGGATATCTTCCTTTGCAACCCAACGATCAGAGAGTTTCGTAAACTTCCGCCATCGATTCTTCCAACTTCGATTGACGGTCACGATACGTTCACGGACGCCATCGGATTTGGGTATGATTTGAAATCTAAGGATTTCAAAGTGGTTAGGGCTGTGAATTGTGCGGATGAAGGTGGGAGGATTGACCCTCCCAGAGCAGAAGTTTACGATTTGAGCAAAGATATATGGAGAGAAATTGAATCCTATATTTGTGGTGATAGAATAATTTCGGTGGTTTCTTTCAATATGTATCATAAAGGTATGTATTACTGGTATGCGACTGAACGTGTTCCTAAAGGACCTGAAGGAGAGACTCAATATATAGAGACTAACATTATACAATCGTTCGACATGAGTGAGGAGGTTTTCGGCGAAATTTTGGTACCAGAGAGTGTCAATGATCTACACAATGGGAAGACTACATGTATGGGGGTTTTCAATGGATCCGTCGTTCTGTTTAATTTTCCAGCTACAGTGAATGAAAAAACTTTCGATATTTGGGAGATGGAAAAGGATGAATCTGGTGTTGTGTTGTGGTCAAAGCTATTTACAATTGGCCCTATTTCTGGAATTGAGGCACCATTGTTGTTTGTGAGCTCGGATGAACTTTTAATGGAAGCCAATGAAGGACGAGTGATTTTGTACAATTTTACAACTCAACAATTCAACGAGCTTCCATTAAAAGGGCAACCAATCGAGTTTCAAGCTGTTTTATCTGTTAAGAGTTTACTGTCTGTGAAAGGAGGAAATAATATCAGTTTTGGATTTTAGGTTTAGTTTAGTCTAGATCTATCAAACGCTGTGTATGTTTTGAAGTGATGCCTCAGATTTTACACACAATATTTTGCTTCCTTCTTCCCCACCTCTCTGTGTTGATTGGTTTAACTGTAGAAATGATTATAATAAAGCAACTTAACACTGCTGTATGTTTTAAAATAATGGTGAGAAATGACGATTATGGAAAACTCAAACGTAAGGAAAGGAAATTAGTAAATTTGTGTTTGGTAAATTTTAATTTTAAAATTAAGATAATGTGTTACACTTTTTGTAAATAAATACAAAATGTTATTACTTAAGTAGACATATTATTTCAATTATTTTGATATTGGTATTTATTCTAATTTTTTATGACTTGTGAGATAATTGTTTTAACCGTATATGATTTAAATCATAAATTATTTGTTAACATGTGCATCAACTCAGTTATCACGAAACATGTACCTCGATAAATAAGTCAAAGGTTTGAATTTCCCATCTCAAATATTTAAAAAAAAAAGTTTGCAAATTTATTTGTTTATTAAAATAAGTAGATAGGTTATTTTACAAGGCTAAATTTACTGGCTATAATAAAAAGTGAATTTATGACTATGGATAAATAATATAGTTTTAAATTTTACAAATCACATTATAAAATTAGGCCATTTTTGATTAATCAGACTTTTATGGTTGGAATTCGAATTCGAAAAATTAGAATTCAATCCAGTCCCTTAAGTTTGAAAAATTAAATTGAGGTAGTTGCAAATATAGCAAAATCAGTTGAAATAATAGCAAAAATAGCAACACTTAAAATTGTTAGCAAATATGGTAAAAGTTAAATTAACTCCATTCAAAAAGACTAAAAATCCACCCTATCACTTATAGACTACAATTGTGAGTGAAGTCTATCACTGATAAAAGCCTATCATAGATAGACTTCAATCGTAATTGCAATAATTGTTGATCAAGTGTTGTTGGGTAATAGTTTATCACTGATAGACAACCTATGTTGTGATTTAAGTCTATCAACGACAATGTCAGAAGCCTATCATAGATAAACTTCAACCACAATTGCAACTATTATTGATAGACTCCAATCACAATTGCAACATTTCGAAGTATGATTGATAGACTTGTACAGCAGGAAGGCTACATGTGTTGTGATTGAAATTTGTTAGTGATATACTTCAACAAATAGAAGACATTCTTAAAATAATTCATCATTTTGATGTTTAGTTGATAAACTGCCATTGTGAATTAAATCTATGAGTGATAGAAGCTTATCAGTGCCAGACTTCAATCACAATTGCAACTATTGTCGATAGACCATCAGTGATAATATTGTGTGCTGTGATTGAAGTCTATCAATGTTAGGAGTCTATCACTGGAATTGTTCAATCATAACACGTAAAGCCTATTTGTGATTAACTTGTACAAGAGGTAGAATACATGTGTGGATTTTTCCATAATTTAGAATTATTGCAAAAAAAAAAAAAAAAAAAAATCAAGAACAACAACAAGAACAAAACAACACTCTTACCCTATAAGTGATAGATTTCAATATCAGCTATAATCGGAGACAAATATCCGTCTATTTGGTGATCAACTTTAATATTTAATCAAATTTACTGTGCAAAATCATGATGGTTATACTACACTGGTGAACAATAAAAAAATGTAGGATTGATAGAGGAGATAAACTACCAGTTAGTTTCTCACCAATAAAACTTCAATTGACGTTAGAAGTCTGTCACTAACATCCTTCACATATCAATAAAGTCTTTTAATGATAAGACTCTATCACTGATAAACTTTCGTCATAGTTTATTTATGATAGAAGTTTATCATTCATAGACTGTATGGGTAAAATAGGAATAACAAAATCTTCAATTAAATATCTTGAACCTTTAGAAAAAGAGCTTTTAATTAAATCTTGAATTTCAATGTTTGAGGATTTAATTTTAGACCTTTTATCTCCGAACTCAAATCTTCATAATTCTAGGTCAACATAATCATACTAAAACCAAACATACAATCTCATAAATTAAGCTAAAACAAAAACAAAAAGCTTTATTCAGATGCATCAGGATTCATCCAAAACAAAGCACAAACACATAGCAAAGAAAGCAAGCATAGTAAAATAGTTTAATTCTCAAAAACATCGAGACTCATCCAAAAATCTAGTATGCTGATAGCATCAAATAAAACAACATCTCAACAATGTACTTTGGCTACTAGCAAAAACGCTTGTCTTCAATAATTTCCTCGCAAGAACATTCTTTAAAATGTAGGTCTATGACGTGAAGGTGTTCATATAACACATGCGGAAGCAATTGAAGATCGAAAGCACTTAACTCATTCAATTTTACTCCTAAAGCATGCATGTTCTAGAAAAACAAAACAAAACGAAATAGAGAACACCAACCTTTGTAGCTCACTTAAATGGAACTCCTTGTGACGTTTTCTTCTCCTATGCTCCTTGGACAACCTCTAGAGTGTTCTCTACTATTCTCCAGACCAAGAAAAACTTGTGGGAGTCTTATAGAGATAGGGAATGGGAAGGGAATGCTTGAAGAATCAAGCACTTGAGAGATCTATGGAGGTTTGTTTGTTTGAGAGGAAATTCCAGCAGCATAACAGTAGGTAAATCCCTCTCGTAGCTTTGAATCTGATTCAAGCTCCTTATAAAGACCTCTTCCATGCAAAGACAAGCTTCATGACACTAGACACATGGTGAAAAATCAACTTAAAGTGGATTCTAGGTGATTAATTCACAACACATGCAAATAGTGCATGGTTGTGTTTTTTCCACTATGCATCAAAATGCAAGAGTGGGAATGCCACTAAATCCACTTAAAAATGAATCTCAATTCAGATTTTTCAGCTTGCAATTCATTCCTATTTCAAATCAAAATTGAAATTGATTTCTAGGCAATTAATTGGGACATTTCCAAGTAACTTTGGCATGATTAATCCAATTAATCATTATTACCTAGTGCCATGAATTATATATGATTCCTAATACATATATATGGTATTTAAAACACTTTTAAATACCTTATCTCTTAACTCCTAATTTAATTCATAATTAAAACATTGTGTCAAACACATTTTACGATAATGCCCTATTTCCCGTTGTTGAACGATTCAAAAGATTCCTATCATTATGTTCTAAGCTTTAATCCGATATGAGCTATTAGAGGGAGCTAATGGACCTATAGATCATGGGCTCTAACGATTCGAGGCTAACCGACTAATCTCATTATCTAAGCTAGCCAACATTCGTTAACTACCGGGACACTCCACTATAGCCCGATAGTTGCATTCCCCTCACTATAGATATATTTCCGTCCACTTGATTTAACCATGTTCAGTAAGTCATTCCTTCACAGGTTGCTCGTAGCTATAGCTAGGTCAAATAACCGTTTCACCCCTATAGTACTTCTTGTTCCTTAAGTTCCACTAATCCTCTAATGAACAATCGGTTTGTGGTCCAACCATCAAACCTAAGTCCCTCTCGATCCAACGAGAAGGTGGGGCCCCTTGTTCAAGTCCTGAAGTTAGTACTTAAGGGAACAACCTCTCTGCTATCCCTGAAATGGGTAGGAGTGAATTCCGTCCCGCAAAACTATGTCCCTAGCTATTGATAACTCTCCAAAAGGGAGTTATTTAGGTCTTATTTCTATAGTGATTTGTGTCTCATTTGTGTCAAATACGGTTGCTTTTAGATGAATATTATATGTTTTGACCCATTTGGAAGAATGGAGGCTTTGGAAGTTATTTTGTGCAGAAAATATTGCTGAGCAACTTGAGGGAGCAAATTCTGTGCTGCAGCAAAGTTGGGAGCAAAAACTTCCACGTCACAGCAAGTTAGCAAACTTAATGAACCGAATTCTGTTGAGTTATTCTTGGGATAAAGGAGCTTGGAGAGCCTGCCATGTGTCCAATTTAACCTAAACCTCATCTTATAAAAGGAGGAGCCGTCAAAGATAAATTCATTCACGACTTGGAGACCGAATCAATCGGCTAGAGGCCGAATTGACGGCGGAATGGAGATCTAAGAATACAATTTGCGATTCCACTCAAGAAGACGAAGTTCTTCCATGTTCTTGGTGGTTTGGAGCAGTCGTTTCATCCCCATTTGCTGAAAAGGATTAGTATTTCTTGTGTATTTCGTATTATGGATGTGCTTATCGAGATTGCAACGTGTTTTATGTTTTCAATCATGAACTAATTTCTTTGTAGGCATAGGTTAAGAATTATATGATTGTTATATTTATAAATCTGGAAATTCTATTTGATCATGATCATCTTGAATTATTGTTGATCTTTAATTTCATTATGTGCCCGCCTAGCTAGCCGGTATGTATAGCTTCTCCTAGTTTCAGGGATGATTTAGGAGTTGTGTGGCAATAATTCACGCTAGATCATTGTATATTGGTGAACGCCAGTGACTGAGTTAGGGATAGCCAGTTGCCTAGTGCTTGATCGGTAGAGCTTCATTGGTTTTGAAACATATTCCAAAAAATCCGGAGTTCCGGGAGGATCCCGCTGATAATACTGCATGAGATCGACGGATCAAAAGAATTGCTGGGGCATCTTTATAAACAATTACAGAAGTCTTAACCTGTGTCTGTTTCCATTCTGTTTTCTCTGTCGTAATCATTTACTGCTTTCGCATATCTTTTGTTTCAGCATTTTAAAAACCCAATCAATTTAACCAACCTTTTGAAATCACTAAAAAGGCAAATTAAATCAATAGAGGTAGGCTTTTCAAGACCCTGTGGATACGATAAATACTTATCACTTGCTGCTAGATTGTGTATACTTGCACAGTATTTCGGAGTTAATTTATCTCATATTTTTAACCACTTAAGAATTGCAACAAGTTTTTGGCGCCGTTGTCGGGGAACTGGAATTGTGTTATTTGATTGATTTTTTTTGTTTGTGTATTTTTGGTGATTTGGTGCGTGAACTTTTTGATTGTTTCTTTTTGTTCTTTAGGTGTGACTTTGGTGTATGAGCGATCCCCTTTGGATTAGTTTTTCAAGAAGTTCAAGTGCATCTCGAAAAGGAACTGTGCGATGCAGCAAAATCCACCGCTGGAGCAAAATGGACAGCAAAATAATCAGGCTAAGAATCCTATCCTTGTAGCAAAAGATATTGACAGAGTCATTGAGGATATGTTTTTCCAATAATTGACGAGTTAAATCCAGTGATAATGTATCCAGTTATTGATGCAGCGAACTTTGAAATGAAACCGGTCATGTTTCACATGTTAGAGATGGTTGGCCAATTCCATGGTTTACCATCCGAGGACCCTTATCTTCATCTTAAGTCTTTTCTAGGAGTTAGTGATTCATTTGTTATCGAGGGAGTGTCGAGAGATGCTCTTAGATTAACCCTATTCCTTTATTCCCTTAGAGATGGAGTAAAATCGTGGTTAAACTCTCTTGCTCCAAGATCAATAAGTAGTTTGAATGAGCTAATAGAGAAATTTCTTACAAGTATTTTCCACCAACTAGGAGTGCCAAGTTGAGGAGTAAGATAGTGGAATTTAGGCAGAATGAGGAAGAAACTTTTAGTGAGGCTTGGGAAAGGTTTAAGGAGCTTTTGCGAAAGTGTCCCCACCATTGTTTACCACATTGTATTCAAATAGAAATATTTTACAATGGGTTAAACATAGAAACTCAGTGTATGGTTGATGCTTCTGCAGGAGGGGCTCTTTTGGTAAAAACTTTTAATGAAGTTTATGAGATTTTAGAGAGAATATCAACCTACAGTTGTCAGTGGTCAGATATTAGAGGCTCTAGGAAGAAAGTTAAGAGTGTGACGGAAGTTGATGGTGTGTCTACCATTAGGGCCAATATTGCAGCATTAGCTAACGCTTTTAAAAACATAACTGTGGTAAGCAATGTTTAACAGTCGCCAGTGGTGGAATCTGTTGCAGTTGTAAATCAAGTTACAGAAGAATCATGTGTTTATTGTGGTGAAGAGCATAATTATGAGTTTTGTCGTAACAATCAAACTTTTGTGTTTTTTGCAGGCAATTAAAAGAATAACCCTTATTCTAACTTTTATAATCCAGGTTGGCGCAACCCCCACAACTTTGCATGGGGAGGACAAGGAAGTAATGTGCAAGCACAACAAAAGGTGAACCAGTCAGGATTTACTAAATCGCAGGTATTGCCCCAGCAAAATAAGTAGGCTTTGCCCCAGCAAAATTCCGAGAGTTCTTTGGAGACTTTGATGAAAGAATATATGGCTCACACTGATGCCGCAATTCAAAGTAATCAAGCTGCATTGAGACCCCTGAAATTGCAAGTGGGTCAGCTAGCTAATGAGCTGAAGGCACGACCTCAAGGGAACATTCCTTTAGATATTGAACACCGTATAAGGAAAGGTAAGAAGCAGGTGCAGGCAGTGACTTTAAGGAGTGGTAAGCCACTAGAAGAGAGGAAAGAGTCTAGTAAACCCCAAGAAGTAGATATGAGTAGTGATAGAGTTGATATTGTTGAAAAAGAGTTGGAGTCTGGTAAGAGTGATAGAGGCAACAATAATGATGCTGGAGCATCAGGTTCTGTTCCAGATGTGGAACCACCTTATGTACCTGTAATGCCCCAGGATTTTAATAACTCTCCTAGCGACATTACCTACTCTTTAAACGAAACTAACCGTGTGCACCGAAAATTTCGGCAGCATAACGACATACATAGGACTGACCCAAAATTTTTCTTTAACCTGCTAAGCATAAGACACTTCTATATAACATTATCTAATGGCTCCACCATACAACAACTCAGCAGAACATTCACAGAACCAACAACCAGCCAGGCCTCGCATAAGCAACTACTAGCTAAACCAAAACACAACTTTAACAAAAACTTAAAACGTCGATCCCAAAACAACTTAACTAAGAAAAACTAAAAGCATAGATGCAGACCTTTAAAACAAGGACAACTAGTCCTAGAGTCTCACAAGAATGAGTTTTAAACTAAACAATTAGGACACCCAACTGCCCAACCAATAAAACATTACTATCCTATCCAAGCTGAGCAACGAGCTATCTGGAAGTAAATGGAAACAACGCAACTAGCTAAGGTCCTTCCTCATATGCCTCCTCCGCATCACCATGGTCCACGTAGTCCTCATAACCTGCAAAATCTGGTAGTTGGGGGAGAGAGAGGAGAGGGGGTCAGTACACTAAGGTACTGGTAAGCAACCCTTATCTGAGAAGCCATCAAACAGCAAACAAACAAACAACATGCTTTTCATGCGCAAACAACATGCTTCTTAAAGCGATAAACACAACGACATGCTCAAAACTAGTAAAACAAATGACTCTCCTAAGCCATGTCTCATGCATCTCTCTATGCAACTCGCTAACCACTTAAGCTCCACGAGCTCACTCAACGCCCATATTTAGCCCTCACATGGCTCTTCACACGTAATTTCCGCGTCACGCTCCGCAAAACTCTCCAAGACTGACCCTTTAAGTTGCACCGACCCCTGACCATTTATACCCAGGGCCTCGACACTTCTCTACAGAGCTCGACATTCGACCCTTGACCATTTATACCCAAGGCCTCGAACTGTGCATCGACCCTTGACCATTTACACCCAAGGCCTCGATGACTAAGCAACATATTGACCCTTGACCATTTATACCCAAGGCCTCAATACTTGCCTCAAGACTCATCACACCGACCCTTGACCATTTATACCCAAGGCCTTGATGCTCCTTTTTATCTAACATTGGCATATTGACCCTCGACCATTTATACCCGAGGCATCGACATCCAATAGTGATGTATCGGTCCCCGACCATTTATACCCGAGACCCTGATAATCACTTACTTTCCTCGAAACAATATCAGTCCTCGACCATTTATACCTAAGGCCCTGATATCTTAATCACAATGCTAGTCCTCTTTAAAACCCCTAGTGACATGTCACCCCTCGACCATTTGTACCCGAGGTGCAGTGACATTCACCCATCTTGCCCCTTTTTACATTTTCGGTCCCTGACCTTGATCTCACATCTATCTAGAATGCATAGGCCCCGCAACGCTTCTAGACTCACGTACCATGCCCACCAAGCATATACATGTGATCACATGCTCTCAACTCACGCTTATCTCACGAATACAGAATAGAACCAATCATGCTTTACAACCAAACAACACGCAACAGCAGTTCATGCTCTTCAACGATTCATATATATACATATACATTCAGAGAAACAAGAAACATGAGAATAGTTATAAAACGAGTAAACATTCAGCATGCATCACACAATCAAACAGACTACATCAGATAGGAACTACTTACTGAAAGCTCTAAACGCTCCTAAACTAGAAGAAAAACTCCAAAGATAATCCAAGAGCTCCTAAAAAAATCTAGGCAAGCTCCTAATCAGAAAGGACAACATAAAAAGATTAGAATTGAGCCTAACCACCCTATTTGAACCTAAAATAACAAAGGGAAGAATTTCTTACCAACCAACTTGGATTCAAGCCTAAAGGCTAGCTTGAAAACTTGGAACCAACTCGAACAATCCTAAAATAATAATGTTCGAACATTAAAGGCTAGCCTAAAGCACTTAAACCACGATTGAAAGAGTCTAAAAAATAATGATATACCTTCTAAGCTCCCCCAAACAGAATAAAGTTCCTTGTTGGAAATAATCCAAGTAAGCTTTAATTGATCCCAAGCTACAAGTAAACAACTTCAAGAAGCAGGGACTAATTAGTGGATCCTAACAAGAGTTCTAACAAGGCTAAACAGGTGAAGAAACTTTATCGAACCACGCTAAACGAGTCCAAAAGCTTGCTGGAACTTACTGAATAGCACCAAACTCCTTTGAACACGCGCTGCCCGGGGTCCGAATTGGGTCCAACTACAACTTAAGAGAACACCCATGGGTCATAGGCGGTTCAAAAGCCAACATAATTGAATTACAAAGGTTTAAGGGCATGGAAACTTATCGAAATCCACCAAACGAGATTTACTGCTTGCTGGTTGGTCTTCGATTTAACCCAACAACCGAGGTCCCAAGCCAACAGGTTATGGGTAACCCGATTTAAGGTGGTTCGGGTTATGGGTATTCATCGAGGGCCATGATTAAGCCCAAAAAGCTGTTGTTAAGCGTGAAAATAAGCTTAAACCTGCAAATTCAGAATCGATAAAGATTGGGTAACACAAAACCAGCACCTACAGAGAGTGGGTAATCTAATTTCGAGTTCAAAAGAGTATGGGTAATGATAACTGTCCAAAAGGTAGTTATTTAGGCCTCATTTCTATAAGGATTTGTGTGTCTTTTGTGCATAATAGGGTTGCTTTTAAATAGATATTACATGTTTTAACCCATTTGGAAGAATGAAAGCTTTGGAAATTACTTTATGCATAATATGTTGCTGGGCGACTTGAGGGAGCAAATTCTGTGCTGCAGCAAATCTGGGAGCAAAACTGCCACGTCACTGCTCATTAGCCAACTTAATGAACCGACTTTTGTTGAGTTATTTTCAGGATAAAGGAGCAAGGAGAGCCATCCACGTGTCTAGGTCAACCTAATTCAAGCCTCCTATCCTCTTATAAAAGGACGTAGCCGCCCAAGTCAAAAACATTCCATCCTTGGGAGGAACATTCCACTTTTGGGAGAAAATTCCATTCTCGGAAAGGTTACTTCCACCTTTGGGAGCCGAATAGAGGAGAGAGATTGGAGACCATCAAGAAGACCATCGATTGCAAGCTATTCAAGGGAATTAATCTTTTCTTGTTTTATCTTGTAGTCATGGACATGCTTACTCAGATTGTAACGTGTGTTTCCATGCATTTTATTAACTAAGTAACTTTAGGCGTTGGTTAGGAAACATGTGATTGTCGTGCTTCATCTCTAGTAATAAATATTGATTCTATGCATCTTGGTTAATTGTTGTGCTCATTTATATTTTGTGCCCACCTGGCCAGCCGGTATGAATACCTCTCTCTAGTTTCAGGGATGATTTAGGGAGTGTGTAGCAATTTATCACACTAGATCATTGTGTATTGGTGAATGCCAATGACTGAGCTAGGGATAGCTAGTTGCCTAGTGCTTGATCGGTAGTACTTCATTGGAGTTGAAACACATTCCAAAAGATTCGGAGTTCCGGGAGGAATCTGCTAATAAGACTGCAAGAGTTTTGCGTGATCAATAATATTGCTAGAGCATCTTTTAAAACAATTACTTAATCCTAACCAACGCCTGTTTCTAATCTGTCTGCCTATTTGATTATTTTCTGTTCTGTCATTTATTTTGCTTCAGCATTATTCTTATGAAAACCAATCATTTTTACCATCTTTGAAACCATTAAAGAGTTATACAAAATAGATAAAGTGGAAGCTAGTTCAGGCTTTGGATTGATAATACTTATTACTTGTTGCGAACTGTGTATACTTGCATAAAGTTCTAAAGTCTTTTTATATCATATTTTTACTCACTCTAGGAACCCAACAAGTTTTTGGCGCCGTTGTCAGGGACTTGAATAAGTTTTTATCTGATATGTTTTGTGTATGTGTTTTAGTGGTTTGGTGCTAGAACTTTTTGATTGTTTCTTTTGTTTTTGCAGGTGTGAGTTTGGTGCATAAGCGATCCTCCTGGGGTAAGGTTTGAGCTTGATCTAGAAATCGAGAGGACATTCAGGAGGAGAAGGAGAGAGCAGCGCAGAAACCAAATGGAGAACGTGTTGCGTCTTCCACAGGGTCCTAAAGATCCAACGGACCCCCAGAATCGTTTGCTGTAGCAAAACCAGCCGCTAGAGCAAAATGAGCAGCAAAATAATCAGGCTGAGAATCCTATCTTGGTAGCGAACGATAGGACCAGAGCCATTCGAGCATATGTTTTTCCAATGTTTGATGAGTTCAATCCAGGGATTGCACGCCCTCAAATTCAAGCGGCAAATTTTGAAATGAAACCGATGTTGCAAACCGTGGGGCAATTCCATGGTTTGTCATCTAAAGACCCTCATTTACATCTTAAGTCTTTTCTAGGAGTTAGTGATTCTTTCGTAATTCAAGGAGTGCCTAGAGATGCTCTTAGATTAACTTTGTTCCCATATTCTCTTAAGGATGGAGAGAAGGCATGGTTAAATTCTTTTGCTCCAGGATCAATTAGGACATGGGATGAGTTAGCTGAAATTTTTTTGCGTAAATATTTCCCACCTAATAGAAATGCTAAATTAAGGAGTGAAACAGTAGGGTTTAGGCAACTTGGAGATGAAACTTTTAGTGAGGCTTGGGAGAGGTTTAAGGAGCTTTTGCGAAAGTGTCCCCACCATGGCTTACCACATTGTATCCAAATGGAAACATTTTACAATGGATTAAATGAGGTAACTCAAGGTATGGTTGATGCATCGGCTGGAGGGGCCCTTTTGGCAAAACTTTTAATGAAGCCTATGAAATTTTAGAGAGAATATCTACTAATAGTTGCCAGTGGTCGGATGTTAGAGGCACAAATAAAAAGGTTAAGAGTGTATTAGAGGTTGATGGTGTGCCCACCATTAGGGTTGATCTTGCAATGATTGCTAACGCTCTTAAGAATGTGATAGTGATTAGCCATCAACAGCCACCAACTGTGGAGCCTGCGGCAATGGTGAATCAAGTTGCAGACGAAGCATGTGTTTATTGCGGTGAAGACCACAACTACGAGTTTTGCCCCAGCAATCCAACTTCTGTGTTTTTTGTAGGTAATCAAAGGAACAACCCGTATTCTAACTTGTATAATCCAGGTTGGCGCAACAACCCCAACTTCTCATGGGGAGGACAAGGAAGTAATGTGCAGACACAACAAAAGGTGAACCAGTCGGGATTTGCTAAAGCGCAGGTATTTCCCAAGCAAAATAAGCAGACTTTGCCCCAGCAAAATTCGGGGAATTCTCTTGAGGCAATGATGAAAGAATTTATGGCTCGTACAGACACCACAATTCAAAGTAATCAAGCTTCGATGAGAGCTCTGGAATTGCAAGTGGGTCAGCTGGCTAATGAGCTAAAGGAAAGGCCTCAAGGGAAACTTCCTTTAGATACTGAACACCCTAGAAGGGAAGGTAAGGAGCAAGTAAAGGCAGTAACTCTTAAGAGTGGTAAGCCATTAGAAGAAAGAAAAGAACATAATAAAACTCAGGATATAGAAAAGAATGGTGATAAAAATGTTGTTGAGAAAGAGTTGGAGTCTGGTCATGGTGCTGGAGGTAGCAATAAAGATGTTGGAGCATCTAATTCTGTTATAGATGTGGAACCACCTTATGTGTCGCCCCCACCTTATGTACCACCTCTACCTTTTCCACAAAGGAAAAAGCCTAAGAATCAAGATGGTCAATTTATAAAGTTTTTAGAGATTCTTAAGCAGTTGCATATAAATATCCCTTTAGTAGAAGTTATTGAGCAAATGCCTAATTATGCTAAATTTCTTAAGAATATTTTAACTAAAAAGAAGAGGTTAGTGTTGGGTTTTATGCCCTAAAACTCGTAGAAAGTGAATGTAACTATTGACCGGATATTAATGAAATAATATTGATATATTTTTCCATTAATTGTTATTAGTTATTTTATATTTGTCTTTTCCTAAAAATAACCCTAATCCAATAAACTAGACATCCAAGGCTGTAATATGAGTCTTGAACAATATGTAGCGACATATGGGTTCATTGTTCAAGAAACAGCCTAAAGGGTCTATAGTATAAGGATAAGACTGGGTGCCTTATCCTGGTGACACTATGGATACGACCCACTTTGTATTTAATACAAACGTTGCGATCCAACGCGTTCGTGTAGGAGACATGTGAGTGGGGGTATCCTATGCAATGAGTTTGCATAAGACCGGACCACGAAATAGTAACCACTGGTTATAACACCGTTAACTAGTTGGTTTTCTATTTCACTAGGACGACCTAGACAACTTAGTCTTAATCCTGAGTTGATTATGGACTCCTGCTCACGAGAGATTGTCCTTTGATTTGTATGGGTGAGAGTGGCCAATACGCCGACTCAATAAGCCTATTGGTCTAGATCCAGCTGGTGTTACGAACACTCGTGAAGGACTAACTAGTCGATATTGGTCTAGATCCGTGGACAGAGAAAATATGTCTGCAGTGAGAAGAGTGCAACTGTGAGTCTATAGTGGAATGTACACACAGTTAACGAATATTGATTAATGTGGTTAATGAGTTTGACCAATTCATCTCACATCGTTGGAGCTTCTGATCTACAGGTCCATTAGGTCCCACTGGTAGCTCATGAAGTAATTTGAGGCAACTAAGTAATAAATGTAAATTGAAAATGTTCAATTTACTAATGGAAACAAATATAATATATATTGATATATTATTATGAGAGAAATTAATATTTGAAGAAATTCAAATATAAATTTATGGAAGTTTGAAAGAGTTCAAATAATGAATTAATTAATTTAAGGCCTAAAATCTATTTGGGCGAATTAATTAATTCAAGGCCAGAAATTAAATATGTGATATTTAATTGGTGGTTAATTATTTACAGAATTCATTAACCGGGAATTAATCAATTATGGAAATAATTAATCACTTAAGGAAGTGATTAATCATTTATGGAAATGATCTAATCACTTATGGAAGTAATTAGTCATTTGTGGAAAAGATTAATCAATTATGGAATTGATTGATCATGATTGATTAAATAAGAAATAAGATTGAATCAATTTTGGAAAAGTTTGATTTAATTGAATATTTTATTCATGGCCTCTCTTCTATAAATAGAACACTAGACCTAATTGGTCCATGACACATGACACTTTGCTCTTGCTCTTAGACTCTCAAGACAAGACCTAGAATTCTCTCTAGCCTCCCTCTTAGAGAAAAGACTCCCACAAGTCTTTTGCCTCCTAGACCTTAGAGTCGTACCGGTGTAACCTCTGTGGTTATTGTGTCATACAAGAAGAACTTTACAACGATCACAAGACAAAGGAGGCTGCTGCGTTTTGTTCGTTGGAGCATCGTTGGCGAAGAACGGTCAAGTCTACAACGGAGGTTTGTAACGGTTCTTCCTCTTTTCTTTAGAAAAGCATGAAAATAAATTTAGATTTATTTTTAAGCATGTTTAAACTGTTTTTCCAGCAACTTTAAAGAGTGTTTAAAGTTTGTTTGAGTTTTCGTAACGGTATTTTAATGTTAATTAATATACGGCGTAAGGTCCAATCGATGCGCTTCCGCTGCGTGGGGGACTTTTATTCCCTTCAATCGGCATCAGAGCCATCGTTGTCCATATTAATTAATATTAAAAGTTGCGATAGGCTCTAATAGGTGGGATTTATGCATAATGTATGTTCGATTTGCGTTGAACTGTATAGGTTAATTTTATGGTCATATATTTTATTTTTATGTGATTTTTATCATGTAAGGCCCGATGTTTCGGGTATTTTATGTAAAATCGAGTACCATGTAAGTCCGGGTCTAGAATAGGTTTTTATGAGGTGAAAATCTGAGAAATCACCCTGAAATCGAGGCCAAAACCGAAGATTCGATGCTGTTTTCTGCCCAGTTCTGCCTCCAGACGTAATAGCGTCGGGACACTACTTCAACAGCGTCTCGACGCTGTCTCAATACCGCAGGCGCCAGATATGGAAAGCGCACAGCGTCGGGACGCTGTGTTAATAGCATCTCGACGCTGTCACGATGGCGGCACGCGTTGGGGCTTCATCAGGCGCGGTTCAAGCTGGTGGGCAGTCCGGTTCGGACCGGTTCGGCTGGGCTGGGACCTATTTGGTCCGGTTCAGCCAATTTTTGGCATGGTTTGTGATTTTGGAGGCCGGTTCGAGGTGGTTCGGGGCGGTTCGTGCTGTCTAAACCAATTTTGAGATCTGCAGAAGGATTTTAGGATAGAATTTAGCTAAAATTATTGTAATTTAATGCTTTATTTTATCCTAGGGGCCAAAATTAACCGGTTCAATTGCTATTTATATGCTTTATGGATGTCATATAGAATATTTAATCCCACCTTAGGTTATAAACATGCTCATGCATTTTTTATATATTATAAATAGTTATAATGTATGCTTAAATGCATGGAATTGTTTTCATATTTTTAATATAAGTGTATATTAATTATATAAAAAATTGGAAAGCATGAAGCATGTCATTACTTAAATTAAATATAAATAGTTATGTTTAATGTGATGAATGAAGCATGGTTGATTGATTTTCTTGATTGGCTTATAATTGTTATATTAAAAGAAAATCAATATTGCATGTAGCACGAAACATCCATAGTTAATAATATAATTGTTATATTATTCATGCAATAAGTGTGGTTTAATTATTTAATTTGAATTAGATTGTTGAATGAATTAAACCCTAGATTCTTGATTATAGGATTAATCATTAAAATTTGAAATAGTTCTTTAATATTAATGATTAGAAACCGTCAATCTATAACCAAGTTTTGCATGCAAACATAAGATCATAGGATAAATTGGATTAATTTTAAATTGTTTAAAATTAATTAGACCTAGATCAGTTTCTAATAGGATTAGAATCTTTTCTTACTTAGAATTAAAAATAGTTTTAATTGACTAAGTAGGAAAAACATTTTTGTGATTATAAGGGAACTCCACCGGTAATGTTCTGTCTAAGGGTGGGGGTATTTAAGTTGACGGTTTACGGAACACCTCCTACCTGGGAACTAACCTGGAATACCAGAGTTGAATTAATCATAGTTAAATGTTAGCATGCAATGTCACTAGGTTTATTAAAAGTGTTTAATGCACCTAGATCTTTAGAGTAAAGACCTTACATTACTGAGGCTATAAGGGAACTCACTCGGTAAAGTTCTGTCTAAGGTCGGGGGTATTCAAGTTGACGGTTTACGGAACACCTCCTACCTGGGAACTGACCCGAACATTGAGTTTAATTAACCATAGTAATGTTGACTTGCAATGTTGGGTTTATTAAAAGAAGTTTAATTCACCCAAAAGATTGCAGTTGAATCATTTCCATAATTGTTATAATAGGATCAGACTTAGATAGATTGACTTAGCCGAATACTATCTAAGTTAAACAACCCTAAATTAACCGTATGACATTTTCAGTGGGAGAAAAATGACAAAACGATATTTAAATCAAGTTTTGCTCCTACGTCACTATATTCACAACGTGAGATTCATGTTCGGCTTCGAGTCGCCTTACAAGCGGCCTCCCTTCGGAAAGTGTTTGCAAGAATAAATATCAGGGTGAATGGGAAAAATGTCTAGAGTAAGTGGGAGCGAGACACGTGTCAACGTATCCCTCGGTCTCCGCCCATAGTTCACACCGTGAGAGTACTATGATCCGCCTGCAGGTTGTCCTGGCGCAACCATCCCTTCGGAGGGCCTGATCATAGGATTCGGAACATCGTGAACCCTGAAAAGGATAGGAGCTTTTAGGCTAATCACCAACAGTTGTTTTTCCCTTCGGTAGCCTGTTGGTGCGTGCCTCTGAGATCTGAAAGTGGGAGGGTTACACTTACGAGGATGAGTTAAAAGTGTTAACAAATCTTTGATCGAACAACGGTGGCTAAAGTCTATAGGAATATGAGTTATTCTGGAATTAGAATTCGCTCAGAGCTGTCTCATTTCAAATGAGGAGTGCCTGATCACCCTTCTGTGGCTGATATTCTAAACCTCTGAAACATCGTTGAAAAACTAAATCAATAGTTTTAGGGTTCTGTGATTGTGTGTTTTGCTAAATTGATTGGATTGTGTGCAATTGTTTGCTTGTATGATGGGTTAAGACAAAGATAACTAATACGGTCATTGTTTGTTTAAATTTCAGTAATGTCTTCCTCAATTGTCTCTCTGCTTAAAAATGAGAAATTAACCGGCAAAAATTACGCTACGTGGAAGTCGAACCTGAATACGATTCTTGTTGTCGATGATCTGCGGTTCGTCTTAACGGAGGATTGTCCTCCAGCCCCTGCTCGTAATGCATCTCAAGCAGTTAAGGATGCTTATGACCGCTAGACAAAGGCCAATGATAAGACTCGCGTCTATATCCTAGCCAGATTATATGAAGTTTTGGCTAAAAGGCATGAGAGCATGGTAACAGCGAGGGAGATTATGAACTCTCTCCAGGAGATATTTGGACAACCGTCCTACCAACTCCACCATGACGCTCTCAAATACGTTTATAGCTGTCGCATGAAAGAGGGCACGTCTGTACGAGAGCATGTCCTGGATATGATGGTCCTATTCAACGTGGCAGAAGCAAACGGAGTGGTCAATGATGAGCATAGTCAGGTTGCATTCATCTTAGAATCTCTTCCGAAGAGTTTTCTGCAGTTTCGAAGTAATGCAATGATGAATAAAATAACATTCAACCTGACTAGCCTCCTGAATGAGCTACAACTCTATCAGTCTCTTCTTAAGAACAAGGGACAGATAGAAGGAGAGGCAAACGTTGTTCACTCTAAAAGAAAGTTCGAGAAGGGTTCAACCTCTGGAATTAAATCTGTAGCCACTTCTTCAAAGAAAACTCACAAGAAGAAAGGAAACAAGGGGAAAGCTCCCGGTACTTCTGCTAAAAGCAAGGGAAAAACCAAAGTTGTGGCAGACAAGGGCAAGTGTTTCCACTGCAATGTAGATGGACATTGGAAGAGAAACTGCCCAAAGTACCTTGCTGGGAAAAAGAAGGAAAAGGAAGGTAAATTTGATTTACTGGTTTTAGAAACATGCCTGGTAGAACATGATGAGTTTACCTAGATACTTGATTCAGGAGCAACTAATCATGTTTGCTCTTCTTTTCAGGAAAATAGTTCCTTTCGGCAGTTGAACGATGGGGAAATGACACTCAGGGTCGGAACTGGAGAAGTCATTTCAGCTAAAGCAGTGGGAGCTGCAAAGTTGTTTTTTAGAAATAGATTCTTACTTTTAGAAAGTTTGATAATCGTTCCCAAGATTAAGAGGAACTTAATTTTTATTTCATGTTTGATTGAACAATCGTATACAGTTACTTTTGATATGAATGAAGCGTTCATTTATAAGAATGGTATACTTATTTGTTCAGCCAAATTAGAAAATAACTTGTATGTATTAAGACCAACTGAAAACAAAGCACTTTTAAATCACAAATTATTTAAAACCGCTGAAACTCAAAGTAAAAGGCAAAAGATTTCTCCAACAAGTAACAACACTCATCTTTGGCATCTTAGACTTGGTCATATAAACATCGATAGGATCGGTCGTTTGGTAAAGAATGGACTTCTAAGTAAGTTAGAAGATGATTCACTACCACCTTGTGAATCTTGTCTTGAGGGAAAAATGACCAAGAGACCCTTTACTTGAAAAGGTTACAGAGCCAAAGAACCCTTAGAGTTAATACATTCGGATGTATGTGGTGCAATGAATGTAAAAGCTCGAGGAGGGTACGAATATTTCATCTCATTTATAGATGATTATTCAAGATATGGTTACTTGTACCTAATGGGACATAAGTCTGAAGCACTTGAAAAGTTTAAGGAGTTTAAGGCTGAAGTTGAAAACCTATAAGGTAAATCTATTAAAGTACTTCGATCTGGTCGAGGAGGGGAGTACATGGATCAAAGATTCCAGGATTATATGATAGAACATGGAATCCAATCTCAACTCTTAGCCCCTGGTACACCTCAGCAAAATGGTGTGTCAGAAAGGAGAAATAGAACCTTGTTGGACATGGTTCGATCAATGATGAGCTATGCTCAATTGCCTAGCTCGTTTTGGGGGTATGCAGTAGAGACTGCAATATATATCTTGAACAATGTTCCCTCGAAAAGTGTTTCTGAAACACCTTTCGAATTATGGAAGGGGCGTAAACATAGTTTGCATCACTTTCGCATCTGGGGTTGTCCAGCACACGTGCTTGAGACAAATCCTAAGAAACTGGAACCTTGTTCAAAACTGTGCCAATTTGTTGGTTACCCTAAAGAAATGAGAGGTGGTTATTTCTACGACCCACAAGAAAATAAGGTGATTGTATCGACAAACGCCACTTTCTTAGAGGAAAACCACATGAGAGATCATAATCCACGAGGCAAAATAATATTAGGAGAAGCTACTGAAGAATCACCAAGAGTTGTTGATGAAGTTGGACCTTCAACAAGGGTTGACGAAGGAACTAATTCTTCAGATCCATCCAGTCCATCTCAAACGTTGAGAGTGCCTCGACGCAGTGGGAGGATTGTATTACAACCTGATCGCTACATGGGTTTAACTGAAACTCAGGTTGTCATACCTAATGATGGCATTGAGGATCCATTGTCTTATCGACAGGCAATGAATGACGAAGATAAGGATGAATGGGTCAAAGCCATGAACCTGGAAATGGAGTCAATGCACTCCAATTCTATATGGGAACTCACAGATCTACCAAATGGGGTAAAACACATAGGGTGCAAAAGGATCTATAAGAGAAAAAGAGATGCAGCTGGAAAGGTACAAACCTTTAAAGCTAGACTAGTGGCAAAGGGTTATAACCAAAAGGAAGCGGTTGACTATGAGGAAACCTTTTCTCCAATAGCCATGTTAAAGTCCATAAGAATTCTCTTATCCATAGCCACATATTATGACTATGATGAGCCTTGTGTGTACTGCAATCAAATCTTTTGGTTTTGACCAAAACGTTGATGAGCCTTGTGTGTACAAGAAAATCAACGAAAGGAAAGTAGCTTTTCTAATACTTTATGTAGATGATATCCTGCTCATTGGGAATGATGTAGGATACCTCACTGACATTAAGAAATGGCTAGCAGCCCAATTCCAAATGAAAGATCTGGGAGAGGCTCAATATGTTATGGGAATCCAAATCATAAGGGATCGTAAGAACAAAACGCTAGCACTGTCTCAAGCAACGTATATTGACAAAATGTTGTCTCGATATTCGATGCAAAACTCCAAGAAGGGACTACTACCCTTCAGACATGGGGTACAACTGTCTAAGGAACAGTCTCCTAAGACAGCTCAAGAAGTTGAGAACATGAGACACATTCCCTACGCCTCAATTGTGGGCAACTTAATGTATGTTATGCTCTGCACTAGGCCTGACATTGTTATGCAGTGGGAGTAGTCAGTAGGTATCAGTCTAATCTGGGGTTGGACCATTGGGGAGCGGTTAAGAATATCCTCAGGTATCTTCGGAGAACGAGGGACTACATGCTTGTGTATGGAGCTAAGGATTTGATTCTTACTGGATACGCTGACTCCGACTTTCAAGCTGATAACGATTCAAGGAAATCCACATCAGGGTCAGTTTTCACCCTTAATGGAGGAGCAATAGTGTGGAGAAGCATCAAACAAGGATGCATAGCAGACTCAACCATGGAGGCTGAGTATGTAGCAGCTTGCGAAGCAGCTAAGGAGACAGTATGGCTTAGAAAGTTCTTGACTGATTTGGAAGTGGTTCCGAATATGAACGTGCCCATAACACTATACTGTGACAACAGTGGGGCTGTAGCCAACTCAAAAGAAGCTCGAAGCCACAAACGAGGTAAACACATCGAGAGGAAGTATCACCTGATACGGGAGATTGTGCAACGAGGAGATGTGATCGTCAGTAAGATCGCTTCGGATAACAACATCGCTGATCCATTTACGAAGCCTCCCACGGCTAAAGTGTTTGAGGGTCATCTAGAAGGTCTAGGTCTACGAGATATGTATGCCATCTAATCTAGGGCAAGTCGGAGAAATGTATAATGGGTATAAGGATGCCCTAGTTCATTGTATTATATTAATATACATGACATTTCCAGCTTTAGATTATTGCATTTACATCCCACTAACTACTGTTTTAGTTCAAGTGGGAGTTTGTTGGGTTTTATGCCCTAAAACTCGAAGATAGTGAATGTAATTACTGACTGGATATTAATGAAATAATATTGATATATTTTTCAATTAATTGTTATTAGTTATTTTATATTTGTCTTTCCCTAAAAATAACCCTAATCCAATAAACTAGACATCCAAGGCTGTAATATGAGTCTTGAACAATATGTAGTGGCATATGGGATCATTGTTCAAGAAACAGCCTAAAGGGTCTATAGTTTAGAGATAAGACTTGGTGCCTTATCCTGGTGACACTATGGATACGACCCACATTGTATTTGATACAAACGCTGCGATCCAACACGTTCGTGTAGGAGACATGCGAGTGGGGGTATCCTATGCAATGAGTTTGCATAAGACCGAACCGCGAAATAGTAACCACTGGTTATAAGACCGTTAACTAGTTGGTTTTCTATTTCACTAGGACGACCTAGACAACTTAGTCTTAATCCTGAGTTGATTATGGACTCCTACTCATGAGAGATTGTCCTTTGATTTGTATGGGTGAGAGTGGCCAATATGCCGACTCAATAAGCCTACCATTTTGGGGACAAGACCGAATGGGGAGCTGGGAACATAATCGTACAAGATGGAATACACTCCTTCCCGACTTTAGGGAAGCAGATGAGTGTTCCCTTAAGTGGTTACTCCAAGTCTTGAACAAAGGGCCCTACCCTCTCAATGGCACGAGAGGGTTTTCTGTTTGATGGTTGGACCACAAACAGGTTGTTCATTAGAGGAGAACTGGTACTTAAGGAAATAGAAGTAACCTAGGGGTAAAACGATAATTTGACCCAGTTGGTGTTACAGACACTCGTGAAGGACTAACTAGTCGATATTGGTCTAGATCCGTGGACACATAAAATATGTCTGCAGTGAGAAGAGTGAAACTGTGAGTCTATAGTGGAATGTACACACAGTTAACGAATATTGATTAATGTGGTTAATGAGTTTGACTAATTAATCTCACATCGTTGGAGCTTCTGATCTGCAGGTCCATTAGGTCCCACTGGTAGCTCATAAAGTAATTTAAGGCAACTAAGTAATAAATGTAAATTGAAAATGTTCAATTTACTAAGGGACACAAATATAATATATATTGATATACTATTATGAGAGAAATTAATATTTGAAGAAATTCAAATATAAATTTATGGAAGTTTGAAAGAGTTCAAATAAGGAATTAATTAATTTAAGGCCTAAAATCTATTTGGGCGAATTAATTAATTCAATGCCAGAAATTAAATATGTGATATTTAATTGGTGGTTAATTAATTAAAGAATTCATTAACAGGGAATTAATCAATTATGGAAATAATTAATCACTTAAGGAAGTGATTAATCATTTATGGAAATGATCTAATCACTTATGGAAGTAATTAGTCATTTGTTGAAAAGATTAATCAATTATGGAATTGATTGATCATGATTGATTAAATAAGGAATAAGATTGAATCAATTTTGGAAAAGATTGATTTAATTGAATATTTTATTCATGGCCTCTCTTCTATAAATAAAACACTAGACCTAATTGGTCCATGACACATGAAACTTTGCTCTTGCTCTTAGACTCTCAAGACAAGACCTAAAATTCTCTATAGCCTCCCTCTTAGAGAAAGACTCCCACAAGTCTTTTGCCTCCTAGACCTAGAGTCATACCGGTGTAACCTCTGTGGTTATTGTGTCATACAAGAAGAATTTTCCAGCGAGCACAAGACAAAGGAGGTTGCTGCGTTTTGTTCGTTGGAGCATTGTTGGCGAAGAACGGTCAAGTCTACAACGGAGGTTTGTAACGGTTCTTCCTCTTTTCTTTAGAAAAAAACATGAAAATAAATTTAGATTTATTTTTAAGCATGTTTAAACTGTTTTTCCAGCAACTTTAAAGAGTGTTTAAAGTTTGTTTGAGTTTTCCTAATGGTATTTTAATGTTAATTAATATACGGCGTAAGGTCCAATCGATGCGCTTCCGCTGCGTGGGGACTTTTATTCCCTTCAGTTAGATGAGTTTGAAACTGTATCCCTTACTGAGGAATGTAGTGTTATTCTTAAGAATTGGATACCACCCAAGGCTAGGGATCCAGGGTCATTTACTATACCTGTGTCTATAGGTGGAAAAGAATTAGGTAGAGCACTTTGTGATTTAGGTGCAAGCATTAACCTTATGCCTCTTTCGGTCTATCGGAAGCTAGGTATTGGTGAAACTAGGCCTACCACAGTCACAGTTCAATTAGCTGATAGGTCTATCACATATCCAGAGGGTAAAATTGAGGATGTCTTAGTAAAAATGGATAAATTCATATTTCCTGTTGATTTTATTATTTTAGACTATGAGGCTGATAAAGATGTCCCAATTATTTTAGGTCGTCCATTTTTGGCTACTGGTAGGGCGTTAATAGATGTTCAAAAAGGAGAATTAACAATGAGAGTTTGTGTTGAGGAAGTGAAATTTAATGTATTTAAGGCCATGAAGTATCTAGACGAAATGGAAGATTGCTCTTTTATTAAGATTCTGGAGAGCACAATTGTTGAGACAGTAATATAGGATTCGGCTGACAAGCATTTGGAAGATCATGGAGAGGTTAGTGTAGGAGATTTAGAGGTTTGTTCTTTAGAAAGAAAAAATGAAAAAGAATTGTTTTGGTGTGAGGATGTTTTTGAGTCTTTAGATTTTGACCGAAGGAAGGCTCCTCGTATTAAGCCATCCCTGATTGAGGACCTACTTTAGATTTGAAGCACTTGCCGGATCATCTAAAGTATGTGTATCTCGGGGAAGGTGAGACGTTGCCCATTATTGTTGCATCAAATTTAACGTCGGAGCATGAGGAGGCCTTAATTAAATTGCTGCAGTAATACCGTAAGGCAATAGGTTGGACATTGGCTAACATCCAGGGAATTAGCCCATCTTTTTGTATGCATAAAATCACTCTTGAGGAGGGATCCTTTAAGAGTATTGAGCAACAAAGAAGGCTTAACCCTGCAATGAAAGAGGTTGTTAAGAAGGAGGTGATTAAATGGTTGGATGTTGGCATCATTTATCCAATTGCAGACAGTAATTGGGTAAGCCCTGTCCAATGTGTTCCTAAGAAAGGAGGTGTCACTGTGGTGAGCAATAAAGACAATGAGTTGATCCCAACTAGGACAGTAACTGGCTGGAGGGTTTGCATGGATTACAGGAGGCTTAATAAAGCCACCCGCAAGGACCATTTCCCTTTACCATTTATTGACTAGATGTTGGATAGATTGGCTGGTCAGGCCTACTACTGTTTCTTAGATGGTTATTCTGGGTATAACCAGATTACTATTCCTCCTGAGGATCCGGAAAAAACCACTTTCACTTGCCCTTATGGGATGTTTACTTTCAGGCGAATACCTTTTGGCCTTTGCAATGCTCCGGCAACATTTCAGCGGTGTATGTTAGCAGTTTTTTCTGATATGATTGAGTCCACTGTTGAGGTATTTATGGACAATTTTTCAGTTTTTGGAGGGTCTTTTCAGAGTTGTTTAGATAATTTAGGTCAAGTGTTAAAGAGATGTGAGGATACCCATCTAGTTCTCAATTGGGAAAAATGTCACTTCATGGTGAAAGAAGGCATAGTGTTAGGTCATAGGATTTCTAAGAATGGTCTAGAAGTTGATAGAGCAAAAGTTGAGGTTATTTAGAGATTAGAACCACCAAATTCAGTGAAGGGAATTCGGAGTTTTTTAGGTCATGCTGGATTTTATAGGAGGTTCATAAAGGATTTTTCCAAAATCAGTAAACCTCTTTGTAACTTATTGTGTACTGATCATGTTTTTGACTTTAATGCAGATTGTAGGAGGGCTTTTGAAACTTTAAAGGCTGCTTTAATCTCAGCACTCATTCTTTGTGCACCTAATTGGAATTTACCATTTGAGGTAATGTGCGATGCAAGTGATGCTGCAATAGGTGCTATACTGGGGCAAAAGCAGGGCAAATTTATCCAGCCTATATATTATGCAAGCAGGGTTTTAAATGAGGCACAAGTCAACTACACAACTACTGAAAAGGAGTTGTTAGCTGTTGTGTTCGCTTTTGAAAAATTTCGGCCATATTTAGTTGGATCCAAAGTCACAGTGTTCACGGATCATGCAACAATAAGGTATTTAATGTCTAAAAAAGATGCAAAGCCTAGACTAATTCGTTGGGTTTTATTATTACAGGAATTCGACTTGGAGATAAAGGACAAGAAGAGATCAGAAAATGTCATTGCAGATCATTTGTCTCGTCTTGATCCATCATCATCTTTGCTGGAGCAATCTACCATTTCAGATTCTTTTCCGGATGAACAACTTTTTGCTGTTGAGGTAAAAGTAGTCAGGGATGCCCCTTGGTATGCTGACATTGTCAACTTTTTGGTCAAGGGAGTCACTCCAATTGACATGGATTGGAGGCAGAAGAAAATGTTTAAGCATGATGCAAAAAAAATTTTATTGGGATGAGCCATTTATGTTTAAGCAATGCTCTAGCGGGATTATTCGTAGGTGTGTTTCAGGTGATGAAGCAAAGGAAATCCTGGAGCAATGTCACTCTTTGCCGTATGGAGGTCATTTCAGTGGTCAGATGACAGCTATGAGGATTCTGCATTGTGGATTCTTCTGACCTACCTTATTTAAGGATGTCCACTGGTTCTACAAGCAATGTGATGCTTGCCAAAGGAGAGGAAATTTGGGGCCTAGAGATGAAATGCCTCTTACTTACATTTTAGAAGTTGAATTATTTGAGGTATGGGGTATTGATTTTATGGGGTCATTTCCCTCTTCTAATGGCAATGTTTTTATTTTATTAGCAGTTGTTTACGTGTCCAAGTGGGTGGAGGCCATCGCATGCCATCAGAGTGATGCCAAGACAGTAGCAAGGTTTCTTCAATCGCACATCTTTGCGCGGTTTGGGACACCTAGGACTCTAGCGAGTGATAAGGGTACACATTTTGTTAATAATATCTTAACTAAGCTTTTAGCTAAGTATGAGATTAACCACTGGATAGCTACCCCTTATCACCCACAAGCAAATGGGCAAGCGGAAATTAGTAATAGGGAAATTAAATCTATTCTAGAGAAAGTAGTTCATCCATCTAGGAAGGATTAGTCTTTTAGGTTGGATGAGGCTCTTTGGGCTTATAGGACAGACTATAAGACTCCTCTAGGTATGTCTCCCTATAGGTTGGTATATGGGAAAGCTTGCCATTTACCACTAGAGTTAGAGCATAAAACGTTTTGGGCTTTGAAAAAGTTGAATTTTGATCCGAGTCGTGCAGGAGCAATAAGAATGCTGCAGCTTAATGAATTAGAGGAATTTTGACAATTCTCTTATGAAAATGCGAAAATGTATAAAGAAAAGACTAAGCTGTGGCATGACAAGAAAATTAAATCTAAAGAGTTTGTCAAGGGTCAGAAAGTTTTGCTTTATAATTCTATATTGAAATTATTTCCTGGGAAGCTTAAATCTAAATGCTCAGGGCCATTCATTGTGATTGAGGTTTTGCCTCATGGAGCAATTACTTTGCAGGATGGAAAAGATGGGAGAGTGTTCAAAGTGAATGGACAGCGTGTGAAACATTATTGGAGAGAGGAGTTCCAGACGAAATATCCTTCCCTAAGGTTGATTGATGATTGAGAGAGCAAGATGTTTGCGGGAGCATTTTACAGAGCAATATTTTGGGCTCCCAGTATTTGTTTTTATTTTCGCGCTGATTGAAGGATTGGAATTCCGTAATTCCTTAAAGGGGAAGCATGATTGAGACCGATTCGTAATTAATTTTGTTTAATCTAAAATACCAATACATTGACAATAATATTAGAACTATTCTAAATATATATTAACGCTAAGCATACAAAAATATTAGATCTAAATCTAATTTATAAAGTAACAAATTACTTACTCTCGTTGACGTCTCAGATGAAATTCACCAACTGCTTGTGAATTAATCACGAACTAGTGCGAACACCACCACTATGGCTACACCAATATGACTCTGAGACTTCTAGAGGCAGAAGACTTGTGGGAGTCTTTGGGAGAATTCTCTAAGAGTAGGAGGATGAATGAGATGCCTTTCACCCCACCCCATGGGTCCTATATATAGTAAAGGCCAAGAACTTTTTCCTAATAGGAAAATATCTCTAATTTTAATAAATAATTAATTAATTCCATAATTAATTAATTTCCCAATTAAATATCATATATTTAATCTTAGGGATTTTATTAAAACTAAAATTAATATGAATCCAATTCATATTAAATTTATTTGAACTCTTTAAAATATTTTCTTTCCTAATAGGAAAAAGTCTCTAATTTTAATAAATAATTAATTAATTCCATAATTAATTAATTACCCATTTAAATATCATATATTTAATCTTAGGGATTTTATTAAAATTAATATGAATCCAATTCATATTAAATTTATTTGAAGTCTTTCAAATATTTTCTCTCAAGAATTAATTTTTGAAATTAATTCAAAAATTATATTATAAAGTTTCATAAATTTTATATTATAATGCATCAATATACATTATACGATTCCCCAAATAAATTGAACACATTCAATTTACAATTTATACATAATTGCCTCAAGTCTCTTTACGAGTTACCAGTGGGACCTAATGGACCTACAAATCAGAAGCTATAACGATACGAGACTAATTGGCCAAACTCATTAACCAAGTTCGTCAACATTCGTTAACTGTGGGTCACTCCACTAAAGACCCACAGCTGCACTCTTCTCACTATAGAATATTTTTGTGTCCACCGATATCGACCAAGCAGTAAGTCAATCCTTCACGTGTGTTCGTAACACCAGCTGGGTCAAATTACTGTTTTACCCCTAGGTTACCTCTGGTTCCTTAAGTACCACTAATTCCTCTAATGAACAAGTTGTTAAGGGTCCAACCACTAAACAGGAGTTCCTCTCGGGCTAGGAGAGGACGACGCGCCTTTGTTCAAGCCTCAGAATCAACCCTTAAGGGAACACACATCTACTTACCCCAATAGGGGAAGAAGTGAATTCCATCTTATACTGTTATGTTCCCAGCCCCCATTCGGTCTTGCCTCTGAAATGGTAGGATTATTGAGTTGGCGAACTGGCCACTCTCACCCATACAAATCTAAGGACAATCCCACCTGAAAGGGTTTCATAACAGACTCAAGATTGAGATTGAGTTACCTAGGTCATCCTATTGAAATAGAAACCTAAACTACTTAACGACGTTACATCTAGTGGTTACTATTTTGCGGTCCGGTCTTATGCAAACTCATTGCATAGGATACCCCCACCCGCATGTCTCCTACATGGATGCTTTGGATCATTGCATTTGTATCGAATACAAGGTGGGCCGTATCACATAGTGTCACCAGGATAAGGTACCCAGCCTTATCCTTATACTATAGACCTTTTAGGTTGTTACTTAGACACTGATCCCCGTATGTCCCCACATACTAGTCCAAGTTTCATTTAAACAACCTTGGATCTTAGTTTATTGGATTTAAGGTTTATTTATGCAAACTCGATTATTCAATAACCAAATTACTGAATCACTCAAATAACACTTTATTGAGATCGATTAATTTGTTTCATTTACTATCTACGAGTTTTAGGGCATAAAACCCAACAACTCCCACTTGAACTAAAACTCTAATGGGCAATGTACATCAACAATCAAAATTGAATGAATAATCATTGAAGTAGGAATAGTAGTTTGTATTAATACTGTATAATACATGAAAAGTACAAATACAAATAAATTTTAACTTGGGTTTGGTTAGATTTAGTTTGTTTAAATTCTGTATGATTAATTTTAAGTTCGTTGTTATTTATAATTCAGTACATTTTATTTTAATTATTAATTTTGGTACTTTATATTTTATTATTGTTAGATTTAATTGGATTAGATCTTATTTTCGGTTCATTTATTTTTCCAAATTTATTATTTAATTTGTTAGATTACATTTCAATTCAGTTTTTATTCAGCTATTTAAATTCTAATATGAATCGGTTTAATAAAGATTTTCCTTATTAATTCGGTTTTGGAAATAAAATTATATTTGATTTGTTCGGCTAAACTTCAATTTGAATTTAAAAAGATTTGATTTTCCTGTTTTGAAATTCGAATTCCGTATCCAAGATTTGTTTTGCTCAGAGGGTTGTTGCAGCAAACTTATGGCTGGAGCAAATCATTCGTCTGAATAAAGTGGGTTCTGTGGTGAATTAATTATTTTTACCGTTTGATTTTGAATTTTATGTGGGCAGGTAGATTGCGTAGATGCTACCACGTGTCATGCAGGAATGATCCAACGATTTGATTATTTGACAGCACATAATTATTTACTGTGGGCGATTAACCTGCAAGATTTTACCGTTGATGGTTTTAATTTTTCAAAATTGCATGGGATTAAAATAAAACGGTAATATTATTTAATGCAGAGCAAATCTTTTCGGTTGAGATTTCAATTTGCTGGAGCCCTATTTATTCGCAGACTTTGGTAAGTTTTTTTTTTTTACTTCATCTTCTTGTTTCAAATCTTTGTCGTTGACATTCTTTCTTTGTTGCTATTCTCTGTAAATTCTTTGAGTCGGTTATGGCGAAAACAAGAGCGAGAAAAGAAAGGGAGACTGAGGAAGAAGAGGTACCCAACAGAAAATGAAAACAAAGAAGAAAAGGACGCCGAAGGAGAAAGAAGCAAAAAGAAGACGGAGGCAGCAACGGGCTGAGGAGCAAGCAACGGTCCAAGAGGCGGCAGACGAGGGCGCTACTGTAGTAGTATAAGGAAATCAAGAAGAATCTGAGGTACATAATCCAGAAAAGGATGACACGATAGTCGCAGATATAGAGAAAAATCAAGAGGAGAATGCCGAAAAGAATCAAGAAACACAGGATGACGAGGTTCAAGAGGAACAGGCAGCGGTTGTGCCCGAAAAAGAGAGTGAACATGAGCAGGAGGCTCGGGTGGAAGTCATCATGCCGAAAGTACCAAAACGTCGCCGCATTAAGAGGAAAGCAGGTCGCGTCCAACCTGATACTCCCTCGCCTCCAACTACTGACTTTGAAAGAGAAAATGCAGAGAAAGAAGAGCGTGAGAAGAAGGCAGCCGAAGAAAGAGCAAGAGAAGAGGCAGAGAAAAAGGCTAAGGAATAGCGTTTGCTCAAGCAAAGGGCAGAAAAGGGCAAAAGTGTTGCTGAAGCATCAGGAGAACATCATGAAATAGAAGAAACACAGTTACCATTTGATCGCTTCGTCAACAATTTTGCCAGAGCAAACTACGCTGAGCTGCTGAAAAGAGACTTCTTGTTCGAAAGAGGATTTAGCGGTGATCTTCCGCCTTTTCTGAGGACCGGCATTGCAGACCATGGCTGAGAGTTGTTTTGTGCGAAGCCTGAGTCTGTAAACGCACAGGTGGTGCGTGAATTTTATGCTAATATAGAAAAAGAAGATGGTTTCAAGGTGATTGTTCGAGGAGTCGGAGTAGTAGACTAGAGTCCTAGTGCTATCAACGCACTATATAACCTTCAGAATTTCCCCCATGCGGCATATAATAAGATGGTTGTAGCGCCGTCTAATGAGCAATTAAGTGATGCTGTGCGGGAGGTAGGCATTGAAGGGGCACAGTGGCAGCTGTCCAAGAATGGGAAAAGGACATTTCAGTCCGCTTATCTGAAGAGGGAAGCAAACACATGGATGGGGTTTATCAGACAGAGGATGCTTCCAACAACACACGACTCGATAGTCTCAAGGGAACGGGTTCTTCTAGCTTTTGCTATTTTGCAGTCTCTCAGCATTGACGTAGGAAAGATTATTGTTGATGAAATATCTGGATGTTGGAAGAAGAAAGTGGGGAAACTGTTTTTTCCGAACTCGATAACTATGTTATGCAACAGGGCAGGAGTGCCCACGGTTCCAGAGGATATTATTCTGTTTGACAAGGGGATCATCGACACGTCTAACTTGGCACGGCTCCAGCGTATGCAGGAGGTACGTCAAGGTGGACTTGTCTACGACATAAACACGATTTTAGAAAAAACTAGCACTTTCGGCCAGTAGGCAGGAGTTTGCCGAAAGGCAAGCTTTAACCTTCTGGAACTATGTTAAGAATCGTGATGCCAGTTTAAAGAAGGCGCTGCAAGAGAATTTTTTCAAGCCGTATCCAGCCCTTCCAACATTCCCTGACGATCTATTGAACCCCTGGATTCCGCCCCCACTGATGGAGAGAGGAGAGGAGGAGGATGAAAATGAACAAGGCCAAGAGGACTGAAGGATAAAGTGGCCCTGAGCGAGCATAATTTTTGTTCTGACTTTTTGTTTGCTCGCGCATTTTCTACTCTCCTTTTCTGTTGATATTATGTCTGCTTCTTTTTAATTTTTTTTGCTTCTGGAAAAATATATCTGCTTTTGTAATTTCCTTTTTATGCTGTAATGAAATTTCCAGATTGTTTCTGTTCTGAGTACTAAGTAACTCTAACCTGACTAATTTTCTTCTGAATTTTTGAAGCTTGCACTACAACAAATTTGGCTTTTAATGTCGGGCATTGCCCGACATTAAAAACACCGACATTAAAAGTTGTAATGTCAGTCGCTTTTAATGTCGGGCATTGCCCGACATTAAACGTGACTTTTAATGTCGGACACTTTTAATGTCGGACACTTTTAATGTCGGGCAATGCCCGGCAATAAAAGCTCTGACCGACATTAAATGGTACTTTTAATGTCAGTCAATGCCCGACATTAAAAGTTAAAAGTACCCTTTTAATGTCAGTGAACCAATCTTTGACAGCCATTAAAAGTCACTTTTAATGTCGGTCAGTTTTTTTGTCGGTCATTGTCCGACATTAAAAGTGTCTGACATTAAATGTGCGACATTAAAAGTGTCCGACATTAAATGTGCGATATTAAATTAAAAAAAATATTGTTGGTTGCACAAGTAGCTAACCAACAATATTATTTCTTCATTTTGTAAAAACCGGTAAACATTAAACAAAATAGAATTTCAACCTATACACAAAATAAAATCCTGAAAATATTTTTCCACAACAACTAACTCAACGAACATGGATTTAATTAATAAAATATAAAAGTGTATATAATACATGAAACTTTTCGTCCATCCACAAATCACGTCCATGAACTAATTTACAAAGAATAGGTAAAATTACTACAAAATAAGTACACAACTCCTTAAACGCTCTTTCGCAAGTTCCTCTTCGAGCTCCTTTTTGAGAATATATCCATTTCATCATCTGCAATAATTCTTGCTTAGCAAGATGAATTCCAAACCTTATACAAAGCAAAAACGTAAGTTAAATACAATCGACACACATCTCCAATCAAATCCTTAAACTAAAAGTAAAGCTCAAGACATACGAGTAAAGTAGAGCTAATAACCAACAACATCTAGAGGATTATCAAACAAATCACAACAAAATCGACCCGTATGAAAGTTATAAATCTAGCAACACCACCCTACTAAAGTTCATTACATCCAAACATTGCCATGATATTAATGGGGTGAAAAACATGGAACATGTTAAATTCACCTCACAAAGATTAAAAACCAACAAGAATGGAAGTAAAGATTAGCCAAACTGATGCAGAAATTGATAAATGGAAGTTTAAAAGATACACCATGATACAAATAAGCACATTCCCAACGAGTAATATGCAATAGTGTAAAAGTAAAGAAACATTACCTTCATGTTGCCATTGAAAGAACTAGCAGCTTGGCTTGCCATTTCTCAATTGTCTAGTTTTTCACTATTCCACATCACACATGTAGATATTTATCAAGTTCAGTAAATTCTTAACAATTACAAAATAATTCACAAGACTTCGAAGCAAAAATGACAAAAATCCATATTAACTAATATAAACCTATACTATTAACATCGTACAATGAGCTATTAACTTGATTGATTCAAATTGAAGAATTGATAGGTAATTTTTGTGTCACAATCTGCTTGTCTAAATCAATAAACAAACAACACATTGAAACCTCTGCATTTCCTTTGTCCATAAACAATAACTACTTTACTTACAGAGTTAAGAAGAGAAGCTTTCTTTATTTAGAACATAGGAAAAAGACTTAGGAACTATGAAGAACACAATTGAAAAAATCCTTAAGCAGAACCAAATCTCAAGGTTTCTTGACATTTTTCTCTCACTCTTTGACCCATTTGCACTTTTTACTTTTTCTAACATCACAACAAGAAAAAGCAGCAAACATGTAAAGCAGACACCAAAAAGCGACTTGGTTATTCCATAACTAGTAATCTTCTTGCGTAACCCCCCCCCCCCCCCAAACATTCATGAAAAATTTCCTACAACAACATAAATCTTCAATAAAAACAAAACAAATAAATCAAAATCTTGTTTCTTCGTTCAACAATATCCCAACACCTTACAAAAACCACATCCCTAAAACTTCAACAGATAGTAATCAAAAAATGCACAACAAGAAATAAACAAGTCGTGTGAAACTTGCCCTGTGGAGGCTCTTGCACAACAACCTAAAAGCAAACACATATAATATTTAGCCTTAGAAAGATTAGCAGTAAATTCATAAAGGATTATGATAGCATACTTGACCCAGCAAGGTTCAAGTCATTCTTTAACAAATTCTAAGATTACCTTTGGTCCATTGTTCATCCTTGACATGGAAATTTGATCCAAAGATTGGGTCAAAACAATTAATTAAGTTGATATATTGTAGAGTCTTTACACGGTTAGAAAGAAACAATATACTTTCCAATGCATGGTAAAGCTACAAATTGGAGGGAGTAGGACAAGTACCACCACTAAATTGTACTGGTTTAAACTTATCAATGTGAACAACTAAACTTACCGACAAAGTAAAGAAAATCTAAGATTTTCCTAATAAGTTGCACACTTGCATGATAAGTTATAGTGGTTTAATGGGGTCACAATAAGTTTTGGTGCAATATGAGAGAAGTGACATAATAAGCAAAGGAAATGCTTGTGTTTGAATCGTGAAGCCATAAGCATTAGCTCTACAAAATCAAATAAGGAACCAACAAACAGGTCAATGGGAATCAATATAAACTCTTTGTTATTCATTACAACCCTAGATAAAAATGATAGCGAGGAAGCACTTTCTAAAGAAACCTAAACTCAAACACAAGTATAGTTCAAAATAAAAAAAAATATTCCTCCTAAAAGAGTCGCATTGGATTCTAAATATTTGACCAAATCAAACCAATTTTTAATTACAGTGTTTAAAATAATAAGAATCATGAGTACACATCCATTCATTAAATTTACCAAATTGGTTTTGATAACGTTGCTTCTTAGATGTGTTACTTGAAGGCCATTGCAATATCATTGTCAAATTTCTCAAGTCCATAACTTCAAGGGGAAGCATTTTCAAGGTCTTTAGCTAATGTTTCATAGTCCTCAACCTCCACTTCCTCAACAACCCCTGCAACGAATGTATAAAGACATCAATTTTATCACCAAAACCATATTCCTTCTCAAAAGCCCTCGTAAAACCATCAAGAACGCGTAATATGAATTCAGAGAATGAAGACCCATCGGGGACAATGGAGGTTGCAGCTAAAGGAGCAACAAAATCATTCTGTTTTGGTTCGACATGTCGGCCGCTCTAGAGAGCATCGTCTCTGGGAATAATTCACAGATGAAGCTGGGACATTAGGTCGACTCGACAACCTGAAAGAACCAATTTGCAGAGCTGCAAAGTCAAACAAACACATCAGTCTTGAGTAAAGAACATATTAATTGACAATCGTTAAGAGTAACATTTAGAGAAGTACAAAAATTCAAAGCAAAAATTAAAGCATGGCAACGTAAATCTAGCCTTCATAATAGGAAGAACAACCAGTTGAATGGACTCATTACAGAAATTAGCTGAGCTTCAATCGAATCACCCAAGCAAATAACAGAAACATACAATAATAAAAAATAATGAGGCCTCAATTTGCGCCCTAATTCTTATATCCTTGCGTCCATTAGCACAGGAGATAAGAAAGAGTCAGTCATAGATGAATTCGAATTACCTCTTTCGCCAATATCCTTACTGATCCAATGCTTGCTATTCTGTAATACCTCCCATTAGTTACTCCATACACTGAACGAGTTTCCTAAACAAGATCAAAATGAGTAAAAAAAAAAACAAGGAAGAAAGCAAAATGGTTAGTTAGATGATTGCTTTTATCTGATACCCAAACAAACAAACTTAACATAACCACAAGTTTTAGCTATTTCTTAAATGAATCAATTTTTAATTTGTAATAATGGTTAGTTAGAAGATTCTTACTTATCAGCGAGAGAAGTACAATCTGTCAAAAATGCGTATTGGAGGCAATTTCAAGAAACAAACAAGCTACTCAACTTGCATTTAACTCACACACACAAGGCTCACATCTTCTACTGTATTAATAAAAGAAATACCTGCATTTCAACACTCAAAAGTAGGTGTTGTAACAAATAAAATTAACCGACCCACTAAAGTTGAAAAGAAAAAAGAATCAGGTTAATGCATCATTATTTATGTTGCAATATTCCATAAATATTCCAACTAACACAATAACTCAAGCATTTTTCAACCCCTCCCCCCACTAAACCCATAATTCAAGTTCTCAACTCATTCCACCTCAAACAAAAAAATTTAACAAATATCAACAAACTAACACAACACTAAAGACTAACACGAACAATTTCAAAATGATCATTTCTCAACTCCTTTCCCAACCATCATTTCTATTAATCATTCAATCCATGACAAAAATAAACCAAAGCCACTAATATACATAGGGGTGCAAAGAACCGAACCGAACCGTCGAACCGAACCGAACCGGTTCGATTTGGGTCGGTTCGGATCGGTTTTCAAGTTTAGTTGTGATCGAACCGAACCGAACCGTGTTCGGTTCGGTTCTCGCGTATTATGTGCCCAAACCGATATAAGAAGACTTGCAGAGTTAGGGCTCCGTCAGTGCATCTTCTTCTTTTTCTCGCTTGAAATTTTTTGTCCTCACATCGTAGTCGCAGCTTTCCTCGCCTTTATTCTCACGCCTCTTCAGAGCTTAGGGTTTCGTCGCCGTCTTCAGACCTTTGCTCATGCTCGTTCTCATGTCGCAAATTTGCAGAGTTAGGGTTCCGTCGCCGTCTTCAGAGCTTTGTTCGTGTTCGTTCTCGTGTCGCCGTCTTCGGAGCTTTGCTTGTGATTGCCGCCATCTTCTTCTTGTTCGCAGCTTTTCTAATATGTAAACTATCACATACCCCAATCTCATGCTCTCTCTCTCACTCTATCCCTTAGCTATTTTCAATTTTTTGAAAGCTACCATTGTGAAAAGAAGTAGAAGAAGAACAAATTAAAATTACAATTAAACAAGAAATTGAACCCTTCATTATCTGCTATACGTTGTTTGTTTTTTCTGTATATCTACAGACATTCCACAGATTTTTGCAGAGCTAGCTGTTCGTTTTTTTTCTTTCCCAATTCTTAAAGCCAAACGCCTCCCTAGGATTCCATTTTTTTTTGTTCGGCTTTAAACTTTCGATTTTGTTTTTTCTTCTGGTCAAAGGTAAAATTTCTCATCTGGGTCTTCTTCCTTCTGATGATTTCTATTGATTTCTGGTAAAAACTCTACTCAACCCAAGAATTTTTTCGTTTTTTTCCTTCTCGACCCCCTCAGAAAATAGGGGGTTTGTATTTAATCCCTTTCCCCCTTGTGTTCTTTCTCTTTTTAGATTTGATGGAGTGCTTTTATTTGGAATAATGTGTTTTCATTCACTATTTCATCAATGTTTTTGGTTTTTTGTTTTTGGGTATTGAGGGATTTTGCCTATTTTTTTTGTTCTTCCTTGGCTTTCCCTTCTCATTTTGTCTCTTGCTTCTTCTTTCTTAAAACCATTGATAACTTATGAAGCTTTCACCAACTATATATTTGAAAATTGATGGGGTTTTTGCTTCTCCTTTCTCATTTTTTCTCATTTTGTCTCTTTCTCCTTTTGCTACTTTGCTTGAAATTCTCATATAAGCTACAAGCAATTACAGTCTTTTTTGCAAATTTTGAAGTTTGATTAGTATTGGTGGGTTTCTAAATAGCTCTGTAGTTATGTCATCACTGGATGACACTTTGTTCCTCTTTCAGACCCAGCATACCTTCATTCTTCTCTTCCATCATCTTTCTGTAATTCTCTCTGTCTATTTTTTCAAGTTAGTGAATTGCTAAAAAAAAATTAAATAAATAAATTAAATAAAATAAAATAAAAAACGTAGATGGTCCGACCCGACCCGACCCGATTCGGGTCAAATCCGAATCGAGTCGGTCGGGTCGGACCGGTTGTCCGTACAACCGCCCCCTGTTCGGGTCGGGTCGGTTTGTCCATAAAACCGAACCGACCCGCAATTTTTACACCCCTAAATATACACCCAAAAGAGGTAAGAGGTTCAAATCACCATGTTGTTGAATTCAAAAAGAAAAAGCAAATAATTCCAACAATTGTAAATTAAAACATTAACACTAGAGTTTGTCAGTTTGCCGAATGACTACTACAGAATGATCCCATTAGAAATGGGGTCTTAAAGAGCCGTTCATGAAAACATACAATGAAACAACATTGTTGCAATAAAGCAAATATAATTACCAGCTTCTTCAAGCACAACACAGCTTCGCAAGTCAGAAGAATGAAAAAGAAACCAACAAAACCAACAAAACAAACATTCTTGTTTGTTCAAGCAACCAATTGTAGATTTAGAGAGAAAAACATAACAAAAGGAACTGGCACAAACTCTTTACAAGCCAGAGGCAGTTTACATGAAAGCCAATAAGTAGTGTACTGTAGACAAACATCTTCAAAAACAAAATCATATCCAATTCGATTGCACAACCTGATCTTCAAGCAAAGGAAAAAACTTCAAAATTTCACAGAGACATATCATCAAACACCTTGCCAGCATAAACCAAATACCCACACATATTACTAGTTCTCACATCTTCACACAACAAGATAACAATACCAGAAATTCAAAGAAATCTAGAAACGCAAGCAGCACAAGAGAGAGGAAAAAAAATTAATTCGTACCCACGAACAGAGATGAACCCGAACGAAGTTAGATTTGGAACCAAGACCACCACGAAAACCCACTTGCTGCAGATTATAAGAGAAATGTCGTCGTCGCCGTCGGTGAGAAGAGAAAACTGGTTTTAAATCTAGCCGTGGAGTCGGCATCGTTGAGACCCAGTCGCCATTGATAAGATCCCTAGTCGTCGTTGATGGTTGAAGGGAAAGAGATATCAAGGGTTGAAGAAGATGTGTGCCGTTGTCCGAAGGTTGATGAAGATGTGCGCCATCGTCCGAAGGTTGAAGAAGATGTGCGAGAAGCACGAGGGTTTCAACTGGGTTTTTTGAGCAGGCTATCTGTCGCGTGTCGGGGAGAGAGAAAAACTTTTCTTTTTACCTTTTTTTCTTTTTACCATTTAAAAAATAATAATAATAACTTTTAATGTCGGGCATTGCCCGACATTAAAAGTCTGAAAATTTTAAAATGCGCGCGTCCGACAATAAAAGACCTGCGTGTTTTTCTGTCCGATATTAAAAGCTGCGCACCCATTTTTCTATCCGACATTAAAGCTATAATTTGTTGTAGTGTTGGACTGGTTAAACTTAATTAGATCAAGGTATTCTGATCTCCAGAAACCTTTTGCTTGAGCATTTCTTCTAGCCTTGTCTGTTGCTGCGGCAAAGAAGATTCCGAGGTAGTGTCGACTTTTATAATCCACTTTTCGCTTAGTTCTAGTCCCACACTTAGATTGAAAATTCAGATAGAAAGATTTAAGTTTGGGGGTATAATTGCAAAATTAATGATTCATTGGGTACAATGAATAATTCAAGTTTGGGGGACTTTTTGCTACTCCAATTGTTTTGCTCGAGCATTCCTCTCTTTCATTTAAAATTTTGTTAGGTTGTTGAGTAATCGGGGACATTTGTGATACCCACAGTTTGTCTTCGCGTCAAAAGATGACCTAGGAAATGTGGAAAAAATGATGAAATTATTTGCTGAAAGAAGATGGTTGTTGAAAATTTTGCTGAGAAAATTCATGGAGCAAAAGTTTTGAAGGATGAATGATGATCCAGCAGTTTTGTCTCCCAGAACTTAGGTGAGCTTCATCCTAAAATGTTGCCATTCTAAGGGACAAGAGATAGAATAACTAAGGATTTTTTAGCTTTTCAAAGAGTATTTAGCCTAGTTGGTGATGAGTATGAGGCAAGGGTATATTGCACCATAAAGTGGGTCATCCCATGCTTAAGAGCTTAGGACTGTAGGGCTGCTTTAAGTCTGAAAAACAAAAATATAAACCCCCTGAAAATGTGTTTTAAATGTTTGACAATAGAGCTAGGTTGTGGCAAGTTCTTAAAATTGAGTTAAAAGTGGTGATTATTTGTCCATGCTGGAGGAATTGTTTTGCTGCAGCAGAGCTTGGTTTTGTAGAGTGCTCAGGTAGAGGTTGAAGGTAGTGTTGGATTGTCTGGTTTGATTAAGCTATTCTTTGTCTAACGTTTTGAATTCTTAAGGGAAGGTTGGTTAGTATTGCTCGGGACACGCAATAGTTCAAGTTTGGGGGTGTGATAACTATCCAAAACGTAGTTATTTAGGCCTCATTTCTATAAGGATTTGTGCGTCTTTTGTGCATAATAGGGTTGCTTTTAGATAGATATTACATGTTTTAACAAATTTGGAAGAATGGAAGCTTTGGAAATTACTTTATGCAGAATATGTTGTTGGGCGACTTGAGGGAGCAAATTCTGTGCTGCAGCAAATCTGGGAGCAAAACTGCCACGTCACTGCTCGTTAGCCAACTTAATGAACCAACTTTTGTTTAGTTATTTTCGGGATAAAGGAGCAAGGAGAGCCATCCATGTGTCTAGGTCAACCTAATTCAAGCCTCCTATCCTCTTATAAAAGGAGGTAGCGGCCCAAGTCAAAAACATTCCATCTTTGGGAGGAACATTCCACTTTTGGGAGAAAATTCCATTCTTGGAAAGGTTACTTCCACCTTTGGGAGCCGAATAGAGGAGAGAGATTGGAGACCATCAAGAAGACCATCGATTGCAAGCTATTCAAGGGAATTAATCTTTTCTTGTTTTATCTTGTAGTCATGGACATGCTTACTCAGATTGTAACGTGTGTTTCCATGCATTTTATGAATTACGTTGCTTTAGGCGTTGGTTAGGAAACATGTGATTGTCGTGCTTCATCTCTAGTAATAAATATTGATTCTATGCATCTTGATTAATTGTTGTGCTCATTTATATTTTGTGCCCACCTGGCCAGCCGGTATGAATACCTCTCTCTAGTTTCAGGGATGATTTAGGGAGTGTGTAGCAATTTATCACACTAGATCATTGTGTATTGGTGAATGCCAATGACTGAGCTAGGGATAGCTAGTTGCCTAGTGCTTGATCGGTAGTACTTCATTGGAGTTGAAACACATTCCAAAAGATTCGGAGTTCCGGGAGGAATCTGCTAATAAGACTGCAAGAGTTTTGCATGATCAATAATATTGCTAGAGCATCTTTTAAAACAATTACTCAATCCTAACCAGCGCCTGTTTCTAATCTGTCTGTCTATTTGATTATTTTCTGTTGAGTCATTTATTTTGCTTCAGCATTATTCTTATAAAAACCAATCATTTTTACCAACTTTGAAACCATTAAAGAGTTATACAGAATAGATAAAGTGGAAGCTAGTTCAGGCCTTGGATTGATAATACTTATTACTTGCTGCAGACTGTGTATACTTGCACAGAGTTCTAGAGTCTTTTTATATCATATTTTTACTCACTCTAGGAACCCAACAAGTAATAAGCCTAAAGCTTACTGAACTGGTTTGTCAATCTGGAAAGGATGCGGAACACCAGATTCAAAGCCGTTGGAACCCAAATCGTGCGAAGGACGGCCTTTGGCCGTATGGTTTTGTGGTCTGAAGAAGCCGATGGACTGAAACAAAGCGGGAGATGAAGATAATCGACTTCTACCTCGCAGGTGCACGAATCGAAGAGCAAGAAAGCCAAACTGAGGTCTTAACGGACGCTGCAACTCGCGGAAGAGGAAGAACGACGTAGGCCTACTCTCGGTTTGAGGAGATGCAGATCGCACACGCTACTACTAACCGGAAACCACAAGGGTGAGGGACGTCGGAGAAGAAACGTCGCGGTATGGCCGGTGAAGTTAAGGATTGAGAGGGGGAGAGAGGCTACCGGCGAAGATGAACAGCGCACGAGGGAGCTTGACGGGCTTGGCGGCTGGAGCTTCACGAAGAGGAGAGAAACGAGATTTTGAGGGGGGGTGGTGACTGATAAGAAAAGGAGAGGGAAGAAAAAGATGAAGGGAGGCTAGGGTTTGTTTTTATTTTCTTTTTCTTAAATTAAAACCCTAAGAAAGAAAAAATCAATTAAATAGAAATTAGGCTCTTATCTTAGAATTTCATTTAAAATCCCAAACTTATCTCCTTAAAATATTTGGTAAAGAAAATAGCCCAATTAAAATAAATATCAATTTTTAAACCTCCAAACTTCAATAATTTAAAGATTTAATTAAAAATCTCTTTTCCTTAAATTGTCGAAATTTAATTTAGTGACCCAAGGCTAAACTCTAATTCTAATTTTCCAAATTAGAATAAGAACGCCCAACAAATTCCATAACAGCTCGATTGATAATCACTTTACTTTTCTCGAAACAATATCGGTCCTCGACCATTTATACCCGAGGCCCTGATATCTCAATCACAATGCTAGTCCTCTTTAAACCCTTGGTGACATGTCACCCCTCGACCATTTGTACCCGAGGTGCATTGACATTCACCCATCTTGCCCCATTTTCACAATTTAGATCTCTGACCTCTATCTCACCTCTATCTAGAATGCATATGCCATGCAACGCTTCTAGACTCATGTACTATGCCCACCAAGCAAAAACATGTGATCACATGCTCTCAACTACGCCTATCTCATGAATACAAAACAGAACCAATATGCTTTACAACCAATCAACACGCAACAACAGTTCAAGCCCTTCAACAATTCGTATATACACATATACATTCAGAGAAACAAGAAACATGAGAATAGTTATGAAGCAAGTAAACATTCAGCATGTGGCACACAGTCAAACAGACTACATCAGATAGGAACTACTTACCGGAAGCTCTAAACGCTCCTAAACTAGAGGAAGAGCTCCTAAGATAATCCAAAAGCTCCTAAATCAATCTAGGCAAGCTCCAACCAACTTGGATTCAAGCGTAAAGGCTAGCTCGAAAACATGGAACCAATTCGAGCAATCCTTCTAAGCTCCGCCAAACAGAATAAAGTTCCTTACTGGAAGTAAACCGAATAAGCTTCAATCAATCCCAAGCGAACTACCATCAACACTTTCTAGTGTTAGGGACTAACTAACAGAGCTTAACCAACTTCAAACAAGGTTAACAAGCTCTAGCACTTACCGAACTACACTATGGGATGAGATGCTTGATGGAACTTGTTGACCAACACAAAATCTCCTTAAATATGTGCTGCTCGGGATTCGAATTTGGTCCAACTACAACTTAAGAGCACACCCATGGGTTATAGGCTATTCAAAAGCCAACATTATTGAATTAAAAAGGTCCAAGGTCGTGGAAACTTACCGAACAACACCTAAATGGCCATGAAGCTTGTTGCCCAATGATCGAGAGACTCCATAAACCACAATCTAAAGGCGTTGGACCAAGAGCACTTTAATTCAAGGTCGCTTGGAGTGTGGGTATTTGCTGGAAACAAAGTTCAAGCCCAAAATGTTGTCACTAGGTGTTCAAAGAAGCTTAAACCTGTAAATTCAGAATCGATAAGGATTTAAAGTGCTAAAATAAATGGGCATTGCTAGAACTTGCGAACAACAACAAAGAATCGAGATTACCAAAGTGATCACCAAGCTTTTGTTGCTGGAAACTTGCTAAAATTGTGTGGGCTTGATCATCGAAGAAGAGAAGATGCAAGGGAGAGAGATTTCAAGCAAGAAGGGGATGTAATCAATGCCGAAAAGAGGAACTCGAACACCACCTTCTACTCGCGGGTCTGCTTGCGCGCAAGAGAAGGAAACTACCGATGAGATGGAACGGCGGCGGACGAGGTTGAACAGATGGCCACGGAGTGCTCGACGGCCTGAGGGTCTTGACGCCGGCGGCTTTAACGCGAGGAAGAACGAGAGAGAGAGAGAGAGAGGTCGACGATGGGAACCGCGCCGAAGAGATGAAAATGGGGGGTTGGCGGCGAGAAGAAAGCACGAGGGAGGGGTCTGCAGCTGCTCACGCGAGGGGAAGAGAAGGAAATAGGGAGAGAAACCTAGGGATTATTTCTTTTTCTTTTTTTCTTTTCTTTTAAAATAAAACCCTAAGAAGAAAATCCAATTAAAATACGAATTGGACCTTATTTAGGATTTAAATTTTAAACCCAATCTTAGCTCCTAAAGAATTTTGGATTTAAAACTGATTAAGAGGAAATTTTGGGTCTTTCGATATTTAAAATAAATATCAATTTTTTAAACCTCCAAACTTCAGGAATTTAAAGATTTAATTAAAAATCTCTTTCCTCTAAATTTTAGAAATTTAGTTTAACGACCGAAGGCTAAACCTAAATTCTAATTTTCCAAATTAGAATAAGAACGCCCAATAAATTCCAAAACGGCTCAATTCCAAAACGCGGGGCGTTACAATCTCCCCACCTTAACAACTTCCGTCCTCGAATGTTGCACATCTAACCACGATGGATGACTGGCCTTGACTCCCACACCTACTCATCAGGCACTTAATACCAGAAGCTTTTTGCTCATCAAGCTACTTTCCTCTAGAATCCCAAAGCTTAACTAAGGCACAAGAGGAACAACCGATGTACATCCAGAACAACAACTCTAGAGACCAGTTGTGTTGGCATACAACATTTGAAGCAAGACTTGCTTACAGGCAATTTGCCCAAGTGCATCAAGAACTCAAAAGGTGTAACAAAATCAAATTTGAACTTCGATCTCGCACAACCTACAGGAAACTTCTATTCGCTGATGCTACTTACAAGATTACAGATCGCGAATGACAGCTTAACCTTTAAACTTGACGAATTCACCAACCACCAACAACGACAACTTATATTCTCATCCCAATCGAGCAAGAAGCCTCATCAACAACCTTCACCAACTTCAAGCTCACTTCGATGGTAGGTTACAACCACCAGCTTCCATTAGGCATCGCCAAAGGAACGTTGAAACAGCTTCCACTGCCAACTCACCTTTTTGAACCAACCATCCTTCCTAGAATGGCAATGGGATGACGACAACGCCACCCTTGGCACTGCCTCGCTAGCTGCATACCAAGGTAACTTGATCTTACAACAAGTGATGTTAAAACCACGATTCATTATCGATTTTCCAACATCTTCTCGGCTTGGACTGAGGTCTCATTGCATGAGGGATATGCTTAACTCTTGGTCTAAGAATAAGCCAACATACCGCCAAGCGAATTATCACGAGCAAGTCCAAGGAGACCTTGGAACTTGGTTCACGGAATCCATAATAGTTGCAAAACGCTATTTAGCCCGAAGACCTCACAGCAAACTTGCAACACTCAAACTTGTTTTTTGAGGCATCCTTGGAACGATAATTCCATGACCCTTAACTTTAAGAAGCAGGATCACAAAACTATTCTAGGAAGATATTTCTTCTTGAAGCTGGCCTGTACAAGAGGTTGCCCAACATCAACTATTACAAGGAAATTTCTCGATTCCTTAGGAACTAGGCAACGCTTGATAGGGCTCGGGAAACCAACCTCCTAGCTTTCTCAACAAAATCATATCAAAGCATGACTAAGAGCTCGCAACACAAATAAACTCAAATGACAGGGCATTGCCAGAAGAAAGGAAATTCTAGAGCGATAGATAGACTCAAGGAAGAAGCACTAACCTAGAAACAAGAGGTGAAACGAACTCCCACCTTTAGGACTCCATTGATATTTGCTTGGCTAACCTCCTTGGGCACTTGGCGTTTGAGCTGCTCATGATGAACAATCCTTAGCATAGTGACCTCCCTTATTGCACTTGAAACAAACTTTTCTTTTTAGCCAACACTCTCCTTTGTGAAGCTTGTGACAAGAAGGGCAAGGAGGATATGGAACATACTCTTTCACTTGCTGTTAAGTATGCTCAATAGGTGGGTTTATCAGGGGAGACAACTTTCTTTTAACTTCAGAGGTTGATCCCTTCTCAAGATGAGGTTGTGGCTTCTTGGAAGCATTCTTATCCATGATCAATGCACCCGTGAGTGATAGAGGCAACAATGATGATGCTGGAGCATCTGGTTCTATTCCAGATGTGAAACCACCTTATGTACCGCCCCTACCCTATAACCCACCCTTACCTTTTCCACAAAGGCAGAAACATAAGAACCAGGATGGTCAATTTAAGAGGTTTTTAGAGATTCTTAAGCAATTGCATATAAATATCCCTTTAGTTGAGGCTTTAGAACAAATGCCAAATTATGCAAAATTTCTTAAGGACGTCTTGACTAAAAAGAAGAGATTAGGAGAGTTTGAGACGGTGGCTCTTACTGAGGAAGGTAGTGTTATTCTTAAGAATGGGCTACCTTCCAAGGTTGAGGATCCAGGATCATCCACTATTCGTGTCTATATAGGTGGAAAGGAGTTGAGGATAGCACTTTGTGATTCAGGCACAAGTATAAACCTTATGCCTCTTTCGGTTTATCAAAAGTTAGGTATAGGTGAAGCCAGGCCTACCACAGTCACACTCCAATTGGCAGATAGATCTATCACATATCCTGAGGGTAAAATTGAGGATGTTCTGGTCCAAGTAGATAGATTTATTTTTCCTGTTGATTTCATTATTCTAGATTATGAGGCAGAAAAGAATGTCCCAATTATTATTGGTCGTCCATTTTTGGCAACTGGTAGTTCATTGATAGATGTCCAACAAGGGGAGCTTCCAATGAAGGTGCATGACCAAAAGGTGAAGTTTAATATGTTTGATGCAATGAAATATCCTAATGATATTGAAGATTGCTCGTGCATTCAGGTGTTGGACGAGTTTGTTGAGGACCACTTTGAGAAGGAATTGATGGAGTACCATACCCAAAAATTTGGAGAAATCCAAATTGAGGATTTGGAAATAGGTGGATTGGAGTATGAGCATAAAGATGTAGGTGAGATTTCTAGTTTTAATAGGAGTTTTGAATCCTTAGAGCCAATAGATAAGAAATCCAAGCCTATTGAACCTTATAATTCATTGACATTGCTCCAGCAACCTGAGATTAGGAAATCCTTCATTGATGAGCGGTTATTTACTGTAGCTCATATTAAGACAATGAAAACACCTTGGTATGATGACTTTTCCAATTACCTTGATTTTGGAAATTTGCTTCCTGGTTTATCAAAAAGACAAATGAAAGAATTTTTCCATGAGGTGAAGTTCTATTTATCGAATGATGCATCTATGGTTCGACAATGTGTTGATTATGATGGTTGTGAGTTTAAAGCAACATGGCAGCGAATAAAGCATTACTGGAGGGAGGAGTTTCGTTCGAAATATCCTTCCCTAAAATTGGTCGATGAATGAGAAAACAAGAGTTTTGCTGGAGCATTTCATATTGCAATATTTTTAGCTCCTAGTGTTGTTGCAATTTTATTTTATCTCGTGGATTTTATTCTGGTTTGAATTAATTTGAATTAGATTTTATTGATTTCAATTTTATCTGATTTATTTTAATTGTTGGTATTTTCATAGACTTTATGTTCGTTTTATTTATTTTTATTTTGGCCAATTTAATTCTTAATTTAATCGGATTAGTTCTGTTTAGATTTAATTTCAGTTTGAATTTTTAATTTATGTTTGGATTATATTTTTAATAATATATATTCTTGATTTAATTCTGAAATATTCTTCTTTGAAGTTGCAGGAAGATTTAGGGGAGCGCAGGTTTTGAGGGAGCAAAATTTCAGCATTCTGATTAGAAGCTCCCATTATTTGATCTCGTTTTTTTAAGTTAATTTTTATTTATTGTCTGTTTTGATATTATTTTGATTTGATATGATTTTCATTCAGTTAGAATTTTATTTTATTATTTATTTTATTTTTATTTTGTTGGTTATTTTAGATTTTATTTTGAAGATTTAATAAATCGAAGATTTGTCTAGATTTAAAATAATATATCTTGTGGATGTTATTTAAAAAAAAGATTTTATTTCATAGTTTTATTGAGAAGATCAGAGATTTTACTCGGTTAAGATTTTTTTTAGATAAGATCATAAATTTACCCTTGTGATTTTATTGTTGTTAGTAGGATAATTAAGTGGGCATGCAGTTAATTACCAAAAATGTCATGTGTTGAGCAGAGGGCAGTTGGCGTTATGGTTGTTACACACAAAAGGAGCCTAGTAAATGGAAGATCTTACCGTTTGACAATTAATAAAAAATTTCCATGAAGCCATGAAGTTAAAACGGTAACTTAAATTAATTAGGAGATAATTAGGGGCTAATTATTTGTTGAAGATCTTTGAGTTAGTGCCCTATTTATACGAGCACCCATCAGGTACGATTTTCACTCTTATCTTTTATTAATACTGATGTGATTTTTTTTTCTGTGTGTATTATTATTGTAAGGAAAAAAACACGAGCAAGGAAAAAATGTTGAGACTGTTGAGACCGAGATGGAACTAAGTGAAGAAGTTGAGCTTGATGAAAGATTTTGGTACGAGAGATTTATCCATGAAGAGGCAAGATAAAAATATCAAGAAATTCTGAAGTGAAATGTTCTAATGGAGCGCGGCTTCGATGATGGCAAAGAGCTCCCACATTTTCTTTAAGCAAGCATCACTAATAACTTTTGGGAACGGTTGTGCGCAAAGCCGAAGCCCACTGTTGATCAACTAGAATGGGAGTTCTACGCCAACATCGATGAAAATGAAGGATTCTTGGTTATTGTTCATAGAGTTGTTGTCGACTGAAGCCCTAGAGTGATTAATTCTTTATTTCATTTGCAAGACTTTCTCCCACGTTGTTTTTAATGAAATATTAGTTGCTTCCTCAAATGAGCAACTAAATGCCTAATGGAGGTTGTGTAGGACGAAGACAAGAGCATTCCAGTCGGCATACCGGAAGTGTGACGCTAACACTTGGCTCAGCTTTGTCAAGTAGAGATTATTGCCTACAATGTATGACTCCACTATCCCCCGTGATCGAGTGCACTTGAAAGTTCAGAGTCTCAGAGAGTTCTAGTGAAATAAAGATGTTTGACAAGTGGATTATTGACACTGCTAGACATTAGAGAGGTGAGACGTGCCAGGGTGGTTTGTTGTGCGGTGTCCATAGAGTGCGGAAGTAGCTTGAGATGGTTCTTAGTGAAAGGATAAAAGCCCTACGCCGGAAAGTATTACCGAACCTACTCAGAGTCTTAGATTCTAATTGAAATACCAATACAATTTGCAAAATATTACAACAATAAATCTATATTTAATGGGTTGTACATAGGCTATAAACATGCTTAAAAATCAACTAGATTGATCCTAGTGATCAAGGATTTCATAGAAAACGTACTTTTGTAGAAAGCCTTGATCAATTCGCCTTTTCTTGCCAATAAGAATGAAAACGTAGCAACCCTCTTGTGCGAACACCACTAATAGGCTACACTGGTATATCTCTAAGACTTCTTGAAGCAGGAGACTTGTGGGAGTCTTTTGGGAGAAATCTCTGAGAGAATGAGAGACCATGGGATGCCTTTCACCCCACCCCAGGGGTCCTATATATAGGTAAAGGCCAAGACCTTTTCGTAATAGGAAAAGGTCTAGGAATAAGTTCAAATCTATTATCTGAACAATATCTAATTTTAATAAATAATTAATTAATTCCATAATTAATTAATTACCCAATTAAATATCACATATTTAATCTTTGGGATTTTATTAAAATTAATATGAATCCAATTCATATTAAATTTATTTGAACTCTTTCAAATATTTTCTTTCCTAATAGGAAAAGGTCTCTATTAATAAATAATTAATTAATTACATAATTAATTAATTATCCAATTAAATATCATATATTTAATCTTAGAGATTAAAATTAATATGAATCCAATTCATATTAAATTTATTTGAACTCTTTCAAATATTTTCTCTCAAGAATTAATTTTTGAAATTAATTAAAAAATTATATTATAAAGTTTCATAAACTTTATATTATAATGCATCAATATACATTATATGATTCCCAGGATAAATTGAACACTTTCAATTTACAATTTATATTTGTTTGCTTCAAGTCTTTTTACGAGCTACCAGTGGGACCTGATGGACCTACAGATCAGAAGCTCCAACGATACGAGACTAATCGGCTTAAACTCATTAACCAAGTTAGTCTCCATTCGTTAACTGTGGGTCATTCCACTAAGGACCCTCAGTTGTACTCTTCTCACTGTAGAATATTTCTGTGTCCACGGATATCGACCAATACTACAAGTCAGTCCTTCACGTGTGTTCGTATCCCAGCTGGGTCAAATTACCGTTTTACCCCTGGTTTACATCTTTGTCCTTAAGTTCCCAGTACTCCTCTATTGAACAACCTGTTTGAGGTCCAACCAACAAACAGAAGTCCCTCTCGTGCCGTAGAGAGGGTTGGGCCCATTGTTCAAGTCCCGGAGACACCACTTAAGGGAACACACCTCTACTTACCCTAAAGTCGGGAAGGAGTGAATTCCATCTTGTGTGATTATGTTCCCAGCTCCCCACTCGGTATTGTCCCCAAAATGGTAGGCTTATTGAGTCAGCGTGCTGGCCACTCTCACCCATACAAATCAAAGGACAACTCCTCATGAACAACAGTCCATAATCCACTCAGGATTGAGACTAAGTTGTCTAGGTCATCCTAGTGAAATAGAAAACAAGCCAACTAACGGTGTTACAGTTAGTGGTTAACTATTTCGCGGTCCGGTCTTATGCAAACTCATTGCATAGGATACCCCCACTCACATGTCAACTACATGAACGCGTTGGATCATAGCGTTTGTATCATAATACAAAGTGGGCCTTATTCATAGTGTCACCAGGATAAGGTACCCAGCCTTATCCCTATAATATAGACCCTTTAGGTTGTTACTTGAACATCGATCCCCGTATGTCCCTACATACTAGTTCAAGTTACATACAAACAACCTTGGATCTTAGTTTATTGGATTTGGGTCAAATAGTGCAATATTAAACTATAACATTTTATTGCAGAAACTAAATAACACTTTATTGAACACAAGTATAAAATTTGTTTACATTCACTATCTACGAGTTTTAGGGCATAAAACCCAACAAACTTCCACTTGAACTAAAACTCTAGTTTAGTGGGATGTACAATAATCTATTCAGCAGTGGGTGTATAAATACATGTTCAAAACATATACAATGTACAAATACAATAAACTAGAGCATCACAATACCCATTACATAATAGTATCACTATACTCATTACATTTCTCCCACTTGCCCTAGATTTCATCTTTGCACATAACTCGTAGACCTAGACCTTCTTGATGACCCTCATACCTTTTAGCCGAGAGAGCCTTTGTGAATATTTCAATTTAATTCAATGTGCTTGCTTGTCTTGGGCTGCAAAGTTCTTATGAATTTGCCACAGCACCACTCTATCACTATAAAGTGTGATGGGCAAGTTCACATTTGGAACACATTCCAAATCAGCCAAGAACTTTCTAAGCCTTACAATCTCTATCGCTGCTTCACAAGAAGCTATATTTTCGACCTATATGGTCAAGACTGTAATTATGCCATACTATAGCTCCATTGTAAAGTTTGACCATGGATACTGATTGATATGTTCTAACTATCCCCACAGCATAACAGATGTCAGGCCTCGTGCAAAGCATTACATACATTAAGCTGCCCACAGCGGAGGCGTAGGGAATCTGTCTCATATCCTCAATCTCTTTAGGTGTCTTAGGACACTATTCCTTAGACAAGTGAACCCTATGCCTGAAAGGCAATAAGCCCTTCTTGGAGTTCTGCATCGAATATCGGGACAACATTTTGTCAATATACGTTGCTTGAGACAGGGCTAGCGTTTTGTTCTTCTGATCCCGGATTATTTGGATTCCAAGAACATATTCGGCCTTTCCTAAATCTTTCATTTGGGATTGAGCCGCTAGCCATTCTGTTACGTCCGACATATATCCTTATCAGTCTTAAAATCCATGTCAGTGTATCCTGTAAGGATCAAATCCTTAGTCCCATACACGAGCATATAGTTCCTCTTGAAGGGAATAAAAGTCCCCACGCAGCGGAAGCGCATCGATTAGACCTTACACCGTATATTAATTAACATTAAAATACCTTTATGATAACTCAAACAAACTTTAAACACTCTTTAAAGTTGCTGGAAATTCAGTTGAAACATGCTTAAAAATAAATCTAAATTTACTTTCATGCTTTTCTAAAGAAAAGGGGAAGAACCGTCACATACCTTCGTTGTAGACTTGACCGTTCTTCGCCAACAACGCTCCAACGAACGAAAACGCAGCAGCCTCTTCGCCTCTTGATCGCTGGAATTTTCTTCTTGATTGACACAATAACCACAAAGGTTACACCGGTATGACTCTAGGTCTAGGAGGCAAAAGACTTGTGGGTGTCTTTCTCTAAGAGGGAGGCTAGAGAGAATTTTAGGTCTTGTCTTTGAGAGTCTAAGAGCAAGAGCAAAATTTCAAGTGTCATGACCAATTAGGTCTAGTGTTCTATTTATAGAAGAGAGGCCATGAATAAAATATTCATTTAAATCAATCTTTTCCAAAATTGATTCAATCTTATTCCTTAATTAATCAATCATGATCAATCAATTCCATAATTGATTAATCTTTTCCACAAATGACTAATTACTTCCATAAGTGATTAGATCATTTCTATAAATAATTAATCACTTCCTTAAGTGACTAATTATTTCCATAATTGATTAATTCCCAGTTAATGAATTCTTTAATTAATTAACCACCAATTAAATACACATATTTAATTTCCGGCCTAGAATTAATTAATTTGCCCAAACACATTTTAGGCCTTAAATTAATTCATTATTTGAACTCTTTCAAACTTCCATAAATTTATATTTGAACTTCTTCAAATATTAATTTCTCTCATAATAATATATCAATATATATTATATTTGTTTCCCTTAGTAAATTGAACATTTTCAATTTACATTTATTACTTAGTTGCCTCAAATTACTTTATGAGCTACCAGTGGGACCTAATGGACCTGCAGATCAGAAGCTCCAACAATGTGAGATTAATTGGTCAAACTCATTAACCACATTAATCAATATTCGTTAACTGTGTGTACATTCCACTATAGACTCACAGTTGCACTCTTCTCACTGCAAACATATTTTCTGTGTCCACGGATCTAGACCAATATCGACTAGTTAGTCCTTCACGAGTGTCCATAACACCAGCTGGGTCAAATTACCGTTTTACCCCTAGGTTACTTCTATTTCCTTAAGTACCAGTTCTCCTCTAATGAACAACCTGTTTGTGGTCCAACCATCAAACAAAAAACCCTCTCGTGCCATTGAGAGGGTAGGGCCCTTTGTTCAAGACTCGGAGTAACCACTTAAGGGAACACTTATCTGCTTCCCTAAAGTCGGGAAGGAGTGAATTCCATCTTGTATGATTATGTTCCCAGCTCCCCATTCAGTCTTGTCCCCAAAATGGTAGGCTTATTGAGGCGGCGTATTGGCCACTCTCACCCATACAAATCAAAGGACAATCTCTCATGAGCAGGAGTCCATAATCAACTCAGGATTAAGACTAAGTTGTCTAGGTCGTCCTAGTGAAATAGAAAACCAACTAGTTAACGGTGTTATAACCAGTGGTTACTATTTCGCGGTCCGGTCTTATGCAAACTCATTGCATAGGATACCCCCACTCGCATGTCTCCTACAAGAACGCGTTGGATCGCAGTGTCTGTATCAAATACAAAGTGGGCCGTATCCATAGTGTCACCAGGATAAGGCACCAAGTCTTATCCCTATACTATAGACCCTTTAGGCTGTTTCTTGAACAATGATCCCATATGTCACTACATATAGTTCAAGACTCATATTACAGCCTTGGATGTCTAGTTTATTGGATTAGGGTTATTATTAGGCAAAGACAAATATAAAATAACTAATAACAATTAATGGAAAAATATATCAATATTATTTCATTAATATCCGGTCAACGGTTACATTCACTATCTACGAGTTTTAGGGCAAAAAACCCAACACCTCTTTCTCCTCAGATACTTGAAGATATTCTTAACGGTTGTCCAGTGATCAAATCTTGGATTAGATTGATACTTATTGACAATCCCTATTGCATAGGGCATTCGTCTCATGTCCTCAACATCTTGAGGTGTCTCAGGAAACAGTTTCTTAGACAAAATGAATTCCACGTTTGAAAGGTAATGGACCCTTCTTGGAATTCTGCATCTTATATCTAACTAACATCTTGTAGATATAAGACACTTGAGACAAGGCTAGCTTTTTGTTCTTACGGTTCCTAACGATTTGGATCCGAAGAACAAACTTTAGCTTCTCCCAAATTTTCATTTGGAAATGAGCTGCTAGTTTATTTTACTAGTCAGTAAGATAACCTACATCATTCCCAATGATTAGGATATCAATCACATACAACACTAATAAAGCTACTGAAGTATTGACGATCTTCTTGTAAAGACAAGATTCATCAATGTTCTTGATCAAAGCCAAAAGATTTGATCCCAGTATCAAATCTTATATTCCAAGATCGAATTGCTTAGGTCAATCCATTAATGGATCACTTAAGATTGCAAACCCCTTTTGCTTCTGATCTTGCTAAATGAACCATTCTGCTTGAGACATGTAGATACTCTTCTCAAGATTACCATTCAAAAGGGTAGTCTCGACATCCATTCTAAATGGACAAGAGTTCTAACAGACTTCAACATGACAACAGGAGATAAGAATTTCTTACAGTCCCCTGTCTTTGGGTATAACCCTTTTGCCATAAGTCTAACCATAAGATTATGTCTCGTTTCTTCATGTAGATTTCATTTTTAATCCATAGGTGTTATCCCATTAGATAGATCTACAAGAGTCTAGATGGAATTGAAATCACATATTTCAATTCCGGGTCCATCAGTTTAATCCAATTGGTTCTTATTAACATCATTCATCGCTTTGCTCTAAGACAATGAATCCTCTAAATCATCATCAGGTATGACGATCTGGGCTTCTATTAAGCCCATGTAACGGTTAGATTGTAGAACAATCCTCCCACTTCATTGAGGCACTCTTAACTCTTGAGATAGATGTAACTAACCAGTTGTATTGGCCTTATCAACAACTCTTTTTAAAGGTCCAACATCATCAACAACCCTTGTTGATTGATCAACAACTCTTGTTGATATTTTTGTAGCTTCATCAGTTAATTTACTTAAAAAAAACGACCTTACTTTGTGGCTTATTAATTCTTATGCGGTATTCTTCTGAGAATGTAGCATTTGTCGGTACAAATTCTTTATTCTCTTGCGGATTGAAGAAGTATCCACATCTTTCGTTTTCATGGGGTAGCCTACGAATAGGTATACTGTTGAATAGTGTTCCAATTTCTTTTTTGGTTAGTCACAAGCACATGTGTTGAACTCCCCAAAATAACGTAAACTACTTTTACGTCTTATCCACAATCCAAAAGATGTTTCAGAAACACTTTTGATGGAACGTTGTTCAAAATATGTGCTGCAGTCAACACTGCATGACCCTAAAACGAGTCAGGCAAATGAGCAAAGCTCATAATGAATCGAACCGTATCCAATAGGGTTCTATTTCTCCTATCTGATACACCGTTTCCTTAAGGTGCTTCAGGGGTAGTTGAGATATAATTCCATGTTCTATCAAATAGTCTTGGAATCTCAAGTCTCATCTACTCTACACCTCGATCAGATCGAAGTGTTTTTATCATCTCACCTATCAAGTTTCCAACTTCAGTCTCAAACCACTTTGAATTTCTCAAGAGCTTTAGACTTAAGTTGCATTAGGTTGAGATACATATACCTTGAATAATTATCTATAATATAGATGAATTATTCATGTCCTCCCACTGCTTTAACATATTAGACCACAAGGATCCAAATGTACAAGCTCTAAGGGCTCTTTATCTCTTTTCTAGTAAAAGATCTATCAGTCATATTGCCCATAAGGCATGACTTAATTTTTATTAGAGAGTGTTCTTCTAACTAACTTAGAAGTATACTCTAGACTAAGCTCCCAATCATATTGAGATCAAAACTAGCCTAACACCTAAGAACCAAAGGAAGGTATTTCCTTTAGGAGAAATCTTTTGCCTTTCATTTCTTTGAGTAATAGCAGCCTCAGGCAACGTAGTGTTTATGACTGCCTTACTCTTAATTAGTCTTAAAAACATTTATGTTATTTTTCAATTCAGCTGAACAAAAGTTAACTCCATTTCTTGAAATGAACTGCGTTAGCAGGGAAAGGTAAAGAGTAACATTGTTCCAGCCAATAAGATACAGAAATCAAATTTCTTTTGATCTTAGGAATTATATACACATTATCTAATAATATGTATTTGCTCCCACTGGAAAAAATAACTTAACGTGCCCCATTGCTACAGCCAAGATAACCTCTCTAGTTCAAAACTTTGAGAGTTATCTCTATAGCATCAAGCGGTTGCCAGGAATTCATTCCTTTCAATAAGAAGAACAAACTTGATTAGTGACTATGAATCAAGTATTCGGGTAGAATCACCATTCTTCACAAATTACTCTTCCAAGACTAGTAAATTGAATTTACTGTCTTTGGACAAGTCTTCTTTGGCTGAGCAAGGCTCAATGTCGCATTCATTAATAACACTTCTTAATGAATTAAACATTTGGGGCATGATAACATTTCTCTGTTAAGACTAATCTTAAAATAGTCGCCACAAATTAATCGTTTAAGTTTGTTGTATAATCACTGTTATAGGCGTAAGACTATGTGTTGGGTTCCTAGAGTGAGTAAAAATATGATATGAAATACTCTAGAATTCCTGTGCAAGTATACACAGTCTGCAGCAAGTAATATTATCAATCCAAGGTCTGAATGAGTTTCCACTTTACCTATTTTGTATAACTTTTTAATGGTTTCAAAGATAATAAAAATGATTGGGTTTTTATCGGAATTATGCTGAAGCAAAATAAATGACAGAACAACGAGTAAACAAATAGATAGATAGATTATAGACAGACGCTGGTTAGGTTTTAGTGATTGTTATAAAATATGCTCTAGCAATATTATTGATCATGCATTTCCCGCAGTATTATTAGCGGATTCCTCCCGGAACTCCGAATCTTTTGGGATGTGTTTCAACCCCAATGAAGTGCGACCGATCAGGCACTAGGCAACTGGCTATCCCTAGCTCAGTCACTGGCGTTCACCAATACACAATGATCGTAGTGTGGATAATTGCCACACACTCTCTAAATCATCCCTGAAACTAGAGAGAGCTATCCATACCGGCTGGCCAGGCGGGCATAAAATAAGAATAAGCACAACAATTAACCAAAATGCGATAGTCAATTTATTACTAGAGATGAAGCACAGTAATCACATTATTCCTAACCAACACCCTAAGCTACTTAGTTCATAATCAGCATAGGAATACGAATTACAATCTGAGTATGCATGTCCATAACTACAAGTTAATAAAGAAGGTAAAACTCCCTAATCAGCTTGCGGTTGATGGTGTTCTTGATAATCTTCAATCTCCCTATACTATTCGGCTTCCAAGGGAAAACATGGAATGACTTTGACTTCGACGGCTACTTCCTTTTATAGAAGGATGGGAGGCTTGAATTAGGTCAACTAGGACACGTGTAAGGCTCTCCTTGATCCTTTATCATGAAAATAACTCAATAGAAGTCGGTTCATGAAGTTGGCTAACGAGCTGTGATGTGGCAGTTTCTGCTCCCAGTTTTGCTGCAGCATAGAATTTGCTCCCTCCAGTCGCTCAGCGGCATAATCTGCACAAAATAATTTCCAATGCTTCCATTCTTCCAAATGGGTTAAATCATGTAATATCTCTCTAAAACCAACCCTATTAAGCATTAAAGACACACAAACCCTTATATAAATGAGGCCTAAATAACTACCTTTTGGGCAGTTATCACTATGCACATATTTAATCATTGAATTGAAATAACAAATTACTTGATTATTAATCGCACTAACCCATTACAAGAGCAATACAAACAATTGCATGCAATCCAATCGGTTTAGCAAAAACAAACAATCATAGAACGCTAAGACTATTGATTTAGTTTTGCAACGAGGTTTCAGAGGTTTAGTGCAACAGCCACCGAAGGGTGATCAGCTACTCCTCCTTTGAAATGAGACACTTCTCAGCTAATTCTAATTCCGGAATAACTCATATTCCTATAGGCATTAGCCACCGTTATTTGGTCAAGGATTTGTTAACAACACTTAACTCATCCTCGTAAGTGTAACCCTCCCACTTTCAGATCCCAGAGGCACGCACCAACAGGCTACCGAAGGGAAAGACAACTGTTGGTAATTAGCCTAAGTGACCCTATCCTTTCCAGGAGCTCACGGTGTTACGAATCTTATGATCAGACCCTCCGAAGGGATGGTTGCTCCAGGACAACTCGTAGGCAGATCATAAGACTCTCACGGTGTGACCTATGGGTGGAGACCGAGGGATACGTTGACACGTGTCCCGCTCCCACTTACTATGGGCACTTTCCCCATTCACCTTGTTATTGACTCATGCAAACACTTTCCGAAGGGAGGTCGCGCTAAAACGACACGAAGCCGAGCATGGATCTCACGTTGCGAATATAGGGACATAGGAGCAAAAACTAGATTTAAATCAAGTTTTGATTTTACCTCCCACTAAAGTGACCTACCGTATATTTTAGGGCTTATTAACCTAGATAAATCCGGCTAATTCAATTTATCTAAGTCTAATCCTATTATAACCATTATAATGAGAATTGTAATGTTCTAGGTGAGTTAAACATTTTTAACAAACCTAGCAACACCGTATGCTAACATGACTATGGTTATTTCAACTCAGGTTCTGGGTTTGTTCCCAGGTAGCAGGTGTTCCGTAAACCGTCAGCTTAAATACCTTCAGCCTTAGACAGAACGTAACCGGAAGAGTTCCCTTTTAACCATAGTAATGTAAAATCTTTACTCTAAAGATCTAGGTGTATTAAACTCTTTTAATAAACCTAGTGACATTGCATGCTAACATTTAACCATGATTAATTCAACTCCGGTATTCCGGGTCAGTTCCCAGGTAGGAGGTGTTCCGTAAACCGTCAACTTAAGTACCCTCAACCTTAGACAGAACTTTACCGGTAGAGTTCCCTCATAATCATAGTAATGTTTGTCCTACTTAGTAGGTTAAAACTATTTTTTAAAAAAAAAAACTAAACAAGACTTAATTCTAATCCTATTAGAATTAACAAGATCTTAGGTCTAATTAATTTTAAACATTTTAAAATTAATTCATTTACCTATGATCCTATGTTTGCATGCAATCTTTATTATAGGTTGATGGTTTCTAATCATAAATTTTAAACTATTCAAAATTTTAATGATTAGCTCTATAATCATGCATACTATAGTTTTAAAATAATTAACAATCATATTCAAGTTAATATAATAAGACTATATATATTGTCTTGCATTGCATGAAATTAATATAAAAATTATATTCAACTATGGATGTTTCATGCCCAATGCAACTTTGATTTCCATTATTAATAAATTAACAATTAAATTATTGCCAAAAATGGTAAATCAAAGTAGCATGCTGCAAACAATTTTATTAAATATAACTATTTATATTTAACTATGTATTTGTATGCATCATGCTTATCCTTTTTCATGATATTAATATAACTCAACTATATATTAAAAAACTCATGAAAATAAACCATGCATTTCAATCCATACATTATAACTAATTATAATATATATAAAATGCATGAGCATGCTTTATAACCTAAGGTTGGATTTTAAATCTAAATGACATCCATAAAGCATTTAAATAGCATATAAACCGATTAATTGGCCCCTATGATAAAATACAACACATAAATTACAATAATTTAAGCTATTTTATCCTAAAAACATCCTTCTGTAGCTTCAGAACCGGACTAGACCGCACGAACCGACCCGAACTGCTTCGAACCGGACCCCAAAATGCCAAAACATGCTTGAACCGTGCAAATAATGCATAAATCGGGTCAAATCTCCTTGAACCAGTCAAGAACCGGTCAAACATATCACGAACCGATCAAAAACTAAAGAACCGCGGGAAAATAAAAAAAAAATTCGGACAAATTGCACCAGGCTAGGCTCGAACTCCAGATCTCCGGTTTTATAGAAGGCTATTCAAACAAACACAGGAGCTGCGTGCTTTTGAGACATTTATCGGTTTTACATATATATATATATATAAACATCTGTTCCGCGCAATTCCCACGATTTCGCGAGATCGCGATAGCGTCGCGACGCTTGATGGACAGCGTCGCGACGCTGTTGCGTCTGGAGGCAAAAATTCGAAATTCCAGCTAATGTTCTTCGTGTTTGGCTTCGATTTTGGACGTGATTTTCAACGATCCTCATCATGAAACACCCTAATCTAGACCCGGACTTACAAAGGATAATAGATTTACAAAATATGCCCAAAAACGCAGGGGTCTTTACATTGAACCATTCAAGAAAGCGTAAATCTATGGCCAAATTAATCGAAACCATTTATACCCAAACCATAACATTCAAAATCCCACCAAGAACAAATTGCAAATTTCAATCTAAAATCAAGAACAACTGAGTCTTAGTGAAAGGATAAAAGCCCTACGCAGCGGAAAGTATTACCGAACCTACTCAGAGTCTTACATTCTAATTGAAATACCAATACAATTTGCAAAATATTACAACAATAAATCTATATTTAATGGGTTGTACATAGGCTATAAACATGCTTAAAAATCAACTAGATTGATCCTAGTGATCAAGGATTTCATAGAAAACTTACTTTTGTAGAAAGCCTTGATCAATTCGCCTTTTCTTGCCAATAAGAATGAAAACGTAGCAACCCTCTTCTGCGAACACCACCAATCGGCTACACCTGTATATCTCTAAGACTTCTTGAAGCAGGAGACTTGTGGGAGTCTTTTGGGAGAAATCTCTGAGAGAATGAGAGACCATGGGATGCCTTTCACCCCACCCCAGGGGTCCTATATATAGGTAAAGGCCAAGACCTTTTCGTAATAGGAAAAGATCTAGGAATAAGTTCAAATCTATTATCTGAACAATATCTAATTTTAATAAATAATTAATTAATTCCATAATTAATTAATTACCCAATTAAATATCACATATTTAATCTTTTGGATTTTATTAAAATTAATATAAATCAAATTCATATTAAATTTATTTGAACTCTTTCAAATATTTTCTTTCCTAATAGGAAAAGGTCTCTATTAATAAATAATTAATTAATTCCATAATTAATTAATTATCCAATTAAATATCATATATTTAATCTTAGAGATTAAAATTAATATGAATCCAATTCATATTAAATTTATTTGAACTCTTTCAAATATTTTCTCTCAAGAATTAATTTTTGAAATTAATTAAAAAATTATATTATAAAGTTTCATAAACTTTATATTATAATGCATCAATATACATTATATGATTCCCAGGATAAATTGAACACTTTCAATTTACAATTTATATTTGTTTGCTTCAAGTCTTTTTACGAGCTACCAGTGGGACCTAATGGACCTACAGATCAGAAGCTCCAACGATACGAGACTAATCGGCTTAAACTCATTAACCAAGTTAGTCTCCATTCGTTAACTGTGGGTCATTCCACTAAAGACCCTCAACTGTACTCTTCTCACTGTAGAATATTTCTGTGTCCACGGATATCGACCAATACTACAAGTCAGTCCTTCACGTGTGTTCGTATCCCAGCTGGGTCAAATTACCGTTTTTCCCCTGGTTTACATCTTTGTCCTTAAGTTCCCAGTACTCCTCTAATGAACAACCTGTTTGAGGTCCAACCAACAAACAGAAGTCCCTCTCGTGCCATAGAGAGGGTTGGGCCCATTGTTCAAGTCCCGGAGACACCACTTAAGGGAACACACCTCTACTTACCCTAAAGTCGGGAAGGATCTTGTGTGATTATGTTCCCAGCTCCCCACTCGGTATTGTCCCCAAAATGGTAGGCTTATTGAGTCGGCGTGCTGGTCATTCTCACCCATACAAATCAAAGGACAACTCCTCATGAACAGGAGTCCATAATCCACTCAGGATTGAGACTAAGTTGTCTAGGTCATCCTAGTGAAATAGAAAACAAGCCAACTAACGGTGTTACAGTTAGTGGTTAACTATTTCGCGGTCCGGTCTTATGCAAGCTCATTGCATAGGATACCCCCACTCGTATGTCAACTACATGAACGCGTTGGATCATAGCGTTTGTATCATAATACAAAGTGGGCCTTATCCATAGTGTCACCAAGATAAGGTACCCAGCCTTATCCCTATACTATAGACCCTTTAGGTTGTTACTTGAACATCGATCCCCGTATGTCCCTACATACTAGTTCAAGTTACATACAAACAACCTTGGATCTTAGTTTATTTGATTTGGGTAAAATAGTGCAATATTAAACAATAACATTTTATTGCAGAAACTAAATAACACTTTATTGAACACAAGTATAAAATTTGTTTACATTCACTATCTACGAGTTTTAGGGCATAAAACCCAACACTTAGTAGGCTAGAATTCACTGAGAGACAACTTCAAACCTACTAGAGTTATGATCATAGAAGGGACACCACACTAAGAGGGTTATGCAAATAGATTTTTCTAAGCCATATCAAGCCTTCCTAATTTTCCTTGATGATCTTATGAACCCATGCATTCCATCCTCACCCATCATTTGAGAGGAAGAAGAAAATCCAGAGCTTGAACATGAAGAAAAATTAAATGGAAGTTTTAGTTTCTGCGAGCAAATATTTTGATAAATGATTTTATGTGCTCGTCTTGCTTGTGTTTTGTTCTTTCTGCATATGTTATGTTTTGTTTCTTTGTTTTTATCTGTTGGTTTAAAATCTATCTTTGTCATGATTACGCAAATCTGTGATCTTGATTTTTAATGTAATCAAATGCTGTCTTGTTTGGCACATCTGAGTATCTAACTTAATTTTCTTCTGAATTTTTGAAGCTTGGACTAGCTAACTTAATTAGATCAACGTGTTCTGATCTCCAAAAACCTTTTGCTTGAACATTCCTTCTAGCCTAGTCATGACTGCACCAAAAGTTCTTAGGTAGCATTGCCTTATTTGATCCACCTTAAGCTTAATCTTAGTCCCAAGCTTAGTTTAAAATTCAGATAGGAAAAAATAAGTTTGGGGGTATACTTATCATGTTGCTAATTCATTGAGGACAATGAATAATTTAAGTTTGGGGGACTTTTAGCAACTCCGCTTGTCTTGCCCGAGCATTCCTCTCTTTCATAATAATTTTTTTAGGTTGTTCAGTAACTAGGGACATTTGTGACATCCACAGTTTGTCTTTGGGTCAAAAGATGACCTAGGAGAATATATAAAAAAATGATAAAAATTTTTTGGTAAAAAGAAAAATTTTGGAAAATTTTGCTGAGAAACTTCATAGAGCAAAAGTTTTGAAGGATGAATGATAATCTAGCAGTTTTCTTTCTCTCAGAGCTTAGGTGAGCTTCATCATAAAATGTCGCCATTCTGAGAAGCAAGGGATAGAATAACTAAGGATTTTTGGGCTTAACAATGAGTATTTAGCCTAATTGGTGATAAGTTTGAGGCAAGGGTATACTGCACCATAAAGTGGGTCATTCCATGCTTAAGAGCTTATGACTGTAGGGCTGCTTTAACTCTGAAAAACAAAAATATAAACCCCTTAAAAATGTGTTTAAATATGTCTGATAATAGATCTAGGTTGTGGCAAGTTCTTAGGATTGAGTTAAAGGTGGTGATTATTTGTTCAATGCTGAAAGAATTATTTTAGTGCAGCAGTGCTTGGTTTTGCAGGATGCTCAGGTAAAGGTTGAAGGTAGTGTTGGAATATCTGTTTTGATTGAGTTGTGCTATGACTAATGTTTTGAATTTTCAAGGGAAGGTGAGTTAGTATTGCTCGGGGCGCACAATAGTTCAAGTTTGGGGGTATGATAACTCTCCAAAAGGGAGTTATGTAGGCCTTATTTCTATAGTGATTTGTGTGTCATTTGTGTCAAATGGGGTTGTTTTTAGATGAATATTATATGTTTTAACCCATTTGGAAGAATGGAGGCTTTGGAAGTTATTTTGTGCAGAAAATATTGCTAAGCAACTTGAGGGAGCAAATTTTGTGCTGCAGCAAAGCTGGGAGCAAAAACTGCCACGTCACAGCTCGTTAGCCAACTTAATGAACCGAATTTTGTTGAGTTATTCTCGGGATAAAGGAGCTTGGAGAGCCTGCCATGTGTCCAATTTAACCTAAACCTCATCTTAGAAAAGGAGGAGCCGTCAAAGATAAATTCATTCACGACTTGGAGACCGAATCAATCAGCTGGAGGCCGAATTGACGGCAGAATGGAGATCTAAGAAGACCATTTGAGATTCCACTCAAGAAGACGAAGTTCTTCCATGTTCTTGGAGGTTTGGAGCAGCCATTTCATCCCCATTTGTTGAAAAGGATTAGTATTTCTTGTGTATTTCGTATTATGGATGTGCTTATCGAGATTGCAACGTGTTTTATGTTTTCAATCATGAACTAATTGCTTTGTAGGCATAGGTTAAGAATTATCTGATTGTTATATTTATAAATCTGGAAATTCTATTTGATCATGATCATCTTGAATTATTTTTTATCTTTAATTTCATTATGTGCCCGCCTAGCTAGCCGGTATGTATAGCTTCTCCTAGTTCCAGGGATAATGATTTAGGAGTTGTGTGGCAATAATTCACACTAGATCATTGTGTATTGGTGAATGCCAGTGACTGAGTTAGGGATATCCAGTTGCCTAGTGCTTGATCGGTAGAGCTTCATTGGTTTTGAAACATATTCCAAAAAATCCGGAGTTCCGGGAGGATCCCGTTGATAATACTGCATGAGATTGACAGATCAAAAGAATTGTTGGGGCATCTTTATAAACAATTACAGAAGTCTTAACCTATGTCTGTTTCCATTTTGTTTTCTCTGTCGTAATCATTTACTGCTTTCGCATATATTTTGTTTCAGCATTTTAAAAACCCAATCAATTTAACCAACCTTTTGAAATCACTAAAAAGGCAAATTAAATCAATAGAGGTAGGCTTTTCAAGACGATGTAGATACGATAAATACTTATCACTTGCTGCTAGATTGTGTATACTTGCACAGTATTCTAGAGTTAATTTATCTCAAATTTTTAACCACTTCAGAATTGCAACAGCTATCTATTCGATCTTATCCCCAAAATGGTAAGCTTGTTGAGTCGGCGATGCTGACCACTCTCACCCATGTAGATCAAAGGATAATCTCGCATAAACAGGAGTTCATAGATAGCTCAAGATTAAGAACGAGTTACCTAGGTCATCTATGAGAAATAGTCAGTTTCTTCAGTAAACGACGTTATAAAGAGAAAGTAACTTATTGCATAAGACGCCCCCACTCGCATGCCACAACATGAACGATTTAGGATAACGCACCCAACCGTATCCTTATACTATAGACTATTTTGACTATAAACTTGAACTTGATCCTACGATATGTCTCTACATATAGTTCGAGTATTCATTTTATAGCCAATGATCATAGTTTATTGGATTTAGGTTAATCATTCGCAATTTACATATTCAATAACATCTTTTACTGAATAACCTCAATAATGTCTTTATTGGAAATAGAATATGTTTAATGATTTACAAACTACGAGTTTATAGGACATTAAACCCAACAAAATCCCACTTGGACCAGAAACTCTAGTGGGGTATAGGAAGTTAGGTGTGAGAGATACATAAAGACAATAAACTAGGGCATCAACCATACCCTTACAATTCTCCCACTTGCCCTAGTCTAACAAAGCTCGTAAACTTATATTAACTAGGTGACCCTAAAAAACTTTAGCCGTGAGGGGTTTTGTAAACGGATCAGCCATGTTGTGCTCCGAAGCAATATGCGTGACGATCACATCTCCTCGTTGGACGATCTCCCTGATGATATGATATTTGTGGTCAATATATTTTCCTCGCTTGTGACTTCGAGGTTCCTTAGAGTTTGCAACTGCTCCACTGTTATCACAATAGAGGGTGATAGGCAGTTGCATATTTGGAACAATTTCCAACTCTGTTAGGAATTTTCTTAGCCATACTGCCTCTTTTGCTGCTTCACAGGCGGCTACGTACTCTACTTCCATGGTAGAGTCAGCAATGCAACCTTGCTTAATACTCCTCCATACTATTTCTCCTCCATTTAGAGTAAACATAGATCCCGATGTTGATTTTCTTGAATCTATATCGGTCTGAAAATCTGAGTTAGTGTATCCTGTAAGGATCAGATCCTGAGCTCCATACACAAGCGTATAATCCCTAGTTCTCCTTAGATACTTAAGGATGTTTATAACGGCAGTCCAATGCGCATGTCCAGGATTGGACTGATATCTGCTGACAGTTTCAAAGGCATAGCATATGTCGGGTCTGGTACACAGCATGGCATACATCAAACTACCAACTGCTGATGCATAAGGAATACGTCTCATTTCCTCATCCTCTCGAGGTGTCTTAGGACTTTGTTCCTTTGACGGCTGAACCCCGTGCCTAAAAGGTAATAACCCTTTCTTGGAGTTCTGCATCGAATATCGTACCAACATTTTTTCGATATATGATGCTTGAGACAGTGCTAGCCTTTTGTTCTTTCTATTTCTTATGATTTGGATACCCATAACAAATTGAGTCTCACCCAAATCATTCATTTGGAATTGAGTTGCTAGCCATTGTTTTACGTCAGTTAGGAATTCTACATTATTCCCAATAAGTAGGATATCATCTACATATAGAACTAGAAAAGCTACAGTGGATTTGATGATTTTCTTATAAACACAAGGTTCATCAACATTTTGCTCAAAGCCATACGTTTTGATCGCAGTGTCAAAACGTATATTACAGGATCTTGATGCTTGTTTTAATCCATAAATGGATCGTTTAAGTTTGCAAACCTTTTGCTCATCACCTTGGACTATGAATCCCTATGGTTGAGCCATATAGATAGTCTCTTCAAGATTGTCGTTCAAAAAGGCAGTCTTGACGTCCATTTTCCATATTTCATAATCATAATATGTTGCAATGGATAAGAGTATTCTAATCGACGTAAGCATGACAACAGGAGAAAAGTTTCTTCAAAATCCACTCCTTCCCTCTGGTATAACCCTTTGCCACAAGTCGAGCCTTAAAAGTTTGAACCTTACCGGCTTGGTCTTGTTTTCTTTTGTAGATCCATTTGCAACCAATAGGTTTTACCCCATCTGGTTGCTCTACAAGATCCCAGACCGAATTGAAGTACATTGACTCTATTTCGAGATCCATGGCTTTGATCCACTAGTCCTTATCAACATCATTCATTGCCTGATTAAAGGACAATGGATCCTCTACACCATCATCAGATATGATGGTTTGAGTTTCTGCTAAACCTGATAGCGAGAATAGCTAAATACTTTTATTTATTTAATTTAGCTAGTCTTTTATGATGTTTGGGCCATTTTATTGTGCTTAATTGTTTATTTTGTAGGAAAGCTTTTATTAGAGTTAAAACGTGGAATAAGAATTAATCGGGTGTTCGGGACGTGAAAAGATGCCAAAGAACCAAAAAGATTCAAGTAACAAGAAGCCAAGAGAGGGCATTCTACCCATTAGCGTCGAGATGCCACTCTTGGAGCGTCTCGACGCTATGTTTCCTTAATGAGAATACGCGGCAGACTTACAGCGTCTCGACGCTGTGATAGGAAGCGTCCCGACGCTACCGCATTTCCTTTTCTGAAACGCGCGTTTTGAAGGCAGCGTCTCGACGCTAAGACGAAAAATCTTCTATATAAGCTTCTTTTCGGCTAGGTTTGAGGGGACTTCGATTTGGGGACTTTTGGAGCCGACAATAGGACAGAATTGAGGGATTCTTGAGCTGAAGCAAAGGGGACGAGTTGGAAATCAACCCATTGTTCGTGGGGATCGTGACGGGGACGTTCGGTCTTGGCCTACAACGAGTCTATTTCTCTTTTCCCTTCCTTTATTTAGTTTTGATGGCTTGTTTAGACTTAGTTTATATTGTAACGAGGATTATGTGTAGCTAAGTTTAATTCTTAGGGATTGATGTAGCCGTTGGGCACGTTGTGGATTGATTTACTGATTTTATGCTATTGATTTCATTTATGCATATGTTGTATCCTTAATGCTTTCGATTTACTGGCCATAAATTGATTGATGTTTACATTTGAATCTAACTCGGGAGAGAGGATTTAAATTAGTATTCCGTATGCATAACTAGAATTTAGCTAAAAATCGGGAGATTAAGGTTAATTCTAGAAATTGTTATAAAGGTTAGCCTTATTGCCTTGTATGTTTATTGGATTTAGATAGGAATATCGAGTTCAATTGCATATGGGAGAATCATGTATGCTCGGGAGAGATATGTGTGATTTTTGTTGCCAAGATTTATGAATCATAGTATTTGTTAATTCGTTTATTAATCCATAACTCCAATTGGTGAAATCAAATCCCTAAGACCAATTATTCCCATTAGATTGTCACTTTTTACTTTAGTTTTGTATTTGATTAATTCATATTCTCATTCAATTTGATTCCCTAAATAAAATTGGTCAAAAGTATTTTCGATAATTAAAATTTGGCTAGACGCCAATCCAGAGGACGACATTCGATTGCAAAATCACTATATTATTACTTGACCCGTACACTTGCGGTTAGCAAATTGCACATCAAGTTTTTGGCGCCGTTGCCGGGGATTGGCATATTTAGCCAATTTTAATATCGAAGAAAAATTGTCCGATCTTAGTTTAGGGTGTATTCTATTTTGTTGCTATTTTTGTTATTTTTGTTTTTGGGTAGATTGCATTTTTCCTTTATTGTTTTTCTTTTCCATTCTTAAATTTTTCCATATTTAGATTTTTCCTTATTTGTTTGAATTTTCCATTGATAGATTTTTAGTTTTTCCTTTTTAGATTAGTTTTTCCTTATTTGTTAGTTTCCTTATTGTTTTTTTTTTTTTGTCTTATCTATTTTTGCATTCCATATTAGTTTATTTTCTTCCTTTTATAGATTATATTTTCCTTATTTAGATTTCATTATTTTTCTTTTTCTTGTTTATTTCCTAATCTATTTTCTTTCCTTTTCTTTTATTTTCTTTTTTTTAGGTTAGCTTAGATTGTGCATGCGAAAGGTTAGGGAATTGGCCTTAGTTCCCTTGGATCCAGAAATAGAAAGAACATTCAATAGACTTCGAAGGGAAAATCAAGAAAATATCCAAATGGCCAATCCTAATCCTAAGGAGCCTAAGCCCATCTGGGACTACTTTCAGCCGATCTTTCAGGAGCAACAATCAGGGATCGTCTATGCCCCAATTAATGCTAACAATTTTGAGCTGAAAACAGGTCTCATTCAGATGGCTCGAGATTGTGCCTACAGGGGATCGCCCATGGAGGATCCAAATTCTCATCTGAAATCCTTCCTAGACATCTGTGGGACGGTAAAGTTAAATGGTGTTTCTGAAGATGCCATTCGCTTACGTTTATTTCCTTTTTCGTTGCAGGACAAAGCGAGGGACTGGTTACAATCTATTCCACCTGGGAGCATTACCACTTGGGATGCTTTGGTCCAGGCATTCTTAAAGAAGTTCTTTCCTCCTGCCAAGATGGTCAAACTGAGGACCGAAATTGGGACATTTCAGCAACAATTCGATGAGCAGTTGTTCGAGGCTTGGGAGAGATTTAAAGAGCTGCTAAGGAAGTGCCCTCAGCACGGATATCCTGACTGGCTACAGGTTCAATTATTTTACAATGGATTAACTCCTAGCACGAAAACTATTGTTGATGCAGCTGCAGGTGGGACTCTGTTGTCCAAGACTGTTGAGAGTGCTAGGACTTTGTTAGAGGATATGGCCACCAACAGCTATCAGTGGCCATCTGAGCGGTCGGGACCCAAAAAGATTGCTGCTGGAGTGTTCGAGTTTGACAACGTAAGTGCACTTCAGGCTCAGATGTCCTCCTTGGCTAATGCATTTTTAAAGTTTTCAGGTTCAGGGAATGCTCAATCAATTGAGTCTGCAGCTGCCCTTGCATCCCAGACTCAGGGGGAAAATCTCGAGCAGGTTCAGTATGTTTCGAATTATAATTCTAGGGGGTATAATAATAATTCCACACCTACACATTATCACCCTAGCAATAGAAATCATGAGAATTTTTCCTATGCTAATAATAAGAATGTTTTGAATCCTCCTGGCTTCACTCCTCAAAGTCAAGAAAATAAGAAATCTTTAGAAGACCTTGTTGGGGCTTTTATTGCAGAATCAAGTAACAGGTCAAATAAGCTTGAGGAGGCCGTGATTGCAATAAACACCACTGTCAATGGTCATTCTGCAGCAATCAAGAATATAGAGACTCAGCTGGGACAACTGGTAACTGTTGTCAACTCTATGAATAAAGGTAAAGCCCCAGTTGAACAGGAGAAATCTTCTTTGGAGTACTGCAAGGCCGTATCTGTGCATTATGAGGAGGAGATTAAATTAGCTGAAGAGGAGAAAACTACTGAACCAGAGGAACTCACAGGAGGAGTTGAAGAAGGCACCACCTCAAACGAAGCTGAAAAGCTTAATCCTGAGCCTTCTATCCCTTCTCCTACTGTTTTAGTTCCTAAATCAAAGAAAAAGAAAAATTCTAAAGTTAAGTTTGACAAGTTTTTAGATGCTTTTATGAGTTTGCATGTTAATATTCCTTTTTCAGATGCCTTGGAGCAGATGCCTCACTACAGAAAATTCATGAAGGAATGGCTCAACAAGAAGAAAAAGGAAAAGCAGTTGGAGACTGTATATCTTGCATCGACGTGCAGTGCTCGTGTCCAACAGGGAGTACCAGAGAAATTGTCTGACCCAGGGAGTTTTACTATTCCTTGTAATTTTGGTACTTATTCTTGTAGAGCACTATGTGATCTGGGGGCTAGCATAAATATAATTCCTCTATCATTATGTAAAAAGCTTAACATAGGAGACATAAAATCTACTTCTATTAGACTTCAGTTGGCTGACCAGTCTTTGGTTAGTCCATATGGGATTGTTGAGAATATTCTGATTAAAGTAGGTAGATTTTTCCTTCCTGTTGATTTCTTTGTGCTAGATATTAAAGAGAATCCTGCTATGCCTATCATTTTAGGGAGACCATTCCTTGCTACAGGGAGGGTTATAATTGATATTGAACGCAGGGAGCTAATCATAAGAGTCCAACAGGAGAAGGAAGTTTTAAAAGCTTTTGAGGACCCTAAGAACACATCAGATACAATGATGGTGGGCTACAGGAGAGGTGTTAGGAAGAGCACCAGTGATGGAAAATCTGACAGGAGACCACCCTGATGCATATTTGGTCAATACGTCGAGCTAATGACGTTAAACAAGCGCTTTTGGGAGGCAACCCAAGTAAGTTTAGTGTGTTTTCTTTTTGTTTTTGATTTATTGTTTGTTTTTGTTTTGTAGGTCTTGTTTTCTTTCTCTCCTTTGCTTTCAAGCTTTCAAGATTCAAATCTTTCAGTCAAGAAGTCATCATTATTCCAGGCCAGTATTGTTCACCCCTTTCATTCTTTTATTTTTCTCATGCTTGTTTATGCTTTATTTTCTTTATACATTGAGGACAATGCATGTTTTAAGTTTGGGGGTGGATTAGCATGTTTGTGGAGCCCTTGAGCATCTGAGTTCGGGCTATAGTTTTGAGCTTTCTTTGAATTATGCATATAGTTGTTGTCTGGATGTATTTTTGCATGATTATGACATCCTAGGATAGGCTTTCTTGTCAATTTTCAAGCTTGTGATGAGTTGTTAGCGTGAGTGCCCAAAAAGGGAGACTTTTTAAAACGTTTCTAGGAGATGGCTTGCATGAGTAGAGTATTTGTCTTGGCTAGATTTGGATTTGAATGCTTAGGAGCGAATTATTGGGTTCATATGCTTGTTGTCACCTCGATAGGTGTAGGGTAGAGCTAAAGAGTTAATTTTTTTGCAAATTAGCATGTTTGATCTTGCTTAGGAGAAAAGAAAAGAATATATGCTTATCATGTTCATAACGAAAAATCATTCTTGTTGTTATTGTTGAGAAAAAAAAATAATAATGCCATGGCTTGTGCACAATATGCAATGGTTAATAAAGATTAAGGCAAAAAGAGCTACCCCTGTTGTGATCAGTTAGGCCAACCAGAGAAAACTCAGGTTAAGGGTCCCTGCAATAGGTGTGTGAAAGCTAGTGCCACATATAAATGCTTAATTCAATTGTTAATTAAAAGCACCTAAGTATGGAGGAAAACAAACTAATTTGTTCCATTAACTCATTAGTGAAACCTTAGTGCCAGTGTAGAGGGAAATGAGTTAGGAGTTTAATAATCCAATCCCGGGCTAGTAGAGTCTGATCTTGTTGAGTTAGATCTCGCTTGTGCAAGTTAATTTTGGAAAAATTTTAATTTGTCTCCCTCATTGGTCCTTGTGTGCATGTCTCTTGCTTGCTTGACTACTGACTTTTGAGCCTTGAGGATTGAGTTATGATTGTTGCATCCATTCTTCCATTGTATGTTTGATTTGTAGTTTGCTCGAGGACTAGCAAAAGCTTAAGTTTGGGGGTATTTGATAGCGGGCATAGCTAGCTACTTTTATTTATTTAATTTAGCTAGTCTTTTATGATGTCTGGGTCATTTTATTGTGCTTAATTGTTTATTTTGTAGGAAAGTGTTTATTAGAGTTAAAACGTGGAATAAGAATTAATCGGGTGTTCGGGACGTGAAAAGATGCCAAAGAACCAAAAAGATTCAAGTAACAAGGAGCCAAGAGAGGGCATTCTGCCCATTAGCGTCGAGACGCCACTCTTGGAGTGTCTCGACGCTACGTTTCCTTAATGAGCATACGCGGCAGACTTACAACGTCCCGATGCTGTGATAGGAAGCGTCCCGACGCTACCGCATTTCCTTTTCTGAAACGCGCGTTTTGAAGGCAGCGTCTCGACGCTAAGACGAAAAATCTGCTATATAAGCTTCTTTTCGGCTAGGTTTGAGGGGACTTCGATTTGGGGACTTTTGGAGCCGACAATAGGATAGAATTGAGGGATTCTTGAGCTGAAGCAAAGGGGACGAGTTGGAAATCAACCCATTGTTCGTGGGGATCGTGACGGGGACGCTCGGTCTTGGCCTACAACGAGTCTATTTCTCTTTTCCCTTCCTTTAGTTAGTTTTGATGGCTTGTTTAGACTTAGTTTATATTGTAACGAGGATTATGTGTAGCTAAGTTTAATTCTTAGGGATTGATGTAGCCGTTGGGCACGTTGTGGATTGATTTACTGATTTTATGCTATTGATTTCATTTATGCATATGTTGTATCCTTAATGCTTTCGATTTACTGGCCATAAATTGATTGATGTTTACATTTGAATCTAACTCGTGAGAGAGGATTTAAATTAGTATTCCGTATGCATAACTAGAATTTAGCTAAAAATCGGGAGATTAAGGTTAATTCTAGAAATTGTTATAAAGGTTAGCCTTATTGCCTTGTATGTTTATTGGATTTAGATAGGGATATCGAGTTTAATTGCATATGGGAGAATCATGTACGCTCGGGAGAGATATGTGTGATTTTTGTTGCCAAGATTTATGAATCATAGTATTTGTTAATTCGTTTATTAATCCATAACTCCAATTGGTGAAATCAAATCCCTAAGACCAATTATTCCCATTAGATTGTCACTTTTTACTTTAGTTTTGTATTTTATTAATTCATATTCTCATTAAATTTGATTCCCTAAATAAAATTGGTCAAAAGTATTTTCGATAATTAAAATTTGGCTAGTCACCAATCCAGAGGACGACATTCGATTGCAAAATCACTATATTATTACTTGACCCGTACACTTGCGGTTAGCAAATTGCACATCAAAACCCATGTAGCGGTCGGCTTGTATTATAACCCTCCCACTACGTCGAGGCTCTCTCACTATTTGAGATGGATGTGTTTGATCAACAACTTTTGATGGACTAGCTTGATCTACAACTTTTGTAGATTCTTTTGTAGTTTTTCTTGAAATCTCATCTAATACTAGTTTACTGCGAGGTCGATGATCTTTTATGTGATCTTCCTCTAGGAAAATAGCGTTTTTCGATACAATCACTTTATTATCCTGAGGATTGTAAAATAGACCACCTTTCGTTTCTTTAGGATATCCTACAAATATTCACAATTTTGAACGTCGTTCCAATTTCTTTGGGTTTTGTACCAACACATGTGTCGGGCATCCCCAAATTCTGAAGTGACGTAAACTACCTTTACGCCCTTTCCATAGCTCATAGGGTGTTTCAGAAACACTTTTAGAGGGAACCATGTTCAAAATGTATACAACAGTCTCAACTGCATATCTCTAGAACGAATCAGGCAACTGAGCATAGCTCATCATTGATCGAACCATGTCTAACAAAGTTCGGTTTCTCCTCTCTGATACACCATTTTGTTGTGGTGTAATAGGGGCTGAGAGTTGAGACGTAATTCCATGTTCTATCAAACAGTCATGGAATTGTAGGTCCATATATTCTCCACCTCGATCGTAGTGTTTTAATCGTTTTACCTAAGTGGTTCTCAACCTCGGTCTTGTACTCTTTGAACTTTTCAAGGGCTTCAGACTTGTGATGCATTAGGTAAAGGTAGTCATACCTTGAATAATCATCAATGAAACTGACGAAATATTCATACCCTCCTCGTGCTATGACATTCATAAGACCACAGATATTCGAATGCACGAGTTCTAAGGGTTCTTTGGCCCTATAACCATTTTCCGAAAAAGGTCGTTTGGTCATTTTTCCCTCGAGGCAGGACTCACATGGTGGTAACGAGTCATCTTCTAACTGATTTAGTAGTCCACTCTTTACCAATCTTTCAATCCTACTCTGATTTATGTGGTCTAATCTCAAGTGCCAAAGATCGGTATTAGGAGAAACTTTTCGCCTTTTGTTTTGAGTTTCCGCTACTTTAAACATCTCCGTATTAAAAATAGCTTTAACTTTAATTGGCCTTAACACGTATAAGTTGCTTTCAAGTTTTGCAGAACATATATGCATACCTCTTTTGTTAACAAACACTTTATTAATATCAAAAGATACTTGGTATTCATGTTCAATCAAATAAGAGATAGAAATTAAGTTCCTTTTTATATCGGGAATGTACAAGACATTTTCAAGTAGTAAAAATCTATCTCCAAAAGACAATTTAAGAATTCCAGAAGCTCTGGCTTAGACGACCTCTCCAGTTCCAACTCTGAGAGTTACTTCGCCATCTGCCAGCATATGTCAGGAACTAATTTCCTGTAAAGAAGAGCAGACATGGTTAGTCGCTCCTTAATCTAATATCCAGGCAGAGCTATCTTGCTCAACTAAGCATGTTTCGATAACGAGCAAATCAAATTTACCTTGTTTTTCTGTTTCAGCCTTCTTTTCCGCAAGGTATTTGGGACAAATTGCGTTTCCAATGACCATCTACATTACAATGGAAACATTTTCCTTTATATGCAACTTTAGTTTTTGCCTTGCTTCCCATTGGATCCTTTCCTTTCCCTTTTTCCTTTTTTTTCGTCATCTGAATACTTTTATTCTTTGAAGTGGAAGGTCCAGACTTGGTTCCTGAGGACGATCCCTTTTGGAACCTCTTGGTTGTGGCAACGTTTGCTTCCTCTTCATGTCCCCTCTTGGTGAGACTTTGGTAGGTGAGACTTTGGTAAGTCTGGAGCTCATTTAGCAAAGTAGTCAAGTTAAAGTCTATTTTGTTCATGACAACGTTTGTCCTGAACTGAATGAAGCTCTTCGGAAGAGACTCCATTATAAAACTTACTTGACTACCCTCGTCAATAGTAGCACTGTTTACTTCAACGATGTTAAATTGAACCGTCATGTTCAAAACATGTTCCCTAACTGAAGCACATTCCTTCATTCGGGAATTGTAAACATTCTTGAAAGCTTCGTGCCTGATTAGCGAGGACGGTTGTCCAAACATACCCTGCAACGAAGTCATGATCTCCCTTGCGGTGACCATCCTCTCGTGCTTTTTAGACAAGACATCCGAAATGCTTGCTAAAATATAAACTCTTGCTTTATCATTTGCTCGAGTCCATTTCTCATATGTTTCCCGAACAATTCGGTTTGTTTACGAGCCAGGGTTAGGTGGACACTCTTCGGTAAGGACAAATGTAAAATCCTCGATTACTAGTATGGTATTCAGATTAGACTTCCAAGTTCCATAATTATCCCCGTTAAGCTTATCCGAAGCGAGTAATTGTACTAGTGAGCTAGACATGCTGAAAAATTAAACAAAGCTAATAGTAATTTGCTTATTAACCGTTTTTGACAGAACCCAATCAGTTTTTAGCAAAAGTAATAATGTACCCAGGATTATTATTTTGCAATGACACATTAGTGAGTTAGAGCAACCGCTACCGAGGGGCAATCAATCACTCCTTCACTAAACCAAGACGTTCTTGACTAAATAGTAATCCCAGAATAACTCTTATTCCTATATTTGTTTAGTTATCGTTACATTTGGTCATGGATATACTAACACTTAGTAACCCTTGTAAGTGTGACCCGCCATTTTAAGATTACAAAGAACGACCCCAACAATGCTACCGAATGGAAAAGCTAATGTTGGAAATGGTCTTAAGTAATCCTATCCATCTCTGGAGTTTGCGTTGTTCCGATCTCCATGTTACAACCCTCCGAATGGTTAGTAGCTCCAGGGCATACAAGTAGGCGCAACATGGAAATCTCACGGTGCAACCTAACGGAGGAGACCGCAGGATGTGTTGACACACTTCCTTCACTCACTTACTATAAATACTTTCTCCATTCACCTTGTTATTGATTTATGCAAACACCTTCCGAATGGAGCAGTTGAGGTATAATCATCACGAGGCCAAGCATAAATCTCACCTTGTGAACAAACGGGAGAACGTGAAAGGGAAATTGATTTGATATATCTCTCGCCTCCCACTAAGTATTTTAAACGGGTTTGGGTATACTTATACTTAGGCGAATTCTGGCTAATTGAATAACACTAAGTCTAAGTTCATTTAAACTTACGATGTATAGGTCATAACGATTAAAACCTCACATCACACACGTGCATGCTCATAAAACTGGGTTAACTATAACTCAAGAACCGACTCGATGCCCAGGTAGGAGGTGTTCCGTAAACCGTCAACTTAAATACCCCCAGCCTTAGACAACATCTTGTCGGGTGAGTTCTCTTGTAACCAATGTTTTAAAAGCTTATCGACCTATTTGAATCTAATTGAAATCGAACGAAAATTTGGATTCAATTTAACCCTAAGTGAGCATGCACATTTTCTTTGTTATAGATTTTAAATTTCTAAGTTATTTAAAACAATTATAAATCTAATCTATAACAACCTTGCCTTTTGAATGTAACTCTTATAATCAAAACTCTAAGGAAATTTCATGCTTCATGCTAGCTTAATTTTATCTTTTAATATATAACTTTTATATATCAGTTAATCAATTTTAATTAACCATTCAAGCATGAATCTTCCTAAATCAATACAACACTTATATCAATAAAAAATGAAATTTCCCTCATGCATTTGAATTATTAATAACACTTATTAAAATTAAAATTGCACGATCAAGCTTTCCTATGGTGGGATTTTAAACTATATGGCATGCTCATAATGCACATACATTTAATCTAATTAAGCCATACATTCTCAATGCATAAAAGAAATTAAATCAAGCTAAAATGGAATGGTTTGGCAATTTAAAAAAAGCAATTAACTAATTATTACAATAATAATTAATAAAAATTGCTTGAATCAATCTCGAGCTTAACGAACCGACTTGAACCAACCCTCCAAGGAGTGAACCGACCTTCAAATAAGTGTATAGGGGCTGAACTAGCTGCAGGCAAAATGAACCGGACCAAGGACAACAGGCAAACCGAACCGGAATCTGGAAAAAACTGGGCTGCTGGAAATTCTTCATCAGCGTCGGAACGCTACTTGAAGAGTGTCCCGACGCTGTCACGAACAGAAGCATTTTGTTGTTGTTTTTTGCTGCGTCCTCTCCCGTTTTTCTTCGATTTTAAAGCCTATATGGACTCTAATGACTCTATAAAAATTACAGACTCTAGTACACACATTAACGCTCTTACATTTTCGAGCAATTACAATTTCATGAAGATTTGAAAGCTCAAAAAATTGCCAAACCAGAACACTTCCATTTTAGCACACAGAAAATTCAATTTCAAAATGGTACCCACCACAGCAAAATTAATACAAGTTAAGTGCTCTAATCATGCTCTGATACCAATTGAATGTGTTCATATAACACATGCGGAAGCAATTGAAGATCGAAAACACTTAACTCATTCAATTTTACTCCTAAAGCAATTGAAGAACACAAACCTTTGTAGCTCACTTAAATGGAACTCCTTGTGGTTTTTCTTCTCCTATGCTCCTTGGACAACCTCTAGAGTCTTCTCTACTATTCTCCGGACCAAGAACGACTTGTGGGATTCTTATAGAGATAGGGAATGGGAAGGGAATGTGATAACTGCCCAAAAGGTAGTTGTTTAGGCCTCAATTATATAGGGATTTGTGTGTCCTTTATGCTTATTAGGGTTGGTTTTGGATAGATATTACATGTTTTAACCCATTTGGAAGAATGAAAGCATTGGAAATTATTTTGTGCAGATTATGCTGCTGAGCGACTATAGGGAGCAAATTCTGTGCTGCAGCAAAACTGGGAACAAAACTGCCACATCACAGCTCGTTAGCCAACTTCATGAACCGACTTCTGTTGAGTAATTTCCGTGATAAAGAAGCAAGGAGAGCCCTACACGTATCCAAGTTGACCTAATTCAAGTCTCCTCTCCTTCTATAAAAGGAAGTAGCCGTCCAAGTCAAACTCATTCCATGTTTTCCCTTGGAAGTCGAATATTTTAGAGAGATTGAAGATCATCAAGAACACCATCTTCCGCAAGCTGATTAGGGAGTTTATTTTCTTTATTAACTTGTGGTTATGGACATGCATACTCAGATTGTAATTCGTATTCCTATGCCTATTATGAACTAAGTAGCTTAAGGTGTTGGTTAGGAATAATGTGATTACTGTGCTTCATCTCTAGTAATATATTGACTATCGCATTTTGGTTAATTGTTGTGCTTATTCTCATTTTATGCCCGCCTGGCCAGCCGGTATGGATAACTCTCTCTAGTTTCAGGGATGATTTAGAGAGTGTGTGGCAATTATCCACACTACGATCATTGTGTATTGGTGAACGCCAGTGACTGAGCTAGGGATAGCCAGTTGCCTAGTGCTTGATCGGTCGCTCTTCATTGGGTTTGAAACATATCCCAAAAGATCCGGAGTTCTGGGAGGAATCCGCTAATAATACTGCGAGAAATGCATGATCAATAACATTGCTAGAGCATATTTTAGAACAATCACTAAATCCTAACCAGCGCCTGTCTTTAATCTGTCTATATATTTGTTTACTCGTTGTTCTGTCATTTATTTTGCTTCAGCATAATTCCGATAAAACCAAATCATTTTACTATTCTTGAAACCATTGGAAAGTTACACAAAAATAGGTAGAGTGGAAACTAATTCAGGGCTCGGATTGATAATATTACTTGCTGCAGACTGTGTATACTTGCACAAGAATTCTAGAGTATTTTATATCATATTTTTACTCACTCTAGGAACCCAACAAGTTTTTGGCGCCATTGCCGGAGACTTGGATAAGTTTTTATCTGATCTATTTTGTGTATGTGTTTTAGTGGTTTGGTGCTAGAACTTTTTGATTGTTTCTTTTGCTTTTTTTTAGGTGTGATTTTGGTGCATGAGCGATCCGCATGGGGTACGGTTTGAGCTCGATCCAGAAATTGAAAGGACATTTAGGAACAGAAGGAGGGAGCAGCGCAGAAACCAGATGGAGAACGTGCCACGTCTTCCGGAGGGTCCTGAAGGTCCAGCAGCAGCGAACCCCCAGCAGAATCCGTTGCGGCAGCAAAACCCACTGTTTGAGCAAAATGAGCAGCAGAATAATCAGGCTGAGAATCCTATCTTGATAGCGAACGATAGGACCAGAGCCATTCGAGCATATGCTGTCCCGATGTTTAATGAGTTGAATCCAGGGATTGCACGTCCCCAAATTCAAGCAGCAAATTTTGAAATGAAACCTTTAATGTTTCAGATGTTGCAAACCGTTGGGCAATTCCATGGTTTGTCATCTGAAGACCGTCATTGACATCTTAAGTCTTTTCTAGGAGTTAGTAATTCTTTTGTAATTCAAGGAGTGCCTAGAGATGCTCTTACATTAACTTTGTTCCCGTATTCTCTTAGAGATGGAGCAAAATCATGGTTAAACTCTTTTTCTCAAGGGTCAATTAGGACGTGGGATGAGTTAGCTGAAAAATTTTTGAGTAAATCTTTCCCGCCTAATAGAAACGCTAAATTAAGGAGTGAAATAGTAGGGTTTAGGCAACTTGAGGATGAGACTTTTAGTGAGGCTTGGGAAAGGTTTAAGGAGCTTTTGCGAAAGTGTCCCCACCATGGGTTACCTCATTGTATTCAAATGGAAACATTCTACAATGGTTTAAATGGAGTAACCCAATGTATGGTCGATGCTTCTGCTGGAGGGGCCCTTTTGGCAAAAACTTTTGATGAGGCTTATGAAATTTTAGAGAGTATATCTATTAATAGTTGTCAGTGGTCGGATGTTAGAGGCACTAATAAAAAGGTTAAGAGTGTATTAGAAGTTGATGGTGTGTCCAGCATCAGGGCTGATCTTGCTATGATTGCTAACGCTCTTAAGAATATGACAGTGATTAGTCATCAGCAGCCACCAGCTATGGAGCCTACTGCAGTGGTGAACCAAGTCACGAATGAAGCATGTGTCTATTGTGGTAAAGACCACAACTACGAGTTTTGCCCCAGCAACCCAGCTTCTGTGTTTTTTGTAGGTAATCAGAGGAACAACCCTTATTCTAATTTCTATAATCCAGGTTGGCGCAACCACCCCAACTTCTCATGGGGAGGTCAAGGAAGTAACGTACAAGCGCAACAAAAGATGAACCAACCGGGATTTGCTAAAGCGCAGGTATTGCCCCAACAAAATAAGCAGGCTTTGCCCCAGCAAAATTCGGGAAACTCTCTCGAAGCGATGATGAAAGAATTTATGGCTCGTACAGATGCTGCAATTCAGAGTAATGAAGCTTTGATGAGGGCCCTGGAATTGCAAGTGGGTCAGCTAGCTAATGAGCTAAAGGCAAGACCTCAAGGGAAACTTCCCTCCGATACTGAACACCCTCGAAGGGAAGGTAAGGAGCAGGTAAAGGCAGTAACCCTTAGGAGTGGTAAGCCACTAGAAGAGTCTAGAAAGACCCAGGATTTAAATAATAATAGTGATAATAATGTTGTTGTCGAGAAAGAGTTGGAGTCTGGTCAGGGTGCTGGAGGCAGCAAAGAGAATGCTGGAGCATCTGGTTCTGAGCCAGATGTAGAACCACCATATGTGCCGCCCCCACCTTATGTACCACCTCTACCTTTTCCACAAAGGCAAAAGCCTAAGAATCAGAATGGTCAATTTAAAAAGTTTTTAGAGATTCTTAAGCAGATGCATATAAATATCCCTTTAGTAGAAGCTATTGAGCAAATGCCTAATTATGTTAAATTTCTTAAGGATATTTTGACTTAAAAGAAAAGATTAGGTGAATTTGAAACTGTATCTCTTACTGAGGAGTGTAGTGCTATTCTTAAGAATGGGCTACCCCCCAAGGCTAAGGATCCAGGGTCATTTACCATACTTGTGTCTATAGGTGGAAAAGAATTAGGTAGAGCACTCTGTGATTTAGGCGCAACCCCCCAAGGCTAAGGATCCAGGGTCATTTACCATACTTGTGTCTATAGGTGGAAAAGAATTAGGTAGAGCACTCTGTGATTTAGGCGCAAGCATTAACCTTATGCCTCTTTCGGTCTATCGGAAGTTAGGTATTGGTGAAGCTAGGCCTACCACAGTAACACTCCAATTAGCTGATAGGTCTATCACATATCCAGAGGGTAAAATTGAGGATGTCTTAGTAAAAGTTGATAAATTCATATTTCCTGTTGATTTTATTATTTTCGACTATGAGGCTGATAAAGATGTCCCAATTATTCTAGGTCGTCCATTTTTGGCTACTGGTAGGGCATTAATAGATGTTCAAAAAGGGGAATTAACAATGAGAGTCTGTAATGAGGAAGTGAAATTTAATGTGTTTAAAGCCATGAAGTATCCAGACGAGATGGAGGATTGCTTCTTCATCAGGATTCTGGAGAGCACAGTTATTGAGACGGCAATACAGGATTCGGCTGATAAGCATTCGGAAAAGCATGGAGAAGTTAGTGTAGAAGATTTTGAATTTTGTTCTTTAGATAGGAAAAAAGAAAAAGAATTGTTTAGATGTGAGGATATTTTTTAGTCTTTAGATTTAGATCGAAGGAAGGCTCCACCAATTAAGCCATCCCTGATTGAGGCACCTACTTTAGATTTGAAACCCTTACCGGATCATCTAAAGTATGTGTATCTTGGGGAAAGTGAGACGTTGTCCATTATTGTTGCATCAGATTTAATGCCGGAGCATGAGGAGGCCTTAATAAAATTGCTGCAACAATATCGCAAGGCTATAGGTTGGAAATTGGCTGATATTCAGGGAATTAGCCCATCTTTTTGTATGCACAAAATCACTCTAGAGGAGGGATCCTTTAGGAGTATTGAGCAACAAAGAAGGCTTAACCCTGCAATGAAAGAGGTTGTTAAAAAGAAGGTGATAAAATGGTTGGATGCTGGGATCATTTATCCAATTGCCGATAGCAATTGGGTAAGCCCTGTCCAATGTGTTCCTAAGAAAAGAGGTGTCACTGTGGTGAGCAATAAAAATAATGAGTTGATCCCCACAAGGACAGTAACTGGCTGGAGGGTTTGCATGGATTACAGAAGGCTTAATAAAGCTACCCGAAAGGATCATTTCCCTCTACCATTTATCGACTAGATGTTGGATCGATTGGCTGGTCAGGCCTATTACTGTTTCTTGGATGGTTATTCTGGGTATAACTGAAGGAATTGAATCCTCTAGCGGAAGCGGTTTTCACCGTTTGTGATTTAATTTCTAATTAGAATACCGATACGTTGGGCAAAAAATAAAAATAGAAACGATTTCTATTTAGACGATTTGATTAAGCATGCTTGAAAAAATTAGATCTAAAAACTTATTTAGATCTAGAAAACTTACATGGAATTGAAGAACACAGCACAATGCTCCAATGTATGTGATTCTTCCTCCCAACGAACACCACCACGTCGGATCACCCACTATGACTCTTGGAATTCGAGATTGGCTTGTGGGAACCAATTTTGGTCTTGGATGGGAATTTTACATCAAGGAAGTGCTGGAATTTTTGAGAGCTCAGAGAATTCTTCTCTCTGTTTTTTTTTTTTGTTAAAAATGAGAGAGTGAGCTTCTGTTGGGGAAACTCCCTCCCAACTTTACGATAAGTGGGGAGGGAGTTAATCCCTACTTGATCTCTACCGTTGATCATAATCAACGCGATCCAGGCCGTCTATTAATTAAATAATAATTATCATTTAATTAATTAAATAATTATAATTAATTTAATTAAATCAATATTAATTAAACCAATTATAACCTAAGGTATTTAATTCAATTTTAATCATATTCAATTGAATTAAATTGGCCATTCAATTAATCTCATCAATTGAATCCACATTAATTAAATATCAAATATTTAATTAATTTTATAATTGAATCACATTCAATTTTATCTCTCATTTAACCTATAGTTTTAATGTGCATCAAAATGTACATTAATATAAACTATAGTATTAATTTGATTAAATCACATTTAACCAAATTAAATTAATTAATTCCCCAATTAATTAATTCATGAATTAATCAAATATCACATATTTAATTAAATTCATTATTCTCTCAATCATTAATTTCAAATCATATCCAAAATTAATTATAAAGTTTAATTCTTTAATTAAACTTTATACTATAATGCATCTCCATACATTATATTAATTCCCTTTAATATCAAGACTAAATCATCTCAGAACCCGTTATGAGCTAGCAGGTGGACCTAATGGACCTACAGATCAGAAGCTCCAACGATACGAGATTGATCAGCTAAACTCATTAACCGAGTCAATCAACATTCGTTAACCGTGGGTCACTCCACTAAAGACCCACAGCTGCACTCTTCTCACTGTAGAATATTTCTGTGTCCACGGATATTGACCAATAGCAGTAAGTCAATCCTTCACGTGTGTTCGTAACACCAGCTGGGTCAAATTACCGTTTTACCCCTGGGTTACCTCTGGATCCTTAAGTACCACTGATCCCTCTAATGAACAACCTGTTTAGGGTCCAACCACTAAACAGAAATTCCTCTCGGGCCAAGAGAGGACAGCGCGCTTTTGTTCAAGCCCCGGAATCAGCCCTTAAGGGAACACACATCTACTTGCCCCAATAGGGGAAGGAGTGAATTCCATCTTGTACTGTTATGTTCCCAGCCCCCATTCGGTCCTGCCCCTGAAATGGTAGGAATATTGAGTCGGCGAGCAGGCCACTCTCACCCATACAAATCTAAGGACAATCCCTCCTGAAAAGGAGTTCATAACAGACTCAGGATTGAGATTGAGTTACCTAGGTCATCCTATTGAAATAGAAACCTAGACTAGTTAACGGCGTTACATCTAGTGGTTACTATTTCGTGGTCCGGTCTTATGCAAACTCATTGCATAGGATACCCCCACCCGCATGTCTCCTACATGGATGCTTTGGATCATTGCATCTGTATCGGATACAAGGTGGGCCGTATCACATAGTGTCACCAGGATAAGGTACCCAGCCTTATCCCTATACTATAGACCATTTAGGTTGTTACTTGGACACTGATCCCCGTATGTCCCTACATACTAGTCCAAGTTTCATTTAAACAACCTTGGATCTTAGTTTATTGGATTTAGGGTTTATTAATGCAAACTCGATGTATTCAATAACCAAATTACTGAATCACTCAAATAACGACTTATTGAGATCGATTAATTTGTTTCATTTACTATCTACGAGTTTTAGGGCATTAAACCCAACAACTCCCACTTGAACTAAAACTCTAGTGGGCAATGTACATCAACAATCAGAATTGAATGAATAATCATTGAAGTAGGAATAATAGTTTTAGTTTGTATTAATACTGTATAATACATGAAAAGTACAAATACAGATAAATACAATAAACTAGGGCATTTGAATACCCATTACACTTCTCCCACTTGCCCTAGATTATTCTATGTACATATCTCGTAGACCTAGACCCTCTAGATGACCCTCGAACACTTTAGCCGTGAGAGCCTTCGTAAATGGATCAGCAATGTTGTGCTCCGAAGCTATCTTCGTGACGATCACATCACCTCGTTGCACGATCTCTCTGATGAGATGATATTTGCGCTCTATGTGCTTGCCTCTCTTGTGACTGCGAGGTTCTTTAGAATTTGCCACTGCACCACTATTATCACAATAAAGGGTGATTGGCAAGTTCATATTTGGAACAACTTCCAAATCCATCAAGAACTTCCTAAGCCATACAGCCTCCTTAGCTGCTTCACAAGCAGCGACATATTCGGCCTCCATGGTGGAGTCTGCAATGCATCCTTGTTTGATGCTACGCCAGACTACAGCTCCCCTATTTAGGGTAAACACTGACCCTGATGTGGATTTCCTAGAATCCTTATCAGTCTGAAAGTCAGAGTCTGTGTATCCTGTAAGGATCAAATCCTTAGCCCCATACACAAGCTGATAGTCCTTCGTTCTCCTAAGATATTTGAGGATGTTTTTCACTGCAGTCCAGTGGTCTAACCCTGGATTAGACTGGTATCTACTAACTATCCCAACTGCATAGCATATGTCAGGCCTAGTACACAACATGGCATACATAAGGTTGCCCACTGCTGAAGCATAAGGGATCCGGCTCATATCCTCAATTTCTTGAGGTGTCTTAGGACACTGTTCCTTAGACAGATGAACTCCATGCCTGAAGGGGAGTAAACCCCTCTTGGAATTCTGCATCTTATATTTAGACAACATCTTGTCTATATAGGATGCTTGAGACAGGGCTAACGTTCTGTTCTTACGATTCCTGATAATTTGAATCCCTAGAACATATTGAGCTTCACCCAAATCTTTCATTTGGAACTCAGTTGATAGCCAAGTTTTAATTTCAGTTAGATATTCTACATTATTCCCAATAAGCAGAATATCATCTACATACAACACTAGAAAAGCTACTGAACCGCTGATAATCCTTTTGTAAACACAAGGCTCATCAACGTTCTGGTCAAAGCCATAAGACTTGACTGCAGTGTCAAACCTTATATTCCAAGATCTGGAAGCTTGCTTCAACCCATAAATGGATCGTTTAAGCTTGCAAACTCTTTGCTCTTGATCTTGAGCGATGAACCCTTCTGGTTGAGACATAAAGATGCTCTCTTCAAGATTGCCATTCAGAAAAGCAGTCTTGACATCCATTTGCCAAATTTCATAATCATAAAACGTGGCAATGGACAAGAGTATCCTTATCGACTTTAACATGGCAACTGGGGAGAAGGTTTCTTCATAGTCCACCCCTTCCTTTTGGGTATAACCCTTTGCCACAAGTCGAGCTTTGAAAGTCTGTACTTTCCCAGCTGCGTCTCGTTTTCTCTTGTAGATCCATTTGCACCCTATGGGTTTTACCCCTTCAGGTAGGTCTACAAGATCCCAGACTTGATTGAAGTACATAGACTCCATCTCTAGGTCCATAGCTTTGACCCACTGGTCATGATCCACATCATTCATTGCCTGTCTAAAGGTCAATGGATCCTCAACTCCATTATCAGGTATGACAGCTGGAGTTTCTGCTAAACCCAAATAGCGTTCAGGTTGAATAACAACTCTCCCACTACGTCGAGGCATTCTCAACTCTTGAGAAGGATGGGCTTGACCAGATGTACTGGGCTCATCAACAACTCTTGTTGAAGGTCCAGCCTCTGAACTGGGCTCATCAACAACCCTTGTTGAAGGTCCAGCCTCATCAACAACTCCTGTTGATTCATTTGTAGCTTCTCCAGAAAGTTCACTCAACACAATTTTACTGCGTGGTTTGTGTTCTCTAACGTGGTCTTCTTCCAAGAAAGTAGCATTTGTCGATACAAACACTTTATTTTCTTGTGGATCGAAGAAATATCCACCTCTTGTTTCTTTTGGGTAGCCTACGAATAGGCATAATTTTGAACGTGAATCCAATTTCTTTGGATTTGCCACAAGCACATGTGCAGGGCAACCCCAAATTCTGAAATGACGTAAACTAGCTTTACGCCCTTTCCAGAGCTCAAATGGTGTTTCAGAAACACTCTTTGAGGGAACAACATTCAAAATATAAACTGCAGTCTCTACTGCATAACCCCAAAAAGAATTAGGCAACTGAGCAAAGCTCATCATAGATCGAACCATGTCTAACAAGGTTCTGTTTCTCCTTTCAGATACACCATTCTGCTGAGGTGTACCTGGTGCTGAGAGTTGGGACGTGATTCCATGTTCTATCAAATAGTTCTGGAATTCTAAGTCCAAATACTCTCCACCTCGATCAGATCGAAGCGTTTTAATGGTCTTACCTAATGAGTTCTCAACTTCAGCCTTATACTCCTTGAACTTTTCAAGGGCTTCAGACTTATGACTCATTAGGTATAAATAACCATACCTTGAATAATCATCTATGAAAGAGATGAAATATTCATACCCTCCTCGAGCCCTAACATTCATTGGACCACAGAGATCCGTATGTACGAGCTCTAAGGGCTCCTTGGCACGATAACCTTTTCCAGTAAAAGGTCGTTTGGTCATCTTACCTTCGAGACAAGACTCACACGGAGGTAAAGTACCATCTTCTAACTGGCTTAGAAGTCCGTTCTTAACCAATCTCCCAATCCTATTGAGATTTATGTGGCCAAGTCTCAAGTGCCAAAGATAGGTACTTTGAGAAACCTTTTGCCTTTTAGGTTGAGTCTCAGCTGTTTTAAACATCTCATTGTTCAAAATAGCCCTAGACTCTATTGGTCTTAAAACATATAAATTGTTCTCCAAGTTTGCAGAACAGATATCAGCACCCCTTTTAGTAATGAGAGCTTCATTTACAGAAAAGGACACTGAATATCCTTGTTCAAGCAAACAAGATACAGAAATCAAATTTCTTTTTATTTTAGGAACTATATACATTATCTAATAACATATAACGTTCCCTGGAGAAGAACATTTTAATGTCTCCCACTGCTTTAGCTGAAATGAACTCCCCAGTCCCAACTCTGAGAGTCATTTCCCCAGCATCTAATTGTTGCCAGGAGCTCATTCCCTCAAAGGAAGAGCATACATGATGAGTGGCACCTGAATCAAGGATCCAGGTTGTATCATCATTTTCCACTATACACGTTTCAATGACCAATAAATCACATTTATTTTCATTGAGTTTTGCTAAGCAGTCTATGTCATATTCATCAGGAACAATTTCAGATGAATTAGACATGTGGGCCCGAGGACAGTCCTCAGTTAAGACCAAATCCACGCAATTAGTGTTTGAGTGCATTTCCTTAGTTGTATTAGCGATACCAGTTTTGTTACACACGGCGTAATTAGAGGCATACAAAGAACGATTCATGCTGAAACAAACAAATTAATTTAATTAGTTATGATGCATTAACCCATTACACAAAATAATATTATCATTATTTTAATCCAATCAATTTAGCAAAAGTAATGATCGACCCATAGAATAAACATTCATTTTGCAACGATACTTCAGAGGTTTAGAGCAACAGCTACCGTAGGGCAGTCAACTACTCCTCCCCTGAATTGAGACAATCTCAGCCAGTCCCTATTCCCAGAATAACTCATATTCCAATAGTTCTTAGCTACCGTTATTCGGTCAGGAAATTATTAACATCTTAACAATTTCCCGTAAGTGTGACCCTCCATTTTCAGATTTCAAAGGTCGGTCCCAACAATGCTACCGTAGGGAAAGTCAAAGTTGGAAATGGACCTAAGAAACCCTATCCATTTGTGGAGTTTGCGTTGTTCCGACTCCCATTATCAAGCCCTCCGTAGGGTGATCGCTCCCAGGGCGACTCGCAGGCAGATCATGGGGATCTCACGGTGCAACCTAATGGAGGAGACCGTAGGATACGTTGACACGTGTCCTGCTCCCACTTACTATAAAATACTCCCTCATTCACCTTGATATTGATCCATGCAAACACCATCCGTAGGGGGTCACTCCCAGGGTGACTCGAGGCCAAGCATGGACCTCACTTTGTGAACTCTTGAGGATGTGAGAGCAAAACATTGATTTATGAAAATCTTGTTTTGATATATTTCCTCCCACTAAGTATTTTTATAATTAAAGGGTCTATTACTTAGGTAAATTCCGGCTAAGTGAATCTATCTAAGTCTAAGCCTGAATATAACTCTTATATAAAGGTCTTTACTCTAATGTCTAGGTGAATTAAACCCTTTTAATTACCTAGTGACATTGCATGCTAACATTAGACTATGATTAATTCAACTCAAGTGCCGGGTTAGTTCCCAGGTAGGAGGTGTTCCGTATAACCGTCAACTTAAGTACCCCCAGCCTAGACAGAACCTCACCGGGAGAGTTCCCTTATAACCATAGTAATGTTATTCCTACTTAGTAAATTAAAACTGTTTTAATCCTAAGTAAGAATATAATTCTAATCCTATTAGAATTAAAATGATGAGCTTAGGTCTAATTAATTTTAAACATTTTAAAATTAATTCAATTTTAACCTAAGGTCCTATGTTTGCATGCAACTCTTTGTTATAGGTTGACGGTTTCTAATCAATTTTATAACTATTATAAAATTTTAATAATTAGCCCTATAACATGCTTCTATGGTGTTTCTTAATAACAATCTAATTCAAATTATTAAACACCATAACGCTCATGACGCCGATAATATAACAATTATATTAATCTAAGGTGGTGTCATGCTTCATGCAATTTCAATTTCATTTAATTAATATCGATTATATTAATTAAACATTCCTGAAATTCAATTACATGATTGTCGACATTAATATAATATAACTCTTATATTACTCTAATTAATGTCATGCTCAATGCTTTTCCAATTTCATATACTTAATATAACATTTATACTAAATTACTCATGAAATTGCAATCATACATATTTATCATACATTATAACACTTATAATTATAAAATATGCATGATTCATGCTTAACCTATGGTGGGATACAGCTAAATGACATTCATAAAGCGATAAATAGCTGAATAAACCGGTATATTGGCCCCTAGGATAATAAAAAATAATAAAATTACAATAATTTTATAAAAATTATCCTAAAAGAGTCTTGAACCGCTCCAGAACAGGCCCGAACCAGCTTGAACCGCTTCAAACCGGACCCAAACCACTCGAATCGGACCAGAATTACATGAACCAGACCGGATTTAATTGAACCGGACCGCCCACGATCTAATCCGCACGGAAAAAATAAATTGCCCACGGACCAGCTCGAATTCGCGACCACCAGGATGCTAGACACACGCGCACCCCAACTGCTCCAGCACCAACGTTCGAGACTTAAGCAACGCAATTTATTTTTATTTCGTAACTGCTTCAACCGCAAGAACCCACGCCGCACGAAAAAAAATGCTCCTTATTCCACGCACGCAAGCTCGAACCCACGCCCACGATGACAATAACCGCAAGCATAACCGCTGGAGCCACGTCTTGGGTTCGAACTTCACCAGACGCGAAAAAATGTTATTTCGATTTTCAATTTTTTTTTTTTTTCGAATTTCCTGGGCAGTTTCTGGGCAGATTCTGCTCTGTTCTTCGTTCCAGCAACGAAAAAACACAAAAATCATCCCGATCCGAGCACCAATTCAACAATTGAATCCTAATTTATTGACACGGAGTTACATGACTCTATTTACAACAATTTGCCCCAAAAACATGGGCCCTTACATGATCAAATCAAGAAGAATTTGTAAATCTAAGGCCAAATACCTAAACAGTTTATCAGCAAAATTCTCATTCAAAATGCAGAATTAAATCCCACCAACAGCCACAACGCAAATTCTAAAAACGAAATTAAAATCACGAAATGGCTCTGATACCATTTGAAGGAATTGAATCCTCTAGCGGAAGCGGTTTTCACCGTTTGTGATTTAATTTCTAATTAGAATACCGATACGTTGGGCAAAAAATAAAAATAGAAACGATTTCTATTTAGACGATTTGATTAAGCATGCTTGAAAAAATTAGATCTAAAAACTTATTTAGATCTAGAAAACTTACATGGAATTGAAGAACACAGCACAATGCTCCAATGTATGTGATTCTTCCTCCCAACGAACACCACCACGTCGGATCACCCACTATGACTCTTGGAATTCGAGATTGGCTTGTGGGAACCAATTTTGGTCTTGGATGGGAATTTTACATCAAGGAAGTGCTGGAATTTTTGAGAGCTCAGAGAATTCTTCTCTCTGTTTTTTTTTTTGTTAAAAATGAGAGAGTGAGCTTCTGTTGGGGAAACTCCCTCCCAACTTTACGATAAGTGGGGAGGGAGTTAATCCCTACTTGATCTCTACCGTTGATCATAATCAACGCGATCCAGGCCGTCTATTAATTAAATAATAATTATCATTTAATTAATTAAATAATTATAATTAATTTAATTAAATCAATATTAATTAAACCAATTATAACCTAAGGTATTTAATTCAATTTTAATCATATTCAATTGAATTAAATTGGCCATTCAATTAATCTCATCAATTGAATCCACATTAATTAAATATCAAATATTTAATTAATTTTATAATTGAATCACATTCAATTTTATCTCTCATTTAACCTATAGTTTTAATGTGCATCAAAATGTACATTAATATAAACTATAGTATTAATTTGATTAAATCACATTTAACCAAATTAAATTAATTAATTCCCCAATTAATTAATTCATGAATTAATCAAATATCACATATTTAATTAAATTCATTATTCTCTCAATCATTAATTTCAAATCATATCCAAAATTAATTATAAAGTTTAATTCTTTAATTAAACTTTATACTATAATGCATCTCCATACATTATATTAATTCCCTTTAATATCAAGACTAAATCATCTCAGAACCCGTTATGAGCTAGCAGGTGGACCTAATGGACCTACAGATCAGAAGCTCCAACGATACGAGATTGATCAGCTAAACTCATTAACCGAGTCAATCAACATTCGTTAACCGTGGGTCACTCCACTAAAGACCCACAGCTGCACTCTTCTCACTGTAGAATATTTCTGTGTCCACGGATATTGACCAATAGCAGTAAGTCAATCCTTCACGTGTGTTCGTAACACCAGCTGGGTCAAATTACCGTTTTACCCCTGGGTTACCTCTGGATCCTTAAGTACCACTGATCCCTCTAATGAACAACCTGTTTAGGGTCCAACCACTAAACAGAAATTCCTCTCGGGCCAAGAGAGGACAGCGCGCTTTTGTTCAAGCCCCGGAATCAGCCCTTAAGGGAACACACATCTACTTGCCCCAATAGGGGAAGGAGTGAATTCCATCTTGTACTGTTATGTTCCCAGCCCCCATTCGGTCCTGCCCCTGAAATGGTAGGAATATTGAGTCGGCGAGCAGGCCACTCTCACCCATACAAATCTAAGGACAATCCCTCCTGAAAAGGAGTTCATAACAGACTCAGGATTGAGATTGAGTTACCTAGGTCATCCTATTGAAATAGAAACCTAGACTAGTTAACGGCGTTACATCTAGTGGTTACTATTTCGTGGTCCGGTCTTATGCAAACTCATTGCATAGGATACCCCCACCCGCATGTCTCCTACATGGATGCTTTGGATCATTGCATCTGTATCGGATACAAGGTGGGCCGTATCACATAGTGTCACCAGGATAAGGTACCCAGCCTTATCCCTATACTATAGACCATTTAGGTTGTTACTTGGACACTGATCCCCGTATGTCCCTACATACTAGTCCAAGTTTCATTTAAACAACCTTGGATCTTAGTTTATTGGATTTAGGGTTTATTAATGCAAACTCGATGTATTCAATAACCAAATTACTGAATCACTCAAATAACGACTTATTGAGATCGATTAATTTGTTTCATTTACTATCTACGAGTTTTAGGGCATTAAACCCAACAATAACCAGATTAATATTGCTCCTGAGGATCAGGAGAAAACCACTTTCACCTGTCCTTATGGGACATTTGCTTTTAGGAGAATGCCTTTCGGCCTCTGCAATGCTCCAGTAACATTTCAGCGGTGTATGTTAGCAATTTTTTCTGATATGATTGAGTCCACTGTTGAGGTATTTATGGATGATTTTCCAGTGTTTGGAGGGTCTTTTCAGAGTTGTTTGGATAATTTAGGAAAGGTATTAAAAAGATGTGAGGATACCCATCTAGTTCTTAATTGGGAGAAATGCCACTTCATGGTGAAGGAGGGCATAGTGTTAGGTCATAAAATTTCTAAAAATGGTCTACAGGTTGATAGAGCAAAAGTTGAGGTTATTGAGAGACTAGAGCCACCGAATTCAGTGAAGGGAATTCGGAGTTTTTTAGGACATTCTGGTTTTTATAGGAGGTTCATAAAGGATTTTTCCAAAATCAGTAAACCTCTTTGTAACTTATTGTGCACTGATCATGTTTTTGACTTTAATGCAGATTGTAGGAAGGCTTTAGAGACTTTAAAGGCTGCGTTAATCTCAGCACCCATTCTTTGCGCACCTAATTGGAATTTGCCATTTGAGGTAATGTGTGATGCGAGTGATGCTGCGGTAGGTGCGATGCTGGGGCCAAAGCAGGGCAAATTTATCCATCCTATATATTATGCAAGCAAGGTCTTAAATGAAGCACAAGTCAACTATACAACTACTGAAAAAGAGTTGTTAGCTGTGGTGTTCGCTTTTGAGAAGTTCCGGCCATATTTGGTTGGATCGAAAGTCACGGTTTTCACGGATCATGCAGCAATAAGGTATTTAATGTCTAAGAAAGATGCAAATCCTAGACTAATTCGTTGGATTTTATTATTGCAGGAGTTCGACTTGGAGATAAAGGACAAGAAAGGACCAGAAAATGTCATTGCAGATCATTTATCTCGTCTTGATCCGTCATCATCTTTGCTGGAGCAATCTGCCATTTCCGATTCTTTTCCAGATGAACAGCTATTTGTTGTTGAGGTAAAGGTAGTCAGGGATGTCCCTTGGTATGCTGATAATTCCAACTTCTTGGTAAAGGGAGTCACCCCTATTGACATGGATTGGAGGCAGAAGAAAAAGTTTAAGCATGATGCAAAATTTTTCTATTGGGATGAGCCATTTATGTATAAGCAATGCTCTGACAGTATTATTCGAAGGTGTGTTTCAGGTGCTGAAGAAAAGGAAATCCTGGAGCAATGTCACTCGTCGCCGTATGGAGGTCATTTCAGCGGTCAGAGGACGACTATGAGGATTTTGCATTGTAGATTTTTCTGGCCCACGTTATTCAATGACGCCCATTGGTTCTACAAGCAATGTGATGCTTGCCAAAGGAGAGGAAATTTGGGGCCTAGAGATGAAATGCCTCTTACTTATATTTTAGAAGTTGAATTATTTGATGTATGGGGTATTGACTTTATGGGGCCATTTCCTCCTTCTAATGGCAAAGTTTTTATCTTATTGGCAGTTGATTATGTGTCCAAGTGGGTGGAGGCCATTGCATGCCATCAGAGTGATGCCAAGACAGTAGCAAGGTTTCTTCAATCGCACATTTTTGCGCGGTTTGGGACACCTAGGGCTCTAGTGAGTGATGAGGGTACACATTTTGTTAATAATATCTTAACTAAGCTTTTAGCTAAGTATGGGATTAAGCATAGGATAGCTACCCCTTATCACCCACAAGCAAATGGTCAAGCTGAAATCAGTAATAGGGAAATTAAATCGATTTTAGAGAAAGTAGTCCATCCATCTAGAAAGGATTGGTCTTTTAGGTTGGATGAGGCTCTTTGGGCTCATAGGACAGCTTATAAGACTCCTCTAGGTATGTCTCCCTATAGGTTAGTATATGGGAAAGCTTGCCATTTACCATTAGAGCTTGAGCATAAAACATTTTGGGCTTTGAAAAAGTTAAATTTTGATCTGAGTCGTGCAGGAGCAATGAGAATGCTGCAGCTTAATGAGTTAGAGGTGTTTCGTCAATTTTCTTATGAGAATGCGAAAATGTATAAGAAAAAGACTAAGCTGTGGCATGACAAGAAAATAAGATCTAAAGAATTTGTCAAGGGTCAAAAAGTTTTGCTTTATAATTCTAGATTAAAATTATTTCCTGGAAAATTGAAATCTAAATGGTCAGGACCGTTTATTGTGATTGAGGTTTTTCCCAATGGAGCAATTACTTTGCAGGATGAAAAAGATGGGAGATTGTTCAAAGTGAATGGACAGCGTGTGAAGCATTATTGGGGTGAGGAGTTTCAGTCGAAATATCCTTCCCTAAGGTTGTTCGATGTTTGAGAGAGCATGACTTTTGCGGGAGCATTTCACAGAGCAAAATTTTTTTTTAGCTCCCAGGGTTTGTTTTGATTTTATGTTTTGCTGATTTATTTTTAATTTCGGTTAGGTTAGATATGATTTTGCATAGTTTATTAGATTTTATCTTTAGAGTATTTTTTGTTGGTAGTTAGATTTGATCTATTTTAAATTTGATTTGATTTGATTTTCAGATTATTTATTTAAATTATCTTTGAATTATCTTTTAATTGGTTTGATTTTTATTAGATTGTATCTAGATCTTATTTTCAGTTATTTGAATTCAGTTTAGTTTGAATTAATAAAGATTTTCCATAGTTTATTCGACTTCTTTTGAGAATAAAAGATTAAATTTGATTTGATCGGATAAATTTAAAATTGAAAGATTTAATTTTGAAATTCAAATACCATATCCAAGATTCTTTAGGTTGTTGCAGCAAGATTATGGCTGGAGCAAAATAATCCGAATTAAAAGGGTTTCCGTTGGACTTTATTATTTTTACCGTTGGATTTGGCTTTGGATTCTCGCAGGTAAATGTGCGTACATCATCTGATGGGGCCACGTGTCGCAGAGCAATTATCCGAAGGCTTCAATGATGACAGCACATTGATTTTTACCATGAGCGTTTGGAATCCACGATTTTACCATTGATGATCTTTGAATTTCATGTTTGCATTTTTAAATTTCAACGGTAATATAATTAATGTGGAAAATCTTTTCAGTTAGGATTTGAATTTGCTGGAGCCTTATTTATTCACCAACGCTGGTAAGCTTCTTCCCACTTCGTCTTCTTAAATCCATTTTTGCCATCTGCATTCTTTTTTCTCTGTCAAAACCGTTCATACCTCCATGGCTAAGACTAGAGCTAGGAAAGAAAGAGAGAGTGAAGAGGAGGAGGTGTCGGTCACGCCAGAAGTACAAAAAGGAAAAACTAAGAAGAAAAGAACGCCATAAGGGAAGGAGGCGAAGTGAAGAAGGAGGCAGCAGAGGGCTGCGGAACAAGAAGTCATCCAAGAAACAGAGACTGTTCAGAATCTTGAGACAGAACCGATAGTTTCTGCTACGGTTCAGGAAGGGAATACTCAGAAGGATCATGAGACAGAGGTTGAAAGACAAGTCGCTGGTAAGCCTGACGAGGAGAAAACACCGGAGCCGGAGGTTCAGGTTGAAGTCATTATGCCTGAACCGCCCAAGCGCCGCCGCATCAAGAGGAAGGCGGGTCGCGTGAGGGTGATTCGGAACACTCCATCGCCTCCGACGTCGGACTCTAAGGAAGAAAAAAGGGAAGCTGAGAATAAGGAAAAAGAAGAAGAGGCAAGAAAGGCAGAAGAAGAGCGTTTGCGCGAACATAGAGAAAGCAAGGGCAAAGGAATTGCCGAAGCATCAGGAGAAATTGAGGAGCCAAGGGCACCATTCATTCGCTTCATCAATGAACTTTCCAGAGCAAAACATCAGGAAGTACTGAAGCGGGATTTCTTGTTCGAGCGAGGATTTGGCAGTGATCTGCCCAGGTTTTTGGAATCTGGAATAGCAAACCTGGGGTGGAGGCAGTTTTGTGCAAAGCCTGATCCTGTCAATGCCAACATCGTTCAGGAATTCTACGCCAATCTTGATGTGAAGGATGATTTTGAAGTCATAGTGCGGGGAGTGCCTGTCCAATGGAGCCCAGAGGCCATCAATAATTTGTTTGATCTTCAGGACTTTCCACATGCAGTTTTTAATGAGATAATGGTTGCTCCATCGAGCGACCAATTAAGTGCGGCGTTCCGAGAGGTAGGTGTTGAGGGGACTCAATGGAGGGTGTCACAGATGCGGAAGTACACATTTCAAGCTTCCTATTTCAAAAGTGAAGCTAATGCTTGGATGGGCTTCATTAGACTCCGCTTACTGCCGACAACGCACGACTCCACTATATCTCGGGACAGAGTGTTGCTTGCTTTTGCCATCCTTCGATCAATGAGCATAGATGTTGGAAAAATAATTGCTACTGAGATTGCGGACTGTTGGCGCAAGAAGGTGGGGAAGCTGTTCTTTCCAAACACGATTACAATGTTATGCAGCAGGGCATGAGTGCCCACGGTTCCAGAAGATATGATCATGCTTGACAAGGGAATCATTGACACACCTAATCTGGCGCGGCTTCAGCATACGCAAGAGGCTCGCCAGGGTGGACTTGTGTATGGCGTTAATCAGATCCTAGAGCAATTGACACTGTTGGCCAGTAGGTTAGAATTTGCTGAAAGGCAAGCTCAGACCTACTGGACTTATGCTAAAAGGAGAGATGATGCGCTCAGGGGGGCCTTGCAAACCAATTTCTCAACACCATATCAGGCCTTTCCAGTGTTTCCCGATGATTTGTTTAATCTTTGGATACCACCCCCACCTGTTGAACGAGAAGAGAATGATGAGGAGGAGCAGGGTCAGGAAGACTGATTGATGAATTGACCTGGAGCGAGCACTACTTTTGTTTTTTAATTTTTGTTTGCTCGCGCATATTGACCCTACTGGATGATTTGTCTGCTTATTTTCTTTTTAATTTTTCTCTCTGCTTAGAAAAAATATATCTTCTTTGTAATTTTTCTTTATATTTTTAATGAATTTCTGAATATTTCCGTTCCATGAGCACTAAGCAACTCTAACTTAACTAATTTTCTTCTGAATTTTTGAAGCTTGGACTGATTACGCTTAATTAGATCAAGGTATTCTGATCTCCAAAAACCTTTTGCTTGAGCATTTCTTCTAGCCTGGACTGTTGCTGCGACAAAGGAAATTTCGAAGGTAGTCTTAACTTGTATGATCCACTTTAAGCTTAATCTGAGTCCCATGTTTAGTTTAAAAATTCAGATAGAAAAATTTAAGTTTGGGGGTATACTTGCTTATTTAATGATTCATTGGGGACAATGAATAATTCAAGTTTGGGGGACTTTTTGCTACTCCAATTATTTTCCTCGAGCATTCCTCTCCTCCAAATTAAAATTTGCTAGGTTATTGAGTAATCGGGGACATTTGTGATACTCACAGGTTGTCTTCGCGTCAAAAGATGACCTAGGAAATGTGAAAAAAATGAGAAATATGAGAAAAAATTATTTGGAAAAATTATTATTTGTTGAAAATTTTGCTGAAAAAAATTGACGGAGCAAAAGTTTTGAGGGATGAATGATGATCCAACAGTTTTTTCTGTCTTCCAGAACTTAGGTGAGCTTCATCATAAAATGTCGCCATTCTGAGGGGCAAGAGATAGAATAACAAAGGATTTTTGGGCTTTATAATGAGTATTGAGTCTGGTTGGTGATAAGCTTGAGGCAAGGGTATACTGCACCATAAAGTGGGTTATCCCATGCTTAAGAGTTTATGACTGTAAGGCTGCTTTAAGTCTGATGAACAATGATATAAACCCCTTTAAAAATATGTTTTGAAATGTTTGATAATAGAGCTAGGCTGTGGTGAGTTCTTAGAATTAAGTTGAAAAGTGGTGATTATTTGTCCGTGCTGGAGGAATCATTTTGCTGCAGTAGAGCTTGGTTTTGCAGAGTGCTCAGGTAAAGGTTAAAGGTAGTGTTGGACTGTCTGGTTTGATTAAGCTATTCTTTGTCTAATGTTTTGAATTCTTGAAGGAAGGTTGGTTAGTATTGCTCGGGACGCGCAATAGTTCAAGTTTGGGGGTATGATAACTGCCCAAAAGGTAGTTATTTAGGCCTCAATTATATAGGGATTTGTGTGTCTTTTATGCTTATTAGGGTTGCTTTTGGATAGATATTACATGTTTTAACCCATTTGGAAGAATGGAAGCATTGGAAATTATTTTGTGCAGATTATGCTGCTGAGCGACTATAGGGAGCAAATTCTGTGCTGCAGCAAAACTGGGAACAAAACCGCCACATCACAGCTCGTTAGCCAACTTCATGAACCGACTTCTGTTGAGTAATTTTCGTGATAAAGAAGCAAAGAGAGCCCTACACGTGTCCAAGTTGACCTAATTCAAGTCTCCTCTCCTTCTATAAAAGGAAGTAGCCGTCCAAGTCAAACTCATTCCATGTTTTCCATTGGAAGCCGAATATTTTAGAGAGATTGAAGATCATCAAGAACACCATCTTCCGCAAGCTGATTAGGGAGTTTATTTTCTTTATTAACTTGTGGTTATGGACATGCATACTTAGATTGTAATTCATATTCCTATGCCTATTATGAACTAAGTAGCTTAAGGTGTTGGTTAGGAATAATGTGATTACGGTGCTTCATCTCTAGTAATATATTGACTATCGCATTTTGGTTAATTGTTGTGCTTATTCTCATTTTATGCCCGCCTGGCCAGCCGGTATGGATAGCTCTCTCTAGTTTCAGGGATGATTTAGAGAGTGTGTGGCAATTATCCACACTACGATCATTGTGTATTGGTGAACGCCAGTGACTGAGCTAGGGATAGCCAGTTGCCTAGTGCTTGATCGGTCGCTCTTCATTGGGTTTGAAACATATCCCAAAAGATCCGGAGTTCCGGGAGGAATCCGCTAATAATACTGCGAGAAATGCATGATCAATAACATTGCTAGAGCATATTTTAGAACAATCACTAAATCCTAACCAGCGCCTGTCTTTAATCTGTCTATATATTTGTTTACTCGTTGTTCTGTCATTTATTTTGCTTCAACATAATTCCGATAAAACCAAATCATTTTACTATTCTTGAAACCATTGGAAAGTTACACAAAAATAGGTAGAGTGGAAACTAATTCAGGGCTCGGATTGATAATATTACTTGCTGCAGACTGTGTATACTTGCACAGGAATTCTAGAGTATTTTATATCATATTTTTACTCACTCTAGGAACCCAACAGAATGCTTGAAGAATCAAGCTCTTGAGAGATCTATGGAGGTGTGTTTGTTTGAGAGGAAATTTCAGCAACATAACAGTAGGTAAATCCCTCTCTTAGCTTTGAATCATATTCAAGCTCCTTATAAAGACCTCTTCCATGCAAAGACAAGCATCATGACACTAGACACATGGTGAAAAATCAACTCAAAGTGGATTCTAGGTGTTTAATTCACAACACATGCAACTAGTGCATGGTTGTGTTGTTTTCCACTATGCATCAACATGCAAGAGTGGGAATGCCACTAAATCCACTTAAAAATGAACCTCAATTCAGATTTTTCATCTTGCAATTCATTCCTATTTTAATTCAAAATTGAAAGTGATTTCTAGGCAATTAATTGGGACATTTCCAATTAACTTTGGCATGATTAATCCAATTAATCATTATTACCTAGTGCCATGAATTATATATGATTCCTAATACATATATTGTATTTAAAACACTTTTAAATACCTTATCTCTCAATTCCTAATTTAATTCATAATTAAAAAATTGTGTCAAACACATTTTACGATAATGCCCTATTTCCCGTGTTTGAACAATTCAAAACATTCCTATCATTATGTTCTAAGCTTTAATCCGAAATGACCTATAGATCATGGGCTCAAACGATTCGAGGCTAACCGACTAATCTCATTATCTAAGGTAGCCAACATTCGTTAACTACCGGGACACTCCACTATAGCCCAATAGTTGCACTCCCCACACTATAGATATATTTCAATCCACTTGATTTAACCATGTTCAGTAAGTCATTCCTTCATAGATTGCTCGTATCTATAGCTAGGTCAAATAACCGTTTCACCCCTATAGTACTTATTGTTCCTTAAGTTCCACTAATCCTCTAATGAACAATGAGTTTGTGGTGCAACCATCAAACCTAAGTCCCTCTCGATCCAACGAGAGGGTGGGGCCCCTTGTTCAAGTCCTGGAGTTAGTACTTAAGGGAACAACCTCTTTGTTATCCCTAAAATGGGTAGGAGTGAATTCTATCTCGCAAAACTATGTCCTCATCTATCTATTCGATCTTATCCACAAAATGGTAGGCTTGTTGAGTCGGCGATGCTGGCCACTCTCACCCATGCAGTGTTGGGTTTTATGCCCTAAAACTCGTAGATAGTGAATGTAACCGTTGACCGGATATTAATGAAATAATATTGATATATTTTTCCATTAATTGTTATTAGTTATTTTATATTTGTCTTTGCCTAATAATAACCCTAATCCAATAAACTAGACATCCAAGGCTGTAATATGAGTCTTGAACTATATGTAGCGACATATGGGATCATTGTTCAAGAAACAGCCTAAAGGGTCTATAGTATAGGGATAAGATTGGGTGCCTTATCCTGGTGACACTATGGATACGACCCACTTTATATTTGATACAAACGCTGCGATCCAATGAGTTCGTGTAGGAGACATGCGAGTGGGGGTATCCTATGAAATGAGTTTGCATAAGACCGGACCGCGAAATAGTAACCACTGGTTATAACACCGTTAACTAGTTGGTTTTCTATTTCACTAGGACGACCTAGACAATTTAGTCTTAATCTTGAGTTGATTATGGACTTCTGCTCATGAGAGATTGTCCTTTGATTTGTATGGGTGAGAGTGGCCAATACGCCGACTCAATAAGCCTACCACTTTGGGGACAAGACCGAATGGGGAGCTGGGAACATAATCGTACAAGATGGAATTCACTTCTTCCCGACTTTGGGGAAGGAGATGAGTGTTCCCTTAAGTGGTTACTCCGAGTCTTGAACAAAGGGCCCTACCCTCTCAATGGCACGAGAGGGTTTTCTGTTTGATTGTTGGACCACAAACAGGTTGTTCATTAGAGGAGAAGTGGTACTTAAGGAAATAGAGGTAACCCAGGGGTAAAACGGTAATTTGACCCAGCTGGTGTTTCGGACACTCGTGAAGGACTAACTAGTCGATATTGGTCTAGATCCGTGGACACAGAAAATATGTCTGCAGTGAGAAGAGTGCAACTGTGAGTCTATAGTGGAATGAACACACAGTTAACAAATATTGATTAATGTGGTTAATGAGTTTGACCAATTAATCTCACATCGTTGGAGCTTCTGATCTGCAGGTCCATTAGGTCCCACTGGTAGCTCATAAAGTAATTTGAGGCAACAAAGTAATAAATGTAAATTGAAAATGTTCAATTTACTAAGGGAAACAAATATAATATATATTGATATATTATTATGAGAGAAATTAATATTTGAAGAAGTTCGAATATAAATTTATGGAAGTTTGAAAGAGTTCAAATAATGAATTAATTTAAGGCCTAAAATGTGTTTGGGCAAATTAATTAATTCTAGGCCGGAAATTAAATGTGTGATATTTAATCGGTGGTTAATTAATTAAAGAATTCATTAACCGGGAATTAATCAATTATGGAAATAATTAATCACTTAAGGAAGTGATTAATCATTTATGGAAATGATCTAATCACTTATGGAAGTAATTAGTCATTTGTGGAAAATATTAATCAATTATGGAATTGATTGATCATGATTGATTAATTAAGGAATAAGATTGAATCAATTTTGGAAAAGATTGATTTAAATGAATATTTTATTCATGGCCTCTCTTCTATAAATAGAACACTAGACCTAATTGGTCATGACACTTGACATTCTTGCTCTTGCTCTTAGACTATCAAAGACAAGACCTAGAATTCTCTCTAGCCTCCCTCTTAGAGAAAGACTCCCACAAGTCTTTTGCCTCCTAGACTTAGAGACATGTCGGTGTAACATCTGTGGTTATTGTGTCATTCAAAGAAGGAATTTCCAGAAAAAGAAAATCAAAGGCGGCTGCTGCGTTTTCGTTCGTGGAGCGTCGTTGGCGAAGAATGGTCAAGTCTACAACGAAGGTTTGTAACAGTTCTTCTTTCTTTCTTTAGAAAAGCATGAAAATAAATTTAGATTTATTTTTAGCATGTTTAAACCATTTTTTCCAGCAGCTTTAAAGTGTTTTTAAAGTTAGTTTGAGTTTTCGTAACGGTATTTTAATGTTAATTAATATACGGCGTAATTAGGTCCAATCGATGCGCTTCCGCTCCGTGGGGACTTTTATTCCCTTCATGCAGATCAAGGATAATCTCACATAAACAGGAGTTCATAGATAGCTCAGGATTAAGAACGAGTTACCTAGGTCATCTATGAGAAATAGTCAGTTTCTTCAGTAAACGACGTTATAAAGAGAAATTGAGTTATTTCGTGGTCCAGTCTTATGCAAACTCATTGCATAGGACGCCCCCACTCGCATGTCACCACACGAACGATTTAGGATCTCATCGTTTGTACTTAATACAAAGTGGGTCGCGTCCGCAGTGTCTCCAGGATAAGGCACCTAACCGTATCCTTATACTATAGACTATTTTAACTATAAACTTGAACTTGATCCTACGATATGTCCCTACATATAGTTCAAGTATTCATTTTATAGCCAAGGATCTTAGTTTATTGGATTTAGGTTAATCATTCGAATTAACATATTCAATAACATCTTTTCCTGAATAACCTCAATAACGTCTTTATTGGAAATAGAATATGTTTAATGATTTACAAACTACGAGTTTATAGGACATTAAACCCAACATGACAGAGTTTTTGAGCCAATTTGGGGCTAAAACGAGCTAAACTGGAGTTAAAGGACTAATTTTCTCCTAAGCCAACGCTGTTCAAAGTTGCACTGAAGGTGAAAAGAAGCAGAATCTCAACGGTCTACTTTGGCTTGTTCAACGTTTATATTTTTTCTTTTCCTTTCTTATTTTGTTTTCTATAGTTATTTGTTTATTTAGTTATTTTCTTAGTCCACTTTTTTTTTTGTTTTTGTTTTGTCCCTTAGTTTGCATGGTTAGTTTACATTGAGGACAATGTAACGTTTTAGGTTGGGAGTGGAAGCATATGCGTGCTAGTATTTTAGGGTTGAGTCTCCATGCTCGTGAGCATCATGCTATATTACTTGTATGAAGGGTTGAAATCCCTTTTGGCAGGGGAAGCAATCAAGAACGATCTCGTATTTAATTTCCATTTTAGAAAAACCAATACGTGTGCAAATAAAATTACAGAAACTTATTTCTATAAAACGATTAAGAATGTTGTAAACATCAAGATCTAAACTATTTGGATCAAGAAACTTACATTGATTTCGAAGAGCTAACGACACGATGCTCCAATACACGTTCTTCTTCCTCCCAATGAACACCACCACGTTGGATCACCCACTATAACTCTTGGGACTTGAGATTCAGCTTGTGGGAACCGATCTTCGTGCCTTGGATGGGAATTATCAGCAAGGTAATTGCTGTGATTATGGTAGAGAGAATGTGGAAAAAACCAGAAAAAAAAACTTCTTTGTAAATTGGTGTGAGAGAGAGAATGATCGTGATTCTTCAGTAACCCCTATCCACTTAACGATAAGTGGGGAGAGAGTTAAAACCCCACATGATCTCAACCATTGGATCTAATCCAAATGATCTGGACCGTTTAATTATCAAATAATAATTAATAAATTAAATAATTAATAATTATTTAAATAATAATAATTAATTATCTAATTAATTATATTTAATTTAATTAAACCAATTTTAATTAAATCAATTATAACATATAGTTTTAATTCAATTAAATCATACTCAATTCAATTAAATAGGTCATTCAATTAATTTAATTTAATTGATCCCACATTAATTAAATATCAAATATTTAATTAATATTACAATTGAATCATATTCAATTTTAATCTCTCTCATTTAAGCTACAGTTTTAATGTGCACCACAATGTACATTAATATAAACTATAGTATTAATTTGATTAAATCACATTTAACCAAACCAGACTAAATTAATTAATTCCCCAATTAATTAATTCATGAATTAATCAAATATCACATATTTAATTAAATTCATAATTCTCTCTTTAATTAATTTTTGAATCATATTCAAAATTAATTATAAATTTTAATTCTTTAATTAAACTTTATAATATAATGTGTCTCCATACATTATATTAATTCCCTTTAATATCAAGACTAAATTATCTTAGAACCCATTATGAGCTAGCAGGTGGACCTAATGGACCTACAGATCAATAGCTCCAACGATACAAGATTAATCAGCTAAACTCATTAACCGTGTCAATTAACATTCGTTAACTGTGGGTCACTCCACTAAAGACCCAGAGCTGCACTCTTCTCACTGTAGAATATTTTTGTGTCCACGGATATCGACCAATGTAGTAAGTCAATGTTTCACGTGTGTTCGTAACACCAACTGGGTAAAATTACCGTTTTACCCCTAGGTTGCCTCTAGATCCTTAAGTACCACTGATCCCTCTAATGAACAACCTGTTTAGGGTCCAACCACTAAACATAAATTCCTCTTGGGCGAAGAGAGGACAGCGTACTTTTGTTCAAGCCATGGAATACCCCCTTAAGGGAATACACATCTACTTGCCTCAATAGGGGAAGAAGTGAAATCCATCTTGTACTATTATGTTCCCAGCCCCCATTCAGTCTTGCCCCTGAAATGGTCAGAATATTGAGTCGGCGAACTGGCCACTCTCACCCATACAAATCTAATTACAATCCCTCCTGAAAAGGAGTTCATAACAAACTCAGAATTGAGATTGAGTTACCTAGGTCATCCTATTGAAATAGAAACCTAAACTAGTCAAAGGCGTTACATTTAGTGGTTTCTATTTCGCGGTCTGGTGTTATTAAAACTCATTGCATAGGATACCCCCACCCGCATGTCTCCTACATGGATTCTTTGGATCATTGCATCTGTATCTGGTACAAGGTGGACCGTATCACATAGTGTCACCAGGATAAGGTACCCAACCTTATGCCTATACTATAGACCATTTAGGTTGTTACTTCGACACCGATCCCCATATATCCCTACATACGAGTCCAAGTTTCATTTAAACAACCTTGGATCTTAGTTTATTGCATTTAGGGTTTATTAATGCAAACTCGATTATTCAATAACCAAATTACTGAATCACTCAAATAACGCTTTATTGAGATCGATGAATTTGTTTCATTTACCATCTACGAGTTTTAGGGCATAAAACCCAACAACTTGGATGCTTTCATTGACCAGTTATTGTTGAAGGAGTGTAGAACACTCGTGCAAAAACGATTTGGATCGAAAGCACCTTAAACCATTAATTTTACTTAAGAAAAACATGCTAAACACAAAAAAACAGAAAAATGCTTTCATCGATCAGTGCTAGTTACTTAATTCTAGTACTCCATTAGGTTGATTTTGAACAATTATAGCACCAAATCAGTACTAATTAATTTTCGTAAATCTTGCTTATCCTGATGTTATTATTTGTGAAAATTGACTAATTTGGAGTCTTGTTGTTGTTTAGGTCATTTTGGTGTTTTCCAGATCAAGAAGGGCATTCTTGGTAATTACCTTGGTTTAATGAAAGTCAAACAAACCAAAAGGCAGTCATTTTCCCTAAAGGGCAGCGTCTCAATGTTACGGATTCGCCAACGCACAAAATTCACCGTCAGCGTCTCGACCCTGACGACTGTATTTAAACTCGTTGTTTTCCGATTTTAGGGATTATCCAGTCCGTTTTGCAGCCAATTTGCCTCATTCTTCTTTCATTCTTCTTGAATTTGTCTGTATTTTCACTAGTTTTCATTGTGTTCCATTAGTTAGATTCATTTCATTATTTTAGGATGGATAAGCGTAGATCGACGTATTGGGGACTTCTAATGTAAGTTTGGCATTCCTTTGAGACCTTGTATTTGAAATTTGAGTGAATTATTGTTGAACTATGTTCTTAATTCCTGTTTCAATTGCAATTGATTTGAATGGATAGACTGACAACCTTTTGTGTTTGAATTTCTTGCCTTGTGTTGGGTTCCTAGAGTGAGTAAAAATATGACATAAAAGACTCTAGAACTTTGTGCAAGTATACACAGTCCGCAGCAAGTAATAAGTATTATCAATCCAAGGTCTGAATTAGCTTCCACTTTATCTATTTTGTATAATTCTTTAATGGTTTCAAAGATAGTAAAAATGATTGGGTTTTATAAGAATTATGCTGAAGCAAAGTAAATGACAGAACAACAAATAAAAAAATAGGTAGACAGATTAGAGACAGGCACTGGTTAAGTTTAGTAATTGTTTTAAAAGATGCTCTAGCAATATTTTTGATCATGCAAACTCTCGCAGTATTGTTAGCGGATTCCTCCCGGAACACCGGATCTTTTGGAATGTGTTTCAACCCCAATGAAGAACGACCAATCAAGCACTAGGCAACTGGCTATCCCTAGCTCAGTCACTGGCGTTCAACAATACACAATGATCGTAGTGTGATTAATCGCCACACACTCTCTAAATCATCCCTGAAACTAGAGAGAGGTATACATACCGGCTGGCCAGGCGGGCATAAAATAAGAATAATCACAACAATTAATCAAGTTTCAATAATCAATATATTATTAGAGATGAAGCACGACAACTACATATTACTTAACCAACGCCCAAAGCTACTTAGTTCATAATAAGCATGGAAACACGAAATACAATCTGAGTAGGCATGTCCATAATCACAAGATAATAAAGAAAATAATAATCTCCTTAATCAGCTTGTGGATGATGGTCTTCTAGTGGTCTCCAATCTCTCTATACTATTCGACTTCCAAGGAAAATAGAATGGTTTTGGCTTGGGCGGCTACTTCCTTTTATAGAGTTGAAGGAGGCTTGTATTAGGTCAACCTGGACACGTGTAAGGCTTTCCGTGCTCCTTTATCACGAAAATAACTCAACAGAAGTCGGTTCATGAAGTTGGCTAATGAACTGTGACGTGACAGTTTTGCTCCCATCTTTGTTGCAGCACAAAGTTTGCTCCCTCAAGTCGCCCAGCAAAAGATTTTGCACAAAATGATTTCCAAAGCTTCCATTCTTCCAAATGGGTTAAAACATGTAATATCTATCTAAAACCAACCCTATTAAGCACAAAGGTCACACAAATCAATAAAAAATGAGGCCTAAATAACTACCTTTTGGATAGTTATCACACCCTCAAACTTGAACTATTGCGCGTCCCGAGCAATACTAACCGACCTTCCTTCAAGAATTCAAAACATTAGACAAAGAATAGCTTAATTCAACCAGACAGTCCAACACTACCTTAGACCTTTACCTGAGCACTCTGCAAAACCAAGCTTTGCTGCAACAAAATGATTCCTCCAGCATGGACAAATAATCACCACTTTTTAACTTAATTCTAAGAACTTACCATAGCCTAGCTCTATTATCAGACATTTCAAACACATTCTCAAGGGGTTTATATTTTTGTTTTTCAGACTTAAAGCAGCCTTACAATCATAAGCTCTTAAGCATGGGATGACCCACTTTATAGTGCAGTATACCCTTGCCTCAAGCTCATCACCAACTAGGCTTAATACTCATTATAAAGCTAAAAAATCCTTAGTTATTCTATCTCTTGCCCCTCAGAATGGCGACATTTTATGATGAAGCTCACCTAAGTTATGGGAGACAGAAAAACTGTTGGATCATCATTCATCCCTCAAAGCTTTTGCTCCATGAATTTTCTCATTAAAATATTCAACAATCAATTTTTTCAGCGAATAATTTATCATTTTTTTCATATTTCCTAGGTTATCTTTTGACGCGAAGACAAACTGTGGGTATCACAAATGTCCCCGGTTACTCAATAACCTATCAAATTTTAATTGAAGGAGAGGAATGCTCGAGCAAAACACATGGAGTAGCAAAAAGTCCCCCAAACTTAAATTTTTCTATCTGAATTTTAAACTGAGCATGAGACTAGAACTAAGCTTAAAGTGGATCATATGAGTCAACACTACCTCCAAAATCTGTTTTGCCGCAGCAACAGTCCATGCTAGAAGAAATGCTCAAGCAAAAGGTTTCTGGAGATCATAATACCTTGATCTAATTAAGGCGTAAACAGTCCAAGCTTAAAAAATTCAGAAGAAAATTAGTTAAGTTAGCATTACTTAGTGCACATAGAATGAAAACATCGAGAAATTTCATTAAAAAGAAAAGATATTACATCAGCAGAGATATATTTTTTAAAGCAGACAAATTAAAAAGAGACAGTCATAATAAGCAAATATAGAAGAAGATGCGGTCAGGAATGCGCGAGCAAACAAAATATTTCAACAAAAAGATTGCGCGCCCAAATTTTCCTCCTTTAGTCTTCCTGACCCAAGTCTTCTTCTTCATCTTCCTTCTCAACAGGCGGCGGTGGAATCCAGGGGCTCAGTAGGTCCTCGGGGAATTCAGGAAGGGCTGGATATGGTTTTGAAAAATTTTCTTGCAGCGCCCTCTTCAAACCAGCATCACGATTCTTAACATAGGTCCAGAAGGTTAAAGTTTGCCTTTCAGCAAACTCCTGCCTGTTGGCCAAAAGTGCCAGTTGTTCTAGAATCGTGTTAATGCCATAGATAAGCCCTCCTTGTCGTACCTCCTGCGTACGCTGGAGTCGTGCCAAATTGGGTGTATCAATGATTCCCTTATCCGGTAAAATTATATCATCTTCACTCTCTGGTACCCCTACCCTCCGGCATAGCACCGTGATAGTGTTGGGGAAAAACAACTTCCCCACCTTTTTCCGCCAGCAATCAACAATCTTAGAAGAAATTATTTTTCCTACGTCAATACTCATCGAGCAAAGAATAGCAATACCCGGTCCCGAGATACTGTGGAGTCGTGCGTTGTCGGCAGTAAGCGCAGCCTAATAAAACCCATCAAGGTGTTGGCCTCGCTTTTCAAATAAGCAGCCTGAAACGTGCGCTTCTCCGTCTTCGACAACCTCCACTGGGCCCCCTCAATGCCAACCTCTTGGATCGCCGCATTCAGTTGGTCGCTAGATGGTGCAACCATCATCTCATTAAAGGTCGCATGCGGAAAATCTTGGAGATTGAACAAATCATTCACGGCTTCTGGGCTCCAGTCCACGGGTATTCCTCGAACTATAACCTGAAATTCCCCCTGATCATCAAGATTCGCTTAAAATTCCCGAACAATGTTGGAATTAACAGGCTCTGGTTTCGCACAAAATAGGCTCCAACCTAGGTTCGCTATTCCAGTTTGCAAGAATCGTGGCACATCATCGCCAAATCCTCGTTCGAACAGGAAGTCCCATTTCAGCATCTCTTGGTATTTTGCTCGAGCAAGGTGGTTGACAGAGCGAATAAAAGGTAATCCTCGTTCTTCAACCTCGTCAGCCGCCCCTGATGCCTCAGTAATACCTTTGCCCTTGTCTTCCCTCCACTTGGGCAAAATTTCTTCCTCAGCCTTCTTTGCTTCTTCTTCTCTTGCTCTGTCTTCAACCTTCTTCTTTTTTTGTTCCCTTCTCCTGCACCAGTTCCTGTTCTTCAAGCACAACCGCGGCCTGTTCGTCTCGCCCTTCGTCAACCTCTCTTTCTTGATTTTTCTCAACATTTTCCTCCCGAACCGTTTCTACTTCAAGATTTTGATCTCCCTCTATATCTGGGACATTCACTGATTCTTCTTGGATAGTTTCTTGACTTTCAACCCTCTGTTGTTTCCTCCGCTTATTGGCTTCCTTTTCTTCGGGTGTTCTTTTGTTCTTTGTCTTTGCTTTCGGTACCTCTAGCACTGTTTCCTCCACATTATCTCTTTCTTTGTTTGCTCTCGTTTTTGCCATGGCAGACTCAGGGTTTTCTAGAGAAAAGGAAGAAGAAGAAGAAATACGAGCAGGGAAGAAAGTAAATGCAAAGTTGAATTGAAAAGAAACTTACCACTGTCCGTAAATAAATAAGGCGCCAGCAACATCAAATCCTAACTGAAAAGATTTTCCCTGCATTTAATATTATTCCCATTCAATTTTAATCTTATGCAAATTAGCAATTCAAAACCATCAACGGTAAGTTTATGAATTCCAATCGCCCACGGTAATTTAATATGCGTAGTCCACCATCAAATCCCTTTGATGACTGCTGTGTGACACGTGGCTCCATCAGATAACGCATGCAAATTTACCTTCGAAAACTTCAAGGAAAATTCCAATGGTAAAAATAATAAATTTTCAACGAAATCCTTTCTAATTCGGATTATTTTGCTTCAGCCATAACTTTTGCTGCAACAACCTACTGAACCTGAAGAATCTTTGATACGGAATTCAAATTTAAAAACAGGAAAATCAAATCTTCTAAATTCAAATTTGAATAAACCGATCAAATTAAATCTAATTCTTTTTCAAGCGAAGCCGAATAAGTTTAGAGAAAATCTCTATTAATTTAAACTAGAATTCAAATAACTGAAACTAAAATCTAGATAAAATCTAATAAAATCTAACTAATTAAAAGATAATTTAAAGATAGTTTAAATAAATAACCCGAAAATAAAATCAAACCAAATTCAAAACGAAATAGATAAAATCTAAACTACCAAAAAATAATAAAAATACTTAAAGATAAAATCTAATAAACCATGCAAAAATCAAATCTAACCTAATCGAAATAAAAAACAAATTAGCGAAACATAAAATCAATACAAGCACTGGGAGCTCAAAAATTTGCTCTGTGAAATGCTCCCGCAAAAATCCTGCTCTCTCAATCATCAACCAACCTTAGGGAAGGATATTTCGACTGAAACCTCCTCACCCCAATAATGCTTCACACGCTATCCATTCACCTTGAACACCCTCCCATCTTTTTCATCCTGCAAAGTAATTGCTCCATGGGGGAAAACCTCAATCACAATGAAGGGTCCTGACCATTTAGATTTTAGTTTCCCAGGAAATAATTTCAATCAAGAATTATAAAGCAAAACTTTCTGACCTTTGACAAACTCTTTAGATTTTATTTTCTTGTCATGCCACAACTTAGTTTTTTCTTTATACATTTTTGCATTCTCATAAGAAAATTTGCGAAATTCCTCTAACTCATTAAGTTGTAGCATTCTTATTGCTCCTGCACGACTCAGATCAAAATTTAACTTTTTCAAAGCCCAAAATGTTTTATGCCCTAGCTTTAGTGGTAAATGGCAAGCTTTCCCATATACTAACCTATAGGGAGACATACCGAGAGGAGTCTTATAAGCTGTCCTATAAGCCCAAAGAGCCTCATCCAACCTAAAAGACCAATCCTTTCTAAATGGATGGACTACTTTCTCTAAAATAGCTTTTATTTCCCTATTACTAATTTCAGCTTGACCATTTTCTTGTGGGTGTAAGGGGTAGCTATCCTATGCTTAATCCCATACTTAGCTAATAGCTTAGTTAAGATATTATTAACAAAATGTTTACCCTCATCACTCACTAGAGCCCTAGGTGTGCCAAACCGCGCAAAGATGTGCGATTGAAGAAACCTTGCTACTGTCTTAGCATCACTCTAATGGTATGCGATGGCCTCCACCCATTTTGACACATAATCAATTGCCAACAAGATGAAAACATTGCCATTAGAAGGGGGAAATGGCCCCATAAAGTCAATACCCCATACATCAAATAATTAAACTTCTAAAATATAAGTAAGAGGCATATCATCTCTACGTCCTAAGTTTCCTCTCCTTTGGCAAGCATCACATTGCTTGTAAAACCAATGGGCATCCTTAAAAAAGGTAGGCCAGAAAAATCCACAATGCAAAATCCTTATAGCTGTCCTCTGACTGCTGAAATGACCTCCATATGGCGAAGAATGACATTACTCAAGGATTTCCTTTGCTTCATCACCTGAAACACACCTACGAATAATTCCGTCAGAACATTGCTTATACATAAATGTCTCATCCCAATAGAAAAATTTTGCATCATGCTTAAACTTTTTCTTCTGCCTCCAGTCCATGTCAATAGGAGTGACTCCCTTTACCAAAAAGAAAGTTGGCAATATCAGCATACCAAGGGACATCCCAGACTACCTTTACCTCAATAGCAAAAAGTTGTTCATCTGGAAAATAATCGGAAATGGCAGATTGCTCCAGCAAAGATGATGATGGATCAAGACGAGACAAATGATCTGCAATGACATTTTCTGATCCCTTCTTGTTCTTTATCTCCAAGTCGAACTCCTGCAATAATAAAACCCAACGAATTAGCCTAGGCTTTGCATCTTTTTTAGACATTAAATACCTTATTGTTGCATGATCCGTGAACACCGTGACTTTAGATCCAACCAAATATGGCCGGAACTTCTCAAAAGCAAACACAACAGCTAACAACTCCTTTTCAGTAGTTGTATAGTTGACCTGTGCTTCATTTAAAACCTTGCTTGCATAATATATAGGATGGATAAATTTGCCCTGCTTTTGCCCCAGCATAGCACCTACCACAGCATCACTCGCATCACACATTACCTCAAATGGTAAATTCCAATTAGGTGCACACAGAATGGGTGCTGAGATTAAAGCATCCTTTAAAGTCTCAAAAAGCCTTCCTACAATTTGCATTAAAGTCAAAAACATGATCAGTACACAATAAGTTACAAAGAGGTTTACTGATTCTGGAAAAATCCTTTATGAACCTCCTATAAAATCCAGCATGACCTAAAAAACTCCGAATTCCCTTCACTGAATTCGGTGGTTCTAATCTCTCAATAACCTCAACTTTTGCTCTATCAACTTCTAGACCATTCTTAGAAATCTTATGACCTAACACTATGCCCTCCTTCACCATGAAGTGACATTTCTCCCAATTAAGGACTAGATGGGTATCCTCACATCTCTTTAACACCTTACCTAAATTATCTAAAAAATTCTGAAAAGACCCTCAAAAAATTGAAAAATCGTCCATAAATACCTCAACAGTGGACTCAATCATATCAGAAAAAATTGCCAACATACACCGCTGAAATGTTGTTGGAGCATTGCAGAGGCCAAATGGCATTCTCCTAAAAGCAAATGTCCCATAAGGGTAGGTGAAAATGGTTTTCTCCTGATCCTCAAGAGCAATAGTAATCTGGTTATACCCAGAATAACCATCTAAGAAATAATAGTAGGCCTGACCAGCCAACCTATCCAACATCTGGTCAATAAATGGTAGAGGGAAATGGTCCTTATGGGTAGCTTTATTAAGCCTCCAGTAATCCATGCAAACCCTCCAGCCAGTTACTGTCCTGGTTGGGATCAACTCATTGTCTTTATTGCTAACCACAGTGACACCTCCTTTCTTAGGAACACATTGGACAGGGCTTACCCAATTGCTATCGGCAATTGGATAAATAATCCCAGCATCCAACCATTTAATCACCTCCTTTTTAACAACCTCTTTCATTGCAGGGTTAAGCCTTCTTTGTTGCTCAATACTTCTAAAGGATCCCTCCTCTTGAGTGATTTTGTGCATACAAAAAGATGGACTAATTCCCTGAATGTCAGCCAATGTCCGACCTATTGCCTTGCGGTATTGCTGCAGCAACTTTATTAAGGCCTCTTCATGCTCCGGCATTAAATCTGATGCAACAATAATGGGTAACGTCTCACCTTCCCCAAGATACACATACTTTAAATGATCAGGCAAGGGCTTCAAATCTAAAGTAGGTGCCTCAATCAGGGATGGCTTAATTGGGGGAGCCTTCCTTTGACCTAAATCTAAAGACTTAAAAACATCCTCACGCCTCAACAATTCTTTTTCATTTTTTCTATCTAAAGAACAAACTTCTAAATCTCCTACAGTAACCTCTCCATGCTCTTCCGAATGTTTACTAGCCGAATCCTGTATTGCTGTCTCAATAACTGTGCTCACCAGAATCCTAATGAAGGAGCAATCCTCCATTTCCTCTAGATATTTCATGGCTTTAAACACATTAAATTTTACCTCCTCATTACAAACTCTCATTGTTAATTCCCCTTTTTGAACATCTATCAACGCCCTACCAGTAGACAAAAATGGACGACCTAGAATAATTGGGTCATCTTTATCAGCCTCATAGTCTAAAATAATAAAATCAACAGGAAATATGAATTTATCCACTTTTACTAAGACATCCTCAATTTTACCCTCAGGATATGTGATAGACCTATCAGCTAATTGGAGTGTGATTGTGGTAGGCCTAGCTTCACCAATACCTAGCTTCCGATAGACCGAAAGAGGCATAAGGTTAATGCTTGCACCTAAATCACAGAGTGCTCTACCTAACTCTTTTCCACCTATAGACACAGGTATGGTAAATGATCCTGGATCCTTAGCCTTGGGTGGTAGCCCATTCTTAAGAATAACATTACACTCCTCAGTAAGAGATACAGTTTCAAACTCACCTAACCTCTTCTTTTTAGTTAAAATATCCTTAAGAAATTTAGCACAATTAGGCATTTGCTCAATAACTTCTACTAAAGGGATATTTATATGCAATTGCTTAAGAATCTCGAAAAACTTTTTAAATTGACCATCCTGATGCTTAGGCTTTTGCCTTTGTGGAAAAGGTGGAGGTGGTACATAAGGTGGGGGCGACACATAAGGTGGTTCCACATCTGGAACAGAACCAGATGCTCAAGCATATTTATTGCTGCCTCTAGCACCCTGACCATACTCCAACTCTTTCTCAACAACAACATTTTTATCACCATTTTTATCTGCACCCTAGGTTTTACTAGGCTCTATTCTTTCTTCTAATGGCTTACCACTCCTTAGAGTCACTGCCTTTACCTGCTCCTTACCTTCCCTTCTAGGTTGTTCAGTATCTGAAGGAAGTTTCCCTTGAGGTCTTGCCTTTAGCTCATTAGCTAGCTGACCCACTTGCAATTCCAGGGCTCTCATCGAAGCTTGATTATTTTGAATTGTGGCGTCTGTACGAGCCATAAATTCTTTCATCATCGCCTCGAGAGAACTTCCCGAATTTTGCTGGGGCAAAGCCTGCTTATTTTGCTGAGGCAATACCTGCGCTTTAGCAAATCTCGGCTGGTTCACCTTTTGCTGTGTCTGCACATTACTTCCTTGACTTTCCCATGAGAAGTTGGGGTGGTTGCGCCAACCTGGATTATAAAAGTTAGAATAAGGGTTGTTCCTCTGATTACCTACAAAAAACACAGAAGCTGGATTGCTGGGGCAAAACTCGTAGTTGTGATCTTCACCACAATATACACATGCTTCCTCTGTGACTTGGTTCACTACTGCAGCAGGCTCCATAGCTGGTGGCTGCAGATGACTAATCACTGTCACATTCTTAAGAGCGTTAGCAATCATTGCAAGATCTGCCCTAATGGTGGACACACCATCAACCTCTAACACACTCTTAACCTTTTTATTTGTGCCTCTAACATCCGACCACTGACAACTATTAGTAGATATTCTCGCTAAGATCTCATAGGCTTCATTAAAAGTTTTTGCCAAAAGGGCTCCTCCAGACGAAGCATCAACCATACCCTGGGTTACCGCATTTAATCCATTGTAAAATGTTGCCATTTGAACACAATGTGGTAAACGATGGTGGGGACACTTTCGCAAAAGCTCCTTAAACCTTTCCCAAGCCTCACTAAGAGTCTCATCTTCAAGTTGCCTAAACCCTACTATTTCACTTCTTAATTTAGCATTCCTATTAGGTGGGAAATATTTACTCAAAAAATTTTCAGCTAACTCATTCCATGTCCTAATTGACCCTGGAGCAAAACAATTTAACCATGCCTTTGCTCCATCTCTAAGAGAATACGGGAACAAAGTTAATCTAAGGGCATCTCTAGGCACTCCTTGAATCACAAAAGAATCACCAACTCCTAGAAAAGACTTAAGATGTAAATGGGGATCTTCAGATGACAAACCATGGAATTGACCCACGGTTTGCAACATCTGAAACATTACCGGTTTCATTTCAAAATTTGTCGCTTGGATTTGGGGACGTTCAATCCCTAGATTCAACTCATCAAACATTGGGACAGCATATGCTCGAATGGCTCTGGTCCTATCATTCGCTACCAAGATAGGATTCTCAGCCTGATTATTTTGCTGCTCATTTTGCTCCAGCGGCGGGTTTTGCTGCAACAAGCGATTCTGGAGGTCCGCTGGATCTTCAAGAACCTACGGAAGACGCGACATGTTCTCCATTTGGTTTATGCGCTGTTCTCTCCTTCTGATCCTGAATGTCTTTTCAATTTATGGATTAAGCTCAAACCTTACCCCAGGCGGATCGCTCATGCACCAACCTCACACCTGCAAAAACAAAAAAAACAATCAAAAAGTTCTAGCACCAAACCACTAAAACACATACACAAAACAGATCAGATAAAAACTTATTCAAGTCCTCGGCAACGGCACCAAAAACTTGTTGGGTTCCTAGAGTGAGTAAAAATATGACATAAAAGACTCTAGAACTTTATGCAAGTATACACAGTCCGCAGCAAGTAATAAGTATTATCAATCCAAGGTCTGAATTAGCTTCCACTTTATCTATTTTGTATAATTCTTTAATGGTTTCAAAGATAGTAAAAATGATTGGGTTTTATAAGAATTATGCTGAAGCAAAGTAAATGACAGAACAACAAATAAACAAATAGGCAGACAGATTAGAGACAGGCGCTGGTTGAGTTTAGTAATTGTTTTAAAAGATGCTCTAGCAATATTTTTGATCATGCAAACTCTCGCAGTATTGTTAGCGGATTCCTCCTGGAACTTCGGATCTTTTGGAATGTGTTTCAACCCCAATGAAGAACGACCGATCAAGCACTAGGCAACTGGCAATCCCTAGCTCAGTTACTGGTGTTCACCAATACACAATGATCGTAGTGTGATTAATCACCACACACTCTCTAAATCATCCCTGAAACTAGAGAGGTATTCATACCGGCTGGCCGGGCGAACATAAAATAAGAATAAGCACAACAATTCATCAATTTTCAATAATCAATATATTATTAGAGATGAAGCACGACAACTACATATTACTTAGCCAAGACCTAAAGCTACTTAGTTCATAATAAGCATGGAAACATGAATTACAATCTGAGTAGGCATGTCCATAATCACAAGATAATAAAGAAAATAATAATCTCCTTAATCAGCTTGTGGATGATGGTCTTCTAGTGGTCTCCAGTCTCTCTATACTTATTCGACTTCCAAGGAAAATGGAATGGTTTTGGCTTGGGCGGCTACTTCCTTTTATAGAGTTGAAGGAGGCTTGAATTAGGTCAACCTGGACACGTGTAAGTCTCTCGTTGCTCCTTTATCACGAAAATAACTCAACAGAAGTCGGTTCATGAAGTTGGCTAACGAACTGTGACGTGGCAGTTTTGCTCCCATCTTTGCTGCAGCACAAAGTTTGCTCTCTCAAGTCGCCCAGCAACAGATTCTGCACAAAATGATTTCCAAAGCTTCCATTCTTCCAAATGGGTTAAAACATGTAATATCTATCTAAAATCAACCCTATTAAGCACAAAGGTCACACAAATCAATATAGAAATGAGGCCTAAATAACTACCTTTTGGGCAGTTATCACCTTGTTAGAGTCGGTAACGAATAAATCTATTATGAATTTAAATTAAAAGGCGTTTTATCCCAATTGGTCAATATTGCATGATAGATTTAAGAGTTAAAGCTTAGAATCATATGAATTTAGGTTTTTCATCCTATCTAACATTTCATCGTTCTTAATGCGATTAAATTATAATTAGTGAGATGTTATCAGTTAGATTTTTAATTAGATTAACTTTGATGCATTGGACGGGAAAATAATAATTAGGGTCTTTAATCCCACTAACTTTTCCAACGGGTAGTTAGACAATTAACCAATAGTTTGTAAAAAGAAAAAGAGAGAATCTATGATTTGGAATTGCAAAACTAAATTCGGATAACCAATTACGGGATCTTGAGGTAAAATTAGTCAGTCTGTCATTTTATTTCCCTATTATTTTAAATTCTGCAATTTAATTTCTAACATTTTAATTTTTCTTCCTCAAATATTCTTCCATGCCAAACCCCTCCTCTCCGGTTACTAATCGTGAAATCTTAACTTAATTTAATTAATTCAATTGTTCCCTGCGTTCGACTTCCAACCACGTCTGCAGTGAAGTAGCTAGGAACCAGTGAATATAAATTTATTTGATACAACCCTAGACAAGTCGTCTATCAAACACGAATGAACCTTGTAAAACCACGAACATCTTCCCCACTATCCTCCGACCTTAGAACGACTTGTTCACCTAATGGACCTACAGATCATGGGCTCCAACGATACGAAATTAACCGGCTGAACTCTTTTAGCCTAGTCAACAAATATTCGTTAACTATCGGGACATTCCACTATAGCTCGATAGTTGAACTCCCTTCACTGTAGATATATTTTTGTCCAGCCGATATAACCATGATTAGTAAGTCGACCCTTCACAGGTTGTTCCTAACTAGAGTTTGGTCAAATGTTCGTTTTACCCCTAAGGTTACTTCTGGTTCCTTAAGTCTCAATTGAGTCCCTAATGAACAATTGGTTTGTGGTCCGACCACTAAACCTAAAACCTCCCGGGCCAATGAGAGGGTGGGATCCCTTTGTTCACGTCCCGGAGTCAACAGTTAAGGGAACAACCTCTCTACTACTCCTAAATTGGGTAGGATTGAATTCCGTCTTGCAGGACTATGTCCCCAACTATCTACCCGGTCTTATCCCCAAAATGGTAGGCTTATTGAGTCAGCGATGTTGAGCCACTCTCACCCATGCAAATCAAAGGATAATCTCGAATAAACAGGAGTGCAAAGTTAGCTCAGGATTAAGATCGAGTTACCTAGGTCATCGCATGAAATAGTCAATCTTGTCGGTAAACGATGTTATAAAGCAAGAGTGACTTATTTCTCGGTCCTGGTCTTATGCAAACTTATTTGCATAGGACCCCCCCACTCGCAAGTTTATTGTTAGCTTAAACTAGACACTTAGGTTAACATAGTTTGTATTTAGCTTATGGGTGAAAGGTTGGAGATGAATGTGCGGGTTCACAAAAACAATAGTGTAAAATATCCTGGAAATATGACTTTGGTTTCTTGCATGTTAGAAATAGGACTGGAACCACTAAGATTTTAAGAGTCGTGAGCATTAGCTATCTATGTTTAAACTAGCCCTAGAAATAGATATCTAGGAATAAAACTTGGAACAATATGACAGGAGTGTTTGAAACGTTCAAATTCGAAATAGGGTATAAGTGTCGTTTATATACGACATTTCGATTTAATTTTGAATTAAACTAAAATTTGAGAGTTGGTTGCATTTAAATACGATTTAAATATTAAATCCGTGAATAGGGATTCATGTTCGAGAAATTTCATTTGGATAAAAGTCGGGATCAGGTGAAAAATATTAATTCAATATTGGTTATTAAATTAATATAAAATTTGTTGGGTTTTGTGCGCTAAAACTCGTAGATAGTATATGTAACACTTGACTTGCTTTAATAAAGCGTTATTGATTTTATATATTTATTTTGCCTAAAATAACCACAAATCCAATAAACTATGAACCCCAGATTATATTATCTATACTTGAACTTTGTGTATGACATAAATATGAATCAAGTTCAAATACATAGCCTAAATGGTCTATATAGTATAAGGATAAGGCTGGGTACCTTAATCTTGGGGACACTATTGACACAACTCACTTTGTATTTAAGACAAACGATGTGATCCTAATCGTTCATGTATAAGACATGTGAGTGAGGGCGTCCTATGCAATGAGTTTGCATAGAGACCGAACCAAGAGATAAGTCACTTTTGCTTTATAACACTATTTACTACTGAAACTGAATATCTCTTACGATGACCTAATGATAACTCTCTAAAAGGGAGTTATTTAGGCCTTAGTTTTGTAGTGTTTTGTGTGTCATTTGTGCTAAATAGGGTTGCTTTTAGATGAATATTATATTTTTTAACCCATTTGGAAGAATGGATGCCTTGGAAGTTATTTTGTGCAGAATATATTGTTGAGCGACTTGAGGGAACAAAATCTGTGATCCAACAAAGCAGGGAGAGTAAAACTGCCACGTAAGAGCTCGTAATCCATTTTAATTAACATAATTTAGTTGAGCTATTTCTGGATCTAAGAAGCTTGGAGAGCCTTCCACGTGTACAATTTGACCTAATTAGGCCTTGTTTTCACTCTATAAAAGAGAAGAGTCGTCTCAAGTCAAAGACATTCCAATTTTGGGAATTCCATCCTTGGAGAAGGAAAGTCCTATTCCATTCGTGGAGGCTTACTTCTCATCTTTGGAAGTCGAGTAGAGGAGGAAAGATTGAAGACTTCAAGAAGACCATCAACTACGGATCTAATCAAGGGAATTAATATTTTTCTTGTAATTTCTGGTAGTTATGGATGCACATACTCAGATTGTAGCGTATGTTATCATGAACCATATGAACTAAATTTGCTTAGGTGTTGGTTAGGAATTATGTAATTTTCGTTCTTTATTCTCTATATTATGATTATGAAATATGGCAAATGGATGTCAAGACAGCCTTTTTGAACGACAATCTTGAAGAGACTATCTATATGGCTCAACTAGAGGGATTCATAGTCCAGGGTGATGAGCAAAAGGTTTGCAAACTTAAACGATCCATTTATGGATTGAAACAAGCATCAAGATCATGGAATATACGTTTTGACACTGCGATCAAAACGTATGGCTTTGAGCAGAATATTAACGAACCTTGTGTTTACAAGAAAATCATCAAATCCACCGTAGCTTTTCTAGTTCTATACGTAGATAATATCCTACTTATTGGGAATAATGTAGGATTCCTGACTGACGTAAAACAATGGCTAGTGACTCAATTCCAAATGAAAGATTTGGGTGAGGCTCAATTTGTTATGGGCATTCAAATCATTAGAAATAGAAAGAACAAAACGCTAGCATTGTCTCAAGCATCATATATCGACAAAATGTTGGTACGATATTCGATGCAGAACTCCAAGACAGGGTTATTACCTTTTTGGCACGGGGTTCACCTGTCAAAGGAACAAAGTCCTAAGACACGTCAAGAAGTTGAGGAAATAAGACGTGTTCCCTATGCATCAGCAGTTGGTAGTTTGATGTATGCAATGTTGTGTACCAGACCCAACATATGCTATGTCGTACGAATAGTCAGCAGATACCAGTCTAATCTTGGTCATGTGCAGTGGACTGCCGTTAAAAATATCCTTAAGTATCTAAGGAGAACTAGGGATTATAAGCTCGTGTATGGAGCAAAGGATCTGATCCTTACAGGATACACTGACTAAGATTTTCAGACCGATATAGATTCAAGAAAATCAACATCGGGATCTGTGTTTACTCTAAATGGAGGAGCGATAGTATGGAGGAGTATTAAGCAAGGTTGCATTGCTTACTCTACCATGGAAGCAGAGTACGTAGCCGCCTGTGAAGCAGCAAAAGAGGCAGTATGGCTGATGCGCAATTTGCTTACCGCAAGTGTACGGGTCAAGTAATAATATAGTGTTTTCGTATAAAACGAGTGTCGTCCTCTGGATTGGTTTTCTAGCAAATTAAGTGTCGCGAATACTTTTGTTCAATTTTATTTAGGGAGCAAAACTTAATGATAAAGATAAATCTAAAGACAAAAAGTATAAAATAAAAGTGGAGACTCAAATGGAAAGACTCTTAGGGAATTGATTTCATTGATTGTGATTGAGGATTAATTAATGGGATGAATTTAGCATGCAATTATTCTACCAAGTCTAGGAACCTTTTATCACAACTATCTCTCTCAAGAATAATTGATTCTCATGCATGCAACCAACGTGATATCCCTATCTAAGTTCATTAACATGCAAGGCTTTTAGTTTAGTTCTTCAAGCAACTTCTAAAGTTATTCCAAATCCCGTCACAAACTTAGAATTTCTACTTTAGTCATGCAATTAAATAAAGTAAGTCTTAGGCCAAATCCCCTCTCCCAAGCAAGATTCAACACTCAAATCATTCAACTAGTGATCAAGTAATTGAAAGCATTAAACAAAATTGCATGAATAAAATAAAAACACATTCATACCTAAAATCAATCCAACAACTTAAACAATTACATCAAACCCTAAGACAAACAACTAGTAATTCATAGTCTTTGAACTACAAACACTAATTGAAAGAAAAGCCATAAAAACTACAAAAGGTAAGCGAAAGAGAAAGGAAAACTCGAATCTGTCGAAACTGGCACGTCCCCGTCACGATCTCCACGTCTTCTCGCTTGATTCCCGCTCCTTGGCCTTGCTTTAGCTCCCACTAAAGCTCTCTAATCGAAATTAGGGCAAAAATCTAACCAATTGGACTCCCCAAATCCGTAGCTGAAAAAAGAAATTTATAGAAAATCTGCGGATAGGGTCGCGACAATATTTTTTTTTTTTTTTTTTTGTAGGATTGAACTTCATTTGACTCCAATTGCTGAATTAAGCATCAAACACATACTTCCTACAAATAAAACATAAAAATGCATAAATTTGGGCAAATAATTTTAAAAGACTAACTTAATTAATCAGAGAAAAATAGTTAGCTATGCTCGCTATCAATGGCTAAGAAAATTCCTAACAGAGTTGGAAATTGTTCCAAATATGCAACTGCCTGTCACCCTCTATTGTGATAATAGTGGAGCAGATGCAAACTCTAAGGAACCTCGAAGTCACAAGAGAGGAAAGCATAATGAGCGCAAATACCATCTCATCAGGGAGATCGTGCAACGAGGGGATGTGATCGTCACGCAGATTGCTTCGGAGCACAACATGGCTGACCCGTTTACAAAACCCCTCACGGCTAAAGTTTTTTAGGGTCACCTAGTTAATCTAGGATTACGAGCTTTGTTAGACTAGGGCAAGTGGGAGAAATGTAAGGGTATAGATGATGCCCTAGTTTATTGTCTTTATACTTCTCTCACACCTAAGTTTATGTACCCCACTAGAGTTTCTAGTCCAAGTGGGAGTTTGTTGGGTGTAATGTCCTATAAACTTGTAGTTTGTAAATCATTAAACATATTTTATTTCCAATAAAGTCGTTATTGAGGTTATTCAGTAAAAGATGTTATTGAATATGTAAATTGCAAATGATTAACCTAAATCCAATAAACTAAGATCTTTGCCTATAAAATGAATACTTGAACTATATGTAGAGACATATCATAGGATCTGTTGGGTTTTATGCCCTAAAACTCGTAGATAGTAAATGAAACAAATTAATCGATCTCAATAAAGTGTTATTTGAGTAATTCAGTAATTTGGTTATTGAATAATCGAGTTTGCATTAATAAACCCTAAATCCAATAAACTAAGATCCAAGGTTGTTTAAATGAAACTTGGACTAGTATGTGGGGACATACGGGGATCAGCGTCCAAGTAACAACCTAAAAGGTCTATAGTATAGGGATAAGGTTGGGTACCTTATCCTAGTGACACTATGTGATACAACCCACCTTATATTCGATATAGATGCAATGATCCAAAGCATCCATGTAGGAGACATGCGGGTGGGGGTATCATATGCAATGAGTTTCCATAAGATCGGACCGCAAAATAGTAACCACTAGATGTAACACTGTTAACTAGTTTAAGTTTCTATTTCAATAGGATGACCTAGGTAACTCAATCTCAATTCTGAGTCTGTTATGAACCCCTTTCAGGAGGGATTGTCCTTAGATTTGTATGGGTGAGAGTGGCCAGTTCGCCGACTCAACAATCCTACCATTTCAGGGGCAAGACCGAATTGGGGCTGTGAACATATCAGTACAAGATGGAATTCACTCCTTCCCCTATTGGGGTAAGTAGATGTGTGTTCCCTTAAGGGTTGATTCCGGGGCTTGAACAAAGGCGCACCGTCCTCTCCTGGCCCGAGAGGAACTCCTGTTTAGTGGTTGGACTCTAAACAACTTGTTCATTAGAGGAATCAATGGTACTTAAGGAACCAGAGGTAACCCAGGGGTAAAACGGTAATTTGACCCAGCTGGTGTTACGAACACACGTGAAGGATTGACTTACTGCTTGGTCGATATCCATGGACACAGTAATATTCTACAGTGAGAAGAGTGCAGTTGTGGGTCTTTAGTGGAGTGACCCACAGTTAACGATTGTTGACTAAACTTGGTCAATGAGTTTGGCCAATTAGTCTCCTATCGTTGGAGCTTCTGATCTGTAGGTCCATTAGGTCCCACTGGTAGCTCGTAAAGAGACTTGAGGCAATTAAGTATAAATTGTAAACTGAAAGTGTTCAATTTATTTGGGGAATCGTATAATGTATATTGATGCATTATAATATAAAGTTTATGAAACTTTATAATATAATTTTTGAATTAATTTCAAAAATTAATTCTTGAGAGAAAATATTTGAAAGAGTTTAAATAAATTTAATATGAATTGGATTCATATTAATTTTAATTTTAATAAAATCGCTAAGATTAAATATATGATATTTAATTGGGTAAATTAATTAATTATGGAATTAATTAATTATTTATTAAAATTAGAGACCTTTTCCTATTAGGAAAGAAAATATTTGAAAGCATTCAAATAAATTTAATATGAATTGGATTCATATTAATTTTAATTTTAATAAAATCCCTAATATTAAATATATGATATTTAATTAGGGAACTTAATTAATTATGGAATTAATTAATTATTTATTAAAATTAGAGACTTTTTCCTATTACGAAAAGGTCTTCCTTTTTCCTATTAGGAAAAAGGTCTTGGCCTTTACCTATAAATAGGACCCTTGAGGTGGGGTGAAAGGCATCCCATTCATTGTCGTTCTCTCAGAGAATTCCCCTCAAGGCTTCCTCTAGACTCTCACCAGTGTCCTGCCTCTAGAAGTTTCAGAGTCATACCGGTGTAGCCATAGTGGTGGTGTTCACACTAGTTCGTGATTAATTCACATGCAGTTGGTGAATTTAATATGAGTCGTCAACGAGAGTAAGTAATTTGTTACTTTATAAATTAGATTTAGATCTAATATTTTTGTATGCTTAGCCTTAATATATATTTAGAATAGTTCTAATATTATTGCCAATGTATTGGTATTTTAGATTAAACAAAATTAATTACGAATCGGTCCCAATCACGCTTCCGCTTTACGGAATTACGGAATTCCAATCGTACAATTGGTATCAGAGCCGATCGTAGATCTAATTTTGTTTCTCTAAAATCTGCATTGGCTATTGGTGGGATTGATTAATGCATAATGTATGTATGGTTTGCATTGAACTGTTTATGTTAATTTTATGGCCATAGATTTTACTGTTTTTATGTGATTTGATCATGTAAGGGCCCGGTGTTTCGGGTATTTTATGTAAAATCGAGTCCTATGTAAGTTCGGGTCTATAATAGGTTTTTTTATGAGATAAAAATCAGAGAAATCACGACGGTGTCACGATTACATCACGCGTTAGGGATTCGCAACAGGACGGTTCAAGGCTGTGTGGCGGTCCGGTTCACGTGGACTTGCTGGGCTGGGACTGATTTTGTCTGGTTCAGCTGGAATTTGGCTCGATTCGTGGTTTTCGTAGCTGGTTCGAAGTGGTTCGGGTCTGTTCAAACGGTATAGACCAGTATTTGGAGCTGTAGAAAGACTTTTAGGATAGAATCGATATTTAATTAAATGAAATTGAAATTGCATGAAACATGATACCGTTTTAGATTAATATAATCGTTGTCGGCGTCATAATAATATGGTGCTTAATATTTAGAATATGATTGTTATTTTTTCCAACACCATAGAAGCATGTTATAGGGCTCATCATTAATACTTTATAATAAGTTATAAAAATGATTAGAAACCGTCATCCTATAACAAAGTGTTGCATGCAAACATAGGACCTTAGGTTAAAATGAATTAATTTTAAAATGTTTAAAATTAATTAGACCTAAGCTCATTATAATTCTAATATGATTATAATTATTTTCTTACTTAGAATTAAAAATAGTTTTAATGACTAAGTAGGAAAAACATTACTATTATTATAACGAAACTCTACCGGTTAAGTTCTGTCTAAGGCTGGGGTACTTAAGATGACAGTTTACGAAACACCTCCTACCTGGGAACTAACCTGGAATACTGGAGTTGAATTAATTATAGCTAAATGTTAGCATGCAATGTCACTAGGTTTATTAAAATAGTTTAATTCACCTAGATCTTTAGAGTAAAGATTTATCATAACTATTGGTTATAAGGGAACTCTAGCGGTAAAGTTCTGTCTAAGGCTGGAGGTACTTAAGATGACGGTTTACGGAACACCTACTACCTGGGAACTGAGCCGAAACTTGAGTTGAATTAACCATAGTTATATTAGCATGCAATGTCTCTAGGTAATTAAAAGTGTTTAATTCACCTAGACACATTAGAGAAAAGACCTATATATAAAAAAGTTATATGCAGGCAAAAACTTAGATAGATTCACTTAGGCGGAATTTACCTAAGTAATAGACCCTATAATTATAAAAATACTTAGTGGGAGGAAATATATCAAAACAAGATTTTCATAAATCAAGTTTTGCTCTCACGTCCTCAAAAGTTCACAACGTGAGGTTCATGCTTGGCCTCGAGTCACCCTGGGAGTGACCCCCTACGGATGGTGTTTGCATGGATTAATATCAAGGGGAATGAGGGAGTATTTTATAGTAAGTGGGAGCAGGACACGTGTCAACGTATCCTACGGTCTCCTCCATTAGGTTGCACCGTGAGATGCCCATGATGTGCCTGCGAGTCGCCCTGTGAGCGATCACCCTACGGAGGGCTTGATCATGGGAGAACTCCAGAAATGGATAGGGTTTCTTAGGTCCATTTCCAACTTTGACTTCCCTACGGTAACATTGTTGGGGCCGACCTCTGAAATCAGAAAAATGGAGGGTCACACTTACGGGAAATTGTTAAGGTGTTAATAATTTCCTGACCGAAAAAACGGTAGCTAAGAACTATTGGAATATGAGTTATTCCAGTAATAGGGATCGGCTGAGATTGTCTCAATTCAGAGGAGTAGTTGATTACCCTACGGTAGCTGTTGTTCTAAACCTCTGAAGTATCGTTGCAAAATGAATGTTTATTCTATGGGTTGATCATTACATTTGCTAAATTGATTGGATTAAAATAAAAATATTATTTTGTGTAATGGGTTAATGCAACAATACTTATTAAGTTAATTTGTTTGTTCTATCAGCAATGAAACGTTCTTTGTATGCCTATAATAACGCCAATTACAAAACTGGTAATTCTAATATAACTAAGAAAATGAACTTAAACACTAAATGCGTGGAATTGGTCTTAACTAAGGACGGTCCTCAAGCCCATATGTCTAATTTATCCGAAATTATTCATGATGAATATGACATAGACTGCTTAGCACATCTCAATGAAAATAAATTTGATTTATTGATCATTGAAACGTGTATAGTGGAAAATGATGATACAGCCTGGATCCTTGATTCAGGTGCCATTCATCACGTATGCTCTTCCTTTGAGGGAATGAGCTCTTGGCAACAGTTAGATGCTGGGGAAATGACTCTCAGAGTTGGGACTGGGGAGCTCATTTCAGCTAAAGCAGTAGGAGATATTAAAATGTTCTTCTCCAGGGAACGCTATATGTTATTAGATAGCGTATATATAGTTCCCATAATAAAAAGAAATTTGATTTCTATTTCTTGTTTGCTAGAACAAGGGTATCTAGTGTCCTTTTCTATGAATGAAGCTTTCATTACTAAAAGGGGTGCTGATATATGTTCTACAAAAATGGAGAACAATTTGTATGTCTTAAGACCAATAGAGTCTAGGGCTATTTTGAACAATGAAATGTTTAAAACAACTGAGATTCAACCAAAAAGGCAAAAAGTTTCTCAAAGTACCTATATTTGGCACTTGAGACTTGGTCACATAAATCTCAATAGGATTGGGAGATTTGTTAAGAACGGACTTCTAAACCAGTTAGAAGATGGTACTTTACCTCCATGTGAGTCATGTCTCGAAGGTAAGATGACCAAACGATCTTTTACTGGAAAAGGTTATCGTGCCAAGGAGCCCTTAGAACTCGTACATACGGATCTCTGTGGTCCAATGGATGTAAGAGCTCGAGGAGGGTATGAATATTTCATCTCTTTTATATATGATTATTCAAGGTATGGTTATTTATACCTAATGAGTCATTAGTCTGAAGCCCTTGAAAATTTCAAGGAGTACAGGACTGAAGTTGAGAACTTGTTAGGTAAGACCATTAAAACACTTCGATCTGATCGAGGCGGAGCGTATTTGGACTAAAATTTCCAAAACTATTTGATAGAACATGGAATATCGTCCCAACTCTCAGCACTAGGTACACCTCAGCAGAATGATGTATCTGAAAGGAGAAACAGAACCTTGTTAGACATGGTTCGATCTATGATGAGCTATGCTCAGTTGCCTAGTTCTTTTTCGGGTAGAGACTGCAGTTTATATTTTGAATGTTTTTCCCTCAAAGAGTGTTTCTGAAACACCATTTGAGCTTTGGAAAGGGCGTAAAGCTAGTTTACGTCATTTCAGAATTTGGGGCTGTCCTGCACATGTGTTAGTAGCAAACCCAAAGAAATTGGATTCACGTTCAAAATTATGCCTATTCGTAGGCTACCCAAAAGAAACAAGAGGTGGATACTTCTTTGATCCAAAAGAAAATAAAGTGTTTGTATCGACAAATGCTACTTTTTTGGAAGAAGACCACGTTAAAGAACACATACCACACAGTAAAATTGTGTTAAGTGAACTTTCTGGTAAATCTACAAATGAATCAACAAGAGTTGTTGATGAGGCTGGACCTTCAACAAGAGTTGTTGATGAGCCCAGTTCAGAGGCTGGACCTTCAACAAGAGTTATTGATGAGCCCAGTACATCTGGTCAAGCCCATCTTTCTCAAGAATTGAGAATGCCTTGACGTAGTGGAAGGGTTGTTATTCAACCTGAATGCTATCTGGGTTTAGGAGAAACTCCAACTGTCATACCTGATGATGGGGTTGAGGATCCATTGACCTTTAGACAGGCAATGAATGATGTGGACCATGACTAGTGGGTCAAAGCTATGGACCTAGAGAATGAGTCTATGTACTTCAATCAAGTCTGGGATCTTGTAGACCTACCTGAAGGGGTTAAACCCATAGGGCGCAAATGGATCTACAAGAAAAAACGAGACGCAGCTGGGAAAGTACAGACTTTCAAAGCTCGACTTGTGGCAAAGGGTTATACCCAAAAGGAGGGGGTGGACTATGAGGAAACCTTCTCCCCATTTGCCATGTTAAAGTCGATAAGAATTCTCTTGTCCATTGCCACCTTTTATGATTATGAGATTTGGCAAATGGACGTCAAGACTGCCTTTTTGAATGACAATCTTGATGAGAACATCTTTATGTCTCAACCAGAGGGGTTCGTTGCTCAAGCTTAGGAGCAAAAAGTTTGCAAGCTTAGATGATCCATTTATGGGTTGAAGCAAGCTTCCAGATCTTGGAATATAATTTTTGACACTGCTGTAAAATCTTATGGCTTTGACCAGAACGTTGATGAGCCTTGTGTTTACAAAAGGATTATCAACAGTTCAGTAGCTTTTCTTGTGTTGTATGTAGATGATATTCTTCTCATTGGGAATGATGTAGAATATCTAGCTGACATTAAAAAATGGCTATCGACTGAGTTCCAAATGAAAGATTTGGGTGAAGCTCAGTATGTTCTAGGGATTCAAATTATCAGGAATCGTAAGAACAGAACGTTAGCCATGTCTCAAGCATCATATATAGACAAGATGTTGTCTAGATATAAGATGCAAAATTCCAAGAGGGGTTTACTACCCTTTAGGCATGGAGTTCATTTGTCTAAGGAACAGTGTCCTAAGACACCTCAAGAAATTGAGGATATGAGACACATCCCTTATGCTTCAGTTGTGGGCAGTCTTATGTACGCCATGTTGTGTACTAGGCTTGACATTTGCTATGCAGTTGGGATAGTCAGCAGGTACCAGTCCAATCCAAGGTTAGACCACTGGACTATAGTTAAAAACATCCTCAAGTATCTTCGGAGAACGAGGGACTATCAGCTTGTGTATGGCTTTAAGGATTTGATCTTTACAGGATACACAGACTCTGACTTTCAGACTGATAAGGATTCTAGGAAATCCACATCACGGTCAGTATTTATCCTCAACAGGGGAGCTGTAGTCTGACGTAGCTTCAAGCAAGGATGCATTGCAGACTCTACCATGAAGGTCGAATATGTCGCTGCTTGTGAAGCAGCTAAGGAGGTTGTATGGCAACGGAAGTTCTTGATGGATTTAGAAGTTGTTCCAAATATGAACTTTCCAATCACCCTTTATTGTGATAATAGTGGTGCAGTGGAAAATTCTAAAGAACCTCGCAGTCATAAAAGAGGCAAGAACATAGAGCGCAAATATCATCTCATCAGAGAGATCGTGCAACGAGGGGAAGTGATCGTCACGAAGGTAGCCTCTGAGCACAATATTGTTGATCCATTTACGAAGGCTCTCACGGCTAAAGTGTTCGAGGGTCATCTAGAGGTCTAGGTCTGCGAGATATGTACATAGAATAATCTAGGGCAAGTAGGAGAAGTGTAATGGGTATTGTGAATGCCCTAGTTTATTGTATTTATATGTATTTGTACTTTTCATGTATTATACAGTATTAATACAAACTACTATTCCTACTTCAATGATTATTCATTCAATTTTGATTGTTGATGTACATTGCCCACTAGAGTTTTAGTTCAAGTGGGAGTTGTTGGGTTTTATGCCCTAAAACTCGTAGATAGTAAATGAAACAAATTAATCGATCTCAATAAAGTGTTATTTGAGTAATTCAGTAATTTGGTTATTGAATAATCGAGTTTGCATTAATAAACCCTAAATCCAATAAACTGAGATCCAAGGTTGTTTAAATGAAACTTGGACTAGTATGTGGGGACATACAAGGATCAGTGTCCAAGTAACAACCTAAAAGGTCTATAGTATAGGGATAAGGTTGGGTACCTTATCCTGGTGACACTATGTGATACAGCCCACCTTATATTCGATATAGATGCAATGATCCAAAGCATCCATGTACGAGACATACAGGTGGGGGTATCCTATGCAATGAGTTTCCATAAGATCGGACTGCGAAATAGTAACCACTAGATGTAACATCGTTAACTACTTTAAGTTTCTATTTCAATAGGATGACCTAGGTAACTCAATCTCAATCCTGAGTCTGTTATGAACCCCATTCAGGAGGGATTGTCCTTAGATTTGTATGGGTGAGAGTGGCCAGTTCGCCGACTCAATAATCCTACCATTTCAAGGGCAAGACCGAATGGGGGCTAGGAACATAACAGTACAAGATGGAATTCGCTCCTTCCCCTATTGGGGTAAGTAGATGTGTGTTCCCTTAAGGGCTGATTCTAGGGTTTGAACAAAGGTGCGTCGTCCTCTCCTGAACCGAGAGGAACTCTTGTTTAGTGGTTGGACTCTAAACAACTTGTTCATTAGAGGAATCAATGGTACTTAAGGAACCAGAGGTAACCCAGGGGTAAAACGGTAATTTGACCCAGCTGGTGTTACGAACACACGTGAAGGATTGACTTACTGCTTGGTCGATATCCATGGACACAGTAATATTCTACAGTGAGAAGAGTGCAGTTGTGGGTCTTTAGTGGAGTGACCCACAGTTAACGATTGTTGACTAAACTTGGTCAATGAGTTTGGCCAATTAGTCTCGTATCGTTGGAGCTTTTGATCTGTAGGTCCATTAGGTCCCACTAGTAGCTCGTAAAGAGACTTGATTCAATTAAGTATAAATTGTAAATTGAAAGTGTTCAATTTATTTGGGGAATCATATAATGTATATTGATGCATTATAATATAAAGTTTATGAGAAAATATTTGAAAGAGTTCAAATAAATTTAATATGAATTGGATTCATATTAATTTTAATTTTAATAAAATCCCTATGATTAAATATATGATATTTAATTGGGTAAATTAATTAATTATGGAATTAATTAATTATTTATTAAAATTAGAGACCTTTTCCTATTAGGAAAGAAAATATTTGAAAGAGTTCAAATAAATTTAATATGAATTGGATTCATATTAATTTTAATTTTAATAAAATCCCTAATATTAAATATATGATATTTAATTAGGGAACTTAATTAATTATGGAATTAATTATTTATTTATTAAAATTAGAGACTTTTTCCTATTAGGAAAAGGTCTTCCTTTTCCTATTAGGAAAAAGGTCTTGGTCTTTACCTATAAATAGGACCCTTGAGGTGGGGTGAAAGGCATCCCATTCATTGTCATTCTCTCTGATGTGGACTTTCCCTACCGCATGCGCACGGGTCAAGTAATAATATAGTGAAAGTAAATTCGAATGTCGTCCTCTAGATTGGATTTTTAAGCAAATCAAGTATTGTGAATTATCTCGCTCAATTTTATTTAGGGATCAAAAAGTGATGATTCAATAATAAGAAAACTAAATCAAAACACGTAGAAAGTGTGGAATTTCAATTGGGAAAACTACTCAGGGAGTTGATTTCGCCGATTTAGTCTAGGATTGATTTTAAGGAGTAAGTTATTATGCACAATGGAATTATGAGCCAAATACCCTTTAATCACAACTACCTCTCCCGAGTATAATTGATTCTCATGCAAATTAATCTACTTGATATCCCTATCTAAGTTTATTAACATGCAAGGCAATGAGATCTTTTGACCAATTCCAAGGTTAATCTAAAACCGTCACGAATTAGAGAATAAACCTTAGTCATGCAATCTTGAGTAAGTCTATATTAAATCCCCTCTCCCGAGCTAGATTCAAAACTTAAATCATCCAACTAATGGCCAATTAATTGAAAGCATTAAATCAAGATTACAAACATAATAACCATTGCACAACTTAAACCATAAATTCAATCCATACACTTAATCAACTACATCAATCCCTAAGCTATGAGTTTAGCTACTCATGAATAGAATTACAAGCTCAACTAAACATGCAAAAGCCATAAAGTCTAGCTAAAGAAAGGAAAAGGGAAAAGAAAACTCAATGTAGGCTGAGATCGAACGTCCCCGTCACGATCCCCACGAATGATGGGTTGATTTCCAACTTGCTCCCTTTGCTTTTGCTCCAAGATGTTCTGTTCTGCACTGTTTTACGGCTCTAAAATGTCCCAAAAGCTTCCCCTCCAAAAACCTAGCCGCAAAAGACATTATATTCTGTTTTTTGCTGCCTTCAAAACGCGCATTTCAGTAAGCGATATAACACAGCGTCGAGACGCTAAGGTCGCAGCGTCGAGAGGCTGTGACCTTTATGCGCCTAATCAGATATGGAATGTGAGCGTCGAGACGCTCAAGAGCTATCATCTCGACGCTAGCCTGCTGTTGACCGAAATTTGACTTTTTTCCTCTTTAAATCTTTTCATTCCTTTGAATCTTTTCACGTCCCGAGCACCCGATTAACTCTAATATTGCGCTATAGCTCCAATCAACCATTTCCTACAAAATAAACAATTAAGTGCAATAAAATAGCCGATAATCATCAAAGACTAGCTAAATTAAATAAATAAAGATAGCTAGCTATGCTCGCTATCAAAAACCCCCAAACTTAAGCTTTTGCTAGTCCTCGAGCAAACTACAAATCAAACATACAGTAGAAGAATTGATGCAATAATCATGACTCAATCCTCAAGGCTCACAAGTCAATAACCAAGCAAGCAACAGACATGCACACAAGGACCAATGAGGGAGACAAATTAAAATTTTTCCAAAATTAACTTGCACAAGCGAGATCTAACTCAACAAGATCAGACTCAACAAGATCAGACTCTACTAGCCCGGGATTGGATTATTAAACTCTCAGCTCATTTTCCCTCTACATTGGCACTAAGGTTTCACTAATGAGTTAATGGAACAAATTAGTTTGTTTTCCTCCATACTTAGGTGCTTACAATTAACAATTACATTAAGCATGTATATGTGGCACTAGCTTTCACACACCCATTGCAGGGACCCTTAACCTGAGTTTTCTCTGGTTGGCCTAACTGATCACAACAGGGGTAGCTCTTTTTGCCTAAACTTTATTAAACATTGCAAACTGTGCACAGGCCATGGCATAATCATTTTTTTTCAACAGTAACAACAAAAATGATTTTTCTTTATGAGCATAAATAGCATATATTCTTTTCTTTCCTCCTAAGCAAGATCAAACATGCTATTTTGCAAAACATTAACTTTTTAGCTCTTCCCTACACCTATCGAGGTGACAACAAACATATGAACCTAATAATTCGCTCCTAAGCATTCAAATCCAAATCTAGCCAAGACAAATACTCTACTCATGCAAGCCGTCTCCTGGAAAAAGTTTAAAAAGTCTCCCTTTTTGGGCACTCATGCTTACAACTCATCACAAGCTTGAAAATTGACAAGAAAGCCTATCCTAGGACATCATAATCATGCAAAAGTAGCATCCAGAAAACAATCATATGCATAATTCAAAGAAAGCTCAAAACTATAGCCCGAACTCAGATGCTCAAGGGCTCCACAAACATTCTAATCCACCCACAAACTTAAAACATGCATTGTCCTCAATGTACAAATAAACTAAGGCATAAACAAGCATGAGAACAATAAAAGAATGACAGGAGTGAACAATACTGGCCTGGAATAAAGATGACTTCTTGACTGAAAGCTTGGAATCTTGAAAGCTTGAAAGCACAGGAGAGAAAGAAAACAAGACCTAAAAAACAAAAACAAACAATAAATCAAAAACAAAAAGAAAACACACTAAACTTACTTGGGTTGCCTCCCATAAGCGCTTGTTTAACATCATTAGCTCGACGTGTTGATCGTGCTCCAAGTTGGCTTTTGTTCTGTGAATCCAACAGAGGTGATCTTTCTTGCACCTTTCCTATATCCCATGAAAAACACTTCATCTTAAGAGTCTTCAACTGCTTTAAAAATTTCTTTTTCGTTCTTGACTCTAATAGTGAGCTCCCTGCGCTCAATATCAATAATTACTCGCCCAGTAGCGAGGAACGGTCTTCCTAATATGACAGGCATTGAAGGATTTTCTATCATGTCCATAACGTATAAATCAATAGGGAGGAAAAATCTACCTACTCTGATTAACACATTTTCTACAATACCAACTGGTCTCACCACAGATTGATCAACCAATTGGAGCTTTACAGGAGTAGACTTAATCTCACCTATATCTAACTTTTTACACAACGATAGAGGAATGATATTAATGCTAGCACCTAAGTCACATAATGCTCTAAAAGAGTAAGTACCAAAACTACAAGGAATAGAAAAACTCCCTGGATCTGCTACTTTTTCAGGTACCTTCTGTTGGACTCTAGTGCTGCATGTGGAAGCAAGATATACAGTGTCAACCTTTTTTTCTTTTCGCTTCTTTGCTAACCACTCTTTCATGAACCTGTTGTATTGGGGCATCTCTAATGCCTCTGCAAAAGGAATATTAATATTCAGATTCATAAAAGCATTCATAAATTTATCAAACTGAACCTGATTGTTCTTTTTCTTCTTTTTCTTTTTCTTTTCCTTGGGAACCAACAGTGTGGGAGAAGGAATAGGAGGCTCAAGGTTAGGCTTTTCAGCCTCATCTGCTGATGTGTCCTCCTCAGCTTCCCCTGTAGGAGTTTCATAATCCTCAGACTCAGGCTCCTCGTCAGCTTCCTCCTGGTGCACAGTGATTGCCTTACAGTACTCCATCTGAGTTTTCTCCTGTTCAGCTGGGGCCTTACCTTTATTCATTGTACTTACAACATTTACCAACTGTCCCAGCTGAGTCTCAATGTTCTTTATGGCTGCACTGTGGCCATTCACCGTGGTGTTGATAGCAATGACTGCCTCCTCTAGTTTGGTTGTCCTTTTGCTTGACTCTACAATGAAAGCTCCAACAAGATCTTCTAACTTTTTATTTTCTTGAGTTTGAGGGGCAAAACCAGGGGGGTTAAGAACATTCTTAGTGTTTGCATAAGAGAAATTTTCATGGTTCCTATTGTTAGGGTGATAATGTGTAGGTGTAACATTATTATTATATCCCCTAAAATTAGAATTTGTTGCATACTGAACCTGCTCAATGGTCTCCTCCTGAGGTCTCGATGCTAAAGCAGCAGCTGATTCAATTGACTGTGCACTCCCTGTACCTGAAAATTTCAAAAAAGCATTAGCGAGGGAGGTCATCTGGGCCTGGAGTGCACTTACTTTATCAACCTCAAACACTCCAGCAGCAATCTTTTTGGGTGTAGACCGCTCAGATGGCCACTGATAACTGTTGGTGGCCATATCCTCCAAAAGTGTGCGAGCGTTTTCCACGGTCTTGGACAACAGAGTCCCACCTGCAGCTGCATCAACAATCGTTTTTGTACTAGGAGTTAAACCATTATAAAACAATTGTACCTGAAGCCAATCGGGGTAACCATGTTGAGGACACTTTGATATGGATTCAATCAATAATCCATTGCATGTACCTAAAGGACCAATCACAAGGAGCAAGGCAAAGAAGATACAAGAGGCTTTCACACTGCATGTTCAAAAGCTAGCAAATGCACAACGAGAGGCCGAGAATTTTGAACCCAAATTTTTATATAATGTTAGTTAAGCAAGTCAAGAAGAGAATGGAGTCAAGATGGCACGGGAAAAGTTGTGTAGTTTGGAAGATGGCACGAAGGACAAAAAAAGTGTGCAGAATTTGTGAAGAGGTGGCTGTCCAACTTGCATCTCTTGGGATTTCGTGATGTCAAAGGATGTCAAACGTTGCCATTATGAGGAGCGGATTCCACAGCACATATTTAAGACAATTTAAAGCAATTCTATCTTTTTAGTTTTAAGATATGGCTGCTCGTTTGATGTGCAATCAAGTTTTAAGTTCCTAGGTCTTATTTTCTACAATTTGCAATTAAGTTTAGTTGAATGACTTTTGAGTTCCTTGGTCTATCCACGACCATTTGGCCTTTAAAATGGCTTGTAATACTCTTGAAAACTCAGATTTTGAATGTTAAAAAGCTTTTGCTTATTCAACCCCTTTGGTGTTGTCTATTCTTTCAAATCTTGTCTTAGGTTTGATGTTCAATCGATTCATTGGATTAGTTTTGATCAATCTAATTCTGGAGTGAGTCGTCTTAGGATCTTAGAGTGAAAATCCTAGATTCTAAGTGTGATCTAAGTTAGCTTTCTTTGTGAGTGTTTGCAAGGATCCTAGAAGGACCTCTAGCTTTGCATCTAACAAGCAAGTGGGCGCTTATCATTTGGTATCAGAGCCTTGGTCAACATCCTTTGGCCGACTCTAGAGGTGAAATATCTTTACTTTCTGTCATTTTTTTTTACAAATTTGTATTTTTGTGACTTGCTCTCGGATTATCAAAAAAAAAAAAAGAAAAAAAAAACAGCAACAAAAGAAAAAGAAAATCAGTAGCAAAAGAAGAAAAAAAAAATCAGTAGCAAATAGAAAAAAAAGGAAGAAAAAAAAAACTTTTATTCAAAGATCCGAGGCACACCAAAAGTTAGTGTCGTTATACTGTATGTTTTTTCAAAGTTTGTAGTTGCTGGTCTTACGGTTGAGTTGCTCTAGCTTAGGTTGTGAAAAGTTGGTCATTTGAATCGGTTATATCAAGCTTATAGCAAGATTGCACCAAAATTTAAGCCAACCCTTACATCTTTGACCTAGTACCAAAAGCCTACCCTTGAGTGATAAACACGAGTGTCCTTGAGTGAAATCTTTGTGAGAGGTGTGGAAAGGTCCTTGTTACTAAATACAAAATGTCGCATGATGGAGAAGAAGTTCCAGAAGTGATAGATCCAAATGTTGCTATTCTTCAAGCAATTCAAGGTATGTTGGAATTGATGAGGGAAGAAAGACAAGAAAGGAGGGCTCAACAACAAAGGGAAGTACGACCATTCCATGAAGATGAAGGTATGTTTGACTTAGGTGCACATGAAAGACAGCTTGGAGGTAGAGGAAATGTGAGAGGGAGAGGAAGAAATAACCTCGCCAATGTGATACAACCTAGAAGGGTGGAAAGAGTGCATGGAGATAGAGATGGAGGAGTTAAACTCAAGATCCCACCTTTTACTGGAACGGCGGATTCGGAGACATATTTGCAATGGGAAAGGAAGATAGAACATGTGTTTGATTGCAACACATTTAGTGAGAATAAGAAGATGAAACTTGTCATTGCCGAATTCACCAATTATGCCTCTGAATGGTATCATTATCTCAAGTCCGAGAGAAGGAGGAAAGAGGAGGATCCAATAGAAACTTGGGAAGAACTCAAAGAAGCCATGAGAAAAAGGTTTGTCCCAAAACATTATGAAAGAGATTTGAAAACTAAATTGCAATCTTTGAGGCAAGGTACAAAAAGTGTTGCTGAATATTATCGAGAGATGGAGACTTTGATTAGTAGAGCAAGAATCCGAGAAGATGAGGAAGACACCATGTCTAGGTTCCTTGGAGGTTTGAATCAAGAAATTGCTCATCTTGTTGATAGAAATCCACCACCATATATGGAAGATATGTATCATTACGCTATCAAAATTGAAGCTCAATTGAAGGAAGAAAAGGAGCGTGCAAAGAGGTATGTATCTAAAACTCATGCCTTTTCAAGTTCTAATACGTGGAACAAGGATGGTTTTGTAAATAGGAATGAATCGATGCAATCAAAGGGGAAATTTGTGGCTGCCAAAAAAGAGGAGGCCGAGAGCTCTAATACTAAGAAGGTTGAAGCTTCAAAGGAGGGTAGGGAGAAGACTAGCTCTATTCAATGTTGGAAGTGCAAAGGGTTTGGACACATGAGCAAAGAGTGTGTCAATAAACGAGTCATGGTGGTAAGAAATGGCGAGATTGATTCGGAAGATGAATGTGAGGAAAATGATGCACAACTTGAGGAAGAATATGAAACACCCGATGATGACGAGTATATTGAAGAAGGTAATTCCATATCCTTGATTACAAGGCGGGTACTTAATGTGCAAATCAAGGAAGAGAAAGTTGAAGATCAAAGGGAAAACTTGTTTCACACAAGATGTTTGATTAAAGGAAACCCATGTAGCTTGGTGATTGATAGTGGAAGTTGCACAAATGTGGTAAGTAGTTTTCTTGTAAAAAGGCTTCAACTAACTACTCGTCCACATCCAAAACCATATAAACTTCAATGGTTGACCAACAAAGGAGAATTGAAGGTAAACTCTCAAGTTCTTGTTTCTTTTACTTTGGGAAGATATAAGGATGAAGTTCTTTGTGATGTTGTACCTATGCATGCGGGAGATATTTTGTTAGGCCGACCTTGGCAATATGATAGAAAGGTTACATATAATGGGTTGTTTAACAAGTATACCTTTACTTTGGATGGGAAAAAGTTTACTTTGATGCCATTATCTCCATATGAAGTACATTGTGATCATTTGAAATTAGAGAAGAAAAGAAAAAAATTTCAAGAAAAAGAGAGGAGAGAAGAAAGTAAGTTAAAAGAAAGAGAGAAGAGTGAAAAAAGAGAGGAAAGTGAGGGGCAAAAGGTGAGTGAAAATCAAGTGGGAAAAAAGAGTGATTTTGAGGAAAAAAGAAAGAATGTGAGTTTGGTTCTAAGAAAGGGTGAAGTGAGGAATGTGTTGCTATCTCAAGCACCAAATCTTGTGCTTATGTGCAAAGGATCTTTGCCGCCTAATATGTTTATTAGTGGTGCAGCTTCTTCTAGGGACGAATACATCAAAACTTTGCACAAAGAAATCAAAGAAAGGATTGAAAAGAAGAATCAAAAGCTAGTCACTCGCAAGAACCAAGGAAGAAAGGAGTTGATTTTTAAACCGGGTGATTGGGTTTGGGTTCATCTAAGAAAGGAAAGGTTTCCCGATCAAAGGAAGTCTAAACTTCACCCAAGGGGAGATGGTCCTTTTCAAGTGCTTGAACGGATTAATGACAATGCTTACAAATTGGATCTACGAGGTGAGTACAATGTAAGTTCTACTTTTAATGTGGTTGACTTATCTCCTTTGGATGTAGGCAATGAAGACCTTGATTTGAGGACAAATCCTTTTAAAGAAAGGGGGGATGATATGGATTCAATCAATAATCCATTGCATGTACCTAAAGGACCAATCACAAGGAGCAAGGCAAAGAAGATACAAGAGGCTTTCACACTGCATGTTCAAAAGCTAGCAAATGCACAACGAGAGGCCGAGAATTTTGAACCCAAATTTTTATATAATGTTAGTTAAGCAAGTCAAGAAGAGAATGGAGTCAAGATGGCACGGGAAAAGTTGTGTAGTTTGGAAGATGGCACGAAGGACAAAAAAAGTGTGCAGAATTTGTGAAGAGGTGGCTGTCCAACTTGCATCTCTTGGGATTTCGTGATGTCAAAGGATGTCAAACGTTGCCATTATGAGGAGCGGATTCCACAGCACATATTTAAGACAATTTAAAGCAATTCTATCTTTTTAGTTTTAAGATATGGCTGCTCGTTTGATGTGCAATCAAGTTTTAAGTTCCTAGGTCTTATTTTCTACAATTTGCAATTAAGTTTAGTTGAATGACTTTTGAGTTCCTTGGTCTATCCACGACCATTTGGCCTTTAAAATGGCTTGTAATACTCTTGAAAACTCAGATTTTGAATGTTAAAAAGCTTTTGCTTATTCAACCCCTTTGGTGTTGTCTATTCTTTCAAATCTTGTCTTAGGTTTGATGTTCAATCGATTCATTGGATTAGTTTTGATCAATCTAATTCTGGAGTGAGTCGTCTTAGGATCTTAGAGTGAAAATCCTAGATTCTAAGTGTGATCTAAGTTAGCTTTCTTTGTGAGTGTTTGCAAGGATCCTAGAAGGACCTCTAGCTTTGCATCTAACAAGCAAGTGGGCGCTTATCACACTTCCTCAACAACTCTTTGAATCGCTCCCAGGCTTCAAACAGCTGCTCATCATACTGTTGCTGGAATGTCCCAATCTCGGTCCTCAGCTTGACCGTCTTTGCAGGAGGAAAGAATTTCTTCAAAAAGGCCTGGACCAAAGCATCCCAAGTGGTGATGCTTCCAGGCGGAATAGATTGCAGCCAATCTTGTGCTTTGTCCTGCAAAGAAAAAGGAAATAAATGTAAGCGAATAGCATCCTCAGACACTCCATTAATTTTTACCGTCCCACAAATATCCATAAATTATTTAAGATGAGAATTTGGATCCTCGGTGGGCGATCCTCTATATGCACAGTCTCGAGCCATCTGAATGAGACCGATCTTCAGCTCAAAGTTGTTGGCATTAATCGGGGCATAGACAATCCCCGATTGTTGCCCCTGAAACACGGGCTGAAAGTAGTCTCTAATAGGCCTAGGCTCCTCAGGTTGATTTGGGTCGGCCATTTGAAAATTTTCTCTAGTTTCCCTTCGAATCCTATGAATTGATCTCTCGATCTCAGGATCTAAAGGTTCCAAAATCAAATCCTTATTACTACGCGTAAACAATCTATACTAACCTAAAAAGGAAAAGAAACAAATAAGGAAAGAAATAAAGAAAAGAAAACAACAAATCTAAATATGGAAAATATAATCAAGAAAAGGAAACAAAATAACCTAATATGGAATGCAAAAATAAATATGGCAAAACACAAATAAGGAAACTAACAAATAAGGAAAAACTAATCTAAAAAGGAATAACAAGAAACAAATAAGGAAAAGATTACACAACTAAAATAAAAACTAAGCTAGAAAAACAAATATGGAAAGAAAAAAAAATAAGGAAAAAAAATGCAATCAACCTAAAAAAAATAAAAATACACCCTAAATTAAGATTAAACAATTTTTTCACAATATCAATCTAGCTAAATGTGCCAATCCCCGGCAACGGCGCCAAAGACTTGATGTGGACTTTTCCTACCGCAAGCGCACGGGTCAAGTAATAATATAGTGAAAGTAAATTTGAATGTCGTCCTCTGGATTGGATTTTTTAGAAAATCAAGTATTGTGAATTATCTCGCTCAATTTTATTTAGGGATCAAAAAGTGATGATTGAATAATAAGAAAACTAAATCAAAACACGTAGAAAGTGTGGAATTTCAATTGGGAAAACTACTTAGGGAATTGATTTCGCCGATTTAGTCTAGGATTGATTTTAAGGAGTAAGCTATTATGCACAATGGAATTATGAGCCAAAGACCCTTTAATCACAACTACCTCTCCCGAGTATAATTGATTCTCATGCAAATTAATCTACTTGATATCCCTATCTAAGTTTATTAACATGCAAGGCAATGAGATCTTTTGACCAATTCCAAGGTTAATCTAAAACCGTCACGAATTAGAGAATAAACCTTAGTCATGCAATCTTGAGTAAGTCTATATTAAATCCCCTCTCCCGAGCTAGATTCAAAACTTAAATCATCCAACTAATGGCCAATTAATTGAAAGCATTAAATCAAGATTACAAACATAATAACCATTGCACAACTTAAACCATAAATTCAATCCATACACTTAATCAACTACATCAATCCCTAAGCTATGAGTTTAGCTACTCATGAATAGAATTACAAGCTCAACTAAACATGTAAAAGCCATAAAGTCTAGCTAAAGAAAGGAAAAGGGAAAAGAAAACTCAATGTAGGTCGAGATCGAACGTCCCCGTCACGATCCCCATGAACGATGGGTTGATTTCCAACTTGCTCCCTTTGCTTTTGCTCCAAGATGCTCTGTTCTGCCCTATTTTACGGTTCTAAAACGTCCCAAAAGCTTCCCCTCCAAAAACCTAGCCCCAAAAGACATTATATTCTGTTTTTTCGTCATAGCGTCGAGACGCTGCCTTCAAAACACGCATTTCAGTAAGCGAAATAACACAGCGTCGAGACGCTAAGGTCGCAGCGTCGAGACGCTAAGGTCGCAGCGTCGAGACGCTGTGACCTTTACGCGCCTAATCAGATATGGAATGTGAGCATCAAGACGCTCAAGAGCTAGCGTCTCGACGCTAGCCTGCTGTTGACCGAAATTTGACTTTTTTCCTCTTTAACTCTTTTCATTCCTTTGCATCTTTTCACGTCCCGAGCACCCGATTAACTCTAATATTGCACTATAGCTCCAATCAACCATTTCCTACAAAATAAACAATTAAGTGCAATAAAATGGCCGATAATCATCAAAGACTAGCTAAATTAAATAAATAAAGATAGCTAGCTATGCTCGTTATCACTCTCAGAGAATTCCCCTCAAGGCTTCCTTTAGACTCCCACCAGTCTCCTGCCTCTAGAAGTCTCAAAGTCATACCGGTGTAGCCATAGTGGTGGTGTTCACACTAGTTCGTGATTAATTCACATGCAGTTGGTGAATTTAATCTGAGTCGTCAACGAGAGTAAGTAATTTGTTACTTTATAAATTAGATTTAGATCTAATATTTTTGTATGCTTAGCCTTAATATATATTTAGAATAGTTCTAATATTATTGCCAATGTATTGATATTTTAGATTAAACAAAATTAATTACGAATCGGTCCCAATCACGCTTCCGCTTTACGGAATTACGGAATTCCAATCCTACAGGATCAAGTTCAAGTTTATAGTCAAAATTGTCTATAGTATAAGGATACGGTTGGGTGCCTTATCCTGGGAACACTATGGGTGCGACCCACTTTGTATTAAGTACAAACAATGAGATCCTAAGTCGTTCATGTGGAGACATGCGAGTGGGGGCGTCCCATGCAATGAGTTTGCATAAGATAGAACCACGAAATAAGTCCCTTTCCCTTTATAATGTTGTTTACAGAAGAAACTGACTATTTCTCATAGATGACCTAGGTAACTCGTTCTTAATCTTGAGCTATCTATGAACTCCTGTTTATGCGAGATTATCCTTTGATCTGCATGGGTGAGAGTGGCCAGCATCGTCGACTCAACAAACCTACCATTTTGGGGATAAGATCGAATAGATAGCTGGGGACATAGTTACGCAACACGGAATTCACTCCTACCCATTTTAGGGATAGCAGAATGGTTGTTCCCTTACGTTCTAACTCCTGGACTTGAACAAGGGGTCCCACCATCTCGTTGGATAGAGAGGGACTTAGGTTTGATGGTTGGACCGCAAACCGATTGTTCATTAGAGGATTAGTGGAACTTAAGGAACAAGAAGTACTATAGGGGTGAAACGGTTATTTGACCTAGCTATAGCTACGAACAACCTGTGAAGGAACGACTTACTGAACATGGTTAAATCAAGTGGACGGAAATATATCTATAGTGAGGGGAGTGCAACTATCGGGCTATAGTGGAGTGTCCCGGTAGTTAACGAATGTTGGCTAGCTTAGATAATGAGATTAGTCGGTTAGCCTCGAATCGTTGGAGCCCATGATCTATAGGTCCATTAGGTCCCTCTACTAGCTCATATTGTACTAATGCTTAGATCATAATGATAGGAATCTTTGAACCGTTCAAAAACAGGAAATAGGGCTTTATCGTATAAATGTGTTTGACACAAAATTTCAATTATGAATTAAATAAAGAATTGAGAGATAAGGTATTTAAAAGTGTTTTAAATACCATGTATATGTATTAGGAATCATATACTATTAATGGCACTAGGAAAGAATGATTAATTAGATTAATCATGATAAATTACTTGGAAATGTCCCAATTAATAACCTAGAAATCAAATTCAATTTTAAATTGAATTAGGGAAAATTGCAAGCTGAAATTCAAGAATGAAGATTCAATTAAGTGGATTTAGTGGCATTCCCACTCTTGCATGTTGTTGCATAGTGGAAAACAACACAACCATGCACTAGTTGCATGTGTTGTGAATCAAACACCTAGAATCCACTTTGAGTTGCATTTTCACCATGTGTCTAGTGTCATGAAGCTTGTCTTTGCATGGAAGAGGTCTTTATAAGGACTTGAATCAGATTCAAAGAAGAGAGAGGAATTTTACCTACTGTTATGCTGCTGGTTTTTCCTCTCAAACACACACACTTCCATAGATCTCTCAAGAGCTTGTTCCTTCAAGCATTCTCTTCCCTTTCCTTGTCACTATAGACTCCCACAAGTCATTCTAGGCAAGGAGAATAGTAGAGAAGACACTAAAGGTTGTCCAAGAAAAGTTGGACAAGGAAAACACCACAAGGAGTTCCTCTCAAGTGAGCTACAAAGAGGTTGATACTCCTTTACTTTATGTTCTGTTTTTCTAGAACATGCATGATTTAGGTACAAAATTGAATGTCTTAAGTGCTTTCGATCTTCAATTGCTTCCGCATGTGTTATATGAAAACCTTCATCAAGTTCAAGTCATAGCCAAAACGGTCCATAGTATAGAGAAAAGGTCGGGTACCTTATCCTCAGGACATAATGGATGTGATCCACTTTGTATATGATACAAACATTGTTATCCTCATTCATTCATGTGGAGACATGCGAGTGGGGGCGTCCTATGCAATGAGTTTGCATAAGACCATGACTGCGAAATAGTCACTTTTACTTGATAACGCCGTTTACTGTTAAACTGACTATTTCATGCGATGACCCAGGTAACTCGATCTAAATCCTGAGCTAACTATAAACTCATGTTTATTCGAGATTATCCTTTTATTTGCATGGGTGAGAGTGGCCCAAGTTCGCCGACTCAACAAGCCTACCATTTTGGGTATAAGACAAGACAAATAGTTGTGGGGACATAGTCCTGCAAGAAGAAATCCACTCCTACCTATTTTAGGGATAGTAGATAGGTTGTTTCCTTGAGTGCTGACTCCAAGACTTGAACAACGGGCTCCATCCTCTCATTGTTCACTAGAGGATCGGTGGGACATAAAGAACAAAATGTAACTACAGAGGTAAAACAAAAATTTTGATCGAACTGTAATTACAAAAAACCTGTGAAGGATCGACTTACTAATCATGGTTGTATCGGGTGGATAGAATATATCTACAGCGAGAAGAGTGCAACTGCTGATCTATGGTGGAGTGACTCGACGATTAACAAATGTTGGTTAATTAGGTTAAAGAGTTTAGCTGGTTATTCTCGGATCTGTAGGTCCATTAGGTCCCCCTGCTAACACATATCGGACTAAACTTTAGAACAATGTGATGAGAGAATTTGAATTGTTCAAATTCGGTGTAGGGAATAAGCGATAATTATATGCGATATAATGGACGTAATCATATGTAGTTAAATTGTGAATTTACTGGCTATAATAAAAAGTGAATCTATGTCTATGGATAAATAAAATAGTTTTAAATTTTACCAATCACATTATAAAATTAGGCCTTTTTTGAGTAATCATACTTTTATGGTTCGAATTTGAATTCGAAAAATTAGAATTCAATCCAGTCCCTTAAGTTTGATAAAATAAATTGTGGTAGTTGCAAATATAGCAAAGTCAGCAAAAATAATAGAAAAAATAGCAACACCTAAAATTGTTAGTAAATATGGTAAAAGTTAAATTAACTCCATTCAAAAAGACTAAAAATTCGTCCTATCACTAATAGAATACAATTGTGAGTGAAGTCTATCAGTGATAAAAGCTTATCATCAATAGACTTCAATCGTAATTGCAATTATTGTTGATCAAGTTTTGTTGGGTAACAGTTTATCACCGATAGACGTCATATGTTGTGATTGAAATCTATCAACGACAATGTCAGAAGCCTATCATAGATAGACTTCAACCACAATTGCAACTATTGCTGATAGACTCCAATCCCAATTGCAACATTTCAAACTATGACCGATAGACTTGTACATGAGGAAGGCTACACGTGTTGTGATTGAAATTTATTAGTGATATACTTCAATATATAGAAGACATTCTTAAAACGATTCATCATTTTGATGTTTAGTTGATAAACTACCATTGTGAATTAAATCTATGAGTGATAGAAGCTTATTAGTGTCAGACTTCAATCACAATTGCAACTATTGTCGATAGACCATCAGTAACAACATTGTGTGCTGTGATTGAATTCTATCAATGTTAGGAGCCTATCACTGTAATTCTTCAATCATAACACGTTAAGCCTATTGGTGATTAACTTATACAAGATGTAGAATACATGTGTGGATTTTTCCATAATTTATAATTACGGCAAAAAAAAAAAAAACAAAACAAAAAAAAACAACAACAAGAACAAAACAACATTCTTAGTCTATAAGTAATAGATTTCAATATCAGCTATCAATTGAGAGAAATATCCATCATTTTGGTGATCAACTTTAATATTTAATCAAATTTACTGTGCAAAATAATGATTGTTATACTACTGTAACAACTGTATTAAAAAAAGAGATTAATTTATTTTAATTTATTTTTAAGTTATTTTAATGTTTTCAAGAAAATCTTTTATTTGAATTTATTTCCTTTTTGAATTAGGAGGTAAATTTGAATTATCCTTTTCCTTTTTAGAAAAGAAATATTCTTTTAGGGTTTTAATCAGGGTTCTATTTAAAAGACCTTTTCTTTAGTCCTAATTATTTTTACGCTCTGAATCAAAAAAGAGAGAAGGGGAACAAATTCTACACTTTCTTTCCCAGAGAAAAAGTAGTAAGTTTTTCTTCCCTTCTATGTTTTTCTTCCCTTCTATGTTTTTCTTTTGTTTTCTTTTCTTTTTGACAAGTTTTAGTATGAAGTTTTATTTGTTCTATTTGGGATGAAATTGGTTTTCAAACCTTTTTCCCTAAAAAGTTTTAGGTTTTTGTTTTGGCCTAAATTTTTTATCAAAGTTTTTCCTCTTAGGGCTTTTGGTTTAAATTCAAGATTTGAGGATTTTTTTTTTTCAGAATTTCAATACTGTTTTTGGCCCCCTTTAAGCCTATTTTCCCAACTTTTTATGAAAAGAATTTGTTCTAAGTGGGAAAATTTGGAGGTTAAGATTGATTGTCATTTGGATTGGTTGATAGACCTTTAAGATGGATTAGTTGGTTTCTAATTAGAGAAGTGCTGGTTATGTTTAGGAAATTGTTGGATTCAAGGAACCGAGTTTGATTTGCTTTGGGCTTAAGATTTGTAGGTTCTGATCGAGGTAAGTAGTTTTCTCATCCCTTCCAAAATAGAAATTTTGGTTAAAATTGTTTGTTTTAAATTGAAATTGATTTGATTGAAATTGTTTCTATTTCAATTGTTTGGTCAAATGAATGCATGTTTACTGTTTTGAATTGAATGTTTTGGAAAGTGTTTTGAACTGAATCGATTATGCTATCCGAATATGTAAATTTTGTTTTGGGGATTGTTTGCTTTGTAGTAGCCATATTGGAATTGATGGTTATATGTTCTGAATGAAACTTTTGTGAGAAGGCACTTATGTGGTTTGACGTTCATTTGGAATGTAGATTCATGTGTGTGTTTCACTCACATGGCCTCACACTTAAGTATTTGTATGTATTGTTCTGAAACTTATTTGTGGGAAGGCACTTATGTGGTTTGACGTTCCTTTGGAATGTAGATTCATGTGTGTGTTTCACGCACGTGACCTCACACTTAAGTAATTGATTTGATATGTTATGGTCGGTTTTAACCGACAATTATGTACGTATGTCTTATTGGTGTTACCGACGGGTAACCACTTCTGTTCTGGGCTACTCCATTGATGCTTCTTTCTCAATGTGTTTTGAAAGTATTGTTTGACTGAAAGAATGATTTTGTTATATTATTGAAATGTTTCATTACCTAAAATCTTATGTTTTGTTTTGAACGAAAATGAATTGTGAACTTGATGTGGAAGTTGCTTATTGAGTATTTTTGTACTCATTTTGTATTTTCAAAATGTTTTCAGATGATGGAGCAAGTGATAGTTCTGACAGCGATTAGGCTAGCATTCTGGCATGACTGATGAGGACTTATGATCTGTAGGATTTTAGTATGCTTCTATAAGTTTTGTTGTTTTTGGTATTGTTTAGTTCTTTATTTGTTTGGAATTTTGGACTTGGCTTTGGTTGTAAGCCTTGTTTTCTGAATAATAGATTGTGTTTTCAGTTTTGTTAAATTGCTTCCGCAATTTTTGAAAGTTTGACCGTATTGAAAAATACGGGTCGTTACAGTTGGTATCAGAACATGGTTTGTTTTTCTGTAGACTAGAATTTTGAAAGGATTTGTAGTATATGGAAGTTCATGCCATAACTCTAGGCTTGTCAGTATAAGTAGGCATTTTATATCTTTAGATGTCTGTTTTCATAAATTCCCTATCGCGTTTTGGTATCTCTAAAAGTTAGTTGGCATTCGTTTTTTTTAGAACAATGCCACCCCAAAGAGCGGCTAACCGTAGAGGAGAAAATTATGATGAGCAGCAAGACCAAATTCCAAACATTGTGCAAGGCCAAAGGACCATCAGTCAAGCCCAAGTCAATGATGGAATAAATCGTGTGGTGGAGCAGTTCAGGAAGCTTCATCCACCCTCTTTTGATGGAACAAGCACAAACCCCATAGTTGCTGAGGAGTGGATTGAGGAAATAGAAAAAGCATTTGTCTTCATGGATTGCAATGATCGTCAAAAGGTGGCTTGTGTTGTTTATATGCTGAAAAGGGGAGCAAACAAATGGTGGAACTTAACAAGGAGGACGTGGAATGTGCCTAATAACCCATTGAGTGGGGAAAGATTCAAGGAGCTCTTCTTTGAGAAGTTCTTTCCCCCTACTGTTAGACAAGAAAGGAAGTTGAGTTCATTAAGTTGGAGCAGGGGAGGTTGAGCCTATTGGAGTATGAAAGAAAGTTTGATGCCCTTTTCTCAGTATGCTCCGCACTTGGTGGACACAGATTGGAGGAAAGACAGACAGTTTGAGAGAGGTTTGAGGCGTGAATTAAGGAAACACATTGCAGCCTTCAGGTTGAACACCTATGTTGAGGTGTTGCAGTCTGCACAGATCTTATCACAGGATGCTGACCTGACCAAGACATCACCCAGGGAGGGAAGTTCCAAGAGGAAGTTCCATGAAGGTCAGAGTTCAAGCCAACCACAAAAGAAGGTAGGCCCTAGCACCAGTGGACAGTTTCTAGAGTGTAAGACATGTGGTAAGAAGCATCAAGGGACATGCTATAGAGTGTCAGGAGCTTGCTTCCGGTGTGGAAATGTAGGACATTTAATGAATAATTGTCCTATGAGCTAGAAAGCTGATGATTCAAGAGTTCAGGGAAAGAAACAGAAAGTGAAGGGAAATGTTTTTGCCTTGACAAAGCAGCAGGCTGACGATGATCCTAATGTGGTGTCAGGTACAATTCTTATATCTGAGACTACTGCTTTTATATTGATTGACTCTGGTTCAACACACTATTTCATATCTACTGCTTTTGTTGAGAAGTTTAAGTTAGTGACTGTTGAATTAAGTTATGTGCTTATGGTATCTACCCCTTCTGGAAATGTTATGAGAATTGATAGAGTAGTCAAGTTCTGTCAGTTGAATATTTATGATACAAATTTGTTTGCTGACTTGACACTCCTTGAGATGACTGATTTTGATGCTATATTGGGAATGGATTGGTTGTCACTAAATCATGCAAATATTCTTTGCAATGAGAACGAGGTTTTGTTTGCCCCTCCGGATTAACCAAAGATTCGTTTTAAGGGAATGAAGGTATACCGTCTTTCGAAAATTATATTAGCACTTAAAGCATAAAAGCTGATTGAGAATGGATGTTGGGGGTACTTAGCTAGTGTGATTAACACTGAGAAGACAGGTAAGTCAATTGGAGAAATACCAGTAGTGCGTGACTTTTCAGATGTCTTTCTAGATGACTTACCAGGTTTGCCTCTTGATAGAGAGATTGAATTCTCTATTGATTTGGTACTAGGAACTGCACCTTTATCCAAAACACCCTATAGAATGGCTCCTGCAGAACTTTGAGAGCTTAAGGAGCAAATCCAGGAATTATTGGACAAAGGTTTTATCCGTCCAAGTGTTTCACCTTGGGGTGCTCCAGTCCTTTTTGTTAAAAAGATGGATGGATCTCTTCGATTATGCATCGATTATAGAGAGCTCAACCGAGTTACTTTAAAGAACAAGTATCCTCTTCCTTGGATTGAAGATTTATTTGATCAGCTTCAAGGTGCCAAGGTCTTCTCAAAGATTGATATGAGGTCAGGCTACCACCAGTTAAAGATTAAGGATTGTGACATCTAGAAGAGTGCATTTAGAACACGTTATGGACACTATGAATTTTTTGTAATGCCTTTTGGACTAACTAATGCTCCAGCTGCTTTTATGGATTTGATGAACAAAGTGTTTAGTGAATTTCTAGATAAATTCATCATTGTCTTCATTGATGACATCTTAATTTATTCCAAGTCAAAGATGGAGCATGAGGTTCACTTAAGAAGAACACTAGAAGTGTTGAGGGAAAATAGATTATTGATAGCGATCATAGCTAGCTATTTTTCTCTGATTAATTAAGCTAGTCTTTTATAATTATTTGCCCAAATTTATGCATTTTTATGTTTTATTTGTAGGAAGTATGTGCTTGAAGCTTAATTCATCAATTGGAGTCAAATGGAGCTTCCAATCTTAAAAAAAAAAAAAAAAAATAGCGTCGCGACGCTATCGACAAAATTTCCAAAAATGCGGATCGCGACAGCGTCTCGACGCTACGACGAAATTTTGCTATTTAAGCATCCTTTCAGCTAGGTTTTTGGGGGAACCAATTTTGGGACTTTTTGGAGCCGTAAACAGAGGAAAAATAGAGGAATTCAAGGCTGAAGCAAAGGGGAAAATTCGGAAATCAACCCATTGTTCGTGAGGATCGTGACGGGGACGTTCGGTCTCGGCCTACAACAAGTTTAATTCTTCTTTCCCTCACTTTAGTTAGATTTTTATGGCTTTTACATGTTTAGTTGAGCTTGTAATTTTGGTCATGAGTAGCTAAACTTGTAAGCTTAGGGATTGATGTAGTTGATTGTGTTTATGGATTGATTTATGGTTTGAGTTGTGCAATGGTATTATGTTTGTAATCTTGATTTAATGCTTTCAATTAATTGGCCATTAGTTGGATGATTTAAGTTTCGAATCTAGCTCGGGAGAGGGGATTTGATTTAGACTTACTCAAGATTGCATGACTAAAGTTTAGTTTCTATTTCGTGACGGTTTTAGATTAACTTTAGAATTGGTTGAAAGATCTCATTGCCTTGCATGATTAATAAACTTAGATAGGGATATCAAGTTCGTTAATTTGCATGAGAATCAATTATACTCGGGAGAGGTAGTTGTGATTAAAGGGTCTTTGGCTCATAATTCCATTGTGCATAATAACTTATTCCTTAAAATCAATCCTAAACTAAATCGGCGAAATCAATTCCCTAAGTAGTTTTCCCAATTGAAATTCCACACTTTTTACTTGCTTTGATTTGGTTTTCTTATCATTCATTCATCACTTTTTGATCCCTAAATAAAATTGGGCAAGATAATTCACAATACTTGATTTGCTTAAAAATCCAATCTAGAGGACGACACTCGTTTACACGAAAACACTATATTATTACTTGACCCGTACACTTGCGGTAAGCAAATTGCACATCAATTATATGCAAAATTCAAGAAATGTGAGTTTTGGCTAAAGAGTATTGCCTTTTTGGGCCATGTTGTCTCTAAAAAGGGGATCTCTTTAGACCCGAGCAAAGTTGAAGCAGTTATGGGTTGCCCACAACCCACTAATGTTCGAGAAGTCCGAAGTTCCTTGGTTTAGCTGGTTATTACAAAAGATTTGTGGAAGGTTTCGCTAAGATTTCAGCTCTTTTAACTCAGCTAACCAGAAAGAATGCACGGTTTCAATTGTCAAAAGAGTGTGAGCAAAGTTTTCAAAAGTTGAAAAAGAGACTTGTTACAGCTCCAGTGCTGACTGCTCCACGTGGAGACTCAGGATTTGTAATTTGTAATGATGCTTCAAGAAATGGTCTAGGTTGTGTGCTTATGCAAAACGACAAGGTTATCGCCTATGCTTCACGACAGCTTAAGAACCATGAGCAGAATTACCCCACTCATGATTTGGAGTTAGCTGCAGTGGTGTTTGCACTAAAAATTTGGAGGCACTACTTATGTGGTGCTCGATGCGAGATTTTTACTAACCATAAGAGTTTAAATTACTTCTTCACTCAGAAGGAATTGAATATGCGTCAGTGGCGTTGGTTGGAATTGGAAAAGGATTATGATTGCACTATTAGTTACCATCCAGGTAAAGCCAAGGTGGTTGCTGATGCTCTTAGTAGGAAGTCTTCTTTTTCAGTAGCTTTAATCAGTACTCAAGAGCATTTGATCCACGATTTTTGGAAAGCTAGACATCGACGTGACTTCAGAAGATGTAACATCATTATTGGCTAATCTGACGGTTGAACCATCATTGGTTGATAAGATCAAGCAGGCTCAAAGTTTAGACCCAACTTTGAGAAGAATTGTTGATGATGTTAGCATCGGTAAGCAATCTGAGTTTTCAGTATCTCGTGATGAAGTTTTGTGGATGGGTGATCATCTTTGTGTTCCTAATGACCTAGTTATTAAGAAGGAGATTATGACAGAAACACATAGTACTCCTTATTCAGTTCACCCTGGGAGTACAAAGATGTATCAAGATCTTCGGAAGACGTATTGGTGGTCAGGAATGAAGCGAGAGGTTACCAGTTTTGTTAATCATTGTTTAACGTGCCAGCAGGTGAAGATTGAACATCAGAGACCATCAGGACCTCTCCAACTGTTGGATATTCCAGTTGGAAATGGGAAAATATCTCAATGGATTTTGTGACTGGATTGCCTAAGAGACAGTTAGGGCTTGAGACTGTATGGATTGTTGTTGATCGTTTAGCAAAGTCTGCTCACTTTTTACCGGGAAAGTCTTCTTATACAGCCAAAAGATGGGCTCAGATTTATGTCAAGGAGATAGTTCAACTTCATGGTATACCCGTCTCTATAGTGTCAGATCGAGATCCAAAGTTTAAATCCAAATTTTGGAAAAGTTTGCATAAGGCTTTAGGCACGAGGCTTGATTTCAGTACTGTATTTCACCCTCAGTCAGACGGTCAAACAGAAACCACAGTTTAGATAGTGGAAGACATGCTTTGGGTTTGTGCATTAGACTTTCAAGGAAGTTGGGAGAAGCACCTGCATTTGGTTGAGTTTTCTTATAATAACAGCTATCAGGCCACTATTGGGATGGCACCGTTTGAGGCTCTCTATGGGTGTAAATGCAGATCACCAATCAACTGGAGTGAGGTAGGAGAGAATTTGGTTTTGGGTCCAGAGTTAGTGCAAAAGACTAATGAAGCCATTGCCTTGATCAAGCAGAGAATGAAAATAGCTCAAAGTCGACAGAAAAGTTACGCTGATGTCAGGAGAAAGGAATTAAATTTTGAAGTTTGAGATATGGTGTTCTTGAAAGTGTCACCATTAAAATGAATTCTGAGATTTGGTAAGAGAGGGAAGCTTAGTCCAAGGTTTATTGGACCTTTTGAGATTCTGGAAAAGGTGGGTGTAGTGGCGTATCGCATGGCCTTACCGTCTGCCTTGGATCGTATTCACAATACTTTCCATGTTTCCATGCTTCAAAAGTATATTGCATATGCATCACATGTGTTAAGCTACAAACCACTTCATGTGAAGCAAGATTTGACTTATAAGGAGGCTCTAGTTCAGATCCTAGACAGAAAAGATCGAGTTTTGCGCAACAAGTCTATCCCTCTTGTGAAGGTTTTATGGAGGAACCAATCCTTTGAGGAAGCTACCTGGGAGACTGAAAAAGACATGAGGGAAAGAAAATCTTTTATTTGAATTTATTTCCTTTTATTAGGTGGGGCGTTTGTAACAGCCGTATTAAAAAAAAATAGATTAATTTATTTTAGTTTATGTTTAAGTTATTTTAATGTTTTCAAGAAAATCTTTTATTTGAATTTATTTCCTTTTTGAATTAGGAGGTAAATTTGAATTATCCTTTTCCTTTTTAGAAAAAGAAATATTCTTTTAGGGTTTTAATTAGGGTTCTATTTAAAAGACCTTTTCTTTAGCCCTAATTATTTTTAAGCTCTGAATCAAAAAAGAGAGAAGGGGAATGCATTCTACACTTTCTTTTCCAGAGAAAAAGTAGTAAGTTTTTCTTCCCTTCTATGTTTTTCTTTTGATTTCTTTTCTTTTCTAAAAGTTTTAGTATGAATTTTTCTTTGTTCTATTTGGAATGAAATTCGTTTTCAAACCTTTTGCCCTAAAAAGTTTTAGGTTTTGTTTTGGCCTAAATTTTTTATCAAAGTTTTTCCTCTTAGGGCTTTTGGTTTAAATTCAATATTTGAGGCTTTTTTTTTTTTTTTTTTTTTTTTTTCAGAATTTCAATGCTGTTTTTGGCCCCCATTAAGCCTACTTTCCCAACTTTTTATGAAAAGAATTTGTTCTAAGTGGGAAAATTTGGAGGTTAAGATTGATTGTCATTTGGATTGGTTGTTAGACCTTTAAGATGGATTAGTTGGTTTCTAATTTGAGAAGTATTGGCTATGTTTAGGAAATTGTTGGATTCAAGGAACCGAGTTTGATTTGCTTTGGGCTTAAGATTTGTAGGTTCTGATCGAGGTAAGTAGTTTTCACATCCCTTCAAAAATAGAAATTTTGGTTAAAATTGTTTGTTTTAAATTGAAATTGTTTCTGTTTAAATTGTTTGGTCAAATGAAAGCATGTTTACTGTTTTTAATTAAATGTTTTGGAAAGTGTTTTGAATTGAATCGATTGTGCTATCCGGTTATGATAATTTTGTTTTGGGGGTTGTATTCTTTGTAGTAGCCATATTGGAATTGACGGTTATATGTTCTAAATGAAACTTTTGTGAGAAGGCACTTATGTGGTTTGACGTTCCTTTGGAATGTAGATTCATGTGTGTGTTTCACTCACATGGCCTCACACTTAATTATTTGTATGTATTGTTCTGAAACTTATTTGTGGGAAGGCACTTATGTGGTTTGACGTTCCTTTGGAATGTAGATTCATGTGTGTGTTTCACTCACGTGGCCTCACACATAAGTAATTGATTTGATATGTTCTGGTCGGTTTTAACCGACAATTATGTACGTATGTCTGATTGGTGTTACCGACAGGTAACCACTTCTGTTCTGGGCTACTCCATTGATGCATCTTTCCCAATATGTTTTGAAAGTATTGTTTTACTGAAAGAATGATTTTGTTTCGATTATTGAAATGTTTCATTACCTGAAATCTTATGTTTTGTTTTGAACGAAAATGAATTGTGAACTTGATGTGGAAGTTGCTTATTGAGTATTTTTGTACTCATTTTGTATTTTCAAAATGTTTTTAGATGATGGAGCAAGTGATAGTTCTGACAGCGATTAGGCTAGCGTTCTAGCATGACTGATGAGGACTTATGATCTGTAGGATTTTTGTAGGCTTCTATAGGTTTTGTTGTTTTTGGTAGTGTTTAGTTCTTTGTTTGTTTGGAACTTTGGATTTGGCTTTGGTTGTAAGCCTTCTTTTCTGAATAATAGATTTTGTTTTCAGTTTTGTTAAATCGCTTCCGCAATTTTTGAAAGTTTGACCGTATTGAAAAATACGAGTTGTTACAACTACACTAGTGAACGATCAAAAAGTGTAGGATTGATAGAGGAGATAGACTACAAGTTAGTTTCTCACCAATAAAACTCACATTGCTCCTAAGCCAATTTGGGGCTAAAACGAGATAAACTGGAGTTAAAATGAGAATCATCATCGTTTCCCATAATTTTATCAAGAATTTCACAAGAAATCGAGCTTGCTACAGGTCCCACTATTGTCCAACCACCGCTGAATGCCTGAATTCCACCGTCGTCGTCATTGCTTCAGACCGTCATCGATTGCTTCGATCCCTCGTCGTCGTCGATTACTTTGATTGATTCCGAACGTTTTTCCAGTCACAAAGTTAAAGAAGGTAGTGAGTTGCGTATGAACCAACCGTTATTGAGCCCTAAGTTGCGTTCCTAATCCGAATCCAATAAGAAAATCAAAACGACGTCGTTTTGACCTCATTAACCAAAATGACGTCCTTTTGCATTTGGGGCGTGCGTTTTACTAACACAAAACGAAGTCGTTTAAATATCGCAAAACGACGTCATTTAGAAGCCTTGAGGTCGTGCGTTTAAACTATTCAAAACGACGTCATTTTGGTGCCTCTTCCATGTCGGTTCTAAACCGTTATTGAAGCCAACTTTTAATGACGAGTCCAACCCCTCATCTAACTTGCAATTATCCATCGAGCCATAACCGACATTGAAGCCCATGCTTTAATGACGGGCCATAACCGACATTGAAGACCATATTTCATGACGGTTCATAACCGACATCGTTTGTAAGAATTTTCGAAAACATTCCGTCATACCCTGAAAAATACGACACCTTTTTTTAAATAGCATTTAATGATGGTTAAAACCTGTCATTGAAAACCCACTTTCATGACGATTTAAAACCGACATCGTTTATAATATTTTTCAAAAACGTTCCTTCATACTTCGAATATTACGACGCCTTTTTTAAAAATTACGTTTAATGACGATTTTTAACCGTTATTGAAGGTGCTCTTTAACGTCAGTTTACAACCGTGATCGTTGTTAAATATTTTCGTGCAATTTTTGAAATACATATAATGGCGGTTTTAAACTGACATGGAATGGTTTTGTACTCGCGACATTTTTTTTCTAAACTTTCCATGACAGACATAAACCGTCATTCTACGTGGTCTATAATAACGGGCCTAAACCATCATTGTATCCCAAATTCCTGAAAGTTTTCGTTTTTTTAGAAAAAAAGTGGCATCTTTTTAGTAAGTCGTCATCTTTGAGTCAATCCGTCATTGTTTAAAAAATACAATCCGACATCATAGCCCCAAATTGTTGTAGTGGAAGCAACACCTCAACGGTCTACTTTGGCTTGTTCAACGTTTATATTTTTTCTTTTCCTTTCTTATTTTGTTTTCTATAGTTGTTTGTTTATTTAGTTCCTTTTTAGTTCATTTTTTTTTGTTTTATCCCTTAGTTTGCATGGTTATTTTACATTGGGGACAATGTAACGTTTTAGGTTGGAAGTGGAAGCATATGCATGCTAGTATTTTAGGTTGAGTCTCCATGCTCGTGAGCATCATGTTATATTACTTGCATAGTTTCATCGACCAGTTATTGTTGAAGGAGGGTAGAACACTCGTGCGGAAACGATCTGGATCGAAAGCACTGTAATCCATTGATTTTACTTAAGAAAAACATGCTAAACATAACAAAAAAACAGAAAAATTCTTTCATCGATTGCTAGTTACTTAAGAAAAAATAATTAGTACTTATTTGGTGCTATCATTGTTACCAACCTATTTGGAAGCTGAATTCAAGTACTCCATCAAGTTGATTTTGAACAATGATAGCGCCAAATCAGTACAAATTAATTTTCGAAAATCTTGCTTATCCTAATGTTATTATTTGTGAAAATTGACTAATTTGGAGTCTAATTGTTGGTTAGGTCATTTTGGTGTTCTCCAGATCAATAAGGGCATTTTTGATAATTACCTCAATTGAACGTAAGTCAACCGAAACCAAAAAGCAGTCATTTTCCCTGAAGGGTAGGGTCGAGACGCTACCCTTACGTCTCGACGTTATGGATTCGCCAGCGCACAAAATTCATCGTCAGCGTCTCGACACTGTCGATTGTATTTAAACTCGTTGTTTTCCGACTTTAGGGATCCTGTAGTCCGTTTTGCAGCCGATTTGCCTCATTCTTCTATCATTTTTCTCGTATTTGTCTGTATTTTCACCATTTTTCATTGTATTCCATTAGTTAGATTCATTTTCATTAGTTTAGGATGGCTAAGCGTAGATCGTCGTAATTGGGGACTTCTAATGTAAGTTTGGCATTTCTTTGAGTCATTGTATTTGAGATTCAGTGAATTATTGTTGAATTTTGTTCTTCATTCCTGTTTCAATTGCAATTGATTTGAATGCATAGACTGACAACCTTTTGTGTTTGAATTTCTTGCCTTGCTATAATTTGTAGCTAATAAATCTATTATGAATTTAAATTAAAAGACGTTTTATCCCAATTTGTCAAAATTGCATGATAGATTTAGGAGTTAAGGCTTAGAATCGTATGAATTTACGCTTTTCCTAGTTTATGCGTTTAAATTATAATTAGTGAGACTTTATTGGTTAGATTTTTAATTAGATTAGCTACGATGCATTGGTCGGGCTAATAATAATCAGGTTCTTTAATCCCACTAACTTTTTCAGCGGGTAGTTAGACAATTAACCAATAGTTTATAAAAAGTGAAAGAGAGAGTCTACGATTTGGAATTGCAAAACTGAATTTGGATAACCAATTACGTGATCTCGAGGTAAGATTAGTCACTTCGTCATTTTATTTCCCTGTTATTTTAAATTCTACAATTTAATTTCTAGCATTTTAATTTTTCTTCCTCAAATATTCTTCCGTGCCAAACCCCTCCCCTCCAGCTACTAATTGAGAAATCTTAACTTAATGTAATTAATTCGGTTGCTCTATGCGTTCGACCTCCAGCCACTTTTGCTGTAAAGTAGCTAGGAACAAGTGAATATAAATTTACTTGATACGACCCTGGGCAAGTCGTATATCAAACACGAATGAGCCTTGGAAAACCACGAGCGTCTTCCTCGCTATCCTCTGACCTTAGAACCAAAGGATTTGGAATTCCCCAATTCTTAAAACGCGGAAGCGCAATTGGGACCGATTCGTAGTTAATTTTGTTTATCCAAAAATACCATTACATTTGCAAAAATTCATAGAAAAAATTCTATAGAAACTTATTAAGGCTAAGCATACAACCTAGAACTAATCTAAAGGCGAGAAGCAAACATACCGTCGTTGTCGTCTCTAAAATATCAAGAACGTCTTTCTTGATTTCATAGGGACCAAGCGTCAATAATTAGGACACCACCAATTGATCTTCCTTGCTATGACCCTGAGATTAGGAACGTAGTTGTGGGACTACCTAATCTTGAATGGGAAAAACTCTAGAGAGAAAATTCTCCCTACAGTTCTTGGGTTGAGAGAATATGAGAGGGAGGCTAGAGAGAATGCAACCGTGCATTCTTATGGCCTTGTGTTGTAGTACCTAAACCCTAGGTTTAGTGCTCTATTTATAGGAGAAATTCCATGAATAAAATATTCATTTAAAATCAATTATTTCCATAACTGATTTAATTTTTTCCATAATTAATCAATTCCATAACCAAACAATTTCATAATTGATTAATCTTTTCCATAAATGATTGATCACTTCCATATGTGATTAAATCATTTCCATAAATGATTAATTACTTCCATAAGTGATTAATTATTTCCATAATTGATTAATTTCCAATTAATTAATTCCTTAATTAATTAATAACCAATTAAATATCATAAATTTAATTTCAGACCTTCTATTAGTTAATTAATTAATTACCCAATTAAATATCATATATTTAATTTCAGGTTTTCAATTAATTAATTCTATAATATGAATCAAATTCATATTAAAATTTGAACTCTTTCAAATTCTCTTATATCCTATAAATTTAATATGAATCAAATTCATATTAATATTTCAACTTCTTCAAATATTTATTTCTCTCATAATAATAAAGTTTAATTTCAAATTAGACTTTACATTTTAATGTATCACTATACATTATATTAATTTGTATCTCATACAATTAACTTAATTCCCAATATAAATTTGAACTATTCAAATTCTCTGAAGTTATAATTGTTCCTAATTACTCTTTACGAGCTAGCAGGGGGACCTAATGGACCTACAGATCAAAAGCTCCAATGATATGAGGTTAACTAATAAAGCTCATTAATCAGGTTAACACATATTCATTAACTGTGGGTCAATTCACTAAATGCCCACAACTGAACTCTTCTCATTGTAGATCATTTATGTGACCACGGATATAGACCTATACCAATAAGTCAATCCTTCACGAGTGTCTGTAATCACAAATGGGTCAAATTACCGTTTTACCCCAGTGTTACATCTATCTCCATAAGTACCAACGTTCCTCTAATGAACAACTTGTTTATGGTCCAACCAATAAATAGAAAAGTCCCTCTCGGGCCAGTGAGAGGGCAGGATCCCTTTGTTCAAGTCTCGGAGTCACCACTTAAGGGAACACTGATCTACTTCTCCTAGAAGTCGGAAGGAGCGAATTCCTTCTTGTGTTGTCATGTCCCTAGCCTCCCACTCGGTCTTGTCCCCAAAAAGGAAGACATATTGATTTGGCATATTGGCCACTCTCACCCATGCTAATCAAAAGACAATCCCTCATGAGAACGAGTTCATGACACACTCAGGATTAAGACCGAGTTTCCTAGGTCATCCTATTGAAACAGTAACCTAACTAGTTAACGGTGTTATATCTAGTGGCTTACCATTTCATGGTCTGATCTTATGCAAACTCATTACATAGGATACCCCCGCTCGCATGTCTACTACATGGACGCTTTGGATCAAAACGTCTGTATCAAATACAAAACGGGTCGTATCACATAGTGTTACCAGGATAAGGTACCCAACCTTATCCTTGTACTATTGACCTTTTAGAGTGTTACTTGAACATCGATCCCCGTATGTCCCCACATACTAGTTCAAGTTACATACAAAAAACCTTGGATCTTAGTTTATTGGATTTGGGTCAAATTGTGCAATATTTAACAATAACACTTTATTGTAGAAACTCAATAACACTTTATTGAAATAAGTATACAATTTGTTTACGTTCACTATCTACGAGTTTTAGGGCATAAATCCAAACAAGAACGACTTCTTCGCCTAATCAGTGGCGAATTTGAAGGGAAGCAAGATAGTTTGAGAGAGTGTTTTTTTTTTTTTTTTAAGAAAAAACCAAACCTAACAACATATGGAAATTTTGTTCTTATTTGCAATTCTAATGCAAATTAATTTAGGAAACCTGGACATTTTTGCGTGTTGAAAAATGCATGTATTTGGTGTCAATTTGAGGCATTTTGCGTGTTGAATAATTTTAATAAAAATAAAAATTAAAATCAATATTTAAATTAATGTTAAATAAAATCGATTTAAATAAAATTAATTTTAAATAATTAGTTATATGAATTTAAAATCAAATATTAAATTAATTTGTTTCACATATCTTGATCTCTCAACCCCGATTTTGAATATGAATATAATTCAAACTGAAACCAAAATATGTATCACATACACTTTTGCAATATTTAAATATGTCCAACTCTCTCTATAGTTCAATTTACTATTAAACTATAATACCTTAAGTATATCGTATATAATTCACGGTAATTTCCTAAACCGAATTTGAATGCTTCAAATTCTCTCATCACATCATTCCAACGTTTAGTCTGTATGAGCTAGCAGGGGGACCTAAGGGACCTACAGATCATGGGCTCCAATGATTAGTAAGTCGATCCTTCACAAGTTGCTCGTAACTACAGTTGGGTCAATTTTCCCTTTTACCCCTGAAGTTACCTTTTGTTTCTTATGTACCAGTAATCCTCTAATGAACAATTGGTTTGTGGTCCAACCACTAAACCGAGTCCCTATTGGGCGAATGAGAGGGTGAGACCCCTTGTTCAAGACCTGAAGTCAGCACTTAAGGAAACAACCTCTCGACTATCCCTATAGTCGAGTAAAAGTGAATTCCATGTTGTAGGACTATGTCCCCATCTATCTATTTGGTCTTATCCCTGAAATGAGGGGCTTATTGAGTCGACGAACTCGGGCCACTCTCACCCACGCAGAGCTAATAATAATGCCAAATAAACAAGAGTTTGTAGTTAGCTCAGGATTAAGATCGAGTTACCAATGCGATCACATGAAATAGCAAGTCTTAACAGTAAACGACGTTATCAGGTGAGAGTTACTGTTATAGATTATGGTACATCCCACTAAACTAGAGTTTTAGTTCAAGTGGGAGATTGTTGGGATTGGTGCCCTAAAACTCGTAGATAATGAATGTTAAACGAATTATATACCTATTCGATAAAGGTGTTATCGAGATTGATTCAGTAAAAGTCATTACTGAATAAATTAAATTGCACATATATAACCCAAATCCAATAAACTAAGATCCAGGGCTATAGGATGAACACTTGAGCTTTATGTAGAGACATAAAAGTGGATCAAGCTTGAGTAATAGCCAAAACGGTCTATAGTATAGGAATAGGGTTGGGTACCTTATTCTGGAGACACTATGAGACCCGGCCCACTTTATAGATGGTATAGACGATGTGATTCTAAATCGTCCATGTAGAGACATGCGAGTGGGGGTGTCCTATGCAATGAGTTTGCATAAGACCAGGACCGAGAAATAAGTCGCTCTCGCTTTATAACACCGTTTACTGACGAGACTGACTATTTCATGTGATGACCTAGGTAACTCGATCTTAATCCTGAGCTAACTATGAACTCCTGTTTATTCGGGCTTATCCTTAGATCTGCATAGGTGAGAGTGGCTCAGTATCGCCGACTCAATAAGCCTCCCATTTCAGCGATAGGAACGGGTAGATAGCTGGGGACATAGTCGTGCAAGAAGGAATTCACTCCTACCCGAATAAGGGATAGTAGAAAGGTTGTTCCCTTAAGTGCTGACTCCGGGGCTTGAACAAAGGGATCCCGCCCTCTCATTAGCCCGAGAGGGACTCGGTTTATTGGTTGGACCATAAACCAATTGTTCATTAGAGGATCAGTGGGACTTAAGGAACTAGAAGTACTATAGGGGTAAAACGGCTTATTGACCTAGCTATAGCTACGAACAACCTGTGAAGGATCGACTTACTAATAATGGTTAAATCAAGTGGACGGAAATATATCTATAGTGAGGGGAGTGCAACTATCGGGCTATAGTGGAGTGTCCCGATAGTTAACGAATGTTGGCTAGCTTGGACAATGAGATTAGTCGGTTAGCCTCGAATCGTTGGAGCCCATGATCTATAGGTCGATTAGGTCCCCCTACTAGCTCATATCGGAATTAAGCCTAGAACAAAAGATAGGAAGCTTTGAATCGTTCAAAATCGGGAAAAATTGTATTGTCGTAAATTGTGTTTGACACAATAATTTAATTATGAATTAAATTAGAAAATAAGAGATGAAGTTTTTAAAAGTGTTTTGAATACTATATATATGTATTAGGAATCATATATATGGAATGCACAAGATAACAAAGATTAATTAGATTAATCATATCAAAATTAATTTTCAAATTTTCAAATTAATTACCAAGCAATCAATTTCAATTTAGAATTGAAATTGGGGGTAATTTGCAAGCTTGAAATTTGATTTCAATTTGAATTTAGTGGATTTAGTTGGAAATCCACTTAATGCATGATCATTCAAAGTGGAAAGACAACTCACTCATGCATTGTTGCATGTCTTGTGTAATATACACCTAGAATCCACTTGAGCTTGCAAATACACCATGTGTCTTGTGTCTTGAGGCTTGGCTTTGCATGGAGAATGTCTTTAAAAGGAGTTTGAATCATATTCAAACACAAGAGAGTCATTTCCTTAATGTTATGCTGCTGGAATTTGGACTCAAAGTTCTCTCATCTCTCATTCTTCTCCATTGTTTGATGCTTCAAGCTTTCCCTTCCCATTCCCTATCTTATATAGACTCCCACAAGTCGTTCTTGGCCCGGAGTATAGTGGGGAAGACTCTAGAGGTTGTCCAAGGAGCATAGGAGAGGCAAACACCACAAGGAGTTCAACATAAGTGAGCTACAAAGGTTGGTGTTTTCTAAACTCTCTATTCTGTCTTTTCTAGAACATGCATGCTTTAGGAGTAAAATTGAATGTCTTACGTGCTTTCGATCTTCAATTGCTTCCGCATGTGTAATATGTACACCTTCAAGAGTGACTTATTTCGTTGTCTGATCTTATGCAAACTGATTGCATAGGATGTCCACACTCCTATGTCTCCACATAAACGATTTAGGATCACATCGTTCTTACTAAATACAAAGTGGGTCACGTCTCATAGTGTCCACACGATAAGGTACCCAGGCCTATCCCTATACTATAGACTGCTTTGGCCATTACTCGAATTTGATACGCTCTTATGTCTACACATAAAGTTCGAGTTTTCATACTACAACCATGAATTCTTAGTTTATTGGATTTCAGTTAATTAATGTAAAACAAAACAATAATTGAATAACGCTTTATTAAATAACCTCAACAACACTTTATTAATGTTAATGAATTCGTTAGATTTACTATCCACGAGATTGAGGACATGAAACCCAACAATTGCTTTGTTATCATTATTATTATCGTTTTTGGATTTAGGCCATGCATCTAAGCATTATTGGACAAATTACTCTTTAGAAAATTTTAAATATTTTGAGCTTTGTTATGAGAGTGTTTTTTTTTCTTAGGATTTATTATGAGATTTCTAGGATTGGATAGTTTGGGTATACATTTTGCTTGTAGTTGAATTGCATGCATTCTGGTATTTTAAGATCCTTCATTAAAATTTTCAAAAGTTTTCTTAACTAAATTTAGCTTAAGTCTTCTCTAGCGTAGTTTTGTGAGTTTTAAATGGTTTTATAAGATTCAAATATCTATTGTCACCTTTGTTTGGTTTTATACCCTAAAACTCGTGGATAGTAAATGTAACAAGTTAATTAATATCAATAAAATGTTATTGGAGTTATTCAAAAAGGAGTTATTGAATTATTGTTTTAGTTTTGCATTAATTAACTCAAAGCCAATAAACTAACAACCCTTGGCTATAACATGCAGACTTGAACTATATGTAGATACATAAAAGTGGATGAAGTCCAAGTAACGGCCAAAGCAGTCTATAGTATAGGGATAAAGTTGGGTACCTTATTCTGGTCGGGAACACTATGTACGCTACCCATTTTGTATATGATACAAACGATTGTTGGGTTTTATGCCCTAAAACTCGTAGATAGTGAATGTAAACAAATTGTATAATTGTTTCAATAAAGTGTTATTGAGTTTCTACAATAAAGTGTTATTGTTAAATATTGCACAATTTGACCCAAATCCAATAAACTAAGATCCAAGATTGTTTACATGTGACTTGAACTAGTATGTGGGGACATACGAGAATCAGTGTTCAAGTAACAACCTAAAAGGTCTATAGTACAGGGATAAGGCTCTGGGTACCTTATCCTGGTAACACTATGTGATACGGCCCACTTTGTATTCGATACAGACGTATTGATCCAAAGCGTCCATGTAGGAGACATGCGAGCGGGGGTATCCTATGCAATGAGTTTGCATAAGACAGGACCACGAAATAGTAAACTACTAGATGTAACACCGTTAACTAGTTAGGTTACTGTTTCAATAGGATGATTAGGTAACTCAGTCTTAATCCTAAGTGTGTCATGAACTCCTTCTCACGAGGGATTGTCCTTTGATTAATATGGGTGAGAGTGGCTTGCACGCCGACTCAATAAGCCTACCTTCTTGGGGACAAGACCGAGTGGGGGTTGGGGACATGACAACATAAGATGGAATTCACTTCTTCCTGCTTCTAGGAAAAGTAGATGAGTGTTCCCTTAAGTGGTGACTTCGGGTCTTGAACAAAGGGATCTTGCCCTCTCACTGGCCCGAGAGGGAAGTTCTTTTTATTGGTTGGACCATAAGCAAGTGGTTCATTGGAGGAGCACTGGTACTTAAGGAGCCAGAGGTAACACAAGGGTAAAATGGTAATTTGACCCAACTGTAGTTACGAACACTCGTGAAGGATTGACTTACCGGTATAGGTCTATATCCGTGGACACAGAAATATTCTACAGTGAGAAAAGTTCAGTCGTGGGTCTTTAGTGGAATGACCCACAGTTAATGAATATTGGTTAACCTGATTAATGAGTTTAATTGGTTAACCTCATATTATTGGAGCTTCTGATCTGTAAGTCCATTAGGTCCCCCTACTAGCTCGTAAAGAGTAATTAGGAACAATTATATTTTGAGAGAATTTGAATAGTTCAAATTCATATTGGGAATTAAGTTAATTGTATGAGATATAAATTAATATAATGTATAATGATACATTAAAATGTAAAGTCTAATTTAAAATTAAACTTGATTATTATGAGAGAAATAAATATTTGAAGAAGTTCAAATATTAATATGAATTTGATTCATATTAAATTTATAGGATGTAAGAGAATTGGAAGGAGTTCCAATTTTAATATGAATTTGATTCATATTATAGAATTATTTAATTGAAGGCCTGAAATTAAATATATGATATTTAATTGGGTAATTAATTAATTAACTAATAGAAGGTCTGAAATTAAATATATGATATTCAATTGGTGATTAATTAATTAAAGAATTAATTAATTGGAAATTAATCAATTCTGGAAATGATTAATCACTTGTGGAAGTAATTAATCATTTATGGAAATGATTTAATCACTTATGGAAGTGATCAATCATTTATGGAAAAGACTAATCAATTATGGAATTGTTTGGTTATGGAATTGATTTTAAATGAATATTTTATTCATGAACTTTCTCCTATAAATAGAACACTAACCCTAAGGTTTAATTATTACAACATATGGCCACCATAAGACCCTCTCATATTCTCTCAACTCAAGAACTTTAGGGAGAATTTTCTCTCTAGAGTTTTTTCCCATTCAAGATTAGGTAGTCCCACAACTACGTTCCTAATCTCAGAGTTATAGCGGGGAAGATCAAATGGTGGTGTTCTTCGTTGTTGCAGAGCAATCAAGAATCATTCTTGAAGTATTCAGAGTCGTCAACGGAGGTATGTTTCTCATCGCTTAACCTTTTGCCAATGTATTGGTATTTTGTAGAACAAAATTAATTTACGAACGGTCCAATTGCTTCTGCTGTAACGGAATTGGGAATTCCAAAACCTTCAACGATGTGATCCTCATTTCTTCATGTGAAGACATGTGAGTGGGGGCGTCCTATGCAATGATTTTGCATAAGACCAGGACCGAGAAACAATCACTTTTACTTTATAACGTTGTTTACTGTTAAGACTGTGTTATGGGTAAATTTGAACATAATTCTAAGAAAGTCAGAATGATAAGAGCCCAGTGTAGAAACAAGCCCAAGGAGACCAATTGGACCAGACTAAATCTCTATTTATATTCATTCCCGTATAAGGAAGGGGAAACCCTAGATCAACTATGAATAGAAGAGGTCAACCCCAAGGTAGGGGGACTGCACTAGGTATTTATTCTTTCACTTTGTCTTCTTCTCGATTCTCAATTTACTTGTTACACTCATGATCTCCCAACTGACTTAAGCATCATAGCTGGTGTGGCAACTACTACAAATTTGACCTTTACTTACGCTTGGTCTTTTAGGTTTGTTGACGATTGTATCAAGAAAACGTCAATAAAGGTATTATTTGTACTTTAAAATAAATTATTAATAAATAAATAGGTATATTGACAGTTATATGGTGTCAATGAATGTGATTAAAAGATTAATTTTTGTCCAACACCACTTTTTGACATAGTTGACGGACAACAACCATCAATGAAAAGGATTTTGTTGACGGTTTTTATTGATGCTTATTAGCCGTCAATGAATGCGGATTTCATTGACGACTAATAAGCGTCAATAAACATTACTATATTAACGCGCAATAAACGTCAATATTAATGAGATTTTTTTACGGGAATTAAACGTCAAAAAGTATAAGTTTTTTTTTTGGAATTTTGGATTTAAGTTTAAATTACTCACATCTCTTCCTCTCACTATCGTGAAAGCCTCCCATGGGAGTGCCACCGCCGCCTCCCAGCCCCTTGCTGGAGATTGAGCGCCGCCTCCGCCTTTCTTCTGCAACCGCCGCCGTCTAAATAGCATCGTCGCAGCCGTCATCTCTCCATGGTCTCTCTCTCTCTCCCCAGTCGCGCCGCCCTCCCTTCGTGTCTGTGAAGGTAGCGTCGCCGCCGCCCAGCCCCGCCACCTCGTTGTGCCATTGCAGCCAGGTCACGCCGCCATCACCATGGGTCGCGTCTCCCCTCTCCCTCGGCTCTCTCTCCATTCGCGCGTCTCCCCTCTCCCTTTTTCCTTGCGTTTTCAGCAAGAAAACATCATGGATAAGTCTCCTTTCTCTTGATATAGTTTTTTTAGGGTCGATCTAAGCTTCTCTTGGTTCATTGTTGTTAGATCTCGCGTGTCTAGCGATTCGAAGCCCTGTCGTTCCCGTTTCAGTCGATTCAACCTCTGTCCAGCAAAGTTTCCGACTGTTGTTGGTGTCGTTTGACGTTTCCGGTAAGTCTAATCCCTTCCCATGCTTGTATGGTGTTAAGATTAATTACCCATAATGTTTAGGTGCTGGAAAATCTAAGTAGCATTGAAAATTCTAATTTGCAGTGCCATCTTTGCTCAGTTCGTGAGGGTTTTGGCATCAATTATCGTTTCCGGTAAGTATAGGCTCTTACCCATGTTCAGTTGGTGTTAGAATCAAATGCCCAATGGTTTAGGTGCTGAAATTTTAATATTAACGTTGATTTTCTTGTCTGCAGCACCGCCTAAGTGTTCGATTGAGTTCGACACACTTTAACTCGAGTACCCACTGCCCAAGGACCATTCTAGCTCGTTGTTAGAGGTTAGAACAACCCGCCTAGCATGAAAACGGGTCCGTTTGGGTAAGTTTCTTGTTGTTCCTTTATCTATATCGTTGAGTTTGTTGCTCCTTTAGTTGTTCTAGCTTTAAAGCATGTTTTAGATCATTGCCCTTTAGTTTCTAGACTCTTAAAGTGTCACCCTATCTTTATAGGTTCTAGAATATGCTTTAAAATGGATCGTGGTTGTTGTATGTTTCTAAAGCATGAAATTACCTTTGCCCATTAGATGTTTAGGTCTTAGAAGGTTCCAAAGCTCTTAAAGGTCCTTAGAAAGTGATAAAAAAGGGGTCGAATAATGCTTGTTGTCCCTTCGTTTATAGCATTGAAGTTGCTGCCCAATAGTTATTCTAGCCTTAGGAGCATGTGTTAGTTGATGCTCATTGCATATCTAGGCTCTTAAGTTTCGCCCCAATCGTTATAGGTCCTAGTTTATGTTTTTAAATGAGGTATCATGGCTATTTTGGTTAAATTCTTATAGTTCATCAATGCCCATTTAATCTCTTCTTCTATATAGCTTTGCCCGACCCTCATCGGTTCTTAAAGCATGGATTAATGAGTCATTTGCTTGTTGTCCGTGGTTTAGAAGCATGTCAATAGGTTCCTATTTTTTTTTTTTGATGAATAACCATGCTTTCATTGAGAAAAAATGAAAGAATACAACGGCGACCAAAAAAGTAACCCACCCACAAAAAAAGAGGGATACTCCATTAGATAAAGGGGCTCCAGTCCAAAATAATAAGACCTATGGAATAATTACAGAATAAACGCGTCACCGACGCCCAAAGAGAAACATAATATCTCACAATGGACCAAACCTTAGCCGAATCCCTCTCGCACCCTCTAAAAATCCTATTGTTTCTCTCACCCCAAAGCCCCCAACTAATAGCGCAAATCCCCGCTTGCACAAGAAGTTCCCTTGTTCTTGAAAAGGAGGATGGGGGAGGAACTCCTCGATCATCTCTCTAAGGCCCCTGTGTATGGCAAACTGTAAACCAAACGAAGCAAAAAACATGTCTCACACAGCCGTAGCAAAACTGCATCTCCACAGAATATGGTCGAGGTCTTCCTCCGCCATCCGACAGGTAATGCATTAAAAAGGCCCGATCAAGCAAGGGATCTTTCTGGAGAGCTGATCAAGAGTATTAACTCTTCCATGAGTAACCTGCCAGATAAAAAACTGCACATTTTTTGGGATTTTCACCTTCCATAACGTGGAAAAAATGGACGAAGCGGTGGGAGAAGGGTTTAGCAAACAATGGAAGAAAGACCGACACGAGAAGCCCATGGATGGGTTGGGACTCCACAAACAAAAATCCCTCCTCGACGTACTAAAGGTGGTCTCCTCAATCAATGACAAAAGAGACACAATGTCTACAGTATCCCTATCAGACAAAGCACTAGCAAAGCCAAAAGAGTAGGATATAGAGCTCCCTGAAGGATTCAAGACCTCGGCCATAGAGCGATTTTTCATAGAAGATAAATGATAAAGCCGAGGGAAAGTAGCACAAAGGGGTCTCTCCCCCACCAACCTATCTTCCCAAAAATAAGTATTCTTCCCATCCCCCACGAAACAACGAATAAAAGAGGTCAAAAAAGGGAGCTCGCGAGAGATTTCTTTCCACGGATTTCTAGAAGTGCCTTTGATCCCCCTCGTTACCCATTCAGAAGGGTGAGGGCCGAATTTGCTAACAATAATCCTATGCCACAGAGTGTTGGATTCAGAGTAAAAGCGCCAAAGCCATTTTGCCAGCAAAGCTTTGTTACGAATTCTCAAATTACCCACTTCTAGCCCCCCTGGTTTAAAGGTTTCCCCACTAGGTCCCAACTCGCCAAATGCATGGATTTGCCTTCATCCACACCTTCCCACAGAAAATCCCTCATAAGCTTTTCGAGAGCTTTGCATACCGAGCATGGGGCTCTGAAAAGAGAAAAGTAATAGATAGGAATCTCACTTAACACAGATCGGATAAGGGTCAACCTACCTCCTTTGGAGAAAAAACTCTTCTTCCAACTTGCAAGTCTTTTTCTCACCTTCTCCACCACAGGGTCCCCAAAACAGCGTGGATCTCGCATTATGCCCCAATGGAAAGCCCAAATAAGAAGAGGGGAGCGAACTCATTTCACAGCCAACCAACTCAGCCCATCTCCTCGCCTTACTAACCTCACAATTCAAACCCCAATTCTGGCATTTACCCCTATTAAATTTCAACCCGAACATGGATTCAAAGAATTCCAGGATGTGGTTCAAAAGAAGGAATGAGTCCTCTTTTCCGGAGCAAAAGAAGATCGTATCATCTGTAAACTGAAGGTGTGATAAAGGGACCTTGTTCTGACCGATTTCGAAACCATCAAGAATTCTGCCCTCCACTCCTCTAGAGATGATCCTACTAAGGGTGTCCACCACCAGGAGAAAGAGGAACGAGGATAGGGGGTCCCCTTGACGAAGGCCCCGAGTAGCCCGAATTCTTCCCTTTGGTCTCCTGTTGATGAGAATCGAATACATTACTGATCTCGTACAACTCCATATCCAAGATCGCCACTTATACCCAAACCCTTTCTTTTCCAAAATCTTGTCCAAGAAATTCCAGTCCACATGATCATAGGCCTTCTCAAAGTCAATCTTAAAAATAACTCCCTCGCGACCACTCCCCCGATAGTCCTCAATGGCCTCATTCGCAATAAGGGCTTGGTCCAAGATTTGTCTTCCTTCAAGAAAGGCACCTCGAGCCTCAGTGATAGTAGATGGGATAACTTTTTTCAGTCTCTTAGTGAGCACCTTGGCAATGATCTTGTACACACTTGTAATCAGGTTGATAGGTCTGAAGTCTTTCACCTTGTTAGCTCGATCTTTCTTGGGAATGAGGCACACAAAAGTCTCATTTAATGAGTTGTCCAGGATACCTCGCTCAACGAAGTCTTTAAAACTTGCTCTAGATCCCCCTTAATCTCATTCCAATTTTCTTGGTAAAAGGCCATAAAAAAACCATTCGGGCCTGGGGCTTTATCTCTGTCACAATCAAAAACTGCCTACCTAATTTCCTCCAAAGAGAAAGGGACATCCAAGTAATTTTTCTCCCTATCAGATATGAGGTTCCAGGCAATCCCTTCAACAAAAGGCTTGGGGGGCTCGTGAGGGCCATAAAGATTTGAGAAGAAAGAGATGATCTCCCTCTCAATATCTTCCTCCTCATGGAGCATCACTCCCATATTATTCTCAATAGGGTCGATAGTGTTCTTACTTCTTCTACCACTAGCCATCCTATGGAAAAAATAGGTTCCTATTAATTATCTAAGCCTTTGTCGCATTACCCAAGCTTTAGGAGTTTTTAGAATGTCATTTGTGTATCTTTTTACTTGTTGTCCAGCGGCTAAAAAGCCTTAGTTATGGTCGTTCAGCGTATACCCATGGCCCGTTGTGCCTTAGACATGGTTGCCCATGGACTAAAGCTTTTGGGCTTTCATTGTGGGGAATGTTTGAAGGCTGTTTAACAAGGACTTAGGCCTAGTAGGTGGGATTTTTCTTTTCAAGCGTGTCTTAAGGATCTCTAGGTTGGTTCTAATCTTTTAGCTGCCTTTGTGACTTAGGAGCTTATCTTGGCTGCTTTAGGCTTGTTGAGGTTGCCTTGGAAGCGCTATAGGTGAGTAGTTTCTACTTACTAAGCTTGGTTGATTGCATGAAGCATGATCGCTTGTTTATCTGCTTTCCTTATACTTGTATGAAATGTTATATATATGAATTGTTGTGTTGTGATCCCTAAAGTGCTTTGTTTAAAGCATGAAATGTATTTTCTGTGTAGCTTGAGTTGTATTCGCTTGAGATGTTTAAGCATGATGAGTGTCTGTCTTAAGCATGGTGAACGTTGAGTTTAGTGTTGAGTCTGGCTTGCATGTTGCATGGGAGATGTGTAGCATGAGTCGGGTGTGGGGCACAACACATGGTGCATAATTCATGTATAACGGAGCGTGAAGCAAAAATCACGTGGATGTGAGTGCGGAACGTGACGCGGAAATCACGTAAGAGTGGTGCAACACATGGCGCGGAATTAATGTGGGGTAGGTGCGAAACATGACGCGGAAATCATGTAAGTAGCACAGCACATGGTGCGGAGTTCATGTGTAGCGGAGCATGACGCGGAAATCATGTAGTTAGCGGAGCATGACGGGGAAATCATGTAGTTTCAGAGCATGACGGGGAAATCATGTAGTTGCGGAGCATGATGCGGAAATCATGTGGAGTCTAGTGCGTGCATTGCATAGCGTGAGATGCATTGCATGAGTTTGATGTTTTTAAGCATGTGGTTAGTTTTTAGCTTGAAAGCATGATTCTTATTGTGGTTGTGTAACTTGTTGGATGCGTGTGCCGAGCATGATGCTTGTATTGGTTGTTTTCTTGTGGTTTGGTAAGTGTGAGCTGCTTACCAGTACCACGGTTGTACTGATACCCCCTTCCCCACCTTCCACCCAACATTTTAGATGTTGCAGGTTTCGTTGACGAGCTGGATCCTGGTGAGGAAGAGGAGAACTTCGAGGAGGAACCTTAGGGAGTTCGAGTTTCTTTTCCTTGTTTTGTTGTATTAGGTTGTTGTTGGTTTGGTTTTGCTTCGCTTGAGTAGTAGTTTAGTTGTTAACTGCTGATCTGTTATGGTCAGTTTTGGGTTGTGTTTATGATTATGAGCTGAAAGTTGAATTCCATTGTTTTAACATTATTAAGAATAAAGGTTGTTTAGCTAGTATTCTTTGGGGTGAGTTGTTGGTTTTAATAAAAGTTATTTCCGCTGCGTAGAGTTAATTAAAGCTGGGAATAACCTGTGTTGCACGGTGATAATGTATTGATCATGTTGTCTGTTGCTACGAGACCTGACTCGTATAGAGAAGTTAGGTTGTGAAATCTGATATGTAGCTGGTGGAGTTGGGTTGATTGTTTAGAAGTGCTTTAATTGCTTATCAGGTTAAAAATTTTTGGTTCAGGCCATTTTACATCGTTATGTTGCCGAAATTTTCGGTACTTCTGGTTTAAAGTGGTTCAGTCTCGTGGCTAATTGTTTAGAGTTGTAGTAGCATCTCTAGGCTAGAGGTTTGAAAACCTGGAGCGTTACACTTTTTCTCGATTTGAAATGGAACGCGCTGTCAGTGTAACCTTCTCATGAACACTAGACACAACTTTGTCGATAGCGAAAGAAAGCTATGAGTTTGAAAATGAAATGAGAAAATATGGACATATATTGTGATAGGTTGTGCAAGAATGCAAAGAGATATACGAGAATTCGCTAGTTGGAGGAAATCCCCCTCGAGCAGGTTTTGTTTTCCCAAGGGTCAAGTGTTTAGGATCAAGCTAGACAGTTCTCTAATTTTTTTAGTTGGATTTTGACTAAAGTTGTAAGATATTATATTCGTGAGTTGGTTTTATTTTAGGATTCTCGTTTTGGAAGATGAGTTTTGTGATTTCTAGCATGAAGCTAGATAGTTCTCTAATTTTTGTCTTTCTCTCTTGTTAATTTTTCATTTCATAACTAATGCTCCTATTCTTCTTCTCATAAAAGAAATGTCCTAATTTGTTTGCTATTTATATCTGCTATCGTATAGAAAATGAAGTCTGCCAAACTAGAAGTAGATAATGTTGAAGTTCAAGAGGGACTTGACACACTTGCAAATTTAGTCATCATAGAAAAGGGTGAGGCAATCCAAGCACTTGGCTAAGCCACTAAAAAGAGATGTCTTAATCTGTTTGTTATTTATACATAAGTTACCTATGCACCTTTGAATTTACTGGGTTAGCTATATTGCCCTACTTATTTTTTTATATCATAAGTATTTATACAAAGATGGTGTAGTTTTTGTTGATTTTTTACACTTGTGAAATAATTGACGGTAGTTCTGCAAGTGTGATGAAAAATACTCCATCTTCCTTGAGATACTTTAAAGCATTTTGATATGATGACTTGGTAATGTGACTATTTGTACTTTTTAATTCAAGGAATGAGTTCTTACTTGCATATGAAGTGTAAATGATTGGACCAAATTCTTTTTAATTTTTTTTAAAATAATGTCTAAAAAGATTTTTTTCCCTTACGGGCTGCTTCTTACTATTGCATAAAATTTTATTCTTGATCTTCGATATGTTTATGTGTCTAAAATTTTAGTTTTATATCATTGTGTATATGAAGATGATGCATGAAAGATGTTGCTTGATGCTACTGAAGCTATGGTTGTAGACAAAGATCAAGAAATCTTGAATTCTCTAACCAAATGTGTGGATTAGTTGCCCTCAATTGTGAATCTGTAATGTGAACCTGAATTCTCTAATCAACATGAAAGATGTTGGTAATTTTGTCATTCTCGCAAAAGTTCATTGCCTATTGTTGGATCGATGTGTATTGATTAATTCATGCAACATTGTTGTATTATAGAATTCTAGATCATTCTAAATTTGATATGATTCGGTTGGGCCCTGAGTATTAGCTATGATATCGTCAGTCTTTTCAATAGCTAACACTTATTTGTATTTAAACTATTAGGAGTAGATAGCTCTACGCTTAGTGGAATCATCTCTGAGGTCATTTGAATATCGACTCATCAATGAATTTGAGAAAGTCAACATATGACACAAGAGGCTTAAGGAGATAGCTATAGCAAACCCGCCTTTCACCATCCCTCTAGTTCACTTGGTTGGTCTTTAGTTTAAAGTTGAAATATTTTAGAGTTATGTACCAATCAGAATTCGATGATATAAGAGTTGAATTATGTGAATATGTAGCACAAAACATGGGATGATTGTTCGTTAATGTTATACTTATTTAAGTTGATGAAATTAATATTATGACTTACTTAAGTTGTGTTCTTAGATAACTTTTTGGTTAATGAAATCTATTATCTCATTATGATTTCACGTTTGGTTGAAATTATGATTCATTTGATTCTATATTTCTATATGAACAATAATGTGTAAATGAAAGTTGCAAAGCAGGGTAAAAACCAACATGAGGTTTTTTTTTTTCAAATATGTATCGTTGACGGTTAAAAAACGTCATAACAAATACCATAATTGACATATATTAACCGTCAATGAAAATACACAATTTGACAATTTAATATGATAACTTGACGGCTAATAAACGTTAATAAAATGATATATTGACAGCTCATAAGCGTCAATAACCATATATATTGACATTTTCGATTCTATAATTGACATTGAAAAAACATCAACATAAGTTTGTATTGACGGTTAATATATATCAATAAATATGGAAACATTGACGCTTTATGGATATTATTGACGAATAAAACGTGTCAATAATATGATTTGTTGATGTCTAGTAAACGTCAACAAAGATGTCTACGTTGACACTTTATGAATAACATTGACGGATAAAACGTGTCAATAATGTCTTTGTTGATGGCTTATAAACGTCAACAAAGACATCTTCGTTCACGTCCTATAAGCGTCAATGGAAACAGAAATATTGACGCTTTAGTTTTATTGATACCACTTCAATTGACTTCTAAAAAGCATCAATGAAAGTGATAGTTGATACCTTTTAGCCGTCAACAAAGGCCAAATTTGCAAACACCTCACCAATGTACAATTTTTCTTTGTTTTGCAAGCCACGTCTTTCCCCTTCAAATAAATTCATTGTTGTTGTCACATGAAGGTTAAGTGAGTTTTCTTGTGCGGATCTTGCATCAACAGTTGGCACCATATGTGGGGAAGACTACAAATTTATCAAAGTCAATCGACAAATCCCAAACTCCAACATGTTCCACCTTCGCCTCCACTGACCATCGCACCACAACGCCCTCTCATCTATGTACCAAAACCTCAACGTCTACATCATCGACCTCCCTAGATTTGATAAGCACTACTGTGCTGGAATTGATTTTAAATCCACCGCCTTGGTAAATCAAACTCAAAAGATGTAAGGCGATATTTGGTGAATCAAAGCATATATGGAAAAAGAAAGAGTGTTGGAGGGGCGAGGGGAAGGAATTTGTGAAATTATTGTTGAGATCATATGAACTCATGAGACAGGAAGCTTACCCCATGGGATGTTGGACCTTGCTCTATGAAGAATAACATGAATGGAAATCCATCATCACCCATTATGCAACCTGGATTTTATTGACAATTTCACCAAGTTCATCTAACAATCTTTATTTATTTACTTGTCTTTGTTTCTTCTTTTGTGTTTTGTTGCCGCTAGTGTCACAAATCTAAGCTCCCAAGTTTTGTAGCTGTCGTAGGTGATTGGTGAATCAAAGAGGCGGTGGAATTGGTGTTGATGGGCTGGAATATTTCGGGCCTGGAAGCTCTGGAGAATTGAACCTAGTTTCTAGAATTTTTGGTTCCATGGCAAAGTTATTTTATGTTGGTTGGACATCCTAAAACAAATTTTGGTGCAAATAATATAAAAAAAAAATTAAAAGAATGAAAACTAGTCGACTTTGATTTCAATTTCATGTTATATTAGACTGTTTTGATTTGTCGTAAATTTTTAGCAGGGTTTTATTTGTATGTTATTAAAACTCAAATAAATTGAATTAGGTTGAAAAATAATTTGAATTCATAATACGATTGCTTTACGCTTTAGCTTAAAATGTTTTTAATCATGTAGCGACATTAAGATTGATTTGAAAAATGGATAAACTCACACATGTAGTGTTAAATGCAGAAGATTAGAAGTGATTCAAATTGAGTTTAGATTTGTGTTTTGTTCAATTATCTACATCTAATCTAAAAAGTTGTAGATTTAAAATTTCATCATATATATAATTAGTGATTACAGTTTCATTTAAATGGAAAGATATGATCGCAAGAAGGGAGATTTGATGCACTTCCTATAATTATGAATTTAAAAAAAAAAAACATCATTATTTTTATATTATACTAGATTTGTTGTGATTACATATATATATATTTATATATATTGATTAGTGTTATTATATTCATTAAGCACAATTCAAATAGTGAATGAAATATTATAAGATAGACTTAATCTCTACTTCAAATCTAAATACTTACCTAATTTTCTTATTGATAACCCTTATTTATATTGAGTAAAGAATAGGAAAAATAATGGATGGGTTTTAACAAAACCAAAAGGGATCAAGTTAAATATTATAAAATTACTTGGACTAAATTAAGAGTCGAAATTAAGTAGACTATGTAAAACAAATTAGTTATCTTCTCGTACAAAATTGTTCTACAACTCATTTAAACAACTTTGTCTTCATATATTTCTTTATTTATTTATTTTTAATTTATCTACTCGTAATGCCAGCTGGGTCAAATTATCGTTTTACCCCTGGGTTACCTCTATCTCCTTAAGTACCACTGATTCCTCTAATGAACAACCTGTTTATGGTCCAACCAGTAAACAAAAGTTTCTCTCGAGCCGGGAGAGGATGGGCACCCTTGTTCAAGACCCGGAATCATCCCTTAAGGAAACACTCACCTACTTGCCCTAAAGGCGGGAAGGAGTAAATTTCATCTTGTGTTGTTATGTTCCCAACCCACATCGGTTTTATCCCTAAAATGGTAGGCCTTATTGAGTTGGAGAATCTGACCACTCTCACCCATACAAATCTAAGGATAATTGTTGCCTTATAGAGTGGGTTAAAATAGGATAGAAATTAGCTCTAGAATACTATGCAAGTGCACATAGTCTACAACAAGTGATAAGTAATTTATCGTATCCACGAGGTTTTGAATAGCCTTCACTCTACCTATCTTGTGTAACTTTTTAGTGATTTCAAGGTTGTTAAAATGATTGGGTTTTGAAATAATGCTGAAGCAAAAGAAATAATTGAGCAAACTGTAAACGGATAAAGTAGATAGATTGGAAACAAACGTTGGTTAAGATTTCTGTAATTGTTTAAAAAGATGCTCTAGAATTAATATTGATTAGGCATTCTCTTGCAGCCTTATCAGCAGGATCCTCCTAGAACTCTAGATTTTTTACAATGTGTTTCAACTCCAATGTCGCTCTACCGATCAAGCACTAGGCAACTGCTTATCCCTAACTCAGTTACTGGCGTCCACCAACACATAAAGGTCTAGTGTGATTACAAGCCACACACCTCTCAAATCATCCCTGAAACTAAGAGATGATATTCATACCAGCAAGCCAGGCGGGCACAAAATAAGAATAGACACAACAAGCAATCAAGATGGTCAAAATCAATATCAATTGCTAGATTATGAGATATACGACAATTACATAGTCTTAACCAACACCTAAAGTAAATTTAGTTCATTGAATGTAAAGCAACACACGCTACAATCTGATCACGTGCATCCATAACTACAATCTCTTACAAGAAAAGGTAAATTCCGTTGAAGAAATTCGTAGTTGATGGTCTTCTTGAGTCTCTAACTGTTCCTCCTTTATTCGGCTTCCAAAGATGGAAAGTGAGTCTCCAGCTTGGAATGATTTTACTTGAGAGAACCCTTTCCTTTTATAGAGTGGAGTCAACCCTAATTAGGTCAAAGATTACACGTGGAGGGCTGTCCAATCTTTCTAGATCTGAGATTGCTTCATAAAGCACCACCTCATTAATGAATCACGTGCAGCTCACGTGGCCAGTTTTGCTCCTAGCTTTGCTGGATCATGGAATTTGCTCATTCAAGTCGCTCAGCATTATTTTCTCGGCAAAAGAACTTCCAAAGTTTCCATTCTACTAAATAGGATATCACATATAACATTCATCTAATAATACACTTATTTGGCATAAATGACACACAAATCACTATAGAAATAAAACCTAAATAACTCCCTTTTGGAGAGTTATCATGCCCCCAAACTTTAAATATTGCGCGTCCCAAGCAATACTAACCCACCTTTCCTTGAAAATTAAAAACATTAGTCATAGCACAACTCAATTAAAACAGATATTCCAACACTACCTTCAACCTTTACCTAAGCATCCTACAAAACCAAGCACTACTGCAACAAAAATAGTTCTGTTAGCATTGAACAAATCATCACCACCTTTAACTCAATCCTAATTACTTACCACAACTCAACTATATTATCAGACATTTTTAACACACATTTTAGGGGATTTATTCTTTTGTTCTTCAGACTTAATCCGGCCCTACAGTCATAAGCTCTTAAGCATGAGATGACTCATTTTATGATGCAGTATACTCTTGCCTCAAGCTTATCACCAACTAGGTTAAATACTAATTGCTAAACCCAAAAATCTTTAGTTATCTATCTCTTGCTTCTCAAAATGGCGACATTTTGTGATGAAGCTCACTTCAACCCTGGGAGATAGAAAACTGCCAGATTATCATTCATCCTTCGAATGTTTTGCTCTATCAATTTTCAAAACAAAATTTTCACTTTTCTTTTCAGCAAATATTTTTTTTTAATATTTTCCTAGGCTATCATGCAAAGACAAACTGCGGATGTCACAAATGTCCCTGGTTACTCAACAACCTAGAAAAATTATCATGAAGGAGAGGAATGCTCGGGCAAAACAAGCGGAGTAGCTAAAAGGCCCCCATACTTAAATTATTCATTGTGCCCAATGAGTTAGCAACATATAATTATACCCCCAAACTTCACTTTTTCTATCTAAATTTTAAACTAAGCATGGGACTAAGATCAAGCTTAAGGTGGATTAAAATAAGACAATGCTACCTCAGAATCTTCTTGTCGTAGTGATGACCAGACTAGAATAAATGCTTAAGCAAAAGGTTTCTGGAAATCAGAACACCTTGATCTAATTAAGCTAACTAGTCCAAGCTTCAAAAATTCAGAAGAAAAGTTAAGTTAGGAATGCTCAGTATGCCATAGAAAAGATAAGACTTCAGAATTTCATTACAAATCAGAAAAGATCTACAATAAGCAAGATAATTTTGTGGCCTAGAAAATAGAAAATAAAAACATCAGAAAAGCAGAAATATAAAGAAAAAACTTGGGTCAGGAATACGCGAGCAACAAAAATATTCGAACAAAATAAATTCTCGCCCAACATCTTTTCCTTCGTCAATCTTCCTTACCCAGATCATCCTCTTTCTCTTCTTCTTTTTCGACTGGTGGAGGTGGGATCCAGGGGTTTAGCAGATCATCGGGGAAAACTTGGAAGGCAGGATATGGCTTCGAAAAATTCGATTGCAGTGTCTTCCTTAACGTGGCATCCCTTCTCTTAACATAAGTCCAGTAAGTCTGGGCTTGCCTCTCAGCAAACTCCTGCCTACTGGCTGAAAGTTGAAGTTGTTCTAGAATCTGATGGAGGCCACACACTAACCCTCCTTGTCGTGCTTGTTGAGTCCGTTGAAGCCTTACAAGGTTGGGTGTGTCAATAATCCCCTTGTCAATCAAAATCACATACTTTGGACTTGTGAGCACCTCTGCCCTATTACATAGCATTGTAATGGTACTTGGAAAGAATAATTTGCCAACCTTTTTGCGCCAACAGTTATGAATTTCACTGGAAATCACCTTACCAACATCAATACTGAGAGACCTTAGAAATTCAAAAACCAGAAGCACTCTGTCGAGGGAGACTATAGAATTGTGGGTTGTCGGCAGAAGTCGTAGTTTGACGAAGCCCAACCAGGAGTTTGCTTCGCTTTTCAAATATGTGGCCTGAAAAGTGCGCTTTTCTGTCTTTGACATCCTCCACTGAGCCCCTTCAATTCCAACTTCTCTCACGACCATATTTAACTGATCATTAGATGGTGCTACCACCATCTCATTGTATCCGGCGTGGGGGAAATCTTGGAGATTAAATAAGGAATTAATCGCACCTGCCCTCCAATCCACAGTAACTCTTCTCACGATTGCCTGGAAGCCTTCTTCTTTGTCAATGTTCTCGTAGAACTCGCGAACTACATTTGAATTTCCTGGCTCTGGCTTTGCACAGAATTGCTCCCATCCATGATTTGTGATCCCTGCTCGAAGAAAATGTGGTAGATCATCCCCAAATCCTCTTTCAAACGAAAAGTCCCGCTTCAGCATTTCTAAGTATTTTGCTCTGGGAAGGTTGTTGACGGATCGCTCAAATGGAAATCTTGGTCCCTCAGTCTCAGCCTCCTCTGCTTCGGTTGTTGCTTTGGCAACTCCCTTGCCCTTGTCTTCTTGCTGCTTCATCATGGCCTCCTCTTCAATTTTCTTTTCAGTCTCTTCTTTCTCTTGATTCTCTTTTTCTGTATTATCCTTCTCTGATTCAGTTGTTTGTGGAGACGGGGTGTCTGTCCGAACTCTTTTGATTCGTCCCGTGGTGCCAGTCACAACGTCTGAGTTTCCAAGGCATGAAGATTTCTATTGTTCTTTTTCAAAGCAAAACTCTCCCAAGTCCATCCTAACCAATATGTTTAAACTACCTAACTTCTACTCAATGAGCCTAGTGTAGTCCTTTTAGTTAATAAAAACAATCTTGAGGTAAAAATGAGCATACATGAGCTACTAGGACCTTTTCTATCTCCCCCAAACTTATTTGATTGTTGGTGCTCTTTTTATTCAACATCTTTTTCTCCCAAGAGTATCCTTGTTGTCATCTTCACCTTCGTTCTTGTAGGTGTTAATATAATAAAAGCGGAAGCAATTTTCGATCTAGAACACTCAATAAGCTCAATTTGATCAACTAAGGCATGTTGTTCATGAGGAGAAAAACAGAGACAGCAACCTACCTTGCTTTTAATGGAGAAATTGGTTGGATTGGTTGCTTGTTTTCTTTCACCAATGAGTCAAGAACTACCACAGGGTCTTCCTTGCTATCCTCAAGCCTTTGGAATGGATTGTGGGATCCTCAAGTGATGGAATTTTGGAGAGAAAGGATGAAAAAGGAGTTTAAGAACTACATAGGTTTGAGTATGGATTTTGGCAGCAATTCAACTCCTCTCTTCCTCTAATCTTTCAGTCTTCTTCTTCAGCTTTATAGAGGGATTGAAGCTGAAGAAAATGCCAAACATTTGCCACCAAATCAACTCCAATTTAATGGAGGATTAAGTGGCTCAAAGGAGGTGAGTGCATGGGTTTAGTCACCATGCACTCCACCTCCAAAAAATCAAAATTGATTTTGATTTTAATTAATCCATAATTATCTTGGATTTTCCCACTAACTATTTAATTAATTTGAAAATTGAAAAATAATTTTCAATTTCCTAATTTCTAAATTAATTCAAAATTAATTTTAAAATTAATTAATTAAATAATTAATTAATTATTAATTTAATATCTTAATATTAAATTAATATTTTGCCACTTTCCCCGAACATTTCCGAAATGTTATTTTCCTCAACATGAATCCTTATTCATGTTTTCAGTTTATTTATATCAAAATCCATATACGCTCGATTTTCGCAAAACCCGACGTATCATCAACACCTATTATTTTATTTATTTTCCTCAACATGAACTTTAAAAAAACAATTCATTTTTAATCCATCATATTATTCCAAAAGTTAGTCTCGAGCTAGCAAGGGGACCTAATGGACCTACAGATCATGGGCTCCAACGGTGCGAGGTCAAAATAGTCAAAACCCTTTTTAAACTAGTTAACCAACTTCCGTTAAACTCCCCTCTCTGCAGATATATTTTCGTCCACTCGATATAACCATGATTAGTAAGTCAATCCTTCACAGGTTGTTCATTACTATAGACAGGTCAAATTCCCGTTTTACCCCTATAGTACATCTAGGTTCCTTAAGTCCACCGGCCCTCTAATGAACAATTCGTTTATGGTCCAACCAATAAACGAGATCCCTCTCGGGCCAATGAGAGGGTGGGGCTCCTTGTTCAAGCCTTGGATTCAGCACTTAAGGGAACAACCTTTCTACTATCCCTAAAATCAGGTAGGAGTGAATTCCATCTTACATTACTATGTCCCCAGCTATTCATCTATTGTTGTCCCCAAAATGGTAGGAATATTTAATGGTGCTTTTGAACCACAGTCACCCATGCAGATCAAAGGACAACCTTAAATGAACAGGAGTTCATAGTAAGCTCAGGATTAAGATCGAGTTACCTAGGTCATCGTATGAAAAAATTAGTCTTTACAGTAAACAGCGTTATAAAGTAAGAGTGACTTATTTCTCGGTCCCGTCTTGTGTAAACATCTTTTGCACAGGATGCCCCTACTTTTATGTCTTTACATGAACGATCCAGGATCACGTCGTTTGCCTCATTTGCAAAGTAGGTCGCATCCATAGTGTTACCAAAATAAGGTACCCAACCTTATTTATTTTACTATAGACGATTTAGGTTATATACCTGAACTTGACCCCTGTCTATATCCAAGATATAATTCAAGTATCTCATTTTATAACCATGGATGTTTCTATTGAATATTTGAAATAGAATAAATAATTTCACTGAATAACATCTTTATTTATAAAGGATAACAAAACTTGAGTTCTAGGACATATACCCCAACAAACTCCCACTTGGATTATAACTCAAGTGTGATTATAACATTGTTAAGGTAACATAGCAATACTTCATATGCTAAAAACTCGTAGTCCTATACTCTGGAGATGTCCCTCAAACACTTTAGCCGAGAGGGGTTTTGTAAATGGATCAGCAATGTTTTGCTTTGAGGGTATCTGGCTTACGACCATGTCTCCTCTTTGTACTATCTCCCGTATGAGATGGTATTTGCGTTCAATGTGCTTTCCTCGTTTATGGCTTCGAGGTTCCTTTGAATTTGCGACTGATCCACTATTTTCACAATAGAGAGTGACTGGCAAGTGCGTGTTAGGAACAACTTCTAACTCATTTAGAACTTCTAACTAAATACTGAGTATGGCATCAAGTTTATACTCGCTCCTAGATCGCATAAGCCTCTGCCTACATCCCTTCCTCCCATGGAACATGGAATGGTGAAACTTCCTGGGTCTTCGAGCTTAGAAGGGATTTCATTCTTGACCAGTGCACTGGAACATTCAGTGAGTGCAACAGTTTCGTATTCTCCCAACCTTTTTTTCTTTCATAGGATATCCTTCAGGAACTTCACATAGGTAGGCATCTGTTCAAGCGCTTCTACCAATGGGATATTGATATGTAGCTGCTTTAAAACATCTAAGAACTTTTTGAACTGTGCATCCTGCGAAGCATGTTTAAATCTTTGAGGGTATGGAGGAGGTGGTCTGTATTCTTGATATATAACAAACTTTTTAGGTTTTGCGGTCGCATTCCCTTGTTTTTTCTCTGAACTTAATTTTTCTTCTTTTCCTACCAAGGCTTCATGCTCCTTGGTCTTTTCTTTATCTTCTTTATTCTGTATAACATCTAAGGTAATGTCTGACTTCTTTTCTAAAAACTTTTCTCGAGCTTCTTCTAGGATCTCTCCTTCTTGATTTAGTGGGTACTTTGGGTCATCATATTCTTGTCCACTTCTTAAGGTTACTGCCTTGCATTGCTCTTTTCCTTCTCTGTGAGGGATTTCAGTCTTGTTGGGCAACGTCCCTTGCGGTCTGTTTTTAATCTCCTGAGCAATCTGTCCAATCTGTACTTCCAAATTTCTAAATGCAGCATCGTTTCTTGCCATGTACTCCTTCATAAGAGTCTCTAGATTTGACTCTTGACTCTGCACTTGGACTAGTTGGATGTTCTTCTGCAGCTGTTGTTGTGTAGGAGGTTTCCCAAGCTGATTTGTGTTGGAATTACTTGAACCGACTTGTCCTCCCTAAGAGAAGTTTGGATGTTGTCTCCAACCTGGGTTGTACGTGGCCGAGTATGGATTCCATCTATTCTGGTTTTGGTTCCCTTGTTGACATACATAAAAGACAAACGCGGGATTTAGTGGACATCTATCAGTAATGTGTTCCTCACCACAAATTTCACAACAGGGAGAAGAAATAGCATTGGCAGGGGCTATGTTGGCTTGATTGTTCATGGTCATGCCCATCATCATGCTATGAATCGCCTTGATTTGGGCTTGCATAGTAGAATTAGCCCCTGTTTCCACTGTTTTAACTGGATTCTTCAAGATTGTTGTTGGTTTAGTCTCTCCCAATGTTTATTGTTTGTGGCTATGGTGTCCAAAATAGCATGTGCCTCATTTGCAAACTTCTTCAAGAAAGATCCGTTTGCAGATGCATTGACTAGTGCCTTCGAAGCTTGATCTAATCCACTATAAAAATGCTCCAAGATGATGCAAGCAGGCAATCCATGGTGTGGACACTTCCGAACCAGCCTTTGAAATCTTTCCCAAGATGCATCCAAAGGTTCATTGTAAGATTGCCTGAAAGCAATAATTTCAGCTCTATATTTGACATTTTTATTAGAAGGAAAAAACTTCTCTAAAAATCTCTCAACCAAATCATTCCAAGAAGTGATGGAGTTTGGAGGGAAAGAATCCAACCAAGTTTCAGCATCTCCCTACAAAGAAAATGGAAAAAGCTTTAGCTTTAAATTATCTTCAGCCACTCCAGTAACTTTAAAAGAATTGCAAACTCTAAAAAATAGCTTAATGTGTTTATGTGGATCTTCATTTGGAAGTCCAGAGAATTGGCCCATGGTCTTCAACATTTGGAACATCACTGGCTTAAGTTCAAACTGTGGAGCATCTATCGGTGGTTCCAACATTCCTGGATTTAATGTCTGAAAAACAGGTAAAGCGTAGTCCCCTTATTGCTCTATTGCGGTCTTCAGCAATATAAATTGGATTTTCTTGTTGTGGCACGGTGGAACTGGAGGAACAAGAGGAATTCTCCCACCATTTTGCTCCCTTCCACGGTTCTGTGGATCAACTTGAGGATCGACTCCAAGAGGATCCATTGGAAACTCTTGTATGTAAGAAGCTTCTTCTAGAAGTTCCTGTGCGTTCAACTCTTGTTGTTCCCTTCTCTTGCTTCTTTGTTCCTTCCTTCGACGACGAATGGTTCTTTCTATCTCTAAATCAATGACAAGGAGTGGACACCCCTTGTTCATGCACTAACCTCAACCTGCAAGAGAAAAACAATTGCTAATCAAAGTCAAATTCCAGTTGAGATAGAAAATGCAGTCGCAATCCAATCGCAATTTCAAAAACAAAACTGGTTTCACTTTTGGTCCCTGGCAACGACACCAAAACCTTGGTGCGGCAGAGGTTGAATGATGGATGTGAGATAAGATGATAGATAATAATAAAGATAAATTCAGCCAACCTTAGTGCAAGTATACACTATCGCACGTAGTAATAAAAACCTTAGAAGTATTCCAAGGGTATCGATCCCACGAGGACTAAATTGGATATTCAGATTGGAAGAAGAAACTGCTCAAATGATTGCTTAAAATAGGTAACCAAAGAAATGATTGATGATTGGTTTTTAGAAAAATAAAAAAAAGCAAGCAAATGAATAAAAGAATAACAATAAGAAATAAAACGAGGTATTCAACATGGATTCATCCCAAAGGCAATAACTTTAATCATGTATTATTCAGCTTAAGCCTATTTAATGCATTGGGTAAGATTTAACTTCTATTTGGCCTTGCTCCCAAGAACCGTTAGAAGGCTAAGCAAGTACCGTTATGCACATTTCTGTGACTCGACTCCAACATAGATCATTCACGAATGCAATCTATAACCCTATAGTTGATATAGGGTGCCTTAGGCAGCTTGCTCTATACCACCGAACAATCTCTTTCGAGCTTTTTCTCCAATATCACCTTTATGAGAACTGATAACTGCCCAAAAGGTAGTTATTTAGGCCTCAATTATATAGAGATTTATGTGTCCTCTATGCTTATTAGGGTTGGTTTTTGATAGATATTACATGATTTAACCCATTTGGAAGAATGGAAGCATTGGAAATTATTTTGTGCAGATTATGCTGCTGCGCGACTGGAGGGAGCAAATTCTATGCTGCAGCAAAACTGGGAGCAGAAACTGCCACATCACAGCTCGTTAGCCAACTTCATGAACCGACTTCTGTTGAGTTATTTTCGGGATAAAGGAGCAAGGAGAGCCCTACACGTGTCCAAGTTGACCTAATTCGAGCCTCCCATCCTTCTATAAAAGGAAGTAGCCGTCAAAGTCAAAGTCATTCCATGTTTTCCCTTGGAAGCCGAATAGTATAGGGAGATTGAAGATCATCAAGAACACCATCTTTCGCAAGTTGATTAGGGAGTTTACTTTCTTTATTAACTTGTGGTTATGGACATGCATACTCAGATTGTAATTCGTATTCCTATGCCTATTATGAACTAAGTAGCTTAGGGTGTTGGTTAGGAATAATGTGATTACTGTGCTTCATCTCTAGTAATATATTGACTATCGCATTTTGGTTAATTGTTGTGCTTATTCTCATTTTACTCCCGCCTGGCCAGCCGGTGTGAATAGCTCTCTCTAGTTTCAGGGATGATTTAGAGAGTGTGTGGCAATTATCCACACTACGATCATTGTGTATTGGTGAACGCCAGTGACTGAGCTAGGGATAGCCAGTTGCCTAGTGCTTGATCGGTCGCTCTTCATTGGGTTTGAAACATATCCCAAAAGATCCGGAGTTCCGGGAGGAATCCGCTAATAATACTGCGAGAAATGCATGATCAATAATATTGCTATAGCATATCTTAGAACAATCACTAAAGCCTAACCAGCGCCTGTCTTTAATCTATCTATCTATTTGTTTACTCGTTGTTCTGTCATTTATTTTGCTTCAGCATAATTCTTATAAAACCCAACATTTTTTATTATCTTTAAAACCATTAGGAAGTTATGCAAAATAGATAAAGTGGAAACTCATTCAGACCTTGGATTGATAATATTACTTGCTGCAGACTGTGTATACTTGCACAAGAATTCTAGAGTATTCTATACTATATTTTTACTCACTCTAGGAGCCCAACAAGAACCGATATCGTTTGTCCCTTTCGAGATCAAACTCACATAGCATGCAAAGTCTAAGTGATCAATTTAAACTTAGCAAGATCATAATGATATTCAATAAATAATGACATGCATTGAACAAAACTTAAGCAAATAAAACACTTTCAAGCTATTGAACCATAAGGGAATTCACCATATTGAACCCCTCAACGGAATTTAGCTACTCATGGTGAGATAAAGTGCAAATGAATACATTTTCATTGAAAATAAGATTTAAAGAATACAGATAAATGAAAAGTATCAAAAGCTGGAAATAATGACAGTAGCCAAATACTAGGGTTGTTCTATTTTATCTAATCCTTCTAGAGTTCGCTTAGACACTCCACTCTCTTGCTTGTACGAGTGGGAATGGGTGAAAATCCCTACAAACCCTAAGGTTTGATGTCTAAATAAGGTTAGAATTTAGTCATTTAAGAAGGACCTCGGGCATCCGTACTCATTGGCGTCAACTAGGGTTCTGTCACCACCCTCTTCTTCCAAATGAGTTCTACTTGGATTTGACTTCGAATCTTGAGCTTATATAGTGTTGGAATTGGTTGAGGAGCTACGAAATAGTTGTTGGTAGGTATCCCAGTCGGTTTCGGGGTCAAAACAGCCGGTTAGGTGCGAAGAAGCCTCGTTCAAAATGACCCGCGGGTGACTCGGGACTGCCTCAGTTTTTCCAGAAATGCAATCGCATTTCATTTTGTATTCCAAAAAATGCGGTCGCATTTCTGGGCAAGTTCCAGCTTTTCCTGTATTTTCCTGCACAACAACAAACTTAGTCAAATTCCCTTAAAATTGAGTCTTTTTAAGTACAAATGAGCATAATTTGACAAAAGTGAGTCTCAACACCCTAAACAACTTTAACACATTTTGAGCTCGGGAACAGTAAAATTGATCTAAAATATATAGTTTTGACAAGATAATGAGCTAAATATAAGGGTAAAACAAGTATATTTTTTACCCTTATCATCCCACCTTCTGCTTGCAACGGCAACAACGCGATGGCTCCTACACAACTTCTCCCTGAACTTGTTGTTCTTGAGTTTCTTGACCATTCCCTTGCTCCGACACATCCTCTGCTCCCTTTTCTTGTGTTTCTTGTTGAGCATCAACAGGTTGATCTCCTTGCTCTAAATTTTTCCCTTCTTCAGGTGCTGCTGGCTGCTCTTCCCCAGTCACTTCTTCAGTATCATCCTCGATCACTTTTCTCAGAACCTCTGTTACTTCGACTTGTTGTTGCCTTCTTAATCTTTTGGCCTTTCTCTCTTCAAGTGTTCTTCTTTTCGCTTTCTTCTTTGGTGCCTCCGGTGTCACTGACACTTCTTCCTCTTCGATATCCCTTTCTCTTCTACCTCTCGTCTTTTCCATTTAAAACTTAAAGTATTTTTGCACGCAGACACCGAAAGAAAAATAGAAGGCAAAGAGAAACGATTGTCAGATGAAGATGAAGTGAAAAGAAAAACATACCAGGGCTAGGTTTAATAGAGCTCCAACACTTAGAATCCTAACCGAAAATATTTTCCTTCTTAAATAAAACATAACCGTTTTAATTTGCATGTAATCATGAAAAAATAATCACAATAAAACGGTAAAATAATCACCTGTGGTAAATGCTTGATGTGCTGGCTAACGGCTAGGTCGTTTGATCTCCACTGTGCGACACGTGGAAGCACCAGATGCTCCATGCATTTTACCTTCCCACAAAAAAATTAAATTCCAAACGGTAAAAATATTCAATTCTTTTACCAATCCCTTTATAATCTGACGAAATATTTGATCCTAACCAAAAGATTGCGAAAACAAACTGATCTTCAAAATATATTCTTCTATAAGGATCTTTAATCCGGAAATTTAAATTCAAACCACCAAAAAATCAAATATAATCTTATTTTTCCGAATAAATTAGGAAATACATTATTAAAAACCTAATCTATACAGAAATTAAAATAAAAAATACAACTAAATCTAAAAAAAATAATTCGATTAAATTAAAAATCAAATCGGCAAAATTCAAAATAAATAAACCGAAAATAAAATCCAACGAAAATTAAAAATACCAAGAAATTAAAATAATAATTGATTATTTGTGAATATTTTATTCATGACCTTTTTCCTATAAATAGAACATTAAACCTAGGGTTTAGGTGATACAACATAAGGCCACAAGAATGCACTCTTGCATGATCTCTAGTCTCCCTAGTCACTCTCTCATATTCTCACAACCAAGAACACAAAGAGGAACTTTTTCCTCTTGTGTTTTTCCCATTCAAGATTGGGTAGTCCCACAACTATGTTCTTAATCTCAGAGTCATAGCGGGGAAGTTCAATTGGTGGTGTCCCAATTGTTGACGCTTGGTCCCTATGAAATCAAGAAAGACGTTTTTGATATTTCAAAGACGACAACGATAGTATGTTTGCTTCTCCCATTTAGATTAGTTCTGAGGTTGTATGCTTAGCCTTAATAAATTGATTTAGAATAGTTTTCTAAATTTTTGCCAATGTATTGATATTTTGGTGGAAACAAAATTAACTACGAATAGGTCCAACTACGCTCCCACTTTACGGAATTGTGGAATTCCAATCCTACACTAAGATCCGTGTAAATCGAATGAAATGGATACTTTAGGATATAATCTCAGAAAATCAATCGGCATTTGTCCCGGGAAGGTCCATTTTTTATAACATCATTATAGGTCATGAATACATGCATACTATTAAACCAAGGCATATAAAGGTGAAAAGGTTGGGTCACACTAAAATTTGATATGAGTAAAGCAGGGTTGAATGAAATTTTTTGGAACAACTTATGTTGAGAATTGGGTTTCATACTAAATGGGTAGCATTGATTATGGATTGTGTGAAAATTGCAAAATTCTCAATTATGCTTAATAATGCTCCTGCTGGCAACATCATTCCTCAACGTGGTTTGCGACAAGGTGACTCACTCTCCTCCATATCTATTATTGCTTTGTTCTGAGGATTTTTCTGCTTTATCATCTGGGGCTGCTTCCCGTAAAAATATTACAGGTATAAAACCTGGTAATTTTTGTCCCAAAATATCACACATGTTCTTTGCAGACAACAACCTTGTTTTTTGTAGAGCTTCGTTTGAACAAGTTGTTGCCTTACGATCTTTATTCAAAATATATGAGCTGGCATCAGGCAAGTAATCAATGTGGCAAAATCGACGATCTTTTTTCTCGCCAAATGTCAATGCGTACTTGCGAGCAACGATAACTGATTTTGTGGGCATGCCGACAGTTGATACTTTAGGGACATATTTGGGAGTCTCATCTTCTTTTTCTAGAAACAGGAGAGACGATTTTAAAGGCTTAAAACAACGAGTTTGGAAAACTTTGCAAGGTTGGAAGGGGCGATTTTTCTCCATGGGTGGGAAGGAGGTTCTTATTAAAAGTGTGGCACTAATGCGCAATTTGCTTACCGCAAGTGTACGGGTCAAGTAATAATATAGTGTTTTCGTGTAAAACGAGTGTCGTCCTCTGGATTGGTTTTCTAGCAAATTAAGTATCGCGAATACTTTTGTTCAATTTTATTTAGGGAGCAAAACTCAATGATAAAGATAAATCTAAAGACAAAAAGCATAAAATAAAAGTGGAGACTCAAATGGAAAGATTCTTAGGGAATTGATTTCATTGATTAAGATTGATGATTAATTAATGGGATGAATTTAACATGCAATTATTCTACCAAGTCTAGGAACCTTTTATCACAACTATCTCTCACTACAACAAAAACCACCTTTTATAGCACCTAACTATAGCATGAGGTTAAAATTGCTATTAAAAAAACAGAGGCGCTGAAGATTTGAAAAAAAAAATAATAAGAGATAGGCGGTAAAACTCCCGCTCGTTAAAAAAAGAGGCGACATCCAAATTTTTCATTTGCACTCTGTCAGACCCAAAACCTTGTGACAAAATTTTCCTGTCTGTTTCTTTTTCCTCCCCATATTCAATTTCTATCATAAAAAACCCTTCTGCCTCTGAACTTTTCCCATATTTTCCCTTCAATTTCCTATGTTAACCCTCTCCCCCATCTTTGTAGCCACTTTCTTGTTCTTTGTAAGTCACCATCTTGATGCTAAAGGGGTCCGTTGTTATTCATCGGCCAAGTGCTCCATTGTTGGCGTTAAGGGCATCGATTGGGTCTATGGCGGCATTATATTTGCCCTTGTTTTCTCCACCGCCAAGTACGATAACAGTATGTACCTCCTCTCAGTTTCATCCTTTTACTTTGAATAAGTGCTTCATTCTTATTTTGAGTTTTGTTTTATTTTATTCTTGGATTTGTGTGGTTTTTTTTCCTTTTTCTTCTTATTTGGCTTGGTTGGGAAATATGTTTGAGTTTAGCTTTGGGGATTTGTAAGTGGTTTGAATCTGGCTTTGAGCCTTGTTAATGTTGCTTTTGTTTGTTGAACTAAAAATCTTTTGGTCATTAAAGTTATTGAGGCTATTTTACACACTTTATCTGTTAAAAAATCAAAATTAGTTCCGTTAGATGGAAGGTTTGAATCTCCACTCAAATGGATTTTAAATAGTTTAGAGTAGGTGTGTTTTAGTAAAATTAGATAGCAAAGACTTCAAATGATTAGTTTTGAAATTGTTGGAACTAAAATAAATGTTTTAAAAGTTTAGGAAAAATAAACATTTTTTATATTTCAAACACCAAAGTATAATTTAAACCCTTAGATTTGTAATGTTGCAATAATTTAGTCTCTAATCATTTGCATAAAAAATCTCAATTGGGTTTTACTCCATTGGATGTCTTTTTTTTTAGAGAAGACTAAATTGTTACCTATTATAGAAATGGAAGATTTTTCATAGTAAAGATTGGATTATTACACATCTATTGACTAATATTATAAACTAAAAAAATGGGAGCTGCGGAAAGCATATATAAAATAACATAACATTATTGAAGTTATGACATTAGGATCAAAGGTTGTATTGACATCTTATAAGTCTTGCAACCAAATTGCCACTAAAATGCATTAGAGGCACACGATCAAAATTCTAAAACATTGGTTTCATTAAACACTTATGTGCATATATGTGTTTCAGTTTTATGGAAAATGTTGTATATCGTAGGGTGGTTGCAATTCATGTCTTGTGTTCGTACTTAGACTACAACTTTAGTCATGCATTTCAAATCCATTTCCTACCTATTTAAATTAACTTGGAATATTTTTTATTCTTTTTCTCTCTTTTTTTTAATTTTTATTTCAATTTTAATCATATACAATCAAATAAACTTCCATAGGAGTAATGAAATGTTTTCCTGAGATCATGTCAAAATGTAGAAAGGAGGGAGTAACTTGTGAATTACTATCATTAATTAATATGAGCAAGGAACTACTATATTTGTTGTTTATATACGTTGATTAGTTGCACAAATTGAGTGGTTTAATGACAATTTTCTTGACACTTGATTTCGTTCATTCCAGATTATTTATGAACTTTGACATTTTTTTTAAAAAACAATTAAACATACCTAAATTAATTGCTTCCCTTCATTGTCCAACAACAACTTCTATATAATACCCGATGATCAAAGTTCATACGATTATCATAGTTTGAAATGAATAATTATTTAAACTATATTTATGAATTAGTTAGTTTTCATCATTCTATATTGACTTATATTCTTTTCCTAGGTCGATTTTCTGGTAGGAATTGAAACTTAAAGATTTGGATGAGAAAGTTGTCTTAGTTTTCTATGATTTCAAGCCTGAAAAGTACGTCTTTTTTCCCTCTTGATTTAAGCAAGTATTTTCGTCATTTTATCGATGAGAAGATGTTTAATTTTTACTCTATTTTGTTTCATAAGTGATATCCAAAATCATTCTTGAGCATTTGAAGGAAAATTGCAGGTTAAAAACTTTCTATTGCTTCAATTTGGAGAAGTTTGAAAGATTTTGTGCCAATCATGGATGGAGTATCGCTTGTTGAAACACTACTTTGGAGAAATGAGACCAAACAATATCCCCAACTCCCCTCCATCACCCTTTTAGCACCAAACACACTACTACCTCCCTTTAATTGATCCATCTATTATACTATATTGCCTCACATATCATATCTATCAAATGATACATTTGGTTTAATATCTTCTAATATTGTATTGTTGTACTAATGAGTGGTTTTTCTTGGTCGGGTTTCAAAGTTTTAAATTTGGATGGCTTGCGACTTGTGGAACCTAATGACAAGAATCATAGTAGTTGTTTTATAGGCGAACCTCTCCAATTCATATGTTGCAAGCATAGTTATGTCCAATTATTTGTTCATTGATATGGTATTGTGTTATTTATATTAGTTACAATATGCTATTGGTGACAACCTCAATTATGCATTAATATTTGTTTCTCATAGTCAATTTGGAGTTCTATTCACGTTATTAATTTTTCTCTAACATTTGATTATGCATTAAGGTATTTTTTTCTCAATATTATCAATTCACAAATTGATTATGTAATTGCAGCGCAAGGTGGTCCAACTCTCAAAGCAAGTATTATTTATCTCCTTATGCCTACCTACTTTTTTAGGGTTTAGAAGGTGACTAATTATATATCAAATTTTATGAGCTTGAAAGTTTATTACATAATTTTCTTCTTTTCAGAACTGATTTAATAATGTTAATATAGTTTCACCATTTTCTATTTAGTATTTTCATTGCCATGTGCTAATTTTCATTCTCACAATTCTATTGTAGGCATTATAAACTTGAGCCTATTTGGTTGTTGTTCTTTTGCTTATTGTTACTGGACTCGTATGCTGGAAGCTTTTGGTTGGAGTTTGGCTATACCTCATAATGTGTTTGATCTCCTAGCTTTCATTTTTGTGGGTCATTCTATTCGTGGTCCAAAGAAAATTATATGGTTGGCTTTCAACAGGGTCTTTTGTCATCAATTACTAATTAGTGATCTTCCATGTAATACAAACCTTTTGGTAGTTCGATGAAATGATGGATTTACCTCCTCCCACCCCCATCCCCACCCCACCCCACCAAACAGTTACAACGATCACCAATAGGTCTTTACTATCAATAATATTGTTTTTTTAAATGTACAATTATGCTCACAAGTCACAATAGATTGTTTTTTAAAACATTTTTTTGCTCACATCTCAATGTGTTGTTATCCTGTCTCTTATCTTTCTCTTTTTTTTTTTTTTTTTGGTAAAGGAAATAAGACGTATCATATTTATGTTTTTGAATTCTTTTATTTTTGTGTAAGCTTTCATGGAAGAAATATGTAGTTTAATATGAAATTTTGTCATCTTCAGTGAAAACCTTGATGCTGTAAAGGACCTATTTAGCATTGATCTTATTAGCCAGTAAGGCATCTGCTAGCTATTTAATTCTTCGGAAATAAATTTGTTAAAGTGGTGGTTTTAGAATTCACAATTATTTGAATTGGTTTATAAGTTTAGTTGAGTTGAGTTGAGAAATAGTTAGTTATGCTTCGAAATTTTTTGTGTTGGTTCATAAGTTTAGTTGAGTTTAGTTGGTTTATATAGTTTATTAAGTCTTGTTCTCTTGATTCTATTGATGGTACATGAGTATATTGCTAAATGAAGACTTTATTTCAAGTTGGAAATTCTAAGTGCATGTTTGGGAGTGATTTTGAAATGGTTAAAATCATTTTTGTCATGTTCGAAACCACTCCAAATCATGTCTTATTTATTCAAAATCATCAAAATTGACTTTGAATTATTAAAGACATGTTTCAGAGTGATTTTGAATATGAAAAAAGTGATTTTAACCATTTCAACATCACTCCCAAACATGCACTAAGCAGTGTTCTTAATTTTGTCCATGCTTGTAAAGCCTTTTGTATTATGATCAGCAAAGTCTAGCAAGCTTGTTGGTACGTTTAGTGCAGTCTAGTAAGATTTCTGAAGCCTTTTGTATTATGTTTAAGTTTTGAATTAGTTAATCATTTTCTTGTTTTCCATTGTGCATAGTTTAATAAATTTAGATTGATAGAACATGAATAGTTAAAGGATCTCTTCTGGTTGTTGTGTTCAAATTATATTTGATGTGAGGCCTGACTCGCTTTGTTTTGTGGAAGTTCGGAGTCTGTTTGTTGGCCTAAAGTGTTGTGGAAGTTTGTAGTTGAGCAATTTTGAATATAGAAATGTGTTCTCTTGTTTAGCATGTGTTAAGAAAATTTTGGGTTAGTCATATGTATATTGTTATGCTGTCGAAATTTTTGGAGCATTCCATTAGAATTAGGATAGAGGTTTTAGTAATGTTGCTAGGTTAGGTATAGAAACTTGGGGCGTTACATTTGTTACCAAAAAAATTGTGATATTTCAATTTTTGTTGCGCTAGTGATTGGATGTTCTTTTTAGTTCTTTGTGGGTATTTCACAGTTTGTATTCTTTTGCTCTTGATAGGGGTTTACATGATTCTCATTATGTATTTTTTCCAAGCCTAACTTTTCAGAACATTCATGAAAAGTTTTGTTTGCTTATCAAGAGAAAATTATGTTCACTTGTCACTGTCTTTTGTTTTAAGACATGTCCCAAATAATTAAACTCTAATACTTGACCAATGTCACAAAACTTTTCTACAACCTCATAAAGGGTTGGTAATTGATAGATGATGGTGCAAGTTTTAAATTTCATTTTAAACTTTTATATCCATAATAGAATCAATTATGGCATATAGGAGTTTCAAAAGAATTTGTATATATAATTTTGTGTAATTTGTTTTTGTAGGTGGCTAAAATGCGGCTTTACATATGGATGAAGATGACGACATCACTTGGTTCTTGAAGTTCTCCATCTTACTTTGAATGTGAACATTTGGTGCATTTTCTATTTTGCTACTCACTTGTCACAAATAACTTTGTGAATTTCTTTCATTGTGTTGGACACTAATTAAATATGTTATTTTGTGATGTAATGAATTACAAAATTTCCATTATGAGATGGAAGTTATGATATTTTAATTGTCATATAATATCCTTGGTATGTTTATTTAGCTACAAAAAAGTTTTGTTATGAATTTATCGTTTGACATGATACTTGATCAATATGGTGAAACATATTATAACACAACTATATAATAAAATATGGTCATTAGGAAAATTCGTAATATATCCTAAATGAAAAGAAAAAGTAATTAATAAAAATTTGTAATAAAGTTAAAAAAGCTATAATATCTCATAATAATATAAAAAATGCTATTATAGATCAATCATAACGTTTTTTTTCTAATGCTTTCAATAGCATTAAAATTATGCAATAAAAAATAAACTTTTTTATAGCCTTTTTTTATAGCATTGAAAAATGCTATGAAAAGTAAGACTTTCAATAACATCGGCTACAACAACGTGGCAAAAAATGCTATGAAATGTCTTTTATAACATTGTTTTGTGGCTATAAAAAACGCTATGAAAAAGAAATCATAGCGTTTTTTTAACGCAATGAAAAACGCTATGAAATGTTTCCACAGCATTAGAATAACGCAATAAATATAGACTTTCTACAGCGATTTCGATAGCAAGAAAAAACGCTATTAAAAGTCTCAGACTTTCAATAACATGGGCTACGACAACGTTTCATAAAACGCTATCGTAGCCTTACGATAGCGTTTTTTCAATGCTATCGTATGTTATTTTTCCTGTAGTATCTCCCGAGCATAATTGATTCTCATGCATGCAACCAACTTGATATCCCTATCTAAGTTCATTAACATGCAAGGCTTTGAGTTTAGTTCTTCAAGCAACTTCTAAAGTTATTCCAAATCCCGTCACAAACTTAGAATTTCTACTTTAGTCATGCAATTAAATAAAGTAAGTCTTAGGCCAAATCCCCTCTCCCGAGCAAGATTCAACACTCAAATCATTCAACTAGTGATCAAGTAATTGAAAACATTTTTTTTTTAGATTGGAAGCTCCATTTGACTCCAATGGCTGAATTAAGCTTCAAGCACATACTTCCTACAAATAAAACATAAAAATGCATAAATTTGGGCAAATAATTGTAAAAGACTAGCTTAATTAATTAGAGAAAAATAGCTAGCTATGCTCGCTATCAAATACCCCCAAACTTAAGCTTTTGCTAGTCCTCGAGCAAACTAAAAATCAAACATACAGTGGAAGAATGGATGCAATAAACATGACTCAATCCTCAAGGCTCAAAAGTCAATAGTCAAGCAAGCAAGAGACATGCACATAAGGAACAATGAGGGAGACAAATTAAAATTTTTCCAAAATTAACTTGCACAAGTGAGATCTAACTCAACGAGACCAGACTCTACTAGCCCGGGATTGGATTATTAAACTCTCAACTCATCTTCCCTCTACACTGGCACTAAGGATTCACTAACGAGGCAATGGAACAAATTAGTTTGTTTTCCTCCATACTTAGGTGCTTATAAGTGAAAATTAAATCAGGCATTTATATGTGGCACTAGCTTTCACACACCTATTGCAGGGACCCTTAACCGGAGTTTTCTCTGGTTGGCCTAACTGATCACAACAGAGGTAGCTCTTTTTGCCTAAACTGTATTAATCATTGCATTGCGCACATAAGTCATGACTTTTTTTTTTTCTCTTTCAAATTGTAACAACAAGAATGATTTTTCTTTATGAGCATGATAAGCATATATTCTTTTCTTTCCTCCTAAGCAAGATCAAACATGCTAATTTGCAAAAAAATAACTCTTTAGCTCTTCCCTACACCTATCGAGGTGACAACAAGCATATGAACCTAATAATTCACTCCTAAGCATTCAAATCCAAATCTAGCCAAGACAAATACTCTACTCATGCAAGCCATCTTCTAGAAAAAGTTTAAAAAGTCTCCCTTTTATGGCACTCATGCTTACAACTCATCGAAAGCTTGAAAATTGACAAGAAAGCCTATCCTAGGACATCATAGCCATGCAAAAATAGCATCCAGAAAAAACAACCATATGCTCAATTCAAAGAAAGATCGAAACTATAGCCCAAACTCAGATGCTCAAGGGCTCCACAAACATGATAATCCACCCCCAAACTTAAAGCATGCATTGTCCTCAATGTATAAAGAAAATAAAGCATAATCAATCATGAGAACAATAAAAGAGTAGGAGGAGTGAACGATACTGCCCTGGAATGATGACCTTTTCATGAATGCTTGGCAAAGACAAGAGCACGGGAACTCCTACAAAACAAAAACAACAAGACATAAAAAACAATAAAAAAGTAACTTGGGTTGCCTCCCATAAGCGTTTGTTTATCGTCTCTAGCTCGACGTGCTCGTGCAGTCTGTCAAGGCACATAAAAATTCTCGTATTTCTTTGGACCCTTCTTTCTTGAATCAATAAAACTCACTATTGCTAGCAAGCTTACCAGCTTCTCATGGGCCCCTGAAATAGAATTATTTTTGGTATTTTTGACTAAAATAAACATAAAAGGAGAAAGATCAAAATAAAGAGACTCTGACTCTAAAACTGACTCGTGAGAATAGAAAAAGGAATAATCAAAATATACAAAGGATGGAGAAGATAAAACAGACGAAGACTGTTCAACCTCAAACTCTACCTCCTGAACTTCCTCTGACACTACAAGCTCATTTTCTTTTTCTTCCTCACAACCATGTTCTTGATAGGTTCTCCAACTCTCCAATTCATCCCCACTATTCATGCAACTCACCCTTAACTACTCATCCTCATCAAGATCGAAAGAACTACGCTCATGAATGGGTGCCAATGAATCATCGGCCACATGACTCACTAGACAACTTATGGAAGTGGATCCCACCTCACTAACTTCCTCTGGAGCTTGAAGTCCTCTTATGATTTCATCAATTTTTAGACTCCTCGCTCTAGACTCCTCAATATAATTTTGAACTATGCTTTCCAAGGAAGAATTTTCATTTAAAGGGGTATAACTTGAGATGAAAAATTGGAATATGGTGTTGAATAAAAAGCCATTCAAATCAATTAAAGCAACAATGATAATTAGGCTTCCAATCAAACAATAACCCAACAAGAAAAAATGACAAAGACTCAAACAAAAAAAAATTCTAATATGGAAAAAATCTAATATGGAAAAATCTAAATATGGAAAATATAATCTAGAAAAGGAAAGTACTATCTAATTAAGGAAAACAAGAAACAAATATGGAAAATTACAATTAAGGCAAAAGACTAACAAGGAAAAATATCTAAATAAAGAAAAAAAATCAAGAAAAAAACACAAAAAACAAATAAGGAAAAGATTACACAACTAAAAGAAAAACTAAATTAGAAAAACAAATATGGAAAGAAAAACAAATTATAAGGAAAACACTAAAATAGGAATGCAACAAATAGGGAAAATAAAAACAAATAAGGAAAAAAATGCAATCTATCTACAAAATAAAAATTAAAAAAATAAAATACACCCTAAATTAAGACCGAACAATTTTTCCACGATATTAATTTAACTAAATATGTCAATCCCCGGCAACGGCGCCAAAAACTTGATGCGCAATTTGCTTACCGCAAGTGTACGGGTCAAGTAATAATATAGTGTTTTCGTGTAAAACGAGTGTCGTCCTCTGGATTGGTTTTCTAGCAAATTAAGTATCGCGAATACTTTTGTTCAATTTTATTTAGGGAGCAAAACTCAATGATAAAGATAAATCTAAAGACAAAAAGCATAAAATAAAAGTGGAGACTCAAATGAAAAGATTCTTAGGGAATTGATTTCATTGATTAAGATTGAGGATTAATTAATGGGATGAATTTAACATGCAATTATTCTACCAAGTCTAGGAACCTTATATCACAACTATCTCTCCCGAGCATAATTGATTCTCATGCATGCAACCAACTTGATATCCCTATCTAAGTTCATTAACATGCAAGGCTTTGAGTTTAGTTCTTCAAGCAACTTCTAAAGTTATTCCAAATCCCGTCACAAACTTAGAATTTCTACTTTAGTCATGCAATTAAATAAAGTAAGTCTTAGGTCAAATCCCCTCTCCCGAGCAAGATTCAACACTCAAATCATTCAACTAGTGATGAAGTAATTGAAAGCATTTAACCATAATTGCATAGGTAAAATAAATGCATATTCATACCACAAATCAATCCAACAAACTAAAACAACTACATCAATCCCTAAGACAAACAACTAGCAACTCATAGTCTTTAAACTACAAACACTAATTGAAAGAAAAGCCATAAAAACTACAAGAGTTAAGGGAAAGAGAAAGGAAAACTCGAATCCGTCGAAACCGGCACGTCCCCGTCACGATCTCCACGTCTTCTTGCTTGATTCCCGCTCCTTGGCCTTGCCTTTAGCTCCCACAAAAGGTCTCTAGTCGAAATTAGGGCTAAAATCTCACCAATTGGGCATGAGTTTGCAATGAGTTGACATGCGAGTGGGGGTATCTTGTGCAATAAGTTTGCACAAGACCGGACTGCGAAATAGTTAACCACTAACTATAACACCGTTAGTTAGTTTGGTTTCTATTTCACTAGGGTGACTGATAGCGAGCATAGCTAGCTTTTTTTCCCTAATTAATTAAGCTAGTCTTTTATATTTAATTGGCCAAAATTATGCATTTTTGTGTTCTATTTGTAGGAATCATGTTTCAGAGTTAAATCGGGAAATTGGAGCTAAATATGTGTTCGGGGCATGAAAATTGGCTAAAGAACGAAAAAGATTTAAGTTAGAAGAAGTCAAAAGAGAGTCATCTGCAAACCAGCGTCGGGACGCTGCTCTTGGAGCGTCTCGACGCTGCCTTTCCTTTTCTGATTCAGGCGGCAAAAGGTCATAGCGTCGCGACGCTGTGACCATAGCATCTCGACGCTATCGACAGATTTCCTATTTAATCTTCTTTTCATGTTACGACCAAGGGGAGTCCAATTGATTAGATTTTAGTCCTAATTTCGACTAAAGGCCTTTGGTGGGAGCTAAAGCAAGGCCAAGGAGCGGGAATCAAGCGAGAAGACGTGGAGATCGTGACGGGGACGTGCCGGTTTCGACGGATTCGAGTTTTCCTTTCTCTTTCCCTTAACTCTTGTAGTTTTTATGGCTTTTCTTGCAATTAGTGTTTGTGGTTCAAAGACTATGAATTGCTAGTTGTTTGTCTTAAGGTTTGATGTAGTTGTTTTTAGGTTGTTGGATTGATTTTTGAGATGAATGTAACTTTATTTTATTCTTGCAATTTCGTGTAATGCTTTCAATTACTTGATCACTAATTGAATGATTTGAGTGTTGAATCTAACTCGGGAGAGAGGATTTGGCCTAAGACTTACTTTGTTTAATTGCATGACTAGAGTAGAAATTCTAAGTTTGTGACGGGATTTGGAATATCTCTAGAAGCATAACAAGGACTAAACCGAATAATGCCTTGGATGTTAATGAACTTAGATAGGGATATCAAGTTAGTTATATGCATGAGAATCAATTATACTCGGGAGAGGTAATCGTGATAAAATTTTCCTTGGCTTGTAGAATAATTGCACGATCAATTCATTCCTATTAATAAATCCTTAATCTTAAATAATGAAATCAATTCCCTAAGAGTCTTTCCATTTGAGTCTCCACTTTTATTTTTATGTTTTTTTGTCTTTAGATTTATCTTTTTCATAAAGTTTTGCTCCCTAAATAAAATTGGTCAAAAGTATTAACGGTACTTAATTTGCTAGAAAACCAATCCAGAGGACGACACTCGTTTTACACGAAAACACTATATTATTACTTGACCCGTACACTTGCGGTAAGCAAATTGCTCATCAGTGACCTAGGCAACTTAGTCTGAATCCTGAGTGGATTATGGACTCCTGTCCATGAGGGATTGTCCTTTGATTTGTACGGGTGAGAGTGGCCTGCACGCCGACTCAATAAGCCTATCATTTTAGGGACAAGACCGAGTGGGGAGCTGGGAACATAATCACACAAGATGGAATTCACTCCTTCCCGACTCTAGGGTAAGTAGACGTGTGTTCCCTTAAGTGGTGTCTCTGGGTCTTGAACAATGGGCCCTACCCTCTCTATGGCACGAGAGGGACTTCTGTCTGTTGGTTGGACCTCAAACAGGTTGTACATTAGAGGAGCACTGGTACTTAAGGATAAAGAGGTAGCCTAGGGGTAAAACGGTAATTTGACCTAGCTGGGGTACGAACACACGTCTGGCTGACTTGCTATTGATGGTCGATATCCATGGACACAGAAATATATTTGCAGTGAGAAGAGTGTAGCTATGGTTCTATAGTGGAGTGAACCATAGTTTACAAATATTGATTAACTTGGTTAATGAGTTTAGCCAATTAATCTCATATTGTTCGAGCTTCTGATCTGTAGGTCCATTAGGTCCCACCGGTAGCTCACTAAGGGCGTCGAGGTAAATTTATAATGGAGAATTGAATATTCGAAGGTAGGGGCGGATCTACATTGGGGCCGAGGGCACATGCCCCCCTTGAAACTATAAAAAATATATATGTATAACTTATTTCAGTTTGGGTATTGTATTTAACCTGTAGATCTTTGGTTAAAGGGAACCTTAAGCACGCGTGCCCCTGCGCAGTCCTATGTTCAATTTTTTTTTTTTTTTAAATTAGACCTTAACATTTTTTTTCTTTTTTTTTTTTTTTTCAATTTTCAATTCTAAAAAGCTTGAATGTTTTTTCTTTTGTTTTTTTTTTTGTTTCAATTTTCAATTTGATTTTTAAAATCCTTAACCTTTTTTTCCTTTTTGTTTTTTGTTTCAATTTTCGTTTTTTAAATTAGAATATATATTAATAAAAAATAGGTTAGAATTTAGTTTATATTTTCATTATAATTTTGTAAATAATATTTCTTAATATAAATATTATACCAACGCATTTTTTCTTTTTGAAAAATATACCAATGCATTTAAAATTATATTTATATGAATGCTAAATTATAAGTTTAGTTCCTGAATGTTAAAATTTGTGTTGATAGGTCCTTAAACTTTCAATTTTTGTTTAATAAGTCTTTTAACTTTAAAAATGTCTCATAGATCCATGAAGTTTCAATTATGCATCTAATAGGTCTTAAATATATTATTTTTTTAATATAATTTGACATAAAATATAATTTTGTATCAATTGAACCTTAAACTTTCAATTGTGTAACTAGTAATTACATTATTTTTTTTTTTTTAAAATGTTGAATGAGTTAAAGACTTGTAATTTTTTTTTAAATGTCGAATGTGAAGGAGTGAAGAACACTCGAGCGGAAACGTTAGCGGATCTTAGGCACCAATTTTCTTTAATTTCGTTGATTAAAGCATGTTTAAACTATGATAGAAAAACAGAGTTTTCGAAAACCAACTTTTGAAGCAAGAATTCGTGAGCCCTCATAGACGATTCTCTACACGATCAAGCCATGGACGACCACCGAGATCTTCCCAGCTATTCTCCGGTCTTAGAACGGGCTTGTGGGAACTCGAGCATGATAAATTTTGAGCAAAAACTAAAGAGAAAAGGATGGGTTTTTTGTGTTTTTCAACTTCACGGTTTTGAGAGAGTTTGAGATGTAAAAATCACCAAATGCTCAACCATCAACTTTTTTTCATTCACCCTTATATATATATAGAAGCATGAGTCTTGGAAGCTTAAAATGAAGACAACAAGATTTGGATGGATGAGGTGTTTTGATTAAAATTCATGCATGAATTTGTCATCATCCACCACCTCTTAATTTTCTTTAAAATTGAAAAATCAATTAACTTTAATTGATCTTAATGAATTTCACAAATTAATTTTATATAATTAATTTTAGAAATAAAATTAATTCATATATTAAATTTCAATAATTAAACATTTTAATTAACTATATCAACTAAATATCAAATATTTAATCAATATTATACACCAATCTTGTCTTCTCTCTTAACCGATAAATTTGAATCACAATTCAAATCCAAACACATTATATTGAATGTGAATCCCTATTCACGTGTGTTACATTTAAATCACATTTAAATAACTATATCTCTCGTAAAATATGTGGTTTAATTAACAATTAAACTATTATGCTAAATTATATCAAATATATTTAGCGATATCTCTCAAAATCGAATTTGAACGTCTTTCAAATTCTTTTATCATTCTGTTCTAAGGTTAGATCCGATTGAGCTAGTAGGGGGACCTAATGGACTTACGGATCATGGGCTCCAAAGATCCGAGGTTAACCGGTTGAACTCTTTCAAACCTAGTTAACCAACATTCGTTAACTAACGGGACACTCCACTATAGCCCGTAGCTGAACTCCCCTCACTGTAGATATATCTCTGTCCATCCGATATAACAGTGATTAGTAAGTCAATCCTTCACAGGTTGTTCGTTACTATGGTAAGGTCAAAAGTCCGTTTTACCCCCATAGCACTTTTTGTTCCTTAAGCTTCAATTGAGTCCCTAATGAACAATTGGTTTGTGGTCCCACCACTAAACCTAAAACCTCTCGGGCCAATGAGAGGGCGGCGCGCCTTTGTTCACATTCCGGAGTCAGTACTTAAGGGAACAACCTTTCTACTATCCCTAAAGACGGGTAGGAGTGAATTCCATCTTGCAGGACTATGTCCCATGCTATCTATTCGGTCTTATCCCCAAAGTGGCAGGTTTATTGAGCGGCGATTATGGGCCACTCTCACCTGTGCAAATCAAAGGATAATCCCGAATAAACAGGAGTTCATAGCTAGCTCAGGATTAAGATCGAGTTACGTAGGTCATCATTTTGAAATAGTCAGTTTCACAGTAAACGACGTTATAAAGTGAAAGTGACTTATTTCGAGGTCCGGTCTTATACAAACTTCTTTTGCATAGGACGACCCCACTCACATGTCTCTACATGAACGATTTAGGATCATATCGTTTGTATTAAAACAAAGTGGGCCTCGTCACATAGTTTTTCCTAGGATAAGGTACCCAGCCTTATCCCTATACTATAGACCGTTTAGGCTATGTACTTGAACCTGATCCACTTTTATGTCACTATATAAAGTTCAAGCATTCATATCATAGCCAATGATTCTAGTTTTATTGGATTTGGGTTAATAAATACATATTTAAACTAATCTTTAGACAACCATAATAAAAACTATTCTAATAAGTTTTATATATAAATTTGTTACATTTACTATCCACGAGTTTTAGGACATAAACCCCAACACAATGTATGAGTTAATGACTTATTAAATACAAAATTATTACTTTATAGATCTACTGGACACAAAATTGAAAATTCACGGACCTATTAAACATTTTTTATATGAGAGAGATATAGTCAATACATGATATTTAATTATAATATTAATTAATTGTTGAATTAATTAATATTTTGTTTTAATTTAATTTAATTAAGTTTGATTTAATTGAATTACATTAAAACTATAGGTTATGTGGGTATTTACATAAATATGATTTATGTAAATAAAATTATGATTAAAGTTGTTCAAAAAAAAAAAAAATTATGATTAATTGGTAATCTTATAATTTAATTGATTATTAATTATTTAATTATTTTTAATACTTAATTAGTTACTTTATAAGTTAAGTTAACTGATAGGGATTTTTTCAACCCATTAACCTAGGAAGGCTTGCAAGATTTAGAGGGTTTCTAGGAGGGAGTTGCTTAAATCCCGTTAGATCTATGGTTCCCTCATTCGTACGTTGAAAACGATCTCATGGACTTCTCTCTCAAGCTCTCTCTTGATTTTTACAGAAAATCACAGAGATCCCAATTTTCTCCAAACCTTAGAGTTATTGTGCTCCCACAAGCAACTTCTTCATTTGCTCCAAGAGAATACCGGTACAATCTATTTTGGTGGTGTTCGTGGTTATTTTCCAGCAAGGGAAAAGAAGGAATACGCTGCTGTTTTTATGCATTCCGTTGGGAAAAAAGTGAAAATGATCAAGAACTTCTACAGTAGTAAAGTTCTCTTAATCTTGGATCATTATGATCCCCTTTAGATTAGATCTAGAGGCTTTAATATTAGTTTATGCATGCTTTATAGTTGTTGTACAGTAGATTAAATTGTGCTTTTCTGCTATATATTTATTTGCTAACGTACGATATTTTAATCTCAATTAAAAACTGAGTTAATGGTCTGATAGTTTCCGCTGCGCTAGGGTTTTTATCCCGACAATTGGTATCAGAGTCATCTCTGTATTTTAATTGAGGAATTAAAATTTGTGTTGGTTTTTAGGTGGGATTTGCATTGTGAATGTATAATATTGCGATAAATTGTTAATGTTTAATTGGCCTTAGAATTTATGAATTTTTTATGTGATCAATTGTAAGGGCCCCTGTGTTTTTGGGCATAAATTCATATATATCGAGTCTGTACAGTCCGGGTCTAGATTAGTATTGAAGATCGATGAGAATCGTAGAAGAAATCGACAAATTTGGTGTGTTCCAGTAACTGTTTTGCCAAGAAACGAGCTCCAGACGCAACAGCGTCGGGACGCTTGGCCTTGCGTGTCCCGACGCTGTTGCGATTTCACGCTTTAGATGGTTGAAATCGCACCAGCATTGGGACGCTATTGCTTAAACGTCTCGACACTGTCACGATTTCACGCGACGCTAGGGATTTTCGTGGAGACGTGCATGGTGCCCTAAACCGTCGGTCCGGTTCGTAAATTTAGGTGAGCTGAGACCGGTTTGGTCCAATTCAACCCGATTTGGGTGGGGTTTGAGATTTTCAAGGCTAGTTCGAAGTAGTTCGGGTCAGTTCGTGGATTCTAGATCGGATTTGGAGCTGCATATTTATGTAATAGGATAGATTTAAAGTTGTATTAGTGTAATTTTGCTTTAATTTATCCTAGGGGCCAATTAAATTGGTTTATTCGCTGTTTAAATGCTTTATGGATGTCATTTAAATTTTTAATCCCACCTTAGGTTATAAAGGATGCTCATGCATTATGTATGTTATAATTTGATTATAATGTATGATTGATAATGCATGGATTGATTTTCATTGATGATTAATATATGTTATGAGTTATATTAATTTCATGAAAATGGATAAGCATGATGCATGCAATTACATAGTTAAGTATAAATGTTATATTTAAATGAATTGTTTGTAGCATGCTACTTTAATTTTTCATGTTGATGTGCAATTTGCTTATCGCAAGTGTACGGGTCAAGTAATAATATAGTGTTTTCGTGTAAAACGAGTGTCGTCCTTTGGATTGGTTTTCTAGCAAATTAAGTATCGCGAATACTTTTGTTCAATTTTATTTAGGGAGCAAAACTCAATGATAAAGATAAATTTAAAGACAAAAAGCATAAAATAAAAGTGGAGACTCAAATGGAAAGACTCTTAGGGAATTGATTTCATTGATTAAGAATGAGGATTAATTAATGGGATGAATTTAGCATGCAATTATTCTACCAAGTCTAGGAACCTTTTATCACAACTGTCTCTCCCGAGCATAATTGATTCTCATGCATGCAACCAACTTGATATCCTTATCTAAGTTCATTAACATGCAAGGCTTTGAGTTTAGTTCTTCAAGCAACTTCTAAAGTTATTCCAAATCCCGTCACAAACTTAGAATTTCTACTTTAGTCATGCAATTAAATAAAGTAAGTCTTAGGCCAAATCCCCTCTCCCGAGCAAGATTCAACACTCAAATCATTCAACTAGTGATCAAGTAATTGAAAGCATTTAACCATAATTGCATAGGTAAAATAAATGCATATTCATAACCCAAATCAATCCAACAAACTAAAACAACTACATCAATCCCTAAGACAAACAACTAGTAACTCATAGTCTTTAAACTACAAACACTAATTGAAAGAAAAGCCATAAAAACTACAAAAGGTAAGGGAAAGAGAAAGGAAAACTCGAATCCGTCGAAACCGGCACGTCCCCGTCACGATCTCCACGACTTCTCGCTTGATTCCCGCTCCTTGGCCTTGCTTTAGCTCCCACCAAAGGTCCCTAGTCAAAATTAGGGCTAAAATCTAACCAATTGGGCTCCCCTTGGCTGTAGCATGAAAAGATGAATTTATAGAAAATCTGGTGACAGCGTCGAGACGCTGTCGCGATACCACGTTTTTGGAAAATTTGTCGATAGCGTTGCGACGCATTTTTTTTTTTTTTTTAAAGTTTGGAAGCTCCATTTGACTCCAAGTGATGAATTAAGCTTCAAGCACATACTTCCTACAAATAAAACATAAAAATGCATAAATTTGGGCAAATAATTGTAAAAGACTAGCTTAATTAATCAGAGAAAGATAGCTAGCTATGATCACTATCACATGTTTGGCTATAATTAATTGTTAATTTATTAATAATGGAAATCAAAGTTGCATTGAGCATGAAACATCCATAGATTAATATAAATGTTATATTAAAAATTCATGCAATGCAATTGTATAGTTTAATTTCATTAACTAGAATATGATTGTTAATTGTTTTTAAACTATACTATGCATGATTATAGGGCTAATCATTAAAATTTTGAATATTTTAAAATTTATGATTAGAAACTGTCAATCTATAATCAAGTTATGCATGCTCACATAGGACCATAGGTTAAAATGAATTAATTTTAAATGAGTTAAAATTAATTAGACCTAAGGTCACTTTTTAATAGGATTAGAATATCTTACTTAGTTTTAAAATAGTTTTAATGAACTAAGTATGACCAACATTCCTGTGATTATAAGGGAACTCTACCAGTGATGTTCTGTCTAAGGATTGGAGGTATTCAAGTTGACGGTATACGAAACACCTCCTACCTGGGAACTGATCTGGATTACCAGAGTTGAATTAATCATAGGTTAATGTTAGAATAATGTCGCTAGGTTTATTAAATGTGTTTAATGCCCCTAGACATTAGATCTTATTATAATAGTTATAATAGGACTATACTTAGATAAATGACTTAGTCGGATTTATCTAGGTTTAATCAAACCCTAAAATATACGACAGGTTACTTTAGTGGGAGGAAAATTACAAAACTTGATTTAAATCGAGTTTTGCTCATATGTCTGATAGAAAGCATAGCTAGCTATTTTTCTCTATTTAATTTAGCTAGTCTTTTATGATTTATTGGCCATTTTATTGTGCTTTAATGTTTATTTTGTAGAAATTGGTTTATTGGAGCTAAAACGAGAATTTGAAGTTCATCGGGTATTCGAGACACGAAAATATGCCAAAGAACCGATAAGATTCAAGTTAGAAGTAGCCAAGAGAGGGCAATCAGCAGGCTAGCGTCGAGACACCACTCTTGGAGCGTCTCGACGCTGCCTTTCCTTAATTAATTTGGGCGGCAGAGTCGTAGCGTCTCGACGCTGTGATAAGAGCATCTCGACGCTACCGTTTTTCCCTTATCCAGAATGCGCTTCAGGCGACAGCGTCGAGACACTGTCTCCTTAGCGTCTCGACGCTGTCGCAGATTTTCTTATTTAACTTTCTTTTCATGCTACGAATTGGGGGAGGCAAATTTGAGAGATTTTAGCCCTAATTTCGACTAGAGACCTACTGTGGGAGCTGAAGCAAGGACGAGGACCGGGAATCTCACTTGGTGGCACGGATATCGAGATGGGGACGTGCCGGGTTTGACGACATTAAGTGTTTCCTTTCCTTTTTCTTATCTCTAGCTAGATTTAATGCCTTTCTCATGTTTAGTTGAGCTTGTAACGCCATGTATGAGTAGCTAAACTTGTAGCTTAGGGATTGATGTAGTCGTTTTAGTTTATGGATTGATTTACGGTATAAGTTGTGCAATGGTTATTATGTATGCAATCTTGATTTAATGCTTTCAATTAATTGACCATTAGTTGAATGATCTAAGTTTTGAGTCTTGCTCGGGAGAGGGGATTTAATGTAGACTTATTCCAGATTGCATGACTAAAGTTTATTTTCTAATCTCGTGACGGTTTTTAGATTAACTTTAGAATTGGTCAAAAGAACTCAATGTCTTGCATGTTAATAACTTAGATTGGAAAATCAAGTTGGTTAATGTGTATGAGAATCAATTATACTCGGGAGAGGTAGTTGTGATTAAAGGTTCTTAGGCTCATAATTTCATTGTGCATGATAACTTATTTCCTAAAATCAATCCTAGACTAAAATTGGCGAAATCAATTCCCTAAGTGTTCTTTCAATTGCATGTCCACTGTTTGTTATTTGTTTTGATTTAATTTTTGATCTATCACTCACTACTTTGTGTTTCCTAAATATAATTGAGCAAGATAATTCACAATACTTGATTTAGCTTAAAAATCCAATCCAGAAGACGACACTCGTTTGTACGAACACTTTATTATTACTTGACCCGTGCGCTTGCAGTAGGAAAATTCCACATCAATGTCCCTATATTCACATCGTGAGATCCATGCTCGGCTTCATGTCGTTTTAGCGTGACCTCCCTTCGGAAAGTGTTTGCATGGATCAATAACAAGGTGAATGGGGAAAGTGACCATAGTAAGTGGGAGCGGGACGCGTGTCAACGTATCCCTCGGTCTCCACCCCCTAGGTCACAACGTGAGATTCCTATGATCCGCCAGCGTGTTGCCCTAGAGCAACCATCCCTTCGGAGGGCCTGATCATAGGATTCGGAACACCGTGAACTCCTGAAAAGGATAGGATCGCTTAGGCTAATTACCAAAAATTGTCTTTCCTAATGGTAGCCTGTTGGTCCGTGCCTTTGAGATCTGAAAGTGAGAGGGTTACTGTTGCATTTCTAGAGTGGGTAAAAATGAAGTAGAAATAGACTCTAGAACATTGTGCAAGCATACACAATCCGCAACAAGTAATAAGTATTTATCGAATCCACGGGGCTGAGTAGCTCTCACTTTATCTATTTTGTGTAATTCTTTAATGGTTTCAAAAGTGGTTAAAATGATTGATTTTGATAAAATGTTGAAGCAAAACAAATGATAGAACAGAAAGTAAACAAATAAAGCAGACATATTACAAACAAGCGTTGGTCAGGATTTAGTAACTGTTTTAAAAGATGCTCTAGCAATATTATTGATTAGACAAAACTCTTGCAGTCTTATTAGTAGGATCCTCCCGAAACTCTGGATTTTTTTTAATGTGTTTCAACTCCAATGATGCTCTACCGATCAAGCACTAGACAACTGACTATCCCCAACTCAGTCACTGGCGTTCACCAATACACAATGATCTAGTGTGATTAAATGCCACACACTTCTCAAATCATCCCTGAAACTAAGAAGTGGTATTCATACCGGTTGCCCAGGCACGCCCAAAATATAAATATGCACAACAATTAATCAAGATGCTCAAATCAACATATATTGCATAGAGAATTAAGCACAACAACTACATGACTCCTAACAAAGACCTAAACAAATTTAGTTCATAAAGCTAATGATAACACACGTTACAATATGAGTATGTGCATCCATAATTACAAGAATTTACAAGGAAAGATTAATTCCCTTGGTCAAATCCGTAATTGATGGTCTTCTTGAAGTCTCCAATCTTTCCTCATCTATTCAGCTCCCGAAGATGGAAATGAGAAATGATCTTTCCCAAAGATGGAATGTTTTTGACTTCAGACAACTCTTCCTTTTATAGAGTGATAACTGCCCAAAAGGTAGTTATTTAGGCCTCAGTTATAAAGGGATTTGTGTGTCCTTTATGCTTATTAGGGTTGGTTTTTGATAGATATTACATGTTTTAACCCATTTGGAAGAATGAAAGTATTGGAAATTATTTTGTGTAGATTATGCTACTGGGCAACTGGAGGAAGCAAATTCTGTGCTGCAGCAAAACAGGGAGCAAAACTGCCACATCACAGCTCGTTAGCCAACTTCATGAACCGACTCCTGTTGATTTATTTTCGGGATAAAGGAGCAAGGAGAGCCCTACACGTGTCCAAATTGACCTAATTCAAGCCTCCTATACTTCTATAAAAGGAAGTAGCTGTCGAAGTCAAAAGTATTCCATGTTTTTCCTTGGAAGCCGAATAGTATAGAGAGATTGGAGATTACCAAGAACACCATCATCTGCAAGCTGATTAAGGAGATTCTTATTTTCATTACTATCTTGTGATTATGGACATGCTTACTCAGATTGTAATTCATGTTTCCATGCTCATTATGAACTAAGTAGCTTAAGGTGCTGGTTAGGAACATGTAGTTGTTGTGCTTAAACTTTAGTAATATATTGATTATTGCATCTTGGTTAATTGTTGTGCCTATTTACATTTTATGCCCGCCTGGACAGCCGGTGTGAATACCTCTCTCTAGTTTCAGGGATGATTTAGAGAGTGTGTGGCAATTATCCACACTACGGTCATTGTGTATTGGTGAACGCCAGTGACTGAGCTAGGGATAGCCAGTTGCCTTGTGCTTGATCGGTCGCACTTCATTGGGGTTGAAACACATTCCAAAAGATCCGGAGTTCCGGGAGGAATCCACTAATAATACTGTGAGAGTTGCATGATCAATAATATTGCTAGAGCATCTTTTTAAACAACTACTAAGCCTAACCAGTGCCTGTCTTTAATCTATTTGCCTATTTTTTTATTTGTTGTTCTGTCATTTATTTTGCTTCAACATTATTCTTATAAAAACCAATCATTTTTACTATCTTCGAAACCATTAAAGAATTATACAAAATAGATAAAGTGGAAGCTAATTCAGACCCTGGATTGATAATATTACTTGTTGCAGACTGTGTATACTTGCACAGGAATTCTAGAGTTTTTTATACCACATTTTTACTCACTCTAGGACCCCAACAGGTACCCAGCCTTATCCCTATACTATAGACCATTTAGGTTGTTACTTGAACATTGATCCCCGTATGTCCCCACATACTAGTTCAAGTTTCATCTAAACAACCTAGGATCTTAGTTTATTGGATTTGGGTCAAATTGTGCAATTTTAGTAACAATAACTCTTTATTGTACAAACCTCAATAACAACGTATTGAGACAAGTGAACAATTTGTCAGCATTCACTATCTACGAGTTTTAGGGCATAAAACCCAACAACTCCCACTTGAACTAAAACTTAGTTTAGTAGGATGTACAATAATCTATTATGGCAATGGGTGTATCGATACATGTAAAATACATAAAACGTATATATACAATGTACAAATACAATATACTAGGGCATCCTCTATACCCATTACATTTCTCCCACTTGCCCTAGATTACATCTTTGTACTTATCTCGTAGATCTAGACCATCTAGATGACCCTCATACACTTTAGCCGAGAGAGCCTTCGTGAATGAATCAGCAATTCTTCCATTCAATTCAATGTGTAAGCTTGTCTTGTATTAGGTAAGTTCATATTTGGAACACTTTCCAAATCAGCCATGAACTCTCCAAGTCTTATAGCCTCGATCGCTGCTTCAGAAGCAGCGTAGTCTTCGGCCCATACAGTCGAGGCTCCATAGCATCCTAGCTTAATGCGATATCATACTATATCTCCTCTATTTAAGAGTGAAGACAGACACTGTTGTAGATTTCATCAAATCCTTACCAGTTAAAACATCTGTGTCAGTGTATCCTGTAAGGATCAAATCCTTAACGTCATACACGAGCATATAGTTCCTCATTCTCCAAAGATACCTGAGAATATAATTAACGGCTCTCCAGTGATCATATCCTGGATTAGATTGATACTCACTGACAATGCCTATTGCATAGGGCATTCCTCAACTCCTTGAGGTGTCTAAGAACACAGTTCCTTAGACAAAAGAATTCTACCCTGAAAGGTCGTGAACCCTTCTTAGAATTCGGCATCTCATATCTAATCAACATTTATAGATATAAAACGCTTGAACCGTGGCTAGCATTTTGTTTTTTACTGTTTTAAACAATTTAGAACCTAAGAACAAACTAAGCTTCTCCCAACTTTTATTTGGAAATGAGTTGCTAGTCACATTTAATGTCAATAAGTTAACCTACTTATTCCCAATGAGTATGATATCAATCACATACAACATGAAGAAAGCTACTGCACTACTGACGATCTTCTTGTAGATACAAGACTCATCAATGTCCTGATTAAAGCCAAAAGATCTGATCACCGTATCAAATCTTATATTCCAAGATCGAAATGCTTAGGTCAATCCATTAATGGATCACTTAAGCTTGCAAACCTTTTTGCTTTTTAATCTTGTTGTATAAACGCTTCTGGTAAAGACCTTAATGTCTCATTTCCTCTTGTATATCTACTTGTAACCAATAGGAGTTACCCATCAAGCAGATGTACAAGATCCCAGATGGAATTGAAATACAAAGATTTCATTTCCAAGTAAATGGCTTTAATCCACTGATCAACATCATTCATTTCTTTTGTAAAAGACAATGAATCCTCTATGTCATCATCAAGAAAGACGACTTGAGCTTCAAATAAGCCATGTAATGGTCAGGTTATAAAACAACCCTCCCACTACATCAAGGCATTCTCAACTCTTGAGATGGATGTGACTTGACCAAAAAGCACTGACCTTATCAACAACTCTTATTGAATAACAACTCTTATTGATTAAGGACTAGTTTGAAATATTATTCAAGTGGATTTTTTTGGATGGCGGAATGAGAGCGTCATATACTTCATTTGTGTTTCTTTGGAATGTTTATTATAGGTTTTATGAAGTTTTTATCATTTTCAAAATATTTCCTACTATGGAGGGGATAGATGTCTGTAATTTTGGAATAGTTTGATGTGGTTGATAGTCCTTGTAATTTTGTTCATATGGTAGATAATTCTTGTAATTTTGGAATTATGTCCATATGGTTGATAGTTCTTGAAATTTCCTAAGGAGGGGAAGATACAATTATATATGTTATGATAGAATTGTTAACATTATTATTGGGTATGAAATTGTTAATATTTTTTGTTGATGGATATTGGGTAAGTATTACGTATACATTGTTTATTGTTGGTTGATAGAAATATTGTAGTTCTAAAGTTATGAGATTTATTGGAATGCAAGACATGAAATTCAGTATAGTATGAAACATATTTTTAAAAATAATATTAAAAAAAAATGATATGACGTGTAAAATATGTCAAGATAACAATTAGTTTGACGATCATAAAATGTCAAGTTATAGTATTATTGATACGTAAAAAGTGTCAAGCTCTTATAAACATGACATTTTATCGTTTGATTCTCTGACGGTTAATAAACGTCGAGTATGAAGCCAACCTTGAGATGACTGAAGTATCAAGAGTTGTATAACTTGACGCGTGCCCATAGTCAAGTTTTAACAATCTTATTCTTGATGGCCGGTTCGTCGACACTAATAAAAACGTCAAGTATAAAGTTACTTGACATTTTGAAAACGTCAAGTAACTTAATTTTTGTAACAACCCAGTTTTTCTTTAAAAAAAAAAGAGGGAAAGAGGGAATGGGCTAATGGCCGGTCAAAGGGGGGAGTGGGGGGAAATTTTCCCCCCACATTTTTGGTCAAAAGGGGGTTTAAAAAAAAAAAAAGAAAATCAGATTTTTCTTTCTTCCCCTTCTCCCGGATAGCTCACTCTCTCTCTCACCATTCTCTCTCTCCCATCTGTGTACTAGCACTGCTCACTGCCGTCGTTCGTTCGCCACGTCGCCGTCGTCCGTTCGCCACGCCATCGCTGTCCGTCGTCTTGCCGCCGTCCGTAGTCCCACGCCGCTGCCGTGTCGTCGCCGCCTCCTCCATAGCAGACCGCCGCAAGCCGCCACCGATAAGGCCTCCCCCTCAGATCTTTCTCTCTCTCGGCCTTTTCTCTCTGATGTGTTAGTAATGGCCGCACATTTTCCGTTCAGATTCGAGCAGCCACTGTCGCCCTCGAGCTCATTCGCTTTTTTAGATCTGTTCGACGCTTTTTTTTCAGATCTGTTCGACGCCTTTTCAGATTTGTTCGTCGCCGCCACTTGAAGCTTCAGCTTTGCTTCTAAAGAATTATTTGGGGTAAGGAATTAAGTAAGATTCAGTTTTAGTATCCTTGATTTGGACGTACTGTGTTGGGGCCTAACTTTATTATTAAATTGTTAGGAATTGTGGAATTGCTTGAAAGATCTGTGGGCTAAGCTGTTGTATTTTATATTGAGTGGTTAAGGTAAGTAACTCGCTGCATCGGAATGAAATGTTATGCATTGGAATGAAATGTTATGTATCAAATATTTGAGTTGAGATTGAGATGATATGAACGCGTTTGTCTTCTGGAATTTGGTTGTTGTGTTCTTGTGCTATGTGATAGGTGAGAGTGCTTGACTGTTATATATTATAAGTTGATTGGCATTGTTTGTGGACGACGGGAAGTTTGTGGTTTCTCTGTTTAGGAGTGTTGGTTGTCGCCTTCGTTTCTTGTTCTTGAGATTGACTGAGTTGGGATGGTGCTTATCGGTTTAGCCTGTCAGTATTCTCCGTGAAAGAAAAGAATTTGGTTAACTGGGTTGCTGTAAAATTAGCAAGTGTTAAGGGGTCCTAAAGGGAAAAGGATTAAGAAAGGGAAAGGAATAGGCTAGTTTCCTTGGTAGAGGGTCGAGTCAATTAAACGCCTAGGACTGAGATGTATTAGACTGAAATGAGGGGCTTAATGGGTGGGACTTGGCTTCGCATACTAGGTGCCATTTACTAACTGTGGAAGTTAATTTCTGACTTAAACCCATGAACGCCCCACCAGTGAAATGGTAGTTTAAAGCGCTACGCGCACATTAGTGCCTTGAGGGATGAGACTCAACTCGACTGACTGGGTGCCTTCTACCATCAGTAGGAGTAGAGATCTCCCAAAATACCCACATGTGCACTACCAGAGAGTTGGCAAACTTATATATAGGTGAGTTAATTGATCACGAGGCCCGAACTACAGATAAATGAAATGAAATGAATGAGAACGAGATGACCTAACCCTTAGGCCCTTAGCTCGAATAATATGTTGAAACCTTGGTCGTTGCCTGTCCAGCAGCGTTGTTACTTATTGAGTATTTTTCTGAAATACTAATTCTTTTCCCTAACATGTAATTGCAGGTAAAGGCAAAGGTGTATAGATTGTGTGACGGAGTGCTGCTCAACGAGTCATGGATTTCCTTAGGATAGTCTTCCGCATTTTATATTTTCGAAATTCCTCTTTTGAACTTGTATTGCTATGTTTTAAGGTTTATTCCGCTTTAAGTTTTTGCTTGAATTGCTAAAAATTTCTTCTTGTTCTGTTTTAACTGGGATCCCAGGCTGAAAAGTTTCACGAAATTTCTAAGCATGTTTTACTTTAAATGTCGTTTCATCGCTGTTCTTGGAAGTGAAATGAAAAGCATGTGGTAATGACCCTAGGATCTAGCACGAAATGTAGGGTCGTTACAAATTTTCTTGTAGTGAGTTATCATACCCCCAAACTTGAACTATTGTGCGTCCCGAGCAATACTGACCAACCTTCCCTTCAGAATTCAAAACATTAGACATAACATAACTTAACAAAAACTGATAATCTAACACTACCTTCAACCATTACCTGAGCACTCTGCATAACCGAGCTCTGCTGCAGCAAAATAATTCTTTCGACATGGACAAATAATCACCACCTTTTAACTCAATCCTAAGAACTTGCCACAGTCTAGCTATATTATTAGGCATATTAAAACACATTTTTACAAGGGGTTTATATTTTTGTTCTTCTGACTTAAAGCAGTCGTACAGTCATAAGCTCTTAAGCACGGGATGACCCACTTTATGGTGCAGTATACCCTATCCTCAAACTCATCACCAACTAGGCTAAATACTCATTGCTAAGCTAAAAAATCCTTAGTTATTCTATCACTTGCTTCTCAGAATAACGAAATTTTATGATGAAGCTCACCTAAGCCCTCGGAGACAAAAAAACTGCTAGATTATCATTCATCCTTCAAAACTTTTGCTCTATGAATTTTCTGAGCAAAATTTTCACAATCAATTTTTTTTTTCAGCAAATAATTTTTCATTTTTCATATAACCTTTGACGCAAAGACAAACTGTGGGTGTCAAAAATGTCCCTGGTTACTCAGCAACCTAAAAAAAAATTTTAATGAAGAAGAGGAATGCTCGAGCAAAACAATTGGAGTAGCAAAAAGTCCCCCAAACTTGAATTATTCATTGTCCCCAATGAATCACTAACATTATAAATTATACCCCGAAACTTAATTCTTTTTCTATTTGAATTTTAAACTAAGCGTGGGACTAGGATTAAGCTTAAGGTGGATCAAATAAATCAACACTACCTTAGAATCTTCTTGCCGCAACGATGACAAGGCTAGAAGAAATGCTCAAGCAAAAGGTTTCTGGAGATCAGAATACCTTGATCTAATTAAGCTAACTAGTTTTTGCTTCAAAAATTCAGAAGAATATGCTTCAGTTATGAATTCTCAGTGCCATAAAACAGAAACAACTAATGAAATTTCATTAAAAGCATAAGGAAAAGATTTACATCAGCAAATATATTTTGGTGGCCTAGAAGCAAAAAATTAAAATAAGAAAAACAAAAACAGACAAAAGATTGAGGTTAGGAATACGCGAGCAACAAAAATATTTCATAAAAAATAATGCTCACCCAACTTCTGCATTTTCAATCCTCTTGACCAGGGTCCTCCAACTCATCTCATTCTCTTTTTATCGGCGGCGGTGGGATCCAGGGGTTCAATAAATCATCAGGGAATATTGGGAAGGCTGGATAAGGCTTAGAAAAATTAGACTATAAGGCCCTCCTCAACGCGGCATCCCTTCGCTTCACATAATTCCAAAATGTTTGGAATTGCCTTTCGGCAAACTCCATCCGGCTGGAATGCATTTGCAGTTGCTCTTGCATTTGATGGATGTCGCACACCAAATCTCCTTGGCGCGCTTCTTGAGTTCTTTGAAGCCTTGCTAGGTTCGGTGTGTCTATTATTCCCTTTTCTATTAGAGTGACATCGTCTGCATTCATGGGAACCCCAACTCTTTGACACAACATAGTAATTGTGTTCGGGAAAAAGAGCTAACCAACCTTCTTCCTCCAACATGAATGAATTTCACTGGAGATAATTTTTCCAACATCAATACTTAATGCTCTTAAAATTGCAAATACAAGAAGAACTTGATCACGTGAGACAGTAGAGTCATGAGTGGTTGGCAGCAGGCGTAGCTTAATGAATCCCAACCAAGTGTTGGCCTCGCTTTTGAGATAGACCGCTTGGAATGTTTTCTTTTCTGTCTTCGACAAACGCCACTGTGCCCCCTCGATTCCCACCTCTCGAACAACTGCATTCAACTGCTCATTAGATGTCATTGTCGGTATCTCATTATATGTTGCATGTGGGAAATATTGCAGATTTAAACAAAGAATTTACAGCCCCAGGGCTCCAGTCGACTGCTGATCGGTTGTCAGTATGCTTAACAAATTAATGCAAATTTGTCATAGATATATATATCAATCCAAGTATAAATTGAAAAAATCAAGTAATACCTAGTGAGTCTAGGGTCGTATCGACAGGGAAAGGTTATTTGCAAAGCATTAATACTTTTTACTAATATAAACTAAAAAACGTGTGATATTATATAAAAGACTAAATAAGAAAGTAAAACATGCGACGAGAGTAAAAAGAGAGGTATTAAGGAGAATAGTATCAAGGTTGTTGCGGTCACAACCTCATGGGTTTATAGGAGCCTTGTAGCGCATACCATGACTAATTGATCCATCAATGCCTATGTGAGAAAAAAATCACAAGTTTCCCTTCCAGTACTCCTACTGCGTTTGGCATAAAACTATCAATTGTCTCTTGTCTAGTTCATGTGTGGGCTTAGTTCTCTTAGTAACTTACAAGGGACTGCGTTAGTCTTAATGCAATCAAAGCTCATTCATTCATTATCTTATAGTTGTAGTATTTATCTAATGCTACCAAGACTACATGCCATGCCTAACTTGTTCTACTTAGAGATGTCTGCATGCATTACCTATAAGGGATTTAGCATGAGGCTACCGCATCCGGCTGGCCAGGTGGGAGTTAGTAATGAAAATAGTATCACAACTAAGTAGAAGGCAACAATGTTTCATTAAATCAAAGTATGGGCTTACAAAAATAAACTTATCACCACATGGGTACTTGGGCTAAGCCTTGATGAAGAAAATTAGCTCATGCGAGCAAAACAATACATCTCGCAATATATTGCAAACGCATGTCTACTCTTAATCACACTTCCTTTGATTTCTCTTTCTCCCTGATCTTCGTCTCTTCCCTCTTGTCCCTCGTATCTTCTCTATTCTATTGTGATTTTCCTTTGAGCAGATGACTTCAATTTATAGGCGAAGGAAACTGACTTCTCCAAGGAATTAGAAGCTTGCTTCAGTCATCTTCAGCCCATTTTCACCTTTTCAGCCCACTTGCACGTCAGTGTGTCAGCATGGTCCTTTCATCCATCTTGTCTATCTCATGATCATTTTGGGATTGCCTGCTGTTGGGTTCCTAAAGTGAGTAGAAATATGGTGTAAAAAGACTCCAGAACTTTGTGCAAGTGTACACAGTCCGCAACAAGTAATAAGTATTATCAATCCAAGGCCTGAACTAGCTTTCACTTTATCTATTCTGTATAACACTTTAATGGTTTCAAAGATGGTAAAAATGATTGGTTTTTTTAAGAATAATGCTGAAGCAAAAGAAATGACAGAACAACAAGTAAACAAATATGCAGACAGATTAGAAACAGGCGCTGGTCAGGATTTAGTAATTGTTTAAGAAGATGCTCTAGCAATATTATTGATCATGCAAAACTCTCGCAGTATTATTAGCAGATTCCTCTCGGAACTCCGAATCTTTTGGAATGTGTTTCAACCCCAATGAAGTACTACCGATCAAGCACTAGGCAACTGGCTATCCCTAGCTCAGTCACTAACGTTCACCAATACACAATGATCTAGTGTGATTAATCGCTACACACTCCCTAAATCATCCCTGAAACTATAGAGAGGTATTTATACCGGCTGGCCAGGCGGGCATAAAATAGAAATGAAGTCAACAATTAATCAAGATGCATTAATCAATATTTATTACTAGAAATGGAGCACGACAATCACATTATTCCTAACCAACGCCTAAGCTACTTAGTTCATATTATGCATGGAAATGCACGCTACAATCTGAGTAGGCATGTCCATGACTACAAGATAAACAAGAAAAGATCAATTCCCTTGGACAGCTTGCAATCGATGGTCTTCTAGATGGTCTCCAATCTCGCTTCACTATTCGGCTCCCAAAGGTGGAAGTAACTTTTCAAGAATGGAATGTTTTCTCCCAAAAGTGAAATGAATTTGACTTGGGTGGCTACCTCCTTTTGTAAAGTGTAAGCAAGCTCGAATTAGGTTGACCTAGACACGTGGACGACTCTCCTTGCTCCTCTATCACGAAAATAACTCAACAGAAGTTGGTTTGTCAACTTTGCTAACGAGCTGTGACGTGGCAGTTTTGCTCCCAGCTTTGCTGCAACACAGAATTTGCTCCCTCCAGTTGCCCAGCAACACATTCTGCATAAAATAATTTCCAAAGCTTCCATTCTTCCAAATGGGTTAAAATATATAATATCTATCTAAAACCAACCCTATTAGGCACAAAAGGCACACAAATCCCTATATAAACGAGGCCTAAATAACTACCTTTTGGACAGTTATTGATAGCGAGCAGAAATGTCGCTCTTTTAGTCTCAATTTATTAAGCTTTTCGGTGCTTTAATCGTGTTTTTAATGAATATATTTAATGAATTTTGTTATTTGGTCCTTAGGAGCTAAGTTGGTGATTTTGGGAGAAAAAGAGCCAAAATTGAAGTGATTTTAGCCCAAATCCTAGCTTGATGCAATTGGAGGCCCAAGGAAGACATCTATAAAGAAAAGACCAAGAGGAATGAAGAAGAAGGCCCAAAAATCAGCCCAAAAAGGAAGCTGAAAAATCTGGAAATCAGGACAGCGTCGAGACGCTTAGCAAGGCAGCGTCGCGACGCTGCCCTTTCTTGTTGCCCAAGCCGCGTGCGCAGCAGCGTCGCGACGCTTAGCAAGGCAGCGTCGCGACGCTACCCCTATTCTAGGCCTATAAAAGGCACCCCTTGGGTGCCTCATTCCTCATCAATCAATCAATCAAGCATCAAGAATCATTCTTTCCTTCCTTTGGCTCCTTTGGAGCCTCTCTCAAGGCTTTCTAGCCTTTTTGAGAGAATTCTTTAGTGGGAAATATTTTGGGGAATTTTGGGGAGCACCTTAGAGGCTCAAGGAGTAGTCAGCGGGGCTCCAAGCGTCAGCGAGGGGTTTTTCGACGGTCAATTCCTTTCCTTTTATGCTCTTTAATATGCTTTCCCTTGTAATTATTGTGGATATTATGTGTAGCTAAACCCCAATTTGGGGTCTTGAAATGAAATGATAGTTGAAATATTGTTATAATTTCTTGTCTCTTGCCCATGTCCTAATTATTTGTATGGATGTGCTTAATGCTTTACTCAATCTGGCCAATTGTGTAATGATTCGATTCTTAATGGAAACTCGACGGAGAGAAATTAGGATAGATCATAATCCATGCAACTAGTTTAATTGCCCGTTGTGACACCGGGATTAGTTGATTAAACTTAGATTCCTAAAATGAATCAGAGCGTAATAATTAATGATTTTTAATAGCGCTAAGGACACTTAGGTTGTTAAAATGAATTAATTACAATTAGGGGAAACCGACAGGAGAACCTATGTGATTAACGGAGATTCTAGGTTTATAATTAGTTGGGCAATGAGATAGGATAATTATAGCAATTATTTAGCTAATCATTGATTTTCAAGACCCCTCTTCCCATTTAAAGAAAACTCTTTCTCCACATTTTATTTTCGATTGATCAAATTGTTTTTGTTAATTGTCTTGAATTTAAATCCTTTTTATTGCATGAAGTGGTCCCTAAATATTATTTCGCCTAAGTATTTTCAGTGCTCAAGGAAATTTTAATTATTTGCTTAAGTTTCACTTCGCCTCCCTGAGGATTCGATACTCGGAATACTTTCCGTTTTATATTACTTGTGGCCCGTGCACTTGCGGATACCGAACAAGTTTTTGGCGCCGTTGCCGGGGAGGCTTGATTTTTAAGCAAAAATTAATTTTTCTTGACATAAAAAAGAAAGGGATAAGTAGTAATTTAGGTGTAAATATTTTTCTTCGTTTTGTGAATATTATTTTATTTTCATTTTTGTTTAGTTCTTTTTGTTTTCTGGGAGCATTGTATGCGAAGAAACAAGGTGGTTGATTTGTTTCCGCTAGATCTTGAAATCAACAGGACTCTTAAATCCATTAAAAGAGAAAAAAGATTAGTAGAAGCGATGGCCCACCAAGAAGAAGCTCCCAAGGCAATTAGAGATTTTCTGCAGCCAGTTCTTCCCACCGAGAATTCTGGAATTGTCTACACCCCTATCCAAGCTACAAATTTTGAGCTAAAAACAGGGTTGATTCAGATGGCGCGCGATAACTCGTTCAAGGGACATCCTTCCGAGGACCCCCACTCTCATCTGCGATCATTCCTAGAAATATGCGGGACGGTAAAGATGAACGGAGTTCCGACCGACGCGATCAGATTGAGGCTGTTTCCATTTTCTCTACAGGATAAAGCAAAAGATTGGCTCGAATCAGTCGAGACGGGCAGCATCAGTACTTGGGACGAGCTTGCCCAGGCTTTTCTGACAAAATTTTTTCCACCGGCTAAGACTACCAAGCTCCGGACTGAAATTGGAACATTCAGGCAGCTTGACGAGGAACAGTTGTACGAAGCGTGGGAAAGATATAAGGAAATGCTTAGGCGATGCCCCCAACACGGATATCCTGATTGGCTTCAGGTACAGTTATTTTATAATGGATTAAACCCCTCCACAAAGACAGTCCTTGACACATCAGCAGGAGGGAGTTTTCTTTCAAAAACAGTGACAGAAGCCAAAGACCTGCTTGAAGAAATGGCGGCAACAAGTTATCAATGGCCGAAGGAGAGAGGAACAGTTACAAAGAAGGCTGGATTATATGAATTGGATGAGTCAAGTTCACTGAAAGCACAACTGGCATCTCTGACCAATGCACTAAACAAATTGACTTCATCTGAGGTGGTTAAGTCCATTTCCACCTTAGCTGAAGGACATTCAAAGAAGGAAGGTCAAGATGTAGAAGAAGTTCAATACATAGGAAATAGACCATATGCTCAAGGAGTACCAAACTTCTACCACCCCAGTCTGCGCAATCACGAGAACTTCTCATATGCGAATATGAAGAATGTTTTACAGCCACCCCCAGGTTTTGCATCATCTAGTTCTCCTGAAAAGAAAAATAATCTGGAGGAGATGGTGGCTTTATTCATCAAGGAACAAAGAATATTGAATGTGAATCTCCAGACAGCAGTAAACAACCACGACGCAGCTCTAAAGAATATGGAAGTACAGATAGGTCAGATTGCTTCAGCAGTAAATGCCCTTCAAAAGGGAAAATTTCCAAGTGATACTAAGCCTAACCCGAAAGAGCAGTGTAAGATGGTAGTTCTGAGAAGTGGCAGAAGACTGGAGGACAGTTCAGAGAAGAAAAAGGAAGAAGAAAAGAGAAAGGATGAAGATGAAGGGGCTGAGGCACAAAAAGCCTCCTCTGAAAGGTTCCAACATCCTCCCAACTCTATTGAATTAAAATGTGATGTTTCTAACAGCCTTGCAGGTAGAAAAGAAAATGAGAGGCAGGATGACAAAAAGAAGCTGACTGAGGAAGAAGTGGTTCCATGCAACCACCATGACAGAGGTTCGCATATTAGCCCGCCCAAGCGGAGGGGCGAATGTCCAACCTTTGATTACAGGGAGTTACCTTTTCCTCAGAGATTTAAAAATGTCAAATTAGATGAACAGTTTCAAAAATTCTTAGAAATGTTTAAAAAGTTGTCTGTGAATATTCCATTGGTAGAAGCCCTGTATAATATGCCAAACTATGGAAAATTCATGAAAGAAATGCTTTCTAAAAAGAAAAGTCTGAAAAAAGAAGTTTTTAATTTATCTGAAAGTAGCAGTACCATTATTTCTGGTAGGATACCCTCTAAGCAGAAAGATCCAGGGAGTTTTACTGTTCCCTGCACCATAGGAGAAGTATCCTTCGATAGGGCTTTATGTGATTTGGGAGCAAGTATAAATTTGATGCCCTACTCTGTTTACAGGAAGATTGGTTTATCAGGTATGACAGACACTGACGTTACTCTCCAGCTTGCTGACAGATCGATTACCCACCCGATGGGTGTTGTGGAGGACGTGTTGGTGAAGGTCAACAAATTCATCTTTCCTGTAGATTTCGTGGTACTGGACATGAAGGAGGACAAAGAGGTGCCAATTATCTTAGGCAGACCTTTCCTAGCCACTGGTAAGGCTGAGATTAGCGTGCATACAGGTAAACTTACCTTGAACATTGATGATGAAAAGGTAGTGTTTAGTATTTTTGGCCATGATGAATCTGTCTGTAGTTTGCATACATGTTTTTCTGTTGGGCCTGAATACTTGACTGATGACGATGAAGAGGTAGACTATAATCTTGGCCTAGGCTTAGGAGAAATGCTTATGGATAATGTGGATGTTGATCATGATGCATATATGGATAATCCTCTGTTTGAAAATGATTTGGATCTGCCTGACTTTGAAAATGAATTAGACTTGCCTGCTTGTGATAACGAAAGATCTGCAGTTGATGATTTACCTTCCTTTGAAAATGAATTAGATTTGCCTGAAATGGATAATTTTGATGATGATATTGAATTGCCTGACATTGAGCATAAACATAAAAGGCATAAAAAAGATTGCTCGATAGATGATTTTGAGTCTGACGATAATTACAGTGAATCTATTGAGTCTGATCTTGACATTCCTGAATGCATGAATCCTGACAATGTGAATACCTTTTTTTCATGTCCTGATGATGTGTATAGCATAGAATCTGACCCAGAAGAACTTAAATCTGTGCATAGTATAGAATCTGATCCTGAAATTCTTGAATTCTTTAATTCTTCTGATGATGAGTCATGTGATAGCTTAGTTGAATCATTTTTTAATTCTGAGTCTGAAGGATCTGCTGAGCATGTAGATATTTTTTCTGATGAATGGACTGGCATGATTGATAGGCCATCTCTAGATCCTAGACCAGTAGATATTTTAATGCTTGATGACTCTGTTAACAATTGTTTTGAAAATAGAGATTTAGAAAAGAGATTTGATGCAGCTGATTATTTTCTGAAATGTTATTATGAGAATCTCTTTAGTGAAGATGGGCCAGGGGAAAGTTTTTTTTCTCCCCTGTTTGTAGTATGCAATTCGGTGCGTGATTTCTTGCAGGGCCCGGAGGATGATGAAAATTTTTATTTTGAGCCTCCGTAAGCGTGCCGAGCCTAGTCTAGCTAAAGACGTTAAAGAAAGCGCTGCTTGGGAGGCAACCCAAGGATTAAAGTAGTTAGTTGTTTTTGCGGTAAATAATTTTCTTTGCTCCGTGATCCAATTTTGTTTTGCAGGATCACCTTAGCAAACCCCGAAATTCCACATTTCCCATTTTTCATGGATTCAAAGGAAGAGGATGAAGCGCTCCTAGCTCAGGGAAGTCTCAGTATCTCTCTTTATGCTTTTCTGTTTTAAAACATTGGGGACAATGTTTAGTTTAAGTTTGGGGGGGGAGGCTTCCGCTATGTTGAGCATATTTAAATTCTGTTGGATGCATGAATAGATAGCCATGATAGCCAAGGATGTGATTTTTGAAATTTTGGGAGAAAATGGTTTATATGTTGTGGAATCTGGGAGCACGGCAGAAATTGTGAAATTTTAAAATTTTTTGATACTTAGTTTTGATGTCTAAAGCATGCAACAGTCTTATCTAATGACGTCTTTGAAAATCTAGATTCTTATTATGGTTTTCAAAGTTGTTGTCACCCCGATAGGCTTAGTTTCTAATATCAGGAAGTTCATGCTTGATTGCTCTAAAGAACTAGGTAGGAAAAAATGACATGCCTGCTGAGAGAAAAGCAAAAGCAACAAAAGAAAATATGAGAGAAAAGAAAATCTGTTGAAAAAGAATTTATTATTTTTTGCTTGCTCAAAAGAAAAAGCCTAGGGGTAAAAAGAGCTACCTGCGGTGTGATCAGTTAGGCCAACCAGAGAATAAAATTGGGGTTAAGGGTCCCTGCACCGTAGTGTGAAAGCTAGTACCATTAGATATCAAAATGCAAGTTTGGGGGAGGAGCAAAAGAAAAAGAAAAGAAAAAGAAAAATCATTTGTGAGAATTCTGCTCCCCCATGAAAAAAGAAAAAGATGACAGGCACCCTAGTTTCTTTTTTTTGCATGATAGAAGGACTCCGAAGTATTAGGGGCTCTTAGCCAGTGTAGGGGGAAAACAAATGGAGAAAGCCATAAGACTAATCTAGGTTAGTAAAAGAATCAATAGATAAGTCTTGAGCATGCTATTCATTAATCTTAAGTTCAAACTAGTTTAAGATTTCTTCAAGAGTATGCGGTGCTTGCTTATTCCACTTGCATGTTTTCCATTTGATCCTAAGAATTCCAAAATCATTGAGGGTTGAGCGATTCTATTTCATGCATCTTTAGAATTTATTTTGCTCGGGACTAGCAAAAGCTTAAGTTTGGGGGTGTGGGAAGTCCTGGAGATTGAATAACGAGTTGATAGCCCCTGGGCTCCAGTCAACAGGTACTCCTCGAACTATGGCCTGAAATGCCTCTGCATTATCACTATTCTCATAGAATTCTCGAACAATATTCAAATTCACTGGGTTCGGCTTCGCACAGAACTGACTCCAACGAAGATTCGCAATCCCTGCTCTTAAGAAATGGGGTAGATCGTCACCAAACCCTCTTTCGAATAAGAAATCCCTTCTTAGGATCTCTTGGTATTTTGCTCGAGCAAGGTCATTGATGAAGCGGATAAAAGGTCCTTCCACAGGTTCATCCAATGCTTCAGCAATTCCTTTGCCTCTGTCATCTTTAAGCTTTCTAAAATTCTCTTCTGCTGCTTCTTCTCTCTTTGTCCTCAGCTTCTTTTTTCTCTCGTTCTTCCTTCTCTTTCTCAGAATTAGACGACGGTGGTGATGGAGAATCAGTTCGAATCACCTGAATGCGCCCAGCCTTTCACTTTATGCGGCATCGTTTCGATGCTTCGAGCATGATGACCTCAACACGAGCCTCTTGCTCCTGTTCATTCCCTTTTTCAGGCACTACTTCTGCTTGCTCATCTCGCACCTCGTCAACCTGCTGTTCTCGATTCTCCTCAGCATTCTCTTCTTGAATTTTCTCCGTATCTACGACTACCGGTTCCACCTCTTCTTGATTCTGTACCTCATTTTCTTGTGGATTTCTTTCTTGTACTGAGGCAGCAACATCCTCTGTTGCCTCCTGAACCTCTTCTTGTTTCGTAGCCCTCTGTTGTCTTCTTCTTCGTTTAGCTTCTTTCTCTTCTGGCATCTTCTTCTTCTTCGTTTTCCCTTTTTGCACTTTAGGGGTAATCGGTACCTCCTCCTCCTCATTCTCTCTTTCTTTCCTCGCTATTGTCTTTGCCATGGAAGAATCAAGGGTTTTTACAGAGAAAAGCAACGAAGGAAGAAGAAGAAGAAATACGAACAAGAAAGAAAGAAAATGCGAAGTTGAAGTGAAAAGAAACGTACTGCCGAAATAAATAAGGCTTCAGCAAAAATCAAATCCCAACTGAAAAGATTTGCGCCACATTAAATTATATTACCGTTTAATCGCATGCAACCTGAAAATTCGAAACCAGCAACGGTAAAATCGTGGATTCCAATCGCCCATGGTAATTAATAATGTGTTGTCCCACTGCAAAGCCCTTGGATCATCTCTGTGTGACACGTGGCTTCATCAGATAACACATGCAAATTTACGTTGCAATACAAAATTTAAAATCCAAACGATAAAAGATAATTAACTCCCAACAAAACCCTTCCTATTCAGACGAGAGATTTGCTTCAGCCATAAAGTTGTCGTACACAACCGTCTGAGCAAAACAAATCCTGAATAATCTTAGATATGGAATTCAAATTTAAAATAGGAAATCAAATCAGGAAATTTAAATTCAACCGCTTAAATCAAATCAAATCCTTCTTTTTTTTTTATCTTCGAAGTCGAATTAATTAGGAAAATCTTTATCAAACCGAATCTAAACAGAATTTAAACAACTAAAATCTAACAAAATCTAATTCAAAGAAAATTTAAATAAATAAACCGAAAATAAAATCCAACAAAATCGAAATAGATAAAATCTAAACAACCAATAAAAGTATTCAAAACTAAAATCTACTTAAAACAAATTAAACAAACTAAATACTCAAAATCAAATCAAATCAGCAAAAATAAAAACAACACTGGGAGCTCAAAATTTTGCTCTGCGAAATGCTCCCACAAAAATCTTGCTCCTTCAATCATCGACCAACCTTAGGGAAGGATATTTTGACTGAAACTCCTCTCCCCAATAATGTTTCACACGCTGACCATTCACTTTGAACATTCTCCCATCTTTTTCATCCTGCAAAGTAATTGCTCCATGGGGAAAAACCTCAATCACAATAAATGGCCCTGACCATTTAGATTTTAGTTTCCCAGGAAATAATTTTAATCTAGAATTATAAAGCAAAACTTTCTGACCTTTGACAAACTCTTTAGATTTAATTTTCTTGTCATGCAACAACTTAGTCTTTTCTTTATACATTTTCAAATTCTCATACTAAAATTAGCGAAATTCCTCCAATTCATTAAGCTGCAGCATTCTCATTGCTCCTGCACGACTCAGATAAAAATTTAACTTTTTCAAAGCCCAAAACGTTTTATGCTCTAACTCTAATGGTATATGACAAGCTTTCCCATATACTAACCTATAGGGAGACATACCTAGATGAGTCTTATAGGCTGTCCTATAAGCCCAAAGAGCCTCATCCAACCTAAAAGACCAATCCTTTCTAGATGGATAAACTACTTTCTCTAGAATAGCTTTAATTTCCCTATTACTAATTTCCGCTTGATCATTTGCTTGTGGGTGATAAGGGGTAGCTATCCTATACTTAATCTCATATTTAGCTAAAAGCTTAGTTAAGATATTATTAACAAAATGTGTACCCTCATCACTCACTAGAGCTCTAGGTGTCCCAAACCGCGCAAAGATGTGCGACTGAAGGAATCTTACTACTGTCTTGGCATCACTCTGATGGCACGCAATGGCCTCAACCCACTTGGACACGTAATCAACTGCCAATAAGATAAAAACATTGCCATTAGAAGGGGGAAATGGCCCCATAAAATCAATACCCCATACATTGGATAATTCAACTTCTAAAATGTAAGTAAGAGGAATTTCATCTCTAGGCCCTAAGTTTCCTCTCCTTTGGCAAGCATCACATTGCTTGTAAAGCCAATGGGCATCCTTGAATAAGGTAGGCCAGAAGAATCCACAATGCAGAATCCTCATAGCTGTCCTCTTACCCCTGAAATGACCTCCATACGGCGAAGAGTGACATTGCTCCATGATTTCCTTTGCTTCATCACCTGAAACACACCTACGAATAATACCGTCAGAACATTGCTTATACATAAATGGCTCATCCCAATAGAAAAACTTTGCATCATGCTTAAAATTTTTCTTATGCCTTCAATCCATGTCAATAGGAGTGACTCCCTTTACCAAAAAGTTGGCAATATCAGCATACCAAGGGGCATCCCTGACTACCTTTACCTCAACAGCAAAAAGTTATTCATCTGGAAAAGCATCTGAAATGGTCGTTTGCTTTAGCAAAGATGATGATGGATCAAGACGAGACAAGTGATCTGCAATGACATTTTCTGATCCCTTCTTATCCTTTATCTCTAAGTCGAACTCCTGCAATAATAAAACCCAACAAATTAGTCTAGGCTTTGCATCTTTCTTAGACATAAATACCTTATTACTGCATGATCCGTGAACACTGTGACTTTGGATCCAACCAAATATGGCCGGAATTTCTCAAAAGCAAACACAACAGCTAACAACTCCTTTTTAGTAGTAGTGTAGTTGACTTGTGCCTCATTTAAAACCCTGCTTGCATAATATATAGGATGGATAAATTTGCCCTGCTTTTGCCCCAGCATAGCACCTACCGCAGCATCACTCGCATCACACATTACCTCAAATGGTAAATTCCAATTAGGTTCACAAAGAATGGGTGCTGAGATTAAAGCAGCCTTTTAAGTATCAAAAGCCTTCCTACAATCTGCATCAAAGTCAAAAACATGATCAATACACAATAAGTTACAAAGAGGTTTACTGATTTTGGAAAAATCTTTTATGAACCTCCTATAAAATCCAACATGACCTAAAAAACTCCGAATTCCCTTCACTGAACTCGGTGGTTCTAATCTTTCAATCACCTCTATTTTTGCTCTATCAAGTTCTAGACCATTCTTCGAAATCGTATGACCTAACACTAAGCCCTCCTTCACCATGAAGTGGCATTTTTTCCAATTGAGAACTAAGTGGGTGTCCTCACATCTCTTTAACACCTTACCTAAATTATCCAAACAATTCTGAAAAGACCCTCAAAAAACTGAAAAATCGTCCATAAATACCTCAATAGTGGACTCAATCATATCAGAAAAAATTGCTAAGATACACAGCTGAAATGTTGTTGGAGCATTGCAAAGGCCAAAGGGCATTCGCCTGAAAGCAAATGTTCCATAAGGATAGGTGAAAGTGGTTTTTTCCTGATCCTCAGGAGCAATAGTAATCTGGTTATACCCAGAATAACCATCTAAGAAATAGTAGTAGGCCTGAACAACCAATCTATCCAACATCTGGTCAATAAATGGTAGAGGGAAATGGTCCTTACGGGTAGCTTTATTAAGCCTTCTGTAGTCCATGCAAACCCTCCAACCAGTTACTGTCCTGATTGGAATCAACTCATTGTCTTTATTGCTCACCATAGTGACACCTCCTTTCTTAGGAACACATTGGACAGGGCTTACCCAATTGCTATCGGCAATTGGATAAATGATCCCAGCATCCAACCATTTAATCACCTCCTTTTTAACAACCTCTTTCATTGTAGGGTTAAGCCTTCTTTGTTGCTCAATACTCCTGAAGGATCCCTCATCAAGAGTGATTTTATGCATACAAAAAGATGGGCTAATTCCCTGAATGTCAGCCAATGTCCAACCTATTGCTTTGCGGTATTGCTGCATAAATTTTATTAAGGCCTCTTCATGCTCCGGCATTAAATCTGATGCAACAATAATGGGCAACGTCTCACCTTCCTCAAGATACACATACTTTAGATGATCCGACAAGGACTTCAAATCTAAAGATGGTGCCTCAGTCAGGGATGGCTTAATAGGAGGAGCCTTCCTTTGATCTAAATCTAAAGACTCAAAACATCCTCACACCTAAAAAATTCTTTTTCATTTTTTATTTCTAACAAACAAACTTGTAAATCCTCTACACTAACCTCTCCATGATCTTCCGAATGCTTACTAGCTGAATCCTGTATTATTGTCTCAATAACTGTGCTCTCCAGAATCCTAATGAAGGAGCAATCCTACATTTCGTCTGGATACTTAATGGCTTTAAACACATTAAATTTCACTTCCTCGTTATAGACTCTCATTGTTAATTCCCCTTTCTGAACATCTATAACGCCCTACCAGTAGCCAAAAATGGACGACCTAGAATAATTGGGACATCTTTATCAGCCTCATAGTCTAAAATAATAAAATCAACAGGAAATATGAATTTATCTACCTTCACTAAGACATTCTCAATTTTACCCTCTGGATATGTGATAGACCTATCAGCTAGTTGGAGTGTGACTGTGGTAGGTCTAGCTTCACCAATACCTAACTTCCGATAGACTGAAAGAGGCATAAGGTTAATGCTTGCACCTAAATCAGAGAGTGCTCTACCTAACTCTCTTCCACCTATAGATACAGGTATGGTAAATGATCCTGGATCCTTAGCCTTGGGTGGTAGCCCATTCTTAAGAATAGCACTACACTCCTCAGTAAGAGATACAATTTCAAACTCACCTAACCTCTTCTTTTAAGTTAAAATATCCTTAAGAAATTTAGCATAATTAGGCATTTGCTCTATAGCTTCTACTAAAGGGATATTTATATGCAATTTCTTAAGAATCTCTAAAAACTTTTTAAATTGACCATCCTCATTCTTAGGCTTTTGCCTTTGTGGAAAAGGTAAAGGTGGTACATAAGGTGGGGGCGACACATAAGGTGGTTCCACATCTGGAACAGAACCAGATGTCCTAGCATCTTTATTGCTACCTCCAGCACCCTGACCAGTCTCCAACTCTTTCTCAACAACAATATTTTTATCATTATTCTTTTTTATATCCTGAGTTTTACTAGGCTCCTTTCTTTTCTCTGATGGCTTACCACTTCTAAGAGTCACTGCCTTTACCTTCTCCTTACCTTCCCTTCGAGGATGTTCAGTATCCGAGGGAAGTTTCCCCTGAGGCCTTGCCTTTAGCTCATTAGCTAGCTGACGCACTTGTAATTCCAGGGCTCTCATTGAAGCCTGATTACTTTGAATTGCGACATCTGTACGAGCCATAAATTCTTTCATCATTGCCTCAAGAGAACTCCCTGAATTTTGCTGGGGCAAAGCCTGCTTATTTTGATGGGCCAATACCTGCGCTTTAGAAAATCCCGACTGGTTCACCTTTTGTTGCGTTTGCATATTGCTTCCTTGTCCTCCCCATGAGAAGTTGGGGTGGTTGCGCCAACCTGGATTATAAAAGTTAGAATAAGGGTTATTCCTCTGATTACCTACAAAAAACACATAAGTTGGATTGTTGGGGCAAACCTCGTAGTTGTGATCTTCACCACAATAGACACATGCTTCCTCTGCGACTTGGTTTACCACTGCAACAGGCTCCACAACTGGTGGCTGCTGATAACTAATCATAGTCACATTCTTAAGAGCGTTAGCAATCATTGCAAGATCAGCCCTAATGGTGGGCACGCCATCAACCTCTAACACACTCTTAACCTTTTTATTTGTGCCTCTAACATCTGACCACTGACAACTATTAGTAGATATTCTCTCTAAAATTTCATGGGCTTCATCGAAAGTTTTTGCCAAAAGGGCCCCTCCAGCCGAAACATCAACCATACCCTGGCTTGCTCCGATTAACCCATTGTAAAATGTTTCCATTTGAATACAATGAGGTAAACCATGGTGGGGGCACTTTCGTAAAAGCTCCTTAAACCTCTCCCAAGCCTCACTAAAAGTCTCATCTTCAAGTTGCCTAAACCCTACTATTTCACTCCATAATTTAGCATTTCTATTAGGTGGGAAATATTTGCTCAAAAATTTTTCAGCTAACTCATCCCATGTCCTAATTGATCCTGGAGCAAAAGAATTTAACCATGCCTTTGCTCCATCCCTAAGAGAATACGGGAACAAAGTTAATCTAAGAGCATCTCTAGGCACTCCTTGAATGACAAAAGAATCACTAACTCCTAGAAAAGACTTAAGATGTAAATGAGGGTCTTCAGATGACAAACCATGAAATTGACCCACCGTTTGCAACATCTGAAACATTACCAGATTCATTTCAAAATTTGCCACTTGAATTTGAGGACGTGCAATCCCTGGATTTAACTCATCAAACATTGGAAAAGCATATGCTCGAATGGCTCTGGTCCTATCGTTTGCTACCAAGATAGGATTCTCAGCCTGATTATTTTGCTACTCATTTTGCTCCAGTGGTGGATTTTGTTTGGAAAAGCATAGACGCGGCACGCTATCCATTTGGTTCTGGTTCCTGCGCTACTCTCTTCTTCTTCTCGTGAATGTCCTCTCGATTTCTAGATCAAGCTCAAATCTCACCCCAGGCGAATCGCTCATGCACCAAACTCACGCCTGCAAAAACAAAAGAAACAATCAAAAAGTTCTAGCACCAAACCACTAAAACACATACACAAAACAGATAAGATAAAAACTTATTCAAGTCCCCGGCAACGATGCCAAAAACTTGTTGGGTTCCTAGAGTGAGTAGAAATATGGTGTAAAAAGACTCTAGAACTCTATGCAAGTATACACAGTCCACAACAAGTAATAAGTATTATCAATGCAAGGCCTGAACTAGCTTTCACTTTATCTATTCTGTATAACTCTTTAATGGTTTCAAAGATGGTAAAAATGATTGGTTTTTTTAAGAATAATGCTGAAGCAAAAGAAATGACAAAACAACAAGTAAACAAATAGGCAGACAGATTAGAAACAGGCGCTGGTCAGGATTTAGTAATTTTTTAAGAAGATGCTCTAACTATATTATTGATCATGCAAAACTCTCGCAGTATTATTAGCAGATTCCTCCCGGAACTCCAGATCTTTTGGAATGTGTTTCAACCCCAATGAAGTACTACCGATCAAGCACTAGGCAACTGGCTATCCCTAGCTCAGTCACTGACGTTCACCAATACATAATGATCTAGTGTGATTAGTCGCTACACACTCCCTAAATCATCCCTGAAACTAGAGAGAGGTATTCATACCGGCTGGCCAGGCGTGCATAAAATAGAAATGAACTTAACAATTAATCAAGATGCATTAATCAATATTTATTACTAGAAATGGAGCACGACAATCACATTATTCCTAACCAACGCCTGAGCTACTTAGTTCATATTATGCATGGAAATGCACGCTACAATCTGAGTAGGCATGTCCATGACTACAAGATAAACAAGAAAAGATCAATTCCCTTGGACATCTTGCAATTGATGGTCTTCTAGATGGTCTCCAATCTCGCTTCACTATTCGGCTCCCAAAGGTGGAAGTAACTTTTCAAGAATGGAATGTTTTCTCCCAAAAGTGAAATGAATTTGACTTGGGCGGCTACCTCCTGTTATAGAGTTGAAACAAGCTTGAATTAGGTTGACCTAGACACGTGGACGACTCTCCTTGCTTCTCTATCACGAAAATAACTCAACAGAAGTCGGTTTGTCAACTTGGCTAACGAGCTATGACGTGGCAGTTTTGCTCCTAGCTTTGCTGCAGCACAGAATTTGCTCCCTCCAGTCGCCCAACAACACATTCTGCATAAAATAATTTCCAAAGCTTCCATTCATCCAAGTGGGTTAAAACATATAATATCTATATAAAACCAACCCTATTAGGCACAAAAGGCACACAAATCCCTATATAAACGAGGCCTAAATAACTAACTTTTGGACAGTTATCACCTGCGCTGAGAGAAACTTGGGCAACAAACAACTGATTTAATTGCGTTAGCACCCTATATTTTTATAATTTCTCACCGCATACATAAATATAGCCTACCGCATAAAATCATCGCATTTTCCTTCCTTATTGCGCTGAGGTAACGCATCAATGTATCTTTTGGTCTTGTTTTAGCTTAAGTTTAAAGGATAAATAATTTTCTTTTTGCAAGTTATCAACTGGCACACCACGAACATTTGAGTTTACTAGTTCAGGTTTCGTGCAAAACAGGTCCCAACCATGATTCGTAATTCCGGCTCTTCAGAAATGCGACAGATCATCACCAAATTCCCTCTCAAATAGAAAGCCTCCTTTCAACATCTCTATATATTTTTCTCGAGCAAGATCATTGATCAAGCAACAATCTCATCGTACATGAAGTCTCAAGAACTTCGTTCTAGAAATCTATCTAACAGACTAGAGATGGTTGATTTGGATCAACTAGTTTTCATTCCCTTTAACACTGGTTAAGTAATTCTTACTAGCGACATTTACTCCATTGTAACTTTTCTTATTCATAAATAATAATATGATCAAAATTGTGATTCTACATAGTCATCATTGGATGTTGATCGCGATCCAGCCTCGGGAAAGCACTGTGTATATATTGAATTCTTTGCGCAGTAAAGTTGAAGAAGAGTTTAGTGGAACTATAAATACGTAAGTGTGTCTCAAATATTTGTAGTGTTTAAAAGGAAAAATAAAACTTGAATTGTTCTAATGTTTTAAATTACATAGGGGGTTGAGAATGTGGCAAGCTAAGCACTCGCTTCCTCAATATCGATATGCTAATAGTTGGAAACTAGTGAAGGTAAATTCACATTCATATATTATAGACATTGAAATCTTGTATGCATGCTCAAGTGTGTTCTTTTTCATTGTAGTGCCCTCGTCAATCAGGTTCGACAGAGTGTGGGTATTTTGTGCAAAAATATATAAGGGAAATAATGCACAACTCTACTACCCCTATAACTAAACTTGTAAGTATTATCACTATCCTTACGTGTTATTATAATTTATGTTTCTTTTCATTCTTTTGTCATGTAATTGTTTTTGTTTTGTTATAGTTTAACACAAAGAATGCATTTACACAAGACGAGATCGACGAGGTTTGTATAGAATGGGCAAATTTTGTTTGAGGATTTGTGTAAGCTGGGTGTACTTTGAATATACATTAATTAGCTTGAAATGTGTCTAAATATAGTGGAGGATTTGTTTAGGTGTACATACATTTCAATAGTGAATATTCATATGTGTTCTCTCTTCTGAAAATGCTTAATTATGGAATATTTGGTTGGATCTAATTTGTGGAGGGACAGGTGGTCCATGTATTATATTGTAAATGATATATGGAAGTGTTTGTATTTCAAGTTGGTTTTGTGACATAAAAAAATTTTGTTTGGATTGACCTATTTGTATTGGAAGTTATAAAGTCAAATTCTATTTTTGTTTACAGGAAGGAAGAAATAGTATTGTTGGTTAGCTACATTTGCAACCAACATTATTTTTATTTAATACTGAATAAAAATGATGACGAGCATTGCCTGTCATTGAAACATACAAATATGGATTTTTAATGTCGAACATATTATATGGGAAAATTAAAATTTGCAAACTTTTAATGTCGCACATTTAATGTCGTACGCTTTTTATGTCGGGCAAGACCGACATTAAAAGTATACTTTTAATGTCGGGCAGAGCTTTTAATGTCGGGCAATGACCGACATTAAAACCGACCGACATTAAAACCACGCTATCTATGTCGGTCAACCAGACAACAAAACAGTCTTTTAATGTCGGGCTATGACCGACATTAAACATTTACTTTTAATGTTGGACAAGGCCTTTAATGTCGGCATTGACCGACATTAAAAGCGATCGACATTAAAACTTTTAATGTCGATGTTTTTAATGTCGGGCAGTGCCCGACATTAAAAGCCAAATTTGTTCTAGTGGTGGTAAATCTTCCTCGCCCTAGCCAACGACTAGATCAACAGTGTGTGACACGTGGAAGCACCAGATGCACCACCCGATTTACCTGCCCACGAAAAAATTAAATACCAAGCGGTAAAATCATTTAATTTACAACCAACGATTGCGAAAACAATTTAACCATCAAAAGATTTCCTTCTTGAAGAATCTTTTATACGGAAAAACGCCAATTCAAATTTAACCCGCCAGAATCAAATCTCCTTTTCTTTATTAAAGTCGAATAAATCTGGAAAAATATTTATTAAAACCTAAATCTAAACAAAAATAATAACGAAAAATACAAACTAAAATTAAATCCAAACTAATTAACTAATCAGATTAATTAAAAATAAATGAACCTGGCAAACATAAAAATAAAAATACATAAACCAAAAATAAAATATACAAAATTTTTAAAAAATACCATCGAATTAAAATAAATCAAATGTAATTCAAACAAACCGAAATCCGATTTTATAAGAATCCTAATTAAAATCAAACCAATCAGTGAAAAATAAAATCGTAACAAATCCTGGGAGCTCAAACATATTTCTATACGAAATGCTCCCGCAAAACTCTTGCTCTCTCATTCATCAACCAATTTTAGGGAAGGATATTTCGATTGAAATTCCTCACCCCAATAATGTTTCACGCGCTGTCCATTAACTTTGAACACTCTCCCATCCTTTTTATCTCGCAAAGTAATTGCTCCATGAGGAAAAACTTCAATGACAACAAATGGCCCTGACCATTTGAATTTTAGTTTTCTAGGAAGCAATTTCAATCTAGAGTTATAAAGCAAAACTCTCTGACCCTTGACAAACTCTTTAGGCTTTATTTCTTATCATGCCACTGTTTAGTCTTTTCTTTATACATTTTCGCATTTTCGTCAGAAAATTGACGAAACACATCTAATTCATTAAGCTGCAGCATTCTTATTGCACTTGCACGACTCAGATCAAAATTCAATTTCTTCAAAGCCCAAAACGTTTTATGCTCAAGTTCTAACGGTAAATGACAAGCCTTTCCATATACTAACCTATAGGGAGACATACCTAAAGGAGTCTTATAGGTTGTCCTATAAGCCCAAAGAGCCTCATCTAACCGAAAAGACCAATCTTTCACAGATGGATGGACTACTTTCTCTAGAATAGATTTAATTTCCCTATTACAAATTTCAGCTTTACCATTTACTTGCGGGTGATAAGGGGTAGCTATCCTATGCTTAATTCCATACTTAGCTAAAAGCTTAGTCAAAACATTATTCACAAAGTGTGTCCTCGTCACTCACTAGAGCTTTAGGTGTCCCAAACCGCGCAATAATGTGTGATTGAAGAAACCTTGACACTGTCTTGGCATCATTCTGATGGCATGCAATGGCCTCCACCCACTTGGACACGTAATCAACTGCTAATAAGATAAAAACATTACCATTAGAAGGGGAAACGACCCCATAAAATCAATACCCCATATATCAAATAATTCTAATTCCAATATATAAGTAAGAGGCGTTTCATCTCTAGGTCCTAAATTTCCTCTCCTCTGGCAAGCATCACATTGCTTGTAGAACCAATGGGCATCCTTAAATAAAGAAGGCCAGAAGAATCCACATTGCAAAATTGTCATAGCTGTCCTCTGACCGCTGAAATGGCCTCCATATGGCGAAGAGTGACATAGCTCCAGGATTTCCTCTGCTTCATCACCTGAAACACATATACGAATAATACCATCAGAACTTTACTTATACATAAATGGCTCATCCTAATAGAAAAATTTTGCATGATGCTTAAACTTTTTCATCTGCCTCTAATCCATGTCAATAGGAGTGACTCCTTTTACCAAAAAGTTTGTAATATCAGCATACCAAGGGATATCCTCGATCACCTTTACCTCAACAGCAAAAAGTTGTTCATCACGAAAAGAATCTGAAATGGCAGTTTGCTCTAGCAAAGTTGATGTTGGATCAAGACGAGACAAATGATCTACAACGACATTCTCTGATCCCTTCTTATCCTTTATCTCCAAGTTGAATTATTGCGATAACAAAACCCAACGAATCAATCTAGCCTTTGCATCTTTCTTAGACATTAAGTACCTTATTTCTGCATGATCTGTGAAAACCGTGACTTTGGATCCAACCAAATATGGACGAAATTTCTCAAAGGCAAACACAACTGCTAACAACTCCTTTTCAGTAGTAGTATAGTTGATTTGTGCCTCATTCAAAACCCTGCTTGCATAATATATAGGATGGATAAATTTTCCCTGCTTTTGCCCCAACATTGCACCTATTGCAGCATCACTTGCATCACACATTACCTCAAATGGTAAACTCCAGTTAGGCGCACACAGAATGGGGGCTGAGATTAAGGCAGCTTTTAATGTCTCAAAAGCCTTCCTACAATCTGCATTAAAGTAAAAAACATGATAAGTACACAATAAGTTACAAAGAGATTTACTGATTTTGGAAAAATCCTTTATGAACCTTCTATAAAATCCACCATGACCTAAAAAACTCCGAATCCCTTTAACTGAACTCGGTGGTTCTAATCTCTCAATAATCTCTATTTTTGCTCGATCAACTTCTAGACATTTCTTTGAAATCTTATGTCTTAAAACTATGCCCTCCTTCACCATGAGGTGGCATTTCTCCCAATTAAGAACTAGATGGGTATCTTCACATCTCTTTAATACCTTACCTAAATTGTCCAAACAACTCTGAAAAGACCCTCAAAAAACTGAAAAATCATCCATAAATACCTCAAAAGTGGACTCAATCATATCCAAAAAAAATGCTAACATACACCTCTGAAATGTTGTTGGAGCATTGCAGAGGCCAAAAGGCATTCGCCTAAAGGCATTCGCCTAAAGGCAAACGTCCCGTAAGGGCAGGTGAAAGTGGTTTTTTCCTGATCCTCAGGAGCAATGGTAATCTGGCCATATTTAGAATAACCATCTAAGAAATAGTAGTAGGCTTGTCCAGCCAGTCTATCCAACATCTGGTCAATAAATGGTAGAGGGAAATGGTCCTCACGAGTGGCTTTGTTTAGCCTCCTGTAATCCATGCAAACCCTCAAGCCAGTTACTGTCCTAGTCGGGATCAATTCATTGTCTTTATTAGATACCACTGTGACACCTCCTTTCTTAGGAACACATTGGACATGGCTTACCCAATTGCTATGGGCAATTGTATAGATAATCCCAGCATCCAACCATTTGATCACCTCCTTCTTAACAACCTCTTTCATTGCAGGGTTAAGCCTCCTCTGTTGCTTAGTACTCCTAAAGGATCCCTCCTATAGGATGATTTTATGCATACAGAAAGAAGGGCTAATTCCCTGAATGTCAGCCAATGTCCAACCTATAGCTTTGCGATATTGTTGCATCAATTTTATTAAGGCCTTTTCATCATGCGGAATTAAATCTGATGCAACAGTAATGGGCAACATCTCACCCTGCCCAAGATACACATACTTTAGATGATCCGGTAAGGGCTTCAAATGTAAAGTGGGTGCCTCAAGTAGGATGGCTTAATAGGAGGAGCCTTCCTTTAATTCAAATCTAAAGACTCAAAAACATCCTCACACCTAGACACTTTTTTTTCACTTTTTCTTTCTAAAGAACAAACTTCTAGATCCTTTACACTAACCTCTCCATGATCTTCCAAATGCTTGTTTGCCAAATCCTACATTGCTGTCTCAACAATTGTGTTCTCCAGAATCCTAATGAAAGAGCAATCTTCCACTTCGTCTGGATACTTCATGGCCTTAAACAAATTAAATTTCATTTCGTCACCATAAACCCTCATTGTTAATTCCCCTTTTCGTACATCTATCAATGGCCTACTAGTAGCCAAAAATGGACGACCAAGAATAATTGGGACATCTTTATCTGCCTCATAATCGAAGATAATAAAATCAATAGGAAATATAAATTTATCTACTTTCACTAAGACATCCTCAATTTTACGCTCTGGATGAGTGATAGACCTATCAGTTAATTGGAGTGTGACTGTGGTAGGCCTAGCTTCACCAATACCTAGCTTTCAATAGACTGAAAGGGGAATTAGGTTAATGCTTGTGCCTAAATCGCAAAGTGCTCTACCTAATTCTTTTCCACCTATTGAGACAGGAATAGTGAATGATCCTTGATCCTTAGCCTTGGTTGGTAGCCCATTCTGAAAAATAGCACTGCATTCTTCAGTAAGAGACATAGTTTCAAATTCACCTAACCTCTTCTTTTTAGTTAAAATATCCTTAAGAAATTTAGCATAATTAGGCATTTGCTCAATGACTTCTACTAAAGGGATATTTATATGCAACTGCTTAAGAATCTCTAAAAACTTCTTAAATTGACCATCCTGATTCTTAGGTCTTTGTCTTTGTGGAAGGTAGAGGTGGTACATAAGGTGGGACAACACATAAGGTGGTTTCACATCTGGAACAGAACTAGATGCTCCAGCATCATTATTGCTGCCTCCAACACCTGTACAAGACTCCAACTCTTTTTCAACAACGTTTTTTATCACTACTCTTCTCTACATCCTGGGGTTTACTAGGCTCTTTCCTTTCTTCTAGTGGCTTACACTCCTTAAAGTCACTGCCTGTACCTGCTCCTTACCTTCCCTTCTAAGGTGTTCAGTATCTGAAGGAAGTTTCCCTTGAGGCCTTGCCTTCAGCTCATTAGCTAGCTGGCCCACTTGCAATTCCAGGGCTCTCATTGAAGCTTGATTACATTGAATTGCAGCATCTGTACGAGCCATATATTCCTTCATCATTGCCTCAAGAGATACACAATGATCTAGTTTGATTCAATGTCACGCACTTCTCAAATCATCCCTGAAACTAAGAAGTGGTATTCATACCGACTAGCCAGACGGACACAAAATATAAATATGCACAACAATTAATCAATATGCTCAAATCAACATATATTGCATAGAGAATTAAGCACAGAAACTACATGACTCCTAACCAACACCTAAGCAAATTTAGTTGATAAAGCTCATGATAACACACACTACAATCTGAGTATGTGCATCCATAATTACAAGAATTTATAAGGAAAGATTAATTCCCTTGGTCAAATCTGTAATTGATGGTCTTCTTGAAGTCTCCAATCTTTCCTCCTCTATTCGGCTCCCAAAGATGGAAATGATAAATGATCTTTCCCAAAGATGGAATGTTTTTTACTTGAGACGGCTCTTCCTTTTATAGAGTGATAGCAAGCCCTAATAAGGTAAAATTGTACACGTGGCAGGCTCTCAAAGCTTCTTAGATCCGAAAATAGCTTAACTAACTTTCGTTCATTAAAATGGATTACGAGCTGTGACATGGCAGTTTTGCTCCCTGCTTTGCTAGATCATAGATTTTGCTCCTTCAAGTCGCTCCGCAATATATTCTGCACAAAATAACTTCCAACGCATTCATTCTTCCAAATGGGTTAAAACATATAATATTTATCTAAAAGCAACCCTATTTAACACAAAAGACACACGAAACACTATAGAACTAAGGCCTAAATAACTCCCTTTTGGAGAGTTATCAATTACACTTACGAGGATGAGTTAATTTGTTAACTAATCCTTGGCCAAATAACGGTGGTTAAAATCTAATGGAATATGAGTTATTCTGGAATTAGAGTTAACTGAGAAGAGTCTCATTTTAGAGGAGGAACAACTGATCACCCTTCGGTGACTGTTCTTCTAAACCTCTAAAACATCGTTGCTAAACACAATCAATAGTTTTATTAGGGTTCTTTGGTTGATTGTTTGCAAAATTGATTGAATGTTTTCAATTGTTTGTATTGCTTGTGTGATGGGTTAAGGCAAAGATAACTAATACGGTCAATTGTTTGTTTTTAAGCAATGTCTTCCTTCGTTATTGCTTTGCTTAAAAATAAAAAGTTAACTGGCAAAAATTTCCCTACGTGGAAGTCCAACCTGAATACGATTCTGGTTGTCGAGGATTTCAAGTTTGTCTTGATGGAGGAGTGTCCTCCAGTTCCTCCTCGCACTGCCGCTCAGGCAGTAAAATACGCCCATGAACGCTGGACAAAGGCCAACGAGAAGGCCCGAGTCTATATTTTGGCCAACTTGAATGAAGTCTTGGCCAAGCGTTATGAGATCGTGGAAACGACACGGGAAATTATGAATTCCCTACAGGAGATGTTTGGACTCCCTTCCTATCAACTCCACCACAAAACTGATAGCGAGCATAGCTAGCTATTTTTACCTATTTAATTTAGCTAGTCTTTTATGATTTATTGGCCATTTCATTGTGCTTTAATGTTTATTTTGTATAAATTGGTTTATTGGAGCTAAAACGAGAATTTGAAGTTAATCGGGTGCTCGGGACGCGAAAAGATGCAAAGGAATGAAAAAAAGTCAAAGAGGAAAAAAGTCAAAATTGGGTCAAAAGCAGACTAGCGTCTCGACGCTAGCATTCCTTATTTGAATAGGCGTGAAACGGTCACAGCGTCTCGACGCTGTGCAAATTCCATTCCAGACACGCGTGTTTTAGAGGCAGCGTCTCGACGCTATGACGAAAATCTGCTATATAAGTTATTTTTCGGCTAGGTTTTTGGGGGGATTTTTTTGGACACTTTTGGAGCCGTAAAACAGAGGAGAAAATAGAGGATTGAGGCTGAACAAAGGAGATCAAGGTGGAAATCAACCCATTGTTCGCGGGGATCGTGACGGGGACGTTCGGTCTTGGCCTACATTGAGTTTTTCCTTCCCTTTTCCTTTTCTCTAGCTAGATTTTATGGCTTTGTTATGTTTAGTTGTGCTTGTATTACCATTCATGAGTAGCTAAACTTGTGGCTTAGGGATTGATGTAGTTGATTTAGTTTATGGATTGATTTAATGTTTAAGTTGTGAAATGGTTATATTGTTTGTAATCTTGATTTAATGCTTTCAATTAATTGGCCATTAGTTGAATGATTTGAATTTTTATTCTGGCTCGGGAGAGGGGATTAAATGTAGACTTACTCAAGATTGCATGACTAAAGTTTATTTTCTAAATTCGTGACGGTTTTTAGATTACTTTAGAATTGGTCAAAAGATCTCATTGCCTTGCATGTTAATAAACTTAGATATGGATATCAAGTTGGTTAATTTGCATGAGAATCAATTATACTCGGGAGAGGAAGTTGTGATTAAAGGGTCTTAGGCTCATAATTCCATTGTGCATGATAACTTATTTCCTAAAATCAATCCTAGACTAAAATCGGCGAAATCAATTCCCTAAGCATTCTTCCAATTGAATTTCCACTTTTTACTTGTTTTGATTCAGTTTTCATATCATTCACTCACTACATTGTGTTCCCTAAATAAAATTGAGCAAGATAATTCATAATACTTGATTTAGCTTAAACATCCAATCCAGAGGACGACACTCGTTTTTACGAACACTTTATTATTAGTTGAACCGTGCGCTTGCGGTAAGGAAAATTCCACATCAAGTTTTTGGTGACGTTGCCGGGGATTGGCACATTTAGCTAGATTAATATTGTGAAAAAATTGTTTGGTCTTAATTTAGGGTGTATTTTATTTTTTTTAGGTTGATTGCATTTTTTTCCTTATTTTTTTTTCTTTCCATATTTGTTTTCCTAGTTTAGTTTTTCTTTTAGTTGTGTAATCTTTTCCTTATTTGTTTCTTGTTTTTCTTTTTTAGATTAGTTTTTTTCCTTATTTGTTAGTTTCCTTATTTGGGTTTGCCATATTTATTTTTGCATTCCATATTAGGTTATTTTGTTTCCTTGTCTAGATTATATTTTCCATATTTAGAGTCGTTGTTTTCTTTTCTCTATTTCTTTCCTTAATTGTTTTCTTTCCTTTTTAGTGTAGTTTTGTTTTGTATGCGTAGTAGTAGAGAATTGATACCGTTGGATCCCGAGATCGAAAGAACAATTCATAGGATTCGAAGAGAAAATAGAGAAATTATTCACATGGCTTACCAAAATATACCTGAGGAGCCTAGGCCTATTAGAGATTACTTTCAGCACGTGTTTCAAGGGCAACAATCGGGGATTGTCTATGCCCCGATTAATGCCAAAAACTTTGAGCTGAAGACCGGTCTCATTCAGATGGCCCGAGACTGTGCATACAGAGGATCGCCCACCGAGGATCCAAATTCTCGTCTAAAATCATTTTTGGATATTTGTGAGACAGTAAAAATTAATGGAGTTTCTGAGGATGCCATTCGCTTACGTTTATTTCCCTTTTCTTTGCACGATAAAGCACGAGATTGGTTGCAGTCTATTCCCCCTGGGAGCATCACCGCCTGGGATGCTTTGGTCCAGGCTTTTCTGAAGAAATTTTTCCCTCCTGCAAAGACGGTCAAGCTGAGGGCCGAGATTGGGACATTCCAACAACAATATGATGAGCGGCTGTTCGAGGCTTGGGAGCGATTCAAAGAGTTGCTGAGGAAGTGTCCTCAACATGGATACCTCGACTGGCTTCAGGTTCAATTGTTTTATAATGGTTTAACTCCTAGTACAAAAACGATTGTTGATGCAGCTGCAGGTGGGACTATATTGTCCAAGATCGTGGAAAATGCTCGCACACTTCTAGAGGATATGGCCACCAACAGTTATCAGTGGCCATCTGAGCGGTCTGCACCTAAAAAGATTGCTGCTGGAGTGTTTGAAGTTGACAAGGTAAGTGCACTCCAGGCCCAGATGACCTCCCTTGCTAATGCCTTTCTAAAATTTTCAGGTACAGGGAGTGCACAATCAATTGAACCAGTTGCGGCTTTGGCATCTAGACCTTAGGAGGAGACCATTGAACAGGTTCAGTATGTATCAAATTCTAATTTTAGGGGATATAATAATTCTACACCTACACATTATCACCCTAACAATAGGAACCATGAAAATTTCTCTTATGCCAATACTAAGAATGTTCTTAACCCTCCTGGTTTTGCCCCTCAAACTCAAGAAAATAAAAATTTAGAGGATCTTGTTGGAGCTTTCATTGCAGAGTCAAGTAACAGGACAACCAAATTAGAGGAGGCAGCCATTGCCATCAACACCACGGTGAATGGCCACAGTGCAGCCATCAAGAACATTGAGACTCAGCTGGGACAGTTGGTGAGTGTTGTGAGTTCTATGAATAAAGGTAAGGCCCCAGCTGAACAAGAGAAAACTCAGATGGAGTACTGTAAGGCAATCACTGTGCACCAGGAGGAAGTCGAAGAGGAGCCTGAGTCTGAGGATTATGAAACTCCTACTGGGGAAGCTGAGGAGGACACATCATCTGATGAAGCTGAAAAGTCTGAACCTGAGCCTCCTTTTCCTCCTCCCACACTGATGGTTCCCAAAGAAAAAAAAAGAAAAAGAAGAAAAATAATAATCAGGTTCAGTTTGACATGTTTATGAATGCTTTTATGAGTCTGGACATTAACATTCCTTTTGCAGAAGCATTAGAGATGCCCTAGTACAACAGGTTCATGAAGGAATGGTTAGCTAACAAGCGAAAGGAAAAGAAGGTTGACACTGTATATCTTGCTTCCACTTGCAGCACCAGAGTACAACAGAAGGTACCTGAAAAAGTAGCAGATCCAAGGAGTTTTTCTGTTCCTTGCAACCTTGGTACTTACTCTTTTAGAGCATTATGTGATTTAGGTGCTAGCATTAATATCATTCCTCTATCTTTGTGCAAAAAGTTAGATATAGGTGAGATTAAATCTACACCTGTAAAGCTCCAATTGGCTGATCAGTCTGTGGTTAGACCAGTTGGCATTATAGAAAATGTTTTAATCAGAGTAGGTAGATTTTTCCTCCCTATTGATTTACATGTTATGGATATGGTGGAAATCCTTCAAGGCCTGTCATACTAGGAAGACCATTCCTCGCTACTGGACGAGTGATTATTAATATTGAGCGCAGGGAACTCACTATTAGAGTCTGGAATGAAAAAGAAATATTTAAAGTAGTTGAAGATTCTAAGGGACACTCTTAAGTCCTTTTCATGGGCTACAATAAAGGTGCAAGAAAGAGAACCTCTGTTGGATTCACATAAAAGAAGCCTCCTTGAAGCACAGTCAACACGTCGCGTTAATGACGTTAAACAAGCGCTTATGGGAGGCAACCCAAGTAAGTTTAGTTGTGTTTTCTTTTTGTTTTTGATTTATTGTTTGTTTTTGTGTTGTAGGTCCTGGTTCCAGTTTCTCCTTTGCTTTCAAGCTTCCATGAGAAAGGTCATCATCATTCCAGGGCAATATTGTTCACTCCTTCCATTCTTTCTTTGTTCTCATGCTTGATTATGCCTTATTTTCTCTATACATTGAGGACAATGCATGTTTTAAGTTTGGGGGTGGATTAGCATGTTTGTGGAGCCCTTGAGCATCTGAGTTCGGGCTATAGTTTTGAGCTTTCTTTGAATTGAGCATATGGTTGTTTTCTGGATGCTACTTTTGCATGATTATGATGTCCTAGGATAGGTTTTCTTGTCAATTTTCGAGCTTGGAATGAGTTGTAAGCATGAGTGCCCAAAAAAGGAAGACTTTTTAAACTTTTTCTAGGAGATGGCTTGCATGAGTAGAGTATTTTTCTTGGCTAGATTTGGATTTGAATGCTTAGGAGCGAATTATTGGGTTCATATGCTTGTTGTCACCTCGATAGGTGTAGGGAAGAGCTAAAGAGTTAATTTGTTGCAAATTAACATGTTTGATCTTGCTTAGGAGGAAGGAAAAGAATATATGTTATTTATGCTCATAAAGAAAAATCATTCTTGTTGTTACTGTTGAGAAAAAAAAATTATTATGCATGGCCTGTGCACAGTTTGCAATGTTTAATAAAGTTTAGGCAAAAAGAGCTACCCCTGTTGTGATCAGTTAGGCCAACCAGAGAAAACTCAGGTTAAGGGTCCCTGCAACAGGTGTGTGAAACCTAGTGCCACATATAAATGCTTAATTTAATTGCTAATTATAAGCACCTAAGTATGGAGGAAAACAAACTAATTTGTTCCATTAACTCATTAATGAAACCTTAGTGCCAGTGTAGAGGGAAGATGAGCTGAGAGTTTAATAAATCAATCCCGGGCTAGTAGAGTCTGATCTTGTTGAGTTAGATCTCGCTTGTGCAAGTTAATTTTGGAAAAACTTTAATCTGTCTCCCTCATTGGTCCTTATGTGCATGTCTCTTGCTTGCTTGAGTATTGACTTTTGAGCCTTGAGGATTGAGTCATGATTGTTGCATCCATTCTTCTACTGTATGTTTGATTTGTAGTTTGCTCGAGAACTAGCGAAAGCTTAAGTTTGGGGGTATTTGATAGCGAGCATAGCTAGCTATTTTTACCTATTTAATTTAGCTAGTCTTTTATGATTTATTTACCATTTCATTGTGCTTTAATGTTTATTTTGTAGAAATTGGTTTACTGGAGCTAAAACGAAAATTTGAAGTTAATCGGGTGCTCGAGACGCGAAAAGATGCAAAGGAATGAAAAAGAGTCAAAGAGGAAAAAAGTAAAAATTGGGTCAAAAGCATACTAGCATCGAAACGCTAGCCCTTGAGCGTCTCGACGCTAGCATTTCTTATTTGAATAGACGTGAAACGGTCACAGCGTCTCGACGCTCCGACCTTAGTGTCTCGACGCTGTGCAAATTCCATTCCAGACACGCGTGTTTTAGAGGCAGCGTCTCGACGCTACGACAAAAATCTGTTATATAAGTTATTTTTCGGCTAGGTTTTTGGGGGGATTCTTTTGGAAACTTTTGGAGCCGTAAAACAGAGGAGAAAACAGAGGATTGAGGCTGAACAAAGGAGATCAAGGTGGAAATCAACCCATTGTTCGTGGGGATCGTGATGGGGACGTTCGGTCTTGGCCTACATTGAGTTTTTCCTTCCCTTTTCCTTTTCTCTAGCTAGATTTTATGGCTTTGTTATGTTTAGTTGAGCTTGTATTACCATTCATGAGTAGCTAAACTTGTGGCTTAGTGATTAATGTCGTTGATTTAGTTTATGGATTGATTTAATGTTTAAGTTGTGCAATGGTTATTATGTTGGTAATCTTGATTTAATGCTTTCAATTAATTGGCCATTAGTTGAATGATTTGAGTTTTTATTCTGGCTCGGGAGAGGGGATTAAATGTAGACTTACTCAAGATTGCATGACTAAAGTTTATTTTCTAAATTCGTGACGGTTTTTAGATTACTTTAGAATTGGTCAAAAGATCTCATTGCCTTGCATGTTAATAAACTTAGATAGGGATATCAAGTTGATTAATTTGCATGAGAATCAATTATACTCGAGAGAGGTAGTTGTGTTTAAAGGGTCTTAGGCTCATAATTCCATTGTGCATGGTAACTTATTTCCTAAATTCAATCCTAGACTAAAATCGGCGAAATCAATTCCCTAAGCATTCTTCCAATTGAATTTCCACTTTTTACTTGTTTTGATTCAGTTTTCATATCATTCACTCACTACATTGTGTTCCCTAAATAAAATTGAGCAAGATAATTCATAATACTTGATTTAGCTTAAACATCCAATCCAGAGGATGACACTCGTTTTTACGAACACTTTATTATTACTTGACCCGTGCGCTTGCGGTAAGGAAAATTCCACATCAGACACCCTGAAGAATGTCTTCAACGCTAGTATGCAAGAGGGGCATCCTGTTCGGGAACATGTTCTCGACATGATAAACCAATTTAATGTTGTCGAGGCGAACGACGAGGTTGTCTCTGAGCACAGTCAGGTTGCGTTCATCTTGCATTCTCCTCCTCCTAACTTCATGCAGTTTAGGACGAATGCGAGCATGAACAAAATTCAGTTCAACCTGACCACCCTCCTCAACGAGTTATTGATTTATGAGTCCATGCTGAAAAGCAAGGGCAAAAATGTGGTGAAAGGAGAGGCCGATGTGGCCCATTCCAAGAAAAAGTTCCTGAAGGGTTAATCCTCAGGAACAAAATCTGTACCCCAGGCTTCTTCATCGAAGCAAATTCAAAAGAGGAAGGGTGATAAGGGGAAGGCTCCTGTGCAAGCTGTTCAGGGTAAGGGAAAGGCCAAGGTCGTGGCCGACAAGGACAGATGCTTCCACTGGAATGTGGATGGTCATTGGAAGAGGAATTTCCCCCATTACCTCGCTGAAAAGAGAAAAGAAAAAGAAGGTAAATTTGATTTACTGGTTTTAGAAACTTGTCTCATTGAACATGATGAGTTCGCCTGGATATTGGATTCGGGAGCCATTAATCATGTTTGTTCATCTTTTCAGGGAAATGATTTCCAGCAGCTGACTATTATTTCAGCGAGAGCAGTGGGAGCTGCAAAAATTTTTTTTAGGAATAAGTTTTTAATTTTAGAGGACTTATATTTGGTTCCTAAAATTAAGAGGAATCTTATTTATGTATTTGTTTTACTTGAACAACAATATTCTATTTTGTTTATGCTTAATGAAGCTATTATTTCCTGAAATGGAATCTTTATTTGTTCTGCTAAGCGTGAAAACAATGTATTTGTGTTAAGACCTACCGACACTAAAGCTATCTTAAATCATGAGATGTTTAAAACGGCTGAAACTCAAAATAAAAGGCGAAAGATTTGTCCGTTAAGTAACAATACATATCTTTAGCACCTTCGTCTTGGTCATATTAACATCGATCAAATCGATCGTTTGGTGAAAAGTGGACTTCTAACTGATTTAGAAGATAATTCTTTACCACCCTGTGAATCGTGTCTCGAGGGTAAAATGACCAAGAGGCCTTTTATTGGAAAAGGTTATAGGGGCAAAAAGAACCACTTGAACTAATACATTCGGATCTTTGTGGTCCAATGAATGTAAAGGCTTGAGGTGGTTATGAATATTTCATCTCTTTCATTGATGATTATTCACGATATGGTTACTTATACCTAATGGGCCATAAGTCTGTAGCTCTTGAAAATTTTAAAGAGTTTAAGACTGAAGTAGAAAACCTATTGGGTAAAACAATTAAAACACTTCGATTAGATCGAGGTGGAGAGTATATGGATCAGAAATTCCAAGGCTATATGATAGAACATGGAATCCAATCCCAACTCTCTGCACCTGGTAGACCTTAGCAGAATGGTGTATTAGAAATGAGAAATAGAACCTAGTTAAACATGGTTTGTTCTATGATAAGCTATGCTCAATTGCCTAGCTCGTTTTGGGGGTATGCAGTAGAGACTGCAGTACATATTCTTAACAACGTTCTCTCAAAAAGTGTTTCTGAAACTCCTTTTCAGCTATGGAGGGGGCGTTAACCCTAGTTTGTGTTACTTCCGTATCTGAGGTTGTCTTGCACACGTGCTAGTGACAAATCCTAAGAAACTGGAACCACGTTCTAGAGTATGTCAATTTATTGGATACCCTAAAGAAATGAGAGGTGGTCTTTTCTACGATCCTCAAGAAAATAAAGTGTTTGTATCGACAAATGCTACTTTCTTGGAGGAAGACCACATACGAGATCACAAACCACGTAGTAAGCTAGTATTAGGAGAAGCTATAGAAGAGTACCCAAGAGTTGTTGATGAACCGGGTCTTTCAACAAGAGTTGATGTAGGAGCCAGTTCTTCACGTCAATCTCATCCTCCTCACGTAGTGGGAGAGCTTCGATACAGTGGGAGGGTTGTAATTCAACCTGATAGTTACTTGAGTTTAACTGAAACACAAGTAGTCATACCTGATGACAGCGTTGAGGATCCATTGTCTTATCGTCAGGCAATGAATCATGTAGATAAAGACGAATGGGCCAAAGCCATGGACCTTGAGGTGGAGTCTATGTACTTCAATCAAGTTTGGGAATTTGTAGATCCACCTGAAGGGGTCAAACCCATAGGGTGTAAATGGATCTATAAGAGGAAAGAGATGCTGGTCGGAAAGTACAAACTTTCAAAGCAAGACTTGTAGCAAAGGGTTATAACGAAAGAGAAGAGGTGGACTATGAAGAAACCTTTTCTCCACTTGTTATGCTTAAGTCCATAAGAATTCTCTTATCCATTGCAAAATATTATGACTATGAGATATGACAAATGGATGTCAAGACTGCCTTTCTGAATGACAATCTTGAAGAGAGTATCTTCATATCTCAGCCCGAGGGGTTCATAACCCAAGGTTAGGAGCAAAAGGTTTGCAAACTAAATCGATCCATTTATGGGTTGAAACAGGCCTCCAAATCTTGGAATATTAGATTTGATACTGCGATCAAATGTTTTGGCTTTGACCAAAATGTTGATGAGCCTTGTGTATACAAGATAATCAACAAAAATAAATTAGCTTTCCTTGTACTTTATGTTGATGACATCCTACTCATTGGGAATGATGTAGGATATCTGTCTGACGTAAAAGAATGGCTAGCGGCCCAATTCCAAATGAAAGATTTGGGTGAGGCCCAATATGTTCTTGGAATCCAGATTATTCGAGATCGAAAGAATAAAACGCTAGCCCTGTCTCAAGCAACGTATATCAACAAGATGTTGGCTCGATATTCAATGCAGAACTCCAAGAAGGGCTTATTGCCTTTCAGGCATGGAGTTCACCTATCTATGGAATAGTCTCCTAAGACACCTCGAGAAGTTTTGGATATGAGACAGATTCCCTATGTCTCTACTGTGGGCAGCTTAATGTATGTGATTCTCTACACGAGGCCTGACATCTGTTATGCTGTAGGGATACTCAGCAGATATCAGTCAAATCTAGGGTTAGACCACTAGACCGTGGTTAAAGGAATCCTCAAGTATCTTAGGAGAACGAGAGACTACATGCTGGTGTTTGGGGCTAAGGAGTTAGTTCTCACTGGATACACCGACTCTGACTTTCAGTCTAACAAGGATTCTAGGAAATCCACGTCAGGGTCAGTGTTCACCCTTAACGGGGGAGCTGTTGTTTGGAGAAGCTGAAGCAAGGATGCATAGCAGACTCAACCATGGAGGCTGAGTATGTAGTTGCTTGTGAAGCAGCTGAGGAAGCAGTTTGGCTATGGAAGTTATTAACTGATTTGGAAGTTGTTCCAAACATGAACTTGCCCATCACGTTATACTGTGACAACAGTGGGGCTGTATCCAATTCAAAGGAACCTCGCAGCCACAAACGAGGTAAACACATAGAGAGGAAGTATCATCTGATTTGAGAGATTGTGCAACGAGGAGATGTGGTTGTGACCAAGATCGCTTCGGAGCACAACATTGTTGATCCGTTTACGAAGGCCCTCTCGACTAAAGTGTACGAGGGTCATCTAGAAAGTCTAGGTCTGCGAGACATGTATATAGTGTAATCTAGGGCAAGTGGGAGATGTGTAATGGGTGTCAGGATGCCCTAGTTTATTGTATTTTGTATATTTACTTTTTATGTAATGTACAACATACATGTACCATTTACAGCTTTGGATTATTTTGTATATACTTTCCCATTATCTTGAGTTTTAGTTCAAGTGGAAGTTTGTTGGGTTTTATGCCTTAAAACTCGTAGATAGTAAATGTACTTTTGACCGAACATTAATAAAATGATGTATTATTCATTTATCTATGTTTGTATTATGCAATCTTGTCTTATCAACCCTAATCCAATAAACTAAACATCCTAGGCTAATAGAATGAGGCTTTAACTAGTATGTGGGGACATACAGGGATCAATGTTCAAGATTTAGCCTAAAGGGTCTATAGTATAGGGATGAGGGTTGGGTACCTTATCTTGGTGATACTATGGATACAACCCGCTTTGTATTTTAATACAAATGTACTGATCCAACGCGTTCATGCTGTTGACTTGCGAGTGGGGGTATCCTGTGTGCTTAGCCTTCTAAATGTTCTTGGGAGCAAGACCAAATAGAATTTAAATCTGACCCAATGCATTGAATAGGCTTAAGTTGAATAATCCATGATTAAAGTTATTGCATTTGGGATGAATCCATGTTGAATACCTTGTTTTATTTATTGTTGTTAATCTTTATTCACTTACTTGTGTTATTTATTTTTCTAAAAATCAATCATCAATCATTTCTATGGTTGCCTATTTTTAAGCAATCAGTTGAGCAGTTTCTTTTTCAAATCCGAATTTCCAATTTAGTCCAAGTACGATCGATACCCTTGGAATACTTCTAAGGTTTTTATTACTTCGTGCGATAGTGTATACTTGTACTAAGGTTGGCTGAATTTATCTTTATTATTATTTATCATCTTAACTCACATCCATCATTCAGCCTCTGCCACACTAAGTTTTTTGCGTCGTTGCTGGGAACCAAAAGTGAAACCAATTTTGTTTTTGAAATTGTGATTCGATTGCGACCGCATTTCTGTCTCAAAGGGAATTTGACTTTAATTTGCAATTTTTTTCTTTTGCAGGTTGGGTTAGTGCATGAACAAGGGTTGTCCACTCCTTGATATTGATCCTGAGATAGAAAGAACCTTTCGTCCTCGTAGGAAAGAGCAAAGACGAAAGAAAAGGGAACAACAAGAGTTCAGTGCACAAGAATCTCTAGAAGAAGCTTCTTACATACAAGAGTTTCCAATGGAACAACCTGGAGTCGATCCTCTAGTCGATCCACAGAATAATGGAAGGGAGCAAAATTGTGAGAGAATTCCTCTAGTTTCACCGGTGCCACAACAAGAAAATACGATTTATATTGCTCAAGACCACAATAGAGCAATTAGGGACTATGCTTTACCTGTTTTTCAGACTTTGAATCCAAGAATTTTGGAGCCACCGATAGATGCTCCACAGTTTGAACTTAAACTAGTGATGTTCCAAATGTTGCATACCACGGGCCAATTCTCTAGACTTCCAAATGAAGATCCACATAAACACATCAAGCTATTTTTGAGAGTTTGCAATTCGTTTAAAGTTACGGGAGTGCCTGAAGATACTTTAAAGCTAAAGTCTTTTCCATTTTCTTTGTCAGGAGATGCTGAAGCTTGGTTGGATTCATTCCCTCCAAACTCCATCATTTCTTGGAACGATCTGGCACAGAAATTTTTAGAGAAGTTTTTTCCTTCTAATAAAAATGGCAAATATACAACTGAAATTTTTGCTTTCAGACAATCTTACAATGAACCTCTAGATGCAACTTGGGAAAGATTTCAAAGGCTGATTTGGAAGTGTCCACACCATGGATTGCCTGCTTGCATCATCTTGGACATTTTTATAGTGGATTAGATCAAGCTTCGAAGGAACTAGTCAATGCATATGCAAACGGATCTTTCTTAAAGAAGTCTGTAAATGAGGCACATGCTATTTTGCACACCATAGCCACCAACAATAGACATTGGGGAGAGTCTGAGCCAACAACAATCTTGAAGAATCCAGCAAAAGCAGTGGAAACAGATGCTAATTCTACCATGCAAGCCCAGATCAAAGCGATTCACAACATGATGATGGGCATGACTATGAACAATCAAGCGAACATAGCCCCTGCCAATGCTATGAAATTTGTGGTGAGGAACACATTGTTGATAACTGTCCACTAAATCCCGCATCATTCTTTTATGTAGGGCAACAAGGGAACCAGAACCATAACCGATGGAATCCTTATTCGGCCACGTACAACCCAGCTTGGAGACAACATCCAAACTTCTCTTGGGGAGGACAAGCCGATTCTAGTAATTCCAATACAATTCAATTTGGGAAACCTCCTACACAACAATAGCCGCAAAAGAACTTCCAACCAGTCCAAGTGCAGGATCAAGTGTAACACCCCAGGTCCAGGATTCGGAATCTGGATTCAACCCTTAACGGCCCTGGCATTCCCCTGTGACCTGACCACGCCACCATACTTTTCTGAAACTGCTTCAAAGAATGAACACTATCCCCACAAACCAACACACGGGGTCCTTTTAGCATGCTTTGTCCTCACTCACATGCTTCCTAGGTAAATTCCCAGGAGGTCACCCAACATAGAACTTCTCCAAGCCAAGCACGCTTAACTTCAAAGTTCCTATGATTGAGCCACCGAAAAGGAAGGTGCACCTTGTTGGTATAGGTAGTATCTATCAATTCTTTTAAGCTTATCTTGAACATACTTTAATGTCCTTAGGATCCCTCTCATTTGGATGTATTATCAGTTCAATCATGTACCCCTCCTAACCTCGGGCGTCACATCAAGAGTCAAATCTAGAGACTCTTATGAAGGTGTACATGGCAAGAAACGATGCTGCAATTAGAAATTTGGAAGTACAGATTGGACAGATTGCTCAGTAAATTAAAAACAGACCACAAGGGACGTTGCCCAGCAAGACTGAGATCCCTCGCAAAGAATGAAAAGAGCAATGTAAGGCAATAACCTTGAAAAGTTGACTAGAGTATGATGGCCCAAAGTACCCAATGAATCAAGAAGCAGGAATCCCAGAAGAAGCTCAAGAAAAGATTTTAGAAAAGAGAGCAAAAATTACCTCAGATGTTATACAGAATAAAGAAAAAGAAGAAAAAACCAATGAGTGTGAAGCCTTGGTAGAAAAAGGAGAAAAATCAATCTCAGAGAAAAAAAAGGGGAATGCGACCGCAAGACCTCAAAAGTTTGTTATAGATCCAGAATACAGACCACCTCCTCCATACCCTCAAAGATTTAATCATGCTTCGCAGGATGCACAGTTCAAAAAGTTCTTAGATGTTTTAAAGCAGCTACATATCAATATTCCATTGGTAGAAGCGCATGAACAGATGTCTACCTATGTGAAATTCTTGAAGGATATTCTATCAAAGAAAAGAAGGTTAGGAGAATACGAAATTGTTGCACTCACTGAATGTTCCAGCGCACTGGTCAAGAATGAAATCCCTCCCAAGCTCAAAGACCCAGGAAGTTTCACCATTCCATGCTCCATGGGAGGAAGGAATGTAGGCAGAGCTTTATGCGATCTAGGGTCGAGTATAAACCTGATGCCATACTCAGTATTTCAGCAGTTGGGGATAGGAGAAGCAAGACCAACAACTGTAACCTTACAGTTAGCTGACAGATCACTAACACAACCTATTGGAAAAATTGAAGATGTGTTTGTCAAGGTTGACAAATTTGTACTCCCAGCAGATTTCATCATTCTGGATTGTGAAGCTGATAAGGACGTGTCAATCATCTTAGGACGACAATTCTTAGCCACTGGCAGAACCTTAATTGATGTGCAGAAATGAGAATTGACCATGAGGGTCAATGATCAGCAAGTCACTTTCAATGTGATGAATGCAATGAAATATCCAGGATATCTTGAGAGATATTCTATGATTATAGAAATTGATGAACTCTCGTGGTCTACTTTTCAAGAAATGATGAAAGGTGAAACACTGGAAGATTTACTTGGGGAACAAGAAGAAAAAGGTGGGAAAAAGATTGAAGTAGAGGAAATCAATCAACCTATGAAGAGACAAACAATCAAACCATATTGGTGGAAGGGCTTTGAAGATGAAAACCCCCATGTTTCTGTGATCGACCTAGTATGATTTCTATCCTTGAGAAATTATTTTTGTATATTACATGGATCTATAGTGAAAATAAATAAATTAATACAGATAGGAACTGAAAAATATCTGGACAAGAGTAAAAACTCTGTCTAGGAAAAGGTACTTAAGTTGACCATAGGGAACACCTTTTCCTGGGGATTTATCTGGGAGTTTGAAAAGTCCAAGATATTTTGTGTCCATCTATTTTAAAAGAAGACAAAAAATGAGATGAAAAGAATAAATCATGATTAAGCATGTGAACTTTCTATCATGTTTATGATTGTTTTAGCAAAGTAAAAAAAAGCAAAGGAAAATGAAAAGTCAAGAAAAAAAGAGAAGGCAGAAAAACTGGGAAAATGCGATCACATTTCTCCCCAGTGTATTTGGAAATGCGACCGCATTTTCAAAAATAAGAGGGCAGTCACGAAAATGTTTACCATCACGTGAAGAAAATTCAGAAAAAGAAAAAGAAAGAGAAGTAGAGGATGAAGGCCAGAATGTGACCGCATATGGGCCGCATTTTGAAGAAGGCCAAGAAACGACCACCAATGAACAGCCAACTGATGAGGTTTTCGAACCTTTATTCAAAGATGATCCACCAGCAGCTGATAGCACCTCTTCGGGAGAGAAGAGGGATGAAGAAGAGAAAGAAAGCAAGGGGGTCGAGACCTCCAGTGATTCAGAGACAAAATCCGATTTAGAGATCAAGGAACTGGATGACGACCAAGTTCCTATCTCTGAAGCATTGAGGAAAACGAGAAGAACAAAGATTAAAGTTGAAAGGAGGACCAAAAACAAAAATGACCCCATTTTTGCCAAGAGGCCGAGCACTAGGTCCATGGACGCCTCTCCTATAGCTCCTCTTACCATCTCACCTGCCAAGCCAAAAGCCAAATCACCCAAGGTTCCATCTCCTAAAAATCCCTTCCTAGAAGTCTTTAGAGATGTAAATTTTCAGGAAACGATGGAGATAATGAGAAAAAGAGATTTCCTCAACGAGAAGGGATTCTCTAATAGAGTAGGAGCACTACTAGAGTTCGTAAGCAGAGTTATCTCACAGTACAAGTGGTAGTAGTTCTGTGTTCACCCTGAGGAGGTTGTGTTGCCTTTAGTTCAAGAATTTTACGTCGGCCTGAGGGAGGAAAATATCAGTATGGCGATAGTGAGAGGGAAGATGATCAGTTTCTCTTTAGTGGACATCAACCGGGTGTACAAAATCAAAGCACCCCTACATCCAAGAGGGAATGATGTCATCAGGAACCCCTCGACCAAACAGATGAAAGAAGCACTAAAATTAGTGGCCAACAAGGGTGTTCAGTGGAAAGAATCCCAAACGAATGTGAAGACTCTAGTGCCAAGCGACCTAAACCGAGAATTGGCAGTTTGGCTTCACTTTTTGAAAAAAAAATTGATGCCAACCACCACGATAACACCATCTCAATAGATAGAGTTATGCTACTCTACTGTATTATGAAGGGGTTGGAGATCAACATAGGGAGCATTATCAGGGAGGAGATTCTAGCCTGTGGAAGGAAAAGAGCAAGAAAGCTTTTCTTTGGTTTGCTTATCACCCAACTTTGTCAGAGGGTGAAGATAGTTCCTTGCAAGGACGAGGAGCGTTATTTCTTCAAGCCGACCATTGACTTGTCCTTGATTGGGAAGCTCCAGCAGAATAGCATCCAATGGAAAGATAAAGCCTCCACATCTCAAGCCACTCCACCATCAGGGCTGAACATGGCGTCTCCATCCCAACACACTCCTTTTACAGGGCCCTCATCATCATCTGAAGCCCTAGCCATTGCCTACTGTCACCTAGATCAAATCAGGGATAACCTGAGGACTTATTGGGCATATGCAAAGGAGAAGGATGAAGCCATTAAAGAGTTTCATCTCTCTATTGCCCCAAGTATTGCTCCGGTCTTTCCAGATTTCCCTTGATCCCTGCTGCCTCAAGAAGATAAAGATTCTAATGATGAAGATGATGAGAACGATGATGAAGAAAATGATGAGAAAGAGAGTTCCTCGGACGAGGACTAGGGGAGTTTTATGAGCCCTTTACAAGTTGCTTTTTGTATATAATACTGTTTTGTTGCTTGCTATTTTTTTTAGTTTCAGCATGTTTACATTATGTTTTTAATTGATTAGTTGTTGTTTTTTATTGCTTTAGTTGTTTAGTTTGTTAATAGTTATGTTCATAGAGTAGTTTAGATAGCTTGTTGATAGAATAGATTAGGTAAACATGGGTTTTCAATCTTTTCTTAGAAAAATCTGCTTGCTGCTTTTGAGCTTAACTTAAGGAAAAAAATCAACTTTAAGAAAAATTGCTTGATAAAATGTTTTGGAAAAAAAGTATGTTTTGAAAGTACTTTTCTTTTAAGCCCTTGATGATGATAACTAGAGCTTTATTCTATCTCAAAAGTGCCACCGTCACAACTGAATTGTTTTCTAGTCATAGGCTTTCCATTAGTCTTTTTCTTTACAAAATTTTCTTAAGTCTAAACTTCCTCGTGATTAACCTTCTAACACCCTAGGAGAGTTTAGCCTTGAAGTTTTGGAAAACAAAAAAATTCCTTATGCAAAGCCCATGCCTCAGTATATATCATGAAATTTTATATTTTAACTTTAAGTTTTGGAAAACAAAAAAAGCCTTATTACTAAATTTTGGAAAACATTGAGAACATTGTCTAACTTTAAGTTTGGGGGGTGCTTTATGCTTTATGTTGTATACCATGTTTTTTTGTAAATTTGTACTGCTGGGAAAAGAATATGTGCTCAGTATATATCATGAAAAAAAAGAAGAAAAAATGAAACCGAGAGTTACTCCTCCTTCCCAAGGGTTTACTGAGTATCCAGGGCTATTCATGACACCCATGGTTTGCCACTGCATGAAAGGTTTACTTAGGGAAGTGAGTATCATTCCAAGGTTGTGAACTTTGCTCGTAGCTAGATATTTTCACCACAAAGTGTCGATAAGCTAGAACGAAGGTGAAGATGACAACAAGGATACTCTTTGGAAAAAAAGAAGTTGAATAAAAAGAGCACCAGCAGTCAAATAAGTTTTGGGGAGATAAAAAAAGATCTAGTAATTCATGTATGCTCAAGGAACCTCAAGTTTTGTTTTTCTTAACTAAAAGGACTACACTAGGCTCAATGAGTAGAAGTTAGGTAGTTTAAACACGTTGGTTAGGATGGACTAGGGAGAGTTTTGCTTTGAAAAAGAACAATAGAAATCTTCATGCCTAGGAAACTCAGACGTTGTGACTGGCACTAGAGTAGAACCCTCTCTTGAAAGGCAAACTATTTAGAAAACGATCTTGAAAAACATGTTTACTTCATTCCATGTCACTTGATTTGCAATTTAAAGTTGATGCTAGTACCATGATTGACAATTACATATGAACCTTAACATTTTGGTTTGCAATTAGTATTGAGCTTTTACATTTTGATTTGCAATTAAAAAGTTGATCTCTAACGTTCTGATTTGTTATTGCTCGAGGAAAAGCAATGAGTTAAGTTTGGGGGTGTGATAAGGGTAAAAAATATACCTATTTTACCCTTATATTTAGCTCATTAATTATCTTGTCAAAACTGTATGTTTTAGATCAATTTTACTGTTCTCGAGCTCAAAATATGTTAAAGTTATTAAGTTAGGGTGTTGAGAGTTACTTTTGTCAAATTATGCTCATTTGTGCTTAAAAAGACTCAATTTTAAGGGAATTTGACTAAGTATCTAGTTGTGCAGAAAAACAGAGGAAAAGCTAGAATTTGCCCAGAAATGTGATAACATTTCTGGGAAGGCAAAATGAAATGCGATCACATTTCTGGATAAACAGAGGCAGTTCTGAGTCTACCGTGGATCGTTTTGAACGAGATTTCTTCGCACCTAACCGGTTGTTTTGACCCCGAAACTGACTGGGCTACCTACCAACACCTATTTCGTAGCTCCTCAACCAATTCCAACACTATATAAGCTCGAGATTCGAAGTCAAATTCAAGCAGAACTCATTTGGAAGAAGATGGTGGTGACAGAACCCTAGTTGACGCCTATGAGTAGGGATGCCCGAGGTCCTTCTTAGATGACTAAATTCTAACCTTAGTTAGACATAAAACCTCAGGGTTTGTAGGGATTTTTACCCATTCTCACTTTGTAAAAGCGAGAGAGGGGAGTGTCGAGCGAACTCTAGAAGGATTGGATAAAATAGAAAAAAACCCTAGTATTTAGCTACTGTCATTATTTCCAGCTTGTGTTACTTTTCATTTATCTGTATTCTTTACATCTTATTTTCAATTAAAAGGTACTCAATTGCACTTTATCTCACCATGAGTAGCTAAATTTCGTTGAGGGGTTCGATATGGTGAATTCCCTTATGGTTCAATAACTTGAAAGTGTTTTATTTGCTCAAGTATTGTTCAATGCATGTCATTCTTTATTGATTATCATTATGATCTTGCTGAGTTTAACTTGATCACTTAGACTTTGCATGCTATGTGAGTATGATCTCGAAAGGGACAGACGATATCGGTTCTCATAAAGGTGATATAGGAGAAAAAGCTCGAAAGAGATTGTTCGGTGGTATAGGGCAAGTTGCCTAAGGCACCCTATATCAACTATAGGGTTATAGATTGCATTCATGAATTATCTATGTCGGAGTCGAGTCACAGAAATGTGCATAACGGTACTCGCTTAGCCTGCTAACGGTTCTTGGGAGCAAGGCCAAATAGAAGTTAAATTTGACCCAATGCATTGAATAGACTTAAGTTGAATAATCCATGATTAAAGTTATTGCCTTTGGGATGAATCCATGTCGTATACCTCGTTTTATTTATTGTTGTTATTCTTTATTCATTTACCTGTGTTATTTATTTTTCTAAAAATCAATCATCAATCATTTCTTTGGTTACCTATTTTTAAGCAATCAGTTGAGCAGTTTCTTCTTCAAATCCGAATTTCCAATTTAGTCATCGTGGGATCGATACCCTTGGAATACTTCTAAGGTTTTTATTACTACGTGCGATAGTGTATACTTGCACTGAGGTTGGCTGAATTTATCTTTATTATTATTTATCATCGTAACTCACATCCATCATTCTGCCTCTGCCGCACCAGTAACTTCAGGGGTAAATAGACATTTGACCCAGCTCTAGTTACGAACAACCTTTGAAAGGTCGACTTACTAATCATGGTTATATCGGTTGGACAAAAATATATCTACACTGAGGGGAGTTCAACTATCGGACTATAGTGGAGTGTATCGGTAGTTAACGAATGTTGGTTAACTGAGTTAAAAGAGTTTAACCAATTAACCTCAGATCGTTGGAGCCCATGATCTGTATGTCCATTAGGTCCCCCTGCTAGCTCAAAGGGAATGAACCTTAGAACATATGTGATGAGAATGTTTGAAACGTTCAATTACATTATTGGGAGTTATTTTTAAATTATGTTCGATAAATTTAACGTTAAAGTTTAATTACGTATTAAACTATTAAATTAGAGAGAGTTGGTAATATTTAATTATGATTTAAATATTATCGGTATATAATGTGTACGATACATATTTTGGTTCAAATATGAATAGGGATTCATATTCGAGATATCGTTAAGAAAGAGACCGAGATTGAGAAGGTCGGATTGGTGTGGTTGATTAATTTAATATTTGATATTAAATTAATTTGTTTTTAATTATTAAAATGAAAATTTATTTCAAAACTAAAGTTTGTTTTAATTAATTAAATAAGAAATCAATTTTATTTTATGTTAATTAAATCAAGAGGTTAAAAATCTCATGTTGACACCTATTATGTGACTCACCTTAAACCCCTTGGACGTGTCTCCTTTTGGAGAGTTTCTGAGTCCTTGATCTCTACCATAAAAGGCTGAAATCAGGTTACACAAATGATGACGAAAGTGCCTTTAGCTAAAGTTTTCTTCTTGAAGAACTTGCTGAAATTTTCTCTCTTTCTCTCACGCATATTCTTGCAACAACCAAGTTTTCTTCACTTGATTCATCAAAAATTCGAGTCCCACAACTCGCTCTAAGGCCGAAGGAGAGCAGGAAAGAGACTTGTGGTCGTCTACAACCCGATTGTGTTGAGAATTCATCCACGGAGCTCGTCGATTTTGTCCAAAACGGTTGGTACTTCTTTGCTCTGTTTTTCGTGCGATTTTTGACATGCTTTTAATCCTAAAATTAATTGAAATTGTGAGGCTTTCGAGCCAAATTGCTTCTGCTAGTGTCTCGTACACTCCTTCATTTGGTATCAGAGCAGATTTGGGCTCTCAATTTTCATTAATTTTAGCTTTCTGAATAGTTTTATTCATATGATGAATGTTTGGGGCTAAAGTGGATTTGATTTCTGTTTGACATCGATTTACCTTCAATTCGTTGAAATTAATTGTAATTGTCTACATGTTTATGGTCATTAATGAGTTCATATGGAGTCTGTAAAATTTGGGAGTCATTAGAGTCCATTAAGGCCGTCAATTTGGAGAAATTTGAAGACTGTGCAAAATTGGAAAAAACAGAGCATGAAGAACACTTGAAATCTAGAAAGAGGGAATAGATGACGGGCCGGTGAATGTGTTAATATCTAAATTACGGAAGCAATTTTGGATATTAGGCACTTAATAAGCTCAATTTAATCAATCTTTGCATGCTATTCATGAGAAGAAAAATACAGACAGAATACCAACCTCTTTTAAATGGTGAAATTGGTTGGATTCTTTTGTTGTTTCTCTTCACCAAAGTATCACGAACCACCACTGGATCTTCCTTTCTATCCTCAAGCCTTTGGAGTGGATTGTGGGATCCTCTAGTGATGGAATTTGAAGGGAAAAGCTTGAAGAACAAGCTTATGGAGGTGAGTTTGGTGCGTGAGTATTTTGGCAGCAATTCACTAATGTTCAAGCTGTGGTTTTTCAGCCTTCTTCCTCAATTTTATAGAGGGACCAAAGCTGAAGAAAACACCTATGGATTGACACCAATTCAACCCACAATTAGTGGGAAATGGTGTGGCTTAAGAGAGGGGAGTGCATGGGTTTAGTAATCATGCACTCCACCTCAAAAAAATCAATTTATTTTGATTTTAATTAATTCAAGATAATCTTGAAATTAATTTGTTAATTATTTAATTTCAATAATCTGAAAAACATAAAATCTAATTTTAATTTTTCAATTTTAAATTGATTGAAAAATAATTATTAATTCATTTTATATCTTATTACTATTTTGCCATCAATCCCAAACATTTCCAAAATGTTATTTTTCAACCATGAATCCATATTCATGTGTTTGATATTTAAATCATATTTAAATATTAAATATCACACAACCCGATTTTCACAAACCCTGACGTATCGATAACGTCAAACCTATCCAACCATTTCCCTAAACTGAATTCAAAGTAATTCATATTATATCCATCATATTGTTCCAAAGGTTAGTTTCGGGCTAGCAAGGGGACCTAATGGACCTACAGATCACGGGCTCCAACTGTACGAGGTATAACCGGCTAAACCCTTTTAACCTAGCTAACCAACATCCGTTTACTACCGGGACACTCCACTATAGCTTAGCAGTTGATAATGAAAGATGTTGGATGAATATGTTAGTAAAAAATGATAGATAATGAAATAAGAATAATTCAGCCAACCTTAGTGCAAGTATACACTGTCGCACATAGTAATAAAAACCTTAGAAGTATTCCAAGGGTATCGATCCTACAAGGACTAAATTGGAAACACAGATTTGAAGAAGAAACTGCTAAAAGATTGCTTAAAATAGGTAACCAAAGAAATAATTGCTGATTGGTTTTTTAAAATGAACAAAACCAATAAGTAAGGAAATAACAATGATAAATAAAACGAGGTGTTTGATGTCGAATTTTCCTACCGCAAGCACACGGGTCAAGTAATAGTAAAGTGATTGTGAAAGCGAGTGTCGTCCTCTAGATCGGATTTTTAATCAATTCTAATTACCGAAAATAATTTTGTCCAATTTTATTTAGGGAACCAAATAAAGTGAGAAATAATGGAAATCTAACAAAAAAAACAATAAAAAGTGTGACAATCTAACGAAGACAACGGTCTTAGGGAGTTGATTTCACCAATTGGGATTATGGATTAATTAATGGATTTTTAACATGCTATGATTCATAAATCAAGCAAACAAAAATCATACATACCTCTCCCGAGCATACGTAATTTTCTCACATGCAATGAACCCGATATCCCTATCTAAATCCATTAAACATGCAAGGCATTAAGGTTAGTCATTTTTACTGATTTCTATAATTAACTATTATCCCCCGATCTCTAGCTAAATTCTAGTTATGCATAATGATTTCTAAGCTAACTCCCCTCTCCCGAGTTAGATTCAAACACAAACATAAATCAATTTATGGCCAGTAAATTGAAAGCATTAACAACGCAATTATGCATAAATTAAATCAATAACAACAATCCATACATTCAATCCATAAAGTGCCCAACGGCTACATCAATCCCTAAGAATTAAACTTAGCTACACATAATCCGTGTTACGATATACACTTAGTCTAAATAAGCCATACAAACTATTAGAAAAGAAAAGGGAAAAGAGAAGTAAACGCTAAGTAGGCCCAGACTGCACGTCCCCATCACAATCCTCACGAACAAAGCCTTGAAATCCACTTTTCTCCTCTTGCTCCAGCTTTCACAGCAGCCTATCTATCGAGTTTTTGGCCTCCAAATCGTCCAAAAGAAGTCCCCCAAGAATCCCTAATCGCGAAATATAAAAAGGCTGAAAAATCGTCACAGCATCGCGACGCTGTCGCGATACCGCGCATTCTGGAATTGAAATTCACACAGCGTCTCGAAGCTAGGGTCACACCGTCTCGACGCTGTGACCTTTTGCCACGAGATCACCGAAGGAAAGTCTGAGCGTCGCGACGCCCTAGTTGGAGGGTCTCGACGCTGGTCAAGCTTTTGCCCTATTTCATATGCTTCCAACTCGATTCTTTTCAATTCTTTAGCCTCTTTTCATGTCCCGAACACACGATTAGCTCCAATATTTATTTCCTACAAATACAACATGAAAATGCATGATTTTGACCATTTAAATATAAAAGACTAGCTAAATTGATCAGGGAAAACTAGCTAGCTAAGCTCGCTATCAGTGTTCAATATAGATTCATCCCAATGGCAAATAACTCTAATCATAGCTTATTCAACCTAAGTCTATTCAATTCATTGGGTCAAATTTAACTTCTATTGGGTATGGTTAGAAAGCTTATTCAATTTCCTACAACTTTGATGAAGAATTCGTGAGCCAAAAATGACTTGAAGTAGGGTTAAATTTAGGAGAAAGATAAAGGGTAGCAGAGAACCTCGAATCTCTATTGTCTGTGTGCGGGGCATTTCTGGACACATTGGTTGGGAATCTTGTTTTCATTTGTTCAGGTAAGTTGTAGAGTGTTCGAAAATAAAGAGTTTGATGTATAGTACATTAATTTTGGTTAAGTATTGAGGAAGTTATGGGTGTTGGAAGTTAGGGTATAGAATCTGGAAAATCTGGAAAGTAGAATGTGAATGTGATTCTTAATTCAATTGTTTAGAAATTCATGAGCATGGAAAGACAAAGCTATCTATGGTTCTAATGCTCGGTTTTGGTTGTTTGACAGGCCAAGAGGAAATAGGTCGAGTCTACAGACCAGGGAACTAGCTAAGATAGTGAGTGACAAAACGAATTTCGTAAATTGTTTCCAACGGTTGTTCTTGTTTAGATGTTTTACATGTTTTTCTATGAATGATACATAGTTTTTATGAATGGTTTCAAGCTTATGTTATGAGCTTAGATTTTCTAATGAGGTTTATAAATTAGCACGTGATTATTGAGTTTCTAAAAAATAGTTGAAGCGACATCCTTTTAAGCCAAGCATGTATTAGCAAGAATTATTTAAAGGTTTACGGTTTTTCCACGAGCAAGCTGAGTAAGCTTGAGTTTTACGAAAGATAACGATAAGCAAACATGTTCTAATGTGGTTTCTAAGATTTCTATTGACTACATGACTGAGATATTGAGCCCGAGGCTATATGGTACAGTGTGCACACAGGTTATATTCCGTTGTTGACGTTGAGTGTATCCTGTGACAACGATGCTGTCGTGAGTGTTGGGTGGGCCCCACTACGACAAAGACGATGGGAGTGTTGGGTGGGCCCCACTACATCGTATGACATGTAATTGTTGGTTGTACTGGGCGTGCCCTACACAACGTAGATCGATCATGTTAGTTAAAACGTCTGATGTACTTGATATGCCTTGCTAGATTTTTCATAACGTACTGATGAGTTATTTGAGAAAGCCTTTATCATTACACGTTTATGTTAAACGCTTTGAGTGAATATATTTATACATTTAAAGGTTTATCACGTGTTCCGATTTATGGATTTTGAGTTTCAAATTTAGTCACTCACTGGGCTTCGTAGCTCATTCTTTCAAAATGTTTTTCCACTTTTCAGGTAGAGATCGAGCTCCCAGTGCCTGATACATTGCCAAGGTTTGCTGAAAGTTCCAGATCAAGCTCCAGTACGTGGGTGGAGTTGTATATTGAGTCTGTCCATATTGTAATGTTTTGTAAGGATTGGATAATGTAGTTCTAGAGGTCGTGCTTGTATAAACCCCAGTTGTATATGTCTTTGGTTGTGATATCAACATCAGATTATTTTCCAAACCGAGTAATGTCAGGGCGGCACCTCGTGTATGTTGAATGGTTTTCAGGGATTCCGCTGTGTTTTGTTTCATGTAGAATATTTTATATCTAAGATTAGTATTTTTATCAGGTTCAACGTTACAGGAAGGTCAACGGGTATCGTTAGAGGAGAACGATGTTTGTTAGCTTCACACCATCTTTCGGGCTAAGCTAGCAGGTGGTTCGAGAGGGGGTGTGACATAAGAGCTCCATATTAATTGCAAATCAAAATGTTAAGTTTCATGTGTAATTGTCAATCATGGTACTAACATCAACTTTTAAATTGTAAAACAAGTGACATGGAATCAAGTAAACATGTTTTTCAAGATCGTTTTCTAAAAAGTTTGCCTTTCAGGAGAGGGTTCTACTCTAGTGCCAGTCACAACGTTTGAGTTTCCTAGGCATGAAGATTTCTATTGTTCTTTTTCAAAGAAAAACTCTCCCTAGTCCATCCTAACAAATGTGCTTAAACTACCTAACTTCTACTCATAGAACCTAGTTAAGAAAAACAATCTTGAGGTAAAAATGAGCGTACATGAATTACTAGACTTTTTCTATCTCCCCCAATCTTATTTGACTGCTGGTGCTCTTTTTATTCAACTTCTTTTATCTTTACCTTCATTCTAGCTTATCGAAACTTTGTAAAGATATCTAGCTACGAGCAAAGTTCACAAGCTTGGAATGATACTCACTTCCCTAAGTAAGCCTTTCATGCAGTGGCAAACCATGGGTGTCATGAATGCCCCTAGTTACTCATAAACCCTAGGAAGGATAAGTAACTCTCGGTTTTTCATATAAATATATATATATATATATATTTCATATATACTGAGCACATATTCTTCTTCGAGCAGTACACATTTACAAAAAGCATGACATAAGTACAAATCATAACGCACCCCCCCCCCAAACTTAAAGTAAGACAATGTCCTCATTGGCTTTGTTTTTTAGACATGGGCTTAACATGAGGCTTTTTATTTTTCAAAACTCCAAGGCTAAACTCTCCTAGAGTGTTAGAAAGGTTAAACACGAGGAAGTTTAGACTTAAGACAATTTTGTAAAGAAAAAGACTAATGGAAAGCCTATGACTAAAAATCAATTTAGTTGTGACGGTGGCACTTTTGAGATAGAACAAAGCTCTAGTTATCATCATCAAGGGCTTAAAAGAAAACTCCTTTGAAAACATGCTTTTCTTCAAAAACTGTTTCAAGCAAATATTCTTAAAGTTGATTTTTTCTTCAAAAAGTTCATAGGTAAAGCTAAAAAACAATAAGCAGGTTTTTAAAGAAAAGATTTGAAAAACCCAAGTTTGTCTAATCTGAACTATCAACAAGCTATCTAAACTACCCTATGATCAAAACTATTAACAAACTAAACAATTATAGAAATAAAAACAGCAACTATACAACTAAAAACAGAATTTAAATCATGCTAAAACTCAAAAAACAGCAAGCACAAAAAACAGTATTATGTACAAAAACAATAAGTAAAGGGGTCAGGAAACTCCCCTAGTCCTCGTCCGAGGAACTCTCTTTCTCTCCATCATCTTCTTCATCATTTTCATCTTCATCTTCACCAGAACCCTTGTCTTCTTGAGGTAGCAACGATCGAGGGAAATTGGGAAAGACCGGAGCAATACTTGGGGCGATAGAGAGATAAAACTCTCTAATGGTCTCATCCCTCTCCTTTGCATATGCCCAATATGTCTTCAATTTTTCCTTGATTTGATCAAGCTGGCGGTAGGCAATGGCTAGGGCTTCTGATGACGATGACGACCCACATATGTAAAAGGAGTGTGCTGGGATGTAGAAGCTACATTCGGCCCTGATGGTGGAATGGCCTGAGATGTTGAGACCTTATCTTTCCTCTGGATGTTGTTCTGTTGGAGCTTCCTGATCAAGGACAGGTCAATGGTCGGCTTGAAGAAATGACGCTCCTCGTCCTTTCCTGGAACTATCTTCACCCTCTGACAGAGCTGGGTGATAATTGATCCAAAGAAAAGTTTACCTGCTCGTTTTCTTCCATAGACTAGAATTTCATCTTTGATTATGCTCCCAATGTTGATCTTCAACCCCTTCATCATGCAATAGAGTAGCATAACTCTATCTACTGAAATGGTGTTGTCGTGGGTGGTTGGCATCAAGCGGTTCTTCAGAAAGTGAAGCCAAACTGCGGATTTTGGCTTTCGATCACTTGGCACTAGAGTCTTCACCTTCGTTTGGGACTCTTTCCATTGAACTCCCTTGTTGGCCACGAGTTTTAATGCTTTCTTCATCTGCCTGGCCGAGGGGTTCCTAAAAACATCGTTCCCTCTTGGATTTAGTGGTGCCGTGATTTTCTACACCCTGTTAATGTCTATAGAAGAGAAGCTGACCATTTTGCCTCTCACCATCGCCATACTGATGCTTTCCTCCCTCAGGCCGGCGTAAAATTCACGAACCAAAGGCACTACAGCCTCCTGAGGTTGAGCACAGAAATCCTTGTTGCACTAATCCGGAAGCGTACGGTTGCCCAAGTAATATTAAAACGAAAAGTATAACGAGTATTGAATCCCCAGGGAGGATGTACGATATTTAAGCAAAGCAATTAATTTGATCACTAAAAATACTTTAGTCAAATATTATTTAGGGACCTAATCATGATGCTAAAACGAATCAAGAATTAAAGCAATTAAAGAAATTGAATGATCAATCAAAGAAATAAAAGAATATGGAGAAAAAGTTGAGTGAGAAGCGGGGTCTTGAAAATCAGATTATAGCTAATTAATTATTATAACTATCCTTTCTCATTGTCCGACTAATTATAATCCTAGAATCTCCGTTAATCACATAGGTTCTCTTGTCGGTCTCCCCTAATTATAATTAACTCATATTAACAACCTAAGTGTCATTAGCGCCATTAAAATCGATAATTAATACGCTCTGATTCATTATCGGAATCTAAGTCTAACCAACTAATCTCGCTGTCACTACGAGCAGTTAAACTTAGTTGCATGAATTATGATCTATCCTAATTTCTCTCCGTCGAGTTTCCATTAGGAATCAAATCAATATATAATTGGCCAGATCATATACAGCATTACGAACATCCATACAAATAATTAGTAAATGGACAAGAGATAGGCAATCATAATAACAATTAACTATGAACTTTCATTTCAAGACCCCAATATGGGTTTAGCTATACATAGTCACAATATCCAAAATGTACATAATAATAAGCATAATTTGGAGCAAAATAAGGGTAAGGAAAGTGACCGTCGAGAACCCCGTCGCTTGCGCTTGGAGTCCCTTCGACACTCCGAGCCTCCTAAAGTGCTCACTACAAGATTCCCACAAAAATCTCACTCTCAACCCTAAAAAAGGCTTGAAAGCCTTGAAAGAATGCTCAAAGAGAGCAAAGGAAAGGAATGGAAGAATGGTGGGTGAATTGATTAATGCCAAAATGGGGTGCCAATGTAAACCCAGGACTTCTCTAGGATCATTTTCCCTTGTCATCTATTGTTGGTTTAAATTGTTGGGATTACTAAGTTAAAAGATGAAAGTAAAGAAAAGGAAAAGGAAAAGAAAAATGGAAGGAAAAGAAAAAAAAAAACAGAACAAATGTGAAAGAAAAAAAAAGAGAAAAGAAGGAAGTGGGAATGGACAGCAAGGAAACCCACCACCGACAACCACTCTATTCAGCCCATTTTCATTCCATTCCTCATCCTTTTCCATTAAAACTTTCAGAGCACTTTAAGAAGAGAGTGAAGGAGGAGGAAGAAGAAGAATTTCGTGGTTTGAGGTTGAAGAAGATAGGGAAAAGCTCATGCAAAGCCAGCCATTGCAGAATCTGGGTTCAACCTGTCAACCTCTGGTGTTTTAGTCGGTTTGGGCTACACAGAAGGAATCAAGAGGTGAGGTTTGGTTTTCTTGAAAGTTAGTTCATTTTCTAACAAACTTCATGAAGGAAGCTTGACCTAAATCGAATGAGAAGTTGATGGTTTTTGGATTGGAAAACAGAGCACAGGATTTTCGGGCAAACCAGGAGGATCTCTGGTGTTCTCTGATGTTTTGAGTATTGTGGAGTGCACAAGTCGAATCCGAAGCTCTATCTGGTATGGTTAGAAAGGGTATTCAATATCCTACAACATTTGTGAAGATTCCGTGAGCCAAAAATGACTGTATTTAGGTTTAATTTAAGGAGAAAGATAAGGGGTAACAGAGAAGCTCGAATCTGTGTTGTCTGATTTCGGGGCATTTCTGGACAAATTGGTTGGGCATCTCGTTTTCATTTCTTCAGGTAAGTTCTAGAGTGTTCGAAAATGAAGAGTTTGATGTATATTTCATTAATTTTGGTTAGTTATTGAGGAAGTTATGGGTGTTGGAAGTTAGGGTATAGAATCTGGAAAATCTGGAAAGTAGAATGTGAATGTGATTCTTAATCCAATTGTTTAGAAAATTCATGAGCATGGAAAGACAAAGCTATCTATGGTTCTAATGCTCGGTTTTCGTTATTTGACAGGCCAAGAGGAAATAGGCCGAGTCTACAAACCGGGGAACTAGATAAGACAGTGAGTGACAAAACAAATTTTGAAAATGTTCTTAAACGGTTGTTCATGATTATATGTTTTACATGCTTTTCTATGAATGATACATGGTTTTTGTGAACGGTTTCAAGCATGAGTTTTGAGCTCAGATTTTCTAATGAGGTTTATATACGAGCACGTGGCTAATGGCTTTATGAAAAGTAGTTGAAACGATATTTTTTTTAAAGTGAAGCATTGATAGCGAGCATAGCTAGCTATCTTTAATTATTTAATTTAGCTAGTCTTTTATGATTTTTGGGCCGTTTTATTGTGCTTTAATGTTTATTTTGTAGGAAAAGGTTGACTGGAGCTAAAATGAAAAAGTGGAGTTAATCGGGTGCTCGGGATGCGAAAAGATGCAAAAGAAGGAAAAGAATCAAAAGGGAAAAAAGTCAAAATTCGGTCAAAAGGTGACTAGCGTCTCGACGCTAGCATTCCTTATTCGGATAGGCGCGAAAACGTCGCAGCGTCGAGACGCTGCGACCTTAGCGTCTCGACATGTGTTAGCAAATATTGTTTAATGATTTAAAGTTTTTCACGAGCAAGCTGAGCAAGCTTGAGTTTTACGAAAGATAGCGATAAGCAGGCATGTTTAAATGTTTTCATGTGATTTTCTGAGATTTCTATTGACTACATGACTGAGATATTGAGCCCGAGGCTATATGGTACCGTGTGCACACAGGTTATATTCCGTTGTCGACGTTGAGTGTACTCCGTGACAACGATGCTGTCGTGAGTGCTGGGCGGGCCCCACTACATCGTAGGACTAGAAACGTTGGTTGTACTGGGCTTGCCCTACACAACGTAGATCGGTCATGTTAGTTAAAACGTTTGATGTATTTCATATGCCTTGCTAGATTTTTATTGACGAATTTGCGAGATATTTTAGAAAGCCTTTTCCATTACACGTCTATGTTAAACGCTTTGATTGAGCATATTTATATGTTTAAAGGTTTATCACATGTTTTTGACTTCCGGATTTAGAGTTTTAAGATAGTCACTCACTGGGCTTCGTAGCTAATTCTTTATAAATGTTTTCCACTTTTCAGGTAGAGATCGAGCTCCCGGTGCCTGATACACTGCCAACGTCTGCTGAAAGTTCCGGATCAAGCTTCAGTACGTGGGTGGAGTTGTAAATTGAGTCTGTTCATATTGTAAATGTTTTGTAAGGATTGGATAATATAGTCCTAGAGGTCGTGGTTGTATAAATCCTAGTTGTACATGTCTTTGGTTATGATATCTATATCAGGGTATTTCCAAACCGAGATATGTCATGGCGACACCTCGTGTATGTTGATATGTTTTCGGGGTTTCCGTTGTGTTGTGGTTCATATGGAATATTTTATATCCATGATTAGTCTGTTTATCAGGTTCAACGTTTCACTAGGGTCAACAGGGATCGTTAGAGGTGACGATGTCTGTTGGCTTCAAGTCGTCTTTCGGGCTAAGCTAGCAGGTGGTCCGGGAGGGGGTGTGACAGCCAAGGGGTGCCTTTTATAGGCCCGGAATAGGGACAACGTCGCGATGCTGTGACGTCACTCGACTTGCTTGGCAAGAAATGGGACAGCGTCGCGCCGCTGTCGTCCTAGCGTCTCGACGCTGTGACGCTTCCAGAACATCTCCTCGCGGGCTGGGCTTGAAACTTGGGCTTCCTCCATTCTTTTTGGATCTTCACTTAAATTGTTGACTTTTGGGCTTCCACTTTGACCCATCCTTGGAAAATTGGCTTGATTTACTCATTTTTGGGCCCTTTTTCTCCAAAATTCCATAATTTGCTCCTCAGGACAAAATAATGAATTTAATTAAATTTTCTAAATAAAAACACAATAAAGGCACTCAAAAGCCTAATAATTTTAGGACTAAAATAGCGACATTTCTTCCCGCTATCACACCCCCAAACTTAAGCTTTTGCTAGTCCCGAGCAAAATAAATTCAAAAGATGCATGAAATAGAATCACTCAAGCCTCAATGATTTTAGACCTCTCAAGCAAATATGGAAAACATGCAAGTACAATAAGCAAGCACCGCATACTCATGAAGAAATCTTAAAAGAATTTGAACTTAAGATTGACGAATAGCATTCTCAAGACTTATCTAATGATTATTTTACTAACCTAGATTAGTCTTATGGCTTTCTCCATTTGTTTTCCCCCTACACTTGCTAAGAGTCCCTAATAGGTCAGAGTTCTACTATCATGCAAACAAAGAAACTAGGGCGCGTGTTATTTTCCTTTTTCAGGGGGAAGCCAAACTCACAAATATATATTTTTTCTGTCTTTTTCTTTTTCTTTTGCTTCCACCCAAACTTGCATTTTTATATCTAATGGTACTAGCTTTCACACTACGATGCAGGGACCCTTAACCCGAATTTTATTCTTGGTTGGGCTAACTGATCAAACCGTAGGTAGCTCTTTTTACCCCTAGACTTTTTTCTTTTATGCAAGCAAAAAATTTTCTTTGAAACATATATTTCTTTTTTCTCTCATTTCTTTTGTTGCTTTCTTTTTTTTTTTTTTCCTCTCAACAGGCATAGCATTTTTTTCCACCTAGTTCTTAAAACAGTCAAGCATGAACTCCTAGTGTTAGAAACTAAGCCTATCAGAGTGACAACAAACTTATAAAAACTATAATAAAAATCTAGATTTTCAAAGATTTCATAAGATAAGTTTATTGCATGTTTTAGACATTAAAACTAAGTATCATAAAATTTTAAAATTTCACATTTTCTGCTATGCTCCCAGATTCCACAACATATAAACCATACTCCCTAAAACTTCTAAAATCATATCCTCGACTATCATTGCTATCTACTCATGCATCTAAAAGAATTTAATCATGTTCAACACAGCGAAAGCCTCCCCCCCAAGCTTAAACTAAATATTGTCTCCAATGTTTAAAAACAATAAGGCATAAAGAGGGATACTGAGACTTCCCTGAGTCAGGAGCAAATCATCCTCCTCCTTTGGACCGAGAAAATGGGATTTTTGGAGCTTTGGGACTTGCTAAGGTGATCTTGCGAAACAAAATTGGATCACGAAGCAAGGAATTTATTTACCGCAAAACTAACTAAATTTAAATTCTTGGGTTGCCTCCCAAGCAACGCTTTCTTTAACTTCTTTAGGTCGACGAGGCTCGACACACTCATGGAGGCTCGAAATAAAAATTCTCGTCATCCTCCGGGCTCTGAAGAAAATCTCGTACCGAATGACATACTGCAAACAGGGGGAAAAAAACTTTCCCCTGGCCCGTCATCACTAAACAGATTATCATAGTAACAAGTCAAGAAATATGTGGCAGCATTAAATCTTTTCTCTAAATCTCTATTTTCAAAGCAATTATTTACAGAGTCATCTAGCGTCATGATATCAACTGGTCTCGGATCTAAGGATGGCCTATCCACTAAACCTACATTCATCAGATGCAATCTCTATATGCTCATGCTCTTGAGACTCAGTATTCATAAAAGACTCAACCAGGCTATCATACGACTCATCATTATCATAATAAAAGAATTCAACAATACTAGGGTCAGATTCTATACTATCAACACTATCAGGACCCAAATGAAAACTATCAACAATTTCAGGGTCCGATTCAATATTTTCAGTCATGTCAGGATCAGACTCAATATTTTCATCTATCAAATAATCCTCTAAATTCAATGCAGGTAAGTCATGTATTGTAGGCATTTCGATGTCATTCTTCAATTCAGGCATTTCAATGTCAATCAATTCATTCTCAAACAGAGGATCATCAAAGAATGCATTAGGATTAAAATTTTCATCATCCATAGGTGCTTCCCCTAGCCCTAAGCCAAGACTAAAGTCTTCCTCTTCATCATCGTCAGTCAATAATTCTAGACCAATCGAATAACAGGTATGCAAACTACACACGACTCATCATGTCCAAAAATATTGAAAACGACTTTTTCATCATCAACATTCAAGGTCAACTAACCAGTGTGAATACTGATCTCAGCTTTACCTATGGCTAGGAAAGGTCTACCCAAGATAATGGGTACTTCCTTGTCCTCTTTCATGTCTAGCACCACGAAGTCTATTGGAAAGATGAATTTGTTAACTTTCACCAATACATCCTCCACAATACCCATCGGTTGGGTGATCGATCTGTCAGCAAGCTGGAGGATAATATCGGTGTCTTTCAAACCTGAAAGTCCGATCTTCTTGTACAAAGAGTAGGGCATTAAATTTATACTTGCTCCTAAATCACACAAAGCCCTATCAAAAGACACATTTCCTATAACACAGGGAACAGTAAAACTCCCTGGGTCCTTTTGTTTCAATGGTATCTTTCCCGTAACAATGGTGCTACTGTTCTCAAATAACCTAAAAACTTCTTTCTTAGACAAAATTTTCTTCCTAGACATCATCTCTTTCATGAATTTTCCATAATTAGGCATGTTATAGAGAGCATCAACTAATGGAATATTCACATAAAGCTTTTTAAACATCTCTAAGAATTTTTGAAATTGTTCATCTAGCTTAACATTCTTAAATCTTTGAGGAAAGGGTAACTCCCTATAATCGAAGGTAGGACATTCGCCCCTCATTTTGGGCGAGCTGATGTGCGACCCTCTGTCATGGTGGTTGCACGAGACTACTTCCTCCTCATCTATCTTCTCTTCCTACTTTTTCTTTGAACCTGCAAAATTGTTAGTGCATTCAAAATTTAAATCACAAGAGCTAAGAGGACTTTGGGATCTTTCTGTGGAGGCTTTTTGTGCCTCAGCTCGTTCATCTTTATCCTTGCTCGTCTTTCCTTCTTTCTTCAGCTTCCTCTCTTCATCTGAGTAGTCCTCCAGTTTTCTACCACTTCGTAGTGTCACCATCTTGCACTGCTCTCTAGGATTGGTCTCAATATCGCTTGGGAACTTCCCTTTTTGAAGGGCGTTTACTGCAGAAGCGATCTGTCCTATCTGCACTTCCATGTTCTTGAGAGCCGTATCGTGGTTATTTACCGCTGACTGGAGACTTACATTCAACAATTTATGCTCTTTGATAAAAAGGGCCACCATTTCCTCCAAGTTGCTTTTCTTCTCTAAAACGCTTGATGAAGCAAATCCTGGTGGTGGTTGAAACACATTCTTGGTGTTGGAGTATGAGACGTTCTCGTGGTTACGTAGATTTGGATGGTAGAAGTTTGACACTCTTTGAGTGAACGTTCGATTTCCAACATATTGAACTTCTTCGACATCTTGACTTTCTTTCTTTTAATATCCTTTTGCCAAAGTGGAGATGTACGTGACCACCCCGGAAGAAGTAAGCTTGTTCAGCGCGTTCGTCAGCGATGCCATATGCGCTTGTATCGGTTGACTCATCGATCTCATATATGCCAGCCTTCTAGGATATTGCTCCCCTTTCTGTAGGCCATTGATAGCTGGTTGCTGCCATCTCCTCCAAAAGATCCTTTGCCTCAGTCACCGTCTTGGATAGAAAACTTCAACCCGCTAATATATCAAGAACTGTCTTGGTAGAAGGATTCGATCCATTGTAGAATAATTGCACTTGAAGCCAATCGGGATAGTCGTGTCGTGGGCATCTCCTAAGCATCTATTTGTATCTCTCCCACGCCTCATATAACTGCTCCTCATCCAACTTTCTGAACGTTTCAATTTCTGTATGGAGCTTTATGGTCTTCGCAGGCGGGAAAAATTTTTGTAAGGAATGCCTGAGAAAGCTCGTCCCAGGTACTAATGCTTCCTGTCTCGACTGACTCTAGCCAATCTTTCGCTTTGTCTTGGAGGGAAAATGGAAATAACCTCAATCTGATTGCATCGGCTGAAACTCCGTTCATCTTTATTGTCCCACATATCTCTAGGAATGATCGGAGATGGGAATGTGGGTCCTCTGAAGGATGTCCCTTTAAAGAATTATCTCTCACCATCTGGATCAGTCCCGTATTTAATTCAAAATTGTTCGCTTTAATTAGGGGATAAACAATGCCAGAATTCTCAGTCGGGAGAACTGGATACAGAAAATCTCTGATTGCTTTGGGAGCGTCGTCTTGTTGGTGGGCCATTGTTTTCGTTAATCTTCTTTCTCTACAAATTGCTCTAATTGTCCTGTCAATTTCAAGATCTAGAGGAAACAAATTAACCACCTTATCTCTTCGCATGCACTAACCCCCAAATTAATCAAGATTAAAAAGAATAAAAAAAATATTCACAAAAAGAATAAAAGAAATATATTCATAACCAAAATTAATATTTAGCCTGTTTTGTTAATGTAAAAAAAATTATTTTGCTTAAAAAAAATCTATCCTCCCCGGCAACGGCGCCAAAAACATGTTGCACTAATCTGCAAGCGTACGGTTGCCCAAGTAATATTAAAAGGAAAAGTATTCCGAGTATCGAATCTACAGGGAGGATGTACGATATTTAAGCAAAGAAATTAATTTGATCACTAAAAATACTTGAGTCAAATATTATTTAGGGACCTAATCATGATGCTAAAACGAATTAAGAATTAAAGCAATTAAAGAAATTAAATGATCAATCAAAGAAATAAAACAATATGGAGAAAGAGTCGAGTGAGAAGCGGGGTCATGAAAATCAGATTATAGCTAATTAATTATTATAATTATCTTATCTCATTGCCCGACTAATTATAATCCTAGAATCTCCATTAATCAGATAGGTTCTCCTGTCGGTCTCCCCTAATTATAATTAACTCATATTAACAATCTAAGTGTCCTTAGCGCCATTAAAATCGTTAATTAATACGCTCTGATTCATTATCGGAATCTAAGTCTAACCAACTAATCCCGCTGTCACTACGAGCAGTTAAACTTAGTTGCATGGATTATGATCTATCCTAATTTCTCTCTGTCGAGTTTCCATTAGGAATCAAATCAATATATAATTGGCCAAATCATATACAATATTACGAACATCCATACAAATAATTAGTAAATGGACAAGAGATAGGCAATCATAATAACAATTAACTATGAACTTTCATTTCAAGACCACAATATGGGTTTAGCTATACATAGTCACAATATCCAAAATGTACATAATAATAAGCATAATTTGGAGCAAAATAATGGTAAGGAAAGTGACCGTCGAGAACCCCATCGCTTGCGCTTGGAGTCCCTTCGAACAACGCTCCGAGCCTCCTAGAGTGCTCGCTACAGGCTTCCCACAAAATTCTCACTCTGGACCTTGAAAAAGGCTTAAAATCCTTGAAAGAATGCTCAAAGAGAGCAAAGGAATGGAAGAATGGTGGGTGAATTTATTGATGCCAAAATGGGGTGCCAAGGGGTGCCTTTTATAGGCTCGGAATAGGGACAGCGTCGCGACGTTGTGACGTCACTTGACTATCTCGGCAAGAAATGGGACAGCGTCGCGACGTTGTCCTCCTAGCTTCTCGACGCTGTGACGCTTCCAGAACATCTTCGTGCTGGCTGGGCTTGAAACTTGGGCTTCCTCCATTCTTTTTGGATCTTCACTTAAATTGTTGACATTTGGGCTTCCACTTTGACCCATCCTTGGAAAATTGGCTTGATTTACTCCCTTTTGGGCCCTTTTTCTCCAAAATTTCATAATTTGCTCCTAAGGACAAAATAATGAATTTAATTGAATTTTCTAAATAAAAACACAATAAAAGCACTCAAAAGCCTAATAATTTTAGGACTAAAATAGTGACATTTCTACCTACTATCACTCCTTCCACTTGTACTGGAAGATAACTCTGCTTACGGACTCTAGCAGTGCCCCTGCTCTGTTAGAGAATCCCTTCTCGTTGAGGAAATCTCTTTTTCTCATGATCTCCATCTTTTCCTAAAAATTTACATCTTTGAATACCTAGGGGAATGGATTTTTAGGAGATGAAGCCTTAGGTGATTTGGCCTTTGGTTTGGCCGGTGAGATGGTAGGAGGAGCTGTTGGAGAGGCGTCCATGGACTTGTCCTTGGCCTCTTGGAAAATAGGGGGTCATTCTTGTTTTTGGTCCTCTTTTCAGCTTTAATCTCTTCTATTCCCTTTCTTCTCAATGTTGTAGATGAAGGGATAAAAGCCCCACGTAGCGGAAAGTATTACCGAACCTACTCAAAGTCTTAGATTCTAATTGAAATACCAATACAATTTGCAAAATATTACAACAATAAATCTATATTTAATGGGCTGTAAATAGGCTATAAACATGCTAAAAGATCAAATAGATTGATCCTAGTGATCAAAGATTTCATAGAAAACTTACTTTTGTAGAAAGCCTTGATCAATTCGTCTTTTCTTGCCAATAAGATTGAAAACGCAGCAACCCTCTTGTGCGAACACCACCAATCGGCTACACCGGTATATCTCTAAGACTTCTTGAAGCAGGAGACCTGTGGGAGTCTTTTGGGAGAGATCTCTGAGAGAAGGAGAGACAATGGGATGCCTTTCACCCCACCCCAGGGGGTGAAAGGCATCCCGTTATAACTAATTATAATATATATAAAATGCATGAGCATGCTTTATAACCTAAGGTGGGAATTTAAATTTAAATGACATCCATAAAGCATTTAAATAGCGTATAAACCGATTAATTGGCCCCTAGGAGAAAATAAAGCACATAAATTACAATAATTTAAGCTATTTTATCCTATTACAACCTTCTGCAGCTCCGAACTGGACCAAAACCGCTCCAAACATGCCAAAACCGTCCAAACTGGGTCAAAACTGTTAAATAAATGGATCAAAACCGCTTGAACCAGCTGAAAAACTACTCAACCAGTCAAAAACCGCTGCACAGTCAACGAATCGGTCAATTCTCGCTTGAACCACGCTGAACCGGTCAAAGAACGGCTTGGAACCACGGCTCCTCAGTTGGACCGTGCACGAAATCGATATAATACCGGTATATCTCTAAGACTTCTTGAAGCATGAGACTTGTGGGAGTCTTTTGGGAGAGATCTCTGAGAGAATGAGAGACAATGGGATGCCTTTCACCCCACCCCAGGGGTCCTATATATAGGTAAAGGTCTAGGAATAAGTTCAAATCTATTATCTGAACAATTTCTAATTTTAATGAATAATTAATTAATTCCATAATTAATTAATTATCCAATTATATATCACATATTTAATCTCAAGGATTTTATTAAAATTAAAATTAATATGAATAAAATTCATATTATATTTATTTGAACTTTTCAAATATTTTCTCTCATGAATTAATTTTTGAAATTAATTAAAAAATTATATTATAAAGTTTTATAAACTTTATATTATAATGTATCAATATACATTATATGATTTTCCCAAATAAATTGAACACTTTCAATTTAAAATTTATATTTATTTGCTTTAAGTCTTTTTACGAGCTACCAGTGGGACCTAATGGACCTACAGATCAGAAGCTTCAACGATACTAGACTAATCAGCTTAAACTAATTAACCAAGTTAGTCTCCATTCGTTAACTGTGGGTCACTCCACTAAAGACCCACAGCTGCACTCTTCTCACTGTAGAACATTTATGTGTCCACGGATATCAACCAATACAACAAGTTAGTCTTTCACGTGTGTTCGTATCCCAGCTGGGTCAAATTACCCTTTTACCCATAGTTTACATCTTTGTCCTTAAGTTCCCAGTGCTCCTCTAATGAACAACCTGTTTGAGGTCCAACCAACAAACAGAAGTCCCTCTCGTGCCATAGAGAGGGTTGGGCTCATTGTTCAAGTCCCGGAGACACCACTTAAGGGAACACACCTCTACTTACCCTAGAGTCGGGATGGAGTGAATTCCATCTTGTGTGATTATGTTCCCAGCTCCCCACTCGGTATTGTCCCCAAAATGGTAGGCTTATTGAGTCGACGTGCTGGCCACTCTCACCCATACAAATCAAAGGACAACCCCTCGTGAACATGAGTCCATAATCCACTAAGGATTGAGACCGAGTTGTCTAGGTCATCCTAGTGAAATAGAAACCAAGTCAACTAACGGTGTTATAGTTAGTGGTTAACTATTTCGCGGTCTGGTCTTATGCAAACTCATTGCATAGGATACCCCCACTTGCATGTCAACTACATGAACGCGTTGGTTCATTGCATTTGTATCATAATACAAAGCGGTCCGTATCTATAGTGTCACCAGGATAAGGTACCCAACCTTATCCCTACACTATAGACCCTTTAGGTTGAATCTTAAACATTAATCCCCGTATGTCCCTCCATACTAGTTCAAGCCTCATACTATCAGCCTAGGATGTTTAGTTTATTGGATTAGGGTTAATAAGACAAGATCTACTAAATATAAACAAAATAAACTATTTTATTAACGTTTGATAAAATGTTACATTTACAATCTACGAGTTTTAGGACATAAAACCCAACAACAAAGATATGAAATTAGTCATCATCCAGCTCCTTGATATTTGAATCGGATTATGTTTCAGAGTCACTGGAGGTCTCGACCTCCTTGCTTTATTTCTCTTCTTCATCCCTCTTCTCTCCCGAAGAGGTGCTATCAGCTGCTGGTGGGTCATATTTGAATAGAGGTTCCAACACCTCATCAGCTGGTTGTGTTTCTAAGGCCGGTTCCTTGCCTTCCTCAGAATGCGGCCCAGATGCGATCACATTCTGGCCTTCATCCTCTTGATCTTTTTCTTTTTCTGAACTTTCTTCACTTGATCCCTGTTCGTGGTGTAGACGACTTACAGCAAGCGCACGGGTCGTAACAAGTAATATAAAACGGTAGTAATACCGAGTATCGAATCCACAAGGAGGCGAAGCGAAAATTAAGCAAAAATAAAAGCTCTTGAGCACTAAAAGTACTTAGGCGAAATAATATTTAGGGAATAGCTCATGCAATAAAAAGGATTTAAAATTCATAGCAATTACAGAAATTAAATTGATAAAAAAAAAATAAAATATGGAGAAAGAGTTTTCTTTTAATGGGAAGAGGGGTCTTGAAAATCAATTATTAGCTAAACTATTGCTATAATTATCTTATCTCATTGCCCAACTAATTATAATCCTAGAATCTCCGTTAATCACATAGGTTCTCCTATTGATTTCCCCTAATTGTAATTAATTCATTTTAACAACCTAAGTGTCCTTAGCGCCATTAAAAATCATTAATTATTACGCTTTGATTCATTTTAGGAATCTAAGTTTAATCAACTAATCCCTGTGTCACAACGGGCAATTAAACTAGTTGCATGGATTACGATCTATCCTAATTTCTCTCCGTCGAGTTTCCATTAAGAATCAGATCATTACACAATTGGCCAGATTGAATAAAGCATTAAGCGCATCCATACAAATAATTAGGACAAGGGCAAGAGACAAGAAATTACAACAATATTTGAACTATAATTTCATTTAGGGACCCCAAATTGGGGTTTAGCTACACATGGTTAAAATATCCACAATAATTACAATAGAAAGCATAATTAAGAGCATAAAAGGAAAGGAATTTACCGTCGAAAAACCCCTTCGCTGACGCTTGGAGCCCCGCCGACTACTCCTATGATGCTCCCAAAACTCCAAAAATATTTCCCACTAAAGAATTCTCTCAAAAAGGCTAGAAAGCCTCGAGAGGGGCTCCAAAGGAGCCTAAGGAAAGAAGGAAAGGAATTGATTCCTTGATGGATTGTTGGATGATAAAATGAGGCACCTTGGGGCGCCTTTTATAGGCCTGGAATGGGGGTAGCGTCGCGACGCTACATTGCACAGTGTCGCGACGCTGCTATGCACGCGTCTTGTTGCCCAAGAAATGGGTAGCGTCGCGACGCTATCTACACAGCGTCTCGATGCTGACCCAATTTCCAGAATTTTCCAACTTTGATTTGGGCTGATTTTTGGGCTGATTTTTGGGCCTTCTCTTCATTTCTTTTGGGCATTTTCATCATGATTGACCTCTTTGGATCCCCTTTTGATCCAAGCTTGGATTTGGGCTTCATTTGCTTCATTTTTGGCACTTTTTCTCCCAAAATCACCAATTTTGCTCCTAAGGACCAAATAACGAAATTCATTAAATATTTTCATTTAAAACACGATTAAAACACAAAAAAGCCTAATAAATTGGGACTAAAATAGCGACATTCCTGCTCGCTATCACACCCCCAAACTTAAGCTTTTGCTAGTCCCGAGCAAAATAAATTCTAAAGATGCATAAAATAGAATCGCTCAAGCCTCAATGATTTTGGAATTCTTAGGATAGAATGGAAAACATGCAAGTGGAATAAGCAAGCACCGCATACTCTTGAAGAAATCTTAAACTAGATTGAACTTAAGATTAATTAATAACATGCTCAAGACTTATCTATTGATTCTTTTACTAACTTAGATTAGTCTTATGGCTTTCTTCATTTGTTTTCCCCCTACACTTGCTAAGAGCCCCTAATAGGTCGGAGTTCTTCTATCATGCAAAAAAAAAAGAAGTTAGGGTGCCTGTCATTTTTTGTTTTTCATGGGGGAGCAAAACTCACAAGTGACTTTTCTCTTTTCTTTTTCTTTTGCTACTCCCGCAAACTTGCATTTTGATATCTAATGGTACTAGCTTTCACACTACGGTGCAGGGACCCTTAACCCGAATTTTATTCTTTGGTTGGCCTAATTGATCACACCGCAGGTAGCTCTTTTTACCCCTAGGCTTTTTCTTTTGTGCAAGCAAAAATTTTCTTTTCAACAAATTTTTCTTTTCTCTCATTTTCTTTTGTTGCTTTTGCTATTCTCTCAACAGGCATAGCATTTTTTCCTACCTAGCTCTTTAGAACAATCAAGCATGAACTTCCTAACATTAGAAACTAAGCCTATCGGGGTGACAACAAACTTTATAAACCATAATAAGAATCTAGATTTTCAAAAACGTCATTAGATAAGGCTATTGCATGTTTTAGACATCAAAACTAAGTATCAAAAAATTTTAAAATTTCACAATTTCTGCCGTGCTCCCAGATTCCACAACATATAAACCATTTTCTCCCAAAATTTCTAAAATCACATCCTTGGCTATCTATCTATTCATGCATCCAACATAATTTAAATATGCTCACACAGCGAAAGCCTCCCCCCAAACTTAAACTAAACATTGTCCCCAATGTTTTAAAAACAGTAAAGCATAAAGAGGGATACTGAGACTTCCCTGAGCTAGGAGCGTTTCATCTTCTTCCTTTGGATCCAGAAAAATGAGATTTTTGGAATTTTTGGGTTTGCTAAGGTGATCCTGCAAAACAAAATTGGATCACGGAGCAAGGAAAATTATTTACCGCAAAAACAACTACCTAAACTTTAATCCTTGGGTTGCCTCCCAAGCAGCACTTTCTTTAACGTCTTTAGCTAGACGAGGCTCGACACGCTTACGACGGCTCAAAATAAAAATTTTCATCATCCTCCGGGCCCTGCAAGAAATCACGCACCGAATTGCATACTACAAACAAGGGAGAAAAAAAACTTTCCCCTGGTCCATCTTCACTAAAGAGATTATCATAATAACATTTCAGAAAATAATCTGCTGCATCAAATCTCTTTTCTAAATCTCTATTCACAAAGCAATTGTTAACAGAGTCATCAAGCGTTATGATATCTACTGGTCTAGGATCTAAAGATGGCCTATCAATCATGTCAGTCCATTCATCAGAAAAAATATCTACATGCTCAGTAGATTCCTCAGATTCAGTATTAAAAAATGATTCAACTAAGCTATCATATGACTCGTCATCAGAAGAATTAAAGAATTCAAGAATTTCAGGATCAGATTCTATACTATGCACAGATTCGAGTTCCTCTGGGTCAGATTCTATGCTATAAACATCATCAGGACACGAATCAAAGGTATTAACATTATCAGGGTTCATGCATTCAGGAATGTCAAGATCAGACTCAATAGATTCAGTGTAATCACGATCAGACTCAAAATTATCTATCAAGCAATCTTTCTTATGCATTTCATGCTCATCCTCAATGTCAGGCAATTCAATGTCATCATCAAAATTATCCATTTCAGGAAAATCTAATTCATTTTCAAAGGAAGGTAAATCATCAACTACAGATCTTTCATTTTCACAAGCAGGCAAGTCTAATTCATTCTCAAATAGAAGATCATCTAAATAAGCATTATGATCAAAATCCCCATCATTCATAAGCATTTCTCCTAAGCCTAGGCCAATATTATAGTCTACCTCTTCATCTGTAAGGATTTGGAATTCTCAATTCTATTAAAGCGGAAGAAAAATTGGGACCAATTTGCAGTTAATTTTATTTATAAAAAAATATCATTACATTGGCAAAAATCATAGAACGAATTCTATAGAAACTTAAGGCAAAGCATACAATTTTTAGATCTAAATCTAATAGGGAGAAGCGAACATACCGTCATTGTCGTCTCTGAAATATCAAAAACGCCTTTCTTGATTTTGGACCAAGCGTCAACAATTGGGACTCCACCAATTGATCTTTCCCGCTATAACTCTGAGATTATGAACGTAGTTGTGGGACTACCTAATCTTGAATGGGAAAAATTCTAGAGAGAAAATTCTCCCTAGAGTTCTTGGGTTGAGAGAATATGAGAGGGAGGCAAGAGAGAATGCAAGAGTGCATTCTTGTGGTCTTATGTTGTAGTACCTAAACCCTATGTTTAGTGTTCTATTTATAGGAGAAAGGCCATGAATAAAATATTCATTTAAAATCAATTATTTCCATAACTGATTTAATCTTTTCCATAATTAATCAATTTCATGACCAACTAATTCCATGACCAATCAATTCAATAATTGATTAATCTTTTCCATAAATGATTGATCACTTCCATAAGTGATTAAATCATTTCCATAAATGATTAATCATTTCCATAATTGATTAATTTCAAATTAATTAATTCTTTAATTAATTAATCACCAATTAAATATCATATATTTAATTTCAGACCTTCTATTAGTTAATTAATTAATTACCCAATTGAATATCATATATTTAATTTGAGGCCTTCAATTAATTAATTCTATAATATGAATCAAATTCATATTAAAATTTGAACTCCTTCAAATTCTCTTATATCCTATAAATTTAATATGAATCAAATTCATATTAATATTTGAACTTCTTCAAATATTTATTTCTCTCATAGACTATAGTTTAATTAAATGTAATTTAATTTAAACTAAATTGAATAATTAATTAATTCATCTTCTAATTAAATACCATATATTTAATTAGACATATATTTGAACTCTTTCAAATATATCAATCTCTCAATATAATAAAATTTAATATAAAATTAGACTTTATATTTTAATGCATCACTATACATTATATTAATTTGTATCTCGTAAAATTAACTTAATCCCCAATATGAATTTGAACTACTCAAATTCTCTCAAGATATATTTGTTCCTAATTACTCTTTACGAGCTAGCAGTGGGACCTAGTACAGATCAGAAGCTCCAATGATATGAGGTTAATAGATTAAACTCATTAATCAGGTTAACCAATATTCATTAACTGTGGGTCATTCCACTAAAGACCCACAACTGAACTCTTCTCACTGTAGAACATTTTTGTGTCCATGGATGTAGACCTAAGCCGGTAAGTCAATCCTTCACGAATGTCCGTAATCACAGCTGGGTCAAATTATCGTTTTACCCCTATGTTACATCTGTCTCCTTAAGTACCAGCGCTCCTCTAATGAACAACCTGTTTATGGTCCAACCATTAAACAGAAATTCCCTCTCGGACCAGTGAGAGGGCGGGATCCCTTTGTTCAAGTCTCGGAGTCACCACTTAACGGAACACTCATCTACTTCACCTAGAAGCGGGAAGGAGTGAATTCCTTCTTGTGTTGTCATGTCTCCAGTCTCCCACTCGATCTTGTCCCCAAAAAGGAAGGCATATTGAGTCGGCGTATTGGCCACTCTCACCCATGGTAATCAAAGGACAATCCCTCATGAGAAGGAGTTCATGACACACTCAGGATTAAGACTGAGTTACCTAGTGTAAATCGGTATTCAAAAACTGTGATCTATTGGGTATTATGTAATGCCCTAGTTTATTGTATTTGTAAAATGTTATTAATACAAGTACTTATTCACTCACTGCTGTTATAGATTATAATACATCCCACTAAGCATGAGTTTTAGTGCAAGTGGGAGATTGTTAGGGTTAGTGCCCTAAAACTCGTAGATAGTGAACGAAACAAATTATTATATACTTGTTCGATAAAGACGTTATGGAATTTTTGTTCACTCAAGATTATTAAAAGAGTGAAATGCATGATAAATAACCTTAAAACCAATAAAATAGTATCCTTGGCTATGACATGAGTACTTGAACTATATGTTGTGACATAAACGTGGATCAAGTTCAAGTAATAGCCTAAACAGGTCTATAGTATAGGGATAAGGCTCGGTACCTTAATCCTAAGAAAACTATGTGACGCGGCCCACTTTGTTTGAGTACAAACGATGTGATCCTAAAATTGTTCATGTGGAGACATGCAAGTGGGGGTGTTCTATGCAAATGAGTTTGCATAAGACCATGACCAAGAAATAAGTCACTCTTGCTTTATAACGCGTCGTTTACTGACAAGACTGACTATTTCAAAAGCGATGACCTAGGTAACTCGATCTTAATCCTGAGCTAACTAAGAACTCCTGTTTATTCGGCCCTATCCTTAGATCTACATGGGTGAGAGTGGCTCAACATCGTCGACTCAATAAACCCCCCATTTTAGGGATAGGAATGGGTAGATAGCTGGGGACATAGTCTTGGAAAATGGAATTCACTCCTACCTAATTTAAGGATAGTAGAGAGGTTGTTCTCTTAAGTGACTGACTCCGGAACATGAACAAAGGGATCCTGCCCTCTCATTGGCTCGAGAGTTTTTAGGTTTAGTGGTGGGACCACAAACCAATTGTTCATTAGGGACTCAACTAGAGACTTAAGGAACAAGATGTAACTTCAGGGGTAAAACGGACATTTGATCCAACTTTAGTTGCGAACAACCTGTGAAGGGTCGACTTACTAATCATGGTTATATCGGGTGGACAGAAATATATCTACAGTGAGGGGAGTTCAACTATCGGGCTATAGTGGAGTGTCCTACTGGTTAACGAATGTTGGTTAACTGAGTTAAAAGAGTTTAATCAGTTAATCTCGGATCGTTGGAGCCCATGATCTGTAGGTCCATTAGGTCCCCCTGCTAGCTCATATGGAATAAACCTTAGAACATATGTGATAAGAAAGTTTGAAACGTTCAAACATAAGTTAGGGAATTAACGTCAATAATATTCTAAAGTATTGACATAATGGTTTAATAATGTATTAAACTAGAATGGAGAGAGATGAATATATATATATATATATATATATATATATATATTTAAATGTGATTTAAATATTGAACGTTTGAATAGGAATTCATGTTCGAGATAATCGGTTTTGAGAAAGATCGGATTTAGGTGTGATGGTTTAAATTAATATAAGATATTAAAATTAAACAATTAATTAGAATGATTAATTAAATTTAATTTCTTTTAAATTAATTCTAGAATTAATTTCAATTAGAGAAATTAAAATGAAATTTTAAATTCAATTTCAAAATGGGTCTTGAGTTGGTGTATAATGGTGACACCAAAATTCCCATAAAATCAACACCTAATGGAATTTTTGGCTTGCTGTCTTCATCCAATTAATTTGGGTGCATGTTGTGGTTGTTTAAAAGGAGAAGAATGGCTGAGAAGGAATCACATTCTGTATTTTCTAAAAAGACACAACAACTTCATCTCTCTAAAACTTGGTTTTGAGTTATCAAGCTTCTCTCTAAAAATTAGTCACGTTCTTGAGTCCCACAACTCGTTCTAAGGCCGGAGAATAGCGGGGAAGATCTCGGTGGTTGTCTACAACAAGTTCGTGCAAAGAATTTATCCACAGTGTTGAAGAATTCGTCCATAAAAGGTTGGTAAACTTGAAACTCTGTTTTCGGTTTCTTTTATATATGTTTTCATAACTACAATTAAAGGAAATTTGAGTGTTTAGATCCAAATTGCTTCCGCACGTGTATTGTACACTCCTTCAATTTGTATTAGAGCATGAATTGAGCACTCGATTTTGTTTAATTTTAGCATGGTGGGTTGAATTTTGCATAAATGTTTGCTTGGTTGCTAAAATGGACTCATTATGGTTTTGGCATCAAATTAGCTTTAAATTCATGAATGAAAGTTGTAATTGTCTACATGTTTATGGGCATATATGTGTTGGCTAAAGTCTGTAAAGATTTCGGAGTCAATAGAGTAAAAATTAGGCTGTAATCGATCGAAGAAGACGAAGTGTTTGCTGGCCGGAAAAACAGATCATGCAGAAATCGTGTTTTCTGGGTTGCTGGATGAACAGCGTCGAGACGCTGTTTTGCTACCGCGAAAATTCAAAAAGTTTGAATTTTGGCGGTGGTTCGGTTCAAGGTTCATAATCCGGTCCGGTTCACCGCTCCTTGGTCCGGTTTGGTTGGTTCAAGGCTGGTTCAACCCACATTCATGCCTTTTTGGTCCGGTTCAAGCCTTTTATGGATGGTTCAAGCTGTTTCGAGGTGTTCGGGGCCGGTTCGGGAGCTGTCCAAGGCGTTTCTCTTATTTATTTAATTATTATTGTAATAATTTAGTTTAATTAGATTGTTTGGATGCCAAAACCGGTCCGCTTTAGTGTGTTTAATTATTTATGCATTAGGAATGTATGTTATAATTAAATTAGAATTGAATATGCATAAAGTATGTCATATAGATTTAAAATCCCACCATAGGAAAGCATGTTTCATGCATTAGAATTTTATTGTAAGTGTTGTAATAAACATTGAATCCTTGATTAGGATTTCATGATTACATGTATGTTGAATGTTTGAATTCGTTTAGTTCGTTTTAGTGTAAATTTTTTTTTAAATAAACAAAAACGAACATGCATGCAACATGAAACCACCTTAGCATAGATGAATGTTATAGGTTGTCTATATAATAAAGTGTTATAAAAATTGAGATAGACGTTAAAACCTATAACAAATATAAATGCATGCTCACTTAGGGTTAACGAAATCCAAAATCTCGTATGATTCGCATAGAATAGGTCGATATCTTGTAAAGCTAAGGTTACAAGTGAACTCACCCGACGAGATGCTGTCTAAGGCTGGAGGTATTTAAGTTGACGGTTTACGGAACACCTCCTACCTGGGCATCAAGTCGGTATTTGAGTTAGATTAACCCGAGTTTTATGAGCATGCGTAGACTAAAAAGGTTTAATTCACCTAGACATTAGAGTAATAACCCTTTATAAAGAGGTATAAAAGGCGTAGACTTAGATAGATTCGTTTAGCCGGAATTTACCTAAGTAATAAATAGACCCTAAAAGTTTAGAATACTTAATCTGAAGAATATGGTCCATGGGTTCCCTTTATTGGAACTATGTTTCTATTTATTTTTGTTTCGAATTGGTCAGGGGCTCTTTTACCTTGGAAACTCATACAGTTACCTCACGGAGAGTTAGCCGCACCCACAAATGATATAAATACTACTGTTGTTTTAGCTTTACTCACATCAGTAGCATATTTATATGCGGGTCTTAGCAAAAAAGGATTAAGTTATTTCGGTAAGTGGGAGGAAAAAGTATAAAAACATGATACTAATATCAAGTTTTACTCTCACATCCCCCTGTGTTCATACCGTGAGATCCATGCTTGACCTCGAGGCGCCCTGGGAGCGTCCTCCTACGGATGGTGTTTGCATGGGTCAATAACAAGGTGAATGGGAAGAGTGTTCATAGTAAGTGGGTGAAGGAAGCGTGTCAACGTGTCCTACGGTCTCTTCCATTAGGTTGCACCGTGAGATTTCTATGCGCCGCCTGCGAGTCGCCCTGGGAGCGATCACCCTACGGAGGGCTGGCGCATGGGATTCGGAACACCGCAAACTCCAGAAATGGATAGCTTTTCTTAGGGTCATTCCTAACATTAGCTCTTCCCTACGATAGCATTGTTAGGGTCGTCCTCTGGAATCTGAAAATGGCAGGTCACACTTACAAGATTGTCTTGACCGAACCAGCGGTAGCTAAGAACTATTGGATAAAGAGTTATTGTGACAATAGTAATTGGTCGAGATTGTCTTGATTCAGAGGAGGAATAGCTGACTGCCCTACGGTAGCGGTTATTCTAAACCGCTGAAGTATCGTTGCAAAATGTATCAAATCATATATACTTGGGTCAATGATTACTTTTGCTAAAGTTGATTGGATAATATACATATACTAGGTTTGGTGCAATTTTTAATACAAGTTATTTGTTTATTTCAGCAATATGTCAGATTATGTATGTGCTTTGTCGAACGCCAAATCAAACGGTTCAAAACATACTACTAAGAAAAACTTAAAACACGTGGCAAACAATTTAGGTATGGTTTTAAATGAGGAACGTCCTCAAACAAACTGCTTAGCCAAGAGGAACATAATCCGCGACTCAAAATCTGATTTATTGGTCTTGGAATCGTGTATAGTGGAAAACGATAGTATTGTCTGGATACTCGATTCAGGAGCCATTGATCACGTTTGTTCTTCAAATCAAGGAATGAGTTCCTGGAAACAATTACAAGCTGGAGAGATGACCCTAAAAGTTGGAACAGGAGAAGTCATCTCGGCTACTACAGTGGGAGACATAAAAGTATTCTTCTCGAAGGAACGTTACATAATATTAGATAATGTTTACATGGTTCCTAAAATTAAAAGAAATTTGATTTCTCTATCTTGCTTAATTGAACAAGGTTATTCAATATCTTTTTCTATTAATGAAGCGGTCATAACTAAAAGAGGTATTGATGTTTGCTCAGCAAACATGGAGAATAATTTATATGTTTTAAGATCAAATGAGTCTAAAGTTATTTTAAATAATGAGATGTTTAAAACCGCTAAGACTCAACCTAAAAGACGAAAAGTTTCTCAAAATACCTATCTATGGCACTTGAGGTTAGGCCATATTAATCTCAATAGGATTGGAAGATTGGTTAAAAATGGACTTCTAAACAAGTTAGAGGATGACTCCTTACCTCCTTGTGAGTCATGCCTTCAAGGAAAAATGACAAAACGACCTTTTTTCGGAAAGGGTTATCATGCCAAAGAGCCCTTAGAGCTCATACATTCGGACCTCTATGGACCGATGAACGTTAGAGCTCGAGGAGGACACGAATATTTCATCAGTTTCATTGATGACTATTCAAGGTATGGCTATCTCTACCTAATGCATCATAAGTTCGATGCTCTTGAAAAATTCAAGGAGTATAAGGCCGAGGTTGAGAACCTCTTAGGTAAGACGATAAAAACACTTCGGTCAGACCGAGGTGGAGAGTATATGGACTCGAGATTCCAAGACTAGTTGATAGAACATTGAATCACGTCTCAACTCTCAGCCCCTGGAACACCTCAACAGAACGGTGTATCGGAAAGGAGAAACAGAACCTTGTTAGACATGGTTCGTTCAATGATGAGTTATGCTCAGTTGCCTAACTCGTTTTGGGGTTATGCAGTAGAGACTGCAGTTTATATCTTGAACGTAGTTCCCTGAAATAGTGTTTTTGAAACACCGTTTGAGCTCTGGAAAGGTCGTAAAGCTAGCTTACGACATTTCAGAATTTGGGGGTGCCCTGCATACGTGCTAGAAGCAAACCCAAAGAAATTGGAGCCTCGTTCCAGATTTTGTCTATTTGTAGGCTATCCCAAAGAAACGAGAGGTGGATACTTCTTCGACCCAGAGGAAAATAAAGTACTTGTATCGACAAATGCTACATTCCTAGAAGAAGACCACCTCAGAGATCACAAGCCACGAAGTAAAGTCGTTTTAAGTGAACTATCAAACGAAGCTACAAAAACATCAACAAGGGTTGTTGATGATACTGGCACCTCGAGTCAATCGCGTCTTTCTCAAGATATAAGAGAACCTCGACGTAGTGGGAGGATTGTTAGACAACCTGATCGCTATTTGGGTTTAACTGAAACTCCAGTCGTCATACCTGATGAGGGAATCGAGGATCCATTAACCTTTAAACAGGCAATGGATGATGTTGACAAGAACGAGTGGATTAAAGCCATGGACTTGGAAATCGAGTCCATGCATTTTAATTCAGTATGGGATCTTGTAGATCAACCTGAAGGGGTTAGACCCATAGGGTGTAAATGGATCTACAAGAGAAAACGAGACGCTGTTGGAAAGGTACAGACCTTTAAGGCACGACTTATGGCAAAGGGTTTTACCCAGCGGGAGGGGATTGACTATGAAGAAACCTTCTCCCCTGTTGCCATGATAAAGTCGATCCGGATACTTTTGTCCATTGCCACGTTTTACGATTATGAAATATGGCAAATGGATGTCAAGACTGCCTTTCTGAACTGTAATCTTGAAGAAAGTATCATGTCTCAGCCAGAGGGGTTCATAGCTCAGGATTAAGAGCAAAAAGTTTGCAAGCTTAAACGATCCATTTATGGATTGAAACAAGCATCTAGATCCTGGAATATGAGATTTGATACTGCGATCAAATCTTATGGCTTTGAACAAAATGTTGATGAGCCTTGTGTTTACAAAAGGATCATCAACAACTCCATAGCTTTCTTAGTTTTGTATGTCGATGATATCCTACTCATCAGGAATGATGTAGGTTATCTGACTGACATTAAACTATGGCTAGCAACTCAATTCCAAATGAAAGATTTGGGTGTGGCACAATTTGTTCTAGGGATCCAAATTGTTCGAAACCGAAAGAACAAAACGCTAGCCCTGTCTCAAGTGTCTTATATCGACAAATTGTTAGTTAGATATAAAATGCAAAATTCCAAGAAAGGACTATTACCTTTCAGACACGAAATTAACTTGTCTAAGGAACAGTGTCCTCAGACACCTCAAGAAGTTGATGACATGAGACGTTTTCTCTATGCCTCTGCAGTAGGTAGCCTAATGTATGCCATGTTGTGTACAAGGCCTGACATTTGTTATGCAGTAGGGATTGTCAGTAGATATCAATCCAATCCAGGATTCGATCACTGGACAGCCGTTAAAAATATCCTCAAGTATCTAAGGAGAACGAGGGACTATATGCTTGTGTATGGTTCGAATGATTTGATCCTTACAGGATACACTGATTCTGATTTGCAAACCGATAAAGATTCAAGGAAATCTACATCGGGGTCAGTATTCACTCTAAATGGAGGAGCAATAGTATGGCGTAGCATCAAGCAAGGATGCATTGCAGACTCGACCATGGAGGCCGAATATGTAGCCGCTTGCGAAGCAGCAAAAGAAGCAGTATGGCTCAGGAAGTTCTTAACTGACTTGGAAGTCATTCCGAATATGCATCTGCCTATCACCTTGTATTGTGATAATAGAGGCACAGTTGCAAACTCAAAGGAACCTCGCAGCCATAAGAGAGGCAAGCACATCGAAAGAAAGTATCATCTCATCAGGGAGATAGTGCACCGAGGAGACGTAATCGTCACAAATAGCATCGGAGCACAACATTGCTGATCCATTCATGAAGGCTCTCACGGCTAAAGTGTTCGAGAGTCATCTAGACGGTCTAGGTTTGCGAGATATGTATAGAAAATAATCTAGGGCAAGTGGGAGGAATGTAAATCGGTATTCAAAAACCGTGATCTATTGGGTATTATGTAATGCCCTAGTTTATTGTATTTGTAAAATGTTATTAATACAAGTACTTATTCACTCACTGTTGTTATAGATTATTATACATCCCACTAAGCATGAGTTTTAGTGCAAGTGGGAGATTGTTAGGGTTAGTGCCCTAAAACTCGTAGATAGTGAACGAAACAAATTATTATATACTTGTTCGATAAAGACGTTATGGAATTTTTGTTCACTGATCAAGATTATTAAAAGAGTGAAATGCATGATAAATAACCTTAAATCCAATAAAATAGTATCCTTGGTTATGACATGAGTACTTGAACTATATGTTGTGACATAAACGTGGATCAAGTTCAAGTAATAGCCTAAACAGGTCTATAGTATAGGGATAAGGCTGGGTACCTTAATCCTAAGAAAACTATGTGACGCGGCCCACTTTTTTTGAGTACAAACGATGTGATCCTAAAATCGTTCATGTGGAGACATGCAAGTGGGGGCGTTCTATGCAAATGAGTTTGCATAAGACCAGGACCAAGAAATAAGTCACTCTTGCTTTGTAACGTCGTTTACTGACAAGACTGACTATTTCAAAAGCGATGACCTAGGTAACTCGATCTTAATCCTGAGCTAACTAAGAACTCCTATTTATTCGACCCTATCCTTAGATCTGCATGGGTGAGAGTGGCTCAACATCGCCGACTAAATAAACCCCCCATTTCAGGGATAGGAATGGGTACATAGCTGGGGACATAGTCTTGGAAAATGGAATTCACTCCTACCTAATTTAAGGATAGTAGAGAGGTTGTTCTCTTAATTGACTGACTCCGGAACATGAACAAAGGGATCCCGCCCTCTCATTGGCTCGAGAGTTTTTAGGTTTAGTGGTGGGACCACAAACCAATTGTTCATTAGGGACTCAGCTAGAGACTTAAGGAACAAGATGTAACTTCAGGGGTAAAACAGACATTTGACCCAGCTTTAGTTGCGAACAACCTGTGAAGGGTCGACTTACTAATCATGGTTATATCGGGAGAACAAAAATATATCTACAACGAGGGGAGTTCAACTATCGGGCTATAGTGGAGTGTCCTGCTGGTTAACGAATGTTGGTTAACTGAGTTAAAAGAGTTTAATCAGTTAATCTCGGATCGTTGGAGCCCATGATCTGTAGGTCCATTAGGTCCCCCTGCTAGCTCATATGGAATAAATCTTAGAACATATGTGATAAGAAAGTTTGAAACGTTCAAACATAAGTTAGGGAATTAACGTCAATAATATTCTAAAGTATTGACATAATGGTTTAATAATGTCTTAAACTATATATATATATATATATATATATCTAAATGTGATTTAAATATTGAACGTTTGAATAGGGATTCATGTTCGAGATAATCGGTTTTGAGAAAGATCGGATTTAGGTGTGATGGTTTAATTTAATATAAGATATTAAAATTAAACAAATTAATTAGAATGTTTAATTAAATTTCTTTTAAATTAATTCTAGAATTAATTTCTATTAAAGAAATTAAAAATGAAATTGTAAATTCATTTTCAAAATGGGTCTTGAGTTGGTGTATAATGGTGACACCAAAATACCCATAAAATCAACACCTAAATGGAATTTTTGGCTTGCTGTCTTCATCCAATTAATTTGGGTGCATGTTGAGGTTGTTTAAAAGGAGAAGAATGGCTGAGAAGGAGGGTGGATCACATTCTGTATTTTCTAAAAAGACACAACAACTTCATCTCTCTAAAAACTTGGTTTTGAGTTATCAAGCTTCTCTCTAAAAATTAGTCACGTTCTTGAGTCCCACAACTCGTTCTAAGGTCGGAGAATAGCGGGGAAGACTCTCGTGGTTGTCTACAACAAGTTCGTGCAAAGAATTCATCCACGGTGTTGAAGAATTCGTCCATAAAAGGTTTGTAAACTTGAAACTTTGTTTTCGGTTTCTTTTATATATGTTTTCATAACTAAAATTCAAGGAAATTTGAGTGTTTAGATCCAAATTGCTTCCGCACGTGTATTGTACACTCCTTCACTAACAACAAATCTAGAATCGTAAAATTAGAAACAACTCTAGGTACAAGTATATAAATCACTCCTAGAAATTTGCATAAGATATTCAGAAAGATCCACCAGTTCCAACTCAATGATGGCTAGATGTCTCATGTCTCTTATCTTCTAACAGGTAAGTTCACTCATATCACACTCACCCTCCAACGTAATCAAAATCAGAGAAGATAAAGGTTTTTGAAATATCAAAACCACAAGCAATGATATCTTTCGTATTCTCACGAGCAAGCCTCTGGCTCTCTTCCACAGAGAGATTTTTCCACATACACTTCTCATTGTCAGTGAGTTGTATCACAAGGGGCACCTTAAATGCATCTTGAAAATATCTACAAAAGTATCCAATACCTATATTCAGATGATGAGAAAAAATGGGCATCCTAATCCAAAAGCTCATGTCAAAACATAATCAATTATAAAACCTTCAATAAATAATCAAGTAATCAATAACTATATGAGTACAGTCTCTCACAGCCTTGAATAAATGAACTTTCTAAATTTGGTCATTCTTATTTGTATCTCCAATGACCAAAGTAGTTCCTATTTAAAAAATAAATTAAATGACGACGTGACATCAATTTCTTTCTTTCTTTTTTTTTAAGAAACCTCACAAAGATTGCATAGGCAGAAGGAAGAAAAAATAGCCTTTAAGGCCAGGGTAGTGGAAACCCCCTCCCAGAAACTACATCAATAAAGTTTTCCAATTGTTCATAATAGAAAAATAATGGATTATCTAATCAACATAAAGAAGAAAAGAAATAACAGTCGAAAGATTGATGATTGATTAAATTTGAAGGACATAATCAAGCAGCAAAGGAAGTTCTAGAAAAAAAAAAAGTGAGTAAGTTCACCAACTACAAACCTGTTTCAAAAATCTTGCACCAAATGCCCTCGTAACCTTTAGACGACCCTTCACTCTATCATTGAAAATGCATTGTTTGTCATCTGGGTGCTTCAGGCCTAGTACCTCATTGTTTGATATACATATGGAGAAGGAAATAGAAGGTTGAGCTTTACCAATCTCCAATGCTGTAGTATCAACCACTCAATCTAGCAAAGTAATTGAGAATGAACAAATATGAAAAACAAGAGCAAATTGTTACATCAAAATCTACTTCATATATATCCTGGGTTAGATTTCAATAGAAAGAAGTAAGAAAAAGAGCTTCAAGGAACAGAGCTCAAAGAAAGTGACGAACTTGAATTGCCTGGTCTTCTGTACTTGACGTTGAATTTTACCAAGCATTTGTCACTACTTAAAATGATTTAAAAGTTATGTAATTGAGAGGTACAAAAGACAAGACAAACGTGGTGTTAATGAACATGTGGAGACACCAGCTACTGCAATTGAGGTACAAAAGACGAGACAATTAAATTGTGAACTTGTGGCAGTGGAGCATCCATCAAATGAGAGTATTGGTGCATCAGATGAAGAAATCAACTCCAATCAACAAACATCACAACTTCAAAATTTGCTTGATAGCAACTACAATAGCACATCAAGCAGCATGCCAACTAATACAAGTATTGATGTTTTACACACTCAACAAGCCACACAACTTCAAAGTCTACCTGCCAACTATCACAACAACATAACAAATAACAGGCCAACTGATATGGAGTTTGCAATTCAGGAAGAATTGATAACTCCACAAGGAAATGAACCACATAATCCAACTGAAACAACATCCCCCACACTTTTAGTGCCTTAAAGCAAAGAACATGTAAGTATACTTCCAGACATTAGCAAAAATCTACATATTGATTTGTTCCGTCATTTTACAGGTACAAACACATCACACTCCAACACAGGCCCACTCCTTCAAACCAACAAAGAGAACTCACACTCCATGATTACAAGAAAAAAGCTTAATGACAACCTTCAACATAACTACTATAAGGAATCTGACAACTTAACTACAAATTATTAAGTATGTTCAACACATTACTAGTGCTTACTTATTGGTTTCTTATGAGATCCCTTCCTCAAAAGCAAGAAAGTTCAATCTAATTGTACCCACACTAGAAAAGGGATGAACCAAACTTGAAAATAAAGTAGACAATAACAAAAACCTATAAAGTAAAAATCATGATGAATGTACCTTCATAGCCAAGCAGTCTCCATGTTTATTCTTTATAGAACATTTACAATTTAGACTTACAACTCTAAAAAGAAATAAATAAGACTATAAAATACTTTTACTGATACAAAGAGATCTATAAAACCCAACATATTGTTTGCTCAATTTAGACTTACAACTCCATTGCAAATTGTTGATGTTGCTGCTATTTGGAGAGACAAACTGTTGTCATTGCTACAAATTTGGGGTAAGTTATCCACGAATACAACACAACACAAATACATGAACCCAAATAGCCTATAGAAACAAAAATAATGAATTTATGAATATCGAATAAGAAGTTAAAAACAAGTGAGAAAAAAAACAAAGAATCCATGTACTAATAATAAGCTCATAAATACCCTGAATTCAAGCCATAACCACCAAAATAATCGACTTCTTCACTAACTTTGGCCTCATTACTCCCATAAATGCAACTCCCACCTTGCTCTTCGCCATCTCGTAAACATGTAACAGGGGCCTAATTGAATAAAAATAAAACTAAAACCTCATCGCAATACATATTAAAGAATGACACATAGAAAACCCACAATAGCAAACAAGAACTATCAAATTAATGGTGTTGGACAAAAGATAACTCAGTTTGGTAGCGACAATGTTGAAGATACCTTGAAATGGAGCGGAATGCCGATTTTGGGGGCAATTCCTTTCTCGCCGGTGCAAAGCGACCTAAGATTCTCTAGCTTAGAATAAAATATGTTCTTAATAGACCTGAAATTTACTAAATATTACTTACCCACGACTCGAATTAACTGAAATCGCGGGAAAGATGAAGAAGAACGCTGCTGTCTGCGAAAGAGTTGTCGGAAACACGCCAAAACGCTATTGTTCGCGCTCTGATACTACCTGAGAAATGCACTCTGCCCGAACTCATAGCCCTCTGTTGGTTGATCGTTGAGGAAACAACGTCGAAGCTACTCAGATCGCTGGAATCACAAAGAAACAAAACACACACCGGAAGAACTTGTTGTCGTTGCTACCTACGTCGGTCGCACGCACACGACGTCGGAGATGGGAGGGAGGAGTGCAGCTGCCGACACTCTCTGTGGACACCGGAGTTTGATCGGAGGCGAGAGAAAGGGCGGTGGGAGTGTTACCCATTGGTGACTGAGAAGGAGAAAGAGAGATTAAAGAGATGGTTTTCTTCTTTCTTGCAAATGGCGGTAGAAAGGCAAAGGAAGAATTGAGATTTGTCGTAATGGGAGTGCACTTCTTTTAGAATTTTTACTTCCCGCTTTTTTTTTCTCCTTTTTTAATAGCTTTTTAGAAAAAAAAAAAGCTATATGAAAATGCTATTAAAAGTGATATTTGTTGTACTGGTAGAGACATATGGGGATCACTCTTCAAGAAACAACCTACAAGGTCTATAGTATAGGGATAAGACTGGGTGCCTTATCCTGGTGACACTATGTTTACGACCCACTTAGTATTTGATACAAACGCTATGATGCAATGTGTTCGTGTAGGGGACATGCGAGTGGGAGTATCCTATGCAATGAGTTTGCATAAGATCGAACCGCCAAATAGTCACCACTAGTTATAATTCTGTTAACTAGTTAGGTTTGTATTTCACTAGGACGACCTATAGTATAGGGATAAGACTGGGTGCCTTATCCTGGTGACACTATGGTTACGACCCACTTTGTATTTGATACAGACGCTATGATGCAATGTGTTCGTGTAGGAGACATGCGAGTGGGAGTATCCTATGCAATGAGTTTGCATAAGATCGAACCGCCAAATAGTCACCACTAGTTATAATTCCGTTAACTAGTTAGGTTTGTATTTCACTAGGACGACCTAGACAACTTAGTCTTAATCATGAGACAACTTAGTCTTAATCATGAGTTGATTATGGATTCCTGCTCATGAGAGATTGTCCTTTGATTTGTATGGGTGAGAGTGGCCAATACGCTGACTCAATAAGCCTACCATTTTGGAGACAAGACCGAGTGGAGAGCTAGAAACAGAATCATACAAGATGGAATTCACTCTTTCCTGATCCTAGGGAAGCAGATGAGTGTTCCCTTAGGTGGTGACTCCGAGTCTTGAACAAAGGGTCCTACTCTCTACGTGGAACGAGAGGGTTTTCTGTTTGATGGTTGGACCACAAAAAGGTTGTTCATTAGAGGAGAACTGTTACTTAAGGAAATAGAAGTGACCCAGGGGTAAAATGGTAATTTGACACCGTTGCTGTTACAGACACTCGTGAAGGACTAACTAGTTGTTATTGGTCTACATCCATGGACACATAAAATATGTCTATAGTGAGAAGAGTGCAACTGTGAGTCTATAGTGGAATGTACACAAAATTAACGAATATTGATTAATTTCGTTAATGAGTTTGACAATTTAGTCTCACATCGGTTGAACTTCTGATCTGCAGATCCATTAGGTCCCACTGGTAGCTCATAAAGTAATTTGAGGCAACTAAGTAATAAATTTAAATTGAAAGTGTTCAATTTATTATGGGAAACAATATAATATATATATTGATATATTATTATGAGAGAAATAAATATTTGAAGAAATTTCAAATATTGATATGAATTTGATTCATATTAAATTGGGAAAAATACATTTTTAGTCCATGAGGTTTGGGTTAGGTTTCATTTTGGTCCTTGAGTTTTCAAACTCAACAATTTAGTCCCTGAGGTGTGATTTTAGTTGCATTTTAGTCCCTCCATCCATTTTTCCGTTAAAAAGTAACGGTTTACAGACGTGGCACCTATTTTTTTTTTATTACAAAATTATTATTTTTTATTTTTTTAAAATATATATATATATATATATATTAAAATAACTAAAATATTAATTTTTAATATATTTTATTTCTTTTTTCATCTTCTTCTTCAACATACCCACCACCAACCTCTCCCTCCTCCAAACTCCTTCACCAACTACCGCCGGCAACCGTCGGCGACCCGACCGTCGCCGGCGGTAACATTTTTTTCTCGTTTCTTCTCATTTTTTCGCCGTCGTTCAACCCATTCGTAGTCTTTTGTCGTTCGTTCACGTCCCTTCACAGTCCCTCGTTGGTTGATGTTCACCGCCCGTTCGTAGTCCTTCACCCACACCTGTCTTCGCTCAGATCTGGAAGTATGACGCTCACAGCTCACCCACACCGCTCAAATCTGGAAGTATGACGCTTTATCGCTCACAGCTCGCCCACACCCGTCTTCCCTCAGATCTGCGTGAAGGAGGGAATGGCTGGGCGAAGAAGAAGAAGAACGGAGTTCGATTTGGGTGAAATTGAACGAGCGACGGCGAGTTGGGCGTGGGTTCGTGGAACGACGACGAGCTGGGCGTTCGATCTGGCGTTCGAGTGGGGCGTGGGCATGGTTTCGAGAAGGAAGAAAGTGATGGTTGGGGAAGATGAAGGGAAGGTTAGAGAGAAGAATGAGAAGATAAGAAATAATAATACAAATATATATATATATATATATATATATATATATATATTAATTCATTTATTATTATTTTATTTTAAAAATTAAGAAAATAACTTTTTTAATAAAAATATAAATGACACATCACCAAAACGTTAAAAGTTAACGGAAAAGTGGATGGAGGGACCAAAATAAAATAAAATTTAAACCTTTGGTACTAAATTGTTGAGTTTGAAAACTCAGGGACCAAAATGAAACCTAACTCAAACCTCAGGGACCAAAAGTGTATTTTTCCTATTAAATTTATAGGAATTTGAAAGAGTTCAAATATGAATTAAATTAATTTAAGGCCTAAAATTAAATTGGGCAATTAATTAATTCAAGGTCGAATATTAAATATGTGATATTTAATTGGTGATCAATTAATTAAAGAATTAATTAATTGAAAATTAATCAATTATGGAAATTATTAATTAATTATTGAAGTAATTAATCATTTGTGGAAATGATCCAATCACGTATGGAAGTAATTAGTCATTTATGGAAAAGATTAATAATTTATGGAATTGATTGATCATGAATTGATTAAATATGGAATGGATTAAATCAGTTATGGAAATAATTGATTTTTTGATAATATTTTATTCTTGGCCTTTCTCCTATAAATAGAACACTAGACCTAATAGTTTAGGTGCCCTCTTGCTCTTAGAATCACAAGACAAGACTCTTGCATTCTCTCTAGCCTCCCTCTTAGAGAAAGAGTCCCACCAGACAATTGCCTCCTAGACTTAGAGATATACCGATGTAATAACCTCTTTGGTTATTCTGTTCTTGAAAAGAAAATTCCAGCGAAGAATCTTAAAGGGGATGCTGTGTTTTTCCTCCTTAGAGCATCGTTGGCGAAAATCGGTCAAGTCTACAACGAAGGTTTCTAAGGTTTTCTAATCTCTCTTTGAAAAGCATGTAAATAAAAGAGTTTTATTTTTTCTGTTTACCTAGCATGTTTAAACCAACTTACAACAGCTTTAATGTGTATTTAAAGTAGCGTTTTGCCTTTTCGTATTGATATTTTAATGTTCATTAATATACGGCGTGAGGTCCTCTCCACGTGTTTTTCGCTGCGTCGGGGCTTTCATCCCTTTCAAGGTCGACTTGCAAGGTAAGCACGATCATGATTGGTGACAACATCATGCAACATTTATATCACTGTGGCGTGCACGTCGTGATCATTGTGTCTTGGGCAACATGGTAGATATGCCAACAGTGTCCGATGACTGCTCACAATGGTATGATTCAAACACAACGAGGTTATTATTTAATTTTAGCTATAAGTATTTTTATTATATTATTTTAATTATTTTATTCTTACAGAATAACTTTGTTCGAGATGTGCAACATTTTTCTTTACAACAAAACATACCACAGTTAGGTTCTATGTGTGAGCAATACGTCACAAACATAACTGACACCATTCAACAAACTAGGAGGTTGATCGTTGCTAACATTAATCGGACATGTGCTCATCGTAGACCTGGCCAACAACATGCTGCAGACATTCCACAACTGAACAAAGTTGAAGAACCTCCTATAGTTGATGATGACACTTTAGTGTTGGGTTTTATGTCCTAAAACTCAAAGTTTGTAATCCTTTTGCAATAAAAATGTTATTTAGTGAATTGTTTATTTTATACTCTATATCCAATAGAAACATCTATGGTTATAATATGAAATACTCGAACTGTATCATGGATATGGACAGGGATAAAGTTCTAGTATATAAACTAAATGGTCTATACTATAGGGATAGAACTGGGTACCTTATCCAGGTAACATTATGGGTGCGGCCTACTTTGCGAATAAGGCAAACAACGTTTTCCTGGATCGTTCATGTAGAGACATGCGAGTAGGGGCATCATTTGTAAAAGATGTTTGCACAAGACCAGACCAAGAAATAAGTCACTCTTACTTTCTAACGTCGTTTACTGATAAGACTGACCATTTCATGCGATGACCTAGATAACTCGATCTTAATCCTGAGCTTACTATGAACTCCTATTCGTTTAGGATTATCCTTTGATCTGCATGGGTGAGAGTGGTCCAACAGCGCCGCTCAATAAGTCTACCATTTTGGAGATAAGACTGGATGGGTAGTTGGGGACTTAGTACTACAAGACGAAATTTTCTCCTACTCGAATCAGGGATAGTAGAAAGATTGATCCCTTAAGTGTTGACTCCGAGGCATGAAAAACAGGCCCACCCTCTCATTGGCCCGAGAGGGACTCTGTTTAGTGGTTTGACCATAAACAAATTGTTCATTAGAGGACCAATGGGCTTAAGGAACAAAGATGTGCTATAAGGGGTAAAATGGACATTTGACCTAGCTATAGTAACGAACGACATGTGAAGGAATGACTTACTAATTATGGTTATATCAAGTGGACGGAAATAAAACTACAGTGAGAGAAGTTCTTCATATGAACAACATGCCTTGTTTGATTAAATTGAAGTTAATTAAGTGTCTCAGATCCAAAGTTGCTTCCGCATGTTAGATATTAACACCTTCATTCAACTCTTCTTGTAAAGTCACTGGCAGATAAAAAAGACATTCCTTCAAGTTCAGGTTATGGTGACATAACTCAACAAGATATTTATGACGTGATTCATCATCAATCACACATGGAAGCGCCTCAACCTCGTCGTAGAGCTCGCTGGAGAAAACCACCACGTTGTGGTATTTGAGTTTATATTAATTCAATAATATTGTTTATATATAATTTTTTGTGCTAGCTTTTGTAATAGACATTCTGTTTAACTTAAAAATTGTTATTTGTGAAATTTTAGAAAAATATCTATGTACGTTAATTATGAAAAAAAATAAGAAATACTTACTTCAAAATATAGAAATATCCAATTGAAGGGAAGACAAAAGTATTCAATATAGAAAAATATGTATATTTGTTTATGTTTTACACTACATTGTTTATAGAAAAAAAAAGAAAAAAAATCATAAAAAGATCTGAAATCATGTACCTGGTACACGATTTCGTCCACATAAATCGTATACCGTGTATGCAATTCCTATAGTCATCACATACCACGTACATGATTTCGTCCACCTCATCCACACGATTTCTAACTGCCCAATTTTTTACAATAGTTTCAACTTTCACCCCTACTATGTAATTTGTTATTTTAAGTACCGTGAATTTCCCAATTTTATTTAGAGATCAAAAAGTAATGAAATATTGAAATCAAATGCAATACAAATTAAAGGGAGTTGATTTCGTCAATTTACATTAGGATTAATTAAAGGGAATGAATTGTAACGTGCAATTATTTTATGAGTCTAAGAACATTATGTTGGGTTTTATGCCCTAAAACTCATACATAGTGAGTGTAAAAAAATTGCATACACGTTTCAATAAAGTGTTATTGAGTTTCCACAATAAAGTGTTATTGTTAAATATTGCACAATTTGACCCAAATCCAATAAACTAAGATCCAAAGTTGTTTGTATGTAACTTGAAATAGTATGTGGGGACATACGGAGATTGGTGTTCAAGTAACAACTTAAAAGGTCTATAGTACAAGGATAAGACTGGGTACCTTATCCTGGTAACACTATTAGATATGACCCGTTTTGTATTTGATATAGACGTATTGATCCAAAGAGCCCATGTAGTAGACATGCAAGCGGGGGTATCCTATGCAATGAGTTTGCATAACACCTGACCATGAAATAGTAAACCACTAGATATAACACCGTTAACTAGTTAGGTTACTGTTTCAATAGGATGACCAGAGTAACTCAATCTTAATCCTGAGTGTGTTATTAACTCCTTCTCATGAGGGATTGTCCTTTGATTAGCACGGGTGAGAGTGGCCAATACGCCGACTAAATATGCCTTCCTTTTTGGGCACAAGACCGAGTGGGAGGCTGGAGAGATGACAACACAAGAAGGAATTCACTCTTTCCCACTTATAGGAGAAGTAGATGAGTGTTCCCGTAAGTGGTGACTACGGGACTTGAATAAAGGGATCTCGCCCTCTCACTGGCCCGAGAGGGACTTTCTGTTTATTGGTTCGACCATAAAAAAAATTGTTCATCAGAGGAGCATTGATACTTAAGGAGACATATGTAACACAAGGGTAAAACGGTAATTTGACCTAGTTGTGATTACAGACACTCGTGAAGGATTGACTTACCGATATAGGTCTATATCCATGGACACATAAATGTTCTACAGTGAGAAGACTTCAGCTGTGAGTCTTTAGTGGAATGACCCACAATTAATGAATATTTGTTAACCTGATTAAGGAGTTTAATCAGTTAACCTCATATCATTGGAGCTTCTGATATGTAAGTCCATTAGGTCCCCCTATTAGCTCGTAAGGAGTAATTAGGAAAAATTGTGTCTTGAGAGAATTTGAATAGTTCAAAATCATATTGGGAATTAAGTTAATTGTATGAGATACAAATTAATATAATGTTTAGTGATACATTAAAATATAAAGTCAAATTTGAAATTAAACTTTATTATTAGGAGAGAAATAAATATTTGAAGAAGTTCAAATATTAATATGAATTTGATTCATATTAAATTTATAGGATATAAGAGAATTTAAAGGAGTTCAAATTTTAATATGAATTTGATTCATACTATAGGATTAATTAATTGAAGGACTGAAATTAATTATATGATATTTAATTGGGTAATAAATTAATTGACTAATAGAAGGTTTGAAATTAAATATATGATATTTACTTGGTGATTAATTAATTGGAAATTAATAAATTATGGAAATGATTAATCACTTATGGAAGTAATTGATGATTTATGGAAATGATTTAATCACTTATGGAAGTGATCAATCATTTACGGAAAAGATTAATCAATTAAGGAGCTTATGGGTTATGGAATTTATTAATTATGGAAAAGATTAAATAAGTTATGGAAATAATTGATTTTAAATTAATATTTTATTCATGGTCTTTCTCCTATAAATAAAACGATAAACGTAGGGGTTATGAACTACAACAAATGGCCACCATAAGGCCAAAGGTCTCATTCTAGCCTCCCTCTCATATTCTCTCAACTCAAGAACTCTAGAGAAAAATTTTCTCTCTAAGAGTTTTTCCCATTCAAGATCAGGTAATCCCACAACTACGCTCCTAATCTCAGAGTTATAGTGGAGAAGATCAATTGGTGGTGTCCCAACTGTTGACGTTTGGTCCAAAATCAAGAAAGACGTTTTTGATATTTCAGAGAAGACAATGACAATATGTTTGCTTCTCCCTATTAGATTTAGATCTAATATTTTTGTATGCTTAGCTTTAATAAATAGATTTAGAATAGTTTAAGTTTATTGCCAATGTATTGGTATTTTAGATTAAACAAAATTAACTACAAAATCAGTCCCAATTACGCTTCCGCCTTATAGAATTAGGGAATTCCAAATCCTACACATTAAATCACAACTATCTCACCCGAGCATAACAGATTCTCATGCATATAATTAACTTGATATCCCTATCTACGTTCATTAACATGCACAACTTTTAGTTCTTTTAACAACTTCGAATGCTATTCTAAATCTCCCGATCTTAGAATTCTACTTTAGCTATGCAATTTAGTAAAGTCTAGGCTAAATCCCCTCGCCCGAGCGAGATTCAACACAGAAATAATTCAACTAGTGATCAAGTAAATGAAAGAATTTAAACATAATTGCGTAAATAAAATAAGTGCACAAAACATCCCAATAATCAATCCATAATCATAAACGACTACATCAATCCCTAAGAAACACGTCTAGCTACTCATACATGGCATTACGATATAAGCTAGATATGTAAAGCCATAAAACTACATGGAATTAAGAAAAAGATACAGAAAAACTCAATTCGCCGAAACACACATCCCCGTCACGACCTCCACACGCTCTTGAGTGATTCCCAATCCATGGCCTTGTTGTAGCTCCCACATAAGGTCTCTAATCGGTTTTAGGTCTAAAATCTCTCAAATTGAACTCCCCCAATCCGTAGCACATAATGTTCTTTATATAAGGAATTTGTCGACAGCGTTTCGACGCTGTCCTACTGCCGCCAACAACAAAATATGAAAGCCAGCGTCGAGATGCTCCAAACCCAGCGTTTGATAGAACCACAATAGTTCTGTTTTATTACCTCTAATCTAAACTTGTTAGAGGAATTGTATGTTTTATTTGTCTTATTTACATGTACTTCGAGCATAGGTGATGTCGGGAGCCAACCACGCAAATTGGTGTTAATTTGGGCCAATTATGGAGTTTTGGAGCCATCTCGATGTTCTTGGGCGGCAAGGAGGTGATAAGATCCAAGTGGATCGAAGCGGGCCTGAAGAACTACACCAAGAATCGAAGGTTGAAGCCCCGTATCGAGAAATTACGAGACAAAACCGAGAAAAAAGGCAGCAAGGCTCGGATTAGGGATGGCGTCAGACGCTACCCCTAGCGTTTCGACGTCGATGCGATCTCGACACCCTACTACAAAAATCACTTTTAATGACGGCCATTGCCCGTCATTAAAGACTTTTCATGACGGGCGGCGTCCGTCGTCTATACGAGTGTCGTCGAAACTTGTTATGACGGGCGACTTTTAATGACGGGCAATGCCCGTCATTAAAAGCTGTCTGTCATAACAAGTTACAATGACAGACGTTTTTCATGACGGTCAATGCCCGTCATGAAAAGTCGTCTGTCATCAAAAGTCCGTCATTAAAGGGTATTTTCCAACCAACCAGATCTTTAATGACAGGCAATGCCCGTCATTAAAAGTTGTCCGTCACGAAAAGTGCGTCATTAAAGGGTATTTTCCAACCAAACCAGATCTTTAAAGAAGGATAGTGCCCGTCATTAAAAGACGTCCGTCATGAAAAGTTTGTCATTAAAAGGGTTTTTGCGAACCAAATGTCCGTCATTAAATATCCTTTTTAATGACAGCCATTGCCCGTCATCATTTTGTTCATAATTTAATAAAAAAAAATTGTTGGTTGCCCGATGGCATACCAACAATATTTTCTTCATTTGTCCACCTATAAAGAAAGTAATCTTAATCTTAAATGTGCAAAATTGTATAGAAATCAAATATTTGTCAATTTCATTCCAATAACCCAATGAACCAAATTTTTTCATACAATTTTTATTCATATAAGTTTTATATAAAAATAAAATTACAAACACTTACATTTAAAAGCCTAAAATTACTAAACACCTATGATTAAAAGTCTACACTTACACTAAAAAACAAAAATTCTCATACATGCCGCTTTCATTCCTGTCACCATAATCTTGCTCGTACATCAAACTTGAAGAACCTAAGAAAAACAAATTCTAATTAGGTTCGATACAACGCCAAAAAAAGAACTCACATAACAAACATATGTCCAACAACTTTGAATAATCTAAGAAAAACAAATTTAGTTAACAATAAAATACACAAAAAACAAAAACCAATCTCGATGACTATCGAAAAAATTGTTAGAAAACCCAATAAACTCCAAAAGCTTACAAACTTCAAGATATCAAGTTTAACCCGTTCAGAGAACCTGTAATGCTCTAGGTTTCTATACTTAGCCTAGAGACATTACTAAAACATCTATCGTAATTCTAACCGGATGCTCTAGAAATTTCGACAGCATAACGACATACATATGACTAACCCAAAATTTTTAAACCTGTTAAACAAGAGAAACACACTTCTATATGAAAAAAATCACCCAACTACAGTCTCACAACACTTCAGGAATTCACAACAAGACCCCAAATATCTTAAAACTAAGCAAGTTAGTTTTAACATGAAAAACTAACAAGTGACAAACTAATAAGAAGGCTTTAAAAACCACCAATAATAGTACTTAAATAGGAAATTTTAACAATAAATAGAATTTGAACTAGGTAAACCAAAACCAAAAAAATTTGCATGGTTCTCGTGGATTTGAAAAGCAATCAACAACAATAATTTGTCAATCTCATAAAAAAAATTGCAACAAAGATAATCCGAATAAAAATTCCATCACCATGTGCAAGATCTTGTAGCTTGCGACTAGTCAAAATCTAAATGAGGACTAAGCTAGCAGCATCTCAATAAAAGTAGATCATCGATGGATCTATGAAATTTTCTTACGAAAGAAAACAGAACTCACAATGCATCAAACAAGATTAATTGCTTTTGGTAGAATTTACCAACTGATGCCTAAACAGGAAGCTTGTTCATTTTAAGAAAATGATTGTTGTAGAACGAACCAACTAATATCAGTGAAATGCTTGAAATTTAGACAAAAGAGAATGGAATCAATGATGCAGTCACAAAACAAGATATTAATTTTCGTACCTCATGTAGTGGAAATTTGTCTCTGCCTGAACATGGCCAATAGCCTCCACTTCAACTCTAAATTCTTTCTCTGCCTGGCCCCTAAATGCATTTCAAATCATAAAACAAGTTTCCCAAAGGCACTATATTAGAAAAGAAAGACATGTTTCTCTTAACAGAAAATCCTTAACCACAAAGGCCCCCGAAGCAAACCTTTTCCCAAGTTTCTTTGAAGCATCACTTGTTCATTAAGCTCAACGAGTTTGAAGTAAACTTAACTTCTGACCTGCAAATTTTCTACAAGAAGCGCAAGTAGTATCAAGCCATAAATGGTTACGGTGACTGCAAAGTAGATTTCCCACAAAAAGGCTTTGAAAGATTTCACGCCCCACATGGAAAAATAACAGCCCAACTTTAACTGGAATATATCAATCACAATAACGTAATTTGACAAGAAAAATATTCTTAGAGTTTGACAGAAACAAAAGTTATTGTCAATCATGAAAAAATAGTACACCTTAGGTACATGTAAGCTAAACTTATCTAGACTCCATATAAGGTTGTATTGAAAACACATGGTGATTTCTTTGAAGGCATACGGCAAAATTCTAGACATATTTACACACGGACAAAATTCTTTAGCAAGTCTCATGCCACCCGTTCGAACAATTCAAAGATATGGTTCATGGTTTTAGAATTAAAATCTTTTTGAGTTTGTAGGTCAAAGGGAGAAACGTAAGACAGAAAAGTATTTATCAACTTCCCACTAAACTCAACTAAAATCATAAACTCACACAAACAATTTCATAAATGAACAAAAATGAACAACAAGATTTAAGAACTTAATTGTTATCAATTTAAAGTATAGAAACTAAATCGTAACACACCAAAATTTAGAGACTAAATCATTAGTTCAATGAACATTAGGGACGAAAAAGGTGTTCTAACCTTTAGTTTTTATCCAAATAACAAAAAGATGCTTGTGGCTTGTCACAAAGTGCACAAATATAGAGACAGAAAAAACCAAGTGATATTTAGTTAGAAGTACATGTTAAGGACAAGTTTATTTAATAATGTACATATCTATGGAACATTTCAATGTTTTTTATGTGATTCTTTGGTTTTAGCATATGATATTTTCCCATAAAAGACAATGTAAAGAAATAATGAGATATATAATTCAAGGAGTTATTGATATAGTGCCTTGCGTCAACATATTAATATAAAGCAACCCAACCAACACAAAATTTTTAAGAATTAGTTTACTAATTTAGAATTTCATATGCTTATAACAGAACCAGCTTTGCATATGGCCAAGATATTGCCATGAGAAAGCTTCAGTGAATGCAACAAATTCAACCCAACAAATTCAACAAATTCAACAAATTCATCCTCCTACATACAATTCACAAGGCAAGCAGGTGGTAAAGTTCAAGTAGGATTCCATAAAAGAGCAAACTTAATTGAAAGGGTATGCTGACTAAATTATTGTGATAACTGGAATGGAATAAACTTAAGAACTAACTTTCACAAGTGAATCACCTCTTTAGACCATGGACCTTTGGCAAGTTCAGGATTCAAAACCTTTTGTCACCCATGCAGACATTGTACATCAGTCCGATCCTTGAAACATCCAGCTACAAACAACAACCATCATAGCAAATGAACCAGTGACACAAAGACCCACTCAAAAGACCCACTCAAAAGGGTGGGGGCAAGTATATGCTCATAATAACTCTGGCGCCACAAATCCTTAGGCTTCCTAAATAAATGCCACAACCATTTGGCAACCAAGGTCTCATTCCTCTATCTTAAGCTACCTATTCCTTATCTAAATTCTATTATATTACCAGTTTTAAGACTGCTTAAAGAGAGATTACACACAAGGATTTTCTTTATTTGTTTTTTTGATATTTATCTTTCTCTATTTTTTTTCGGATAAATCTTAACATAAATAGGTGGGGCAAGATTAGCATTAGCAGTAAAAGTCCTAATCAAATTGGACATACGAGATTTATGAAAACAACTAATATAAATCAAGAGCAAATGAAAAACATGAGAACTCCTCGCTTATGCAAAAGTTGGATCCAATCATCAAATTCCCAATCATTGAGCAGTCCTCTAAAATTGATAGACAAATTAAGAGTCCCATGATTCAAGAACTGATTTACAGTAGAACCTTTGTTAATCGTCAGAAAATGGAGGTGTACCATCAAGCCAAGGGCTTACTTAACTTTGTCTCTTGAAAAATTGATCAGAATACAGAAATTTTACTTTTGGGTCCTGATCTCCTCTTAGAGAAACCCCTTGAAAGAGGGACATACACAGTATGAGTATGAAAAGAAGGAGAAGGGTGACTACTTGAATAGGAGGGCAATCGAGGGAATTAAACTGATTCTGGAAACGATAAGCTAATTCTTCTTACATCAATGAAGCAAGAAGGTTTGCATCATTTTTCTTATATTTAAGCAAGAAAAAGAGATAGCATTGAAACATAAAAGTTACAAAATGAAGTCTACAGGCCTGGAAAGAAAAATATTATTTCAAATTTCAATATAGTATGGAAAAGAGTAGGCTGATGTTATCTTCAGAGTACGAAACAACAAGCAATTCCCCAAGTCAACTTCCAACCCCTCTTACCTTTTGTTTGCTTGGGGAATCAAAAAGATCTCCTTCAAGAAATTTTTAATCCAACCGTCAATGACCAACTATCCTCCTAAGTTCACTCCTCTAACTTTATCATCTCTAGGATAGGAATCACCTCAAAACTATTATATCAAGACCATATAACATAAATTGAAGATTAAATTTTCTTCTTATTTTTCACTTTAAAGCAACTAAGAAATCGCTTGCAAATTTCAGGTTCAGAATTAAACTCATTGAAACTTAACAAAAAAAAAAAAAAAGAAACAAACTTTAACAAAAACAACCAAAACTTTAAACTAGCTTCCAAAGGTACACAACTCATGAACATAATGAACTAAAACGACAAATAATACCTTGCTGACAACTTTGCCCTGTGGACCAGTTTGTTTAGTGACAAGTATCTGCCCAAGCATCTTTCCTGCACACAAAATAGGAAAAACAGGGGTAAAGGATTTTATTGAAATATTCCGTTAAAGTTATTAGATTCACATTTAAGCAAACTCAACTAGAAAAGTAATACGTAATTTCATAAACTACAATAGATGTCTTGCCTTTGAGAATAGCTCCTCATGTTAGTTCCAAGATGTCAGGAAAAGTATATCTCATATGAGATTCAGGAGTAATCATCTAAGTATATGCAAAAAATCTAATGGATCTTTTGGTAGAACTAGTAGAATATTCAAATAATTAGAAACTAAGAAACTTTTAGAAGGATGAAAATACAAAAGGGCATCCTACCAGCATACTCTTCAACCTGGTCCACCTTAACAATGTGAACTCCAGCCTTTAAGCCACTTTTGAATGTCCCCAAACCTTTTCCACCAGCTAAAATTTGACTTTTAATGACCAACTGCAAGATATCAAATTTCGTATAATGCTTCTCATAACTGGCTAAGTTTTTGGTAATATACAATGCTGCATTATCAATGGCCAACTTCATTTTCATTTCTAAACAAAAATGTCATGCAAGGTAATAGTATAACTGTAATGGTTTAAATTTTCTGTGATTGCATAATTTTCAGACATCCAAAGAAAGGAATGTTCGCAACGTGAGATGATGAAGAGAGACTTGAGGTCCCATGCTTACCTCTTTCGCATCAGGAAAAGCAGTCTGGACTGCGTTTTTTGCTTCATCGACAGAAGAAACAACAACACCCTTGGATACATTGATCCCATATTTGTTCATCAGCTCAGCCCCCTGATCTCCACAATAAAAGAAACAAATTTCATGCCCAAAATGAAATTCTTTCACAGATTCTAAATCAAATACAAGAAGCAGCCAAAAAGCAAAGTTCAGGCTGAGGCTTTGAGAGAAAATCCCTTGAACTTATAAATATTTCTATGGTAAATTGCAAAACAAAATCACTCACTAACCATTGCAATTTGAGAGAAAATCCCTTGAACTCATAAACAAGGATTCAGGTTGAGGCTTCCTCCTACGCCGATTGTGCCCATTAAGCCTTTTTCTACAGCTCCTCTTCACCTCATCAAGCTCACCAAGCGAATGGAACCTACAATACATTTACCCAAGAACAATCGGACTCCACAAGAAACCAACAAGGAAACCAACAAGAAACCAAAAGCATTTTGAGGCAAAATCACAAGAAAACAAACAAAACCCATCAAATCTTTTCTCTGTTTTTACATGTTGCACTGTTGAAAGAATCGCTTCTCCTCACCCCTCACCATCACAACATGGGTTTTTGAGTGTGAATCGCATACCCTATGGCGCCGATGATAATCCTTGCAATTGCTCAAGTCAGTGTCAAAATATGGTATTTTGAAAAAAGAAATCGACGAGGAGAAAATGAGCAAAAGAGTACCAAAGATGATATGTGAGAATTTATCCAAACTACTTAGAGAAGTCTGCCGAAAACTGAGAAAGGGGAGGCGGTCGTTCGTGATCGAGAAGGAGAAAGAAGGTGTTACAAGGGTGTTTGCGTTTCTCACGGCGTGTGTGGGTGGTAGAGGCACGACGGTGGTTGGAAGCGACCTGCGGCGACTTGGTGGTGCTGGTGCGATTGATCTAGGAGAAGACAAGAGGGATATTGAGAGGAAGGGGAAAGAGGCACGCGAGGGAGAAAAATGTTAGGGTTTTTTCGGGGAGAGAGAAAGTTCAGGTCGGGGAGAGAGAAATTTAATTTAAAAAATGTACTGTTTTTAAAAATTAAAAAAAAAAACACACACTTTTAATGACGGGCATTGCCCGTCATTTAAAAAAACTTTTAATGACGGTCAATGCCCGTCATTAAAAGTCCGAATTTTTTTTAAAAACGCGTGTTCGACATTAAAAGGCCTCGCGTTTTTCGTCCGTCATTAAAAGGCCGTGAATTTTTTTCCGTCCGTCATTAAAAGCCATTTTTGTAGTAGCGTACACATAATACAAAGTTCGTGGTGTCGAGACGCCAAGCCTCTCGCCACTGCGACGTTTTCTATAAATATAGGGCTTCGGTTTAGTCCGCCGTTAGGTTAGAATTTTGGTCCCTTTTCGATTTTCCCCTTTATACTTTTCCAACTGCTGTGCAGACCTTTTTAGGTCATATTTTATGTAGTGTTTCATGTTCATTTGTAGTTTTCCATTGCATATGAGTAGCTAAAGTTGTTGGAATTGTTGGATTGATATTATGTTTGAATGATTATGACTTTTGGCTTAGTTTTCTGGGTTTTTATGTTCTGTTCTTGCTGTCTTCTATGAGTTTTACATGTAATCTCGTTTGAACCAATGCATGAGATTAATTTCTTAGAATTGACCACCCTAGGAGATTTCTATTTGTGCATTCAATCAGTTATTTTTAGATAGCCACTAGGTCGAGGCAAGACAATCTCTACGGAGTGACGACCCTTGATAGGCCTAAGATGTATGTTAAAGGTTGTATTAATTCGATCTAAATTTTATTTATATTTAGTTAATGCAATTCTGAACCCACGAGTCTAAAGTGGCTAATTTAAGTAGGCAATTTTGAGGTTTCAGATTGTTTATTTTAGATTAGTTAGACATAGCTTAGTGGTCATTGCGAGGTTCCGGATGGTCATTATGTTATGCATGAGGGGTGGGGGTCGATCAAGTTAACTTAATTAATTATGTTAACTGCAGGGTTCTGGGCTAATTGGTTAATTAAACACAGGTTAGTGTAGGGGGGTCCTCCGAGTAACCAAGAAGCTAACCAAATTCATAAAAGTTGCATAGAATGATAATTAAAGAAAACTAGGAAGCCAAGTTACATAACATTCAAGCATAAGAAATCCCAGTCCAGCGATCCCTTTTTAATATTGAATTCCATCTTATTTCTTTTCATTGTATGTTTTATTGTTCTGCCTCATTTACATTCAGTATTTTATTTTTGTTGCATCCATCTATTCCAACCCTCATGTTGCATGAACACAAAATTCTACATCTGCTAGATCCCCTTCCCTGTGTTCCACCCAACCACTATTTCTACAAAATAGTTCTAGTGTCGTGGATTATAAATTTATTTGGGTCGGACCTTCGACAAGTCTGGTCAAATTGACCTCGTTGCTGGGGAAGGGCAATTTCTAATGTTTCTAGGATTTTGTGTTTTTTTATGTCTTTTTGGTTTTTGTGCTTTTTTCCTTTTTCCTTGCAGAGCTTAACGATGAAATCAACATAGCCTCTACGTGCTAATCCCATGACCGAGCACATGATGCAATATCTTGCAGCTCCTAATTTGAGTCATCTCTCATCTCTTGGAGACCTCGAAGTCACAAGAGAGATCATATACATGATGCACGTGTATTTGGTTCCTCACGTGGCAAGATCGAGAGGTAAATTCTTCCAATCATTTGGATAGCCAAACTTATGAGCAACAACAAGAAGGTAAGTCTAATGAGGTTCGTGAGCCTGAGCTTGAGCCTTCTTTATATTTTGAGTCTGATTCATGTGATTCCCCATGCGAGGTAGGAGAGATGAAAATAGATGATGAGTTAGTTTTAGTTCATTTTAAGCAAAAATCTATTTCCCCTAAGCTTATTGATTTCGAATTGCATTAGTTAGTTTTAGTCATTCTGATTGCTGACGAGTCTGTTGCTAAATATACAAGTGTTTTGATTGATATGTTGGGGATGATTATCGATAATCAGCTTAAATTTTATTATGCTTTGCACTGTGTATGCAAGTTTAATTTATCGGTGCAGGAGCAAACCAAAAAGAATAAAAATAAAAAAGATGCACTGAAAATCAAAGAGATTGATTTCTAATGAAAATCGAGGAGAATCTGGTCGAGCAAACGACCTTAAACATTTGCACTGAATTATTTTACTGCTTTCTGTTATTTCATTTCTTAGTTAGGTTTATTTTTATCGGTTGCTTTGATTCTTACTTTCTTGTTTTGTTTCTTTTAGGATTGGTGGTACCAAAAGCAAACCCCTATATTTGTAAGCAAATCTAATCAACCAACTATGAGCTCAAATTCAGGAAATGTTTCTATTTTTCGTATGCATAGTCCCATTTTACCTGTTTTATTACATTGAGGACAATGTAAACTTTTAGGTTGGGGGTGGGGGATTCTGCTTTGTATTTCTGTTGGGCCTTGAGCATCTGTGCGTCAGGCCCACATTTGTGCTTAATGTATGTCTTGCGTGCTTGTTGTGTATATACTTGCTTTAGTGATGAGGATTTCCTAGGATTTGCTCAATTTTTTTTGAAAAATTATAGCCTTCAATGAGTTGTGACCATGAGTGCCCCAAAAGGGAGCCTTTTTTAAATTTTTATTTGATATGTCTTGCATAGGTTGGATGTCTTTCTTGGTTTAAAGTATGATTTGAATGCCTAGGAGCGAGTTACTTAGCTCATATTCTTGGTGCCACCCTGATAGGTGTAAGGTTTAGCGATAAAGTCTAAAATTTTTGCAAAATAGTGTGTGGAGTCTTGCCTAGGAGAGAAAAAGAAAATACGCCTGCTAAAAAAAAGAGTGGAAAAATGAGTTAGTGAGCGCGAGCTTAAAAGAACAATTATATGCTCGTCTTCCTTATTGATACGCAAATTGCTAACCGCAAGCGCATAGGTCAAGTAATAATAAAGTGATCGTAAAAACGAGTGTCGTCCTCTGGATTTGATTTTTAAGCTAAATCGAGTATTGTGAATAATCTTGCTCAATTTTATTTAGGGAACACAAAGTAGTGAGTGAAAGATCGAAAACTAAATCAAAACAAGCAAACCGTGGAGATGCAATTGAAAGAACACTTAGGGAATTGATTTCACAAAATTAGCCTAGGATTGATTTTAAGGAATAAGTAATCATGCACAATGGAATTATGAGCCTAAGAACCTTTAATCACAACTACCTCTCCCGAGTATAATTGATTCTCATGTAAATTAATCAACTTGATATCCCTATCTAAGTTTATTAACATGTAAGGCATTGAGTTCTTTTGACCAATTCTAAAGTTACTCTAAAAACCGTCACGAGCTTAGAAAATAAACTTTAGTCATGCAATCTTGAATAAGTCTACATTAAATCCCCTCTCCCGAGCAAGACTTAACACTTAAATCATTCAACTAATGGCCAATTAATTGAAAGCATTAAATCAAGATTGCATACATAATAACCATTGCACGACTTATACCGTAAATCAATCCATAAAATAAAACGACTACATCAATCCCTAAGCCACAAGTTTTGCAACTCATACATGGCGTTACAAGCTCAACTAAACATGAAAAAAGCCATTAAATCTAGCTAGAGATAAGGGAAAGGAAAGGAAACACTTAATGTCGTCGAACCCGGCACGTCCCCGTCTCGATATATGCGCCACCAAGTGAGATTCCCGATCCTCGTCCTTGCTTCAGTTCCCACAGTAGGTCTCTAGTCGAAATTAGGGCTGAAATCTCTGAATTTGGCCTCCCCCAATCCGTAAAATGAAAAGAAAGATAAATAGGAAAATCTGCGACAGCGTCTCGACGCTGTCGCCTGGCGCGCCTGATGAATAAGAGAAAAACGGTAGCGTCGAGACGCTCTTGTCACAGCGTCGAGACGCTGAGACTGTTGCCGCCCAAAATAAACAAGGAAAGCGAGCGTCTCGACGCTCCAAGAGTGGCGTCTCGACGCTGATAGGCAGATTTCCCTCTCTTGGCTCCTTATTACTTGAATCTTTTCGGTTCTTTGGCATCTTTTAACGTCCCGAACACCCGATTAACTCCAATTCCACGCTTTAGCTCTAATTGATACTTTCCTACAAAATAAACAATTAAGTGCAATAAAATGGCCAATAAATCATAAAAGACTAGCTTAATTAAATAGGGAAAAATAACTAGTTATGCTCGTTATCACTTATTTTTGAGAAAAAGCATGCTTGCATTGTATTGAGCGTTTAGGGGTAAAAAGGGCTATCTGCAGTGTGATAAGTTAGGCCAACGAAGGGTTAAACTCGGGTTATGGGTCCCTGCATTGTAGTGTGAAAGCTAGTTCCCCGTCCTAAAAAGAAATGCAAAAGAAAAAGAAAAAGAAAAAAAAAAGAAAAAAAAAGAATTCCTTATTCAAGCACCTAGGAAAAAAAGGAAGCAACCAACTGCTAGTGTAGGGGGAAGATAGGATGAGAGTTTAGTAAGTCAATCCCAAGTTAGTAAAGTCTTCTTTAGGTGGGATAAAACTCTCTTGTGCAAGATTATCTTTGAAAACTTTTGATTTTTCTCCTCATTGGGTCTCATGGGAATGTCTCTTGATTGCTTTAGTTTTTGAATGTTTGAGCTTTGAGGTTAAGTCAGTTTACAATTATATGCACAACATCTTTTTCTTTGGTTTGTGTGAGCCTTGCCCGCGGGCTAGCATGCTTTAGGTTGGGGGTATTTGATAGGACAAAAATAGTCTTTTTTATTACCTCTAATCTAAACTTCTTAGAGGAATTTTATGTTTTATTTGTCGTATTTACAGGTAATTCAAGCTTAGGTGATAACGGGAGCTAACCACGCAAATTTGTGTAAATTCGGGCCAATTATGGAGGTTTCGAGCCATCTCGGTGTTCTTGGACGACGAAGAGGTGAAAAGATGTAAGTGGGTCGAAGCGGGCTTGAAGAGCTACACCAAGAATCGAAGGTTGAAGCCCCATACCAAAAAGTAACGAGACAAAACCGAGAAAAAAGGCAGCAAGGCTCGGATTAGGGATGGTGTCTCGACGCTACCCCTAGCGTCTCGACGCCGACGTGATCTCGAAACGAAATACAAAGTTCTGGGCGTCGAGAAGCCAAGCCTAGCGTCTCAGCGTTGCGACGTTTTCTATAAATATAAGGCTTCGGTTTAGTCCGCCGTTAGGTTAGAATTTTGGTCCCTTTTCGTTTGCTTTCACCTTTTTACTTTGCCAACTGCTTTGTAGACCTTTTTAGTGTTGGGTTTTATGCCCTCAAACTCGTAGATAGTAAATGTACATTCGACCGAACATTAATAAAAGTGATGTATTATTCAATATTTGTATTATATCTTGTCTTATCAACCCTAATCCAATAAACTAAACATCCAAGGCTAATAGAATGAGGCTTGAACTAGTATGTAGGGACATACGGGGATCAATGTTCAAATTTTAGCCTAAAGGGTCTGTAGTATAGGGATGGGGCTGGGTACCTTATCATAGTGACACTATGGATACGACCCGCTTCGTATATTGATGCAAACGCAATGATCCAACGCGTTCGTGTAGTTGACATGCGAATGGGGGTATCCTGTGCAATGAGTTTGCACAAAGACCGGACCGTGAAATAGTTAACCACTAACTGTAACCCCGCTAGTTAGCTCGTTTCTATTTCACTAGGATGACCTAGGCAACTTGGCCTTAATCCTGAGTGGATTATGGACTCCTGTCCATAAGGGATTGTCCTTTGATTTGTACGGGTCTGAGTGGCCTGTTCGTCGACTCAATAAGCCTACCATTTTAAGGACAAGACCGAGTGGGGAGCTGAGAACATAGTCTTACAAGATGGAATTCACTCCTTCCCGACATTAGGGTAAGTAGAGGTGTGTTCCCTTAAGTGGTGTCTTCGGGTCTTGAACAATGGGCCCTACCCTCTTTATGGCACGAGAGGGACTTTTGTTTGATGGTTGGACCTCAAACAGGTTGTTCATTAGAGGAGCACTGGTACTTAAGGACAAAGAGGTAGCCTAGGGGTAAAATGGTAATTTGACCTAGCTGGGGTACGAACACACGTGAAGGGCTAACTTGCTGTTGACGGTCGATATCCGTGGACACAAAAATATATCTGCAGTGGGAAGAGTACAGTTGTGGTTCTTTAGTGGAGTGAACCATAGTTAACGAATATTGATTAACTTGGTTAATGAGTTTAGCCAATTATTCTCATATCGTTGGAGCTTCTGATCTGTAGGTCCATTAGGTCCCACCGGTAGCTCCATTAGGGCGTTGAGGTAAATTTCTAAGGGGAATTAAATATTTGAAGGGGTTCAAATATTTTATTAAAGTATGAATATGATTCATAATAAAAACTATAGGTTATAATTAATGCACATATGATGAATATCAATTCTATAGTTTGTTTGAGAGAATCATAATTAAATATATGATATTTAATTGAAATATTAATTAATTAGTGAATTAATTAATATTGATGTTTTAATTTAATTTTAATTAAATTATGATTTAATTAAGTTATATTAAAACTATTGGTTAAGTGGGATATGTGCATGAAAGTGTTCATGTAATAATAATTAAATTAAAATGTTATTTTATATTTTAATTTAATTTACTGATCAGTTAATAAACTGGTTAGTCAACCACTCCCCTGACCCTACACGCGTGAACATGTGTGTTTTAAGGGAGTGGGAAGTTTTTGATTGTCATGATTCTCTCGATTCCTTAATTCATTCAGGGAAGTTATCAGAATCCCAATCTCTCTCTCACTCTCACGCAATCCCTCTCTCTCTCTGGAGTTCTCTGAGTTTCCAAGAATTCACAAAGGCCAAAATTCTCCCCTTTCTTCGAGTTTTTGGTTGGTTCCCACAAGCCACTCAACACAAAATCCTAGGAGAATACCGGTGATACTACGTGGTGGTGTTCGTGAGTGATTTACAGCACAAAAAGAAAAGTTCTCGCTGCTGGAATTTTTTGTCCACTTGGATTTTTTGGTGAAACGCATCAAGAACGACCTTAATAGTAAGTGGTTCTTGTCTTTGGATCAATAGGATCTTCTATAGATTAGATCTAGAGTATTTAGAGTTTTTTTTAGCATGCTTTACATAAGAATTTCAGTAGTTTTCTTATGAATTTACTGCTGTGATTTTATCCCAACGTATTGGTATTTTGATCCTAAATTAAATCGGAGTTACAGGTTTTGTACGTTTCCGTTGCGCAAGGGCTTTTATCCCTTCATTTAGGTTATATTCTATGTATTCGTTCATGTTCATTTGTAGTTTTCCATTGCATATGAGTAGCTAAACTTGTTGGAATCATTGGATTGGGATTATGTTTGAATGATTATAACTTTTGGCTGAGTTTTATGGGTTTTTATGTTCTGGTCTTGCTGTCTTTTATGAGTTTTACATGTAATCTCGTTTAAACTATTGCATGAGATTAATTTCTTAGAATTGACGACCGAAGGAGATTTCTATTTGTGCATTCAATCGGTTATTTTTAGATAGCCACTAGGCCGAGACAAGACAATCTCTACTGAGTGACGACCCTTGATAGGCCTAAGATGCATGTTAAAGGTTGTATTTATTAGATCTAATGTTTATTTATATTTAGTTAATGAAATTCCTGACCCAATAGTGTAAAACGACTAATTTAAGTAGGTAATTGCAAGGCTTCGGATCGTTTATTTTAGATTACTTAGACATAGCTTAATGGTCATTACGAGGTTTTCAGATGGTCATTATGTTATGCATGAGGGGTGGTGGTCGATGAAGTTAATTTTATTAATCATGTTAACTGTAGGGTTCTAGGATAATTGGTTAATTAAACACATGTTAGTGTATGGGGGTCCTCCGAGTAACCAAGTAGCTAACCGGATTCATAAAAGTTGCATAGAATTATATTTATAGAAAACTAGGAAGCCAAGTGACATAAGAAATCCCAGTCCAACGATCCCTTTTTAATATTAAATTCCATCTTATTTCTTTCGATTGTATGTTTTGTTGTTTTGCCTCATTTACATTCAGTATTTTATTTTTGCTGCATCCATCTATTCCAACCCCCCTATTGCATGAACAAAAAATTCTGCATCTGCTAGATCCCTTTCCCTGTGTTCCACCCTGCCCACTATTTCTACAAAATAGTTGTAGTGCCGTGGATTATAAATTTATTCGGCTTGGACCTTTTACAAGTCCCGTCAGCCTCCAACTTCGATCTTTTTCATTTTTTTGCTTCTTTTAGCTTCCCGTGTTGGGTTTTATGCCCTAAAACTCGTAGATAGTAAATGTAACATTTGACGACTGTTCATTCAATAAAGCATTATTGATTTTGAATGATTAGTATTGCCTAAAAAACCAAAAATCCAATAAACTAGTAACCCCGGGCTATGTTATGAAAACTTGAACTTTATGTAGTGACATAAAAGTGGATCCAGTTCAAGTAATAGCCTAAACGGTCTATAGCATACGGATAAGGTTGGGTATCTTATCCTAGGAAAACTATGTGACGTGGCCCACTTTGTATATGGTGCAAACGATGTGATCCTGAATCTCTCATGTAGAGGCATGCGAGTGAGGGCATCCTTTGCAAATGGGTTTGCATAAGACCATGACCGAGAAATAAATCACTTTCGCTTTATAACGCTGTTTATTGACAAAACTAAATATTTAAAGTGACGACGTAGGTAACTTGATCTTAATCCTGAGCTAAATATGAACTCCTGTTTATTCGGGATTATCATTTGCTTTGCATGGGTGAGAGTGGCTCATCATAGTCGATTCAATAAGCCTACATTTTGGGGATAAGACCGGTTAGATAGCAGGGGACATAGTTCTGCAAGACGAAATTCACTCCTACCTAATATATGGATAATAGAGAGGTTCTTCCCTTAAGTTTTGACTCTGGGATGTGAACAAAGGGATCCCGCCCTCTCATTGGCCCGAGTGGTTTTAGGTTTAGTGGTCGGACGACCAACCAATTGTTCATTAGGAATTGAGTGAGGACTTAAGGAACTAGATGTAACATGAGAGGAAAATGGATATTTGACCCAACTATAGTTACGAACAACCTGGGAAGGGTCGACTTCCTAATTATGGTTATATCGGGTGGATAGTAATATATCTACAGTGAAGGGAGTTCAACTAACGGGCTATAGTGGAGTGTCCCGGTAGTTAACGAATGTTGGTTAACTAGGTTCAAAGAGTTTAACTAGTTAATCTTGAATCGTTGGAGTCCATGATCTGCAAGTCCATTAAGTCCCCCTACTAGCTGATACAAAATAAACCTTAAAACAATAGTGATGAAGAATTTGAAACGTTCAAATTCATTATAGGGAGTTTTCGTTAAATTATGTTAGATAAATATAACGTTAAAGTTTAATTAAGAATTAAACTAAAGATAGATAAAAATATTTAAATAAGATTTAAATATTATTATTATGCATAGTATACGTATTTCGGTTTAAATATGAATAGGGATTCGTATTTGGGAAAACTTGGAATTGAGAGAAAATGGCATGGTGGGTGGGGCCCAATATGTTCTTGGGGCTAAAGAGTTAGTTCTCACTGGATACACCGACTCTGACTTCAAGTCTGATAAGGATTCAAGGAAATCCACATTAGGGTCAGTGTTCACCCTTAACGGGGGAGCTATAGTCTGGAGATGTATAAAGCAAAGATGCATAGCAGACTCCACGCGGAGGCTGAGTATGTAGCTGCTTGTGAAGTAGCTAAAGAGGTTGTTTGGCTAAGGAAGTTCTTGTCAAATTTGGAAGTTGTTCCAAATATGAACTTGCCCATTACATTATATTGTGACAACAATGGGGCTGTAGCCAATACTAAGGAACCTCGCAGCCACAAACGAGGTAAACACATAGAGAGGAAGTATCATCTAATTCGAGAGATTGTGCAAAGAGGAAATGTGGTCGTGACCAAGATCGCTTCGGAGCACAACATTGTTGATCCATTTACGAAGGCCCTCTCGGCTAAAGTGTTCGAGGGTCATCTAGAAAGTCTAGGTCTGCGAGATATGTATATAGCGTAATCTAGGGCAAGTGGGAGATGTGTAATGGGTGTAAGGAATACCCTAGTTTATTGTATTTTGTATATTTACTTTTCATGTAATGTACAACATACATGTACCATTTCCAGCTTTGGATTATATTGTATATACTTTCCCTTTAACTTGAGTTTTAGTTTAAGTGGGAGTTTGTTGGGTTTTATGCCCTAAAACTCATAGATAGTAAATGTACATTTGACCGAACATTAATAAAAGTAATGTATTATTCAATGTTTGTATTATATCTTGTCTTATCAACCCTAATCCAATAAACTAAACATCCAAGGCTAATAGAATGAGGCTTGAACTAGTATGTAGGGACATACGGGAATCAATGTTCAAGTTTTAGCCTAAACTGTCTGTAGTATAGGGATAAGGCTGGGTACCTTATCCTGGTGACACTAAGGCTGGGTACCTTATATTGATACAAACGTAATGATCCAACACGTTCATGTAGGTGACATGCGAGTGGGGGTATCCAGTGCAATGAGTTTGCACAAAGATCGGATCGCGAAATAGTTAACCACTAACTGTAACGCCGTTAGTTAGCTCGATTTCTATTTCACTAGGATGACCTAGGCAACTTGGCCTTAATCCTGAGTGGATTATGGACTCCTGTCCATGAGGGATTGTCCTTTGATTTATACGGGTGAGAGTGGCCTATTCGCCGACTCAATAAGCCTACCATTTTGGGGACAAGACTAAGTGGGGAGCTGGAAACATAGTCTTACAAGATGGAATTCACTCCTTCCCAACATTAGGGTAAGTAGAGGTGTGTTCCCTTAAGTGGTGTCTCCGGGTCTTGAACAATGGGCCCTACCCTCTTTATGGCATGAGTGGGACTTTTGTTTGTTGGTTAGACCTCAAACAGGTTGTTCATTAGAGGAGCACTTGTACCTTAAGGATGAAGAGGTAGCCCAGAGGTAAAACGGTAATTTGACATAGTTGGGGTACGAACACACGTGAAAGGCTAACTTGCTGTTGATGGTCGATATCCGTGGACACAGAAATATATCTGCAGTGGGAAGAGTGCAGTTGTGGTTCTATAGTGGAATGAACCACAGTTAACGAATATTTATTAACTTGGTTAATAAGTTTAGCCAATTAATCTCATATCGTTGGAGCTTTTGATTTGTAGGTCCATTAGGTCCCACCGGTAGCTCACTAAGGGCGTTGAGGAAAATTTCTAAGTAAGAATTGAATATTCGAAGAGGTTCGAATATTTAGTTTAAATATGAATTTGATTCATATTAAAACTATAGGTTATAATTAATGCACATTTGATGTACATTAATTATATGGTGTATGTGAGAGAGATATAATTAAATATATGATATTTAATTATAATATTAATTAATTGTTGAATTAATATTGTTGTTTTAATTTAAATTTAATTAAATTTGATTTAATTAAATTATATTAAAACTTTAGATTATGTGGTATAATTATATAAAATGGTTTTATATGATTGGTTATTAAATTAAATATTGATTTAATTTAATTATGTTAATTAATAATTTATTTATTAATTAATTAAAATAAATCATCGATCAGTTAAAATTAACTGATGGAGAATTGTGCTCCCACTTGGTTAGACACGTTTGGATGAGAGAGTTTATAGGGGAGTGGTTCAGTTATTTTGACTGAAGCCCTCTTCTCTCCAATGTGAAGGCTCTCTCACACAAGCTCTCACTTCTCTGCGTTTTGGTTACACACAGAATCACAGAGTTTGAGAGTTCTCTCCAGAAAATCCTTAGAAATTCAAGTTCCCACAAACTTCCTCTAGCAATTCACTTGTGAGGATATCGATGTTGCATTATTGATGGTGTTCACATCATTGGAAGAATTTCCAGCAAAAGATTGACTTCGAGTTGCTATCTTTGGTGCAATTTTCCAAGGGAATTAGGGAAAACGGTTCAAGATCATCCTACAAAGTAAGTGTTACACAATCCTTTGATCGTTAGAATCTATTAGCATAATTTAGGATTATTTTTAATAGATCTAGATGCTTTTGTAACCATTTTACAACATGTATATTCTGTAGTTTAGTTGCTGTAAAATTTATTATTTTTTAACGTACTAGTATTTTAATCCGAATTAAAAACTGAGAAAAAGATTTTGATCGTTTCTGCTGTGAAAGGGTTATTATCCCTTCATTAATATCATACATTATAACATTTATAATATATTAAAATGCATGACAATGCTTAACCTAAGGTGAGATTTAATCTAAATGACAGCCAGAAGCATTTAAATAGTAATTGAACTGATTAATTTTGGCCCCTAAGATAAAATAAAGCATTAAATTACAATAATTATAGCTAAATTCTAACCTAAAAGTCCTTATGCAGCTCCAAATACTGATCTAGACTGCTTGAATCGACCCGAACTGCCTCGAACCGGACCCAAAATTGCCAAACCAAGTCAAATTTGGGTTGGACCGGGCCGAACCGACCCCAAACCAGCCCAAACCATCAAATCAGACCACTTGCAAGCTTGAACCGCGTGCACCTAAAAACCTAGCGCGCACTGCGTATCGTGACAATGTCTCTTCTTCGTCTTTTTCTTCGATTCCAGTCGTGAATTCGACGTTTTTCATCTCATAAAAACTTAATCAAGACCTGAACTTACAAAGAACTCGATTTTACATAAAATACCCGAAACATTGGGCCCTTACATGATCAAGTCACATAAAAAACAATAAAATCTATGACCATGAAATTAACCTAAACAGTCTAATGCAAACCATACATACATTATGCATTAATCAATTCCACCAATAGCCAATGCAAATTTTAGAGAAACAAAATTAGATCTACGATCGGTTCTGATACCAATTGATGGATTGGAATTCCGTAATTATGTAAAGCGGAAGCGTGATTGGGACCGATTCATAATTAATTTTGTTTAATCTAAAATACTAATACATTGAAAATAACCTTAGAACTATTCTAAATTTATATTAAGGCTAAGCATACAAAAATATTAGATCTAAATCTAATATATATAGTAACAAATTACTTACGCTCATTGACGACTCATATTAAATTCACCAATTGCTTGTGAAATAATCACGAACTGCTGCGAACACCACCACTATGCCTACACCGGTATGACTCTGAGACTTCTAGAGGCAGGAGACTAGTGGGAGTCTAGAGGGAGCCTTCAGGGGAATTCTCTGAGAGTAGGAGAATGAATGGGATGCCTTTCACCCCACCCCAAGGGTCCTATTTATTAATTACTTAAATAATTACCCAATTAAATATCACATATTTAATCTTGGGGGTTTTATTAAACATATATATTAATATGGACCCAATTCATATTAATTATTTGAACTCTTTCAAATATTTTCTCTCAAGAATTAATTTTGAAATTAATTCAAAATTATATTTAAGTTTCATAAAATTTATATTATAATGTTTCAATATACACTATATTATTCTCCTAAATAAATTGAACACTTTCAATTTACAATTTATACTTAATTGCCTCAAGTCTCTTTACGAACTACCAATGGGACCTAATGGACCTACAGATCAGAAGCTCCAACGATACGAGACTAAATGGCTAAACTCATTAACCAAGTTAGTCAACATTCATTAATTGTGGGTCACTCCACTAAAGATCCAAAGTTGCACTCTTCTCACTGTAGAATACTTCTGTGTCCACGTATATCGACCAATGCAGTAAGTCAATCCTTCACGTGTGTTATATGATAGAATTGAAGGAATAAAAATCCTTTGCAGAGGAAGCGTATATCAGATCGATCGTTGTTAATTGGGTTAAAACAAAAACATTGATACATTGGCCAATAATTTGAGAACAATTCCCAAATAAAACCTAGATTAAGCATGTTTGATAGGGAATTAATAGGGAATTGATTTTTCAGCAACAAAGTTGCTGTCATTTTCTTTTCTTTAGAGAGGATTTTGAGAAAAAACTTGCAAGAAAGAGAAAACCACCGTGAGAATGCAAATAAGACTTCCCGTAATCCCACAACCCCCATTGGTTGAAGGAGGGTGGGGAGTTACAATCATGTAACTCCCCAATGAGGTGTCAACACCTCAATTCTCAATTCATATCAATTTAACCATTAAATTAATATATATTTAAAACTATATATTATACAAATTAAATTAAATTAATTCAACCAAATCAATATTCAATTAAATTAATTTTAACATATAGTTTTAAATTCAATTAAATCATATTTAATCGAATTAATTCATCCAACTAATTAAATATCATATATTTAATTTAATATTATATTTGAATAAAATTCAAATATGTCTCTCTCATTTAACATATAGTTTTAATGTGCAGCTAATGTACATTAAATATAAACTAAAGTTTTAATTTAATTAAATCATATTTAATTAAATTAATTAATTAATGAATTAATTCTCCAATTGATTAATTATTTAATTAAATATCAAATATTTAATTAACTTTCTATTTGAATAAAATTCAAATAATTCTCTCATAAACTATAAAGTTTAATTCATCAATTAAACTTATATTATAATGTATCTTCATATATTATCTTAATTGTATCAAATACAATATAATTCCCTTATCGAATTTGAAAACACTTCAAATTCTATTCAACACTAGTTAACCTCAGAACCCTTTATGAGCTAGCAGGTGAACCTAATGGACCTACATATCAAAAGCTCCAACGACAGGAGACTAATTGGCTAAACTCATTAACAAAGTTAGTCAACATTCGTTAACTATGGGTCACTCCACTAAAGACCCACAGCTGCACTTTTCACATTGTAGAATATTTTTGTGTCCATGGATATTGACCAATAACGATAGGTCAATCCTTCACGAATGTTCGTAACGCCAGCTGGATCAAATTACCATTTTACCCCTGGGTTACCTCTGGATCCTTAAGTACCACTGATTCCTCTAATGATCAATCCGTTTATGATCCAATCAATAAACAGCAGTTCCTCTCGGGCCAGGAGAGGATGGGCGCCCTTGTTCAAGACCATAAATCATCCCTTCAGGGAACACACATCTGCTTACCCTAATAGGGGAAAAAGTGAATTCCATCTTGTAATGTTATGTTCCCAGCCCCCACTCGGTCTTGCCCCTGAAGGAGTGAATTCCAACTAGCCACTCTTACCCATACAAATCTAAGGACAATCCCTCCAGAAAGGGGTTAATAATATACTCAGGATTTAGATTGAGTTACCTAGGTCATCCTATTGAAATAGAAACCTAAACTAGTTAACGGTGTTACATCTAGTGGTTACTATTTCGCAGTACGGTCTTATGCAAACTCATTGCATAGGATATCCTCACTCGCATGTCTCCTACATGGATGCTTTGGATCATTGCATCTGTATCGAATACAAAGTGAGTCGTATCACATAGTGTCACCAGGATAAGGTACCCAACCTTATCCCCATACTATAGACCATTTAGGTTGTTACTTGAACACTGATCCTCGTATGTCCCACATACTAGTCCAAGTTTCATCTAAACAACCTTGGATCTTAATTTATTGGATTATAGTCATATTGTGCAATTTTAGTAACAATAACACTTTATTGTACAAACCTTAATAACAACATATTGAGACAAGTGAACAATTTGTCACCATTCACAATCTACGAGTTTTAGGGCGTAAAACCCAACAAGAAAATGGAATCCAGTCCCAACTCTCAACCCCTGGTACACCTCGGCAGAATGGTGTATCAAAAAGGAGAAATAAAACCTTGTTGGACATGGTTCGATCAATGATGAGCTATGTTCAATTAACAAGGTTAAGAGACTAATCGGCTTAAACTCATTAACCAAGTTAGTCTCCATTTGTTAACTGTGGGTCACTCCACTAAAGACCCTCAACTGCACTCTTCTCACTGCAGAATATTTATGTGTCCTCGGATATCGACCAATACTACAAGTCAGTCCTTCACGTGTGTTCGTATCCCAGATGGGTCAAATTACTGTTTTACCCCTGGTTTACATCTGTGTCCTTAGGTCCCCATGGCTCCTCTAATGAACAACCTGTTTGAGGTCCAACCAACAAAAAGAAGTCCCTCTCGTCCCATAGAGAGGGTTGGGCCCATTGTTCAAGTCCCGGAGACACCGCTTAAGGGAACACACCTGTACTTACCCTATAGTCGGGAATGAGTGAATTCCATCTTGTGTGATTATGTTCCTAGCTCCCCACTTGGTATTGTCCCCAAAATAATAGGTTTCTTGAGTCGACATGCTGTCCACTCTCACCCATACAAATCAAAGGACAACCCTTCGTGAACAGGAGTCCATAATCCACTCAGGATTGAGACCGAGTTGTCTAGGTCATCCTAGTGAAATAGAAACCAAGCCAACTAACAGAGTTACACTTAGTGGTTAACTATTTCGCGGTCTGGTCTTATGCAAACTCATTGCATAGGATACCCCCACTCACAATCTACGAGTTTTAGGGCGTAAAACCCAACAAGAACAAGGAATCCGGTCCCAACTCTCAACCCCTGGTACACCTCAGCAGAATGGTCTATCAGAAAGGAGAAATAAAACCTTGTTGGACATGGTTCGATCAATGATGAGCTATGTTCAATTGTCTAGCTCGTTTTGGGGGTATGCAGTAGAGACTGCAATACACATCCTGAACAATGTTCCCTAAAAAAGTCTTTCTGAAACACCTTTCGAGCTATGGAAGGGTCTTAAACCTAGTTTGCATCACATTTGTATCTGTGGTTGTCCAGCACACGTGCTTGTGAAAAATCCTAAAAAACTGGAACCTCGTTCAAAACTATGCAAATTTGTTGGTTACCCTAAAGAAACGAGAGGTGGTCATTTCTACGAACCACAAGAAAATAAGGTGTTTGTATCGACGAACGCCACCTTCTTGGAGGAAGACCACATGAAGGATCATAAACGACGTAGCAAACTAGTATTAGGAGAAGCTATTGGAGAATCACCAAGAGTTGTTCGTGAAGCTAGGGCTTCAACAAGGGTTGATGAAGGGGCTGGTTCTTCAGATCCGTCTCGTCCTTCTCAAACATTGAGAATGCCTCAACGCAGTGGAAGAGTTGTTTTACAACCTAATCGCTACTTTGGTTTAACTAAAACTCAGGTTGTCATACCTGATGATGGCATTGAAGATCCATTGTCCTATCAACAAGCAATGAATGACCAAGATAAGGATGAATGTGTGAAAGCCATGGACTTGGAAATGGAGTCAATGTACTCCAATTCTATATCGGAACTCGCAGATCTACCAGATGGGATAAAACCCATAGGGTGCAAATGAATCTATAAGAGAAAAAGATATGCGACTGAAAAGGTACAAACCTTCAAAGCTAGACTAGTGGCAAAGGGTTATACCCAAAAGGAAGGGGTTAACTGTGAGGAAACCTTTTCTCCTTTAGCCATGTTAGACTCCAAAAGAATTCTCTTGTCCATAGCCACATATTATGACTATGAAATAAGGGAAATAGACGTCAAGACTGCCTTTTTGAATGGTAATCTTGAGGAGAATATCTTCTTGTCTCAACCCGAAGGGTTCGTAGCCCGAGGTCAGGAACAAAAGGTTTGTAAGCTGAATTTATCCATTTCTGGATTGAAACAAGCGTCTCGATCTTGGAACATTAGATTTGATACTGCGATAATATCTTTTGGTTTTGACCTAAATGTTGATGAGCCTTGTGTGTAGAAGAAAATCAACAAAAGGAAAGTAGCTTTTCTAGTACTTTATGTAGACGATATCCTACTCATTGGAAATGATGTAGGATACCTCACTGACATTAAAAAATGGATAGCAGCCTAATTCCAAATGAATGATCTTGGAGAGGCTCAATATGTTCTTGAGATCCAAATCATTTGGGATCGTACAAACAAAACGCTTTTACTATCTCAAGCAACGTATACTGACAAAATGTTGTCTCTATATTCGATGCAATACTCCAAGAAGGATTGTTACCCTTCAGACATGGGGTACACCTGTCTAAGGAACAGACTTCTAAGACACCTCAAGAAATTGAAAACATGAGACACATTCCCTACGCCTCAACTGTGGGCAGCTTAATGTATGTTATGCTCTGCACTAGGCCTGACATATGTTATGCAGTGGGAGTAGTCAGTAGGTACCACTCTAATCCAGGGTTAGACCATTGAGGAGTGTTGCACGAATTTACCGCAAGCGTACAAGTCGCCAGAAGTAATATAGTGATTTTGAGTATAAGAGTATCGTCTCCACAGGGATTGAATTTATTCAATTAATTACCATGAATAACCATGCGATGCTTTCTTTAGAGAACAAAATCTAATGCCGAAAAGATAAACTAACAAGCTAATCTAGAAAGCAAAAGATAAATGGAGATACAATTTGGAGGGATAGTTCTAGAGTGGTTGATTTCATCAATTGGACCATTAATGCTTAATCAATTAACTAATATGGATTAACTAATCATTTGATTCATAAGTCTTGAAGCCTAATAACAAGTACTCTCCTGTCGGTTTCCTCCTATCTCATACCTTTCAATAAAGAATCTCCTTTTGGTTTCCTCTTTGTTTACTTAGCATGGCATTACGACCCTTCAATACAACCTCTAACGTTATTTATCTTATCATGTGTCACTCGGCCGGGTAAATAAACGTTAGTCATGCATTCAGCTCTAGACTAAGCTTCTCTCCGTCGAGTTTCCACTTAAACCAAATTAATTCATTAATTCAGCAAAGGTTCAACAACTACATTAATCTCAAAGAATTTAGGAATTAACTACTCAAAATCACTAAATTCCAATAATTCCTAATCACAACAATTCTAGAAACTAAAATATAAAGGAAAAGGGAAGAGAAATACCCGTAAAAGTGTCGATCTCCTCGATCCCGCGGCGACCTCCATCAATCCCGAGCTCCAAAGATCTTTAATAAAGCTCTAAAACTCTCCCAAAAACCCCCAATTTTAGTGTGGACTCTAGAATGGGGTGAAAACCCACAAATTGGCTCTCCAAACTTGGATGAAAATGGCTCTATTTATAGGCTCCCAGCAGGCGCAGTGTCGCGACGCTACCCAATTTCTGGATTCTTCTCGACGCTAGGCCTCTGTCTTCAAAGAATGATCCGTTTTTTATTTATATTTTTGGGCTTCCAACTTTCTTCTTGGGCTTTTGGACTTGGGTCTTCAATGGACTTCTCCAAAATGCTTCAAAAAGCCCCCAAAATCATCCAAAATCTCTCAAAATTCCGGTTTTGCTTCCTTGACTCGGTTTTATGAAATTTAAACATAACATAGCATTAAAGTACACAATTCAAGCACAAAACTAGCTAAAAATAATTGGAAATTGATAGCATTTATGAATGCTATCAAGGAGCAGTTAAGAATATCCTGAAGTATCTTCAGAGAACGAGAGACTACATCCTTGTGTATGGGGCTAAGGATTTGATCCTTACAAGATACGCTGACTCTAACTTTCAAGCTGACAAGGATTCAAGGATATCCACATCAGGGTCAGTATTCACCCTCAATGGGGGAGAGTAGTTTGGAGAAGCATCAAACAAGGATGCATAGCAGACTCAACTATGGAGGCTGAGTATGTAGCAGTTTGGCTTAAGAAGTCTTGACTGATTTGAAAGCTGTTCCAAATATGAACGTGCCCATAACTCTATACTGTGACAACAGTGGGGCTGTAGCCAACTCAAAAGAACCTCGAAGCCAAAAACGAGGAAAACATATAGAGAGGAAGTATCACCTGATAAGGGAGATTGTGCAACGTGGAGATGTGTTCGTCACGAAGATCACATCGTTGATCCATTTACGAAGGCTCTCTCAGCTAAAGTGTTTGAGGGTCATCTAAAGGGTCTAGGTCTACAAGATATGTATGTCGTCTAATCTAAGGCAAGTGGGATACGTGTAATGGGTATAAGGATGCCCTAGTTCATTGTATTGTTTTAGTATATAAACTTTATGTAATACACGTGACATTTCCAGCTTTAGATTTTTGCATCTACATCCCACTAACTAGTGTTTTAGTTCAAGTGGAAGTTTGTTGGGTTTTATTCTCTAAAACTCGTAGATAGTGAATGTAACGGTTGACCGAATATTAATGAAATAATATTGATGTATTTTTCCATTAAGTATTGTTAGTTATATTATGTTTGTCTTTTCCTAAAATAACCCTAATCAAATAAACTAGACATCGTAAGCTATAGTATGAATCTTGAACAGTATGTAGAGACATATGGGGATCAATCTTCAAGAAACAACCTACAAGGTCTATAGTATAGGGATAAGACTGGGTGCCTTATCCTGGTGACACTATGGTTACGACCCACTTTGTATTTGATACAAACGCTATGATGCAATGTGTTCGTGTAGGAGACATGCGAGTGGGAGTATCCTATGCAATGAGTTTGCAAAAGATCGAACTGCCAAATAGTCACCACTAGTTATAATCCCGTTAACTAGTTAGGTTTGTATTTCACTAGGACGACCTAGACAACTTAGTCTTAATCATGAGACAACTTAGTCTTAATCATGAGTTGGTTATGGATTCCTGCTCATGAGAGATTGTCCTTTGATTTGTATGGGTGAGAGTGGCCAATACGCTGACTCAATAAGCCTACCATTTTGGAGACAAGACCGAGTGTGGAGGTAGAAACAGAATCATACAAGATGGAATTCACTCCTTCCTGATGCTAGGGAAGCAGATGAGTGTTCCCTTAGGTGGTGACTTCGAGTCTTGAACAAAGGGTCCTACCCTCTACGTGGAACGAGAGGGTTTTCTGTTTGATGGTTGGACCACAAAAAGGTTGTTCATTAGAGGAGAACTGTTACTTAAGGAAATAGAAGTGACCCAGGGGTAAAATGGTAATTTGACACAGTTGCTGTTACAGACACTCGTGAAGGACTAACTAGTCGTTATTGGTCTATATCCATGGACACAAAAAATATGTCTATAGTGAGAAGAGTGCAACTGTGAGTCTATAGTGGAATATACACACAGTTAACGAATATTGATTAATTTCGTTAATGAGTTTGACAAATTAGTCTCACATCGGTTGAACTTCTGATCTGCAGATCCATTAGGTCCCACTAGTAGCTCATAAAGTAATTTGAGGCAACTACGTAATAAATGTAAATTGAAAGTGTTCAATTTATTTTGGGAAACAATATAATATATATATTGATATATTATTATGAGAGAAATAAATATTTGAAGAAATTTCAAATATTGATATGAATTTGATTCATATTATATTGGGAAAAATACATTTTTTGTCCCTGAGGTTTGGGTTAGGTTTCATTTTGGTCCTTGAGTTTTCAAACTCAACAATTTAGTCCCTAAGGTGTGACTTTAGTTGCATTTTAGTCCCTTCATCCATTTTTCTGTTAAAAAGTAACGGTTTACTGACGTGGCACCTATTTTTTTTATTAAAAATTATTATTTTTTATTTTTTTTAAATATATATATATATATTAAAATAAGTAAAATATCAATTTTTAATATATTTTATTTCTTTTTTCATCTTCTTCTTCAACATACCCACCACCAACCTCTCCCTCCTCCAAACTCCATCACCACCTACCGCCGGCAACCGTCGGCGACCCGACCGTCGCCGGCGGTAACATTTTTTTCTCCTTTCTTCTCATTTTTTCGCCGTCATTCAGCCCATTCGTAGTCTTTTGCCGTTCGTTCACGTCCCTTCGCAGTCCCTCGTTGGTTAATGTTCACCGCCCGTTCGTAGTCCTTCACCCACACCCGTCTTCGCTCAGATCTGGAAGTATGAGACTCACAACTCACCCACACCGCTCAAATCTGAAAGTATGACGCTCCGTCGCTCACAGCTCGCCCACACCCGTCTTCCCTCAGATCTGGGTGAAGGAGGGAATGATTGGGCGAAGAAGAAGAAGAACGACGTTCGATCTGGGTGAAATTGAAAGAGCGGCGACGAGCTGGGCGTGGGTTCATGGATCGACGACGAGCTGGGCGTTCGATCTGGCGTACGAGTTGGGTGTGGGCATGGTTTCGAGAAGGAAGAAAGTGAAGAAAAAAACTACCGGCGCCAGCAACCGGCGACCGGCGGCTACCGACAGTATGGTTGGGGAAGATGAAGGGAAGGTTAGAGAGAAGAAAGAGAAGATAAGAAATAATAATACAAATATATATATATATATATATAAATATATATATATATATTAATTAATTTATTATTATTTTATTTTAAAAATTAAGAAAATAACTTTTTTAATAAAAATATAAATGACACATCACCAAGACGTTAAAAGTTAACAGAAAAGTGGATGGAGGGACGAAAATGAAATAAAATCCAAACCTTAGGGACTAAATTGTTGAGTTTGAAAACTCAGGGACCAAAATGAAACCTAACTCAAACCTCAGGGACCAAAAGTGTATTTTTCCTATTAAATTTATAGGAATTTGAAAGAGTTCAAATATGAATTAAATTAATTTAAGGCCTAAAATTAAATTGGGTAATTAATTAATTCAATGCTGAATATTAAATATGTGATATTTAATTGGTGATCAATTAATTAAAGAATTAATTAATTGAAATTAATCAATTATGGAAATGATTAATCAATTATTGAAGTAATTAATCATTTGTGGAAATGATCCAATCACGTATGGAAGTAATTAGTCCTTTATGGAAAAGATTAATCAATTATGGAATTGATTGATCATGAATTGATTAAATATGGAATGGATTAAATGACTTATGGAAATAATTGATTTTTTGTGAATATTTTATTCTTGGCCTTTCTCCTATAAATAGAACACTAGACCTAATAGTTTAGGTGCCCTCTTGCTCTTAGAATCACAAGACAAGACTCTTGCATTCTCTCTAACCTCCCTCTTAGAGAAAGAGTCCCACCAGACAATTGCCTCCTAGACTTAGAGATATACCGGTGTAACCTCTTTGGTTATTGTGTTCTTGAGAAGAAAATTCCAGGGAAGAATCTTAAAGGGGATGCTGTGTTTTTCCTCCTTAGAGCATCGTTGGCGAAAATCGGTCAAGTCTACAACGAAGGTTTGTAAGGTTTTCTAATCTCTCTTTGAAAGCATGTAAATAAAAGAGTTTTATTTTTCTGTTTACCTAGCATGTTTAAACCAACTTACAACAGCTTTAATGTGTATTTAAAGTAGCGTTTTGCCTTTTCGTATTGGTAATTTAATGTTGATTAATATACGGCGTGAGGTCCTCTCCACGTGCTTTTCGCTGCGTCGGGGCTTTCATCCCCTTCAAGGTCGACTTGCAAGGTAAGCACGATCATGATTGGCGACAACATCATGCAACATTTATATCACTGTGGCGTGCACGTCGTGATCATTGTGTCTTGGGCAACATGGTAGATATGCCAACTGTGTCCGATGACTGCTCACAATGGTATGATTCAAACACAACAAGGGTATTATTTAATTTCAGCTTTAAGTATTTTTTTTATATTATTTTAATTATTTTCTTCTTACAGAATAACTTTGTTCGAGATGTGCAACATTTTTTTTACAACAAAACTTACCACAGTTAGGTTCTATGTGTGAGCAATACGTCACAAACATAACTGACACCATTCAACAAACTAGGAGGTTGATTGTTGCTAACACTAATCGAACATGTGCTCATCGTAGACCTGGCCAACAACATGCTGCAGACATTCCACAACTGAACAAAGTTGAAGAGCCTCCTATAGTTGATGATGACACTTTAGTGTTGGGTTTTATGTCCTAAAACTCAAAGTTTGTAATCCTTTTGCAATAAAAATGTTATTTAGTGAATTGTTTATTTTATACTCTATATCCAATAGAAACATCCATTGTTATAATATGAAATACTCGAACTGTATCATGGATATGGACAGGGATAAAGTTCCAGTATATAAACTAAATGGTCTATACTATAGGGATAAAACTGGGTACCTTATCCAGGTAACATTATGGGTGCGGCCTACTTTGCGAATAAGGCAAACAACGTTTTCCTGGATCGTTCATGTAGAGACATGCGAGTAGGGGCATCATTTGTAAAAGATGTTTGCACAAAACCGGACCAAGAAATGAGTCACTCTTACTTTCTAACGTCGTTTACTGATAAGACTGACTATTTCATGCGATGACCTAGGTAACTCGATCTTAATCCTGAGCTTACTATGAACTCCTATTCGTTTAGGATTATCCTTTGATCAGCATGGGTGAGAGTGGTCCAACAGCGCCGCTCAATAAGTCTACCATTTTGGAGATAAGACTGGATGGATAGTTGGGGACTTAGTACTACAAGACGAAATTTTCTCCTACTCGAATCATGGATAGTAGAAAGATTGATCCCTTAAGTGTTGACTCCGAGGCATGAACAAGAGGCCCACCCTCTCATTGGCCCGAGAGGGACTCTGTTTAGTGGTTTGACCATAAACAAATTGTTCAGTAGAGGACCAATGGGCTTAAGGAACAATGATGTGCTATAGGGGTAAAACGAACATTTGACCTAGCTATAGTAACGAACGACATGTGAAGGAATGACTTACTAATTATGGTTATATCAAGTTGACGGAAATAAAACTACAGTGAGAGAAGTTCTTCATATGAACAACATGCCTTGTTTGATTAAATTGAAGTTAATTAAGTGTCTCAGATCCAAAGTTGCTTCCGCATGTTAGATATTAACACCTTCCTTCAACTCTTCTTGTAAAGTCACTGGCAGATCAAACAGACATTGCTTCAAGTTCAGGTTATGGCGACATAACTCAACAAGATATTTATGACGTGATTCATCATCAATCACACATGGAAGCGCCTCAACCTCGTCGTAGAGCTCGCTAGAGAAAACCACCACGTTGTGGTACTTGAGTTTCTATTAATTCAATAATATTGTTTATATATAATTTTTTGTGCTAGCTTTTTTAATAGACATTCTGTTTAACTTAAAAATTGTTATTTGTGAAATTTTAGAAAAATATCTATGTACGTTAATTATGAAAAAAAATAAGAAATACTTACTTCAAAATATAGAAATATCCAATTGAAGGGAAGACAAAAGTATTCAATATAGAAAAATATGTATATTTGTTTATGTTTTACACTACATTGTTTATAGAATAAAAAGAAAAAAAATCAGAAAAAGATATGAAATCATGTACCTGGTACACGATTTCGTCCACATAAATCGTATACCGTGTATGCGATTCCTATAGTCATCACATACCACGTACACGATTTCGTCCACCTCATCCACACGATTTCTAACTGTCCAATTTTTTACAATAGTTTCAACTTTCACCCCTACTATGTAATTTGTTATTTTAAGTACCGTGAATTGCCCAATTTTATTTAGAGATAAAAAAGTAATGAAATATTGAAATCAAATGCAATACAAATTAAAGGGAGTTCATTTCGTCAATTTACATTAGGATTAATTAAAGGGAATGAATTGTAACGTGCAATTATTTTATGAGTCTAAGAACATTATGTTGGGCTTTATGCCCTAAAACTCTTACATAGTGAGTGTAAACAAATTGCATACACGTTTCAATAAAGTGTTATTGAGTTTCCACAATAAAGTGTTATTGTTAAATATTGCACAATTTGACCCAAATCCAATAAACTAAGATCCAAAGTTGTTTGTATGTAACTTGAAATAGTATGTGGGGACATACGGAGATTGATGTTCAAGTAACAACCTAAAAGGTCTATAGTATAAGGATAAGACTGGGTACCTTATCCTGGTAACACTATGAGATACGACCCGTTTTGTATTTGATATAGACGTATTGATCCAAAGAGCCCATGTAGTAGACATGCAAGCGGGGGTATCCTATGCAATGAGTTTGCATAAGACCTGACCATGAAATAGTAAACCACTAGATATAACACCGTTAACTAGTTAGGTTACTGTTTCAATAGGATGACCAAGGTAACTCAGTCTTAATCCTGAGTGTGTCATGAACTCCTTCTCATGAGGGATTGTCCTTTGATTAGCACGGGTGAGAGTGGCCAATACGCCGACTCAATATGCCTTCCTTTTTGGTGACTAGAGACATGACAACACAAGAAGTAATTCACTCTTTCCCACTTATAGGAGAAGTAGATGAGTGTTCCCTTAAGTGGTGACTCTGGGACATGAATAAAGGGATCTCGCCCTCTCACTGGCCCGAGAGGGACTTTCTGTTTATTGGTTCGACCATAAAAAAATTGTTCATCAGAGGAGCATTGATACTTAAGGAGACATATGTAACACAAGGGTAAAACGGTAATTTGACCCTGTTGTGATTATGGACACTTGTGAAGGATTGACTTACCGGTATAGGTCTATATCCGTGGATACATAAATGTTCTACAGTGAGAAGACTTCAGCTGTGAGTGTTTAGTGGAATGACCCACAATTAATGAATATTTGTTAACCTGATTAATTAGTTTAATCAGTTAACCTCATATCATTGGAGCTTCTAATCTGTAGGTCCATTAGGTCCCCCTACTAGCTCGCAAGGAGTAATTAGAAAAAATTGTGTCTTGAGAGAATTTGAATAGTTCAAAATCATATTGGGAATTAAGTTAATTGTATGAGATACAAATTAATATAATGTTTAGTGATACATTAAAATATAAAGTCTAATTTGAAATTAAACTTTATTATTATGAGAGAAATAAATATTTGAAGAAGTTCAAATATTAATATGAATTTGATTCATATTAAATTTATAGGATATAAGAGAATTTGAAGGAGTTCAAATTTTAATATGAATTTGATTCATACTATAGAATTAATTAATTGAAGGGCTGAAATTAAATATATGATATTTAATTGGGTAATTAATTAATTGACTAATAAAAGGTCTGAAATTTAATATATGATATTTAATTGGTGATTAATTAATTAAATAATTAATTAATTGGAAATTAATAAATTATGGAAAGGATTAATCATTTATGGAAGTAATTGATGATTTATGGAAATGATTTAATCAGTTATGGAAGCGATCAAACATTTATGGAAAAGATTAATCAATTATGGAATTTATGGGTTATGGAATTTATTAATTATGGAAAAGATTAAATAAGTTATGGAAATAATTGATTTTAAATTAATATTTTATTCATGGTGTTTCTCCTATAATTAAAACACTAAACGTAGGGTTTAGGAACTACAACAAATGGCCACCATAATGCCAAAGGTCTCATTCTAGCCTCCCTCTCATATTCTCTCAACTCAAGAACTCTAGAGAAAAAGTTTCTCTCTAAGAGTTTTTCCCATTCAAGATCAGGTAATCCCACAACTACGCTCCTAATCTCAGAGTTATAGTGGTAAAGATCAATTGGTGGTATCCCAATTGTTGACGTTTGGTCCAAAATCAAGAAAGACGTTCTTGATATTTCAGAGAAGACAACGACAATATGTTTGCTTCTCCCTATTAGATTTAGATCTAATATTTTTGTATGCTTAGCTTTAATAAATAGATTTAGAATAGTTTAAGTTTATTGCCAATGTATTGGTATTTTAGATTAAACAAAATTAACTACAAAATCAGTCCCAATTACGCTTCCGCCTTATAGAATTAGGGAATTCCAAATCCTACACATTAAATCACAACTATCTCTCCCAAGCATAACAGATTCTCATGCATATAATTAACTTGATATCCCTATCTACGTTCATTAACATGCACGACTTTTAGTTCTTTTAACAACTTCTAATGCTATTCTAAATCTCCCGATCTTAGAATTCTACTTTGCTATGCAATTTAGTAAAGTCTAGGCTAAATCCCCTCGCCCGAGCGAGATTCAACACGTAAATAATTCAACTAGTGATCAAGTAAATGAAAGAATTTAAACATAATTGCGTAAATAAAATAAGTGCACAAAACATCCCAATAGTCAATCCATAATCATAAACGACTACATCAATCCCTAAGAAACACGTCTAGCTACTCATACATGGCATTATGATATAAGCTAGATATTTAAAGCCATAAAACTACATGGAATTAAGAAAAAGATACAGAAAAACTCAATTCGCCGAACACACACATCCCGGTCACGACCTCCACACGTTCTTGAGTGATTCCCGATCCATGGCCTTGTTGTAGCTCCCACATAAGGTCTCTAATCGGTTTTAGGTCTAAAATCTCTCAAATTGAACCCCCCCAATCCGTAGCACATAATGTTCTTTATATAAGGAATTTGTCGACAGTGTTTCGACGCTGTCCTACTGTCGCCAACAACAAAATATGAAAGCCAGCGTCGAGACGCTCCAAACCCATCGTTGAGACGCTGAGCATCGGGTCTTCCCGTAATCATAAGCCTTTGATAGAACCACAATAGTTCTGTTTTATTACCTCTAATCTAAACTTGTTAGAGGAATTTTATGATTTATTTGTCTTATTTACATGTACTTCGAGCATAGGTGATGTCGGGAGCCAACCACGCAAATTGGTGTTAATTCGGGCCAATTATGGAGTTTTGGAGCCATCTCGATGTTCTTGGGCGGCAAGGAGGTGAAAAGACCCAAGTGGATCGAAGCGGGCCTAAAGAACTACACCAAGAATCGAAGGTTGAAGCCCCGTACCGAGAAATTACGAGACAAAACCGAGAAAAAAGGCAGCAAGGCTCGGATTAGGGATGGCGTCAGACGCTGCCCCTAGCGTTTTGACATCGATGCGATCTCGACACATAATACAAAGTTCGTGGTGTCGAGAGGCCAAGCCTCTCGCCACTGCGACGTTTTCTATAAATATAGGGCTTCGGTTTAGTCCGCCGTTAGGTTAAAATTTTGGTCCCTTTTCGATTTTCCCCTTTTTACTTTTCCAACTGCTGTGCAGACCTTTTTAGGTCATATTTTATGTAGTCTTTCATGTTCATTTGTAGTTTTCCATTGCATATGAGTAGCTAAACTTGTTGGAATTGTTGGATTGATATTATGTTTGAATGATTATGACTTTTGGCTTAGTTTTCTGGGTTTTTATGTTCTGTTCTTGCTGTCTTTTATGAGTTTTACGTGTAATCTCGTTTAAACCAATGCATGAGATTAATTTCTTAGAATTGACGACCCTAGGAGATTTCTATTTGTGCATTCAATCAGTTATTTTTAGACGACACTTCAAAATTTGGGGTTGCCCGACACACGTGTTGGTGCAGAAACCAAAGAAATTGGAACGACGTTCTAGAATATGCCTTTTTATAGGATACCCTAAAGAAACAAAAAGAGGTCTCTTTTATGATCCTTAAGATAATAAGGTAATTGTTTCGATCAATGCCACATTTCTTGAAGAATATCATATGAAAAATCATCAATCACGCAGTGAACTAATACTTACAGAAATTTTTGGGGAAACTACAATCAAACAAACAAAAGTTGTTAGAGAAGCTGATCCTTCGAAATCATCTCTGGATGTGAGTATGCCCTGTCGTAGTGGGAGGGTTATAATTCAACCTGACCGCTATATGGGTTTTACAAAAACTCAATTCATCATACCTAATGATGAAGTTGAGGATCAAGTGACTTATAGACAAGCAATGGGAGATAAGGATAAGGACCAGTGGATCAAAGCCATGAACCTTGAGATAGAATCTATGCATTCTAACTCAGTTTGGGAACTTGTAGATCAAACAAGTGATGTACAACCTATCGGTTGCAAGTGGATCTATAAGAGAAAGCGAGACCAAACTAGTAAGGTACAAACCTTCAAAGCCCGATTGGTGGCTAAAGGTTATAACCCAAAAGAAGGAATTGATTTTGATGAAACATTCTCACCAGTAGAGATGTTCAAATCGATAAGAATACTCCTTTCCATTGTCGCTTTCTATAATTATGAAATTTGGCAAATGGATGTCAAGACTGCATTTCTGAACGGAAATCTTGACGAAAGTATTTACTTGGTCCAACCAGAAGGGTTCATAGTCCTGGGAAAAGAACAAAAGGTTTGCAGGTTAACAAATCCATCTATGGATTAAAACAAGGCTTGAGATCCTGGAATAAAAGATTTGGCACTGTAATCAAATCTTATGGTTTTGAACAAAATATAGATGAACCTTATGTATACAAAAGGATCATTGATTCTACTGTAGTTTTCTTAATTTTGTATGTTGATGACATCCTACTTATAGGAAATGTAGTGGGAGTATTGTCTGACATTAAGCAGTGGTTGGGAGCTCAATTCCAAATGAAGGATTTGGGAGAAGCTCAATATGTTATGGGGATCCAAATACTCAGAGATCGAAAGAACAGACTTCTGGCACTGTCTCAAGCATCATATGTCGATAAAATTCGGAATCGTTATTCGTTACAAAATTCCAAAAGGGGAATGTTGCCCTTAAGACATGGATTGCACCTATCAAATGAACAGAGTCCAAAAACACCTGAAGAAGTTGAGGATATGAAACGAATTCCTTACGCATCGACGGTCGGAAGTGTTATGTATGGAATGTTGTGCACACGTCCCGACATATGCTATGCAATAGGTGTTGTCAGCAGATATCAGTCCAATCCTGGTCAAGCACATTTGAGTGCCGTTAAGAATATCCTAAAATATTTGAGGAGAACAAGAGACTATTCTCTAGTTTATGGATCTAAGGATTTAATCCTTACTGGATACAATGACTCAGATTTTCAAACCGACGTAGACTCAAGAAGATCTACATCGGGATCTGTGTTCACTCTGAATGGAGGAGCAATAGTGTGGAGAAGTATTAAACAAACATGTATTGTCGACTCCACAACGGAAGCTGAATATGTTGCGGCCTATGAAGCATCAAAGGAAGTTGTGTGGCTTAGAAAATTTCTAAATGAGTTAGAAGTTGTTCCAGACATGCACTTGACAGTCACTCTTTATTGTGACAACAGTGGAGCAGTTGCAAATTCAAAGGAACCTCGAAGCCATAAACGAGGAAAGCACATTGAACGCAAATACCACCTCATTCGGGAGATAGTACAAAGAGGAGACGTGACCGTCATCCAGATAGCTTTAGAACAGAACATTGTTGATCTATTTACAAAACCCCTCACAACTAAAGTGTTTGAGGGACATCTCCAAAAGTTAGGACTACGAGCTTTTAGCATATGATATATAATGCTAAGTTACCTCACAAAATAATCTCACTCGAGTTATAGTCCAAGTGGGAGTTTGTTGGGGTTTATGTCCTAGAACTCAAGTTTTGTTATCCTGTATATAAATAAAGAGGTAATTCAGAGAAATTGATTATTTATAACTTATAATCCAATGGATTGAGAGAATGCTTTCAAAGGGTAGTCTCATTAAAATGGTATAAGAGAATGCTTTCAAAGGGTATCTATCAGAGGATCCACACAACAATCTGAGATCATTTTTGGATATCTGTGGAACAATAAAAATAAATGGAGTTAGCCATGACGCTATTTGCTTCCAATTATATCAATTTTCTTTACAAGATAGGGATAGAGATTGGTTAGACTCGTTAACCCCGAATAGCATTTTTAGTTGGAATGACTTAGTTAAGGTCTTCCGTACAAAATTTTTCCCATTACAGAAAATTACTAAGTTCAGAACATAAATTGGTATTAAACAAATAGAGGAAGCGCAATTGTATGAGGCTTGGGAAAGATATAAGGACATGCTACGGAAATGCCCACAACATGGATACCCTGACTGGCTTCAAATAAAACTTTTCTATAATGGGTTAAGTGGGATCTTAAGACAATTATTGACACTGCGGTTGGAGGAAACTTCTTAGCCAAAACTGTCAAGGATGCTCGAGCCCTAGTAGAGGAGTTGGCCTTGACAGGCTATTAGTGGTCGTCGGAGCAATCGGTGTTGGATTTTATGTCCTAGAACTCAAGTTTTGTTATCCTTTTTATAAATAAAGATGTTATTTAGTGAAATCATTTATTTATAACTTATAATCCAATAAGAAACATCCATGGTTATAACATGAAATACTCGAACTATTTAGTGAATATGGACGGGGATCAAATTCGAGTATATAACCTAAATGGTCTATAGTAAATTAATAAGTTTGGGTACCTTATTCTGGAAACACTATGGATGCGACCTACCTTGCGAATAACGCAAATGACGAGATCCTGGATCGTTCATGTAAAGACATGCGAGTAGGGGCATCATGTGTAAAAGATATTTGCATAAGACTATGACCGAGAAATAAGTCACTCTTACTTTATAACGTCGTTTACTGTTAAGACTGATTATTTCATGCGATGACTTAGGTAACTCGATCTTAATCCTGAGCTTACTATGAACTCCTGTTTGTTTATGATTATCCATTAATCTTCATAGTGAGAGTGGTCATAACATTTCGTTCAATAAACCTCCCATTTTGGGGATAACACTAGATGGATGGTTGGGGACATAGTAGTGCAATATGGAATTCACTCCTACCCTATGTAGGGATAGTAGAGAGGTTGTTCCCTTAAGTGCTAAATCCAAGACTTGAACAAGGGGTCCCACCCACTCATTGGCCCGAGAGGGATCTTGTTTAATGGTTGGACCATGAACAAAATTGTTCATTAGAGGACCAGTGGACTTAAGGAACTAAGATGTGCTATAAGGGTAAAACGTACTATTGACCTGTCTATAGTAACGAACGAACTGTGAATGATTGACTTACTAATCATGGTTAAATTGGTTGGAGACAAATATATCTACAGTGAGGGGAGTTCAAGTACTAGGCTATAGTGGAGTGTCCTGGTAATTAACGGATGTTGGTTAACTAGGTTAAAAGAGTTTGACTAGTTTAACCTCATACCGTTGGAGCCCATGATCTGTAGGTCCATTAGGTCTCCTTTCTGAAAACTGTATATGTGAATATTTAATATTTAAATATGATTTAAATAACAAAAATATGAATAGGGATTGATGATTGAAAATAACATTTTGGAAATGTTCGGGAATAGTGGCAAAATATTAATTTAATATTAGATATTAAATTATTTAATTAATAATAATTTTGAATTAATTTAAAAAAATTGAAAAATCATTTTTTATTTTTCAGATTAATTAAAATTAGAGAATTATCTGATAATCAAGATAATTATGGAATTAAAAAAAATTCAAAAATGCTGAATTTTTGGAGGTGGAGTGCATGGTGACTAAACCCATGCACTCCACTCTCTTAAGCCATTTCAATCCCCACTAAAATGGGATTAATTGTTGTCAATCCCAGGTGATTTCTCTTCAACTATCTTTACTTTATATAAATGATGCATTTTGCTGAAGAAATTAAGCTTGAACGTTAAGGAAATGCTGCCAAATTGAATACTCACCAAAACCATCTTCATATGCTTGTTTTTCAAGCTTTCTCACTCAAATTCCATCACTTGAGGATCCCACAGTCCGTTCCAAAGGCTTGAGGATAGCAAGGAAGATCCAGTGGTAGTTCGTGATCGATTGGTGAAGAAAAACAACAAAGAAATCCAACCAATTTCTCCATAGAAGCAAGGTTGGTAAACCTGCTATGTTTTTCTTTTATGAGCAGCATGCAAAGAGTGATCAAATTAAACTAATTAAGTGCCTAAGATCCAAAATTGCTTCCGCATTTTAGATATTAAAACCTTCAATCGGAGCCCAAACAAAAGGGGAAACCATACGAGACTGATGAGGTGAGTGCTTAAAGATTTCTAGTCGAAGCTCTAACCAAGGCTCTAAACAAGCTCTCAAGATGAGAGATTCCAAGTTTGCCTAAAGTTGAAGTAAAAATGGAGTCTTAACCTGATGAAATAATTCGTCAAGAGAAAAAGAATCCTTTGGAAGAAATGTTAGGATAGTTCATAGATGAGACTAGGAATTTAACTATAAACGTGCAAGGAGCAGTATCGACAATGCAAGCCATGTTAGAGAAACAAGATATTGTCATTAGTAAGATGGAAGCAAAGATTGATAAAATGAAAAAATTCAGGAACCAAATTAAGTAACGAGAGTTATCAAATGTCTTCGCCATAAACCCACAAGAGCAGTGCCTTACCATATCTTTAAGAAGTGGGAAGCAGTTGAAAGAAGTTGAAAGAAAAGAAGTTGAAAGAAAAGAAGATACAAAGCCCATCACTAGGAAGATACTAGATGGGGATGATGATCAAAACACAATAGATGAAGAAACAGCACCGCCAATGCCAGATAAGTCTTCTGACTCTATTCCTTTAGTTCTTAATCAAATTCCTTATCCTCAAAGATTTCAAAAGAAAAAGTTGGATTCTGAGTTTTCTAAACTTCTTGATATTTTTAAACAACTCTATATTAACATTCCTTTTGCTGATGCTTTGGAACAAATGGCACACTATGTCAAATTCATGAAGGAGATTTTGTCAAAGAAGAGGAAGTTTGAAAATCATGAGACAGTGAATATGACTGCCGAATGTAGTGCCATAATTCAGAAACATCTACCATCGAAACTGAAAGATCTAGGGAGTTTTACTCTTCCTTGTACTATTGGTAGTTTGTTTATCAAGAAAGCTTTGTGTGACTTAGGGGCAAGTATTAACTTGATGTCGTTCAGTGTCTATAGGAAACTTGGTTTGGGAGAATTGAAGTCAACCACCATTGTCCTGCAGTTAGTAGACTGTTCGATGACATACCCAAGGGTATATTAGAGGATGTGTTGGTTAATGTTGACAAATTTATCTTCCCTGTAGACATTGTAGTGCTAAACATGGAGGAGGACCCCAAAGTCTCTATCATTCTTGGGAGACCATTTCTGGCAACCACTCGTGTGCTGATAGAGGTACAAAAAGGAACCCTGACTCTCAGAATAGAAGACGAAGAGGTAGTGTTCATTATGTTTAAAGCATTAAAACACCCAGAGGCGGTTAGTTCATGCTTTATGATCGATTTAGTTGACACTATTATTGTTGCATGTGTAGAGTTTGGGTCTCCTGTTGACCATTATGAAATAAGCATGCCTGACGTAGTGGAAGGGTTCTCAATGGTGAAAGGCATCCAATTTTGGGGGGTTCTCCCTAGCTCAATAGAGAGAAAAAGTGAGTAGATTTGAGAAGAAAAATGTGGAATTGATCAAGACTCCACAGCTCGGGAATCGAGTTGATCGTGACAGGAGCATTGGATCAACACAACAGTTATTTCCATTTATTTGCATGATTCTTTTAGTTTCTTGTTAATTTCTTTAATCATTAGAGTTGTGATTCTAGATAAAACTGAGCATGATATTTCTTGGTAATTAATGGACTTAATTCAAATTCCCTGTGGATTCGATACTCGATAATACTTATCGTTTTATATTACTTGGGCAACCGTACGCTTGCGAGAGCACAACAAGAACCACTAAAGGAAGAGAGTAAGCTAATATCAACATTAAGTTTGAAATTACCTTCGTCACGAGAAATGATGCATGGGGCCAGAAATTGGTTGGCACTGCACGCTCGACCCTTTTGGTCTCAGAGGATGGTTGGTCGACTTTATGCTTGATATTCATGATGCCCAAATACTTTTCCTCGCTACATGGCTAGAAATCGGGTTTGCTCTTGTGAAGGTTTGTCACTAGATCCTGCAAGAACAAAGTAAAACACAAGAAACTAGAAAAGGGTGAAAAACACAAAAGATATTAGAAATAAAACACCGTGTTCCCCGACAATGGCACCAATTTGACGGGCCGGAGTTGTCGAGGCTCCAGGTCAAATAAATTTTTAATTCCACGAACACTAAAGTTAACTTATGGCAGTAGTGGTCGAGGTTGATCACAGAGAACATTTGGTTTTTTATATGTAACCAAAGGGGGGAGAGATTAGAGAAAATGATTAAAAACAAGGGAAATAAAATACGAAAAAATAAAATGCAGAAAATAAAGACAGGCAAGTTAATCTTATCACAACGATCATTGTAATCGGAGACGTTCGGGTTACAGTATGATTTATTTCATTCATCGATTATCAAGAAAATTAATTTACCAATTGAAAGCCTAATCGACTAAAATGAAAAAGTCAGTAGGCCATAATATCCCTAAATTACCAAGTTCGACCAATGCATCGAGACTAGTCGTAACTGATTAATATGCTAATTGGGCACATTAACTGCTAATTGATTGCATTAAGCTAAGGATGATTAGAATGCTCTAGATTAACAAGGAAATACCTAAATTAATTTCAAACACATATTTAGACTTTCATGTCATTCGCTAAACTTGGGATAACATCCCAAATCACTAGATGCTTAGACTTATTCGCTACTTTAATTAGCATATTAATTTAACAAGTTGTGGCGAGGTTGTCAATCTCTAAGAACATTGCTAAATTTATAAACATCGAGTCTAAGCAACATTCAATATAGTAACTCTGTTGGGGTTTATGTCCTAGAACTCAAGTTTTGTTATCCTTTATATAAATAAAGATGTTATTCAGTGAAATTGTTTATTTATAACTTATAATCCAATAGAAACATCCATGGTTATAACATGAGATACTCGAACTATATAGTGAATATGGACAGGGATCAAGTTCGAGTATATAACCTAAATGGTCTATAGTAAATGAATAAGGTTTGGTACCTTGTTCTGGTAACACTATGGATACGACCTACTTTGCGAATAAGGCAAACGACGTGATCCTGGATCGTTCATGTAGAGACATGCGAGTAGGGGCATCCTGTGTAAAAGATGTTTACACAATACATGACCGAGAAATAAGTCACTCTTACTTTATAACGTCGTTTACTGTTAAGACTGATTATTTCGTGTGATGACTTAGGCAACTCGATCTTAATCTTGAGCTTACTATGAACTCCTGTTCGTTTAGGGTTATCCTTTGATCTGCATAGGTGAGAATGGTCATAAAATTCCGTTCAATAATCCTGCCATTTTGGGGATAACACTAGACTGATGGTTGGGGACATAGTAATGCAATATGGAATTCACTCCTACCCTATTCAGGGATAGTAGAGAGGTGGTTCCCTTAAGTTCTGAATCCAAGAATTGAACAAGGGGCCCCACCCTCTCATTGGCCCAAGAGGGATTTTGTTTAATGGTTGGACCATGAACAAAATTGTAAGGAACTAAGATGTGCTATAGGGGTAAAACAGAGTTTTGACCTACCTATAGTAACAAACGACCTGTGAAAGATTGATTTACTAATCATGGTTACATCGAGTGGACACAAATATATCTACAGTGAGGGGAGTTCAACTACTAGGCTATAGTGGAGTGTCCAGGTAGTTAACGGATGTTGGTTGACTAGGTTAAAAGAGTTTGACTAGTTTAACCTCGTACCGTTGGAGCCCATGATCTGTAGATCCATTAGGTCCCCTTGCTAGCTCGAGACTAACCTTTAGAACAATATGATGGATAAAATATGAATTGCATTTGAAGGAATTGAATCCTCTAGCGGAAGCGAATTGAATCGAGCGTGATTTAATTTCAATTATTTCGAATACCGATACGTTGGGCAATATTAGAATCTTATCTTCTAAACTAGATTAAGCATGCATTTGCAGATCTAAAACAATTTTAGATACATGAAAACTTACGTGATGGAGACCGGGATACACGACCAATCGCGAACACCCGCTATCCTCTGGGTTAGTGAAGCTTGGTTTGTGGGAACCAAAAACATCTTCGAAGGGAATCACAACACGGAAGATTGTTGGAATATTGAGAGAGGAAGAGAGAAAAACTCAGAGAATTCCCTCTCTATTTTCCGTGAGTCTGAGAGAATGAGGGAGACCGTATGGGTAACCCCTCTCCACTTTACGATAAGTGGGGAGGGAGTTATTACCCTACTTAATCTCGATTGTTGGATCTAATCCAAACGATCTTGACCGTCTATTAATTAAATAACAATAATCATTTAATTAATTAGTTAATTATAATTAATTTAATTAAAACAATATTAATTATATCAATTATAACATCAGGTATTTAATTAACTTTGAATCATATTAAATTGAATTAAATTGGCCATTCAATTAATCTCATTAATTGAATCCACATTAATTAAATATCCAATATTTAATTAATATTACAATTGAATCATATTCAATTTTAATATCTCTCATTTAACCTATAGTTTTAATGTGCATCATAATGTACATTAATATTAACCATAGAATTAATTTAATTAAATCACATTAAATTAAATTAAATTAATTTATTCTCCAATTAATTAATTCATTAATTAAATATCACATATTTAATTAATTTACTATTTGAATCATAATTCAAATAATTCTCTCATATACTATAGTTTTAATATGAATCTCATTCACATTAAATTTAACCTATAGTTTCAATATGAATCTAATTCATATTTAATATTTGAACTCTTTCAAATATTTAATTCTTTCATTAATTAATTTTGAATCACATCCAAATTTAATTTTATACTATAAAGTTTAATTCACCAATTAAACTTGTATTATATAATGTATCTTCATACATTATTTTAATTGTAACAAATACAATTTAATTCCCTTAACGAATTTGATCACACTTCAAATTCTATTCAAGACTATTTAACCTCAGAACCCTTTACGAGCTAGCAGGTGGACCTAATGGACCTACAGATTAGAAGCTCCAACGATACGAGACTAACTGGCTAAACTCAATAACCAAATTAGTCAACATTCGTTAACTGTGGGTCACTCCACTAAGTCCCACAACTGCACTCTTCTCATTGTAGAATGTTTCAGTGTCCATGGATATTGACCAATAACAGTAAGTCAATCCTTCACGAGTGTTCGTAACGCCAGCTGGGTCAAATTACCGTTTTACCCCTGGGTTACCTCTGGATCCTTAAATACCACTGATTCCTCTAATGAACAATCTGTTTATGATCCAATCAATAAACAACAATTCCTCTCGGGCCAGATGAGAATGGGCGCCCTTGTTCAAGACTCGGAATCAGTCCTTAAGGGAACACACATCTGCTTACCCCAATAGGGGAAGGAGTGAATTCCATCTTGTATTGTCATGTCCCCAGCCCCCCACTCGGTCTTGTCCCCAAGAAGGTAGGCTTATTGAGTCGGCATGTAGGCCACTCCCACTCGTACTAATCAAAGGACAATCCCTCGTGAGAAGGAGTTCATGACACACTCAGGATTAAGATTGAGTTACCTAGGTCATCCTGTTGAAACAGTAACCTAACTAGTTAACGGGGTTACATGTAGTGGTTTACTATTTCGGGGTGCGGTCTTATGCAAACTCATTGCACAGGATACCCCCACTCGCATGTCTCCTACATGGATGCTTTGGATCATAGCATCTGTATCAAATACAAAGTGGGATGTATCTCATAGTGTCACCAGGATAAGGTACCCAACCTTATCCTTATACTATAGACCATTTAGGTTGTTACTTGAACACTGATCTCCGTATGTCACCACATACTAGTTCAAGTTTCATCTAAACAACCTAGGATCTTAGTTTATTGGATTTGGGTCAAATTGTGCAATTCTAGTAACAATAACTCTTTATTGTACAACCCTCAATAACAACGTATTGAGACAAGTGTGAACAATTTGTCATCATTCACTATCTACGAGTTTTAGGGCATAAAACCCAACAACTCCCACTTGAACTAAAACTCTAGTTTAGTGGGATGTACAATAATCTATTATGGAAATGGGTGTATCGATACATGTAAAATACATAAAATGTATATATACAATCTACAAATACAATAAACTAGGGCATCCACTATACCCATTACATTTCTCCCACTTGCCCTAGATTACATCTTTCTACTTATCTCGTAAATCTAAACCATCTAGATGACCCTCATACACTTTAGTCGAGAGAGCCTTCGTGAATGATCACCAATACTTTCATTCAATTCAATGTGCATGCTTGTCTCTTGCATTAGGAAAGGTCATATTTCTAACACTTTCCAAATCAGCCTCGAACTTTCCAAGTCTTACAGCCTCGATCGCTGCTTCACAAACAACATACTTTTTGGCCTATAGGTCGAGGCTGCATTGCATCTCGATTTTACTTGAGAGTTGAGGTTAGTTCTTGTGTTACTGAGTACGTTTGAGATGTTGTCTAGTGAGGTTGAAGTTGTGTTATGAATTAGAAGTGTTTTTCCATGTTTTCAGGTGCTTAAAATTTTTGGTTAGCTAAACTTACGTCGTTATGCTGCTGAAATTTTCAGGGCATCAAGTTGGGGTTAGTGTAAAAGTTTAGTAATCTTCCCTAGTTTAGATTGAATTTTAGGGTTGTTACAAATACTTACCTAATTTTCTTATCCATAACCCTTATTTATATTGAGTAAAGAATAGGAAAAATAATGGTTGGGTTATTACAAAACCAAAAGGGATCAAGTTAAAAATTTTAAAATTACTTGGACTAAATTAAGAGTCGAAATTAAGTAGACTATGTAAAACAAATCAGTTATCTACTCGTACAAAATTGTTCTACAACTCATTTAAACACCTTTGTCTTCATATATTTCTTTATTTATTTATTTTTAATTTTGAGTTCAACGATATGGAGTGAGAAATTTAAATTGGTTGAAGATAGCTCATACTAGCTAAATGAAAATCCTTAACGCTTTATAAGCTTAACACTATGGATACCTTTTCTACCTAGTCCTATTTATTAATATCTATTTGTTATTACTCAATTCGAAATTACGAATTTCGATACAATTTTTTTTACATCATGTGTTTCTATTAATCTATTAAATGCAAACTATTCATGAGTTGCAAGCTACTCATAACATATCTATATTTTCAATCAATCATTAGTATTTTTTCCATGTCTACAAAATTTTATCCACTGCCGCTATTTCACGAAGAGACATACCATGCAAAAAGCCCGAGTAAGCTGAACATGACATAAATCCTCACCTAGGTTGAGGCACCCATATTCTCCACTTAGTTTTTCCTACAAAATGTTCTTGGAGAAGTTGAGCCACCCATATTCTCAACTACCCCAAGGCCCCGACTTATGAAATGTCCTTGGATGAGTGGAGCCACCCATATTCTCCACTACCCCAAGGCACTCGACTTATGAAATGTCCTTGGACGAGTTGAGCCACACATACTCTCAACTACCCCAAGTTCTCGACTTGAAAATTTAATTGATTCAGAGCTCACATGGGTTGTGAGTCGAGGTATGGATCATCCAAATCTTAGTCTGGTTCGTTTTTTCTCCTTGTGCAAAAGAAGCAGGCGACTCGCTTGTGGAGGAGGCTGCCATTTGAAGAATCCTCTGAAAGTCTGCGTCAAAGGTTGTTTGTGTGAGAGCTGCTAGAAGTTTTATTTGTCATTAAGGAATTCTGCATTCCTTTTTATGTCGATATCTTGTAGATAATCGTTCAGTGTGAACCATTCTTTAATTTGTTTGAGGGTGGCGTGTTGAAAATCATACTTTTCCCACCACTTGATGTTCAAGATCTTTGTGACTGTCTTGTATTGTGGATGGTTACTTGTAGAAAAATTCCAGCAAAATATCCAAGGAATTTGAAAATATAAACAGAATCTCATTGAATTATGAAACGCTGTTTTTTGAATGTTCCTTGCAAAATGATAATATGATTCTTGCAAGGGGGTTGGTAAAATATCATCTTTCATACCGAATGTATTCCACCATTGAATAAACCATAATGGAAAAGTAATTTTGTAGGCATTTTGACAAAATGATATGAACCAAGAATGATTGTAATTGGAATACCACATAACATTATACCATGCTCTTACATAATCCCGATATGAGAATGTTTGTGGAACAAATGGTTTTGAAAAAGATTTATCGGTATAAAGACATTGACTCCAGTGGGTTGGATTAAAGGCTTTAAAGATTTTAAATTTGGAATAAGCAATCTTAGATGGATCGTTTTTATCTGGGGTGTGAGTTATTTATGTTGATTTTGTATTAACAAGAATAAACTCATAAAAGGTTCTTGTCTTTTGAAGGTCTTCAGTCATAAAGTTAAGGCCTAATGGATACATATTTGAAATGGTCTCTTCAAGATTGAGACCTTGAAATTCTGGTTCAATGATGGGTTCAGTGATAACCAGAGATTTTTGAAAATAATTTTTGATCTCAGGGCGAGGTACAAACCTCCTTTATGGTGTAACAGCCTAAGAATAAAAAGAAGGTGACAGGGTTAAAGACCCTATCCTTGAATCTGGTGAGACCGGAGGTCTCAATGGAACAACTCCGCCAAAAGGACGGACAAGGTTGGTCGAAGGCCTTGGTGGAGTGGATGACTCCATTGGAGACATTGGACGTATGCCGCCCGTTCTTGTTCTAGATCGGGTTACCGGAGTAAACCCTAGATCCATAGCGTATTGATCAACACTCATGGGTGGAGGCGCTGAAGAAGAGGAAGCTGGGATTTTGCCCTTTGAAGATGAGGCTTTTACCTTATTTCCGTTCATTCGCTCTTTTTTCTTTTAGAGAGAGGGAGAGAGAGAAGAGAGTTTTGGAGTTAGAAACTCCCTTGAGAGATAATCTGCTAGATGGTTTTGTTCTCCTTTTATAGGCAAAACTTCAAAATCAAAACATGAGAGAATTGCTTGCCATCTGGCAAAAATTTGTTTTGAAACAAGATCTTTGACATCTTTTTCTAAAACAAATTTTGACGCTCTAGAATTAGTTTTAATAATGAATCTTTTATTAATTAATTCTCCTTGGAAGTTTTGAACACAAAGTACAATTGCAAGTAATTCTTTTTCACTATTGAATAATTTTTTTGAGTATCGTTCCGGACTCCAGAGTGGAATCGGATTATTGATTCATTCTTATCTATACACTATTTGAGGATTCCTTCATATCCTAAATCTGATGCATCTGTTTCTACTATTAGACTAGCTTTAGGATTGATTAGACTCAAACATGGAATTGATTTGACTAAAGCTTTTATTTTTTGTACAGCTTTAGTGTGCTCTTCTGACCATGGATTTGGATTTTTCCTAAGTCTTTGAAAAAGTTATTTGCAAATGGATCTGGGGTTTTGGATAAAGTCAGACACATAATTTAAACAACCCAAAAACCTTTGTAGTTGGATTTTGTCTGTTATTTGCAAATGGACCTTTGAATGAGTTTTATTAGGCCCATATGAATGTCAAAGCCCAAAAATCTAATTTTGGTTTGAAACAATTTGACTTTTGGCAACGACACTACCAAAACATTTTGTTTGATAATATTTATAAAAATATTGAGATGTTTGAAATGTTGATTGATGCTTGAAGAGAAAATTAAAACATCATCAATATAAACTATTGTAAAATTTTGAAAATCATTGAAAATGTCATTCATAATTTTTTGAAATTCAGAAGGGGCATTTGTAAGCCCAAAAGGCATTACATTCCATTCCTATTGTCTGAATGGTACATTAAAAGCAATTTTATATTTGTCTTCTTCGGAAATTTGAATCTGCCAAAATCCGGATTTCATATCAAATTTTGAAAATATTTTTGCATTGGAAATTCTTTTGAGCAAATCTTGTTTATTTGGAATTGGATATCTTATCAATTCTAAAACTTTGTTCAAGGGTTAATAATTGATTACTAACCTTGGCACACCACGCTCCTGTTCGGCTGCGTTGTTGACGTTGAAGGTTGCGTATGACCATGGACTTTTGGATGGCCTGATCAGTCCTTTATTGATTAAGTCTTGTATTTCTTTTTTACAGAATGTTAGTATAGTTCTGCATTCATTTGTATTGGTCTTGCCTTTGTTGGAATATTTGATTCATTGAAATCTTTAGTATATGGAAGATTCACTATATGTTTCTTCCTATCCCATAAAGCATTTGGCAGATTTGAACATATCTCTTTTTCAATTTTGTTCTCTATTTCTTTTATTTTTAATTTTATTGAGGAATCGTTGAGATTTTCTTCTATTCTTTTATAACTTATTTCTTCTTTAAGAAATAGAATTTTCGTCTGCTTTCTCTTGATTTATTCTGTTTTTAATTCACTTATTTCCATAATGTCATATGGAAGAATTGGAGTTATAAATTCAAAGATTATTTCTTTGTCATGAATTTGACTAACTAAAAACCTTTTTCGGTTATTTTTATTGGGTAGAGTTGAGTGAGGAATGGAGTTCCTAAAATTAATTCTTTCTTTAGATCCTTTACTAGAAGAAAGAAATTTATAAAACAAAATTCTTCATTGCAAATATGGACATTTGGAAGTTTGTACTGAATATTTAGGCTTTGTCCATTTGCACTACTTAATTTTTCTGTAGTTTTTTCGAAATATTTAGTTGGTATTAATCCTTGTTGTTTGTAATTTTGGTCAGCTCTTCAATCTATAAGAGCCTTTAAAGTAATTTGAAAATCTTCTATTTTAAAGTTACCAAAGAATACCATTTTTGATATTGCGATTTTGTTACGTGATTTACAAAGAAATCTTCTCCTTCATTATCAGAATTATTAGTACTTATTTTCAGATTATTTATCTCTTTTTTTATTTGTTCAATTTTATTTTTATTTTCTTGAATTTCTTTTTTGAGATTGTTGATTTCAAATTGTAGATCTTTAATTGAAGTTGGTTTAAGTGAGTCTGTTGGTAAGCCAGTAATCAGCCTACGGTGATCAAACGAAGAGAAGAATCAATAATTTAGCCGACAAGATATCAAATCAGATCAAAAGGAAAGTTGCATGATTTTCTCAATTGGCCGGCAAAAATCTACCAAGTTTATAATTTGTATATTCTCTTTGTACTTGTAATCCTTATATTCTGTTTTACCATTACGTAAGGTAATGGTTTTACTTTTCTTGTCTTTTCTATATTTTGCATTTGGATGATTGATTTTACTTTTTGTTTTTTGTAAGATTCTGTTGGATAATATGTATCTTATCTTTTTCCAATGAATCTATCAGGGGTCCTATCCTGATGATTTGATCTTATCTTTTAATTTTTTGTATTCAATTAGTTTTAAAATCCGGGGTCTATAAAAGACTTCCAAGTTGTATTGCCAAGGCAATAGAGTAAGAAATTTTCTCTCTTGCCCTCTTTTGTAAGCTAGTCGATCCTAAGACTTTCTTTGCGTCTAGCGACTCACAACTCATGTGAGCTCCGAATCAATTAAAATTTCCTATTTCACAAAGAAACAAATGGTGTTCATAAGGGATGCTTCATAAAGAAGTATTTTCATCATAATTGTAAAAATTTTAAAAATAATAATAAATAAATTAATTAAAATTATATAAAAAAACGTGTATATTCTTATCTTTTGAATTAATAGGTGTAAACTTTGTAAATATTCTAAGTTTACAGTGTAAATACATTTCTGCCAGTCAACAATTTGAAGAAATTATTGTGAAGCAGCAGAGCAATCTCTAGCGCAGTGTTGTAAGCTTTTATCCCTCAGTTGGTATCAGAGCCAATTGAATTCAATTAAATTATTTTCAATTACAATTGTTGATTTCAAATTCTTTTATGGGGAGGAAAAGATTGAGAGTTATAGAATATCATTCTTTTAGGTTATATTCAAATTAGTATCAATCCAATTAAGTCATCTTTCAAAAAGATCAGATCGTTGGACTATTTTTATGCTCAATCGGTGAGACGGACAGCTGCGAAGGACTGTTGCAGTTGGCGTTCCATGTTTGAAGACGCGTTGAAGCGCAGTAAAGCAGTTGGTAAGCCTACTTTGCCTTCTTGTCGGAACAGTGATCAGAGGTAAAAATCTTCTGATAATCTATTTTTAGAAAGGTAGTTTTATTAGATTGAAAATTATTTGAGTAAAATCTAATTAAATGATTGTAAATAACTAAATCGATGTCTCTCCTAAGAAAGATACTATTTAAAATTTTTTCTTCAAAAGAACTAACTCAAAATGAAATAGAGGACCAACATATGACCTCTTCAAGCTCTGGAGAAATTTCAAATGAAGCTTTGCATATAGCAAAGATAGAAAATAATCTTCAAAAGTGGGGACTACCCAAGCTTGATAACAACACAATTTATATCCATAATACATTCAATTTTAGAGAACAACAATTTATAAAAATTGTTGAAAGAAAAATTCCTATATATGGAAACGTTGATTCTATTCAATTATTTCCAAAAGATGATATCCTAAAACATAGGAAAGATTTTCAATTTTTACATATAGGAGCAGTTCAAGTTGCTCTTAGACCAATGTTCAGAACATGATTAGATACTCCTGTCCTAGCTATCCTTAGAGACAAACGCCATAAAGACTTTACAAATTCTCTACTAGGAATAATAGAATCAAACTTAGCAGAAGGACCAGTATATTTCACCTGCTATCCAAATTTTATGGTGGCTCTAGATGACCCCCATATTCTCAAAACCTTAAGTCTTGATATTACAGGACAATGATTAAACTTTGAAGAAGGTGTTTAAAAGATGACACTTTTATACAAAATAGCGTATAAAACATTAACATCTTCAATGGAACCAAAAACATTGGTCCAATCCCCAAAGGGTAAAACCATGCTTATAGAAACAAATATTAATAAATCCTCTGTTAGTATTCCAAAAATGCTTTCATGGGATGATATAACAAAAAATCCAAAATGGACAATCAATAATCCCTCTATCCCTCAAAAAAGAGAAAAAGAACTTTCCCATATAATAGAACATCCAGATGAGAGATTATAAATAAAATTTGAAGATGAAATACCTCAATTTCCTGTGGTAAAAGAAAACATGAGAAAAAGAATTCATGAGTTCAAGACCAAATACTTCTGGTATAAGGCTAGAAGCTTATCAAAATTTAAACAGGACAAATTCATTAAGAATTAAGTCAGTAAAATTAGAACACAGAATCCCAAATCTTCAATATGAAGATGAAAAACCACCTTATCCAACCCAAACTGATATGGAAACATAATCAATATTTAAAAGTCAATTGAATGTCATAATTTCAAAAAATGAATTTAAAACAGGCAAACAAGCCCTACAAAAGGAGTTCATGGCACAAGATAATAAAGAAGATAGAAAAAACTTCTTTAAATTATATACGGAAGAACAAAGAAAATTTTTTAAAGAAGAATATTGTAAAACTTTAGAAAAACTCCAAGAACATATATCATTCTTTAGATTGTTCAATCAAAGAGAAGAATATTCTCATATTTGTACCATAAAAGAAAGAAAAAAATGGAAAACAATAAGAGGAGGAGAAATTCAAAGTAATTTTCCTCCAATGGAAGATGTTGAATTCGATAGTTTCTATAATGAAAAAATATAGCCAAACCATTTCAATTAATTAAAGAGATAGAAGAAAATAAGCCTCCAACAAATAAAGAAATTAAAAGTATACAAGTTCAAAATAATTATTCAAATAGAATGTTAACTTCAATAGCAGAACAAGTATATAAGTTAGAGGAATTAATAGATCCTCCAAAACCAATAGTAAAATCATTGTTTAACCCTCTAGACAAGGTCAAACTAAAGACATCAAAAACTCAAATTATGGAAGAAATTGATAAAAGGTTAAAAGCCTTAAACTTAGGAGGAGAAACCTCAAATCAAATAAACGTCCTTAATGATAGTGACGTAAACTCAATAATAGAACAATTTTCGGTCCTTCAAACAGAAGAATCTCAAGGATTAAATTGAATTAGAAATTATAGAACAACCAATCCAAATGATCATTTAAATTGGTACTATAAACCTACTATGCCAGATTTAAATTACGAACAAAATTACAAATTTTTGAGAAATACTCAGTACGATGGCAATTCCATATATGTTTGGAATATAGATGGAATATCTCATAAACAAATTACAGACATGCTAAATTAAATGCTAATAGTAACAGCTGCTTATGAAGCTAATAATCATATGAATCATGAAGCAACAAAAATGATTGTAAACGGGTTTTCAGGAATGCTGAAAGCTTGGTGGGAAGCCGATATAAAAGGACATAAATCTAAGGTCAAAAGGACCAAAGAAGTCAAAATTGAAACCACTAACGTTCTCCAAAGCGGGCCGTCAACTTCTACTACTAGGACAATAGAAGTAGAAGAAGAAATAGAAGACGTAGTAGAAACACCGGTCTATGCAATATCCTTCCATTTTACTACAGGAACCAGTACCCTATTAGAAGACAATCAAAGAAAAATACTAAAGAATTTAAGGTGTACTAATGTAGCAAATTTCAAATGGTATAAAAACATGTTCTTAGCAAGAGTCTATTATATGACAAACATCAATACACAGCACTGGAAAGAAAAGTTCATAGATGGACTTCCCAGTTTTGTGGCAGAAAGGGTATATACAGCCCTCAATAATCATTATGAGGATAGCGTAGAATGGGATAAACTATTGTTTGGACAAATAACAACCTATATCATTAATTGCGGCTTAGAAATCTGTAATGAGATAAAGGTCCAAAAGAATGTTCAAAAGAATGAAAAATTAAAAGTAAAAGAAATGAAAGCCTTTTACTCTCAATATGGATGTGAAAGAATAGAGGAACCAAATTCCTCTAGAAGAAAAATTATTAGAAAAAACAATAATAGAAGATATTATAAGGACCATTACCGGAGACAATATATACAAAGACCTCCTCAAAGGGAATACATCCGAAGAAAATATTAGAAAAGAAAAAATTCAAGACAAAACACCCGTCCAAATAAAAATAACAAATAAAAAGGAAAAATGAAAATCTCTTGTTACAAATGTCAAAGAGAATGACATTATACAAATAATTGTCCAAACAATAGAGTAAATGAACTAGATCAAGGTGAAGAATTTTCATTGGATTATTCAGACAGCTCAGAATATGAACTTAGAGTTCAAGATTTAGATGAAACTGACTCAGAAATATCGATTCAAAGTGAAAGTGAAGAATATGAAGGAGTCAAAGCATGTGGAAAAACATGTGAAGGACAATGTATAAATGTCCTAACCAATGAACAAGAAGTACTCTTCAAATCTATAGATCATATAAAAGACGAGAAAATGAAAAATACAATCTTAAAAACTCTAAAACAATCTTTAGAGTCAACAAGCAATTCTGAACTTAGAATTCAAAATCAAGAGATCAAACACAGGAGTCTCAAAGAAATACTTCAAAGAAAAGAAGACTTTAAACCAACTTCAATTAAAGATCTACAATTTCAAATCAACAGTCTCAAAAAAGAAATTCAAGAAAATAAAAATTAAATTGAACAAATAAAACAAGAGATTAATAATCTCGAAATAAGTACTAATAATTCTGATAATGAAGGAGAAGATTTCTTAGTAAATCAAGTAACAAAATCACAATATCAAAAATGGTATTCTTTGGTAACTTTAAAAATAGAAGATTTTCAAATTACTTTAAAGGCTCTTATAGATTCAGGAGCTGACAAAAATTACATACAACAAGGATTAATACCAACTAAATATTTCGAAAAAACTATAGAAAAATTAAGTAGTGCAAATGGACAAAGCCTAAATATTCAGTACAAACTACCAAATTTCCATATTTGCAATGAAGAATGTTGCTTTATAAATTCCTTTCTTCTAGTAAAGGATCTAAAGCCAGAATTAATTTTCGGAACTCCATTCCTAACTCAACTCTACACAATCAAAATAGCCGAAAAAGGTTTAGTTAGTCAAATTCATGACAAAGAAATAATCTTTGAATTTATAACTTCAATTCTTCCATATGACATTATGAAAATAAGTGAATTAAAAACAGAAGAAATCAAGAGAAAGCAGAAGCAAATTCTATTTCTTAAAGAAGAATAAGTTATAAAAGAATAGAAGAAAATCTCAATGATTCCTCAATAAAATTAAAATAAAAGAAATAGGGAACAAAATTGAAAAAGAGATATGTTCAAATCTGCCAAATACTTTTTGGGATAGGAAGAAACATTTAGTGAATCTTCCATATACTAAAGATTTCAATGAATCAAATATTCCAACAAAGGCAAGACACAAATGAATGCAGAACTACTAACATTTTGTAAAAAAGAAATACAAGATTTAATCAATAAAGGACTGATCAGACCATCCAAAAGTCCATGGTCATACTCAGCCTTCTACGTCAACAACGCAGCCGAATAGGAGCGTGGTGTGCCAAGGTTAGTAATCAATTACAAACCCTTGAGAGAAGTTTTGGAATGGATAAGATATCCAATTCCAAATAAACAAGATTTGCTCAAAAGAATTTTCAATGCAAAAATATTTTCAAAATTTGATATGAAATCCGGATTATGGCAAATTCAAATTTCTAAAGAAGACAAATATAAAATTGATTTTAATGTACCATTCGGACAATACAAATGGAATGTAATGCCTTTTGGGCTTAAAAATGCCCCTTCTGAATTTCAAAAAATTATGAATGATATTTTCAATAATTTTCAAAACTTTACAATAGTCTATATTGACAATGTTTTAGTTTTCTCATCAAGCATCGATCACCATTTCAAACATCTCAATATTTTTATAAACATTATCAAACAAAATGGTTTTATGGTGTCGTTGCCAAAAGTCAAATTGTTTCAAACGAAAATTATATTTTTGGGCTTTGACATTCATATGGGCCTAATAAAACACATTCAAAGGTCCATAAACTTTACTACAAATTTTCCAGATCAAATAACAGATATAACCCAACAACAAAGGTTTTTTGACTGTTTAAATTATGTGTCTGACTTTATCCTAAAACTCAGACCCATTTGCAAACCACTTTTTCAAAGGCTTGGAAAAAATCCAAAGTCGTGGTCAGAAGAGCACACTAAAGTTGTACAAAAAATAAAAGCTTTAGTCAAATAAATTCCCTGTTTGAGTCTAATCAATCCTAAAGCTAGTCTGATAGTAGAAACAGATGCATCAGACTTAGGATATGGAGGAATCTTCAAACAATGTATAGATAAGAATGAATCAATAATCCGATTCCACTCAGGAGTCTGGAACAATACTAAAAAAAATTATACAACAGTGAAAAAAGAATTCCTTGCAATTGTACTTTGTGTTCAAAAGTTCCAAGGAGAATTAATTAATAAAAGATTCATTGTTAAAACTGATTCTAGAGTGTCAAAATGAATTTTAGAAAAAGATGTAAAAAATATTGTTTCAAAACAAATTTTTGCCAGATGGCAAGCAATTCTCTCATGTTTTGATTTTGAAGTTTTGCCTATAAAAGGAGAACAAAACCATCTAGCAGATTATCTCTCAAGAGAGTTTCTAACTCCAAAGCTCTCTTCTCTCTCTCCCTCTCTCTAAAAGAAAAAAGAGTGAATGAGTAGAAATAAGGCAACAACCTCCTCTTCAAAGGGCAAAAGCCCAGCTTCTTCTTCTTCAGCACCTCCACCCATAAGTGCTGATTAATACGCTATGGATCTAGGGTTTACTCCGGTAACCTGATCTAGAGCAAGAACGGGCGGCATACGTCCAATGTCTCCAATGGAGTCATCCACTCCACCAAGGCATTCAGCCAACCTAGTCCGTCCTTCTGGTGGAGTTATTCAATTGAGACGTCCTGTCTCTCCAAGTTGAAGGATAGGGTCATCAACCCCGTCACCTTCTTCCTATTCTCAGGCTGTTACACCATAAAAGAGGTTTGTACATCGCCCTGAGATCAAAACTTATTTTAAAAAATCTCTTGTTATCACTGAACCCATCATTGAACCAGAATCTCAAGGTCTCAACCTTGAAGAGACAATTTCCAATATGTATCCATCGGGCTTTAACTTTATGCCTGAAGACCGTCAAAAGACAAGAACCTTTTATGAGTTTATTCTTGTTGACACCAAGTCAGCAGAAATAACCCACATTCCAGATAAGAACGATCCATCTAAGATCCCTTGTTCCAAATTCAAAATCTTCAGAGCCTTGAATCAACCCAATGGAATCAAGGTCTTTATACCGATAAATCTTTTCAAAACCATTCGTTCCACAAACATTCTCATATCGGGACTATGTAAGAGCCTGGTATAACAGATGATTGTAATTTGAATACCACATAACATTATACCAGGCTCTTACATAGTCCCGATATGAGAATGTTTGTGGAACGAATGGTTTTGAAAAGATTTATCGGTATAAAGACCTTGATTCCATAATCTTCATAATCTTCATTCAATGATGGAATTCATTCGGTATGACAGATGATATTTTACCAACCCCCTTGCAAGAATCATATTATCATTTTGCAAGGAACATTCAAAAAACAGCGTTTCATAATTCAATGAGATTTTGTTTATATTTTCAAATTCCTTGGATATTTTGCTGGAATTTTTCTACAAGCAATCATCCACAATACAAGACAGTCACAAATATCTTGAAGATCAAGTGGTGGGAAAAATATAATTTTCAACATGCCACCCTAAAAAAAGTTCAAGAACGGTTCGCACAGAATGGTTATCTACAAAATATCGACATAAAAAGGAATGCAAAATTCCTTAATGACAAGTCTAAACTTCTCGCAGCCCTAGCACATACAACCTCTAATGCAGACTTCCAGAGGATTCTACAAATGGCAGCTTCTTCAAGAAGTGAATCACCTGCTTCTTCTGCACAAGGAGAAGAGAACGAACCAGACTATGATCTGGATGATCCATACCTCGACTCACAACCCATGTGAGCTCCGAATCATTTAAAATTTCCTTTTTCACAAAGAAACAAATGGTTGTTCATAAGGGATGCTTCATAAAGAAGTATTTCCATCATAATTGTAAAAATTATTTAAAAAAATTAAAAAATAAAAAAAACGTGTATATTCTTATCTTTAGAATTAATAGGTGTAGACTTTTTAAAAATTCTAAGTTTACACTGTAAATACATTTCTGCCAGTTAACAATTTGAAGAAGTTATTGTGAAGCAGCAGAGCAATTAAAGTGAAGATTATGAGATCTTGAAGACGAAGATTGTTGGTAATTCTCCTTGTTTGTGAGGACCTAGTTTGGTGTTCTAGGCAGTAAGTCCTAATGGTGAGGCAGCGAGTCTGTTGGTAAGCCAATAATCAGCCTAGGGTGATCAAAGGAAGAGAAGAATCAATAATTTAGCCGACAAGATATCCAATCAGATCAAAATAAAAGCTGCATGATCTTCTCCAATATTGGTCAACATCCTTATCTTTTCCATGTAAATGTTACGTATAAGCAATATCTTGCTTCCTTCATATGCAAGATCATTGTGTCTTTTACTTTTTCTTTGATTTTACCTTTCGTTGTTTTTAACTTTTGTCTTTACTTCTATTCCTTTGTACATTTTTGGTTTTATGTCTTGTGATTTTCACATGGTAGATTGTTAGGATTTATCTAAATAATGTAATATGTATCTTCCAACGAATCTATCAGGGATCCTGTCTTAATGATTCGATCTTATCTTTTAATTTTCTGTATTCAATTAGTTTTAAAATCCGGGGTCTATAAAAGACTTCCAATTTGTATTGCCAAGGCATCAGAGTGGGAAATATTCTCTCTTGCCCTCTTTTGTAAGCTAGTCGATCCTAAGACTTTCTTTGTGTCTAGCAATCTCTAGCGTAGTGTTGTAAGCTTTTATCCCTCAATTGGTATCAGAGCCAATTGAATTCAATTCAATCATTTTCAATTACAGTTGTTGATTTCAAATTCTTTTCCAGGGAGGAAGAAATTGAGAGTTATAAAATATCATTCTTTTAGGTGAAATGTCCTTGGAGGAGTGGAACCACCCATATTCTTCACTACCCTAAGGCACTCGACTTACAAAATGTTCTTGGCAGAGTTGAGCCACCTATATTCTCCACAGAGTTGAGCTACAAAATGTGCTTGGCAGAGTTGAGCCACCCATATTCTCAACTACCCCAAGGCCTCACACTACTACAATGCCTGTCATTAAAGACTTTTCATTGCCCGTCATTAAAAGCTGTCTGTCATAACAAGTTACAATGATGGACGTTTTTCATGACGGTCAATGCCCGTCATGAAAAGTCGTTCGTCATCAAAAGTCCGTCATTAAAGGATATTTTCCAACCAACCAGATCTTTAATGACGGGCATTGCTCGTCATTAAAAGTCGTCTATCATGAAAAATCCGTCATTAAAGGGTATTTTCCAACCAACCAGATCTTTAATGATGGGCAATGCCCGTCATTAAAAGACGTCGGTCATTAAAAGGGTTTTTGCGAACCAAATGTCCGTCATTAAATATCATTTTTAATGACAGGCATTGCCCATCATCATTTTGTTCATAATTTAATAAAAAAAAAATGTCGGTTGCCCAATGGCATACCAATAATATTTTCTTCATTTGTCAACCTGTAAAGAAAGTAATCTTAATCTTAAATGTGCAAAATTGTATAGAAATCAAATATTTGTCAAATTTCATTCCAATAACCCAATGAACCAAATTTGTTCATACAATTTTTATTCATATAAGTTATATAAAAATAAAATTACAAACACTTACACTTAAAAGCCTCAAAATTACTAAACACCTATGATTAAAAGTCTACACCTACACTAAAAAACAAAAATTCTCGTACATGCCGCTTTCATTATTGTCACCAAAATCTTGCTCGTACATCAAACTTGAAGAACCTAAGAAAAACAAATTCTAATTAGGTCTGATACAACGCCAAAACAAGAACTCACATAACAAACATATGTCCAACAACTTTGAATAACCTGAGAAAAACAAATTTAGTTAACAATAAAATACACACAAAGAAAAACCAATCTCGATGAGTATCGAAAAAATTGTTAGAAAATCCAATAAACTCCAAAAGCTTACAAACTTCAAGATATCAAGTTTAACCCGTTCAGAGAACCTGTAATGCTCTAGGTTTCTATACTTAACCTAGAGACATTACTAAAGCATCTATCTTAATTCTAACCGGATGCTCTAGAAATTTTGACAGCATAACAACATACATATGACTAACCCAAAATTTTTAAACCTGTTAAACAAGAGAAACACACTTCTATATGAAAAAAATCACCCAACTACAGTCTCACAACACTTCATGTTCACAACAAGACCCCAAATATCCTAAAACTAAGTAAGTTAGTTTTAACATTTTTTTTTTTTTGAGAATAAGTTAGTTTTAACATGAAAAACTAATAAGTGACAAACTAATAAGAACACTTTAACTGTTATTTGATCGCTTTAACTGTTCTCCCTCCAAAAGAAAATTGAATCATTGCAGAAGTTTTAAAAGAACATACAAGCACCCATCTATGTCATTAAGCAACAACAAAACTGGGCAAAACAATATCTAGATCAAGGAGTTTGAAGTAAACTTAACTACTGACCTGCAAATTTTCTACAAGAAGCGCAAGTAGTATCAAGCCATAAAATAGAAAAGTATCTATCAACTTCCCACTAAACTCAACTAAAATCATAAACTCACACAAACAATTTCATAAATGAACAAAAATGAACAACAAGATTTAAGAACTGAATTGTTATCAATTTAAAGTATAGAAACTAAATCGTAATAGACCAAATTTTAGAGACTAAATCATTAGTTCAATGAACATTAGGGACGAAAGATGTGTTCTAACCTTTAGTTTTTATCCAAATAACAAAAAGATGTTTGTGGCTTGTCACAAAGTGCACAAATATAGAGACAGAAAAAACCAAGTGATATTTAGTTACAAGTACATGTTAAGGAGAAGTTTATTTAATAATGTACATATCTATGGAACATTTCAATGTTTTTTTATGTGATTCTTTGGTTTTAGCATATGATATTTTTCCATGAAAGACAATGTAAAGAAATAATGAGATATACAATTCAAGGAGTTATTGATATAGTGCCTTGTGTCAAAATATTAATATAAAGCAACCCAACCAACACAAAATTTTTAAAAATTAGTTTACTAATTTAGAATTTCATATGCTTATTACAGAACCAGCTTTGCATATGGCCATATTGGGATATTGCCATGGAAAGCTTAAGTGAATGCAACAAATTCAACCCACCAAATTCAACAAATTCATCCTCCTACATACAATTCACAAGGCAAGCAGGTGGTAAAGTTCAAGTAGGATTCCATAAAAGAGCAAACTTAATTGAAAGGGTATGCTGACTAAATTATTGTGATAACTAGAATGGAATAAACTTAAGAACTAACTTTCAGAAGTGAATCACCTCTTTAGACCATGGACCTTTGGCAAGTTCAGGATTCAAAACCTTTTGCCACCCATGCAGACATTGTACATCAGTCCGATCCTTGAAACATCCATCTACAAACAACGACCATCATAGCAAATGAACCAGTGATGCAGTAAAAGAACAAAGTAGTCCATGCAAAATATAATTCATCTTGGAATATTGCCTCCTTGGACAATGCACAATTAATTAATTAGGTTATCTAATCATCCAAAACATAATTAATTAAATACCCTAAACGTAATTTACATTTAACACAACAATAAGTTTCCACATCACAGTCACCACATAAATCCTCCATTGTGTTAAGGATGACCAGAAACGAGAACATCTTCAGTACAATTAAACCTATCCTTGGCCTCTATAATATGTCGATACACCAAGGCACATATTAAAATATTTAATAATACCTATTTTCTTCCGGTTCATGCCTTTGAAATGATCAACTGCTTGCTGCAAAATTTCATCCTGAATGCAAGTAGAATAAATTATCCAACATTTAACCATATAACTTATAAAATAAAATGCATCATCATGAGAAAACGTTGACAATCAAGAATCAAGATCCCCCGCCCCAAAGCCCATTATTCCTTCAACCCGAACAATGAAAATTACTCCCTACAGCCTGATATAGGATCCACTACAATAAACGATAACCTCCAAAAAGTAATATATATATACAAACATACGTAGATAAAAATGCACGATTGGGTGCATATGGAATTGTTAACATTGGAAATGGACAGAAGCAATTCAACCTTGAATTTATATGATCATGGCAATATAACAAAGCATAAAAAAGTGAAGTTCGGAGAATGCCAAGAAAGTGTTGTAAAAAGTTTTCTCTAGCAAAGTGATCGTTGATAATGACAATGGTACTTGGTAGATAACACCTCCTTCGTTGTAGAGCCTAAACAGGAAGCATGTTCATTTTAAGAAAATCATCGTTGTAGAGCCAACCAACTAATATCATTGAAATACGCAAGCTTGCATGAAGTATATATATTTGCATCTCGGCTAAATAAGCCTTTGAGCTAACAAATTGCAACTCACAAATAAGATAACCAATAACCTACTTTATCTCAAATACAGCAACAAACTCGAATAACAAAGGCACAAAGTTTGTCCAGATCATGGTGTAAGGCATACCTGATCATTTTCTTTCCAGTGCATCCATGAGAAACAACATCCGCTCCAACTTACTTAGCCTAGAAGATTCACCCAAAAACAACTAGAGATTTTAAAGCAAACTAAACCAAACCTGATGAGTAGCATCTTTATAACGTTGTGCCTTAAAGCGAGCCAATCTTAGAGCACAGTGCAGACTCACATAACTAGTACCATTCGGAAAATAGTATTGATACCTACAAGAGTAAAATGAAATTTTGAAATCAAAAGGTAGACGTCTTTCTCATCTAAAAAGATCTCTCTTTTATTAAAAAAAAAATAGTACAGATAATTTAGAACTTAAAACATCCCTAGTTACTATTTCATTACTTTCGTCCCACTGCAAACTCGGACATAGGAAGCTGGCCACTTACGGAATCTTTATTTTTAACAACCAATACAAGTTTACGGATTATAAAAAATAATAAAAGAAAATTTAGCAGAAGAAAAAACCCATTTACCGCTATGTTTTCCATCCTTGGTCTTGGTCTCAACGCGAACATCCAAGGTGAAGAAAGAGACAAGTACTCTACATTGAAATTGTTAACATTTTGCTTCATTCATTTACATTTGCCCCACATTTTCTGCGCTAACTCAAAAGTATAATCACAAGCAAGGTCCATATTTTCAAAATGATATTAAGATACTTTAGGGAATTTTTTAGTAGTCTTATTTGTTTGTTTGAAGAGCAAGAGAGGAGGATATAAGCAAAGAAAAGTACCACAACGAGCCCTATGGTTTTCAAAGGTGATGATCGTGACTTGGAATGTATTGTGCCAACTTTAAATATCATCAAATTAAATTGGACATCAAACTTGGATAAATGTTACAATTTTTACTCCTGTTGCAACTTACACTTACCAAAACCAATCTCAACAAAAAGCAATACAAAACTTCCCAGAGTCTCAACTAATCTCAACGAAAATCAAGCATGCATGAAATCATGTTAAAATAAATCATGGAAGAAAAAAAAGCTCAAAACTCTAGTCTCAGGCATCGTTTGTTTTAAAAACTCATCAATCTCATAACAATCCTCTTTCACTAAGTGCACATGAAAATAATTTTGATCAGCTTGCAACAGTCGTCTAAGGCAAAGGAAAAAATACGTGTAAACACCAGAAACAGTGGTTCAATCTGGCCATGAAAGACAATACCATCATATTGATACAAAACATAGTATAGAGTTTTCAACTGAAATGAGCATCATTGTGTTCCTAACATAAGATTAAATGCAATACTAGCATTGTCAATCAAAATGTAACGTTACATAGTCGTCAAACCAAAATTTCAACCACTTATTTCTTCTTGTACAGTAGTATAAACTTTTACACCTCACCCAAATTAAGTGCAACCAAACAACCCATCGCTCCTACAACTGAAGTAAATTCATACTTAATCACAAAAGTAGGTAAAACGAACATGCAGACCATTGAATGGCACATATTAAAGAGCTTGAAAGGGAGTTGGCGACAAAATGGTGAGTGCAGAATAAAAAATTTGAACTTACTATCAACTATTGGAATTAATGCATTTACTCTCTCTACAGGCTGCAAATTTCCCTATCTCTATTGGAGGATGGCTTGAATCACTCCTCGTGTAATGATTTCATGATTGTAGCACACATTATGAAAGGAAAAAAGCATTATTGAAATTCATCAATTAAGTAAACATCATTGCCACACAGAAAAATAAAACATTCAAAGCAACCAGCATATGCCAGATGCTTGATTACACTAAAGCATGAATCTTGTGTAGTTTTCAATAATTAAGGAGATGGATATTCCACCATAATCTATAATGATATAAGACTATTTTAAAGTTACATACAAAGATTCCCATGAAGTTAAGCAGATGGGTTCTTAAAAAAAAAGAGCCAGAGAGAGACTTAAACAACGGGGAAAGATAGTGTGGGACTTCCTTTCACATTAAACTGAGGGCAAAGAGGGCACCAATTTAGTAAACTTGAAATTTGTCTCTTTTCAGTAGGAAGTCTCACCAACAGAAACATTTCTTTTTTCTCTAAGGAGGGCTGGCTTATTCTTGAGAGACAAATGCATCAAGCTACAAGATCATTGTCAATAAATATGGGTTGTCAAAATAGGGGATTGACTTGGACACTACAAAGAGGTAGCAATGAGAGCCCTTGTTGTCAAAATAGGAGAGCTCGCTGAGTATCAAAGCTATTTGTAGGGATAATAAAAAGTGCAATTGAAAAAGGAAAAATGAAACCCATCCGGGAAAATTGTTACAAAGCCTCAACACACCAAATTGCAAATAAGAGGCACACTTAGTAATCATCCGATCTAATGTAGCAACAACACACACTTCCCTCAGATTGGCACATCAAATAAATTGCAAGCTTAATAAGAGTGAAAATTGACAATTCCATTCAGAAATTTCAACAAAAACTTATTGTACAAAGCCTCATTCATCACTCCAAATTCAACTAAAAGGCAAACCTTGTAGTCTATACACCAAATGTGGCAGCAGCCATCCATTGAAATCAACACATCAAATATTCAAAGCAATTGCAAGCTCATAGTAAAGGGAAAATTTGACCATTGATTCCATTCAAGAATTTTCATCCAAACACATTATATACGCTCCACAAAAAAAAGGGACTTGATGAAAACTCACATCAATTTTCATCACAAGACAAGAAATCAAACCAAACCTTATAAATTTCCATGAAACAAATAAAGGGAATATTGTAATTTGGGCGATTTAACGCACCTATGACCATAGTGAACAACTATAGATTTGGACAATGTCGAAGGAACTAGTGAAGGGTGGAGAACGAAACCCACGAGCGACGAAGAACAAATGTGTTGGGGGTGCGACCAAAGTCCCACATCGGCTAGATAAGGGGATGACCTTGGGTTTATAAGGGAGGACAGCTATCTCCACTAGTATGAGGCCTTTTGGAGTGAACCAAAAGCAAAGCCATGAGGGTTATGCCCAAAGTGGACAATATCATACGATTGTGGAGATATGTGTAGTGTCCCGTAATTCCTTATCATCTGGTATCAGAGCAAGGTTTTAATTTAATCATTGTCATGGAGTCTACTAGTAGTAGTGGAGGTAGTTCAATGATTAAATTGACATCAACCAATTATTCCATTTGGAGACCGATGATGGAAGATCTGTTATATTGTAAAGATCTGTTTGATCCAATTGAAGCAACCATATGAGCTGATGGCACCATTGTTAATCCTGCAAAACCAGATAAAATGGAAGAGAGAGATTGGGGAAAGTTAAAGAGGAAAGCTTTGGGGACTATTAGGCAGTGGGTTGATATTAGCATTTTCAACCATGTGTCTCAAGAGTCCGACCCATATGCGTTGTGGAAGAAATTGGACGGTCTTTATGAAAGGAAGACCACACATAACAAAGCTTCATTAATCAAGAGGCTTGTTAATTTGAAATTGAAGGGTGGGAAGTCTATTTCTGAGCATTTGAGTGACTTCCAAGATATTATTAACAAGTTGACTATTATGAAGATTGTTCTTGATGATGAATTGCAAGCTTTGTTCTTGTTGAGTTCTTTGCCGGACAGTTGGGAAACATTAGTTGTGACTATTAGTAACTCTGCTCCAGAAGGTGTTTTGTCTTTGAATGTTATTAAAGAAAGCATGTTCAATGAAGAGATAAGAAGAAAGGAGATGGGAGTTGATAATTCACATGCTCTTGTTGTTGAGAATCGTGGAAGAAACAAGAGTAGGGGACCCAAAGGTTGTGGTAACTCAAAAGGGAGGTCCAAGTCTAGAGACAAAGAGACTAGGACATGTCATTACTGCAACAAGCCTGGCCATATCAAAAAGTTTTTCTACCGTTGGAAGAAAGAACAAGGTAAGAAGCAAGACTCGCAAAAAGAGGGAGATGATAGAAATACTGCAGCAATCACTTCAAAAAGTGATGATGATGTCACCTTGATTTGTGCAACTAGTGAGTGTCATCATGTAGAGAGTTCAGATACAGAGTGGCTGGTAGATTCAGGTGCTTCATACCATTGTGTTCCCAAAAGGGAGTATTTCATGAACTATCAATCTGGTGATTTTGGTAGTGTGAAGATGGGAAACCAGAGCTCAGCTAGCATTGTTGGGTTAGGTGATATTCGTGTGAAGACAAGTGTTGGGTGCATGCTTACATTAAAGAATGTGCGCCATATTCCTGATTTACGTCTTAACCTATTGTCAGCAAATGTTCTTGATCAAGAAGGATTTCGACATACCTTTGCCGATGGTAAATGGAAATTGTCTAAGGGTTCAATAACAGTTGCTCGTGGTGAGTTGTGTTGCTCTTTGTATAAAACATACTTAAGTCTATGTTCTTCTGATTTGAATGCAGTTGAAGAAAAGAATTCTCCTAACTTGTGGCATCGAAGGTTAGGGCATATGAGTGACAAAGGGATTAAACTGTTGGCAGGTAAAGCTTTTATCCATGTTGATAAAACAGTTCCTCTTGACCCTTGTGATCATTGTTTGGCAGGCAAGCAGCATAGAGTTTCTTTTTCTGGGAAGTCCATCAAAAGGCAAGGAAAGTTGGAGTTAGGTCACTCCGATGTTTGTGGTCCTATTGAGGTTGAGTCTCTTGGTGGCAATAGATATTTTGTCACTTTCATTGATGATGCTACTCGGAGAACTTGGGTGTATATGTTGAAGACAAAAAGCCAAGTGTTCGAGATTTTCAAAAAGTTTCATGCCATGGTAGAAAGGGAGACCGAAAGAAAGTTGAAGCGTCTTCGATCTGACAATGGTGGTGAGTATACTTCGAATGAGTTCAGGTATTATTGTTCACAGCATGGCATTAGACATGAGAACACAGAGCTCGACACACCACAACACAATGGAGTTGCTGAGAGGATGAACAGAACCATTGTAGAGAAGGTGAAGTGCATGCTTAAAATGTCTGATCTTCCTAAGACATTTTGGGCTGAAGCAGTGCAATGTGCCGTGTATTTGATTAATCGTTCTCCATCGGTTCCTCTTGGTCTAGACATTCCAGAGAGAGCATGGAAGGGACGTGATCCTACTTATTCACATCTGAGAGTCTTTGGCAGCAAGGCATACATGCATGTGCTTAAAGAACAGAGGTAAAAGCTTGATTCGAAGACCAATCCGTGTGTATTTGTTGGGTATGGGGATGAAGAGTATGGTTACAGGCTCTACGATCCAGAAAAGAAGAAGGTAGTGAGAAGCAGAGATGCAGTATTCTTTGAGCACAAGAAGGGTGCAGATCTTCTGAGTACAAGGTACACTTCTACTTCAGAGTTGTTTCTTGATACTACTAATGATTCTACCTCTATTCCCTCTGTTATTCAGCCAACAAATGTGAATGTTGAAGATGTACTTGATGATGTACACGATGATGTTGGTGAGATACAACCTGATGGTAATGTACCAGATCACGTTGATGATGATAATATTGACGAGTCTTCGTCTGATGAAGAAATCCACGAGGAAGATGTACATGAGGAAGTGATTAATGAAGAAGTTCATGAGCAGGGGGAGCAACCTACCCCTCAAGTGGAGGATACACAGGTTCGAAGGTCCACCAGAGAGCGTAAACCTTCAACAAGATATCCAAGCTCAGAGTTCATTCTTGTTAGTGAAGATGGAGAGCCAGAGAACTATTAAGAGGTCTTGTCTCATGATGAAAAAGACCAGTGGCTTGATGCAATGAAGGAGAAGATGAATTCTCTGAAAAAGAATGAAACCTATGAGCTAGTGAAACCTCCAAAGGGCAAGAAAGTCTTGAGAAATAGATGGGTTTTCAAGTACAAGAAGAATGGTGAGAAGATAGTGAAGCTCAAAGCCAGATTAGTGGTAAAGGGATGTAACCATAAAAAATGTATTGACTTTGATGAGATCTTCTCTCCAGTGGTCAAAATGACATCTATCAGAACAGTGTTGGGTTTAGCAGCAAGTCTTGATCTTGAGTTGGAGCAACTTGATGTAAAAACTGCATTTTTACATGGTGACTTGCATGAAGAGATCTACATGGAGCAACCTGAAGGATTTGAAGAAAAAGGGAAAGATAAACTTGTTTGCAAGTTGAAGAAGAGTCTTTATGGGCTTAGACAGGCACCAAGGCAGTGGTACAAGAAATTTGATTCGTGTATGATAAGCAATGATTATAAACGAACAACAGCTGATTCTTGTGTGTATTTTAAAAATTTCCCTGAAGGTAACTTTATCATTCTTCTTTTATATGTAGATGATATGTTGATAGTTGGACAGGATGCAAATATGATTCAAAGTTTGAAGAAAGACTTGTCCAAGTCATTTGACATGAAAGATTTAGGTCCTGCAAAGCAAATTTTAGGCATGGAGATTGCTCGTGAGAGAGAAGCTGGGAAATTATGGTTATCCCAGGAGAAGTATATTGAACGGGTGCTTGAAAAGTTCAATATGAAGCATGCTAAGCCTGTTAGTACACCGCTAGCAACTCATTTCAAGCTAAGTAAGACAACTTGTCCTACAACAGAGAAGGAGAAAGAAGTTATGTCATCCATTCCTTACTCTTCTGCTGTTGGTTCTTTGATGTATGCTATGGTGTGTACTAGACCTGATATCACACATGCAGTTGGTTTAGTGAGTCGTTTCTTATCCAATCCTGGTAAGACTCATTGGGAAGCAGTGAAGTGGATTTTCAGATACTTGCGGGGCACCTCCAAATTGAGTTTGTGTTATGGAGGTGGCAAACCTATACTTGAAGGTTATACTGATGCAGACATGGCAGATGATTTTGATAATAGAAAGTCTACCTCAGGTTATGTGTTTACATTTTCAGGGGGAGCCATCTCATGGCAATCCAAGCTACAAAAATGTGTAGCCTTGTCCACAACTGAGGCAGAGTATATTGCAGCAGTAGAAGCAAGCAAGGAAATGTTATGGCTTAAAAGGTTTCTTCAAGAGTTGGGTTTGAAGCAACATGAGTATGTAGTATTCTGTGATAGTCAGAGTGCTATGGATTTGAGCAAGAATTCAATGTATCATGCTCGCACCAAACACATTGACATTAGATATCATTGGTTGCGATATGTGATTGAAGAGAAGAGAATGAAACTGAAGAAAGTCCACACTGACAAGAATAGTGCAGATATGTTAACAAAAGTAGTTCCCAGAAGCAAGATTGAGCTTTGTAGTAAGCTTGTCGGGATGAGGTTCAAGTAATCATGGATGTGATTGTATCTTCCCCGTGATGGGCTGGAGGGGGAGATTGTTGTGGGTGTCCAGCCCACTTGTTGCACAAGCAAGAGTTTTTTTTAAACTTGTGTTTATGAGCCCAATATGTCGGGTTATGTGTTTAGCCCAATTAGGGTTAAATGAGTGGGCTTGTCTTGTAAGTCTAGGGTTTTTCCTTTGATGTGGGATGACCTAAAGAGGACGGCAAGAAAAATACAGAAAATTACACAGAAAAACGGAGAGAAGCAGGGAGAGCCGTGCAGTTCGGATTTTCAGCGACAGCGTTCACAAAGTTGTCGATTGCCGAAGTTTTAACCGTTGGATTTTGCTTAAATTTGGTCAGCAGAAGGGCCTCGTTTTGAACGGTTGGATCGTCGTTTTGAGCTCTGGTTTGTTCGTACTCGCTGCTGGACAAAACCTGTGAAACTGGAGATTTTTATCTTCTTTATCTCTTTTTGTGTAGGTCTCTTATGTATGAAAGTATTGGTGGGTTGTGAGTCTTTGTATGACTGATTTGGATTCTTTTTCCCTCAATTTTATCATAATAAGAGAAGGTGACAAGGGTGGACTCCTCACAAGTCCCGTGGTTTTTACTCTTCACATCGAAGGGGTTTTCCACGTATAAATCGTGCGTGTTTTTGCGATTTTAGTATTCTGAATTTTATGGTTGGTTGCTGTCCGTGATTGATTGTTTTCTTGGTGATAAATTTGTGATTTATCTGTTGTGTTTTTGGACTATTAATTGGTTGATTGTCTTGGAGGTGATCCTAGTGGGTAGTTTAATATACTACTTGGGTCCTATCAGTTGGTATCAGAGTCATACCCCAAACATAGCCGTGTCGGATAAAATCCTCAGGTACCGAACAAAGAAGTTGTGAGCCTAAGTAGTCATGGGGAAATCCGTTGTTGAGGTCTGGGTGGGCAGGCAGTATACTCCGGAGGAAAGGAGTTGTGTCCTGGATGAGTAAAAAACTCTCGGTAAAATGGGGAAATCCGTTGTTGAGGTATGGGCAGGCAGTATACTCCGGAGGAAAGGAGTTGTGTCCTGGATGAGAGTAAACTCTCGGTAAAGCAATGGGGCCTAGAGAGTTGGAACCCAGAATATTGACGGACTTTGAAGAGTCTGGCGGATAGATGACTAGTTGAGGGGAGGCTCGGGTGGTACTTTGTTCGAGGGGAGGATTGTTGGGGGTGCGACCAAAGTCCCACATCGGCTAGATAAGGGGATGACCTTGGGTTTATAAGGGAGGACAGGTATCTCCACTAGTATGAGGCCTTTTGGAGTGAACCAAAAGCAAAGCCATGAGGGTTATGCCCAAAGTGGACAATATCATACGATTGTGGAGATATGTGTAGTGTCCCGTAATTCCTTATCATCAAAATGGCGACGCAAACATGAATAGACCGAGACATAAACTAAAACAACCAAATTTAAAATCATAATTAAAGTAAACTCAAGACCAACTGGAAAAGATAGATTACATGTAAGTGGACTCATCCTTCCCCATGAAAATAATAATCTAATTATAAGACAGAAGCTTGACTAGGACAAAAGGAAACAGCCTAGAGGCTAAGGAGACAAGATGTTCCCTTGACTGAAAGGATAATCAAACAAAAGATCCAAGCTTAGGTTAATCGTAAGTGGTGTATAATTGTGAAGAGCATCCTAATTAATAAAGCCACTGTTTTGGGAAAATCTGGTTGCTTCTTTGTAGTCATATATACCATGAGAGAGCTCTAGAAGTATTTGCCCATATGAATCTCACTTTATAAGCTGTGTTTTTTACGTCCCTATTAATGCTTGGAAAGAAAAATTTCTAGATTTCTTTCCCTATTATTAAGCTCGAAAGATGCATATTTACAGATGAAAAGGTATGATTTGTTAAATCTCCAGAAAATTTTGTCTTTGTTCTGATATGAATAAAAATTACACTATGTGACTGAAAAGGGACCCCTCCTAACTCTCTATTGAAAATATTTGAAGACAAAGATTCATTCCATGTTTGCTCCATTTCATTCCAGCGTACACAATAAAATGCAGCCTTGTGGAAATTTTATAAATATCCGGAAAAAAGGAGACTTAGTGGGGAATTATGAATTCAAGCATCCTCCTAAATTCCAATACTTCAACCATTTCCAGCCGTATATTCTCCTCAAAAGCTGTATTTTTATTACTTTCCACCAAGGACCCATTACTTCTTTCACTAACAATTTCTTTCATAAACCTTTCATTACTCGAATCAAGAGACAACCGAATGGAAAACAAAACAAACGCAAATTAGGAACTGAAGAATGTAAAAGGAATTGCTAAAAAGGGGTTCAGTTCTCACCGAGTTTATGAAATGCAGAAACTAATCTGACTAATTTCGCCAGAGATGAGAAAACGAGTTGGCCGATGGTGAGGGGAAGAGAGATGGTCGAAACCCACGTGAGAAACAAGCGGACGAAGTTGTCGAGGGTTGAAGACAAGTAGCCAATGGTGAGAGGAAGAGAGATGGTCGAAATCGTAGTCCAGTTGCCGACGATGAGAGGCTGAGATTTGGTAGAAACCCATGCGAGAAACGGGCTTCAAATCGTCGTCCAGTTGCCGACGGTGAGGGAAAGAAGGTCAGAATGTCGCTGTCCAATCGTCGTCAAGGAGGATCCAGCTGTCGTCGGTGAGGTTTGCTCGTCGTCTAGGGTTGAAGACAAGAAGTTGCGGCCGTCGAGGGTTGAAGCTTGAAGACAAGGGTTTTGGGGAGAGAGACAGCGCGCAACGAAAAGTTTTCGGGGAGAGAGAAAAGCAATTTCTTTTTGCCATTTTTTTTTTAAATTAAAAAAATAATTTTTAAAAACTTTTAATGACGGGCAATGCCCGCCATTAAAACTTCGAATTTTCGGAAAACCCGCGTCCGCCATTAAAAGGGGCGCGCGTTTTTCGTCTGTCAATAAAGGGTCCGCGCCCCTTTTTCTGTCTGTCATTAAAGCTTGTTTTTGTAGTAGTGTCACCAGGTGGAACCACCAATATTATCCACTTAGCTGAGCTACCAAATGTCCTTGGAGGAGTTGAGCAACTCATATTCTCAACTGGCCCAAGGCCTTACCTACATGGAGTGACGGGGGACTTGTCGAAGGTCCGAGCCAAATAAATTTATAATCCACGACACTACAACTATTTTGTAGAAATAGTGGCCGAGGTTGAACAAAGGGAAGGGGATCTAGCAGATGCAGAATTTTGTGTTCATGCAACAGGGGGGTTGGAATAGATGGATGCAACAAAAAAAATACTGAATGTAAATGAGGAAGAACAATAAAACAATCAATCGAAAGAGATAAGATGGATTTCAATATTGAAAAGGGATCACTGGATTGTGCTTTCTTATGCTTGAATGTTATGTCACTTGGCTTTCAGATTCTAGAGCTCCGTCCCAACAAGCTACGATCAAGAAAGACAATGTTGGAGCAAAACCTAAGAAACCCTATCCATTACGGAGTTCGCCCTGTTATCTAATACTCAAGCCCTCCCCAGCGATGGTTACACTATTGGCAACAGGCAGGCGGAGTATGAGATCTCAGTACGTACCAATGGAGGAGACTGTAGGATGTGTTGACACACTACCTTCTCCCATTTACTATAAACACTCTCTCTGTTCACCTTGGTATTGAATCACAAAAACACCTTCCGAAGGGAGGTCACTTCCAGGAAAACACGAGGCGAGCATGATTCTCACGGTGTGAACTATATGGAGATACGTGGGAATAAAAACTTGATATGATACATCTTATTTTTACACTTTTCCTCCCATTGAGTATTTTAACGATTTGGGTCTATTTTACTTAGGCTAATTCTGACTAAATGAATCTATCTAAGTTTATGCCTTATTACATAAGGTTTTTACTCTATTATCTAGGTGAATTAAACCCTTTTCTTAAGAATGGGCTATTCTTAAGAAAAGGATCCAGGGCTAAGGATCAAGGGCTATTATAGTGTAGTGCTATTCTTAAGAATGGGCTACCCCCCAAGGCTAAGGATCCAAGGTCATTTACTATACCTGTGTCTATAGGTGGAAAGGAATTAGGTAGAGCACTCTGTGATTTAGGTGCAAGCATTAACCTTATGCCTCTTTCGGTCTATTGGAAGTTAGGTATTGGTGAAGCTAGACCTACCACAGTTATGCTCCAATTAGCTGATAGGTCTATCACATATCCAGAGGGTAAAATTGAGGATGTCTTAGTAAAAGTTGATAAATTCATATTTCCTGTTGATTTTATTATTTTAGACTATGAGGCTGATAAAGATGTCCCAATTATTCTAGGTCGTCCATTTTTGGCTACTGGTAGGGCATTAATAGATGTTCAAAAAGGAGAATTAACAATGAGAGTCTGTAATGAGGAAGTGAAATTTAATGTGTTTAAAGCCATGAAATATCCAGATGAAATGGAGGATTGCTCCTTCATCAGGATTCTGGAGAGCACAGTTATTGAGACAGCAATACAGGATTCGGCTGATAAGCATTCAGAAAAGCATGGAGAGGTTAGTATAGAAGATTTTGAGTTTTGTTCTTTAGATAGAAAAAATGAAAAAGAATTGTTTAGGTGTGAGGATGTTTTTGAATCTTTAGATTTAGATCAAAGAAAGGCTCCCCCAATTAAGCCATCCCTAATTGAGGCACCCACTTTAGATTTGAAACCTTTACCGGATCATCTAAAGTATGTGTATCTTGGGGAGAGTGATACGTTGCCCATTATTGTTGCATCAGATTTAATGCCGGAGCATGAGGAGGCCTTAATAAAATTGTTGCAGCAATACCGCAAAGCTATAGGTTGGACATTGGCTGATATTCAGGGAATTAGCTCATCTTTTTGTATGCACAAAATCACTCTAGAGGAGGGGTCCTTTAGGAGTATTGAGCAACAAAGAAGGCTTAACCCTGCAATGAAAGAGGTTGTTAAAAAGGAGGTAATTAAATGGTTGGATGCTGGGATCATTTATCCCATTGCCGATAGCAATTGGGTAAGCCCTGTCCAATGTGTTCCTAAGAAAGGAGGTGTCACTGTGGTGAGCAATAAAGATAATGAGTTGATCCCCACAAGGACAGTAACTGGCTGAAGGGTTTGTATGGATTACAGAAGGCTTAATAAAGCCACCCGAAAGGATCATTTCCCTCTACCATTTATCGACCAGATATTGGATCGATTGGCTGGTCAGGCCTATTACTGTTTCTTGGATGGTTATTCTGGGTATAACCAGATTACTATTGCTCCTGAAGATCAGGAGAAAACCACTTTCACCTGTCCTTATGGGACGTTTGCTTTCAGGCGAATGCCTTTTGGCCTTTGCAATGCTCCAGCAACATTTCAGCGGTGTATGTTAGCAATTTTTTCTGACATGATTGAGTCCACTATTGAAGTCTTTATGGACGATTTTTCAATTTTTGGAGGGTCTTTTCAGAGTTGTCTGGATAATTTAGGAAAGGTATTAAAAAGATGTGAGGATACCCATCTAGTTCTTAATTGGGAGAAGTGCCACTTCATGGTGAAGGAAGGCATAGTGTTAGGTCATAGGATTTCTAAAAATGGTCTAGAAGTTGATAGAGCAAAAGTTGAGGTTATTGAAAGGCTAGAGCCACCGAATTCAGTGAAGGGAATTCGGAGTTTTTTAGGACATGCTGGATTTTATAGGAGGTTCGTAAAGGATTTTTCCAAAATCAGTAAACCTCTTTGTAACTTATTGTGCACTGATCATGTTTTTGACTTTAATGCAGATTGTAGGAAGGCTTTTGAAACGTTAAAGGCTGCTTTAATCTCAGCACCCATTCTCTGCGCGCCTAATTGGAATTTGCCATTCGAGGTAATGTGTGATGCGAGTGATGCTGCGGTAGGTGCGATGTTGGGGCAAAAGCAGGGCAAATTTATTCATCCTATATATTATGCAAGCAAGGTTTTAAATGAAGCACATGTCAACTACACAACTACTGAAAAGGAGTTTTTAGCTATTGTGTTTGCTTTTGAGAAATTTCGACCATATTTGGTTGGATCTAAAGTCACGGTGTTCACGGATCATGCAGCAATAAGGTATTTAATGTCTAAAAAGGATGCAAAGCCGAGACTAATTCGTTGGATTTTATTACTGCAGGAGTTCTACTTGGAGATAAAAGACAAGAAGGGATCAGAGAATGTCATTGCAGATCATTTATCTCGTCTTGATCCATCATCATTTTTGCTGGAGCAATCTGCCATTTCCGATTCTTTTCCAGATGAGCAGCTTTTTGCTGTTCAGGTAAAGGTAGTCAGGGATGTCCCTTGGTATGCTGATATTGCCAACTTTTTAGTAAAGGGAGTCACCCCTATTGATATGGATTGAAGGCAGAAGAAAAAGTTTAAGCATGATGCGAAATTTTTCTTTTGGGATGAGCCGTTTATGTATAAGCAATCCTCTGACGGTATTATTCGTAGGTGTGTTTCAGGTGCTGAAGCAAAAGAAATCCTGGAGCAATGTCACTCTTCGTCGTATGGAGGTCATTTCAGCAGACAGAGGACGGCTATGAGGATTTTGCATTGCGGATTCTTCTGGCCTACATTATTCAAGGATGCCCATTGGTTCTACAAGCAATGTGACGCTTGCCAAAGGAGAGGAAATTTGCGGCCTAGAGATGAAATGCCTCTTACTTACATTTTAGAAGTTGAATTATTTGATGTATGGGGTATTGACTTTATGGGGCCATTTCCCCCTTCTGATGGCAATGTTTTTATCTTATTGGCAGTTGATTATGTGTCCAAGTGGGTGGAGGCCATCACATGCCATCAGAGTGATGCCAAGACAGTAGCAAGGTTTCTTCAATCGCACATCTTTGCGCGGTTTGGGACACCTAGGGCTCTAGTGAGTGATGAGGGTACACATTTTGTTAATAATATCTTAACTAAACTTTTAGCTAAGTATGGGATTAAGCATAGGATAGCTACCCCTTATCACCCACAAGCAAATGGTCAAGCTGAAATTAGTAATAGGGAAATTAAAGCTATTTTAGAGAAAGTAGTCCATCCATCTAGAAAGGATTGGTCCTTTAGGTTGGATGAGGCTCTTTGGGCATATAGGACAGCTTATAAGACTCCTCTAGGTATGTCTCCCTATAGGTTAGTATATGGGAAAGCTTGCCATTTACCATTAGAGCTAGAGCATAAGACGTTTTGGGCTTTGAAAAAGTTAAATTTTGATCTGAGTCGTGCAGGAGCAATAAGAATGCTGCAGCTTAATGAGTTAGAGGAATTTCGCCAATTTTCTTACAAGAATGCGAAAATGTATAAGGAGAAGACTAAGCTGTGGCATGACAAGAAAATAAAGTCTAAAGAGTTTGTAAAGGGTCAAAAAGTTTTGCTTTATAATTCTAGATTAAAATTATTTCCTGGAAAATTAAAATCTAAATGGTCAGGACCGTTTATTGTGATTGAGGTTTTCTCCAATGGAGCAAGTACTTTGCAGGATGAAAAAGATGGGAGAGTATTAAAGGTAAATGGACAGCGTGTGAAGCATTATTTGGGTGAGGAATTTCAGTCGAAATATCCTTCCCCACGATTGGTTGATGATTGAGAGAGCAGGACTTTTGCGGGAGCATTTCACAGAGCAAAATTTTGAGCTCCCATAAATTTTATTTTCCGTTAATTGATTTTATTTGTCGGTTAGGTTAGATTTAATTTTGCATGATTTATTAGATTTTATCTTTTATATTTTTATTTTTGGTAGGGTAGGTTTGATCTATTTTTGATTTGATTTGATTTTCGAGTTATTTATTTGAATTATCTTTTATCTTTTAGTTAGATTTTATTTAGATTTTATTTTCGGTTATTTGAATTCTAGTTTTAATAGAGATTTTCTCTAATTTATTCAGCTTCTTTTGAAAATAAGAGATTGGGATGTTTGGTTAAATTTAATTTAAAGAAAAAACCTTTGATTTTTTCTGTTTTTGAAATTTGACTTCCGTATCTAAGATTCTTCAGGACCAGCAGATTGTTGCGGCAAAGATTTTGCTGGAGCAAAATATTCCGAGTTAAAAGGGTTTCCGTTGGAATTTATTATTGTTACCGTTAGATTTAGCTTTGAATTCTTGCAGGTAAATGTGCGTGCATCGTCTGATGAGGCCACGTGTCCCATAGCAATTATCCGAAGGCTTCAATGATGACAGCACGTCGATTTTACCATGGGCGTTTGGAATCCGAAATTTTACCGTTGGTAATTTTTGACTTTCAGGTTTGCATTTTTAAATTTACAACGGTAATATTAGTTATGGCAGGGCAAATCTTTCCGGTTAGGATTCTTGTTTGCTGGAGCCTTATTTATTCGCAAACGCTGGTAAGCTTCTCCCACTTCGTCTTCTTGATCAAATCTTCGTGTGAGTGTTATTCTTTCTTTCTTCGCATTCTCTGTCAAAACCCTTTTACACCTCCAATGGCTAAAACAAGAGCTCGAAAAGATAGAGAAAGTGAAGAGGAAGAGGTGTCGGTTACACCGGAAGTGCAGAAAGGAAAAACGAAGAAAAAGAGAACGCCGGAGGAAAAAGAGGCTAAACGAAGAAGGAGGCAGCAGAGGGCTGCGGAGCAAGAAACGATTCAAGAAGAAACGGTGAATGTCGCGGATACAGAGGGAACTACACATCCTGAGACAGGACCGATAACTTCTGTTGCAGTTCAAGAAGGGAATGTCGAGAAAAATCAAGAAACAGAGGGTGAAGAGTAGGTCGAAGGTGAGCTTGGCGAGGGGAAAACACCGGAGCAGGAGGCTCATGTTGAAATCATTATGACGAAGCCACCAAAGCGCCGCCGCATCAAGAGGAAGGTGGGTCGCGTGAAGGTGGTTCGGAACACGCCATCGCCTCCGACGTTGGACTCTGAGGAAGAAAGAAGGGAAGCTGAGAATAAGGAAAAAGAAGAAGAGGCGAGAAAGACAGAGGAAGAACGTTTGCGCATCCAGAGAGAAAGCAGGGGCAAAGGAATTGCCGAAGCATCAGGAGAAATTGAGGAGCCGAGGGCGCCATTCATTCGCTTCGTCAACGATCTTGCCCGAGCAAAATACCAGGAGGTGCTGAAACGGGACTTCTTGTTCGAACGTGGATTTGGCAATGATTTACCTAGGTTTTTGGAGGATGGAATAGTGAACCTCGGTTGGAGGCAATTTTGTGCGAAGCCAGAACTTGTGAATGCCAACATTGTTCGAGAATTTTACGCCAACCTTGACTTTAAGAATGATTTTGAGGTCATCGTTCGAGGAGTACCTGTACAGTGGAGCCCTGAGGCCATCAATGAAATGTTCGATCTCCAAGGTTTTCCGCATGCCGTTTTTAATGAGATGGTGGCTGCACCATCTAGTGATCAACTGAGTGCGGCTGTCCGGGAGGTAGGCATTGAGGGGGCCTAGTGGAGGGTGTCGTAGACAAGGAAACATACATTTCAGGCTGCTTATTTAAAGAGTGAAGCCAACACTTGGATGGGCTTCATTAGGCTCCGCTTGCTGCCGACAACACACGACTCCACGGTATCTCGGGACAGGGTATTGCTTGTTTTTGCCATTCTTCGCTCGATGAGTATAGATGTAGGAAAAATTATTTCGTCTGAGATTGTTGATTTCTGGAAGAAGAAGGTGGGGAAGCTGTTCTTTCCGAACACTATCACGATGCTATGCAGCAGGGCAGGAGTGCCCACGGTTCTAGAAGATATGATCATGGCTGATAAGGGAATCATTGACACACCTAATCTGGTGCGGCTTCAGCGTATGCAAGAGGTTCGCCAGGGTGGGCTTGTGTATGGCGTCAATCAAATCCTAGAGCAACTGTCAGTGTTGACCAGTAGGTTAGAGTTTGCTGAAAGGCAAGCTCAGACCTACTGGACTTATGCTAAAAGGAGAGATGATGCGCTAAGGGGGGCCTTGCAAAGCAATTTCTCGAGACCGTATCTGGCCTTCCCAATGTTTCCCGATGATTTGTTTAATCTTTGGATACCACCCCCGCCTGTTGAACAAGAAGAAAATGATGATGGGGAGCAGGGTCAAGAGGAGTGATTGATCGGATGACCTGGAGCGAGCATTACTTTTGTTTTCTCATTTTTGTTTGCTCGTGCTTAATTGACCCTGCTCATTGTTATAACTGCTTGTCTTTCTTTTATTTTCTGCTTCTTTGACAAAAATATATATCTCCTTTGTAATATTTTTCTTATGTTTTTAAATGAAATTTCTAGATGTTTCTATTCCATGAGCACTGACTGACTCTAACTTAACTATTTTCTTCTGAATTTTTGAAGTTTGGACTGATTACGCTTAGTTAGATCAAGGTATTCTGATCTCCAGAAACCTTTTGCTTGAGCATTTCTTCTAGCCTGGACTGTTGCTGCGGCAAGAAGATTTTGACGGTAGTATTGACTTATATGATCCACTTTAAGCTTAATCCTAGTCCCATGTTTAGTTTAAAAATTCAGATAGAAAAATTTAAGTTTGGGGGTATAATTGCTTAATTAATGATTTATTGAGGACAATGAATAATTCAAGTTTGGGGGACTTTTTTCTACTCCAATTATTTTGCTCGAGCATTCCTCTCCTTCAAATTTAAATTTGCTAGGTTATTGAGTAACCGGGGACAATTGTGATACCCGCAGTTTGTCTTCGTGTCAAAAGATGACCTAGGAAATTTGAAAAATGAGAAAAATTATTATTTGCTGAAAGATTATTTGTTGAAGATTTTGCTGAATAAAATTGATGGAGCAAAAGTTTTTGAAGGATGAATGATGATCCAGCAGTTTTCTGTCTTCCAGAACTTAGGTGAGCTTCATCATAAAATGTCGCCATTCTGAGGGGCAAGAGATGGAATAACTAAGGATTTTTTAGCTTTATAATGAGTATTGAGCCGAGTTGGTGATGAGCTTGAGGCAAGGGTATACTGCACCATAAAGTGGGTCATCCCATGCTTAAGAGCTTATGACTGTAAGGCTGCTTTAAGTCTGGTAAATAATGTTGTAAACCCCTTTCAAAATATGTTTTGAAATGTCTGATAATAGAGCTAGGCTGTGGTGAGTTCTTAGAATTAAGTTGAAAAGTGGTGATTATTTGTCCCTGCTGAAGGAATCATTTTGTTGCAGCAGAGCTTGGTTTTGCAGAGTGCTCAGGTAAAGGTTAAAGGTAGTGTTGGACTGTCTGGTTTGATTAAGCTAAATCTTTGTCTAAAGTTTTGAGATTCTTGAAGGAAGGTTGGTTAGTATTGCTCGGGACGCGCAATAATTCAAGTTTGGGGGTATGATAACTGCTCAAAAGGTAGTTATTTAGGCTCCATTTATATAAGGATTTGTGTGTCTTTAATGCTTAATAGGGTTGGTTTTATAGAGATATTACATGATTTAACCCATTTGGAAGAATGGAAGCTTTGGAAATCAATTTGTGCAGATTATGCTGCTGAGCGACTGGAAGGAGCAAATTCTATGCTGCAGCAAAACTGGGAGTAGAAACTGCCACATCACAGCTCGTTAGCCAACTTCATGAACCGACTTCTATTGAGATATTTTCGGGATAAAGGATCAAGGAGAGCCTTACACGTGTCCTAGTTGACCTAATTCAAGCCTCCCATCCTTCTATAAAAGGAAGTAGCCGTCAAAGTCAAATTCATTCCATGTTTTCCCTTGGAAGCCGAATAGTATAGGGATTGAAGATCATCAAGAACACCATCATCCGCAAGCTGATTAGGGAGTTTATTTTCCTTCTTAATTTGTGGTTATGGACATGCTTACTCAGATTGTAATTCGTATTCCCATGCCTATTATGAACTAAGTAGCCTAGGGTGTTGGTTAGGAATAATGTGATTACTGTGCTTCATCTCTAGTAATAAATTGACTATCGCATTTTGGTTAATTGTTGTGTTTATTCTTATTTTATGCCCGCCTGGCCAGCCGGTATGGATAGCTCTCTCTAGTTTCAGGGATGATTTAGAGAGTGTGTGGCAATTCTCCACATTACGATCATTGTGTATTGGTGAACGCCAGTGACTGAGCTAGGGATAGCCAGTTGCCTACTGCCTGATCGGTCGCACTTCATTGGGGTTGAAACACATCCCAAAAGATTCGGAGTTCCGGGAGGAATCCGCTAATAATACTGCGGGAAATGCATGATCAATAATTTTTCTAGAGCATATTTTATAACAATCACTAAAGCCTAACCAGCGCCTGTCTTTAATCTATCTGTCTATTTGTTTACTCGTTGTTCTGTCATTTATTTTGCTTCAGCATAATTTCGATAAAACCCAATCATTTTCTTATTCTTGAAACGATTAGACAAATTGCACAAAATAGGTAAAGTGGAGATTTATTCAGACCTTGGATTGATAATATTACTTGCTGCAGACTGTGTATACTTGCACAGGAATTCTAGAATATTTTTATACTACATTTTTACTCACTCTAGGAACCCAACACATATAATCGAAAAGTGACTTAATCCTCAAGACTCAAATATTCCAAAAACTAAAGCAATCAAGAGACATTCGCAGGAGAGACAAATGAGGAGACAAATAAAAATGTTTCAAGGATAATCTTGCACAAGAGAGTTGTATCCCACCTAAAAAAAGACTTTGCTAGCCCAGGATTGGCTTACCCAACTCTCATCATATCTTCCCCCTACACTGGCACTAAGGTCTTGCTAAAAGGCCTAAATGGAACAAACTAGGTTGTTTTTTCTTTGTCTAGGTGCCTGAACAAGGAATTCCTTATTCTTTTGCTTTTGCTTTTCATTTTCTTTTTCTTTTTGCATTTCTTTTAGGATAGGGCGCTAGCTTTAACACTACAATGCAGGGACCCATAACCCGAGTTTAACCCTTGGTTGGCCTAACTGATCATACTGTAGGTAGCTCTTTTTACTCCTTAGCGCTCAATATAATGCAAGCATGCTTTTTTTTTCTCAAAATAAAAATAAGAAAGACGAGCATATGATTTTTCTTTTTGCTCACGCTCACTAACTTATTTTTCCTCTTTTTTTTACAAGCATATTTTATTTTTCACTCCTAGGCAAGACTCCACACATTATTTTGAAAAAAATTTAGACTTTCTCACTAAACCTTACACCTATCGAGGTGACAACAGAAATATAAGCTAAGTAACTCACTCCTAAGCATTCAAGTCCTACTTTAAAGCAAGAAAGACACCCAACTCGTGCAAGACATATCCAAGAAAAGTTTTAAGAAGGCTCCTTTTTTAGCACTAATGGTCACAACTCATCGAAAGCTATAAATTTTCGAAAAAAATTTGAGTCAATCCTAGGAAATCATTATTACATAAACAAGTATATACACAACAGGCATGCAATGCATTAATTAAGCACAAACACTGGCCTGATGCTCAGATGCTCAAGGCCCAACAAAAATCTAAAGTACAATCCCTACCCCCAACCTAAAGTTTACATTGCCCTCAATGTAATCAATCTTGCAAAACAAGACAATAAATAAGGAAAGAATAGAACTTCCCTGAATTTGAGCTAATGGGTGGTGGAGCACGTTCGCTTACAATCATAGGAGCTTGCTTTTGGTACCTCCAATCCTAAAATGACAAAACAAGAAAACAAGCAGAAAAGCAACTAATAAAAATAAACCTATCTATGAATTGAAAAGACAGAAAGCAGGAAAATTATTGAGTGCAAATGTTTAAGATCGTTTGCTCGACCACATTCTCCTTGCTTTTCATCCAAAATCGACCTCCTTGATTTTCAGTGCATCCTTTTTATTTTTCTTCTTTTTGATTTGCTCCTGCATAGATAAATTAAACTTGCACATAGAGTACAAGGCATGAGAAAATTTAAACGAATAATCCATCATCATCTCCAACATACTAATCAATACACCTTTATAATGAGCAACAGGCTGGTCAACAATTGGAATAACTAAATCTAACTCATGCAATTTGAAATCAATAAGCTCAAGGGAAATAGATTTTTTCTTAAAATGAGCTGAAACTAACTCATCAGCTATTTCCATCTCTCCTACCACGCAAGGGCAATCACACGAATCATACTCAAAATATAAAGAAGGCTCAAGCTCAGGCCCACTGTCCTCATTAGACTTACCTTTTTGATGTTGCTCAAGAGCTTGGCTATCCGAAGGATTGGAAGAATTTACTTCTCGAACTTGCCATGCGAAGAACTGTATACACGTTGCCAAGCTCAAAATGATCTTTCTAGCCTCACCCGATGTTCTGTCAAGCGCATCACCACTACTCGCTATATCCAACATCTTTATGTCATCGGGTGACAATCCTTCAATGAAGTGCAACAACAAGGACTCCTCAGACAATGGGCAATGGTGCACATAACCCAGTGAAGTGGTCCCAGTACCTGAAGTATTCCTCAGGTGCTTGGGTGATGTATATGATTTCTCTTGTGACTTCGAGGTCTCCAAGAGATGGGAGATGACTCGGATCAGGAGCTGCTAGATCTTGCATCCTTCGCTCGGTAATGGGATGAGCACGTCGAGGTTATGCTAGATTTCATCGTTAAGCTCTGCAAAAAGAAAACTAAAAAGTACAAAAAGAACACAAAATCCTATAAACACTAGAAAACGCCCTTCCCCAGCAACGGCGCCAATGTGACGGGGTCTGAGCTATCGAGACTCGAGTTGTCAAATAAATTGATAGTCCACAACACTAAAACTATTTTGTAGAAATATTGGTCGAGGTCGAACACATGGAAGGGGATCTAGTAGATGGAGCATTTTGTGCTTATGTAACAGGGGGTTTTTGGAAAAGCAGGACAAACAAAATAATTGTTGAAAGTAAAGAGAGCGGAATAAAGCATGCGATGGAAAATAGAGCAAAAATTAATATCATAAAAAAAGAATCACTGGATTCGGATTTCTTATGCCTGAATGCTATTTCACTTGGCTTCCTAGTTTTCTTTAAAAATTATTCTATGCTGATTTTTATTAGTCCGGTCAGCTTCTTGGTTACTTGGAGGACCCCCCTACACTTAGCTGTGTTTAATTAACCCGTTAACCCATAATTATGCAATTAACAAGATTAATCAATTTTATCATTATCGATCACCACCCCTCAAGCATAAAGTAGCATCCATCTGAGACCTCGCAATGACCACTAAGTTATATCCAACTAATCTAGAATAAGCAATCTCACAATTACCTACTTAAACTAGTTGCTTTAGGATTATAGGTTAGGAATTGTATTAACTAAACTTAAAATTAATTTAAATCTAATTCATACAACCTTTAGCACAGATCCTAGGCCTATCGAGGGTCGTCACTCTGTAGAGATTGTCTTGCCTCAGCCTAGTGGCGATCTTAAAATAACTGATAGGATACACGAGTAGTAATCTCCTAGGGTCGTCAAGCCTAAGAAACTAGTCTCATGTATTGGTTTAAACGGGATTACATGCAAAACTCAATAAAAATACAGCAAGAATAGAAATGAAATACCAGAAAACTCAGCCAAGTTTAATAACAATCAAGACATAATCCCAATCCAACGATACAAAGATGTTTAGCTACTCATAAACAAGGTAGTACCATAAACAAATACAAGGATTTGCATAAGATATGACCTAAGAATGTGTATACAAAAGCTGGAAAGTAAAGAAGACAAAACAAATCAAAAAGAGACCAAAATTTTAACCTAACAGCGGACTAAACCGAAGCCTAATATTTATAGAAAACGTTGCAACGTCTCGATGCCACAGAATTTTTATTCTGCTTCGAATTCGCGTCGGCTCGAGACACTAGGGCAGCGTCTCGACGCCATCCCTAATCCGAGCATGCTGCCTTTTTTCTCGGTCTTGCCTCCTTACATCACGGTATGGGGCTTCAATCTTTGGCTCTTGGTGTCGTTCTTCAGGCCCGCTTCAATACACTTGGGTCTTTTCACCTTCTCTTCGTCCAAGACACCGAGATGGCTCCAAAACTTCATAATTGGCCCAAATTAACACCAGTTTAGTGCGATTGACTCCCGACATTGCCTAAGCTCAAAGAACCTGTAAGTAAGACAAGTAAAACATAAAATTCCTCTAACAATCATAGAATAGAGGTGATAAGATAGGACTATTTAGGTACTATCTGTTGGGTTTTATGCCCTAAAACTCGTAGATAGTGAATGTAAACAAATTGTATACTTGTTTCAATAAAGTGTTATTGAGTTTCTACAATAAAGTGTTATTGTTAAATATTGCACAATTTGACCCAAATCCAATAAACTAAGATCCAAGGTTGTTTACATGTGACTTGAACTAGTATGTGGGGATATACGGGGATCGGTGTTCAAGTAACAACCTAAAAGGTCTATAGCACAGGGATAAGGCTGGGTACCTTATCGTGGTAACACTATGTGATATGGGCCACTTTGTATTCGATACAGACGTATTGATCCAAGGCGTCCATGTAGGAGACATGCCAGTGGGGGTATCCTATGCAATGAGTTTGCATAAGACCGGACCACGAAATAGTAAACCACTAGATGTAACACCGTTAACTAGATAGGTTACTGTTTCAATAGGATGACTAGGTAACTCAGCCTTAATCCTGAGTGTGTCATGAACTCCTTCTCATGACGAATTTTCCTTTGATTAGTATAGGTGAGAGTGGATTGCACATCGACTCAATAAGCCTACCTTCTTGGGGACAAGACCAAGTGGGGGGCTGGGGACATGAAAACATAAGATGGAATTCACTACTTCCCGCTTCTAGGAGAAGTAGATGAGTGTTCCCTTAAGTGGTGACTCCGGGTCTTGAACAAAGGGATCCCGCCCTCTCACTTGCCCGAGAGGGACTTTCTGTTAACTTGTTGGACCTTAAACAGGTTGTTCATTAGAGGAGCATTGGTACTTAAGGAGCCAGAGGTAACAAAGGGGTAAAACGGTAATTTGATCCAACTGTAGTTACGAACACTCGTGAATGATTTACTTACTGGTATAGGTCTATATCTGTGGACACAAAAATGTTGTACAGTGAGAAGAGTTCAGCTGTGGGTCTTAAGTGGAATGACCCACATTTAATGAATATTGGTTAACCTGATTAATGAGTTAAATCTATTAACCTCATATCATTGGAGCTTCTGATCTGTAGGTCCATTAGATCTCCCTACTAGCTCGTAAAAAGTAATTAGGAACAAATATATCTTGAGAGAATTTGAAGAGTTCAAATTCATATTGGGAATTAAGTTAATTGTATGAGATACAAATTAATATAATGTATAGTGATGCATTAAAATATAAAGTTTAATTTGAGATTAAACTTTATTATATTGAGAGATTAATATATTTGAAAGAGTTCAAATATATGTCTAATTAAATATATGGTATTTAATTAGAAGATGAATTAATTAATTATTCAATTTAGTTTAAATTAAATGAGATTTAATTAAACTATAGTCTATGAGAGAAATAAATATTTGAAGAAGTTCAAATATTAATATGAATTTGATTCATATTCAATTTATAGGATATAAGAGAATTTGAACGAGTTCAAATTTTAATATGAATTTGATTCATATTATAGAATTAATTAATTTAAGGCCTGAAATTAAATATATGATATTTAATTGGGTAATTAATTAATTAACTAATAGATTGTCTGAAATTAAATATATAATATTTAATTGGTGATTAATTAGTTAAAGAATTAATTAATTGCAAATTAATCAATTATGAAAATGATTAATCACTTACGGAAGTAATTAATCATTTATGGAAATGATTTAATCACTTAAGGAAGTGATCAATCATTTATGGAAACGATTAATCAATTATTGAATTGATTGGTCATGAATTTGATTAATTATGGAAAAGATTAAATCAGTTATGGAAATAATTGATTTTAAATGAATATTTTATTCATGGTCTTTCTCCTATAAATAGAACACTAAACCTAGGGTTTAGGTACTAGAATATGAGGCCACAAGAATGCACTCTTGCATTCTCTCTAGCGTCCCTCTCATATTCTCTCAACCCAAGAACTCTAGGGAGAATTTTCTCTCTATAGTTTTTCCCATTCAAGATTGGGTAGTCCCACAACTACGTTCCTACTCTCAGAGTTATAGCGGGGAAGATCAATTGGTGGTATCCCAAGTATTATGTTAATGTATGAAAATGGGAATGCTTATTTTCTTGGGTAATTAATTTATGAGTTAGATTAATTGAAGAAAGTTAATTTGCATTGAGCATGAAATTACTTTAGTTTAAAAATATAAGAGTTATATTTATATTAGTAATTTACATGCTTAATTTCCATGAGCTATTAATATAAATGTTATGTTAATGTATGAAAATGGTAATGCTTAATTTTAATATTCTTGTATAATTAATTTAAGAGTTAGGTTAATTAAAAGGAAATTAAATTGCATTGAGTAAGACATTACCTTAGATTAATATAATTGTTATATTTTTTGTATGTCATGTATGCTAATGTATGGTTTTATAAATTAATTAGAATTTGATTGTTAATTTATTCACCATAGTAGCATGTTATAGGGTTAATTCATTAAAATTTATAATAGTTATAAAATTAATGAACATAAACAGTTAACCTATAACAAAGAATTGCATGCAAACATAGGAGCTTAGGATAAATGAATTAATTTTAAAATGTTTAACATTAATTAGACCTAAGATCACATTTGTAATAGGATTAGAATTATTCTTACTTAGAATTAAAATTATTTTTAATTGACTAAGTAGGAAAAACATTGCTATGATTATAAGGGAACTCCACCGGTAAAGTTCTGTCTAAGGTTGGGGGTATTTAAGTTGACAGTTTACGGAACACCTCCTACCTGGGAACTGACCCGGAATACCAGAGTTGAATTAATCATAGTTAAATGTTAGCATGCAATGTCATTAGGTTTGTTAAAAGTATTTAATACACCTAGATCTTTAGAGTAAAGACCTTACATTACTGTGGTTATAAGGAAACTCTCTCAGTAAAGTTCTGTCTACGGTTGGGGGTACTTAAGATGACGGTTTATGGAACACCTCCTACCTTGGAACTGACCCGAACCTTGAGTTGAATTAACCATAGTAATGTTGACTTGCAATGTTGGGTTTATTAAAAGAAGTTTAATTCACCTAAAACATTGCGGTTGAATCCTTTCCATAATTGGTATAATAGGATCAAACTTAGATAGATTGACTTAGCCGAATTTTATCTAAGTTAGACAATCCTAAATTAACCTTAGGACATTTTCAGTGGGAGAAAAATTACAAAACGAGATTTAAATCAAGTTTTGCTCCTACGTCCCTATATTCACAATGTGAGGTTCATGCTCGGCTTCGAGTCGCCTTTGGAGCGGCCTCCCTTCGGAAAGTGTTTGCATGAATCAATAACAAGGTGAATGGAAAAAATGTGTAGAGTAAGTGGGAGCGGGACACGTGTCAACGTATCCCTCGGTCTCCGCCCCTAGTTCGCACCGTGAGAGTACTATGATCCGCTTGCAGGTTGTCCTGGTGCAACCATCCCTTCGGAGGGCCTAATCATAGGATTCGGAACACTGTGAACTCCTAAATAGGATAGGGTCACTTAAGCTAATCACCAACAGTTGTTTTTCCCTTCGGTAGCCTGTTGGTGCGTGCCTCTGAGATCTGAAAGTGGGAGGGTTACACTTACGGGGATGAGTTAAATGTGTTAACTAACCCTTGACCGAACAACGGTAACTAAATGCTAACGAAATATGAGTTATTTCGGTGTTAGAGTTTCGTTGAGATTGTCTCAATTCAGATGAGGAGTAGCTTACCACCCTTCGGTGGCTGATGTTCTAAACCTTTGAAGTATCGTTGCAAAAACTAAATAAATAGTTTTATAGAGTTTCTTTGATTACTTATTTGTTTTTGCAGAATTTGATTGAATTATTTGTGACGGGTTAGTGCTATTAATAATTTTATGTGTATTGTCTTACGTCATTTTATAAATAACAGTAATACAACAAACTTAAACGAAAATTTGTGGTAAATAAGTCTAGGATTATTCTTAACTGAGGAATGTCCTCATGCCCCATATGTTTAATTCATCAAGAATTGTTCTTGATGAATATGACATTGAACCTTGCTTAGCAAAAAGAGAACTTGTTCAATACCGTAATTTTCATTTACTTGTCTTGAAAACGTGATTAGAGAAGAATAGTGATTTTCCCTGAATACTTGATTCAGGGGCCAAAAATCACGTGTGTTCTTCTTTTAAAGTTATAAGTTCCTGGCAACAACTTGCTACTTGTGTAATAACTCTCAAAGTTAGAATTAGAGAGGTTATTTTCGCTATAGCAGTGGGGAACATTAAGTTATTTTTCTCAATGAGTGCAAATACATATTATTAGATAATGTGTATGTAATTCCTAAGATAAAAAAGAAATTTGATTTCTGTGTCTTATTTGCTGGAACAATGTTACTCTTTACATTTCTCTGCTAACGTAGTTTTATTTCAAGAAAGGGAATTGACATTTGTTTAGCTTTACTGAAAAGTAACCTAAATGTTTTAGGACTAATTAAGAGTAAAGCAGTCATGAACACTGGGTTGTTTAAGACTGCTGCTACTCAATGTGAAGAGAGGCAAATTATTTCTCCTAAAGGAAAATACCTTTCTTTGGTTCTTAGGTAGACCATATTAATCTCAATTTGATTGGGAGATTGTTCAAGAGTGAACTTCTAAGCGAGTTAGAAGATGACTCTCTACTACGTTGTAAGTCGTGCCTTGTGGGAAATATGACTGATAGATCTTTTACTGGAAAAGATCTAAGAGCCAAAGAGCCCTTGGAGCTTGTACATTTGGATCCTTGTGGTTCAATATGTTAAAGCAGTGGGAGGGCATGAATAATTCATCTCTTTTGGATGATTATTCAAAGGTATGAGAATCTTTACCTAATGCAACTTAAGTCTGAAGCTCTTGAGATATTCGAAGGGGCTTAGGACTGAAGTTGAAAACTTGTTAGGTGAGATGATAAAAACACTTCGATCTGATCAAAGTGTTGAGTATAGGGATTTGAGATTCCAGGACTATTTGATAGTACATGGGATCACACCCTAAATCTCATTTAGGAGAAATAGAACCCTATTGGAAATGGTTCATTCCATGTTGAGCTATGCTCAATTGTCTGGCTCGTTTTGGGGTCATGCAGTGTCGACTGCATTGCATACTATAGTAGGCAACCCCACAGGAAACGAGAAGTGGATACTTCTTCAATTCACAAGAGAATAAAGAATTTGTATCGACAAATGCTAAATTCTCAGAAGAAGTCCACATAAAAAATCATAAATCACAAGAGTAAAGTCGATTTAAGTAAGTTAACTAATGAAGCTACAGTAACATCCACAAGAGTTGTTGATGAGGCTGACTATTCAACAAGAGTTGTTGATGGATCATTGCATCTAGTTAGTCACATCCATCTCAATAGTTGAGATTGCCTCAATGTAGTGGGAGGGTTATTTGATAACCTGAACGTTACATGGGCTTGTTCGAAGCCTAGGTCATCATACCTGATGATGGCATAGTGGGTTCATTATCTTTTAGAAAGACAATGAATGATGTTGACAAGGACCAATGGATTAAAGTCATGGACATGGAAATGAAGTCTTTTGTATTTCACTTCCATTTGGGATCTTGTAGATCTGCTTGAATGGTAACACCTATTAGTTACAAGTGGATTTACAAGAGAAAACGAGACAAAGGTCTTAACCAGAAGGGTTCATACAACAAGATCGAAAGCAAAAGGGTTTGCAAGCTTAAGTGATCCATTCATGGATTGACCTAAGCATTTCGATCTTGAAATATAAGATTTGATATACTGACCAAATCTTTTGGCTTTAATTAGAACATTAATGAGTCTTGTGTTTACAAGTAATCATCAATAGTTCAGTAACCTACTTAGTGTTGTATATGATTGATATCCTAATCACTGGGAATGATGTAGGTTATCTTACTGACATTAAAGGAGCTAGCAACACATTTCCAAATGGAACTTTGGGAGAAGCCGAGTTTGTTCTTGGGATCCAAATCGTTAGGAATCGTTAGAACAAAAAGCTAGCTTAGTCTCAAGTGTCTTATATCTATAAGATATCAGCTAGATATAAGTTGCAGAATTCCAAGAAGGGTTCACTACCTTTCAGGCGTGGAATTCTTTTTGTCTAAGAAACCGTTTCCTAAGACACCTCAAGAAGTTGAGGAGACGAGACAAATGCCCTATGCAAAAGAGATTGTGAGTAGGTATCAATCTAATCGAAGATTTAATCATTGGAAAACCATTAAGAATATCCTTAAGTATTTGAGAAGAACGAGGAACTATATGCTCGTGTATGGGACTAAGGATTTGATCCTTACTGGATACACTGACACAGATTTTAAGACTGATAAAGATTTGGGGAAATCTACATCAGTATCTGTGGTCACTCTTTACGATGGAGCTATAGTAGGACATAGTTACAGTCTTGACTATATAGGCCGAAAAAAATAGCTGCTTGTGAAGCAGCGATAGAGACTGTATGACATAGAAAGTTCTTGATTGATTTGGAATGTGTTCAAAATGTGAACTTGCCCATCACACTTTATACTGATATAGTGATGTTGTGGCAAATTCAAAAGAACATCACAACCTAAGACAAGCAGACACATTAAATTGAATGAGATATTGCTGATTCATTTAATGGGCTACCTTCCAAGGTTGGGATTCCATGATCATCAACTATTCCTGTCTCTATAGGTGGAAAGGAGTTGGGGAGAGAACATTGTGATTTAGGTGCAAGCATAAACCTTATGCCTCTTTCGGTTTTTCAAAAGTTAGGTATATGTGAAGTTAGGCCTACAACAGTCAAACTCCAATTAGCAAATAAGTCTATCATATATCCTGAGGGTAAAATTGAGGATGTTCTGGTCAAGGTATATAAATTTATTTTTCATGTCGATTTCATTATTATAGATTATGAGACAGATAAGAATGTCCAAATTATTCTTGGTCTTCAATTTTTGGCAACTGGCAGTTCATTGATAGATGTCCAACAGGGGGAGCTTACAACGAGAGTGCATGATCAAAAGGTGAAGTTTAATATGTTTGATGCAACGAAATATCCTAATGATCTTGAGGATTGCACGTGCATTCAGGTGTTGGATGAGTTTGTTGAGGACCACTTTGAGAAGGAATTGATGGAGTACCATACCCAAAAATTTGGAGAAATACAAATTGAGGATTTGGAAATAGGTGGATTGGAGCATGAGCATAAATTTGTAGGTGAGATATCTAGTTTTAAGAGGATTTTTAAATCCTTAGAGCCGACTGATAAGAAATCCAAGCCTATTGAACCTTGTAATTCATTTACATTGCTCCAACAACCTGAGATTAGGAAATCCTTCATTGATGAGTGGTTATTTACTGTAACTCAAACTAAGGCAGTGAAAACACCTTGGCATGATGACTTTTCCAATTACCTTGACTTCGGAAATTTGCCTAATGGTTTATCAAAAGAACAAATGAAAGAATTTTTCTATGGAGTGAAGTTTTATTTATCAAATGATGCATCTATAGTTAGACAATGTGTTGATGATGGATGTGAGTTTAAAGTAAAAGGGCAGCAAATAAAGCAAGAGTTTTGCGAGAGCATTTCATATTGCAATATTTTTAGCTTCTAGTGTTTTTGCAATTTTATTTTATCTCGTGGATTTTATTCTGTTTTTAATTAATTTGAATTATGATTTTTTGATTTCAATTTTATCTAATTTATTTTAATTCGTTGGTATTTTCGTAGATTTTATGTTCATTTTATTTATTTATTTTTATTTTGGTCGATTTAATTCTTAATTTAATCGGATTAGTTCTGTTTAGATTTAATTTCAATTTGAATTTTTTATTTATGTTTAGATTAGATTTTTAATAATATATCTTCCTGATTTAATTCTGAAATATTCTTCTTTGAAGTTGCTGGCAGATTTAGGAAACGCAGGTTTTGGGGGAGCAGAAATTTCAGCATTCTAATCAGAAGTTCCCATTATTTGATTTCATTTTTTTTGTGTTATTTTTTATTTATTTTATGTTTTGATATTATTTTGATTTGATTTGATTTTTTTATTCGATGAGATTCTTAATTTTTATTTCTTTATTTATTTTATTTTGTTGGACAGTTTTGATTTTATTTTGAAGATCAAAGTTTTTTCTAGATTTAAAGTAACATATCTTGTGGATTTTATTTTTTAAAAAAAGATTTGATTTCATAGTTTTATTGAGAAGATTAGAGATTTTATTCGGTTAAGATTTTTTGTGAGATAAGATTATAACTTTGTCGTTGAGATTTTATTGTTGTTAGTAGGATAATTAAGGGGCATGCAGTTAATTACCAAAGATGTCATGCGTTGAGCAATTGAGAGCGAGCATTATGGTTGTTACACACAGAGGGAGCACAGTAAATGGAAGATCTTACCGTTTGACAGATAATAAAAATTTTCCATGAATCCATTTGGTTAAAACGGTAACTTCAATTAATTAAGAGATAATTAGGGGCTAATTATTTGTTGAAGATCTTTGAGTTAGTGCCCTATTTATACGATCTCCCATCGGGTATGTTTTTCACTCTTATCTTTTATTACTACTGATGTGATTTTTTCTGTGTGTATTATTGTTTTAAGGAAAAAAAACACGAGCAAGGAAAAAATGTTGAGACTGAGATGGAACTAAGTGAAGAAATTGAGCTTTGATGAAAGATTTCGGTACGGTAGATTTATCCATGAAGAGGCGAGACAAAAGTATCAAGAAGTCCTGAAGCAAGATTTTCTAATGAAGCGCGGCTTCGATGGTGGCAAAGAGCTCTCACATTTCCCTTGAGCAAACATCTCTAATAACGGTTGGAATCGGTTGTGCGCAAAGCCGAAGCCCACTGTTGATCAACTAGAATGGGAGTTCTACGCCAACATCGAAGAAAATGAAGGATTCTTGGTTATTGTTTGAAGAGTTGTTGTCGACTAGAGCCTTGTAGTGATTAATTCTCTGTTTAATTTGCAAGACTTCCCCCACACTGTTTTCAATGAAATATTCGTTGCTTCCTCAAATGAGCAACTAAATGCCTAGTGGAGGTTGTCTAAGACGAAGGCAAGAACATTCCAGTCAACATACCTAAAGAGTGAGGCTACTACTTGACTCGACTTTATCAAGCAGAGATTATTGCCTACAACGTACGCCTCCACTATCCCCCGTGATCAAGTACACTTGAAGGTTCAAAATCCCATAGAGCTTCAATGATATAAATTTATTTGACAAGGGGATTATTGACATTGCCAATCTGACTAGACTTCGGAGAGGTGAGGTGCGCCAGGGTGGTTTGTTGTGCGGTGTCCATAGAGTGCTGGAGAAACTTTAGAGGATGTATACTGAGAGACAACTTCAAACCTACTAGAGCTATGATCATTGACAGGACACCACACTAAAGAGGGCTATGCAAGTGAATTTTTTCTAAGTCATATCAAGTCTTCCTAATTTTCGTTGACGATCTTATGAACCCATGCATTCCATCCTCGCCCATCATTCAAGAGGAAGAAGAAAACCCAGAGCCTGAACATGAAGAAAAATTAAAGGGAAGTTTTAGTTTCTACGATCAAATATTTTGATGAATGATTTTATGTGCTCGTCTTGCTTGTGTTTTGTTCTTTTTGCTTATGTTATGTTCTATTTATTTGTTTTTATCTGCTGCTTTAAAATCTATCTCCGTCATGATTACGTAAATTTGTGATCTTGATCTTTAATGAAATCAAATATTGTTTTGTTTGACACATCTGAGTATCTAATTTAATTTTCTTCTGAATTTTTGAAGCTTGGACTAGTTAGCTTAATTAGACAAAGATGTTCTGATCTCCAGAAACCTTTTGCTTGAGCATTCCTTCTAGCCTGGTCATGATTGCAGCAAAAGTTTTGAGGTAGCATTGTCTTATTTGATCCACCTTAAGCTTAATCTTAGTCCCACGCTTAGTTTAAAATTCAGATAGAAAAAAATTAAGTTTGGGGGTATACTTATCGTGTTGCTAATTCATTGAGGACAATGAATAATTTAAGTTTGGGGGACTTTTAGCTACTCCGCTTGTTTTCCTCGAGCATTCCTCTCCTTCATAATAATTTTTCTAGGTTGTTGAGTATCCAGTGACATTTGTGACACCCACAGTTTTTCTTTGCATCAAAAGATGACTTAGGAAAATATATAAAAAAACGGATAAAAATTATTTGCTGAAAAGAAAAATTTTGGAAAATTTTGCTGAGAAAATTCATAGAGCAAAAGTTTTGAAGGATGAATGATAATCTAGAAGTTTTTTGTCTCCCAGGGCTTAGGCGAGCTTCGTCATAAAATGTTGTCATTCTGAGAAGCAAGGGATAGATAACGAAAGATTTTTGGGTTTAACAATGAGTATTTAGCTTAACTGGTGATAAGTTTGAGGCAAGGGTATACTGCACCATAAAGTGGGTTATCCCATGCTTAAGAGCTTAGGCTGCTTTAAGTCTGAAGAACAAAAGAATAAATCCCCTAAAATATGTGTTCAAATATGTCTGATAATAGAGCTAGACTGTGGCAAGTTCTTAGGATTGAGTTAAAGATGGTGATTATTTGTTCAATGCTGAAAGAGTTATTTTGCTGCAGTAGTGCTTGGTTTTGCAAGATGCTCAGGTAAAGGTTGAAGGTAGTGTTGGAATATCTGTTTTGATTGAGTTGTGCTATGACTAATGTTTTGAATTTTCAAGGGAAGGTGAGTTAGTATTGCTCGGGACGCGCAATAGGGGTTTGTGTGTCTTTTGTGCTTAATAAGGTTAGTTTTAGATATATATTATATGTTTTAACCCATTGGGAAGAATGGAAGCTTTGGAAGTTATTTTATGCATAATGTATTGCTGAGCGACTGGAGGGAGCAAATTCTATGCTGCAGCAAAACTGGGAGCAAAACTGCCACGTCACAGCTCGTTAGCCAAGTTGACAAACCGACTTCTGTTGAGTCATTTTTGGGATAAAGGAGCAAAGAGAGCCTGCCATGTGTCCAATTTAACCTAATTATCATCTTATAAAAGGAGGAGCCGTCAAAGATAAATTCATTCACGATTTGGAGACCGAATCAATCGGCCAGAGGCCGAATTGTCGGCGGAATGGAGATCTAAGAAGACCATTTGCGATTCCACTCAAGGAGACGAAGTTCTTCCATGTTCTTGGTGGTTTGGAGCAGCCGTTTCATCCCCATTTGCTGAAAAGGATTAGTATTTCTTGTGTATATTATGGATGTGCTTATCGAGATTGTAACGTGTTTTATGTTTTCAATCATGAACTAATTACTTTGTAGGCATGGGTTAAGAATTATGTGATTGTTATATTTATAAAATCTGGAAATTCTATTTGATCATGATCATCTTGAATTATTGTTGATCTTTAATTTCATTATGTGCCCGCCTAGCTAGCCGGTATGTATAGCTTCTCCTAGTTTCAGGGATGATTTAGGAGTTGTGTGGCGATAATTCACGCTAGATCATTGTGTATTGGTGAACGCTAGTGACTGAGTTAGGGATAGCTAGTTGCCTAGTGCCTGATCGGTAGAGCTTCATTGGTTTTGAAACATATTCCAAAAAATCCGGAGTTTCGGGAGGATCCCGCTGATAATACTGCATGAGATTGACGGATCAAAAGAATTGCTGGAGCATTTTTATAACAATTACAGAAGTCTTAACCTGTGTCTGTTTCCATTCTGTTTTCTCTAGTCGTAATCAGTTACTGCTTTCGCATATCTTTTGTTTCAACATTTTAAAAACTCAATCAATTTAACCAACTATTTGAAATCACTAAAAAGGCAAATTAAATCAATAGAGGTAGGCATTTAAAGACCCTGTGGATACGATAAATACTTATCACTTGCTGCTAGATTGTGTATACTTGCACAGTATTCTGAAGTTAATTTATCTCATATTTTTAACCACTTCAGGATTGCAACACTAAGCTCTATAAGGAAAGAACTGCAAGATGGCATGATCATATTGAAGGGAATAAAGGATTGCAACACTATTCTTAACCTGTGTCTGATTCCATTCTGTTTTCTCTATTCATGCTAGATCATCTGTGCGTTTTCCATATCTGGCGCCTGCGTAATCGAGACAGCGTCGAGACGCTGTTGAGGTAGCGTCCCGACGCTGTGTGCTTTCCTTACCGAGCGCCTTCGGTATCGAGACAGCGTCGAGACGCTGTTGAAGGAGCGTTCCGACGCTGTTGCGTCTGGAGGCAGAATCTGGGCAAAACAGCAACGATTTCTTCGGTTTTGGCTTCGATTTCAGCGGCGATTGCTTCGATTTTCATCTCATAAAAACCTATTCTAGACCCGGACTTACATAGGACTCGATTTTACATAATTTACCCGAAACACCGGGTCTTACATGATCAAAATCACATAAAAATAAAATCTATGGCCATAAAATTAACCCAAACAGTTCAATGCAAACCGAACATACATTATGCATAAATCCCACCTATTAGAGCCTATCGCAACTTTTAAAATTAATTAATAGGGACAGCGATGGCTCTGATGCCGATTGAAGGGAATAAAAGTCCCCACGCAGCGGAAGCGCATCGATTGGACCTTACGCCGTGTATTAATTAATATTAAAATACCGTTACGATAACTCAAAAAAAACTTTAAACATACTTTAAAGCCGCTGTAAAATCGGTTTAAACATGCTAAAATAAATCTAAATTTATTTTAAAACTTTTCTAAAGAAAAGAGGAAGAACCGTTACAAACCTTCGTTGTAGACTTGACCGTTCTTCGCCAACAACGCTCCAACGAACGAAAACGCAGCAGCCTTCTCGCCTCTTGATCGCTGGAATTTTCTTCTTTTAATGACACAATAACCACAGAGGTTACACCGGTATATCTCGAAGTCTAGGAGGCAAAAGACTTGTGGGAGTCTTTCTCTAAGAGGGAGGCTAGAGAGAATTCTAGGTCTTGTTTTTCAAGAGTGTCAAGTGTCAAAGGTGTCATGACCAATTAGGTCTAGTGTTCTATTTATAGAAGAGAGGCCATGAATAAAATAATCAATTAAATCAATCTTTTCCATAATTGATTCAATCTTATTCGTTAATTAATCAATCATGATTAATCAATTCCATAATTGATTAATCTTTTCCACAAATGACTAATTACTTCCATAATTGATTAATCTTTTCCACAAATGACTAATTACTTCAATCATGATCAATCAATTCCATAATTGATTAATCTTTTCCATAAATGATTAATCACTTCCTTAAGTGATTAATTATTTCCATAATTGATTAATTCCCGGTTAATGAATTCTTTAATTAATTAACCACCAATTAAATATCACATATTTAATTCTCGGCCTAGAATTAATTAATTTGCCCAAACACATTTTAGGCCTTAAATTAATTAATTCATTATTTTGAACTCTTTCAAACTTCCATAAATTTATATTTGAACTTTTCAAATATTAATTTCTCTCATAATAATATATCAATATATATTATATTTATTTCCCTTAATAAATTGAACATTTTCAATTTACTTTTATTACTTAGTTGCCTCAAATTACTTTACGAGCTACCAGTGGGACCTAATGGACCTGCAGATCAGAAGCTCCAACGATGTGAGATTAATTGGTCAAACTCATTAACCACATTAATCAATATTCGTTAACTGTGTGTACATTCCACTATAGACTCACAGTTGCACTCTTCTCACTGCAGACATATTTTCTGTGTCCACGGATCTTAGACCAATATCGACTAGTTAGTCCTTCACGAGTGTCCGTAACACCAGCTGGGTCAAATTACCGTTTTACCCCTGGGTTACCTCTATTTCCTTAAGTACCAATTCTCCTCTAATGAACAACCTGTTTGTGGTCCAACCATCAAACAGAAAACCCTCTCGTGCCATTGAGAGGGTAGGGCCCTTTGTTCAAGACTCGGAGTAACCACTTAAGGGAACACTCATCTGCTTCCCTAAAGTCGGGAAGTAGTGAATTCCATCTTGTACGATTATGTTCCCAGCTCCCCATTCGGTCTTGTCCCCAAAGTGGTAGGCTTATTGAGTCGGCGTATTGGCCACTCTCACCCATACAAATCAAAGGACAATCTCTCATGACAGGAGTCCATAATCAACTCAGGATTAAGACTAAGTTGTCTAGGTCGTCCTAGTGAAATAGAAAACCAACTAGTTAACGGTGTTATAACCAGTGGTTACTATTTCGCGGTCCGGTCTTATGCAAACTCATTGCATAGGATACCCCCACTCGCATGTCTCCTACACGAACGCGTTGGATCGCGGCGTTTGTATCAAATACAAAGTGAGCCGTATCCATAGTGTCACCAGGATAAGGCACCCAGTCTTATCCCTATACTATTGACCCTTTAGGCTGTTTCTTGAACAATGATCCCATATGTCGCTACATATAGTTCAAGACTCATATTACTACCTTGGATGTCTAGTTTATTGGATTAGGGTTATTATTAGGCAAAGACATATATAAAATAACTAATAACAATTAATGGAAAAATATATCAATATTATTTCATTAATATCCGGTCAACAGTTACATTCACTATCGACGAGTTTTAGGGCATAAAACCCAACAAACTCCCACTTGAACTAAAACACTAGTTAGTGGGATGTGAATGCAATAATCTAAAGCTGGAAATAAAATGAACTAGGGCATCCTTATACCCATTATACATTTCTCCCACTTGCCCTAGATTAGATGGCATACATATCTCGTAGACCTAGACCCTCTAGATGACTCTCAAACACTTTAGCCGTGAGAGCCTTCGTAAATGGATCAGCGATGTTGTGCTTCGAGGCGATCTTAGTGACGATCACATCTCCTCGTTGCACAATCTCCCGTATTAGGTGATACTTCCTCTCGATGTGTTTTCCTCGTTTGTGGCTTCGAGGTTCTTTTGAGTTGACTACAGCCCCACTGTTGTCACAGTATAGTGTTATGGGCACGTTCATATTCGGAACCACTTCCAAATCAGTCAAGAACTTTCTGAGCCATACTGCCTCCTTAGCTGCTTCGCAAGCTGCTACATACTCAGCCTCCATGGTTGAGTCTGCTATGCATCCTTGTTTGATGCTTCTCCATACTACTGCTCCTCCATTGAGGGTGAATACTGACCCTGATGTGGATTTCCTTGAATCCTTATCAGCTTGAAAGTCAGAGTCAGTGTATCCAGTAAGAATCAAATCCTTAGCTCCATACACAAGCATGTAGTCCCTCGTTCTTCGAAGATACTTGAGGATATTCTTAACCGCTCCCCAGTGGTCCAACCCTGGATTAGACTGATACCTACTGACTACTCCCACTGCATAACATATGTCAGGCCTAGTGCAGAGCATAGCATACATTAAGCTGCCCACAGCTGAGGCGTAGGGAATGTGTCTCATGTTCTCAATTTCTTGAGGTGTCTTAGGAAACTGTTCCTTAGACAGGTGTACCCCATGTCTGAAGGGTAGTAGTCCCTTCTTGGAGTTTTGCATCGAATATCGAGACAACATCTTGTCAATATACGTTGCTTGAGACAGAGCTAGCGTTTTGTTCTTACGATCCCTAATGATTTGGATTCCCAGAACATATTGAGCCTCTCCCAGATCTTTCATTTGGAATTGGGCTGCTAGCCATTTCTTAATGTCAGTGAGGTATCCTACATCATTCCCAATGAGTAGGATATCGTCTACATAAAGTATTAGAAAAGCTACTTTCCTTTTGTTGACTTTCTTGTATACACAAGGCTCATCAACGTTTTGGTCAAAGCCAAAAGATTTGATTGCAGTATCAAATCTAATGTTCCATGATCTGGATGCTTGTTTCAATCCATAAATGGATCGATTTAGCTTACAAACCTTTTGTTTCTGACCTTGGGCTATGAACCCTTCGGGTTGAGACATAAAGATATTCTCTTCAAGATTACCATTCAGAAAGGCAGTCTTGACGTCCATTTGCCATATTTCATAGTCATAATATGTGGCTATGGATAAAAGAATTCTTATGGACTTTAACATGGCTATAGGAGAAAAGGTTTCCTCATAGTCAACCCCCTCCTTTTGGGTATAACCCTTTGCCACTAGTCTAGCTTTGAAGGTCTGTACCTTTCCAGCTGCATCTCTTTTTCTCTTATAGATCCATTTGCACCCTATGGGTTTTACCCCATTTGGTAGATCTGCAAGTTCCCATACAGAATTGGAGTACATTGACTCCATTTCCAGGTTCATGGCTTTGACCCATTCATCCTTATCTTCGTCATTCATTGCCTGTCGATAGGACAATGGATCCTCAATGCCATCATTAGGTATGACAACCTGAGTTTCAGTTAAACTCAAGTAGTGGTCAGGTTGTAACACAACCCTCCCACTGCGTCGAGGCATTCCCAACGTTTGAGATGGACGGGATGGATCTGAAGAACTAGTTCCTTCATCAACCCTTGTTGAAGGTCCAACTTCATCAACAACTCTTGATGATTCTTCAGTAGCTTCTCCTAATATTATTTTGCTTCGTGGTTTATGATCTCTCATGTGGTCTTCCTCTAAGAAAGTGGCGTTTGTCGATACAATCACCTTATTTTCTTGTGGGTCGTAGAAATAATCACCTCTCGTTTCTTTAGGGTAACCAACAAATTGGCACAGTTTTGAACGAGGTTCCAGTTTCTTAGGATTTGTCATAAGCACGTGTGCAGGACAACCCCAGATGCGAAAGTGATGCAAACTAGGTTTACGCCCCTTCCATAACTCGAAAGGTGTTTCAGAAACACTTTTCGAGGGAACATTGTTCAAGATGTATACTGCAGTCTTTACTGCATACCCCCAAAACGGGCTAGGCAATTGAGCATAGCTCATCATTGATCGAACCATGTCTAACAAGGTTCTATTTCTCCTTTCTGACACACCATTCTGCTGAGGTGTACCAGGGGCTGAGAGTTGAGATTGGATTCCATATTCTATCATATAATCCTGGAATCTTTGATCCATATACTCCCCTCCTCGATCAGATCGAAATACTTTAATAGATTTACCTAATAGGTTTTCAACTTCAACCTTAAACTCCTTAAACTTTTCAAGGGCTTCAGACTTATGTCCCATTAGGTATAAGTAACCATATCTTGAATAATCATCTATAAATGAGATGAAATATTCGTACCCTCCTCGAGCTTTTACATTCATTGGACCACATAGATCCGAATGTATTAACTCTAAGGGTTCTTTGGCTCTGTAACCTTTTCCAGTAAAAGGTCTCTTGGTCATTTTTCCCTCTAGACAAGATTCACAAGGTGGCAGTGAATCATCTTCTAACTTGCTTAGAAGTCCATTCTTTACCAAACGACCGATCCTATCGATGCTTATATGACCAAGTCTAAGATGCCAAAGATTAGTATTGTTACTTGATGGAGAAATCTTTTGCCTTTTACTTTGAGTTTCAGCAGTTTTAAATAATTCGTGATTTAAAAGTGCTTTGTTTTCGGTTGGTCTTAAAACATACAAGTTATTTTCCAATTTGGCTGAACAAATAAGTACACCATTTTTATAAATGAACGCTTCATTCATATCAAAAGTAACTGTATACGATTGTTCAATCAAACATGAAATAGAAATTAAGTTCCTCTTAATCTTGGGAACGATTAACAAACTTTCTAAAAGTAAGAATCTATTTGTAAAAAATAACTTCGCAGCTCCCACTGCTTTAGCTGAAATGACTTCTCCAGTTCCGACCCTGAGTGTCATTTCCCCATCGTTCAACTGCCGAAAGGAACTATTGTCCTGAAAAGAAAAGCAAACATGATTAGTTGCTCCTGAATCAAGTATCCAGGTAAACTCATCATGTTCTACCAGGCATGTTTCTAAAACCAGTAAATCAAATTTACCTTCCTTTTCCTTCTTTTTCTCAGCAAGGTACTTTGGGCAGTTTCTCTTCCAATGTCCCATCTACATTGCAGTGGAAACACTTGCCCTTGTCTGCCACAGCTTTGGCTTTTCCCTTGCTTTTAGCAGCAGTACTGGGAGCTTTCCCCTTGTTTCCTTTCTTCTTCTGAGTTTTCTTTGAAGAAGTTGCTACAGATTTAGTTCCAGAGGATGAACCCTTCTCGAACTTTCTTTTGGAGTGAACAACGTTTGCCTCTCCTTCTATCTGTCCCTTGTTCTTAAGAAGAGACTGATAGAGCTGTAGCTCATTAAGGAGGCTAGTCAGGTTGAATGTTATTTTATTCATCATTGCATTGCTTCGAAACTGCAGAAAACTCTTCGAAAGAGATTCTAAGATGAATGCAACCTGACTACGCTCATCTATGACCGCCCCGTTTGCCTCTGCCACGTTGAATTGGACCATCATATCCAGGACATGTTCCCGAACAGACGTGCCCTCTTTCATGCGACAGCTATAAACGTATTTGAGAGCGTCATGGTGGAGTTGATAGGACGGTTGTCCAAACATCTCCCGGAGAGAGTTCATAATCTCCCTCGCTGTTACCATGCCCTCATGCCTTTTAGCCAAAACTTCAGATAAGCTGGCTAAGATATAGACGCGAGTCTTATCATTGGCCTTTGTCCAGCGGTCATAAGCATCCTTAACTGCCTGGGATGTATTACGAGCAGGGGTTGGAGGACAATCCTCCGTTAAGACGAACCGCAGATCATCGACAACAAGAATCGTATTCAGGTTCGACTTCCACGTAGCATAATTTTCGCCGGTTAATTTCTCATTTTTAAGCAGAGAGACAATTGAGGAAGACATTGCTGAAATTTATACAAACAATGACCGTATTAGTTATCTTTGCCTTAACCCATCATACAAGCAAACAATTGCACACAATCCAATCAATTTAGCAAAACAGACAATCACAGAACCCTAAAACTATCGATTTAGTTTTGCAACGACGTTTCAGAGGTTTAGAATATCAGCCACCGAAGGGTGATCAGGTACTCCTCCTTTGAAATGAGACACCTCTCAGCTAATTCTAATTCCAGAATAACTCATATTCATATAGACATTAGCCACCGTTGTTCGGTCAAGGATTTGTTAACACTTTTAACTTATCCTCGTAAGTGTAACCCTCCCACTTTCAGATCTCAGAGGCACGCACCAACAGGCTACCGAAGGGAAAGACAAATGTTGGTGATTAGCCTAAGAGCTCCTATCCTTTTCAGGAGTTCACGATGTTCCGAATCCTATGACCAGGCCCTCCGAAGGGATGGTTGCGCCAGGACAACCTGCAGGCGGATCATAGGACTCTCACGGTGTGAACTATGGGCGGAGACCGAGGGATACGTTGACACGTGTCCCGCTCCCACTTACTCTAGACATTTTTCCCATTCACCTTGATATTGATTCATGCAAACACTTTCCGAAGGGAGGCCGCTCCTAAGGCGACTCGAAGCCGAGCATGAATCTCACGTTGTGAATATAGGGACATAGGAGCAAAACTTGATTTAAATCTCGTTTTGTAATTTTCCTCCCACTGAAAATGTCATAAGGTTAATATAGGGTTGTTAAACTTAGATAGTATTCGGCTAAGTCAATCTATCTAAGTCTGATCCTATTATAACAATTATGGAAAGGATTCAACTGCAATCTTTTGGGTGAATTAAACTTCTTTTAATAAACCCAACATTGCAAGTCAACATTACTATGGTTAATTCAACTCAATGTTCGGGTCAGTTCCCAGGTAGGAGGTGTTCCGTAAACCGTCAACTTAAATACCCCCAGCCTTAGACAGAACTTTACCGAGAGAGTTCCCTTATAACCTTAGTAATGTAAGGTCTTTACTCTAAAGATCTAGGTGCATTAAACACTTTTAATTAACCTAGTGACATTGCATGCTAACATTTAACTATGATTAATTCAACTCCGGTATTCCAGGTCAGTTCCCAGGTAGGAGGTGTTCCGTAAACCGTCAACTTAAATATCCCCAGCCTTAGACAGAACATTACCGGTGGAGTTCCCTTATAATATAGCAATGTTTTTCCTACTTAGTCAATTAAAACTATTTTTAAATACTAAGTGAGAAAAGATTCTAATCTTATTAGAAATCGATCTAGGTCTAATTAATTTTAAACAATTTAAAATTAATCCAATTTATCCTATGATCTTATGTTTGCATGCAAATCTTGATTATAGATTGACGGTTTCTAATCATTAATAATAAAGAACTATTTCAAATTTTTAATGATTAATCCTATAATCAATAATCTAGGGTTTAATTCATTCAACAATCTCATTCAAATTAAATAATTAAACCACACTAATTGCATGAATAATATAACAATTATATTATTAACTATGGATGTTTCATGCTTCATGCAATTTTGATTTTCTTTTATTATAACAATTATAAGCCAATCAAGAAAATCAAACAAGCATGCTTCATTCATCACATTAAACATAACTATTTATATTTAATTTAAGTAATGACATGCTTCATGCTTTCCATTTTTTCATATAATTAATATACAATTATATTAAAAATATGAAAACAAATTCATGCATTTAAACATACATTATAACAATTTATAATATATAAAAAATGCATGAGCATGTTTATAACCTACGGTGGGATTAAATATTCTATATGACATCCATAAAGCATATAAATAGCAATTGAACCGGTTAATTTTGGCCCCTAGGATAAAATAACGCATTAAATTACATTAATTTAGCTAAATTCTATCCTAAAAATCCATGTAACAGCTCCGGAATTGGTCTAGACAGCACGAACCGCCCCGAACCACCTCAAACCGGCCTCCAAAATCACGAACCATGCCAAAAATTGGCTGAACCGGACCAAATAGGTCCCAGCCCAACCGAACCGGTCTGAACCGGACCGGCCACGCCTTGAACCGCGCCTTTTGAAACCCTAGGTCGCGCCTCCATCGTGACAGCGTCGAGACGCTGTGTTGATAGCGTCCCGACGCTGTGCGTTTTCCATATCTGGGGCCTGCGTATCGAGACAGCGTCGAGACGCTGTTGAAGGAGCGTCCCGACGCTGTTGCGTCTGGAGGCAGAATCTGGGCAAAACAACAATGATTTCTTCGGTTTTGGCTTCGATTTCAGCGGCGATTGCTTCGATTTTCATCTCATAAAAACCTATTCTAGACCCGGACTTACATAGGACTCGATTTTACATAATATACCCGAAACACCGGGCCTTACATGATCAAAATCACATAAAAATAAAATCTATGGCCATAAAATTAACCCAAACAGTTCAATGCAAACCGAACATACATTATGCATAAATCCCACCTATTAGAGCCTATCGCAACTTTTAAAATTAATTAATAGGGACAGCGATGGCTCTGATGCCGATTGAAAGGAATAAAAGTCCCCACGCAGCGGAAGCGCATCGATTGGACCTTACGCCGTGTATTAATTAATATTAAAATACCGTTACGATAACTCAAACAAAACTTTAAACATACTTTAAAGCCGCTGTAAAATCGGTTTAAACATGCTAAAATAAATCTAAATTTATTTTAAAACTTTTCTAAAGAAAAGAGGAAGAACCGTTACAAACCTTCGTTGTAGACTTGACCGTTCTTCGCCAACAACGCTCCAACGAACGAAAACGCAGCAGCCTTCTCGCCTCTTGATCGCTGGAATTTTCTTCTTTTAATGACACAATAACCACAGAGGTTACACCGGTATATCTCGAAGTCTAGGAGGCAAAAGACTTGTGGGAGTCTTTCTCTAAGAGGGAGGCTAGAGAGAATTCTAGGTCTTGTCTTTCAAGAGTGTCAAGTGTCAAAGGTGTCATGACCAATTAGGTCTAGTGTTCTATTTATAGAAGAGAGGCCATGAATAAAATAATCAATTAAATCAATCTTTTCCATAATTGATTCAATCTTATTCCTTAATTAATCAATCATGATCAATCAATTCCATAATTGATTAATCTTTTCCACAAATGACTAATTACTTCCATAAGTGATTAGATCATTTCCATAAATGATTAATCACTTCCTTAAGTGATTAATTATTTCCATAATTGATTAATTCCCGGTTAATGAATTCTTTAATTAATTAACCACCAATTAAATATCACATATTTAATTCACGGCCTAGAATTAATTAATTTGCCCAAACACATTTTAGGCCTTAAATTAATTAATTCAATATTTTGAACTCTTTCAAACTTCCATAAATTTATATTTGAACTTTTCAAATATTAATTTCTCTCATAATAATATATCAATATATATTATATTTATTTCCCTTAATAAATTGAACATTTTCAATTTACTTTTATTACTTAGTTGCCTCAAATTACTTTACGAGCTACCAGTGGGACCTAATGGACCTGCAAATCAGAAGCTCCAACGATGTGAGATTAATTGGTCAAACTCATTAACCACATTAATCAATATTCGTTAACTGTGTGTACATTCCACTATAGACTCACAGTTGCACTCTTCTCACTGCAGACATATTTTCTGTGTCCACGGATCTTAGACCAATATCGACTAGTTAGTCCTTCACGAGTGTCCGTAACACCAGCTGGGTCAAATTACCGTTTTACCCCTGGGTTACCTCTATTTCCTTAAGTACCAATTCTCCTCTAATGAACAACCTGTTTGTGGTCCAACCATCAAACAGAAAACCCTCTCGTGCCATTGAGAGGGTAGGGCCCTTTGTTCAAGACTCAGAGTAACCACTTAAGGGAACACTCATCTGCTTCCCTAAAGTCGGGAAGTAGTGAATTCCATCTTGTACGATTATGTTCCCAGCTCCCCATTCGGTCTTGTCCCCCAAGTGGTAGGCTTATTGAGTCGGCGTATTGGCCACTCTCACCCATACAAATCAAAGGACAATCTCTCATGAGCAGGAGTCCATAATCAACTCAGGATTAAGACTAAGTTGTCTAGGTCGTCTTATGCAAACTCTTTGTGCTAGATATTAAAGAGAATCCTGCTATGCCTGTCATATTAGGGAGACCATTCCTTGCTACAGGGAGGATTATAATTGATATTGAACACAGGGAGCTAATCATAAGAGTCCAACAGGAGAAGGAAGTTTTAAAAGCTTTTGAGGACCCCAAGAACACATCAGATACAATGATGGTGGGCTACAGGAGACGTGCTAGGAAGAGCACCAGTGATGGAAAATCTGACAGGAGACCACCCTGATGCATATTTGGTCAACACGTCGAGCTAATGACGTTAAACAAGCGCTAATGAGAGGCAACCCAAGTGAGTTAGTTATTTCTTTCTTTTGAGTTTTATTTATTGTTTATGTCTATTTTGTAGGTCTTGTTTTCTTTCTCTCCTTTGCTTTCAAGCTGTCAAGATTCCAAGCATTCAGTCAAGAAGTCATCATCATTCCAGGCCAGTATTGTTCACTCCTTTCATTCGTTTATTGTTCTCATGCTTGTTTATGCCTTATTTTCTTTATACATTGAGGACAATGCATATTTTAAGTTTGGGGGTGGATTAGCATGTTTGTGGAACCCTTGAGCATCTGAGTTCGGGTTATAGTTTTGAGCTTTATTTGAATTATGCATATGGTTGTTTTCTGGATGCTACTTTTGCATGATTATGATGTCCTAGGATAAGCTTTCTTGTCAATTTTCAAGCTTGTGATGAGTTGTAAGCATGAATGCCCAAAAAGGGAGACTTTTTAAAATTTTTCTAGGAGATGGCTTGCATGAGTAGAGTATTTGTCTTGGCTAGATTTGGATTTGAATGCTTAGGAGCGAATTATTAGGTTCATATGCTTGTTGTCACCTCGATAGGTGTAGGGAAGAGCTAAAAAGTTAATGTTTTGCAAATTGGGCATGTTTGATCTTGCTTAGGAGGAAAGAAAAGAATATATGCTATTTATGCTCATAAAGAAAAAAATCATTCTTGTTGTTACTGTTGAAAAAATTATTATGCCATGACCTATGCAAAGTTTGCAATGTTTAATAAAGATTAAGGCAAAAAGAGCTACCCCTGTTGTGATCAGTTAGGCCGACCAGAGAAAACTCAGGTTAAGGGTCCCTACAATGGGTGTGTGAAAGGTAGTGCCACATTTACATGCTTAATTTAATTATTAATTATAAGCACCTAAGTATGGAGATAATCAAGCTAATTTGTTTCATTAACTCATTAGTCAAACCTTAGTGCCAGTGTAGAGGGAAGATGAGCTGAGAGTTTAATAATCCAATCCCGGGTTAGTAGAGTCTGATCTTGTTGAGTTAGATCTCGCTTGTGCAAGTTAATTTTGGAAAAATTTTAATTTGTCTCCCTCATTGGTCCTTGTGTGCATGTCTCTTGCTTGCTTGGTTATTGACTTTTGAGCCTTGAGGATTGAGTTATGATTGTTGTGTTGGGTTTTATGCCCTAAAACTCGTAGATAGTGAATGTAACCGTTGACCGGATATTAATGAAATAATATTGATATATTTTTCCATTAATTGTTATTAGTTATTTTATATTTGTCTTTGCAAAATAATAACCCTAATCCAATAAACTAGACATCCAAGGTTGTAATATGAGTCTTGAACTATATGTAGCGACATATGGGATCATTGTTCAAGAAACAGCCTAAAGAGTCTATAGTATAGGGATAAGACTGGGTGCCTTATCCTGGTGACACTATGGATACGGCCCACTTTGTATTTGATACAAACGCTGCGATCCAACGCGTTCGTGTAAGAGACATGCGGGTGGGGGTATCCTATGCAATGAGTTTTATATTAGTAACCACTGGTTATAACACCGGACCGCGAAATAGTAACCACTGGTTATAACACCGTTAACTAGTTGGTTTTCTATTTCACTAGGACGACCTAGACAACTTAGTCTTAATCCTGAGTTGATTATGGACTCCTGCTCATGAGAGATTGTCCTTTGATTTGTATGGGTGAGAGTGGCCAATACGCCGACTCAATAAGCCTACGACTTTGGGGACAAGACCGAATGGGGAGCTGGGAACATAATCATACAAGATGGAATTCACTCCTTCCCGACTTTAGGGAAGCAGATGAGTGTTCCCTTAAGTGGTTACTCCGAGTCTTGAACAAAGGGCCCTACCCTCTCAATGGCACGAGAGGGTTTTCTGTTTGATGGTTGGACCACAAACAGGTTGTTCATTAGAGGAGAATTGGTACTTAAGGAAATAGAGGTAACCCAGGGGTAAAACGGTAATTTGACCCAGCTGGTGTTACGGACACTCGTGAAGGACTAACTAGTCGATATTGGTCTAGATCCGTGGACACAGAAAATATGTCTGCAGTGAGAAGAGTGCAACTGTGAGTCTATAGTGGAATGTACACACAGTTAACGAATATTGATTAATGTGGTTAATGAGTTTGACCAATTAATCTCACATCGTTGGAGCTTCTGATTTGCAGGTCCATTAGGTCCCACTGGTAGCTGATAGCGAGCATAGCTAGCTACTTTTACTTATTTAATTTAGCTAGTCTTTTATGATGTTTGGGCCGTTTTATTGAGCTTTATTGTTTATTTTGTAGGAAATGGTTGATTGGAGCTATAATGCCATATTAGAGTTAATCGGGTGCTCGGGGCGTGAAAAGATGCAAAGGAATGAAAAGAGTAAAAGAAGAAAAAAGTCAAATCTCGGTCAACAGCAGGCTAGCGTCGAGACGCTAGCTCTTGAGCGTCTCGACGCTCACATTCCATATCAGATTAGGCGCGTAAAGCTCACAGCGTCGAGACACTGTGATAGGAAGCGTCCCGACGCTACCGTTTTTCCCTTATTCAGAACGCGCGTATAAGAGGCAGCGTCGCGACGCTGTCTTGACAGCGTCTCGACGCTAAGACGAAAAAAACAGAATAAAAGCTTATTTTCGGCTAGGTTTGAAGGGAGTTCGATTTGGGACCTTGGATAGCCGTAAACAGGACAGAAAATAGCATTTTGGAGGCTGAAAACTAAGGGAGAGACTTGGAAATCAACCCATTGTTCGTGGGGATCGTGACGGGGACGTCGGATTCGGCCTATATTGAGTTTTCTTTTCCCTTTCCTTTCTTTAGTTAGATTTATGGCTTTCACATGTTTAGTTGAGCTTGTATTTACATTCATGAGTAGCTAAACTTGTAGCTTAGGGATTGATGTAGTTGATTAAGTTTATGGATTGATTTATGGTTTAAGTTGTGCAATGTTATTGTGTTTGTAATCTTGATTTAATGCTTTCAATTAATTGGCCATTAGTTGAATGATTTAAGTTTCGAATCTAGCTCGGGAGAGGGGATTTGATTTAGACTTACTCAAGATTGCATGAATAAAGTTTACTTTCTAATTCATGACGGTTTTAGATTAACTTTAGAATCGTTGAAAGATCTCATTGCCTTGCATGTTAATAACTTAGATAGGGATATCAAGTTGGTTAATTTGCAAGAGAATCAATTATACTCGGGAGAGGTAATTGTGATTGAAGGGTCTTTGGCTCATAATTCCATTGTACATAATAACTTATTCCTTAAAATCAATCCTAAACTAAATCGGCGAAATCAATTCCCTAAGTAGTTTTCCCAATTGAATTTCCATTCTTTTTACTTGCTTTGCTTTAGTCTTTATTATCGTCTATTCATCACTTTTTTTATCCCTAAATAAAATTGAGCGAGATTATTCATAATACTTGATTTGCTTAAAAATCCAATTCAGAGGACGACATTCGAATTTACTTTCACTATATTATTACTTGACCCGTGCGCTTGCGGTTAGGAAAAGTCCACATCAAGTTTTTGGCGTCGTTGCCGGGGATTGGCACATTTAGCTAGATTGATATTGTGAAAAAAATTGCTTGATCTTAATTTAGGGTGTATTGTTACTTTTTTAGGTTGTTTGCATTTTTCCTTATTTGTTTTTCTTTCCATATTTGATTTTCTAGGTTAGTTTTTCTTTTAGTTGTGTAATCTTTTCTTTATTTGTTCTTGTTTTTCCTTTTTAGAGTAGTTTCCTTATTTGTGTTTTGCAATATTTAATTTTTGCATTCCATATTAGGCTATTTTGTTTCCTTTTCTAGATTATATTTTCCATATTCAGATTAGTTGTTTTATTTTCTTTGTTCTTTTCCATAATTATTTTCTTTCCTTCTTAGGGTAGTTTTGTTTGTTTATGCGTAGGGATAAAGATTTAATTTTAGCACCTTTGGATCCCGAGATAGAAAGAACCATCCATAGGCTTCGAAGGGAGAATAGAGAAATCGTTCAAATGGCTGACCAAAATCCACCTGAGGAGCCTAGGCCTATTAGAGATTATTTTCAGCCTGTGTTTCAGGGGCAACAGTCGGGGATTGTCTATGCACCGATTAATGCCAACAACTTTGAGCTGAAGACCGGTCTCATTCAGATGGCTCGAGACTGTGCATATAGAGGATCGCCCACCGAGGATCCAAATTCTCATCTTAAATCATTCTCGGATATTTGTGGGACGGTAAAGATTAATGGAGTGTCTGAGGATGCTATTCGCTTACGTTTATTTCCCTTTTCTTTGCAGGATAAAGCACGAGATTGGTTGCAGTCTATTACTCCTGGAAGCATCACCACCTGGGATGCTTTGGTCCAGGCCTTTTTAAAGAAATTTTTTCCTCCTGCAAAGACGGTCAAGCTGAGGACTGAGATTGGGACATTCCAACAACAATATGATGAGCAGCTGTTCGAAGCTTGGGAGCGATTCAAAGAGCTACTGAGGAAGTGTCCTCAGCATGGTTATCCCCATTTGGCTTCAGGTACAGTTGTTTTATAATGGTTTAACTCCTAGTACAAAAACGATTGTTGATGCAGCTGCAGGTGGGACTCTGTTGTCCAAGACCGTGGAAAACGCTCGCACACTTTTAGAGGATATGGCCACCAACAGCTATCAGTGGCCATCTGAGCGGTCTACACCTAAAAAGATTGCTGCTGGAGTGTTTGAGGTTGATAAAGTAAGTGCACTCCAGGCCCAGATGACTTCCCTCGCTAATGCTTTTATGAAATTTTCAGGTACAGGGAGTGCTCAATCGATTGAATCAGTTGCTGCTTTAGCATCTAGACCTCAGGAGGAGACCATCGAGCAGGTTCAGTATGCATCAAATTTTAATTCTAGGGGATATAATAATAATGTTACACCTACACATTATCACCCTAACAATAGGAACCATGAAAATTTCTCTTATGCTAATACTAAGAATGTTCTTAATCCTCCTGTTTTTACCCTTCAAACTCAAGATAATAAAAAGTTAGAAGATCTTGTTGGAGCTTTCATTGCAGAGTCTAGTAACAGGACAACCAAATTAGAGGAGGCAGTCATTGCCATCAACTCAACAGTGAATGGCCACAGTGCAGCTATAAAGAACATTGAGACTCAGCTGGGACAGTTGGTAAATGTTGTAAGTACCATGAATAAAGGTAAGGCCCCAGCTGAACAGGAGAAAACTCAGATGGAGTACTGTAAGGCAATCACTGTTCACCAGGAGGAATCTGAAGAGGAACCTGAATCTGAGGACTATGAAACACCTACAGGGGAAGTTGAGGAGGACACATCATCTGATGAGGCTGAACAGCCTAACCTTGAGCCTCCTATTCCTTCTCCCACACTGATGGTTCCCAAGGAAAAGAAAAAGAAAAAGAAGAAAAAGAATAATCAGGTTCAGTTTGATAAATTTATGAATGCTTTTATGAATCTGAATATTAATATTCCTTTTGCAGAGGCATTAGAGATGCCCCAATACAACAGGTTCATGAAGGAGTGGTTAGCAAAGAAGCGAAAAGAAAAGAAGGTTGACACTGTTTATCTTGCTTCCACATGCAGCACCAGAGTACAACAGAAAGTACCTGAAAAAGTAGCAGATCCAGGGAGTTTTTCTGTTCCTTGTAGTTTTGGTACTTATTCTTTCAGAGCATTATGTGATTTAGGTGCTAGCATTAATATCATTCCTCTATCGTTGTGTGAAGAGTTAGATATAGGTGAGATTAAGTCTACCCCTGTAAAGCTCCAATTGGCTGATCAATCTGTGGTGAGACCAGTTGGTATTGTAGAAAATGTGTTAATCAGAGTAGGTAGATTTTTCCTCCCTATTGACTTGTATGTTATGGACATGATAGAAAATCCTTCAATGCCTGTCATATTAGGACGACCATTCCTCGCAACTGGGCGAGTGATCATAGATATTGAGCGCAGGGAGCTCACTATTAGAGTCAAGAACGAAAAAGAAATCTTTAAAGCAGTTGAAGACTCTAAAGATGAAGTGCTTTACATGGGCTACAGGAAAGGTGCAAGAAAGAGCACCTCTGTTGGATTCACAGAACCAAAGCCTCCTTGAAGCACGATCAACACGTCGAGCTAATGACGTTAAACAAGCGCTTATGGGAGGCAACCCAAGTAAGTTTGGTGTGTTTTCTTTTTGTTTTTGATTTATTGTTTATTTTTGTTTTGTTGGTCTTGTTTTCTTTCTCTCCTTTGCTTTCAAGATTCCAAGCTCTCAATCAAGAAGTCATCATCATTCCAGGCCAGTATTGTTCACTCCTGTCATTCTTGTATTGTTCTCATGCTTGTTTATGCCTTATTTCCTTTATACATTGAGGACAATGCATATTTTAAGTTTGGGGGTGGATTAGCATGTTTGTGGAGCCCTTGAGCATCTGAGTTCGGGCTATAGTTTTGAGCTTTCTTTGAATTATGCATATGGTTGTTTTCTGGATGCTACTTTTGCATGATTATGATGTCCTAGGATAGGCTTTCTTGTCAATTTTCAAGCTTGTGATGAGTTGTAAGCATAAGTACCCAGAAAGGGAGACTTTTTAAAATTTTTCTAGGAGATGGCTTGCATGAGTAGAGTATCTGTCTTGGCTTGACTTGGATTTGAATGCTTAGGAGCGAATTATTGGGTTCATATGCTTGTTTCACCTCGATAGGTGTAGGGTAGAGCTAAAAAGTTAATGTTTTGCAAATTAGCATGTTTGATCTTGCTTAGGAGGAAAGAAAAGAATATATGCTATTTATGCTCATATCGAAAAATCATTCTTGTTGTTATTGTTGAAAAAGAAAAAAAAGTCATGACTTATGTGCGCAATATGCAATGGTTAATAAAGTTTAGGCAAAAAGAGCTACCCCTGTTGTGATCAGTTAGGCCAACCAGAGAAAACTCAGGTTAAGGGTCCCTGCAATAGGTGTGTGAAAGCTAGTGCCACATTTACATGCTTAATTCAATTGTTAATTAAAAGCACCTAAGTATGGAGATAAACAAACTAATTTGTTGCATTAACTCATTAGTGAAGCCTTAGTGCCAGTGTCGAGGGAAGATGAGCTGAGAGTTTAATAATCCAATCTCGAGCTAGTAGAGTCTGATCTTGTTGAGTTAGATCTCGCTTGTGCAAGTTAATTTTGGAAAAATTTTAATTTGTCTCCCTCATTGGTCCTTGTGTGCATACCTCTTGCTTGCTTGGTTATTGACTTTTGAGCCTTGAGGATTGAGTTATGATTGTTGCATCCATTTTTCCATTGTATGTCTGATTTAGAGTTTGCTCGAGGACTAGCAAAAGCTTAAGTTTGGGGGTATTTGATAGCGAGCATAGCTAGCTACTTTTACTTATTTAATTTAGCTAGTCCTTTATGATGTTTGGGCCGTTTTATTGTGCTTTATTGTTTATTTTGTAGGAAATGGTTGATTGGAGCTATAATGCCATATTAGAGTTAATCGGGTGCTCGGGGCGTGAAAAGATGCAAAGGAATGAAAAGAGTAAAAGAAGAAAAAAGTCAAATCTCGGTCAACAGCAGGCTAGCGTCGAGACGCTAGCTCTTGAGCGTCTCGACGCTCACATTCCATATCAGATTAGGCGCGTAAAGCTCACAGCATCGAGACGCTGTGATAGGAAGCGTCCCGACGCTACCGTTTTTCCCTTATTCAGAACGCGCGTATAAGAGGCAGCGTCGCGACGCTGTCTTGACAGCGTCTCGACGCTAAGACGAAAAAAACAGAATAAAAGCTTATTTTCGGCTAGGTTTGAAGGGAGTTCGATTTGGGACATTGGATAGCCGTAAACAGGACAGAAAAGAGCATTTTGGAGGCTGAAAACTAAGGGAGAGACATGGAAATCAACCCATTGTTCGTGGGGATCGTGACGGGGACGTCGGATTCGGCCTATATTGAGTTTTCTTTTCCCTTTCCTTTCTTTAGTTAGATTTATGGCTTTCACATGTTTAGTTGAGCTTGTATTTACATTCATGAGTAGCTAAACTTGTAGCTTAGGGATTGATGTAGTTGATTAAGTTTATGGATTGATTTATGGTTTAAGTTGTGCAATGTTATTGTGTTTGTAATCTTGATTTAATGCTTTCAATTAATTGGCCATTAGTTGAATGATTTAAGTTTCGAATCTAGCTTGGGAGAGGGGATTTGATTTAGACTTACTCAAGATTGCATGAATAAAGTTTACTTTCTAATTCATGACGGTTTTAGATTAACTTTAGAATTGGTTGAAAGATCTCATTGCCTTGCATGTTAATAACTTAGATAGGGATATCAAGTTGGTTAATTTGCAAGAGAATCAATTATACTCGGGAGAGGTAATTGTGATTGAAGGGTCTTTGGCTCATAATTCCATTGTGCTTAATAACTTATTCCTTAAAATCAATCCTAAACTAAATCGGCGAAATCAATTCCCTAAGTAGTTTTCCCAATTGAATTTCCATTCTTTTTACTTGCTTTGCTTTAGTCTTTATTATCGTCTATTCATCACTTTTTTTATCCCTAAATAAAATTGAGCGAGATTATTCATAATACTTGATTTGCTTAAAAATCCAATCCAGAGGACGACATTCGAATTTACTTTCACTATATTATTACTTGACCCGTGCGCTTGCGGTTAGGAAAAGTCCACATCAAGTTTTTGGCGCCGTTGCCGGGGATTGGCACATTTAGCTAGATTGATATTGTGAAAAAAATTGCTTGATCTTAATTTTGGGTGTATTGTTACTTTTTTAGGTTGTTTGCATTTTTCCTTATTTGTTTTTCTTTCCATATTTGATTTTCTAGGTTAGTTTTTCTTTTAGTTGTGCAATCTTTTCTTTATTTGTTCTTGTTTTTCCTTTTTAGAGTAGTTTCCTTATTTGTGTTTTGCCATATTTAATTTTTGCATTCCATATTAGGCTATTTTGTTTCCTTTTCTAGATTATATTTTCCATATTCAGATTAGTTGTTTTCTTTTCTTTGTTGTTTTCCATAATTATTTTCTTTCCTTCTTAGGGTAGTTTTGTTTGTTTATGCGTAGGGATAAAGATTTAATTTTAGCACCTTTGGATCCCGAGATAGAAAGAACCATCCATAGGCTTCGAAGGGAGAATAGAGAAATCGTTCAAATGGCTGACCAAAATCCACCTGAGGAGCCTAGGCCTATTAGAGATTATTTTCAGCCTGTGTTTCAGGGGCAACAGTCGGGGATTGTCTATGCACCGATTAATGCCAACAACTTTGAGCTGAAGACCGGTCTCATTCAGATGGCTCGAGACTGTGCATATAGAGGATCGCCCACCGAGGATCCAAATTCTCATCTTAAATCATTCTTGGATATTTGTGGGACGGTAAAGATTAATGGAGTGTCTGAGGATGCTATTCGCTTACGTTTATTTCCCTTTTCTTTGCAGGATAAAGCACGAGATTGGTTGCAGTCTATTACTCCTGGAAGCATCACCACCTGGGATGCTTTGGTCCAGGCCTTTTTAAAGAAATTTTTTCCTCCTCCAATCAACCATTTCCTACAAAATAAACATTAAAGCACAATAAAGTGGCCCAAAAATCATAAAAGACTAGCTAAATTAAAATAAGTAAAGATAGCTAGCTATGCTCGCTATCAAATACCCCCAAACTTAAGCTTTTGCTAGTCCTCGAGCAAACTCTAGATCAGACATATAATGGAAGAATGGATGCAACAATCATAACTCAATCCTCAAGGCTCAAAAGTCAATAACCAAGCAAGCAAGAGATATGCACACAAGGACCAATGAGGGAGACAAATTAAAATTTTTCCAAAATTAACTTGCACAAGCGAGATCTAACTCAACAAGATCAGACTCTACTAGCCCAGGATTGGATTATTAAGCTCTCAGCTCATCTTCCCTCTACACTGGCACTAAGGCTTCACTAATGAGTTAATGCAACACTTTAGTTTGTTTATCTCTATACTTAGGTGCTTTTAATTAACAATCAAATTAAGCATGTATATGTGGCACTAGCTTTCACACACCCATTGCAGGGACCCTTAACCTGAGATTTCTCTGGTTGGCCTAACTGATCACAACAGGGGTAGCTCTTTTTGCCTAAACTTTATTAAACATTGCAAACTGTGCACAGGCCATGGCATAATATTTTTTTTCTTCAACAGTAACTACAAGAATGATTTTTCTTTATGAGCATAAATAGCATATATTCTTTTCTTTCCTCTTAAGCAAGATCAAACATGCTAATTTGCAAAACATTAACTTTTTAGCTCTACCCTACACCTATCGAGGTGACAACAAGCATATGAACCCAATAATTCGCTCCTAAGCATTCAAATCCAAGTCAAGCCAAGACAGATACTCTACTCATGCAAGCCATCTCCTAGAAAAATTTTAAAAAGTCTCCCTTTCTGGGTACTTATGCTTACAACTCATCACAAGCTTGAAAATTGACAAGAAAGCCTATCCTAGGACATCATAATCATGCAAAAGTAGCATCTAGAAAACAACCATATGCATAATTCAAAGAAAGCTCAAAACTATAGCCCGAAATCAGATGCTCAAAGGCTCCACAAACATGCTAATCCACCCCCAAACTTAAAATATGCATTGTCCTCAATGTATAAAGAAAATAAGGCATAAACAAGCATGAGAACAATAAAAGAATGACAGGAGTGAATGATACTGGCCTGGAATGATGATGACTTCTTGCTTGAAAGCTTGGAATCTTGAAAGCTTGAAAGCAAAGGAGAGGAAAAAAACAAGACCTACAAAACAAAAAAAAACAATAAATCAAAAACAAAAGGGAAAACACACTAAACTTACTTGGGTTGCCTCCCATAAGCGCTTGTTTAACGTCATTAGCTCGACGTGTTGCACGTGCTTCAAGGAGGCTTTTGTTCTGTGAATCCAACAGAGGTGCTCTTTCTTGCACGTTTCCTGTAGCCCATGTAAAGCACTTCATCTTTAGAGTCTTCAATTGCTTTAAAGATTTCTTTTTCGTTCTTGACTCTAATAGTGAGCTCCCTGTGCTCAATATCTATAATCGCTCGCCCAGTAGCGAGGAATGGTCGTCCTAATATGACAGGCATTGAAGGATTTTCTATCATGTCCATAACATACAAGTCAATAGGGAGGAAAAATCTACCTACTCTGATTAACACATTTTCTACAATACCAACTGGTCTCACCACAGATTGATCAGCCAATTGGAGCTTTACAGGAGTAGATTTAATCTCACCTATGTCTAACTTCTTACACAAGGACAATGGGATAATATTAATGCTAGCACCTAAATCACATAATGCTCTGAAAGAATAAGTACCAAAACTACAAGGAACAGAAAAACTCCCTGGATCTGCTACTTTTCAGGTACTTTCTGTTGTACTCTGGTGCTGCATGTGGAAGCAAGATAAACAGTGTCAACCTTGTTTTCTTTTCGCTTCTTCGCTAACCACTCCTTCATAAACCTGTTGTATTGAGGCATCTCTAATGCCTCTGCAAAAGGAATATTAATATTCAGATTCATAAATTTATCAAACTGAACCTGATTGTTCTTTTTCTTCTTTTTCTTTTTCCTTTCCTTGGGAACCAACAGTGTGGGAGAAGGAATAGGAGGCTCAAGGTTAGGCTGTTCAGCCTCATCAGATGATGTGTCCTCCTCAGCTTCTCCTGTAGGCATTTCATAGTCCTCAGATTCAGGTTCCTCTTCAAATTCCTCCTGGTGAACAGTGATTGCCTTACAGTACTCCATCTGAGGTTTCTCTTGTTCAGCTGGGGCCTTACCTTTATTCATGGTGCTTACAACATTCACCAACTGTCCCAGCTGAGTCTCAATGTTCTTTATGGCTGCACTGTGGCCATTCACCGTGGTGTTGATGGCAATGACTGCCTCCTCTAACTTGGTTGTCCTGTTACTAGACTCTGCAATGAAAGCTCCAACAAGATCTTCTAACTTTTTATTATCTTGAGTTTGAGGGGCAAAACCAGGAGGATTAAGAACATTCTTAGTATTAGCATAAGAGAAATTTTCATGGTTCCTATTGTTAGGGTGATAATGTGTAGGTGTAGAGCTATTATTATATCCCCTAGAATTAAAATTTGATACATACTGAACCTGCTCAATAGTCTCCTCCTGAGGTCTAGATGCTAAAGCAGCAGCTGATTCAATGGATTGAGCACTCCCTGTACCTGAAAATTTCACAAAAGCATTAGCGAGGGAAGTCATCTGGGCCTGGAGTGCACTTACTTTATCAACCTCAAACACTCCAGCAACAATCTTTTTAGGTGTAGACCGCTCAGATGGCCACTGATAGCTGTTGGTGGCCATATCCTCTAAAAGTGTGCGAGCGTTTTCCACGGTCTTGGACAACAGGGTCCCACATGCAGCTGCATCAACGATCGTTTTTGTACTAGGAGTTAAACCATTATAAAACAACTGTACCTGAAGCCAATCAGGGTAACCGTGCTGAGGACACTTCCTCAATAGCTCTTTGAATCGCTCCCAAGCTTCGAACAGCTGCTCATCATATTGTTGTTGGAATGTCCCAATCTCGGTCCTCAGCTTGACCGTCTTTGCAGGAGGGAAAAATTTCTTTAAAAAGGCCTGGACCAAAGCATCCCAAGTGGTGATGCTCCCAGGGGTAATAGACTGCAACCAATCACGTGCTTTATCCTGCAAAGAAAAGGGAAATAAACGTAAGCGAATAGCATCCTCAAAGACACTATTAATCTTTACCGTCCCACAAATATCCAAGAATGATTTAAGATGAGAATTTGGATCCTCGGTGGGTGATCCTCTGTATGCACAGTCTCGAGCCATCTGAATGAGGCCGGTCTTCAGCTCAAAGTTGTTGGCATTAATCGGGGCATAGACAATTCCCGATTGCTGTCCCTGAAACACAGGCTGAAAATAATCTCTAATAGGCCTAGGCTCCTCAGGTGGATTTTGATCTGCCATTTGAATAATTTCTCTATTTTCCCTTCGAAGCCTAAGAATTGTTCTTTCTATCTCGGGATCAAATGGTGCTAAAATTAAATCTTTATCCCTACGCATAAACAAACAAAACTACCCTAAAAAAGAAAGAAAACAATTATGGAATGAAATAAAGAAAAGGAAACAACTAATCTAAATATGGAAAATATAATCTATAAAAGGAAACAAAGTAACCTAAAATGGAATGCAAAAATAAATATGGCATAATGCAAATAAGGAAACTAATCTAAAAAAGGAAAAACAAGAACAAATAAGGAAAAGATTACACAACTAAAAGAAAAACTAACCTAGAAAATCAAATATGGAAAGAAAAACAAATAAAGAAAAAATGCAAACAACCTAAAAAAGTAACAATACACCCTAAATTAAGATCAAGCAATTTTTTCACAATATCGATCTAACTAAATGTGCCAATCCCCGGCAACGGCGCCAAAAACTTGATGTGGACTTTTCCTAACCGCAAGCGCACGGGTCAAGTAATAATATAGTGAATAGTAAATTCGAATGTCGTCCTCTGGATTGGATTTTTAAGCAAATCAAGTATTGTGAATAATCTCGCTCAATTTTATTTAGGGATTAAAAAGTGATGAATGAATGATAATGAAACTAAATCAAAGCAAGTAAAAAGAATGGAAATTCAATTGGGAAAACTACTTAGGGAATTGATTTCGCCGATTTCGTTTAGGATTGATTTTAAACAATAAGTTATTATGCACAATGAAATTATGAGCCAAAGACCCTTTAATCACAACTACCTCTCCCGAGTATAATTGATTCTCATGCAAATTAACCAACTTGATATCCCTATCTAAGTTTATTAATAAGCAAGGCAATGAGATCTTTTAACCAATTCTAAAGTTAATCTAAAACCGTCAAGAATTAGAAAGTAAACTTTATTCATGCAATCTTGAGTAAGTCTAGATCAAATCCCCTCTCCCGAGCTAGATTCGAAACTTAAATCATCCAACTAATGGCCAATTAATTGAAAGCATTAAATCAAGATTACAAACACAATAACATTGCACAACTTAAACCATAAATCAATCCATAAACTTAATCAACTACATCAATCCCTAAGCTACAAGTTTAGCTACTCATGAATGTAAATACAAGCTCAACTAAACATGTGAAAGCCATAAATCTAACTAAAGAAAGGAAAGGGAAAAGAAAACTCAATGTAGGCCGAATCCCGACGTCCCCGTCACGATCCCCACGAACAATGGGTTGATTTCCAAGTCTCCCCCTTAGTTTTCAGCCTCCAAATGCTCTGTTCTGTCCGCTGGGTTTTATAGGCATCTTATAAAAGATTTCTCAAAAGTTGCTAAACCCCTGTGCCATTTGCTTGAAAAGGATGCTCTATTTGTGTTTTCAAAAGAATGTTTGATAGCATTTAATCTTTTAAAAGACAAGTTGATTTCCACACCTATCATTGTTTTGCCTGATTGGAGTCAACCGTTTGAAATCATGTGTGATGCTAGTGACTATGCTTTAGGAGCTGTCTTAGGGCAACATCGTGATAAGTTCTTTAGGGCTATTTATTATGCAAGTAGAACTCTAGATAGTGCTCAGCAGAACTACACCACTACGGAAAAAGAGATGCTTGCTGGGGTATTTGCATGTGATAAGTTTAGGCCCTATTTACTTGGTACGAAGGTTATAGTGCACACTGACCACGCTGCTATTCGTTATTTGAGTAGTAAAAAGGATTCCAAGCCCAGACTCATAAGATGGATTCTTTTACTACAAGAGTTTGACTATGAAATCAAGGATAGAAAAGGTTTTGAGAATTTAGTCGCAGACCATTTGTCTCGGATAGAGCATGAAAAGAATATCGCAACCTTTCCTATTAAAGAAGTTTTTCCCGATGAAAGGTTATATGCTGTTAAAACTTCTTTTCCTTGGTACTCCGATTTTGTAAACTTTCTTGCAGGAAAAGAAATACCACCAGACTTAAATGCTTAGAAAAGAAAGAAGTTTTTGCATGATGTGAAATCCTACCTGTGGAATGACCCGTATCTCTTTAAGGTATGTTATGATCAAATCATTCGAAGGTGCATTCCGACAGAAGATGTAAGTAAGATTATACATGATTGTCATGCCTCTCCATATGGTGGTCATTTTGGACCAACTCGTACTGCAAAGGTGCTTCAATCTTATTTTTTTCGCCTACTCTATTTAAAGATTGTTATACCTTTGTGAGAATATGTGATAGATGCCAGAGGACAGGTAATATTTCTAGACACCATGAGATGCCCCTAACCCCTATTCTTGAAGTAGAACTTTTTGATGTCTGGGGCATGGACTTTATGGGCCCTTTTCCCTCTTCCAATGGATACTCGTACATCTTAGTTGTTGTCGATTACGTATCTAAATGGGTAGAGGCAATAGCCACTAAGACTAATGGTGCACGTGTTGTGTTGCGTTTTCTGCACAAAAACATTTTCACAAGATCTGGCACACCACAGGCTATAATTAGTGATGAGGGGTCCCATTTTTGCAATAAATTGTTTGAATCATTACTTAAAAAATATGGTGTCAAGCATAAGACTTCTTTAGCTTATCATCAAGAAATTTCCAGCCCCTTTCCTTATAAAAAGCCCCCTCTCCCAAGGTGAAAATCATCCAATTTTTTGGGAGCTCTCCCCTAGCTCAATAGAGAGAAAAAGTGAGAAGAATTGTGGAGAAAAAGGTTGGAATTGAGCGAGATTCCAAGGCTCAAGATTCGTGATGATCGTAGCGGGAGCTCGGGATCGACTTATCGGTTATTTCTTCCTTACTTCTTTATAATTCCTTGTTGTAATTTGAGTTAGGCATATGGATCAAGATCACTTGGGCAAAATTATTCCCATTTCTGAGTAGATCTTGAGACCTAGGGTCGTTATTCTAGTTAATTGGATATTGTAGCGCAATTACTTGGATTATGTAATGAATTTCTTCATATTTCATCTATGCAATTTTTGCTTAATGCCTTTAATCTCTTGATCATGGATTAATTGTTATGTTTGTCTAAATCGATACTCGACAGAGAGAAATTAGATTAGATCCCAATTGCATGGCTACGATTGCTTTGAGCATGAGAGTGAAAGAGAATTGTTAGAAATTTATTATGAAGTTGCTTAATGCCATACTATGATTAACTAAGGAGATGGACACATGAATTAGTTATGTTAGTATGAGATGTGGAGGAGCTTGAAAGAGAAATCCGCTTATAATTACTTTTAGATTTATGAAATTGAAGATTATTAGTTATATGCATCCATGTAATTGAGCTACAAATCCAAGAAAGCTAGATAACACCCTAGGTTAAGCCCCCTTCATTGGATATTTTCCTTTCGTTATTGCATGTTTATTTTTATTAATTCCTTTAATTTTCGCGTTATCATTCGAGTTGATCTTCTAAATAAAATTAAAACATGATGATTCTTGGTACTTAATTGAATTAATTCAATTTCCCTGAGGATTCGATACTCGGAATACTTTCCGTTTTATATTACTTGCGGCCCGTGCACTTTGCGGTCAACACCCGGAACTCTGGATCTTTTGGAATGTGTTTCAACTCCAATGAAGTACTGCCGATCAAGCACTAGGCAACTTACTATCTCTAGCTCAGTCATTGGCGTTCACCAATACACAATGATCTAGTGTGATTAATCGCCACACACTCCCTAAATCATCCCTGAAACTAGAGAGATGTATTCATAACGGCTGGCCAGGCGGGCATAAAATATAAATGAGCATAACAATTAATCAAGATGCATTAAACAATATTTATTACTAGAAATTAAGCAAGACAATCACATTATTTCCTAACCAACGCCTAAGCTACTTAGTTCATAAGATGCATGGAAACACACGTTACAATCTTTGTAAGCTTGTCCATAACTACAAGGTAATATATGAAAAGATTAATTCCCTTGAATAGCTTGTAATTGATGGTCTTCATGATGGTCTCCAATCTATCTCCTCTATTCGGCTCCCAAAGGTGGAAGTAACTTTCCAAGAATGGAATGTTTCTCCCCAAGGTTGGAATTCTTTTTTTTTTTATTTGACTTGGGTGGCTATCTCCTTTTATAGAGTTGAGAAAGGCTTGAATTAGGTTGACCTAGACACGTGGATGGCTCTCCTTGCTCCTTTATCCCGAGAATAACTTAACAAAATTCGGTTTGTTAATTTGGCTAACGAGCTGTGACGTGGCAGTTTTGCTCCCAGCTTTGCTCCAGCATAGAATTTACTCCCTAAGTCGCTCAGCAATACATTCTGCATAAAATAACTTCCAAAGCTTCCATTCTTCCAAGTGGGTTAAAACATATAATATATATCTAAAATCAACTCTATTAAGCACAAAAGACACACAGATCCCTATAGAAATGAGGCCTAAATAACTACCTTTTGGAGAGTTATCACATGGCTAATGATTGCTTGGAGCACGAGAGTGAAAGAGAATTGTTAGAAATTGAAAATGAAGTTGCTTAATGTCATACTATTATTAACTAAGGAAATGGACACATGAATTAGTTATGTTAGTATGAGATGTGGAGGACTTGAAAGAGAATTTCGTTTAAAATTACTTCTAGATTTATGGAATTGAAAAATTGTAGTTACATTCATCCAATTATTTGAGCTACAAGTCCAAAATGCTAGTTAACACCCTAGGTCAAGTCCCCTTAATAAGATACTTCCATTTATTTGCATGATTCCTTTAGTTTCTTGTTAATTCTATATTTCTTTAAAGTTGAGCTTCTAAATAAAATTAAACATGATGGTTCTTTGTAATTAATGGAATTAAATCAATTTCCCTAAGGATTCGATAGTCGGAATACTTTCTGTTTTAATATTACTTAGGCAACCATACGCTTGTGGAAAAGTGCAACAAGTTTTTGGCGTCGTTGCCGGGGAAATTGTAATTTTTTCCGTAAATATTGAGAATTAAGTGTTTGATTTTAATTTAGAAATTTTATTTTTGGAATTTAATTTTTAGTGGCGGCAAAATTAAGGAGTTATAAGGTTGATAAATTGTTTCTTTGAGATTTAATCATGACATATCAAGGAGACAAAGTAAATCGAGACTATTTCTTGCCTGAATTTCTATTAAACTACTCTGGAATAGCTTATGAGCCAAACGCTGTCGATAATTTTTAGCTCAAGACTAGTCTCATTCAGATGGTAAGAGAAAATGCTTTTAAAGGCTATCAATCAGAGGATCCACACAATCACCTGAGATCATTTTTGGATATTTGTGGAACGGTAAAAATAGGAGGAGTCAGCTCTAACGCTATTCGTTTGCAATTATTTCCATTTTCCTTACAAGATAGGGCTATAGATTGGCTAGACTCGTTAACCTTGAATAGCATTCTTAGTTGGAATGATTTAGTTAAGGCTTTTCTTACGAAATTTTTCCCATTAGCTAAAATTACCAAGCTTAGGACTGAAATTGGAATGTTTAAACAATTAGAGGAAGAGCAATTGTATGAAGCTTGGGAAAGATATAAGGACATGTTAAGGAAATGCCCACAACATGTATACCCTGACTGACTTCAGATACAATTTTTCTATAATGGGTTAAATAGGGATTTTAAGACAATTCTTGACACTGCTGCTGGAGGATACTTCTTAGCCAAAACGGTCAAGGATGCACGAACCCTAGTAGAAGAATTGGCCTTGACAAGTTATCAATGGCAGTCTGAGCAACCAGAGTCCAAATCTAAGGAAAAACCATGTGAGAATGATGAGGTGAGTGCTTTAAGGTTGCAAGTCGAAGCTCTAACCAATGCTCTAAACAAGCTCACAGGATCAGAAATTCCAAGTTTACCTAAAGTTGAAGTAGAAATGGAGCCTAAACTTGAGGAAAGGATTCAAGAGAAGAAAAATCATTTGGAAGAAATGATAGGGAACTTCATAAATGAGACTAGGAATTTGACAGTAAAACAAGATATTGCCATTAGTAAGATGGAGGCAAAAATAAATCAAATGACAATATTCATGAAGGAGATCCAGCAAGGAAAGATATCCAATGTCGTCGCCATGGACCCACATGAACAATGCCCTGCCATATCTCTCAGAAGTGGAAAACAATTGAAAGAAGTTGAAAGAAAAGAAGAAACAAAGCCCAACACTAGGAGGATATTGGATAAGGATGACGATCAGAACAAACCAGAGGAAGAGACAACACCACCAGTGCCAGATAAGTCTTCTGATTTTATTCCTTCAGTTCTTAATCAGATTCCTTATCCTCAAAGATTTCAAAAGAAAAAGTTGGATGTTGAATTTTCAAAATTTCTTGATATTTTCAAACAACTCCATATTAACATTCCTTTTGCTGATGCATTGGAACAGATGCCACACTATGCCAAGTTTGTGAAGGAAATATTATTAAAGAAAAGGAAGTTCTAGAACCATGAGACTATAAATATGACAACAGAGTGTAGTGTCATAATCCAGAAGCATCTACCACCGAAATTGAAAGATCCGGGAAGTTTTACTCTTCCTTGTACTGTTGGTAGTTTGTTTATTAAAAAAGCTTTGTGTGACTTAGGGGCGAGTATTAACCTAATGCCTTTCAGTGTATACAGGAAGCTTGGTTTGGGGGAATCAAAGTCAACCACAATTGTTCTACAATTGGCGGATCGTTCGATGACATACCCTAAAGGTGTGTTAGAGGATGTTCTGGTTAACGTTGACAGATTCATATTCCCTGCAGACTTTGTAGTATTAGACATGGAGGAAGACCCCAAAGTCCCGATCATTCTTGGAAGACCATTTTTGGCAACCGCTCGAGCGTTAATTGAGATATAGAAAGGAACCCTGCCTCTCAGAGTAGAAGACGACAAGGTAGTGTTCAACCTTTTTAATGCAATAAAACATGTGGAAGAGGTTAGTTCCTGCTTTTCGATTAATTCAGTGGACACTATTATCGATGCATGTGTAGAGTCGGAGTCTCCTGTGGATCATTATGAAATTAGCATGCCTGATGTGTTTGGAGATGAATTAATAGATGTTAATCAGGAAAATGCTTTAATTGATAGATCTTTAGGAAGGGAAGAAAAATCATCATTAGATATTTGTGCTCAAGTTGATGCCCCTTCCCCTGAATTAAAACAATTTCCTGCTCACCTACGTTATGCTTTCGTAGGAGAATCTTCTACTTTTCCTGTTATCATTTCTGTCAATTTGAATAAAGTGGAAGGGGAAATATTATTGGGTATATTGAAAAAGCATAAATCTACCCTAGGTTGGTCTATTAGTGATATTAAGGGTATTAGTCCTTCTATTGTCATGCATAAAATTTTAATGAAAGATGCCTTTAATCCCACAATAGAATACCAAAGAAGATTAAAACCAGCAATGAAGGAAGTGGTAAAAGCCGAGGTGTTAAAATTATTAAATGCAGGGATTATATATGTTATATCTGACAACCATTGGGTGAGTGCTGTTCAAGTAGTGCATAAGAAAGGGGGGATGACTGTTATAAAAAATGATAAAGATGAATCAATATCTACTAGGACAGTCACTGGTTGGCATGTGTGTATTGATTATAGGAAGTTGAACAAAGCCATCAGAAAATATCACTTCCCTCTCCCTTTTATTGACAAAATGCTTGATAAGCTAGCTGGGTATTCGTATTATTGTTTCCTTGATGGTTATTTGGGCTATAATCAAATTGCGATTGCGCCTGAAGACCAAGAGAAAACAACATTCACGTGTCCTTATGGTATCTTTGCATTTCGGCGTATGCCATTTGGACTGTGTAATGCTCCGGCTACCTTTCAGCGTTGTATGATGGCCATATTTGCAGATTTTGTAGAAGAGATTATGGAGGTTTTAATGGATGCCTTTTTTGTTTTTGGTTCATCATTTGATAATTGTTTTACAAAGATGCCAGGAGACTAACCTTGTTTTAAACTGGGGAAAATGCCATTTTATGGTAAAATAGGGTATAGTTTTAGGCCACAAAGTGTCTGAAAAAGGTTTGGAGGTTGATAGAGCAAAAATATCTGCTATTGAACAACTTTCTCCACCCATTAATGTTAAAGGAGTTCGTAGTTTCTTTGGCCACGCAAGGTTTTATAGGCGTTTTATAAAAGATTTTTCAAAAATCGCTAAACCCCTTATGCAATTTGCTTGAAAGGATGCCCCATTTGTGTTTTCAAAAGATTGTTTGCTAGCTTCTAATCTTTTAAAAGAAAAGTTGATTTCTGCACCTATCATAGTTGTGCCTGATTAGAGTCAACCATTTGGAATCATGTGTGATGCTAGTGACAATGCATTATGAGCTGTCTTAGGGCAACGTCGAGATAAGTTATTTAGGGCCATATATTATGCAAGTACAACTCTAGATAGTGCTCAGCAGAATTACACCATTACAGAAAAAAGAGATGCTTGTTGTTGTATTTGCGTTTGATAAGTTTAGGCCATATTTACTTGGTACAAAAGTTATAGTGCACACTGACCACGCTGCTATTCGATATTTGAGTAGTAAGAGAGATTCCAAACCCATGCTTATAAGATGGATTCTTTTACTACAAGAGTTTGATTATGAGATCAAGGATAGAAAAGGTTGTGAAAATGTAGTCGCAGACCATTTTTCTAGGATAAAGCATGAAAAGAATATCGCAACGTTTCCTATTAAAGAAGCTTTTCCAAATGAAAGATTATACATGATTGTCATGCCTCTCCTTATGGTGGTCATTTTGGACCAACGCGTACTACGGCAAAGCTACTTCAATCTGTGTTTATTGGCCTACTTTATTTAAATATTGTTATACCTTTGTGAAAACATGTGATAGATGCCAAAGGACAGGTTATATTATTTCTAGACGCCACGAAATGCCCCTAACCCCTATTCTTGAAGTATAACTTTTTGATGTGTGGGGCATAGATTTTATGGGCCCTTTTCCCTTTTCCAATGGATACTCGTACATCTTAGTTTCTGTCGATTACGTATCTAAATGGGTAGAGGCGATAGCTACAAAGACGAATGATGCACGTATTGTGTTGCATTTTTTGCATAAAAATATTTTCACTAGATTTGGCACACCACGGGGTATAATTAGTGATGAGGGGTCCCATTTTTGTAATAAATTGTTTGAATCTTTTACTTAGAAAATATGGTGTCAAGCATAAAACTTCTTTAGCTTATTATCCCCAAACTAACGGCCAAGTTGAGATTTCTAACAGGGAGATTAAGCAAATCTTGGAGAAGGCAGTTCGCATCAACAGAAAGGTATGTGCATACAAGTTTTTTTTTTTTTTTTTTTGAGAAAGTATGTGCATATAAGTTGGACGATGCTTTGTGGGCCTATTGGACAGCTTACAAACTCCAATCGGTAAATCCCTGCATCGACTTGTGTATGGTGAAGCCTGTCACCTGCCTGTGGAGCTCGAGCACAAAGCATACTGGGCTCCCAAGAAGTTGAACTTTGACACAGAGAAGGCTGGGAAACAACGACTATTGTAGCTCAACGAATTAGAAGAATTTAGGAGCCAGGTGTAAGAAAACGCTAAGCTCTACAAGGAAAGAATGACAAGATGGCATGTTCGTATAGTCCAAAAACGTTCTTTTGAGCTAGGGCAGCAGATTCTTCTTTTCAATTCTCGTCTGCGATTGTTCCCTAGAAAATTGAAGTCAAGATGGTCGGGTCCATTCTTGGTGAAGGAAGTATCTCCGTTTGGATCAATTGAGTTAATGGATAACAGCGGGTTAACCTTTAAAGTCAATGTTCAAAGAGTGAAGTGAAGGGAATAAAAGTCCCCACGCAGCGGAAGCGCATCGATTGGACCCTACGCCATATATTAATTAACATTAAAATACCATTACGAAAACTCAATCAAACTTTAAACTCTTTTAAAGTTACTGGAAATTCAGTTTAAACATGCTTTAAAAATAAATCTAAATTTATTTTCATGCTTTTCTAAAGAAAAAGGGGAAGAACCGTCACATACCTTCGTTGTAGACTTGACCGTTCTTCGCCAACGACGCTCCAACGAACGAAAACGCAACAGCCTCCTCCCCTTTTGATCGCTGGAATTTTCTTCTTGATTGAAACAATAACCACAAAGGTTACACCGGTATGACTCTAGGTTTAGGAGGCAAAAGACTGGTGGGAGTCTTTTTCTAAGAGGGAGGCTAGAGAGAATTCTAGGTCTTGTCTTTGAGAGTCTAAGAGCAAGAGCAAAGTTTCAAGTGTCATGACCAATTAGGTCTAGTGTTCTATTTATAGAAGAGAGGCCATGAATAAAATATTCAATTAAATCAATCTTTTCCAAAATTGATTCAATCTTATTCCTTAATTAATCAATCATGATCAATCAATTCCATAATTGATTAATCTTTTCCACAAATGACTAATTACTTCCATAAGTGATTAGATCATTTCCATAAATGATTAATCACTTCCTTAAGTGATTAATTATTTCCATAATTGATTAATTCCCGGTTAATGAATTCTTTAATTAATTAACCACCAATTAAATATCACATATTTAATTTCCCGCCTAGAATTAATTAATTTGCCCAAACACATTTTAGGCCTTAAATTAATTCATTATTTGAACTCTTTCAAACTTCCATAAATTTATATTTGAACTTCTTCAAATATTAATTTCTCTCATAATAATATATCAATATATATTATATTTGTTTCCCTTAGTAAATTGAACATTTGCAATTTACTGATGTGGACTTTTCCTAACCGCAAGCGCACGGGTCAAGTAATAATATAGTGAAAGTAAATTCGAATGTCGTCCAGGCATGTTTCTAAAACAAGTAAATCAAATTTACCTTCCTTTTCCTTCTTTTTCTCAGCAAGGTACTTTGGGCAGTTTCTCTTCCAATGTCCATCTACATTGCAGTGGAAACACTTTCCCTTATCTGCCATAGCTTTGGCTTTTCCCTTGCTTTTAGCAGCAGTACTGGGAGCTTTCCCATTTGTTTCCTTTCTTCTTTTGAGTTTTCTTTGAAGAAGTGGCTACAGATTTAGTTCCAGAGGATGAACCCTTCTCGAACTTTCTTTTAGAGTGAACAACGTTTGCCTCTCCTTCTATCTGTCCCTTGTTCTTAAGAAGAGACTAATAGAGTTGTAGCTCATTCAGGAGGCTAGTCAGGTTGAATGTTATTTTATTCATCATTGCATTGCTTCGAAACTGCAGGAAACTCTTCGGAAGAGATTCTAAGATGAATGCAACCTGCTACGCTCATCTATGACCGCCCCGTTTGCCTCTACCACGTTGAATTGGACCATCATATCCAGGACATGCTCCCGAACAGACGTGCCCTCTTTCATGCGACAGCTATAAACGTATTTGAGAGCGTCATGGTGGAGTTGGTAGGACGGTTGTCCAAACATCTCCCAGAGAGAGTTCATAATCTCCCTCGCTGTTACCATGCCCTCATGCCTTTTAGCCAAAACTTCAGATAAGCTGGCTAGGATATAGACGCGAGTCTTATCATTGGCCTTTGTCCAGCGGTCATAAGCATCCTTAACTGCTTGGGATGCATTACGAGCAGGGGCTGGAGGACAATCCTCTGTTAAGACGAACCGCAGATCATCGACAACAAGAATCGTATTCAGGTTCCACTTCCACGTAGCATAATTTTCGCCGGTTAATTTCTCATTTTTAAGCAAAGAGGCAATTGAGGAAGACATTGCTGAAATTTAAACAAACAATGACCGTATTAGCTATCTTTGCCTTAACCCATCATACAAGCAAACAATTGCACACAATCCAATCAATTTAGAAAAACAGACAATCATAGAACCCTAAAATTATCGATTTAGTTTTGCAACGATGTTTCAGAGGTTTAGAATATCAGCCACCGAAGGGTGATCAGGTTCTCCTCCTTTGAAATGAGACACCTCTCAGCTAATTCTAATTCCATAATAACTCATATTCCTATAGACATTAGCAACCATTCTTCGGTCAAGGATCTGTTAACACTTTTAACTCATCCTCGTAAGTGTAACCCTCCCACTTTCAGATCTCAGAGGCACGCACCAACAGGCTACCGAAGGGAAATACAACTGTTGGTGATTAGCCTAAGAGCTCCTATCCTTTTTCAGGAGTTCACGATGTTCCGAATCCTATGACCAGGGCCTCCGAAGGGATGGTTGTGCCAAGACAACCTGCAGGCGGATCATAGGACTCTCACGGTGCGAACTATGGGCGGATACCGAGGGATACGTTGACACGTGTCCCGCTCCCACTTACTTTAGACATTTTTCCCATTCACCTTGATATTGATTCATGCAAACACTTTCCGAAGGGAGGCCGCTCCTAAGGCGACTCGAAGCTGAGCATGAATCTCACGTTGTGAATATAGGGACATAGGATCAAAACTTGATTTAAATCTCGTTTTGTAATTTTCCTCCCACTGAAAATGTCCTGTGATTAATATAGGGTTGTTTAACTTAGATAGTATTCGGCTAAGTTAATCTATCTAAGTCTGATCCTATTATAACAATTATGGAAAGGATTCAACTGCAATCTTTTGGGTGAATTAAACTTCTTTTAATAAACCCAACATTGCAAGTCAACATTACTATGGTTAATTCAACTCAATGTTCGGGTCAGTTCCCAAGTAGGAGGTGTTCCGTAAACCGTCAACTTAAATACCCCCAGCCTTAGACAGAACTTTACCGAGAGAGTTCCCTTGTAACCTCAGTAATGTAAGGTCTTTACTCTAAAGATCTAGGTGCATTAAACACTTTTAATAAACCTAGTGACATTGCATGCTAACATTTAACCATGATTAATTCAACTCCGGTATTCCAGGTCAGTTCCCAGGTAGGAGGTGTTTCGTAAACCGTCAACTTAAATACCCCCAGCCTTATACAAAACATTACCGGTGGAGTTCCCTTATAATCATAGCAATGTTTTTCCTACTTAGTCAATTAAAACTATTTTTAATTCTAAGTAAGAAAAGATTCTAATCCTATTAGAAATCGATCTAGGTCTAATTAATTTTAAACAATTTAAAATTAATCCAATTTATCCTATGATCTTATGTTTGCATGCAAATCTTGATTATAGATTGACGGTTTCTAATCATTAATATTAAAGAACTATTTCAAATTTTAATTATTAATCCTATAATCAAGAATCTAGGGTTTAATTCATTCAACATTCTCATTCAAATTAAATAATTAAACCACACTAATTGCATGAATAATATAACAATTATATTATTGACTATGGATGTTTCATGTTTCATGCTTCATGCAATTTTGATTTTCTTTAAATATAACAATTATAAGCCAATCAAGAAAAACAATCAAGCATGCTTCATTCATCACATTAAACATAACTATTTATATTTAATTTAAGTAATGACATGCTTCATGCTTTCCAATTTTTCATATAATTAATATACACTTATATTAAAAATATGAAAACAATTTCATGCATTTAAACATACATTATAACAATTTATAATATATAAAAAATGCATGAGCATGTTTATAACCTAAGGTGGGATTAAATACATAAAGCATATAAATAGCAATTGAACCGGTTAATTTTGGCCCCTAGGATAAAATAAAGCATTAAATTACAATAATTTTAGCTAAATTCTATCCTAAAATCCTTCTGCAGCTTCCAAAATTGGTCTAGACAGCATGAACCGCCCCGAACAACCTCGAACCGGCTTCCAAAATCACGAACCATGCTAAAAATTGGCTGAACCAGACCAAATAGGCCCCAGCCCAGCCGAACCGGACCGTCCACAGCTTGAACCGCGCCTGTTGAAGTCCTAACGCGCGTCGCCATCATGACAGCGTCGAGACGGTGTGTTGATAGCATCTCGACGCTGTGAGCTTTCCATATCTGGCGCCTGCGGTATCGAGACAGCGTCAAGACACTGTTGAGGTAGCGTCCCGACGATGTTGCGTCTGGAGGCAGAATCTGGGCAAAACAACAACGATTTCTTCGGTTTTGGCCTCGATTTCAGCGGCGATTGCTTCGATTTTCATCTCATAAAAACCTATTCAAGACCCGGACTTACATAGGACTCGATTTTACATAAAATACCCGAAACACCGGGCCTTACATGATCAAAATCACATAAAAATAAAATCTATGGCCATAAAATTAACCCAAACAGTTCAACGCAACCCGAACATACATTATGCATAAATCCAACCTATTAGAGCCTATCGCAACTTTTAAAATTAATTAATAGGGACAGCGATGACTCTGATGCCGATTGAAGGGAATAAAAGTCCCCACGCAGCGGAAGCGCATCGATTGGACCTTACGCCGTGTATTAATTAACATTAAAATATCGTTACGAAAACTCAATCAAACTTTAAACTCTTTTAAAGTTGCTGGAAATTTAGTTTAAACATGCTTTAAAAATAAATCTAAATTTATTTTCATGCTTTTCTAAAGAAAAGGGGAAGAACCGTCACATACCTTCGTTGTAGACTTGACTGTTCTTCGCCAACGACGCTCCAACGAACGAAAACGCAGCAGCCTCCTCGCCTCTTGATCACTGGAATTTTCTTCTTGATTGACACAATAACCACAAAGGTTACACCGATATGACTCTAGGTCTAGGAGGCAAAAGACTTGTGGGAGTCTTTCTCTAAGAGGGAGGCTAGAGAGAATTCTAGGTCTTGTCTTTGAGAGTCTAAGAGCAAGAGCAAAGTTTTGAGTGTCATGACCAATTAGGTCTAGTGTTCTATTTATAGAAGAGAGACCATGAATAAAATATTCAATTAAATCAATCTTTTCCAAAATTGATTCAATCTTATTCCTTAATTAATCAATCATGATCAATCAATTCCATAATTGATTAATCTTTTCCACAAATGACTAATTACTTCCATAACTGATTAGATCATTTCCATAAATGATTAATCACTTCCTTAAGTGATTAATTATTTCCATAATTGATTAATTCTCGGTTAATGAATTCTTTAATTAATTAACCACCAATTAAATATCACATATTTAATTTCCGGCCTAGAATTAATTGATTTGCCCAAACACATTTTAGGCCTTAAATTATTTCATTATTTGAACTCTTTCAAACTTCCATAAATTTATATCTGAACTTCTTCAAATATTAATTTCTCTCATAATAATATATCAATATATATTATATTTGTTTCCCTTAGTAAATTGAACATTTTCAATTTACTGATGTGGACTTTTCCTAACCGCAAGCGCACGGGTCAAGTAATAATATAGTGAAAGTAAATTCGAATGTCGTCCTCTGGATTTGATTTTTAAGCAAATCAAGTATTGTGAATTATCTTGCCCAATTTTATTTAGGGATCAAAAAGCGATGAATAGGTGATATGAAAACTAATTCAAAGCAAGTAAAAAGTATGGAATTTCAATTGGGAAAACTACTTAGGGAATTGATTTCGCCGATTTAGTTTAGGATTGATTTTAAGGAATAAGTTATTATGCACAATGAAATTATGAGCCAAAGACCCTTTAACCACAACTACCTCTCCCGAGTATAATTGATTCTCATGCAAATTAACCAACTTGATATCCCTTTCTAAGTTTATTAACATGCAAGGCAATGAGATCTTTTAACCAATTCTAAAGTTAATCTAAAACCGTCATGAATTAGAAAATAAACTTTATTCATGCAATCTTGAGTAAGTCTAAATCAAATCCCCTCTCCCGAGCTAGATTCGAAACTTAAATCATTCAACTAATGGCCAATTAATTGAAAGCATTAAATCAATATTACAAACACAATAACATTGCACAACTTAAACCATAAATCAATCCATAAACTTAATCAACTACATCAATCCCTAAGCTACAAGTTTAGCTACTCATTAATGTAAACACAAGCTCAACTAAACATGTGAAAGCCATAAATTTAACTAAAGAAAGGAAAGGGAAAAGAAAACTCAATGTAGGCCGAATCCCGACGTCCCCGTCACGATCCCCACGAACAATGGGTTGATTTCCAAGTCTCTCCCTTAGTTTTCAGCCTCCAAATGCTTTGTTCTGTCCTCTTTACGGCTACCCAAGGTCCCATATCGAACCCCCTAAAACCTAGCCGAAGAGTAGCTTATATTGCAGATTTTTCGTCTTAGCGTCGAGACGCTGTCAAGACAGCGTCGCGACGCTGCCTCTTATACGCGCGTTCTGAATAAGGAAAAACGGTAGCGTCGGGACGCTTCCTATCACAGCGTCTCGACGCTATGAGCTTTACGCGCCTAATCTGATATGGAATGTGAGCGTCGAGACGCTCAAGAGCTAGCGTCTCGACGCTAGCCTGCTGTTGACCGAGATTTGACTTTTTTCCACTTTTAGTCTTTTCATTCCTTTGCATCTTTTCACGCCCTGAACACCTGATTAACTCTAATATGGCATTATAGCTCCAATCAACCATTTCCTACAAAATACACATTAAAGCACAATAAAATGACCCAAAAATCATAAAAGACTAGCTAAATTAAATAAGTAAAGATAGCTAGCTATGCTCGCTATCATTTACATTTATTACTTAGTTGCCTCAAATCACTTTATGAGCTACCAGTGGGACCTAATGGACCTGCAGATCATAAGCTCCAACGATGTGAGATTAATTGGTCAAACTCATTAACCACATTAATCAATATTCGTTAACTGTGTGTTCATTCCACTATAGACTCACAGTTGCACTCTTCTCACTGCAGACATATTTTTTGTATCCACGGATCTAGACCAATATCGACTAGTTAGTCCTTCACGAGTGTCCATAACACCAGCTGGGTCAAATTACCGTTTTACCCCTGGGTTACCTCTATTTCCTTAAGTACCAATTCTCCTCTAATGAACAACCTGTTTGTGGTCCAACCATCAAACAGAAAACCCTCTCGTGCCAATGAGAGGGTAGGGCCCTTTGTTCAAGACTCGGAGTAACCACTTAAGGGAACACTCATCTACTTCCCTAAAGTCGGGAAGTAGTGAATTCCATCTTGTACGATTATGTTCCCAGCTCCCCATTCGGTCTTGTCCCCAAAGTGGTAGGCTTATTGAGTCGACGTATTGGCCACTCTCACCCATACAAATCAAAGGACAATCTCTCATGAGCAGGAGTCCATAATCAACTCAGGATTAAGACTAAGTTGTGTAGGTCGTCCTAGTGAAATAGAAAACCAACTAGTTAACGATGTTATAACCAGTGGTTACTATTTCGCGGTCCGGTCTTATGCAAACTCATTGCATAGGATACCCCCACTCGCATGTCTCCTACACGAACGCGTTGGATAGCAGTGTTTGTATCAAATACAAAGTGGGCCATATCCATAGTGTCACCAGGATAAGGCACCCAGTCTTATCCCTATACTATAGACCCTTTACGCTGTTTCTTGAACAATGATCCCATATGTCGCTACATATAGTTCAAGACTCACATTACAGCCTTGGATGTCTAGTTTATTGGGTTAGGGTTATTATTAGGCAAAGACAAATATAAAATAACTAATAACAATTAATGGAAAAATATATCAATATTATTTCATTAATATCCGGTCAACGGTTACATTCACTATTTACGAGTTTTAGGGCATAAAACCCAACATGAAGCACTATTGTGGATTCGAAGAGCGGAAGGTCGAAAAAATGATTTTGACGGATCCAGGGTGATCGAGCCCCGTCTAGCTCAAGACATTAAACAAGCGCTTCTTGGGAGGCAACCAAAGTGTTTAAAGTTTTTGTAGATTCCAATTTAATTTTTGTGTTGATCCTAATGCTCCCGTGTGATCGATCCTTGTGCAGGAAGCTCGTGAATCAATGTCTAGCTTCTCATTCTGTCATCGGACGAAAATTCAAGATGTTTCAGATTCTCTCGCTTTTTCAGGGCAGTTTCGATCTATCTTTATCTGATTAAATGTTAATACATTGGGGATAATGTATATTTTAAGTTTGGGGGGGAGATTTGCTCAATTTAGGTTTTGCAGTAGTAATGCTTATGATGAAATAATTGCATGCCGATGAGATGAAGTCTGATGATTTGCTTTTAGCCATGAGTTTCTCCAGTTGATACGAATATAGAAGCAGAAAGCATGTCTAAATTCAATAAAATTTTTTCTTTGATTCCCTTGCAAAATATGACGATTCGCTTGTTTTATTATGATTTTGAAAGCCTAGATGAAAGTTATATGCTTTAAAAGTTCGTTGTCACTCCGATAGGTGTAAAGTTTGTCTAGATAGCTTCCTTGCATAATAGTAAGTCATATTGAGCTGTGTGAAAAGAAATGGTCTGTTTAAAAAAAAAAAAAAAAAAAGCTAACTGCTTGAAAAAGAAAATTGTTATATCAGCCTGCATTATGTTTAGGGGCAAAAAGAGCTACTTGCGGTGTGATCAGTTAGGCCAACCAAAGAATAAAATTTGGGTTATGGGTCCCTGCATCGTAGTGTGAAAGCCAGTGCCATTAGTTTCTTTAGAATTTTGGGGCACCTCAATAAAATAGTGCTTGCTAGATAAGTGAGATGGCTAAAAGAGCGAACTTTAGTGCAAGTTTAGGGGGAAGATGGATGGAGAGGTGTATAAATGATTCTGGGCTAGTAAAAATTGTAATAAGGCAATTGATGAGTTGTTTTTGCAATGGAAGATAAGATTAAAATTTTTAAATCTCATGATGGTTGGTTGTTCTTGCTTGTTTGTTTCAATAAGTTTGCATTCATGGCTAGTAGCATGGAAGATAAAGTTGTTAACATGCAAGTTATGATTCATAAAGCATTATTTTATTTTGCTTGGGACTAGCAAAACTTTAAGTTTGGGGGTGTGATAGCAGGCAGAAATGCTATCATTTTCCTATTTATTTAGGCTAGTTTTATGTGTTAATTGTGAGCTTTAATGTCTTTTTATGTCAATTTTGTAGAAAACCGAGTTCGTGAGACAAAACCGTGAATTTTATTAATTTCAAGACCAACATTGAGACTTTTGGCCCATAATAGTTGAGTTGGAGAGAAGACATTTGAAGTGGAGGCCCAAAAGCCCAAAAGAAAGAAGAAAGGAGGGCTAAATCCGTTGATGTGGACTTTTCCTACCGCAAGCGCACGGGTCAAGTAATAATATAGTGAATAGTAAATTCGAATGTCGTCCTCTGGATTGGATTTTTAAGCAAATCAAGTATTGCGAATTATCTTGCCCAATTTTATTTAGGGATCAAAAAGTGATGAATAGGTGATATGAAAACTAATTCAAAGCAAATAAAAAGAATGGAAATTCAATTGGGAAAACTACTTAGGGAATTGATTTCGCCGATTTAGTTTAGGATTGATTTTAGGGAATAAGTTATCATGCACAATGAAATTATGAGCCAAAGACCCTTTAATCACAACTTCCTCTCCCGAGTATAATTGATTCTCAAGCAAATTAACCAACTCGATATCCCTATCTAAGTTTATTAACATGCAAGGCAATGAGATCTTTTAACCAATTCTAAAGATAATCTAAAACCGTCAAGAATTAGAAAGTAAACTTTATTCATGCAATCTTGAGCAAGTCTAGATCAAATCCCCTCTCCCGAGCTAGATTCGAAACTTAAATCATTCAACTAATGGCCAATTAATTGAAAGCATTAAATCAAGATTACAAACACAATAACATTGCACAACTTAAACCATAAATCAATCCATAAACTTAATCAACTACATCAATCCCTAAGCTACAAGTTTAGCTACTCATGAATGTAAATACAAGCTCAACTAAACATGTGAAAGCCATAAATCTAACTAAAGGAAGAAAAGGGAAAAGAAAACTCAATGTAGGCCGAGTCCCGACGTCCCCGTCACGATCCCCACGAACAATGGGTTGATTTCCAAGTCTCCCCCTTTGTTTCAGCCTCCAAAATGCTCTGTTCTGTCCTCTTTACGGCTCCAAAAGGTCCCAAATCGAACTCCCCAAAAACCTAGCCGAAAATAAGCTTTTATTCTGATTTTTCGTCTTAGCGTCGAGACGCTGTCAAGACAGCGTCGCGACGCTGCCTCTTATACGCGAGTTCTGAATAAGGAAAAACGGAAGCGTCGGGACGCTTCCTATCATAGCGTCTCGACGCTGTAAGCTTTACGCGCCTAATCTGATATGGAATGTGAGCGTCGAGACGCTCAAGAGCTAGCGTCTCGACGCTAGCCTGCTGTTGACCGAGATTTGACTTTTTTTTTCCACTTTTACTCTTTTCATTCCTTTGCATCTTTTCACGCCCCGAGCACCCGATTAACTCTGATATTGCATTATAGCTCCAATCAACCATTTCCTACATAATAAACAATAAAGCACAATAAAATGGCCCAAAAATCATAAAAGACTAGCTACATTAAATAAGTAAAGATAGCTAGCTATGCTCGCTATCATCCGTGTAGGTGGCTTCTAGAAGGCCTAGCGTCGAGATGCTAGGGCTAGAGCATCTCGACGCTTGCAAGGTAGCAAAGAAAAATATGGAATCGCGACAGCGTCGCGACGCTGCGCCAACTTCTGCAGCAGGAAAAGTATGACGTCACAGCGTCGCGACGCTGTCAACTTGTTAAAAAATAAATGGCCCGCCCATGCTCCTATAAATAGCCCCTCTTCCTTTGGTTCAAGGCATCCCATTTTTGGGGTGTCCTCCCCTAGCTCAAAAGAGAGAAAGAGAGAGTAGAGTTGTGATGAAAAAGGTGGAATTGAGCGAGATTCCAAGGCTCAGGATTCGAGATGATCGTGACGGGAGCTTTGGATAAACTTATCGATTATTTCTTCCTTACTTCTTTGTAATTCTTTATTATATTTTGAGTTAGGCCTATGGATCAAGATCACTTGGGCGAAATTATGTCCATTTGTGAGTAGATCTTGGGACCTAGGGTCGTTATTCTAGCCAATTGAATATTATAGCTTAAATCTTTGGATATTGTAACGAAGTTCTTCATATTTCATGTATGCAATTCATTCTTGTTGGGGTTTATGTCCTAAAACTCGAGGACAGTAAATGTAACAAATATATATATATATATATATATAACTTATTAGAATAGTTTTTATTATGGTTGTTGAAAGAGTAGTTTAACTATGTTTTTATTAACCCAAATCCAATAAAACTAGAATCCATGGCTATGAGATGAATGCTTGAACTTTATGTAGTGACATATAAGTGGATCAAGTTCAAGTACATAGCCTAAAATTGTCTATAGTATAGGGATAAGACTGGGTATCTTATCCTAGGAAAAGCTATGTGACGAGGCCCACTTTGTTAATACAAACGATGTGATCTTAAATCGTTCATGTAGAGACATGTGAGTGGGGGCATCCTATGCAAAAGAAGTTTGTATAATACTGGACCTCGAAATAAGTCACTTTCACTTTATAACATCGTTTACTGTGAAACTGACTATTTCAAAGTGATGACCTAAGTAACTCGATCTTAATCCTGAGCTAACTATGAACTCCTGTTTATTCGGGATTATCCTTTGATTTTCATAGGTGAAAGTGGCCCATAAGCGCCGCTCAATAAACCTGCCACTTTGGGGATAAGACCAAGTAGATAGTTGGGGACATAGTCCTGCAAGATGGAATTCACTCCTACCCGTCTTTAGGGATAGTAGAGAGGTTGTTCCCTTAAGTACTGACTCCGGAACGTGAACAAAGGCATGTCGCCCTCTCATTGGCCCGAGAGGTTATAGGTTTCGTGGTCGGACCACAAACCAATTGTTCATTAGGGACTCAGTGAAGGCTTAAGGAATAAGAAGTGCTATAGGGGTAAAACGGACTTTTGACCTTACTATAGTTACGAACAATCTGTGAAGGATTGACTTACTAATCACGGTTATATCGGGTGGACAGAATATCTACAGTGAGGGGAGTTCAACTACGGGCTATAGTGGAGTGTCCTGTTAGTTAACGAATGTTGGTTAACTTAGATTGAAAGAGTTCAGCCGGTTAATCTCGGATCGTTGGAGCCCATGATCTGTAGGTCCATTAGGTCCCCCTGCTAGCTCAATCGGATCTAACCTTAGAACAGAGTGATGAAAGAATTTGAAAGTCGTGCAAATTCGATTAAGGGAGATAACGTTAATTATATTCGATATAATATAAACGTGTAGGTTTAATTGTTGATTAATTAAACCATATTTTAAAAGAGAGATATAGTTATTTAAATATGGTTTAAATATTGGAAAATGTATTCGATACATATTCGGTTTATATTTGAATAGTCATTCAAATTTATCGATTTTAAGAGAAGACGAGATTGGTGTATATAACTAGATTAATATTTGATATTAAAGTAATATAATTAATTAAATTGTTTAGTTAATTAAATTTAGAAATTGAAAATGAAATTAATTTAAATTAATTACTTGAATTAATTTAAATGATAATTATGAAAAAACAATTTCATTTTCAATTATTTTATCCAAGAGGCAAATTATAAACGAGTGACACCAATCCTTGCAAATGGGATTTGCTGGCCAAGTTTGAAGCTTCATTTATAAGCTTTCTTCATCAATAATACAAGAAGAAGAACTTCATTTTTGGCTGAAGAAAAATTCGGAATTTTTTCTCTCAAACCCACATCTCTCTCGAGCTTATTTTCTCTCTCAAATTCATCATGGTCGGGTTCCCACAAGCCCGTTCTAAGGCTGGAGAATAGCGGGGAAGATCTCGGTGGTCGTCCATGAGTTGTTCGTGTAAAGAAACATTCGGGATCCACGAATTTGAAGTTCAAAGGTTGGTTTTATAACGCTCTGTTTTTGTTCTTGTTTTAAACATGCTTTTAATCCTCAAAATTAATGAAAATCAAGGCCCGAGATCTGCTAACTCTTCCTCTCGAGTGTTCTTCACTCCTTCAATTGGTATCAGAGCGTGGTTTGGGCACTTGATTTCCATTAATTCGAGTTTGGTGGGTGAATTTCGATTATTGAATCTGTTTTGGTTGCTAAAGTAGATGTTTCGGTTTTGGCATCAAATTAAGCTTTTGATTCTTGATTAAAATTGTAATTTCCTACATGTTTATGGGCATTAATGTCTTGGCAAGAGTATGCATCAATTTGGGACCAATTAGAGTTGTATTTAGGCTGTAATCGATCGAAGAAGACGAAGTGATCGCTGGCTTGAAAAATAGAGCATGTAGAAATGTGCGTTTTCTGGGCTGCTAGATGAACAGCGTCGAGACGCTGCTTCGTTAGCGTCGAGACGCTACCACGAAAAATTTAAAATGTTTGAATTTTGGCGGTGGTTCGGTTCAGGCATCTTTCCCACGGTCCAGTTCACTGTTTCCCGGTCGATTCGGTTGGTTCAAGGCCGGTTCAAGCCATTTTTCAACCCCTTTTGTTCGGTTCAAGTCTTTTATGGATAGTTCAAGTTGATTCGAGGTGTTCGGGGCCGGTTCGGGAGCTGTTCAAGGCGGTTCTCTATTTTATTTAATTATTAATGTAATAATTTAGCTTAGTTTGATTGTTTGGATGCCAAAACCGATCCACTTTAGTGTGTTTACTTATTTATGCATTAGGAATGTATGTTATAATTAAATTAAATTAGGATTAAATATGCATAATGTATGTCATATAGATATAAAATCCCACCATAAGAAAGCATGTTCATGCATTAGTAAATTATTATAAGGGGTATAATAAAATGAATGCATGTTAGGTTTCATGATAGATGCATGTTTGGTTGCATTAGTAATTTCGATTGATTCACATAGAATAGGTCGATATCTTGTAAACCTAAGGTTACAAGTGAACTCAACCGGCAAGATGCTGTCTAAGGCTGGAGGTATTTAAGTTGACAGTTTACGGACACCTCCTACCTAGGCATCGAGCCGATACTTGAGTTAGGTTAACCCGATTTTATGAGCATGCGTGAGAGATGTGAGGTTTTATCACCTAGACATCATAGCGTAATAGTTATGCCATTGGAAATCACCTAGACTTAGGTTGTTTCAAATCGTTTAAAGCTTTTTGAATGTTGATTTATTTATATAACTTGAATTATGATTGTTATATGCTTTCATCACCATTAGAAGCATGTTATAGGATTAATTCAGTAAAAGTTATAAATAGTTATAAGGTTAATGAATAGAAACCGTTAAAACCTATAACAAAGACTTGCATGCTAACATAGGATCTTAGGTAGCACGAATTAATTTTAAATCGTTTAAAATCAATTAGACCTAAGATCACTGTTTTCTAATAGGATTAGAAGAGATTCCTACTTAGTGTTTTAATAGAATTAAAATTCGATAAGTAGGATATAAGGCCTTGGTTATAAGGGAACTCTCCCGGTAATCCGATACCTGAGTTGAATTAACCGTGGTCTTATTAGCATGCAATGTCAATAGGAAATTAAAAGGGTTTAATTCCTCTAGACATTACAATAAAGACCTTATTTAATATAGTTATTTATAAGGCATTAACTTAGATAAATTCGTTTTGCCGGGATTTACCTAAGTAAAAGACCCTAAATTTTAAATACTTAGTGGGAGGAAAAACGTCTATGAAAAATCATTTTCTTCTCAAGTTCTCCATAAGAGTTCATACAGTGAGATTTATGCATAGCCTCTTGTTACTTTCTAACGTAACCATTGAAAGGTTAAAATCCCTTTGGCAGCGGAAGCAAACAAGAACAATCTCGAATTAAAATTTCAATTTTAGAAAAACCAATACGTTGGCAACAAAATTCAGAAACTAATTTCTAAATCAAATAGATTAAGCATGCTGATATTTTAGATCTAAAAACTATTTAGATCTAGAAAAAACTTACTTGGCTCGAAGAACACTGCACAATGCTCCAAGGATCTCGTTCTTGGGACTTCCAACGGACACCACCACTCGAATCACCCGCTATTCTCTTGGGTTGCTGAGATATGGCTTGTGGGAACCCAAATTCAGTCTTGGAAGGGAATTTTCAGCAAAGAACCTTGCTGGTTTTTGAGAGAGAGAAGAGAGAAAAGAAAGAACTTTCTTTCTCTGTGTCAAAACGTGAAAATGAGAGGAATGAGAGATCCATTGGGAACTCCCTCTCCCCTGTACGATAAGTGGGGAGGGAGTTATCTCCCTACTAGATCTAGACCATTAGATCTTAATCAAAACGATCTCGGCCATTGACTAATTAAATAATAAATATTTAATTAATTAATTAATTATAATTAATTTAATCAAATTAAATGAATTATAATATATAGTTTTTAATTCAATTTGAATCATATTCAATTAAATTAAATTGGCCATTCAATTAATTCTAAATTAATCGATCCCACATTAATTAAATATCAAATATTTCATTAATTTTATAATTGAATCATATTCAATTTAATTTCTCTCATTTAACCTATAGTTTTAATGTGCATCAAAATGTACATCAATATAAACTATAGTTTTAATTTGATTAAATCACATTTAACCAAATTAAAAATAAATTAATTAATTCCCCAATTAATTAATTCATGAATTAATTAAATATCACATATTTAATTAAATTCATAATTCTCTCATTAATTAATTTTGATTCATATCCAAAATTAATTTTATTATAAAGTTTAATTCATTAATTAAACTTATACTATAATGTATCTCCATACATTATATTAATTGTATCAAAATACAATTAACTTATATTCCCTTTAATAATCAAGACTATATTATCTCAGAACCCGTTATGAGCTAGCAGATGGACCTAATGGACCTACAGATCAGAAGCTCCAACGATACGAGATTGATCAGCTAAACTCATTAACCGAGTCAATCAACATTCGTTAACTGTGGGTCACTCCACTAAAGACCCACAGCTGCACTCTTCTCACTGTAGAATATTTCTGTGTCCACAGATATCGACCAATGCAGTAAGTCAATCCTTCACGTGTGTTCGTAACACCAGCTGGGTCAAATTACCGTTTTACCCCTGGGTTACCTCTGGATCCTTAAGTACCACTGATCCCTCTAATGAACAATTTGTTTAGGGTCGAACCTCTAAACAAGAGTTCCTCTCGGGCCAAGAGAGGACGACGCGCCTTTGTTCAAGCCCCGGAATCAGCCCTTAAAGGAACACACATCTACTTGCCCCAATAGGGGAAGGAGTGAATTCCATCTTGTATTGTCATGTCCCCAGCCCCCCACTGGGTCTTGTCCCCAAGAAGGTAGGCTTATTGAGTCGGCGTACTGGCCACTCTCACCCGTACTAATCAAAGGACAATCCCTCGTGAGAAGGAGTTCATGACACACTCAGGATTAAGATCGAGTTACCTAGGTCATCCTATTGAAACAGTAACCTAACTAGTTAACGGTGTTACATCTAGTGGTTTACTATTTCGTGGTCCGGTCTTATGCAAACTCATTGCATAGGATACCCCCGCTCGCATGTCTCCTACATGGACTCCTTGGATCAATACGTCTGTATCGAATACAAAGCGGGTCGTATCACATAGTGTTACCAGGATAAGGTACCCAGCCTTATCCCTGTACTATAGACCTTTTAGGTTGTTACTTGAACGTTGATCCCCGTATGTCCCCACATACTAGTCCAAGTCTCATGTAAACAACCTTGGATCTTAGTTTATTGGATTTGGGTCATATTGTGCAATTCTAGACTTAATATGACAATAACACTTTATTGCATAAACCTCAATAACACTTTATTGATACAAGTGTATAATTCGTTAATCATTCACTATCTACGAGTTTTAGGACATAAAACCCAACAACCATTCCATTCGGAAGGTGATTGCATAAATCAATATCAAGGTGAACGGAGAAAGTATCTATGTAAAACTTTTCTTCTCACGCTCTCCCTAAATTCACACCGTGAGATTTATGCATAGCCTCTTGTTACTTACTAACGTAACCATTCCATTCGGAAGGTGATGACATAAATCAATATCAAGGTGAATGGAGAAAGTATTTATAGTAAGTGGGAGAAGGAAGCATGTCAATGCATCCTACGGTCTCTTCCATTGGTTTACATCGCAAGGTCTCTATGTTCGCCTGCTAAGCATGCCCTGGAGCTGCCACACCATTCGGAGGGTTGTAACATAGGGATTATAGCATAGTGAACACCCCATAAGGATAAAGGATTTCTTAGGGTCGTTCCCAGCATTAGTTTTCCATTCGGTAGCATTGTTGGGACCGTTCTCTGAGATCTAAAAAATAGAGGGTCACACTTACAAGACAAAAATAATGGTTAGCTTATTCTTGACCAAACAACGGTAACTAAATGAAATAACAAGATATGAGCGATTATGGTGTTAACGTTTAGTTGAGAATGTCTCAGTTCAGAGGAGGACTAGCTGACCACCCCTCGGTGGCAGTTACTCTGAACCTCTGAAGTATCGTTGCAAAAGAATTATGATTATAGGGTGTGTAATTGCTTTTGCTAAATTCCTTGGATTAGAAAAAGGGTTAAAACTTTTAAGACAACCGATTTTAACATTTATTTGTTATTATTCAGCGATTAGTATAGGTTCTATAAAATGCCTCTTTAAATACGCCAAATTCGTCATTGGTATAGAAATATACTACTAAACAAACCTTATACACTATATCGTGGTAAGTGATACATAAACAGTCTTAAAATTTAATATGTCCTCAAGATGTTATATCTATTTCATTCTCGCAATGATCATGATAAATATAACATAGAAATATGCCTAGCCAAAAGAACATGATTCAAGACTAGAAATATGATTTATTCGTCTTGAAAACGTGCTTGGTAAGAATAGTGATTCAACCTGGATATTCAATTCACGACCCACTAAATCACGTATGTTCTTTTCTAGGAATGAGTTCCTAGTGCTAATCGTGAACTAGTTAAGATAACTCTTAGACTTCAAATAGAAGTTCATCTCGGCTAAGGCATTGGGAGACATAAAATTATTCTTTCAAGGAACGATACATATTTTTCCTAAGATTACAAGAAAATTTGATTTCAATATCTTGTTTTATAGAACAAGGCTATTATATTAACTTTTATGTATGATTCGTTCATATCGAAAAGGATGTCAATATTTGTTCTGCAAACATAAAGAATAACATATACGTTTTAAGACTGATAGAGTCCAGAGCGATTTTAAATTATGAGGTACTTAAACCGCTGTGACTCAAAAGAAAAGGAGACGTGTTTCTCAAGGTACCTATTTTTTGCACTTAAGGTTAGGCCGAATTAAATTTTCAATAAGATTGAAGGCTGGTCTAAAATGAACTTCTAAACAGGTTAGAAGACGACTCATTACCTCCCTATAAGTCATGCCTTAAAAGTAGACTGACTTAATAACCTTTATTAGGAAAAAGGTTATCGTGCAAAAGAAACCTTAGAACTAATACATTCTGAATGTTAATACTCGAACAGGAATGAATAATTCATTTGTTTCATTGATGATTATTCAAGGTGCTCTATGTTTACCTAGTGCGTCATCCGAACTCTTGAAGTTCAGATAATATAACACTAAGGATAAGATCCAAATTAGGTAAAATAAAAACAACACTTCGATGCGATCAAAGTAGAGAGTATATGGACTTGAAATTCTAGGTCTATTTGATAGAACATGGAATTATGTCCTAAACTCTTGATACCTAGTACATCATAGAAGAGTAATGTATCGATGATTGATGACATGCAAAAATGTCATCATTTTCCTATTAATTTTAGCTAGTTTTGTGCATAAATTGTGAGCTTTAATGTATTTTTATGTTGATTTTACAGAAAACCGAGTTCGGGCAGCAAAACTGAGATTTTAAGAGAATTTGGGTAAATTTGGAGACTTTTTGGGCAATTTAAAGAATAATCATTGAAGATCCAAGCCCTAAAGTCCAAGAAGAGAAGATAATTAAAGTGGGAGGCCAAAAAAGCCCAAAAGTTTAAAGAAAGGAGGCAAAAATCTGCAAATCAGGCTTCTAGAAGGCCTAGCGTCTCGACGCTAGGACCATAGCGTCTCGACGCTAGGTGATCAGAAAAAGCGCGCTCCAAAATCGCGATAGCGTCGCGACGCTGTCTACGTAGCGTCTCGACGCTGCGACAACTTCTGCCCCAAGACAACATGACGTCACAACGTCTCGACGCTGTGACGTAGCGTCTCGACGCTGTCGACTTGTTCAGCAAGAAAATTCCAGCCCCTTGCACTATAAAAAGGCCCCTTCCCTTTGGTTAAAATCATCCCAAAATTTGGGGGAGCTCTCCCCTAGCTCAATAGAGAGAAAAAGTGAGAAGAATTGTGAGGAAAAAGGTGGAATTGAGCGAGATTCCAAGGCTCGGGATTCGAGATGATCGGGACGGGAGCTTGGGATCAACTTATCGGTTATTTCTTCCTTACTTCTTTGTAATTCCTTATTTTAATTTGAGTTAGGCCTATGGATCAAGATCATTTTGACAAAATTATTTCCATTTGTGAGTAGATCTTGAGACCTAGGGTCGTTATTCTAGTTAATTGGATATTGTAGCACAATTACTTGGATTATGTAATGAAATTCTTCATATTTCATCTATGCAATTCTTACTTAATGCTTTTAATCTCTTGATCACGGATTAATTGATTTGTTGGGCTAAATTGATACTCGACAGAGAGAAATTAGATTAGATCCAAATTGCATGGCTAACGATTGCTTGGAACACGAGAGTGAAAGAGAATTGTTAGAAATTGATTATGAAGTTGCTTAATGCCATACTATGATTAACTAATGAGATGGACACATAAATTAGTTATGTTAGTATGAGATGTGGAGGAGCTTGAAAGAGAAATCCGCTTAAAATTACTTCTAGATTTATGGAATTGAAGATTATTAGTTACATACATCCATGTAATTGAGCTACAAATCCAAGAAAACTAGATAACACCCTAGGTCAAGTTCCTTTGATTGGATACTTCCGTTTTGTTATTGCATGTTTATTTTTATCCATTTCTTTAAATTTTTGCTTCATCATTCAAGTTGATCTTCTAAATAAAATTAAAACATGATGATTCTTGGTACTTAATGGAATTAATTCAATTTCCCTGAGGATTCGATACTCGGTATTACTACCGTTTTATATTACTTGTGACGACCCGTGCGCTTGCGGAAAATCGTACCAACAATGATGGACCGCAAAGCGCACGGGCCGCAAGTAATATAAAACGGAAAGTATTCGGAGTATCGAATCCTCAGGGAGGCGAAGCGAAACTTAAGCAAATAATTAAAATTCTCTTGAGCACTGAAAATACTTAGGTGAAATAATATTTAGGGACCACTTCATGCAATAAAAAGATTTAAATTCAAGATGATTAATGAAAACAAATTGATCAATCAAAAATAAAATGTGGAGAAGGAGTTTTCATTAAATGGGAAGAGGGGTATTGAAAATCAATGATTAGCTAAATAATTGCTATAATTATCCTATCTCATTGCCCAACTAATTATAATCCTAGAATCTCCGTTAATCACATAGGTTCTCCTGTCGGTTTCCCCTAATTGTAATTAATTCATTTTAACAACCTAAGTGTCCTTAGCGCTATTAAAAATCATTAATTATTACGCTCTGATTCATTTTAGGAATCTAAGTTTAATCAACTAATCTCGGTGTCACAGCGGGCAATTAAACTAGTTGCATGGATTATGATCTATCCTAATTTCTCTCCGTCGAGTTTCCATTAAGAATCGAATCATTACACAATTGGCCAGATTGAGTAAAGCATTAAGCACATCCATACAAATAATTAGGACATGGGCAAGAGACAAGAAATTATAACAATATTTTGACTATCATTTCATTTCAAGACCCCAAATTGGGGTTTTAGCTACACATAATATCCACAATAATTACAAGGGAAAGCATAATAAAGAGCATAAAAGGAAAGGAATTAACCGTCGAAAAACCCCTCGCTGACGCTAGGAGCCCCCGCTGACTACTCCTTGAGCTTCTAAGATTGCTCCCCCAAAATTCCCAAAATTTTCCCACTAGAAGAATCCTCTAAAAAAGGCTCAAAAGCCTTGAGAGGGGCTCCAAAGGGAGCCTAAGGAAGAGAGAAAGGAAGAAATTCCTTTTTGGAATGATGATTGATGAGGAATGAGGCACCCAAGGGTGCCTTTTTATAGGCCTGGAATAGGGTAGCGTCGCTACGCTACCTTGCTAAGCGTCGCGACGCTGCTGCGCACGCGGCTTGGGCAACAAGAAAGGGCAGCGTCGCGACACTGCCTTACTTAGCGTCTCGACGCTGTCCAGATTTCCTGATTTTTCAGCTTCCTTTTTGGGCTGATTTTTGGGCCTTCTTCTTCATTCCTCTTGGTCTTTTCTTTATAGATGTCTTCTTTGGGCTTCCAATTGCTTCAAACTTTGATTTGGGCTATAATTACTTCAATTTTGGCTCTTTTTCTCCCAAAATCACCATTTATGCTCCTAAAGACAAATTAGCAAAATTCATTAAATATATTCATTAAAAACACGATTAACGCACCCAAAAGCTTAATAAATTGAGACTAAAATAGCGACATTTCTGCTCGCTATCACACCCCCAAACTTAAGCTTTTGCTAGTCCCGAGCAAAATAAATTCTACAGATGCATGAAATAGAATCGCTCAACCCTCAATGATTTTGGAATTCTTAGGATCGAATGGAAAACATGCAAATGGAATAAGCAAGCACCGCATACTCTTGAAGAAATCTTAAACTAGTTTGAACTTTAATGAATAGCATGCTCAAGACTTATATATTGATTCTTTTACTAACCTAGATTAGTCTTATGGTTTTCTCCATTTGTTTTCCCCCTACACTGGCTAAGAGCCCCTAATACTTCGGAATCCTTCTATCATGCAAAAAAAAGAAACTAGGGTGCCTGTCATCTTTTTCTTTTTTCATGGGGGAGCAGACTTCTCACATGATTTTTCTTTTTCTTTTTTTTTTTCTTTTTCTTTTCTTTTTCTTTTCTTTTTCTTTTGCTCCTCCCCCAAACTTGCATTTTGATATCTAATGGTACTAGCTTTCACACTACGGTGCAGGGACCCTTAACCCGAATTTTATTCTCTGGTTGGCCTAACTGATCACACCGCAGGTAGCTCTTTTTACCCCTAGGCTTTTTTTTTCTTTTGAGCAAGCAAAAATTCTTTTTCAACAGATTTTCTTTTTCTCACATTTTCTTTTGTTGCTTTTACTTTTCTCTCAGCAGGCATAGCATTTTTTCCTACCTAGTTCTTTAGAGCAATCAAGCATGAACTTCCTAATATTAGAAACTAAGCCTATCGGGGTGACAACAACTTTGAAAACCATAATAAGAATCTAGATTTTCAAAGACGTCATTAGATAAGACTATTGCATGCTTTAGACATCAAAACTAAGTATCAAAAAATTTTAAAATTTCACAATTTCTGCCGTGCTCCCAGATTCCACAACATATAAACCATTTTCTCCCAAAATTTCAAAAATCACATCCTTGGCTATCATGGCTATCTATTCATGCATCCAACAGAATTTAAATATGCTCAACACAGCAGAAGCCTCCCCCCCAAACTTAAACTAAACATTGTCCCCAATGTTTTAAAACAGAAAAGCATAAAGAGAGATACTGAGACTTCCCTGAGCTAGAAGCGCTTCATCCTCTTCCTTTGGATCCATGAAAAATGGGAAATGTGGAATTTCGGGATTTGTTAAGGTGATCCTGCAAAACAAAATTGGATCACGGAGCAAAGAAAATTATTTACCGCAAAAACAACTAACTACTTTAATCCTTGGGTTGCCTCCCAAGCAGCGCTTTCTTTAATGTCTTTAGCTAGACTAGGCTCGGCATGCTTACGGAGGCTCAAAATAAAAATTTTCATCATCCTCCGGGCCTTGCAAGAAATCACGCACCGAATTGCAAACTACAAACAGGGGAGAAAAAAAACTTTCCCCTGGCCCATCTTCACTAAAGAGATTCTCATAATAACATTTCAGAAAATAATCAGCTGCATCAAATCTCTTTTCTAAATCTCTATTTTCAAAACAGTTGTTAACAGAGTCATCAAGCGTGATAATATCTACTGGTCTAGGATCTAGAGATGGCCTATCAATTATGCCAGTCCATTCATCAGAAAAAATATCTACATGCTCAGCAGATCCTTCAGACTTAGAATTAAAAAAATGATTCAACTAAGCTATCACATGACTCATCATCAGAAGAATTAAAGAATTCAAGAATTTCAGGATCAGATTCTATACTGTGCACAGATTCAAGTTCTTCTGGGTCAGATTCTATGCTATACACATCATCAGGACATGAAAAAAAAGTATTCACATTGTCAGGATTCATGCATTCAGGAATGTCAAGATCAGACTCAATAGATTCACTGTAATCATGGTCAGACTCAAAATCATCTATCGAGCAATCTTTTTTATGCCTTTTATGTTTATGCTCAATGTCAGGCAATTCAATATCATCATCAAAATTATCCATTTCAGGCGAATCTAATTCATTTTCAAAGGAAGGTAAATCATCCACTGCAGATCTTTCATTTTCACAAGCAGGCAAGTCTAATTCATTTTCAAAGGAAGGTAAATCCAAATCATTTTCAAACATAGGATTATCCATATATGCATCATGATCAAAATTTACATTATCAATAAGCATTTCTCCTAAGCCTAGGCCAAGATTATAGTCTACCTCTTCATCGTCATCAGTCAAGTATTCAGGCCCAACAGAGAAACATGTATGCAAACTACAAACAGATTCATCTTGGCCAAAAATATTAAACACGACTTTTTCATCATCAATGTTCAAGGTAAGCTTACCTGTATGCACGCTAATCTCAGCCTTACCAGTGGCTAGGAAAGGTCAGCCTAAGATAATTGGCACCTCTTTGTCCTCTTTCTTGTCCAGTACCACGAAATCTACAGGGAAGATGAATTTGTTGACTTTCACCAACACGTCCTCCACAACACCCATCGGGTGGGTAATCGATCTGTCAGCAAGCTGGAGAGTGACGTCGGTGTCTGTCATACCTGATAAACCAATCTTACTGTACACAGAGTAGGGCATCAAATTTATACTTGCTCCTAAATCACATAGAGCCCTATCGAAGGATACTTCTCCTATGGTACAGGGAACAGTAAAACTCCCTGGATCTTTCTGCTTAGAGGGTATCCTACCAGAAATAATGGTACTGCTACTCTCAGATAAATTAAAAACTTCTTTTTTTAGACTCTTCTTTTTAGAAAGCATTTCCTTCATGAATTTTCCATAATTTGGCATATTATACAAAGCTTCTACCAATGGAATATTCACAGACAACTTTTTAAACATTTCTAAAAATTTTTGAAATTGTTCATCTAATTTGACATTTTTAAATCTTTGAGGAAAAGGTAACTCCCTGAAATCAAAGGTTGGACATTCGCCCCTCCGCTTGGGCGGGCTAATATGCGAACCTCTGTCATGGTGGTTGCATGGAACCACTTCTTCCTCAGTCAGCTTCTTTTTGTCATTCTGCCTCTCATCTTCTTTTCTACCTGCAAAGCTGTTAGAAAAATCACATTTTACTTCAATAGAGTTGGGAGGATGTTGGAACCTTTCAGAGGAGGCTTTTTGTGCCTCAGTCCCTTTATCTTCATCCCTTCTCTTTTCTTCTTCCTTTTTCTTCTCTGAACTGTCCTCCAGTCTTCTGCCACTTCTCAGAACCACCATCTTACACTGCTCTTTCGGGTTAGGCTCACTATCACTTGGAAATTTTCCCTTTTGAAGGGCATTTACTGCTGAAGCAATCTGACCTATTTGTACTTCCATATTCTTTAGAGCTGCGTCGTGGTTGTTTACTGATGTCTGGAGATTCACATTCAATATTCTTTGTTCCTTGATGAATAAAGCCACCATCTCCTCCAGATTATTTTTCTTTTCAGGAGTACTCGTTGATGCAAAACCTGGGGGTGGCTGCAAAACATTCTTCGTATTCGCATATGAGAAGTTCTCGTGATTGCGCAGACTGGGGTGGTAGAAGTTTGGTACTCCTTGAGTATATGATCTATTTCCTATGTATTGAACTTCTTCCACATCTTGACCTTCCTTCTTTGAATGACCTTCAGCTAAGGTGGAAATAGACTTAACCACCTCAGATGACGTCAATTTGTTTAGTGCATTGGTCAGAGATGCCAGTTGCGCTTTCAGTGAACTTGACTCATCCAATTCATATAATCCAGCCTTTTTTGTAATTGTTCCTCTCTCCGTCGGCCATTGATAACTTGTTGCCGCCATTTCCTCAAGCATGTCTTTGGCTTCTGTCACTGTTTTTGAAAGAAAACTCCCTCCTGCTGATGTGTCTAGGACTGTCTTTGTGGAGGGGTTTAATCCATTATAAAATAACTGTACCTGAAGCCAATCAGGATATCCGTGTTGGGGGCATCGCCTAAGCATTTCCTTATATCTTTCCCACGCTTCGTATAACTGTTCCTCGTCAAGCTGCCTGAATGTTCCAATTTCAGTCCGGAGCTTGGTAGTCTTAGCCGGTGGAAAAAATTTTGTCAGAAAAGCCTGGGCAAGCTCGTCCCAAGTACTGATGTTGCCCGTTTCGACTGATTCGAGCCAATCTTTTGCTTTATCCTGTAGAGAAGATGGAAACAGCCTCAATCTGATCGCGTCAGTCGGAACTCCGTTCATCTTTACCGTCCCACATATTTCTAGGAATGATCGCAGATGAGAGTGGGGGTCCTCGGAAGGATGTCCCTTGAACGAGTTATCGCGTGCCATCTGAATCAACCCTGTTTTTAGCTCAAAATTTGTAGCTTGGATAGGGGCGTAGACAATTCCAGAATTTTCGGTAGGAAGAACTGGCTGTAGAAAATATCTAATTGCCTTGGGAGCTTCTTCTTGGTGGGCCATCGCTTCTGCTAATCTTTTTTCTCTTCTAATGAATTTAAGAGTCCTGTTAATCTCAAGATCTAGCGGAAACAAATCAACCACCTTGTTTCTTCGCATACAATGCTCCCAGACAACAAAAGAACCAAACAAAAATGAAAATAAAATAATATTCACAAAATGATGAAAGAAAAAATATTTACACCTAAATTACCATTTATCCTTTTCTTTTCGATGTCAAGAAAAATTAATTTTTTTTGCTTAAAAATCAAGCCTCCCCGGCAGCGGCGCCAAAAACTTGATGGATCGCAAAGCGCACGGGCCGCAAGTAATATAAAACGGAAAGTATTCCGAGTATCGAATCCTCAGGGAGGCGAAGCGAAACTTAAGAAAATAATTAAAATTCTCTTGAGCACTGAAAATACTTAGGTGAAATAATATTTAGGGACCACTTCATGCAATAAAAAGATTTAAATTCAAGATGATTAATGAAAACAAATTGGTCAATCAAAAATAAAATGTGGAGAAGGAGTTTTCTTTAAATGGGAAGAGGGGTCTTGAAAATCAATGATTAGCTAAATAATTTCTATAATTATCCTATCTCATTACCCAACTAATTATAATCCTACAATCTCCGTTAATCACATAGGTTCTCCTGTCGGTTTCCCCTAATTGTAATTAATTCATTTTAACAACCTAAGTGTCCTTAGCGCTATTAAAAATCATTAATTATTACGCTCTGATTCATTTTAGGAATCTAAGTTTAATCAACTAATCCCGGTGTCACAACGGGCAATTAAACTAGTTGCATGGATTATGATCTATCCTAATTTCTCTCCGTCGAGTTTCCATTAAGAATCGAATCATTACACAATTGGCCAGATTGAGTAAAGCATTAAGCACATCCATACAAATAATTAGGACATGGGCAAGAGACAAGAAATTATAACAATATTTTGACTATCATTTCATTTCTAGACCCCAAATTGGGGTTTTAGCTACACATAATATCCACAATAATTACAAGTGAAAGCATAATAAAGAGCATAAAAGGAAAGGAATTGACCGTCGAAAAACCCGTCGCTGACGCTAGGAGCCCCCGCTGACTACTCCTTGAGCTTCTAAGATTGCTCCCCCAAAATTCCCAAAATTTTACCACTAGAAGAATCCTCTAAAAAAGGCTCAAAAACCTTGAGAGGGGCTCCAAAGGGAGCCTAAGGAAGAGAGAAAGGAAGAAATTCCTTTTTGGAATGATGATTGATGAGGAATGAGGCACCCAAGGGTGCCTTTTTATAGGCCTGGAATAGGGGTAGTGTCGCGACGCTACCTTGCTAAGCGTCGCGACGCTCCTGCGCACGCGGCTTGGGCAACAAGAAAGGGCAGCGTCGCGACGCTGCCTTACTTAGCGTCTCGACGCTGTCCAGATTTCCAGATTTTTCAGCTTCCTTTTTGGGCTGATTTTTGGGCCTTCTTCTTCATTCCTCTTGGTCTTTTCTTTATAGATGTCTTCTTTGGGCTTCCAATTGCTTCAAACTTTGATTTGGGCTATAATTACTTCAATTTTGGCTCTTTTTCTCCCAAAATCACCATTTATGCTCCTAAAGACAAATTAGCAAAATTCATTAAATATATTCATTAAAAACACGATTAACGCACCCAAAAGCTTAATAAATTGAGACTAAAATAGCGACATTTCTGCTCGCTATCAATCGAGAAGGAGAAACATAGCCTTGTTAGACATGGTTCATTTGATAATGAGTTTCCTAAACTCGTTTTGGGATATGTAGTGTTGACGGCAATTTAAAATACGAATATGGTTCTTTCAAAAGAATGTTTCTGAAACATCATTTGAACTCTGAAAAAGCATAAAGTGTGTTTATGTTGTTTCAGAGCTTAGGGGTGTCCTCATTTAAGACAAACCCGAAGTATCTGGAACCTTATTCGAAAGTGTACCTATTTGTAGGTTATTCCATAGAAACCAGTTATTGATACTTCTTTTAAAAGAAAGTATTTGGACAAATGTTACTTTCTTAAAAGAAGGTCGCGTTAGAAATCACAACCACGAAGTAAGAGAGTGTTAAGTAAATTATAAGTAAAAGCTACAAGTACATCAACAAAGAGTTGTTAATAAGATCTGTTCTTCAACAAAGGGTTGTTGATCGAGCTGACACTTTAAATTAGTCTTGTCCTTCTCAAATGTTGAGAGAGCCTCAATGCAGTGGGAGGGTTGTTAATCAAAATAATGAAAACTATGTGAGTTTGACTGAAACTCTGATCGTCATACCTGATGACAATATCGAGGATCCATTGAGTTTTAACAAGGTAATGGATGACGTGGATAAGGAAGATTAAGTCAAAACTATTAACCTGGAAATGGAATACATATATTTCAATTCATTTTGGTATAGACCAAAAGGGGTTCATAGTCCAAGATCTAGAACAAAAGGTTTGCAACCTTAACCAATCCATTTATGGATTGAACTAAGGTTTCGATCTTGGAACATAAGATTTAATGTATGATTAAAACTTATGGTTTTGATCATACTATTGCAAGCCTTGTGTCGGCAGAAGAATTAAAAATAGTTTAGTAGCTTTCTTAGTTTCGTATTGATTGATATCCTATTCATTAGGAATGATGTAGATTATCAATACTGACAATTAAAAGTGAGCTAGCAGCCTAGTTCCAAATAATGTATTTGGAGAGGCTCAATATGTTCTTGGAATCCAATCTATTTGGAATCAAAAGAACAAAGATCACTAGCTCTATCTCAAGTATCTTATATGGACAAAAGTGTTGGCTAGATATAAGGTTAGAATTTCGAGAAAGGTTGTTTACCTTTCAAATATGGAATTCATTTGTCACAGGAGTAGTGTCCTGAGACGTCTCAAGAGGTTAAGAACTTGAGACGAAATTCTTGTGCCTACACAATCAGTTGTTAGACATAGCATAAGGTATGCAGTAGGGGTTGTCAGTAGATACCAATTTAGTCCAGAGTAAGGCCTTTGGAATACAGTATAGATATCCTCAAGTATCTTAGGAGAACGAGGGCTTATAGGCTCGTGTATGGTGCCGAGGATTTGATCCTCGAAGGATACACTAATTCTGATTAGCACACCGATCGAGATTCATGGAAATCCACATCGACATCAGAATTCACCCAGGGAGCTATATGTTGGCGTAGCATCGAGTAAGGATGTATCACAGACTTCATCTTGAAGGCCAAGAATGTTGCTACTTGTGAAAAGCAAGTTCAGGAGTCTGTAGGACTTAAGAAGTTCATTTGGAAAGTTGTTCCAAATATAAGGTGAGTGTATAGAACAGAAACGCACATCTCATCTAAGAGATTATGAGTTGAGGGGATGTGATTGTCACGAGGAAATCCTCAAGAATAAAATATTGCTGAAACATTTTCTAAGTCCCTCACGACTAAAAGGGTTCGAGGGACATCTAGATGGTCTAGGTCTACGAGTTGAACAACCCACTAGAGTTTTAGTCCAAGTGGGAGTTTGTTGGGGTTTATGTCCTAAAACTCGTGGATAGTAAATGTAACAAATATATATATATATATATATAACTTATTAGAATAGTTTTTATTATGGTTGTTGAAAGAGTAGTTTAACTATGTTTTTATTAACCCAAACCCAATAAAACTAGAATCCATGGCTATGAGATGAATGTTTGAACTTTATGTAATGACATATAAGTGGATCAGGTTCAAGTACATAGCCTAAAATTGTCTATAGTATAGGGATAAGACTGGGTATCTTATCCTAGGAAAAACTATGTGACGAGGCCCACTTTGTTTTAATACAAACGATGTGATCCTAAATCGTTCATGTAGAGACATGTGAGTGGGGGTGTCCTATGCAAAAGAAGTTTGTATAATACTGGACCTCGAAATAAGTCACTTTCACTTTATAACGTCGTTTACTGTGAAACTGACTATTTCAAAGTGATGACCTAAGTAACTCGATCTTAATCCTGAGCTAACTATGAACTCCTGTTTATTCGGGATTATCCTTTGATTTTCATAGGTGAAAGTGGCCCATAAGCGCCGCTCAATAAACCTGCCACTTTGGGGATAAGACCGAGTAGATAGCTGGGGACATAGTCCTGCAAGATGGAATTCACTCCTGTTGGGTTTTATGCCCTAAAACTTGTAGATAGTAAATGAAACAAATTAATCGATCTCAATAAAGTGTTATTTGATTAATTTAGTAATTTGGTTATTGAATAGTCGAGTTTGCATTAATAAACCCTAAATCCAATAAACTAAGATCCAAGGTTGTTTAAATGAAACTTGGACTAGTATGTGGGGACATACAAGGATCAGTGTCCAAGTAACAACCTAAAAGGTCTATAGTATAGAGATAAGGCTGGGTACCTCATCCTCGTGACACTATGTGATACGACCCACCTTGTATTCGATACAGATGCAATGATCCAAAGCATCCATGTAGGAGACATGTGGGTGGGGGTATCCTATGCAATGAGTTTGCATAAGACCGGACCGCGAAATAGTAACCACTAGATGTAACGCCGTTAACTAGTTTAGGTTTCTATTTCAATAGGATGACCTAGGTAACTCAATCTCAATCCTGAGTCTGTTATGAACCCCTTTCAGGAGGGATTGTCCTTAGATTTGTATGGGTGAGAGTGGCCAGTTCGCCGACTCAATAAGCCTACCATTTCAGGGGCAAGACCGAATGGGGGTTGGGAACATAACAGTATAAGATGAAATTCACTCCTTCCCCTATTGGGGTAAGTAGATGTGTGTTCCCTTACGGGCTGATTCTAGGGCTTGAATAAAGGCGTGTCGTCCTCTCCTAGCCTGAGAGGAACTCTTGTTTAGTGGTTGGACCCTAAACAACTTGTTCATTAGAGGAATCAGTGGTACTTAAGGAACCAGAGGTAACCCAGGGGTAAAACGGTAATTTGACCCAGCTGGTGTTACGAACACACGTGAAGGATTGACTTACTGCTTGGTCAATATCCATGGACACAGAAATATTCTACAGTGAGAAGAGTGCAGTTGTGGGTCTTTAGTGGAATGACCCACAATTAACGAATGTTGACTAAACTTGGTCAATGAGTTTGGCCAATTAGTCTCGTATCATTGGAGCTTCTGATCTGTAGGTCCATTAGGTCCCACTGGTAGCTCGTAAAGAGACTTGAGGCAATTAAGTATAAATTGTAAATTGAAAATGTTCAATTTATTTGGGGAATTGTATAATGTATATTGATGCATTATAATATAAAGTTTATGAAACTTTATAATATAATTTTTGAATTAATTTCAAAAATTAATTCTTGAGAGAAAATATTTGAAAGAGTTCAAATAAATTTAATATGAATTGGATTCATATTAATTTTAATTTTAATAAAATCCCTAAGATTAAATATATGATATTTAATTGGAAAAATTAATTAATTATGGAATTAATTAATTATTTATTAAAATTAGAGACTTTTTCCTATTAGGAAAGAAAATATTTGAAAGAGTTCAAATAAATTTAATATTAATTGGATTCATATTAATTTTAATTTTAATAAAATCCCTAAGATTAAATATATGATATTTAATTAGGGAAAATAATTAATTATGGAATTAATTAATTAGTTATTAAAATTAGAGACCTTTTCCTATTAGGAGAAGGTCTTCCTTTTCCTATTAGGAACAAGGTCTTGGCTTTTACCTATAAATAGGACCCCTGGGGTGGGGTGAAAGACATCTCATTCATTCTCCTTCTCTCAGAGAATTCCCCTCAAGGCTTCCTCTAGACTCCCACCAGTCTCCTACCTCTAGAAGTCTCAGAGTCATACCGGTGTATCCCTAGTGGTGGTGTTCACACTAGTTCGTGATTAATTCACATGCAGTTGGTGAATTTAATCTGAGTCGTCAACGAGAGTAAGTAATTTGTTACTTTATAAATTAGATTTAGATCTAATATTTTTGTATGCTTAGCCTTAATATATATTTAGAATAGTTCTAATATTATTGCCAATGTATTGGTATTTTAGATTAAACAAAATTAATTACGAATCGGTCCCAATCACGCTTCCGCTTTATGGAATTACAGAATTCCAATCCTTCAATTGGTATAGAGCCGATTGTAGATCTAATTTTGTTTCACTAAAATTTGCATTGGCTATTTGTGGGATTGATTAATGCATAATGTATGTATGGTTTGCATCGAACTGTTTTGGTTAATTTTATGGCCATAGATTTTACTATTTTTTATGTGATTTGATCATGTAAGGGCCCAGTGTTTCGGGTATTTTATGTAAAATCGAGTCCTATGTAAGTCCGAGTCTAGAATAGGTTTTTATGAGATAAAAATCGGAGAAATTGCGACGTTGTCACGATTATAGCACGCGCTAGAAATTCGCAAACAGGACGGTTCAAGGCTGTTGGGCGGTCCGGTTCACGCGGTCTGGCTGGGTTGGGACCGATTTGGTCCGGTTCAGCTGGAATTTGGCTCGGTTCGTGGTTTTCGTAGCTGGTTTGAAGTGGTTCGGATCGGTTAAGGCGGTCTAGACCAGTATTTGGAGCTGCAGAAGGACTTTTAGGATAGAATTTAGCTATAATTATTGTAATTTATGCTTTATTTTATCCTAGGGGCAAAAATTAACCGGTTCAATTGCTATTTATTTGCTTTATGGATGTCATATAACTTAAATTCCCACCATAGGTTAAGCAAGTTTTCATGCATATTTATGTTATAATTGTTATAATGTCTGGTAATTATGCATGAATTTAAATTTCATGAGTTATTTAGTATAATTGTTATATTAAATATATGAAATTGGAAAAGCATGATGCATGACATTAATTAGATAAATATCATTGTTATGTTTTATTAATGTAGCATGCATGCTTAGCATTATTTTCATGAGAATTAATATAATTAGTTATATTATGAATGAGAATAATCAATATATATCAATGCTTGTTTTCATGTATGTTTTAATATAAAATGTTATATTAATTAAATGAAAATGGAATAGCATTGAGCATGACATTAATTAGATTAATATAAGAGTTATATTATATTAATGTCAAATTTCATGTAATTTAATTTCATGGATGTTTAATTAATATAATCGATATTAATTAAATGAAATTAAAATTGCATGAAGCATGACACCACCTTAGATTAATATAATCGTTATATTATCGTTATCGGCATCATAATAATATGGTGTTTAATAATTAGAATTTGATTGTTATTTTTCCAACACCATAGAAGCATGTTATAGGGCTAATCATTAAAATTTTATAATAAGTTATAAAATTGATTAGAAACCGTCAACCTATAACAAAGAGTTGCATGCAAACCTAAGACCTTAGGTTAAAATGTATTAATTTTAAAATGTTTAAAATTAATTAGACCTAAGCTCATTATAATTCTAATATGATTAGAATTATTTTCTTACTTAGAATTAAAAATAGTTTTAATTGACTAAGTAGGAAAAACATTACTATGATTATAAGGGAACTCTACCGGTAAAGTTTTGTCTAAGGCTGGAGGTACTTAAGATGACGGTTTACGGAACACCTGCTACCTGGGAACTGAGTCGGAACTTGAGTTGAATTAACCATAGTTATTAGCATGCAATGTCTCTAGGTAATTAAAAGTGTTTAATTCACCTAGACACATCAGAGAAAAGACCTATATATATAAATGTTATATGCAGGCATAGACTTAGATAGATTCACTTAGCCGGAATTTACCTAAGTAATAGACCCTATAATTATAAAAATACTTAGTGGGAGGAAATATATCAAAACAAGATTTTCATAAATCAAGTTTTGCTCTCACGTCCTCAAAAGTTCACAACGTGAGGTTCATGCTTGGCCTCGAGTCACCCTGGGAGTGACCCCCTACAAATGGTGTTTGCATGGATTAATATCAAGGTGAATGAGGGAGTATTTTATAGTAAGTGGGAGCAAGACACGTGTCAACGTATCCTACGGTCTCCTCCATTAGGTTGCACTGTGAGATGCCCATGATCTGCCTGCGAATCGCCCTGGGAGCGATCACCCTACGGAAGGCTTGATCATGGGAGTCGGAACAATGCAAACTCCAGAAATGGATAGGGTTTCTTAGGTCCATTTCCAACTTTGACTTTCCCTACGGTACCATTGTTGGGACCGACCTCTGAAATCTGAAAAATGGAGGGTCACACTTACGGGAATTTGTTAAGGTGTTAATAATTTCCTGACCGAAAAAACGGTAGCTAAGAACTATTGGAATATGAGTTATTCCAGGAATAGGGATTGGCTGAGATTGTCTCAATTCAGAGGAGGAGTAGTTGACTACCCTACGGTAGCTGTTGTTCTAAACCTCTGAAGTATCGTTGCAAAATGATTGTTTATTATATGGGTTGATCGTTACTTTTGCTAAATTGATTGGATTAAAATAATAATATTATTTTGTGTAATGGGTTAATGCAACAATACTTATTAAGTTAATTTGTTTGTTCTATCAGCAATGAAACGTTCTTTGTATGCCTCTAATAACGCCAATTACAAAACTGGTATTTCTAATACAACTAAGAAAATGAACTTAAACACTAAATGCGTGGAATTGGTCTTAACTGAGGACGGTCCTCAAGCCCATATGTCTAATTTATCCGAAATTGTTCATGATGAATATGACATAGACTGCTTAGCACATCTCAATGAAAATAAATTTGATTTATTGATCATTGAAACGTGTATAGTGGAAAATGATGATTCAGCCTGGATCCTTGATTCAGGTGCCACTCATCACATATGCTCTTCCTTTGAGGGAATGAGCTCCTGGCAACAGTTGGATGCTGGGGAAATGACTCTCAGAGTTGGGACTGGGGAGCTCATTTCAGCTAAAGCAGTGGGAGATATTAAAATGTTCTTCTCCAGGGAACACTATATGTTATTAGATAGCGTATATATAGTTCCCAGAATAAAAAGAAATTTGATTTCTATTTCTTGTTTGCTAAAACAAGGGTATTCAGTGTCCTTTTCCGTGAATGAAGCTTTCATTACTAAAATGGGTGCTGATATATGTTCTGCAAAAATGGAGAACAATTTGTATGTCTTAAGACCAATAGAGTCTAGTGCTATTTTGAACAATGAAATGTTTAAAACAGCTGAGACTCAACCAAAAAGGCAAAAAGTTTCTCAAAGTACCTATCTTTGGCACTTGAGACTTGGCCACATAAATCTCAATAGGATTGGGAGATTGGTTAAGAACGGACTTCTAAGCCAGTTAGAAGATGGTACTTTACCTCCATGTGAGTCATGTCTCGAAGGTAAGATGACCAAACGACCTTTTCCTGGAAAAGGTTATCGTGCCAAGGAGCCCTTAGAACTCGTACATACGGATCTCTGTGGTCCAATGAATGTAAGAGCTCGAGGAAGGTATGAATATTTCATCTCTTTTATAGATGATTATTCAAGGTATGGTTACTTATACCTAATAAGTCATTAGTCTGAAGCCCTTGAAAAGTTCAAGGAGTACAGGACTTAAGTTGAGATCTTGTTAGGTAAGACCATTAAAACACTTCGATCTGATCGAGGTGGAGAGTATTTGGACTTAAAATTCCAAAACTATTTGATAAAACATGGAATATCGTCCCAACTCTCAGCACCAGGTACACCTCAGTAGAATGGTGTATCTGAAAGGAGAAACAGAACCTTGTTAGACATGGTTCGATCTATGATGAGCTATGCTCAATTGCCTAGTTCTTTTTGGGGTTATGCAGTAGAGACTGCAATTTATATTTTGAATGTTGTTCCCTCAAAGAGTGTTTCTGAAACACCATTTGAGCTTTGGAAAGGGCGTAAAGTTAGTTTACGTCATTTCAGAATTTGGGGCTGCCCTACACATGTGTTAGTAGCAAACCCAAAGAAATTGGATTCACGTTCAAAATTATGTCTATTCGTAGGCTACCCAAAAGAAACAAGAGGTGGATACTTCTTTAATCCAAAAGAAAATAAAGTGTTTGTATCGACAAATGCTACTTTCTTGGAAGAAGACCACGTTAAAGAACACATACCACGCAGTAAAATTGTGTTAAGTGAACTTTATGGTAAAGCTACAAATGAATCAACAAGAGTTGTTGATGAGGCTGGACCTTCAACAAGAGTTGTTGATGAGCCCAGTTTAGAGGCTGGACCATCAACAAGAGTTATTGATGAGCCCAGTACATCTGGTGAAGCCCATCCTTCTCAAGAGTTGAGAATGCCTCGACGTAGTGGGAGGATTGTTATTCAACCTGAACGCTATCTGGTTTTAGCAGAAACTCCAACTATCATACCTGATGATGGGGTTGAGGATCCATTGACCTTTAGACAGTCAATGAATGATGTGGACCATGACCAATGGGTCAAAGCTATGGACCTAGAGATGGAGTCTATGTACTTCAATCAAGTCTGGGATCTTGTAGACCTACCTGAAGAGGTTAAACCCATAGGGTGCAAATGGATCTACAAGAGAAAACGAGACGCATCTTGAAAAGTACAGACTTTCAAAGCTCGACTTGTGGCAAAGGGTTATACCCAAAAGAAGGGGGTGGACTATGAGGAAACCTTCTCCCCAGTTGCCATGTTAAAGTCGATAAGAATTCTCTTGTCCATTGCCACCTTTTATGATTATGAGATTTGGCAAATGGACGTCAAGACTGCCTTTCTGAATGGCAATCTTGATGAGAACATTTTTATGTCTCAACCAGAGGGGTTCGTTGCTCAAGGTCAGGAGCAAAAAGTTTGCAAGCTTAGACGATCCATTTATGGGTTGAAGCAAGCTTCCAGATCTTGCACTACTACAAATTAGAGCTTTATTGACGGTCTAAAAAAAATGGGCGGGGGAAAAAACGACGGACGAGAAAAAAAAAGCGCGGAAGTGAAAATAAAAATTTTAAAACACCTACAATGACGGTCATTGCCCCTTTTCATCTTCTCTCAAAACACTACAATCATTCTCTCTCCCCGATTTCTCTCTTCCCTACTCACCTCATTCATTAGCAACGCAACCTTTTCCTTTCGCCGGAGGTGTCTCTATCTCTCTCACCATCTCGTCATGGGTTTTGGCTTTGGTTTCTTGTGGGATTTGGGTGTGGATTTCTCAAGTGGTCACCGTTCATGGTTAGTCGTCGATGTGGGTTGTCGTCGTCGATGTTAAGCGTGGGTTTGTTCATCGTCCGTTCAAATTGTCACTGCTAATAGTCTAGATTTGTTGCTGCTATGGGTTTAGATTTAGGTTTCATGGGTTTGTCCACCGTTTTCTAGATATCTATCGTTGTTGTGGGTCTAGATCTAGGTTGTGTGAGTTTAGATTGTGTGTTTGTCTGCCAGTTTCTTGATATTTGTCACCGTTGTGGGTTGAGATTTAGGTTTCGTGAGTTTAGATCGTGGGTTTATCGACCATTTTTTATAAAGTCTTTTCTTTGATGTTCATTTGGACAGTTTAAACTTTGCTTTGTTCTTCGATTGCTTTAGATCTGACCCATCTTCGCAAATTTGGCCCTCTCTTGAAATTCTCTTCCAATTTTGCTGTAAAATTCTTTCATATTTTCTATAAATTTTATATATTTCTTTATTTTTTCTGGTTGTTTCTCTCCTGTATCTTTGTGCTTGTCTGATTTTGAATGCCTACAAAGGTTTATGAGATTATGAAGAAAATGAATGGACACGGAAATCAGTTGTTCAGAGCCTTGGAAATTTAAAAAAAAGGCTTAATCATTTTGTTGGTTTTGTTGCTCATTAGAGGGAAATTTTGGATTTGATTGTCTTTGGAACTTAGCTGCTGAAAGGAATGTAAAATTTTCTATTTTGAAATGAGTCTTATTTCCTTTATTTTCTTGGTGGCTTTTTTCCCAATAAGATTCTATGAAATCTCTCTTTGAAAGTGAAGATATTGTTCTTTGGCATCAAATTCTCTTTTACACCGTCTTCATTTTCTTAAAATACTTTTTGGATTATATATATTGTTTTGTAGACGTTGATTGCTCTATTTTGCAATTTATAAAAAGTTACAAATTTGCACCCAAATAGTTAGGTATCCTGTTTCTTTCGTCATTTGAAATGCTACTTTTCTTTAGTGTACTAGTTTATGTCAAATATTGAATGAATGTAGGTTGATATAGTTCTTTGCCTTTTGTATTCAATACATCTAATCAGTTACCTGTTTCTTGTTACTTATTTTCTTGATGGTGGTTGAATTTTGTTTAGATCATGGCACTCTTGAATGGATACATTGGGGTGTATAATGAGGTGAAGTTATTTATGTTCAAGATCAATACTGACTACAAAAATATTATTATGTTTTTCCTTGTAGAAAGAGCGGTCATTATGTTAAACAAATTTATGTTCAAAATGTTTCATCTCGCTACCAAATAGAGAAACACGATTGACTTCATCTTCCTTTCAGTTTCCTAAGATACCTTGAAGAGAGTGATAAGACAGTTTCATTAAGTTAATATCTGATTGTTGCTTTTTCATTATGTCCTTCAAGGAATGTAAATGTAAAAAATTTCTGATGGGATGGTGTTCTATGTTATAGTCATGCTGATCCTAGAATTTGATGCAATCATAAGTAATTTGGGTTTCTAATTCTGCCCTAGTGCTGATTATTTACTCTCTCTATCTTTCCCTCCATGATTTTGAAGACACTAATTTATGACTTTGATCTACCTACTTTTATTTTTTTGTTTGGTAAGATTGGTTTCTTTTAGTATTTCATACCTAGAAAACTTCAAATTTTTTTTGCCACTTAACAATATGTTTTTCGTCAGAGGATTATTTCATGGTTACTCATTTATAGTTCTCATGATTTTGAATCATGCTCTCAGGTATAAAAAATAGCTTTCTAAGACTTATTTCTACAGTGTTTTTGGTTTTATTTGTCTCTTTGGTACGAAACATGTTTTCCGTTACTGCTGTTACTGGCTTTGATATCTCTGAATTTTATTTTCACATGTTGCATAGCTCTTCTAGTCTTCTATTGCATGAATCTTGTGTTTCAATTTTTATCATGGCATCTTTACGAATTAGTTTGCTTATCATTTTGATGTATCACTGACGTTTCTTAAAAAAAAAAATCATAAAAACTAGAATTTCCATTTCACACTACAGAAAAGAAGTTCAATTCTCATAATTTTTTTTTATAAAAAAAAACGACCCTTACTATAGCTTTCTAAAATCATCTTATTTGGGGATCTAACGATTTTAGATTTAATAAAACCAACAAATGCTCTAATAGTCAATATAGGGAGTTGGACTCTATCTAAAAAGATGATAAATGTATATGTAATTTGTTTGTCTGGAAGCCTCAGATTTTGCGATTTCTATCAGTTGGAATGTAACTTATATTCTGTAACACAGTTATATATAACTTCATGAAATAGCTTAAAGTCTCATTTCTTTTTGGCAGGTTAACGAGGTCTTGCAAAGCTCAAAAATCAATCCAATTTTTTTGAATCTGATGGTAACTTTTTGTGTTTTCAGGAATTTATGATTTTGCAATAGAAGGGAATGCACTTTAAGGCCACTGAATTATACATGGATGAATATTCATGGGCTTGTTGTGAACTTTCAATTGCCACATTTTTGTTGGTGAAGTGAATCTCTTCCCTTTTAGAAAAATGTCGATATAATTTTTTTTTTTGGTAAACTCTTTTCTCTTTTCAAAAAACGTCGATATAGAATTTTTTGGTAAATCGTTGTGTTCTAATTTTTAATTTGGTAAGTTCCTCAATGTTTTCTTGTTTGACCCTTTCTAACATATGGAGAGGTTTTCGGTAGTGGCTTTGATTGCTTCATTGACGGAGAAGATAATGATGGTAGAAGAGAGGTGATGGGAGCTCAAATTTGGCCATTGTGAGGTAGGAGAAGGGAGGTTCTTTTCTTTTTGTAACTTACTGTTTTCCATTTTCCATTTTTTTTTTGTTAGTTGGTTATTGCAGTGACTTTGATCCTCTTTTTTGGTTACCGAAGAAGGTCCTACTTAATTTTATCAGGGCTCCTTGGTGCTTTCTCATGGAGCTTTATGGCTACCCTTGTTAATAGCAAGTATGGTGCTGCTACGTATATACTTCTCGGGTCTCTTTCTGTGGCGTTTTCTGATGTTGTATGTCTTTACTAATATCAGGTTTTAATTTATTTGTTTTAAATGTCAATGTTCTTTTGTAAACTTCTCTAACTTCCTTTCCATTTCAAACTTTCTTATTTGAATGAAAAATATGTGTATGTAAGTTTACCAACTGAGGAGAACTAATTTGAAGTCTTTACTCTAGGACAATGCATCAAGTCTTGCGTCTTGGGTGAACAACACAGGTACTCGTGTAAAATTAAGTGTCTTAAGAAAAACGAACAAATTAATATGTTAGTGAGATGAAAAGCATGGATGTTGATGGATCTTGAGATAATTGTGTGTATGTCATCTCCTACTTTTGATACATCCTAGGCTCATTAGTTGATTTGTGGATTGGCTCCCTATCAGTTCATTCTATTTAGTGAAGAAGAATAATACTAGTAAGAACTCAAGTTGCCTGAAGGAAGTGGTGGATGAATTGTTATTGTTTTCTTCATTGAAAGTTTGCTGACCGGAATATATAACTTTAAAAGATTCTAGAGAAATGGGTACGAAAGAGGTATGCAAATAGTGTAGACTTAAAGAATAGATTAAATTGACATCTAAACGATGTTTGTAACCATTTGGAAAACGTTAGTTTTTGTTTAGCTCCCCAGCTAATTACTATTCTCCTTGTGCTGTTTTAGAATTCTTTTCCAATCCGTTCTTTATACGATTTAACTATATACAATGGTGATGGTGGTTGCTCTTTTGTAAGTTTTTTGCTCTCTTTCTTTATACGATTTGAATGTATTGGCATTTGACTTTGTCGAGGTTGAAGCTGCTAGAGGAGAAAGTGACATGTTGTACTCGAATTTGTTTCACACGTGTAGTACCCACTCCCTTGAAGGAAGAATTTCAATGTTGATGTATAAAAGGTATGTTGTTTTTGTGCCAAAAGTTGCTTATTGTCTACTTTATTAATCATTCTGGAAAATCTTATTTGGAAGTTGCGTGTTTAAGGTGGTTGTTGCATTCATAAGTCCATGCTTATTGGATCCCAACTATAATTTGCAAACATTATTACCAAAGCTTTGTGTAGGTCAAAGAATGGCCAAAATCCCATGACATCAACCATTCGAAACAGGGAACTTTCAATTCATACTCTCTTCAGTTTGCTTGTAATCTTTCATTTCATAGTGGTTTTTCTTCCAATTATATTGTGTCAAATGCTAAAATTGATTTTGCACCAAACTTTATCGCTTTAATCAGTCTGTCATTTGTTAGTTATTGAGTTTGGTTTAAGCTAAGTTTTTCTCTTATTTCCCTAATCCCTAACGCTAACAAAAGTTTCAAACTATATTAATTATGATTTTATTGACATATTTGATTCACATATCTGAATGGAGAGAAAGAAGTTTTCTTGAACGTTTGCAATTTAGTTTTTTTCATTTATGTACTATGGCTGTGATTTGTGCCTGGATCTTATTAATAAGATGATTTTTCGATGAAGATTTTTGGTTTGCTTCAGAGTTTAGCATAAAGTTTGGTGCAAATACTCTAACTTAGTATCTGATATTCGATGGAAACTATACTACAACCACTAAAAATTGATGTTTAATTATCAGCACCTTGCTTGAAACCTATTCTAATGGATTATGGTTCATGATGCTTTTATGCAGGATTGTAAAGCATTTTTTCACTTTTAGTTTGTTTTCAGCCTATAACTGTTGCTGCTTTTACTTTGTCAATGCGATGAAATTATTTGCTTATTGGAACTTTTTTCTGCAAGTTATAGGGTATATTTGCTCTATTCTCTTTTTGTGACATACTGAAGTGGTTATATGGAACTTATTGGAAATATGTAAACTTATTTAGTTTGTATACTTCAAATCATCCTTTTTTATTTATAAACCCTGTTAATATCTCCTGTTTTAGCTTTCAAAACTTTGTTTGGATTTTGAAAACTTAGTTTAGAATATTTGTAGTTTTGTTGTAAACTTGAAATGTTGTGAGGTTGTAGTTGGGCGATTTTTCATATAAAAGTGTGTTTCTCTTGTTTAACAGGTTTAAAATTTTTTGGGTTAGCCATATGTATGTCGTTATGCTGTCGAAATTTTAGGAGCATCCGATTAGAATTAGGATAAGACTTTAGTAATGTCGCTAGGTTAAGTATAGAAACCTAGAGTGTTCACTACTAGAAAAAAGCCCTAGCATGAAGGTGCTTCTTAGCACCGCTCAGGCGTACGTCTTCAAACTATTGCACTTAAATTGCAACAATAGTTCTTATAGTTGTAAGACGTTTTTTTTTAAATTTAATGTTCTCTCAATTGTTGTGTGCATTACTGCCTAGTACATTAGGAACTAACATAATGGATAAGACTAAGAGGTATATAGCCAATGGTTAGCTCAAAGGCTTATTTAGTAGAGATGCAAATATATATACTTCATGCAAGCTTGTGTGTTTCACTGATATTAGTTGGTTGGCTCTCTCTATCTGATATCGTGTTAATTTAAGAAGTTCTGGCATAGAGCTTTTGTAACTATGATCTTTCATTTACTTGTGCTACTTGCTTAGTTTTAGGATATTTGGGGTCTTGTTGTGAACCTGAAGTGTTGTGAGGCTGTAGTTGGGTGATTTTTTTTCATATAGAAGTGTGTTTCTTTTGTTTAACAGGTTTAAAAATTTTTGGGTTAGTCATATGTACATTGTTATGTTGTCGAAATTTCTAGAGCAACCGGTTAGAATTAGGATAGATGCTTTAGTAATGTCTCTAGGTTAAGTATATAAATCTAGAGCATTACAGGTTCTCTAAAGGGGTTAAACTTGATATCTTGAAGTTTGTAAGCTTTTGGAGTTTATTGGGTTTTCTAACATTTTTTTTCGATACTCATCGAGATTGGTTTTTTTTTTTGTGTATTTTATTGTTAACTAAATTTGTTTTTCTTAGGTTCTTCAAGTTTGATGTACGAGCAAGATTATGGTGACAGGAATGAAAGCGGCATGTACGAGAATTTTTGTTTTTTAGTGTAGGTGTAGACTTTAAATCATAGGTGTTTAGTAATTTTGAGGTTTTAAAGTGCAAGTGTTTGTAATTTTATTTTTATATCAAACTTATATGAATAAAAATTGTATGAACAAATTTGGTTCGTTGGCTTATTGAAATGAAATTTGACAAATATTTGATTTCTATACAATTTTGCACATTTAAAATTAAGATTATTTTCTTTACACGTTGACAAATGAAGAAAATATTGTTGGTTTGCCATCGGGCAACAAACAATTTTTTTTGATTAAATTATGAACAAAATAATGACGGGCAATGCCTGTCATAAAAATGACATTTAATGACGGACATTTGGTTCGCAAAAACCCTTTTAATGACGAACTTTTCATGACGGACGACTTTTAATGACGGGCAATACGGAGTTTTCATGACGGACGACTTTTAATGACGGACAATGCCCGTCATTAAAGATCTGGTTGGTTGGAAAATACCCTTTAGTGACGGACTTTTCATGACGGACGACTTTTAATGACGGGCATTGCCCGTCATTAAAGATCTGGTTGGTTGGAAAATACCCTTTAATGACGGACTTTTCATGACGGACAGCTTTTCATGACGGGCATTGACCGTCATGAAAAACGTCCGTCATTGTAACTTGTTATGATGGACAACTTTTAATGACGGGCATTGCCCGTCATTAAAAGTCGCCAGTAATAACAAGTTACGATGACACTCGTATAGACGACGGACGCCGCCCGTCATGAAAAGTCTTTAATGACGGGCAATGCCCGTCATTAAAAGTGATTTTTGTAGTAGTGTTGAAATATAAAGTTTGACACTGCTGTCAAATCTTATGGCTTTGACCAGAACATTGATGAGCCTTGTGTTTACAAAAGGATTATCAACAATTCAGTAGATTTTCTGGTGTTGTATGTAGATGATATTCTTCTCATTGGGAATGATGTAGAATATCTAGCTGACATTAAAAAAATGGCTATCGACTGAGTTCCAAATGAAAGATTTGGGTGAAGCTCAGTATGTTCTAGGGATTCAAATTATTAGGAATCGTAAGAACAGAACGTTAGCCCAGTCTCAAGCATCATATATAGACAAGATGTTGTCTAGATATAAGATGCAGAATTCCAAGAGGGGTTTACTACCCTTCAGACATGGAGTTCATTTGCCTAAGGAACAGTGTCCTAAGACACCTCAATAAATTGAGGATATGAGACACATCCTTTATGCTTCAGCTGTGGGCAGTCTTATGTACGCCATGTTGTGTACTAGGCCTGACATTTGCTATGCAGTTGGGATAGTCAGCAGGTACCAGTCCAATCCAGGGTTAGACCACTGGACTACAGTTAAAAACATCCTCAAGTATCTTCGGAGAACGAGGGACTATCAGCTTGTGTATGGCTCTAAGGATTTGATCCGTACAGGATACACAGACTCTGACTTTCAGACTGATAAGTATTCTAGGAAATCCACATCAGGGTCAGTATTTACCCTCAACGGGGGAGCAGTAGTCTGGCGTAGCATCAAGCAAGGATGCATTGCAGACTCCACCATGGAGGCCGAATATGTCGCTGCTTGTGAAGCAGCTAAGGAGGCTGTATGGCTACGGAAGTTCTTGATGGATTTGGATGTTGTTCCAAATATGAACTTGCCAATCTCCCTTTACTGTGATAATAGTGGTGCAGTGACAAATTCTAAAGAACCTCGCAGTCATAAAAGAGGCAAGCACATAGAGCGCAAATATCATCTCATTAGAGAGATCGTGCAACGAGGGGACGTGATCGTCACGAAGGTAGGCTCTGAGCACAATATTGCTGATCCATTTACGAAGGCTCTCACGGCTAAAGTGTTCGAGGGTCATCTAGAGGGTCTAGGTCTGCGAGATATGTACATAGAATAATCTAGGGCAAGTGGGAGAAGTGTAATGGGTATTGTGAATGCCCTAATTTATTGTATTTATCTGTATTTTCATGTATTATACAGTATTAATACAAACTACTATTCCTACATCAATGATTATTCATTCAATTTTGATTGTTCATGTACATTGCCCACTAGAGTTTTAGTTCAAGTGGGAGTTGTTGGGTTTTATGCCCTAAAACTTGTAGATAGTAAATGAAACAAATTAATCGATCTCAATAAAGTGTTATTTGAGTAATTTAGTAATTTGGTTATTGAATAATCGAGTTTGCATTAATAAACCCTAAATCCAATAAACTAAGATCCAAGGTTGTTTAAATGAAACTTGGACTAGTATGTGGGGACATACAGGGATCAGTGTCCAAGTAACAACCTAAAAGGTCTATAGTATAGGGATAAGGTTAGGTACCTTATCCTAGTGACACTATGTGATACGACCCCCCTTGTATCCGATACAGATGCAATGATCCAAAGCATCCATGTAGGAGACATGTGGGTGGGGGTATCCTATGCAATGAGTTTGCATAAGACCGGACCGCGAAATAGTAACCACTAGATGTAACGCCGTTAACTAGTTTAGGTTTCTATTTCAATAGGATGACCTAGGTAACTCAATCTCAATCCTGAGTCTGTTATGAACCCCTTTTAAGAGGGATTGTCCTTAGATATGTATGGGTGAGAGTGGCCAGTTCGCCGACTCAATAAGCCTACCATTTCAGGGGCAAGACCGAATGGGGGCTGGGAACATAACAGTACAAGATGGAATTCACTCCTTCCCCTATTGGGGTAAGTAGATGTGTGTTCCCTTAAGGGCTGATTCTAGGGCTTGAACAAAGGCGCGTCGTCCTCTCCTAGCCTGAGAGGAACTCTTGTTTAGTGGTTGGACCCTAAACAACTTGTTCATTAGAGGAATCAGTGGTACTTAAGGAACCAGAGGTAACCCAGGGGTAAAACGGTAATTTGACCCAGCTGGTGTTACGAACACACGTGAAGGATTGACTTACTGCTTGGGCGATATCCATGGACACAGAAATATTCTACAGTGAGAAGAGTGCAGCTATGGGTCTTTAGTGGAGTGACCCATAGTTAACGAATGTTGACTAAACTTGGTCAATGAGTTTGGCCAATTAGTCTCGTATCGTTGGAGCTTCTGATCTGTAGGTCCATTAGGTCCCACTGGTAGCTCGTAAAGAGACTTGAGGCAATTAAGTATAAATTGTAAATTGAAAATGTTCAATTTATTTGGGGAATTGTATAATGTATATTGATGCATTATAATATAAAGTTTATGAAACTTTATAATATAATTTTTGAATTAATTTCAAAAATTAATTCTTGAGAGAAAATATTTGAAAGAGTTCAAATAAATTTAATATGAATTGGATTCATATTAATTTTAATTTTAATAAAATCCCTAAGATTAAATATATGATATTTAATTGGGAAAATTAATTAATTATGGAATTAATTAATTATTTTTTAAAATTAGAGATTTTTTCCTATTAGGAAAGAAAATATTTGAAAGAGTTCAAATAAATTTAATATGAATTGGATTCATATTAATTTTAATTTTAATAAAATCCCTAAGATTAAATATATGATATTTAATTAGGGAAAATAATTAATTATGGAATTAATTAATTAGTTATTAAAATTAGAGACCTTTTCCTATTAGGAGAAGGTCTTCCTTTTCCTATTAGGAACAAGGTCTTGGCTTTTACCTATAAATAGGACCCCTGGGGTGGGGTGAAAGACATCTCATTCATTCTCCTTCTCTCAGAGAATTCCACTCAAGACTTCCTCTAGACTCACACCAGTCTCCTGCCTCTAGAAGTCTCAGAGTCATACCGGTGTAGCCATAGTGGTGGTGTTCACACTAGTTCGTGATTAATTCACATGCAGTTGGTGAATTTAATCTGAGTCGTCAACGAGAGTAAGTAATTTGTTACTTTATAAATTAGATTTAGATCTAATATTTTTGTATGCTTAGCCTTAATATATATTTAGAATAGTTCTAATATTATTGCCAATGTATTGGTATTTTAGATTAAACAAAATTAATTACGAATCGGTCCCAACCACGCTTCCGCTTTATAGAATTACGGAATTCCAATCCTTCAACTCCTACTCGTCTTTAGGGATAGTAGAGAGGTTGTTCCCTTAAGTACTAACTCCAAAACGTGAACAAAGGCGCGCCGCCCTCTCATTGGCTCGAGAGGTTATAGGTTTCGTGGTCGGACCACAAACCAATTGTTCATTAGGGACTCAGTGAAGGCTTAAGGAATAAGAAGTGCTATAGGAGTAAAACGGACTTTTGACCTTACTATAGTTACGAACAACCTGTGAAGGATTGACTTACTAATCACTGTTATATCGAGTGGACAAAATATCTACAGTGAGGGGAGTTCAGCTACGGGCTATAGTGGAGTGTCCCGTTAGTTAGCGAATTTTGGTTAACTTAGATTGAAAGAGTTCAGCCGGTTAATCTCGGATCGTTGGAGCCCATGATCTGTAGGTCCATTAGGTCCCCCTGGTAGCTCAATCAGATCTAACCTTAGAACAGAGTGATGAAAGAATTTGAAAGTCGTGCAAATTCGATTAAGGGAGATAACGTTAATTATATTCGATATAATTTAAACGTGTCGGTTTAATTGTTGATTAATTAAACCATATTTTAAAAGAGAGATATAGTTATTTAAATATGGTTTAAATATTGGAAAATGTATTCGATACATATTCGGTTTAAATTTGAATAGTCATTCAAATTTATCGATTTTAAGAGAAGACGAGATTGGTGTATATAACTAGTTTAATATTTGATATTAAAGTAATATAATTAATTAAATTATTTAGTTAATTAAATTTAGAAATTGAAAATTAAATTAATTTAAATTAATTACTTGAATTAATTTAAATGATAATTATGAAAAAACAATTTCATTTTCAATTATTTTATCCAAGAGCCAAATTATAAAGGAGTGACACCAATCCTTGCAAATGGGATTTGTTGGCCAAGTTTGAAGCTTCATTTATAAGCTTTCTTCATAAAAAAATTCAAGAAGAAGAACTTCATTTTTGGCTGAAGAAAAATTCATGGAAAAAGCTGGAAATTTTTCTCTCAAACCCACATCTATCTCAAGCTTATTTTCTCTCTCAAATTCATCATGCTCGGGTTCCCACAAGTCCGTTCTAAGGCCGGAGAATAGCGGGGAAGATCTCGGTGGTCTTCCATGAGCTGTTCGTGTAAAGAAACATCCGGTGAGATCCACGAATTTGAAGTTCAAAGGTTAGTTTTATAACGCCGTGTTTTTGTTCTTGTTTTAAACATGCTTTTAATCCTCAAAATTATTGAAAATCAAGACCCAAGATCCGCTAACGCTTCCGCTCGAGTGTTCTTCACTCCTTCAATTCTTAATGCTTTAATCTCTTGATCATGGATTAATTGATGCGTTGGTCTAAATTGATACTCAACAGATAGAATTTAGATTAGATCCAAATTGCATGGCTAATGATTTCTTGGAGCACGAGAGTGAAAGAGAATTGTTAGAAATTGAAAATTAAGTTGCTTAATGCCATACTATTATTAATTAAGGAAATGGACACATGAATTAGTTATGTTAGTATGAGATGTGGAGGAACTTGAAAGAGAATTTCACTTAAAATTACTTCTAGATTTATTGAATTGAAGAATTGTAGTTACATTCATCCAATTATTTGAGCGACAAATCAAAAATGCTAGTTAACACCCTAGGTCAAGTCCCCTTAATAGGATACTTCCATTTATTTGCATGATTCCTTTAATTTCTTGTTAATTCTTTATTTCTTTAAAGTTGAGTTTCTAAATAAAATTAAACATGATGGTTCTTGGTAATTAATGGAATTAAATCAATTTCACTGAGGATTCGATACTCGGAATACTTTCCGTTTTAATATTACTTGGGCAACAGTACGCTTGTGGGAAAGTGTAACAGCGGTCTCAGCCTACTTAGCATTTATTTCTCTTTTCCCTTTATTGTAGGAGTTTAAATGGTTTTTTTAGACTTTAGTTATTGATAGCGAGCATAGCTAGCTATCTTTACGTATTAAATTTAGCTAGTCTTTGATGATTATTGGCCATTTTATTGCACTTAATTGTTTATTTTTTAGGAAAGTGTTGATTAGAGTTAAAACGTGGAATAAGAATTAATCGGGTGTTCGGGACGTGAAAAGATGCCAAAGAACCGAAAAGATTCAAGTAACAAGGAGCCAAGAGAGGGCATTCTGCCCATTAGCGTCGAGACGCCACTCTTGGAGCGTCTCGACGCTACGTTTCCTTAATGAGAATACGCGGCAGACTCACAGCGTCTCGACGCTGTGATAGGAAGCGTCTCGACGCTACCGCATTTCCTTTTCAGACACGCGCGTACAAGAGGCAGCGTCGAGACGCTGTCTTAATAGCGTCTCGACGTTACGACGAAAATCTGCTATATAAGTTTATTTTCGGCTAGGTTTTTGGGGACTTCGATTTGGGACTTCTTGGAGCCGAAAAACAGGACAGAATAGAGGCTATTGAGGCTGAAACAAAGGGAGCGAGGTGGAAATCAACCTATTGTTCGTGGGGATCGTGACGGGGACGTTCGGTCTTGGCCTACAACGAGTCTATTTCTCTTTTCCCTTTCTTTAGTTAGTTTTGATGGCTGTTTTAGACTCTCGCTATATTGTAACGTTGTGTATGAGTAGCTAGGCTTTAATTCTTAGGGATTGATGTAGCCGTTGGGCACGTTATGGATTGATTTACTGTTTTTATGCTATTAATTTCATTTATGCATATGTTGTATCCTTAATGCTTTCGATTTACTGGCCATAAATTGATTGATGTTTATATTTGAATCTAACTCGGGAGAGAGGATTTAAATTAGTATTCCGTATGCATAACTAGAATTTAGCTAAAAATCGGGAGATTAAGGTTAATTCTAGAAATTGTTATAAAGGTTAGCCTTATTGCCTTGTATGTTTATTGGATTTAGATAGGGATATCGGGTTCAATTGCATATGGGAGACTCATGTATGCTCGGGAGAGATATGTGTGTTTTTTTGTTGCCAAGATTTATGAATCATAGTATTTGTAAATTCGTTTATTAATCCATAACTCCAATTGGTGAAATCAAATCCCTAAGACCAATTCTTCCCATTAGATTGTCACTTTTAGCTTTAATTTTGTGTTTGATTGAATCATATTCTCATTCTATTTGATTCCCTAAATAAAATTGGTCAAAAGTATCTTCGATAATTAAAATTTGGCTAGACACCAATCCAGAGGACGACATTCGATTGCAAAATCACTATATTATTACTTGACCCGTACACTTGCGGTAAGCAATTTGCACATCAAGTTTTTGGCGCCGTTGCCGGGGATTGGCATATTTAGTCAATTTTAATATCGTATAAAAATTGTCCGGTCTTAGTTTAGGGTGTATTTTATTGTTTTTTTTTTTGTGATTTTTGTTATTTTTTTTTTAGGTAGTTGCATTTTCTCCTCTGTTAGATTTTTTTTCCATATTTGTTTGATTTTTCCATTGTTAGAATTTTGTTTTAATTTTCTCCTTTGTAGAGTAGTTTTTCCTTAATTGTTTGTTTCCTTATTTGATTTTTTCCATATTTTTTTTTGCACTCCTTATTTGTTATTTTTCTTCCTTTTATAGATTATATTTTCCTTATTTAGATTGATTATTTTCCTGTTCTTGTTTCTTTCCTAATTTATTTTCGTTCCTTTTTCTTTTATTTTCCTTTTTAGGTTAGGTTAGATTGTGAATGCGAAAGGTTAGGGAATTGGCCTTAGTTCCCTTAGATCTAGAGATCGAAAGAACTTTCAATAGACTTCGAAGGGAAAATCAAGAAAACATCCAAATGGCCAATCCTAATCCTGAAGAACCTAAGCCCATCAGGGACTATTTTCAGCCGATCTTTCAAGAGCAATAGTCGGGGATTGTCTATGCCCCAATTAATGCTAATAATTTTGAGTTGAAAACAGGTCTCATTCAGATGGCTCGAGACTGTGCCTACAGGGGATCGCCCATGGAGGATCCAAATTCTCATCTGAAATTCTTCCTAGACATCTGTGGGACGGTAAAGTTAAATGGTGTTTCTGAAGATGCCATTCGCTTACGTTTATTTCCTTTTTCGTTGCAGGACAAAGCAAGGGACTGGTTACAATCTATTCCACCTGGGAGCATTACCACTTGGGATGCTTTGGTCTAGGCATTCTTAAAGATGTTCTTTCCTCCTGCCAAGACGGTCAAGCTGAGGACCGAAATTGGGACATTCCAGCAACAATTCGATGAGCAGTTGTTCGAGGCTTGGGAGAGATTTAAAGAGCTGCTAAGGAAGTGCCCTCAGTACGGATACCCTGACTGGCTACAGGTTCAATTATTTTACAATGGATTAACTCCTAGCACGAAAACTATTGTTGATGCAGCTGCAGGTGGGACTCTGTTGTCCAAAACTGTTGAGAGTGCTAGGACTTTGTTAGAGGATATGGCCACCAACAGCTATCAGTGGCCATCTGAGCGGTCGGGACCCAAAAAGATTGCTACTGGAGTGTTTGAGATCGATAACGTAAGTGCACTTCAGGCCCAGATGTCTTCCCTGGCCAATGCATTCTTAAAATTTTCAGCTACAGGGAGCGTTCAAACGATCGAGTCTGCAGCTGCCCTCGCATCCCAGACTCGGGAGGAAAATCTCGAGCAAGTTCAGTATGTTTCGAATTTTAATTCTAGGGGGTATAATAATAATTCCACACCTACACATTATCACCCTAGCAATAGAAATCATGAGAATTTTTCCTATGCTAATAATAAGAATGTTTTAAATCCTCCTGGCTTCACTCCTAAACAAGAAGGTAAACAATCTTTAGAAGATCTTGTTGGAGCTTTTAGTGCAGAATCAAGTAAAAGGTCAACCAAGCTTGAGGAAGCCGTGATTGCCATAAACAACACTGTCAATGGCCATTCTGCAGCCATTAAGAACATAGAGAATCAGCTGGGACAACTGGTAAGTGTTGTCAACACCATGAATAAAGGTAAAGCCCCAGCTGAACATGAGAAATCTTTTTTGGAGTACTGCAAGGCCGTATCTGTGCATTATGAGGAGGAGACTACATCAGCTGTGAAAGAGGAGACTACTGAACCAGAGGAACTCACAGGAGGAGTTGAAGAAGGCACCACCTCAAACGAAGCTGAAAAGCTTAATCCTGAGCCTTCTATTCCTTCTCCTACTGTTTTAGTTCCTAAATCAAAGAAAAAGAAAAATTCTAAGGTTAAGTTTGACAAGTTTTTAGATGCTTTTATGGGTTTGCATGTTAATATTCCTTTTTCAGATGCCTTGGAGCAGATGCCTCACTACAGAAAATTCATGAAGGAATGGCTCAACAAGAAGAAAAAGGAAAAGCAGTTGGAGACTGTATATCTTGCATCGACGTGCAGTGCTCGTGTCCAACAGGGAGTACCAGAGAAATTGTCTGACCTAGGGAGTTTTACCATTCCTTGTAATTTTGGTACTTTTTCATGTAGAGCACTATGTGATCTGGGGGCTAGCATAAATATAATTCCTCTATCATTATGTAAAAAGCTTAACATAGGAGACATAAAATCTACTTCTGTTAGACTTCAGTTGGCTGACCAGTCTGTGGTTAGTCCATATGGGATGGTTGAGAATATTCTGATTAAAGTAGGTAGATTTTTCCTTCCTGTTGATTTCTTTGTCCTAGATATTAAAGAGAATCCTGCTATGCCTATCATATTAGGGAGACCATTCCTTGCTACAGGGAGGGTTATAATTGATATTGAACCCAGGGAGCTAATCATAAGAGTCCAACAGGAGAAGGAAGTTTTAAAAGCTTTTGAGGACCCCAAGAACACATCAGATACAATGATGGTGGGCTACAGGAGAGGTGCTAGGAAGAGCACCAGTGATGGAAAATCTGACAGGAGACCACCCTGATGCATATTTGGTCAACACGTCGAGCTAATGACGTTAAACAAGCGCTTATGAGAGGCAACCCAAGTGAGTTAGTTATTTCTTTCTTTTGAGTTTTATTTATTGTTTATGTCTATTTTGTAGGTCTTGTTTTCTTTCTCTCCTTTGCTTTCAAGCTGTCAAGATTCCAAGCATTCAGTCAAGAAGTCATCATCATTCCAGGCCAGTATTGTTCACTCCTTTCATTCGTTTATTGTTCTCATGCTTGTTTATGCCTTATTTTCTTTATACATTGAGGACAATGCATAAGTTTGGGGGTGGATTAGCATGTTTGTGGAGCCCTTGAGCATCTGAGTTCGGGTTATAGTTTTGAGCTTTCTTTGAATTATGCATATGGTTGTTTTTTGGATGCTACTTTTGCATGATTATGATGTCCTAGGATAAGCTTTCTTGTCAATTTTCAAGCTTGTGATGAGTTGTAAGCATGAATGCCCAAAAAGGGAGACTTTTTAAATTTTTCTAGGAGATGGCTTGCATGAGTAGAGTATTTGTCTTGGCTAGATTTGGATTTGAATGCTTAGGAGCGAATTATTAGGTTCATATGCTTGTTGTCACCTCGATAGGTGTAGGGAAGAGCTAAAAAGTTAATGTTTTGCAAATTGGGCATGTTTGATCTTGCTTAGGAGGAAAGAAAAGAATATATGCTATTTATGCTCATAAAGAAAAAAAATCATTCTTGTTGTTACTGTTGAAAAAATTATTATGCCATGGCCTATGCACAGTTTGCAATGTTTAATAAAGATTAAGGCAAAAAGAGCTACCCCTGTTGTGATCAGTTAGGCCAACCAGAGAAAACTCAGGTTAAGGGTCCCTGCAATGGGTGTGTGAAAGGTAGTGCCACATTTACATGCTTAATTTAATTATTAATTATAAGCACCTAAGTATGGAGATAAACAAGCTAATTTGTTTCATTAACTCATTAGTGAAACCTTAGTGCCAGTGTAGAGGGAAGATGAGCTGAGAGTTTAATAATCCAATCCCGGGCTAGTAGAGTCTGATCTTGTTGAGTTAGATCTCGCTTGTGCAAGTTAATTTTGGAAAAATTTTAATTTGTCTCCCTCATTGGTCCTTGTGTGCATGTCTCTTGCTTGCTTGGTTATTGACTTTTGAGCCTTGAGGATTGAGTTATGATTGTTGTGTTGGGTTTTATGCCCTAAAACTCGTAGATAGTGAATGTAACCGTTGACCGGATATTAATGAAATAATATTGATATATTTTTCCATTAATTGTTATTAGTTATTTTATATTTGTCTTTGCAAAATAATAACCCTAATCCAATAAACTAGACATCCAAGGTTGTAATATGAGTCTTGAACTATATGTAGCGACATATGGGATCATTGTTCAAGAAACAGCCTAAAGGGTCTATAGTATAGGGATAAGACTGGGTGCCTTATCCTGGTGACACTATGGATACGGCCCACTTTGTATTTGATACAAACGCTGCGATCCAACGCGTTCGTGTAAGAGACATGCGAGTGGGGGTATCCTATGCAATGAGTTTGCATAAGACCGGACAGCGAAATAGTAACCACTGGTTATAACACCGTTAACTAGTTGGTTTTCTATTTCACTAGGACGACCTAGACAACTTAGTCTTAATCCTGAGTTGATTATGGACTCCTGCTCATGAGAGATTGTCCTTTGATTTGTATGGGTGAGAGTGGCCAATACGCCGACTCAATAAGCCTACGACTTTGGGGACAAGACCGAATGGGGAGCTGGGAACATAATCATACAAGATGGAATTCACTCCTTCCCGACTTTAGGGAAGCAGATGAGTGTTCCCTTAAGTGGTTACTCCGAGTCTTGAACAAAGGGCCCTACCCTCTCAATGGCACGAGAGGGTTTTCTGTTTGATGGTTGGACCACAAACAGGTTTTTCATTAGAGGAGAATTGGTACTTAAGGAAATAGAGGTAACTGATAGCGAGCAGAAATGTCGCTATTTTAATCTCAATTTATTAAGCTTTTTGGTGCTTTAATCGTGTTTTTAATGAATATATTTAATGAATTTTGTTATTGGGTCCTTAGGAGCTAAGTTGGTGATTTTGGGAGAAAAAGAGCCAAAATTGAAGTAATTTTAGCCCAAATCAAAGTTTGAAGCAATTGGAAGCCCAAAGAAGACATCCATGAAGAAAAGACCAAGAGAAATGAAGAAGAAGGCCCAAAAATCAGCCCAAAAAGGAAGCTGAAAATTCTGGAAATCTGGACAGCATCGAGACGCTTAGCAAGGCAGCGTCGCGACGCTGCCCTTTCTTGTTGCCCAAGCCGCGTGCGCAGCAGCGTCGCGACGCTACCCCTATTCCAGGCCTATAAATAGGCGCCCTTGGGTGCCTCATTTCTCATCAATCAAACCATCAATCAATTCATCCTTTCTTTCCTTTCTTAGGCTCCTTTTTTGGAGCCCCTCTCAAGGCCTTTGAGCCTTTTTGAGAGGATTCTTCTAGTGGGAAAATTTTGGGAATTTTGGGGAGCAATCTTAGAGGCTCGAGGAATAGTCAGCGGGGGCTCGAAGCGTCAGCGACGGGTTTTTCGACGGTCAATTCCTTTCCTTTTATGCTCTTTAATATGCTTTCCCTTGTAATTATTGTGAATATTATGTATAGCTAAACCCCAATTTGGGGTCTTGAAATGAAATGATAGTCAAAATATTGTTATAATTTCTTGTCTCTTGCCCATGTCCTAATTATTTGTATGGATGTGCTTAATGCTTTACTCAATCTGGCCAATTGTGTAATGATTCGATTCTTAATGGAAACTCGACGGAGAGAAATTAGGATAGATCATAATCCATGCAACTAGTTTAATTGCCCGTTGTGACACCAGGATTAGTTGATTAAACTTAGATTCCTAAAATGAATCAGAGCGTAATAATTAATGATTTTTAATAGCGCTAAGGACACTTAGGTTGTTGAAATGAATTAATTACAATTAGGGGAAACCGACAGGAGAACCTATGTGATTAACGGAGATTCTAGGATTATAATTAGTTGGGCAATGTGATAGGATAATTATAGCAATTATTTAGCTAATCATCGATTTTCAAGACCCCTCTTCCCACTTAAAGAAAACTCTTTCTCCACATTTTAATTTTTTTGATTGATCAATTTGTTTCCATTAATTGTCTTGAATTTAAGTCCTTTTTATTGCATGAAAGTGGTCCCTGAATATTATTTCACCTAAGTATTTTCAGTGCTCAAGAGAATTTTAATTATTTGCTTAAGTTTCGCTTCGCCTCCCTGAGGATTCGATACTCGGAATACTTTCCGTTTTATATTACTTGTGACGACCCGTGCGCTTGCGGATAATCGCCCACCAAGTTTTTGGCGCCGTTGCCGGGGAGGCTTGATTTTTAAGCAAAAATTAATTTTTCTTGACATCGAAAAGAAAAGGGTAAATGGTAATTTAGGTGTAAATATTTTTCTTTCATCATTTTGTGAATATTATTTTATTTTCATTTTTGTTTGGTTCTTTTTGTTATCTGGGAGCATTGTATGCGAAGAAACAAGGTGGTTGATTTGTTTCCGCTAGATCTTGAGATTAACAGGACTCTTAAATCCATTAGAAGAGAAAAAAGATTAGCAGAAGCGATGGCCCACCAAGAAGAAGCTCCCAAGGCAATTAGAGATTTTCTGCAGCCAGTTCTTCCTACCGAGAATTCTGGAATTGTCTATGCCCCTATCCAAGCTACAAATTTTGAGCTAAAAACAGGGTTGATTCAGATGGCACGCGATAACTCGTTCAAGGGACATCCTTCCGAGGACCACCACTCTCATCTGCGATCATTCCTAGAAATATGCGGGACGGTAAAGATGAACGAAGTTCCGGCCGACGCGATCAGATTGAGGCTATTTCCATTTTCCCTACAGGATAAAGCAAAAGATTGGCTCGAATCAGTCGAGACGGGCAGCATCAGTACTTGGGACGAGCTTGCCCAGGCTTTTCTGACAAAATTTTTTCCATCGGCTAAGACTACCAAGCTCCGAACTGAAATTGGAACATTCAGACAGCTTGACGAGGAGCAGTTATACGAAGCGTGGGAAAGATATAAGGAAATGCTTAGGCGATGCCCCCAACACGGATATCCTTATTGGCTTCAGGTACAGTTATTTTATAATGGATTAAACCCCTCCACAAAGACAGTCCTTGACACATCAGCAGGAGGGAGTTTTCTTTCAAAAACAGTGACAGAAGCCAAAGACCTGCTTGAGGAAATGGCGGCAACAAGTTATCAATGGCCGACGGAGAGAGGAACAGTTACAAAAAAGGCTGGATTATATGAATTGGATGAATCAAGTTCACTGAAAGCGCAACTGGCATCTCTGACCAATGCACTAAACAAATTAACGTCATCTGAGGTGGTCAAGTCCATTTCCACCTTAGCTGAAGGTCATTCAAAGAAAGAAGGTCAAGATGTGGAAGAAGTTCAATACATAGGAAATAGATCATATACTCAAGGAGTACCAAACTTCTACCACCCCAGTCTGCGCAATCACAAGAACTTCTCATATGCGAATACAAAGAATGTTTTGCAGCCACCCCCAGGTTTTGCATCAACGAGTACTCCTGAAAAGAAAAATAATCTGGAGCAGATGGTGGCTTTATTCATCAAGGAACAAAGAATATTGAATGTGAATCTCCAAACATCAGTAAACAACCACGACGCAGCTCTAAAGAATATGGAAGTACAGATAGGTCAGATTGCTTCAGCAGTAAATGCCCTTCAAAAGGGAAAATTTCCAAGTGATACTGAGCCTAACCCGAAAGAGCAGTGTAAGATGGTGGTTCTGAGAAGTGGCAGAAGACTGGAGGACAGTTCAGAGAAGAAAAAGAAAAAAAGAAGAGAGAAGGGATGAAGATGAAGGGACTGAGGCACAAAAAGCCTCCTCTGAAAGGTTCCAACATCCTCCCAACTCTATTGAAGTAAAATGTGATTTTTCTAACAGCTTTGCAGGTAGAAAAGAAGATGAGAGGCAGAATGACAATAAGAAGCTGACTGAGGAAGAAGTGGTTCCATGCAACCACCATGACAGAGGTTCGTATATTAGCCCGCCTAAGCGGAGGGGCGAATGTCCAACCTTTGATTACAGGGAGTTACCTTTTCCTCAAAGATTTAAGAATGTCAAATTAGATGAACAATTTCAAAAATTCTTAGAAATGTTTAAAAAGTTGTCTGTGAATATTCCATTGGTAGAAGCTTTGTATAATATGCCAAACTATGGAAAATTCATGAAGGAAATGCTTTCTAGAAAGAAAAATCTGAAAAAAGAAGTTTTTAATTTATCTGAGAGTAGCAGTACTATTATTTCTGGTAGGATACCCTCTAAGCAGAAAGATCCAGGGAGTTTTACTGTTCCCTGCACCATAGGAGAAGTATCCTTTGATAGGGCTTTATGTGATTTAGGAGCAAGTATAAATTTGATGCCCTACTCTGTATACAGGAAGATTGGTTTATCAGGTATGACAGACACCGACGTCACTCTCCAGCTTGCTGACAGATCGATTACCCACCCGATGGGTGTTGTGGAGGACGTGTTGGTGAAAGTCAACAAATTCATCTTCCCTGTAGATTTTGTGGTACTGGACATGAAGGAGGACAAAGAAGTGCCAATTATCTTAGGCAGACCTTTCCTAGCCACTGGTAAGGCTGAGATTAGCGTGCATACAGGTAAGCTTACCTTGAACATTGATGATGAAAAAGTCGTGTTTAGTATTTTTGGCCAAGATGAATCTGTTTGTAGTTTGCATACATGTTTCTCTGTTGGGCCTGAATACTTGACTGATGACGATGAAGAGGTAGACTATAATCTTGGCCTAGGCTTAGGAGAAATGCTTGTTGATAATATGGATTTTGATCATGATGCATATATGGATAATCCTCCGTTTGAAAATGATTTGGATCTGCCTGACTTTGAAAATGAATTAGACTTGCCTGCTTGTGAAAATGAAAGATCTGCAGTTGATGATTTACCTTCCTTTGAAAATGAATTGGAATTGCCTGAAATGAATGATTTTGATGATGATATTGAATTGCCTGACATTGAGCATGAACATAAAAGGCATAAAAAAGATTGCTCGATAGATAATTTTGAGTCTGACCATGATTACAGTGAATCTATTGAGTCTGATCTTGACATTTCTGAATGCATGAATCCTAACAATGTGAATACTTTCTTTTCATGTCCTGATGATGTGTATAGCATAGAATCTGACCCAGAAGAACTTGAATCTGTGCATAGTATAGAATCTGATCCTGAAATTCTTGAATTCTTTAATTCTTCTGATGATGAGTCATGTGATAGCTTAGTTGAATCATTTTTTAATTCTGAGTCTGTAGGATCTACTGAGCATGTAGATATTTTTTCTGATGAATGGACTGGCATGATTGATAGGCCATCTCTAGATCCTAGACCAGTAGATATTATAACGCTTGATGACTCTGTTAACAACTGTTTTAAGAATAGAGATTTAGAAAAGAGATTTGATGCGGCTGATTATTTTCTAAAATGTTATTATGAGAATCTCTTTAGTGAAGATGGGCCAGGGGAAAGTTTTTTTTTCTCCCCTGTTTGTAGTTTGCAATTCGGTGCGTGATTTCTTGCAGGGCCCGGAGGATGATGAAAATTTTTATTTTGAGCCTCCGTAAGCGTGCCGAGCCTAGTCTAGCTAAAGACGTTAAAGAAAGCGCTGCTTGGGAGGCAACCCAAGGATTAAAGTAGTTAGTTGTTTTTGCGGTAAATAATTTTCTTTGCTCCGTGATCCAATTTTGTTTTGCAGGATCACCTTAGCAAATCCCAAAATTCCACATTTCCTATTTTTCATGGATCCAAAGGAAGAGGATGAAGCGCTCCTAGCTCAGGGAAGTCTCAGTATCCCTCTTTATGCTTTTCTGTTTTAAAACATTGGGGACAATGTTTAGTTTAAGTTTGGGGGGGAGGCTTCCGCTGTGTTGAGCATATTTAAATTCTGTTGGATGCATGAATAGATAGCCATGATAGCCAAGGATGTGATTTTTGAAATTTTGGAAGAAAATGGTTTAGATGTTGTGGAATCTGGGAGCACGGCAGAAATTGTGAAATTTTAAAATTTTTTGATACTTAGTTTTGATGTCTAAAGCATGCAATAGTCTTATCTAATGACATCTTTTAAAATCTAGATTCTTATTATGGTTTTCAAAGTTGTTGTCACCCCGATAGGCTTAGTTTCTAATATTAGGAAGTTCATGCTTGAATGCTCTAAAGAACTAGGTAGGAAAAAATGTCATGCCTGCTGAGAGAAAAGCAAAAGCAACAAAAAAGAAAATGTGAGAAAAAGAAAATCTGTTGAAAAAGAATTTTTGCTTGCTCAAAAGAAAAAAAGCCTAGGGGTAAAAAGAGCTACCTGCGGTGTGATCAGTTAGGCCAACCAGAGAATAAAATTCGGGTTAAGGGTCCCTGCACCGTAGTGTGAAAGCTAGTACCATTAGATATCAAAATGCAAGTTTGGGGGAGGAGCAAAAGAAAAAGAAGAGAAAAAGAAAAATCATGTGAGAAGTCTGCCCCCCCATGAAAAAAAAAAAAAAAGAAAAAAATGACAGGCACCCTAGTTACTTTTTTTTGCATGATAGAAGGACTCCGAAGTATTAGGGGCTCTTAGCCAGTGTAGGGGGAAAACAAATGGAGAAAACCATAAGACTAATCTAGGTTAGTAAAAGAATCAATAGATAAGTCTTGAGCATGCTATTCATTAATCTTAAGTTCAAACTAGTTTAAGATTTTTTTCAAGAGTATGCGGTGCTTGCTTATTCCACTTGCATGTTTTCCATTCGATCCTAAGAATTCCAAAATCATTGATGGTTGAGCGATTCTATTTCATGCATCTTTAGAATTTATTTTGCTCGGGACTAGCAAAAGCTTAAGTTTGGGGGTGTGATAGCGAGCAGAAATGTAGCTATTTTAGTCTCAATTTATTAAGCTTTTTGGTGCTTTAATCGTATTTTTAATGAATATATTTAATGAATTTTGTTATTTGGTCCTTAGGAGCTAAGTTGGTAATTTTGGGAGAAAAAGAGTCAAAATTGAAGTAATTATTAGCCCAAATCAAAGTTTGAAGCAATAGGAGGCCCAAAGAAGGCATCCATGAAGAAAAGACCAAGAGGAATGAAGAAGAAGGCCCAAAAATCAGCCCAAAAAGAAGCTGAAAAATCTGGAAAATCAGGACAGCGTCGAGACGCTTAGCAAGGCAGCGTCGCGACGCTGCCCTTTCTTGTTGCCGAAGCCGCGTGCGCAGCAGCGTCGCGACGCTTAGCAAGGCAGCGTCGCGACGCTACCCCTATTCTAGGCGCCCTTGGGTGCCTCATTTCTCATCAATCAAACCATCAATCAATTCATCCTTTCTTTCCTTTCTTAGGCTCCTTTTTTGGATCCCCTCTCAAGGCCTTTGAGCCTTTTTGAGAGGATTCTTCTAGTGGGAAAATTTTGGGAATTTTGGGGAGCAATCTTAGAGGCTCGAGGAATAGTCAGCGGGGGCTCCAAGCGTCAGCGACGGGTTTTTCGACGGTCAATTCCTTTCCTTTTATGCTCTTTAATATGCTCTCCCTTGTAATTATTGTGAATATTATGTGTAGCTAAACCCCAATTTGGGGTCTTGAAATGAAATGATAGTCAAAATATTGTTATAATTTCTTGTCTCTTGCCCATGTCCTAATTATTTGTATGGATGTGCTTAATGCTTTACTCAATCTGGCCAATTGTGTAATGATTCGATTCTTAATGGAAACTCGACGGAGAGAAATTAGGATAGATCATAATCCATGCAACTAGTTTAATTGCCCGTTGTGACACCGGGATTAGTTGATTAAACTTAGATTCCTAAAATGAATCAGAGCATAATAATTAATGATTTTTAATAGCGCTAAAGACACTTAGGTTGTTAAAATGAATTAATTACAATTAGGGGAAACCGACAGGAGAACCTATGTGATTAACGGAGATTCTAGGATTATAATTAGTTGGGCAATGAGATAGGATAATTATAGCAATTATTTAGCTAATCATTGATTTTCAAGACCCCTCTTCCCACTTAAAGAAAACTCTTTCTCCACATTTTATTTTTTGATTGATCAATTGTTTTCATTAATTGTCTTAATTTAAATCCTTTTTATTGCATGAAGTGGTCCCTAAATATTATTTCACCTAAGTATTTTCAGTGCTCAAGAGAATTTTAATTATTTGCTTAAGTTTCGCTTCGCCTCCCTGAGGATTCGATACTCGGAATACTTTCCGTTTTATATTACTTGTGACGACCCGTGCGCTTGCGGATAATCGCCCACCAGTAACCCAGGGGTAAAACGGTAATTTGACCCAGCTGGTGTTACGGACACTCGTGAAGGACTAACTAGTCGATATTGGTCTAGATCCGTGGACACAGAAAATATGTCTGCAGTGAGAAGAGTGCAACTGTGAGTCTATAGTGGAATGTACACACAGTTAACGAATATTGATTAATGTGGTTAATGAGTTTGACCAATTAATCTCACATCGTTGGAGCTTCTGATTTGCAGGTCCATTAGGTCCCACTGGTAGCTGATAGCGAGCATAGCTAGCTACTTTTACTTATTTAATTTAGCTAGTCTTTTATGATGTTTGGGCCGTTTTATTGTGCTTTATTGTTTATTTTGTAGGAAATGGTTGATTGGAGCTATAATGCCATATTAGAGTTAATCGGGTGCTCGGGGCGTGAAAAGATGCAAAGGAATGAAAAGAGTAAAAGAAGAAAAAAGTCAAATCTCGGTCAACAGCAGGCTAGCGTCGAGACGCTAGCTCTTGAGCGTCTCGACGCTCACATTCCATATCAGATTAGGCGCGTAAAGCTCACAGCGTCGAGACGCTGTGATAGGAAGCGTCCCGACGCTACCGTTTTTCCCTTATTCAGAACGCGCGTATAAGAGGCAGCGTCTCGACGCTAAGACGAAAAAAATAGAATAAAAGCTTATTTTCGGCTAGGTTTGAAGGGAGTTCGATTTGGGACCTTGGATAGCCGTAAACAGGACAGAAAAGAGCATTTTGGAGGCTGAAAACTAAGGGAGAGACTTGGAAATCAACCCATTGTTCGTGGGGATCGTGACGGGGACGTCGGATTCGGCCTATATTGAGTTTTCTTTTCCCTTTCCTTTCTTTAGTTAGATTTATGGCTTTCACATGTTTAGTTGAGCTTGTATTTACATTCATGATTAGCTAAACTTGTAGCTTAGGGATTGATGTAGTTGATTAAGTTTATGGATTGATTTATGGTTTAAGTTGTGCAATGTTATTGTGTTTGTAATCTTGATTTAATGCTTTCAATTAATTGGCCATTAGTTGAATGATGTAAGTTTCGAATCTAGCTCGGGAGAGGGGATTTGATTTAGACTTACTCAAGATTGCATGAATAAAGTTTACTTTCTAATTCATGACGGTTTTAGATTAACTTTAGAATTGGTTGAAAGATCTCATTGCCTTGCATGTTAATAACTTAGATAGGGATATCAAGTTGGTTAATTTGCAAGAGAATCAATTATACTCGGGAGAGGTAATTGTGATTGAAGGGTCTTTGGCTCATAATTCCATTGTGCATAATAACTTATTCCTTAAAATCAATCCTAAACTAAATCGGCGAAATCAATTCCCTAAGTAGTTTTCCCAATTGAATTTCCATTCTTTTTACTTGCTTTGCTTTAGTCTTTATTATCGTCTATTCATCACTTTTTTTATCCCTAAATAAAATTGAGCGAGATTATTCATAATACTTGATTTGCTTAAAAATCCAATCCAGAGGACGACATTCGAATTTACTTTCACTATATTATTACTTGACCCGTGCGCTTGCGGTTAGCAAAAGTCCACATCAAGTTTTTGGCGCCGTTGCCGGGGATTGGCACATTTAGCTAGATTAATATCGTGGAAAAATTGTTCGGTCTTAATTTAGGGTGTATTTTATTTTTTTAATTTTTATTTTGTAGATAGATTGCATTTTTTTCCCTTATTTGTTTTTCTTTCCATATCCTAGGGGCCAAAATTAACTGGTTCTAAATTAATGTAATTTAATGCTTTATTTTATCCTAGGGGCCAAAATTAACCGGTTCAATTGCTATTTATATGCTTTATGGATGTCATATAGAATATTTAATCCCACCTTAGGTTATAAACATGCTCATGCATTTTTTATATATTATAAATTGTTATAATGTATGTTTAAATGCATGGATTTGTTTTCATATTTTTTAATATAAGTGTATATTAATTATATGAAAAATTGGAAAGCATGAAGCATGTCATTACTTAAATTAAATATAAATAGTTATGTTTAATGTGATGAATGAAGCATGCTTGATTGATTTTCTTGATTGACTTATAATTGTCATATTAAAAGAAAATCAATATTGCATGAAGCATGAAACATCCATAGTTAATATTATAATTGTTATATTATTCATGCAATTAGTGTGGTTTAATTATTTAATTTGAATGAGATTATTGAATGAATTAAACCCTAGATTCTTGATTATAGGATTAATCATTAAAATTTGAAATAGTTCTTTAATATTAATGATTAGAAACCGTCAATCTATAATCAAGATTTGCATGCAAACATAAGATCATAGGATAAATTGGATTAATTTTAAATTGTTTAAAATTAATTAGACCTAGATCGATTTCTAATAGGATTAGAATCTTTTCTTACTTAGAATTAAAAATAGTTTTAATTGACTAAGTAGGAAAAACATTGCTATGATTATAAGGGAACTCCACCGGTAATGTTCTGTCTAAGGCTGGGGGTATTTAAGTTGACGGTTTACGGAACACCTCCTACCTGGGAACTGACCTGGACACCGGAGTTGAATTAATCATAGTTAAATGTTAGCATGCAATGTCATTAGGTTAATTAAAAGTGTTTAATGCACCTAGATCTTTAGAGTAAAGACCTTACATTACTGAGGTTATAAGGGAACTCTCTCGGTAAAGTTCTGTCTAAGGCTGGGGGTATTTAAGTTGACGGTTTACGGAACACCTCCTACCTGGGAACTGACCCAAACATTGAGTTGAATTAACCATAGTAATGTTGACTTGCAATGTTGGGTTTATTAAAAGAAGTTTAATTCACCCAAAAGATTGCAGTTGAATCCTTTCCATAATTGTTATAATAGGATCAGACTTAGATAGATTGACTTAGCCGAATACTATTTAAGTTAAATAACCCTATATTAACCTTAGGACATTTTCAGTGGGAGGAAAGTTACAAAACGAGATTTAAATCAAGTTTTGCTCCTATGTCCCTATATTCACAACGTGAGATTCATGCTCGGCTTCGAGTCGCCTTAGGAGCGGCCTCCCTTCGGAAAGTGTTTGCATGAATCAATATCAAGGTGAATGGGAAAAACGTCTAGAGTAAGTGGGAGCGGGACACGTGTCAACGTATCCCTCGGTCTCCGCCCATGGTTCGCACTGTGAGAGTCCTGTGATCAGCATGCAGGCTGTCCTAGCGCAACCATCCCTTCGGTGGGCCTGGTCATAGGATTCGGAACATTGTGAACTCCTGAAAAGGATAGGAGCTCTTAGGCTAATCACCAACAGTTGTCTTTCCCTTCGGTAGCCTGTTGGTGCGTGCCTCTGAGATCTGAAAGTGGGAGGGTTACACTTACGAGGATGAGTTAAAAGTGTTAACAAATCCTTGACCGAACAACAGTGGCTAATGTCTATAGGAATATGAGTTATTCTGGAATTAGAATTAGCTGAGAGGTGTCTCATTTCAAAGGAGGAGTACCTGATCACCCTTCGGTGGCTGATATTCTAAACCTCTGAAACATCGTTGCAAAACTAAATCGATAGTTTAGGGTTCTGTGATTGTCAGTTTTGCTAAATTGATTGGATTGTGTGCAATTGTTTGCTTGTATGATGGGTTAAGGCAAAGATAACTAATACGGTCATTGTTTGTTTAAATTTCAGCAATGTCTTCCTCAATTGTCTCTCTGCTTAAAAATGAGAAATTAACCGACGAAAATTATGCTACGTGGAAGTTGAACCTGAATACGATTCTTGTTGTCGATGATCTGCGGTTCGTCTTAACGGAGGATTGTCCTCCAGCCCCTGCTCGTAATGCATCCCAAGCAGTTAAGGATGCTAATGACCGCTGGACAAAGGCCAATGATAAGACTCGCGTCTATATCCTAGCCAGCTTATCTGAAGTTTTGGCTAAAAGGCATGAGAGCATGGTAACAGCGAGGGAGATTATGAACTCTCTCCAGGAGATGTTTGGACAACCGTCCTATCAACTCCACCATGACGCTCTCAAATACGTTTATAGCTGTCGCATGAAAGAGGGCACGTCTGTTCGGGAGCATGTCCTGGATATGATGGTTCAATTCAACGTGGCAGAGGCAAACGGGGCGGTCATAGATGAACGTAGTCAGGTTGCATTCATCTTAGAATCTCTTCCGAAGAGTTTTCTACAGTTTAGAAGCAATAGAATGATGAATAAAATAACATTCAACCTGACTAGCCTCCTGAATGAGCTACAACTTTATCAGTCTCTTCTTAAGAACAAGGAACAGATAGAAGGAGAGGCAAACGTTGTCCACTCTAAAAGAAAGTTCGAGAAGGGTTCATCCTCTGGAACTAAATCTGTAGCCACTTCTTCAAAGAAAACTCAGAAGAAGAAAGGAAACAAGGGGAAAGCTCCCAGCACTGCTGCTAAAAGTAAGGGAAAAGCCAAAGCTATGGTAGACAAGGGCAAGTGTTTCCACTGCAATGTAGATGGACATTGGAAGAGAAACTGCCCAAAGTACCTTGCTGAGAAAAAGAAGGAAAAGGAAGGTAAATTTGATTTACTTGTTCTAGAAACATGCCTGGTAGAACATGATGAGTTTACCTGGATACTTGATTCAGGAGCAACTAATCATGTTTGCTCTTCTTTTCAGGAAAATAGTTCCTTTCGGCAGTTGAACGATGGGGAAATGACACTCAGGGTCGGAACTGGAGAAGTCATTTCAGCTAAAGCAGTGGGAGCTGTGAAGTTATTTTTTAGAAATAGATTCTTACTTTTAGAAAGTTTGTTAATCGTTCCCAAGATTAAGAGGAACTTAATTTCTATTTCATGTTTGATTGAACAATCGTATACAGTTACTTTTGATATGAATGAAGCGTTCATTTATAAAAATGGTGTACTTATTTGTTCAGCCAAATTGGAAAATAACTTGTATGTTTTAAGACCAACCGAAAACAAAGCACCTTTAAATCACGAATTATTTAAAACTGCTGAAACTCAAAGTAAAAGGCAAAAGATTTCTCCATCAAGTAACAATACTCATCTTTGGCATCTCAGACTTGGTCATATAAACATCGATAGGATCGGTCGTTTGGTAAAGAATGGACTTCTAAGCAAGTTAGAAGATGATTCACTACCACCTTGTGAATCTTGTCTCGAGGGAAAAATGACCAAGAGACCCTTTACTGGAAAAGGTCACAGAGCCAAAGAACCCTTAGAGTTAATACATTCGGATCTATGTGGTCCAATGAATGTAAAAGCTCGAGGAGGGTACAAATATTTCATCTCATTTATAGATGATTATTCAAGATATGGTTACTTGTACCTAATGGGACATAAGTCTGAAGCCCTTGAAAAGTTTAAGGAGTTCAAGGCTGAAGTTGAAAACCTATTAGGTAAATCCATTAAAGTACTTCAATCTGATCGAGGAGGGGAGTATATGGATCAAAGATTCCAGGATTATATGATAGAACATGGAATCCAATCTCAACTCTCAGCCCCTGGTACACCTCAACAGTATGGTGTGTAAGAAAGGAGAAATAGAATCTTGTCGGACATGGTTTGATCAATGATGAGCTATGCTCAATTGCCTAGCTCGTTTTGGGGGTATGCAGTAGAGACTGCAGTATACATCTTGAACAATGTTCCCTCGAAAAGTGTTTATGAAACACCTTTCGAATTATGGAAGGGGGCGTAAACCTAGTTTGCATCACTTTCGCATCTGGGGTTGTCCAGCACACGTGCTTTTGACAAATCCTAAGAAACTGGAACCTCGTTCAAAACTGTGCCAATTTGTTGGTTACCCTAAAGAAACGAGAGGTGGTTATTTCTACGACCCACAAGAAAATAAGGTGATTGTATCGACAAACGCCACTTTCTTAGAGGAAGACCACATGAGAGATCATAAACCACGCAGCAAAATAATATTAGGAGAAGCTACTAAAGAATCATCAAGAGTCGTTGATGAAGTTGGACCTTCAACAAGGGTTGATGAAGGAACTAGTTCTTCAGATCCATCCCGTCCATCTCAAATGTTGGGAATGCCTCGGCGTAGTGGGAGGGTTGTATTACAACCTGACCGCTACTTGGGTTTAACTGAAACTCAGGTTGTCATACCTAATGATGGCATTGAGGATCCATTGTCCTATCGACAGGCAATGAATGACGAAGATAAGGATGAATGGGTCAAAGCCATGAACCTGGAAATGGAGTCAATGTACTCCACTTCTGTATGGGAACTTACAGATCTACCAAATGGGGTAAAACCCATAGGGTGCAAATGGATCTATAAGAGAAAAAGAGATGCAGCTGGAAAGTTACAGACCTTCAAAGCTAGACTAGTGGCAAAGGGTTATACCCAAAAGGAAGAGGTTGACTATGAGGAAACCTTTTCTCCTGTAGCCATGTTAAAGTCCATAAGAATTCTCTTATCCATAGCCACATATTATGACTATGAAATATGGCAAATGGACGTCAAGACTGCCTTTCTGAATGGTAATCTTGAAGAGAATATCTTCATGTCTCAACCCGAAGGGTTCATAGCCCAAGGTCAGGAACAAAAGGTTTGTAAGCTCAATCGATCCATTTATGGATTGAAACAAGCATCCAGATCATGGAACATTAGATTTGATACTGCAATCAAATCTTTTGGCTTTGACCAAAACGTTGATGAGCCTTGTGTGTACAAGAATGTCAACAAAATGAAAGTAGCTTTTCTAATACTTTATGTAGATGATATCCTACTCATTGGGAATGATGTAGGATACCTCACTGACATTAAGAAATGGCTAGCAGCCCAATTCCAAATGAAAGATCTGGGAGAGGCTCAATATGTTATGGGAATCAAAATCATTAGGGATCGTAAGAACAAAACGCTAGCTCTGTCTCAAGCAACGTATATTGACAAGATGTTGTCTCGATATTCGATGCAAAACTCCAAGAAGGGACTACTACCCTTCAAACATGGGGTACACTTGTCTAAGGAACAGTCTCCTAAGACACCTCAAGAAATTGAGAACATGAGACACATTCCCTACGCCTCAGCTGTGGGCAGCTTAATGTATGCTATGCTCTGCACTAGGCCTGACATATGTTATGCAGTGGGAGCTTCTGATTTGACCAATTAATGAGTTTGACCAATTAATCTCACATCGTTGGAGCTTCTGATTTGCAGGTCCATTAGGTCCCACTGGTAGCTCGTAAAGTAATTTGAGGCAACTAAGTAATAAAAGTAAATTGAAAATGTTCAATTTATTAAGGGAAACAAATATAATATATATTGATATATTATTATGAGAGAAATTAATATTTGAAAAGTTCAAATATAAATTTATGGAAGTTTGAAAGAGTTCAAAATAATGAATTAATTAATTTAAGGCCTAAAATGTGTTTGGGCAAATTAATTAATTCTAGGCCGGGAATTAAATATGTGATATTTAATTGGTGGTTAATTAATTAAAGAATTCATTAACCGGGAATTAATCAATTATGGAAATAATTAATCACTTAAGGAAGTGATTAATCATTTATGGAAATGATCTAATCACTTATGGAAGTAATTAGTCATTTGTGGAAAAGATTAATCAATTATGGAATTGATTGATCATGATTGATTATTTTCACATCGTTGGAGCTTAATGAGTTTGACCAATTAATCTCACATCGTTGGAGCTTCTGATTTGCAGGTCCATTAGGTCCCACTGGTAGCTCGTAAAGTAATTTGAGGCAACTAAGTAATAAAAGTAAATTGAAAATGTTCAATTTATTAAGGGAAACAAATATAATATATATTGATATATTATTATGAGAGAAATTAATATTTGAAAAGTTCAAATATAAATTTATGGAAGTTTGAAAGAGTTCAAAATAATGAATTAATTAATTTAAGGCCTAAAATGTGTTTGGGCAAATTAATTAATTCTAGGCCGGGAATTAAATATGTGATATTTAATTGGTGGTTAATTAATTAAAGAATTCATTAACCGGGAATTAATCAATTATGGAAATAATTAATCACTTAAGGAAGTGATTAATCATTTATGGAAATGATCTAATCACTTATGAAAGTAATTAGTCATTTGTGGAAAAGATTAATCAATTATGGAATTGATTGATCATGATTGATTAATTAAGGAATAAGATTGAATCAATTATGGAAAAGATTGATTTAATTGAATATTTTATTCATGGCCTCTCTTCTATAAATAGAACACTAGACCTAATTGGTCATGACACTTGACACTCATGAAAGACAAGACCTAGAATTCTCTCTAGCCTCCCTCTTAGAGAAAGACTCCCACAAGTCTTTTGCTTCCTAGACTTAGAGACATACCGGTGTAACCTCTGTGGTTATTGTGTCGATCAAGAAGAAATTTCCAGCGAAGAAAAACAAAGGCGGCTGCTGCGTTTTCGTTCGTGGAGCGTCGTTGGCGAAGAACGGTCAAGTCTTCAACGAAGGTCTGTAACGGTTCTTCCTCTTTTCTTTAGAAAAGTATTAAAAATAAATTTAGATTTATTTTAGCATGTTTAAACCAATTTTACAGCGGCTTTAAAAGTTGTTTAAAGTTTTGTTTGAGTTATCGTAACGGTATTTTAATGTTAATTAATATACGACGTAAGGTCCAATCGATGCGCTTCCGCTGCGTGGGGACTTTTATTCCCTTCAATCGGCATCAGAGCCATCGCTGTCCCTATTAATTAATATTAAAAGCTGCGATAGGCTCTAAAAAGGTGGGATTTATGCATAATGTATGTTCGGTTTGCGTTGAACTGTTTGGGTTAATTTTATGGCCATAGATTTTTTTTTGTGATTTTGATCATGTAAGGCCCGGTGTTTCGGGTATTTTATGTAAATCGAGTCCTTGTAAGTCCGTGTCTAGATTTAGGGCTATTATCGATGGAGATCGAGATGATTTTGGGCGAAAATCATGAAGAACGGCGCTGGAAATCAGAAAAACAGAGTGCAGAACAGAGGAATCGACGATTTTAGGGTTGCTGGAAAATTTCCCGGCCGGGATCCTGACTGGGAAATCGGTCTGGTTCGGTTTATTTTGCTGGATCAGCCCGATTTTCTGTGTTATTGGCCCGATTCAGTCGAATTCTGGCATGGTTCGTGATTTTGGAGGCCGGTTCGAGGTAGTTCGGGGCGGTTCGTGATGTCTAGACAAAATTCCGGAGCTGTACAAGGATTTTTAGGATAGAATTTAGCTAAATTAATGTAATTTAATGCTTTATTTTATCCTAGGGGCCAAAATTAACCGGTTCAATTGCTATTTATATGCTTTATGGATGTCATATAGAATATTTAATCCCACCTTAGGTTATAAACATGCTCATGCATTTTTTATATATTATAAATTGTTATAATGTATGTTTAAATGCATGGATTTGTTTTCATATTTTTTAATATAAGTGTATATTAATTATATGAAAAATTGGAAAGCATGAAGCATGTCATTACTTAAATTAAATATAAATAGTTATGTTTAACGTGATGAATGAAGCATGCTTGATTGATTTTCTTGATTGGCTTATAATTGTCATATTAAAAGAAAATCAATATTGCATGAAGCATGAAACATCCATAGTTAATATTATAATTGTTATATTATTCATGCAATTAGTGTGGTTTAATTATTTAATTTGAATGAGATTGTTGAATGAATTAAACCCTAGATTCTTGATTATAGGATTAATCATTAAAATTTGAAATAGTTCTTTCATATTAATGATTAGAAACCGTCAATCTATAATAAAGATTTGCATGCAAACATAAGATCATAAGATAAATTGGATTAATTTTAAATTGTTTAAAATTAATTAGACCTAGATCGATTTCTAATAGGATTAGAATCTTTTCTTACTTAGAATTAAAAATAGTTTTAATTGACTAAGTAGGAAAAACATTGCTATGATTATAAGGGAACTCCACCGGTAATGTTCTGTCTAAGGCTGGGGGTATTTAAGTTGAAGGTTTACGGAACACCTCCTACCTGGGAACTGACCTGGACACCGGAGTTGAATTAATCATAGTTAAATGTTAGCATGCAATGTCACTAGGTTAATTAAAAGTGTTTAATGCACCTAGATCTTTAGAGTAAAGACCTTACATTACTGAGGTTATAAGGGAACTCTCTCGGTAAAGTTCTGTCTAAGGCTGGGGGAATTTAAGTTGACGGTTTACGGAACACCTCCTACCTGGGAACTGACCCGAACATTGAGTTGAATTAACCATAGTAATGTTGACTTGCAATGTTGGGTTTATTAAAAGAAGTTTAATTCACCCAAAAGATTGCAATTGAATCCTTTCCATAATTGTTATAATAGGATCAGACTTAGATAGATTGACTTAGCCGAATACTATCTAAGTTAAATAACCCTATATTAACCTTAGGACATTTTCAGTGGGAGGAAAGTTACAAAACGAGATTTAAATCAAGTTTTGCTCCTATGTCCCTATATTCACAACGTGAGATTCATGCTCGGCTTCGAGTCGCCTTAGGAGCGGCCTCCCTTCGGAAAGTGTTTGCATGAATCAATATCAAGGTGAATGGGAAAAACGTCTAGAGTAAGTGGGAGCGGGACACGTGTCAACGTATCCCTCGGTCTCCGCCCATGGTTCGCACTGTGAGAGTCCTGTGATCAGCATGCAGGCTGTCCTCGCGCAACCATCCCTTCGGAGGGCCTGGTCATAGGATTCGGAACATTGTGAACTCCTGAAAAGGATAGGAGCTCTTAGGCTAATCACCAACAGTTGTCTTTCCCTTCGGTAGCCTGTTGGTGCGTGCCTCTGAGATCTGAAAGTGGGAGGGTTACACTTACGAGGATGAGTTAAAAGTGTTAACAAATCCTTGACCGAACAACAGTGGCTAATGTCTATAGGAATATGAGTTATTCTGGAATTAGAATTAGCTGAGAGGTGTCTCATTTCAAAGGAGGAGTACCTGATCACCCTTCGGTGGCTGATATTCTAAACCTCTGAAACATCGTTGCAAAACTAAATCGATAGTTTTAGGGTTCTGTGATTGTCAGTTTTGCTAAATTGATTGGATTGTGTGCAATTGTTTGCTTGTATGATGGGATAACTAATACGGTCATTGTTTGTTTAAATTTCAGCAATGTCTTCCTCAATTGTCTCTCTGCTTAAAAATGAGAAATTAACCGGCGAAAATTATGCTACGTGGAAGTCGAACCTGAATACGATTCTTGTTGTCGATGATCTGCGGTTCGTCTTAACGGAGGATTGTCCTCCAGCCCCTGCTCGTAATGCATCCCAAGCAGTTAAGGATGCTTATGACCGCTGGACAAAGGCCAATGATAAGACTCGCGTCTATATCCTAGCCAGCTTATCTGAAGTTTTGGCTAAAAGGCATGAGAGCATGGTAACAGCGAGGGAGATTATGAACTCTCTCCAGGAGATGTTTGGACAACCGTCCTATCAACTCCACCATGACGCTCTCAAATACGTTTATAGCTGTCGCATGAAAGAGGGCACGTCTGTTCGGGAGCATGTCCTGGATATGATGGTTCAATTCAACGTGGCAGAGGCAAATGGGGCGGTCATAGATGAACGTAGTCAGGTTGCATTCATCTTAGAATCTCTTCCGAAGAGTTTTCTACAGTTTAGAAGCAATAGAATGATGAATAAAATAACATTCAACCTGACTAGCCTCCTGAATGAGCTACAACTTTATCAGTCTCTTCTTAAGAACAAGGAACAGATAGAAGGAGAGGCAAACGTTGTCCACTCTAAAAGAAAGTTCGAGAAGGGTTCATCCTCTGGAACTAAATCTGTAGCCACTTCTTCAAAGAAAACTCAGAAGAAGAAAGGAAACAAGGGGAAAGCTCCCAGCACTGCTGCTAAAAGCAAGGGAAAAGCCAAAGCTATGGCAGACAAGGGCAAGTGTTTCCACTGCAATGTAGATGGACATTGGAAGAGAAACTGCCCAAAGTACCTTGCTGAGAAAAAGAAGGAAAAGGAAGGTAAATTTGATTTACTTGTTTTAGAAACATGCCTGGTAGAACATGATGAGTTTACCTGGATACTTGATTCAGGAGCAACTAATCATGTTTGCTCTTCTTTTCAGGAAAATAGTTCCTTTCGGCAGTTGAACGATGGGGAAATGACACTCAGGGTCGGAACTGGAGAAGTCATTTCAGCTAAAGCAGTGGGAGCTGTGAAGTTATTTTTTAGAAATAGATTCTTACTTTTAGAAAGTTTGTTAATCGTTCCCAAGATTAAGAGGAACTTAATTTCTATTTCATGTTTGATTGAACAATCGTATACAGTTACTTTTGATATGAATGAAGCGTTCATTTATAAAAATGGTGTACTTATTTGTTCAGCCAAATTGGAAAATAACTTGTATGTTTTAAGACCAACCGAAAACAAAGCACTTTTAAATCACGAATTATTTAAAACTGCTGAAACTCAAAGTAAAAGGCAAAAGATTTCTCCATCAAGTAACAATACTCATCTTTGGCATCTCAGACTTGGTCATATAAACATCGATAGGATCGGTCGTTTGGTAAAGAATGGACTTCTAAGCAAGTTAGAAGATGATTCACTACCACCTTGTGAATCTTGTCTCGAGGGAAAAATGACCAAGAGACCCTTTACTGGAAAAGGTCACAGAGCCAAAGAACCCTTAGAGTTAATACATTCGGATCTATGTGGTCCAATGAATGTAAAAGCTCGAGGAGGGTACAAATATTTCATCTCATTTATAGATGATTATTCAAGATATGGTTACTTGTACCTAATGGGACATAAGTCTGAAGCCCTTGAAAAGTTTAAGGAGTTTAAGGCTGAAGTTGAAAACCTATTAGGTAAATCTATTAAAGTACTTCGATCTGATCGAGGAGGGGAGTATATGGATCAAAGATTCCAGGATTATATGATAGAACATGGAATCCAATCTCAACTCTCAGCCCCTGGTACACCTCAACAGAATGGTGTGTAAGAAAGGAGAAATAGAACCTTGTCGGACATGGTTTGATCAATGATGAGCTATGCTCAATTGCCTAGCTCGTTTTGGGGGTATGCAGTAGAGACTGCAGTATACATCTTGAACAATGTTCCCTCGAAAAGTGTTTATGAAACACCTTTCGAATTATGGAAGGGGCGTAAACCTAGTTTGCATCACTTTCGCATCTGGGGTTGTCCAGCACACGTGCTTTTGACAAATCCTAAGAAACTGGAACCTCGTTCAAAACTGTGCCAATTTGTTGGTTACCCTAAAGAAACGAGAGGTGGTTATTTCTACGACCCACAAGAAAATAAGGTGATTGTATCGACAAACGCCACTTTCTTAGAGGAAGACCACATGAGAGATCATAAACCACGCAGCAAAATAATATTAGGAGAAGCTACTAAAGAATCATCAAGAGTCGTTGATGAAGTTGGACCTTCAACAAGGGTTGATGAAGGAACTAGTTCTTCAGATCCATCCCGTCCATCTCAAATGTTGGGAATGCCTCGGCGTAGTGGGAGGGTTGTATTACAACCTGACCGCTACTTGGGTTTAACTGAAACTCAGGTTGTCATACCTAATGATGGCATTGAGGATCCATTGTCCTATCGACAGGCAATGAATGACGAAGATAAGGATGAATGGGTCAAAGCCATGAACCTGGAAATGGAGTCAATGTACTCCACTTCTGTATGGGAACTTACAGATCTACCAAATGGGGTAAAACCCATAGGGTGCAAATGGATCTATAAGAGAAAAAGAGATGCAGCTGGAAAGTTACAGACCTTCAAAGCTAGACTAGTGGCAAAGGGTTATACCCAAAAGGAAGAGGTTGACTATGAGGAAACCTTTTCTCCTGTAGCCATGTTAAAGTCCATAAGAATTCTCTTATCCATAGCCACATATTATGACTATGAAATATGGCAAATGGACGTCAAGACTGCCTTTCTGAATGGTAATCTTGAAGAGAATATCTTCATGTCTCAACCCGAAGGGTTCATAGCCCAAGGTCAGGAACAAAAGGTTTGTAAGCTCAATCGATCCATTTATGGATTGAAACAAGCATCCAGATCATGGAACATTAGATTTGATACTGCAATCAAATCTTTTGGCTTTGACCAAAACGTTGATGAGCCTTGTGTGTACAAGAATGTCAACAAAATGAAAGTAGCTTTTCTAATACTTTATGTAGATGATATCCTACTCATTGGGAATGATGTAGGATACCTCACTGACATTAAGAAATGGCTAGCAGCCCAATTCCAAATGAAAGATCTGGGAGAGGCTCAATATGTTATGGGAATCAAAATCATTAGGGATCGTAAGAACAAAACGCTAGCTCTGTCTCAAGCAACGTATATTGACAAGATGTTGTCTCGATATTCGATGCAAAACTCCAAGAATGGACTACTACCCTTCAAACATGGGGTACACTTGTCTAAGGAACAGTCTCCTAAGACACCTCAAGAAATTGAGAACATGAGACACATTCCCTACGCCTCAGCTGTGGGCAGCTTAATGTATGCTATGCTCTGCACTAGGCCTGACATATGTTATGCAGTGGGAGCTTCTGATTTGACCAATTAATGAGTTTGACCAATTAATCTCACATCGTTGGAGCTTCTGATTTGCAGGTCCATTAGGTCCCACTGGTAGCTCGTAAAGTAATTTGAGGCAACTAAGTAATAAAAGTAAATTGAAAATGTTCAATTTATTAAGGGAAACAAATATAATATATATTGATATATTATTATGAGAGAAATTAATATTTGAAAAGTTCAAATATAAATTTATGGAAGTTTGAAAGAGTTCAAAATAATGAATTAATTAATTTAAGGCCTAAAATGTGTTTGGGCAAATTAATTAATTCTAGGCCGGGAATTAAATATGTGATATTTAATTGGTGGTTAATTAATTAAAGAATTCATTAACCGGGAATTAATCAATTATGGAAATAATTAATCACTTAAGGAAGTGATTAATCATTTATGGAAATGATCTAATCACTTATGGAAGTAATTAGTCATTTGTGGAAAAGATTAATCAATTATGGAATTGATTGATCATGATTGATTATTTTCACATCGTTGGAGCTTAATGAGTTTGACCAATTAATCTCACATCGTTGGAGCTTCTGATTTGCAGGTCCATTAGGTCCCACTGGTAGCTCGTAAAGTAATTTGAGGCAACTAAGTAATAAAAGTAAATTGAAAATGTTCAATTTATTAAGGGAAACAAATATAATATATATTGATATATTATTATGAGAGAAATTAATATTTGAAAAGTTCAAATATAAATTTATGGAAGTTTGAAAGAGTTCAAAATAATGAATTAATTAATTTAAGGCCTAAAATGTGTTTGGGCAAATTAATTAATTCTAGGCCGGGAATTAAATATGTGATATTTAATTGGTGGTTAATTAATTAAAGAATTCATTAACCGGGAATTAATCAATTATGGAAATAATTAATCACTTAAGGAAGTGATTAATCATTTATGGAAATGATCTAATCACTTATGAAAGTAATTAGTCATTTGTGGAAAAGATTAATCAATTATGGAATTGATTGATCATGATTGATTAATTAAGGAATAAGATTGAATCAATTATGGAAAAGATTGATTTAATTGAATATTTTATTCATGGCCTCTCTTCTATAAATAGAACACTAGACCTAATTGGTCATGACACTTGACACTCATGAAAGACAAGACCTAGAATTCTCTCTAGCCTCCCTCTTAGAGAAAGACTCCCACAAGTCTTTTGCTTCCTAGACTTAGAGACATACCGGTGTAACCTCTGTGGTTATTGTGTCGATCAAGAAGAAATTTCCAGCGAAGAAAAACAAAGGCGGCTGCTGCGTTTTCGTTCGTGGAGCGTCGTTGGCGAAGAACGGTCAAGTCTTCAACGAAGGTCTGTAACGGTTCTTCCTCTTTTCTTTAGAAAAGTATTAAAAATAAATTTAGATTTATTTTAGCATGTTTAAACCAATTTTACAGCGGCTTTAAAAGTTGTTTAAAGTTTTGTTTGAGTTATCGTAACGGTATTTTAATGTTAATTAATATACGACGTAAGGTCCAATCGATGCGCTTCCGCTGCGTGGGGACTTTTATTCCCTTCAATCGGCATCAGAGCCATCGCTGTCCCTATTAATTAATATTAAAAGCTGCGATAGGCTCTAAAAAGGTGGGATTTATGCATAATGTATGTTCGGTTTGCGTTGAACTGTTTGGGTTAATTTTATGGCCATAGATTTTTTTTTGTGATTTTGATCATGTAAGGCCCGGTGTTTCGGGTATTTTATGTAAATCGAGTCCTTGTAAGTCCGTGTCTAGATTTAGGGCTATTATCGATGGAGATCGAGATGATTTTGGGCGAAAATCATGAAGAACGGCGCTGGAAATCAGAAAAACAGAGTGCAGAACAGAGGAATCGACGATTTTAGGGTTGCTGGAAAATTTCCCGGCCGGGATCCTGACTGGGAAATCGGTCTGGTTCGGTTTATTTTGCTGGATCAGCCCGATTTTCTGTGTTATTGGCCCGATTCAGTCGAATTCTGGCATGGTTCGTGATTTTGGAGGCCGGTTCGAGGTAGTTCGGGGCGGTTCGTGATGTCTAGACAAAATTCCGGAGCTGTACAAGGATTTTTAGGATAGAATTTAGCTAAATTAATGTAATTTAATGCTTTATTTTATCCTAGGGGCCAAAATTAACCGGTTCAATTGCTATTTATATGCTTTATGGATGTCATATAGAATATTTAATCCCACCTTAGGTTATAAACATGCTCATGCATTTTTTATATATTATAAATTGTTATAATGTATGTTTAAATGCATGGATTTGTTTTCATATTTTTTAATATAAGTGTATATTAATTATATGAAAAATTGGAAAGCATGAAGCATGTCATTACTTAAATTAAATATAAATAGTTATGTTTAACGTGATGAATGAAGCATGCTTGATTGATTTTCTTGATTGGCTTATAATTGTCATATTAAAAGAAAATCAATATTGCATGAAGCATGAAACATCCATAGTTAATATTATAATTGTTATATTATTCATGCAATTAGTGTGGTTTAATTATTTAATTTGAATGAGATTGTTGAATGAATTAAACCCTAGATTCTTGATTATAGGATTAATCATTAAAATTTGAAATAGTTCTTTCATATTAATGATTAGAAACCGTCAATCTATAATAAAGATTTGCATGCAAACATAAGATCATAAGATAAATTGGATTAATTTTAAATTGTTTAAAATTAATTAGACCTAGATCGATTTCTAATAGGATTAGAATCTTTTCTTACTTAGAATTAAAAATAGTTTTAATTGACTAAGTAGGAAAAACATTGCTATGATTATAAGGGAACTCCACCGGTAATGTTCTGTCTAAGGCTGGGGGTATTTAAGTTGAAGGTTTACGGAACACCTCCTACCTGGGAACTGACCTGGACACCGGAGTTGAATTAATCATAGTTAAATGTTAGCATGCAATGTCACTAGGTTAATTAAAAGTGTTTAATGCACCTAGATCTTTAGAGTAAAGACCTTACATTACTGAGGTTATAAGGGAACTCTCTCGGTAAAGTTCTGTCTAAGGCTGGGGGAATTTAAGTTGACGGTTTACGGAACACCTCCTACCTGGGAACTGACCCGAACATTGAGTTGAATTAACCATAGTAATGTTGACTTGCAATGTTGGGTTTATTAAAAGAAGTTTAATTCACCCAAAAGATTGCAATTGAATCCTTTCCATAATTGTTATAATAGGATCAGACTTAGATAGATTGACTTAGCCGAATACTATCTAAGTTAAATAACCCTATATTAACCTTAGGACATTTTCAGTGGGAGGAAAGTTACAAAACGAGATTTAAATCAAGTTTTGCTCCTATGTCCCTATATTCACAACGTGAGATTCATGCTCGGCTTCGAGTCGCCTTAGGAGCGGCCTCCCTTCGGAAAGTGTTTGCATGAATCAATATCAAGGTGAATGGGAAAAACGTCTAGAGTAAGTGGGAGCGGGACACGTGTCAACGTATCCCTCGGTCTCCGCCCATGGTTCGCACTGTGAGAGTCCTGTGATCAGCATGCAGGCTGTCCTCGCGCAACCATCCCTTCGGAGGGCCTGGTCATAGGATTCGGAACATTGTGAACTCCTGAAAAGGATAGGAGCTCTTAGGCTAATCACCAACAGTTGTCTTTCCCTTCGGTAGCCTGTTGGTGCGTGCCTCTGAGATCTGAAAGTGGGAGGGTTACACTTACGAGGATGAGTTAAAAGTGTTAACAAATCCTTGACCGAACAACAGTGGCTAATGTCTATAGGAATATGAGTTATTCTGGAATTAGAATTAGCTGAGAGGTGTCTCATTTCAAAGGAGGAGTACCTGATCACCCTTCGGTGGCTGATATTCTAAACCTCTGAAACATCGTTGCAAAACTAAATCGATAGTTTTAGGGTTCTGTGATTGTCAGTTTTGCTAAATTGATTGGATTGTGTGCAATTGTTTGCTTGTATGATGGGATAACTAATACGGTCATTGTTTGTTTAAATTTCAGCAATGTCTTCCTCAATTGTCTCTCTGCTTAAAAATGAGAAATTAACCGGCGAAAATTATGCTACGTGGAAGTCGAACCTGAATACGATTCTTGTTGTCGATGATCTGCGGTTCGTCTTAACGGAGGATTGTCCTCCAGCCCCTGCTCGTAATGCATCCCAAGCAGTTAAGGATGCTTATGACCGCTGGACAAAGGCCAATGATAAGACTCGCGTCTATATCCTAGCCAGCTTATCTGAAGTTTTGGCTAAAAGGCATGAGAGCATGGTAACAGCGAGGGAGATTATGAACTCTCTCCAGGAGATGTTTGGACAACCGTCCTATCAACTCCACCATGACGCTCTCAAATACGTTTATAGCTGTCGCATGAAAGAGGGCACGTCTGTTCGGGAGCATGTCCTGGATATGATGGTTCAATTCAACGTGGCAGAGGCAAATGGGGCGGTCATAGATGAACGTAGTCAGGTTGCATTCATCTTAGAATCTCTTCCGAAGAGTTTTCTACAGTTTAGAAGCAATAGAATGATGAATAAAATAACATTCAACCTGACTAGCCTCCTGAATGAGCTACAACTTTATCAGTCTCTTCTTAAGAACAAGGAACAGATAGAAGGAGAGGCAAACGTTGTCCACTCTAAAAGAAAGTTCGAGAAGGGTTCATCCTCTGGAACTAAATCTGTAGCCACTTCTTCAAAGAAAACTCAGAAGAAGAAAGGAAACAAGGGGAAAGCTCCCAGCACTGCTGCTAAAAGCAAGGGAAAAGCCAAAGCTATGGCAGACAAGGGCAAGTGTTTCCACTGCAATGTAGATGGACATTGGAAGAGAAACTGCCCAAAGTACCTTGCTGAGAAAAAGAAGGAAAAGGAAGGTAAATTTGATTTACTTGTTTTAGAAACATGCCTGGTAGAACATGATGAGTTTACCTGGATACTTGATTCAGGAGCAACTAATCATGTTTGCTCTTCTTTTCAGGAAAATAGTTCCTTTCGGCAGTTGAACGATGGGGAAATGACACTCAGGGTCGGAACTGGAGAAGTCATTTCAGCTAAAGCAGTGGGAGCTGTGAAGTTATTTTTTAGAAATAGATTCTTACTTTTAGAAAGTTTGTTAATCGTTCCCAAGATTAAGAGGAACTTAATTTCTATTTCATGTTTGATTGAACAATCGTATACAGTTACTTTTGATATGAATGAAGCGTTCATTTATAAAAATGGTGTACTTATTTGTTCAGCCAAATTGGAAAATAACTTGTATGTTTTAAGACCAACCGAAAACAAAGCACTTTTAAATCACGAATTATTTAAAACTGCTGAAACTCAAAGTAAAAGGCAAAAGATTTCTCCATCAAGTAACAATACTCATCTTTGGCATCTCAGACTTGGTCATATAAACATCGATAGGATCGGTCGTTTGGTAAAGAATGGACTTCTAAGCAAGTTAGAAGATGATTCACTACCACCTTGTGAATCTTGTCTCGAGGGAAAAATGACCAAGAGACCCTTTACTGGAAAAGGTCACAGAGCCAAAGAACCCTTAGAGTTAATACATTCGGATCTATGTGGTCCAATGAATGTAAAAGCTCGAGGAGGGTACAAATATTTCATCTCATTTATAGATGATTATTCAAGATATGGTTACTTGTACCTAATGGGACATAAGTCTGAAGCCCTTGAAAAGTTTAAGGAGTTTAAGGCTGAAGTTGAAAACCTATTAGGTAAATCTATTAAAGTACTTCGATCTGATCGAGGAGGGGAGTATATGGATCAAAGATTCCAGGATTATATGATAGAACATGGAATCCAATCTCAACTCTCAGCCCCTGGTACACCTCAACAGAATGGTGTGTAAGAAAGGAGAAATAGAACCTTGTCGGACATGGTTTGATCAATGATGAGCTATGCTCAATTGCCTAGCTCGTTTTGGGGGTATGCAGTAGAGACTGCAGTATACATCTTGAACAATGTTCCCTCGAAAAGTGTTTATGAAACACCTTTCGAATTATGGAAGGGGCGTAAACCTAGTTTGCATCACTTTCGCATCTGGGGTTGTCCAGCACACGTGCTTTTGACAAATCCTAAGAAACTGGAACCTCGTTCAAAACTGTGCCAATTTGTTGGTTACCCTAAAGAAACGAGAGGTGGTTATTTCTACGACCCACAAGAAAATAAGGTGATTGTATCGACAAACGCCACTTTCTTAAAGGAAGACCACATGAGAGATCATAAACCACGCAGCAAAATAATATTAGGAGAAGCTACTAAAGAATCATCAAGAGTCGTTGATGAAGTTGGACCTTCAACAAGGGTTGATGAAGGAACTAGTTCTTCAGATCCATCCCGTCCATCTCAAATGTTGGGAATGCCTCGGCGTAGTGGGAGGGTTGTATTACAACCTGACCGCTACTTGGGTTTAACTGAAACTCAGGTTGTCATACCTAATGATGGCATTGAGGATCCATTGTCCTATCGACAGGCAATGAATGACGAAGATAAGGATGAATGGGTCAAAGCCATGAACCTGGAAATGGAGTCAATGTACTCCACTTCTGTATGGGAACTTACAGATCTACCAAATGGGGTAAAACCCATAGGGTGCAAATGGATCTATAAGAGAAAAAGAGATGCAGCTGGAAAGTTACAGACCTTCAAAGCTAGACTAGTGGCAAAGGGTTATACCCAAAAGGAAGAGGTTGACTATGAGGAAACCTTTTCTCCTGTAGCCATGTTAAAGTCCATAAGAATTCTCTTATCCATAGCCACATATTATGACTATGAAATATGGCAAATGGACGTCAAGACTGCCTTTCTGAATGGTAATCTTGAAGAGAATATCTTCATGTCTCAACCCGAAGGGTTCATAGCCCAAGGTCAGGAACAAAAGGTTTGTAAGCTCAATCGATCCATTTATGGATTGAAACAAGCATCCAGATCATGGAACATTAGATTTGATACTGCAATCAAATCTTTTGGCTTTGACCAAAACGTTGATGAGCCTTGTGTGTACAAGAATGTCAACAAAATGAAAGTAGCTTTTCTAATACTTTATGTAGATGATATCCTACTCATTGGGAATGATGTAGGATACCTCACTGACATTAAGAAATGGCTAGCAGCCCAATTCCAAATGAAAGATCTGGGAGAGGCTCAATATGTTATGGGAATCCAAATCATTAGGGATCGTAAGAACAAAACGCTAGCTCTGTCTCAAGCAACGTATATTGACAAGATGTTGTCTCGATATTCGATGCAAAACTCCAAGAAGGGACTACTACCCTTCAAACATGGGGTACACCTGTCTAAGGAACAGTCTCCTAAGACACCTCAAGAAATTGAGAACATGAGACACATTCCCTACGCCTCAGCTGTGGACAGCTTAATGTATGCTATGCTCTGTGTCACAACCATACTAGAAGAGAGTAGGTTGTGACCCTCACTGAGCAGACAGTGAAGTGGTGGCACGTCGAGTGTCGCCCATCGGGCCATGTCAGAGGGCCGAGAGAGAGAAGTGCCATGATGCGATCGAGGAGGACGATGCATCATCCAACACACCAAGATGAGTGGGCATTGATGTCACAAGAAGGCATGAGCATATTGAGAAGCAACAGTGTCGTCAGACGCGTCAGTGGTATGCTTGATGGGGGCCAGATGGGGCCCCGGGCCATGACCTCGGAAGTCGGGGTTCCGTCGTGAGTTTTGACGAGCGGCTCTGGAGTTAAGTGCATATGAGTGAAGTATGCAATCCCGCAAAGTTTCGTGTCAATCGGACACCAGACGGGCGCTCCACGTTGGCGTATGACTCCTCGTGAATTTGATGTGCAAGGGTGTCAGACCAAATATGCCTCAGAATGTACTATACGGGGAGGCATGGTGTCAGCTCTCCACCACCCCTGGGCCCTGTGGCCTAAGTGAGCTACCCCATGGCACATGCGTGTGTCATGGCGTGGGCGAGCGTTGCAAGACGAGTGTCTTGGGCGTCTTCCTTTGGGAATGGGTTTCCAAGGACAGTGTCGGGCGGCACGGGTGTGCCGACATTGCGCCCCCGCCCATGGGCTAGAGGTTGCACCATATGGCCGGGCTGCGGCACGCTATACGAAAATGGCTCGGCATGTCTCGGAAGAGTTCATGCCTCGATATGCCCGGATGGATGGATGTCCGGGAAGTCCCGATTATGAGTAAAGCCCATGGGTCCGTTCTCGAGAAGCAGGTCCGAGTGAGCGGTTAAGTCAGATGACATCCCGAGTCTCGGGATGGCATCGTGAAGCATCAGTGGAACCCGATAGTTCCCGGTTGACACGGTATTTGCCCGAAATGTCCCAGTAAGCATTATAATGGCCCGGTAAGCCCCGGTAGGCGACGAAAAGCCCCGGTAAGCGTTATAATGCCCCGGTAGGTCCCGGTAAGTGCTGAAATCACCCGGTAAGCTCCGGTTGAGCGTTTTAAGGCCGTTTTGACCCGTTGAAGGGTCCGAGCACATCCCGGCGAAGTTCCGGATCGATGTAGAAGCGTGTGGGCCGTGTTATCGAGATGGAAGATGATGAAATGAGATGCGACGTTGCGTTTATATGACCTTAGCCTGATGTAGAGGCAAGGTTGAGCCTCGGGACTTGGCCTAGAGTAGAGGCAAGTCGGCTAGAGTCGCAAATGAGTGAAAATACACGTACGGGCGACGTGTATTGACCGAATGTATTCCGCTGCAAGATGATTTGAGTTCGGTTGAGGATGAAGAACCTCGCCTAAGGTCCGATGAAGCACCAAAGTCCCGCGAAAAAGTGTTATGGGTTAGAGATGACCCTTAAGGCTGGCCATGGTCGCGTGTAAGATCATGGCGCCGCACGGTGAAAAAGGTACGACCGTGACACTCTGCACTAGGCCTTACATATGTTATGCAGTGGGAGTAGTCAGTAGGTATCAGTCTAATCCAGGGTTGGACCACTAGGGAGCGGTTAAGAATATCCTCAAGTATCTTCGGAGAACGAGGGACTACATGCTTGTGTATGGAGCTAAGGATTTGATTCTTATTGGATACACTGACTCTGACTTTCAAGCTGATAAGGATTCAAGGAAATCCACATCAGGGTCAGTATTCACCCTCAATGGAGGAGCAGTAGTGTGGAGAAGCATCAAACAAGGATGCATAGCAGACTCAATCATGGAGGCTGAGTATGTAGCAGCTTGCGAAGCAGCTAAGGAGGCAGTATGGCTCAGAAAGTTCTTGACTGATTTGGAAGTGGTTCCGAATATGAACGTGCCCATAACACTATACTGTGACAACAGTGGGGCTGTAGCCAACTCAAAAGAACCTCGAAGCCACAAACGGGGTAAACACATCGAGAGGAAGTATCACCTGATACGGGAGATTGTGCAAAGAGGAGATGTGATCGTCACTAAGATCGCCTCAGAACACAACATCGCTGATCCATTTACGAAGGCTCTCACGGCTAAAGTGTTTGAGGGTCATCTAGAGGGTCTAGGTCTACGAGATATGTATGCCATCTAATCTAGGGCAAGTGGGAGAAATGTATAATGGGTATAAGGATGCCCTAGTTCATTGTATTAATATACATGACATTTCCAGCTTTAGATTATTGCATTTACATCCCACTAACTAGTGTTTTAGTTCAAGTGGGAGTTTGTTGGGTTTTATGCCCTAAAACTCGTAGATAGTGAATGTAACCGTTGACCGGATATTAATGAAATAATATTGATATATTTTTCCATTAATTGTTATTAGTTATTTTATATTTGTCTTTGCAAAATAATAACCCTAATCAAATAAACTAGACATCCAAGGTTGTAATATGAGTCTTGAACTATATGTAGCGACATATGGGATCATTGTTCAAGAAACAGCCTAAAGGGTCTATAGTATAGGGATAAGACTGGGTGCCTTATCCTGGTGACACTATGGATACGGCCCACTTTGTATTTGATACAAACGCTGCGATCCAACGCGTTCGTGTAGGAGACATGCGAGTGGGGGTATCCTATGCAATGAGTTTGGATAAGACCGGACCGCGAAATAGTAACCACTAGTTATAACACCGTTAACTAGTTGGTTTTCTATTTCACTAGGACGACCTAGACAACTTAGTCTTAATCCTGAGTTGATTATGGACTCCTGCTCATGAGAGATTGTCCTTTCATTTGTATGGGTGAGAGTGGCCAATACGCCGACTCAATAAGCCTACCACTTTGGGGACAAGACCGAATGGGGAGCTGGGAACATAATCGTACAAGATGGAATTCACTCCTTCCCGACTTTAGGGAAGCAGATGAGTGTTCCCTTAAGTGGTTACTCCGAGTCTTGAACAAAGGGCCCTACCCTCTCAATGGCACGAGAGGGTTTTCTGTTTGATGGTTGGACCACAAACAGGTTATTCATTAGAGGAGAATTGGTACTTAAGGAAATAGAGGTAACCAAGGGGTAAAACAGTAATTTGACCCAGCTGGTGTTACGGAAACTCGTGAAAGACTAACGAGTCGATATTGGTCTAGATCCGTGGACACAGAAAATATGTCTGCAGTGAGAATAGTGCAACTGTGAGTCTATAGTGGAATGTACACACAGTTAACGAATATTGATTAATGTGGTTAATGAGTTTGACCAATTAATCTCACATCGTTGGAGCTTCTGATTTGCAGGTCCATTAGGTCCCACTGGTAGCTCGTAAAGTAATTTGAGGCAACTAAGTAATAAAAGTAAATTGAAAATGTTCAATTTATTAAGGGAAACAAATATAATATATATTGATATATTATTATGAGAGAAATTAATATTTGAAAAGTTCAAATATAAATTTATGGAAGTTTGAAAGAGTTTAAAATAATGAATTAATGAATTTAAGGCCTAAAATGTGTTTGGGCAAATTAATTAATTCTAGGCCGGGAATTAAATATGTGATATTTAATTGGTGGTTAATTAATTAAAGAATTCATTAACCGGGAATTAATCAATTATGGAAATAATTAATCACTTAAGGAAGTGATTAATCATTTATGGAAATGATCTAATCACTTATGGAAGTAATTAGTCATTTGTGGAAAAGATTAATCAATTATGGAATTGATTGATCATGATTGATTAATTAAGGAATAAGATTGAATCAATTATGGAAAAGATTGATTTAATTGAATATTTTATTCATGGCCTCTCTTCTATAAATAGAACACTAGACCTAATTGGTCATGACACTTGACACTCTTGAAAGACAAGACCTAGAATTCTCTCTGGCCTCCCTCTTAGAGAAATACTCCCACAAGTCTTTTGCTTCCTAGACTTAGAGACATACCGGTGTAACCTCTGTGGTTATTGTGTCGATCAAGAAGAAATTTCCAGCGAAGAAAAACAAAGGCGGCTGCTGCGTTTTCGTTCGTGGAGCGTCGTTGGCGAAGAACGGTCAAGTCTTCAACGAAGGTCTGTAACGGTTCTTCCTCTTTTCTTTAGAAAAGTATTAAAAATAAATTTAGATTTATTTTAGCATGTTTAAACAAATTTTACAGCGGCTTTAAAAGTTGTTTAAAGTTTTGTTTGAGTTATCGTAACGGTATTTTAATGTTAATTAATATACGGCGTAAGGTCCAATCGATGCGCTTCCGCTGCGTGGGGACTTTTATTTCCTTCATGTTGCATCCATTCTTCCATTGTATGTTTGATTTGTAGTTTGCTCGAGGACTAGCAAAAGCTTAAGTTTGGGGGTATTTGATAGCGAGCATAGCTAGCTATCTTTACGTATTAAATTTAGCTAGTCTTTGATGATTATTGGCCATTTTATTGCACTTAATTTTTTATTTTGTAGGAAAGCGTTGATTAGAGTTAAAACGTGGAATAAGAATTAATCGGGTGTTCGGGACGTGAAAAGATGCCAAAGAACCGAAAAGATTCAAGTAACAAGGAGCCAAGAGAGGGCATTCTGCCCATTAGCGTCGATACGCCACTCTTGGAGCGTCTCGACGCTACGTTTCCTTAATGAGAATACGCGGCAGACTCACAGCGTCTCGACGCTGTGATAGGAAGCGTCCCGACGCTACCGCATTTCCTTTTTAGACACGCGCGTACAAGAGGCGGCGTCAAGACGCTACGACGAAAATCTGCTATATAAGTTTATTTTCGGCTAGGTTTTTGGGGACTTCGATTTGGGACTTCTTGGAGCCGAAAAACAGGACAGAATAGAGGATATTGAGGCTGAAAGAAGGGAGCGAGGTGGAAATCAACCCATTGTTCGTGGGGATCGTGACGGGGACGTTCGGTCTTGGCCTACAACGAGTCTATTTCTCTTTTCCCTTTCTTTAGTTAGTTTTGATGGCTGTTTTAGACTCTCGCTATATTGTAACGTTGTGTATGAGTAGCTAGGCTTTAATTCTTAGGGATTGATGTAGCCGTTGGGCACGTTATGGATTGATTTACTGTTTTTATGCTATTGATTTCATTTATGCATATGTTGTACCCTTAATGCTTTCGATTTACTGGCCATAAATTGATTGATGTTTATATTTGAATCTAACTCGGGAGAGAGGATTTAAATTAGTATTCCGTATGCATAACTAGAATTTAGCTAAAAATCGGGAGATTAAGGTTAATTCTAGAAATTGTTATAAAGGTTAGCCTTATTGCCTTGTATGTTTGTTGGATTTAGATAGGGATATCGGGTTCAATTGCATATGGGAGACTCATGTATGCTTGGGAGAGATATGTGTGTTTTTTTGTTGCCAAGATTTATGAATCATAGTATTTGTAAATTCGTTTATTAATCCATAACTCCAATTGGTGAAATCAAATCCCTAAGACCAATTCTTCCCATTAGATTGTCACTTTTAGCTTTAGTTTTGTGTTTGATTAAATCATATTCTCATTCTATTTGATTCCCTAAATAAAATTGGTCAAAAGTATCTTCGATAATTAAAATTTGGCTAGACACCAATCCAGAGGACGACATTCGATTGCAAAATCACTATATTATTACTTGACCCGTACACTTGCGGTAAGCAATTTGCACATCAGTTATATTGTAACGCGTTGTATGTTTAGCTAAGTCTTGAATCTAAGGGATTGATGTAGCCGTTGGGCACTTTATGGATTGATTTTATGGATTTTTGCTATTGATTACATTTATGCAATACTGTGTTCTTAATGCTTTCAATTTACCGGCCATAAATTGATTGATGTTTGTGTTTGTATCTAACTCAGGAGAGAGGATTTAACTTAGAAATCTTTATGCATAACTAGGATTTAGCTAGAGATCGGGAGATAATAGTTAATTCTAGAAATCGGTAAAAATGACTAACCTTAATGCCTTGGAAGTTTAATGAATTTAGATAGGGATATCGAGTTTATTGCATGTGAGAGGATTATGTATGCTCGGAAGAGATATTTATGATTGTAGTTTCCTTGCTTTATGAATCACAACATGCTAATAATCCATGAATTAATCCATATCCCAATTGGTTAAATCGAATGCCTAAGACCTTTGCCATCAATTGTTTGTCATTATTTTAGTTTTGTGTTTAATTTTGCATTCTTTGTCATTAAAGTGGGTTCCCTAAATAAAATTGGACAAAAGTATTTCCGGTAATTAAATTGGCTAGAAACCCAATCTAGAGGATGACATTCAAAATTATTTCACTATATTACTACTTGACTCGTACACTTGCGGTTTGCAATTTGCACATCAACCACATTCGAGAACACAAGCCACGTAGTAAAATGGTGTTAAGTGAACTTTCTGGTGAAGCTACAAATAAATCAACAAGAGTTGTTGATGAGGCTGGACCTTCAACAAGGGTTGTTGATGAGCCCAGTACACAGGCTGGACTTTCAACAATAGTTGTAGATGAGCCCAATGCATCTGGTCAAGCCCATTCTTCTCAATAGTTTAGAATGCCTCGACGTAGTGGGAGGGTTGTTACTCAACCTGAACGTTATATGGGTTTAGCAGAAAATCCAGATGTCATACCTGATGATGGAGTTGAGGATCCATTGACCTTTAGATAGACAATGAATGGTGTGGACCATGACCAGTGGGTCAAAGCTATGGACCTAGAGATGGAGTCTATGTACTTCAATCAAGTTTGGGATCTTGTAGACCTACCTGAAGGGGTTAAACCCATGGGGTGCAAATGCATCTACAAGAGAAAATGAGATGCTGTTGGGAAAGTACAGACTTTCAAAGCTCGACTTGTGGCAAAGGGTTATACTAAAAAACGAGGGGGTGGACTATGAGGAAACCTTCTCCCCAGTTGCCATGTTAAAGTCGATAAGGATTCTCTTGTACATTGCAACGCTTTATGATTATGAGATTTGGCAAATGGACGTCAAGACTGCCTTTCTAAATGGCAATCTGGATGACAACATCTTTATGTCTCAACCAGAGGGGTTCATTGCTCAAGGTCAGGAGCAAAAAGTTTGCAAGCATAGACGATCCATTTATGGGTTGAAGCAAGCTTCCAGGTCTTGGAATATAAGGTTTGACACTACTGTCAAATCTTATGGCTTTGACTAGAACGTTGATGAGCTTTGTTTTTAAAAAAGGATTATGAGCAGTTCAGTAGCTTTTTTGGTGTTGTATGTAGATGATATTTCTCTCATTGGGAATGATGTAGAATATCTACCTGACATTCAAAAATTGATATCGACTGAGTTCCAAACGAAAGATTTTGGTGAAGCTCAGTATGTTCTAGGGATTCAAATTATCAGGAATCGTACGAATAGAACGTTAACCCTATCTCAAGCATCATATATAGACAAGATGTTGTCTATATATAAGATGCAGAATTCCAAGAGGGGTTTACTACCCTTCAGGCATGGAGTTCATTTGTCTAAGGAATAGTGTCCTAAGACACCTCAAGAAATTGAGGATATGAGACAGATCCCTTATGCTTTAGTTGTGGGCAATTTTATGTATGCCATGTTGTGTACTAGGCCTGACATTTGCTATGCAGTTGGGATAGTCAGCAGGTACCAGTCCAATCCAGGGTTGGACCACTGGAATGCAGTTAAAAACATCCTTAAGTATCTTCGGAGAACGAGGGACTATCATCTTGTGTATTCTAAGGATTTGATCCTTACAGGATACACAAGTTCTGACTTTCAAACTGATAAGGATTCTAGGAAATCCACATCAGAGTCAGTATTTACCCTTAACGGGGGAGCTGTAGTCATACATAGCATCAAGCAAGGATGCATTGCAGACTCCACCATGGAGGCCGAAACTGTATGGCTATGGAAGTTCTTGATGGATTTGGAACTTGTCAATCACCCATTACTATGATGATAGTGTGTAGTGGAAAATTCTAATGAACCTCGCAATCACAAAAGAGGCAAGCACAAAGAGCGCAAATATCATCTCATCAGAGGGATCGTGCAACGAGGGGACGTGAATGAAGGGATAAAAGCCCTACACAGCGGAAATAATTACCGAACCTACTTAGAGTCTTACATTCTAATTGAAATACCAATACAATTTGCAAAAGAATATAGCAATAAATCTATATTTAAAGGGTTGTACAGCGGCTATAAACATGTTAAATAATTAACTAGATCTAATCAAGACGATCCTAGTGATCAAGGATTTCAAGGAAAACTTACTTTTGTAGAAAGCCTTGATCGATTTGCCTTTTCTTGCTGGTGAGATCGAAAATGCAACAACCTTCTTGTGCGAACACCACCAATTGGTTACACCAGTATATCTCTAAGACTTCTTGAAGCAGGAGACTGGTGGGAGTCATTTAGGAGAGATCTATGAGAGAGTGAGAGTGAATGGGATGCCTTTCACCCCACCTTAGGGGTCCTATATATAGGTAAAGGCCAAGACCTTTTCCTAATAGAAAAAGGTCTATGAATAAGTTCAAATCTATTATCTGAACCATATCTAATTATAATAAATAAATAATTAATTCATAATTAATTAATTACCCAATTAAATATCACATATTTAATCTTAAGGATTTTGTTAAAATTTAAATTAATATGAATCCAATTCATATGTAATTTATTTGAACTTTTTCAAATATTTTCTCTCAAGAATTAATTTTGGAAATTAATTCAAAAATCATATAATAAAATTTCATAAACTTTATATTATAATGTATCCACATACATCACACGATTTCCCTAAATAAATTGAACTCTTTCAATTTACAATTTATACTTAATTGCCTCAAGTCTCTTTAAAAGATACCAGTGGGACCTAATGGACCTATAGATCAGAAGCTCAAACGACACGAGACTAATTGGCTAAACTCATAACCAAGTTAGTCACCATTCGTTAACTGTGGATCACTCCACTAAAGACCCACAGCTGCACTCTTCTCACCATCGATCTGTGTGTCGTCGTCGCCAGTCCGTCGCGCCGCCCTGCCTTCTCGCCCGCTCTCTCTCTCTTTTTCGTTCTCCAGTTCGTCTCCTTCTCTCTCTTCGTTATGCCCGCAAATCCGCCTCATGTGGTCGCTGTGTCCCCATCGGAGTATCGCACCGTCGTTGATCAATGCTCAGCCTGCCGCCGCCGTGTAACCCAGCCTGTCGCCGCCCCTCATCGCGTCGTTCTCTCCTCTCTCGTTTCACTGTAGGTCGCGTTGTCGCTTTTTTTTGTTGTTCGACCAAAGAAACCCATATGTAACTTTCTTCTCCCTCATTCTTAGTTGTTTAAGGCCGATCTAAGGTTCCCTTATTCTATTTTGGTTAGATCTTTTGTGACCAGCCTCTCAGAGTGTCTTGTTCTCGTGTTTTTGCCTCTGTCCAACAACATTCTTGGGTGTTTCTGACATCGTTTGGCAAATCCAGTAAGTTTAGACACTTACCTATTCTTGGTTTGTGCTATAATTAAAATGCCCAATGGTTTATGCGCTGGAAATCTAAGTTGGTATTGAAATTTCTATTATGCAGCGCCGTCTGAGTGTTCGATTGAGTTCGAAACACTTCACCTTGATCACCCACTGCCCAAGGAGAGTTCTAACAGGCTGTTCGAGGTTAGAATAACCGGTCTAGCGTGAAAGCGAATCCGTTTGGGTGAGTTTCATCGTCTTCCTTAAGCTTGTTAGCCTTAAGTTGAGTTGCCCGTTAGGTGTTAAGCCTTAAAATCATGTTTTAATCAATACCCATTAGTTGTTTAGACTTTTAAACCGTTGCCCAACCTTTATAGGTCATTAAAATGTAAAATAAATGGGTTTTGCTTGCTGGTTATGGTTTAAAAAGCATGCTAATTGATACATATTTATTATCTACACCTTAGAAGAGTTGTTTAAAAAGCATGCTAATCAAGAATTTGTTTAGCTAAGGTAAGTAGTCATTCGGACTAAGTTCAACACTTTAGACCCTTTTAAAATGGCAATTTAGTATGTTAGGGTGATTTGGATTCAAGCCATAAGTTGGATATTTGAATCAAAATAAGCATGTTATTTTTAATTATAGTTTCTTCCGCTTTAAAGTTTACAACGTTTTACGTTCTTATTCATGTAGTAGTGACCCTTTGTATGTTTTTAATTCATCTTTAGTTGTGTCATTACAATTCATCTAGTGTCTTTTTTTCCAGCAAGAATCCTCTTTTTAAAGAGCACAGTAAGTTTATGCGTGCCACAACAGAGGAAGGCGTAAACATAAACATTTGGGTTGAGAGAACCTCTGAAACGAGAAATTCTTTCTTTTCAATTCAACAAGAATCTCCTTCTTAATCAGGTTTTTCCTATACCTTTTCTTAGAAATTTGTAATACTCTTGTTTTTTGGTCTGTGATTTCATTGATATTTCTTTGATGGGTGTAGTTTTGTTCTTGTTGTTGCCTTGATTATGATTGCGGGTGGAATTTTCCCCTTCTAGAGTAAATCAATATCCTCTGGAATGATTTATATGCAAGTAACAAATGAATACTTCTTTTGTAAATTGATTTGTCTATATATCTTGCTTGATATTTGTTTGATGAACTTTCTTATCTATTATTATGAGTTTATCCATATTTCTTTGATAATGTGTTACTTTGCATAATGTGCAGTTTAGGAGCAAAATTGACCAAATATTATCTTTGCTCTACTTTTAATTCTTGTGCTAAAGACATTGAATTTAATTTTGGATTTAATTTGTAGATTCATTCCCAGACTGTTAAAATTTGTTTTGAATAGACCTTATATTTGAATAGTGCAATTGTTGATTTTTACTTCAAATGTAATGTCATCATGATGTTAAAGAAAATGTTGGTAACTCATGTTAGACCCAATTGTTTTATTTATGCCACTATTGTTAGTTAATGCTCAACTCTGAACGCTGAACTTCATAGTTATCTTGCAACTCTGCTCCATGATAATGTTATGAAACTTTGTTTTACTTTTAGCATTTTGTAATTAGCTTCAAAATTGATTGTTACCGAAAATTAGGAAGAATAGAAGAAGTTGTCTTGCTTGGTTATGAGACAACTGTGAAAGATAATATTGTATCTAATTTAATGATATCAAGGTATTCTCAAAACTTGTATGAGGTGATACCAAAATTGTTCTTAGAGATGAGAGCTTGTGTTTTATGAGACAATTTGTATGTAATATTTGTTGAATTTGATTATTCAATATTTTAAGGTAGGTTGTTTACTTGAAGTTTTTCTCTTCGGCATAGCAAATAAATGTGTGTTTGAAGTTTCCCTTTATAAACTAGAAGTTTTTATCTTCTTTAATATTTTGTTTGTAGGTGGTTGAAGTGATGACTTATGTTCCAACAAAGAATCGAGAAAAAATGATGCTCTTGACTCGAGATTTCACTTTCTCCAACTCCCTTGTATTTCTTATATATTGTCTTTTAGTTTAGGTTCACTTTTGAGTTGTAATTTAAACCTTGTTCTTCTATTTTCATATTTTTTTATTAAGTAGAAATGGTGAATGCAAAAGATGTCAAACTAAGAACATGAATGGTTGCAACACATCTTAGTTTTGACCAACAAAATGGTGAGCACAAATGTACATCTTCAGCACCTTTGGATGTTATTAAAGTGTTCTGTTTAATTCAAGGATTATGAGTGATTAGGACATGTTGTAAATAGTTCTTATGGTGGAGATAGGTATCATGTAATTTTGAACATATGGTGGAAATTGGTGTAAAGTTCTTGATTTTGGAATTGTCCAAATGGAGTTGATAGGTCTTGTCATTTTTTGAATTGTTCATATGGGTTGATAATTGTAATTTGGGAATTGTTCATATGGAGGTTGATACTTTTGTAAGGTTGAAGATATTTGAATGAAGTTATTGTCAGATATTTGGTTGATGGGTCTTGAATGTGTATTCTTTATTTGGTTGATCAATATATCAAATTGTTGGAATGCAATGCAGGAAATTCAAGATAATAGGGAACAACTATTATAATTCAAAAAAAAAAATTACTAACAAACTTAACATGTAAAATGTGTCAACAACTTTTTCAATTGATATTTCTGAAATGTCAAGATAAAGTATCATCTGACATGTTAGAGTTGTCAAGTTTTAACAAATATGATATGTAATAACTGTCAAGAAATCTACATACATGACGTTTTATAAATGTCAAAAATTTAATATTCTTGACGTTTACAATATATTAAGTAGAGATGGTGAATGCAAAAGATGTCAAACTAAGAATATGACTTGTTGCAACACATCTTAGTTTTGACCAACAAAATGGTGAGCACAAATCTACATCTTCAGCACCTTTGGATGTTATTAAAGTGTTCTGTTTAATTCAAGGATAATGAGTGATTAGGACATGTTGTAAATAGTTCTTATGGTGGAGATAGGTATTATGTAATTTTGAACATATGGTTGAAATTGGTGTAAAGTTCTTAATTTTGGAATTGTCCAAATGGAGTTGATAGGTCTTGTCATTTTTGGAATTGTTCATATGGGTTGATAATTGTAATTTGGGAATTGTTCATATGGAGGTTTATACTTTTGTAAGGTTGAAGATATTTAAATGAAGTTATTGATGGATATTTGGTTGATAGGTCTTGAATGTGTATTCTTTATTTGGTTGATCAATATATCAAATTGTTGGAATGCAATGCAGGAAATTCAAGATAATAGGGAACAACTATTATAGTTGAAAAAAAAATATTACTAACAAACTTGACATTTAAAATGTGTCAACAACTTTTTCAATTGATATTTCTGAAATGTCAAGATAAAGTATCATTTGACATGATAGAGCTGTCAAGTTTTAACAAATATGATATGTAATAACTGTCAAGAAATCTACATACATGACGTTTTATAAATGTCAAAAATTTAATATTCTTGACGTTTACAGTATATTAAGTAGAGATGGTGAATGGAAAAGATGTCTAACTAAGAACATGAATGATTGCAACACATCTTAGTTTTGACCAACAAAATGGTGAGCACAAATCTACATCTTCAGCACCTTTGGATGTTATTAAAGTGTTCTGTTTAATTCAAGGATTATGAGTGATTAGGACATGTTGTAAATAGTTCTTGTGGTGGAGATAGGTATTATGTAATTTTGAACAGATGGTGGAAATTGGTGTAAAGTTTTTGAATTTGGAATTGTCCAAATGGAGTTGATAGGTCTTGTCATTTTTTGAATTGTTCATATGGGTTGATAATTGTAATTTGGGAATTGTTCATATGGAGGTTGATACTTTTGTAAGGTTGAAGATATTTAAATGAAGTTATTGACGGATATTTGGTTGATGGGTCTTGAATGTGTATTCTATATTTGGTTGATCAATATATCAAATTGTTGGAATGCAATGCAAGAAATTCAAGATAATAGGGAACAACTATTATAATTGAAAAAAAAATTACTTACTAACTTGACATGTAAAATGTGTCAACAAATTTTTCAATTGATACTTCTGAAGTGTCACGATAAAGTATCATTTTACATGTTAGAGCTGTCAAGTTTTAACAAATATGATATGTAATAACTGTCAAGAAATCTACATACATGACGTTTTATAAATGTCAAAAATTTAATATTCTTGACGTTTACAATGTATCAAGGAAAAGATGTCTTGACGTTTCTCGTTTGTCACATTTTCGATACCTAATTCTTGACAGTGGTTCTCACCACGCTTTTAAAAGCGTCAAGAGTATTAACATTTGACATTCCAAAAGCGTCAAGCAATGAAATATATCTTGTAGTGTGAGAAGATAGTGTCACGACGCTTACGCGATCGCAGAACTCCCACCTCGCGAAATCGCGACAGCGTTCCAACGTTGTTACGTTTAGAGGCAGATTCCGGGCAATTCCAACACTAATTCATCTGCAATTTTAGCCTCGAACATCAGCAATTTTGATCGATTTTCATCATCAAAGATCGTATTCTAGACCCGAACTTATAGAAGATAATAAATTTACAAATTATGCCCAAAAAACGCAGGGGCCTTTACACTTAACCATTCAAGAAAACGTAAATATATGGCTAAATTAATCAAAACCATTTATAGGCAAACCATAACATTCACAATGCATAAATCCCACCATGAACAAATTGCAAACTTCAATTTAAAATCAAGAAGAATTGAGTTAGCTCTTATACCAATTGAAGGGATAAAAGCCCTATGCAGCGGAAAGAATTACCGAACCTACTGGTGCGTCGTCAGCTGAATGGATGGAATGTGAGATAAGATGAATAATAATAGTAAAGAATACTTCAGCTAACACTTAGTTCAAGTATACACTGTCACACGTAGTAATAAAAAACCTTAGAAGTATTCCAAGGGTATCGATCCCACGAGGACTAACTGGAAATTCAAATCTGATGAAGAAACTGCTCAAATGATTGCGTTTGAAAAAGGTAACCAAAGAAAATAAGTTGATTGATTGGGTTTTTGAAAAGATAAATAAGACAAGCAAGTAAACAATAAAGAATAACAATAATAAACAACGTGGCATTCAACATGGATTCATCCCTAAAGCAATAACCATAATAATGTAATATCGAACTGAAGTGTCTTCAATGCATTGGGTCTGATTTAACTTCTACTTGGCCCATGCTCCCATGAACCGTTAGAAGGCTAAGCGAGTACCGTTATCCACATTTCTGTGACTCGACTCCGACATAGATAATTCACGAATGCAACCTATTACCCTATTGTCGATATAGGGCGCCTTAGGCAACTTGCACTATACCGCCGAAACAATCTCTTCCGAGCTTTTTCTCCTATATCACCTTTATGAGAACCTAAATCATTTATCCCTTTGGAGATCAAACTCACATAGCATGCAAAGTGTAGGTGATCAAGTTAAACTCAACAAGATTAGAGTGATAATCAATAAAGAATGACATGCATTGAACACAACTTAAGCAAATAAAACACTTTCAAGCCATTAAGCCATAAGGGAATTCACCACATTGAACCCCTCAATGGGATTTAGGTACTCATGATGTAATAAAAAGAAAATGAAGATATTTTCATTGAAATAAGAATGTAAATAATACAGAATAATGAAAAGATTCAAGAGGTTGAAATAAAGGAGATAGCTAAATATTATGGGTTTTTCTATTTACTCAATCCTTCTAGAGTTCACTAAGACACTCCACTCTCTAGCTTTTACAAGTGGGAATGGGTGAAACTCTCTACAAACCACAAGGTTTGATGTCTAACTCAGGTTAGAATTCATAAATCTAAGAAGAACCTCGGGCATCCCTACTCATTGGCGTCGAGCCAGGGTTCTGTCACCACCATTTTCTTCCAAGTGAGTTCTGCTTGAATTTGACTTCGAATCTCGAGCTTATATAGTGTAGAAAATGGTTGAGGAGCTGCGAAATAGGTGCTGGAAGGTTGCCTAGTCGATTTCGGTGTCAAAACAGCTAGTTAAGTGCGAAGAAGACTCGTCAACAACGACCCGGGGACGACTCGAAACTGCTTCATTTTTTCCAGAAATGCAGTCGCATTTCATTTTAGCCTTCCCAGAAATTCGGTCGCATTTCTGGGCAGATTCCAACTTTTCCTCTGTTTTTCTGCACAACAACAAACTAAGTCAAATTCTCTTAAAATCAAGTATTTTTAAACACAAATGAGCATAATTTAACAAAAGTGAATCTCAACACTCTATCTTATCAACTTAAGCATATTTTGATCTCGGGAAGAGTAAATTGATCAAAGCATACAACATTTGGCCAAGACATGAGCTAAATATAAGGGCAAAATAAGTATATTTTTTACCCTTATCACCTACTCGAAGTCTTAAATTCTAATTGAAATACCAATACAATTTGCAAAAGAATACAACAATAAATCGACATTTAAAGGGTTGTACAGCGGCTATCAACATGCTAAATAATTAACTAGATCTAATCAAGATGATCCTAGTGATCAAGGATTTCAAGGAAAACTTACTTTTGTAGAAAGCCTTGATCGATTCGCCTTTTCTTGCTAGTGAGATGGAAAATGCAGCAACCTTCTTGTGCGAACACGACCAATTGGTTACACCAGTATATCTCTAAGACTTCTTGAAGCAGGAGACTGGTGGGAGTCTTTTAGGAGAGATCTTTGAGAGAAGGAGAGTGAATGAGATGTCTTTCACCCCATCCCAGGGGTACTATATATAGGTAAAGGCCAAGACCTTTTCCTAATAGGAAAGGTCTATGAATAAGTTCAAATCAATTATCTGAACCATATCTAATTTAATAAATAATTAATTAATTCATAATTAATTAATTACCCAATTAAATATCACATATTTAATCTTAAGGATTTTGTTAAAATTTAAATTAATATGAATCCAATTCATATTTGATTTATTTGAACTTTTTCAAATATTTTCTCTCAAGAATTAATTTTTGAAATTGATTAAAAAATTATATTATAAAAAATCATAAACTTTATATTATAATATATCCACATACATCATATGATTTCCCTAAATAAATTGAACACCTTCAATTTACAATTTATACTTAATTGCCTCAAGTCTATTTACGAGCTACCAGTGGGACCTAATGGACCTACAGATCAGAAGCTCCAACGATACGAGACTAATTGGCTAAACTCATTAACCTAGTTAGTCACCATTCGTTAACTGTGGGTCACTCCACTAAATTCCCACAGCTGCACTCTTCTCACTGCAGAATATTTCTGTGTCCATCGATATCGACCAATAATAGCAAGTTAGTCCTTCACGAGTGTTTGTAACTCTAGTTGGGTCAAATTACCGTTTTACCCCCAAGTTACCTCTACCACCTTAAGTACCAGTGTTCCTCTAATGAACAACCTGTTTGTGGTCCAACAATCAAACAGAAACCCCTCTCGAGCTAGTGAGAGGGTAGGGCCCTTTTTTCAAGACCCGGAGACACAACTTAAGGGAACACTCATTTACATCTTAAAAAGTTTAGGGTTTAGGGTTTAAGGAGTGAATTCCATCTTGTGTGATTATGTTCCCAACTACCCACTCGGTCTTGTCCCCAATATGGTAGGCTTATTGAGTCGGCGTACTGGCCACTCTCACCCATGAAAATCAAAGGACAATCCCTCGGGAACAGGAGTCCATAATCCACTCAGGATTCAGACTAAGTTGCCTAGGTCATCCTAGTGAAATAGAGACCTAACTAGTTAACGGTCTTACAGCTAGTGGTTACTATTTTGCGGTCCGGTGTTATGCAAACTCATTGCATAGGATACCCTCACTCGCATATCTACTACATGGACGCTTTGGATCAATACGTCTGTATCAAATACAAAGTGGGTCGTAACACATAGTGTTACCAGGATAAGGTACCCAGTCTTATCCTTGTACTATAGACCGTATAGGTTGTTACTTGAACATCGATCCCCGTATGTCCCCACATACTAGTTCAAGTTACATACAAACAACCTCGGATCTTAGTTTATTGGATTTGGGTCAAATTGTGCAATACTTAACAATAATATTTTACTGCAGAAACTTTATTAAAATAAGTATACAATTTATTAACATTCACTATCTACGAGTTTTAGGACATAAAACCCAACAGTGATCGTAAAGAAGGTAGCCTCTGAGCACAATATTGCTGATCCATTTACGAAGGCTCTCATGGCTAAAATGTTCGAGGGTCATCTAAAGGGTATAAGACTGCGAGTTATGTACATGGAATAATCTAGGGCAAGTGGGAGAAGTGTAATGGGTATTGTGAATGCCCTAGTTTATTGTATTTATATGTATTTGTACTTTTCATGTATTATACAGTATTAATACAAACCACTATTCCTACTTCAATGATTATTCATTCAATTTTGATTATTGATGTACATTGCCCACGAGAGTTTTAGTTCAAGCGGGAGTTGTTGGGTTTTATGCCCTAAAACTCGTAGGTAGTAAATGAAACAAACTAATTGATCTCAATAAAGCGTTATCAAAGTGATTTAATAATTTGGTTATTGAATAATCGAGTTTGCATTAATAAACCCTAAATTCAATCAACTAAGATCCGAGGTTGTTTAAATGAAACTTGGACTAGTATGTGGGGACATACGGAGATGGGTGTCCAAGTAACAACCTAAAAGGTCTATAGTATAGGGATAAGGTTGGTTACCTTATCCTGGTGACACTATGTGATATAGCCCACCTTGTATTCGATACATATGCAATGATCCAAAGCATCCATGTAGGAGACATGTGGGTAGGGGTATCCTATGTAATGAGTTTGCATAAGACCGGACTACGAAATAGTAACCACTAGATGTAACGTTGTTAACTAGTTTAGGTTTCTATTTCAATAGGATGACCAAAGTAACTCAATCTCAATCTTGAGTCTGTTATGAACTTCTTTCAGAAGGAATTGTCCTTAGATTTGTTTGGGTGAGAGTGGCAAGTTCGCCGACTCAATAATCCTACAATTTTAGGGGTAAGACCGAATGTGGGCTGGGAACATAACAGTACACGATGAAATTCACTCATTCCCCTATTGGGCTAAGTAGATATGTGTTCCCTTAGGGGCTGATTCTGAGACTTGAACAAATGTGTGTCATCCTCTCGTAGACCGAGAGGAACGCCTATTTAATGGTTGGACCCTAAACAACTTGTTCATTAGAGGGATCAGTGATACTTAAGGAACCAGAGGTAACCCAGGGGTTAAACGGTAATTTGACCCAGCTGGTGTTACAAACACAGGTGAAGGATTGACTTACTGCATTGGTCGATATCCGTGGACATTGAAAGATTCTACACTGAGAAGAGTGTAGTGGTGGGTCTTTAGTGGAGTGACCCACAGTTAACGAATGTTGACTAACTTGGTTAATGAGTTTAGCCAATTAGTTGTTGGGTATTATGCCCTAAAACTTGTAGATAATAAATAAAACAAAGTAATCGATCTCAATAAAGCGTTATTTGAGTGATTCAGTAGTTTGGTTATTGAATAATCGAGTTTGCATTAATAACCCAAAATCCAATAAAATAAGATCCAAGGTTGTTTAAATGAAACTTGGACTAGTATGTGGAGACATACGGGGAACAGTGTCCAAGTAACAACCTAAAAGGTCTATAGTATAGGGCTAAGGTTGGGTACCTTATCCTGGTGACACTATGTGATACGGCACACCTTGTATCTGATAGAGATGCATTGATCTAAAGCATTCATGTAGGAGACATGCGGGTGGCGGTATCCTATGCAATGAGTTTCCATAAGACTGGACTACGAAATAGTAACCACTAGAAGTAACGTCGTTGATTAGTTTAGGTTTCTATTTCAATAGGATGACCTAGGTAACTCAATCTCAATCCTGAGTCTGTTATGAACTCCTTTTCAGGAGGAATTTTCCTTAGATTTGTATGGGTGAGAGTGGCCTGCTTGCCTACTCAATATTCCTACCATTTCAGAAGCAAGACAAAATGGGGGCTGGGAACATAATATTACAAGAAGGAATTCACTCTTTTCCTTATGGGGGCAAGTAGATGTGTGTTCCCTTAAAGGCTGATTCTGAAGGTGTTCATATAACACATGCGTAAGCAATTGAAGATCGAAAGCACTTAACTCAATCAATTTTACTCCTAAAGCATGCATGTTCTAAAAAAGACAGAACAGAGAGTTAGAGAACACCAACCTTTGGAGCTCACTAAAGTGGAAATCCTTGTGGTGTTTTCTTCTCCTATGATCCTAGGACAACCTCTAGAGTCTTCTCTACTATTCTCCAGGCCAAGAACGACTTGTGGGAGTCTTATAGAGATATGAAATGGGAAGGGAATGCTTAAAAGATCAAGCTCTTGAGAGATCTATGGAGGTGTGTGTGTTTGAGAGTAAATTCCAGCAGCATAATAGTATGTAGTTCACTCTCTTACCTTTGAATCTGATTCAAGCTCCTTTTATAGACCTCTTCCATGCAAAGACAAGCTTCATGACACTAGACACATGGTGAAAATGCAACTCCAAGTGGATTCTAGGTGTTTAATTCACAACACATGCAACTAGTGCATGGTTGTGTTGTTTTCCACTATGCATCAACATGCAAGAGTGGGAATGCCACTAAATCCACTAAAATTGAATCTAAATTCTGATTTTTCAGCTTGCAATTCATTCATATTTCAATTCAAAATTGAAATTGATTTCTAGGCAATTAATTGAGACATTTCCAAGTAATTTTGACATGATTAATCCAATTAATCATTATCACCTAGTGCCATGAATTATATATGATTCCTAATACATATATATGGTATTTAAAACACTTTTAAATACCTTATCTCTCAATTTCTAATGTAATTCATAATTAAAACATTGTGTCAAACACATTTTATGATAATGCCCTATTTCCCGTTTTTGAACGATTCAAAGATTCCTATCATTATGTTCTAAGCTTTAATCCGATATGAGCTAGTAGAGGGACCTAATGGACCTATAGATCATGGGCTCCAATTATTCGAGGCTAACCGACTAATCTTATTATCTAAGCTAGCCAACATTCGTTAACTACCGGGACACTCCACTATAGCCCGATAGTTGCACTCCCCTCACTATAGATATATTTTCGTCCACTTGATTTAACCATGTTCAGTAAGTCATTCCTTCACAGGTTGTTCGTAGCTATAACTAGGTCAAATAACCGTTTCACCCCTATAGTACTTCTTGTTCCTTAAGTTCCACTAATCCTCTAATGAACAATCGGTTTGTGGTCCAACCATCAAACCTAAGTCCCTCTCGATCCAACGAGAGGGTGGGGCCCCTTGTTCAAGTCCTGGAGTTAGTACTTGAGGGAACAACCTCTCTACTATCCCTAAAATGGGTAGAGTGAATTCAGTCTTGCAAAACTATGTCCCCAGCTATCTATTCGATCTTATCCCCAAAATGGTAGGCTTGTTGAGTCGACGATGTTGGCCACTCTCACCCATGCAGATCAAAGGATAATCTCGTATAAACAGGACTTCATAGTTAGCTCAGGATTAAGAACGAGTTACCTAGGTCATCTATGAGAAATAGTCAGTTTCTTCAGTAAACGGCGTTATAAAGAGAAAAGTGACTTATTTCGTGGTCCAGCCTTATGCAAACTCATTGCATAGGACGCCCCCACTCGCATGTCTCCACATGAATGATTTAGGATCTCATCGTTTGTACTTAATACAAAGTGGGCCACGTCCATAGTGTCTCCAGGATAAGGCACCCAACCATATCCTTATACTATAGACTATTTGTACTATAATCTTGAACTTGATCCTACGATATGTCCCTACATATAGTTCGAGTATTCATTTTATAGTCAAGGATCTTAGTTTATTGGAATTAGGTTAATCATTTCCAATTTATATATTCAATAACATCTATTACTGAATAACCTCAATAACATCTTTATTGGAAATAAAATAAGTTTAATGATTTACAAACTACGAGTTTATAGGACATTAAACCCAACAGATTCCGGGGCTTGAACAAAAGCGCGCTGTCATCTCCTGGCCCGAGAGAAATTTCTGTTTAGTGGTAGGACCATAAACAGGTTGTTCATTAGAGGGATCGGTGGTCATTAAGGATCCAGAGGTAACCTAGGGGTAAAACGGTAATTTGATACACTTGGTGTTACGAACACACGTGAAGGAATGACTTATTGCATTGGTCGATGTTCATGGACACATAAATATTTGACAGTGAAAAGAGTGCAGTTGTTGGTCTTTAGCGGAGTGACCCACAGTTAATGAATGTTGATTGACTCGATTAATGAGTTTAACTGATCAATCTCGTATCGTCGGAGCATCTGATATGTAGGTCTATTAGGTCCACCTGCTAGCTCATATTGGGTTATGAGATAATATAGTTTTGATTATTAAAGGGAATTTAAGTTAATTGTATTTTTGATGGAATTAATATAATGTATGGAGATGCATCATATTATAAGTTTAATTAATGAATTCAACTTTATAATAAAATTAATTTTGGATATGATTCAAAATTAATTAATTAGAGAATTATGAATTTAATTAAATGTGTGATATTTGATTAATTCAAGAATTAATTAATTAGGAATTAATTAATTTAATTTGATTAAATGTGATTTAATCGAATTAATACTATAATTTATATTAATCTACATTTTGATGCACATTAAAACTATAGGTTAAATGAGAGAGATAAAATTGAATATTATTCAATTATAAAATTGATATTTGATTAATGTTGATTCAATTAATGAGATTAATTGAACGACCAATTTAATTCAATTGAATATGATTCAAATTGAATTAAATACCTTATGTTATAATTGATTTAATTAATATTGATTTAATTAAATTAATAATAATTAATTGATTAATTAAATATTTATTTTTTTAATTAATAGATGGCCAAGATTGTTTGGATTAAATCCAACGATCAATATTGAGTATGGTTTTAATTCCCTCCCCACTTATCGTTAAGTGGAGAGGGGTTACCCATCTCACAAATCATTCTCTCATTTTTTATGCAAAAAATACAGAGAGAGATCTCAAATCTTTTCTCTCTAATTTTCTCTCAAGAACAGCAAGTTACTTTGTTGTAATTTTCCCTTCAAGACAACGAGGATCCCAAAATCTTATTCTCATAGCCCAAGAGGATAGCCGGTGTTTGCGTATGGTTGTGTATTGATCGTAATTGGAGCATTGTGTTGATTGTTCTTCAAATCCATGTAAGTTTCTTGATCCAAATAGTTTAGATCTTGAATTTTACAGCATGCTTAATCTGATCTAGTTTAATTTAGAAATTGTTTCTAATTTTGATTTGCCAACGTATTGGTTTTTCTAAAATTGAAATAAAAAACGAGATCATTCTTGATTGCTTCCACTGCCAAAAGGGATTTTAATCCTTCAATTGGTATCGGAGCCATCTTGTTAATTGATTTCAATTAATGAAAATTGTGTTGGTTTTTGGTGGGATTATGTATTTTGAATGTTTGGTTTGCTTAAAGACTGTTTAGGTGTTTTGGCATTAGATTTACATTTTTTCTTTTGTATGATTTGATCATGTAAGGGCCCAAGTTTTGGGGCAAATTATTGTAAATCGAGTCTTGTAAGTCCGTCTCTAGAAATTTAGGATCAATTTGTTGATCGGTGCTCGAATCGGAGTTCAATTTGGTGAAAATCTTCTGCAGGAATCGAAAGACAGTATGTTGTCCAGAGGCGTAGCGACGCGACCCTACTCAACGGAGTCGCGATGCTAAGGATTAGGAATTGGAAAAAATTGAGCCAGCGTCAGGACGTTGTGCCTTCAGCATCCCGACGCTGACGAAAGTTTTCGGATTTGTGGAGCATTGAATGCATCGTGCGCAGTGATAGCGAGCATAGCTAGCTAGTTTTCCCTAATTAATTTAGCTAGTCTTTTATGATTTATTGGCCATTTTATTGCACTTAAATGTTTATTTTGTAGGAAATTGTTGATTAGAGCCAAAGCGTGAAATTGGAGTTAATCGGGTGTTCGGGATGTGAAACGATGCCAAAGAACCGAAAAGATTCAAGTTAGAAAAAGCCAAAAGAGAGCCATCCGCAGACCAACGTCGGGACGCTGCTCTTGGAGCGTCTCGACGTTGCCTTTCCTTTTCTAAATTGGGAGGCAGAAGTCACAACGTCTCGACGCTGTAACAAGAGCGTCTCGACGCTCTCAGATTTCCCTTATACAGAATTCGCGACAGGCGACAGCGTCGAGACGCTGTCTCCTTAGCGTCTCGACGTTATTGGCAAAATTTCCTATTTAATGTTCTTTTCATGCTACGGATTGGGGGAGTCCAATTGGAGAGATTTTAGCCCTAATTTCGACTAGAGACCTTCTGAGGGAGCTGAAGCAAGGACAAGGAGCGGGAATCTCACTTGGAGGCGTGGAAATCGTGACGGAGACGTGTCGGTTTCGATGACTTTGAATGTTTTCTTCCCTTTTCCCTTTCTTTAGTTAGATTTTATGGCTTTTTTCATGCTTAGTTGATATTGTAACGTTATGTATGAGTAGCTAAGCTCGTTGCTTAGGGATTGATGTAGTCTTTTTAGTTTATGGATTGCTTTATGGGATGATTTGTGTAATGGTTATTATGTTTGCAATTTTAATTTAATGCTTTCAATTAATTGCCCATTAGTTGAATGATCTAAGTGTTGAATCTTACTCGGGAGAGGGGATTTAGCATTGACTTTATTAAGATTGCATGACTAAAGTTTATGTTCTAAGCTCGTGACGGATTTTAGAGTAACTTTAGAATTGGTCAAAAAGAACTAAATGCCTTGCATGTTAATAAACTTAGATAGTGATATCAAGTTGGTTAAGTTTCATGAGAATCAATTATACTCGGGAGATGTAATTGTGATTAAAGGTTCTTAGGCTCATAATTCCATTGTGTTTGATAATTCATTCCCTAAAATCAATCCTAGACTAAATTGGCGAAATCAATTCCCTAAGAGTTCTTTCAATTGAATCTCCGTTGTTTATTTGCTTTGATCTAGTTTTCTACCACTCACTACTTTTCGTTCCCTAAATAAAATTGAGCAAGATTATTCATGATACTTGATTTAACTTAAAAGTCCAATCTAGAGGACGACACTCGAAATTCGATCACTTTATTATTACTTGACCCGTGCGCTTGCGGTAGGAAAATCCCACATCAAGTTTTTGACGTCGTTGCCAGGGATTGGCACATTTAGTTAAATTAATATTGTGAAAAAATTGCTCGATTTTAATTTATGGTGTATTTTTACTTTCTTAGATTGATTGCATTTTTTTCCTTGTTTGTTTTTCTTTCCATATTTGTTTTTCTAGTTTAGTGTTTTTTGTAGTTGTGTAATCGTTTCCTTGTTTGTTTTTGTTTTCCTTAATTAGATAGTATTTTCCTTTTCTAGACTATATTTTTCCATATTTATATTAGTTGTTTTCTTTTCTTCGTTTCTTTCCTTAATTGTTTTCTTTCCTTTTTAGGATAGTTTAGGTTGTGTATGCAAAGGAATAGAGAATAGATTTTAGAACCTTTGGATCCCGAGATCGAGAGAACAATTCATAAGCTTCGAAGGGAGAATAGAGAAAACATTCAAATGGCCGACCCAAATCCACCTGAGGAGCCTAAGTATGTTAGAGACTACTTTCAGCCTGTGTTTCAGGGGAAACAATTTGGGATTGTCTATGCCCCGATCAATGCCAACAACTTTGAGCTAAAGACCGGTCTCATTCAAATGGCTCGAGATTGTGCATACAGAGGATCGTCCGCCGAGGATTCAAATTCTCATCTAAAGTCATTTTTAGACATTTGTGGGACGGTAAAAATAAATGGAGTTTCTGAGGATGTCATTCGCTTACGCTTGTTTCCTTTTTCTTTGCAGGATAAAGCACGAGATTGGTTGCAGTCTATTCCCCCTGGGAGCATCACCACCAGGGATGCTTTGGTTCAGGCCTTTCTGAAGAAATTTTTCCCTCCTGCAAAGACGGTCAAGCTGAGGACCGAGATTGGGACGTTCCAGCAGCAATTTGATAAACAGCTGTTCGAGGCTTGGGAGCGATATAAAGAGTTACTAAGGAAGTGCCCTCAGCATTGTTATCCCGACTGGCTTCCGGTCAAATTATTTTATAATGGCTTAACTCTTAGTACGAAAACTATCGTTGATGTAGCTGTAGGTGTGACTCTGTTGTCCAAGACTGTTGTGGATGCTAGGAATTTGCTAGAGGATATGGCCACCAACAGCTATCAGTGGCCATCTGATCGATCTGCACCTAAGAAGATTGTTGCTGGAGTGTTTGAGGTTGACAAGGTAAGTGCACTCCAAGCCTAGATGACCTCCCTGACTAATGCTTTCCTTAAATTTTCAGGTACAGGGAGTGCACAGTCAATTGAATCAGCTGCTGCTTTAGTATCTAAATCTCAAGAGGAGGCCATAGAACAGGTTCATTATGTGTCTAATTCTAATTTTAGGGGATATAATAATAATTCTACACCTACACATTATAACAATAACAATAGGAACCATGAAAATTTCTCTTATGCTAATAATAACAATGTTCTTAATCCTCCTGGTTTTACCCCTCAAACTCAAGAAAATAAAAAATCTTTAGAGAATCTTGTTGGAGCTTTCATTGTAGAGTCTAGTAACAGGACAAACAAATTGGAGGAGGCAGTCGTTGCCATTAACACCACAGTGAATGGCCACAGTGCAGCCATCAAGAACATTGAGACTCACCTGGGAAAGTTAGTAAGTGTTGTAAACACCATGAGCAAAGGTAAGGCCCCAGCTGAGCAGGAGAAAACCCAGATGGAGTATTGTAAGGCCATTACTATGCACCATGAGGAAGTTGAAGAGGAGCCTGACTCTGAGGCGTATGACACGCCTACTAGGGAAGCTGAGGAGGACACATCATCAGATGAGGCTGAAAAGCCCGAACCTGAGCCTCCTATTCCTTCTCCCACATTGATGGTCCTCAAAGACAAGAAAAAGAAAAAGAAAAAGAAGAACAATCAGGTTCAGTTTGATAAATTTATGAATACATTTATGAGTCTGAACATGAACATTCCTTTTGCAGAGGCATTAAAGATGCCCCAGTACAACAGGATCATGAAGGAATGATTTGCAAAGAAAAAGAAAGAAAAGAAGGTTGACACCGTATACCTCGCTTCCACATGCAGCGCTAGAGTTCAACAAAAGGTACCTGAAAAAGTAGCAGATCCAGGGAGTTTTTCTGTTCCTTGTAGTTTTGGTACTTATTCTTTTAGAGCTTTATGTGATTTAGGTGCCAACATTAATATTGTTCCTCTATCTTTGTGCAAAAAGTTAGATATAGGTGAGATTAAATCTACTCCTGTTAGGCTCCAATTGGCTGATCAGACTGTGGTTAGACCAGTTGGCATTATAGAAAATGTTTTAACCAGAGTAAGTAGATTTTTCCTCCCTATTGATTTATATGTCATGGATATGATGGAAAATCCTGCAATTCCTGTCATACTAGGAAGACTATTCTTCGCTACTGGGCGAGTGATTATTGATATTGAGAGCAGGGAGCTAACTGTTAGAGTCCAGAATGAAAAAGAGATATTCAAAGCGGTTGAAGACTCTAAGGATCGTTCTGAAGTGCTCGTGATGGGCTATAAGAAAGGTGCAAGCAAGAGCACCTCTGTTAGATTCACAGAAAATAAGCCTCCTTGATGCACGAGCAGCACGTCGAGCTAATGACGTTAAACAAGCGCTTATGGGAGGCAACCAAAGTATGTTTAGTTGGGCTTTTCTTTTTGCTTTTGCTTTATTGTTTGTTTTTGTTTTGTAGGTCTTGGTTCCAGTTTCTCCTTTGCTTGCAAGCTTCCATGAGAAGGCCATCATCATTCCAGGGCAGTATTTTTCACTCCTTCCATAGAAAAGAAGTATTTTTCATATAAAAGAATATACGCTAGCTAGTTTTCCCTAATTAATTTAGCTAGTCTTTTATGATTTATTGGCCATTTTATTGCACTTAAATGTTTATTTTGTAGGAAGTGTTGATTAGAGCCAAAGCGTGAAATTGGAGTTAATCGGGTGTTCGGGACGTGAAAAGATGCCAAAGAACCGAAAAGATTCAAACTAGAAGAAGCCAAAAGAGAGTCATCCGCAGACCAGCGTTGGGACGCTGCTCTTGGAGCGTCTCGACGCTGCCTTTCCTTTTCTAAATTGGGCGGCAGAAGTCACAACGTCGAGACGCTGTGACAAGAGCGTCTCGACGCTCTCAGATTTCCCTTATACAGAATGTGCGGCAGGCGACAGCGTCGAGACGCTGTCTCCTTAGCGTCTCGACGCTATCGGCAAAATTTCCTATTTAATGTTCTTTTCATGCTACGGATTGGGGGAGTCCAATTGGAGAGATTTTAGCCCTAATTTCGACTAGAGACCTTCTGAGGGAGCTGAAGCAACGACAAGGAGCGAGAATCTCACTTCGAGGCATGGAGATCGTGACGAGGACGTGCCGGTTTCGACGACTTTGAGTGTTTTCTTCCCTTTTCCCTTTCTTTAGTTAGATTTTAGGGTTTTTTCATGCTTAGTTGATATTGTAACATTATGTATGAGTGGCTAAGCTTGTTGCTTAGGGATTGATGTAGTCTTTTTAGTTTATGGATTGCTTTATGGGATGATTTGTGCAACGGTTATTGTGTTTGCAATTTTAATTTAATGCTTTCAATTAATTGGCCATTAGTTGAATGATCTAAGTGTTGAGTCTTACTCGGGAGAGGAGATTTGGCGTTGACTTTATTAAGATTGCATGACTAAAGTTTATGTTCTAAGCTCGTGACAGATTTTAGAGTAACTTTAGAATTTGTCAAAAAGAACTAAATGCCTTGCATGTTAATAAACTTAGATAGGGATATCAAGTTGGTTAACTTTCATGAGAATCAATTATACTCGGGAGAGGTAATTGTGATTAAAGGTTCTTAGGCTCATAATTCCATTGTGCGTGATAATTCATTCCCTAAAATCAATCCTAGACTAAATTGGCGAAATCAATTCCCTAAGTGTTCTTTCAATTGAATCTCTGTTGTTTATTTTCTTTGATCTAGTTTTCTACCACTCACTACTTTATGTTCCGTAAATAAAATTGAGCAAGATTATTGATGATACTTGATTTAACTTAAAAATCCAATCCAGAGGACGACACTCGATTTTCGATTACTTTATTATTACTTCACCCGTGCGCATGCGCTAGGAAAATTCCACTTCAAGTTTTTGAGAGCGTCTCGACGCTCTTGGATTTCTGCCACCAAATTTAGAAAAGGAAAGGCAGCGTCGAGACGCTCCAAGAGCAGTGTCCCGACGCTGGTCTGCGAATGGCTCTCTTTTGGCTTCTTCAAACTTGAATCTTTTCGGTTCTTTGGCATCTTTTCACGTCCCGAACACCCGATTAACTCCAATTTCATGCTTTGGCTCTAATCAACAATTTCCTACAAAATAAACATTTAAGTGCAATAAAATGGCCGATAAATCATAAAAGACTAGCTAAATTAATTAGGGAAAACTAGCTAGCTATGCTCGCTATCACGCAGCGGTTACGAAATAATATTATTTTGCGTAATCTAAGTTTCGAACGTGGGTGCTGAAGCAGGTGGCGTGCGCTCGTGCCGAGCAACTGTGAGGTTGCAATTTCGAGCTGGTACGGAGGCGATTTTTTTTTCGTGCGGCGTGGTGAGTTAGATGCGGTTATCTCCGGTTCGCCTAAGTTGAGTCTGGTTCGGTTCGGTTCTAGCTGATTCTAGACCAGTTCGAGCGTTTTGGGTCCGGTTTGGGCGAATTTGACACAGTTCGAGCTTGTTCAAGTCGGTTCAGACCACTTACAAGGCGGTTTAAGACTAAATTTTGATTAATTAATGTAATTTTTCATTATTTCTTGCCTTAGGGTGCCAAAATACCAGTCTTTTTAGCTATTTAATCCTTTATGAATGACATTTAGCTAGATCCCACCATACGTTAAGCATGTTTTCATGCATATTTAAGTTATAATTGTTATAATCTATGGTAATTATGCATGAATTTAAATTTCATGAGTTATTTAGTATAATTGTTATATTAAATATATGAAATTGGTGAAGCATGATGCAAGACATTAATTAGCTAAATATAAAATGTTATATTTTATTAATGTAGCATGCATGCTTATATTTATTTTCATGAGTATTAATATAATAGTTATATTATGAATGGAAATAAATTTCCATGCTTGTTTTCATGTATAATTTAATATAAAATGTTATATTAATTAAATGAAAATGGAATAGCATTGAGCATGACATTAATTAGATTAATTAAGAGTTATATTATATTAATGTCTAATTTCATGTGATTTAATTTCGTGAATGATTAATTAATATAATCGATATTAATTAAATGAAACTGAAATTGCATGAAGCATGACACCACCTTAGATTAATATAATCATTATATTATCGTTATCGGCGTCATGAGCGTTATGGTGTTTAATAATTTGAATTAGATTGTTATTAGGAAACACCATAGAAGCATGTTATAGGGCTAATTATTAAAATTTTATAATAGTTATAAAATTGATTAGAAATTGTCAACCTATAACAAAGAGTTGCATGCAAACCTAGGACCTTAGGATAAAATGAATTAATTTTCAATTGTTTAAAAATAATTAGACCTAAGCTCATTTTAATTCTAATAGGATTAGAATTATTTTCTTAGTTAGGATTAAAATAGTTTTAATGCACTAAGTAGGAAAAACATTACTATGGTTATAAGGGAACTCTCCCGATGAAGTTCTGTCTAGGCTGGGGGTACTTAAGTTGACAGTTACGGAACACCTCCTACATAGGAACAGATCCGAAACTGGAGTTGAATTAATGATAGTTTAATGTTAGCATGCAATGTCACTAGGTAATTAAAAGGGTTTAATTCACCTAGACATTAGAGTAAAGACCTCTATATAAGAGTTATTTACAGGCATAGACTTAGATAGATTCACTTAGCCGAAATTTACGAAAGTAATAGACCGTTAAATTATAAAAATACTTAGTGGGAGGAAATATATCAAAACAAGATTTTCATAAATCAAGTTTTTCTCTCTCGTCCTTAACAGTACAACGTTAGGTCCATGCGTGGCCTCGAGTCACCCTGGGAGTTGCCCCCTACGAATGGTGTTTGCATGGATCGATATCAAGGTGAATGAGGGAGTATTTTATAGTAAGTGGGAACAGGACACGTGTCAACGTATCCTACGGTCTCTTCCATTAGGTTGCACCATGAGATCCCAATGATCTGTCTTCGAGTCGCCCTGGGAGCGATCACCCTACGGAGGGCTTGATCATGGGAGTCGGAACAATGCAAACTTCAGAAATGGATAGGGTTTCTTAGGTCCATTTCCAACTTTGACTTTTCCTATGGTAGCAATGTTGGGGCCGACCTCTGAAATCTAAAAATGGAGGGTTACACTGACGGGGAATAGTTAAGGTGTTAATGATTTTTTGACCGAAAAACGATAGCTAAAAACTATTGGAATATGAGTTATTCTAGGAATAGGGATTGACTGAGATTGTCTCAATTCATGGGAGGAGTAGCTGACTGCCCTACGGTAGCTGTTGCTCTAAACCTCTGAAGTGTCGTTGCAAAATGAATGTCTTTTCTATGGGTCGATCATTACTTTTGCTAAATTGATTGGATTACAATAATAATATTATTTTGTGTAATGGGTTAATGCAACATCACTAATTAAATTAATTTGTTTGTTTTAGCATGAATCGTTCATTGTATGCCTCTAATAATGTTGTATGTAATAAAACTGATATAGCTAATACAACTAAGGAATGCACTTAAACACTAATTGCGTGGATTTGGTCTTAACTGAGGACTATCCTCAGGCCCACATGTCTAATTCATCTGAAATTATTCATGATGAATATGACATAGACTGCTTAGCATAACTCAATGAAAATAAATGTGATTTATTGGTCATTGAAACGTGTATAATGGAAAATTATGATACAGCATGGATCCTTGATTCAGGTGTCACTCATCACATATGCTCTTCCTTTGAGGGAATGTGCTCCTGGCAACAATTAGATGCTAGGGAAATGACTCTCGGAGTTGGGACTGGGGAGTTCATTTCAGTTAAGGCAGTGGGAGACATTAAAATGTTCTTCTCCAAGATAATGTATATATAGTTCCTAAAATAAAAAGAAATTTGATTTTTGTTTCTTGTTTGCTTCAACAAGGATATTCAGTGTCCTTTTCTATAAATGAAGCTCTCATTACTAAAAGGGATGCTGATATCTGTTCTACAAACTTGGAGAATAATTTATATGTTTTAAGATCAATAGAGTCTAGGGCTATTTTGAACAATGAGATGTTTAAAACAGCTGAGACTCAAGCTAAAAGGTAAAAAGTTTCTCAAAGTACCTATCTTTGGCACTTGAGACTTGGCCACATTAATCTCAATAGGATTGGGAGATTGGTTAAGAACGAACTTCTAAGCATGTTAGAAGATGGTACTTTACCTCCATGTGAGTCATGTCTCGAAGGTAAAATGACCAAATGACCTTTTACTTGAAAAAGGCTATCGTGCCAAGAAGCCCTTCGAGCTCGTACATACGGATCTCTGTGGTCCAATGAATGTAAGGGTTCCAGGAGGGTATGAATATTTCATCTCTTTCATAGATGATTATTCAAGGTATGGTTATTTATGCCTAATGAGTCATAAGTCTGAGGCCCTTGAAAAGTTCAAGGAGTATAAGGCTGAAGTTGAGAACTTATTAGGTAAGACCATTAAAACACTTCGATCTGATCGAGGTGGAGAGTATTTGGACTTAGAATTCCAAATTTTTTTTATGGAACATGGAATCACGTCCCAACTCTCAGCACCAGGTACACCTCAACAGAATGTTGTATCTAAAAGGAGAAACAAAACCTTGTTAAATGTTGGGTTTCCAGGGTGAGTAAAAATAAGATAAAAATAGACTCTAAAACACTGTGCAAGCATACACAATCCGCAACAAGAAATAAGTATTTATCGAATCCAGGGTCTGAATTATCGCTCACTTTATCTATTTTGTGTAACTCTTTAATGGTTTCAAAAGTAGTTAAAATGATTGATTTTGATATAATGCTGAAGCAAAAGAAATGACAAAACATAAAGTAAACAAATAAGCAGACAGATTAGGAACATTCGTTGGTCAAAATTCAGTAATTGTTCTAAAGGATGCTCTAGCATTATTATTGATTATGCAAAACTCATGCAGTCTTATTAGCAGATTCTTCCTAAAGCTCCATAGTTTTTAGAATGTGTTTCAACTCCAATGATGCACTACCGATCAAGCACTAGGCAACTGGCTATCCCTAGCTCAGTCACTAGCGTTCATCAATACACAATGATCTAGTGTGATTAAATACTACATACTCCCTAAATCATCCCTGAAACTAGGAAGTGATATTCATACCGGCTGGGCAAGCGGGCACAAAATATAATTAAGCACAACAAATAATCAAGATGCATCAAATCAACATATATTACATAGAGATTAAGCACAACAATTACATGACTCCTGATGACATGCAAATATGTCATCATTTTCCTATTACTTTTAGCTAGTTTTGTGCATGAATTGTGAGCTTTAATGTATTTTTATGTTAATTTTGTAGAAAATCGAGTTCGAGATGCAAAACCAATAATTTTACCAATTTTGGGTAGAAAAAGAAGACTTTGGGCCATAATTGAAGAATAGAAAAGAGAACATTTGAAGTGGAGAACCAAAAAGCCCAAAACAAAGAAGAAAGGAGGCAAAAATCCGTGTTTAAGGCTTTTAGAAGGCCTAGTGTCGAGACGCTAGGCAAGCAACGAAGAAAGCTCCAGAATCGTGATAGTGTCGCGACGCTGTCCGCGTAGCGTCGCGACAACTTCTGCTCCAAGAAAACCTGACGTACGCTGTGACGTAGCGTCGCGACTCTACCGACTTGTTCAGCAAGAAATGACCAGCCTCTTTCCCTATAAAAAGCTCCCTTCCCAAAGGTGAAAATCATCCCATTTTTGGGGAGCTCTCCCCTAGCTCAATAGAGAGAAAACGAGAGAAGAATTGTGAGAAAAAGGTTGGAATTGAGGAGATTCCAAGGGTCAAGATTCGAGATGATTGTAGCGGGAGCTTGGGATCAACTTATCGGTTATTTCTTCCTTACTTCTTTGTAATTTCTTATTTTAACTTGAGTTAGGCCTATGGATCAAGATCACGTGGGAAAAATTATTCCCATTTGTGAGTAGATCTTGAGACCCAGGGTCGTTATTCTAGCTGATTGGATATTGTTTCGCAATTACTTGGATTATGTAATGAATTTCTTCATATTTCATCTATGCAATTTTTGCTTAATGCCCTTAATCTCTTGATCACGGATTAATTGTTATGTTGGTCTAAATTGATACTCGACAGAGAGAAATTAAATTAGATCATAATTGCATGGCTAACGATTGCTTGGAGCACGAAAGTGAAAGAGAATTGTTAGAAATTGATTATGAAGTTGCTTAATGTCATACTATGATTAACTAAGGAGATGGACACATGAATTAGTTATGTTAGTATGAGATGTGGAGGAGCTTGAAAGAGAAATCCGCTTATAATTACTTCTAGATTTATGAAATGGAAGATTATTAGTTACATGCATCCATGTAATTGAGCTACAAATCCAAGAAAGCTAGTTAACACCCTAGGTCAAGTTCCCTTAATAGGATATTTTCTTTGATTTGCATGTTTCTTTTTATTAGTTTCTTTAATTTTTGCATTATCATTCAAGTTGATCTTCTAAATAAAATTAAAACATGATGGTTCTTGGTAATTAATGGGATTAATTCAATTTCCCTGAGGATTCGATACTCGAAATACTTTCTGTTTTATATTACTTGCGGCCCGTGCACTTTGCGGTCATCAACTCCTAACCAACACCAAAAGTAATTTAGTTCATAACATTCATGATAACACAAACTACAATCTGAGAATGTGCATCCATAATCACAAAATAATACAAGAAAATACTAATTCCCTTGATCAACTTTGTAATTGATGGTATTCTTGTAGTCCCTAATCACTACAACAAATTTGGCCTTTAATGTCGGGCAATGCCTGACATTAAAAGTCTTTAATGTCGGTCAGTGACCGACAAAAAAAACACCGACATTAAAAGTTTTAATGTCGGTCGTTTTTAATGTCGGGCATTGCCCGACATTAAAAGCCTCTTTTAATGTCGGTCGCTTTTAATGTCGGGCATTGACCGACATTAAAAGCTTTGTCCAACATTAAAAGTACCCTTTTAATGTCGGTCGTTGCCCGACATTAAAAGCCGACATTAAAAGAGTACTTTTAATGTCGGTCAACTACTCGTTGTCCGACATTAAAAGCAACTTTTAATGTCGGTAAGTTTTTTATGTCGGTCATTGCCCGACATTAAAAGTTGTGACATTAAAAGTGTCCGACATTAAATGTGCAATATTAAATTAAAAAAAAATTGTTGGTTGCACACGTAGCTAACCAACAATATTATTTCTTCCTTTTGTAAAAACCTGTAAACAAAATAGAATTTCAACATATACACAAAATAAAATCTGAAATTATTTTTACACAACAACTAACTCAACGAACATGGATTCCACTAATAAAATATAATAATGTATATAATACATGAAACTTTCCATCCATCCCAAATCACATTCATGGTTCGACTTACAAAGAAAAAGTAAAATTACTAAACAAAATAAGTAACAATTGAGGAGACTAGAAGGAGGACAACAACTTTATAGGCAATGTATCCCTCACTTTTCAAGCAACGAGACAACCGTAAGGTCCTTGGCCATAAAATATACCGCAAAAGATTGTGTCCTCGAACATGAAATCCTATAAAACAAGTAAACACAAAAAGAAAAAAAATAAACCTTTATAAACAACAATTGAATGCAACTAGTTGTATGTAGAAGAAGAGAAACAGAAAATGACTTATCAACGAAAACAATTAAGTACAACAATGTAGTAAACCTTCCACTACAGTGCCAAAAGGCAAACAAAATCGCAAAGCCAGTGTGGCAAGCAAGAAAAACTTAATCTAGAGCTAACAAACAATGTTTCAGGAAAAAAAATAAATGGTATACCTTCCTTCTTATCGTTTGAATCTTTTTCTATGGGACTTCCTAAAATTTAAATAAGACAAATATGTAAATTTTGTGCTGAATATTTCCAATCTTCAAAATGGGCACTCTAGCATGAGGAATTAAAGGAACTAAATGACAAAACAAAAAATGAACCTCATAAGCATAACAACTCAATCATTTGCACTTATCTAAAATCATTGAAACTTTTTGAATGAAAAAACTCAACTTATCAACGAAAACAATAAGTACAACAATGTAGCAAACCTCATGAACATAAAAACTCAATGGAAAACAAGTGAAACTAAACTTATAACAAAGTCCTATTAAAACAAATGTTAAGCATGCATTGCAACAAATATTAGTTAATAGAAGCAACTTTAACAATAAAACATGACCTTTACAGTCATCCAATATTAGTTAATAGAAGCAACTTTAACAATAAAACAAGAAAATTATTTTGAGAACAGTTTCGAAACAAGTCCTGGTTGAAAATTGTCAAGTCTAAGGTCACGTTCAACATTGATAAGTAAAAATGGTACTGAAAAAGGGAAACATATGTATATGCATTCACAGTGCAAGTTGCTTGCATTAATATAGAAGACAAACTTGATTTTGTCATTAAGTTCTAACATGTGATTGATAAATTTGTCTCTGATTGGCCAATAAGAACTCATCACTTTCATGGTAATCTAACCCATTGAATAATACACTTAACAAGAATAGAACAAATTCATACTATTCTAAATAGATTGCAAATGAAAAAACGAGGGACGAATTAAAAAATAATCATCATTCACCTAAACATGAATTGAAGAAGAACACAAACTGAAAAAAAAAAGAAGTTCATACTAGAAAATCTAGGACTACTTCACATTGTCAAAAGTAAAATACCTCTATAACTCAAACCAATTTCGCTCCTCTTGAGTAATTTTTTCAGGTGTCTTCATACTTTCAGAGGGGCGTGCACTTATTTCCATTGGCATCTTTTTGACAAGCTTGTCAAAAACATCCGGATGCAAGAAGAAGAGATAATTTCCTGACACATACTGTATTCTAAACACCCCATTATTACATGAAAAAAGTCATAATTCCAAAAAAGAAAAGAGGAAGTCCATAGGTAAATAACAAAGCATGGAAGATTGCAAAATAACCAATGGAGAAATACGAATGCATACTACACAATGAAGTCCTGAAGCTGCTAAATAAGAAAATCAACTTGGTGGAATTCAGACAACATACAATGTAATATTTGATTAAAATCTTCAGGTAATTAATCCTTCTTTAAATGCTCATTTGTACCCTTTTGAACAAGAGCCTTCAAGGCATTTGCGTTATTAGAACTGGTGAGAGATAACAATGCCTCAAATTGGACCAACAATTCGAACTTCTTGTCCAACTCTTCAATAAGTTGTTCGTTTTCTTCCTTATCCTTTGCTTCTTGTGCCTGACAAAAAAAATTGAGACATTAAAAAAATAGACTTTGGAAAAAAGAAAGGAAAAAAAATTATCAAAATTTGTGAATTTTAAGCATACACAACAAAAACACTTTACTACCATTTGGGGAAAGACAACTACAGACCAATCAATGCAATTTCAAATTAAGGGTACCTGCAGAACATGGCTAAAGTGGGAGAATTTTTCAAGTTGCCGGAGAAATGGAGATTTCAGGATCTCTCGCTTGAGAAATGTTTGTTAAAGTTGCACCAAAAAGACTAAAATATTTAGTATAATGTAAAACAAAAGCAACATAAAAATTGCACATACATTTATTTAGAACCAAAACAATATTTCCTCTTTAGAACTCAAGGATACATTTGTACCACCCATCCAATAGATTGGAAAAACACAAGTTTCAGTTTCTGTTTGACTATTCTTTCTTCCTTATGCTTGAATATCTCAATGCTGCAGAATAATTCAAAGTGAGGTTGGAAAAATACAGATTAACTTTATATTCAAAAGTTAAATCATACGTAAAAAACAATTAGAATAGTTTTACATTCTTCAAGTCAGTAATGAATTTAGAAAAGCAAAATAATCAAAACCACTGATCCATGGGCAAACAACAGCAAGGTTACCATATAAATTAACCTAAACTAGAAAATTTTCTACTCATTCCAGAAACAAGAAATGGTCCTAGGAGTCTTCATACAATTTATTTAACCTCAAACAAGCTAATCGAAAGTCAGCCACATCAGGTGTTATCAGCTCAACCTAACTCCAAATACATAAACTAGAGAATGAAAAAAAAATTCATTTCCTCTTCTATGTCTTTCTCTTGCGAAATTTTAGATGTAGAACAGAAAAATTGAAACAAACGATCCTTATACAAAATAAAACGGTAGATATAAAAATAAAGTATAAAACTGAACAAGTTAGCTTCCTAAGCCCTCCATGCCTAGTTACGTTATCAAATATATTGACAATTAAACTAAAGAATTAAGAGCATAATCCCAAATATCAATCATAAGAATAGTGGTGGAAGAGCATAATCCCAAACTTTCTGCATGAACAAAACAATAACTCCCCTACAAACATAATCTGCATTGATGTTCTATTTAAATGATTATAGCCTATTGAAAATAGACTAACGAACAGAGACACTTCTATGACAAATAAACAAAGAGAATTACTAGTGCAATTGACAACAAAGGATGACCTTGGATACTGTGCTTCAGCATTTCCATCCTGCATCCTGAGATGCCAAAATATAAAAACAAAAAAAGCAAAGAAGTTTTAATAGGAGTCATTGTACCCGATACCTATTGTATATTTAACTCTATGTGAAGGATTGAATACCTGGCATGTTATTCTTTCAAACTCCCCCCTCTTTCTGCTTAATTAGTTCTATATAGTAACACAATTTTGCTGAGACTAGCGTGTTCAGTGGCTTCTGTTTTGCGTTGTTGCCAAAAAATTTCCTTCCTTCTACCGTCGCTTCTTCCACCACCTGATGGCGCGTTTGTGACCATTCTCAATGATACACTGTATTGTTTCCTCGTATTCGATAGTGACGCTGATAGGTATTCCCCAAACTACTCCTTGATTCCACCATTTTGTCCATACAAGTCTGGTCGTCGTCACGATCGTGCTTAAAATACTCTAAACTCGCTCCACCAGATCCTCACCCACGTCTTTCGCCGCCTCCAATACGACCTCAATCGATCAGAGAAACTCCACATTCGAATGGAAAAGCTACCTGCAGCCGTTCAAAGCACCAACCTCATTCGATTTAGTCTCAAATTGCCTCCTTAGTTGAGATAGTCACTGATTACGCTCGACAAACAAGTGAACAATGGTCGTCGAATGGCTGACAACGGCCAACAAAACTGCAGACCACGACGAATGGAAACAAGGGGGAGAAGCTGATCATCTGTGTTTTTGCTGACCTAGGGTTAAACAAGAGAGAAATCGAGGGGGGAGAAAGTGAAGAGTGAAATGGGCGGAGAGAGAGAGTGAAAATGGGTTTATTAAAGGGGTAAAATTAGCTTTTAATGTCGGTCATCTAAGTCTTTTGTGTTTTCTTTATTTTTCATCTGCGAATTTTTTCTATGTCCGACATTGTTTCCAATGAGCGTTTTTTTTGTACCGACATTAAAGGTGGAATTTGTTCTAGTGAATCTTCCTCCTCTATTCGACTTCCAATGGAAATGAGAAATGGTCTCTTCCCCACGAGTGGAATGAATTTGACTTGAACGACTCTTCCGTTTTATAGAATGAAGACAAGCTTGAATTAGGTTGACCTAGACATGTTGATAGCTCTCCTTGCTCCTTGAATCCGAGAATAGCTTAACTAATTCCAGTTCATTAAAATGGGTAACGAGCTGTGACGTGGTAGTTTTGCTCACTATTTTGCTGGAGCACAGATATTGCTCCCTCAAGTCGCTCAGCAATATATTCTGCACAAAATAACTTCCAAAGCATCCATTCATCCAAATGGGTTAGAACATGCAATATTCATCTAAAAGCAACCCTATTTAGCACAAATGACACACAAATCGTTATAAAACTAAGGCCTAAACAACTCCCTTTTGGAGAGTTATCACACCCCCAAACTTGAACTATTGCGTGTCTCGAGCAATACTAACCAACCTTCCCTTAAGAATTCAAAACGTTAGAAAAAGCATATCTTAATCAAAACAGATAACCCAACACTACCTTTAACCTTTACCTGAGCATTTTGTAAAACCAAGGACTGCTGCAGCAATATAATTCCTCCAGCATGGACAAATAATCGCCACTTTTAACTCAATTCTAAGAACTTACCACAGCCTAGCTCTATTATCATACATATTAAAACACATTTTAAGGGGTTTATATTTTTTTTAAGACTTAGAACAACCCTACAGTCATAAGCTCTTAAGCATGGGATGACCCACTTTATGATGCAGTATACCCTTCCCTCAAACTCATCACCAACTAGGCTAGATACTCATTGTTAAGCTAAAAAATCCTTAGTTATTCTATCCCTTGGTCCTCAGAGTGACGACATTTTATGATGAAGCTCATTTAAGTCCTGCGAAATAGAAAAACTGTTGGATTATCATTCATCCTTCAAAACTTTTGCTCCATGACTTTTCGCAGCAAAATATTCAACAATCGATTTTTTTTTTCAGCAGATAATAATGTTTTCATCATTTTTCACATTTCCTAGGTTATCTTTTGACACAAAGACAAACTGTGGGTATTACAAATGTCCCTGGTTACTCAACAACCTAGCAAATTATTTAATCAGAAGAGGAATGCTCGAGCAAAACAATTGAAGTAGCAAAAAGTCCCCCAAACTTGAATTATTCATTGTCCTCATTGAATCATTAATTTTATGAATTTTACCCCCAAACTTAAATTTTCCTATCTGCATTTTTAAACTAAGTGTGGGACTAGAATTAAGCTTATAGTGGATCAAATAAATCGACACTACCTCCGAATATTCTTGCCGCAGCAACGACCAGGCTAGATCAAGAAAGGCTCAAGCAAAAGTTTTCTGGAGATCAGAATACCTTGATCTAATTAAGCTTAACCAGTCCAAGGTTAAAAAATTTAGAAGAAAATTAGTTAAGTTAGAATTACTCAATGCCATAGAAGAGAAACAACTATTGGAAATTTCATTAGAAATAAAAGAAAGAGATTACATTCGTAGATATATTTTTTTCGGTGATCCAGCAGCAGAAAAATTAAAAACAAGCAGAAAACGGAAAAAGTGGTGGTCAGAAATGCGCGAGCAACAAAAATATTTCATCAAAATAACTGAACGCCCAATTTGCCTTCTTCAATCCTCCTGACCATGACCTTCTTCTTCATCCCCTTCTCTCTCAACAGGCGGCGGCGGAATCCAAAGGTTCAGTAGGTAATCGGGAATATGGGTAAACCGATATGGTTTAGAGAAATTTGTTTGCAAGGATCCCCTTAGTGCGACATCCCTTCTCTTCACATAATTCCAAAAGGTTTGGAATTGCCTTTCAGCAAACTCCATCCTGCTGGAATGCATATGTAATTGCTCCTGCATTTGATGGATGTCGCACACCAAACCACCTTGGCGTTCTTCTTGTGTCCTTTGAAGCCTAGCCAAATTTGGTGTGTCGATTATTCCCTTGTCCATCAGAGTCACATCATCAGCATTCACTGGAACCCCTACCCTTTGGCATAACATCGTTATGGTGTTAGGGAAAAACAACTTCCCTACCTTCTTCCGCCAGCATTCATAAATCTCAGTAGAAATAATTTTGCCCACATCAATATTCATCGAACGAAGAATAGCAAACACAAGCAATACTCGATCTCGAGACACCGTTGTTTCGTGAGTTGTCGGCAGTAAGTGCAGCTTGATTTAGCCCATCCATGTATTGGCTTCACTCTTTAGATAAGCAGCTTGAAATGTATGCTTTTCTGTCTTCGACAGTCTCCACTGAGCTCCCTCGATGTCAACCTCTCTTACAGCCGCATTTAACTGATCATTTGACGGCGCTACCACCATCTCATTGAAATCTGCATGCGGAAAGTCTTTGAGGTTGAATAAAGAATTGATAGCACCAGGGCTCCAATCAACAGGCACTCCTCGGACGATAGCCTGAAATCCTTCTTGATCATCAATATTTGCATAAAACACATGTCGGTGGTGATGGAGTATCGGTCTTGACCACCTTGACGCGGCCGACTTTCTGCTTCCGATGACGACGACAGGGTACTTCCGACATAATAACCTTAACTCGAGCCTCTTGATCATTGCCTTTTTCCTGCACCTCTTCTGTTTGTTCTTCTTGCGCATCCTCTGTCTGTTTTTCTTGAACTTCTTGTGTATCTTCAACTATCGGTTCAATCTGTCTAGGGTTTTGTTCTTCAAGTTCCTTTGGATTTTCTTCCTCAACATATTTCGGCAGCAACATCTTCCACAACCTTATGTACGATCTCGTGATCCCCATACCTCTATTGCCTTCTTCGCCTCTTGGCTTCCCTCTCCTCTAGTATTTTCTTTTTCTTTGTTTTCGTTTTTGGTGCCTCAGGAGTAACTGGCACCTGCTCCTCCTCATTATCCCTTTCCTTACTTCCTTTTGTTTTTGCCATTGTAGACTTAAAAGAATTTGCAGCAAACAAAAACAAAAAGGAAAAACACAAACGACAAGGGATAAAATCAAGAAGATGAAGTGAATACAAATTACCAAAGGTTGTTAATAAATAGGGCTTCAAAGAAAATAATCCTAAACGAAAGATTTTTCTCTTCAATAAATAATATTACCGTTCTTAAGTCGCATGCAATTAGTAGAATTAAACCATCAATCGGTAAAATCTGAATTTCAAACGGCCCATGGTAAATGATGATGCGCTGTCTAACGGCTACACCCTTGGATTTCCTCTACGCGACACGTGGCAGCATCAGACTCTTCACGCAATTTACCTACCCACGGAAAATTTAAAATCACAAGGTAAAAATAATTAATCCACAACTAAACCGTTTCTATTCGGACGAAATATTTGATTCGGCCATAAAATTGCCGCAACAACCTTCTGAGCAAAGATTACCTTCTAGAAGAATCTTGGATACATAATAATTCAAATAAAAATCGAATCAAATCAGGAAATTTTATTTAACCGCTTAAATCAAATCTCTCTTATTATTATACAAAACCAAATAAATCAGAAAAAACTTTACCTAAAATCTAAACCTAAACAGAAATTTACATAACTGAGAATAAAAACTGAAATAAAATCTAACTAAATCTAATCGAAATAGATAAAAACTAAACTGGAAAAAATAAAAATACTCCAAAAATGGAATCTTCAAAATTAAAAATAACAATGAATCAAAATAAATCAGGTGAGATTTAAACAACCCAAATCTAAAATAATCCAAATTAACATTAAACCAAAACATCGACAAAAACAATTACAACAACCACTGAGAGCTCAAAATATTGCTCTGTGAACTGCTGCCGCAAAAATCTTACTCTCTCATTCATCAACCAACTTTACATAAGGATATTTCGACTGAAACTCCTCACCCCAATAATGTTTCACACGTTGTCCATTAACTTCGAACACTCTCCCATCTTTTTCATCCTGCAAAGTGATTGCTCCATGAGGAAAAATTTCAATCACAATAAATGGTCCTGACCATTTAGATTTTAGTTTCCCAGGAAACATTTTTAATCTAGAGTTATAAAGCAAAATCGTCTGACCCTTAACAAACTCTTTAGACTTAATCCTCTTGTCATGCCACAACTTAGTCTTTTCCTTATACATTTTCGCAATCTCATACGAAAACTGACGAAACTCCTCTAATTCATTAAGTTGTAGCATTCTTACTGCCCCTGCATGACTCAGATCAAAGTTTAATTTTTCAAAGCCCAAAATGTTTTATACTCGAGCTCTAATGGTAAATGACAAGCTTTCCCATATATGATGTGGACTTCTCCTACCGCAAGCACACGGGTCAAGTAATAATATAGTGAATGTAATTCGAATGTCGTCCTCTGGATTAGATTTTTAAGCAAATCAAGTATTGTGAATTATCTTGCTCAATTTTATTTAGGGAACACAATGTGATGATTGAATAATATGAAAACTAAATCAAAACAAGTAAAAAGTGTGGAAATTAAATTGGGAAAAATACTTAGGGAATTGATTTCACCGATTTAGTCTAGCATTGATTTTAAGGAATAAGTTATTATGCACAATGAAATTATGAGCCTAAGACCCTTTAATCACAACTACCTCTCCCGAGTATAATTGATTCTCATGCAAATTAACCCACTTGATATCGCTATCTAAGTTTATTAACATGCACGACAATGAGATCTTTTGACCAATTCTAAAGTTAATCTAAAACCGTCACGAATTAGAAAGTAAACTTTAGTCATGCAATCTTGAGTAAGTCTATATTAAATCCCCTCTCCCGAGCTAGATTCAAAACTTAAATCATTCAACTAATGGCCAATTAATTGAAAGCATTAAATCAAGATTACAAACATAATAAACATTGCACAACTTAAACCATAAATCAATCCATACACAAAATCAACTACATCAATCCCTAAGCTATGAGTTTAGCTACTCATGAATGTAATTACAAGCTCAACTAAACATAATAAAGCCATGAATTCTAGCTAAAGAAAAGGAAAGGAAAAAGAAAACTCAATGTAGGCCGAGACCGAACGTCCCCGTCACGATCCCCACGAACAATGGGTTGATTTCCGGTTTTCTCCCTTTGCTTCAGTCTTAATCCTCTCTGTTTCTGCTCTGTTTACAGCTCCAAGAAGTCCCAAAATTGATTACCCAAAAAACCTAGCCGAAAAGATCATTAATAGCAAATTTTTGTCCTAGCGTCTCGACGTTGTCAAGACAGCGTCTCAACGCTGTCTCTAAACACACGTGTTCTGATATGGAATTCTAGCAGCGTCGAGACGCTAAGGTCGCAGCGTCGAGACGCTGCGACAACTTTGCGCCTTTCCGAATAAGGAATGCTAGCATCGAGACGCTAGTCAACATATGACCCTATTTTGACTTTTTTCCTTTTTGATTCTTTTTCTTCCTTTGCATCTTTTCGTGTCCCGAGCACCCGATTAACTCCATTATTGCGCTATAGCTCCAATCAACCATTTCCTGCAAAATAAATAATAAAGTGCACTAAAATGGCCCATATATCATAAAAGACTAACTAAATTAAATAAGTACAGATAGCTAGCTATGCTCGCTATCAACATACTAACCTGTAGGGAGACATACCGAGAGGAGACTTATAGGTTGTCATATAGGCCCAAAGAGCCTCATCCAACCGAAAAAGACCGATCCTTCGCAGATGGATGGACTACTTTTTCTAGAATAGATTCAATTTCCCTATTGCTTATCTCAACTTGATGATTTGCCTGTGGGTGGTAAGGGGTAGTTATCCTATGCTTGATCCCATACTTAGCTAGAAGCTTAGTTAAGATATTGTTAACCAAACGTGTACCCTCATCACTCACTAGAGCTCTAGGTGTCCCAAACCACGCAAAAATGAGCGATTGGAGAAACCTTGATACTGTCTTGGCATCATTCTGATGGCATGCAATGGCCTCCACCCACTTGGACACGTAATCAACTGCCAATAAGATAAAAATATTACCATTACAAGGAGGAAATGTCCCCATGAAGTCAATCCCCCACAAATCAAATAATTCCAATTCTAAAATGTATGTAAGAGGCATTTCATCTATAGGCCCCAAGTTTCCTCTTCTTTGGCCAGCATCACATTGCTTGTAGAACCAGTGGGCATCCTTAAATAAGGAAGGCCAAAAGAATCCACAATGTAAAATCCTCATAGTTGTCCCCTGACCACTAAAATGGCCTCCATACAGCGAAGAGTGACATTGCTCTAGGATTTCTTTTGCTTCATCACCTGAAACACACCTACGAATAATACCATAAGAGCATTGCTTATACATAAATGGCTCATCCCAATAGAAAAATTTTGCATCATGTTTAAACTTTTTCCTCTGCCTCCAATCCATATCAATGGGAGTGACTCCCTTTACCAAAAAGTTGGCAATATCAGCATACCAAGCAATGTCCTTGACTACCTTTACCTCAACAACAAAAAGCTGCTCATCTGGAAAAGAATCTGAAATGGCAGATTGCTTCAACAAAGATGATGTTGGACCAAGACGAGACAAATGATCTGCAATGTCATTTTTTGATTCCTTCTTGTCCTTTATCTCCATGTCAAATTCTTGCAATAATAAAACACAACGAATCAATCTAGGCTTCGCATCTTTCTTAGACATTAAGTACCTTATTGTTGCATGATCCGTGAAGACTGTGACTTTGGATCCAAAAAAATATGGGTGAAACCTCTCAAAGGCAAACACAATTGCTAACAACTCTTTTTCAGTAGTTGTATAGTTGATTTGTGCCTCATTTAAAACCCTGCTTGCATAATATATAGGATGGATAAATTTGCCTTCCTTTTGCCCTAGCATGGCACCTACTGCAACATCACTCGCATCACACATCACCTAAAATGGTAAATTCCAATTAGGTGCACATAGAATGGGTGCTGAGATGAAAGCAGCCTTTAAAGTTTCAAAAGCCTTCCTACAATCTGCATTAAAGTCAAAAACATGATCAGTGCACAATAAGTTACAAAGAGGTTTACTAATCTTTGAAAAATCCTTTATGAACCTTCTATAAAATCCAGCATGACCCAAAAAACTCCAAATCCCTTTCAATGAATTCCGTGGTTCTAATCTCTCAATAACCTCTAGTTTTGCTCGATCAACTTCTAGACCTTTCTTTGAAATATTATGACCTAATACAATGCCCTCCTTCACCATGAAGTGACATTTCTCCCAATTAAGAACTAGATGGGTATCCTCAGATCTCTTTAACACCTTACCAAAATTATCCAAACAACTTTGAAAAGACCTTCCAAAAACTGAAAAATCGTCCATAAATACCTCAACGGTGGACTCAATCATATCAAAAAAAATTGTTGACATACACCTCTGGAATGTTGGTGGAGCATTGCAGAGGCCAAAAGGCATCCGCCTAAAAGCAAACGTCCCATAAGGGGAGGTCAAAGTGGTTTTTTCCTGATCCTCAGGAGCAATGGTAATCTGGTTATACCCATAATAACCATCTAAGAAACAATAGTAGGCTTGACCAGCCAATCTATCCAACATTTGGTCAATAAACGGTAGAGGGAAATGGTCCTTACGGGTGGCTTTGTTAAGCCTGCTGTAGTCCATACAAACCCTCCAGCCATTCACTGTCCTGGTTGGGATCAACTCATTGTCTTTATTAGTCACTACTGTGGCACCTCCTTTCTTAGGAACACATTGGATAGGGCTTACCCAATTGCTATCTGCAATTGGATAAATAATCCCAACATCCAACCATTTAATCACCTCCTTCTTAACAACCTCTTTCATTGAAGGGTTAAGCCTTCTCTATTGCTCAATACTCCTAAAGGATCCCTCCTCTAGAGTGATTTTATGCAAATAGAAAGATGGGCTAATTCCCTGAATGTCAGCCAATGTCCAACCTATTGCCTTGCGTTTTTGCTGCAACAATTTTATTAAGGCCTCTTCATGCTCCGGTATTAAATCTGATGAAATAATAATGGGCAACTTCTCACCCTCCCCAAGATACACATACTTTAATGATCTGACAAGGGCTTCAAATCTAAAGTGGGTGCCTCAATTAAGGATGGCTTAATAGGAGGAGCCTTCCTTTGATCCAAATCTAAAGATTCAAAAACATCCTCACACCAAGACACCTCTTTTTCATTTTTTCTTTCTAAATAACAAACCTCTAAATCCTCGATACTAACCTTTCCATGATCTTCGAAATGCGTATTTGTCGAATCTTGCATTGTTGTCTCAACAACTGTGTTCTCCAGAATCCTAATGAAAGAACACTCTTCCATTTCGTCTGGATACTTCATGGCCTTAAAAACAATAAACTTCACTTCCTCATTACAGACCCTCATTATTAATTCCCCTTTTTGAACATCTATTAATGTCGTACCAGTAGCCAAAAATGGACGACCAAGAATAATTGGGACATCTTTATCTACTTCATAATGCAAGATAATAAAATCAACAGGAAATATGAACTTATCTTCCTTCACTAAAACATCCTCAATTTTACCCTCAGGATATGTGATAGACCTATCAGCTAGTTGGAGTGTGACTGTGGTAGGCCTAGCTTCACCAATACCTAACTTTCGATATACCGAAAGAGGCATAAGGTTAATGCTTGCACCTAAATCGCAAAGTGTTCTACCTAACTTCTTTCCACCTATTGACATAGGTATAGTAAATGATCCTAGATCCTTAGCCTTGGTTGGTAGCCCATTCTTAAGAATAACACTACATTCCTCAGTAAGAGATGCAGTTTCAAACACACCTAACCTCTTCTTTTTTAGTTAAAATATCCTTAAGAAATTTAGAATAATTAGGTATTTGTTCTATAGCTTCTACAAAATGGATATTTATATGAAATTGCTTAAGAATCTCTAAAAACTTCTTAAACTGACCATCTTGATTCTTAGGCCTTTGTCTTTGTGGAAAAGGTAGAGGTGGTAGATAAGGTGGGGGCGGCACATAAGGTGGTTCCACACCTGCAACGGAATCAGATGCTTCAGCATCATTATTGCTGCCTCCAGCACCTTTACCAGACTCCAACTCTTCTTCAACAACAATATTTTTATCACTATTTTTCTCCACATCCGGGGTTTACTAGACTCTTTTCTCTCTTCTAGTGGCTTACCACTCCTTAGAGTCACTGCCTTTACCTGCTCCTTACCTTCCCTTCTAGGGTGTTCAGTGTCTGAAGGAAGTTTCCCTTGAGGCCTTGCCTTCAGCTCAATAGCTAGCTGACCCATTTTCAATTTCAGGGCTCTCATTGAAGCTTGATTACTTTGAATTGCGGCATCTGTACGAGCCATATATTCTTTCATCATTGCCTCAAGAGAACTCTCCGAATTTTTCTGGGGCAAAGCATGCTTATTTTGCTGGGACAATACCTGTGCTTTAGCAAATCCCGACTGGTTCACCTTCTGCTGTGTTTGCACATTACTTCCTTGTCCTCCCCATGCAAAGTTGGGGTGGTTGCGCCAACCTGGATTATAAAAATTAGAATAAGGGTTATTCCTCTGATTACCTACAAAAAACACATAAGCTGGATTGTTGGGGCAAAACTCGTAGTTGTGCTCTTCACCACAATAGACACGTGCTTCCTCTGCAACTTGGTTCACCACTACAGCAGGCTCCACAGCTGGCGGCTGCTGATGACTAACCACTGTCACATTTTTAAGAGCGTTAGCTAACATTGCAATATCAGCCCTACTGGTAGACACACCATCAACCTCTAACACACTCTTAACTTTCTTATCTGAGCCTCTAACATCTGACCACTGACAACTATTGGTTGATATTCTTTCTAAAATTTCATGGGCTTCATTAAAAGTTTTTGTCAAAAGGGCCCCTCCAGCCGAAGCATCAACCATACCTTGGGTTGCTCCATTTAACCCATTGTAAAATGTTTCCATTTGGATACAATGAGGTAAACCATGGTGGGGACACTTTCGCAAAAGCTCCTTAAACCTCTCTCATGCCTCACTAAAAGTCTCATCTTCAAGTTGCCTAAACCCTACTATTTCACTCCTCAATTTAGCATTCCTCGGTGGAAAATACTTACTAAGAAATTTTTCTGCTAACTCATTCCATGTCCTAATTGATTCTGGAGCAAAAGAATTTAACCACGTCTTTACTCCATCTCTAAGAAAAATCGGGAACAAAGTTAATCTAAAGGCATCACTAGACACTCCCTGAATTACAAAACAATCACTAACTCCTAGAAAAGACTTAAGATGTAAATGGGGGTCTTCCGATGACAAACCATGGAATTGACCCACGGTTTGGAACATCTGAAAAATTACCGGTTTCATTTCAAAATTTGATGCCTCAATTTGAGGACGTGTAATTCCTGGATTTAACTCATTAAACATCGGAAAAGCATACGCTCGAATGACTCTACGCCTAACGTTCGCTACCAAGATAGGATTCTCAGCCTGATTATTTTGCTGTCCATTTTGCTCCAGTGGTGGATTTCGCTGCAGCAAACGATTCTGTTGGGGGTTCATTGGATCTTCTGGATTTGTTGTCTACGCTGTTGCTCTCTCCTTCTTTTATTGAATGTCATCTCAATTTCTGGATCAAGCTCGAACCTTACCTCAGGCGGATCGCTCATGCACCAAACCCACACCTGCAAAAAAAAAAAAAAAGAAACAATCAAAAAGTTCTAGCACCAAACCACTAAAACACATACACAAAATATATCAGATAAAAACTTATTCAGTTCCCCGACAACAACACCAAAAACTTGTTGGGTTTCCAGAGTGAGTAAAAATAAGATAAAAATAGACTCTAGAACACTGTGAAAGCATACACAATCCGCAACAAGTAATAAGAATTTATCGAATCTAGGGTCTGAATTAACTCTCACTTTATCTATTTTGTGTAGCTCTTTAATGGTTTCGAAAGTAGCTAAAATGATTGATTTTGATATAATTCTGAAGCAAAAGAAATGACAGAAATGACAGTAAACAAATAAGAAGATAGATTAGGTACAGGCGTTGGTCAGAATTCAGTAATTGTTCTAAAGGATGCTCTAGCATTATTATTGATTATGCAAAACTCTTGCAGTCTTATTAGCAGATTCCTCCCAGAGCTCCATAGTTTATCGAATGTGTTTCAACTCCAATGACGCACTACCGATCAAGCACTAGGCAACTTGCTATCCCTAGCTCAGTCACTAGCGTTCACCAATACACAACACTACAACAAAAACTACTTTTTATACCACTTAACTATAACATTAGGTAAAATCTGCTATTAAAAAAAGGCGCTGGAGATTTGAAAAAAAAAAAAGATAGGCGGTAAAACTCCCGCTTGTAAAATTTAGGGATAAACAATAAAAAAGGGAGAGAGAGAGACCGCAATTCTTCGATTGCACATTCTCACGGGCTAATCTTCATCTCTGTCTCCATTTCCATTGTCGCCTACGACTAAGCTCTAAACCGATGAACATGGCCAACATTGGATCTATGCGGCGAAATCAATTTTCCACACCGTTGCTTCTCTCACTCTTCACCATTGTCGTCCTCGTCGGAGAAACCTCCTCTTTCTTCACCACCACAAGATCTCCATTGTCGGAGCTTCTTCTTCCACTTCCAACTCCATCTACGCCGTCACCTTCAACGTCGAAAGCTCCAGCATCTGCGTCCACGTCTTCCACTTCGATCAATACCTCGATCTCCTTTTCATCAGTTCAGACATTGAGGTTTTCTCACAAATAAAGTCAGGGGTGAGTTCATATGCCGATGATCCTAAAAAAAATTGTGGATTCTCTAATTCCATCAATAAAAAAGCAGGAGCCATAGTTCCTCAAAAACTTGAATTTGTAACGTCAGTTCTCCTTGGGCTTAGGTTTTTTGGAAGGTGATAGATCTGAGAAGGATTCTCAAAGCGGTTAGGGTTCTTTTGAAAACAAAGAGCATATTCAAGTATAAAGAGGATTCTGTTTCGATTCTTGATGGAAATCAAGAAGATTCATATCAATGGTCGATAACAAACTACTCTAGCTGGAGAATATGGGGAAGAGATATTTGAACACAGCGGGAGTAATTGATCTTGGAGGTGGCTCTATTCAAATGGCATATGAAATTTCTGATGAAGATTGTAACGCCCCGTGTTTCGTAATTGTGCCATCTTGGATTAATCGAGGTTGAATTCTAATTGGGGAAAAATTAGAATTTTAAGTTTAACCTTAATTGATAATTTGGGATTTTAAATTGAGATGTTTTTCCTTTCTTCCGTAGTGGCTGAGTAGTGGGTTCTGATTAAAAGTTTGGGAAATTATGTGGGAATAAGTCGTGCATTTTTTTTTTTTTGCGCAATCGGCGTTGGAAGTTACTGGAATTAAGGGAATTAAGAAAAAAAATTTAAGAAAAGAAGAAATCAATAAAAGCCCTAGATTTTCTTCCCTTCTCTTCCCTCTCTCGCGTGCGTGACCCCTCCCCAATCCCTTCTTCTGTGTTTTTCTTCCAGCCGCCGCCTCCTCTGTCCAGTCGCGCCACTGTCGCCGTCACCGAAGAAGTCGCCGCCCATTCGGAGCGTCACAGTCGTTCGCAACCTTCTCTCTCTCGTGCTCTCTCTGTCGGGTCTCTCTCTCTGCATTCTACTTCTTCAACCGCCGTCGTCGATGTTCAAGCCTTCGTCGTCACCTTTTCGTCCAGTCGTCGCCGCAAATCCTCGCCGCAGCCGTCGTCGTCACTGTCCCTCGCTGGAAAACAGAGACCCATGCGCCGCCGCTCTTTTTCCCCTCTTTTCCTTGCGTTTCAACAAGGTAAATCTCGTGGGTCTCTCTTTCTCCACGTTTTTTAGCCTTAAAATCATGGGTAAGCTTTTGTTCCTCTCATTCTTAGATGAGATAAGGTCGATCTAACTCCCTCCGCTTTGTTCAGCCAGATTCGCGCACGTCCAGCAGTTCGAGCCTCGCTTTTGTGCTATTTTGCTTTTGTCCCGCAAGCGATTTGGCCTCGAATCTCCTTGTCGGGTAAGTTTAAGCCTTACCCATTATTGGTTAAAGCTTAAATTTAAATACCCATTCGTTTTAGGTGCTGGAAATTTAAGATTGTGTTGCTTTTTTGTTCTGCAGCGCCGTCCAGTGCTCGATTGGGTTCGATACACTTCAAACTCGAATACCCACTAGCCAAGAAGTATTCTAACACATTGTTCGAGGTTAATATAACCCGTCTAGCGTGGAATCAGGTCTGTTTGGGTAAGAATCATTGTTGTCTTTAGTTTATTAGCTTAAGAGATTGATATCCATTAGAGGATATATCCTTAAAAGCATGTTTAAACCATACCCATGAGTTATTTAGGCTTTGAAAGCGTTGCCCCAACTCTTGTAGGTTCTTAAATGATGAGTTATGAGTTTCTCCTTGTTGTATGCGATTTAAAGCATGCTAAATCGTTTCTCATTAGTTATCTAGGCCTTAGTAGCATTGCCCAATCATTATGAGTCCTTAGAATGCTTATTACGTGCTGGCTAGCGGCTGAAAAGCCTTAAATATGGTCATTCAGCAAATACCCATTGCCCGTTGTGCCTTAGACGTGGTTGCCCATGGTCTAAAGGTTTTGGGTTTTTATTTTGGGGAATTCTGAGTGGCTGTCCAGTAAGGAAAGTGCCTTTCTCGATTGAATTTGGCCTTTCTAGCATGTTTAAAGTATTCAGTAGGTTGGTTCTTATTTTTAGAAGTTATCTTTGTTGTTTAGGAGTTTATCTGGATCTTTTGAGTTATTGAAGGAGTTCTTTAGAAGCGCTCGTAAGCTTTTGGTAAGTAGTTTCTACTTGGTTGAGCTTGTTTGATGTTTGAGCTTGTCGTTTGCCTTGCTTGCTTGTTTTTACATGTTGTGTTCGATATGTATGTAGCTCGCTATGTGAAAGAATGTGATGTGTTGTTGGATTCTTAAGCATATTGCTTTATTGTCTCATAAGTATGATGCTTGTTGAATTCATGAGTATGAGGTAATGATGCATGACAACTATGCTGCATAAGAGTCGTGTCTGCATAGTGTGTGGTCATTGGGGAGAGGCGGAGCATGACGCATAAATCATGTGCTGGGTGTGTGTACGGAGTGTGACGCGGAAATCACGTGTGGGTGTGAGTGTGGAGCGTGACGCGGAAATCACGTGTGAGTGGCACTGCGCATGGCGCGCGATAATACATGTGTTGGGTGGGTTTGCGGAGCGTGACGCAGAAATCGCGTGTGGGTTGTGAGTGCGGAGCTTGACGCGGAAATCATGTGTGAGTGTGCGGGCATGGCGCGAAAACCATGTGTGGGTGCAAAACATGATGCGTGGATTCTCGTTGTCGTCCCATTTTTGCATGAGCACGTGTTCGCGTTATTGTTTTCATGTTTAAGAGCATGTTGAGTTGTTTATCGCTTTCCAAGCATGGTGTGTGTGGATAGCATGTTGTTGTGGGTGTTTGTTGTTTGGTGGCTCACCGGGTGTGAGCTACTTACCAGTACTGTGGTTGTACTGATACCCCTCCCCTTCCTTTCCCCCCAACATTTTCAGATTATGTAGGTGACGAGTTTTATGTGCCCGATGATGCAGACGAGGAGGTTCACGAGGGATGACCATATGGATCCATTCACTTGTTTATTTTTCCTTTTGATAGATAGGGATGTTATTTGTTCATTGATGATAGGTCGAGCCTTTAAATTCGTAGCTAGGTTGGATTAACTTTTAGTTATTGAGCTCGTTCAAGATTTCATGTTTCCGTTAGGTTGTTAATGTTAATAAAGCTGAATTGGTTTTAGAAATTAAGAGCATGTTTGCATTAGAAGAATTTGAATATGTTGTTGGTTGAATATACGAGATCTGACTCGTAAACTTAAAGAAAGTAATCTTAAATTTAAATGTGCAAAATTGTATAAAAATCAAATATTTGTCAAATTTCATTCCAATAAGCCAATGAACCAAATTTGTTCATATAAGTTTGATATAAAAATAAAATTAAAAACACTTACACTTAAAAGCCTCAAAATTACTAAACACCTATGATTTAAAGTCTACACCTACACTAAAAAACAAAAAATTTTAAACCTGTTAAACAAGATAAACACATTTCTATATGAAAAAAATCACCCAACTACATTCTCACAACACTTCAAACAACAAGACCCAATATATCCTAAGACTAAGCACATGAAAAACTATGACAGACTCTTAATGACAGAAAAACTATAAATATTCATCGCCTTACAACTGAAACAAGGAATCCTACACTTAAAAGAAACGAGCTTATCATTAAAACTAGTAAGTGTACTACCAGAACAAGCACATCCTACACTTAAAAGAAATGAGCTTAACATCGAAACTAATCAGTGGAGTTACAAAGCTCTCCAAAGTAGCACAAGTAAATGAAAGATCATAGTTACAAAAACTCTATGCAAGAACTTCTTAAATTAACACGATATCAGATAGAGAGATGCCATAAATAGAAAATAATGAATATCAACACAGTTATATTGCAACACTAAATCAAAATGGCAAATGGTTTAGTATTGAATCAACAAGAAATTGGATAATATCAACCTGTCCAACACTCAACATCACAAGCTTGAAGAAAAAATCTGGATGAGAAACTCAAATCAATTTCCAAGTTAGTCTCATATCGTTCAAATAAAGACCACATTGTTTTGACACTTCATGGTCAGTTAAGCAAATACCCCAGTACCATTCTTAGCTTCTGGTCGTGAGTAAATTTTCAACCAATTTCCTTTCTGCTGTGTGTACCAGATGAAGACCACATTGTTGCACATGGAATAGTTCCTCATCGTTAGTGCTAACCATACAACTGAAGTAATTGCAACAAAACCAAGGGAGGGCATCAAATCCTTTTGTTAGTTCAATCAACATCAGATAATCAAATAAACAGGTAGGTATTGATGATAACTTGAGCAAGAGAATGAAATACTTCAGAAATACCATTGTAAATATAAATCAATTAAACAAGACTACCTTATATTCTTTATCTCCTTGATGGCCTTAGGAGCCTTCTTCTTGAAGGTATTGGCATATGATATCTGAATTTTCACGTTAAAATCAATATGGACTTGATAATGAGAACAAAGAAAATTAATTTGCTATACTTCAAAAGTAATAGCCAAAAAAATAAAAAATAAAAAATCAAATTGTTAAAAGTAAAAGAAAGAACCATCAAACTCATCATTCTACTTATCTTCTTTTTGAGTTGGACTCTTGTAACTTTTTGAAATAAAAGCACCAGCAACATATGGAGAAGTAAACAGCAGGTTGAGCTTTACCAGAGCTTACAACAAATCCAAAAGATTAATTTAGTTCAATGAACATACTGTCTATTTACACAAAATTTGGAAAAATAACTATCCAACACCATTAGAAAATACATACAGTCATGTATACATACTCCCTCTCTTGCTTTTCCAACCAACCTGTCAAAGAAACAATATATTGTATTGTATATTATAATTGAAGAAAATAGACTCTAATTACATTCTCCTACTTACAGGGAAAAAAACATAATATTTTTCCTTTAACTTTAAGGAAACAAACTCATATTCCACTTACATATTGAAAAAGGCAGATGCATCGTTCTCCATCATCTGGATCGGATCTACTATGATCAATACATGTCGCAGAGGAGAAGGGCTAGTAATTGAAAACAATACCAAATTTCCAATAAAGAAATTTAAAATAAAACTATAATCTTAGTTTTTGATAAGAAAAGAACAAACAAAAGGGTAGGATCATAAGCATAATCTAGGATAAAAGTAAATATGACAGGAGACAACTAGATAGAAAATAATTAATTTCATAAAATGGCAACCACAAATAGTTAAAATATCTCATGTACTCACACAATTATTACACATGTGCCTTGACAGCATCAAAAAACCATTACAACTTTACATTTCAAATACCAAATTTGGACTTTTTATTACCAGTCACAACGAAAGAATATACCTAAGGAAACATCATATACAAAGCCATCAAATTATAGAATGATAACAATTAACTTTCCACCAATTATAAACACTAACACAAACAACAAAACTTTTTTTTTACTAGAAAGAAGAACAACAAAATTAAGTAGCTTCATATATGCTTTTTAGTTGCAATTGGATGTGCAGTAGTATTTCTTGAAAGAGGGCAGAAAACATTATTACCAAAATTCTTTAAAAGTTTGTTAGTGCTCCATACCTACCAATAGAGAAGGGAAAAAGCAATAAAGACCTTAGTCGAGGGGACTCAGAAAAGAAATATTAACAAAACTACTATTAACAGTGGAAGCTTACCAATTAATCCAAGCTTGATCTATACTCAGAGACCCTTTTTTATTTCATTTTTCATTGCCATATCTGAAAATTTTATTAGTTGGTTTCTCCTGTCTCTCAAGCTACTACTTAGAAAAGAATTACATCAAACAAGCATGCGGTAGGCAATACTTAACAAAGGAAAAAAAGAGGAAAATCTTTATGATTCTCCAAAAATGTCTCCAACCAGAACATCATTAAAAAAAAATCCAAACACCAAGATTCAACCAGACATAAATAGAGGAATCAAAAATAGAAAAAAAATTAATTCTCATTCTAAAAACGTAAACAACAAATGCAAATAAGAAATCAACAACAATATAATTGAAATAAACAACAAATGCAATCTAACAATCTAACAATTGAAATAAACAGTCATTATCCAGTCGACGAAAGGTTAGTACGTGAGAAAGAAGTCGACGACGCACCTGTAAGAATACATAGTTCCAGGTTTAGAATCTAAAAAATAAAAAATAAAAAATAACACAAATATTACGGGAATACAGTTAACCTTATTGCGCTATGAAGTGGGATCACATGGTATCTTGTAAAGTCCTCACTTCAACGACACAAAAAATTCTTTAAGAAGACTAAATACAGTCTTTCTAAAAAAATTTATAGGAGAAATAGCATGACTGAAACATCTCATGAATATTAGACATTCTTAGAGTTTTTCATCCTGAAAACACTGTATGTTATGTTTTCAAATTCCCTTTTTAGAATTTTCTAGATTTCTAGATAGCTTGGTAGCCCTCAAATTGATTCAACAAAAGAAAAGACATAGAGCAGTTCAGAGTAAATGTGAAGTCCTGCGTGGAAGAATGAATATAGTTGAAACTTGAATGCTAAAATTGAATGGTGACAGTAGCAACTTCATTACCAATATCTATAAATACTCTCTTTTTTGCCTGGGGATGGGGAGTCAATTGTCACAGGTGCCTACATATGTTGTAATAAAATTTGTACAGAACATACCTGAAAACAGTAGCAACTCCAGTCGGATGCTTTTGGTCGAAACGCCTTCAATAGCCGTCCAGACGCGCCTTTGGTCGAAACGCGAGAAAAAAGGTGAAACCCACGCTGTCCAGACGCCTTCGGTCAAAACGCACTCGAGTCGGATGCTTTTGGTCGTCGTCCAGTCGCCGCCGGTGAAGATCTTGCATCATCGCTGAGGATTGTTCGCCGTCGTGGGTTGAAGACAAGGGGAAGGAGAGATCCGGCGGCCAAAGGTTGAAGAAGGGAAGAACTATGTGGGGTGACCGAAGGTTGAAGAAGATGGGAATGATAGCTGCGGCGGCTGACGGTTGAAGAACAGAGGACGAAAGTAGCGGCAGCCGAAAGTCGTTGCAGAAGAATGTTGAAGAAGGGAGTGCGGTGGTTGAAGGTAGAAGAAGCTAGGGTTTAGGATGTGCCTTCGGGGAGAGAGAAAAGTGATGTTTCTTTTTACCATTTTCAAAAATTTTAAAAAAAATAATAAAATGGGCCTTTAACGGCGCCATTAAGGGTTATTTTTAATGACGGGCAATGTCCGTCATTAAAAGTCAGTTTTTCGTCCGTCATTAAAGGTCTCGCCCCTTTTTTCTGTCCGCCATTAAAGGCTGTTTTTGTAGTAGTCGAGGTTCACGAGGGATGACCATATGGATCCATTCACTTGTTTATTTTTCCTTTTGATAGATAGGGAAGTTATTTGTTCATTGATGATAGGTCGAGCCTTTAAATTCGTAACTAGGTTGGATTAACTTTTAGTTGTTGAGCTCGTTCAAGATTTCATGCTTCCGTTAGGTTGTTAATGTTAATAAAGCTGAATTGTTTTTAGAAATTAAGAGCATGTTTACATTAGAAGAATTGAAATATGTTGTTGGTTGAATATACGAGATTTGACTCGTAAACTATTTTGTAGTTGTTCTGTGGAGTTGTGGAGTAGTGTGAAATAATATAGAAGTGACATTTTGTGTTTAACAGGTGATTTAAAATTTTGGGTTTGTCCTATGTACGTCGTTATGCTGCCGAAATTTTCGGAGCTCTCGATTGGTTTGAATAGGAGTTTAGTAATGTCACTAGGTTAGGTTATATCAAAACCTGAGGCGTTATAAAGATGCAGCAAAGGTACCCATTTCTTCTGATGGAAACCCTAAAATTGTTTAAAAAAAAAATTCTGAAGGGTGCAAATTATAACCTCTACGTTCATAGAACTTTTTTCTTTGGCATTTCATAATCTATTGACTATCAATTTAGTAACTAATAATTAGGGGTGTAAAATGTTTGGGTCGGGTCGGTTGTACGGACAAAACCGACCCGACCCGACCCTGATCGGTTTGTACGGACACAATGGCCCGACCCGACCCGACCCAGTTCAGAATTGACCAGGTCGGTTGATTTTTTAAAAAAAAAAAATTCCTCCTTCCTCCTTCTCTGGCTTGAAAGGATGAGAGAATCTGAAAAAAGAAAAAAAAAATACAGAGAAGGGGGAGTCTTAAAGAGAGAAAAGAGGGAAAAAAATGTAGAACTAAGTATCCATTAACATTTTAAGTTAACTCAATCTCACGACTGTATATATCCATACAAGACAGGGACAAGTAGAAATGGAAAAGACCGAGAGATTCTCATGATATTTGAGCAAAAGGGTATATGAAAAAGGGAAAATTACAATTACAAATTAAACAAGAACAACTTCAATTTCACCAAAAAGATGAAAAACTTAAGGAATTTCCTAAAATTAATCATCGGCGGTGAAATGAACAGAACAAAACCCTTTCAGTAAAATTCTAAATGAAATGAAAAAAAACAGAAGCCAGCTTCTCTCAGCAGTTTATGCTTGATCCATCAGTGTGAAAGAGAAAGCTAAAGAAAGAAACTGGTTAGAGACAAAAGACGGTCGACAATGGAGGAAAGAAATATATTTGACCCACCTTCAAAGTAAAGGGATTCTCTATTCGGATTCCCCAAAATTTCCCTCTCTCTAAGGTTACCGTGCCCTTACTTTCTGAGAGATTTCTAGCTTCCATTCGTCAACGAGCCTTCAATCTTCGAACTTTGCAATTTCGCAACGGCAAGCACCGACGGCGAAAACAACAGCAAGGACCGACGACGGCGACAAAGACAAGCACGAGCACGAGGCGTAAGTCAGGGCAGAGGCGATTGTGAGAAGAGGCGTGGAGGAGAAGAGGCGAAGGTGTGAATTTGGAACCCTAAACCAGTTGGGAAAAGAGGCGATTGTAAGTCAGGGCAGCCGCGTGCGTAACTGTTGCTTATATATCGGTTGGGAAAAGAAGAGCGAGAACCGAACCGAATTTCGGTTCACCAGTTCGGTTCGGTTAATTACACCCCTAACTAATATTACATGTTTTCTTTGGTATGTTTTCTCATTACATAGTAGTTCGTTTGATTCAAAATTTACCTATTTTAAGATTATGTTGATCCAATTTTCTGAAATTTTTAGGATGGAGCTGCACTCACTAGTCTTATTATTGTTGTTGCATCTCTTGTTGCAGTAAATACCACCGAGAATTCAATTGATGACCATATTCAAGGTTTTGGCAATCTCGAATATGACAGGGATGATTTTTTGGCTACAAAAAGACATTTTCCCTTATTTACTTGATTCAGTAGTTTTCATTTTGAACTCCAAAAAGACCGACATCATTGTTTTATTGGATAAGTAAACTAATCCTTTAATTAATATGTATTATGTCCTTTGTATGAAGTTCACTCTAAAAATTAGACATCAGTGTATGTCAACAAAATTATTGTGTTTCCATACAATAAGTTTTTTCCTTAACTTCTCAAATCTAGAATCATTAATCTTTAACAAGCTATAACATTTCTAAAACCCGTAATTAAGGAGAATAAATTTGGAGTCTTTGATCTGTAACTTCTTAAACTTGTTGAATTATTTTCCTTTCAATCACACATCTCCTACTAACCTTAAAATGAATAAATAGTTGGAAAGAACTTTCGGCTACCATTCTAATTAGATGTAAAGCACCTATTGGACTAATTTGTTATAAAAATAAATGTTTTTATCTTTATTCTTAAAGGCAGGATTGTGCAATTCTTAGAGGCAAGATTTATTTTTCTCTTGTTTTTATCTTTATTCTTAAAGGCAAGATTGTGTGATTCTTAAAGACAAGATTTATTATTCTCTTAAGGTATAACCAATTTCTGTTAATTTTGGTGGTTTATGTTCTAGTTTTCACATTTATATGATATAAGGTTGGAAGTTTATGTAACAGGTTCTTTTGAATGTATGGCAAATGTGATGGGGGGACTCATTAGTTAACTGGGAAATGTTCTTGTCTTATGTTTATAAGTTTTGAAAAGTTAGTTACATCTAGTTCTTGATTCTTTGTTTAATTTGGCAAGTTCCAGTCTCCTAACTATGGAGATTATGTAAAGAAGACTGAGAGGCACTTGAATGACGAAATAGAAAGAGTGTTTACGATATATTTGTGACATTGGGTGGAATGAAGAAGTAGATGTTCTGGAAGGTGAATAGGACGAAGCATAAAAAAGTGATTGTTGAGTCGTATGCAAGACTACTTCTAGCATTTCTTTTAATTGAAAGGATATAAATATCTTTTTCTTCATATTATAAACCAACTAAGTTTTTTTAAGGATTTTATTTAAGGTTGTTGTTGAAGAAATTAGCACAAAAGGGGAGATACAAACACTTAGGAGAAAGAAACTTTTATTAGGGAAGTACAAAGATGGACACTCTTAGGAAAGACTCTCTCACTTTCTCACACTCACTTGTGATGCTCTCTCCAACTTGTTGATACTTATGAGGGACACAGTTCTATTTATAGGCCTAAGATCCTTGGAGCCCAAGCAAATAGATTTTTCTAGGCTCTTCTTGGATCTAAAACCATCCTAGATATTTCTATACTTATCATTATCCAAAGGAATTCTTCCTTTGGAGCCTAAATAAAGGATAAGATAATTCTAGAGATTCTTTTAAGTATTTATTTACAATACTCAAGATAAACCTAGAAAGAACTAATCTATACAAATGAGCCATTTATGGAGATACTTCAAGAACATTCTAGATAGTTAGTGTTGCTTTATTTAACAGTTGTTTCTTTGTTTTTACAGCTCAGGCATATGCAATGCCATTGTTTATGGTCTTCTAAATCGCATCCTAGTAATTCTTGTTCCAATTTTGAAGCAATTTGTGCTATATATATATTCACTTTAACTTTTCATTCTTAATGAGGACATGAATCAAGCACATGAAAGCATGATCATGGGAGAAAGTAAACTAACAAAGAAACATAAAACTTGCAAGATTTTGAAGAATAATGGACATTTTCTTGTCCCCTGTTGTCTCTTGATCATTCACCCTTTTTCCTTCATTTGAATATCAGTAGTTTTGTCCACGTATAATCCAATTGTGTTTCAGTATTAGTTGAGGTGTTGATATACTTTATTTTAATCTGGGCCAAGTAATCTGATAAGTTTTTTCACTTGAGGTTGTTGCCATTACACATTCATTGCAACGAGTTGGGAAGACAAGTATGATGTATATAACATTGTATTCATGTTTTTTGAACTAGACAGTTGCATGCGAACTCTATTGAGGTAATGATAATATTTATTACATATTATTACTTTTGATACATTTGAAATATTTGTTTATTAATGTGATAAACATGCATGGAACAAAACGTGTTTTATTACACATTGACTTGTTTTCAATGTTTGTGTTGCACGTTGCTTAAACAATGTGCTTAAATGGTAGGAAATGTGTGATCATTAGTTATGCCTCTACTGGTTTGTTCTTATGGTAGAAATTGTGATTATTATTCTCAAATTATGGTTAGAGAGGTATTCTGAATTAACTCCATGTTATGAAAGAGATTCTTGGAGAACTGGAATGCCTCCTCTATGTTTGGTTTTAGAAGCACAAGGTGTTCTTTCATCAATATCTATTTTGGCATAATTCTTTAAGTTCTCCACTTAATGTAAAATGAATATGGTGTTGTTTTATGTAAAGTTTTAATTGGGTGTAACTTGCTTAACCTTGTTTAATTATCTAATCAATTTCTTCACTAAGGATTGATTATGTGGTTTAGGTACAAGTATGTAATAGAAAAGCTCATTTAAGTTGGTCGAAGCTCACCAAAAAGGTACTGATTGGGTGCATCTGCCAAAAGCTCACCATTTAAAAGTCTTAAATTCAAAAGAAGGTTAGAGTCTTATGCTACCTTTGAATTGGGATAGACTTGAATAATGAATACTCATGACTAAATTTAACTTTATTAAAAGATCGTAGAAAAAGACTTACTAAGACTGATTCTTCTCACCATTTAATGATTGGTGGGATTACTGTGATTTATGCACCTTACTTTTTTTTTTTTAGTAATCTTATATTTATGGAGACTTGCGTATCTATCGTGATGATTACTTAATAATCTATGAGTATACAATTAACTGGTTGTTTTTAGTTTATGAGATTCTCTACGGATTGTTTTTGAATGGTTAGTTATACTTATTTATAAAGTTAGATAGTTGATTCTTTTATACGGTTCTTTTGGTTACGACCTACCAGATGTCAATTTGAAATTAAAGTTGTAGCTAACTTTTGAACTTATGGAGTTTTCTTTTAATTGTGTCATAATTGTTGGCTATTGATGATGCTTTAGACACTGCAGTTACGTGATATTCCGATAAAGTGGCTATATTAACAACATTACTTTCAAATTTTATTTAGTTTCTTTGTATTAAAATATTGATTTACTTTATTGTTTAATGTGAATATATGTTGTTCTTATACACATGTATATTTTTTTATAGGTGAATGAAACAATGACACACCGACATATTTATGGGAGGATATGTTCATCTCAATCTCTTGAACAATATGTACATGTTAGTGAAATGAATGTGTTTTGGAATTATGTATTTATTTTTATTTTCATTTATACTTTATGGTTATGAATTACAAATGTATTAATTAGAACACTTTGAGATTACGAGCGTTTAGTATTATATGTCGATACTCTTGAAAATTTATTTTGATGTAAATTAATTTAAATACATTAAATGTTTATGTAATTGAGTTGATTTTAACATTTGAAATAATTCGCTACTTATAATAAATGCTATTGTATTATTCGAAAATGGTATAAATGTAATAAATAAATAAATATAAAAAGAACGCTACTAAAAGTTACTTATCCATAACATTGACTACAATAGCGAAACTAAAAAAGCTACTAAAGACTAATAACAAGTTTTTATAAAAGAGTTTCTATAACATTAAAATTATGCAATTGAAAATGGATTTTTTTATAGCTTTTTCTATAGCATTGAAAAAACGCTATGAAAAGTCAAAGACTTTAAAAAACATTTGCTATAACAGCATGTCTAAAAATGTTATGGTATGTTTTTTATAGCGTTTTTTCACTGTTATAGAAAAGGCTATTAAAGAGTAATTATAGCGTTTCTTACAACGCTATAAAAAATTTTCACAACATCAAAATTACACAATCAAAAATAGATTTTTTTATAGCATTTTTATAGCGTTGAAAAACGCTATGAAAAGTCAGGGACTTTCAATAACATCGGCTACGACAGCGTTTCAAAAAACTCTATAGAAAGCTTATGATAACGTTGTTTCAACGCTATTGTATGTAGTATTTGTTGTAGTGCAATGATCTAGTGTGATTAAATGTCACACACTCCCTAAATCATTCCTGAAACTAGGAAGTGATATTCATATCGGCTGGGCAAGCGGGCACAAAATATAATTAAGCACAACAAATAATCAAGATGCATTAAATCAACATATATTGCATAGAGATTAAGCACATCAATTACATGACTCCTAACCAACACCTAAAGTAAGTTAGTTCATAACATTCATGATAACACACACTACAATCTGAGTATGTGCATCCATAATTACAAAATAATACAAGAAAATACTAATTCCCTTGATCAACTTAGTAATTGATGGTCTTCTTGTAGTCCCTAATCTTCCTCCTCTATTCGACTTCCAATGGAAATGAGAAATGATCGCTTCCCCACGAGTGGAATGAATTTGACTTGAACGGCTCTTCCGTTTTATAGAATGAAGACAAGCTTGAATTAGGTTGACCTAAGCACGTGGATGGCTCTCCTTGCTCATTGAATTCGAGAGCAGCTTACCTAATTTCAATTCATTAAAATGGCTAACGAGCTGTGACGTGGCAGTTTTGCTCACTGCTTTGCTGGAGCACGGATATTGCTCCCTCAAGTCGCTCAGCAATATATTCTACATAAAATAACTTCCAAAGCATCCATTCTTCCAAATGGGTTAGAATCTGCAATATCCATCTAAAATCAAGCATATTTAGCACAAATGACACACAAATCATTATAAAACTAAGGCCTAAATAACTCCCTTTTGGAGAGCTATCATTAGACATGGTCCGATCTATGATGAGCTATGCTCAGTTGAATAATTCTTTTTGGAGTTATGCAGTAGAGACTGTAGTTTATATTTTGAATGTTGTTCCCTCAAAGAGTGTTTCTGAAACACGATTTGAGCTCTGGAAAGGGCGTAAAGCTAGTTTACGTCATTTCATAATTTGGGGCTACCCTGCACATGTGCTAGTGGCAAACCCAAAGAAATTGGATTCAAGTTCAAAATTATGCCTATTTGTAGGCTACCCAAAAGAAACACGAGGTGGATACTTCTTCAATCCACAAGAAAATAAAGTGTTTGTATCGACAAATGCTACTTTCTTGGAAAAAGACCACGTTAGAGAAAACAAACCACAGAATAAAATTGTGTTAAATGAACATTCTGTTGATGAGGCTGGACCTTCAACAAGGGTTGTTGATGTTGTTGGGTTTTATGCCCTAAAACTCGTAGATAGTAAATGAAACAAATTAATCGATCTCAATAAAGCGTTATTTGAGTAATTCAGTAATTTGGTTATTGAATAATCGAGTTTGCATTAATAAACCCTAAATCCAATAAACTAAGATCCAAGGTTGTTTAAATGAAACTTGGACTAGTATGTGCGGACATACGGGGATCGGTGTCCAAGTAATAAACTAAAAGGTCTATAGTATAGGGATAAGCTTGGATACCTTATCCTGGTGACAATATGTGATACGACCCACCTTGTATTCGATACTGATGCAATATCCAAAGCATCCATGTAGGAGACATGCAGGTGGGGGTATCCTATGCAATGAGTTTGCATAAGACCGGACCGGAAATAGTAACCACTAGATGTAATGCTGTTAACTAGTCTAGGTTTTTATTTCAATAGGATGACCTAGGTAACTCAATCTCAATCCTGAGTCTGTTATGAACCCCTTTCAGGAGGGATTGTCCTTAGATTTGTATGAGTGAGAGTGGCCAGTTCGCCGACTCAATAAGCCTACCATTTTAGGGGCAAGACCGAATGGGGGCTGGGAACATCCTAGCCCGAGAGGAACTTCTGTTTAGTGGTTGGACCCTAAACAACTTGTTCTTTAGAGGGATTAGCGGTACTTAAGGAACCAGAGGTAACCTAGGGGCAAAACGGTAATTTGACCCAGCTGGTGTTATGAACACATGTGAAGGATTGACTTACTGCATTGGTCGATATCCGTGGACACAAAAATATTCTACAGTGAGAAGAGTGCAGCTGTGGGTCTTTAGTGGAGTGACCCACAGTTAACGAATGTTGACTAACTTGGTTAATGAGTTTGGCCAATTAGTCTCGTATCGTTGGAGCTTCTGATCTGTAGGTCCATTAAGTCCCACTGGTAGCTCGTAAAAGAGACTTGAGGCAATTAAGTATAAATTTTAAATTGAAAGTGTTCAATTTATTTGGGGAATCGTATAATGTATATTGATGCATTATAATATAAAGTTTATGAAACTTTCTAATATAATTTTTGAATTGATTTCAAAAATTAATTCTTAAGAGAAAATATTTGAAAGAGTTCAAATAAATTTAATATGAATTGGATTCATATTAATTTTAATTTTAATAAAATCCCTAAGATTAAGTATATGATATTTAATTGGGTAAATTAATTAATTATGGAATTAATTAATTATTAGAGACCTTTTCCTATTAGGAAAGACAATATTTGAAAGAGTTCAAATAAATTTAATATGAACTGGATTCATATTAATTTTAATTTTAATAAAATCCCTAAGATTAAATATATGATAATTAATTAGGGAAACTAATTAATTATGGAATTAATTAATTATTTATTAAAATTAGAGACCTTTTCCTATTAGGAAAATGTCTTCCTTTTCCTATTCTTTATTAAAATTAGAGACCTTTTCCTATTAGGAAAAGGTCTTCTTTTCCCTATTAGGAAAAAGGTCTTGGCCTTTACCTATAAATAGAACCCCTGGGGTGGGGCGAAAGGCATCACATTCATTCTCCTACTCTCAGAGAATTCCCCTCAAGGCTTCCTCTAGACTCCCACCAGTCTTCTGCCTCTAGAAGTCTTAGAGTCATACCGGTGTAGCCATAGTGGTGGTGTTCGCACTAGCTCGTGATTAATTCACAAGCAGTTAGTGAATTTAATCTAAGTCGTCAACGAGAGTAAGTAATTAGTTACTTTATAAAGTAGATTTAGATATAATATTTTTGTATGCTTAGCCTTAATATAAATCTAGAATAGTTCTAAGTTTATTGCCAATGTATTGGTATTTTAGATTAAACAAAATTAATTACGAATCGGTCTCAATCACTCTTCCGCTTTACGGAATTACGGAATTCCAATCCTTCAGATGAGTCCAGTTCAGAGGTTGGACCTTCAACAAGAGTTGATGATGAGCCCAGTACATCTGGTCAAGCCCATCCTTCTCAAGAGTTGAGAATGCCTCGACGTAGTGGGAGGGTTGTTATTCAACCTGAACGCTATCTAGGTTTAGCAGAAACTCCAGCTGTCATACCTGATGATGGAGTTGAGGATCCATTGACCTTTAGACAAGCAATGAATGATGTGGATCATGACCAGTGGGTTAAAGCTATGGACCTGGAGATGGAGTCTATGTACTTCAATCAAGTCTGGGATCTTGTAGACCTACCTGAAGGGGTCAAACCGATAGGGTGCAAATGGATCTACAAGAGAAAACGAGACGCGGCTGGGAAAGTATAGACTTTCAAAGCTCGACTTGTCGCAAAGGGTTATACCCAAAAGGAAGGGTGGACTATGAAGAAACCTTCTCTCCAGTTGCCATGTTAAAGTCAATGAGGATACTCTTGTCCATTGCCACGTTTTATGATTATGAGATTTGGCAAATGGATGTCAAGACTTCTTTTCTGAATGGCAATCATGAAGAGAGCATCTTTATGTCTCAACCAGAGGGGTTCGTTGCTCAAGGTCAGGAGCAAAAAGTTTGCAAGCTTAAACGATCCATTTATGGGTTGAAGCAAGCTTCTAGATCTTGGAATATAAGGTTTGACACTACTGTCAACTCTTATGGTTTTGACCAGAACGTTGATGAGTCTGGTGTTTACAAAAGGATTATCAACAGTTCAGTAGCTTTTCTAGGGTTGGGTTGTATGTGGATGATATTCTACTCATTGGGAATGATGTAGAATATCTAGATGAAATTAAAACTTGACTATCAACTGAGTTCCAAATGAAAGATTTGGGTGAAGCTCAGTATGTTCTAGGGATTCAAATTATCAGGAATCGTAAGAACAGAACGTTAGCCCTGTCTCAAGCATCCTATATACACAAGATGCTGTCTAAATATAAGATGCAGAATTCCAAGAGGGGATTACTACCCTTCAGGCATGGAGTTCATTTGTCTAAGGAATAGTGTCCTAAGACACCTCAAGAAATTGAGGATATGAGACGGATCCTTTATGCTTCAGCTGTGGGCAGCCTTATGTATGCACGGTTGTGTACTATGCCTAACATATGCTATGTAGTTGGGATAGTTAGTAGATACCAGTCCAATCCAGGGTTAGACCACTGGACTGCAGTGAAAAACATCCTCAAGTATCTTTGGAGAACGAAGGACTATCAGCTTGTGTATGGAGCTAAGGATTTGATCCTTACAGGATACAGAGACTCTGACTTTTAGACTGATAAAGATTCTCGTAAATCCACATCAGGGTCAGTGTTTATCCTTAACGGGGGAGCTGTAGTCTGGCGTAGCATCAAACAAGGATGCATTGTAGACTTCACCATGGAGGTCGAATATGTCGTTGCTTGTGAAGCAGCTAAGGAGGTTGTATGGCTTAGGAAGTTCTTGATGGATTTGGAAGTTGTTCTAAATATGAACTTGCCAATCACCCTTTATTGTAATAGTGGTGCAGCGACAAATTCTAAAGAACCTCACAGTCACAAGAGAGGCAAGCACATAGAGCGCAAGTATCATCTCATCAGAGAGATGGTGCAATGAGCGCAAATATCATGTCACAAAGATAGCTTCGGAGCACAACATTGTTGATTCATTTTCGAAGGCTCTCACGGCTAAAGTGTTCGAGGGTCATCTAGAGGGTCTAGGTCTTCGAGATATGTACATAGAATAATCTAGGGCAAGTGGGAGAAGTGTAATGGTATTCAAATGACCTAGTTTATTGTATTTATTTGTATTTGTACTTTTCATGTATTATACAGTATTAATACAAACCATTATTCCTACTTCTATGATTGTTCAATTAATTATGATTAATGATGTACATTACCCACTAGAGTTTTAGTTCAAGTGGGAGTTGTTGGGTATTATGCCCTAAAACTCATAGATAGTAAATGAAACAAATTAATCGATCTCAATAAAGCGTTATTTGAGTGATTCAATGATTTGGTTATTAAATAATCGAGTTTGTATTAATAAACCCTAAATCCAATAAACTAAGATCCAAGGTTTTTGAAATGAAACTTGGACTAGTATGTGGGGACATACGGGGATCGGTGTCCAAGTAACAACCTAAATGGTCTATAGTACAGGGATAAGGTTGGGTACCTTATCCTGGTGACACTATGTGATACAGTCCACCTTGTATCCGATACAGATGCATTGATCCAAAGCATCCATGTAGGAGACATGCGGGTGGGGGTATCCTATGCAATGAGTTTGCATAAGACCGGACCACGAAATAATAACCACTAGATGTAACGTCATTGACTAGTTTAGGTTTCTATTTCAATAGGATGACCTAGGTAACTCAATCACAATCCTGAGTCTGTTATGAACTCCTTTTCAGGAGGAATTGTCCTTAGATTTGTATGGGTGAGAGTGGCCTACTCGCCGACTCAATATTCCTACCATTTTAGGGGCAAGACCGAATGGGGGCTAGGATCATAACAGTACAAGAAGGAATTCACTCCTTCCCTTATTGGGGCAAGTAGATGTGTGTTCCCTTAAGGGCTGATTCCGGGACTTGAACAAAGGCGCGCTGTCCTCTCCTAGTCCGAGAGGAATTTCTGTTTAGTGGTTGGACCCTAAACAGGTTGTTCATTAGAGGGATCAGTGGTACTTAAGGATCCAGAGGTAACCCAGGGGTAAAACGGTAATTTGACACAGCTGGTATTACGAACACACGTGAAGGAATGACTTACTGCATTGGTCGATATCCGTGGACACAGAAATATTCGACAGTGAGAAGAGTGCAGTTGTGGGTCTTTAGTGGAGTGACCCACAGTTAATGAATGTTGATTGACTCGGTTAATGAGTTTAGCTGATCAATCTCGTATCGTTGGAGCTTTTGATCTGTAGGTCCATTAGGTCCACCTAGCTCATATCGGGTTCTGAGATAATATAGTCTTGATTATTAAAGGGAATTTAAGTTAATTTTATTTTTTATGCAATTAATATAATGTGTAGAGATACATTATAGTATAAGTTTAATTAATGAATTAAACTTTATGATAAAATTAATTTTGGATATGATTCAAAATTAATTAATGAGAGAATTATGAATTTAATTAAATATGTGATATTTGATTAATTAATGAATTAATTAATTTAATTTGATTAAATGTGATTTAATCGAATTAATACTATAGTTTATATTAATGTACATTTTGATGCACATTAAAACTATAGGTTAAATGAGAGAGGTAAAATTGAATATCATTCAATTATAAAATTAATTAAATATTTGATATTTAATTAATGTGTATTCAATTAATGAGATTAATTGAACGATCAATTTAATTCAAATGAATATGATTCAAATTGAATTAAATACCTTATGTTATAATTTATTTAATTAATATTGATTTCATTAAATTAATTATAATTAATTGATTAATTAAATATTTATTTTTTTAATTAATAGATGGCCAAGATCGTTTGGATTAGATCCAACGATCAATATTGAGTAGGGTTTTAACTCCCTCCCCACTTATCGTTAAGTGGAGAGGGGTGTTACCCATCTCACGAATCATTCTCTCATTTTTTACGCAATAAATACAGAGAGAGCTCTCCAATCATTTCTCTCTAATTTTCTCTCCAGAACAGCAAGTTACTTTGTTGTAATTTTCCCTTCAAAACAACGAGGATCCCAAAATCCTATTCTCATAGCCCAAGAGGATAGCCGGTGTTCGCTTGTGGTTGTGTCGTGATCGTAATTGGAGCATTGTGTTGATTGTTCTTCAAATCCATGTAAGTTTCTTGATCCAAATATGATCTAGTTTAATTTTGAAATTGTTTTTGATTTTGATTTGCCAACATATTAGATTTTATAGCATGCTTAATATGATCTAGTTTAATTTTGAAATTGTTTCTAATTTTGATTTGCCAACGTATTGTTTTTTCTAAAATTGAAATTAAAAACGAGATCGTTCTTGATTGCTTCCGCTGCCAAAAGGGATTTCAACCCTTCATTAGTCTCGTATCGTTGGAGCTTCTGATCTGTAGGTCCATTAGGTCCCACTGGTAGCTCGTAAAGAAACTTGAGACAATTAAGTATAAATTGTAAATTGAAAGTGTTCAATTTATTTAGAGGAATCATATAATGTATATTGATACATTATAATATAAAGTTTATGAAACTTTATAATACAATTTTGAATTAATTTCAAAATTAATACTTGAGAGAAAATATTTGAAAGAATTCAAATAATTAATATGAATTGGATTCATATTGATATAATTAATTTAATAAAATCCCTAAGATTAAATATATGATCTTTAATTGGGTTATTAAATTAAATATGAAAAAGGTCTTATTCATTAAATTTGATTAGATCTTATTCATGACCTTTTCTTATAAGGAAAAGGTGTTGACCTTTTTCCTATAAATAGGACCCCTGGGGTGGGGTGAAAAACATCCCATTCATTCTCCTACTCTCAGATAATTCCCCTGAAGGCTTCATCTAGACCCCCACCAGTCTCCTGCCTCTAGAAGTCTCAGAGTCATACTGGTGTAGCCATAGTGGTGGTGTTTGCACTAGTTCGTGATTATTTCACAAGTAGTTTGTGAATTTAATCTAAGTCGTCAACGAGAGTAAGTAATTTGTTTCTATATAAATTAGATTTAGATCTAATATTTTTGTATACTTAGCCTAAATATAAATTTACAACAATTCTAAGATTATTGCCAATATATTGGTATTTTAGATTAAAAAAAATTAATTACAATTCGGTCCCAATCACGCTTCCGCGTTACGGAATTACGGAATTCCAATCCTTCAATTTTCATACTTTGTTTTTAGCTTGGTTTGGCATGCTTTTGTACTTGATTTTGGAGTAAATTAAGAGCCTAAGATCTGAATTACTTTCGATTGAGTGTTTATCACTCCATTAGGTCGCCCTCGGCCTAGGGCCGAGGTTGACCCCGGACTTATGCCCATGATCGCCCAGTGCTTTTGATTCTTGTCTCTGAAGTCGCAGGAGGGTCCTACTGGACTAGATCGGATCCCGAATTGCCCCAAAATTGAGGAAAAACCCTAATAAGCTAACTTAGGTAGATATACCCTTCTTCACATTTGGAGAATGGTTCGAAACCTTGATATTTGACACTTCATACTTCCTATTTGCAAACTTACGCATCGGAGTGGGTGTGACAAGCACCACATCAGTGTGCAATTTTTACTAGTTTTGCATACCACGTCTTCCCCAATTTTCTACAAATTCATTGTTTGTGTCACGTGAAGGTCAGGTGAGTCGTCTGCTCGGATTTTTGCCTCAACAAACACGAACATAGTTCAATTGGCATAAACATTATACTAATGACAAAAAGGTTCACGCTTCGAATCTTTCTATCCCACATATTGTATAAAAAAAAAAGTTAAAATCATTTATCTACATGTTAATAAAGAAATAGCTTCATAGAAAAAATAAATAGTTATACACCTATTTTTAAGCTGTCCATTTTTAAAACAGAAAGTTGTTTTTGCGTTTTCTCAAATTAGCTATTTGAAATGGCTATATGTGTCGTTATCCCTCTTTTGATCCCTAAATTTGAAAACTTACTTTTCTTTGGGTTCCTCATTTCTCTCCTATTGCCCCACTTCGCCTTCCCTTCCTATTCCTCACCTTGATTCTTCTACGATCGGCTGCCTCCTCCCACCATTTCATTTGCTTTTCAGGGATCAGGTAAGCTTTCATTCTCTCAACTCATTTTGCTTCTTCTATTGCTTTTGCGCTTTGTAATCCTGGTGTTCCACCCGATCAATTTTCTAATTATTCGATTAATTATTTTAGTTCAACTTGATTATAATTGATTGATGATCCGTTGATGGATTTGAATGTAAAATTATAATTAGGTCCGTTGATGGATTTGAATGTAAAATTATAATTAGGTCCATCTTTGTTTCTTGTGCCACTCCTTTTAATCTGAATTCTCAACAAGCGATGTATTTTGTTCCTCTTTTAGATCTTTGTGTGGTTTGGTCTTGGAGAGTTGGAAATGTAGGGCATTTGATGGTTAATTGATTGAGCTGGTACAAACTTTATGTCAGTACTATCATTATAATCATAAGCTTAAGTTTAGTACAAGTTCAGTTTTAATGTCATGTTGATAAGTTAAGCTAATTTATATTTTGATCTTATTGTTTACAATTTTTGATAAATTAAGCTCCGTTTTGATATCATGTTCATTTCCGACAAGTTTAGTGCTTTCTTCTAATTTTGATGTGTTAGTATTCATTTGTATGATATTTTTGTTTAGCTTCTGTTGTTATGTAAATGCTTCTGACAAGTTAAGTTGTTTTTTCTTAGGCTTAGTATTTATTTTCATGTTAATCTTGTAAAGTTTTATTTATTTGTTTTAATTTCATTACTATTCATTTTCGTTACAAGTTAGTAAACATTTGACATTTTACTTCTAGATTTTGGGAAGTTTAGATGTTTGTTTTAATTTGACAAGTTTAGTTATTACTTTCCCTCTCTCTCACTTATTGATAAAGAGATTATGGTATCAATTTTCAAACCTCATTTAATCTTTTCTCATTATTGCAATAACAAACCATAAAAGGTTCTTCATAAGCCCTCTGATGACAACTCTAAAAAATCTTCCTGAAGAAGTGATGATCGATATTCTATCAAGGCTTCCGTCAGAGACTCTACTGCAATTCAAGTTTGTTAGCAAATTATGGTATGCTTTAATTAACGATCCTAAAATTGTAAGAAAGCATTTCTCAAAATACATTCTTCTCACGCGTCATCTACAAAAGAGGTCTGGAAAAACGAAACCTATACTTTCCATCCTTGAGCTTCCCCTGACCCTTGACCAAACTATGTCCATTCTCGATCTTGATTTGCCATTCGATGAGGATTCTCAGAATCTCTACATCGCTGGGCATTCTCATGGCTTAGTTTGCCTCACTGATTATGGAAGGAATATCTTCCTTTGCAACCCAACGATCAGAGAGTTTCATAAACTTCCGCCGTCGATTCTTCACCACAATGAACCTCCCACTTCGTATGAAGATAATGATTCGTGCACGAACGCCATCGGATTTGGGTACGATTCGAAATCTAAGGATTTCAAAGTGGTTACGGTTGTGGATTTTGAGGAAGGAGGTGAGATGTTGTACCCTCCCAGGGTGGAAGTTTACGATTTGAGCAAAGATATATGGAGAGAAATTGAAGCCCCTGTTTGTGCCCATGCAATTTGGGAGTCTTCTTTCAATATGTATCATAAAGGAATGTATTACTGGTATGGGAGTAAAGGTGTTCCTGAAGGACCTGAAGGAGAGACTCAAATTATAGAGACTTATATTATACAATCATTTGACATGAGTGAAGAGGTTTTCGGCGAAATTTTGGTACCAGAGAGTGTCAATGATCTGTACAATGGGAAGACTACATGTATGGGGGTTTTCAATGGATCCATCGTTCTGTTTGATTTTCCAGTTACAGTGAATGAAAAAACATTCGATATTTGGGAGATGGAAAAGGATGAATCTGGTGTTGTGTTCTGGTCAAAGCTATTCACAATTGGCCCTATTTCTGGAATTGAGACACCATTGCTGTTTGTGAGCTCGGATGAACTTTTAATGGAAGCCAGTGAAGGACGAGTGATTTCGTACAATATTACAACTCAACAATTCAAAGAGCTTCCATTAAAAGGGAAACCAATGGAGTTCCAAGCTATTTTTTGTGTTAAGAGTTTACTGTCCGTGAATGGAGGAAATAATATCAGTTATGAATTTTAGGTTTAGTTTAGTTTAGATCTATCAAATCGTGTGTATGTTTAGAAGTGATGCTTCAGCTTTTGCACGCAATATTTTGCTTCCTTGTTCCCCACCTCTCCATGTCGGTGGGTGTAACTTTAGAAATGATTATTGTGTATAATAAAGCAACTTACACTGCTGTATGTTCTGAAATAATGGTGAGAAATGATGATTTTGGAAAACTAAAATGTAAAGGAAGGAAATTAGTAAATTTTTGTTTTGTAAATTTTAATTTTAAAATTAAGATAATCTGTTACACTTTTGGTAGATTAATACAAAATGTTATTCCTCAAGTAGACATATTATTTAAATTATTTTGATATTGGTATTTGTTCTAATTCTTTATGATTGGTGAAATAATTGTTTTTAAAAAGTATATGTTTTAAATTGCAAATTATTTCCTAACATGTGAATTAGCTCAGTTATCACAAAACATGTATCTCGATAAATAAGTCAAAGGTTTAAATTTCCTATCTCTCATATATTTAGAAACAAATTGCAAATAATAAAAAGTGAATTTATGTCTAGGGATAATTAAGTAGTTTTAAATTTTACCAATCACATTATAAAATTAGGCCATTTTTGAGTAATCAGACTTCTATGCTTTGAATTCGAAATCGAAAAATTAGAATTCAATCCAGTCTCCTAAGCTTGATAAATTAAATCGAGGTAGTTGCAAATATAGCTAAATCAACCAAAATAATAGAAAAAATAACAACACCTAAAATTGTTAGCAAATATGGTAAAAGTTAAATTAGCCCTATTCAAAAAGACTACAAATCCATCCTATCACTAATAGACTACAATTGTGAGTGAAGTCTATCAGTGATAAAAGCCTATCATTAATAGACTTCAATCATAATAGCAATTATTGTTGATCAAGTGTTGTTAGGTAACAGTCTATCACTGATAAATGACATATGTTGTGATTGAAGTCTATCAGTGACAGTGTCAAAAGCCTATTATAGATAGATTTCAACAACAATAGCAACTATTGTTGATAGACTCCAATCACAAGTGCAAAAATTTGAACTATGACTGGTAGACTTGTATAGAAGGAAGACTACACATCTGTTGTGATTGAAGTCTATTAGATATATACTTCAATAAACAGAAGGCATTCTTAAAATGTTCCATCATTTTGATGTTTAGTTGATAAACTACCACGGCAACAAATATCGTTTTTTTATAGCATCCAATTGTAGCATTAGTTAAGATTTGCTATAATTTAATTGGAAAGCTTGAAGGAGAACATAGAGCAAGTTGGACTTTGATTGAAATATATATTTCATATAATTTTTTTAATCTTTGGACATTCTCATTGGTTTTCTTTGCATATTTAGCTCATTGCTTGTCATTGAATGCTGACATGCTCTTGGTTGGTACATTTGCATAACCTTTGTATGACACATGAGCTAGGTTATTTTTAAGAATATATGTTAGGCTTCAAGTCTGTTTATATGTTATATTACTCTACTTTTTCATATGAATAATCTATATATATATAGTGATTGGTTTATACTTTTTGAAGGTATTCAATAATGTGAGCCAAAACATGTTTGATTTTTTTTTTTTTGTTTCTATCCAAATAAGAAACATATTTTTTTTATAACATTTTGCAGATAAGTGGTAGGAAGACTCTGTTGTTTGATTTATTCTTCTATATAACTTCCTAACGTAACTTCACATAACAATGTTGTTCTCTACATATCCTTTTTTCTTATTAGTCTTGTTCTTACCAATTTACATATACTGTAATGTTAATGTGTAGCTATGAAAGTATAAAGTTCTTGTTTGGGAAATTTCTCTTAGGTGAAGCTACTCCAGTGATAAAGGTTATGGTAACTTCACATTTCCTAATCAATGATCAGGGTTCTGAAAAACACTCAATTTTAGATCAACCCACTTAGAATTTTGAATGCGAGTTTTCATCTTTCTTTTGATTCTTGATTATTTCGTTCCACAGTTATTCTCAATTTCATTTGGATTAGAAAGAATCTGCCACTTATTTCGTTATCTTTTATTTATTGGGTATCTCAATGTTATATAGCTGATTAGTATCAATTTTCTGATTATTGGAAATTGTGGCTTCTGTGTTTCTTGATCACCGGTGGTTTAGAATCTGTATGCGAGTAAAAACTTATTCTTTTTCAAGTGTTGGTGTAAAATTTGTTCTGATATGTTGTTTTCGAATGAATATTTGCTTGTGTTAATGTCTGGAAGTTTTCTTGTGAATCGCAAAGATTCCTGTTTTCTATGTGATATATTGTTATTCTACCACTTCTATGTTTTTGTATAATGGAGAGAGATTTATAAATAGAATTTAGAATCTGTTATCCAAGAAAATGATTGTAACGTTAGCATTTTAGGGTAAATCTCATATCTCTAATTTTGAGTTAAATGGAGTTAGTTTCATGAAATTAACATATAGAAGGAGTTTAAAATGGATGAAAATTGGTGGAAATTTTATTAATAAAGCTGGGGTGACAAACTTGTAAATAGAGGGTCTTTGGAGTCCAAGCCACCCAAGAGTTCATCTTTCTCCATCTCCTTCCCCCTCAATCGAAAAAAAAAACCCATCTCCATGTTGAGGATCCCACATCGGAAAGATTGATGGACACTCCACTCATTGCCAATTGGTTTTAAGATGGAAGCCCATATAATCTAATATGGTATCAGAGCCCATTAAACCCAAACGGGTATTTGGTCCAATAAAAAGAAATTGGGATCCGATCCAAGAATGGTGAACCCAAAGAGGCACCATCTTGAGGGGGCATGTTGAGGATCCCACATCGGAAAGATTGGTGGAGACCTCACAATATATAAGCTACAAGGGTCACTCCACTCATTGCCAATTGATTTTAAGATGGAAGCCCATATAATCTAATACTCCATATCCATCTCCTTCTTTTTTGAATCCAACCGCCGACCAGCTCGTCACCTTCACCTCCGGCGACGTGATCTTCCTCTCTGGCGAGCAGTTCCGGCAAACGGCAATGGTAGAGCAGCGGCGACTTCGTGCAGAAAATTTTGGTGAGTTTGGGTTTTGTTTCTCCCCGTTTTTTTCTCTTGGTATTGCCCTTAACCTTCTCCATTCAATTAATGCTCGATTTCAGGTGTGTGGGGGGTTTGTTTTGACGAGTTTCAGGCGACAAAAGTTGAATTTTCGCGTTTCCTTCTGGTGGGTACTGTTTAAGCTCGCGGACAGTCTGTTTTGGGGCGCTTTTTGGCGTTCTCTCGGCGTTTTCAGTAAGTTTACAGAGTAGGTAAGTTGGATTAAGGGTTTAATTAGTTGGTTGTACCCACTCATTTTTATCTCTGTTCAGCAAGCGTTTCTCATTAGTTTGGCGATTTGAGCGCTAGATTTTCGAGTTTCAGCATCTTTGAGCATCTTTGAGCGAGTTCGTCATTGGGTAAGTGATTTAAGTCAAGTTTTGGGTGTTTTAATTGTGTTGGATGATTACCCATTGAGATTAGCATTGGTTTTCAAGATTCCCATAACATTTGAAGGTTTGATCGTTGGTGTAGAGCGAATTTAGAACCCCGGACAACAAGCTATGGTTCTGTTTTTGGGTAAGTGTTGGGTGTTAATTCCCCAAATTTAATGAGTTCTTTGTAGAGCAATTGATTTGAAATTTAGATTTGGTTTGAAGGAATTTTTTTCCCATTTTGTGTAGTTGCTTAAAGCCTTGGAGTTAAGGAATTTGTTAAAGGATTACCAAGTGTTCATTTAGCTAAGGTAAGTAGCTTTTGGATTCCAATACCCTACTTTAGACCCATTTTTATCTGAGAATTGTACATGCTAGTATGAATTGGATTTAACCCTTAAGTGGGTATGTGATTGTAAGTAAGCATGTTGGGTTAACTTTTGAAACATGATGAGATTGTGCAAATAAAAGGGTAAAGGAAAAACATGTTGAGATTGCCTTTAGTTGGGCATTAAATGAGTAGAGTGGATTATGGAATAATTGGAGTTTGGGCTAAGTGTTATTTGATTGTGTTGAGACCACAAATTTCATGTTTTATTTGGTTAGCCATGAACTGAAATGCTTGGAATTAATATAATATGTAGCCGTTGGATTGAGTTCTATGCTTTAGATTAATTTTCTTTGAAAATTTAATATGTTAGCGTGGATAAGATTTAAGCCTTGAGTTTTGCTTGTGGATTTATATAAGCATGATGAGCTTCATTATAAGGCATATTGATAGTATGAGGATCTTAAAGATTAACCTAGCATCTTTTGGTTATTTTAAAGCATGTTTGGCTTGGATGGCTATGGTTTTTCTCTGGATTTTATTTATGATATTGGAGGATGGGTTGAATGTTTGTTGGAGTTTGGATTGATGTTTGGATGCGAGATCTGGCTTGTTGTGACTATAGAAGTGCCTTATTTTGTTCCCAGGTGAAGAGAAAATTTTTGGGTTCCCCATATGTATGTCGTTATGCTGCCGAATTTTCGGTAGCATTACAGTGGGCAAAAGGACTAAGTTTAGAAGTAACCCTTGGATATGAATGGTTAAAATTGGATGGATGATTTGTTTAGACCACGAGTTCTCCAAGCCTGTTTCAGGATGACCTTTAGAGAACCATTCGTGCGAATGAGATTAGACTTAAAATAGGGACCTTAATCACGTTTTAGGGCCTCAGGTAGAATTAAAAGATCCTTAAGTCTTATGTTAGCTAGGGTTATCTCTTTCCCCATCTCAAGACTGATAGAACTCAGTTTGACTGGCACGTTATTGTGCGTTCTATCAGTTGACTGTTAGAGCCCAGCTTCAGGCACGTTATCGTGCGCTCTCTCAGTTCAGGACGGTGTTGAGCTTATGATCAGGCACGTTATTCGTGCGCCAGATGGCACCAGGCATGTTTTCATGCGTCAGTTGCTCCACCGTAGTTTATGTTCATATTTCAGGGGTGTTGTGTTGGGATAGGTGTAGTTCTGCTAGAGGTCGCCAGCTAGCTTGTAGTTTACTTGCCTTAACCGACTGACCCACACAACACTCTAGTTGGCACAGGTTGGGGATAGGTAAGCACCCTAGGCAGAACGTCTCATGTACTCAGTTATGGCCCTAGGGTTAGAAACTCGAATGAATGAGTTCAGTTAGGTCCCTATAATGATAAGACCCAGAATCAGGTTTCATGCTATTAGTTTCCATGTTATCAGATCTCATGTTATCATTTTTAACCCTTAATTGGGCTACTTACTGAGTATATTCTTATATACTCACCCATGCTACATGACTTTCCTTTTCAGGTGGGTACTTGATGACATCAGGCGAGTGACGAGGGCAGTGACTTGGCTAGGCTATGGGATGTAGCTGCAAATCATGTCTCTAGAAGCCTAGGATCGAGTTCCTAGTTTCATGCTTTCAGATGTTATTAGTTTTCAACTATGCGAAAATTGCCTATCATGTTTTGACTATTCTGTTATTGTAAACTAATTTATGGTTTGGGTCCAGTTTAGTAAATAAAAGATTTTTTTGTCTATGGTCTCTTCCGCCTTTAAAGTTTTAAAAGTTTTACGTTTTCATGCACGTAGTAGCGATCCCTTCGTATGTTTTTATTCCCTTTTTAGTCGGGTCGTTACAATGATGATTGAGAAAAACTATCAACCCTTGTGAGTTATGACTATGAGCCATAAATTTTATCTCATTTATGCATTTTACATAACCAAGGAGTCGTGTTGTCTTTTGCATGAATTTGTGCTTCTTGCGAGTTAGCGTGGTTTGGAGTAAGTTTGTTGAAGAAGGGGAATTTCTCTTAGATGAAGTTACTCCTGTGATGAGTAAACTTTGTTTCTTTTGTCTATTTCACATAAGACGAGATCTCCACTCTAATCTTGGTCCTTTTTTATTTGAGAATTTAGCTTTTAAGAAAAGATGTCTCATATATAATTATTGCCTTATCAATTTTTTTCCCAGCAAAGTCATGAGGTGGTATCAAATCTATCGATATGATATTTGATGGAAGGTGTTTTGATTCTATGTTGTACCTTATCATACATATAACATATGGAGTATGTGCATTCCTATACTTAAATGTAACTTCCATTCTTTTGTTGTCTATATTTCTTATTAGTGTGTTGGATTCTAAACTTCTAATTTGTTTTCCACGGATTTAATTGAAGCTTTTATATTAAAAAATTTAACTTACCTTTAACTTCTTTAAAACTTGGAAGTTTTTTCTGTGAGATTAGCCAATTGGTGAATGACTAACTTGGATGTCTCAGTCTTGACTTATATTTTAGGTCTTGATCAAGTTTTTAATATTTTTTTTTGTTTGTTCTTATTTATACATGAGATTCTCCACTTTGTTTTTCATATTTTACCATTATATACTAATAGCTTTCAGTGGTAAATTGTGTGATGTAAATTATTGTTTCATTTTCTCTGCTCTTAACAAAACTATCCATTTCCATACTTAAAGATTTGATTACTTTGTGATCTTAAATTTATAGAATTACTTAGTTTGCATGGTGGAGGATTGCTAGCTAATATTGATTGCGTAGTTTAATTATTTGTTAAATTTAATTTTGATTAACATTATTGCACCTGGTAAATAAGGAAAAAGTTGTCGTTCAAAAACTGGTTAAAATTATCGCATCTAGTAAGTTTGGTTATCTTTTTAGTTTCAAGGAAGAGGAGCATGCCTTGAGAGAATGTGTTGTGTCTAGTTTTAAATAGACCACAAAAAGAGTGTTATAGAAAAAAATAATTCTCTCATTTGATCGGTAAGCTATGAATTTTACAAGTTAACAATTCACATTCAAATAGATTAACATAGGTGCTACAATTTTGTGATTACATTTCTAGTCTTAGATTTTTTTTTTTTTATTTGTTAAGACCACTCTATGAGATTAATTATTTCTTAAATTAGACTCAAATAGGGAAGTTAAAGCAAGAATCACGTTGCAACAAGTAGACAAATGGTATATGATTCTTTTAAGTTGAATAAGAACACTGCAGAAATTTGTACAAATTTTTAGAGTACGATGGTTACTCGGAATGAACTAAAACCTTTGTTGATGGTTTCTGTTAGTACTAACCACGTGTTGATAGTAGAGGGGTAGAAATATTATTCAACTTCTTCAAGGAGATTACAAACACTCAAGGTACACAATCCTCTCTTATTACTCTATAATTTGCAAATTTCACACACCCACCGATTCACATAGGTGCACTATTTATAGACTCCATTTTGAGGAACAATTTCTGTTTGATTGCAACCTTTGAAACCGGTAAACGGTATTTTAACAGTTTCAATGAACAAGTTTCATAAGGTTTGAGATGCGTTAACATTGAAAATTTAACCCATGTATTCTTTTTCTCTCTTTAGAAGTTACCATATAACCATGAACCATGTAGGTTTTAAACCTTTTTTAGACTCAGAATTAATAAGGAATAAGAGTTAATAGACCACACTTAATGCAAATTTTACTTAACTATGTTGTATGTTGTTAGGTTGAACAAATCCATCTCATTAATTTTTCCAACTTAAAGTTATAAATAAAAGAAACTCTCTGACATGTAAGGAAAAGCTTTGCTAGGTTGAAAAAAATCCCATAGTCGCAAAATATTATTAATATTTTGTTTGGATCAACATGTTTGGTTAAAATGTATTCTCCATATTAAGTTGTGAGAAGAGCACTGCTTTAGCATTTGGGGTAGTCAGTTTGTGGGTGATGGCTTGAAGTATCTGGCAGACATGTTAATAGGAAACTATCTAAGGAAACTCTACCACGAAAGGTTTGTCTAAAATGTGGACAAAGTAAATGTGCTTTGGGATTTTGTTTTAAATTGGTATTGTTTTAATTAACTATGAACCAGTTTTCTCATTCTCCTTTTGTGCCTATAAATAAGCGGTTGTTATCGCTTGTAATTGCAAATTTTGCAATTTTATTTGAGAATATTACATCATATATGAGGTGGGAGATTTGAACCTATGATCTCTTAGAAGTAGGGAAAAAGGTAAGCTCATGTTGGCAAATAAAAACTTTACAATTAATAAACTAACTTCTAATTTGAGTTTACATTAATTACCCATGGCCTGCGGTAGTTAGAAGATATGAAAATCAGATGAATGGTAGTGTAATTAGGTAGATTCAACATGTAAGTAAAGCCACCAAACTGATGTGTTCCACCACCTAATATTAGGTCATACCATAGAATCTTGATATCTTAGCACTTCGACATCTAACAACAGTTCCTTGGTGAGAAGTGGTGTTCATCTTTCTGTGGCAAATTAGTGAAGGCAAGGTTTATATGAAAGCTTTTTTTATGACCATTGGAAATAAACATGGTATGTTTTATGCCTTAATAACTCTAGCAATGTAAGCAGGTTTAAACTTTCATACTTGATTTGAATGATTAGATCAAAGTCAAGGTATGAGTTCCAACTTCATGCTTTTATACTATTTGACATTTCTAGTTACTTTTTTATTGTGTATCCATTGCTCTAATATTGTTGACTCTTTGGTACTAAACTTTCCTCCCATTCACTTAGTTAGATAGGTTATAAGTTTATTTGTCAACCTCAAATTACTATGATCTTCTACTTTTGGGATGGTGTACAACTTCTTATGTATGTTAGAGTTCTTGAAACAATCGTGCTGATTACATGGCTTTGTGGTTGGACTTCATCACTATACGTTCATTCTGATTATAAGTAGTTTTGGTGTTCCTATGATTTCATTCAAAAAATAGTTATAATAATGAATAAGTCGATACCTAGAAAGCATAAGATGAATCTCATAAAGAGCTTAAGATATTTGAAGTACTTTTAGGCTTTTTAGTTGCTATCATAAAATGAGGACTCGGTGGAAGATCAAATAATCAAGGTGAAGAATGTATTAATTGAAGGTTAATTTTTAACAGGATGCTGAAGAATGTTGGACACAACTTCTATACACTCTATCACAGTCCCTTAGGTCAGTAGGTTCCAGGTAATTGCATATTGTTTTTCAGCGATTTTCTATAATTTCAGTTGACTACTCAAAATGTATGCATAAAACGAGAGTATTTGTCTATCCACACCTCCAAACTCTTGAACTCAGTAGTGCTTGAACCATGGTTATATTAGTTTACATGCTATATTCAGATCGTGTCTGAGAGATCCCAATGTGTTGCATCCTGTCTCGTATCTTTCTTTCTTTTCTTTTTCTTTTGGTAACGGAAATAAGACATCCTATTTCTGTTTTTGAATTCTTTTATTTTTGTGTAAGCTTTCATGGAAGAAATATGTAGTTTAATATGAAAATTTTGTCATCTTCAGTGAAACCTTGATGTTGTAAAGGACCTATTTGGCATTGATCTTATTAGCCGATAAGGCATTTCCTAGCTATTTAATTCAAATAAATTCATTAAAGTGGTAGTTTTAGAATTCATAATTATCAATATTTATTTTCATTTCCTATTCTCCTCTGCACCTATTCAATGACATTGATTATGTTCACGAACTTATGTTTGCATAACCACCACTGGACACACACTCACCATTGCCATTATTATGCCTTGAATTTATTTGAATTAGTTTATAAGTTTAGTTGAGTTGGGGTTTGAGAAGTAGTTAGTTATGCTTCGAAATGTTTTGTGTTGGTTCATAAGTTTAGTTGAGTTTAGTTGGTTTATATAGTTTATTAAGCCACCACTGGACACACACTCACCATTGCCATTAATATGCCTTGAATTTATTTGAATTAGTTTATAAGTTTAGTTGAGTTGGGGTTTGAGAAATAGTTAGTTATGCTTCGAAATTTTTTGTGTTGATTCATAAGTTTAGTTGAGTTTAGTTGGTTTATATAGTTTATTAAGTCTTGTTCTCTAGATTCTATTGATGGTACATGGGTACATTGCTAAATCAGGACTTTATTCCAAGTTGAAAATTCTAAGTGCATGTTTGGGAGTGGTTTTGAAATGGTTAAAATCACTTTTTTCATGTTTGAAATCACTCCAAAACATGTCATATTTATTCAAAATCATAAAAATTGACTTTGAATTATTAAAGGCATGTTTCATAGTGATTTTGGATATGAAAAAAGTGATTTTAACCATTTCAACATCACTCCCAAACATGCACTAAGTAGTGTTTTAATTTTGTCCATGCCTGTGAAGCTGTATTATGATCAGCAAAGTCCAACAAGCTTGTTGGTTTGTTTAATGCAGAGGGCAAAATCTCACCTCTTTTCATTTGTGCTTATTAAACACAATATCCACTCTAGTTATAACATACACGTGTGAGCAAACACAACCACAAATAGAGAGAGATATTTGAGAACTAATGGAAAAGACATAAAAAAGGAGCAGCCAGTGGACAAGTTGGAGGGAATAATCCAAATAAGATGCCTGTCAACACATACCAACCACCACCATGTGAAACTTTAAAAGCAAAAAGAGGTCCACTTTGTAATTTATGATTCATAATCAAATACGCAAGGAGACAAAGACAAGGTTTTTAAATCATAGGTAAGTGGTCATCATGTATTGAATTCATTACTTCTAAGCCCTTTATTTTTGTCATGATTCTTGATGGTTCTACTTCTACCTAAAATCGCAATTCATAGTTCAAAAAAAGTAACTTACACTTGCACCATTCAAGTTTAAGGATAAATTTATAATGCTACCTTGTAGATAATTGTTTTCTAAGTTGTGTTAAATCATCTTTGAAATATAGTAGTTTTATTTTCCAATGCAGAAGACATCATACTTAAAGGTCATTCAGTACACTCATTTTATACATTACTCATAATACAAACCTTTTGAGTCCTATCCTTCTAGTTCCAGAATCCAATCAAGTGTCCAACTACCTGGCAGCTGCACTCCAGCTACATGTATATAAGATATATGAACCAATATCATCCCAGTTGCCATCTTAAAGTAAAAAAAATGTAATAACTTTAAAAATCCTTCAACGTTTTTATTTGTTTTTACTTTGTTTCTGTCTCACAAAGACTAATTATAATTCAAGGGTTAAGCAAAACTTTATCAAATTGCAAAAAGTTATTAACCGTGGTTATGAAATGCAAAAATTATGAACAGGAACATTTTCATTTTTAAAGTTATGAAATGCAATCATAAGGAGAACACTGTTGGGAGTGCGACCAAAGTCCCACATCGGCTAGATAAGGGGATGACCATGGGTTTATAAGGGAGGATAGCTATCACCACTAGTATGAGACCTTTTGGAGTGAACCAAAAGCAAAGCCATGAGGGTTATGTCCAGAGTGGACAATATCATTTTAATTTTGTTTCCTAAAATTTGCATTGGTTCTTTGGTGGGAATTTTCTACATTTGATGTATAAAGGTTTGCTAGTAGATGTTTAAGGTTTTGACATTAGTTTTACAATTTTTTTTAGTTGATTTGATCAATGTAAGGGCTCTGTGTTTTGGGCATTTAATTGCAATCGAGTCTGTAAGTCCGTGTCAATGGTTTTTGGTGAAATTCCATGAAGTCTTGCTGAAATTTGGTGCCAAATCGAAGAAGAAAGCTACTGGAATTGAAGATATTTCTGGAAAACTCGAAGCCTGCCAAAGAAAAATCCAGAAACTGACGAAATCGTGCGAACAAACGTGAAAATAAAAAAAAAAAAATTTGCGTTAAGGACGGCTCGAACTCGCCTGCGTCAGGTAGTTAACCGCGCGCGCGCATTTGTGTCTTCGACGGCAGAGGTTCGAGCTTCAGGATGGACAGATTTTATGTTTATTTCGCATGCGAAAAAAAATTAAACAACAAATTCGGAAAAGGCGCGTGTGCTGGGGCTCGAACTCCAGACATGCAGCATACACGCGCGCCAGCAACCAGCTAGTCCGTGAGATGTTTTTATGACTTCCAATAGCAGCCTTTTATACTTGTTGATTTCGTGCGCGTGTGGATGACATCAGCCCTAAGAAAAGTGGTCCGGTTCGAGCAAGATGGGTGCGGTTCGTGGAAAATTGACCGGTTCTTGACTAGTTTGCCTTGGTTCAACTGTTTTTGGGCCGGTTCAGTGGGTTTTTGCAGCTGGTTCACCGTAATTCAGCTTGGTTCAAGCTATTTTGGAGCTGTTTTGGTGCGGTTCAGCCCATTTTCTTGCCGGTTCGAAGGGCTTGGATGCGGTTCGGGCTGATTCACGGCCAGATAGGACTTAGATAGATTAATTATTGTAATTTTTCTATTTTTTTGAGTCCTAGGATGCCAAAACCCGTCTACTTAGCTGTTTAATTGCTTTATGGATGTCATATAACTTAAAATCCCACCATAGGTTAAGCATATTCATGCATTTTTTTAATTATAATTGTTATAATATAAGTATTATGCATGAATTTAATTTTCATGGATATTTAATATAAATTGTTATGATTAAATGGATGAAAATTAAGAAGCATTGAACATGAAATTACTTTAGTAAAAATATAAAAAGTTATATTTATGAAAGTAATTTATATGCTTATTTATTTTCATGAGCTATTAGTATAAAGTGTTATGTTAATGTATGAAAATGTGAATGCTTATTTTAATTTTATTGGGTAATTAATTTAAGAGTTAGATTAATTGAAGAAAATTAATTTGAATTGAGCATGAAATTACTTTAGTTTAAAAAATATAAGAGTTATATTTATATATAAGTAATTAACATGCTTAATTAATTTACATAATATATTAATATAAATGTTATGTTAATGTATGAAAATGGTAATGCTTAATTTTAATTTTCTTGTATAATTAATTTAAGAGTTAGGTTAATTAAAAGGAAATTAAATTGCATTGAGCATGACATTACCTTAGATTAATATAATTGTTATATTTTTGGTATGTCATGTATGCTAATGTATGGTTTTATAAATTAATTAGAATTTGATTGTTAATTTATTCACCATAGTAGCATGTTATAGGGTTAATTCATTAAAAATTATAATAGTTATAAAATTAATGAATAGAAACCGTTAACCTATAACAAAGAATTGCATGCAAACATAGGATCTTAGGATAAATGAATTAATTTTAAAATGTTTAAAATTAATTAGATCTAAGATCACATTTCTAATAGGATTAGAATTATTCTTACTTAGAATTAAAATTAGTTTTAATTGACTAAGTAGGAAAAACATTACTATGATTATAAGGGAACTCCACCGGTTAAGTTCTGTCTAAGGCTGGGGGTATTTAAGCTGACGGTTTACGGAACACCTCCTACCTGGGAACTGACCCGGAATACCGGAGTTGAATTAATTATAGCTGAATGTTAGCATGCAATGTCACTAGGTTTGTTAAAAGTGTTTAATGCACCTAGATCTTTAGAGTAAAGACCTTACATTACTGTGGCTATAAGGGAACTCTCTCGGTAAAGTTCTGTCTAAGGTTGGGGGTATTTAAGTTGACGGTTTACGAAACACCTCCTACCTAGGAACTGACTCGGACCTTGAGTTGAATTAACCATAGTAATGTTGACTTGCAATGTTGGGTTTATTAAAAGAAGTTTAATTCACCTAAAACATTGTTATAATAGGATCAGACTTAGATAGATTGACTTAGCCGAATTTTATCTAAGTTAAACAACCCTGAATTAACCTTAGGACATTTTTCAGTGGGAGGAAAATTACAAAACGAGATTTAAATCAAGTTTTGATCCTACGTCCCTATATTCACAACGTGAGGTTCATGCTCGGCTTCGAGTCGCCTTAGGAGCGGCCTCCCTTCGGAAAGTGTTTGCATGGGTCAATATCAGGGTGAATGGGAAAAATGTCTAGAGTAAGTGGGAGCGGGACACGTGTCAGCATATCCCTCGGTCTCCGCCCCTAGTTCGCACCATGAGAGTCCTATGATCCGCCTGCAGGTTGTCCTGGCGCAACCATCCCTTCGGAGGGCCTGATCATAGGATTCGGAACACCGTGAACTCCTGAATAGGATAGGGTCACTTAGGCTAATCACCAGCAGTTGTCTTTCCCTTCGGTAGCCTGTTGGTGCGTGCCTCTGAGATTTGAAAGTGGAAGGGTTACACTTACGGGGATGAGTTAAATGTGTTAACTAACCCTTAACCGAACAACGATAACTAAACGCTAACGGAATATGAGTTATTCTAGTGTTAGAGTTTGGTTGAGATTGTCTCAACTCAGAGGAGTAGCTGACCACCCTTCGGTGGCTGTTGTTCTAAACCTTTGAAGTATCGTTGCAAAATCTAAATCAATAGTTTTATAGGGTTTCTTTGATTGTTTATTTGTTTTTGCAGAATTTGATTGGATTATTTGTAATGGGTTAGTGCAATTAATAATACAAGTAATTTGTTACTTCAGCAAATTTATAATAATTTTATGTGTATTGTCTTACGTCATTTTATAAATAACGGTAATACAACAAGCTTAAACGACAAATTGTGGTAAATAAGTCTAGGATTATTCTTAACTGAGGAATGTCCTCATGCCCCATATGTTTAATTCATTAAGAATTGTTCTTGGTGAATATGACATAGAACCTTGCTTAGCAAAAGAGAACTTGTTCAAGACCGTAATTTTCATTTACCTGTCTTGAAAACGTGATTAGTGAAGAATAGTGATTCTCCCTGAATACTTGATTCAGGGGCCACAAATCACGTGTGTTCTTCTTTTAAAGGAATAAGTTCCTGGAAAGAGCTTGCTGCTTGTGTAATAACTCTCAAAGTTAGAATTAGAGAGGTTATTTTGGATATCAGTGGGGAACATTAAGTTATTTTTCTCAGTGGGAGAAAATACATATTATTAGATAATGTGTATTTAATTCCTAAGATCAAAAGAAATTTGATTTTTGTGTCTTATTTGCCGGAACAATGTTGCTCTTTACCTTCCTCTGCTAACGCAGTTTTGTTTCAAGAAAGGGAGTTGACATTTGTTTAGCTTTACTGGAAAGTAACCTAAATGTTTTAAGACTAATCAAGAGTAAAGCAGTCATGAACACTGGGTTGTTTAAGACTGCTACTACTCAATGTGAAAAGAGGCAATGGATTTCTCCTAAAGGAAAATACCTTTCTTTGGTTCTAAGGTAGACCATATTAATCTCAATTTGATTGGAAGATTGGTCAAGAGTGAACTTCTAAGCGAGTTAGAAGATGACTCTATACTACCTTGTAAGTCATGCCTTGTGGGCAATATGACTGATAGATCTTTTACTGGAAAAGATCTAAGAGCCAAAGAGCCCTTGGAGCTTGTACATTTGGATCATTGTGGTTCAATATGTTAAAGCAGTGGGAGAGCATGAATAATTCATCTATTTTGGATGATTATTCAAAGGTATGAGTATCTTTACTTAATGAAATTTAAGTCTAAAGTTCTTGAGATATTCGAAGGGGCTTAGGACTGAAGTTGAAAACTTGTTAGGTGAGATGATAAAAACACTTCGATCTGATCAAAGTGTTGAGTATAGGGATTTGAGATTTCAGGACTATTTGATAGTACATGGGATCACACCCTAAATCTCATTTAGGAGAAATAGAACCCTATATGATATGGTTCATTCCATGTTGAGCCATGCTCAATTGTCTGGCTCGTTTTGGGGTCATGCAGTGTTGACTGCATTGCATACTGCAGTAGGCAACCCCAAAGGAAACGAGAAGTGGATACTTCTTCAATTCACCAGAGAATAAAGAATTTGTATCGACAAATGCTAAATTCTCAGAAGAAGTCCACATCAAAAATAATAAACCACAGAGTAAAGTCGGTTTAAGTAAGTTAACTAACGAAGCTACAGTAACATCCACAAGAGTTGTTGATGAGGTTGGCTGTTCAACAAAAGTTGTTGATGGACCAGTGCATCTGGTCAGACACACCCATCTCAATAGTTGAGAGTGCCTCGATGTAGTGGGAGGGTTGTTTTATAACCTGAATGTTACATGGGCTTGATTGAAGCCTAGGTCATCATACTTGATGATGGCATAGAGGATTCATTATCTTTTAGAAAGAAAATGAATGATGTTGACAACGACCAGAGGATTAAAGCCATGGACCTAGAAATGAAGTCTTTTGTATTTCACTTCCATCTGGGATCTTGTAGATTTGCTTGATGGGTAACACCTATTAGTTACAAGTGGATTTACAAGAGGAAACGAGACATTCATGTCTTAACCAGAAGGGTTCATACAGCAGGATCAAAAGAAAAAGGGTTTGCAAGCTTAAGTGATCCATTCATGGATTGACCTAAGCATTTCGATCTTGAAATATAATATTTGATATAGTGACCAAATCTTTTGGCTTTAATCCGAACATTGATGAGTCTTGTGTTTAGAAGTAATCATCAACAATTCAGTAGCTTTATTAGTGTTGTATATGATTGATACCCTAGTCATTGGAAATGATGTGGGTTATCTTACTGACTAGTAAAATAAGCTAGCAGCTCATTTCCAAATGAAAATTTGGGAGAAGCTGAGTTTGTTCTTAGGATCCAAATTGTTAGGAACTGTAAGAACAAAAAGCTAGTCTTGTCTCAAATATCTTACATCTACAAAATGTTAGTTAGATATAAGATGCAGAATTCTAATAAGGGTTCTCTACCTTTCAGACATGGAATTCTTTTGTCTAAGAAATTGTTTCCTAAGACACCTCAAGAGGTTGAGGGCATGAGATGAATGCCCTATGCAGTAGGGATTGTCAGTAAGTATCAATCTAATCCAAGATTTGATCACTGGAAAGCCGTTAAGAATATCCTCAAGTATCTGAGGAGAAAGAGGAACTATATGCTCGTGTATGAGACTAAGGATTTGATCCTTACAGGATACACTGACACGAATTTTAAGACTGATAAGGATTTGAGGAAATCTACATCAGTATCTGTGGTCACTCTTTACGATGGAGCTATAGTACGACAAAGTTACAGTCTTGATCGTATAGGCCGAAAACATAGCTGCTTGTGAAGCAACGATAGAGACTGTATGACTTAGGAAGTTCTTGACTGATTTGGAATGTGTTCCAAATGTGAACTTGCCCATCACACTTTATAGTGATATAGTGGTGTTGTGGCAAATTCAAAAGAACATCGAAGCCCAAGACAAGCAGACACATTAAATTGAATGAAATATTGCTTATTCATTTACAAAGACTCTCTCGGCTAAAGTGTTTGAGGGTCATCTAGAAGGTCTAGATCTACGAGTGATGTACAAAGATGAAATCTAAGGCAAGTGGGAGAAATGTAATGAGTATAGTGATACCATTATGTAATGGGTATAGTGATGCCCTAGTTTATTGTATTTGTACATTGTATATACATGTATTTATACACCCACTGCTGTATAGATTATTGTACATCCCACTAAACTAGAGTTTTAGTTCAAGTGGGAGTTTGTTGGGTTTTATGCCCTAAAACCCGTAGATAGTGAATGTAAACGAATTGTATACTTGTTTCAATAAAGTGTTATTGAGTTTCTACGATAAAGTGTTATTGTTAAATATTGCACAATTTGACCCAAATCCAATAAACTAAGATCCAAGGTTGCTTACATGTGACTTGAACTGGTATGTGGGGACATACGGGGATCAGTGTTCAAGTAACAACCTAAAAGGTCTATAGTACAGGGATAAGACTGGGTACCTTATCCTGGTAACATTATGTGATACGGCCCGCTCTGTATTCGATACAGACGTATTGATCCAAGGCGTCCATGTAGGAGACATGCGAGCGGGGGTATCCTATGCAATGAGTTTGCATAAGACCGGACCACGAAATAGTAAACCACTAGATGTAACACCGTTAACTAGTTAGGTTACTGTTTCAATACGATGACCTAGGTAACTCAGTCTTAATCCTGAGTGTGTCATGAACTCCTTCTCATGAGGGATTGTCCTTTGATTAGCATGGGTGAGAGTGGCCAATACGCCGACTCAATATGCCTTCCTTTTTGGGGACAAGACCGAGTGGGAGGCTGGGGACATGACAACACAAGAAGGAATTCACTCCTTCCCACTTCTAGGAGAAGCAGATGAGTGTTCTCTTAAGTGGTGACTCCGGGATTTGAACAAAGGGATCCCGTCCTCTCACTGGCCCGAGAGGAACTTTCTGTTTAATGGTTGGACCATAAACAGGTTGTTCATTAGAGAAGCGCTGGTACTTAAGGAGACAGATGTAACACATGGGTAAAACGGTAATTTGACCCAACTGTAGTTACGAACACTTGTGAAGGATTGACTTATCGGTATAGGTCTATATCCGTGGACACAGAAATGTTCTACAGTGAGAAGAGTTCAGCTGTGGGTCTTTAGTGGAATGACCCACAGTTAATGAATATTGGTTGACCTGATTAATGAGTTTAATCGGTTAACCTCATATCATTGGAGCTTCTGATCTGTAGGTCCATTAGGTCCCCTACTAGCTCGTAAAGAGTAATTAGGAACAATTATATCTTGAGAGGATTTGAATAGTTCAAATTCATATTGGGAATTAAGTTAATTGTATGAGATACAAATTAATATAATGTATAATGATACATTAAAATATAAAGTCTAATTTGAAATTAAACTTTATTATTATGAGAGAAATAAATATTTGAAGAAGTTCAAATATCAATATGAATTTGATTCATATTAAATTTATAGGATATAAGAGAATTGGAAGGAGTTCCAATTTTAATATGAATTTGATTCATATTATAGAATTAATTAATTGAAGGTCTGAAATTAAATATATGATATTTAATTGGGTAATTAATTAATTAACTAATAGAAGGTCTGAAATTAAATATATGATATTTAATTGGTGATTAATTAATTTAAAGAATTAATTAATTGGAAATTAATCATTTATGGAAATGATTTAATCACTTGTGGAAGTGATCGATCATTTATGGAAAAGATTAATCAATTATGGAATTGATTAATTATGGAAAAGATTAAATCAATTATGGAAATAATTGATTTTAAATGAATATTTTATTCATGGTCTTTCTCCTATAAATAGAACACTAACCCTAGGGTTTATGTGATACAACATATGGCCACCATAAGGCCTTCTCATATTCTCTCAACTCAAGAACTCTAGGGAGAAGTTTTCTAGAGTTTTTCCTATTCAAGATTAGGTAGTCCCACAACTACGTTCCTAATCTCAGAGTTATAGCGGGGAAGATCAAATGGTGGTGTTATTCGTTGTTGCAGAGCAATCAAGAATCATCCGTTGAAGTATTCAGAGTCGTCAACGGAGGTATGTTTCGCACCGCTTAACCTTTTGCCAATGTATTGGTATTTTGTAGAACAAAATTAATTTACGAACGGTCCAATTGCTTCCGCTGTAACGAAATTGGGAATTCCAATCCTTCAACACAAGGTCCACAAGTTGAAATCAGAAAATCTAACTTAATAACGGTTGAAGTTGTCTAAGCAATATAGGAAATGATGTCAAATGCATTAATGAGAAAAGGTTTGAACCTTTTCCACCACCCAGCAGCTTATCAGCTTTTGATTCTTCAATAAATTCAGTGAAACTTGCAAGAGACAATTCTTTGCTCAAATGTGAAAATGATACAATGGTTCGTGTTATGCCTGCCTGTACATTTGACCAGCAAAGAAAAATAAATGGAGAACAAAAGAAGTTAAAACTCATATATTGTAATTGTACTGCAATTAATGCTCAAAACAAAGGTGCACCATTCAAATGAAAACAAAAGTTGTCGAAGATTTGTAGGTTGCACCCTCAACGTTAGCTTCTCTAACATATCACCTAATTTGGATATGTGAAAGTTGTACAATAACCCTTACTCTCCACAAGCCACTTAAAAAGGATTTGGAGGTGAGCAACCAATAATTAGGCTGTTTTAAGTAACTTAAAAAGAAGACTTACCTTCAAAGAAGAGTCTGAAAATCCACCAGCAACTAAAGCTCCATCATGTGATATTGACGAACAGTTTAAACTACACAGAATCGATGATATCAACAGCATGCACGTTGAGACTGAATAAACTGTTAAGCATTAACAGAGACAGAAAGGAAACTAGATAGATACCCGTTGTGTGTATTAATGAAGGTATAAAAGTTGACTGATGGCAGAGCAACAGAACTCAACTGCACACGATTTCTCAAGTCTTCAAGAATAGATTGTTTCGCCTTCGTTGAACTGAAAGCAATCAACACAACAAATCAATAGCAAGAAGAATCAATAGAGATTAAAAGATAAAACACCTAGAGCTTGCATAAAAACAAAACAATGTGAAGCAAGTGTGAAAAAGCAAGAGACCTTGGAAGTTGATGCGTTCGTTGATAATCCCAAGTATCACTGTGGTTTGGGTGTTATGAAGATATTGAAGTAGCATCTCTAACTTTACTAAGTAAACAAATAATAAACTCATCGAACTATAACAAACATATATTTATAAGCATAACATCAAGTTTAAGAAAACCAACCAAATTAATCTAACTTTACTAAGTAAATAAATGTTACAAAACTATCTAAATAACATTTTCCAAAACAAAAATTACAATAACATTCACTTAAAACTTAACTTAGGACATGAACTCAAAACTCATAAATTTATCTTAACTTAAGGACATGAAACTTATCATGAAACTTATCGTTTTCAACTTTAATACTCACAATTTTATTTATCAATTCTTGTTTCTAAATTACCAATAACATACCCATTTTAAAAACAAATTTCAATTCACCACAAATACTTCAATCACAAATCAAAGCAAGACCAATTGATTCAATGAAAAAATCAATGTGAGAGAAAGTACAAAATTGAGGCAAAAGATGTTAATATATGAGTATAGGTTTTCGAACAAGGACAATGAAGAAAATTACCAAACAAACCAAGTTTTGGAGCAGAGGAGCAAATCCCCTTATGAACAAACGAACTCTAAGTTAAATTTGTAATAACCCGGTCCACCAAAGGTCAAGTATATATTTGCACATATATAAAAACTAAACTAGAGGCAAATCCCCTTACGAACATAGCTACACGACATTTCACAAGTAAAAATCCATACTAACCTTACATCCAGAGCAAGCAAGTAACAAAGCAAATGAGTCTCCCCAAATTCAAATTACAAGCCACGAAAACTACAACATGCATTGAAACAATACAAATTGAGCTAAATATCAACATTAACTAGTATCTTGCAATTAGTAACCAAGTCCATCCCTTCAAAGTAACAACGCCCACAAAATCCCTAAGATGATTTTAACAGCAATACAAGATACACCACCAATTCATGGTCCTAAGAACTACGATTGATCTCATCAAAACAACCAGAAATGAAAAGAGAAACAAAGCAAAATCAGATTCCAGACAAAATCAAGCATAATTGATCAAGAAAACACAGGCTACCAATTGAACAGACATCATAGATACAGATTGTGAATTTACCTAAACGAAAACTGGATTTCTACAAACTGGAAGAAGAATTGAAAGCCGTATATGGATGAACAGAGGCTCGGGTCGCCCACGCCAACTTCCCCACTCGATCTTGTCCTTTAGCTCTATTGTTTCTTTTTGACCGAAACCCCAACCAGAACCAATCCCACTCGATCTTGTCCTTTAGCGCTACTGTACTCGTGTGTAATTTTTCACTACGATTGGTTAGAGCTAAGGAACATTAGAATGTTTATTTTTCATGTAAAGTCGAAACACAAAGCAGATTTCGATGGGGGAGAAGACGAGAGGAAGATCGAGAGGAAGGAGAAGACGAGAGGGGGAGAAGACGAGAGGGAGATCGAGAGGGGGAAAAAGGCACGCGAGGGAGAAAAGTGTTAGGGTTTTTTGGGGAGAGAGAAAATTCATTTAAAAAATGTACTATTTTTTTTTTTAAAAAACACACTTTTAATTACGGGCATTGCGAGTCATTAAAAGTTTTTCTTTTAATGACGGGCAATTCCGAAATTTTTTTAAAAGGTCGCGCGTTTTTCTTCCGTCATTAAAAGGTCCATGAATTTTTTTCCGTCTGTCATTAAAAACCATTTTTGTAGTAGTGAGAGTGGCTTTTCCTCCTCCTTCATGGTGATATAACCGGGTGGACAGAGATGAAGAAACTTTTTCTTGAAAAATATTTTCCACCTTCACGAGCTTTAGAGATCAGGAAAAAGATCTACAGCATCACCAAGGCATCGGGAGGCATTGTACGAGTATTGGGAGCGATTTGATCGTTTGTGCTCAAGCTTCCTTGATCATCATATTCCAGATCACCTATTGTTCCAAGGATTCTATGATGGTATGCTCCCAAATAGTAGGATGTGGATCGACGCAGCTAGTGGGGGCTCTATGATGAACAAGTCATCAAAGGAAGTGAGAGATATCATAGTCAACCTTGCAGAGAGTGAACGCCAAAGTAGCATTAAGCAAGATGACCAGATAACATCCTTAGCTAAAGAGGTAAAGAATTTAGAGGTCAAGTTAGACAAGCTAATTGAATTGGTTCATTCTCTGCAGATATACTTAAGGTGAAGGAAGACTATAGCAGTTGTACAACCATTGGTGATTCATCAGACTACCACCCCCAGGATCAGCAGTCAGGTAATTCCATAGAAAATCTCATTAAAACTATAGCTGATACCACTCCATCTTTTCAGGAGGATGTGCGAAATAATATGAAAAATCAGGAACACCAAGTTACCCTGTTGAATAAATGTCTAGTCCAGTTAGAGGCCGAGCTTCAACCAAGGGCATCAGTACAAGAAATTATGACTAAATCAAGGGCAGACGTTGAGGAATGTTCTACCTCAATACCACAGGTATGTGTTGCTCCTCGTAGGTATCCTCATTTTGTTCCTAAAGATGATATTTCTAGCAGGTTGAAAAGCAAAAAGGAGAGGGACTTTGAACAGGAGGTAAAAGAATTCTTCAGGGGCTTCGAGATCAACATACACCTGCTAAAGGACGTGGAAGGTATTCCTAGGTATGCTCAGTTTATGAAAGAGTTGTGTAATACCAAGCGGGAGACGAAGGAGCAAGGAAGAATCGAGGTGAGTAAGACCGTTTCAGCACTCTTACAAAGTAACATGCCAGAGAAGTTTGGAGGTCCAGGTTTGTTTTACATACCTTGTGTGATAGTAAGAGTATAGAATATGTCATGCTTGATTTGAGTGCATCTTATAATGTCATGCCTTACTCCGTCTATCAGGATCTTAAATTGAATGACCTAAGAACTACTGGTAATGTATTTCAGTTAGCTGATAGATCTTACATGTATCCTCTAGGGGTTGTAGAGGATGTCCTAGTTCAGGTGCGAGATGTGTTTTTTACTATTGATTTTTATGTCGTACATATTGATAGAGGTGTTCCCCCTAATACTGCATCTATTTTGTTGGGGAAACCGTTTGTGAAATCAGCTAGGACCATGATAAATTTTCATAGGGATGTATTGTCTCTATAGTATCAAGAGGGGATCATTAAGGTTAATATTCCACAAGTTGCTAAATACCTTGATGTTTCTACCTCCCTTTACCATGTGGAGATAGTTGATTCCGTAGTGCAGGATGTCGTAGTGAGTGATAAGATTGATGTGGGTTTGGAGCAAGACACCCAAGATGATGACATAGATGAAACAGGGGAGTTAGTTTCAGATTCTTCTCCCGATCTTATTTCCTTCGATCTTTGTATATCTGTTACTTTTGGTGAAATGTTGCCCTCTATTGCGCAGACACCTAAATTTGAGCTAAAGGTGTTACCAGAGCATTTAAAGTATGCGTATCTAGGAAAGGTAACATCTTGCCAGTTATTATTTCTAAAAAGTTAACTGCAGGTCAAGAGGAAAGACTGGTAAGCGTGCTGAGGGAGCATAAGAAAGCCATTATTGGATGGACCTTGGCTGACATCAGTGGGATCAACCCATCCACTTGCATGCATAGGATTCAAATGGAGGAGAACGAAAAACCCTCGAGGGAGCCTCAGAGGCGCCTGAATCCAGTTCTGAGAGAAGTGGTAAACAAAGAGATCGATAAGCTTCATGTTGCAGGTCTTATCTACTCCATATATGATAGTAAATGGGTAAGTCCTATTCATGTAGTTCCTAAGATAACAAGTCTGACTGTAGTTATGAATAAAAATGACGAACTAGTACCCATGAGAGTACAAAATGGATTGAGGATGTGTATAGACTACATGAAGCTTAACACTGTCACCAAGAGGGACCACTTCCCTATTCCTTTCATAGACCAAATGCTAGAAAGATTAGCTGGTAATCTTTTTCTACTTTCTAAACGGTTTTCAGGTTTCTATCAAATCCCTATTGCATAGGAAGATCAGGAGAAAACAACTTTTACTTGTCCCTTTGGAACGTATGCCTTTAGAAGGATGCCCTTTTGATTGTGTAATGCCCCAAGTACGTTTCAAAGATGCATGATGAGAATTTTCTCTGAATATATTGAGAAATGCATTGAGGTGTTCATGGATGATTTCACGGTTTATGGGGAGTCCTTTGATGATTGTTTTTCTAATTTAGCTAAAGTCTTGAGATGTTGCATCGATTCTGATTTAGTTCTTAATTATGAAAAATGTCATTTCATGGTTAACCAGGGAATTGTTTTGGGACATGTGATTTTTGAACGAGGCATAGAGATTGATAAGGCTAAAATTGACGTTATAGCTACCCTACCCTACCCTACGAATGTTTGGGAGGTTAGATCTTTTCTTGGCCATGCAGGTTTCTATCGTAGGTTCATTAAAGAATTCAACAAGACTGCATTGCCCATGACGAACCTATTGCAGAAGGACGTCACCTTCAAGTTTGGGACAGAGTGCCAGGAAGCATTTGATCTTCTGAAGAAGATGCTGACTAGTGCACCGATTATCCATCCTCCTAGGTGGGACCTTCGCTTCGAAATCATGTGTGTTGCAAGCAACTACGTTGTTGGGGCTGTTTTGGGCCAACGCATTGACAAAAGAAGCCATGTCATTTATTGCGCCTCGCGCACTCTGAATCCTGCACAGTGCAACTACTCGACGACTAAAAAGGAGCTTCTACGACATTTGATGACGAAAAAGGAGTCGAAACCTCGCCTCATCCGGTGGATCTTGCAACTTCAGGAGTTTGATTTGAAGATTGTGGACCGCAAAGGATCCGAAAATTCAGTTGCTGACCATCTCAGTTGCCTGGTAAGGAAGGAGGATGACCTACCTCTGAACGATGAATTCCCTGATGAACACTTATTCAGAATGCAAGATAACACCCCCTGGTTCGCTGACATTGTTAATTATTTAGTGACTAGGAGCATACCTAACGACCATAGTAAATTCAGGAAGGATAAATTGATAAGTGAGTCTACGTTTTACGTGTGGGATAAGCCTAATTTGTGGAGATATTGTTCGGATCAAGTTATTAGGAGATGTATACCTGATAATGAGATTCAGTCTGTCTTAGCGTTTTGTCATGAACATGCATGTGGAGGGCAGTTTGGCCCTAAGAGGACTGCTAGGAAGATTTTGGATTCAGGTCTTTATTGGGCTACATTGTTTAGGGATGCTCATGATTATTGTAGAGCCTGTGATAGATGCCAGAGAGTAGGATCATTGACTTGTCGATATGAGATGCCTCAGATGCCCATCTTAGTTGTAGAAGTTTTTGATGTTTGGGGTATTGATTTCATGGGTCCCTTGCCATCTTCATGTGGATATCTTTATATTATTTTGGCAGTGGATTATGTATCGAAATGGGTGGAAGCCAAAGCCACCAGGGCTGATGACTCCAAGACTGTTGTAAGTTTCTTAAAAACTAACATCTTTAGCAGGTATGGAGTTCCACGAGCCATCATTAGCGATCAGGGCACTCACTTTTGTAATCGGTCTGTTGATGCCCTTATGAAGAAATATGGAGTCCAACATCGGGTTGCCACAACTTTTCACCCTCAATCAAACGGCCAGGCCGAACTCTCATATCGGGAAGTCAAGTTCATCCTTGAGAAAGTTGTAAATCCTGGACGGAAAGACTGGAGTCTAAAGTTGGATGATGCTCCGTGGGCATATCGCACGACCTATAAAACTCCTATAGGAATGTCTCCCTACAGGTTGGTTTTCGACAAAGCATGCCATCTCCCCGTGGAGATAGAGCATCGAGCGTTCTGGGCAGTTAAGCAGTGTAATCTAGACATGGAAAAAGAATGAGAGCAGAGACTTCTGGAGTTGCAGGAACTCAAAGAGATGAGATTAGATGGATACGAGAACTCCAGAATCTACAAGGAAAAGACTAAGTGTTCCACGACAACATGATCGCCAGGAAACAATTCAGTGTTGGTCAGAAAGTTCTCCTCTTTAACTCTCGCCTTAAGCTGCGAGCATGTAAGTTTCTCTCCAAATGGCTTGGTCCTTTCATTATTACTCACGTTTATCCTCATGGTGCAGTTGATATTAGAGACTTGAACTCAAACAAGTCCTTCAAAGTTAATGGACATAGATTAAAGATATTCAGTGAGTGCGCACATATCCCTCCTCCTGTCCTCGCACGCCTAGAATGCCCTACTAAGGGAATCACGTAGCATTCCGAGAATTATGGCCCATTCTCATCCCAACAAAAGCTTCAGGGGAGTTTTTCTGTTCCCTTTATGCTTTCTATCCTTTAAGTTGCATGCTTAGTTTACATTGAGGACAACATAATGTTTAGGTTGGGGGTGGGAATATATGCATGTTTTATGATTGCTTTATGCTTTATTGGATTGAGGCCATGCACTTGAGCATCGGACCCTATTATTTTAAGCAATTTTAAATTTACAATTTTGAGCTTTTAAAGGATGAGATTGTATGCCTTGCTCTATGATTGATTATGAGATTTCTAGGATGAGAAAAGCATGAGTACATATTTTTCTTGTAGTTGAATTGCATGTATTCTAGCATCTTTAGAGACTTCATTAAAATTCTTCAAACTTTTTTCTTGACTAAATTGAGCATGAGTCATTTCTAGCGTAGTTTCGTTGGTTTTAGATGGCTTCATAGGATTCACGCCTCCGTTGTCACCTCGATAGGATAGGGTAGCATGTTTAGAGGAAATTTTTGCGAAATAACTTGTTTTATGCTTGGGGAGTGAGAATATTCGTCTTGTTGGTAAAAAAAAAAAGTCATTTACTTGTTCAAGAAAAAGTATGGGAGAAGAGTGTTGGTCGCTACCGCAAGCGCACGGTATCGCAAGTAATATAAAACGGAAAGTACTCCGAGTATCGAATCCTCAGGGAATTTGAATTATATCCATTAAGCACCAAGAACCATCATATCTTAATTTTATTTAGAATTTCAACTTGAATTGGTAAAGCGAAAATTAAAGATTTAACAAAAAGAAACATGGAAGTAAAAAGGAATTTTCCTATCAAAGGGGGCTCGACCTAGGGTGTTAACTAGCTTTCTTGGATTTGTAGCTCCATTACATGGATGTATGTAACTAATAATCTTCAATTTCATAAATCTAGAAGTAATTAATAGCGGATTTCTCTTTCAAGTTCCTCCGCATCTCATACTAACATAACTAATTTATGTGTCCATCTCCTTAGTTAATCATAGTATGGCCTTAAGCAACTTCATTATCAATTTCTAACAATTCTCTTTCACTCTCGTGTTCCAAGCAATTATTAGCCATGCAATTTGGATCTAATCTAAATTCTCTCTGTCGAGTATCAATTTAGACCAACAAATCAATTAATCCGTGATCAAGAGATTAAAAGCATTAAGAATGAATTGCATAGATGAAATATGAAGAAATTCATTACATAATCCAAGTAATTGTGCTACAATATCCAATTAGCTAGAGTAACGACCCTAGGTCTCAAGATCTACTCACAAATGGAAATAATTTTGCCAAAATGATCTTGATCCATGGGCCTAACTCAAATTACTACAAGGAATTATAAAGAAGTAAGGAAGAAATAACCGATAAGTCGATCCCAAACTCCCGCTACGATCATCTCGAATCTTGAGCCTTGGAATCTCGCTCAATTCCAACCTTTTCCTCCTCAATTCTTCTCACTTTTTTTTCTCTCTATTGAGCTAGGGGAGAGCTCCCCAAAAATGGGATGATTTTCACCTTGGGAAAGGGGGCTTTTTATAGGGAAAGGGGCTGGACATTTCTTGCTGAACAAGTCGGTAGCGTCGAGACGCTACGTCACAGCGTCGAGACGCTGTGACGTCAGGTTGTCTTGGGGCAGAAGTTGTCGTAGCGTCGCGACGCTACGCAGACAGCGTCGCGACGCTATCATGATTCTAAAATTTTCTTCGCTGATCTCCTAGCGTCTCGACGCTATGGTCCTAGCGTCTCGACGCTATGGTCCTAGCGTCTCGACGCTAGGCCTTCTAGAAGCCTTATTTGCTGATTTTTGTCTCCTTTCTTCTTTCTTTTGGGCTTTTTGGGCCTCCACTTCAAATATCTTCTTTTCTTTTCTTCTTTTATGGCCCAAAGTTAGTAAAATTCTTGGTTTTGCTTCTCAAGCTCGGTTTTCTACAAAATTAACATAAAAATACATTAAAGCTCACAATTCATGCACAAAACTAGCTAAAATTAATAGGAAAATGATGACATTTTTGCATGTCATCAAAGAGGAAAAATATTTTTGTTTAGCTTGCCGGGGTAAAAAGAGCTACCTCTAGTGTGATCAGTTAGGCCGTCCAGGAGTAAATCTCGGGAAATGTGGTCCTGCATAAGTTGTGTGAAAGCTAGTACACTTAATAATCATTTCTATGCAAGCTTGATGCCCCCTTTGCATCCTAAACAAGTTAGTTTCCTTCCTTCCTTTAATGCATTATGCCTTTGTCCAGTGTAGAGGGAAGATGGAATGGGAATTTTATAAGTCCTTCTTGAACTTTTCAAAACATCTCTACGAAAGACTTAGCTCGTATTTTGCATAAGAAAGAATTTGGTTAATTTTAATTTGTCTCTAACTTTGCTAGTCTCGCATTTAATTGTCTTAAGTAAAATGTTGACCATGCTTGTCTTTGAGAAATTGAGTCATGAATATTGCATTGCATAATAATCTCTCTCATTATAATATTAGCTTGCTCGAGGACTAGCAAGGTTTAGGTTGGGGGTATTTTGATAGGTCTAATTTCTTATACACTTAGAATCTCCCAATTTGCTTATCTTTGTTGAATTCCTTGTGAAACATGCTTTAAAATGAGTATAATATGTCTATAGGTCCTCACCGGAGCTTTGGAAGCGATTCGGGGCTTAAACGAGCGAAACCGAAGTGTAAAAATGACTTTTCTGCCCCTGGAGCATCATCGACGTCGAGACTCTCCCAAGTAGCATCGAGACGCTGTTCAGTTAAGGAAAAGATTCTGGAGTTCGCGCTGAAGCAACAGAGTCGAGATGCTGTCGTCCTAGCGTCTCGATGCTGTGCAGATCCGAGAGCATTTTCCTATTCTGGAGGGGGCAGCATCGCGACACTGTGACTGGATATAAAGTGTATTTTTTAGATTTTAGGTTTTCTCCCTTGGTTTTTCTCCCTCTTAGCCGATTTCTACCTCATTCTCCCTGTTTGCATTCTCTTGTAATTTTAGTTAGTTTTATTGTATTTTGGGATGGTTAATCAAGCCAAGGAGCTTAGTTGGAGAATTCTGATGACTGGCTAAGTTTAGATCGTTGCAATTGGGGACTTCTAATGTAAGTTTGGCATACTCTTGAGACCTTGTTTATGATTTTTGATGAATTATTGTTGGTTATGACTTGAATTCTCATTCTCAAATTACAATTGATTTGATAGAATAGCTTGACAAACTATTTGTTTGATTTAAAGTAATTGCTTACTAAATTGGTTAGTGATAGATTTATTGTGTGATTGTGTTGAATGAAGTGTTATCTCAATTAATATAATTGCATGATAGATTTAAGAATTTGAGCTTAGAGTTGTATGAATTTAGGTTGTTCCTAGTTTATACAAATTGACTCAATGATCCAATTCACTTAATGCGGTTAGGTTCATGTTTATGAATTGTAATTAGATTCTAGCTTTGATGTATTGGTCAAGTTGGAAGAATTTAGATCTTAATCATTGGTTCCAATGATAGTTGAGTAATCGATAATAATTCTTTAAATTTGAGTGTCAATGATTGAGTTTCCAAACCAAGTTAGAATAACCAATTGCGTGATACCGAGGTGTGATTAGCTAGCCTACCTTTACTCTTCCGTTATTTTAATTTCTTGCAATTTTATGTTCCAATCAATATATCTTTCAAACCCCCCCTTTTCTGGTTACTAATTGAGAAATCTAATTGAATTAATTAATTACACTACTCCCTGTGATCGACCCCGACCATTACTGCTACAAGTTAGCTTTAGAGGTTGTGGATTACAAATTTATTTGATACGACCTTCGACAAGTCGTTTATCAGACAGCATAACGACGTAACTTTAACTAACCAACATTTTGAAACACCTGAAAACAAAAAAAAAAAAAAAAAAACACTTCTAATTCATATCACATCTTCAACTTCACTTGACAACATCCCAAACATACTTAGTAAACTAGGAACTACTCCAAAACTCAAGTAATTGATATACGAGTCAGGTCTTGTAACAAATGCAGATAATAATGCTAGCACGCTAAATTAAAGAAACCACAAACTCAAGTCTATTACAATTGTCAAACGAGTAAACCAACAAGTACATCGGTTCACTAGAAGCCATCCAAAACTCTAACCACAAAAATAAATGAGCAAAACTAGATATCTAAGGTTCTTTTCCTTCAAGCCTCATCTTCATCACCAAGTCTGGAAATGCTCTCATCACCTGCAAAACCTGGTGGTGAGTGAGTACAAAACCACGATACTGAGTAAGTGGCTCACACCTGTGGAGTCATTAAACACATACTCATACAAGGCAATTATCATGCTTTCCACACACAAGCTCAATATTCATGAAAAAACAACAAACACGTATAATATGCATCAACTTATACATCAAACCAATATAAACATGTGACATGCATGTTGGGTTTTATGCCCTAAAACTCGTAGATAGTGAATGTAAACAAATTGTATACTTGTTTCAATAAAGTGTTATTGAGTTTCTACAATAAAGTGTTATTGTTAAATATTGCACAATTTGACCCAAATCCAAAAAACTAAGATCCAAGGTTGTTTACATGTGACTTGAACTAGTATGTGGGGACATACGGGGATCGGTGTTCAAGTAACAACCTAAAAGGTCTATAGTACAGGGATAAGGCTGGGTACCTTATCCTGGTAACACTATGTGATACGGTCCGTTTTGTATTTGATACAGACGTATTGATCCAAGGAGTCCATGTAGGAGACATGCGAGCGGGGGTATCCTATGCAATGAGTTTGCATAAGACCAGACCACGAAATAGTAAACCACTAGATGTAACACTGTTAACTAGTTAGGTTACTGTTTCAATAGGATGACCTAGGTAACTCAGTCTTAATCCTGAGTGTGTTATGAACTCCTTCTCACGAGGGATTGTCCTTTGATTAGTATGGGTGAGAGTGGCCTGCACGCCGACTCAATAAGCCTACCTTCTTGGGGACGAGACCGAGTGGGGGGCTGGGGACATGACAACACAAGATGGAATTCACTCCTTCCCATTTCTAGGAGAAGTAGATGAGTGTTCCCTTAAGTGGTGACTCTGAGACTTGAACAAAGGGATTCCACCCTCTCACTGGCCCGAGAGGGACTTTCTGTTCATTGGTTGGACCATAAACAGGTTGTTCATTAGAGGAGCGCTGGTACTTAAGGAGACAGATGTAACACAAGGGTAAAATGGTAATTTGTCCCAACTGTGATTGCAGACACTCCTGAAGGATTGACTTACTGGTATAGGTCTACATCCGTGGACACAGAAATGTTCTACAGTGAGAAGAGTTCAGCTGTGGGTCTTTAGTGGAATGACCCACAATTAATGAATATTGGTTAACCTAATTAATGAGTTTAATCGATTAACCTCATATCATTGGAGCTTCTGATCTGTAGGTCTATTAGGTCCCCCTGCTAGCTCGTAAAGAGTAATTAGGAACAATTATATCTTGAGAAAATTTGAATAGTTCAAATTCATATTGGGAATTAAGTTAATTGTATGAGATACAAATTAATATAATGTATAATGATACATTAAAATGTAAAGTCTAATTTGAAATTAAACTTTATTATTATGAGAGAAATAAACATTTGAAGAAGTTCAAATATTAATAAGAATTTGATTCATATTAAATTTATAGGATATAAGAGAATTGGAAGGAGTTCCAATTTTAATATGAATTTGATTCATATTATAGAATTAATTAATTGAAGGTCTGAAATTAAATATATGATATTTAATTGGGTAATTAATTAATTAACTAATAGAAGGTCTGAAATTAAATATATGATATTTAATTAGTGATTAATTAATTTAAAGAGTTAATTAATTAGAAATTAATCAATTATGGAAATAATTAATCACTTATGGAAGTAATTAATCATTTATGGAAATGATTTAATCACTTATGGAAGTGATCAATCATTTATGGAAAAGATTAATCAATTATGGAATTGATTGGTTATGGAATTGATTAATTATGGAAAAGATTAAATCAGTTATGGAAATAATTGATTTTAAATGAATATTTTATTCATGACCTTTCTCCTATAAATAGAATACTAACCCTAGGATTTAGGTACTACAACATATGGCCACCATAAGACCTTCTCATATTCTCTCAACTCAAGAACTCTAGGGAGAATTTTCTCTCTAGAGTTTTTCCCATTCAAGATTAGGTAGTCCCACAACTACGTTCCTAATCTCAGAGTTATAGCGGGGAAGATCAAATGGTGGTGTTCTTCGTTGTTGCACAACAATCAAGAATCATCCGTTGAAGTATTCAGAGTTGTCAACGGAGGTATGTTTCTCATCGCTTAACTTCTTGCCAATGTATTGGTATTTTGTATAACAAAATTAATTTACGAACGTCCAATTGCTTCTACTGTAACGGAATTGGGAATTCCAATCCTTCAATGCACTCAACCAATAACTCAAGAACTAACAAGCTTTATCTGACTCCTCTGAGTCCTCTCAACTCGACTCCTCTGAGTTCTCTCAACTCAACTCCTCTGAGTCCTCAGAAAGCTCTCAAAGACTAACCCTTTGAGTCACACTGACCCTTGACCATTTGTACCCAGGGCCTCAAGCTTCTCTACGGAGCTCAATGTTCGACCCTCGACCATTTGTACCTGTCGCAACGTCATCGCGACGCGGAGCGGCCGACATCCTTCCCTAAGGGTCTCTTTCGAGGTTAAAGGTTTGGAGTCGCCACCAATCATCTTGGGGTGTGATTGGTCACCCATTTTAAAGAAAAAACCAGTCTTTGAAAACCAAAAATTAGGCTCAGGAGTCGATTGAGTGTAGGGAAGGTGTTAGCACCCCTACAACACCCGTTTAAAAACGGTTACCACATTTTATTTTAAAATTATCCTTTTATAACATGAAACGGTCCTTTATTTTGAAGAAAAAAAAATCAAATAACAAATGTCTCACTTGATCTTACCTTAGCTTTAAAAATTAAAGTAAGGTTTTGATGTAGTGAGTGGGGTTATACCCAATAATTGTTTGTCATGTTGAAATCTTCTTTTAATTAAAAGAAAATTTGTCACCTCAAGAATTTGAGAAATTATCTCAACTCCGTCATAGGTTGTACATGAGCTATTTTGTCTCATATCTATTATTTCACATTTCATGTTTAAAATGTGAACTAATAATCATGAGTGGCATGACACCATTCAATGGAGAAAAGTTTTTTTTTTTTTTTTTTTTATTTTTTTAAAGCAAATCTAATTAGAAATTTCCAAATTTTAAAATTAAAACAAATTGAAAGAAAAGTTAAAATCAAATTGAAATTCAATTGGAAATCTCAGGTCAAATTAATTTTGATTGCCAAAATAATTGACTAGTTAAACTTTAGGCTAATTTCCAGGCAGGGTGTTCCCTTTCGGTCAGCTTAAATACCCGTTCTTAGACAAAATTAGCGTTAAAGTTTCCATAATCAATCTATTTTAACCATTCAAAATATTAAATAATGTTTTTGAAATTTGATGTAACCTTTCAACAATTGAAATTGATTTTCAATATAAAACCAAATAGACATTGATTTTGAAATTCCAATGAGATCATATTGAAATTTATTGAAAAATTATAAATTAAAACCAGTTTAAGGTTCAAATTAGAAATTCTAAATTAAAACCAAACTGAAATTGATTTGGAGACTTCAATGTAAATTCAATTTGAAATGAAATTTATTCGAGAATTGGCACAATAAAGGTAATTTGAAATTAATTTAGGAAATCAAATTTAAGATCAAATTGAAAATGAATCAATTTAAAAAATGAATTGAATTGGAAATCCCAGTTAAACCAAATTCAAATTAATTCCTAAAATTGCAATTAAACCAAATTGAAATCAAATCAATTTAAAACCAAAATTGAAATCCAATTTCAAATTCCAAATTAAATCCACTTGGGCATTACAAATTGAAATTCATTTGTAAATGTCAAAATGAAATCAAATTAACAACAAACAAAAGTTGAAATCCCAAATTAAATTTCAAATCAAGAACAAACCGAAATTGATTTCGAGAAATGCTAATTTAAAATCAAATTGGGATTATTTGGAGATTTTAATATAAAATTCAATTTGAGGAGGAAAATTGAAATACTAATTCCAAATTAAAATTGAGTTCGAAATTTCAGACAAAACATATTTTGAAATTCATTTAAGAAACCCAATTTACATCCAATTGAAATCAATTTTGAAAATCTAAATTAAAATCAAGTTGAAATTCATTTGTGAATATAAGAATTACAAATTGAACCAATTTGAGATTTTATTCAAATTAAAATCAATCAAAGACAAATTAAAATTCTATTAGGAAATTTCAAACCAAAACTAAATTGAAATTGAGTGAATTTAAAACCAAGAATGAAATTGAATTGAAATCCAAACTAAACCAAATTGACTTCGATTTCTAAAAGAAATTAAATTGGAAATCCAAATTTAAAATCAAAATGAGATTGAAATCAAAGCTTCAAATAAAAATTAAATTGAAACTGAATTGAGATCTCTAATGTGAATTAAAGACATTGATTCAAATTAAAGTCAATTAAAACCAATGTGAAACTCAAATTAGAAATTTCATGCTCAAGCCTAATTGAAATTGATTTTGGAAAACTTCAATTAAATTTAATTTGGAATTACCTTATTAATTCTACTTAGAAATTTTGAGTTGAAATCAAAGTGAGGAAAAAAAAACTTAAGACATGAAATGAAAAATATGAAGAAAATGGTTGATAAATGGAAAAAAACAAAAATACTAATAAGAAAATAAATGAATAGGGGTGGGGTCCACTAACTCTCTCTTTCTTCTTCCTCATCTTCTTCCCCAAGCCCCTTCACGATTTTTCTTCTCCACCAAGCTTTTCTTTTCTTTTCTTTTTCCTTACCTCTTCTTTAAATTAAATCCTTTCCTTACCTTTTCTCACCTCCAATCTTGCAATCAATTTGTCCAAGCTTAACCTCGAGGGTTGCCGGAGATCGGGATAGATTCGACTGCCGTTGGGGTTGTTCAAAGGGGTTGTCGACGTTCAGTATCGAAACTGTAGATTCGTGCGGCGGTTGGAGGCGTGCGGCGACGGGCTACGGGGTCACGACGGCTGCGAGCGTAAGACGGCTGTGGGCAGCGTATCGGGACTACTCGACAGATTTGTGCGTGGGTCTTTGAACTCGTCGAAGTGCGCTGGCGCGTTCGTCAGAGTCGTGGGTGTCGCCGGAAGCTTACGTACAGCTTGTTGGAAAGCTGTTGGAGCTAGAGTGTGGGTGGTGGGATGTAAGATGAAGGAAGAAGAAGATGGCGAGGTTTTTTGTTCACGATTGGGATGATGTTTGGAGAGAGAAAGTGAGTTTTGGAGAGGGAAAATGAAGTTTGGAGAGAGAAAATGGGGTCTTTTAAATCAAAGATGACTTTGCCAAGGGGACTACTAAACTTGACCTTCCAATACTTTTCCTCCCTACTCTCTTCACTTATTTTTTTTTTCTTCCTTGGCCCCCTTTTGTGTATGAAAGTCCTTTGCTTTTATAGGTCATCATCACTCTCCAAATAGTAAAGAAAAGAGAGTTGGAGAGTGGGAGAGTGAGAGAGTGGGAAGGAGAAAAAAGAGTTAGTGGAGAGAAAAATAAGGAAGACTACCGTTAAAAAGAAAGGTGGTTGGGGGATTTTTTATGGGTTTTTTTTTATATTTTTATATTTTTTAACAAATGACAAATATAAAACATAATATTAATCATGATATATATATACATAAAAAATGATAAGGTTAAAGCATAATATAAACCAAAAAAATCAAGCCGGAACAAATACGGTGTCTACAGTACCCAAGGCCTCGAACTGTTGCATCGCCCCTTGGCCATATTACCCAAGACACCCGATGACTTCAAATTCTCGTAGCCCTCACAAAACTCTCCAAGACTGACCCTTCGAGCATCACTGTCCCCTAACCATTTGTACCCAGGACCACAATGCTCTCTACGGAGCTTGGTGTTCAACCCTTGACCATTTGTACCCAAGGCCTCGAACAGTTGCATCGCCCCTTCGCCATATTACTCAAGGCACCCGATGACTTCAAATTCTCGTAGCCCTCACAAAACTCTCCAAGACTGACCCTTCGAGTCGCACTGTCCCCAGACCATTTGTACCCAGGACCACAATGCTTCCTACGGAGCTCGGTGTTTGACCCTTGACCATTTGTACCCAAGGCCTCGAACTGTTGCATCGCCCCTTGGCCATATTACCCAAGGCACCCGATGCTCCTCTTAATCAATTGTTGACATACCACCCCTCGACCATTTTTACCCCAGACACCTGATATTCACCTAACTTTCCTTTTTAATCACACAAGGCCCTCTGACCTCACAATCTCAATGGAATGCATGAATCCTACACATCATGCTCATAGACCATGTACTATGCCAATGACATGCTCATTAATCCAAAATGCACATTCCAAATATGTTTTAAGACATAAAAACACATAAAACGAATAGCACGCTCTCAACATTATATTCGTGTCTTTCGATCAATCACAACAAAACCACACACTTAACACAATAGTTTTAAACATGTCAGATCAACTCAGCAGTTCATCACACTCAAAACTCATAATGAACATATAACACATATGTACATATACAACATATGTTAAAACCAAGCGAGTAAAGCACACAACATGCTAGCACACAAGCAAACAAACTCAACAGGTAGAAATCCACTTACAACAGCACTCTTAAGCGATCATAAACAATCAACATAACCAACTGGAAAATCCCAAAGAGATTGAACTACAGGCAATGACTACCAGGGGTTAGGAATTGATTTAAAGCACCTAAAAGACTTGATAAATGAAACGAAAAGGTGCTGGAATTTACCGTTCAACGAGCAACTAACCTCGAACACGTGCTGTCCAACAAACAAAGAGACTTGAAACCATTTGTTTGGAGTCCCTAGACAATGGGTGTTCGAGTTTAAGGCCAAACAGATGATGGGTCACGAGACGAGATGATTTCGAGTTCAAGACGACACTGCACAACATTGGAAAATTAAGAAATCAAACTAAACGCTCAATTCTAGTGCTGAACAATAATGGGTAATCTTAATTTACGATTAACTAGGCATGGGTAACGATGTCTTTGTTTGTTTGATAGCACGTGTTCGAGGTTAATTGCTCGTTGAACGATAAATTCCAGTACCTTTTCGTTTCATTTATCAAGTCTTTTAGGTGCTTTAAATCAATTCCTAGACAATGGGTGTTCGAGTTTAAGGCCAAACAAATGATGGGTCACGAGACAAGATGATTTCGAGTTCAAGACGGCACTGCACAACATTGGAAAATTAAGAAATCAAACTAAACGCTCAATTCTAGTGCTGAACAATAATGGGTAATCTTAATTTACGATTAACTAGGCATGGGTAACGATGTCTTTGTTTGTTTGATAGCACGTGTTCGAGGTTAATTGCTCGTTGAACGATAAATTCCAGCACCTTTTCGTTTCATTTATCAAGTCTTTTAGGTGCTTTAAATCAATTCCTAGACAATGGGTGTTCGAGTTTAAGGCCAAACAAATGATGGGTCACGAGACAAGATGATTTCGAGTTCAAGACGACACTGCACAACATTGGAAAATTAAGAAATCAAACTAAACGCTCAATTCTAGTGCTGAACAATAATGGGTAATCTTAATTTACGATTAACTAGGCATGGGTAATGATGGAAGTTTACCAAAAGAACCTGAACACGCCGGAACGAACCTTAAACTAGCCTGCATGCACCCTAACGATTAGTACTCAAAAGGCCTCAAACACAAGCTGGTCGCAAACGAGAGGAAGAAGGGGAAGTCGTGGCTTCTTGCGCAGGCCGATGGATCTTGGTTAGATCTGCTACACGCGCGAGAAGAATCGAACGTGAGGGAGACACCTGCGGGGAAAATAACACATGGCCTTACCGTTCGAACCAAATAGCGATACCAAATGCGGCGCGAGGCGAAGACGACGTAGCGAGGTGGAGAGAAGTGTGGGAAGCTGCCGGGGAAGAGAAATTAGGGGGAGACGGCGCTGGCGCAAGAGACGGGCTTCACGGGTCTGCTGAGCGCGCGAGAAGAAGAACCAATTTCAGATGGGGGGGGGGGGTCTAGCGGCAACGTAAAGGAGAAGGAGAAAGGGATTTTTGCTAGGGTTCTAATCTTTTTTTTTTTTTTTAATCATATTCACCTAATTAACAACCCAATAAAATAAAAGAGCGGCTAGGGCTTAATAAATCAAATAAGGAAGCGAAGGAATATAGAATACAAATCTAGCAAATAAGGAAATTTTGGTTCCTTTGAACCCGAGAATAATATCAAATTTTAAAATCTCCAAAATTACAGAATTAAAGATTTAATAAAATCTCCTTTCCCTAAATTCATGAAATTTAATTTATTGACATAAGAGGTAGGCTTAATTTATAGATACAAACTTTAGGGAATAGACCTAAATGATCTAGAACTAGCCCAATTTTATAACGTGGGAAGGGAGGGTGTAGAACACTCGTGCGGAAACGATTTGGATCGAAAGCACTTTAATTCCATTAATTTTACCTAAGAAAACATGCTAAACAAAAACCTAAAAAATAGCACATTTTTACCAACCTCTTTCGAAGCTCAATTCAATACTCCATGAGGTTGATTTTGAACACGAACAAGCCTTGGCAACCACAAGCGTGTTCCCCGCTATCCTACGACCTTAGAATGGCTTGTGGGAGCCAAATCGGTGATGAATTTGAAGGGAAGCAAGATAGTTTAAGAGAGTTTTTCTTTTTGTTCACCAAAAACCAACCCCAACAACAACTTCAAATTTTGTTCATATTTGCAATTCTCATGCAAATATGTTCAGGAAAATTGGACAGCTTGATCAAGAAAGAGATAGGTGTCCATGGAGGTTTCTTTCTCATGGAAATATGTATGTATTTGGTGTGTCAATTGGAGGCATTTTGCATCTTGAATAATTAATCAAAATTAATATTAAAATCAATATTTAAATTAATTTTAAATAAACTAATTTAAATAAAATTAACTTAAAACAATGAATTAAAAATTTAATTAATTATATTAATTTAACATAAAAAATTAAATTAATTCTTTACGCCTATCTCGATCTCTCAATCCCAATTTTGAATATGAATCTTATTCAAATTGAAACCGAAATATGTATCACATACACTTTTGCAATATTTACATATGTCCAACTCTCTCTTTAGTTCAATTTACTATTAAACTATAATACGTTAAGTATATCGTATATAGTTAACAGTAATTTCCTAAACCGAATTTGAACGCATCAAATTCTCTCATCACACTGTTCTAAGGTTTTATAAACCTAAACCCAATATATATATATGTATATATATATATATTCAAAGAGTTGGAAATATTTAAATATGATTTAAATATTGTATGTATGAATAAGAATTCATATTCAAGAAAACCGGGATTAAGAGATGTCGGGTTTGGTGTGAATATTTAATTTAATATTTAATATTAAATTAAATAAGTCATGATTAATTAAAGTGTTTAATTAACTTAAACTAATTATTTGAATTAGTTTTTAAATGAATTCATGAAATTCATTTTAGGAAATTTTGCAAGATGCAAATTTCATTCATATAAAGACACCTAAACCCATAACTTTGATAATGCTCTTCACCAAGCATTGACACCTAAAATCACAAACAACCAATAAATCATGCATAAAGCTCAAGAATCTCAAGATAATCAAAGAATCCGATCAGAATGCTCATAGATCTTATAAAAATACAAATGTACTTAAAATCCCGAGGTCCCAACTACAACGAACTGTGGTTAGACGACCATAGACAAGCCTAATCTAAGCCCAAGGCTCGAGAAACCAACCTAATCTACCTTGAAAGTGTAAAATACAAGAGAAAAATAGAGAGAATTGACCCTAAACCGAGAGAGAACGGCTGCTAAACACCTCAATCGACGTTTTTTTCCTCTCCCCTAAAACTGTTGCCCTAAAACAGCAGGAGCTGTTTAAATAAATGCGCCGGCGTTGAGACGTCGTGGTCGGCATCGAGACGCCGACGCTCATTTTCGCGGTCCCGCATTCGAAAGGTCTCGACGCTGGGAGATGGCGTCTCGACGTCATCTCTCGGGTCCTTAAGAATTTGCTGCTTCAAAACTTGATCCGTTTAGTGCTGATTTCGAGTCACAGCGCTCCACTAAGGTCTTTTCACCGCTTCGACATCCCATGGACTTCAAGATGGATGAAAATCGTGCTAAAATCCTCGAATTAACACTAAAATTGAATATGGGCTCCGTAGAAGCACTTGACGTTAAATCCCTACAAAACATAACTTTAAGCGAAATAATTATCGTAAAACTAACAAGTTTAAGCACAAATAATCATGGGCAATTAGGTCTCATCACCTTCCAACCATTTTCATACTTCTGAAGAATTGAGAATGCCTCGACGTAGTGGGAGGGTTATAATACAACCTGACCGTTACATGGATTTAATAGAAACTCAAGTTGTCATACCGGATGACGGCATTGAGGATCCATTGACTTATAAGCAAGCAATGGTTGATATAGACAAGGACTAGTGGATTAAAGCCATGAACCTTGAGATGTAGTCAATGTACATCAACTCAGTCTGGGAACTTGTAGAGCAGCCCGATGGGGTCAAACCTATTGGTTACAAGTGGATCTACAAACGAAAACGAGACCAGGCGGGTAGGGTTCAAACCTTTAAAGCCAGACTTGTGGCAAAGGGTTATACCGAGCGGGAAGGGGTTGACTACGAAGAAACTTCTCCCCTGTTGCCATGTTTAAGTCAATTAGAATACTCTTATCCATTGTCACGTTTTATGATTATGAGATTTGGCAAACGGATGTCATGACAGCCTTTCTGAATGGCAATCTTGAAAATAGTATCTATATGACTCAACCAGAGGGGTTCATAATCCAGGGCAAAGAGCAAAAAGTTTGCAAACTTAAATGATCCATTTATAGGTTAAAATAAGCTTCAAGATCCTGGAATATAAGGTTTGATGCTGCGATCAAATCTTATGGCTTCGAATAGAACGTTGACGAACCTTGTGTCTACAAGAAGATTGTCAACTCTACAGTAGCTTTCCTTGTATTATACGTAGACGATATCCTACTCATTGGGAATGACGTAGGATTCCTGATTGATATAAATCGATGGCTGGTGACCCAGTTCAAAATGAAAGATTTGGGTGAGGCCACATTTGTTATAGGAATTCAAATTGTAAGGAACCGAAAGATTAAAACGCTAGCGTTGTCTCAGGCATCCTATATCGACAAAATGTTGATACGATATTCGATGCATAACTCTATGAAGGGTTTATTACCTTTAAGGCATGGGGTTCATCGGTCGAAGGAACAATGTCCTAAGACACCTCAAGAAGTTGAGGATATGAGACACATTCCCTATGCTTCAGCGGTCGAAAGTTTGATGTCTGCCATGTTATGTATGCGACCCGACATATGCTATGTTGTGGGAATAGTCAGCAGGTATCAGTCCAATCTGAGACATGCTCATTGGACTGCTGTTAAGAACATCCTCAAGTATCTGTTGTGAACGAGGGATTATTCACTCGTGTATGGCGCCAAGGATCTGATCCTTGCAGGATACACTGACTCAGATTTTCAAACCGATATCGATTCAAGGAAATCAACACCGAGATCTATGTTCACTCTGAACGGGGGAGCGATAGTGTGAAGGAGAATAAAACGAGGTTGTATTGCTGAATCCACCATGGAGGTTGAATATGTAGCTGCTTGTGAAGCAGTGAAAGAGGTAGTATGGCTTAGAAAGTTCTTGACTGATTTGGAAGTCGTTCCAAATATGAATATGCCCATCACTCTATATTGTGATTGAAGGGATAAAAGCCCCACGCAGCGGAAAGTATTATCGAACCTACTCAGAGTCTTAGATTCTAATTGAAATACCAATACAATTTGCAAAATATTACAGCAACAAATCTATATTTAATGGGTTGTACATAGGCTATAAACATGCTAAAAGATCAACTAGATTGATCCTAGTGATCAAGGATTTCATAGAAAACTTACTTTTGTAGAAAGCCTTGATCAATTTGTCTTTTCTTGCCAATAAGATTGAAATCGCAACAACCCTCTTGTGCGAACACCACCAATCGGCTACACCGGTATATCTCTAAGACTTCTTGAAGCAAGAAACTTATGGGAGTCTTTTGGGAGAGATCTCTGAGAAGGAGAGACAATGGGATGCCTTTCACCCCACCCCAGGGGTCCTATATATAGTAAAGGCTAAGACCTTTTTCCTAATAGGAAAATGTCTCTAATTTTAATAAATAATTAATTAGTTCCATAATTAATTAATTTCCCAATTAAATATCATATATTTAATCTTAGAGATTTTATTAAAATTAAAATTAATATGAATCCAATTCATATTAAATTTATTTGAACTCTTTCAAATATTTTCTCTCAAGAATTAATTTTTTAAATTAATTAAAAAATTATGTTATAAAGTTTCATAAATGATAGCGAGCAGAAATGTCACTATTTTAGTCCCAATTTATTAGGTTTTTCTGTGCTTTAATCGTGTTTTTAATGAAAATATTTAATGTATTTTGTTATTTGGTCTTTAGGAGCAAAGTTGTGGATTTTGGGGAAAAAGTGCCCAAAATGAAGCCAATCTAGCCCAAATTCCAAGCTTGGATAAAAAGGGGAGTCAAAGAAGCCAATCATGATAGAAAAGCCCAAAAAGAAGTGAAGAGAAGGCCCAAAAATCAGCCCAAACCGAAGCAGGGAAATTCTGGAAATTGGGTCAGCGTCGAGACGCTGTGAAGGTAGCATCGCGACACTATCCATTTCTTGGGCAACAAGACGAGTGCATAGCAGCGTCGCGACGCTGTGCCATGTAGCGTCGCGACGCTACCCCTTATCCGAGCCTATAAAAGGCACCTCTTGGTGCCTCATTTTACCATCAATCAATCAATTCATTCTTCCATTCTTTTCTTGCTTTCTTGGCTCCTTTGGGAGCCTCTCTCAAGACTTTCTAGCCTTTTTGAGAGTTTCTTTAGTGGGAAATATTTGGGGAATTTTGGGGAGCATCTTAAGAGGCTCAAGGAGTAGTCGGCGGGGCTCCAAGCGTCAGCGAAGGGGTTTTTCGACGGTCAATTCCTTTCCTTTTATTATGCCCTTAATTATGCTTTCCATTGTAAATTTTGTGGATATTTTAGCTATGTATAGCTAAACCCCAATTTGGGGTCTTGAAATGAAATTATAGTCGAAATATTGTTATAATTACCTGTCTCTTGCCCTTTTTCCTAATTATTTGTATGGATGTGCTTAATGCTTTATGCAATCTGGCCAATTGTGTATTGATCTGATTCTTAATGGAAACTCGACGGAGAGAAGTTAGGATAGATCATAATCCATGCAACTAGTTTAATTGCCCGTCGTGACAACGAGATTAGTTGATTAAACTTAGATTCCTAAAATGAATTAGAGCGTAATAATTAATGATTTTTAATGGCGCTAAGGACACTTAGGTTGTTAAAATGAATTAATTTCAATTAGGGGAGACCGACAGGAGAACCTATGTGATTAACGGAGATTCTAGGATTATAATTAGTTGGGCAATGAGATAGGATAATTATAATAAATGTTTAGCTAATAATTGATTTTCAAGACCCCTCTTCCCATTAAAAGAAAGACTCTTTCTCCATATTTTATTTTTCTTGATTGATCAAATTTTCTCTTTAATTGCTTTGATTTTTAAATTTCTTTGATTGCATGCTTTGGTCCCTGAATATTATTTATCCCAAATACTTTTAGTGCTCAAGGAAACTTTGCTTCGCTTAATTTTCGCTTCGCCTCCCTGTGGATTCGATACTCGGTATTACCTACCGTTTTATATTACTTGTGACGACCCGTGCGCTTGCGGATAATCGTTTATACCAGCACTTTGCAGACCAACAACAATAAACTCTATATTATAATGCATTAATATACATTATATGATTCCCCAAATAAATTGAACACTTTCAATTTACAATTTATATTTGTTTGCTTCAAGTCTTTTTACGAGCTACCAGTAGGACCTAATGGACCTATAGATCAGAAGCTCCAACGATACGAGACTAATCGGCTTAAACTCTTTAACCAAGTTAGTCTCCATTCGTTAACTGTTGGTCACTCCACTAAAGACCCACAGCTGCCCTCTTCTCACTGCAGAATATTTCTGTGTCCACGGATATCGACCAATACTACAAGTCAGTCCTTCACGTGTGTTCGTATCCCAGCAGGGTCAAATTACCGTTTTACCCCTGGTTTACATCTTTGTCCTTAAGTCCCTAGTGCTCCTCTAATGAACAACCTGTTTGAGGTCTAACCAACAAACATAAGTCTCTCTCGTGGCATAGAGAGGGTTGGGCCCATTGTTCAAGTCCCGGAGACACCACTTAAGGGAACACACCTCTACTTACCCTAGAGTCGGGAAGGAGTGAATTCCATATTGTGTGATTATGTTCCTAGCTCCTCACTCGGTATTGTCCCCAAAATGGCAGGCTTATTGAGTCGGCGTGTTGGCCACTCTCACTCATACAAATCAAAGGACAACCCCTCGTGAACAGGAGTCCATAATCCACTCAGGATTGAGACTGAGTTGTTTAGGTCATCCTAGTAAAATAGAAACCAAGCCAACTAAATGTGTTACAGTTAGTGGTTAACTATTTCACGGTCCGATCTTATGCAAACTCAGTGCATAGGATACCCCCACTCGCATGTCAACTACATGAACGCATTGGATCATTGCATTTGTATCATTAATACAAAGCGGGTCGTATCCATAGTGTCACCAGGATAAGGTACCCAGCCTTATCCTTGTACCATAGACCTTTTAGGTTGTTACTTGAACATCGATCCCCGTATGTCCCCACATACTAGTTCAAGTTACATACAAACAACCTTGGATCTTAGTTTATTGGATTTGGGTCAAATAGTGCAATATTTAACAATAACATTTTATTGCAGAAACTAAATAACATTTTATTAAATTCAAGTATAAAACTTGTTTACATTTTATTAAACCCAACAAACTCCCACTTGAACTAAAACTCTAGTTTAGTGGGATGTACAACAATCTATTCAGCAGTGGGTGTATAAATACATGTATAAAACATATACAATGTACAAATACAATAAACTAGGGCATCACTATACCCATTACATAATGATATCACTATACCCACTACATTTCTCCCACTTGCCCTAGATTTCATCTCTGTACATAAATCGTAGACCTAGACCTTCTAGATGACCCTCATACCCTTTAGCCGAGAGAGGCCTTCGTGAATATTTCAATTTAATTCAATGTGCTTGCTTGTCTTGGGCTGCAAAGTTCTTATGAATTTGCCACAACACCACTGTATCACTGTAAAGTTTGATGGGCAAGTTCACATTTGGAACACATTCCAAATCAGTCAAGAACTTTCTAAGACTTACAGTCTCTACCGTTGCTTCACAAGTAGCTATATTTTTCGGCCTATATGGTCAAGACTGTAATTATGCCACACTATAGCTCCTTTGTAAAGTTTGACCATGGATACTGATTAATGATATCTGCAGACTATCCCTACAGCATAGCAGATGTCGGGCCTTGATTAGTCCAATTTGTTATACACTTAGAATCTCCCAATTTGCTTATCTTAGTTGAATTCCTTGCGAAAAATGCTTTAAAATGAGTATAATATGTCTATAGGTCCTCATCGGAGCTTTGGAAGCAATTCGAGGCTTATACGAGCGAATATATTTTGGGATGGTTAATTGAGCCGAGGAGCTTAGTTGGAGCGTTTCGATGACCGGCTAAGTTCACGTCGTTGCAATTGGGGACTTCTAATGTAAGTTAGACATACTCCTGAGACCTTGTTTATGGTTTTAGTTGAATTATTGTTGGTTTTGTCTTGAATTCCCATTCTCAAATTACAATTGCTTTGATAGAATAGTTTGACAAACTATTTGCTTGATTTAAAGTAATTCCTTACTAATTGGTTAGTGATAGATTTATTGTGTGATTGTGTTGAATGGAGTGTTATCTCATTTGATATAATTGCATGATAGATTTAGGAATTTGAGCTTAGAATTGTATGAATTTAAGTTGTTCCTAGTTTATGTGAATTTACTCAACGATCCAATTCGCTTAATGCGGTTAGGTTCATGTTTATGAATTCTAATTAGATTTTAACTTTGATGTTTTTGTCGAGTTGAAAAGTTATAGATCTTAATCATTGGTTCCAATGAATGTTGAGTAATCAATAATAATTCCTTAGATTTAAGTGTCAATGATTGAGTAGCCAAACCCAGGTTAGAATAACCAATTGCGCGATACCGAGGTGAGATTAACTAAACAACCTTTACTTTCTTGTTATTTTACTTTATTGCAGTTTTATTTGTTTCCAATCAATCCATCTTTCAAAACCCCCTTTTTAGTTAATAATTGAGAAATCTAATTAAATTAATTAATTACACTGCTCATTGTGATCGACCCCAGCCACTACTGCTACAAGTTAGCTTTAGAGGTTGAGGATTATAAATTTGTTTGATAAGAGACCTCGACAATCTCTTCCATCAGGCCTCGTGTAGAGCATTGCATACATTAAGCTGCCCACAACGGAGGCATAGGAAATCTGTCTCATATCCTCAATCTCTTGAGGTGTCTTAGGACACTATTCCTTAGACAAGTGAACCCCATGCTTGAAAAGCAATAAGCCTTTCTTGGAGTTCGGCATCGAATATCGGGACAACATTTTGTCAATATACGTTGCTTGAGAAAGGGCTAGCGTTTTGTTCTTCCGATCCCGGATTATTTGGATTCCAAGAACATATTTGGCCTCTCCTAAATCTTTCATTTGGAATTGGGCCGCTAGCCATTCTTTTATGTCAGACAGATATATCCTTATCAGTCTTAAAATCCATGTCAGTGTATCCTGTAAGGATCAAATCCTTAGTCCCATACACGAGCATATAGTTCCTCTTTCTCCTCAGATACTTAACGGGTTTCCGGTGATCAAATCTTGGATTAGATTGATACTTACTGACAATCCCTATTGCATAGGGAATTCGTCTCATGTCCTCAACTTCTTGAGGTGTCTTAGGAAACAGTTTCTTAGACAAAATGAATTCCACGCCTGAAAGGTAGTGAACCCTTATTGGAATTCTGCATCTTGTATCTAACTAACATCTCGTAGATATAAGACACTTGAGACAAGGCTAACTTTTTGTTCTTACGGTTCCTAACGATTTGGATCCGAAGAACAAACTTAGTTTCTCCCAAATTTTCATTTGGAAATGAGCTGCTAGCTTATTTTACTAGTCAGTAAGATAACCTACATCATTCCCAATGATTAGGATATCAATCACATACAACACTAATAAAGCTACTAAACTATTGACGATCTTCTTGTAAAGACAAGATTCATCAATGTTCTTGATCAAAGCCAAAAGATTTGATCACAGTATCAAATCTTATATTCCAAGATCGAATTGCTTAGGTCAATCCATGAATGGATCACTTAAGCTTGCAAACCCCTTTTGCTTCTGATCTTGCTAAATGAACCATTATGCTTGAGATATGTAGATACTCTTCTCAAGATTACCATTCAAAAGGGTAGTCTTGAAATCCATTCTAAATGGACAAGAGTTCTAACAGACTTCAACACGACGACAGGAGATAAGAATTTCTTACAGTCCCCTATTTCTGGGTATAACCCTTTTGCCATAAGTCTAACCACAAGATTATGTCTCGTTTCTTCTTGTAGATTCATTTGTAATCCATAGGTGTTACCCCATTAGATAGATCTACAAGATTCTAGATGGAATTCAAATCACATATTTCAATTCCGGGTCCATCACTTTAATCCAATTGGTTCTTGTTAACATCATTCAACGCCTTGCTCTAAGACAATGAATCCTCTAAATCATCATCAGGTATGACGATCTGGGCTTCAATTAAGCCCATGTAACGGTCAGATTGTAGAACAATCCTCCCACTATATTGAGGCACTCTCAACTTTTGAGATAGATGTAACTAACCAGTTGTGTTGGTCCTATCAACAACTTTTGTTAAAGGTCCATTGCTTTAACCCAATTGGTTCTTGTTAACATCAATCATTGCCTTGCTCTAAGACAATGAATCCTCAAAGCCATCATCAAGTATGACGATCTGGACTCCAATTAAGCCCATGGAATGGTCAGATTGTAGAACAATCCTCCCACTTCATTGAGGCACTCCCAACTCTTGAGATAGATGTAACTAACCAGTTGTATTGGCCTTATCAAAAACTCTTGTTAAAGGTCCAGCATCATCAACAACCTTTGTTGATTGATCAACAACTCTTGTTGATATTTATGTAGCTTCATCAGTTACTTTACTTAAAACGACCTTACTTTGTGGCTTATTTTTTCTTATGCTGTATTCTTCTGAGAATGTAGCATTTTTTGGTACAAATTCTTTATTCTCTTGCGGATTGAAGAAGTATCCACATCTTTCGTTTTCATGGGGTAGCCTACGAGTAGGTATACTGTTGAACAGTGTTCCAATTTCTTTTTGGGTTAGCCACAAGCACGTGTGTTGAACTCCCCAGAAATAACGTAAACTACTTTTACGTCTTATCCACAATCCAAAAGATGTTTCAGAAACACTTTTGATGGAACGTTGTTCGAAATATGTGCTGCAGACAACACTGCATGACCCCAAAACGAGTCAGGCAAATGAGCATAGCTCATAATGAATCGAACCGTATCCAATAGGGTTCTATTTCTCCTATCTGATACACCGTTTCCTTAAGGTGCTTCAAGGGTAGTTGAGATGTAATTCCATGTTCTATCTGTTGGGTTTAATGCCCTAAAACTCGTAGATAGTAAATGTACATTTGACCGAACATTAATAAAAGTGATGTATTATTCAATGTTTGTATTATATCTTGTCTTATTAACCCTAATCCAAGGCTAATAGAATGAGGCTTGAACTAGTATGTAGGGACATACGGGGATCAATGTTCGAGTTTTAGCCTAAAGGGTCTGCAGTATAGGGATAAGGCTGGGTACCTTATCCTGGTGACACTATGGATACGGCCCGCTTTGTATATTGATACAAACGTAATTATCCAACGCGTTCATGTAGTAGACATGCGAGTGGGGGTATCCTGTGCAATGAGTTTGCACAAAGACCGGACAGCGAAATAGTTAACCACTAACTGTAACACCGTTAGTTAGCTCGGTTTCTATTTCACTAGGATGACCTAGGCAACTTGGCCTTAATCCTGAGTGGATTATGGACTCCTGTCCATGAGGGATTGTCCTTTGATTTGTACGGGTGAGAGTGGCCTATTCGCCGACTCAATAAGCCTACCATTTTGGGGACGAGACCGAGTGGGGAGTTGGGAACATAGTCTTACAAGAAGGAATTCACTCCTTCCCTACTTTAGGGTAAGTAGAGGTGTGTTCCCTTAAGTGGTGTCTCCGGGTCTTGAATAGTGGGCCCTACCCTCTCTATGGCACGAGAGGGACTTCTGTTTGTTGGTTGGACCTCAAACAGGTTGTTCATTAGAGGAGCAATGGTACTTAAGGACCAAGAGGTAGCCCAGGGGTAAAACGGTAATTTGACCTAGCTGGGGTACGAACACACGTGAAGGGCTAACTTGCTGTTGACGGTCGATATCCGTGGACACAGAAATATATTTGCAGTGAGAAGAGTGCAACTGTGGTTCTATAGTGGAGTGAATCACAGTTAACGAATATTGATTAACTTGGTTAATGAGTTTAGCCAATTAATCTCATATCGTTGGAGCTTCTGATCTGTAGGTCCATCAGGTCCCACCGGTAGCTCTATAAGGGCGTTGAGGTAAATTTCTAAGGGTGATTTGAATATTCGAAGTGGTTCGAATATTAAGTTTAAATATGAATTGGATTCATATTAAAAACTATAGGTTATAATTAATACACATATGATGTATATTAATTCTATAGTTAATTTGAGAGATATATATATAATTAAATATATGATATTTAATTGTGATATTAATTAATTGGTGAATTAATTAATATTTTGGTTTTAATTTTAATTAAATTTGATTTAATTAAGCTATATTAAAACTATAGGATAAATGGAGTTTATTTTGTATAAATATGTTTATACAAATGTTATTTAATTAAATTAATAGTTAATTTAATTAAAGGTTTAATTAATATTATTAATTAAATTATTTCCCATCAGTTAGGGTAACTGATGGGAACGTGTGCTCCCTTTTTCCTCAATCTTGCGTGAATGGGAGGGTTTTAAGGGGGTAGTTGTGCATTTTACGGTATGCTATCCATCATTCAGTTTGCCTCTCTGAAAAAACTGACGCAGAATTCTCTCTACCTCTCCCAATTCTAAGAAAGCTCTCTGCAATTCTCTCCCAAAAAGAATAAATTTTTCCCATAGAACCCTTAGAGATTGTGCTCCCACAAGCCCCTAACGCGCAACCTTCAAGAGAATACCGGTGGATCTTTGTTGGTGGTGTTCGTGACTATTTTACAGCGAAATCAAGGTCTCCTTGCTGCTGTTTTTGGGAGCAATTCGAAGGATTTTTGGCGAATCGTTCAAGAAAGTCTTCAAAGGTAATGTTATCTTGAACTTGGATCAATAGGATCCTAATTAGATTAGATCTAAAAGTTTTTTTTCCTCTTATTAAAGCATGTTTTATAAACAGCTTCAGCATGTTAAATTATGTTTACTGCTGTGTTTTTATTTTCCAACGTACCGGTATTTTAGTTCAAATTAAATTAGAGTTAAAGGTTCTGTTCGTTTCCGCTGCGCAAGGGCTTTTATCCCTTCACTATCAAATAGTCTTGGAATCTCAAGTCTCATCTACTCTACACCTCGATCAGATCGAAGTGTTTTTATCATCTCACCTAACAAGTTTCCAACTTTAGTTTCAAACCACTTTGAATTTCTCAAGAGCTTTAGACTTAAGTTGCATTAGGTTGAGATACACATAGCTTGAATAATTATCTATAACATAGATGAATTATTCATGCCCTCCCACTGCTTTAACATATTAGACCACAAGGATCCAAATGTACAAGCTCTAAGGGCTCTTTGGCTCTTTTAGTTCTTTTCCAGTAAAAGATCTATCAGTCATACTGCCCATAAGACATGACTTAATTGGTATTAGAGAGTGTTCTTCTAACTAACTTAGAAGTATACTCTAGGCTAAGCTCCTAATCATATTGAGATCAAAACTAGCCTAACACCTTAAGAACCAAAGAAAGGTATTTCCTTTAGGAGAAATCTTTTGCCTTTCTTTTCTTTGAGTAGTAGTAGCCTTAGGCAATGCAGTGTTTATGACTGCCTTAATCTTGATTAGTCTTAAAAACATTTATGTTATTTTTCAGTTCAGCTGAACAAAAGTTAACTCCCTTTCATGAATGAACTGCATTAGCAGGGAAAGGTAAAAAGTAACATTGTTCCAGCCAATAAGATATAGAAATCAAATTTCTTTTGATCTTAGGAATTATATACACATTATCTAATAATATGTATTTGCTCTCACTGGGAAAAATAACTTAACGTTCCCCATTGCTACAACCAAGACAACCTCTCTAATTCAAAATTTTGAGAGTTATCTCAATAGCATGAAGCTATTTCCTGGAATTCATTCCTTTTAATAAGAAGAACAAACGTGATTTGTGACTATGAATCAAGTATTCGGGTAGAATCATCATTCTTCACAAATTACGCTTCTAAGACTAGTAAATCGAATTTACTGTCTTTGGACAAGTCTTCTTTGGCTGAGCAAAGCTCAATGTCACATTCATTAATAACACTTCTTAATGAATTAAACATTTGGGGCATAAGAACATTTCTCTGTTAAGACTAATCTTAAATTATTCGCCACAAATTAATCGTTTAAATTTGTTGTATAATCACCGTTATTTATAAAATGGGCGTAAGACTATGCACATATGAAAATATTGAATCACTGAAATAACAAATCACTTGATTATTTATCGCACTAACCCATTACAAGAGCAATACAAACAATTGCATACAATCCAATCAGTTTAGCAAAAGCAAGCAATCATAGAACCCTAAGACTATTGATTTAGTTTTGCAACGATGTTTAAGAGGTTTAGAGCAACAACCACCGAAGGGTGATCAGCTACTCCTCCTTTGAAATGAGACACTTCTCAGCTAATTCTAATTTTGGAATAACTCATATTCATATAGGCATTAACCACCATTATTTGGTCAAGGATTTGTTAACACACTTAACTCATCCTCGTAAGTGTAACTCTCCCACTTTCAGATCCCAGAGGCACGCACCAACAGGCTACCGAAGGGAAAGACAACTGTTGGTAATTAGCCTAAGTGACCCTATCCTTTTCAGGAGTTCACGGTGTTACGAATCTTATGATCAGACCCTCCGAAGGGATGGTTGCTCCAGGACAACATGCAGGAGGATCATAAGACTCTCACGGTGTGACTTATGGGTGGAGACTGAGGGATACGTTGACACATGTCCCGCTCCCACTTACTATGGGCACTTTCCCCATTCACCTTGTTATTGACTCATGCAAACACTTTCCGAAGGGAGGTCGCGCAAAAATGACACGAAGCCGAGCATGGATCTCACGTTGCGAATATAGGGACGTAGGAGTAAAAACTCGATTTAAATCAAGTTTTGATTTTACCTCCCACTAAAGTGACCTACCGTATATTTTAGGGTTTATTAACCTCCGGCTAATTCAATTTATCTAAGTCTAATCATATTATAACTATTATAATGATAATTGTAATGTTCTAGGTGAATTAAACTCTTTTAACAAACCTAGCAACACCGTATGCTAACATGACTATGGTTATTTCAACTCAGGTTTCGAGTTTGTTCCCAGGTAGCAGGTGTTCCATAAACCGTCGGCTTAAATACCTCCAGCCTTAGACAGAACGTAACCGGAAGAGTTCCCTTTTAACCATAGTAATGTAAGGTCTTTACTCTAAAGATCTGGGTGTATTAAACTCTTTTAATAAACCTAGTGACATTGCATGCTAACATTTAACCATGATTAATTCAACTCCGGTACTCCGGGTTAGTTCCCAAGTAGGAGGTGTTCCGTAAACCGTCAACTTAAGTACCCCCAACTTTAGACAGAACTTTACCGGTAGAGTTCCCTTATAATCACAGTAATGTTTGTCCTACTTAGTAGGTTAAAACTATTTTTTTAAAAAAACTAAGCAAGACTTAATTCTAATCCTATTAGAATTAATGAGATCTTAGGTCTAATTAATTTTAAACATTTTAAAATTAATTCATTTACCTATGATCCTATGTTTGCATGCAATCTTTATTATAGGTTGACGGTTTCTAATCATCAATTTTAAACTATTCAAAATTTTAATGATTAGCCCTATAATCATGCATACTATAGTTTTAGAATAATTAATAATCATATTCAAGTTAATATAATAAAACTATATATATTGCCTTGCATTGCATGAAATTAGTATAACAATTATATTAAACTATGGATGTTTGATGCTCATTGCAACTTTGATTTTCATTATTAATAAATTAACAATTATGTTATTGCCAAAAATGGTAAATCAAAGTAGCATGCTGCAAACAATTTTATTAAATATAACTATTTATATTTAACTAGGTAATTGTAAGAATCATGCTTATCCTTTTTCATGATATTAATATAACTGAACTATATATTAAAAACTCATGAAAATAAACCATGCATTTCAACCCATACATTATAACTAATTATAATATATATAAAATGCATGAGCATGCTATATAACCTAAGGTGAGATTTTAAATCTAAATGACATCCATAAAGCATTTAAATAGCGTATAAACCGATTAATTGGCCCCTAGGATAAAATAAAGCATATAAATTACAATAATTTAAGCTATTTTATCCTAAAAACATCCTTCTGCAGCTTCAAAACCAGACTAGACTGCACGAACCGACCTGAACTGCTTCGAACCGGACCCCAAAATGCCAAAACATGCTTGAACCGTGCAAACAATGCATGGACAGGGTGAAATCTCCTTGAGCCAGTCAAGAACCGGTCAAACATGTCACGAACCGGTCAAGTTTCACCTTACCCAGCGAGAACCGGTCAAAAACTGAAAAACCGCGAGAAAATAAAAATAATTCACCCAAACTAAACTCAAACCTTTGACCTTTGGTTTCATAAAAGGCTGCTCAAACCAACATAGCAGACGCGTTCTTCAGGTTATAAACCGTTTTTTTATATATAAATTTCATCCGTTCTGCGCGATTCCTCCGTTTCGCGAAATCGCGATAGCGTCGTGACGCTTGATGGATAGCGTCACGACGCTGTTGTGTCTGGAGGCAAAATCCGGAAATTCCAGCGACTGTTCTTCGTGTTTGGCCTTGATTTTGGATGTGATTTTCAACGATCTCCATCATGAAACACCCTAATCTAGACCCGGACTTATAGAGGATAATAGATTTACAAAATATGCCAAAAAACGTAGGGGCATTTACATTGAACCATTCAAGAAAATGTAAATCTATGGCCAAATTAATCGAAACCATTTACACGCAAACCATAACATTCATAATGCATAAATCCCACCAAGAACAAATTGCAAATTTCAATTTAAAATCAAGAACAACTGAGTTGGCTCTGATACCAATCGAAGAGATAAAAGCCCCACGCAGCGGAAAGTATTACCGAACCTACTCAGAGTCTTAGATTCTAATTGAAATACCAATACAATTTGCAAAATATTACAACAATAAATCTATATTTAATGGGTTGTACATAGGCTATAAACATGCTAAAAGATCAACTAGATTGATCCTATTGATCAAGGATTTCATAGAAAACTTACTTTTGTAGAAAGCCTGGATCAATTTGCCTTTTCTTGAAAATAAGATTGAAAAATGCAGCAACCCTCTTGTGCGAACACCACCAATCGGCTATACCGGTATATCTCTAAGACTTCTTGAAGCAAGAGACTTGTGGGAGTCTTTTGGGAGAGATCTCTGAGAGAAGGAGAGACAATGGGATGCCTTTCACCCCAACCCAGGGGTCCTATATATAGTAAAGGCTAAGACCTTTTTTCTAATAGCAAAAGGTCTCTAATTTTAATAAATAATTAATTAATTTCTCAATTAGATATCATATATTTAATCGTAGGGATTTTATTAAAATTAAAATTAATATGAATCCAATTCATATTAAATTTATTTGAACTCTTTCAAATATTTTCTCTCAAGAATTAATTTTTGAAATTAATTCAAAAATTATATTATAAAGTTTCATAAACTTTATATTATAATGCATCAATATACATTATATGATTCCCCGAATAAATTGAACACTTTCAATTTACAATTTATATTTGTTTGCTTCAAGTCTTTTTACAAGCTACCAGTGGGACCTAATGGACCTACAGATCAGAAGCTCCAGTGATACGAGACTAATCAGTTTAAACTCATTAACCAAGTTAGTCTTCATTCGTTAACTGTGGGTCACTCCACTAAAGACCCACAGCTGCACTCTTCTCACTGCAGAATATTTCTGTGTCCACGGATATCGACCAATGCTCCTCAAATGCACAACCTGTTTGAGGTCCAACCAACAAATAGAAGTCCCTTTCGTGCCATAGAGAGGGTTGGACCCATTGTTCAAGTCCCGGAGACACCACTTAAGGGAACACACCTCTACTTACCCTAGAGTCGGGAAGGAGTGAATTCCATCTTGTGATTATGTTCCCAGCTCCGCACTCGGTATTGTCCCCAAAATGGTAGGCTTATTGAGTCGACGTGCTGGCCACTCTCACCTATACAAATCAAAGGACAACCCCTCGTGAACAGGAGTCCATAATCCACTTAGGATTGAGACTGAGTTGTCTAGGTCATCCAAGTAAAATAGAAACCAAGCCAACTAACGGTGTTACAATTAGTGGTTAACTATTTCACGGTCCGGTCTTATGCAAACTCATTGAATAGGATACCCCCACTCGCATGTCAACTACATGAACGCGTTGGATCATTGCGTTTGTATCATAATACAAAGCGGGTCATATCCATAGTGTCACCAAGATAAGGTACCCAGCCTTATCCTTGTACTATAGACCTTTTAGGTTGTTACTTGAACATCGATCCCCGTATGTCCCCACATACTAGTTCAAGTTACATACAAACACCCTTGGATTTTAGTTTATTGGATTTGGGTCAAATAGTGCAGTATTTAACAATAACATTTTATTGCAGAAACTAAATAACACTTTATTAAATTCAAGTATAAAATTTGTTTACATTCAATATCTACGAGTTTTAGGGCATAAAACCCAATAGTGATAACAGTGGAACAGTTGCAAACTCTAAAGAACCAAGGAGCCGTCAGTGAGGAAAACACATTGGGTGCAAATATCATCTCATCAGGGAGATCGTGCAACGAGGGGACAGGATTGTCCAACAGATAGCTTCGGAGCACAACATGGTTGATCCATTTACTAAAATCCTCACGGCTAAAGTTTTTGAGGGTCACCTAGATGAGTCTAGGACTACGAGCTTTGTAATACTAGTGCATGTGGGAGAAATAACATGAGTTTGATGCCCTAGTTTATGGTATTTATATTTTCTCACACTAAACAATTTATAACCCCACTAGAGTTTTAGTCCAAGTGGGAGTTTGTTGGGTTTTATGTCCTAAAACTCATGGTTTGTAAACAAGAACATATTCTATTTTATAATAAAGATGTTATTGAGGTTATTCAGTAGAAGTATTATTGAATATGGTGAATTACTTGTTATTTAACCTATATTCAATAAACTAGGAACCCCGGGCAATGGAATGAACACTTGAACTTTATGTAGTGACATAAAAGTGGATCAAGTTCAAGTAATAGCCTAAACGGTCTATAGTATAGGGATAAAGCTGGGTACCTTATCCTAGGGACACTATGAGACGCGACCCACTTTGTATTTAGTACAGACGATGTCACCCTAAATCTTTCATGTGAAAACATGTGAGTGGGGGCGTCCTATGTAATGAGTTTGCACAAGACTAGGATTGAGAAATGAGTCACTTTTACTCTACAACGTTGTTTACTGTTGAATATGACTTATTTAAAGTGCGATGACCTTGGTAACTCGATCTTAATCATGAGCTAACTATGAACTCTTGTTTATTCGGGATTATCCTTTGATTTGCATGGGTGAGAGTGGCTCATCATCGCCAACTCAATAGGCCTACCATTTTGGGGATGAGACAGTGTAGATAGCTGGGGACATAATCCTGCAAGACAGAATTCACTCCTATCCCTTTTAGGGATAGTAGATAGGTCGTTCCCTTAAGTGCTGACTCTGCGGCTTGAACAAAGGGATCCTGCTCTCTCGTTGACCGAGAGGGATTAGGTTTGTTGGTTGAACCACAAACCAATTATTCATTAGAGGATCAGTGAGACTTAAGGAACTAGAAGAAACTTCAGGGGTAAAACGAACTTTTGACCTTCTGTAGTTACGAACGACCTATCAAGGATCGACTTACTAATTATGGTTATATCGGGTGGATAGAAATATATCTACAGTGAGGGGAATGAAACTATCGGGCTATAGTGGAGTGTCCCGGTAGTTAACGAATGTTGAATAACTAGGTTAATGAGTTTAGCTGGTTATTCTCGAATCATTAGATCCCATGATTTGTAGGTCCATTAGGTCCCCTTGCTAGCTCATTCGGAATAAACCTTAGAATAAAGTGATGAGAGAATATGAAACGTTCAAATTCGATTTAGGGAGTTAACATTAATTATATTCCATATATTTAATGTAATAGTTTAATTATGGATTAAACTATATATATATATATACATATATACATATATATATATATATATATATTGAAAGAGTTGGAAATATTTAAATATGATTTAAATGTTGTATGTATGAATAAGAATTCATATTCGAAGAAAACCGAGATTAAGTGATGTCGGGTTTGGTGTGAATCTGTAATTTAATATTTAATATTAAATTAAATAAGTTATGATTAATTAAAGTATTTAATTGACTTAAATTAATTATTTGAATTAGTTTTTACATGAATTGATGAAATTCATTTTAGGAAATTTTGCAAGATGCAAATTTCATTCATATAAAGACACCTGAACCCATAAATTTGATAATGCTCTTCACCAAGCATTGACACCTAAAATTCGTCGCTTTGGGTTGTCCTCCATACCAAGCTTAGTCTTGCATGTGTTGGTTCTATTAAAGGAAGAAAAACACACTGAGGATTTCTTTTTGCTTGCTGAAATTTTTGGCTAAAAGTTCACAACTCCAAACTCTTTCAAACAGTGAGTTTTCTCACTCTCTCCTTTCTAAGGCCGGAGAATAGCGGGGGAAGATCACGATGGTTGTCCTCGTTGTGTTCGACTTGAAGATTCATCCACGGAGCTCGTTGATTTCATCCAAAGAGGTTGGTAAAATATATACTCTGTTTGCATGCATGTTTTGGTTTGTAAAATTAATGAAATTGAGAGGCTCTCGATCCAAATCGCTTCTGCATGAGTCTCGTATACTCCTTCAACTCGATCTTAATCCAAAGCACATTATGAACTCCTATTTGTTTGGGATTATCCTTTGATCTGCATGGGTGAGAGTGGCCCAACAACGCCGCTCAATAAGCCTACCATTTTGGGGATAAGACTGGATGAATAGCTGGGGACATAGTATTGGAAGATTAAATTCACTCATACCCGGACTAGGGATAGTAGAATGGTTGTTCCCTTAAGTGCTGACTCCGAGGCTTGAACAAGGGGCCCCACCCTCTCAATGGCACGAGAGGGATTCTGTTTAGTGGTTGGACCATAAACAAAATGCTCATTAGAGGACCAGTGCACTTAAGGAACAAGAAGTGTTATATGGGTAAAACGGAACTTTTGACCTAGCTATAGTTACGAACAACCTGTGAAGGATTGACTTACTAATCGTGGTTATATCGAGTGGACGGAAATATATCTACAATGAGGGGAGTTCAACTACTAGACTATAGTGGAGTGACTCGGTAGTTAACGGATGTTGGTTAACTAGGTTAAAAGAGTTTAACAAGTTAAACCTCGAACCGTTGGAGCCCATGATCTGTAGGTCCATTAGGTCCCCTTGATAGCTTGAGAATAACCGTCAGAACAATATGATGGAAGGAATTAGAATAAGTTCAAATTCGATTTAGGGAAATGGTCGGTCATATTGGATATTGTCGAAACGTCGGGTTTCTATTAAACCTAACCTTGTGAGAATTAATATATTTAAATATGATTTAAATATCGAGCACACGAATAGGGATTCATGGTTAAAAAATAACACGTCAAAAATGTTCGGGATTGGTAGCAAAATATTAATTTAATATTAGATGATAAATTAATTATATATTTTATTATTTAATTAATAATTATTTTAAATTAATTGTAAATAATTCAAAATTCAAAATTCAAAATTGGATTTAACTTTCATATTATTAATTATAAAAATTAAATAAACTATAATTCAATTTAAACCCATGGACTCCCCCTCATTAAGCCACAAAATTACCCACTTAATCTTGGGTCATTTGGTGTCAAATGTTTGTGCATTTTCTCATCTTTAGCTCCTCTATAAATAGAGGCAAGAATGCTGAAGAAAGTAGGTTGAATCTGATAGTGTTATGCTGACAAAATTACTCCAAATACACATGAACTCAAAACTATCTTGAAGCTTGTTTTTCAAGCTCCTTCCCTCTAAAATTCTATCACTAGAGGATCCCAAAAATTGTTCCAAAGGCTTGAGGATAGCAAGGAAGATCAAGTGGTGGCTCGTGGCAAGTTGATGAAGAAAAACAACCAACCAATTCATCCAATTTGAAGAACAAAGAGGTTGGTACAAACTGTGTAACGTTGGCATTTAAGGTAAATCTCAATTTCAGTATTTGGATTTAAATTTCATGTGATTAATGTTAAGAAGGAGATTAAAATGGATGGGAATTGGTGGAAATGTATTTAAATGAGTAGGGATGGCAAACTTGTAATTACTGAGTCTTGGAGCCAAGCCAACTAAACCCTATTTTTTTCTTTCAAAGTGGTCGCACGCAGCCCGATGTTGCAGCCAAGCCAAGTCAAGCTTCTTCTTCCCCAAGATTCACGATTTTTGCATCTCTCTCCATTGTCAAGCTTTGTTTTCTTCCCTTCTTCATAGCAGTCGACCGACGTCTCTTCTTCCCCATCCCCCTCTTCTCCGACGAGGTGTTCAATCTCCGGTGAGCAATTCTGGCGGCGAGTCAGTGTGCAGCAGTGTGTTTGGTTGTTTTCGGTAAGGTCTCTCCAATTCTCTCACTCGATTTCCCTCTCTCTCTAGTTCTTTCTCTCTCACGCTCGGTTTCTCCCTCATTCCCTCTCTCGCCAGCGAAAACAACTCAAAAGAGGCCGGTTCGCGATTCTGATGTTCAGCAAGCAATTCGTGTAGCCATTTCACGATTCTTGGCATTTTGCAGCATGAGTTTTTCTTGATCTTTCCATTTTCTTTGTGTTCCAGAGAACCATCACATCGAGGGTTCATTTTCGATAGCTCTAGCTTGTGCAGCACCTCCCCTCGTAACGACAGTGGCATTCCGACACCCACGCACGAACAGACTCGTGAACAACAACATCCTTCTTCTTTTTTCCAGTGATTTCGATCAATTGGAGTAGTGGGTAAGTAATATTTTGTGATTTTCGAGATTATTTAGCCTCCTAATGAAATACCCATTAATGTTTGGGTATAAATTTTAAGGTATCCATTGAGATGGGAGCTAGGATCGTTTAAATTAGGCCGAATTAAGACCACGGACAGCAAGTGTACGTTCATATCTGGGGTAAGTTCCATCACGACTTAGCCTCGTTAGTAAGTGAGTGTTATGTGAAATTAATTGTTTAATTTCATCTAACTTAGGAAAGTTTTTCCTTCTTTTGTGTAACTTGCCTAAGGTCGTGGAGTTAAGAATTTGATAAGATTTATGAAGTAATTTTTTGGCTAAGGTATTTGGATTAAGTTTCCATGTTTTGGACCGATTTAAATTAGAAATTTAATATGCTAGCATGAATTGGATTTAAGCCTTGAGTTTTGCTTTTGGATTTAAATAAGCATGTTGAGTTTCAATGTGAAGCATGATGTCTGAATGAGAATTCTATAATTAATTGAGGCATGATGAGACTACTTTTAATTGGACTAGCATCTTTTGGTTTATTTTAAAGCATGTTTGGGTTGGATTGCCTATGGTTTACTTTGGGCGTCTGTTTATGATATTGGAGGATGAGCTAAATGTCTGTTGAAGTTGTGGTTGAATTGGGGATGCGAGATCTCACTCGCTTTGGTTATAGGAGTGTATTATCTTGTTTCGAGGTGATGAGAAAGTTAGAGATTTTCTACATGTATGTCGTTATGTTGCCGAATTTTCAGTAGCACTACAGTGAGTAAAAAGGCAAAGTTTGAAGTATCCCTTGGGTTATGATGGGTTGAAATTGGTTGGCTGATTAGTTTAGACCACGAGATCTCCAAGCATGTTTCATGATGACCTTTACAGAACCTTTCGTGTGAATGAGAATAGTTTCAGAATTGAGACCTTATCATGTTTTAGGGCCTCATGTCGACTTAAAGGATCCTTACGTCTTATGTTAGCCAGGGTTATTTCTTTCTGTTCACGTATCGACTTTTTACGACTTTCACACCGCAAGTGCACGGGTCGTCACAAGTAATATAAAACGGTAGGTAATACCGAGTATCGAATCCACAGGGAGGCGAAGCGAAAATTAAGCGAAGCAAAAATTCCTTGAGCACTAAAAATACTTGGGATAAAAAATATTTAGGGACCAAAACATGCAATTTAAGAGAATTTAAATATTAAAGCAATTAAAGAAATCAATTTGATCAATCAAGAAAGATAAAATATGGAGAAAGAGTTTTTCAATGGGAAGTGGGGTCTTGAAAATCAATTATTAGCTAAACATTTATTATAATTATACCATCTCGTTGCCCAACTAATTATAAACCTAGAATCTCCGTTAATCACATAGGCTCTCCTGTCGGTTTCCCTAATTGTAATTAATTCATTTTAACAACCTAAGTGTCCTTAGCACCATTAAAAACCATTAATTATTACGCTCTGATTCATTTTAGGAATCTAAGTTTAATCAACTAATCTCGTTGTCACGACGGGCAATTAAACTAGTTGAATGGATTATGATCTATCCTAACTTCTCTCTTTCGAGTTTCCATTAAGAATCAGATCAATACACAATTGGCCAGATTGCATAAAGCATTAAGCACATCCATACAAATAATTAGGAAAAAGGGCAAGAGACAGGTAATTATAACAACATTTTGACTATAATTTCATTTCAAGACCCCAAATTGGGGTTTAGCTATACATAGCTAAAATATCCACAAAATTTACAATGGAAAGCATAATTAAGAGCATAATAAAAGGAAAGGAATTGATCGTCGAAAAACCCCTTCGCTGACGCTTAGAGTCCCTTCGAACACTCCTTGAGCCTCCTAGAATGCTCCCCAAAATTCCCCAAAAGTTTCCCACTAAAGAAACTCTCTAAAAGGCTAGAAAGCCTTGAGAGAGGCTCCTAAAGGAGCCAAGAAAGCAAGAAAGGAATGAAAGAATGTGATGATTGATGGTAAAATGAGGCACCAAGGGGCGCCTTATATAGGCTCGGAAAGGGGGTAGCGTCGCGACGCTGTCGTTACAGCGTCTCGACGCTAGGCGTTTTCCAGATCTTTCAGCTATGGATTTGGTCTTCAATTTGGGGCTCTCCACATTTCTTTTTGGACCTTTTTCTTCATAGTTGACTTCTCTTGACTCCCCTTGACCCAAGCATTGAAATTGGGCTTCAATGGCTTCATTTTGGGTACTTTTCTCACCAAAATCCATAATTTGCTCCTAAAGACCAAATAACAAAATATATTAAATATTTTCAATAAAAACACAATTAAAGCACAAAAAAGCCTAATAAATTGGGACTAAAATAGCGACATTTCTGCTCGCTATCACTTTCCCCATCCCAGGACTGATGGAACCTAGTTTTTAGGCACGGGATCATGCATTCCATCAGTCGACTGTTAGAGCCCAGTTTTCAGGCACGAGATTTGTGCGCTCTATCAGTCTCAGGACGGTGTTGAGCCCAGGCACGGGATCGTGCGTCAGATGGCACTCAAGCATGTTTTCATGCACCATATTGCTCCACCACATTTTCATGATTCAGGGGTGTTGTGTGGGATAAGTGTAGTTCTTCTAGAGGTTGTCAGCTAGTCTCTAGTTTACTTCTTACCCGACTGACCTACACAACACTCTAGTTGGCATAGGTTGGGGATAGGTATTCACCCTAGACAGAGAATTTCATGAACCCAGTTATGGACCTAGGGTTAGAAACCCAAATAACTGTTCCAGTTAGGTCCCTAGAGTGTTAAGACCCAAATTAAAGTTTCATGCTATTAGATTTCATGTTATCAGATCTTATGTTATCAGTTTCAGCCCTTAAGTGGGATACTTACTGAGTATATTCTTATATACTCACCCATGCTACATGACTTTCCTTTTCACGTAGTATTTGATTACATCAGGCGAGTGGCGAGGGCAGTGACTTGGCTAGGCTATGAGATGCAGCTGCAAATCATGTTCCCTAGAAGTCTAAGATCGAGTTTCCTAGTTTCATGTTTTCAAATGTGCAATTCTATGAAAATTGTCTATCATCGTTTTTTTATTGTCCGTTTAATTTAAAATGACTTATGCTTTTGGGCCCAGTTTATTAGATAAAATATTTTTACCTATAGTGTCTTCCACATTAAAGTCTCAAAGTTTTACCTTAGTACGTTTTCAATACGTTTTAACTTCCTTTTAGTCGGATCGTTACAAACTGTCTTTGTTTTTATTCATATGAACAACTTGCTTTGTCTGATCAAATTGAAGTAATTACGTGCCTAAGATCCAAAATTGCTTCCGCATGTTAGATATTAACACCTTCAAAAATGTTATTCAGTGAATTGTTTGTTCATATAATCTAAATAAGATAGATAAACATCTTTGGTTATAATATGAAATACTCGAACTATATTATGAATATGGACAGGGATCAAGTTCTAGTATATAACAAAAATGGTCAATAGTATAGGGATAAGGTTGGGTACCTTATCCTGGTAACACTATGAATGCGGCCAACTTTGTGAACGAGGCAAACGACGTGATCCTCGATCGTTCATGTAGAGACATGCGAGTAGGGGCATCTTGTGTAAAAGATGTTTACACAAGACCGGACCAAGAAATAAGTCACTCTTACTTTCTAACGTCATTTACTATTAGGACTGACTATTTCATACGATGACCTAGGTAACTCGATCTAAATCCTGAGCTTACTATGAATGCCTGTTTAGTGGTTCGACCATAAACAAATTGTTCATTAAAGAACCAGTGGACTTAAGGAATCGAGATGTGCTATAGGGGTAAAAACATACTTACTATATTTAAATATGATTTAAATATCGAGCACATAGGGTTTTTGGTTAAACCTAATTTGGAGAGTTTAATATATTTAAATATGTATCGAGCACATGAATAGGGATTCATGGTTGATAAATTACATCTCGGAAATGATCGAGATTGCTAGTAAAATATTAATTTAATATTAGATACTAAATTAATTAATTAATTAATAATTATTTTAAATTAATTATGAATTAATTAAAAATCGAAAATTCAAATTTTAGAATTAAATTCTAGGATTATTAATTATTGAAATTAAAATAACAAAAATTCAATTTCAATTGCATTATAAAAATCCAAAAGAAATTGAATTTTAGGAGTTTGAGTGCATGGTGACTAAGCCCATGCACTCCCCCTCATCAAGCCAACAAATCCCACTCAATTAAGAGGGGATTTGTTGTCAACTCCTGGTGTTTCAACTCAGCTAATCTTTCTCTTTGAATAAATGTTAGATTGCTGAAGAATGAAGGCTGAAAAACCATCTGTTATGCTGCCAAAATTTCTTATGAGCTCATGAACTCAAAATTCCCTTAAGCTTGTGTTTCAAGCTCTTTCCCTCTCAAATTCCATCATTAAAGGATCCCACAATCCGTTCCAAAGGCCTGAGAATATCAAGGAAGATCAAGTGGTGGTTCGTGACAAGTTGGTGAGGAAAAACAACCAACCAATTCGTTTAAGCTGCCAAACAAGGTAAATATGATTTACTCATTATTGAAACATGTTTAGTAGAGCAAGATGACTCTATTTGGATATTAGATTCAAGAGTGACTAGTCATGTATTTTCTTCTTTATAGGAAACAAGTTCCTGAAAGGCACTTGGATAAGGCAAGGTGACACTCAGAGTAGGAACACGAGATGTCGTCTCAGCTATTGTTTAGAGATAGTTACATTTTGTTAGAAAATGTTTTGTATGTTCCTAGCATAATAAGGAACTTAGATTCTATCTCTTGTTTAATACAACAAATGTATAAAGTATCTTTTGAGGTTAATGAAGCGTTTCTCGTCAAAAGAGGATTCCAAATTTGTTTTGCTAAACTTGAAAACAACCTGTATATGTTAAGACCGAATGAAACTAAACCTGTTTTTCATACCGAAATGTTTAAAACAACCAAGACCCAAAATAAGAGACAAAAACTTTCTCATGATACTCTTCTTTGTCATCTAAGACTAGGACACATAAATTAAAATCGAATAGAAAGATTGGTTAAAAGTGGACTTCTAAATCAGTTAGAAAATGACTCATTACCACCGTGTGAATCCTGTCTAGAAGGCAAAATGACCAAACAACCGTTTTGTGAAAAAGGTCATAGAGCCAAAGAAACCCTAAACTTGTGCACTCAGGCCTTTGTGGTCCCATGGATGTCAAAGCACGTGGAGGGTATGAATATTTTATCAGTTTTATTGATGACTATTCAAGATATGGGTATTTTCACCTACTGGTTCATAAGTCAGACGCCCTTGAAAAATTCAAGGACTACAAAGCTGAAGTTGAGAACAAATCAGGTAAAACGATTAAAACTCTGTGATCTGATCGAGGAGGAGAGTACATGGATTTAAGATTCCAAGACTATTTGATAGTGTTGGGTTTAATGTCCTATAAACTAGTAGTTTGTAAATCATTAAACATATTCTATTTCCAATAAAGACGTTATTGAGGTTATTCAGTAAAAGATGTTATTGAATATGTAAATTGCGAATGATTAACCTAAATCCAATAAACTAAGATCCTTGGCTATAAAATGAATACTCGAACTATATGTAGGGACATATCATAGGATCAAGTTCAAGTTTATAGTCAAAATAGTCTATAGTATAAGGATAAGGTTGGGTACCTTATCCTGGAGACACTATGGACGCGACCCACTTTGTATTAAGTACAAACGATGAGATCCTAAATCGTTCATGTGGTGACATGCGAGTGGGGGCGTCCTATGCAATGAGTTTGCATAAGACTGGACCACAAAATAAGTCACTTTCTCTTTATAACGCCGTTTACTGAAGAAACTGACTATTTCTCATAGATGACCTAGGTAACTCGTTCTTAATCCTGAGCTATCTATGAACTCCTGTTTATGCGAGATTATCCTTTGATCTGCATGGGTGAGAGTGGCCAGCATCGCCGACTCGACAAGCCTACCATTTTGGGGATAAGATCGAATAGATAGCTGGGGACATAGTTTCGCAAGACGGAATTCACTCCTACCCTTTTCAGGGTTAGTAGATAGGTTGTTCCCTTAAGTACTAACTCCAGGACTTGAACAAGGGGCCCCACCCTCTTATTAGATCGAGAGGGACTTAGGTTTGATGGTTGGACCGCAAACCGATTGTTCATTAGAGGATTAGTGGAACTTAAGGAACAAGAAGTACTATAGGGGTGAAACGGTTATTTGACCTAGCTATAGCTACGAACAACCTGTGAAGGAACGACTTACTAAACATGGTTAAATCAAGTGGACGGAAATATATCTATAGTGAGAGGAGTGCAACTATCGGGCTATAGTGGAGTGTCCCGGTAGTTAACGAATGTTGGCTAGCTTAGATAATGAGATTAGTCGGTTAGCCTTGAATCGTTGGAGCCCATGATCTATAGGTCCATTAGGTCCCTCTACTAGCTCATATCGGATTAAAGCCTAGAATATTTTGATAGGAAACTTTGAATTGTTCAAAAACGGGAAATAGGGTTTTATCGTAAAACATGTTCGACACAATGATTTAATTATGAATTAAATTAGGAATTGAGAGATGAGGTATTTAAGAGTGTTTTAAATACCATATATATGTATTAGGAATCATATATAATTCATGGCATTAGGTGATAAAGATTGATTGGATCAATCATATCAAAATTACTTGGAAATGTCCCAATTAATTGCCTAGAAATCAATTTCAATTTTCAATTGAATTTGAAATGAATTGAAAGCTTAAAATTCACAATTAGGATTCAATTCATAGTGGATTTAGTGGTTTTTTCACTCTTGCATAATGATACATAGTGGAAAACAACACAAACATGCATTAGATGCATGTGTTGTGAAGTAGACACCTAGAATCCACTTTGAGTTGCATCTTGACCATGTGGCTAAGTGTCATGAAGCTTGTCTTTGCATGGGAGATGTCTATAAAAGGGGCTTGAATTAGATTCAAGAAGAGATAGCTTTCATTTAGTGTTATGCTGCAAATTTTCTCCCTCAAATTCTCTCTCATTTCATCTCCTTCCAAAAGCTTGTACCATCAAGCATTCCCTTCCTATTTCTTTCTTCTATAGACTCCCACAAGTCTTTCTAGGCCCAAGAGAATAGTAGGGAAGACTCTAGAGGTTGTCCAAGGAGCATAGGAGAGGCAAACACCACAAGGAGTTCCACATAAGTGAGCTACAAAGGTTGGTGTTCTCTCAACTCTATATTCTGTCTTTTATAGAACATGCATGCTTTAGGAGCAAAATTGAATGTCTTAAGTGCTTTCGATCTTCAATTGCTTCCGCATGTGTTATATGAACACCTTCAGATAGAACATGGAATTACTTCCCAAATCTCAGCCCCTTGTATGCCACAACATAACGGTGTATCAGAAAGGAGAAACAGAACCTTGTTAGACATGGTTCGGTCTATGATGAGCCATGCTCAACTACCTGATTTGTTTTTGGGATATGGAGTAGAAACTGTTGTGTATATTTTGAACATGGTTTCCTCCAAGAGTGTTCCAGGAACACCTCACGAGTTATGGAGAGAACGTAAAGGGAGTTTACGTCACTTCAGGATTTGGGGATGTCCATCACATGTGTTGGTGCAAAACCCGAAGAAATTGGAACGACGTTCAAAATTATGCCTATTTATAGGATACCCTAAAGAAACGAAAGGAGGTTTCTTTTATGATCCTCAGGAAAACAAGGTACTTGTATCGAAAAAGGCCACATTCCTTAAGGAAGATCATATAAGAAATCACCAAACACACAGTAAACTAGTACTTAAAGAGATTTCCGAAAAAGCTACAAACAAACAAACAAAAGTTGTGAATAAAGTTGGTCCTTCCAAACAGTCTCAAGATGTGAGAATACCTCAACGTAGTGCGAGGGTTATAATACAACCTAACTGTTACATGGGTTTAACAGAATCTCAACTCATCATACATGATGATGAGATGGAGCATCCATTGACTTGAGGGTTATAATACAACCTAACCGTTACATGGGTTTAATAGAATGTCAACTCATCATACATGATGATGAGATGGAGCATCCATTGACTTTTAAACAAGCAATGGATGATAAAGATGGGGACCAGTGGATCAAATCCATGAACCTTGAGATGGAATAAATGTATTTCAACCCAATATTGGAACTTGTAGATCAACCGAATGATATAAAACCTATTGGTTGCTGATAACACTTAGTATAAGAGTTATTTACCTTATCTTTTAGCTTGGATTCTTTAATATGGGAGTAATTGGCTAGCATATTTTGATATTTTCCCTCTATAAATCTCATGCTTTGGTCTGAATCATCTTTGAGGAAATAGTTAATATTTTGCTACTGTTTTGAAGGTGAAATGCATTAAATTTTATGTACTTATATTGCAGATCCATAAAGTCATTTTGGTAGCAGACTAAAGGCAGCATGTGTAGCAGTTAAAGTGATTGAGGAGCTGGAGATGGAATTGCTGGATCAATTCTGGAGCAAAGTTCACACGAGAGAAAAATCGGTTCATTAAATGAGCTGGCACTTTTTATTACAATCAGCTCTTTCATCCAATGGGAGTCTGCCATCTTGCTGAAAAAAAGCTGATGTAGCCCTGAATTCAATGAAGAGAGAGGAATATTTTTTTTAGGGCAACCACATTTGTGAAGGATATAAAAAGGAGAAGAAACAAAAAGAGAAGGGAGATATACAGACAGCAGTGGAGAAATCGAGGAGAGAGAGAAAAGGAGATTCATTCATAGAAGAGGGGGAAGCTGACATTTGGAAGGAGCATCTTCTGCAACCTTTCCATTTCCGGCGACTTCTTCCTTTATTTTTCTTTTTTCTTCTCTTGAACTTTGAGTAGCTGTGTTTTAAGTTTCTTATGGCTTTTTCTGGTTGTTTTATTTTGTTTTCAGCTTGTAACATGAACTAATCACCTTAAGGTGAGGATTAGGATACTTTTGTATTAATCTAAACATTGGAGCTGAGCTCCTAATTAGCTTTCTTAATCTGGTTTTGAGGGTGTTTAATGCTTAAGCAAAGATTTCATCCGGCCAACCATTTCTTTGTACTGTCATCTTTAGTTTTGGGAAAAACAAGGGTGGCTGAATACTCAAAATCACATTAGCTCCTTGTTAGGGTTAGTGGCTAGCTAGGTGAAGGAGTTAGGGATAACACTTCACCTAATGCACATAATACAACATGTTTAAAATGAAGTGGGTTAATGGGAGTTAATCTGCTATTTTAGGAGATCTAGGAAGATTCCGTGCGAAACTGCTGTGTGGATTGAGGGAGCAAAGTTCTTGCTCCAGCGTTTGATGTTTAGAGAAATACAAATAGTTCCCAATCCGAGCCTATTTTCTTAACCTTGTTGCAAGTCTCGTTTCTCTAGCATTTTGCACCTTTCCTTGTTTTATGTTTATTTCTGCAATTTATTTTATCAAAGCACCTAAGTTTAGACATTACTAAAATTTAATCGGTTACCATTTTGAATTTGCTAGAAATTAAGTTTAAGCATAGGAATTTTCTTGTTCTAATCCCTGTGGAGACGATATTAATATACTTATCACTTGCTGCTGGCCGTGTATACTTGCACGTGCATTGTGTGGAATTTCATTGAATATTTTAACCCCACCTTACAAGGCAACAGTTGCTAGTGGATTTACAAGAGAAAACGAGACCAAACTGGTAAGGTACAAACCTTCAAAACCCGATTAGTCGCTAAAGGTTATACTCAAAGAGAAGGGATTGATTATGAAGAAACCTTCTCGCCAGTTGTTATGTTAAAATCAATAAGAATACTCATTTCCATTGTCGCTTTCTATGACTACGAAATTTGGCAAATGGATGTCAAGACAATATTTCTGAATAGTAAACTTGACAAGAGTATTTATATGGTTCAACCAGAAGGGTTCGTAATCCACGGAGAAGAGGAAAAGGTTTGCAAGCTTAAAATATCAATCTATGGATTGAAACAAGCCTCTAGGTCCTGGAATAAAAGATTTGACACTGCAATCACATCTTATGGTTTTGAACAGAATACTGATGAACCTTGTGTATACAAAAGGATCGTCAATTCTACTGTAACTTTCTTAATTTTATACGTAGACGATATTCTACTCATTGGGAATCAAGTGGGAGTTCTGACTAACTTGAAATAGTGGTTAGCAACTCAATTCCAAATGAAAGATTTGGGTGAAGCACAATTTGTTCTAAGGATCCAGATAATAAGAGATCGGATGAACAAATTACTAGCACTATCTCAAGCATCCTATATAGACAATATTATAGTTCGATATTTGATGCACAATTTCAAAAAGAGTTTATTACCCTTCAGACATGGAATTCACCTATCAAAGGAACAAAGTCCAAAAACACCTCAAGAAGTTAAGGATATGAAGCGAGTTCCTTATGCAACAGTAGTCGGTAGCCGAATGTATGCAATGTTATGCACACGACCCCACATATGCTATGTTGTAGGTATTATCAACAGATACCAGTCCAGATTTAATTTCTAAGGATTCGCTAGTGAATATCCTCAAATATTCATTGGACTGATATCTGTTGATAATACCTACAACATAGATATCAACAGATATCATTGGACAGATATCAACAAATATCATTGGACTGTCGTTAAGAATATCTGCAAATATTTGAGGAGAACACGAGAATATTTGCTAGTGTATGGTTCTTAGGATTTGACCCTTACTGGATACACTGACTCAGATTTTCAAACCGACATAGATTCTAGGAAATCTACATCGGGATTTGTGTTCACTCTTAATGGATGAACGATTGTGTGGAGGAGCATTAAACAGGGATGTATTGCAGAGTCCACGATGGAAGCTGAATACGTTGTCACATGTGAAGCGTCAAAAGAAGCAGTATGGCTAAGGAAATTTCTAACCAAGTTAGAAGTAGTTCCTAACATGCATCTTCCTATCACTCTCTATTGTGATAACAGTGGAGCAGTTGCAAATTCGAAAGAACCTCGAAGCCATAAAAAATGAAAGCACATTGAACGTAAATATCATCTCATATGAGAGATTGTACAACGAGGAGACGTGATCATCACACAGATAGCCTTAGAGCAGTACATGGCTGATCCATCTACAAAAGCCCTCATGGCTAAAGTGTTTGAGGGACATCTCCAGAATTTAGGACTACGAGTTTTTAGCACTTGATGTAATTGCTAATTTCCTGACATAGTTTATAATCCTTTTGCAATAAAGATGTTATTCAATGACATAGTTTGACTATTTCATGCGATGACCTAGGTAACTCAATCTCAACCCTAAGCTTACTATGAACTCTTGTTTGTTCATGATTATCCTTTGATCTGCATGGGTAAGAATTGCCAAACAACATCGCAATAAGCCTACCATTTTTGGGATAAGACTGGATAAATAGTTGGGGACATAGTATTGCAAAATGGGATTCACTCCTACCCGACTCAGAGATAGTAAAAAGGTTGTTCCCTTAAGACTGGAGGAATGTTTGAAATTACGAAGTTTGAAGGGAAACAATTGTGTTTATACCCAGAACTCACACAAGACCATTCACAACTGGACTCAGGTTTTATGTGTAATGAAATTCAAAATCTTGTTTGAAGTGATCCTGGAGCGTCCATATCATTATTGCAGAAAACAATAAAAAAAAGACTTTGGTTATAGTTTTAATTACAGGCATGTATGGCAAGCTAAACGAAAAGCTTTGGTTGAAGTATTTGGTGATTGGGAAAAATCGTATGAAGAACTTTCGTATTGGTTGATGGCTGTTGTACACAACAATCCAAGAACTTGGGTTGAATGGGACTTCATTCCAACTGAGGTACCGCGCAATCTAATTTTTGGTCGAGTCTTCTGGTCAGTTGGGCCTGCGATAGAAGGTTTTAAATACTATAGACCAATGATTCAGTTTGATGGTACACATCTTTATGGCAAGTATAAAGGGAAATTATTGATAGCTTCATTTGTTGACTCAAATGGACATATATTTCCCCTTGCTTTTGGAGTTTTTGAAGTGGAGAGTACTTCTAGCTGGTCGTGGTTTTTATGTGTCTTTGTTACACAGAGAGATGGTATATGTTTAATTTTTGATAGACATGGAGGCATCTTAGCTGCTGTGAATGGTGAGGAAAATGGTTGGAGTGAACCTAGAGCATACTATCGATATTGTCTTCGTCATGTAGCGAGCAACTTTAATAAAAAGTATAAATCAAAGCAACTCAAAGACTTGGTTTATAGGACAGGACGTTAGCACTAAAGGCGCAAGTTCAACTAATGTATGAAAGAGTTGAAGCGATTAATCCTGATTGTCTTGATTTTTTCACTCACACAACGTAGAATAGTGGACACAATCAAATGACAATGGGTACCCCTATGGATGGATGACTACAAATCTAGCTTAATGTATTAATGGTGTGTTTAAAGGAGCTAGAGTGTTGCCCATCACAACATTGGTCAAGTGCACTTGGTATCAGACAATCCATTATTTTAAACGGCGTCGAGAGGAAATCAAAATGAAGCATTAGATCGTGGTGAAACGTATACACGATATGCTTTAAATAGATCCAGGAGGTGGGAAAAGAGAGCTGTTGCACATACTGTAAAGTCTTTAGATAGAAGTACTTCAAGTTTTGAAATTGCAACAAGAATAAGTATGATTTCTCCATACAAGGGTCAGGAAACACAAGTGGTTTGCTTAAAAGATAACTCATGTACTTGTAACAAGTGGTAGACCTACAAGATCCCCTGCTCCCATGTAATTGCAGCTTGTAACCACATTCATTTGGAACACTTACCTTTTGTTTGTGAAACATACAAACTATCACAATACCAGCGATGCTACGAAAGTCCATTCCATCCTATACAACACAGAGATTATTGGCAAGAGGTACAATTCGAAATACTTCATCCGAACAAGCATTTGTTGAGGAAACGTGGATGGTCAAAAACTACATGAATTCATAATGAGATGGATTGGCGAAAAGCAGGTACAAAAGTGCGTTGTGGTTTGTGTAAGCGAGAATGACATAACAAGCGCACTTGTCCAACTCGTCTTTAGGCACTTCATCTTCAACCCATGGATGAATAAGGTTTATTTTGATTCACATTACATTTCTAAACTCGTAGATAGTGAATGTAACGGTTGACCGAATATTAATGAAATAATATTGAAGTATTTTTCCATTAAGTATTGTTAGTTATACTATGTTTTTCTTTGCCTAAAATAACTCTAATCCAATAAACTAGACATCCTAGGTTGTAGTATGAATCTTGAACAGTATGTAGAGACATATGGGGATCATTGTTCAAGAAACAGCCTAAAAGGTCTATAGTATAGGGATAAGACTGAGTGCCTTATCCTGGTGACACTATGGATACGACCCACTTTGTATTTGATACAAACACTATGATCCAACGCGTTCGTGTAGGAGACATGCGAGTGGGGGTATCCTATGCAATGAGTTTCCATAAAACTGGACCGTGAAATATTAACCACTAGTTATATCACCATTCACTAGTTTGTTTTCTATTTCACTAGGACGACCTAGATAACTTAGTCTTAATCTTGAGTTGATTATGCACTCCTGCTCATGAGAGATTGTCCTTTGATTTGTATGGGTGAGAGTGGCCAATACGCCGACTCAATAAGCCTACCATTTTGGGGATAAGACAGAGTGGGGAGCTGGAAACATAATCATACAAGATGGAATTCACCCCTTCCCGACTTTAGGGAAGCAGATGAGTGTTCCTTTAGGTGGTGACTCCGAGTCTTGAAGAAAGGCCCCTACCCTCTCAGTGGCACGAGAGGGTTTTCTGTTTTTTGGTTGGACCACAAACAAGTTGTTCATTAGAGGATAACTGGTACTTAAGGAAATAGAAGTAACTCAGGGGTAAAAGGGTAATTTGACCCAGCTGATGTTACAGAAACTCGTGAAGGACTAACTAGTCGTTATTAGTCTATATCCGTGGACACAGAAAATATGTCTGCAGTGAGAAGAGTGCAACTGTAAGTCTATAGTGGAATGTACACACAACTAACGAATATTGATTAATTTGGTTAATGAGTTTGACCAATTAATCTCACATCGGTTTTGCTTCTGATCTGCATGTCCATTAGGTCCCACTGGTAGCTCATAAAGTAATTTGAGACAACTAAGTAATAAATGTAAATTGAAAGTGTTCAATTTATTAAGGGAAACAATATAATATATATATTATTATATTATTATGAGAGAAATATATTTGAAGAAATTTCAAATATTGATATGAATTTGATTCATATTAAATTTATAGGAATTTGAAAGAGTTCAAATATGAATTAAAATAATTGAAGGCCTACAATTAAATTGGGCAATTAATTAATTGAAGGCCGAAAATTAAATATGTGATATTTAATTGGTGATTAATTAATTAAAGAATTAATAAATTGAAAATAAATAAATTATGGAAATGATTAATCACTTATGGAAGTAATTAATCATTTATGGAAATTATCTAATCACTTATGGAAGTAATTAGTCATTTATGGAAAAGATTAATCAATTATGGAATTCATTGATCATGTGTAACGCCCCAGGCCCAGGATTCGGAATTTTGCTTCGGCACCTCAGGCCCAGACATTCCCCTGCGACCTGGTCACGCCACCATACTCGTTTTAAACTGCTTCCAAGAGTGAAGACTGTCCCCACAAACCAACACGGGGTCCTTTTAGCATGCTTTGTCCTCACTCACATGCTTCCTAGGAAAATTCCCAAGAGATCACCCAACATAGAGCTTCTCCAAACCAAGCACGCTTAACTTCAAAGTGTTGGGATTGGTGTCCTAAAACTCGTACATAGTGAATGTTAAACGAATTATATACTTATTCGATAAAGGCGTTATCGAGATTAATTCAGTAAAGTTATTACTGAATAAAGTAAATTGCACATATAATAACCCAAATCCAATAAACTAAGATCCATGGCTATAGGATGAACACTTGAGCTTTATTTAGAGACATAAAAGTGGATCAAGCTTGAGTAATAGCCAAAACGGTCTATAGTATAGGGATATGGTTGGGTACCTTATTCTGGAGACACTATGAGACGCGGCCCACTTTATAGATGGTATAGACGATGTGATCCTAAATCGTCCATGTAGAGACATGCGAGTGGGGGCGTCCTATGCAATGAGTTTGCATAAGACTAGGACTAAGAAATAAGTCGCTCTCGCTTTATAACACCGTTTACTGACGAGACTGACTATTTCATGTGATGACCTAGGTAACTCGATCTTAATCCTGAGCTAACTATGAACTCCTGTTTATTCGGACTTATCCTTAGATCTGCATAGGTGAGAGTGGCTCAGTATCGCCGACTCAATAAGCCTCCCATTTCAGGGATAGGAACGGGTAGATAGCTGGGGACATAGTCGTGCAAGAAGGAATTCACTCCTACCCGAATTAGGGATAGTAGAGAGGTTGTTCCCTTAAGTGCTGACTCCGGGGCTTAAACAAAGGGATCCCGCCCTCTCATTGGCCTGAGAGGGACTCGGTTTATTGGTTGGACCATAAACCAATTGTTCATTAGAGGATCAGTGGGACTTAAGGAACTAGAAGTACTATAGGGGTAAAACGGGCTTTTGACCTAGCTATAGCTACGAACAACCTGTGAAGGATCGACTTACTAATCATGGTTAAATCAAGTGGACAAAAAAATATGTCTATAGTGAGGGGAGTGCAACTATCGGGCTATAGTGGAGTGTACCGGTAGTTAACGAATGTTGGCTAGCTTGGATAATGAGATTAGTCGGTTAGCCTCGAATCGTTGGAGCCCATGATCTATAGGTCCATTAGGTCCCGCTACTAGCTCATATCGGAATAAAGCCTAGAACAAAAAGATAGGAAGCTTTGAATCGTTCAAAATCGGGAAAACGGGTATTATCGTAAATTGTGTTTGACACAATAATTTAATTATGAATTAAATTAGAAAATGAGAGATGGAGTATTTAAAAGTGCTTTGAATACCATATATATGTATTAGGAATCATATATAATTCATGGGACTAGGTGATAAAGATTAATTGGATTAATCATGTAAAAATTACTTGGAATTGTACAAATTAATTGCCTAGAAATCAATTTCAATTTTGAATTGAAATAGGAATGAATTGCAAGCTGAAAATTGAGAATTTAGATTCAATTTTAAGTGGATTTAGTGGCATTCCCACTCTTGCATGTTGATGCATAGTGGAAAACAACACAACCATGCACTAGTTGCATGTGTCGTGAATTAAACACCTAGAATCCACTTTGAGTTGCAATTTCACCATGTGTCTAGTGTCATGAGGCTTCTCTTTGCATGGAAGATGTCTATATAAGGAGTATGAATCAGATTCAAAGGAAGGAGAGCCATTTTCCATATTGTTATGCTGCTGGATTTTGGTCTCAAACTCACTCATCTCCATATATCTCTCTAGTGCTTGAACCTTCAAGCATTCCCTTCCCATTCCCTATCTCTATAGACTCCCACAAGTCGTTCTTGGCCCGGAGAATAGTAGGGAAGACACTAGAGGTGGTCCACACACCGTTCGTGATCAAAGGAATCAAAGGGAGTTGTTGAATCGGTCTCCAAAAGGTTGGTAAAAATTCTGCTCTCTCCTTACAGTATTTGGACAACATGTTTTCATTTTCTAAAATTGATGTAGTTAAGTGCCTCCGATCCTAAAATTGCTTCCGCATGTGTTATATGAACACCTTCACAAAGTTCCTATGATTGAGCCACTGAAAAGGAAGGTGCACCTTGTTGGTATAGGTAGTATCTATCAATTCTTTTAAGCTTTTCTTGAACATACTTTCATGTCCTCAGGATCCCTCTCATTCGGATGTGATCTGGGTTCATTCATGTACCCCTCCTAACTCGGGTGTTACATGCGCACCAGCTTCCGCCTTGGTTTGTCCCCGAACCACATCCTATTGGGAGAGGTTCCGCTCTGATACCAACTGTAACGACCCTACATTTCATGCCTAGATCCTAGGGCCATTACTACGAGCATTTCACTTCACTTATAAAGAAAGACGACGGAACAACATTTAGAGTAAAAGCATGCTTAGAAAAATATATGAAACTTTTTAGCCTGGGGTCCCAGTTAAAACAAACAAAAAGAAGTTTTGATTATCCAAGTAAAAGTTTTAAGCGGAAATAAATCTTAAAACGTCACAAAACAAATTCAAATGAAGAAATTCGAAAACATAAAATGCGGAAGACTATCCTAAGGAAATCCATGGCTCATTCAGCTGCACTCCGTCACGCGTTCTGTACACCCTTGCCTTTACCTGCAGTTACATGTTAGGGAAAAGAATGAGTATTTAAGAAAATACTCAGTAAGTAACAATACTATTAGACACATGCAACATCCAAGGTTTCAAAAGATCATTCGAGCTAAGGGCCTAAAGGTTAGGTCATCTCATTCTCATTCATTTCATTTCATTTATCAGTAGTTCGGGCCTCGTGATCAATTAACTCACCTATATATAAGTTTGCCAACTCACTGGTAGTGCACAGGTGGGTGCTGATGGTAGAAGGCACCCAGTCAGTGGAGCTGAGTCTCATCCCTCAAGGCACTAATGTGCGCGTAGCGCTCTAAACTACCATTTCACTGGTGGGGCGTTCATGGGTTTAAGTCAGAAATTAACTTCCACAGTTAGTAAATGGCACCTAGTCTGCGAAGCCAAGTCCCGCCCATTAAGCCAATCATTTTAGTCTAATACATCTCAGTCCCAGGTGTTTAATTGACACGACCCTCTACTAAGGCAACTAGCCTATTCTTTTCCCTTTCTTAATCCTTTTCCCTTTAGGACCCCTTAACACTTAGGCTAACTCTTAATAGCAACCTATTTAATACAATTATTTTCTTTTCGTAGACTTCCGACAGCTAACTAGTATGTACCATCCCAACTCAGTCACATCTCAAGAACAAGAAACGAAGGCGACAACCAACACTCCTAAACAAAGAAACCACAAACTTCCCGTTGTCCACAAACAATGCCAGTCAACTTATAATATAAAACAGTCAAGCACTCTCACCTATTACATAGCACAAGTACACAACAAACTTGAGAGGGTCGAAAACTCACCCAAGTGAAACTACTAATCCAAGGTTGTTGTCGGAAGTCTACGAAAAGAAAATAATTGTATTAAATAGGTTGCAGTTAAGAGTTAGCCTAAGTGTTAAGGGGTCCTAAAGGGAAAAGGATTAAGAAAGGGAAAAGAATAGGCTTGTTGCCTTAGTAGAGGGTCGTGTCAATTAAACACCTGGGACTGAGATGTATTAGACTGAAATGAGGGGCTTAATGGACGGGACTTGGCTTCGCAGAATAGGTGCCATTTACTAACTATGGAAGTTAATTTCTGACTTAAACCCATGAACACCCCACCAGTGAAATGGTAGTTTAGAGCGCTACGCGCACATTAGTGCCTTGAGGGATGAGACTCAACTCCACTGACTGGGTGCCTTCTACCATCAGCACCCACCTGTGCACTACCAGTGAGTTGGCAAACTTATATATAGGTGAGTTAATTGATCACGAGGCCCGAACTACTGATAAATGAAATGAAATGAATGAGAATGAGATGACCTAACCTTTAGGCCCTTAGCTCGAATGATCTTTTGAAACCTTGGATGTTGCATGTGTCTACTAATATTGTTACTTACTGAGTATTTTCTTAAATACTCATCCTTTTCCCTAACATGTAACTGCAGGTAAAGGCAAGGGTGTACAGAACGCGTGACGGAGTGCAGCTGAATGAGCCATGGATTTCCTTAGGATAGTCTTCCGCATTTTATGTTTTCGAATTTCTTCTTTTGAATTTGTTATGTGACGTTTTAAGATTTATTTCCGCTTAAAACTTTTACTTGGATAATCAAAACTTCTTCTTGTTTATTTTAACTGGGATCCCAGGCTGAAAAGTTTCATGTATTTTTCTAAGCATGCTTTTACTCTAAATGTTGTTCCGTCGTCTTTCTTTATAAGTGAAGTGAAATGCTCGTAGTAATGGCCCTAGGATCTAGGCATGAAATGTAGGGTCGTTACAGTTGGTATCAGAGCGGAACCTCTCCCTGTAGGATGTGGTTCGGGGACGAACCAAGGCGGAAGCTGGTGGGCATGTAACACCCGAGTTAGGAGGGGTACATGAATGAACCCAGATCACATCCGAATGAGAGGGATCCTGAGGACATGAAAGTATGTTCAAGAAAAGCTTAAAAGAATTGATAGATACTACCTATACCAACAAGGTGCACCTTCCTTTTCGGTGGCTCAATCATAGGAACTTTGAAGTTAAGTGTGCTTGGTTTGGAGAAGTTCTATGGTTGGTGACCTCTTGGGAATTTTCCTAGGAAGCATGTGAGTGAAGACAAAGCATGCTAAAAGGACCCCGTGTTGGTTTGTGGGGACATTCTTCACTCTTGGAAGCAGTTTAAGACGAGTATGGTGGCGTGACCAGGTCGCAGGGGAATGTCGGGGCCTGAGGTGCCGAAGTCGAATTCCGAATCTTGGGCCTGGGGCGTTACAGATGGTATTAGAGCTCTAGGTTATAGGTTCTGTAGACTGGTTTACATCGTAAACCTTAGGTATGTCCATGGCTTATCAGCAAGCATCCGATCACGCCAGGTACACGTTTGTTTACCTTGTAGCCTGTAAATGTTATGTATATTAAAAAAGATTCATGTTGTGGAGAAGTATGAATAAGGGTTTCGTAACTGTGAATTGTTTAAAGGATTCAAGCCTGTTTAGTAAGTTGATAAAAATTTTTGTGTAATAGATCATGCCTCCCCGTGCACGAGGTCGTGGTAGGGGTCGTACAGCCCCTGAACAAGTTGTGCCACCTGTGGGGCAAGGAGGAAATCTACCGGAAAACCCACAAGTGGAACAGCCGGGTGAACAGCCGGGGCCTGCGGCGGGACCTGTCACAGTGGATATCCAGACAATAGTTCAGACCGCAGGTCAGGCTGCAGTTGCGGGCGTGCTTGCGGGACGACAGACCCAAGCGCCTCAGAACAACGAAACCCTGTCGCGGGAGGCTAGGTGCTTAAGAGATTTTAGGAAGTGGGACCCCTGTCCATTCGATGGAGCCTCAAGGGACCCCACGGTGGCAGAGTTGTGGTTGTCCTCCATCGAGACTGTCTTTCGCCACATGAACTGCCCGGAGGACCAAAAAGTGTACTGCGCTGTGTTCCTGTTACGGGATAACGCCTTGATTTGGTGGCAATCGATCGAAAGGACAATAGACGTCAGCAACGGACCTGTCACATGGACTCAGTTCAGGGGGGAGTTCTTTAGGAAGTATTACCCTGCAGCCTCCCAATTCAAGAAGCAAGCAGAGTTTGTGGCTCTTACGCAGGGAAACCGAACCGTAGAGGAATACGAGACAGAGTTCGCCAGACTGTCTCGGTTTGCTCCTGCCATGGTAGCTGTAGAGGCTGATAAGGTAGAACGTTTCATCACAGGCTTAAGGGAAGAGATTCAGGGCAGCGTGGCAGCCCATCAACCACAAGACTATGCCACCGCAGTTAGGGTGGCAGAGCTGATTGATCGACGACCGTCGGTTGTCTCTTCAGAACCTTCCTCAGGTCATAAGCGAAGGTACGATCAGATGAGCTCGAACACACAGCGGGGTCACCGTTACCCTAGACGAGGTCCGCCCCAGGACCGTCGACAGAAAGCACAGAATCAGCCAGGGCCTAATCAGGATAGGCCGTTATGTCAGACGTGTAGGAAGTACCACTGGGGTCGTTGCTTGGCAGGGACCCATGTTTGTTTCAAGTGTGGCCGGGAAGGGCATATTGCTCCGAATTGTAATCAGAAGAAAGCTAATTATGCCGACCAGCCGTCCAGTTCAAATCAGGCATCCAGGGTGAGACATCAGGGCAAGATATTTGCCACCACCCGACAAGAGGCAGAGGACCTTAACGCAGTAGTGACAGGTACCATTCCTATTCTCGGCCATTATGCTTTTGTGTTGTTTGATTCGGGTTCAACGCATTCTTTTATTTCTGCATCATTTGTAAGTCAAGCCAACCTAGAATTAGAGCCGTTGGGCTATGTTTTGTCAGTCTCAACCCCTGCGGGGGTAACGTTACTAGCTAGCGAAGCAGTGAAAGCCTGCCAAATGTTAGTGTCTGATCGATCGATGGATGTGACATTGATCGCCCTGGATATGAGTGATTTTGATGTTATCCTGGGAATGGAATGGTTGGCTTCTAATTATGCCAACATAGATTATTATCGTAAGGAGGTCATCTTTAACCCTCCGTCAGAGGCAAGCTTCAAGTTTAAAGGATCGATGATCAAAAGTGCTCCTAAGGTGGTCTTTGCAATGAAGGCGAGAAAATTTATTAGCAAAGGAACTTTGGGCTTGTTGGCTAGTGTGGTTGACACAAGGAAAACCGAGACATCGATGACCTCAATGCCGGTAGTGAGGGAATTCACAGATGTATTTCCTGAGGATCTGACAGGACTACCGCCAGCACGAGAGGTTGACTTTTGCATTGAGCTTGAGCCAGGGACTAACCCGATTTCTAAAGCTCCATATAGGATGGCTCCAGCAGAGTTGAAGGAGCTTAAGCTGCAAATTCAAGAGCTGCTGGATAAGGGTTATATACGCCCCAGCGTTTCGCCGTGGGGTGCTCCGTGTTATTTGTGAAAAAGAAGGATGGGACAATGCGTTTGTGTATCGACTACCGGGAGCTGAACAAAGTGACAATAAAGAACAGATACCCTTTGCCTAGGATTGATGACCTCTTTGACCAGCTTCAACGGGCAGCAGTATTTTCTAAAATAGATCTACGGTAAGGTTATCATCAGTTGAGGATTAGAGGGGAAGATATACCTAAGACAGCTTTCCAGACCAGGTATGGGCATTACGAATTTACCGTGATGTCCTTTGGGCTTACTAATGCTCCTGCAGTGTTCATGGACTTGATGAACAGGGTATTTAAGGAGTTCCTTGATTCGTTCGTGATTGTTTTTATCGATGACATTCTTATCTACTCCAAGACAGAAGAAGAACATGAGAATCATCTTAGAAGAGTTTTAACCACCTTAAGAACGAACAAGTTGTACGCCAAATTCTCTAAATGTGAGTTTTGGCTTCAACGAGTTTCCTTCTTGGGACACGTGGTGTCGAAGGAAGGTGTCACATTAGACCCAGCCAAGATAGAAGCAGTGACCAATTGGTCTCGACCCACTTCAGTCAGCGAGATGCGGAGTTTCTTGGGGTTAGCAGGCTATTACCGACGTTTTGTGCAAGGCTTTTCCAGTATTGCTGCACCTCTTACGCAGTTGACTCGAAAGGGTACTCCATTTTTGTGGAACGAAGCTTGTGAAGCAAGTTTCCAAGAGCTTAAGCAAAGGCTAGTTTCAGCACCAGTACTTATAGTACCTGATGGCTCAGGAGAATTTGTTATTTACAGTGATGCTTCAAAGAAAGGACTGGGTTGTGTGTTAATGCAGCATGGTAAGGTCATTGCTTATGCGTCTCGTCAGTTGAAAGATTATGAGAAGAACTACCCGACCCATGACTTAGAATTAGCAGCAGTGGTCTTTGCCTTGAAGATTTGGAGGCACTATTTGTACGGAGAGAGAATCCAAATCTTCACGGACCACAAAAGTTTGAAATATCTCTTCACCCAGAAAGAGTTGAATATGAGGCAGCGGGGATGGTTAGAGTTAGTGAAAGATTATGAGTGTGACATCTAGTACCACCCAGGCAAGGCAAATGTGGTTGTTGATGCCCTCAGTAGGAAGACTGCTCATACGTCTGCTTTGATTACTACTCAGGCTCACATATTGGATGACTTGGAACGTGCAGAGATTATGGTTGCCGTGGGCGAAGTTACGACACGTCTAGCTCAGTTGACAGTTAAGTCGAGCTTGAGACAGAGGATCATAGATGCCCAACCAAGTGACCCTGACCTTGTCGTTAAGCGTAGTCAGGTGGAGGCAGGACAGGTGAATGAGTTCTCCTTATCTTCAGACCTCGGCTTGTGTTACCAGGGTCGCTTATGCGTACCTGGGAATGCCGATCTCAAACAGGAGTTATTAGCAGAGGCACATAGTTCACCTTTTTCAATCCATCCAGGAAGTACGAAGATGTACCATGATTTAAAACAGTATTACTGGTGGCAGGGCATGAAAAGAGAGATAGCAGATTTTGTCAGTAAGTGTTTTGTTTGTCAGCAAGTAAAAGCCCCGAGACAGAAACCAGCAGGCTTGTTGCAGTCGCTGAGTGTCCCAGAATGGAAATGGGAGCATATATCCATGGACTTCATCACAGGATTGCCTAGAATGGCCAAGGGTTACACTGTGATTTGGGTCATTATCGACAGACTCACCAAGTCAGCGCATTTTCTCCCTAGGAAGCCTACTTACACTGTTGAAAAGTGGGCACAGTTATATATGACGGAGATAGTCAAGCTTCATGGGGTGCCGGTATCAATCGTGTCAGATAGAGATCCTCGGTTCACATCTAATTTCTGGAGGAGTTTGCAAAGAGCCTTAGGTACTCAGTTGCGTCTCAGTACTACTTTTCACCCTCAGACAGATGGTCAAACTGAGCTGTTGAACCAAACCTTAGAGGATATGTTGCGAGCATGCGTTCTGGATTTTTCAGGTAGCTGGGATGCACAACTGCATTTAATGGAGTTCGCTTATAACAACAGTTATCAAGCAACCATCGGTATGTCACCGTTTGAGGCCCTCTATGGGAAAAGATGCAGGTCCCCTGTTTATTGGGATGAGGTCGGAGAACGTCAGCTGTTGGGACTTGAATTGATTCAAGCCTCTAGCGAGGCTATTTGCACAATCAGATCGAGGATGTTAACGACTCAAAGCCGACAGAAGAGCTATGCAGATACAAGGAGAAGGGATTTAGAGTTTGACGTGGGTGACCATGTTTTCTTGAAGGTAGCTCCAATGAAAGGAGTTTTGAGGTTTGGAAAGAAAGGCAAGCTTAGTCCACGTTTCATTGGGCCGTTTGAGATTTTAGAACGGATCGGTCCGGTAGCCTACCGTTTAGCCTTACCACCTTCGCTTTCAGCGGTTCACAACGTTTTCCATGTCTCTATGTTACGGAGGTATTTGGCAAATCCAGCCCACAGAGTGGACTATGAACCCTTGCAACTTAACGAGAACTTGACTTATGAGGAGAAACCTGTACTAATTCTTGACAGAGAGGTGAAGGCCCTTCGCAATCGCGAGATAGCTCTCGTGAAGGTCCTTTGGCGAAACCATTTGTCTGAGGAGGCAACGTGGGAGAGAGAAGACGAAATGATGACCAAGTATCCAAAGTTGTTCCAGTACTAGCAACTTTCGAGGACGAAAGTCCTTTTAAGGTTAGTATGATGTAGCAGTCGGTTGTTAAAACAAAAAAAAAAAGAGGGAAAAGGGCTTTGTGGCCCAGTCAAAAGGGGAGAGTGGGGGGAAATTTTCCCCCACATTTTCGGTCAAACTGACCGATTATTAAAAAAAAAAAAAGAAAAGAAAAATTTCAGTTTTTCCTTCTTCTTCCCCGACTCTCTCTCTCTCCCTCACCATTCTCTCTCTCTTCATCTCAGCTCTCTCTTCCTCACTGCAACACGCCGACGCCCACGCCGCCGCCTACGCCGCCTATCGCCGTCGTTCATCGCTGCAAGCCGCCGCCGGCGGTAATATATCTCTCTCTCTCTCTCTTTCTCTCTCTCTCTCTCGATTTCACGTATTTCCCCTCTCCCTCTCGTCTCTGTCTCTTTCAATCTCAGCTTTCTCTCTCCGTCCGCAAGCCGCCGTGCCGCTGCCACCTTCTCTGAGCAGACCGCTGTCGCCGCACGTCGAAACGCCGTCGCCATCGTCCATACCGCTGTCACCACCGTCCGTACTGTCGCTTCCGTCTTCAACCAAACAGCTGTACGCCGCCTTGAGTCGTTTGAGATCTTGAGCGTTCGACGGTTCGATTAATTAAACAGTTGGTAAGAAGGGCGTATGTTTCAGATCTAATTAGTCTTTAATCCTTTAATGGAATACCCAATAATGTTGAGGCTTAATCCAAGGTGTTCGTAGTGAGTGGTGGCCGCATTCGTAAAGGCGGAGCGAAATTGGAAATTGGACAGCGAGCAATAGTTTCACTTGGGTGAGTTTTCGACCCTCTCAAGTCTTGTGTTTTGGGAAATTATTGAGATTGATATGCCTCTGATGTGTGAATATATTTTATGTGTTAATAGACTATTATTTCGCATCACGTGGTTGGTGTTGTATCAAGTTGTTTGGGTGATTTCAATTAAGCGTAGTTACCACAAAGTAAGTAACTTTATGCATTGGAATGAAATGTTTTTGCATTGATATGACTGTTTACTTCTAGCATGAGTTGGTATCAAATATTGAAGTTGAGATTGAGATGATATGTATGCGTTGGTCTTCAAGAATTTGATTGTTGTGTACTTGTGCTATGTAATAGGTGAGAGTGCATGACTGTTTTATATTATAAGTTGACTGGCATTGTTTGTGGACAACGGGAAGTTTGTGGTTTCTCTGTTTAGGAGTGTTGGTTGTCGCCTTCGTTTCTTGTTCTTGAGATGTGACTGAGTTGGGATGGTACATACCAGTTAGCTGTCGGAAGTCTATGAAAAGAAAATAATTGTATTAAATAGGTTGCAGTTAAGAGTTAGCCTAAGTGTTAAGGGGTCCTAAAGGGAAAAGGATTAAGAAAGGGAAAAGAATAGGCTTGTTGCCTTAGTAGAGGGTCGTGTCAATTAAACACCTGGGACTGAGATGTATTAGACTGAAATGAGGGGCTTAATGGGCGGGACTTGGCTTCGCACACTAGGTGCCATTTACTAACTGTGGAAGTTAATTTCTGACATAAACCCATGAACGCCCCACCAGTGAATTGGTAGTTTAGAGCGCTACGCGCACATTAGTGCCTTGAGGGATGAGACTCAGCTCCACTGACTAGGTGCCTTCTACCATCAACACCCACCTGTGCACTACCAGTGAGTTGGCAAACTTATATATAGGTGAGTTAATTGATCACGAGGCCCGAACTACTGATAAATGAAATGAAATGAATGAGAATGAGATGACCTAACCTTTAGGCCCTTAGCTCGAATGATCTTTTGAAACCTTGGATGTTGCATGTGTCTACTAGTATCGTTACTTACTGAGTATTTTCTTAAATACTCATTCTTTTCCCTAACATGTAACTGCAGGTAAAGGCAAGGGTGTACAGAACGCGTGACGGAGTGCAGCTGAATTTCCTTAGGATAGTCTTCTGCATTTTATGTTTTCGAATTTCTTCTTTTGAATTTGTTATGTGACGTTTTAAGATTTATTTCCACTTAAAATTTTTACTTGGATAATCAAAACTTCTTCTTGTTTGTTTTAACTGGGATCCCAGGCTGAAAAGTTTCATGTATTTTTCTAAGCATGCTTTTACTCTAAATGTTGTTCCTTCTTCTTTCTTTATAAGTGAAGTGAAATGCTCGTAGTAATGGCCCTAGGATCTAGACATGAAATGTAGGGTCGTTACATCATGAATTGATTAAATTGGAATAGATTAAATCAGTTATGGAAATAATTGATTTTATGTGAATATTTCATTCATGGCCTTTCTCCTATAAATAGAACACTATACCTAATAGTTTAGGTGCCCTCTTGCTGTTAGAATCACAAGACAATACTCTTGCATTCTCTCTAGCCCCCCTCTTAGAGAAAGACTCCGACTAGTCAATTGCCTCCTAGACTTAGAGATATACCGGTGTAACCTCTTTGGTTATTGTGTTCTTGAGAAGAAAATTCCAACGAAGAATCTTAAAGGGGCTGTTGCGTTTTTCCTCCTTAGAGCATCGTTGGCGAAAATCGGTCAAGTCTACAACGAAGATTTGTAACGGTTTTCTAATCTCTATTTGAAAAGCATGTAAATAAAATAGTTTTATTTTTTTTGTTTTTCTAGCATGTTTAAACCAACTTACAACAGCTTTAAAGTGTATTTAAAGTAGCGTTTTTCCGTTTCGTATTGGTATTTTTGAAGGGTTAAAATCCCTTTGGCAACGGAAACAATCAAGACCAATTCGTTTCACAATTTCGTTTACGAAAAACCAATACATTGACAATTAAAATTCAGAAACAATTTCTAAATAAAAACGATTAAGCATGCTGTAAATTGATTTTAGATCAAGAAACTTACATGGATTTTCGAAGAACACATCACGATGCTCCAAGTTTCTCGTTCTTGATCTTCCAATCGACACCACCAATAGCGAACACCTGCTATATCTCTTGGATCACTGAGATAGGGATGGTGGGATCCAAATCTTATCTTGGAAGGGAAAAATTCAGCTAGGTTATTGTTGGAATTGAGAGAAAACTAGAGAGAAAAACTGAGAGATCTCCCTCTCTGTTTTTGCGTGAGAATAAGAGAATGAGGATCGGTTAGGGAACTCCCTCTCCCCTGTACGATAAGTGGGGAGGGAGTTATTACCCTACTAGATCTAGACCGTTAGATCTTAATCAAAACGATCTCGGCCAATAACTAATTAAATAATAAATATTTAATTAATTAATTAATTATGATTGATTTAATTAAATCAATATTAACTAAATGAATTATAATATAAAGTATTTAATTCAATTTGAATCATATTCAATTGAATTAAATTGGCCATTCAATTAATTCTATTAATTGAATCCACATTAATTAAATATCAAATATTTAATTGATTTTATAATTGAATCATATTCAATTTTATCTCTCTCATTTAACCTATAGTATTAATGTGCATCAAAATGTACATTAATATAAATTATAGTATTAATTTGATTAAATCACATTTAACCAAATTAAAATTAATTAATTCCCCAATTAATCAATTCATGAATCAATCAAATATCACATATTTAATTAAATTCATAATTCTCTCATTAATTAATTTTGAATCATATCCAAAATTAATTTTATTATAAAGTTTAATTCATTAATTAAACTTATGCTATAATGTATCTCCATACATTATATTAATTGCATCAAAATACAATTAACTTAAATTCCCTTTTAATATTCAAGACTATATTATCTCAGAACCCGTTATGAGCTAGCAGGTGGACCTAATGGACCTACAGATCAGAAGCTCCAACGATACGAGATTGATCAGCTAAACTCATTAACTGAGTCAATCAATATTCGTTAACTGTGGGTCACTCCACTAAAGACCCACAGTTGCACTCTTCTCATTGTAGAATATTTCTGTGTCCACGGATATCGACCAATGCAGTGAGTCAATCCTTCACGTGTGTTCGTAACACCAAAGGAAAGGAGAAAGGAAGGCAAAATCCGCATATGTGGCTTCAAGAAGGCCTAGCGTCACGACGCTAAGGCTAGAGTGTCACAATGCTAGGTAGTGTAAGCGGCAAGAAAAGACTGACGTCACAGCGTCGCGACATTGTGACGTAGCGTCGCGACGCTGTGCGTTTTGGGCAGCAAGACACCTCTGTTTCCTCACCTATAAATAGTCCCCTTTCCAATGGTTCAAATCATCCAATCTTGGGGGGTTCTCCCCTAGCCCAATAGAGAGAAAAGTGAATAGAGTTGTGAGGAAAAAGGTGGAATTAATCGAGATTCCAAGGCTCGGGAATCGATATGATCGTGACAGGAGCTTGGGATCAACACAACGATTATTTATATCTTATGTCTTTGTAATTTCTTAATTTAGATTGAGTTAGGACCATGGATCAAGATCACTGGGCCAAATTTATTCCCATTTGTGAGTAGATCTTGAGACCTAGGATCGTTAATTTAGCTAATTGGATATTGTAGCTTAATTACTTGGGTTATGTAATGAATTTCTTCATATTTCATCAATTGTGCTTAATGCTTTTAATCCCTTAATCACATATTGATTGATTTGTTGGTCTAAATTGATACTCAAGAAAGAGAAGTTAGATTAGATCCTAATTACATGACTAACGATTGCTTGGAACACGAAAGTGAAATTGAATTGTTAGAAATTTCTGATGAAGTTGCTTAATGCCATACTATAATTAACTAAGGAAATGGACACATAAATTAGTTATGTTAGTTTGAGATGTGGAGGAACTTGAAAGAGAAATCCACTTAAAATTACTTCTAGATTTATGAAATTGAAGATTAATAGTTACCTACATCCATTTACTGAAGCTACATATCCAAAAGGCTAATTAACACCCTAGGTTGAGTCCCCTTGATAGGAAAATTCCCTTTTACTTGCATGTTTCTTTTGTTAGTCTTTTTAATTTTTGCTTAATCATTCGAGTTGGAATTCTAAATAAAATTAAGCATGATAGTTCTTGGTAATTAATGGATTCAATTCAAATTCCCTGAGGATTCGATACTCGGTATTACTACCGTTTTTTATTACTTGCGGCCTGGGCACTTTGAGGTCATCAAGTTTTTGGCGCCGCTGTCGAGGAATTTGTTATTTTTTTCCATTAATTTTGAGAATGAAGTGTTTGATTTTAATTTAGAAATTTTATTTTTGCATTTTATTTTTTATTTTTGTTTAAAAAAGTTGTGGCATAATTAAGGAGTTATAAGGTGGATAATTTATTTCTTGAGAATTAATCATGGAAGATGAATACAAAGCAGTCCGAGATTATATCTTGCCTGAATTACCGTTGAACTTCTCTGGAATAGCTTATGAGCCGATCGTTGCTAATAATTTTGAGCTGAAGGCTAGTCTCATTCATATGGTAAGATCACTGGGCCGGATTTATTCCCATTTGTGAGTAGATCTTGAGACCTAGGGACGTTAATTTAGCTAATTGGATATTTTAGCTTAAATACCTGGGTTATGCAATGAATTTCTTCATATTTCATCTATGCAATTTGTGCTTAATGCTTTTAATCCCTTAATCACGGATTGATTGATTTGTTGGTCTAAATTGATACTTGACAGAGAGAAGTTAGATTAGATCCTAATTGCATGGCTAACGATTGCTTGGAACACGAAAGTGAAAGAGAATTGTTAGAAATTTATGATGAAGTTGCTTAATGCCATACTATAATTAACTAAGGAAATGGACACATAAATTAGTTATGTTAGTTTGAGATGTGGAGGAACTTGAAAGAGAAGTCCACTTAAAATTACTTCTATATTTATGAAATTGGAGATGAATAGTTACCTACATCCATTTACTTAAGCTACATATCCAAAAGGCTAATTAACACCCTAGGTTGAGTCCCCTTGATAGGAAAATTCCCTTTCACTTGCATGTTTCTTTTGTTAGTCTTTTTAATTTTTGCTTAATCATTCGAGTTGGAATTCTAAATAAAATTAAGCATGATAGTTCTTGGTAATTAATGGATTCAATTCAAATTCCTTGAGGATTCGATACTCGGTATTACCTACCGTTTTATATTACACTTTGCGGTCATCACTGTGGTTATAAGGGAATTCTCTTGGTGAAGTTCTGTCTAAGGCTGGGGGTACATAAGTTGACGGTTTACGGAACACCTCCTACCTGGGAATTAACCCGAACCTTGAGTTGAATTAACCATAGTCATGTTAACTTGCAATATTGCTGGGTTTATTAAAAGAGTTTAATTCACCTAGAACGTTGCAGTAAAATCCTCACCATAAAAGTTATAATAGGATTAGACTAAGATAGATTGACTTAGTCGATCAGCTCTGATACCAATTGAAGGATTGGAATTCCGTAATTCCATAAAGCGGAAGCGTGATTGGGACCCATTCGTAATTAATTTTGTTTAATCTAAAATACCAATACATTGGCAGTAATCTTAGAACTATTATAAATTTATATTAAGCCTAAGCATACAAAAATATTAGATCTAAATCTAATATATATAGTAACAAATTACTCACTCTCGTTGACGACTCAGATTAAATTCACCAACTGCTTGTGAAATAATCACGAACTACTGCGAACACCACCACTATGGCTACACCGGTATGACTCTGAGACTTCTAGAGGCAGGAGACAGGTGGGACTCTAAAGGGAGCCTTCAGGGGAATTCTCTGAGAGTAGGAGAATGAATGGGATGCCTTTCACCCCACCCCAGGAGTCCTATTTATAGGTAAAGGCCAAGACCTTTTCCTAATAGGAAAAGGTCATGAATAAGATCAAATCTATTATCTTATTCATATATAAATTTTATAAATAAATAATTAATTCCATAATTAATTAATTACCCAATTAAATATCGCATACTTAATCTTGGGGATTTTATAAAACTATTTATATTATTATGAATCCAATTCAAATTAATTATTTGAACTCTTTCAAATATTTTCTCTCAATAATTAATTTTGAACTTAATCCAAAATTATATTAAAAAATTTCATAAAATTTATATTATAATGTATCAATATACATTATATGATTCCCCTAAATAAATTGAACACTTTCAATTTACAATTTATACTTAATTGCCTCAAGTCTCTTTACGAGCTACCACTGGGACCTAATGGACCAACAGATCAGAAGCTCCAACGATACGAGACTAATTGGCTAAACTCATTAATCAAGTTAGTCTACATTCGTTAACTGTGGGTCACTCCACTAAAGACCCACAGCTGCACTCTTCTCACTGTAGAATATTTATGTGTCCATGGATATCGACCAATGCAGTAAGTCAATCCTTCATGTGTGTTCGTAACACCAGCTGGGTCACATTACCGTTTTACCCCTGGGTTACCTCTGGTTCCTTAAGTACCACCGATCCCTCCAATGAACAAGTTGTTTAGGGTCCAACCACTAAACAGGATTTCCTCTCGGGCCAGGAGAAGACGACGCGCCTTTGTTCAAGCCCAGTAATCAGCCCTTAAGGGAACACACATCTACTTAACCTAATAGGGGAAGAAGTGAATTTCACAATTAATTTAAAATAATTATTAATTAAATAACTAATTATATAATTAATTTAATATATAATATTAAATTAATATTTTGCTACCAAACCCGATCATTTCCGAAATGTAATTTCTCAACCATGAATCCCTATTCATGTGCTCGATATTTAAATCATATTTAAATATATTAAACTCTCAAAATTAGGTTTAACAAAAAACCCGACGTGTGGGCAATATCCAATATGACCGATCATTTCGCTAAATCGAATTTTAACTTATTTGAATTCCTTCCATCATATTATTCAAAAGTTTACTCCATAAGCGAGCAAGGAGACCTAATAGACCTACAGATCATGTCTCCAACAATTTGAGGTTTAACCAGTCAAACTCTTTTAACCTAATTAAACAACATTCGTTAACTACCGGGTCATTCTGCTATAGCCTAGTAGTTGAACTCCCCTCACTGTAGATATATTTCTGTCCACTCGATATAACCATGATTAGTAAGACAATCCTTTACAGGTCGTTCGTAACTATAGCTAGGTCAAAAGTCCGTTTTTACCTCTATAGCACATCTTGATTCCTTAAGTCCACTGGTCCTCTAATGAACAATTTGTTTATGGTCAAACCACTGAACAGTCATTCATAGTAAGCTTAGGATTGAGATCGAGTTAGCTAGGTCATCGTATGAAATAGTCAGTCTTAACAGTAAACGACGTTAGAAAGTAAGAGTGACTTATTTCTTTGCCCGATCTTGTGTAAACATCTTTTACACAGGATGCCCCTACTCGCATGTCTCTACATGAACGATCCAGGATCACGTCGTTTGCCTCGTTCACAAAGTTGGCCGCATCCATAGTGTTACCAGGATAAGGTACTCAGCCTTTTCCCGATACTATTGACCATTTTGGTTATATACTAGAACTTGATCCCTGTCCATATTCGTAATATAGTTCGAGTATTTCATATTATAACCAAGGATGTTTATCTATTGGATTTAGATTATATAAACAAACAATTCACTGAATAACATTTTTGAAGGTGTTAATATCTAACATGCGGAAGCAATTTTGGATCTTAGGCACATAATCACTTCAATTTGATCGTACAAAGCATGTTGTTCATATGAAGAAAAACAGAGACAGTTTGTAATGACTTGACTAAAAGGAAGTTAAAACGTATTGAAAACGTACTAAGGGTCGCTACTACATACATGAACACGTAAAACTTTTGAGACTTTAAAGTGGAAGACACTATAGGTAAAAATATTTTATCTAATAAACTGGGCAAGCATAAGTCATTTTACATTAAACGAACAATCAAAAATGATGATACACAATTTTCATAGAATTGAAAATAAAAGTATATGAAAACATGAAACTAGGAAACTCGGTCCTAGACTTCTAGGGAACATGATTTGCAGCTGCATCCCATAGTCTAGCCAAGTCACTGCCCTCACCACTCGCCTGATGTCATCAAGTACTACCTGAAAAGGAAAGTCATGTAGCATGGGTGAGTATATAAGAATATACTCAGTAAGTAGCCAACTTAAGATCTGATAACATGAAATCTAATAGCATGAAACTTGAATTTGCGTCTTAACATTATAGGGACCTAACTGGAACAGTTATTTGGGTTTCTAACCCTAGCTCCATAACTGGGTTCATGAAATCCTCTTTCTAGGGTGATTACCTATCCTCAACCTGTGCCAACTAGAGTGTTGTGTGGGTCAATCAGGTAAGACAAGTAAACTAGAGACTAGCGGGCAACCTCTAATAGAACTACACTTATCCCACACAACACCCCTAAATCATGAAAATGCGGTGGAGCAATCTGGTGCATGAAAACATGCCTGAGTGCCATCTTGCACATGATCCCGTGCCTGGGCTCAACACCATCCTGAGACTGATAGAGTGCACGATCCCGTGCCTGAAAACTGGGCTCTAATAGTCGACTGATGGAATGTACGATCTTGTGCCTGAAAACTGGAATCTACCAAGTCAGTGATAGAATGCACAATCCCGTGCCTGAAAATTGGGTTCCATCAGTCTTGGGATGTGGAAAGAAATAACCCTAGCTAATATAAGACTTAAGGATCCTTTAAGTCTACATGAGGACCTAAAACATGATAAGGTCCCAAATCTGAAACTATTCTCATTCACACGAAAGGTTCTCTAAAGGTCATAATGAAACATGCTTGGAGAACTCGTGGTCTAAACTAACCAGCTAGCCAATTTCAACCCATCATAACCCAAAGGATACTTCTAACTTAGCCTTTTTACTCACTGTAGTGCTACCGAAAATTCGGCAGCATAACGACATATATGTAGAAAATCTCAAATTTTCTTATCACCTGTAAACAAGATAATACACTCATATAACCAAAGCGAGTGAGATCTCGCATCCCCAATTCAACCACTGAAGGATTGGAATTCCCAATTCTGTTACAACGAAAGCAATTGGACAGTTCGTAAATTAATTTTGTTCTACAAAATACCAATACATTGGCAAAAAGTTACGCGGTGAAAAACATACCTCCGTTGACTTCTCTGTATACTTCAACGGACACCACCACGAGGCTACCCTGCTATTCTCTGAGATTAGGAACGTAGTTGTGGGACTACCTAATCTTGATTGGGAAAAACTTTTAGAGAGAAAAATTCTATACGAGTTCTTGAGTTGAGAGAATATGAGAGGGAGGCTAGAATGAGACCTTAGGGTTATGCTTCTCATAACCTTTCCTTTTATAAGAGAGGAAACCCTAATGTGAGGTTAGGAAACAATCTTGACCGTTAGATCAAGATCAATTAATTAATTGATTAAATCAATTAATTAATCATATTAATTAATTTATCTCATGCACATTTAAATCTTATTTAAATATAATTTCCTCACATAATATATAGTTTAATTAACTTAATTAAATCACATTTAATTAATTCAATTAAACTAATCGATTAATTAATTCCAATAATTAATTAATTTCATAATTAAATATCACCCATATTTAATTAATTACTCATTAGAATCATATTCTAATAATTCCCTCATAGACTATAGTTTAATTAAATCTCATTTAATTTAAACTAAATTGAATAATTAATTAATTCATGATTAATTAATTCATCTTCTAATTAAATACCATATATTTAATTAGACATATATTTGAACTCTTTCAAATATATTAATCTCTCAATTTAATAAAGTTTAACTCAAATTAGACTTTATCTTTTAATGCATCACTATACATTGTATTAATTTGTATCTCATACAATTAACTTAATTCCCTGTATGAATTTGAACTATTCAAATTCTCTCAAGATATAATTGTTCCTAATTACTCTTTACGAGCTAGCAGGGGGGCCTAATGGACCTACAAATCAGAAGATCCAATGATATGAGGTTAATTAATTAAACTGATTAATCAGGTTAACCAATATTCATTAACTATGAGTCATTCCCCTAAAGACCCACAACTGAACTCTTCTCACTGTAGAACATTTCTGTGTCCACGGATATAAACCTATATCAGTAAGTCAATCCTTCACGAGTGTTCGTAACTACAGTTGGGTCAAATTACCGTTTTACCCATGTGTTACCTCTAGCTCTTCTAAGTACCAGTGCTCCTCTAATGAACAACCTGTTTATGGTCAAACCAGTAAACAGAAAATCTCTCTCGGGCCAGTGAGTGGGCGGGATCCCTTTGTTCAAGACCCGGAGTCACCACTTAAGGGAACACTCATCTACTTCTCCTAGAAGCGGGAAGGAGTGAATTCCATCTTATGTTGTCATGTCCCCAGCCCCACACTCGGTCTTGTCCCCAAAAAGGTAGGCTTATTGAGTCGGCGTGCATGCCACTCTCACCCATACAAATCAAAGGACAATCCCTCGTGAAAAGGAGTTCATGACACACTCAGGATTAAGACTGAGTTACCTAGGTCAACCTATTGAAACAGTAACCTAACTAGTTAATGGTGTTACATCTAGTGGTTTACTATTTCGTGGTCCGGTCTTATGCAAACTCATTGCATGGGATACCCCCGCTCGCATGTCTGCTACATGGACGTTTTGGATCAATACGTCTGTATCAAATACAAAGCGGGTCGTATCTCATAGTGTTACTAAGATAACGTACACAGCCTTATCCTTGTACTATAGACCTTTTAGATTGTTACTTGAACATCGATCTCTGTATGTCCCCACATACTTGTTCAAGTTACATACAAACAACCTTGGATCTTAGTTTATTTGATTTGGGTCAAATTGTGCAATATTTAACAATAACATTGTATTGTAGAAACTCAATAACACTTTATTGAAACAAGTAACCAATTTGTTTACATTCACTATCTACGAGTTTTAGGACATAAAACCCAACATGCTTTAAAATAAACCAACTTCAACAGACATTTAGCCCATCCTCCAATATCTTAAACAGACGCCCAAAGTAAACCATAGTCTATCCAACCCAAACATGCTTTAAAATAAACCAAAAGATTCTAGTCCAATTAAAAGCAATCTCATCATGCCTCAATTAATTATAAAATTCTCATTCAGACATCATGCTTCACAATGAAACTCAACATGCTTATTTAAATCCAAAAGCAAAACTCAAGGCTTAAATCCAATTCATGCTAGCATATTAAATTCCTAATTTAAATGGGTCCAAAACATGGAAACTTAATATAAATAGCTACTTACCTGAGCCAAACAATTACTTCATAAATCTTATCAAATTCTTAACTCCACGACCTTAGGAAAGCTACACAAAAGAAAGGAAAAACTTTCCTAAGTTAGATGAAATTAAACAATTAATTTCACATAACACTCACTTACTAACGAGGCTAAGTCGTGAAAGAACTTACCCCAAATTCGAGCCAACGCTTGCTGTCGGTAGTCTTAATTCGGCCTAATTTCAACGATCCTAGTTCCAATCTCAATGGTTGCCTTGAAATTTAGACCCAAACATTAATGGGTATTTCATTAGGAGGCTAAATAATCCCGAAAGTCACAAAAGATTACTTACCCACTACTCCAATTGATCGAAATCACTCAAAAAAATAAGAAGGATGCTGCTGTTCGTGAGTTTGCTTGTGCGTGGGTGTCAGAATGCCACGGTCGTTACGAGGGGGAGATGCTGCACAAGCTGGAGCTGACGAAAATGAACCCTCGATGTGATGGTTCTCTGAAACACGAAGAAAACAAAAAGATAAAGAGAAACCCATGCTGCAAAACGCCAAAAATCGTGTATTGGCTACACGAATTGCTTGTTGAACATCAGAATTGCGAACCGACCTCTTTTGAGCTATTTCTGCTGGCGAGAGAGGGAATGAGGGAGAAACCGATCATGAGAGAGAAAAAACTAGAGAGAGAGGGAAATCGAGTGAGAGCGTTGGAGAGACCTTACCGAAAACAACCGAACACGCTGTTGCACGCTGACTTGCCGTCGGAACTGCTCACTGAAGATTGAACACCTCGCCGGAGAAGAAGGGAACGGGGAAGAAGAGACGTCGGTCGAGTGCTACGAAGAAGGGAAGAAAACAAAGCTTGACAATGGAGAGGTATGCAAAAATCGTTAATCTTGGGGAAGAAGAAACTTGACTTGGCTTGGCTGCAACATCGGGATGCATGCGACCACTTTGAAAGAGAAAAATAGGGTTTAGTTGGCTTGGCTACAAGACTCACTAATTACAAGTTTGCCATCCCTACTCATTTAAATAAATTTCCACCAATTCCCATCCATTTTAATCTCCTTCTTAACATTAATCACATGAAATTTAAATCCAAATACTCAAAACTCAGAGAAATTGAGATTTACCTTAAATGTCAACGTTACACAGTTTGTACCAACCTCTTTGTTGTTCAAATTGGATGAATTGGTTGGTTGTTTTTCTTCACCAACTTACCACAAACCACCACTTGATCTTCCTTGCTATCCTCAAGCCTTTGGAACGAATTGTGGGATCCTCTAGTGATGGAATTTGAGAGGGAAAGAGCTTGAAAAACAAGCTTCAAGAGAGTTTTGAGTTCAAGTGTATTTTGAGTGATTTTGTTAGCATAACACTATAAGACTCAGCCTACTTTCTTCAGCATTCTTGGCTCTATTAGAGGAGCTAAAGTTGAGAAAATGCACCAACATTTGACACCAAATTACCCAAGATTAAGTGGGTAATTTAATTTGGTGGCTTAATGAGGGAGAGTGCATGGGTTTAAATTGAATTTTAGTTTATTTAATTCTTATAATTAATAATCTGAAATTTAAATCAATTTTTCAATTTGCAATTTTCAATTAATTTAAAATTAATTAAAAATAATTATTAATAAAATAAATAAAATTTATAATTAATTTAATATCTAATATTAAATTAATAATTTGCTACCAATCCCGAACATTTCTGAAATATTATTTTTTAACCATGAATCCCTATTCATGTGCTCGGTATTTAAATCATATTTAAATATATGAATTCTCTCAAGGTTAGGTTTAACCAAAACCCAACATTTTGGCAATATCCAATACGACCGACCATTTCCCTAAACCGAATTTGAACTTATTCTAATTCCTTCCATCATATTGTTCTAACGGTTATTCTCAAGCTAGCAAGGGGACCTAATGGACCTACAGATCATGGGCTCCAACGGTTCGAGGTTTAACTGGTTAAACTCTTTTAACCTAGTAAACCAACGTCTGTTAACTACCGGGTCATTCCACTATAGCCTAGTAGTTGAACTCCCCTCACTGTAGATATATTTCCTGTTGGGGCTGGTGCCCTAAAACTAGTAAATAGTAAATGAAACAAATAGTTATATACTTGTTCGATAAAGTTGTTATTGAGTTTTTGTTCACTCAAGTTATTAATGAAAGTGTTAATATCTAAACAGCGGAAGCAATTTTGGATCCTAGGCACTTAATTAGTTCAATTTGATCATTCTTTGCATGCTGTTCATAAGAAGAAAAACAGAGTAAGTTTACCAACCTTGCTTCTATAGAGAAATTGCTTGGATTTCTTTGTTGTTTTTCTTCACCAATCGATCTTCCTTGCTATCCTCAAGCCTTTGGAACGGATTGTGGGATCCTCAAGTGATGGGATTTAAGTGAGAAAGCTTGAAGAACAAGCATATGAAGGTGGGTTTGGTGAGTATTCATTTTGGCAGCATTTCCTTAAGGTTCAAGCTTAATTTCTTCAGCAAAATGCATCCTTTATATAGAGGGAAAATAGCTAAAGAGAAGTAGCCACGGATTGACAACATTCCCATATTAGTGGGGATTGAAGTGGCGTAAGAGAGGGGAGTGGATGGGTTTAGTCACCATGCACTCCACCCCCAAAAATTCAACATTTTTTAATTTTGAAAATTCAAGATTTATCTTGAATTTATTAATTAAATATTCAAAGTGGAATAATTTGAAATTTGAAAATTGATTTTCAAATTTTCAATTTTAAATTAATTCAAAATTAATTTAAAATAATTATTAATTAAATATTTAATTATTAATTTAATATCTTAATATTAAATTAATATTTTCCCACAAATCTGGAACATTCGCGATATGTTATTTTCAATCATGAATCCATATTCATGTTTTCAATATTTAAATCATACTTAAATATTAAATACTCACATACTCGGTTTTCACAAAAACCCGATGTACCGACAAGGCCTTTCACCTCTTCTCATTTTTCTCAACATGAACTTAAAGTAATTCATATTTTATCCATCATATTGTTCCAAAGGTTTGTCTCCAGCTAGCAAGGAGACCTAATGGACCTACAGATCATGGGCTCCAACGGTACGAGGTTAAACTAGCCAAACTCTTTTAACCTAGTTAACCAACATCTGTTAACTACCGAGACACTCCACTATAGCCTAGTAGTTGAACTCCCCTCACTGTAGATATATTTTTGTCCACTCGATATAACCATGATTAGTAAGTCAATCCTTCACAGGTCGTTCGTTACTATAGATAGGTCAAAAGTCTGTTTTACCCCTATAGCACATCTTAGTTCCTTAAGTCCACTGGTCCTCTAATGAACAATTTTGTTCATGGTCCAACCATTAAACAAGATCCCTCTCGGGCCAATGAGAGGGTGAGGCCCCTTGTTCAAGCCTTGGATTTAGCACTTAAGGGAACAACCTCTCTACTATCCTTGAATAGGGTAGGAGTGAATTTCGAATTGCATTATGATAACTCTTAGAAATAAGAGTTATTAGCCATGATTTTGGGGCTTAAAGGCTTAATTTTGCCTTAGGAAATTGTTATTTGAGCTGGAATTAGTTGAATTTTAATGTTATTAAGTGAGAGTGCTGATTAGAGGCTTTGGGCTTTAATTTCAAGTTAATTTCGTACTTAAACTGACTTGGAGCTCCAGTTTTCTTTGCAGACTATGCTGTAGCATGAGCTGGAAAAGGCAGAATAGCAGATGGAGCTGATTTACACGTGGAAGGCTTCATTAATTGATGTGGCATTCCCAGCTGGAGGCTGAAGCTATTTTCAGCCATTAGAATGATTTCCAAGTGGGCAAGGCTTGTCTAATCAGCCCTTAATCCCACAAATATGGCTGGGTATAAAAGAAAAGAGGCCCTAATTTGGAAAAAAGGCTGGAGAAGAAGGGAACTCACGATTGTGAGCTGATTGAAGGAGAAAAACAGAGGAAAAACAGAGGGGGAGCTGCCGTGGAGTCCATATTCAGCTTGGGAAAGCTGGATTTGAGCTTGGGAGCTTCTTCTTTGGCCTTTTCTTCTCATCTTTTATCTTCCTATTGATATTAGTTGTGTTAGAAGCTGAAATCATGTTTTGTATGAGCACTCTCTGCTGTATTGAGCTTGTTTCTTCTTTTATCATGAACTAATCCTCTTTAGGTGAGGATTAGGGATCTCATATTGTAACGAGGGGTTGTTTATAGTTGAACCGTGCTATTTTCATCTTAAAGTAAAGTGTTCTTCAATGTTTAAGCTGGAATTTCGATTGGCCATCCATTTTCTAGCATTGTTATTGGGTGTTTGGGAAAACATTTGATAGCCGATTACTTTACTTTACCTTAGTCTTTAACGATCATGAAAATGAGTGGGTATTTAGGAATAAATCACCCCCTAAGGCACTAATTAGATTGAGCTAAAAATAAGGGGTTAAATGGGAGTTTAATCGCCTTAATCTATGGAGAATTGGAAAATTCCCGTTGAAAATCTGGGTGAGATAAATTAGCACAGTTTTCGCTATAGCAATCCCTGGAAACAATACAGAGTATTCCTAATCCGAGCCTTAATTCTCCTCTGCTTTCAGCCGTTTTTCTTGCATCATTTGCTTTCAATACTCTTTAATTTCATCTAAGTTAGTTTACATTTGTGCGCTTTAGTTGGTAAATGATATTTTTGTCCTTGGTTACTTGAATTTCGCCGAAAATCACGCTTAGAAGTAGTAAATTTCATTAACTTAATCCCTGTGGAGACGATCTTGAATTACTTATCACTTGCTGCCATGATGTGTATACTTGCAAGTTTTTTAGCTATTTGTGAAGATTTCTTGCATAATTATAATCACATTGCACAAGGCAACAAGTTTTTGGCGCCGTTGCCAGGGATTGAGTAGATTTTCGCTATTTTTAAGTTGAAATTCGGTGAGATTGGTGCTAAAACAGAATCTAAACTTTGTTGTTTGGTTTTGCAGGTGTTGGTAGTTGTTTATGAAAGAATTCCCTGATTTGGAATTCAATTTTGATCCCGAAATTGAAAGGACTTTTCACAGGAGAAGGAGAGAGCAAAGAGAAAGGAACAACAGGATGGATCCACCGTCCCTTTTACCTCCGGGAGTTCAAGGAAATCAGCCACTTAATCTTGAGAGAAATCAGCAACAGGGGATAGATATTCAAGCTGAGAACCCTGTCTTGATAGCCAACGATAGGGGAAGGGCTATCAAAGCTTATGCAGTCCCTACTTTCAATCAGTTGCATCTGGGGATAGCAAGACTAGAGATTCAGGCTCAAAATTTTGAGATGAAGCCTGTGATGTTTCAGATGCTGCAAACAGTGGGTCAGTTTCATGGGTTACCTTCAGAAGACCCGCATTTGCACCTTAAATTTTTCTTGGGAGTAAACGACTCATTCAGAATTCAAGGAGTTTCCCAAGACGCGTTGAGGCTAACTTTATTCCCTTATTCTTTGAGGGATGGAGCTAAGGCTTGGTTGAACAACTTTGCCCCCGGCTCTATCACTACTTGGAATGAGTTGGCCGAAAAGTTTCTTATCAAATACTTCCCTCCCACGAGGAACGCCAAGCTCAGAGCGGACATAGTGTCTTTCAGGCAGTTTGATGATGAATCCTTCAGTGAAGCTTGGGAAAGATTCAAAGAATTGTTGAGAAAATGTCCTCACCATGGTCTTCCCCATTGCATTCAGATGGAGACTTTTTATAATGGGTTGACCATGGCCACTTAGAACATGGTAGATGCCTCAGCCAATGGAGCTTTGTTGTCCAAGACCTATGATGAAGCTTATGCTATTTTAGAGAGAATTGCTACAAATAGTTGCCAATGGTCGGATTCAAGAAGCATGGGTGGAAAGAAAAACAAGGGTATGCTTGAAGTGGACACAGTGACATCCTTCAATGCAAGATTTGATTCAATGGAGAGCATGGTGAAGAAATTGAATTCGGGATTTGAAAGTTTGCAATTGGCAAATTCTGGTGCAGTCCAGAATGCTGCAGCAATTAACATAAGTCAGAATGCAGCAGATTCTTGTGTGTATTGCGGAGAGGACCATACTTTCGAGTTTTGCCCAGGGAATCCTGCTTCGGTATGCTATGTTGGGAATCAAAATGCCCCTAGGAACATCCCTTACTCCAATACTTACAATCCCGGGTGGAGAAATCATCCCAATTTTGCTTGGGGAGGTCAAGGGAGTAACACCAACAATCAGCAAGTTCAGCAGAAAATGGCAAGTAGATTTGGTAATCAAAATCAGCAAGGTCAGTTCCAAAAGGCTAATATGAATCAACAAGCTACTGAGTCTTCTTTAGAAAATATGTTCAAGGAATATATGGCCAAAACTGATGCCGTCATTCAAACTCAGCAAGCTTCTTTGAGGAATTTAGAGGTCCAAGTGGGTCAAATAGCAAGTGAGCTGAAGGCAAGACCGATGGGTAAGCTCCCTTCAGACACTGAGAATTCGAAAAGAGAAGGCAAAGAGCAAGTTCAAGCAGTAGAGCTGAGAAGTGGGAAGCCGTTGGTTGAGAAAAATCTGCAAAAACCGCAAACACCAGCTGCTGATTTGGGCATTGATTCGGCAAGGACAGCAGGGGAATCTGAGAAAAGTGAGGCTGGAATTCAGTGTGAGAAGAGCTCCAAGGCTGAGGAAATTGAAGAAATTCCTAGGCAAACCTCTCAAACTTCTCCTAGACTAGTTCCTACACCTTCCCCTACATTTAAACCACCCCCACCACCCTTTCCCCAAAGGCTTAAGCAGAAAAATCAAGATGGTCAATTTAAGAAATTCCTTGAGGTTTTGAAGCAACTTCATATTAATATACCACTAGTTGAGGCCTTGGAACAAATGCCCAACTATGTAAAGTTCCTCAAGGATGTTTTAACCAAGAAAAGAAGATTGGGTGAGTATGAAACCGTGTCTTTGACCGGGGAGTGTAGTGCCATTTTGACCAACAAAATTCCACCCAAAGTGAAAGACCCTGGGACTTTTACCATTCTCGTTTCTATTGGTGGCAAAGAATTGTGAAGAGCTTTGTGTGACCTTGGGGCTAGCATTAACCTCATGCCATTGTCCATCTTCAAGAAATTAGGAGTAGGAGAAGCGAGACCAACCACAGTTACATTACAACTTGCCGATAGGTCTATCACTTATCCCGAAGGAAAGATTGAGGACATTTTGGTGCAAGTAGATAAGTTTATCTTCCCGGCTGATTTTATCATTTTGGACTATGAAGCGGACAAGGATGTGCCAATTATTTTGGGAAGGCCGTTTTTAGCAACCGGGAGAACCTTGATAGATGTCCAAAAGGGTGAGCTAACTATAAGGGTGAATGACCAAGAGGTGAAGTTTAGTGTCTTTGATGCCATAAAGTCCCCCACTGATATTGAAGAGTGTTCTGTCATTCAAGTGAAAGATGACTTGGTTGATGATCAAGTTGAGGAGGAACTTCTGCAGCATCACATACATCAGTTGGGAAAAATTGGAATCGAGGATTTGGAATTAGACAAATTGGAACTTGAGCTTGAAAGTAGTGTAGGCGAGATTTTTGGTTTTAATAGAACTTTTGAATCCTTAGAGTTGATTGATAAGAAAAATCCACCTACACAACCATTCGGTGCATTTGAATTGTTTCAACAACTTGAGTTTGAAAATTACTTCCTTGATGAGTTGTTTTTTGCAGTAGCTCACACTAAAAAAATGAAAACACTTTGGTATGTTGACCTTACCAATTACCTTGCTTTTGGAACATTGCCCCATGGTTTATCAAAGCAACAATTGAAATTTTTTTTCCATGAGATGAAGTTCTATTTTTGGGATGATTCATTTGTGTTTAAACAATGTGTTGATAATGATGGCAGAGAGTTTAAGGTAAATGGGCAAAGGTTGAAACATCATTGGAGAGAAAATTTCCAAAGATGTCAACCTCTTGCATTTTAGTTGAAAATTGAGTTGTGAGCTAGAAAGGGGCAGTGTGTTTAAAGTTCTATTTTTGTAAATGCCCAATGGGGTGGTTTTGAAAAAGTCAATTTCAATTTCTGTTTTTTTTTTTTTTTTTTTTTTTTGCATTTTTCGTTGGTAGTTGATTTATTTTCAAATAGGTAGTTTATAGAGTTATTTTGTTATTTAATTTTTGTCTAGCTTAATGCTTTAATTGTTTTTGCTTAAGTTTTGGTTTTGTACAAAATTTCAGCAATTGTTGGAAGAATTCAATGGTGTAGTAGAGAAAAAAAAATGGAGCAGATTAGGCATTTTTGGAAAGCTTTAATTTGATGGGAAATCTTTTCAGCTTTTGCTAGAATCAAGAAGAAGATGTTGATGCTCATGATGATGAAGATGCTGAAGATGGCAGCTGAAAAAGGGGAGTTGTAGTTGCTGTCTATGTTTTTATGAGTGGTTATTCTGTTTTCTGTGGGTCTTGCAGTTGTTTTGTTGAAAAAGATAATATGAAAATGTGTGTTTGTGGGTTATGGTGCTTGTGTGTTTGTTGTAATCAGTTTATTGTTTGTGTGATCTTGATGAAGAAAAAAAAATCTGCTGCATGATTGTGTGTTTAAGAAAAAGTTGTGTAATGAAAATTCTCTCTCTTTATCTTTCATGTGTAGTAGATTCTTGCTGTAATGTTTGGGCTTTTATGGTGCAAATTTAGAGGCTGAAATTTAAACTTGATCAATTGGGTATGAGTTTGGGTTGCCATTAGTGCGTGCTATTGGAGTGTTGCATAGTTGGATATGGTAGATGGCTCTGTTTTCGAAGGTAGCAGCTAGCTTATCCATGCAAGTAAATTGGGCTTCATGCATAATTTAGATCCTAAATTCTACATGTTTTAGCCTTAGTCTGAAAGCCCAGGTTAGTCTTGTATGAGAGCCTTTTTGGATGTTTCACAACTATGCTTTTGTCTGAATTTCCCTTAACGAATGTTGCAGCAGCTGAATACTGGGTTAAACCTAAATTCTGTTTTAATTTGAAATAGCTTTATGTCTTTTGATCCTTAGCATCTTAGCCTCTTGCTTAGTTAGATTATCCTATTGTGTTGTAATTCCTTTGGCTGATAATAAGCTTCCTAATTTTCTTCTTTAGCTTAGCTCAAAAACTTAGGAAAGCTTGTGCCTAATTCTTTGCCCAAGGTCATAATCTCCCTAAGCTATAGGCCTTAGCTTCTGTCTCAAAAAGAAATAAGTTTGGGGGTTCTTACCTTACTTTCTTATTCATTGGGGACAATGAATAGTTTAAGTTTGGGGGTGAGGTGCCCTTTCGAAAAAAGAAAAAAAAAATTAGAAAAAGCATCTTAGAAAGCATTCCTCTTTGTCCTAGTTTTGCCTAAGATGTACTCCTCTCACTTTGTGGAATTTATTCTTTTCCTGAGCTTGCCTAGTAACCAGGGGGATTTATGATACCCATAGTTTCCCCTTGCATCAAAAAGTAGCTCTTGAAGAGTATGAGTTCCTATGAAAAAAAAAAAAAAGAAAAATCAAAAGGAATTATTAAGGGATGAGTGCTAGCTTGAAAGTGCAAGTTTCCCCAAAGCTTAGGTGAGCTTCACCAAAAAGTGTCGCCACTCTGAGAAGCAAGGAAAAGTTGCTAGATAGCTATCTTAGACAAATTTAGGGGATATGAATGCAATGCTCGCTAGGTGATGAGCTTGGAGGCTTGGGTGAGCTTCACCAAAAAGTGTTGCCATTCTGGGACCAAAAAGACTATGACCTAAGAGATTTTCTAAGATGGCAAAAGTCAAAAAGATAAAAAGAGTCGAGAGAAGTTTTGGGTTTAGCTTAGAGTTTTTATAATTTGGGCATTAGGATTGTAGGCTTGCTTAACAAGCTTAATGACAAAATTTTGAGCTAAGGAAGAAAGAAAGTTAGTGGCTTGTTTGATGCCTATAGGTTGGCTCAATCGGATTTGATAGCTAATCAAGATGGGCTGAGAGCGTGGATCAAAAGCATAATGTTGATTTGGAGATGCCGAGTACTGTTGCCTAGTTGTTTTTAAATGTTGAATTCTTTTTGGAGCTGTGAGCATTTGTTAAGGGAAGTTTTGAGCAAGAAGTAGTTGTGCAGCATCGGAGAAGCTCTAGTGTGAGGCTAGCCGACTTTTCCTGTTTAGCTGAGCTTTTGGCCTAGCATTGCTCGGGGACGAGCAATGAGCTAAGTTTGGGGGTGTGATAACTCTTAGAAATAAGAGTTATTAGCCATGATTTTGGGGCTTAAAGGCTTAATTTTGCCTTAGGAAATTGTTATTTGAGCTGGAATTAGTTGAATTTTAATGTTATGAAGTGAGAGTGCTGATTAGAGGCTTTGGGCTTTAATTTCATGTTAATTTCGTACTTAAACTGACTTGGAGCTCCAGTTTTCTTTGCAGACTATGCTGTAACATGAGCTGGAAAAGGCAGAATAACAGCTGGAGCTGATTTACACGTGGAAGGCTTCATTAATTGATGTGGCATTCCCAGCTGGAGGCTGAAGCTATTTTCAGCCATTAGAATGATTTCTAAGTGGGCAAGGCTTGTCTAATCAGCCCTGAATCCCACAAATATGGCTGGGTATAAAAGAAAAGAGGCCCTAATTTGGAAAAAAGGCTGGAGAAGAAAGGAACTCACGATTGGGAGCTGATTGAAGGAGAAAAACAGAGGAAAAACAGAGGGGGAGCTGCCGTGGAGTCCATATTCAGCTTGGGAAAGCTGGATTTGAGCTTGGGAGCTTCTTCTCTGGCCTTTTCTTCTCATCTTTTAACTTCCTATTGATATTAGTTGTGTTAGAAGCTGAAATCATGTTTTGTATAAGCATTCTCTGCTGTATTGAGCTTGTTTCTTCTTTTATCATGAACTAATCCTCTTTAGGTGAGGATTAGGGATCTCATATTGTAACGAGGGGTTGTTTATAGTTGAACCGTGCTATTTTCATCTTAAAGTAAAGTGTTCTTCAATGTTTAAGCTGGAATTTCGATTGGCCATCCATTTTCTAGCATTATTGTTAGGTGTTTGGGAAAACATTTGATAGCCGATTACTTTACTTTACCTTAGTCTTTAACGATCATGAAAATGAGTGGGTATTTAGGAATAAATCACCCCCTAAGGCACTAATTATATTGAGCTAAAAATAAAGGGTTAAATGGGAGTTTAATCGCCTTAATCTATGGAGAATTGGAAAATTCCCGTTGAAAATCTGGGTGAGATGAATTAGCACAGTTTTCGCTATAGCAATCCCTGGAAACAATACAGAGTATTCCTAATCCGAGCCCTAATTCTCCTTTGCTTTCAGCCGTTTTTCTTGCATCATTTGCTTTCAATACTCTTTAATTTCATCTAAGTTAGTTTACATTTGTGCGCTTTAGTTGGTAAATGATATTTTTGTCCTTGGTTACTTGAATTTCGTCGAAAATCACGCTTAGAAGTAGTAAATTTCATTAACTTAATCCCTGTGGAGACGATCTTGAAGATTTCTTGCATAATTATAATCACATTGCACAAGGCAACACATTACTATGTCCCTAGCATTCCATCTAGTGTTATCCCCAAAATTGTAGGATTATTTAACGGAATTTTATGACCACTCTCACCCATGCAGATCAAAGGATAACACTAAATGAACAGGAGTTCATAGGATGCTCAGGATTAAGATCGAGTTACCTAAGTCATCGCATGAAATATTCAATCTTAACAGTAAACGACATTGTAAAGTAAGACTGACATATTTCTCGGTCCTGTCTTGTGTAAACATCTTTTACACAGGATGCCCCTACTCGCATGTCATTACATGAACGATGGAGGATCACGTCGTTTGCCTTATTCGCAAGTAGGTCGCATCCATAGTGTTACCAGAGCAAGGTACCCAACCATATTCATTTACTATAGACCATTTAGGTTATATACTCAAACTTGATTCCTGTCAATATTCACTATATAGTTCGAGTATCTCATGTTATAACCCTGGATATTCTATTGGATTATAAGATATAAATAAATAATTTCACTGAATAACATCTTTATTTATATAAAGGATAACAAAACTTGAGTTCTAGGACATAAACCCCAACAATTAAATGAGTGAATTGCTCGTTAAATAACCCATATCCAAAAACTAGAATCCTTGGCTATGTTATTAGAACTTGAACTTTATGTAATACATAAAAATGGATCCAGTTCAAGTAATAGCCTAAAACGGTCTATAGTATAGGGATAAGGTTGGGTATCTTAATCCTAGGAAAACTATGTGACGCAGCCCACTTTGTTTAAGTACAAACGATGTGATCCTGAATCGTTCATGTAGAGACATGCGAGTGGGGGTGTCATATGCAAATGAGTTTGCATAAGACCAGGACCGAGAAAGTCACTCTTGCTTTATAACGCCATTTACTGACAAGACTAACTATTTCAATGTGATGGCCTAGGTAACTCGATCTTAATCCTGAGCTAACTGTGAACTTCTTTTTATTCGGGGTTATCCTTAGATCTGCATGGGTGAGAGTGGCTCAACATCGCCGACTCAATAAACCCCCCATTTCAAGGATAGGAACGGGTGGATAGCTAGGGACATAGTCTTGCAAAACGGAATTCACTCGTATCCAATTTAGAGATAGTAGAGAGGTTGTTCCCTTAAGTACTGACTCCGGAACGTGAACAAAGGGATCCCGCCTTCTCATTGGCACGAGAGGTTTTAGGTTTAGTGGTGGGACCACAAACCGATTGTTCATTAGGGACTCAGCTAAATGAAGGATTGGAATTCCATAATTCCGTAAAGCGGAAGCGTGATTGGGACAGATTCGTAATTAATTTTGTTTAATCTAAAATACCAATACATTGGCAATAATATTAGAACTATTCTAAATATATATTAAGGCTAAGCATACAAAAATATTAGATCTAAATCTAATTTATAAAGTAACAAATTACTTACTCTCGTTGACGACTCAGATTAAAATCACCAACTGCTTGTGAATTAATCACGAACTAGTGTGAACACCACCACTATGGCTACACCGGTATGACTCTGAGACTTCTAGAGGCAGGAGACTTGTGGGAGCCTTTGGGAGAATTCTCTGAGAGTAGGAGAATGAATGTGATATCTTTCACCCCACCCCAGGGGTCCTATCTATAGTAAAGGCCAAGACCTTTTTCCTAATAGGAAAAGGGAGACCTTTTCCTAATAGGAAAAAGTCTCTAATTTTAATAAATAATTAATTAATTCCATAATTAATTAATTTCCCAATTAAATATCATATATTTAATCTTAGGGATTTTATTAAAATTAAAATTAATATGAATCCAATTCATATTAAATTTATTTGAACTCTTTCAAATATTTTCTTTCCTAATAGGAAAAGGTCTCTAATTTTAATAAATAAATAATTAATTCCATAATTAATTAATTTACCCAATTAAATATCATATATTTAATCTTAGGGATTTTATTAAAATTAAAATTAATATGAACCCAATTCATATTAAATTTATTTGAACTCTTTCAAATACTTTCTCTCAAGAATTAATTTTTTTTTAAATTAATTCAAAAATTATATTATAAAGTTTCATAAACTTTATATTATAATGCATCAATATACATTATACAATTCCCCAAGTAAATTGAACACTTTCAATTTACAATTTATACTTAATTGCCTCAAGTCTCTTTACGAGCTACCAGTGGGACCTAATGGACCTACAGATCAGAAGCTCCAACGATATGAGACTAATTGGCCAAACTCATTGACCAAGTTTAGTCAACATTCGTTAACTGTGGGTCACTCCACTAAAGACCCACAGCTGCACTCTTCTCACTATAGAATATTTCTGTGTCCACGGATATCGACCAAGCAGTAAGTCAATAATTCACGTGTGTTCGTAACACCAGCTGGGTCAAATTACCGTTTTACCCCTGGGTTACCTCTGGTTCCTTAAGTACCACTGATTCCTCTAATGAACAAGTTGTTTAGGGTCCAACCACTAAACAGGAGTTCCTCTCAGGCTAGGAGAGGACGACGCGCCTTTGTTCAAGCCCTAGAATTAGCCCTTAAGAGAACACACATCTACTTACCCCAATAGGGGAAGGAGTGAATTTCATCTTGTACTGTTATGTTCCCAGCCCCCATTCGGTCTTGCTCCTGAAATGGTAGGCTTATTGAGTCGGCGAACTGGTCACTCTCACCCATACAAATCTAAGGACAGTCCCTCTTGAAAGGGGTTCATAACAGACTCAGGATTGAGATTGAGTCACCTAGGTCATCCTATTGAAATAGAAACCTAAACTAGTTAACGGCATTACATCTAGTGGTTACTATTTCGCGGTCCGGTCTTATGCAAACTCATTGCATAGGATACCCCCACCCGCATGTCTCCTACATGGATGGTTTGGATCATTGCATCTATATCGAATACAAGGTGGGTCGTATCACATAGTGTCACCAGGATAAGGTACCCAGCCTTATCCCTATACTATAGACCATTTAGGTTGTTACTTGGACACTGATCCCCGTATGTCCCCACATACTAGTCCAAGTTTCATTTAAACAACCTTGGATCTTAGTTTATTGGATTTAGGATTTATTAATGCAAACTCGATTATTCAATAACCAAATTACTGAATTACTCAAATAACACTTTATTGAGATTGATTAATTTGTTTCATTTACTATCTACGAGTTTTAGGGCATAAAACCCAACAACTCCCACTTGAACTAAAACTCTAGTGGGCAATGTACATCAACAATCAAAATTGAATGAATAATCATTGAAGTAGGAATAGTAGTTTGTATTAATACTGTATAATACATGAAAAGTACAAATACAGATAAATACAATAAACTAGGGCATTCACAATACCCATTACACTTCTCCCACTTGCCCTAGATTATTCTATGTACATATCTCGTAGACCTAGACCCTCTAGATGACCCTCGAACACTTTAGCCGTGAGAACCTTCGTAAATGGATCAGCAATATTGTGCTCAGAGGCTACCTTCGTGACGATCACGTCCCCTCGTTGCACGATCTCTCTGATGAGTTTATATTTTCGCTCTATGTGCTTGCCTCTTTTATGATTGCGAGGTTCTTTAGAATTTGCCACTACACCACTATTATCACAGTAAAGGGTTACTGGCAAGTTCATATTTTGAACAACTTCCAAATCCATCAAGAACTTCCGTAGCCATACAACCTCCTTAGCTGCTTCACAAGTAGCGACATATTCGGCCTCCATGGTGGAGTCTGCAATGCATCCTTGCTTGATGCTACGCCAGACTACAGCTCCCCCGTTGAGGGCAAATACTGACCCTGATGTGGATTTCCTAGAATCCTTATCAGTTTGAAAGTCAGGGTCTGTGTATCCTGTAAGGATCAAATCCTTAGAGCCATACACAAGCTGATAGCCCCTCGTTCTCCGAAGATACTTGAGGATGTTTTTAACTGCAGTCCAATGGTCTAACCCTGGATTGGACTGGTACCTGCTGACTATCCCAACTGCATAGCAAATGTCAGGCCTAGTACACAACATGGCGTACATAAGACTGCCCACAGCTGAAGCATAAGGGATGTGTCTCATATCCTCAATTTCTTGAGGTGTCTTAGGACACTGTTCCTTAGACAAATGAACTCCATGCCTAAAGGGTAGTAAACCCCTCTTGGAATTATGCATCTTATATCTAGACAACATCTTGTCTATATATGATGCTTGAGACAGGGCTAACGTTCTATTCTTACGATTCCTGATAATTTGAATCCCTAGAACATACTGAGCTTCACCCAAATCTTTCATTTGGAACTCAGTCAATAGCCATTTTTTAATGTCAGCTTGATATTCTACATCATTTCCAATGAGAAGAATATCATCTACATACAACACCAGAAAAGCTACTGAACTGTTGATAATCCTTTTGTAAACACAAGGGTCATCAACGTTCTGGTCAAAGCCATAAGATTTGACAGCAGTGTCAAACTTTATATTCCACGATCTGGAGGCTTGCTTCAACCCATAAATGGATCGTCTAAGCTTGCAAATTTTTTGCTCTTGACCTTGAGCAACGAACCCCTCTGGTTGAGACATAAAGATGTTCTCATCAAGATTGCCATTCAGAAAGGCAGTCTTGACATCCATTTGTCAAATCTCATAATCATAAAAGGTGGCAATGGACAAGAGAATTCTTATCGACTTTAACATGGCAACTGGGGAGAAGGTTTCCTCATATTCCACCCCCTCCTCTTGGGTATAACCCTTTGCCACAAGTCGAGCTTTGAAAGTCTGTACTTTCCCAGCTGCGTCTCGTTTTCTCTTGTAGATCCATTTGCACCCTATGGGTTTAACCCCTTCAGGTAGGTCTACAAGATCCCAAACTTGATTGAAGTACATAGACTCCATCTCTAGGTCCATAGCTTTGACCCACTGGTCATGGTCCACATCATTCATTGCCTGTCTAAAGGTCAATGGATCCTCAACCGCATCATCAGGTATGACAGTTGGAGTTTCTGCTAATGTCGAGGCATTCTCAACTCTTGAGAAGGATGGGCTTGACCAGATGTACTGGGCTCATCAATAACTCTTGTTGAAGGTTCAGCCTCTGAACTGGGCTCATCAACAACTCTTGTTGAAGGTCCAGCCTCATCAACAACTCTTGTTGATTTATTTGTAGCTTTACCAGAAAGTTCACTTAACACAATTTTACTACGTGGTATGTGTTCTTTAACGTGGTCTTCTTCCAAGAAAGTAGCATTTGTCGATACAAACACTTTAATTTCTTTTGGATCAAAGAAGTATCCACCTCTTGTTTCTTTTGGGTAGCCTACGAATAGGCATAATTTTGAACGTGAATCCAATTTCTTTGGGTTTGCTACTAACACATGTGCAGGGCAGCCCCAAATTCTGAAATGACGTAAACTAGCTTTACGCCCTTTCCAAAGCTCAAATGGTGTTTCAGAAACACTCTTTGAGGGAACAACATTCAAAATATAAACTGCAGTCTCTACTGCATAACCCCAAAAAGAACTAGGCAACTGAGCATAGCTCATAATAGATCGAACCATGTCTAACAAGGTTCTATTTCTCCTTTCATATACACCATTCTGTTGAGGTGTATCTGGTGCTGAGAGTTGGGACGATATTCCATGTTCTATCAAATAGTTTTGAAATTTTAAGTCCAAATACTCTCCACCTCGATCAGATCGAAGTGTTTTAATGGTCTTACCTAACAAGTTCTCAACTTCAGTCCTGTACTCCTTGAACTTTTCAAGGGCTTTAGACTTATGACTCATTAGGTATAAATAACCATACCTTGAATAATCATCTATGAAAGAGATGAAATATTCATACCCTCCTCGAGCTCTTACATTCATTGGACCACAGAGATCCATATGTACGAGTTCTAAGGGCTCCTTGGCACGATAACCTTTTCTAGTAAAAGGTCGTTTGGTCATCTTACCTTCGAGACATGACTCACATGGAGGTAAAGTACCATCTTCTAACTGGCTTAGAAGTCCGTTCTTAACCAATCTCCCAATCGTATTGAGATTTATGTGGTCAAGTCTCAAGTGCCAAAGATAGGTACTTTGAGAAACTTTTTGCCTTTTTGGTTGAGTCTCAGCTGTTTTAAACATTTCATTGTTCCAAATAGCCCTAGACTCTATTGGTCTGAAGACATACAAATTGTTCTCCATTTTTGCAGAACATATATCAGCACCCCTTTTAGTAATGAAAGCTTCATTCACAGAAAAGGACACTGAATACCCTTGTTCTAGCAAACAAGAAATAGAAATCAAATTTCTTTTTATTCTGGGAACTATATATACGTTATCTAATAACATATAGCGTTCCCTGGAGAAGAACACTTTAATATCTCCCACTGCTTTAGCTGAAATGAGCTCCCCAGTCCCAACTCTGAGAGTCATTTCCCCAGCATCCAACTGTTGCGAGGAGCTCATTCCCTCAAAGGAAGAGCATACGTGATGAGTGGCACCTGAATCTAGGATCCAGGCCGTGTCATCATTTTCCATTATACACGTTTCAATGATCAATAAATCAAATTTATTTTCATTGAGATGTGCTAAGCAGTCTATGTCATATTCATCATGAACAATTTAGGATAAATTAGACATATGGGCTTGAGGACCGTCCTCAGTTAAGACCAATTCCACGCATTTAGTGTTTAGGTTCATTTTCTTAGTTGTATTAGAAATACCAGTTTTGTAGTTGGCGTTATTCGAGGCATATAAAGAACGTTTCATTGCTGAGAACAAACAAACTAACTTAATAAGTATTGTTACATTAACCCATTACACAAAATAATATTATTATTTTAATCCAATCAATTTAGCAAAAGTAATGATCAACCCATAGAATAAACATTCATTTTGCAACGATACTTCAGAGGTTTAGAACAACTGCTACCGTGGGGTAGTCAGCTACTCCTCCTCTGAATTGAGACAATCTCAGCTAATCCATATTCCCGGAATAACTCATATTCCAATAGTTCTTAGCTACCGTTTTTTCGGTCAGGAAATTATTAACACCTTAACAATTTCCCATAAGTGTGACCCTCCATTTTTCAGATTTCAGAGGTCGGCCCCAACAATGCTACCGTAGCGAAAGTCAAAGTCGGAAATGGACCTAAGAAACCCTATCCATTTCTGGAGTTTGCGTTATTCCGACTCCCATGATCAAGCCCTCTGTAGGGTGATCGCTCCCAAGGCGACTCGCAGGCAGATCATTGGGATCTCACGGTGCAACCTAATGGAGGAGACCGTAGGATACGTTGACACGTTTCTGCTCCCACTTACTATAAAATACTCCCTCATTCACCTTGATATTGATTCATGCAAACACCATCCGTAGGGGGTCACTCCCAGGGTGACTCGAGGCCAAGCATGAACCTCACGTTGTGAACTTTTGAGGACGTGAGAGCAAAACTTGATTTATGAAAACCTTGTTTTGATATATTTCCTCCCACTAAGTATTTTTATAATTATAGGGTTTATTACTTAGGTAAATTTCGGCTAAGTGAATCTATCTAAGTCTATGCCTATATATAACTTTTATATATATAGGTCTTTTCTCTAATGTCTAGGTGGATTAAACACTTTTAATTACCTAGAGACATTGCATGCTAATATAACTATGGTTAATTCAACTCAAGTTCCGGCTCATTTCCCAGGTAGCAGGTGTTCCGTAAACCGTCATCTTAAGTACCTCCAGCCTTAGACAGAACTTTACCGGTAGAGTTCCGTTATAACCAATAGTTGTGATAAATCTTTACTCTAAAGATCTAGGTGAATTAAACTCTTTTAATTGACCTAGTGATATTGCATGCTAACATAACTATGGTTAATTCAACTCAAGTTCCGAGTCAGTTCCCAGGTAGCAGGTGTTCTGTAAACCGTCATCTTAAGTACCTCCAGCCTTAGACAGAACTTCATCGGGAGAGTTCCCTTATAACCATAGTAAAGTAAACTCTTTACTCTAAAGATCTAGGTGAATTAAACTCTTTTAATAAACCTAGTTGCATGCTAACATTTAACTATGATTAATTCAACTCCGGTATTCCGGGTTAGTTCCCAGGTAGGAGGTGTTCCGTAAACCGTCATCTTAAGTACCCCCAGCCTTAGACAGAACTTAACCGGTGGAGTTCCCTTATAATCATAGTAATGTTTTTCCTACTTAGTCAATTAAAACTATTTTTAATTCTAAGTAAGAAAATAATTCTAATCCTATTAGAATTATAATGAGCTTAGGTCTAATTAATTTTAAACATTTTAAAATTAATACATTTTAACCTAAGGTCCTATGTTTGCATGCAACTCTTTGTTATAGGTTGACGGTTTCTAATCAATTTTATAACTTATTATAAAATTTTAATGATTAGCCCTATAACATGATTCTATGGTGTTGGAAAAATAACAATCATATTCTAATTATTAAACACCACATTATTATGACGCCGATAACGATAATATAACGATTATATTAATCTAAGGTGGTGTCATCCTTCATGCAATTTCAATTTCATTTAATTACTATCGATTATATTAATTAAACATCCACGAAATTAAATTACATGAAATTTGACATTAATATAATATAATTCTTATATTAATCTAATTAATGTCATGCTCAATGCTATTCCATTTTCATTTAATTAATATAACATTTTATATTAAAACATACATGAAAACAAGCATTGATATATATTGATTATTTTCATTCATAATATAACTAATTATATTAATTCTCATGAAAATAATCCTAAGCTTGCATGCTACATTAATAAAATATAATAATTATATTTAGCTAAATTAATGTCATGCATCATGCTTCACCAATTTCATATATTGATTATATTAAATAACTCATGAAATTAAATTCATGCATAATTACCATACATTATAACAATTATAACATAAATATGCATGAAAACTTGCTTAACCTATGGTGGGAATTTAAGCTATATGACATCCATAAAGCAAATAAATAGCAATTGAACCGGTTAATTTTGGCCCCTAGGATAAAATAAAGCATAAATTACAATAATTATAGCTAAATTCTATCCTAAAAGTCCTTCTGCAGCTCCAAATACTGGTCTAGACCGTCCGAACTGACCCGAACCACTTCGAACCAGCTACGAAAACCACGAACCGAGCCAAATTTCAGCTGAACCGGACAAAATCGGTCCTAGCCGCAGTCCGCGTGAACCGTGCCCAACAGCCTTGAACCGTCCTGTTGTGAATTTCTAGCGCGTGCTGTAATCGTGACAGCGTCACAATTTTTCCGATTTTTATCTCATAAAAACCTATTCTAGACCCGGACTTACATAAGACTCGATTTTACATAAAATACCCGAAACACCGGGCCCTTACATGATCAAATCACATAAAAACAGTAAAATCTATGGCCATAAAATTAACCTAAACAGTTCAATGCAAATAATACATACATTATGTATTAATCAATCCCACCAATAGCCAATGCAAATTTTAGAGAAACAAAATTAGATCTACGATTGGCTCTGATACCAATTGAAGGATTGGAATTCCATAATTCCGTAAAGCGGAAGCGTGATTGGGACCGATTCGTAATTAATTTTGTTTAATCTAAAATACCAATACATTGGCAATAATATTAGAACTATTCTAAATATATATTAAGGCTAAGCATACAAAAATATTAGATCTAAATCTAATTTATAAAGTAACAAATTACTTACTCTCGTTGACGACTCAGATTAAAATCACCAACTACTTGTGAATTAATCACGAACTAGAGTGAACACCACCACTATGGCTACACCGGTATGACTCTGAGACTTCTAGAGGCAGGAGACTTGTGGGAGCCTTTGGGAGAATTCTCTGAGAGTAGGAGAATGAATGGGATACCTTTCACCCCACCCCAGGGGTCCTATATATAGTAAAGGCCAAGACCTTTTTCCTAATAGGAAAAGGGAGACCTTTTCCTAATAGGAAAAAGTCTCTAATTTTAATAAATAATTAATTAATTCCATAATTAATTAATTTCCCAATTAAATATCATATATTTAATCTTAGGGATTTTATTAAAATTAAAATTAATATGAATCCAATTCATATTAAATTTATTTGAACTTTTTCAAATATTTTCTTTCCTAATAGGAAAAGGTCTCTAATTTTAATAAATAATTAATTAATTCCTAATTAATTAATTTACCCAATTAAATATGATATATTTAATCTTAGGGATTTTATTTAAATTAAAATTAATATGAATCCAATTCATATTAAATTTATTTGAACTCTTTCAAATACTTTCTCTCAAGAATTAATTTTTTTTTTAAATTAATTCAAAAATTATATTATAAAGTTTCATAAACTTTATATTATAATGCATCAATATACATTATACGATTCCCCAAATAAATAGAACACTTTCAATTTACAATTTATACTTAATTGCCTCAAGTCTCTTTACGAGCTACCAGTGGGACCTAATGGACCTACAGATCAAAAGCTCCAACGATACGAGACTAACTGGCCAAACTCATTGACCAAGTTTAGTCAACATTCGTTAACTGTGGGTCACTCCATTAAAGACCCACAGTTGCACTCTTCTCACTATAGAATATTTCTGTGTCCACGGATATCGACCAAGCAGTAAGTCAATCATTCACATGTGTTCGTAACACCAGCTGGGTCAAATTACCGTTTTACCCCTGGGTTACCTCTGGTTCCTTAAGTACCACTGATTCCTCTAATGAACAAGTTGTTTAGGGTCCAACCACTAAACAGGAGTTCCTCTCACGCTAGGAGAGGACGACACGCCTTTGTTCAAGCCCTAGAATCAGCCCTTAAGAGAACACACATCTACTTACCCCAATAGGGGAAGGAGTGAATTCCATCTTGTACTGTTATGTTCCCAGCCCCCATTCGGTCTTGCCCTTGAAATGGTAGGCTTATTGAGTCGGCAAACTGGCCACTCTCACCCATACAAATCTAAGGACAGTCCCTCCTGAAAGGGGTTCATAACAGACTCAGGATTGAGATTGAGTTACCTAGGTCATCCTATTGAAATAAAAACCTAAACTAGTTAACGGCGTTACATCTAGTGGTTACTATTTCGCGGTCCGGTCTTATGCAAACTCATTGCATAGGATACCCCCACCCGCATGTCTCCTACATGGATGCTTTGGATCATTGCATCTGTATCGAATACAAGGTGGGCCGTATCACATAGTGTCACCAGGATAAGGTACCCAGCCTTATCCCTATACTATAGACCATTTAGGTTGTTACTTGGACACTGATCCCCGTATGTCCTCACATACTAGTCCAAGTTTCATTTAAACAACCTTGGATCTTAGTTTATTGGATTTAGGATTTATTAATGCAAACTCGATTATTCAATAACCAAATTACTGAATTACTCAAATAACACTTTATTGAGATTGATTAATTTGTTTCATTTACTATCTACGAGTTTTAGGGCATAAAACCCAACACTAAAGACTTAAGGAGCAAGATGTAACGTCAGGGGTAAAACGGGCATTTGACCTGGCTCTAGGTACGAACAACCTGTGAAGGGCCAACTTACTAATCATGGTTATATCGGATGGATAGAAATATATCTACAGTGAGGGGAGTTCAACTATCGGGCTATAGTGGAGTGTACCGGTAGTTAACGAATGTTGGTTAACTAAGTTAAAAGGGTTTAACTAGTTAATCTCGAATCGTTGGAGCCCATGATCTGTAGGTCCATTAGGTCCCCCTGCTAGGTCATACAGAATAAACCTTAGAACATATGTGATGAGAAAGTTTGAAACGTTCAAACTCAAATTAGGGAGTTGTCGTTAAGTTATTTAAATATTCGGATAATGTATTCAATACAATATTTCGGTTTGGATATGGATAGGGATTCATATTAGAAACTGGGATTGAGAGAAAGTGAGAATTGGTGCAAATATTTAATTTAATATTTGATATTAAATTAAAACAGTTATTATTAATTAAAATGTTTAATTAATAAATAAAATTAATTTTAATTTGGTGAATTAAAATTGAATTAGTGGATTTTGTTGAAATTTAATTGAAAATTCAATTTCAATTAATTTTAAATCCAAGAGGCCAATTGTGTAATCTTGCCACAAAAATCCATTTGCTTTCTCATCTCCAAGACACATCCTTGCACACCTCATTAAAAGACAATGAATTGTCTTAATATTGGGGATGAAAATGCATGTCTTGCATTTATAAAAGAAAGGATTGAAAGGCTGAGAGTTGATGATGCTTGCTGGAATTTTGTTTTCTTCACAAAACATCTCCAAAGAAACTCTCTAAAAAACCCATCTCGTTCTTCACTAAATTCATCACGTTCTTGACTCCCACAACTCGTTCTAAGGCCGGAGAATAACGGGGATGACTCTTGTGGTCGTCTACAACCGGTTTATACAAAGAATTCATCCACGGATTGTTTCATTTTCGATTTAAAAGGTTGGTAACTTTGAAACTCTGTTTTTGGTTCAAAGTTTTGCATGTTTTCATAACTAAAATTAAAGGTAATTTGAGTGTTTCGATCCGAATTGCTTCCGCTTGTGTATTATACACTTCTTCATTTTTGTCCACTCGATATAACCATGATTAGTAAGTTAATCCTTCGTAGGTTGTTCGTAACTATAGCTAGGTCAAACGATCCGTTTTACCCCATATAACACTTCTTGTTCCTTAAGTGCACTGGTCCTCTAATGAACAATTTGTTTATGGTCCAACCACTAAACAGAATCCCTCTCATGCCAATGAGAGGGTGGGGCCCCTTGTTGAAGCCTCGGAGTCAGCACTTAAGGCAACAACCTTTCTACTATCCCTAGTTCGGGTATGAGTGAATTTAATCTTGCAATACTATGTCCCCAGCTATTCATCCAGTCTTAACCCCAAAATGGTAGGCTTATTGAGCGGCGTTGTTGAGGCACTCTCACCCATGCAGATCAAAGGATAATCCCAAACAAATAGGAGTTCATAGTAAGCTCAGGATTAAGATCGAGTTGAAGGAGTATACGAGACTCATGCAGAAGTGATTTCGATTGAGAGCCTCTCAATTTCATTAATTTTACAAACCAAAACATGCATGCAAGCTAAGTATATGTTTTACCAACCTCTTTGGATGAAATCAACGAGCTCCGTGGATGAATCTTCAACACGAACACAACGAGGACAACCACCGTGATCTTCCCCGCTATCCTCCGGCCTTAGAACGAGTTGTGGGACTCTTTTAAGTGATGAATTTGGAAAGGAGAAAGTGAGAAAACTCACTGGTTGAAAGAGTTTGAAGTTGTGAACTTTTAGCCAAAAAATTTAGCAAGCAAGAAGAAGTCCTCAGTGTGTTTTTCTTCCTTTTATAGAACCAGCACATGCAAGACTAAGCTTGCTATGGAGGACAACCCAAAGCGAGGGATTTTAGGTGTCAATGCTTGGTGAAGAGCATTATCAAAGTTATGGGTTTAGGTGTCTTTATATGAATGAAATTTGCACCTTGCAAAATTTCGTAAAATGAATTTCATGAATTCATTTAAAAACTAATAAAAATAATTAATTTACGTCAATTAAACACTTTAATTAATCATAACTTATTTAATTTAATATTAAATATTAAATTAAAGATTCACACCAAACCTGACATCACTTAATCCCGGTTTTCTTGGAATATGAATTCTTATTCATACATACAACATTTAAATCATATTTAAATATTTCCAACTCTTTCAATATATATATATATATATATATATATATATAGTTTAATCCATAATTAAACTATTACATTAAATATATCGAATATAATTAACATTAACTCCCTAAATCGAATTTGAATGTTTCATATTCTCTCATCACTTTGTTCTAAGGTTTATTCCGAATGAGCTAGCAAGGGGACCTAATGGACCTACAGATCATGGGCTCCAACGATTCGAGAATAACCAGCTAAACTCATTAACCTAGTTATTCAACGTTCGTTAACTACCGGGACACTCCACTATAGCCCGATAGTTGAATTCCCCTAACTATAGATATATTTCTATCAACCCAATATAACCATGATTAGTAAGTTGATCCTTCATAGGTCGTTCGTAACTACAGAAGGTCAAAAGTCAATTTTACTCGTGAAGTTACTTCTAGTTCCTTAAGTCCCACTGATCCTCTAATGAACAATTGGTTTGTGGTTCAACCAACAAACCTAATCCCTCTCGGTTAATGAGAGAGCGGGATCCCTTTGTTCAAGCCATAGAGTTAACACTTAAGGGAACGAACTACCTACTATCCTTAAAAGAGATAGGATTGAATTCTGTCTTCCAGGACTATGTCCCCAGCTATCTACACGGTCTCATTGATAGGGAGCATAGCTAGCTAGTTTTCCCTAATTATTTTAGCTAGTCTTTTATAATTAAATGGCCAAAATTATGCGTTTATGTGTTGTATTTGTAGGAATATATTTTTGAGCTAATTCGATGTTCGGGCTGCGAAAAGAGGCCGAAGAATGAAAAAAGAATCAAATTTGAAAGATTGAAAATTGGCCCAACCGCAGACCAACGTCGGGACACTAGTCTTTGAGCGTCTCGATGCTGCACTTTCCATTTCTGATTAGGCGCGAACAGGTCACAGCATATCGGCGCTGTGTGTTTTTCCATTCCAGATTTTGCGATAAGGCGACAGCGTCGCGACGCTGTAACGATTTTTTCAGCTATAAATATTTTGCGATTAGGTCTGATTTGGGGACTTGTTTTGGGGAGATTTTGAGCCGAAAACAGAGAGAAAAGCCCTCTTTGGAAGCTGAAGCAAGTGGTGGAGAGCGGGATTGAAGACTTTGTTCGTGGAGATCGTGACAGGGACGTGCGGTCTCGGCCACCTAGTGTTTAATCTTCTTTCCCTCTTACTTTAGTTAGTTTTAATGGATTTTTCATGCTTAGTTGATCTTGTAATGCCATGTATGAGTAGCTAAGTTTGTTACTTAGGGATTGATGTAGTCTTTTTGGTTTATGGATTGATTTATGGGTTGAATTGTGCAATTGTTTTATGTTTGTATTCTTAATTTAATTCTTTCAATTAATTGGCCATTAGTTGAATGATCTAAGTGTTGAGTCTTGCTCGGGAGAGGGGATTTAGCGTAGACTTAATTAAGATTGCATGACTAAAGTAGAATTTCTAAAATCGTGACGGAATTTAGAGTAACTTTAGAATTGGTCAAAAAGAACTAAATGCCTTGCATATTAAAGAACTTAGATATGGATATCAAGTTAGTTAATTTGCACGAGAATCAATTATACTCGGGAGAGGTAGTTTTGATTAAAGGTTCTTAGACTCATAAAACCATTGTGCGTTATAATTCATTCCCTAAAATCAATCCTAGATTAAATTGACGAAATCAATTCCCTAAGTATTCTCTCAATTGAATTTCACATCTTTAATTTGCAATTCCGTAGTTTCTAAAATTCACTATTTTTTGGTCCCTAAATAAAATTGAGCAAGAATATTCATGGTAGTTAATCTAACTTAAAAATCCAATCCAGAAGACGACACTCGATTTCAAAATCACTTTATTATTACTTGACCCGTGCGCTTGGGGTAGGAAAATTCCACATCAAGTTTTTGGCGCCGTTGCCGAGGACTGACACATTTAGTTAGATTAATATTGTGAAAAAATTGTTTGGTCTTAATTTAGGGTGTATTTTTACTTTCCTAGGTTGATTGCATTTTTTTCCTTATTTTTTTTCTTAGTTTAGTATTTTTCTCATGTTTGTGTAATTTTTCCTTTTTTGTTTTTTTTCCATATTTGCCTTTGTTTTCCTTAATTAGTTAGTATTTTCCTTTTCTCGATTATATTTTTCCATATTTAGATTAATTGTTTTCTTTTCTAGTTTCTTTCCTTAATTGTTTTCTTTCCTTTTTTATTTTCTTTCGTTTTTAGGGTAGTTTAGGTTGTGTATGCAAAGGAATAGGGAATTGACTTTAGTACCTTTGGATCCCGAGATCGAGAGAACAATTTGTAGGGTTCGAAGGGAGAATAGAGAAATATTCAAATGGTCGACCCCAATTCCACCTGAGGAGCTTAAGCCTATTAGAGACTACTTTCAGCCTGTGTTTCAAGGGCAACAATCGGGGATTGTCTATGCCCCGATCAATACCAACAACTTTGAGCTAAAGACCGGTCTCATTCAGATGGCTCGAGATTGTGCTTATAGAGGATCGCCCACCAAGGACCCAAATTCTCATCTAAAATCCTTCTTAGACATTTGTGGGACGGTAAAAATAAATGGAGTTTCTGAGGATGTCATCTGCTTACGCTTGTTTCCTTTTTCTTTGCAGGATAAAGCACGAGATTGGTTGCAGTCTATTCCCACTAGAAGCATCACCACCTGGGATGCTTTGGTCCAGGCCTTTCTGAAGTAATTTTTCCCTCCTGCAAAGACGGTCAAGCTGAGGACCGAGATTGGGACGTTCCAGCAACAATTTCACGAGCAGTTATTCGAGGCATGGGAGCGTTACAAAGAGCTGTTGAAGAAGTGCCCCCAGCATGGATATCCTGATTGGTTGCATATTCAATTATTTTATAATGGTTTAAATCCAAGTACTAAGACTATTGTTGATGCAGCTGCAGGTTGGACTATGTTGTCCAAAACAGTTGAGAACGCTAGAACTTTGCTGGAGGACATGACCACCAATAGCTATCAGTGGCCATCTGAACGATCTGCACCGAAAAAGATTGTTGTTGGAGTTTTTGAAATCAATAACGTAAGTGCACTTCAGGCCCAGATGTCTTCCCTCGCTAATGCTTTTCTGAAATTTTCAGGTACAAGGAGTGCACAGTAAATTGAATCAGCAGCTGTTTTAGCATTTCAGTCTCAAGAGGAGACCATCGAACAGGTTCAATACGTATCAAATTTTAATTCTATGGGATATAATAATAATTCTACATCTACACACTATCACCCTAATAATAGGAACCATGAAATTTTTTCTTATGCTAATAATAAGAATGTTCTTAAACCTCCTGGTTTTGCCCCTCAAACTCAAGAAAATAAAAAATCTTTGGAGGATCTTGTTGGAGCTTTCATTGCAGAGTCTAGTAACAGGACAAACAAGTTGGAGGAGGCAGTCATTGCCTTCAACACCACAGTGAACGATCAAAGTGCAGCCATAAAAAACATTGAGACTCAGCTGGGACAGTTGGTAAGTGTTGTAAACACCATGAACAAAGGTAAGACCCCAGTTGAGCAGGAGAAAACCCATATGGAGTATTGTAAGGCTATTACTGTGCACTAGAAGGAGGTTGAAGAGGAGCCTGAGTCTGAGGAGTATGACACGCCTACTGATGAAGCTGAGGAGGACACATCATCAGATGAAGCTAAAAAGCCTGAACCTCAAAGAAAAGAAGATGAAAAAGAAAAAGAAGAATAATCAGGTTCAGTTTGATAAATTTATGAATTCTTTTAAGAATCTAAACATTAATATTCCCTTTTCAGAGGCGCTAGAGATGCCCCAGTATAACAGGTTCATGAAGGAATGGCTGGCAAAGAAGAGAAAGGAAAAGAAGGTTGACACAGTCTATCTCTCCTCAACATGCAGCGCTAGAGTTCAGCAAAAGGTACCTGAAAAAGTAGCGGATCCAGGGAGTTTTTCTGTTCCTTGTAGCTTTGGTACTTATTCTTTTAGAGCGTTGTGTGATTTAGGCGCTCGCATCAATATTATTCCTTTATCATTGTGCAAAAAGTTAGATATAGGTGAGATTAAATCTACTCCTGTTAGGCTCCAATTGGTTGATCAGTCTGTAGTTAGACCAGTTGGCATAATAGAGAATGTTTTAATCAGAGTAGGTAGATTTTTCCTCCCTATTGATTTATATGTCATGGATATGATGGAAAATCCTTCAATGCCTGTCATACTAGGAAGACCATTCCTCACTACTGGGCGAGTTATTATTGATATTGAGTGCAGAGAGCTCACTGTTAGAGTCCATAATGGAAAGGAGATATTTAAAGCAGTGGAAGACTATAAAGATCGTTCTGAAGCGCTCGTGATGGGCTACCGGAAAGGTGCAAGCAAAAGCACCTCTGGTTGATTCAAAGAAAAGAAGCCTCCTTGATTCATCACGTTCAACACGTCGAGCTAATGACGTTAGACAAGCGCTTATGGGAGGCAACCCAAGTTAGTTCAGTTGTGTTTTTGTTTTTTGAGTTTGATTTGCCTTTTGTTTTTGTTTTGTAGGTCTTGTGATCCCGTGGCTCTTGGCTTGCAGGCTTCCATTAAGAGGGCTTCATCATTCCAGGGCAGTATTGTTCACCCCTTCCACTCGTAATTTGTTCTCATGCTTGATTATGCTTTATTTTCTTTATACATTGAGGACAATGCATGTTTTAAGTTTGGGGGTGGAATATCATGTTTGTGGAGCCCTTAAGCATCTGAGTTCGGGCTATAGTTTTCAGTTTTCTTTGAATTTAGCATATGGTTGTTTTCTGGATGCTATTTTTGCATGACTATGATTTCCTAGGATAGGCTTCATTGTCAATTTTCAAGCTTTCGATGAGTTGTAAGCATGAGTGCCCAAAAAGGGAGACTTATTAAACTTTTTCTAGGAGATGTCTTGCATGAGTAGAGTATTTGTCTTGGCTAGGTTTGGATTCGAATGATTAGGAGCGAATTATTAGGTTCATAAGCTTGTTGTCACCTCGGTAGGTGTAGGGAAGAGCTAAAGAGTTAATTTTTTGCAAATTAGCATGTTTAATCTTGCCTAGGAGGAAAGAAAAGAATATGTGCTTATTATGCTCATAAAGAAAGATCATTCTTGTTGTTACAAATTGAAAAAAAAAAAGTCATGACTTATGCGCGCAATGCGATGTTTAATAAAGCTTAGGCAAAAAGAGCTATCCCTATTGTGATTAGTTAGGCCAACCAAACGGTAAAACTTGGGTTATGGGTCCCTGCAATAGGTGTGTGAAAGCTAGTGCCACATATAAATGCATGTTGTAATTTTCAATTATAAGCACCTAAGTATGGAGGAAAACAAACTAATTTGTTCCATTGACTCGTTAGTGAATCCTTAGTGCCAGTGTAGAGGGAAGATGAGTTGAGAGTTTAGTAATCCAATCCTGGGCTAGTAGAGCCTGATCTCGTTGAGTTAGATCTCCCTTGTAAAAGTTAATTTTGGAAAACTTTTGATTTGTCTCCCTCATTGGTCCTTTTGTGCATGTCTCTTGATTGCTTGATTATTGACTTTTGAGCCTTGACGATTAAGTCATGTTTGTTGCATCCATTCTTCCATTGTATGCTCGATTTTTAGTTTGCTCGAGGACTAGCAAAAGCTTAAGTTTGGGGGTGTTTGATAGCGAGCATAGCTAGCTAGTTTTCCTTAATTATTTTAGCCAGTCTTTTATAATTAAATGGCCAAAATTATGCGTTTATGTGTTGTATTTGTAGGAATATATTTTTGAGCTAATTCGATGTTCGGGATGCAAAAACAGGCTAAAGAATGAAAAAAGAATCAAAGTTGGAAGATTGAAAATTGGCCCAATTGCAGAGCAGCGTCGGGACGCTGGTCTTTGAGCGTCTGGACGCTGCACTTTCTATTTCTGATTAGGCGCGAACAGGTCACAGCGTCTCAACGCTGTGTTTTTCCATTCCAGATTTTGCGATAAGGCGACAGCGTCGCGATGCTGTAACGATTTTTTCAGCTATAAATATTTTGTGATTAGGTCTGATTTGGGGACTTTTCTTGGGGGAGATTTTGAGCCGAAAACAGAGAGAAAAACCCTCTTTGGAAGCTGAAGCAAGTGGTGGAGAGCGGGATTGAAGACTTTGTTCGTGGAGATCGTGACGGGGACGTGCGGTCTCGGCCACCTAGTGTTTAATCTTCTTTCCCTCTTACTTTAGTTAGTTTTAATGGCTTTTTCATGCTTAGTTCATCTTGTAATGCCATGTATGAGTAGCTAAGTTTGTTACTTAGGATCCCTAAAATTTTAGGCTTATTGAGTTGGCGATGATGAGCCACTCTCACCCATACAAATCAAAGGATAATCCCGAATAAACAAGAGTTCATAGTTAAATCAAGATTAAGATTTGAGTTACCTAGGTCATCGCACTTCAAATAAGTTAGATTCAACAATAAACAACGTTATAGAGTAAAAGTGACTCATTTCTTGGTCCTGGTCTTATGCAAACTCATTGCATAGGATGCCCCCATCACATGTTTTCACATGAACGATTTAGGATGACATCGTCTGTACTAAATACAAAGTGGGTGCGTCTCATTGTGTCCTTAGGATAAGGTACCCAGCTTTATCCCTATACTATAGACCGTTTAGGCTATTAGTTGAACTTGATCCACTTTTATGTCACTACATAAAGTTCAAGTGTTCATTCCATTGCTCGGGGTTCTTAGTTTATTGAATTTAGGTTAAATAACAAGTAATTCACTTTATTCAATAATACTTTTACTGGATAACCTCAATAACATCTTTATTATAAAATAGAATATGTTCATGTTTACAAACCACGAGTTTTAGGACATAAAACCCAACAAACTCCCACATGGACTAAAACTCTAGTGGGATTATAAACTATTGAGTGTGAGAAAATATAAATACCTTAAACTAGGGCATCAAACCCATGCTATTTCTCCCACTTGCCCTAGTATTACAAAGCTCGTAGTCCTAGACTCATCTAGGTGACCCTCAAACACTTTAGCCGTGAGAGCTTTACTAAATGGATCAGCCCTGTTGTGCTCCGAAGCTATCTGCTGGACAATCCCGTCCCCTCGTTGCACGATCTACCTGATGAGATGATATTTGCGCTCAATGTGTTTTCCTCGCTGATGGCTCCTTGGTTCTTTAGAGTTTGCAACTGTTCCACTGTTATCACAATATAGAGTGATGGGCATATGCATATTTGGAACGACTTCCAAATCGGTCAAGAACTTCCTAAGCCATACTGCCTCTTTCGCTGTTTCACAAGCAGCTACATATTCAACCTCCATGGTGGATTCAACAATACAACCTTGTTTTATACTCCTCCACACTACCGCTCCCCCGTTCAGAGTGAACACATATCCCGATGTTGATTTCCTCGAATTGATATTGGTTTGAAAATCTGAGTTAGTGTATCCTGCAAGGATCAGATCCTTAGCACCATACACGAGTGAATAATCCCTCGTTCTCATAAGATACTTGAGGATGTTCTTAACAGCAGTCCAATGAGCATGTCTCAGATTGGACTGATACATGCTGACTATTCCCATAGCATAACATATGTCGGGCCGCATACATAACATGACATACATCAAACTTTCGATCGCTGAAGCATAGGGAATGCGTCTCATATCCTCAACTTGTTGAGGTGTCTTACGACATTGTTCCTTCGACCAATGAACCCCATGCCTAAAAGGTAATAAACCCTTCTTAGAGTTATGCATCGAATATCGTATCAACATTTTGTCAATGTAGGATGCCTGAGACAACGCTAGCGTTTTATTCTTTCGATTCCTTACGATTTGAATTCCTAGAACAAACTGAGCCTCACCCAAATCTTTCATTTGGAACTGGGTCACCAGGCATTGCTTTATGTCAATCAAGAATCCTACCTCATAACCAATGAGTAGGATATCGTCTACGTATAATACAAGGAAAGCTACTGTAGTGTTGACAATTTTCTTGTAGACACAAAGTTCATCAATGTTCTATTCGAAGCCATAAGATTTGATTGCAGCATCAAACCTCATATTCCAGGATCTTGAAGCTTGTTTTAACCTATAAATGGATCGTTTAAGTTTGCAAACTTTTTGCTCTTCGCCCTGGATTATGAATCCCTCTGGTTGAGTCATATAGATACTTTCTTCAAGATTGCCATACAGAAAGGCTGTCTTGACATCCGTTTGCCAAATCTCATAATTATAAAACGTGACAATGGATAAGATTATTCTAATTGACTTAAGAATGGCAACGGGGGAGAAGGTTTCTTCGTAGTCAACCCTTTCCCGCTCGGTATAACCCTTTGAACAAATTTGGCTTTAAAGGTTTGAACCTTACTCGTCTGGTCTCGTTTTCGTTTGTAGATCCACTTGCAACCAATAGGTTTGACCCCATCGGGCTGCTCTACAAGTTCCCAGACTGACTTGATGTACATTGACTACATCTCAAGGTCCATGGCTTTAATCCACTGGTCCTTGTCTATATCAACCATTGCTTGTTTATAAGTCAATGGATCCTCAATGTCGTCATCTATCATGACGACTTGAGTTTCTGTTAAACCCATGTAACAGTCAGGTTGTATTATAATCCTCCCACTACGTCGAGGCATTCTCAATTCCTCATAAGTATGAAAATGGTTGGAAGGACCAGCTTGATGAACAACTTTTGTTGTCTTATCTATAGCTTGTTCAGAAATCTCATTTAATACTAGTTTGCTTCGTGGTTGATGATTCCTAATGTGGTCTTACTCGAGGAGCGTAGCATTTGTCGATACAAGTACCTTATTCTCTTGAGGATCATAAAAGAATCCACCTTTTATTTGCTTAGGATATCCTACAAAAAGGCATACTTTTAAACGACGTTCCAATTTCTTTTGTTTTTGTACTAGTACGTGGGTCAGGCAACCCCAAATTCTGAATTGATGTAAACTGCCTTTACTTCCTCTCCATAACTCATAAGGTGTTCCAGGAACACTCTTTGAGGGAACCATGTTCAGAATGTGTACGACAGTCTGTACTACATATCCCCATAATGAATCAGGAAGTTGAGCATAGTTCATCATTGATCAAACCATGTCTAATAAGGTTTTGTTTCTCCTTTATGATACACTGTTTTGTTGAGGTGTACAAGGGGCCGAGAGTTGAGACGTGACTCCATGTTCTATCAGATAGTCCTTGAATCGTAAGTCCATGTACTCTCCACCTCGATCAGATCGAAGAGTTTTAATCGTTTTACCTAACAGGTTCTCAACCTTAGCCTTATACTCTTTGAATTTTTCAAGAGCCTCAGATTTTTGATGCATTAGATAAAGATAGCCATACCTTGAATAATCATCAATAAAACTTATGAAATATTCATACCCTCCTCGTGTTTTGACGTTCATTGGACCACAGAGGTCGGAATGCACGAGTTCCAAGGGTTCTTTGGCCTTATAACCTTTTTCAGAAAAAGGCCGTTTGGTCATTTTTCCTTCAAGACAAGACTCACATGGTGGTAATGAGTCATCTTCCAACAGACTTAGAAGTCCACTCTTAACCAATCTATTAATCCGATTGTGATTTATGTGGCCTAGTCTTAGGTGCCATAGATAGGTATCAGGAGAAACCTTTTCGCCTTTTATTTTGAGTCTCAGCTGTTTTAAACATCTCAATATGCAAAACAACTTTCATTTGAGTTGGTGATAAATGCCCAAAAGGTAGTTATTTAGGCCTCATTTTTATAGGGATTTGTGTGTCTTTTGTGCTTAATAGGGTTGGTTTTAGATATATATTACATGTTTTAACCCATTTGGAAGAATGGAAGCTTTGGAAATCCTTTTGTGCAGAATCTGTTGCTGGGCGACTGGAGGGAGCAAATTCTGTGCTGCAGCAAAACTGGGAGCAGAACTGCCACGTCACAGCTCGTTAGCCAATTTCATGAACCGACTTCTGTTGAATTATTTTCGGGATAAAGGAGCAAGGAGAGCCCTACACGTGTCCATGTTGACCTAATTCAAGCCTCCTACCACCTCTATAAAAGGAGATAGCCGCCCAAGTCAAATGGATTTCCAACTTTCCTTGGAAGCCGAGTAGTATAGAGAGATTGGAGATTACCAAGAACACCATCATCCGCAAGCTGATTAAGGAGATTATTATTTTCTTTATTATCTTGTGATTATGGACATGCCTACTCAGATTGTAATTCGTGTTCCCATGCTTATTATGAACTAAGTAGCTTAGGCGTTGGTTAAGGAATATGTAGTTGTCGTGCTTAAACTCTAATAATATTTATTGATTATTGCATCTTGGTTAATTGTTGTGCTTGTTTCTATTTTATGCCCGCTTGGCCAGCCGGTATGAATACCTCTCTCTAGTTTCAGGGATGATTTAGAGAGTGTGTGGCAATTAACCACACTATGATCATTGTGTATTGGTGAACGCCAGTGACTGAGCTAGGGATAGCCAGTTGCCTAGTGCTTGATCGGTCGCACTTCATTGGGGTTGAAACACATTCCAAAAGATCCGGAGTTCCGGGAGGAATCCGCTAATAATACTGCGAGAGTTTGCATGATCAATAATATTGCTAGAGCATCTTTTAAAACAATTACTGAACCTAACCAGCGCCTGCCTCTAATCTGTCTGCCTATTTGTTTACTTATTGTTCTGTCATTTACTTTGCTGCAGCATAATTCTTATAAAACCCAATCATTTTTATTACCTTGAAACCATTAAAAGATTCATACAAAATAGATAGAGTGGAAGCTAGTTCAGGCCTTGGATTGACAAATACTTATTACTTGCTGTGGACTGTGTATACTTGCACAGGAATTCTAGAGTCTTTTCAGATCATAACTTTACTCACTCTAGGAACCCAACAGTTGGTCTTAATACAAATAAGTTATTTTTCGAGATGTGCAAAACAAATTTGTGTGCCTCGTTTGCTAATGAACATTTCATCGGCTTCAAAAGATACTTTAGACATTTGTTCCATCAAACAAGAGATAGATATAAGGTTCCTTTTCATGTTAGGAACATACAGTACATCTTCAAGAAAAATAAATCTATCTTTGAAAACTAACTTCATTGCTCCCACTGCTTTGGCCGAGACTACCTCTCCTGTTCCAACTTTGAGAGTAACCTCGCCTTCTGCAAGCATCTCCCAGGAACTAGTTTCTAGAAAAGAGCAACATACATGATTAGTAGCCCCTAAATCAAGTATCCAGGCAGAAGCATCATTTTCCACTATGCATGTCTCTAAGACAAGCAAATCATATTCAAAGTCTTTATTGTCTTTTCTTTTTGCTTGACAGTCTCCTATGTTATTTTCATTATGAACATTTCGAGATGAACTTCACATAGGAATGTGAAAACATTTTGTAGTTTAAGACTGAATTCAAATCATTGTCTACTAGTATTGAGTTTAAATTTGATTTATGTATAACGTAGTTATTTTTAAGATCTTTATAGGCTAATATTTGTTTTAGTGAGCTAGACATGCTAAAAAAATAAAACAAATTCTATCAGTGAATTGATTTTAACCTATTTCATGGAAATAATCTAATAAAATTTAGCAAAAGTAAGAATGTACCCAAAAAAATTACTCATTATTCATTTGCAACGATACTTCAGGGGTTTAGAGCAACAACATCCGAGGGGTGATCAGCTACTCCTCCCTTGAATTGAGACATTTTCAACCAAACTCTAATGCCAGAATAACTCATATTCCGTTAGTGTTTAGTTATCATGCTTTGGTCAAGAATTTATTAACAAACTTAATTATTTCTCGTAAGTGTGACCCGCCATTTTCAGATCTCAGAGGGCGGCCCCAACAATGCTATCGAATTGGAAAGTCAAAGTTGGGAATGGTCCTAAGAAACCCTATCCATTTATGGAGTTTGCTTTGTTTCGACTCCCATGTTACGACCCTCAAATGGTTAGTTTGCTCTAGGACAATCAAGCAAATGGAACATGAGAATCTCACGGTGCATCCTAATGGAGGAGATCGTAGGATGTGCTGACACACTTCCTTCGCCCACTTACTATAATACTTTCTCCATTCACCATGTTATTGATTTATGCAAACACCTTCCGAATGGAGCAGTTGCGGTATAAGCAACATAAGACCAAGCATAAATCTCACAATGTGAACTTTAACGGAGAGCGCGAGAAGAAAATGATTTATTTTCATATACCTTTTTCCTCCCACTAAGTATTTTAAATAGTTTGGGTATATTACTTAGGTAAATTTCGGCTAAATGAATCTATCTAAGTATATGCCTTGTGAAATATGGTTTTTATTCTATTGTCTAGGTGAATTAAACCCCTTTTAATTACCTAATGTCATTTGCACGCTAATAAGATCGTGGTTCATTCAACTCAGGTGTCGGACAAGATACCGGGAGAGTTCCCTTATAACCAAAGTCTTATGTCCTACTTAACCATATTTCAAATCTATTAAAATACCAAATAAGACATTTTTCTAATCCTATTAGAAACGGTGATCATAGGTCTATAAAAATTTTAAATCGTTAAAATTAATTCACTTTCCTAAGATCTTATGTTAGCATGCAACTCTTTGTTATAGGTTGACAATTTCTATTCATTAAATTTTATAACTATTTATAACTTTTAACGAATTAGTCTTATAACATGTTTCTAACGGTGATAAAAGCGTATAACAATCAAGCATTCAAGTTATTTATGAAGCATCATTTAGAAACAACCTTTGTCTAGGTGTGCATAACGATTATACTTACGATGTCTAGGTGATAAACTATTTGACCTCACATCGCTCACACATGCTCATAAGTTCCGTAAACCGTCAACTTAAATACCTCCAGCCTTAGACAACATCTTACCGGGTGAGTTTTGTTCGTAACCTTAGCTTTACAAGATATCGACCTATTCTATGCAATTCGATCGAGTTTGAGGTTCGTTAACCCTAAGTGAGCATGCATTTTTATTGTTATAGATTTTAATGTTTATCTCGGTTTTATAACAATTATAATAGAGACAACCTCTAAAATCATCTATGCTAAGGTGGTTTCATGTCGCATGTTTGTTCGTTTTCGTTAATTAATATAACGCTTATACTAAACGATGTAAACGAAAATAAAAAAACATTTAACATGCATCTAACATGAAACCCTAAACTAAAGGAATGAAAATCCGAAAATTGGATCGAGAGCCTCTCAATTTCATTGATTTTACAAACCAAACATGCATGCAATAAGAACCGAAAACAGAGTATATGTTTTACCAACCTCTTTGGATGAAATCAACGAGCTTCGTGGATGAATCTTCAACACGAACACAACGAGGACAACCATAGTGATCTTCCCAGCTATCCTTCGGCCTTATAACGAGTTGTGAGACTCTTTTAAGTGATGAATTTGGAAAGGAGAGAGTGAGAAAACTCACTGTTTGAAAGAGTTTAAAGTTGTGAACTTTTAGGCAAAAATTTCAGCAAGCAAGAAGAAGTCCTCAGTGTGTTTTTCTTCCTTTTATAGAACCAGCACATGCAAGACTAAGCTTGCTATGGAGGACAACACAAAGGGAGGGATTTTAGGTGTCAATGCTTCGTGAACAACATTATCAAAGTTATGGGTTTAGGTGTCTTTATATGAATGAAATTTGCATCTTGCAAACTTTCCTAAAATGAATTTCATGAATTCATTTAAAAACTACTTCAAATAATTAGTTTAAGTTAATTAATCATAACTTATTTAATTTAATATTAAATATTAAATTAAATATTCACACCAAACCCGACATCTCTTAATCCCAGTTTTCTTTGAGTATGAATTCTTATTCATACATACAATATTTAAATCATATTTAAATATTTCCAACTCTTTGAATATATATATATATTCGGTTTAGGTTTAGAAAACCTTAGAACAGTGTGATGAGAGAATTTGATGCATTCAAATTCGGTTTAGGAAATTACCGTTAACTATATACGATGTACTTAACGTATTATAGTTTAATAGTAAATTGAACTATAGAGAGAGTTGAACATATTTAAATATTGCAAAAGTGTATGTGATACATGTTTCGGTTTCAATTCGAATTAGATTCATATTCAAAATTGGGATTGAGAGATCGAGATAGGCGTAAAGAATTAATTTAATCTTTTATGTTAAATTAATATAATTAATTAAATTTTTTAATTAATTATTTTAAGTTAATTTTATTTAAATTAGTTTATTTAAAATTATTTTAAATATTGATTTTAATATTAATTTTGATTAATTATTCAAGATGCAAAATGCCTCCAATTGACACCAAATACATACATTTTTCCATGAGAAAGAAACCTCCCTGGACACCTATCTCTTTCTTGATCAAGCTGTCCAATTTTTCTGAACTTATTTGCATGAGAATTGAAAATAAGAACAAAATTTCAAGTTGTTGTTGGGGTTGGTTTTTGATGAAAAAAAAAGAAAAACTCTCTCAAACTATCTTGCTTCCCTTCAAATTCATCACCGATTTGGCTCTCACAAGCCATTCTAAGGCCGTAGCATAGCGGGGAACACGCTTGTGGTTGTCCAAGGCTTGTTCGTGTTCAAAATCAACCTCATGGAGTACTTGAATTGAGCTTCGAAAGAGGTTGGTAAAAATGTGCTATGTTTTTGGTTTGTGTTTAGCATGTTTTCTTAAGTAAAATTAATGGAATTAAAGTGCTTTCGATCCAAATCGTTTCCGCACGAGTGTTCTACACTCCGCTCGCGTTATAAAATTGGGCTAATTCTAGATCATTTGGGAATATTCCCTAAAGTTTGTATCTAGAAATTAAGCCAAGCTCTTAAGTCAATAAATTAAATTTCATGAATTTAGGGAAACAAGATTTTATTAAATCTTTAATTCTCTAATTTTGGAGATTTTAAATTTTGATATTATTCTCGGGTTCAAAGGAACCAAAATTTCCTTATTTGCTAGATTTTTATTCTAAATTCCCTTGTTTCCATATTTGATTTATTAAGCCCTAGCCGCTCCTTTATTTTATTGGGTTGTTAATTAGGTGAATATGATTAAAAAAAAAAGAGATTAGAACCCTAGCCAAAATCCCTTTCTCCTTCTCCTTCACGCCGCCACCAGACCCCCGCCCATCTGAAATTGGTTCTTCTTCTCGCGCGCTTAGCAGACCCGTGAAGCCCGTCTCTCGCGCCAGTGCCGTCTCCCCCTGATTTCTATTCGTCGGTAGCTTCCCGCACGTCTCTCCTCCCCGCTACGTCGTCTTCACCTCGCGCCACATCTGGTGTTGCTGTTTGGTTCGAGCGGTAAGGCCATGTGTTCTTTTCCCTGCGGGTGTCTCCCTCACGTTCGATTCTTCTCGCGCGTGTAGCAGATCTGACCAAGATCCATCGGCCTGTGCAAGAAGCCACGACTTTCCCTTCTTCCTCTCGTTTACGACCAGCTTGTGTTCGAGGCTGTTTGAGTATTAATCGTTTGGGCACGTGCAGGTTGGTTTAAGGTTCGTTCCGGTGTGTTCAGGCTCTTTTGGTAAGATTCCATCGTCACCCATGCCTAGTTAATCGCAAATTAAGATTACCCATTCTTGTTCATTACTAGAATTGAGCGTTTAGTTTGATTTCATGATTTTCCAACGCTGTGCAGTGCCGTCTTGAACTCGAAATCATCTCGTCTCGTGACCCATCATCTGTTTGGCCATAAACTCGAACACCCATTGTCTAGGGACTCCAAACAAATGGTTTCAAGTCTCTTTGTTTGCTGGACAACACGTGTTCGAGGTTAGTCGCTCGCTGAACGGTAAATTCCAGCACCTTTTCGTTTCATTTATCAAGTCTTTTAGGTGCTTTAAATCAATTCCTAACCCCTAGTAGTCATTGCCTGTAGTTTAATCTCTTTGGGCTTTTCCAGTTGGTTCTGTTGATCGTTTAGGATCGCTTATGAGCGCTATTGTAAGTGGATTTCTACCTGTTGAGTTTGTTTCCTTGTGTGCGAGCATGTTGTGTGCTTTACTCGCTTGGTTTTAACATATGTTGTATATGTACATGATGAGTTTTGAGTATGATGAACTGCTGAGTTGATCTGACATGTTTAAAACTGTTGTGTTAAGTGTGTGGTTTTGTTGTGATTGATCGAAAGACACGAATACTATGTTGAGAGCGTGCTATTCGTTTTATGTGTTTTTATGACATAAAACATATTTGGAATGTGCATTTTGGATTTATGAGCATGTTATTGGCATAGTACATGGTCTATGAGCATGATGTGTAGGATTCATGCATTCTAGTGAGATTGTGAGGTCAGAGGGCCTTGTGCGATTAAATAGGAAAGTTAGGTGAATACCAGATACCTGGGGTAAAAATGGTCGAGGGGTGGTATGTCACCAATTGATTAAGAGGAGCATCGGGTGCCTTGGGTAATATGGCCAAGGGGCGATGTACAGTTTAATTGTGAAGTCATCGGGTGCCTTGGGTAATATGGCCAAGGGGCAATGCAACAGTTCGAGGCCTTGGGTACAAATGGTCAAGGGTCGAACGCCGAGCTCAGTAGGGAGTATTGTGGTCCTGGGTACAAATGGTCAGAGGACAGTGCGACTTGAAGGGTCAGTCTAGGAGAGTTTTGTGAAGGCTACAAGAATTTGAAGTCATCGAGTGCGTTGGGTTTTATGCCCTAAAACTCGTAGATAGTAAATGAAACAAATTAATCGATCTCAATAAAGCGTTATTTGAGTGATTCAGTAATTTGGTTATTGAATAATCGAGTTTGCATTAATAAACCCTCAATCCAATAAACTAAGATCCAAGGTTGTTTAAATGAAACTCGGACTAGTATGTGGGGACATACGGGGATCGGTGTCCAAGTAACAACCTAAAAGGTCTATAGTATAGGGATAAGGCTGGGTACCTTATCCTCGTGACACTATGTGATACGGCCCACCTTGTATTCGATACAGATGCAATGATCCAAAGCATCCATGTAGGAGACATGGGATGGGGGTATCATATGCAATGAGTTTGCATAAGACCGGACCGAGAAATAGTAACCACTAGATGTAACGCCGTTCACTAGTTTAGGTTTCTATTTCAATAGGATGACCTAGGTAACTCAATCTCAATCCTGAGTCTGTTATGAACCCCTTTCAGGAGGGATTGTCCTTAGATTTGTATGGGTGAGAGTGGCATGCTCGCCGACTCAATAATCCTACCATTTTAGGGGCAAGACCGAATGGGGGCTGGGAACATAACAGTACAAGATGGAATTCACTCCTTCCCCTATTAGGGTAAGTAGATGTGTGTTCCCTTAAGAGCTGATTTCGGGGCTTGAACAAAGGCGTGTCGTCCTCTCCTGGCCCGAGAGGAACTCCTATTTAGTGGTTGGACCCTAAACAATTTGCTCATTAGAGGGATCAGTGGTACTTAAGGAACCAGAGGTAACCCAGGGGTAAAACGGTAATTTGACCCAGCTGGTGCTACGAACACACGTGAAGGTTTGACTTACTGCATTGGTCGATATCCGTGGGCACAAAAATATTCTACAGTGAGAAGAGTGCAGCTGTGGGTCTTTAGTGGAGTGACCCACAATTAACGAATGTTGACTAACTTGGTTAATGAGTTTTGCCAATTAGTCACGTATCGTTGGATCTTCTGATCTGTAGGTCCATTCGGTCCCACTGGTAGCTCGTAGAGAGACTTGAGGGAATTAAGTATAAATTTTAAATTGAAAGTGTTCAATTTATTTAGGGGAATCATATAATGTATATTGATACATTATAATATAAAGTTTATGAAACTTTATAATATAATTTTGAATTAATTTCAAATTTAATTATTGAGAGAAAATATTTGAAAGAGTTCAAATAATTAATATGAATTGGATTCATATTAATATAAATAATTTAATAAAATCCATAAGATTAAATATGTGATATTTAATTGGGTAATTAATTAATTACGGAATTAATTAATTATTTATTAAAATTAGATATGAATAAGATAATAGATTTGATCTTATTCATTTCGTTTTCCTATTATTTCCTTCCCTAGGGTGGGGTGAAAGGCATTCCATTCATTCTCCTACTCTCAGAGAATTCCCCTGAAGGCTCCCTCTAGACTCCCACCAGTCTCCTGCCTCTAGAAGTCTCAGAGTCATACCGGTGTAGCTATAGTGGTGGTGTTCCTAGTAGTTCGTGATTATTTCACAAGCAGTTGGTGAATTTAATCCGAGTCGTCAACGAGAGTAAGTAATTTGTTACTATATAAATTAGATTTAGATCTAATATTTTTATATGCTTAGCCTTAATATAAATTTAGAATAGTTCTAAGATTATTGCCAATGTATTGGTATTTTAGATTAAACAAAATTAATTACGAATCGATCCCAATCACGCTTCTGAAGGTGTTCATATAACACATGCAGAAGCAATTGAAGATCGAAAGCACTTAACTCTATCAATTTTACTCCTAAAGCATGCTAGTTCTACAAAAACAGAACAGAAAGAAAGAAAATACCAACCTCTTTGTAGCTCCAATGAGTTGATCTCCTTGTGGTGTTTTCCTGCTCCAACTTCTCTTGGACAACCTCTAGAGTCTTCCCTACTATTCTCCGAGCCAAGAACGACTTGTGGGAGTCTATAGTGATAGGGAATGGGAAGGGAATGCTTGAAGGTACAAGCTCTTGAGAGATCTATGGAGGTGAGTGAGTTTGAGAGTAAAAACCAGTAGCATAACAGTAAGTAATTCACTCTCTCTTTTGAATCTGATTCATATTCCTTATATAGACCTTTTCCATGCAAAGACAAGCTTCATGACACTAGACACATGGTGAAATTGCAACTCAAAGTGGATTCTAGGTGTTTAATTCACAACACATGCAACTAGTGCATGGTTCTGTTGTTTTCCACTATGCATCAACATGCAAGAGTGGGAATCCCATTAAATCCACTAAATTGAATATCTAATCTGAATTTTCAGCTTGCAATTCACTCTAATTTCAATTCTAAATTGAAATTGATTTCTAGGCAATTAATTTGGGACATTTCCAAGTAATTTGATATGATTAATCTAATTAATCATTGTCATCTTGTGCCATTCATTATATATGATCCCTAATACATATATATGGTATTTAAAACACTTTTAAATACCTTATCTCTCAACTTCTTATTTAATTCATAATTAAATCATTGTGTCACACACATTTTACGATAATACCCTATTTCCCGTTTTTGAACGATTCAAAGATTCCTATCAATATGTTCTAAGCTTTAATCCGATATGAGCTAGTAGGGGGACCTAATGGACCTATAGATCATGGGCTCCAACGATTCGAGGCTAACCGACTAATCTCATTATCTAAGCTAGCCAACATTCGTTAACTACCGGGACATTCCACTATAGCCCGATAGTTGCACTCCCCTCACTATAGATATATTTCTGTCCATTTGATTTAACCATGTTCAGTAAGTCGATCCTTCACAGGTTGTTCGTAGCTATAGCTAGGTCAAATGACCGTTTTACCCCTATAGTACTTCTTGTTCCTTAAGTTCCACTAATCCTCTAATGAACAATCGGTTTATGGTCCAACCATCAAACCTAAGTCCTTCTCGATCCAACGAGAGGGTGGGGCCCCTTGTTCAAGTCCTGGAGTTAGTACTTATGGGAACAACCTATCTACTATCCCTGAACTGGGTAGGAGCGAATTCCGTCTTGCGAGACTATGTCCCCAGCTATCTATTCGATCTTATCCCCAAAATGGTAGGCTTGTTGAGTCGGCGATACTGGCCACTCTAACCCATGCAGATCAAAGGATAATCTCGTATAAACAGGAGTTCATAGTTAGCTCAGGATTAAGAGCGAGTTACCTAGGTCATCTATGAGAAATAGTCAGTTTCTTTAGTAAACGGCGTTATAAAGAGAAAGTGACTTATTTTGTGGTCCAGTCTTATGCAAACTCATTGCATAGGACGCCCCCACTCACATGTCTCCACATGAACGACTTAGGATCTCATCGTTTGTACTTAATACAAAGTGGGCCGCGTCCATAGTGTCCCCAGGATAAGGCACCCAATCGTATCCTTATACTATAGAGTATTTTGACTATAAACTTGAACTTGATCCTACGATATGTCCCTACATATAGTTCGAGCATTCATTTTATAGCCAAGGATCTTAGTTTATTGGATTTAGGTTAATCATTTGCAATTTACATATTCAATAACATCTTTTACTGAATAACCTCAATAACGTCTTTATTGGAAATAGAATATGTTTAATGATTTACAAGCTACGAGTTTATAGGACATTAAACCCAACAGCTTCCGCTTTATGGAATTACGGAATTCCAATCCTTCAATTGGTATCAGAGCCGATCGTAGATCTAATTTTGTTTCTCTAAAATTTGCATTGGCTATTGGTGGGATTGATTAATGCATAATGTATGTATGGTTTGCATTATTGGACTGTTTAGGTTAATTTTATGGCCATCGATTTTACTGTTTTTTATCTGATTTGATCATGTAAGGGCCCGGTGTTTCAAGTATTTTATGTAAAATCAAGTCCTTTGTAAGTTCGGGTTTAGATTAAGTTTTTTATGAGATGAAAAACGTTGACTTCACGGCTGAAATCGAAGAAAAAGACGAAGAACAGACGCTGTTTTTTGCCCAGAAAGTGCTCCAGACACAACAGCGTCGCGACGCTGTCTCGATTCGCAGACGCAGACGGCGAGAAGAAGCCACAGCGTCACGATGCTATGTTGCAAGCGTCGCGACGCTGTCACGATGTGCAGCGCATGTTAGGGTTTCGCGAGGACGTGTTTCAGACGGTTCAAGGTAGCTGGCGGTCTGGTTCGCACGGTCCATCTGGCTGGGATCGATTTGGTCCAGTTCAACTGGAATTTGGCTCGGTTCGTGGTTTTCGTGGCTGGATCGAAGTGGTTCGGTTCGGTTCGAGCGGTCTAGACTAGTATTTGGAGCTGCAGAAGGACTTTTAGGATAGAATTTAGTTATAAGTATTGTAGTTTATGCTTTATTTTATCCTAGGGGCTAAAATTAACCAGTTCAATTGCTATTTATTTTCTTTATGGATGTCATATAGCTTAAATTCCCACCTTAGGTTAAGCATATTCATGCATATTTATTATTATAAATGTTATAATGTATGAAATATGTATGAATTTTATTTTCATAGATGTTTAATATAAAGTGTTATATTAAATGGATGAAAATTAAAATGCATTGAGCATGACATTACCTTTTTTTTTTTTTTTTTTTGAGAATACAGCATGACATTACCTTAGTTTTTAATATAATTGTTATATTAATGTATGTCATAAATGCTATTGTGTGGTTATAAATTAATTAGAATTCGATTATTAATTTATGTCACCATAGTAGCAAGTTATAGGATTAGTTCATTAAAATTTTACAAGTGTTATAAAATTTAGAATCTGTTAACCTATAACAAAGAATTGTATGCAAACATAGGATCTTAGGAAAATTAGATTAATTTTAAAATGTTTAAAATTAATTAGACCTAAGATCATATTTCTAATAGGATTAAAATTATTCTTACTTAGAATTAAATGTAGTTTAATTCACTAAGTAGGAAAAACATTACTATGATTATAAGGGAACTCTCCTGATGAAGTTCTGTCTAAGGTTGGGGTACTTAAGATGATGGTTTACGGAACACCTCCTACCTGGGAACTACCCCGGAATACCGGAATTGAATTAATCATAGTTAAATGTTACCATGCAATGTTACTAGGTTTTTTAAAGAGTTTAATTCACCTAGATCTTTAGAGTATAGAGTTTACATTACTATGGTTATAAGGGAACTCTCCCGGTGAAGTTCTGTCTAAGGCTGGAGGTACTTAAGATGACAATTTACGGAACACCTGCTACCTGGGAACTGAGCTGGAACTTTAGTTGAATTAACCATAGTTATGTTAGCATGCAATGTTGCCAAGTTAATTAAAAGAGTTTAATTCACCTAAGACATTAGATTAAAGACCTCCATATAAGAGTTATATAAGGCATAGACTTCGATAGATTCATTTAGACATAATTTACCTAAGTAATAGACCCTATAATTATAAAAATACTTAGTGGGAGGATATATATCAAAACAAGATTTTTATAAATCAAGTTTTGCTCTCACGTCCTCAGAAGTTCACAACGTGAGGTCCATGCTTGGCCTCGAGTCACCCTGGGAGTGACCCCCTACGGATGGTGTTTGCATGGATCAATATCAAGGTGAATGAGGGAGTATTTTATAGTAAGTGGGAGCAGGACACGTTTTAACGTATCCTACGGTCTCCTCCATTAGGTTGCACCGTGAGATCCCCATGATCTGCCTGCGAGTCGCCCTGGGAACGATCACCCTACGGAGGGCTTGATCATAGGAGTCGAAAGAACGAAAACTCCAAAAATGGATAGGGTTTCTTAGGTCCATTTCCAACGTTGACTTTCCCTACAGTAGCATTGTTGGGGCCAACCTCTAAGATATGAAAAATGGAGGGTCACACTTATTCGAAATTGTTAATGTGTTAATAATTTCCTGACTGAAAAAAAACGGTAGCTAAGAACTATTGGAATATGAGTTATTATGGGAATAGGGATTGGTTGAGATTGTCTCAATTCAGAGGAGGAGTAGCTGACTGCCCTACGGTAGCTGTTGTTCTAAACCTCTTAAGTATCGTTGCAAAATGAATGTTTACTCTATGGGTCGATCATTACTTTTGCTAACTTGATTGGATTAAAATAATACTATTATTTTGTGTAATGGGTTAATGCAACATCACTTATTAAGTTAATTTGTTTGTTCTCAACATGAAACGTTCTTTGTATGCCTCAAATAACGCCAACTACAAAGTAGGTATTTCTAATACAACTAAGAAAATGAACTTAAACATTAATTGCGTGGAATCTGTCTTAACTGAGGATGGTCCTCAAGCCCACATGTCTAATTCATCCGAAATTGTTCATGATGAATATGACATAGACTGCTTAGCACATCTCAATGAAAATAAATTTGATTTATTGGTCATTGAAACGTGTATAGTGGAAAATGATGATACAGCTTGGATCCTTGATTCAGGTGCCACTCATCACGTATGCTCTTCCTTTCAGGGAATGAGCTCCTGGCAACAGTTGGATGTTGGGGAAATGACTCTCGGAGTTGGGACTGGGGAGCTCATTTCAGCTAAAGCAGTGGGAGATATTAAAATGTTCTTCTCCAGGGAACGTTATATGTTATTAGATAATGTATATATAGTTCCCAAAATAAAAGGAAATTTTATTTCTATTTCTTGTCTGCTAGAACAAGGATATTCAGTGTCCTTTTCTGTGAATGAAGCTTTCATTACTAGAAAGGGTACTCATATCTGTTCTGCAAAAATGGAGAACAATTTGTATGTTTTAAGACCAATAGAGTCTAGGGCTATTTTGAACAATGAAATGTTTAAAACAGCTGAGACTCAACGAAAAGGCAAAAAGTTTCTCAAAGTACCTATCTTTGGCATTTGAGACTCGGCCACATAAATCTCAATAGGATTGGGAGATTGGTTAAGAACGAACTTCTAAGCCAGTTAGAAGATGGTACTTTACCTCCGTTTGAGTCATGTCTCGAAAGTAAAATGACCAAACGACCTTTTACTGGAAAAGGTTATCGTACCAAGGAGCCCTTAGAACTCGTACATACGGATCTCTGTGGTCCAATGAATGTAAAAGCTCGAGGAGGGTATGAATATTTCATCTCTTTCATAGATGATTATTCAAGGTATGGTTATTTATACCTAATGAGTCATAAGTCTGAAGCCCTTGAAAAGTTCAAGGAGTACAGGACTGAAGTTGAGAACTTGTTAGGTAAGACCATTAAAACACTTCGATCTGATCGAGGTGGAGAGTATTTGGACTTAAAATTCCATAACTATTTGATAGAACATGTAATCTCGTCTCAACTCTCAACACCAGGTACACCTCAATAGAATGGTGTATCTGAAAGGACAAACAGAACCTTGTTGGACATGGTTCGATCTATGATGAGCTATGGTCAACTGCCTAGTTCTTTTTGGGGTTATGCAGTAGAGATTGCAGTTTATATTTTGAATGTAGTTCCCTCAAAAAGTGTTTCTAAAACACCATTTGAGCTATGGAGAGGGCGTAAAGCTAGTTTACGTCATTTCAGAATTTGGGGCTACCATGCACATGTGCTAGTAGCAAACCCAAAGAAATTGGATTCACGCTCAAAATTATGCTTATTCGTAGGCTACCCAAAAGAAACAAGAGGTGGATACTTCTTCAATCCACAAGAAAAAAAAAGGTGTTTGTTTCGACAAATGCTACTTTCTTAGAAGAAGACCACGTTCGAGAACACAAGCCACATAGTAAAATGGTGTTAAGTGAACTTTCTAGTGAGGCTACAAATGAATCAACAAGAGTTGTTGATGAGGCTGGACCTTCAACAAGGGTTGTTGATGAGCCCAGTACACAGACTGGACCTTCAACAAGAGTTGTAGATGAGCCTAATACATCTGGTCAAGCCCATCCTTCTCAACAGTTGAGAATGCCTCGACGTAGTGGGAGGGTTGTTACTCAACCTGAACGCTATCTGGGTTTAGCAGAAAATCCAGCTGTCATACCTGACGATGGAGTTGAGGATTTTCATTGACCTTTTCACAGGCAATGAATGATGTGGAAAATGACCAGTGGGTCAAAGCTATGGACCTAGAGATGGAGTCTATGTACTTCAATCAAGTCTGGGATCTTGTAAACCTACCTGAAGGGGTTAAACCCATAGGGTGCAAATGGATCTACAAGAGAAAACGAGACGCAGCTGGGAAAGTACAGACTTTCAAAGCTCGACTTGTGGTAAAGGGTTATACCCAAAAAGAGGGGGTTTTGATAACTTGCAATAAGCAAGTTATTTATCCCTTAAATTCAAACTAAATAAGGCCTAAAAGAGCATAGATGCGCTCATCCAGTGCGTATAGAAAATATTTTTGCGAAACTTTTCTACTGAAGGCTATATTTATAGATGCGGTGAGAAATTATATGTTGTTAAGGTGCTAACGCATTAAAAGTATAGTTGTTTTGTTGCCCAAGTTTTCTTCAGCGCAGGCGTAGATCCCAGAGCACTCATACAATGAAAGCTGGATGATAGGATCGCGCTGACGTATGACTGATTTACCAGCTGGCAAAAGATAACTAGGGCACGCATGCCAATTTCTTGGAGAAGTCAGCCTCCTCAGCCTATAAGAAGCATCCACCTGCCCATACGAAATGAGGGGGGAGGCAATTCCAAAGAGCAAGAAGAACGAGAAGTCAGAAGACAAGATCCCAACGCAGGGTAGACTTGTATTGCGCTAGAATGTATTGTTTTATGTATTCCTCTGTCAGCATGAGCTAACTTTCTTTATTAAGGCTTAGTGTAGGCACCCATGCGGTGATAAGTTTATCTTGTATGTGCACACTTTGATTTAATGAGAAGTTAATGCTTTCTACTTAGATGCGATAATGCTTTCATTACTAACTCCCGCCTTGCCAGCCGGATTCAGTATCAGCATGATAAATCCCTGACAGGTAACGCATATGGAAATATCTAAGTAGAGCAAGCTAGCGCATTGCATGTAGTCTTGGTAGCATTAGGCTAAATACTACCGCTATAAGATAGTGCATGAATGAGCTTCAACAATGTTAGGACTAACGCAGTCACTTGCAAGTTATTAGAGAACTGAGCCAACGCATGAGCTAATTAAACAAAACTGTTGTTAGTTCTACGCCAAACGCATAAGTAGTACCGGAAGGGAATCTTATGATTATTTTTCACTTAGGCATTAATGGATCAATTAGTCAAATTATGTGCTACAATGTTACTTATAAACGCATGAGGTCGCCGCCGCAACAGCCTTGATAGCATTATCATCTGATATTTTCCTTAAATCTCATCGCATATTTTATTTTTCCCGCATTGTTTTATTAATTATCCCAAACAACATCTTCTTAAATTTTCATGATACCATGCGTCCAAGAGTTTAGTCAGCAAGTTATTAAAAATCTTCAACCGCCCTTCCCTATGGATTGACCCTAGAACTCCTTAGGTACTACTTGATTGTGTGTTAGTTTATACTTGGATTAACGCATATCAGCGACAATTCTGTGTTAAATTAATCGACATTCTGTCAAGCGATCAGTGGACTATGAGGAAACCTTCTCCCCAGATTCCATGTTAAAGTCGATAAGGATTCTCTTGTCCATTGCCACGTTTTATGATTATGAGATTTGGCAAATGGACGTCAAGACTGCCTTTCTGAATGGCAATCTTGATGAGAACATCTTTATGTCTCAACTAGAGGGGTTCATTGCTCAAGGTCAGGAGCAAAACGTTTGCATGCTTGGACGATCCATTTATGGGTTGAAGCAAGCTTCCAGATCTTAGAATATAAGGTTTGACACTGCTGTCAAATCCTATGGCTTTGACCATAACGTTGATGAGCCTTGTGTTTATAAAAGGATTATCAACAGTTCAGTAGCTTCTCTGGTGTCTTATGTAGATGATATTTTTCTCATTGGGAATGATGTAGAATATCTAGCTGACATTAAAAAATGGCTACCGACTGAGTTCCAAATGAATGATTTGGGTGAAGCTCAGTATGTTCTAGGGATTCAAATTATCAAGAATCGTAAGAACAGAACGTTAGCACTGTCTCAAACATCATATATAGACAAGATGTTGTCTAGATTTAAGATGCAGAATTCCAAGAGGGGTTTACTACCCTTCAGGCATGGAGTTCATTTGTCTAAGGAACAGTGTCCTAAGACACCTCAAGAAATTGAAGATATGAGACGGATCCCTTATGCTTCAGCTGTGGGCAGTCTTATGTATGTCATGTTGTGTACTAGGCTTGACATTTGCTATGTAGTTGGGATAGTCAGCAGGTACCAGTCCAATCCAGGGTTAGACTCTGACTTTCAGACTGATAAGGATTCTAGGAAATCCACATTAGGGTCAGTATTTACCCTCAACGGGGGAAATGTAGTCTGGCGTAGCATCAAGCAAGGATGCATTGCAAACTCCACCATGGAGGCTGAATATGTCACTGCTTGTGAAGCAGCTAAGGAGGCTGTATGGCTACAGAAGTTCTTGATGGATTTGGAAGTTGTTCCAAATATGAACTTGCCAATCACCCTTGATGTGGAATTTTCCTACCTCAAGCGCACGGGTCAAGTAATAATAAAGTGATTGTGAAATCGAGTTTCGTCCTCTGGATTGGATTTTTAAGTTAAATTAACTACCATGAATATTCTTGTTCAATTTTATTTAGGGACCGAAAAGAGTTTTAGAAAGTTAAAGCGATGCAAATAAACGATGGAGATTCAATTGAAAGAACACTTAGGGAATTGATTTCGTCAATTTAGTCTAGGATTGATTTTAGGGAATGAATTATAACGCACAATGGTTTTATGAGTCTAAGAACCTTTAATCACAACTACCTCTCCCGAGTATAATTGATTCTCATGCATATTAACTAACTTGATATCCCTATCTAAGTTCTTTAACATGCAAGGCATTTAGTCCTTTTTGACCAATTCTAAAGTTACTCTAAATTCCGTCACGAGTTTAGAATTTCTACTTTAGTCATGCAATCTTAATTAAGTCTACGCTAAATCCCCTCTCCCGAGCAAGACTCAACACTTAGATCATTCAACTAGTGGCCAATTAATTGAAAGCATTAAATTAAGATTGCAAACATAAAACAATTGCACAAATCATCCCATAAATCAATCCATAAACTTAAAAGATTACATCAATCCCTAAGTAACAAGCTTAGCTACTCATACATGGCGTTACAAGATAAACTAAGAATGAAAAAGCCATTAAATCTAACTAAAGATCAGGGAAAGAAAGGAAAATGCTAGAAGTCGTCGAAACCGGCACGTCCTCGTCACGATCTCCACGCCTCCAACCTAGGTTCCCACTCCTTAGCCTTGCTTCAACTCCCACAAAAGGTCTCTAGTCGAAATTAGGGCTAAAATCTATCAAATTGGACTCCCCCAATCCGTAGCACAAAAAGAAGAATTTATAGAAAATCTGCTGATAGCGTCGCGACGCTGTGGACATAGCGTCGTGATGCTGTGCCTTTGCCGTGTATTCTGAATAAGGAAAAACTGAGAGCCTCTCGACGCCAAGGAGTAGTGTCTCGACGTTGCGCCAAATTCTAGCATACTGCCTTCTCGGATTGGACAACTTCTAATTTCTTTCTAATTAATTTCCTTTGCCTCCTTGTACCGTTTCGAGCGCCCAATTAACTCCCATTTCTCGAGTAAGCTTTAAAATAGCAATTTCCTACAAAATAAACATTAAAGTGCAATAAAATGGCTAGGAATTACTAAAAGACTAACTAAATTAAATAGAGAAAAATAGCTAGCTATGCTCGCTTTCAAACACCCCCAAACTTAAGCTTTTGCTAGTCCTCGAGCAAACTAAAAATCAAGCAACGGTTGAAGAGGAGATGCAACAAACATGACTCAATCCTCAAGGCTCAAAAGTCAAAAAAACAAGCAATCAAGAGACATGCACATAAGGCCAAATGAGGGAGACAAATAAAAAATTTTCCAAAATTAACTTGCACAAGCGAGATCTAACTTAGCAAGATTAGACTCTAATAGCTCGGGATTGGATTATTAAACTCTCAACTCATCTTCCGTCTACACTGGCACTAAGGATTTACTAATGAGTCAATGGAACAAATTAGTTTGTTTTCATCCATACCTAAGTGCTTTAAATTTAAAATTGAATCAAGCATTTATAAGTGGCACTAGCTTTCACACACCTATTGCAGGGACCCATAACCCGAGTTTTACTCTTGGTTGGCCTAACTGATCACAACAGGGGTAGCTTTTTTGGCCTAAAACATTATTACACATTGCCTATTGCGTACACAAGTCGACATTATATTCTTTCAAAAGTAGATACAAGAATGATTTTTCTTTCATGATCATGGTAAGCATATGTTCTTTTCTTTCTTCCTAGGCAAGATTAAACATGCTAATTTGCAAAAAATTAACTCTTTAGCTCTTCCCTACACCTATCGAAGTGACAACAAGCATGTGAACATAATAATTCGCTCCTAAGCATTCAAGTCATATTCTAACCAAGGAAAATACTCTACTCATGCAAGACATCTCCTAGAAAAAGTTTAAAAAGTCTCCCTTTTTGGGCACTCATGCTTACAACTCATCAAAAGCTTGAAAATTGAAAAGTAAGCCTATCCTAGGAAATCATAGTCATGCAAAAATAACATCCACAAAACAACAATATGCTCAATTCATAGAAAGCTAAAAAATATAGCCCGAACTCAGATGCTCAAGGGCTCAACAAACAAAGCATTCCACCCCCAAACTTAAAACATGCATTGTCCTCAATGTATACAAAAATAAAGCATAATCAAACAAGAGAACAATAAAAGAATGAAAGGGGGGACGATACTAACCTGGAATGATGATGTCTTTCTTATGGAAGCTTGCAAGCCAATAGATCAAGAACACCTACAAAACAAAAACAACAAACAAATCAACGGCATAAAAACAGAACCAAACTTACTTGGGTTGCCTCCCATAAGCGCTTGTTTAACGTCTTTAGCTCGACGTGTTGAACATGCATGCATCAAGGAGGCTTCTTTTTTGTGAATCCACCAGAGGTGCTCTTGATTGCACCTTTCCTGTAGCCTATCTCGAGCACTTCAGAATGATCTTTAGAGTCTTCAACAGCTTTAAATATCTCCTTTCCATTCTAGACTCTAACAGTGAGCTCCCTACGCTCAATATCAATGATACATTGCCCAGTAGCGAGGAATGGTCTCCCTAGTATGACAAGTACTGAAGGATTTTCCATCATATCCATAACATATAAATCGATAGGGAGGAAAAATCTACCTACTCTGATTAAAACAATCTTTATAATGCCAACTGGTCTAACTACAGACTGATCAGCCAATTGGAGCCTAACAAGAGTAGATTTAATCTCACCTATGTCTAATTTCTTGCACAAAGATAGAGGAATAATATTAATGCTAGCTCCTAACTCACATAAAGCTCTAAAAGAATAAGTACCGAAACTACAAGGAACAGAAAAACTCCCTGGATCTGCTAGTTTCTCAGGTACCTTCTGTTGTACTCTGGCACTATATGTTGAAGCTAGATATACTGTGTGAACCTTCTTTTCCTTCCTCTTCTTTGCCAGCCACTCCTTCATGAACCTGTTGTACTGGGACATCTCAAGCGCCTCTACAAAGGGAATATTAATGTTCAATTTCATAAAAGCATTCATAAATTTGTCAAACTGAACCTGATTGTTATTCTTTTTCTTTTTCCTCTTCTTTTCCTTGAGGACCATCATTGTGGGGGAGGGAATAGAAAGCTTAGGTTCAGGCTTTTCAGCTTCATTTGATGATGTGTCCTCCTCAGCTTCTCCAGTAGGCGTTGCTGGGTTTTATGCCCTAAAACTCGTAGATAGTAAATGTACTTTTGACCGAACATTAATAAAATGATGTATTATCCATTTATCTATGTTTGTATTATGCAATCTTGTCTTATTAACCCTAATCCAATGAACTAAATGTCCTAGGCTAAGAGAATGAGGCTTGAACTAGTATGTAGGGACATACGGGGATCAATGTTCAACATTTAGCCTAAAGGGTCTATAGTATAGGGATGAGACTGTGTACCTTATCCTGGTGACATTATGGATACGGCCCGCTTTGTATTATGATATAAATGTAATAATCCAACGCATTCATGTAGTTGACATGCGAGTGCGGGTATCCTATGCAATGAGTTTGCATAAGACTGGACTGCGAAATAGTTAACCACAACTGTAACACCGTTGGTTGGCTTGGTTTCTATTTCACTAGGATGACCTAGGCAACTTGGTCTCAATCTTGAGTGGATTATGGACTCCTGTCCGTGAGGGATTGTCCTTTGATTTGTACGGGTGAGAATGGCCTGCACGCCAACTTAATAAGCCTACCATTTTGGGGACAAAACCGAGTGGGGAGCTGGGAACATAATCAAACAAGATGGAATTCACTCCTTCTTGACTCTAGGGTAAGTAGAGGTGTGTTCCCTTAAGTGGTGTATCCGGGTCTTGAACAATGGGCCCTACCCTCTCTATGGCACGAGAGAGACTTCTGTTTGTTGGTTGGACCTCAAACAAGTTGTTCATTAGAGGAACACTAGTACTTAAGGATAAAGAGGTAGCCCAGGGGTAAAACGGTAATTTGACCTAGCTGGGGTACGAACACACGTGAAGGGCTGACTTGCTGTTGATGGTCAATATTCGTGGACACAGAAATATATCTACAGTGAGAAGAGTGCAGTTGTGGTTCTATAGTGGAGTGAACCACAGTTAACGAACATTGATTAACTTGGTTAATGAGTTTAGCCAATTAATCTCATATCGTTGGAGCTTCTGATTTGTAGGTCCATTAGGTCAATAAGGGCGGTGAGGTAAATTTTTAAGGGAGAATTGAATATTCGAAGGGGTTCAAATATTAAACTAAAATACGAATTTCATTCATATTAAAACTATAGGTTATAATTAATGCACATTTGATGTACATTAGCACTATAGCTTTTATGAGAGAGATATAGTTAAATATGTGATATTTAATTATAATATTAGTTAATTGGTGAATTAATTAATATTTTGTTTTAATTTAATTTGATTAAATTTAATTTAATTGAATTACATTAAAACTATAGGTTATGTGGAATAATTTATATAAAATTGTTTTATGTAAATGTTATCAAATTAAATGATGATTTAATTTAATTTAATTAATTAATTATTTATTTATTTATTTATTAATTAATTTAATTATGAATCAGTTAACATAACTGATGAAGATTCATTCTTCCACTAAGGATCAATCTAACGATTTTTGGGCTCCTTATCACTACTCAGGATCAATCTAACGATTTTTAGGCTCTCTCATCTCTTACTCTCTCTCTCGTTCATTCCAGAGAAAAAGAACACAGAGAAATAAAATTCTCTTAGATCCTATTTTGCTCCCACAAGCATCCTTGCTTTGGTTCACTACGAGAATACTGGTGTGAACATTTTGGTGGTGTTCGTGAGTCAAATTCCAGCAAAGAAGGTCGACAAAGGTTGCTGTATTTTGTGTTTTTCAGCTAAAGAGTTGGCGAAACGATCAAGAACTACAAGCAAAGTAAGGTTTTCTTGATCCTTAGATCATTAGGATCCTGATTTAGATTAGATCAAAGGCTTTAATGTTAGTTTTTGCATGTTATATAGCCGTTGTACAGTAGTTTAATATTTATTTTACTGTTGTGTATGTTTTTGTCGTCGTATTGGTATCCCAATCGACGTTTAGTTCGATTAGGTCCTCTGAAATCTTCCGCTGCCTAGGGCTTTTATCCCTACAATTGGTATCAGATCCTTACCGATTTTTAAATATCGTTTTGAGATTTGCGATCGGCTGTGATAGGTGGGATTAATTGCATAATGTATGTGTTGATTGCGATAAACTGTTTAGGTTTAATTGGCCTTAGAATTTATGAATTTTTGATGTGATTAAATGTAAGGGCCCTTGTGTTTTTGGGCATGAATTCATATACATTGAGTCTGTATAGTCTGGGTCTAGATTAGGCTTGAAGATCGGTGAAAATCATAGCAGAAATCGACTAATTTCGTGTAGAACAGTCGCGGATCTGCCCAGTTTTTGGCTCCAGACGCAACAGTCGCGATTTCACGCTACGGATGGTTGAAATCCCGCCAGCGTCGGGACGTTGTTCCTTAAGCGTCTCGACGTTGTCGCGATTTCATGCGGCAGTTGGTTTTACGTGGACACGTGGAGGAAACTCTAAAATGTCGGTTCAGTTCGATCGTTTTGGTTGAGCTGGGACCGGTTTGGTCCGGTTCAACTGGGTTATGGAGCGGTATAAGGTTTTCAAGGCCGGTTCGAAGCGGTTCGGGTTGGTTTGTGCATTCTGGACCAGTTTTGGAGCTGTATATTTTGTAATAGGATAGATTTAAAACTTTATTAGTGTAATTTTGCTTTAATTTAGGGCTAACGACAAGAATGGCTAAAATTAAATACGCGTTTTGAAAAATGGCAACCTGACTCATTTATTAGATAAATGGCCAATTCGAGTTTATACATTAATTAATCTGAATTATCGATTTACAAAAATACCCCCAAACACTAAAATAGCAAAAACCAGAAAAATACACGATACATGATTTAATTTAAATAAAATCAATTTCAAATACATAAACCTAAAATTAAGGAATCATATTTGAAATACAGAAACCTAAAATTAAGGAATCAGATTTGAAATTCAAATTTTAGCTAAATCTGGTAATTAAAAAAATCGATGATACACAAAAATTCAAACCCAAAAATCAAAAGTATAGTATCTGCAACAAGAAAGTAGTTGCTTTAATTATTCATATATCAGAGGAGATGGATAGCGAAAATTGAAAGCAAGCAAGCAAGCAAACACTCGAACAGGATTATGAACACCCAGATTATAGAAAACGAGTCAACTATCCTACACGCGCCAAAGAGATTTGCTTTGATAAACATCTCTAAGATTTTAATCAAGTGCCCCAGTTAAATTGAACAGTCTCACAACGAATTAGAAGAACTAACCTGCAATCGAACCTCTAATTCTGAATCCCCCTCTCCGAAGATGAAGAACAATACTCTCTACTTGAATTCAACCATTAGAATTCTCAGAATTTGAGGTCATTTTCAAAGGGATGCTGGCCTCAACAAAGTCGAAACGAGGTTACTCACATTTTAAAGCGCCTTTACATATAACCAACAAAACCCCACTGCTTTTATTGACGACAGTTTTAACTTACACAAAGACAGATTTTCAAATTTGTGATATGAATACGATTCTTCTAGAAAAGAAAAAAGTGAAATGACAAACACAAGACCTTCGTATTTGAAACTTTTTGTCTATACTAAAGGTATTTTAAATGTTCCTGAAATATCAAGTATTTCGGGAACATTTAAATTGACGTTGGGAGGGAAGTGGAAGTGGAATTGGAAAGAACAAAGGTCATACCCCAGGTATTTTTCTATCTATTCTTGCCGTGAATCTTTGCTGTCAAAATACTAGGTATTTGCATGTTTTAAATTTAAATTTAAAGTTTTCTTTTCCATATTTTCATTTTTAGGTTTTAAGTTATTTTATGTTTCTGGAATACTAGTATTTTCGTGTTTGAGATTCTAAAATTTCATAAATTCAACCAAATCTTCCTACTATTTGAAAGTTCAATTTCGAAAAGTTTTTAAATTTAAGGGTTTTGTTTTTTTTTTTTTTAAATCCCAGGTTTTAGATATACCTCAATTTGAGTTTGTTCTTAACGCAGTCAGTGAAGTGTTGAAACGTTGACTCCATTCCAACGGATATGGTGGTCACCTTGAAGTTCTGGTACCGATTATGCTTATCCCCACACACCATCATATAATATATTTACTGAAGATAGCTTTCAAAATTAAGAGAAATCATGGTCAATATAACAAAAATAAACAATAGAACAACAAATAAATCAGAGGCTTGTAAATACCTTTTTACTCCGATTGCAAGAAAACTAGGCTTCTTTAATGGAGGTTTACACGACAAGCATTGATTGAAAACGGATCGAAACTACGGTAAAGGAGAGTGAAAAAAAATTGAATCTTTAGCAAATAGAAAAAATCCAAATAAAAAAAAGATAATATCTGATTTTAAAACTAAATGATACATTTGAAAACAAAATCTAGGGTGAACAAAATCTATTTGATACATTTAAAAATAAATTAATTAAAAGATAGTGTATCAGATACTAAGATAAATCCTTGATTTTAGGAGAATGTAGAAAACGATTAATAAAAGGAGGGAGTAGAAGATTACAAATACAGTTTCCTTACTTTTAGGAAGCTGTAGAAAGACAGTTATGAAAAGGGCAAAAAGGGAAGATCAGGTAACAAATACAACCACGTGGGACCCCCGATTTGGCCATTTTTCCCCTTTTTATTTTTTGACTATCTATCTAAATCGTGTATTTTTTTTTTTTGCTATTTCCAAGGATTTCCCTTTAATTTATCCTATGGGCCAATTAAATCGGTTTATTCGCTATTTAAATGCTTTATGGATGTCATTTAAATTTTTAATCCTACCTTAGGTTATAAAGCATGCTCATGCATTGTGTATGTTATAATTAGATTATAATGCATGGTTTATTTTCATGGATGATTAATATATGGTTGAGTTATATTAATATCATGAAAATGGATAAGCATGATGCACCTAGACATTAGATCTTATTATAATAGTTATAATCATAGGTTAATGTTAGAATAATGTCGCTAGGTTTATTAAATATGTTTTAATGCACCTAGACATTAGATCTTATTATAATAGTTATAATAAGACTAGACTTAAATAAATGATTTAGTCGGATTTATCTAGGTTTAATCAAACACTAAAATATTCGATAGGTTACTTTAACGGGAGGAAAATTACAAAACTTGATTTAAATTGAGTTTTGCTCCTACGTCCCTATATTCACAACGTGAGATCCATGCTCGGCATCGTGTCGTTTTAGCACGGCCTTCCTTCAAAAAGTGTTTGCATGGATCAATAACAAGGTGAATGGGGAAAGTGACCATAGTAAGTGGGAGCAGGATGCGTGTCAACGTATCCCTGGTCTCCACCCCTAGGTCACAACGTGAGATTCCTATGATCCGCCTGCGTGTTGCCCTGGAGCAACCATCACGTCAGAGGGCCTGATCATAGGATCCGGAACACCGTGAACTCCTGAAAAGGATAGGATCGCTTAGGCTAATTACCAATAGTTGTCTTTCCTAACGGTAGCTTGTTGGTCCGTGCCTTTGAGATCTGAAAGTGGGAGGGTTACACTTGCGGAGATGAGTTAATCTGTTAACAAATCCTTGACCGAACAACGGTGGTTAATATCTAATGGAATATGAGTTATTATTGAATTAGAGTTAACTAAGAAGTGTCTCATTTTAGAGGAGAAACAACTGATCACCCTTTGGTGACTGTTCTTCTAAACCTTTAAAACATCGATGGTAAACACAATCAATAGTTTTATTAGGGTTCTTTGATTGATTGTTTGCAAAATTGATTGGATGTATGCAATTGTTTGTATTACTTGTGTGATGGGTTAAGACAAAGATAACTAATACAGTCAATTGTTTGTTTTTTCACCAATTTCTTCCTCAGTAATCGCTTTGCTTAAAAACGAAAAATTAACTGGCAAAAATTTCCCTACGTGGAAATCAAACCTGAATACGATTCTGGTTGTCGAGGATCTCAGGTTTGTCTTGACTGAGGAGTGTCCTCCAGTTCCTCCTCGCACTGCCGCTCAGGCAGTTAAAGACACCAAAGAACGCTGGACAAAGGCCAACGAGAAGGCCCGAGTCTATATCCTGGCCAGCTTGAATGAAGTTTTGGCCAAGCGTTATGAAACCGTGGAAACAGCCAGGGAAATTATGAATTCTCTACAGGAGATGTTTGGACTCCCGTCCTATCAACTCCACCACGACGCCTTGAAGAATGTCTTCAACGTCCGTATGCAAGAGGGGCATCCTGTTCGGGAACATGTTCTCGACACGATGAACCAGTTTAATATTGTCGAGGCGAACAGCGGGGTTGTATGCGAGCGTAGTCAGGTTGCGTTCATACTGCATTCGCTTCCTCCAAGCTTCATGCAGTTCAGGACGAATGCTAGCATGAACAAAATTCAGTTCAACCCGATCACCCTCCTCAACCAATTACAGATTTACGAGTCCATGCTGAAAAGCAAGGACAAAAATGTGGTGAAAGGAGAGCCCAACGTGGCCCATTCCAAGAAAATGTTCCTGAACAGTTCATCCTCAGGAACAAAATCTGTACCTCAGGGTTCTTCATCGAAGCAGATACAAAAGAGGAAGGATGATAAGGGGAAGGCTCCTGCGCAGGCCGTTTAGGGTAAAGGAAAGGCCAAGGTCGTGGCTGACAAGGACAAGTTCTTCCACTGCAATGTGGATGGTCACTGGAAAAGGAATTGCCCTTGTTACCTTGCTGAAAAGAGAAGAGAAAAAGAAGGTAAATTCGATTTACTGGTTTTAGAAACTTGTCTCATTGAACATGTGAGTTTGCCTGGATATTAGATCCGGGAGCCACTAATCATGTTTGTTCATCTCTTCAGGGAAACGATTTCCAGCAGCTGGCTGATGGCGAAATGACTCTCAAGGTTGGAACGGGAGAGGTCATTTCAACGAGCGCAGTGGGAGCTGCTAAATTGTTTTTTAGAAATAAGTTTTTTGATTTAGAGGACTTGTACTTGGTTCCTAAAATTAAAAGGAACCTTATTTCTGTAACTGCTTTACTTGAAAAAAAATACTCTTTTTTTTTTTATGCTTAATGAAGCTATTATTTCTCGAAATGGAGTTATTATATGTTCTGCTAAGCGTGAAAACAATTTATTTGTTTTAAGACCTACCGACACTAAAGCTATTTTAAATCATGAGATGTTTAAAACGACTACAACTCATAATAAAAGGCAAAAGATTTCTCCATTAAGTGACAATACATATCTTTGGCACCTTCGTCTTGGTCATATTAACATCGATCGGATCGATAGTTTGGTGAAAAATGGACTTCTAACTGATTTAGAAGATAATTCTTTACCACCCTGTGAATCGTGTCTCGAGTGTAAACTGACCAAGAGGCCTTTTACTGGATAAGGTATAGGGTGTAAATGTTGGGTTTAATGTCCTATAAACTCGTAGTTTGTAAATCATTAAACATATTTCTATTTCCAATAAAGTTGTTATTGAGGTTATTCAGCATATGATGTTATTGAATATGTAAATTGCGAATGATTAACCTAAATCCAATAAACTAAGATCCTTGGCTATAAAATGAATGCTCGAACTATATGTAGGGACATATCGTAGGATCAAGTTCAAGTCTATAGTCAAAATAGTCTATAGTATAAGGATACGGTTGGGTGCCTTATCCTGGGGACACTATGGACGCGGCCCACTTTGTATTAAGTCAAACGATGAGATCCTAAATCGTTCATGTGGAGACATGCGAGTGGGGGCGTCCTATGCAATGAGTTTGCATAAGACTGGACCACGAAATAAGTCACTTTCTCTTTATAACGTCGTTTACTGAAGAAACTGACTATTTCTCATAGATGACCTAGGTAACTCGTTCTTAATCCTGAGCTAACTATGAACTCCTATTTATACGAGATTATCCTTTGATCTGCATGGGTGAGAGTGGCCAGCATCGCCGACTCAACAAGCCTACCATTTTGGGGATAAGATCGAATAGATGGCTGGGGACATAGTCTCGCAAGATGGAATTCGCTCCTACCCATTTCAGGGATAGTAGAGAGGTTGTTCCCATAAGTACTAACTCCAAGACTTGAACAAGGGGCCCCATCCTCTCGTTGGATCGAGAGGGACTTAGGTTTGATGGTTGGACCACAAACCGATTGTTCATTAGAGGATTAGAGGGAACTTAAGGAACAAGAAGAACTATAGGGGTAAAACGGTCATTTGACCTAGCTATAGCTACGAACAACCTATGAAGGATCGACTTACTAATCATGGTTAAATCAAGTGGATGGAAATATATCTATAGTGAGGGGAGTGCAACTATTGGGCTATAGTGGAGTGTCTCGGTAGCTAACGAATCTTGGCTAGCTTAAATAATGAAATTAGTCGAATAGCCTCGAACCGTTGGAGCCCATGATCTATAGGTCCATTAGGTCCCCCTACTAGCTTATATCGGATTAAAGCCTAGAACATATTGATAGGAATCTTTGAATCGTTCAAAAACGGGAAATAGGGTATTTTCGTAAAATGTGTTTGACACAATGATTTAATTCTTAATTAAATAAGCAATTGAGAGATAAGGTATTTAAAAGTGTTTTAAATACAATATATATGTATTAGGAATCATATATAATGGATTGCACAAGGTAACAATGATCAATTGGATTAATCATATCAAATGATTTGGAAATGTCCCAAATTAATTACCAAGAAATCAATTTCAATTTAGAATTGAAATTAGGGTAAATTGCAAGCTGAAAATTCAGATTATGAATTCCACTTAGTGGATTTAGTTGGATTCCCACTTATGCATGTTGATACAAAGTGGAAAACAACACATTCATGCACTAGTTGCATGTGTTGTGAGTTGAACACCTAGAATCCACTTATAGTTGCAATTCTACCATGTGTCTTGTGTCATGAGGCTTCTCCTTGCATGGAAGATGTCTATATAAGGAGCATGAATCAGATTCAAATCCAAGAGAGTGAATTACTTAGTGTTATGTTGCTTGAATTTACTCTCAATCTCATTCACCGCCATAGATCTCTCAAGAGCTTGTACCTTCAAGCATTCCCTTCCCATTCCCTATCTCTATAAGACTCCCACAAGTCGTTCTTGGCCCGGAGAATAGTAGGGAAGACTCTAGAGGTTGTCCAAGGAGGATTGGAGAAGAAAACACCACAAGGAGTTCCACACAAGTGAGCTACAAAAAGGTTGGTGCTCTATAACTCTCTATTCTGTTTTCTCTAGAAGCAGCATGCTTTAGGAGTAAAATTAATAGAATTAAGTGCTTTCGATCTTCAGTTGCTTCCGCATGTGTTATATGAACACCTTCAGTAAATGGATCTATAAGAGGAAAAGAGATGCTGCTGGGAAAGTACAGACTTTCATAGCAAGACTTGTAGCAAAGGGTTATACCCAAAGAGAAGGGGTGGATGAAGAAACCTTTTCTCCTGTTGCTATGCTAAAGTCCATAAGAATTCTCTTATCCATTGCCACATATTATGACTATGAGATATGGCAAATGGATGTCAAGACTGCCTTTCTGAATGGCCATCTTGAAAAGAGTATCTTCATGTCTCAGCCTGAAGGGTTCATAACCTAAGGTTAGGAGCAAAAGGTTTGCAAACTGAATCGATCAATTTATGGGTTGAAGCAGCCTTCCAAATCTTGGAATATTAGATTTGATACTGCGATCAAATCTTTTGGCTTTGACCAAAATGTTGATGAGCTTTGTGTATACAAGAAAATCAACAAAAATAAAGTAGCTTTCCTTGTACTTTATGTTGATGACATCCTACTCATTGGGAATGATGTAGGATAACTGTCTGACGTAAAAGATTGGCTAGTGGCCCAATTCCAAATGAAAGATTTGGGTGAGGCCCAATATGTTCTTGGTATCCAGATTATTCGGGATCGAAAGAACAAAACGCTAGCACTGTCTCAAGCAACATATATCGACAAAATGTTGTGTCGATATTCGATGCAAAACTCCAAGAAGGGCTTATTGCCTTTCAGGCATGGGGTTCACTTGTCTAAGGAACAGTCTCCTAAGACACCTCAAGAAGTTGAGGATATGAGACGAATTCCCTACGCCTCAGCTGTGGGCAACTTAATGTATGTGATACTCTGCACGAGGCCTAACATCTGTTATGCTGTAGGGATTGTCAGCAGATATCAGTCAAATCCAGGGTTCGACCACTGAACCGACATTAAAGGAATCCTCAAGTATCTTAGGAGAACGAGGGACTACATGTTGGTGTTTGGGGCTAAAGAGTTAATTCTCACTGGATCCACCGACTCTGACTTCCAGTCTGACAAGGATTCTAGAAAATCCACGTCAGGGTCAGTGTTGACCCTTAACGGGGGAGCTGTAGTTTGGAGAAACATCAAGCAAGGATACATAGTGGACTCAACCATGGAGGCTGAGTATGTAGCTGCTTGTGAAGCAGCTAAGGAAGCAGTTTGGCTAAGGAAGTTCTTGACTTATTTGGAAGTAGTTCCAAATATGAACTTGTCTGTAACTTTATATTGTGACAACAATAGGGCTGTAGCCAATTCAAAGGAACCTCGCAACCACAAACGACGTAAAACACATTGATAAGGGTAAAAAATATACCTATTTTACCCTTATATTTAGCTCATTTCTTGGTCAAATATTGAGTGTTTAGGTCAATTTACTGTTCTCGAGCTCAAAATATGCTTAGTTTGATAAGTTAAGGTGTTGAGAGTCACTTTTGTTGAATTATGCTTATTTGTGCTTAAAAAGACTTGATTTGAGGCAAATTTGACTTAGTTTGCTGTGGTGCAGAAAAATAGAGGACAAGCTGGAATTCCCCAGAAATGCGACCGCATTTCTGGAAAAACAGAGGTCGTTCCGAGTCGCACGCGGGTCGTTGTTGACGAGTCTTCTTCGCACCTAATCGATTGTTTTGACCCCGAAACTGACTGGGAAACCTTCCAGCACCTATTTCGTGGCTCCTCAACCAATCTCTACATTATATAAGCTCGAGATTCGAAGTCAAATCCAAGAAGAACTCACTTGGAAGAAAAGGGTGGTGACAGAACTCTGGCTCGACGCCAATGAGTAGGGATGCCCAAGGTCCTTCTTAGATGACAAAATTCTAACCCGAGAGAGAGTTAGACATCAAACCTTGTGGTTTGTAGAGAGTTTCACCCATTCCAACCTTGTAAAAGTGAGAGAGTGGAGTGTCTTAGCGAACTATAGAAGGATTGTGTAAACAAAAAACCCATAATAATAGTTATCTCCTTTACTTCCAGCTTGTGATTACTTTTCATTATTCTGTATTCTTTACATTATTATTTCAATGAAAATGTGTTCATTTGCTTTTTATCCCATCATGAGTAGCTAAATTTCGTTGAGGGGTTCAATGTGGTGAATTCCCTGTGAAAGTACTCTATTTGCTTAAGTTGTGTTTAATGCATGTTATTCTTTATTGATTATCACTCTAATCTTGCTGAGTTTAATTTGATCACTTAGACTTTGCATGCTATGTGAGTTTGATCTCAAAAGGGACAAACGATATCGGTTCTCATAAAGGTGATATAGGAGAAAAAGCTCGAAAGAGATTGTTCGGCGGTATAGGACAAGCTGTCTAAGGCACCCTATATCGACTATAGGGTTATAGGTTGCATTCATGAATTATCTATGTCGGAGTCGAATCCCAGAAATGGGCATAACGGTACTCGCTTAGCCTTCTAACGGTTTTTGGAAACAAGGGTCAAATGGAAGTTAAATCTGACCCAATGCATTAAATACACTTAAGTTAGATATTGCATAAGTATGGTTGTTACCTTAGGGATGAATCCATGTTGAATACCTCGTTTTATCTTATTGTTATTCTTTATTATTTTATTGCTTGTTTTGTTTATCTTTTCAAAAAACCCAATCAATCAACTTATTTTCTTTGGTTACCTTTTTTGAAAGCAATCATTTGAGCAGTTTCTTCATCAAATTTGAATTTCCAGTTTAGTCCTCGTGGGATCGATACCCTTGGAATAATTTCGGAGGTTTTTTTATTACTACGTGGGACAGTATATACTTGCACTTAAGTGTTGGCTGAATATTTCTTTCTTATTATTATCCATCTTATCTCACATTCCATCCATTCAGTTCACTCACGCACCACACATAGAGAGGAAGTATCACTTGATTCGAGAGATTGTGCAACGAGAAGATGTGGTGTGACCAAGATTGCTTCGGAGCACAACATTGCTGATCCGTTTACGAAGGCCCTCTCGGCTAAAGTGTTCGAGGGTCATCTAGAAAGCCTAGGTCTACGAGACATGTATATAGTATAATCTAGGGCAAGTGGGAGATGTGTAATGGATGTAAGGATGCCCTAGTTTATTGTATTTTGTAGATTTACCTTTTATGTGATGTACAAATACATTTACCATTTCCAGCTTTGGATTATTTTGTATTTACTTTCCCATTATCTTGAGTTTTAGTTAAAGTGGGAGTTGGTTGGGTTTTATGCCCTAAAACTCGTAGATAGTAAATGTACTTTTGACCGAACATTAATAAAATGATGTATTATTCATTTATTTATGTTTGTATTATGCAATCTTGTCTTATTAACCCTAATCCAATAAACTCAACATCCTAGGCTAATAGAATGAGGCTTGAACTAGTATGTAGGGACATACGGGGATCAATGCTCAAGATTTAGCCTAAAGGGTCTATAATATAGGGATGAGGCTGGGTACCTTATCCTGGTGACACTATGGATACGACCTGCTTTGTATTATGATACAAACGTAATGATCCAACCCGTTCATGTAGTTGACATGCGAGTTAGGGTATCCTATGCAATGAGTTTGCATAAGACCAGACTGCGAAATAGTTAACCTTTAACTGTAACACCGTTGGTTGGCTTGGTTTCTATTTCACTAAGATGACCTAGGCAACTTGGTCTCAATCCTAAGTGGATTATGGACTCCTGTCCGTGAGGGATTGTCCTTTGATTTTTACGGGTGAGAGTGGCCTGCATGCCGACCCAATAAGTGTAAGGACATGTTTGTAAATTTGGTATTTCTTTAAAAAGAAAAGTGAAACAAAAAGGAATTTGGGTGAAGGAGAAGCCCAGCCTATTCTTGTTTTTTTTTAGCTAATATTCAAAATTAAAAAAAAGGAAGCTTAAGCGGCAGAAACAAATAGGTTGCTTGAGTGTGTTGTGGGTTATAGCATGTGACAGCTATACATGGGTGTTTTAAAAAAAAACAAAAACAAAACAAAACAAAGAAAGAAGAAAGAAAGAGAGGATCGTCGGGGAGAGAGAAGGATAGAGAGAGAAGATTCTAGAGGGAGAAAGGCAGCTTGTGAAGGAGGAGATCGGTCCCATGGAGTAATTTATGTTCAGTTTTCTTCTTGAAATTGGGTGAAGAACGAATTGATGGGCTCCTCAAAAAATTTGAGAAAACTCGGTAAGTTCTTAGGAAACCAAGAGAATTTCATGGGTTTTATCTCTTTACTTGTGTACTGTGTAATTGATGCTTCAAAAAAAAAAAGGAAAGAAGAGCTAGCTTAAGGGGTTGTTTATGGTATAAATGGGTTGATAGGAAGGGAGGATTGTAAGTTTGTTTTTGTTTTCTGTTAAAGAGTTGAGGGGGATGGAAATGCATAAATGAAAGAAGAAGGAAAAGAAGATGAAGAAGAATGGTGGGTGAATTCCATGGGTTTTTGAAGAAAAACAGAGTTGGAGAGGAGAAGATGATGGGTTGTAGAGAGAGAAAATGAATTAAGTAAAAGAAATTAAAAAAAAAAAAAGAGAGAGACCATGGTACATTGTTAGTTAAATGAAGAGAGAGAAGTGCTTGGAGTGGTTTTTTCACGTGAGAATTGTTGTTGAAGGAAAAACAATAGTATTTTACTTTGCTATGGAGGAAATGGTATGTGAGGAAAGAGAAGGAAATACTATTTGAATAGGAGAAAAGACAAAAGGAGTGCTTGATAATATTGGGATGGAATTTGGATTAAGATAAGTAAATGGAAATTGTTTAAATTGAACAATGTGAAGCTTATGCTTATTTCCATGTTGGGGATGATTCGTAATTTATGTTATGGATATTGAAATTTTAGGATAGAAATTGAAACAACTTATGATCTGAAACGACAGCTTCAATTGTTCGGTGAGTGGTTATTTTACAAATGTTTCATTGTTATTTAATTATTATTATGAGTTTTCAAGAGCTTTACAATTATGTTGGGGTTTTAAAGGAACTACTATGAGATTTACAAAGAGTTGCTATGAATTTCCAATAAAGTTATGAGTTTGCTGAAATTATCATTTACAAATATTAGAGATATTTTCAAGTCACACTCGAGTATTCAAAAGATTGTTATCTAAGCCAGTATTTTATGAGTTTAGCCATAAGTATTATTTAGAATTATGTGAGATATTTTATGGTTATTTGAGTAATTGGAAATATTTGTGTTATTTAAGAAATCTCTCTAGTATATGAAATGTTGTTTTAGAAAAGAGAATGGTTTTAGCGCTATTGATGATGTTGAGTTCTTGTGTTAAAAGTGGTTTGAAATCCACTAGTATTATGTACCCATGGTGATTACCCGTATACTTTGTGAATGTGTTTCCGTAGTATAGAGACAGAGGTCTTGGGACCCGCTCTAGCACACGCTTAGGTTTTGGGCTGGGTGTTAGAATGCTTAGCCCTTCGTGGGTTGCTCTACGTGCACGTATGACAGAGATAGCTTTGCTACGCATTTCGAGATTACTCGATGCATAGTATGACATCGATTGCTCTGCTGAGCGTATTTAGTTTACTCTGCGCCAGTATGACTAGAGATTTGGGTACAGGTTTGGTGATAATTTTTCTGACATATGTTATTGTTTCCAAGAGTTACCACTGTAAATATTTCTTTATGTTTTAGTTATCTTGAGAATTATTAAACATCTCCTGTTTTACATTGTTTTTTCCGGAGTTATAAAACTATGCATATAGAGGGGATCAGTTTTATGGAATTATTTTATTTATAAACTTACCACTCACTGGGCTTTTCAGCTCATTCTTTTATTTCTATTTTTCCACCAGGTTGCTCTTGAGTTTCAACTGAAGGATTGGAATTCCCAATTCCGTTACAGCAGAAGCAATTAGACCGTTCGTATATTAATTTTGTTCTACAAAATACCAATACATTGGCAAAAGTTTAAGCGGTTAAAAACATACCTCCGTTGACGACTCTGAATACTTCAACGGATGATTCTCGATTGCTCTGCAACAACGAAGATCACCACCATTTGATCTTCCCCGCTATAACTCTGAGATTAGGAACGTAGTTGTGGGACTACCTAATCTTGAATGGGAAAAACTCTTAGAGAGAAAAATTCTCTCTAGAGCTCTTTTGTTGAGAGAATGAGAGGGAGGCTAGAATGAGACCTTAGGGCTAGGGTTCTCATAACCTTTCATTTTATAAGAGAGGAAACCCTAATGTGAGGTTAGGAAAAAATCTTGACCGTTAGCTCAAGATCAATTAATTAATTGATTAAATCAATTAATTAAATGTTAATTAACTAATCATATTAATTAATTAAATGTTAATCATATTAATTAATTAATTTTATGCACATTTAAATCTTATTTAAATGTAATTTCCTCACATAATATATTTTAATTAAACTTAATTAAATCACATTTAATTAATTCAATTAACCTAATTAATTAATTAATTTCAATAATTAATTAATTTTACAATTAATTAAATATCTCCCATATTCAATTAATTACATATTAGAATCATATTCTAATAATTCCCTCATAGACTATAGTTTAATTAAATCTCATTTAATTTAAATTAAATTGAATAGTTAATTAATTCATAAATAATTAATTCATCTTCTAATTAAATACCATATATTTGATTTCTTTCAAATATATCAATCTCTCAATATAATAAAATTTAATCTTAAATTAGACTTTATATTTTAAAGCATCACTATACATTATATTAATTTGTATCTCATACAATTAACTTAATTCCCAATATGAATTTGAACTATTCAAATTCTCTCAAGATATATTTGTTCTTAATTACTCTTTACGAGCTAGCAGGGAGACCTAATAGACCTACAGATTAGAAGCTCCAATGATATGAGGTTAACTGATTAAACTCATTAATCAGGTTAACCAATATACATTAATTGTGGGTCATTCCACTAAAGACCCACAGCTGAACTCTTCTCACTGTAGAACATTTCTGTGTCCACGGATATAGACCTATGTTGGAAAGTCAATCCTTCACGAGTGTCCGTAATCACAACTGCATCAAATTACCGTTTTACCCCTGTGTTACATCTGTCTCCTTAAGTACCAACGCTCCTCTAATGAACAACCTGTTTATGGTCCAACCATTAAACAGAAAGTCCATCTCGGGCCAGTGAGAGGGCGGGATCCCTCTGTTCAAGTCCCGGAGTCACCACTTAAGGGAACACTCATCTACTTCTCCTAGAAGCGGGAAGGGAGTGAATTCCTTCTTGTGTTGTCATGTCCCCAGCCTCCCACTTGGTCTTGTCCCCAAAAAGGAAGGCAATTGAGTCGGCGTATTGGCCACTCTCACCCATGCTAATCAAAGGACAATCCCTCATGAGAAGGAGTTCATGACACACTCAGGATTAAGACTGAGTTACCTAGGTCATCCTATTGAAACAGTAACCTAACTAGTTAACGGTTTTATAACTAATGGTTGACTATTTCGTGGTCCAGTCTTATGCAAACTCATTGCATAGGATACCCCCACTTGCATGTCTACTACATGGACGTTTTGGATCAATACATCTGTATCAAATACAAAGCGGGTCGTATCTCATAGTGTTACTAGGATAAGGTACCCAACCTTATCCTTGTACTATAGACCTTTTAGGTTGTTACTTGAACATCGATCCCCGTATGTCCCCTCATACTAGTTCAAGTTACATACAAACAACCTTGGATCTTAGTTTATTTGATTTGGGTCAAATTGTGCAATATTTAACAATAACACTTTATTGTAGAAACTCAATAACACTTTATTGAAACAAGTATATAATTTGTTTACATTCACTATCTACGAGTTTTAGGGCATAAAACCCATGAAACTCCTACTTGAACTAAAACTCTAGTTTAGTGGGATGTACAATAATCTATACATCAGTGGGTGTATAAATACATGTATAAAACATATACAATATACAAATACAATAAACTAGGGCATCACTATACCCATTACATAATGGTATCACTATACCCATTACATTTCTCCCACTTGCCCTAGATTACACCTTTGTACATATCTCGTAGATCTAGACCTTCTAGATGACCCTCAAACACTTTAGCCGAGAGAGTCTTTGTAAATGAATCAGCAATATTTCATTCAATTTAATGTGTCTGCTTGTCTTGGGCTACGATGTTCTTTTGAATTTGCCACAACACCACTATATCACTATAAAGTGTGATGGGCAAGTTCACATTTTGAACACATTCCAAATCAATCGAGAACTTTCTAAGCCATACAATCTCTATCGCTGCTTCACAAGCAGCTATGTTTTCGGCCTATACGGTCAAGACTGTAATTATGCCATACTATAGCTCCATCGTAAAGAGTGACCACAAATACTGATGTAGATTTCCTCAAATTCTTATCAGTCTTAAAATCTGTGTCAGTGTATCCTGTAAGGATCAAATCCTTAGTCCCATACACGAGCACATAGTTCCTCGTTCTCCTCGAATACTTGAGGATATTCTTAACGGTTTTCCAGAGATCAATTCTTGGATTTGATTGATACTTACTGACAATCCCTACTGCATAGGGCTTATGTCTCAAGTCCTCAACATCCTGAGGTGTCTCAAGACACAGTTCCTTAGACAAAAGAATTTCAGGCCTAAAAGGTAGTGAATCCTTGGAATTCTACATCTTATATCTAACTAACATCTTGTAGATATAAGACACTTGAGACAAGGCTAGCTTAGCTTCTCCCAGATTTTCATTTGGAAATTAGCTACTAGCCTCTTTTAATGTCAATAAGATATCCTACATCATTCCCAATGATTAGGATATCAATCATATACAACACTAAGTAAGCTACTGAACTATTGATGATTACTTGTAAACACAAGACTCATCAATGTTCTGATTAAAGCCAAAAAATTTGGTCACTATATCAAATCTTATATTTCAAGATCGAAATGCTTAGTTCAATCCATGAATGGATCACTTAAGCTTGCAAACCCTTTTGCTTTTGATCTTGCTCAATGAACCCTTCTGGTTAAGACACGAATGTCTCGTTTCCTCTTGTAAATCCACTTGTAACTAATAGGTGTCACCCATCAAGCAAATCTACAAGATCCCAGATGGAAGTGAAATACAAAAGACTTCATTTCTAGGTCCATGGCTTTAATCCTCTGATCGTTGTCAACATCATTCATTTTCTTTCTAAAAGTTAATGAATCCTCTATGTCATAATCAAGTATGATGACCTAGGCTTCAATCAAGCCCATGTAACATTCAGGTTATAAAACAACCCTTCCACTACATCGAGGCACTCTCAACTATTGAGATAGATGTGTCTGACCAGATGCACTGGTCCATCAACAACTCTTGTTGAACAGCCAGCCTCATCAACAACTCTTATGGATGTTACTGTAGCTTCATTAGTTAACTTACTTAAAACGACTTTACTCTGTGGTTTACGATTTTTGAGGACTTCTTCTGAGAATTTAGCATTTGTCGATACAAATTATTTATTCTCCTGTGAATTGAAGAAGTATCCACCTCTCGTTTCCTTTGGGGTTACCTACTGCAGTATGCAATGCAATCAACACTGCATGACCCCAAAACGAGCAAGACAATTGAGCATAGCTCAACATGGAATGAACCATATCCAATAGGGTTCTATTTCTCCTGAATGAGATTTAGGGTGTGATCCCATGTACTATCAAATAGTCCTAGAATCTCAAATCCCTATACTCAACACTTTGATCAAATCGAAGTGTTTTTATCATCTGACCTAACAAGTTTTCAACTTTAGTTCTAAACCCCTTCGAATATCTAAAGAGCTTCAGACTTAAGTTGAATAGGTAAAGATACTCATACCTTTGAATAATCATCCAAAAGAGATGAATTATTCATGCCCTCCCATTGCTTTAACATATTGAACCACAAGGATCCAAATGTACAAGCTCCAAGGGCTCTTTGGCTCTTAGATCTTTTCCAGTAAAAGATCTATCAGTCATATTGCCCACAAGGGATGACTTACAAGGTAGTAGAGAGTCATCTTCTAACTCACTTAGAAGTTCACTTTTGACCAATTTCCCAATCAAATTGAGATTAATATGGTCTACCTTAGAACCAAAGAAAAGAATTTTCCTTTAGGAGAAATCCTTTGCCTCTTTTCACATTGAGTAGTAGTAGTCTTAAACAACCCAGTGTTCATGACTGCTTTACTCTTGATTAGTCTTAAAACATTTAGGTTACTTTCCAGTAAAGCTAAACAAATGTCAACTCCCTTTCTTGAAACAAAACTGCGTTAGCAGAGAAAGGTAAAGAGCAACATTGTTCCAGCAAATAAGACACAGAAATCAAATTTCTTTTGATCTTAGGAATTACATACACATTATCTAATATTATGTATTTTCTCCCACTGAGAAAAATAACTTAATGTTCCCCACTGCTATAGCCAAAATAACCTCTCTAATTCTAACTTTGAGAGTTATTACATAAGCAGCATGTTGTTGCCAGGAACTTATTCCTTTAAAAGAAGAACACACGTGATTTGTGGCCCTTGAATCAAGTAGAGAGGGAGAATCACTATTCTTTACTAATCACGTTTTCAAGACAAGTAAATGAAAATTACGGTCTTGAACAAGTTCTCTTTTTGCTAAGCAGGGTTTTATGTCATATTCACCAAGAAACAATTCTTAATGAATTAAACATATGGGACATGAGGACATTCCTCAGTTAAGAATAATCCTAGACTTATTTACCAAAATTTGTCGTTTAAGCTTGTTGTATTACCGTTATTTATAAAATGACGTAAGACAATACACATAAAATGATTGTACAATTGCTAAAGTAACAAATTACTTGTATTGGTAATTGCACTAACTTATTACAAATAATCCAATCAAATTATTCAAAAACAAATAAGCAATCAAATAAACCCTATAAAACTATTGATTTAGTTTTTGCAACGATACTTCAAAGGTTTAGAACAACAGCCACCGAAGGGTGGTCAGCTACTCCTCTGAATTGAGACAATCTCAACCAAACTCTAACACCAGAATAACTCATATTCTGTTAGCGTTTAGTTACCGTTGTTCGGTCAAGGGTTAGTTAACACATTTAACTCATCCCCGTAAGTGTAACCCTCCCACTTTCAGATCTCAGAGGCACGCACCAACAGGCTACCGAAGGGAAAGACAACTGTTGGTAATTAGCCTAAGAGTTCCTATCCTATTTAGGAGTTCACGATGTTACGAATCCTATGATCAGACCCTCCAAAGGGATGGTTGCGCCAGGACAACCTGCAGGCGGATCATAGGACTCTCACGGTGTGAACTAGGGGTGGAGACCGAGGGATACGTTGACACGTGTCCCGCTCCCACTTACTCTAGACATTTTTCCCATTCACCTTGTTATTGATTCATGCAAACACTTTCTGAAGGGAGGCCGCTCTAAGGCGACTCGAAGCCGAGCATGAACCTCACGTTGTGAATATAGGGACGTAGGAGTAAAACTTGATTTAAATCTCGTTTTATAATTTTCCTCCCACTGAAAATGTCCTAAGGTTAATTTAGGGTTGTTTAACTTAGATAAAATTCGGCTAAGTCAATCTATCTAAGTCTGATCCTATTATAAAAATTATGGAAAGGATTCAACCACAATGTTTTAGGTGAATTAAACTTCTTTTAATAAACCCAACATTGCAAGTCAACATTACTATGGTTAATTCAACTCAAGGTTCGGGTCAGTTCCCAGGTAGGAGGTGTTTCGTAAACCATCAACTTAAATACCCCAACCTTAGACAGAACTTTACCGAGAGAGTTCCCTTATAACCACAGTAATGTAAGGTCTTTACTCTAAAGATCTATGTGCATTAAACACTTTCAACAAACCTAGTGACATTGCATGCTAACATTTAGCTATGATTAATTCAACTCCGGTATTCCAGGTCAGTTCCCAGGTAGGAGGTGTTCCGTAAACCGTCAGCTTAAATACCCCCAGCCTTAGACAGAACTTTACTGGTGGAGTTCCCTTATAATCATAGTAATGTTTTTCCTACTTAGTCAATTAAAACTAATTTTAATTCTAAGTAAGTATAATTCTAATCCTGTTAGAAATGTGATCTTAAATCTAATTAATTTTAAACATTTTAAAATTAATTCATTTATCCTAGGATCCTATGTTTGCATGTAATTCTTTGTTATAGGTTAACGGTTTCTATTCATTAATTTATAACTATTATAAATTTTAATGAATTAACCCTATAACATGCCACTATGGTGAATAAATTAACAATCAAATTCTAATTAATTTATAAAATCATACATTAGCATACATGACATACCAAAAATATAACAATTATATTAATCTAAGGTAATGTCATGCTCAATGCAATTTAATTTCCTTTTAATTAAGCTAACTCTTAAATTAATTACACAAGAAAATTAAAATTAAGCATTACCATTTTCATACATTAACATAACATTTATATTAACATATCATCAAAATTAATTAAGCATGTTAATTACTTATATAAATATAACTCTTATATTTTTTAAACTAAAGTAATTTCATGCTCAATTCAAATTAATTTTCTTCAATTAATCTAACTCTTAAATTAATTACCCAAGAAGATTAAAATAAGCATTCACATTTTCATACATTAACATAACACTTTATATTAATAGCTCATGAAAATAAATAAGCATATAAATTACTTTCACAAATATAACTTTTATATTTTTACTAAAGTAATTTCATGCTCAATGCTTCTCAATTTTCATCCATTTAATCATAACAAAATATATTAAATACCAATGAAAATTAAATTCATGCATAATATTTATATTATAACAATTATAATTAAAAATGCATGAATATGCTTAACCTATGGTGGGATTTTAAGCTATATGACATCCATAAAGCAAAATAAATGGCTAAGTAGACGGGTTTTGGCATCCTAGGACTAAAAACAATAGAAAAATTACATTAATTCATATATAAAAGCCCTATCCTCCCGAGAACCAGCCAAAAATAGTCTAGAACCGCGTCCAAGCCCTTCGAACCGGCAAGAAATTGGGCTGAACCCAACTGAACCAGCTTCAAAACACCTTGAAAAAGCTCAAAATTGCTTGAATCGAACTAAACCATGCTGAACCGAGTCAAAAAGCCCTTGAACCAGTCAAAATGAAGCTGAATCGAGCCCAAAAATACCTAGACCGCGCGAACCAAGTCAAAGACCCGTTGGACCAACGTGAACCGGTCAAATAATCGTGAACTGCACCCCACAAGCCACGAACCGAACCGAACCTTTAGGGATGACGTCATCGTGACGCGCACAAACGAACAAATATAATAAACCGCTACTAATATTCACAAAAATTGCACACGCCTTAGTGGTTGATGCGTTTATTGTGCGGACGCGAAATTAGATCCGCGCGCGTTGGAGTTTGATCCTTAACCAACGCCTTTTTTTTTTTCAATGCGATTGCATCCTCGATTTTCTGCAGTTTTTTCTTTCTTTCAGCCTCTGTTTTTTCCGTTTTTGGCTCCAAACTCTTCAGCTTTTCATGGAATTTCACGAAAAACGATTGACACGGACTTACAGACCCAATTGCAATTAAAACGCCCTAAACACCGGACCCTTACATTGATCAAATCAATAAAAAATTGCAAAATCTAATGCCAAAAACCCAAAACATCTACTAGCAAACCTTTCATTCATCAAATGCATAAAGGTACCCACCAAAAACCAATGCAAATTTTAGAGAAACAAGATTAGATCTACGATCGGCTCTGATACCAATTGAAGGATTGGAATTCCCAATTCCATTACAGCGGAAGCAATTGGACCGTTCGTATATTACTTTTGTTCTACAAAATACCAATACATTGGCAAAAGGTTAAGCGGTTAAAAACATACCTCCGTTGATGACTCTGAATACTTCAACAAATGATTCTTGATTGCTCTGCAACAACGAAGAACACCCCATTTGATCTTCCCCGCTATAACTCTGAGATTAGGAACGTAGTTGTGGGACTACCTAATCTTGAATGGGAAAAACTCTTAGAGAGAAAAATTCTCTCTAGAGCTCTTTTGTTGAGAGAATGAGAGGGAGGCTAGAATGAGACCTTAGGGTTAGGGTTCTCATAACCTTTCCTTTTATAAGAGAGGAAACCCTAATGTGAGGTTAGGAAACAATCTTGACTGTTAGATCAAGATCAATTAATTAATTGATTAAATCAATTAATTAAATGATAATTAACTAATCATATTAATTAATTAAATGTTAATCATATTAATTAATTAATTTTATGCACATTTAAATCTTATTTATATGTAATTTCCTCACATAATATATTTTAATTAAACTTAATTAAATCACATTTAATTAATTCACTTAAACTAATTAATTAATTAATTTAACAATTAATTGAATATCTCCCATATTCAATTAATTACATATTAGAATCACATTCTAATAATTCCCTCATAGACTATAGTTTAATTAAATCTCATTTAATTGAAACTAAATTGAATAATTAATTAATTCATCTTCTAATTAAATATCATATATTTAATTGGACATATATTTGAACTCTTTCAAATATATCAATCTCTCAATATAATAAAATTTAATCTTAAATTAGACTTTATATTTTAATGCATCACTATACATTATATTAATTTGTATCTCATACAATTAACTTAATTCTCAATATGAATTTGAACTATTCAAATTCTCTCAAGATATATTTGTTCCTAATTACTCTTTAGGAGCTAGCAGGGGGGCCTAATGGACCTACAGATCAAAAGCTCCAATGATATGAGGTTAACTGATTAAACTCATTAATCAGGTTAACCAATATTCATTAACTGTGGGTCATTCCACTAAAGACTCACAGCTGAACTCTTCTCACTATAGAACATTTATGTGTCCACGGATATAGACCTATGTCTGTAAGTCAATCCTTCACGAGTGTCCGTAATTACAGGTGCGTCAAATTACCGTTTTACCCCTGTGTTACATCTGTCTCCTTAAGTACCAGCGCTCCTCTAATGAACAACCTGTTTATGGTCCAACCATTAAACAGAAAGTCCCTCTCGGGCTAATGAGAGGGAGGGATCCGTTTGTTCAAGTCCCGGAGTTACCACTTAAGGGAACACTCATCTACTTCTCCTAGAAGCGGGAAGGGAGTGAATTCCTTCTTGTGTTGTCATGTCCCCAGCCTCCCACTCGGTCTTGTCCCCAAAAAGGAAGGCATATTGAGTCGGCGTATTGGCCACTCTCACCCATGCTAATCAAAGGACAATCCCTCATGAGAAGGAGTTCATGACACACCCAGGATTAAGACTGAGTTACCTAGGTCATCCTATTGAAACAGTAACCTAACTAGTTAACGGTGTTATAACTAATGGTTGACTATTTTGTGGTCCGGTCTTATGAAAACTCATTGCATAGGATGCCCCCGCTTGCATGTCTACTACAAGGACGTTTTGGATCAATACATCTGTATCAAATACAAAGCGGGTCGTATCTCATAGTGTTACTAGGATAAGGTACCCAACCTTATCCTTGTACTATAGACCTTTTAGGTTGTTACTTGAACATCGATCCTCGTATGTCCCCAACAACCTTGGATCTTAGTTTATTAGATTTGGGCGAAATTGTGCAATATTTAACAATAACACTTTATTGTAGAAACTTAATAACACTTTATTGAAACAAGTATACAGTTTGTTTACATTCACTATCTACGAGTTTTAGGGCATAAAACCCAACATCAACCCGAGTTGACTAACCAGAGTAAGCTAGTCAGGGTCTGCCACCACTCTCTGCAATTCGATGCATATCACTTTACTATATAGAAAGTTTAGTAACAAAGTGTCGGGTTGAGTATTGTGGTTTGAGACTCATGTGTCTCCAGCCTTGTTCCCGGATGTGACATAGTACTTTATTTCTAGGGAGTTTATTTGCGTATATATCGCCCTTTTTCAGGTGTGTTTTTATTAGGTTTCAGGGGAAACTCTGCCATAATTTCTGGTTATTTAAGTTATTGTTGGATTTACACTAATCCTAAGAGAGGTTGGAACATGCTAGGTGGCAATGGGGTCCTATGGTCGGTTAGGATACATTGTCGGCACGCCACGTCACTAATTGTCAAGAGTATCTTGGGGCGGGTGTGCCAGTTTGGTATCAGAGCAGTTTCGTATCTGGGCATGATGATTGTGCATACATGAATAGTAAATGTAGGTAAGCTGATATAGTAAGTGATATGCATTGCATCATGAGTGGGACATGGATTGGTGGCATACCTCATATGTTACAAGAAATTGAAACTCAACGAGCTACTGGTAGGTAATGTATTGTGGGCGAGGAGATGATTTGAGAGATTGGTTCTTTAGATGATAAGAAAAAGGTAATGTGAGTTGAAAGAGAAAGATAGTTAATAAATGAAAATTTGTTCTTGGTGTAGTTGAAGAGATGTGGATGGTCATGAAAGATTTTGAGAAAGTTATAGGATAAGTATTTTTTCTAGTTGGAAGCGAAGCCATTAGTTGGAACATGGAACCTAGTTGATGTAGGAATTCAAATGGTTGAATAAGCGATGTGTTAAGAAGTAAGGACATATCAGAAAATTTAAAGGTAATGCTTGCTACATTCCTTTTAGAGGAAGCTGCTCAGGTTTCATGAAAGTTAATTCTGAATAGGCAATAAGCTTCGGGTTAATTAGTTGGAATCAATTTAAGATAGCTTTCAAAAGGTGAATGTTGTCCAAGACTGTATGAGGAATGAGAAAGTAAAGAAATGTTGGAATTTGAAACAAGGGTCGATGGAAATTGTCGAACCCCAAGAAAAGTATGCTCAACTTCTCAATTAGGCAACCACAATAATTAAGAGTTTGATAAGTGTGAGAAATTTGAAAATGGTCTATGGGAAGGAAAAAAAATCAAATTTTTGTTACAAGTTTAAAATGGAGAGACATGGAAGATTGGTTGAAGCGACTATGAGAAAAAGGAAATAGTTGGTGAACAGAGGTGTTCTGCAAGTAGTATTTGGAGTGAGAATACTCAAGAATTTGAGAGAATTTTGCCATTTAGCAAGTGAGGATTCGAAGGCTGACTTGCTGTTGATGGTCATTATCCATGGACACAGAAATATATCTGCAGTGAGAAGAGTGCAACTGTGGTTCTATAGTGGAGTGAACCACAGTTAACGAACATTGATTAATTTGGTTAATGAGTTTAGCCAATTAATCTCATATCGTTGGAGCTTCTGATCTGTAGATCCATTAGGTCCCAACGGTAACTCAATAAGGGCGGTGAGGTAAATTTCTAAGGGAGAATTGAATATTCAAAGGGGTTCGAATATTAAACTAAAATAGGAATTTCATTCATATTAAAACTATAGGTTATAATTAATGCACATTTGATGTACATTAATACTATAGCTTATATGAGAGAGATATAGTTAAACATGTGATATTTAATTATAATATTAGTTAATTGGTGAATTAATTAATATTTTGTTTTAATTTAATTTGATTAAATTTAATTTAATTGAATTACATTAAAACTATAGGTTATGTGAAATAATTTATATAAGATTGTTTTATATAAATGTTATCAAACTAAACGATGGTTTAATTTAATTAAATTAATTAATAATCTAATTATTTATTTATCAATTAATTTAATTATGAATCAGTTAACTTAACTGAGATTCATTCTTCCACTAACCTAGCCAGTCGCGTGAAGGGGAGTTAAAATAGGAAGTGGGGTTTTATCCGTTATAGAACTTCCTCCTTATCACTACTCCGGATCAATCTAACGAATTTCTGGCTCTCTCATCTCTTGTTCTCTCTCTTGTTCATTCCAGAGAAAAAGAACACAGAGAAATAAAATTCCCTTAGATCCTATTTTGCTCCCACAAGCATCCTCGCTTTGGTTCCCTACGATAATACTGGTGTGAACATTTTGGTGGTGTTCATGGGTAAATTTCCAACAAAGAAGGTCGTCAAAGGTTGCTGTATTTTGTGTTTTTCGGCTAAAGAGTTGGCGAAACGATCAAGAACTACAAGCATAGTAAGGTTTTCTTGATCCTTAGATCATTAGGATCTTGATTTAGATTAGATCTAAGGCTTTAATATTAGTTTCTGCATATTTTATAGCCATTGTACAATAGTTTAATATTTATTTTACTGCTGTGTATGTTTATGTCGTCGTATTGGTATCTCAATCGACGTTTAGTTCGATTAGGTCCTCTGAAATCTTCCGCTGCCTAGGGCTTTTATCCCTACAGGCATGTCATACTCTTCAGACTCAGGCTCCTCTTCAACCTCCTCCTGGTGCACAGTAATAGCCTTACAATACTCCATCGGGGTTTTCTCCTGCTCAGCTGGAGCCTTACCCTTGTTCGCGGTGTTTACAACACTTACCAATTGTCTCAGCTGAGTCTTAATGTTTTTTATGGCTGCACTGTGGCCATTCACCGTGGTGTTGATGGCAATGACTGCCTCCTCAAACTTGTTCGTCATGTTCCTAGACTCTGCAATGAAAGCTCCAACAAGATCCTCTAACGATTTTTTATTTTCTTGACTTTGAGGGGCAAAACCAGGAAGATTAAGAACATGTTTATTATTCACATAAGAGAAATTTCATGGTTCCTATTGTTAGGGTGATAATTTGTAGGTGTAGAATTATTACTATATCCCCTAAAATTAGAATTAGATACGTACTGAACCTGTTCAATGGTCTCCTCCTTAGACTGTGATGCTAAAACAACTGCTGATTCAATTGACTGTGCACTCCCTCTGCCTGAAAATTTCAGAAAAGCATTAGCAAGGGAAAACATCTGGGCCTGAAGTGCACTTTCGTCATCGATTTCAAAAACTCCAGCAGCAATCTTTTTCGGTACAGACCGCTCAGATGACCACTGATAGCTATTGGTGGCCATGTCCTCCAGCAAAGTTTTAGCGTTCTCAACGGTTTTGGACAACAGAATCCCAACTGCAGCTGCATCAACAATAGTCTTAGTACTTGGATTTAAACCATTATAAAATAATTGAATTTGCAACCAATCAGGATATCCATGTTGGGGGCACTTCCTTAACAGCTCTTTGTAACACTCCCATGCCTCGAACATCTGCTCGACAAATTGTTGCTGGAACGTCCCAATATCTGTCCTCAGCTTGACCGTCTTTGCAGGAGGGAAAAACTTCTTCAGAAAGGCCTGGACCAAAGCATCCGAGGTGGTGATGCTTCTAGGGGGAATAGACTGCAACCAATCTCGTGCTTTATCTTGCAAGGAAATAGGAAACAAGTGTAAGCGGATGACATCCTCAGAAACTCCATTTATTTTTACCGTCCCACAAATGTCTAAAAAGGATTTTAGATGAGAATTTGGGTCCTCGGTGGGCGATCCTCTATAAGCACAATCTCGAGCTATCTAAATGAGACCGGTCTTTAGCTCAAAGTTGTTGCATTGATCGGGGCATAGACAATCCCCGATTGTTGCCCTTGAAACACGGGCTGAAAGTAGTCTCTAATAGGCTTAGGCTCTTTAGGTGGATTTGGGTCGGCCATTCGAATATTTTCTCTATTCTCCCTTTGAAGCCTATGAATTGTTCTCTCGATCTCGGGATCCAAAGGTACTAAAGTCAAATTCCTTCTCCTTTGCATACACAATCTAAACTAACCTAAAAATGAAAGTAATAGAAAAAAGAAAGAAACGATTAAGGAAAGAACTAGAAAACGAAACAACTAAACTAAATATGGAAAATATAATCTAAAAAGGAAAATACTATCAAATTAAGGAAAACAACAACAAATATGGAAAAATACAATTAAGGAAAATTACCAACAAGGAAAATATCTAACTAAGGATAAAAGAAAAATCAAAGACAAATAACAAGACTAACAAATAAGGAAAAAAAATTACACAAATACGAAAAACACTAAACAAGCAAAACAAATGAGGAAAGGAAAACAAATATGGAAAAAATTGCAAACTACCTATGAAAGTAAAAATACACCCTAAATTAAGACCGAACAATTTTTTCACAATATTAATCTAACTAAATGTGCCAATCCCCGGCAACGGCGCCAAAAACATGATGTGGAATTTTCCTAACGCAAACGCACGAGTCAAGTAATAATAAAGTGATTATGAAATCGAGTGTCGTCCTTTGGATTGGATTTTTAAGTTAAATTAACTACCATGAATATTCTTGTTCAATTTTATTTAGGGACCGAAAAGTAGTGAGTTTTAGAAAATTAAAGCGATGCAAATAAACGATGAAGATTCAATTGAAAGAACACTTAGGGAATTGATTTCGTCAATTTAATCTAGGATTGATTTTAGGGAATGAATTATAACGCACAATGGTTTTATGAGTCTAAGAACCTTTAATCACAACTACCTCTCCCGAGTATAATTGATTCTCATGCATATTAACTAACTTGATATCCCTATCTAAGTTCTTTAACATGCAAGGCATTTAGTCCTTTTTGACCAATTCTAAAGTTACTCTAAATTCCATCACGAGTTTAGAATTTATACTTTAGTCATGCAATCTTAATTAATTCTACGCTAAATCCCCTCTCCCGACCAAGACTCAACACTTAGATCATTCAACTAGTGGCCAATTAATTGAAACCATTAAATTAAGATTGCAAACATAAAACAATTGCACAAATCATCCCATAAATCAATTCATAAACTTAAAAGACTACATCAATCCCTAAGTAACAAGCGTACCTACTCATACATGGCGTTACAAGATAAACTAAGCATGAAAAAGCCATTAAATCTAACTAAAGATAAGAGAAATGAAGGAAAACCCTAGAAGTCGTTTAAACCGGCACGTCCCCGTCACGATCTCCACGTCTCCAAGCTAGGTTCCCGCTCCTTGGCCTTGCTTCAGCTCCCATAGAAGGTCTCTAGTCGAAATTAGGGCTAAAATCTATCAAATTGGACTCCCCCAATCCGTAGCACAAAAAGAATAATTTATAGAAAAACTGTCGATAGCGTCGCGACGCTGTGCCTTTGCCGCGTATTCTGAATAAGGAAAAACCGAGAGCGTTGCGATGCTAAGGAGTAGCATCTCGACGTTGCTCCAAATTCCAGCAAACTGCCTTCTCTAATTGGACAACTACTAATTTCTTTCTAACTAATTTCCTTTGCCTCCTTTTAGCGTTCCGAGCGTCCGATTAACTCCCATTTCTCGAGTTAGCTTTAGAATAGCAATTTCCTACAAAATAAACATTAAAGTGCAATAAAATGGCTACGAATTACTCAAAGACTAACTAAATTAAATAGGGAAAAATAGCTAGCTATGCTCGCTATCAACCCTTTACTGTGATAATAGTGGTGCAGTGGAAAATTCTAAAGAACCTCGCAGCCACAAAAGAGGCAAGCACATAGTGCACAAATATCATCTCATCAGAGAGATCGTGCAACGAGGGGACGTGATCGTCACGAAGGTAGCCTCTGAGCACAATATTGCTAATCCATTTACGAAGGCTCTCACGACTAAAGTGTTCGAGGGTCATCTAGAGGGTCTAGGTATGCGAGATATGTGCATAGAATAATCTAGGGCAAGTGGGAGAAATGTAATGGGTATTGTGAATGCCCTAGTTTATTGTATTTATCTGTATTTGTACTTTTCATGTATTATACAGTATTAATACAAACCACTATTCCTACTTCAATGATTATTCATTAAATTTTGATTGTTGATGTACATTGCCCACTAGAGTTTTAGTTCAAGTGGGAGTTTTTGGGTTTTATGCCCTAACACTCGTAGATAGTAAATGAAACAAATTAATCGATCTCAATAAAGCATTATTTGAGTGATTCAATAATTTGGTTATTGAATAATCGAGTTTGCATTAATAAACCCTAAATCCAATAAACTAAGATCCAAGGTTGTTTAAATGAAACTTGGACTAGTATGTGGGGACATACGGGGATCGGTGTCCAAGTAACAACCTAAAAGGTCTATAGTATAGGGACAAGACTGGTACCTTATCCTGGTGACACTATGTGATATGACCCACCTTGTATTTGATACAGATGCAATGATCCAAAGCATCCATGTAGGAGACATGCGAGTTGGGTATCCTATGCAATGAGTTTGCATAAGACCGGACCGCGAAATAGTAACCACTAGATGTAACGCAATTGACTAGTTTAGGTTTATATTTCAATAGGATGACCTAGGTAACTCAATCTCAATCCTGAGTTTTTTATGAACCCCTTTTAGGAGGTATTGTCCTTAGATTTGTATGGGTGAGAGTGACCAGTTCGCCGACTCAATAATCCTACCATTTCAGGGGCAAGACCGAATGGGAGTTGGGAACATAACAGTACAAGATGGAATTCACTCCTTCCCCTATTGGGGTAAGTAGATGTGTGTTCCCTTAAGGGCTGATTCCGGGGCTTGAAAAAAGGCGCGTCGTCCTCTCCTGGCCCAATGGGAACTCCTGTATAGTGGTTGGACCATAAACAACTTGTTCATTAGAGGGATCAGTGGTACTTAAGAAACCATAGGTAACCCAGGGGTAAAACGGTAATTTGACCCAGCTGGTGTAACGGACACACGTGAAGGATTGACTTACTGCATTGGTCGATATCCGTGGACACAGAAATATTCTACAGTGAGAAGAGTGTGTTGGGTTTTATGCCCTAAAACTCGTAGATAGTAAATAAAACAAATTAATCGATCTCAATAAAGCATTATTTGAGTGATTCAGTAATTTTTTTATTGAATAATCGAGTTTGCATTAATAAACCCTAAATCCAATAAACTAAGATCCAAGGTTGTTTAAATGAAACTTGGATTGATATGTAGTGACATACGGGGATCGGTGTTCAAGTAACAACCTAAATGGTTTATAGTATAGGGATAAGGCTGGGTACCTTATCCTAGAGACACTAGGTGATACGGCCCACCTTGTATCCGATACAGATGCAATGATCCAAAACATCCATGTAGGAGACATACGGGTGGGGTATCCTATGCAATGAGTTTGCATAAGATCGGACCACGAAATAGTAACCCCTAGATGTAACGTCGTTGACTAGTTTAGGTTTCTATTTCAATAGGATGACCTATGTAACTCAGTCTCAATCCTGAGTCTGTTATGAACTCCTTTCAGGAGGAATTGTCCTTAGATTTGTATGGGTGAGAGTGGCCTGCTCGTCGACTCAATATTCCTACCATTTCAGGGGCAAGACTGAATGGGGGCTGGGAACATAACAATACAAGATGGAATTCACTCCTTCCCCTATTGGGGCAAGTAGATATGTGTTCCCTTAAGGGCTGATTTCGGGGCTTGAACAAAAGCGCGCTGTCCTTTCCTGGCCCGAGAGGAATTTCTGTTTAGTGGTTGGACCCTAAACAGGTTGTTCATTAGAGGGATCAGTGGTACTTAAGGATCCAGAGGTAACCTAGGGGTAAAACGATAATTTGACCCAGGTGGTGTTATGAACACACGTGAAGGACTGACTTACTACATCTGTTGATATCCGTGGACACAGAAATATTATACACTGAGAAGAGTGCAGCTGGGGGTCTTTAGTGGAGTGACCCACAGTTAACGAATGTTCATTGACTCGGTTAATGAGTTTAGCTGATCAATCTCATATCGTTGGAGCTTCTGATCTGTAGGTCCATTAGATCCACCTGCTAGCTCATAACGGCTTCTAAGATAATATAGTATTGAATATTAAAAGGAAATTTAAGTTAATTGTATTTTGATGCGATTAATATAATGTATGGAGATACATTATAGTATAAGTTTAATTAATGAATTAAACTTTGTAATAAAATTAATTTTGGATATGATTCAAAATTAATTATTGAGAGAATCATGAATTTAATTAAGGGAAAAATACACTTTTAGTCCCTGAGGTTTGAGTTAGGTTTCATTTTGGTCCCTGAGTTTTCAAACTCAATAATTTAGTCCCTGAGGTTCGAGATAATGAGCAATTTGGTCCCTGCCATCCATTTTGTCGTTAAATCTAACGGGCTGCTGACGTGGCACTATTATTTTAATTAAAAATTAATTTTTTTATCTTTTAAATAAAAATATATTAAAAATAATAAAAATATTATTTTTTATTATTTTTTTAATTCTTTCTCTTCCTCCCTCTTTTTCTTTCTCTTTCCCATCACCTTCTTCCTTCTTCCCCATCACCTTCTACTTCAGCTCCGGTGGTCGGCTGCCGAAATTTTTTTTCCTTCTTTTCTTCTTCTTTCATTCTTCTATTCTCTTTTTTTTCTTCTGTTTTTTTTAAACAGGGGTCGATTTTGGGGAGGGAGGAGCTCCTCCTCCCCTCTCGTTTCAGACCCACCAGGTGAGGTACGGGGCTTGCAGCTGTTGGAAAAACAACCCCAACGGCGGCGACACCAACCCCCGACCACAGCAACGAAAAACGACGAAACTGGCCTTGGCGAGCAGCTGGACGGGCGTGACGACGACAGTCTCATGGTTTGAAGGTCGACGGCGACTGGGCCTTCGAATGGCGCTTGTCGTTGACGGAGAAGCGACGCCGGCGGTCTCACTGGAAGCGGGAGGCTGCAAGGGGAGACTCGACGGAGGGAGCTACGGGGGAGGGAGAGTGGCGGCTGAAGGTGGAAGGGGAAAAGGGCTGCGCACAGGGCTGAAAGGAAAACAAAAAAATTAGCTTTTTCCGACGCCGATTCGGGGAGGCCTCCTCCCCCTCCCATTTCAGATCTAAAGCGGGAGGGGGAGGAGGAGCTCCTCCCTCCCCAAATCGGCCCCTGTTTTAAAAAAAACAGAAGAAAGAAAAGAAAAGAGAAGAAGGAAAGAAGAAGAAAAAAAGGAAAAAAAATATGGCAGCCGGCCACCGGAGCTGAAGAAGAAGGAAGAAGGGGATGGGGAAGAAGGAAGAAGGTGATGAGAAAAAGAAAGAAGAAGGAGAAGAGAGGGGGAGAGAAAGAGTTAAAAAAAATAATAAAAAATAATATTTTTATTATTTTTAATATATTTTTATTTAAAAAATAAAAAATTAATTTTCTAATTAAAATAATAGTGCCACATCAGCAACCCGTTAGATTTAACGGCAAAATGGATGGCAGGGACCAAATTGCTCCTTATCTCAAATCTTAGGGACTAAATTGTTGAGTTTGAAAACTCAGGGACCAAAATGAAACCTAACTCAAACCTCAGGGACTAAAAGTGTATTTTTCCCTTTAATTAAATATGTGATATTTGATTAATTCATGAATTAATTAATTAGGAATTAATTAATTTAATTTGGTTAAATATGATTTAATCGAATTAATACTATAGTTTATATTAATGTGCATTTTGATGCACATTAAAACTATAGGTTAATGAGAGAGATAAAATTGAATATGATTCAATTATAAAATTAATTAAATATTTATTTGATATTTAATTAATGAGGATTCAATTAATGAGATTAATTGAATGGCCCATTTAATTCAATTGAATATGATTTAATTGAATTAAAAACTATATGTTATAATTGATTTAATTAAAATTGGTTTAATTAAATTAATTATAATTAATTAGATAATTAATTATTATTATTTAACAATTAAAATTAATTATTTAAATAATTAATTATTATTTGATAATAATTGAATGATCCAGATCTAATAGGTTTAGATCAATGGACACGATTAGTTAGGGAGTTATGCTAACCTAATCCTACGTATTGGATGATGGGGGTTCCCATCAGAGTGGCCTCACTCTCTCATTTTACGATATACACAGAAGAGACTTTTTCTCTCTACTCTCTCATTTTCTCTAAAAAATACAGCAACCTCTTTGCTGGAAAAACTCCCATCCAAGGCGATTTTGGTTCCCACAAACCAAATCTCAACAATCCTAGAGGATAACGGGTGATCCGACGTGGTAGTGTTCGTTGGAAGATCCAAGATCGTAATTGGAGCATAGTGTAGTGTGTCTGCCTCCAGTCATGTAAGTTTTCTTAGTTCTAAAATAGCGATCTTAATTGCATGCTTAATCAGTTTTATTTAGAAATTTGTTTCTGAATTTTATTGCCAACATACCGGTTTTTCTAAAATTAAAATTTATTACGAGATCACTCTTGATTGCTTCCGCTGCCAAAAGGGATTTCAACCCTTCAGAGTGCAGCTGTGGGTCTTTAGTGGAGTGACCCACAGTTAACGAATGTTGACTAACTTGGTTAATGAGTTTAGCCAATTAGTATTGTTGGAGCTTCTGATCTGTAGGTCCATTAGGTCCCATTGGTTGCTCGTAAAGAGACATGAGGCAATTAAGTATAAATTGTTAAATTGAAAGTGTTCAATTTATTTAGGGAAATCATATAATGTATATTGATACATTATAATATAAAGTTTATTAAACTTTATAATATAATTTTGAATTTATTTAAAAATTAATTCTTGAGAGAACATATTTGAAAGAATTCAAATAATTAATATGAATTGGATTCATATTAATATAAATAATTTAATAAAATCCCTAAGATTAAATATGTGATATTTAATTGGGTAATTAATTAATTATGAAATTAATTAATTATTTATTAAAATTAGATATGAATAAGATAATAGATTTGATCTTATTCATGACCTTTTCCTATTATGAAAAGGTCTTGGCCTTTTCCTATAAATAGGACCGCTGGGGTGGGGTGAAAGGCATCTCATTCTTTCTCCTAATCTCAAAGAATTCCCCTAAGCTCCTTCTAGACTCCCACCAGTCTTCTGCCTCTAGAAGTCTCAGAGTCATATCGGTGTAGCCATAGTGGTGTGGTGTTCGTAGTAGTTCGTGATTATTTCACAAGCACTTGGTGAATTTAATCTGAGTCGTCAACGAGAGGAAGTAATTTGTTACTATATAGATTAGATTTAGATCTAATATTTTTGTATGCTTAGCCTTAAAATAAATTTAGAAGAGTTCTAAGATTATTGCCAATGTATTGGTATGTTAGATTAAACAGAATTAATTACGAATCAGTCCCAATCACTCTTCCGTTTTACGGAATTACGGAATTCCAATCCTTCACAGAGGACTCAGAGGAGTCAGATAAAGCTTGTTAGTGCTTGAGTTAGTGGTTGAGTGCAAGTCACATGTTTATATGGTTTGATGTATAAGTTGATGCATATTATATGTGTTAGTTGTTTTTCATGAATATTGAGCTTGTGTGTGGAAAGCATGATAATTGCCTTGTATGAGTATGTGCTTGATGGCTCCACATGTGTGAGCCACTTACTCAGTACCGTGGTTTTGTACTGACCCACCACCAGGTTTTGCAGGTGATGAGAGCATTTCCAGACTTGGTGATGAAGAGGAGGCTTGAAGGAAAAGACCCTTAGATATCTAGTTTTGCTCATTTATTTTTGTGGTTAGAGTTTTGGATGGCTTCTGGTGAACCGATGTACTTGTTGGTTTAATCGTTTGACAATTGTAATAGACTTGAGTTTGTGGTTTCTTTTATTTAGCATGCTAGCGTTATTAACTGCATTTGTTACGAGACCTGACTCGTATGTCAATTACTTAAGTTTTGGAGTAATTCTTAGTTTACTGAGTATGTTTGGGATGTTGTCAAGTGAAGTTGAAGATGTGATATGAATTAGAAGTGTTTTTTTTTCAGGTGTTTTAAAATTTTTGAGGCATCAAGTTGGGGTTAGTGTAGAAGTTTAGTAATGTTCCCTAGTTTAGATCGAATTTTGGGGGCGTTACCAATTTTGGTGAAAAAGAAAACTCTCTCAAACTATCTTGCTTCCCTTCAAATTCATCACCGATTTGGCTCCCACAAGCCATTCTAAGGCCGTAGGATAGCAGGGAACACGCTTGTGGTTGTCCAAGGCTTGTTCATGTTCAAAGTCAACCTCATGGAGTACTTGAATTAAGCTTCGAAAGAGGTTGGTAAAAATGTGCTCTGTTTTTGGTTTGTATTTAGCATGTTTTCTTAAGTAAAATTAATGGAATTAAAGTGCTTTCGATCTAAATCATTTTCGCACGAGTGTTCTACACTCCAACGATAACTGGTCGATGAAAGCATGCAAGTAATATAGCCTGATGCTCACGTGCATGGAGACTCAACCTAAAATACTAGCACCCATATGCTTCCACCTCCAACCTAAAACGTTACATTGTCCCAATGTAAACTAACCATGCAAACTAAGGGACAAAAAGGAAAAGAAAACAGAAAACCTCCCCTTATTTTGGCATGAGGTTTCCTAGGATGGAAACTCCTCACGACTCCTTAAAATAGTATCTTCGAATTAGGAAAACCATACAAGACAAAAACAAGAATATGAACTAAGAAAACAACTAAATAAACAAACGACTATAGAAAACAAAATAAGAAAGGGAAAGAAAAAAATAAACTTTGAACATGCCAAACTAGACCATTGAGATGCTACTTCATTTCACCTTCATTAATTGCAACTTTCACCAGTGTTGGCTTAGGAGTAAATTGGTCGTTTTAACTCCACTTTAGCTCATTTTAGTCTCAAATTGGCTCCAAAACTCCGTCATAGACCTGCATTTTAAAGCATTTTTTTTGCGAGGAATTTAATGAAGACAAGCGTTTTTGCTAGGAGCCAAAGTAGACCATTGAGATGCTGTTTCATTTGATGCTGTCAGCATACTAGATTTTTTTTATGAGTCTCGATACATATGAGAATCAAACTATTTTATTATGCATGCTTTCTTTGATATGAGTTTACGCTTTGTGTTTGGATGAATCCTGATACATTTGAGCATCTGAATAAATTTTTTAGCATTTGTTTGAGCTTGATTGATGAGATTGTTTGTTTGCTTTTGGTATGATTATGTTGACCTAGGATTATGAAGATTTGAGTTTGGAGATAAACGGTCTAAAATTAAATCCTCAAACCTTGGAATTAATGATTTAATTAACAAGCACTGCCATTCTTTAATTAATTAATGATTTAATTAAAGAAGGGCAGTGCTTGCTAATTGGTGATAAAATTCTATCATTAATAGACTATGATGAAAGTTTATCCGTGATAGAGTCTTAACACTAAAAGACTTAATTCATATGTGAAGTATGTTGGTGACGGACTTCTATCACCAATTGAAGTGTTATTGGTGATAAACATGAAGGGAATGAAAGTCCCCACGCAGCGGAAGCGCATCGATTGGACCTTACGCCGTATATTAATTAACATTAAAATACTGTTACGAAATTAAAGGCAAAATAAACTTTAAACATGCATTAAAGTTGCTGGAAATTGCTATAAACATGCTTGAAAATTAAATCTAATTTATTTTCATGCTTTTCTAAAGAAACGAGAAAGAACCGTTACAAACCTTCATTGTAGACTTGACCGTTCTTCGCCAACGACGCTTCAACGAACGAAAACGAAGCAACCTCCTTCTAATTTCTTCGCTGGAAAATTCTTCTTCAAAGACACAATAACCACAGAGGTTACACCAGTATGTCTCTAAGTCTAGGAGGCAAAAGACTTGTGGGAGTCTTTCTCTAAGAGGGAGGCTAGAGAGAATTCTAGGGTCTTGTCTTGTGAGTCTAAGAGCAAGAGGAGAGTGTACTGAACCAATTAGGTCAAGTGTTCTATTTATAGAAGAGAGGCCATGAATAAAATATTCAATTAAATCAATCTTTTCCAAAATTGATTCAATCTTATTCCTTATTTAATCAATCCAAGATCAATCAATTCCATAATTGATTAATCTTTTCCACAAATGACTAATTACTTCCATAAGTGATTAGATAATTTCCATAAATGACTAATCACTTCCTTAAGTGATTAATTATTTCCATAATTGATTAATTCCCGGTTAATGAATTCTTTAATTAATTAACCACCAATTAAATATCACATATTTAATTTTCGGCCTTGAATTAATTAATTTGCCCAAATAGATTTTAGGCCTTAAAATTAATTAATTCATTATTTGAACTCTTTCAAACTTCCATAAATTTAATGTGACTCAAATTTATTTTAATATTTTAATTTCTTCAAATATTAATTTCTCTCATGATAATATATCAATATATATTAGATTGTTTCCCTTAGTAAATTGAACATTTTCAATTTACATTTATTACTTAGTTGTCTCAAATTACTTTATGAGCTACCAGTGGGACCTAATGAACCTGCAGATCAGAAGCTCCAACGATGTGAGATTAATTGGTCAAACTCATTAACCAAATTAATCAATATTCGTTAATTGTGTGTACATTCCACTATAGACTCACAGTTGCACTCTTCTCACTGCAGACATATTTTCTGTGTCCACGAATATAGACCTATATCGACTAGTTAGTCCTTCACGAGTGTCCGTAACACCAGCTGGGTCAAATTACCATTTTACCCCTGGGCTACTTCTATTTCCTTAAGTACCGGTTCTCCTCTAATGAAAAACCTGTTTATGGTCCAACCATCAAACAGAAAACCCTTTCGTGCCATTGGGAGGGTAGGGCCCTTTGTTCAAGACTCGGAGTCACCACTTAAGGGAACACTCATCTGCTTTCCTAAAGTCGGGAAGAAGTGAATTCCATCTTGTACGATTATGTTCCCATCTGTTGCTCACCCCAAGCGTACGGGTCGTCACAAGTAATATAGTGATTTTGAGTATAGAGTATCGTCTCCACAGGGATTGGATTTATTCAATTAATTACCACAAATAATCTTGCTTAACTTTATTTAGAGAACAAAATCTAATGTCAAAAAGATAAAATAGACATAAAGCTAATCTAAAAAACAAAAGATAAATGGAGACACAATTTGGTGGGATAATTCTAGAGTGGTTGATTTCGACAATTGGACCTTTAATGCTTAATCAATTAACTAATATGGATTAACTAATCATTTGATTCATAAGTCTAGAAGCCTAATGACAAGGACTCTCCTGTCGGTCTCCTCCTATCTCATACCTTTCAATAAAGAATCTCCTTTCAGTCTCATCTTTATTTACTTAGCATGACATTACGACCCTTCAGTACAACCTCTAACGTTATTTATTTTATCCCGTGTCACCCGGGTAAATAACCGTTAGTCATGCATTCAGTTCTAGTCTAAGCTTCTCTCCGTCGAGTTTCCACTTAGTAACGATTCATTTAATCAGTGATCAGTTGATTAAAAGCATTACGGACAAAATGCACAAATGAACAATAATGACAATTAAACCAAATAAATTCATTAATCAAGCAGAGGTTCAACATCTAAATCAATCTCATAGAATTTAGGAATTTACTACTCATAATCACTAAAATTCAATAATTCCTAATCACAAAAATTCTAGAAACTAAAACATAAAGGAAAAGGGAAGAGAAATGCTCATAAAAGTGTCGATCTCCTCGATCCCGCGCCGACCTCCTTCGATCCCGAGCTCCAAAGATCTTCAACAAAGCTCCAAAACTCTCCCAAAAATCACCAATTTTAGTGTGGATTCTAGAATGGGGTGAAAACCCACCAATTGGCACACAAAACTTGGATGCAAATGGCTCCTTTTATAGGCTCCCAACAGGCGTAGCGTCGAGACGCTACGTCACAGCGTCGCGACGCTCTGACGTCATCTTTTCTTGGGCTCCAAGTCGTCGTAGCGTCGAGACGCTACATGGACAGCGTCGCGACGCTACCCCATTTTCTGGATTTTTCCGCATAGTTGCCTAGCGTCGGGACGCTCAAGGCTTAGCGTCTCGATGCTAGGCCTTGATCTTCAATGAATTGCCCGATTTTGACTCAATTTTTGGGCCTCCTTCATTTTCTTTGGCCCAAATGCTTCATGTAATGGGTCTTGGCTTCTTTTCTTGACCCAACTTGATAATTTAAGGCTTGGAATTCAAGAATTTGGGCTTCTAACTCATTCTTTTTAGGCTTTTGGACTTGGATCTTCAAGGTAATTCTTTAAAATGCTCAAGAAGTCTCCAAAAATCATCCAAATTCTCTCAAAATTCCGGTTCTGCTTCTTTGACTCGGTTTTCTGAAATTTAAACATAAAATAGCATTAAAGTACACAATTCAAGCATAAAACTAGCTATAATTAATAGGAAAATGATGACATTTTTGCATGTCATCACCATCTCCCCACTCGGTCTTGTCCCCAAAATGGTAGGCTTATTGAGTTGGCGTATTGGCCACTCTCACCCATACAAATCAAAGGACAATCCCTCATGAGAAGGAGTCCATAATCAACTCAGGATTAAGACTAAGTTGTCTAGGTCGTCTTAGTGAAATAGAAAACCAACTAGTTAACGGTGTTATAACCAGTGGTTACTATTTCGCGGTCTGGTCTTATGCAAACTCATTGCATAGGATACACCCACTCACATGTCTCCTACACGAACGCGTTGGATCATAGCGTTTGTATCAAATACAAAGTGGGCCGTATCCTTAGTGTCACCAGGATAAGGCACCCAGTCTTATCCCTATACTATAGACCCTTTATGTTGTTTCTTGAACATTGATCCCATATGTCGCTACATATAGTTCAAGACTCATATTACAGCCTAGGATGTCTAATTTATTGGATTAGGGTTATTTTAGGCAAAGACAAATATAAAATAACTAATAACATTTAATGGAAAAATATATCAATACTATTTCATTAATATCCGGTCAATGGTTACATTCACTATTTACGAGTTTTAGGGCATAAAACCCAACAAACTCCCACTTGAACTAAAACACTAGTTAGTGGGATGTAAATGCAATAATCTAAAGCTGGACATGTCATGTATACTAAAATAATACAATGAACTAGGGCATCCTTATACCCATTATACATTTTTTCCACTTGCCCTAGATTAGATGGCAAACATATCTCGTAGACCTAGACCCTATAGATGACCCTCAAACACTTTAGCCGTGAGAGCCTTCGTAAATGGATCAGCGATGTTGTGCTCTGAAGCGATCTCAGTGCCGATCACATCTCCCCGTTGCACAATCTCCCGCATCAGGTGATACTTCCTCTCGATGTGTTTACCCCGTTTGTGGCTTCGAGGTTCTTTTGAGTTGGCTACAGCCCCACTGTTGTCACAGTATAGTGTTATGGGAACGTTCATATTCGGAACAACTTCCAAATCAGTCAAGAACTTTCTAAGCCAGACTGCCTCTTTAGCTGCTTCGCAAGCTGCTACATACTCAACCTCCATTGTTGAGTTTGCTATGCATCCTTGTTTGATGCTTCTCCAAACTACTGCTCCTCTATTGAGGGTGAATACTGACCCTGATGTGGATTTCCTTGAATCCTTATCAGCTTGAAAGTTAGAGTCAGTGTATCCAGTAAGAATCAAGTCCTTAGCTCCATACACAAACATGTAGTCCCTCATTCTCCGAAGATACTTGAGGATATTCTTAACCGCTCCCCAGTGGTCCAACCCTGGATTAGACTGATACCTACTGACTACTCCCACTACATAACATATGTCAGGCCTAGTGCATAGCATAGCATACATTAAGCTGACCACAGCTGAGGCGTAGGGAATGTGTCTCATGTTCTCAATTTCTTGAGGTGTCTTAAGAGACTGTTCCTTAGACACGTGTACCCCATGTCTGAAGGGTAATAGTCCCTTATTTGAGTTTTGCATCGAATATCGAGACAACATTTTGTCAATATACATTGCTTGAGACAGTGCTAGCATTTTGTTCTTACGATCCCTAATGATTTGGATTCCCAAAACATATTGAGCCTCTCCCAGATCTTTCATTTGGAATTGGGCTGCTAGCCATTTCTTAATGTCAGTGAGGTATCCTACATCATTCCCAATGAGTAGGATATCATCTACATAAAGTATTAGAAAAGCTACTTTCCTTTTGTTGACTTTCTTGTACACACAAGGCTCATCAACGTTTTAGTCAAAACCAAAAGATTTGACTGCAGTATCAAATCTAATGTTCCATGATCTGGACGCTTGTTTCAATCCATAAATGGATCGATTGAGCTTACAAACCTTTTGTTCTTGACCTTGGGCTATGAACCCTTCGGGTTGAGACATGAAGATATTCTCTTCAAGATTACCATTCAGAAAGGCAGTCTTGACGTCCATTTGCCATATTTCATAGTCATAATATGTAGCTATGGATAAAAGAATTCTTATGGACTTTAACATGGCTACAGGGGAAAAAGTTTTCTCATAGTCAAACCCTTCCTTTTGGGTATAACCCTTTGCCACTAGTCTAGCTTTGAAGGTCTGTACCTTCCCAGCTGCATCTCTTTTTCTCTTATAGATCCATTTGCACCCTATGGGTTTTACCCCATCTGGTAGATCTGTGAGTTCCCATACAGAATTGGAGTGCATTGACTCCATTTCCAGGTTCATGGCTTTGACCCATTCATCCTTATCTTCGTCATTCATTGCCTGTCGATAGGACAATGGATCCTCAATGCCATCATTAGGTATGACAACCTGAGTTTCAGTTAAACCCAAGTAGCGATCAGGTTGTAATACAACCCTCCCACTACGTCGAGGCATTCTCAACGTCTGAGAAGGACAGGATGGATCTGAAGAACTAGTTCCTTCATCAACCTTTGTTGAAGGTCCAACTTCGTCAACAACTCTTGGTGATTCTTCAGTAGCTTCTCCTAATATCATTTTGCTACGTGGTTTATGATCCCTCATGTGGTCTTCCTCCAAGAAGGTGGCGTTTGTCGATACAATCACCTTATTTTCTTGTGGGTCGTAGAAATAACCACCTCTCGTTTCTTTAGGGTAACCAACAAATTGGCACAGTTTTGAACGAGGTTCCAGTTTCTTAGGATTTGTCACAAGCACGTGTGCTGGACAACCCCAGATGCGAAAGTGATGCAAACTAGGTTTACGCCCCTTCCATAATTCGAAAGGCGTTTCAGAAACACTTTTCGAGGGAACATTGTTCAAGATGTGTACTGCAGTCTCTACTGCATACCCCCAAAACGAGCTAGGCAATTGAGCATAGCTCATCATTGATCGAACCCTGTCTAACAAGGTTCTATTTCTCCTTTTTGATACACCATTTTGTTGAGGTGTGCCAGGGGCTGAGAGTTGGGATTGGATTCCATGTTTTATCATATAATCTTGGAATCTTTGATCCATATACTCCCCTCCTCGATCAGATCGAAGTACTTTAATTGATTTACCCAATAGGTTTTCAACTTCAGCCTTAAACTCCTTAAACTTTTCAGAGGCTTCAGACTTATGTCCCATTAGGTACAAGTAACCATATCTTGAATAATCATCTATAAATGAGATGAAATATTCGTACCCTCCTCGAGCTTTTACATTTATTGGACCACAGAGATCCGAATGTATTAACTCTAAGGGTTTTTTGGCTCTGTAACCTTTTCCAGAAAAGGATCTTTTGGTCATTTTGTCCTCGAGACAAGATTCACAAGGTGGTAGCGAATCATCTTCTAACTTGCTTAGAAGTCCATTCTTTACCAAACGACCGATTCTATCGATGTTTATATGACCAAGTCTAAGATGCCAAAGATAAGTATTGTTACTTGTTGGAGAAATCTTTTGTCTTTTTCTTTGAGTTTCAGCAGTTTTAAATAACTCGGTGTTCATGATTGCTTTACTCTCGATTCGTCTTAAAACATATAAATTATTTTCCAGCTTTGCTGAACAAATATGAACTCCCTTTCTTGAAATGAATGATTCATTTACTGAGAAAGATATTGAGTAATCTTGTTCAAGCATACAAGATATAGAAATCAAATTCCTTTTGATCTTTGGAACAACATACATATTATCTAATAATATGTATTTATTCTTACTGAAAAATAATTTGATATTCCCCACTGCAATAGCTGAGACGACCTCTCCTGTTCCTACTTTAAGAGTCATCTCATCCGCTTGAAGCTGTTGCCAGGAACTCATTCCTTGAAAGGAAGAACAAACATGGTTGGTGGCCCCTGAATCTAGTATCCAGGCAGAATCATCATTTTCCACTAAGCATGTTTCTAAGACAAGAAAATCATATTTACAGTCTCTGGAAATATTCCTTTTTGCTAGGCAGTGTTTTGTGTCATATTCATTATGAACATTTCTTAATGAATTAGAAATTGGGGATTGAGGACATTCCTCAGTTAAGACTAATCTTAGATCATCTATAACCGGAATCGTATTCAGGTTAGGTTTCCATGTTGAGTAATTTTCGCCGGTTAATTTCTCATTTTTAAGCAGAGAGACAATTGAGGAAGACATTGCTGAAATTTAAACAAACAATGACCGTATTAGTTATCTTTGCCTTAACCCATCATACAGCAAACAATTGCATACAATCCAATCAATTTTGCAAAACAAGTAATCACAGAACCCTAAAACTATTGATTTAGTTTTGCAACGATGTTTCAGAGGTTTAGAATATCAGCCACCGAAGGGTGATCAGGTACTCCTCCTCTGAAATGAGACATTTCTCAGCTAATTCTAATTCCAGAATAACTCATATTCCTACAAACATTAGCCACCGTTGTTCGGTCAAGGATTTGTTAACACTTTTAACTCATCCTTGTAAGTGTAACCCTCCCACTTTCAGATCTGAGAGGCACGCACCAATAGGCTACCGAAGGGAACGACAACTGTTGGTAATTAGCCTAAGAGTTCCTATCCTATTCAGGAGTTCACGATGTTCCGAATCCTATGATCAGGCCCTCCGAAGGGATGGTTGCGCCAGGACAACTTGCAGGCGGATCTTAGGACTCTCACAGTGTGAACTAGGGGTGGAGATCGAGGGATACGTCGACACGTGTCCTGCTCCCACTTACTCTAGACATTTTTCCCATTCACCTTGTTATTAATTCATGCAAACACCTTCCGAAGGGAGGCCGCTCCTAGGGCGACTCGAAGCCGAGCATGAACCTCACGTTGTGAATATAGGGACGTAGGAGCAAAACTTGATTTAAATCTCGTTTTGAAATTTTCCTCCCATTGAAAATGTCCTAAGGTTAATTTAGGGTTGTTTAACTTAGATAAAATTCGGCTAAGTCAATCTATCTAAGTCTGATCCTATTATAACAATTATGGAAATGATTCAACCGCAATGTTTTAGGTGAATTAAACTTCTTTTAATCTACCCAACATTGCAAGTCAACATTACTATGGTTAATTCAACTCAAGGTTCAGGTCAGTTCCCGGGTAGGAGGTGTTCCGTAAACCGTCAACTTAAATACCCCTAACCTTAGACAGAACTTTACCGAGAGAGTTCCCTTATAACCACAGTAATGTACGACCTTTACTCTAAAGATCTATGTGCATTAAACACTTTTAACAAACCTAGTGACATTGCATGCTAACATTTAACTATGATTAATTCAACTCCGGTATTCCGGGTCAGTTCCCAGGTAGGAGGTGTTCCGTAAACCGTCAACTTAAATACCCCCAGCCTTAGACAAAACATTACCGGTGGAGTTCCCTTATAATCATAGCAATGTTTTTCCTACTTAGTCAATTAAAACTATTTTTAATACTAAGTAAGAAATAATTCTAATCTTATTAGAAACTGATCTAGGTCTAATTAATTTTAAACAATTTAAAATTAATACAATTTATCCTATGATCTTATGTTTGCATGCAATTCTTGATTATAGATTGACGGTTTCTAATCATTAATATTAAAGATCTATTTCCAATTTTAATGATTAATCCTATAATCAAGAATCTAGGGTTTAATTCATTCAACAATCTCATTCAAATTAAATAATTAAACCATACTAATTGCATTAATAATATAACAATTATATTATTAACTATGGATGTTTCATGCTTCATGCAATATTGATTTTCTTTTAATATAACAATTATAAGCCAATCAAGAAAATCAATCATGCATGCTTCATTCATCACATTAAACATAACTATTTATATTTAATCTAAGTAATGACATGCTTCATGCTTTCTAATTTTTCATATAAAATATGAAAACAATCCCAAGCATTTTAAACATACATTATAACAATTTATAATATATAAATAAATGCATGAGCATGTTTATAACCTAAGGTGGGATTAAAATTCTATATGACATCCATAAAGCATATAAATAGCAATTGAACCTGTTAATTTTGGCCCCTAGGATAAAATAAAGCATTAAATTACATTAATTTTAGATAAATTCTATCCTAAAAATCTTCTGCAGTTCAAAAAATTGGTCTAGACAGCACGAACCGCCCCGAACAACCTCGAACCGGTCTTCAAAATCACGAACCAAGCTGAAATTCAGCTGAATCGGACTGAATTGGTCCCAGCCCAGCCGAACCGGATGAACCAGACGTCCCTCCCTTTGAATCGCGCCTGTTGAAGCCCTAATTCGCACCGTCATAGTGATAGTGTCGAGACGCTTGCATCGCAGCGTCCCGACGCTGTGCACTTTCCTTACCTGAGTGCCTGCGGTATCGAGACAGCGTCGAGACGCTTTTGGAGTAGCGTCCCGATGCTGTTGCGTCTGGAGGCAGAATCTTGGCAGAAACCGCACGATTTCTTCGGTTTTGGCCTTGATTTCAGCGGCAATTTCTCCGATTTTCATCTCATAAAAACCTATTCTAGACCCGGACTTACATAGGACTCGATTTTACAAAAAATACCCGAAACATCGGGCCTTACATGATCAAAATCACATAAAAATAAAATCTATGGCCATAAAATTAACCTAAACAGTTCAACGCAAACCGAACATACATTATGCATAAATCCCACCTATTAGAGCCTATCGCAAATTTTAATATTAATTAATAGGGACAGCGATGGCTCTGATGCCGATTGAAGTGAATGAAAGTCCACACGCAGCGGAAGCGCATCGATTGGACCTTACGCCGTATATTAATTAAAATTAAAATATTGTTACGAAAAGGCAAAATAAACTTTAAACTTGCTTTAAAGTTGCTGGAAATTGCTATAAACATGCTTGAAAATTAAATCTAATTTATTTTCATGCTTTTCTAAAGAAACGGGAAAGAAACGTTACAAACCTTCATTGTAGACTTGACCGTTCTTCGCCAACGACGCTTCAACGAACGAAAACGCAGCAGCCTCCTTCTAATTTCTTCGCTGGAAAATTCTTCTTCAAATACACAATAACCACAGAGGTTACACCGGTATGTCTCTAAGTCTAGGAGGCAAAAGACTTGTGGGAGTCTTTCTCTAAGAGGGAGGCTAGAGAGAATTCTAGGGTCTTGTCTTGTGAGTCTAAGAGCAAGAGGAGAGTGTACTGAACCAATTAGGTCTAGTGTTCTATTTATAGAAGAGAGGCCATGAATAAAATATTCAATTAAATCAATCTTTTCCAAAATTGATTCAATCTTATTCCTTATTTAATCAATCCAAGATCAATCAATTCCATAATTGATTAATCTTTTCCACAAATGACTAATTACTTCCATAAGTGATTAGATAATTTCCATAAATGATTAATCACTTCCTTAAGTGATTAATCATTTCCATAATTGATTAATTCCCGGTTAATGAATTCCTTAATTAATTAACCACCAATTAAATATCACATATTTAATTTTCGGCCTTGAATTAATTAATTTTCCCAAATAGATTTTAGGCCTTAAAATTAATTAATTCATTATTCGAACTCTTTCAAACTTCCATAAATTTAATGTGACTCAAATTTATTTTAATATTTGAATTTCTTCAAATATTAATTTCTCTTGATAATATATCAATATATATTATATTGTTTCCCTTAGTAAATTGAACATTTTCAATTTACATTTATTACTTAGTTGCCTCAAATTACTTTATGAGCTACTAGTGGGACCTAATGGACCTGCAGATCAAAAGCTCCAACGATGTGAGATTAATTGGTCAAACTCATTAACCAAATTAATCAATATTCGTTAACTGTGTGTACATTCCACTACAGACTCACAGTTGCACTCTTCTCACTGCAGACATATTTTTTGTGTCCACGGATATAGACCTATATCGACTAGTTAGTTCTTCACGAGTGTCCGTAACACCAGCTGGGTCAAATTACCGTTTTACCCCTGGGTTACTTCTATTTCCTTAAGTACCAGTTCTCCTCTAAAGAACAACCTGTTTGTGGTCCAACCATCAAACAGAAAACCCTCTCGTGCCATTGAGAGGGTAGGGTCCTTTGTTCAAGGCTCGAAGTCACCACTTAAGGGAACACTCATCTGCTTCCCTAAAGTCGGGAAGGAGTGAATTCCATCTTGTACGTGTTGGGTTTAATGTCCTATAAACTCGTAGTTTGTAAATCATTAAACATATTCTATTTTCAATAAAGACGTTATTGAGGTTATTCAGTAAAAGATGTTATTGAATATATACATTGCGAATGATTAACCTAAATCCAATAAACTAAGATCCTTGACTATAAAATGAATACTCAAACTATATGTAGGGACATATCGTAGGATCAAGTTCAAGTTTATAGTCAAAATAGATAAGGATACGGTTGGGTGCCTTATCCTGGTGACACTATGGACGCGGCCCACTTTGTATTAAGTACAAACGATGAGATCCTAAGTCGTTCATGTGGAGACATGCGAGTGGGGGCGTCCTATGCAATGAGTTTGCATAAGACAGGACCACGAAATAAGTCACTTTCTCTTTATAACGCCGTTTACCGTAGAAACTGACTATTTCTCATAGATGACCTAGGTAACTCGTTCTTAATCCTGAGCGAGCTATGAACTCCTGTTTATACGAGATTATCCTTTGATCTGCATGGGTGAGAGTGGCAAGCATCGCCGACTCAACAAGCCTACCATTTTGGGGATAAGATCGAATAGATAGCTGGGGACATAGTTTCACAAGACGGAATTCACTCCTACCCTTTTCAGGGATAGCAGAGAGGTTGTTCTCTTAAGTACTAACTCCAGGACTTGAACAAGGGGCCCCACCCTCTCGTTGGATCGAGAGGGACTTAGGTTTGATGGTTGGACCACAAACCGATTGTTCATTAGAGGATTAGTGGAACTTAAGGAACAAGAAGTACTATAGGGGTAAAACGGTTATTTGACCTAGCTATAGCTACGAACAACCTGTGAAGGAACGACTTACTGAACATGGTTAAATCAAGTGGACGGAAATATATCTATAGTGAGGGGAGTGCAACTATCGGGCTATAGTGGAGTGTCCCGGTAGTTAACGAATGTTGGCTAGCTTGAATAATGAGATTAGTCGGTTAGTCTCGAATCGTTGGAGCCCATGATCTATAGGTCCATTAGGTCCCCCTACTAGCTCATATCGGAATATAGCCTAGAACAAATTGATAGGATTCTTTGAATTGTTCAAAGTCGGGAAAAAGGGTATTATCGTAAAATTGTGTTTGACACAATAATTTAATTATGAATTAAATTAGAAAATTAGAGATAAAGTATTTAAAAGGGTTTTAAATACTATATACATGAATTAAGATTCATATATAAAAGATGCACCATATTAAGGTGATTAACTTGCTTAATCATTTATAATCAATTGGGCAAGGTTCAAATATGATCTTATATATTAATGTCACATTTAGAATTGATATTAATATCATAAATGAACATTTGAAATCTGATTTTGAGTCATGGTAAGTGGAAAATGATGTAATTCCACTCTTGCATGAAGATTCAAAGTGGAATTACACCACAAACATGCATACTTGCATGTAATGTTGTTTTAACACCTAGCTTCCACTTTCACCCTTAAGACCACCCTGTGTCTTGCATCTTGAGGCTTCTTCTTGCATGGATTCTCTCTATAAGTAGAAGAAGAATCAGATTGGAGAGGTAGATAGCATTTACCTTAATGTTATGCTGCTGAATTTCTTCCTCAATCACTCTCTCATCTCATATCTCCATAGAGCTTGAACCTTCAAGCATTCCCTTCCCATTCCCTATAACTATAGACTCCCACAAGTCGTTCTCGGCCCGGAGAATAGTAGGGAAGACTCTAAAGGTTGTCCAAGAGAAGTTGGAGAAGGAAAACACCACAAGGAGTACCTCATTTGTGAGCTACAAAGGTTGGTTTTCTCTAAACTCTCTTTTCTGTCTTTTATAGAACATGCATGCTTTAGGAGCAAAATTGAATGTCTTAAGTGCTTTCGATCTTCAATTGCTTCCGCATGTGTAATATGTACACCTTCAATTGGTATCAGAGCATGATTAGAGCACTTAAGTCGTTTTAATTTTGCTGTGGTGGGTACCATTTTGAAATTGAATTTTCTGTGTGCTAAAATGGAAGTGTTCTGGTTTGGCAATTTTTTGAGCCTTTAATTCTTCATGAATTTGTAATTGCTCGGAAATGTAAGAGCGTTAATGAGTGTACTAGAGTCTGTAATTTTTATAGAGTCATTAGAGTCCATATAGGCTGTTAAATCGAAGCAGAACGGGAGAAGACGCAGCAGAAAACAGCAGCAGAATGCTGCTGTTCGTGACAGCGTCGGGACGCTCTTCAAGTAGCGTCCCGACGCTGATGAAGAAAAATTCCAGCAGCCCAGATTTTTCCAGATTCTGGTTCGGTTCAGCTGCTGTCCTTGGTCCGGTTCGGTTTGCCTGCAGCTGGTTCAGCCCCTATTCACTTATTTGAAGGTCGGTTCACTCCTTGGAGGTTGGTTCGGGTCGGTTCGTGAAGCTCGGGATTGATTCAAGCAATTTTTTATTAATTATTATTGTAATAATTAGTTTATTGTTTGTTTTAAATTGCCAAACCATTCCATTTTAGTTTGATTTAATTTCTTTATGCATTTTGAATGTCTGATTTAATTAAATGGATGTATGTGCATTATGAGCATGCCATATAGTTTAAAATCCCACCATAGGAAAGCATGTACATGCATTTTTAATTTTAATAAGTGTTATTAATAGTTTAAATGCATGAGGGAAATTTCATGTTTAAATTGATATAAATGTTGTATTGATTTAGGGAGATTCATGCTTGAATGGTTAATTAAAATTGATTAATTGATATAAAAGTTATATTAATCAAAAGATAAAATTAACCTAGCATGAAGCATGAAATTTCCTTAGAATTTTGTTTATAAGAGTTATATTCAAAAGGCAAGTTTGTTATAGTTTAGATTTATAATTGTTATAAATCACATAGAAATTTAAAATCTATAACAAAGAAAAAGGTGCATGCTCACTTAGGGTTAATTTGATCCAACTCTCGATCGATTTCAATTAGATTCAAATAGGTCGATAAGCTTGTAAAACATAGGTTACAAGAGAACTCACCCGACGAGATGCTGTCTAAGGCTGGAGGTATTTAAGTTGACGGTTTACGGAACACCTCCTACCTGGGCATCGAGTTGGTTCTTGAGTTAAAGTTAACCCAGTTTTATGAGCATGCACGTGTGTGATGTGAGGTTTTAATCGTTATCACCTAGACATCGTAAGATTAAGTGAACTTAGACTTAGGGTTATTCAATTAGCCGGAATTCGCCTAAGTATAAGTATACCCAAAACCGTTTAAAATACTTAGTGGGAGGGGAGAGATATATCAAATCCATTTCCCTTTCACGTTCTCCCTTTTGTTCACAAGGTGAGATTTATGCTTGGCCTCGTGTTGATTATACCTCAACTGCTCCATTCGGAAGGTGTTTGCATAAATCAATAACAAGGTGAATGGAGAAAGTATTTATAGTAAGTGAGTGAAGGAAGTGTGTCAACACATCCTGCGGTCTCCTCCGTTAGGTTGCACCGTGAGATTTCCATGTTGCGCCTGCTTGTATGCCCTGGAGCTACTAACCATTCGGAGGGTTGTAACATGGAGATCGGAACAACGCAAACTCCAGAGATGGATAGGATTACTTAGGACCATTTCCAACATTAGCTTTTCCATTCGGTAGCATTGTTGGGGCCGTTCTCTGTAATCTTAAAACGGCGGGTCACACTTACAAGGGTTACTAAGTGTTAGTAAATTCCTGACCAAACGTAACGATAACTAAACAACTATAGGAATAAGAGTTATTCTGGGATTAGTATTTAGTCAAGAACGTCTTGGTTTTGTGAAGGAGTAATTGACTGCTCCTCGGTAGCGGTTGCTCTAACTCACTAAAGTATCGTTGCAAAATAATAATCCTGGGTACATTATTACTTTTGCTAAAACCTGATTGGATTCTGTCTAAAAATGGTTAATAAGCAATTTCTAATAGTTTTGTTTAATTTTTCAGCATGTCTAGCTCACTAGTACAATTACTCGCTTCGGATAAGCTTAACGGAGATAATTATGGAACTTGGAAGTCTAATCTGAATACAATACTAGTAATCGAGGATCTTAGATTTGTCCTTACCGAAGAGTGTCCACCTAACCCTGGCTCGTCAACAAACCGAATTGTTCGGGAAACATATGAGAAATGGACTCGAGCAAATGATAAAGCAAGAGTCTATATTTTAGCAAGCATTTCAGATGTCTTGTCTAAAAAGCACGAGAGGATGGTCACCGCAAGGGAGATCATGACTTCGTTGCAAGGTATGTTTGGACAACCGTCCTCGCAAATCAGGCACGAAGCTCTCAAGAATGTTTACAATTCCCGAATGAAGGAAGGTGCTTCAGTTAGGGAACATGTTTTGAACATGATGGTTCAGTTTAACATTGCTGAAGTAAACGGTGCTACCATCGACGAGGGTAGTCAAGTAAGTTTCATAATGGAGTCTCTTCCGAAGAGCTTCATTCAGTTCAGGACAAACGCTGTCATGAACAAAATAGACTTTAACTTGACCACTTTGCTAAACGAGCTTCAGACTTACCAAAGTCTTACTAAGAGAGGACATGAAGGGGAGGCAAATGTTGCCACAACCAAGAGGTTCCAAAAGGGATCTTCCTCAGGAACAAAGTCTGGACCTTCCACTTCAAAGAATAAGAGTATTCAGATGAAGAAAAAGAAGGTAAAAGGGAAAGGAAAAGCTCCAATGGGAGGCAAGGCAAAAGCTGCAGAAAAAGGAAAGTGTTTCCATTGTAATGTAGACGGACATTGGAAACGCAACTGTCCCAAGTACCTTGCGGAAAAGAAGGCTGAAAAAGAAAAACAAGGTAAATATGATTTGCTCGTTATCGAAACATGTTTAGTTGAGCAAGATAGCTCTGCCTGGATATTAGATTCAGGAGCGACTAACCATGTATGCTCTTCTTTACAGGAAATTAGTTCCTGGCATATGCTGGAAGACAGCGAAGTAACTCTCAAAGTTGGAACTGGAGAGGTCGTCTCAGCTAGAGCTTCTGGAACTCTCAAGTTGTCTTTTGGAGATAGATTTTTACTACTTGAAAATGTCTTGTACGTTCCCGATATAAAAAGGAACTTAATTTCTATCTCTTGTTTAATTGAACATGAATACCAAGTATCTTTTGATATTAATAAAGTGTTTGTTAACAAAAGAGGTATACATATATGTTCTGCAAAACTTGAAAGCAACTTATACGTGTTAAGGCCAATTCAAGTTAAAGCTATTTTTAATACGGAAATGTTTAAAGTAGCGGAAACTCAAAACAAAAGGCGAAAAGTTTCTCCTAATACCTATCTTTGGCACTTGAGATTAGGCCACATAAATCGCAATAGGATTGAAAGATTGGTAAAGAGTGGACTACTAAACCAGTTAGAAGATGACTCGTTACCACCATGTGAGTCCTGCCTCGAGGGAAAAATGACCAAACGACCTTTTTCAGAAAAAGGTTATAGGGCCAAAGAACCTTTGGAACTCGTGCATTCGGATCTCTGTGGTCCTATGAATGTCAAAGCACGAGGAGGGTATGAATATTTTGTCAGCTTCATTGATGATTATTCAAGGTATGGCTATCTTTACTTAATGCATCATAAGTCTGAAGTCCTTGAAAAGTTCAAAGAGTACAAGACTGAGGTTGAGAACCAATTAGGTAAAACGATTAAAACACTACGATCAGATCGAGGTGGAGAATATATGGACTTACAATTCCAAGACTATTTGATAGAACATGGAATTACGTCTCAACTCTCAGCCCCTGCTACACCACAACAAAATGGTGTATCAGAGAGGAGAAACCGAACTGTGTTAGACATGGTTCGATCAATGATGAGCTATGCTCAGTTGCCTGATTCGTTCTGGGGATATGCAGTTGAGACTGCCGTATACATTTTGAACATGGTTCCCTCTAAGAGTGTTTCTGAAACACCCTATGAGCTATGGAAAGGGCGTAAAGGTAGTTTACGTCACTTCAGAATTTGGGGATGCCCGACACACGTGTTGGTGCAAAACCCAATGAAATTGGAACGACGTTCAAAACTGTGCCTGTTTGTAGGATATCCTAAAGAAACGAAAGGTGGTCTATTTTACGACCCTCAGGATAATAAAGTTATTGTATCGACAAACGCTACTTTTCTTGAGGAAGATCACATAAAAGATCATCAACCTCGCAGTAAACTAGTATTAGATGCGATTTCAAGAAAAACTACAAAAGAATCTACAAAAGTTGTAGATCAAGTTGGTTCATCAAAAGTTGTTGATCAAACACATCCATCTCAAATAGTGAGAGAGCCTCGACGTAGTGGGAGGGTTATAATACAACCCGACCGCTACATGGGTTTAACAGAAACTCAAAACATCATATCTGATGATGGTGTAGAGGATCCATTGACCTTTAATCAGGCAATGAATGATGTTGATAAGGACCAGTGGATCAAAGCCATGGATCTCGAAATGGAGTCAATGTACTTCAATTCGGTCTGGGAACTTGTAGAACAACCGGATGGGGTAAAACCTATTGGTTGCAAATGGATCTACAAGAGAAAACGAGACCAAGCCGGTAAGGTTCAAACCTTTAAAGCTCGACTCGTGGCAAAGGGTTTTACCCAGCGGGAAGGAGTTGATTATGAAGAAACTTTTTCCCCTGTTGCCATGCTTAAGTCGATTAGAATACTCTTATCCATTGCCACATACTATGATTATGAAATATGGCAAATGGATGTCAAGACAGCCTTTTTGAACGGCAATCTTGAAGAGACTATCTATATGGCTCAACCAGAGGGATTGATAGTCCAGGGTGATGAGCAAAAGGTTTGCAAACTTAAACGATCCATTTATGGATTAAAACAAGCATCAAGATCCTGGAATATACGTTTTGACGCTGCGATCAAAACGTATGGCTTTGAGCAGAATGTTGACAAACCTTGTGTTTACAAGAAAATCGTCAAAAACACTGTAGCTTTTCTAGTTCTATACGTAGATGATATCCTACTTATTGGGAATAATGTAGGATTCCTGACTGACGTAAAACAATGGCTAGCGACTCAATTCCAAATGAAAGATTTGGGTGAGGCTCAATTTGTTCTGGGCATTCAAATCATTAGAAATAGAAAAAACAAAACGCTAGCACTGTCTCAAGCATCATATATCGACAAAATGTTGATACGATATTCGATGCAGAACTCCAAGAAAGGGTTATTACCTTTTAGGCACGGGATTCATCTGTCAAAGGAACAAAGTCCTAAGACACCTCAAGAAGTTGAGGAAATGAGACGTATTCCCTACGCATCAGCAGTTGGTAGTTTGATGTATGCAATGTTGTGTACCAGACCCGACATATGCTATGCCGTAGGAATTGTCAGCAGATATCAGTCCAATCCTGGACATGCGCATTGGACTGCCGTTAAAAACATCCTTAAGTATCTAAGGAGAACTAGGGATTATACGCTCGTGTATGGAGCTAAGGATCTAATCCTTACAGGATACACTGACTCAGATTTTCAGACCGATATAGATTCAAGAAAATCAACATCGGGATCTGTGTTTACTCTAAATGGAGGAGCAATAGTATGGAGGAGTATTAAGCAAGGTTGCATTGGTGACTCTACCATGGAAGCAAAGTACGTAGCCGCCTGCGAAGCAGCAAAAGAGGCAGTATGGCTAAGAAAATTCCTAATAGAGTTGGAAATTGTTCCAAATATGCAACTGCCTATCACCCTCTATTGTGATAACAGTGGAGCAGTTGCAAACTCTAAGGAACCTCGAAGTCACAAGCGAGGAAAGCATATTGAGCGCAAATACCATCTCATCAGGGAGATCGTGCAACGAGGAGATGTGATCGTCACGCAGATTGCTTCGGAGCACAACATAGCTGATCCGTTTACAAAACCCCTCACGGCTAAAGTATTTGAGGGTCACCTAGTTAATCTAGGTTTACGAGCTTTGTTAGACTAGGGCAAGTGGGAGAAATGTAAGGGTATGGATGATGCCCTAGTTTATTGTCTTTATACTTCTCTCACACCTAACTTCATGTACTCCACTAGAGTTTCTAGTCCAAGTGGGAGTTTGTTGGGTTTAATGTCCTATAAACTCGTAGTTTGTAAATCATTAAACATATTCTATTTTCAATAAAGACGTTATTGTTGGGTTTAATGTCCTATAAACTCGTAGTTTGTAAATCATTAAACATATTCTATTTCCAATAAAGACGTTATTGAGGTTATTTAGTAAATGATGTTATTGAATATGTAAATTGCGAATGATTAACCTAAATCCAATAAACTAAGATCCTTGACTATAAAATGAATACTCGAACTATATGTAGGGACATATCGTAGGATCAAGTTCAAGTTTATAGTCAAAATAGTCTATAGTATAAGGATACGGTTGGGTGCCTTATCCTGGTGACACTATGGACGCGGCCCACTTTGTATTAAGTACAAACGATGAGATCCTAAATCGTTCATGTGGTGACATGCGAGTGGGGGCGTCCTATGCAATGAGTTTGCATAAGACTGGACCACGAAATAAGTCACTTTCTCTTTATAACGCCGTTTACTGAAGAAACTGACTATTTCTCATAGATGACCTAGGTAACTCGTTCTTAATCCTGAGCTATCTATGAACTCCTGTTTATGAGAGATTATCCTTTGATCTGCATGGGTGAGAGTGGCCAGCATCGCCGACTCGACAAGCCTACCATTTTGGGGATAAGATCGAATAGATAGCTGGGGACATAGTTTCGCAAGACGGAATTCACTCCTACCCATTTTAGGGATAGCAGAGAGGTTGTTCTCTTAAGTACTAACTCCAGGACTTGAACAAGGGGCCCCACCCTCTCGTTGGATCGAGAGGAACTTAGGTTTGATGGTTGGACCGCAAACTGATTGTTCATTAGAGGATTAGTGGAACTTAAGGAACAAGAAGTACTATAGGGGTGTAACGGTTATTTGACCTAGCTATAGCTACGAACAACCTGTGAAGGAACGACTTACTGAACATGGTTAAATCAAGTGGACGGAAATATATCTATAGTGAGGGGAGTGCAACTATCGGGCTATAGTGGAGTGTCCCGATAGTTAACGAATGTTGGATAGCTTAGATAATGAGATTAGTCGGTTAGCCTTGAATCGTTGGAGCCCATGATCTATAGGTCCATTAGGTCCCTCTACTAGCTCATATCGGATTAAAGCCTAGAACATATTGATAGGAATTTTTGAATCGTTCAAAAACGGGAAATAGGGTTTTTATCGTAAGACGTGTTCGACACAATGATTTAATTATGAATTAAATTAGGAATTGAGAGATGAGGTATTTGAAAGTGTTTTAAATACCATATATATGTATTAGGAATCATATATAATTCATGACATTAGGTGATAAAGATTGATTGGATCAATCATATCAAAATTACTTGGAAATGTCCCAATTAATTGCCTAGAAATCAATTTCAATTTTGAATTGAAATTGAAATGAATTGCAAGCTGAAAATTTACAATTAGGATACAATTCATAATGGATTTAGTGGCATTTCCACTCTTGCATGATGATGCATAGTGGAAAACAACACAACCATGCACTAGATGCATGTGTTGTGAAGTAGACACCTAGAATCCACTTTGAGTTGCATCTTGGCCATGTGGCTAAGTGTCATGAAGCTTGTCTTTGCATGGGAGATGTCTATAAAAGGGGCTTGAATTAGATTCAAGAAGAGCAAGCTTTCATTTAGTGTTATGCTGCAAATTTTCTCCCTCAAATTCTCTCTCATTTCATCTCCTTCTAAAAGCTTGTACCATCAAGCATTCCCTTCTATCTTTCTTCTATAGACTCCCACAAGTCTTTCTAGGCCCAAGAGAATAGTAGGGAAGACTCTAGAGGTTGTCCAAGGAGCATAGGAGAGGCAAACACCACAAGGAGTTCCACATAAGTGAGCTACAAAGGTTGGTGTTCTCTCAACTCTATATTCTTTCTTTTATAGAACATGCATGCTTTAGGAGCAAAATTGAATGTCTTAAGTGCTTCCGATCTTCAATTGCTTCCGCATGTGTTATATGAACACCTTCAGTTATTGAGGTTATTCAGTAAAAGATGTTATTGAATATATACATTGCGAATGATTAACCTAAATCCAATAAACTAAGATCCTTGACTATAAAATGAATACTCGAACTATATGTAGGGACATATCGTAGGATCAAGTTCAAGTTTATAGTCAAAATAGTCTATAGTATAAGGATACGGTTGGGTGCCTTATCCTGGTGACACTATGGACGCGGCCCACTTTGTATTAAGTACAAACGATGAGATCCTAAGTCGTTCATGTGGAGACATGCGAGTGGGGGCGTCCTATGCAATGAGTTTGCATAAGACAGGACCACGAAATAAGTCACTTTCTCTTTATAACGCCGTTTACCGTAGAAACTGACTATTTCTCATAGATGACCTAGGTAACTCGTTCTTAATCCTGAGCGAGCTATGAACTCCTGTTTATACGAGATTATCCTTTGATCTGCATGGGTGAGAGTGGCAAGCATCGCCGACTCAACAAGCCTACCATTTTGGGGATAAGATCGAATAGATAGCTGGGGACATAGTTTCGCAAGACGGAATTCACTCCTACGCTTTTCAGGGATAGCAGAGAGGTTGTTCTCTTAAGTACTAACTCAAGGACTTGAACAAGGGGCCCCACCCTCTCGTTGGATCGAGAGGGACTTAGGTTTGATGGTTGGACCACAAACCGATTGTTCATTAGAGGATTAGTGGAACTTAAGGAACAAGAAGTACTATAGGGGTAAAACGGTTATTTGACCTAGCTATAGCTACGAACAACCTGTGAAGGAACGACTTACTGAACATGGTTAAATCAAGTGGACGGAAATATATCTATAGTGAGGGGAGTGCAACTATCGGGCTATAGTGGAGTGTCCCGGTAGTTAACGAATGTTGGCTAGCTTGAATAATGAGATTAGTCGGTTAGTCTCGAATCGTTGGAGCCCATGATCTATAGGTCCATTAGGTCCCCCTACTAGCTCATATCGGAATATAGCCTAGAACAAATTGATAGGATTCTTTGTATTGTTCAAAGTCGGGAAAAATGGTATTATCGTAAAATTGTGTTTGACACAATAATTTAATTATGAATTAAATTAGAAAATGAGAGATAAAGTATTTAAAAGGGTTTTAAATACTATATACATGAATTAAGATTCATATATAAAAGATGCACCATATTAAGGTGATTAACTTGCTTAATCATTTATAATCAATTGGGCAAGGTTCAAATATGATCTTATATATTAATGTCACATTTAGAATTGATATTAATATCATAAATGAACATTTGAAATCTGATTTTGAATCATGGTAAGTGGAAAATGATGTAATTCCACTCTTGCATGAAGATTCAAAGTGGAATTACACCACAAATATGCATACTTGCATGTAATGTTGTTTGAACACCTAGCTTCCACTTTCACCCTTAAGACCACCATGTGTCTTGCATCTTGAGGCTTCTTCTTGCATGGATTCTCTCTATAAGTAGAAGAAGAATCAGATTGGAGAGGTAGATAGCATTTACCTTAATGTTATGCTGCTGAATTTCTTCCTCAATCACTCTCTCATCTCATATCTCCATAGAGCTTGAACCTTCAAGCATTCCCTTCCCATTCCCTATCACTATAGACTCCCACAAGTCGTTCTCGGCCTGGAGAATAGTAGGGAAGACTCTAAAGGTTGTCCAAGAGAAGTTGGAGAAGGAAAACACCACAAGGAGTACCTCATTTGTGAGCTACAAAGGTTGGTTTTCTCTAAACTCTCTTTTCTGTCTTTTATAGAACATGCATGCTTTAGGAGCAAAATTGAATGTCTTAAGTGCTTTCGATCTTCAATTGCTTCCGCATGTGTAATATGTACACCTTCAGTACGATTATGTTCCCAGCTCCCCACTCGGTCTTGTCTCCAAAATGGTAGGCTTATTGAGTCGACGTATTGGTCACTCTCACCCATACAAATCAAAGGACAATCCCTCATGAGCAGCAGTCCACAATCAACTCAGGATTAAGACTAAGTTGTCTAAGTCGTCCTAGTGAAATAGAAAACCAACTAGCTAACGGTGTTATAGTCAGTGGTTACTATTTCGCTGTCCGGTCTTATGCAAACTCATTGCATAGGATACCCCCACTCGCATGTCTCCTACATGAACGCGTTGGATCATAGCGTTTGTATAAAAAACAAAGTGGGTCGTACCCATAGTGTCACCAGGATAAGGCACCTAGTCATATCCCTATACTATAGACCCTTTAGGTTGTTTCTTGAACAATGATCCCATATGTCGCTACATATAGTTCAAGACTTATATTACAACCTAGGATGTTTAGTTTATTGGATTAGGGTTATTTTAGGCAAAGACAAATATAAAATAACTAATAACATTTAATGGAAAAATATATCAATATTATTTCATTAATATCCGGTCAACGATTACATTCACTATCTACGAGTTTTAGGGCACAAAACCCAACAAAACTAACTTGTAATCTATCTCCTATATCAATCCTACATTTTTGTATCGTTCACCAACCTAGTATTACGATCATGATTTTGCACAATAAATTCGATTAAATATTAAAGTTGATCACCAAATAGACGGATATTTCACTCTGATGATAGCTGATATTGAAATCTATCACTTATAGACTAAGAGTGTTGTTTTGTTGTTGTTGTTGTTGTTTTATTTATTTAGTATGTTTTTTGCAGTAATTTCAAATTATTGGAAGATCCACACATGTATTCTACCTCTTGTACAAGTTAATCACCAATAGACTTGATGTGCTATGATTGAAGTATGCCAGTGATAGACTCAAACATTGATAGACTTCAATCACAACACACAACATTGTGTCTGATGGTCTATCGACAATAATTGCAATTATGATTGAAGTCTGTCAGTGATAAGCTTCTATCACTGATAGATTTAATTCACAATGGTAGTTTATCAACTAAACATCAAATTGATGGAACATTTTAAGAATGCCTTCAGTTTATTGAAGTGTATATCTAATAAACTTCAATCAGAACACATGCGTAGCTTTCCTCTTGTACAAGTCTACCCGTCATAGTTCAAATTGTTGCAATTATGATTGAAGTCTATCAACAATAGTTGCTTTTGAAGAGTTCTTAGTGGAAAATTTTCGGGGAGTTTTGGGGAGCACTCTAGGAGGCTGAAGGTGTGCTCGGAGGGACTCCAAGCGCCAGCGACGGGGTCTTTGACGGTCATTTCCTTCCCTTTTATTTTGCTCATATTTATGCTTTCCATTGTATATTTTGTGAATATTTTAGCTATGTATAGCTAAACCCCAATTTGGGGTCTTGAAATGAAATTATAGTTAAATGTTGTTATAATTGTCTATCTTTTGCCCTTTTTTACTGATTATGTGTATGGATGTTCGTAATGCTGTATGCAATCTGGCCAATTGTATATTGATCCGATTCTTAATGGAAACTCGACGGAGATAAATTAGGATAGATCATAATCCATGCAACTAGTTTAATTGCCCGTCGTGACAACGAGATTAGTTGATTAAACTTAGATTCCTAAAATGAATCAGAGCGTAATAATTAACGAATTTTAATGGCACTAAGGCCACTTAGGTTGTTAAAATGGGTTAATTAGAATTAGGGGAAACCGACAGGAGAACCTATGTGATTAACGGAGATTTTAGGAGTATAATTAGTTGGGCAAGACCCCACTTCCCATTCAAAAACTCTTTCTCCATATTTTTATTTCTTGATTGATCAATTTAATCACTTTAATTTTTAAATCCCTTTTATTGCATGTTTTGGTCCCTAAATATTATTTCCCCTAAGTATTTTTAGTGTTCAAGGAAATTTTGCTTTGCTTAATTTTCGCTTCGCCTCCCTGTGGATTCGATACTCGGAATATTTCCGTTTTATATAACTTGTGGTCCGTGCACTTGCGGTATTGTGGCTCGTCAACAAGTCTATTAGTGATAGGACGAATTTTTAGTCTTTTTTAATACAGTTAATTTAACTTTTACCATATTTGCTAACAATTTTAGGTGTTGTTATTTTTTCTAGGGGAATTGTGTTAAATGGCTACAAAAAAAAAGCGGTCTTGATTTTTGGCTACGGAAGTTTGGTCTTTGCAGGCGTGGCTACCGGAATAGTAGGAACTGTTTTCTAGATTTTTTTTGACATTTTTACCCCTAGTATATACGACTATAGACAAACGCCGTTAACAGATTTTTTTTGTTTTCATTCAGTTTCTCCCCCCTTTTTTCGGGATGGATGAATCCCGATTTATAGGGAGTTCAGTTGGCGGTTTGTGTTCAAGTGTATAAAAAGATCTACCTATTTTTTAGGCTTAGGTTCAGCGTTTCCAACGATAAAAAAAAGATTTTATCCCTCATATTTTGCCCCTCATTATCCATGTTACAAAAGAACAACAATAAAAGTCGTAAGTAGCAGTACATACAGACAGATGACAGTACATATAAACTACAGCGTATATATAACTCATATGGGGGTGGGACTAGGGTAAGTATGCATACACACAGGATGCATGCGGAACACGTATGTATGTAATACTATATACAAATATCAGTTATGGCATTTCATCAGGTATTTGCATTCAGGTGAACATGGTACGGGGGTTATTATGGTTGCATATAGCAACACAGACAAAGACAAAGTGTATTTTTATTGGGCATTCCAGACATACACGATACAGGGGGTGATTAACTCAAATACAGGGGAGATTAAGTGTATACACACACAAGTAGACACATTAGACCATTCCATGGATGTATATAATAGTACAGACAAATCAAAGCATTTTTTCTATTAGACATGTCAATGTGTACGCACACATACATATGAGTATACCACAAGCACACTTTTTCCAGAGAAGTTGTAATAACGATGAAATGGTATTTATCAGTACATACCACTCGGGGGAATGTAATAACGAAATCCTAAAATCTCGGGGGAACGTATCAGCTTGTTGCTAATATAAGGGAATCAGAATGAAGTTGTTCATGTCTAATAGAAATGGTATTTATCAGTACATACCACTCGGGGGAATGTAATAACGAAATCCCTAAAATCTTGGGGGAATGTATCAGTTTGTTGCTAATATAAGGGAATGAGAATGAAGCTGTTACCTTGGTTTGAATTTCTGAGAAATTGTACAGTCCTCGTGCAGAAGGAGAATCGATGGAGGATGTGGGGCAAGCAAGAGTCTCGACAGCACGGCGGAAGAAGGTCGTCGGCACGGCGGATGTGGGTCGCCGGCGCGATGCGAGAGGTAGGGATTGGGATACACTCTGTGTTGGGGGGTGGAAAATGGTGGGAAATGGAGGATTAAGTCTTTCAAGGGGGGGCAATGGTGGGAAGGGAGGGTTGTGGAAGATGAAGATGGACGGACGGGCTGGTGCATGAAGGCGGTTCTGGTGGGAGGGTGGGCGGTGTTATGACAACTCATAATTGCAGCAGCTAAGGTATCATAATTACTGTGTTCTTATTTGTTTTTAAAAATTTTCAGGTATTCTTAGTTGCAGGTAGTAAATCTTCCTATTGACAGGACTGTTGTTTCCGATTAATGGAGTTCGAAGGTGTTTCTCTCTACTGAAGGGGGTTGAACTTTGACAAGAAAAATGGCTATAAATAAATAAAGGAGTAAATACCTTTATTGGGGAAGGAGTACAAAGTTCAAGGTTCTTAGGTGCAGGTAGTAAATATGCAGATGGACAGGGATGTTGTTCCTGATCAATGGAGTTCAGAGGTGTTTCTCTCTACTGACGGGGTGGTTGAACTTTGTACTCATTGTCTGACAAGGTATTTACTCCTATTCCCGGGGAACAACTAGGGTCTTTGTACTCATTGGTGTGTCATAATTCCGGTTTCTTAATTTTTCAGCAGATGTGTCATAATTCCGGTTTCTTAATTTTTCAGAGGTTCTCAATGGAGTTCAGAGGTGTTTCTCTCTACTGACGGGGTGGTTGAACTTTGTACTCATTGTCCGACAAGGTATTTACTCCTATTCCCGGGGAACAACTAGGGTCTGGTACATTTGGGTTTCAAAATAGTTGTGTGTCTTTTTTATTTTCGTATTTTTAAACCTCCTAAAATGTCTCTAACTATTTTTAGGGGTGTTTTTTTATCTCTCTTAAATGATTTTGGTTTTAAACGTTAACAACACGTTAGGAAGTTTGTTGAGGGGCATTTTTGTCTTGTATAATTAGGGAATTATTAATTAATAAATGGTTTAGCCATCTATTTAATTTACAAACGTTTGTAGCCATTTTTCAAGCCACCTTTTTATTTGTAGCCATTTTTCTTGTTGCCCCTTTTTTCTATTATTTTGGCTGATTTAGCTATATTTGCAACTACCTCGATTTAATTTATCAAGCTTAAGGGACTGGATTGGATTGAATTCTAATTTTTCGAATTCGAATTCAAACCATAGAAGTCTGATTACTCAAAAATGGCCTAATTTTATAATGTGATTGGTAAAATTTAAAACTACTTAATTATCCATTTATATAAATTCACTTTTTATTATTTGCAATTTGTTTCGAAATATGTGAGATATGAAATTTAAACCTTTGACTTATTTATTGAGATACATGTTTTGTGATAACTGAGCTAATCCACATGTTTGGAAATATTTAAAACATATACTTTTTAAAACAAGTATCTCACCGGTCATAAAAAATTAGAATAAATACCAATATCAAAATAATTGAAATAATATGTCTACTTGAGGAATAACATTTTGTATTGATGTACCAAAAGTGTAACACATTATCTTAATTTTAAAATTAAAACTTACAAAACAAAAATTTACTAATTTCCTTCCTTTACATTTTAGTTTTCCAAAATCGTCACTTCTCACCATTATTTTAGAACATACAGCAGTGTAAGTTGCTTTATTATACACGATAATCATTTCTAAAGTTACACCCACCGACATGGAGAGGTGGGGAACAAGGAAGCAAAATATTGCGTGCAAAAGCTGAAGCATCACTTCAAAACATACACGCGATTTGATAGATTTAAACTAAACTAAACCTAAAATTCATAACTGATATTATTTCCTCCATTCACGGACAGTAAACTCTTAACACAAAAAATAGCATGTAACTCCATTGGTTTCCCTTTTAATGGAAGCTCTTTGAATTGTTGAGTTGTAATATTGTACAAAATCACTCGTCCTTCAGTAACTTCCATTAAAAGTTCATCCGAGCTCACAAACAACAATGGTGCCTCAATTCCAGAGATAGGGCCAATTGTGAATAGCTTTGACCACAACACAACACCAGATTCATCCTTTTCCATCTCCCAAATATCGAATGTTTTTTCATTCACTGCAACTGGAAAATTAAACAGAACGATGGATCCATTGAAAACCCCCATAAATGTCTTCCCATTGTACCGATCATTGAAACTCTCTGGCAGCAAAATTTCGCCGAAAACCTCTTCACTCATGTCAAACGATAGTATAAAAAAAGTCCATATAATTTGAGTCTCTCCTTCAGGTCCTTTAGGAACATCTTTACTCGCATACCAATAATAAATTCCTTTATGATACATATTGAAAGAAGACTCCCAAATTCCATGGGCACAAACAGGGGCTTCAATTTCTCTCCATATATCTTTGCTCAAATCGTAAACTTCCACTCTGGGAGGGCACAAGCTCACACCTCCTCCCACAAAATCCACAACCCTAACCACTTTGAAATCCTTAGATTTCGAATCGTACCCAAATCCGATGGCGTTCGTGCACGAATCTTTATCGTCATACGAAGTGGGAGGTTCATTGTGGTGAAGAATCGACGGCGGAAGTTTACGAAACTCTCCGATCGTTGGGTTGCAAAGGAAGATATTCCTTTGATAATCAGTGAGGCAAACTAAGCCATGAGAATGGCCAACGATGTAGAGATACTGAAAATCCTCATCGAATGGCAAATCAAGATCGAGAATGGACATAGTTTGGTCAAGGGTCAGGGGAAGCTCAAGGATGGAAAGTATAGGTTCCATTTTTCCAGACCTCTTTTTTAGATGACGCTGGAGAAGAATGTGTTTTAAGAAATGCTTTCTTACAATTTTAGGATCGTTAATTAAAGCATACCAGAATTTGCTAACAAACTTGAATTGCAGTAGAGTCTCTGGAGGAAGCCTCGATAGAATCTCGATCATCACTTCTTCAGGAAGATTTTTTAGAGTTGTCATGAGAGGGCTTATGAAGAACCTTTTATGGTTTTTTATTGCAATAATGAGAAAAGATTAAATGAGGTTTGAAAATTGGTACTATGATCTCTTTATCGATAAGTGAGAGAGAGGGAAAGTAACAACTAAACTTGTCAAATTAAAACAAACATCTAAACTTCCCAAAATCTAGAAGTAAAACGTCAAAGGTTTACTAACTTGTAATGAAAATGAATAGTAATGAAATTAAAACAAATAAATAAACTTTACAAGATTAACATGAAAATAAATACTAAGCCTAAGAAAAAACAACTTAACTTGTCAGAAGCATTTACATAACAACGGAAGCTAAACAAAAATATCATAAAAATGAATACTAACACATCAAAATTGGAAGAAACCAATAAACTTGTCGGAAATGAACATAATATCAAAACGGAGCTTAATTTATCAAAAATTGTAAAGAATAAGATCAAAATATAACTTAGCTTAACTTATCAACATGACATTAAAACTAAACTTGTACTAAACTTAAGCCTAAACTAAACTTGTACTAAACTTAAGCTTATAATTATAATGATAGTATGAGCAACTGACATAAAGTTTGTACCAGCTCAATCAATTAACCATCAAATGCCCTACATTTCCAACTCTCAGAGACCAAACCACACAAAGATTAAAAGAGGAACAAAATACATCGCTTGTTGAGAATTCAGATTAACAGGAGTGGCACAAGAAACAAAGATGGACCTAATTATAATTTTACATTCAAATCCATCAACGGATCATCAATCAATTATAATCAAGTTGAACTAAAATAATTAATGGAATAATTAGAAAAAAGAAGAAGCAAAATGAGTTGAGAGAATGAAAGCTTACCCGATCCCTGAAGTGCAAATGAAATAGTGGGAGGAGGCAGCCGGTCGTAGAAGAATAGAGGTGAGGAATAGGAAGAGAAGGCGAAGTGGGGCGATAGGAGAGAAATGAGGAACCCAAAGAAAAGTAAGTTTTCAAATTTAGGGATCAAAAGAGGGATAACGACATATATAGCCATTTCAAATAGCTAATTTGAGAAAATGCAAAAACAACTTTCTGTTTTAAAAATGGACAGCTTAAAAATAGGTGTGTAACTATTTCTTTTTTCTATGAAGCTATTTATTTATTAACACGTGGATAAATTATTTTAACCTTTTTTTTGTTTTTTTTATACAATATGTGGGATAGAAAGATTCGAAGCACGAACCTTTTTGTCATTAGTATAATGTTTATACCAATTGAACTATGCTCGTGTTTGTTGAGGCCAAAATCCGAACAGACGACTCACCTGACCTTCACGTGACACAATAGTGAATTTGTAGAAAATTGGGGAAGACGTGGCTTGTAAAACCAGTAAAAACTGCACATTGGTGTGGTGCTTGCAACACCCACTCCGATGCTTAAGTTAGCAAATAGGAAGTATGAAGTGACGAATATCAAGGTTTCAAACCCTTCTCCAAACGTGAAGAAGGGTATTTCTACCTGAGTCAGCTTATTAGGGTTTTTCCTCAATTTTGGGACGATTCTAGATCCGATCTGGTCCAGCTGGACCCTCCCACGACTTCAAAGACGAGAACCAAAAGCACTGGGCGATCCCCGGGCATAAGTCCGGGGTCAAACTCGGCCATAGGTCGAGGGTGACCTAATGGAGTGATAAACACAAAAGCAAAATTAATTAAGATCTTAGGCTCTTAATTTACACCAACATTAAGTACAAAAGCATGTCAAACCAAGCTAAAAACAAAGTATGAAAATACCAACCTTTGAATATCCAATTCCTTCAATCCGTTAGTTTGTTTGAATCACGAACACGTTGTGGACCACCGTTAGTGTCTTTTCCGATATTCTCCGACCTTAGAACGGTTTGTGAGAATCAAATTTGTGATAAATTTTGAGGGATAGAAGAGAGAACAATGGTTTTGAGAGGTTTTGTTTCATTGCTTGCCTTCATGAAAAAAAAAATCTCAGCCTTTTCCATCTTCTTAATGCCTTATATGAAGAAGAAACATGCAAACTAATTTTTACAAGATGAAGACATCACGTGGATTAGGTGTCTTGATTTTGGTCTATGCCTGATATACATCATAAATCCACCACCCAAAAAAAAAAAAAATGAAGCTTTGCACACTAATTTTACTAATTTAAATCCAATTTTAATAATTAATTTTAAACTAAATCAATTCAAATAGGTTATTTTAAATAAAAAGTAATCTAAATAATTAATCTAAAATTTTAATTAATTATAATTATTTAATCAAATATCAAATACAAAATTAAATAATTGCACCAATCCTAATCTCTCTCAAAACCGATCATTTGAATATGAATCCATATTCATATGTCAAATTCAAACCAAAATACGTATCATATACATGTTTGCAATATTTAAATCATATTTAAATATTTCCAACTGTCTCTATCATATAGTATAATTCACAATTTAACTATATATGATTACGTCCATTATATCGCATATAATTAATGCTTACTCCCTAAACCGAATTTGAACAGTTTGAATTCTCTCATCACACTGTTCTAAGGTTTAGTCCGATATGAGTTAATAGGGGGACCTAATGGACCTACAGATCATGAGCTCCAACGATCAGATATTAACTGGCTAAACTCTTTAACCTAATTAATCAACATTAGTTAACTGTCGGGTCACTCCACTATAGACCCGCAGCTACACTCTCCTCACTGTAGATATATTTCTGTCCACCTGATACACCATGATTAGTAAGTCGATCCTTCATAGGTTGTTCGTAATTACAGTTGGGTCAAAATTGTCGTTTTACCTCTGTAGTTACATATTGTTCCTTAAGTCCCACCGATCCTCTAGTGAACAATTGGTTTGTGGTCCAACCACCAAACCGAGTCCCTCTCGGGCCAATGAGAGGGTGGTGCCCCTTGTTCAAGTCCTCGAGTCAGCACTTAAGGGAACAACCTATTTACTATCCTTAAAACGGGTAGGAGTGAATTTCTTATTGGAGGACTATGTCCCCACAACTATCTGCCTTGTCTTATACCCAAAATGGTATCCTTATTGAGTCGGCGAACTCGGGCCACTTTCACCCATGCAAATCAAAGGATAATCCCGAATAAACAGGAGTTCATAGTTAGCTTAGGATTAAGATCGAGTTACCTGGGTCATCGCATGAAATAGTCAGTTTTAAAAGTAAATGGCGTTATCAAGTAAAAATGACTATTTCGCGGTCTTGGTCTTATGCAAACTCATTGCATAGGACGCCCCCACTCGTATGTCTCCACATGAACGAATTAGGATCACTTTGTTTGTATCATATACAAAGTGGACTGCATCAATAGTGTCCCGAGGATAAGGTACCCAACAATATTTCTATACTATAGACCGTTTTGGCTATGACTTGAACTTGATCCACTTTTATGTCTCCACATATAGTTCAAGTTTACATGCTGCAACCATGGGTTCTTAGTTTATTGGATTTGGGTTAATTAATGCAAAACTAAAACAATAATTCAATAACACATTATTAAATAACTCCAATAACATTTTATTGATATTAATTAACTTGTTACATTTACTATCCACGAGGTTTAGGGCATAAAACCCAACAAACTCCCATTTGAATTAAAACTCTTGTGAGGTGTACATCAACACAATAATCCAAAACGGTGGGTTGTATTAATACAGTACAAATACATGTAGGAAATACAATAAACTAGGGCTTCCAGTATACCTGTTACACATCTCCCACTTGCCCTAAATTATCCTATGTGCATATCTCGCAAACCTAGACTCTCTAGATGCCTCTCGAACACTTCAACCGTGAGAGCCTTCGTAAATGGATCAACAATGTTGTGCTCTAAAGCTATCTTCATGACGATCACGTCCCCTCGTTGCACACTTTTCTCAAATGAGATGATATTTGCGCTCTATGTGTTTGCCTCTTATGTGACTGCGAGGTTCTTTGGAATTTGCCACTACACCACTATTATCACAATAAAGAGTGATTGGCAAGTCCATACTTGGAACAACTTCCAAATCCGTCAAGAACTTCCTCAGCCATACAACCTCTTTCGTTGCTTCACAAGCAGCTACATATTCGACATCTATGGTCGAGTCTGCAATACATCCTTGTTTGATGTTATGTCAAACCATAGCTCCCCCGTTGAAGGTGAACAGTGCTCTTGATGTAGAGTCAGTGTATCCTGTAAGGATCAAATCCTTAGCGCCATACACGACCATTGATGGACGACTTGTCGAGGGTCATATCAAATTAATTTATAATCCTTAACGTCGATCACCAGGAGCTATGCAAACGAAGTTTAATTTCCTCATTTGTCAAGGTAACCAAAAAGGGGGCGGGGGTTTGGAGATTGAGTGAGAAAACTAATTAAGGAAAGTAAAAAGAGAGCACAAAAATAGCGAGAATGAAATCAATACCTTGATAGTCATGTAATCAGGGTTGTCATGCGTAAGTTCAATACAATTAAATCATGAGTTTCACAAAATATGTCAATTACAATGCCTAAGTCTAGCGTACTCTAGAGTTACCATGAGTCATGTTTTATTATCACGTTGAAGCCAACACGCTTAGCCCGATTCTAGTCTAAATTAAATAATTGGTCGATTACTTCACTCAAACTGCATCGAGAATTAGCTAGGTTAGCCATGCATTCAATATGGGGGAATTAACACACATTTATTGCAATAACTAAATCCCTATCAGATACAACTTAAATTAGCAATTCAACTCAATTAAATCGCGGTTAAAGTTTGTCAATCTTTCCATAGCCCTACTTGAATTTGTGAAAATAGGGATATGATCACATAAGCATGGAATTGAATTCAAACACAGGCAACTTCATTAAAAGTACGTGGACTTACACAATGACGTCCCAATTACTTGAATGAAGAGCCTAGCTGCTCATGGAGCACGAGCAAGCTTGATTCTTCTCTTTGTACATCATGGAAAGCACTACAATCTAGCCTAAGTATGAAATATTCTTAGAAAAGTGAGGGAAACAACTACAAGAATGCAATAATGTGATGATCTCTAACCCAAACTCTAAACTACAAATTTATAAGACTCTTTGGCCTTCAAATCGTGGTATTTTGGCACTGAAACGATGTCCCTTTGGGATTTCTGGCCTGATGTCTTGCAGACATAGCGTCGGGATGCTGCCAAGTAGCGTCGAGACGTTGGGCTGTCGGAAGTTTGGCTCTAAGACTCGTTTTTCTCTAGTTTTACTTGGTTTGGTCCCGCTGATAGCATGCAAAAATGCTATCTATTTCCTATTGATTTTAGCTACTTTTGTGCTTAAATTATGTGCTTTGATGCCATTTTTATGTTTAAGTTTTTGAAAGTCGAGCCAAGGAAGCAAAACTGGAGTTTTGAGAGATTTCAAATGAATTTGGAGGCTTTTGAAGCATTTTGAAGAAGTCCATTGAGGATCGAAGCCCAAAAGTGGAAGAAGAGCAAGTTGGAGGCCCAAATTGAAGTCCAAAAGGGCCATGTTGAAGAGAAAGGCCGAGAGGCTAGCGTCTCGATGCCAGCCAGCCGTGGAGAAGAATCTGGAATTGGGTTAGCGTCTCGAAGCTGAAGCTTCGTGGGCAACAAGTATGTGACGTAACACCGTCGAGACGCTATGACGTCAGCGTCAAGACGATGGGGCAGCTGGACACCTATAAATATTGCATTTTTCAGCTAATTTTGGAAGGCCAATTTGAGAGTTTCAATCCTATTATCGATTCAATACTGAAACTAGGGGTTTTGGGAGCCTTGTTGAAGATCTTGGGAGCTGGGGATTGATGGAGGTCGCCATGGGATCGAGGAGATCGGCACTTTATTGAGCATTTCTCTTCCCTCTCCTTCACTTTTAATTTTTAGAATAGTTGTGATTAGGAATTATTGGATGTTTAGTGATTATGAGTAGTTAATTCCTAAATTCTATAGATTTGATTTAGTCGTTGAACCTTTGTTTAATTAATGAAGTAATTTGGTTTGATTGTCATTATCATTCATTTGTGCATTTTGTCCTTAATGCTTTTAATCACCTGATCACTGATTAAATGAATTATTACTAAGTGAAAACTCGACGGAGAGAAGCTTAGACTTAAAACTGAATGCATGACTAATGTTGTTTACCCGAGTGACACGGGATAAAATGAATAACGTTAGAGGTTGTTAATGAAGGGTCGTAATGTAATGCTTAGTAAATAAAGTGGAAACCGAAAGGAGATTCTTTATTAAAAGGCATGAGAATAGGAGGAGACCGACATGAGATTCCTTGATATTAGGCTTCTAGACTTATGAATCGAATGACTAATTAATCTAGATTAGTTATTTGGTTAAGCAATTAAAGGTACAATTGATGAAATCGACACCCTAGAATTATCCCTCCAAATTGTGTCTCCATTTGACTTTTGCTTTCTAGATTAGCTTTTTTTTGTTATTCTTTCTAGCATTAGATTTTGTTCTCTAAATAAAAGATAGCAAGATTACTCACAGTAATTAATTGAATAAATCCAATCCCTGTGGAGACGATGCTCTATACTCAAAATCACTATATTACTTGACGACCCGTGCGCTTACGGTATTGCAGTGCTCGCATCAAGTTTTTGGCACCGTTGCCAGGAATCAGTTAATTTCATTCAGTTAATATTGTGAAGAAATTGCTTGTTTTAATTTAGAGGTTTTATTTTGCTTTCTTTGTTTTTCTTTTTTTTAGTCCTGGTCCATTGTTCTTGTTGTGCATTTAATTGGTGTTTGCATCTGACTGAGAGCCTGATTATTATTGTAACTTTAATTGTTTTAAATGGCTTTTAATAGTTTCGGGTGGCCCTTTAGGGAATCTGAGCCCGAAGAACCAACACCATCTTCCAATTTTTCCTTTTCTAGTTGTCCCCCTTTAGAAGAAAAAACTCCCTTGGAGAGCCTACTTCAAGATTATATTGAGGATAACAATGCCATGAATTTAGCTCTAGAAAAATCTCTCGGGAGATTGCATCCCCAAGAGGAGGAGAATGAAGTGCAATCCGCTTCCATAGAAGAAAAATCTTTGTAACTCCCCGTGTGCTCTAAGTGTATTTAGATCCCGAGTTTAGAGTTGAAAGAAAAATATAAAATTCTATTTTGGCTTGAACTTAGGGATTTAATTATATACTAAGGTGTGGGGAATCAATCCGTTATATTAATTTATTTCCCTTCCCAAAAGCTCGTTTAAAAGTTATCCGGTGTTGGTTGCTTGAGAGTTAAAGCGTTGAAATATTCACGCTATTTGGGGGTTGGTTGAAAGCTAATCTTGGTAGCGCCGTCGCCGGTTCGTGCAGCGCCGGCGTCGCCGTACTCGTCGCGCATATCTCTCTCTCTCTGCGCGTCTCTCTCTCTCTCCCGTCGGCCTCTCTCTCCCTCCGTCGCAGCTCGAGTGTCGCCGCCCAAGGCCTGCAGCCGCCTCCACTACCCTTGCCGCCGTCGCTCAGATCGTGCCGCCGCCAGCCCCGGTCTCTCTGCTTCTCCGCGTGTTCTTCGTCGTGGGTGTTAGATCCGTGGCTCTCTCTCTCTGTCTTTGCGTTTTCAGCCAAAGACATCTGTGGGTAATCTCTTTCTCCCTCGATCTCAGTTGTTTAAGGCCGATCTAACTGCCTTGAGTCCGTGTTGGTTAGATCTTGCGCGGACAGCAACCCGAAGCACCGTCTTCTTCGCGTTTCAGCCTTAGAACCGTGGGTAAACCTCTTTCCTTTCCTTTTTCATGTGGTTTAAGGCTTGATCTAAGTTCCTAATGGTTTAATGTTGTTAGATCTCGCGTGTCTCGCAATTCGGAGTCCCGTCGACCTTGTTTCAGCCGATTCCACCTCTGTCCAGCAGCATTTTTGGCTATTTCTTTTGGTGTCGTTTGGCCTTAGGTCGCTCCGGGTGGTAAGTTTATGCTTTACCCACTCTTGGTTGAAACTTAAATTTGAATACCCATTTGTTATAGGTGCTGGAAAATTAATATTAGAGTTGATTTTCTGATCTGCAGCGCCGCCTAAGTGTTCGATTGAGTTCGATACACTTCAACTCGAGTACCCACTGCCCAAGGACCATTCTAGCACGTTGATAGAGGTTAGAATAACCCGCCTAACATGGAAACGGGTCCGTTTGGGTAAGTTCCTTGCTGTCCCTTTATCTATAGCGTTGTAGTTGCTACCCTCTAGTTATTCTAGCCTTAGAATCATGTTTTAGGTTGTTGCCCACTAGCTATGTTGGCTCTTAAAGTGTTGCCCAGCCGTTATAAGTCCTAGAGCATGATTATAAATGGGTTATCGCTGTTGTTTTGGTTAAGTTCTTATAGTTCATCAATGCCCATTTAGCCTCTTCTTCCATATAGCTTTTCCCGACCCTTATAGGTTCTTAAAGCATGGATTAGTGAGTCGTTAGCTTGCTGTCTGTTGTTTAGAAGCATGCAAAATAGCTCCTATTAGTTATCGAGGCCTTATGTGCATTGCTCAAGCTTTAGGAGTTTTTAGAATGTCATTTGTGAATCTTTTTACTAGCTGTCCAGCGGCTGAAAAGCCTTAAATATGGTCGTTCAGCGTTACCCATGGCCCGTTGTGCCTTAGACATGGTTGCCCATGGACTAAAGCTTTTGGGTTTTCAGTTTGGGAAATGCTGAAGGCTGTTTGGCAAAGAAATAGGCCTAGTAAGTGGGTTTTGGCTTTTCAAGCATGTCTTAAGGTCTTTAGGTAAATTCTAACCCCTTTAAGCTGCCTTTGTATTTAGGAGGTTGTCTTTGCTGCTTTAGGCTTGTTGGAGTTGCTTAGGAGCGCTATTTGTAAGTAGTTTCTACTTACCAAGCTTGTTTGACTGCCTGAAGTATGTTTGTTTGTTATCCGCTTTCCTTATATATATGCTGAGTATGAAATGTTATGTATACACTTGTGAACTTTGAAATCGTTGTGTTAAACTTGGATTGTGTTTACTGCATTGCTTGAGACGTGTACGCTTAAGAAGTATAAGCAGGATAGGTACATGTCTTAGGCTTATTGACCGTTGAGTTTAGTGTTGAGTTTGGCTTGCATGTTGCATGGGGGATGTGTAGCATGAGTCGGGTGTGAGGCACAGCACATGGTGCGGAATTCATGTGTAGCGGAGCGTGACGCGGAAATCACGTGGGTTGTGAGTGCGGAGCGTGACGCGGAAATCACGTATGTAGCGCAGCACATGGCGCGGAATTCATGTGGGGTAGGTGCGGAGCGTGACGCGGAAATCACGTATGTAGCGCAGCACATGGCGCGGAATTCATGTGTAGCGGAGCATGACGCGGAAATCATGTAGATAGCGGAGCATGACGCGGAAATCATGTAAGTGGTGCAGCACATGGCGCAGAATTCATGTGTAGCGGAGCATGACGCGGAAATCATGTAGTTAGCGGAGCATGACGCGGAAATCATGTGGAGTCTAGTGCGTGCGTTGCATAGCATGTGGTGCATTGGCATGAGTTGATTGTTTTTAAGCATGTGGTTAGTTTTAAGCTTGAAAGCATGTTTCTTATTGTGGTTGTATAACCTGTTGGATGCGTGTGCTGAGCATGTTGTTTGTTTGGTTGTTTGTTTGTGGTTTGGTAAGTGTGAGCTGCTTACCAGTACCACGGTTGTACTGATACCCCCTTCCCCACCTTCCCCCCAACATTTTAGATGTTGCAGGTATCGAGGATGATCCGGACCTTGGTGGCGAGGAGGAGAACTGCGAGGAAACGTTCTTAGGGAGTTCTTATGTTTCTTAGTAGCTTTACTTTGATATTGTAATAAGTTAGCTGGAGAATGGTTGTTTCTGATCTTAAAACTAGATGCGATAGACGGTTAAGTTTATAACTAGCCCTGGTTATTTGTTTAAGTTTAAGAAATGCTTAGCTGGTGGTCTAGCTGTTTTTGTTAATAAATGTCTTTATGTTTCCGCTGCATGATTTCCACCTTGTTGCATGCTATGGTAAAGTATGGCTTGGCTTGTTAGAGGAGATAGGCTTGTGAAATCTGGCCGTAGATTGGTGGAGCTTGGTTGGGTGCTTATATAGAAGTGTTAAAAATCTCTATCAGGTGCTGAAAATTTTGGGATAGCCAATTTTACGCCGTTATGCTGCCGAAATTTTCGGTACATCCGATTTAAGTGGTTCAGTTCCATAGATAAGGGTTTAAGGGTTGTAGTAATGTCCCTAGGCTAATGGTTGTAAAACCTGGGGCGTTACAGTTGGGATCAGAGCGATTACGTTCTTGTAGACTGACCTAGATAGCCTAGGTTGTTTAGTTGTGTGAGTTAGAGGTTGTTCCTCGTTCTCCTCTCCATCACCAGGTATGGAAACATCATTATTTATTGTTTGTTGATATACTTTGGATGTATGAGTTATCTGCCTGCCTGATATTGTTTTGTTTGCTTTTTAGTTGCTTTGCCTTGTTCAAGCATGTTGGTTTCCTTGGTTGCTTTTTAGTAGAAGCTAGGCCTAGGATGCTCCCTTTAGGAGGTTAGATAGCTTGTTTGGTTTGTGTGCCTATTGCTTGGTAGTAGGAGTAGGATGTTGCCATTGTTCCTAGATAGCTTGCATGTCCCTTTATGCATGCTGCGTGCCCTCAGATCTAGGTGGTTGCCTTAGCTCGAGGTTAGTCCCTCCTATTCAAGCTTCTTAGAAGAGTTCTTTCAGTGAGTTCCTTGTTCCCTCTCTTAGCAATGAGTTTTAGTGGGAGTCAAAAAGTGGTCCTTTTGGCTCTACTATCGTTCTTGAAGTTAATCGCTTCCCGAGGTGAATTTCCTGTTCATCTTTCGATGCCTCAAGCGATGTTGACATTTGATGCATTGCAAGCTTTGATTGACAATGCAATCCAAAGCAACTTGCAGCACCTTGGTGTGAACCAAGTCCCTGCTCATAGACGAGAAGCTCAGTTCTTTCGAAGTTTCAAGAAAGCAAGGTCCCTTTCATTCGACGACCAACTTGATAATTCGAGAGTTGTTGAAGAATGAACTTCGAAGGTAGAAGCCCTGTTCTAACATCTTGAAGCTAATGCCTTGGATTTCGAATGAAGAACTCAAAGTCGAGTATCCAGAGCTCTTCGATGGCGAATCTGAAGAAGAGGAAAGTCCCTAAGGTGGGGAGACGGTTTCACCTCCCATTTCCAAACTAGTGCTCTTTCCTCGAGTTTATCTACTGCTCTGGAATCACCCTTCCTCTTTCAGTGTTTTGTCATCTGAATCTGTCTGTGATGTGAGTCCTTAGGCTTGCTGTGAGGTCTTCGGGCTAAAATAGCTTTGCAACTATTATGGATGTTCCGTAGCGCTTAGATTCTTTATTCCTCAGTTCGTTTCAAGGCTCTGTTGGTGTCGCCTAGTTCCTAAGGAGTTGAGGAACTTCCTTTGAGTTAAGCGGAAGGTATCCTTCGGTTAAGTTTTGTATGCAACCTCTCTAGTGAAGGTCAAGGAATTGTCATTCCAAGGACGCCTAAGAATCCAAGTTCGAGTGTTGCAGGCTTGCTGTGAGGTCTTCGGGCTCTTGGATAGCCTTGCTGCTGCGTGGATTTCATGAATCAAGTCTCGAGGTTTTGGACTTGCTCGTGACGATGCTCTTAATGGTGTTGGTTTCTCTAACCAAGAGTCGGAGCATTTCCCTCACGCTGTAAGGTCTCAACCAAAACAAATGTGATATTGAGAATCAGCATCGAGTCATGACTGCAGCGTCTGTTGTCGTCACGACGAAGCTACCTTGGTATGCAGTTAGAAGGTAGTGCCCTCGGTGGTGTTGGTGCCATCTCGTAGCCATTCTTGAAGGGATGGTTTGAAAAAGTGAGTTGGCAGCAGAAGCCGTTTCGAAGTAGTTGTTTCCTTCTTCAGTGATGCTTGTTTGAAGTTGGTGGCTGAAGCTTTCCATCTAAGTGGGTTAAGTTGATGAAGTTTCCTGCAGGTTGGAGTCGTGGTTAAGTCGTTGATGGTAGGTTCTAAGGTGTCTAGCTCAAGGTTTAAGCTGGCATTGACAACCTATGCGGTGTTAGTAGCATCAGCGAATAGAAGTTCCTGAAGATTGTGCAAGATCGAAGTTTGGATTCGTTTTTGTTGAGATGTTTGAGTTCTTAGTGTGAAGTCAGGTTGCTCGTCAGTAAGCTTTGCTTCAAGTGTTGTATGTTCAACACGACTCGTCTCAAGAGTTGTTAGGCATACACAACAACTATTCCTCTCGTGCCTGAGGTAAGCTTTGGGATCCTTGAGGAAATTGGTTTGATGAGCAAAAGCCTCTGGTGTTAAATGCCTTATGAAGCGTGAGTTGGAGTCAAGGCCAGTCCACCAGTGTGGTTAGGCGAGCACTTTCGAGAATCTGGAGTTCAGCTTTGGTGATCTCGTGTTCTTGCCCTTGGAATATGAAAAGGCTTCTTTGCTCGTTGATAAGAAGCTTAACCTGGGTTCATTGGACCTTAAAAGGTCTTGGAGCGCATCAAGCCTGTTGTTTACAAACTGGCGTTATCACCAGCCATGTCAACTATGCATGATGTGTTCTATGTGTCCATGATGTGGAAATGCATGCGTGATCCTTCGCATGTGTTGAATCCTAAACCCCTGTCGACGATCAAGGACTTGGCATATGTGGTGGAGAAGTTTGTCGAGATCCTAGCCAGGGAAGCAAAGGTTTTGAGAAGCAAGATCGTCGTTTTGGTGGAAGTGCTATGGGTGAACCATAGAGCAGAAGAAGCTACCCAGGAAGAAGTAGGTGAAGTTTGAGCCTGGTTCCTGAGTTGTTCGAGTTGGAGTCTTTCGAGGACGAAAGCTTTTGAGGTGGGGAGAATGTAACGCCCCGTGCGCTCTAAGTGTATTTAGATCCCGAGTTTAGAGTTGAAAGAAAAATATAAAATTCTATTTTGGCTTGAACTTAGGGATTTAATTATATACTAAGGTGTGCGGAATTAATCCGTTATATTAATTTATCTCCCTTCCCAAAAGCTCGTTTAAAAGTTATCCGGTGTTGGTTGCTTGAGAGTTAAAGCGTTGAAATATTCACGCTATTTGGGGGTTGGTTGAAAGCTAATCTTGGATTGGCTATTTTTGGGCTTTAGGTTATTTGGAAAAAGAATTCAAGAGAAAGAAAAAGAAGAAGGAAACCCTAAACCCCATCTCCCTCATCTCTCTTTCTCTGCAGCAGCCGTGTGACCCCCCCAGCCGTTTTCGCGCCGCCGCCCTCTGCAGTTGCCGCCGCCGCCTGTCGTGTGGTCGCGCCGTCGCCGGTTCGTGCAGCGCCGCCGTCGCCGTACTCGTCGAGCATATCTCTCTCTCTCTCTGCGCGTCTCTCTCTCTCTCCCGTCGGCCTCTCTCTCCCTCCGTCGCAGCTCGAGTGTCGCCGCCCAAGGTCTGCAGCCGCCTCCACTACCCTTGCCGCCGTCGCTCAGATCGTGCAGCCGCCAGCCCCGGTCTCTCTGCTTCTCCGCGTGTTCTTCGTCGTGGGTGTTAGATCCGTGGCTCTCTCTCTCTGTCTTTGCGTTTTCAGCCAAAGACATCTGTGGGTAATCTCTTTCTCCCTCGATCTCAGTTGTTTAAGGCCGATCTAACTCCCTTGAGTCCGTGTTGGTTAGATATTGCGCGGACAGCAACCCAAAGCACCATCTTCTTCGCGTTTAAGCCTTAGAACCGTGGGTAAACCTCTTTCCTTTCCTTTTTCATGTGGTTTAAGGCTTGATCTAAGTTCCTAATGGTTTGGTGTTGTTAGATCTTGCGTGTCTCGCAATTCGGAGTCCCGTCAACCTCGTTTCAGCCGATTCCGCCTCTGTCCAGCAGCATTTTTGGCTATTTCTTTTGGTGTCGTTTGGCCTTAGGTCGCTCCGGGTGGTAAGTTTATGCTTTACCCACTCTTGGTTGAAGCTTAAATTTGAATACCCATTTGTTATAGGTGCTAGAAAATTAATATTAGAGTTGATTTTCTGATCTGCAGCGCCGCCTAAGTGTTCGATTGAGTTCGATACACTTCAACTCGAGTACCCACTGCCCAAGGACCATTCTAGCACGTTGATAGAGGTTAGAATAACCCGCCTAACGTGGAAACGGGTCCATTTGGGTAAGTTCCTTACTGTCCCTTTATCTATAGCGTTGTAGTTGCTACCCTCTAGTTGTTCTAGCCTTAGAATCATGTTTTAGGTTGTTGCCCACTAGCTATGTTGGCTCTTAAAGTGTTACCCAACCGTTATAAGTCCTAGAGCATGATTATAAATGGGTTATCGCTGTTGTTTTGGTTAAGTTCTTATAGTTCATCAATGCCCATTTAGCCTCTTCTTCCATATAGCTTTGCCCGACCCTTATAGGTTCTTAAAGCATGGATTAGTGAGTCGTTAGCTTGCTGTCTGTTGTTTAGAAGCATGCCAAATAGCTCCTATTAGTTATCGAGGCCTTATGTGCATTGCTCAAGCTTTAGGAGTTTTTAGAATGTCATTTGTGAATCTTTTTACTAGCTGTCCAGCGGCTGAAAAGCCTTAAATATGGTCGTTCAGCGTTACCCATGGCCCGTTGTGCCTTAGACATGGTTGCCCATGGACTAAAGCTTTTGGGTTTTCAGTTTGGGAAATGCTGAAGGCTGTTTGGCAAAGAAATAGGCCTAGTAAGTGGGTTTTGGCTTTTCAAGCATGTCTTAAGGTCTTTAGGTAAATTCTAACCCCTCTAAGCTGCCTTTGTATTTAGGAGGTTGTCTTTGCTGCTTTAGGCTTGTTGGAGTTGCGTAGGAGCGCTATTTGTAAGTAGTTTCTACTTACCAAGCTTGTTTGACTGCCTGAAGTATGTTTGTTTGTTATCCGCTTTCCCTATATATATGCTGAGTATGAAATGTTATGTATACACTTGTGAACTTTGAAATCGTTGTGTTAAACTTGGATTGTGTTTACTGCATTGCTTGAGACGTGTACGCTTAAGAAGTATAAGCATGATAGGTACATGTCTTAGGCTTATTGACCGTTGAGTTTAGTGTTGAGTTTGGCTTGCATGTTGCATGGGGGATGTGTAGCATGAGTCGGGTGTGAGGCACAGCACATGGTGCGAAATTCATGTGTAGCGGAGCGTGACGCGGAAATCACGTGGGTTGTGAGTGCGGAGCGTGACGCGGAAATCACGTAAGAGTGGCGCAACACATGGCGCGGAATTCATGTGGGGTAGGTGCGGAGCGTGACGCGGAAATCACGTATGTAGCGCAACACATGGCGCGGAATTCATGTGTAGCGGAGCATGACACGGAAATCATGTAGATAGCGGAGCATGACGCGGAAATCATGTAAGTGGCGCAGCACATGGCGCAGAATTCATGTGTAGCGGAGCATGACGCGGAAATCATGTAGTTAGCGGAGCATGACGGGGAAATCATGTGGAGTCTAGTGCGTGCGTTTCATAGCATGTGGTGCATTGGCATGAGTTGATTGTTTTTAAGCATGTGGTTAGTTTTAAGCTTGAAAGCATGTTTCTTATTGTGGTTGTATAACCTGTTGGATGCGTGTGCTGAGCATGTTGTTTGTTTGGTTGTTTGTTTGTGGTTTGGTAAGTGTGAGCTGCTTACCAGTACCACGGTTGTACTGATACCCCCTTCCCCACCTTCCCCCCAACATTTTAGATGTTGCAGGTATCGAGGATGATCCGGACCTTGGTGGCGAGGAGGAGAACTGCGAGGAAACGTTCTTAGGGAGTTCTTATGTTTCTTAGTAGCTTTACTTTGATGTTGTAATAAGTTAGCTGGAGAGTGGTTGTTTCTGATCTTAAAACTAGATGCGATAGACGGTTAAGTTTATAACTAGCCCTGGTTATTTGTTTAAGTTTAAGAAATGCTTAGCTAGTGGTCTAGCTGTTTTTGTTAATAAATGTCTTTATGTTTCCGCTGCATGATTTCCACCTTGTTGCATGCTATGGTAAAGTATGGCTTGGCTTGTTAGAGGAGATAGGCTTGTGAAATCTGGCCGTAGATTGGTGGAGCTTGGTTGGGTGCTTATATAGAAGTGTTAAAAATCTCTATCAGGTGCTGAAAATTTTGGGATAGCCAATTTTACGCTGTTATGCTGCCGAAATTTTCGGTACATCCGGTTTAAGTGGTTCAGTTCCATAGATAAGGGTTTAAGGGTTGTAGTAATGTCCCTAGGCTAAGGGTTGTAAAACCTGGGGCGTTACAATCTTTCTTAGAGAGCTTGCTTAAAAATTTTATTGAGGAGTCGAGAGCCATGAATTTAGAATTAGAAAAATGTATGGAGAGACTCCAGACCCGAAGGGAAGATAGGGAAGTAGGATCCACTTCCATAGAGTGTCTAGTGAGTCATGTGGCCACTGATTCATTAGCGTCCATTCAAGAGCTTAATTCTTTCGATTTTGTTGAGTATGAGCATATAAGGGTGAGTTGTTTTGATAGTGGAGAAGAATTGGAGAATTTTAGCACTTACCAAGAACAAGTCTGTGAGGAAGAAAAAGTAAATGAGCCTATAGTGTTTGAGGAAGTTCAGGAGGTAGAGTTTAAGGTTGAAAGGCCTTTGTCTATTTTATCTCTCTCATCCTCTAGTGATCATGAGTGTTCTGTTTCTTATCCTCATGTAACGCCCCGTGTAACGCCCGTAATTTAAGAAAATTTCAAATTTCATTAGTTTTGGAGTAAATTGGAGTTGGAGGGAAATTGAAAAGATTTGAAAATTGGTGGATTTTTTAAAATTAAAGTTGGAATGACAATTTCATAAATTAATTATCTCTGGAGCCAAGCAAGCCCTAAGCCTTCTTTTTATTTAAGTTGCACGAAGCCCTATGTAAGCCTCATCCCCACATTCTTTCCTTCTTCTCCTCCACGATTTGTAGCAGTCGGGCAAGCCTTCTCCTTCCTCGATTTTCAGCCGCAAGCCACTAGATCTCCGGCGATGTCAACGCTTCTCCGACCGCAACTCCTTCACGCATTCCTCTCCGGTCGGTCTGCTCGCTCAAGCTCCTCACGGTTTCGACGGTCACGAAGGCTCAGCGACGACGGTGCCTCGATCTCAGCGGCAGCAGCGTCTCGGCTTCGCGATGGTCTCCAGCACCAGGTCGTCGACTCTCCGGCGTTCACAAGGATCTGCAGCGGCGCATCTTGAACCACGACAACAGTAGTGTTCGGCGGCGACTCCTTGTGGCGGTATTGTAACTTCCGGCGACTGGGCAGTGTACAGTGGGTCGGCGGCACAACAACTTATTCCAGCGATTTTGAGAGCTTTCGGGAGTGGGTAAGCGAAATCTTTTAACCCCTAAGTTGTTCCCGTTATGTGTTGAATGCCCACTGATTTGTGACTTTCATTATGAGTTTCTTAAGCGAGTTCAAGCCGATTTTCCAATGGAGTTTTAGCATGAGTATTTTCCTTTGGCATCTTCCGACAAGGTACTCTAATGGGTCTTTGAGTTTCAACAATATGAAAGTGTTTAAGTAAGGTTTAGAGTGGATTTAGCCTATTTATCGTTTAATCAATCATACCCATTAGTTGTGACTTTCGATTTCAAGGTTCTCTTGGGCGTGTAGAAGTTTAATTATCAAATTGGAGTGTTTTTGGTACCCCGATCAGCCGCTAATTGGAGAATCACTTAGATCTATTAGGAGCGAAATTGGCTTTGCTAAGATTCAATTCTCGATTTAAATTAAGGAGCTAAAAGCCAAGGTAAGTGAACTTACTGTTGAACCTTTTTAATTGGGTGGGCATAATTGATTTTCTAAAATTAATCTCGTGCTTATGAGGTGTGCATCAAATTTATTATTATCATTAAAGCATGAAAATTGTGCACGAGAAATTTATTATTTAAATCATGTATACTTTTATGGAGAATGGTTGAGTTGGTGGTCTCTCAAAATTCCATTAAAGGAATGAGTTTAAAATTCCATTAAAGGAATTATTTATGAGTTTTATAAGTGTACATGAAATTGATGTACATATTTAGGGCTTAGGGACATGAAATCGATGTATCTAAGTCGAGGTTTGTCGAATTGACGACCTCGAGGTTTCGTGAAATTGACGGCCTCCGTAGAAGACACGTGAAATTGATGTGTCTAGGATATGCATGAAATTGATGTATATCTTTAGTAAGTTTAAAAATAGAGTTTAAAGCCACCAAAATTATATTTGTTGTTGATTTCTAAAATGTTTTTAAAGCGTGACCCAACCTCAATAGTAGGGTCACTTATTGAGTATTTAAAATACTCATTCTTTTCAAAAATATTTTTTCAGGTAAAGGCAAGGGCAGATGAAATGCGATTGGTGAGAATCCGATAGACAGCCATGAGAGGACTTGAGTTTCATATTTTATTTTTCTTGCGCTTTAAGAACTCTGTTTTACTTTATTGAATTGTAAATTTGTTTTGAGGTATTTTCCAGAGGCCATGTACATTTATATTTTAGAAATTATTTAAGCTTATTTAAAACCTTTGAAATTAGGGATCCCGAATAAAAGTTTTGTTTTAAAGTTTTTGTTTAAATTAGTGTTTATGTTTCAAATTATTTTTATTTAAAAAGGCCTCCAACGCATGCATTGTTGTAACGGTCCCTTTAATGCTTATTAAGAAGTCGGGTCATTGGAATTCCGTAATTTCGTAAAGCGGAAGCGTGATTGGGACCGATTCGTAATTAATTTTGTTTAATCTAAAATACCAATACATTGGCAATAATATTAGAACTATTGTAAATTTATATTAAGGCTAAGCATACAAAAATGTTAGATTTAAATCTAATTTATAAAGTAACAAATGACTTACTCTCGTTGACGACTCAGATTAAATTCACCAACTGCTTGTGAAATAATCACGAACCAGTGCGAACACCACCATTATGGCTACACCGGTATGACTCTGAGACTTCTAGAGGCAGGAGACTGGTGGGAGTCTAGAGGGAGAATTCTCTGAGGGTAGGAGAATGAATGGGATGCCTTTCACCACACCCCAGGGGTCCTATATATAGTAAAGGTCAAGACCTTTTTCCTAATAGGAAAAGTAAGATATTTTCCTAATAGGAAAAAATCTCTAATTTTAATAATTAATTAATTTGATAATTAATTAATTTCCCTAATTAAATATCATATATTTAATCTTAGGGATTGTATTAAAATTAAAATTAATATGAATCCAATTCATATTAAATTTATTTGAACTCTTTCAAATATTTTCTTTCCTAATAGGAAAAGGTCTCTAATTTTAATAAATAATTAATTAATTCCATAATTAATTAATTTTCCCAATTAAATATCATATATTTAATTTTAGGGATTTTATTAAAATTAAAATTAATATGAATCCAATTCATATTAAATTTTTTTGAACTCTTTCAAATATTTTCTCTCAAGAATTAATTTTTGAAATTAATTCAAAAATTATATTATAAAGTTTCATAAACTTTATATTATAATGCATCAATATACATTATACGATTCCCCAAATAAATTGAACACTTTCAATTTACAATTTATACTTAGTTGCCTCAAGTCTCTTTACGAGCTACCAGTGGGACCTAATGGACCCACAGATCAGAAGCTCCAACGATACGAGACTAATTGGCAAAACTTACTAACTAAGTTTAGTCAACATTCGTTAATTGTAGGTAGCACTAAAGACCAACAGCTGCACTCTTCTCACAGTAGAATATTTTTGTGTCCACGGATATCGACCCAGCAGTAAGTCAATCCTTCACGTGTGTTCGTAACACCAGCTGGGTCAAATTACCGTTTTACCCTTGGGTTACATCTGGTTCCTTAAGTACCACTAATTCCTCTAATGAACAAGTTGTTTAGGGTCCAACCACTAAACAGGAGTTCCTCTCGGGCCAGGAGAGGACGACGCGCCTTTGTTCAAGCCCCAGAATCAGTGAAAATCATATTATAGCTAATCAATTATTCTAATTGTCCTATCTCATGCCCGACTAATTATAAACCTAGAATCTTCGTTTAGCACATAGCTTCTCCTTTCGGTTTCCCCTAATTGTCATTAAGTCATATTAATAACCTAAGTGTCCTTAACGCTATTAAAATCGTTAATTAATAAGCCCTGATTCATTTTTGGTCTCTAAGCCTAACCAACTACTCTCGCTGTCACTACGAGCAGTTAAGCCTAGTTGAGTGGATTATGATCTATCCTAACTTCTCTCCGTCGAGTTTCCATTAGGGATCTAATCATTATACAATTGGCCAGATTATATAAAGCATTAAGACCATCCACACAAATAATCAGTATTTGGACAAGAGATAGGCAATTAAGAATAATAATAAACTATAAACTTTCATTTCAAGACCCACAAATGGGATTTAGCTATACATGGTCAAAATTTCCCAAATGTACATACTATAAAGCATAAAAATGAGCAAGATAAGAGTAAGGAGAATGACCGTCGACAACCCCTTGGTTGCACTGTGGATCCTCTTCGAAACAAGCTCCCGAGCTCTCCGAAAATGCTCGGTACAATGATTTCCCACTAATTCTCACACTCGGCCCTCAAAGAGGCTTTAAGAGAATTAAAGAAGACTAAAGGAAAGGAAATGGAATGATGATTGATTGATTGATGCCAAAATGGGGAGCCAAAACGCGCCTTTTATAGGCTTGGAAATGGGGTAGCGTCGCGACGCTGTGTCGTCACAGTGGCTTGGGCGGCAATAATATGACAGCATCGGGACGCTGTCCACCTAGCGTCTCAACGCTGTGACGATTCCAGAACCATCTTGTGCGCGGATTGAGCAGATTTTTGGGCTTCCTCCAATTCTTTTTGACCCAACACTTTGCATGATAAATCTTTGGGCTTCCTCCTTGAAATACACATATTTGGCCTCTTTTTCTCCAATTTTCCACAAATTTCTCCTAGGGACAAAATAATGAAATTAAATAGATATTCAATATAAAAATACGATAAAAGCACACAAAAGCCTATAAATTTGGGGATAAAATAGCAACATTTTTGCCTGCTATCAACATCTCAAAATGCAACAAAATAAATAAGTCTTTGAATATTTACATAGAAAATTCAAATAACGACAACTAATATGCGGAAATAAAATGTGCTGACACCATGGCCACTAAAACTTTATCGTGACCATATCGCCACTTATCACCATGGCCATATCGCCAAGTTTTGAAAATAGGTACTAAAATCACTCTCTTGACCGTATCGCCAAGTTTCAAGAAAATTAAAAAAAAAATCATGCCTTGACCATATCGCCAAGTTTCAAGAAAATTATTTAAAATAATGTCTATACCATATCGCCATGTTTTTCAGTGTTAAAATTTTCAAGAACGTTCGAACCATGAGTCACACATATGCAATGTGAGGTCCACAACTAGCTTTATGATAACACAACACATGGAAATTCACATTTCATTCGTATAACATTTCACAACATATAGCAAAAATTCTAATTTACATGCTCAACATTCCAGATTCAAAACATATAAATCATAGCATATTTCACATAGTCAATTCCAATACAAGCATCACAATCAAAGCAGATCAACACCCAACAATTTTACAATTATCATGCCAACTAATAATTTAACATTTCAGCAATAGATTCAACATGCTGATAGGGGAGCAATTTACCTGACTTATGGGTTAAAGAACCAAATTGCCTAATCCCTTTTTAAATCGATCCTCTGCCCATCCTACAAAATCTAATAGCGACGACTCAAAAACTTGTTGGACAGTACTTTAAATAAGCAAAATTTCGTGAAGTCGATGCTAATATCGAGTGGGCAACTCCAAAATTCATGAACCCCTCCTCTAGATAGCAACTTAAGCTGTTAGGTACTCAAATTCGAATGGCAGAAACGTGCTATCAAATCTGGAATCGAATGTTATTTTATCCCTAAAATATTTGCTGAAAAAGAAACTTGAATCGAATCTGAAACTCACTGAAGCTTACCCAACCAGCAGCCAAATGCGACTATGGACTGCTACCCTTCACGATCGACGGTGAAAGACGAACTACGACGGCGCGGCTGAACATGCAGGTCGAAATCGGGCTGAAACGGTTATGGGGAGAGGGACGACGATACGAGGGGCTCGAGAGAGGGGAAGAGAGGGGAAGAGATCGGCGGCGGCAGCTCATGGCTAGCGTTGGGCTCAATCTCCGTCAGCGGCGAGCTATGAACCGGTGGATTGGAGCGACGACGGCGGCGTGGGCTTGTTGATCGGAGCGAGGAGGCGACGACGGCGCTGTAGACGAGCGAGAGAGAGGACTGGGAGACGAGAGAGAGAGAGAAAGAGAGAGCGTGAGGGACGAGAGAGGGAGAGAGAGCGGGAGGGACGAAAAATCTTCTTTTTTTTTTAGTCCCTTTGACCGAAAGTTTGGGGGGAAAAATTGAACTTTCGTCCTCGAAAGTTGCCTCTTGACACTAATGTTAAAGCTACCTTGAATTGTAACCTATGGTTAGAATTCTGCTCATAGCCACTTATACTTTACCACCTTTATTGTCAAAGTTGACAGGTGGTCAAACTTAACATTTGATAAGCTTCCACTACTTTCTTATTCAATAAATTCCATCCTGAAGGGGATGAAAGCCCCGGCGCAGCAGAAAGCACGTGGAGAGGACCTCACGCCGTATATTAATTAACATTAAAATACCAATACGAAAAGGCAAAACGCTACTTTAAATATACTTTAAAGCTAGTGTAAACTGGTTTAAACATGCTAGAAAAACAGAAAAATAAAACTCTTTTATTTACATGCTTTTCAAAGAAAGATTAGAAAACCGTTACAAACCTTCGTTGTAGACTTGAATGATTTTCGCCAACGATGCTCTAAAGAGGAAAAATGCAGCAGCCCCTTTAAGATTCTTCGCTGGAATTTTCTTCTCAAGAACACAATAACCAAAGAGGTTACACCGGTATATCTCTAAGTCTAGGAGGCAATTGACTGGTGGGAGTCTTTCTCTAAGAGAGAGGCTAGAGACTATGCAAGAGTCCTGTCTTGTGATTCTAAGAGCAAGAGGGCACCTAAACTATTAGGTCTAGTGTTCTATTTATAGGAGAAAAAGCATGAATAAAATATTCAAATGAAATCAATTATTTCCATAACTTATTTAATATATTCCATATTTAATCAATTCATGATCAATCAATTCCATAATTGATTAATCTTTTCCATAAATGACTAATTAATTCCATAAGTGATCGGGCCATTTCCATAAATGATTAATTACTTCCATAAGTGATTAATCATTTCAATAATTGATAATTTTCAATTAATTAATTCTTTAATTAATTAATCACCAATTAAATATCACATATTTAATTTCCGCCCGTGAATTAATTAATTGCCCAATTTAATTTTAGGCCTTAAATTAATTTAATTCATATTTGAACTCTTTCGAATTCCTATAAATTTAATATGAATCAAATTCATATCAATATTTGAAATTTCTTCAAATATTTATTGCTCTCATAATAATATATCAATATATATATTATATTGTTTCCTTTAGTAAATTGAACACTTTCAATTTACATTTATTACTTCGTTGCCTCAAATTACTTTATGAGCTATCAGTGGGACCTAATCGACCTGTAGATCAGAAGCTCCAACGATGTGAGATTAATTGGTCAAACTCATTAACCAAGTTAATCAATATTCGTTAACTGTGTGTACATTCCACTATAGACTCATAGTTGCACTCTTCTCACTGTAGACATATTTTCTGTGTCCACGAATATAGACCAATAACGACTAGTTAGTCCTTCACAATGTCTGTAACATCAGTTGGGTCAAATTACCGTTTTACCCCTAGTTACTTCTATTTCCTTAAGTACCAGTTATCCTCTAATGAACAACCTGTTTATGGTCCAACCATCAAACAGAAAACCCTATCGTGCCCCTGAGAGGGTAGGACCCTTTGTTCAAGACTCGGAGTCACCACCTAAGGGAACACTCATCTGCTTTCCTAAAGTTGGGAAGAAGTGAATTCCATCTTGTATGATTATGTTCCCAGCTCCCCACTCGGTCTTGTCCCCCAAAATGGTAGGCTTATTGAGTCGGTGTATTGGCCATTCTCACTCATACAAATCAAAGGACAATCCCTCATGAGCAGGAGTCCATAATCAACTCAGGATTAAGACTAAGTTGTCTAGATCATCCTAGTGAAGTAGAAACCTAACTAATTAACGGAGTTATAACTAGTGGTTACTATTTTGCGGTCTGGTCTTATGTAAACTCATTGCATAGGATACCCCAACTCGCATGTCTCTTACACGAATGCGTTGGATTATAGCGTTTGTATCAAATACAAAATGGGTCGTATCCATAGTGTCACCAGGATAAGACACCCAGTCTTATCCCTATACTATAGACCTTTTAGGCTGTTTCTCGAACAGTGATCCTCATATGTCTCTACATACTGTTGAAGATTCATACTACAACCTAGGATGTCTAGTTTATTGGATTAGGTCTATTTTAGGCAAATACAAACATAATATAGCTAACAATACTTAATGGAAAAATACATCAATATTATTTCATTAATATTTGGTCAACCGTTACATTCACTATCTACGAGTTTCAGGGCATAAAACCCAACAAACTCCCACTTGAACTAAAACACTAGTTAGTGGGATGTAGATGCAATAATCTAAAGCTGGAAATGTCATGTGTATTACATAAAGTGAATATACTAAAATAATACAATGAATTAGGCCATCCTTATACCCATTATACATCTCCCACTTGCCCTAGATTAGGCGTCATACATATCTCGTAGACCTAGGCCCTCTAGATGACCCTCAAACACTTTAGCCGAGAGAGCCTTCGTAAATGGATCGGCGATGTTGTGCTTTGAAGCGATCTTAGTGACGATCACATCTCATTGTTGCACAATCTCCTTTATCAGGTGGTACTTCCTCTTTATATGTTTTCCTCGTTTGTGGCTTCGAGGTTCTTTTGAGTTGGCTACAGTCCCACTGTTGTCACAGTATAGAGTTATGGGCACGTTCATATTTGAACAACTTCCAAATCAGTCAAGAACTTCTTAAGCCAAACTGCTTCCTTAGCTGCTTCGCAAGCTGCTACATACTCAGCCTCCATAGTTGAGTCTGCTATGCATCCTTGTTTGATGCTTCTCCAAACTACTGCTCCCCCATTGAGGGTGAATACTGACCCTGATGTGGATTTCCTCGAATCCTTGTCAGCTTGAAAGTCAGAGTCAGTGTATCCTGGAAGGATCAAATCCTTAGCCCAATACACAAGCATGTAGTCCCTCGTTCTCTGAAGATACTTGAGGATATTCTTAACCGCTCCCCAGTGGTCTAACCCTGGATTAGACTGGTACCTACTGACTACTCTTATTGCATAACATATGTCAGGCCTAGTGCAGAGCATAGCATACATTAAGCTGCCCACAGTTGAGGCGTGGGGAATGTGTCTCATGTTCTCAATTTCTTGAGGTGTCTTACAAGACTGTCCCTTAGACAGGTGTACCCCATGTCTGAAGGGTAACAATCTCTTCTTGGAGTTTTGCATCAAATATCGAGACAACATTTTATCAATATACGTTGCTTGAGACAGTGCTAGCATTTTGTTCTTACGTTCCCTAATGATTTGGATCCCAAGAACATATTGAGCCTCTCCCAAATCTTTCATTTGGAATTGGGCTGCTAGTCATTTCTCAATGTCAGTGAGGTATCCTACATCATTTCCAATGAGTAGGATATCGTCTAGCTAAAGTACTAGAAAAACTACTTTCCTTTTGTTGATTTTCTTGTACACACAAGGCTCATCAACATTTTGGTCAAAACCAAAAGATTTGATCGCAGTATCAAATCTAATGTTCCAAGATTTGGATGCTTGTTTCAATCCATAAATGGATCGATTCAGTGTACAAACATTTTGTTCTCGACCTCGGGATACGAACCCTTCGAGACATGAAGATATTCTCTTCAAGATTACCATTCAAAAAAGCAATCTTGACGTCCATTTGCCATATTTCATAGTCATAATATGTGGCTATGGACAATTGAATTCTTATGGACTTTAACATGGCTACAGGAGAAAAGGTTTCCTCATACTCAAACTCTTCCTTTTGGGTATAACTGTAAACCCGAGACTTCCCTTGGATTATTTTCTCTAGTCATCTATTGTGGAAGTTGAATTTAAGTTGTTGGGATTTACTAATTTAAAAGAAGAAAGAAAAGAAAGGAAATAAAGAAGAAAAGAAAAGAAAAGAAAAGGAAAGGGAAAGTCTACGCCATGACTCAACATGAAGCAGAGGATGCACCAGAGGTGATTACTGGTACGATTTTGATTTGTAATGTACCTGCGCGTGTTTTATTAGATCCAAGTGCTAAGCATTCCTTTGTTTCTAGTATGTTTCTAACTAAGCTGAATAGGATGCTAGAGCCTTTATATGAGGAGTTAGTTATATACACTCCAGTTGGTGACGTTTTATTAGTCAATGAAGTGTTGCGTGATTGTGAGGTTTGTTGGGATTTGTGCCCTAAAACTCGTAGGTAGTGAATGTTAAAAAAAATTATATACTTATTCGATAAAGGCGTTATCGAGATTAATTCAGTAAAGTTATTACTGAATAAATTAAATTGCACATTTAATAACACAAATCATATAAACTAAGATCCATGGCTATATAATGAACACTTGAGCTTTATGTAGAGACATAAAAGTGGATCAAGCTCGAGTATTAGCCAAAACGGTCTATAGTATAGGGATAGGGCTGGGTACCTTATTCTGGGGACACTATAAGACGCGGCCCACTCTATAGATAGTATAGACGATGTGATCCTTAATCGTCCATGTAGAGACATGTGAGTGGGGGTGTCCTATGCAATGAGTTTGCATAAGACCAGGACCGAGAAATAAGTCGCTCTCGCTTTATAACACCGTTTACTGACGAGACTGACTATTTCATGTGATGACCTAGGTACCTCGATCTTAATCTTGAGCTGACTATGAACCCCTGTTTATTCGGGCTTATCCTTAGATCTGCATAGGTGAGAATGGCTCAGTATCGCCGACTCAATAAGCCTCCCATTTCAGGGATAGGAACGAGTAGATAGCTGGGGACATAGTCGTGCGAGAAGGAATTCACTCCTACCCGAATTAGGGATAGTAGAGAGGTTGTTCCCTTAAGTGCTGACACCGGGGCTTGAACAAAGGGATCCCGCCCTCTCATTGGCCCGAGAGGGACTCGGTTTATTGGTTGGACTATAAACCAATTGTTCATTAGAGGATCAGTGGGACTTAAGGAACTAGAAGTACTATAGGAGTGAAACGGACTTTTGACTTAGCTATAGCTACGAACAACCTGTGAAGGATCGACTTACTGAACATGATTAAATCAAGTGGACGGAAATATATCTATAGTGAGGGGAGTGCAACTATCGGGCTATAGTGGAGTGTCCCGGTAGTTAACGAATGTTGTCTAGCTTGGATAATGAGATTAGTCGGTTAGCCTCGAATCGTTGGAGCCCATGATCTATAGGTCCATTAGGTCCCCCTACTAGCTCATATCGGATTAAAGCCTAGAACATATTGATAAGAATCTTTGAATCGTTCAAAAACGGGAAAAAGGGTATTATCGTAAAATTGTGTTTGACACAATTATTTAATTATGAATTAAATTAGAAAATGAGAGATTATGTATTTAAAAGTGTTTTAAATACAATATATATGGATTAAGAATCATATATAATGAATGGCACAAGGTGACAATGATTAATTGGATTAATCATATCAAACTACTTGGAAATGTCCCAATTAATTGCCTAGAAATCAATTTCAATTTAGGATTGAAATAAGAGTGAATTGCAAGCTGAATATAGATTCAATTTTAGTGGATTTAGTGGGATTCACACTCTTGCATGTTGATGCATGGTGGAAAACAACACAACCATGCACTAGTTGCATGTGTTGTGAATTAAACACCTAGAATCCACTTTGAGTTGCAATTTCACCAAGTGTCTAGTGTCATGAAGCTTGTCTTTGCATGGAAGAGGTCTATATAAGGAGTATGAATCAGATTCAACTCTATGAGAGCCATTTCCTTACTGTTATGCTGTTGGAATTTGGACTCAAACTCTCTCATCTTCACATACTTCTCCATAGCTTGATCCTTCAAGCATTCCCTTCCCATTATCTATCTTTGTAGACTCCCACAAGTCGTTCTTGGCCCGGAGAATAGTAGGGAAGACTCTAAGGATTGTCCTAAGTAGATTGAAGAAGAAAAGAATCCACGGAGGTCCACCTATGGGAGTGCTGGGCGGACCCCACTACATCGTAGAGCTAGCAAACGTTGGTTGTACTGGGCGTGCCCTACACAACGTAGATCTGTCATGATAGTTAAAATGTTTGATATAAATGATATGCCTTGCTAGATTTTTAATGACATACTTACGGATTATATGAGAAAGCTTTTATCATTTAACGTTTATGTTAAACGCTTTGATTGAACAGATTTATACGTCTAAAGGTTTATCACGTGTTCTGATTTGCAGATTTACAGTTATAAATTTAGTCACTCACTGGGCTTCGTAGCTCACTCTTTCAAAATGTTTTCCCACTTTTCAGGTAGAGATCGAGCTCCCGGTGCCTGATACACTGCTAACGTCTGCTGAAAGTTCCAATTCAAGCTCCAATATGTGGGTGGAGTTGTACATTGAGTCTATCTATATTCTAAACGTTTTTGTTAGGATTGGATAGTTTACGGTTTGTGTAAGTTCTAGAGGTCGTGGTTCTATAAACCCCAGTTGAATATGTTTTTGGTTGCGATATCTATACCAGGTTATTTTCCAAACCGAGTTATGTCAGGGCTGCACCCCACGTATTTCTAATGTTTTTCAGGGATTTCGCTGTGTTGCGTTACATGTAAAGTATTTTACATCAAAGATTAATATGTTTATCAGGTTTAACGTTTCAGTAGGGTCAACAGGGATCGTTAGAGGAGGACGATGTCTGTTGGCTTCACGCCATCTCCTGACTAAGCTAGCAGGTAGTTTGGGAGGGGGTGTGACAATAACCCTTTCCCACTAGTCTAGCTTTGAAGGTATGTACCTTCCCAACCGCATCTCTTTTTCTCATATAGATCCATTTGCACCCTATGGGTTTTATCCCATCTGGTAGATCTGCGAGTTCCCATTCAGAATTGGAGTACATTGACTCCATTTCCAGGTCCATGGCTTTGACCCATTCATCCTTATCTTGGTCATTCATTGACTGTCGATAGGACAATGGACCCTCAATGCCATCATCAGGTATGACAACCTGAGTTTCAGTTAAACCCAAGTAGCGATCAGGTTGTAATACAACCCTCCCACTGTGTCGAGGCATTCTCAACGTTTGAGAAGGACGAGACGGATCTGAAGAACTAGCTCCTTCATCAACCCTTTTTTAAGGCCCGGCTTCATCAACAACTATTTGTGATTCTTCATTAGCTTTTCCTAATACTAATTTACTACGTGGTTTATTATCCTGGTGACACTATGGATACGACCCACTTTGTATTTGATACAAACACTATGATCCAACACGTTCGTGTAGGAGACATGTGAGTGGGGGTATCCTATGCAATGAGTTTGCATAAGACCGGACCGCAAAATAGTAACCCCTAGTTATAAGACCGTTAACTAGTTAGGTTTCTATTTCACTAGGAAGACCTAGACAACATAGTCTTAATCCTGAGTTGATTATCAACTCCTACTCATGAGGGATTGTCTTTGATTTGTATGGGTGAGAGTGGCCAATACGCCGACTCAATAAGCCTACGATTTTGGGGACAAGGCTGAGTGAGGAGCTGGGAACATAATCATACACGATGGAATTCACTCCTTACCAACTTTAGGGAAGCAGATGAGTGTTTCCTTAGATGGTGACTCCGAGTCTTGAACAAAGGGTCCTACCCTCTCAGTGGCACCCGAGGGTTTTTTGTTTGATGGTTGGACACCAAACATGTTGTTCATAAGAGGGGAACTGGTACTTAAGGAAATAGAAGTAACCCAGGGGTAAAACGGTAATTTGACCTAGCTGATGTTACGGACACTGTGAAGGACTAACTAGTCGTTATTGGTCTATATTCGTGGACACAAAAAATATGTCTGCAGTGAGAAGAGTGCAACTGTGAGCCTATAGTGGAATGTACACACAGTTAATGAATATTGATTAATTTGGTTAATGAGTTTGACCAATTAATCTCACATCGTTGCAGCTTCTGATCTACAGGTCCATTAGGTCCCACTGGTAGCTCATAAAGTAATTTCAGGCAACAAAGTAATAAATGTCAATTGAAAGTGTTCAATTTACTAAGGGAAACAATATAATATATATATTGATATATTATTATGAGAGCAATAAATATTTGAAGAAATTTCAAATATTGATATGAATTTGATTAATATTAAATTTATAGGAATTTGAAAGAGTTCAAATATGAATTAAATTAATTTATGGCCTAAAATAAATTGGGAAATTAATTAATTCAAGGCTGGAAATTAAATAGGTGATATTTAATTGGTGGTTAATTAATTATGGAAATGATTAATCACTTATGGAAGTAATTAATCATTTATGTAAATGATCTAATCACTTATGGAAGTAATTAGTCATTTATGGAAAAGATTAATCAATTATGGAATTGATTGATCATGAATTGATTAAATATGGAAAAGATTAAATCAGTTATGGAAATATTTGATTTAATGTGAATATTTTATTCATGTCTTTTCTCCTATAAATAGAACACTAGACCTAATAGTTTAGGTGCCCTCTTGCTCTTAGAATCACAAGACAAGACTCTTGCATTCTCTCTAGCCTCCCTCTTTGAGAAAGACTCCCACCAGTCAATTGCCTCCTAGACTTAGAGATATACCGGTGTAACCTCTTTGGTTATTGTGTTCTTGAGAAGAAAATTCCAACAAAGAATCTTTAAGGGGCTGCTGCGATTTTCCTCGTTAAAGCATCGTTGGCCAAAATCGGTCAAGTTTACAACGAAGGTTTGTAACGGTTTTCTAATCTCTCTTTGAAAAACATGTAAATAAAAGAGTTTTATTTTTCTATTTTTTTAGCATGTTTAAACAAATTTACAGCAGCTTTAAAGTGTATTTAAGTAGCGTTTTATCTTTTCGTATTGGTATTTTAATGTTAATTAATATACGACGTGAGGTCCTCTCCATGCGCTTTCCACTGCGCCGGGGCTTTCATCCTCTTCAATTGGTATCAGAGCCACCGCTGTCCCTATTAATCTATATTAAAATTTTCGATAGGCTCTAATAGGTGGGATTTAAGCATAATGTATGTATGGTTTGCATTGGACTGTTTAGGTTAATTTTATGGTCATAGATTTTATTTTTTATGTGATTTGATCATGTAAGGGCCCGGTGTTTCGGGTATTTAATGAAAAATGAAGTCCTATGTTAGTCCGGGTCTAGATTAGGTTTTTATGATATAAAAAACGAAGAAATCGCGGCTGAAATCAGAGAGGAAGACGATGAACAGACAATGTTTTTGCCCAGAAAACCGCTCCAGACGCAACAGCGTCGAGACGCTGTTCGTCGGCATCTCGACACTTTCTCGATTCACAGACGCTGAGATCAGAACAAGCCGCAGCATCGCGACGCTTCGTTGCAAGCGTCGCGACGCTGTCCCGATGTGCGACACACGCTAGGGTTTCACGAAGGGGTGGCTCAAGGTAGTTGGGCGGTCCGGTTCACACGGTCTGGCTAGGCTGGGATCGATTTGGTCCGGTTCAACTTGAATTTAACTCGGTTCGTGATGTTTGAGGTCGATTTGAAGCTGTTTGGGTCGGTTCGTGATGTCTAGACAAGATTTTGGAGCTGCAGAATGATTTTAGGATAGAATTTAGCTAAAATTATTGTAATTTAATGCTTTATTTTATCCTAGGGGCCAAAATTAACTGGTTCAATTGCTATTTATATGCTTTGTGGATGTCATATAGAATATTTAATCCCAGCTTAGGTTATAAACATGCTCATGCATTTAATAATATATTATAAATTGTTATAATGTATGTTTTAAATGCATGAATATTTTCATAAGTGTTTTAGTATAAGTGTATATTAAATATATGAAAATAATATAGCATGAAGCATGTCATTACTTAGATTAAATATAAATTGTTATGTTTAATGTAATGTATGCAGCATGCTTGATTGATTTTCTTGATTGACTTATAAATGTTATATTAAAAGGAAAATCAATATTGCATGAAACATGAAACATCCATAGTAATTAATATAATTGTTATATTATTTCTCGTGCGATGCAATTAGTTTAATTATTTAATTTGAATGAGATTTGACGGGATTTGTTGAAGGTACGAGCCAAATAAATTTATAATCCACGGCACTACAACTATTTTTGTAGAAATAGTGGTTGGGGTTGAACACAGGGAAGGGGACCTAGTAGTTGTAGAATTTCGTGCTTACGAAAATAGGGGGATTTTTGGAATGAAGGACAAGCAAAAATAATTAAATAATTAAATGCTGAATTTTAAAAGACAGAAAACTAAGCATGCAAAATAGAAATCAGACGTGGATCAATAACATACAAAAGGATCGTTGGATTGGGATTTCTTATGCTTCATTCTAATTCGTTGGCATCCTAGTTTTATCTAATAATCGTTCTATGCTGATTTCATTAGTTCGGTCGGCTTTTGGGTTACTCGGAGGACCCCCCAACAATAACCTGTGCTAATTAACTTTCTAACCGTGAATTATGCAATTAACAAGATTAATTAATATTAATTTTATCACTCGCCACCCCTTATTCATAAAATAACAACCATCCGAGACCCTTGCAACGGTTACTCATTATATCTAACTAATTTTAGATTAAGCAATTTCACAATCACCTAATTAAGCTAGCCGCTTTGGGATCGCCGGTCCGAAATTGTATGAACTAAATTCAAATGCAATTCAAATCTAATCCCTACAACCCTTAACATGCATCCTAGGCCTATAAAGGGTCGTCTCGCGTAGAGAGTGGCTTCCCTCAACCTAGTGGCTATCTAAAAATAACTGATAGAATACATAAGCAGTAATCACATATGAATGAAATAGACAACAAGAACAACAAGATAAACCATAAAACTCAGCCAATCTTATTAGAGATCAAAGCATAAACCCAATACAACGATCTAAATACGATTAGCTATGCATAGATGAAGTAAAAGCAACAATAGACATGAAAGAATCCATAAAATATGACCTAGAAAGGTCTACAACAATGCTGAAAAGTAAAAGAGGCGAAAGAAATCGTGAAAGGACCAAATTTCTAACCTAATGACAGACTAAACTGAGACTACATATTTATAGAAAATACGGCAGCGTCGAGACGCTGCGAACTTTATACTCCGGGCAATTTTCGTGTCGGTGTCGAGACGCCAAGGCGCAGCGTCTCGACGCCAACCTTGAATCTCGACTTGCTGCTTTAATTCTCGATCTTGTCTCGCTTCTTCTCGGTACGGGGCTTCAATCTTCAGCTTTTGGTGTCATTCTTCAGGCCCGCTCCAAAAGAATTGGGTCTTTTCACCTCCTCGCCGTCCAAGACACTGAGATGGCTCCAAAACTCCGTAATTGGCCTGAATTAACACCAATTAGCTTGATCGGCTCCCGACATAGCCTAAGCTCAAATATCCTGCAAATAAGACAAGTAAAGCATAAAATAACTCTAACAAGCTTAGATTAGAGGTGATAAAATAGGACTATTTAGGTCCTATCAAATACCCCCAACCTAAATCTTGCTAGTCCTTCAGCAAGGCACACATAGACCAAAGAAAAAGACGTTGTGCATATAATTGAAAAGTGATTTAATCCTCAAGACTCAATCCATGTTTGGGAGTGATTTTGAAATGACTAAAATCACTTTTGTCATGTTTGAAATCACCCCATAACATGTCTTTAATCAGTCAAAATCAATTTAATGTTTTATTTTACACTTTTAAATGCGGTTTTCATGTCATCACAATTGATTTTGAATTATTAATCACATATTTCAAAGTGATTTTGGATGTGACGAAAGTGATTTTAACAATTTCAAAATCACTCCCAAACATGTACTCAAATACTCCAAAAACTAAATTAATCAAGACACATTCGAAAGAGAGACAAATGAGGAGACAAATAAAAATTTATCAAAGATTATCTTGCACAAGAGAGTTCCATCCTACCTAAAGAAGACTTTACTAGCCCGAGATTAGTTTACTCAACTCTCATCCTATCTTCCCCCTACATTGGCACTAAGGTCTTTCTAAAAGGCCCAAATGGAACAAATAGGTTGCTTCCTCTTGCTTAGGTGCCTGATCGAGGAATTCCTTTTTGTCTTCTCTCTCTATTTTTTTTTCTTTTTCTCTTGCTTTTTGCATTTCTTTTGGATGGGACACTAGCTTTCACACTACAATGCAGGGACCCATAACCCGAGTTTAACATTTGGTTGGCCTAACTGATCACACCGCAGGTAGCTCTTTTTACCCCTAAGCATTTAAGCTCAATGCAAGCATGCTTTTTCTTTCAAAATAAAAATGACGAGCATATGAATTTTCTTTTGGCTCGCGCTCTCTGAATTATTTTTCCACTCTTTTTTTATATTATTGCAGGCATATTTTGTTTTTCTCTCCTATGCAAGACTCCACACACTATTTTGCAAAAAAAAAAAAAAAATAGACTTTCTCGCTTAACCTTACACCTATCGGGGTGACAACAGGAATATGAACTAAGTAACCCGCTCCTAAGAATTCAAGTCCTACTTTAAAGCAAGAAAGATACCCAACAAGTGTAAGACATATCCAAAAAAAGTTTTGAAAAGGCTCATTTTTTGAACACTCTCGATCACAACTCATCAAAAGCAATAAAATTTCGAAAAAATTTGAGTCAATCCTAGGAAATCATTGTCGCGCCAACACCGCAATACCGCAAGTGCACGGGCCGCAAGTAATATAAAACAGAAATATTCCGAGTATCGAATCCACAGGGAGGCGAAGCGAAAATTAAGCAAAGCAATAAATTCTTGAACACTCAAAATATTTGGGGGAAATAATATTTAGGGACCAAAACATGAAGTAAAAGGAATTTTAAAATTAAAGCAATTAAAGATTAAAAATTTGATCAATCAAGGAAAAATAAAATATGGAGAAAGAGTTTTGAATGGGAAGTGAGGTCTTGAAAATCAATTAATAGCTAAATAATTATTACAATTATCCTATCTTGTTGCCCAACTAATTATAATCCTAGAATCTTCGTTAATCACATAGGTTCTCCTGTCGGTTTCCCCTAATTATAATTAATCCATTTTAACAACATAAGTGTCCTTAGCGCTATTAAAATTAGTTAATTATTACGCTTTGATTCATTTTAGGAATCTAAGTTTAATCAACTAATCCTGTTGTCACGATGGGCAATTAAACTAGTTGCATGGATTATGATCTACCCTAATTTCTCCGTCAAGTTTCCATTAAGAATCGGATCAATATACAATTGGCCAGATTGCATACAGCATTACGAACATCCATACAAATAATCAGTAAAAGAGGGCAAGAGATAGACAATTATAATAACATTTAATTATAGAATTTCATTTCAAGACCCCAAATTGGGGTTTAGCTACACATGGCTAAAATATTCACAAGATATACAATGGAAAGCATAAAATTGAGCAAAATAAAAGGAAAGGAAATGACTGTCGAAGACCCCGTCACTAGCGCTTGGAGTCCCTCCGAGCACGCCTTGAGCCTCCTAGAGTGCTCCCCAAAGCTCCCCAAAATTTTCCCACTAAGAACTCTCAAAAAGGCTAAAAAGCCTTGAGATAAGGCTCAAAAAGAGCCAAGGAAAGAAAGGAATGAATGAAAGAATGAATGATTGATGCATAAAATGGGCACCAACGGGGTCCTTTTATAGGCCCGAAAACAGGACAGCGTCGCGACGCTCTCGACACATCGTTGCGACGCTGTGAAGTCATCCAACTTGCTGGCCAAGAAATTGTCCCCACAGCGTCTCGACGCTGTGCGAATTCCAGAACAGGCTGGCGCGGATTTGGGCTTGGTCTTGGGCCTTTCTTCATTTCTTTTTGGATCTTCTTGCATGGTTGACTTCTTGGGCTCCCCCTTGACCCATGTATGGAAATTTGGGCTTGGATAGCTCATTTTAAGGTCTTTTTCCACAAAAAATCCATAATTTGCTCCTAAAGACCAAATGACAAAATATTTTAGATTTCTTCAATAAAAACACAATTAAAGCGCCCAAAAGCTTAATAATTTAGGACTAAAATAGCGACATTTCTGCCCGCTATCAATCATCATCACTTAAACAAGCATATACACAACAAGCATGCAAGACATTCATTAAGCACAAACGCTGGCCTCACGCTCAGATGCTCAAGGCCCAACAGGAATATAAAGTATAATACCCCACCCCCAACCTAAAATTTACATTGCTCTCAATGTAATAAATCATGAAGAATTAAGACAATGCATAGGGAAAGAGTAGAACTTCCCTGAATTTTGTGCTCATTGGTGGTGAATCAAGCTTTCTTATAATTGTAGAAGCTTCGCTTTGGTACCGCCATTCCTAAAAGAGAAACAAAAACAAGGAAACAAGCATAAAAGCAACTGAAAAAGATAAAACCTATCTAACAAATGAAATAACAGAAAGCAGTAAAATTATAGGGTGCAAATGTTTAAGGTCATTTGCGCGACCACATTCTCCTCTCTTCTCATCAAAAATCAACCTCCTTGATTTTCAGTGCATCCTTTTCTTCCTCTTATTTTTGATCAACTCCTGTATAGACAAATTAGACTTGCACACAGAGTGCAAAGTATAAGAAAATTCAAATAAATAATCAATCATCATCCCCAAAATAGAAATCAAAACACCTTTATTCTTGGCAACAAACTTGTCCACTACCGGAATGACTAAGTCTACCTCATGCAAATCATAATCAATAAGCTCGGGAGAATAAGAAATTGGCTTAGAATCGACCGAAGCTAACCCAACACCTATTTCTCCTTCTACTATCATACATGATGTATCACACAAATCAGACTCAGAAACCGAAGAAGGTTCAAGATCAGGCTTACCACCCTCATTGGGACTTTCTATCAACTTACCTTGTTGTTGTTGTTCAGAATCTTTGCTATTTGAGGAATCGGAAGAATATACCTTTAATGCTTGAAATATGATGAGTCCAACATACGTTGCTAAGCTCAAAATTATCTCTGTAGCTTCACTGGGTGTTTTTTCTTGTGCATCCCCGCCACTTGCTATATCCAACATCCTTCTATCATCAGGTGATAATCCTTCAATGAAGTGCAACAACAAGGACTCCTCGGACAATGGGCTATGAGGAAGTGCACATAACCCATTGAAGTGATCCTACTACTTGTGAAAGTATTCCTCAGGTGCTTGGGTGATGTATATGATTTCTCTTGTGACTTTGAGGTTTTCAAGAGATGGGAGATGACTTGGACCAGGAGCTGCAAGGTATTGCATCATGTGCTCGGCCATGGGATTAGGCTATGCTAATTTCATCGTTAAGCTCTACAAAAAGAAAACGAAAAAGAACAAAAAGAACACAAAATCCTATAAACACTAGAAAACGCCCTTCCCCAGCAACGGCGCCAATTTGATGGGACGACTTGTCGAAGGTCCGAGCCAAATAAATTTATAATCCACGACACTACAACTATTTTTGTAGGAATAGTACCCGGGGTCGAACACAGGGAAGGGGACATAACAGTTGTAGAATTTTGTGCTTACGAAAACAGGGGGATTTTTAGAATGAAGGTCAAGCAAAAATAATAAAATAATTAAATGCAGAATTTTAAAAGACAGAAAACTAAGCATGTAAAACAGAAAAAGACGGGGATCAATAACATAAAAAGGGATCGTTGGATTGGGATTTCTTATGCTTGATTCTAATTCGTTGGCATCCTAGTTTTCTCTAATAATCGTTCTATGCTGATTTCATTAGTCCGGTCGGCTTCTGGGTTACTCGGAGGACCCCCTTACACTAACATGTGCTAATTAACTTGCTAACCGTGAATTATGCAATTAACAAGATTAATTCATATTAACTTTATTGCTCGCCACCCTTATTCATCAAATAGCAACAATCTGAGACCTCTTTAACGGTAACTGATTATATCAAACTAATTTTAGATTAAGCAATTTCACAATCACCTAATCAAACAAGCCGCTTTGGGATCGTGGGTCCGGAATTGTATGAACTAAATTCAAATGCAATTCAAATCTAATTCCTACAACCTTTAACATGCATCCTAGGCCTATAAAGGGTCATCTCGCGAAGAGAGTGGCTTGCCTCAACCTAGTGGCCATCTAAAAATAAATGATAGAATACACAAGCGGTATTCACATAGGGCGTCAATCCTAATAGACTAGCCTTATGTATTGGTTTAAACGTGATAACATGCAAAGCTGAATGAAATAGACAGCAAAAAAAAAAAAAAGATAAACTAGAAAACTCAGCCAATCTTATTAGAGATCAAAGCATAAACCCAATTCAACGATCTAAATACGATTAGCTATGCATAGATGAAGTAAAAGCATCAATAGACATGAAAGAATCCATAAAATATGACCTAGAAAGGTCTACAACAATGTTGAAAAGTAAAAGAGGCGAAAGAAATCGTAAAAGGACCAAATTTCTAACCTAACGGCAGGCTAAACCGAGACTACATATTTATAGAAAATACGGTGGCGTCAAGATGCCCAGGGCAGCGTCGAGACGCTGCGAACTTTATACTCCGGGCAATTTTCGTGACGGCGTCGAGACGCCAAGGCGCAGCATCTCGACGCCAGCCTTGAATCTTGACTTGCAGCTTTAATTCTCGGTCTTGTCTCGCTTCTTCTCGATACGGGGCTTCAATCTCCGAATTTTGGTGTCATTCTTCATGCCCGCTGCAATACAATTGGGTCTTTTCACCTCTTCGCCGTCCAAGACACCGAGATGGCTCCAATACTCCGTAATTGGCCTGAATTAACACCAATTAGCGTGATCGGCCCCCGACATAGCCTAAGATCAAATATCCTGCAAATAAGACGAGTAAAGCATAAAATAACTCTAACAAGCTTAGATTAGAGGTGATAAAATAAGACTATTTAGGTCCTATCAAGATTGTTGAATGAATTAAACCCTAGATTCTTGATTATAGGATTAATCATTAAAATTTGAAATAGTTTTTAAAATTAATGATTAGAAACCGTCAATTTATAATAAAGAATTCCATGCAAACATAAGATCATAGGATAAATTGAATTAATTTTAAATTGTTTAAAATTAATTAGACCTAGATCATTTTCTAATAGGATTAGAATTATTTCCTTACTTGGAATTAAAAATAGTTTTAATTGACTAAGTAGGAGAAACATTACTATGATTATAAGGGAACTCCAACGGTTAAGTTCTGTCTAAGGCTTGAGGTACTTAAGTTGACGGTTTACAGAGCACCTCCTACCTGGGAATTGACCCGGAATACCGGAGTTGAATTAATCATAGTCAAATGTTAGCATGCAGTGACACTAGGTTTGTTAAAAGAGTTTAATACACCTAGATCTTTAGAGTAAAGACTTTACATTACTATGGTTATAAGGGAACTCTCTCGGTGAAGTTTTGTCTAAGGTTGGGGGTACTTAAGTTGACGGTTTATGGAACACCCCCTATCTGGGAACTAACTCAAACCTTGAGTTGAATTAACCATAGTCATGTTAACTTGCAATATTGCTGGATTTATTAAAAGAGTTTAATTCACCTAGAACATTGCAGTAAAATCCTCATCATAAAAGTTATAATAGGATTAGACTTGGATAGATTGACTTAGCCGAATTTATCTAAGTTAAATAACCCTAAATAAACCTTAGGACATTTTTAGTGGGAGGAAAATTACAAAACATGATTTAAATAAAGTTTTGCTCCTATGTCCCTCTATTCACAATGTGAGGTTCATGCTCGGCTTCATGTCGCCTTAGGCGCGGCCACCCTTCGAAAAGTGTTTGCATGGGTCAATAACAAGGTGAATGGGGAAAATGTCTATAGTAAGTGGGAGCAGGGCACGTGTCTACGTATCCCTCGGTCTCCGCCCTTAGTTCGCACCGTGAGAGTCCTATGGTCCGCCTGCGTGTTGTCCTGGCGCAACCATCCCTTCGGAGGGTTTGATCATAGGATTCAGATCACCTTGAACTTCTGAATAGGATAGGGACTCTTAGGCTAATTACCAACAGTTGTCTTACCCTTCGGTAGCTTGTTAGTGCGTGCCTCTGAGATCTGAAAGTGGGAGGGTTACACTTACGAGGATGAGTTAAATGTGTTAACAAATCCTTGACCGAACAACGGTGGCTAATGTCTTTAGGAATATGAGTTATTCTGGAATTAGAATTGGTTGAGAAATGTCTCATTTCAGAGGAGGAGTAGTTGATCACCCTTTGGTGGCTGATATTCTAAACTTCTGAAACATCGTTGCAAAAGTAAATCAATAGTTTTAGGGTTCGGTGACTGCTTGTTTTGCTGAATTGATTGGAATGTGTGCAATTGTTTGCCTGAATGATGGGTTAAGGCAAAGATAACTAATACGGTCATTGTTTGTTTAATTTCAGTAATGTCTTCCTCAATAGTCTCTCTGCTTAAAAAGGAGAAATTAACCTGCGAAAATTACGCTACGTGGAAATCAAACCTGAATACGATTCTTGTTGTCAATGATCTGCGGTTCGTCTTAACGGAGGATTGTCCTCCGGCCGCTTCTCATAATTCATCACAAGCAATAAAGGATGCTTATGACCACTGGACAAAGGCCAATGATAAGGCCCGAGTCTATATCTTAGCCAGCTTATTTAAAGTTTTTGCTAAGAGACATGAAAGCGTGATTACAGCGAGGGAGATTATGAACGCTCTCCAGGAGATGTTTGGACAACTGTACAGAAAACTCCACTATGATGCTCTCAAAATAATTTATAACTGCCGTATGAAAGAGGGCACGTCTGTCTGTGAACACGTCCTGGAAATGATGGTCCAATTTAACATGGAAGAAACATATGGGCGGTCATAGATGAGTGAACTCAGGTTGCATTCAAATTGGAATCTCTTCCGAAGAGTTTCCTACAATTTCGCAGAAATATGATGGTGAACAAGATGATGTACACCCTGACGAGTCTCTTAAATTAGCTGCAGCTCTATCAATCTCTTCAAGAAATAGAGGGTCAGATAGAAAATGAGACAATAGTTGTTCATTCCAAGGGTTCACCCTCTGGATCTAAAGCTGCGTCTCAAAACTCTTCTTTCAATAAGATTCATGAGAAGATAGGAGACAAGGGGAATGCTCCCGCAGTTGCTGAGAAAAAGAAGGAAAAGGAAGGTAAATTTGATTTACTTGTTTTAGAAACATGCCTAGTAGAACATGATGAGTTTGCCTAGATTCTTGATTCAGAAGCAACTAATCATGTTTGCTCCTCTTTTCAAGAAAATTATTCCTTTCGACAGCTGAAAGATGATGAAATAACGCTCAGGGTCGGAACAGGAGACGTCGTTTCAGCTAAAGCAGTGGGAGCTGCAAAGTTATTTTTTAGAAATAGATTCTTACTTTTAGAAAGTTTGTTGATAGTTCCTAAGATTAAGAGGAACTTAATTTCTATTTCATATTTGATTGAACAATCGTATACAATCACTTTTAATATGAATGAAGCATTCATTTATAAAAATGGTGTACTTAGTTGTTCAGCCAAATTAGAAAATAACTTGTATGTATTAAAAGACCAACCGAAACCAAAGAACTTTTAAATCACGAATTGTTTAAAACTGCTAAAACTAAAAGAAAAAGGAAAAGAATTTCTCCAACTAGTAACAATATCTATCTTTGGCATTTAAGGCTTGGTCATATAAACATCGATAGAATCGGCCGTTTGGTAAAGAATGGACTTCTAAATGAGTTAGAAGATGATTCACTACCACCCTATGAATCTTGTCTCGAGGGCAAAATGACCAAAAGACCTTTTACTGGAAAAGGTTACAGAGCCAAAGAACCCTTAGAGTTAATACATTCGGATCTCTGTGGTCCAATGATGTAAAGGCTCGAGGTGGGTACGAATATTTCATCTCATTTTATAGATGGTTATTCAAGATATGGTTACTTATACCTAATGGCACATAAGTCTGAGGCCCTTAAAAAGTTTAAGGAGTTTAAGGCTGAAGTTGAAAACCTATTAGGTAAAACTATTAAAACACTTCGATCTGATCAAGTGGGGGAGTATATGGATCAAAGATTCCAAGATTATATGATAGAACATGGAATCGAGTCCCAACTCTCAGCCCCTAGTACACCTCAGCAGAATGATGTATTAGAAAGGAGAAATAGAACCTTGTTGGACATGGTTCGATCAATGATGAGTTATGCTCAATTGCCTAGCTCGTTTCTGGGGTATGCAGTAGAGACTGCATTACAAATTCTAAACAATGTTCCCTCAAAAAGTGTTTTTGAAACACCTTTCGAGCTATGGAAGGGTCGTAAACCTAGTTTGTGTCACTTTCGTATCTGGGATTGTCCAGCACACGTGCTTGTGACAAATCCTAAGAAACTGGAACCTCGTTCAAAACTGTGTCAATTTGTTGGTTACCCTAAAGAAACGATAGGTGGTCATTTCTACGACCCACAAGAAAATAAGATGTTTGTATCGACGAATGCCACCTTCTTGGAGGAAGACTTGACGGGACCGCCAGGAGGGTGTCAAATTCTCCCTAAGTCGTCAAATAAAATTTTTAATCCACGACACTACTACTATTTTTGTAGCAATAGCGGTCGGGGTCGAACACAAGGAAGGAGGATCTAGTAAGTGTAGAATCTCGTGCTTATGAAAACAGGGGGATTTTTTATGATGAAAGACAAGCAAGAAAAATAAAATAAAATAACTGAATGCTGAATTTTAAATGGCACAAAGCTAAACATGCAAAGGAGAAATTAGATGGTATCAATAACATAAAAAGGGATCGTTGGATTGAGATTTTTTATGCTTGATTCTAATTCATTGGCTTCTTAGTTTTCTCTAATAATCATTATAAACTGATTTTATTAGTCCGGTCGGCTTCTGGGTTACTCGTACGACCCCCCTAAACTAATCTTTGCTAATTAACTCGCTAATCGTGAATTCGACAATTAACAATATTAATTAATATAGACTCTATCGCTCACCACCCCTTATGCATAATGCAGCAACCATCCGAGACCTCTGCAACGATTATCACTTCTATCTAACTAGTTTATTAACAAGCAAATTTGCAACCCCCTATTAAATCTAACCGCTTTGGGACCGTGGGTCTGGAATCATAAGAACTAAATTCAAATAGAATTTAAATCTAATTCCTACAACCTTTAACATGCATCCTACGCCTATCAAGGGTTGTTTCGCGTAGAGAGTGGCTTGCCTCAACCTAGTGGCTATCCAAAAAAACTGATAGAATACACAAGCGGTAATCGCATAGGGCATCAATCCTAATTGACTAGCCTCGTGTATTGGTTTAAACGGGATAACATGCAAAAATCAATAAAAACTCAGCAAGAATAGCAAGTATAAACCAGAAAACTCAGCAAATATTATTTAGAATCAAGACATAAATCCAATCCAACGATCTAAAAGAGTTTAGCTACGCATAGATGAAGTAAAAGCAACAAATAACATAAAAGAATCCATAGAATATGACCAACAATGGTCTACAAGAGTGCTGGAATGTAAAAGAGGCAAAGAAATCGTAAAAGGGACCAAAATTCTAACCTAACGGCGGACTAAAATCGAGGCTAAATATATATAGAAAACACGTCGTCGTCGAGACGTCGAGGGCAGCGTCTCGACGCCACGAACATTACACTTCGGCCCGAATTCATGTCATCGTCGAGATGCCGAGGCTCGACGCCAGCCTCATATCCCAACTTGCTGCTCAATTTCTTGGCTTTGACTCGCTTTTTCTCGGTTCGAGGCTTCAATCTTTGGCTTTCGGTGTCATTCTTCAAGCCCGCTACAGCACAATTGAGTCTCTTCACCTCCTCGCCGTCCAAGACATCGAGATGGCTCCAAAACTCCTTAATTGGCCCGAATTAACACCAATTAGCGTGATCGGATCCCAACATAGCCTAAGCTCAATTAACCTGTAAATAGGACAAGTAAAGCATAAAATGACTCTAACAAGTTTAGATTAGAGGCGATAAAATAGGACTATTTAGGCCCTATCAAGACCACATGAGGGATCATAAACCAAGTAGTAAATTAGTATTAGGAGAAGCTACTGAAGAATCACCAAGAGTTGTTGATGAAGTTGGGCCTTCAACAAGGGTTGATGAAGGATCTAGTTCTTCAAATCCGTCCCGTCCTTCTCTAACATTGAGAATGCCTCGAGGCAGTGGGAGGGTTGTATTACAACCTGATCGCTACTTGGGTTTAACTGAAACTCAGGTTTTCATACCTGATGATGGCATTGAGGATCCATTGTCCTATAAACAGGCAATGAATGACCAAGATAAGGATGAATGGGTCAAAGCCATGGACCTGGAAATGGAGTCAATGTACTCCAATTCTATATGGGAACTCGCAGATCTACCAAATGGAATAAAACCCATAGGGTGCAAATGGATCTATAAGAGAAAACGATATGCAGCTGGGAAGGTACAGACCTTCAAAGCTAGACTAATGGCAAAGGGTTATACCCAGAAGGAAGGGGTTGACTATGAGGAAACCTTTTCTCCTGTAGCCATGTTAAAGTTCATAAGAATTCTCTTGTCCATAGCCACTTATTATGACTATGAAATATGGAAAATGGCGTCAAGACTGCCTTTTTGAATGGTAATCTTGAAGAGAATATCTTCATGTCTCAACCCGAAGGGTTCGTAGCCCGAGGTCAGGAATAAAAGGTTTGTAAGCTGAATCGATCTATTTATAGATTGAAACAAGCGTCTAGATATTGGAACGTTAGATTTAATATTACTATAAAATCTTTTGGTTTTGACCAAAATGTTGATGAGCCTTGTGTGTACAAGAAAATCAACAAAAGCAAAGTAGCTTTTCTAGTACTTTATGTAGACGATATCCTACTGGTGCATCGTCAGCTGAATGGATGGAATGTGAGATAAGATGAATGATAATAATAAAGAATAATTTAGCCAACACTTAAGTGCAAGTATACACTGTCGCACGTAGTAATAAAAAAACCTTAGAAGTACTCCAAGGGTATCGATCCCACGAGGACTAACTTGGAAATTCAAATTTGATGAAGAAACTGCTCAAATGATTGCTTTTGAAAAAGGTAACCAAAGAAAATAAGTTGATTGATTGGGTTTTTGAAAAGATAAACAAAACAAGCAATAAAATAATAAAGAATAACAATAAGATAAAACGAGATATTCAATATGGATTCATCCCTAAGGTAACAACCATACTTATTCAATATCTAACTTAATTGTATTTAATGCATTGGGTAAGATTTAACTTCTATTTGGCCCTTGTTTCCAAAAACTGTTAGAAGGCTAAGCGAGTACCGTTATGCACATTTCTGTGACTCGACTCCAACATAGATAATTCACAAATGCAACCTATAACCCTATAGTCGATATAGGGTGCCTTAGGCAGCTTGCCCTATATCGCCGAACAATCTCTTTCGAGCTTTTTCTCCTATATCACCTTTATGAGAACCGATATCGTTTGTCCCTTTTGAGATCAAACTCACATAGCATGCAAAGTCTAAGTGATCAAATTAAACTCAGCAAGATCAGAATGATATTCAATAAAGAATGACATGCATTAAACACAACTTAAGCAAATAAAACACTTTCAAGCCATTAAACCCTAAGGGAATTCACCATATTGAACCCCTCAACGGGATTTAGCTACTCATGATGGGATAAAAAGCAAATGAACACATTTTTATTGAGATAATAATGTAAAGAATACAGAATAATGAAAAGATTCAAGAGCTGGAAATAAAAAAGATAGCTAAATATTATGGGTTTTTCTATTTACTCAATCCTTTTAGAGTTCGCTAAGTCACTCCACTCTCTCGCTTTTACAAGTGGGAATGGGTGAAACTCTCTACAAACCACAAGGTTTAATGTCTAACTCTCTCTCAGGTTAGAATTTGGTCATTTGAGAAGGACCTCAGACATCCCTACTCATTGGCGTCAAGCTAGGTTTTGTCACCACCCTTTTCTTCCAAGTGAGTTCTGCTTGAATTTGACTTCGAATCTCGAGCTTATATAGTGTAGAAAATGGTTGAGCAGCTGCGAAATAGGTGCTGGAAGGTTGCCCAGTCAGTTTCAAGGTCAAAACAGCCAGTTAGGTGCGAAGAAGACTCATCAACAACGACCCGCGCACGACTCAGAACGACCTCTAATTTTTCCAGAAATGCGTTCGCATTTCATTTTTGCCTTCCCAGAAATGTGGTCGCATTTCTGGGGAATTCCAACTTTTCCTCTGTTTTTCTACACAGCAACAAACTAAGTCAAATTCTCTTAAATCAAGTCTTTTTAAGCACAAATAAGTTAAATTTGACAAAAGTGATTCTCAACACCCTGACTTATCAAAGTAAGCATATTTTGAGCTCAGAAACAGTAAATTGATCACAACATACAACATTTAACCAAGAAATGAGCTAAATATAAGGGTAAAATAGGTATATTTTTTACCCTTATCACCTACTCATTGGAAGTGATGTAGGATACCTCAATGACATTAAGAAATGGCTAGCAGCCCCATTCCAAATGAAAGATATGGGAGAGGCTTAATATGTTCTTGGGATCCAAATCATTAGGGATCGTAAGAACAAAATGCTAGCACTGTCTCAAGCAACGTATATTGACAAAATGTTGTCTCGATATTCGATGCAAAACTCCAAGAAGGGATTGTTACTAGTGCGACAATGGCTGAAATGTGGAAGTTAGAAAAGATGGTAGATAATGAATAATAAGAATGTTTCAACCAACCTTAGTGCAAGTATACACTATCGCACGTAGTAATAAAAACCTTAAAAGTATTCCAAGGGTATCGATCCCATGAGGACTAAATTGGAAACTCAGATTTGAAAAAGAAACTGTTCAAAGATTGCTAGATTAGGTAACCAAAGAAATAATTGATAATTTATTTTTGAAAATAACAAAAAAATAAGTAAAGAAATAAAAATGACAAATTAAACGAGGTTTTCAATATAGTTTCATCCCAAAGGCAAATAACTTTAATCACAAATTATTAAACTTAAGCCTATTCAATGCATTGGGTCAGATTTAACTTCTATTTGGCCTTGCTCCCAAGAACCGTTAGAAGGCTAAGCGAGTACCGTTATGCACATTTTTGTGACTCGACTCCGACATAGATAAAGCAAGCATGCAATCTATAACCCTATAGTTGTTATAGGGTGCCTTAGGCAGCCTCTCCCTATAACACCAAATACACTCTTTCAAGCCCTTTCTACTATATCACCTTTATGAGAACCGAGATCGTTTGTCCCTTTCGAGATCAAACTCACATAGCATGCAAAGTCTAAGTGATCAAATTAAACTTAGCAAGATCAGAATGATAATCAATAAAGAATGACATGCATTGAATAAAACTTAAACAAATAAACACTTTCAAGCTATTGAACCATAAGGGAATTCACTATATTGAATCCCTCAGCGGGATTTAGCTAAGCAAGGTGGGATAAAGTGCAAATGAACTACTTTCCATTGAAATAAAATAATAATAATACAAATGAATGAAAAGTGACAAGTGCTGGAAATAATGAGCAGTAGCTAAATACTAGGGTTTTTTCTTTTATCCAATCCTTCTAGAGTTCGCTCGACACTCTACTCTCCTTTTACAATGGGAATAGGGTGAAAATCCCTACAAACACTCAGGTTTGATGTCTAACTAACGTTAGAATTTAGTCATCTAAGAAGGACCTCGGGCATCCCTACTCATGGGCGTCAACTAAGGTTCTGTCACCACCTTCTTCTTCCCAGTGAGTTCTGCTTGAATTTGACTTCGAATCAAGGCCTTATATAGTGTGGGGAGTGGTTGAGGAGCCACGAAATAGGTACTGGTAGGTAGCCCAGTCATTTTTGAGGTCAAAACGACCGATTAGGTGCGTAAAAGTCTCATTCAAAACGACTCGCGACGGACTCGGAACGACCTTTGTTTTTCCAGAAATGCAGTCGCATTTGGATTTAGCCTTCCCAGAAATGCGAGGTAATTTCCAGCTTCTCTCTGTTTTCTTGCACAACACCAAATTGGGTCAAATTCGTATCAATTGTCTTTTTAAGCACAATTAAGCATATTTTGACAAATGTGACTCTCAACTCCCTAATTCATCAACTTTAACGTAATTTGAGCTCAGGAATAGTAAATTTGATCTAAACATGCAACTTTTGACAAGAAAATGAGCTAAATATAAGGGTAAAATAGGTATATTTTTTACCTTTATCATACCCCCAAACTTAACTCATTGCTTGTCCTCAAGCAATAGCCAATCAAAATGTTAGAGATCAACTTTTTAATTGTCAATCAGAATGTGAGAGCTCAATACTAATTGCAAACCAAAATGTTGTGGCTCATATGTAATTGTCAATCATGGTACCAACATCAAATTTTAATTGCAAATCAACATGACATGGAATCAAGTAAACATGTTTCTCAATGTCGTTCTCTAAAAGGTTTATCTTTCAGGAGAGGGTTCTACTCTAGTGCCAGTCACAACGTCTAAGTTTCCTAGGCATGAAGATTTCTATTGTTCTTTTTCAAAGCAAAACTCTCCCTAGTCCATCCTAACCAATATGTTTAAACTACCTCACTACTACTCATTGAGCCTAGTGTAGTCCTTTTAGTTAAGAAAAACAAGACTTGAGGTTCCTTGAGCATACATGAGTTACTAGATCTTTTTCTATCTCCCCCAAACTTATTTGACTGCTGGTGCTTTTTATTTTACTCCTTTTTCTCCCAAGAGAATCCTTGCTGTCACCTTTACCTTCGTTCTAGCTTATCGACACTTTGTGGTGAAGATATCTAGCTACGAGCAAAGTTCACAAGCTTGGATTAGTACTTGATAAGGGTAAAAAATATACCTATTTTACCCTTATATTTAGCTCATTATCTTGTAAAAATTATATGTTTTAGATCAATTTTACTGTTTCATGCTCAAAATATGTTATAGTTGACAAGTTAGGAAGTTGGGAGTCACATTTGTCAAATTATGCTTATTTGTGCTTAAAAAGACTCAATTTGATAGGAATTTGACTAAGTTTGTTGTTGTGCAGAAAAAGCAGAGGAAGCTGGAAATTGCCCAGAAATGCGACCGCATTTCTGGAAAAATAGATACAGTTCCAAGTCTATCGCAGGTCGTTTTGAATGAGACTATTGCGCACCTAACCAGCTGTTTTGACCCCGAAATCGACTGGGCTACCTACCAGCACCATTTTCGCAGCTCCTCAACCACTTCCAACAGATAAGGCCTTGATTCGAAGTCAAATCCAAGCAGAACTCATTTGAAAGAAGGGGGTGGTGACAAAACCCTAGTTGACGCCTATGAGTAGGGATGTCCGAGGTCTTTCTTAGATGACTAAATTCTAACCTTAGTTAGACATCAAACCTTAGGGTTTGTAGGGATTTTCACCTATTCCCACTTGTAAAAGCGAGAGAGTGGATTGTCGAGCGAACTCTAGAAGGATTGGATAAAAGAAAAAAAAAACCCTAGTATTTAGCTACTGTCATTACTTCCAGCTTTTGTTACTTTTCATTTATTTGTATTCTTTATTCTTTATTTCAATGAAAAGATATTCATTTTCACTTTATCCCACCATGAGTAGCTAAATTCCATTGAGGGGTTCAATATAGTGAATTCCATTATGGTTCAATAGCTTGAAAGTGTTTATTCGTTTGAGTTTCTATTCAATGCATGTCATTCTTTATTGATTATCATTCTGATCTTGCTGAGTTTAAATTGATCACCTAGACTTTGCATGCTATGTGAGTTTGATCTCGAAAGGGACAAACAATATCGGTTCTCATAAAGGTGATATAGGAGAAAAAGCTTGAAAGAGATTGTTCGGTGGTTTAGGGCAAGCTGCCTAGGGCACCCTATATCAACTATAGGGTTATAGATTGCATTTGTGAATTATCTATGTTGGAGTCGAGTCACAGAAATGTGCATAAGGGTACTCTCTTAGCCTTCTAATGGTTCTTGGGAGCAAGGCCAAATAGAAGTTAAATCTGACCCAATGCATTGATTAGGCTTAAGTTGAATACTCTATGATTAAAGTTATTTGCCTTTGGGATGAAACTATATTGAATACCTCGTTTTATTTTTTATTGTTATTCCTTGTTTAATTGTTTTATTTATCTTAAAAAAAATCAATCATCAACTATTTCTTTGGTTACCTATTTTAAGCAATCATTTGAGCAGTTTCTTCTTCAAATTTGAATTTCCAATTTAGTCCTCGTGGGATCGATGCCCTTGGAATACTTCTAAGGTTTCTTTTATTACTACGTGCGACAGTGTATACTTGCACTAAGGTTGGTTGAATTTATCTTTATTATTATCTACCACCTTATCTCACATCAACATTTCAGCCTCTTGCCGCACCAAGTTTTTGGCGCCGTTGCCGGAGACCAAAAGTGAAACCAGTTTTGTTATCGAGATTGCAATTTGATTGAGATTGCATTTCTGTCTCAAAGGGAATTTGACTTTGATTTGCATTTTTTCTCTTGCAGGTTGAGGTTAGTGCATGAACAAGGGGTGTCCACTCCTTGACATTAATCCTGAGATAGAAAGAATCGTTCGTCGACGTAGGAAAGAGCAAAGACGAAAGAGAAGGGAACAACAAGAGTTGAGCGCACAGAAACCTCTAGAAGAAGCTTCTTACATACAAGAATTTTCGATGGACCAACCTGGAGTCGATGCTCAAGTTAACCCACAGAACCATGGAAGGGAGCAAAATGGTGGGAGAATCCCTCCAGTTCCACCGGTGCCACAACAAGAAAATCCAATTTATATTATTGAAGACCGCAATAGAGCAATAAGGTAAAAGAGTGTACAATACACAAGCGGAAGCAATTCCGATCTAAACACTCAAATTTCCTTCAATTTTAGTTATGAAAATCATGCACAATATGAACCAAAAACAGGGATACCAACCTTTTTGAACGAAATTGAAGCAATACGTGGATGAATTCTTTGCACAAATTGGTTGTAGATGACCACGAGAGTCTTCCCCACTATCCTCCGACTTTAGAACGAGTTGTGGGATTGAATTCGTGATGAATTTGGAAGGGAGAAAAAAAAATGTATAACTAGAGAGAGTTTTGATGTTCTTAGTTCTTCAAGAAGTACATCATACATCTTCAGTTTTTCCCACCTCTTTTATTATAGAATGACATGCATTTTAATGCTTAAGAAGAAGACAACACATTGCTTCTTGGTGAGGTGTGCTTGGAGGTGTCTTCAAGATGAGAAATGAAGATGGGTGTTGGTGTCAAAATGGAAACTTTCTTGCCAAATTAAAGACAAATAAAATTAATTACTTAATTAATTAAAATCTATATTTTAAATTAATTTCAAACAATTAATTAACTTATTTAATATATTATTTCTAATTTAATATCAAATATTAAATTAAATAGTTACACCAATCTCGATTCCTCTAAACCCCGATGAAATTGAATCACTATTCAAATTCTAAACCGAGATTTGAATTTAAATATTTAAATCTGATTTATGTTGGGTTTTATGCCCTAAAATTCGTAGATAGTAAATGTAACATTTTACCGAACATTAATAAAATAGTTTATTTTGTTTGTATTTAGTAGATCTTGTCTTATTAATCATAATCCAATAAACTAAACATCCTAGGCTAATAGTAAGAGGCTTGAACTAGTATGTAGGGACATACGGGGATCAATGTTCAAGATTCAGCCTAAAGGGTACCTTATCCTGGTGACACTATGGATACGCCCCGCTTTGTATTATGATACAAACGCAATGATCCAACGCGTTCATGTAGTTCACATGCTAGTGGGGGTATCCTATGCAATGAGTTTGCATAAGACCGGACCGCGAAATAGTTAACCACTAGCTATAACACCGTTAGTTGGCTTGGTTACTATTTTACTAGGATGACCTAGACAACTCAGTCTCAATCCTGAGTGGATTATGGACTCCTGTTCACGAGGGGTTGTCCTTTGATTTGTATGGGTGAGAGTGGCCAGCACGCCGACTCAATAAGCCTACCATTTTGGGGACAATACCGAGTGGGGAGCTGGGAACATAATCACACAAGATGGAATTCACTCCTTCCTGACTCTAGGGTAAGTAGAGGTGTGTTCCCTTAAGTGGTGTCTCCAGGACTTGAACAATGGGCCCAACCCTCTCTATGGCACGAGAGGGACTTCTGTTTGTTGGTTGAACCTCAAACAGGTTGTTCATTAGAAAAGCACTGGGGACTTAAGGACAGAGATGTAAACCAGGGGTAAAACGGAAATTTGACCCAGCTGGGATACGAACACACGTGAAGGACTGACTTGTAGTATTGGTCGATATCCGTGGACAGAAATATTCTGCAGTGAGAAGTCGATTAGTCTCATATCGTTGGAGCTTCTGATCTGTAGGTCCATTAGGTCCCACTAGTAGCTCGTAAAAAGACTTGAAGCAAATAAATATAAATTGTAAATTGAAAGTGTTCAATTTATTTGGGGAATCATATAATGTATATTGATACATTATAATATAAAGTTTATGAAACTTTATGATATAATTTTTTAATTAATTTCCAAAATTAATTCTTGAGATAAAATTTTTGAAAGAGTTCAAATAAATTTAATATGAATTGGATTCATATTAATTTTGATTTTAATAAAATTCCTAAGATTAAATATATGATATTTAATTGGGTAATTAATTAATTAATTATTTATTAAAATTAGAGACCTTTTCCTATTAGGAAAAAGATCTTGGTCTTTACTATATATAGGACCCCTGGGGTGGGGTGAAAGACATCTCATTGTCTCTCCTTCTCTCAGAGATCTCTCCCAAAAGACTCCCACAAGTCTCCTGCTTCAAGAAGTCTTAGAGATATACCGGTGTAGCCGATTGGTGGTGTTCGCACATGAGGGTTGCTGCGTTTTCGATCCTACGAGCGAGAAAAGGCGAACCGATCAAGGCTTTCTACAAAAGTAAGTTTTCTATGAAATCCTTGATCACTAGGATCGATCTAGTTAATCTGTTAGCATGTTTATAGCCTATGTACAACCCATTAAATATAGACTTATTGTTGTAATATTTTGTAAATTGTATTGGTATTTCAATTAGAATCTAAGACTCTGAGTAGGTTCGGTAATACTTTCCGCTGCGCATGTTTCCTCCAATGATGACAACAAGGTTCTCCTTTAATTCATTTCTAAATATAAATTGACAAAAATGATAAAAGTAAGCAATAATGATCACTTTGTTAGATATGGAAAAGACATTTGGTTATCTTAATTGATTTCACAAATCAAGCTCTTGTTAACCAAATAAATCATCGTTTGCATCGCTGTTTCTCATAAAAAAAATTGTTTTCATACCACGGAGTTGGTGAAAAAATATCACATGAATATCATGCATACAAGGCACTCATTGATCTACCCTGAACATGCATATGCATCCCTACATCATGCTTTTAGAGTCGAATTATTGACTTACTCCATTCATCATCAAGGCATAAGTCGTCATACATGGTTAGTTGTATTATCATTGCTTAGAGTGGTCAATGAGCATGTTCAATCCATGACACTGGGGCAAAAGCATGCATCTATTTTACGTAGGATATTCACATGAATAGTGCATCATATCTTGCATAAATGTTACAACTTGCATTTTCATATCTACACAACCTATTTTGAGTGTGTTATCTATCATTTCAAGACAGTTTTTCATATGTAAAACTCACATTTTATGCATGTGGGTACACTCCATTCACGAGAATTCCCAATATGTTCAAAAAAAACTTTTTTTCTTATAATTGATTTTTTTTTCCCGACAACTAAGATTTGAAATAAAAATTGTTATCTCATTTTAAAACAAATTTCTGAAATACGAAGTCCGTGTTTTAAAAATCATTTTATTTTTCGACAACTAAGTTTTGAAATAAAAACTGTTGTCTCATTTTAGAACAAATTTCTGAAATACGAAATCCCTGTTTTAAAATCTTTCATTTTTGGCAACTAAGTTTTGAAATCAAAACCCTTGTCTCATTTTAAAACAAATTTCTGAAATACGAAATCCCTGTTTTAAAATATTTTCATTTTTGGCAACTAAGTTTTGAAATAAAAATCGATGTCTCATTTTAAAACAAATTTCTGAAATACGAAGTCCCGGTTTTAAAATCTTTTCTTTTTCGACAACTAAGTTTTGAAATAAAAACCGTTGTCTCATTTTAAAACAAATTTATGAAATACGAAGTCCCTGTTTTAAAATCTTTTCCTTTTTCACAACTAAGTTTTGAAATAAAAACTGTTGTCTCATTTTAAAACAAATTTCTGAAATACGAAATCCCTGTTTTAAAATCTTTCATTTTTGGCTAGTAAGGTCTGAAATAAAAACCGTTGTCTCATTTTAAAACAAATTTCGGAAATGCGAAATCCTTGTTTTAAAATTTTTTCCTTTTTGACAACTAAGTTTTGAAATAAAAACCGTTGTTTCATTTTAAAACAAATTTCTGAAATACGAAGTCCCTATTTTAAATCTTTCTTTTTGGCAACTAAGTTTTGAAATAAAAACCGTTGTCTCCACTTTAAAACAAATTTCTGAAATACGAAGTCCCTGTTTTAAATTTTTTTCCTTTTCGGCAACTAAGTTTTGAAATAAAAACCATTGTCTCATTTTAAAACAAATTTCTGAAATAGGAAGTCCCTGTTTTAAAATCTTTTCCTTTTCGACAACTAAGTTTTGAAATAAAAATCGTTGTCTCCATTTTAAAACAAAATTTTGAAATACGAAGTCCCTGTTTTAAAATCTTTTCCTTTTCGGCAACTATGTTTTGAAATAAAAATCGTTGCCTCATTTTTAAAAAAAATTTCTGAAATACGAAATCCCTGTTTTAAAGTCTTTCATTTTTTACAACTAAGTTTTGAAATAAAAACCGTTGTCTCATTTTTGAAATACGAAATCCCTGTTTTAAAATCTTTCCTTTTTAGCAACTAAGTTTTGAAATAAAAACCGTTGTCTCATTTTAAAACAAATTTCTGAAATACGAAGTCCCTGTTTTAAAATCTTTCTTTTTGGCATCTAAGTGTTGAAATAAAAACCGTTGTCAATTTCTGAAATATGAATTCCTTGTTCATTTTCTTTTGGTTAAATCAAACCTGCTAGTCAGTAGAGGTTGAACCTAGTTAGAGTTAGGTCCATTTCCTTTTCCTTTCGTTTAAATCGAACCCGACTATTCAGTTGAGGTCAAAACCTGTGTCAATCCAGGTCCATTTATAGTTTTTCTCTCGGTTAAAACGAACCCGACTATTGAGTTGAGGTCGAAGCCTGTGTAAATCCAAGTCCATTTTCAATTTTTCTCTTGGTTAAATCGAACCCGACTATTCAGTCGAGGTCGAAGCCTGTGTCAATCTAGGTCTATTTTTCAGTTTTTCTCTCGGTTAAATCGAACCCAACTATTCAGTTGAGGTTGAAGCCTGTGTAAATCCAGGTCCGTTTTTCAGTTTTTCTCTCGGTTAAATCGAACCCTACTAGGTAGTAGAGGTCGAAGCCTGGTCAGAGTCAGGTCCATTCCCCTTTTCTTTTGGTTAAATCGAACCGTATTCCTTTTTAGAGGTCGAAGCCTAATCAGAGTTAGGTCCATTTTCATTTCTTTTGGTTAAATCGAACCCAACTAGGTAGTAGAGGTCGAAGCCTGGTCAGAGTCAGGTCCATTTCCTATTTCACTTTATTGGTTGAATCGAACCCTACTAGGTAGTAGAGATCGAAGCCTAGTCAAAGTCAGGTCCATTTCATTTTCGTTTTGTTAAATCGAACCCTATTCTTTTTAGAGGTCGAAGTCTGATCGGAGTCAGGTCTATTCCTTTTTTTTTTTTTGGTTAAATCGAACCGTATTCCTGTTTAGAGGTCGAAGTCTGGTCAGGGTCAGGTTCATTTCCTATTTCAGTTGGTTGGTTAAATCGAATCATATTCTTGTTTAAAGGTCGAAGCCTGATCGGAGTCAGGTCCATTTCGTTTCCTTTTGGTTAGATCGAACCCTATCTTTGATGATTAGAGATGAAAGTCTGGTCAAAGTAATGTTCATTTTCTTTTTTCCAACTTTAGGCCTTGCTTGGTTTAAGCATGACGCAATTTCTTTTATTTTTAACTAAAAATCTTCGCCTTCCCAATACTTTGTCTTTTTCCTTTGTCCACCCTTTCAATTCTTTAATGATACACAAAGGGGGGCAAACTGTAGACACCGTATTTGGTCCGACTTGATTTTTTTGGTTTATACTATGCTTTTACCTTATCATTTTTTTTATGTATATATATCATGATTAGTTTTCATATTTTTCATTTGTTAAAAAATAAAAATATAAAAAAACTATTAAAAAATATCTTCCAACTACCTTCTTTTTAATGTTTTTTTCTTCCTTATTTTTCTCATAATTTCCCCCACCAACGTATCTTTCTCCCTCACCTCTCACCCTCATTCCCATGTTCTCTCCCTTTTCTCTCTACTTACTATACTATTTGGGGAGTGACAACACTATAAATTGAAGCTCCATGAAGGAAGTAAATGGAGAAGAAAGCTAAACAAGAAAGAAGCAAGCAAGTTTGGAGGTAAAAGATAAAAGGGAATGTGAGGAAATTTGGGTATATCTTCATTTTGAACCCCCACTTTCGCTCTCCAACCCTCTCTCTCCTCTCTTCTCCTTCTTCCATGAAAATTGCCTTATTCCTCCACCCAAACCCATTTTCTTCTTCCTCCATGAAAACTCCTTTTCCTCCATAAAAATATACCCACTCGCAAATTTGTAGCTCCGACCCAAGCGCCTGCAGCTGCCAATGAACCTACAACTTCCATTCCAACGTCTTGACTATGGAGGAGAAAGGTGAGAATCAAAGACATTCAAAAAGATAAAAAAAAAAAAAAAAAGAAAAGAAGAACACAAGGGGGAAGAAAATCGTGAAGAAGATTGGGAGGTGGAGGAGAAAAGAGAGAGAATAAAGGTAGTGGACCCCACTTTCTATTTAATTTTTTTTCAACATTTTGATCAATTCCTTTTTTTAAAAGTTTTTTATTTATTCATGTATTTTGTGTTTTTGGGAGTTTATTTCATCCAATTGATTTATTTTAATTTAGATTTCCAAATCTGTTTTTTGATTGAATCTTCAAATCAAATTTCTAATTGGATTTTAATTAGAAGTTTTTAAATTAATTCAATTGGTTTTAAATGGAATTCTATTGTCAAATTCAATTGGATTTTAATTGGAGATTTTCAACTTTAAATTAGATTTCTTTTAATTGAGGTTTAACTTCAAATTTCTAATTTAAATTTGAATTTATATTTCCTTAATTAATTTCCATTGGGCAATAATTAAAATTTGCAATTTGTTTTAAATTGGGAATTTTAACACTCTTAATTTGATTTTACTTTGGATTCTCAAATGAATTTCAATTTGAGTTTAATTTAGATTTCCAAAATCAATTTCAATTTGATTGGAAATTCAGTTTTGTTTTTTCAAATAAATTTCAAAATATGTTTTGATTGAAATTCCGAAATCAATTTAATTTGAAATTTCATTTTTCCCTCAATTGGTTTTAATCTTGAATTCAAGGAGTTTCAAAGTGATTTTGAATTTTTCAAATGAATTTCAAATTATATCTAATTAACCTAGAATTTTTGAGCAAAAATTCAAAATGGGTTTTAATTTAGAATTTCAAAATCAATGTCAATTTGGTTCTAAATCAAAGTTTCCAAGTCAATGTCTTTTGATTTTATATTGAAAATCAATTTCAATTTTAAATTAAATTGGAAATCAATTTCAAAGGTTAAATCAAATTTCAAAAAACATTATCTAATATTTTGAAAGGCTAAAATAGATCGATTATGAAAACTTTGAAGCTAATTTTGTCTAAGAACGGGTACTTAAGCTGACCGAAAGGGAACACCCTACCTAGAAATTAGCCTAAAGTTTAACTATCGATTATTTTGGCAATCAAAATTTAAATTTGATTAACTTAGATCTTTTCAAATCAATTTCAATTTGATTCTAAATTGGATTTTCCAAATGAATTCCAAAATGATTTTACTTTAGTAATTTCAAATGAATTTTTAATTGAATTTTATTTAAAAATGAAAAAATGTTTTTTTTTTCGTTATGGTGTCATACCACTCATGATTATTAGTTCACATTTTATTGTTGAAATGTGAAATAATAGATGTGAGACAAAATAGCTCATGTATAACCTATGACGGAGTTGAGATAACTTCTCAAATTCTTGAGGTGACAAATTTTCTTTTAATTAAAAGAAGATTTCAACATGACAAACAATTATTGGGTATAACCCCACTCACTACATTAAAACCTTACTTTAATTTTTAAAGCTAAGGTAAGATCAAGTGGGACATTTGTTATTTGATTTTTTTTTTTTTTTTTTGTTCTTCAAAATAAAGGACCGTTTCATGTTATAAAAAGGATAATTTTAAAATAAAATGTGGTAACTGTTTTTAAACGGGTGTTGTAGGGGTGCTAACACCTTCCCTACACTCAATCGACTCCCGAGCCTAATTTTTTGTTTTCAAAGACTGGTTTTTTCTTTAAAACGGGTGACCAATCACACCCCAAGATGATTGGTGGCGACTCCAAACCTCTCCCCTAGAAAGAGACCCTTAGGAAAGGACGTCGGCCGCTCCACGTCACGATGACGTTGCGACACTTGGATTAAGGTACCAAGCCTTATCCTTATACTATAAACCGTTTAGGCTATCTCCACTTCTCGAACAGCCGCATTCAACTACTCGTTAGATGGCGTTGCTGCCATCTCGTTGTACTCAACAGGGAGGAAATCTTGAAGATTGAACAAGGAATTAATAGCCTCAGGGCTCCAGTCAACAACCACCCCACGAACGATCACTTGGAATCCTTCCTCCTCGTCGATGTTCGCGTACAACTCTCGTACTACCTGCGAGTTCGTGAGTTCTAGTTTGGCACAAAACTGCTCCCAACCATGGTTTGTGATACATGCTCTCAAAAAGTGCTGTAAATTTTCACCAAACCCTCTCTTGAACAGAAAATCTCGCTACAACATATCTAGATATTTTGCCCAAGCAAGATTATTGACGAAGCGCTCGTAAGGTAAGCGTTGTTCCTCAGGCTCTGCCTCCTCTGCTTCAGTCTTCGCTTCCGCAACTCCTTTGCCCTTGTAGACCCCTAAATTTGTCCGATATGTTTTTTAAGGGCATATAAAAAAAAAACTGTTCTAGAGCTTTTAATAGTCAATTCAATCATTATTAAATTTCGTAGGTTTAATTAGGTCAAATATTTTATTGTGATTAATTAATTTGTCAAATCAAATATTAGGTTTAGTTGGTAAGGTTAATTAAACAAAATATTTTATTTCCTTGGGTGATTGATTGTCAAATAATATCTTGTAAATTTGGAAGATAGAATTTGTGTATTTATTTAATTCCCTTTTCATTTTTTTATTTTATTGACTTTTTATTTTATTTGATCACCTTCCAAATTTGTGGTGGTTGGAATTGGCTATAAATAGAGAGCCCTCCCCTTCTTGCAATTCACAATTTCTTTAGCCTTGAGATACCCTCTCTACACGTTTTTTTTGGCTAAGAATAGACTCCTCAAATCTCCCTTCCTAAAAAACCCTAGATACACTTTTCCCTCTTTCCCACCTAACTTCCCTCTCCTACTCATCAAGATTTTTTTTTTCCCTTCCCTTCTCACGTTTTCTCTCCATCGCCATCACTCTCTCTCAATCTCACGTTGCCACTTCATAGGTCTTATTCCCAATCCAACGGCCACAAGCATTCTTTGTAAGTATTTTTTTTTAAAACCTTTGTCTTCAATTCTTTTTTTTTTTAAATAGCTTTCTTTCTTTTCATGAGGTTAATATTCTTTCTTTTCATGCTTTTATAGAGATGAGTTTATTTATCGTTTCTTTCGCTTTATTTTAATATGTTCTCTTTTTAGCATTTAAGAAGTTACATGGTTTTTTTTTTAGGAAACATTGGAGAATTGCATGCATGCTTTCAATTCCAATTTTATCATGTATATTTTTATTTACTTAAACGTTTAGAGTTGATTATTATATGTTGCTTATGTTGAACTTGTAATTTTTTTTTTTTTTTTTTTTTTTGCAATGGAATCTAGTATTATTATTTATAGTTTAGTCATATATTTTCATTAAATCAATATGTAGATACTTTGCCTAAACCAATGTTTTCTTTTGTTTAAATGTGTTAAAAAATAAATGAATCTCCAACGACGGAATCTCAATTTTTGGAATGCCGATGTTGAGTTTTCTTGAGGTAAGAAATCAATGTCTTGGAATGCCGAGATTTGATTTCAATATGGTTCCTTTAAAGCAAAATGAATTTAATGAATTTTTAATTCTTGAATATGGTGGTTTTCTTCTCTTTTTAAACATTTTATCTCAATTGTATATTGCTGAATTTTTTTTATATATTTTATTTCACTATGTTATAATATGGTGTTTAATCTATTTCCCTCTATATTTCTTTTCGTAATTAAATATTTTCCAAAAAAAAAAAAAAAAAAACTTCCAACGATGGAATCTTGAATTTTCGGGATGCCGATATTCGAATTTCTTGAGGAAAAATAAGATCTCGGAATGCCGGGGTTTGATTTTAATATTTCTTTCCATTTTTACATTGTTCTTTTTAAACTTTTTCCCTCCAAAGAAGCATATTTCATTAAAGACATTTTCATTAAAAGGAATATATTAAAAGCTTTTGTTAAAATTGTTTCATAAATATTATTTTAAAAAATAATAAATCAATCCAAAACTTTTTTCCATAAAAGACCACTTTCTTTAAAAATAAAATTAACCAAGAGTTTTCCCTTCAAAAATATTCTTTGTTCACACATTTTTCCAAAACTAATAAACCAAATGTTTTTTTAAAAAAATAAACTTTCCTATGACGGAAATTAGGAAATCAAGATATTGACTTTCCTAATATTCTTGAGGTATAATGAATTTAAATTTTGGGATGCCAAATTAAATTCATACAAATTTTGAATGGCTTTATGCCACCCACAATTATTGCTCATTATTTATTTATGGAATAATGAGAATCAAAATGTGGGACATTTAAAAATCAACAAAAAAAATCTTCTTTAGTATTTACCATAGCCAAATTCCTTAAATAGCACAAGAAGAATTAAATTTCGTTCTTTGAACGAGTGTTGTGGGGTGCAAATACCTTCCCCATACACAAAAGACCCCCGAACCTTAAATCTTTTATTTGCAGACCATTTTAGCATATTGTTGGGTGCCCAGTCACACCCTCTAAATCAAGACTGGTGGCGACTCCATTTTCCTCCTCTTGGCAACAAAGTCGACCGCTCCGCGTCGCAAACCCGTAGCGGCAGCTTGGCGACTCCACTGGGGACTTCTTTAAAGCGGGTCATTTTTATTTTTCTTGTGTTGTTATTTTATATGTATTGGCTTTTGCATTTATTCTCTTTTTATTTTTTTTTAAACACACACGTACACAAGCCTCCTACCCGGGCTTTACCATTAGGATTAGGATCGAGGATGAGTCGTGGCGACCTTCGTGGAGTTTTAACTCCCGTGTAGGCACATGAAAACCCTCACTCAAGTCGACCTTATTCAGGATGCTGATAGGGGTGCCTCTGATTTATTTTCTTGAAAAAGGAAAGGAATCGAGGACAGCTTGGGGACCTTTTCTTCGTTAGACATTAGAGCCTTACCACACATGTTTGATATAATGATGTGTGTATATTATCCATTGATTTATTATAATGTGTGTGTTATTTATTTATTTAATTTACTCTTGCTTATCATGTCTATTTATATCATTGATTTTAGCATAATTTTATAGGCATACTTCATGAACATACTCTTGTGCTTTCCTTCGATTTTTTTTTCCATGTCATGCTCGTATATTGTTGTGCGAAAAAAATTTAAAAGAATTTTTTAGAAGGAAAATATATCAATCTTCATTATTTGAAATATAGAGGAATACAAGGACTACAATGGAAGGAAAGTCATTGGTTGTCATTGAAAGCCAAAAAAGCCTACGTGAATGGTCTGAGAAGATACAGGCCAAATCTGAGATAAAGCTGCCAAAAGAGGTCTCAAATCAACCTCCAACGACGGACGTCTTCAATTATTCCACTCAAAGTATCGAAAAACTAAAAGAGGTATGGGAAGAATTTTCACCGGAGCATAAGTTTGCATTCACAAAGAAATTTGGATATGTGGCCAGCCTCCTGTACATTCAAGTTGATGCAAATGTTTTGGCGACCGCTCTACATTTTTGGAGTCCTATCTATAAGTGTTTCACATTTAACTCCCATGATGTGTCACCGACTGTGGAGGAGTATCAGGAACTACTTCGAATGCCAGTAATGTTCGAAGCGAAGCTGTATTTCTATGACAAGAGACTGACGGGTAAGAGGGCTTTGGCAAAAATTGCTGGTAACTTGACTGCCACCGAGATAGAACACCAGCTCAAAAAGAAAGGTGGAAATGAAGGGATACCTCTGGATTACCTCATAGATCTAACTCGACGATAGAAGAATGAAGGAGTGAGTTTGGAACTTTTCGCGCTAAGCATGTTTGGGACGATCTTATTCCCAAATCTTCAAGGATATGTAGATGTAAAAATAGCTAAGTTGTTTCTACAAATCCAGCATGGTATTAACCCAATTATACCCATCCTCGCTGAAACAATAAGATCGTTGGATTTCTGCAAAACAAAAGGGAAAGGCAGGTTCATTGGTTACTCTTCTTTATTGTACATTTGGCTCATGAGTCATTTAAAATGTCCAGCAGAGTTCGGTTATCCACAGGTAAAGTTTTCCAACCCATGGAATCTTGCCAGAAATCCTATCACTGAATTCGGGGTTGTAGAACGCAGGAGAAATGCTGTAAGTAAAGAAGCATGGATAGCATTCTTAGAAAATTTGACAAATGATGATGTGATATGGAGAGCCTTATGGATGCCTCTAAAACCAGTGATCTATAGATGCGGGAAGTTCCACTACGTTCCATTACTAGGTCCATGGGGAGGTGCCAGCTATAATCCTTTGTTGGTCCTACGTCAAATGTGGATAGAACAGTTTGTTCCCGTGATACATGGACCAGGTGACTTTGATTTTGGTTATGAGTTAGAAGATTCAGAGAAGAAGGTGTTACAGGCAATAAAAGCTTGGAAGGAGGTCAGGAAAGTCAACATCGAAAAACATAGCGAAGCAACCACGCCAGAATATAAAATGTGGTATGAGACTCACCGGATAGCTCGTACCACTCAAAAGAGAAAGAGGACAGAAGAGAAGGGAGAGTCATCAGTTCAGGGGCAAAGTGCGAATGAATATATCCTCATAAAGGCTGAGAATATGTCATTTCACCAGCAAAATGAGAAGCTACTTCGAGAAATAGACCAATGGAAGCAACAGGCTGCATAAACAGAGAAAGATCTGATCGAAACAAGAAGGTTGTTGAAAAACCAAGTCAGACTTGAGAGAGAAGGCAAAAAGTTAGATCTTGAAAACAGACAGTTAGATAAAAAGACCAGGAAGATGAGAGAGGATAAGGTTGCTTTACAGAAAGCTTTGAAGGAGAAGGATGCACGAATTGTCAGCTTAGAAAGCAGTATTGCATCATTTCGACAACTTGTTTCTGAATTAAATGCTTCAATCGATGCACGAACCAGACAAATTGTTGAGTCTGAAGAAAATAATGGGGCATTGCGTGTCGTCATTGATAATTTGGAGTATCGAATTCGAAGGGTTCAAGAGTCAGCAGCGAAGATTTTATCAGAGCATAACCAGTTGAAGGGGAGTTACAATTTACTGTTGAGCAATCAAGCTAATTCGGATATTCTTCATCAAGAAAACCTCAGTTTAATCAGAGATTGTGAAAGTATGAGAACCCAAATAGATAATGCTATGGAAAGAATAAGAGTAATGGCCAGAAGAGCTGGAGTTTTCGCTGAATGGGGACTTGAGCTCAGAGGAGGTATTTCACCGCTGCAATCTAACAGTGAAGAGTTAGGAGAATTTTTAGCTATCTTATGTAGGGAGTTATCTTACTTCAGTCGTTTCTTTTAGATTGTTGGCTTTATTTCTTTAGTAGCTTGGGATTAAGTTATGTATTTCTTTCAGTTATTATCATTTAATGAAGTTTGATGTCTTTTCTTTCCAATTTCGCACAACAAGTTGAGCCAACTAGCATTCTATTTCACGCTCATTCTCTTTCTCATACATTCATTTCATTTCACTAAAATTACAAAAACAAAAAACAAAAAAAAACAAAATATTAATAATAATAAATGTAAAAAGGAGCATTTGTTTTCATTTTATAGAAAAAGGGGGTTAATAACAAAGATTCAAGATAGCCCGACAACCTCCAAATCGACATCCTTACCAAACTAGATCACAATCTAGAGTCATGAGTGAGCAAAATAATGACCAGAACCAAGAACTGAGACACGATGTAGAATCTCTGAAAGAGCAAATGTAAAAAATCCTGGAGATCCTTACTACGCAAAAAGGGAAATCTACGGCTGAAACTCCTGAACTAGAAGATGATACACCTCATGCACCTCAAATGCCTCCATTAGGAGGAGGGGCAGGTCAAAACCCCACACGTCCCATTCCTGAGCAAGTCCACTCCTATGCACAACAGGGGCAATATAAGGTCGATCCCATTCGCGAGCCAGGAAATTTGGGAAACGGGCTAGAGAACAGTGAAAACACTGCATCTAAAGGGAAGTTGGATTTCTTAGAGGAATGATTGAGGGCAATAGAGGGTGCTGACGCATTTGGGAGCATAGATGCAACACAACTATGTTTGGTTCCTGATGTTGTTATTCCTCAAAAATTCAAGTTACCCGAGTTCGAGAAGTATGATGGGACATCTTGTCCAAGAAACCATTTGATTATGTATTGCAGGAAGATGGTTGCACACGTCCAGGATGAAAAGTTACTTATGAATTTTTTTCAAGATAGTTTGACAGGACCAGCATCCCGATGGTACGTACAATTGAATAGAGCTCATGTTCAGAATTGGAAGGACCTGACAGATCTATTTCTCAAACAATATAAACATAATCTGGATATGGCTCCAGACCGTTTAGATCTCCAGCGACTAGAAAAGAAGAGTACTGAGAATTTTAAGGAGTATGCGCAAATATGGAGAGAAATGGCAGCCCAAATTCAACCGCCACTTACAGATAAAGAATTGACGACCATGTTCATACATACGCTTCGATCCCCTTATTACGATCGTATGATTGGGAACGCTTCCACGAATTTCTCAGATATCATAACTATCGGAGAAAGAATCGAGTATGGAGTGAAATATGGAAGAATTGTTGACATAGTATCAGACTCGAGCCAGAAAACAAGTATTCCTCCAAAAAAGAAAGAGGGTGAAGTCCATGAGATAAGTTATAGCCAGAAGCCGCCATTTAGCAGTCAAGTGATGGTACACCACCCAGTAGCAAACAATATGAACCAGAGTTCATATAATATAGGACAGGGTCGTCAGGCGGTACAGGGGCAAATGAATTATTCATCAGATGCTCAAAATTCCAACTTGTCAGGTGCTCAACGAGTTTTTAGAAACAACTCAAGGAATTATGATCCCATCCCTGTAACTTATACTGAACTTCTCCCACAGTTGATTCAAAATAAGCAACTCGTTCCGATACAGATGGAACCCGTGCAACCACCATATCCAAAATGGTACAAGCCAAATGCGAGATGTGACTATCATTTGGGAGCAGTCGGACATTCAACAGAAAATTGTTATACTCTAAAGGGAAAGGTGCAAGATTTGATAAGATCCGGTTGGCTGAAATTTAAAAAGGCAGAAGAGGCACCAGATGTCACACAAAATCCACTCCCTAATCATGGCAACCCAGCAGTCAATGCCATTCATGTCTCATCAGAATGTGAAGGAGGGTCGAACTTTGTATATCAATGTTCAAAGGATGATTGTTTATCCAACAATGAAGTAGTGATGTGCCTAATGCAGGAAAAGGAACCGAAAATTCATTCTGTAAACATGATCATTGGAGAAGATACCTCAGTAAAAGATTCGTGTAAGCCAGAACCCCTGGTAATATTTTTTTAAGGAACAACCTTCAGGTGTCCCAACTGATTTGACCATCTCACAACCGTTAACTATCCAAATCCCTAGTTCTTACAAATATAAAGACAACAAAGCAGTACCATGGAATTATGGTTGTCATGGCCTCAATGAAGAAGCTGCTATCGTCACCAACATTTCGGGAATCAGTGGTATGACAAGGAGTGGAAGGTGCTATAAGCCAGAAATCTTAAAAGCACCACCAGTGGAAAGCCAACAAAAACTCCAAGTTGAAAAAGGAAAAGAGAAGGAATATTTTGTAGAAGATCAAGAGGAAATTTGGAGTGAAGAGCCTATCATAACTAAGGGTAGCTCATCCAAGAAAGTTGTATCTGATGAAGAGGCTTGTGAATTCTTGAAGTTGATCAAGCACAGTGAATATAAGGTGATCGAACAACTGCATCGCACACCAGCTCACATATCCATATTGTCACTGTTCTTAAATTCAGAGCCACACCGTAAAGCTTTAATGTATGTTTTGAACAAAGCACATGTGAATCATGACATCACTGTAGAAAAGTTGGGTGGAATTGTGGGAAACATCACTGCTTCCAACACTATTACATTTACAGACGAAGAGATTCCACCAGAAGGTATGGGTCATACTAAAGCACTGCACATAGTTGTAAAGTGCAAAGATTATGCGATAGCTAAAGTCCTTGTTGATAATGGGGCCTCTTTAAACGTGATGCCAATGTCCACACTACTAAAGCTCCGTGTAGATCCATCCCATATTAAACACAGTAGCACTGTAGTAAGAGCTTTCGACGGGACTCGTAGAGAAGTCGTGGGCGAAATCGAATTAGCCATTAAAATTGGACCTCGCACCTTCAACGTGACATTTCAAGTGATGGACATAACTTCAGCCTATAGTTGTCTATTGGGGAGGCCCTGGATGCATTCAGCTGGTGTTATTCCATCAACTCTGCATCAGCGATTAAAGTTTGTTTTCGAGAATACTCTAGTGAGCATATTCGGCCAGGAAGATGTGTTGGTCACTAAATCTACTACAACCCCTTATGTGGAGGCAGCAGAAGAAGCTTTGGAATGTTCTTTCCAATCTTTTGAGATAGCAAATGCTACTATTTTTACCCATGCTGAGGATCGAGGTCTAGAACAGTCTTTGTCAAGAGCTTCAATGATGGTTGCAAAAACCATGATGAAAGGATTTGAACCTGGTGAAGGCCTACGAAAATATCAACAAGGGAGAAAACAACCAATATGTCTGCCCAAGGCTGTTGAAAAGTTCGGTTTAGGTTATAAGCCAACTGCTGTGGACTGGAAGAATGTCCAAGAAGAAAAAAGAAAGCAAAGGAGCACCAGATTAGAAAATCGAGAAGTAAATACCAAGAGAATGATCATACCCCATCTCTATGAGACTTTCAAGAAGAGCAAAGTCGAAGCAGACAATTTAGTATTAGAGATGTCAGATTTATCCATCACCGCCATCATTGAAGAACATGTGGAATCTGTAGATTCCTTGGTATACAAGTGCCCTCCAGGTTTCGAACTATGCAATTGGGAATCCACAGAATTGCCTATTCATTTTGAAAAAGCCCAAGAGTAATTTAGTTTCCTTCATTTTGTCATTATTTCCTACTAGTTATGCCCAAGACTATAGGAATTTTCATTTTGTAATAGGGCGTCCTATTTTGCATTCTCAATAAAGTTATTGTTTCTCATTTTGATTTCACATCATTTACTAGTCTCTTCTCTTTTTTTTCTTTTCTCCCCCTCTTGTCTCTCTCACGAATTAATTCAAGATTGATAACAATTCATTTCAAAGCAAAAGCGATAGTGATTTCAGGCTTGATTTCAATGTTCCAATCTCGAATGTTGAATATGATGAAGAAGATAGTGACATTAACGAGGAAATATCTCCGGAGTTGTTACGTTTAGTACAAGAAGAGGAAAGGATCACTTTACCTCACCAAGAAATAATAGAAACTATCAATCTAGGAACAGGCGAAGAAATTAAAGAGGTTCGGGTTGGGAATACCTCTCAAGGTGAAAGTCGAAGTCAACTCATAGCTTTACTACATGAGTATCGGGATGTATTTGCATGGACATACCAAGATATGCCAGGTTTGGATACGAATATAGTTGTACACCATCTACCACTGAAGGATGGATGCGGGCCAGTTCGACAAAAATTGAGAAAATTAAAACCAGATATGCTGTTAAAAATTAAAGAAGAAATGAAGAAGCAATTGGATGCGGGTTTCCTCACTGTGGCTAAATACCCTGAATGGGTAGCAAACATAGTTCCTGTTTCGAAAAAAGATGGAAAAGTTAGGATGTGTGTGGACTACAAAGATCTGAACCGAACAAGTCCCAAAGATAATTTTCCATTACCACATATTGACGTTTTAGTAGATAACACGGCTGGATATTCAACATTTTCCTTCATGGATGGTTTCTCGGGGTACAACCAAATCAAAATGGCACCTGAAGATCAAGAAAAAACAACGTTCATTACTCTATGGGGAACGTTCTGCTACAAGGTTATGCCTTTTGGTTTAAAAAATGTTGGGGCTACGTATCAAAGGGCCATGGTTACATTATTTCATGATTTAATGCATAAAGAAATTGAAGTATATGTTGATGATATGATTGCCAAGTCTCGACCGGGGGAGGAACATGTGGTCACATTGCACAAGTTGTTCGAGCGTTTGAGAAAGTATCAACTTAAACTCAATCCATCAAAGTGCATCTTTGGAGTTTCTTCGGGAAAACTGCTAGGCTTTATTGTGAGTCAGGAAGGAATTAAAGTTGATCTAGATAAAGTCAAAGTCATAGTTGAAATGAAACCTCCCCAAACCCAAAAAGAAGTTATAAGCTTTTTAGGGAGACTAAACTATACATCAAGATTCATTTCACATTTGACGACAACATGTGAACCAATTTTAAAGCTCCTTCGTAAAAGTAATACGACCCAGTGGAATGAGGAATGTCAAGTTGCATTTGACAAAATCAAGTGTTACTTACAAAATCCGCCAATACTTGTCCCTCCAACGCCAGGTCGACCACTCATTTTATATCTGACGGTACTCGACGAATCCATGGGTTGTGTTTTGGGACAACATGATAGCTCAGGCAGAAAAGAACGGGCCATCTACTACTTGAGTAAGAAATTCACAAGTTACGAGGCCAATTATTCGTTACTCGAAAAAACATGTTGTGCGTTAGCTTGGACAGCCCATCGGTTTAGGCATTATATGTTATATTATACGACGTGGCTCATCTCAAAAATGGACCCTATAAAATACATATTTGAGAAGCCATCCTTATCAGGGAGGATTGCTAGGTGGCAATTCCTGCTTTCAGAATATGATATAGTCTATGTTACGAATAAAGCAATCAAGGGGAGTGCTCTTGCTGATTATCTAGCAGATTTGCCTTTAGAGGACTACGAACCTATGAGCTCAGATTTTCCTGACGAAAGTATCATGGCTATTGATGCAGAAGAAGAAGGCTTGGATCCTGAATTATGGGTAATGTTATTCGACAGAGCTTCAAACGAATTAAGACATGGAATTGGTGCGATCCTGATATCTCCAGAAAATAAGTTATTTCCACTAACAGCCAAATTGTACTTCGATTGTACGAACAATATTGCAAAATATGAAGCATGCAGTAAGGGAATTCGAGCAGCATGTGATATGAATGTGAAAAAGCTGCAAGTTTATGGAGACTCTTTATTAGTCATACATCAGTTGAATAATGAATCAGAAACTCGAGATCCAAAATTGATTCCTTACAAAAAAATATATACTTCAGTTATGCCAGGATTTCAGGATGGTTGCTTTTGATCATATTCCACGTGACAATAACCAAGTGGCTGATGCCTTAGCTACATTGTCTGCCATGTTTACAATTGAGCTAAATGAAGAAGTAGAGCCAATTAGAATTGAGAAAAGAGAGGTCCCCGCATATTGTCTTCATATTGAAGAAGATCTAGATGGGAAACCATGGTATTTCGATATTAAGCGATACATACAAAGTAGAGACTATCCTGAAGGAATTTCAGAAAATGACAAGGGAACTATAAGAAGGTTAGCTATGAAATTCTTTTTTAATGGGGAGGTATTGTACAAAAGAAATCACGATATGGTCCTTCTCAGATGTGTCGATGCGAGAGAAGCAAACAACATTATGAAGGAGATTCATGACGGTATTTGTGGAACACATGCAAATGGTCATATGATGTCCAGACAGATTCTCCGTGCTGGATATTTTTGGCTCACAATGGAGTCAGATTGTATCAAATATGCTAGGGAATGTCACAAATGCCAAATATACGCAAACAAGATTCATGCCCCAGCGTCGTCCTTACATGTACTCTCAGCACCCTGGCCCTTTTCAACGTGGGGAATAGATATAATCGGTCCAATAGATCCCAAAGCTACAAATGGGCATCGTTTTATTCTTGTAGCCATTGACTACTTCACAAAATGGGTTGAAGCCGCTTCGTATCGAAATGTCACGAGTAATGTGATTGTTAAGTTCATCAAGAAAGATTTAATTTGTCGGTATGGTCTACTGGAGAGAATAATCACAGATAATGGAAAAAATTTGAACAGTAAAATGATGGATGAATTGTGCAAGCACTTTCAAATCAAGCATTCAAACTCGACAGCCTACCGACCAAAGATGAATGGTGCAGTAGAGGCAGCCAACAAGAATATTAAGAGAATTGTAGAAAAGATGACAATCACATACAAAGACTGGCATGAAATGTTGCCATTTGCATTGCATGGATATCGTACTGCAATTTGCACATCAACTGGGGCAACCCCATTCTCTCTAGTATATGGAATGGAAGCAGTTCTTCCAATGGAAGTAGAAATACCTTCCCTTAGAGTGTTGATGGAAACAGAATTGGAAGAGGTGGAATGGTTACGAACAAGATATGAACAATTGAACTTTATTGAAGAAAGGAGATTGACCTCCTTATGTAGAGGACAACTATATCAACGAAAAATAATGGGAGCACACCATAAGTAAGTACGTCACCGTCATTTTCGAGAAGGAGATCTGGTTTTGAAAAGGATACTCCCTATTGAGAAGGATCATCGAGGAAAATGGACTCCAAGTTACGAAGGCCCTTTCGTCGTGAAGAAAGCTTTTTCAGGAGGGGCATTATTATTATCAACCATGGACTGAGATGATTTGACAGGACCAATCAGTTCTGATTATGTCAAGAGATGTTTTGCATAAACCTCTATCTCCACGGATGGTGGGACATTAACAAGATTCTTTAAAAGCTATCCTTTTGCCTTCAAATTAGTTATCAAATCCATGTATCTTTTCTATTATCAATAAAACTATCCCCCTCTCTTCCTCTCTCTCTCAAAGTCAGTTAGTTTTCTTTTAAATGAGTCATTGTGAGAATGCAAAATAGGAGGGACCCAAAAAAAAAAAAAAAAAAAAAGGGCAAAATGAAGGTCACACAAATTAAGGGCGTGTTTACAAGGCAAAGTATGATCCTCAAGATAAAAGATGGGACGTAAGATTTATTTCACAACTAATCAAGACAAACAGCAGATGAACATTCATATCAGCCAGTTTCGGTCAGAAAATTTTGCTCACTCATGAGTCATTGGGATTGCTTATTGGCCTGGAAGGAAGATATGGAGTTTAATAATAATAAATAATAATAGTGATAATAAAAACACAACACATGCACAAAAAAAATTTCTTTTGAATAAAGCATTGTTAAAAAAAAAAAAAAAAAAAAAAAAAAAAAAAAAAAAAAATCTCCAGTGTCTAATAGAAGACACTTATCAAAAGAGCTTTTTCATTAATTGACTCTGGTCTTTTAAAAAGAAGAAAATTTCTTTAAGCAATTCCTTGTTTCTAAAGCTATGCTTCAAACTTCATGCATAAACACTGGGGCAATTTTGGGTGGGAGGCCTTATCGCAAAAAAAAAAATAAATAAAAAAAAAATAAAAAAATTCATGCATAAACATCCGAGTTAGAGATATCTTGAAGTTTTTATAATGCTCTTAAAAAGGTACTTGTTTATTTTCATGCAAAAATTGACGGTTTAGCGTTTACCCCTGGCCGTCCCAAATTTAAAAGTTTAGTGTTTACCCGTGGCTGTTTCCAAATATTTACGGTTTAGCGTTTACCCCTGGCCGTCCCAAATTTGACAGTTTAGCGTTTACCCCTGGCTGTCCCAAAATTTAACAGTTTAGTGTTTACCCCTGACTGTTTCCAAACATTGGCGGTTTAGTGTTTATCCCTGGCCGTCCCATAATTTACGGTTTAGTTTTTACCCCTGGCCGTCCCAAATTTAACAGTTTAGTGTTTACCCCTACTGTTTCCAAACATTTACGGCTTAGCGTTTACCCCTGGCCGTCCCAAATTTGACAGTTTAGTGTTTACTCCTAGCTGTCCCAAAATTTATTAGTTTAGTGTTTACCCCTGGTTGTTCCCAAAATTCTTTCGATTTAGTGTTTTCCCCTATCTATTCCCGAAAAAAAAAAAAAAAAAAAAAAAAAAAAATCTTAAAGTTTACCATTGTTTGGCTATGCACTTGCAAAGTATAAAATTTCGAACAAATAAGGTCTACGCCTTTGTCCATCCTTTTATTCTATAAGAATGAACAAAGGGGGGCAAACTGTAGACCCCTAAATTTGTCCAATATTTTTTTTAAGGGCATATAAAAAAAAAAAGTGTTCTAGAGCTTTTAATTAGCCAATTCAATCATTATTAAATTTCGTAGGTTTAATTAGGTCAAATATTTTATTTTGATTAATTAATTTGCCAAATCAAATATTAGGTTTATTTGGTAAGGTTAATTAAACAAAATATTTTATTTCCTTGGGTGATTGATTGTCAAATAATATCTTGTAAATTTGGAAGATAGAATTTGTGTATTTATTTAATTCCCTTTTCATTTTTTTATTTTATTGAATTTTTATCTTATTTGATCACCTTCCAAATTTGTGGTGGTTGGAATTGGCTATAAATAGAGAGCCCTCCCATTCTTGCAATTCACGATTTCTTTAGCCTTGGGATACCCTCTCTACACGTTTTTTTTGGCTAAGAATAGACTCCTCAAATCTCCCTCCCTAAAAAACCCTAGATACTCTTTTCCATCTTTCCCACCTAACTTCCCTCTCCTACTCCTCAAGATTTTTTTTTTCCCTTCCCTTCTCACGTTTTCTCTCCATCGCCAACACTCTCTCAATCTCATGTTGCCACTTCATAGGTCTTATTCCCAATCCAACGGTCACAAGCATTCTTTGTAAGTATTTTTTTTAAAACCTTTGTCTTCAATTCTTTTTTTTTTTTTTTTAAATAGCTTTCTTTCTTTTCATGAGGTTAATATTCTTTCTTTTCATGCTTTTATAGAGATTAGTTTATTTATCGTTTCTTTCGCTTTATTTTAATATGTTCTCTTTTTAGCATTTAAGAAGTTACATGATTTTTTTTTTTAGGAAACATTGGACAATTGCATGCATGCTTTCAATTCCAATTTTATCATGTATATTTTTATGTACTTAAACGTTTAGAGTTGATTATTATATGTTGCTTATGTTGAACTTGTAATTTTATTATTTTTTTTTTGCAATGGAATCTAGTATTATTATTTATAGTTTAGTCATATATTTTCATTAAATCAATATGTAGATACTTTGCCTAAACCAATGTTTTCTTTTGTTTAAATGTTTTAAAAAAATAAAGGAATCTCCAACGACGGAATCTCAATTTTTGGAATGTCGATGTTGAGTTTTCTTGAGGTAAGAAATCAATGTCTTGGAATGCCGAGATTTGATTTCAATATGGTTCCTTTAAAGCAAAATGAATTTAATGAATTTTTAATTCTTGAATATGGTGGTTTTCTTCTCTTTTTAAACATTTTATCTCAATTGTATATTGCTGAATTTTTTTTATATATTTTATTTCACTATGTTATGATATGGTGTTTAATCTATTTCCCTCTATATTTCTTTTCGTAATTAAATATTTTCCAAAAAAAAAAAAAAACTTCCAACGATGGAATCTTGAACTTTCGGGATGCCGATATTCGAATTTCTTGAGGAAAAATAAGATCTCGAAATGCCGGGGTTTGATTTTAATATTTCTTTCCATTTTTACATTTTTCTTTTTAAACTTTTTCCTTCCAAAGAAGCATATTTCATTAAAGACATTTTCTTTAAAAGGAATATATTAAAAGCTTTTGTTAAAATTGTTTCATAAATATTATTTTAAAAAATAATAAATCAATCCAAAACTTTTTTCCATAAAAGACCACTTTCTTTAAAAATAAAATTAACCAAGAGTTTTCCCTTCAAAAATATTCTTTGTTCACACATTTTTCCAAAACTAATAAACCAAATGTTTTTTTTTTAAAAAAATAAACTTTCCTATGACGGAAATTAGGAAATCAAGATATTGACTTTCCTAATATTCTTGAGGTATAATGAATTTAAATTTGGGATGCCAAATTAAATTCATACAAATTTTGAATGGCTTTATGCCACCCACAATTATTGCTCATTATTTATTTATGGAATAATGAGAATCAAAATGTGGGACATTTAAAAATCAACAAAAAAAATCTTCTTTAGTATTTACCATAGCCAAATTCCTTAAATAGCACAAGAAGAATAAAATTTCGTTCTTTGAACGAGTGTTGTGGGGTGCTAATACCTTCCCCATACACAAAAGACCCCCGAACCTTAAATCTTTTATTTGCAGACCATTTTAGCATGTTGTTGGGTGCCCAGTCACACCCTCTAAATCAAGACTGGTGGCGACTCCATTTTCCTCCTCTTGGCAACAAAGTCAGCCGCTTCGCGTCGCAAACCCGTAGCGACAGCCCTTATCTTCCCCAGTCTTTTTCTCAACCCTACAATTTCTTGTACCTCTGCTTCCGTGTTCTCCTTCTCGGATTCTATGGTGGGGGGAAATGGAGTGTTTGTTCTTAACCGCTTAATTAGCCCCTCTTTCTACTTACGGCGGCGGCGTGGTGGTTGAATCGGAATCACCTCCTACTGCACCACTGTCTGCTGCTCTTGATTTTCTTGCTGATCTACAACTTGTGGTCTGATAACATGAAATAATGTTTTCTTTTTAGCCCTAAATTTGAGCTTATTTCATGCTTAATTTGGTACTTAATTGCATTAATTTATTGATTTCAGAATTCTTAGTCCCAAAAAGAGCAATTGATGCAATTTTGAGAAATTGATTCAAATCGGGCCCAATTTGGAGATTATTTGATGAGTTAGAAGTCAGGCGCATGGAAAGCTTGATGTTGTAGAAGTCTGGCGGATGGAAAGCTGGTTGTGGTGTTTCTTCCTCTGGTTTATTTTCATCATCCTCATCCAGTATCCTCCTCATCCAGTATCCTTTTAGTGCTAGGTTTTGTTTCTTCTTTTCTTTCAACTTCTTTCAAATGTTTCCCATTTCCTTAGTTAATCATAGTATGACTTTAAGCAACTTTATTATCAATTTCTAACAATTCTCTTTCACTCTCGTGCTCCAAGCAATTATTAGCCATGCAATTAGGATCTAATCTAAATTCTCTCTGTCGAGCATCAATTTAGACCAACATAACAATTAATCCGTGATCAAGAGATTAAAGGCATTACGAATGAATTGCATAGATGAAATATGAAGAATTTCGTTACAATATCCAATAAATTAAGCTACAATATCCAAGAATGGGATGATTTGAACCAAAGGAAGGGGGGCTATTTATAGGAGCAAGGGTTGTGCATTTCTTGCTGAACAAGCCAACAGCGTCGCGACGCTACGTCACAGTGTCGCGACGTTGTGACGTCATAGTTTTCTTGGCGCAGAAGTTGCCACAGTATCGCGACGCTGTCGCGATTCCAGATCCTTCTTCTCTGCTGCCAAGCGTCTCGACGCTAGGCCTTCTAGAAGCCCCATGTGCGGATTTTTGGCCTCCTTTCTTCTTCCTTTTGGGCTTTTTGGGCCTCCACTCCAAGTGTCTTCACTTCAACTCTTCTAATATGGGCCAAAGGTCTTCATTTTGGCCTTGAAATCAATAAAATTCATGGTTTTGTCTTACGAACTCGGTTTTCTACAAAATCAACATAAAAAGACATTAAAGCTCACAATTAACGCACAAAACTAGCCAAAATAATTAGGAAAAAGATAGCAATTTTGCATGCTATCAAAAGCTTTGATAGCTCATCTCTCATTGTTTTTCCTTTATCGCATATATTCTATTTTTATATTATCGCATGTTTTTTTCACCGCATCTAAATCTCTTTTGTAATTCCTAACGCCCATGCATTAGAATAGGATTTAAGGAAAGACACTTTTACTACTCGCCCCTTCCCTGTAGATTCGACCCTGGAATACTCCAGGTATTACTTGGTAGTGCATAATTTATACTTGGATTAATGCACAACAACGATATATTCTTTAATTAATTCAATATAATTAGAAGTGAATACATTTCCCACCATGGTCCACTTGGTTCCAGAACCTTTTCTACCTCAGGGCCTTGTGGTTGATCTTCTCCAGCCACCTCTTCTGCGATATCTTCAATTATCTTTCGCAGAACTTCTGTGGCTTCAGCTTGATGTTGTCTCCTAAGTCGTTTGGCCTCCTTCTCTTGCAGTGTTCTCCTTTTCTTGGTTTTCTTTTTCGGTGCCTCAGGTGTAGCAAGCACTTCCTCTTCCTCAGCCTCCCTTTCTCTCTTCCCTCTTGTCTTGGCCATTTGGGATCACAGAAAATTTTCTCCAACACTCAAGAAAGAAATTGAAGAAGAATAAGTAATGGGAAGAAAAACGTACCATGGAAGTGCTTAAATAAAGGCCCTTGCAATTAAGATCCTAACCGAAAGATCTTCCACCATTAAATAAAATATTACCGTTTTGTTCTGCATGTAATCTTCAAGATTAAATCCCAATAAACTGTAAAAATGCCTCGTGGTAAATGCCTGATGTGCTGGCTAACGGCTAGCTCGTTAGATTCACACTGCGCGCCACGTGGAAGCTCCAGATGCTCCACGTGTTTCACCTGCCCACAGAAAAATTAATTCCAAACGGTAAAAAGAAATTAAATCACAACCACCCAGTTATATTCTGACGAAAATATTTTGATCCTAACCAAAAGATTGCAAAAACAAAATCTTCTTCAAAATTGATTCTTCTAGAAGGATCTTTTATCCACAAAATTCAAATTAAAATATCGACCGCCATAAATCAAATCTTTTTGTCGAATAATTTTAAAAATACATTATTATAAAGTTAATCGAAACAGAATTTAAAATCAAAATACAATTAAATTAAAACATAAATTAATTGGATAAAATAAATATTAAATCAACCAAATTCAAAATAATCTAACCGAAAAATAAAATCCAATGAAAATTAAAAATAACCACAAATTAAAATAAATCAGATAAAAATAAACAAAATCTAATTCAAAACGATTCAAACCAAAATAAAATCAAATAAAACAAAATCTCAACTACCACTGGGAGCTTCTAAAAATATTACGCAACACATTGCTCCCTCAAAACCTTTGCTCACTCACTCTTCAACTAATTTCAGAGACCGATATTTCAAACGAGATTCCTCTCCCCAATAATGCTTCACTCGTTGTCCATTGACCTTAAACACTCGCCCATCTTTTTGATCTCTCAAAGTGATTGCTCCATGAGGAAAAACTTCAATCACAACAAATGGTCCAAACCATTTAGATTTTAATTTTTCTGGAAACAATTTTAATCTAGAGTTATACAACAAGACTTGCTGACCATTTACAGATTCCTTAGGTTTTAACTTCTTATTATGCCACCTCTTTGTTTTCTCTTTATACATTTTCGCATTTTCATAAGAAAATTGTCGAAACTCTTCTAACTCATTAAGCTGTAGCATTCTAACTGCTCCTACATTATGCAAATCAAAATTCAACTTCTTTAAAGCCCAAAATGTCTTATGCTCAAGCTCTAACGATAAATGGCAAGCATTTCCATACACTGACCTAAAGGGAGACATACCTAAACGAGTCTTGTAGGTTGTCCTATAAGGCCAAAGAGCCTCATCTAACCGAAAAGACCAATCTTTCCTAGATGGATTGACTACTTTTTCTAATATAGATTTAATTTTCCTATTACTAACTTTAGCCTGTCCATTTGCTTGTGGGTGATTAGGGGTAGCTATCCTATGCTTAACTCCATATTTAGCCAAAAGCGTAGCTAAAACATTATTCACAAAGTGTGTACCCTCATCGCTCACAAGATCCCTAGGTGTCCCAAACGGCGCAAAAATGTGCGATTGAAGAAACCTTGACACCGTCTTAGCATCGCTCTGATGGAATGCAATGGCCTCCACCCACTTGGACACATAGTCAACTGCCAACAAAATAAACATATGACCGTTAGAAGGGGAAATGGCCTCATAAAATCGATACCCCATACATCGAATAATTCTAATTCTAAAACATAAATAAGAGGTATTTCATCTCTAGGTCCTAAGTTTCCCCTCCTTTATCACATTGCTTGTAGAACCAATGAGCATCCTTATATAAAGAATGCCAGAAAAATCCACATTGTAAAATCCTCATAGTTGTCCTCTGCCCGTTGAAATGACCTCCATACGGGGAAGAGTGATATTGCTCCAGGACTTCCTTTGCTTCATCACTTGAAACACATCTTCGAATAATACCATCAGAACATTGTTTATACAAAAATGGCTCATCCCAATAAAAAAAATTTGCATCATGCCGAAATTTTTGCATTTGTCTCCTATCCATATCAATAGGAGTGACTCCCTTTACCAGAAAATTAGCTATATCTGCGTACCAAGGAGTTCTATGCACTACCTTTACCTCAACAACAAAGAGCTGCTCATCTGGAAATGAGTCTGAGATGACAGATTGCTCGAGCAAAGATGATGATGGATGAAGACGAGATAAATGATCTTCAATAACAACTTCTGATCCCTTCTTGTCCTTTATCTCTAAGTCGAACTCCTGCAATAACAAAACCCAACGAATTAATCTAGGTGACGGGACTTGTCGAAGGTCCAAATCAAAGCAAATTTATATTCACCGAACACTAAACTACTTGCAGTAGTAGTAGCCGGGGTCAATCACAGAGAGTGGAGGTTGGTTATTTATTTCCTATTTAGTTTGAGTTGTGAAAGCGGTAAAAGGGGGGAGTTGGAGTACTCAATAGATAACCATGCAGAGAAAATTAAATTGCAAGAATTTAAAGGGGCAAGAATTTAAAATTGAAGGAATCATAAAAATGCGAGGAAGTTAATTAAATAAGGTGACACCAATTGGAGTGATTATTGGGGTTGAATGATTTACTTTGATCATTGAATCTCTACCTATTAAAGGCTAGTTTGAATTGCTCAATTGTCCAATCAATCTAATCTGAACCCAGAAAAGACTCAAAGCCCACCTAAGTCATCTAACACGATCATACAATGTCCATCGAATTAGACACTAATTGGTTAATTAATTAATCCAATTGGACTATCAAATTAAACAATCAACCAATTGCCTTAAGTCTAGTGGATTGATTAGGACATTAGAAATAATTAGGCCTAGATTACTTCTAACGCTATTTTGGATTCTAAACCTATCGTGTCAAGCAACAAAGTCAGAGTCCAAATCATTCTATGCACTAACTATTAAACCAATGTTCCATTAGCTACTTGGAAATCAATTTCTTAGCAATTTATTAACATACGAGCTGCAAGTTAGGGTGTCAATCTAACCTACTGCGCATGCTAATAATACGAACTGAATCCAAAATACAATAGCAATACAAATTTAAATAGACATTCAGAACATCAAACTCACAAAGAAATACATTCTATAACCCAAAAATCATCCAATCGGCGCCAACGGGTTTAGATGACGATTAAGCCAGCTAAAACCCGCGACCCTATGCTACAATAATTAAGAAAATACAAGGAAAATCAAAAGAAAACTTACACCTCTTGGTTCTGGTCTTGAAGGACAGAGAAAACCGAGAGAAAGACCAAAAACATCCTCCTTTCGGCAGAAAATAAAAGAGGGAATTTATAAAAAATTTAGTCGCGGCGTCGAGACGCTGGGCATGGCGTACCTATAGACAGCATGCATATAAATCATTATCTGCTAATCAATGAGTAAAAAGTAAATGTACTGATCCCGAGTGTCTTCAACTTCAACAAGTGGCAAGGTGAGATTGACCAACCTCCCCATTTACTTTTTTGTTATTTACTTTTCTGTTATTTAATTTTCTGTCAGTTTATCTTCTTATCCACTGACTTTCTATCAGTTTACCTTCTTATATCCATCCTTCGCCCACAATTTTCACCATCCGTCTCAAACCCCCTTTTTCTTTATCCCCCCACGACACAAAAGAGATTAGAAGTGAACCATTTGTTCCCTGTGATCGACCCCGGCCACTATTACTGCAAAGTAGCTTGGTGAACGTGGACTATAAATTTATTTTGACGCAAGCTCCGCGTCACCGACGCACCTGTGTCTAAGAATTCCGATTCAGGTCGACGGCCAACAAGCTAGTACCACTCCGACCAAACTTGGAGTTGGTCCCGTCACATCCATTTAATGTTATCCCCAAAATGGTAGGAATATCGAATGATGCATTTATGACCACTCTCACCCATGCAGATCAAAGGATAACCTTAAACGAACAGGAGTTCATAGTAAGCTCAGGATTAAGATCGAGTTACCTAGGTCATCGCATGAAATAATCAGTCTTAACAGTAAACAGTGTTATAAAGTAAGAGTGACTTATTTCTCGGTCCAGTCTTGTGTAAACATCTTTTACACAGGATGCCCCTACTCGCATGTCATTACACGAACGATCCAGGATCAGGTCGTTTGCCTTTTTGGCAAAGCAGGCCGCATCCATAGTGTTACGAAAACAAGGTACCCAACCTTGATCATTTACTATAGACTATTTAGGTCATATACTTGAACTTGATCCCTGTCCATATTTATGATATAGCTCGAGTATCACAGGTTATAACCATGGATGTTTCTATTGGATTATAGGATATAAATAAACATTTCTCACTGAATAACATCTTTATTTATATAATGGATAACAAAACTTGAGTTCTAGGACATAAACCCCAACAAACTCCCACTTGGACTATAACTCAAGTGAGATTACAATATTGTTAGGTGACTCAGCAATATATCAAATGCTAAAAACTCGTAGTTCTAAACTCTGGAGATGTCCCTCAAACACTTTAGCCGAGAGGGGTTTTGTAAATGGATCAGCCATGTTCTGCTCCGAGGCTATCTGGGTGACGATCACGTCTCCTCTCTGTACTATCTCCCAGATGAGATGGTATTTTACGTTCAATGTGCTTTCCTGGTTTATGGCTTCGAGGTTCCTTCGAATTCGCAACTGCTCCACTATTGTCACAATAGAGTGTGACAGGCAAGTGCATGTTAGGAACAACTTCTAACTTGTTTAAAAAATTTCTAAGCCACACTGCTTCTTTTGATGCTTCTCAGGCTGCAACATATTCAGCTTCCATTGTGGAGTCGGCAATACATCCTTGTCTAATACTTCTCCACGCTATTGCTCCTCCATTGAGAGTGAACACAGATCCCGACGTAGATCTCCTAGAGTCTATGTTGATTTGAAAATTTAAGTCAGTGTATCGAACAAGGATCAAATCCTTAGATCCATACCCTAGCGAATAGTTTCTTGTCCTCCTCAAATATTTGAGGATATTCTTAAGGGCAGTCCAATGTGCTTGACTAGGATTGGACTGATATCTACTGACAACACCTACTACATAGCATAATACTTCCGACTGCTGATGCGTGATAGCGAGCATAGCTAGCTATTTTTCCCTAATTAATTAAGCTAGTCTTTTATATTTAATTGACCAAAATTATGCATTTTTGTGTTCTATTTGTAGGAATCATGTTTCGGAGTTAAATCGAGAAATTGGAGCTAAATATGTGTTTGGGACATGAAAATTAGCTAAAGAACGAAAAAGATTCAAGTTAGAAGAAGCCAAAAGAGAGCCATCCACAGACCTGCGTCGGGACGCTGCTCTTGGAGCGTCTCGACGCTCCCTTTCCTTTTCTGATTCTGGCGGCAACAGGTCACAGCGTCGAGCGTCTCGACGCTATCGGCAGATTTCCTATTTAATGTTCTTTTCATGCTACGGCCAAGGGGAGTCCAATTGGTTAGATTTTAGCCCTAATTTCGACTAGAGACCTTTGGTGGGAGCTAGAGCAAGGCCAAGGAGCGGGAATCAAGCGAGGAGACGTGGAGATCGTGATGGGGACGTGCCGGTTTCGACGGATTCGAGTTTTCCTTTCTCTTTCCCTTACCTCTTGTAGTTTTTATGGCTTTTCTTTCAATTAGTGTTTGTGGTTTAAAGACTATGAATTGCTAGTTGTTTGTCTTAGGGTTTGATGTAGTTGTTTTTAGGTTGTTGGATTGATTTTTGGGATGAATGTGCCTTTATTGTATTCTTGCAATTTTGTGTAATGCTTTCAATTACTTGATCACTAATTGAATGATTTGAGTGTTGAATCTAACTCGGGAGGGAGGATTTGGCCTAAGACTTACGTTGTTTAATTGCATGACTAAAGTAGAAATTCTAAGTTTGTGACGGGATTTAGAATTACTTTAGAAGTATAACAAGGACCGAACCGAATAATGCCTTGCATGTTAATGAACTTAGATAGGGATATCAAGTTAGTTATATGCATGAGAATCAATTATACTCGGGAGAGGTAATCGTGATAAAAGTTTCCTTGGCTTGTAGAATAAGTGCACGATCAATTCATTCCATTAATCAATTCTCAATTTCAAACAATGAAATCAATTCCCTAAGAGTCTTTCCATTTGAGTCTCCACCCTTTATTTTATGCTTTTTGTCTTTAGATTTATCTTTTTCATGAAGTTTTGCTCCCTAAATAAAATTGGACAAAAGTATTCACGGTACTTAATTTGCTAGAAAACCAATCCAGAGGACGACACTCGTTTTACACGAAAACACTATATTATTACTTGACCCGTACACTTGTGGTAAGCAAATTGTGCATCAATGCGTAAGGAATTCGTTTCATATCCTCAACTTCTTGAGGTGTTTTTGTACTTTGTTCCTTTGATAGGTGCATTCCATGTCTAAAGGGCAACAATCCCCTTTTAGAATTCTGCATTGAATATCGATTCAGAATTTTATCGATATAGGATGCTTGAGACAATGCTAGTAATCTATTCTTTCCATCTCTAATTATTTGGATCCCCAGAACATATTGAGCCTCTCCCAAATCCTTCATTTGGAATTGAGCTCCCAGCCACTACTTAATGTGAGATAATACTCCCACTACATTTCCTATAAGTATGATGTCATCAACATACAGAATTAAGAAAACTACAGTAGAATCAATGATCCTTTTGTATACACAAGGTTCATCTACATTCTGTTCAAAACCATAAGATTTGATTACAGTGTCAAATCTTTTATTCCAGGATCTTGAGGCTTGTTTCAATCCATAGATAGATTTGTTAAGCTTGCAAACTTTTTGTTCTTCTCCCTCGATTATGAACCCTTCTAGTTGGACCATGTAAATACTCTCGTCAAGATTCCCGTTCAGAAACGCAGTCTTGACATCCATTTGCCAAATTTCATAATTATAGAAAGCGGCAATAAAAAGGAGTATTCTTATTGATTTTAACATCGCTACTGGTGAGAAGGTTTCATCGAAATCAATTCCTTCTCTTTGGTTATAACCTTTAGCCACTAATCGGGCTTTGAAGGTTTGTACCTTGCCAGTTTGGTCTCATTTTCTCTTATAGATCCACTTGCAACCGATAGCTTTTACATCACTTGGTTGATCTACAAGTTCCCAGACTGAGTTAAAATACATAGATTCTATCTCAAGGTTCATGGCTTTGACCCACTGGTCCTTATCCTTGTCTCTCATTGCTTGTCTATAAGACAATGGATCCTCTACTTCATCATCAAGTATGATGAATTGAGTTTCAGTTAAACCCATGTACCGATCAGGTTGAATTATAACCCTCCCACTACGACGAGGCATACTTATATCCTGACATGGTTTTGAAGGACCAGCTTCGCTAACAACTTTTGTTTGTTTATTTGTAGCTTCCCCAGAAATTTCTTTAAGCATTAGTTTGCTAAGTGTTTGATGATTTTTCATATGATCTTCTTCAAGGAATGTGGCATTGGTCGAAACAATTACCTTGTTGGCTTGAGGATCAAAAAACAGACTTCATTTTGTTTCTTAGGGTATCCTACAAAAAGGCATATTCTTGAACGTCGTTCCAATTTCTTTGGTTTCTGCACCAACACGTGTGCTGGGCATCCCCAAATTCTGAAGTGTCTTAAACTCCCTTTACGTCCTCTCCATAACTCGTAAGGTGTTTCTGGAACACTCTTCGAGGGAACCATGTTCAGAATATTTGCAGCGGTTTCCACTTCAGCTTTATACTCTTTGAATTTTTCAAGAGCTCCTGAATTTTGCACCATTAGGTAAATATACCCATATCTTGAATAATCATCAATGAAACTGATGAAGTATTCATATACTCCTCGTGCTTTAACATTCATAGGACCACATAGGTCAGAATGTATAAGTTCAAGAGTTTCTTTGGCTTTATGACCTTTTTCAGAGAAAGGTCGTTTGATCATTTTACCTTCTAGACAGGACTCACATGGTGGTAATGAGTCACCTTCTAATTCGTTTAGAAGTCCACTCTTAACTAGCCTTTCAATACGTTTTTGATTTATATGTCCTAGTCTTAGATGTCAAGAAGGGTATCTTGAGAAACCTTTTGTCTTTTATTTTGGGTTTGTGCTGTTTTAAACATTTTCGTGTTATAAACAGCTTTTGTTTCATTTGGTCTTAACACATACAGATTGTTTTCAAGTTTAGCAGAACACACATGGAAATTTCTTTTGAATATAAACACTTTATTGATTTCCAAAGATACATTATAGTTTTGTTCCATTAAACGGGAGATAGATATTAAATTCTTTTTCATACGAGGAACATACAAAACATCTTTCAACAAAATATATCTATCTCTAAAACAAAGCTGCATTTCTCCCACTGCTTCGGCTGAGACGACATCTCCTCTCTCTACTCTGAGTGTCACCTCGCCTTCATCAAAAGTTTTCCAGGAACTAGTTTCCTGTATAGAAGAACATACATGATTAGTCGCTCTTGAATCTAATATCCATATGGAGTTATCATTTTCTACTAAGCATGATTCAATCACAAGTAAATCATATTTACCTAGTTTGACAGCTTCGGCCTTTTCTGCTTTCTTCTCAGCAAGATACTTAGGACAGTTTCTTGTCCAGTGACCGTCCTGATTACAGTGGAAGCAGGTTCCTTTATCTGTAATCTTCTTCTTGCCCTTCTTGGTAATGGGAGCTTTCCCCTTTCCCTTGATCTTTTTCTTCAACTGAATGCTTTTATTCTTAGAAGACTCGGACTTATTCCTACAGTTTGATCCTCTTAGGAACTTCCTACCAGAAACAACATTTGCTTCGTTTTCTTGTCTTTTACTTTTAATAAGGGACTGGTAGGTCTGAAGCTCGTTCAGGAGAGCCGTCAGATTGTACTCAATTTTGTTCATAACTAAATTGGTACGGAATTTTATGGAACTCTACGGGAGAGATTCCATAATGAAACTGACTTGACTACTTTCATCTATGACAGCGTCGTTTACTTCGGCTGCATTAAAATGCACCATCATGTTTAACACATGTTCTCGAACAGAAGTTCCTTCTTTCATCCGAGAATTATAAACGTACTTGAGGGCTTCATGACGAAGGGATGAGGATGGCTGTCCAAACATGGCTTGTAGTGAGTCCATTATTTCCCTTGTTGTTTCCATGCCCTCATGCTTTTTAGACAGAACATCGCTTATGCTCGTCAAGATAAAGACCTTTGCCTTTTCATTGGCTCTAGTCCATCTGTCATAGGCGTCTCGATTTACTCGAGTTCCTATAGGGCCAGGGTTAGGAGGTGACCGATGCTAACTTGGCTTGCTTATCGGCGATCTAGATCAAAGTGAATTTACATTCACAGACTCAGGCGCGTTCATGCCGCAAAGCTCGCATCAAAACAAATTTATAGTCCACAGACACCAAGCTACCTTGCAGTAGTAGTGGCTGGGGTCGATCTCAGGGAACAACTCGTTTACTTTTAATCTCTTTTGTGTTGTGGGGTGGCAAAGAAAAGGGGGTTTGAGACAGATGGTGAAAATTGTGGGCGAAGGAAAGATGTAAGAAGGTAATGAAGGATTGGAATTCCGTAATTCTGTAAAGTAGAAGCGTGATTGGGACCGATTCGTAATTAATTTTGTTTAATCTAAAATACCAATACATTGGCAATAATCTTAGAACTATTCTAAATTTATATTAAGGCTAAGCATACAAAAATATTAGATCTAAATCTAATTTATATACTAACAAATTACTTACTCTCGTTGACGACTCAGATTAAATTCACCAACTGCTTGTGAAATAAACACGAACTACTGTGAACACCACCACTATGGCTACACCGGTATGACTCTGAGACTTCTAGAGGCATAAGACTGGTGGGAGTCTAGAGGGAGCATTCAGGGGAATTCTCTGAGAGTAAGAGAATGAATGGTATGCCTTTCACCCCACCCCAGGGGTCCTATTTATAGGAAAAGGTAATGAATAAGATCAAATCTATTATCTTATTCATATCTAATTTTATTAAATAATTAATTAATTACATAATTAAATATCACATTATTTTTTTTGAAAAGATTAAATATCACATATTTAATCTTAGGGATTTTATTAAATTATTTATATTAATATGAATCCAATTCATATTAATTATTTGAACTCCTTCAAATATTTTCTATCAAGAATTAATTTTGAAATTAATTCAAAATTATATTACAAAGTTTCATAAACTTTATATTATAATGTATCAGTATACATTATATGATTCCCCTAAATAAATTGAACACTTTCAATTTACAATTTATACTTAATTGCCTCAAGTCTCTTTACGAGCTATCAGTGGGACCTAATGGACCTACAGATCAGAAGCTCTAACGATACGAGACTAATTGGCTAAACTCATTAACCAAGTTAGTCAACATTCGTTAACTGTGGGTCACTCCACTAAAGACCCACAACTGCACTCTTCTCACTGTAGAATATTTATGTGTCCACGGATATCGACTAATGCAGTAAGTCAATCCTTCACGTGTGTTCGTAACACCAGCTGAGTCAAATTACCGTTTTACCCCTGGGTTACCTTTGGTTCCTTAAGTATCACTGATCCCTCTAATGAACAAGTTGTTTAGGGTCCAACCACTAAACAGGAGTTCCTCTCGGGCCAGGAATCAGCCCTTAAGGGAACAGACATCTACTTACCCCAATAGGGGAAGGAGTGAATTTTATCTTGTACTGTTATGTTCCCAGCCCCCATTCGGTCTTGCCCCTGAAATGGTAGGATTATTGAGTCGGCGAGCAGACCACTCTCACCCATACAAATCTAAGGACAATCCCTCCTGAAAGGGGTTCATAACACACTCAGGATTGAGATTGAGTTACCTAGGTCATCTTATTGAAATAGAAACCTAAACTAGTCAACGACATTACATCTAGTGGTTACTATTTTGGAGTCCGGTCTTATGCAAACTGATTGCATGGGATACCCCCACCTGTATGTCTCATACATGGTTGCTTTGGATCATTGCATCTGTATCGAATACAAGGTGGGTCGTATCACATAGTGTCACCAGGATAAGGTAGCCAGCCTTATCCCTATACTATAGACCTTTTAGGTTGTTACTTGGACACCGATCCCCGTATGTCCCCACATACTAGTCCAAGTTTCATTTAAACAACCTTGGATCTTAGTTTATTGGATTTAGGGTTTATTAATACAAACTCGATTATTCAATAACCAAATTACTAAATCACTCAAATAACGCTTTATTGAGATCGATTAATTTGTTTCATTTACTATCTATGAGTTTTAGGGCATACAACTCAACAGGTCAACTGACAAAAAGTCAGCGGATAAGAAGATAAACTGATAGAAAATTAAATAACGAGAAAATAAATGGGGAGGTTGGTTAATCTCACCTTGCCGCCCGTTGAAGTTGAAGACACTTGGGATTATTACATTTACTTTTTACTCATTGATTAGCAGATAATGATTCATATGCATGTTGTCTATAGGTACTCTAAATCAATTGACTCAATCCCAACGTCCATCGATTCAATTACTAGCTATTAATCAACTAACTTCACGAACCTGTCAAGTTAATTAATTAAGCAACTGCATTAAGAACTAGATACCCCTAGAGGGTTAACCCATTGGACCCGCTGAGCTAACATGCAATTAATCAATAAACTAACCTGACCACAATCAATAAATAAATCAATCGTTGCTCTAGACTAGAACACTCATAATGAACTAGAGAGACATCTAATTAATCACAAGTATCGATTTAGACTCCTGGATCTATCGTGTCAGCAACAAAGTCAGAGTCTGCTCTTGGGACCTGTGCTCACGAATCAATCTAACGCTAACTATTGAATTAACTATCCATTAGATAACTGGAAATCAATTTTTTAGCGAATTATTAACATACGAGCTGCGAGTTAGGGCATCAATTTAACCTACTGCGCATGCTAATTATAAAAGCGGGAATGTAAAATCACAAACAACCAATAAATCATGCATAAAGTTCAGGAATCTCAAGATAAACAATGAATAAGTTCAGATTGCTCATGAATCTCATAAAAATACAAATGTACTTACAATCCCGAGGTCCCAACTAGAACGAACGGTGCTTAGACGACCATAGACAAGTCTAATCTAAGACCAAGGCTCGAGAAACCAACCTAATCTACCTAGAAAACGTAAAATACAAGAGAAAAGTGGAGAGATTTGACCCTAAACTGTCACACCCCCTCCTGAACTACCTGCTAGCTTAGTCAGGGAGATGGCGTGAAGCCAACAGACATCGTCCTCCTATAACGATACCTGTTGACCCTGCTGAACCGTTGAACATTATAAGCATACTAATCTTAGATATAAAATACTTTACATATAACACAACACAGCGGAATCCTTGAAAAGCTTTAGACATACATGAAGTGCAGCCCTGACATAACTCAGTTTGGGAAATAACCTGATAGAGACATCACAAACAAAACATATCCAACTAGGGTTTACACAACCAGAACATCTAGAGCTTACACAAACCGTAAACTATCCAACTCCAACAAAGACATTTACAATACAAACAGACACAATGTACAACTCCACCCACGTACTGGAGCTTGATCGAGAAGCTTTTAGCAGACTTTGGCAGTTTATCAGGCACCGGGAGCTCGATCTCTACCTGGAAAGTGGGAAAACATTTTGAAAGAGTGAGCTATAAAGCTCAGTGAGTGACTAAATTTAAAATTGTTAATCCGCAAATCAGAACACATGATAAACCTTTAAACATTTAAATTTGTTTAATCAAAGCGTTAAACATGAACGTGTAATGATAAAAGCTTTCTCAAATACTCTGCAAGTAGTCATTAAAATCTAGCAAGGCATATCAAGTATATCAAACATTTTAACTAACATGACAGATCTACGTTATGTAGGGCACACCTAGTACAACCAACGTTTACTAGCTCTACGATGTAATGGAGCCCGCCCAACACTCCCATCGTCTTTGTCATAGTGGGGCCCGCCCAGCACTCACGACAGCATCGTTGTCACGGAGTACACTCAACGTCAACAACAGAATATAACTTGTGTGCACACAGTACCATATAGCCTCGAGCTCAATATCTCAGTCATGTAGTCAATAGAAATCTCAAAAATCACATGAAAACATTAAAACATGCCTGCATATCTTTATCTTTCGTAAATCTCAAGCTTACTCAGCTTGCTCGTGAAAAACTGAAAATCTTTAAACAATACTCGCTAATACATACTATGCTTAAAATGATATCGTTTCAACTACTTTTCAGAAAGGCAATAATCACGTGCTCGTACATAAATCTCATTAGAAAATATAAGCTCAAAACTTATGCTTGAAACCATTCATAGAAATCATGTATCATTCATAAGTTCATATTCAAGCATGTAAACCATTTAAGCATAGATAAAAGTTTAGAAATCATTTTCGAAATTCGTTGTCACTCACAGTCTTGGCTAGTTCCCTTGCCTGTAGACTCGGCCTATTTTCTCTTTGCCTGTCAAACAAATCAAAACTGAGCATCAAAACGATAAATAGTTTTTTCTTTCTATGCTCATGATTTCTAAACTTTAGAATTAAAATCACATTCCACACTTTTTCCAGATTTTCCAGATTCAATACCCTAACTTCAAACACTCATAAATTCCTCAATACTTGACCAAAATTAATGTACTATATATCAAACGCTTCATTTTGGAACCCTCTACAATTTACATGAAGAAATGAAAGTGCGATTCTGATAGCGGGCAAAAATGTCGCTATTTCAGTCCTAAATTATTAAGCTTTTGAGCGCTTTAATTGTGTTTTTATTGAAGAAATCTAAAATAATTCATTATTTTGTCTTTAGGAGCATATTATGGATTTTTGGTGGAAAAAGGCCCAAAAATGAGCAATCCAAGCCAAATATCCAACCATAGGTCAAAGGGGGAGCCCAAGAGTCAACCATGAAGAAAAGATCCAAAAAGAATTGACGTTGGCCCAAGTTTCAAGCCCAAATCCGCGCCTACTGGGTCTAGAAACCGCACAACGTTGAGACGCTGTGGGGACAGCATCACGACGCTGTCCCATTTCTTGGCGGACAAGCTGATGATGTCACAGCATCGCGACGCTGTCCCTATTCCGAGCCTATAAAAGGACCCCCTTGGTGCTCATTTTTCTCATCAATCATTTCACCATCCTTTCCTTCTTTTCCTTCGTTTGCTCTTCTGAGCATTCTCTCAAGGCTTTTTAGCCTTTTTGAGAGTTTAGAGTGGAAATATTTTGGGGAGCTTTTTGGGAGCACTTTAGGAGGCTCGGGGCGTGCTCGAAGGGACTCCAAGCGCGAGCGACAGGGTTCTCGACGGTCATTTCCTTTTCTCTCATTTTGCTCCAATTTATGATTTCTTTTGTATACATTGTGGATATTATAGCCATGTATAGCTAAACCCCAATTTGGGGTCTTGAAATGAAAATTTATAGTTTAATGTTATTATGATTGCCTATCTCTTGCCATTTTCACTAATTATTTGTATGGATGCTCATAATGTTGTTTATAATCTGGCCAATTATGTATTGATCCGATTCTTAATGGAAACTCGACAGAGAGAAATTATGATAGATCGTAATCCATGCAACTAGTTTAATTGCCCGTCGTGACAACGAGATTAGTTGATTAAACTTAGATTCCAATAATGAATCAGAGCGTAATAATTAACGAATTTTAATGGCGCTAAATACACTTAGATTGTTAAAATAGATTAATTATAATTAGGGGAAACCGACAGGAGAACCTATGTGATTAACGAAGATTCTAGGATTATAATTAGTTGGGCAATTAGATAGGATAATTGTAATAATTCTTTAGCTATTAATTGATTTTCAAGACCTCGCTTCTCACTCAAAAACTCTTTCTCCATATTTTTTATTTCCTTCATTGATCAATTTCAAATCTTTAATTGCTTTAATTTTAAATTCATTTTAATTTCATGGTTTGGTCCCTAAATATTATTTCGCCCAAGTACTTTTAGTGATCAAGAATTTATTGCTTTGCTTAATTATCGCTTCACCTCCCTGTGGATTCGATACTCGGAATATTTCCGTTTTATATTACTTGCGGCCCGTGCGCCTGCGGTATTGGCTAACAGATTCCCAACAGATTTGTCCACAAGTCCCCCGAACACAGCAAATCCAGATTTGTGCTTCTCTGCTACCCTCTACTTTTCTCCTGAAATTAAACCTACTTCTAGTCATTTTTGGCGCACGAATTCTTCCAGAAAGTTATAGGAAATTGAATGAGCTTTCCAACAATACAAAAGTGAGCTTCTAATTCAACCTATACACCACATAATGTTCAAAAAACCAGAGAAAATCAGAGACCCTTCAAATTTGCACGAAAAATTCGTGCCCTGTTTTCCCTTCAAAAACCATTAACTTAACATCAGATTTAGCTCAAGCTTCCTTCATGAAATTTGTTAGAACATGGATTAACTTTAAAGAAAGTCAGGCCTCACCTCTTTGTTCTTCTTGTGTAGCTCAAACCGAATTAAAAACCAGAGATAGGTAGATTGAACTAAGATTCTACCATGGTTGATCTTGCATGAGCTTTCCCCTCTTTTCTTCAACCTCAAACCTCCAGTGAGCTTCTTCTTCTTCTTCCTTCACTCTCTCTCTCTCAAGGTTCTGAAATTCTGAGGGTAAATGAAAAGGAAAATGGTTGGCTAACCTTAGCGGTGGTGGACTCTTCCTTATAACCACTAGCACCGAAAATGGGTATTTTCATTTTCTTTTTTTTTTTCCTTTTCCTATTTTCTTTTCTTTTATTTTTCTTCTTTATTTCCTTTCTTTTCTTTTCTTTCTTTTTTTTTTTTTCTTTTAAATCAATGAATTCCAAAATTATCAAAGACAACTTCAACCAAAAGCTTGCCATTTTTCTTCAACAATGAAACAACAATAACTTAAATCCAACTTCCTACAATATGTGACAAGAGTAAATAATCCAAGGAAAGTCTCGGGTTTACAACTTATCTCCCCCTCATGAAATTTCGTCCTCGAAATTTAGAAGTCCTTAGGTGAAGAGTGTCGGGTAACTCCTCCTCATCTGGTCTTCTTGTTGGGTTTTATGCCCTAAAACTCGTAGATAGTGAATGTAAGCAAATTATATACTTGTTTTCAATAAAGTGTTATTGAGTTTCTACGATAAAGTGTTATTGTTAAATATTGCACAATTAGACCCAAATCCAATAAACTAAGATCCAAGGTTGTTTACATGTGACTTGAACTAGTATGTGGGGACATACGGGGATCGGTGTTCAAGTAACAACCTAAAAGGTCTATAGTACAGGGATAAGGCTGGGTACCTTATCCTGGCAACACTATGTGATACGGCCCGCATTGTATTCGATACAGACGTATTGATCCAAGGCGTCCATGTAGGAGACATGCGAGCGGGGGTATCCTATGCAATGAGTTTGCATAAGACCGGACCACGAAATAGTAAACCACTAGATGTAACACCGTTAACTAGTTAGGTTATTGTTCCAATACGATGACCTAGGTAACTCAGTCTTAATCCTGAGTGTGTCATGAACTCCTTCTCACGAGGGATTGTCCTTTGATTAGCATGGGTGAGAGTGGCCCAATACGCCGACTCAATATGCCTTCCTTTTTGGGGATAAGACCGAGTGGGAGGCTGGGGACATGACAACACAAGAAGGAATTCACTCCTTCCCACATCTAGGAGAAGTAGATGAGTGTTCCCTTAAGTGGTGACTCCGGGACTTGAACAAAGGGATCCCACCCTCTCACTGGCCCGAGAGGAACTTTCTGTTTAATGGTTGGACCATAAACAGGTTGTTTATTAGAGGAGCACTGGTACTTAAGGAGACAGATGTAACACAAGGGTAAAACAGTAATTTGACCCAACCGTGATTACGAACACTCGTGAAGGATTGACTTAGCGGCATAGGTCTACATCCATGGACACATAAATGTTCTACAGTGAGAAGAGTTCAGGTGTGGGTCTTTAATGGAATGACCCAAGTTAATGAACATTGGCTAACTTGATTAATGAGTTTAATCAGTTAACCTCATATCATTGGAGCTTCTGATCTGTAGGTCCCCTTGCTAGCTCGTAAAGAGTAATTAGGAACAAATATATCTTGAGAGAATTTGAATAGTTCAAATTCATATTGGGAATTAAGTTAATTGTATGAGATACAAATTAATATAATGTATAGTGATGCATTAAAATATAAAGTCTAATTTGAGAGTAAACTTTATTATATTGAGAGATTGATATATTTGAAAGAGTTCAAATATATGTCTAATTAAATATATGGTATTTAATTAGAAGATGAATTAATTAATTATTCAATTTAGTTTAAATTAAATGAGATTTAATTAAACTATAGTCTATGAGGGAATTATTAGAATATGATTCTAATATGTAATTAATTGAATATGTGAGATATTTAATTAATTGTAAAATTAATTAATTATTGAAATTAATTAATTGATTAGTTTAATTGAATTAATTAAATGTGATTTAATTAAGTTTAATTAAAATATATTATGTGAGGAAATTACATTTAAATAAGATTTAAATGTGCATGAGATTAATTAATTAATATGATTAGTTAATTAACATTTAATTAATTGATTTAATCAATTAATTAATTGGTCTTGATCTAACGGTCAAGATTGTTTCATAACCTCACATTAGGGTTTCCTCTCTTATAAAAGAAAAGGTTATGAGAACCCTAGCCCTTAGGTCTCAGCCTCCCTCTCATATTCTCTCAACTCAACAACTTTAGAGAGATTTTTTCTCTCTAAGAGTTTTTCCCATTCAAGATTAGGCAGTACCACAACTACGTTCCTAATCTCAGAGTTATAGCGGGGAGATCAAATGGTGGTGTTCTTCGTTGTTACAGAGCAATCAAGAATCATTCTTGAAGTATTCAGAGTTGTCAACGGAGGTATGTTTCTCACCGCTTGACCTTTTGCCAATGTATTGGTATTTTGTAGAACAAAATTAATTTACGAACGGCCCAATTGCTTCCGCTGTAACGGAATTGGGAATTCCAATCCTTCAATTGGTATCAGAGCCGATCGTATTCTTGATTTTGTTTTTACAAAATTTACATTGGTTTTTTGGTGGGATTTAATTGTGAATTTGATGTATAATGGTTTTAACAGTTTTTGAGCTGGTTCACTGAGGTTCAGCCCAATTTCTTGCCGGTTTGAAGAGTTTGGACGCGGTTCAAGGTTGTTTTGGACTGGTTCAAGGCAAGATAGGACTTAGATAGATTAATTATTGTAATTTTTCTATTGTTTTGAGTCCTAGGATGCCAAAAACCCATCTACTTAGCTATTTTATTGTTTTATGGATGTCATATAGCTTAAAATCCCACCATAGGTTAAGCATATTCATGCATTTTTAATTATAATTGTTATAATATAAATATTATGCATGAATTTAATTTTCATGGGTATTTAATATAAATAGTTATGATTAAATGGATGAAAATTGAGAATCATTGAGCAAGAAATTACTTTAGTAAAAATATAAAAAGTTATATTTATGAAAGTAACTTATATGCTTATTTATTTTCATGAGCTATTAATATAAAGTGTTATGTTAATGTATGAAAATGTGAATGCTTATTTTAATTTTCTTGGGTAATTAATTTAAGAGTTAGATTAATTGAAGAAAATTAATTTGAATTGAGCATGAAATTACTTTAGTTTAAAAAAAATATAAGAGTTATATTTATATTAGTAATTAACATGCTTAATTAATTTTCATGATATATTAATATAAATGTTATGTTAATGTATGAAAATGGTAATGCTTAATTTTAATTTTCTTGTATAATTAATTTAAGAGTTAGGTTAATTAAAAGGAAATTAAATTACATTGAGCATGATATTACCTTAGATTAATATAATTGTTATATTTTTGGTATGTCATGTATGCTAATGTATGGTTTTATAAATTAATTAGAATTTAATTGTTAATTTATTCACCATAGTAGCATGTTATAGGGTTAATTCATTAAAATTTATAATAGTTATAAAATTAATGAATAGAAACCGTTAACCTTTAACAAAGAATTGCATGGAAACATAGGATCTTAGGATAAATGAATTAATTTTAAAATGTTTAAAATTAATTAGATCTAAGATCACATTTCTAATAGGATTAGAATTATTCTTACTTAGAATTAAAATTAGTTTTAATTGACTAAGTAGGAAAAACATTACTATGATTATAAGGGAACTCCATCGGTTAAGTTCTGTCTAAGGCTGGGGGTATTTAAGCTGACGGTTTAAGGAACACCTCCTACCTGGGAACTGACCTGGAATACCGGAGTTGAATTAATCATAGCTAAATGTTAGCATGCAATGTCACTAGGTTTGTTAAAAGTGTTTAATGCACCTAGATCTTTAGAGTAAAGACCTTACATTACTGTGGTTATAAGGGAACTCTCTGGGTAAAGTTCTGTCTAAGGTTGGGGGTATTTAAGTTGACGGTTTACGGAATACCTCCTACCTGGGAACTGACCCGAAACTTGAGTTGAATTAACCATAGTAATGTTGACTTGCAATGTTGGGTTTATTAAAAAAAGTTTAATTCACCTAAAACATTGTGGTTGCATCCTTTCCATAATTGTTATAATAGGATCAGACTTAGATAGATTGACTTAGCCGAATTTTATCTAAGTTAAACAACCCTAAATTAACCTTAGGACATTTTCAGTGGGAGGAAAATTACAAAACGAGATTTAAATCAAGTTTTGCTCCTACGTCCCTATATTCACAACGTGAGGTTCATGCTCGGCTTCGAGTCGCCTTAGGAGCGGTCTCCCTTCGGAAAGTGTTTGCATGAATCAATAACAAGGTGAATGAGAAAAATGTCTAGAGTAAGTGGGAGCGGGACACGTGTCAACGTATCCCTTGGTCTCCGCCCCTAGTTAGCACCGTGAGAGTCCTATGATCCGCCTGCAGGTTGTCCTGCCGCAACCATCCCTTCCGAAGGCCTGATCATAGGATTCAGAACACCGTGAACTCCTGAATAGGATAGGGTCACTTAGGCTAATCACCAACAGTTGTCTTTCCCTTCGGTAGCCTGTTGGTGCGTGCCTCTGAGATCTGAAAGTGGGAGGGTTACACTTACGGGGATGAGTTAAATGTGTTAACTAACCCTTGACCGAACAACGGTAACTAAACGCTAACGGAATATGAGTTATTTTGGTGTTAGAGTTTGGTTGAGATTGTCTCAATTCAGAGGAGGAGTAGTTGACCACCCTTCGGTGGCTGTTGTTCTAAACCTTTGAAGTATCGTTGCAAAAACTAAATCAATAGTTTTATAGGATTTCTTTGATTGCTTATTTGTTTTTGCAGAATTTGATTGGATTATTTGTAATGGGTTAGTGCAATAAATAATACAAGTGATTTGTTACTTCAGCAATTATATAATAATTTTATGTGTATTGTCTTACGTCATTTTATAAATAACGGTAATACAACAAGCTTAAACGACAAATTGTGGTAAATAAGTCTATGATTATTCTTAACTGAGGAATGTCCTCATGGCCCATATGTTTAATTCATTAAGAATTGTTCTTGGTGAATATGAACATAGAACCCTGCTTAGCAAAAAGAGAACTTGTTCAAGACCGTAATTTTCATTTACCTGTCTTGAAAACGTGATTAGTGAAGAATAGTGATTCTCCTTGAATACTTGATTCAAGGGCCACAAATCACGTGTGTTCTTCTTTTAAAGGAATAAGTTCCTGGCAATAGTTTGCTGCTTGTGTAATAACTCTCAAAGTTAAAATTAGAGAGGTTATTTTGGCTATAGCAGTGGGGAACATTAAGTTATTTTTCTCAGTGGGAGAAAATACATACTATTAAATAATGTGTATGTAAGATCAAAAGAAATTTGATTTCTGTATCTTATTTGCTGGAACAATGTTACTCTTTACCTTTCTCTGCTAACGCAGTTTGTTTCATGAAAGGGAGTTGACATTTGTTTAGCTTTACTGGAAAGTAACCTAAATGTTTTAAGACTAATCAAGAATAAAGCAGTCCTGAACACTGGGTTGTTTAAGACTGCTACTACTCAATGTGAAAAGAGGCAAAGGATTTCTCCTAAAGGAAAATACATTTCTTTGGTTTTAAGGTAGACCATATTAATCTCAATTTGATTGGGAGATTGGTCAAGAGTGAACTTCTAAGCGAGTTAGAACATGACTCTCTACAACCTTGTAAGTCATGCCTTATGGGCAATATGACTAATAGGTCTTTTACTGGAAAAGATCTAAGAGCCAAAGAGCCCTTGGAGCTTGTACATTTAGATCCTTGTGGTTCAATATGTTAAAGCAGTGGGAGGTCATGAATAATTCATCTATATTATAGATAATTATTCAAGGTATGGGTATCTCAACCTAATGCAACTTAAGTCTAAAGCTCTTGAGAAATTCAAAGGGGCTTGGGACTAAAGTTGAAAACTTGTAAGGTGAGATGATAAAAACACTTCGATCTGATCGAGGTGTAGAGTATGTGGGACTTGAGATTCCAAGACTGAACATGGAATTACATCCCAACTCTCAACCCCTGGAAACACCTTAGGAGAACGGTGTATTAGATAGGAGAAATGGAACCCTATTGGATATGGTTCAATTCATTATGAGTTATGCTCATTTGCCTGACTCATTTTGGGGTCATGCAGTGTTGACTGTAGTGTGTATTTTGAACAACGTTCCATCAAAAATGTTTTTGAAACATCTTTTGATTTGTGGATAAGGCGTAAAAGTGGTTTACGTTATTTTTGGGGACATTGTTCAAAAGTATACCTATTCGTAGGCTGCCCCATGGAAACGAGAGATGTGGATACTTCTTCAATCCACAAGAGAATAAATAATTTGTACTGACAAATGCTACATTCTCAGAAGAAGACCACATGAGAAATAATAAGCCACAAAGTAAGGTCGTTTTAAGTAAATTAACTGATGAAGCTAGAGAAATATCAACAAAAGTTGTTGATAAGTCAACAAAGGTTGTTGATGATGTTGAACCTTTAACAAGAGTTGTTGATAGGGTCAATACAATTGGTTAGTTAAATCTATCTCAAGAGTTGAGAATGCTTCGATGTAGTGGGAGAGTTGTTCTACAACCTGACCATTACATGGGCTTAACAGAAGCCCAGATCATCATACCTGATGATGGCATTGACGATCCATTGTCTTAAAGCAAGGCAATGAATGATGTTAACTAGGACCAGTGGATTAAAGTCATGCACCTGGAAATGAAATCTATGTGTTTCAATTCTATCTGGGACCTTGTAGATCAACCTTATGGGGTAAAACCTATAGGTTGCAAATGGATCTACAAGAGAAAATGAGACGTTAAGAGTATCTACATGTCTCAACCAGAATGGTTCATTTATCAAGATCAAAAGCAAAAGGGTTTGCAAGCTTAAGTGATCCATTCATGGATTGACCTAAGCAATTCGATCTTGGAATATACGATTTGATACTGTGATCAAATCTTTTGGCTTTGATAAGAACATTGATGAATCTTGTCTTAACAAGAATATCGTCAATAGTTCAGTAGCTTTATTAGTGTTATAAATGATTGATATCCTAATCATTGGGAATGATGTATGTTATCTTACTGACTAGTAAAAGGAGCTAGCAGCTCAATTTCCAAATGAAAATTTGGGAGAAGCTGAGTTTGTTCTTAGGATCCAAATTGTTAGGAACCTTAAGAACAAAATGCTAGTCTTGTCTCAAATATCTTATATCTACAAAATGTTAGTTAGATATAAGATGCAGAATTCCAATAAGGGTTTTCTACCTTCCAGACATGGAATTCTTTTGTCTAAGAAATTGTTTCCTAAGACACCTCAAGAGGTTGAGGGCATGAGACGAATACCCTATGCAGTAGGGATTGTCAATAAGTATCAATCTAATCCAAGATTTGATCACTGGAAAACCGTTAAGAATATCCTCAAGTATCTGAGGAGAAAGAGGAACAATATGCTCATGTATGAGACTAAGGATTTGATCCTTACAGGATACACTGACGTGGATTTTAAGACTGAAAAGGATTTGATGAAATCTACATCAGTATCTGTGGTCACTCTTTACGATGGAGTTATAGTATGACATAGTTACAGTCTTGACCGTATAGGCCAAAAACATAGCTGCTTGTGAAGCAGCGATAGAGACTGTATGACTTAGGAAGTTCTTGATTGATTTGGAATGTGTTCCAAATGTGAACTTGGCCCATCACACTTTTATAGTGATATGGTGGTGTTGTGGCAAATTCAAAAGAACATCGCAGCCCAAGACAAGCAGACACATTAAATTGAATGAAATATTGTTGATTCATTTACAAAGACTCTCTCGGCTAAAGTGTTTGAGGGTCATCTAGAAGGTCTAGATCTACGAGTAATGTACAAAGATGAAATCTAGGGCAAGTGGGAGAAATGTAATGGGTATAGTGCATTATGTAATGGGTATAGTGATGCCCTAGTTTATTGTATTTGTACATTGTATATGTTTTATACATGTATATTATACACCCGCTGCTGTATAGATTATTGTACATCCCACTAAACTAGAGTTTTAGTTCAAGTGGGAGTTTGTTGGGTTTTATGCCCTAAAACTCGTAGATAGTGAATGTAAGCAAATTGTATACTTGTTTTCAATAAAGTGTTATTGAGTTTCTACGATAAAGTGTTATTGTTAAATATTGCACAATTAGACCCAAATCAAATAAACTAAGATCCAAGGTTGTTTACATGTGACTTGAACTAGTATGTGGAGACATACGGGGATCGGTGTTCAAGTAACAACCTAAAAGGTCTATAGTACAGGGATAAGGCTGGGTACCTTATCCTAGTAACACTATGTGATACGGCCCGCTTTGTATTCGATACAGACGTATTGATCCAAGGTGTCCATGTAGGAGACATGCGAGCGGGGGTATCCTATGCAATGAGTTTGCATAAGACCGGACCACGAAATAGTAAACCACTAGATGTAACACCGTTAACTAGTGAGGTTACTATTTCAAGACGATGACCTAGGTAACTCAGTCTTAATCCTGAGTGTGTCATGAACTCCTTCTCACGAGGGATTGTCCTTTGATTAGCATGGGTGAGAGTGGCCCAATACGCCGACTCAATATGCCTTCCTTTTTGGGGACAAGACCGAGTGGGAGGCTGGGGACATGACTGAAGGATTGGAATTCCATAATTCCGTAAAGCGGAAGCGTGATTGGGACCGATTCGTAATTAATTTTGTTTAATCTAAAATACCAATACATTGGCAATAATATTAGAACTATTCTAAATATATATTAAGGCTAAGCATACAAAAATATTAGATCAAAATCTAATTTATAAAGTAACAAATTACTTACTCTCGTTGACGACTCAGATTAAATTCACCAACTGCTTGTGAATTAATCACGAACTAGTGTGAACACCACCACTATGGCTACACCGGTATGACTCTGAGACTTCTAGAGGCAGGAGACTTGTGGGAGCCTTTTGGAGAATTCTCTGAGACTAGGAGAATGAATGGGATACCTTTCACCCCACCCCAGGGGTCCAATATATAGTAAAGGCCAAGACCTTTTTCCTAATAGGAAAAGGGAGACCTTTTCCTAATAGGAAAAAGTCTCTAATTTTAATAAATAATTAATTAATTAATTTCCCAATTAAATATCATATATTTAATCTTAGGAATTTTATTAAAATTAAAATTAATATGAATCCAATTCATATTAAATTTATTTGAACTCTTTCAAATATTTTCTTTCCTAATAGAAAAAGGTCTCTAATTTTAATAAATAATTAATTAATTCCATAATTAATTAATTTACCCAATTAAATATCATATATTTAATCTTAGGGATTTTATTAAAATTAAAATTAATATGAATCCAATTCATATTAAATTTATTTGAACTCTTCAAATACTTTCTCTCAAGAATTAATTTTTTTTTTTAAATTAATTCAAAAATTATATTATAAAGTTTCATAAACTTTATATTATAATGCATCAATATACATTATACGATTCCCCAAATAAGTTGAACACTTTCAATTTAAAATTTATACTTAATTGCCTCAAGTCTCTTTACGAGCTACCAGTGGGACCTAATGGACCTACAGATCAGAAGCTCCAACGATACGAGACTAATTGGCCAAACTCATTGACCAAGTTTAGTCAACATTCGTTAACTGTGGGTCACTCCACTAAAGACCCACAGCTGCACTCTTCTCACTATAGAATATTTCTGTGTCCACGGATATCGACCAAGCAGTAAGTCAATCCTTCACGTGTGTTCGTAACACCAGCTGGGTCAAATTACCGTTTTACCCCTGGGTTACCTCTGGTTCCTTAAGTACCAATGATTCCTCTAATGAACAAGTTGTTTAGGGTCCAACCACTAAACAGGAGTTCCTCTCAGTCTAGGAGAGGACGGCGCGCCTTTGTTCAAGCCCTAGAATCAGCCCTTAAGGGAACACACATCTACTTACCCCAATAGGGGAAGGAGTGAATTCCATCTTGTACTGTTATGTTCCCAGCCCCCATTCGGTCTTGCCCCTGAAATGGTAGGCTTATTGAGTCGGCGAACTGGCCACTCTCACCCATACAAATCTAAGGACAGTCCCTCCTGAAAGGGGTTCATAACAGACTCAGGATTGAGATTTAGTTACCTAGGTCATCCTATTGAAATAGAAACCTAAACAAGTTAACGGTGTTACATCTAGTGGTTACTACTTCGCGGTCCGGTCTTATGCAAACTCATTGCATAGGATACCCCCACCCGCATGTCTCCTACATGGATGCTTTGGATCATTGCATCTGTATCGAATACAAGGTGGGTCGTATCACATAGTGTCACCAGGATAAGGTACCCAGCTTTATCCCTATACTATAGACCATTTAGGTTGTTACTTGGACACTGATCCCCGTATGTCCCCACATACTAGTCCAAGTTTCATTTAAACAACCTTGGATCTTAGTTTATTGGATTTAGGGTTTATTTATGCAAACTCGATTATTCGATAACCAAATTACTGAATTACTCAAATAACACTTTATTGAGATCGATTAATTTGTTTCATTTGCTATCTACGAGTTTTAGGGCATAAAACCCAACAACTCCCAATTGAACTAAAACTCTAGTGGGCAATGTACATCAACAATCAAAATTGAATGAATAATCATTGAAGTAGGAATAGTTGTAAACCCGAGACTTCTCTAGGATCATTTTCTCTTGTCATCTCTTGTTGGGATTACTAAGTTAAAAGAAGAAAGGAAAGAAAAGAAAAGGAAAAGGAAAAGGAAAATGGAAGGAAAAGAAAAAAAAAGAGAGAAAAGAAATCAGCAAAAAAAAAAAAAAAAAAAAAGAAAAGAAAGAAGATGGGAAATGACAGGTCAAAAACCCACCACCGACTAAACTCTTTTTCAGCCCATTTCCATCTCATTTCTCATCCTTTTCCATTGAAACTTTCAGAGCACTTTAAGGAGAGAGTGAAGGAAGAAGGAGAAGATGAATTTCGTGGTTTGAGGTTGAAGAAGATAGGAAAAAGCTCATGCAAAGCCAGCTATTGCAGAATCTGCGTTCAACCTGGCAACCTCTGGTTTTTTAGTCGGTTTGAGCTACACAGAAGGAATCAAGAGGTGAGGTTTGATTTTCTTGAAAGTTAGTTCATTTTCTAACAAATTTCATGAAGGAAGCTTGACCTACATCGAATGGGAAGTTGATGGGTTTTGGAATGGAAAACAGAGCACAGGATTTTCGAGCAAAGCAAGAGGATCTCTGGTTTTCTCTGATGTTTTGAGCATTCTGGGGTGTAAAAGTTGAATCCGAAGCTCTATTTGGTATGGTTGGAAAGCTTATTCAATTATCTACAACTTTCATGAAGAATTCGTGAGCCAAAAATGACTTGAAGTAGGTTTAATTTCAGGAGGAAGATAAAGGGTAACAGAGAAGCTCGAATCTGTGTTGTCTGATTTCGGGGCATTTCTGGACAAATCGGTTGGGAATCTCATTTTCATTTCCTCAGGTAAGTTGTAGAGTGTTCGAAAATGAAGATTTTGATGTGTATTTCATTAATTTTGGTTCAGTATTGAGGAAGGTGTGGGTGTTGGAAGTTAGGGTATAGAATCTAGAAAATCTGGAATAGTAGAATGTGAATGTGATTCTTAATCCAATTGTTTAAAAATTCATGAGCATGGAAAGACAAAGCTATCTATGGTTCTAATGTTCGGTTTGGTTATTTGACAGGCCAAGAGGAAGTAGGTCGAGTCTACAAACCGGGGAACTAGATAAGACTGTGAGTGACAAAATGAATTTCGAAAATGTTCTTAAACGGTTGTTCATGATTATATGTTTTACATTCGTTCCTATGAATGATACATGGTTTTTATGAACGGTTTCAAGCATGAGTTTTGAGCTTAGATTTTCTAATGAGGTTTATTTATGAGCACGTGGCTAATGACTTTATGAAAAGTAGTTAAAACGGTATCTTTTAAAGTAAAGTGTTTGTTAGCAAGTATTTTTTTTAAATGATTTTCAGTTTTTCACGAGCAAGCTGGGTAAGCTTAAATTTTACGAAAGATAACGATAAGCAGGCATGTTTTAATGTTTTCATGTGATTTTCTGAGATTTCTATTGACTACATGACTGAGATATTGAGCCCGAGGCTATATGGTACCGTGTGCACACAGGTTATATTCCGTTGTTGACGTTGAGTGTACTCCGTGACAACGATGCTGTCGTAAGTGCTGGGCGGGCCCCACTACGACAAAGATGATGGGAGTGCTGGGCGGGCCCCACTACATCGTAGGACTAGTAAACGTTGATTGTACTGGGCGTGCCCTACACAACGTAGATCGGTCATGTTAGTTAGAACGTTTGATGTACTTGATATGCCTTGCTACATTTTTAATGACGAACTTGCGAGATATTTTAGCAAGCCTTTTTCATTACACGTTTATGTTAAACGCTTTGATTGAGCATATTTATACGTTTAAAGGTTTATCACATGTTTGACTTCCGGATTTAGAGTTTTAAAGTTTGTCACTCACTGGGCTTCGTAGCTCATCCTTTCAAAATGTTTTTCCACTTTCAGGTAGAGATCGAGCTCCCGGTGCCTGATACATTGCCAACGTCTGCTGAAAGTTCTAGATCAAGCTCCAGTACGTGGTTGGAGTTGTATATTGAGTCCGTTCATATTGTAAATGTTTTGTAAGGGTTGTATAATATCGTCCTAGAGGTCGTGGATGTATAACCCTAGTTGTATATGTTTTGGTCGTGATATCTATATCAGGTTACTTTCCAAACAAGGTTATGTCAGGGCTGCACCATGTGTATGTTGAAAGGTTTCCGTGGATTCCGCTGTGTGGTGTTTCATATAGAATGTTTTATATCTATGATTAGTATGTTTATCATGTTCAGCGTTTCAATAGGGTCATCAGGGATCGTTAGAGGTGACGATGTCTATTGGCTTCACGCCGTCTTTCGGGCTAAGCTAGCAGGTGGTCCGGGAGGGGGTGTGACAATAGTAGTTTGTATTAATACTGTATAATACATGAAAAGTACAAATACAGATAAATACAATAAACTAGGGCATTCACAATACCCATTACACTTCTCTCACTTGCCCTAGATTATTCTATGTACATATCTCGCAGACCTAGACCCTCTAGATGACCCTCGAACACTTTAGTCGTGAGAGCCTTCCTAAATGGATCAGCAATATTGTGCTCAGAGGCTACCTTCGTGACGATCACGTCCCCTCGTTGCACGATCTCTCTGATGAGATGATATTTGCGCTCTATGTGCTTGCCTCTTTTATGATTGCAAGGTTCTTTAGAATTTGCCACTGCACCACTATTATCACAGTAAAGGGTGATTGGCAAGTTCATATTTGGAACAACTTCCAAATCCATCAAGAACTTCCGTAGCCATACAGCCTTCTTAGCTGCTTCACAAGCAGCGACATATTCGGCCTCCATGGTGGAGTCTGCAATGCATCCTTGCTTGATGCTACGCCAGACTACAGCTCCCCCATTGAGGGTAAATACTGACCCTGATGTGGATTTCCTAGAATCCTTATCAGTCTGAAAGTCAGAGTCTGTGTATCCTGTAAGGATCAAATCCTTAGAGCCATACACAAGCTGATAGCCCCTCGTTCTCCGAAGATACTTGAGGATCTTTTAACTGCAGTCCAGTGGTCTAACCCTGGATTGGACTGGTACCTGCTGACTATCCCAACTGCATAGCAAATGTCAGGCCTAGTACACAACATGGCGTACATAAGACTGCCCACAGCTGAAGCATAAGGGATGTGTCTCATATCCTCAATTTCTTGAGGTGTCTTAGGACACTGTTCCTTAGACAAATGAACTCCATGCCTAAAGGGTAGTAAACCCCTCTTGGAATTCTGCATCTTATATCTAGACAACATCTTGTCTATATATGATGCTTGAGACAGGGCTAACGTTCTGTTCTTACGATTCCTGATAATTTGAATCCCTAGAACATACTGAGCTTCACCCAAATCTTTCATTTGGAACTCAGTCGATAGCCATTTTTTAATGTCAGCTAGATATTCTACATCATTTCCAATGATAAGAATATCATCTACATACAACACCAGAAAAGCTACTGAACTGTTGATAATCCTTTTGTAAACACAAGGCTCATCAACGTTCTGGTCAAAGCCATAAGATTTGACAGCAGTGTCAAACTTTATATTCCAAGATCTGGAAGCTTGCTTCAACCCATAAATGGATCGTCTAAGCTTGCAAACTTTTTGCTCTTGACCTTGAGCAACGAACCCCTCTGGTTGAGACATAAAGATGTTCTCATCAAGATTCTCATTCAGAAAGGCAGTCTTGACGTCCATTTGCCAAATCTCATAATCATAAAAGGTGGCAATGGACAAGAGAATTCTTATCGACTTTAACATGGCAACTGGGGAGAAGGCTTCCTCATAGTCCACCCCTCCTTTTGGGTATAACCCTTTGCCACAAGTCGAGCTTTGAAAGTCTGTACTTTCCCAGCTGCGTCTCGTTTTCTCTTGTAGATCCATTTGCACCCTATGGGTTTAACCCCTTCAGGTAGGTCTACAAGATCCCAGACTTGATTGAAGTACATAGACTCCATCTCTAGGTCCATAGCTTTAACCCACTGGTCATGGTCCACATCATTCATTGCCTGTCTAAAGGTTAATGGATCCTCAACCCCATCATCAGGTATGACAATTGGAGTTTCTGCTAAACCCAGATAGCGTTCAGGTTGAATAACAACCCTCCCACTACGTCGAGGCATTCTCAACTCTTGAGAAGGATGGGCTTGACCAGATGTACTGGGCACATCAATAACTCTTATTGAAGGTCCAGCCTCTGAACTGGGCTCATCAACAACTCTTGTTGAAGGTCCAGCCTCATCAACAACTCTTGTTGATTTATTTGTAGTTTTACCAGAAAGTTCACTTAACACAATTTTACTGCGTGGTATGTGTTCTTTAACGTGGTCTTCTTCCAAGAAAGTAGCATTTGTCGATACAAACACTTTATTTTCTTTTGGATCAAAGAAGTATCCACCTCTTGTTTCTTTTGGGTAGCCTACGAATAGGCATAATTTTGAACGTGAATCCAATTTCTTTGGGTTTGCTACTAACACATGTGCAGGGCAGCCCCAAATTCGGAAAATGACGTAAACTAGCTTTACACCCTTTCCAAAGCTCAAATGGTGTTTTAGAAACACTCTTTGAGGGAACAACATTCAAAATATAAACTGCAGTCTCTACTGCATAACCCCAAAAAGAACTAGGCAACTGAGCATAGCTCATAATAGATCGAACCATGTCTAACAAGGTTCTGTTTCTCCTTTCAGATACACCATTCTGTTGAGGTGTACCTAGTGCTGAGAGTTGGGACGATATTCCATGTTCTATCAAATAGTTTTGGAATTTTAAGTCCAAATACTCTCCACCTCGATCAGATCGAAGTATTTTAATGGTCTTACCTAACAAGTTCTCAACTTCAGTCCTGTACTCCTTGAACTTTTCAAGGGGTTCAGACTTATGACTCATTAGGTATAAATAACCATACCTTGAATAATCATCTATGAAAGAGATGAAATATTCATACCCTCCTCGAGCTCTTACATTCATTGGACCACAGAGATCCGTATGTACGAGTTCTAAGGGCTCCTTGGCACGATAACCTTTTCCAGTAAAAGGTCGTTTGGTCATCTTACCTTCGAGACATGACTCACATGGAGGTAAAAGTACCATCTTCTAACTGGCTTAGAAGTCCGTTATTAACCAATCTCCCAATCCTATTGAGATTTATGTGGCCAAGTCTCAAGTGCCAAAGATAGGTACTTTGAGAAACTTTTTGCCTTTTTGGTTGAGTCTCAGCTGTTTTAAACATTTCATTGTTCAAAATAGCCCTAGACTCTATTGGTCTTAAGACATACAAATTGTTCTCCATTTTTGCAGAACATATATTAGCACCCCTTTTAGTAATGAAAGCTTCATTCACAAAAAAGGACACTGAATACCCTTGTTCTAGCAAACAAGAAATAGAAATCAAATTTCTTTTTATTCTGGGAACTATATATACATTATCTAATAACATATAGCGTTCCCTGGAGAAGAACACTTTAATATCTCCCACTGCTTTAGCTGAAATGAGCTCCTCAGTCCCAACTCTGAGAGTCATTTCCCCAGCATCCAACTGTTGCCAAGAGCTCATTCCCTCAAAGGAAGAGCATACGTGATGAGTGGCACCTGAATCTAGGATCCAGGTTGTGTCATCATTTTCCACTATTCACGTTTCAATGATCAATAAATCAAATTTATTTTCATTGAGATGTGCTAAGCAGTCTATGTCATATTCATCATGAACAATTTCGGATAAATTAGACATATGGGCTTGAGGACCGTCCTCAGTTAAGACCAATTCCACGCATTTAGTGTTTAGGTTCATTTTCTTAGTTGTATTAGAAATACCAGTTTTGTAGTTGGCGTTATTTGAGGCATATAAAGAACGTTTCATTGCTGAGAACAAACAAACTAACTTAATAAGTATTGTTACATTAACCCATTACACAAAATAATATTATTATTTTAATCCAATCAATTTAGCAAAAGTAATGATCAACCCATAGAATAAACATTCATTTTGCAACGATACTTCAGAGGTTTAGAACAACAGCTACCGTAGGGTAGTCAGCTACTTCTCCTCTTAATTGAGACAATCTCAGCTAATCCATATTCCCGGAATAACTCATATTCCAATAGTTCTTAGCTACCGTTTTTTCGGTCAGGAAATTATTAACACCTTAACAATTTCCCGTAAGTGTGACCCTCCATTTTTCAGATTTCAGAGGTCGGCCCCAACAATGCTACCGTAGGGAAAGTCAAAGTTGGAAATGGACCTAAGAAACCCTATCCATTTCTGGAGTTTGCGTTGTTCCGACTCCCATGATCAAGCCCTCCGTAGGGTGATCGCTCCCAGGGCGACTCGCAGGCAGATCATTGGGATCTCACGATGCAACGTAATGGAGGAGACCGTAGGATACGTTGACACGTTCCTGCTCTCACCTACTATAAAATACTCCCTCATTCACCTTGATATTGATTCACGCAAACACCATCCGTAGGGGGTCACTCCCAGGGTGACTCGAGGCCAAGCATGAACCTCACGTTGTGAACTTTTGAGGACGTGAGAGCAAAACTTGATTTATGACAATCTTGTTTTGATATATTTCCTCCCACTAAGTATTTTTATAATTATAGGGTTTATTACTTAGGTAAATTCCGGCTAAGTGAATATATCTAAGTCTATGCATGTATATAACTTTTATATATATAGGTCTTTTCTCTAATGTCTAGGTGGATTAAACACTTTTAATTACCTAGAGAAATTGCATGCTAATATAACTATGATTAATTCAACTCAAGTTCCGGCTCATTTCCCAGGTAGCAGGTGTTCCGTAAACCGTCATCTTAAGTACCTCCAGCCTTAGACAGAACTTTACCGGTAGAGTTCCCTTATAACCAATAGTTATGATAAATCTTTACTCTAAAGATCTAGGTGAATTAAACTCTTTTAATTGACCTAGTGATATTGCATGCTAACATAACTATGGTTAATCCAACTCAAGTTCCGAGTCAGTTCCCAGGTAGCAGGTGTTCCGTAAACCGTCATTTTAAGTACCTCCATCCTTAGACAGAACTTCATCGGGAGAGTTCCCTTATAACCATAGTAAAGTAAACTCTTTACTCTAAAGATCTAGGTGAATTAAACTCTTTTAATAAACCTAGTGATATTGCATGCTAACATTTAACTATGATTAATTCAACTCCGGTATTCCGGGTTAGTTCCCAGGTAGGAGCTGTTCCGTAAACCGCATCTTAAGTACCCCCAGCCTTAGACAGAACTTAACCGGTGGAGTTCCCTTATAATCATAGTAATGTTTTTCCTACTTAGTCAATTAAAACTATTTTTAATTCTAAGTAAGAAAATAATTCTAATCCTATTAGAATTATAATGAGCTTAGGTTTAATTAATTTTAAACATTTTAAAATTAATTCATTTTAACCTAAGGTCCTATGTTTGCATGCAACTCTTTGTTATAGGTTGACGGTTTCTAATCAATTTTATAACTTATTATAAAATTTTAATGATTAGCCCTATAACATGCTTCTATGGTGTTGGAAAAATAACAATCATATTCTAATTATTCAACACCATATTATTATGACGCCGATAATGATAATATAACGATTATATTAATCTAAAGTGGTGTCATGCTTCATGCAATTTCAATTTCATTTAATTAATATCGATTATATTAATTAAACATCCATGAAATTAAATTACATGAAATTTGACATTAATATAATATAACTCTTATATTAATCTAATTAATGACATGCTCAATGCTATTCCATTTTCATTTAATTAATATAACATTTTATATTAAATCATACATGAAAACAAGCATTGATTTATATTTATTATTTTCATTCATAATATAACTAATTATATTAATTCTCATGAAAATAATGCTAAGCATGCATGCTACATTAATAAAATATAACAATTATACTTATCTAATTAATGTCATGCATCATGCTTTTCCAACTTCATATATTTAATATAACAATTATACTAAATAACTCATGAAATTTAAATTCATGCATAATTATCATATATTATAACATTTATAACATAAATATGCATGAAACATGCTTAATCTATGGTGGGAATTTAAGCTATATGACATCCATAAAGCAAATAAATAGCAATTGAATCGGTTAATTTTGGCTCCTAGGATAAAATAAAGCATAAATTACAATAATTATAGCTAAATTCTATCCTAAAAATCCTTCTGCAGCTCCAAATACTGGTCTAGACCGCCCGAACCGACCCGAACCACTTCGAACCAGCTATGAAAACCACGAACCGAGCTAAATTCCAGCTGAACCGGACCAAATCGGTCCCAACCCAACCAGACCGCGTGAATCGGACCGCCCAACAACCTTGAACCGTCCTGTTGCGAATTTCTAGCGCGTGCTGTAATCGTGACAGCGTTGCAATTTCTCCGATTTTTATCTCATAAAAACCTATTATAGACCCGGACTTACATAGGACTCGATTTTACATAAAATACCCGAAACATCGGGCCCTTACATGATCAAATCACATAAAAACTGTTGGGTTTTATGCCCTAAAACTCGTAGATAGTAAATGTACATTTGACCGAACATTAATAAAAGTGATGTATTATTCAATGTTTGTATTATATCTTGTCTTATTAACCCTAATCCAATAAACTAAACATCCAAGGCTAATAGAATGAGGCTTGAACTAGTATGTAGGGACATACGGGGATCAGTGTTCAAGTTTTAGCCTAAAGGGTCTGTAGTATAGGGATAAGGCTGGGTACCTTATCCTGGTGACACTATGGATACGGCCCGCTTTGTATAATGATACAAACGTAGTGATCCAACGCGTTCATGTAGTTGACATGCGAGTGGGGGTATCCTATGCAATGAGTTTGCACAAAGACCGGACCGCGAAATAGTTAACCACTAACTGTAACACCGTTAGTTAGCTCGATTTCTATTTCACTAGGATGACCTAGGCAACTTGGCCTTAATCCTGAGTGGATTATGGACTCCTGTCCATGAGGGATTGTCCTTTGATTTGTACGGGTGAGAGTGGCCTGTTCGCCGACTCAATAAGCCTACCATTTTGGGGACAAGACCGAGTGGGGAGCTGGGAACGTAGTCTTACAAGAAGGAATTCACTCCTTCCCGATATTAGGGTAAGTAGAGGTGTGTTCCCTTAAGTGGTGTCTCCGGGTCTTGAACAAAGGGCCCTACCCTCTTTATGGCACGAGAGGGATTTCTGTTTGTTGGTTGGACCACAAATAGGTTGTTCATTAGAGGAGCACTGGTACTTAAGGACCAAGAGGTAGCCCAGGGGTAAAACGGTAATTTGACCTAGCTGGGGTACGAACACACGTGAAGGGCTAACTTGCTGTTGATGGTCAATATCCGTGGACACAGAAATATATCTGCAGTGAGAAGAGTGTAGTTGTGGTTCTTTAGTGGAGTGAACCGCAGTTAACGAACACTGGTTAATTTGGTTAATGAGTTTAGCCAATTAATCTTATATCGTTGGAGCTTCTGATCTGTAGGTCCATTAGGTCCCACCGGTAGCTCCATTGGGGCGTTGAGTAAAATTTCTAAGGGGAGTTATATATTTGAAGGGGTTCAAATATCTTATTAAAGTATGAATATGATTCATAATAAAAAACTATAGGTTATAATTAATGCTCATATGATGAATATTAATTCTATAGTTTATTTGAGAGAAACATGATTAAATATATGATATTTAATTGAAATATTAATTAATTGGTGAATTAATTAATTTTGATGTTTTAATTTATTTTAATTAAATTTTGATTTAATTAAGGTATATTAAAACTTTGGGTTATGTGGGATATGTGCATGAAAGTGTTCATGTGACAATAATTAAATTAAATATTTTTTTATTATTATTTAATTTAATTAACTGATCAGTTAAAGAACTGATCAGTCAACCACTCCCCTAACCCTACACGCGTGAATGGGAGGGTTTTAAGGGAGTGGGAGGTTATTCTTCAAACTATCTCACGTTTAACGCTCTCCCTCTCTCTCACGCAATATCTCTCTCTCGCTGAAGAATTCTCTGGGTTCCTAAGAATTTGCAGAGGCCAAAATTTTCCCTTTTTGATCTTAGAATTTTTGGTTCCCACAAGCCACTCAACACTAATTCCAAGGAGAATACCGGTGTAACTTCGTGGTGGTGTTCGTGAGCAATTTGCAGCATTAGAAGAGTACGTTCTTGCTGCTGGAATTTTCGGATTCAATTTGGTTTTGTAGGCGAAACGGTCTAGAACAATCTCTAAAATAAGTATTCTTGATCCCGGGTCAATAGGATCCAATATTGTTAAGATCTAAAATGTTTAGAGTCTTTTAATGCATGTTTTATACAGTTTTACAGCATATTTTGTGTATGTTTTATTGTTGTAAAACCTTTGCAAATTGTACTGGTATTTTAATCTTGAGTAAAACACAGTATGGTTAATGATCGTTTCCGCTGCGCTAGGGCTTTAATCCCTGCAAAAACAGTAAAATCTATGGCCATAAAATTAACCTAAACAGTTCAATGCAAATCATACATACATTATGTATTAATCAATCCCACCAATAGCCAATGCAAATTTTAGAGAAACAAAATTAGATCTACGATCGGCTCTGATACCAATTGAAGGATTAGAATTCCATAATTCCGTAAAGCGGAAGCGTGATTGGGACCGATTCGTAATTAACTTTGTTTAATCTAAAATACCAATACATTGGCAATAATATTAGAACTATTCTAAATATATATTAAGGCTAAGCATACAAAAATATTATATCTAAATCTAATTTATAAAGTAACAAATTACTTACTCTCGTTGACGACTCAGATTAAATTCACCAACTGCTTGTGAATTAATCATGAACTAGTGCGAACACCACCACTATGACTACACCGGTATGACTCTGAGACTTCTAGAGGCAGGAGACTTGTGGGAGCCTTTGGGAGAATTCTCTGAGAGTAGGAGAATGAATGGGATACCTTTCACCCCACCCCAGGGGTCCTATATATAGTAAAGGCCAAGACCTTTTTCCTAATAGGAAAAGGGAGACCTTTTCCTAATAGGAAAAAGTCTCTAATTTTAATAAATAATTAATAAATTCCATAATTAATTAATTTCCCAATTAAATATCATATATTTAATCTTAGGAATTTTATTAAAATTAAAATTAATATGAATCAAATTCATATTAAATTTATTTGAACTCTTTCAAATATTTTCTTTCCTAATAGGAAAAGGTCTCTAATTTTAATAAATAATTAATTAATTTACCCAATTAAATATCATATATTTAATCTTAGGGATTTTATTAAAATTAAAATTAATATGAATCCAATTCATATTAAATTTATTTGAACTCTTCAAATACTTTCTCTCAAGAATTAATTTTTTTTTAAATTAATTCAAAAATTATATTATAAAGTTTCATAAACTTTATATTATAATGCATCAATATACATTATACGATTCCCCAAATAAGTTGAACACTTTCAATTTAAAATTTATACTTAATTGCCTCAAGTCTCTTTACGAGCTACCAGTGGGACCTAATGGACCTACAGATCAGAAGCTCCAACGATACGAGACTAATTGGCCAAACTCATTGACCAAGTTTAGTCAACATTCGTTAACTGTGGGTCACTCCACTAAAGACCCACAGCTGCACTCTTCTCACTATAGAATATTTCTGTGTCCACGGATATCGACCAAGCAGTAAGTCAATCCTTCACGTGTGTTCGTAACACCAGCTGGGTCAAATTACCGTTTTACCCCTGGGTTACCTCTGGTTCCTTAAGTACCAATGATTCCTCTAATGAACAAGTTGTTTAGGGTCCAACCACTAAACAGGAGTTCCTCTCAGGCTAGGAGAGGACGACGCGCCTTTGTTCAAGCCCTAGAATCAGCCCTTAAGGGAACACACATCTACTTACCCCAATAGGGGAAGGAGTGAATTCCATCTTGTACTGTTATGTTCCCAGCCCCCATTCGGTCTTGCCCCTGAAATGGTAGGCTTATTGAGTCGGCGAACTGGCCACTCTCACCCATACAAATCTAAGGACAGTCCCTCCTGAAAGGGGTTCATAACAGACTCAGGATTGAGATTGAGTTACCTAGGTCATCCTATTGAAATAGAAACCTAAACTAGTTAACGGCGTTACATCTAGTGGTTACTATTTCGCGGTCCGGTCTTATGCAAACTCATTGCATAGGATACCCCCACCCGCATGTCTCCTACATGGATGCTTTGGATCATTGCATCTGTATCGAATACAAGGTGGGTCGTATCACATAATGTCACCAGGATAAGGTACCCAGTCTTATCCCTATACTATAGACCATTTAGGTTGTTACTTGGACACTGATCCCCGTATGTCCCCACATACTAGTCCAAGTTTCATTTAAACAACCTTGGATCTTAGTTTATTGGATTTAGGGTTTATTAATGCAAACTCGATTATTCGATAACCAAATTACTGAATTACTCAAATAACAGTTTATTGAGATCGATTAATTTGTTTCATTTACTATCTACGAGTTTTAGGGCATAAAACCCAACAATGACAACACAAGAAGGAATTCACTCCTTCCCACATCTAGGAGAAGTAGATGAGTGTTCCCTTAAGTGGTGACTCCGGGACTTGAACAAAGGGATCCCACCCTCTCACTGGCCCGAGAGGGACTTTCTGTTTAATGGTTGGACCATAAACAGGTTGTTCATTAGAGGAGCGCTGGTACTTAAGGAGACAGATGTAACACAAGGGTAAAACGGTAATTTGACTCAACCGTGATTACGAACACTCGTGAAGGATTGACTTACCGGCATAGGTCTACATCCATGGACACATAAATGTTCTACAGTGAGAAGAGTTCAGTTGTGGGTCTTTAGTGGAATGACCCAAGTTAATGAACATTGGCTAACTTGATTAATGAGTTTAATCAGTTAACCTCATATCATTGGAGCTTCTGATCTGTAGGTCCCCCTGCTAGCTCGTAAAGAGTAATTAGGAACAAATATATCTTGAGAGAATTTGAATAGTTCAAATTCATATTGGGAATTAAGTTAATTGTATGAGATACAAATTAATATAATGTATAGTGATGCATTAAAATATAAAGTCTAATTTGAGAGTAAACTTTATTATATTGAGAGATTGATATATTTGAAAGAGTTCAAATATATGTCTAATTAAATATATGGTATTTAATTAGAAGATGAATTAATTAATTATGAATTAATTAATTATTCAATTTAGTTTAAATTAAATGAGATTTAATTAAACTATAGTCTATGAGGGAATTATTAGAATATGATTCTAGTATGTAATTAATTGAATATGGGAGATATTTAATTAATTGTAAAATTAATTAATTATTGAAATTAATTAATTGATTAGTTTAATTGAATTAATTAAATGTGATTTAATTAAGTTTAATTAAAATATATTATGTGAGGAAATTACATTTAAATAAGATTTAAATGTGCATGAGATTAATTAATTAATATGATTAGTTAATTAACATTTAATTAATTAATATGATTAGTTAATTAACATTTAATTAATTGATTTAATCAATTAATTAATTGATCTTGATCTAACGGTCAAGATTGTTTCCTAACCTCACATTAGGGTTTCCTCTCTTATAAAAGGAAAGATTATGAGAACCCTAGCCCTTAGGTCTCAGCCTCCCTCTCATATTCTCTCAACTCAAGAACTCTAGAGATATTTTTTCTCTCTAAGAGTTTTTCCCATTCAAGATTAGGTAGTACCACAACTACGTTCCTAATCTCAGAGTTATAGCGGGGAGATCAAATGGTGGTGTTCTTCGTTGTTACAGAGCAATCAAGAATCATTCTTGAAGTATTCAGAGTCGTCAACGGAGGTATGTTTCTCACCGCTTGACCTTTTGCCAATGTATTGGTATTTTGTAGAACAAAATTAATTTACGAACGGGCCAATTGCTTCCGCTGTAACGAAATTGGGAATTCCAATCCTTCACTTCTGACTCCCAAGTTGCCTCCTCCACTCCGTGATGTCTCCAAAGAACCTTCACGAGTGGGATCGTCCTGTTTCTTAAAACTTGCTCTTTTCTGTAGAGGATTTGAACCGCTTCCTCTTCATAACTCAAGTCTTCTTTCAGCTCAACCGGTTGCACTTGCAACACATGTGATGGGTCTGGAATATATTTCCTCAATATGGACACATGAAAAACATCATGTATTCGAGCAAGTTCTGCTGGCAACTCAAGTCTATAGGCTGCTGGCCCAACTCGTTCTGTTATCTGGTAAGGACCAATATATCTAGGACTCAGCTTACCTTTCCTCCCAAAGCGAATAACACCTCTCCATGGAGATAACTTCAAGAAAACTTGATCTCCAACCTGAAATTCTAAGTCTCTTCTGTCGATTTTGAGCTATTTTCATGTTCTCTCTAATCAGCTTAATATTGTCTGACGTAATGTTGGGTTCCTAGAGTGAGTAAAAATATGGTATAAAAGGACTCTAGAACTCTGTGCAAGTATACACAGTCTGCAGCAAGTAATAAGTATTATCAATCCAAGGCCTGAACTAGCTTCCACTTTATCTATTTTGTATAACTCTTTAATGGTTTCAAAAGATGGTAAAAATGATTGGTTTTTATAAGAATAATGTTGAAGCAAAAGAAATGACAGAATAGAAAGTAAACGGATAGGCAGACAGATTAGAAACAGGCGCTGGTCAGGATTTAGTAATTGTTTTAAAAGATGCTCTAGCAATATTATTGATCATGCAAACTCTCGCAGTATTATTAGCGGATTCCTCCCGGAACTCCGGATTTTTTGGAATGTGTTTCAACCCCAATGAAGTACGACCGATCAAGCACTAGGCAACTGGCTATCCCTAGCTCAGTCACTGGCGTTCACCAATACACAATGATCGTAGTGTGATTAATCGCCACACACTCTCTAAATTATCCCTGAAACTTGAGAGAGGTATTCATACCGGCTGGCCAAGCAGGCATAAAATAGAAACAAGTACAACAATTAACCAAGATGCAGTAATCAATTTATATTACTAAAGTTAAGCACGGCAATCACATAGTTCCTAACCAACGCCTAAGCTACTTAGTTCATAATATGCATGGAGACGCACGCTACAATCTGAGTAGGCATGTCCATAATTACAAGATAATAAAAGGAAATACTAATCTCCTCGATCAGCTTGCAATGATGGTCTTCTAGGTGGTCTCCAATCTCTCTCCTCTATTCGGCTCCCAAAGGTGGAAGGAACTTCCCAAGAATGGAATGTTTTCTCCCAAAAGTGGAATGATTTTGACTTGGGCGGCTACTTCCTTTTATAGAGTTGAGGAAAGCTTGAATTAGGTTGACTTAGACACGTGGATGGCTCTCCTTGCTCCTTTATCCCGAAAATAACTCAACAGAATTCGGTTCATTAAATTGGCTAACGAGCTGTGACGTGGCAGTTTTCACTCCCAGCTCTGCTCCAGCACAGAGTTTGCTCCCTCAGGTCGCCCAGCAACATATTCTGCACAAAATAATCTCCAAAGCTTCCATTCTTCCAAATGGGTTAAAACATATAATATCTCTCTAAAAGCAACCCTATTAAGCACAAAAGACACACAAATCATGATAGAAATGAGGCCTAAATAACTACATTTTGGGCAGTTATCACGTAACTTGTACCAACTCAGGACCAACTAGCTTCCGCTCTCCCACTTCGTTCAAGCACACAGGAGTTCTGCATGGTCTGCCATACAAAGCCTGGAATAGTGTCATGCTGATACTAGACGAATAGCTGTTATTATAAACGAACTCCATAAGTGATAAGTGGGTATCCCAACTTCACTTAAACTTAAGGAAACATGCTCTCAACATGTGTCCTCTAAGGTCTGGATGGTCCTCTCTGACTGACCAACTGTCTGGGGATGGAATGCTGTATTAAACTTCAACTTTGTTCCCATTGCTTTCTGCAAACTAGGCCAAAACTTAGAAGTAAACCTCAGATCCCTATCTGAAACTATGGACACCGGCACTCCATGTTGACTCACAATCCTGTCGACATATAACTTAGCTAGCTGATCTAGTGTAGACGTCTCTTTAATCAGTATAAACCTCGCTGCCTTGGTGAGTCTGTCTACAATTACCCATATACCATCATGTCCACTAGAAGTACGAGGTAATCCAAACAGAAAATCCATGGTAATATGCTCCCAGTTCCACTCCGGACTGGCAGTGGATTAAGGAGTCCTCCTGGCCTCTGTCTCATTGGTTTAACCTGTTGGTAGATCAAACATTTATCAACATATTCGGCTATCTCTCGCATCATACCAGGCCACCAATAAGTTTTCTTCAGAGTTCTGTACATCTTAGTGCTTCCTGTTTGCATAGCGTAAGCTGAACTATGAGCTTCCTCTAGTATAGAACCCTTAAGCTCACTAATACCCGGAACGCATAGTCTTCCCTGCTTAACTACTGCTCCGTCTGCTCTCAACTCAGATTCAGCCTCTAGGCCTTGCTTGGACTTTTCAAGCATCTTCTGTAAATTACTATCCTCTTGTTTTCTTCTAACAATCACTGCTACTAGAGAAAACCTGGCCTGAAATTGAGCTAAAAGACTCCCTGAACTCTCTGCAGTCACAACTGCCCTAAAACCTCTTAACTCACTTAGCAAGGTTGCTCGAATACCACACAAGGCACTTTTCGGAAGTCTCGACTTTATACTTAATGCATTTGCCACTTCGTTAGCCTTACCCGGATGGTATTTTATGGTACAGTCATAGTCTTTAATTAGTTCTAGCCATCGCCTCTGTCTCAGATCCAGCTCTTTTGATCAAAGATATACTTTAGACTCTTATGATCTGTGAAAATGTGGCACTTCTCATCGAATAAATAATGTCTCCAGATCTTTAGTGCTAAAACATCTGCTGCTAGCTCAAGATCATAGGTAGGGTAATTACACTCATGCTTCTGCAACTGCCTTGAAGCATAGGCTATTACCTTTCCTTCGTGCATAAGCACACAACCTAATCCTTGCCTCGAAGCATCACAATAGATCACATACTTCTTCCCTGTTACAGGAAAGGTCGGAATAGGTGTTGTCACTAATCTCTTTTTCAGCTCCTGGAAACTCTGTTCGCATTTATCCGACCACTCAAACTTAGCATTCTTCCTTATCAAAGCTGTCAAGGGTAATGCTAATCGTGAAAAATCCTCAAGAAAACATCTGTAGTATCCGGCCAGGCCTAGGAAATTACGTACCTCTGTTGCACTAGCTGGTCCCTCCCAGTTGACAACAACTTCCACTTTCTACGGATCAACACTAACTCCGTCCGCTAACTACATGCCCTAAGAGCACTACCTGTTTCAACCAGAACTCACATTTGCTGAACTTAGTGTACAACTATTTATCACATAGTGTCTGTAGAACAATCCTCAAATGTTCCTCATGGGCTTTTCTGTCAATTGAGTAAACTAGTATGTTATCAATGAACACTATCACAAACTGATCTAAATACTGATGGAAAATTATGTTCATGAGGTCCATGAAAACTGTTGGCGCATTCGTTAAACCGAGTGGCATCACTAAAAACTCATAGTGCCCATCCCTCGTCCTGAATGCTGTCTTAGGAATATCTGATTCCCTAGCCTTTAACTGATGGTATCCTGACCTCAAATCAATCTTAGAGAACACTGTTGCTCCACTTAACTGGTCAAACAAGTCATCGATGCATGGTAGTGTTGGGTTTTATGTCCTAAAACTCATAGATAGTAAATGTACCTTTTGACCGAACATTAATAAAATGATGTATTATTCATTTATCTGTGTTTGTATTATGCAATCTTGTCTTATTAACCCTAATCCAATAAACTAAACATCCTTGGCTAATAGAATGAGGCTTGAACTAGTATGTAGAGACATACCAGGATCAGTGTTCAAGATTTAGCCTAAAGGGTCTATAGTATAGGGATGAGGCTGGGTACCTTATCCTAGAGACACTATGGATACGACCCGTTTTGTATTATGATACAAACCTAATGATCCAACGCGTTCATGTAGTTGACATGCGAGTGGGGGTATCCTATGCAATGAGTTTGCATAAGAACGGACCGCGAAATAATTAACCATTAACTATAACACCAATAGTTAGCTTGGTTTCTATTTCACTAAGATGACCTAGACAACTTGGTCTTAATCCTGAGTGGATTATGGACTCCTGTCCGTGAGGGATTGTCTTTTGATTTGTACGGGTGAGAGTGGCCTGCACGCCGACTCAATAAGCCTACCATTTTGGGGACAAGACCGAGTGGGGAGCTGGGAACATAATTACACAAGATGGAATTCACTCCTTCCCGACTCTAGGGTAAGTAGAGGTGTGTTCCCTTAAGTGGTGTATCCGGGTCTTGGAAAATGGGCCCTACCCTCTCTATGGCACGAGAGGGACTTCTGTTTGTTGGTTGGACCTCAAACTGATTGTTCATTAGAGGAGTACTAGAACTTAAGGATAAAGAGGTAGCCTTAGGGTAAGATGGTAATTTGACCTAGCTAGGGTACGAACACACGTGAAGGGCTGACTTGTTGTTGATGGTCAATATCCGTGGACACATAAATATATCTGCAGTGAGAAGAGTGCAACTGTGGTTCTTTAGTGGAGTGAACCACAGTTAACGAACATTGATTAACTTGGTTAATGAGTTTAGCCGGTTAATCTCATATCGTTGGAGCTTCTGATTAGTAGGTCCATTAGGTCCCACCGGTAGCTCACTAAGGGCGTTGAGGTAAATAACTAAGGGAGAATTGAATATTCGAAGGGGTTCGAATATTAAATTAAAATATGAATTTGATTCATATTAAAACTATAGGTTATAATTAATGCACATTTGATGTACATTAATACTATAGTTTATTTGAGAGAAAAATAATTAAATATATGATATTTAATTGTAATATTAATTAATTGGTGAATTAATTAATTATTTGTTTTAATTTAATTCGATTAAATTTGATTTGATAGAATTACATTAAAACTATAGGTTATGTGGGAAAATTAATGTAAATATGATTTACACTAATAATTAATTTAATTGTTAAATTAATTATATTATTGATTATTAATATTAAAATTAATTACCAATCAGTTAATTGCAACTGATTGAATTTTCCTCCCACTAACCTAGGTGGTTTACACGATTAGGAGGCTTTATAGGAAGTAGTTGGCTTATCTTCCGTAATGTTTTTTCAGTCCCTCAAAATACTATCGTGATAGTTTTTGGAAAACCACAATTCTCTCTCAATCCATCATCATTCTCACGGCAACACAGAGAAAGTTTCTTCTCTTTACCAAAATGCTTAGTTTTTACTGGTTTAACACAAGTCCTCCAACGCATTCCCTTAGGAGAATATTGGTGTTTCCGATTTGGTGGTGTTCGTGGAAAATTCCAGCAAAAGGAATTGTTAAGTGAAGGTGTGTTCATATAACACATGCGGAAGCAATTGAAGATCGAAAGCACTTAACTCATTCAATTTTACTCCTAAAGCATGCATGTTCTAGAAAAACAGAATAGGAGATCAGTTAGAGAACACCAACCTTTGTAGCTCACTTATGTGGAACCCCTTGTGGTTGTTTTCCTCTCCTATGCTCCTTGGACAACCTCTAGTGTCTTCCCTACTATTCTCTTGGGCCAAGAATGACTTGTGGGAGTCTATAGTGATAGGGAAAGGGAAGGGAATGCTTGAAGGTACAAACTCTTGAAGATTATGAGATGAGAGAGTGGTTGAGGAAGAATTTCAGCAGCATAACACTAATGTAATTGTTGTACCTCCTTTGAATCTGATTCAAGCTCCTTTTATAGACCTCTTCCATGCAAAGACAAGCTTCATGACACTAGACACATGGTCAAAATGCAACTCAAAGTGGATTCTAGGTGTTTAATTCACAACACATGCAACTAGTGCATGGTTGTGTTGTTTTCCACTAGGCATCATCATGCAAGAGTGGGAATGCCACTAAATCCATTATGATTTGAATCTTAATTCTGAATTTTCAGCTTGCAATTCATTCCAATTTCAATTCAAAATTGAAATTGATTTTTAGGCAATTAATTGGGACATTTCCAAGTAATTTTGACATGATTAATCCAATTAATCTTTATCACCTAGTTCCATGAATTATATATGATTCCTAATACATATATATGTTATTTAAAACACTTTTAAATACCTTATCTCTCAATTCCCAATTCCTAATTTAATTCATAATTAAATCATTGTGTCGAACACTTTTTACGATAAAACCCTATTTCCCGTTTTTGAACGATTCAAAGATTCCTATCAATATATTCTAGGCTTTAATCCGATATGAGCTAGTAGGGGGACCTAATGGACCTATAGATCATGGGATCCAACGATTCGAGGCTAACCAACTAATCTCATTATCTAAGCTAGCCAACATTCGTTAACTACCGGGACACTCCATTATAGCCCGATAGTTGCACTCCACTCACTATAGATATATTTCTGTCCACTTGATTTAACCATGTTCAGTAAGTCGTTCCTTCACAGGTTGTTCGTAGCTATAGCTAGGTCAAATAACCGTTTCACCCCTATAGTACTTCTTGTTCCTTAAGTTCCACTAATCCTCTAATGAACAATCGGTTTGCGGTCCAACCATCAAACCTAAGTCCCTCTCGATCCAACGAGAGGGTGGGGCCCCTTGTTCAAGTCCTGGAGTTAGTACTTAAGGGAACAACCTCTCTACTATCCCTGAAATGGGTAGGAGTGAATTCCGTCTTGCGAAACTATGTCCCCAACTATCTATTCGATCTCATCCCTAAAATGGTAGGCTTATTGAGTCGGCGATGCTGGCCACTCTCACCCATGCAAATCAAAGGATAATCTCGTATAAACAGGAGTTCATAGTTAGCTCAGGATTAAGAACGAGTTACCTAGGTCATCTATGAGAAATAGTCAGTTTCTACGGTAAACGGCGTTATAAAGAGAAAGTGACTTATTTCGTGGTCCTGTCTTATGCAAACTCATTGCATAGGATGCCCCCACTCGCATGTCTCCACATGAACGACTTAGGATCTCATCGTTTGTACTTAATACAAAGTGGGCCGCGTCCATAGTGTCCCCAGGATAAGGCACCCAACCGTATCCTTATACTATAGACAATTTTGACTATAAACTTGAACTTGATCCTATGATATGTCTCTACATATAGTTCGAGTATTCATTTTATAGCCAAGGATCTTAGTTTATTGGATTTAGGTTAATCATACGCAATTTACATATTCAATAACATCTTTTACTGAATAACCTCAATAACGACTTTATTGGAAATAGAAAATGTTTAATGATTTACAAACTACGAGTTTATAGGACATTAAACCCAACAAACTCCCACTTGGACTTGAAACTCTAGTGGGGTACATGAAGTTAGGTGTGAGAGAAGTATAAAGACAATAAACTAGGGCATCATCCATACCCTTACATTTCTCCCACTTGCCCTAGTCTAACAAAGCTCGTAATCCTAGATTAACTAGGTGACCCTCAAAAACTTTAGCCGTGAGGGGTTTTGTAAACGGATCAGCCATGTTGTGCTCCAAAGCAATCTACGTGACGATCACATTGAAGGTGTTCATATAACACATGCGGAAGGATTTGAAGATCGAAAGCACTTAAGACATTCAATTTTTCTCCTAAAGCATGCATGTTCTAGAAAAGACAGAATAGAGAGTTTAGAGAACACCAACCTTTGTAGCTCACTAATGAGGAACTCCTTGTGGTGTTTTCTTCTCCTATGCTCCTTGGACAACCTCTAGAGTCTTCCCTACTATTCTCTTGGGCCTAGAATGACTTGTGGGAGTCTATAGTAGTAAGAAATAGGAAGGGAATGCTTGAAGGTACAAGGTTTAGGAAGAAATGAGATGAGAGAGTGTTTGAGGGAGAATTTTAGCAGCATAACCTTAATGTAATTGCTGTGTTTTTGCACAATCTGATTCTTCCTCTATATATAGAGAGAATCCATGCAAGAAGGGCCTTCAAAATGCAAGACACATAATGGTCTTGATGGTGAAAGTGGAAGCTAGGTGTTCAAGCAACACAACATGCACCATTGCATGAGTGTGGTGTAATTCCACTTTGAGTCTTCGTGAAAGAGTGGATTTCCAAGTTTTTCCACTTACTTTTGATTCAAAATCAATTGTATTTTCAGCATGAATAATATTAATTTCAATTCTCAATTGAAATTAATCATAAATTCAATCTTGAAGCTTGCCCCACAATTTGTAAATGATTAATCAAATTAATCATCTTCTTATTGTGTATCCTTCATATATGAATCTTAATTCATGTATATTGTATTTAAACCCTTTTAAATACCTTATCTCTCATTTTCTAATTTAATTCATAATTAAATTATTGTGTCGAACACAATCTTACGATAATTCCCTGTTTCCCGATTTTGAACAATTCAAAGATTCTTATCAAAATGTTCTAGGCTTTAATCCAATATGAGCTAGTAGAGGGACCTAATGGACCTATAGATCATGGGCTCCAACGATTCGAGGCTAACCAACTAATCTCATTATTTAAGCTAGCTAACATTCGTTAACTACTGGGACACTCAACTATAGCCCGATAGTTGCACTCCCCTCACTATAGATATATTTTCGTCCACTTGATTTAACCATGTTCAGTAAGTCGTTCCTTCACAGGTTGTTCGTAGCTATAGCTAGGTCAAATAACTGTTTCACCCCTATAGTACTTCTTGTTCCTTAAGTTCCACTAATCCTCTAATGAACAATCGGTTTGTGGTCCAACCATCAAACGTAATTCCCTCTCGATCCAACGAGAGGGCGGGGCCCCTTGTTCAAGTCCTGGAGTTAGTACTTAAGGGAACTGTTTGGTTTTATGCCCTAAAACTCGTAGATAGTAAATGAAACAAATTAATCGATCTCAATAAAGTGTTATTTGAGTAATTCAGTAATTTGGTTATTGAATAATCGAGTTTGCATTAATAAACCCTAAATCCAATAAACTAAGATCCAAGGTTGTTTAAATGAAACTTGGACTAGTATGTGGGGACATACGGGGATCAGTGTCCAAGTAATAACCTAAAAGGTCTATAATATAGGGATAAGGCTGGGTACCTTATCCTGGTGACACTATGTGATACGACCCACCTTGTATTCGATACAGATGCAATGATCCAAAGCATCCATGTAGGAGACATGCGGGTGGGGGTATCCTATCCAATGAGTTTGCATAAGACCGGACCGCAAAATAGTAACCACTAGGTGTAACGTCGTTAACTAGTTTAGGTTTCTATTTCAATAGGATGACCTAGGTAACTCAATCTCAATCCTGAGTCTGTTATGAACCCCTTTCAGGAGGGATTGTCCTTAGATTTGTATGGGTGAGAGTGGCCAGTTCGCCGACTCAATAATCCTACCATTTCAGGAGCAAGACCGAATGGGGGCTGGGAACATAACAGTACAAGATGGAATTCACTCCTTCCCCTATTGGAGTAAGTAGATGTGTGTTCCCTTAAGGAATGATTCCGGGGCTTGAACAAAGGCGCGTCGTCCTCTCCTGGCCCGAGAGGAACTCCTGTTTAGTGGTTTGACCCTAAACAACTTGTTCATTAGAGGAATCAGTGGTACTTAAGGAACCAAAGGTAACCCAAGGGTAAAACGGTAATTTGACCCAACTGGTGTTACGAACACACGTGAAGGATTGACTTACTGCTTGGTTGATATCCGTGGACACAGAAATATTCTACAGTGAGAAGAGTGCAGCTGTGGGTCTTTAGTGGAGTGACCCACAATTAACGAATGTTGACTAAACTTGGTTAATAAGTTTTGCCAATTAGTCTCGTATCGTTGGAGCTTCTGATCTGTAGGTCCATTAGGTCCCACTGGTAGCTCGTAAAGAGACTTGAGGCAATTAAGTATAAATTGTAAATTGAAAGTGTTCAATTTATTTGGGGAATCGTATAATGTATATTGATGCATTATAATATAAAGTTTATGGAACTTTATAATATAATTTTTGAATTAATTTCAAAAATTAATTCTTGAGAGAAAATATTTGAAAGAGTTCAAATAAATTTAATATGAATTGGATTCATATTAATTTTAATTTTAATAAAATCCCTAAGATTAAATATATGATATTTAATTGGGTAAATTAATTAATTATGGAATTAATTAATTATTTATTAAAAGTAGAGACCTTTTCCTATTAGGAAAGAAAATATTTGAAAGAGTTCAAATAAATTTAATATGAATTGGATTCATATTAATTTTAATTTTAATACAATCCCTAAGATTAAATATATAATATTTAATTAGGGAAATTAATTAATTATGGAATTAATTAATTATTTATTAAAATTAGAGATCTTTTCCTATTAGGAAAAAGTCTTCCTTTTCATATTAGGAAAATGGTCTTGGCCATTACCTATAAATAGGACCCCTGGGGTGGGGTGAAAGGCATCTCATTCATTCTCCTACTCTCAGAGAATTCCCCTCAAGGCTTCCTCTAGACTCCCACCAGTCTCCTGCCTCTAGAAGTCTCAGAGTCATATCGGTGTAGCCATAATGGTGTTGTTCGCACTAGTTCGTGATTAATTCACAAGCAGTTGGTGAATTTAATCTAAGTCGTCAACGAGAGTAAGTAATTTGTTACTTTATAAATTAGATTTAGATTTAATATTTTTGTATGCTTAGCCTTAATATATATTTAGAATAGTTCTAATATTATTGCCAATGTATTGGTATTTTAGATTAAACAAAATTAATTACGAATCGGTCCCAATCACGCTTCCGCTTTACGGAATTACGGAATTTCAATCCTTCAATTGGTATCAGAGCCGATCGTAGATCTAATTTTGTTTCTCTAAAATTTGCATATGCTATTGGTGGGATTGATTAATGCATAATGTATGTATGGTTTGCATTGAACTGTTTAGGTTAATTTTATGGTCATAGATTTTACTGTTTTTATGTGATTTGATCATGTAAGGGGCCGGTATTTCGGGTATTTTATGTAAAATCGAGTCCTATGTAAGTTCGGGTCTAGAATAGGTTTTTTATGAGATAAAAATCGGAGAAATCGCGACGCTGTCACAATTACAGCATGCGTTAAGGATTCGCAACAGGACAGTTCAAGGCGGTTGGGCGGTCCGGTTCACGCGGACTGGCTGGGCTAGGACCGATTTTGTCCGGTTCAGCTGGAATTTGGCTCGGTTCGTGGTTTTCGTAGCTGGTTCAAAGTGGTTCGGGTCGGTTCGAACGGTCTAGACCAGTATTTGGAGCTGCAGAAGTACTTTTAGGATAGAATTTAGCTATAATTATTGTAATTTATGCTTTATTTTATCCTAGGGGCCAAAATTAACCAGTTCAATTGCTATTTATTTGCTTTATGGATGTCATATAGCTTAAATTCCCACCATAGGTTAAGCAAGTTTTCATGCATATTTATGTTATAATTGTTATAATATATGGTAATTATGCATGAATTTAATTTCATGAGTTATTTAATATAATTGTTATATTAAATATATGAAATTGGTGAAGCACGATGCATGACATTAATTTAGCTAAATATAATTGTTATATTTTATTAATGTAGCATGCATGCTTAGGATTATTTTCATGAGAATTAATATAATTAGTTATATTATAAATTAAAATAATCAATATATATCAATGCTTGTTTTCATGTATGATTTAATATAAAATGTTATATTAATTAAATGAAAATGGAATAGCATTGAGCATGACATTAATTAGATTAATATAAGAGTTATATTATATTAATGTCAAATTTCATGTAATTTAATTTCGTGGATGTTTAATTAATATAATCGATATTAATTAAATGAAATTGAAATTGCATGAAGGATGACACCACCTTAGATTAATATAATCGTTATATTATCGTTATCGGCGTCATAATAATATGGTGTTTAATAATTAGAATATGATTGTTATTTTTCCAACACCATAGAAGCATGTTATAGGGCTAATCATTAAAATTTTATAATAAGTTATAAAATTGATTAGAAACCGTCAACCTATAACAAAGAGTTGCATGCAAACATTAGACCTTAGGTTAAAATGTATTAATTTTAAAATGTTTAAAATTAATTACATCTAAGCTCATTATAATTCTAATAAGATTAGAATTATTTTCTTACTTAGAATTAAAAATAGTTTTAATTGACTAAGTAGGAAAAACATTACTATGATTATAAGGGAACTCCATCGGTTAAGTTCTGTCTAAGGCTGGGTGTAACGCCCCAGGTTTTTAACGGCTAACCTAGTGACATTACTGACTCATACGGAACTAACCGAGTGCTCCGAAAATTTCGGCAGCATAACGACGTATAACGGACTAACCCAAAATTTTTCTAAACGTGCTGAACAAGAAAAACACTTTTATATAACACTCTTAACAACCCACCATGCTACAACACAACAGAATTCCAGAGAACAGGCGAGTCGGTCTCGCGACAATATAAATCAAATAAGTAGAAACATCCACAGCTGGAACTCAACTAAGCTCCTCTACTACACTTTAACTTATCAAAACAAACTTAGTCATTATAAACTAAAATGAAAGATAGAGTTATTAAAACCAGCTCAACTAACCTAGAGTCTCGCAAGAATAAATTCGAACTAAAACAAATAGGACAAACAACTGCCCAACCAATGAAAACATTACTACGCTATCCAAGTTAGGCAACAACCTATCCAACATGAAAGTAAAAAGGAAAAAAACGCAGACTAGCTATGGTCCTTCCTCGTATGCCTCCTCTGCATCACCATGGTCCACGCAGTCCTCATAACCTGCAAAATCTAGTAGTTGGGGGGAGAGAGAGGGGAGGGGGTCAGTACTCTAAGGTACTGGTAAGCAGCCCCTACCTGAGAAGCCATCAAACAGCAACCAAACAACCACATGTTTTTCATGCGCAAACAACATGCTTCTTAAAGCGGTAAACACAACGACTTGCTCAAAAGCTAGTAAGTGAATGACTCTCCTAAGCCATGACTCATGCATCTCTCTATACAACTCGCTAACCACTCAAGCTCCATGAGCTCACTCAACGCTCATATCTATCCCTCACATGGCTCTTCACACGTGATTTCTGCGTCACACTCTGCAAAACTCTCCAAGACTAACCCTTCGAGTTGCACTGACCCCTGACCATTTATACCCAGGGCCTCGACACTTCTCCACAGAGCTCGGTGTTCGACCCTTAACCATTTATACCCAAGGCCTCGAACTGTGCATCGACCCTTGACCATTTACACCCAAGGCCTCGATGACTAAGCAACGTATTGACCCTTGACCATTCATACCCAAGACCTCAATACTTGCCTCAAGACTCATCACACCGACCCTTGACCATTTATACCCAAGCCCTCGATGCTTCTCTTTATCTAACATTGGCATATCGACCCTCGACCATTTATACCCGAGGCATTGACATCCAATAGTGATATATCAGTCCCCGACCATTTATACCCGTGGCCCTGATAATCACTTTACTTTCCTCGAAATAATATCAGTCCTCGACCATTTATACCTGAGGCCCTGATATCTCAATCACAATGCTAGTCCTCTTTAAACCCATGGTGACATGTCACCCCTCGACCATTTGTACCCGAGGTGCACTGACATTCGCCCATCTTGCCCTTTTTCACATTTTAGGTCCCTGACCTCTATCTCACCACTATCTAGAATGCATATGCCCTGCAAAGCTTCTAGACTCACGTACTATGCCCGCCAAGCATATACATGTAATCACATGCTCTCAACTCATGCTTATCTCACGAATACCAAACAGAACCAGCATGCTTTACAACCAATCAACACGCAACAACAGTTCATGCTTTTCAAAGATTTCATATATACATACATATTTATTCAGAGAAACAAGGAACAAGAGAACAGTTATAAAGCGGGAAATCAATCAGCATGCATCACACAGTCAAACAGACTACATCAAATAGGAACTACTTACAAATAAGCGCTCCTAAGCAACCTAAAAACCAACAAGAATCCGGAAGAGCCTAAGGAGCCCGAACTACAACCAACAACTTCTAAGGGTTAGAAAATAATTTAGAGCATCTAAACGACTTAATAAAGAACTTAATGAGTGCTAGAATTTACCGCTCAACCACGAATAATCCCCGAACACGTGTTGTCTAGCGAACAAAGAGGTTTAAAACCACTTTCTTAGAGTTCCTAGACAGTGGGTGTTCAAGTTTAAGGCCAACCAAAGAGTGGGTCACAATAATAGTGTTATCGAGCCCAAAACGATACCGCATGACGCTGTAAAGGCAAGAAATCCACCACGAGTCCTAGTTTAAACATCGAATAAGAATGGTAAACTTAATTCGAGTTCGAACAACATGAGTACAAAATAAATTTTACCAAAAACGCCGAAGGATATAGCTGGAGAGCTGGAAACGACGAAAGAGAGGCAGAGAACAACTACCTCACAGGTTGAGGAAATCTTGTGCTGTGAGGTTTCCGTTGGCTGGTTGACGAGCACACGAGAGAGAGACTACAACACAAGACGGAGACGACACGCCGAGGTGGTTGCTACAGCCACAGACACCTCCTGCGCGCACGTGAAGAGAACGAGAGGGAGACGAAGGCCAAAACGGGCGACGACGACACGATGCTCAGGCAGTGAGGTTGGCGAACGAGAACCACAGGGAGGCTGGCGACGCACGCGAACGGGGAAGGAGGGAGAGAGACAGCTGGCTCGTGGGTTCTTCACGCCGGCAGGAAGAGAAAACGAGAGAGAGAGAGAGAGAGAGGACGAATCGCGGCTGCTCACGTGAGAAGGAACTTGCTGCTCGACCCAAGCAACACGCGAGGGATGTAGGAGATGACGCCGGTGAGGGTGAAGGTCGGCGGCCTGCGGGTTTCGACACTGATGGCAGGGAAGAAGAACGAACGGGAGATGGGTTCCTTTTGGGGGGGCTGGTTCACGAAAGAAGGAGGAGGGAAAGACACTAGGGTTTTTTTTTCTTTTCCTTGATTTAAAACTTGAATTAAAAGAAATATAACCTAACCTCACATTTAAGACTCAATTAAGGCCCTTCGAGCCCAAAATCAACTCTTAGAACGTCTATAAGGATTAGGCCAAATTTTAAATTCTAAATCTCGAAGAAAAAGGAAATTCTTGACTTAGACAAACTTAACCCACTCCAAGCAACCGCTAAAAAAAATAAATAGAATGGAAACAGCCAAACAAGAACTAAAGCTCCAAATCCCAAATTAAATTCAATGGAATTATTCGAACCTGAAAATGCGGGGCGTTACACTGGGGGTACTTAAGATGACGATTTACGGAACACCTCCTACCTGGGAACTAACCCAGAATACCGGAGTTGAATTAATCATAGTTAAATGTTACCATGCAATGTCACTAGGTTTATTAAAAGAGTTTAATACACCTAGATCTTTAGAGTAAAGAGTTTACATTACTATGGTTATAAGGGAACTCTCCCGATGAAGTTCTGTCTAAGGCTGGAGGTACTTAAGATGACGGTTTACGGAACACCTGCTACCTGGGAACTGACTCGGAACTTGAGTTGAATTAACCACAGTTATGTTAGCATGCAATATCACTAGGTCAATTAAAAGAGTTTAATTCACCTAGATCTTTAGAGTAAAGATTTATCATAACTATTGGTTATAAGGGAACTCTACCGGTAAAGTTCTGTCTAAGGCTGGAGGTACTTAAGATGACGGTTTACGGAACACCTGCTACCTGGGAACTGAGCCGGAACTTGAGTTGAATTAACCATAGTTATATTAGCATGCAATGTCTCTAGGTAATTAAAAGTGTTTAATCCACCTAGACATTAGAGAAAAGACCTATATATATAAAAGTTATATACAGGCATACACTTAGATAGATTCACTTAGCTGGAATTTACCTAAGTAACGGATCCTATAATTATAAAAATACTTGGTGGGAGGAAATATATCAAAACAAGATTTTCATAAATCAAGTTTTGCTCTCACGTCCTCAAAAGTTCACAACGTGAGGTCCATGCTTGGCCTCGAGTCACCCTGGGAGTGACCCCCTACGGATGGTGTTTGCATGGATTAATATCAAGGTGAATGAGGGAGTTTTTTATAGTAAGTGGGAGTAGGACACATGTCAACGTATCCTACGGTCTCCTCCATTAGGTTGCACCGTGAGATCCCCATGATCTGCCTATGAGTCGCCCTGAGAGCGATCACCCTACGGAGGGCTTGATCATGGGAGTCGGAACAATGCAAACTCCAGAAATGGATAGGGTTTCTTAGGTCCATTTCCAACTTTGACTTTCCCTACGGTAGCATTGTTGGGGCCGACCTCTGAAATCTGAAAAATTGAGGGTCACACTTACGGGAAATTGTTAAGGTGTTAATAATTTCCTGACCGAAAAAAATGGTAGCTAAGAACTATTGGAATATGAGTTATTCTGGGAATAGGGATTGGCTGAGATTATCTCAATTCAGAGGAGGAGTAGCTGACTACCCTACGGTAGCTGTTGTTCTAAACCTCTGAAGTATCGTTGCAAAATGAATGTTTATTCTATGGGTTGATCATTACTTTTGCTAAATTGATTTGATTAAAATAATAATATTATTTTGTGTAATGGGTTAATGCAACAATACTTATTAAGTTAATTTGTTTGTTCTATCGGCAATGAAACGTTCTTTGTATGCCTCTAATAACGCCAATTACAAAACTGGTATTTCTAATACAACTAAGAAAATGAACTTAAACACTAAATGCGTGGAATTGGTCTTAACTAAGGACGGTCCTCAAGCCCATATGTCTAATTTATCTAAAATTGTTCATGATGAATATGACTTAGACTGCTTAGCACATCTCAATGAAAATAAATTTGATTTATTGATCATTGAAACGTGTATAGTGGAAAATGATGATACAACCTGGATCCTTGATTCAGGTGCCACTCATCACGTATGTTCTTCCTTTGAGGGAATGAGCTCCTAGCAACAGTTAGATGCTGGGGAAATGACTCTCAGAGTTGGGACTGGGGAGCTCATTTCAGCTAAAGCAGTGGGAGATATTAAAATGTTCTTCTCCAGGGAACGCTATATGTTATTAGATAACGTATATATAGTTCCCAAAATAAAATGAAATTTGATTTATATTTCTTGTTTGCTAGAACAAGGGTATTCAGTGTCCTTTTTTGTGAATGAAGCTTTCATTACTAAAAGAGGTGCTGATATATGTTCTGCAAAAATGGAGAACAATTTGTATGTCTTAAGACCAATAGAGTTTAGGGCTATTTTGAACAATGAAACGTTTAAAACAGCTGAGACTCAACCAAAAAGGAAAAAAGTTTCTCAAAGTACCTATCCTTGGCACTTAAGACTTGGCCACATAAATCTCAATAGGATTGGGAGATTGGTTAAGAACGGACTTCTAAGCCAGTTAGAAGATGGTACTTTACCTCCATGTGAGTCATGTCTCGAAGGTAAGATGACCAAACGACCTTTTACTGGAAAAGGTTATCGTGCCAAGGAGCCTTTAGAACTCGTACATACAGATCTCTGTGGTCCAATGAATGTAAGAGCTCGATGAGGGTATGAATATTTCATCTCTTTTATAGATGATTATTAAAGGTATGGTTATTTATACCTAATGAGTCATAAGTCTGAAGCCCTTGAAAAGTTCAAGGAGTACAGGACTGAAGTTGAGAACTTGTTAGGTAAGACCATTAAAACACTTCGATCTGATCGAGGTGGAGAGTATTTGGACTTAAAATTCCAAAACTATTTGATAGAACATGGAATATCGTCCCAACTCTCAGCACCAGGTACACCTCAGCAGAATGGTGTATCTGAAAGGAGAAACAAAACCTTGTTAGACATGGTTCGATCTATGATGAGCTATGCTCAGTTGCCTAGTTCTTTTTGGGGTTATGCAGTAGAGACTGCAGTTTATATTTTGAATGTTGTTCCCTCAAAGAGTGTTTCTGAAACACCATTTGAGCTCTGGAAAGGGCGTAAAGCTAGTTTACATCATTTCAGAATTTGGGGCTGTCCTGCACATGTTTTAGTAGCAAACCCAAAGAAATTGGATTCACGTTCAAAATTATGCCTATTCGTAGGCTACCCAAAAGAAACAAGAGGTGGATACTTCTTCGATCCAAAAGAAAATAAAATGTTTGTATCGACAAATGCTACTTTCTTGGAAGAAGACCACGTTAAAGAACACATACCACGTAGTAAAATTGTGTTAAGTGAACTTTATGGTAAAGCTACAAATGAATCAACAAGAGTTGTGATGAGGCTGGACCTTCAACAAGAGTTGTTGATGAGCCCAGTTCAGAGGCTAGACCTTCAACAAGAGTTATTGATGAGCCTAGTACATCTGGTCAAGCTCATGCTTCTCAAGAGTTGAGAATGCCTCGACGTAGTGGGAGGGTTGTTATTCAACCTGAACGCTATCTGGGTTTAGCAGAAACTCCAACTGTCATACCTGATGATGAGGTTGAGGATCCATTGACCTTTAGACAGGCAATGAATGATGTGGACCATGACTAGTGGGTCAAAGCTATGGACCTAGAGATGGAGTCTATGTACTTCAATTAAGTCTGGGATCTTGTAGACCTACCTGAAGGGGTTAAACCCATAGGGTGCAAATGGATCTACAAGAGAAAATGAGACGCAGCTGGGAAAGTACAGACTTTCAAAGCTCGACTTGTGGCAAAGGGTTATACCCAAAAGGAGGGGGTAGACTATGAGGAAACCTTCTCCCCAGTTGTCATGTTAAAGTCGATAAGAATTCTCTTGTCCATTGCCACCTTTTATGATTATGAGATTTGGCAAATGGACGTCAAGGCTGCCTTTCTGAATGGCAATCTTGATGAGAACATCTTTATGTCTCAACTAGAGGGGTTCGTTGCTCAAGGACAGAAGCAAAAAGTTTGCAAGCTTAGACGATCCATTTATGGGTTGAAGCAAGCTTCCAGATCTTGGAATATAAAGTTTGACACTGCTGTCAAATCTTATGGCTTTGACCAGAATGTTGATGAGCCTTGTGTTTACAAAAGGATTATCAATAGTTCAGTAGCTTTTCTGGTGTTGTATGTAGATGATATTCTTCTCATTGGGAATGATGTAGAATATCTAGCTGACATTACGAAATGGCTAATGACTGAGTTCCAAATGAAAGATTTGGGTGAAGCTCAGTATGTTCTAGGGATTCAAATTATCAGGAATCATAAAAACAGAACGTTAGCCTTATCTCAAGCATCATATATAGACAAGATGTTGTCTAGATATAAGATACAGAATTCCAAGAGGGGTTTACTACCCTTCAGGCATGGAGTACATTTGTCTAAGGAACAGTGTCCTAAGACACCTCAAGAAATTGAGGATATGAGACGCATCCTTTATGCTTCAGCTGTGGGCAGTCTTATGTATGCCATGTTGTGTACTAGGCCTGACATTTGCTATGCAGTTGGGATAGTCAGCAGGTACCAGTCCAATCCATGGTTAGACCATTGGATTGCAGTTAAAAACATCCTCAAGTATCTTCGGAGAACGAGGGACTATCAGCTTGTGTATGGCTCTAAGGATTTGATCCTTACAGGATACACAGACTCTGACTTTCAGACTAATAAGGATTCTAGGAAATCCACATCAGGGTCAGTATTTACCCTCAACGGGGGAGCTGTAGTTTGAAGTAACATCAAGCAAGGATGCATTGCAGACTCCACCATGGAGGCCGAATATGTCGCTGCTTGTGAAGCAGCTAAGGAGGCTGTATGGCTACGGAAGTTCTTAATGGATTCTGAAGTTGTTCCAAATTTGAACTTGTCAATCACCCTTTACTGTGATAATAGTGGTGCAGTGGCAAATTCTAAAGAACCTCGCAGTAATAAAAGAGGCAAGCACATAGAGCGCAAATATCATCTCATCAGAGAGATCATGCAACGAGGGGACGTGATCGTCACGAAGGTAGCCTCTGAGCACAATATTGCTGATCCATTTACGAAGGTTCTCACGGCTAAAGTGTTCGAGGGTCATCTAAAGGGTCTAGGTCTGCGAGATATGTACATAGAATAATCTATGGCAAGTGGGAGAAGTGTAATGGGTAATGCGAATGCCCTAGTTTATTGTATTTATCTGTATTTGTACTTTTCATGTATTATACAGTATTAATACAAACTACTATTCCTACTTCAATGATTATTCATTCAATTTTGATTGTTGATGTACATTGCCCACTAGAGTTTTAGTTCAAGTGGGAGTTGTTGGGTTTTATGCCCTAAAACTCGTAGATAGTAAATGAAACAAATTAATCAATCTCAATAAAGTGTTATTTGAGTAATTCAGTAATTTGGTTATTGAATAATCGAGTTTGCATTAATAAATCCTAAATCCAATAAACTAAGATCCAAGATTGTTTAAATGAAACTTGGACTAGTATGTGGGGACATGGGATCAGTGTCCAAGTAACAACCTAAATGGTCTATAGTATAGGGATAAAGCTGGGTACCTTATCCTGGTGACACTATGTGATACGACCCACCTTGTATTCGATATAGATGCAATGATCCAAACCATCCATGTAGGAGACATGCGGGTGGGGGTATCCTATGCAATGAGTTTGCATAAGACCGGACCGCGAAATAGTAACCACTAGATGTAACGTCGTTAACTAGTTTAGGTTTCTATTTCAATAGGATGACCAAGGTAACTCAATCTCAATCCTGAGTCTGTTATGAACCCCTTTCAGGAGGGATTGTCCTTAGATTTGTATGGGTGAGAGTGGCCAGTTCGCCGACTCAATAATCCTACCATTTCAGGAGCAAGACCGAATGGGGGCTGGGAACATAACAGTACAAGATGGAATTCACTCCTTCCCCTATTGGGGTAGGTAGATGTGTGTTCCCTTAAGGGCTGATTCCGGGGCTTGAACAAAGGCGCGCCGTCCTCTCCTGGCCCGAGAGGAACTCCTGTTTAGTGGTTGGACCCTAAACAACTTGTTCATTAGAGGAATCAGTGGTACTTAAGGAACCAGAGGTAACCCAAGGGTAAAACAGTAATTTGACCCAGCTGGTGTTACGAACACACGTGAAGGATTGACTTACTGCTTGGTCGATATCCGTGGACACAGAAATATTCTACAGTGAGAAGAGTGCAGCTGTTGGTCTTTAGTGGAGTGACCCACAATTAACGAATGTTGACTAAACTTGGTTAATAAGTTTTGCCAATTAGTCTCGTATCGTTGGAGCTTCTGATCTGTAGGTCCATTAGGTCCCACTGGTAGCTCGTAAAGAGACTTGAGGCAATTAAGTATAAATTGTAAATTGAAAGTGTTCAATTTATTTGGGGAATCGTATAATGTATATTGATGCATTATAATATCAAGTTTATGAAACTTTATAATATAACTTTTGAATTAATTTCAAAAATTAATTCTTGAGAGATAATATTTGAAAGAGTTCAAAAAAATTTAATATGAATTGGATTCATATTAATTTTAATTTTAATAAAATCCCTAAGATTAAATATATGATATTTAATTGGGAAAAATAATTAATTCTGGAATTAATTAATTATTTATTAAAATTAGAGACCTTTTCCTATTAGGAAAGAAAATATTTGAAAGAGTTCAAATAAATTTAATATGAATTGGATTCATATTAATTTTAATTTTAATACAATCCCTAAGATTAAATATATGATATTTAATTAAGGAAATTAATTAATTATGAAATTAGTTAATTATTTATTAAAATTAGAGATCTTTTCCTATTAGGAAAAGGTCTTCCTTTTCCTATTAGGAAAAAGGTCTTGGCCTTTACCTATAAATAGGACCCCTGGGGTGGGGTGAAAGGCATCTCATTCATTCTCCTACTCTCAGAGAATTCCCCTCAAGGCTTCCTCTAGACTCCCACCAGTCTCCTGCCTCTAGAAGTCTAAAAGTCATACCGGTGTAGCTATAGTGGTGGTGTTCGCACTAGTTCATGATTAATTCACAAGCAGTTGGTGAATTTAATCTGAGTCGTCAACGAGAGTAAGTAATTTGTTACTTTATAAATTAGATTTAGATCTAATATTTTTGTATGCTTAGCCTTAATATATATTTAGAATAGTTCTAATATTATTGCCAATGTATTGGTATTGTAGATTAAACAAAATTAATTACGAATCGGTCTCAATCACTCTTCCGCTTTATGGAATTATTGTGTCAAACACAATCTTACGATAATTCACTGTTTCCCGATTTTGAACAATTCAAAGATTCTTATCAAAATGTTCTAGGCTTTAATCCAATATGAGCTAGTAGAGGGACCTAATGGACCTATAGATCATGGGCTCCAACGATTCGAGGCTAACCAACTAATCTCATTATTTAAGCTAGCCAACATTCGTTAACTACCGGGACACTCCACTATAGCCCGATAATTGCACTGCCATCACTATAGATATATTTCTGTCCACTTAATTTAACCATGTTCAGTAAGTCGTTCCTTCACAGGTTGTTGGTAGCTATAGCTAGGTCAAATAACCGTTTCACCCCTATAGTACTTCTTGTTCCTTAAGTTCCACTAATCCTCTAATGAACAATCGGTTTGTGGTCCAACCATCAAACGTAAGTCCCTCTCGATCCAACGAGAGGGTGGGGCCCCTTGTTCAAGTCCTGGAGTTAGTATTTAAGGGAACAACCTATCTTCTATCCCTGAAAAAGGTAGGAGTGAATTCCGTCTTGCGAGATTACGTCCCCAGCTATCTATTCGATCTTATCCCCAAAATGGTAGGCTTGTTGAGTCGGCGATGCTGGCCACTCTCACCCATGCAGATCAAAGGATAATCTCGTATAAACAGGAGTTCATAGTTAGCTCAGGATTAAGAACGAGTTACCTAGGTCATCTATGAGAAATAGTCAGTTTCTTCAATAAACGGTGTTATAAAGAGAAAGTGACTTATTTCGTGGTCCTGTCTTATGCAAACTCATTGCATAGGACGCCCCCACTCGCATGTCTCCACATGAACGACTTAGGATCTCATCGTTTGTACTAAATACAAACTGGGCCGCGTCCATTGTGTCACCAGGATAAGGCACCCAACCGTATCCTTATACTATAGACTATTTTGACTATAAACTTGAACTTGATGCTACGATATGTCCCTACATATAGTTCGAGTATTCATTTTATAGTCAAGGATCTTAGTTTATTGGATTTAGGTTAATCATTCGCAATTTACATATTCAATAACATTTTTTACTGAATAACCTCAATAACATCTTTATTGGAAATAGAATATGTTTAATGATTTACAAACTACGAGTTTATAGGACATTAAACCCAACAAACTCCCACTTGGACTAGAAACTCTAGTGGGGTACATGAAGTTAGGTGTGAGAGAAACATAAAGACAATAAACTAGGGCATCAACCATACCCTTACAATTCTCCCACTTGCCCTAGTCTAACAAAGCTCGTAATCCTAGATTAACTAGGTGACCCTAAAAAACTTTAGCCGTGAGGGGTTTTGTAAACGGATCAGCCATGTTGTGTTCCGAAGCAATCTGCTTGACGATCACATCTCCTCGTTGCATGATCTCCCTGATGAGATGATATTTGCGCTCAATATGCTTTCCTCGCTTGTGACTTCGAGGTTCCTTAGAGTTTGCAACTGCTCCACTGTTATCACAATAGAGGGTGATAGGCAGTTGCATATTTGGAACAATTTCCAACTCTGTTAGGAATTTTCTTAGCCATACTACCTCTTTTGTTGCTTCACAGGCGGCTACGTACTCTGCTTCCATGGTAGAGTCAGCAATGCAACCTTGCTTAATACTCCTCCATACTATTGCTCCTCCATTTAGAGTAAACACAGATCCCGATGTTGATTTTCTTGAATCTATATCGGTCTGAAAATCTGAGTCAGTGTATCCTGTAAGGATCAGATCCTTAGCTCCATACACGAGCGTATAATCCCTAGTTCTCCTTAGATACTTAAGGATGTTTTTAACGGCAGTCCAATGCGCATGTCTAGGATTGGACTGATATCTACTGACAATTCCTACAGCATAGCATATGTCGGGTCTGGTACACAGCATGACATACATCAAACTACCAACTGCTGATGCATAGGGAATACGTCTCATCTCCTCAACCTCTTGAGGTGTCTTAGGACTTTGTTCCTTTGACAGGTGAACCCCATGCCTAAAAGGTAATAACCCTTTCTTGGAGTTCTGCATCGAATATCGTACCAACATTTTGTCGATATATGATGCTGGAAACAGTGCTAGCGTTTTGTTCTTTCTATTTCTAATGATTTGAATGCCCAAAACAAATTGAGCCTTACCCAAATCTTTCATTTGGAATTGAGTCGCTAGCCATTGTTTTACGTTAGTCAGGAATCCTACATTATTCCTAATAAGTAGGATATCATCTACGTATAAAACTAAAAAAGCTACAGTGGATTTGACGATTTTCTTGTAAACACAAGGTTCGTCAATATTCTGCTCAAAGCCATATGTTTTGATAGCAGTGTCAAAACGTATATTCCAGGATCTCGATGCTTTGTTTTAATCCATAAATGGATCATTTAAGTTTGAAAATCTTTTGCTCATCACCCTGGACTATGAATCCCTCTGGTTGAGCCATATAGATAGTCTCTTCAAGATTGTCATTCAAAAAGGCTGTCTTGACATCCATTTGCCATATTTCATAATCATAATATGTGGCAATGGATAAGAGTATTCTAATCGACTTAAGCATGGCAACAGGGGAAAAAGTTTCTTCAAAATCCACTCCTTCCCGTTGGGTAAAACCCTTTGCCACAAGTCGAGCCTTAAAGGTTTGAACCTTACCGGCTTGGTCTCGTTTTCTTTTGTAGATCCATTTGCAACCAATAGGTTTTACCCCATCTGGCTGCTCTACAAGATCCCAGACCGAATTGAAGTACATTGACTCCATTTCGAGATCCATGGCTTTGATCCACTGGTCCTTATCAACGTCATTCATTGCCTGATTAAAGGATAGCGGTCTGGTTGTATTATAACCCTCCCACTACGTCGAGGCTCTCCCACTATTTGAGATGGATGTGTTTGATCAACAACTTTTGATGGACCAGCTTGATCTACAACTTTTGTAGATTCTTTTGTAGTTTTTCTTGAAATCTCATCTAATACTAGTTTGCTGCGAGGTCGATGATCTTTTATGTGATCTTCCTCAAGGAATGTTGCGTTTGTCGATACAATCACTTTATTATCCTGAGGATCGTAAAATAGACCACCTTTCGTTTCTTTAGGATATCCTACAAATAGGCACAGTTTTGAACGTCGTTCCAATTTCTTTGGGTTTTGCACCAACACATGTGCCGGGCATCCCCAAATTCTGAAGTGGCATAAACTACCTTTACGCCCACTTCATAGCTCATAGGGTGTTTCAGAAACACTTTTAGAGGGAACCATGTTCAAAATGTATACGGCAGTCTCAACTGCATATCCCCAGAACGAATCAGGCAACTGAGCATAGCTCATCATTGATCGAACCATGTCTAACAAAGTTCGGTTTCTCCTCTCTGATACACCATTTTGTTGTGGTGTAGCAGGGGCTGAGAGTTGGGACGTGATTCCATGTTCTATCAAATAGTCTTGGAATTGTAGGTCCATATATTCTCCACCTCGATCTGATCGTAGTGTTTTAATCGTTTTACCTAAGTGGTTCTCCACCTCGGTCTTGTACTCTTTGAACTTTTCAAGGGCTTCAGACTTGTGATGCATTTGGTAAAGGTAGCCATACCTTGAATAATCATCAATGAAGCTGACGAAATATCCATACCCTCCTCGTGCTTTGACATTCATAGGACCACAGAGATCCGAATGCACGAGTTCTAAGGGTTCTTTGGCCCTATAACCTTTTTCCGAAAAAGGTCATTTTGTCATTTTTCCCTCGAGGCAGGACTCACATGGTGGTAACGAGTCATCTTCTAACTGATTTAGTAGTCCACTCTTTACCAATCTTTCAATCCTATTGCGATTTATGTGGCCTAATCTCAAAGACAAGCTTCATGACACTAGACACATGGTCAAAATGCAACTCAAAGTGGATTCTAGGTGTTTAATTCACAACACATGCAACTAGTGCATGGTTGTGTTGTTTTCCACTATGCATCATCATGCAAGAGTGGGAATGCCACTAAATCCATTATGATTTGAATCTTAATTCTGAATTTTCAGCTTGCAATTCATTCCAATTTCAATTCAAAATTGAAATTGATTTTTAGGCAATTAATTGAGACATTTCCAAGTAATTTTGACATGATTAATCCAATTAATCTTTATCACCTAGTGCCATGAATTATATATGATTCCTAATACATATATATGGTATTTAAAACACTTTTCAATACCTTATCTCTCAATTCCCAATTCCTAATTTAATTCATAATTAAATCATTGTGTTGAACACTTTTTACGATAAAACCCTATTTCCCGTTTTTGAACGATTCAAAGATTCCTATCAATATATTCTAGGCTTTAATCCGATATGAGCTAGTAGGGGGACCTAATGGACCTATAGATCATGGGCTCCAACGATTCGAGGCTAACCGACTAATCTCATTGTCTAAGCTAGCCAACATTCGTTAACTACCGGGACACTCCACTATAGCCCGATAGTTGCACTCCCCTCACTATAGATATATTTCCGTCCACTTGATTTAACCATGTTCAGTAAGTCGTTCCTTCACAGGTTGTTCGTAGCTATAGCTAGGTCAAATAACTGTTTCACCCCTATAGTACTTTTTGTTCCTTAAGGTCCACTAATCCTCTAATGAACAATCGGTTTGTGGTCCAACCATCAAACGTAAGTCCCTCTCGATCCAACGAGATGGTGGGGCCCCTTGTTCAAGTCCTGGAGTTAGTACTTAAGGGAACAACCTATCTTCTATCCTTGAAAAGGGTAGGAGTGAATTCCGTCTTGCAAGACTACGTCCCCAGCTATCTATTCGATCTTATCCCCAAAATGGTAGGCTTGTTGAGTCGGCGATGTTGGTCACTCTCACCCATGCAGATCAAAGGATAATCTCGTATAAACAGGAGTTCATAGTTAGCTCAGGATTAAGAACGAGTTACCTAGGTCATCTATGATAAATAGTCAGTTTCTTCAGTAAACGGTGTTATAAAGAGAAAGTGACTTATTTCGTGGTCCTGTCTTACGCAAACTCATTGCATAGGACGCCCCCACTCGCATGTCTCCACATGAACGACTTAGGATCTCATCGTTTGTACTTAATACAAAGTGGGTCGCGTCCATAGTGTCCCCAGGATAAGGCACCCAACCGTATCCTTATACTATAGACAATTTTGACTATAAACTTGAACTTGATCCTATGTTATGTCTCTACATATAGTTCGAGTATTCATTTTATAGCCAATGATCTTAGTTTATTGGATTTAGGTTAATCATACGCAATTTACATATTCAATAATATCTTTTACTAAATAACCTCAATAACGACTTTATTGGAAATAGAAAATGTTTAATGATTTACAAACTACGAGTTTATAGGACATTAAACCCAACATTAAGGTTGTTGTACTTTGTAGATCAAGACAAGAAAATGAGTATTTCGGTCGAGATCTTCAGCGAAAGTAAGTTCCACTTGACCTCGGATCATTAGGATCCTCTTTAGATTAGATCTAGAGTTTTTCTTATGATTAAAACATGTTTTATATCTATATTCCAGCATGTTTAATTCTTGCTATTCTGCTGTAAAATGTATTTTTGCAAACCGTATTGGTTTTTCGATTAAAATAAAATCACAATATGGTATGATCGTTCTTCCGCTGCGCAAGGGCTTTAATCCCTACAGGTAGAGGATACTTGTTACGTATCTTGACCTTGTTTAACTGCCTGTAATCAATGCATAATTTGAGGGTACCATCTTTCTTCTTAACGAATAACACTGGGGCTCCCCAAGGGATACATCACCCAAGGCGATACACTAGGCCTAATGTATCCCTTGTCAACTAGTTCTTGTAACTTCACCTTCAGCTCCTTAAGCTCGATCGGAGCCATTGTATACGACGCCTGTGAAATAGGTGATGTTCCTGGTAACAATTCAATAGTGAACTCCACCTCTCAATCAGGTGGCAAACCTGACAGTTCAGCTGGAAAAACATCAAGAAATTCGTTCACTACACGAACATCTTCTGGTTTAAGCTTCTCTTCTTGCACCTCTACTACGAGTGCAAGAAACGTTGTGCCACCCTTTCTCAGCAACTTCTTAGCTTTCAAAGCTGAAATAAAACTCGTAGGAATAATCTTCCTCTCACCCCTGAAAACCACTTCAGCCAAACCTGGTTTCCTAAAAGTCACTTCCTTCCTTTGGCAATCCATAGAAACATAGTGAGTGAATAAGAAATTCATTCCCAAAATTACATCCAACACCTGCAACTCTAGTGGAAGAAGATCCACTAACATACTGAGACCTTCTACTAAAACCTCACAATCACGCAACACTTCATTGACTAGTAAAATGTCACCAACTGGAGTGTATATAACTAACCCCTCAGATAAAGGCTCTAGCATCCTATTCAACTTAGTTAGAAACATACTACTCGATGACTTGCCACCAGACCGACTCTTAAAGTCTTGACGGCCTGAAACATTCACTCCAAGTGTGGACCTCTGCTGCTCATGAACTCGGAAACTGCTAGTTGTTGAAGCTCCACGACTAGGCTCCATTGCTAACTTCTCCTCTGTTATACTCTGCTCCACACGTAGGGCAATCTCTACTAACTGAGAAAAATTCGTCCACTTAGCAATAGCTGTAATCGGGGTACGTATCTCAAAATGCAACCCTCTTTCAAACCTTCAACACCTGTCACTCTCAGATGCCACAATCACATCAGCATACCGTGAAACCTCAGTATACTTTCTCTCGTACTCGGGCACTGAAAGTGACCCTTGCTTCACCCCAGAAACTCATCTCTCTTTGCGTCACATTATGTGTTGGGATAATACTTGCCTTCGAATATGCCTCTGAAAGTCTGTCAGTCTAAGGTACGTGCTACTACAAATTAAATATGACTTGACATTTGCAACTTTTAAATACTTGATGTTTTTATGAAAAAATGTCAAGTCACATTACTTTTTAATGAAAAATGTCAAGTAACATGTACTTTTTTAATGAAAAATGTCAAGAAAAATGAAAAAAAGCGGAGGTTGACGGAATTTTTCGAAAATTTTCACGCTGACATAAAACTTGACATTTCTAAAATATCAAGTGTCGTCATAATTTACTTCTCGCATTTTGAATGTCAAAAATGTTTAAAATAACCCTAAAATCTAACCTTTCTCTTCCTCTTCACGCCGTTCCACCCCACCCCCCGATTTCCTTCCTTGCTCGAATACAGCCGACCATCTCTCTCCCTCTCTTGATTTTCCTTTCCATCGGCAGCCCATTCGCTTCATCTCTCCTCTTTCGCTCGGCAAGTATCCACGCCGACAGCCAGCCACCCGCTCGAAGACTCGTCTTGCTCTCTATCGTTCACCCTCCTCGCGCTGCAAGACCCATGCAGTTCAACAGCTGCAGGCCCCCTCTCTGGTGTGTTCTCTCCTCCCGCACACAGCAAGCACCCTCACCGGTGTGAGCATTGAGCAGACACGGTTTCCTCTTCCTCTCCCTCGTGTTCTCTCCCTTCAGCAGCAGTTTCTCTGTGCTACCTCGTGCTTGCATTTCCTCCACCTTGCATCTGCACCTGTGTCTTAGTTTGGGCTCTGACTTCTCTACCCCTCAGGACTACGTTTCCCACCCTCCCCTCACATCTCCCTCTCTCACCAAGAGAACATTGTAGTTGTCGATTCTTCGACGGTACACAACATCTTGGTCTATAAATCCAACGAGGACAGCTAGGTTGATTTATAAAGCTTTTACAGATGATTTTTTTTCTCTGAAATATGGGGTTTTGATTCTTTTTCTTGTGTCCTTGCAGGTTTCAGGTCACTGAGTACATTTAGAAGAACATCGCGCTCTATATCAGTTCTGAAATGGGATCCCGTTGATAACTATTGCGGCTGCTAATTTTACCCGAGGCGAGCTCACCACTGCCTATCTTGAGAGAGGTGCATAATTTGTCCTTTGTTTTTTTTTCTTATGACTTGAAATGTTTTTATCAAGGTATTTGGAGGTCCATTTGGAAGTTTTACTTTTGATTCACATGATGGGATCTAGTTTTCTTGACCTCACAATACTATAGTTATGGTCTTATTGTCCCAGAGGTGGCCTCGAGTTTCAAACTTATAATCAACTTGAATTCAGATTTAAGGGTTCACCTTACATCAAGAATACTTTTATATTTAATAGGCCGCTTAATTATAACCTCAGTGACTCAGTGATTGAAGTATATTGATTATCAAATTCTTGAGTCATTTGATTCCTTCCTTTCACATTACTTGACTTCGTGGTAGTGTAGCTTTCTGAGCAATGGATGTTTCAATGTGGGGAGGATTCCTATCGGTACTATTATAATTCCAGGGCCCCCTTTAGTTAATGCCTTTCATATATTAAAAGATTAAGAGTGATGAATACCTTTATTGCATGGGTTATATGCTTGTTGGTTTCAAGTTTTGTGTTAGGGATGATTTTTTATGCCCTCAAATAATTTGAACTTTAATTTTGATCCTTTGTTAGTATGAGGAAGTTTTCCGCCTAGCCTTAAAAAGACGTTACCGCCTAATCTTATCATGCATTTTTTTTCTATATGGTTCATACAATTGGTGTGTCCCTATTGAAACTTTTGTTTTTTTTCTTTTTTTGTGTGTATTCACTTATCTAACCTTGATGTGTTCTCTCGATGGTCTTAGTTTTCTTGGTGGTTGTAAACTTTTTTACTTTGTTTTTAGCACTTTGCAGACCCAAAATTTTATGTTGATTTGGGAAATGTACTTGGGGTCAAATATAGATTCATAGTCAACCATAAATTTAGTGCCGTAATTCTTCTTCTTCTTCTTTTTATTTTTTTCCTATTGCCCTCTGATATGCACTTTTAGATTATATAGCCTCATTTTAGGATTATTTTTCTCTTCTAGCTTACATAGCATCTCTCACGTTGGCCATTTTATGTAGTTGTTAATATATTTAAGATGATATTGACGTTTATTTAATCAGCTTACATCGTTCCATCATGGTTTTAAGTGGATTGTGGGCAATCACAAACTGTTACAGAATCAGTTGGAAAGCAATGAACAAATTTACTTTGATATTGATTTCTGAAAATTATAATTTGTTCTGGATTGTTAAAGTGGTCTATTGTAACTCTCTGTCTCATATTTAGTTTTAGTTTATATTTTCTCAAGATCTCTCGCTCTAGTCTATACGGAGCAAGAAATACAACAATGGTGTGAAGCACGCCGGAAGAAATACCCATCATCAACCAACATACAGAAGGTAATTTTTAGACATAAATGGTTAAGTAGAGGGTCTAGTAGAGTATCTATCCAATTATGTTTTTTTTTTTTTTTCTAACAATTGTTCCTGAGAGAAGCACTTGCCCCAGGGAATTTGGTCGAGGTTTGATTTCACATCCCAAGTTAATTTGGTCGAGATTTGATTTTGATGACTGGCATATCCGGTAATTTCTACTTCCTATTTATTTGCTTTGTCATTGGCTTTCTTTGTCATTCATTTTGATATAGTTTCATTTTAGTATCTATGTTCATGATAATTATTTTAGTTGTCATGTCCCTATGCTTTGCCAAACTTATTTTAGTTCAACATTGTTATATTCATAAATTTTGATAGATTAGTTGAGTTTTGTTATTATGTTCATAAGTTTTGATTACTTTATTTGTTTGTGTTAATGTGATGAGTTTAGTATTTATGTTCATGATAAGTGTAGTTATGTTCCTAAGTTTGGATAAGTTTTGTTTAATTTAGTTATTATGTTTATAAATTTTGATAAGTTAATTAAGTTTTGTTGTTATGTTCTTAAGTTGAAATTTTGATAACTTTAGTAGTTCTTACTTCTCATTAGTTTGATGAGTTTAATATTTGTGTTCCTGATAAGTTTGGTTGTTATGTTCTAATTAAGTTTTGAACTTTGCGTTGGCCTCGTATCCACAATCATTCCTTTCCCTGTAAATTTGAGTTTCCCACTCCATCTAATTTATGTTGGTCAATTATAAAAGAGTGAACTATACGTTTTGTACAGTGTTATTTTTAGAGGTTCAAACAAAATGATTACCTCTTAGTGTTCAGCTTATTATGAAGAAGAAAGGAGTTGGAAATTCTATTGTTTCAATATTTAAATTTTGAACATAGTAGAAATTTTGTTTTAGATGCACTTGCAGTTGAAATTCTGTTGTTTCTGCATTAGAAGATTACTAATCTAAAGGTTCTTATGTATAAACTATCTTTTCAATGTTATTCATCTCCATTTCATATTTGTTCATCTTGGAATCGTTTGTTCAAAACTATCAATTCTAGTTGGATTAGAAATGTAACTTTTTTAGATCACTTTGATATGGTTCATATTTATAGAGAAGTTCAGTTTTTCATTGCTTATGAATTTCATACTACAATCTCAATCAAAGCTTGATATAATTATAAGTTAGTTCTCTTGATTTTCAGCCAACCTTCCACCACATGTTACCAAACTTCAACAAATGTTGGTGGGACAGTATTGTTCTTCTACTACTACAAATTTGGCTTTCCATGATAGTGAAAAACTGTCAAAAACATATTTCTTGACATTTTTTTGTAGTCATTGTATCGACCCTCAAGAAAGCTCAATACATGACAGTTTATCAAAAACTGTCACAAATATATTATTTATGACAGTTAAAAATTGTCAAACGACTAATTTTTCTTGACTTTTTTTTAACGTCACACTAATTTGTTTTATGACAGTTGTATAATGTCATTACAAAACCAATACAAACTATTTTACTCTCAAGAAATATATATCAACAACAATTCATTATCGTCAATAAAAACTTAATAATGACAATATATTACCGTCAAGAAAATGTAAATGATGTCAATGTTTTACTATCAATAATATATTAATCATGACATTTTTTTTGTCATAAAAATACTTTGGATGATGGTTCCTTGTCAATAAAAATATGCACAATAACACTTTCAACGTCATAGAAATACTTTTAATGACAATATTTTATTGTCACAAACATATTTTCATTAAGGGATTTTGATTGTCAATAAAAACATATATCATGACAGTTTTCAAATAGTATCCTAAAAGCATTTTAATAGCATGAGTAGCAACTTATTATTTACATCAAAATAACAACTAAATATTATAAATAGCAACTTTTATATATCATTGAATCAAATTCGGACAAATTTAAACATAAAATTATGGCATTTGTTGAGTACAATATTGTCAATTGTAGAAACAAACAAAAAAAAAAACATAACTATGTGAAGTTTGATCGAACATCGTGTAATTTGTTCTTGAAGCCATTGATCCATAGGGTCTTTGATCTAACACAAAAAAAGAAATGAAAATATTGTAAGCAAGAGAATTAAAATTTGAAGTATGAATAACATATATCAAAAGAAAATAAACTAAACTCATCAAATTAACACAATGTCAAACTTTATTGAACATAAATACAAAACTTAGCCAAAGTATAAAAAATACATGAACATAACAATTAAACTAAACTTAGCAAAAACTTATAAAATACAACAAGCACGAGCAAGAGAATCCATTGTGCTTGCATTTTAAAAGTTGTAATTCACCATACTGTTAGGTTCAATGATCAAAAAATCATTCTTATAAAATTTTCTATCTAAGGCAAGGAAGAGTGAGCAACTTTTGCATGAGCAAGAGAATACACCAACATATACTTCAAATCGTAAGACTCCTCAACTATAGCAAAAGTCAAATATATAGGAACCTACACAATTTACTTGCATATATTATTCATTACAAAGAAAGGAACAATCAAATATATAAGTCAAGCTTCATGCTTTGATGATATATATATTCTTGCTATCCTCTATGCTCTACCTTAATTCATGTTAATTATTCTAAGTTTTCTTCATCAGCTAACCTAGTGACATTACTAAGTCTCTATCTTAACTCCAAACCAAATATTCTAGAAATTTCGACAACATAACAACATACATAAGACTAACCCAAAATTTTTCTTAACCTGCTAAACACAAGAAACACAGTTCTATAGACATAAAATTCCACTACAAACTCCCACAAATCAAAGCGAGTCAGATTTCGCATCAATCACTATTCAAATGAAAGGCTACAACTTACACAACTAAAAATGCCTCAGACTTCTAAACAAGTCTATCAAATTCAATTTTAAAAACGAAATGACTCTAGCTCACACAGACCATTTGAACATGTAAACTAACAAATTAATATCAAAGTCAGATCATAACTTAAACCAATTACAAGAACATCTACCAAGTAGTAAAATCAATTAGCTAAGTCTAGCTGAAACAAAACTTTAAAGGTAGAACAACTAAACTAATCAATGGTTATAAAGTATACTAAAGTTAATCTAGTTGCATTCAAAAGGTGTAAGGACGTGGGAACTTACCAATCGGCACCCAACGACCTCGAATGCTTGCTGTCCAATGACCGAATGAGTTCGAAATTGCTAATTTGAACCTCCTAGCCTATAAGCATTCAATCCTAAGGTTGTTCCAGTTGTGGGTACTCACTAAAAGCCCATTTTGAGCCCGAAAGCTTACTGATTGGCAAGTAGAAGTGCTCGAATTCGCTTGGAACTACAATCAGTGGCTATACCCAAGATTAGAATCATGACTTAAAGCGCTTTTAAAGTATAAAAAATTCATGAACATAACAACTAAACTAAACTTAGCAAAAACTTAAAGAACATGACAATCAAACTTATCATGAAAAGAAATATTAAACTCATCAAACAACACCCATTAGAGTTATCAAACCTTAAACTTAGGAACATACCAACAAATTTGTCAAATAGAGAATGATTCAACATTTAAAACTCTTTAAAACATGTCATGATAGTTTTAAACGTCATAAAAATACTTTTAATGACTTTTATATAGCTAGTCAATCCACAACAATTATATTGTTTGATACCTGTCAATATACATACGTTTCGAAAACAAATCACTCCAATTTTTTACACAAAATATATACCTATACAATAACTTTTATATATCCTTGAACCAAATAAGATCAAACATTTATATACAAATACAATCCAAGCATGATCAAATTTGTAAATTACATCAATTTTTACACAAACTACAACTAATTACATAGGATAATTAGTTGGGAAAATATACATTAGCTATATGTCGAAGTACATTTTAGTTGGGAAAATAACTAAACTAACTATATAAATACCAACACTTGTATTTTTGAGATGAGTGTGTGAGAGTCCATTGCACTTAGCTTGTTCTACATATACTTACCTAAGAAGACACATTTTTAATTTTCTTAATTTAGGAAAAGGACAGAATATTCATTACTGGCCTAGAATAACAAATCAAACTTTGATTGAATCTCTTCCCCCATCAAAGTGAAGAAAAAACTTATTAATCACATAGAATGCAATTCTAAAATCACAAGTGAAACCTTCAATGCAACCTGAACTTAGTGACCACATAGTTTGCTATTCTAAACCAAATCTTATCTTCACCTTAGTTTGCTTAATAAGCATCCAATTGTCACCTTAGTTTGCTTAAAAAGTCAAAACAAACATTAATGTGTCTAACTCACCCTAAATCACATTAACTCACCTAAACACACATCAAAGCTTACAAACTTGCTCCAATGTGTTTAATTCACCCCAAACTCACTAAAGAACACTTTAAAGCTTACAATCCCACCTAAATTGACCCTTAAAAGCCAAAAGACATGTCTAATTCACTCACTTAGTCCACATTCCATAAATTCATCCAAACACACTTCAAATCACACAAACTCATTAATTTGTATGTCTACCATAACTGCATGATAGCCATACACAACCAAGTAAACTATGACACTAGAGAAAAAACATTTCTAAACCCAAATATGGCTACAATAACTTCAAACACATGCAAGTTAATAATTAATCATAAGGCACAATATCAACATACAATCAAACACATAAATCCAATACGTTTCTTAATGGTTTTATAACATTAAAGAAATCATCCATACCTAGTTAGAAGGATCTCTTGTGTGTGCTTGCCATTGCATGATCAAAATAGTCTTCCTCTAAAAATTGACAAATCAAGAGAAAAAAGTTATTTATGAGAGACAATATAATACATTAAAACAAATAAGTTGAGTACTCTTATACAAAAGTCAAAACTATGATCACCTTAATTGAAGGGTAGCAATCACATTATCATAAAGTCTCCTCCTTGACCACGAAGTTTAACATACATCCTAAAATTCACTATCACATCACACTAGAACAAGTTAAATATTCTAAGCCGGCTAAAAGTGTCCAAACTCACTCTAAATTCAACAAACTCATTCAAGCAATTTAATCAAATAATACGAAATATAACTTGAATCTTAGAAAGTTGAAGATCATACTCATGATGAAGCTGCAATGGAGACATTAGAAGATATACCATCACACTCACCTTTGGAGCTACCCATAGAGTGGTTGATTGGAAGATAACCCTTTAGCATGGCATTGTCCTGACTTCTATGCAACATCTTAGAATAAATCAACAATAAACTTTGATTAGTGATACCCAACAATTAGATTATGGAATATTACTACATGTAGCCTCAACAAGTAGCCTCTTTTCTTTTAGCTTTGGCTTTTGAGTTTGTTCACTATGAAAGACTGGCATTATGCTTCTGGATTAGGAAACAAGAAATATCTCATTTGTTTTCTATTAAGTGCAAAATTTAAGCGTTTATAGTACTAGTGTCTCCATCTCCCTGCTTAAAAATTCCTAAACACCCTTCAATACAAATTCTTCACTCTTATTACATATAGTCTGATTGGTTAACAAAATACTTCATTCTCATTCACTTTAATTGACACTAACCAACTAACTCTAACATTTGATACAATAGCAACTCTAGAAGTCTAGGCTCAATCGACATCTCTAAATTAACAACATATAAAAGGGTTGCAAACAAACAAATTTATGTTGAGAGATAGGTTTATCCACTACTGTAATCTAAGTTTCTCACCTTGAACAAACCTTTATCTATTGTACTAGATCACCAATTTGTGGCTTGCTAGCAAGATCAGTCTAGAGGCATACAATTCACGAATTAGTCAAGCATTTTGAGTAAAAACTAAGAGTCTAATCTCTTGAAGCAGAGAAAATACATAACTCCATTCCAAACAAAAACAATCTATGGACATAAAGGAACAATCCATATCATCTTAAATGGAAATGGTACATAATAGGGAAAAAAAGATACCTTATTATTTCTATAACAAACTTATCAAAACAATGGAGTATAACCATGGGATAAACAACACTGGGGATTGAAAAAGAAATCCACCCACAAGTAAAAGAATACTCATCTCCAAAATCTCTCGTTATGGAATTCCAATGACATACAATTAAAAAGTATATTCAAGTTCAATCTCCAAGAAGCAGAAACTATGAGAAACAAAAGTATTCAAAATGAAGAAGGAATAGAATCAAACACGAAAGAAGCATAAACTATGAGAAACAAAAGAAAAATTGCTCAGTGTGAGATAAATACACCATTTATTTCATCTATGAAAACACAAGAGAGCAACAATAGAGATAGAAAATGTTATACTAGTAGCCTCTCGATTTTGCAAGCCATGGTTCTGGATAGAGGCAAAGAGAAAAGGAAACCAGAACAATTACATAGCTACATTCCAAAATTCAATTTATCCTTAACTCTATAAATGTCTACCTCATATAAAAACCCAACAAACAAGCCTATATTACTTTCAGAATAGAGGCAAAGAAAAAAGAAAACAAGAACAATGTTATCCTCAACAGGAAAAGCAACAATCACACAACATTTTCAACATATAGAAAAACCAAATAAAAAGGCAAAGAACATTAATCCTGTAAATGGCAAAAACACGCACCTTTACAGACTTGTCACCAACAAGAAGTCCATGTAGAGAGCTCGAAAGAAGAGTTCCATTTTTCATGGCCTCATATCTCCGCTGCATATTTCTCCCATGGCCTCTAGTAGATCCTCGATAACGAGATTTGTTTGTCGATCTCTTTCCTTCATTTTTCATTCTCTATTCTTCCCATTCTTTTTCTTTTCTATTCTAGTTACACTCTAAAACTAAGTAGTACAACAGAGGAAGGACCCCATAGCCGCCATCGATATTGCAACACAACATTGGTTCAATCTGATTATTTATGAAATTAAACTAAGGACATACCAAGACCACCAAGTAAACAATAAAAAGGAGGATATACCAACATAATTTCCTTAAAATTAAAGTAATTTCATATTTGAGTCATACCTTCCATTTTAGTTTCTTTGCACATTTGACACATGCTGTTGAGAAAGCTCCATACTTTGCTGATCCTAATAACAAAATACATAACAAGAGTAAACAACTACATGACAATCATTTCTTGTATAACAATTACATTAAGAACAAAATTCATTTAAAACCCAAAAGGAAATACTAAATAGAAAGGCAAAAAGGAAGTTAGGATTATTAGGATGAGAATTGAAGTCTACATGACTATCCAAAAAAAAAAAAAATGTCAAGAAGGTTAAGATAAGCAAAGAGTATACACATGGAATAGGATAGCTAGCCTAAGTAACATTACAATCTACAAGTGTTTGATGTAAAGTTACTCTCATGCTCCAAAGAAAAACAAACATCAAGAGTAGAGAAGGGGTGTACAACATTAATAAACAAGAATATGATGTGTAAGTACATAAGCTTATGCAAAACTCACACAAGGATCTTTCTACAATTTGGAAGTTGATGTGTTAGCACTTAGCATGTACAGTTATTAATCAATATCAAGTCCGACATAATTTGTTGGCTACTATTCTCCAAAAGTCATTTGAATAAAATTAAAAACTTCTCATATGTCAAACTACCAGCTTGCATTAAAGGTTGGTGAAAAGTAACATTGTAGACAACACCATGGACAGGGAGAATACAAAAAGTTTGCAACCTCTGCTGTGAAAATGCCATAACTTTTGAGGCAATATCTTGCCAATTAATAAAAGGCATCTTAAAGTACACCGCCCTAAACAAAATATCTTCTTCAAACTTTAGTCATCTTATAATTTTTTAGAACTCAAGGAGACAGTTGTACAACCTATAGAACAGATCCTGTTCAAGTAAGGTCGTAGTCATCTTATAATTTTGTTTATGAAAGGTTGACGAAGAGCAGAAAAATGTGAAAAAGATTATTATAATAAATGCTTTTAAATTCTGAATTCAACAAGTAACTCAATAAATATTGAATTCTAAAAACACAATCAAAGATGCTAGTCAATGAGTTCCACTGAAGTCAAACCAGCAATTGACAAGTCCATACTACTGAACTCCTACCATAGAGGTTTAAAGTATCACAAGCCACACTATCTGTTGCCAATTTATATCAAATATAAGCTCTTTCATTCCAAGCTCAACATAGAAATTCCTCTCATCAACACAAACTACAAGAACATGGCAACTGAACAAAGAACAACAGTTAAAAGAGAGAGCACAAACCTCAAATTGGCAAAAACAAAACTCGAAGGAGAAACTCTAATATCCTAAACTACAGTGCCAACATCCTCATTTATGGACCCATCCACTACATTTTAGCAACAAATTAATCAAACCTTACCAAAAGGATTCAAATCATTGTTGAAATATGCTTGAATGAGCCTAAAACTAACTCGAGCCTAAAAGCATAACAGTTCCAACGATTATAAACAAATTTGAATACATAATCGAATAAAAAGTGAGGTTAGAGCAATCCATTACCCATTAAATCTCATCGAAAGCTTGGGTCTTTGTTGGAAAGGTGTTCAAAAAGAGGATTGAACTCATAGATCTAGACTTCTTATGCCACGGGTGTTCCAATTTGAGGTTGAAGAATGGGTCATTCACAACTCGTCGTACAACACTGTTGAAGGAGGAAGGTTTGCGCACTAGGGCTTGGCTGCTCAAATCTCGTCAGAGAAATATTGTTGTTCGCGAGTTGCTTAGAGAATGAGATGGTGAAGGGAAGAAGATGCTGCTTGTCTGCAGGAGAGCTTGAGGTTCACAAATGAGGGTTTTAGAATGGGGATTGAGAGAGCATAGATGAAGGAACATACAATTGGAAATAGATAAACAAGAGGGTGGCCGACTTACGAGCCTAGGAAACTATCCTGTAAGGGCAGCATTCAGGGCACTGTGCACGTCGACTCCGATTTGGGCTTCGACTTTCTCCAAGTCTGTCGAGGCAGAGTTCAACTTCTGGGTGAATTCGGCAAGACCCTTCTGTACTTGGCTGGCGTCGATTTGGTGTACAGGCACAGCTTCAACGACGATTATGAAACGAGGGTTTGAGAGGGAGAGACGGAGGTTTAGAGACGAAGCTTGTTACCAGGAGTTCGACTTTTTCTTTTCTCTTTTTCCTTTTTATTTAAAATAAAAATTACTTAATAAAAATGTTTTTTTTAATTGATGACATCTAAAAAAAGTCATAGATTTATGACATTGAAAAACTGTCGTAAATTTTTGAAAATATGAAAATCTCTGTTTTTTCCCTCCAAAAACGCGCCTCAATCTATTTATGACATTTTTTTTCTTTCTTCCCTTTGTTTCCTTTGTCCTTTGGTGTCATGGAAACTCAAAATTGTTGTAGTGTTCCTACTTTGATTTGTAACTGGTTTGGTGAGATCTCTCTCTCCCTCTCCCTACCCCATTTGTTTACTATTTATACGTAAGTTACCTATGGTTGGATGTGTATTGATTAATTCATGCTCTGCTTTGGTGTTGATTTGTTTGTTTTTCTCTCAGTTGGTTGATTGACTGAAATGTTATTATATTGTGGTTCTGTAATTGTTTTGTTTTGTTTTTTTGTTTTTCTGAGAAGTATGCAATGAAATGTAGTTGAGTAGGTTATGAGACAACTGGTTAGGAAGGGTCTTATCTCTCCTCTGTCCACTACTGAGGCATAAAGTCATGTTGTCTTCACTCCTTTAGCATAAAGAAACCATCAGCATAAAAAACAATAGAGGAATCATTATCTTTAGTTAATTTGCTGACAAACAATAGATTTTTGGTTATTTTAAGGGTTATCAACATGTTTTTGAGTTTTAAATCCTTATGTTTAATAGCAATTTTTCCTGCAAGTTTTTATATTTACTTCCAAGACCTCTAGCCACATGGAATACTTTCATCAAATCATCAATCGGTTTCTTCATTGTTGCAAGTTGATCACACGTATCAACAACTTGTTTTAGGAACACATTTTGAATTTTTGTTGATCTGAGGGGGTTGATGTAACGCCCCAGGATTTTAATAACTATCCTAGCGACATTACTAACTCTTAAACCAAAACTAACCGAGTGCATCGAAAATTTCGGCAGCATAACAGCATACATAGGACTAACCCAAATTCTTTCTTTAACCTGCTAAGCATAAAACACTTCTAAATAACATTATTCAATGACTCCACCATACTACAACACAACAGAACTCCACAAAACTAACAGCCAGAAAGACCTCGCATTATCAACTACTAACTAACCAGAAACACATCTTTAACAAAGCTTATAACATCAATTCAATCGAAACAAACTTAATTATTAGCAACTAAATGAATAGATTGAGTTCTTTAAACAAAGGCAACTAGACCTAGAGTTAAACAATAAAGATCAGATTGAACCTAACAGGACAACAACTGTCCAACCAATGAAAGCACTACTACCCTATCCAAGTTAAGCAACAAGCTACCCAACATGAAAACAAAATGGGAAAAACAGCGTAGACTAGCTATGGTCCTTCCTCATATGCCTCCTCTGCATCGCCATGGTCCACGCAGTCCTCATAACCTGCAAAATCTGGTAGTTGGGGGGAGAGAGAGGGGAGGGGGTCAGTACACTAAGGTACTGGTAAGCAGCCCCTACCTAAGAAGCCATCAAACAGCAATCAAGCAAACAACATGCTTTTCATGCACAAACAACATGCTTTTAGAAGCGGTAAACACAACGACATGCTCAAAGCTAGTAAAGCGAATGACTCTCCTAAGTCATAACTCATGCATCTCTCTATACAATTCGCTAACCACTCAAGCTCCACGAGCTCACTCAACGCTCATATTTAGCCCTCACATTTCTCTCCAAGACTGATCCTTCGAGTCGCACTGTCCCCTGACCATTTGTACCCAGGGCCACAATGCTCTCTACGGAGCTCAGCGTTCGACCCTTGACCATTTGTACCCAAGGCCCCGAACTGTGCGTCGCCCCTGAAGGTGTTCATATAACACATGTGGAAGCAATTGAAGATCGGAAGCACCTAACTACATCAATTTCATGCTTAAAGCATGCATGTCGTAAGGAAACCAAAATAGAGAGTTTAGAATAACCAACCTTTTGCAGCTCAATAGGTGGACCTCTGTGGATTCTTTTCTTCTCCAATCTACTTAGGACAACCCTTAGAGTCTTCCCTACTATTCTCCGGGCCAAGAACGACTTGTGGGAGTCTACAAAGATAGGGAATGGGAAGGGAATGCTTGAAGGATCAAGCTATGGAGAAGTATGTGAAGATGAGAGAGTTTGAGTCCAAATTCCAACAGCATAACAGTAAGGAAATGGCTCTCATGCAATTGAATCTGATTCATACTCCTTATATAGACCTCTTCCATGCAAAGACAAGCTTCATGACACTAGACACATGGTGAAATTGCAACTCAAAGTGGATTTTAGGTGTTTAATTCACAACACATGCAACTAGTGCATGCTTGTGTTGTTTTCCACTATGCATCAACATGCAAGAGTGGGAATCCCACTAAATCCACTAAAATTTAATCTATATTCAGCTTGCAATTCACTCTTATTTCAATCCTAAATTGAAATTGATTTCTAAGCAATTAATTGGGACATTTCCAAGTAATTTGATATGATTAATCCAATTAATCATTGTCACATTGTGCCACTCATTATATATGATTCTTAATCCATATATATTGTATTTAAAACACTTTTAAATACATAATCTCTCATTTTCTAATTTAATTCATAATTAAATAATTGTGTCAAACACAATTTTACGATAATACCCTTTTTCCCGTTTTTGAACGATTCAAAGATTCCTATCAATATGTTCTACGCTTTAGGGGGACCTAATGGACCTATAGATCATGGACTCCAACGATTCGAGGCTAACTGACTAATCTCATTATCCAAGCTAGCCAACATTCGTTAACTACCAGGACACTCCACTATAGCCCGATATTTGCACTCCCCTCACTATATATATATTTCCGTCCACTTGATTTAACCATGTTCAGTAAGTCAATCCTTCACAGGTTGTTCGTAGCTATAGCTAGGTCAAAAGTCCGTTTCACCCCTATAGTACTTCTAGTTCCTTAAGTCCCACTGATCCTCTAATGAACAATTGGTTTATGGTCCAACCAATAAACCGAGTTCCTCTCGGGCCAATGAGAGGGCGGGATCCCTTTGTTCAAGCCCCGGAGTCAGCACTTAAGGGAACAACCTCTCTACTATCCCTAATTCGGGTAGGAGTAAATTCCTTCTTGCACGACTATGTCCCCAGCTATCTATCCGTTCCAATCCCTGAAATGGGAGGCTTATTGAGTCGGCGATATTGAGCCACTCTCACCTATGCAGATCTAAGGATAAGCCCGAATAAACAGGAGTTCGTAGTCAGCTCAGGATTAAGATCGAGTTACCTAGGTCATCACATGAAATAGTCAGTCTCGTCAGTAAACGGTGTTATAAAGCGAGAGCGACTTATTTCTCAGTCCTGGTCTTATGCAAAATCATTGCATAGGACACCCCCACTCACATGTCTCTACATGGACGATTTAGGATCACATCGTCTATACTATCTATAGAGTGGGCCGCGTCTCATAGTGTCCCCAGAATAAGGTACCCAGCCCTATCCCTATACTATAGACCGTTTTGACTATTACTCGAGCTTGATCCACTTTTATGTCTCTACATAAAGTTCAAGTGTTCATCCTATAGCCATGGATCTTAGTTTATTGGATTTGGGTTATTAAATGTGCAATTTACTTTATTCAGTAATAACTTTACTGAATTAATCTCGATAACGCCTTTATCGAATAAGTATATAATTTTGTTTAACATTCACTACTACGAGTTTTGGGGCACCAATCCCAACAATCTCCCACTTGAACTAAAACTCTAGTTTAGTGGGATGTACTATAATCCATAACAACAGTGGGTGAATAAATACTTGTATTAATAACAGAGTAAAAATACAATAAACCAGGGCATCTAAATACCCAGTATACTTAGGCATCGATATACCGGTTATAATTCTCCCACTTGCCCTAGATTATTTCCCCTACATATCTCGCAGACCTAAACCTTCTAGATGACTCTCGAACACTTTAGCTGTGGGAGCCTTCGTGAATGGATGAGCAATGTTGTGCTCCGACGCTATCTTCGTGACGATCACGTCTCCTCGGTGAACAATCTCCCTAATGAGGTGATATTTTCGTTCGATGTGCTTGCCTCTCTTATGGCTACGAGGTTCCTTTGAGTTTGCAACTGCGCCGCTATTATCACAGTATAGAGTAATAGGCAGATGCATATTTGGAACGACTTCCAAGTCAGCCAGGAACTTCTTGAGCCATACTGCTTCTTTCGCTGCTTCGCAAGCAGCTACATATTCGGCCTCCATGGTCGAGTCTGCAATGCATCCCTACTTGATGCTACGCCATGCTATTGCTCCTCCATTCAGAGTGAATACTGACCCCGATGTAGATTTCCTCGAATCTTTACCGGTTTGAAAGTCAAAATCAGTGTATCTTGTAAGGATCAAATCCTTAGCGCCATACACGAGCACATAGTCCCTCGTTCTCCTAAGATACTTGAGGATATTCTTAACGGCTGTCCAGTGATCGAATCCTGGATTGGATTGATATCTACTGACAATCCCTACTGCATAACAAATGTCAGGCCTTGTACACAACATAACATACATTAGGCTGCCTACTGCAGAGGCATAGGGAATTCGTCTCATGTCCTCAACTTCTTGAGGAGTCTGAGGACACTGTTCCTTAGACAAATTAATTATGTGTCTGAAAGGTAATAAACCCTTCTTGGAATTTTGCATCTTATATCTAACTAACAATTTGTCGATATAAGACGCCTGAGATAGGGCTAGCGTTTTGTTCTTTCGATCCCAAACAATTTGAATCCCTAGAACATATTGTGCCTCACCCGAATCTTTCATTTGGAATTGGGTTGCTAGTCATTGTTTAATGTCAGTAAGATAACCTACATCATTCCCGATGAGTAGGATATCATCCACATACAGTACTAAGAAAGCTACGGAGTTGTTGATGATCCTTTTGTAAACACAAGGCGCATCAACGTTTTGTTCAAAGCCATAAGATTTGATTGCAGTATCAAATCTCATGTTCCAGGATCTAGACGCTTGTTTTAACCCATAAATGCATCGTTTAAGCTTACAAACTTTTTGCTCTTGATCCTGAGCAATGAACCCTTCTGGCTGAGACATGTAGATACTTTCTTCAAGATTGTCATTCAGAAAAGCAGTCTTGACATCCATTTGCCATATTTCATAATCGTAAAACGTGGCAATGGATAAAAGTATCCGAATCGACTTCAACATGGCAACAGGGGAGAAGGTTTCCTCATAGTCAATCCCCTCCTGTTGGGTAAAACCCTTTGCCACAAGTCGTGCCTTAAAGGTCTGTACCTTTCCAGTAGGGTCTCGTTTTCTCTTGTAGATCGATTTGCACCCTATGGGTCTAACCCCTTCAGGTTGATCTACAAGATCCCATACTGAATTAAAATGCATGGAGTCAATTTCCAAGTCCATGGCTTTAATCTACTCGTTCTTGTCAATGTCATCCATTGCCTGTTTAAAGGTTAATGGATCCTTGATCCCGTCATCAGGTATGACGACTGGGGTTTCAGTTAAACCCAAATAGCGATCAGACTGTCTAACAACCCTCCCACTACGTCGAGGTTCTCTTATTTCTTGAGAAGGACGCGATTGACTCGAGGTGCCAGCATCATCAACAACTCTTGTTGATGTTTTTGTAGCTTCGTTAGATAGTTCACTTAAAACGACTTTACTTCGTGGCTTGTGGTCTCTGAGGTGGTCCTCTTCTAGGAATGTAGCATTTGTCGATACAAGTACTTTATTTTCCTGTGGATCGAAGAAGTATCCACCTCTCGTTTCTTTGGGATAGCCTACAAATAGGCAAAATCTAGAATGAGGCTCCAATTTCTTTGGGTTTGCCTCTAGCACGTATGTAGGACATCCCCAAATTCTGAAATGTCGTAAACTAGCTTTACGTCCTTTCCAGAGCTCAAACGGTGTTTCAGAAACACTCTTTGAGGGAACTACGTTCAAAATATAAACAACAGTTTCTACTGCATAACCCCAAAACGAGTTAGGCAACTGAGCATAACTCATCATCGAATGAACCATGTCCAACAAGGTTCTGTTTCTCCTTTCTGATACACCGTTTTGCTGAGGTGTACCAGGGGCTGAGAGTTGGGACATAATTCCATGCTCTATCAAATAGTCTTGAAAAATCGAGTCCATATACTCTCCACCTCGACTGGATCGAAGTGTTTTAATCGTCTTACCTAATAGGTTCTCAACCTCGATCTTGTACTCCTTGAACTTTTCAAAGGCTTAGAATAACCGCTACCGTAGGTCAGTCAGCTACTCCTACTCTGAATTGAGACAATCTCGGCCAAATACCATTACCAGAATAACTCTTACTCCAATAGTTATTAGCTAACGTTAATTTGGTTAAGACCATCTTGTAAGTGTTACCCATCATTTTCAGATCGCAGAGGACGACCCCAACAATGCCACCGTAGGGAAGAGCTAATGTTGGGAATGGCCCTAGGAAACCCTATCCATTTCTGGAGTTTGCGTTGTTCCGAATCCCATGCGCAAGCCCTCCGTAGGGTGATCGCTCCCAGGGAGACTCGCAGGCAGCTCATGGGAATCTCACGGTGCAACCTAATGATGGAGACCGTAGGATACGTTTGACACGTTTCCTTCACCCACTTACTATGAACACTTTCCCCATTCACCTTGATATTAACCCATGCAAACACCATCCGTATGGGGACGCTCCCAGGGTGCCTCGAGGCCAAGCATGGATCTCACGATGTGAACTCAGGGGGACGTGAGAGTAGAAACTTAATATGAACATTTCGTTTCTATACTTTTCCTCCCACTAAAGTGTCCTAAGGTTTTAGGGTCTATTACTTAGGTAAATTCCGGCTAAATGAATCTATCTAAGTCTATGCCTTATTAAACAAGGTCTTTGTACTAAATGTCTAGGTGAATTAAACTCTTTTAATAACCTAGTGACATTGCATGCTGGTAAGACTATGGTTAATTCAACTCAGGTTCCGGACCATTTGCCGGGAGAGTTCCCTTATAACCAAGGTCTTATGTCCTACTTACTCGAATTTTAAAACTATTTTAAAAAATCTAAGTAAGACATATTTCTAATCCTATTAGAAAAGGCGATCTTAAGTCTATTTCATTTTAAACCATTTAAAGAATGACAAGATTCTAAGATCCTATGTTAACATGCAACTCTTTGTTATAGGTTTTACGGTTTCTATTCATTAACATTTATAACCCTTATAACTTTTAATGAATTAACCCTATAACATGCTTTCTAATGGTGATTTAAAGCATATAACAATCAATCATTCAAGTTATAAACAAAGCACCATTTAGAAACAACCTATGTCTAGGTGTATAACCCTTTATACAACGATGTCTAGGTGAAAACACTTTAAAACCTCACATCGCTCACGCATGCTCATAAAACTCGAGTTAACTTAACTCAAGAACCGACTCGATGCCCAGGTATGAGGTGTTCCGTAAACCGTCAACTTAAATACCTCCAGCCTTAGACAACATCTTGTCGGGTGAGTTCTCTTGTAACTGTTGTTTTACAAGATATCGACCTAAACTATGCAAGTTGATCGATTTGGAGGTTCATTAACCTAAGTGAGCATGCACTTAATCTTGTTATAGATTTTAGATTTCTATCTCTTTTATAACAATTATAAAAACAATCCATAACAAGCCTAATTTGAATATAACAATTATAATCAAACTAAAGAAATTTCATGCTTCATGCCTGGTTAATGTTATCTTTTAATAAATATAACAATTATATGAATTAATCAATTTGGAAATTAACCATTCAAGCATGAATCTCCCTAAATCAATATAACATTTATATTAATAAACATGAAATTTCTTTTATGCATCAGTAATTATTAATAACTCTTATAATAATTGAATTAATGCATGATCATGTTTTCCTATGGTGGGGTTTTAAAACTATATGGCATGCTCATAATGCACATATAATTAATCTAATTTAATTATACATTCAACAATGCATAAATAAATAAAAAAACAACCTAAAGTGGATTGGTTTGGCAATTTTAAACAAGCAATTTAACTAATTATTACAATAATAATTATTAATAAAAGCTTGTAATGATCCCGAGCAACTCGAACCCCCCCCCCCCGAACCGTCCCTCCAATGATTGAACCGGGCTTGTAATAGGTGAAAAAAGGCTGAACCAGCTTGCTTCAGACCGAACTGGACCCAAATAAACCGCCTGAACCGAACCGGATTGAATTTTTCCAGAATCTGGAAAATCTGTTCTACAGCGTCGGGACGCTACATGAAGAGCGTCCCGACGCTCTCGCGACCAGCAGCTTCAGGTTCTGTTTTCTGCTTGCGTCTTCTCTAGATTTCTTCGATTTTACAGCCTATATGGACTCCATTGACTCTATAAAAATTACAAACCCTTGAACACACATTAATGCTCATACATTTCCGAGCAATTACTTTTGTCATGTTGAAAATCATCTCGAAACATACCTTTAATTATTCAAAATCAATTTCATATTTGATTTTACACTTTTAAACATGATTTTCATATCATCAAAATTGATTACGAATTACTTAAGACATGTTTTGGAGTGATTTTAAATATAACAAAAGTGATTTTAACCATTTCAAAATCACTCCAAATGCACTTTGCTAAATTTAGCACAATCAATTCTGAATTAGAGATAGCTTGCAGTATCCAAGAAAGAATTTATTATCTTTGGAAGTGTTGGTTGATTGTATATTTTAGGATGTTGATTGATTAGGTAACGACTGAGTATTCTGCTACTAAGAATGCATGATCTAAATGAATATGACATTCAGTGTTTAATTCATCTTGACTGGAATCTTTATTGAAGTATTTGTAAAAAGTTGGTGGTTCTTTCATACTTTCCTATTGATTTGTTACCATCATCTTCTAGGTGTTTTTTTAAATCTTTTATATAAAGCTATTTAGGAAATAGGTGGGTTGCTTCTATTGGTAGTGATTTGTTATTATTCATAAAATTAGTGCAGGACAGCCAATTTTAAATTTGCATTAATTAGTGGGTTTATGCTCGTTCAATTTGCCTTAACCTTATGTGTATCTTCTTATACGATTATTTGTATGTTTTGTTTCTTCTGCCTTACATATTATTCTTGTAATTTGGGTGTACATTTAGGCAATGTTGATCTTGGAACTGCTTGTGGCAAGTATTTCCGCGTCTCCTGCCTCAACATTATTGACCCAGGTACTACAAGTTGTTTTTGTTGGATTTTATGCCATAAAACTTGTAGATAGTGAATGTAAACAAATTGTATACTTGTTTCAATAAAGTGTTATTGAGTTTCTACAATAAAATGTTATTGTTAAATATTGCACAATTTGACCTAAATCCAATAAACTAAGATCCAAGGTTTTTTGTATGTAACTTGAACAAGTATGTGGGGACATACAGAGATCGATGTTAAAGTAACAACCTAAAAGGTCTATAGTACAAGGATAAGGCTAGGTACCTTATCCTGGTAACACTATGAGATACGACCCGCATTGTATTTGATACAGACGTATTGATCCAAAACGTCCATGTAGCAGACATGCGAGCGGGGGTATCCTATGCAATGAGTTTGCATAAGACCGGACCACGAAATAGTAAACCACTAAATGTAACACCGTTAACTAGTTAGGTTACTGTTTAAATAGGATGACCTAGGTAACTCAGTCTTAATCCTGAGTGTGTCATGAACTCCTTCTCACGAGGGATTGCCTTTGATTAGTATGGGTGAGAGTGGCCTGCACGCCGACTCAATAAGTCTACCTTCTTGGGGACAAGACCGAGTGGAGGGCTGGGGACATGACAACATAAGATGGAATTCACTCCTTCCCGCTTCCAGGAGAAGTAGATGAGTGTTCCCTTAAGAGGTGACTCCGGGTTTTGAACAAAGGGATCCCACGCCCTCTCACTGGCCCGAGAGGGACCTTCTGTTTACTGGTTGGACCATTAACATGTTGTTCATTAGAGGAGCACTGGTACTTAAGGAGCCAGAGGTAACACAGGGATAAAATGGTAATTTGACCCAACTGTAGTTACGAACACTCGTGAAGGATTGACTTACCGATATAGGTTTATATCCGTGGACACATAAATGTTCTACAGTGAGAAGAGTTCAGCTGTGGGTCTTTAGTGGAATGACCCACAGTTAATGAATATTGCTTAACCTGATTAATGAGTTTAATCAGTTAACCTCATATCATTGGAGCTTCTAATCTGTAGGTCCATTAGGTCCCCCTACTAGCTTGTAAAGAGTAATGAGGAACAATTGTATCTTGAGAGAATTTGAATAGTTCAAATTGATATTGGGAATTAAGTTAATTGTATGAGATACAAATTAATACAATGTATAGTGATGCATTAAAATATAAAGTCTAATTTGAGTTAAACTTTATTAAATTGAGAGATTAATATATTTGAAAGAGTTCAAATATATGTCTAATTAAATATATGATATTTAATTAGAAGATGAATTAATTAATCATGAATTAATTAATTATTCAATTTAGTTTAAATTAAATGAGATTTAATTAAACTATAGTCTATGAGGGAATTATTAGAATATGATTCTAATGAGTAATTAATTAAATATGGGTGATATTTAATTATAAAATTAATTAATTATTGGAATTAATTAATTGATTAATTTAATTGAATTAATTAAATGTGATTTAATTAAGTTAATTAAATTATATATTATGTGAGGAAATTACATTTAAATAAGATTTAAATGTGCATGAGATTAATTAATTAACATTTAATTAATTGATTTAATCAATTAATTAATTGATCTTGATCTAACAGTCAAGATTGTTTCCTAACCTCACATTAGGGTTTCCTCTCTTATAAAAGGAAAGGTTATGAGAACCCTAACCCTGAGATCTCATTCTAGCCTCCCTCACATATTCTCTCAAGAACTCTAGAGAGAATTTTTCTCTCCAAGAATTTTTCCTAATCAAGATTAGGTAGTCCCACAACTACGTTCCTAATCTCAGAGAATAGCAGGGTAGCCTCGTCGTGGTGTCCGTTTGAAGTATTCATAGTCGTCAACGGAGGTATGTTTTGCCAATGTATTGGTATTTTGTAGAACAAAATTAATTTACGAACGGTCTAATTGCTTCCGCTGTAACGGAATTGGGAATTCCAATCCACCAATTGGTATCAGAGCCGATCATATATCTAATCTTGTTTCTCTAAAATTTGCATTGGTTGTTGGTGGGGTTGATTTATGCATTTGATGCATGGTGATTTGCTAGTCGATGTTTTGAGTTTTTGGCATTAGATTTTGCAATTTTTTTTATTTGATCAATGTAAGGGGCCTGGTGTTTTGGGCGTTTTGTTGCAAATCGAGTCCGTAAGTTAGTGTCTATCGATTGTGGTTGTTTTTCTGTGAATATCAGTGAAGATTGGGGCCAAATCGGACTGTTTTGACGCTGGAAATCGAGATTTCTGGGTAAGGCCGAGAGCCAGCGTCGAGACTCTACTCAACAGCGTCTCGACGCTGGTGGAAAATAATGAAAACGAGCAGAAACACGCATTCCTAACAAAATAAAGAAAACAAAAATCAAATGAGTCACGTGAAGCACGCTTGTGGCTGCGTAGGTTGAATCAGTGTTGCGTGGATAGGAGGGCAAGGGTTCGAGTCTGGACATGGGCATTGAGCGCATCATTATTTTTTCGCTAAGTTCGTGGGTCGTGATATGCGTGGGCTGTTGTTTAATATTTTGTGAGCCGTGGTATTAATTAGAGCAGTTGGTTTGGTCCGCCGGCTGTCACACTTGGTTCAACCCGGTTTATTGAACTTTGACCGATTCTTGACCGGTTCAAGGTGGTTCAACGCGGTCTGGGCATTTGTTGACTGATTCCAGCGGGTTTTGACCCGGTTCGTGCAGTCTGGGTGAATTTTCGGCCGGTTCAGCGTAATTTGGGACAGTTCAAGCTTATTTGAAGCTGGTTTTGCACGGTTCAGCATGGTTTAGATCATTTTTCCGTCGGTTCAAAGCGTTTGGATGCGGTTTGAGGCTATTTTGAGCTTGTTCACAGGATAGGACTTAGATAGATTAATTATTGTAATTTTTCTATTGTTTTGAGTCTTAGGATGCCAAAACCCGTCTACTTAGCTATTTAATTGCTTTATGAATATCATATAGTATTTAAATCCCACCATAGGTTAAGCATATCCATGCATATTTAATTATAATTGTTATAATATAAGTATTATGCATGAATTTAATTTTCATGGGTATTTAATATAAATTGTTATGATTAAATGGATGAAAATTGAGAAGCATTGAGCATGAAATTACTTTAGTAAAAATAAAAAAAGTTATATTTATGAAAGTAATTTATTTGCTTATTTATTTTTATGAGCAATTAATATAAAGTGTTATGTTAAGGTATAAAAATGTGAATGCTTATTTTAATTTTCTAAGGTAATTAATTTAAGAGTTAGATTGATTAAAGAAAATTAATTTGCATTGAGCATGAAATTACTTTAGTTTAAAAATATAAGAGTTATATTTATATTAGTAATTTACTTGCTTAATTTTCATGAGCTATTAATATAAATGTTATGTTAATGTATGAAAATGGTAATGCTTAATTTTAATTTTCTTGTATAATTAATTTAAGAGTTAAGTTAATTAAAAGGAAATTAAATTGCATTGAGCATGACATTACCTTAGATTAATATAATTGTTATATTTTTGGTATGTCATGTATGGTAATGTATGGTTTTATAAATTAATTAGAATTTGATTGTTAATTTATTCACCATAGTAGCATGTTATAGGGTTAATTCATTAAAATTTATAATAGTTATAAAATTAATGAATAGAAACCGTTAACCTATAACAAAGAATTGGATGCAAACATAGGATCTTAGGATAAGTGTATTAATTTTAAAATGTTTAAAATTAATTAGACCTAAGATCACATTTCTAATAGGATTAGAATTATTCTTACTTTGAATTAAAATTAGTTTTAATTGACTAAGTAGGAAAAACATTACTATGATTATAAGGGAACTCCACCGGTTAAGTTCTGTCTAAGGCTTACCTGGGAACTGACCCGGAATACCGGAGTTGAATTAATCATAGTTAAATGTTAGCATGCAATGTCACTAGGTTTATTAAAAGAGTTTAATACACCTAGATCTTTAGAGTAAAGATTTTACATTACTGTGGTTATAAGGGAACTCTCTCGATAAAGTTCTGTCTAAGGCTGGGGGTACTTAAGATGACGGTTTACGGAACACCTCCTACCTGGGAACTGACCCGAACCTTGAGTTGAATTAACCATAGTAATGTTGACTTGCAATGTTGGGTTTATTAAAAGAAGTTTAATTCACCTAAAACATGGCGGTTGAATCCTTTCCATAATTGTTATAATAGGATCAGGCTTAGATAGATTGACTTAGCCGAATTTTATCTAAGTTAAACAACCCTAAATTAACCTTAGGACATTTGTAGTGGGAGGAAAATTACAAAACGAGATTTAAATCAAGTTTTGCTCCTATGTCCCTATATTCACAACGTGAGGTTCATGCTTGGCTTCGAGTCGCCTTAGGAGCGACCTCCCTTCGGAAAGTGTTTGCATGAATCAATAACAAGGTGAATGGGAAAAATGTCTAGAGTAAGTGGGAGCGGGACACGTGTCAACGTATCCCTCGGTCTCCGCCCCTAGTTCACACCGTGAGAGTCCTATGATCCGCCTACAGGTTGTCCTGGCGCAACCATCCCTTCGAAGGGCCTGATCATAGGATTCAGAACATCGTGAACTCCTGAATAGGATAGGAACTCTTAGGCTAATTACCAACAGTTGTCTTTCCCTTCAGTAGCCTGTTGATGCATGCTTCTGAGATCTGAAAGTGGGAGTGTTACACTTACGGGGATGAGTTAAATGTGTGAACTAATCCTTGACTGAACAACGGTAACTAAACGCTAACGGAATATGAGTTATTCTGGTGTTAGAGTTTGGTTGAGATTGTCTCAATTTAGAGGAGAAGTAGCTGACCACCCTTCGGTGGCTGTTGTTCTAAACCTTTGAAGTATTGTTGCAAAAACCAAATCAATAGTTTTATAGGGTTTCTTTGATTGCTTATTTGTTTTTGCAGAATTTGATTGGATTATTTGTAATGGGTTAGTGCTATTAATAATACAAGTAATTTGTTACTTCAGCAATTATATAATAATTTTATGTGTATTGTCTTACGTCATTTTATAAATAACGGTAATACAACAAGCTTAAACGACACATTGTGGTAAATAAGTCTAGGATTATTCTTAATTGAGGAATGTCCTCATGCCCCATATGTTTAATTCATTAACACTACAAGAAAAACAGTGTTACATGACATTTGGGTTTTTTAATTAGTTGACATTTTTAAGAAAAAATGTCAAGACTTATGTAATTTTAACAAAAAAAATGTCAAGACTTATGTACTTTTAACGAAAAAACGTCAAGAAAAATACAAAAACACGGAGTTTTATGATTTTTTTCGGATTTTTTTACGCTAAGGAAGACTTGATATTTTAAAAATGTCAAGAATAATGAAATTTCTTTTAATTTAATATAGGGCTTTTTCAAAATTAGGGCTTTTTTATCAGTATTTTCTCCAACACGCCGCACGCCCCTCTCTCTCCCGAAAATCGCCGCACGCCCCCTCCCTCTCGCGACCTCCGTAGACGCCCAGACCGTTCAGCCTCAGCATCTTCTTCGCGACCTCCGTAGACTCCATAGACGCCCAGACCCCGACATCTTCTTCGCGACGGCCTTCGCGACCTTCGCAGACACCCAGACGCCGACATCTTCTTCGCGACGGCCTTCGCGACCTCCGCAGACACCCAGACACCGGCGACACCCAGACGCGACCTTTGTAGACACCCTAACATTGTGGAGTCATTGTGTGTCATTGTCACGGTAGATAGCCTCCTACAATCAATATGAATTGTCTAAATATGACATTTCTTATGTAGAACAGGTATATTGATGAAGATCAACTAGTTATAAAGTTTAAAGAAGCATGATCCAGACTTGAAATGGCCTGACATTGTGGAGTCTTGGGAATCCCTAACAGCAGGATCTACCCAACTTCTAAAAGGAACATCAATATATTTGATAGGGGATTCGACAGATATTAACCAAAGAGTTGCTCATGAACTAGCAGTTGGACTTGGGTATAGTTCTTTTTCTGTCTTGGGTCATTTTCATTTTCCAATGTTCAAAGTTGATAATGGTTATCACGCCAATTGTTGGTTTATTTGCAATAACTGATTATATGCTTTCAAGGTAGTGTATATCAACTGAATTGTGACCTTGTAATGTATATAGCTTACAACTTAAACAAGGAAAATATTTTATGGCAAGATAGAGCCTACTTCATCAATTATCTTAAGCAAGACAAACATTAACTTCCTTTATTCAATTATTACCATCTAAAACTTAGAAATTTATGCCCTTTCTAGAATTGTTCCTAGAACTTCCATCTGATAAATTTTTACTCGAATGATCTCAGGTATACTCCACTGAGTACAAAAGAACTGTTGGAAACGTTTTCCAAGCAGACCATTGATTCATGTAAGTACTTTTGACCCGGAACATGCTTTAATGTTACTAATCACTGTCAAGATCCTCTAACTTTTTTTTCCCATTACACATTACACTATAATCACCTTCGCATTAATTTGGTCTATATTGATTATGAGATCAAAAGTGTTATGTACCAGTTACTTTGTTTCTTTTTTCTTTTTTATTTTTAAAATGTCGAATGGAAGGTCCTCACAAGAAAAGAGGCTACCGAGCCAAAAGGGAACTGCAGAAGCTTACATAAAAGATCCCCAACTTTTGGTAACAAGAAATAAAATGTAATCACAAAATAAATATGAATTAAGAGTCCAAAAGAAGAGATGACTCAAAATCTGAATTGTGTCACTCCTCATTCAACTTCTTCCTTTTCTCCTTCATGAAGCGAGGACTCGAAACTTCTTCCTGCATCATCTCCGTTGAACAAACCAAACTCTACCAAGAAATCCCACTTTATAAACGTGGAAGGGCCCATGAACTATGATTCAAATCCTCTGCCATTCTCCTAGTCCTACAAAAAACACACCAACTAAGAACCAACGACAAAAGAGGAGCTATGGTATTGATTCTTAGGTCTAAGAGCCCAGCAAAGAGGTGCATACTCTTTTGAATTTTCAATTTCCACAAAGTAAAGAAGAATTTCTTGTTTGAAGAAGTCAGGAAAAACACCAACCGACTGGTTAAGAGGAAAAAAGGGAGGCTAGCTCCTCGATCTCACAACTGCTGGGTGCCCTTTTAGTGAATCATAGATGAGACTAAGCGATTTTTGGAGATGACTATTGTCGAACCACTCTAAGTTGGCTTGGTCAATAAGGATCATGTAAATAATGAATGACTTAGAAGGAACGAGTTCAAGTCATGATGGTCACTTATTTAGGATTTAATATCTTGCCGGTTATCTTAGAAACCAAATGTAGGTTGAGTTTGACATTGATTTTGAAGCTATAAAAAGTGATCGTAAAAGAACTTTGATTGTTTTTAGTATTTGGTAAAACTGGTCCTAAATTAATTAAGTACCTTTTCAATTATGTTGATTTATAAAATTCAATTAATAGTTGCTTTTCAAATTAGCTTTCCTAAAAATAGGGTGGATTTGCTAACTAACTATTTATCCTCCCATACCTCTACATTGTTGAGAACTAATTCACTTAGTTTATATTTTAAATTTAATTTGTAGCTTCTATTATCTTTCTTTAATTCAATTGAATATATTTTTCTTACTTTTTTTTATTATATAAATTGAAATAACATCTTTCTCTCATTTATACTACTTGAATTTGTTTATGCCTGAAAATCAATTTGTGTCGTCGTCTACTGCTTTGTAAGCTATTAAAATGTTCCCCTATTTTAAGAAATATCCTGAATAGTTGGTCTTCTTAGGGTGAAAGGATGTAGAAAGAGTTTCAGTCTTAGTTTCAAATTAAAACATGTAACCATATTGAAATCCATAATTGGGGAACTCAAAACAGAAAATTAAATGAAAAATAAATGAGAGAACCATTTATTAAATAAATGAAGGACCACCCCGTACAAAACAAGATAATAAAATGAGCAACAACTCCATAAGACCATATAATAAAAGTAACACGCCTCTAAAATGAAAATAACAAATAACATATGGTTGTTGGCCTTCTGACCTTAATTAGAAAAGAAATACAAGTGGCGACTATAATTGGATATGAATTATATTGATCTAACTTGTGAAGATACCAGCTATAAGATGTTTTGTTGCAAATGTTTTGCTCTTTTTTTCATTTATTTTCGGTGAAAAATCAACTAGCATATTGAGGAATTAGATGAATTTGCTTGCTGATCTATTTTGATCCCTTTGCACTGAGTTTCCACATTGTCTAGTTTATCCTTTTTGTTGTTTACTTACAAAAACTTATGTAATTGACCTCTTTTCAATTAATTGTTTGTTTTAGTTGCTTACAAAGAGTAGCAATCATTTTATTTTTTATTTATCTTTTCTTACTAGATTTACAATTATGGATAAATCATGGATGAACAATAGTAGATTATCCAAAGATTTTGAGTTGGGTGTGGAAAACTTCATCAAATTTGGATTTTCTAATACAAATAGTACTTCTATTCGCTTTTCTTGTTTTGGTATTGCAGTGCCCTTTACAAGTGGGAAATGTTGAATGTGGATATTATGTGATGAGATATATGAGAGATATCATGACTAAAAGAAGCACCTTAATCACAGATTCGGTATGTTTATTATTTTGGTTTGTAATATATAGTTCAAATAGAAAGTATTATTGATCATCTAAATAATATTTGACTCTTAATGTTAATTTATAGATTGATACAAGGAACTCATACTCGCAATTTGAGCTAGATGAGGTGCGTGTAAAGTGGGCTGAATTTTTAGGTCGCTACATCTGATGGCGACTACTTTGAAATGGTTCATTTGAATTTTTTGGGTAGCTACATAGGTGCGCGATATACTTTTTTGTGTAAATGTTTGTTGTTTAAAGTGGAAATTGTAGGTTGACAAAATTTCTCATTTTGAAGATATGGTGGAAATTGGTGTAAAGTTCTTCATTTTGGAATTGTCCAAATGGAAGTTGATAGGTCTTGTAATTTTTGGAATTGTTCATATGGGTTGATAGTTGTTGTTGGGTTTAATGTCCTATAAAAACTCGTAGTTTGTAAATCATTAAACATATTCTATTTTCAATAAAGACGTTATTGAGGTTATTCAGTAATAGATGTTATTGAATATGTAAATTGCGTATGATTAACCTAAATCCAATAAACTAAGATCCTTGACTATAAAATGAATACTCGAACTATATGTAGGGAAATATCGTAGGATCAAGTTCAAGTTTATAGTCAAAATAGTCTATAGTATAAGGATATGGTTGGGTGCCTTATCCTGGTGACACTATGGACGCGACCCACTTTGTATTAAGTACAAACGATGAGATCCTAAGTCGTTCATGTGGAGACATGCGAGTGGGGGCGTCCTATGCAATGAGTTTGCATAAGACAGGACCACGAAATAAGTCACTTTCTCTTTATAACGTCGTTTACTGAAGAAACTGACTATTTCTCATAGATGACCTAGGTAACTCGTTCTTAATCCTGAGCTAACTATGAACTCCTGTCTATACGAGATTATCCTTTGATCTGCATGGGTGAGAGTGGCCAGCATCGCCGACTCAACAAGCCTACTAGTTTGGGGATGAGATCGAATAGATAGCTGGGGACATAGTTTTGCAAGACGGAATTCACTCCTACCCAATTCAGGGATAGCAGAGAGGTTGTTCTCTTAAGTACTAACTCCAGGACTTGAACAAAGGGCCCCACCCTCTCGTTGGATCGAGAGGGACTTAGGTTTGATGGTTGGACCACAAACCGATTGTTCATTAGAGGATTAGTGGAACTTAAGGAACAAGAAGTACTATAGGGGTAAAACGGTTATTTGACCTAGCTATAGCTACGAACAACCTGTGAAGGAACGACTTACTGAACATGGTTAAATCAAGTGGACGGAAACATATCTATAGTGAGGGGAGTGCGACTATCGAGCTATAGTGGAGTGTCCCGGTAGTTAACGAATGTTGGCCAGCTTAGATAATGAGATTAGTCGGCTAGCCTCGAATCGTTGGAGCCCATGATCTATAGGTCCATTAGGTCCCTCTACTAGCTCATATCGGATTAAAACCTAGAACATATTGATAGGAATCTTTGAATTGTTCAAAATCGGGAAATAGGGAATTATCGTAAAATTGTGTTCGACACAATAATTTAATTATGAATTAAATTAGAAAATGAGAGATAATGTATTTAAAAGGGTTTAAATACAATATACATGAATTGAGATTCATATATAAAGAATTCACAATAAAAGGATGATTAATTTGATTAATCATTTACAATTTGTGAGGCAAGCTTCAAAATTGAATTCTTGATTAATTTCAATTAAGAATTGAAATTAATATCATTCATGCTGAAAATATAATTGATTTTGAATCAAAAGTAAGTGGAAAAACTTGGAAATCCACTCTTGCATGAAGACTCAAAGTGGAATTACACCACATTCATGCAATAGTGCATGTTGTGTTGCTTGAACACCTAGCTTCCACTTTCACCATCAAGACCACCAAGTGTCTTGCATTTTGAAGGTCCTTCTTGCATGGATTCTGTCTATATATAGAGGAAGAATCAGATTGTGAAAAGATACAACATTTACCTTAATGTTATGCTACTGAATTTATTCCTCAATCACTCTCTCATCTCATATCTCCATAGAGCTTGAACCTTCAAGCATTCCCTTCCCATTCCCTATCACTATAGACTCCCACAAGTCGTTCTCGGCCCGGAGAATAGTAGAGAAGACTCTAGAGGTTGTCCAAGGAGCATTGGAGAGGATAACACCACAAGGAGTTCCATATAAGAGAGCTACAAAGGTTGGTGTTCTCTAACTCTCTTTTCTGCCTTTTCTAGAACATGCATGCTTTAGGAGTAAAATTGAATGTCTTAAGTGCTTTCGATCTTCAATTGCTTCCGCATGTGTAATATGTACACCTTCAGTTGTAATTTTGGAATTGTTTATATGGAGGTTGTTCATTTTGTAATGTTGAAAAGAAAGCAAGGTGAGATTCAAGCTTTACAAGAGAAGATAGCTTGAGAGTTCTCAGCGCATGCCTTTGCAATACAAGGATGAAGTCTTTTATAGACTCCGGACTTAAATTAAAATTGAATGCGGAAAATTAAAAGATAAGATCGAATCATCAGGACAGGACCCCTGACAGATTCGTCTTTTTGAAAAGTAATAATGACAAAATTGAAAAATTAAATCTAAATTATTATTCCGACAGGACAGGACCCCTGACCGGATAGACGTGACTTAAAGAAAAATAATTAAAGCAAATAATTACAAAAGACAAAATAAGATAAGATAAAAAGATAAGATATCATGTCTGCCACTTTACAACTGTTGAAGATGCTTCAGCTTTATCTCTTTTTAGTAGATAAGATTCTTTATCTTGTCGGCTGAATTATTAGCTCCAATCCTAACCCTCGATCACCCTAGGCGGATTATAGGCTAAACCCGGACTTACATCATCATCTGCCGGTAAACGCCAAACTAGGTCCTCACGATCTAGGAAAGTTGCTAACAATCTTTGCCTTCAAAACATCGAAGTCTTGTATCTTTATCGTACTGCTGCTTCATCTTCTAAGGCTGTGCTTTGGCAGAAATGTATTTACAGTGCAAACTGGAATAATTACAGAGTTTACACCTTTTAGATCTAGAGAGGAGAATTTACAACATTTTTTTTTTTAATTGACGGAATTACTTCCTTTTGAAGTATTCCTGAAATGCTGACTGCTTCTATGTGAAACAGGATTATTTGACTCGGAGCTCACATGGGTTGTGAGTCGAGGAACGGGTCGTCCAGATCGTAATCCGGATCTTCGTCTTCTTCTTCTTGAGCAGAAGAAGCTGGAGATGCGTTTGAAGCCGCCATCTGGAGGATTCTTTGGAAGTCTGCATCAGATGTGGTCTGAGCGAGAGCTGCAAGGAGCTTTGATTTGTCGTTGAGAAATTCTGCATTTCTCTTGATGTCGATATCCTGAAGATATCCATTTGCTGCAAACCACTCTTTAACCTTGTTGAGGGTTGCATTTTGAAAATTGTATTTGTCCCACCATTTGATCTTTAGGATCTTGGTGACTGTTTTGTATTGTGGTTGATTGCTGGTTGAGAAGTTCCAGCAAAAAATCCACGGAACTTGAAAGTATAAACAGAATCTCATGGAATTATGAAATGCTGTTTTATGAATATTCCTTGCAAAATGATAGTATGATTCTTGCAAGGGAGTTGGTAAAATATCATCCGTAAGACCGAATGTATTCCACCATTGAATAAACCACAAAGGAAATGTGATTTTGTATGCATTTTGACAGAAGGATATAAACCAAGAATGTTTGAAGTGGGAATACCACATAACATTATACCAGGCTCTTATGTAGTCCCGATATGAATACGTTTGTGGTACAAATGGCTTTGAGAAAGATTTGTCGGTGTATAAACCTTGATTCCAGTGGGTTGGATTCAAGACCTTGAAAATCTTGAATTTTGAATAGGCTATTTTGGAGGGATCGTTTTTGTCAGGTATATGAGTTATCTCGGCCGACTTGGTGTCAACGAGAATGAACTCATAGAAAGTTCTGGTTTTGTTCAGATCCTCAGGCATGAAATTGAAGCCTGCAGGATACATATTTGAAATGGTCTCTTCAAGATTGAGACCTTGAAATTCAGGTTCTATGATGGGTTCATAGATAACCTGGGATTTTTGAAAATAACCTTTAATCTCTGGGCGAGGTACAAACCTCTTTTCCGGTGTTACCGCCGCAGAGTAGGTTGAGGAAGATGGGATTGATGATCCCACGACTGAAGAGGGAGAGACAGGAGGTCTCAATTGAACAATTCCGCCTGAAGGACGGACGAGATTGGCAGAAGGCCGTGGAGGTGGAGTTGATGACTCCATTGGAGGCATAGGGCGTACACCGCCTTGCCTTGATCTGGAACGGGTTACCGGAGTAAACCCTAATTCCATAGCATATTGATCTGCACTCATGGGAGGAGGAGCAGAGGAGGAAGAAGTTGGGCGACTGCCCCTTGAAGAGGAGGCTCTGCCTCTTGCTTCACTCATTCACTCTTTTTCTTTTCTTTGGCAGAAGGGAGAGAGAGAGGAGAGAGTTTTGGAGTTAGAAACTCCCTTGAGAGATAATCAGCAAGGGGGTTTTCAGTTCCTTTTATAGGCAAAATTTTGAAATCAAAGCATGAAAGAATTGCTTGCCATCTGGCAAAGATTTGTTTTGAAACAAGATTTTTAACATCTTTTTCTAAAACGAATTTGGAAGCTTGAGAATCAGTTTTGATGGTAAAATTTTTGTTTATCAAATCTCCTTGAAATTTTTGAACACAGAGTACTATAGCTAGTAACTCTTTTTTGACTGTTGAGTAATTCTTTTGGGTGTCATTCCAAATTCCTGAATGGAATCGGATAATTGATTCTTTCTTATCAACACACTGTTTTAGGATTCCTCCATATCCAATGTCTGATGCATCTGTCTCTACGATCAGATGTGCTTTTGGATTGATAAGACTTAAACAGGGAAGTGATTTGACTAAAGCTTTTATCTTTTGGACAGCTTTAGTATGCTCATTGGACCACGGCTTTGGATTTTTCCTAAGCCTTTGAAAAAGCGGTTTGCAAATGGGTCTGAGGTTTTGAATAAAATCAGACACATAATTGAGACAGCCCAAGAACCTTTGAAGTTGGGTTTTTTCTGTAATTTGGTCCGGAAAATTTGAAGCAAAGTTTATGGACCTTTGAATTGGTTTGATCAGGCCCATGTTGATATTAAAGCCCAAAAATTTAATCTGGGTTTGAAAAAGTTTGACTTTTGGTAGAGAGACTACCAAACCATTTTGTTTAACAACTTTGATAAATATCTCCAAATGTTTGAAATGTTGATCGATGCTTGAGGAGAAAACCAAGACATCGTCTATGTAAACTATTGTAAAATCTTGAAAATCATTGAAAATATCATTCATGATTTTTTGAAACTCTGATGGGGCATTCTTTAGCCCAAATGGCATGACATTCCATTCGTATTGTCCGAATGGCACATTGAAAGCGGTTTTATATTTATCCTTTTCGGAAATTTGAATTTGCCAGAAACCTGACTTCATGTCAAATTTCGAAAATACTTTTGCTTTTGAAAACCTTTTTAAACGGTCTTGTTTATTTGGAATTGGATATCTAATCCATTCCAAAACTTTGTTTAAGGGCTTGTAGTTGATAACTAACCTTGGCACACCACGCTCCTGTTCGGCTGCGTTGTTGACATAGAATGCTGCACATGACCATGGGCTTTTGGATGGTCGGATCAGCTTCTTATTGAGCAAATCCTGTATTTCCTTTTTACAGAATGTTAGTAAATCCGAATTCATTTGAATTGGTCTGGCCTTTGTTGGAATTTTTGATTCATCAAAATCTTTTGAGTAAGGAAGTTGAACAATGTGTTTTTTCCTTGCCCAAAAAGCATTTGGTAAATTTGAACAAATCTCTTTTTCAATTTTGTTTTCTAAATCTTTGATTTTGACAATAACCGAAGGATGTTTGAGGTTTTCATCAATCTTTTTATAACTGATGTCCTCTTTGAGAAAAGAAATCTGTTTTTGTTTTTGCCGAATTTCATTTAAACTCACTTCCATAAAATCAACTGGAAGGATTGGGCAAATAAATTCAAAAGTTATTTCTGAACCGGCAAAATTTGAAACCAAACCGTTTTCGGTTATTTTAATAGGATAGAGTTGTGTTAGGAATGGGGTTCCTAAGATCAACTCTTGTTTGAGGTCTTTGACCAAAAGAAATGAGCAAACAATACATATGTCATTGTTGCAAATATGGGCATTTGAAAGTTTATACTGCACGCAAAGACGCTGGCCATTGGCACTGTTAAGTCTTTGTGTGGTTTTTTCAAAATATTATGTAGGGATGAGTCCCTGTTGAATACAGTTTTGATCTGCCCCTGAATCAATTAGGGCTTTGACCGTGATTTGAAAATCTTCAATTTTTAGGGTAATCATTGAATACCATTTTTGAAATTGAGATTTTGTAATTTGATTAAGAAGAAAATCTTTTTCTTCGTCATTGGAAATCAAGGGTTTTGTTTTGAGATTGTTAATCTCTATTTTGATCAAATCTATTTCGATTTTGCTTTTTTCTATTTCTTTCTTGAGATTGTTGATTTCAAATTGAAGATCTTGAATAGAAGAAGGTTGAGGATCAGATTTCGGTTTGAAGAAATCATCTCTTTGAAGAATCTGGGAAAGAGAGGGTTGCTCAACAACCTTTTCTCTGAACTCAGAAGTTCTTTGAGAAGACAAAGACTGCTTGAGGGTTTTCAGAATTGTCTTCTTCATTTCCTTATCCTCTATATGGTCTATAGAGTTAAAGAGAACTTCTTGTTCTAGTGAAGGACATTTATGCATTGTCCTTCACAATCCTTTTTACAAGCTTTGATGCCTTCAGATTCTTTGCTCTGGCTATCGCTAGAGATTTCTGAATCTGTGTCGTCGAATTGAAATTCGTTCAATTCTTGATCAGAGCTATCATAGATAGAAGAATACTCTTCTTCTATATCCAGCTCATTGATTCTAAGGTTGGGACATCTATTTGCATAGTGTCCTTCCTTTCGACATTTAAAACAAAAGGTTTTTCCCTTTGTCTTAAAGGCAGCTTGCCTTGGTCTGGGTTGATCCCGAGATTGTCTTTTCTTGAATCGAGGATTGGGATTGTATTGCCTTTTAGGGAAATACTTCCTCGATTGCCTCTGGAAATTCTGAGGTCTTTCGAATTGATTTTTGTAAAACCTTCGACTATTACGCCGTCGGATCATTTTGTTAGCAGAGCGGTTTGGTTCTTCCAAACGCTCGCAACCATATTGAGAGCAAAGGGCTTTCATATCTCTGAGCCTGCTCTTATCATCTCTTTGGACTTTGCGCTGAACTTTTATTTCATTGCAAATTTGAAGTCCGCAGTTGATGACATATGATGTAAGATCACCATATGTTAGATTGTTCCATTCAATTTTTCCATTATACCGTTCCTTCAGGGTCATATAAACTCTTTCAGAAACGTAATTTGGAAGGCCATCCAGAAATTTTTCTTTCCAGTGGCTCCAGTCTGGATCTTTCATATAGAAGACCCTGGAAATGAACATATCCTTGTACCAATTGAAGTTGGCCAAGTTTTTGCATCTAAGATTTTTGAGAATTGTTCTCTGAGTGTCATCAGGCTTCACATTATGGGCTGTTGTGAAGTTCCAAGAGATAGCATAGACCAGTGCCTCAATGGCATCTTCCTGATCTACCTCTTCTTCTATGATGACCTTTTTTGGAGAAGATTTGGATGATTCAGGTTTAGTAATAGGTTCTCCGCCTATTCTAATCCCTGGATCGGCTTTGATATCGGGAACTTCTCTAGTTCTTTTGACTCTGGTGGTGTGGGTCTTGATCTCATTTCTAAGAGCAGGACTAAGGCAATCCCACCATGCTTTGAGGACACCTGTGAATCCATTAACAAGAGTAGCACAGGCGACATGATTTGTATTACCATTCTCCTGGTAAGAGGTTGCAGCAATGAGCATCTTAGATAGCATATCTTGTATTTGCCTATCTGATCTTCCATCTAGATTCCATATCACGATGGATTGCCCATCAAACTGTTTGACTTTTCCGAACTTATGACTTTGTTCGTAATTGAGGTCAGGCATGGAAGGCCTATGGTACCAGTTTATTCTATCACCTGGATTATAACCCAGTTTGTTTAGAGATGGAGGGTCTTCTAAGTGAAGACCTTTAAGCTGGTCAATAATTGAATCAATATCTTCACTATCTGTATCATCAAGGGTGTTAAGCTGATTTGAGCTTTCACCTTTTGAGATGGCAGATAGCTTTCTGTCGATTTCCTCCAAAAGTCTTGTCTTTGGAGTTCTTAGATTGACTGAACATTGGTTTAACGGGCGCTGGAGGAGGATCAATTAATTCCTCTAGCCGATAAACTTGTTCAGCTATTGAGGTAAGCATCCGATTTGAGAAGTTGTTTTGACATTGGATGCTCTTGATTTCCTTGTTAGTTGGAGGTTGAGCTTCCTCGCTTTCTCTAACAAGTTGGAAAGGTTTGGCGACAATCCTTTCATGGTAGAAACTGTCGAATTCGACGTCTTCCATGGGAGGAAAGTTACCTTGAATTTCACCTCTCCTGGCGGTTTTCCACCTTTCCTTTTCTCGAATGGCACAAATATGGGAAAATTCATCCCTTTGATTGAACCATCTGAAAAAGGAAATATGCTCTTGAAGTTTATCAAGGACTTTGAAATACTCTTCTTTGAATGCTTTCCTCTGCTCGGCAGAGTAAGTTGCAAAGAAGTGTTTTCTAGCTTCCTTGTTTTCAACCTGGTATCAGAGCCATTCAATAAAGATCAATTTATTCAATTTCTGAGTGTTCAATTGTTGATTTCAAATTTTTTTCGGGGGGAGAGGAGATCTATTCCAGAGAATCATCTTTCATAAGTTCATTCCGTAAACTTCGAGCTCAAAAACTATCTTCAAAGAAGAGATCGTCAAAAGCGATTTACTTTCATTTACTCCAAAGGACCGTTGCGAAGGACTGTTGCCGGTTGGTGGTCCCGGTTGTAAGACGCAAAAGAGCGCGGTGAATCCGTTGGTCAGCCTTCCTCGCCTTCACGCCAGAAGAGTAAGTAAAGGTAAAAATCTTTTGATTATCAATTCAAAGAAAATAGTTTTCGTTCTCAAAGCTTACTGTTTGAAATTTTTGAAAAATGTTTTTCTTGAATTAATCAATGTCTCTTCTAAAGAAAATTCTTTTCAAAACTCTTCCCTCAAAACCTGCTCCCTCAAAGGAGCTAACTCAAAATGAAATTGAGGACCAGCATATGGCCTCATCCGGCTCTGACATCTCAAACGAAGCTTTGCATATAGCAAAGATCGAAAACAATCTTCAAGCATGGGGATTGCCCAAGCTTGACAACAAAACAATCTACATGCACAATACGTTCAACTTCAAAGAACAACACTGCATAAAGATTGTTGAGCGAAAAATTCCAGTCTATGGAAATATTGATTCAATTCAGTTATTCCCAAAAGACGATATTCTCAAACACAGAAAAGACTTTCAGTTCCTTCATATCGGAGCTGTTCAAGTCGCACTTCGTCCAATGTTCAGAACGGGCCTCGATACCCCTGTTCTTGCAATCCTGAGAGATAGACGTCACAAAGACTTCTCTAACTCTCTCCTCGGTATCATTGAATCAAATCTTGCCGATGGACCGGTATATTTCAATTGCTTTCCAAACTTTATGGTGGCATTAGATGACCCCCATATCCTCAAAACCTTAACCCTGGAAGTTACGGGAAAAGGTCTGAATCTTGAAGAAGGAGTCAAGAAGATGACACTTCTATACAAGATTACCTATAAAACCCTTACTTCCTCAATGGAACCAAAAGCATTGGTACAATCCCCTAAAGGGAAAACCATGCTTATCGAAACCAACATCAATAAATCCTCTGTCAGTGTCCCAAAGATGCTTTCATGGGATAGCCTTACCAAAAACCCTTCTTGGACCATTGAAAATGCCTTCGTCCCCAAGAAGAAAGAAAAGGAACTCTCTCACATCATTGAGCATCCAGATGGGAGAGTAGAAATCAAGTTCGATGAGGAAGAACCTCGTTTCCCGATCTTGAAGGAAAACATGAACAAAAAGGAGTTCATGAGTTCCAGACCAAGCACCTCTGGAATCAGACCAGAGTCTCTTCAAAGTATTGGAAGATCTGGCTCACTTAGAGTCAAATCCGTAAGATTGGAAGAAGGAATTCCAAACTTCCAATACGAAGAAGAAAAACCTCCTTCTCCTTCGCAAACCGACATGGAAACAGAATCTGTTTTCAAAAGTCAATTGAATGTTATCATCGCTGATAACGAATTCAAAGTCGATAAAGAAGCCCTCCAAAAGGAATTCATGGCGGATGAAAACAAGGAAGCTAGAAAACACTTCTTTGCAACTTACTCTGCCGAGCAGAGGAAAGCATTCAAAGAAGAGTATTTCAAAGTCCTTGATAAACTTCAAGAGCATATTTCCTTTTTCAGATGGTTCAATCAAAGGGATGAATTTTCCCATAATATACATGAATTGAGATTCATATATAAAGAATTCACAATAAAAGGATGATTAATTTGATTAATCATTTACAATTTGTGAGGCAAGCTTCAAAATTGAATTTGTGATTAATTTCAATTAAGAATTGAAATTAATATCATTCATGCTGAAAATATAATTGATTTTGAATCAAAAGTAAGTGGAAAAACTTGGAAATCCACTCTTGCATGAAGACTCAAAGTGGAATTACACCACATTCATGCAATAGTGCATGTTGTGTTGCTTGAACACCTAGCTTCCACTTTCACCATCAAGACCACCAAGTGTCTTGCATTTTGAAGGTCCTTCTTGCATGGATTCTGTCTATATATAGAGGAAGAATCAGATTGTGAAAAGATACAACATTTACCTTAATGTTATGCTACTGAATTTCTTCCTCAATCACTCTCTCATCTCATATCTCCATAGAGCTTGAACCTTCAAGCATTCCCTTCCCATTCCCTATCACTATAGACTCCCACAAGTCGTTCTCGGCCCGGAGAATAGTAGAGAAGACTCTAGAGGTTGTCCAAGGAGCATTGGAGAGGATAACACCACAAGGAGTTCCATATAAGAGAGCTACAAAGGTTGGTGTTCTCTAACTCTCTTTTCTGCCTTTTCTTGAACATGCATGCTTTAGGAGTAAAATTGAATGTCTTAAGTGCTTTCGATCTTCAATTGCTTCCGCATGTGTAATATGTACACCTTCAGTTGTAATTTTGGAATTGTTTATATGGAGGTTGTTCATTTTGTAATGTTGAAGATATTTAATTGATGTTATTGGAGGAAATTTGGTTGATGGGTATTGAATGTGTATTCTTTTTTGGTTGATCTTGGAATGCAATGCAGGAAATTCAAGATGATAGGAACAAATATTGTAATTGAAAAAAAAAAATTTACTAACAAACTTGACATGTAAAATGTGTCAACAACTTTTTAAATTGACATTTTTGAAATGTCAAGATAAAATACTATTTGACATGTTAGAGCTGTCAAGTTTTAACAAATATGATATTTAATAACTGTCAAGAAATCTATATACATGACACTTTATAACTGTCAAAAAGTTAATATTCTTGACGTTTAAAATTTATCAAGGAAAAGATGTCTTGACGCTTCTCGTTTGTCACCTTTTCGATACCTTATTCTTGACAGTGGTTCTCTCGACGCTTTTAAAAGCGTCAAGAGTATTAACATTTGACATTCCAAAAGCGTCAAGTAATTCAATTTTTCTTGTAGTGTAAGACTTGTTCTTGGTGAATATGACATAGAACCCTACTTAGCAAAAAGAGAACTTGTTCAAGATCATAATTTTCATTTACCTGTCTTGAAAACGTGATTAGTGAAGAATAGTGATTCTCCCTGAATACTTGATTCAGGGGCCACAAATAACGTGTGTTCTTCTTTTAAAGGAATAAGTTCCTGACAAGAGCTTGCTGCTTGTGTAATAACTCTAAAAGTTAGAATTAGAGAGGTTATTTTGGCTATATCAGTGGGGAACATTAAGTTATTTTTCTCAGTGGGAGAAAATACATATTGTTAGATAATGTGTATGTAATTCCTAAGATCAAAAGAAATTTGATTTCTGTGTCTTATTTGCTGGAACAATGTTACTTTTTACCTTTCTCTGCTAACGCAGTTTTGTTTTAAGAAAGGAAGTTGACATTTGTTTAGCTTTACTTGAAAGTAACCTAAATGTTTTAAGACTAATCAATAGTAAAACAGTCATGAACACTGGGTTGTTTAAGACTGCTACTACTCAATGTGAAAAGAGGCAAAAGATTTCTCCTAAAGGAAAATACCTTTTTTTTTGGGTTTTAAGGTAGACCATATTAATCTCAATTTGATTGGGAGATTGGTCAAGAGTGAACTTCTAAGCGAGTTAGAAGATGACTCTCTACTACCTTGCAAGTCATGCCTTGTGGGCAACCTGACTGATAGGTCTTTTACTGGAAAAGATCTAAGAGCCAAAGAGCCCTTGGAGCTTGTACATTTGGATCCTTGTGGTTCAATATGTTAAAGCAGTGGGAGGACATGAATAATTCATCTCTTTTGGATGATTATTCAAAGGTATGAGTATCTTTACCTAATGCAACTTAAGTCTGAAGCTCTTGAGATATTCGAAGGGGCTTAGGACTGAAGTTGAAAACTTGTTAGGTGAGATGATAAAAACACTTCGATTTGATCAAAGTGTTGAGTATAGGAATTTGAGATTCCAGGACTATTTGATAGTGCATGGGATCACACCCTAAATCTCATTTAGGAGAAATAGAACCCTATTGGATATGGTTCATTCCATGTTGAGCTATTCTCAATTGTTTGGCTCGTTTTGGGGTCATGCAGTGTTGAATGCATTGCATACTGTAGTAGGCAACCCCAAAGGAAACGAGAAGTGGATACTTCTTCAATTCACAAGAGAATAAATAATTTGTATCGACAAATGCTAAATTCTCAGAAGAAGTCCACATCAAAAATCATAAACCACTGAGTAAAGTCGGTTTAAGTAAGTTAACTAATGAAGCTACAGTAATATCCACAAGAGTCATTGATGAGGTTGGCTGTTCAACAAAAGTTGTTGATAAACCAGTGCATCTGGTCAAACACATCCATCTCAATAGTTGAGAGTGCCTCGATGTAGTGGGAGGGTTGTTTTATAACCTGAACGTTACATGGGCTTGATTGAAGCCTAGGTCAGGCATAGAGGATTCATTATCTTTTAGAAAGAAAATGAATGACGTTGACAACGATCAGAGGATTAAAGCCATGAACCTAGAAATGAAGTCTTTTGTATTTAACTTCCATATGGGATCTTGTAAATCTGCTTGATGGGTAACACCTATTAGTTACAAGTGGACTTACAAGAGGAAACGAGACATTCATGTCTTAACCAGAAGGGTTCATAAAACAAGATCAAAAGCAAAAGGGTTTGCAAGCTTAAGTGATCCATTCATGGATTGACCTAAACATTTCGATCTTGAAATATAAGATTTGATATAGTGACGAAATCTTTTGGCTTTAATCAGAACATTGATGAGTCTTGTGTTTACAAGTAATCATCAATAGTTCAGTAGCTTACTTAGCGTTGTATATGATTGATATCCTAATCATTGGGAACGATGTAGGTTATCTTACTGACATTAAAAGAGGCTAGTAGCTCATTTCCAAATAAAAATCTGGGAGAAGCTGAGCTGGCCTTGTCTCAAGTGTCTTGTATCTACAAGATGTTAGTTAGATATAAGATGCATAATTCCAAGAAGGATTCACTACCTTTTAGACATGTAATTCTTTTGTCTAAGGAACTATGTCCTGAGACACCTCAAGATGTTTAGGATTTGAGACATAAGCCCTTTGCAGTAGGGATTGTCAGTAAGTATCAATCAAATCCAAAAATTGATCTCTGGAGAGCCATTAAGTACATCCTTCAGTATCTTAGAAGAACGAGGGTCTATATGCTCGTGTATGGCACTAAGGATTGGATCCTTACACGATATAATGACACATATTTTGAAACTGATAAAGATTTGAGGAAATCTATATCAGTATCTGTGTTCACTCTTAACAGAGGAGATATAGTATGACATAGCTGCAGCCTCAACGATATAGGTCGATAAACAGTTGTTTATGGAGCAGCGATAGAGACTGTATGACTTAGGAAGTTCAAGCCTATTTTGGAAGGTGTTCCAAATATGAACTTGCCTATTGCAAGACAAGCAAGCACATTAAATCTAAAGATATATCGTTGATTCATTCACGAAGGCTCTCTCGACTAAAGTGTATGAGGGTCATCTAGAAGGTCTAGGTCTACGAGTTATGTACAAAGATGTAATCTAGGGCAAGTGGGAGAAGTGTAATGAGTATAGTTATACCATTACGTAATGGGTATAGTGATACCCTAGTTTATTCTATTTGTACATTCTATATGTTTTATACATGTATTTATACACCTGCTGCTGTATAGATTATTGTAAATCCCACTAAACTAGAGTTTTAGTTCAAGTGGGAGTTTGTTGGGTTTTATGCCCTAAAACTCGTAGATAGTGAATGTAAACAAATTGTACACTTGTTTCAATAAAGTGTTATTGAGTTTCTACAATAAAATGTTATTGTTAAATATTGCACAATTTGACCCAAATCCAATAAACTAAGATTCAAGGTTGTTTGTATGTAACTTGAACAAGTATGTGGGGACATACAGAGATCGATGTTCAAGTAACAACCTAAAAGGTCTATAGTACAAGGATAAGACTGAGTACCTTATCCTGGTAACACTATGAGATACGACCTGCTTTGTATTTGATACAGACGTATTCATCCAAAACGTCCATGTAGCAGACATGCAAGCGGGGATATCCTATGCAATGAGTTTGCATAAGACCGGACCACAAAATAGTAAACCACTAGATGTAACACAGTTAACTAGTTAGGTTACTGTTTCAATAGGATGACCTAGGTAACTCAGTCTTAATCCTGAGTGTGTCATGAACTCCTTCTCACGAGGGATTGTCCTTTGATCAGTATGGGTGAGAGTGGCCTGCACACCGACTCAATAAGCCTACCTTCTTGAGGACAAGACCGAGTGGGGGGTTGAGGACATGACAACATAAGATGGAATTCACTCCTTCCCGCTTCTAGGAGAAGTAGATGAGTGTTCCCTTAAGTGGTGACTCCAGGTCTTGAACAAAGGGATCCCGCCCTCTCATTGGCCCGAGAGGGACTTTCTGTTTACTGGTTGGACCATAAACATGTTGTTCATTAGAGAAGCACTGGTACTTAAGGATCCAGAGGTAACACAGGGGTAAAACGGTAATTTGACCCAACTGTAGTTACGAACACTCGTGAAGGATTAACTTACCGATATAGGTTTATATCCGTGGACATAGAAATGTTCTATAGTGAGAAGAGTTCAACTGTGGGTCTTTAGTGGAATGACCCACTGTTAATGAATATTGCTTAACCTGATTAATGAGTTTAATCAGTTAACCTCATATCATTGGAGCTTCTAATCTGTAGGTCCATTAGGTCCCCCTGCTAGCTCGTAAAGAGTAATTAGGAACAATTGTATCTTGAGAGAGTTTGAATAGTTCAAATTCATATTGGGAATTAAGTTAATTGTATGAGATACAAATTAATACAATGTATAGTGATGCATTAAAATATAAAGTCTAATCTGAGTTAAGCTTTATTAAATTGAGAGATTATTATATTTGAAAGAGTTCAAATATATGTCTAATTAAATATATGATATTTAATTAGAAGATGAATTAATTAATCATGAATTAATTAATTATTCAATTTAGTTTAAATTAAATGAGATTTAATTAAACTATAGTCTATGAGGGAATTATTAGAATATGATTCTAATGAGTAATTTATTAAATATGAGTGATATTTAATTATGAAATTAATTAATTATTGGAATTAATTAATTTATTAGTTTAATTGAATTAATTAAATGTGATTTAATTAAGTTAATTAAACTATATATTATGTGAGGAAATTACATTTAAATAAGATTTAAATGTGCATGAGATTAATTAATTAATATGATTAACTAATTAACATTTAATTAATTGATCTTGATCTAACGGTTAAGATTGTTTCCTAACCTCACATTAGGGTTTCCTCTCTTATAAAAGGAAAGGTTATGAGAACCCTAACCCTGAGGTCTCATTCTAGCCTCCCTCACATAGTCTCTCAAGAACTCTAGAAAGAATTTTTCTCTCCAAGAGTTTTTCCCAATCAAGATTAGGTAGTCCCACAATTACGTTCCTAATCTCAGAGAATAGCAGGGTAGCCTCGTGGTGGTGTCCGTTGAAGTATTCAGAGTCGTCAACGGAGGTATGTTTTTCACCGCTTAACTTTTTACCAATGTATTGGTATTTTGTAGAACAGAATTAATTTACGAACGGTCCAATTGCTTCCGCTGTAACAGAATTGGGAATTCCAATCCGCCAGTTTTTTGGTTTATGAAATTTCATGTTTATTTCTTTACGGTCATTAGCTTTTGAACATCTCGTTCTAGTTCTTGAAGTTTGCATAAAAAATTATTTTAGTTATTACTCTTATCTTTTGTTTAGTTATTATTTAACAAAAACTTTATAATAGTCATGAAGTTTGCGAGTAGATACTTTCTATGTGGACGAGTTTTCGAGAGAACTCATGTAGTTATTTAGGTTTTTTGTTTCAAAGCCTATTTAACACATTGATGTCATCGCAATCACTATTTTACTAAAGTTCAGTGAAATGTTTCTAAGTTTTGATAAGTTTAGTTTAATTTAGTTGTTATGTAGATAAATTTTGATAGATTAATTAGTTAAGTTTTGTTGTCGTGTTGGTTACAGTTTTAATAACTCTAATCGATCGTGTTAGTTTGATGAGTTTAATATTTATGTTTATGATAAGTTTGATTATGCTCTTTAAGTTTTGCTTAGTTTATTTGTTATGTTCATGAATTCTTGATAAGTTAGTCAAATTTTGTATTTATGTTCAATAAAATTTGATAACTTTATTTTGTATTATCAAGTCTATAACGTTGTTCTCTGTTTTAATGTGTTGCTTTGCTCTTTGTTTAATTTCAAAAGATTTAAGTTTGTTGTTGTGTTCTATTTGTCATAGGCCAAAAGCAAAGCAAAGGAGAAGCTCTTTGCCAAGGAAGTTGCTCAAAGGATGTTTGAAGAATTCACTGCCAATACTAGAGGAATAACTTCTAGCAGAACAGAGGATGTTAAAGGATGGCTTAGGAATTGGTAGTGAGTTCTTGTCTAACTTGTCATTTTTCTTCGACTAAAAGCAAGATCTTACGAGGCTTGTCATTTTTATTTTCAACTTTAAGTTTATTGGATTGAGAAATTTTAGTTTGTGCTATGAGTTCTACAAATTCAAAGCAGATTGATAGTTTGGAATTGTTCACAAGGTTGATAGTTGGGTAATGTTGAAAATATATATGAACTTTGTTATACTTTTTTTAACTGTTCACATATGGAATTGTTAATATTATTATTGGGTATGAAATTGTTAATATTTTTTATTAATGGATATTGGATGAGTATTAAATATATATTGTTTATTGTTGGTTGATAGAAATATTGTAGTTTTAAAGTTGTCAGATTTGTTGGAATACCATACAGGAAATTCAAAATAGTATTAGATATATGTTTTTTTTTTTAAAAAAAATGATATGACATGTAAAATATGTCAAGATAACAATTAATTTGACGGTCATAGAATGTCAAGTTATAGTATTATTGATACGTAGAAAGTGTCAAGGTCTTATAAACATGACGATTTATCGTTTTATTCTTTGACGGTTAATAAACGTTAGGTATCAAGCCATCCTTGACATGACTGAAGTATCAAGAAATGTATAACATGACACGTGTCCGCAATCAAGTTTTAACAAACTTATTCTTGATGGTCGGTTCGTCGACACTAATAAAAACGTCAAGTCCAAAGTTACTTGACATTTCGAAAACGTCAACTTAACTTTTCTTGTAGTGGTGCATCACTGTGCCTGGCTAATATGGTTTTCCACCATCCCTCTCCCTCTTTCTACAATAGAAATGTGGCCAATCTGACTTTTCGTTCCTCAGGACAGCTCATCACATCAAAGCATTTCTCAAACATATTTAACCAAACCTCGGTGTCAGTCGGATCTGTGGAACCCTCAAACACTCTGGCTCCTAATTTCTTCAGTCGTTCTATACTGTACATCTTTTTCAGATCACTAGGCCCTACTCTCTCTCGCCTACTTACCTCCTGTTCAAATCTAGTAAACTACTCGTTTCCTGCCCCAGTCTGAACTCTTGGGGTACTGGATCCCCTTTCAGATTGACCATGGGTAGAATCTTGCGTCCCGTCCTGATTCTGCCTGCGTCGTCTGCTGGTACGTGGTGGCATGACTCCTATAACATATCAATACATCAGACATGCTATAGATACTTAACTCAGATGCATGATACTAAACTTCTACCCACATTGTAGTCCTGACTGGACTTGCTCTTATCCCTACTTGGACCATACTCTACTAGTTCTATATGAACTGACTCAACGTCTAACTATTTACTTCCTAGTTTCTTCTTAGAGCTAACTGCTCTGTCTCATTTCCCATGGAGCTAACTGCTCTGATACCAAGTTGTCACCCCCCTCCTGAACTACCTGCTAGCTTAGTCCGGGAGATGGCGTGAAGCCAACGGACATCGTCCTCCTCTAACGATACCTGTTGACTCTGCTGAACCGTTGAACCTGATAAACATACAAATCTTAGATAAAAAATACTTTACATGTAACACAACACAGCGGAATCCTTGAAAACCTTTAGACATACATAAAGTGCAGCCCTGACATAACTCAGTTTGGGAAATAACCTGATAGAGACATCACAACCAAAACATATCCAACTAGGGTCTACACAACAAGAACATCTAGAGCTTACACAAACCGTAAACTATCCAACTCCTACAAAGACATTTACAATACAAACAGACACAATGTACAACTCCACCCATGTACTGAAGCTTGATCGGGAAGCTTTTAGCAGACTTTGGCAGTTTATCAGGCACCGGAAGCTCGACCGCTACCTGGAAAGTGGGAAAACATTTTGAAAGAGTGAGCTATGAAGCCCAGGAAGTGACTAAATTTAAAACTGTTAATCCACAAATAAGAACACATGATAAACCTTTAAACATATAAATCTGTTTAATCAAAGCGTTAAACATAAACGTGTAATGATAAAAGCTTTCTCAAATACTTTGCAAGTAGTCATTAAAATATAGCAAGGCATATCAAGTATATCAAACATTTTAACTAACATGACAGATCTACGTTGTGTAGGGCACGCCCAATATAACCAACGTTTACTAGCTCTACGATGTAGTGGGGCCCGCCCAACACTCCCATCGTCTTTGTCGTAGTGGGGCCCGCCCAGCACTCAGGACCGCATCGTTGTCACAGAGTACACTCAACGTCAACAATGGAATATAACCTGTGTGCACACGGTACCATATAGCCTCGGGCTCAATATCTCAGTCATGTAGTTGTTCGGATTGGTGCCCTAAAACTCGTAGATAGTGAATGTTAAACGAATTATATACTTGATCGATAAAGTCGTTGTCGAGATTCATTCAGCAAAGCCGTTACTGAATAAGTAAATTGCACGTTAAATAACCCAAAACCAATAAACTAAGATCCCTGGCTATAGGATAAACACTTGAGCTTTATGTAGAGACATTAAAGTGGATCAAGCTCGAGTAATAGCAAAAACGGTCTATAGTATAGGGAGAGGGCTGGATACCTTATCCTGGGGACACTATGAGACGTGGCCCACTTTGTAGATAGTACAGACGATGTGATCCTAAATCGTCCATGTAGAGACATACGAGTGGGGGCGTCCTATGCAATGAGTTTGCATAAGACCATGACCGAGAAATAAGTCACTCTTGCTTTATAACGCCGTTTACTGACAAGACTGACCATTTCATGTGATGACCTAGGTAACTCGATCTTAATCCTGAGCTAACTATGAACTCCTGTTTATTCGGGCTTATTCTTAGATCTGCATAGGTGAGACTGGCTCAGTATCGCCGACTGAATAAGCCTCCCATTTCAGGGATAGGAACTGGTAGATAGCTGGGGACATAGTCGTGCGAGAAGGAATTCACTCCTACCCAAATTAGGGATAGTAGAGAGGTTGTTCCCTTAAGTGCTGACTCCGGGGCTTGAACAAAGGGATCCCACCCTCTCATTGGCCCGAGAGGGACTCGGTTTATTGGTTGGACCATAAACCAATTGTTCATTAGAGGATCAGTGGGGCTTAAGGAACTAGAAGTACTATAGGGGTAAAACGGTCATTTAACCTAGCTATAGCTACGAACAACCTGTGAAGGATCGACATACTGAACATGGTTAAATCAAGTGGACGGAAATATACCTATAGTGAGGGGAGTGCAACTACCGGGCTATAGTGGAGTGTCCCGGTAGTTAACGAATGTTTGCTAGCTTGGATAATGAGATTAGTCGGTTAGCCTGGAATTGTTGGAGTCCATGATCTATAGGTCCATTAGGTCCCCCTACTAGCTCATATCGGAATAAAACCTAGAACAAATTGATAGGATTCTTTGAATCGTTCAAAATCGAGAAATAGGGTATTATCGTAAATTGTGTTTGACACAATTATTTAATTATGAATTAAATTAGAAAATGAGAGATAAAGTATTTAAAAGTGTTTTAAATACAATATATATGTATTAGGAATCATATATAATGGATTGCATAAGGTGACAATGATTAATTGGATTAATCATATCAAATTAATTGGAAATGTTCCATATTAATTACCAAGAAGTTAATTTCAATTTAGAATTGAAATTAAGGTTAATTGCAAGCTAAAAATTCAGATCATGAATTCAAGTTAGTGGATTTAGTTGGATTCCCACTCTTGCATGTTGACACAAAGTGGAAAACAACACATACATGCACTAGTTGCATGTGTTGTGAATTGAACACCTAGAATCCACTTCGAGTTGCAATTCTACCATGTGTCTTGTGTCATGAGGCTTCTCCTTGCATGGAATATCTCTATAAATAGAGTATGAATCAGATTCAAAGGCAAGAGAGCCATTTCCATATTGTTATGCTGTTGGATTTTGGTCTCAAACTCACTCATCTCCATATATCTCTCTTGTGCTTGAACCTTCAAGCATTCCCTTCCCATTCCCTACTCTATAGACTCCCACAAGTCGTTATTGGCCCGAAGAATAGTAGGGAAGACACTAGGGGTGGTCCACACACCGTTCGTGATCAAAGGAATCAAAGGGAGTTGTTGAATCGGTCTCCAAAAAGGTTGGTACAAATTCTGCTCTCTGTTTACGGTATTTGAACAACATGTTTTCATTTTCTAAATTTGATGTAGTTAAGTGCCTCCAATCCTAAAATTGCTTCCGCATGAGTTATATGAACACCTTCAGTAGTCAATAGAGATCTCAAAAATCACATGAAAAGATTAAAACATGCATGCTTATCTTTATCTTTCGTAAATCTCAAGCTTACTCAGCTTGCTCGTGAAAAACTGAAAATCTTTAAACAATACTCGCTAATTCATGCTTTGCTTAAAATGATATCATTTCAACTACTTTTCAGAAAGTCAATAATCACGTGCTCGTACATAAATCTCATTAGAAAATCTGAGCTCAAAACTTATGCTTGAAACCATTCATAGAAATCATGTAAAATTCATAAGTTCATAATCAAGCATGTAAACCATTGGCTAGTTCCCTGGTCTGTAGACTCGGCCTCTTTCCTCTTGGCCTGTCAAACAAACCAAAACCGAGCACCAAAACCATAAATAGTCTTGTCTTTCTATGCTCATGAATTCTAAACTTTAGAATTGAAATCACATTCCCCACTTTTTCCGATTTTCCAGATTCAATACCCTAACTTCAAACACTCATAACATCCTCAATACTTGACCAAAATTAATGTACTATATATCAAACTCTTCATTGTGGAATCTGCTACAACTTACTTGAAGAAATGAAAGTGAGATTCCCAACGAATTGTTCCAGAAATCCCCCGGACACAGCAAATTCAGATTCGTGCTTCTCTGCTACCCTCTACTTTTCTCCTGCAATTAAACCTACTTCTAGTCATTTTTGGCACATAGATTCTTCATGAAAGTTATAGGAAATTGAATAAGCTTTCCAACCATACCAAAGTGAGCTTCTAATTCAACCAGAGACCCTCTAGATTTGCACGAAAATTCTGTGCTCTATTTTCCCCTTAAAAAACCATTAACTTAACATCAGATTTAGCTCAAGCTTCCTTCATGAAATTTGTTAGAAAATGGATTAATGTTCAAGAAAGTCAGACCTCACCTCTTAGTTCTTCTTGTGTAGCTCAAACCGAGTTAAAAACCAGAGATAGACAGATTGAACCAAGATTCTATCATGGTTGATCTTGTATGAGCTTTCCCCTCTTTTCTTCAACCTCAAACCTCTAGTGAGCTACTTATTCTTCTTCTTTCACTCTCTCTCTCTCAAGGTTCTGAAATTTTGAGGGTAAATGAAAAGGGAAATGGTTGGCTAACCTCAGGCGGTGGTGGACTCTTCCTTATAACCACTGGCACCGAAAATGGGTATTTTCATTTTCTTTCTTTTTTTTTTTTTTGTTTTCCTTTTCCTAATTTCTTTTCTTTTCTTTTTCTTCTTTATTTCCTTTCTTTTCTTTTCTTTCTTTGTTTTTTCTTTTAAATCAATGAATTCCAAAATTATGAAAGACAACCTCAACCAAAAGCTTGCCATTTTTCTTCAACAATGAAACAACAATAACTTAAATCCAACTTCCTACAATATGTGACAAGAGTAAATAATCCAAGGAAAGTCTCGGGTTTACATAAACTGAGAGAGAACGACTGCTAAACATTCCAATCGACGTCTCCCTCATCTCCAAGCTACTGCCCTAAAACAGAAACTGGTGTTTAAATAAACGTCCTGGCGTCGAGACGCCGATGCTGATTTTTTCGTGCTTCTGCATCCGATGATTCGAGACGTTGCTAAACCCTAAACACTAAACCCTAAACCCTAACCACTAGCACCGAAAATGGGTATTTTCATTTTCTTTCTTTTTTTTTTTTGTTTTCCTTTTCCTAATTTCTTTTCTTTTCTTTTTCTTCTTTATTTCCTTTCTTTTCTTTTCTTTCTTTGTTTTTTTCTTTTAAATCAATGAATTCCAAAATTATGAAAGACAACCTCAACCAAAAGCTTGCCATTTTTCTTCAACAATGAAACAACAATAACTTAAATCCATCTTCCTACAATATGTGACAAGAGTAAATAATCCAAGGAAAGTCTCGGGTTTACATAAACTGAGAGAGAACGACTGCTAAACATTCCAATCGACGTCTCCCTCCTCTCCAAGCTACTGCCCTAAAACAGAAACTGGTGTTTAAATAAACGTCCTGGCGTCGAGACGCCGATGCTGATTTTTTCGTGCTTCCGCATCCGATGATTCGAGACGCTGGGAGATGGCGTCTCGATGCCATCTCTCGGGTCTTTAAGAATTGGCTGCTTCAAAACTTGATCCGTTTGGTGCTAATTCCGAGTCCCGAGCGCTCCACTAGGGTCTTTTCACCTCCTTGGCATCCCATGGACTTCAAGATGGATCAAAACCGCGCTAAAATCCTCGAATTAACACCAAAATTGAAAATGTGCTCCGTTGAAGCACTTGATACTAAATTCCTACTAAACATAACTTTAAGCAAAATAATTATCGTAAAACTAGCAAGATTAAGGACAAATAATCATGGGCAATTAGGTCTCATCAGGAGGACATTCTTCCGTGAAGAAGAATCGAAGGTCATTATTCACTAATACTGTATTTAAATTTGATTTCCAGGTTCCATAGTTGTCGCCGTTAAGTTTTTCTGAAGCTAATAGTTGTACTAATGTGCTAGGCATGCTGAAATAATATAAAATCCTGTATCAGTGAAATGAATATTAAACAAATCCAATTGTAGTTTTAGCAAAAGTAACACCTCCTACCTGGGAACTGACCCGGAATACCAGAGTTGAATTAATCATAGTTAAATGTTAGCATGCAATGTCACTAGGTCTATTAAAAGAGTTTAATACACCTAGATCTTTAGAGTAAAGCCTTTACATTACTATGGTTATAAGGGAACTCTCTCGGTGAAGTTCTGTCTAAGGCTTGAGGTATTTAAGATGATGGTTTACGGAACACCTCGTACTTGGGAACTAACCTGAAACTTGAGTTGAATTAACCATGGTCATGTTAACATGCAATATTGCTAGGTTTATTAAAAGAGTTTAATTCACCTGGAACATTGCAGTAAAATCCTAACCATAAATGTTATAATAGGATTAAACTTAGATAGATTGACTTAGCCGAATTTATCCAAGTTAAATAACCCTAAAATATGGTAGGACATTTAAGTGGGAGTGAGATGCGTGTCGACGTATCCCTCGATCTCCGCCCTTAGTGTAACGCCCCAGGTTTCTCAACCTCTAGCCTAGCGGTGCTACTACTTACTCTAGACTCTTAAGCACTTAGGACAACTCTCTTCAAACCGAATGTACCGAAAATTTCGACAGCATAACGGCGTAAAACGGGTTATCCCAAAATTTTACAACACCTGATAAAGATTTTAACTCTTCTAAATAGGCAACCAACCAAGCTCCACAAAACTACAGCCAGAATAACAAGCCTATCTCCTCTAGACGAGACAAACCTTATGGCAACATAAGGTAACCAAAAACCATGCAGCGGAATCATAAAGACTTTTTATTAAAAACAGGAGCTAGTCCACTAGCTATACATATTATAAAACTTAACAAAAACCAACAAGTCTAGTTTATAAACTTAACCATTCTCAGGTGATTCCCTCACCATCACAGAACTACAAACCAAAACAGCTCAATCTACCTACTAAAGCATTACGAAACATAACAACAGAAAGCAACTCTCTAGGAATATTTCCTCGCAGTTCTCCTCCTCGCCACCAAGGTCCGGATCATCCTCGATACCTGCAACATCTAAAATGTTGGGGGGGAAGGTGGGGAAGGGGGTATCAGTACAACCGCGGTATTGGTAAGTAGCTCACACGAGCCAGATCACAAGCATCAAACAATCTCAAACAGCATGCTTCTCACACGCACACATCATGCTTCCAAAAGCAGTAAAACTCATCATGCTCTCAAAGCAATAAACCAATAGCATATGCATCCCACACTATGCACCCAGACTCTGCTAGACCACACATGATTTACGCGTCATGCTCCGCACCTAACACATGAATTAGGCGCCATGTTGTGCAAACCAACACGTGCATTACGCGCCACGCTACGCAAATCCTTTGCATGCATTACGCGCCATGCTACGCAAGCCACACACGTGCATTACGCGCCACGCTACGCTAAACTATACGCATGCATTACGCGTCATGCTACGCTAATCCAAACACGTGAATTACGCGCCACGCTGCGCACCTACACATGAATTACGCGCCACGCTGCGCACCTACACATGAATTACGCGTCATGTAACGCAACCGCTAGACTCATGCTACACATCCCGTGACAAAAGCTAGCCTAACCCATCATGCTCGACCCAAACATAACATGTTTAACAACAACCACAACTCAGCAGTCACATATCTCATGCTTAATCAACATCACACATGCTTACCACAAGTACAAACAGAATAAGCACATCTCAAGCGTTTCAGAACAAGTACAAACTACAGAACATGCTTTCACAAGAATAAAGATAAACATAAACAAACATCATGCTCACACAATCAAACAAGATCGAGCAAGTAGAAACTACTTACAAAACACGCTTCCAAATACCAACGAGGCACACTTGCACCAAGCTCCACTAGCACCTCGAACTACAACAAAAAACGCTACCATCAAAGACTAAACTAAGAGGAAACGACCTAATAAGCTACTAGGGGCCAAAACCACTTTACCCAGCTCATTTCTTTGCTGGACAGCCTTTAAATGTACCCCAAAATGAAAACCCAAAACCTTTAGACCATGGGCAACCATGTCTAAGGCACAACGGGCAATGGGTGTTCGCCAAACGGCTCCAGATAAGGCTTTTCAGCTGTTGGACAACAAGTAAACGACCCACATAAAGTGCACTAAGAACTCCTAAGGACCGGGCACGCTACTAAGACTAAGACAATTAACGGGGATCTAATCTAACATGCTTTATATGCTACAAACAGCAAGGAAAAGCGCATTTAAACCATGCTTCAAGAACCTATAATGGATTGAAAACACACTTAAGGCAATGAGACTTAATGGGCACTGAAAACTACAAGCTTCTAGCCAAAACAGCCATGATAACCCATTTAAATACATAAACTAGGTCCTATAAAGGTTAGGCAACTCTTATGAGCCTAGATATGCAATGGGTAATGATAAAATCATGATTCTAAGGCTAAAACACTAATGGACAGCAACTTTTAACGCTAAAAGCGAAGGGACAACAAGGAACCTTACCAAACGGACTCGCTTCCGCGCTAGACGGGTTATACAAACCTCTATCGATGCGCTAGAACAGTCCTTGGGCGGTGGGTATTCAAGTCGAAGTGTTTCGAACTTAACGAACACCTAGACGGCGCTGCAGATCAGAAAATCAAACCAAACTTAACTTCCAGCACTTAATACTAATGGGCATTCCATTAAAAACACTAAACAAGAATGGGTATTCTAATCCTAACACCATACAAGCATGGGTAAGGGATTAGACTTACCGGAAACGCCAAACGACGCCAACAACAACCAAGAACGCTGTTGGACAGAGGCAGAATCGGCTGAAACGAGGTCGACGGGACTCCGAATCGCTAGGCACGCGAGATCTATCAACACTAAACTAAGAGAAACCTTAGATCGACCTTAACCCACAAGGAAAAGGAAAGGAAAAAGGCTTACCCACGATTCCTAAGGCTGAAACGCGGAGGAGACGGGGCTTCGAGCTGCTGTTCGCGCAAGATCTAACCAATAAGGACTCAAGGGAGTTAGATCGGGCCTTAACGAATACACATGAGTGAGTTTGAGACTTACCCACGAGTTTTCTTAGCCAAAAACGCAAGGAAACGAGAGCTTGAGCCACGGATCTAAAACCCACGAAACAAAGAGGAAGGGCGGCGCGGCTGCAAGGGAAAGCAGCGGCGGCGAAAGGGGCAGCACATGCTCGGGACGGACAGAGAGAAAGACCCGCGAAGAGAACCGCCCGCGAAGGGAGAGCTCGCGGAGAAGAGCCACGTGGCGAGCTTGATGAGGAGGGCGGCAGCGCGATTCGACGGTGGCAGCGACTGCGAGTGGAGCGACCTGTACGCCGGCGGCTGCAGGGTGAAGGCAGCGGCGGCGCTTGATCTCCGGCAAGGGGCTGGCCTGCAAGAAGGAAGACAAGAGGGGGGCTGGGTCACGCGGCTGCTGAAGAGATGAAGAGAGATGGAGATAAAGCTTAGGGTTTTGCTTTCCTTTTTCTTCTTAATCCTTTTCTTCAAAATTTCCTTTTCTTTTACCAATTAACCAAAAGCCCAAAAATAGGAATTCACTTAACTAAAACCCATTATTCAGCGAATAACTAAATTATAACGCTGAGATTCCTCAATTGAATACAAACCACGCTTAACAAACTTTAGGGAGGGATTTTTATTTAATAATGTTAAATTCCCAAACACCTTGGTTTAAAATTAACCCCTAAGTTCAAACAAAAATAGAGTTTATATTTTTCTTTCAACTCTAAACTCGGGATTTTAAATACACCCAAAGCGCACAGGGCGTTACAGTTTGTATCAGAGCGATGTCGTTCCTGTAGACTGACCTAGATAGCCTAGGTTGTTTTGTTGTGTGAGTTAGAGGTTTTTCCTCGTTCTCCTCTACATCACCAGGTATGGAAGCATCGATATTTATTTGTTATGAAATATTATTCTTGAATGAGTTATCTGTTTGCTTAAATTGTTTTTTCTTGCTCGTTGCTTGCCTTGTATTTTGTTCAAGCATGTTTGATTCCTTGGTTGCTTGTTGTTAGAAGCTAGGCCTAGGATGTTCCCTTTAGGTGGCTAGATAGCTTGTTGTTTTTGTTGCGTGCCTGATGCATGGTAGTAGGATTAGGATGCTGCCATAGTTCCTAGATAGATTGCATGTTTCTCCTTGCATGTCGCGTGCTTTCAGATCTAGGTGGTTGCCTTTGTTGAGGTTAGCACCTCCTATTCTAGTTCTAAGGAGTGTTTCTTAAGTGAGTTCATCGTTTCCTTTTAGCGATGAGTTCCAGTAGCAGTCAAGGTAGTGGACATTCTGGTCCTCCAGACGCTCCTGAGGTTAATTCGCATCCTGAGGCGAATCCTCCTATTCTTCCCCCAGCGCCTTTTGTGCTGGCAGCAGAGGCATTGCAAGCGATGCTTGACAATGCAATTTCGAACAACCTGCAGCACGTTGGTGCAAACGAAGCCCTAGCTCGTTGTAGAGATGTGCAGTTCTTCAAGAGTTTCATTAAGGCGAAGCCTCCTTCGTTCGTTGGTCACTCGGAAAGTTCTGAAGCAGTGGTAGAATGGACTGCCGCGTTGGAAGCGATATTTCAATTTCTTGGAGCTGATGCCCAACAACGAGTCCAAGGAGCTGCCTTTGTGCTTAAGGGCTACGCTCGCACTTGGTGGAACATAGTGGGTCAAACTGAGAACTGCCCAGAGAACCCCATTTCATGGTCAGGGTTCAAAGGTCTTTTGCGGGACCATTTTGGCTGCCGTTTTGCTGATGTTGAGCTAGAAGCAGAGTTTGTCTCACTAGTTCAAGGGACTTTGTCTGTGGAGCAGTACGTCAGAAGGTTCGAGGATTTGTCCTGCCGTGTCCCGAAGTTGGTTACCACTGAAGAAATCAGGATCAACCGATTTTTTAATGGCCTCCGTGCAGAAATCCGAGGGTTGGTCAGGTTGGGTCGACCAACCACATTCGCAGCAGCTCTGGCGAGCGCTCAGATGTTGGATAGGAACATCCCCAAGACGGAGCAGCCCCAAGAGGTTGGCACGTCGTCCGGTGCCAAGAGGAAGCATGTAGAGTCGACGCCTGCGCCTAGTCAGAAGGTTAGAAGATCTCCGTCGGGATCTAGTGCGTGCACTGAGGAGTTCTTGCCCTGTGTCATCGATGATGTGCTCAAGGCAGAGTACCCAGAGCTTTACGATGACGATGATTCTGATAATGAAGATAGCTCATTAGGTGGGGAGTCAGCGTACCCTTCGCTCAAGGTTAGTGATTTCTCTCCTTAAGTCTATACTTTTTGGCTTGAACTCTCTTTTCTTGTGATTTATGCTTGTCTTGTGCATATCTGCTGGTTGTTGTGCGTATGCTTGAGTCGTTCCTTTATTTTGTGGCATTGTTGTCAAGCAAATCTTGAAGCTAAAATTGCTAGGGTATCCTCTTTTGGTGCCTTGTTATTTAAATCTCCAGGTATAGGCTAGCTTCAAGGGAAAGAAAGGTCTTCCTAGAATAGGTTTTTTTTGTGATCTAGCTTCTTAAGTTATGATCATGGAATTTTCGTTCCAAAGTTGTTTTCAAAACCAAGATCGGGTGTTGCAAGCTTGCTGTGAGGTCTTCGGCTAAAATAGTTTTGCAACTCTTATGGATGCTTCGTAGTGCTTAGATTCTCTATACCTTAGTTCGTTTCAAGTCTCTATTGGTGTCGCTTAGTTTCTAAGGAGTTGAGGAATTTCGTTGAGTTTAGCAGAAGGTTTCCTTAGGATAGTTTTGTATCCAGCCTCTCTAGCTGAAGGTCAAGGAGTTAGCTTTCCAAGGATGCCTAAGAATCCAAGTTTGAACGTTGCAAGTTGTTGTTATGTCTTCGGACTCATGGATAGCCTTGCCGCTGCTTGGGTTCGTGGATCAAGTCTTGAGGTTTTGGACTTGCTTGTGTCGATGCTCTCAATGGTGTTGGTTTCCAAACCAAGAGTTAGAGCATTTTCCTCACGCAGTGAGACTCAACCCAAGCCAAGGTGATATTGAGAATCAGTATCGAACCATGACTGCAGCGTCAGTTGTCGTCACGACAAAGTTACCTTGGTATGCAGTTATAAGGAAGTGCCAATGGTGGTGTTAGTGTCATCTCATAGCCACTCTAGGAAAGATGGTTGAAAAGGTGAGTTGGCGCAGCGGAAGCCGTTTCGAAGTAGTTGTTTCCTCTTCAGTGATGCCTAGTTGAAGTTGGTGGTTGAAACTTACCAATTAACTGGGTTTAAGTTGGTGAAGTTGCTGATGGAGCTTCCTGCAGATTGGAGTTGTGCTTAAGTCGTTGATGGTAGGTTCTAAGGTGGCTAGCTCAAGGTTTAAGCTGGCATTGACAACCTATGTGGAGTAAGTAGCATCAGCGAATAGAAATTCCTTGTAGGTCGTGCAAGATCGAAGTTTGGATTCAATCTTGTTAGGTCGTTTGAGTTCTCGGTGTGTGAAGTTAAGTCGCTCGTAAGCAAGCTTCGCTTCAAGTGTTGTATGTTCAACATGACTCGTCTCAAGAGTTGTTGTTATGCATACACATCACCTATTCCTCTTGTACCTCGGTTTTAAGCTTTGGGATCCTAGAGGAAATGGGTTGATGAGCAAAAGCCTCTGGTGTTAAGTGCCTTGTGGAGCGTGCGCTGGAATTAAGGCCAGTCAGCCAGTGTAGTTAGGCGAGCACTTTCGAGAATTTGGAGTTCAGTTTTGGTGATCGTGTGTTCTTGCACATGCTGTCATTGGAAAAGGGTTCTTCGCTTGTTAAAAAAAGCTTAACCTGGGTTCATTGGACCTTATGGGATCTTGGAGCGCATCGAGCTTGTTGCTTACAGGTTGGCGTTATCACCGACCATGTCAACTATGCATGACGTGCTCTGTGTGTCCATGTTGTGGAAATGTGTGTGTGATCCTTCGCATGTGTTGAATCCTCAACCCCTGTCGTCGATCGAGGATTTGGCCAATGTGGTGAAGAAGTCTGTCAAGGTCCTAGCCAATAAAGCAAAGGATTTGAGAAGCAAGACCGTTGTTTTGGTGGAAGTGCTATGGGTGAACCATAGAGCAGAAGAAGCTACCAGAAGAAGTAGGTGAAGTTTGAGCCTAGTTTCCTGGGTTGTTCAAGCTGGAGTCTTTCGAGGACGAAAGCTTTTAAGGTGGGGAGAATGTAACGCCCCGTGCGCTTTGGGTGTATTTAAAATCCCGAGTTTAGAGTTGAAAGAAAAATATAAACTTTATTTTGGTTTGAACTTAGGGGTTAATTTTAAACCAAGGTGTTTGGGAATTTAACGTTATTAAATAAAAATCCCTCCCTAAAGTTTGTTAAGCGTGTTTTGTAAGTAGTTTCTACTTGCTCGATCTTGTTTGATTGTGTGAGCATGATGTTTGTTTATGTTTATCTTTATTCTTGTGAAAGCATGTTCTGTAGTTTGTACTTGTTCTGAAACGCTTGAGATGTGCTAATTCTGTTTGTACTTGTGGTAAGCATGTGTGATGTTGATTAAGCATGAGATATGTGACTGCTGAGTTGTGGTCGTTGTTAAACATGTTATGTTTGGGTCGAGCATGATGGGTTAGGCTAGCTTGTGTCACGAGATGTGTAGCATGAGTCTAGCGGTTACGTTACATGACGCGTAATTCATGTGTAGGTGCGCAGCGTGGCACGTAATTCACGTGTTTGGATTAGCGTAGCATGACGCGTAATGCATGCGTATAGTTTAGCTTAGCGTGGCGCGTAATGCACGTGTGTGGCTTGCGTAGCATGGCGCGTAATGCATGCGAGTGGTTTTGCGTAGCATGGCGCGTAATGCATGCAAAGGATTTGCGTAGCGTGGCGCGTAATGCACGTGTTGGTTTGCACAGCATGGCGCCTAATTCATGTGTTAGGTGCGGAGCATGACGCGTAAATCATGTGTGGTCTAGTAGAGTCTGGGTGCATAGTGTGGGATGCATATGCTGTTGGTTTATTGCTTTGAGAGCATGATGAGTTTTACTGCTTTTGGAAGCATGATGTGTGCTTGTGAGAAACATGTTGTTTGAGATTGTTTGTTGTTTGTGATCTGGCTTGTGTGAGCTACTTACCAGTACCGCGGTTGTACTGATACCCCCTTCCCCACCTTCCCCCCCAACATTTTAGATGTTGCAGGTATCGAGGATGATCCAGACCTTGGTGGCGAGGAGGAGAACTGTGAGGAAATATTCCTAGAGAGTTGCTTTCTGTTGTTATGTTTCGTAATGCTTTAGTAGGTAGATTGAGCTGTTTTGGTTTGTAGTTCTGTGATGGTGAGGGAATCACCTGGGAATGGTTAAGTTTATAAACTAGACTTGTTGGTTTTGGTTAAGTTTTATAATATGTATAGCTAGTGGACTAGCTCCCGTTTTTAATAAAAAGTCTTTATGATTCCGCTGCATGGTTTTTGGTTACCTTATGTTCACATAAGGTTTGTCTTGTCTAGAGGAGATAGGTTTGTGATTCTGGCTGTAGTTTGGTGGAGCTTGGTTGGTTGCCTATTTAGAAGAGTTAAAATCTTTATCAGGTGTTGTAAAATTTTGGGATAACCCGTTTTACGCCGTTATGCTACCGAAATTTTCGGTACATTCGGTTTGAAGAGAGTTGTCCTAAGTGCTTAAGAGTCTAGAGTAAGTAGTAGCGCCGCTAGGCTAGAGGTTGAGAAACCTGGGGCGTTACACTTAGTTCACACCGTGAGAGTTCTATGGTCCGCCTGCGTGTTGCCCTGACGCAACCATCCCTTCGGAGGGCCCGACCATAGAATTTGGAACACTGTGAACTCCTGAAAAAGGATAAGGATTCTTAGGTTAATCACCAATAGTTGTCTTTCCCTTCGGTAGCCTGTTGGTGCGTGCCTTTGAGTTCTGAAAGTGGGAGGATAAATATAAAAAACAAGATCGAGTTTTACTCTCACGTTCCCCTAAGTTCACACCGTGAGGTTCATGCTCGGCTTCGTCTCGCCTTAGGAGCGGCCTCCCTTCGAAAAGTGTTTGCATGGATCGATAACAAGGTGAATGGGTAAAATGTCTATGGTAAGTGGGAGTGGGACACATGTCAACGTATCCCTCGGTCTCCACCCTTAGTTCGCACCATGAGAGTCCTATGGTCCGCCTGCGTGTTGCCCTATCACAACCATCCCTTCGGAGGGCCTGATCATAGGATTCGGAACACCGTGAACTCCTGAATAGGATAGGGTCACTTAGGCTAATCACCAACAGTTGTCTTTCCCTTCGGTAGCCTGTTGGTGCGTGCATCTGAGATCTGAAAGTGGGAGGGTTACACTTACGGGGATGAGTTAAATGTGTTAACGAATCCTTGACCAAACAACGGTAACTAAACACTAACGAAATATGAGTTATTTTGGTGTTAGGGTTTGGTTGAGATTGTCTCAATTCAGAGGAGGAATAGCTGACCACCCTTCGGTGGCTGTTGTTCTAAACCTCTGAAGTATCGTTGAAAAAACTAAATCAATAGTTTTCTAGGGTTTCTTTGATTGCTTGTGTGTTTTTGTTGAATTTGATTTGATAAGATGTAATGGGTTAGTGCGATAAATAGTCAAGTAATTTGTTTTTCTAGCAATTCAATAATGAAAAATGTGCATTGTCTTACGCCTATTTAATTAATAACGGTTATACAACAGAATTAAACGATTAATTTGTGGTAAATAATGTAACATTAGTTTTAATAGAGGAATGTCCTCATACCCCAAATGTCTAATTCATTGAGAAGTGTTCCTAATGAATATGACATTGGACCTTGCTAAGCAAAAGAAGACTAGTCCAAAGATAGTAAATTTTTATTTACTAGTTTTGGAAGCGTGATTTGTAGAGAATGGTGATTCTGCCTGAATACTTGATTCAGGGGTCACAAGTCACGTTTGTTCTTCTTATTAAAAGGAATAAGTTCTTGGCAACAACTTGATGCTAGTTGTATAACTCTAAAAGTTGAAATTAGAGAAGTTATATTGATTATAGCAATGAGGAATGTTAAGTTATTTTTCCCAGTGGGAGAAAATACATATTATTAGATAATGTGTATGTATTTCCTAAGATTAAAAGAAATTTGATTTCTGTATCTTATATGCTGAAACTATGTTGCTCTGTACCTTTCCCTGCTAACGTAGTTAATTTCAAGAAAGGGAGTTAACTTTTGTGTCAGCTGAACTGAAAAATAACATAAATATTTTAAGACTAATCAAGAGTAAAGCAGTCATGAACACTGAGTTGTTTGAGGTTGTAGTGTTCATGACTACTACTACTCAAAGAAATAAGAGGCAAAGGATTTCTCCTAAAGTAAAATACCTTTCTTTGGAACTTAGATATAGGCCATATTAATCTCAATATGATTGGGAGTTTGGTCTAAAGTGGACTTCTAAGCAAGTTAGAAGATGACTCTTTACTACCTTGTAGGTCATGCCTTAAGGGCAATATGACTAATAGGTTCTTTTGCTTGAAAAGAACTATAGAGGCAAAGAGCCCTTGGAGCTCGTACATTTAGATCCTAGTGGTCCAATATGTTAAAGCAATGGGAGGGCATGAATAATTGTTGCCAACCGCAAGTGCACGGGCCACGAGTAATATAAAACGGAAATATTCCGAGTATCGAATCCACGGGGAGGTGAAACGATAATTAAGCAAAATAATTAATTCTTGAACACAAAAGGTACTTGGGTGAAATATTATTTAGGGACCTAATCTTGATGCTAAAATGAATTAAAAAATTAAAGCAATTAAAGAAATTAAATGATCAATCAAACAAATAAAAAATATGGAGAAAGAGCTTTGAGTGAGAAGCGGGGTCTTGAAAATCAATTAATAGCTAATTAAATATTACAATTATCCTATCTCATTGCCCGACTAATTATAATCCTATAATCTTCGTTAATCACATAGGTTATCCTGTCGGTCTCCCCTAATTATAATAACCAAAATTAAAAACCTAAGTGTCCTTAGTGCCATTAAAGTTCATTAATTATTACGCTCTGATTCATTATCGAAATCTAAGTTTAATCAACTAATCCTGTTGTCACTACGGGCAATTAATCTAGTTGCATGGGTTATGATCTATCCTAATTTCTCTCCGTCGAGTTTCCGTTAGGAATCGAATCAATATATAATTGGCCAGATTGCATACAACATTACGATCATCCATACAAATAATCAGTAAAAAATGGCAAGAGATAGGCAATTATAATAACATTTAACTATGAATTTTCATTTCAAGACCCCAAAATGGGGTTTAGCTATATATGGCTATCATATCCACAATGTATACAAATATAAAGCATAAATTGGAGCAAAATAAGAGAAGAGGAAATGACCGTCGAGAACCCCGTCGCTAGCGCTTGGAGTCCCTTCGAACACGCCCCGAGCCTTCCTAGAGTGCTCACTACAAGCTCCCCACAAAATTTCCCACTCTTAACTCTCAAAAAGGCTAAAAAGCCTTGAGAGAATGCTCAAGGAGAGCAAAGGAAAGGAAGGAAAGAAGGAATGATGGAATGATTGATGATGAAATGGGGTACCAAGGGGGTCCTTATATAGGCCCGTAATAGGGACAACGTCGTGACGCTAAGGGCACAGCGTCGCGACGCTGTGATGTCACTCGACTTGCTCGATAAGAAATGGGACAGCGTCGACGCTGTCCCCACAGCGTCTCGACGCTGTGAGGTTTCCAGAACTTCCATGTGCGGGCTGGGCTTGAAACTTGGGCCAACTTCATTCTTTTTGGATCTTCACTTGGATTGTTAACTTTTGGGCTCCCCCTTTGACCCATGGTTGGAAATTTGGCTTGGAATACTCATTTTTGGGCCTTTTTTCACCAAAATTCCACAATATGCTCCTTAAGACAAAATAACGAATTATATTAGATTTTCTCAATAAAAACACAATAAAAGCGTTCAAAAGCTTAATAATTTAGGACTAAAATAGCGACATTTATGCCCGCTATCACACCCCCAAACTTAAGCTTTTGCTAGTCTCGAGCAAAATAAATTCGAAAGATGCATGAAATAGAATCACTCAAGCCTCAATGATTTTGGAACTCTCAAGAAAAAATGGAAAATTTGCAAGTGGAATAATCAAGCACCGCATACTCATGAAGAAATCTTAAAAGAATTTGAACTTAAGATTAACGAATAACATGCTCAAGACTTATCTAATGATTCTTTTATTAACCTAGATTGGTCTTATGGCTTTCTCCATTTGTTTTCCCCCAACACTGGCTAGGAGTCCCTAATAGGTCGGAGTTCTACTATCATGCAAACAAAGAAACTAGGGCGCTTGACATTTTTTTTCTTTTTCATGGGGGGAGCCAAACTCACAAATTTTTCTCATTTTCGTTTTCTTTTGCTTCCCCCCGAACTTGCATTTTAATATCTAATGGTACTAGCTTTCACACTACGATGCAGGGACCCTTAACCCGAATTTTATTCTCTGGTTGGCCTAACTGATCACACCGTAGGTAGCTCTTTTTACCCCTAGTCTTTTTATTTTGTGCAAGCAAATTTTTTTTTCCACAGATATTTCTTTTTTATCTCTTTTCTTTTCTTGCTTTTCTCTCAGCAGACATAGCATTTTTTTTCTACCTAGTTCTTAAAACAATCAAGCCTGAACTCCTAGTGTTAGAAACTAAGTCAAGTCTATCGGGGTGACAACAAACTTATAAAAATCATAATAAAAATCTAGATTTTCAAAGATGTCATAAGATAAGTCAATCGCATGCTTTAGACATTAAAACTAAGTATCAAAAAAGTTTTAAAATTTCACAATTTCTGCTATGCTCCCAGATTCCACAACATATAAACCATTCTCCCCAAAACTTCTAAAATCACATCCTCGACTATCATAGCTATCTACTCATGCATCTAAAAGAATTTAAATTTGTTTAACACAGCGAAAGCCTCCCCCCAAACTTAAACTAAAAATTGTCCCCAATGTTTAAAAACAATAAAGCATAAAGAGGGATACTGAGACTTCCCTGAATTAGGAGCAATTCATCCTCCTCCTTTGGGTCGAGAAAATGGGATTCTTGGAGCTTTGGGACTTGCTAAGGTGATCCTGCAAAACAAAATTGGATCATGAAGCAAGGAAAATTATTTACCGCAAAAAATAACTAAACTTTAAATCCTTGGGTTGCCTCCCAAGCAGCGCTTTCTTTAACGTTTTTAGCTAGACGAGGCTCGGCACGCTCATGGAGGCTCGAAATAAAAATTCTCATCGTCCTCCGGGCCTTGAAGAAAATCTCGTACCGAATTACAAACTGCAAACAGGGGAGAAAAAAAACTTTCCCCTGGCCCGTCATCACTAAAAAGATTGTCATAATAACAGGTCAAGAAATATGTAACAGCATCAAATCTTTTTTCTAAATCTCTATTTTCAAAACAATTATTCACAGAGTCATCCAGCGTCATGATATCTACTGGTCTAGGATCTAAGGATGGCCTATCAACTATGCCTATCCATTCATCAGATGAATTTTCTATATGCTCATGAGATTCCTGAGACTCGGTGTTTAAAAAGGATTCAACCAAGCTATCATATGACTCATCATCAGAATCAAAGAATTCAACTATATCAGGGTTCGATTCTATACTATCAACACTATCAGGACCCGAATCAAAACTATCAACAATTTCTGGGTTCGACTCTATACCTTCAACCATGTCAGGATCAGACTCAATATATTCAGAAGTATCATGATCAGACTCAACATTTTCATCTATCAAGTAATCCTCTAAATTCAATGCAGGCAGATCATCTATTGCAGGCATATCAATTTCATTCTCAAAAGTAGGCAAATCATCTATTGCAAGCAATTCTATTTCATTCTCAAAAGCAGGTATTTCTATATCAATCAATTCATTTTCAAACAGATGGTCATCAAAGAATGCATTAGGATTAAAATCTTCATCATCCATAGGTGCCTCTCCTAATCTTAAGCCAAGTTCAAATTCTACCTCTTCCTCATCATCAGTCAATAATTCTGGACCAATCGAAAAACAGGTCTGCAAACTACATACAGACTCATCATGTCCAAAAATACAGAAAATGACATTTTCATCATCCACATTCAAGGTTAACTTACCAGTGTGGACGCTAATCTCGGCCTTACCTGTGGCTAAGAAAGGTCTGCCTAAGATGATGGGTACCTCTTTGTCTTCTTGCATGTCGAGCACCACAAAATCTACAGAGAAGATGAATTTGTTGACCTTCACCAACACTTCCTCCACAATACCCATCGGTTGGGTAATCGATCTATCAGCAAGCTTGTTGCAATTCTGAAGTGGTTAAAAATATGAGATAAATTAACTACAGAATACTGTGCAAGTATACACAATCTAGCAGCAAGTGATAAGTATTTATCGTATCCACAGGGTCTTGAAATGCCTACCTCTATTGATTTAATTTTCCTTTTTAGTAATTTCAAAAGGTTGGTTAAATTGATTGGATTTTTAAAATGCTGAAACAAAAGAAATACGAAAGCAGTAAATGATTACGACTAGAGAAAACAGAATGGAAACACACACAGGTTAAGACTTCTGTAATTGTTTATAAAGATGCTCCAACAATTCTTTTGATCCGTCAATCTCATGCAGTATTATCAGCGGGATCCTCCCGGAACTCCGGATTTTTTGGAATATGTTTCAACTCCAATGAAGCTCTACCGATCAAGCAGTAGACGACTGGTAATCCCTAACTCAATCACTAGCGTTCACCAACACATAATGGTCTAGTGTGAATTATCGCCACACAACTCCTAAATCATCCCTGAAAATTGGAGAAGCTATACATACCGGCTAGCTAGGCAGGCACATAATGAAATTAAAGAGCAACAATAACTCAAGATGATCATAATCAAATAGAATTTCCAGATTTTATAAATATAACAATCACATAATTCTTAACCTATGCCTACAAATAAATTAGTTCATGATTGAAAACATAAAACACGTTACAATCTCGATAAGCACATCCATAATACGAAATACACAAGAAATACTAATCCTTTTAGTAATTGGGGAGATGAAACGGCTGCTCCAAACCACCAAGAACATGGAATGACTTCGTCTTCTTGAGTTGAATCGCAAATGGTCTTCTTAGATCTCCATTCTGCCGTCAATTCGGCCTCCAGCCGATTGATTCGGTTTCCTAATCGTGAATGACTTCATCTCTGACGGCTCCTCCTTTTATAAGATGAGGTTTAACCTAATTAGGTTAAATTGGACACGTGGCAGGCTCTCCAAGCTTCTTAGATCCCTAATTAATTCAGCTAACGCCACTTTATAAAATGGATTACGAACTGCTTACGTGGCAGTTTTGCTCCCTGCTTTGCTGGAGCACAGATTTTGCTCCTTCAAGTCGCTCAGCAATATTTTCTGCACAAAATAACTTTCAAAGCCTCCATTCTTCCAAATGGGTTAAAACATATAACATTCATCTAAAGCAACCCTATTTAACACAAATGACACACAAAATACTATAGAACTAAGGCCTAAACAACTCCCTTTTGGAGAGTTATCATACCCCCAAACTGGAACTATTGCACGTCCCGATCAATACTAACTCACTTTCCCTTGAAACTTCAAAACATTAGTCATGACACAACTCAATTAAAACAGATATTCCAACACTACCTTCAACCTTTACCTGAGCATCCTGCAAAACCAAGCACTGCTGCAGCAAAATAGTTCTTTCAGCTTTGAACAAATAATCACCACCTTTAACTCAATCCTAAGAACTTACCACAGCTTAGCTCTATTATCAGACATATTTGAACACATATTTCAGGGGATTTATTCTTTTGTTCTTCAGACTTAAAGCAGCCTTACAGTCATAAGCTTTTAAGCATGAGATGACCCACTTTATGGTGCAGTATACCCTTGCCACAAACTTATCACCAACTAGCCTAAATACTCATTGTTAAACCCAAAAATCCTTAGTTATTCTATCCCTTGCTTCTCAGAATGGCGACATTTTATGATGAATCTCACCTAAGCCATGGGAGACAGAAAACTGCTAGATTATCATTCATCCTTCAAAATTTTTGCTTTATGAATTTTCTCAGCAAAATTTTCATAATTTTTTCTTTACAGCAAATAATTTTTTCTCAATTTCCAATATTTCCTAAGTCATCTTTTGACGCAAAGACAAACTGTGGGTGTCGCAAATGTCCCTGGTTACTCAACAACCTAGAAGAATAATTATGAAGGATAGGAATGCTCGAGCAAAACAAGCGGAGTAGCTAAAAGTCCCCCAAACTTAAATTATTCATTGTCCTCAATGAATTATTATCATGTTAATTATACCCCCAAACTTAAATTTTTCTATCTGAATTTTAAACTAAGCGTGGGACTAGAATTAACCTTAAGGTGGATCAAATAAGTCAATGCTACCTCAGAACTTTTGCTGCAGTCATGACTAGGCTAGAAGGAATGCTCAAGCAAAAGGTTTCTGGAGATCATAACACCTTAATCTAATTAAGCTAACTAGTCCAAGTTTCAAAAATTCAGAAGAAAATTAAGTTAGATACTCAGATGTGCCAAACAAAACAATATTTGATTTCATTAAAGATCAAGATCACAGATTAACATAATCATGATAGAGATAGATTTTAAAGTAGCAGATAAAAACGAAGAAGCAGAACATAACATAAGCAGAAAGAACACAACACATGCAAGGCGAGCACACAAAATCATTCATCAAAATATTTGCTCGAAGAAACTGAAACTTTTCTTTTATTCTTCTTTATGTTCAGGCTCTGAGTTTTCTTCTTTCTCTCAAATGATGGGCAGGGATGGAATGCACGGTTCATAAGATCATCAAGGAAAAATATGAAAGGCTTGATATGACTTAGAAAAATTCGCTTGCATAGCCCTCTTCAATGTGGTGCCTCTTCTAAGATCATAGCTCTAGTAGCTTTGAAGTTGTCTCTCAGTGAATTCTAGCCTACTGAGAACCATCTCAAGTTGCTCCAACACTCTATGGACACCGCACAACAAACCACCCTGGCGCACCTCACCTTTTTGAAGCCTAGCCAGATTGGCAGTGCCAATAATCTCCTTATCAAACAAGTTTATATCATTTGAACTCTTTGGGACTCTGGACCTTCAAGTGCACTCGATTACGGGGGATAGTTGAGTCGTATGTTGTAGGAAATAATCTCTTCTTGACAAAGCTGAGCCAAGTGTTAGCCTCACACTTCAAGTATGCTGACTGAAATGTTTTTTTTTTTCCGTCCTAGACAACCTCCACTGGGCATTTAGTTGCTCATTTGAGGAAGCAACTAATATTTCATTGAAAACAGTGTGGGTGACGTCTTGCAAACTAAACAGAGAATTAATAACTCCAAGGCTCCAGTCGAGAACAATTCCACAAACAATAACCAAGAATCCTTCATTTTCATCGATGTTGGCGTAGAACTCCCGTTCTAGTTGATCAACAGTGGGCTCCGGCTTTGCGCACAACCGTTCCCAATCGTGATTAGTGATGTCCGCTCAAGAAAAATGTGCGAGCCCTTTGCCACCATCGAAGTCGCGCTTCATCAGAAAATCTCGCTTCAGGACTTCTTGATATTTTTGTCTTGCCTCTTCATGGATAAATCTCCCGTACCAAAATCTTTCATCAAGCTCAACTTCTTCACTCAGTTCCATCTCAGTCTCAATAGTCTCAACATTTTTTCCTTGCTCATGTTTTTTTTTCCACACAATAATAATACACATAGTGAAAAAAATCACATCAGTAGTAATAAAAGATAAGAGTGAAAAACGTACCTGATGAGAGATCGTATAAATAGGGCACTAACTCAAAGATCTTCAACAAATAATTAGCCCCTAATTATCTCTTAATTAATTTAAGTTACCGTTTTAACTTCATGGTTTTATGGAAAATTTTTATTATCTGTCAAACGGTAAGTTCTTCCATTTACTGTGCTCCCTCTGTGTGTAACAACCATAACGCCAGCTGCCCTCTGTTCAACACATGATGTCACACCCCCTCCCGGACCACCTGCTAGCTTAGCACGAAAGACGGCGTGAAGCCAACAGACATCGTCACCTCTAACGATCCCTGTTGACCCTATTGAAACATTGAACCTGATAAACATACTAATCATAGATATAAAACATTCTATATGAAACACCACACAGCAGAATCCACGGAAACCTTTCAACATCCACATGGTGCAGCCCTGACATAACCTGGTTTGGAAAGTAACCTGATATAGATATCACGACCAAAACATATACAACTAGGGTTATACATCCACGACCTCTAGGACGATATTATACAACCCTTACAAAACATTTACAATATGAACGGACTCAATATACAACTCCAACCACGCACTGGAGCTTGATCTAGAACTTTCAGCAGACGTTGGCAGTGTATCAGGCACCAGGAGCTCGATCTCTACCTGAAAAGTGGAAAACATTTTGAAAGAATGAGCTACGAAGCCCAGTGAGTGACTAATTTTAAAGCTCTGAATCTGGAAGTCAAAACACGTGATAAACCTTTAAACGTATAAATATGCTCAGTCAAGGCGTTTAACATAAACGTGTAAGGATAAAGGCTTTCTAAAACATTTCGCAAGTTCGTCATTAAAAATCTAGCAAGGCATATCAAGTATATCAAACGTTTTAACTAACATGACCGATCTACGTTGTGTAGGGCACGCCCAGTACAACCAACGTTTACTAGTCCTACGATGTAGTGGGGCCCGCCCAGCACTCCCATCGTCTTTGTCGTAGTGGGGCCCGCCCAACACTCACGACAGCATCGTTGTCACGGAGTACACTCAACGTCGACAACGGAATATAACCTGTGTGCACACGGTACCATATAGCCTCGGGCTCAATATCTCAGTCATGTAGTCAATAGAAATCTCAGAAAATCACATGAAAACATTAAAACATGCCTGCTTATCGTTATCTTTCGAAAAACTTAAGCTTACTCAGCTTGCTCGTGGAAAACCGAAAATCATTTAGAAGTACTTGCTAATCCATACTTTGCTTTAAAAGATATCGTTTCAGCTACTTTTCATAAAGTCATTAGACACGTGCTCGTATATAAACCTCATTAGAAAATCTGAGCTCAAAACTAATGCTTGAAACCGTTCATAAAAACCATGTATCATTCATAGGAAAGCATGTAAAACATATAATCATGAACAACCGTTTAAGAACATTTTCGAAATTCATTTTGTCACTCACTGTCTTATCTAGTTCCCCGGTTTGTAGACTCGACCTATTTCCTCTTGGCCTGTCAAATAACCAAAATTGAGCATTAGAAACATAGATAGCTTTGTCTTTCCATGCTCATGAATTTTTAAACAATTGGATTAAGAATCACATTCACAATTCTACTTTCCAGATTTTCCAGATTCTATACCCTAACTTCCAACACCCATAACTTCCTCAATACTTAACCAAAATTAATGAACTACACATCAAACTCTTCATTTTCGAACACTCTACAACTTACCTGAAGAAATGAAAACGAGATTCCCAACCAATTAGTCCAGAAATGCCCCGAAATCAGATAACACAGATTCGAGCTTCTCTGTTACCCTTTATCTTCCTCCTGAAATTAAACCTACTTCAAGTCATTTTTGGCTCACGAATTCTTTATGAAAGTTGTAGATAATTGAATAAGATTTCCAACCATACCCAATAGAGCTTCTGATTCAACTTGTACACCCCAGAATGCTCAAAACATCAGAGAAAACCAGAGATCCTCCTGCTTTGCTCGAAAATCCTGTGCTCTGTTTTCCATTCCAAAACCCATCAACTTCTCATACGATTTAGGTCAAGCTTCCTTCATGAAATTTGTTAGAAAATGAACTAACTTTCAAGAAAATCAAACCTCACATCTTAGTTCCTTCTGTGTAGCTCAAACCGAACAAAAAACCAGAGGTTGACAGTTTTGCACCCAGATTCTGCTATGGCTGGCTTTGTATGAACTTTTCCCTATCTTCTTCAACCTCAAACCACGAAATTCTTCTTCTTCTTCTTCCTTCACTCTCTCCCTCAAGTGCTCTGTAACTTTTGGAATGAAAAATGATAAGAAATGGGCTGGTAGTGGGCTAAAAATGGGTGAAGCGGTGGTGGAAGCTTTGCTGTCCATTCCCATTTTCTTTCTTTTTCTTTTTCTTCTTTTTTTTTTTTCTTGCTTTGCTGATTTCTTTTCCATTTATTTTCTTTTCTTTCTTATTTTAACTTAGTAATCCCAACAACTTAAACCTACAATAGATTATAAGAGAAAATTATCTAAGGGAAAGTCTCGGGTTTACACATGACATCTTTGGTAATTAACTGCATGCCCACTTAATTATCCTGCTAACAACAATAAAATCTCAACAGTAAAATTATAATCTTATCTCACAAAAAATCTTAACCGAATAAAATCTCTGATCTTCTCAACAAAACTATGAAATCAAATCTTTTATTTTTTTAAAATAACACCCACATGATATATTTTATTTAAATCTGGAAAAATCTCTGATTTATTAAATCTTGAAAATAAAATCTAAACTAACCAACAAAATAAAAATAAAATAAATAATAAAATAAAAATCTAACCGAATAAAAATCATATCAAATCAAAATAATATCAAAACAGAAAATAAATTAAAATAAAAAAACGTAATCCAATAACGGGAGCTTCTGATTAGAATGCTGAAATTTTGCTCCGTCAAAACCTGTGCTCCCTTAATCTGCCAGCAACTTCAGAGAAGAATATTTCAGAATTAAATCAGGAAGATATATTATTAAAAATCTAATCTAAACATAAATTAAAAATTCAGACTGAAATTAAATCTAAACAGAACTAATCCGATTAAATTAAGAATTAAATCGACCAAAATAAAAATAAATAAATAAAACGAACATATAATCTACGAAAATACCGACGAATTAAAATAAATCAGATAAAATTGAAATCAATAAAATCTAATTCAAATTAATTCAAACCAGAATAAAATCCATGAGATAAAATAAAATCGCAACAACACTAGGAGCTAAAAATATTGCAATATGAAATGCTCCCACAAAACTCTTGCTTTCTCATTCATCGACCAATTTTAGGGAAGGATATTTCGAACGAAACTCCTCCCCCCATAATGCTTTATTCGCAGCCCATTTACTTTAAACTCACAGCCATCATCAACACATTGTCTAACCACAGATGCATCATTTGATAAATAAAACTTCACCTCATGGACAAATTCTTTCATCTGTTCTTTTGATAAACCAGGAGGCAAATTTCCAAAATCAAGGTAATTGGAAAAGTCATCATACCAAGGTGTTTTCACTGCCTTAATATGAGCTACAATAAGTAACCGCTTATCAATGAAGGATTTCCTAATCTCAGGTTGTTGGAGCAATGTCAATGAATTATAAGGTTCAATAGGCTTGGATTTCTTATCTATTGGTTCTAAGGATTCAAAATTCCTCTTAAAACTAGAAATTTCACCTGCATCTTTATGCTCATACTCCAATCCACCCATTTTGAAATCCTCAATTTGGATTTCTCCAAAATTTTGGGTATGGTTTTCCATCAATTCCTTCTCAAAGTGGTCCTCAAAAATCTCATCCAACACCTGAATGCACGAGCAATCCTCAAGATCATTAGGATATTTCATGGCATCAAACACATTGAACTTCACCTTTTGGTCATGCACCCTCATTGTAAGCTCCCCCTGTTGGACATCCATCAAAGAACTACCAATTGCCAAAAATGAACGACCAAGAATAATTGGGACATTCTTATCTGCCTCATAATCTAGAATAATAAAATCGACAGGGAAAATAAATTTATCTACCTGGACCAGAATATCCTCAATCTTACCCTCAGGATATATGGTAGATCTATCTGCTAATTGGAGTGTGATTGTGGTACGCCCAGCTTCACATACTCCTAGCTGTCGATAAACCGAAAAAGGCATAAGGTTTATGCTTGCGCTTGAATCACAAAGTGCTCTCCCCAACTCTTTTCCACCTATGGAGACAGGAATAGTGAATGATCCCGGATCCTTAGCCTTGGAAGGTAGCTCATTCTTAAGAATAGCACTACATTCCTCAGTAAGAGTCACAGTTTCAAATTCTCCTAATCTCTTCTTTTTAGTCAGGATATCCTTAAGAAATTTTTCATAATTTGGCATTTGTTCTAAAGCCTCCTCTAAGGGTATATTTATATGAAGCTGCTTAAGAATCTCTAAAAACTTCTTAAATTGAACATCCTGGTTCTTAGGTTTTTGCCTTTGTGGAAAAAATAAGGGTGGGTTATAGGGTGGGGGCGGTACATTAAGGTGGGGATTTTACATCTGGAACAGAACTAGTTGTTCTAGCATCTTTGCTGCTGCCACCATCATTTTTATTAGACTCCAACTCTTTTTTGACAACATTACTATCACTACTCTTTTCTACTTCATGGGGTTTACTAGGTTCTTTCCTCTCTTCTAGTGGCTTACCACTCCTTAAAGTCACTGCCTGCACCTGCTTCTTACCTTCCCTTATAGGGTGTTCAATATCTGAAGGAATGTTCCCTTGAAGTCGTGCCTTCAGCTCATTAGCTAGCTGACCCACTTGCATCTCTAGGGCTCTCAATGAAGCTTGCTGACTATGGATTACGACATCATTATGAGCCATATAATCCTTCATCATTAACTCCAAAGAATTACCCGAATTTTGATGGGTAGCCTGCTTATTTTGCTGGGGCAATCCTTTCTGGTTCTGCAAAACAAATCCTGGCTGATTCGCCACCTTTTGTTGTGCATGGGGGGCTTGCGAATTACTTCCTTGCCCTCCCCACGCAAAGTTGGGGTGGTTATGCCAACTTGGATTATAAAAATTTGAATATGGGTTATTCCTCTAATTACCTACAAAAAACACAGAAGCTGGATTGTTAGGACAAAACTCATATTTATGCTCTTCACCACAATAGACACAAGATTTGGCTGCCACTTGGTTTACAACTGCAGCAGGCTCCACCACTGGCGGCTGCTGAACATTGCTTACCACAGTTATGTTTTTAAGAGCGTTAGCTAATGCTGCAATATCGGCCCTAATGGTAGACACACCATCAACTTCTATCACACTCTTAATTTTCTTACTAGAGCCTTTAACATCTGACAATTGACAACTGTAGATTGATATTTTCTCTAAAATCTCATAAGCTTCATTAAATGTTTTTGCCAAAAGGGCCCATCCCGTAGAAGCATGCGGCTGCTGAACATTGCTTACCACAGTTATGTTTTTAAGAGCGTTAGCTAATGCTGCAATATCGGCCCTAATGGTAGACACACCATCAACTTCTATCACACTCTTAATTTTCTTACTAGAGCCTTTAACATCTGACAATTGACAACTGTAGATTGATATTTTCTCTAAAATCTCATAAGCTTCATTAAATGTTTTTGCCAAAAGGGCCCATCCCGTAGAAGCATCAACCATACACTGGGTTGTTATGTTTAACCCATTGTAAAATATTTCTATTTGAATATAATGTGGTAAACAGTGGTAGGGACACTTTTGCAAAAGCTCCTTAAACCTCTCCCAAGCCTCAATAAAAGTTTCTTCCTCATTTTGCCTAAATCTCACTATCTCACTTCTCAATTTGACACTCCTAGTTGGTGGAAAATACTTACTAAGAAATTTCTCTATTAGCTCATTCCAACTACTTATTGATCCTGGAGCAAAAGAATTCAACCACGCTTTTGCTCCATCTCTAAGAGAATAAGGGAATAGGGTCAATCTAAGGGCATCTCTCGACACTCCCTAGATAACAAATGAATCACTAACTCCTAGAAAAGACTGAAGATGTAAATGGGGTCCTCAGATGATAAACCATGGAATTGGCCAACCATCTCTAACATGTGAAACATGACCGGTTTCAATTCGAAGTTTGCTGCCTCAATAACTGGACGTATTATCACTGGATTCAACTCGTCAAATATTGGGAAAGCATATGCTCGAATGGCTCTAACCCTATCATTTGCTACAAGAATAGGGTTCTCAGCCTAGTTATTTTGCTGTCCATTTTGCTCCAGCGGTGGATTTTGCTCCATCGCACAATTCCTCTTCGAGATTTACTTAATTTTTTTTTTGAAAATCTAATCCGAAGGGGATCACTCATACACCAAAGTCACACCTACCAAACAAAAAGAAACAATAAAAAAGTTCACGCACCAAATCACCAAAAATACACAAAAAAAAATTTCAAGTCCCCGGCAACGGCGCCAAAAACTTGTTGCAATTCTGAAGTGGTTAAAAATATGAGATAAATTAACTCCAGAATATTGTGCAAGTATACAAAATCTAGCAGCAAGTGATAAGTATTTATCGTATCCACAGGGTCTTGAAATGCCTACCTCTATTGATTTAATTTGCCTTTTTAGTGATTTCAAAAGGTTTGTTAAATTGATTGGGTTTTTAAAATGCTGAAACAAAAGAAATACGAAAGCAGTAAATGATTACGATTAGAGAAAACAGAATGGAAACACACACAGGTTAAGACTTCTGTAATTGTTTATAAAGATGCTCCAGCAATTCTTTTGATCCGTCAATCTCATGCAGTATTATTAGCGGGATCCTCCCGGAACTCCGGATTTTTTGGAATATGTTTCAACTCTAATGAAGCTCTACCGATCAAGCACTAGGCGACTGGTTATCCCTAACTCAAGCACTAGCGTTCACCAACACATAATGGTCTAGTGTGAATTATCGCCACACAACTCCTAAATCATCCCTGAAACTAGGAGAAGCTATACATATCGGCTAGCTAGGCGGGCACATAATGAAATTAAAGAACAACAATAACTCAAGATGATCATAATCAAATAAAATTTCCAGATTTTATACATATAACAATCACATAATTTTTAACCTATGCCTACAAAGCAATTAGTTCATGATTGAAAACATAAAACACGTTACAATCTCGATAAGCACATCCATAATACGAAATACACAAGAAATACTAATCCTTTTAGGAATTGGGGAGATGAAACGACTGCTCCAAACCACCAAGAACATGGAAGAACTTCGTCTTCTTGAGTTGAATCGCAAATGGTCTTCTAAGATCTCCATTCTGCCGTCAATTCTACCTCCAGCCAATTGATTCGGTTTCCCAATCGTGAATGACTTCATCTCTGACGGCTCCTCCTTTTATAAGATGAGGTTTAACCTAATAAGGTTAAATTGGACACGCCCCCTTAATCAGATGGCATCGCAAAATATATATACTGTCCATTCTGCGCGACAGCGTCGAGACGCTGTGGACATAGCGTCTCGACGCTACCTCGATCTCGCGCCTCTCCTGATTATTGGCTAGCGTTGAGACGCTCCAAGGGCTAGCGTCTCAACGCTAGGCCCAAAATTCTTCTTCCTTTGCTGTTTTCTTGGCTTGAACTTATTCTTTAGCTCCTAAATCACCGGTAATGTTCAAAAACGTCGACTTCCATTGAAATGCTTGATTCCTACAAAACAAAACCAAATAGAGATAAAAATGTCCAAATAATACTCGAGACTAACGATAAAATCATATAAAATATAGCACAATAAATTGCGCTATCACACGTGGCAGGCTCTCCAAGCTTCTTAGATCCGTATTTAATTCAGCTAACGCCACTTTATAAAATGGATTACGAACTGCTTACGTGGCAGTTTTGCTCCCTGCTTTGCTGGAGCACAGATTTTGCTCCTTCAAGTCGCTCAGCAATATTTTCTGCACAAAATAACTTTCAAAGCCTCCATTCTTCCGAATGGGTTAAAACATATAATATTCATCTAAAGCAACCCTATTTAACACAAATGACACACAAAATACTATAGAACTAAGGCCTAAACAACTCCCTTTTGGAGAGTTATCAAAGCCGGAGGGTGATATCGGTGTCTTTCAGACCTGTCAGTCCAATCTTCCTGTATAAAGAATAGGGCATCAAATTTATACTAGCTCTTAAGTCACACAAAGCCCTATCGAAAGATACTTCTCCTATAACACAGGGAACAGTAAAACTCCCTGGGTCCTTTTGTTTCAATGGTATCCTTCCTGAAACTATGGTGCTACTATTTTCAGATAACCTAAAGACCTCTTCTTTTGACAAAATTTTCTTCCTAGACAACATCTCTTTCATGAACTTCCCATAATTAGGCATATTATACAAAGCATCTACTAAAGGAATGTTCACATAAAGCTTTTTAAACATTTCTAGGAATTTTTAAAATTCTTCATCTAATTTAACATTTTTAAATCTCTAAGGAAAAGGTAACTCCCTGTAATAAAAGGTAGGACATTCACCCCTCTTGGGCGGGCTGATGTGCGACCCTCTATCATAGTGGTTGCACGAGACTACTTCTTCCTCGTTCAGCTTTTCTTTCTGCTTTTCATCTTTCTTTGATCCTGCAAAAGAGTTAGTACATTCAATATTTAAATCACAAGAGCTAAGAGGATTTTGGGACCTTTATGTGGAGGCTTTTTGTTCCTCGGTCCTTCCATCTTCATCCTTGCTCAACTTTTCTTCTTTCTTCAGCTTCCTCTCTGAATTGTCCTCCAGTTGTCTACCACTTCTCAATGTCACCATCTTTCACTGATCTCTAGGATTGGTTTCAGTGTCGCTTGGAAACTTCCCTTTTTGAAGGGCGTTCACTGTTGAAGCGATTTGTCCTATCTGCACTTTCGTGGTTATTTACTGCTGTCTGGAGATTCACATTCAAAACTTTCTGTCCTTGATAAACATGGCCACCATTTCCTCCAGGTTGCTTTTCTTTTCTGGAACACTTGATGAAGCAAATCCTGGTGGTGGTTGCAATACGTTCTTGGTGTTGGAGTAAGAAAAATTCTCATGGTTGCGCAGACTTGGATGGTAGAAGTTCGGTACTCCTTGAGTGAATGCTCTATTTCTCACATACTGAACTTCTTCAACATCTTGATTCTCCTTCTTTGAGTATCCTTTAGCCAAAGTGGAGATAGACTTGACCACCTCAGACGAAGTAAGTTTGTTCAGTGCGTTTGTCAATGATGCCATCTGCGCTTTCAGGGAGCTTGATTTGTCGATCTCATATATGCCGGCCTTCTTGGAAATTATCCCCATTTCTGTCGGCCATTGGTAACTAGTTGCTGCCATCTCCTCCAAAAGATCCTTAGCTTCAGTCACTGTCTTGGATAGAAAACTCCCACCTATTGATGTATCAAGAACTGTCTTGGTGGAAGGATTCAGTCCATTGTAAAATAACTGTACTTGAGGCCAATCAGGATAGCCATGCTGTGGGCATCTCATGAGCATCTCTTTATATCTCTCCCACGCCTAAAATAGTTGCTCCTCGTCCAACTGTCTGAATGTTCCAATCTCTTTACGGAGCTTCATGGTCTTTGCAGGCGGGAAAAATTTTTGTCATGAATTCCTGGGCAAGCTCATCCCATGTGCTAATAATACCCGTCTCGACTGACCCTAGCCAATCCTTCGCCTTATCTTGGAGGGAAAATGGAAATAACCTTAATCTAATCACGTCGGCCGGAAGTCCATTCATCTTTACTGTCCCTCATATCTCCAGGATTGATCGAAGATGCGAATGTGGGTCCTCCGAAGGATGTCCCTTAAAAGAATTGTCTCGCGCCATCTGGATCAGTCCCGTCTTTAATTCGAAATTATTCGCTTGAATCGGGGCGTAAACAATGTCGGAATTCTCGGTTGGGAGAACTGGCTGCAGAAAATCTCTGATTGCTTTGGGAGCGTCGTCTTGTTGGTGGGCCATTGCTTCCGTTAATATTTTCTCTCTACGAAGGGCTCTAATTGTCCTATCAATTTCAAGATCTAGCGGAAACAAATTAACCACCTTATCTCTTCGCATGCACTAACCCCCAAATTAATCAAGAGTAAAAATAAAAAAAAATATTCACAAAAAAAAGAAAAATATTCACAACCTAAATTAATATTTAGCCCGTTCTTTTTAATGTCAAAAAGAAATTATTTTGCTTAAAATATAACCTCCCCGGCAACGGCGCCAAAAACTTGTTGCCAACCGCAAGCGCATGGGCCGCAAGTAATATAAAACGGAAATATTCTGAGTATCGAATCCACAGGTAGGTGAAACGATAATTAAGCAAAATAATTAATTCTTGAACACTAAAGGTACTTGGGTGAAATATTATTTAGGGACCTAATCTTGATGCTAAAATGAATTAAAAAATTAAAGCAATTAAAGAAATTAAATGATCAATCAAACAAATAAAAAATATGGAGAAAGAGCTTTGATAAGTCCAATTTGTTATACATTTAGAATCTCCCAATTTGCTCATCTTAGTTGAATTCCTTGCGGAAAATGCTTTAAAATGAGTATAATATGTCTATAGGTCCTCACCGGAGCTTTGGAAGCAATTCGGGACTTAAACGAGCGAAATCGGAGCATAAAATGACGATTCTACCCCTGGAGCCGTCACAACGTCGAGACGCTACCATCCAAGCGTCGGGACGCTGCGCAAATTAGGAAAGGATCCTGGAGTTCACGCGCGAAGCGAGACGTCGAGACGCTGTTGCCCTAGAGTCGCGACGCTAGGGCAACCCAAGACTTTATTCCTTCTGCAGGGGGTAGCGTCGCGACGCTATTGGCCTAGCATCGCGACGCTGCAACTGGATATAAAGCAGATTTTGCAGATTTCTACGATTCTTCTTGGCTTTTTTCCCCTAGACCTGATTTCTCCCTCTTCTTCCCTATACTAGTCTGAATTCCCTTGTAATTTTAGTGAGTTTTATTATATTTTGGGATGGTTAATCGAGCCGAGGAGCTTAGTTGGAGTGATTCGATGACCGGCTAAGTTTACGTCGTTGCAATTGGGGACTTCTAATGTAAGTTTGGCACATTCTTGAGACATTGTTTATGATTTTTAGATGAATTATTGTTGGTTATGTCTTGAATTCCCATATTCTTAAATTACAATTTCTTTGATAGAATAGTTTGACAAACTATTTGCTCGATTTAAAGTGATTGCTTTACTAAATTGGTTAGTGATGGATGTATTGTGTGATTGTATTGAAAAGAGTGTTATCTCTGTTAATATAATTGCATGATAGATTTAGGAATTTGAGCTTAGAATTGTATGAATTTAGGTTGTCCCTAGTTCATGCAAATTTATTCAACGATCCAATTCTCTTAATGCGGTTAGGTTCATGTTTTTGAATACTAACTAGATTCTAACCTTGATGCATTTGTCAAGTTGAAACAAAATATAGATCATAATCATTCGTTCCAATGAATGTTGAGTAATCAATAATAATTTTTTAAATTCGAGTGTCAATGATTGAGTTGCCGAATCCAAGTTAGAATAACCAGTTGCGCGATACCGAGGTGAGATTAACTAGCTTATTTTTACTTTTTCGCCATTTTACTTTGTTGCAACTTTACGTTTCTAATCAAATCATCTTTCAAACCCCCCTTTTTGTTACTAATTGTGAAATCTAATTAAATTAATTAATTACGCTGCTCCCTGTGATCGACCCCGGCCACTACTGCTACAAGTTAGCTTACAGGTTGAGGATTATAAATTTATTTGATAAGAGACCTCGACAATCTCTTCCATCGAGCTTTGAGTGAGAAGCGAGGTCTTGAAAATCAATTAATAGCTAATTAATTATTACAATTATCCTATCTCATTGCCCGACTAATTATAATCCTAGAATCTCCGTTAATCACATAGGTTCTCCTGTCGGTCTCCCCTAATTATAATTAACCAATATTAACAACCTAAGTGTCCTTAGCGCCATTAAAATTCATTAATTATTACGCTCTGATTCATTATCAGAATCTAAGTTTAATCAACTAATCCCGTTGTCACTACGGGCAATTAAACTAGTTGCATGGATTATGATCTGTCCTAATTTCTCTCTGTCGAGTTTCCGTTAGGAATCGAATCAATATATAATTGGCCAGATTACATACAACATTACAATCATCCATACAAATTATCAGTAAAAAAGGGCAAGAGATAGGCAATTATAATAACATTTAACTATGAATTTTCATTTCAAGACCCCAAAATGGGGTTTAGCTATATATGGCTATAATATCCACAATGTATACAATATAAAGCATAAATTGGAGCAAAATAAGAGAAGAGGAAATGACCGTCGAGAACCCCGTCACTAGCGCTTGGAGTCCATTCGAACACGCCTCGAGCCTCCTAGAGTGCTCACTACAAGCTCCCCACAAAATTTCCCACTCTTAACTCTCAAAAAGGCTAAAAAGCCTTAAGAGAATGCTCAAGGAGAGCAAAGGAAAGGAAGGAAAGAAGGAATGATGGAATGATTGATGATGAAATGGGGTACCAATGGGGTCCTTATATAGGACGGGAATAGGGACAGTGTTGCGACGCTAAGGGCACAGCGTCGCGACGCTGTGATGTCACTCGACTTGCCCGGCAAGAAAGCGACGCTGTCCCCACAGTGTCTCGACGCTGTGAGGTTTCCAGAACTTCCATGCGCGGGCTGGGTTTGAAACTTGGGCCAACTTCATTCTTTTTGGATTGTTGACTTTTGGGCTCCCCCATTGACCCATAGTTGGAAATTTGGCTTGGAATGCCCATTTTTGGGCCTTTTTTCTCCAAAATTCCACAATATGCTCCTTAAGACAAAATAATGAATTATATTATATTTTCTCAATAAAAACACAATAAAAGTGCTCAAAAGCTTAATAATCTAGGACTAAAATAGCGACATTTCTGCCCGCTATCAATAATTCATCTATATTATAGATACTTAATCAAGGTATGGGTATCTCAACCTAATGCAACTTAAGTCTAAAGCTCTTGAGAAATTCAATGGGGCTTGAGACTAAAGTTGGAAACTATGTTCAGTGAGATGATAAAATAACTTCGATCTGATCGAGGTGTAGAGTTAGTGGGACTTGAGATTCCAAGACTATCTAATAGGAAAATGTCTCTAATTTTAATAAATAATTAATTAATTTCCCTAATTAAATATCATATATTTAATCTTAGGGATTTTATTAAAATTAAAATTAATATGAATCCAATTCATATTAAATTTATTTGAACTCTTTCAAATATTTTATTTCCTAATAGGAAAAGGTCTCTAATTTTAATAAATAAGTAATTAATTTACCGAATTAAATATCGTATATTTAATCTTAGGGATTTTATTAAAATTAAAATTAATATGAATCCAATTGATATTAAATTTATTTGAACTCTTTCAAATATTTTCTCTCAAGAATTAATTTTTGAAATTAATTCAAAAATTATATTATAAAGTTTCATAAACATTATATTATAATGCATCAATATACATTATACGATTTCCCAAATAAATTGAACACTTTCAATTTACAATTTATACTTAAATGTCTCAAGTCTCTTTACGAGCTACCAGTGGGACCTAATGGACCTACAGATCAGAAGCTCCAACGATACGAGACTAATTGGCCAAACTCATTAACCAAGTTTAGTCAACATTCGTTAACTGTGGGTCACTCCACTAAAGACCCACAGCTACACTCTTCTCACTGTAGAATATTTCTGTGTCCATAGATATCGACCAAGCAGTAGGTCAATCCTTCACGTGTGTTTGTAACACCAGCTGGGTCAAATTACCGTTTTACCCCTGAGTTACCTCTGGTTCCTTAAGTACCACTGATTCCTTTAATGAACAAGTTGTTTAGGGTCCAACCACTAAACAGGAGTTCCTCTCGGGCCAGGAGAGGACAACACGCCTTTGTTAAAGCCCCAGAATCAGCCCTTAAGGCAACACACATCTACTTACCCCAATAGGAGAAGGAGTGAATTCCATCTTGTACTGTTATGTTCCCAGCCCCCATTCGGTCTTGCCCCTGAAATGGTAGGATTATTGAGTCGGCAAACTGGCCACTCTCACCCATACAAATCTAAGGACAACCCCTCCTGAAAGGGGTTCATAACAGACTCAGGATTGAGATTGAGTTACCTAGGTCATCCAATTGAAATAGAAACCTAAAGTAGTTAATGACGTTACATCTAGTGGTTACTATTTCGCGGTCCGGTCTTATGCAAACTCATTGCATAGGATACCCCCACCCGCATGTCTCCTACATGGATGCCTTGGATCATTGCATCTGTATCGAATACAAGGTGGGCCATATCACATAGTGTCACCAGGATAAGGTACCCAGCCTTATCCCTATACTATAGACCTTTTAGGTTGTTACTTGAACACCGATCCCCGTATATCCCCATATACTAGTTCAAGTTTCATTTAAAGAACCTTGGATCTTAGTTTATTGGATTTAGGGTTTATTAATGCAAACTCGATTGTTCAATAACCAAATTACTAAATTACTCAAATAACGTTTTATTGAGATCGATTAATTTGTTTCATTTACTATCTACGAGTTTTAGGGCATAAAACCCAACAACTCCCACTTGAACTAAAACTATAGTGGGCAATGTACATCAACAATCAAAATTGAATGAATAATCATTGAAGTAGGAATAGTAGTTTGTATTAATACTGTATAATACATGAAAAGTACAAATACAGATAAATACATTAAACTAGGGCATTAACAATACTCATTACACTTCTCCCACTTGCCCTAGATTATTCTATGTACATATCTCGCAGACCTTGACCCTCTAGATGACCCTCGAACACTCTAGCCGTGAGAGCCTTCGTAAATGGATCAGCAATATTGTGCGCAGAGGCTACCTTCGTGACGATCACGTCCCCTCGTTGCACGATATCTTTGATGAGATGATATTTGCGCTCTATGTGCTTGCCTCTTTCATGACTGCGAGGTTCTTTAGAATTTGCCACTGCACCACTATTATCACAGTAAAGGGTGATTGGCAAGTTCATATTTGGAACAACTTCCAAATCCATCAAGAACTTTCGTAGCCATACAGCCTCCTTAGCTGTTTCACAAGCAGCGACATATTCGGCCTCTATGGTGGAGTCTGCAATGCATCCTTGCTTGATGCTACGCCAGACTACAGCTCCCCCATTGAGGGTAAATACTGACCCTGATGTGGATTTCCTAGAATCCTTATCAGTCTAAAAGTCAGAGTCTGTGTATCCTGTAAGGATCAAATCCTTAGAGCCATACACAAGCTGATAGTCCCTCGTTCTCCGAAGATACTTGAGGATGTTTTTAACTGGAGTCCATTGGTCTAATCCTGGATTGGATTGGTACCTGCTAACTATCCCAAATGCATAACAAATGTCAGGCCTAGTACACAACATGGCATACATAAGACTGCCCATAGCTGAAGCATAAGGGATCCGTCTCATATCCTCAATTTCTTGAGGTGTCTTAGGACATTGTTCCTTAGACAAATGAACTCCATGCCTGAAGGGTAGTAAACCCCTCTTGGAATTTTGTATCTTATATCTAGACAACATATTGTCTATATATGATGCTTGAGACAGGGCTAACGTTCTGTTCTTACGATTCGTGATAATTTGAATCCCTAGAACATACTGAGCTTCACCCAAATCTTTCATTTGGAACTCAGTCGATAACCATTTTTTAATGTCAGCTAGATATTCTACATCATTCCCAATGAGTAAAATATCATCTACATACAACACCAGAAGCTACTGCACTATTGATAATCCTTTTGTAAACACAAGGTTTATCAACGTTCTGGTCAAAGCCATAAGATTTGACAGCAGTGTCAAACCTTATATTCCAAGATCTGGAAGCTTGCTTCAACCCATAAATGGATCGTCTAAGCTTGCAAACTTTTTGCTCCTGATCTTGAGCAATGAACCCCTCTGGTTGAGACATAAAGATGTTCTCATCAAGATTGCCATTCAGAAAAGCAGTTTTGACGTCCATTTGCCAAATCTCATAATCATAAAACGTGGCAATGGACAAGAGAATCCTTATTGACTTTAACATGGCAACTGGGGAGAAGGTTTCCTCATAGTCCACCCCCTCCATTTGGGTATAACCCTTTGCCACTAGTCGAGCTTTGAAAGTCTGCACTTTTCCAGCTGCGTCTCGTTTTCTCTTGTAGATCCATTTGCACCCTATGGGTTTAACCCCTTCAGGTTGGTCTACAAGATCCCAAACTTGATTGAAGTACATAGACTCCATCTCTAGGTCCATAGCTTTGACCCACTGGTCATGGTCCACATCATTCATTGCCTGTCTAAAGGTCAATGGGTCCTCGATTCCATCATCGGATATGACAACTGGAGTTTCTGCTAAACCCAGATAGCATTCAGGTTGAGTAACAACCCTCCCACTACGTCGAGGCATTCTCAACTCTTGAGAAGGATGGGCTTGACCAGATGTACTGGGTTCATCTACAACTCTTGTTGAAGGTCCAGTTTGTGTACTGGGCTCATCAACAACCCTTGTTGAAGGTTCAGCCTTATCAATAACTCTTGTTGATTCATTCGTAGCTTCACCAGAAAGTTCACTTAACACCATTTTACTGCGTGGCTTGTGTTCTCGAATGTGGTCTTCTTTTAAGAAAGTAGCATTTGTCGAAACAAACACTTTATTTTCTTGTGGATCGAAGAAGTATCCACCCCTTGTTTCTTTTGGGTAGCCTACGAATAGGCATAATTTTGAACGTCAATCCAATTTCTTTGGGTTTGCCACTAGTACATGTGCAGGACAGCCCCAAATTCTGAAATGACGTAAACTAGCTTTACGCCCTCTCCAGAGCTAAAATGGTGTTTCAGAAACACTCTTTGAGGGAACTACATTCAAAATACAAACTGCAGTCTCTACTGCATAACCCCAAAAAGAACTAGGCAGTTGAGCATAGCTCATCATAGATCGAACCATGTCCAACAAGGTTATGTTTCTCCTTTCAGATACACCATTCTATTGAGGTGTACCTGGTGCTAAGAGTTGAGACGAGATTCCATGTTCTATCAAATAGTTCTGGAATTTTAAGTCCAAATACTCTCCACCTCGATCAGATCGAAGTGTTTTAATGGTCTTACCTAACAAGTTCTCAACTTCAGTCCTGTACTCCTTGAACTTTTCAAGGGCTTCAGACTTATGACTCATTAGGTATAAATAATCATACCTTGAATAATCATCTATGAAAGAGATGAAATATTCATACCCTCCTCGAGCTCTTACATTCATTGGACCACAGAGATCTGTATGTACGAGTTCTAAGGGCTCCTTGGCGCGATAACCTTTCCTAGTAAAAGGTCGTTTGGTCATCTTACCTTCGAGACATGACTCACCCGGAGGTAAAGTACCATCTTCTAACTGGCTTAGAAGTCCGTTCTTAACCAATCTCCCAATCCTATTGAGATTTATGTGGCTAAGTCTCAAGTGCCAAAGATAGGTACTTTGAGAAACTTTCTGCCTTTTTGGTTGAGTCTCGGCTGTTTTAAACATGTCATTGTTCAAAATAGCCCTAGACTCTATTGGTCTTAAAACATACAAATTGTTCTCCATTTTTGTAGAACAGATATCAGTACCCCTTTTAGTAATGAAAGCTTCATTCACAGAAAAGGACACTGAATATCCTTGTTCTAGCAAACAAGAAACAGAAATCAAATTTCTTTTTATTTTGGGAACTATATATACATTATCTAATAACATATAGTGTTCCCTGGAGAAGAAAATTTTAATATCTCCCACTGCTTTAGCTGAAATGAGCTCCCCAGTCCCAACTCTGAAAGTCATTTCCCCAGCATCCAACTGTTGTCAGGAGCTCATTCCCTCAAAGGAAGAGCATACGTGATGAGTGGCACCTGAATCAAGGATCCAGGCTGTATCATCCTTTTCTACTATACACGTTTCAATGACCAATAAATCAAATTTATTTTCATGGAGATGTGCTAAGCAGTCTATGTCATATTCATCACGAACAATTTCAGATGAATTAGACATGTGGGTTTGAGGACCGTCCTCAGTTAAGACCAATTCCACTCAATTAATGTTTAAGTTCATTTTCTTATTGTATTAGAAATACCAGTTTTGTAGTTGGCGTTATTCGAGGCATACAAAGAACGTTTCATTGCTGAGAACAAACAAATTAACTTAATAAGTATTGTTGCATTAACCCATTACACAAAATAATATTATTATTTTAATCCAATCAATTTAGCAAAAGTAATGATCGACCCATAGAATAAACATTCATTTGGCAATGATACTTCAGAGGTTTAGACCAACAGCTACCGTAGGGTAGTCAGCTACTCCTCCTCTAAATTGAGACAATCTCAGCCAATCCCTATTCCCGGAATAACTCATATTCCAATAGTTCTTAGCTACCATTTTTTCGGTCAGGAAATTATTAACACCTTAACAATTTCCCGTAAGTGTGAGCTTCCATTTTTTAGATTTCAGAGGTCAGTCCCAACAATGCTACAGTAGGGAAAGTCAAAGTTGGAAATGGACCTAAGAAACCCATTTCTGCAGTTTGCGTTGTTCCGACTCCCATGATCAAGCCCTCCGTAGGGTGATCGAAAGCATCCATGTAGGAGACATGCGGGTGGGGGCATCTTATGCAATGAGTTTGCATAAGACCGGACCGCGAAATAGTAACCACTAGATGTAACGTCATTAACTACTTTAGGTTTCTATTTCAATTGGATGACCTAGGTAACTCAATCTCAATCCTGAGTCTGTTATGAACCCCTTTCAGGAGGGGTTGTCCTTAGATTTGTATGGGTGAGAGTGGCCAGTTTGTCGACTCAATAATCCTACCATTTCAGGGGCAAGACCGAATGGGGGCTGGGAACATAACAGTACAAGATGGAATTCACTCCTTCTCCTATTGGGGTAAGTAGATGTGTGTTGCCTTAAGGGCTGATTCCGGGGCTTTAACAAAGGCGCGCTGTCCTCTCCTTGCCCGAGAAGAACTCCTGTTTAGTGGTTGGACCCTAAACAACTTGTTCATTAGAGGAATCAGTGGTACTTAAGGAACCAGAGGTAACTCAGGGGTAAAACGGTAATTTGACCCAGCTGTTGTTACAAACACACGTGAAGGATTGACTTACTGCTTGGTCGATATCTGTGGACACAGAAATATTCTACAGTGAGAAGAGTGGAGTTGTGGGTCTTTAGTGGAGTGATCCACAATTAACGAATGTTGACTAAACTTGGTTAATGAGTTTGACCAATTAGTCTCGTATCGTTGGAGCTTCTGATCTGTAGGTCGATTAGGTCCCACTGGTAGCTCGTAAAGAGACTTGAGGCAATTAAGTATAAATTGTAAATTGGATGTGTTCAATTTATTTGGGGAATCGTATAATGTATATTGATGCATTATAATATAAAGTTTATGAAACTTTATAATATAATTTTTGAATTAATTTAAAATTTTAATTCTTGAGAGAAAATATTTGAAAGAGTTCAAATAAATTTAATATGAATTGGATTCGTATTAATTTTAATAAAATCCCTAAGATTAAATATATGATATTTAATTGGGTAATTAATTAATTATGACATTAATTAATTATTTATTAAAATTAGAGACCTTTTTCCTATTAGGAAAGAAAATATTTGAAAGAGTTCAAATAAATTTAATATGAATTGGATTCATATTAATTTTAATTTTAATAAAATCCCTAAGATTAAATATATGATATTTAATTGGGAAATTAATTAATTATGAAATTAATTAATTATTTATTAAAATTAGAGAATTTTTTCTATTAGGAAAAGGTCTTCCTTTTCCTATTAGTAAAAAGGTCTTGGCCTTTACTATATATAGGACCCCTAGGGTGGGGTGAAAGGCATCCCATTCATTCTCCTACTCTCAGAGAATTCCCCTCAAGGCTTCCTCTAGACTCCCACTAGTCTCCTGCCTCTAGAAGTCTCAGAGTCATACCGGTGTAGCCATAGTGGTGGCCTTTACTATATATAGGACCCCAGGTAGCAGGTGTTCCGTAACCGTCATCTTAAGTACCTCCAGCCTTAGACAAAACTTTACCGGTAGAGTTCCCTTATAACCAATAGTTATGATAAATCTTTACTCTAAAGATCTAGGTGAATTAATGGGATGCCTTTCACCCCACCCCAGGGGTCCTATATATAGTAAAGGTCAAGACCTTTTCCTAATAGGAAAAGGTCTTGGAATAAGTTCAAATCTATTATCTGAACAATATCTAATTTTAATAATTAATTAATTCCATAATTAATTAATTACCCAATTAAATATCACATATTTAATCTTAGGGATTTTATTAAAATTAAAATTAATATGAATCTAATTCATATTAAATTTATTTGAACTCTTTCAAATATTTTCTTTCCTAATAGGAAAAGGTCTCTAATTTTAATAAATAATTAATTAATTCCATGATTAATTAATTACCCAATTAAATATCATATATTTAATCTTAGGGATTTTATTAAAATTAATATGAATCCAATTCATATTAAATTTATTTGAACTCTTTCAAATATTTTCTCTCAAGAATTAATTTTTTAAATTAATTCAAAATTATATTATAAAGTTTCATAAACTTTATATTATAATGCATCAATATACATTCTACGATTCCCCAAATAAATTGAACACTTTCAATTTACAATTTATATTTGTTTGCTTCAAGTCTTTTTACGAGCTACCAGTGGGACCTAATGGACCTACAGATCAGAAGCTCCAACGATACGAGACTAATCGGCTTAAACTCATTAACCAAGTTAGTCTCCATTCGTTAACTGTGGGTCATTCCACTAAAGACCCTCAGCTGCACTCTTCTCACTGCAGAATATTTCTGTGTCCACGGATATCAACCAATACTACAAGTCAGTCCTTCACGTGTGTTCGTATCCCAACTGGGTCAAATTACCGTTTTACCCCTGGTTTACATCTTTGTCCTTAAGTCCCCAGTGCTCCTCTAATGAACAACCTGTTTGAGGTCCAACCAACAAACAGAAGTCCCTCTCGTGCCATAGAGAGGGTTGGGCCCATTGTTCAAGTCCCAGAGACACCACTTAAGGGAACACACCTCTACTTACCCTAGAGTCGGGAAGGAGTGAATTCCATCTTGTGTGATTATGTTCCCAGCTCCCCACTCGGTATTGTCCCCAAAATGGTAGGCTTATTGAGTCGGCGTGCTGGCCACTCTCACCCATACAAATCAAAGGACAACTCCTCGTGAACAGGAGTCCATAATCCACTCAGGATTGAGACTGAGTTGTCTAGGTCATCCTAGTGAAATAGAAACCAAGCCAACTAACGGTGTTACAGTTAGTGGTTAACTATTTCGCGGTCCGGTCTTATGCAAACTTATTGCATAGGATACCCCCACTCGCATGTCAACTACATGGACGCGTTGGATCATAGCGTTTGTATCATAATACGAAGTGGGCCGTATCCATAGTGTCACCAGGATAAGGTACCCAGCCTTATCCCTATACTATAGACCCTTTAGGCTGAATCTTGAACATTGATCCTCGTATGTCCCTACATATTAGTTCAAGCCTCATACTATCAGCCTAGGATGTTTAGTTTATTGGATTAGGGTTAATAAGACAAGATCTACTAAATACAAACAAAATAAACTATTTTATTAATGTTCGGTAAAATGTTACATTTACTATCTACGAGTTTTAGGGCATAAAACCCAACAAACTCCCACTTGAACTAAAACTCAAGATAATGGGAAAGAACATGTACAAGTAATCTAAAGTTGGAAATGGTAAATACAATAAACTAGGGCATCCTCATACCCTATTACACATCTCCCACTTGCCCTAGATTACATAATGTACATATCTCGTAGACCTAGACACTCTAGATGACCCTCAAACACTTTAGCCAGGAGAGCCTTCGTAAAAGGATCAGCAATGTTGTGCTCTGAAGCGATCTTAGTGACGATCACATCTCCTCGTTGCACAATCTCTCGTATCAGGTGATACTTCCTCTCTATGTGTTTTCCTCGTTTGTGGCTTCGAGGTTCTCTAGAATTGGCTACAGCCCCACTGTTGTCACAGTATAATGTAATGGGCAAGTCCATATTTGGAACTACTTCCAAATCTGTCAGGAACTTTCTTAGCCAAACCGCTTCCTTGGCTGCTTCACAAGCCGCTACATACTCAGCCTCCATGGTTGAGTCCGCTATGCATCCTTGCTTGATGCTTCTCCAAACTACAGCTCCCCCGTTAAGGGTAAACACTGACCCCGACGTGGATTTCCTAGAATCCTTGTCAGACTGGAAGTCAGAGTCGGTGTATCCAGTGAGAACTAACTCTTTAGCCCCAAACACCAGCATGTAGTCCCTCGTTCTCCGAAGATACTTGAGGATTCCTTTAACGGCGGCCCAGTGGTCTAACCCTGGATTTGACTGATATCTGCTGACTATCCCTACAACATAACAAATGTCAGGCCTCGTGCAGAGCATCGCATACATTAAGCTGCCCACTGCTGAGGCGTAGGGAATCCGTCTCATATCCTCAACTTCTTAAGGTGTCTTGGGACACTGTTCCTTAGACAAGTGAACCCCATGCCTGAAAGGCAACAAGCCCTTCTTGGAGTTCTGCATCGAATATCGGGACAACATTTTTTCGATATACGTTGCTTGAGACAGGGCTAGCTTTTTGTTCTTTCGATCCCGAATGATCTGGATTCCAAGAACATCTTTGGCCTCTCCTAAATCTTTCATCTGGAATTGGGCCGCTAGCCATTCTTTTACGTCAGACAGATATCCTACATCATTCCCAATGAGTAGGATGTCATCAACATAAAGTACTATGAAAGCTACTTTGTTTTTGTTGATTTTCTTGTATACACAAGGCTCATCAACATTTTGGTCAAAGCCAAAAGATTTGATCGCAGTATCAAATCTAATGTTCCAAGATCTGGAAGCCTGTTTCAACCCATAAATGGATCGATTCAGTTTACAAACTTTTTGTTCCTGACCTTGGGTTATGAACCCTTCGGGCTGAGACATAAAGATGAAGGTGTTCATATAACACATGCGGAAGCAATTGAAGATCGGAAGCACTTAAGACATTCAATTTTGCTCCTAAAGCATGCATGTTCTATAAAAGACAGAATATAGAGTTGAGAGAACACCAACCTTTGTAGCTCACTTATGTGGAACTCCTTGTGGTGTTTGCCTCTCCTATGCTCCTTGGACAACCTCTAGAGTCTTCCCTACTATTCTCTTGGGCCTAGAAAGACTTGTGGGAGTCTATAGAAGAAAGATAGAAGGGAATGCTTTTTGGTACAAGCTTTTGGAAGGAGATGAAATGAGAGAGAATTTGAGGGAGAAAATTTGCAGCATAACACTAAATGAAAGCTTGCTCTTCTTGAATCTAATTCAAGCCCCTTTTATAGACATCTCCCATGCAAAGACAAGCTTCATGACACTTAGCCACATGGCCAAGATGCAACTCAAAGTGGATTCTAGGTGTCTACTTCACAACACATGCATCTAGTGCATGGTTGTGTTGTTTTCCACTATGCATCATCATGCAAGAGTGGAAATGCCACTAAATCCATTATGAATTGTATCCTAATTGTAAATTTTCAGCTTGCAATTCATTTCAATTTCAATTCAAAATTGAAATTGATTTCTAGGCAATTAATTGGGACATTTCCAAGTAATTTTGATATGATTGATCCAATCAATCTTTATCACCTAATGTCATGAATTATATATGATTCCTAATACATATATATGGTATTTAAAACACTTTCAAATACCTCATCTCTCAATTCCTAATTTAATTCATAATTAAATCATTGTGTCGAACACGTCTTATGATAAAAACCCTATTTCCCGTTTTTGAACGATTCAAAAATTCCTATCAATATGTTCTAGGCTTTAATCCGATATGAGCTAGTAGAGGGACCTAATGGACCTATAGATCATGGGCTCCAACGATTCAAGACTAACCGACTAATCTCATTATCTAAGCTAGCCAACATTCGTTAACTATCGGGACACTCCACTATAGCCCGATAGTTGCACTCCCCTCACTATAGATATATTTCCGTCCACTTGATTTAACCATGTTCAGTAAGTCGTTTCTTCACAGGCTGTTCGTAGCTATAGCTAGGTCAAATAACCGTTACACCCCTATAGTACTTCTTGTTCCTTAAGTTCCACTAATCCTCTAATGAACAATCGGTTTGCGGTCCAACCATCAAACCTAAGTTCCTCTCGATCCAACGAGAGGGTGGGGCCCCTTATTCAAGTCCTGGAGTTAGTACTTAAGAGAACAACCTCTCTGCTATCCCTAAAATGGGTAGGAGTGAATTCCGTCTTGCGAAACTATGTCCCCAGCTATCTATTCGATCTTATCCCCAAAATGGTAGGCTTGTCGAGTCGGCGATGCTGGCCACTCTCACCCATGCAGATCAAAGGATAATCTCTCATAAACAGGAGTTCATAGATAGCTCAGGATTAAGAACGAGTTACCTAGGTCATCTATGAGAAATAGTCAGTTTCTTCAGTAAACGGCGTTATAAAGAGAAAGTGACTTATTTCGTGGTCCAGTCTTATGCAAACTCATTGCATAGGACGCCCCCACTCGCATGTCACCACATGAACGATTTAGGATCTCATCGTTTGTACTTAATACAAAGTGGGCCGCGTCCATAGTGTCACCAGGATAAGGCACCCAACCGTATCCTTATACTATAGACTATTTTGACTATAAACTTGAACTTGATCCTACGATATGTCCCTACATATAGTTCGAGTATTCATTTTATAGTCAAGGATCTTAGTTTATTGGATTTAGGTTAATCATTCGCAATTTACATATTCAATAACATCTTTTACTGAATAACCTCAATAACGTCTTTATTGGAAATAGAATATGTTTAATGATTTACAAACTACGAGTTTATAGGACATTAAACCCAACAAACTCCCACTTGGACTAGAAACTCTAGTGGGGTACATAAACTTAGGTGTGAGAGAAGTATAAAGACAATAAACTAGGGCATCAACCATACCCTTACATTTCTCCCACTTGCCCTAGTCTAATAAAGCTCGTAATCCTAGATTAACTAGGTGACCCTCAAAAACTTTAGCCGTGAGGGGTTTTGTAAACGGGTCAGCCATGTTGTGCTCCGAAGCAATCTGCGTGACGATCACATCTCCTCGTTGCACGATCTCCCTGATGAGATGGTATTTGCGCTCAATATGCTTTCCTCGCTTGTGACTTCGAGGTTCCTTAGAGTTTGCAACTGCACCACTGTTATCACAATAGAGGGTGACAGGCAGTTGCATATTGGGAACAATTTCCAACTCTGTTAGGAATTTTCTTAGCCATACTGCCTCTTTTGCTGCTTCACAGGCGGCTACGTACTCTACTTCCATGGTAGAGTCAGCAATGCAACCTTGCTTAATACTCCTCCATACTATTGCTCCTCCATTTAGAGTAAACATAGATCCCGATGTTGATTTTCTTGAATCTATATCGGTCTGAAAATCTGAGTCAGTGTATCCTGTAAGGATCAGATCCTTAGCTCCATACACGAGCGTATAATCCCTAGTTCTCCTTAGATACTTAAGGATGTTTTTAACGGCAGTCCAATGCGCATGACCAGGATTGGACTGAAATCTGCTGACAATTCCTACGGCATAGCATATGTCGAGTCTGGTACTCAGCATGGCATACATCAAACTACCAACTGCTGATGCGTAGGGAATTCGTCTCATTTCCTCAACTTCTTGAGGTGTCTTAGGACTTTGTTCCTTTGATAAGTGAACCCCGTGTCTAAAAGGTAATAATCCTTTCTTGGAGTTCTGCATCGAATATCGTACCAACATTTTGTCGATATATGATGCTTGAGACAGTGCTAGCGTTTTGTTCTTTCTATTTCTAATGATTTGAATGGCCAGAACAAATTGAGCCTCACCCAAATCTTTCATTTGGAATTGAGTCGCTAGCCATTGTTTTACGTCAGTCAGGAATCCTACATTATTCCCAATAAGTAGGATATCATCTACGTATAGAACTAGAAAAGCTACAGTGGATTTGACGATTTTCTTGTAAACACAAGGTTCGTCAATATTCTGCTCAAAGCCATACGTTTTGATCGCAGTGTCAAAACGTATATTCCAGGATCTTGATGCTTGTTTCAATCCATAAATGGATCGTTTAAGTTTGCAAACCTTTTGCTCATCACCCTGGACTATGAATCCCTCTGGTTGAGCCATATAGATAGTTTATTCAAGATTGCCGTTCAAAAAGGCTGTCTTGACATCCATTTGCCATATTTCATAATCATAATATGTGGCAATGGATAAGAGTATTCTAATCGACTTAAGCATGGCAACAGGGGAAAAAGTTTCTTCAAAATCGACTCCTTCCCGCTGAGTAAAACCCTTTGCCACAAGTCGAGCCTTAAAGGTTTGAACCTTACCGGCTTGGTCTCGTTTTCTCTTGTAGATCCATTTGCAACCAATAGGTTTTACCCCATCCGGCTGCTCTACAAGATCCCAGACCGAATTGAAGTACATTGACTCCATTTCGAGATCCATGGCTTTGATCCACTGGTCCTTATCAACATCATTCATTGCCTGATTAAAGGACAATGGATCCTCTACACCATCATCAGACATGATGGTTTGAGTTTCTGTTAAACCCATGTAACGGTCAGGTTGAATTATAACCCTCCCACTACGTCGAGGCTCTCTCACTACCTGAGATGGATGTGTTTGATCAACAACTTTTGATGGACCAGCTTGATCTACAACTTTTGTAGATTCTTTTGTAGTTTTTCTTGAAATCTCATCTAATACTAGCTTACTGCGAGGTCGATGATCTTTTATGTGATCTTCCTCAAGGAACGTAGCGTTTGTCGATACAATCACTTTATTATCCTGAGGATCGTAAAATAGACCACCTTTTGTTTCTTTAGGATATCCTACAAATAAGCACAGTTTTGAACGTCGTTCCAACTTCTTTGGGTTTTGTACTAACACGTATGTCGGGCATCCCCAAATCCTGAAGTGACGTAAACTACCTTTACGCCCTTTCCATAGCTCATAAGGTGTTTCAGAAACACTTTTAGAGGGAACCATGTTCAAAATGTATACGGCAGTCTCAACTGCATATCCTCAGAACGAATCAGGCAACTGAGCATAGCTCATCATTGATCGAACCATGTCTAACAAGGTTCGGTTTCTCCTCTCTAATACACCATTTTGTTGTGGTGTAGCAGGGGCTGAGAGTTGGGACGTAATTCCATGTTCTATCAAATAGTCTTGGAATTGTAGGTCCATATATTCTCCACCTCGATCTGATCGTAGTGTTTTAATCGTTTTACCTAAGTGGTTCTCAACCTCGGTCTTGTACTCTTTGAACTTTTCAAGGGCTTCAGACTTGTGATGCATTAGGTAAAGGTAGCCATACCTTGAATAATCATCAATGAAGCTGACGAAGTATTCATACCCTCCTCGTGCTTTGACATTCATAGGACCACAGAGATCCGAATGCACGAGTTCTAAAGGTTCTTTGGCCCTATAACCTTTTTCTGAAAAAGGTCGTTTGGTCATTTTTCCCTCGAGGCAGGACTCACATGGTGGTAACGAGTCATCTTCTAACTGGTTTAGTAGTCCACTCTTTACCAATCTTTCAATCCTATTGCGATTTATGTGGCCTAATCTCAAGTGCCAAAGATAGGTATTAGGAGAAACTTTCCGCCTTTTGTTTTGAGTTTCTGCTACTTTAAACATTTCCGTATTAAAAATAGCTTTAACTTGAATTGGCCTTAACACATATAAGTTGCTTTCAAGTTTTGCAGAACATATATGCATACCTCTTTTGTTAACAAACACTTTATTAATATCAAAAGATACTTGGTATTCATGTTCAATCAAACAAGAGATAGAAATTAAGTTCCTTTTTATATCGGGAACGTACAAGACATTTTCTAGTAACAAAAATCTATCTCCAAAAGACAACTTAAGAGTTCCTGAAGCTCTGGCTGTGACGACCTCTCCAGTTCCAACTTTGAGAGTTACTTCGCCGTCTTCCAGCATATGCCAGGAACTAATTTCCTGTAAAGAAGAGCATACATGGTTAGTCGCTCCTGAATCTAATATCCAGGCAGAGCTATCTTGCTCAACTAAACATGTTTCGATAACGAGCAAATCATATTTACCTTGTTTTTCCTTTTCATCCTTCTTTTCTGCTAGGTACTTGGGACAATTGCGTTTCCAATGTCCGTCTACATTACAATGGAAACATTTTCCTTTATCTGCAGCTTTAGTTTTTGCCTTGCTTCCCACTGGAGCTTTTCCTTTCCCTTTATCCTTCTTTTTCTTCATTTGAATACTCTTATTCTTTGAAGTGGAAGGTCCAGACTTGGTTCCTGAGGATGATCCCTTTTGGAACCTTTTGGTTGTAGCAACATTTGCCTCCCCTTCATGTCCCCTCTTAGTGAGACTTTGGTAAGTCTGGAGCTCGTTTAGCAAAGTAGTCAGGTTAAAGTCTATTTTGTTCATGACAGCGTTTGCCCTGAACTGAATGAAGCTCTTTGGAAGAGACTCCATTATGAAACTTACTTGACTACCCTCGTCAATTGTAGCACCGTTTACTTCAGCAATGTTAAACTGAACCATCATGTTCAAAACATGTTCCCTAACTGAAGCACCTTCCTTCATTCGGGAATTGTAAACATTCTTGAGAGCTTCGTGCCTGATTTGTGAGGACGGTTGTCCAAACATACCTTGCAACGAAGTCATGATCTCCCTTGCGGTGACCATCCTCTCGTGTTTTTTCGACAAGACATCCGAAATGCTTGCTAAAATATAGACTCTTGCTTTATCATTAGCTCGAGTCCATTTCTCATATGCTTCCCGAACAATTCGGTTTGTTGATGAGCCAGGGTTAGGCGGACACTCTTCGGTAAGGACAAATCTAAGATCCTCGATTACTAGTATTGTGTTTAGATTAGACTTCCAAGTTCCATAGTTATCCCCGTTAAGCTTATCCGAAGCGAGTAATTGTACTAGTGAGCTAGACATGCTGAAAAATTAAACAAAGCTATTAGAAATTGCTTATTAACCATTTTTAGACAAAATCCAATCAAGTTTTAGCAAAAGTAATAATGTACCCAGGATTATTATTTTGCAACGACACTTTAGTGAGTTAGAGCAACCGCTACCGAGGGGCAGTCAATTACTCCTTCACCAAACCAAGACGTTCTTGACTAAATACTAATCCCAGAATAACTCTTATTCCTATAGTTGTTTAGTTATCGTTACGTTTGGTCAGGAATTTACTAACACTTAGTAACCCTTGTAAGTGTGACCCGCCGTTTTAAGATTACAGAGAACGGCCCCAACAATGCTACCGAATGGAAAAGCTAATGTTGGAAATGGTCCTAAGTAATCCTATCCATCTCTGGAGTTTGCGTTGTTTCGATCTCCATGTTACAACCCTCCGAATGGTTAGTAGCTCCAGGGCATACAAGCAGGCGCAACATGGAAATCTCACGGTGCAACCTAACGGAGGAGACCGCAGGATGTGTTGACACACTTCCTTCACTCACTTACTATAAATACTTTCTCCATTCACCTTGTTATTGATTTATGCAAACACCTTCCGAATGGAGCAGTTGAGGTATAATCAACACGAGGCCAAGCATAATTCTCACCTTGTGAACAAAAGGGAGAACGTAAAAGGGAAATGGATTTGATATATCTCTCCCCTCCCACTAAGTATTTTAAACGGTTTTGGGTATACTTATACTTAGGTGAATTCCGGCTAATTGAATAACCCTAAGTCTAAGTTCATATAATCTTACGATGTCTAGGTGATAACGATTAAAACCTCACATCACACACGTGCATGCTCATAAAACTGGGTTAACTTTAACTCAAGAACCGACTCGATGCCCAGGTAGGAGGTGTTCCGTAAACCGTCAACTTAAATACCTCCAGCCTTAGACAGCATCTCGTCGGGTGAGTTCTCTTGTAACCTATGTTTTACAAGCTTATCGACCTATTTGAATCTAATTGAAATCGATCGAGAGTTGGATCAAATTAACCCTAAGTGAGCATGCACCTTTTTCTTTGTTATAGATTTTAAATTTCTATGTGATTTATAACAATTATAAATCTAAACTATAACAAACTTGCCTTTTGAATATAACTCTTATAAACAAAATTCTAAGGAAATTTCATGCTTCATGCTAGGTTAATTTTATCTTTTGATTAATATAACTTTTATATCAATTAATCAATTTTAATTAACCATTCAAGCATGAATCTCCCTAAATCAATACAACATTTATATCAATTTAAACATAAAATTTCCCTCATGCATTTGAACTATTAATAACACTTATTAAAAAATGCATGAACATGCTTTCCTATGGTGGGATTTTAAACTATATGGCATGCTCATAATGCACATACATTTAATCCAATTAAACCATACATTCTCAATGCATAAAAGAAATTAAATCAAGCTAAAATGGAATGGTTTGGCAATTTAAAACAAACAATCAACTAATTATTACAATAATAATCAATAAAATTGCTTGTGATGATCCCGAGCTTTACGAACCGACCCGAACCAACCCTCCATGGAGTTAACCGGACTTCAAATATGTGTAAAAAAACTGCAGCAGACCGAACCGGACCCGAAAAGAAGAAGAAAAAAAAAACTGCTGCTGCTGGAATTTTACTTTTCTGGTGCGTCTTCTCCGGTTTTTCTTCGATTTTACAGCCTATATGGACTCTAATGACTCTATAAAAATTACAGACTATAGTACACACATTAACGCTCTTACATATCCGAGCAATTACAATTTCATGAAGGTTTGAATGCTCAAAAAATTGCCAAACCAGAACACTTCCATTTTAGCACACAGAAAATTCAATTTCAAAATGGTACCCACCAAAGCAAAATTAAAACGAATTAAGTGCTCTAATCATGCTCTGATACCAATTGTAAGGGACAATGGACACTACACATATCTCCACAATGGTATGATATTGTCCACTTTGGGCATAAGCCCTCATGGCTTTGCTTTTGGATCCACCCCAAAAGGCCTCATTCCAATGGAGATACTTGTCCTCCCTTATAAACCCATGATCATCCCCTTATCTAGCCAATGTGGGACTTTGGTCGCACTCCCAACAAAAGATATTCTCTTCAAGATTACCATTCAGAAAGGCAGTCTTGACATCCATTTGCCATATTTCATAATCATAAAACGTGGCTATGGATAAGAGAATTCTTATTGACTTTAGTTTCCTCATAGTCCACCCCTTCTCTTTGGGTATAACCCTTTGCTACAAGTCTTGCTTTGAAAGTCTGTACTTTCCCAGCAGCATCTCTTTTCCTCTTATAGATCCATTTACACCCTATGGGTTTGACCCCTTCAGGTGGATCTACAAGTTCCCAAACTTGATTGAAGTACATAGACTCCATCTCAAGGTCCATGGCTTTGGTCCATTCGTCTTTATCTACATCATTCATTGCCCGTCGATAAGACAATGGATCCTCAACACCGTCATCAGGTATGACCACTTGTGTTTCAGTTAAACCCAAGTAACGGTCAGGTTGTATCACAACCCTCCCACTGCGTCGAGGCCCTCCTGCTATGGGAGGAGGATGAGATTGACGTGAAGAACTGGCTCCTACATCAACTCTTGTTGAAGGATCAGCTTCATCAACAACCCTTGTTGACTCTTCTGTAGCTTCTCCTAATACTTGTTTACTACGTGGTTTGTGATCTCGCATGTGGTCTTCCTCCAAGAAAGTAGCGTTTGTCGATACGAACACTTTGTTTTCTTGAGGGTCGTAGAACAGACCACCTCTCGTTTCTTTAGGATAACCAACAAATTGGCATATTCTAGAACGGGGTTCCAGTTTCTTAGAATTTGTTACTAGCACGTGTGCAGGACAACCCCAGATACGGAAGTAACGCAAACTAGGTTTACGCCCCCTCCAGATCTCAAAAGGTGTTTCAGAAACACTTTTTGATGGAACGTTGTTTAGAATATGAACTGCAGTCTCTACTGCATACCCCCAAAACGAGCTAGGCAATTGAGCATAACTCATCATAGAACGAACCATGTCTAACAGGGTTCTATTTCTCCTTTCTGATACACCATTCTGCTGAGGTGTACCAGGTGCTGAGAGTTGGGATTGGATTCCATGTTCTATCATATAGTCCTGGAATCTTTGATCCATGTACTCTCCACCTCGATCTGATCGAAGTGTTTTAATTGTCTTACCTAATAGGTTTTCTACCTCAGTCTTAAACTCTTTAAACTTTTCAAAAGCTTCAGACTTGTGACCCATTAGGTATAAGTAACCATATCGAGAATAATCATCTATGAAAGAGATGAAATATTCATAACCTCCTCGAGCTTTTACATTCATTGGACCACAAAGATCCGAATGTATCAACTCTAGAGGTTCTTTGGCACGATAACCTTTTTCGGTAAAAGGCCTCTTGGTCATTTTACCCCCAAGACACGATTCACAGGGTGGTAAAGATTCATCTTCTAAATCGGTTAGAAGTTCATTCTTTACCAAACGACCGATCCGATCGATGTTAATATGACCAAGACGTAAGTGCCAAAGATATGTGTTGTTACTTATTGGAGAAATCTTTTGCCTTTTATTTTGCGTTTCAGCCGATTTAAACATCTCATGATTTAAAAGCGCTGTTGTGTTGGTTGGTCTTAACACATATAAGTTGTTTTCTAGCTTAGCAGAACATATAAGTTGGTTGGTCTTAACACTATGATCAGGCCCTCCGAAGGGATGGTTGCTCCAGGACAACACGCAGGCAGATCATAAGACTCTCACGGTGTGACCTATGGGTGGAGACCGAGGGATACGTTGACACGTGTCCCGCTCCCACTTACTATGGGCACTTTCCCCATTCACCTTGTTATTGACTCATGCAAACACTTTCTGAAGGGAGGTCGCGCTAAAACGACACGAAGCCGAGCATGGATCTCACGTTGCGAATATAGGGACGTAGGAGTAAAAACTCGATTTAAATCAAGTTTTGATTTTACCTCCCACTAAAGTGACCTACCGTATATTTTAGGGTTTATTAACCTAGATAAATCCGGCTAATTCAATTTATCTAAGTCTAATCCTATTATAACTATTATAAAGAGAATTGTAATGTTCTAGGTGAATTAAACTCTTTTAATAAACCTAGCAACACCGTATGCTAACATGACTATGGTTATTTCAACTCAGGTTCCGGGTTTGTTCCCAGGTAGCAGGTGTTCCGTAAACCGTCAGCTTAAATACCTCCAGCCTTAGACAGAACGTAACCGGGAGAGTTCCCTTTTAACCATAGTAATGTAAAGTCTTTACTCTGAAGATCTAGGTGTATTAAACTCTTTTAATAAACCTAGTGACATTGCATGCTAACATTTAACCATGATTAATTCAACTCTGGTATTCCGAGTCAGTTCCCAGGTAGGAGGTGTTCCATAAACCGTCAACTTAAGTACCCCCAACCTTAGACAGAACTTTACCGGTAGAGTTCCCTTATAATCATAGTAATGTTTGTCCTACTTAGTAGGTTAAAACTATTTTTAAAAAACCAAGCAAGACTTAATCCTATTAGAATTAACGAGATCTTAGGTCTAATTAATTTTAAACATTTTAAAATTAATTCATTTACCTATGATCCTATGTTTGCATGCAATCTTTATTATAGGTTGACGGTTTCTAATCATCAATTTTAAACTATTCAAAATTTTAATGATTAGCCCTATAATCATGCATACTATAGTTTTAAAATAATTAACAATCATATTCAAGTTAATATAATAAAACTATATATATATTGCCTTGCATTGCATGAAATTAATATAACAATTATATTAAACTATGGATGTTTCATGCTCAATGCAACTTTGATTTCCATTATTAATAAATTAACAATTAAATTATTGCCAAAAATGGTAAATCAAAGTAGCATGCTGCAAACAATTTTATTAAATATAACTATTTATATTTAACTAGGTAATTGTATGCATCATGCTTATCCTTTTTCATGATATTAATATAACTCAACTATATATTAAAAACTCATGAAAAGAAACCATGCATTTCAATCCATACATTATAACTAATTATAATATATATAAAATGCATGAGCATGCTTTATAACCTAAGGTGGGATTTTAAATCTAAATGACATCCATAAAGCATTTAAATAACGTATAAACCGATTAATTGGCCCCTAGGATAAAATAAAGCACATAAATTACAATAATTTAAGCTATTTTATCCTAAAAACATCCTTCTGCAGCTCCGAACCGGACCAAAACCGCTCCAAACGTGCCAAAACCGTCCAAACCTGGTCAAAACCGCCAAAAATGGGTCAAAACCGCTTGAACCAGCTGGAAAACCACTGAACCAGTCAAAAACCGCTATCCAGTCAACGAACCGGTCAAATACCCAAAAACCGCACGGACCAGACCGCTCCAGCGAACTCACGCGTGAAGGAAAAAATAACGCTAATATCTGCAGAGGTCCAGACTCGAAACCGTGCGCTCAAGTATAATAACCGGACAACTAACCACCAGGACGCGCCCTTGTTTTGAGTATTGATTACCGCGGTGTTTATTTATAGTATTTCTTTATTTAATAATTCGAATTTCTGCACTGTTCCTGCCGCTGTTCTTCGCCGTTTTCCGCCGATTTTTGGCCAAATTTGGTCCCGATCTTCATCGTTCTTCAATCTAAACTTGACCCGGACTTACAGAGACTCGATTTACATATTATGCCCAAAAACGCAGGGGCCTTTACATTGAACCATTCAAGAAAACGTAAATCTATGGCCAAATTAATCGAAACCATTTATACGCAAACCATAACATTCATAATGCATAAATCCCACCAAGAACAAATTGTAAATTTCAATTTAAAATTCAAGAACAACTGAGTTGGCTCTGATACCAATTGAAGGGATAAAAGCCCCACGCAGCGGAAAGTATTACCGAACCTACTCTGAGTCTTAGATTCTAATTGAAATACCAATACAATTTGCAAAATATTACAGCAATAAATCTATATTTAATGGGCTGTACATAGGCTATAAACATGCTAAAAATCAACTAGATTGATCCTAGTGATCAAGGATTTCATAGAAAACTTACTTTTGTAGAAAGCCTTGATCAATTCGCCTTTTCTTGCCAATAAGAATGAAAACGCAGCAACCCTCTTGTGCGAACACCACCAATCGGCTACACCGGTATATCTCTAAGACTTCTTGAAGCAGGAGACTTGTGGGAGTCTTTTGGGAGAGATCTCTGAGAGAATTAGAGACTATGGGATACCTTTCACCCCACCCCAGGGGTCCTATATATAGGTAAAGGCCAAGACCTTTTCCTAATAGGAAAAGGTCTAGGAATAAGTTCAAATCTATTATCTGAACAATATCTAATTTTAATAATTAATTAATTCCATAATTAATTAATTACCCAATTAAATATCACATATTTAATCTTAGGGATTTTATTAAAATTAAAATTAATATGAATCTAATTCATATTAAATTTATTTGAACTCTTTCAAATATTTTCTTTCCTAATAGGAAAAGGTCTCTAATTTTAATAAATAATTAATTAATTCCATGATTAATTAATTACCCAATTAAATATCATATATTTAATCTTAGGGATTTTATTAAAATTAATATGAATCCAATTCATATTAAATTTATTTGAACTCTTTCAAATATTTTCTCTCAAGAATTAATTTTTTAAATTAATTCAAAATTATATTATAAAGTTTCATAAACTTTATATTATAATGCATCAATATACATTATACGATTCCCCAAATAAATTGAACACTTTCAATTTACAATTTATATTTGTTTGCTTCAAGTCTTTTTACGAGCTACCAGTGGGACCTAATGGACCTACAGATCAGAAGCTCCAACGATACGAGACTAATCGGCTTAAACTCATTAACCAAGTTAGTCTCCATTCGTTAACTGTGGGTCATTCCACTAAAGACCCTCAGCTGCACTCTTCTCACTATAGAATATTTCTGTGTCCACGGATATCGACCAATACTACAAGTCATTCCTTCACGTGTGTTCGTATCCCAACTGGGTCAAATTACCGTTTTACCCCTGGTTTACATCTTTGTCCTTAAGTCCCCAGTGCTCCTCTAATGAACAACCTGTTTGAGGTCCAACCAACAAACAGAAGTCCCTCTCGTGCCATAGAGAGGGTTGGGCCCATTGTTCAAGTCCCGGAGACACCACTTAAGGGAACACACCTCTACTTACCCTAGAGTCGGGAAGGAGTGAATTCCATCTTGTGTGATTATGTTCCCAGCTCCCCACTCGGTATTGTCCCCAAAATGGTAGGCTTATTGAGTCGGCGTGCTGGCCACTCTCACCCATACAAATCAAAGGACAACTCCTCGTGAACAGGAGTCCATAATCCACTCAGGATTGAGACTGAGTTGTCTAGGTCATCCTAGTGAAATAGAAACCAAGCCAACTAACGGTGTTACAGTTAGTGGTTAACTATTTCGCGGTCCGGTCTTATGCAAACTTATTGCATAGGATACCCCCACTCGCATGTCAACTACATGGACGCGTTGGATCATAGCGTTTGTATCATAATACAAAGTGGGTCGTATCCATAGTGTCACCAGGATAAGGTACCCAGCCTTATCCCTATACTATAGACCCTTTAGGCTGAATCTTGAACATTGATCCTCGTATGTCCCTACATATTAGTTCAAGCCTCATACTATCAGCCTAGGATGTTTAGTTTATTGGATTAGGGTTAATAAGACAAGATCTACTAAATACAAACAAAATAAACTATTTTATTAATGTTCGGTAAAATGTTACATTTACTATCTACGAGTTTTAGGGCATAAAACCCAACAGTTAGACCACTGGACTGCAGTTAAAAACATCCTCAAGTATCTTCGGAGAAGAGGGACTATCAGCTTGTGTATGGCTCTAAGGATTTGATCCTTACAGGATACACAGACTCTGACTTTCAGACTGATAAGGATTCTAGGAAATCCACATCAGGGTCAGTATTTACCCTCAACGAGGGAGCTGTAGTCTGGCGTAGCATCAAGCAAGGATGCATTGCAGACTCCACCATAGAGGCCGAATATGTCGCTGCTTGTGAAGCATCTAAGAAGGCTGTATGGCTACGAAAGTTCTTGATGGATTTGGAAGTTGTTCCAAATATGAACTTGCCAATCACCGTTTACTGTGATAATAGTGGTGCAGTGGAAAATTCTAAAGAACCTCGCAGTCACAAAAGAGGCAAGCACATAGAGCGCAAATATCATCTCATCAGAGAGATCGTGCAACGAGGGGACGTGATCGTCACGAAGGTAGCCTCTGCGCACAATATTGTCGATCCATTTACGAAGGCTCTCACGGCTAAAGTGTTCGAGGGTCATCTAGAGGGTCTAGGTATGCGAGATATGTACATAGAATAATCTAGGGCAAGTGGGAGAGGTGTAATGGGTATTGTGAATGCCCTAGTATATTGTATTTATCTGTATTTGTATTATACAGTATTAATACAAACTACTATTCCTACTTCAATGATTATTCATTCAATTTTTATTGTTGATGTACATTGCCCACTAGAGATTTAGTTCAAGTGGGAGTTGTTGGGTTTTATGCCCTAAAACTCTTAGATAGTAAATGAAATAAATTAATCGAGCTCAATAAAGCTTTATTTGAATAATTCAGTAATTTGGTTATTGAATAATCGAGTTTGCATTAACAAACCCTAAATCCAATAAACTAAGATCCAAGGTTGTTTAAATGAAACTTGGACTAGTATGTGGGGACATACGGGGATCGGTGTCCAAGTAACAACCTAAAAGGTCTATAGTATAGGGATAAGGCTGGATACCTTATCCTGGTGACACTATGTGATACGACCCACCTTGTATTCGATACAGATGAAATGATCCAAAGCATCAATGTAGGAGACATGCAGTTGGGGGTATCCTATGCAATGAGTTTGTATAAGACCAGACCGCGAAATAGTAACCACTAGATGTAACGCCGTTAACTGGTTTAGGTTTTTATTTCAATAGAATGACCTAGGTAACTCAATCTCAATCCTGAGTCTGTTATTAACCCCTTTCAGGAGGGATTGTCCTTAGATTTGTATGGGTGAGAGTGGCCAGTTCGCCGACTCAATAATCCTACCATTTCAGGGGCAAGACCAAATGGGGGCTGGGAACATAACAATACAAGATGGAATTCACTCCTTCCCCTATTGGGGTAAATAGATGTGTGTTCCTTTAAGGGCTGATTTCGGGACTTGAACAAAGGCGCGTCGTCCTCTCCTGGCCCGAGAGGAACTGCTGTTTAGTGGTTGGACCCTAAACAACTTGTTCATTAGAGGAATCAGTGGTACTTAAGGAATCAGAGGTAACCCAGGGGTAAAACGGTAATTTGACCCAGCTGGTGTTACGAACACACGTGAAGGATTTGACTTACTACTTGGTTGATATCCATGGACACAGAAATATTCTACAGTGAGAAGAGTGCAGTTGTGGGTCTTTAGTGGAGTGATCCACAGTTAACGAATGTTGACTAAACTTGGTTAATGAGTTTGGCCAATTGGTCTCGTTTCGTTGGAGCTTCTGATCTGTAGGTCCATTAGGTCCCACTGGTAGCTCGTAAAGAGACTTGAGGAAATTAAGTATAAATTGTAAATTGGAAGTGTTCAATTTATTTGGGGAATCGTATAATGTATATTGATGCATTATAATATAAAGTTTATGAAACTTTATAATATAATTTTTGAATTAATTTCAAAAATTTATTCTTGAGAGAAAATATTTGAAAGAGTTCAAATAAATTTAATATGAATTGGATTCATATTAATTTTAATAAAACCCCTAAGATTAAATATATGATATGTAATTGGGTAATTAATTAATTACGGAATTAAAATTAGAGACCTTTTTCCTATTAGAAAAGAAAATATTTGAAAGAGTTCAAATAAATTTAATATGAATTGGATTCATATTAATTTTAATTTTAATAGAATCCCTAAGATTAAATATACGATATTTAATTGTGAAATTAATTAATTATGGAATTAATTAATTATTTATTAAAATTAGAGACCTTTTTCTATTAGGAAAAGGTCTTCCTTTTCCTATTAGGAAAAAGGTCTTGGCCTTTACTATATATAGGACCCCTGGGGTGGGGTGAAAGACATCCCATTCATTCTCCTACTCTTAGTGAATCCCCCTCAAGGCTTCCTCTAAACTCCCACCAGTCTCCTGCCTCTAGAAGTCTCAAAGTCATACCGGTGTAGCCATAGTGGTGGTGTTCGCACTAGTTCGTGATTAATTCACAAGCAGTTGGTGAATTTAATCTGAGTCATCAATGAGAGTAAGTAATTTGTTACTATATAAATTAGATTTAGATCTAATATTTTTGTATGCTTAGCCTTCATATAAATCTAGAATAGTTCTAAATTTATTGCCAATGTATTGGTATTTTAGATTAAACAAAATTAATTACGAATCGGTCCAAATCACGCTTCCGCTTTACGGAATTACGGAATTCCAATCCTTCAGAGTGTTCCCTTAGGTGGTAACTCCGGGACTTGAACAAAGGGATCCCGCCCTCTCACTGGCCCGAGAGGGACTTTTTGTTTATTCGTTGGACCATAAACTGGTTGTTCATTAGAGGAGCACTGGTACTTAAGGAGACAGATGTAACACATGGGTAAAACAGTAATTTGACCCAGTTGTGATTACGGACACTCATGAAGGATTGACTTACCGGTATAGGTCTATATCCGTGGACACAGAACTGTTCAACAGTGAGAAGAGTTCAGCTGTGGGTCTTTAGTGGAATGACCCACAATTAATGAATATTGGTTAACCTGATTAATGAGTTTAATCAGTTAACCTCATGTCATTGGAGCTTCTGATCTGTAGGTCAATTAGGTCCCCCTGCTAGCTAGTAAAGAGTAATTAGGAACAATTATATCTTGAGAGAATTTGAATAGTTCAAATTCATATTGGGAATTAAGTTAATTGTATGAGATACAAATTAATATAACGTATAGTGATACATTAAAATATAAAGTCTAATTTGAAATTAAACTTTATTATTATGAGAGAAATAAATATTTGAAGAAGTTCAAATATTAATATGAATTTGATTCATATTAAATTTATAGGATATAAGAGAATTTGAAGGAGTTCAAATTTTAATATGAATTTTATTCATATTATAGAATTAATTAATTGAAGGTCTGAAATTAAATATATGATATTTAATTGGGTAATTAATTAATTAACTAATAGAAGGTCTGAAATTAAATATATGATATTTAATTGGTGATTAATTAATTAATTGGAAATTAATCAATTATGGAAATGATTAATCACTTACGGAAGTAATTAATTATTTAAGGAAATGATTTAATCACTTATGGAAGTGATCAATCATTTATGGAAAAGATTAATCAATTATGGAATTGATTGGTTATGAAATTGATTAATTATGGAAAAGATTAAATCAGTTATGCAAATAATTGATTTTAACTGAATATTTTATTCATGGTCTTTCTCCTATAAATAGAATACTAAACCAAGGGTTTAGCTGATACAAAATAAGGCCACAAGAATGCACTCTTGCATTCTCTCTAGCCTCCCTATCATATTCTCTCAACCCAAGAACTCTAGGGAGAATTTTCTCACTAGAGTTTTTCCCATTCAAGATTAGGTAGTCCCACAACTATGAAATCAAGAAAGGCGCTCGATATTTCAGAGACGACAACGACGGTATGTTTGCTTCTCTCATTTAGTATTAGTTCTAAGGTTGTATGTTTATCCTTAATAATTGACTTAGAATAGTTTTCTAAATTTTGTCAATGTATTGGTATTTTGGTGGAAAGAAAATTCACTGCGAAGCGGTCCCAATTATGCTTCCGCTTTACGGAATCAGGGAATTCCAATCCTTCAGGAACATAATCACACAAGATGGAATTCACTCCTTCCCGACTCTAGGGTAAGTAGAGGTGTGTTCCCTTAACTGGTGTCTCCGGGTCTTGAACAATGGACCCTTTCCTCTCTATGGCACGAGAGGGACTTCTGTTTGTTGGTTGGACCTCAAACAGGTTGTTCATTAGAAGAGCACTGGTACTTAAGGATAAAGAGGTAGCCTAGGGGTAAAACGGTAATTTGACCTAGCTGGGGTACGAACACACGTGAAGGGCTGGCTTGCTGTTGATGGTCGATATCCATGGACACAGAAATATTACTGCAGTGAGAAGAGTGCAGCTGTGGCTCTATAGATGAGTGAACCACAGTTAATGAATATTGATTAACTTGTTTAATGAGTTTAGCCAATTAATCTCATATCGTTGGAGCTTCTGATCTGTAGGTCCATTAGGTCCCACCAGTAGCTCATTTAGGGCGTTGAGGTAAATTTCTAAGGGAGAATTGAATATTCGAAGGGGTTCGAATATTAAGTTTAAAATATGAATTTGATTCATATTAAAACTATAGGTTATAATTAATGCGCATTAGATGTACATTAATACTATAGTTTGTATGAGAGAAATACAATTAAATATTTGATACTTAATTACAATATTAATTAATTGGAGAATGAATTAATTATTGTTTTAATTTAATTTAATTAAATTTTGATTTAATTGAATTACATTAAAACTATAGGTTAAGTGGAATATTTGTATAAATGTGTTTATATAAATAGCATTTAATTAAATTAAATGTTAATTTAATTAAAAGATTAATTAATAATGATAATTATTAATTAATTAATTTTCCATCAGTTTAGTTAACTGATGGAAACGTGGTCTTCCACTTTTTCCTGACATTTGCGTGAATTGAGGGAGATTATTCAGGGGAATTGGTTTTTTCATCAGTAACTCACTTGTTCAGTTTGGACGATAATCTCTAGGGATCTCACGCAGATCACTTGCTCTCTCTCTCACTCACTCTGTGTTTTCCATCTTCTAAGAAACACAGAGACAACATTTCTCCCAAAAACATTAGAAATTTAGGCTCCCACAAGCATCCTCAACATTATTCCAAAGGATAATACCGGTGCAATCTAATCGGTGGTGTTCGTGGGCGTTTTTACAGCAAATGGAAATCGATCAAGATCTTCGAACAGAGTAAGGTTTTCTAATCCCTTGATCATTAAGATCTATTAGAATAATTTTTGGGTATTTTCTAATAGATCTAGCATGTTTTATAACTCTTTTACAACATGTTTATTTTCTTTTTAGTTGTTTTAAATTGTTTTTTGTGAACCGTATTGGTATTTTAATCATGATTAAAAACAGTGTGGTTCTTTGATTGTTTCCGTTGCGCTAGGGCTATAATCCATTCAATTGGTATCAGAGTCATCTCTGTATTTTTTTTCATTGATTAAAATTTGCGGTTTGCTGTGTGGTGGGATTTATTTTGCATAATCTATGTAAATTTTGCGTTGAACCAGTTAGGTTTAATTGGCCATAGAAATTTATGTTTTATTTGATGTGATCAAATGTAAAGGCCCCTGCGTTTTTGGGCAAATTTTCATGAATTTCGAGTCTGTATAGTCCGTGTCTAGAATAGGATTGAAGATCGATGAAAATCGCGGGAGAAATCGGCCATTTGCATTCTGTACAGTCGCAGATCTGCCCAGAAAACAGCTCCAAACGCAACAGTGTCGGGACGCTTTTCCTTGCGCATCTCGATGATGTCGCGATTTCACGCTTCAGACGGTTGAAATCGCGTCAGCGTCAGGACGCTGTTCCTTAGTGCGGCAGTTTGTTTTACGTGGAGACGTGAGTGAAGCCCTAATTTGCCAGTCCGATTTGGTCGTTTTGGTTGAGTTGGGACCGGTTTGGTTCGGTTCAACCAGGCTTTTGTGCAATTCGAGGTTTTCAAGGTCAGTTCGTAGCGGTTCGGGTCGGTTCATGGATTCTGGTCTGGTTTTGGAGCTACAGATTTATGTAATAGGATAGATTATAAGCTTTATTAGTGTAATTTTGCTTTAATTTATCCTAGGGGCCAATTAAATCAGTTCAATTGCTATTTAAATGCTTTATAGATGTCATTTAGATATTAATCCCACCTTAGGTTATAAAGCATGCTCATGCATTATGTATGTTATAATTAGATTATAATGTATGATATATAATGCATGGTTTAATTTTCATGGATGATTAATATATGGTTGAGTTATATAAATATCATGAAAATGGAAAAGCATGATGCATGCAATTACCTAGTTAAATATAAGACGTTATATTTAATAAAAATTGTTTGCAGCATGCCACTTTGATTTACCATGATTGGCAATAATTTAATTGTTAATTTATTAATAATGGAAATCAAAGTTGCATTGAGCATGAAACATCCATAATTTAATATAATTGTTATATTAATATTCATGCAATGCAAAGTTGTATAGTTTTATTTTAATAACTTCAATATGATTGTTAATTGCTTTAAAACTACAGTATGCATGATTATAGGGCTAATCATTAAAATTTGAATAGTTTAAAATTAATGATTAGAAACCGTCAATCTATAATCAAGATATGCATGCTCACATAGGACCATAGGTTTAAATTAATTAATTTTAAATGAGTTAAAATAAGGAAAATTGCAGTGGGTGGCAAATTGGACCAAATTAATAGCAAATATAGCACCATGTAAAAAAAATTGCAAATATAGAAAAATCTATCAGAGTCTATCTGATAGACTTTGATTATCAGAGTTTATCAGCGATAGACTCTGATTAATTAGAATTTTTCAGTCTACTGATAGACTCCGATTATTCAGAGTCTATCAGCGTCTATCGCTGATAAACTCTGGTTAATCAAAATCTATCAGTGACTATCACTGATAGACTCTGATTAATCAAAGTCTATCAGTGATAGTCACTGATAGATTTTGATTAATCGAAGTCTATCAGTGATAGACACTGATATACTTTGAATAATTAGAGTCTATCAGTGATAGACACGGATAGAATCTGACAACAGCTTTTTGGTCTTGTACAATTAATTTTGCTATATTTGCAATTAGTTTGAAAGTGTGCTATATTTGCTATTAATTTGGTTCAATTTTCCATCTATGCAACTGTCCCTTAAAATAAATTAGACCTAAGGTCATATTCTAATAGGATTAGAATATATCTTACTTAGTTTAAAATAGTTTTAATGAACTAAGTAGGACCAGCATTCCTGTGATTATAAGGGAACTCTACCAGTGATGTTCTGTCTAAGGATTAGTGGTATTTAAGTTGACGGTATACGGAACACCTTCTACCTGGGAACTGATATGGATCACCGGAGTTGAATTAATCATAGGTTAATGTTAGAATAATGTCGCTAGGTTTATTAAATTTGTTTAATGCACCTAGACATTAGATCTTATTATAATAGTTATAATAGGACTAGACTAAGATAAATGACTTAGCCAGATTTATCTAGGTTTAATCAAACCCTAAAATATACAATAGGTTACTTTAGTGGGAGGAAAATTACAAAACTTGATTTAAATCCAGTTTTGCTCCAACGTCTCTATATTCACAATGTGAGAATCATGCTCGGGTTCGTGTTGTTTTAGCGCGGCCTCCCTTCGGAAAGTGTTTGCAAGGATCAATAACAAGGTGAATGAGGAAAGTGACCATAGTAAGTGGGAGCAGGACGCGTGTCAACATATCCTTCGGTCTCCACCCCTAGGTCACAACGTGAGATTCCTATGATCCGCCTGCGTGTTGCCCTGGAGCAACCATCCCTTCAGAGGGCCTGATCATAGGATTCGGAACACCATGAACTCCTGAAAAGGATAGGATCGCTTAGGCTAATTACCAACAGTTGTCTTTCCTAACGGTAGCCTGTTGGTCCGTGCCTTTGAGATCTGAAACTGGGAGGGTTACACTTACGGGGATGAGTTAATTTGTTAACAAATCCTTGACCGAACAACGGTGGTTAACATCTATAGGAATATGAGTTATTCTGGAATTAGAGTTAATTGAGAAGTGTCTCATTTTAGAGGAGGAGCAACTGATCACCCTTCGGTGACTGTTCCTCTAAACCTCTAAAACATCGTTGCTAAACACAATCAATAGTTTTATTAGGGTTCTTTTTTTGATTGTTTGCAAAATTGATTGGATCTGTGTAATTATTTGTATTGCTTGTGTGATGGGTTAAGAGAAAGATAACTAATACGGTCAATTGTCTGTTTTTCAGCAATGTCTTCCTCCGTTATCGCTTTACTTAAAAACGAGAAATTAACTGGCAAAAATTTCCGTACGTGGAAATCGAACTTGAATACGATTCTTGTTGTTGAGGATCTCAGGTTTGTCTTGATGGAGGAATGTCCTCTAGTTCCTCCTCGCACTGCCGCTCAGGCAGGGAAAGACGCCCATGAACGCTGTATTAAGGCCAATGAAAAAGCCCGAGTCTATATCCTGTCCAGCTTGAATGAAGTCTTGGCCAAGTGTTATGAAACCGTGGAGACTGCTAGGGAAATTCTGAATTCCCTGCAGGAGATGTTTGGACCTCCGTCCTATCAACTCCACCACGATGCCTTGAAGATCAACTCCACCACGATGCCTTGAAGAATGTCTTCAACGCCCGTATGCAAGAGGGGCATCCTGTTCGGGAACATGTTCTCGACATGATGAACCAGTTTAACATTGTTGAGGTGAATAGCGGGGTTGTTTGCGAGTGCAGTCAGGTTGCGTTCATACTGCATTCGCTTCCTCCTAGCTTTATGCAGTTTAGGACGAATATTAGTACGAACAAAATACAGTTCAACCTGACCACCCTCCTCAACGAGCTACATATTTACGAGTCCATGCTAAAAAGCAAGGGCAAGAATGTTGTGAAAGGAGAAGCCAACGTGGCCCGTTCCAAGAAAAAGTTCCTGAAGGGTTCATCCTCAGGAACGAAATCTGTACCTCAGGCTTCTTCGTCGAAGCAAATTCAAAAGAGGAAGGGTGATAAGGGGAAGGCTCCGTCTTAGGCTGTTCAGGGTAAAGGAAAGGCCAAGGTCGTGGCTGACAAGGACAAGTGCTTCCACTACAATGTGGATGGTCACTGGAAGAGGAATTGCCCTCGTTACTTGCTTAAAAGAAGAGAGAAAAGGAAGGTAAATACGATTTACTCGTTTTAGAAACTTGCCTTTTAGAACATGATGAGTTTGCCTGGATATTGGATTCGGGAGCCACTAATCATGTTTGTTCATCTTTTCAGGGAAATGATTTCCAGCAGTTGGAAGATGGCGAAATGACTCTCAAGGTTGGAACGGGAGAGGTCATTTCAGCGAGAGCAGTGGGAGCTGCTAAATTGTTTTTTAGAAATAAGTTTTTGATTTTAGAGGACTTGTACTTGGTTCCTAAAATTAAAAGGAACCTTATTTCTGTATTTGCTTTACTTGAACAACAATAGTTTGTTTCTTTTATGCTTAATGAAGCTATTATTTCTCGAAATGGAGTTATTATTTGTTCTGCTAAGCGTGAAAACAATTTAATTGTGTTAAGACCTACTGATACTAAAGCTATTTTAAATCATGAGATGTTTAAAACGGCTGAAACTCAAAATAAAAGGCAAAAGATTTCTCCTTTAAGTAACAATACATATCTTTGGCACCTACGTCTTGGTCATATTAACATTGATCGAAGCGGTCGTTTGGTGAAGAATGGACTTCGAACTGATTTAGAAGATGATTCTTTACCACCCTATGAATCGTGTCTTGAAGGTAAAATGACCAAGAGGCCTTTTAAAAGAAAAGGTTATCGGGCCAAAGAACCTCTTGAACTGATACATTCGGATCTTTTGTGGTCCAATGAATGTAAATGCTCGAGGAGGTTATTTATTGCATGCATAAATGCTATCATTTTCCTATTATTTTTAGCTAGTTTTATGCATGAATTGTGTGCTTTGATGCTATTTTATTGATAAATTTCAGAAAACCGAGCCAAGGAAGCAAAATTGGAATTTTGAGAGATATTTGGAGCAATTTGAAGAATTACATTGAAGATCCAAGCCCAAAAGCCCAAGAAAAGCAAAGTGGAGTCCCAAATTGAAGTCAAAATCGGGCCATTCATGGAAGACCGAGGCCTAGTGTCGAGACGCTACGTCGAAGCGTCTCGACACTTGGCAGCCGTGCGAGAATGTTCTGGAAATGGGACAGCGTCACGACGCTGCGACGACTTGGAGCCCAAGACAAAGTGACGTCAGAGCGTCGCGACACCTGCTGAACAACTATAAATAGGGACATTTGAATCCAAGTTTGGGGAGCCAATTTGAGGGTTTTCACCCTATTCTCGGTTTAGCACTAAAATTGGGGGGTTTTGGGAGAGTTTTGGAGCTTAGTTGAAGATCTTTGGAGCTCGGGATCGATACAGGTCACCGCGGGATCGAGGAGATCGACACTTTTATGAGCATTTCTCTTTCCTTGTCCTTTAATTTTAGTTTGTAGAATAGTTGTGATTAGGAATTATTGAATTTTAGTGATTATGAGTAGTAAATTCTTAAATTCCATGAGTTTTGTTCTAGTTGTTGAACCTTTGCTGAATTAATGAATTGATTTGGTTTAATTGTCATTATTGTTCATTTGTGCATTTTGTCCTTAATGCTTTTAATCAAATGATCACTAATTAAATGAATCGTTACTAAGTGGAAACTCGACGGAGAGAAGCTTAGACTAGAATTGAATGCATGACTGACGTTTATTTACACGGGTGACACGAGATAAGATAAATAGCATTAGAGGTTGTATTGAAGGGTCGTAATGCCATGCTAGGTAAATAAAGAGGAAACCAAAAGGAGATTCTTTATTGAAAGGTATGAGATAGGAGGAAACCGACAAAAGAGTCTTTGAAATTAGGCTTCTAGACTTATGAATAGAATGATTGATTAATCCAAGTTAGTTAATTGATTAAGCAATAAAGGTCCAATTGATGAAATCATTACTCTAGAATTATCCCTCCAAATTGTGTCTCCATTTTTCTTTTTCTTTCTAGATTAGCTTTTTAGTTATCTTTTCGGCATTAGATTTTGTTCTCTAAATAAAGCTAAGCAAGATTATTCGCAGTAATTAATTGAATAAATCCGATCCCTGTGGAGACGATACTCTATACTCAAAATCACTATATTACTGTTGACGACCCGTACGCTTGCGGTAAATACGTCACCAAGTTTTTGGCGCCGTTTCCAGGGATTGGTTAATTTCCTTCAATTAATATTGTGATGAAATTGCTTGCATTAATTTAGAGGTTTTATTTTGCTTTCTTTGTTTTATTTTATTTTAATCCTCGTCCATTGTTCTTGTTGTGCATTTAATTTGTGTTTGCATCTGATTACGAGTCCGATTTTCATTGTTGATTAATTATTTTAAATTGCTTTTAATTGTTTCGGGTGGTTCTTTAGGGAATTTGAGCCCGAAGAACCAACACCATTGTCCAATTATTCCTTTTCAAATTGTTCCCCCTCTAAAGAAAAATCTCCCCTAGAGAGCTTACTTAAAGAATATATTGAGGATAATAAAGTCACCAATTTAGCTCTAGAGTTCATAGGGTTATTGCAGCTAAGAAGGGAGGAAAGTGCAGTGCAGCCCGCTTCCTTAGAAGAAAAATCTTCCTTAGAGAGCTTGCTTGAAAATTTTATTGAGGAGTCAAGAGCCATGAGTTTGGAATTAGAAAAATCTATAGAGAGACTCTAGACCCAAAGGGAAGATAGGGAAGTAGGATCCACTTCCATAGGATGTCTAGTGACAAATCCTAAGAAACTTGAACCCCGTTCTAGAGTATGCCAATTTGTTGGATACTCTAAAGAAACGAGAGGTGGTCTTTTCTACGACCCTCAAGAAAACAAAGTGTTTGTATCGACAAACGCTACTTTCTTAGAGGAATACCACATACGAGATCACAAACCACGTAGTAAACTAGTATTAGGAGAAGCACAGAAGAGGCAACAAGAGTTTTTGATGAAGCTTGTCCTTCAACAAGAGTTGATGTAGGAGTGTTGTTGGTCAGCAAAGTGCTGGTATAAACGATTATCCGCAAGCGCACGGGTCGTCACAAGTAATATAAAATGGTAGGTAATACCGAGTATCGAATCCACAGGGAGGCGAAGCGAAAATTAAGCGAAGCAAAGTTTCCTTGAGCACTAAAAGTACTTGGGATAAATAATATTCAGGGACCAAAGCATGCAATCAAAGAAATTTAAAAATCAAAGCAATTAAAGAGAAAATTTGATCAATCAAGAAAAATAAAATATGGAGAAAGAGTCTTTCTTTTAATGGGAAGAGGGGTCTTGAAAATCAATTATTAGCTAAACATTTATTATAATTATCCTATCTCATTGCCCAACTAATTATAATCCTAGAATCTCCGTTAATCACATAGGTTCTCCTGTCGGTCTCCCCTAATTGAAATTAATTCATTTTAACAACCTAAGTGTCCTTAGCACCATTAAAAATCATTAATTATTACGCTCTGATTCATTTTAGGAATCTAAGTTTAATCAACTAATCCTGTTGTCACGACGGGCAATTAAACTAGTTGCATGGATTATGATCTATCCTAACTTCTCTCCGTCGAGTTTCCATTAAGAATCAGATCAATACACAATTGGCCAGATTGCATAAAGCATTAAGCACATCCATACAAATAATTAGGAAAAAGGGCAAGAGACAAGTAATTATAACAATATTTCGACTATAATTTTATTTCAAGACCCCAAATTGGGGTTTAGCTATACATAGCTAAAATATCCACAAAATTTACAATGGAAAGCATAATTAAGGGCATAATAGAAGGAAAGGAATTGACCGTCGAAAAACCCCTTCGCTGACGCTTGGAGCCCCGCCAACTACTCCTTGAGCCTCCTAAGATGCTCCCCAAAATTCCCCAAATATTTCCCACTAAAGAAACTCTCAAAAAGGCTAGAAAGCCTTGAGAGAGGCTCCAAAAGGAGCCAAGAAAGCAAGAAAAGAATGGAAGAATGAATTGATTGATTGATGGTAAAATGAGGCACCAAGAGGTGCCTTTTATAGGCTCGGATAGGGGGTAGCGTCGCGACGCTGCTATGCACGCGTCTTGTTGCCCAAGAAATGGGTAGCGTCACAGCGTCTCGACGCTGACCCAATTTCCAGAATTTCCCAGCTTCGGTTTGGGCTGATTTTTGGGCCTTCTCTTCACTTCTTTTTGGGCTTTTCTATCATGATTGGCTTCTTTGACTCCCCTTTTGATCCAAGCTCGGAATTTGGGCTAGATTGGCTTCATTTTGGGCACTTTTTCCCCAAAATCCACAACTTTGCTCCTAAAGACCAAATAACAAAATACATTAAATATTTTCATTAAAAACACGATTAAAGCACAGAAAAACCTAATAAATTGGGACTAAAATAGCGACATTTCTGCTCGCTATCAGTGGCCACTGATTTATTAGCGCCCATTCAGGAGCCTAATTCTTTTGATTTGGCTAGAGATGAGCATATAGGGGTGAGCTGTATAGATAGTAAGGAAGAATTGGATAGTTTTAGCACCTACCAAGAACAAGTTTGTGAGAAAGAAAAAGAAATTGAGCCTGTAGTGTTTGAGGAAGTTCAAGAGATAGAGTTTAAGGTTGAAAAACCTTTGACTGTTCTATCCTTTCCATCCTCTATTGGTCCTGAATGTTCATTTTCTTGTTCTCACGAGTCAGAGTCTATGTTAGAGTCCATTTATTTTGATCTTTCTCCTTTTATGCTTTTATTATTCAAAAATACCAAAAATATTTCTGCTTCTGGGGCCCATGAAAAGCTAGTAAGCTTGCTAGCAATAGTTGCCTTTATCGATTCAAGGAAGAAGGGCTCGAAGAAATACGATAATTTTATGTGCCTTGAAAGCCCGCACAAACTCGTCTAGCTAAGAGACGTTAAAAATGCGATTCTTGGGAGGCAACCCAAGTTTAATTTCAGTCAATTTTCTTTTCTTTGTTTTTTAGTTTTTTGTCGTTAGGGCATGTTGATCTTTTGTTTCTGTTGATCAAAATTTTTGTAGGAGCTCGAGAACCACGATTCCTTTCAAATCAACCCCAATGATTGAAGAGGCTGACATCCATGGTTTCTCTCGCACTCCAGGGCAGTATTGTTCTCCCTATATCTCTTTAATTGTCCTTAAGCATGCTTAATTAGTTTGAATAATTAATACATTGAGGACAATGTACGATTTAAGTTTGGGGGGGAGGCTTTGCTGTTCTGATCTAAGCTGATTAAAAATTTTTCATGATGATTTTATTGCATCTGTTTTGATGAGGACAACCTATGAAATGATCTAGATAATGAATTTTATTCAATTTTTGTAAAATATCAAAGCATGTTCAAGAATTATGTAAATTTAAATCTTTGTTTTGATTTCCTTGCACATGTTGAGCACTTAGCCTACTTATATGGTTTTGAATACTTAGAACTGGATTATATTATCTAGATGTTTGTTGTCACTCCGATAGGCTTAAGATTTGATTTTAAAGTTGATCTGCATGAGAGTTTGCAATGTTTTGCTTGGGAAAAATTGCATGATTATTAGCCTGCAAAGAAAAGAAAAGAGGAAAAGAAAGGAAAAGAAAAAAAATGAGAAAAGAAAAGTGTGGAAAAATAAATAATAAAATAGCTTGCTGAGATTAAAAAGCTAGGGGTAAAAAGAGCTATCAACGGTGTGATCAGTTAGGCCAACCAAGAATAAAATCCGGGTTATGGGTCCCTGCATCGTAGTGTGAAAGCTAGTGCCATTAGAATCATAAAAATGCAAGTTTGGGGGAGGCATACCCCGTTTATTTTCAGGCACCTTAGTGGAATATTGCTTTCTTGATTGTTGAGAAGCTGGATAATTAGAGCTTAGGGCCAGTGTAGGGGGAAGATGAACTGAGGATTTTATAAACCTTTTCTAGGCTAGTAAAGACCTAATAAGGAGGCTCGAACACATACACACAAGGGATGAAGAGTTTAGATTTAAATTTCGTGATGAATGAATATGTTTTAATATTTCATTTAATTGTTGGAATTCATTATTTGGATCATTGAGATTAGAGTCATGCATTTGCAATTTTTGATTCATATATGTGGTTTTAGCTTTGCTCGGGACTAGCTAAGGTTTAAGTTTTGTTGGTGTGATAGCACGCATAAATGCTACCATTTTCCTATTATTTTTAGCTAGTTTTATGCATGAATTGTGTGCTTTGATGCTATTTTATTGATAAATTTCAGAAAACCGAGCCAAGGAAGCAAAACCGGAATTTTAAGAGATTTTTGGATGATTTTGGAGACTTTTGGAGCAATTTGAAGAATTACATTGAAGATCCAAGCCCAAAAGCCCAAGAAAAGAAAAGTGGAGGCCCAAATTGAAGTCCAAATCGAGCCATTCATGGAAGACCGAGGCCTAGTGTCGAGACGCTAGGCCGAAGCGTCTCGACGCTTGGCAGCCGCGCAAGAATGTTCTGGAAATGGAACAGCGTCGCGACGCTGCGACAACTTGGAGACCAAGACAAAGTGACGTTAGAGCGTCACGACGCTGTGACGTAGCGTCGCGATGCTACGACTGCTAAACAACTATAAATAGGGTCACTTGCATCCAAGTTTGGGGAGCCAATTTGAGGGTTTTCACCCTATTCTCGGTTTAGCACTATAATTGGGGGTTTTTGGGAGAGTTTTGGAGCTTAGTTAAAGATCTTTGGAGCTCGGGATCGATAGAGGTCGTCGCGGGATCGAGGAGATCGACACTCTTATGAGCATTTCTCAATTTTATTTTGTAGAATAGTTGTGATTAGGAATTATTGAATTTTAGTGATTATGAGTAGTAAATTCCTAAATTCCATGAGTTTTGATCTAGTTGTTGAACCTTTGCTGAATTAATGAATTGATTTGGTTTAATTGTCATTATTGTTCATTTGTGCATTTTGTCCTTAATGCTATTAATCAACTGATCATTAATTAAATGAATCGTTACTAAGTGGAAACTCGACGGAGATAAGCTTAGACTAGAACTGAATGCATGACTGGCGTTTATTTACCCGAGTGACACGAGATAAGATAAATAGCGTTAGAGGTTGTATTGAAGGGTTGTAATGCCATGCTAAGTAAATAAAGAGAAAAACGAAAGGAGATTCTTTATTGAAAGGTATGAGATAGGAGGAAACCGACAAGAGAGTCCTTGAAATTAGGCTTCCAGACTTATGAATAGAATGATTGATTAATCCAAGTTAGTTAATTGATTAAGCAATAAAGGTCCAATTGATGAAATCATTACTCTAGAATTATCCCTCCAAATTGTGTCTCCATTTTTCTTTTGCTTTCTAGATTAGCTTTTTAGTTATCTTTTCGGCATTAGATTTTGTTCTCTAAATAAAGCTAAGCAAGATTATTCGCAGTAACTAATTGAATAAATCCAATCCCTGTGGAGACGATACTCTATACTCAAAATCACTATATTACTTGTGACGACCCGTACCCTTGCGGTAAACAAGTCACCAGTTATGAATATTTCATCTCTTTCATAGATGATTATTCACGATATGGCTACTTATACCTAATGGGACATAAGTCTGAAGCTCTTGAAAAGTTTAAAGAGTTTAAGATTGAAGTAGAAAACCTGTTAGGTAAAACAATTAAAACACTTCGATCAGATCGAGGTGGAGAGTATATGGATCAGAGATTCCAGGACTATATGATAGAACCTGGAATCCAATCCCAACTCTCGGCACCTGGTACACCTCAGGAAAATGGTGTATCAGACAGGAGAAATAGAACCTTGTTAGACATGGTTCGTTCAATGATGAGCTATGCTCAATTATCTAGCTCGTTTTGGGGGTATGCAGTAGAGACTGCAGTTCATATTCTAAACAATGTTCTCTCAAAAAGTGTTTCTGACACACCTTTTGATATGGAGGTGGTGGCGTAAACCTAGCTTGCATTACTTCCGTATCTGGGGTTGTCCTACACACGTGCTAGTGAAAAATCCTAAGAAACTTGAACCCCGTTCTAGAGTATGCCAATTTGTTGGATACCCTAAAGAAACGAGAGGTGGTCTTTTCTACGACCCTCAAGAAAACAAAGTGTTTGTATCGACAAACGCTACTTTCTTAGAGGAATACCGCATACGAGATCACAAACCACGTAGTAAACTAGTATTAGGAGAAGCACAGAAGAGTCAACAAGAGTTTTTGGTGAAGCTTGTCCTTCAACAAGAGTTGATGTAGGAGTGTTGTTGGTCAACAAAGTGCTGGTATAAGCGATTATCCGCAAGCACACGGGTCGTCACAAGTAATATAAAATGGTAGGTAATACCGAGTATCGAATCCACAGGGAGGCGAAGTGAAAATTAAGCGAAGCAAAGTTTCCTTGAGCACTAAAAGTACTTGGGATAAATAATATTCAGGGACCAAAGCATGCAATCAATGAAATTTAAAAATCAAAGCAATTAAAGAGAAAATTTGATCAATCAAGAAAAATAAAATATGGAGAAAGAGTCTTTCTTTTAATGGGAAGAGGGGTCTTGAAAATCAATTATTAGCTAAACATTTATTATAATTATCCTATCTCATTGCCCAACTAATTATAATCCTAGAATCTCCGTTAATCACATAGGTTCTCCTGTCGGTCTCCCCTAATTGCAATTAATTCATTTTAACAACCTAAGTGTCCATAGCGCCATTAAAAATCATTAATTATTACGCTCTAATTCATTTTAGGAATCTAAGTTTAATCAACTAATCCTGTTGTCACGACGGGCAATTAAACTAGTTGCATGGTTTATGATCTATCCTAACTTCTCTCCGTCGAGTTTCCATTAAGAATCAGATCAATACACAATTGGCCAGATTTCATAAAGCATTAAGCACACCCATACAAATAATTAGGAAAAAGGGCAAGAGACAGGTAATTATAACAATATTTCGACTATAATTTCATTTCAAGACCCCAAATTGGGGTTTAGCTATACATAGCTAAAATATCCACAAAATTTACAATGGAAAGCATAATTAAGGGCATAATAGAAGGAAAGGAATTGACCGTCGAAAAACCCCTTCGCTGATGCTTGGAGCCCCGCCGACCACTCCTTGAGCCTCCTAAGATGCTCCCCAAAATTCCCCAAATATTTCCCACTAAAGAAACTCTCAAAAAGGCTAGAAAGCCTTGAGAGAGGCTCCCAAAGGAGCCAAGAAAGCAAGAAAAGAATGGAAGAATGAATTGATTGATTGATTGATTGATTGATGGTAAAATGAGGCACCAAGAGGTGCCTTTTATAGGCTCGGATAGGGGGTAGCGTCGCGACGCTACATGGCACAGCGTCGCGACGCTGCTATGCACGCATTTTGCTGCCCAAGAAATGGGTAGCGTCGCGACGCTACCTTCACAGCGTCTCGACGCTGACCCAATTTCCAGAATTTCCCAGCTTCGGTTTGGGCTGATTTTTGGGCCTTCTCTTCACTTCTTTTTGGGCTTTTCTATCATGATTGGCTTCTTTGACTCCCCTTTTGATCCAAGCTTGGAATTTGGGCTTGATTGGCTTCATTTTGGGCACTTTTTCCCCAAAATCCACAACTTTGCTCCTAAAGACCAAATAACAAAATACATTAAATATTTTCATTAAAAACACGATTAAAGCACAGAAAAACGTAATAAATTGGGACTAAAATAGCGACATTTCTGCTCGCTATCAAGGAGCCAGTTCTTCACGTCAATCTCATCCTCCTCATGTAGTGGGAGAGCCTCGACGTAGTGGAAGGGTTGTAATTCAACCTGACTGTTACTTGGGTTTAACTGAAACACAAGTAGTCATCCCTGATGACGGCATTGAGGATCCAATGTCTTATCTTCAGGCAATGAATGATGTAGATAAAGACAACTGGGCTAAATCCATGGACCTTGAGATGGCGTCAATGTACTTCAATCAAGTTTGGAAACTTCTAGATCCACCTGAAGGGGTCAAACCCATAGGGTGTAAATGGATCTATAAGAGGAAAAGAGATGCTGACTATGAAATATGGCAAATGGATGTGAAGACTCCCTTTCTGAATGGTAATCTTGAAGAGAATATCTTTATGTCTCAACCCGAAGGGTTCATAACCCAAGGTCAGGAGCAAAACGTTTGTAAACTGAATCGATCCATTTATGGGTTGAAACAGGCTTCCAGATCATGGAATATTAGATTTGATACTGCGATCAAATCTTTGGGCTTTGACCAAAATGTTGATGAGCCTTGTGTATACAAGAAAATCAACAAAAATAAAGTAGCTTTCCTAGTACTTTATGTTGATGACATCCTACTCATTGGGAAAGATGTAGGATATCTGTCTGACGTAAAAGATTGGCTAGCGGTCCAATTCCAAATGAAAGATTTAGGAGAGGCCCAATATGTTCTTGGAATCCAGATTATTCGGGATCGAAAGAACAAAACGCTAGCCCTGTCTCAAGAAACGTATATCGACAAAATGTTGTCTCGATATTTGATGGAGAACTCCAAGAAGGGCTTATTACCTTTCAGGCATGAGGTTCACTTGTCTAAGGAACAGTGTCCTAAGACACCTCAAGAAGTTGAGGATATGAGACGGATTCCCTACGCCTTAGCTGTGGGCAGCTTAATGTATGCAATTCTCTGCACGAAGCCTGACATTTGTTATGTTGTAGGGATTGTCAGCAAATATCAGTCAAATCCAGGGTTAGACCACTGGACCGCCATTAAAGGAATCCTCAAGTTACTTAGGAGAACGAGGGACTACATGCAGGTGTTTGGGGCTAAAGAGTTAGTTCTCATTGGATACACCAACTCTGACTTCCAGTCTGACAAGGATTCTAGGAAATCCACGTCAGGGTCAGTGTTTCACCCTTAACGGGTGAGCTGTAGTTTGGAGAAGCATCAAGCAAGGATGCATAGCGGACTCAACCATGGAGGCTGAGTATGTAGCTGCTTGTGAAGCAGCTAAGGAAGCAGTTTTGGCTAAGGAAGTTCTTGACTGATTTGGAAGTTGTTCCAAATATGAACTTGCCCATAACATTATACTGTGACAACAGTGGAGCTGTAGCCAGTTCAAAGGAACCTCGCAGCCCCAAACGAGGTAAACACATCGAGAGAAAGTATCACTTGATTCAATAGATTATGCAACGAGGAGATGTGGTCGTGACCAAGACTTTGGAGCACAACATTGTTGATCCATTTACGAAGGCCCTCTCGGCTAAGGTGTTTGAGGGTCATCTAGAAAGTCTAGGTCTGCGAGACATGTATATAGTATAATCTAGGGCAAGTGGGAGATGTGTAATGGGTGTAAGGATTCCCTAGTTTATTGTATTTTGTATATTTACCTTTTATGTAATGTACAACATACATTTACCATTTCCAGCTTTGGATTATTTTGTATATACGTTCCCATTGTCTTCAGTTTTAGTTCAAGTGGAAGTTTGTTGGGTTTTATGCCCTAAAACTCGAAGATAGTAAATGTACTTTTTGACCGAACATTAATAAAATGATGTATAACATTTCTCTGTATTTGTATTAAGTAATCTTGTCTTATTAACCCTAATCCAATAAACTAAACATCCTAGGCTGATAGTATGAGGCTTAAACTAGTGTGTAGGGACATACGGGGATCAATATTCAAGATTCAGCCTAAAGGGTCTATAGTATAGGGATAAGGCTAGGTACCTTATCCTGGTGACACTATGGATATGACCCGCTTTGTATTATGATACAAACGTAATGATCCAACGCGTTCATGTAGTTGACATGCGAGTGGGGGTATCCTATGCAATATGTTTGCATACGACCGGACCGCGAAATAGTTAACCACTAACTGTAACATCGTTAGTTAGCCTGGTTTCTATTTCACTAGGATGACCTAGGCAACTTGGCTCAATCCTGAGTGGATTATGGACTCCTATCCGTGAGGGATTGTCCTTTGATTTGTACGGGTGAGAGTGACATGCACGCCAACTCAATAAGGCTACCATTTTGGGGACAAGACCGAATGGGGAGCTGGGAACATAATCACACATGAGGAAATTCACTCCTTCTCGACTCTAGGGTAAGTAGAGGTGTGTTTCCTTAAGTGGTGTCTCCGGGTCTTGAACAATGGGCCCTGCCCTCTCTATGGCACGAGAGGGACTTCTGTTTGTTGGTTGGACCTCAAACAGGTTGTTCATTAGAGGAGCACTGGTAGTTAAGGATAAAGAGGTAGCCTAGGGGTAAAAAGGTAATTTGACCTAGCTGGGGTACGAACACACGTGAAGGGCTGACTTGCTTTTGATGGTTGATATCCATGGACACAGAAATATATCTACAGTGAGAAGAGTGCAGTTGTGGTTCTATAGTGGAGTGAACCACGGTTAACGAATATTGATTAACTTGGTTAATGAGTTTGTCCAATTAATCTCATATCGTTGGAGCTTCTGATCTGTGGGACCTAGGTCCCACCGGTAGCTCATTTAGGGCGTTGAGGTAAATTTCTAAGAGAGAATTGAATATTCAAAGGGGTTCGAATATTAAGTTTAAAATTGTTGGGTTTTTTGCCCTAAAACTCGTAGATAGTAAATGAAACAAATTAATCGATCTCAATAAAGTGTTATTTGAGTAATTCAGTAATTTGGTTATTGAATAATCAAGTTTGCATTAATAAACCCTAAATCCAATAAACTAAGATCCAAGGTTGTTTAAATGAAACTTGGACTAGTATGTGGGGACATACGGGGATCAGTGTCCAAGTAACAACCTAAATGGTCTATAGTATAGGGATAAGGTTGGGTACCTTATCCTGGTGACACTATGTGATACAGCCCACCTTGTATTCGATACAGATGCAATGATCCAAAGCATCCATGTAGGAGACATGCGGGTGGGGGTATCCTATGCAATGAGTTTGCATAAGACCAGACCGCGAAATAGTAACCACTAGATGTAACGCCGTTAACTAGTTTAGGTTTCTATTTCAATAGGATGACCTATGTAACTCAATCTCAATCCTGAGTCTGTTATGAACCCCTTTCAGGAGGGACTGTCCTTAGATTTGTATGGGTGAGAGTGGCCAGTTCGCCGACTCAACAAGCCTACCATTTCAGGGGCAAGACCGAATGGGGGCTGGGAACATAACAGTACAAGATGGAATTCACTCCTTCCCCTATTGGGGTAAGTAGATGTGTGTTCCCTTAAGGGCTGATTCTAGGGCTTGAACAAAGGCGCGCCGTCCTCTCCTAGCCTGAGAGGAACTCCTGTTTAGTGGTTGGACCCTAAACAACTTGTTCATTAGAGGAATCAGTGGTACTTAAGGAACCAGAGGTAACCCAGGGGTAAAACGGTAATTTGACCCAGCTGGTGTTACGAACACACGTGAAAGATTGACTTACTGCTTGGTCGATATCCGTGGACACAGAAATATTCTATAGTGAGAAGAGTGCAGCTGTGGGTCTTTAGTGGAGTGACCCACAGTTAACGAATGTTGACTAAACTTGGTCAATGAGTTTGGCCAATTAGTCTCGTATCGTTGGAGCTTCTGATCTGTAGGTCCATTAGGTCCCACTGGTAGCTCGTAAAGAGACTTGAGGCAATTAAGTATAAATTGTAAATTGAAAGTGTTCAATTTATTTGGGGAATCGTATAATGTATATTGATGCATTATAATATAAAGTTTATGAAACTTTATAATATAATTTTTGAATTAATTAATTCTTGAGAGAAAGTATTTGAAAGAGTTCAAATAAATTTAATATGAATTGGATTCATATTAATTTTAATTTTAATAAAATCCCTAAGATTAAATATATGATATTTAATTGGGAAATTAATTAATTATGGAATTAATTAATTATGGAATTAATTAATTATTTATTAAAATTAGAGACTTTTTCCTATTAGGAAAAGGTCTCCCTTTTCCTATTAGGAAAAAGGTCTTGGCCTTTACTATATATAGGACCCCTGGGGTGGGGTGAAAGGCATCCCATTCATTCTCCTACTCTCAGAGAATTCTCCCAAAGGCTCCCACAAGTCTCCAGCCTCTAGAAGTCTCAGAGTCATACCGGTGTAGCCATAGTGGTGGTGTTCACACTAGTTCGTGATTAATTCACAAGTAGTTGGTGAATTTAATCTGAGTCGTCAACGAGAGTAAGTAATTTGTTACTTTATAAATTAGATTTAGTTCTAATATTTTTGTATGCTTAGCCTTAATATATATTTAGAATAGTTCTAATATTATTGCCAATGTATTGGTATTTTAGATTAAACAAAATTAATTACGAATCGGTCCCAATCACGCTTCCGCTTTACGGAATTATGGAATTCCAATCCTTCAAAAATATGAATTTGATTCATATTAAAACTATAGGTTATAATTAATGCACATGAGATGTACATTAATACTATAGTTTATATGAGAGAAATATAATCAAATATTTGATATTTAATTACAATATTAATTAATTGGAGAATTAATTAATTATTGTTTTAATTTAATTTAATTTAATTATGATTTAATTGAATTACATTAAAACTATAGGTTAAGTGGAATATTTGTACAAATGTGTTTATATAAATAGTATTTAATTAAATTAAATGTTAATTTAATTAAAAGATTAATTAATAATGATAATTATTAATTAATTAATTTTCCATCAGATAAGTTAACTGATGGAAACGTGGTCTTCCACTTTTTCCTGGCATTTGCGTGAATTGAGGGAGCTTATTAAGGGGAATTGGTTTTTTCATCGGTAACTCACTTGTTTAGGGTTGTCACGCAAATCACTTGCTCTCTCTCTCACTCACTCTGCGTTTTCCATCTTCTAAGAAACACAGAGACAAAATATCTCTCCCAAAAACCTTAGAAATTTAGGCTCCCACAAGCATCCTCAACATTATTCCCAAGGAGAATACCGGTGCAATCTAATCGGTGGTGTTCGTGGGCGTTTTTACAGCAAAAGGAAAGGTCTTTGCTGCTGGTTTTTGGTGAACAAATCAGGAGAATTAGGCGAAATCGATCAAGATCTTCAAACAAAGTAAGGTTTTCTAATCCCTTTATCATTAGGATCTATTAGAATAATTTTAGGGTATTTTCTAATAGATCTAGCATGTTTTATAACTCTTTTACAACATGTTTATTTTCTGTTTAGTTGCTGTAAATTGTTTTTTTGTGAACCATATTGGTATTTTAATCATGATTAAATACAGTGTGGTTCTTTGATTGTTTCCGTTGCGATAGGGCCATAATCTCTTCAGGCAGTACATAAGGTGGTTCTACATCTGGAACAGAACTAGATGCTCCAGCATTATTACTGCTACCTCCATCATTTTTACCAGACTCCAACTCTTTCTCAACAAAAACATTTGTATCACTATTCTTCTCTCTTCTAGTGGCTTACCACTCCTTAGAATCACTGCCTACACCTGCTCCTTACCTTCCCTTCTAGGGTGTTTAGTATCCGAAGGAGCTTTCCCTTGAGGTCGTGCCTTCAGCTCATTAGCGAGCTGACCCACTTGCAATTCCAGGGCTCTCAATGATGCTTGATTACTTTGAACTGCGGCATCATTACGAGCCATATATTCTTTCATCAATGACTCCAGAGAACTCTCTGAATTTTGCTGGGGCATCACCGACTTATTTTGCTGGGGCATTCCCTGTGATTTAGCAAATCTTGACTGGTTCGCCACCTTTTTTTGTGCTTGGGGGGCTTGCGAATTGCTTCCTTGCCCTCCCCACGCAAAGTTAGGGTGGTTACGCCAACTTGGATTATAAAAATTCGAATATGGATTATTCCTTTGATTACCTACAAAGAACACAAAAGCTGGATTATTAGGGCAAAACTCATAATTATGCTCTTCAACACAATAGACACATGACTCATCTGTAACTTGGTTTACAACTGTAGCAGGCTCCACCACTGGCGGCTGCTGAACATTGCTTACCACAGTTATGTTTTTAAGAGCATTAGCTAACATTGCAATATCAGCCCTCATGGTAGACACGCCATCAACTTCTATCACACTCTTAACTTTCTTACTAGAGCCTCTAACATCTGACCACTAACAACTATTGGTTGATATTCTGTCTAAAATCTCATGGGCTTCATTAAAGGTTTTTGCCAAAAGGGTCCCTTCCGCAGAAGCATCGACCATACCTTGGGTTGCTACGTTTAACCCATTGTAAAATGTTTCCATTTGAATACAATGTGGTAAACCGTGGTGGGGGCACTTTCGCAAAAGTTTCTTAAACCTCTCCCAAGCCTCACTAAAAGTTTCATCTTCATTTTTCCTAAATCCCATTATCTCACTCCTCAACTTGGCATTCCTAGTTGGTGGAAAGCACTTACTAAGAAATTTTTCTGCTAACTCATTCCAAGTGCTAATTGATCCTGGAGCAAGAGAATTTAACCATGTCTTTGCTCTATCTCTAAGAGAATATGGGAAAAAAGTCAATCTAAGGGCATCTCTTGACACTCCCTGAATAACAAACGAATCACTAACTCCTAGAAAAGACTTAAGATGTAAATGGGGGTCCTCAGATGGTAAACCATGGAATTCACCCACAGTTTGCAACATCTGGAACACAACCGGTTTCATTTAAAAATTTGCTGCCTCAATTTGAGGACGCAAAATTCCTGGATTTAACTCATCAAACATCGAGAAAGCATACGCTCGAATGGCTCTGACCCTAACATTTGCTACAAGAATAGGGTTCTCAGCCTAGTTATTTTGCTATTGTTGGGCGTCACACCGCTATACCGCAAGTGCACGGGCCGCAAGTAATATAAAACGGAAATATTTCGAGTATCGAATCCACAGGGAGGTGAAGCGAAAATTAAGCAAGCAATAATTTCTTGAACACTAAAAATACTTGGGCGAAATAATATTTAGGGACCAAAACATGAAATAAAAATGAATTTCAAAATTAAAACAATTAAAGATTAAAAATTGATCAATCAAGGAAAAACAAAATATGAAGAAAGAGCTTTTAGTGAGAAGTGGGGTCTTGAAAATCAATTAATAGCTAAACAATTATTACAATTAACCTATCTCGTTGCCCAACTAATTATACTCCTAGAATCTTCGTTAGTCACATAGGATCTCCTATCGGTTTCCCCTAATTCTAATTAATCCATTTTAACAACCTAAGTGTCCTTAGCGCCATTAAAATTCGTTAATTATTACGCTCTAATTCATTTTAGGAATCTAAGTTTAATCAACTAATCTCGTTGTCACTACGGGCAATTAAACTAGTTGAATGAATTATGATCTATCCTAATTTCTCTCCGTCGAGTTTCCATTAAGAATCAGATCAATATACAATTGGCCATATTGCATACAGCATTACGAGCATCCATACAAATAATTAGTAAAAGAGGGAAAGAGAAAGGCAATTATAATAACATTTAACTATATATTTTCATTCCAAGACCCCAAATTGGGGTTTAGCTATACTTGGCTAAAGTATCCACAAAATATACAATGGAAAGCATAAATATGAGCAAAATAAAAGGAAAAGAAATGACCGTCGAAGACCCCGTCGCTTGCGCTTGGAGTCCCTCCGAGCACGCCTTGAGCCTCCTAGGGTGCTCCCCAAAGCTCCCCAAAATTTTCCCACTAAGAACTCTAAAAAAGGCTAAAAAGCCTTAAGAGAATGCTCCAAAAGGAGCCAAGGAAGGAAAGAATTGAATGATGATTGATGATAAAAATGGGCACCAAGGGAGGCCTTATATAGGCCCGGAAATAGGACAGCGTCGCGACGCTGTGACGTCACGCGACTTGTTGGCCAAGAAATGGGACAGCGTCTCGACGCTATGCGGATTTCAGACCAGTGGGTGCGGATTTGGGCTTCAATCTTGGGCCAACTTTCTTTTTGGATTTCTTCTCTTGGGTAGTTGACCTTTAGGCTCCCCTTTGACCCATGGATGGAAATTTGGGTTGGATTGCTCATTTTTGGGCCTTTTTCCATTAAAAATCCATAAAGTGCTCCTAAAGACAAAATAATGAATTATTTAGGATTTCTTCAATAAAAACACAATTAAAGCGCTAAAAAACTTAATAATTTAGGACTAAAATAGCGACATTCCTGCCCGCTATCACAACCCCAAACTTAAGCTTTTGCTAGTCCCGCGCAAAATAAATTCGAAAGATGCATGAAATAGAATCACTCAAGCCTCAATGATTTAGGAACTTTTAAGCTAAAATGGAAAACATGCAAGTGGAATAAGCAAGCACCGCATACTCATGAAGAAATCTTAAAATAGATTGAACTTAAGATTAATGAATAGCATGCTCAAGACTTTTCTAATGATTCTTTTACTAACCTAGATTAGTCTTATGGCCTTATCCATTTGTTTTCCCCCTACACTGGCTAAGAGTCCCTAATATGTCGGAGTTCTTCTATCATGCAAAAAAAAGAAACTAGGGCGCCTGACATTTTTCTTTTTCATGGGGGAGCAAAACTCACAAAAATTTTCACTTTCTTCTTTTTCTCTTTTCCTACTCCCCCAAACTTGCATTTTGATATCTAATGGTACTAGCTTTCACACTACGGTGGAGGGACCCTTAACCCGAATTTTATTCTTGGTTGGCCTAACTGACCACACCGCAGGTAGCTCTTTTTACCCCTAGGCTTTTCTTTTGAGCAAGCAAAAATTTTCTTTTTCAACAGATTTTTCTTTTTCTCTCTTTTTCTTTTGTTGCTTTTCTCTCAGCAGGCATATCATTTTTTTTCTACCTAGTTCTTTAAAACAATCAAGCATGAACTTCCTAGTGTTAGAAACTAAGCCTATCGGGGTGACAACAAACTTTAAAAATCATAATAAAAATCTAGATTTTCAAAGACGTCATTAGATAAGTCTATGGCATGCTTTAGACATTAAAACTAAGTATCAAAAACAATTTAAAATTTCACAATTTCTACTATGCTCCCAGATTCCACAACATATAAACCATTTTCTCCCAAAACTTCTAAAATCACATCCTCGGCTATCATGACTATCAATTCATGCATCCAACAGAATTTAAATATGCTCAACACAGCGAAAGCCTCCCCCCTCCCCCCCCAAACTTAAACTAAACATTGTCCCTAATGTTTATAAACAATGAAGCATAAAGAGGGATACTGAGACTTCCCTGAGTTAGGAGCAATTCATATCTTCCTTTGGATCCAGAAAAATGGGATTCTTGGAGCTTTGGGATTTGCTAAGGTGATCTTGCAAAACAAAATTGGATCACGAAGCAAGGAAAATTATTTACTGCAAAAATAACTACCTAAACTTTTAATCCTTGGGTTGCCTCCCAAGCAGCGCTTTCTTTAACGTCTGTAGCTAGATGAGGCTCGGCACGATCACGGAGGCTCGAAATAAAAATTTTCATCGTCCTCCGGGCTTTGCAGAAAATCATGCACCGAATTGCACACTGCAAACAGGGAGAAAACAAAACTTTCCCCTGGCCCATCATCACTAAAGAGATTGTTATAATAACATTTCAAAAAATATGTAGCAGCATCAAATCTCTTTTCTAACTCTCTATTCTCAAAACAGTTATTCACAGAGTCATCCAGCATCATGATAGCTACAGGTCTAGGATCTAAGGATGGCCTATCAACTATGCCTATCCATTCATCAGATTCAATATCTACATGCTCAGAAGATTCCTCAGACTCAGTATTAAAAAATGATTCAACCAAGCTATCATATGATTCACTATCAGTAGAATTAAAGAATTCAAGCTCCTCTCGGTTAGATTCTATACTATTATCTAAAGGTGTTCATATAACACATGCGGAAGCAATTTTAGAATGGGAGGCACTTAACTACATCAATTTTAGAAAATGAAAACATGTTGTCCAAATACCGTAAGCAGAGAGCAGAATTTGTACCATCCTTTTTGGAGACCGATTTAGCAACTCCCTTTGATTCCTTTGATCACGAACGGTGTGTGGACCACCTCTAGTGTCTTCCCTACTATTCTCCTGGCCAAGAACGACTTGTGGGAGTCTATAGAGATAGGGAATGGGAAGGGAATGCTTGAAGGTTCAAGCAATAGAGAGATATATGGAGATGAGTGTGGTTGAGACCAAAATCCAGCAGCATAACAATATGGAAAATGGCTCTCTTGGCTTTGAATCTGATTCGTACTCTATATATAGAGATCTTCCATGCAAGGAGAAGCCTCATGACACAAGACACTTGGTAGAATTGCAACTCAAAGTGGATTCTAGGTGTTTAATTCACAACACATGCAACTAGTGCATGGATGTGTTGTTTTCCACTTTGTATCAACATGCAAGAGTGGGAATCCAACTAAATCCACTAAATTGAATTCATGATCTGAATTTTTAGCTTGCAATTTACCCTAATTTCAATTCTAAATTGAAATTGATTTCTTGGTAATTAATTTGGGACATTTCCAATTAATTTGATATGATTAATCCAATTAATCATTGTCACCTTGTGCAATCCATTATATATGATTCCTAATACATATATATTGTATTTAAAACACTTTTAAATACTTTATCTCTCATTTTCTAATTTAATTCATAATTAAATTATTGTGTCAAACACAATTTACAATAATATCCTATTTCCCGATTTTGAACGATTCAAAGATTTCTATCAATTTGTTCTAGGCTTTATTCCGATATGATCTAGTAGGGGGACCTAATGGACCTATAGATCATGGGCTCCAACGATTGGAGGCTAACCGACTAATCTCATTATCCAAGCTAGCCAACATTCGTTAGCTACCGGGACACTTCACTATAGCCCGATAGTTGCACTCCCCTCACTATAGATATATTTTCGTCCACTCTATTTAACCATGTTCAGTAAGTCGATCCTTCACAGGTTGTTTGTAGCTATAGCTAGGTCAAATGACCGTTTTACCCCTATAGTACTTCTTGTTCCTTAAGTTCCACTAATTCTCTAATGAACAATCGGTTTGTGGTCCAACCATCAAACCTAAGTCCCTCTCGATCCAACAAGAGGGTGGGGCCCCTTGTTCAAGTCCTAGAGTTAGTACTTAAGGGAACAACCTCTCTACTACCCCTGAAATCGATAGGAGCGAATTTCGTCTTGCGAGACTATGTCCCCAGCTATCTATTCGATCTTATCCCCAAAATGGTAGGCTTGTTAAGTCGGCGATGCTGGCCACTCTCACCCATGCAGATCAAAGGATAATCTCGTACAAACAAGAGTTCATAGTTAGCTGAGGATTAAGAACGAGTACCTAGGTCATCTTTGAGAAATAATCAGTTTCTTCAGTAAACGGCGTTATAAAGAGAAAGTGACTAATTTTGTGGTCCAGTCTTATGCAAACTCATTGCATAGAACGCCCCCACTTGCATGTCTCCACATGAACGATTTAGCATCTCATCGTTTGTACTTAATACAAAGTGGGTCGCGTCCATAGTGTCCCCAGGATAAGGCACCCAACTGTATCCTTATACTATAGACTATTTTGACTATAAACTTGAACTTGATCCTACGATATGTCCCTACATATAGTTCGAGTATTCATTTTATAGCCAAGGATCTTAGTTTATTGGATTTAGGTTAATGATTTGCAATTTACATATTTAATAACATCTTTTACTGAATAACCTCAATGACGTCTTTATTGGAAATAGAATATGTTTAATGATTTACAAACTACGAGTTTATAGGACATTAAACCCAACATTATCCACATCATCAGGACCCGAATCAAAATTATTAACACTTTCAGGGTCCGACTCTATATACTCATCTGGATCATACTCGATAGATTCAGCATTATCATGATCAGACTCAGAATTTTCATCTATCAAGTAATCATCTCCATTCAAATCATGCACATTGTCAGGCATATCAAGCTCATTCTCAAAATCAGGAAAATCATCAATTGCAAACATTTCATCTTCAAAAGCAGGCAAATCTAGTTCATTTTCAAAATCAGGCAAATCCATATCAATTAGCTCATTCTCAAACAGAGGGTCATCAAAAAATGCATTAGGATTGAAAATCCCATCATCTATAGGTGCCTCTCCTAATCCTAGGCCAAGATTATATTCTACCTCTTCATCATCGTCAGTCAAATATTCTGGACCTATAGAAAAACAAGTATGCAAACTACATACAGATTCATCCTGTCCAAAAATATTAAAAACGACCTTTTCATCATCCACATTCAAGGTAAGCTTACCTGTATGCACGCTAATTTCAGCCTTACCTGTGGCTAAGAAAGGTCTGCCTAAAATGATGGGTACCTCTTTGTCTTCTAGCATGTCGAGCACCACAAAATCTACAGGGAAGATGAATTTGTTGACCTTCACCAGCACGTCCTCCACAATACCCATCGGTTGGGTGATCGGTCGATCAGCAAGCTGGAGGGTGATGTTGGTGTCTTTCAGACCTGTCAAACCAATCTTCTTGTAAAATGAATAGGGCATCAAATTTATACTAGCACCTAGATCACACAAGGCCCTATCGAAAGATACTTCTCCTATAATACAGGGAATAGTAAAACTCCCTGGGTCTTTTTGTTTAGAAGGCATCTTTTTGTTTAGACAGCCTAAAAACCTCTTTTTTCAAACTTTTCTTCCTAGATAGCATCTCTTTAATGAATTTCCCGTAATTAGGCATATTATACAAAACATCTACTAAGGGAATGTTCACAGATAACTTTCTAAACATCTCTAGGAATTTTTGAAACTGATCATCTAATTTAACATTTTTAAAGCGCTGAGGAAAAGGTAACTCCCTGTAGTCAAAGGTAGGACATTCGCCCCTCCTCTTGGGCAGGCTAATGTGCGATCCTTTATCATGATGGTTGCATGGGACCACTTCTTCCTCGTTCAGCTTCTCTTCATGCCTTTCATTCTGCTTTTCATCTTTTTTTCTTTCCTGCAAAAGAGTTAGAAACATCACAATTAAAATCAACAGAGTTAGGAGGATCTTCAGACCTTTCAGAGGAGGCTTTTTGTGCCTCAGCCCTTCCATCTTCATCCTTGCTCTTCTCTTCTTTCTTCTTCTCTGGATTGACCTCCAGTTGTCTACCACTTCTCAGTTTCACCATCTTGCACTGCTCTCTTGGGTTGGTCTCTGTGTCGCTTGGAAATTTCCCTTTCTGTAGGGCATTCACTGCTGAAGCAATCTGACTGATCTGAACTTCCATATTTTTAAGAGCGGTGTCGTGGTTATTAACCGCTGTTTGGAGATTCACATTTAACACCTTTTGTTCTTTGATAAACATGGCCACCATCTCCTCCACGTTGCTTTTCTTTTCTGGCAAACTGGTTGAAGCAAATCTTGGTGGTGGCAACAATACGTTCTTGGTATTTGAATAGGAAAAGTTCTCATGATTGCGCAGACTGGGATGGTAGAAATTTGGTACTCCTTGAGTGAATGCTCTGTTTCCCACGTACTGAACTTCTTCCACATCTTGATTCTCTTTCTTTGAATATCCTTCAGCTATGGTGGAAATGGATTTGACCACCTCAGATGAAGTCAGCTTGTTCAGTGCATTCGTCAATGATGCCATCTGTGCCTTCAGAGAGCTTGACTCATCAATTTCATAAATTCCAGCCTTTTTAGAAACTATTTCCCTTTCAAACGGCCACTGGTAACTGGTCGCTGCCATTTCCTCTAGAAGATCCTTGGCCTCCGTCACTTTTTTGGACAGAAAACTCCCACCTGTTGATTTGTCTAGAACTGTTTTGGTAGAAGGATTCAGTCCATTGTAAAATAACTACACCTGGAGCCAATCTGGGTAGCCATGCTGCGGGCATCGTCTAAGCATCTCTTTATATCTCTCCCATGCCTCGTACAGCTGCTCCTCGTCCAATTGCCTAAATGTTCCGATCTCAGTTCGGAGCTTCGTAGTCTTGACAGGCGGGAAACTTTTTGTCAAGAATGCTTGGACAAGCTCGTCCCATGTGCTGATACTACCCGTCTCGACTGATTCGAGCCAATCTTTAGCTTTATCCTGAAGAGAAAATGGGAATAACCTCAATCTTATCGTGTCGGCCGGAACTCCATTCATCTTTATCGTCCCGCATATCTCCAAGAATGATCGCAGATGCGAATGTGGGTCCTCCGAAGGATGTCCCTTGAACGAATTGTCTCGCTCCATCTGAATCAGTCCTGTCTTTAACTCAAAATTATTTGCTTGGATCGGAGCGTAAACGATGCCTGAATTCTCGGTTGGGAGAACTGGCTATAAAAAGTCTCTGATTGCCTTGGGAGCTTCATCTTGATGGGTCATTGCTTCCGTTAGTCTTTTCTCTCTACGAATAGATCTGAGTGTCCTGGTAATTTCAAGATCTAAAGGAAACAATTCAACCACCTTATGTCTTCGCATGCAACACTCCCAAACAATCAAAAGAACCAAACAAAAACAAAAATAAAATATTCACAAAAATATTTACAACATAAATTACTGTTTATCCCCTTCTTTTTGGTGTCAAGAAAAAATTATTTTGCTTAAAAATCAAACCTCCCCGGCAACGGCGCCAAAAACTTGTTGGGCGTCACACCGCTATACCGCAAGTGCACGAGCCGCAAGTAATATAAAACGGAAATATTCTGAGTATCGAATCCACAGGGAGGTGAAGCAAAAATTAAGCAAGCAATAAATTCTTGAACACTAAAAATACTTGGGCGAAATAATATTTATGGACCAAAACATGAAATAAAAATGAATTTCAAAATTAAAGCAATTAAAGATTAAAAATTGATCAATCAAGGAAAAATAAAATATGGAGAAAGAGCTTTTAGTGAGAAGTGGGGTCTTGAAAATCAATTAATAGCTAAACAATTATTACAATTAACCTATCTCGTTGCCCAACTAATTATACTCCTAGAATCTCCGTTAGTCACATAGGATCTCCTGTCGATTTCCCCTAATTCTAATTAATCCCTTTTAACAACCTAAGTGTCCTTAGCGCCATTAAAATTCGTTAATTATTATGCTCTGATTCATTTTAGGAATCTAAGCTTAATCAACTAATCCCGTTGTCACTATGGGTAATTAAACTAGTTGCATGGATTATGATCTATCCTAATTTCTCTCTGTTGAGTTTCCATTAAGAATCAGATCAATATACAACTGGCCAGATTGCATACAGTATTATGAGCATCCATACAAATAATTAGTAAAAGAGGGCAAGAGAAAGGCAATTATAATAACATTTAACTATATATTTTCATTTCAAGACCCCAAATTGGGGTTTAGCTATACATGGCTAAAGTATCCACAAAATATACAATGGAAAGCATAAATATGAGCAAAATAAAAGGAAAGGAAATGACTGTCGAAGACCCCGTCGCTAGCACTTAGAGTCCCTCCGAGCACGCCTTGAGCCTCCTAGAGTGCTCCCTAAAGCTCCCCAAAATTTTCCCACTAAGAACTCTCAAAAAGGCTAAAAAAGCCTTGAGAGAATGCTCCAAAAGGAGCCAAGGAAGGAAAGGAAGGAAAGAATTGAATGATAATTGATGATAAAAATGGGCAGCAAGGGAGGCCTTATATAGACCCGGAAATAGGACAGCGTCGCGACGCTATCGGCACAGCGTTGTGACGTTGTGACGTCACGCGACTTGTTGGCCAAGAAATGGGACAGCGTCTCGACGCTATGCGGATTTCAGACCAGTGGGCGGATTTGGGCTTCAATCTTGGGCCAACTTCTTTTTTTTTGGATTTCTTCTCTTGGGTAGTTCACCTTTGGTCTCCCCTTTGACCCATGGATCGAAATTTGGGTTGGATTGCTCATTTTTGGGCTTTTTTCCACAAAAAATCCATAAAGTGCACCTAAAGACAAAATAATGAATTATTTAGGATTTCTTCAATAAAAACACAATTAAAGCGCTCAAAAACTTAATATTTTAGGACTAAAATAGTGACATTCCTGCCTGCTGGCAGCTGTCTATTTTGGTCCAGCGGTGGATTTTGCTGCAGGACACGGTTCTATTGGGGATCAGCTTGATCTTCTAGAATATTTGGAAGACGTGGAAGGTCAGCCATCGGATTGATATTCCTTTGCTGCTCTCTTCTTCTTCTTCTGAATGTCCGCTCAATCTCTAGGTCAAGTTCGAATCTTATCCCAGGAGGATCGCTCATACACCAATCCTACACCTACAAAACAAAAAGAAACAGCCCAAATGTTCACTCACCAAATCACTAAAAACACATAACAAAGCAGATCAAATGAAAACTAATTCAAGTCCCCAGCAACGGCGCCAAAAACTTGTTGCTTTTCCAGAGCGGTTAAAAATATGATATGAATTGACTCTAGAATACTATGCAAGTGCACATAATCCACAACAAGTGATAAGTAATTTATCGTATCCACGAGATCTTGAATAGTCTCACTTTACCTATTTTGTTTTAGTCTTTTAGTGATTTCAATATTAATAAAATGGTTTGGTTTTGAAATAATGTTGGAACAAAAGAAATAACATAGCAGAAATGTAAGTAAATAAAGAAGACAGATTGGAAACAGGCGTTGGTTAAGACTTCTGTAATTGTTAAAGGATGCTCTAGCAATTCTATTGATCAGGCAATCTCTTGCAGTCTTATCAGCAGGATCCTCCCGAAACTCTAGATTTTTTGGAATAGGTTTCAACTCCAATGACGTTCTACCGATCAAGCACTAGGCAACTGGCTACCCCTAGCTCAGTTACTGGCGTTCACCAACTCATAATGGTCAAGTGTGATTACAAGCCACACATCCCTTAAATCATTCCTTAAACTAAGAGAAGTTATTCATACGGGCTGGCCAAGCGAGCACAAAATAAGATTAAAAACAACAAGTAATATAGATGCTCAAGAATCAATATGAATTATTGCTAGATTATTAAAGAATGAAAATTACATAATCTCAACCAACACCTAAAGTAAATTAGTTCATGGAATTCGAAACAACACATGCTACAATCTGGTTAAATGCATCCATAGCTACAAACTCTACAAGAAGAAATGACCCTCCTTGAGGAAATCCGTAGATGATGGTCTTCTAAAGTCTCCAATCCTTTTCTCCTCTATTCGGCTTCCAAAGATGGAAAGAATTGGACTCCTCTCTCGAAATGTTTTGACTTGAGACGACTACTTTCTTTTATAGAGTGGAGTCAACCCTAATTAGGTCAAATATTACACGTGGAACTCTCTCCAAGCTTCTTAAATCTGTGATCACTGTTGGAAATGCCACCTCAATAATGAATCACGTGCAGCTCACGTGGCCAGTTTTGCTCACAACTTTGCTGGATCGTGGATGATATGAACCAAGAGGTTTTTGGCATAACACAAGACCTCTTGGTTCATATCAGTGGATTTTGCTCCCTCAAGTCGCTCAACGTTAATATCTCTACAAAAGAACTTCCAAAGCATCAATTCTTATAAATAGGATAAAAACACATTATATTCAACTAATAACACACTTATTTGACACAAATAACATATAAATCATGATAGAAATAAGGCAAAAATAAGTCCCTTTCGGAGAGTTATCAGTTACCTTTTTAAGCAATTTAAGAGCAGTTGCTTCTTCAAATCTGTGTTCAAACTTAGTCTCTGTGGGATCGATACTTTTGGAATACTTCAAGAGTTTTTATTACTCCATGCAATAGTGTATACTTCACTTGGTTGACTAAATTTATCTTTAATCATTATTTTCCATCTTTTCCAATATCCACCTTCAGTCTACAACTCGCATCAGTAATCCTACTATTGTTGGGTTTTATGTCCTAAAACTCGTAGATAGTAAATGTAAACATACTAATTTATCAATAAAGTTTTTATTGAAGTTATTCAATAAAGTTTTTATTGAAGTTATTCAATAAAGTTGTTGTTGAATTTTGTTTTAGAATTGCATTAAATAACCCTAAATCCAATAAACTAACATCTAAGGTTGTATTATGTAGCTTGAACTGTATGTGGAGACATACTAGGGATCAATGTTCAAGTAACAACCTAAAGGGTCTATAGTATAGGGATAAGGTTGGGTACCTTATCCTGGTGACACTATGGATACGGCATGCTTTTTATTTGATACAAACGCAATGATCCAATGTGTTCATGTAGTGGACATGCAAGTGGGGGTATCCTATGCAATGAGTTTGCATAAGACCGGACCACAAAATAATAACCATTAGATGTAACTTCGTTGACTAATTGGGTGTAGGTGTTAATATTACACATGCAGAAGCAATTTTGGATCTTAGGCACACAATTTGATCAATTTAATCCTTGAAGTCATGTTAATCATAAGAACAAAAAACAGAGTAATAAGGTACCTACCTCTTGAAGCTCCCAATTCGTATAATCCGATGCTTTATAATTCACACGAACAACTTTCGGACAACCACTTGGATCTTCTCTACTATCCTCAAGCCTTGGAACGGATTGTGGGATCCTCAATTGATAGGAATTGGAAAGGAAAGCTTATGGGTATAAGCAAGCTTGAGAGTATGAACATGGAAGTTCTTGGAAGAATTTTGGCAGCATTTTAGGTTGAAGAAATCCCATAATTCTCATAAGCTCATCCTCTCTATATAGAGGAAAATCATGCACAAGAATTGCACAAAAAATTGACAACAAATAGGGATCATTTTGAGTCACAAGATTAGGTGGTGCAATAAGGCTAATTACAAGTGATTAGTCATTAAGCACCACCTCCAAAATTTGCTAACTTTTGAATTTCTTTTAAATTCAAAATTTGCAAATAAAATTCTGAATAATCCCACTTTCTTTTATTTTTATTTTAATTTAAATATCATTTATTTAATTAAAATAAAATTATTTAATTTAATATCTCATATTAAATTAATACCATTTGTGCAATCTTGGTTTCTTTCTCCCAACGAATTTTCTCGAACATGAATCCCTATTCACATGTTTAATATTTAAATCATATTTAAATATATAACTCTCATTTTAAGTTTAATTCATAATTAAACTAAGATGTCGTTAAATATCGTATATAAGCAACTTTTGTATCCTTTTTCCGAATTTGAACGTTTCAAATATTAACCTATCATATTGTTCCAAGTTTTCTTCCTATTGAGCTAGTAGAGGGACCTAATGGACCTACAGATCATGGGCTTCAACGAAATGATGATAACCGATCAATCTCATTAACCTAGTCATTCATCGTTCGTTAGCTTCCGGAACACTCCACTATAGCCCGTAGCTGCACTCCCCTCACTGTAGATATATTTCTTGTCCACTTTAGATAACCATGATTAGTAAGTCGACCCTTCACCGGTTGTTTGTAACTAGAGCTAGGTCAAATGTCTGTTTTACCCCTATAGTTACATCTTGTTCCTTCAGTTCCACTGATCCTCTAATGAACAACTAGTTTGCGATACAATCACTGAACCAAGTCCCTCTCAAGGTTATGAGAGGGCGGGGCCCCTTGTTCAAGACTCGGAGTCAGTACTTAAGGGAACAACCTTTACAAACCCTAAAACGGGTAGCAGTGAATTCCATCTTGCAAAGTTATGTCCCCAACTATCCATTTCGTCTTATCCCCAAAATGGTAGGCTTATTGAATCGGCGATGTTTGGCCACTCTCACCCATGCAAATCAAAGGATAATCCTAAATAAACAGGAGTTCATAGTTAGCTCAAGATTAAGATCGTGTTACCTAGGTTATATGTATGAGATGTTCAGTTTCAACAGTAAACGGTGTTGTAAAGTGAAAGTGACTTATCTCGTGGTCCGATCTCTATGCAAACTCTTTGCATAGGACCCATCACTCACATGTCTTATACATAAACGATTAGGATCACATCGTCTGTCTCTAAAGAACAAAGCGAGTCGCGCCAATAGTGTCCCGAGGATTAAGGTACCCAACCTTATCCATATACTATAGATCGTTTAGACTATTTACATGAACTTGATCCATACTTATGTCACACATAAACTTCAAGTATACATAATATAGCCATGGGTTCTTAGTTTATTGGATTTGTGGTTATATTTAGGCAAAACAAATATATAGAAATAATACTTGATTGAAGCAAGTCAAATGTTACATTTACTATCTATGAGTTTTAGGGCATAAAACCCAACATTGGGTTATTATTTCAACAGAATGACCTAGGTAAGTCAGTCTTAATCTTGAATGTGTTAAGGACTCATGTTTGCTAGGGATTGTTCTTTGATTTGTATGGGTGAGGGAGGTCAAATTCGCCGACTCAATAAGCCTACTATTTTGGGGACAAGACCGACTGGGGAGTTGGGAATATAACATCACAAGATGGAATTCACTCCTTCCTACCTTTAGGGTAAGTAGATGAGTGTTCCCTTAAGTGGTGTCTCTAGGACTTGAACAAAGGGCCTGACCCTCTCATTAGCCTGAGAAGGACTTATGTTTATTGGTTCCCACAAGTCAATTCTCTAACGCCCAGACAATAGTAGGGTAGTTTACTGGTGGTGTCCTGTATTTTCGTTCCCAATTCTTGGTTCGGTGTACGTGTTCATTTTGTAAGAGGGAGGTTCTTGTTGTAACTCGGGTTCTACAAAGTAAGTACGCGAATTCCCTTCTCATAAGCATGCTTAACTTAGAGTTAATTGTATAAATCGTTTGTGTAATGTTCTATAAACATAATGTATTGGTTTCTTGAGAAAAACCTATTGAATTACAATCGATCACTCGCTTCCACTGGGATTCAATCCCTTCAGCTATCCCGTAATGCAATCTAGGTCAGTTAATCGTCTAATTAATTAATTCTAGGTTAGAATTGGTTTAGATGCATTGGTCTAACCGTGATAGTAGAGAATGGCTCTCTGGCTTTTCTGGGAATACATCGGGCTAAATTGATTAATTGTATTTTTAGCTAATCAGTGATTAAAATGGCCAAATTTACATCCCGAGACTAGATTTCATATTATGGAGGTTAGATCTACCATCGGTTTTATTTTCCTGCATTTTTGGTTTTCTGCCATTTAATTTTCTTGTATTTTTAATGTTTTATCCCAATTCCCCCTCTCTGTTACTTTAAATAGAAAATAGCGTTGATAGCACCCTAAAAGTGCTATTTTATTACGGCTAATTCGTGTTAGTTCAGGTGAATTTAATGGTTAATTTATGTGATTCGTAGGTAATCGAGCATTAGAGGCCAAAGAGACGTTTCGGATTAAAAAGGAGCTTAATCGGAGTTTTTTAAAGCATTCTTAGCCATTTTGGAGCTCAAGAGAAGAAAAAAAGATCAAATTCCCAAGAGCCTAGCGTCTAGACCCCAAAATTGGTGTCAAAATGCTCTAAATTGCACCCATTTTACATTCAAACCTGAGAGGGTAGCGTCGAGATGTTGTCCAATAACGTCTCAATGCAGCAATCTACAGTGTTGAGCTATAGCTTGCTCAATGCTATTCAAAACCACCCATGCAACTTCCATCGGAAGTGTCTCAACACTAGCCTCAGCGTCTTGATGTTGTAGGCACGCGCACGAGCATTTTCAATTTTCCATCCGGAGCATTGATATGCTCCTTATGGCATCTCAACACTCTCACCTGAGAGTATAAAATCTCGTTTTCTCTATGGTCGAATTAGGTTAGATTCTCGATTTTAGTGGTTTCCTTTACTATTTTCCTTACATTTTTCAGCTCTTAGGTTAATTTTAGTAGTTTAGATTAGATTAGTTGAATTAATTTTGGATCCTGAGCATGTTTAGCATAGTTATGCAAGGTGATAGGACCGATTTGGCCCTATTAATTTAGTCTTAATCTTGCTAGTTTTATGTTTAATTATGTTGGGGTTGGTGCCCTAAAACTCGTAGATAGTGAATAAAACAAATAGTTATATCCTTTTTCGATATAGTAGTTATTGAGTTTTTGTTCACTTAAGTTATTAAATAAGTGAATTGCACGTTAAATAACCCAAATCCAATAAACTAGTATCCTTGGCTATGACATGAGTGCTTGAACTATATGTTGTGACATAAACATGGATCAAGTTCAAGTAAATAGCATAAACGGTCTATAGTATAGGGATAAAGCTAGGTACTTTAATCCTAGAAAAACTATGTGACCCGGCCCACTTTGTTTTAGTACAAACAATGTGGTCCTGAATCGTTCATGTACAGACATGAGAGTGGGGGCGTCCTATGCAAATGAGTTTGCATAAGACCAGGACCGAGAAAAGTCACTCTTGCTTTATAACGTCGTTTATTGACAATACTGACTATTTCAACGCGATGACCTAGGTAACTCGATCTTAATCCTGAGCTAACTATGAACTCCTGTTTATTCGGGCTTATCCTTAGATCTGCATGGGTAAGAGTGGCTCATCATCGTCGACTCAATAAACCCCCCATTTTAGGGATAGGAACGGGTAGATAGCTGGGGACATAGTCCTGCAAGACGGAATTCACTCATATCCAATTTAGGGATAGTAGAGAGGTTGTTCCCTTAAGTGCTGACTCCAGGATGTGAACAAAGGGATCCCGCCCTCTCATTGGCCTGAGAGGTTTTAGGTTTCATGGTGGGACCACGAACCAATTGTTCATTAGATACTCAGTGGAGACTTAAGGAAAAAGATGTAACTTCAGGGGTAAAACAAACATTTGACCAAACTGTCGTTACGAACAACCTATGAAGGGTCGACTTACTCATCATGGTTATATCGGGTGGACAGAAATATATCTACAGTGAGGGGAGTTCAATTATCGAACTATAGTGGAGTGTCTCGGTAATTAACGAATGTTGGTTAACTAGGTTAAAAGAGTTTAGCTAGTTAATCTCGGATCGTTGGAGCCCATGATCTGTAGGTCCATTAGGTCCCCCTACTAGCTCATACGGAATGAACCTTAGAACTTATGTGATGAGGATGTTTGAAACATTCAAATACATTATTGGGAGTTATCATTAAATTATGTTCGATAAATTTAACGTTTAAGTTTAATTACAAATTAAACTATATTAGAGAGAGTCAAGAATATTTAAATAGGGTTTAAATATTAGAATTGTGTATTTGATGCACATTTCTATTTAAATATGAATAGGGATTCATGTAGCGGTTTTGAGAAAAGTCGGCATTAGGTACAAATGGTTAATTTAATATATTGATATTAAATTACTTAAATTGTTTAAATTATAAATTAATTTTAAAATTTAGTTATTGGAATTAAATTTTAATTAATTTATAAGTATAAGAAGTTCAATTGAATTTTAGAAATTCAAATTGAATTTCAAGAGGTGGTGCATTTTGACAAAACATATGGAGAACCCACCATCTTGACACCTAAATTAATCTTCAATTTGTTGTCTTCTTCTCCTTTAAACACTAACATTTAGATGCTTCATATATATATGATATATGTGTTCAAAGTGAAAGGTTAGCTACTTGTTTTCATCAATTTTGGATGCAAAACTTTCTCTCCAAACCACAAACACAGAAACTCTCTCAAGTTACTTTTCTTCTTTGATTCCTTCACAAATTCATCACAAAATCGAGTGCCACAACTCGTTCTAAGGCCAGAGGATAGCGGGGAAGACACTTGTGGTTGTCCCAAGTTCGTTCGTGAGAAGAAAACATCCAAGAGGTTGCTTAATTAGGCTGTCAAAGGTTGGTAACTTCATTCCTCTGTTTTCAGTTCTTATTTTGCATGATTTTCTGAATCAAAATTAATGAATTTGAGAGGTCGTCGAATCAAATTGCTTCCGCTAGTGTCTCGTACACTCCTTCCAATTATGTGTTTAATTGTATTATTTTGTAGGTGTTTGGTGTTAGAGCTTCTCAAGAGCCAATATTCCAAATTGACATTAATTCGAGGAAATTAACGTGGTTTTGATCCAACTTGAAGTCCACGAGATGTCGAGGAGGAGAAAAGACCAAAGCGGAGCACTCAAAACTCGAAAACAACGTCAAATGGAGAGAAAATTGAAGCACCAAACAAGCTAGACTCGAGAGGTAGGATCGAGATGCTACCTCACGGCATCTCGACGCTACGAATTCGAAGGACCAGCCATATCATCATCAGCGTCAAGATGCTGGCCACGGCGTCTCAACGCTGCCTCGCTATTTGTTGTTTTTCCGATTCTAGGTCACAATTCTCTGTTGTTTTCTGTATTTCTTTACTTTAGATTAGTTTTAGGGAGGTTAATCAAGCATTGAGGATTAGATTAGGCTTGTCTATGGTCGCCTAAGTGTCGTTCGCTATAGTTGGAACCTTGGTAATTGAGCTTTCTGTACTGATTGCATATTCTCCTTGAGTTTTCTAAGCTTCATGTATGGTTTTCTTGTTGTTTGTGATTTTAGATTCTCGCTTTTATAACTAGCATGCACAGTAGGTTAGATTGACGCCCTAACTCGTAGCTTGTATGTTAGTAATTAGCTAAGAAATTGAAATCCACGTCGCGAATGCAAATTTGATGTAGTTAGCATATAGACTGATTCATGGGCACAGGTCCCAAGAGTAGTTCTCTAATATCGTAGCTCTACATGATAGGTCTAGGGTCTAAATCGATGTTCCCAATTAATTTAGGCTTTTTCCTAGTTAATTAGAACATTCTAGCCTAGAGCAACAATTAGTTAATTGTTAATCACGATCGGGTTAATTAGTTAATGAATTGCATGTTGATTCGATCGGTTAGTCGGGTCAGCGCTCAAGGGGTATCTTGGTCTTAATGCAATTATTTAGTTGATTAATCTCGACAGATTAGTAGGGGTTAATTAATTAGTAATTAGTGATTGAATCGATGGACGATGGGATCAAGTCAATTGATTTAGAGCACCAATTAGACACATGCATTTAAATCATTATTTTCTAATCAATGAGTAAAAACAAATGTACTGAATCCGAGTGTTTCCAGCTACAGTGATCGCCAAGGTGAGATTAACCAACCGCCCCTTTACCTTTCTGTCATTTTACTTCCTGTCATTTAATTTTCTGCACCTTTACTTTCTACATCTTTACTTTTCCCGAATTTAATCCCTCTCTCTTCAACCCCCCTTCTGTTACCCACAAACACAAAAGAGGTTAGAGATAAACCAGTTGTTCCCTGCGTTCGACCTCGACCACTACTACTGCAAGAGTTTAGTAGTCGGTGAGTTATAAATTTATTTGACGCGACCCTCGACAAGTCGCTCTGTCACAAGGCTAGTTCATTAATCGTTGCATTGGTATGTAATTGGACCCACTCTATTGTATTAGTTGAGATTTGAGATTATTGAGATTTTGTTGATTAATCTATGGATGGGCTTATGGATACTTGCTTTAATTATTGCTCATGTATGAATTTATCAAATTGACAACTTGTTATTTATGCATGTTCGACATATTAGTTATTCAATAGCCAATAGGTCTGTCTCGTGTGTTCGACTTCTCTTCGTGAGATTTGCTAGCTTGCATGATAAGGACTATAGAACCATAGGTTGTTGGTTAATTAAATTATTTTTCTAGTTTAATTGATTAATTTCGAACCCATGATTTTAATGTGGTTAGTTAATTAGGTAATTTTGATGTTGGATCGAGTTAGCTAGTTGAGTAATTATAATTAATTGTGATGTTGTATCGGGTTAATACATGAGAGGGTAGCGGGCTTAATGCATGATAGGTTGTTTAATTGATTTCGATGTTGTATCGAGTTAATTAATTAGCTTAATTAGGCTAAGAACGATGTTGAATCTCATTAGTCGAGTAGCAATTCTCGAGCTCCTAATTAATCAATAGGATCGAATCTTTAGGAATTAATCTATGATGCTAATGCAATAAATGGTCCAATGAACCCCAAAATGGAAATTATGCAAAATTAATTGTTTCTTTCCTTGCTTTTAAAATTTCTGCAATTTAAATTCATGTTATTTCATATTTTTGTCAAAAACCCTCGTTCCCATCACTAAATAATCTCTCAAACTAAAAAGAATAATCTCCATTTTCCATGTGAACGACCCTACCACTACCTACTACAAAGTAGTATAGAGTCGAAATTTATAAATTTAAATTTGATAATTTGACACCTATCAAACGTCGAAGTATAACCAGCTCGATTCCCTGTGTTCGACCACTACTACTACAAAGTAGGTTAGCGTCGGTGATTATAAATTTTAATTTGACATTGAGGCCCCGATAACTTCAGTCTGCCAGCTTGCCAATGCTAAACTTCCTAAGGTTTTTTGGGGAGAAGCTGTTAATATTGTTGGAATGGAATTTCCTAATTCCGTTAAGTGGAAGCGAATTGGACTGTTCGTAGTTAATTTTGTTTCCACCAAAATACCAATACATTGGCAAAAATCCTAGAACTATTCTATGATTTAATAACTAGGCTAAGCATACAACATTAGATCTAATCTAATGGGGAGAAGCATACATACCGCCGTTGTCGTCTCTGATGGATCAAGAACGTCTTTCTTAATTTCGTAGGGACGAAGCGTCAACAATTGGGACACCACCAATTGATCTTCCACACTATAACTCTGAGTTTAGGAACGAGATTGTGCGATCTCCTGATCTTGATCTTTTTGGGAGAAAACACTAGAGAAGAGGTTCTTTGTGTTCTTGGTTGAAAGAAACGGAGAGGGGGGCTGCCATAAGACCTTAGGGTTAGGTTTCTCATAACCTTTTCCTTTTATAAGTGACAAAACCCTAATGTGAGGGTAGGAAAAAATCTTGACCGTTAGATCAAAATCAATTAATTAATTAATATAAAATTAATTTAAGGGAAATTGTAATGGGTAGCAAAAAATATTAGGACATTTGCAAATTTAGTTATGCTTTTTGAGATTTGCAAATATAGAAAAAAAAATTAAAATCTGTTTTTTGCTTTTTTTATTATTCCAGTTTTACCCTTGTTGGTATATCAACTGATATATTAGTAGGATATTTGATATACTTTATATTTATTGATTTACGAAATATAAAGTATAGGAAAAATACACTTTTAGTCCCTAAGGTTTGGGTTAGGTTTCATTTTGGTCCGTGAGTTTTCAAAGTCAACAATTTAGTCCCTGAAGTTTGGTTTTAGTTTCATTTTAGTCCCTCCATCCATTTTTCTGTTAAAAACTAACGGTTTGCTGACGTGGCACATATTTTTTATTAAAAAATCATTTTTTAATTTTTTTAAAATAAAAATAATAAAAATATCATTATTTGTGTTTTTTTTTAATTTATTTGTTCCCACCTCCTCCTAATCATCTTCTTCTTCTTCCACCTCCAGCTGTTGCTGCTTGTGGTCGTCGGCCGGCGTCGGCAGCGGCGGCGGCAAACTTTTTTTTTTCTTCGTCTTCTTCTCCTTCCTTCTCCATTCTTTTCTTTCTGTTTTTTATTTTTTTAAAAAAAATAACAAGAACAAATTTAAGGACTGAAACCCTTGGCCTCTCGTTGTTTCAGTTGAATTCGCACACCGTCGTCGAACTCTCGTGGATGGGTTTTTCGAGTTTGTTTAAAAAAACCAAGAACGCACCTGTGGAAACCCGTCGACCACTGAATCCACTGAAACTCATCACCGTCGAGCACCAAATCTAGGTTGAAATGTGCTTTTGGAAACATAGATCTGCGCTGAAACGAGTTGCTGCAGTTCGTGGATGGGTCTTTTGAGTTTGTTTAAAGAAAGAAAACGCAGATCCAAACTCTCGACGTGAAACTCGTGGTCGCCGACAGAGAAGAAAGCTACGGAGGCGTCTTTCGAGTTTATTTGAAAAAAAAAAGAAGGAAGCAAGGCGGAAACCCTCGAATTCGCGTTCCAGATCTGTGAAGGGGGTTTTTCCTTTCATTCTTTTCTTTTTTTAAAATACAAACAGTGAAGAAAAAAGGGAATGGGGGAAGAGGGAAGAAGAAGAAGGGGGAGGATATGGAAGAAGAAGAAAAAGGGGAGGAAGAAGAAGTAAAGAAGAGAAAAAAAAAAGTCTGGCGACCGGCGGCGACGGCAAGGGAGATGGCAGAGTCCGACGACGGTGACGACGGTATCCAACGACAGTGACGGCGGTATCCAACGACAGTGTCAACAACTCTCCGGCAAAGGCAATGAAGAAGAAGGAGAAAAATGAAAAAAAAGAAAAGAAAGAGAAAGAGGAAAAAATATAATATATTTTTATTTTAAATAATAATAATATTTTATTTTTTTAATATATTTATTTTTTAAAAAAATTAAAAATTGATTTTTTTAATAAAAAAATTGTGCCACGTCAGCAAACCGCGAGTTTTTAACGAAAAAATGGATGGAGGGACTAAAATGAAACTAAAACCAAAACTCAGGGACTAAATTGTTGAGTTTGAAAACTCAGGGACCAAAATGAAACCTAACCCAAACCTCAGGGACTAAAAGTGTATTTTTCCCTAAAGTATATCAGTTAACTAATATACCAAATTTGATATACTCGAATGAATATCTAATATATATACTTGATTTGATATCTAATATATATATATATATCTAATATATACTTGATTATGGGTATTGATATAAGAATGATATACCTTATGTATGAAATGTTACTTTTCTTTACTTATATTTGTTATGTTTCATTTTCTCTTTATTGAATTGTGTTGTGTTATTTATGTATTTTAATCAAAATGTTTGTTTTTTATAACATAAAATGTTTGTCTTATATATTTATTTTGAACGTTGATATACCTCTTTTGTTATACTACTCAAATAATTAATAACATTGATATACCTGATTATGAGTGACTAAATATATCAATGATAGACTTGTTATTTAAAAAAAAAACATTAATATATGTTTTTAATTATCAGTGACATACTATTTTTAAATATTTTTTTTATATTGAATATGAAGTGCTAATATACTGTTTATATATAATTCATATTAGAAATATCATTTCACTGATATATCATAGTATATTAGTAGTATATGCACTTCAATTTAGTTATATCTGATATACTGAATATAAAATAACGATGTATTGTTAATATACTTCATATTAGGAATATCATTCCACTAATATACCATAGTAAATTATATTGGTTGTATATCAGATATATTTCATTTTAAGTATATCAGTAATATATCAACAGTATATCTGATATATTTCATTTTTGGTATATTATTAGTATATCAACAATATATTTGATATACCACTAATATACTTCATAACAGTAAAACACGGGAAAATTTTGAAAAGGGTATTTTTGACTTTTTCTATTTGCGTTCTGAGCTGGGCTGAATTTTTTTGCCATAATTGTAATCCCCAAAAGGAGATGCCACGCTTGCAATTAAAAATTTCCCTTTTGCTATTGCTGCAACCACCCCTTAATTTAATTAATTAATTAAATGTTAATTAATTAACCTCATGCATACTTAAATCTTATTTAAATGCAATGCCCTCACATAATATATAGTCTTCATTAAAATTAATTAAATAGCATTTAATCAAATTTAATTAAACCACACAATTAATTAATTTATAATTAATTAATTCTTTTGATCAATTAAATATCACATATTTAATTAATCAAATATTTGAACCATATTCAAATGAGTACCTCTCTTATAGCCTATAGTTTTAATTAAAACATATTTAATTTAACTAAGATGAATAATTAATTAATTAATTTACTAATTAAATATCAAATATTTAATTAGACATATATTTGAACGCTTTCAAATATATTATTCTCTCCATAAAGTTTAACCTCAAACCAAACTTTATATTATAATGTATCATTATACATTATATTAATTGTATCTCGTACTATTAAATTGATTCCCATGTTGAATTTGAACTATTCAAATTCTCTCAAGATATAATTGTTCCTAATTACTCTTTACGAGCTGGCAGGGGACCTAATGGACCTACATAATACAAAGCGGGCCATATCCATAGTGTCACCAGGATAAGGTACCCAGTCTTATCCCTATACTACAGACCCTTTAGGCTAAATCTTGAACATTAATCCCCGTATGTCCCTACATACTAGTTCAAGCCTCATTCTATTAGCCTAGGATGTTTAGTTTATTGGATTAGGGTTAATAAGACAAGATTACACAATACAAACATACATAAATGAATAATACATCATTTTATTAATGTTCGGTCAAAAGTACATTTACTATCTACGAGTTTTAGGGCATAAAACCCAACAAACTCCCACTTGAACTAAAACTCAAGTTTATGGGAAACTATATACAAAATAATCCAAAGTCGGAAATGTTAAATGTATATTGTACATTACATAAAAGGTAAATATATAAAATACAATAAACTAGGGCATCCTTACACCCATTACACATCTCCCATTTGCCCTAGATTACACTATATACATGTCTCGCAGACCCAGACTTTCTAGATGACCCTCGAACACTTTAGGCGAGAGGGCCTTCGTAAACGAATCAGCAATGTTGTGCTCCGACGCGATCTTGGTCACGACCACATCTCCTCGTTGCAAAATCTCTCAAATCAGATTATACTTCCTCTCTATGTGTTTACCTCGTTTGTGGCTGCGAGGTTCCTTTGAATTGGCTACAGCCCCACTGTTGTCACAGTATAACGTAATGGGCAAGTTCATATTTGGAACAACTTCAAAATCAGTCAATAACTTCTTGAGCCAAACAGCTTCCTTAGCTACTTTACAAGCAGCTACATACTCAGCCTCCATGGTTGAGTCTGCTATGCATCCTTGCTTGATGCTTCTCCAAACTACTGCTCCCCCGTTAAGGGTGAACACTAACCCTGACGTGGATTTCCTAAAATCCTTGTCAGATTTGAAATTAGAGTCGGTGTATCTAGTGAGAACTAACTTTTTAGCCCCAAACACCAGCATGTAGTCCCTCGTTCTTCTAAGATACTTGAGGATTCCTTTAACGGCGGTCCAGTGGTCTAACCCTGGATTTAACTGATATCTGCTGACAATCCCTACAGCATAACAGATGTCAGGCCTCGTGCAGAGCATCGCATACATTAAGTTGCCCACAGCAGAGGCGTAGGGAATCCGTCTCATATCCTCAACTTCTTGAGGTGTCTTAGGAGACTGTTCCTTAGACAAGTGAACCCCATGCCTGAAAGGCAACAAGCCCTTGTTGGAGTTCTGCATCGAATATCGGGCCAACATCTTGTCGATATACGTTGCTTGAGACAGAACTAGCGTTTTGTTCTTTCGATCCTGAATAATCTGGATTCCAAGAACATATTGGGCATCACCTAAATCTTTCATTTGGAATTGGGCCGCTAGCCAATCTTTTACGTCAGTCAGATATCCTACATCATTCCCAATGAGTAAGATGTCGTCAACATAAAGTACAAGGAAAACTACTTTATTTTTGTTGATTTTCTTGTATACACAAGGCTCATCAACATTTTGGTCAAAGCCAAAAGATTTGATCGCTATATCAAATCTAATATTCCAAGATCTGGAGCCCTGTTTCAACCCATAAATGGATCGATTCAATTTGCAAACCTTTTGCTCCTGACCTTGGATTATGAACCTTTCGGGCTGAGACATAAAGATACTCTCTTCAAGATTGCCATTCAGAAAAGCAGTCTTGACATCCATTTTCCATATCTCATAGTCATCAAACATGACAATGGATAAGAGAATTCTTATTGACTTAAGCATAGCAACTAGAGACAAGGTTTCTTCATAGTCCACCCCTTCTCTTTGGGTATAACCCTTTGCTACAAGTCTTGCTTTGAAAGTCTGTACTTTCCCAGCAACATCTCTTTTTCTCCTATAGATCCATTCACACCCTATGGGTTTGACCCCTTCAGGTGGATCTAGAAGTTCCCAAACTTGATTGAAGTACATAGACTTCATCTCAAGGTCCATGACTTTGGCCCATTCGTCATTATCTACATCATTCATTGCCTGACGATAAGACAATGGGTCCTCAACGCCGTCATCAGGTATGACTACTTGTGTTTCAGTTAAACCCAAGTAACGGTCAGGTTGAACTACAACCCTCCCACTGCGTCGAAGCTCTCCCACAACGTCAGGAGGATGAGATTGACGTGAAGAACTGGCTCCTACATCAACTCTTGTTGAAGGACCAGGTTCATCAACAACTCTTGTTGACTCTTCTGTAGCTTCTCCTAATACTAGTTTACTACGTGGTTTGTGATCTCGGATGTGGTCTTCCTCCAAGAAAGTAGCATTTGTCGATACAAACACTTTATTTTCTTGAGGGTCGTAGAAAAGACCACCTCTCGTTTCTTTAGGGTATCCAACAAATTGGCATACTCTAGAACGTGGTTCCAGTTTCTTAGGATTTGTCACTAGCACGTGTCCAGGACAACCCCAGATACGGAAGTAACGCAAACTAGGTTGTGTCGTGGTGGAGTTGATAGGACGGGAGTCCAAACATCTCCTGCAGGGAATTCATAATTTCCCTGGCAGTTTCCATGGTTTCGTATCGCTTGGCCAAGACTTTGTTTAAGCTTGCTAATATATAGACTCGGGCCTTTTCATTGGCCTTCGTCCAGCGATCATGGGCGTCTTTTACAGCTTGCGCTGCATTACGAGGAGGGGCAGGAGGACATTCCTCCGTTAGGACAAACCGGAGATCCTCTACCACGAGTATTGTGTTCAAATTCGATTTCCATGTCGGGAAATTCTAGCCAGTTAACTTTTCGTTTTTAAGCAAGGCAATTACAGAGGAAGACATTGTTGAAAAACAAACAATTGACCGTATTAGTTATCTTTGCCTTATCCCATCACACGAGCAATACAAACAATTGCATACATCCAATCAATTTTGCAAATAAGCAATCAAAGAACCCTAATAAAACTATTGATTGTATTTTGCAACGATGTTTTAGAGGTTTAGAAGAACAGACACCGAAGGGTGATCAGTTGTTCCTCATATAAAATGATACTCTTCTCAGTTAACTCTAATTCCAGAATAACTCATATTTCATTAGATATTAACCACCGTTGTTCGGTCAAGGATTTGTTAACAAATTAACTCATCCCCGTAAGTGTAACCCTCCCACTTTCAGATCTCAAAGGCACGGACCAACAGGCTACCTTTAGGAAAGACAACTGTTGGTAATTAGCCTAAGCGATCTTATCCTTTTCAGGAGTTCACGGTGTTCCGAATCCTATGATCAGACCCTCCGAAGGGATGGTTGCTCCAAGGCAACATGCAGGCGGATCATAGAAATCTCACGTTGTGACCTAGGGGTGGAGACCGAGGGATACGTTGACACGCGTCCCGCTCCCACCTACTATGGTCACTTTCCCCATTCACCTTGTTATTGATCCATGCAAACACTTTCCGAAGGGAGGCCACGCTAAAACGACACGAAGCCGAGCATGGATCTCACGTTGTGAATATAGGGACGTAGGAGCAAAACTCGATTTAAATCAAGTTTTGTAATTTTCCTCCCACTAAAGTAACCTATCAAGTATTTTAGGGTTTGATTAAACCTAGATAAATCCGACTAAGTCATTTATCTAAATCTAGTCCTATTATAACTATTATAATAAGACCCAATGTCTAGGTGCATTAAACATTTTTAACAAACCTAGTGACATTATTCTAATCATTAACTTGTGATTAATTCAACTCCAGTGATCCAGATCAGTTCCCAGGTAGGAGGTGTTTCGTATACCGTCAACTTAAATACCGCCAATGACACACTCCCTCCCGAACCACCTGCTAGCTTAGTCCAGAAGATGGCATGAAGCCAACGAACATCATCCTCCTCTAACGATACCCGTTGACCCTCCTGTAACGTTGAACCTGATAAACATACTAATCTTAGATATAAAATATTCTACATGAAACACAACACAGCGGAATCCCTGAAAACCTTTCAACATACACGAGGTGTCGCCCTGACATAACTCGGTTTGGAAAATCACCTGATATAGATATCACCACCAAAAACATATACAACTGGGGTTTATACAACCACGACCTCTAGGACTAAATTATCCAATCTTTACAAAACATTTACAATATAGACAGACTCAATATACAACTCCACCCACGTACTGGAGCTTGTTCTGGAACTTTCAGCAGACGTTGGTAGTGTATCAGGCACCGGGAGCTCGATCTCTACCTGAAAAGTGGGAAAACATTTTGAAAGTGGGTGAGCTACGAAGCCCAGTGAGTAACTAAATTTAAAATTGTAAATTCGGAAATCAGAACACGTGATAAAACATTAAACGTATAAAGCTGCTCAACCAAGGCGTTAAGCATAAACGTGCAACGATAAAAGCTTTCTCAAAAACATCGCAGGTTCGTCGTTAAAAATCTAGCAAGGCATATCAAGTACATCAAATGCTTTAACTAACATGACCGATCTACGTTGTGTAGGACACGCCCAGTACAACCAACGTTTACTAGTCCTACGATGTAGTGGGACCCGCCCAGCACTCCCATCGTCTTTTTAGTAGTGGGGCCCGCCCGGCACTCACGACAGCATCGTTGTCACGGAGTACACTCAACGTCAACAACGGAATATAACCTGTGTGCACACGATACCATATAGCCTCGAGCTCAATATTTCAGTCATGTAGTCAATAGAAATCTCAGAAAATCACATGAAAACATTAAAACATGTCTGCTTATCGTTATCTTTCGTAAAACTTAAGCTTACTCAGCTTGCTCGTGGAAAAACCGAAAATCATTAAACAAAACTTGCTAATACATACTTTACTTTAAAAGATATCGTTTCAACTACTTTTCATAAAGTCATTAACCACGTGCTCGTATATGAACCTCATTAGAAAATCTAAGCTCAAAACTTATGCTTGAAACCATTCATAGAAATCATGTATCATTCATAGAAAGCATGTAAAACATCTAAACATGTGCAACCGTTTGGAAACAATTTTCGAAATTCGTTTTGTCACTCACAGTCTTAGCTAGTTTCCTGGTCTGTAGACCCGACCTATTTCCTCTTGGCCTGTCAAACAAATAAAAACCGAGCATCAAAACCAAAGATAGTCCTATTCTTCCATGCTCATGAATTCTAAACACTTGAATTAAAAATCACACTTCACATTCTACTTTTCCAGATTTTTGAGATTCTATACCCTAACTTTCAACATCCATAACTTCCTCAATACTTAACCAAACTTAATGTACTATACATCAAACTCTTCATTTTCGAACAATCTACAACTTACCTGAAGAAATGAAGACGATATTCCCAACTTATTTGTCTAGAAATTCCCCGAACACAGACAACACAGATTCGAGGTTCTCTGCTGCCCTTTATCTATCTCCTGAAATTAAACCTACTTCAAGTCATTTTTGGCTCACGAATTCTTCATTAAAGTTGTAGGAAATTGAATAAGCTTTCCAAGCATACCAAATAGAGCTTCTTATTCAACTTGTACACCCTAGAATGCTCGAAAACCAGAGCAAACCAGAGATCCTCCTGGTTTGCTCGAAAATCCTGTGCTCTGTTTTCCATTTCAAAAACCATTAACTTCTCATCCTATTTAGCTCAAGCTTCCTTCATGAAATTTGTTAGAAAATGGATTAAATTTAAAGAAAACCAAACCTCACCTCTTAGCTCTTTCTGTGTAGCTCAAACCGAAACAAAAACCAGAGGTAGACAGGTTGAACTCAGATTCTGCTATGGCTGCCTTTGCTTGAGCTATTTCCTATCTTCTTCAACCTCAAGAAATTCTTCTTCTTCTTCTTCCTTCACTCTCTCCCTCAAGTGCTCTGAAATTTGGTTGCAAGAAGATAGGAAAATGAACTGAAAATGGTTGAAATGAAGCTTGTCGGTGGTGGGACTCTCCTTAAAGGCACTACCCACCGAATGGGTTTTTCCCACTTCCTTTCATTTTCTTTTTTTTTTTCTTTTTCCTTTTCCTTTTCCTTTTCCTTTTCTTTTCTTTTCTTTTCTTTACTTCTTTATTTCCTTTCTTTCCTTTCTTTTTAAATTGATAATTTCCAACAACTTAGTCCAACAATGAAACCACCAATAGATGACAAGAGAAAATAATCCTAGGGAAGTCTCGGGTTTACAGCCAATCCTTAGACAGAACATCACTGGTAGAGTTCCCTTATAATCACAGGAATGTTTGTCCTACTTAGTTCATTAAAACTATTTTAAACTAAGTAAGAATATTCTAATCCTATTAGAATGTGACCTTAGGTTTAATTAATTTTAACCCTTTAAAATTAATTCATTTTAACCTATGGTCCTATGTGAGCATGCATATCTTGATTATAGATTGACGGTTTCTAATCATAAATTTTAAACTATTTCAAAATTTTAATGATTATCCCTATAATCATGCATACTATAGTTTAAAAGCAATTAACAATCATATTCTAGTTAATCAAAATTAAACTATACAATTTCCATTGCATGAATTTTAATATAACTATTATATTAAACTATGGATGTTTCATGCTCAATGCTTCTTTGATTTCAATTTTTAATAAATTAACAATTAAATTATTGTCAAAAATGGTAAATCATAGTAGCATGCTGCAAACAATTCCATTTAAATATAACTATTATACTTAAACTATGTAATTGCATGCATCATACTATTCCATTTTCATGATATTAATATAACTCAACTATATACTGATCAATCATGAAAATATAAACAATGCATTTATCAATCATACATTATAATCATATTATAACATACATAATGCATGAGCATGCTTTATAACCTTAGGTGGGATTAAAATTTAAATGACATTCATAAAGCTTTTAAATAGCAATTGAGCCGATTTCATTGGGTCCTAGGATAAATTAAAGCAAAATTACACTAATAAAGCTTTAAATCTATCCTATTAAAAAATCTGCAGCTCCAAAATCGTTCTAGAACCCTCAAACCGACTCGAACCGCTTCGAACCGGCCTTGAAAACCTCGAACCGCACCCAAACCGGGTTGAACCGGACCAAACCGATCCCAGCTCACCCAAACCGCACGAACCGAACCGAAATTAGGGCTGAAAAAACACGTCTGAACGAAACCCTAACCGCCGCACGAAATCGCGACAGCGTCGAGACGCTACAAGCACAACGTCCCGACGTTGTTGCGTCTGGAGCTGAATTCTGGGCAAATCAGCGACTGCGCTTCACGGATTTCATCAATTTTTGCTGCGATTTCAACCATGTTCTTCACAGATCTTCAAGCCTATTCTAGACCCGAACTTTACAGACTCTATTTACTTATTAATGCCCAAAAACGCAGGGGCCTTACATGATCAAATAGGTAAAATATGTAAATCTATGGCCAATTAAACCTAACTAGTTCAACGCAAAAATTATACATACATTATGCAAATTAATCCCACCGATCAAAGCCAATCGCAAATCTCAAAACAACGTTTAAAATTCAACCTAGCTCTGATACCAATTGTAGGGATAATAACCCTAGCGCAGCGGAAACAATCAGAGGACCTTAACTGAATTAAACGTCGATTGGGATACCAATACGACGGCAAAACCATTTACAGCAATAAAACAGTAAATAACATGTTGTAAATCCTTTATAAAACATGCGGAACATAATTGAAAAAACTCTAGATCTACTCTAGAATGGATCCTAATGATCCAAGATCAAGAAAACTTTACCGTTACGGAAATTCTTGATCGTTTCGCCAAATTTTCTTACGTTGTCAGAAAATTCCAACAGCTTCCAGGCCCTTTCTTTGCTGTGATTCGATATCGAACACCACCAAAATAGTCACACCGATATCCTCAATGGGTAATAGGAAGAGGGTGCTTGTGGGAGCCAAATCTCTAAGGTTTGGAGAGTTTTCTTTTTCTCTGTGATGCACTTGCCAAGAATGCAGAGAGAGCTTGAGAGAAATTGTGAAGGCTTCTGTGTCAAAGTGAGAGAGATCACGATGGGAAGGAAGTTACTGAATGGATACAAAAACCACTCTTCCCTAAAATTACTCTCCACACGTTTCCAGCCCTCGGTTAGTGGAAAGACTAAGTTTAATCGATTAAAATAACTGATATAAACCTAATTAATTAATAAATCAAATTATTAATTAATTATTTACTTAAATTAACATTTAATTTAATGATATTTATATAAAACTAATATATAAATAATCCACATAACCTATTGTTTTAACCTAATTTAATTAAATCAAATTAAAACAACAATTAATTAATTCTACAATTAATTAATATTATAATTAAATATCAAATATTAAATTATATTTCTCTCATAAAAATTATAGTATTAATGTACATCAAATTCATATTTTAATTTAATATTCGAACCCCTTCGAATATTCAATTCTCCCTTAGAAATTTACCTCAACGCCCTTAGTGAGCTACCGATGGGACCTAATGGACCTACAGATCAGAAGCTCCAACGATATGAGATTAATTTGCTAAACTCATTAACCAAGTTAATCAATATTCGTTAATTGTGGTTCACCCCACTATAGAACCACAACTGCACTCTTCTCACTGCAGATATATTTCAGTGTCAATGGATATCGACCATCAATAGCAAGTCAGCCCTTCGCGTGTGTTCATACCCCAGCTAGGTCAAATTACCGTTTTACCCCTAGGCTACCTCTTCATCCTTAAGTACCAGTGTTCCTCTAATGAACAACCTGTTTGAGGTCCAACCAACAAACAGAAGTCTCTCTCGTGCCATAGAGAGGGCAGGGCCCATTGTTCAAGACCCGGAGACACCACTTAAGGGAACACACCTCTACTTACCCTAAAGTCGGGAAGGAGTGAATTCCATCTTGTGAGACTATGTTCCCAGCTCCCCACTCGGTCTTGTCCCCAAAATGGTAGGCTTATTGAGTCGGCGTGCAAGCCACTCTCACCCGTACAAATCAAAGGACAATCTCTCATGGACAGAAGTTCATAATCCACTCAGGATTAAGGCCAAGTTGCCTAGGTCATCCTTGTGAAATAGAAACCAAGCTAACTAACGGTGTTACAGTTAGTGGTTAACTATTTCGCCGTCCGGTCTTTGTGCAAACTCATTGCACAAGATACCCCCACTTGCATGTCAACTACATGAACGTGTTGGATTAATACGTTTGTATCATAATACAAAGTAGGACGTATCCATAGTGTCACCAGGATAAGGTACCCAGCCTTTTCCCTATACTACAGACCCTTTAGGCTAAATCTTGAACATTGATCCCCGTATGTCCCTACATACTAGTTCAAGCCTCATTCTATTAGCCTAAGATGTTTAGTTTATTGGATTAGGGTTAATAAGACAAGATTACACAATAGAAACATAGATAAATGAATAATACATCATTTTATTAATGTTCGGTCAAAAGTACATTTACTATCTACGAGTTTTAGGGCATAAAACCCAACACTTAGGAGTATAGAATTTATACTTAAAATGCCCAAAAAGAGATTACTTTTGTAATAACTGATATAAACCTAATTAATTACTATCTGCGAGGACAATTTGCGGTGGAAATGTGCCCACAATTGGAGATAAAGGTTAGTGAAGCAAAGAGTAGAAGTTGCAGATTTGCAACCACATTTGGTCTTGAGAATGTGGAATTTGCGTTTGAATTGTGCCTGCAAACTAATGAGGAAAGTAGCCCCAGCTGAAGACAGAATTGCGCCCGCAAACTGATGTGGAATTTTTGTTTGAATTGCGCCAGCATGTTGGGGTTGGTGCCCTAAAACTCGTAGATAGTGAATGAAACAAATAGTAGTATACTTGTTCGATAAAGTCGTTATTGAGATTTTTGTTCAATTAGGTTATTAAGTAAGTGAATTGCACATTAAATGACTCAAATCCAATAAACTAGAATCCTTGGCTATAATATGAACACTTGAACTTTATGTAGTGATATAAAAGTGGATCAAGTTCAAGTAATAGCCTAAACGGTCTATAGGATAGGGATAAGACTGGGTACCTTATCTTAGGAAAAACTATGTGATGCGGCCCACTTTGTTTTAGTACAAACGATGTGATCCTAAATCGTTCATGTAGAGACATGCAAGTGGGGGCGTCCTATGCAAAAGAGTTTGTATAAGACCAGACCGCGAAATAAGTCACTTTCACTTTATAACGTCGTTTACTGTGAAACTGACATATTTCAAACGATGACCTAGGTAACTCGATCTTAATCCTGAGCTAACTATCAACTCCTGTTTATTCGGGCTTGTCCTTAGATCTGCAGGAGTGAGAGTGGTGCATCATCGTCGCTTCAATAAACCCCCCATTTCAGGGATAGAAACGGGTAGATAGTTGGGGACATAGTTCTACAAGATGGAATTCACTCCTACCCGATTTAGGGATAGTAGAGTGGTTGTTCCCTTAAGTGCTAACTCCGAGACGTGAACAAAGGGATCACACCCTCTAATTGGCCTGAGAGGTTTTAGGTTTAGTGGTCGGACCACAAACCAATTGTTCATTAGGGACTCAGTGGGGACTTAAGGAACAAGATGTAACTTCAGGGGTAAAACGGACATTTGACTGAAAGTGTTAATATCTAAAAAGCGGAAGTAATTTTGGATCTTAGGCACATAATTTGTTCAATTTGATCAAACATTGCATGCTGTCCATTTAAAGAAAAACAGAGTATGTTTACCAACCTTGAATCAATGGAGAAATTGGTTGGATTTCTTTGTTGTTTTTCTTCACCAACGAGTCACGAACCACCAAAGGATCTTCCTTGCTATCCTCAAACCTTTAGAATGGATTGTGGGATCCTCAAGTGATGGAATTTGTGAGAGAAAGTATGAAGAACAAGCTTGCAAGGTGGGTTTTGGTGAGTTTTCAATTTGGCAACATTTCCTTATCATTCAAGCTTTATTTCTTCAGTCATCTCCTTGCCTTGTATAGAGGGATTAAAGATGGAGAAATGCTCCAGCAATTGACACTCAATCAACCAAAGATTAGTGGGAATTTTGGTGTCCAACATGAGGTGAGTGCATGGGTTTAGTTACCATGCACTCCACCTCCAAAAATTCAATCCTTTTTTAATTTAATTAAATCCATAATTATCCTTAATTAGTTGGATAATTATTTGAACTTTAATAATCTGAAAAATTAAAATTAAATTTCAATTTTTCAATTTTAAATTAATTCAAAATTAATTTAAAATAATTATTAAATTATTAATTTGATATTAAATATTAAATTAATATTTTTCCACCAATCCCGAACATTTCCTAAATGTCATTTTCAATCATGAATCCCTATTCATGTTATCGGTATTTAAATCATATTTAAATATTAAATACTCACCTACACGGTTTTCACAAAAACCCGACGTATCGACAACGCCTATCACCTCTACACATATTTCTCAACATGAACTAAAGCAATTCATATTGTATCCATCATATTGTTCTAAAGGTTAGTCTCGAGCTAGCAAGGGGACCTAATGGACCTACAGATCATGGGCTCCAACGGTACGAGGTTAAACTAGTCAAACTCTTTTAACCTAGTCAACCAACATCCGTTAACTACCGGGACACTCCACTATAGCCTAGTAGTTGAACTCCCCTCACTGTAGATATATTTGTGTCCACTCGATGTAACCATGATTAGTAAGTCTTCTTCACAGGTCGTTCGTTACTATAGATAGGTCAAAAGTCAGTTTTACCCCATATAGCACATCTTAGTTCCTTAAATCCACTGGTCCTCTAATGAACAATTTTGTTCATGGTCCAACCATTAAACAAGATCCCTCTTGGGCCAATGAGAGGGTGGGGCCCCTTGTTCAAGCCTTGGATTCAGCACTTAAGGGAACAACCTCTCTACTATCCCTAAATATGGTAGGAGTGAATTTCATATTGCATTACTATGTCCCTAGCCATCCATCTAGTGTTATCCCCAAAATGGGAGGTTTATTGAACGGAATTTTATGACCACTCTCACCTATGTAGATCAAAGGATAACCCTAAACAAACAGGAATTCATAGTAAGCTCAGGATTAAGATCGAGTTACCTAAGTCATCGCATGAAATAATCAGTCTTAACAGTAAACGGCGTTATAAAGTAAGAGTGACTTATTTCTCGAACCAGTATTGTGTAAACATCTTTTACACAGGATGCCCCTACTCGCATGTCTTTACATGAACGATCCAGGATCACGTTGTTTGCCTTATTCGCAAAGTAGGTCGCATCCATAGTGTTACCAGAACAAGGTACCCAACCTTATTCATTTACTATAGACCATTTAGGTTATATACTCAAACTTGATCCCTGTCCATATTTACTATATAGTTCGAGTATCTCATGTTATAACCATGGATGTTTCTATTGGATTATAAGTTATAAATAAACAATTTTACTGAATAACATCTTTATTTATATAAAGGATAACAAAACTGGAGTTCTAGGACATAAACCCCAACTTTGACCCAGCTTTAGTTACGAACAAAGTAAATAAATAGAATATGATGTGCTTCGAATTGGGCAGTTACCAGCACAGCGTCGAGACGTTGTGTCTATAGCGTCACGACGTATTAGTTTTTCCTTACACAAAATGGGCGGCAAAGGGACAGCGTCGCGACGCTGTCCATAGCATCTCGACGCTATCGACAGTTTCCTCATAAATAGAATATGATGTGCTACGGATTGGGGGAGTTCATTTGATGCAATTTTAGCCCTAAAATCGACTAAAGATCTTCTCTGAGAGCTGAAGCAAAGGGGTGGAGCGGGATTCAAGGCTTAGCTCGTGGAGATCGTGACGGGAACGTGTGTTTTTTGCGACAGTAGCGTTTATTCTCTTTTCTTCCCTTACTTTAGTTATTTTTATGGCTTTTTTTAGATTTAGCTTGCATCGTAACGCCATGTATGAGTAGCTAGGTTTGTTTTCTTAGGGAGTGATGTAGCCTTTGGGTGTTGTTGAATTATTTGAAGGATGTTTAGTGTTTTGAACTTATTTATGTAATTTATTGTTTTAATGATTTTAATTCACTGACCATGAGTTAAATGATGTTTTCACTAATTCTTGCTCGGGAGAGGGGACTTAGTCTAGATAAATAAATTGCATAACTATAATAATTCTAAGATCGAGAGATTTAGGATAGTTGTAGAAATCGTTAATAGGATTCAATTTAAACCATGCATATGAATGAATCTAGATAGGGATATCGGGTTCATCATATGTGTGAGAATTATTTATGCTCGGGAGAGATAAATATGAGATTAGAAAATCTTAGATTTATGAGTCGTTGCATGTCCATTCATCCATTAATTAATTCACAACCCCAATAGGTGAAATCATTTCCCTAAGAGTTTTCATCAATTGAATTCCATACTTTTTAGCTATTCTGTCTTGTTTTTCTCATTATCACTAAGTTGAAATCCCTAAATAAAATTGAACAAGAGTATTCGTGATAATTAATTTGATTAGAAACCCAATCCAGAGGACAACACTCGTTAACACAAAAATCACTATATTAAAACTTGACCCTGTTTGGTTTTATGCCCTAAAACTCGTAGATAGTAAATGAAACAAATTAATCGATCTCAATAAAGTGTTATTTGAGTAATTCAGTAATTGGGTTATTGAATAATCGAGTTTGCATTAATAAACCCTAAATCCAATAAACTAAGATCCAAGGTTGTTTAAATGAAACTTGAACTAGTATGTGGGGACTTACGGGGATCGGTGTTCAAGTAAAAACCTAAAAGGTCTATAGTATAGGGATAAGATTGGGTACCTTATCCTGGTGACACTATGTGATACGGCCCACCTTGTATTCGATACAGATGCAATGATCCAAAGCATCCATGTAGGAGACATGCGGGTGGGGGTATCCTATGCAATGAGTTTGCATAAGACCGGACCGCGAAATAGTAACCACTAGATGTAACGTCGTTAACTAGTTTAGGTTTCTATTTCAATAGGATGACCTAGGTAACTCAATCTCAATCCTGAGTCTGTTATGAACCCCTTTCAGGAGGGATTGTCCTTAGATTTGTATGGGTGAGAGTGGCCAGTTCGCCGACTCAATAATCCTACCATTTCAGGGGCAAGACCGAATGGGGGCTGGGAACATAACAGTACAAGATGGAATTCACTCCTTCCCCTATTGGGGTAAGTAGATGTGTGTTCCCTTAAGGGCTGATTCCGGGTCTTGAACAAAGGCGCGCCGTCCTCTCCTGGCCCGAGAGGAACTCCTGTTTAGTGGTTGGACCCTAAACAACTTGTTCATTAGAGGAATCAGTGGTACTTAAGGAACCAGAGGTAACCCAGGGGTAAAACAGTAATTTGACCCAGCTGGTGTTACGAACACACGTGAAGGATTGACTTACTGCTTTGTCGATATCCGTGGACACAGAAATATTCTACAGTGAGAAGAGTGCAGCTGTGGGTCTTTAGTGAAATGACCCACAGTTAACGAATGTTGACTAACTTGGTTAATGAGTTTGGCCAATTAGTCTCGTATCGTTGGAGCTTCTGATCTGTAGGTCCATTAGGTTCCACTGGTAGCTCGTAAAGAGACTTGAGGCAATTAAGTATAAATTATAAATTGAAAGTGTTCAATTTATTTGGGGAATCGTATAAGGTATATTGATGCATTATAATATAAAGTTTATGAAACTTTATAATAAAATTTTTGAATTAATTTCAAAAATTAATTCTTGAGAGAAAATATTTGAAAGAGTTCAAATAAATTTAATATGAATTGGATTCATATTAATTTTAATAAAATCCCTAAGATTAAATATATGATATTTAGTTGGATAATTAATTAATTATGGAATTAATTATTTATTTATTAAAATTAGAGACCTTTTCCTATTAGGAAAGAAAATATTTGAAAGAGTTCAAATGAATTTAATATGAATTGGATTCATATTAATTTTAATTTTAATAAAATCCCTAAGATTAAATATATGATATTTAATTGGGAAATTAATTAATTATGAAATTAATTATTTATTTATTAAAATTAGAGACCTTTTCCTATTAGGAAAAAGGTCTTGGCCTTTACTATATATAGGACCCCTGGGGTGAGGTGAAAGGCATCCCATTCATTCTCCTACTCTCACATAATTCCCATCAAGGCTTCCTTTAGACTCCCACCAGTCTCCTGCCTCTAGAAGTCTCAGAGTCATACTAGTTCGTGATTAATTCACAAGTGGTGTAGCCATAGTGGTGGTGTTCGCACTAGTTCGTGATTAATTCACAAGCAGTTGGTGAATTTAATCTGAGTCGTCAACGAGAGTAAGTAATTTGTTACTATATTAATTAGATTTAGATCTAATATTTTTGTATGCTTAGCCTTAATATTTATTTAGAATAGTTCTAATATTATTGCCAATGTATTGGTATTTTAGATTAAACAAAATTAATTACGAATCGATCCCAATCACGCTTCCGCTTTACAGAATTACGGAATTCCAATCCTTCAGACCCATGCGCTTGCGGTAGGAAAAATCCATATCATTCATTATCCCAATTAACCCATTTGCATGATGAATTTAGGGATCAGGGCTTAAAATTGCATGAATTTATGTTAGCTATCTAACAATCCATTGGTCTTAATGTTGTCGGTTTCTAATTAATTAGATTTATTAATCAATATTCTGGTTAGGCTCTAGCTTCAATGTGTTGGTTGAGTTAGAAATAATAGGGGTGACGGGACCGCTAGGAGGGTGTCAAATTCTCCCTAAGTCGTCAAATAAATTTATAATCCACAGCACAACTACTAAATTTTGTAGCAATAGCAGTTGGGGTCGAACACTGGGAAGAGGGATCTAATAAGTGTAGGATTTTATGCTTATGAAAATAATGGGATTTTTTGTGATGAGTGACAAGCAAGAAAATAAAATAAAATAACTGAATGCTGAATTTTAAATAGCACGAAAACTAAATATGCAAAGAAGAAATAAGACGGGATCAATTACATAAAAAAGGGTTGTTGGATTAGGATTTATTATGCTTGATTCTAATTCATTGGCTTCCTAGTTTTCTCTAATGGATGCTATAAACTGATTTCATTAGTCCGGTTGGCTTGGGTTACTCGGAAGACCTCCTACACTAACCTGTGCTAATTAACTTGCTAATCGTGAATAAGGCAATTAACAAGATTAATTAATATAGACCCTATCGCTCGCCACCCCTTATGCATAATGTAGTAACCATCCGAGACCTCTGCAACGATTACTACTTATATCTAACTAGATTATTAACAAGCAATTTTACAACTACATGTTAAAACTAGTCGCTTTGGGATCGTGGGTCCGGAATCACAAGAACTAGATTCAAATGCAATTTAAATCTAAATTCCTACAACCTTTAACATGCATCCTAGGCCTATCAAGGGTCGTCTCACGTAGAGAGTGGCTTGTCTCAACCTAGTGGCTATCTCAAATAACTGATTGAATACACAAGCTATAATCGCATAGGGCGTCAATCCTAATTGATTAACGGTCATGTATTGGTTTAAATGGGATTGCATGCAAAACTCCATGAAAATACAGCAAGAACATAAGATATGAACCAGAAAACTCAGCCAATATCATTAGAAATCAAGACATAAATCCAATCCAACGATCTAAAGAAGTTTAGCAACGCATAGACGAAGTAAAAGCGATAAATAACATGAAAGAATCCATAGTAAATGACCAACAATGGTCTACAAAGGTGCTGGAAAGTAAAAGAGGCAAAAAATCGTAAAGGGACCCAAAATCTAACCTAACGGCGAACTAAACCGAGACCTAATATATATAGAAAACACACCGAGATCGAGACGCCAGGGCACAGCATCTCAACGCTGCGAACTTTTTTCTTCGACCCGAAATCGCGTCGGCATCAAGACATCGAGACTGGCGTCTCGACTTCCTGCTCATTTTCTCGGTCTTGTCTCGCTTCTTCTCGGTACGCGGCTTCAATCTTTGGCTTTTGGTGTCATAATTCGGGCCCGCTTTACCACAATTGGGTTTCTGCACCTCTTCTCCGTCCAAGACATCGAGATGGCTCCAAAAACTCCGTGATTGGCCCGAATTAACACCAATTAGCGTGATCGACTCCCAACACGGCTTAAGCTCAATTAACATGTAAATAGGACAACTAAAGCATAAAATAACTCTAACAAGCCTAGATTAGAGGCGATAAAATAGGACTATTTAGGTCCTATCAAATACCCCCAACCTAAATCTTGCTAGTCCTCGAGCAAGGCACACACAAAACAAGGAGAAAGGCGTTGTGCATATAATTGATAAGTGATTTAATCCTCAAAACTCAAACATTCCAAAAACTAAATCTTGCTAGTCCTCGAGCAAGGCACACACAAAACAAGGAGAAAGGCGTCGTGCATATAATTGATAAGTGATTTAATCCTCAAAACTCAAACATTCCAAAAACTAAAGCAATCAAGAGACATTCGCAAGAGAGACAAATGAGGAGACAAATCAAAATTTTTCAAAGATTATTTTGCACAAGAGAGCTCCATCTCACCTAAAGAAAACTTTACTAGCCCGGGATTGGATTACTCAACTCTCATCCTATCCTCCCCCTACACTGGCACTAAGGTCTTGCTAAAAGGCCCAAATGGAACAAACTAGGTTTCTTCCTCTTACTTAGGTGTCTGATCAAGGAATTCCTTTTTCTTTTCTCTCTTTTTTTTCGCTCTTCTTTTTCTTTTGCACTTTTTCTTTCTTTTTGCTTTTGCCCTTCTTTTTATTTTTTTCTTTTTGAGATAGGGCACTAGCTTTCACACTACAGTGCAAGGACCCATAAACCGAGTTTTACTCTTGGTTTGCCTAACTGATCACACTGCAGGTAGCTCTTTTTACCCCTAAGTGTTTAGGCTCAATGCAAGCATGCTCTCTCTCTCTCTTTTTCTCTCAAAGTAAAGATGGCGAGCATATAATTTTTTTTCTTTTCTTTTGCCTCGCCACCCCTGACTTATTTTTCCACTCTTTTTTTTTATTGCAGGCATATTTTCTTTTTCTCTCCTAGGCAAGACTCCACACCTTATTTTGCAAAAAATTTAGACTTTCTCGCTTAACCTTACACCTATCGGGGTGACAACAGGAATATGAACTAAGTAATTCGCTCCTAAGAATTCAAGTCATACTTTAAAGCAAAATAGACACTCAACAGGTGCAAGACATATCCAAGAAAAGTTTTAAAAAGGCTCCTTTTTTGAACACTCTCAAATACAACTCATCGAAAGCTATAAATTTTCGAAAACATTTGAGTCAATCCTAGGAAATCATCATCACTTAAACAAGCATATACACAACAAGCATGCGAGACATTTCATTAAGCACAAATGCTGGCCTGACACTCAGATGCTCAAGGCCCAACAAAAGTTAAAGTAAATTCCCCACCCTCAACCTAAAATTTACATTGCCCTCAATGTAATAAAACATGAAGAAACAGACAATACATAGGGAAAGAATAGAACTTCCCTGAATGTTGCGCTCATGGGTGGTGAATCATGCTTTCTTAAAAATGTAGCATCTTGTTTTGGTACCGCCAATCCTAAAGAACAAACAAAAACAAGGAAACAAACATAAAAGCAACTGATAAAAATAAACCTATCTAAGAATTGAAATAACAGAGAGCAATAAAATTATTCAGTGCAAATTTTTAAGGTCGTTTGCTCGACCACACTCTCCTCTATTTTTTAGGGAGGCTTCTCTCCACAGGTCCAGAATACATTGTTTTTGGAAATTTCTTGTTTCAGTAATTTAGGGACCTTCAAGGAAGAATCAGTAGAAGCAGAAAAAATATTGGAAGCAGAGGTGGGCTGACAGAAAATGTGCTCAGCCCTAATCCTAGAAGATGAACACTTGGTGACTCCACCAGATTTATCAGTAAGGGTTATCTAGTGTTCATCAACTACATCTATTAACTCTCCATCTAAGTCAGGGCATCTAACAGCAGAAGAATGCATCTCATTATTGGTGACCATGCATGAATTGGAATTTAAAGTGCGATCATTCACTGGGTCAAGTTCAAGCATATAATATTCAATAGAAGATGCATGAGGATTTTCAATGTCATCAAAAATTTTAAAGTATAAGGTTTTATCCTGAAATCCTACCGATACAACACCTTCATCTACATCAATAACAGTCTTGGAAGTCTTCATAAAGGGACGGCCAAGAAGTATCGTAGCAGAAGATGGATTGTAATCAGGGTTAGAAGTATCTAAAACATAGAAATCAACAGGAAAAACCAAATCCTCCACCCTAACTAAAACGTTTTCAACTATTCCTAGAGGTTTGATGCAAGACTTATCTGCTAACTGAATGACTATGTCAGATGTTTTAATATCAGTTAAATTCAATCTTTTATAAACAGACACAGGCATAACATTAATCAATGCTCCTAGATCTAACATGGCATATTTTATCTTGCAATCTCCGATCATACACGGTAAAGTAAACATGTCAGTATCAGAACATTTAACAGGTAAGTTTTCAGAAAGTAATGCACTAACATTTTCACTAACCTCTTCTTTACCTAAAGACTTTTCCTTACCTTCATACCAAGTCTTTAAGAACTCAGCATAGGCTGGGATTTTCAGGATTGCCTCAAGCAATGGAATATTCACCTTAACTTTTCTAAAAACATCTAAATCAGCCTGCACACTTGGAGTAGCAGGGTCAATGAAGTTCACAGGTGAAAAAGAATTTTTATCATTTAAATTTAAAGAAGAAAATTTGCCAGAAGATACAGAAAACTTATCAGAGATGGTGGGGAATCCAGGAGGACAGTCAAGTGTAGTCACTTCACTCCACACTGCATTCACATTTGCCTTAGGAATTACCTCAGGTTGGGCAGGTAGTTTACCAGAACTTTTGTTGTTCATCTTACTGACTTGGGTTGCCAACTGAGTGATTTGGTTTCCCAAATTCTGAATGGCGTTCCTGGTCTCTTGCTGGAACTGTAAAGAGCTGTCAGTAAGCTTCTTAAGTGCCTCATCGAAGGATGTGCCTGAAGTTAAGGTGGAAGCCTAATTTTGCTTGAACATCAGTGGCTTCTGTTGGTTCCCATAACTAAAATTCGGATGGTCTCTCCATCCTGGATTGTAAGTGTTGCTGTATGGGTTGTATTGCCTTTGATTTCCATTGAATCCACCAATAGCATTCACCTCTCCATTGTCTTGTATTTCAGGGCATGCATCAGTAGTGTGGGTAGTCATCGAGCAAAGTCCACAGGCTTTCGCCTGTACCTGTCCTGAACACAAAGAGAGAACAAGTTTAGTTAATTCACTCATTTCAGAGCGCATTTCGCTTACCTCACTTTTTGTGGCGACTTGTACATCTGCAGGTGGTCCTCTAGTCCCAAATTGCTGAGAGTTTTCAACCATACTAGAAATTAGTTGTCTAGCCTCGACAAGGGTCTAGTTGACTTGTGCTCCTCCACTAGCTGCATCTACCATACCACGGTCCATAGGAAGTAGCCCTTCGTAAAAGTACTGGATCAACAATTGATCTGAGATCTGATGATGTGGAAAGCTGGCGCACAGACGCTTGAATCTCTCCCAGTACTCGTGGAGTCTCTCCCCAGTGATTTGTGAAATTCCATAGATCTCCTTTCTGATGTTTGCAGCTCTACTGGCGGGGGAAAAATTCTCCAGGAAGTGCTTCTTCATCTTATTCCATGCACTGATAAAGCCGAAGGGAAGGTAGTAAAGCCAATCTTTTGCTGAATCCTTTACCGAAAAGGGGATGCCCTTAGGTCCAGGGCTTCCTCTATCACTCCATGGTGAAGGTGTTCATATAACACATGCGAAAGCAATTGAAGATCGAAAGCACTTAAGACATTCAATTTTACTCCTTAAGCATGCATGTTCTAGAAAGGGTAGAAAAGAGAGTAAATGAGTACCAACCTCTTTGATGCTCACTTGTAAGGAACTCCTTGTGATATTATCTTTCTCCAACTTCTCTTGGACAACCTTTAGTGTCTTCCCTACTATTCTCTTGAGCCTAGAAAGACTTGTGGGAGTCTATAGAAGAAAGAAATAGGAAGGGAATGCTTGATGGTACAAGCTTTTGGAAGGAGATGAAATGAGAGAGAATTTGAGGGAGAAAATTTGCAGCATAACACTAAATGAAAGCTTGCTCTTCTTGAATCTAATTCAAGCCCCTTTTATAGACATCTCCCATGCAAAGACAAGCTTCATGACACTTAGCCACATGGTCAAGATGCAACTCAAAGTGGATTCTAGGTGTCTACTTCACAACACATGCATCTAATGCATGTTTGTGTTGTTTTCCACTATGTATCATTATGCAAGAGTGGAAAAACCACTAAATCCACTATGAATTGAATCCTAATTGTGAATTTTAAGCTTTCAATTCATTTCAAATTCAATTCAAAATTGAAATTGATTTCTAGGCAATTAATTGGGACATTTCCAAGTAATTTTGATATGATTGATCCAATCAATCTTTATCACCTAATGCCATGAATTATATATGATTCCTAATACATATATATGGTATTTAAAACACTTTTAAATACCTCATCTCTCAATTCCTAATTTAATTCATAATTAAATCATTGTGTCGAACATGTTTTACGATAAAACCCTATTTCCCGTTTTTGAACGATTCAAAGTTTCCTATCAAAATATTCTAGGCTTTAATCCGATATGAGCTAGTAGGGGGACCTAATGGACCTATAGATCATGGGCTCCAACGATTCAAGGCTAACCGACTAATCTCATTATCTAAGCTAGCCAACATTCGTTAACTACCGGGACACTCCACTATAGCCCGATAGTTGCACTCCCCTCACTATAGATATATTTCCGTCCACTTGATTTAACCATGTTTAGTAAGTCGTTCCTTCACAGGTTGTTCGTAGCTATAGCTAGATCAAATAACCGTTTCACCCCTATAGTACTTCTTGTTCTTTAAGTTCCACTAATCCTCTAATGAACAATCGGTTTGCGGTCCAACCATCAAACCTAAGTCCCTCTCGATCTAACAAGAGGGTGGGGCCCCTTGTTCAAGTCCTGGAGTTAGTACTTAAGGGAACAACCTATCTACTAACCCTGAAAAGGGTAGGAGTGAATTCCGTCTTGCGAAACTATGTCCCCAGCTATCTATTCGATCTTATCCCCAAAATGGTATGCTTGTCGAGTCGGCGATGCTGGCCACTCTCACCCATGCAGATCAAAGGATAATCTCGCATAAACAGGAGTTCATAGATAGCTCAGGATTAAGAACGAGTTACCTAGGTCATCTATGAGAAATAGTCAGTTTCTTCAGTAAATGGCGTTATAAAGAGAAAGTGACTTATTTCGTGGTCCAGTCTTATGCAAACTCATTGCATAGGACGCCCCCACTCGCATGTCACCACATGAACGATTTAGGATCTCATCATTTGTACTTAATTCAAAGTGGGTCGCGTCCATAGTGTCTCCAGGATAAGGTACCCAACCTTATCCTTATACTATAGACTATTTTGACTATAAACTTGAACTTGATCCTATGATATGTCCCTACATATAGTTCGAGTATTCATTTTATAGCCAAGGATCTTAGTTTATTGGATTTAGGTTAATCATTCGCAATTTACATATTCAATAACATCTTTTACTAAATAACCTCAATAACGTCTTTATTGGAAATAGAATATGTTTAATGATTTACAAACTACGAGTTTATAGGACATTAAACCCAACACATGGGGTCTCATACAAGAACAAACTATGTGAAATTCTTGCAAATGTTTGTGCGGGTCCTCTCCTGCACTACCACGAAAAATAGGAAGTAAGTGTATTAAACCTGACTTTAATTCAAAAGTACCTGCCGTCTCGGGGTAGGTAATACAGAATGGCTGCTGATTCAGATCTAGCGCTGCCAGCTGCCTTAAAGTTCTTTCAGCCATGGTTGGTGCTTCAACATCGCTGAGATTATTTACTCTTCTCCTTCTTGCTTGCCTTCTAAATCTCGTCTCCGCTCTAAAAATTTCAGGTTCAAATCTAAGATCGTTTTCCTGCGAAGAATGTGTGATCATAAACCATGCAAACAAGAATTAAAAACATAAAATCCTAAAAATACTAGAAAAACGCCCTTCCCCGGCAACGGCGCCAACTTGACGGGACCGCCAGGAGGGTGTCGAATTCTCCCTAAGTCGTCAAATAAATTTATAATCAATAGAACTACTACTAAATTTTGTAGCAATAGCGAACGGGGTCGAACACAGGGAATGGGGATCTAATAAGTGTAGGATTTAATCCTTATGAAAATAGGGGGATTTTTGGTGATGAGTGACAAGCAAGAAAATAAAATAAAATAACCGAATGCTGAATTTTAAATAGCACAAAAACTAAATATGCAAAGAAGAAATAAGTCGGGATCAAATACATAAAAAGGGATCGTTGGATTCTAATTCATTGGCTTCCTAGTTTTCTCTAATGGATGCTCTAAACTAATTTCATTAGTCTGGTTGGCTTCTGGGTTACTCGGAAGACCTCCCTACACTAACCTGTGCTAATTAACTTGCTAATCGTGAATTCGGCAATTAACAAGATTAATTAATATAGACTCTATCGCTCGCCACCCTTTATGCTTAATGTAGTAACCATCTGAGACCTCTACAACGATTACTACTTATATCTAACTAGATTATTAACAAGCAATTTTACAACTACTTATTAAAACTAGCCGTTTTGGGATTGTGTGTCCGGAATCACAAGAACTAGATTAAAATGCAATTTAAATCTAAATTCCTACAACCTTTAACATGCATCCTAGGCCTATCAAGGGTCGTCTCACATTGAGAGTGGCTTGCCTCAACCTAGTTACTTTCTCAAATAACTGATTGAATACACAAGCTATAATCGCATAGGCGTCAATCCTAATTGACTAACGGTCATGTATTGGTTTAAACGGGATTGCATGCAAAACTCAATGAAAATACAGCAAGAACATAAGATATGAACCTGAAAACTCAGCCAAATCATTAGAAATCAAGACATAAATCCAATCCAACGATCTAAAGAAGTTTAGCTACGCATAGATGAAGTAAAAGCGATAAATAACATGAAAGAATCCATAGTAAATGACCAACAATGGTCTACAAAGGTGCTGGAAAGTAAAAGAGGCAAAGAAATCGTAAAAGGGACCCAAAATCTAACCTAACGGCGGACTAATCCGAGACCTGATATATATAGAAAACACGCCGGCGTCGAGACGCCAGGGCACAGCGTCGAGACGCTGCGAACTTTTGCCTTTAGCCCAAAATCGCGTCGGCGTCGAGACGCCATCCTCTAATCTCGACTTCCTGCTCCTTTTCTCGATCTTGTCTCGCTTCTTCTTGGTTTGCGGCTTCAATCTTTGGCTTTCGGTGTCATAATTCAGGTCCGTTTCAACTTAATTGGGTCTCTTCACCTCCTCTCCGTCCAAGACATCAAGATGGCTCCAATAACTCCGTAATTGGCCCGAATTAACACCAATTAGCGTGATCGACTCCCGACACGACCTAAGCTCAATTAACCTGTAAATAGGACAAGTAAAGCATAAAATAACTCTAACAAGCTTAGATTAGAGGCGATAAAATAAGACTATTTAGGTCCTATCAAGGGGCCATTAATCTCACTGGCTTTTCCAGTTGAGCGGTTAGAAAATTAGCAATTAATTCGATTAAAAAGAAGAGTCTATGATTAGAATTTTGCCAAACTGAAATTTTGATATCCAATTGCACAATCTCAAAGTAAGATTAGTGATGCATGTCGGTACTGAATGATGGATGTAGATGTGTTAGGAAAAGATGGTAAATAAAGGTTAAGAATAGTTCAGCCAACCTAGTGCAAGTATACACAGTAATAAAAATCTCTGGAAGTATTCCAAAGGTATCGATCCCACAAGGACTAAATTGGAAACATAGATTTGAACAAGAAACTGTTCAAAGATTGCTTAGAATAAGGTAACCAAAGAAATAGTTGATGGTGATTTTTGGAGAATTAGCAAAATAAGCAAGTAAAGAAAAACAATGATAAATAAGTGAGGTGTTCAATATAGTTTCAACCCTAAGGTAAAATCACTCTAATCATTACTTATTAAACCTAAGTCTATTCATGCATTGGGTCAGATTTAACTTCTATTTGGCCTTGCTCCCAAGAACCGTTAGAAGGCTAAGCGAGTACCGTTATGCAAATTTCTGTGACTCGACTCCGACATAGATAGTTCATGCATGCAATCTATAACTCTATAGTTGTTATAGGGTGCCTTAGGCAGCCTCGCCCTATAACACCGAATACACTCTTTCGAGTCATTTCTCCTATATCACCTTTATAAAAACCGATATCATTTGTCCCTTTCGAGATCAAACTCACATAGCATGCAAAGTCTAAGTGATCAATTTAAACTCAGCAAGATTTAGAATGATATTCAATAAAGAGTGACATGCAATGAATAGAAGTTAAGCAAATAAGCACTTTCAAGCTACTTAAACCGCAAGGAAATTCACTATATTGAACCTCTCAATGGAATTTAGCTACGCATGATGGGATATAGAGTAAATAAACAACTTTTCATTGAAATAAATGAATAAAGAATCCAAAGAAATGAAAAGTAGTAAGTGCTGGAATAAGGTGCAGTAGCTAAAACTAGGGTTTTTTCATTTATCCAATCCTTCTAGAGTTAGCTCGACACTCTACTCTCCTTTACAAGTGGGAATAGGGTGAAAATCTCTACAAACACTCAGGTTTTATGTCTAACTAATGGTTAGAATTCAGTCATCTAAGAAGGACCTCGGGCATCCCTACTCATGGGCGTCTACTAGGGTTCTGTCACCACCCACTTCTTCCCAGTGAGTTCTACCCTTCTCTTCAAATCAAGGCCTTATATAGTGTGGGGAGTAGTTGAGGAGCCACGAAAATGGTGCTGGTAGGTAGCCCAGACAGTTTCGGAGTCAAAACAGTCGGTTAGGTGCTCAAAACATTCGTTCAAGATGACCCGCGACGGACTCGAAACTGCCTCTGTCTATCCAGAAATGTGGTCGCATTTGGATTTTGCCTTCCCAGAAATGCTGTCGTTGTTGGGTTTTATGCCCTAAAACTCGTAGATAGTGAATGTAAACAAATTGTATACTTGTTTTAATAAAATGTTATTAAGTTTCTGCAATAAAATGTTATTGTTAAAAATTGCACAATTTGACCCAAATCCAATAAACTAAGATCCAAGGTTGTTTGTATGTAACTTGAACTAGTATGTGGGGACATACGGGGATCAATGTTCAAGTAACGACCTAAAAGGTCCATAGTACAAGGATAAGGCTGGGTACCTTATCCTGGTAACACTATGTGATACGACCCTCTTTGTATTTGATACAGACGTATTGATCCAAAGCGTCCATGTAGTAGACATGCGAGTGGGGTTATCCTATGCAATGAGTTTGCATAAGACCGGACAGCGAAATATTAACCTCTAGCTGTAACACCGTTAACTAGTTATGTTTCTATTTCACTAGGATGACCTAGGCAACTTAGTATGAATCCTGAGTGGATTATGGACTCCTGTTCACGAGGGATTGTCCTTTGAATTGTATGGGTGAGAGTGGCCAGTACGCCAACTCAATAAGCCTACCATTTTGGGGACAAGACCGAGTGGGGAGCTGGGAACATAATCACACAAGATGGAATTCACTCCTTCCCGACTTTTGTGGAAGTAGATGAATGTTCCCTTAAGTGGTGTCTCTGGGTCTTGAACAAAGGGCCCTACCCTCTCACTAGCCCGAGAGGGGTTTCTGTTTGATGGTTGGACCACAAATAGATTGTTCATTAGAGGAGCACTGGTACTTAAGAAGGTAGAGGTAACTTAGGGGTAAAACGGTAATTTGACCCAGCTGGAGTTACGAACAATCGTGAAGGACTAACTTGCCGTTATTAGTCAATATCCGTGGACACAGAAATATTCTGCAGTGAGAAGAGTGCAGTTGTGGGTCTTTAGTGGAGTGACCCACAGTTAACGAATAATGACTAACTTGGTTAATGAGTTTAGCCAATTAGTCTCGTATCGTTGGAGCTTCTGATCTGCAGGTCCATTAGGTCCCACTAGTAGCTCGTAAAGAGACTTGAAGCAATTAGGTATAAATTGTAAATTGAAGGTGTTCGATTTATTTAAGGGAATCTTATGATGTATGTTGATACATTATAATATAAAGTTTATGAAACTTTATAATATAATTTTTAAATTAATTTCAAAATTTAATTCTTGAGAGAAATATTTAAAAGAGTTCAAATAAATTTAATATGAATTGGATTCATATTAATTTTAATTTTAATAAAATCCCTAAGATTAAATATGTGATATTTAATTGGGTAATTAATTAATTATGGAATTAATTAATTATTTATTAAAATTAGATATTGTTCAGATAATAGATTTGAACTTATTCATAGACCTTTTCCAATTAGGAAAAGGTCTTGGACTTTACCTATATATAGGACCCCTGGGGTGGGGTGAAAGGCATCCCATTGACTCTCCTTCTCTCAGAGATCTCTCCCAAAAGACTCCCACAAGTCTCCTGCTTCAAGAAGTCTTAGAGATATACCGGTGTAACCAATTGGTGGTTTTCGCACAAGAAGGTTGCTGCGTTTTCGATCTTATTAGCAAGAAAAGCGAATCGATCAAGGCTTTCTACAAAAGCAGGTTTTCTAAGAAATCCTTGATCAATACGATCGTCTAGATTAGATCTAGTTAATTTGTAGCATGTTTATAGCCACTGTACAACCCATTAAATATAGATTTATTGCTGTAATATTTTTGCAAATTGTATTGTATTTCAATTAGAATCTAAGACTCTGAGTAGGTTCGGTAATTCTTTCCATTGCGTAGGGCTTTTATCCCTTCAGTCACATTTCTGGGTTTTTCCAAATATCCTCTGTTTTTCTGCATAACACCAAACTAAGTCAAATTCATATCAAATTGGGCTTTTTAAGCACAAATAAGCATAATATTGACATACGTGACTCTCAACTCCCTACTTCATCAACTTTAACACTTTTAGAGCTCGGAAATGGTAAATTTGATCTAAACATGTAATTTGGACAAGAATATGAGTTAAATATAAGGGTAAAATACGTACATCTTTTACCCTTATCAATTAGCCAATCCTCCCTTTTATTTTTCTACAAGTTAATTTTTTGCATTTTAAATTCCTTCGAACTTATTTCTTCCATGACAAACCCCCTCCATAAATTCCTTCGAACTTATTTCTTCTATGACAAACCCCCTCCACCGGTATTCAATGGAAAGATCTCAAATTAATGAAACCAACTCCGAGTACTCCCTGCATTTGACCCTTGCCACTTGACGGGGTCCGAGCTGTTAAGACTCGAGTTTTCAAATAAATATATAGTCCACGGCACTAAAACTATTTTATAGAAATAGTGGCCGGGGTCGAACACAAGGAAGGGGATCTAGCAGATGTAGAATGTTGCGTTTATGAACAGGGGGTTTTTGGAAAACGCAAACAAACAAATAAATGTTGAAAATAAAGAGAATGGAATGAAGCATGCGATGGAAAAATAGAGAAAAAAATCAATATCATAAAAGTGGATCGTTAGATTGGGATTTCTTATACCTGAATGTTATTTCACTTGGCTTCCTAGTTTTCTCTAAAAATCATTCTAAGCTGATTTTTATTAGTCTGATTAGCATCTTGGTTACTCGGAGGACCCTCCTACACTAACCTATGCTTAATTAACCCGTTAACCCTGAATTCTGCAATTAACAAGATTAATCAATTTTTATCATTATCGACCACCACCCTTCATACATAAAGTAGCAACCATCCGAGACCTCGCAATGGCCACTAAATTATATCTAACTAATTTAGAATAAGCAATCTTGCAATTACCTACTTAAACTAGCCGTTTTAGGATCGTGGATCCGGAATTGTATTAATTAAACTTAAACTTAATTTAAATCTAATTCATACAACCTTTAACATGCATCCTGGCCTATCAAGGGTCATCATTCCGTAGAGATTGTCTTGCCTCAGCCTAGTGGCTATCTAAAAATAACTGATAGAATACACAAGTAGTAATCGCATAGGGTCGTCAAGCCTAATAGACTAGTCTCATGTATTGGTTTAAACGGGATAACATGCAAAACTGAATAAAAACACAGCAAGAACATAACTTAAAATACCGGAAAACTCAGCCACGTATAATCGCAATAAAGGCATAATCCCAATCCAACGATACAAGAGAGTTTAGCTACTCATAAACAAAAAGAAACTACAAATAAATATGAAAGAATGCATAAAATATGACCTAGAAAGGTCTACACAGTAGCTAAGAACAAAAAGAGGCGAAACTAATCCTAAAAGGGCCAAAATTCTAACCTCACGGCGGACTAAACCAAAGCCCTATATTTATAGAAAACGTCGTGGCATCGAGATGCTAGGCTTGGCGTCTTCACGCCACGGACTTTAATCTCCGTGTTGAATTCGCGTCAGTGTCGAGACGTTGGAGGCAGCATCTCGACGTCGTCCCTAATCCGAGCCTTGCTGTCCTTTTTCTCGGTTTTGTCTCGTTAAATCTCAGTACGGGGCTTCAATCTTCGGCTCTTGGTGTTGTTCTTCAGGCCCGCTTCAATACACTTGGGTCTTTTCACCTCCTCGCCGTCCAAGACACCGAGGTGGCTCCAAAACTCCATAATTGGCCTGAATTAACACCAATTAAGCTTGATTGGCTCCCGACATTGCCTAAGCTCAAAGAACCTGTAAGTAAGACAAGTAAAGCATAAAATTCTTCTAACAAGCTTAGATTAGAGGTGATAAAATAGGACTATTTTGGTCCTATCAAATACCCTCAACCTAAATTTTGATAGTCCTCGAGCAAGGCACACACAAACCAAAGAGAAAGATGTTGTGCATATAATTCAAAAGTGACTTAATCCTCAAAACTCAAGCATTCCAAAAAGTAAAGCAATCAAGAGACATTCGCATGAGAGACAAATGAGGAGATAAATCAAAACTTTTCAAAGATTATCTTGCACAAGAGAGTTCTATCCCACCTAAAGAAGACTTTACTAGCCCGGGATTGGTTTACTCAACTCTCATCCTATCTTCCCCCTACACTGGCACTAAGGTCTTGCTAAAAGGCCTAAATGGAACAAACTAGGTTGTTTCCTCTTTGCCTAGGTGTCTGAATAAGGAATTCCTTTTTTTTTTTTTTTTTTTGCATATCTTTTAGGATGGGGCACTAGCTTTCACACTACAATGTAAGGACCCATAACCCGAGTTTAACCCTTGGTTGGCCTAACTGATCACACTGTAGGTAGCTCTTTTTACCCCTAAGCGTTCAATACAATGCAAGCATGCTTTTTCTCAAAATAAAAATAAGAAAGACGAGCATATGATTTTTCTTTTGGCTCGCGCTCACTGACTTATTTTTCCTCTCTTTTTTTATTTTTAACAAGCATATTTTCTTTTTCTCTCCTAAGCATGACTCCACACACTATTTTGCAAAAAAAATCAGACTTTCTCGCTAAACCTTACACCTATTGGGGTGACAAAAGGAATAGAAGCTAAGTAACGCGCTCCTAAGCATTCAAGTCCTACTTTAAAGAAAGAAAGACACCCAACTCGTGCAAGACATATCCAATAAAAGTTTTAAAAAGGCTCATTTTTTAGCACTCATGGTCACAACTCATCTAAAGCTATAAATTTTCGAAAAAAAAAAAATCAGTCAATCCTAGGAAATCATTATCACTTAAGCAAGCATATACACAACAGGCATGCAAGGCATTCATTAAGCACAAACGCCGGCCTGACGCTCAGATGCTCAAGGCCCAACAAAGATACAAAGTAAATCCCCCCCCCCCCAACCTAATGTTTACATTGCCCTCAATGTAATAGATCATGAAGAGATTAGACAATGTATAGGGAAAGAATAGAACTTCCCTGAATTTCGAGCTCATGGGTGGTGAATCATGTTTGCTAACAAACATAGGGGCTTGCCTTTGGTACCGTTGTTGGGTTCCTAGAGTGAGTAAAAATAAGGTGTAAATAAACTCTAGAACTCTATGCAAGCATACACAATCCGCAGTAAGTAATAAGTATTTATCAAATCCAAGGTCTGAATTAGCTCTCACTTTATCTATTTTGTATATCTTTTCAATGGTTTCAAAGGTGGTTAAAATGATTGATTTTTATAGAATGCTGAAGCAAAAGAAATGACGGAACAAAAAGTAAACAAATAAAGCAGACAGAATAGAAACAGGCGCTGGTCAGGATTTAGTAATTGTTTTAAAAGATGGTCTAGCAATATTATTGATCAGGCCAACCTCTTGCAGTCTTATTAGCAGGATCCTCCCAGAACTCTGGATTTTTTAGAATATGTTTCAACTCCAATGGCGCACTACCGATCAAGCACTAGGCAACTGGCTATCCCTAGCCCAGTTACTGGCGTTCACCAATACATAATGATCTAGTGTGATTAAATGCCACACACTCCCCAAATCATCCATGTAACTAGGAAGTGGTATTCATACCGGCTGGCCAAGCGGGCACAAAATATAGATAAGCACAACAAATAATCAAGATGCATCAAATCAACATATATTGCATAGAGATTAAGCACGGCAATTACATATTTCCTAACCAACACCTAAGTGAATTTAGTTCATAGAGTTCATGGCAACATACGTTACAATATGAGTAAGTGCATCCATAATTACAAAATAACACAAGAAAATACTAATTTCCCTTGATCAACTTCGTAATTGATGGTCTTCTTGTAGTCTCCAATCTCTCTCCTCTATTCGGCTCCCAATGATGGAAATGAGAAATGATCTCTTCCCCCAAGAGTGGAATGTCTTTGACTTGGGTGGCTCTTCCCTTTTATAGAGTGGAGACAAGCTTAAATTAGGTTGACCTAGACACGTGGATGGCTCTCCTTGCTCCTTAAATCCGAAAATAGCTTAACTAACTTCAGTTCATTAAATTGGCTAACGAGCTGTGACGTGGCAGTTTTGCTCCCTGCTTTGCTGCAGCAATATATTCTGCACAAAATAACTTCCAAAGCATCCATTCTTCCAAATGGGTTAAAACATATAATATATATCTAAAAGCAACCCTATTTAGCACAAAAGACACACAAATCAATATAGTAATAAGGTCTAAATAACTCCCTTTTGGAGAGTTATCAACCGCCAATCCTAAAAGACAAAAACAAGAAAACAAGCATAAAAGCAACAAACAAAAATAAACCTATCTAAGAATTGGAATAACAGAAAGCAGTAAAATTATAGGGTGCAAATTTTTAAGGTCATTTGCTCGACCACGCTCTCCTCCATTCCTTTTTATGGTGTTTCTCTCCACAAGTCCAGAATACATTGTTTTTGGAAAATTATTGTTTTAGTAACTTTGGGGCCTATAGAGAAGAATCAGTAGAAGCAGAAAAAACATTGGAAGCAGAAGTGGGCTGACAGAAAATTTGCTCAGCCCTAATCTTAGAAGATGAGCACTTGGTGACTCCACTAGATTTATCAATAAGGGTTATCTGGTGCTCATCAACTACATCAATCAGTTCACCATCTATGCAGGGCATCTAACAGTAGAAGAATGCATCTCATTATCAGTAACCATGCAAGATTTAGAATTTAACGTGCGATCATTCATTGGGTCAGGTTCAATCATGTAGTACTCAATAAATGATGCATGAGGATTTTCAATATCATCAAAAATTTTAAAGTACAGGTCTTATCCTGAAATCCTACTAATACGACACCCTTATCTACATCAATAACTGTCTTGGCAGTCTTCATAAAGGGACGGCCAAGAAGTATTGTAGCAGAAGATGGATGATGATCAAGATTAGGTGTATCTAAAACATAAAAATCAGCAAGAACGACGAAATCCTCCACCCTAACTAAAACATTTTCAACTATTCCTAGAGGTTTGATTCATGACTTATCTACTAGTTGTATGACTATGTCAGATGTCTTCATATTAGTCAAGTTCAATCTTTTATAAACAGACACAGGCATAACATTTATCGATGCTCCTAGATCTAACATGGCATATTTTATCTTGCAATCTCCGATCATACACGATAAAGTAAACATGTCAGGATCAGAACATTTAACAGGTAAATCTTCAGATAGTAATGCACTTACATTCTCACCAACCTCTTCTTTACCTGAGGACTTTTCCTTACCTTCGTACCAAGTTTTTAGGAACTCGGCATAGGCTGGGATTTTCAAGATTGCCTCAAGCAACGGAATGTTCACCTTAACTCGCCTAAAAACATCTAAATCATCCTGCACACTTGGAGTAGCAGGTTTAGCAAAGTTCACAGGTGAAGTAAGAAAAGAATTCATATCCATATTATGTGAATCAAAAGAAGAAAATTTGCCAGAAGTAACAAAAAACTTATCAGAAACAGCAGGGAATCCTGGGGGACAGTCAGGTGTGGCTACTCCACCCCACATTGCGCTCACATTTCCCTTAGGATTCACTTCAGGCTGGGCAGGCAACTTACCAGAACTTTTATTGTCCATCTTACAGACTTGGGTTGCCAACTGAGTGATTTGGTTTCCCAAATTTTGGATGGCATTCCTAATCTCCTGCTGGAACTGCAGGGAGCTGTCAGTAAGTTTCTTTAAAGCCTCATCAAAAGACGTACCTAAAGTAGAGGAGGTGGAAGCTTGATTTTTCTTGAACATCAGTGGCCTCTGTTGGTTCCCATAGCTAAAATTTGGATGGTCTCTTCATCCCGGGTTGTATGTGTTTCCTTTGATTTCCATTGAATCCACCAACAACATTTACCTCTCCATTCTCTTGGATCTCTGGGCAGGCATCAGTAGTATGGCTAGTCATCGAGCATAGTCCACAGGTTTTTGCCTGCACCTGTCCTGAACACAAAAAGCGAACAAGCTTAGTTAATTCACTCATTTCAGAATGCATTTCGCTTACCTCGCGTTTTGTGGCGGATTGCACAACTGCGGTGGGCCCTCTCGTCCCGAATTGCTGAGAGTTCTCAGCCATACTCGAAATCAGCTATCTAGCCTCAGCTGGTGTCTTGTTGACTAGTGCTCCTCCACTAGCGGCGTCCACCATACTCCGATCCATAGGTAGTAATCCCTCATAAAAATATTGGATCAATAGTTGATCCGAGATCTGATGATGTGGGAAACTGGCACACAAGCGCTTGAATCTCTCCCAGTACTCGTGGAATGTCTCCCCATTGATTTGCGAAATCCCATAAATCTCCTTTCTGATGTTGGCAGCTCTGCTTGCTGGGAAGAACTTCTCCAGGAATTACTTTTTCATCTCGTTCCATGTACTGATAGAACCAGAGGGAAGGTAATAGAGTCAATCTTTTGTTGAATCCTATAGCGAAAAGGGGAATGCCCTCAAGTTTAACGCTTCCTCTGTCACTCCATGGGGTCTCATACCAGAACATACAATGTGAAATTCCTGGAAATGTTTGTGTGGGTCATCTCCTGCACTACCACGAAAAATAGGGAGTAAGTGAATTAAACCTGACTTTAACTCAATGTTACCTATCGTCTCGGGGTAAGTAACACAAAGTCGCTGCTGGTTCAGATCTGGCGCTGCCAGCTGCCTTAACGTTCTCTAAACCATGGCTGGGGCTTCAACCTCGCCGAGATTATCTATTCTTCTCCTTCTTGCTCGCCTCCTAAATCTTGTCTCCGCTCTTGAGATCTCGGGTTCAAACCTAAGATCGTTGCCCTACGAAGAACGTGTGATCATAAACCATGCAAGCAAGAACTAAAAACACAAAATCCTATAAATACTAGAAAACGTCCTTCCCCGGAAACGACGCCAATTTGACGAGGGTCGAGCTGTCGAGACTCGACTTGTCAAATAAATTTATAGTCCCCGGCACTAAAACTATTATGTAGAAATCGTGGCAGGGGTCGAACACAGGGAAGGGGATCTAGTAGATGTAAAATTTTGCATTTATGAAACAGGGGTTTTTGGAAAAAGCCGACAAACAAATAAATGCTGAAAATAAAGAGAACAGAATAAAGCATGCGATGGAAAAATAGAGCAAAAAATCAATATCATAAAAGTGGATCGTTGGATTGGGATTTTTTATGCCTGAATGTTATTTCACTTGGCTTCCTAGTTTTCTCTAAAATTCATTCTAGTTAGCTTCTTGGTTACTCGGAGGACCCTTCTACACTATCCTATGTTTAATTAACCCGTTAACCCAGAATTCTGCAATTAACAAGATTAATCAATTTTTATCATTATCGACCGCCACCCCTCATACATAAAGTAGCAACCATCCGAAACCTCGCAATGGCCACTAAATTATATCTAACTAGTTTAGAATAAGCAATCTTGCAATTACCTACTTAAACTAGCTGTTTTAGTGAAGGGAATGAGAGCCCTCTGCGTAGTGGAAGAAGTGGGGCGCGTGGATAGAACCTACTCAGAGTCTTTGATTCTAATTGAAATACCAATACAATTTGTAAAAATATACAGCAATAAAAATATATTTAACATGCTGTAAAGAGGCTATAAACATGCTTAATAAATTCCTAGATCTAATCTAGATGATCCTAGTGATCAAGGTTCTCAAGGAAACTCACTTTCGTAGGAAGCCTTGATCGATTCACCTTTTTCTAGCTTTTGAGATTGAAAACGCAGCAACCTTCTTGTGCGAACACCACCAATTGGTTACACCGGTATATCTCTGAGACTACTGGAGGCAGAAGACTGGTGGGAGTCTTTTAGGAGAGATCTCTGAGAGAAGTAGAATGAATGGGATGTCTTTCACCCCACCCTAGGGGTTCTATTAATAGGTAAAGGCCAAGACCTTTTCCTATTAGGAAAAGGTCATGAACAAGATCAAATCTACTATCTTATTCATATCTAATTTTAATAAATAATTAATTAATTCCATAATTAATTAATTACCCAATTAAATATCACATATTTAATCTTAGGGATTTTATTAAATTATTTATATTAATATGAATCCAATTCATATTAATTATTTGAACTCTTTCAAATACTTTCTCTCAAGAATTAATTTTGAAATTAATTCAAAAATTTTATTAAAAAGTTTCATAAACTTTATATTATAATGTATCAATATACATTATATGATTCCCCTAAATAAATTGAACACTTTCAATTTACAATTTATACTTAATTGCCTCAAGTCTCTTTACGAGTTACCAGTGGGACCTAATGGACCTACAGATCAGAAGCTCCAACGATACGAGACTAATTAGCTCAACTCATTAACCAAGTTAGTCAACATTCGTTAACTGTGGGTCACTCCACTAAAGACCCACAGCTGCACTCTTCTCACTGCAGAATATTTCTATGTCCACGGATATCGATCAATAACAGCAAGTTAGTCCTTCACGAGTGTTCGTAACTCCAGCTGGGTCAAATTACCGTTTTACCCCTGAGTCACCTCTACCTCCTTAAATACCAGTGCTCCTCTACTGTACAACCTTTTTGTGGTCCAACCATCAAACAGAAACCCCTCTCGGGCCAGTGAGGGGGTAGGGCCCTTTGTTCAAGACCCGGAGACACCACTTAAGGGAACACTCATCTACTTCCTCAAAAGTCGGGAATGAGTGAATTCCATCTTGTGTGATTATGTTCCCAGCTCCCCACTCGGTCTTGTCCCCAAAATGGTAGGCTTATTGAGTCGGCGTACTGGCCACTCTCACCCATAAAAATAGAAGGACAATCCCTCGTGAACAGGAGTTCATAATCCACTCAGGATTCAGACTAAGTTGCCTAGGTCATCCTAGTGAAATAGAAACCTAACTAGTTAACGGTGTTACAACTAGCGGTTACTATTTCGCGGTCCGGTCTTATGCAAACTCATTGCATAGGATACCCCCACTCGCATGTCTACTACATGGACGCTTTGGATCAATACGTCTGTATCAAACAAAAGGCAGCCAGTATCACATAGTGTTACCAAGATAAGGTACCCAGTCTTATCCTTGTACTATAGACTTTTTAGGTTGTTACTTGAACATCGATCCCCGTATGTCCCCACATACTAGTTCAAGTTACATACAAACAACCTCGGATCTTAGTTTATTGGATTTTGGTCAAATTTTGCAATATTTAACAATAACATTTTATTGCAAAAACTCAATAACACTTTATTAAAACAAGTATACAATTTGTTTACATTCACTATCTACGAGTTTTAGGGCATAAAACCCAACATTTAGGATCGTGGGTCCGAAATTGTATTAACTAAACTTAAACTTAATTTAAATCTAATTCATACAACCTTTAACATGTATCCTAGGCCTATCAAGGGTCGTCACTCTGTAGAGATTGTCTTGCCTCAGCCTAGTGGCTATCTAAAAATAACTGATAGAATACACAAGTAGTAATCGCATAGGGTCGTCAAGCCTAATAGACTAGTCTCATGCATGTGTTGGTTTAAACAGGATAACATGCAAAACTCAATAAAAACACAGCAAGAACATAACTTAAAATACCAGAAAACTCAGCCAAGTATAATAACAATCAAGGCATAATCTCAATCCAAAAATACAAGAGAGTTTAGCTACTCATAAACAAAGAGAAACTACAAATAAATATGAAAGAATGCATAAAATATGACCTAGAAAGGTCTACACAGTAGCTAAGAACAAAAAGAGGCGAAACTAATCGTAAAAGGGCCAAAATTCTAACCTCACGGCGGACTAAACTGAAACCCTATATTTATAGAAAACGTCTTGGCGTCGAGACGCTAGGGGCAGCGTCTTGACGTCGTCCCTAATCCGAGCCTTGCTGTCTTTTTTCTTAGTTTTGTCTCATTAAATCTCGGTACGAGGCTTCAATCTTCGGCTCTTTGTGCCGTTCTTCAAGCCCGCTTCAATACACTTGGATCTTTTCACCTTCTCGTCGTCCAAGACACCGAGATGGCTCCAAAACTCTACAATTGGCCCGAATTAACACCAATTAAGCATGATTGGCTCTCGACATTGCTTAAACTCAAAGAACCTGTAAGTAAGACAAGTAAAGCATAAAATTCTCTAACAAGTTTAGATTAGAGGTGATAAAATAGGACTATTTTGGTCCTATCGCCACTAATACTGCAAAGTAGGAGTAGGTCAATGATATAAATTTTAATTTGATAGGACCCCCACATGTCCTTTGTTTCACTATGCCTGAGGATGAGGAGACCGAGGCCAAGGATGGTGATCACCCTCGAGATTCTCAGTATCTAGGGCCACGTTTTCCTTTTCCATCCTCTTACTCATCGCTTTCCAACCGGTATAAAACGTTCACAAGCAAGATTTCTTCCCCACTGACGATGCCCACTATTGATACCAAAATCCAGGCAAGGAAACTCACCTGACCTTCACGTGACAACAAAGATGAATTTATTTGAAGGGGAAAAGATGTGACCTACAAAATAAGTGAAAATTGCACAATGATGTGGTGCTTGTCACACCAACCCTGATGCTTAAAGTCGGCAAGGAGAAAGATGAGATCTAGCAAGTAGAGAGCAAGAGGTATAAGAGAGGATTCAAAACTTAGTGTTTCAGATCCCTTCTCCAAAGATAAAGAAAGGTTTATATACCTTATTCCCTTTTAGGGTTTTCACCCGTCTGAGGATTATTTGGGGTCGAACTAGGCCAATATGGGACTTCATCAAGCTAAGAGCACACAGAGCAGCCAAGCATCTACTGGACTAAGGTCGGCCTCGGCATTAGGCCGAAGCTGAGCATAACCTCGACCTCAACTGCATGGTTGAGGCCTCATGTTGAGGTTGAAGCCTCAACCCATTCCTTGGCTCTTTTTCTCCTTCCAGGCTCGATCCTTGGTGCTTTTCTCTATTTATCCTCCCCGGGCTCAATCTATTCCTTGATATTCGAGATTGTCCAGAATTGCCTATAACAAAATTAATACATGATTTGATTCTACATTAATTTTTAAAAAGAAAAAAAAATGGCGTGTTTTCCTTGGATAAGCAGTCCCCACCCATATCCTGTAAATAACAGAGAAATTGGGATCCAAGCAGGAACATGATTCTTTAATCACACTCACGTGTGCTTTCAATTATTCCATACTCGACATTTTTTTTTTTTTTTGACAACTCCATACTATGAATTTTAATTTTCTTCTAGTAGAAGTTTTAGTTAATTCATATACACTGTTTCTACAAACTTATTCCAATGACTAATTTTATGATGGTTAAAATACCATTTTGGTCTTTCTACTTTGAGTTTCATCCCATTTTAGTCCTTATAAAAAGGTCCAATTTTAGTGCCTATACTTTGAATAAAGCTTTTTTTTTTTTTTTTTTTTGAGAAATAATAGCCATCTGTGGGACAGGCACCCTCACTGATGTTAGTTTCAACCCTTGTATCCACCTTATTTAGATCTAAAACCCATAAAGGAAAACACTACTCCAACTGTCAGAAATATTAAGGGAACACGCCATTCGGGCCAATTGATGGCCATATTGTTGTGTCTCCTTGGAACATGAGAAATTGAATGAACTTGAATAGTAGAGAGCAGATGTTTGGCCTCACATATGAAATGGAGAAGTTCAGTGACATCCTCCTCCTTTCCCAAAAGAAGATGTACCACCTGAAGAGAGTCAAGCTCGATAATCACCTTAGGGGAAGTTAGAGGGACCGATTTCAGCCCTTCAATAACAGCAAGGGCCTCCATCCAACTAATTCTCCACTACCTCTATATGCTCCAAACTCCTGTCGCCACTAGAGTGTCGTCCGACCGTCGAAGAATCCATCCAAGACCTCCTCTCTTCGTCTTGTCACACCACGAAGCGTCACTGTTTAGTTTCCAACAGTTCGCCAGAAGTGAAAGCCATTTGTTTGTGGGTATTTCTTTTGTTGGCTCGACTGCCTCTACTACCTCGAGATTTTGAGCTTTCCGAAGGTTAGTGTCTTCTTCCCAATTAAATTTGCAGAACGCCCTCTCTATCTGTTGGTTGAGAATCTTTTGGTTGGGCTGTTGATTATGACGAAGTATTGTGTTCCGATAACAACAAATTTTCCAACATAAAATGGAGCTTCTTCCCATCTGGATCTCGTCCATACCGTCACCTCTGCTGCCTCTCCATAAGCATTCACAGTAGTCAGGGACCTCCCAATCGTTCCTATCAGAAGCAAACAAATCAATGCAAAGGGGAAAAAATTTCCACAAACCTTTTGTTAATTTACATTCCCAAAAGAGATGCTTGGAAGTCTCCGGCTTAGTCCTGCACAATAAACACATAGGATTAACATCTATGCCTCGTTTAATCAAGTTTGTACGGGTTGGAAGGATATCGTTGTAGATTTTCCATCCACAAACTTTGATTTTTGGGAGAATTTTTGTTTTCCAAAAGCACTTCCAAATCTCTTCCTTACAATTGTGGCTTGAACTCAAGGCTTCCAAAGAACTTTGCAATTGGATACCCAGTCTATAAGCACTTCTAGCCGAGAAAAAACCTTTTGGATCAAGACTCCAAATAATTTCATCCATTCTGTTATGCGAGTTAATTGAAATGTTTAAAATAGCTCTTGCATTTTCCTCCATGAACATGCTTCTAACTAGTTCTTCCTTCCAATAACCAGCAGGATGAAGGAGTTGTGCCACCGTGTATTGTTGGACATTTCTATTAGGGTTAATTGGTTTACATGAACCTTCCCTAGGAATCCATGGGTCTGTAGCAGCATCCACACTGAAACCATTCCCAATACGCCATCTATACCCTTTCAAGAAGAGTTCCCTTCCCCAAATAATGTTGTGCCAAGTATAGGAAGGGTTGCTTCCAATTCCCGCCTTAAGAAAATGACCCATTTTGAAGTAACGGCCTCTAAGCACTCTTGCAAATAAACTGTCCGGGTACAAAAAAATTATCCAACTCTGCTTTGCTAACAAAGTCTGATTGAAGATTGTGAAGTCTCTAAATCCCATCCCACCATGAGCTTTGTTAATGCACATCTTTTTCCAACTTCTCCAGTGGATTTTATTTCCTGTCACCCATGCACCCCACCAGAACCTGGCACAAAGAGAATTCAACTCATTACACAAAGACAAAGGAAATTTAAAACAACTCATTGTGTAGTTAGGAATAGCTTGCGCCACAGATTTAATTAGGATCTCCCTTCCGGCCGCTGAAAAAAATCTTCCTTTCCATCCTTGAAGAGCTTTCCAAACCCAATCCTTGATGTTGATAAAAATATCCTTTTTGTTGCGAGCATTTTGAGATGGTAGCCCAAGGTATTGCCCCAACCGCTCTGTATGATTAACCTGCAAAATATTTTTAATCTCCTGAGTTATCTCCTCGCTCGTGTTCGTGGCTAACCATGAAGTTAGACTTGTCATAATTTATTGTTTGGCTAGATGCTCTCTCATAAGTATCCAGAATTTGTTTTATGGACCTGTAATCTTTGTTAGAAGCCTTAAAAAACAATAAGCTATCATCAGCATAGAACAAATGAGTTAAAGTAGGGCAATGCTTATTAATACGCAAACCTGACACTCCCTTATTAGATTCTGAATGATTGAGGAGTCTCGAAAGACCTTCAGCACAAATCAGGAACAAATAAGGAGAGAGGGGGTCCCCTTGTCGAGTCGGAGAAAATTCAGTTCTTGGAGTTCCATTTAACAGAACCTTGAATCTGACCGATTCGATACATTTCATTATCAAATCAATCCACCTACTATAGAACCTCATCTTTCCCATGATTTTCCGAATATAAATCCACTCCACCCGATCATAAGCTTTGCTCATATCTTACTTAAGAGCAACCACACTTTCTTTCCCTTGTCGTTTGTTCTTTACTGCATGGATACATTCAAACCCGAGAATAGCGTTATCTATGATGAGTCTACCAAGCATGAACACAGATTGGCTAAGAGAGATAATATTATCCAGCACCATTTTAGATCTATTTGCCAAACATTTAGCAATGATTTTGTAGAACACAGTGTTGGGTTTGCCCTGAAACTCGTAGATAGTAAATGTAACATTTGACTTGCTTCAATGAAGTATTATTTCTATATATTTGTTTTGCCTAAATATAACCACAAATCAAATAAACTAAGAACCCATGGCTATATTATGTATACTTGAAGTTTATGTGTGACATAAGTATGGATCAAGTTCAAGTAAATAGTCTAAACGATCTATAGTATATGGATAAGGTTGGGTACCTTCATCCTGGGGACACTATTGGCGCGGCTCGCTTTGTTCTTAGAGACAGACGATGTGATCCTAATCGTTCATGTATAAGACATGTGAGTGAGGGCGTCCTATGAAAAGAGTTTGCATAGAGATCGGACCAGGAGATAAGTCACTTTCACTTTACAACACCGTTTACTGTTGAAACTGAAAAATCTCATACATATAACCTACGTAACACGATCTTAATCCTGAGCTAACTATGAACTCCTGTTTATTTAGGATTATCCTTTGATTTGCATGGGTGAAAGTGGCCAAACATTGTCGACTCAATAAGCCTACCATTTTGGGGATAAGACTAAATGGATAGTTGGGGACATAGCTTTGCAAGATGGAATTCACTGCTACCCGTTTTAGGGTTAGTAAAGGTTGTTCCCTTAAGTATTGACTCCGAGTCTTGAACAAGGGGCCCCGCCCTCTCATAACCTTGAGAGGGACTTGGTTCAGCGATTGTATCGCGAACTAGTTGTTCATTAGAGGATCAGTGGAACTTAAGGAACAAGATGTAACTATAGGGGTAAAACGGACATTTGACCTAGCTCTAGTTGCGAACAACCTGTGAAGGGTCGACTTACTAATCATGGTTATCTAAAGTGGACAAGAAATATATCTACAGTGAGGGGAGTGCAGCTACGGGCTATAGTGGAGTGTCCCGGAAGCTAACGAACGATGAATGACTAGGTTAATGAGATTAATCGGTTATCATCATTTCGTTGGAGCCCATGATCTGTAGGTCCATTAGGTCCCTCTACTAGCTCAATAGGAATAAAACTTGGAACAATATGATAGGTTAATATTTGAAACGTTCAAATTCGAAAAAGGATACAAAAGTCGGTTATATGCGATATTTAACGACATATTAGTTTAATTACGAATTAAACTTTAAAATGAGAGTTGGATGTATTTAAATATGGTTTAAATATTAAACACGTGAATAAAGATTCATGTTCGAGAAATTTCGTTGGGAGAATAACCAAGATTGCACAAATGGTATTAATTTAATATAAGATATTAAATTAAATGATTTTATTTTTAATTAAATAAAGTTTTATTTAAATTAAAATAAAATCATAATTGAGTGGGATTGTTCAGATTTTATATTTAGAATTATAAAATTTTGAATTTAAAAGAAATTCAAAAAGTTGGTAATTTTTGGAGGTGGTGCTTAATGACTAATCACTTTAGATTAGCCTTCTTGCACCACCTAATCCATGACTCAAATCACTCCCAAATTGCTGTCAATTTATGGTGCAATTCTTGTGCATGTTTTTCCTCTATTTATAGAGGATGAGCTGATGAAAAGGGAAGTACAATTCAACCTAAAATGCTGCCAAAATTCTCCCAAAACCTCCATAGCTCAAACTCTCAAATTTGCTTATACCCATAAGCTTTCCTTTCCAATTCCTATTAATTGAGGATCCCACAATCCGTTCCAAGGCCTGAGGATAGTAGAGAAGATCCAAGTGGTTGTCCAAAAGCCGTTGGTGTGAATTATAAAGCATCGGGTTACATAAATTGGGAGCTTCAAGAGGTAGGTACCTTATTACTTTGTTTTTTGTTCTTATGAACATCATGTCTTCTAGGATTAAATTGATCAAATTGTGTGCCTAAGATCCAAAATTGCTTCTGCATGTGTGATATTAAAACCTACATACAGTGCATAGGCTAATAGGCCTAAAGTCCTTCATAGTTGTAGGATCTGTAACCTTCGGGATCAGCACAATGGAAGTCCTATTAATCTGACTCAAATTTTACTCCCCATTCAAAAACTGAAGACAAAAGTCACTAATATCCTTTCCCACAACATCCCAATATTTCTGATAGAAAATGGTGTGGATCCCATCCGGACCCGAGGCTTTAGTAGGATGCATACCTCTAACTACTCCGTGAGTCTCCTCTCTCATAAACGGGGCAATAAGCTTTAAGTTCTGCTCCACAGTGAGACAATTAGGAATAGCCTCCAAAATCTGATTGATAACCTCAAGTTGTGGGCTAGTGGATTGGAAGAGGTCCTGAGAATATTGGTTAGCCACACTCTCCATCTCATGATCCTCTTCCACCCATTCCCCATTGGTATCAAACAAACCATGGATTCGATTCACTTTTCTACAATTACTAGCTTTCATGTGGAACCATCTCGTATTGTTGTCTCCCCAATTTAACCAATTTTCGCGAGCTCTCTATTTCCAATAAATTTCATCATCTTCAAGGAGGTTCTCAAGTTCTTTTTCCTTCATATTCATCTCTGTTGCATTTCACTCCTCCCCTTGACTCAACAGTGCTTCATTTTCCTTTTCCTTTCTCAAAATAGCCCCTCTGATGGACCCATCATAATGTGTTCTACTCCAGCGGCCTAACTTGATCAAACAGTCCTTCAATTTCTCAATGAAAGTCCTTGTGTTGTTACCCTACCAAACTTGCTCTACAATCTCTCTACAAACATCATACTTCGTCCAACTCTCCTCAAATCTTTTAGGACGTCTTAAAGTTTCCTTCCTTGGGTCCAGTGGCTCTTCCTTCCACTCAACCAATAAAAGTCGGTGATCCGAAGCCACACGAGCCAAATGATGGACTCTAAAAACACTACATCGACTTTTCATGTTCGGGTTAATCAAGAATCTATCCAGCTTCTCCCAAATAACTCCATGGTTAACATGATTATTACACCATGTATATTTTGGGCCAGTAACCCCCGGATCAAAGACCTCACACACATCAATAGCCTCACGGATTTCACGCATATCCGACTCCATACGATCTAAACCACCCATCTTCTCGGTACTATCCAGTATCTCATTGAAATCACCTCCAAGGATCCAAGGCATCTCTATTTGATCTCACAATCGTTTCATCAGCGTCCATGTTTCATGATGCAAACCTCGAGTTGGATTACTATAAATACCTGTGAACTGCCACGACCAATGGTTAAATAATTGAGCATTTAAAAGCACATAGACTAAAATGAAATCAAATTTCAAGTACAGGGACCAAAATGGTATTTTTTAACTTTTTTGTAATATAGTATATTATTAGAGTAGTATACTAAATAAGAATTTTTTTTCAAGAATATTAAATAAGAAGTTGAATGCAAATAAGTATATAATCAAAAGTGAAGGGGAAAATGGAAAAAGAAAGTCTCTTTTGTCGCCCCTCTATAGTATAGATTATAGATAATAAAACTTCACTTCTTACTTTAAACTTGGAGTAATAAGAAAAGTTCATAAAAAATAAAAAATTATAGAAAAGGAGGGTTTGCAAAAATAATTTGAAGAATAGAGTAATGTGTCTCTTGAAGAGACGCGACCCTTTATCATTTAGTGGGTTGCATCTCTTTAAGAGACGCAGTAGGTTAAGATTGCATTTATGGCATTGGGACTTGACGATGTAATGTCTCTTGAAGAGTTGCATACTAGTGAGACGTGTCTCTCCGAGAGACGACACCATGGATTTTTAAAATATTTGAACACCTTTTTTTTTTTTTTTTGAAACAGATTTGGAGAAATCATGGTTGTGTTATTTTAACAATTTTTCCATTTTTTTTAACCAATTTTTAGAGATTTTTTAAATATTATTAAATTATATTGAACTAAAGAAAAACCTTTGATTATATTGAGTTTAGTTAAAAGAAATCTCACAATTTTTTTAAATTTAAAACAATTATATATTTAATTTAGATAAAAGGGCACATGATTACATCTATGGAGATCCATGTCACTACTATGCATCTCTTCAAGAAACATCTCACCACTAAACGACAAGGGAAATTGCAATGGGTAGCAAAAGGCATTAGGATATTTGCAAATTTAGCTATGCTTTTTTAGATTGGTAAATATAGCAATTTTTAAAATCTGATTTTCAATTTTTTTATTATTTCAGTCTTACCCTTGTTGGTATAATAAATAGTATATTAGTAATATATCTAATACAGTTTATATTTAACTGATATATCGGTTAACATATACCAAATTTGATATACCTAATATATTAAATATATACTGGATTTGATAAGTTTAACTTTTGATATACCTAACTATGAGTGTTGATATATCAATGATATACTTATATTACTTTTCTTTACTAATTTTTGTTATGTTTCATTTTTTCTTTATTGAATTGTGTTGTGTTATTTACATATTTTAAACGAAATGTTTGTCTTTTATAACATAAATGTTTGTCTTCTCTACTTGTTATGAATTGATATACCTCATTTGTTATATAACTCAAATAATTAATAACATTGATATACCCGATTATGAGTAGTAAAATACATCAATGATAGACTTGTTATTTTTTGAAAAAAAAAAAACCATTGATATATATTTTTAATAGTTGTATTAGGAAGGTCATGAAACGCAAGATTTGTTATAAGTATATCAATAAGATGCAATTTTAAATATATCATTGGTGTAGTAGTAGTATATTAATACTCACTAAGAATGTAATTTCAAGTATACCATAAGTGTATTAGTAGTATAATAATTTTCTCAACAAAAAAAAATTAGTAGTATAATAATTAAAATGATATATAGTATATCGATGATATATTTGCCAACATGAACACAGTTCAACTAGCAGAAGAGATACACATCTAACTAAAGAGGTTAGAGGTTTAAATCTCTTACCATACATATTGTCCCAAAATAAAGTTAATATATCTAATTTTTTATTAATGAAGTATATCAAAGACATCTAAACTAATGAAGGCTCATGTGCATACTTCATGAATGAAGAATATTATCTTCATGAAATATACATCTAATCTACTATATATTTAGTATATCAGTTGATTGATATACCAAATATCTAGTATATCAATTACACTAAATAACTGAATGATGTACCTGATATACGATATATCAATAACACCATTGATATACTTTTTAAACTTCCCTTCCAGCGTGTTTTTTAGGGTTTTTTTTTTTTTTACTTTTCAACTTTAATGTTTAGGTTGGGCCCACTTTTTTTTTTTTTTTTTTTTTGCTATATTTGCAACATTAAAAAACTGATGACATGGTTGCAAATTCCAATTTTATTTTTCCTATTCTTGCAACGGCCCCAAACGACAAAGGATTTTGTCTCTTCAAAAGACGCATTACTCTATTCTTCAAATTATTTTTGTTGGCCCTCTTTTTCTCTAATTTTTTTTTTAATTACTTTTCTTATTAATCCCTTTAAACTTAGTAATTTAGGCCCCGTTTGATAACCATTTGGTTTTTGGTTTTTGGTTTTTGAAAATCAAGCTTATACACACATACTCCCACCTATAATTTTCTTGGGTTTAGAGTCAATCTTCTACCTTGTTTTCAAAAACCAAGTCTAATTTTGGAAACAAAAAAAAAAATAGTTTTCAAAAACTTGTTTTTGTTTTTAAAATTTGGCTAGAAATTCAAATGGAACTTTAAGTAGGGATATTTTAGATTTTGGTAAAATAAGAGGAACCACAAGTGAAGTTGGTGGTTGGCGCGAAATGGACCGAAAACGCGACGTGTCCAAATTTAGAAGGGCCCAAACAGATGAGTGATGAAGCACCCGAACCCACTTGCTGGTTTATTCCCCTCACTCTCTCTCCCTTCCTCGACCGAACCATGGAAGCTTTAGCCCCAATTTCGAAGCCTCTCTTCCGATTCACTCCCGCAGCCCATAGGAGGCCTCGTTCCGATGCTTTTCTCTTCAAACCGCGTTGGAATTCGAGACGAACAGCCACGTTTGCCACCATCGACGGTGCTTCGGTTGCAGCCGATCCCACTCAGGTCGAAGTCACTTGGCAGATAGTCGTGGGAGGCATTGGTAATAGGAATGATTTTCGATTCTTAATTTGTGCCGTTTTGTTTGATTTGTTTATGAGCGAAATGTGATGGGTGGATTGGGATTTTGGTTGCAGCTGGAGTGACCCCGTTTGTGGTGGCGGGAATCGAGTTCAGCAAGAGAATTGTGAGTTTTTAGGGATTTGGAATTACTTGTGTTTGTGTTTGTGTTTGTGTTTGTTTTGTTTTGGTTTTTACTTAGAATTGGGAATGGAAATGGCAGATGGCCCAGAAGAGATGTAAAGAATGTGGCGGTTCCGGGCTTGTTTTGATGGACGATCACTACTTTCGTTGCCCTGAATGTGGTAATTGTTTATGCATTGCCCACTATTTTTGTTCATGATTGTGGGATGGTTTCTCAACTCAAATTTGTTTATTTTTTTAAATTAAGTTTATAAACCCTAATTACCCTAACTCTCTTTATTTTATTATTTAAATCAACTCAAATTTTGAAAATTAAAATAATAATAATAATAAGTCGCTTTTTAAATATCTATTTTTTATTTTGGAATTTGATTAAGAATGCAAATGTTTAACAAGGATGAAATTCATTTCTTACTAGAAATTGAGAGAAAACAAACATAATTTTCAAAAACTAAATACCAAATATCAAATGGGTTATCAAAACGGGGAGTATTTGATTAAATATAACTTGGTCTCGAACATTTAAATATAAATATTTATTTAAGTGTTTCTTTAGTTTAGTCCTATTATTTGAAATGTATGATTTTTTTTAGTTCAACAACATTTAAGGGTAGGGAAATTCAAAAACCTCTCAGTTGTGAGAGTACATGTCAATTACCGCTGAGCTAGGCTCGCTTTGGCATCTTATGTGTTTAAGATTCGTCAATAATACAATTTAATTTTTTTGAGTGAATGTTCAAATTAATGGGTCGATAATAGATTTATATTGCAAAATTTTAAATGTCAATGTTTACAGAAAAAAAAAAAGTGCCTTTTTTTTAGGAAACGTCTACAAAAATGTTGAGAGTTTACTTTTATAAAAATGTTGATGGAAATCCTGATAAAATGTCAATGTTGATAAATATTTTTAAGAAAATCTAAATTAATAAATAAGCCTTTTTTTCCTTTTTAAATTAGTTTAAAATACTCATTATTAATAGTATTTGATGACATGGATTGATTTTTTTTTTTTTTTTTTGGTAATAATGGATATATCAATTCACTTTTTTGTATCAATATCGAACCAACGTATAAAAATCTCGACATGTCTATAGAAATTATACCTACGTAGATGGCACAACTTAGTGAATTAGTATAAATTTAGAGAAGAATGTAAGTAATTATCTTCAACAAAGGAAAACTTAACCTTTTCTTCTCCAAATTTCTTTAAAAAAAAAAATAGAAGAAGTCCATTTTCTTTTAATTGAAGTGACATAATTATTCCTCCTCGCTCTCATCATTAATCAATTTTAACATTCAACTAGTAATTAAGGCACTAAATTGAGAATTCTTGAGCAATAGTGACTCAATTCAAAAGAAACAAAATATACATATTTAGCCATAATGTTGTAACAGTTTATTACCAAAAAAAATCCAAGTTTATTATTGGTGAATATGTGAGTGAGGTTCTTCTTGTTCCCTGTTTCTGACACTTGTGGGTTTGGCAGGTGGTTTCTTGCCATGGCAGTCATGGAGGCGATTCTTTTGGGGCTAAAGAAGACAGTTTAGCATGATGTCGGTTTTAAAACCCTAATATAAATTCCACTTTCACCAACCACAGATTCCAAACAAAGTGCTTTCCAGGAACAAAGGAACCAATCCGTTCCACAATTGTATGTATTTGTGCTATAAAGCACTTTTTCTTATTTATTACATGCTCAATCAAATGCTTAAATATCCCTTGCTATAATCTCATTTTCTCCCTCAACATAGTCTAAAATAGATTAAATATACTATACCCTATCATCTTTAGTTTTAAGTTTATTTAGGCCCCATTTGATAATCATTTGGTTTTTTATTTTTGGTTTTTGAAAATTATGTTTGTTTCTTCCCAATTTTCTTACAATGGTTTTTATTTTTGTTAAGGACACATTTGAATTCCTAGCCAAATTCTAAAAACAAAAACAAGTTTTTGAAAACTACTTTTTGTAGTTTTCAAAATCTAACTTGGTTTTGGAAAAGAAGGGAAGGATATAGATTGCAAAACAAAGAAACTTGTGAATAAAAGTAGTGCTTATAGGCTTAATTTTCAAAACCAAAAACAAAAAACGAAATAGTTATATCATCTTGTATATGACAATGGGTAACTAATGGCTAGAAGAAGAAGTTGATGTCTAAAAAAAAGTCCAAGATATTAAATCATACACCGAATTTGTCATATGATATTATTAGAAAATCATATGAATTTAGTAGAATTATTTGAATTAATGAATTAGGTTTTGCTATTTGGTTAAGTGATTACACATATATTTTGGTGTTTATGCATTTGTCTGTAGAACTCATGGAGTCATGGGTAGAAAACTTTAAGCAAGAATGTATTTTTTGTTGAATTTTCTAAATCTTTTTGTGGATTTTGAATGAGCACAAATGGGCTGACTAGCTGCTTGCACATCAACCTAGTCAAAGGTGAGGTTGCAATGTTAAAGTTGTTGTGACGTTTGTCGAATTCATTCTACCACTCGAGCCAGTTACAAAATAGGCTAGACCTATCAAGCACGGATACGTAAAAATGGGCAAAGAATTTGTGTCAAACAAGAATACGTTCGGACACGCAAAAATCTGTCCCTTTTTTTTAAACTAGTTTAAAAACACGTGAGATGCACGTTAAATTTCACTTTTTTAATTGAAAATTAAAAAAAAAATGGTGCCTAGAAGTCTAAAACTATATATTATCTTGTTATATGTTCATTTACAATAATAAATATGAAATACTTTGCACTTGGTTAGAAATCTTTGGAATATATTTTTTATGGTCAAAGTTAACTTTTGAATAAATATATTTTTCATCTAGTTCAAATAGTAAATATTTGACATTAAACTCTAATGTAAGAGGTAGAAAAAATAATAAAAGATATATAATTAAAATTAAAATACATATAATAGTTGTAAACTAAATTTGATAAAACATAAAAAGTGGCATCATAAAGATAGTTTATTATCTCATGGATAATTCATCGGTGTGCTTTGAGATTGTATTTTAGAGAAAAAGAAAGAAATATATTTCATAAGAATTATATAAGTTGATTTTTTTTAAAAAAAAAAAAAACTAAAGTATTTAATAAAGTATAACCTCTTTGAAAATAACATTTTTTGTATGTTTGGATGACAAATTTTGATCTTCAAGTGATTCGATAAGAATTTTTGTACTGACATTGATAAAAGTTGTTAATGTGAAATTACATATTTAGAAATATATTTTCTAATATTCAGAACAATTTGTCTTTGTGTTTTGTTTAACGTCATTGCACAACATAATATAACAGGAAATTGTTTCCTTTCGAACTTGAATGGATATCATTTTGTGCCATTAGGTGGACTTAATTAATGGAAATCATTATATCAAAATGTGTTTCCTCGTTCTCCTGTTACTACTTCGACAATTTAAATATAGTTCCTATACATTTTCTTGAAGAACTTTCTCCAAATAGGTAAATATAAATTACATAGGACTTTAAATGAATGGTACAAAGATTGCAAGGAAAAAGTTATAAATTTAAGAAAAAAAGAAAAAAAATAAAGTAATTGCATAATAATTAGACTATTAATATATTGATACCAAAAAAAAAGTTTATTAGTGATTTTAAAAAAAAAAAAAAAAAAAAAAAAGAATAAGTTATATGCATGTTAATGATTGTGACAACTCAAATTTAATATACTAAATGGATTTATTTATTTATTTATTTATAACAATATACTAAGTGGAACTTGTGAGGACATTTGTGCAAAAATTATTAAATATGAGAATATTTGAATGTTATTAAAATCATATATTTCAATCAAAATGAGTTTAAATTTTAATGAATATGGTACTTATTTTCATAAAATGATTTTTTTTTTTTTTGGTTATTCTTTAAACTTTTAAAATATGTTTCATTTATAATATTTTAAGTAAAATGAAGCGAGACATTCAACAAATTTTTAACAAAGATAAAATGCTCACTTAAAAAGAAATAGGGAATCTCACTTTATTACTAATAGAGAATGAATTAAAAAATTTGGTAAAAAACCACATTCTTACATTTTTTTTTTTTTTTGAGTTCCACATTCTTACAATTATGTAGCTTTAAAAGAGTAATTTTTACAATTATATAAGAATTTAGGATAGCAATGGTAACAATCGCTATATTTTATTGGTGTTTTGTGCATTTTTTTTTTTGTTTTGTATAGATTTTGATACAAAAAAAATCTATACAGATCAAAATAGTGATGAAATTAGAGTCGAAAAATATGTAGAAAACTCAAAAGTTATATGAATATTATATAATAAAGTTTTTTCCTTATGCAAATGGTTAATATGCTTTTTGGAAAGGCATGACTAATGGCCCATTTTTATTGTAAGATATATTTTTAATCTTAATCCTCGAATGGATGCATTTGATGTGTAACTAACTCTGTCTGAACAGAATGTTTCAAAAAAAAAAAAAAAAAAAAAAACTCTGTCTGAACAGTCGCGTCTTATCCGCAAAGATTGAAGGACACTTTAACTCGAGTTGTGTCTCTTTAACAAATATAGAAGGGCAAAATGGACATTTATTTAAATTAAAGATTCTCCCCCTTAAGCCCCTTTTATATATAGTAAGATTGGACTCGTTCGGACACGTCTGGCCCAAAACTAAAGCCCAAATGTTTGTTTACTTAAAAAAAGAAGATTAAAAAAAAAAAAAAAAAACAAACAAGAAGAAATGTAAACCCTACCGCACAAACCACAGAATCGAGCTCCTCAATCCCCGATCTAATTTTTTCCTCTCCACCCATGATCTCCCTCTTCGACACGGCGGCCGCCGTCAGAAAGTAAATCGTCCGCGGTAGAGAGAGGGAGAGATGAATGGAGAATCGGCGAAGGGAGGGAAAGCACCAACAGATTCGGGGGGAGGGCAGGGAAAGCAAAATTGGAGGGGAGAGTTTAGGGTTAAATTACAATTTCTTTTATAAATTTTATTTTTTAGGCCTTTAATGGATATTGTGTGGCAGATTGTTATTTTATTTTATTGGGTTTAAGTGAGCCATATTGGGTGTTATCATTTATGTAGATTGAAATTTAAAATTTTCCATTCATGTTTTTCTTGTTTTTTTATTTTTTTTTAATTTTAAATATTTTTAATAGTGAGTAAAAAAATAAAGTATTTTTTATTTAATCTTTTAATATATCTAAATAAAAATAATTAAAAAATAATAATAATAACGCATCCTCGACGTATCTGTATCCTACATTTTTAGAAATTGACGTGTTCCGTGTCTGTGCTTCTTAGGGCTGGACCAACAAAAAAGTTAGCTAATTTAGAAACGCCAAATTAGATCCTAACCTCACTAGGGTAAGGTAAAGAAATAATGGGATCAAATGAGCTTAGTTAGCTTAGCCACTAGGTAAACCCAATATAAGTAGTCCAACATAGGCTAGGAGAGGCCAAGCTCAATCTAGGCAACCTATTCAGAGAAGAAAGAAGATTGACTATAAGACGCAAGATGATTAGATGATATGATCATTATGTGTTGCCACTCTGCCAGTTGAAGCCTAATCGTGCAATTGACCCACTTACAAGACACCATCCCATATAGCTTGTAATCATACTTTACTTTGAATCTGTTTCTTTATAAAAATTAGCTTAAGAGAAGGTAGGGAATTAAGCTTTATCATCATTCCAAAATTCTACAAAGTTTTAGACTCAACTAAAATGAATATCTGCCAAAGCGAGCTTAGCTCAACGGTAATTGGCATTTACCCTCGACCATGAGGTCAGAGGTTCGAATCCCTCATCCTCAAATGTTGATGTACTAAAAAAAAAAAGAAAAAAAACTAAAATGAATATCCACAAAATTATCGTAATTTACCAAAAACGATAGCAAAGTTAAAATTTTCTCAGTTGTACAAGTACAAAATGATCCCTTTTTTTTTCTCTGAATTATTTATACATCCCATCAGTCAAATTGTCTTATTCAATGTCACAAAAGTGTGTAATTGACATTTTGCTTGACTATGGCTCTTAATTAACATTTTTTTTTCTTTTTCTTTTTCTTTTTCTAAAATCATTAAAGTCCGATAGATGTGCCAAAAGTCTTGGGACAATGTCATTTGAATTACCCTTTTATTTTTCAAGTTGAGAGACTTCTCTAATTGACAATGACTATTGGTGAACGAATATTCAATTTGTCTAAACTAAACCATGCAGAAATGCTTGACCTTTGAGATAAATGCCAAATTCCAATTTGTTTACGCATATTATTTTGGTTTTAATTTGGATTATTCCATCGACAAAGAATGTTTTTTTTTTCTTAGATTCAAACAGACTCCTACGTAGAGAATGTTAGTATTAGAAAAGTAGATTTCGTACACGTAGTTTAGTAGCTGATCTAATGCTAAAATACATTGCAAGATTTGTTAGGTTAAGATACGAATGAGAGGGAGATGAACTCCTACAACCTCGTTAAGTCAACAGATTTTTTGTTCTGTCCATTGGAAGTGTTTTTGAATTCATGAAAAAGAAGTATTTTCTTGATCTAGAGTCACACTCTCTTCTTTTATATATATTTATATTTTTGTTTATTTATGCACGATCTCTTCCCTTCTAAAAGAATTTAAAAGAGGCGATGGAGGTCGTCTTTATTAAGATAATTAGTTCCATATTTTCATCAAGTTGTTATTTCGGTTATCATAGAAGTTAGCATCTCTTGGCTATTTAAAGAGCCTTGCAATTAATAAAATTATGCAAGACTGTATTTACTCTTCAAGCTTCAATATGGTATCAGTTGAGATCTTCTAAAAAGCTTCGAGTATTTCCCTTGCATCCATTCCTGAGCGTTCTTCCATGGCGGACCCTGAGCATTCTTCATCTACAACCCAACCTACCAGTCAATCCATTATCGAGCAGTATGAAAACCCATACTTCCTCCATCACTCAGACGGTACCAATCTTGTACTTGTCTCTGACCTTTTATCCGAATCCAACTACACTTCTTGGTGCAATGTCATGATCATTGGCCTCACAGTGAAGAACAAACTAGGGTTCGTGGATGGCACAATTACTCAGCCCAGAAGCGAATTAAAACGATCTTGGATTATTTGCAATGGCGTAGTAACCGCATGGATCTTGAATTCCCTCTCCAAGGAAATAGCTGCGAGCGTCAATTTCGCTGAAACTGCCAGAGACATTTGGCTTGATCTTCAGCAACGATACCAGAGGAAGAATCGACCTCGAATTTTTCAGCTTCGCCGTGAGATTTCAAATTTGGTGCAAGATCAAGATTCGATTACTACTTACTTTGCTAAGCTCAAAACATTGTGGAATAAACTCTCTTCTTATCGTCCGATTTGCAATTGTGGAAAGTGTTCCTGTGATGGAGTCAAGAAGCTCGTCGAGTACTTCCAAACGGAATATGTTATGGCTTTCTTAATGGGATTGAACGAGTCCTTCAACCAAGTTCGTACTCAGCTTCTCCTAATGGAACCAGAACCAACAATTCAACGGGCCTTCTCTTTGGTCGCTCAAGAAGTCGAACAAAGGGCTTCCCTCACTACGACATCAATAATCGCAAATTCGAACAATGCAGTGACTTCGCCTACTGCCCTTCTTGTTAAGAATTCATCTTCATCTACTGCTCGTAGTCAATCGAATTCTGGTAAAAAGAAGGAAAGGCCACACTGTACTCATTGTAACATCCAAGGGCACACTGTGGATAAATGTTACAAGATTCATGGTTACCCCCCTGGGTACCGCAATCAGAAGACTCCAACCTCTTCCTCCAAAACAGAGGTACCTTCATCTACCTCTGTCCTGCCTTCGTCGTTCACCCCCGAACAATGTCAAGGCTTGTTGGCTGCTCTTCAAAATCATCTGAGCAAGATGACTACTGCCCATGCTGGAAGTTCAAATACCTCTCCAAACACTCATGTAGCAGGTATTTGTTCTCCCTCTCATGAATTTTCTACTTCATCATGGGTCATTGATTCAGGTGCATCAACACACATTTGCTATCTTAAAGAATGTTTTAGCCAATTAAGACCTGTGTCAAACAAGTCAGTCACACTACCTAATCAGACAAAGATTTAGGTTAAATTTGTTGGGGATATTCGGCTGAATAGTGACATTCTACTACAAGATGTGATGTATATTCCAACCTTCTGTTTTAATCTGATATCCATAAGTGCCTTAACTGCTGATCAGAATATTGTTGTCAAATTCATTGAGAGTTCATGTTTTCTTCAGGACAAGTACTCCTTGAGGATGATTGGGAAGGCTGAATATTGGCAAGGACTTTATCTGTTGAAGTTTCCTACTTCTAATTGTATCTCTGTAACATCTAGTACTGTGTTTTGTAATAATGTTTCATGGCATGATAGACTTGGCCACCCCTCCCCTAAACACCTCAATGCCTTGAAAGATTTGTTGAACTCTAGAAAAGTTGATTTTACATCACATGACCCATGCCTTATATGTCCCCTTGCAAAACAACGAAGGTTGTCTTTTAAATCAAATAACCACTTGTCTGATAAAGCATTTGACCTACTACATTGTGACGTTTGAGGCCCTTGTAAGTGATGTGGACTTTTCCTAACCGCAAGCGCACGGGTCAAGTAATAATATAGTGAATAGTAAATTCGAATGTCGTCCTCTGGATTGGATTTTTAAGCAAATCAAGTATTGTGAATTATCTTGCCCAATTTTATTTAGGGATCAAAAAGTGATGAATAGGTGATATGAAAACTAACTCAAAGCAAGCAAAAAGTATGGAATTTCAATTGGGAAAACTACTTAGGGAATTGATTTCGCCGATTTCGTTTAGGATTGATTTTAAAGACTAAGTTATTATGCACAATGAAATTATGAGCCAAAGACCCTTTAATCACAACTACCTCTCCCGAGTATAATTGATTCTCATGCAAATTAACCAACTTGATATCCTTATCTAAGTTTATTAATATGCAAGGCAATGAGATCTTTTAACCAATTCTAAAGTTAATCTAAAACCGTCAAGAATTAGAAAGTAAACTTTATTCATGCAATCTTGAGTAAGTCTAGATCAAATCCCCTCTCCCGAGCTAGATTCGAAACTTAAATCATCCAACTAATGGCCAATTAATTGAAAGCATTAAATCAAGATTACAAACACAATAACATTGCACAACTTAAACCATAAATCAATCCATAAACTTAATCAACTACATCAATCCCTAAGCTACAAGTTTAGCTACTCATGAATGTAAATACAATCTCAACTAAACATGTGAAAGCCATAAATCTAACTAAAGGAAGAATAGGGAAAAGAAAACTCAATGTAGGCCGAGTCCCGACGTCCCCGTCACGATCCCCACGAACAATGGGTTGATTTCCAAGTCTCCCCCTTTGGTTTCAGCCTCCAAATGCTCTATTATGTCCTCTTTACGGCTATCCAAGGTCCCAAATCGAACTCCCCTCAAACCTAGCCGAAAATAAGCTTTTATTCTGATTTTTCGTCTTAGCGTCGAGACGCTGTCAAGACAGCGTCGCGACGCTGCCTCTTATACGCGCGTTCTGAATAAGGAAAAACGGTAGCGTCGGGACGCTTCCTATCATAGCGTCTCGACGCTGTGAGCTTTACGCGCCTAATCTGATATGGAATGTGAGCGTCGAGACGCTCAAGAGCTAGCGTCTCGACGCTAGCCTGCTGTTGACCGAGATTTGACTTTTTTTTTCCACTTTTACTCTTTTCATTCCTTTGCATCTTTTCACGCCCTGAGCACCCGATTAACTCTAATATGGCATTATAGCTCCAATCAACCATTTCCTACAAAATAAACAATAAAGCACAATAAAACGGCCCAAACATCATAAAAGACTAGCTAAATCAAATAAGTAAAAGTGGCTAGCTATGCTCGCTATCAGTAAGACAACTACACATGCTGGCTATCGTTTTTTTCTTACCCTTGTAGATGACTATTCTAGATACACTTGGGTATTTTTAATGAAGCAAAAGTCAGATGCTTTAAGGATCATTCCTCGCTTTTTTAAGCTAGTAGAAACTCAGTATTCTGCATCAATTAAACAGTTCAGATCAAACAATGCTCCCGAGTTGGCTTTCACTGAATTTTTTGCTTCTAAAGGAGTTGTTCACCAGTATTCCTGTGTTGCAAGGCCTGAACAAAACTCCGTAGTAGAACGAAAACACCAGCACTTATTGAATGTCACACGTGCCTTATTGTTTCAGTCCAGGGTACCTGTCAGTTTTTGGGGTGAATGTGTCCTTACATCTTGCTATTTAATTAATCGAATTCCTTCACCTCTACTGCAATGGAATACCCCTTTCTATCGACTACATCAGAAACAAGCGGATTATTCCCAAATAAAGGTGTTTGGTTGCCTTTGTTTTGCCTCAACCTTACAAAACAATCGATCCAAACTCCATCCTCGGGCCGTTCCTGCTGTATTTCTTGGCTATCCACCAGGTATCAAAGGCTACCGCCTGTATGACATACAATCCAAGAGAATATTTGTCCCTAGAGATGTAGTTTTTCATGAACATTTGTTTCCTTTTCATACAACTGTTCATCATGATGAAGCTGCCAATTCATTTCCTGACTTGGTACTACCTACCTCATTCAATTATACTGTTGTAAGTCCTAATTCCACTGGGCTTAATTCACTTGCTCCGTATGTTCATGATGACTCTACCACCAATACAAGGGATCCTATATCTACTGCCACTGGTAACCATGACAGTGCAGACACTGCCCTCTCAGTAGCATTAGATGTTGCAGATGCTGTTGTTAGTCCTACTGAATGTGTTGCAGATGCTGTTGATACTACTGCGATTCACAGCCACACTGCAGTGAATGACCACCCTGCTGGTAGCAGTATTGTTGTCTCTGATCAGCCGGTTGTTGACAGTCCACCTCTTGAAATTACTCAAGGTGTTCGGCGTTCAAACAGACAAACTAAGCTCCCTTCTTATCTAAGGGACTATCACTGCAGTCTTCTCCAATCTACTGATGCTCCTGTCACGAACAGCCTCTACTCGTTGAAAGAACATTTATCCTATGACAAGTTATCAGCTGATTTCCGCCACTTTACACTCAGTGTATCCACTGACTATGAGCCAGCCTTCTATCATCAAGCTGTCCCATTTCCTCATTGGCGTGATGCCATGGATGCTGAACTAAAAGCCATGGAGGTTAATCATACGTGGTCCATTGTTCCACTTCCCAAAGGACATCACTCCATTGGTTGTAAGTGGATCTACAAGGTCAAGCACAAATCCGATGGCTCCATTGAGAGATACAAAGCTCGGTTGGTGGCAAAAGGTTACACCCAACAAGAAGGAGTTGACTACATAGAAACATTCTCACCGGTAGCAAAACTTGTCACCGTTAAGGTTCTCCTCTCTATTGCAGTATCCTTGCATTGGTCTTTAACCCAACTCGATGTCAACAATGCATTCCTCCATGGAGAACTTAGTGAGGAAGTGTATATGGACCTTCCACTTGGCTACAAACACACAGTACATTGCTCTATGGGAGACCGACTAGTTTGCAAGCTACACAAGTCCATATATGGGCTCAAACAAGCATCCCGACAGTGGTTTGATAAATTCACTGCTGCTCTTTTACTCCTTGGCTTTCAGCAATCTAAAAGTGACTACTCATTGTTCACTAGAGGTGCTGGTTCTTCCTTCATCGCGCTACTGGTTTATGTCGATGACATAATAATCACCGGGCCATCTAAGGAAATTATTGATGATCTAAAAAGGCACCTAAATACTGCTTTCAAGCTTAAGGATCTCGACACCTTAAGATATTTCTTAGGTCTTGAACTTGCACGGTCATCAAAGGGAATTCACTTGTCCCAAAGAAACTATGTTCTGAACCTCCTTGAAGATACAGGTTTCTTGGCATTAAAACCGTGCAATCTTCCAATGGATCCTACTGTGAAGCTTCAGCTGGATCAAGGAGATTTATTGAATGATCCAACTCCATACAGACGGCTCATAGGGCGATTGCTCTATCTCACCATATCTCGACCGGACATTACCTTCACAGTTCACAAGTTAAGTCAATTTGTGGCAAGTCCCAGAACATCTCATCTTTCCGCTGCACACTACCTTCTGAGATACTTAAAAGGTTCTCCGGGACTAGTCATTTTTTTGCCTTCGTCGTCCAACTTTCAGCTACGCGCGTTCACGGATTCAGACTGGGCTTCATGTCTTGATAGTCGAAAATCCACCACTGGCTTCTGCATCTTCCTTGGTGATTCTTTGGTGTCATGGAAAGCAAAGAAGCAAAATACCGTATCTCGGTCCTCTGCCGAAGCCGAGTACAGGGCGCTAGCAACTACCACAAGTGAACTCATATGGCTTTTACAGCTTTTGAAAGAGTTCAAAATTGATTCCAAATCGCCAGCTCTCATTTTCTGTGATAACCAATCAGCAATACACATTGCGTCGAACCCAGTTTTTCATGAGCGTACAAAACACATAGAATTGGACTGCCATTTCATTCGAGACAGACTTGTCAAAGGAGACGTGAAGCTTCTGCCAATACGCTCCAACTTGCAACTTGCTGATGTTTTCACCAAAGCTCTTCCTTCATCCGCCTTCTCTACTTTACTTTCCAAGATGGGAGTTTTTTCTTTAACATGTCCATCTTGAGGGGGGAGTATTAAGATAATTAGTTCCATATTTTCATCAAGTTGTTATTTCGGTTATCATAGAAGTTAGCATCTAGTTCCACATTTTCATCAAGTTGTTATTTCGGTTATCATAGAAGTTAGCATCTCTTGGCTATTTAAAGAGCCTTGCAATTAATAAAATTATGCAAGACTGTATTTACTCTTCAAGCTTCAATAGTCTTTGATTTACTTTGTTTTAGACAGTGATCTTGAAATTATAAGCTATGTTTTTCTTGAAAAATATATAATAAAGAATTTAAAAGGAAAAAACTTTTCCTAGCTATTTTGGGATTAAATATATGAATAATTATGCAAGAAAAATAAATATTTGGAGGCATGGATGACAACTAGAGCTTCTCATTTGCTACAATGAAAATAAAAGGGAGCATTTTTCTATAGGCATATTGTAATGGTATGTTAAATTATTTCTTCTAAATTTAATCTTCATTTAATAACCTTCTCAAAAAAAAAAAAAAAAAGTTCCATTTAATAACGATTTTGGTTTTTTTTTTAAACATTGTACTTGTTCCCTTACGATTTCTTTTTATGGATATCAAATTTCTAAAAAAAAACCACGTTTTTTTAATTTTCAAAAATTGACTTGAATTTTAAAAACAAATATATTTTAAAATAGATAATAAAATAAAGAAAGTTATGGATAAACATAGTGATTAATTTTCAAAAATTAAAAATTAAAAACTAAAGAGTTATTAAATTGGTCTAAAATATAACATCCAAATAGAGGTATTGATTCCTCTCCAATATTATATCATTTTCTCATGCACCAAACAATATTATGTCTTGGCTAAGATCATATTTGAATCCATAGATGTATTGTTTTTGAATATGTTATAGGTAATTTTGGATCACTCTGATGTATAAGGAGCTGACGAGGACAACCAGGCAAAGATAGGACTAGGAAATCGACCATTCGGCCCGCTTGAGCGGGCAGATCTCTTCTCCCCCATTCGGTCCCTGCTGCCTTTGAGCGCCCCAGTTCCGCCTAGTTCGTCCCGAAACGCCTCCGAATTTCTAAAAACCCTAGGAGCATGAGCAGGTATTTAAATCCTTCTTCATCACTGAAGAAATGATCTCGAACTCTATTCTCTATTCTCTTCTCTTGCTCTCTTACTCTCCTCCTTCCGTTTTCTGACTTAAGCATCGGAGGCGGTGTGGCAAGCACCACACTGGTGTGGTGTGTAGGTTTACTGTCTAGCAGGTCACGTCTTCTCCCTATCAAACAAATTTACCGTTGGTGGCACGTGAATGTCAGATGAGTTCCTCTCGACCAAATTTGACCATCAACAGAATGTATAGAAGTTAACTTTCAATAGATGTATTGTTTCAATTACATATATGAAACAAATTATTCAATTAATTGAAGATTAACTTTAATCCATAGAGGTGTATTGTTTCAATTACATATATTAAATATATAAAAGTTTCAATAACTTCAATATATATATCAGTTAAATATATAGAAGAAAATATCAACAAAATATTACATTGATAATATAAAATTTTAACTTATTTTGTTAATTTAATTATTTTTATAATTTTTGTAAAAATAATTATCGACATGAACATTTTTTCGTTATTTTCATGGAAACTTCATAAAATGAACATCTTGGTACGTACTTACGACAACATCGACATTTAAAAGGTCGAATTGAGGTAAGAATTGAGACTAAAAACATTAATTACAACAGCATGACATAGCTGCTTACGACAGTAATCTACCGACTCCTAAAAGCATCTTGGTGTGAATTTGCTCAGCAGCGAGAAATTTCCAGACAAACAAATACAAAAGAAGTTTGACTTTGACCATCTTGAGCGGTTCTTTCCAATCAAAAAGAAAAAACATTGCCACGTGGAAATATATTACTGGCTTAGCTCGCACAATTGACCCCCACGTGGGTGGTCAGAATAGAAAAACAAAAGCTACGTCTGTCTCATATATTTTGCAATGCTTTTTGCATTTATATTTTAAATATAAGAATTTATGTTTAAATTATATTTTTATCATTCAATTTGTATACTTATTTCATTTTTTGGTTAAGAAAGCCAAAATTTGGTCCGTCTAACTAACAATTTACTACTTTAACAAATTTGTTTTTAAATAATCTAAATCGTTATATACTAAAGATTTGATATTTCACATTATAGAATTTTTCTTCATATAGATTCTAAATTGTTATAAATTTTAAACTATAAGAACTATATATTGTTACATAATAAGACATGAGAGACCAAACCATTCTAATGTCTATGTCCATACTTTATGTTTTCAAAAAACAAATGTTGATACTTTATCCAAAAAAAATGAACAAATATGTTTTTTACATTTGGCATCTATTAAATAACTTGTTAAAAGTAAAAAGAAAAGAAAAAAAAGACTAAAATTTTTAAGTACTATAAAATTTTGGTCCATATGACTTGGGGAAAGCTAGTATTTAGTCTCCTATGATTCTAATATTAAGATTTTGTCTTCATAGTTTGATATAGCTTCATTAAATAGTCCTTACTACCATTAGAAACCACTAATGATAATGGATTAAGTACATAGCAGGACAGGAACAAAATTATAACGGGTAACATAAATGAACGTACAAATTGATGAGATTTTATCAAACCATTAGAGACAAAATTCTAAATTTAAAACTATAGAGACTCAATTTTAACTTTCTCCAAACCATAGTGATTAAATTTCTAATTTAACCAACTTTTAAAATAAAAGAAGTTGAAACTTTATTCAAGGAAATATAGTCATTTCTCAAACCAAAACAACCTTTCCCAGATCTATGAAAGGTGTGAAACGTTGAAAGTCCACAACAGGTAACATAAATGAACGTACAAGTTGATTTTGTATTCGAGATGGTGAATGTTGGGGCTCATATGAATACATTACTTCATTGTTCTATGTTCTATGAGGCCTTGCACTAAACACACATACTCGGAGAGGGTCACGAAGTGTAAAGATCCGATTTTTGGCAACTGTCGTAGGAACAACAAAATCAAAAGTTCAAGTCCATATACTCGAATAGAGCATTTGAAAATATATGAACTATAATGAAAAGTATGAAAATTGAGAGTTTTTTTTTTTTTTTTTTTTTTTAAAAAAAAAAAACATATTGTACATCATTTTGAGCTTTTATATTTATACAGTTCCACTTTATTTTTCCTGTTGGAAATGTTATGCTTTAATTTTCAAACAAATTCCTTGAATTCAATGTTTTTGAACTACATTCAACTTTTCAACATAGATCACTAGTTTCAAAATCAGAAAACAAATCCAATTCATAAAACACAATTAAGATTCTCATCCATTAAAAATTCAACTGTGTAATGATCAAAATGTACTTTTATGCATACACTTAAAGGGGGGAAAATATGAAATTTTCAAAGTATAAAAGTAAAAGATACAAAAAGGCAAAATAAACCATATTCAAAAAAAGGAAAGTAAATAAATTAAAGTAAATAGCTTTCTGTCGTTTTGTGGTAGTTTCCTGTTAATTAGTTGAGGTCTGAAGACATGTTTCAATATTTATGATACAAAAGGATAAGGAATATACAGATGAAATTAATGTCCATCTGTGGTCAAAATAATCAAGGTGCAGTCTATTTAATATTGGAATAATTACAGTCAACAGAAGTAGGTTTTGGAAGAAAATGCCATTAATGAACCAAAATGTTTCTGTTAATATTAGATATTAAATAAAATAAAGTGGTCTCTGTTCCTTTCTGATTTCAGAGTCATGTCATTAATGGTTGATCTTTTTTGCAACAAATCAGAGCCCAACAAAACAATAATGTCACATTAATAAATAAAAGAAAAAAAAAAGTGAAACAAGATAATATTGTCTAATAATGGTACTTTGTATGGAAAAAGCTCCCATATTTACCTCTAGGCTTTTACTTTCTTAAAATTTAATAGACTCCACTTTTTCCAAAAAAAAAAAAAAAAAAAAAAAAAAAAAAAAAAAAAAAAAAAAAAACTTTAAAAGAAATACTTAAACTTTCATTTTTTTTATCTAATATATTTAACATTTTTTTTCAAAACTAGATATAAAATTGAATTTTGTGGCTAATTCAATTTTATGTCTAATAGAATATTAAACTTTCAATTTTTTGTGTAATGAGTTGTGAATTTTAAAAATATATTGAATAGATTAAAAATCTATTATACACATAATAGAAAGTTCAAAATCTCATTATTTAAGAACTTATTAGATACTATTTTTTGTTGAGGATCCCACATTAAAAAGATAGGTGAAGATCTCACACAATTTGTAAGATAGATGAGTTGCTCCACTCATTGCTAATTGGTCATAAAAAAAAGTACTATTTAATACTTTTCAATGTTCAGGGACCTACCAGATACATAATTGAAAGTTCAAGTATCTATTAAACACTTTTTAAAGTTTGGAGACCTCACTGGGTTGTTGAAATTGCTATGACAAACAGTACATGGATGAAAATTAGATACTGATCAATGGTCTTCTTTCCTCTTCCTTACGAGTGCATCAAAGCATGATGTGTTTGGATTAACTTTCTAAAGGAATTAGCTGAGATTTACTTTAGAATCATTCTTGTGATTAAAATCACTTTTTAAAAAAATGTGTATTCAAACCACACAAGAAATTTAATTAAAACCATTTTTTTTTAAAAAAAAATGGTTCTTTTTTTGGAAAGTGTTTAGATAAGAAAGTATATCAAACTCACCCTGATGATTGGTATTCCTACCAATTTTATCGCTTGAAATTTATATATTAACAACCAAAAGGTATGTACAGAGATGTCCACGAGATAAGATGGGGGACAGGGATGGCTTCTCCACTCCCATCCCTATCCCAGCGAAAATTTTTGGAGGAATTCCTTACAGGAAATTTGCAAGGATCAGAGTCCAAATAGAAATTATTTCTCATTTAGTTTTTTAATTTTTTTTTAATCTCAATTTAATTGAATGATTTGTTTCATAAAGTTTCAAGTAGAAAGTTAACTTTTTTTTCAATTAGATAGTTAATAATTAATCTTCATTTAAATAGCTAATTTCCACAAAAAAACAAAAAAAAAAATCTTTATTTAAAGATAAAATTTTTAAACCTCCTAACATAAACAAAATAATACGTCATATCAAATTATCTAAGTATACACATACATATAATTCAAATGTAACCATTAATTAAAACATGACCAATTATTTAAATAATTATATATATATAAATGGGGGAGGAAACGGAGATAGAACATTCTTCGTCCATATCCTTGTTTAGCTTGCAGAGAATTTTCGATTCTCAGTCTAAATAGGGGTTCTAAAGTACAGATACTAGAGAGCCCGTCCCTACCGGACAAATAAACACATCTCTAAAGATATGCATATTCAACTCCAAGTGGGTGGTTACTGAAGGGACAATGGTTGGATGTTTTTGCTCTACAACTTTGGGTGTGTTTAGTTTAACTTTTCAAGTGTTTAATTTTGAAAAAAAAAATCATTTTGAAAAAATTTCTAGTGTTTGACAACCACTAAAAATGACTTATTAAAAAATGAAATTGAGAAATAAATCATTTTGAGAGAAACAATTGAAAACAAAATTTTTAAAAAGAGTTTGTAAGTATATAGTAACTTGTGTATAAAAACAATTTTGAGTAAATGTAACCAAACATATAAGTGTTTAAATTCTAAACAACTTTTATACAAAATGTTTAAAAGAAAATGCATTCTTGAAAAACACTTAGATTAGAAGGTATTCCAAATGAACCCTTTGTAATCTTGGGTTAAACACTTTGTATATAAATAAAATTGAACTTTTATTATAAAAAATTTAGTATGTGCATCTTGTGTCATCATAGTAATCTACAGTGATTAGTATTCAATTACTAGATAATGCTCCTAGGTTGGGAGATGCAATATGTAAATGAGGAATGCAATCTTGAGAATTTAGTATAAATATGGAACTTAAATAATAGTCTATGATATGTAAATAAATAAGATTATGACGATCTTCTCTTAATGAATGACACAGTTGATACGATTCATTTTATAATGGATAAAAATGATCTTATCTCTAAATCTTCTATCTAGAGGTATTTTTGTAGAGGCAATATGATTATATAAGAGATTAGACCATGATATATTTGAGATTTTCGCTTTTGAAAAAAAAATTAGGACATATCAATAGGATAACCATTTTGCCTTTTCATCTAAACTTTGAGTATTATAAACTTTTATGTATACAAATATATTATTTGATTCACATAGGTGAGAGAGTCACCAAATGTATACAGATCTTAATATGTATCGCTACTGTTTTGGAGATATAGTTAAATGGGGAGGTTGTTGAAATATGGTTAAATTATTAAAAATACCCTTGAACTATGAGATTGGTTTCAATTATACTTCTGAACTTCCAAAAGTTTCATTTTGGTTCTTGAAGTTTGAAGTTTGTTTCAAAACAAACCTTAAAGACATTTTTTTGTTAAATTCGTAGATGAAAAATGATGTGTTTGCATATGTATTGTTGCTTACGTGAACATATTTGAACATATATGTTGAAAAAAAACAATAAAAACACATGCAAACTGATAGCGCAATTTATTGAGCTATATTTTATACTATTTTGATGTTAGTCTTGAGGTTTATTTGGCCGATTTTATGTCTATTTGGTTTTGTTTTGTAGGAATCAAGCATTTCAATGGAAATTGATGTTTTCGAAGAATACCGGTAATTATGGAGAAAAAGAATTGACCCAAGAGAAGAAATTTACAGATGAAGACAAGGTTCAAGGCTTGCATCCAATAGGGCAGCGTCGAGACGCCCCATAGATAGCGTCTCAAAGCTGGCCCCTTCAGCAGATCGCGCGTATTCGAGGCAACGTTGAGACGCTACCTCCACAGCGTCTCGACGCTGCGGCACTTCCGGCCAAAATTAGGGCACGCATCGCGACAGCGCGCGACATTGTGTCCTTAGCGTCACGACGCTGTCGCGCAGAATAGACAGTATATATTCTTTGCGATGCTGCAGTTCGGGGGGAGCCTTTTTGGAGAGAGAAAAACGACCAGAACAGAAAAGAGACCAAGAGGACTTGATTTTGGGAGCTTGGATTGTGAGGATCGTGACGGGAACGCGCGGGAATCACGGCTAGCGAGTTTAAACTTTCTCCCTTGTTTCTTATACTGATTTTAGCATGTATTGGACTGATTTTGCTTTTATTTTAGAGACCATGTGTAGCTAAATTTTGTTTCTTAGGGGCTTGATGTAGCCATTAGATTGTATAATTTAAGGATTTTTTTAGGACGTTTCGTAACGCGGTTCATTTATGCAATTGTATGCTTAGTGCTTATAATCTCTTGATCACGGATTGTATGTTCTTGTATCTGAACTAATTTCTCGGGAGAGGGTAGTTTAGATTAGACTTTCAATTGCATGACTTAGGTGATTCTATAATCGGGAGATTTGGGATTGCTTGAGAAACCGTTGTAAGGATTGTTCTTTAATGCTTATGCTTGTTGTTGAAATTAGATAGGGATATCAATTTATTAATTTGCATAAAGAATTAATTGTACTCGGGAGAGGCTTTTAATAATTATTAAATCCTTGGTTTATGAAATCGTTACGTGTTCGTTCATAATTATTCTTTGAATTAATTCATGCATCTAATAGGTGAAATCAATTCCCTAAGGCTTTTCTCCATTGAGTTTCCAACACTTTTTATTGCTTTGAGTAGTTTTTCATTGATTTGCATATTTCTCGATATTTTTCTCTAAATAAAATTGGGTGAATATACCTTTAGTAATTAGGGGGACTAGAAAACCAATCGAGAGGACGACATTCGATTTTAAATCACTATATTATAACTTGGGCCCGTACACTTGCGGTTAGCAATTTGCGTATCAAGTTTTTGGCGTCGTTGCGGGGGATTGGCAATTATTTAGTTCGCTTAATATTTTGGGGAATTTGCTTAGTCTTACTTTAGAGTGTATTTTATTGTGTTTTTCTTATTTTTCCTTTTGTTCTTTATTTTTGTTGTTTTTGTTTTATTTTTCGTTTTTGTGTTGTTTTATTTTAGGCTGTGATTGTGTATGCGAAAGGATAAGGACGCTTTGTTAGTTCCTTTTAATTTTGAAATTGAAAAGACTTGCAAAAAGAACAGGAAGGAGAAAAGGGAGAGACTTGCAGCGATGGCCAATCCAAATCCACAGGAGGAGCCGAAACCGATACGGGACTATTTCCAGCCTACTTTTCCTGAACAACAATCTGGAATAGTCTACGCACCAATCAATGCGAATAATTTTGAGCTCAAAACTGGCCTTATCCAGATGGCTAGAGATAGTGCATTCAGAGGATTCCCCTCTGAAGATCTTAACTCTCACCTGAAATCTTTTCTAGATATTTGTGGAACTGTGACGATTGTTTCCCTTTTCTTTGCAGGATAAAGCTAGGGACTGGCTCCAATCACTTCCACCTGGGAGTATTACTACGTGGGACGCGTTGGTTCAGGCTTTTCTTGCCAAATATTTTCCACCTGCAAAGACAGTCAAGCTGAGGACTGAGATTGGGACATTCCAGCAGCTAGGCGATGAACAACTCTTCGAGGCCTGGGAGCGCTATAATGAGTTACTGAGGAAGTGTCCTCAGCATGGATGCCCTGACTGGCTGCAAATTCAGTTGTTTTACAATGGCTTAAATCCAAATACTAAAACCATTGTTGATGCAGTTGCAGGTGGGACTCAGTTGTCCAAGACCGTGGAGAACGCACGTACACTACTGGAGGATATGGCCACAAACAGCTACCAGTGGCCATCTGAGCGGTCTGCACCAAAGAAAATTGCAGCTGGGATCTATGAGATTGACAACGTAAGTGCACTTCAGGCCCAGATGTCCTCCCTCGCTAATGCATTTTTTAAAGTTTTCAGGTACAAGGAGTGCTCAATCGATCGAGTCTGCAGCTGCCCTTGCATCCCAGACTCAGGAGGAAAATCTCAAGCAGGTTCAGTATGTCTCAAATTATAATTCTAGGGGGTATAATAATTCTACACTTACACATTATCACCCTAGCTATAGAAAACATGAGAATTTTTCCTATGCCAATAATAAAAATGTTTTGAATCCTCCTAGCTTCACTCCTAAGCAAGAAAGTAAACAGTCTTTAGAGGATCTCGTTGGAGCTTTTATTGCAAAATCAAGTAACAGGTCAAATAAGCTCGAGGAGGCCGTGATTGCCATAAACACCACTGTCAATGGTCATTCTGTAGCCATAAAAAACATAGAAACTCGGCTGGGACAACTGGTAAGTGTTGTCAACACCATGACTAAAGGGAAAGCCCCAACTGAACAGGAGAAATCTCCATTGGAGTACTGCAAGGCCATCACTGTGCATCACGATGAGGAATTGCACATAGCTGAGGAAGAGGAGACTATTGAACCAGAGGAACTCACTGGAGAAGATGAGGAGGGCACTACCTCAAACGAAGCTGAAAAGCTTATACCTTAGCCCTCTATTCCTTCTCCTATCGCTTTAGTTCCTAAGTCAAAGAAGAGGAAAAAGAAAAATTTTAAGGCTAAGTTTGATAAGTTTCTTGATGCTTTTACAGGTTTGACTGTTAACATTCCTTTTTCAGATGCCCTGGAGCAGATGCCTCATTCCAAGAAGTTCATGAAGGAATGGCTCAACAAAAAGAAGAAGGAAAAGCAGATGGAGACCATGTACCTCGCATCAACTTGCAGTGTTCGCCTTCAACAGAAAGTACCTGACAAACTGGCTGATCCAGGGAGTTTTACTATTCCTTGTAATTTTGGTACTTACTCTTGTAGAGCATTGTGTGATCTAGGTGCTAGCATAAACATCATTCCTTTATCTTTATGCAAGAAAATGAATATAGGAGAAATAAAATCTACTTCTGTTAGGCTCCAGTTGGCTGACCAGTCTGTGGTTAGTCCATATGGGGTTGTTGACAATGTATTGGTTAAAGTAGGTAAATTTCTCCTTCCTGTTGATTTCTTTGTGATGGACATTAAGGAAAATCCTGATATGCCTATTATATTAGGGAGGCCATTCCTTGCTACAGGGAGAGCGATAATTGACATTGAACGCAGGGAGCTTATCATTCGGGTCCAACATGAGAAGGAGATTCTGAAAGCTTTTGAGGATCCTCAGAGCACATCTGAGACATTTGTTATGGGTTATAGAAAAGGTGCAAGCAAGAGCACCTCTGGTGGATCCCGTGGCAATAGACCTCCTTGAAGCATACACGGTCAACACGTCGAGCTAAAGACGTTAAACCAGCGCTTTTGGGAGGCAACCCAATTGTTCTTATTTTGTTTTATTTCCTTATTTGATTAAATCTCGTTTCTTTCTATTTTCTTACGCTTTCTTCCTTGGTTTTGCAGGTGAAATTTTATTTGAATTGAAGAAAGAAAAGAAAAGAAAGAAAGAAAGAAAAAATAGGGTGGCTGCTGGTATTTATTGAAAAAAAAAAAAAAGCGAAACGTGCATTTTGGGCCAAAATCGCGACAGCGTCGCGACGCTATGGCCCTAAGCGTCGCAATGCTTGCACGATTCTGGAACTAAAATTCCAGAATCGCGTAACAGAGGGAGTTTAAATTTTTTCTTCAAACCCTAGCCGCCTAAGACGTTTCTTCCTCGTTTATCCTCAAAATTTCTTGTTGAATCTGATCGATTTCTCTCTTTTCCACTCTAATTTTCAGTTCATCGGCGTTTTAGCTCGTGGGTTTCGTTGGATTTTTAGCGTTTTTACAGATTTTCGCAGTGGGTTTAGTGTTCTTGGACGGGCTTCAGCGATTTCAGCATTTTCTTGCATTTTATACCTGATTTGGTCGTGGGTTCGAAGCTTTGCTGCCCGATTTTGACCTCATCTAGCCGTGGGTTTCAAATTTTCGGCGATTTCAGCGCTTTAGGACCGGTTTCACAATGGATTTCATCTGTTTCGTCGTGGGTTCAAGGGACTCGGGTTCCAGCACATTTTTGGGCGATTTTTCAGTGCTTTGGTCGTGGGTTGGTTGCTTTTGGTATCATCTTTCTACTTTCAGCATTACTTCCTACTTAGAGCTTCCATTTCATTTGGTTAGGAAGTCTCTATCCACGATTTTGGGCTGATCATTGCTTTCTCGTCGCTGTGTGGTGTTTTGAGCTGAATATTGAGGTTGTTTAGCTACTGTTTTTGGGTGTTTTAGCAAGAATAGTTTGTTGGTTTCCATTTAATCATCTTTGTGTGAGTTCTTGGTGAGATTTTGTTGGCTTATTTGCATTGTTGAGAGCTTCTGAGGCTTATTTGCTGCTATTATGGGTGCTGTTGATGCTGATTTTGATTGTGAATATTTTTATTGAGGCGGTCGGGCTTTCTTTGTGGTGTAGTTGTGTGCTGAACTTCTTTTATATGTGGCAGACGGGCTTAAATTGAAGTTTGTGGCTGTTTTTGTGGATTGAGACTGTTTTAACCCATCCTATTTTCCTAGATTTTTCGTACATTCCCTTTAGACACAATGAGCAAAAGATCTAGGAGAAACACTGTCGTTTCCTCCTCCTCCTCCCCTTTTGACCCTAATAGGTTCATAAATAGTGATGCAGAAAAACGATTTGAGGGCTATGTAGAGGGTAGGAACATTATCCTTGAGAGAGGCTTTAGCCCCGTCCCTGAGGTGCAGCCAAATTTAGTGAATAATATCGTTGAGCGGGGTTGGGGCCACTTTGTTCGTCATCCTGAGCCTGGGGTAGCACCAGTGGTGAGAGAGTTTTATGCCAATATGGAAGAATCCTCTTCTTCATCGTTTGTTCGGGGACACTTTGTCCCTTTTGACTCTAAAACCATCAACAGATTTTATAGACTACCCGACATTGAGAGGGACGGATACAACACATACCTTCTTGGTCATTTAGATGTTAATGAGGTCATCCAGACGGTATGTAGGCCAGGGCTGAGTGGGTTCTGAACGGCGGGGAGGTTGTGAGATTTAAGACCACCAACTTGTTTGTAGATTACAGGGCTTGGCACACTTTTCTATGTGCCAAGTTGATGCCTGTGGCGCATCTCAGCGACGTTACGAAGAGTCGCGCCATCCTCTTATTCGCCATCGCCACAGGCCGCTCGGTGAACGTCGGTCAGGTCATTCATGAGTCCATGCGCCACATTCGCAGGCGTAGCACGACAGTGGAGCTCGGGCATCCATCATTGATTACTGCCCTTTGCCGAGCCGCTGGTGTCGTATGGGACGCCTAGGAGGAGTTGGTCCACCTTGGTGCGATTATCGACAATAACTTCATCAGCCGATACCGAAGGCCTGGACCACAGGGTGCACAACCCGCTCTTCCCATTCCTGAGCAGCCAGAGCAACCCGAGCATCAGAAGCAGGAGGTTCCACCTCCCACAGTCGAGGAGCAGTTGCAGCAGCTGCTCATGGAGTTCCAGAGTCACCAGCGTGATTGCCAGAGAGAGCGACGCAGGGATCGATGTCATTTCCTCTACACCACGAGCATGTATGCACATTCTTATCAGTGTCAGGTGGCTTCTCGTTCGGGTCAGCCTTTGCCGCCACCTTTACCACCGTACGAGTCACCTGAGGACGAGGACGAGTGATGCCCTGCCACCTTCCTTTTGTACACGGTTGTTTCTTTCCCCCTCATTCTTATTTTTCATTGTATTTGTTCTCATTTTTGTCTGTATTTCTTATTTATTTTACATTGAGGACAATGTAATTTTTAAGTTTGGGGGTGGAGTATTTATTTTTGGTCTGTAATTAATTGTTATATTTTCTTTGACCATATCTGGATTATCTGGTTTATTATTGTGATTATCTTCATTTTATCATTTTGGATCAAATTTTTTTAGTTTCATTGAAATTTGGGTTGAATGTGATTTCTGTCTGAGTTGTTTTTCTTTGAGGGTGTTGTTATGATTATGACAGCTGAAGAGGATACCTAATTTCAGAAATCAGGTAAGTCATTCTGTGCAATAATAATTAAAGACAGGATTCAAGATAGTTTGATTTTATTTCATGAATCTTTTGCACCATTTGAGCACGTAGTCTCCTGTCTTAGTTTGGCGAGCTTAGAATAGAGTTATGTGATCTAGGTCTTGTTGTCACCTCGAAAGGTTTAGGGATTGGTTTGATGGTTAATCTGCATGATAGTTAGTAATGTTACACTTAGGAGAAAATTATGTCATATCTTGCATGTTAGTGAAAAGAAAAAAAAAAGAATGAATGAAAGAAAAGAAAAAAAAAATGATGAGCTGAATAAAGGAAAATTGAATTAAGGTCAAAAAGAGCTACCCCTGTTGTGATCAGTTAGGCCAACCAGAGAAAACTCGGGTTAAAGGTCCCTGCAATAGGTGTGTGAAAGCTAGTGACCACCATTAATGACGATTGTGAAAAAGCTCAAAGTTTGGGGGTTGTGCACCCTATTTAGGCACCCTAGTGGCATATTACCATCTTGAGTGTAGAAAGGCTTGATGATTGGAACTTAGACCAGAGTAGGGGGAAAACGAGCGAAGGGTTGCATAAAACTGTTCCGGGCTTAAAGGATTAAGATAGGAAGGACTAGACACACACACACGTGAGAGAGGAATGAAATAAATGAGGCGTATCTTGATGAATGTGTTGGATTATTAATGTTTCAGTGTGATTTATCTGTGATTTGAAATTCCTGAGGCAAGAGTCATTAGAAATACTCCCTCAATTATTTTTATGGACAGACTATTTTGATTCTTACTTTGCTCGGGACTTGCAAATGCTTAAGTTTGGGGGTATTTGATAGCGCAATTTATTGAGCTATATTTTATACTATTTTGATGTTAGTCTTGAGGTTTATTTGGCCGATTTTATGTCTATTTGGTTTTGTTTTGAAGGAATCAAGCATTTCAATGGAAATTGATGTTTTTGAAGAATACCGGTAATTATGGAGAAAAAGAATTGACCCAAGAGAAGAAATTTACAGATGAAGACAAGGTTCAAGGCTTCCATCCAATAGGGCATCGTCGAGACGCCCCATAGATAGCGTCTCAAAGCTGGCCCCTTCAGCAGATCGCGCGTATTCGAGGCAGCGTCGAGACGCTACCTCCACAGCGTCTCGACGCTGCGGCACTTCCCGCAAAAATTAGGGCATGCATCGCCACACTGTCGCGCAGAATAGACAGTATATATTCTTTGCGATGCTGCAGTTCGGGGGGGAGCCTTTTTGGAGAGAGAAAAACGACCAGAACAGAAAAGGGACCAAGAAGACTTGATTTTGGGAGCTTGGATCGTGACGGGAACGCGCGGAAATCACGGCTAGCGAGTTTAAACTTTCTCCCTTGTTTCTTGTACTGATTTTAGCATGTATTGGACTGATTTTGCTTGTATTTTAGAGACCATGTGTAGCTAAATTTTGTTTCTTAGGGGCTTGATGTAGCCATTAGATTGTATAATTTAAGGATTTTTTTTAGGACGTTTCGTAACGCGTTTCATTTATGCAATTGTATGCTTAGTGCTTATAATCTCTTGATCACAGATTGTATGTTCTTGTTTCTGAACTAATTGCTCGGGAGAGGGTAGTTTAGATTAGACTTTCAATTGCATGACTTAGGTGATTCTATAATCAGGAGATTTGAGATTGCTTGAGAAACCGTTGTAAGGATTGTTCTTTAATGCTTATGCTTGTTGTTGAAATTAGATAGGGATATCAATTTATTAATTTGCATAAAGAATTAATTGTACTCGGGAGAGGCTTTTAATAATTATTAAATCCTTGGTTTATGAAATCGTTACGTGTTCGTTCATAATTATTCTTTGAATTAATTCATGCATCTAATAGGTGAAATCAATTCCCTAAGACTTTTCTCCATTGAGTTTCCAACATTTTTTATTGCTTTGAGTAGTTTTTCATTGATTTGCATATTTCTCGATATTTTTCTCTAAATAAAATTGGGCGAATATACCTTTAGTAATTAGGGGGACTAGAAAACCAATCCAGTGGACGACATTCGATTTTAAATCACTATATTATAACTTGGGCCCGTACACCTGCGGTTAGCAATTTGCGTATCACAAACACATCAATTTTCTTCCCTAAATTAATGGAAAATGTCTCAAACGGTCGTTTTGGAACAACTTCAAACTTCAAGGGTTAAAATGAAACTTTTGAAACTTCAGGGGTATAATTGAAACCAAATATCATAATTCAGGGGTATTTTTTAATAATTTAACCTTGAAGTATTCACACATGAAATTGAATTTACAACTTCTCAATAATGAAAATAATGAAGTGACTTTTCCCATATTATTCTTATATTTAACGCTCTCTATTTATCTAGGGGTGTAAAAAATTCAGGTCGGGTCGGTTGTACGGACAAACCGACCCGACCAAAAAAATGTCGGTTGTACGGAAAACCCAACCCGACAAACCCGAACCGGTTGGGTCGGGTCGGTCACGTTTCTTTGATCAAATAAAGAAAGAAGAGGGGGAGACGCGCGATTACCTTTCTTTTTTTTTTTTTTTTGAAAATATGATTACCTTTCTTTTGATCAAATAAAGAAAAAGAGAGGAGGAAGAGGCAACTGAGAGAGAGGGGGAGGCGGCGACTGAGACAGAGGGGGAGACGGCGAACGGTGGAGGAGACGACGACGGCGACGGCGACTGAGAGAGAGGAGGAGGCGGCGACTGAGAGAGAGGGGCAGGCGGCGACTGAGACAGAGGGAGAGACGGCGAACGGTGGAGGAGAGGCGACAGCGACTGAGAGGGGGAGGCGTTCGTTAACAGAGAGAAGGGGGGAGGAAAAGAGGCGGAAAAGTGAACCCTAAAAGCGGAAAACGTAAAAGAGCTGAAAACGTAAAAGGCGGAAAGTACTCGGTTCGGTTCGGTTCGGTCTAAATATATGTAAAAACCGAACCGAACCGATTCGGTTCGGTTCGATTTTTTCATCCCTATATTTATCTATTTTCCAAAATAGCAGGTCAATATATTAGGCATATACTTTAGTATACGTGAATTATGAAAAGTGCAAGTATGCACCTGTCCATATTATTAAAGAACCTCAAGGAGATAAAGAGAGATAGGTATAGGAGGTGTGAAATAGTAAAGGTTTATTGGAACTCATCAATCTTAGGTTTATTTAAGTCATTGTATTTAGCAACAATAATTCGTCTACATAATTATTCAAAAAAAAAAATCATCTACATAAGTGTAAAAAAAATAAGGCGATTTAAGAAAAAGCTCGATATGTTTTCGACAATTTACTAAAACTTTAAAAAGTGTGTGTGGGTTTAAAAAAAAGTTGAAGAGAAATAAGGAATTAAGGTTCATTTGATAATTTTTTCATTTTTTTCCTTATTTTTTTTAATAAAGAAAAACATAATAATTGTTTGTTGTTCTTTCTTTTATTTTACGGAAGATAAAAACATGTTTCGGTAACCATTTTTGTTTTCTTTCTCTAAAATTTTAAATTAAAAATAAAAATTTTTAAATAAAAATAAAAATTTAAAATTAGATATTAATTTTTTTTATATTATATATATTTTTAATATCTATTATGCATTTTATAAGCCAACAACGATAAAATAGTGCTTTTATTTATGTATTTGAAAATATTGGGAAAAAAAGCCAATAAATAAAGAATTAGAAAAAATACATTTTTAGTCTCTGAGGTTTGGATTAGGTTTCATTTTGGTCCCTGAGTTTTCAAACTCAACAATTTAGTCTCTGAGGTTTGAGAAAATGAGCAATTTGGTCCCTGCCATCCGTTTTGCTGTTAAATCTAACCAGCTGCTGATGTGACACTATTATTTTAATTAAAAAATTAATTTTTAATTTTTTAAAATAAAAATATATTAAAATAATAAAACTATTATTATTTTTAATTTATTTTAGGGAAAAATACACTTTTGGTCCCTGTGGTTTGGTTTAGGTTTCGTTTTGGTCCCTGAGGTTTCAAACTCAACATTTTAGTCCCTGAGGTTTGCATTTAGTAGCATTTTGGTCCCTCCATCCAGTTTTCCGTTAAAAACTAATGGTTTGCTGACGTGGCACCTATTTTTAAATAATTTTTCAAATTTTAAAATAAAAGAAATATTAAATTAATTAAAAAATTATTATTTCATTTTTTTCTCCATTTCTCTCTGCCCTTTCTTCCCCTTCTTCCTCCAGCTCTCCATCGCCGGCCGCTTCTTCTTCTAGCTCTCCGTCGGCGGCCACCACCGGCGAACTCTTTTTTTTTTTTTTTTTGCTTTCTTCTCTTTTTTTTTTTTTTTTTGCTTTCTTCTCTTTTTTTTTTGTGGTCACCGTCTGTTTCTTCCCCAAGCCGATCTCTCTCTAACTCTCAGTCTTTCTCTTCTCTCGAGAGTTTTTCCAGATCTGTGCATAGTAGACAAATGGATTGAAGAGTTTTCCAGATCTGGGTTTTTCAAGATCGGTCTCTCCCTCATGGCCCACCATCACTCTCACGCACGCCCGCCCAGATCTCACCGTCTCTACCTCTCACATCGCGCCAGTGGAACGAGCTTCGACTACGACAGCGATGGCGGCGCGAGGAGCACGAACGGAAGGAGTTTCATTTTTTTTTCTTACAGGCGTGAGGAGCACGCCCGCCGTCCAGATCTCACCGTCTGGACGGTGACGGGAGGAGCACGAACGGACTGGAACGAACCCAGATCTGACGTCGTCTCCATCTCCAACGATCTCTCTTTCCGTCTCCAGCGTCTCTCTCTCCGTCGTCACCAGATCTGGTAGATCTATCTCTCTTCGTAGCTCGTTGGAAGAAGAAGAGATGAGGGGGAAGAAGAAGAAAACAGGAAAAAAAAAAAAGTTGTTGCCGACGGCCGGCGAGCGGCGGTTGCCGGCGGCTGTTGGTGGTGTGAGCTGTGAGGAAGTGAGGAAGGTTGAAGAAGAATAAGGAGGGTGGGTGGTGAAGCGGTTGAAGAAGAAGAAAGAAAAAAATTAAAAAGAATTAAAAATATATTTAAAATTAATATTTTATTATTTTTATTTTAACAAATGAAAAAATAATTTTTTTAATAAAAAAAATAGATGTCACGTCAGCGATCTGTTAAAATCTAACGGAAAATTGGATGGAGGGACTAAAATGCTACTAAATGCAAAACTCAGGGACTAAAATGTTGAGTTTGAAACCTTAGGGACCAAAACGAAACCTAAATCAAACCTCAGGGACCAAAAGTGTATTTTTTCCCTTTATTTTATTTCTTTTTATTCTTCTCTCTCCCACCTTCTTCTTCTTCCTCCTCCTTTTACTATTTCTTCTTCTTCAACAATCAACCTTCCCTCCATGGCCGGTGGTCGGTGGCCGCCGCCGCAGGTGAATTTTTTTTTCTTCTCTTCTTCTCCTTCTCTCACTCTCTCTCTCCCTCATCTTCTCTGTCGCCGGCGACCATTCCTCTGTTTAAAAAAAACAAAGAAAGAGAGAAGAGGGTTTCCCCCTTCGAAACCAGCTGGAACGAAGGGTCCCCTACGTTCCAGCTAGTTTCAAAGGGGAAAACCCCCTTCTTTCTTTCTTTTTTTTTTTTTTTGAACAGAGGAATGGTCGCCGGCGACAGAGAAGAAGAGGGAGAGAGAGAAGAAGATGATGAGTGAGAGTGCGGAGCGCCAGCGAGAGTTTTGGTTTTTTTTTTTTAAAAAAAAAGAGAAGGACCTTCAAAACCAGCTGGAACGAAGGGGAAAACCCCCTTCTCTTTTTTTTTTTTTTTTTAACAGAGGAATGGTTGACCGGCAACAGAGAAGAAGAGGGAGAGAGAGAAGAAGATGATGAGTGAGAGAGCGGAGCGCCGGCGAGAGTTTTGGTTTTTTTTAAAAAAAAAAAAGAGAAGGGGGTTTCCCCCTTCGAAACCAGTTGGAACGAAGGGGGTTTCCCCCTTCTCTCTTTTTTTTTGTTTTTTTTTTTTAACAGGGGAATGGATGCCGACGACAAAGAAGAAGAGGGAGAGAGAGAGAAGGAGAAGAAAAGAAAAAACAAAAAAAAAAAAAGTCGGTGGCGCGTGGCGGCCGCCGGCGAGCGGTTGTCGCCAGACACTAGCCACCGACCATGGAGGGAAGGTTGATTGTTGAAGAAGAAGAAATAGTATGAGGAAAAAGAAGAAGAAGGTGGGAGAGAGAAGAATAAAAAGATATAAAATAAATTAAAAATAATAATAGTTTTATTATTCTAATATATTTTTATTTTAAAAAATTAATAATTAATTTTTTTAAATTAAAATAATAGTGTCACGTCAGTAGCCGGTTAGATTTAACGACAAAATGGATGGCAGGGACCAAATTGCTCCTTATCTCAAACCTTAGGGACTAAATTGTTGAGTTTGAAAATTCAGGGACCAAAATGAAACCTAATCTAAACCTCAAGGACTAAAAGTATATTTTTCCCTAAAGAATTTGATTTTGCTATATTGTTCTAAAAAAATTATATATTTTTGGAAAAGTCTCTTGAAAAAACAAACGAGAAACATAAAATGCTATCATATCAAATGTTCATACTTTTAAAAATTTGAAAATAAAAAACAATAAACATAAACGTGATAGTGAAGGCCCCGTTTGATAACCATTTGATTTTTGGTTTTGACTCATAAACACTACTTCTTCCTACAAGTTTCTTTGTTTTTCTAAAACCCTTCTTTCCATGTTTCTAAAAACCAATCAAATTTTTGAAAACTAAAACAAGTAGGCCCGGTTTGATAACTATTTCGTTTTTGGTTTTTGGTTTTTGAAAATTGTGATTGTTTTCTCTCAATCTTCCTACAATGGTTTTCATATTTGTTAAGGAGACATTTGAGTTTCTAGCGAAATTCCAAAAACAAAAACAAGTTTTTGAAACTACTTTTTTTTTTTGTTTTCAAAATTTGGCTTGGTTTTTGAAAACATGGGAAAGGATGTAGATAAAAAAAAAAACACAAAGAAGCTTGTGGGTAAAAATAGTGTTTATAGGCTTCATTTTCAAAAACCAAAAACCAAAAACGAAATGGTAGGCCCCGTTTGATAACCATTTGCTTTTTGGTTTTTGGTTTTTGAAAATTAAGCCTATAAACACTGTTACAACCCATAAGTCTACTTGTTTTGTCATCTACCATCTTCCCATATTTTCAAAAACTAAGTCAAATTTTGAAAACTAAGGCCCCGTTTGATAACCATTTGGTTTTTTGTTTTTGGTTTTTGGTTTTTAAGCTTATAAACACTACTTCCAACTCTAAGTTTCTTTGGCTTTTCACCTACCTTCTTCCCATGTTTTCAAAAACCAAGCCAGTTTTTGAAAACTAAAAAAAGTAGGCCCCGTTTGATGACCATTTGGTTTTTAGTTTTTGGTTTTTGAAAATTTGGCTTATTTTCTTCCAATTTTCCAACCATAGTTTTCATATTTGCCAATGACACATTTGAGTTCCTAGCCAAATTCTAAAAACAAAAACAAGTTTTTGAAAACTACTTTTTTTAGTTTTCAAAATTTGCTTGGTTTTTAAAAACAAGGAAAGAAAAGTATTAGCAAAACATAGAAACTTGTAGGTGGAAGTATGATTTATAAGCTTAATTTTCAAAAACCAAAAACCAAAAACCAAATGGTTATCAAACGGGGCCGTAGTTTTCAAAAACTTGTTTTTGTTTTTAGAATTTGGTTAGGAATTCAAGTGTGTCTTTAACAAAAATGAAAACCATGGTGAGGAAATTTAAAGAAAACAAGCTTAATTTTCAAAAACCAAATAGTTATCAAACGGGGCCTAAAAATTAGTTTCCAAAAACTTGTTTTTGTTTTTGAATTTGGCTAAGAATTCAAGTCTATGTTTAACAAAAATGCAAGCCCTCATGGCTTTGCTTTTGGTTCACCCCAAAAGACCTCCATACCAATGGAGATACTTGTCCTCTCTTATATACCCATGATCATCCCCTTATCTAGCCAATGTGGTGTAGGGAATAAAAGTCCCCACGCAGCGGAAGCGCATCGAAAGGACCTTACGCCGTATATTAATTAACATTAAAATACCGTTACGAAAAGGCAAAATAAACTTTAAACATGCTTTAAAGTTGCTGGAAAATAGCTATAAACATGCTGAAAAATAAATCTAAACTTATTTTCATGCTTTTCTAGAGAAACGAGAAAGAACCGTTACAAACCTTCGTTGTAGACTTGACCGTTCTTCGCCAACGATGCTCCAACGACCGAAAACGCAGCAACTCCCTCTTGATTTCTTTGCTGAAAATTTCTTCTTCAAAGACACAATAACCACAGAGGTTACACCGGTATGTCTCTAAGTCTAGGAGGCAAAAGACTTGTGGGAGTCTTTCTCTAAGAGGGAGGCTAGAGAGAATTCTATGGTCTTGTCTTGTGAGTCTAAGAGCAAGAGAAGAGTAGTGAACCAATTAGGTCTAGTGTTCTATTTATAGAAGAGAGGTCATGAATAAAATATTCAATTAAATCAATCTTTTCCAAAATTGATTCAATCTTTATTCCTTTTTAATCAATCCAAGATCAATCAATTCCATAATTGATTAATCTTTTCCACAAATGACTAATTACTTCCATAAGTGATTAGATCATTTCCATAAATGATTAATCACTTCCTTAAGTGATTAATTATTTCCATAATTGATTAATTCCCGGCTAATGAATTCTTTAATTAATTAACCATCAATTAAATATCACATATTTAATTTCCGGCCTTGAATTAATTTATTTTGCCCAAATAGATTTTAGGCCTTAAAATTAATTAATTCATATTTGAACTCTTTCAAACTTCCATAAATTTATTGTGACTCAAATTTATATTAATATTTGAATTTCTTCAAATATTAATTTCTCTCATAATAATATATCAATATATATTATATTGTTTCCCTTAGTAAATTGAACACTTTCAATTTACATTTATTACTTAGTTGCCTCAAATTACTTTATGAGCTACCAGTGGGACCTAATGGACCTGCAGATCAGAAGCTCCAACGATGTGAGATTAATTGGTCAAACTCATTAACCAAATTAATCAATATTCGTTAACTGTGTGTACATTCCACTATAGACTCACAGTTGCACTCTTCTCACTGCAGACATATTTTCTGTGTCCACGGATATAGACCAATATCGACTAGTTAGTCCTTCACGAGTGTCCGTAACACCAGCTGGGTCAAATTACCGTTTTACCCCTGGGTTACTTCTATTTCCTTAAGTACCAGTTCTCCTCTAATGAACAACCTGTTTGTGGTCCAACCATCAAACAGAAAACCCTCTCGTGCCATTGAGAGGGTAGGGCCCTTTGTTCAAGACTCGAAGTGACCACTTAAGGGAACACTCATCTGCTTCCCTAAAGTCGGGAAGGAGTGAATTCCATCTTGTACGATTATGTTCCCAGCTCCCCACTCGGTCTTGTCCCCAAAATGGTAGGCTTATTGAGTCGGCGTATTGGCCACTCTCACCCATACAAATCAAAGGACAATCCCTCATGAGCAGGAGTCCATAATCAACTCAGGATTAAGACCAAGTTGTCTAGGTCGTCCTAGTGAAATAGAAAACCAACTAGTTAACGGTGTTATAACAAGTGGTTACTATTTCGCAGTCCGGTCTTTTGCAAACTCATTGCATAGGATACCCCCACTCGCATGTCTCCTACACGAACGCGTTGGATCATAGCGTTTGTATCAAATACAAAGTGGGTCTTATCCATAGTGTCACCAGGATAAGGCACTCAGTCTTATCCCTATACTATAGACCATTTAGGCTGTTTCTTGAACAATGATCCCCATATGTCGCTACATATAGTTCAAGACTCATATTACAGCCTAGGATGTCTAGTTTATTGGATTAGGGTTATTTTAGGCAAAGACAAATATAAAATAACTAATAATAAAAATATATCAATATTATTTCATTAATATCCGGTCAACGGTTACATTCACTATCTACGAGTTTTAGGGCATAAAACCCAACATGTGGGACTTTGGTCGCACTCCCAACAAAAACCATGGTATGAAAATTAGAAGAAAACAAGCATAATTTTCAAAAACCAAAAACAAAAAACCAAATGGTTATCAAATGAAACCTAGTTTTCAAAAACTTGTGTTTTGTTTTTTGAATTTGGCTAGGAACTCACAAATGTCCTTGACTAAGATAAAAACTATGGTAAGAAAAGTGAGAGAAAACGAGACTAATTTTCAAAAACCAAAAACTAAGGCCCCGTTTGATAACCATTTGATTTTTGGTTTTTGGTTTTTGAAAATTAAGCTTATAAATCCTACTTCCACCTTCAAACTTCTTTGTTTTTCTAATACCTTTCTTTCCTTGTTTTTAAAAATCAACCAAATTTTGAAAACTAAAAAAAGTAGTTTTCAAAAACTTATTTTTGTTTTTAGAATTTGGCTAGAAATTCAAATGTGTCATTGACAAAGATGAAAACCATGGTAGGAAAATTGGAAGAAAACAAGCTTAATTTTGATAAACCAAAAACCAAAAACTAAAAACCAAATGGTTATCAAACGGGACCTAAATGGTTATCAAACGGGGTCGAAAACTTTTTCATTTATCCAATCCATTCCCATATGAAAGAGGAGTAGAAGTCCTAATGTACTCAAATATATAAATAAATAAAGTTCAAATAATATGATGAATAATTATTGTAAAAAATATGACGTTGAAGATGAGAAAGAAAAAGAAAAAGTGTGGTAGAGAACTTTTATTGCTGTAAAGACAGCATAAAACGTGTGGACCAATTTCCGATGTCGGAATGAAGATATTTCTACACTTTTAGATAGCTTTTAAATTTCCCATTTAACGGTGGAAATATTTCTATCAAGACTCATATATTCAAATTTTCATCTCTTAACCAAAAACTTTCCAGCGTCTTTTTTGAGAAAAAAAAAATTCAAATATTGCGAACAAGAGTATGAAACCGTTTAAAATATCTTTTAGTTTAAATGTTTTTCAAGAATGCATTTTATTTTAAACATTTTCTATAAAAATTGTTTAGTGTTTTTCTACCCAAGTTGTTATATACTTAAAAAAAATTTACTTTCAAGTGTTTCCTTCAAAATGGTTTATTTTTCAATCTCATATATATATATATATATATATATATATTTTTTTTGACCAAAAGATTAGAGGATCAAATCCCTCACCCCACATGTTGTCAAGGAAAAAAAAAAGAAAACTTTTAGACATTCTTCATGTACATACAAACTTTTATAATTATTTAATAGAAACGTGACATGAGTACACTTTTTTGTTCGCATGTAAATTGTTTTTTTTTCCTTTTCTTTTGTTTTTTTTTTTTTTTGGTGAAAATGAGCATAACTCAACAACAGTTGACATGTATTCCTTTTATTGAGATTGAAAGTGTAAATCTACAAACTCACACATTTGTTGTATTGAAAAAAATATATCGTTTTTTTTAATCAATTGTAAATGGATAAGTGTTGCCAACGTGACCATAACTCAATTGACATAAAACTTGTACTCATGACCAACAGGTCCGTGATTCAAATTCCCCACCTCATATGTAGTCAAGAAAAAAAAGGACAAATGTTTGAAACTATAGGTAAAAAAAAAAAATCTTAACTTTTAACTAAATATATTTTTTTAATGATAGATAAAAAAAAGGTAAATATTAAGATTAGAAGTTAAAGCTAAAATAGGATGTTTAAGGGTTCGTTTGGAATACATTTTAATTTAAATGTTTTTCAAGAATGCATTTTTTAAAAAATATTTTGTATAAAAATTGTTTAAAATTTAAACACTCATATGTTTGGTTGCATTTACTCACAAATGTTTTTATACACAAGTTATTGTTTACTTAAGAAGTCTTTTTGAAGAAGTTGGTTTCAAGTGTTTCTCTCAAAATGGTTTATTTATCAATCTCATTTTCTAATAAGTCATTTTTAGTAGTTGTCAAACACTAGAATTTTTTTCAAAATGATTTATTTTCAAAATTAAACACTTGAAAAGTTAAACCAAACACACCCTAAATTTCAAAACTAAAATCAATTATTTGCCAACACAAACATTGCATAACGATTAAAATATTTATAATATATGGCAAACACTCCTTTACTCCTTTCTTGGTGAAAGTTTAAATTTTTATTCCACATTGTATTAAAATTAAAAAATTTATGGGAGAAAAAAGAATATTCATTATATATTATGGTTGTGAGTGGTCGAATGTAGTGGCAAAAACGTAATAATTGAGAAGAGTAAGGTTTATAGTGAACGGCCTACGTGTTCAATAGTCTTCCTTGAACATCATTTTTATCCCAATTTTGAAGCAAATGGGGAAACAATACCATTTGGTAATAAATGGGTTTCATCGCCATCGTTGATTAGTGAAGCTTCATCCCAATTTATGAACTCAATTACCCTGCTCTTCGACCTTGGCTTCTGGGTAATTGTATTTCTTCTTAAATTCCTTCTCTCAACTGTTTTTGTTACTCTTTTTCTCTTGAACCTTCATTCAAGGTCAGTGATGTTTGTATTTTAGTCTCAATTAAGCGAGCCCTGATGCTAATTCTCAATTGTTTCTCTTGTTTCTGAACTGAAATCATAGTTGTGGCTTGATTTTTTTAAAATTATTATCTCAGATTGCTGTTTCCCCTCTTTGATTCAACTGGTATTCACTTTTGAGCTGTTTCAATCTTTTTTCCCTCCCTTTTTGTTGCTTTTGCTTGAGAATATGCAGATCTCGCCCTTGCTTTCGACTCCACAATCTTTTTCTTTACTGTTTTTATGCCTTTTCATGTTGTTGGCTGGCGAGGGCAAAATGTTTCCCCCCCCTTTTCATGCTTTTTCTACTTCAGGCAAAGTTCATAGTTCAAGATTTTGTGTATGAGAGAGAGAGGGAAAGGGTTTTTCTTGCCCCCATGGAGCTGCTCCGTTGGCTAAGGCTTGTGTGTTCAAATCTTTGGGTTTGCCTAGATGTCTGCAGAGTCTCAGCCTTGGGGCGGGCGCAAACTCTTTTTAAAATAGAGAGGGTTTTCATATAATATTTGGTTACTTTCCATTTCTTTTTTGAAACAAAACATCTGATGCCAGTTTCCTCTAGGATAGAGCATATACTTTGGGAAGAATATGATTCTTGCTAGTTCTCAAAAGGATGGAGAAGTGATAATCATGGAATTCTATGAATACTCATGTCTGTATTGTATATAGTAGATAAAAGCTGTTTTCCAATTGGTTTTTGTTTATATTCATTCACATACAGAGATTGATTTGTGCAGGGCTGCCTGAGTAAACATGATCATTAAAATTATATGCTCGTGGATAAGGGTAGTAGCCTAATGTGTAACTTTGAACTGTCCTTATCGTATAATGCCATAGGCGACTTAAGCTGAAACAAACTATTCTTGGATTTTTCTGATCACAATATGTAGCTTAAGACTCTTTATTGCTTCGAAATCTTATGTCGTAGCACAGAAATCCAATCTTACACTTTCTTCTTCTATAATGCTTACCTTCATTCTCTATTTTTTTGGTTATAGGTTACATCAGACGTCCTAGGCTACGTTTTCTTGGAATCTTGAAAGGAAACTATTGTTCGCGAATTATGGAAGTAACACAGGTTATTTTGCTGGAAAAAGAAGTGAACCTATAATAAGTTTGAGATCATTTTTCTTTAACAAAAGTGTCCTGTATTACTCTGGGGTCAATCTTGTGCTGGAAATATAATCTCCAATGCAAGAACCTTCAAGAAAGAAAGTTCCAAATCAATCTCATAGGTTTTATGAACAACCACAGCAAGAACCTGGATCCTATTACTGGCCTCCTATCAACCAACAAGGCTTGTATTCTGACGATGTAATCGAACAAAATCACTTACCATCTGAGGCTTTCAAGCAGTACTGCAACCTTGAGTCGTCCTCAGGAACTAGTAGTTTCCCTCATCAAAATTCTTCCTCTACTGCTAGCTTCGCATCAAATGGAAGCCCTTCTTCACACCAAGAGTGCCATTCATACCCGCTAGACCCCTATTATTCTCCTGACAATGGATCACCTGTCAGTAGATCTTGCTTGACAGATGAAGCTGCTGATGACTTAAGGCACAAGATCAGGGAATTGGAGACTGCAATGCTGGGACCTGATGCAGATAGGCTTGACATCTATTCCGTCACTAATCCAGTCAATCCTGTAGCACCTGTGCAGGAAGCAGGGTGGAATGATGTGGCTGAGATAATCTCTAGAAAGGATTTGAAAGAGTTGCTTTGTGCTTGTGCACGAGCGATTGGAGAAAATGATATGTTGACTGGAGAATGGTTGGTGTCAGAATTACGTGGAATGGTTTCGGTTTCTGGTGAGCCGATCCAGCGCTTAGGAGCTTACTTGTTAGAGGCACTTGTTGCAAGGACAGCCTCTTCAGGTAGTTCTATCTACAAAGCCCTAAGATGTAAAGAGCCTATAGGTTCTGAACTGCTCTCATACATGCACATTCTCTATGAAGTTTGCCCTTATTTCAAGTTTGGGTACCTATCAGCAAATGGGGCAATTGCTGAAGCCATAAAAGGTGAAAATAGAGTTCACATCATTGATTTTCAGATAGCACAAGGAAATCAGTGGATCACATTGATGCAAGCTCTTGCCAATCGGCCTGGAGGGCCCCCAAAGATTACTATTACAGGCATAGATGATTCTACTTCAGCTTTTGCTCGAGGAGGGGGGCTCGAGATTGTAGGAAAAAGGTTGTCGATTTTGGCAGAGTCATTAATGGTACCCTTTGAGTTCCATGGGATTGCTGGCTCTGCTTCTGAAATTCAACGTGAAGATCTAAAAGTTCAACCAGGTGAGGCCATTGCTGTGAATTTTGCCATGGTGCTGCACCATATGCCAGATGAAAGTGTTGGCAGTCAGAATCACAGGGATCGAATTTTGCGGTTGGTCAAGAGCTTGTCTCCAAAAGTTGTGACCCTTGTTGAGCACGAGTCAAACAACAATACAGCTCCCTTTTTTCCCCGTTTCCTCCAGACATTGAAATATTATACTGCTATTTTCGAATCCATAGACGTGACTCTTCCAAGAGAGCACAAGGAGCGGATCAATGTGGAGCAGCACTGTTTAGCTCGGGACATTGTTAATATAGTGGCATGTGAGGGAGCTGAAAGAGTCGAACGACATGAACTTCTCGGAAAGTGGAGATCAAGGTTCTTCATGGCGGGGTTTAAGCCACATCCTCTAAGCCCTTTTGTCAATGCTACCATTGAGGCACTGCTAAAGAACTACTGTGACAAGTACACACTTGAAGAAAGGGATGGAGCTCTATATCTCGGCTGGTTGAATCAAAATTTAGTTACCTCTAGTGCTTGGATTTGACACCCTCGTAGTTGTAAAATGCATGTTCCCACTTCAAAACCTATGAAAATATGTTGTTATTGATGATCTTTTTGATGATTTTATGGAAACTGATTGCTGTAGTTACTATATGCATTAGATAGAATGCAAAATAAGAAGAGTTCTTCGCTAATACTTATATTTCCAGTATTTGAATTACATTGTAAAGATACATCTTCTGTGTAACAAATAATACCAGGCGGTTCATATCATATTTGTACATGTATTGACTGAGAAGTTAGAACTAAGGCAGTTAACCCCAGCATAAGCTCCGACACAACAAAGGGCAAACATAAAAGAACTCTAATATTCCACATATTCACTTTCGTCCTAAACCATCCACATGAAAAGAAAGCAATATAGGATATAAAAAATGGCGGCTGTCTTGTCTTCATGGTTTCACTGAACTGAAACTTATGGCCCTGTTAGTATTCTCCCAATGCTCGGCGGATATGGGTGAGACGAATGGTTTAGCGGAGCAATCTCCATTGGGTGGCTTTCGCTCAAACTCTCTCTTGATCCATGCTGGTTTATACCTCTATTGAGAACACCGAAATAGGTTGGGGCTGAGTTTTCTTGAACCACTTCGAAGTTGAAATTGCCATTTGGAGTTTGGTTTTCAACCAGTTGAGGATGCAATGCCTGCCTGTATTCATTTGATCGATTCTCGCCACCTGTCCCAATCCCAACGCCAAGATCAAGGCTTATGGTGTCACTCTCTTCAAGTCTATACCTTGATGGTGCAATTGTTGATGGGCCTGCGACATCATGGCTACTAGTTTTTGCAGTCGGAACATCGTGATTATGTTTCCCCTCATATGTAGTTATAACAGCTTTTGGGTCATGGGACGCTCTTTCGACATGTTTTCTAACAGGACATCCAACATTTGTGCACTTATAATAACTCCTGCATTATTGGAATTGTCAATAAGGTATCCAAGTATGAGCTAAGAAGCACAAACACTTTAGTTTGGCTAACGTGTCCGTGTTGGACACGTGTTGGACACGTATCGGACACTTGTGATTTTCTAAAAAAAAAATAATAATAAATAAATAATAAAAAAGAAAAAAAAAGCAACTTATTAATATATAATTTTTTTGGGTTAAATTACCATTTTCATCCCTGTACTTAGAGACTTATTCCATTTTTGTACTTTGAGGCTTATTCCATTTGTCCCTGTACTTTCAAATATTCAATTTTGGTCATGTACTTTCAATAAACCTTAAATTTAGCCCCTACTATAAGTTTATAGTTAACTTTTTCAAAAACAAATTAGTCTATATTAGCATTTCCCATATACATTTTGGAAATATATTCACATTGTGTCTTTTCTGGAATGAAAATTATTGTTATGATTTTATCAATTTCGAAAAAATTAACTTCAAACTAACAATGAGGACTAAATTTAAGATTTATTGAGAATACATAGAGTAAAATAGAACGAGGGTCAAAGTCAGGGACCAAACTGGTATAATATCATCAGAGCAATAGATATGACAACGTCATGACTTAAAAGTATAATACCAGTAACAAGTGTGATAGATATTTAGGAAACATACCTCGGGTTGGGGTTCCCTCTCACTACCTTCTGGCCGTATTTGCGCCAGCGATACCCATCATCCAGTATATCAACCTCACTTAGAGTTTGAACCACAACACGTGGTTCCCTGATTGGCTTAACCATTGGGCAGACGTCGAAACCACCAAGTTCCATTTTCCTGATGAATTTAATTTAACAGTGAACTTATGAACAGTACTGCAGAACACTATGTGTTGCTTTTTCTTTTGCACGATACTAAAGAACATTTTAACTTGTAAATGAGTATACCTCCGCTTTGAGAATATGTCATCGTCATCAACCTCATCATGATTCTTGCATGGCAGAGTTGTTCCTGCACCTTCGGCGATGCTATCATTTGCAGCAAGGGATGGTTCTGAAGTTCCATTTGGCTCAATGGTATGCACTGTCTGAGCATATATGCCGCACGACCTGTCTGAAATGAGAATATAATAGATAAAACAACCATGATTAACACTCTGTAAAAGGGTTAGACTTTTGAAGTATTAGACTGAAACTAAATATACAAGTTTTTCTCTACCATCTTGGCCAGTTAAATGTGAAGGCTTATCAGACCCATCTTCTTGAACATTCACAGAAGCACTGGCAGTATATCGCCGACTTGGCTGAGGCTTAGGATGATCATGTGTACCCTTATAGATAATATCAGTTATCTGTCCATCATGAGAGCGTTCAAAGAGCTTTTTCACTTCACAGGAAGGATGTGTACATTTATAATAACTACGTGGAAATTCACTCCCTTTAACATGCTTCTGTCCATACTTCCGCCAGTTATATCCATCATCAGATAACCTATCAGAAGCTACTGAAATGCCACTGCCTTTTGGATCAGACTGGGGGGGCTGAACCCTGGTACTTGTGTTCATATTATGGTTGAAATCTTCTCCATCAACTTCAGGAACACTAGCCCCTGAGGCAACCGTATCCATCTGGGTGGATCGACTCAAATCATTTGAAATGACATTGATCTCACTTTTAGTCATGGGTGGAGCAGTAAATGGTAGAGGTTGACCTTGAACTTGAACTTCTTTAGATTGTTCACCTTTCCTATGACTCAGATCTGCAGGAACCTTAAAGTAAATGAAAATCATTAGGAAACAAGCACCAAAATTGATAGAATATCACTACACTGTTCCTAGGTTAAACTATAATTCTAGTCTCTACCAAGTACATTCTTTAAACTAACTTACATGGCATTATTAAAGGTTATGTCAACTTTCAGATGATATCACGTGAACTTTTAGTTACTGTTTTAATTGGGTGGTTAAAATCTGAAACTAAATTGATAAAATTTAAAATATAGTGACTAAAATGAAACAAATAAGTACAGGGCAAAAATGTTAAAAGTAGTAAAGTCCAAATACTAAAATTGTATGGAAGTAATAATAAAAAAAAAGTTCAAAAGTCAGAGAAGAATTTGAAAGAATAAAAAATATGTTAGTTTAATGGTTTACAAGGAATTGTCTTAAAATAAAACATTTCCGGCAAGTATGGTTAGATTTTATTATTATTATTATTATTATTATATATATATATATATATATATATAAAAGAAACAATTTCATTGATGTATGAAATTTAAAAAAAAGAAAAAAAAAAAAAAGAAAAAAAAAGAGAGGTTAATCCATGGTCAGAAAATTATTGTATGCAAGTAACTTTGAGCCAGTACTGATGTTTTTTTTTTTTTTTTTTTTTTTTGAAGCAAAGCCAGTACTGATGTTTGAAGTTTGTGCTTAGCGAACATTTTGCTTGATATTAACCAATGAGATCCCTGTCCAAATCAAAGATCCATTATGTGGTCTTATGGAAAAGTAAAAGTTTGAATGAAGAACATCCCTTATAGACTCCTACCGATATATTTTTGCCATAACCAAGACTTATCAATCACTCTTGACTTGTGTAATAATAATTAAACTAAATATATCAAATAGTCCCCCAATCTTTAGGTTTTTCTCAATTTGGGCCTTATTATTATTATTATTATTTTGTTATTTTGCTTTTTGACAGGAAACAAAAACCATTTCAATAATCTAAAGCCCTAACTATGAATAATTACAAAAAACACCTTCAATAGGTCATGAGGGTCGATAAGCTATAGTTACAAAAAGGTGGACATAGTTTACTCCAAGATAAATCAAGAAAAGATATTCACACAATAAAAGTATGAATGCTTTGATGCTTATCTATGAAGACATGAGCATTTCTTTCCAAATTTGGTCCTTAATGTTTGAAAATTCTTATTTTACCCTCGCTATATTGGCAATTCTCAATCAAATCATTTGTCTTCACTCCACATATCTCCACCATGGTATGATATTGTCCACTTTGTGTATAAGCACTCATAGCTTTGCTTTTGGTTCCACCCAAAAGATCTCATACCAATGGAGATAGTTGTCCTCCCTTATATACCCATAATCATCCTCTTGTCTAGTCAATGTGGGACTTTGGTCGCACTCCCAACAAACCAAGTACCACCGAGCCTCCCCTCAAATAGTCATCCATCGGAGTATACCGCCTACTTAGAGCTCAACCATGGACCTTTACCTTGACTATTAAGGCTCACAACTTCTTTGTTCGGCACCCGGGGATTCCACCCGACACGGCTATGCTCGGAGGCATGGCTCTGATACCACTTTGTTAGGTACAACAGACACTCCATATATCTCCACAATAGTATGATATTGTCCACTTTGGACATAAGCACTCATGACTTTGCTTTTAGTTCCACCTAAAAGACCTTATACCAATGGAAATAGTTGTCCTCTCTTATATACTCATGATCAACCCCTTGTCTAGCTAATGTGGGACTTTGGTCGCACTCCCAACACCTTCCATAAAAAATATATTTCTAAAATATTGATTTATCATTAAATTGTTGTTAACATATATTTACACACATGGGCATGCCACTTAGGTACACAACTTGGAAAAAAGGATTTTGTTAACAAGTGAGTTGAGTTTCATATTTCAAGTAACATTTGAGTGACATTTCATGTGTCTAAAGAAGTTTGAAAGAAGTTAATAAAACGATGTAGTGATACATAGACTTTCAGTCAACAAATTTTAACAATTTTTTTCTAATTTCTAACATACTGAGGGTAAACAAATTTTAACATTCTTTTTATCTACGGAAAAACTGAATCGAGAATTTTTAACATACTGAAGGTAAAATTGAGAATTTCAAAGATTGACAACCAAATTGGGAATCACCTAGAGACCATTGAGATATTTAGCCTAATAATTAACCAACAGAAAAATATGTATGGAAGTACCATATTCGGTCCAACATATGGTTTGAACTCGAAGTAGCTGGATTTTCCTTCATCTGAGGCATTTGTATTTGAGAAAGCCATAGTGGTCATTGAATAAATAGCTGAGCTAGAAGAGTCATGTGCCATTGGAAGCTTGGTAAGGGATCCAGTAGTCGGAGAAGGCTCTACCTGCACATGACAGTTATTTCCAAAAGCCACTGTCAACGACTAGTTTATGAAAGCAAGTTAAGCAAAAAATAAAAATTAATAATATTATTCATAACCAAAAGAAACGTAAAAGTTTTTCCTTTCACTATATTGGAAATTCAAAAGCCATTAAACAGGCAGCAGCAGTGACAATTCTATATAGGTTCTTTACTATGATCAGGTCCACAAAAGTATTTCAACATGATTCAACCATCTAACAGAGAAAAGGAAACCACAGTAATTACTGTCTCTACCTTTCTTAACCATATAACATTAATCAAATAAAAGGTTAGGGTGGAGGTAAGACATTCTTATATCTCAACAGAGCAAATACATGGCAACGTGGACTGCTTACAGATAACAGCATAAAATAGATCCAAAAGCTCCAAGTGATCAAAGATAATCATCTGTCAACTAAGTGTCTCTGTCCATGCCCCTCTGTATTCTTCACCATGTCTGTCTCTTTTATATGCCATAGTAGCATATTAAACAAAAGCAACAGACTTCTCTTAGCAGATTCATTTACTCATTCTATATATATAGACAAATAGAAAAAGTTTGGGTTCGTACATGCATCATGACAAGAGAAACAAAGATGAAGAAAAAGCTGAAGCACCACTGAAAAGGTAGATTCATTATGTGAAAAACCCACACTGACGCAAATGAAAGTAGAAGGGTTGAGAATTAGAAAGAGAACACGATTATTCCCTCAAACTTACAACAGCATTATTCCCTAAAGCAATTTTATGGAATAACCCACACGGGCATAAAGGAGCCACCCAATGCAGTGGACTGCTCTAAGAGCAGGAATCAGAATCAACAGGTCCCAGCAACTCAAGCACCCAAATAAAATATCAAATGGCCATGATATTAAAATATTAGCTAGCAAGCCTAACAGTTACAAGCGCACCAACAAAAATAGCTAGAGGAATTTTGGTTTGGACAACTAAACAATTGTGTTAAATCACATCAGTCGAGTCCTTTAAAATTCCCTAATTAGGCATATGCCGCGAACCAAATGCTGAAATAAGAGCGATATGACGTCAAACAACCCCTAGTTACCCTCTGTTCAATCAGAGGGAAAAGTTAGGTCGGAGGTAGTGATGGGAAATCATATATTATCAATTGTGCATCTGGAATTCGTGAATCGTTACCACAAACAACACAAATCAAAGAAATTCAATACAAATTAATGAACGGTAAGAAGAGAAAAACGTTAAAAATTAAGAGCTATTTCAAACTGAACATAATTTCAAGCATTTCTGCAGTATTCAGAGCATACCCATCAAAGTCTAGGAAGTCAAAAGCAACTCAGAGACTCCACTAAGATTCAAAACCTTGTTTAGCTAAAGTATAGCTACAACTAACAAAATCCGATGGAAACCCTGATCCCTAAATTCCAAAACCCCTTCTCCTGGCACTCCCACCCCCATAATTGAAAATGAAATCAACAAAATCAAGAGAAGGGAGAGAGAAAAAGGAAGGCAACCTTCAAGTTGGTGAGCAAAACGGGGGACTCGAGAAAGGAAGTGGGACTGAGGCCGGGAGGGATGGTAATGCAAGGGGACCTGGAGATCGGGAGCTTGGCCGGAGACATTAGCTTGTACTTGGCGCCAGCAGCAGCGGCGGAGGAAGGTTCAGAAGAAGGGGGTGGGCGGGCATGAGATGGATCGGCGAGGTTGGGGTCAGTGGAAGTCCAGTGAGAGTCAGTGGGGTCCATGAGGAGAGACAGAGAAGGAAGAAAGGAAGTCAAAGAAGGAGGAGGAGGGAGAAGGGGGTAATTGGGGAAGAGGGTGAGGGCAGAAAGGTCATTTCGAGAGAAGGGAGTTCCGGCAGTTTTGGGCTGTGGATTGTCGTCTTGGATTTTGGATTCAGTCTATTTAGGGTAAGCTCTGTAATAGAGAGAGAGAGAGTGAGAGAGAGAGAGAGAGAAGAAGAAGAAGAAGAAGAAGTGGAGGACTGTGACTGTGACTGTGACTGTGAGAGACTTTGGTGACTTTTGGCTTTGGATCCAAGTTGCCGATCGGTGCGACATTGCCTTTTTTCATTTTTTAAATGTTTTTCCCTCTCCTCATTTTTCTTCTTTTTATTTTAATAGATTTTTTTTCTCTCTCTCTTAATCATTTTTTGTTTCTACACTTTTATCAAAGTAATGATTTTTAGTATCCACTGATTTCGTTCATATATTTTAAATTATGTAATAATTTAATTTATCAACTTTGTAAACTTAAATGGCATCTGTTCTGAAACCTTTAGGCCCACTCGAGGACTTAGACAGGGCGACCCGTTATCACCTTATTTATTTCTTATGTGTGCTGAAGGTTTATCTAGCCTCTTAACAAAGGTTGAGATCTCTCAGAATATTTCAGGTCTTCGGATTGCAAGAACGACACCGACTATTTCTCATCTCTTTTTTGCAGATGACAGTTTGCTTTTCCTAAAAACGCGCAAGAAGGAATTTTTGGAGTTACAAAGACTTCTAAAAGTCTATGAGGAGGCTACAGGCCAAATTATCAACTATAAAAAATCAGCAATAGCGTTTGGGCCTGGAACTGCAGTTAACATCCGGAGCGAATTAGCCAGTATTTTGAAGGTTAAAATAGTAGCAGACCATGGAAAGTATCTCGGTTGTCCGTCTTCTCTGTCTAGGAACAAGAAGGCACCGTTGAATTACATTAAAAGTAAGGTCCAAAAGGTTTTGCAAGGTTGGAAAGGAAAGATGTTTTCATCAGCTGGCAAGGAAACTCTTATAAAGGCAGTGGCTCAGGCCATTCCAACGTACACCCTCTCTTGCTTCAAACTCCCACAGGGTTGTTGTGACGAGCTGAATAGGATGATGGCTAATTTCTGGTGGGGTAGCTCTGAACTAGGGAGAAAAATTCACTGGCTGAAGTGGGGAGCAATGACCAAACCAAAGGACAGAGGAGGAATGGGGTTCAGAGACATAAGGCTTTTCAATCAAGCTTTGTTGGCGAAACACACTTGGCGCTTACTTCACAGACCTCAATCTTTAGTGGCACAAGTTCTGAAAGCGAGATACTATCCTAATTGTGAATTTTTGAATGCAGGTCTGGGGGGCAGACCATCATATGTATGGCGAGGCATTTTATGGGGCCGAGAACTAGCGCTGAAAGGTGGTCGCTGGAGGATTGGGAACGGGGAAACAATTGACATCTATGAGGACAAGTGGATTCCAAGGATGAAGACTTTTAAACTTCTCTCTCAAACGCCCGCTGACTGACTACCGAGTCAAAAGCCTTTTCTCTAGTAGTCAATCATGGAATGTAAATCTTCTAACAGAACTTTTTATGCAGGATGATGTAGTAAAAATCCAGGAGATTCCTATTGCAGGTGCCCAACACCCTGACAGTTTTTTCTGGCACTATGATAAACGAGGCAAATACTCTGTTCGGAGTGGGTACAAGCTTGCTATGGAAGAGATCCAGGGAGAATCATCATCATCTGATTCATCTATTTCCAGTTGGTGGAAGCTACTCTGGAATCTAAAAATTCCAAACAAAATCAAGATCTTTGTTTGGAGAGCCAGTTTAGATATTTTACCCTGTAGGATGAACATCATAAAAAGACATATCTCTTGTGACCCATGTTGTCCTATGTGCAGGAAAAGAGATGAGACAGTCCTCCATGCTCTTTGGGAGTGTAAGAAGGTTAAGAAGCATTGGGCTCGATGGAGTCCAGTGCAAATTTTTATTAATGACCATTTTACTAATATCCTTGACCTTTTCTGTAGGGCCCAGGAGACTCTATGTATGGACGATATGCTGATATTTGCAACTACAATGTGGTCCAATTGGAATACTCGAAATACAGTAGTTTTTCAGGGCAACGTTCACCCTCATAGACTTACAGATGATCCTATTGTCTGGGCATCAAACTATGTATATGAATACAGGGAGACTCAACCAAGCAGATGTTCAGGAGAGGCGAGGACAACGATTGGTGACACTGGTTATTCAGCAACCTGGACCCCTCCACCACAGAACCACCTCAAAATGAATACGGATGCAGCTATAATTAATGGCGAGATGGGATCGGGTATCATTATTCGAAACTCCAAAGGAGAGACGATGGCAGCTGCAGAACTTTTCAGAAGAACGTGTTGTTCGATTGAATGGGCAGAAGCTCAAGCTCTTTTAGATGGAGTCACATTAGCGGTGGAATCCGGACTTACACCGATCTGGGCGGAAATAGATTCTAAAATAGTATGGAATCTTCTGCATGACCAGGACCAACATTTCAATGAGATTGCTCCCCTTATTCTCCAAATCAAGCAACTATTCCATGATCACCATATTAGAGGTTTCCTTCTTACTCCTAGAGACGGGAACAAAGTTGCTCATATGTTAGCCACCCATGCTCGCACGTCGAAGCACTCTGAAGTCTGGATAGAGGAATGTCCCCCTTGGACTCAAAGCATCTTAACTCTCGAGATGACTCATATGGATGTTTCTTCTTCTTTTCTTGTTTAGTCTTTCTTATGTACTCCTCAAAAAAAAAAAAAAAAAAAAAACTTTGTAAACTTTTTTTTAGTACAACATATATAAAATTGGAGATGTGAACCTTTGACTTTAAAGAAAGAGCCGATGTTGATTATTTGGGTTTGTATATTTCCATTTGTGTAACAATTTAGCCTCAATAGTAAAAATAAATTGTTGACATTCATTATTAAGACCCCGTTTGATAATCATTTGGGCCCCGTTTGATAACCATTTGGTTTTTTGTTTTTGGTTTTTGGTTTTTAAGCTTATAAACACCACTTCCAACTCTTAGTTTCTTTGGCTTTTCACCTACCTTCTTCCCATGTTTTCAAAAACCAAGCCAATTTTTGAAAACTAAAAAAAGTAGTTTTCAAAAACTTGTTTTTGTTTTTAGAATTTGGTTAGGAATTCAAGTATGTCTTTAACAAAAATGAAAACCATGATGACGAAATTTTAAGAAAACAAGCTTAATTTTCAAAAACCAAAAACCAAAAACCAAATGGTTATCAAACGGGGCCTTGGTTTTTTGTTTTTGAAAATGAAGTTTGTTTTCTCTCAATTTCCTTACAATAGTTTACATCTTTGTTAAGGACACATTTGAATTCCTAGTCAAATGCCAAAAACAAAAAAAAAAGTTTTTGAAAACTTGTAACGTTTCCAATTTAAGGTAAGCTCTTATTTCTCAAATTACAAGGGTAATTGAGCGAATTTTCGGTTAATTGGTCGAAGAAAAGTTCAATTCAAAGAGTTAATTGTCTTAGAAAAGGGTTTAATAGGCTTGATGGCAATTGCGTAATTAAGATGACATTGGAGCCAAGCCAAACCCTAGGTCTTTTAGTTACTCACAGTCCAAGAAAAGAAAAAAGAAACTCAAATGGCTCATCTTCTTCCTCTCTTCTCCCTCACCTACCCGAATTCCTTCCTCTTCTCCATCATAATCTTCTTGTTTTCTTCTTGTCATGGAAGGAGCTCGTCGTCAGCCACCATCCTAGCTTCGACCAGCGTCCGACAAGCAGCAAACCTTCGGTGTCAACCACAAGCAAGCAGAGCAGCGGCGCGAGCAGTTTGTGGCGTTAACAAGCAGATCTCCGACAATGACAAGAAGTATTAGTTTGGAGTTTACCAACCAATTTATTTAGCAAAGGTAAGTAGCTAGTTTGATTAAGCTTTCATATCTTAGACCCATTTAAATGGATGATTGTTATTGAAGGGTTAAAATCCCTTTGGCAGCGGAAGCAAACAAGACCAATCTCGAATTAATTTTCAATTTTAGAAAAAACCGGTACGTTGGCAACAAGAATTACAGAAACTAATTTCTATAAAAATGATTAAGCATGCTATTAAAATCTAAAACTATTTTAGATATCGAAACCTTACTTGAATTTGGAGTCAAACTACACTCTCCAATTCCGTTCTTGATCTTCCAATCGACACCACCAATAGTGAACACCCGCTATATCTCTTGGATCGCTGAGATATAGCTTGTGGGAACCCAAAATTCGGTCTTGGAAGGGAATTTTCAGCAAGGTGCTTGCTGTGTTTTTTAGAGAAAAACTAGAGAGAAAATTCTCTCTGTGTTTGCGTGAGAATGAGAGGAATAATGAGAGATCTGGCCAAACCCCTCAAGCAACTACGTAGGATTAGGTTGGGAAGTTATCTTTAACTCCCTAACCAATCCTGTCCATTGATCTAAACCAATTAGATCTGGACCGTTTAATTATTATCAAATAATAATTAATAAATTAAATAATTAATAATTATTGAAATAATAATTAATTATCTAATTAATTATAATTAATTTAATTAAACCAATTTTAATTAAATCAATTATAACATATAGTTTTAATTCAATTAAATCATATTCAATTGAATTAAACAGGCTATTCAATTAATTTAAATTAATTGATTCCACACTAATTAAATATCAAATATTTAACTAATTTTATAATTGAATCATATTCAATTTTATCTCTCTCATTTAACCTATAGTTTTAATGTGCATCAAAATGTACATCAATATAAACTATAGTTTTAATTTGATTAAATCACATTTAACCAAATTAAAATTTAATTAATTAATTCCCCAATTAATTAATTCATGAATTAATCAAATATCACATATTTAATTAAATTCATAATTCTCTCATTAATTAATTTTGAATCATATCCAAAATTAATTTTATTATAAAGTTTAATTCATTAATTAAACTTATACTATAATGTATCTCCATACATTATATTAATTGCATCAAAATACAATTAACTTATATTCCCTTTAATAATCAAGACTATATTATCTCAGAACCCGTTATGAGCTAGCAGGTGGACCTAATGGACCTACAGATCAGAAGCTCCAACGATACGAGATTGATCAGTTAAACTCATTAACCGAGTCAATCAACATTCGTTAACCGTGGGTCACTCCACTAAAGACCCACAGCTGCACTCTTCTCACTGTAGAATATTTCTGTGTCCACGGATATCGACCAATGCAGTAAGTCAATCCTTCACGTGTGTTCGTAACACCAGCTGGGTCAAATTACCGTTTTACCCCTGGGTTACCTCTGGTTCCTTAAGTACCACTGATCCCTCTAATGAACAATTTGTTTAGGGTCCAACCTCTAAACAAGAGTTCCTCTCGGGCCAGGAGAGGACGGCGCGCCTTTGTTCAAGGCCCGGAATCAGCCCTTAAAGGAACACACATCTACTTGCCCCAATAGGGGAAGGAGTGAATTCCATCTTGTATTGTCATGTCCCCAGCCCCCCACTCGGTCTTGTCCCCAAGAAGGTAGGCCTATTGAGTCGGCGTGCTGGCCACTCCCACCCGTACTAATCAAAGGACAATCCCTCGTGAGAAGGAGTTCATAACACACTCAGGATTAAGATTGAGTTACCTAGGTCATCCTATTGAAACAGTAACCTAACTAGTTAACAGTGTTACATCTAGTGGTTTACTATTTCGTGGTCCGGTCTTATGCAAACTCATTGCATAGGATACCCCCGCTCACATGTCTCCTACATGGACGCCTTGGATCAATACGTCTGTATCGAATACAAAGCGGGCCGTATCACATAGTGTTACTAGGATAAGGTACCCAACCTTATCCATGTACTATAGACCTTTTAGGTTGTTACTTGAACACCAATCCTCGTATGTCCCCACATACTAGTTCAAGTTACATATCAACAACCTTGGATCTTAGTTTATTGGATTTGGGTCATATTGTGCAATTCTAGACTTAATATGACAATAACATTTTATTGCATAAACCTCAATAACACTTTATTGATACAAGTGTATAATTCGTTAATCATTCACTATCTACGAGTTTTAGGACATAAAACCCAACAGTTATATGCTAGCAAGATTTGATTGAAGCACCAAGTTTGGCCTTTGAACTTTGTCAAGCATTTTTGGTTATTTTGAAGCATGATGAGATTATGCAATTATATGGCTAAATGTAAGGTGATGAGACTCCTATTGTTGGATATCTAGCGGGTATCATGGTATATGAGTTACTTGAAGTTTGGACTAAAGTGTAGTTAACTGAGTTTATGGATGAGATAATAGCATGAAGTTTATTTATATTAATGGACTACCTTTAGCTGGTTTAACATCTTTTAGTTTGTTTGGAAGCATGTTTTGATTGTATAGCTTGGTTTGCTCTGAATGTCTGTTAAGTTATAGTTGAGTTGTGGATGCGAGATCTGACTCGCTTTGGTTGTAGTAGTTTGAAGTATCGGGAGTGTTGTGGATGTTTGTAGTTGGGCAGTTTTGAATATAGAAGTGTTTTATCTCGTTTCCAGGTGATAAGAAAAATTTGGGTTGGCTGTATGTATGCCGTTATGTTGCTGAATTTTCGGTAGCACTACAGTGATTATGGGCTAAGCTTAGTAGTATTACCCTTGGTTAAGTTGTGCTAGAGAGCCATAGGTATGAGGGGAAAGACTTAGAACAAGGACCTTAATCATGTTTTAGGGCCTCAGGTAGACTTAAAGAATCCTTAAGTCTTATGTTAGCTAGGGTTATTTCTTTCCCTACCTCAGGGCTGATGGAACTCAATTTTCAGACACGGAATCGTGCATTCTATCATTGACTTGGTAGTTTCCAGTTTTCAGGCACGAGATCGTGCATTCCATCAGTCGACTGTTAGAGTCCAGTCTTCAAGCACGGGATCGTGTGCTCTATCAGTCTCAAGATGATGTTGAGCCTAAGCACGGGATTGTGCGCTAGATGGCACTCAAACATGAGTTTTCATGCACTAGATTGTTCCACCGTATTTTCATGATTTAGAGGTGTTGTGTTGGGATAGGTGTAGTTCTGCTAGAGGTTGCCAGCTAGTCCCTAGTTTACTTACCTTACCCGACTGACCCACACCACACTCTAGTTGGCATAGTATGAGGATAGATAATCACCCTAGACAGAACATTTCATGAACCCAGTTATGGCCCTAGGGTTAGAAACCCGAATGACTACTCCAGTTAGATCCCTATGATGTTAAGTCCCAAATTCAAGTTTCATGCTATTAGATGTCAGGTTATCAGATCTCATGTAATCAGTTTTAACCCTTAAGTGGGCTAGTTATTGAGTATATTCTTATATACTTACCCATGCTACATGACTTTCCTTTTCAGGTGGTACTTGATGACATCAGGCGAGTGGCGAGGGCAGTGACTTGGCTAGGCTATGGGATGCAGCTGCAAATCATGTTTCTAGAAGTCTAGGACCGAGTTTCCTAGCTAGTTTCATGTTTTCAGATGTTTTTAATGTTCAATTTTATAAATCGTCGTTTTTGACTGATCGTTTAATGTAAATGGACACAGTTTATTAAATAAAAGATGTTTACTTGTAGTCTCTCCCGCTTTAAAGTTTCAAAAGTTTTACGTTTTCATGCATCTAGTAGCGACCCTCAACGTGTTTTTAACTTCCTTTTAGATGGGTTGTTACAAAACTACTTTTTTTAGTTTTAAAAAATTGACTTGGTTTTTAAAAACATAGAAAGAAAGTAGTTAACAAAACCAAGAAACTTAAAGTGAAAGTAGCGTTTTTAAGCTTAATTTTTAAAAACCAAATGATTAACAAACAGAGCCTAAATGATTTAATCTCTATTGATTATAATAAACACATTTGTTCTTTAAATCAATATATGGATTACCTACGAAAACCTTTCCATTAATCTTAGGATATAGGAAGTAAATTGTTACATACTATAATCTAAGAACTAAATTGTTACTGATTCAAAAAAAAAAAAAAAAAAAAAAAAAACTAAATTGTTACAAATTTTAAAAGTAGGAGGATTAAATTATTTTAGTTCATTGATTTATGCACATTAATACTGGATTTTTTTTAGTACACACATTAATATTAGTTAATGGCTTATCGCACAGTTTATTTTATTTTGATCAATGATGTGAGCATAGTTGAGCAATTAAGGGTGAGTTTGACCTTTTAATTTAACCTTTTTTTTTTTAAAAAAAAATACTTCATATAATTACACTGGTTCAAAAGTAGTTCTGCTAATTACTTTTATAAAACTTCGAAAAATTTCTTTAATTATTTAAGTCACTTGAGATATTCATCTTTGAAAAAAAATTAAATTAATCTAATTTTTAAAATTTTAAAATAACAATTTAACAAACTAAAAATACTTAAAAATTAGGATAAGCACACTTCAAATTGGTAATTCTTTTAAATGTGCTTTATAGAAAAAAGTGATTCTACCATTTTTTTCAAAAGCTAACTCAAACACATCCAAGACATTTATTTCTTTCCATGGGATTCGTTCAAATCCTCCTTTATATTTGTTGTAATTAAAAAAAAAAGACCTTATTTTCATCTCATGTTAATATTTTTTTTTCTTTTCCTTTTAGTAACCAAATTAAGCATATATATGTAGAGGAAAAATGTAAAAGAGTGGCCTTTTCTTCTAAATGCTTGCTTGCCTCTATTGATGAGGACAAGTCTCTCACTCATAAAGTGATTGGGATATAATCATTGTTCATTATTAAAGGCAGGAGACATAAATCTAATCCAACCATAGTATGAATAGATGGAATTTTAGATTTGAAATTTATCTTAAAAAAAAACCAGTTTTGGATTTGAAGATTGGACTCCTCAATTTTATATTTGAGAAAGCCAAAACTTTTTGGTTTGAGTTTTTTTTTGTTTGAGTTTATTTTTCTTAGGACAAAAATAAACTCAAACCACAGTATATAAAAGTTTATGAAGATGAAATACGTTTGGTTGAAGATTCATAGTATCATACTTCATCTCAGGCCTAGCTTTATTTTATTATAAGAAAGAAAATTGAAAACAGTCAGTGACGGATCCAGAACTTTATGTTAGGAGGCTTGATATATTTTGAAATTAGTTAATTCAATTGAAAATATTATTGAAATTTTTTAGTTTAAAATATCATTTTGGTCAATGTACTTTAGGTCTCATTTTATTTTAGTCAACTTTTAAATGTTCAAATTTAACAATATACTAAGAATACGTAAAATTTACTTAAAATACAAGGACTAAATTTGGACATTTATAAACACAAGGACTAAAATAAAACAAACCTCAAAATAAAAGATAAAAATGGCATCGTTTACTTATTTTTAATAAAAATATATAAAAATAAACATAATAATTATAGTTTTTCAAATAGAACTAATTAATAAAAAAAAAAACAACTTACTAACATTTAAAAATATCATTGGTCTGATTTTATTTTTATTTCCTTGAAAAGTATAGGTTTCTACGTATTAAATCAATGAGAGTAGTAATTTTTTTAATCATATACATACTTATGAAATTTTTATAAGAAAGCGAAAACAAAAAAGTCATTAAAAAAGAAAAAGAAAACAGTTTTTAATATATTTTTAACAAAAAAAACCTACTTAAAGCAAAAAAAAAAAACATACATTTTGGAGGGTCGAACTCGGACACCGGGCGCTTTACAAGAAAAAAAAAACAAAAAAGTTATTAAAAATGAAAAAGAAAACACTTTTTAATATATTTTTAATAAAAAAAAACGGACTTAAAACAAAAAAACAAGAAACATACCTTTCGTAGGCTTCGAACCCGAACACGAACACTGGGGCTTGGTAAGGAAGCTTAAAACGAAAAAAACAAGAAACATACAAAAGGAAGGCCTCAAACTCAGACATTGGGGATGCCGCAGGGGGGCTTGAAGCAACATTGCCAACGAGGCAAAGAAGAACTTTTGTAAGACAAGTTAGCCCCGACCTACTGTAGCTCCGCCGCTGAAAATAGTATATTACATGCTCAACAAAAAAAAAGAAAAAAAAATCTAATGGACCTCTTTTCATACTTTCACTCTCATGATATGCTCCATCCCTTTTCTTTCATTTATAGTTGAGCGAAACTCTAGAGATTCTTCATTGTTCTTAAAGTCTCCTGCATCTCTTTGACGTTGACACTCAAAATGCTCTTCTCGCTTATTATGTTGTTAGCGTCTCTCCCAATCGTTGCCATTGACATCACCCACCTCTTTCATCGTAATTACATAAATCTTCAAGTTCCAACAACTATTTATGCAAATAAAATTATTTATGACTATGAGTTCATAATTTTATGCTAATTAATAATATACGAATTGAGACATGGATTAAGACATTAATGCTCGGATAGAACGAGGTTGACCCAAGACAAATTTATTATGTACTTGATTGGTTCAAGACAACTTGGGATGGTTGATCTTAATTTTTTTTTTTTTTAACAACATTCATATTTTAATATTGAATTTTATATGTCTTAATCTTATCAATTTTTAAATTCATCGATACCAAATTTGGTTTCTACATTTTGAAACTTTCTTCAATTTTGTTAGGGCCAGTTGCATAGATAACAAAATGTGCGAAAATATTAGCAAATATAGCAACCTAGAAAAATAATTACAAAAATGGCAAAAAATTGACCAAAATACCCTTCTATCGACGATAGATATATATCACTGATAGAATATGTGAGGATAATTATAGTTGATTAAAGCCACGTCAGCAGCCCCAAGTCAGCAATACCCATGAGCTCTTCACGGGCCAAGGAAGCTGATGTAACCTCCAGGTGGAATGCAAAAAATGAATCAAATTCAGTTGAAGAATTTGGTACAAACCTGACACATAACAAACTCTTAGGTGATTATTTAGCTGAGCTTTTTCTTCTTCTTCTCCATTGTATGAGAGCCATTCTCGGTAAGAAATAGAGAAGAGAAATAGAGAGAAAGAAAGGGAGAGCTGGGTGTATTGGGTTCTGGAGGTTTATCTAGAGGGGAGGGTGGATTTTATTCATGTTTGGAGCTAAGGAATTCATGGATGTATGTTGTAACATGGATGTTGTAATCAAACTCACTAAATCCAAGCAGTCGTGACCAATAGTGGATGTAGGCTTTTATGTCGAACCACTATAAATTTGGTGTGTCTTCTTCTTCCTTTATCTCTCTCTGGTTTTGTGCTCTGTTTTACAGTGTTTTGTTCATTTCTAAGAATCTTGGGCTACTGTTATCTGTTCTTTAAAGTTGGTTATCGGATTGGTTTATACACTAAACTGTGTGTTTGTTTGGTCTGAGTAATCTGGGCGAGAGGTGAACTTGCATAACAATTGGTATCAGAGCTGCCTTCAAACCAAACACATGGGTACGACGAGGTTCAAAATAGAGAAGTTCGACGGGATTGGGGATTTCGGACCGTGGAGGAAAAAGTTGAGAGCCATCCTTGTGCAGCTGAAGGTGGCTAAAGCGATTGAAGATCCGGAGAAGATAACATAAGAGATTAGCGCTGAGGAGAAGGAAACTGCCTTTAGTACTATCATTCGGAACCTGCCGGATAATGTCCTCAGACAGGTGAATGAAGAGTGATCGAACGAGTTTGTCGAGTCCTCGGATCAAATAAATTTATAATTCCACGTACACTAAAGCTAACTTGCAGCAGTAGTGGCCGGGGTCGAACACAGGGAGCACGTTTATAATTTGTCTATCCGAGATTTATTGCGATGACCGGACTAATGGGGGTTTGAAATGCGAGGGATCAAAATGCGAGGAGAAATTAAATAGCAATAATTTAAATGACAGAAAATATATTGCAGAAATTAAATGACGGAAAAATAAAAGAGAGTGGTTGATCGAACCTCGGATTCATGCAATCGGTACGACATTCGGTGTTCGTTTGGATGGATCTTAATCATAGATTATCTTAGTATGAAATTTACGTTTTAAGCCTAACGCGCTCCTGGAAAAGCCAGAGAGCCATAATGTCTCTATTTTATTAACCCAACCAATGCATCGAAGCTAATCTAATTGTTTACTAATTAATCCGACCGAATTAACTAGCTACAATTGCATTACGATTAGGATAGTTAGGTAGCCAATTTTATAACTAGGAAAAACCTAAATTACAATATTAACTAAGTGTTCAATTCTAGGCTTACATGCAAATTACTACAATGTTAGGGATAAAACGCCTAAAATAGAGCCACATGCTTCACCTATTTACTACCAATAGCAAATTTGATTAAAACGATGGAAAACGGGGTTGTCAATCCCTACTATCATTCTAATCATGAATAAAATAGAATAGAAACACACATAAAACAGTAAATCAGAATTAAAATACTCAAAATCTCATAAGAAATCCAAACCTAAGAGTTCCCAATTACATGAATGTTGAGCTTAGCTCGTCATTTGGAATGTCAAACCTCGCTCCCAGGCTCGATCCACCATGAAAACTAAGAAAAAATACTCTAAAGCCTAAGGAATATGAAAAATATAGAGAGAATCAGAGGGAAAGAGGGGAAAACGACTAAAAAATAATGAAGGATGGATCATAGGAATCAACCCTAATCGCAAAAAGGGGTATTTATAAAGCGCCATGGCGTTGAGGCGTCGTGGCCAGCGTCTCGACGCTGACGCTAAATCAGGCCACTTCGAAAATTTGTAGTGTCGAGACGCCGCTACCTCTTGGGAAATGGCATGTTTGCGGCGTTTTTGGGGGTCTCGACGCTCTTGGTTGACTTTAATTACCAAAATGCCCTTCTTGATCCTGAGAACACCAAAATTACCTATACATCAATACGACTCAACATTAGTCAATTATCACAAATAATAGCATTAGGATAAACAAAATTTACAGAAATAATTAGCTCCAATTTACAGACAAAAGCTAGGGAGCTTTGGTTAAAGTTGTAATCGTTATATCTCTGTAAGACTCTTTCCAATCGCATTTACTTTAAAGAAAGGTTGTTTGGCTTTAAGATGAATAGTTCTAAGTCCCTTGAAGTTAATCTGGATGAGTTTAAGAGATTAACTATAGACTTAGCAAACACGGGTGAGAAATTAGATGAAGAAAATGAAGTTGTGATCTTGTTAAACTCTTTGCCTGAATCATATAAGGAAGTAAAAGCTGCTATAAAGTATGGTAGGGAATCCTTAACTATATCTGTTATTTTGTCTGCTTTGAGGTTGAAAAATCTGGAATTAAAAACTGATAAAAAGGAACAAAAGAATGCTGAGGGGTTAATGGCTAGAGGAGGAACCGATAGGAGAGATCACAAAGGGAAGAAAAACTTTTCTAGATCTAAGTCGAGGGCAAACAATGGAAATGCTTCCTGTGTCATAAGGAAGGTCATTCAAAAGAGATTATCGTGAGAGAAGAAAGAAAAATAAAGAAAAAGAGCAGTCCCAAGCTGAAGCATCTGTTGCTAAAAAAAGCTATGAGGTGGGGGAAGTCCTGTGTGTAACTGAATCTCAAACTAATGAAGAATGGGTCTTAGATTCAAGCTGTACCTACCATATGACACCAAGTAAACTTGTCTTTTAAACCTTTCAAGAAAGAACGGGTGGTATAGTCTATATGGGAAATAATAATGAGTGTAAAGTTGAGGGAAATGGTTCAGTCCGGTTGAGGCTTGAAGATGGAACTGAGAGAATCTTAGAGAATGTTGGGTATGTTCCAAAACTAAAAAGAAACCTAATCTCCCTAGGGGTCTTAGACAGTAGTGGATATACTTTAAGAGGTGAAGGTGGAACTTTAAAAGTAATGAAAGGTTCCTTGGTTAGCTTAAAAGGAACAAAACACAATGGTTTATATGTGTTGAATGGGAAAACTGTCTAGAAAGTTAGGGAGGAAACAAATACCACTTCTAACAAATCAATTGAACTTAGAGATTGATTTGTGGCATAGAAGACTAGGTCATATAAGTCAAAGGGGACTTTATGAGCTAGGAAAGCAGGGTATATTGCAAGGAACAAATAGTTCTGAGCTATCCTTTTGTGAGCACCGTGTATGTGGCAAAGTAAAGAAAGTGCAGTTTTCTAAAACAGTACATAGAGTAAAAGGGGTGTTGGAATATGTCCATTCAGACCTTTGGGGACCAGTTGAAGTGCAATCTTTGAGTGGAGGAAAATACTATATGTCAATAGTAGATGATTACTCAAGAAAAGTGTGGATCCAAATTTTAAAAACCAAAGACCAAGCCTATAAAAAATTTAAAGACTGGAAAACACTCATGGAAAATCACACAGGGAAGAAGATTAAATTCCTTAGAACTGACAATGGTTTAGAATATTGTAATGAGGAATTTGAAAATTTGTGTAAATATAGTGGCATAATAAGACACAAAAGAGTACCTAGAACTCCCCAACAGAAAGGGGTAGCAGAGAGAATGAATCGAACAATAATGAAGAAGGTTAGATGTCTGCTGCCACATTCTGGTCCGTCTAAAGGTTTTTGGGTTGAGGCAACTTCTACAACCTGTTATTTGATAAATAGAAGCCCAACTACTACCCTAGATTTCAAAACACCTGAGGAATTGTGGACTGGAAAGGTTCCAAGCTTAGAAAACCTAAGAGTATTTGGAAGCTTGGCTTATACTCATGTTAACCAAGGAAAGCTTGAACCGAGAGCATTAAAATGCTTATTCTTAGGGCACCCTGAGGGAGTGAAAGGATACAAGCTTTGGTATCCTGAAGGCTCAAAATGCATCTTGAGTAGAAATGTAATCTTTAAAGAAGATCAAATGTATTATGAGTCTAAGGAAAACATAAACATTGAGAATCCTTTGACAAATAACACTCAAATTGAGGTGGAGCTGCAAAATGAACAAGAAAAAGAACCTGAGGTAGAAGAAAATCCTGAAAATGTAGAAGAAGAAACAATCACTGAACCTCATAAGAAAATTTATCTGGTTATCTGTTATCAAGAGATAGAACTAGGAGACAAACTAGACCACCTAGAAGATATGCAGAGGCTGAAGTGATTGCTTATGCTTTGAACACAACAACTGATATAGCAAGGGAAGAACCATCGACATATATTGAAGCTATAACCTGTAAAAATTCTAAAAATTGGCAGAAGGCAATGGAAGAAGAAATAGAATCATTGAAAAACATGTAGGATTGGAATTCCCAATTTCGTTACAGTGAAAGCAATTGGACCGAATCGTAGTTAAATTTCGTTTCACAAAATAATACATTGACAATTTTTCAGAGAACAATTCTATAGAAAATTTAAGGCTAAGCAATTAAATCTAATCTAATTAGAACGAGAAGCACATACCAAAGTGGAAGACTCTGAATTCAAGAACACCTTCTTGATTGTTCTTCAATGGCGAACACCACCATAAAGCCTTCCCAACTATCCTCTAAGATCGGGAACATGGTTGTGGGACCATGATCTTGAATAGGAATAAAAAATACAGAAAAGAGAAAAAACTCTATTTTCTTTGTTGAGAGAGAATGAGAGAGAGGAGAGTGATTGAGAGAGATGGAGATGTTGCATTCTGCAGAATAAGGGAGATCAATTTGACCCCTTCCCACGTGTTGTGTATGTGAGGGGTGAGATCCAATCTCATCCATCCATCTTATCAGATGGTTATTAGGTTATCTGATAACCTAATCAATTAATTAAAATTAGTTCAATTAATTAAATTAATAAACTATATGTTAATCAATTAACCATATTTGCATTTAAATCATATTTAAATGCATTGTCCTCACATAATATATAATTTTAATTAATCTTAATTAAATTGCATTTAATTAAATTAATTAAACTAAACAATTAATTAATTCATAATTAATTAATTCTTTGACCAATTAAATATCACATATTTAATTAATCATACATTTGAATCATATTCAAATATGCATCTCTCATATAACCTATAGTTTTAATATGAATCATATTCACATTAAAATTAATCTATAGTTAGTAATTTAATTAAATCACATTGAACTAAATTAAATTGAACAATCAATTAATTCAAAGTTAACTAATTTTATAATTAATTAAATATCAACCATATTTAATTAATTACATATTAGAATCATATTCTAATATATATCTCATATATTATAGTTTAATTAAATCACATTTAATTAGACTAATTGAATAATTAATTAATTCACAATTAATTAATTTATTCACTAATTAAATATCACATATTTAATTAGTTATAATTTTGAACTCTTTCAAATATATAATTCTCTCAATTTAATAAAGTTTAATCTCAAACTAAACTTTATATTATAATGTATCACAATACATTATATTAATTGTATCTCATACAATTAACTTGATTCCCAAGATAAATTTGAACTATTCAAATTCTTTCAAGATAAATTGTTCTCAATTACTCTTTACGAGCTAGCAGGGGAACCTAATGGACCTACAAATCAGAAGCTCCAATGATACGAGGTTAAGTGACTAAACTCATTAATCGAGTTAACCAATATTCCATAACTGTGGGTCACTCCACTAAAGACCCACAACTGTACTCTTCTCACTGTAGAATATTTTGTGTCCACGGATATTGACCAATAACGGTAAGTCAATCCTTCACAAGTGTTCGTTGGAGGATTGGAATTCCGTAATTCCGTAAAGCGGAAGCGTGATTGGGACCAATTCGTAATTAATTTTGTTTAATCTAAAATACCAATACATTGGCAATAATATTAGAACTATTCTAAATATATATTAAGGCTAAGCATACAAAAATATTAGATCTAAATCTAATTTATAAAGTAACAAATTACTTACTCTCGTTGACGACTCAGATTAAATTCACCAACTGCTTGTGAATTAATCACGAACTAGTGCGAACACCACCACTATGGCTACACCGGTATGACTCTGAGACTTCTAGAGACAGGAGACTTGTGGGAGCCTTTGGGAGAATTCTCTGAGAGTAGGAGAATGAATGGGATACCTTTCACCCCACCTCAGGGGTCGTATACATAGTAAATGCCAAGACCTTTTTTCTAATAGGAAAAAGTCTCTAATTTTAATAAATAAATAATTAATTCCATAATTAATTAATTTTCCAATTAAATATCATATATTTAATCTTAGGGATTTTATTAAAATTAAAATTAATAAGAATCAAATTCATATTAAATTTATTTGAACTCTTTCAAATATTTTCTTTATTAATAGGAAAAGGTCTCTAATTTTAATAAATAATTAATTAATTCCATAATTAATTAATTTACCCAATTAAATATCATATATTTAATCTTAGGGATTTTATTAAAATTAAAATTAATATGAATCCAATTCATATTAAATTTATTTGAACTCTTTCAAATACTTTCTCTCAAAAATTATTTTTTTTTAAAATTAATTCAAAAATTATATTATAAAGTTTCATAAACTTTATATTATAATGCATCAATATACATTATACGATTCCCCAAATAAATTGAACACTTTCAATTTACAATTTATACTTAATTGCCTCAAGTCTCTTTACGAGCTACCAGTGGGACCTAATGGACCTACATATCAGAAGCTCCAACGATACGAGACTAATTGGCCAAACTCATTGACCAAGTTTAGTCAACATTCGTTAACTGTGGGTCACTCCACTAAAGACCCACAGCTGCACTCTTCTCACTATAGAATATTTCTGTGTCCACGGATATCGACCAAGCAGTAAGTCAATCATTCACGTGTGTTCGTAACACCAGCTAGGTCAAATTACCGTTTTACCCCTGGGTTACCTCTGGTTCCTTAAGTACCACTAATTCCTCTAATGAACAAGTTGTTTAGGGTCCAACCACTAAACAGGAGTTCCTCTCAGGCTAGGAGAGGACGACACGCCTTTGTTCAAGCCCTAGAATCAACCCTTAAGGGAACACACATCTACTTACCCCAATAGGGGAAGGAGTGAATTCCATCTTGTACTGTTATGTTCCCAGCCCCCATTCGGTCTTGCCCCTGAAATGGTAGGCTTATTGAGTCGGCGAACTGACCACTCTCACCCATACAAATCTAAGGACAGTCCCTCCTGGAAGGGGTTCATAACATACTCAGGATTGAGATTGAGTTACCTAGGTCATCCTATTAAAATAGAAACCTAAAGTAGTTAACGGCGTTACATCTAGTGGTTACTATTTTGCGGTCCGGTCTTATGCAAACTCATTGCATAGGATACCCCCACCCGCATGTCTCATACATGGATGCTTTGGATCATTGCATCTGTATCGAATACAAGGTGGGCCGTATCACATAGTGTCACCAGGATAAGGTACCCAACCTTATCCCTATACTATAGACCATTTAGGTTGTTACTTGGACACTGATCCTCGTATGTCCCCACATACTAGTGCAAGTTTCATTTAAACAATCTTGGATCTTAGTTTATTGGATTTAGGGTTTATTAATGCAAACTCGATTATTCAATAACCAAATTACTGAATTACTCAAATAACACTTTATTGAGATCGATTAATTTGTTTCATTTACTATCTACGAGTTATAGGGCATAAAACCCAACATTCGTAACTACAGCTGGGTCAAATTGCCGTTTTACCCCTGAGTTACCTCTGACTCCTTAAGTACCGGTGCTCCTCTAATGAACAACCTGTTTATGGTCCAACCAGTAAACAGAAAGTCCCTCTCGGGCCAGTGAGAGGGCAGGATCCCTTTGCTCAAGACCCGGAGTCACCACTTAAGGGAACACTCATCTACTTCTCCTAGAAGTGGGAAGGAGTGAATTCCATATTGTGTTGTCATGTCGTGTTGTCATGTCCCCAGCCCCCACTCGGTCTTGTCCCCAAGAAGGTAGGCTTATGGAGTCGACGTGCAGGCCACTCTCACCCATACTAATCAAAGGACAATCCCTCGTGAGAAGGAGTTCATGACACACTCAGGATTAAGACTGAGTTACTTAGGTCATCCTATTGAAATAGTAACCTAACTAGTTATCGATGTTACATCTAGTGGTTTACTATTTCGTGGTCCAGTCTTATGCAAACTCATTGCATAGGATACCCCCGCTCGCATGTCTCCTACATGGACGCCTTGGATCAATATGTCTGTCTCGTATACAAAGCGGGTCGTATCACATAGTGTTACCAGGATAAGGTACCCAGCCTTATCCCTGTATTATAGACCTTTTCGGTTGTTACTTGAACATTGATCCACGTATGTCCCCACATACTAGTTCAAGTTACATATAAACAACCTTGGATCTTAGTTTATTGATTTTGGGTTATATTGTGCAATTTTAGACTTAAAAGGACAATAACACTTTATTGCTTAATCCTCAATAACACTTTATTGATACAAGTATATAATTCGTTAATATTCACTATCTACGAGTTTTAGGACATAAAACCCAACAAAACAATACATGGAAGCTAGTTAATAACATTAAAAACAGAAAGCTAGTGGCATGTAAATGGATTTATAAACTTAAGGAGGGGTTGAGAGAGAAAGATCCACCGAGGTTTAAAGCAAGGTTGGTAGCTAAAGGCTAAACTCAAGAACATGGTGTGGATTATCAGGAGATTTTTTAACTCGTAGTAAAACACACATCCATAAGATTTCTCCTTGCTTTAGTGACTCAATTAAATTTGTAATTAGAACAACTGGATGTTAAAACTGTTGGGTTTTATGCCCTAAAACTCGTAGATAGTGAATGTAACTGTTGACCGGATATTAATGAAATAATATTGATATATTTTTTCCATTAAATGTTATTAGTTATTTTATATTTGTCTTTGCCTAAAATAATCCTAATCCAATAAACTAGACATCCTAGGCTGTAATATGAGTATTGAACTATATGTAGCAACATATGGGGATCACTGTTCAAGAAACAGCCTAAAGGGTCTATAGTATAGGGATAAGACTGGGTGCCTGTTGAGTTCCTAGAGTGAGTAAAAATGCAATATAAAAATGCTCTAGAACACTGTGCAAGTATACACAGTCCGCAGCAAGTAATAAGTATTATCAATCCAAGGCCTGAACTAGCTTCCACTTTATCTATTTTGTATAACTTTTTAATGGTCTCAAAGATGGTAAAAATGATTGGTTTTTATAAGAATAATGCTGAATCAAAATAAATGACAGAACAAAGAATAAACAAATAGGCAGACAGATTAGAAACAGGCGCTGGTCAGGATTTAGTAATTGTTTTAAAAGATGCTCTAGCAATTTTATTGACCATGCAAACTCTCGCAGTATTATTAGCGGATTCCTCTCAGAACTCCGGATTTTTTGGAATGTGTTTCAACCCCAATGAAGTACGACCGATCAAGCACTAGGCAACTGGCTATCCCTAGCTCAGTCACTGGCGTTCATCAATACACAATGATCGTAGTGTGATTAATCGCCACACACTCTCTAAATCATCCCTGAAACTAGAGAGAGGTATTCATACCGGCTGGCCAAGCGGGCATAAAATAGAAACAAGCACAACAATTAACCAAGATGCGATAATCAATATATAGTACTAAAGTTGAAGCACAACAACTACATGTTCCCTAACCAACGCCTAAGCTACTTAGTTCATAATGAGCATGGAAACACAAATTACAATCTGAGTAACCCCGTCCATAATTACAAGATAATAAAAGGAAATACTAATCTCCTCGATCAGCTTGCAATGATGGTCTTCTAGGTGGTCTCCAATCTATCTCCTCTATTCGGCTCCCAAAGGTGGAAGGAACTTCCCAAGAATGGAATGTTTTCTCCCAAAAGTGGAATGATTTTAACTTGAACGGCTACTCCCTTTTATAGAAGGATAGGAGGCTTGACTTAGGTCAACCTGGACACGTGTAGGACTCTCCTTGCTCCTTTATCACGAGAAAAACTCAACAGAATTCGGTTCATGAAGTTGGCTAACGAGCTGTGACGTGGCAGTTTTACTCCCAGTTTTGCTGCAACACCGAATTTGCTCCCTCAAGTCGCCCAGCAACAGATTCTGCACAAAATGATTTCCAAAGCTTCCATTCTTCCAAATGGGATAAAACATGTAATATATATCTAAAACCAACCCTATTAAGCACAAAAGACACACAAATCAATATAGAAATGAGGCCTAAATAACTACTTTTTGGGCAGTTATCACACCCCCAAACTTGAACTATTGCGCGTCCAGAGCAATACTAACCAACATTCCCTTCAAGAATTCAAAACGTTAGACAAAGCATAGCTTAATCAAAACAGATAATCCAACAGTACCTTCAACCTTTACCTGAGCATTCAACAAAACCAAGCTCTGCTGCAGCAAAATAATTCTTCCGGCGTGGACAAATAATCACCACTTTTAACTCAATTCTAAGAACTTGCCACAGCTTAGCTCTATTATCAGACATATCAAAACACATTTTCAAGGGGTTTATATTTTTGTTTTTCAGACTTAAAGCAGCCCTACAGTCATAAGTTCTTAAGCATGGGATGACCCACTTTATGGTGCAGTATACCCTTGCCTCAAACTCATCACCAACTAGGCTAAATACTCTTTGTAAAGCTAAAAAATCCTCAGTTATTCTATCTCTTGCCCCTCAGAATGGTGACATTTTATGATAAAGCTCACCTAAGTTCTGGGATACAGAAAAACTGCTGGATTGTCATTCATCCTTCAAAACTTTTGCTCCATGAATTTTCGCAGCAAAATTTTCAACAACCATTTTTTTCAGCAAATAATTTTTCATCATCTTTCACATTTCCTAGGTCATCTTTTGACTCGAAGACAAACTGTGGGTATCACAAATGTCCCCGGTTACTCAATAACCTCACAATTATTTAATGAAGGAGAGAAATGCTGGAGCAAAACAATTGGAGTAGCAAAAAGTCCCCCAAACTTGAATTATTCATTGTCCCCAATGAATCATTAAAATTTAAATGACACCCCCAAACTTAAATTTTTCTATCTGAATTTTAAAACTAAGCGTGGGACTAGACCTAAGCTTAAAGCGGATCACATAAGTCAACACTACCTCCAGAATTTTCTTTGCTGCAGCAACGACCAGGCCAGAGAAAATACTCAAGCAAAAGGTTTCTGGAGATCAGAATACCTTGATCTAATTAAGCTTAGCCAGTCAAAGCTTCAAAAATTCAGAAGAAATTAGTTAAGTTAGATTTACTCAGTGCTTATGGAACAAAAATAACTTCGGAAATTTCATTAAAACAAAGAGAAAGGAATTACAAAAGCAGATATATTTTTGTAGAAGCAGAAACATTAAAAAGAAACATGCAAACATATTAGTCAGCGGGGTCAGATATGCGCGAGCAAACAAAAATGGAAAAACAAAAGTAATGCTCGCTCAAAATCATCACATTAGTCAGTCTTCATGACCCTGCTCTTCATCATCCTCCTCTTCTCTTTCAACAGGTGGGGGTGGAATCCAAGGGTTCAACAGATCCTCAGGGAATGCTTGAAGGGCTGGATACGGCTTGGAAAAATTCTCTTGCAGCGCCTTCTTCAGATTGGCATCACGATTTCTAACATAGTTCTAGAAGGTTAAAGCTTGCCTCTCGGCAAACTCTTGCCTGCTGGCTGAAAGTGCCAGTTGTTCTAAAACCGTGTTGATGCCGTAGATAAGCCCACCTTGACGTGCCTCCTGCGTACGCTGAAGCCGCACTAAGTTAGGCGTATCTATAATTCCCTTGTCAAACAGGATAACATCTCCCTCATCCACTGGAACCCCTGCTCTTCTGCAAAGCATCGTGATTGTGTTCGGAAAGAACAATTTCCCCACTTTCGTTTTCCAACAACCAGAAATCTCATTAACAATCATCTTCCCTACATCAATGCTAAGAGACCGCAAAATCGCGAAAGCCAGAAGAACCCGTTCCCTTGAGACCGTTGAGTCATGAGTCGTTGGAAGCATCCTCTGTCTGATAAATCCCATCCACGTGTTTGCTTCCCTCTTCAGATAAGCTGACTGAAATTTCCTTTTCCCTGTCTTGGACAGCTGCCACTGTGCCCCTTCAATACCCACCTCCCGCACAGCATCACTTAACTGCTCATTAGATGGCGCTACAGCCATCTCATTATAAGCTGCATGGGGGAAATTCTGAAGGTTATACAGTGCATTGATAGCATTAGGACTCCAGTCTACCTCGACTCCTCGAACAATCACCTGGAAACCATCTTCTTTATCAATATTAGCATAAAATTCACGCACCACCTGTGCGTTTACAGACTCAGGCTTCGCACAAAACAACTCCCAGCCATGGTCTGCAATGCCGGTCCTCAGAAAATGCGGAAGATCACCGCTAAATCCTCTTTCAAACAGGAAGTCTCTTTTCAGCAGCTCAGCGTATTTTGCTCTGGCAAAATTGTTGATAAAGCGACCATGTTCTTCTATTTCATCAGGTTCCTCCGATGCTTCAGCAACACTTTTGCCCTTTTCCGCCCTTCGCTTGAGCAACCGCTCTTCCTCAGCCTTTTTCTCTGCCTCTTCTCTTACTCTTTCTTCGGCTTCCTTCTTCTCACGCTCTACTCTCTCTGCATTTTCTCTTTCAGAATCCGTGGTTGGAGGCGAAGGAGTGTCAGTTCGGACAACCCTAACGCGGCCTGCTTTCCTCTTAACGCGGCGACGTTTCGGTGCTTCTGGCATGATCACCTCCACTCGAGCCTCCTGCATTGGCTCATTATCCGTTACCTGAACATCTTCTGCCTGTTGCTCTTGCACATCCTCGACCTGCTTTTCTTGAACTTCTTCTGAAATTTCTTCTCGAACTTCCTCGGTATTTTCCTCTCGAACTTCCTCTGTTTGCTCCTCTTGAACTTTTTCTGTATCCGCGACTCTCTGCTCAGCCTCCTTTGGGTTCTGTACATCAGGTTCTTGCGGGTCTCCTTCTTCAACTGTGGCAGCAACAACCTCTGTTGCCTTTTCTTGTTCCTCAGCCCTCTGTTGTCGTCTTCGTCTCTTGACTTCTTTCTCCTCTGGTGTTTTTTTCTTCTTCGCCTTTACCTTCTGCACCTCAGGGGTAACAGGTACCTCTTCCTCCTCATTCTCTGTTTCTTTCCTCGCTCTTGTTTTTGCCATGAAGGACTCAAGGGTTTAACAGAGAAAGAAAGCGAAAACGAGAGCAAAAGATCGAAACAAGAAGATGAAGTAAGAGAAACGTACCGAGGGTTGCCAATAAATAAGGCTTCAGCAAAATAAAATCCTAACAGAAAGATCTTGCTTTCATTAAATTGAAATTACCGTTTAAAATCGCATGCAACCGGTAGAATTAAACCATCAAACGGTAAAATCTGGAATTCAAACGCCCATGGTAAATAATTATGCGTTGTCAAATAGCCAGACCGTTGGATCATTCCTGCATGACACGTGGCAGCATCCATGCAATCTACCTGCCCATAGAAAATTCAAAATCGAACGGTAAAAATAATTACTCCAACAAACCCCTTCTTATTCGGACGATTCGCTTCAGCCATAACTTTGCCGCAACAACTTTCTGAACCTGAAGAGTCCTGGATACGTAATTCGAATTTCAAAGCAGGAAAATCAAATCTTTTAAATTCAAATTTAAATTTAACCGATCAAATCAAATCTAATCCCCTTTTTTTTCTTTATTTTTGAAGCCGAATTAATTAGAGGAAATCTTTATTAAACCTACACTAGTTAAAATGTAAATCTAAACTAAAATCTAATAAAATCGAATCTAAGATAATTCAATTAAATAAATAAACTGAAACTAAAATCCAACAAAATCAAATAAAATTCAAATAGACATAGATAAAATAAATTCTACGGAATTAAAAATAAAAGCAGACTGAAAATAAATCATTAAACGAACTAAATCTAGAATACTCGAAATTAAAAATAAATCAGCGAAAAATAAAAGTAAAACAAACTCTGGGAGCTCAAAATATTGCTCTGTAAAATGCTCCCGCAAACATCTTGCTCTCTCAATCATCAACCAACTTTAGGGAAGGATATTTCATCTGGAACTCCTCTCCCCAATAATGTTTGACACGCTGTCCATTCACTTTGAACACCCTCCCATCCTTTTCGTCTTGCAAAGTAACTGCTCCATGGGAGAAAACCTCAATCACCACAAACGGACCTGACCATTTGGACTTTAGTTTTCCAGGAAACAATTTTAATCTAGAATTATAAAGCAAAACTTTTTGACCTTTGACAAGCTCTTTAGGCTTAATTTTCTTGTCATGCCACAACTTAGTTTTTTCTTTATACATTTTCGCATTCTCATAAGAAAATTGGCGAAATTCCTCCAATTCGTTAAGCTGTAGCATTCTCATTGCTCCTGCACGACTCAGATCAAAATTTAATTTTTTCAAAGCCCAAAACGTTTTATGCTCTAGCTCTAATGGTAAATGACAAGCTTTCCCATATACTAACCGATAGGGAGACATACCTAGAGGAGTCTTATAGGCTGTCCTATAAGCCCAAAGAGCCTCATCCAACCTAAAAGACCAATCCTTCCTAGATGAATGGACTACTTTTTCTAGAATTGATTTAATTTCCCTATTACTTATTTCAGCTTGACCATTAGCCTGTGGGTGATAGGGGGTAGCTATCCTATGCTTAATTCCATACTTAGCTAAAAGCTTAGTTAAGATATTATTAACAAAATGTGTACCCTCATCACTTAATAGAGCTCTAGGTGTCCCAAACCGTGCAAAAATGTGCGATTGGAGAAACCTTGAAACTGTCTTGGCATCACTCTGATGGCATGCAATGGCCTCCACCCACTTGGACACGTAATCTACTGCCAATAAGATAAAAACATTGCCATTAGAAGGGGGAAATGACCTCATAAAATCAATACCCCATACATCGAATAATTCAACTTCTAAAATGTAAGTAAGAGGCATTTCATCTCTAGGCCCTAAGTTTCCTCTCCTTTGGCAAGCATCACATAGCTTGTAGAACCAATGGGCATCCTTAAACAAGGTAGGCCAGAAGAATCCACAATGCAAAATCCTCATAGCTGTCCTCTGACCGCTGGAATGGCCTCCATACGGCGAAGAGTGACATTGCTCCAGGATTTCCTTTGCTTTATCACTTGAAACACACCTACGAATAATACCGTTAGAGCATTGCTTATACATAAATGGCTCATCCCAATAGAAAAATTTGCATCATGCTTAAACTTTTTCTTCTGCCTCCAATCCATGTCAATAGGAGTGACTCCTTTTACCAAAATGTTGGCAATATCATCATACCAAGGGATCTCCTTTACTACCTTTACCTCAACAGCGAAAAGCTGTTCATCTGGAAAAGAATCGGAAATGGCAGATTGCTCCAGCAAAGATGATGATGGATCAAGACGAGACAAATGATCTGCAATGACATTCTCTGATCCCTTCTTGTCCTTTATCTCTAAGTCGAACTCCTGCAATAATAAAACCCAACGAATTAGTCTAGGCTTTGCATCTTTCTTAGACATTAAATACCTGCATGATCCGTGAACACCGTGACTTTGGATCCAACCAAATATGGCAGGAATTTCTCAAAGGCAAACACAACAGCTAACAACTCTTTTTCAGTAGTTGTGTAGTTGACTTGTGCCTCATTTAAAACCTTGCTTGCATAATATATAAGATGGATAAATTTGCCCTGCTTTTGCCCCAACATAGCACCTACCACAACATCACTCGCATCGCACATTACCTCAAATGGTAAATTCCAATTAGGTGCACAAAGAATGAGTGCTGAGATTAAAGCAGCCTTTAATGCTTCAAAAACCTTCCTACAATGTGCATCAAAGTCAAAAACATGATCAGTACACAATAAATTACAAAGAGGTTTACTGATTTTTGAAAAATCCTTTATGAACCTTTTATAAAATCCAACATGACCTAAAAAACTCCGAATCCCCTTCACTGAATTCGGTGGTTCTAATCTTTCAATAACCTCAACTTTTGCTCTATCAACTTCTAGACCATTCTTAGAAATCCTATGACCCAATACTATGCCCTCCTTCACCATGAAGTGGCATTTCTCCCAATTAAGAACTAGATGGGTATCCTCACATCTTTTTAATACCTAGCCTAAATTATCTAAACAACTCTGAAAAGACCCTACAAAAACTGAAAAATCGTCCATAAATACCTCAACAGTGGACTCAATCATATCAGAAAAAATTGCCAACATACACCGCTGAAATGTTGCTGGAGCATTGCAAAGGCCAAAAGGCATTCGCCTGAAAGCAAACGTCCCATAAGAGCAGGTGAAAGTGGTTTTTTTCTGATCCTCAGGAGAAATAATAATCTGGTTATACCCAAAATAACCATCCAAGAAACAGTAGTAGGCCTGACCAGCCAATCTATCCAACATCTGGTCAATAAATGGCAGAGGGAAGTGGTCCTTACGGGTGGCTTTATTAAGCCTCCTATAATCCATGCAAACCCTCCAACCAGTTACTGTCCTAGTTGGGATCAACTCGTTGTCTTTATTGCTCACCACAGTGACACCTCCTTTCTTAGAAACACAATGGACAGGGCTCACCCAATTGCTGTCTACAATTGGATAAATGATGCCAGCATCCAACCATTTAATCACCTCCTTTTTAACCACTTCTTTCATTGCAGGGTTAAGCCTTCTTTGTTGCTCAATACTCCTAAAGGATCCCTCCTCTAGAGTGATTTTGTGCATACAAAAAGATGGGCTAATCCCCTGAATGTCAGCCAATGTCCAACCAATAGCCTTGCGGTATTGCTGCAGCAATTTTATTAAGGCCCCTTCATGATCCGGCATTAAATCTGATGCAACAATAATAGGCAACGTCTCACCTTCCCCAAGATACACATACTTTAGATGATCCGGCAAGGGCTTCAAATCTAAAGTAGGTGCCTCAATTAGGGATGGCTTAATCGGGGGAGCCTTTCTTTGATCTAAATCTAAAGAGTCAAAAACATCCTCACACCTAAACAATTCTTTTTCATTTTTTCTTTCTAAGGGACAAACCTCTAAATCTTCTACACTAACCTCTCCATGATCTTCCAAATGTTTGCTAGCCGAATCCCGAATTTCTGGCTCAATAATTGTGTTCTCCAGAATCCTAATGAAAGAGCAATCTTCCATCTCGTCTGGATACTTCATGGCCTTAAACACATTGAATTTTACTTCCTCATTACAGACTCTCATTGTTAATTCCCCTTTTTGAACATCTATTAACGCCCTACCAGTAGCCAAAAATGGACGTCCTAGAATAATTGGGACATCTTTGTCAGCCTCATAGTCTAAAATAATGAAATCAACAGGAAATATGAATTTATCCACGTTCACTAAGACATCCTCAATTTTCCCCTCAGGAAATGTGATAGACCTATCAGCTAACTGGAGTGTAACTGTGGTAGGTCTAGCTTCACCAATACCTAGCTTTCGATAGACCAAAAGAGGCATAAGGTTAATGCTTGCACCTAAATCACAGAGTGCTCTACCGAACTCTTTTCCACCTATAGACACAGGTATAGTAAATGATCCTGGATCCTTAGCCTTGGGTGGTAGCCCATTCTTAAGAATAGCACTACATTCCTCAGTAAGAGATACAGTTTCAAACTCACCTAACCTCTTCTTTTTAGTTAAAATATCCTTAAGAAATTTAGCATAATTAGGCATTTGCTCTATAGCTTCTACTAAGGGGATATTTATATGCAATTGCTTAAGAATCTCTAAAAACTTTTTAAATTGACCATCCTGATTCTTAGGCTTTTGCCTTTGTGGAAAAGGTAGAAGTGGTACATAAGGTGGGGGCGGCACATAAGGTGGTTCCACATCTGGAACAGAACCAGATGCTCCAGCATCTTTATTGCTGCCTCCAGCACCCTGACCAGACTCCAACTTTTTCTCGACAACAACGTTTTTATCACCATTTTTTTTCTATATCCTGGGGTTTACTAGGCTCTTTTCTTTCTTCTAGTGGCTTACCACTCCTAAGAGTCACTGCCTTTACCTGCTCCTTACCTTCCCTTCTAGGGTGTTCAGTATCTGAAGGATGTTTCCCTTGAGGCCTTGCCTTCAGCTCATTGGCTAGCTGACCCACTTGCAATTCTAGGGCTCTCATTGAAGCTTGATTACTTTGAATTGCGGCGTCTGTACGAGCCATAAATTCTTTCATCATTGCCTCGAGAGAATTCCCCGAATTTTACTGGGGCAAAGCCTGCTTATTTTGCTGGGGCAATACCTGCGCTTTAGCAAATCCCGGCTGGTTCACTTTCTGCTGTGCTTGCACATTACTCCCTTGTCCTCCCCACGCGAAGTTGGGGTGGTTACGCCAACCTGGATTATAAAAGTTAGAATAAGGGTTATTCCTCTGATTACCTACAAAAAACACAGAAGCTGGATTGTTGGGGCAAAACTCGTAGTTGTGATCTTCACCACAACTGGTGGCTGCTGATGACTAATCACTGTCACATTCTTAAGAGCGTTAGCAATCATTGCAAGATCAGCCCTGATGGTGGACACACCATTAACTTCTAATACACTCTTAACCTTTTTATTTGTGCCTCTAACATCCGACCACTAACAACTATTAGTAGATATTCTTTCTAAAATTTCATAGGATTCGTTAAAAGTTTTTGCCAAAAGGGCCCCTCCAGCCGAAGCATCAACCATACCTTGAGTTACCGCGTTCAATCCATTGTCAAATGTTTCCATTTGGATACAATGTGGTAGGCCATGGTGGGGACACTTTCGCAAAAGCTCCTTAAACCTCTCCCAAGCCTCACTAAAAGTCTCATCTTCAAGTTGCCTAAAGCCTACTATTTCACTCCTTAATTTAGCATTTCTATTAGGTGGGAAATATTTACTCAAAAATTTTTCAGCTAACTCATCCCATGTCCTGATTGATCCTGGAGCAAAAGAATTTAACCACGCCTTCGCTCCATCCCTAAGGGAATACAGGAACAAGGTTAATCTCAGAGCATCTCTAGGCACTCCTTGAATTACAAAAGAATCACTAACTCCTAGAAAAGACTTAAGATGTAAATGAGGGTCTTCAGATGACAAACCATGGAATTGCCCCACGGTTTGCAACATCTGAAACATTACTGGTTTCATTTCAAAATTTGCAGCTTGAATTTGAGGACGTGCAATCCCTGGATTCAATTAATCAAACATTGGAAAAGCATATGCTCGAATGGCTCTGGTCCTATCGTTCGCTACCAAGATAGGATTCTCAGCCTGATTATTTTGCTGCTCATTTTGCTCCAGCGGCGGGTTTTGCTGCAGCAAACGATTGTGCTGGGGGTTCGCTGGATCTTCAGGACCCTGCGGGAGACGCGGCACGTCAGCCATTGAATTCTGGTTTCTATGCTGCTCTCTCCTTCTTCTCCTGAATGTCCTCTCGATTTCTGGATCAAGCTCGAACCGTACCCCAGGCGGATCGCTCATGCACCAAACTCACACCTGCAAAAACAAAAGAAACAATCAAAAAGTTCTAGCACCAAACCACTAAAACACATACACAAAATAGATCAGATAAAAACTTATTCAAGTCCCCGGCAACGGCGCCAAAAACTTGTTGGGTTCCTAGAGTGAGTAAAAATGCAATATAAAAATGCTCTAGAACACTGTGCAAGTATACACAGTCCGCAGCAAGTAATAAGTATTATCAATCCAAGGCCTGAACTAGCTTCCACTTTATCTATTTTGTATAACTTTTTAATGGTCTCAAAGATGGTAAAAATGATTGGTTTTTATAAGAATAATGCTGAATCAAAATAAATGACAGAACAAAGAATAAACAAATAGGCAGACAGATTAGAAACAGGCGCTGGTCAGGATTTAGTAATTGTTTTAAAAGATGCTCTAGCAATTTTATTGACCATGCAAACTCTCGCAGTATTATTAGCGGATTCCTCCCAGAACTCCGGATTTTTTGGAATGTGTTTCAACCCCAATGAAGTACGACCGATCAAGCACTAGGCAACTGACTATCCCTAGCTCAGTCACTGGCGTTCACCAATACACAATGATCGTAGTGTGATTAATCGCCACACACTCTCTAAATCATCCCTGAAACTAGAGAGAGGTATTCATACCGGCTGGCCAAGCGGGCATAAAATAGAAACAAGCACAACAATTAACCAAGATGCGATAATCAATATATAGTACTAAAGTTGAAGCACAACAACTACATGTTCCCTAACCAACGCCTAAGTTACTTAGTTCATAATGAGCATGGAAACACAAATTACAATCTGAGTAACCCCGTCCATAATTACAAGATAATAAAAGGAAATACTAATCTCCTCGATCAGCTTGCAATGATGGTCTTCTAGGTGGTCTCCAATCTCTCTCCTCTATTCTGCTCCCAAAGGTGGAAGGAACTTCCCAAGAATGGAATGTTTTCTCCCAAAAGTGGAATGATTTTAACTTGAACGGCTACTCCCTTTTATAGAAGGATAGGAGGCTTGACTTAGGTCAACCTGGACACGTGTAGGACTCTCCTTGCTCCTTTATCACGAGAAAAACTCAACAGAATTCGGTTCATGAAGTTGGCTAACGAGCTGTGACGTGGCAGTTTTGCTCCCAGTTTTGCTGCAGCACCGAATTTGCTCCCTCAAGTTGCCCAGCAACAGATTCTGCACAAAATGATTTCCAAAGCTTCCATTCTTCCAAATGGGATAAAACATGTAATATATATCTAAAACCAACCCTATTAAGCACAAAAGACACACAAATCAATATAGAAATGAGGCCTAAATAACTACCTTTTGGGCAGTTATTAGTGCCTTATCCTGGTGACACTATGGATACGACCCACTTTGTATTTGATACAAATGCTATGATCCAACGCGTTCGTGTAGGAGACATGCGAGTGGGGGTATCCTATGCAATGAGTTTGCATAAGACTGGACTGCGAAATAGTAACCACTTGTTATAACACCGTTAACTAGTTGGTTTTCTATTTCACTAGGACGACCTAGACAACTTGGTCTTAATCCTGAGTTGATTATGGACTCCTGCTCATGAGGGATTGTCCTTTGATTTGTATGGGTGAGAGTGGCCAATACACAGACTCAATAAGCCTACCATTTTGGGGACAAGACTGAGTAGGGAGCTGGGAACATAATCATACAAGATGGAATTCACTCCTTCTCGACTTTAGGGAAGCAGATGAGTGTTCCCTTAAGTGGTGACTCCGAGTCTTGAACAAAGGGCCTTACCCTCTTAATGGCACGAGAGGGTTTTCTGTTTGATGGTTGGACCACAAACAGGTTGTTTATTAGAGGAGAACTGGTACTTAAGGAAATAGAAATAACCCAGGGGTAAAACGGTAATTTGACCCAGCTGGTGTTACGGACACTCGTGAAATACTAACTAGTCGATATTGGTCTATATCCGTGGACACAGAAAATATGTCTGCAATGAGAAGAGTGCAACTGTGAGTCTATAGTGGAATGTACACACAGTTAACGAATATTGATTAATTTGGTTAATGAGTTTGACCAATTAATCTCACATCGTTGGAGCTTCTGATTTGTAGGTCCATTAGGTCCCACTGGTAGCTCATAAAGTAATTTGAGGCAACTAAGTAATAAATGTAAATTGAAAGTGTTCAATTTACTAAGGGAAACAATATAATATATATTGATATATTATTATGAGAGAAATTAATATTTGAAGAAATTCAAATATTAATATAAATTTGAGTCACATTAAATTTATGGAAGTTTGAAAGAGTTCAAATATGAATTAATTAATTTTAAGGCCTAAAATCTATTTGGGCAAAATTAATTAATTCAAGGCCGAAAATTAAATATGTGATATTTAATTGGTGGTTAATTAATTAAAGAATTTATTAACCGAGAATTAATCAATTATGGAAATAATTAATCACTTAAGGAAATGATTAATCATTTATAGAAATGATCTAATCACTTATGGAAGTAATTAGTTATTTGTGGAAAAGATTAATCAATTATGGAATTGATTGATCTTGGATTGATTAAATAAGGAATAAGATTTAATCAATTTTGGAAAAGATTGATTTAATTGAATATTTTATTCATGGCCACTCTTCTATAAATAGAACACTAAACCTAATTGGTTTAGTAGCCCTCTTGCTCTTACACTCACAAGACAAGACCCTAGAATTCTCTCTAGCCTCCCTCTTAGAGAAAGACTCCCACACACCTTTTGCCTCCTAGACTTAGAAACATACCGGTGTAACCTTTGTGGTTATTGTGTCTTTGAAGAATAATTTCCAGCGAAGAAATCAAGAAGGTGTCGCTGCGTTTTCGTTCGGTGGAGCATCGTTGGCGAAGAACGGTCAAGTCTACAACGAAGGTTTGTAACGGTTCTTTCCCGTTCCTTTAGAAAAGCATAAAAATAAATTTAGATTTAATTTTCAAGCATGTTTATAGCAATTTCCAGCAACTTTAAAGTATGTTTAAAGTTTATTTTGCCTTTTTGTAACGGTATTTTAATGTTAATTAATATATGGCGTAAGGTCCTTTCGATGCACTTCCGCTGCGTATGGACTTTCATTCCCTTCAAAAGCAACCTTTCTACATGGAAAACTAGATGAACTGATATACATGGAGCAACCTGAAGGCTTCATAGAAAAAGGAAAGGAGAATTATGTGTGTTTGTTACAAAAATCTCTCTATGGGCTTAAACAATCACCTAGATGTTGGTACAAATGGTTTGATGAGTTTGTTTCTAGTATTGGTTTCAGTCGGAGTGAGAGAGATAATTGTGTTTACTGTAAAGATGTGAATTCTGATAATTAGTTGTTCTTATTATTATATGTTGGTGACATGCTATTGGTTGGAAAAAGTATGGAAACAATACAACATATAAAACAAGTCTTGAATGATGAATTTGATATGAAAGACTTGGGACAAGCAAAAAGAATACTTGGGATGGATATAACCAGGGATAGAAAGAAGGGTCTTTTAACAATCTCTCAGGCTAGATATGCTTATAAAGTGTTGAAAAGATTTGGAATGGAAAACTAAAAACCGGTTTATACTCCAATTGCACAACACTTTAAATTATCCATGAGAGATGCGCCTGAAACTGAAATGGATAAGGAGTATATGTCAAAAATACCATATTCTCAGGAAGTAGGGAGCTTAATGTACTTAATGGTCTGTACAAGACCAACTTTAGCCTACTCTTCAAGTCTGTTAAGTACCATTTTGTTAGAGATATTGTAGAAAAGGGCCAAATAGAAATGGTAAATGTGCATACAAGTGAAAATCCAGCTGATATGACAACAAAACCTTTCAACACACTGAAATTTGAATTCTGTTTGGGCATGATTAGAGTCATATCCTTCTCTGTTCCTTAAAGAAAAAACACAATGAAGCAGGTCACAGCTGGATAATAAGGTGAGTTCTTTATCAGCTACAAAGGTGGAGATTTGTGAGGATAATTGTAGCTGATTAAAGCCACGTCAGTAGCCCAAAGTCAGCAATACCCATGAACTCTTCACGTGTCAAGGAAGCTGATGTAACCTCCAGGTGGAATGCAAAAAGGGAATCAAATTCAGTTGAAGAATTTGGTACAAACCTGACGCATAACAAACTCTTAGGTGATTATTTAGCTGAGCTGTTTCTTCTTCTTCTCCATTGTAAGAGAGCAGTTCTCGATAAGAAATAGAGAAGGGAAATAGAGAGAAAGAAAGGGAGAGCTGGGTGTATTGGGTTTTGGAGGTTTGATAGGACCTGACGGGGTGCGGAGTTGTCGAGGCTCCTGTTGGTCAAATAAAATTTATAATCCACGACACTATAACTATTTTGTAGAAATAGTGGTCGAGGTCGAACACAGAGAAGGGGACCTAGCAAATGTAGAATATCGTGCTTATTGAACAGGGGGATTTTGGAAAGCAGGGCAAAACAAAGAAAATAAATGCAGAAATTAAAGGAAACAGAAATAAGCATGCAAAAGAAAAATAAGATGGAAATCGATAACATAAAAAGGGATCGCTGGATTGAGATTATGCTTGATTTTATTTGATTGGCTTCCTAGTTTTCTCTAATAATTATTCTAGACTGATTTCATTAGTCCGGTCGACTTCTGGGTTATTCGAAGGACCCCCTACACTAACCAGTGCTAATTAACTTGCTAACCATGAATTCTGCAATTAACAAGATTAATTAATATACTCTTTATCGCTCACCACCCCTTGTACATAAAATAGCAACCATCCGAGACCTCTACAACGATTACTAAATTATATCTAACTAGGTTTAGATTAAGCAATTTCGCAATCACCTATTAAACTAGTTGCTTTAGGATTGTGGGTCAGGAATTGCATTAACTAAATTCAAATAGAATTCAAATCTAATTCCTACAACCTTTAACATGCATCCTAGGCCTATCAAGGGTCGTCTTGCGTAGAGAGTGGCTTGCCTCAACCTAGTGACTATCTAAAAATATTTGATTGAATACACAAGTGGTAATCACATAGGGTCGTCAATCCTAATAGACTAGCCTCATGTATTGGTTTAAACGGGATAACATGCAAAACTTAATGAAAAGACAACAAGAACAGTAAGTAAACTCCAGAAAACTCAACCAATCTTATTAGAAATCAAAGCATAAACCCAATCTAACGATCTAAATACGATTAGCTACTCATAGATGAAGAAAAACAAGAATAGACATGAAAGAATCCATAAAATATGACATAAAAAGGTCTACAACAGTATTGAAACGTAAAAGAGGCAAAATAAATCGTAAAAGGACCAAATTTCTAACCTAACGACGGACTAAATTAGGGCTACGTATTTAAAGAAAACTCGCTAGCATCAACACGCCAAGGGCAGCGTCTCGACGCTGCGAACTTTACATTCCAGATGAAAATCGCATCAGCGTCGAGACGCCAGGGGCGGCGTCTCGACGTTGTCCCTGATCCTTGCCTTGCTATTTATTTTCTCGGTCTTTTCTCGTTTCTTCTCGGTACGAGACTTCAATCTTTGGCTTTTGGTGTCATTCTTCAGGCCCGCTTCAGCACAATTGGGTCTTTTCTCCTCCTCGCCGTCCAAGACACCGAGATGGCTCCAAAACTCCGTAATTGGCCCGAATTAACACCAATTAGCGTGATCGGCTCCCGACATAGCCTAAGCTCAAATATCCTGTAAATAAGACAAGTAAAGCATAAAATAACTTTAACAAGCTTAGATTAGAGGCGATAAAATAGGACTCAGGTCCTATCAAATACCCCCAACCTAAATCTTGCTAGTGAAGGATTGAAATTCTTAATTCCGTTACAGAGGACTCAATTGGACCGTTCGTAAATTAATTTTGTTCTTCAAAATACCAATACATTGGCAAAACATTAAACAGTGAAAAACATACCTCCGTTGACGGCTCTGAATACTTCAACGGACGCCACCACGAGGCTACCCTGCTATTCTCTGAAATTAGGAACGTAGTTGTGGGACTACTAATCTTGATTGGGACAAACTCTTAGAGAGAAAATTTCTCTCTAGAGTTCTTGAAAGAATATGTGAGGGAGGCTAGAATGAGACCTTAGGGTTAGGGTTCTCATAACATTTCCTTTTATAAGAAAGAAAACCCTAATGTGAGGTTAGGAAACAATCTTGACCGTTAGATCAAGATCAATTAATTAATTGATTAAATCAATTAATTAAATGTTAATTAATTAAAAAATCTCATGCACATTTAAATCTTATTTAAATGTAATTTCCTCACATAATATATAGTTTAATTAACTTAATTAAATCACATTTAATTAATTCAATTAAACTAATCAATTAATTAATTCCAATAACTAATTAATTTCATAATTAAATATCACCCATATTTAATTAATTACTCATTAGAATCATATTCTAATAATTCCCTCATAGGCTATAGTTTAATTAAATCTCATTTAATTTAAACAAAATTGAATAATTAATTAATTCATCTTCTAATTAAATACCATATATTTAATTAGACATATATTTGAACTCTTTCCAATATATAAATCTCTCAATTTAATAAAGTTTAACTCAAATTAGACTTTATCTTTTAATGCATCACTATACATTGTATTAATTTGTATCTCATACAATTAACTTAATTCCCAATATGAATTTGAACTATTCAAATTCTCTCAAGATATAATTGTTCCTAATTACTCTTTACGAGCTAGCAGGGGGACCTAATAAACCTACAGATCAGAAGCTCCAATGAAATGAGGTTAACTGATTAAACTCATTAATCAGGTTAACCAATATTCATTAACTGTGGGTCATTCCACTAAAGACCCACAGCTGAACTCTTCTCACTATAGAACATTTCTGTGTCCACAGAGATAATCCTATATCGGTAAGTCAATCCTTCACGAGTGTTTGTAACTACAGCTGGGTCAAATTACCATTTTACCCCTTTGTTACCTCTGGCTCCTTAAGTACCAGTGCTCCTCTAATGAACAACTTGTTTATGGTCCAACCAGTAAACAAAAAGTCCCTCTCGGGCCAGTGAGAGGGCGAGATCCCTTTGTTAAAGACCTGGAGTCACCATTTAAGGGAACACTCATTTACTTCTCCTAGAAATGGGAAGGAGTGAATTCCATCTTGTGTTGTCATGTCCCCAACCCCCCACTTTGTCTCGTCCCCAAGAAGGTAGGCTTATTGAGTCGGCGTGCAGACCACTCTCACCCATAGTAATCAAAGGACAATCAGGATTAAGACTGAGTTACCTAGGTCATCTTATTGAAACAGTAACCTAACTAGTTAACGGTGTTACATCTAGTGGTTTACTATTTCGTGGTCCGGTCTTATGCAAACTCATTGCATAGGATACCCCCACTCGCATGTCTCCTACATGGACGCCTTGGATCAATACGTCTGTATCGAATACAAAGCGGGCCGTATCACATAGTGTTACCAAGATAAGGTACCCAACCTTATCCTTGTACTATAGACTTTTAGGTTGTTACTTGAACACCGATCCCCATATGTCCCCACATACTAGTTCAAGTTACATGTAAACAACCTTGGATCTTAGTTTATTGGATTCGGGTCAAATTGTTCAATATTTAACAATAACACTTTATTGTAGAAACTCAATAACACTTTATTGTAGAAACTCAATAACACTTTATTGAAACAAGTATACAATTTGTTTACATTCACTATCTACGAGTTTTAGGGCATAAAACCCAACAAAATCCCACTTGAACTAAAACTCTAATTTAGTGGAATGTACAATAATCTATATAACAACGGGTGTATAAATACATGTATAAAACATATACAATGTACAAATACTATAAACTAGGGCATTATTATACCCATTACATAATGGTATCACTATACTCATTACACTTCTCCCACTTGCCCTAGATTACATTGTTGTACATAACTCGTAGATCTAGACCTTCTAGATGACCCTCATACACTTTAGCCGAGAGAGCCTTCGTGAATGAATCAACAATATATCTTTAGATTTAATGTGCTTGCTTGTCTTGCAATAGGTAAGTTCATATTTGGAACACCTTCCAAAATAGGCTTGAACTTCCTAAGTCATACAATCTCTATCGTTGCTTCATAAGCAACTGCTTATCGGCCTATATCGTTGAGGCTGCAACTATGTCGTACTATATCTCCTCTGTTAAGAGTGAACACAGATACTGATGTAGATTTCCTTAAATCTTTATCAGTTTGAAAATCTGTGTCAATGTATCGTGTAAGGATCCAATCCTTAGTGCCATACACGAGCATATAGACCCTCGTTCTCCTAAGATACTGGAGGATGTACTTCACGGCTCTCCAGAGATTAATTCTTGGATTTGATTGATACTTACTGACAATCCCTACTGCATAGGGCTTATGTCTCAAGTCCTCAACATCTTGAGGTGTCTCAGGACACAGTTCCTTAGACAAAAGAATTCTATGCCTAAAAGGTAGTGAACCCTTCTTGGAATTCTGCATCTTATATCTAACTAACATCTTGTAGATATAAGACACTTGAGACAAGGCCAGCTCAACTTCTCCCAGATTTTCATTTGGAAATGAGCTACTAGCCTCTTTTAATGTCAGTAAGATAACCTACATCATTCTCAATGATTAGGATATCAATCATATACAACACTAAGTAAGCTACTGAACTATTGATGATTACTTGTAAACACAAGACTCATCAATGTTCTGATTAAAGCCAAAAGATTTGGTCACTATATCAAATCTTATATTTCAAGATCGAAATGCTTAGGTCAATCCATGAATGGATCACTTAAGCTTGCTAACCCTTTTGCTTTTGATCTTGTTGTATGAACCCTTCTGGTTAAGACATGAATGTCTCGTTTCCTTTTGTAAATCCACTTGTAACTAATAGGTGTTACCCATCAAGCAGTTCTACAAGATCCCAGATGGAAGTGAATTACAAAAGACTTCATTTCTAGGTCCATGACTTTAATCCTCTGATCGTTGTCAACATCATTCATTTTCTTTCTAAAAGACAATGAATCGTCTATGTAATCATCAGGTATGATGACCTAGGCTTCAATCAAGCCCATGTAACGTTCAGGTTATAAAACAACCCTCCCACTACATCGAGGCACTCAACTATTGAGATGGATGTGTCTGACCAGATGCACTGGTCCATCAATAACTCTTATTGAACAGCCAGCCTCATCAACAACTCTTGTGGATGTTACTGTAGCTTCATTAGTTAACTTACTTAAACGACTTTACTCTGTGGTTTATGATTTTTGATGTGGACTTCTTCTGAGAATTTAGCATTTGTCGATACAAATTCTTTATTCTCTTGTGAATTGAAGAAGTATCCACTTCTCGTTTCCTTTGGGGTTGCCTACTGCAGTATGCAATACAGTCAACATTGCATGACCCCAAAACGAGCCAAACAATTGAGCATAGCTCGACATGGAATGAACCATATCCAATAGGGTTCTATTTCTCCTAAATGAGATTTAGGGTGTGATCCCATGTATTATCAAATAGTCCTGGAATCTCAAATCCCTATACTCAACACTTTGATCAGATCGAAGTGTTTTTATCATCTCACCTAACAAGTTTTCAACTTCAGTCTTAAGCCCCTTCGAATATCTCAAGAGCTTTCAACTTAAGTTTCATTAGGTAAAGATACTCATACCTTTGAATAATCATCTAAAAGAGATGAATTATTCGTGCCCTCCCACTGCTTTAACATATTGAACCACAAGGATCCAAATGTACAAGCTCCAAGGGCTCTTTGGCTCTTAGATCTTTTCCAGTAAAAGACCTATTAGTCATATTGCCCACAAGGCATGACTTGCAAGGTAGTAGAGAGTCATCTTCTAACTCGCTTAGAAGTTCACTCTTGACTAATCTCCCAATCAAATTGAGATTAATATGGTCTACCTTAAAACAAAAAAAAATGTATTTTCCTTTAGGAGAAATCATTTGCCTCTTTTCACATTGAGTAGTAGCAATCTTAAACAACCCAGTGTTCATGACTGCTTTACTCTTGATTAGTCTTAAAACATTTAGGTTACTTTCTAGTAAAGCTAAACAAATGTCAACTCCCTTTCTTGAAACAAAATTGCGTTAGCAAAGAAAGGTAAAGAGTAACATTGTTCCAGCAAATAAGACACATAAATCAAATTTCTTTTGATCTTAGGAATTACAAACACATTATGTAATAATATGTATTTTCTCCCACTGAAAAAAATAACTTAATGTTCCCCACTGATATAGCCAAAATAACCTCTCTAATTCTAACTTTGAGAGTTATTACACAAGCAGCAAGCTATTGCCAGGAACTTATTCCTTTAGAAGAAGAACACACATGATTTGTGGCCCCTGAATCAAATATTTAGGAAGAATCATTATTCTTCACTAATCACGTTTTCAAGACAAGTAAATGAAAATTACGGTCTTGAACAAGTTCTCTTTTTCCTAAGCAGAGTTCTATGTCATATTCACCAAGAACAATTCTTAATGAATTAAACATATGGGGCATGAGGACATTCCTCAGTTAAGAATAATCCTAGACTTATTTACCACAATTTGTCGTTTAAGCTTGTTGTATTATCGTTATCCGTTATTTATAAAAATTATGTAAGACAATACACATAAAATTATTATATAATTGCTGAAGTAACAAATTACTTGTATTATTATTTGCACTAACCCATCACAAATAATCCAATCAAATTCTGCAAAAACGAATAAGCAATCAATGAAACCCTATAAAACTATTGATTTAGTTTTTGCAATGATACTTCAAAGGTTTAGAACAATAGCTACCAAAGGGTGGTCAGCTACTCCTCTGAATTGAGACAATCTCAACCAAACTCTAACACCAGAATAACTCATATTCCGTTAGCGTTTAGTTACCGTTGTTCGGTCAAGGGTTAGTTAACACATTTAACTCATCCCCGTAAGTGTAACCCTCCCACTTTCAAATCTCAGAGGCACGCACCAACAGGCTACCGAAGGGAAAGACAACTGTTGGTGATTAGCCTAAGTGACCCTATCCTATTCAGGAGTTCACGGTGTTCCGAATCCTATGATCAGACCCTCCGAAGGGATGGTTGCGCCAGGATAACCTACAGCCGGATCATAGAACTCTCACGGTGCGAACTAGGGGGGAGACCGAGGGATACGTTGACACGTGTCCCGCTCCCACAAACACTTTCCCATTCACCTTGTTATTGATTCATGCAAACACTTTCCGAAGGGAGGCCGCTCCTAAGGTGACTCAAAGCCGAGCATGAACCTCACGTTGTGAACATAGGGACGTAGGAGCAAAACTTGATTTAAATCTCGTTTTGTAATTTTCCTCCCATTGAAAATGTCCTAAGGTTAATTTAGGGTTGTTTAACTTAGATAAAATTCGGCTAAGTCAATCTATCTAAGTCTGATCCTATTATAACAATTATGGAAAGGATTCAACCGCAATGTTTTAGGTGAATTAAACTTCTTTTAATAAACCCAATATTGCAAGTCAACATTACTAGGGTTAATTCAACTCAAGGTTCGGGTCAGTTCCCAGGTAGGAGGTGTTCCGTAAACCGTCATCTTAAGTACCCCAGCCTTAGACAGAACTTTACCGAGAGAGTTCCCTTATAACCACAGTAATGTAAGGTCTTTACTCTAAAGATCTAGGTGTATTAAATACTTTTAACAAACCTAGTGACATTGCATGCTAACATTTAACGATGATTAATTCAACTCTGGTATTCCCGGTCAGTTCCCAGGTAGGAGGTGTTCAGTAAACCGTCAACTTAAGTACCCCCAGCCTTAGATAGAACTTTACCGGTGGAGTTTCCTTATAATCATAGGAATGTTTTTCCCACTTAGTCAATTAAAACTAATTTTAATTCTAAGTAAGAATAATTCTAATCCTATTAGAAATGTGATCTTAGGTCTAATTAATTTTAAACATTTTAAAATTAATTCATTTATCCTAAGATCCTATGTTTGCATGCAATTCTTTGTTATAAGTTAACGATTTCTATTCAATAATTTTATAACTATTATAAATTTTAATGAATTAACCCTATAACATGCTACTATGGTGAATAAATTAACAATCAAATTCTAATTAATTTATAAAACCATACATTAGCATACATGACATACCATAAATATAACAATTATATTAATCTAAGGTAATGTCATGCTCAATGCAATTTAATTTCCTTTTAATTAACCTAACTCTTAAATTAATTATACAAGAAAATTAAAAATAAGCATTACCATTTTCATACATTAACATAACATTTATATTAATAACTCATGAAAATTAAGCATGTAAATTACTAATATAGATATAACTCTTATATTTTTAAACTAAAGTAATTTCATGCTAAATGCAAATTAATTTTCTTTAATTAATCTAACTCTTAAATTAATTACCCATGAAAATTAAAATAAGCATTCACATTTTCATACATTAACAAAACACTTTATATTAATAGCTCATGAAAATAAATAACCATATAAATTACTTTCATAAATATAATTTTTTATATTTTTACTAAAGTAATTTCATGCTCAATGCTTCTCAATTTTCATCCATTTAATCATAACAATTTATATTAAATACTCATGAAAATTAAATTCATGCATAATCCATATATTATAACAATTATAAATACATATGCATGAACATGCTTAACCTATGGTGGGAATTTAAGCTATATGACATCCATAAAGCAAAATAAATAGCTAAGTAGACGGGTTTTGGCATCCTAGGACTCAAACCAATAGAAAAAATTACATTAATCAATCTACTAAAGTCCTATCCTGCCGTAAATCAGCCCAAAATAGCCTCAACCGCATCCAAACCCTTCGAATCGGCGAAAAATTGAGCTAAACCATGTTGAATCGTGCAAAACCAGCTTCAGACCGCATGAACCAGCTCCAAAACTGCTTGAACCGACCGGAAAGTCGCTGAACCGAAAATTAATCTCTCGAACCGAACCAACATAACTAAAAAAAACTGTTGAAGTCACAAAACCCTTTCCGCTTCAGTTGGTTAGAGCTTCCACACTGCCCACGTTCGAACCCCAGAAGTCGCGCTTCTCCAAATTTGTTTTTATTTTTATTCTGCAGCGCACTCTATGCTCGAACCTCCGCCCTCGAAGCCCAAAAACGCGCCTCCAGCCAAACCCGCACGCAAAGACGCGAGTTCGAACCCGACTGAACGAGATTCCTTTTTTCTTTTTCTTTTTTTTTTCCAGCGCGCTTTTCTTCGATTTTCTCGGTAATTTGCCGCTATCTCTCAACTTTTTCCAGAAAATTGCAATTCCAGAATCGATTCTTCTCCAAAATTTTCCCAAATTGCAACAAATTTCTTAAAAAACGATACATAATCTATGACATGGACTTACAGACTCAAATTTAAAACAAATCGCCCAAAAACAACGGGCCCTTATAGGATCAAATCAATGAAAAATTGTAAATTCTAAATGCCAAAAACTCTAAACATCTACCAGCAAAATTCATACATCCTATGCATAAATTAAATCCCACCAATCAACCAATGCAAATTTTAGAGAAACAAGATTAGATCTACGATCGTCTCTGATACCAATTGAAGGATTGAAATTCCCAATTCCGTTACAGCGGAAGCAATTGGACCGTTCGTAATTTAATTTTGTTCTACAAAATACCAATACATTGGCAAAAAGTTAAGCGGTGAAAAACATACCTCCGTTGACGACTCTGAATACTTCAACGGACACCACCACGAGGCTACCCTGCTATTCTCTGAGATTAGGAACGTAGTTGTGGGACTATTAATCTTGATTGGAAAAAACTCTTAGAGAGAAAATTTCTATCTAGAGTTCTTGAGAGAATATGTGAGGGAGGCTAGAATGAGACCTTAGGGTTAGGGTTCTCATAACCTTTCATTTTATAAGAGAGGAAACCTAATGTGAGGTTAGGAAACAATCTTGACCGTTAGATCAAAATCAATTAATTAATTGATTAAATCAATTAATTAAATGTTAATTAATTAATCATATTAATAAATTAATTAATCTCATGAACATTTAAATCTTATTTAAATGTAATTTCCTCACATAATATATAGTTTAATTAACTTAATTAAATCACATTTAATTAATTCAATTAAACTAATCAATTAATTAATTTCAATAACTAATTAATTTCATAATTAAATATCACCCATATTTAATTAATTAGTCATTAGAATCATATTCTAATAATTCCCTCATAGACTATAGTTTAATTAAATCTCATTTAATTTAAACTAAATTGAGTAATTAATTAATTCATCTTCTAATTAAATACCATATATTTAATTAGACATATATTTGAACTCTTTCCAATATATAAATCTCTCAATTTAATAAAGTTTAACTCAAATTAGACTTTATCTTTTAATGCATCACTATACATTGTATTAATTTGTATCTCATACAATTAACTTAATTCCCAATATGAATTTGAACTATTCAAATTCTCTCAAGATATAATTGTTCCTAATTACTCTTTACGAGCTAGCAGGGGGACCTAATGGACCTACAGATCAGAAGCTCCAATGAAATGAGGTTAACTGATTAAACTCATTAATCAGGTTAACCAATATTCATTAACTGTGGGTCATTCCACTAAAGACCCACAGCTGAACTCTTCTCACTATAGAACATTTCTGTGTCCACGTATATAATCCTATATCGGTAAGTCAATCCTTCACGAGTGTTCGTAACTACAGCTGGGTCAAATTACCATTTTACCCCTGTGTTACCTCTGGCTCCTTAAGTACCAGTGCTCCTCTAATGAACAACCTGTTTATGGTCCAACTAGTAAACAAAAAGTCCCTCTCTGGCCAGTGAGAGGGCGGGATCCCTTTGTTCAAGACCCGGAGTCACAATTTAAGGGAACACTCATCTACTTCTTCTAGAAGTGGGAAAGAGTGAATTCCATCTTGTGTTGTCATGTCCCCAGCCCCCCAGTCGGTCTCATCCCCAAGAAGGTAGGCTTATTGAGTCGGCGTGTAGGCCACTCTCACCCATACTAATCAAAGGACAATCCCTCTTGAGGAGTTCATGACACACTCAGGATTAAGACTTAGTTACCTAGGTCATCTTATTGAAACAGTAACCTAACTAGTTAACGGTGTTACATCTAGTGGTTTACTATTTCGTGGTCCGGTCTTATGAAAAATCGTTGCATAGGATACCCCCGCTCGCATGTCTCCTACATGGACGCCTTGGATCAATACGTCTGTATTGAATTCAAAGCGGGCCGTATCACATAGTGTTACCAAGATAAGGTACCCAGCCTTATCCCTTTACTATAGACCTTTTAGGTTGTTACTTGATACCGAGCCCCATATGTCCCCACATACTAGTTCAAGTCACATGTAAACAACCTTGGATCTTTAGTTTATTGGATTTGGGTCAAATTGTGCAATATTTAACAATAACACTTTATTGTAGAAACTCAATAACACTTTATTGAAACAAGTATACAATTTGTTTACATTCACTATCTACGAGTTTTAGGGCATAAAACCCAACAGCTAGTCCTCGAGCAAGGCACACACAGACCAAAGAAAAGGACGTTGTGCATATAATTGAAAAGTGATTTAATCCTCAAGACTCAAATAGTCCAAAAACTAAAGCAATCAAGAGACATTCGCATGAGAGACAAATGAGGAGACAAATAAAAAATTTTCAAAGTTTATCTTGCACAAGAGAGCTCCATCCCACTTAAAGAAGAGTTTACTAGCCCGAGATTGGTTTATTTGACTCTCATCCCATGTTCCCCCTACACTGGCACTAAGGTTTTGCTAAAAGGCCCAAATGGAGCAAACTAGGTTGCTTTCCTCTTGCTTAGGTGCCTGATCAAGGAATTCTTTTTTTTTTTTTTTTGCATTTCTTTTGGATGGGGCACTAGCTTTCACATTACAATGTAGGGACCCATAACCCGAGTTTAACCCTTGGTTGAACTAACTGACCATACTATAGGTAGCTCTTTTTACCCCTGAGCGTTTAAGCTCAATGCAAGCATGTTTTTTTTTTCTTTCAAAGTAAAAATGACAAGCATATGATTTTTCTTTTGGCTCGCGCTCACTGACTTATTTTTCCACTCTTTTTTTTTATAGGCGTGTTTTCTTTTCTTCTCTCCTAGGCAAGACTCCACACTCTATTTTGTAAAAAATTTAGACTTTCTCGCTTAACCTTACACCTATTGGGGTGACAACAGGAATACGAGCTAAGTAACTCGCTCCTAAGCATTCAAGTCCTACTTTAAAGCAAGAAAGACACCCAACATGTGCAAGACATATCCTAGAAAAGTTTTAAAAAGGCTCATTTTTTGAACACTCTCGGTCACAACTCATCGAAAGCAATAAATTTTCGCGAAAATTTGAGACAATCCTAGGAAATCATCATCACTTAAACAAGCATATACACAACAATTATGCAAGACATTCATTAAGCACAAACGCTGGCCTGACGCTTAGATGCTCAAGGCCCAACATAAATATAAAGTACAATTCCCCACCCCCAACCTAAAATTTACATTGCCCTCAATGTAATAAATCATGGAGAACAAGACAATGTATAGGGAAAGAATAGAACTTTCCTGAATTTTGCGCTCACGGGTGGTGAATCATGTTTTCTTATAAATGTAGAAGCTTCGTTTTGGTACCGCCATTCCTAAAAGACAAAAACAAGGAAACCAAGCATAAAAGCATCTAATAAAAAAAATAAAACCTATCTAAGAATTTAAAAGACAAAAAGGCAGTAAAATTATAGGGTGCGAATGTTTAAGGTCGTTTGCTTGACCACACTCTCCTCTATTTCTTCTTATGGAGGCTTTTCTCCACAGGTCTAGAATACATTATTTTTGGAAAATTCTTGTTTCAATAATTTCGAGGCCTGTAAAGAAAGATCAGTAGAAGGAGAAAAAATATTGGAAGCAGAGGTGGGCTGACAGAAAATTCGCTCAGCCCTAATCCTAGAAGATGAACACTTGGTGACTCCACCAGATTTATCAGTAAGGATTATCTGGTGCTCATCAACTACATCAATCAATTCTCCATCTAAGTCAGGGCATCTAACAGCAGAAGAATGCATCTCATTATCGGTGACCATGCATGATTTAGAATTTAAAGTGCGATCATTCACTGGGTCAGGTTCAAGCATGTAGTATTCAACAGAAGATGCATGAGGATTTTCAATATCATAACAAATTTTAAAGTACAGAGTTTTATCCTGAAATCCTACTGATACAACTCTTTCATCTACATTAATAACTGTCTTGGCAGTCTTCATGAAGGGACGACCAAGAAGTATCGTAGCAGAAGATGGATTGTAATCAGGGTTAAGGCGTATCTGAAACATAGAAATTAGTAGGAAAAACCAATTCCTCCACCCTAACTAAAACGTTTTCAACTATTCCTAGAGGTTTAATGCAAGACTTATCTGCTAGCTGAATGACTATGCCAGATGTTTTAATATAAGTTAAATTCAATCTTTTATAAACAGACACAAACATAACATTAATCGATGCTCCTAGATCTAACATGACATATTTTATCTTGCAATCCCCGATCATACAAGGTAAAGTAAACATGCCAAGATTAGGACACTTTACAAGTAAGTCTTCAGATAGTAATGCACTTACATTTTCACTAACCTCTTCTTTACTTGAGGACTTTTCCTTACCTTCATACCAAGTCTTTAAGAACTCAGCATTTGCTGGGATTTTCAGGATTGCCTCAAGCAATGGAATGTTCACCTTGACTCGTCTAAAAACATCTAAATCATCCTGCACACTTGGAGTAGCAGGGTTAGTGAAGTTCATAGGTGAAGTAAGAAAATAATCTTTATCATTTAAATTTAAAGAAGAAAATTTGCCAGAAGAAATAGAAAACTTATCAGAGACAGTAGGGAATCCAGAGGGACAGTCAGGTGTGGCCACTCCACTCCACACTGCGTTCACATTTGCCTTAGGATTCACCTCAGGTTGGGTAGACAGCTTACCAGAGCTTTTATTGTTCATCTTACTAACTTGGGTTGCCAGCTGAGTGATTTGGTTTCCCAAATTCTGAATGGCATTCCTAGTCTCTTGCTGAAACTGTAAAGAGCTGTCAGTAAGCTTCTTAAGGGCCTCATCGAAAGATGTCCTTGAAGTTGAGGAGGTGGAAGCTTGATTCTACTTGAACATCAGTGGCTTCTGTCGGTTCCCATAACTAAAATTTGGATGGTCTCTCCATCCTGGATTGTAAGTGTTGCTGTATGGGTTTCCCATTGAATCCACCAATGGCATTCACCTCTCCATTGTCTTGTATCTCAGGGCAAGCATCGGTAGTATGGTAGTCATCGAGCAAAGTCCACAGGCTTTCGCCTGCACCTGTCTTGAACACAAATAGCGAACAAGTTTAGTTAATTCACTCATTTCAGATCGCATTTCGCTTACCTCGGTTTTTGTGGTGGCTTGCAGAACTACAGGTGGTCCTCTCGTCCCAAATTGCTAAGAATTTTCAGCCATACTTGAAATTAGTTGTTTAGCCTCAACAGGTGTCTTGTTGACTAATGCTCCTCCACTAGCGGCATCCACCATACTTCGATCCATGGGTAGTAATCCTTCGTAAAAATACTGGATCAATAACTGATCCGAGATCTAGTGATGTGGAAAACTGGCACACAATCGTTGGAATCTCTCTCAATATTTGTGGAGGGTCTCCCCAGTGATCTGCAAAATCCCATATATCACTTTCCTGATGTTGGCAGCTCTACTGGCAGGGAAGAATTTCTCCAGGAATTGCTTCTTCATCTCGTTCCATGTACTGATAGAGCCAGAGGGAAGGTAATAGAGCCAATCTTTCGCTGAATCCTTTAGCGAAAAAGGGAAAGCCCTCAGATTCAGTGTTTCCTCTATCACTCCATGAGGTCTCATACCAGAACATACAATGTGAAATCCCTGCAAATGTTTGTGCGTGTCCTCTCCTGCACTACCACGAAAAATAGGGAGTAAGTGTATTAAACCTGATTTTAATTCAAAGTTACCTGCCGTCTCGGGGTAGGTAATACAGAGTGGCTGCTGGTTCAGATCTGGCGCTGCCAACTGCCTTATTGTCCTCTCAACCATGGCTGGTGCTTCAACCTCGCCGAGATTATTAACTCTTCTTCTTCTTGTCTTCCTTCTAAATCTCGTCTCCGCTCTAGAATTTTCAGGTTCAAATCTAAGATCGTTTCCCTACGAAGAACGTGTGATCATAAATCATGCAAACAAGAATTAAAAACACAAAATCCTAAAAATACTATCGATCTTGACTCTATTCGGCCTCCAAAAGATGGAATATTTTGACTTTGGATGACTACTCTCTTATATTGGGTGAAGTCCAACCTAATTAGGTCAAACATGACACGTGGAACTCTCTCCAAGCCTCGTAAATCCGAGATCAGAGCTGGAAACGCCACTTCATTTAATGAATCACGTGCAGCTCACATGGCCAGTTTTGCTCACAGCTTTGCTGGATCAACAGACTTTGCTCTCTCAATCTGTTCAACATTAATTTCTCTACAAAAGAACTCCAAATAATCAATTCTTATAATTAGGCTAAAACACATTATATTCTCCTAATAACACACCCATTTGGCACAAATAACATATAAATCATCATAGAATAAGGTACAAATAACTCCCTTTTGGAGAGTTATCAACTGTGCTAGGGATTTCACCCCTACATATAGTATATGGATAAGGCTGGGTACCTTATCCTGGGGACACTATGGATGCGTCCTACTTTGCACATAAGACAAACGATGTGATCCTAGATCGTTCATGTAAAGATATGCGAGTGGGGGCATCCTGTGCAATGAGTTTGCATAAGACCGGACCGAGAAATGAGTCATTCTTACTTTATAACGCCATTTACTGATAAGACTAACTATTTCATACGATGACCTAGGTAACTCGATCTTAATCCTGAGCTAACTATGAATACCTGTTTGTTCAGGATTATCCTTTGATTTTCATGAGTGAGAGTGGCCCAACATCGCCGACTTAATAAGCCTACCATTTTGGGGATTAGACTGGATAGATAGTTGGGGACATAGTCCTGCAAGATGGAATTCACTCCTACCCGTACTAGGGATAGTAGAAAGATTGTTCTCTTAAGTACTGACTTCAGAACTTGAACAAGGGGCCACACCCTCTCATTGGCCCGAGAGGGACTCAGTTTGACGGTTATATCACAAACCAATTGTTCATTAGAGGACTAGTGGGACTTAAGGAACAAAGAAGTGCTATAGGGGTAAAATGGACATTTGACCTAGCTATAGTTACAAACAACCTGTGAAGGGTCGACTTACTAATCATGGTTATTGATAACTCTCCAAAAGGGAGTTATTTGTGCCTTATTCTATGATGATTTATATGTTATTTGTCCCAAATGGGTGTGTTATTAGGAGAATATAATGTGTTTTAACCTAATTATAAGAATTGATGCTTTGGAAGTTCTTTTGCAGAAAAATTAATGCTAATCGAGTTGAGGGAGCAAAATCCATGATCCATCAAAGCTGCGAGCAAAACTGATCACGTGAGTTGCACGTGATTCATTAATGAGGTGTCGTTTTCAGCATTGATCTCGGATTTAGGAGGCTTGGAGAGAGTTCCACTTGTCATATTTGATCTAATTAGGGTTGACTTCACTTTATAAAAGGGAGTAGCCGTCTCAAGTCAAAGTGTTCCAAATTAATTCCATCTTTTGGTGGTCGAATAGAGAAAAGATCGATTGGAGACCTTAGAAGACCGTTTTCTACGGATTTCCTCAAGGAGGATTACTCTTTCTTGTAGAGTTTGTAGTTATGGATGTGCTTAATCAGATTGTAGCGTGTGTTATTTCTATTTTCATGAACTAATTTACTTTATGCATTGGTTAAGAATTATGTAATTGTCTTTGCTTATTAATCTAGTGATTCTTATTGATCTTTGAGCATCTTGATTACTTGTTGTTCTTAATTTCATTTTGTGCCCGCCTGGCCAGCCGGTATGGATATCTTCTCTTAGTTTCAGGGATGATTTAAGAGTTGTGTGGCTCGTAATCACATTAGACCTTTGTAGTTGGTGGATGCCAGCAATTGAGCTAGGGATAGCCAATTGCCTAATGCTTGATCGGTAGTACTTCATTGGAGTTGAAACCTATTCCAAAAAATCCAGAGTTTCGAGAGGATCCTGCTGATAAGACTGCGAGAGATTGCCTGATCAAAAGAATTTTTGGATCATCTTTTTAACAATTACAGAAGTCTTAACCAGTGCCTGTTTCCAATTTGTTTCCTTTATTCATTTACATTTCTTCTTTATCATTTCTTTTGTTCCAGCATTATTAAAACCCAATCAATTTATCAACCTTGAAATCACTAAAAGACTAAAACAAAATAGGTAAAGTGAGACTATTCAGGACCTCGTGGATACAATAAAATACTTATTACTTGCTGCAGATTATGTGCACTTGCATAGTGTTTTGGAGTTAATTTACATCATATTTTTAACCACTCCAGAAGGCAACAGTTATATCGAGTGGATAAAAACATATCTACAGTGAGGGGAGTGCAACTACTAGGCTATAGTGGAGTGACCCGGTAGTTAACGAATGTTGGTTAACTAGGTTAATGAGTTTAACTGGTTAAACCTCAAATCGTTGGAGCCCATGATCTGTAGGTCCATTAGGTTCCCTTGCTAGCTCGTATAGGAACAAACCTTGGAACAATATGATGGAAAGAATTCGAAATGCTCAAATTCAATTTAGGGATTATATCGGTCATATTGGATATTACCGACACATTAGTTTAATTCTGAATTAAATCTAAATTTGAGAGTTAGACATATTTAAATATGACTAGTTTAAAAACACGTGCGATGCACGTTAAATTTCACTGTTTTAATTGAAAATAATAATAATAATAAAAAAAAAGAAAGATGTTGCCTAGAAGTCTAAAATCATATATTATCTTGTTCTATGTTCATTTACCATGAATTCGAAACACTTTACACGTGGTTTGAAATTTAACTTTTGAATAAATATATTTTTCCTCTAGTTCAAATAGTAATTTTTTGACATTAAACTATAATGTAAGAGATAAAAAAAAAATAATAAAAGATATATAATTAAAATTAAAATACATATAAAAGTTGTAAACTAAATTTGATAAAACATAAAAAGTGGCATTATAAAGATAGTTTATTATCTCATGGGTAATTCAAGAGTAAATGCAAATTTAAAATTTAGAGATATGAATAAAAGTAGACATGCTTGTGTGATCCAAAAGAATTTCCCTCATTGTAGAGGTTAATTTAAGAATAAAAGCATATTTAAAATTTAGAGATATATGGACAAATATCTTTCTTTTAGATATTTTGAATATATAAAAGCTGGTTGAATTAAGATGTTGCTTGTCACAAATAACACAATTTCAATAAAATCTGCACAAATAGATAGAGAATTAACATGAAAAAAAAATATTGAATAATATCTAAATTTACTATAACTTTTTTTTTGGAAAAAAAATGTTACCTATCATTTTTCTTGTCATCACAAATGATTCCATCTCAGAAAATTGGATGAAATTATACTTCAAATTATGAACAGGACATGGTTCTTCAGTTTCTTTGATCATCGTCGATGAAGACAGAGTCATTTCAATTTCTTCATTTACATTTGCATACGATCCAGATTTTTCACATTTTCATTTTCAATAAAATAAAAAAAAATTCCTTAGAATACCATTTCTGACGGATTCTATAACTTTGTTGAACATCATTGCTTGAATTTTTTTATCCTTGTAAGCACATGAAAAATATGGAATAAATTTAATTTTTATTTCCATTGTATTTCACGCATAGAAATCTCCAAACCATAAAGATTTAATAGAAGGAAATATCGTCATCCATGATTTGTATTGCTAGGAATTTCAAAATCTAAATTTGAATAACAATTAATAAATATTAACAATGGATAACAATGGATAACAATGGATAAATACTAACATTTGAAGATCAAAATGTTACCTCTTCATCTACAAAAATAAACTTCTGTATTCTCAAGACGTCATTTTGACATGATTCAACATTTCCTTTATGAAGAAAGAAAACTTTTAACTTCTATTCTCTTTAAAAGGCTTTAAGCTTTCTTATAAAAGAAACCATCTTCTTCTCATTTGGCATTTTGAGGAGGAAGTTTTGGCCAAAGAAAACAAAACTATTTGTATTTAATTTATGAAAAGATGTGTCTGTTTGAACTTTTTAAATTTAATTGATCAGTCATTTTAAAATAGAATTAGTTATATTTATTTTGTGAAAAGATGTGTTTGTATAATTTGAAAAAAAAATGTATTTTTGTGAAAAGTTGTGTCTGTAAATTTTGAAAGGATGTATTTATGAATTTGAAATTTAATTTATCAATATATATCTTCAGTATCATATTTGTATTGCAAAGGACCTATATGAGTTATAATGTGTCTACCCTAAATTCTTTCGTCTCAAATCTGTAAATTTTGATTGATTTTCCTTCACAAAGTTTAACTATATTAGAAATTACAGAAATATAGTTTCACTCGTAATGAAATGACTTCAATATCAAATAAAATACCATTAAACAAAGATTCAAGTCTCCGGTACAACAATAGTAGCATCCCATCACAATCACCATGAACCATGGTTTGAAATATGAAACTGAATAGTTATTTATAGAAAAGCTTGACAGAAAAATGTGAACTAAATCTTTTTAAAGAAGTTGAATCAATGAAATTGATCGGATGAAATTTAAGAAAAAAAGAGAAGTAACAGGCTCCACCTTCTAGTCTTAGTCTTCCTAATTTTATTTCAACCATGGCATATCGGGCCACCAAACTTCCACTGCTAGGTGATGTTGATGTTAACCCCCAGATGTTCCTTGGCCTCCTAATTGAGGGACTGGATAAGTGAGAACACTAAATTTACTCTCGAGGGTGACAGCATCAAAGCAATAAATCTGTAAGCAAGAAGAATAAATAAGAGTGGAAATAAGAAAAACAATTAACTAAGGCCCCGTTTGATAACCATTTGGTTTTTTGTTTTTGGTTTTTGGTTTTCAAGCTTATAAACATCACTTCCAACTCTAAGTTTCTTTGGATTTTCACCTACCTTCTTCCCATGTTTTCAAAAGCCAAGCCAATTTTTTAAAACAAAAAAAAGTAGTTTTCAAAAACTTGTTTTTGTTTTTAGAATTTTGTTAGGAATTCAAGTGTGTCTTTAAGAAAAATTAAAACCATGGTGAGGAAATTTAAAGAAAACAAGCCTAATTTTCAAAAACCAAAAACCAAAAACCAAATGGTTATCAAACGGGGCCTAAATGACCAGCCTTCATAATCATTTTTATATTCATAAGAAACACATTCTACTCGATTTTCGTTTTCTTTCCAGGAGATGACGTTTGGAACCTCGAGAAAACCAAATCCGCATAGCTAAAAGCAATCAGACACTTGATGAACAATATTCCCAATGTTTCATCTCTCTTATCCTCCATCATTCTAATAAACAAAAATGACGGCACTAAAACATCCAAAATCATCGATACAGCCCCTAAAACCCACAAAAATATACAAATCGCCAAACTTTCTCCCAATCGAATCGTCAACACATCAAAACACAAATTTGGGGAAAATGCAAAATCACTTCCCCAAGTAATAAATTCCACAACAAACTAAAATAAAAAACAAAAAGTAAAGTGAACCTGGTCCTTGTAGTCGTCGGCGTCACTGGAGATGGAGGCAGCGACATAAGCAATGGCGGAGCTTTTCACCTTCCTCCTCAAGGAACATCATTATTAATCCGCGATCTCATCTTTCTGCAATTTTTATCCTCTTTTCTTTCCAAATTGAACAGTGAGTTACAACAAAATTTTATCTTTCCTTTATGGGTTGATTCGATTCTGACAAAAGAAACACAAAATTAAGGGGAAAATCGATTTGGGTAGGGATGAATTTGAAGAGAAAAGACGAACAAAACAACTAATCTCATTCTATCGGTGGCCCTTGCTTCACGAACCAAAACATATCGTCCTATATCGAGATCAAAGTAGTTTCTAATTAAATATAAATATAATTTATTAGGGTAGAAGGACAAAATAGTCATTATAAAAAATTGTAAGGGTAATAAGGGAATGTAAAAATTCTCCCCTCTAAGCCCCTTTTAATATAGTAGAGATAGAGATTTAAATATCGAGCATGTGAATACGATTCATGTTTGAGAAATTACATTTCGAGAATGGTCGGGATTGGTTGCAAAATATTAATATAATATTTGATATTAAATTAATATAATATAAATTAATATAATAAATTAATAATTATTTTAAATTAATCATGAATTAATTTTTAAAATTGAAATTCAAAATTAGATTTAGGATTTCAGATTATTGATAATTAACTAAAATTAATTTCAATTTGAGGATTTTTTTTATAAATAATGTATATTTAAAAAAAAAGACAAATATAGAGGATTTTTGAAACTTATTCCAAAAGTAGGGTAGCTAAATTGTGTACCCAGGTCACGAGTTCAATAAATCGTAGCCATTGGTCGCGATTACAGGGGTGAATCGCGTACATTGTACACGATTACAGAGGGGAATCGCGAACCTCGTACGCGATTTCATTGTTGGCAAGCCCCACGTCATTTGGCAAGGTGAGTTGGCGGGGAGTTGGCATGCCAGCAAAATTGCGTATGACATACATGAGTTCGATGTGGAACTCGTGTACGTGGTACGTGAGTTTTTTAAGAAACTTGCGTACCATGTACAAATGTTCGGTGGTCCAAAACCCTACCCCACACAGAACTTCTCTCACACGCCGCAAACACAAACAACCCCCCCTTGGGTTTCTCTACGCTGTCTTCACCTGTTGCCGCTGTCCGTCGCCGCCTGCAGATCGCCGTCCGTCGACTTCGTAGGTATCATTTAACTTTTTTTTTTCTTTTTTCTTGTAGCAAAATTTTCATTGATGTTTGGTTAACGTTTAGTTTGTATTTGGTGAATTAATGGAGTTTTAGGCACATTTTAGAGTCATTCTAAGTTTATGGAGTGTCTTAGACTCATTTTAGGTTTATGGATTGTTGTAGACTGATTTTTGGATGATTTATGAATTGTTTTAGAATGATTTTTGGATGGTTTATGGACTGTTTTAGACCGATTTGGATGATTTTTTTGATGGTTTATGAATGTTTTATACCGCGTTGGATGTTTTTGGACTGATTTGGGTGGTTTTTGGACTGATCTGGGCCACTTATGTGATTTTAATTTTTTAGTATTAAATATGGAACCTGGACCAATTAATCCAAGGGACTTATATTTACAACGTACTCATTGTTCACAGTCGATATGGGTGATATGACCTAAATAGTCCTATTTTATAGCCTCTAATCTAAGCTTGTTAGAATCATTTTATGCTTTACTTGTCTTATTTACAGGTTAATTGAGCTTAGGCTATGTCGGGAGTCGATCACGCTAATTGGTGTTAATTCGGGCCAATTTCGGAGTTTTGAAGCTATCTTGGTGTCTTGGACGGCGAGGAGGTGACAAGACCCAATTGTGTTGAAGCGGGCCTGAAGAATGACACCAAAAGCCGAAGATTGAAGCCCCAAACCGAGAAGAAGCGAGACAAGATCGAGAATCAAAGCAGCAAGTTGAGATTTGATAGCGAGCATTGCTAGCTACTTTTCTCTAATTAATTAAGCTAGTCTTTTACATTTATTTGGCCAAAATTATGCATTTATATGTTTTATTTGTAGGAAATATGTTTTGGGAGCTAAATTGAAGTATTGGAGCTAATCGTGTGTTCGGGACATGAAAAGAGGGTTAAGAAACAAAGAGAATCGAAGTTGGAAGCACACCAAAGAGCCTTGCCGAGGACTAGCATCGAGACCCTTGGTTTAGGGCGTCTCAACGCTGGAAATCCATTTCTGATTAGGCGGCAACAGGTCACAGCGTCTCGACGCTGTGAGATTTTCCATTCCAGAATCAGCGGTATCGCGGCAGCGTCACGACGCTGCCCCTATAGCGATGCGACGCTCGGCCAATTTTTTCCCTATTTATAGTTTGTGATTAGGTCAAATTCAGGGACCTCTTTTGATGCATTTGTGGCAAAAAACTCAGAAAATTGGGGGCTGTGGAAGCTGAACCAAGTGGAGAAAATTGGGATTGAAGGCTTTGCTCGTGGAGATCGTGACGGAGACGTGCGGTCTCGGCCTACTTAGCGTTTATTCCTCTTTTCCCTTACTTTAGTAGTTTTAATGGCTATTTTAGACTTTTGTTATATCGTAACGCTTTGTATGAGTAGCTAAGTTTCGAATCTTAGGGATTGATGTAGTCGTTGGGCAATTATGGAGTGATTGTATGGATTTTTGCTGTTGATTTCATTTATGCATATTGTATTCTTAATGCTTTCAATTCACCGACCATGAATTGAATGTTGTTTGTGTTTAAATCTAACTCGGAAGAGAGGATTTAACTTAGAAATATTTATGCATAACTAGGATTTAGCTAGAGATCGGGAGATAATAGTTAATTCTAGAAATCGGTAAAAAGGACTAACCTTAATGCGTTGCATGTTTAATGAATTTAGATAAGGATATCGGGTTTATTGCATGTGAGAGGATTATGTATGCTCGGGAGAGATATTTATGATTGTAGTTTCCTTAATTTATGAGTCATAGCATGTTAATAATCCATGAATTAATCCATAATCTCAATTGGTGAAATCAATTCCCTAAGACCGTTGTCATCATTAGATTATTGCATTTTCTTTACCATTGTGTTATTTTTCTATTCATTCTCATCTTGTTTGTTTCCTAAATAAAATTGGACAAAAGTATTTTCGGTAATTAAATTGGTTAGAAACCCAATTCAGAGGACGACATTCGAAATTACTTTCACTATATTATAACTTGACCCGTACACTTGCGGTTAGCAATTCATGCATCAAGTTTTTGGCGCCATTGCCGGGAATTGGCATATTTAGTCAATCTAATATCGTAGAAAAATTGTCCGGTCTTAGTTTAGGGTGTATTTTATTTCTTGTTATTTTTTATTTTTTTTTAGGTAGATTGCATTTTTTTCCTGTATTGTTTTTCTTTTCTGTATTTAAATTTTTCCATATTTGGTTGAATTTTCCATATATAGAATTTTCCTTTTTAGTTTTATCCTTATTAGATTAATTTTTCCTTATTTGGTAGTTTCCTAATTTGTTTTTGCCATATTTGATTTTGCATTCCTTATTTGTTTATCTTTTTTTTAGATTATATTTTCATATTTTAGATTTAGTCTTTCCTTTTCTAGTTTCTTTCCTAATTTTTTTTATTTCCTTTTCTTATATTTTCCTTTTTAGGTTAGTTTAGTTGGTGCATGCGAAAGGTTAGGGAGCTGGTCTGAGTTCCCTTTGACCTGGAGATAGAGAGAACTTTTAATAGACTTCGAAGGGAAAACCAAGCAAATCTTATCAAAATGGCCAGTCTTAACCCCAAGGAGCCTAAGCCAATTAGGGACTATTTTCAGTCGGTCCTTTCAGGAGCAACAGTCGGGGATTGTCTATGCTCCGATCAATGGTAATAATTTTGAGTTGAAAACAGGTCTCATACAGATGGCTCAAGACTGTGCTTATAGAGGATCGCCCACGGAGGATCCAAACTCTCACCTGAAATCCTTCCTAGACATCTGTGGGACGGTAAAATTAAATGAAGTTTCTGAAGATGCCATTCGCTTACGTTTGTTTCCTTTTTCTTTGCAGGACAAAGTGAGGGACTGGTTACAATCAATTCCACCTGGGAGTATTACCACTTGGGATGCTTTGGTCCAGGCATTTTTGAAGAAATTCTTTCCTCCTGCCAAGACAGTCAAGCTGAGGACCGAAATTGGGACATTCCAGCAACAATTTGATGAGCAGCTGCTTGAGGCTTGGGAGCGATTTAAAGAGTTGTTGAGGAAGTGCCCTCAGTATGGCTATCCCGACTGGCTTCAGGTTCAATTATTTTATAATGGCTTAACTCCTAGCACAAAAACTATTGTTGATGTAGCTGTAGGTGGGACTCTGTTGTCCAAAACTGTTGAGAATGCTAGGACTTTGCTGGAGGAAATGGCCACAAATAGCTATCAGTGGCCACCTGAGCGGTCGGGACCAACAAAGATTGCTGCTGGAGTGTTCGAGATTGACAACGTAAGTGCACTTCAAGCCTAGATGTCTTCCCTGGCTAATGCTTTTCTAAAATTTTCAGGTACAGGGAGTGCTCAATCGATCGAGTCTGCAGCTGCCCTTGCATCACAATCTCAGGAGGAGAATCTTGAGCAGGTTCAGTATGTCTCTAATTTTAATTCTAGGGGGTATAATAATAATTCTACACCTACACATTATCACCTTAGCAATAGAAATCATGAGATTTTTTCCTATGCTAATAATAAAAATGTGTTAAATCCTCCTGGTTTTACCCCTCATAATCTAGAAAGTAAAAAATCTTTAGAGGATCTTGTTGGAGCATTCATTGAAGAATCTAGTCATAGGTCGAACAAGCTTGAGGAGGCCGTGATTGCCATAAACACCACTGTCAATGGTCATTCTGTAGCCATCAAGAACATAGAGACTCAGCTGGGACAACTGGTAAGTGTTATCAGCACCATGAATAAAGGTAAAGCCCTAGCTGAGCAGGAGAAATCTCCATTGGAGTATTGCAAGGCCGTCACTGTGCATCACGAGGAGGAAACTCAAGTAGCTGAGGAAGAGGAAGCAACTGAACCTGAGGAACTTACTAAAGAAGCTGAAGAGGGCACCACCTTAAACGAAGCTGAAAAGCTAAATCCTGAGCCCTCTATCCATTCTCCTGCTGTTTTAGTTCCTAAGTCAAAGAAAAAGAAAAATTCTAAGGCTCAGTTTGATAAGTTTCTTGATGCTTCTACAGGTTTGATTGTTAATATTCCTTTTGCAGATGCACCGGAACAGATGCCTCACTACAGGAAGTTCATGAAGGAATGACTCAACAAAAAGAAGAAGGAAAAGCAGATGGAGACTGTCTACCTCGCATCAACATGCAGTGCTCGTGTCCAGCAGAAAGTACTAGAGAAATTGGCTGATCTAGGGAGTTTTACTATTCCTTGTAATTTTGGTACTTATTCTTGTAGAGCATTATGTGATCTAGGGGCTAGCATAAATATCATTCCATTATCATTGTGCGAAAAGCTAAATATAGGAGAAATAAAATCTACTACTATTAGGCTCCAGTTGGCTGACCAGTCTGTGGTTAGTACATATGGGATTGTTGAGAATGTGCTGATCAAAGTAGGTAGATTTTTCCTTCCTGTTGATTTATTTGTTTTAGATATTAAACAGAATCCTGCCATGCCTATCATATTAGGGAGACCATTCCTTGCTACAGGGAGGGTTATAATCGATATTGAGCGCAGGGAGCTGATCATTAGAGTCCAACAGGAGGAGGAGATCCTAAAAGCTTTTGAGACCCCTCAGAACACATCAGAAACCATGTTGGTGGGATATAGGAAAGGTGCTAGGAAGAGCACTGTTGATGGAACACCTGACATTAGACCACCTTGATGCCTATTCGGTCAACACGTCGAGCTAATGACGTTAAACATAAAGGTGTTCATATAACACATGCGGAAGCAATTGAAGATCGGAAGCACCTAACTACATCAATTTTACTCCTAAAGCATGCATGTTCTAAAGAATCCAGAACAGAGAGATAAGAAGAACCAACCTTTTTGCAGCTCAATAGGTGGACCTCCTTGGATTCTTTTCTTCTCCAACCTTCTTAGGACAACCCTTAGAGTCTTCCCCACTATTCTCCGGGCCAAGAACAACTTGTGGGAGTCTATAAAGATAGGGAATGGGAAGGGAATGCTTGAAGGATCAAGCTATAGAGAAGTATGTGAAAATGAGAGAGTTTGAGTCCAAATTCCAGTAGCATAACAGTAAGGAAATGACTCTCTTAGCTTTGAATCTGATTCATACTCTTTATATAGACATCTTCCATGCAAAGAGAAGCCTCATGACACTAGACACATGGTGAAATTGCAACTCAAAGTGGATTCTAGGTGTTCAATCCACAACACATGCAACTAGTGCATGGTTGTGTTGTTTTCCACTATGCATCAACATGCAAGAGTGGGAATCCCACTAAATCCACTAAATTGAATCTATATTTAGAATTTTCAGCTTGCAATTCACTCTTAATTCAATTCTAAATTGGAATTGATTTCTAGGCAATTAATATGGGACATTTCCAAGTAACTTGATATGATTAATCCAATTAATCATTGTCACCTTGTGCCATTCATTATATATGATTCTTAATCCATATATATAGTATTCAAAACACTTTTAAATACTTTATCTCTCATTTTCTAATTTAATTCATGATTAAATTATTGTGTCAAAACACAATTTACGATAATACCCTTTTTCTCGTTTTTGAACGATTCAAAGCTTCCTATCTTTTTGTTCTAGGCTTTATTCCGATATGAGCTAGTAGGAGGACCTAATGGACCTATAGATCATGGGCTCCAACGATTCGAGGCTAACCGACTAATCTCATTATCCAAGCTAGCCAACATTCGTTAACTACCGGGACACTCCACTATAGCCCGATATTTCCGTCCACTTGATTTAACCATGCTCAGTAAGTCGATCCTTCACAATTTGTTCGTAGCTATAGCTAGGTCAAAAGTCCGTTTTACCCCTATAGTACTTCTTGTTCCTTAAGTCCCACTGATCCTCTAATGAACAATTGGTTTATGGTCCAACCAATAAACCGAGTCCCTCTCGGGCCAATTGTTGGGTTTTATGCCCTAAAACTCGTAGATAGTAAATGTAACATTTTACCGAACATTAATAAAATAGTTTATTTTGTTTGTATTTAGTAGATCTTGTCTTATTAACCTTAATCCAATAAACTAAACATCCTAGGCTGATAGTATGAGGCTTGAACTAATATGTAGGGACATACGAGGATCAATGTTCAAGATTCAGCCTAAAGGGTTTATAGTATAGGGATAAGGCTGGGTACCTTATCCTGGTGACACTATGGATACGACCCACTTTGTATTATGATACAAAGGCTATGATCCAACGCGTCCATGTAGTTGACATGCGAGTGGGGGTATCCTATGCAATGAGTTTGCATAAGACCGGACCGCGAAATAGTTAACCACTAACTGTAACACCGTTAGTTGGCTTGGTTTCTATTTCACTAGGATGACCTAGACAACTCAGTCTCAATCCTGAGTGGATTATGGACTCCTGTTCACGAGGAGTTGTCCTTTGATTTGTATGGGTGAGAGTGGCCAGCACGCCGACTCAATAAGCCTACCATTTTGGGGACAATACCGAGTGGGGAGCTGGAAACATAATCACACAAGATGGAATTCACTCCTTCCCGACTCTAGGGTAAGTAGAGGTGTGTTCTCTTAAGTGGTGTCTCCGGGACTTGAACAATGGGCCCAACCCTCTCTATGGCACTAGAGGGACTTCTGTTTGTTGGTTGGACCTCAAACAGGTTGTTCATTAGAGGAACACTGGGGACTTAAGGACAAAGATGTAAACCAGGGGTAAAACGGTAATTTGACCCAACTGGGATACGAACACATGTGAAGGAATGACTTGTAGTATTGGTCGATATCCGTGGACACAGAAATATTCTGCAGTGAGAAGAGTGCAGCTGAGGGTCTTTAGTGGAATGACCCACAGTTAACGAATGGAGACTAACTTGGTTAATGAGTTTAAGCCGATTAGTCTCGTATCGTTGGAGCTTCTGATCTGTAGGTCCATTAGGTCCCACTGGTAGCTCGTAAAAAGACTTGAAGCAAACAAATATAAATTGTAAATTGAAAGTGTTCAATTTATTTGGGGAATCGTATAATGTATATTGATGCATTAAAATATAAAGTTTATGAAACTTTATAATATAATTTTTGAATTAATTTCAAAAATGAATTCTTGAGAGAAAATATTTGAAAGAGTTCAAATAAATTTAATATGAATTGGATTCATATTAATTTTAATAAAATCCCTAAGATTAAATATATGATATTTAATTGGGTAATTAATTAATCATGGAATTAATTAATTATTTATTAAAATTAGAGACCTTTTTCCTATTAGGAAAGAAAATATTTGAAAGAGTTCAAATAAATTTAATATGAATTAGATTCATATTAATTTTAATTTTAATAAAATCCCTAAGATTAAATATGTGATATTTAATTGGGTAATTAATTAATTATGGAATTAATTAATTATTATAATTAGATATTGTTAAGATAATAGATTTGAACTTATTCCTAGACCTTTTCCTAGGAAAAGGTCTAGGCCTTTACCTATATATAGGACCCCTGGGGTGGGGTGAAAGGCATCCCATTGTCTCTCCTTCTCTCAGAGATCTCTCCCAAAAGACTCCCACAAGTCTCCTGCTTCAAGAAGTCTTAGAGATATACCGGTGTAGCCGATTGGTGGTGTTCGCACAAGAGGGTTGCTGCATTTTCAATCTTATTGGCAAGAAAAAGGGAATTGATCAAGGCTTTCTACAAAAGTAAGTTTTCTATGAAATCCTTGATCACTAGGATCAATCTAGTTGATCTTTTAGCATGTTTATAGCCTATGTACAACCCATTAAATATAGATTTATTGCTGTAATATTTTGCAAATTGTATTGGTATTTCAATTAGAATCTAAGACTCCGAGTAGGTTCGGTAATACTTTCCGCTGCGTGGGGCTTTTATCCCTTCACCAATGAGAGGGCGGGATCCCTTTGTTCAAGCCCCGGAGTCAGCACTTAAGGGAACAACCTCTCTACTATCCCTAATTTGGGTAGGAGTGAATTCCTTCTCGCACGACTATGTCCCCAGGTATCTACCCGTTCCTATCCCTTAAATGGGAGGCTTATTGAGTCGGCGATACTGAGCCACTCTCACCTATGCAGATCTAAGGATAAGTCCGAATAAACAGGAGTTCATAGTTAGCTTAGGATTAAGATCGAGTTACCTAGGTCATCATATGAAATAGTCAGTCTCGTCAATAAACGATGTTATAAAGCGAGAGCGACTTATTTCTCGGTCCTGGTCTTATGCAAACTGATTGCATAGGATGCCTCCACTCGCATGTCTCTACATGGACGATTTAGGATCACATCGTCTATACTATCTATAAAGTGGGCTGCGTCTCATAGTGTCCCCAGAATAAGGTACCCAACCCTATCCCTATACTATAGACCGTTTTGGCTATTATTCGAGCTTGATCCACTTTTATGTCTCTACATAAAGCTCAAGTGTTCATCGTATAACCATGGATCTTAGTTTATTGGATTTGGGTTATCTAATGTGCAATTTACTTATTCAGTAATGACTTTACTGAATTAATCTCAATAACGACTTTATCGAACAAGTATATAATTTTGTTTAACATTCAGTATCTACGAGTTTTAGGGCACCAATCCCAACAAAACAAACGCTTATGGGAGGCAACCCAAGTAAGTTCAGTTGTGTTTTTTGGTTTTGGTTTTGAGTTTGGTTTGCTTGTTGTTTTTGTTTTGAAGGTCTTGATCCCTGTTTCTTCCTTGCGCAAGCTTCCATAAAGTGGTCATCGTCATTCCAGGGCAGTATTGTTCACTCCTTCCATTCTTTATTTGTTCTTATGTTTGATTATGCCTTATTTTCTTTATACATTGAGGACAATACATGCTTTAAGTTTGGGGGTGGAATGTCATGTTTGTGGAGCCCTTGAGCATCTGAGTTCGGGCTATAGTTTTGAGCTATCTTTGAATTAAGCATATGGTTGTTTTCTGGATGCTATTTTTGCATGATTATGATTTCCTAAGATAGGCTTTCCAGTCAATTTTCAAGCTTTCGATGAGTTGTAAGCATGAGTGCCCAAAAAGGGAGACTTTTTAAACTTTTTCTAGGAGATGTCTTGCATGAGTTGAGTATTTTTCTTGGCTGGATTTGGATTTGGATTTGAATGCTTAGGAGGGAATTATTAGGTTCATATGCTTGTTGTCACCTCGATAGGTGTAGGGAAGAGCTATTGTTGCACTTTAGATTCCAACCACTTTGTTAATTCTCAATGTTTAGATTCAACTATTTAGCTGTTTAGTCAGTTGTCAGCAAAGGAAGTGTTAAGTTGGGTGAGTTTTTGGCTATTTGAGTTCCAAATGAGATTTTTGTGTTAATCAGAGTTGACCCATTGTGTTTTGGACTCGTTTCAGTGTTACCCACTCAATTTCGAGTTCATAAGTGCAACATTGTGCTTTTCGAAAGTGTTGTCCGACAAGCGTTGGGTTATTTTGAGTGAGTCTTGGTGGGTAAAGTTTATTGTTTAAGCTTCCCTATTATGAAAATTAAGGCTTTGGAATTTTTAAGGGTTAGTTTGGTGAGTTTGTGAGATGTGGAGCGAGTTTGTGTGAGTTAAGATGTGTTTGTTTTCTTTTAAGTAGATTGGATGAGTTTGTAATGTCTGGAGTGTGTTTTGGTAAGTTTTAGACAATATTTTTAGCGTTTAAATAGTTTTAGTGCTTCTATGAGATTTGAAGTGTGTTTAGGTGTGTTTTGTGGGATTTGAGAGTGTGCTTTGGTGAGTTAATTGAATTTGGAGTGAGTTTTAGTTTCAACTTAGAAACTTTCTAAATTTGTTTGAGAGTCAAAGTGGCGCTTCAGAATTTTTAGCCGACTTAACCACCTTTAAGCTACTGGGTTCGCCATCCCTAAGTTTGTTCGATTTGACATGAGTTTGCGTGAATTTATTGGTTGTGGATTGAGTATAAGTAAATTAGAAACTTTTGGATGAATTTGTGGGATTCTAATGTACACTTGTTTGTTTGACTTGGAGTGATGCCAACCGAGGTTTTGATTCAAGTTTCGTCCTTGTTTCTTCTATATATCTATACTCAAAAGTTTCTTTGGGAGAGTCTTATTCTGGGGGGAAGAGGCTCTCCTTGTAATTGGCTTTATTGAATGACTACATAGAGGAACATTCTCATCAAGATCATCTCTTTGTGACTTCATTGCTTTATCAAAGGTTCTGTTTTCCATGGACACCTCAACCGTCCAACCATCCATTTCTTAAAGAATTCGTTTATGAAATTTATATTAAGTTTTAGTTATTTTGTTGTATAAATTGAGATTTTGTTAGATTTAGTTAGTTTTCTACATTAGTTTTTATGTTCTATTAGTTTTCTAAATGGTTAATTTAGGTGAGTATTAATAGATTGTTTTGAATGTGAGGGGTGAGTGATAGATTGTTTTGTGAGAGGGTGTGAGTGTGAGTGCATGCTAAGAGATTATTTTGAGTATGAAAGATGATTTACTTGTTTATTTTGGTTTCTTGAGTATTCGTTCGATGTTACTCATGTTGGGTTTTATGCCCTAAAACTCGTAGATAGTAAATGTAAACTATTGACTGTTATGAAATTATTAGTTATTTTGTCTTAAATAACCCTAAATCCAATAAACTAACATCCTAGGCTGTTACATGAGTCTTGAACTGTATCTGGAGACATACGGAGATCAGTGTTCAAGATACAACCTAAAGGGTATAAAGTATAGGGATAAGGCTAGGTACCTTACCCTTGTAACACTATGGATACGACCCACTTTGTATTTGATACAAACACAATGATCCAACGCGTTTGTGTAGGGGACATGCGAGTGGGGGTATCCTATGCAATGAGTTTGCATAAGATCGGACCGCAAAATAGTAACCACTAGATGTAACTCAGTTGACTATTAAGGTTTCTATTTCACTAAGATGACCTAGGCAACTTAGTCTCAATCCTGAGTGTATTATGAACTGCTCGCAAGAGATTGTCCTTTAATTTGTATGGGTGAGAGTGGCCAGATCGCCGACTCAATAAGCCTACAATTTTGGGGACAAGATTGAGTGGGTGACTGGAAACATAATCACATAAGATGAAATTCACTCCTTCACGACTTCAGGGTAAGTAGATGAGTGTTCATTTAAGTGGTGTCTCCAAGTCTTGAACAGAGGAATTCGCCTCGGGGAGCGAATTAACTTCAAGAACGATAGGAGAGCCAAAATGACCACTTTTCCAACTCCCACTAGAACTCATCGCTAAGAGAGGGAACAAGGAACTCATTAAAAGGACTTTTCTAAGAAGCTTGAATAGGAGGGACTAACCTCGAACTAAGGCAACAACCTAGACCTAAAAGAAAACAACATGCACAACAAAAACACACAAGCTATCTAGAAGACTATGGCAACATCCTATGCCCACTAACAAGCAACATCACAAAACAATCACAATAAAATTAAAAGCTATCTAGCTAACTATGGGAGCATCCTACTACTACCAAACAAGAATCACATAATCAACGCAAGCTATCTATCCACCTACAGGGGGCATCCTAAGCCTAACTACTATATGACAAAGATGCAGTAGAAACAAGACATGCTCAAACTAGGCAAACAAGACAACCAATAAGCATACAAGCAAGCAAATCACAACATATAATCAAATAAATCAACAGATAACATATTATAACGAATAAAATTTCACATACCTGGTGATGGCGAGGAGAACGAGGAAGACCACTGGTCTAACCCTATTAACAACCTGGATTTCCTAGGTCAGTCTATAGGAACAACTCCACTCTGATACCAACTGTAACACCCCAGGATTTACTAAGACTATCCCAACAACATTACCAACTCCTAAACCAAACTATACGAATGCATCGAAAATTTCAGCAGCATAACGACATACGTAGGAATAAACCAAAATTTTTATAACACCTGATAAACAATAAAATACACTTCTAAAAATATATATCCAATAGCCCACAGCTTCACAGACCACAATAGAACATCAACCTCCACAAACCAAGCGAGTAAGATCTCGCATCCACGATTGACATCAGATTCACAAATTCAAAAAGAAAAAAAAATACAAACCATTTGCTTGGAATTAAAGGTGTTAATATCTAACATGCGGAAGAAATTTTGGATCTTAGGCACTTAATAATTTCAATTTGATCATACAAAGCATGTTGTTCATATGAAGAAAAACAGGGGCAGTGAGTACCAACCTCTTTTATCTTCAAATTGGCTGAATCGGTTGCTTGTTTTTCTTCTCCAAATTGTCACGAACCACCACTTGATCTTCCTTGCTATGCTCAAGCCTTTGGAACGGATTGTGGGATCCTATAGTGATGGAATTTGGAAGGGAAAGTGCTTGAAAACCAAGCTTCAATGGACGTTTGGATGTTTGTTGAGTTTTGGAGAGATTTTGGCAGCATTTTATTAAGGAATCAAGCATAGTTTCTTAAGAAAATTCATCCCCATTTATAGAGGAATTCAAGATGAGAAGAAACACCAAAGATTGACACCAAATTACCCAAGAATTAGTGGGTAATTTGGTGGCTTAATGAGGGGGAGTGCATGGGTTTAGTCACCATGCAGTCCACCTCCTGAAATTCAATTTAATTTTGATTTTCATAATTCATAATTAAATTGGATTTTAGTTTATTTAATTTAATTATTAATAATCTAAAAAAATTAAAATCCAATTTTAAAATAATTCAAAATTAATTTAAAACAATTATTAATTAAATAATTAAATATATAATTAATTTAATATCTAATATTAAATTAATATTTTGCTACCAATCCCGAACATTTTCGAAATTTTATTTTTCAACAATAAATCCCTATTCATGTGCTCGATATTTAAATCATATTTAAATATATTAAATCTCTCATAGCTCGGTTTATCTAAAACCCGATGTGTCGGTAACATCAAATATGTCCAACCATTTCCCTAAACCGAATTCGAACTTATTCTAATTCCTTCCATCATATTGTTCCAAAGGTTATTCTTAAGCTAGCAAGGGGACCTAATGGACCTACAGATCATGGGCTCCAACGGTTCGAGGTTTAACCGGTTAAACCCTTTTAACCTAGTTAACCAACATCCGTTAACTACCGGGTCACTCCACTATAGCCTAATAGTTGAACTCCCCTCACTGTAGATATATTTCCATCCACACGATATAACCATGATTAGTAAATCAATCCTTCACTGGTTGTTCGTAACTATAGCTAGGCCAAAAAGTCCATTTTACCCGTATAGTACATCTTTGTTCCTTAAGTCCACTGGTCCTCTAATGAACAAATTTTTTATGGTCCAACCACTAAACATAGCCCCTCTCGGGCCAATGAGAGGGTGGGGCCCCTTGTTCAAGCCTCGGAGTCTGCACTTAAGGGAACAACCTTTTTACTATCCCTGATTCGGGTAGGAGTGAATTCCATCTTTCAATACTGTCCCCATCTATCATTCCAGTCTTATCCCCAAAATGGTAGGTTTATTGAACGACGCTGTTGGGCCACTCTCACCCATGCAAATCAAAGGATAACCCTAAATGAGCAGGAGTTCATAGTAAGCTCAGGATTAAGATCGAGTTAGCTAGGTCATCGCATGAAATAGTCAGTCTTTAACAGTAAACGATGTTATAAAGTAAGAGTGACTTATTTATTGGTTCGGTCTTGTGCAAACATCTTTTACACATGATGCCCCTACTCGCATTTCTCTACATGAACGATCCAGGATCACGTCGTTTGCCTCGTTTGCAAAGTAGGTCCCATCCATAGTGTTACTAGGATAAGGTACCCAGCCTTATCCCTATACTATAGACCGTTTAGGTTATATACTAGAACTTGATCCCCGTCCATATCCACGATATAGTTCGAGTATTTCATATTATAACCATGGGTGTTTCTATTGGATTTAGAGTATAAAACAAACAATTCACTAAATAACATCTTTATTGCAAAAGGATTACAAATTCTGAGTTTTAGGACATAAAACCCAATAAACTCCCACTTGGACTAAAACTCAGGTGAGATTACAAAATGTTAGGTAATTAGCAATACATCATATGCTAAAAACTCTTAGTCCTAAATTCTGGAGATTTCCCTCAAACACTTTAGCCGTGAGGGCTTTTGTAAATGGATCAGCCATGTTATGCTCTGAGGCTATCTGGGTGACGATCACGTGTCCTCTTTGTACAATCTCCCGAATGAGATGATATTTGCATTCAATGTACTTTCCTGATTTATGGCTTGGAGGTTCCTTTGAATTTGCAACTGCTCCACTATTATCATAATAGAGAGTGATTGGCAGACGATGCATGTTAGGAACTACTTCTAACTCGATTAGAAATTTTCTAAGCCTTACTGCTTCTTTTGATGCTTCACATGCTGCAATGTATTCAGCTTCCATCGTGGAGTCAGTGATACATCCCTACTTAATGCTTCTCCACACAACTGCTCCTCCATTAAGAGTGAACACAGATCCCGATGTAGATTTCCTAGAATTTATGTCGGTTTGAAAATCTGAGTCAGTGTATCCAGTAAGGATCAAATCCTTAGATCCATACACCAGCGAATAGTCTCTTGTTCTCCTCAAATATTTGAGCTTATTCTTAACGGCAGTCCAATGAGCCTGATGATGTGGACTTTTCCTAACCGCAAGCGCACGGGTCAAGTAATAATAAAGAGTTCGTATAAACGAGTGTCGTCCTCTGGATTGGATTTTTAAGCAAATCAAGTATTGTGAATTATCTTGCCCAATTTTATTTAGGGATCAAAAAGTGATGAATGAATGATAAGAAAACCAAATCAAAGCAAGTAAAAAGTGTGGAATTTCAATTGCGAAAACTACTCAGGGAATTGATTTCGCCGATTTAGCTTAGGATTGATTTTAAGGAATGAGTTATTATGCACAATGAAATTATGAGCCAAAGACCCTTTAATCACAACTACCTATCCCGAGTATAATTGATTCTCATGCAAATTAACCAACTTGATATCCCTATCTAAGTTTATTAATCATGCAAGGCAATGAGATCTTTTAACCAATTCTAAAGTTAATCTAAAACCGTCACGAATTAGAAACTAAACTTTAGTCATGCAATCTTGAGTAAGTCTAAATCAAATCCCCTCTCTCGAGTATAATTGATTCTCATGCAAATTAACCAACTTGATATCCCTATCTAAGTTTATTAATCATGCAAGGCAATTAGATCTTTTAACCAATTCTAAAGTTAATCTAAAACCGTCACGAATTAGAAACTAAACTTTAGTCATGCAATCTTGAGTAAGTCTACATCAAATCCCCTCTCCCGAGCTAGATTCAAAACTTAAATCATTCAACTAATGGCCAATTAATTGAAAGCATTAAATCAAGATTACAAACATAATAACATTGCACAACTTAAACCATAAATCAATCCATAAACACAATCAACTACATCAATCCTTAAGCTTAAAAGTTTAGCTACTCATGATTAAAATTACAAGCTCAACTAAACATGTAAAAGCCATAAAAATCTAACTAAAGTGAGGGAAAGAAGAATTAAACTCGCTGTAGGCCGAGACCGAACGTCCCCGTCACGATCCCCACGAACAATGGGTTGATTTCCGAATTTTCCCCTTTGCTTCAGCCTTGAATTGCTCTGTTTTTCCTCTGTTTACGGCTCTAAGAAGTCCCAAAATTGGTTCCTCCAAAACCTAGCCGAAAATAAACTTATATAGCAGATTTTCGTCGTAGCGTCGAGACGCTATTAAGACAGCGTCTCGACGCTGCCTCTTGTACGCGCGTGTCTGAAAAGGAAATGCGGTAGCGTCGGGACGCTTCCTATCACAGCGTCGAGAAGCTGTGAGTCTGCCGCGTATTCTCATTAAGGAAACGTAGCGTCGAGACGCTCCACGAGTGGCGTCTCGACGCTAATGGGCAGAATGCCCTCTCTTGGCTCCTTGTTACTTGAATCTTTTCGGTTCTTTGGCATCTTTTCACGTCCCGAACACCCGATTAATTCTTATTCCACGTTTTAACTCTAATCAACACTTTCCTACAAAATAAACAATTAAGTGCAATAAAATGGCCAATAATCATCAAAGACTAGCTAAATTTAATAAGTAAAGATAGCTAGCTATGCTCGCTATGAAATACCCCCAAACTTAAGCTTTTGCTAGTCCTCGAGCAAACTACAAATCAAACATACAGTAGAAGAATGGATGCAATAATCATAACTCAATCCTCAAGGCTCAAAAGTCAATAGTCAAAGAAGCAAGAGACATGCACACAAGGACCAATGAGGGAGATAAATTAAAATTTTTCCAAAATTAACTTGCACAAGCGAGATCTAACTCAACGAGATCAGACTCTACTAGCCCGGGATTGGATTATTAAACTCTCAACTCATCTTCCCTCTACACTGGCACTAAGGCTTCACTAATGAGTTAATGGAACAAATTAGATTGTTTTCCTCCAAACTTAGGTGCTTATAATTAACAATTAAATTAAGCATGTATATGTGGCACTAGCTTTCACACACCCATTGCAGGGACCCTTAACCTGAGTTTTCTCTGGTTGGCCTAACTGATCACAATAGGGGTAGCTCTTTTTGCCTAAACTTTATTAAAGATTGCAAACTGTGCACAGGCCATGGCATAATAATTTTTTTCAACAGTAACAACAAGAATGATTTTTCTTTATGAGCATAAATAGCAAATATTCTTTTCTTTCATCCTAAGCAAGATCAAACATGCTAATTTGCAAAACATTAACTTTTTAGCTCTACCCTACACCTATCGAGGTGACAACAAGCATATGAACCCAATAATTCGCTCCTAAGCATTCAAATCCAAATCTAGCCAAGACAAATACTCTACTCATGCAAGCCATCTCCTAGAAAAATTTTAAAAAGTCTCCCTTTTTGGGCACTTATGCTTACAACTCATCACAAGCTTGCAAATTGACAAGAAAGCCTATCCTAGGACATCATAATCATGCAAAAGTAGCATCCAGAAAACCACCATATGCTCAATTCAAAGAAAGCTCAAAGCTATAGCCCGAACTCAGATGCTCAAGGGCTCCACAAACATGCTATTCCACCCCCAAACTTTAAACATGCATTGTCCTCAATGTATAAAGAAAATAAGGCATAAATAAGCATGAGAACAATAAAAGAATGAAAGGAGTGAACAATACTGGCCTGGAATAATGATGACTTCTTGACCGAAAGCTTGGAATCTTGAAAGCTTGAAAGCAAATGAGAGAAAGAAAACAAGACCTACAAAACAAAAAAAAAACAAACAATAAATCAAAAACAAAAGAAAACACACTAAACTTACTTGGGTTGCCTCCCAAAAGCGCTTGTTTAACGTCATTAGCTCGACGTGTTTAACGTGTTTCAAGGAGGCTTTTGTTCTGTGAATCCAACAGAGGTGCTCTTTCTTGCACCTTTCCTGTATCCCATGAAAAGCACTTCATCTCTAGAGTCTTCAACTGCTTTAAATATTTCTTTCTCGTTCCTGACTCTAAGAGTGAGCTCCCTGCTCTCAATATCAATAATCACTCGCCCAGTAGCGAGGAATGATCTTCCTAATATGACAGGCATTGAAGGATTTTCTACCATGTCCATAACATATAAATCAATAGGGAGGAAAAATCTACCTACTCTGATTAAAACATTTTCTACAATGCCAACTGGTCTAACCACAGACTGATCAGCCAATTGGAGCTTTACAGGAGTAGATTTAATCTCACCTATGTCTAACTTTTTACACAAGGACAAAGGAATGATATTAATGCTAGCACCTAAGTCACATAAAGCTCTAAAAGAGTAAGTACCAAAACTACAAGGAACAGAAAAACTCCCTGGATCTGCTACTTTTTCAGGTACCTTCTGTTGTACTCTTGTGCTGCATGTGGAAGCAAGATATACCGTGTCAACCTTCTTTTCCTTTCGCTTCTTTGCTAACCACTCCTTCATGAACCTGTTATATTGGGGCATTTCCAATGCCTCTCCAAAAGGAATATTAATGTTCAGATTCAGATTCATAAAAGCATTCATAAACTTGTCGAACTGAACCTGATTGTTCTTTTTCTTCTTTTTCTTTTTCTTTTCTTTGGGAACCATCAGTGTGGGAGACGGAATAGGAGGCTCAAGATTAGGCTTTTCAGCCTCATCTGTTGATGTGTCCTCCTCAACTTCCCCTGTGGGCATTTCATAATCCTCAGACTCAGGCTCCTCTTCATTTTCCTCCTGGTGCACAGTGATTGCCTTACAGTACTCCATCTGAGTTTTCTCCTGTTCAGCTGGGGCCTTACCTTTATTCATGGTACTTACAACACTTACCAACTGTCCCAGCTGAGTCTCAATGTTCTTGATGGCAGCACTGTGGCCATTCACCGTGGTGTTGATGGCAAAAACTGCCTCCTCCAATTTAGTTGTCCTGTTACTAGACTCTGCAATGAAAGCTCCAACAAGATCTTCTAACTTTTTATTTTCTTGAGTTTGAGGGGCAAACCCAGGAGGATTAAGAACATTCTTAGTATTTGCATAAGAGAAATTTTCATGGTTCCTATTGTTAGGGTGATAATGTGTAGGTGTAGAATTATTATTATATCCCCTAAAATTAGAATTTGATACACACTGAACCTGTTCAATGGTCTCCTCCTGAGGTCTAGATGCCAAAGCAGCAGCTGATTCAATTGATTGTGCACTCCCTGTACCTGAAAATTTCATAAAGGCATTAGCAAGAGAGGTCATTTGGGCCTGGAGTGCACTTACTTTATCAACCTCGAACACTCCAGTAGCAATCTTTTTAGGTGCAGACCGCTCAGATGGCCACTGATAGCTGTTGGTGGCCATATCCTCTAGAAGTGTACGAGCATTTTCCACGGTCTTGGACAACAGAGTCCCACCTGCAGCTGCATCAACAATCGTTTTTGTACTAGGAGTTAAACCATTATAAAACAATTGAACCTGAAGCCAGTCGGGGTAGCCATGCTGAGGACATTTCCTCAACAACTCTTTGAATCGCTCCCAAGCCTCAAACAGCTGTTCATCATATTGTTGTTGGAATGTCCCAATCTCGGTCCTCAGCTTGACCGTCTTTGCAGGAGGGAAGAATTTTTTCAGAAAAGCCTGGACCAAAGCATCCCAAGTGGTGATGCTCCCAGGGGGAATGGACTGCAACCAATCTCGTGCTTTATCCTGCAAAGAAAAGGGAAATAAACGTAAGCGAATAGCATCCTCAGACACTCCATTAATTTTTACCGTCCCACAAATATCCAAAAATGATTTAAGATGAGAATTTGGATCCTCGGTGGGCGATCCTCTATATGCACAGTCTCGAGCCATCTGAATGAGACCGGTCTTCAGCTCAAAGTTGTTGGCATTGATCGGAGCATAGACAATCCCCGATTGTTGCACCTGAAACACGAGCTAAAAGTAGTCTCTAATAGGCCTAGGCTCCTCAGGTATATTTTGGTCAGCCATTTGAACAATTTCTCTATTTTCTCTTCGAATCCTATGAATTGTTTTCTCGATCTCGGGATCCAAAGGTGCTAAAATTAAATCTTTACTACTACGCATACAAAACTAAACTACCCTAAAAAGGAAAGAAAACAATTATGGAAAGAAAATAAAGAAAAGAAAATAACTAATCTAAATATGGAAAATATAATCTAGAAAATGAAACAAAATAGCCTAATATGGAATGCAAAATAAATATGGCAAAACGCAAATAAAGAATCTAACAAATAAGGAAAAACTAATCTAAATAGGAATAACAAGAAACAAATAAGGAAAAGATTACACAATTAAAAGAAAAACTAAGCTAGAAAAACAAATATGGAAAGAAAAACAAATAAGACAAAAAAAAATGCAATCAACCTAAAAAAGTAAAAATACACCCTAAATTAAGATCAAACAATTTTTTCACAATATCAATCTAGCTAAATGTGCCAATCCCCAGCAACGGCGCCAAAAACTTGATGTGGACTTTTCCTAACCGCAAGCGCACGGGTCAAGTAATAATAAAGAGTTCGTATAAACGAGTGTCGTCCTCTGGATTGGATTTTTAAGCAAATCAAGTATTGTGAATTATCTTGCCCAATTTTATTTAGGGATCAAAAAGTGATGAATGAATGATAAGAAAACCAAATCAAAGCAAGTAAAAAGTGTGGAATTTCAATTGGGAAAACTACTCAGGGAATTGATTTCGCCGATTTAGCTTAGGATTGATTTTAAGGAATGAGTTATTATGCACAATGAAATTATGAGCCAAAGACCCTTTAATCACAACTACCTCTCCCGAGTATAGTTGATTCTCATGCAAATTAACCAACTTGATATCCCTATCTAAGTTTATTAATCATGCAAGACAATGAGATCTTTTAACCAATTCTAAAGTTAATCTAAAACCGTCACGAATTAGAAACTAAACTTTAGTCATGCAATCTTGAGTAAGTCTAAATCAAATCCCCTCTCCCGAGTATAATTGATTCTCATGCAAATTAACCAACTTGATATCCCTATCTAAGTTTATTAATCATGCAAGGCAATTAGATCTTTTAACCAATTCTAAAGTTAATCTAAAACCGTCACGAATTAGAAACTAAACTTTAGTCATGCAATCTTGAGTAAGTCTACATCAAATCCCCTCTCCCGAGCTAGATTCGAAACTTAAATCATTCAACTAATGGCCAATTAATTGAATGCATTAAATCAAGATTACAAACATAATAACATTGCACAACTTAAACCATAAATCAATCCATAAACACAATCAACTACATCAATCCCTAAGCTTAAAAGTTTAGCTACTCATGATTAAAATTACAAGCTCAACTAAACATGTAAAAGCCATAAAAATCTAACTAAAGTGAGGGAAAGAAGAATTAAACTCGCTGTAGGCCGAGACCGAACGTCCCCGTCACGATCCCCACGAACAATGGGTTGATTTCCGAATTTTCCCCTTTGCTTCAGCCTTGAATTGCTCTGTTTTTCCTCTGTTTACGGCTCTAAGAAGTCCCAAAATTGGTTCCTCCAAAACCTAGCCGAAAATAAACTTATATAGCAGATTTTGCCTCTTGTACGCGCGTGTCTGAAAAGGAAATGCGGTAGCGTCGGGACGCTTCCTATCACAGCGTCGAGACGCTGTGAGTCTGCCGCGTATTCTCATTAAGGAAACGTAGCGTGGAGACGCTCCACGAGTGGCGTCTCGACGCTAATGGGCAGAATGCCCTCTCTTGGCTCCTTGTTACTTGAATCTTTTTGGTTCTTTGGCATCTTTTCACGTCCCAAACACCCGATTAATTCTTATTCCACGTTTTAACTCTAATCAACGCTTTCCTACAAAATAAACAATTAAGTGCAATAAAATGGCCAATAATCATCAAAGACTAGCTAAATTTAATAAGTAAAGATAGCTAGCTATACTCGCTATCACCTGACCTAGATTGGACTGATATCTGCTGACAATACCTACAACATAGCATATGTCGAGTCATGTGCACAACATTGCATACATCAAGTTACCGATTGCTGATGCATAAGGAACTCGTTTCATATCCTCAACTTCTTGAGGTGTCTTTGGACTTTGTTCCTTTGATAGGTGAATTCCATGTCTGAAGGGTAACAGACCCTTTTTGGAATTGTTCATCGAATATTGAATTAAAATATTGTCGATATAGGAAGCTTGAGACAGTGCTAGTAATTTGTTCTTTCGATCTCTTATTATCTGGATCCCTAGAACAAATTGGGCCTCACCCAAATCTTTCATTTTGAATTGAGCTGCTAACCACTATTTGTTGTCAATCAGTACTCCCACTTGATTCCCAATGAGTACGATATCATTTACGTATAAAATCAAGAAAGCTACAGTAGAATCTACAATCCTTTTGTATACACAAGGTTCATCTGTATTCTGTTCAAAACCATAAGATTTGATTGCAGTGTCAAATCTTTTATTCCAGGATCTAGAAGCTTGTTTCAATCCATAGATTGATCTTTTAAGCTTGCAAACCTTTTGCTCTTCTCCCTGGATTACGAACTCTTATAGTTGGACCATGTAAATACTCTCGTCGAGATTACTGTTCAGAAACCCTACCTAGACATCCATTTGCCAAATCTCATAATTATAGAAAGCGACAATGGAAAGAAGTATTCTTATTAATTTTAGCATGAAATTAAATTGGTGAGAAGATTTCTTCATAATCAATCCTTTTTCTTTGGGTATAACCTTTGGCCACCAATCGAGCTTTGAAGGTTTGTACTTTACCAGTTTGGTCTCGTTTTCTCTTGTAGATCCACTTGCAACCGATAGGTTTCACATCGTTCAGTTGATCTATAAGTTCCCAGAGTGAGTTGAAATACATTGATTCCATCTCAAGGTTCATGGTTTTTACCCACTGGTCCTTATCTTTATCATCCATTCCTTGTTTATACAAGTACCTTGTTATCTTGAGGATCATAAAAGAGACCTCCTTTCGTTTCTATACGGTATCCTATAAATAGACATAATTTTGAACGTTGTTCCAATTTCTTCGGCTTTTGCACCAACACATGTGCTGGGCATCCCCAAATCCTGAAGTGACGTAAACTCCCTTTACGCCCTCTCCATAACTCGTAAGGTGTTTCTGGAACACTTTTGGAGGGAACCATGCTCATAATATATACAACGGTTTCCAATACAAAACCCCAAAACAAATTAGGTAGTTGAGCATAACTCATCATAGATCGAACCATATCTAATAAGGTTCTGTTTCTCCTTTCTGATACACCATTCTGTTGTGGTGTACCAGGGGCTGAGAGTTGGGAAGTAATTCCATGTTCCATCAAATAGTCTTGGAATCTTAAATCCATGTACTCTCGTCCTCGATCAGATTGTAGAATTTTAATCATTTTACCTAATTTGTTTTCAACTTCAGCTTTATACTCCTACAATTTTTCAAGGGCCTCTGACTTATGAACCATTAGGTAAAGATACCCATATCTTGAATAGTCATCAATAAAGCTGATGAAATATTCATACGCTCCTCGTGCTTTGACAATCATTGGACCACAAAGGTCTGAATGCACAAGTTCTAGGGTTTCTTTGGCTCCATAACCTTTTTCAGAGAAAGGTCGTTTGGTCGTTTTTCCTTTTAAATAGGATTCACATGGTGGTAATGAGTCATCTTCTAACTTATTTAGAAGTCCAATTTTACCCAATCTTTCTATTCGTTTCCGCTTTATGTGCCTTATTCGTAGATGCCAAAGAAAAGTATCATGGGAAGCTTTATGTCTTTTATTTTGGGTCTCTACTGTTTTAAACATTTTGGTATTGAAAACAACTTTTGTTTCATTCGATCTTAACACATACATGTTGTTTTCAAGTTTAGCAAAACAAATTTGATATCCTCTTTCGATAATAAATGCTTCATTAACTTCAAAAGATAATTTATACATATGTTCTATTAAACAAGAGATAGAAACTAAGTTCCTTTTTATACTAGGAACATACAAAACATTTTCTAACAAAATGTAACAATCTCTAAACAACAGCTGCATCGCTCCCACTGCCTCGGTCGAGACGACATCTTCTGTTCCTACTCTGAGTGTCACCTTGCCTTATCCAACTGCCTTCCAGGAACTAGTTTCCTGTAAAGATGAACATACATGATTAGTCGCTCCTGAATCTAATATCCAGATAGAGTCATCATGCTCTACTAAACATTTTTCAATAACGAGTAAATCATATTTACCTAGTTTGGCAGCTTTAGCCTTCTCTGCTTTCTTCTCAGCAAGATATTTAGGACAATGTCTTCTCCAGTGACCGTCCTCATTACAGTGGAAGCAAGTTCCTTTATCTGTATTTTTCTTCTTACCTTTCTTGGTAATGGGAGCTTTCCCCTTTTCCTTGTTTTTCTTTTTCTTCAACTGAATACCCTTATTCTTTAAAGTAAAAGATCCAGACTTAGTCCTTAGTTTGAACCTCTAAGGAACTTCTTACCAGAAACAACATTTGCTTCATTTTCTCGTCCTTTACCTTTAGTAAGGGACTGGTAAGTCTGAAGCTCGTTCAGGAGAGTCGTCAGATTGTATTCAATTTTGTTCATCACAGAGTTTGTGTGAAATTGTATGAAACTCTTTGGGAGAGATTCCATAATGAAACTGACTTGACTGCTTTCATCTATGATAGCGTCGTTTACTTCGGCTGCATTGAAATGCACCATCATGTTCAAAACATGCTCTCAAACAGAAGTTTCTTCTTTCATCCGAGAATTTAAACGTATTTGAGGGCCACATGTCGAAGAGATGAGGACGGTTGTCCAAACATTGCTTGTAATGAGTTCATTATTTCTTTGGTCGTAGCCATGCCCTCGTGCTTCTTTGACAGAACATCAGATATGCTTGTCAAGATGAAGACTTTTGCCTTGTCATTGGCTCTAGTCCATCTTTCATAGGCATCTCGACTCACTCGGGTTTCTGTCGGGCCAGTGTTAGGTGGACATTCTTCCATCAAGACGAATGGAAGATGATCAATCACTAATACTGTGTTTAAGTTTGATTTCCAGGTTCCGTAGTTGTCGCCTTTAAGTTTTTCAGAAGCTAATAGTTGCACTAAAGAGCTAGACATACTGAAAACATAAAATAAATCCTTTATTAGTGATTGATTATTTAATAAATCCAATTTCAGTTTAGCAAAAGTAATAATGTACCCATCTCATTAATTAATTTGCAATAATACTTCAGTGAGTCAGAATAACTGCTACCGAGGGGTAGTCAATTCACTCCTTCACTGAACCAAGACGTTCTTGACTAAATATACTATAACCAGAATAACTCCTTTATTTCTGTATCATTTAATTATCTCTACATAGGTCAAGAATAGACTAACGATTAGTTTATCTTGTAAGTGTGACCTTCCATTTTCAGATCTCATAGGATGGCCCCAACAATGCTACCAAATGGAAAAGCTAATGTTGGGATGGCTCTAAGAAACCCTATCCCTTTCTGGAGTTTATTTTGTTCTTATTCCAATGTTACATCCCTCTGAATTGTGTAGTAGCTCCAGGGCATACTTAACAGGCGCAACATAGGGATCTCACAGTGTAACCCAATGGAAGAGACTGTAGGATGTGTTGACACACTTCCTTCTCCCACTTACTATAAATACTTTCTACGTTTACCATGATATTGACTTATGAAAATGTTGGGTTTTATGCCCTAAAACTCGTAGATAGTAAATGAAACAAATTAATCGATCTCAATAAAGTGTTATTTGAGTAATTCAGTAATTTGGTTATTGAATAATCGAGTTTGCATTAATAAACCCTAAATCCAATAAACTAAGATCCAAGGTTGTTTAAATGAAACTTGGACTAGTATGTGGGGACATACAGGGATCAGTGTCCAAGTAACAACCTAAATGGTCTATAGTATAGGGATAAGGCTGGGTACCTTATCCTGGTGACACTATGTGATACGACCCACCTTGTATTCGATACAGATGCAATGATCCAAAGCATCAATGTTGGAGACATGCGGGTGGGGGTATCCTATGCAATGAGTTTGCATAAGACCGGACCGCGAAATAGTAACCACTAGATGTAACGCCGTTAACTAGTTTAGGTTTCTATTTCAATAGGATGACCTAGGTAACTCAATCTCAATCCTGAGTCTGTTATGAACCCCTTTCAGGAGGGACTGTCCTTAGATTTGTATGGGTGAGAGTGGCCAGTTCGCCGACTCAATAAGCCTACCATTTCAGGGGCAAGACTGAATGGGGGCTGGGAACATAACAGTACAAGATGGAATTCACTTCTTCCCCTATTGGGGTAAGTAGATGTGTGTTCCCTTAAGGGCTGATTCTAGGGCTTGAACAAAGGCGCGTCGTCCTCTCCTAGCCTAAGAGGAACTCCTGTTTAGTGGTTGGACTCTAAACAACTTGTTCATTAGAGGAATCAGTGGTACTTAAGGAACCAGAGGTAACCCAGGGGTAAAACGGTAATTTGACCCAGCTGGTGTTACGAACACACGTGAATGATTGACTTACTGCTTGGTCGATATCCGTGGACACAGAAATATTCTATAGTGAGAAGAGTGCAGCTGTGGGTCTTTAGTGGAGTGACCCACAGTTAACGAATGTTGACTAAACTTGGTCAATGAGTTTGACCAATTAGTCTCGTATCGTTGGAGCTTCTGATCTGTAGGTCCATTAGGTCCCACTGGTAGCTCGTAAAGAGACTTGAGGCAATTAAGTATAAATTGTAAATTGAAAGTGTTCAATTTATTTGGGGAATCGTATAATGTATATTGATGCATTATAATATAAAGTTTATGAAACTTTATAATATAATTTTGGAATTAATTAATTCTTGAGAGAGAGTATTTGAAAGAGTTCAAATAAATTTAATATGAATTGGATTCATATTAATTTTAATTTTAATAAAATCCCTAAGATTAAATATATGATATTTAATTGGGTAAATTAATTAATTATGGAATTAATTAATTATTTATTAAAATTAGAGACCTTTTCCTATTAGGAAAAAATATATTTGAAAGAGTTCAAATAAATTTAATATGAATTGGATTCATAATAATTTTAATTTTAATAAAATCCCTAAGATTAAATATATGATATTTAATTGGGAAATTAATTAATTATGGAATTAATTAATTATTTATTAAAATTAGAGACTTTTTCCTATTAGGAAAAGGTCTCCCTTTTCCTATTAGGAAAAAGGTCTTGACCTTTACTATATATAGGACCCCTGGGGTGGGGTGAAAGGCATCCCATTCATTCTCCTACTCTCAGAGAATTCTCCCAAAGGCTCCCACAAGTCTCCTGCCTCTAGAAGTCTTAGAGTCATACCGGTGTAGCCATAGTGGTGGTGTTCACACTAGTTCATGATTAATTCACAAGCAGTTGGTGAATTTTATCTGAGATGTCAACGAGAGTAAGTAATTTGTTTCTTTATAAATTAGATTTAGATCTAATATTTTTGTATGCTTAGCCTTAATATATATTTAGAATAGTTCTAATATTATTGCCAATGTATTGGTATTTTAGATTAAACAAAATTAATTACGAATCGGTCCCAATCACGCTTCAGCTTTACGGAATTACGGAATTCCAATCCTTCAGAAAACACCTTACGAATGGAGCAGTTGCGTTAGTAAGGAACAGGAGGCCAAGCATAAATCTCATCGTGTGAACTTATAAGGAGATCATGAGAAAAAACTATATTTATCTTTTTCTCCCACTAAGTATTTTAACATTTCTGGGTATATTGTCACTTAGGCATATTCCGGCTAATTGAATATTTACCTAAGTCTAGGTTTAATATTAACCTACGATGTCTAGGTGATAATAACCTTAGATCTCTCACGTGCATGCTCGTAAAACCTAGGCTAACCCAACTCAAGTACCCGACCTGATGCCCAAGTAGGAGGTGTTCCGTAAACCGTCAACTTAAATACTTCCAGCCTTAGACAGCATCGAACCGGGTGAGTTCTCTTGTAACCATAGTTTTACAAGTTATTGACCTATTCTACGAGTTTGATTGATTTGGTTCGTTTAACCCTAGGTAAGCATGCTTTTATCTTTGTTATAGATTTTATCGTCTATCTTGATTTATAACTTATTAATAAAAGAGATCAACCTATAACATGCTTTCTAATCGATGTTAACGCTTTAATATTGAGCTAAGGAAGTTTCATGTTGCATGCTTGTTCATTTTCGTTTAACTTATATAACGATTATAATTAACGAGAACTATTCATTCAACATGTATCTAACATGAAACCTGAAGCATGCATACTGATGGGACCAAATTAGTCCTATTTATTTGTTGTTAATCTAAACTTGTTAGAGTGCACTTGATGCTTTATTTGACTATTTTGTAGATTATTTGTGCATTTAGGGCATCAGGGACGAACTACACAAATTGGAGCTAACTCAGGCAATTTAGAGAGTTTTCGAGCTAACTTAAGGGCCATGGATCTCGAGGAGGTGAGAAGACCGTGAGGATCGTGACGAGCCCGAAGAATGATTCCAAGGAGTCAAAGGTTCGACACCTGAGTCGAGCGAGAACGAAGAAGATTTAAAGACGAAGCGCTGGAAGAAGGCCAGCGTCTCGATACTGGCCCATTTCCAAACCCTAGGCCCAGACGGCATGGCATCGAGACGCCATGCCCAGCGTCTCGACGCCACGATTAGATCTCTATAAATACCCTCTTTTATTCCGTCGTTTATATAGATTTTTAGGTTATATTTTTCGACTTCTCTCTCGGTTCTCTCTGTCCTTGCAAGACCAGAACTCAGAGGTGTATGTTTTCTTATTAATTTCCTTTGTATTTCTTTACTATTGTAGCATAGTATCGCAGGTTTTAGCCGGCTTAATCGCCGTCTCAACTCGTTGACACCGATTGGATGATTATTGGGTTATAGAATGTATTTCTTTGTGAGTTTCATGTTCTGATTGTTCCTTTAATTTCATCTTGCTATTGTATTTTGGATTCGGTTTGTATTATTTGCATGTGCAGTAGGGTAGATTGACGCCCTAACTCCCAGCTCGTATGTTAAGAACTTGCTAAAGAATTGATTTCCAAGTAGCTAATGGATTATTAATTCAATCATTAGTGCATAGATTGATTCGTAGGCATGGGTCTCAAGAGTAGACTCTGACTTTGTTGCTTGACACGCTAGGTCTAGGATCCAAAATAGCGTTAGAAGTAATCTAGGCCTAATTATTTCTAATGTCCTAATCAATCCACTTGACTTAATGGAATTGATTAATTATTTGATTTTATAGTTCAATCAGATTAATTGGTTAATCAATTAGAGTCTAGTTCGATGGACGTTGTATGATCGGGTTAGATGGCTTAGGTGGGCTTTGGGTCTTTTCTGGGTTCAGATTAGATCGATCGGGCAATTAAGCAATTCGAGTTAGCCTTAATAAGGTAGGAAGACAATGATCAAGGTAAATCATTCAACCCCAATAATCTCTCCAATCGGCGTCGCCTAATTTAACTAATTTTCTCGCTTGTCTATGTTTCTTGCATTTTAATTTCTTGTCCTTTTAAATTCCTGTCATTTAAATTCCTGCACTTCAATTCCTTGCATGCTATTCCCTTAATATTCAAATCCCCCCATTTACCGCTTTCATAACTCGAAGTAAATAGGAATTAAACAGCCAACCACCACTCCCTGTGATCGACCCCGGCCACTACTACTGCAAGTAGTTGTAGTGTTCGTGGATTATAATTTTGTTTCGACACTAGGGAGCATCGACAACTCCCGCTCCGTTAAACTAGCGTCGTTGCCGAGGAGTGCAAATGGTTAATTATTTTCTCTTTATCTTGAGTTTTTAATTTTTAGTTTAACTTTTACATTTATTTTTCTTTGTTATGGCTGAGAGGACAAGTGTAGGCAACGAAGTAAGCAAGTACAAATTTGAACTGTCTGAGCTTAAGGCTCTCATTAGTCGGTAGGCCGCAGAGCAGGAATCCCCGTCTGAATGGAATACCTTTGAGAGAATTTCAGCAATATAGAGCCAACAGACACCAAACTATTACTTCAAGAACGATCAAAGCCTAAATATGCAGCATGGATCTAGATCAGGTATTTTAGAAATTTTGGTTAAAAATTTATCTGATAGCATTCGAGTTTTGTAGGAAGGTCAACTCAAATTCCAAGAAGAGACTAGAGTTGGGATGCAGCAATTGGGAGCCTGAGTCTCTCAGTTGGCTGACACTGTCAGAAAATTGGAGACCAAAATTGACAAACTGCCTGTTCATCCTGAGATCCCAAGAAGAGAAGAAGTATGTTCGACCACGTTAAGGAGACGGTCCTGAGTCCTAGTCCACAAATCCCTCCTCCGTTTGCATTCGACAAGAATAAAGAGGCAAAGAAGCCTGAAGAGAAGACGAGAAATCTCAACTTTCCAAAGAAGCGAGGGGTACATTTCGATCTTCCTATAGACTTTAATTCTTATGTTCCTAAAGCTCATTTCCCTAGCAGGTTAGCACTGTAGCCTAAGCCTCCCAAGGAAGAGGAAGAAAAGGACACGCTTGACATATTCAAGAAGGTGGAGGTCAACATCCCGCTTCTGGATGCTGTTAAAAAAATTCCTAAGGTAGGAAAATTTCTAAAGAAATGATGCTCCAAGAAAGGTAAACCAAAGGTATGTGAAAACGTTTCTGCTATCTTGAAGAAATTACCCAACGGTTGTTTAGATCATGGAATCTATACTTTGCCATGCACTATAGGGAATTTAGAGATTGAGCATGCCATGTTAGATTTAGGATCCTCTATTAATGTCATGTCTCATCCAGTCGATAGTAAGCTAAATTTTTCCCATATTAAGAAAACAAGTGATTTAATTCAGTTAGAAGATAGATCTTTGATAACTCTCCAAAAGGGAGTTATTTAGACCTTATTTCTATATTGATTTGTGTGTCTTTCATGCTAAATAGGGTTGCTTTTAGATATATTTTATATGTTTTAACCTATTTGGAAGAATGGATGCTTTGGAAGTTATTTTGTGCAGAATATATTGCTGAGCGACTTGAGGGAGCAAAATCTGCGCTGAAGCAAAGCAGGGATCAAAACTGCCACGTCACAGCTCGTTATCCATTTTAATGAACTGAAGTTAGTTAAGCTATTCTCGGACTTGAGGAGCAAGGAGAGCCATCCACGTGTCTAGGTCAACCTAATTCAAGCGTGTCTTTACTCTATAAAAGGGAAGAGCCGTTCAAGTCAAATTCATTCCACCCTTGGGGAAGAGATCATTTCTCATTTCCATCATTGGGAGCTGAATAGAGGAGGAAGATTGGAGATTACAAGAAGACCATCAATTACGAAGTTGATCAAGGGAATTAATATTTTCTTGTATTATTTTGTAATTATGGATGCACTTACTCAGATTGTAACGTGTGTTACTATGCACTTTATGAACTAAGTAACTTTAGGTGTTGGTTAGGAGTCATGTAATTGCTGTGCTTAATTTCTATGCAATATATGTTGATTTGATGCATCTTGATTATTTGTTGTGCTTATTTATATTTTGTGCCCGCTTGGCCAGCCGATATGAATATCACTTTTTAGTTTCAGGGATGATTTAGGGAGTGTGTGGCATTTAATCACACTAGATCATTGTTTATTGGTGAACGCCAGTGACTGAGCTAGGGATAGCCAGTTGCCTAGTGCTTGATCGGTAGTACATCATTGGAGTTGAAACATATTCTAAAAAACCCAGAGTTCTGGGAGGAATCTGCTAATTAGACTGTGAGAGTTTTGTATAATCAATAATATTGCTAGAGCATCTTTTAAAACAATTATTAAATCCTGACCAACGCCTGTTTCTAATCTGTTTGCTTTATTTGTTTACTTTATGTTCCATCATTTCTTTTTGCTTCAGCATTCTATAAAAATCAATCATTTTAACCACCTTTGAAACCATTGAAAAGTTATACAAAATAGATAAAGTGAGAGCTAATTCAGACCTTGGATTCGATAAATACTTATTACTTGCTGCGAACTGTGTATGCTTGCACAGTGTTCTAGAGTCTAATTTTCACCTAATTTTTACTCACTCTAGGAACCCAACAAGTTTTTGGCGCCGTTGCCGGGGAACTGAATAAGTTTTTATCTGATCTATTTTGTGTATGTGTTTTAGTGGTTTGGTGCTAGAACTTTTTGATTGTTTCTTTTGTTTTTGCAAGTGTGAGTTTGGTGTATGAGCGATCCGCCTGGGGTAAGGTTCGAGCTTGATCTAGAAATCGAGAGGACATTCAGAAGAAGAAGGAGAGAGCAGCGTAGAAACCAAAATTCAATGGCTGATGTGCCGCATCTCCCGCAGGGTCCAGAAGATCCAGTGAACCCCCAGCAAAATCGTGTGCTGCAGCAAAATCCACTGCTGGAGCAAAATGAACAACAAAATAATCCGGTTGAGAATCCTATCTTGGTAGCAAACGATAGGGCCAGAGCCATTCGAGCGTATGCTTTTCCGATGTTTGATGAGTTAAATCCAGGGTTTGCACGTCCTCAAATTGAGGCAGCAAATTTTGAAATGAAACCGATAATGTTTCAGGTGTTGCAAACCGTGGGTCAGTTCCATGGTTTGTCATCTGAAGACCCCCATTTACACGTTAAGTCTTTTTTAGGAGTTAGTGATTCTTTTGTAATTCAAGGAGTGCCTAGAGATGCCCTTAGATTAACTTTGTTCCCGTATTCTCTTGGAGATGGAACAAATGCATGGTTAAATTGTTTTGCTCCAGGATCAATTAGAACATGGAATGAGTTAGCGGAAAAATTCCTTAGTAAATATTTTCCACCAAATAGGAATGTTAAATTGAGGAGTGAAATAGTAGGGTTTAGGCAAATTGAAGATGAGACTTTTAGTGAGGATTGGGAGAGGTTTAAGGAGCTTTTGTGAAAGTGTCCCCACCATGGTTTACCACATTGTACCCAAATGGAAACATTTTACAATGGGTTAAATGGAGCAACCCAAGGTATGGTTGATGCTTCGGCTAGAGGGGCCCTTTTGGCAAAAACTTTTAATGAAGCCCATGAAATCTTAGAAAGAATATCAACTAATAGTTATCAGTGGTCAGATGTTAGAGGCTCAAATAAAAAAGTTAAGAGTGTGTTAGAGGTTGATGGTGTGTCTATCATTAGGGCTGATATTGCAATGTTAGCTAACACTCTTAAAAATGTGACAGTGGTTAGTCATCAGCAGCTGCCAGTTGTGGAGCCTGCTGCAGTGGTGAACCAAGTTGTAGAGGAAGCTTGTGTCTATTGTGGTGAAGAGAACAACTACGAGTTTTGCCCCAACAATCCAGCTTCTGTGTTTTTTGTAGGTAATCAGAGGAATAACCCTTACTCTAACTTTTATAATCCAGGTTGGCGCAACCACCCCAACTTCACATGGGGAGGACAAGGAAGTAATGTGCAAGCACACCAAAAGGTGAACCAGTCGGGATTTGCTAAAGCACAGGCATTGCCCCAACAAAATAAGCAGGCTTTGCCCCAGTAAAATTCAGAGAGTTCTCTCAAGGCAATGATGAAAGAATATATGGTTCGTACAGATGCCGCAATTCAAAGTAATCAAGCTTCAATGAAAGCCCTGGAATTACAAATGGGCCAGCTAGCTAATGAGCTGAAGGCAAGGCCTCAAGGGAAACTTCCTTCAGATACTAAACACACTCAAAGGGAAGGTAAGGAGTAGGAAAAGGCAGTGACTCTAAGGAGTGGTAAGCCACTAGAAGAGAGAAAAGAGCCTAGTAAACCCTAGGATATAGAGAAAAATAGTGATAAAAATATTGTTATTGAGAAAGAGTTGGAGTCTGGTCAGGGTGTTGGAGGCAGCAATAATAATGTTGGAGCATCTATTTCTGTTCCAGATGTGGAACCACCTTATGTGCCGCCCCCACCTGATGTACCACCTCTATCTCTTACTAAGGAATGTAGTGCTATTCTTAAGAATGGGCTACCAACCAAGGCTAAGGATCCATGGTCATTCACTATTCCTGTATCTATAGGTGGAAAAGAGTTAGGTACACTTTGTGATTTAGGTGCAAGCATTAACCTTATGCCTCTTTCGGTCTATCGAAAGTTAGGTATTGGTGAAGCTAGGCCTACCACAGTCACACTCCAATTAGCTGATAGGTCTATCACATATCCTGAGGGTAAAATTGAGGATGTCTTAGTAAAGGTAGATAAGTTCATATTTCCTGTTGATTTTATTATCTTAGATTATGAGGCAGATAAAGATGTCCCAATTATTCTTGGTCGTCCATTTTTGGCTACTGGTAGGGCATTAATAGATGTTCAAAAAGGGGAATTAACAATGAGGGTTTATAATGAGGAAGTAAAGTTCAATGTTTTTGAGGCCATGAAGTATCCAGACGAAATGGAAGACTGCTATTTCATTAGGATTCTGGAGAACACAATTGCTGAGACAACAATACAGAATTTGGCTGACAAGCATTTGGAAGATCATGGAGAGGTTAGTGTAGAGGATTTAGAAGTTTGTGCTTTAGAAAGAAAAAGTGAAAAAGAAGTGTCTAGGCGTGAGGATGTTTTTGAGTCTTTAGATTTGAATGAAAGGACAGCTCCTCCTATTAAGCCATCCCTAATTGAGGCACCCACTTTAGATTTGAAGCCCTTACCGGATCATCTAAAGTATGTGTATCTTGGGGAAGGTGAGACGTTGCCCATTATTGTTGCATCAAATTTAATGTCGAAGCATGAAGAGACCTTAATAAAGTTGTTGGATCAATATCGCAAGACAATAAGTTGGACATTGGCTGACATTCAGGGAATTAGCCCATCTTTCTGTATGCATAAAATCACTCTAGAGGAGGGATCTTTTAGGAGTATTGAGCAACAAAGAAGACTTAACCCTACAGTGAAAGAGGTTGTTAAAAGGGAGGTGATTAAATGGTTGGATGCTAGCATTATTTATCCAATTGCAGATAGCAACTGGGTAAGCCCTGTCCAATGTGTTCCTAAGAAAGGAGGTGTCATGGTGGTAACTAATAAAGACAATGAGTTGATCACAACCAGGACAGTAACTGGTTGGAGGGTTTGCATGGATTAGGATTACAGGAGGCTTAATAAAGTACCCGTAAGGACCATTTCCCTTTACCATTTATTGACCAAATGTTGGATAGATTGGCTGGTCAGGCCCACTACTGTTTCTTAGATGGTTATTCTGGGTATAACAAGATTACCATTTCTGTTGAGGATCAGGAAAAAACCACTTTCACCTGTCCTTATGAGACGTTTTCTTTTAAGCGAATGCCTTTTGGCCTTTGCAATGCTCCAGCAACATTTCAAAGGTGTATGTTAGAATTGTTTTCTGATATGATTGAGTCCACAGTTGAGGTATTTATGGACGATTTTTCAGTTTTTGGAGGGTCTTTTCACAGTTGTTTGGATAATTTAGGTAAGGTGTTAAAGAGATGTGAGGATACCCATATAGTTCTTAATTGGGAGAAATGTCACTTCATGGCGAAGGAAGACATTGTGTTAGGTCATAGAATTTCAAAGAACGGTCTAGAAGTTGATCGAGCAAAAATTGAGGTTATTGAAAGATTAGAACCACCGAGTTCAGTGAAAGGGATTCGGAGTTTTTTGGGTCATGCTGGATTTTATAGAAGGTTCATAAAGGATTTTTTAAAAATTAGTAAACCTCTTTGTAACTTGTTGTGCACTGATCATGTTTTTGACTTTAATGCAGATTGTAGGAAGGCTTTTTGAAACTTTAAAGGCTACTTTGATCTCAGCACCCATTCTGTGTGCACCTAATTGGAATTTACCATTTGAGGTAATGTGTGACGCGAGTGATGTTGCAATAGGTGCTATGCTGGGGCAAAAGCAGGGCAAATTTATCCATCCTATATATTATGCAAGCAGGGTTTTAAATGAGGCACAAGTCAACTATACAACTACTGAAAATGAGTTGTTAGCAGTTGTGTTTGCCTTTGAGAAATTTCGCCCATATTTGGTTGGGTCCAAAGTCACGGTTTTCACGGATCATGCAACAATAAGGTACTTGATGTCTAAGAAAGATGCGAAGCCTAGACTAATTCGTTGGGTTTTATTATTGCAGGAATTCGACTTGGAGATAGAGGACAAGAAGGGATCAGAGAATGTCATTGCAAATCATTTGTCTCGTCTTGATCCAACATCATCTTTGCTGAAGCAATCTGCCATTTCAGATTCTTTTCCAAACGAACAGCTCTTTGCTTTTGAGGTAAAGGTAGCCAAGGATGTCCCTTGGTATGCTGATATTGCCAACTTTTTGGTAAAGGGAGTCACTCCTATTGATATGGATTGGAGGCAGATGAAAAAGTTTAAGCATGATGCGAAATTTTTCTATTGGGATGAGCCATTTATGTATAAGCAATGCTCTGATGGTATTATTCGTAGGTGTGTTTCAGGTGATGAAGCAAAGGAAATCCTGGAGCAATGTCACTCTTCGCCGTATGGAGGCCATTTTAGTGGTCAGAGGACAGCTATGAGGATTTTTCATTGTGGATTCTTCTGGCCTTCCTTATTTAAGGATGCCCATTGGTTTTACAAGGAATGTGATTCTTGACAAAGGAGAGGAAATTTAGGGCCTAGAGATGAAATGCCTCTTACTTACATTTTGGAAGTGAAATTATTCGATGTGTGTGGTATTGATTTTATGGGGCCATTTCCCCCTTCTAATGGTAATATTTTTATCTTATTGGCAGTTGATTATGTGTCCAAGTGGGTGGAGGCCATTGCATGCCATCAAAATGACGCCAAGACAGTATCAAGGTTTCTTCAATCGAACATTTTTACGCGGTTTGGGACACCTAGAGCTCTAGTGAGTGATGAGGGTACACATTTTGTTAACAATGTCTTAACTAAACTTTTAGCTAAGTATGAAATCAAGCATAGAATAGCTACCCCTTATCACCCACAAGCAAATGGTCAAGCTGAGATAAGCAACAAGGAAATCAAATCTATTCTAGAAAAAGTAGTCCACCCATCTAGGAAGGATTGGTCTTTTAGGTTGGATGAGGCTCTTTGGGCTTATAGGACAACCTATAAGACTCCTCTAGGTATGTCTCCCTATAGGTTGGTATATGGGAAAACTTGTCATTTACCATTAGAGCTTGAGCATAAAACGTTTTGGGCTTTGAAAAAAATTAAATTTTGATCTGAGTCGTGAAGGGGCAATAAGAATGCTGCAGCTTAATGAATTGGAGGAATTTCGCCAATTTTCTTATGAAAATTCGAAGATGTATAAAGAAGAGACTAAGTAGTGGCATGATAAGATAATTAAACCTAAAGAGTTTGTCAAAGGTCAGAGAGTTTTGCTTTACAATTTTAGATTAAAGTTGTTTCCTAGGAAACTAAAATCTAAATGGTCAGGGCCATTTATTGTGATTGAAGTTTTTCCCCATGGAGCAAGTACTTTGTAGGATGAAAAAGATGGGAGAGGACAACATGTGAAACATTATTGGGGAGAGGAGTTCCAATCGAAATATCCTTCCCTAAAGTTGGTTGATGAATGAGAGAGCGAGATATTTGCGGGAGCAGTTCCCAAAGCAATATTTTGAGCTCCCAGTGGTTGTTTTGATTTTATTTCTCCCAGATTTGGTTTGATATTAATTTGAATAATCTTAGATTTGGTTTGTTTAAATCTTGCATGTTTTATTTTAATTCTTTGTTATTTTTAATTCAGTAGATTTTATTTTTGAGTATTTTTATTATTTTTGCCAAGTTTAGTTTTTATCTAATCCGATTAGATTTAGTTAGATTTTATTTCAGTTTGTATTTTCAGTTATTTGAATTTCTGTTTAGATTAGGTTTAATAATAATATTTCCTGATTTATTCGGCTGAAGTTAAAAATAAGATATGATTTTGGTGATTTAATCTGAATTTGAATTCTTCCGTATCCAAGATCCTTCTAGAAGGTAATCTTTGTTCAGAAGGTTGTTACGACAATTTTATGGCCGAATCAAATATTTCGTCCGAATAGGGTAGGTAAATTGCATAAAGAATTCTGATGCTGCCACGTGTCGCGTAGGGGAAATCCAAGGGCGTAGCCGTTAGACAACGCATCATCATTTACCATGGGCTTTGAACTTCAGATTTTACCGTTTGATGGTTTTAATTCTTCTGATTGCATGAGATTTAAAACGGTAATTTTATTTAATGAAGAACAAAATCTTTCGGTTAAGATTTTATTTTTGCTGAAGCCCTATTTATTCAAAGACTTCGGTAAGTTTCTTTTCACTCCATCTTCTCGATTCATGCCTTGCCGTTTTTGTTTTTCCTTTTTACTTCTATTTTTTGTAAATCCTTTGAGTCTCTAAATGGCGAAAACAAGAGGAAGAAAGGAAAGAGACAATGAGGAAGAAGAAGTACCAGTTACCCCTGAGGTACAAAAGACGAAGGCAAAGAAAAAGAAAACGCCGGAGGAAAAGAAAGCTAAAAGAAGAAGGCAACAGAGGGCTGAGGATCAAGAAATTGTATAGAAGGTAGTCGAAGATATTGCTGTCGAGGTAGTTGAGAAAGAAAATCCGAAGGAACCTGAAGGACAAAACCCTGAACAGACTGACTCGATAGTCGAGGATACGCAAGAAATTCAAGAAAAACAGACAGAGGATGCGCAAGAAGAATAGACAGAGGTTGTACAGGAAAAAGGCAATGAGCATGAGGCACAAAAGCAAGAGGCTCGAGTCGAGGTTATTATGCCAGAGGTACCCCGTCGTCGCCGTCGGAAGAAAAAACCTGGCTGAGTCAAAGTGGCTCGGACTGATACCCCTTCACCTCCGACAACTAATTCTGAGAAAGAGAATGCAGAGAGAGAAGAACAAGAGAAAAAGGAAGCTGAGGACAAAGCAAGAGAGGAAGTAGAGAAAAAGGCTGAGGAAGAAATTCTGCCCAAACAGAGGGATGACAAGGGCACAGGTATTGCTGAAGCATCGGTTGAAGCTAATGAAACTGAGGAGCCACGATTGCCGTACAATCGCTTCATCAATAATCTTGCTCTGGAAAAATACATAGAAATGCTGAAACGAGACTTTCTGTTCGAACGAGGATTTGGCGATGATCTGCCGAGGTTTTTGAGGGCTGGAATAGTGAACCATGGCTGGGGTCAGTTCTGCGCGAAGCCTGAACCGGTCAATTCCAATATTGTCCGATCAAGAGGGATTTCAGGCTATCGTCCGAGGAGTGCCCATTGACTGAAGCCCAGGAGCTATCAATTCTTTATTCAACCTCTAGGACTTTCTGCACGTAGGCTTTAATGAGATGGTGGTGGCACCATCGAATGATCAATTAAATGCGGTTGTCCGAGAGGTTGGCATCGAGGGGGCTCAGTGGAGACCGTCGAAGACAGAAAAGCATACATTTCAAGCTGCCTATTTGAAAAGTGAAGCCAATACGTGGATGGGCTTTATCAAGCTACGCTTACTACCGACAGCTCACGATTAGGGACAGGGTATTGCTTGCTTTTGCTATTATTCGTTCGATGAGTATTGATGTGGGCAAAATCATTTGTTCTGAGATTTATGATTGCTAGCGGAAGAAGGTAGGGAAGTTGTTTTTCCCCAACACTATCACGATGTTATGCCAAAGGGCAGGGGTTCCAGTGAATGATGATGATGTGACTCTGATAGACAAGGGAATAATCGACACACCAAATTTGGCCAGGCTTCAAAGGACACAGGAAGCACGCCAAAGAGGATTGGTGTGCGGCATCCATCAGATGCAGGAGCAATTACAGTTGCATTCCAGCAGGATGGAGTTTGCTGAAAGGCAATTCCAAACCTTCTGGAATTATGTAAAGAGAAGGGATGCCGCCTGTTGAGAGAGAAGGGGGATGAAGAAGAAGATCCTGGTTAGGAAGACTGAGGAAAAATTAGGAGCAGTTATTTTGATGAAATATATTTGTTGCTCCCGCATTTCTGACCACATATTTTTCTGTTTTTGCTTATTTTGTTGTTCTGCTTGTTTTTAATTTTTCTGCTGCTGGGGCACCGAAGGAAAAAAATATATCTGCGAATGTAATTTCTTTCTTTTTCCTTTTAATGAAATTTCCAATAGTATTTATGTTCTATGGCACTGAGTAATTCTAACTTAACTAATTTTCTTATGAAATTTTGAAGCTTGGACTGGTTAAGCGTAATTAGATCAAGGTATTCTGATCTCCAGAAACCTTTTGCTTGAGCATTTCTTCTAGCCTAGTGACCATTGCGGCAAGAAGATTCTGAGGTAGTGTTGATTTATTTGATCCACTTTAAGCTTACTTCTAGTCCCACGCTTAGTTTAAAAATTCAGATAGAAAAATTTAAGTTTGGGGGTAAAATTCATAAAATTAATGATTCATTGAGGAACATGAATAATTCAAGTTTGGGGGACTTTTTGCTACTCCAATTGTTTTGCTCGAGCATTCCTCTCCTTCATTAAATAATTTACTAGGTTTTTGAGTAAGCAGGGACATTTGTGATACCCACAGTTTGTCTTTGCGTCAAAAGATAACCTAGGAAATGTGAAAAATGATGAAGAAATTATTATTTGCTGAAAAAAATCGATTGTTGAAAATTTTGCTGAGAAAAATTCACAAAGCAAAAGTTTTGAAGGATGAATGATAATCCAGCAGTTTTTCTGTTTCCCAGGACTTAGGTGAGCTTCATCATAAAATGTCACCATTCTGAGGAGCAAGGGATAGAATAACTAAGGATTTTTTAGCTTTACAATGAGTATCTAGCCTAGTTGGTGATGAGTTTGAGGCAAGGGTATACTGCACCATAAAGTGGGTCATCCCATGCTTAAGAGCTTATGACTGTAGGGCTGCTCTACGTCTGAAAAAAAAAAATATAAACCCCTTAAAAATGTGTTTTTATATGTCTGATAATAGAGCTAGGCTAAGGTAAGTTCTTAGAATTGAGTTAAAAGTTGTGATTATTTGTCCATGCCGGAGGAATTATATTGCTGCAACAGTCCTTGGTTTTGTAGAATGCTCAGGTAAAGGTTGAAGGTAGTGTTGGATTATCCATTTTAATTGAGTTGTGCTTTGTTTGATGTTTTGAATTCTTAAGAGAAGGTTGGTTAGTATTGCTCGGGACGCGCAATAGTTCAAGTTTGGGGGTATGATAACTCTCCAAAAGAGACTTATTTAGACCTTATTTCTATATTGATTTGTGTGTCTTTCGTGCTAAATATGGTTGCTTTTAGATATATTTTATATGTTTTAACCTATTTGGAAGAATGGATGCTTTGGAAGTTATTTTGTGCAGAATATATTACTGAGCGACTTGAGGGAGCAAAATATGCGCTGCAGCAAAGCAGGGAGCAAAACTGCCACGTCACAGCTCGTTATCCATTTTAATGAACTGAAGTTAGTTAAGTTATTCTCGGACTTGAAAAGCAAGGAGAGCCATCCACTTGTCTAGGTCAACCTAATTCAAGCGTGTCTTCACTCTATAAAAGGGAAGAGCCGTTCAAGTCAAATTCATTCCACTCTTGGGGAAGAGATCATTTCTCATTTCCATCATTGGGAGCCGAATAGAGGAGGAAGATTGGCACTACTACAAAAATCACTTTTAATGACGGGCGGTGTACGTCGTCTATACGAGTGTCGCTTTAACTTGTTATGACGGGCGACTTTTATTGACGGGCAATGCCCGTCACAACAAGGTACAATGACAGACATTTTTTATGACGGGCGAATGGCGTCCGTCATCAAAAGTCCGTCATTGAAAGGGTATTTTCCAACCAAATGTCCGTCATTAAAAGTGTTCGTCATTAAAAGTCTGTCATTAAATGTCCGTCATTAAATATCTTTTTTAATGACAGGCATTGCCCGTCATCATTTTGTTCATAATTGAATAAAAAATAATTGTTGGTTGACCGGTGGCATTCCAACAATATTTTCTTCATTTGTCAACTTGTAAAGAAAGTAATCTTAAACTTAAATGTGCAAAATTGTAGAGAAATCAAATATTTGTCAAATTTCATTCCAATAAGCCAATGAACCAAATTTGTTCATACAATTTTTATTCATATAAGTTTGATATAAAAATAAAATTACAAACACTTACACTTAAAAGCCTCAAAATTACTAAACATCTATGATTAAAAATTTACACCTACACTATAAAACAAAAATTCTCGTACATGTCGCTTTCATTCTTGTCACCATAATCTTGTTCGTACATCAAACTTGAAGAACCTAAAAAAAACAAATTGTAATTAGGTTCGATACAACGCTAAAACAAGAACTCACATAACAAACATATGTCCAAGAACTCGAAGAACCTAAGAAAAACAAATTTAGTTAACAATAAAATACACAAAAAAAAAACCAATCTCGATGAGTATCAGAAAAAATTGTTAGAAAACCCAATAAACTCCAAAAGCTTACAAACTAGAGACATTACTAAAGCATCTATCCTAATTTTAACCGATTGCTCTAGAAATTTCGACAATATAAACGACATACATATGACTAACCCAAAAATTTTTAAACCTGTTAAACAAGAGAAACACACTTCTATATGAAAAAAATCACCCAACTACAACCTCACAACACTTCAGATTCACAATAATACTCCAAATATTCCTAAAACTAAGCAAGTTAGTTTTAAGGAGAACATTAATTAGCTGGAGATAATTCTAAAACAGCACAAGGAGAAAATTAATTAGCTGGAGAGCTAAACAAAAACTAACGTTTTCCAAATGGTTACAAACATTGTTTAGATGTCAATTTAATTTATTCTTTAAGTCTACACTATTTGCATACCTCTTTCGTACCTCTTTCTCTAGATTCTTTTAAAGTTATACATTCCAGTCAGTAAACTTTCAATGAAGAAAACAATAACAATTCATCCACCACTTCCTTCGGGCAACTTGATGTAGGCAGGAAGGAAAAATAATGCAGGCAGGAAGGAAACTAGTACTGTCATCTCCCACTTTGAGCCAAATAATTTACCCTAATCTTTTAATTAAATTTATCTGCTTTTTTTTCATCACCTCTAATACTCTTCAAATATTTCAGACCCATGGCATGTCTTAGAAGAGGCAAAAGATCTGCGGTACAGATACCAATTTAATAGGCAGAGAGCCAGAATCTCGTAACAAAATTTCCATCATCTCTTTTGAATTTCTACCTATTTGAATGTTGTTCATTTGATTTCAAAAATCCTAAGCCATTTTCCCTTCTTCCTCTTTTCCCTTTCCTTCGTTTTCAGAGGGGGCCTAAATTTTAAGACGAACTACAAGCCTAAACAAAAGCATTACAAGCTATTCAAGGATAGAATCAAAACTCATCTCCTCTGCCCTACGGAAGCAATCCAAAAGTCTATAACCTAGTATCAACCTCTAGAATGATCTTCTTATGCTATCTAAATTTTTAATTTAAATGAAACGGAAAAGATAATGAAAAGAAAGAAAAATAAGAATATAATGTTTCCATGCTATCTACAGAAGTATTGAAATCTATAGACATATAAGGTGGCCTAAATATTAAGAAACCAAAATATGAAAAAACGTGATACAAATTACAAGAATAACAGATGAAAACTTACAGATAGCTTTTCCTCATCGTATCTGTTGGTCACTTCTTGGAAGCACGCTAATGCCTATGGAACATCATACCAAAGCAATTAATAAGTAAATCACAAAAACAACAGGTAGTGGGTAGAGAGTGATAGTGCAAAGAGGGAGGGAAGGAGGAGAAGAAGAAGATTTCAACACCTTCCAGTATTCTGTTTCAAATTGGCGTAGCTCATTTCTCTTTCTCAAAATTTGAGCCTCAATATCTTTCAGCTTTTCTGTTGTCTATTTATAATTTTTTGTACATTGTGCCTCAATAGTATATGCAGCAGTCTTAAAAAAGTTATCTCCTGAAAAAACAGGAAAGATGTCAAAATAGCAGTTAACACCAAACAGAATAAAATTTGAAAGATGAATTAAGAAATCTAAGTTAAGACCATAAACAACAAAAATATGGGTGCCAGCCTTTAGCTCTGAGACCTCACAAGGCTAAAGACCTTCCAACCTCTTGAAGAAAGCAGCCTCAGGGTTCTTAGCCATTGCCAACTGCAATAACACGAGAATTCATTCAACCATCAAATCTGATTGTGACAAGAAAATGTGAACACTCCAATGTTCATAAAACTGAAAGGAGGGAATTTTCCAAACAACTCCAATACCGCTTTTTTTTCCTCATCTATCCGGCTTTTTTTTCCTCTTAACAAGGAAAAACTCATCTATCCAGCTTTAGAAATAACCATACAGAAGCACATTTGACCATTGATATTAAAGACTTGGGAATGATAATCTTTCCTTCTAAATTTCACTTTCTGTCTTGATAAAATAACTTCATTTAAATTATGAATCAATTTTAAATAAAATAAATTGCTTAGGAACAAGGACAACTTGATCCCTCTAGAACTTCCACCATTACTCTACTGTGGTGCTCCATAACCATAATAATGACATACAACTTCCACAAAAGTTTGAAAATCGAAGTTGGAAAAAGTAAATTGCAAGCATAGGTTTTTTTTTCTATGAAAAATCCAACTCTCATTAAGAACAAATGAAAGAATACAAAGGGCAAAAAAATATTAACACTGATCTACTTCTCTCTAATCACATCCATTCAGTTATTAATTATTTGAGTTTTGTTTTATGTTTAAGCTGCACGACTCTTTAGGAAGGGCCTTCTTAGTTTTAGGTCAACCTTTTCAAGGAGCTGTATTCCTGCATGCTTATTTATTCTGAAGAAAAATGTTCTCTCATGTCTTTTTCTTTAAACTTATGGCAGTCTCATTTGATAATATTTCCAACTGTAGTGACTTGTTCTCATGAATTCCCTCTTAAGTTACTCTAAATTTAAAAGAAAAAGAAAATCAATGCAAAAGAATTACCTTATTGTGGGCAGGTGAACCACCATATTGGAAAGCAAGTCTGTCACCCATAATTTCATAAACATCCATCAAATGCCTTGCAAAAGGGTCATCCAGATCAATATCTGGGGATTCTAAATACCCAAAACTATGAAGCTGATGTCCCAGAGCAGAAAGCCCGTAGGCATACTAAGTGATATTTGTTCGATCCAAGCAGTCAAAGCAATTGGTCCTCATGACTCCATTTTGAAACCTTTTTATTTTGACATTACATTTTCCATTTGCATCCTCGACACCATTATTGTTATTATTCTCCAACATATCCAGCCTACACACAGCAACAAAAGAGATCCAACTAAAACATTATAATTTCAACCAGTAAACATCAATGACTGAAAGCAACTAAACACAATATCCTAACAACTATTAGATAAACTAACTCCAGGGTTCCAAACTGAACTAATTTTTCCTTTTGAATTATTAACAATTTACATTTTTAGGGAGTGGGTAGCTTAGTTCTAGGGTCGAATACGAACGGGCAAGTGATAATCCTTACCGAAGAGGAGGAAAATCTGAGATGAAGCCCGCTGGAAGTCTGAACCACGCGCAGAGATGGGTCTCGATCCGTGGGTCGTTGCACAAGGTCGTCGGAGGTGTTGTTCAAAGGTCGTCGCCGTCGGAGCTGTGATGGATTTGAGGTTTCGATCAACCACTACGCCGCAACACACCAAGGGAAGAAGAAATCACGCCTAAACGGGACTCTACCGCTTGAACTCGTGCCAGGTTGGGTGTCTCACGCACGTTACTCACAATGTCGTCGGACGTGCTAGCTGGAGATGAAGAAGAAGGGAGCGGCGCGAAGGTTGGCTGAAGGGATCGAGCGGCGGTCTCAGGGAGAAGAAAAATCAAGAAGGGAGGGGTTCTCACACTGCGGAAGAAGAAGAAGGAGAAGACGCGATTAGGGGGATGACGACTTGGGAATGAGAAAGAGAAGGAGAGAAAGAGATGCGGGTTTCAAGGGCTTTTTTTTTTTTTTTTCCTGATCCTTTAATACAATTTTTTTTCTCTCTTTTAATGAGGGGCTCGTTTAATGAGGGGCAATGCCCGTCATTAAAAGTCCTAATTGTTTTTAAAAACGCGTGTCTGTCATTAAAAGGCCGCACGTTTTCCGTCCGTCATTAAAAGTTCCATGAATTTTTTTCCATCCGTCATTAAAAGCTATTTTTGTAGTAGTGTGGAGATTACAAGAAGAACATCAATTACGAAGTTGATCAAGGCAATTAATATTTTCTTGTATTATTTTGTAATTCTGGATGCACTTACTCAAATTGTATCGTGTGTTACTATGCACTTTATGAACTAAGTAACTTTAGGTGTTGGTTAGGAGTCATGTAATTGCTGTGCTTAATTTCTATGCAATATATGTTGATTTGATGCATCTTGATTATTTGTTGTGCTTATTTATATTTTGTGCCCGCTTGGCCAGCCGGTATGAATATCACTTCCTAGTTTCAGGGATGAGGGAGTGTGTGGCATTTAATCACACTAGATCATTGTGTATTGGTGAACGCCAGTGACTGAGCTAGGGATAGTCAGTTGCCTAGTGCTTGATCGGTAGTACATCATTGGAGTTGAAACATATTCTAAAAAACACAGAGTTCCGGGAGGAATCTGCTAATAAGACTGCGAGAGTTTTACATAATCAATAATATTGCTAGAGCATCTTTTAAAACAATTATTAAATCTTGACCAGCGTCTGTTTCTAATCTGTTTGCTTTATTTGTTTACTTTCTATTCCATCATTTCTTTTTGCTTCAGCATTCTATAAAAATCAATCATTTTAACCGCCTTTGAAACCATTGAAAAGTTATACAAAATAGATAAAGTGAGAGCTAATTCAGACTTTGGATTCGATAAATACTTATTATTTGCTGCAGACTGTGTATGCTTGCACAGTGTTCTAGAGTCTATCTTTCACCTAATTTTTACTCACTCTAGGAACCCAACAATCTTTAATTAGACCTTTAGGGCTTTGTGAGAATGTCTTAGTTAAGATAGATGAGCTTATATTTCCAGCAGACTTCTTTATAATTGATATGCATGAAAATGGTTCACCTAATGCCACTTCAGTTATTTTGGGTCGTCCATTCATGAAAACGACTAAGGTTAAAATGAATCTAGGCAGGGGAATCATTTCTATTGAATTTAATGGAAAAATAAGTTGTTATATTTCTGACATTTTAGGTTATCTTGATCCTTCTCTTACCTATTTGAATATTTCCCATAAGATTCAGGTAAACAGGTACAAGGCCTCTAGATCCAGGAAGATCAATGTTCTGGAACGGAAAAATTTGGATCCCGGATGAGTTCGAGAAGAACTCTGTCAAGTTGAAGACGTTAAATAGGCCGCTTTTGGGAGGCAACCCAAAGTTTTTAAGTTTTCTTTCCTTTTGCTTTTTATAATTTTCCTTACTAGTGTTTGTTTTAATTTTAATCTCAATCTAATCTATTCTTTCTTTCTTCATTCTTTAATGTTGCAAATTTATTTAAGAGGAAGAGTAATTAGATTCAAAAAGAAAAAAAAATAACGTTTTTGGTTTCAAACCCGAGAGCCGGCGTCGAGACGCCGTGCTCTCAGCGTCTCGACACCACTGCGAAATTTGGGGTTAATACCCAGATTTCAGCACATTCGGTAAAAGGCAAGTTTGAACCCTAGCTTTTTTCTCTCTCGATTTTTACCACTTCTCCTTCAATCTTCCACCTATTTCCACCAAATCTCTTCATCTTTTCACTAATTCTTCATGATTTCAAGCCCCATTCACCAAGATTTCCAGATTTTCAACCTTTAATTCGTGGGTTTTTAGCGCATTTGAGCGGTTTTTGGAGATATGGGCGATTTTATTTGTTCATGTGTGGGTAAAGCGATTTTCATCATCTTCTTCTTCTTATCTTTGCTTAGTTTTCCATATTCAGATTCATTTGCTTAAGATTAGAAGTTGAATAAACTTGTTTAGAGCATGATTTCTGCATTTTCTTGCTGAAAATCATTGTAAAGATTGTTGTGGTTGCTGATTTTTTTTTTCTATTCTTTGTGCAAATTTTCTGCTTATTCTTGTTGGGATTATGTCTGGCTGCTGAAATTTTGTTCATAAAGGAGGAAGGGCTTATAAGTGTTGGAGTTTTGGAGTTATAGTGCTTAAACCCTTAGTTCTCATAGCTTCCAACTTGTTTTAGATTTTGTAGGGACCCCTTTTTCCTTTTACCATTAGATTCTTCGTACTCTTCATTCTTATTCCACAATGAGCGAAAAGAGATCTAGGAGATCTACAACTTTTTCATCCTCTGCACCCTTTGATAGGCGCAAATTTGTTAGCAAGGATGTTGAAGATGTATATAATACTTATGTGGTAAGTAGGGGAGTGATTCCTGAAAGAGGGCTAGTTCCCAGTGTCCAAAACAAGCCTGACCTCACCCATAATATAGCTGAAAGGGGTTGGGGTAGGTTCACTAGGCACCCCGAGGCCGCTATAGTCTCTATAGTAAGGGAATTTTTACGCTAACATGGTGGAAGGATCCACTACTTCCTTTGTTAGGGTTAAAATAATCCCTTTCGACTCGGCCTCTATTAACTAATTTTATGGCCTTCTTGATATTGAGCGTGATGGGTACAATGATTACGTAAGTAATCACTTTGACACCCATCAAATTATTGAACATTTATGTAGGTCGAGGGCAGTTTGGTTAGTGAGAAGGGGTGAACAATAAACTTTAAATCCTCTGACTTAACAGTGGATAACAGAGCCTCGCATAGTTTTCCGAGTGCCAAACTCATGCCTGTGATGCATCTTAGCGATGTAACAATGGAAAGAGCGGCTCTGTTATTCGCTGTAGCGACCAGTCGCACCGTAGATGTAGGGAAAGTTATATATGCTTCCATGTGTCGGATTCGCAGAGGAGCAACCACAGTAGGTCTAGGGCACCCTTCCCTCATCATAGAACTCTATAGGGCCGCTGGGGTCGTGTGGGACCCCCGTGAGGAGATTAGTTGTAAACCCGAGACTTCTCTAGGATCATTTTCTCTTGTCATCTATTGTGGAAGTTGAACTAAAAGTTGTTGTTATTCATTGTCTAGGAAAAATGGCAAAGTTTTGTGGTTCTTTGTGGTTCATTGTTGGTTGAAGTTGTTGGGATTACTAAGTTAAAAGAAGGAAGGAAAGAAAAGAAAAGGAAAAGGAAAAGGAAAATGGAAGGAAAAGAAAAAAGAAGAAAATAAATCAGCAAAAAAAAAAAAAAAAAGAGAACAAAAGTGAAAAAAAAAAAGAAAAGAAAGGAAATGGGAAAAGCCAGCAAAGAAACCCACCAGCGCTTCACCCTTTTTCAGTCCATTTTCCCATCATTTCCCATTCAAAATTTCAGAGCACTTTAGGGAGAGAGTGAAGGAAGAAGAAGAAGAAGAATTTCGTGGTTTTGAGGTTGAAGAAGATAGGAAAAGCTCATGCAAAGCCAGCTACAGCAGAATCTGGGTTCAACCTGTCAACCTCTGGTTTTTGATTCGGTTTGAGATACACAGAAGGAACTAAGAGGTGAGGTTTGCTTTTCTTGAAAGTTAGTTCATTTTCTAACAAATTTCATGAAGGAAGCTTGAGCTAAATCGTATGAGAAGTTAATGGTTTTTGGAATGGAAAACAGAGCACAGGATTTTCGAGCAAAGCAGGAGGATCTCTGGTTTTCTCTGGTTTTTCGACCATTCTGGGGTGTACAAGTTGAATCAGAAGCTCTATTTGGTATGGTTGGAAAGCTTATTCAATTTCCTACAACTCTCATGAAAAATACGTGAGCTAAAAATGACTTGAATTAGGTTTAATGTAAGGAGAAAGATAAAGGGTAGCAGAGAAGCTCAAATCTGTGTTGTCTGTGTTCGGGGCGTTTCTGGGAAAATTGGTTAAGAATCTCTTTTTCATTTCTTCAGGTAGGTTGTAGAGTGTTCGAACATGAAGAGTTTGATGTGTATTACATTAATTTTGGTTAAGTATTGAGGAAATTATGGGTATTGGAAGTTAGGGTATAGAATCTGGAAAATTTGGAAAGTAGAATGTGAATGTGATTCTTAATTCAATTGTTTAGAAATTCATGAGCATGGAAAGACAAAGCTATCTATGGTTCAAATGCTCGGTTTTGGTTGTTTGACAGGCCAAGAGGAAATAGGTCGAGTCTACAGACCAGGAAACTAGCTAAGATTGTGAGTGACAAAATGAATTTCGAAAATTGTTTCCAACGGTTGTTCATGTTTAGACGTTTTATATGCTTTTCTATGAATGATACATGATTTCTATGAACGGTTTCAAGCATAAGTTTTGAGCTTAGATTTTCTAATGAGGTTTATATACGAGCACGTGGTTAATGACTTTATGACAAGTAGTTGAAACGATATCTTTTAAAGTAAAGTATGTATTAGCAAGTATTTTTTTTTAAAGATTTTCAGTTTTTTCACGAGCAAGCTGAGTACACTTATGTTTTTCGAAAGATAACGATAAGCAGGCATGTTCTAATGTTTTCATGTGATTTTCTTAGATTTCTATTGACTACATGGCTGAGATATTGAGCCCGAGGCTATATGGTACCGTGTGCACACAGGTTATATTCCGTTGTTGACGTTGAGTGTACTCCGTGACAACGATGCTGTCGTGAGTGCTGGGAGGGCCCCACTACGACAAAGACGATGGGAGTGCTGGGCGGGCCTCACTACATCGTAGGACTAGCAAATGTTGGTTGTACTGGGCGTGCCCTAGACAACGTAGATAGGTCATGTTAGTTAAAATGTTTGATGTACTTGGTATGCCTTGCTAGATATTTAATAACGTACTTGCGAGTTATTTGAGAAAGCTTTTATCGTTACACGTTTATGTTAAACGCTTGATTGAACAGATTTATACGCTTAAAGGTTTATCACGTGTTCCGATTTGCAAATCTACAGTTTTTAAAGCTAGTCACTCACTGGGCTTCATAACTTATTCTTTCAAAATGTTTTTTCACTTTTCAGGTAGAGATCGAGCTCCCGGTGCCTGATACATTGCCAACGTCTGCTGAAAGTTCCAGAACAAGCTCCAGTACGTGGGTGGAGTTGTATATTGAGTCTGTTCATATTGTAAATGTTTTGTAAGGATTGGATAATATTTTCCTAGAGGGCATGGTTGTATAAACCCTAGTTGTATATGTTTTTGGTTGCGATATCTATATCAGGTTATTATCCGAACCAAGTTATGTCAGGGCGGCACCTCGTGTTTGTTGAAAGTTTTTTTTTCAGGGATTCCTCTGTGTTCTATTTCATGTAGAATGTCTTATATCTATGATTAGTATGTTTATCAGGTTCAACATTCAGGAGGGTCAGCAGGTATCGTTAGAGGAGGACGATGTCCATTGGCTTCACGCCGTCTTTCGGGCTAAGCTAGCAGGTGGTCTGGGAGGGGGTGTGACAATTTGGTATCAGAGCAGTTAGCTCCATGGGAAAAGAGACTTGGTAGTTAGTGCTAAGAAAAATCCAGGAAGTAAATAGTTAGGCGTTGGGTCAGTTCCGATAGAACTAGCAGAGTACGGTCCAAGTATTGTTGAGAGTGAGTCCAGTCAGGACTAGAATGTGCGTAGAAGTTTAGTATCATGCATTTGAGTTAAGTATCTATAGCATGTCTGATGTGTTGATATGTTATAGGAGTCATGCGACCACGTACCAGCAGACGACGCAGGCAGAATCAGGATGGGATGTAGGATCCTACCGAGAGTCAGTTTGAAAGGGGATCTAGTACCTCGAGAGGTCAGAATGAGGCAAGGAGTGAGCAGTTCGCTAGATCTGCACAGGAGATCGGTAGGCTAGAGAGAGTAGGGCCTAGTGATCCGGAAAAGATGTATGGGATTGAACGGTTGAAGAAGTTAGGAGCCACAGTGTTTGAGGGTTCCACGGATCCAGCTGACGCCGAGGTCTGGTTAAATATGCTGGAGAAATGCTTCGACGTGATGAGTTGTCCTGAGGAGCGAAAAGTCAGATTAGCCACATTTCTTTTGCAGAAGGAGGCGGAGGGATGGTGGAAATTCATTTTAGCCCGGCGCAGTGATGCACGTATGTTAGACTGGCAGACATTCAGAGGCATATTTGAGGAAAAGTACTATCCCACCACATATTGTGAGGCAAAGAGAGATGAGTTTCTGGAGCTGAAACAAGGGTCACTTTCAGTGGCCGAGTACGAGAGAAAGTATATCGAGCTTTCGCGGTATGCCGATGTGATTGTGGCATCTGAGAGTGACAGGTGTCGCAGGTTTGAGACAGGGTTGCGTTTTGAGATACGTACCCCAGTTACTGCTATTGCCAAGTGGACAGATTTTTCCTAGCTAGTAGAGACTGCCTTACGTGTGGAGCAGAGTATTATAGAGGAAAAGTTGGTTGCGGAGCCTAGTCGTGGAGCTCCTACAGCTAGTGGTTTTCAAGGTCGTGACCAGCGGAGGTTCACACCTGGAGTGAATGTTTCAGGCCGTCAAGACTTCAAGCGTCGATCTGGTGGCCAGTTGTCGAGGCAGATGAGTTCGGGTAGTGCTTATCAGAGGCAGAGTTAGAGAGCCCCCAGTTAGTCTGCGAGTTCAGTAGCAAGACCGCAAATGGGTCAGGAGTCCGTTGCTAGTGAATCCAGGAGAACCCCATGTGTAAGTTGTGGCAAGAATCATCGGGGTTAGTGTCTTGTTGGCGCCGGTGTGTGTTACCAGTGTGGACAACCAGGGCATTTCAAGAGGGATTGTCCACAGCTGAGGGCAGCAGTTCAGAGGGACCAGGGAGTTGAGTCCCACACAGTTGAGCAGCCGGGAGTCTTAGTAGGCGCAGGAGAAGGCACCAGTGGTGCAAGGTAGAAGGGAGTTGTGGGAAAACCTAGGCAGGAGGGAAAAGTCTACGCCATGACTCAACAGGAAGCAGAGGATGCACCAGATGTGATCACTGGTACGATTTTGATTTGTAATGTACCTGCACGTGTTTTATTAGATCCAGGAGCTACGCATTCCTTTGTTTCTAGTATGTTTTTAACTAAGCTGAATAGGATGTTAGAGCCTTTATCTGAGGAGTTAGTCATATGCAGTCCAGTTGGTGACGTTTTATTAGTTAATGAGGTGTTGCGTGATTGTGAGGTTGTAGTAGAAGGTCTCTGTATCTTAGTGGATCTTCTTCCCCTAGAGTTGCAGGCGTTGGATGTGATTTTGGGAATGGATTTCTTATTCACTCACTATGCTTCTATGGATTGCCATAGGAAGGAAGTGACTTTTAGGAAACCAGGTTTGACTGAAGTTGTTTTCAGGGGTGAGAGGAAGATTATTCCTACGAGTTCGATTTTAGCTCTGAAAGCTGAGAAGTTGTTGAGGAAGGGTTGCACAACGTTTCTTGCACACGTGGTAGAGGTGCAAGAAGAAAAGCTAAAACCAGAAGATGTTCCTGTGGTGAACGAATTTCTTGATGTTTTTCCAGCTGATTTATCGGGTTTGCCACCTGATAGAGAGGTGGAGTTCACTATTGAATTGTTACCATGAACGACACCTATTTCACAGGCACCATACAGAATGGCTCTGAGTGAGCTTAAGGAGCTAAAGGTGCAGTTGCAAGAACTAGTTGACAAGGGGTACATCAGGCCTAGTGTATCACCTTGGGGAGCTCCAGTGTTATTCGTGAAGAAGAAAGATGGTACCCTGAGATTATGCATTGATTACAGGCAGTTAAACAAGGTCACGATACGTAACAAGTATCCTCTACCACGCATCGATGACTTGTTTGACCAGTTAAGGGGAGCAGCAGTGTTCTCTAAGATTGTTCTGAGGTCAGGATACCACCAGTTGAAGGTTAGGGAATCAGATATTCCTAAGACAGCATTCAGGACGAGGTATGGGCACTATGAGTTTTTAGTGATACCATTCGATTTAACGAATGTGCCAGCAGTCTTCATGGACCTCATGAACAAGATCTTCCATCAGTATTTAGATCAGTTTGTGATAGTGTTCATCGACGACATACTTGTTTACTCAAATGACAGGAAAGCCCATGAGGAACATCTGAGGATTGTTCTACAGGCACTACGTAATAAACAGCTATACGCTAAGTTCAGCAAATGTGAGTTTTGGTTCAATCAAGTGGTGTTCTTAGGGCATGTAGTTTCAGCGGACGGAGTTAGTGTTGACCCGCAAAAAGTGGAAGTTGTTGTCAACTGGGAGAGACCAGCTAGTGCAACAGAGGTTCGTAGTTTCCTAGGCCTGGCCGGGTACTACAGACGTTTTGTTGAGGATTTCTCACGATTAGCATTACCCTTGACAGCTTTGACAAGGAAGAATGCTAAGTTTGAGTGGTCGGATAAATGCCAACAGAGCTTCCAGGAGCTGAAAAAGAGATTGGTGGCAGCACCTATTCTGACACTTCCTGTAACAGGGAAGGAGTATGTGATCTATTGTGACACTTCGAGGCAAGGACTAGGTTGTGTGCTTATGCAGGAAGGAAAGGTAATAGCTTATGCTTCAAGGCAGTTGAAGAAGCATGAGTGTAATTACCCTACCCATGATCTTGAGCTAGCAGCAGTAGTTCTAGCACTAAAGTTTTGGAGACATTATTTATTCGGTGAGAAGTGCCACATTTTCACAAATCATAAGAGTTTGAAGTACATCTTTGATTAGAAAGAGCTGAATCTGAGGTAGAGGCGATGGTTAGAACTAATCAAAGACTATGACTGTACCATAGAATATCATTGATAACTGCCCAAAAGGTAGTTATTTAGGCCTCATTGCTATATTGATTTGTGTGTCTTTTGTGCTTAATGGGGTTGGTTTTAGATGTATATTATATGTTTTAACCCATTTGGAAGAATGGAAGCTTTGAAAATCATTTTGTGCAGAATCTGTTGCTGGGCGACTTGAGGGAGCAAATTCTATGCTGCAGCAAAACTGGGAGCAGAACTGCCACGTCATAGCTCGTTAGCCAACTTCATGAACCGACTTCTGTTGAATTATTTTCGGGATAAAGGAGCAAGGAGAGCCTTACACGTGTCCATGTTGACCTAATTCAAGCCTCCTTTCCTTCTATAAAAGGAAGTAGCCGCCCAAGTCAAGATCATTCCACTTTTGGGAGAAAACATTCCATTCTTGGGAAGTTCCTTCCACCTTTGGGAGCCGAGTAGAGAAGAGAGATTGGAGACCATCTAGAAGACCATCATTGCAAGCTGATCAAGGATATTAGTATTTCCTTTTATTATCTTGTAATTATGGACGTGCCTACTCAGATTGTAACGTGTGTTTCCATGCATATTATGAACTAAGTAGCTTAGGCGTTGGTTAGGAAACAATGTGATTGCCGTGCTTAATTCTAGTAATAAATATTGATCATTGCATCTTGATTAATTATAGTGTTCATTTCTATTTTATGCCCGCTTGGCCAGCCGGTATGAATACCTCTCTCTAGTTTCAGGGATGATTTAGAGAGTGTGTGGCGATTAATCACACTACGATCATTGTGTATTGGTGAACGCCAGTGACTGAGCTAGGGAGAGCTAGTTGCCTAGTGCTTGATCGGTCGTACTTCATTGGGGTTGAAACACATTCCAAAAGATCCGGAGTTTCGGGAGGAATCCGCTAATAATACTGCGAGAGTTTGCATGGTCAATAATATTGCTAGAGCATCCTTTAAAACAATTACTGAATCCTGACCAGCGCCTGTTTCTAATCTGTCTGCCTATCCGTTTATTTTCTGTTCTGTCATTTATTTTGTTTCCGCATTATTCTTATAAAAACCAATCATTTGTACCATCTTTGAAACCATTAAAAAGTTATACAAAATAGATAAAGTGGAAGCTAGTTCAGACCTTGGATTGACAATACTTATTACTTGCTGCGGACTGTGTATACTTGCACAGAGTTCTAGAGTCCTTTTATACCATATTTTTACTCACTCTAGGAACCCAACAATCATCCAGGTAAGGCTAACATGGTAGCAGATGCGTTAAGTAGGAAGTTGAGACTTCCGAAGAGTGCCTTGTGTGGTATTCGAGCAAGCTTGCTAAGTGAATTAAGAGGTTTCAAGGCAGTTATGACTGCAAAAAGCTCAGGGAGTCTTTTAGCTCAATTTCAGGTTAGGTCTTCTTTAGTAGCAGAGATTGTGAGAAGACGCCAGAGGACAGTAATTTTCAGAAAATGCTTGCAAAGTCCAAGCAAGGCCCAGAGGCAGAATTTGAGTTGAGAGCGGACGGAGCCATAGTTAAGCAGGGAAGACTATGCGTTCCGAATATTAGTGAGCTAAAGGGTGCAATACTAGAGGAAACTCACAGTTCAGCTTACGCTATGCATCCAGAAAGCACCAAGATGTACAGAACTCTGAAGAAAACTTATTGGTGGCTTGGAATGAAGCGGGAGATAGCTGAATATGTCGATAGATGTTTGATCTGCCAACAGGTTAAACCAGTGAGACAGAGGCCAGAAGGACTCCTTAATCCACTGCCAGTGCCAGAGTGGAAGTGGGAGAATATTACCATGGGTTTTATGTTTGGATTACCTCGTACTGCTAGTGGACATGATGGTATATGGGTAATAGTGGATAGACTCACCAAGACAACACGGGTTATACCGATTAAAGCGACGTCTACACTAGATCAACAAGCTAAGCTATATGTCGACAGGATTGTGAGTCAGCATGGAGTGCCAGTGTCCATAGTTTCAGATAGGGATCCAAGGTTTACCTCTAAGTTTTGGCCTAGTGTGCAGAAAGCAATGGGAACAAAGTTGAAGTTCAGTACAGCGTTCCATCCCCAGACAGATGGTCAGTCAAAGAGGACCATCCAGACCTTAGAGGACATGTTGAGAGCATGTGTCCTTCAGTTTAAGGGAAGTTGGGATACCCACTTATCACTTATGGATTTCGCTTATAATAACAGCTATCAGTCTAGTATCGGCATGGCACCATTCGAAGCTTTGTATGGCAGACCATGCAGGACTCCTGTGTGCTGGAACGAAGTGGAAGAGCGAAAGCTAGTTGGTCCTGAGTTGGTACAAGTTACGTCAGACAATATTAAGCTGATTAGGGAGAATCTGAAAATAGCTCAGGATCGACAGAAGAGCTATGCAGATAAGCGACGAAGAGACTTAGAATTCCAGGTTGGAGATCAAGTTTTCTTAAAGTTATCTCCGTGGAGAGGTGTTCTTCGCTTTGGGAGGAAAGGTAAGCTGAGTCCTAGATATATTGGTCCTTACCAGATAATAGAACGAGTTGGACCAGCAGCCTATAAACTTGAGTTGCCAGCGGAACTCGCTCGAATACATGATGTTTTTCATGTGTCCATGTTGAGGAAATATATTCCAGATCCATCCCATGTGTTGCAAGTGCACCCGATTGAGCTGAAGGAAGACTTGAGTTATAAAGAGGAAGCGGTTCAGATCCTCGACAGAAAGGAGCAAGTTTTTAGGAACAAAACGATCCCACTCGTGAAGGTTCTTTGGAGACATCATGGAGTAGAGCAGGCCACCTGGGAGTCAGAAGATCAAATGAGGAGGAGTTACCCGACTCTCTTCACCTAAGACTTCTAAATTTCAAGGACGAAATGTCAAAAGGGGGAGGTAAGTTGTAAACCCGAGACTTCTCTAGGATCATTTTCTCTTGTCATCTATTCTGGAAGTTGAACTAAAAGTTGTTGTTATTCATTGTCTAGGAAAAATGGCAAAGTTTTGTGGTTCTTTGTGGTTCATTGTTGGTTGAAGTTGTTGGGATTACTACGTTAAAAGAAGGAAGGAAAGAAAAGAAAAGGAAAAGGAAAAGGAATATGGAAGGAAAAGAAAAAAAAGAAAATAAATCAGCAAAAAAAAAAAAAAAAAAAAAAGAACAAAAGTGAAAAAAAAAAGAAAAGAAAAGAAAGGAAATGGGAAAAGCCAGCAAAGAAACCCACCACCGCTTCACCCTTTTTCAGTCCATTTTCCCATCATTTCCCATCCAAAATTTCAGAGAACTTGAGGGAGAGAGTGAATGAACAAGAAGAAGAAGAATTTCGTGGTTTTGAGGTTGAAGAAGATAGGAAAAGCTCACGCAATGCCAGCTACAGCAGAATCTGGGTTCAACCTGTCAACCTCTGGTTTTTTATTCGGTTTGAGCTACACAAATGGAACTAAGAGGTGAGGTTTGCTTTTCTTGAAAGTTAGTTCATTTTCTAACAAATATCATGAAGGAAGCTTGAGCTAAATCGTATGAGAAGTTAATGGTTTTTGGAATGGAAAACAAGCACAGGATTTTCGAGCAAAGCACGAGGATCTCTGGTTTTTATGGGTTTTCGACCATTCTGGGGTGTAAAAGTTGAATCAGAAGCTCTATTTGGTATGGTTGGAAAGCTTATTCAATTTCCTACAACTCGCATGAAGAATTAGTGAGCCAAAAATGACTTGAAGTAGGTTTAATGTCAGGAGAAAGATAAAGGGTAGCAGAGAAGCTCAAATCTGTGTTGTCTGTGTTCGGGGCGTTTCTGGGAAAATTGGTTGGGAATCTCGTTTTCATTTCTTCAGGTAAGTTGTAGAGTGTTCGAAAATGAAGAGTTTTATATGTATTATATTAATTTTGGTTAAGTATTGAGGACGTTATTGGTATTGGAAGTTAGGGTATAGAATCTGGAAAATTTGGAAAGTAGAATGTGAATGTGATTCTTAATTCAATTGTTTAGAAATTCATGAGCATGGAAAGACAAAGCTATCTAGGGTTCTAATGCTCGGTTTTGGTTGTTTGAAAGGCCAAGAGGAAATAGATCGAGTCTACAGACCAGGAAACTAGCTAAGACTGTGAGTGATAAAATGAATTTCGAAAATTGTTTCCAACGGTTGTTCATGTTTAGACGTTTTATATGCTTTTCTATGAATGATACATGATTTCTATGAACGGTTTCGAGCATAAGTTTTGAGCTTAGATTTTCTAATGAGGTTTATATACGAGCACGTGGTTAATGACTTTATGACAAGTAGTTGAAACGATATCTTTTAAAGTAAAATATGTATTAGCAAGTATTTTTTTTAAAGATTTTCAGTTTTTTCACGAGCAAGCTGAGTACACTTAAGTTTTACGAAAGATAACGATAAGCAGGCATGTTCTAATGTTTTCATGTGATTTTCAGAGATTTCTATTGACTACATGACTGAGATATTGAGCCTGAGGCTATATGGTACCGTGTGCACACAGGTTATATTCCGTTGTTGACGTTGAGTGTACTCTGTGACAACGATGTTGTCGTGAGTTCTGGGCGGGCCCCACTACATCGTAGAACTAGTAAACGTTGGTTGTACTGGGCGTGCCCTACACAACGTAGATCAGTCATGTTAGTTAAAATGTTTGATGTACTTGATATGCCTTGCTAGATATTTAATAACGTACTTGCGAGTTATTTGAGAAAGCTTTTATCGTTACACGTTATGTTAAACGCTTGATTGAACAGATTTATACGCTTAAAGGTTTATCACGTGTTCCGATTTGCAAATCTACAATTTTTAAAGCTAGTCACTCACTGGGCTTCATAGCTCATTCTTTCAAAATGTTTTTCCACTTTTCAGGTAGAGATCGAGCTCTCGGCGCCTGATACACTGCCAACATCTGCTGAAAGTTCCAGAACAAGCACCAGTACGTGGGTGGAGTTGTATATTGAGTCTGTTCATATTGTAAATGTTTTGTAAGGATTGGATAATATCGTCCTAGAGGTCGTGGTTGTATAAACCCTAGTTGTATATGTTTTTGGTTGCGATATCTATATCAGGTTAATATCCGAACCAAGTTACGTCAGGGCGACACCTCGTGTTTGTTGAAAGTTTTTTTTCAGGGATTCCGTTGTGTTCTGTTTCATGTAGAATGTTTTATATCTATGATTAGTATGTTTATCAGGTTCAGCGTTCAGGAGGGTCAACAGGTATCGTTAGAGGAGGACGATGTTCGTTGGCTTCACGCCATCTTTGGAGCTAAGCTAGCAGGTGGTCCGGGAGGGGGTGTGACATTAGCCATCCTGCAGCTGCGATTGATGGGAACTTCATTATGATTAGATTTAGGGAGCCTGGACCTAGGATAGCCCGCCTCCCACCTCCACCCCAATAGGAAGAGCTAGAAGATGAGCCCCCATATTAGGAAGGGCAGCCTCACAACGATCATCCCCCTCTCACGCTTGAGGCATTATTAGAGGAGAGGATGAATCAGATGAGACTCGTGCAACTGCGCCAATATGAGAGCCAGCAACGTAGAGAGGCTCGGTATTTCAGGCGTTCTGAGGCACAGTTCGCTTACATTCAGCAATATATAGTTGCCTCGACGTCTGGGTAGCCTCTTCCACCGCCGCTGCAGCCTTATGAGTCTCTTGAGGATGAGGAGCGATGAACTTTCATATGAAGCTCATTCGTGGTTTTTTCTATCATTTTCCTTGTTTTTCTTTATTTTTATTTCTTAGCTTGTTCTGCTTTTATTTTTCCTGTTTTATTTGTTTTCTTTTTTGTAGGTTTCGGCGAAATTTAAATGAGGGCATTCATTTTTTATCCAGCCAGCTCCTGACCATATACTTAGGGAGATTTTTTGTTAGCTATTCTAATTTTCCCCTACTCTTTCTACTTGATATATACATTGAGGACAATGTAGAATTTAGGTTGGTGGTGGGGTGCCTTATTGTGCCTTGTTGTGCTTTGCTTTGCTTTGCTTGCATATGCTTTGTTTGAGTTTTGATGCATACACTTCTTTATTATGCATGCATTGTTTTATTGTTTTGCTTTAATTAGATTGAGGTTGTGCACCTGAGCATTGGACCTTATTTTTAAGCAAATTTTAAAATTTGAATGCTTCTGTGTGGATGACACTGTTACTTTTCATTGAACTATGAAAATCCTTGACATGCCATTTATGTTTATCTCATTGCTTTTATTCAATTATAAGCATGTTGCCCAAAAATTGAGCCTTTTTAAAATTTTTCTAGTACTTTTCTTGCAAGAGTAAACCTTAGCATGCCTAGGACTAGTTTCAAAGCTTAGGAGCGAATTATAGAACCCATATGCTTGTTGTCACCTCGATAGGTGTAGGGATGAGCTAGAGAGTCAAATGCCTGCAAATTAGCATGTAATATCTTGCCTAGGAGAAAAGAAAGAAAATATGCCGAAAGAAAAAGAAAAAGAAAAAGAAAGAAAAAGAAAGAAAAGAAAAATGAGCGCGAGCTTAAAAGAAAATCATATGCTCGATTATTATTTTTATTTTTGAGAAAGAGCATACTTCATGAGTGATAGGGGATAAAAAGAGTTGCCTGCGGTGTGATCAGTTAGGCCAACCAAGGGTTAAACTCGAGTTATGGGTCCCTGCATCTTAGTGTGAAAGCTAGTGCCCCACAAAAAAAAAAAAAGAGAGAGAGATAGTGCAGAAGGAAAATGTCTTTTATTTTTCAGGCACCTGGTAAAGAGAAAAACAGTCTAATTTGTCTTGTTTGCTCCTTGGTTAGTTCCTAGTGCCAGTGTAGAGGGAAGATAGGCTGAGGGTCATATAATCCAATCCAGGGTCAGTAAGATTGATTATGAGTAGACTAAGTGTGAGCTTTAGCGAGAAACTTCATGAAAAATTTTGATTTGTCTCTTTATCCCACAATGTGTGCATGATTCTTAATTGTAATGATTTCAGCATCTTTAGCATTGAGGTTTGAGTTTATCAGAACTGTAACTTTTGAATCCTATACTTTTGATTTATATGTTTGCTCGAGGACTAGTAAGGTTTAGGTTGGGGGTATTTGATAGGACCAAATTAGTCCTATTTATTTGTTGTTAATCTAAACTTGTTAGAGTGCACTTTACGCTCTATTTGTCTATTTTGTAGATTATTTGTGCATTTAGGGCATCAGGGAAGAACTACACAAATTGGAGCTAATTTGGGCAATTTAGAGAGTTTTCGAGCTAACTTGAGGGCCATGGATCTTGAGGAGGTGAGAAGACTGTGAGGATCGTGACGAGCCCGAAGAATGATTCCAAGGAGTCAAAGGTTCGAGACCTGAGTCAAGCGAGAACGAAGAAGATTTAAAGACGAAGCATGCTGAAAGAAGGCCAGGCATCGAGACGCTGGCCTGTTTCCAAACCCTAGGTCCAAACGACATGGCGTCGAAACGCCATGCGCCACGATTAGATCTCTATAAATACCCTCTTTTGTTCTGCCGTTTATATAGATTTTAGGTTGTATTTTTCGACTTCTCTCTCGGTTCTCTCTGTCCTTGCATATCCATAACTCAGAGGTGTATGTTTTCTTATTAATATTTCCTTTGTATTTCTTTACTACTGTAGCATAGGGTCGCGGGTTTTAGCCGGCTTAATCGCCGTCTCAACCTGTTGACGTCGATTGGATGATTATTGGGTTATAGAATGTATTTCTTTGTGAGTTTCATGTTCTGATTGTTCCTTTAATTTCATATTGCTATTGTATTTTGGATTCGATTTGTATTATTTGCATGCGCAGTAGGGTAGATTGACGCCCTAACTCCCAGCTCGTATGTCAAGAACTTGCTAAAGAATTGATATCCAAGTAGCTAATGGATTATTAATCCAATAGTTAGTGCATAGATTGATTCATGGGCAAGGGTCTCAAGAGCAGACTCTGACTTTGTTGCTTGACACGATAGGTCTAGGATCCAAAATATTGTTAGAAGTAATCTAGGCCTAATTATTTCTAATGTCCTAATCAATCCACTAGACTTAAGGCAATTGATTGATTATTTGATTTGATAGTTCAATCAGATTAATTGGTTAATCAATTAGAGTCTAATTCGATGGACGTTGTATGATCGGGTTAGATGGCTTAGGTGGGCTTTGGGTCTTTTCTGGGTTCAGATTAGATCGATTGGGAAATTTAGCAATTTGAGTTAGCCTTAATAAGGTAGGAAGACAATGATCAAGGTAAATCATTCAACCCCAATAATTTCTCCAATCGGCGTCGCCTAATTTAATTAATTTTCTCGCTTGTCTATGTTTTTTGCAGTTTAATTTCTTGTCCTTTTAAATTCCTGTCATTTAAATTCATGCACTTCAATTCCTTGCATGCTATTCCCTTAATATTCAAATCCCCCCATTTACAGCTTTCATAACTTGAAGTAAATAAGAAATAAATAGCCAACTGCCACTCCCTGTGATCGACCCCGACCACTACTACTGCAAGTAGTTGTAGTGTTCGTGAATTATAAATTTGTTTTGAAACCGGGGAGCATCGACAACTCCCGCTCCGTCACATACTTATATTATAACTCTTTATAACATACTTAAATGCATGAAACATGCTTCCTGTGGTGGGATTTTAAATCTATATGACATACTCTTATGCATATAACATTCATTCTAATTATAACATGCATTCATAAAGCATAAATAATTAAACTACACTGAAATGGACCGGGTTTGGCAACTCAAGCAAATAAATAACTAATTTATTACAAATAATAATGAATAAATATGTTGTGAAGCTCCCGGAAATCTCGAACCGGCTTGAAACGGACTGAATCGGACCTCCAAAGTCTTAAACATCACTGAATCAGGTCAAATAGGGCTGAATCGGACCAGGAAATTTGAACCGGACCGTTTCTGGAAAATTCGCGCTGATGGAGTGAAGAACACTCGAGCGGAAGCGTTAGCGGATCTTAGGCACCGATTTTCATTAATTTCGTGGATTAAAAGCATGCTTAAATAAGAACAAAGACAGAACACTAGAAAGCTTAACTTTGAGGCAAGAATTTGTGAGCTCTCTTGGAAGTTTCTCCACACGAACTTGACATGGACTACCATCGAGATCTTCCCCGCTATTCTCCGGCCTTAGAACGGGCTTGTGGGAACCCGAGCATGATGAATTTGGGATAGAAAGTTTGAGAAAAAAATGGGTTTACAAACCATTTATGTTCTCGGTTTATGAGCGAGAGAGAGAGAGAATTTCTTCACCAAAATTGCATGTAAATCTAAGCCATCATTCTTATTCACCTTTAAAGAAGAAGACAAGCTTATATATGAAGCTTCTTAAGTGGTCAGCAAATCAAAATCTCAAGCCTTGGTGTCATCTCTCAAGAAAAAGCAATAAGCATGGTGTCTTTAACATGAATCTTTGATTTTCATTTTAAAATCAAATTTCATAATTAATTCTTTAACTAATTTTAATTAATTCAAATAACTTATTAAAATTAATTAAAACTTTTTACTTATTTAATAATATCAAATATTAGATCAAATAACTACATCATTTTCGATTTCTCTCAAATGTCGGTTGATTGAATATGAATCTCTATTCATATGTAAAGTTCAAACCGAAATATGTATCACATACATATTCGTAATATTTAAATCCTAGTTAAATATTATGAACTCTCTCTAATTATATTTTAATTCATAATTAAACCGATACGTTAAATTATATGAAATATAATTAATGATATCTCCCAAAATTGAATTTGAACATTTTCAAATTCTTTCATCACTCTGTTCTAAGGTTAATCCGTTTGAGCTAGCAGGGGGACCTAATGGACCTTTAGATCATGAGCTCCAACGATCCGAGATTAACTGGTTGAACTCTTTCAATCGTAGTTAACCAACATTCGTTAACTAACGGGACACTCCACTATAGCACGTAGCTGAACTCCCCTCACTGAAGATATATTTTTGTCCACCCGATATAACCGTGATAAGTAAGTCAATCCTTCACAGGTTGTTCGTAACTATTGTAAGGTCAAAAGTCCGTTTTACTCCTATAACACTTCTTGTTCCTTAAGCCTCGATTGAGTCCCTAATGAACAATTTGTTTGTGGTCCGACCACGAAACCTAAAACCTCTCGGGCCAATGAGAGGGCGACGTGCCTTTGTTCACATTCCAGAGTCAGCACTTAAGGGAACAACCTCTCTACTATCTGTAAAGACGGGTAGGAGCGAATTCCATCTTGCAGGACTATGTCTCAAGCTATCTACCCAGTCTTATCCCCAAAGTGGTTGGTTGTTGAGCGGTAACTTCTGCCCACTCTCACCCATGCTAATCAAAGGATAATCCCGAATAAACAGGAGTTCATAGTTAGCTCAGGATTAAGATCGAGTTACCTAGGTCATCGCTTGAAATAGTCAGTTTCACAGTAAACGACGTTATAAAGTGAAAGTGACTTATTTCGCTGTCCGGTCTTATACAAACTCTTTTGCATAGGACGCCCCCACTCGCATGTCTCTACATGAACGACACAGGATCACATCGTTTGTATTAAAACAAAGTGGGTCGCATCACATAGTTTTTCCTAGGATAACGTACCCAGTCTTATCCCTATACTATAGACCGTTTTAGGCTATACACTTGAACCTGATCCATTTTTATGTCACTACATATAGTTCGAGTGTTTCATATCATAGCCATGGATTTTAGTTTATTGGATTTGGGTTAATAAAAACATAGATAAACTAACCTTTTGACAACCAGAATATAAACTATTCTAATAATGTTTTATATTTAACTTTGTTACATTTACTATCCACGAGTTTTAGGACATAAACCCCAACAAACTCCCACTTCGACTAAAACTCTAGTGAGCTGTTTATAACTCGTAGACCTAGACCATCTAGATGTCCCTCGTACACTTTTAGCCGTGAGGGCCTTCATATATGATTCAACAATATTTTATTTTTGAGGTAATCCTTGTGACAATCACGTCTCCTCTATACATAATCTCTCAGATGAGATGTACGTTTCCGTTCTATACACTTGTCTCATATTTGGAACAACTTTCCAAATGAACTTCCTAAGTCCTACAGACTCCTGAGCTTGCTTCATAAGTAGCAATTTTTCTCGGCCTTCAAGATAAAGTCTGTAATGCATCCTTACTTGATGCTACGCAATTCTATAGCTCCCTGTTAAGGATGAATTCTGATGCCGATGTGGATTTCCATGAATTCTGATCGGTGTGCTAATCAGAATCAGTGTATCCTGTAAGGATCAGATCCTCAACACCATACACGAGCCTATAATCCCTTGTTCTCCTTTGATACTTGAGGATATTTTTATTACTGTAGTCCAACGGCCTTACCTTGGACTGAATTGGTATCTACTGACAATCCCGTTGCATACCATATGCCAACACTGACAACTGATTGTCGAGGCACGAGAATTCGTTTCAAGTCCTCATCCTATTGAGGCGTCTCAGGACACTGCTCCTGTGACTAATGAATTCCATATTTGAAAGGTAAACAACCTTTCTCGGAATTCTAATCTTATATCTAGCCAACACTTTTGTCCATATAAGATACTTGAGACAGAGCTAGTGATCTTTGTTCTTGTGATTCCGAACATTTTGGATTCTAAGAACATACTGAGCCTCTCCAAATATATTATTTGGAACTAGGCTTGTAGCTTACTTTTAAATGTCAGTATTGATAACCTATATCATTCCTAATGAATAGGATATCAAACATATTCCAAACTATGAAAGCTACCAAGCTATTTCTAATTCTTCGGCTGACATAAGACTTGTCAATACTCTGGTGAAAAACATAAGTTTTAATCATGCATCAAATCTTATGTTCCAAGATCGAAACCTTCAATTCAATCCATAAATGGATTGGTTTAGGTTGCAAACTTTTTGTTCTAGATCTTGGACTATGAACCCCTTTTGGTCTATACCAAAATTAATTGAAGTGCACGTACTCCATTTCCAGGTTCATGGTTTTGACTCAATTGTCTTTATCAACGTCATCCATTACCTGACTAAAGGTTAGTGGATCCTTGATATTGTCATCAGGTATGACAATCAGAGTTTCAGTTAAACTCATATAGTTTTCATCAGGTTGACTAACAACCCTCCCACTGCATTGAGGCTCTCTCAATTATTGAGAAGGACAGGACTAACTTAATGTGTTAGCTCGATCAACAACCCTTTGTTGAAGAACAAATTTTATTAACAACTCTTTGTTGATATATTTGTAGCTTTACTATATAACTTACTTAACACTCTCTTACTGCGTGGTTGTGATTTCTAACATGACCTTCTTTGAAGAAAGTAACATTTGCCCATACAAATACTTTGTTTTGAACAAAGAAGTATCCATAACTCGTTTCTATGGAATAACCTACAAATAGGCATGCTTTCGAATAAGGTTCCAGATCCTTCAGGTTTGTCTCATATAAGGACATCCCTAAATTCTGAAACAATAAACACATTTTATGCTTTTTCAAAGTTCAAGCAATGTTTGAGAAACATTATTTTGAAAGAACTATATTCGTATTTTAAATTGCAGTCAACACTGGATATCCAAAAACGAGTTTAGGCAACTCATTATCGAATGAACCATGTCTAACAATGTTCTATTTCTCCTTTCCGATACATCACTCTTATATGATGTACTAGGTATTGAGAGTTAGGACATAATTTCATGTCTTATCAAATAGACCTGGAATCTTAAGTCCATTTACTCTCTACTTTGATTGGATCGAAGTATCGTAATTGTTTTACCTAATTTGGATCTTATCCTCAGTGTTATACTATCTGAACTTCATGAGTTCGGACTTATGACGCATTAGGTAAATATAGTTATACCTTGAATAATTATCAGTGAAATTGATGAAATATTCAAACCCTATTCGTATCTTTTATATTCCTTGGTCCAACAAGGATCTGAATGTACGAGTTTTAAGGGTTCTTTGGCACGACAACCCTTTTTCTTTTTACTTTTAATGCATGACTTATAGGGAGGTAATGAGTCGTCTTCTAACCTATTTAGAAGTTCATTTTTCTCCAATCTTCAATCTTATTGAAATTTAATACGGCCTAACCTCAAGTGCCAAAGAGATAGGTACTTTTGAGAAACTTGTTGCCTTTTGGTTGAGTCTTAGCGGTTTAAATATCTTATAAAATAAAACGCTCTAGACTCTATTGGTCTTAAAAACATATGTGTTATTCTTCTTGTTTGCAGAAAAAATATTGGCATCCTTTTTGGAATGAACGGTTCATACATAAAAGGTAAAATAATAGCCTTGTTCCAGCAAACAAGATATAAAAATCAGAATTTCTTTTAATCTTAGGAACCATTAAACAGTATGTAACGTTCCTGAGAGAAGAATAACTTTATGTCTCCCACTGCCTTAGCCAAGATAAACTCTTCTACTTTAACTCTAAGAGTTATTTTAACTAGTTCAAGCATAGTGCTAGGAACTTATTCCTTGAAAAGAACATACATGTTTTAGTGAATCCTAAAACGAATATTCAGGTTGAATCACTATTCTTACTAAGCACATTTTCAAGGCGAATAAATCATATTTCGAGTCTTGGATCATGTTCTTTTTGGCTAGGAAATTTTCTATGTTATATTTATTATGATCATTCCGAGAATGAAATAGATATAACTGAAGGATTGGAATTCCCAATTCCGTTACAGTGGAAGCAATTGGACCGTTCGTAAATTAATTTTGTTCTACAAAATACCAATACATTGGCAAAACGTTAAGCGATGAGAAACATACCTCCGTCTGACGACTCTGAATTCTTCAATGGACACCACCACAAGGGCTTCCCCACTATGACTCTGAGATTAGGAACGTAGTTGTGGGACTACTTAATCTTGATTGGGAAAAACTCTTGGAGAGAAAAATTCTCTCTAGAGTTCTTGAGAGAATATGTGAGGGAGGCTAGAATGAGACCTTAGGGCTAGGGTTCTCATAACCTTTTCTTTTATAAGAGAGGAAACCCTAATGTGAGGTTAGGAAACAATCTTGACCGTTAGATCAAGATCAATTAATTAATTGATTAAATCAATTAATTAAATGTTAATTAACTAATCATATTAATTAATTAAATGTTAATTAATTAATCATATTAATTAATTAATTTTATGCACATTTAAATCTTATTTAAATGTAACTTCCTCACATAATATATTTTAATTAAACTTAATTAAATCACCTTTAATTAATTCAATTAAACTAATCAATTAATTAATTAATTATACAATTAATTAAATATCTCCCATATTCAATTAATTACATATCAGAATCATATTCTAATAATTCCCTCATAGACTATAGTTTAATTAAATCTCATTTAATTTAAACTAAATTGAATAATTAATTAATTAATTCATCTTCTAATTAAATACCATATAATTAATTAGACATATATTTGAACTCTTTCAAATATATCAATCTCTCAATATAATAAAGTTTAATCTTAAATTAGACTTTATATTTTAATGCATCACTATACATTATATTAATTTGTATCTCATACAATTAACTTAATTCCCAATATGAATTTGAACTATTCAAATTCTCTCAAGATATATTTGTTTCTAATTACTCTTTACGAGCTAGCAGGGGGACCTAATAGACCTACAGATCAGAAGCTCCAATGATATGAGGTTAACTGATTAAACTCATTAATCAGGTTAACCAATATTCATTAACTGTGGGTCATTCTACTAAAGACCCACAGTTGAACTCTTCTCACTGTAGAACATTTCTGTGTCCATGGATGTAGACCTATGTTGGTAAGTCAATCATTCACGAGTGTTCGTAATCACAGCTGGGTCAAATTACAATTTTACCCCTGTGTTACATCTGTCTCCTTAAGTACCAGAGCTCCTCTAATGAACAATCTGTTTATAGTCCAACCATTAAACAGAAAGTCCCTCTCGGGCCAGTGAGAGGACGGGATCCCTTTGTTCAAGTCCCGGAGTCACCACTTAAGGGAACACTCATCTACTTCTCCTAGAAGCGGGAATGAGTGAATTCCTTCTTGTGTTGTCATGTCCCCAGCCTCCCACTCGGTCTTGTCCCCAAAAAGGAAGGCATATTGAGTCGGCGTATTGGCCACTCTCACCCATGCTAATTGTTGGGCTCCTAGAGTGAGTAGAAATATGGTATAAAAGACTCTAGAATTCCTGTGCAAGTATACACAGTCCGCAGCAAGTAATAAGTATTATTAATCCGAGGCCTGAATTATCTTCCACTTTATCTATTTTGTATAATTCTTTTAATGGTTTCAAAGTAATAAAAATGATTGGGTTTTATAAGAATTATGCTGAAGCAAAATAAATGACAGAACAATGAGTAAACAAATAGGCAGATAGATTAAAGACAGGCGCTGGTTAAGTTTTGTAATTGTTTTAAAAGATGCTCTAGCAATATTATTGATCATGCAAACTCTCGCAGTATTATTAGCGGATTCCTCCCGGAACTCCGGATCTTTTGGAATGTGTTTCAACCCCAATGAAGTGCGACCGATCAAGCACTAGGCAACTGGCTATCCCTAGCTCAGTCACTGGCGTTCACCAATACACAATGATCGTAGTGTGATTAATTGCCACACACTCTCTAAATCATCCCTGAAACTAGAGAGAGGTATTCACACCGGCTGGCCAAGCGGGCATAAAATAGAAACAAGCACAACAATTAACCAAGATGCAATGATCAATGAATATTATTAGAGATGAAGCTCGGCAACTACATCTTCCCTAACCAACGCCTAAGACTACTTAGTTCATAATAAGCATAGAAACATGAATTACAATCTGAGTAGGCATGTCCATTATCACAAGATAATAAAGAAAATAATAATCTCCTTAATCACCTTGCGGATGATGGTGTTCTTGGTAATCTCCAATCTCTCTATACTACTCGGCTTCCAAGGAAAGTTGGAATGAATTTGACTTGGGCGGCTATCTCCTTTTATAGAGGTGGTAGGAGGCTTGAATTAGGTCAACTTGGACACGTGTAGGGCTCTCCTTGCTCCTTTATCTCGAAAATAACTCAACAGAAGTCGGTTCATGAAGTTGGCTAACGAGCTGTGACGTGGCAGTTTTTCTCCCAGGTTTGCTCCAGCATAAAATTCGCTCCCTCCAGTCGCCCAGCAACAGATTCTACACAAAATGATTTCCAAAGCTTCCATTCTTCCAAATGGGTTAAAACATGTAATATCTATCCACAACCAACCCTAATAAGCACAAAGGACACATAAAACCCTATATAAATGAGGCCTAAATAACTACCTTTTGGGCAGTTATCACTAATCAAAGGACAATCCCTCGTGAGAAGGAGTTCATGACACACTGAAGATTAAGACTGAGTTACTTAGGTCATCCTATTGAAACAGTAACCTAACTAGTTAACGGTGTTATAACTAATGGTTGACTATTTCGTGGTCCGATCTTATGCAAACTCATTGCATAGGATACCCCCGCTTGCATGTCTACTACATGGACGCTTTGGATCAATACGTCTGTATCAAATACAAAGCGGGCCGTATCTCATAGTGTTACCAAGATAAGGTACCCAACCTTATCCTTGTACTATAGACCTTTTAGGTTGTTACTTGAACATTGATCCCCGTATGTCCCCACATACTAGTTCAAGTTACATACAAACAACCTTGGATCTTAGTTTATTGGATTTGGGTCAAATTGTGCAATATTTAACAATAACACTTTATTGTAGAAACTCAATAACACTTTATTGAAACAAGTATACAATTTGTTTACATTCACTATCTACGAGTTTTAGGGCATAAAACCCAACAATAACATCTTGAGGACATATTATATTTTAAGACCATTTCCATATCACTTACCACGATATAGAGTTTAAGGTTTGTTTAGTTGTATATTTTATACCAATAACGAATTTGGCGTATTAAAGAGGTATTTTATAGAACCTATACTTATTGCTGAAAATTAAACAAATAAACTTTAAATCAGTTGTCTAATGTTTTAACCCCCATTTTAATCCTATAAATTTAGCAAAAGTAATTAAGCGCCCTATGAATCATAATTCTTTTGCAACGATACTTCAGAGGTTCAGAGTAACTGCCACCGAGGGGTGGTCAACTAGTCCTCCTCCAAAATGAGACATTCTCAACTAAACGTTAACACTATAATCACTCATATCTTGTTATTTGTTTAGTTATCGCTGTTTGGTCAATAATAAGCTAACTATTAGTTTATCTTGTGAGTGTGACCCTCCATTTTTTAGATTTTAGAGAACGGCCCCAGTAATGCTACCGAATGGAAAAGTCAATGCAGGGAATGGCCCTAAGAAATCCTTTATCATTATGTGAGTTCATGACGCTACAATCTCTATGTTACAACCCTCCAAATGGTGTCGCAGCTCCAGGGCATGCTTAACAGGCGAACGTAGAGATCTTGCTAATGTAAACCAATGGAAGAGACCGTAGGATGCGTTGACACGCTTCCTTCTCCCACTTACTATAAACACTTTCTCCATTCACCTTGATATTGATTTATGCCATAACCTTCCGAATGGAATGGTCACGTTAGTAAGTAACAATAGGCTATGCATAAATCTCACGGTGTGAAATTTAGGGAGAGCGTGAGAAGAAAAGTTCATTATCATATATGTTTTTCCTTTCACTAAGTATTTTAAAGATTAGGGTCTTTTACTTAGGTAAATTCCGACTAAACGAATCTATCTAAGTTAATGCCTTATATTGTACATTTTAAATAAGGTCTTTATTCTAATGTCTAGGCGAATTAAACCCTTTTTAATTTCCTAGCGACATTGCATGCTAATAAGACCATGGTTAATTCAACTCAGGTACTGGTCCATTTTCCGGGAGAGTACCCTTATAACCAAAGCCTTATATCCTACTTAATATATTTTAACTCTATTAAAACACTAAGTAGGAATCTCTTCTAATCCTATTAGAAAACAGTGATCTTAGGTCTAATCGATTTTAAACATTTTAAAATTAATTCATGCTACCTAAGATCTTATGTTTGCATGCAACTCTTTGTTATAGGTTTAACGGTTTCTATTCATTAACCTTATAACTATTATAACTTTTAATGAATTTAATCCTATAACATGCTTCTATTGGTGATAAAAGCATATAACAATCAGAATTCAAGTTATATAAAATAAAACACCATTCAAAAAGCATTAATGTTTTTAAACAACCTACGTCTAGGTGATTTCCAACGGCATAATCATTACGCTATGATGTCTAGGTGACAAAACCTCACATCTCTCACACATGCTCATAAAACCAGGTTAACCTAACTCAAGTACCGGCTCGATGCCCAGGTGAGCATGCATTTATCTTTGTTATAGGTTTTGACGTCTATCTGGTTTTTATAATACTTTATAATAAAGACAACCTATAACATTCATCTATGCTAAAGTGGTTTCATACTGCACTCGTTCATTTTCGTTTATTAATATAACACTTATATTTAAACATTCATAAATGAAAAATAAAACAATCCAACAAGCATCTATCATGAAACCTAACATGCATTCCTTTTATTATAACTTTTATAATTAATTACTAATGCATGAACACGCTTTCCTATGGTGGGATTTTTAAATCTATATGGCATACATTATGCATAGTTAATTCTAATTTAATTATAACATACATTCATAATGCCTAAATAATTAAACACACTAAAGCAGACCGATTTTGGCATCCAAACAATCAAACTAAGTTAAATTATTACAGTAATAATTAATTAATCAAGAGAACCGCCTTGGACAGCTCCCAAATCGGCCCCAAACACCTCGAACCATCTCGAACCACCCAAAAATGGCTTGAACCGGACTCAAGAGGCATAGAAGAGGCTGAATGAGATGTGGAGGAGCTTGAAAGAGAAATCCGCTTAAAATTACTTCTAGATTTATGGAATTGAAGATTAGTAATTACATTCATCCAATTAATTGAGCTACAAATCCAAAAAGCTAGATAACACCCTAGGTCAAGTCCCCTTAATAGGACATTTCCATTTTATTGCATGATTTCTTTAGTTCTTTATTTCTTAAGAGTTGAGCTTCTAAATAAAATTAAACATGATGGTTCTTGGTAATTAATGAACTTAATTCAATTTCCCTGCGGATTCGATACTCGAAATACTTTCCGTTTTATTATTACTTGGGCAACCGTACGCTTGTGGAAAAGTGCAACAGTGACATTTAATCACACTAGATCATTGTGTATTGGTGAACGCCAGTGACTGAGTTAGGGATAACCAGTTGCCTAGTGCTTTATCGGTAGCACGACATTGGAGTTCAAACACATTACAAAAAAATCCAGAGTTCCTGGAGGATCCTGCTAATAAGACTGTAAGAGAATTGTCTGATCAATAATATTGCTAGAGCATCCTTTAAAACAATTACTAAAATCCTGACCAACGCCTGTTTCCAATATGTCTGCTTTATTTGTTTACTTCCTGTTCTGTCATTTCTTTTGCTTCAGCATTTTGTCAAAATCAATCAATTTAACCATTTTTGAAACCATTAAGGAGTTACACAAGAGAGATAAAGTGAGAGCTATTCAGCCCCGTGGATACGATAAATTACTTATCACTTGCTGCGAATTGTGTATGCTTGCACATTGTTATAGAGTCTATTTTTACCATATTTTTACTCACTCTGGAAACCCAACAGACGCCCCCACTCGCATGTCTCTATATGAACGACACAGGATCACATCGTTTGTATTAAAACAAAATGGGCAACATCACATAGTTTTTCCTAGGACAACGTACCCAATCTTATCCCTATACTATAGACCGTTTTAGGCTATACACTTGAACTTGATCCATTTTTATGTCACTACATATAGTTCAAGCGTTTCATATCATAGCCATAGATTTTAGTTTATTGGATTTGGGTTAATAAAAAAATAGATAAACTAACCTATCAACAACCAGAGTATAAACTATTATAATAATGTTATATATTTAACTTTGTTACATTTACTATCCACGAGTTTTAGGACATAAACCCCAACATGCGCATCTCCTTTGAAAACTCATCAGCGTCGCGACGCTGATGCATTTGGAACCCCTCTATTCTTCGGCCAACATGAGTTATTCTCCTTCTTTCGATGAATTATAACACGAAATGGACTCTAATGAATCTCCAAAAATTACAGACTCTTCTCAACACATTAATGCTCATATACATGTGAGCAATTACATTTTCATCAACAAATTGAAGAGAAAAAAATTGCCAAAACCGTAATATATCCATTTCAACACCCATGCAAATTGATTTTCAAAATGCTACTGATGGGACCAAAATAGTCCTAGTTTATTGCTTCTAATCAAAACTTGTTAGAGGAATTTTATGTTTTATTTGCCTTACTTAGAGGTACTTCAAGCTTAGGCGATGTTGGGAGCCAACCACACAAATTGGTGTTAATTCGGGCCAATTATGGAGTTTTGGAGCCATCTCGGTGTTCTTGAACGACGAGGAGGTGAAAAGAACCAAGTGGATCGAAGCGGGACTGAAGAACGACACCAAGAATCGAAGGTTGAAGCCCTGAACGACACTAAGAAATAACGAGACAAAACCGAGAAAAAAGGCAGTAAGCCTCGGATTAAGGATGGCATCGAGAAGCTGCCCCTAGCGTCTCGACGCCGACGTGATCTCGACATGGAGTAAAAATTTCGTGGCGTCAAGATGTCGAGTCTGGCGTCTCGAGGCTGCGATGTTTTCTATAAATGTACGGCTTCGGTTTAGTCCGCCGTTAGGTTAGGATTTTGGTCCCTTTTCGATTGTTTTCGCTTCTGTACTTTTCTAGCTACTGTGTAGACCTTTTTAGGTCATATTCTATGTATTCTTTCAAGTTTATTTGTAGTTTTCCTTTGCATATGAGTAGCTAAACTCGTTCGTATAGTTGGATTGGGAATATGTTTGAATGATATTGATCTTTGGCTGAGTTTTCTGGTTTTCATGCTCTGTTCTTGCTGTCTTTTATTGAGTTTTACATGTAATCTTGTTTAAACCAAGGCATGAGATTAATCTCTTTGAATTGAAGACCCTAGGAGATTTCTATTTGTGCATTCAATGAGTTATTTTTAGATAGCCACTAGGCCGAGGCAAGACAATCTCTATCGAATGACGACCCTTGATAGGCCTACGTTGCATGTTAAAGGTTGTATTAATTAGATCTAAATTTTATTTATATTTAGTTAATACAATTCCGGACCCACGAGTCTAAAGCGGCTAATTTAAGTAGGCAATTGCGAGGTTTCAGATTTTTTTTAGATTAGTTAAACATAACTTAGTGGTCATTGCGAGGTTTCGGATGATCGTTATTTATGCATGAGGGGTGGAGGTCGATCATGTTAATTTAATTAATCATGTTAACTGCAGGGTTCTGGGTTAATTGGTTAATTAAACACAGGTTAGTGTAGGGGGGTCCTTGATGACCGCAAAGTGCACGGGCCGCAAGTAATATAAAACGGAAAGTATTCCGAGTATCGAATCCTCAGGGAAATTGAATTAATTCCATTAAGTACCAAGAATCGTCATGTTTTAATTTTATTTAGAAGGTCAACTCGAATGATAGAGCGAAAATTAAAGAAACTAATAAAAATAAACATGCAATACAAAATGGAAATATCCTATTAAGGGGGCGTGACCTAGGGTGTTATCTAGCTTCTTTGGATATGTAGCTCAAATACATGGATGTATGTAATTAATAATCTTCAATTTCATAAATCTAGAAGTAATTATAAGTGGATTTCTCTTTCAAGCTCCTCCACATCTCATACTAACATAACTAATTCATGTGTCCATCTCCTTAGTTAATCATAGTATGGCATTAAGCAACTTCATTATCAATTTCTAACAATTCTCTTTCACTCTCGTGTTCCAAGCAATTATTAGCCATGCAATTTGGATCTAATCTAATTTCTCTCTGTCGAGTATCAATTTAGACCAACACATCAATTAATCCGTGATCAAGAGATTAAAAGCATTAAGAATGAATTGCATAGATGAAATATGAAGAAATTCATTACATAATCCAAGTAATTGCGCTACAATATCCAATTAGCTAGAGTAACGACCCTAGGTCTCAAGATCTACTCACAATTGGAAATAATCTTGCCAAAATGATCTTGATCCATAGGCCTAACTCAAATTAAAATAAGAAATTACAAAGAAGTAAGGAAGAAATAACCGATAAGTTGATCCCAAGCTCCCGCTACGATCATCTTGAATCTTGAGCCTTGGAATCTCGCTCAATTCCTCCTTTTTTCTCCACAATTCTTCTCACTTTTCTCTCTATTGAGCTAGGGGAGAGCTCCCCCAAAAATGGGATGATTTGAACCAAAGGGAAGGGGCCTTTTTATAGTGCAAGGGGCTGGAAATTTCTTGCTGAACAAGTCGGTAGCGTCGAAACGCTACGTCACAGCGTCGCGACGCTCTGACGTCATACTTTCTTGGAGCAGAAGTTGTTGCAACGTCGCGACGCTACGCAGACAGCGTCGCGACGCTATCGCGATTTTGGAGCTCGCTTTGCTGATCACCTAGCGTCGAGACGCTACGGTCCTAACGTCGAGACGCTACGGTCCTAGCGTCGAGACGCTAGGCCTTCTAGAAGCCTTATTTGCGGATTTTTGCCTCCTTTCTTTAATCTTTTGGGCTTTTTGGGCCTCCCACTTTAATTATCTTCTCTTCTTGGACCTTAGGGCTTGGATCTTCAATGATTATTCTTCAAATTGCCCAAAAAGTCTTCAAATTTACCCAAATTCTCTTAAAATCTCAGTTTTGCTGCTCGAACTCGGTTTTCTGTAAAATCAACATAAAAATACATTAAAGCTCACAATTTATGCACAAAACTAGCTAAAATGAATAGGAAAATGATGACATTATTGCATGTCATCACACCCCCAAACTTAAAGTTTTGCTAGTCCCGAGCAAAATAAAGTAATGCATATGAATCATAACTTGCATGCTAACAACTCTATCCTCAATGTTTCTAGCCATGAATGCAAGCTATTGAAACAAATAAGTAAGCATGAACAACCATCAAGAAGTTTAAAATTTAATCCTATCCTCCCTTGCAAAGACGAATCATCATCTGCCTTATTATAATTTTTACTAGCCCGGAATCATTTATACACTCCTCCATTCATCTTCCCCCTACACTGGCACTAAAGCTCGCCCTTTTAGCCATTTTGCTTATCTAGCAAGCACTACCTTACTGAGGTGCCCATAATTCTTGGGGCGTCCCCCTAACTTTTTTTTTTTTTTTTTTTTTTTTTTTTGAAGACATTATCCTTTTAGATGTAGCACCTTCGTTCTGGCTTGCCAACATTGGTGATGAAAGCATCCAACTACGAGCGCTTCATCTTTCAGGTTGCCGAAGCATGCTCATTTCTTTCCAGCGCTTTCATGCAAAGGCAAACGATGGGTGTCATGAATGCCCCTGGTTACTAACGCTTTCAAGAAAGTGGAGCATTTTTATTTTATTTTTATATATATATATATATATATTTTTGGGCAAATCAAAGCATTTCTTTTTCCCAAAGCTCAGTATTACTAACTATTACGCAAGAAAGCTATCTAGACAAACTTTACACCTATCGGAGTGACAACGAACTTCCAAAGCATATAACTTTCATCTAGGCTTTCAAAAATCATAATAAAACAAGAGAATCATCATACTTTGCAAGGGAATCAAAGAAAAATTTTAAATTTTCTTGAATTTAGACATGCTTTCAAATTTGCAACAATAAGAGAGAATCATGGCTAAAAGCAAATCATCAGACGTCATCATCATCAACATGCATTTAATTCATCATAAGCATTACTTACGCAAAACCTAAGCAGAGCAAATTTCCCCCCCAAACTTAAAATATACATTGTCCCCAATGTATGAACATTTAAAAAGAGAGATCGATACTGGCCTGAAAAAGCGAGAGAATCTGAAACGTCTTGAATTTTCGTTCGAAGAGAGAATGAGAGGATATGTGTCATTTTACGAGCTTCCTGCATAAGGATCGATCTCAAGGGAGCATTAGGATCAATGCAAAAACTAGACTGAAATCTACAAAAAAGAACTTAAAAAGCTTGGGTTGCCTCCCAAGCAGCGCTTGTTTAACGTCCTGAGCTAGACGGGATTCGACGTTTTCAACCGAAGTCCACTTCCTTGATCCTCAGAGGATCTTTATTCTTTTTCTTTATCAGTTCCTGCACAAAAAATTTCAACTTGCACATAGGGTGCACAGCATAAGAAGTTTTTGTAAAGTAACCCTCAGCCTTTCTAATCATATTCTTCAAATACCATATAGTCCTAACAGCAAGGGGGTCAAGTACTGGAATCACTAAGCCTAAATCATGCATTTCAGAGTTATGATTCTTAGGAGAAAAAGAAATAGGCTTGGAATGATATGGATTTTTCTCAATCTCCAAATCTCCTAACTTGCATGGATTACTATATGAACAAGGCTCATAGGGAAAATTAAGTTCAAGCTCACTGACCTTGATGGGATTTTCTTTTAATTTACCTTCCTGCTGCTGCTCTGAAACTTGGAATTTTGGCTCATCATGAGGAGTGGCATGGAACTGAGTGGTTTTTGTCAGATTTTCATTGATCTCCCATGCCTCATTGGGTGTCGTACCAAGCACATCACCATCACTAACTGAATCTAGCATCTTTAACCTTTCGTAGAAGCTTTCAATCAAAGTCTCCTCAGGTAGTGAGGTGTAATATCCACTGGAGCAGTCCACAAACTCATGGAACGTCATTTCAGGTGGAGCTGGCGGCGCTTTCTCCTCCTCTTCTGTGTTTTGATCATCATCTTCATCCAGTATCCTTCTAGTGCTAGTCTGTTTGATTTCTTTTCTTTCTACTTCCTGCTTCCCACTTCTCAGAGATATGGTCAGGCATTGCTCTTGTGGGTCCATGGCGACGACATTAGATAACTTTTCTTGCTGAATTTCCTTCATGAATATTGTCACTTGATCCATTTTTGCTTCCATCTTATTAGTGACAATATCTACTTTGGCTTGCCTTGCTGACACTGCTGTTAGATTAGTCATCAAAATCTTGGTCTCCTCAATCAACTCCCCTAACATGCCCTCCAAAGGGTTCTTTTGATGAACAGCTTCCTCAGGTTGAGACTCCATTTTTAATTCAACTTTAGGTAAACTTGGAATTTCTAATCCTGTGAGCTTATTTAGAGTCTTGGTTAGAGCTTCGACTTGCAACCTTAAAGATTTCAGCTCTTCAGTCTTACATGGTCCCTTCTTTGGTTTGGACTTTGGTTGCTCAGACGGCCATTGATAACTTGTTAGGGCCAACTCTTCTACTAGGGTTCGTGCATCTTTGACAGTTTTGGCTAAGAAGCTTCCTCCAGCCGCAGTGTCAAGAATTGTCTTAAAATCACTTTTTAACCCACTGTAGAAAAGTTGAATTTGAAGCCAATCAGGGTATCCATGTTGTGGGCATTTCCTTAACAAATCCTTATATCTCTCCCAAGCTTCATATAATTGTTCTTCCTCTAATTGTTGAAACTTTCCAATTTCAGCTCTAAGCTTGGTAATTCTGGCTAATGGGAAAAATTTTGTGAGGAAGGCTTTAACCAAGTCATTCCAGCTAGAAATACTATTTGGTGCTAACGAGTCCAACCAATCTATAGCCCTATCTTGCAAAGAAAAATGGAATAATTGCAAGCGAATAGCATCAGGGCTAACTCCACCTATTTTTACTGTTCCACAGATATCCATAAATGTTCTTAGATGACTATGCGGATCCTCTGATGGATGACCTTTGAAAACATTTTCTTTCACCATTCGAATGAGACTAGCCTTGAGCTTAAAATTCTCGGCAGTAATTGGCTCATAGGCTATCCAAGAGTAATTCAGGGGTAATTCAGGCAAGAAATAGTCTCGAATTGCTTTGTCTTCTTGATCTGCCATGATTAATTCTCAAAGAAAAGATTATCCACCTTATAACTCCTCAAAATTTTTCACAACTTTTTAAAACTAATAATTTAAAATGCAAAAATAAAATTTCTAAATTAAAATCAAACACTTAATTCTCAATATTAACGAAAAAAATTACAATTTCCCCGGCAACGGCGCCAAAAACTTGATGACCGCAAAGTGCACGGGCCGCAAGTAATATAAAACGGAAAGTATTCCGAGTATCGAATCCTCAGGGAAATTGAATTAATTCCATTAAGTACCAAGAATTGTCATGTTTTAATTTTATTTAGAATATCAACTCGAATGATAGAGCGAAAATTAAAGAAACTAATAAAAATAAACATGCAATACAAAATGGAAATATCCTATTAAGGGGGCGTGACCTAGGGTGTTATCTAGCTTCTTTGGATATGTAGCTCAAATACATGGATGTATGTAATTAATAATCTTCAATTTCATAAATCTAGAAGTAATTATAAGTGGATTTCTCTTTCAAGCTCCTCCACATCTCATACTAACATAACTAATTCATGTGTCCATCTCCTTAGTTAATCATAGTATGGCATTAAGCAACTTCATTATCAATTTCTAACAATTCTCTTTCACTCTCGTGTTCCAAGCAATTATTAGCCATGCAATTTGGATCTAATCTAATTTCTCTCTGTCGAGTATCAATTTAGACCAACACATCAATTAATCCATGATAAAGAGATTAAAAGCATTAAGAATGAATTGCATAGATGAAATATGAAGAAATTCATTACATAATCCAAGTAATTGCGCTACAATATCCAATTAGCTAGAGTAACAACCCTAGGTCTCAAGATCTACTCACAATTGGAAATAATCTTGCCAAAATGATCTTGATCCATAGGCCTAACTCAAATTAAAATAAGAAATTACAAAGAAGTAAGGAAGAAATAACCGATAAGTTGATCCCAAGCTCCCGCTACGATCATCTTGAATCTTGAGCCTTGGAATCTCGCTCAATTCCTCCTTTTTTCTCCACAATTCTTCTCACTTTTCTCTTTATTGAGCTAGGGGAGAGCTCCCCCAAAAATGGGATGATTTGAACCAAAGGGAAGGGGCCTTTTTATAGTGCAAGGGGCTGGAAATTTCTTGCTGAACAAGTCGGTAGCGTCGAGACGCTACGTCACAGCGTCGCTACGCTCTGACGTCATACTTTCTTGGAGCAGAAGTTGTTGCAGCGTCGCGACGCTACGCAGACAGTGTCGCGACGCTATCGCTATTTTGGAGCGCGCTTTGCTGATCACCTAGCGTCGAGACGCTAGGCCTTCTAGAAGCCTTATTTGCGGATTTTTGCCTCCTTTCTTTAATCTTTTGGGCTTTTTGGGTCTCCCACTTTAATTATCTTCTCTTCTTGGACCTTAGGGCTTGGATCTTCAATGATTATTCTTCAAATTGCCCAAAAAGTCTTCAAATTTACCCAAATTCTCTTAAAATCTCAGTTTTGCTGCTCGAACTCGGTTTTCTGTAAAATCAACATAAAAATACATTAAAGCTCACAATTTATGCACAAAACTAGCTAAAATGAATAGGAAAATGATGACATTTTTGCATGTCATCAGTCCTCCGAGTAACCAAGAAGCTAATCGGATTCATAAAAGCTGCATAACATGATATTTAGAGAGAACTAGGAAGCCAAGTGACATAACATTCAAGCATGAGAAATCCCAATCCAGCGATCCATTCTTAATATTGAATTCTGTCTTATTTTATTTTATTTTTTGCATCCATCTATTCAAACCCGTCTATTGCATGAACACAAAATTCTGCATCTGCTAGATCCGCTTCCCTGTGTTCGACCCCGATCACTATTTCTACAAAATAGTTGTAGTGTCAGGGATTATAAATTTATTTGACAACTCGGAGCCTCGACAACTCCCCCGTGAAATTGGTGTCGTTGTCGGGGAAGGGCGTTTTATAGTGTTTATAGGATTTTGTGTTCTTTTTGTGCTTTTTATTTTTCTTTTTAAAGAGCTTAACTATGATATCATCATAACCTTAATGTGGTAAATCTGAGCGCCATGGCCGAGCGCATGATGCATGACCTGGAAGCTCCTGATTTGAGTCATCTCCCATCTCTTGGAGACCTCGAAGTCACAATAGAAATCATATACATCACTCAAGCACCTGAGGAACACTTTCACAAGTACTGGGACCGCTTCAATCCGTTATGTGCAATTTCTCATTGCCCATTGATAACTCTCCAAAAGGGAGTTATTTAGTTCTTATTTCTATGATGATTTATTTGCCATTTGTGCTAAATAGGTATGTTATTAGATGAATATTATGTGTTTTATCCTATTTAGAAGAATTGATGCTTTGAAAGTTATTTTGCAGAGAAAATAATGCTGAACGACATGAGGAAGCAAATTCCATGATCTAGCAAAGCACAGAGCAAAACTGGCCACGTGAGCTGCATGTGATTCATTAATGAGGTGGCGTTTTCTGAAGCAATCTCGGATCTAGGAAGCTTGGAAAGCCTTCCACGTGTAATCTTTGACCTAATTAGGGTTGACTCCACTCTATAAAAGGAAATAGCAGACTCAAGTCAACTGAATTGGAGGAGGAAAGTCTAATTCTTTCCATCTTTGGATCCGAATAGAGGAGGAACAATTGGAGACTCAAGAAGACCATCAACTACGGATTTCTTGAAGGAAAATTATTCTTTCTTGTAAAAGTTTGTAGTTATGGATGCACGTGAAAAGATTGTAACGTGTGTTGTTTCCAATTCCATGAACTAAATTTCTTTAGGTGTTGGTTAGGATTATGTAATTGTCATTCTTTAACAATCTAGCAATTGATATTGATTTTGAGCATCTTGATTACTTGTTGTGTTTAATATCATTTTGTGCCCGCCTGGCCAGCCGGTATGAATAACTTCTCTTAGTTTCTGGGATGATTTAAGGGATGTGTGGCTTGTAATCACACTAGACCATTATGTGTTGGTGAACGCTAGTGACTGAGTTAGGGATAGCCAGTTGCCTAGTGCTCGATCGGTAGAGCGTCCTTGGAGTTGAAACACATTCCAAAAGATTCAGAGTTCTGAGAGGATCCTGCTGATAAGATTGCGAGAGTTTGCCTTATCAATATAATTGCTAGAGCATCTTTTTACAATTACAGACGTCTTAACCAACGCCTGTTTCCAATATGTCTTCTTTATCTGTTTACATTTCCGCTCTGTTGTTTCTTTTGTTCCAGCATTATTTCAAAACCCAGTCATTTTAACAATCTTGAAATCACTAAAAAGGCTAAACAAAATAGGTAAAGTGAAACGGTTCAAAACCTCGTAGATACGATAAATTACTTATCACTTGTTGTAGACTATGTGCACTCGCATAAGTTTCTAAAGTAAATTTATATCTTATTTCTAACCACTCTAGAAGGCAACATGTTTTTGGCGCCCTTGTCGGGGACTTGAATTAGTTTTATCTTATCTTTTTTGTATATGTATTTTAGTGATTTGGTGCGTGAACTTTTTAACTGTTTCCTTTTGTTTTGCAGGTGTAAGTTTGGTGCATGAGCGATCCTCCTGAATGAAATTTGAGCGTGACCCAGAGATTGAGCGGACATTAAGAAGAAGAATGAGGGAACAATAAAGAAACATCAATCCGATGGATAACCTTCCGCGTCTTCCAAATATTCCAGAAGATCAAGCTGATCCCCAGCGAAACCGTGAACTGTAGCAAAATCCACTGCAGGAGCAAAATTGAGAGCAGAATTACCAGGCTGAGAACCCTATTCTTGTAGCAAATGATAGGTCTAGAGCCATTCGAGCGTAAGCTTTTCCGATGTTTGATGAGTTAAATCCAGGAATTGTGCATCCTCAAATTGAGGCTGCAAATTTTAAAATGAAACTGGTAATGTTCCAGATGTTGCAAACCGTGGGTCAATTCCATGGTTTACCATCTGAGGACCCCCATTTACATCTTAAGTCTTCTCTAGGAGTTAGTGATTCGTTTGTTATTCAAGGAGTGTCGAGAGATGCCCTTAGATTAACTTTGTTCTCGTATTCTCTTAGAGATGGAGCAAAGACGTGGTTAAATTCTTTTGCTCTAGGATCAATTAGCACTTGGAACGAGTTAACGAAAAAAAATTCTTAGTAAGTATTTTCCACCACTAGGAATGCCAAGTTGAGGAGTGAGATAGTGGGATTTAGGCAACTCGAAGATGAAACTTTTAGTGATGCTTGGGAGAGGTTTAAGGAGCTTTTACGAAAGTGTCCCTACCACGATTTACCTCATTGTATTCAAATGGAAACATTTTATAATGGGCTATGGTGCGTCGTCGGCTGAATGATGGATGTGAGATAAGATGATAGATAATAATAAAGATAAATTCAGCCAACCCTAGTGCAAGTATACACTGTCGCACGTAGTAATAAAAATAGCCTTAGAAGTATTCCAAGGGTATCGATCCCACGAGGACTAAATTGGAAATTTAGATTTGATGAAGAAACTGCTTAAATGACTGCTTTTAAAAAGGTAACCAAAGAAATATGATTGATGATTGATTTTTAGAAAAATAGAACAAAACAAGCAAATAAACAAAAGAACAACAATAATGAATAAAACGAGGTATTCAACATGGATTCATCCCAAAGGCAATAACCGTAATCATGGATTATTTAACTTAAGTCTATTCAATGCATTGGGTCAGATTTAACTTCTATTTGGCCTTGCTCCCAAGAACCGTTAGAAGGCTAAGCGAGTAACGTTATGCACATTTCTGTGACTCGACTCCGACATAGATAGTTCACGAATGCAACCTATAACCCTATAGTCGATATAGGGTGCTTTAGGCAGCTTGCCCTATACCGCCGAACAATCTCTTTCGAGCTTTTTCTCCTATATCACCTTTATGAGAACCGTTATCGTTTGTCCCTTTCGAGATCAAACTCACATAGCATGCAAAGTCTAACTGATCAATTTAAACTTAGCAAGATCAGAATGATATTCAATAAAGAATGACATGCATTGAACAAAACTTAAGCAAATAAAACACTTTCAAGCTATTAAACCATGAGGGAATTCACCATATTTAACCCCTCAACAGAATTTTGCTACTCACGGTGAGATAAAGTGCAAATGAATACATTTCCATTGAAATAAGATGTAAATAATACAGATAAATGAAAAGTATCAAAAGCTGGAAATATGGACACTATCCAAATACTATGGGTTTTTCTATTTACTCAATCCTTCTAGAGTCCGCTTAGACACTCCACTCTCTCGCTTTTACAAAGTGGGAATGGGTGAAAATCCCTACAAACCCTAAGGTTCGATGTCTAACGCAGGTTAGAATTTAGTCATCTAAGATGGACCTCGAGCATCCCTACTCATAGGTGTCAACTAGGGTTTTGTCAACACCCTCTTCTTCCAAATGAGTTATGCTTGAATTTGACTTCGAATCTCGAGCTTATACAGTGTGGGAAATGGTTGAGGAGCTGCGAAATAGGTGCTGGTAGGTAGCCTAGTCGGTTTCGGGGTCAAAACAGCCGATTAGATGCGAAGAAGACTCGTCAACAACGACCCGCAGACGACTCGGAACTGTCTCTATTTTTCCAGAAATGTGGTCGCATTTCATTTTGCCTTCCCATAAATGTAGTCACATTTCTGTGCAAATTCCAGCATTTCCTCTGTTTTTCTGCACAATAACAAATTTTGTCAAATTCTCTTAAAATTCTGTCCTTTTAAGCAAAAATGAGCATAATTTGACAAAAGTGAATCTCAACACCCTAACTTATCAACTTTAACATATTTTGAGCTCAGGAATAGTAAAATTGATCTAAACATGCAATATTTGACAAGATTATGAGCTAAATATAAGGGTAAAATAGGTATATTTTTTACCCATATCACACCCCCAAACTTAACTCACTGCTTGTCCTCAAGCAATAGCCAATCAAAATGTTAGAGATCAACTTTTTAATTGCCAATCAAAATGTAAGAGCTCAATATTAATTGCAAATCAAAATGTTAAGGTTCATGTGTAGTAATCAATCATGCTACTAGTATCAACTTTAAATTTCAAATCAAGTGACATGGAATCAATTAAACATGTTTTTCAAGATCGTTTTCTCAAAAAGTTCGCCTTTCAGGAGAGGGTTCTACTCTAGTGCCAGTCACAACGTCTAAGTTTCCTAGGCATGAAGATTTCTATTGTTCTTTTCCAGAGCAAAACTCTCCCTGGTCCATCCTAACCAATATGCTTAAACTACCTAACTTCTTTTCATTGAGCCTAGTGTAGTCCTTTTAGTTAAGAAAAACAATCTTGAGGTAAAAATGAGCATACATGAGTTACTAGACCTTTTCTATCTCCCCCAATCTTATTTGACTGCTGGTGCTCTTGTTATTCAACTTTTTTTTCTCCCAAGAATATCCTTGCTGTCATCTTCACCTTCGTTCTAGCTTATCGACACTTTGTGGTGAAGATATCTAGCTACGAGCAAAGTTCACAAGCTTGGAATGATACTCACTTCCCTAAGTAAACCTTTCATGAGTGGCAAACCATGGGTGTCATGAATGCCCTTGGTTACTCAGTAAATTCTAGGAAGGAGGAGTAACTCTCGGTTTTTTCATTTTTTTCCTTTTTTTTTTTATATATATACTGAGCACATACTCTTTTCCAGCAATACAAATTTACAAAAAGCACAAATATTTACAAGGTAAAGCATAAAACACCCCCCCCCCCCCAAACTTATAATTAGACAATGTCCTCATTGGCTTTGTTTTTTAGGCATGGGTTGAACATGAGGCTTTTTATTTTTCAAAACTTCAAGGCTAAACTCTCCTAGAGTGTTAGAAAGGTTAAACATGAGGAAGTTTAGACTTAAGAAAATTCTGTAAAGAAAAAGACTAATGGAAAGCCTATGACTAGAAAACAATTCAGTTGTGACGGTGGCACCTTTGAGATAGAACAAAACTCTAGTTTTCATCATTAAGGACTTAAAAGAAAACTCCTTTGAAAACATGCTTTTCTTCCAAAACATTTTTTTTCAAGCAATTCTTTAAAGATGATTTTTCCTCCCAAAATTTCATAGGTAAAGCTAAAAAAACAGTAAGCAGATTTTTTTAGAAAAGACTCGAAAACCCAAGTTTATCTAGCCTAAACTATCCACAAGCTATCTAAACTACCCTATGATCATAACTATTAACAAACTTAAACAATTAAAGTAATAAAAACAGCAACTAAACAACTAAAAATAGAATTTGAATCATGTTAAACTAAAAAAAAACAGCAAGCAACAAAAACAATAATTCAGTATTATGTACAAAACAGCAAGTAAAGGGGTCAGAAAACTCCCCTAGTCCTCGTCCGAGAAACTCTCTTTCTCATTGATAAGTCTAATTTATTATACACATAGAATCTCCCAATTTGCTTATCTTAGTTGAATTCCTTGCGAAAAATGCTTTAAAATGAGTATAATATGTTTATAGGTCCTCGTCGGAGCTTTGGAAGCGATTCGGGGCTTAAACGAGCGAAGCCGGAGCGTTAAAAGACCATTCAGCCCTTGGAGCCGTCGAAACGTCGAGACACTGCTGTTGAAGGGTCGGGACGCTGCTCAAATAAGGAAAAAGCGTGGGCGTGAAGTTTCAGCGAGAGCGTCGCGACGCTACGAGTGATTCGCAAATTTTTTTCCATATTGAAGGCATAGCGTCGCGACGCTAGGCAATTTTCCAGAATCAATTTTTTCCGAATTTGGCTGGAATTTTTCCTTGTTTGAAGACCCAATTCAGCACCATTCTACCACGAATTGAAGGCCAAGAAACTCTATAAATAGAGACCTTTGAAGGCCAAGAAACTCTATAAATAGAGACCTCAACACACAATTCACTACAACTTTGTAGTCCATCTCTCTCCCCCTTTTCCTCCATTCTTCTTAGTTTTAGTCTTTTCTTGTTTTCTTGATGTATTTCATGAAGAATCAAGCTTGCTCTTGCTCCATGAGAGGCTAAGTTCTTCATTCATGTAACTAGGGTGTCAAGAGTAAGTTCATATTCTATTAATGAAATTTCTTGTTTGAATTATCAAAGCATGTTTATGTGATTTAGTTCTTTTTCTATAAGTTTAGATTGTGGTAGGAAAGATTGACAACCTTGACCGCGCCCTTTCTAAATTTACTTGTAATTCTTAGTAGCATATAGGTTAACGTTATGTTTTTACGCATGCGTCCCTAGAACTAAATATTTAGGCCTTAATTCTTTAGTGTTTTGTGTGTCATTTGTGCTAATTAGGGTTGCTTTTAGATGGTTATTGCATGTTCTAACCCATTTGGAAGAATGGATGCTTTGGAAGTTATTTTGTGCAGAATATATTGTTGAGCGACTTGAGGGAGCAAAATCTGTGATCCAGCAAAACAGGGAGCAAAACTGCCACGTCACAGCTCGTTATCCATTTTAATGAACTGAAGTTAGTTAAGCTATTCTCGGATTTAAGAAGCAAGGAGAGCCATCCACGTGTCTACGTCAACTTAATTCAAGCGTGTCTTCGTTCTATAAAAGGGAAGAGTCGTTCAAGTCAAATTCATTCCACTTTTGGGGAAGAGATCATTTCTCATTTCCATCATTGGGAACCGAATAGAGGAGAAAGATTGGAGACCTTCAGAAGACCATCAATTGCGAAGTTTATTAAGGGAATTAGTATTTTCTTATAATATTTTGTAATTATGGATACACTTACTCAGATTGTAACGTGTGTTGCTATGCACTTAATGAACTAAGTAACTTTAGGTGTTGGTTAGGAGTCATGTAATTGCTATGCTTAATCTCTATGCAATATATGTTGATTTGATGCATCTTGATTATTTGTTGTGCTCATTTATATTTTATGCCCGCTTGGCCAGCCGGTATGAATATCACTTCCTAGTTTCAGGGATGATTTAGGGAGTGTGTGGCATTTAATCACACTAGATCATTGTGTATTGGTGAACGCCAGTGGCTGAGCTAGGGATAGTCAGTTGCCTAGTGCTTGATCGGTAGTGCATCATTGGAGTTGAAACACATTCTAAAAAATCCGGAGTTCCGGGAGGAATCTGCTAATAAGACTGCAAGAGTTTTGCATAGTCAATAATATTGCTAGAGCATCCTTTAAAACAATTACTAAATCCTGACCTGCGCCTGTTTCTAATATGTCTGCTTTATTTGTTTACTTTTTGTTCCGTCATTTCTTTTGCTTCAGTAATCTATGAAAACCAATCATTTTTACTACTTTCGAAACCATTAAAGAGTTGCACAAAATAGATAAAGTGAGAGCTAATTCAAACCTTGGATTCGATAAATACTTATTACTTGCTGCGGATTGTGTATGCTTGCACAAGTGTTCTAGAGTTTAATTTCATCTTATTTTTACTCACTCTGGGAACCCAACAAGTTTTTGGCGTCGTTGCCGACGAACTTGAATAAGTTTTTATCTAATTTGTTTTGTGTATGTGTTTTAGTGGTTTGGTGCTAGAACTTTTTTATTGTTTCTTTTGTTTTTTTTTTTTTGTAGGTGTGAGTTTGGTGCATGAGCGATCCGCCTGGGGTAAGGTTCGAGCTAGATCCAGAAATTGAAAGGACATTCAGGAGAAGAAGGAGAGAGCAGCGTAGAAACCAAAATTCAATGGCTAACGTGCCGCATCTCCCGCAGGGTCCAGAAGATCTAGTGAACCCCCAGCAGAATCGTGTGCTGTAGCAAAATCCACCGCTGGAGCAAAATGAACAACAAAATAATCAGGCTGAGAATCCTATCTTGGTAGCGAACGATAGGGCCAGAGTCATTCGAGCGTATGCTTTTCCAATGTTTGATGAATTAAATCCAGGGATTGCACATCCTCAAATTGAGGCAGAAAATTTTGAAATGAAACCGGTAATGTTTCAGATGTTGAAAACCGTGGGTCAGTTCCATGGTTTGTCATCTGAATACCCTCATTTACATCTTAAGTCTTTTCTAGGAGTTAGTGATTCATTTGTAATTCAAGGAGTGTCTAGAGATGCTCTTAGATTAACTTTATGTAGGTGTTAATATCACACATGCGGAAGCAATTTTGAATCTTAAGCACACAATTTGATCAATTTAATCCTAGAAGACATGCGGTCCATAAGAACCAAAAATTGAGTAATAAGGTACCTACCTCTTGGAGCTCCTAATTCGTATAATCCGATGCTTTATAATTCACCCGAACGGCTTTTGGACAACCACTTGGATATTCTCTACTATCCTCAGGCCTTGGAACGGATTGTGGGATCCTCAATTGATAGGAATTGGAAAGGAAAACTTATGGGTATAAGCAAGCTTGAGAGTATGAATATGGAAGTTCTTGGGAGAATTTTGACAGCATTTTAGGTTGAAGAAAATCCTACAATTCTCATTAGCTCATCCTCTATATATAGAGGGAAATCATGCACAAAATTTGCACAAGAAATTGACAGCAATTTGGGATCATTTTGAGTCATAAGGTTAGGTGGTGCAATAAGGCTAATTATAAGTGATTAGTCATTAAGCACCACCTCCAAAATTTGCTAACCTTTTGAGTTTCTTTTAAATTCAAAATTTGCAAATAAAATTATGAATAATCCCACTTTCTTTTATTTTTATTTTAATTTAAATAACACTTTTATTTCATTAAAATAAAATAAAATGATTAATTTAATATCATATATATTAAATCAACATTACTTGTCAAATCCCGATTTTTTCCCAACGAATTTTCTCGAACATGAATCCCTATTCACATGTTTAATATTTAAATCATATTTAAGTATATATTCAACTCTCATTTTAAGTTTAATTCACAATTAAACTAATAAGTCATCAAATATCACATATAACCGAGTTTTGTACCCTTTTCCAATTTTGAACGTTTCAAATATTAACCTATCATATTGTTCCAAGTTTTATTCCTATTGAGCTAGTAGAGGGACCTAATGGACCTACAGATCATGGGCTCCAATGAAATGATGATAACCGGTTAATCTCATTAACTTAGTCATTCATCGTTCGTTAGCTTTCGGGACACTCCACTATAGCCCGTAGCTGCACTCCCCTCACTGTAGATATATTTCTTGTCCACTTTAGATAACCATGATTAGTAAGTCGACCCTTCACCGGTTTGTTCGTAACTAGAGCTGGGTCAAATGTCCGTTTTACCCCTATAGTTACATCTTGTTCCTTAAGTTCCACTGATCCTCTAATGAACAATTAGTTCATAATACAATCACTGAACCAAGTCCCTCTCAAGGTTATGAATCGGAGTCAGCATTTAAGAGAACAACCTTTACCAACCCTAAAACGGGTAGCAGTGAATTCCATCTTGCAAAGCTATGTCCCCAGCTATCCATTTAGTCTTATCCCCAAAATGGTACGCTTATTGAGTCGGCGATATTTGGCCACTCTCACCCATGCAAATCAAAGGAAAATCCTAAATAAACAGGAGTTCATAGTTAGCTCAGGATTAAGATCGAGTTACCTAGGTTATAAGTATGAGATGTTCAGTTTCAACAGTAAACGGTGTTCAAAAGTGAAAGTGACTTATCTCCTGGTCCGATCTTTATGCAAACTCTTTGTATAGGGCGCCCTTTGCATAGGACGCCCTCACTCACATGTCTTATACATGAACTCTTTGCATAGGACGCCCTCACCCTAAACTCTTTGCATAGGACGCCTTCACTCACATGTCTTATACATGAACTGAATGTGTTCATATAACATGCGGAAGCAATTGAAGATCGGAAGCACTTAACTCTATCAATTTTACTCCTAAATCATGCTTGTTCTAGAAAAACAGAACAGAGAAAAAGTAAACACCAACCGTTTGTAGCTCAACTACGTGATGCTCCTTGTTGTGTTTTCTTCTCCAACCTTTCTTGGACAACCTCTAGAGTCTTCCCTACTATTCTCCGGGCCAAGAACGACTTGTGGGAGTCTATAAAGATAGGGAATGGGAAGGGAATGCTTGAAGGATCAAGCTATAGAGAAAGTATGTGAAAATGAGAGAGTTTGAGTCCAAATTCCAGCAACATAACAGTAAGGAAAATGGCTCTCTTAGCTTTGAATCTGATTCATACTCTTTATATAGACATCTTCCATGCAAATAGAAGCCTCATGACACTAGACACATGGTGAAATTGCAACTCAAAGTGGATTCTAGGTGTTCAATCCACAACACATGCAACTAGTGCATGGTTGTGTTGTTTTCCACTATGCATCAACATGCAAGAGTGGGAATCCCACTAAATCCACTAAATTGAATCTATATTCAGAATTTTCAGCTTGCAATTCACTCTTATTTCAATTCTAAATTGAAATTGATTTCTAGGCAATTAATTTGGGACATTTCCAAGTAACTTGATATGATTAATCCAATTAATGATTGTCACCTAGTGCCATTCATCATATATGATTCTTAATCCATATATATAGTATTCAAAACACTTTTAAATACTTTATCTCTCATTTTCTAATTTAATTCATAATTAAATTATTGTGTCAAAACGCAATTTACGATAATACCCTTTTTCCTGTTTTTGAACGATTCAAAGCTTCCTATCTTTTTGTTCTAGGCTTTATTTCGATATGAGCTAGTAGGGGGACCTAATGGACCTATAGATCATGGGCTCCAAAAATTCGAGGCTAACCGACTAATCTCATTATCCAAGCTAGCCAACATTCGTTAACTACCGGGACACTCCACTATAGCCCGATAGTTGCACTCCCCTCACTATGGATATATTTTCGTCCACTTGATTTAACCATGCTCAGTAAGTCGATCCTTCACAGGTTGTTCGTAGCTATAGCTAAGTCAAAAGTTCGTTTTACCCCTATAATACTTCTAGTTCCTTAAGTCCCACTGATCCTTTAATGGACAATTGGTTTATTGTCCAACCAATAAACCGAGTCCCTCTCTGGCCAATGAGAGGGCGGGATCCCTTTGTTCAAGCCCCGGAGTCAGCACTTAAGAGAACAACCTCTCTACTATCCCTAATTTGGGTAGGAGTGAATTCCTTCTTGCACGACTATGTCTCCAGCTATCTACCCGTTCCTATCCCTGAAATGGGAGGCTTATTGAGTCGGCGATACTGAACCACTCTCACCTATGCAGATCTAAGGATAAGCCCGAATAAACAGAAGTTCATAGTTAGCTCAGGATTAAGATCGAGTTACCTAGGTCATCACATGAAATAGTCAGTCTCGTTAGTAAACGATGTTAGAAAGCGAGAGCGACTTATTTCTCAATCCTAGTCTTATGCAAACTCATTGCATAGGACGCCCCCACTCGCATGTCTCTACATGGACAATTTAGGATCACATCGTCTATACTATCTATAAAGTGGGCCACGTCTCATAGTGTCCCCAGAATAAGGTACCCAGCCCTTTCCCCATACTATAGACCATTTTGGCTATTACTCGAGCTTGATCCACTTTTATGTCTCTACATAAAGCTTAAGTGTTCATCCTATAGCCATGGATCTTAGTTTATTGGATTTAGGTTATCTAATGTGCAATTTACTTATTCAGTAATGACTTGACTGAATTAATCTCGATAACGACTTTATCGAATTTTGTTTAACATTCACTATCTACGAGTTTTAAGGCACCAATCCCAACAATCTCCCACTTGAACTAAAACTCTAGTTCAGTGGGATGTACTATAATCCTAACAGCAGTGGGTGTATAAAATACATGTATCTTACATAAAACGTATTACAATGTACAAATACAATAAACCAGGGCATCAGATACCGATTACAATTCTCCCACTTGCCCTAGATTATTTTCCATACATATCTCGTAGACCTAGACCTTCTAGATGACTCTCAAACACTTTAGCCATGAGAGCCTTCGTGAAGGGATCAGCTTATGCTCCAACGCTATCTTTGTGACGATCACGTCTCCTCTGTGCACAATCTCCCTGATGAGATGATATTTCCTTTCGATGTGCTTGCCTCTCTTATGGCTGCGAGGTTCTTTTGAGTTTGCAACTGTGCCGCTATTATCAAAATACAAGGTGATTGGCAGATGTATATTCGGAATGACTTCCAAGTTAGTCTGGAACTTCCTGAGCCATACTGCCTCTTTTGCTACTTCACAAGCGGGTACATATTCGGCCTCCATGGTCGAGTCTTCAATGCATCCTTGCTTGATGCTACACCATACTATTGCTCCTCCATTTAGAGTGAATACTGACCCCGATGTAAATTTCCTCGAATCTTTATTGGTTTGAAAGTCAGAATCAGTGTATCCTGTAAGGATCAAATCCTTGGAACCATACACGAGCACATAGTCCCTCGTTCTCCTTAGATACTTGAGGATATTTTTAACGGCTGACCAGTGATCGAATCCTGGATTGGATTGATATCTACTGACAATCCCTACTGCATAACAAATGTCAGGCCTTGTACACAACATGGCATACATTAGGTTGTCTACTGTAGAGGCATAGGGAAAACATCTCATGTACTCAACTTCTTGAGGTGTCTGAGGACATTGTTCCTTAGACAAATTAATTTCGTGCCTGAAAGGTAATAGTCCCTTCTTGGAATTTTGCATTCTATATCTAACCAACAATTTGTCAATATAAGACGCTTGAGACAGGGCTAACGTTTGGTTCTTTCGGTCTCGAACAATTTGGATCCCTAGAACATATTGTGCCTCACCCAAATCTTTCATCTAGAATTGAGTTGCTAGCCATAGTTTGATGTTAGTGAGATAACCTACATCATTCCCGATGAGTAGGATATCATCCACATAGAGTACAAAGAAAGCTACGGAGTTGTTGATGATCCTTTTGTAAACACAAGGCTCATCAACGTTTTGTTCAAAGCCATAAGATTTGATTGCAGTATCAAATCTCATGTTCCAGACTCTAAACGCTTGTTTTAACCCATAAATGGATCGTTTAAGCTTGCAAACTTTTTGCTCTTGATCTTGAGTAATGAACCCCTCTGGCTGAGACATGTAGATACTTTCTTCAAGATTGCCGTTCAGAAAGGCAGTCTTGACATCTATTTGCCATATTTCATAATCGTAAAACGTGGCAATGGATAAAAGTATTCGGATCAACTTCAACATGGCAACAGGGGAGAAGGTTTCTTCATAGTCAATCCCCTCCCGCTGGGTAAAACCCTTTGCCACAAGTCGTGTCTTAAAGGTCTGTACCTTTCCAATAGCGTCTTGTTTTCTCTTGTAGATCCATTTCCACCCTATGGGTCTAACCTCTTCAGGTTGATCTACAAGATCCCAAACTGAATTAAAATGCATGGACTCGATTTCCAAGTCCATGGCTTTAATCCACTCGTTCTTGTCAACATTATCCATTGCCTGTTTAAGGGTTAATGGATCCTCGACTCCGTCATTAGGTATAACAACTGGAGTTTCAGTTAAACCCAAATAAAGATCAGGTTGTCTAACAATCCTCCCACTACGTCGAGGTTCTCTTATTTCTTGAGAAGGACGCGATTGACTCGAGGTGCCAGCATCATCAACAACTCTTGTTGATGTTTCTGTAGCTCCGTTAGATAGTTCACTTAAAACGACTTTACTTCGTGGTTTGTGGTCTCTGAGGTGGTCTTCTTGTAGCATTTGTCGATACAAGTACTTTATTTTCCTCTGGATCGAAGAAGTATCCACCTCTCGGTTCTTTGGGATAGCCTACAAATAGGCAAAATCTAGAACGAGGTTCTAATTTCTTTGGGTTTGCCTCTAGCACGTATGCAGGACATCCCCAAATTCTGAAATGTCGTAAACTAGCTTTACGTCCTTTCCAGAGCTCAAACGGTGTTTTAGAAACACTCTTTGAGGGAACTACGTTCAAAATATAAACTGCAGTCTCTACTGCATAACCCCAAAACGAGTTAGGCAACTGAGCATAACTCATCATCGAACGAACCATGTCCAACAAGGTTCTGTTTCTCCTTTCCGATACACCGTTTTGTTGAGGTGTACCAGGGGCTGAGAGTTGGGACGTAATTCCATGCTCTATCATATAGTTTTGAAAAATCAAGTCCATATACCTCCACCTCGATCGGATTGAAGTGTTTTAATCGTCTTACCTAATAGGTTCTCAACCTCGGCCTTGTACTCCTTGAACTTTTCAAAGGCTTCAGACTTATGATGCATTAGGTAGAGATAACCATACCTTGAATAATCATCAATAAAACTAATGAAATATTCGTACCCTCCTCGAGCTCTAATGTTCATTGGTCCACAGAGGTCTGAATGAATGAGCTCTAGGGGCTCTTTGGCACGATAACCTTTTCCGGTAAAAGGTCGTTTTGTCATCTTGCCCTCTAAGCATGACTCACAAGGAGGTAACGAGTCGTCTTCTAACTTGTTTAGAAGTCCACTTTTGACCAATCTCCTAATCCTAGGCCTAACCTCAAGTGCCAGAGATAGGTATCTTGAGAAACTCTTCGCTTTTTAGGTTGAGTCTCAGCAGTTTTAAACATCTCATGATTTAAAATAGGTTTAGACTCAATTGGTCTTAAAACATACAATTTATTCTCCATGTTTGCAGCGCAAACATCAATACCTCTTTTAGTTGTGAATGCTTCATTAACAGAAAAAGAAATTGAATAACATTGTTCCAATAAACAAGATAAAGAAATCAAATTTCTTTTAATTTTCGGAACTATGTACACATTATCTAATATTATGTAACGTTCCTTGGTGAAGAATAATTTATGTCTCCCACTACAATAGCCGAGATGACTTCTCCTGTTCCAACTTTAAGAGTCATCTCTCCAACTCTTAGCTGTTGCCAGGAACTCATTCCTTGAAATGAAGAACATACGTGATTAGTCGCACCTGAATCGAGTATCCAGGCAGAATCGTCGTTCTCCACTAAACACGTTTCCAATACTAATAAATCTTATTTAGAGTCGTGGATCATGTTTTTCTTGGCTAAGCAATTAGTTTGAGGACATTCCTCAGTTGAGACCAAAACTAAATTGTTTGCCACTTGTTTAGTGTTTAAGTAAGTATTCTTAGTCGTATGTACTAAACTATTTAATTTGGCATTTGACAAAGCACATACATTTTTCGACATATTGCTGAAACAAACAAATTAATCTCTATTAGAATACTGTCACTAAACCCATTATTCATATTATCCTATCAGATTTTAGCAAAAGCAATCATTGACCCATATATACAATTGATTTATTTGCAACGGTACTTCAGAGGTTTAGAATAACCGCTACCGAGGGCAGTCAGCTACTCCTCCTTTGAATCGAGACAATCTTGGCCAAATACTATTACCAGAATAACTCTTACTCCAGTAGTTATTAGCTAACGTTAATTTAGTCAAGACCATCTTGTAAATGTTACCCATCATTTTCAGATCGTAGAGGACGGCCCCAACAATGCCACCGTAGGGAAGAACTAAAGTTGGGAATAGGAAACCCTATCCATTTCTGGAGTTTGCGTTGTTCCGAGTCCCATGCGCAAGCCCTCCGTAGGGTGATCGCTCCCAGGGCGACTCGCAGGCAGCGCATGGGAATCTCACGGTGCAACCTAATGGTGGAGATCGCAGGATACGTTTGACATGTTTCCTTCACCCACTTACTATGAACACTTTCCCCATTCACCTTGATATTAACCCATGCAAACACCATCCGTAGGGGGACGCTCCAAGGGTGCCTCGAGGCCAAGCATGGATCTCACAGTGTGAACTCAAGGGAACGTGAGAGTAGAAACTTAATATGAACATTTCGTTTCTATACTTTTCCTCCCACTAAAGTGTCCTAAGATTTTAGAGTCTATTACTTAGGTAAATTCCGGCTAAATTAATCTATCTAAGTCTATGCCTTATTAAACAAGGTCTTTACACTAAATGTCTAGGTGAATTAAACTCTTTTACTAACCTAGTGACATTGCATGCTAGTAAGACTATGGTTAATTCAACTCAGGTTCCGGACCATTTGCTGGGAGAGTTCCCTTATAACCAAGGTCTTATGTTCTACTTACTCGAATTTTAAAACTATTTAAAAAATCTAAGTAAGACATATTTCTAATCCTATTAGAAAAGGCAATCTTAGGTCTATTTCATTTTAAACCAATTAAAGGATGACAAGATCCTAAGATCCTATGTTAGCATGCAACTCTTTGTTATAGGTTTTACGGTTTCTATTCATTAACATTTATAACTCTTATAACTTTTAATGAATTAACCCTATAACATGCTTTCTAATGGTGATTTAAAGCATATAAAAATCAATCATTCAAGTTATAAACAAAGCACCATTTAGAAACGACCTATGTCAGGTGTGTATAACCCTTTATACTACGATGTCTAGGTGAAAACCCTTTAAAACCTCACATCGCTCACGCATGCTCATAAAACTCGAGTTAACTTAACTCAAGAACCGGCTCGATGCCCAGGTAGGAGGTGTTCCGTAAACCGTGAACTTAAATACCTCCGGCCTTAGACAGCATATTGTCGGGTGAGTTCTCTTGTAACCATTGTTTTACAAGATATCGACCTAAACTATGCAAGTTGATCGATTTGAGGTTTCATTAACCTAAGTGAGCATGTACTTAATCTTTGTTATAGATTTTAGATTTCTAAATGATTTATAACAATTATAAATCTAATCTATAACAAGCTTTCAATTTGAATATAACATTTATAATCAAACTAAAGAAATTTCATGCTTCATGCTTGGTTAATTTTATCCTTTTAATAAATATAACAATTATATCATTTAATCAATTTGGAAATTAACCATTCAAGCATGAATCTCCCTAATTAATACAACAATTATATTAATTAATCATGAAATTTTCATCATGCATTTGGAAAAATTAATAACACTTATTAAAATTTAAAACATGCATGATCATGCTTTCCTATGGTGGGATTTTAAAACTATATGGCATGCTTATAATGCACATACAATTCATCTAATTTAATATACATTCAACAATGCATAAATAAATTAAATCAAGCTAAAATGGATTGGTTTGGCAATTTAAAACAAGCAATTTAACTAATTATGACAATAATAATTATTAAAATAAGCTTCAAATGATCCCGAGCATCACGAACCATCCCGAACCGCCCATCCAAGCATTGAACCGGCCTTGAAATGTGAGAAAAGGGACTGAACCGAACTGCAGCAGACCGAATCGGACCCAAACTGAGCTGCCAAACCGAACCGAATCTGGAATTTTGCAGCTTCTGGAAAAATTATTCAACAGCGTCGGGACGCTTTATGAATAGCGTCCCGATGCTCTCGCGACCAGTAGCTTCTGTTTCTGTTTCCTGCTTGCGTCTTCTCCAGTTTTCTTCGATTTTGCCAAACCAGAAAACTCCACTTTAGCACCCAGAAAAATTCATTTTCAGAATGGTACCCACCACAACAAAATTAATGCAAGTTAAGTGCTCTAATCATGCTCTGATACCAATTGAAGGTGTTCATATAACACATGCAGAAGCAATTAAAGATCGGAAGCACTTAACTCTATCAATTTTATTCCTAAAGCATGCTTGTTCTAGAAAAACAGAACACAGAGACAGTAAACACCAACCCTTTGTAGCTCAACTATGTGATGCTCCTTGTTGTGTTTTCTTCTCCAACCTTTCTTGGACAACCTCTAGAGTCTTCCCTACTATTCTCCGGGCCAAGAACGACTTGTGGGAGTCTATAAAGATAGGGAATGGGAAGGGAATGCTTGAAGGATCAAGCTATAGAGAAGTATGTGAAAATGACAGAGTTTGAGTTCAAATTCCAGCAACATATATAACAGTAAGGAAAATGGCTCTCTTAGCTTTGAATCTGATTCACACTCTTTATATAGACATCTTCCATGCAAAGAGAAGCATCATGACACTAGACACATGGTGAAATTGCAACTCAAAGTAGATTCTAGGTGTTCAATCCACAACACATGAACCTAGTGCATGGTGTGTTGTTTTCCACTATGCATCAACATGCAAGAGTGGGAATCCCACTAAATCCACTAAATTGAATCTATATTCGGAATTTTCAGCTTGCAATTCACTCTTATTTCAATTCTAAATTGAAATTGATTTCTAGGCAATTAATTTGGGACATTTCCAAGTAACTTGATATGATTAATCTAATTAATCATTGTCACCTTGTGCCATTCATTATATATGATTCTTAATCCATATATATAGTATTCAAAACACTTTTAAATACTTTATCTCTCATTTTCTAATTTAATTCATAATTAAATTATTGTGTCAAAACACAATTTACGATAATACCCTTTTTCCTGTTTTTGAACGATTCAAAGTTCCTATCTTTTTTTTCTAGGCTTTATTTCGATATGAGTTAGTAGGGGGACCTAATGGACCTATAGATCATGGGCTCCAATGATTCGAGGCTAACCGACTAATCTCATTATCCAAGCTAGCCAACATTCGTTAACTACCGGAACACTCCACTATAGCCCGATAGTTGCACTCCCCTCACTATGGATATATTTTCGTTCACTTGATTTAACCAGGCTCAGTAAGTGGATCCTTCACAGGTTGTTCGTAGCTATAGCTAGGAAAAAAGTTCGTTTTACCCCTATAGTACTTCTAGTTCCTTAAGTCCCACTGATCCTCTAATGAACAATTGGTTGATGGTCCAACCAATAAATCGAGTCCGTCTCGGGCCAATGAGAGGGCGGGATCCCTTTGTTCAAGCCCCAGAGTCAGCACTTAAGAGAACAACCTCTCTACTATCCCTAATTTGGGTAGGAGTGAATTCCTTCTCGCATGACTATGTCCCCAGCTATCTACCCGTTCCTATCCCTGAAATGGGAGGCTTACTGAGCCACTCTCACCTATGCAGATCTAAGGATAAGGCCGAATAAACAGGAGTTCATAGTTAGCTAAGGATTAAGATCGAGTTACCTAGGTCATCACATGAAATAGTCAGTCTCGTCAGTAAACGGTGTTATAAAGCGAGAGCGACTTATTTCTCGGTCTTGGTCTTATGCAAACTCATTGCATAGGATGCCCCCACTCGCATGTCTCTACATGGACGATTTAGGTTCACATCGTCTATACTATCTATAAAGTGGGTCGCATCTCATAATGTCCCCAGAATAAGGTACCCAGCCCTATCCCTATACTATAGACCGTTTTGGCTATTACTCGAGCTTGATCCACTTTTATGTCTCTACATAAAGCTTAAGTGTTCATCCTATAGCCATGGATCTTAGTTTATTGGATTTGGGTTATCTAATGTGCAATTTACTTATTCAGTAATGACTTTACTGAATTAATCTCGATAACGACTTTATCGAATTTTGTTTAACATTCACTATCTACGAGTTTTAGGGCACCAATCCCAACATGAACGATTAGGATCACATCGTTTGTCTTTAAAGAACAAAGCGAGTCGCGCCAATAGTGTCCCCAGGATTAAGGTACCCATCCTTATCCATATACTATAGATCGTTTAGACTATTTACTTGAACTTGATCCATGCTTATATCACACGTAAACTTCAAGTATACATAATATAGTCATGGGTTCTTAGTTTATTGGATTTGGGTTATTTAACGTGCAACTCACTCATTTAATAACTTGAGTGAACAAAAACTCCAGAACGACTTTATCGAACAAGTATATAACTATTTGTTTCATTAACTATCTACGAGTTTTAGGGCACCAACCCCAACACTTTATTCCCGTATTCTCTTAGAGATGGAGCAAAGGCATGGTTAAATTCTTTTGCTCCAGTATCAATTAGGACATGGAATGAGTTAGCGGAAAAATTTCTTAGTAAATATTTCCCTCCAAATAGGAATGCTAAATTGAGGAGTGAAATAGTAGGGTTTAGGTAACTTGAAGATGAAACGTTTAGTGAGGCTTGGGAGAGGTTTAAGGAGCTTTTGCGAAAGTGTACCCACCATGGTTTACCTCATTGTATCCAAATGGAAACCTTTTACAATGGGTTAAATGGAGCAACCCAAGGTATGGTTGATGCTTCGGCTGGAGGGGCCCTTTTGGCAAAAACTTTCAATGAAGCCCATGAAATTTTAGAAAGAATATCAACTAATAGTTGTCAATGGACAGATGTTAGAGGCTCAAATAAAAAGGTTAAAAGTGTGTTAGAGGTTGATGGTGTGTCTACCATTAGGGCTGATATTGCAATGTTAGCTAACATTCTTAAAAATGTAACAGTTGTTAGTCATCAACAGCCGCCAGCTGTGGAGCCTGCTGCAGTGGTGAACCAAGTTGCAGAGGAAGCATGTGTCTATTGTGGTGAAGAGCACAACTACGAGTTTTGCCCCAGCAATCCAGCTTCTGTGTTTTTTGTAGGTAATCAGAGGAATAACCCTTACTCTAACTTTTATAATCTAGGTTGGCGCAACCACCCCAACTTCGTGTGGGGAGGACAAGGAAGTAATGTGCAAGCACAGCAAAAGGTGAACCAGTCGAGATTTGCTAAAGCGTAGGTATTGCCTCAACAAAATAAGCAGGCTTTGCCCCAGCAGAATTCAGAGAGTTCTCTTGAGGCAATGATGAAAAAATATATGGCTCGTACAGATGCCACAATTCAAAGTAATCAAGCTTCAATGAGAGCCCTGGAATTGTAAATGGGCTAGCTAGCTAATGAGCTGAAGGCAAGACCTTAAGGGAAACTTCCTTTAGATACTAAACACCCTAAAAGGGAAGGTAAGGAGCAGGTAAAGGCAGTGACTCTAAGGAGTGGTAAGCCACTAGAAGAGAGAAAAAAGCCTAGTAAACCCCAGGATATAGAAAATAATTGTGATAAAAATGTTGTTGTTGAGAAAGAGTGGAGTCTGGTCAGGGTGCTGGAGGCAGCATTGATAATGCTGGAGCATCTGGTTTTGTTCCAGATGTGGAACCACCTTATGTGCCGCCCCCACCCTATGTACCAACTCTACTTTTTCCACAAAGACAAAGGCCTTTAGTAGAAGCCATAGTAGAATCAGGATGGTCAATTTAAGAAATTTTTAGAGATTCTTAAGCAATTGCATATAAATATCCCTTTAGTAGAAGCCATAGAGCAAATGCCTAATTATGCTAAATTTCTTAACGATATTTTAACTAAAAAGAAGATGTTATGTGAGTTTGAAACCGTATCTCTTACTGAGGAATGTAGTGCTATTCTTAAGAATGGGCTACCAACCAAAGCTAAGGATCCATGATCATTTACTATTCCTGTGTCAATAGGTGGAAAAGAGTTAGGTAGAGCACTTTGTGATTTAGGTGCAACCATTAACCTTATGCCTCTTTCGGTCTATCGAAAGTTAAGTATTTGTGAAGCTAGGCCTACCACAGTCACACTCAACCAACTAGCTGATAGGTCTATCACATATCCTGAGGGTAAAATTGAGGATGTCTTAGTAAAGGTAGATAAGTTCATATTTCCTGTTGATTTTATTATCTTAGATTATGAGGCAGATAAAGATGTCTCAATTATTCTTGGTCGTCCATTTTTGGCTAGTGGTAGGGAATTGATAGATGTTCAAAAAGGGAAATTAACAATGCGGGTTTATAATGAGGAAGTGAAATTTAATGTTTTTAAGACCATGAAGTATCCAGACGAAATGGAAGATTGCTCTTTCATTAGGATTCTGGAGAACACAATTGTTGAGACGGCAATACAGGATTCGACAAACAAGCATTTGGAAGATCATGGAGAGGTTAGTGTAAAGGATTTAGAAGTTTGTACTTTAGAAAGAAAAAGTGAAAAAGAAGTGTCTAGGTGTGAGGATGTTTTTTAATCATTAGATTTGGATGAAAGGAAAGCTCCTTCTATTAAGCCATTCCTAATTGAGGTACCCACTTTGGATTTGAAGCCCTTGCCGGATCATCTAAAGTATGTGTATCTTGGGGAGGGTGAGACATTGCCCATTATTGTTGCATCAGATTTAATGCCAGACGATGAAGAGACCTTAATAAAATTGCTGCAGCAATATCGCAAGGCAATAGGTTGGACATTGCCTGACATTCAGGGAATTAGCCCATCGTTCTGTATGCATAAAATCACTCTAGAGAAGGGATCCTTTAGGAGTATTGAGTAACAAAGAAGGTTTAACCATGCAATGAAAGAGGTTGTTAAAAAGGAGGTGATTAAATGGTTCGATGCTAGCATTATTTATCCAATTGCATATAGCAACTGGGTAAGCCCTATCCAATGTGTTCCTAAGAAAGGAGGTGTCACGGTAGTAAGTAATAAAGACAATGAGTTGATCCCAACCAGGACAGTAACTGGCTGGAAGGTTTGTATGGATTACAGGAGGCTTAATAAAGCCACCCATAAGGACCATTTCCCTCTACCATTTAAATGTTGGATAGATTGACTGGTCAGGCCTACTACTGTTTCTTATATGGTTATTCTGGGTATAACCAGAATACTATTGCTCCTGAGGATCAGGAAAAAACCACTTTCACCTGCCCTTATGGGACATTTGCTTTTAGGTGAATGCCTTTCGACCTTTGCAATGCTCCAGCAACATTTCAGAGGTGTATGTTAGCAATTTTTTCTGATATGATTGAGTCAACTGTTGAGGTGTTTATGGACGATTTTTCAGTTTATGGACGATTTTTCAGTTTTTGGAGTATCTTTCCAGAGTTGTTTGGATAATTTAGGAAAGATGTTAAAAAGATGTGAAGATACCCATCTAGTTCTTAATTGGGAAAAATGCCACTTCATGGTGAATGAGGGCATTGTGTTAGGTCATAAAATTTCAAAGAATGGCTTAGAAGTTGATCGAGCAAAAATAGAGGTTATTGAGAGATTAGAACCACCGAGTTCAGTGAAAGGGATTCAGAGTTTTTTAGGTCATGCTGGATTTTATAGAACGTTCATAAAGGATTTTTCAAAGATTAGTAAACCTCTTTGTAACTTATTGTGTACTGATCATGTTTTTTACTACAATGCAGATTGTAGGAAGGCTGGGTTGCTTTAATCTCAGCACCCATTCTTTGTGCACCTAATTGGAGTTTACTGACGGAAGAGATTGTCGAGGTCTCTTATCAAATAAATTTCTAATCCTCAACCTCTAAAGCTAACTTGTAGCAGTAGCGGCCGGGGTCGATCACAGGGAGTCTATGCAAACAAATCTTAATTTCCTTATTTGTTTTAAGTAACCAAAAGGGGGGAATTTTATATATGGAAGGAAAACAAGTATGGAAAGAAAACCAATTATGGAAAATGTTGTAAAAGGAAAGTAGAAAAATCAAATTAAGGAAAGATAACAATACCTCAAAAAATCGTGCAACTGGGTTAGTCTCGGTAAGTTCAATTCAATTAAATCATCAATTTCACTAATAAGTCAAAACAAGTTTAAGCCCGACGTATTCTGGCAACAAAGCAAGAACATGATCCACTATCACAAACATGCAAACGCTAAGTTTGATTCTAGTTTAAACTAATTAATTGGCCGATTAATTAACCTAAACCGCAATGGGATCCAGCCGAGTTAATTTACATGCAACGGGAAACAAACCACAATTACAATTAATTAAATCATTTAGTTCAAGGGACGCATGCGTAAAAACATAACGTTGGCCTATATGCTACTAAGATTTAGCAAGTAAATTTAGAAAGGGCGCGGTCAAGGTTGTCAATCTTTCCTACCACGATCTAAACTTATAGAAAAAGAACTAAAATCACATAAACATGCTTTGATGATTCAAACAAGAAATTTCATTAAAAGAATATGAACTTACTTTTGACTTACTGGTTACATGAATGAAGAGCTTAGCCTCTCATGGAATATGAGCAAGCTTGCTTCTTCATGGAATACATCAAAGAAAGCAATAAAAGCTAAAACTAAGAAGAATGGTGGAAAAGGGGGAGAGAGATGGACTACAAAGTTGTAGTGAATTGTGTATTGAGGGATGATTCTAAACCTACACCAAAGGCCTCTATTTATAGGGATTCTTGGCCTTCAATTCGTGGTAAATTGATGCTAAATTGGGTCTTCAAATATGGGAAAAATTCCAGCCAAATTTGGAAAATTTCAATTCTGGAAACTGCCTAGCGTCACGACGCTGTGCCTTCAATTTTGGAAAATATTTCTTGGATTGCTTTAGCGTCGCGACACTGTTGAGCAAGCGTCTCGACTCTGTATGACAAGCGTCTCGACGCTGATGAGGCTCCAAGGGCAGAATTGTCATTTTATGCTCCGGTTTCGCTCGTTTAAGCCCCGAATTGCTTCCAAAGCTCCGGTGAGGACCTATAGACATATTATACTCATTTTAAAGCATTTTTCACAAGGAATTTAACTAAGATAAGCAAATTGGGAGATTCTAAGTGTATAACAAATTGGTCTTATCATTTACCATTTGAGGTAATGTGTGACGCGAGTGATGTTGCAGTAGGTGCCATGCTGGGGCAAAAGCAGGGCAAATTTATCCATCCTATCTACTATGCAAGCAGGGTTTTAAATGAGACACAAGTCAACTATACAACAACTGAAAAGGAGTTGTTAGCAGTTGTGTTTGCCTTTGAGAAGTTTCAGCCATATTTGATTGGATCCAAAGTCACGATCTTCACTGATCATGCAGCAATAAGGTTCTTAATGTCTAAGAAAGATGCAAAGCCTAGATTGATTCGTTGGGTTTTATTATTGCAGGAATTCGACTTGGAGATAAAGGACAAGAAGGGATCAGAAAATGTCATTGCAGATCATTTATCTCGTCTTGATCCAACATCATCTTTGTTGAAGCAATCTCCCATTTCAGATTCTTTTCCAAATGAACAGCTCTTTGCTGTCGAGGTAAAGGTAGTCAAGGATATTCCTTGGTATGCTGATATTGCCAACTTTCTGGTAAAAGGAGTCACTCCTATTGATATCGATTGGAGGCAGATGAAAAAGTTTAAGCATGATGTGAAGTATTTCTATTAGGATGAGCCATTTATGTATAAGCAATGCTCTGATGGTATTATTCGTAGGTGTGTTTCGGGTGAGAACGCAAAGGAAATCCTGGAGCAATGTCACTCTTCGCCGTATGGAGGCCATTTCAACGGTCAGAGGACAGCTATGAGGATTTTGCATTGTGGATTCTTCTGGCCTTCCTTATTTAAGGATGCCCACTGGTTCTACAAGCAATGTGATGCTTGCCAAAGGAGAGGAAATTTGGGACCTAGAGATGAAATGCCTCTAACTTACATCTTGGAAGTGGAATTATTCGATGTGTGGGGTATTGATTTTATGGGGCCATTTCCCCCTTCTAATGGTAATATTTTTATCTTATTGGCAGTTGATTACGTGTCCAAGTGGGTGGAGGCCATTGCATGCCATCAGAATGACGCAAATACAGTATCAAAGTTTCTCCAATCGCACATTTTTGTGCGGTTTGGGACACCTAGAGCTCTAGTGAGTGATGAGGGTACACATTTTGTGAACAATATCTTAACTAAGCTTTTAGCTAAGTATGGAATTTAACATAGGATAGCTACCCCATATCACCCACAGGCAAATGGTCAAGCTGAGATTAACAATAGGGAAATTAAATCTATGCTAGAAAAAGTAGTCCATCCATCTAGGAAGAATTGGTCTTTTAGGTTGGATGAGGCTCTTTGGGCTTATAGGATAGCCTATAAGACTCCTCTAGGTATGTCTCCCTATAGGTTAGTATATGGGAAAGCTTGCCATTTACCGTTAGAGCTTGAGCATAAAACGTTTTTGGCTTTGAAAAAATTAAATTTTGATCTGAGTCGTGCAGGGGCAATTAGAATGCTGCAGCTTAACGAGCTAGAGGAATTTCTCCAATTTTCTTATGAAAATACGAAAATGTATAAAGAAAAGACTAAGCAGTGGCATGATAAAAAAATTAAGCCTAAAGAGTTTGTTAAAGGCCAGAGGGTTTTGCTTTATAACTCTAGATTAAAATTGTTTCCTGGGAAATTAAAATCCAAGTGGTCGGGTCCATTTGTTGTGATGGAAGTTTTTCCCCATGGAGCAATTACTTTGTAGGATGAAAAAGATGGGAGAGTGTTCAAAGTTAATGGACAACGTGTGAAACATTATTGGGGAGAGGAGTTCCAGTCGAAATATCCTTTCCTAAAGTTGGTTGATGAATGAGAGAGCGAGACATTTGCGGGAGCATTTCACAAAGCAATAATTTGAGCTCCTAGTGGTTGTTTTCATTTTATTTCTCATTGATTTGGTTTGATTTTAATTTGAATTATTTTAGATTTGGTTTGTTTAAATCTTGCATCATTTATTTTAATTCGTTGTTATTTTTAATTCAGTAGATTTTGTTTTTGAGTATTTTTATTATTTTTGTTAAGTTTAGTTTTTATTTATTCCGATTAGATTTAGTTCGATTTTATTTTAGTTTTTATTTTTGGTTATTTAAATTTCTATTTAGGTGTTAGATAAAGTTTTTCCTGATTTATTTGGCTTCGAATAAAAGAGATTTGATTTAAGCGGTTAATTTAAAATTCCTGATTTGATTTTTTTGATTTGAATTTGAATTCTTCTGTATCCAAGATTCTTCTAGAAGGTAATCTTTGTTGAGAAGGTTGTTGCGGCAATTTTATGGCTGAATCAAATATTTTTTCCGAATAGGAAGGGTTTTGTTGTGGATTAATTATTTTTACCGTTTGATTTAAAATTTGTCGTGTGCAGGTAAATTGCAATTAGAATTTTGATGCTACCACGTGTCGCGCAGGGGAAATCCAAGGGCGTAGTCATTAGACAATGCATCATCATTTACCATGGGTCGTTTGAACTTCAGATTTTACCGTTTGATGGTTTTAATTCTACTAAATTGCATATGATTTAAAAACGGTAATATTATTTAATGAAGAGCAAAATCTTTCGGTTAGGATTCCTTTTACTAAAGCCCTATTTATTCACAGCCTTCGGTAAGTTTTTATTCACTTTATCTTCTCGCTTTCATCCCTTGCCGTTTTTGTTTGTCCTTTTACCTTGGTTTACTGGAAACACCTTTGAGTCTCCAATGGCGAAAACAAGAGGAAGAAAGGAAAGTGACAATGAGGAAGAAGAAGTACCAGTTACCCTTGAGGTACAAAAGACGAAGGCGAAGAAAAAGAAAAAGTCGGAGGAAAAAGAAGCTAAAAGAAGAAGGAAGCAACAAAGGACTGATGATCAAGAAATTGTACAGAAAGTAGTGGAAAATATTGCTGCCGAGGTAGTTGAGGAAGAAAATCCGAAGGAACCTAAAGGACAAAACCCTAAACAGACTGACCCGATAGTCGAGGATACGCAAGAAGTTCAAGAAAAACAGACAGATGATGCGCAAGAAGAACAGACAGAGGTTGTGCAGGAAAAAGGCAATGAGTAGGAGGCGCAAGAGCAAAAGGCTCGAGTCGAGGTTATTATGCCGGAGGTACCCCGTCGTCGCCGTCGGAAGCAGAAAGCCGGTCAAGTTAAGGTGGTCCGGACTGATACTCTCTCGCCGCCGACAACTGATTCTGAGAGAGAGAATGTAGAGAGAGAAGAACAGGAGAAAAAGGAGGCCGAAGACAAAGCAAGAAAGGAAGCAGAGAAAAAAGCGGAGGAAGACAAGGGAAGACAAGGGCAAAGGTATTGCTGAAGCATCGCCAGAACCTGAAGATAGTGAAACAGAGGAGCCACGGTTACCGTACAATCGCTTCATCAACAATCTTGCCAGAGCAAAGTATGTTGAGATGCAAAGAAAAGACTTTTTGTTTGAACGAGGATTTGGCGATGATTTGCAACGGTTCTTAAGGACTGGAATAGCGAACCATGGTTGGAGTCAGTTCAGCGCAAAGCTGGAGCCGATCAATTCCAACATTGTTCGAGAGTTTTATAAAAATATTGACGATCAAGAGGGATTTTAGGCTATCGTCCGAGGAGTGCCCGTTGACTGGAGCCCATGAGCTATCAATTCTTTATTCAACCTCCAGGACTTTTCGCACGCAAGCTTCAAGATGGTGGTAGCACCGTCGAATGATCAGTTAAATGCGGCTGTTCGAGAAGTTGGCAACGAGGGGGCTCAGTGGAGACTGTCGAAGACAGAAAAGCGTACATTTCAAGCTACCTATTTGAAAAGCGAGGCCAATACGTGGATGGGCTTCATCAAGCTACGCTTACTGCCGACAACTCATGATTCAACGGTGTCTCGGGACCGGGTATTGCTTGTTTTTGTTATTCTTCGTTTGATGAGTATTGATGTGGACAAAATCATTTCTTCTGAGATTTATGACTGCTGGCGGAAGAAGGTAGGGAAGCTGTTTTTCCCCAACACTATCACAATGTTATGCCCAAGGGCAGGGGTTCCAATGAATGCGGATGATGTTACTCTTATAGACAAGGGAATAATTGACACACCAAATTTGGTCAGGCTTCAAAGGACACAGGAAGCACGCCAAGGAGGTTTGGTGTGCGACATCCATCAAATGCAGGAGCAATTACAGATGCATTCCAGCAGGATGGAGTTTGCTGAAAGGCAATTCCAAACCTTCTGGAATTATGTGAAGAGAAGGGATGCCGCACTATGGGGGGCCCTACAATCTAATTTTTCAAAACCATATCCGACCTTCCCGATATTCCCTGATGATCTGTTGAATCCGTGGATCCCGCCGCCGCCTGTCGAGAGAGAAGGAGATGAAGAAGAAGATCTTGGTCAGGAAGACTGCAGAAATTCGGTCGCGTAGTTATTTTGATGAAATATTTTTGTTGCTCGTGCATTTCTGACCACTTCTTTTTCTGTTTTTCTGTTTTTGTTGCTTGTCTTTGCTTGTTTTTAATTTCTCTGCTGCTGGATCACCAAAAAAAATATATATATCTGCGAATGTAATTTCCTTCTTTTTCTTTTTAATGAAATTTCCAATAGTATTTCTGTTCTATGGCACTGAATAATTCTAACTTAACTAATTTTCTTTTGAATTTTTGAAGCGCGAACTAGTTTAGCTTAATTAGATCAACGTATTCTGATCTCCAGAAACCTTTTTCTTGAGCATTTCTTCTAGCCTGGTCGTTGCTGCGGCAAGAAGATTTTGAGGTAGTGTCGATTTATTTGATCCACATTAAGCTTACTTCTAGTCCCATGCTTAGTTTAAAAATTCAGATAGAAAAATTTAAGTTTAGGGGTACAATTCATATAATTAATGATTCATTGAGGACAATGAATAATTCAAGTTTGGGGGACTTTTTGCTACTCCAATTGTTTTGCTCGAACATTCCTCTCCTTCATTGAAAAAAAAAATTTGCTAGGTTATTGAGTAACCAGGGACATTTGTGATACCAACAGTTTGTCTTTGCGTCAAAAGATAACCTAGGAAATATGAAAAAATGAGAAAATTTTATTTTCTGAAAAAAAAAAATCGTTTGTTAAAAATTTTGCTGAGAAAATTCATAAAGCAAAAGTTTTGAAGGATGAATGATAATCCAGCAGTTTTTCTGTTTCCCACGACTTAGGTGAGCTTCATCATAAAATGTCGCCATTCTGAGGAGCAAGGGATAGAATAACTAAGGATTTTTTAGCTTTACAATGAGAATTTAGCCTAGTTGGTGATGAGTTCGAGGAAAGGGTATACAACGCCATAAAGTGGGTTATCCCATGCTTAAGAGCTTATGACTGTAGGGCTGCTCTAAGTCTGAAAAACTAAAATATAAACCCCTTAAAAATGTGTTTTAATATGTCTGGTAATAGAGCTAGGGTGTGGCAAGTTCTTAGAATTGAGTTAAAAGTGGTGATTATTTGTCCATGCCGGAAGAATTATATTGCTGCAGCAGTCCTTGGTTTTGCAAAATGCTCAGGTAAAGGTTGAAGGTAGTGTTGGATTATCTGTTTTGATTAAGCTATGCTTTGTCTAACGTTTTGAATTCTTAAGGGAAGGTTGGTTAGTATTGCTCGGGACGCACAATAGTTCAAGTTTCGGGGTGTGATAACTCTCCAAAAGGGAGTTATTTAGGCCTTAATTCTATAGTGTTTTGTGTGTCATTTGTTCTAATTAGGGTTCCTTTTAGATTATTATTGCATGTTCTAACCCATTTGGAAGAATGGATGCTTTGGAAGTTATTTTGTGCAGAATATATTGTTGAGCGACTTGAGGGAGCAAAATCTGCGATCCAGCAAAACAGGGAGCAAAACTGTCACGTCACAGCTCGTTATCCATTTTAATGAACTGAAGTTAGTTAAGCTATTCTCAGATTTAAGAAGCAAGGAGAGCCATCCAGGTGTGTAGGTCAACCTAATTCAAGCATGTCTTCATTCTATAAAAGGGAAGAGTCGTTCAAGTCAAATTCATTCCACTTTTGGGGAAGAGATCATTTCTCATTTCCATCATTGGGAACCGAATAGAGGAGAAAGATTGGAGACCTTCAGAAGACCATCAATTGCGAAGTTTATTAAGGGAATTAGTATTTTCTTATAATATTTTGTAATTATGGATACACTTACTCAAATTGTAACGTGTGTTGCTATGCACTTTATGAACTAAGTAACTTTACGTGTTGGTTAGGAGTCATGTAATTGTTATGGTTAATCTCTATGCAATATATGTTGATTTGATGCATCTTGATTATTTGTTGTGCTCGTTTATATTTTATGCCCGCTTGGCCAGCCTATATGAATATCACTTCCTAGTTTCAGGGATGATTTAGGGAGTGTGTGGCATTTAATCACACTAAAACATTGTGTATTGGTGAACGCCAGTGGCTAAGCTAGGGATAGCCAGTTGCCTTGTGCTTGATCGGTAGTGCGTCATTGGAGTTGAAACACATTCTAAAAAATTCGGAGTTCCAGGAGGAATCTGCTAATAAGACTACAAGAGTTTTGCATTGTCAATAATATTGCTAAAACATCTTTTAAAACAATTACTAAATCCTGACCAGCGCCTGTTTCTAATCTATCTGTTTTATTTGTTTACTTTCTGTTCCATCATTTCTTTTGCTTCAGTATTCTATAAATACCAATCATTTTTACTACTTTTGAAACCATTAAAGAGTTGCACAAAATAGATAAAGTGAGAGCTAATTCAGACCTTGGATTCGATAAATACTTATTACTTGCTGCGGATTGTGTATGCTTGCACAAGTGTTCTAGAGTTTAATTTCATCTTATTTTTACTCACTCTGGGAACCCAACATTGCCCGTTGCATGTAAATTAACTCGGCTAGATCCCATTGCGGTTTAGGTTAATTAATCGGCCAATTAATTAGTTTAAGCTAGAATCAAACTTAGCGTTTGCATGTTTGTGATAGTGGATCATGATTCTCGGTTTGTTGCTGGAATACGCCGAGCTTAAACTTGTTTTGACTTATTAGTGAAATTGATGATTTAATTGAATTGAACTTACCATGACTAACCCGGTTGCATGATTTTTAAGGTATTGATCTCTTACCTAAATTCAATTCTCTTACTTTCCTCTTTTTTTATTTTCAATATTTGGTTTTCTTTCCTTGTTAACTTTCTTTCCATATATAAAAACCCGCCTTTTTGGTTAAATAAAAACGATTAAGGAATTAAAGATGTGTTTGCATAGACTCCCTGTGATTGACCTTGGCCGCTACTGCTACAAGTTAGCTTTAGAGGTTGAGGATTATAAATTTATTTGATAAGAGACCCCGACAATCTCTTCCATCGAATTGGCGCCATTGCTGGGGAGACTTCGACAAATTTTTCTTTCCTTTTTTGTTTTCATTTGACTTTTCTACTTTTTGTCTACAGTTTATGCAAACCCGTACTTCACAGGATAGAGAATTTCTGTTTTGTCCTGACATCACGAGGGAAGAACGAAGACTTCGAAGTGAGGCAAAAAGGGAGGAAGTCATCGAACCACAAGCGATGGCCGAGCAAACATTGAAACAACTCGCGGCCCCAAATTTGAACCAACAACCACTTTGCATCACTTATCTCGAGACCGAAGGTGCTTTTGAATTGAAATCTGGACTAATCCATTTTTTGCCTATTTTCAGGGGAAGCGCGGGGGAAGATCCACACAAGCACTTAAAGGAATTCTACATCGTTTGCACGGGAATGAAGCCCAACGGTGTAACTGACGAACAAATAAGTTTACGTGCTTTTCCTTTTTCTTTAAAAGATATGGCAAAAGATTGGTTATATTTTCTTCCTAGTGGTTCAATCAATACTTGGGCTGACATGAAAAAAATATTTTTCGAAATTTTTTTCCTGTAAGTAGGGCCGCCAATCTTCGTAAAGAAATTTACGGTATCACTCAAATTGCCGATGAAACTCTTTACAAATATTGGGAACGTTTTAAAAGATTATGTGCTAGTTTTCCTCACCATCAAATAGCCGATCAATTGCTAATTCAATATGTCTATGAAGGTTTACTTCCCACAGATCGAGGCATCATCGATGCAGCTAGTGGAGGAGCATTGGTGAACAAAACTGTAGCAGAGGCCCGAGCACTCATATCTTCCATGGCCGAAAATTCTCAACAATTTGGAACACGTGTTCCCGGTCTATTACCAAAAGTAGCAGCAGTGAATGAGGTAAGTAGTCTTGATTCAAAAATGTCTGAACTTATTGATCTTGTTAAACAACTTGTGACAGGACAAATTACTAAGGAAAAAGTTTGTGGAATTTGTTCAATCCAAGGCCAGCACACTGATTCCTGTCCACAGTTGCAAGAAGGCCAAACTGCAGAAGTCAACGCAATAGGAGGGTATGCAAATCAGAATGGCCAAGATAGGAAGTACGATCCATATTCCAACATTTACAATCTGGGATGGAGGGACCACCCTAACTTTAGCTATGGCCAAAACAACAATCAGAAACAGAACTTTGGAGGGCAATCTCAGGTATGTCTCTTAAAGATATGATTAAGTCTTTAGTCGAATCTACTTCTAAGTTTCAACAGGAGACTGAGGCCGGTATGCAAAATATGGGAAATCAAATTACACAATTGGCCACTTCCATAAGTAGATTGGAGGTCCAATATGGAAAGTTGTCTGCCCAACCAAAAATTCCAGAAAAGGAAGGTCTAAACGCAATCACACTTAGGAGTGGAGCCACCTTGAAGCCACCTCCAATTCCTTCCAAAAATATCAAAGAAAAAACTAATAAGGTAAGTTCTGAACCCTCTGTTGTTTTTTATTACACTGAGCCTGCTCCCTTTCCTTCTAGATTAATCTAGTCTAATAAGAAAAAGGAGGAAGAGGACAAGGATGCCTTAGAAGTATTCAGGAAAGTTTCAGTCAACATTCCACTCTTGGAGGCCGTTCAACAATTATCAAGGTATGCCAAATTTTTGAAAAGATGGTGTACCAAAAAGAAAGTCTCCAACAAAAAGGTTAGTGAAAATCTTTCCATGCTTGCTTTCAAACCTTTGCCTGAAAAATGCTTAGATCTAGGTATGTTTTCCTTACCTTGCATGATAGGACATCACCATGTTAAACATGCCATGCTAGACTTAGGAGCTTCAATCAATGTTATGCCTATGTCTCTAAATCATGAGTTAGGATTGTCTAATTTGCATGAGACTAGTGTAATAATTCAATTAGTTGATAGATCTAGCATTACCCCTTTAGGTATCTGTGAGAATGTCCTTATTAAAGTAGAGGATTTTGTCTTTCCTGTTGACTTCTATATTCTTGATATGCCTGCACCATGTAAATCTACTTCTGCCTCTATTATTTTGGGCCGCCCTTTCACGAAAACGGCCAAGTTAAACATTAATGTAGATTCAGGAGTTGTTATAGTAGGATTTAAAGGAAATACAATGAAATTTAGGGTAGTTGGTAATAACCCTCATTCCTCAACTAATATAAGCACCGTTATTTCTGACCATGTTGATCATGTTTCTTTTGATGCTGAATCCTTTGGAAGTTGTGCACCATTTGTCTACAACAGTGAAGATGACAGCCCGGGTTGATTGGTTCAAACCTGTCGAGCATAACAACGTTAAAAAATTGCGCTTACCTTTCGGTCTATGCAATGCGCCAGCAACATTTCAACAGTGTACGCTAGCCATTTTTTTTTTATATGATTGAGTCCACTGTTAAGGTATTTATGGACGATTTTTTAGTTTTTGGAGGGTTTTTTCAGCATTGTTTGAATATTTTAGGAAAAATGCCAAAGAGATGTGAGGATACCCATCTAGTTCTTAGTTGGGAGGAATGCCACTTCATGGTGAAGGAGGACATTGTGTTAGGTCATAAAATTTCAAAGAAAGGTCTAGAAGTTGATAGAGCAAAAATAGAAGTTATTGAGAAATTAGAACCATCGAATCCAGTCGAAGGGATTCGAAGCTTTTTAGGCCATGCTGGATTTTATAGAAGATTCATAAAGGATTTTTCTAACATTAGTAAACTTCTTTGTAAATTTTTGTGTGTTGACAATGTTTTTGACTTTGATGCAGATTATAGGAAGGCTTTTGAGACCTTAAAGGCAACTTTGATCTCAGTGCCCATCCTTTGTCCACCCAACTGAAGTTTGCCAATCGAGGTGATGTGTGACGCCAGTGATGTGGCAGTAGGTGCAATGCTGGGGCAAAAGCAGGGCAAAGTTATCCATCCTATTTATTATGCAAGCAGTGTTTGGATTGAGACACAAACCAATTATACAACTACTGAAAACAAGTTGATAGCGATTGTGTTTGCCTTCGAGAAATTCTGCCAGTATTTAGTTGGATCCAAAGTCACGGTGTTTACGAATCATGCAGCAATAAGGTACTTAATGTCTAAGAAATATGCGAATTATAGATTTATTTGTTGGGTTCTATTATTGCAGGAGTTCGACGTAGAGATAAAGGACAAGAAGGGATCGGAAAATGTTATTGCAAATCATCTGTCTCGTCTTGATCCATCATCATCTTTGCTCGAGTAATCTGTTATCTCAGACTCATTTCCAGACGAGCAGCTTTTTGTTGTTGAGGTAAAGGTAGTGCATAGTACTCCTTGGTACGTGGATATAGCTAATTTTCTAGTAAAGAGAGTTACTCCTATTAATATGGATAGGAGGCAAGTGCAAAAGTTTCGGCATGATGCAAAGTTTTTTTTATTGGGATGAGCCATTTATGTATAAACAATGTTCTGATGGTATTATTCCAATATGTGTTTCAAGTGATGAAGCAAAGGAAATCCTGGAGCAATGTCACTCTTCCCCATATGGAGGTCATTTCAGCGGTCAGAGGACAGTTATGAGGATTTTACAATGTGGATTTTTCTGGCCTTCTTTATTTAAGGATGCTCATTGGTTCTACAAGCAATGTGATGCTTGCCAAAGGAGAGGAAATTTAGGACCTAGAGATGAAATGCCTCTTACTTATGTTTTCGAATTAGAATTATTCGATGTATGAGGTATTGATTTTATGGGTCCATTTCCCCCTTCTAACGGTAATGTGTTTATTTTGTTGGCAGTTGACTACGTGTCCAAGTGGGTAGAGGCCATTGCATGCCATTAGAGTGATGCTAAAACGCTGTCGAGGTTCCTTCAATCACACATTTTTGCGCGATTTGGGACACTTAGGGCTCTTGTGAGCGATGAGGGCACGCACTTTGTGAATAATGTGTTAGCTAAGCTTTTAGCTAAATATGGAGTGAAGCATAGAATAGCTACACCTTATCACCCGCAAGCAAATGGTCAAGCTAAAATTAGTAATAGGGAAATTAAATCTATATTAGAGAAAGTAGTCCATCCATCTAGGAAAGATTGGTCTTTTCGGTTAGATGAGGCTCTTTGGGCTTATAGGACAGCTTATAAGACTTCTTTAGGTATGTCTCCCTATAGATTAGTATATGGAAAGGCTTGCCATTTACCGTTAGAACTTGAGCATAAAACATTTTGGGCTTTAAAGAAGTTGAATTTTGATTTAAGTCGTGCAGGTGCAATAAGAATGTTGCAGCTTAATGAGTTAGAGGAGTTTTGTCAGTTTTCTTATGAAAATGTGAAAATGTATAAAGAGAACAAAGGGGTGGCATGATAAGAAGTTAAAACCTAAAGAATTTGTTAAGGGTCAGATAGTCTTGTTGTACAACTCTAACTTAAAACTGTTTCCAGGGAAATTAAAATCTAAATGGTCTGGACCATTTGTTGTGATTGAAGTTTTTCCTCATGGAGCAATTACTTTGAGAGATGAAAAGGATGGGCGAGTGTTTAAGGTTAATGGACAGTGAGTGAAACATTACTGGGGAGAGGAATTTCGTTTGAAATATCCTTCCCTGAAATTGGTTGAAGAATGAGCAAGCAAAGGTTTTGCGGGAGCATTTCATATTGCGATATTTTTAGCTCCTAGTGATTGTTGAGATTTTATGTTGTTGATTTTATTTTATTTTGATTTGAATTATTTTGAATTAGATTCTGTTTATTTTTATTTTATCTGATTTATTTTAATTCGTGGGTATTTTTAATTTTCGTTGATTTTTATTTTCGGTTAAATTATTTTAAAGTTTGGCCAATTTGATTTTTAATTTTTCGAATTAATTTTTGTTTAGATTTAGTTGTATTTTTTTATCTTAATTTCCGTTTAGATCAAATTTATAATAATGTATTTTCTAATTTATTCGACAAAATAAGATTTGATTTGATTTTTGGTCGTTTGAATTTTAATTTGAATTTTTCCGGATAAAAGATTCTTCTAGCAGAATCAATTTTGAAGATCAGTTTGTTTTTGCAATCTTTTCGTTAGGATCAAAATATTTTGTCAGATTATAACCGGATTTGTTGTGAATTAAATACTTTTAGCATTTGGAATTTAATTTTTCCGTGGGCAGGTAAAACGCGTGGAGCATCTGGCGTTTCCACGTGTCGCATAGTGTGAATCCAATGGCCTAGCCGTTAGCCAGCACATCAGGCATTTAACATGGGGCAAATTTTACCATTTATGGGGATTTAATCTTCGTGAATACATACAAGATTAAACGGTAATTTTATTTAATAAGCGGCAAATCTTTTCAGTTAGGATTCTTAAATACAAAGCCCAGATACGCTTTCTTTTCACTTCATCTTCCGTCTTCGATTTTCTTTCTGTGAGTGTGAAATTTCTTTGAACTCCCAAATGGCAAGAACGAGAGGTAGAAGAGAAAGGGAAGTTGAGGAGGAAGAGGTGTCGGTTACGCCTGAAGCACCGAAAAAGAAAGCGAAGAGAAGAAGAACACCTGAGGAAAGAGAAGCCAACCGATTAAGAAGGCAACAACAGGCTGAGGTCATAGAGGTTCTGCAAAAAGTAATCGAGGATGTTGCAGAGGAAGTGGCTGGGGAAGAGCAACCAGTAGGTCCTAAAGAAGGAAAAGGTCCGGAAGAAGGGGAACAACCAGTCGAAACTCAGCAAGAAATACAAGATAAGCGAGGAGAAGATGTGCCAGAGCAAGGGGATCGTCAACCAGAGGTTCAAGAAAGACAGGAAGTGGCGCAGGAGGAGGTAGCGTTGGATCAGCCATCAGGACGTCGCCGCCGCAAGCAAAAGGCAGGGCGAATCAAGAGGGTCCGGACGGACACCCCATCTCCACCCACCACTAAGTCGGAGAAGGAAAACACAGAGGTAGAAGTGCAGGAGACTGAGAAAGAGAATCAATAGAAGGAAGAAATTGAAAAGAAAGCTGAAGAAGAAAGAGGCAAAGGAGTTACCGAAGCAACAACTGAAATAGCGGAAGAAGAGAATGAGGGACAACGATTGCCATACGAACGCTTCGTCAACAACATTGCCAGAGCAAAATACTTGGAGATGCTGAAGAGGGATTTTCTTTTTGAAAGAGGATTTGAAGATGACCTACCACACTTTTTAAGAGTCGGGATCACAAATCACAGATGGGATCAATTCTGTGCTAAGTCAGAGCCAGTCAACTCAAATTTAGTTCGCGAATTCTATGCAAAAATTGATGAAGAAGAGGGCTTTCAGGCAATTGTTCGAGGAGTCGCAGTGGATTGGAGCCCAGGTGCGATCAATTCCTTATTCAACCTTCAAGATTTCCCACATGCCGGATATAATGAGATGGCGACAACGCCATCTAAGGAGCAGCTGAATGCGGCTATTAGGAAAGTAGGAATAGAAGGGGCCCAATGGCGGTTGTCGAAGACGAAGAAGCGAACTTTTCAAGCTGCTTATTTGAAGAGTGAAGCGAACACATGGCTGAGCTTCGTTAAGTTGCGTCTTCTACGGACAACCTATGACTCCACTGTCTCCTGTGATCGGGTTCTCTTGGTTTTTGCTATTATGAGGTCCGTAAGTATTGAAGTCGGCAAAATAATTTCCAGTGAGATTCACACTTGCTGGAGGAAAAAGGTGGGTAAGCTCTTTTTCCTGAACACAATAACTATGTTGTGTTAAAGAGCTGGGGTTCCTGCGAGTAGAAAAGATGTTATTCTTATGGACAAGGGAATAATAGACACGCCGAACCTGACAAGGCTTCAAAGGACTCAAGAAGCACGCCAAGACGGTTTGGTGTGTGGCATCCACCAAATTCAAGAACAACTGCAACTGCATTCCAGCAGAATGGAGTATGCCGAAAGGAAATCCCAAACGTATTGGAACTATGTTAAGTGAAGGGATGCCACACTGATGACCGCAAAGTGCACGGGCCGCAAGTAATAATAAAACGGAAAGTATTCCGAGTATCGAATCCACAAGGAGGAAGTACGATCATTTAAGCAAAGCAATTAATATTGATCACCAAAAATTCTAGTGTCGAATATTATTTAGGGACCTATTCATGATGCTAAAACAAATTAAAAATTAAAGTAATTAAAGAAATTTAAACGATCAATCGAAAAATAAAAATGTGGAGAAAGAATCGAGCGAGAAACGGGGTCTTGAAAATCAGAATATAGCTAATTAATAATTATAATTAACCTATCTCATTGTCCGACTAATTATAATCCTAGAATCTTCGTCTATCACATAGGTTCTCCTGTCGGTCTCCCCTAATTGTAATTAACTCATATTAATAACCTAAGTGTCCTTAGCGCTATTAAATTCGTTAATTAATATGCTCTAATTCATTATCGGAATCTAAGTCTAACCAACTAATCTCGCTGTCACTACGAGCAATTAAACTTAGTTGCATTGATTATGATCTATCCTAATTTCTCTCCGTCGAGTTTCCATTAGGAATCAATTCAATATATAATTGGCCAGATCATATAAAGCATTACGAACATCCATACAAATAACTAGTAAATGGACAAGAGATAGGTAATCATAATAACAATTAACTATGAACTTTCATTTCAAGACCCCAATATGGGTTTAGGTATACGTGGTCAAAAATTCCAACATGTACATAATATAAAGCATGAATTGGAGCAAAATAAGAGTAAGGAAAGTGATCGTTGAGAACCCCGTCGCTTGCGCTTGGAGTCCCTTCGAACCATGCTCCAAGCCTCCTAAGTTGCTCGCTACAAAGCTTCCAACAAAATTCTCACACTCCACCCTCAAAAAGGCTAAAAAGCCTTGAAAGAATGCTAAAAGGGAGGAAAGGAAAGTAATGGAAGAATGATGGATGATTGACTGATGCTAAAATGGGGAGCCAAGGGGCGCCTTTTATAGGCCCGGAAATGGGACAGCGTCGCGACGATGTGACGTCACTCAACTTGCTTGGCAAGAAATGGGACAGCGTCGTGACACTGTCCTCCAAGCGTCGCGACGCTACGACGATTCCAGAACCATCTTGAGCGGGGATTGGGCTGATTCTTCGGTTTTCTTCAATCCTTCTTGGCCCAATACATATCATGACAAATCTTGGGCTACCTCCTTGACCCATCCTTGGAATCATGGCTTGATTTACTCATTTTTTGGCCTTTTTACTCAATAATACCATAAATTGCTCCTAGGGACAAAATAATGAAATTAATTAAATTTTCTATATAAAAACACAATAAAAGCATATAAAAGCCTATTAATTTAGGACTAAAATAGCGGCATTTCTGCCCGCTATCACACCCCCAAACTTAAGCTTTTGCTAGTCCCGAGCAAAATAAATTATAAAGATGCATGAAATAGAATCAATCAAGCCTCAATGATTTTAGAACTCTCAAGCAAATTTGGAAAACATGTAAGTGGAATAAGCAAGCACCGCATACTCGTGAAGAAATCTTCAAGAATTTGAACTTGAATTTTAACGAATAGCATGCTCAAGACTTATCTAATGATTCTTTTACTAACCTAGATTAGTCATATGGCTCTCTCCATTTGTTTTCCCCCTACACTGGCTAAGAGTCCCTAATAGGTCGAAGTTCTACTATCATGCAAATAAAGAAACTAGCGTGCCTGATATTTTTCTTTTTCAGGGGGAAGCCAAACTCACAAATATTTTTCTCTTTTTCTTTTTCTTTTGCTTTCCCCCCCCCCCCCAAACTTGCATTTTTTTAAATCTAGTCTTTTTTCTTCTATGCAAGCAAACATTTTATTTTCAACAGATATTTCTTTTTTTTTCTCTCTTTTCTCTTGTTGCTTTTTCTCTCAACAGGCATAACATTTTTTCACCTAGTTCTTAAAACAGTTAAGCATGAACTCCTAAAATTAGAAAGTAAGCCTATCAGAGTGACAACAAACTTATAAAAACCATAATAAAAAACTAGATTTTCAAAGATTTTCAAAAGATAAGTCTATTGCATGATTTATACATTAAAACTAAGTAACAAATTTTTCAAAATTTCACATTTTCTGCTATGCTTCCAGATCCCACAACATATAAACCATATCCCCCAAAACTTCTAAAATCAAATCCTCAGCTATCATTGTTATCTACTCATGCATCTAAAAGAATTTAATCATGCTCATCATAGCGAAAGCCTCCCCCCAAACTTAAACTAAACATTGTCCCCAATGTTTAAAAATAATAAAACATAAAGAGGGATACTGAGACTTCCCTGAATCAGGAGAAAATCATCCTCATCCTTTGGGCCGAAAAATTGGAGCTTTGGGACTTGCTAAGGTGATCCTGCAAAAACAAAATTGGATCACGAAGCAAGGGAAATTATTTACCACAAAACTAATTAAACTTTAATTTTTGCGTTGCCTCCCAAGCAACGCTTTCTTTAACGTCTTTAGCTAGACGAGGCTCGGTACGCTCATGGAGGCTCAAAATAAAAATTCTTGTCATCCTCCAGGCTTTGAAGAAAATCTTGTACTGAATTACATACTGCAAACAGGGGAGAAAAAAAACTTTCCCCTAGCCTGTCACCACTAAACAGATTATCATAGTAACAAGCCAGGAAATATGTGACAGCATCAAATCTTTTCTCTAAATCTCTATTTTCGAACCAATTATTTACAGAGTCATCTAGCGTCATTATATCAACTGGTCTTGGATCTAAAGATGGCCTATCCACTAAACCTATCCATTCATTATATGTTATCTCTATATTCTCATGCTCCTGAGACTCAGTATTCATAAAAGATTCAACAAGGCTATCATATGACTCGTCATCATCAGAATCAAAGAATTCAACAATATCAGGGTCAGATTCTATACTATCAACACTATCTGGACCTGAATCAAAACTATCAACAATTTCAGGATCAAATTCAATATTTTCAGCCAAGTTAGGGTCAGACTCAATGTTTTCATCTATCAAATAATCCTCTAAATTCAATGCAGGTAACTCATGTATTGCAAGCATTTCCATGTCATTCACAAATGCAGGCATTTCAATGTCATTCATTAACTCATTTTCAAATAAAGAATCATCAAAGAATGCATCAAGATTTAAATCCACATCATCCATAGGTGCTTCCCCTAGCCCTAAGCCTAGATTAAAGTCTTCCTCTTCATCATCATCAGTCAATAATTCTGGACCAATCAAAAAACAGGTATGCAAACTACACACAGACTCATCATGTCTAAAAATACTGAAAAACGACCTTTTCATCATCAACATTCAAGGTTAACTTACCAGTGTGAACACTGATCTCGGCTTTACCTGTAGCTAGGAAAGGTCTATCCAAGATAATGGGCACTTCTTTATCCTCTTGCATGTCTAGCACCATGAAGTCCACTAGGAAGATAAACTTATTGACCTTCACCAACACATCCTCCACTATACCCATAGGTTGGGTAAATGATCTATCAGCCAGTTGATGGGTAATATCGGTGTCTTTCAAACCTGAAAGTTTGATCTTCCTGTACAAAGAGTAGGGCCTTAAATTTATACTTGCTCCTAAATCACATAGAGCCCTATCAAAAGACACCTTTCTTATAACACATGGAACAGTGAAACTCCCTGGGTTCTTTTGTTTTAATGGCATCTTTCTTGAAACAATGGTGCTACTATTCTCAGATGACCTAAAGACTTATTTCTTAGACAAAATTTTCTTCCTAGACATCATCTCTTTCATGAACTTTCCATAATTAGGCATGTTATAGAGAGAATCAACTAAAGGAATATTCACATAAAGCTTTTTCAACATTTCTAAAATTTTTTGAAATTGATCATCAAATTTAACATCCTTAAATCTTTGAGGAAAGGGTAACTCCCTGTAATTGAAGGTTGGACATTCGCCCCTCCTTTTGGGTGGGCTGATGTGCGACCCTCTGTCGTGGTGGTTGCACGGAACTACTTCCTCCTCGTCCATTTTCTCTGTCAGGCTTTTCATCCTACTTTTTCTTCTCTTTTCCTGCAAAATGGTTAGTACAATTAAAATTTAAATCACAAGAGCTAGGAGGAATTTGGGACCTTTTTGTGGAGGCTTTTTGTGCCTCAGCCCGTTCATCTTCATCCTTGCTCGTCTTTTCTTCTTTCTTCAGCTTCCTCTCTTCATTTGAGCGGTCCTCCAGTTTTCTACCACTTCGAAATGTCACCATTTTGCACTGCTCTCTAGGATTTGTCTCAGTGTCGCTTGGAAACTTGCCCTTCTGAAGGGCGTTTACTACAGAAGCGATCTGTCCTATCTGCACCTCCATGTTCTTGAGAGCCACATCGTGGTTATTCACTACTGACTGGAGGCTTACGTTCAACACTTTTTGCTCTTTAATAAAGAGAGCCACCATTTCCTCAAGGTTGCTTTTCTTCTCTAGAACACTTGTGGAAGCAAACCCCGGTGGTGGTTGTAAATCATTCTTGGTATTGGAGTATGAGAAGTTCTCGTGGTTGCGCAGATTTGAATGATAGAAGTTCGGCAATCTTTGGGTAAACGCTCGATTTCCAATATATTGAACTTCTTTGACATCCTGACTCTCCTTCTTCGAGTATCCTTCTACCAAAGTGGAGATAGACTTGACCACCTCGAAAGAAGTAAGCTTGTTCAACGCGTTCGTCAGTGAAGCCATCTGTGCTTTTAGAGAGCTTGACTCATCGATCTCGTATAAGCAAGCCTTCTTTGATATTGTCCCCCTTTCTGTAGGCCATTGGTAACTGGTTGCCGCCAACTCCTCCAAAATATCCTTTGCCTCAGTCACCGTATTGGATAGAAAGCTTCCACCAACTGATGTATCAAGAACTGTCTTGGTAGAAGAATTCAACCCATTGTAGAACAACTACACTTGAATCCAATTGGGATAGCCATGCTGTGGGCATCTCCTAAGCATCTCTTTGTATCTCTCCCACACCTCATATCTGCTCTTCATCCAACTGTCTGAACGTTCCAATCTCTGTACGGAGCTTTGTGGTCTTTGCTGGCGGGAAAAATTTGGTAAAAAATGCCTGAGCAAACTCGTCCCAAGTACTAATGCTTCCCGGTTCAATTGACTCTAGCCAGTCTTTTGCTTTGTCTTGGAGGGAAAATGGAAATAACCTCAGTCTGATTGCATCGGCCGAAACTCCGTTCATTTTAACTGTTCCGCAAATCTCTAGGAATGATCGGAGATGAGAATGTGGGTCCTCAGAAGGATGTCCCTTGAAAGAATTATCCCTCGCCATCTGAATCAATCCCGTCTTTAATTCGAAGTTGTTCGCTTGAATCTGGGCATATACAATGCTGGAATTCTCAGTTGGGAGAATTGGCTGTAGAAAATCTCTGATTGCTTTGGGAGCGTCGTCTTGCTCTTGGGCCATTATTTCCGTTAATCTTCTTTCTCTACGAATTGCTCTAACTGTCCCGTCAATTTCAAGATCTAGTGAAAACAAATTAACCATGTTATCTCTTCGCATGCAGTAACTCCCAAGCTAATTAGAATTTTAAAAAATAATAATAATATTCACAAATTGAATAAAAGAAAAATATTTACAACCTAAATTAATATTTAGCCCGTTCTTTTTAATGTAAAAAAAAAAAAATTATTTTGCTTAAAAATCTAACCTCCCCGGCAACGGCGGCAAAAAGTTGATGACCGCAAAGTGCACGGGCCACAAGTAATAATAAAATGGAAAGTATTCCGAGTATCGAATCCACAGGGAGGAAGTACGATAATTTAAGCAAAGCAATTAATTTTGATCACCAAAAATTCTAGTCCCGAATATTATTTAGGGACCTATTCATGATGCTAAAACAAATTGAAAATTAAAACAATTAAAGAAATTTAAACGATCAATCAAAAAATAAAAATATGGAGAAAGAATCGAGCGAGAAACGGGGTCTTGAAAATCAGAATATAGCTAATTAATAATTATAATTAACCTATCTCATTGCCCGACTAATTATAATCCTAGAATCTTTGTCTATGACATAGGTTCTCCTGTCGGTCTCCCCTAATTGTAATTAACTCATATTAATAACCTAAGTGTCCTTAGCGATATTAAATTCGTTAATTAATACGCTCTGATTCATTATCGGAATCTAAGTCTAACCAACTAATCTCGCTGTCACTACGAGCAGTTAAACTTAGTTGCATGGATTATGATCTATCGTAATTTCTCCCCGTCGAGTTTCCATTAGGAATGGACAGATCATATAAAGCATTATGAACATCCATACAAATAACTAGTAAATGGACAAGAGATAGGTAATCATAATAACAATTAACTATGAACTTTCATTTCAAGACCCCAATATGGGTTTAGCTATACATGGTAAAAAATTCCAACATGTACATAATATAAAGCATAAATTGGAGCAAAATAAGAGTAAGGAAAGTGACCGTCGAGAACCCCGTTGCTTGCGCTTGGACTCCCTTCGAACCATGCTCCGAGCCTCCTAAGTTGCTCGCTACAAAGCTTCCCACAAAATTCTCACACTCCACCCTTAAAAAGGCTAAAAAGCCTTGAACGAATGCTAAAAGGGAGGAAAGGAAAGGAATGGAAGAATGATGGATGATTGATTGATGCTAAAATGGGGAGCCAAGGGGCGCCTTTTATAGGCCCGCAAATGGGACAGGCTCGCGTCATTGTGACGTCACTCGACTTGCTCGGTAAGAAATGGGACAGCGTCGTGACGCTGTCCTCCAAGAACCATCTTGAGCGCGGAATCTTGGGCTTCCTCCTTGACCCATCCTTGGAATCATGGCTTGATTTACTCATTTTTGGGCCTTTTTACTCCATAATTCCATAAATTGCTCCTAGGGACAAAATAATGAAATTAATTAAGTTTTCTATATAAAAACACAATAAAAGCATATAAAAGCCTATTAGTTTAGGACTAAAATAGCGGCATTTCTACCCGCTATCACACACTTAGGAGGGCCTTGCAATCGAACTTTTCCATGCCAGATCAAGCCTTCCTTTTTTTTCGATGATCTATTAAACCCCTGGATCCCACCACCGCCGATAAAAAGAGAAGGAGAAGAGGATGAAGATGCTAGTCAGGAGGACTAAAAGAAAAAAAAAGAACCGAGCAAGCTTTTATTTTGATAAATTATTTTTGTTGCTCGCGCATTGTCCTAACCAAGGGTTTTCTGCTTTTTATATTTATGCTTTTGATGTTTTTACTTTCTTTCTGTTGGCCTTTCAAAACTTTATCTGATCTTGTAATCATTTTCTCTTACTTTAATGAAATTCAGAAGTTTTATTCTAATCTTGCAATCTAAGTTAACTTTTTTTTTGAATTTTTGAAGCTTGGACTAGTTAGCTTAATTACATCAAGGTGTTATGATCTCCATAAATCTTTTGCTTGAGCATTTCTTCTAGCCTGGTCATCGATGTGGTAAGAAGGTTCGAGGTAGCATTGTCTTATTTTGATCCACCTTAAGCTTAGTCTTAGTCCCACGCTTAGTTTAAAATTCAGATAGAAAAAATTTAAGTTTGGGGGAATAATAATATGTTGCTAAATTCATTAGGGACAATGAATAATTTATGTTTGGGGCACTTTGAGCCACTCGTCTTGTTTTGCTCGAGCATTCCTTTCCTTTATAATAATTTTTTCTAGGTTGTTGAGTAACCAGGGATATCTGTGGCACCTACAGTTTGTCTTTGGGTCAAAAGATGACCTAGGGAATAATGATGAAAAAAATTTTATGCTGAAAAAAAAGTGAAAATTTTGCTGTGAAAATTCATAGAGCAAAACTTTTGAAGGGTGAATGATAATCTGGCCGTTTTCTATCTCTTAGGGCTTAGGTGAGCTTCATCATAACATGTCGCCATTCTGAGAAGCAAAGGATAGATAACGAAAGATTTTTTTGTTTAACAATGATTGTTTAGTCTAGTTGGTGATAAACTTGAGGCAAGAGTATACTGCATCATAAAATGGGTCATCTCATGCTTAAGAGTTTATGACTGTAGGGCTGCTTTAAGTCTGAAGAACGAAAAGATAATTCCCCTAAAAAGTGTGTTAAAATATGTATGATAATATAGTGGAGTTGTGGTAAGTTCTTCGGGTTAAGTTTAAGGTGTTGATTATCTGTACAATGCTCAAAGAATTGTTTTGCTGCAACAATGCGTGGTTTTGCGGGATGCTCAGGTAAAGGTTGAAGGTAGTGTTGGAATATCTGTTTTGATTGAGTTGTGTTATGATCAATGTTTTGAATTTTCAAGAGAGAGTGAGTTAGTATTGCTCGGGACGCGAAATTGTTCAAGTTTGGGGGTATGATAGCTCTCCAAAAGGAAGTTATTTAGGCCTTATTTCTATGATATTTATATGCCATTTGTGCCAAATAGGTGTGTTATTAGATGAATATTATGTGTTTTATCCTATTTAGAAGAATTGATGATTTGGAAGTTATTTTGTAGAGAAAATAATGTTGAGCGACTTGAGGGAGCAAATTTCATGATCCAGCAAAGCACAGAGCAAAACTGGCCACGTGAGTTGCACGTGATTCATTAATGATGTAGCGTTTTCTGAAGCAATCTCGGATCTAGGAAGCTCGGAGAGCCTTCCACGTGTAACCTTTGACCTAATTAGAGTTGACTCCACTCTATAGAAGGAAAGAGTCGTCTCAAGTCAACTGAATTGAAGGAGGAAAGTCTAATTGTTTCCATCTTTGGAGCCGAATAGAGAAGGAACGATTGGAGACTCAAGAAGACCATCAACTACAGATTTCTTCAAGGGAAATTATTCTTTCTTGAAAAAGTTTGTAGTTATGGATGCACGTGAAGAGATTGTAACGTGAGTTGTTTCCAATTCCATGAACTAAAATACTTTAGGTGTTGATTAGGATTATGTAATTGTCATTCTTTAACAATCTAGCAATTGATATTGATTTTGAGCATCTTGATTACTTGTTGTGTTTAATATCATTTTGTGCCCGCCTGACCAGCCGGTATGAATAACTTCTCTTAGTTCAGAGATGATTTAAGGGATGTGTGGCTTGTAATCACACTAGACCATTATGTGTTGGTGAACGCAGGGATAGCCAGTTGCCTAGTGCTCGATCGGTAGAGCGTGATTGGAGTTGAAACACATTCCAAAAGATTCAAAGTTCCGAGAGGATCCTGCTGATAAGACTGCGAGAGTTTGCCTTATCAATATAATTGCTAGAGCATCTTTTTACAATTACAGAAGTCTTAACCAACACGTGTTTCCAATCTGTCTTCTTTATCCATTTACATTTCTACTTTGTTATTTCTTTTGTTCCAGCATTATTTCAAAACCCAGTCATTTTAACAATCTTGAAATCACTAAAAAGGCTAAACAAAATAGGTAAAGTGAAACGGTTGAAAACCTCGTGGATAAGATAAATTACTTATCACTTGTTGTAGACTATGGGCACTTACATAGGTTTCTAGAGTAAATTTATATCTTATTTCTAACCACTCTGGAAGGCACACCCATTGTCTGATGAGTCCTTGATGTTGCACTTCATTGAGGGATTGCCACCTTATGACAAAAAGATGTTGGATATAGCGAGTAGTGGCGATGCGCTTGACAGAACACCGGGTGAGGCTAGGAAGATCATTTCAAGCTTCGCAAATTGTATTTGGTTCCTCGCGTGGCAAGTTCGAGAGGTAAATTCTTCCAATCCTTCGAATAGCCAAACTCCTGAGCAACATCAATAAGGTAAGTCTAATGAGGTTAGTGAGCCTAAGCTTGAGCCTTCTTTATATTTTGAGTCTGATTCGTGGGATTCCCCATGCGTGGTAGGAGAGATGGAAATAGCTGATGAGTTACTTTCAGTTCATTTTAAGCAAAAATCTATCTCCCTTGAGCTTATTGATTTTGAATTGCATGAGTTAGATTTAGTTATTCTGATGGCTGACGAGTCTGTTGCTAAATATAAAGGTGTTTTGATTGATATGTTGGGGATGATGATTGATAATCAGTTTAAATTTTATTATGCTTTGCACTCTCTGTGCAAGTTTAATTTGTTTGTGTAGGAGCTAATCAAAAAGAAGAAAAATAAAAAGGATGCACTAAAAATCAAAGAGATTAATTTCGGATGAAGATCAAGGAGAATGTGGTCGAGCAAACGACCTTAAACATTTTCACTAAATAATTTTACTGTTTTCTGTCTTTTCAATTTTTAGATAGGTTTATTTTTGTTGGTTGCTTTGATTCTTGTTTTGTTTCTTTTAGGATTGACAGTACCAAAAACAAGCCCCTATATTTGTAAGCAAACGTGATCCACCACCTACGTGAGCTCAAATTGAGGGAAGTTTTCTATTTTCCTTATGCATTGTCCAATTTTACATTATCTATTACATTGAGGACAATGTAAACTTTTAGGTTGGGGGTGGGGGATTCTACTTTGTATTGTTGTTGGGCCTTGAGCATCTGTGCGTCAAGCCAGCGTTTGTGCTTAATGTATGTCTTGAAAGTGTTAATATCTAAAAAGCGGAAGCAATTTTGGATCTTAGGCACTTAATTAGTTCAATTTGATCAAACTTTGCATGCTGTCCAAGTTAAGAAAAACAGAGTATGTTTACCAACCTTGAATCAATGGAGAAATTTGTTGGATTTCTTCTTTGTTTTTCTTCACCAACGAGTCACGAACCACCAAAGGATCTTCCTTGCTATCCTAAAGCCTTTAGAACGGATTGTGGGATCCTCAAGTGATGGAATTTGAGAGAGAAAGCTTGAAGAACAAGCAAATGGAGGTGGGTTTTGTGAGTTTACAATTTGGCGGCAATTTCCTATGTTTCAAGCTTAATTTTTTCACCAATCCCGAACATTTCCAAAATTTTATTTTCAATCATGAATCCCTATTCATTTTTTCGGTATTTAAATCATATTTAAATATTAAATACTCACCTACATGGTTTTCATAAAAAAACCTGACGTATCGACAACGCCTATCACCTCTACTTATATTTCTCAATATGGACTTAAAGTAATTCATATTTTATCCATCATATTGTTCCAAAGGTTAGTCTCAAGCTAGCAAGTGGACCTAATGGACCTACAGATCATGGGCTTCAACGGTACGAGGTTAAACTAGCCAAACTCTTTTAAACTAGTTAACCAACATCTGTTAACTACTGAGACACTCCACTATAGCCTAGTAGTTGAACTCCCCTCACTGTAGATATATTTGTGTCCACTCGATGTAACCATGATTAGTAACTCAATCCTTCACAGGTTGTTCGTTACTATAGATAGGTCAAAAGTCCGTTTTACCTCTGTAGCACATCTTAGTTCCTTAAGTCCACTGGTCCTCTAATGAACAATTTTGTTCATGGTCCAACCATTAAACAAGATCCCTCTCGGGCCAATGAGAGGGTGGGGCCCCTTATTAAAGACTTAGATTCAGCACTTAAGGGAACAACCTCTCTACTATCCCTAAATAGGGTAAGAGTGAATTCCGTATTGAATTACTATGTCCCCAGCCATCCATCTAGTGTTATCCCCAAAATGGTAGGATTATTGAACGGAATTTTATGACTACTCTCACCCATGCAGATCAAAGGATAACCGTAAACGAATAGGAGTTCATAGTAAGGTCAGGATTAAGATCGAGTTACTGAAGTCATTCCATGAAATAATCAGTCTTAACAGTAAACGGCGTTATAAAGTAAGAGTGACTTATTTCTCGGTCCAGTCTTGTGTAAACATCTTTTACGCAGGATGCCCCTACTCGCATGACTTTACATGAACGATCCAGGATCACGTCGTTTGCCTTATTCGCAAAGTAGGTCGCATCCATAATGTTACCAGAACAAGGTACCCAACCTTATTCATTTACTATAGACCATTTAGGTTATATACTCGAACTTGATCTCTGTCCATATTCACTATATAGTTCGAATATCTCATGTTATAACCATGGACGTTTCTATTGGATTATAAGTTTTATAAATAAACAATTTCACTGAATAACATCTTTATTTATATAAAGGATTACAAAACTTTAGTTCTAGGACATAAACCCCAACAAACTTCCACTTGGACTAAAACTCAAGTGAGATTACAATATTGTGAGGTAACTTAGCATTATATATCATATGCTAAAAGCTCGTAGTCCTAAATTCTGGAGATGTCCCTCAAACACTTTAGCCGTGAGGGGTTTTGTAAATGGATCAGTCATGTCCTGTTCTGAAGCTATTTGGGTGACGATCACGTCTCCTCTCTGTACTATCTCTCGTATGAGATGGTATTTGCTTTCAATGTGCTTTCCTCGTTTATGGCTTCGAGGTTCCTTTGAATTTGCAACTGCTCCACTATTGTCCCAAAAAAGAGTGACCGACAAGTGCATGTTTGGAACAACTTCTAACTCATTTAGAAATTTTCTAAGCCATACAATTTCCTTTGATGCTACACAGGCCGCAACATATTCAACTTTCATTGTGGAGTCGGCAATACATGTTTGCTTAATACTTCTCCACACTATTGCTCCTCCATTCAGAGTGAACACAAACCCCGATGTAGATATCCTTGAGTCTATGTCAGTTTGAAAATCTAAGTCAGTGTATCCAGTAAGGATCAAATCCTTAGATCCATACACTAGCGAATAGTCTCTTGTTCTCCTCAAGTATTTTAGGATATTCTTAACAGCAGTCCAATGTGGTTGACCAGGATTGGACTGATATCTGCTGACAACACCTATTGAATAGTATATGTCGGGACGTGTGCACAACATTGCATACATAATACTTTCGACTACCGATGTGTAAGGAATTCGTTTCATATCCTTTACTTTTTGAGGTGTTTTTGGACTCTGTTCCTTTGACAGGTGCAATCCATGTCTAAAGGGCAACATTCCCCTTTTGGAATTCTGTAACGAATAACGATTCAGAATTTTATAGACATAGGATGCTTGAGACAGTGCCAGAAATTTGTTCTTTCGATCTTAAGTATTTGGATCCCAGAACATATTGAGCTTCTCCCAAATCCTTCATTTGGAATTGAGCCCCTAGCCACTGCTTAATGTCAGACTATACTCCCACTACATTTCCTATAAGTAGGATGTCATCAACATACAGAATTAAGAAAACTACAGTAGAATCAATGATCCTTCTGTATACTCAAGGTTCATCTACATTTTGTTCAAAACCATAAGATTTGATTACAATGTCAAATCTTTTATTCTAGGATCTTGAGGCTTGTTTTAATCCATAGATGGATTTGTTAAGCTTGCAAACCTTTTGTTCTTCTCCCTGGACTATGAACCCTTCTGGTTGGACCACGTAAATACTCTCGTCAAAATTACCGTTTAAAAACACAGTCTTGACATCCATTTGCCAAATTTCATAATTATAAAAAGCGGCAATGGAAAGGAGTATTCTTATCGATTTTATCATCCATACTGGTGAGAAGGTTTCATCAAAATCAATTCCTTCTCTTTGGTTATAACCTTTAGCCACCAATCGGGCTTTGAAGGTTTGTACCTTACCAGTTTGGTCTCGCTTTCTCTTATAGATCCACTTGCAACTGATAGGTTGTACATCACTTGGTTGATCTACAAGTTCCCAGACTGAGTTAAAATGCATAGATTCTATCTCAAGGTTCATGGTTTTGACCCACTGGTCCTTATCTTTATCACCCATTGCTTGTCTATAAGATAATGGATCCTCTATTTCATCATCAGGTATGATGAATTGAGTTTCTGTCAAACCCATGTACCGGTCAGGTTGAATTATAACTCTCCCACTACGACGAGGCATACTCACATCCTGAGATGGTTTCGAAGGACCAACTTTGCTAACAACTTTTGTTTGTTTCTTTGTAGTGTCCCCGGAAATTTCTTTAAGTATTAGTTCACTGCGTGTTTGATGATTTTTCATATGATCTTCCTCAAGGAATGTCTCACTGGTCGAAACAATAACCTTATTGTCTTGAGGATCATAAAATTGAGCTCCTTTTGTTTCTTTAGGGTATCCTATAAAAAGTCATATTTTTTAATGGCATTCCAATTTCTTTGGTTTTTGCACCAACACGTGTGTCGGGCATCCACAAATTCTGAGGTGTCGTAAACTCCCTTTACGTCCTCTCCATAACTCGTACAGTGTTTCTGGAACACTTTTAGAGGGAACCATGTTCAGAATATATGCAGCAGTTTCGACTGCAAAACCCCAGAATGAATCAGGCAAATGTGCATAACTCATCATAGACCGAACCATATCCAAGAGGGTTCTGTTTGTCACACCCCCTCCCGGACCACCTGCTACCTCAGTCCAGAAGATGGCGTGAAGCCAACGAACATCGTCTCCTCTAACGATACCCATTGACCTTCCTGTAACGTTGATCCTGATAAACATACTAATCTTAGTTATATGATATTCTACATGAAACACAACATAGCAGAATCTCTGAAAACCTTTCAACACACACGAGGTGCCGCCCTGACATAACTTGGTTTGGAAAATAACCTGATATAGATATCACAACCAAAAACACATACAACTGGGGTTTATACGACCACGACCTCTAGGACTAAATTATCCAATCCTTACAAAACATTTACAATATGGACAGACTAAATATACAACTCCACCCACGTACTGGAGCTTGATCTGGAACTTCCATCAGACGTTGGCAGTGTATCAGGCACCGGGAGCTCGATCTCTACCTGAAAAGTGGGAAAACATTTTGAAAGAATGAGCTATGAAGCCCAGTGAGTGATTAAATTTAAAACTGTAGATTCGGAAATTAGAACACGTGATAAGACTTTAAATGTATAAAGCAGCTCAACCAAGGCGTTAAACATAAACGTGCAATGATAAAAGCTTTCTAAAAAAACATTGCAGGTTCGTCATTAAAAATCTTAGCAAGGCATATCAAGTACATCAAACGTTTTAATTAACATGAAAACGTTGTGTAGGGCACGCCCAGTACAACCAACGTTTACTAGTCCTACGATGTAGTGGGGCCCGCCCAGCACTCCCATCGTCTTTGTCGTAGTGGGGCCCACCCAGCACTCACGACAGCATCGTTGTCACGGAGTAGACTCAACGTCAACAACAGAATATAAACTGTGTGCACACGATACCATATAGCCTTGGGCTCAATATCTCAGTCATGTAGTCAATAGAAATCTAAGAAAATCACATGAAAACATTAGAACACGCCTGCTTATCATTATCTTTCATAAAACTCAAGCTTACTCAGCTTGCTCGAGGAAAAAAAAAACCAAAAATCTTTAAATAATTCTTGCTAATACATGCTTGGCTTAAAAGGTTGTCGTTTCAACTATTTTTTAGAAACTCAATAATCACGTGCTCATTTATAAACCTCATTAGAAAATCTTAGCTCATAACTTAAGCTTGAAACCATTCATAAAAACCATGTATCATTCATAGAAAAGCATGTAAAACGTCTAAACATGAACAACCGTTGGAAACAATTTTCGAAATTCGTTTTGTCACTCATGGTCTTATCTAGTTCCTTGGTCTGTAGACTCGACCTATTTCCTCTTGGTCTGTCAAACAACCAAGACCGAGCATTAGAACCATAGATAGCTTTGTCTTTCCATGCTCATGAATTCTAAACACTTGAATCAAAAATCACACTTCACATTCTACTTTTCCAGATTTTCCAGATTCTATACCCTAACTTCCAACACTCATAACTTCCTCCATACTTAACAAAATTAATGTACTATACATCAAACTCTTCATTTTTGAACACTCTACAACTTACCTGAAGAAATGAAAACGAGATGCCCAACCAATTTGTCCAAAAATGCCCCGAACACAGACAACATAGATTCGAGGTTCTCTGCTACCCTTTATCTTTCTCCTGAAATTAATCCTACATCAAGTAATTTTTGGCTCACAAATTCTTCATGAAAGTTGTAGGAAATTGAATAATCTTTCCAACCATACCTAATAGAGCTTCGGATTCAACTTGTACACCCCAAAATGCTAGAAAACCCAGAGAAAACCAGAGATCCTCCTTCTTTGCTCAAAAATCTCGTGCTCTGTTTTCCATTCCAAAAACCATTAACTTCTCATCAGATTTAGCTCAAGCTTCCTTCATGAAATTTGTTAGAAAATGGACCAACTTTCAAGAAAATCAAACCTCACCTCTTAGTTCCTTCTGTGTAGGTCAAACCGAATCAAAAACCAGAGGTTGACACAGGTTGAACTCAAATTTTGCTATGGCTGCCTTTCCTTGAGCTGTTTCCTATCTTCTTCAACCTCAAAACCCTGAAATTCTTCTTCTTCTTCTTCCTTCACTCTCTCCCTTGAATTCTCTGGATTTTGGATGGTAAATGATGGAGAGACAAGCTGAAAATGGGCTGCAGTAATGGCTTTAAGCGGTGGTGGATTCCTTGCCACTAAGCACCGACAACACTTTCCTTTCCATTTTCTTTTCTTTTTTTTTTGGCTTTCTTTCCTTTCCCGTTTCTTTTCTTTTCTTCTTTTCTTTTCCTTTCATTTTCATTTTCTTTAAATAAACTCCAAAGTTATAAAAAAAAACAACTTGAACTAAAAGCTTGTCATTTTCCTTCAACAATGAATAACAACTTTTAATTCAACTTCCACAATACAAGAGGAAATGATCCAAGGAAAGTCTCGGGTTTACACTGTTTCTCCTTTCTGACACAACATTCTGTTGTGGTGTACCAGGTGCTGAGAGCGTTGTGAGGATATTCCATGTTCTATCAAGTAGTCTTGGAATTCTAAATCCATGTACTCTCCTCCTCGATCAGATCGTAGAGTTTTAATTGTTTTGCCTAATTTATTTTCAAATTCAGCTTTATTCTCTTTGATTTTTTCAAGAGCTTCTGACTTTTGAACCATTAGGTAAAGATACCCATATCTTGAATAGTCATCAATGAAACTGATGAAATATTCATATCCTCCACGTGCTTTAATATTCATAGGACCACAGAGGTCAGAGTGTATAAGCTCGAGAGTTTCTTTGGCTCTTTGACCTTTTTCAGAGAAAGGTCTTTTGGTTATTTTTACCTTCTAGACAGGATTCACAGGGTGGTAATGAGTCATATTCTAACTCATTTAGAAGTCCACTCTTAACTAGCCTTTCAATATGTTTTTGATTTATGTGTCCTAGTCTGAGATGCCAAAGAATGGTATCTTGAGAAACTTTTCGTCTTTTATTTTGGGTTTGTGCTGTTTTGAACATTTCAGTATTATGAACAACTTTTATTTCATTCGGTCTTAACATATACAGATTGTTTTTAAGTTTAGCAGAATAAATGAAATTTACTCTTTTGAATATAAACACTTCATTGATTTCAAAAGATATTTTATATTCATGTTCTATTAAACAAGATATAGATATTAAGTTCCTTTTCATACTAGGAACTTACAAAACATCTTGTAACAAAATATATCCATCTCTAAAACAAAGTTGCACTTCTCCCACTGCTGCGCCTGAGACGACATCTCCTGTTCCTACTTTGAGTGTCACCTCGCCTGCTTCAAGAGTTTTCTAAGAACTAGTTTCCTATATAGAAGAACATACATGATTAGTCGCTCCTGAATCTAATATCCATACGGAGTTATCATTCTCTACTAAGCATGATTCAATAACAAGCAAAACGTATTTACCTAACTTGGCAGCCTCAGCCTTTTCTGCTTTCTTCTCAACAAGATACTTAGGACAGTTTCTCTCCAATGACCGTCCTGGTTACAGTGGAAGCAGGTTCCTTTTTTTGTAATCTTTTTTTTACCCTTCTTGATCATGGGAGCTTTCCCCTTTCCCTTTCCCTTGTTCTTCTTTTTCTTCAACTGAATTCTTTTGTTCTTAGAAGTAGAAGACTCAGATTTATTCCCAGAGTTTCATCCTCTTAGGAACTTCCTACCAGAAACAACATTTGCTACGTGTTATTGTCCTTTACTTTTAGTAAGGGATTGGTAGGTCTGAAGCTCGTTCAAGAGAGTCGTCAGGTTGTACTCAATTTTGTTCATAACTAAATTGGTACAAAATTGTATGAAACTCTTCGGGAGAGATTCCATAATGAAACTGACTTGACTACTTTCATCTATGACAATGCCGTTTACTTCGGCTGCATTAAAATGCACCATCATGTTTAGCACATGTTCTTAAACAGAAGTTCCTTCTTTCATCCGAGAATTATAAACGTACTTGAGGGCCTCATGTCGAATGGATGAGGACGGCTGTCCAAACATGGCCTTCATTGAGTCCATTATTTCCCTTGCAGTTTGCATGCCCTTATGTTTTTTAGACAGAACATCACTTATGCTCGTCAATATAAAGACTTTTGCCTTTTCATTGGCTCTAGTCCATCTATCATAGGCGTCTCGATTTACTCGAGTTCCTGTCGGGCCAGGGTTAGAAGTACATTCTTCCGTTAAGACGAATCGAAGGTCACCAATCACTAATACTGTATTTAAATTCGATTTCCAGGTTCCATAGTTGTGCCGTTAAGATTTTCTGAAGCTAATGTTGTACTAATGTGCTAGGCATGCTGAAATAATAAAATACTTTAATAGTGAATTGAATATTTTAATAAATCCAATTAAGTTTAGCAAAAGTAATAATGTATCCATCTCATTAATTATTTTGCAATGATACTTCAGTGAGTCAGAATAACTGCTACGGAGGGGTAGTCAATTATTCCTTCACTAAACCAAGACATTCTTGACTAAAAATTCTATAACAAAAAATAACTCCTTTATTTTTGTATCAATTTTAGTTATCGCTACTTTGGTCAAAGATAGATAAGCTAATATTAGTTATCTCGTAAGTGTGACCTTCCATTTTTCAGATTTCAGAGAATGGCCCCAGTAATGCTACCGAATGGAAAAGTCAATGTTTGGAATTGCCCTAACAAATCCTTTATCATTATGTGAATTCATGACGCTACAATCTCTATGTTACAACTCTCCGAATGGTGTCGCAGCTCCAAGGCATGCTTAGCAGGCGAACATAGAGACCTTGCTAATGTAAATCAATGGAAGAGACCGTAGGATGCGTTGACACGCTTCCTTCTCCCACTTACTATAAATACTTTCTCCATTCACCTTGATATTGATTTATGCCATCACCTTCCGAATAGAATGGTTACGTTAGTAAGTAACAAGAGGCTATGCATAGATCCCACCGTGTAAATTTTAAGGATAACGGGAGAAAAAATTTCTTTTTTCCCACTAAGTATTTTAACGATGTTGGGTAAACTGTTACTTAGGCATATTCCAGCTAATTGAATATAAACCTAAGTCTAGGTTATAATTAACCTACAATGTCTAGGTGTTTTATAACCTCACATCTCTCACGTGCATGCTCGTAAATCCTAGGTTAACCTAACTCAAGTATCGGCTCGATACCCAGGTAGGAGGTGTTCCGTAAACCGTCAACTTAAATACCTCCAGCCTTAAACAGCATCGAACCGGGTGAGTTCTCTTGTAACCTTAGCTTTACAAGTTATCGACCTATTCTAAGGGATTGATCGATTTGGTTCGTTTTAAACCTACGTGAGCATGCATTTATCTTTGTTATAGATTTTACGTCTATCTCGTTTTATAAATCAATTATAATTGAGATCTGATAGGCAAATTGCTAGCCGCAAGCGCACGGGTCAAGTAATAATATAGTGAATGTAATTCGAATGTCGTCCTCTGGATTGGATTTTTAAGCAAATCAAGTATTGTGAACTATCTTGCTCAATTTTATTTAGGGATCAAAAAGTGATGAATGGATGGTATCAAAAATAAATCAAAACAAGTAAAAAGTGTGGAAATTCAATTGGGAAAAATACTTAGGGAATTGATTTCGCCGATTAGTCTAGGATTGATTTTAAAGGAGTAAGTTATTATGCACAATGAAATTATGAGCCTAAGACCCTTTTATCACAACTACCTTTCCCGAGTATAATTGATTCTCATGCAAATTAATCTACTTGATATCCCTATCTATGTTGGTTAACATGCAAGGCAATGAGATCTTTTGACCAATTCTAAAGTTAATCTAAAACCGTCACGAATTAGAAAGTAAACTTTAGTCATGCAATCTTGAGTAAGTCTATATTAAACCCCCTCTCCCGAGCTAGATTCAAAACTTAAATCATTCAACTAATGGCCAATTAATTGAAAGCATTAAATCAAGATTACAAACATAATAAACATTGCACAACTTAAACCATAAATCAATCCATAAACAAAATCAACTACATCAATCCCTAAGCTATGAGCTTAGCTACTCATGAATGTAATTACAAGCTCAACTAAACATAATAAAGCCATAAATCTAACTAGAGAAAAGGAAAGGGAAAAGAAAACTCAATCTAGGCCGAGACCGAACGTCCCCGTCACGATCCCCACGAACGATGGGTTGATTTCCGCTTTTCTCCCTCTTGTTCAGCCTCAATCCTCTGTTTTCTCCTCTGTTTTACGGCTCCCAAAGGTCCCAAAATTTAATCCCCTAAAAACCTAGCCGAAAGGAAGCTTTTATTCTGATTTTTCGTCGTAGCGTCGAGACGCTATCCAGACAGCGTCTCGACGCTGCCTCTAAAACACGCGCGTCTGGAATGGAAATAACGGTAGCGTCGAGACGCTATTGTCACAGCTTCTCAACGTTGTGACGATGCCGCCTCTTCTAATTAAGGAAAACCAGCGTCGAGACCCTCCAAGAGTGGCGTCTCGATGCTGATGGGCAGAATGCCCTCTCTTGGCTCCTTGTTGCTTGAACTTTCGGGTTCTTTGGCAAATTTTCACGTTCCGAAGACCCGATTAACTCCAATTCCACGTTTTAGCTCTAATCAACGCTTTCCTACAAAATAAATAATTAAGTGCAGTAAAATGTCCAATAAATCATAAAAGACTAGCTAAATTAAATAAGTAAAAGTAGCTAGCTATGCTCGCTATCAAGATCAACCTATAATATGCTTTCTATTTGATGTTAACGGTTTAAAATCGAGCGAAGGAATTTCATGGTGCATGCTCGTTCATTTTCGTTTAAAATATATAACGATTGTAAATAACGAGAACTAAACATTCAGCATGAAACCTAAATCATGCATACTTATATTATAACCTAAATCATGCATACTTATAACATACTTAAATGCATGAAGCAACTTCCTAAGGTGGGATTTTAAATCTATATGACATACTCTTATGCATATCTCATTTATAATTAATTATAACAGGCATCCATAAAGCATAAATAATTAAACACTCTGAAATGGACCGGTTTTGGCAATCTAAACAAGCAATTAACTAAATTATTACAAAAAATAATCGAATATTGAGTTGAGAAGCTCCCGGAAATCTCGAGCCATCACGAACTGCCTTGGAAAGACCCGAACCGGACCTCCCAAGCCTTAATCATCATTGAACCAGACCATAAAGGACTGAACTGGCCTAGATTTGAACCGAACCAGCCGAGATTCTTTGAACCGCCGAGATCTGGAAATTTTTGCGTCTGTTCTTGAAACTCATCAGCGTCGTGACGCTCTTGATGAACAGCGTCGCGACGCTATCGCAACTTGAAGCCCCCTGTTCTTCCGCCAGCATGTGTTCTTCTCCTTCTTTCGATCAATTATAACACTAAATGGACTCTAATGACTCTCCAAAAATTACAGACTCTTCTCAACACATTAATGCTCATATACATGTGAGCAATTACATTTTCATCAACATATTGAAGAGTAAAAAATTTCCAAAACCGTAATATATCCATTTCAGCACCCATGCAAATTGAATTTCAAAATGCTACCCACCATGATCAAATTAAAGCAAATTAGGTGCCCAAACCATGCTCTGATACCAATTGAAAGTGTTAATATCTAAAAAGCGGAAGCAATTTTGGATCTTAGGCACTTAATTAGTTCAATTTGATCAAACTTTGCATGTTGTCCAAGTTAAGAAAAACAGAGTATGTTTACCAACCTTGAATCAATGGAGAAATTGGTTGGATTTCTTCTTTGTTTTTCTTCACCAACGAGTCACGAACCACCAAAGGATCTTCCTTGCTATCCTCAAGCCTTTAGAACGGATTGTGGGATCCTCAAGTGATGGAATTTGAGAGAGAAAGCTTGAAGAACAAGCAAATGGATGTGGGTTTGGTGAGTTTACAATTTGGCAGCAATTCCCTATGTTTCAAGCTTAATTTCTTCAGCCATCTTCTTCCCGTTTATAGAGGGATTAGAGATGAAGGAAAGCTCCAACAATTGACACTCAATCAACAAAAAATTAGTGGGAATTTTGGTGTCCAAGATGAGGTGAGTGCATGGGTTTAGTTACCATGCACTCCACCTCCAATAATTCAACCTTTTTTGAATTTAATTAAATCCATAATTATCCTTAATTAGTTGGATAATTATTTGAATTTTAATAATCTAAAAAATTAAAATTTCAATTTCAATTTTTAATTCAAAATTAATTTAAAATAATTATTAAATAATTAATTAATTATTAATTTAATATTAAATATTAAATTAATATTTTTTCACCAATTGATAAGGAAATAAGCAATCAAGAAGAGCAAGAAGAAGAATTACAAGCTCCACCAGCTCAAGAAGAAGAACTTGAAGCTCCACCAGCTCAATCAAGCTCGAATGAAGCTCCATGGGTGTTAACTCCAATTCAATCCAATCATGAGGAAATACTTATGCCACAAGCTCCAATGACAAGATCTAGAGCTAAAAGACTACAAGAGGCATTAAATAGTTACTTCCAAGCTAAGGTGACTATCCATGACCAAGAGTTGCATCCATTCAAGCTTGGAAAGACACCTATTCAACCAAAAGACACAAAGAATCTAAAAATCCAAATTCATTCACATATTTAATGTATTATGTATATTTTGAATTCATGAATTTGTATTTATGATGGTTCATGAATGGATTTGAAATGTTAGGGGTTGAATTTAGACCACATAGATGAAGGGTTGTGTCCTTTCATGGTGTCTTTTCAATTAGTATAAATAGGGATGTCATTTGTCATTTGAACACAAGTTGAAGTTGAATTTGAATGAAATTTCAGATTGAGTTTAGTCTCTCTCAAGCTTTTATGCTTTCTTTGTGTTCTTGTATTTAGAATGCATGCCTAGGACTTTCAATCTAGTCTGATCAATTAGATTGTGAAGAGTTCGAAATCTTGATGTTAGGAACGAAATCTCCTTTCTTCTTGATCTTTGATCATCATTCCAAGTCAAATCTGTTTAACTTTCTTGAGGTTGTCTTATCATCTTGTTAATGGGGTCATTCTTATTTTTGTTGTGGGCGTTCACCTGAAATAAGGGGAGTTCTCAAACGTAATTGAGGTAGTTCCTTTTGAAGGATTGGAATTCCCTAATTTCGTTAGCGGAAGCGAATTGGGACCGATTCGTAGTTAATATTGTTTCCACCAAAATACCAATACATTGGCAAAATTTTGAAAACTATTCTAAATCAATTATTGAGGCTAAGCATATAACCTTAGAACTAATTCTAAAGGGGAAAAACAAACATATTGTCGTTGCCGTCTCTAAAATATCAACAATGCCTTTCTTGATTTTGGACCAACCGTCAACAATTGGGATACCACCAATTGATCTTCCCTGCCATGACTCTGAGATTGGAAACGCAGTTGTGGGGCTACCTAATCTTGAATGGGAAAAACTCTTAAAGAAAAAAATTCTCTCTACAGTTATTGAGTTGAGAGAATATGAGAGGAAGACAAGAATGACCTTATGGTGGTCATTCTGTTGTAGTACCTAAACCCTAGGCTTAGTGTTCTATTTATAGGAGAAAATGCCATGAATAAAATATTCATTTAAAATCAATTATTTCCATAACTGATTTAATGTTTTCCATAATTAATCAATTTCATAACCAATCAATTCCATAATTGATTAATCTTTTCCACAAATGATTGATAACTTCCATAAGTGATTAAATCATTTCCATAAATGATTAATTACTTCCATACGTGATTAATCATTTCCATAACTGATTAATTTTTAATTAATTAATTATGTAATTAATTATTCACCAATTAAATATCATATATTTAATTTCAGACCTTCTATTAGTTAATTAATTAATTACCCAATTAAATATCATATATTTAATTTCAGACCTTCAATTAATTAATTCTATAATATGAATCAAAATCATATTAAAATTTGAACTCATTCAAATTCTCTTATATCCTATAAATTTAATATGAATCAAATACATATTAATATTTGAACTTCTTCAAATATTTGTTTCTCTCATAATAGTAAAGTTTAATTTCAAATTAGACTTTATATTTTAACGTATCACTATACATTATATTAATTTGTATTTTGTACAGTTAACTTAATTCCCAATATGAATTTGAACCATTCAAATTCTCTCAAGATATAATTGTTCCTAATTAATCTTTACGAGCTAGCAGGGGGACCTAATGGACCTACAAATCAGAAGCTCCAATGATATAAGGTTAACTGATTAAACTCATTAATCAAGTTAACTAATATTCATTAACTGTGGGTCATTCCACTAAAGACCCACAGCTGAACTCTTCTCACTGTAGAATATTTCTGTGTCCACGGATATAGACCTATATCGGTAAGTCAATCCTTCACGAGTGTTCGTAATCACGGCTGGGTCAAATTATCGTTTTACCCTTGTGTTACACCCGTCTCCTTAAGTAACAGCGCTCCTCTAATGAACAACCTGTTTATGGTCCAACCAATAAACAAAAAGTCCCTCTCGGGCCAGTGAGAGGGCGAGATCCCTTTGTTCAAGTCCTGGAGTCACCACTTAAGGGAACACTCATCTACTTCTCCTAGAAGTGGGAATGAGTGAATTCCTTCTTATGTTGTCATGTCCCCAACCTCCCACTCGGTCTTGTCCCCAAAAAGAAAGGCATATTGAGTTGGCGTATTGGCCACTCTCACCCATGCTAATCAAAGGACAATCCCTCATGAGAAGGAGTTCATGACACACTCAGGATTAAGACTGAGTTACCTAGGTTATTCTATTAAAACAGTAACCTAACTAGTTAACGGTGTTATATCTAGTGGTTTAGTATTTCACGGTCCGGTCTTTTGCAAACTCATTGCATAGGATACCCCCGCTTGCATGTCTAATACATGGACGCTTTGGATCAATGCGTCTGTATCAAATACAAAGTGAGTCGTATCACATAGTGTTACCAGGATAAGGTACCCAACCTTATCCTTGTACTATAGATCTTTTAGGTTGTTACTGAAGGATTGGAATTCCCAATTCCGTTCTAGCGGAAGCAATTGTACCGTTCGTAAATTAATTTTGTTCTACAAAATACCAATACATTGGCAAAAGGTTAAGCGGTGAAAAACATACCTCCGTTGACGACTCTAAATACTTCAACGGACACCACCATTTGATCTTCCTTGCTATAACTCTGAGATTAGGAACATAGTTGTGGGACTACCTAATCTTGAATGGGAAAAATTCTAGAGAGAAAATTCTCCCTAGAGTTCTTGAGTTGAGAGAATATGAGAGGGCCTTATGGTGGCCATATGTTGTAGTCCCTAAAACCTAGGGTTAGTGTTCTATTTATAATAGAAAAGCCATAAATAAAATATTCATTTAAAATCAATTATTTTCATAGGTGATTTAATCTTTTCCATAATTAATCAATTCCATAACCAATCAATTCCATAATTGATTAATCTTTTCCATAAATGATTGATCACTTCCATAAGTGATTAAATCATTTCCATAAATGATTAATTACTTCCATAGGTGATTATCATTTCCATAATTGATTAATTTCCAATTAATTAATTCTTTAAATTAATTAATCACCAATTAAATATCATATATTTAATTTCAGATCTTCTATTAGTTAATTAATTAATTACCCAGTTAAATATCATATTTTGAATTTTAGGCCTTCAATTAATTAATTCTATAATATGAATCAAATTCATATTAAAATTGGAACTCCTTCCAATTCTCTTATATCCTATAAATTTAATATGAATCAAATGCATATTAATATTTGAACTTCTTCAAATATTTATTTCTCTCATAATAATAAAATTTAATTTCAAATTAGACTTTACATTTTAATGTATCATTATACATTATATTAATTTGTATCTCATACAATTAACTTAATTCCCAATATGAATTTGAACTATTCAAATTCTCTCAAGATATAATTGTTCCTACTTACTCTTTACGAGCTAGCAGGGGGACCTAATGGACCTGCAGATCAGAAGCACCAATGATATGAGGTTAACTAATTAAACTCAATAATCAGGTTAACCAATATTAATTAACTGTGGGTCATTCCACTAAAGACCCACAGCTGAACTCTTCTCACTATAGAATATTTCTGTGTCCACGGATATAGACCTATATCTGTAAGTCAATCCTTCACGAGTGTTCGTAATCACTGCTGGGTCAAATTACCGTTTTACCCTTGTGTTACATCTGTCTCCTTAAGTACCAGCGCTTCTCTAATGAACAACCTGTTTATGGTCCAACCATTAAACAGAAAGTCCCTCTCGGGCCAATGAGAGGGCAGGATCCCTTTGTTCAAGTCTCGGAGTCACCACTTAAGGGAACACTCATCTACTTCTCCTAGAAGTGGAAAGGAGTGAATTCCATCTTGTTTTTTCATGTCTCCAGCCCCCCACTTGGTCTCGTCCCCAAGAAGGTAGGCTTATTGAGTCGACGTGCAGGCCACTCTCACCCATAATCAAAGGACAATCCCTCGTGAGAAGGAGTTCATGACACACTCAGGATTAAGACTGAGTTACCTAGGTCATCTTATTGAAACAGTAACCTAACTAGTTAACGGTGTTACATCTAGTGATTTACTATTTCGTGGTCCAGTCTTATGCAAACTCATTGCATAGGATACCCCCGCTCGCATGTCTCCTACATGGACACCTTAGATCAATACGTCTGTATCGAATACAAAGCGGGCCACATCACATAGTGTTACCAGCATAAGGTACCCAGCCTTATCCCTATACTATAGACCTTTTAGATTGTTACTTGAACACCGATCCCCGTATGTCCCCACATACTAGTTCAAGTCACATGTCAACAACTTTGGATCTTAGTTTATTGGATTTGGGTCAAATTGTGCAATATTTAACAATAACACTTTATTGTAGAAACTCAATAACACTTTATTGAAACAAGTATACAATTTGTTTACATTCACTATCTACTAGTTTTAGGGCATAAAACCCAACAAACTCCCACTTGAACTAAAACTCTAATTTAGTGGAATGTACAATAATCTATACAGCAACGGGTGTATAAATACATGTATAAAACATATACAATGTACAAATACAATAAACTAGGGCATCATTATACCCATTACATAATGGTATCACTATACTCATTACACTTCTCCCACTTGCCCTAGAATACATCTTTGTACATAACTCGTAGACCTAGACCTTCTAGATGACCCTCATACACTTTAGCCGAGAGAGCCTTCGTGAATGAATCAACAATATATCTTTAGATTTAATGTGTTTGCTTGTCTTGCAATAGGCAAGTTCATATTTGGAACACCTTCCAGAATAGGCTTGAACTTCCTAAGTCATACAATCTCTATCGCTGCTTCATAAGCAACTGCTTATCGGCCTATATCATTGAGGCTGCAACTATGTCATATTATATCTCCTCTGTTAAGAGTGAACACAGATACTGATGTAGATTTCCTTATATCTTTATCAGTTTGAAAATCTGTGTTAGTGTATCGTGTAAGGATCTAATCCTCAGTGCCATACACAAGCATATAGACCCTCATTCTCCTAAGATACTGGAGGATGTACTTCACGGCTCTCTAGAGATCAATTCTTGGATTTGATTGATACTTACTGATAATCCGTACTGCATAGGACTTATGTCTCAAGTAGTCATCTTGAGGTGTCTCAGGACACAATTCCTTAGACAAAAGAATTCCATGCCTAAAAGGTAGTGAACCCTTCTTGGACTTTTGCACCTTATTGATGTGCAAATTTCTTACCGCAAATGTATGGGTCAAGTAATAATATAGTGTTTTCGTGTAAAACGAGTGTCGTCCTCTGGATTGGTTTTCTAGCAAATTAAGTACCGTGAATACTTTTATCTGATTTTATTTAGGGAGCAAAACTTCATGAAAAAGATAAATCTAAAGACAAAAAGCATAAAATAAAGGGTGGAGACTCAAATGGAAAGACTCTTAGGGAATTGATTTCGTTGATTAAGATTGAGGATTGATTAATAGGAATGAATTGACCGTGCAATTATTCTACAAGCCAAGGAAACATTTATCATGATTACCTCTCCCGAGTATAATTGATTCTCATGCATATAACTAACTTGATATCCCTATCTAAGTTCATTAACATGCAAGGCATTATTCGGTTCGGTCCTTGTTATACTTCTAGAGATATTCTAAATCCCGTCACAAACTTAGAATTTCTACTTTAGTCATGCAATTGAACAAAGCAAGTCTTAGGCCAAATCCTCTCTCCCGAGTTAGATTCAACACTTAAATCATTCAATTAGTGATCAAGTAATTGAAAGCATTACACATAAAATTGCATGCATAGAATAAGAACACATTCATACCCAAAATTCAATCCAACAATTTAAACAACTACATCAAACCCTAAGACAAACAACTAGCAATTCATAGTCTTTAAACCACAAACACTAATTGAAAGAAAAGCCATAAAAACTACAAGAGTTAAGGGAAAGAGAAAGGAAAACTCGAATCCGCCGACACCGCACGTCCTCGTCATGACCTCCACGTCTTCTCGCTTGATTCCCGCCCCTTTGCCTTGCTTTAGCTCCCACCAAAGGTCTCTAGTCGAAATTAGGGCTAAAATCTAACCAATTGGACTCCCCAAATCCGTAGCTGAAAAGAGGAATTTATAGAAAATCTGCGGGTAGCGTCGCGACGCTAATGAGACAGCGTCTCGACGCTGTCTCTGTTGCTGCCCAATTTAGAAAAGGAAAGGCAGCGTCGAGACGCTCCAAGAGTAGCGTCCCGACGCTGGCCTACGGATGGCTCTCTTTTGACTTCTTCTTGGTTGAATCTTTTCCGTTCTTTAGCCAATTTTCATGTCCCGAACACGTATTTAGCTCCAATTTCTCGATTTAACTCCGAAACATGATTCCTACAAAAAGAACATAAAATGCATAATTTTGGCCAATTAAATATAAAAGACTAGCTTAATTAATTAGGGAAACATAGCTAGCTAAGCTCGCTATCACTTATATCTAACTAACATCTTGTAGATATAAGACACTTGAGACAAGGCCAACTCAGCGTCTCCCAGATTTTCATTTGGAAATGAGCTACTAGCCTCTTTTAATGTCAGTAAGATAACCTACATCATTCTCAATCATTAGGATATCAATCATATACAACACTAAGTAAGCTACTGAATTATTGATAGTTACTTGTAAACATAAGACTCATCAATGTTCTGATTAAAGCCAAAAGATTTGGTCACTATATCAAATCTTATATTTCAAGATCGAAATGCTTAGGTCAATCCATGAATAGATCACTTAATCTTGCTAACCTTTTTGTTTTTTATCTTGTTGTATAAACCCTTCTGGTTAAGACATGAATGTCTCGTTTCCTCTTGTAAATCCACTTGTAACTAATATTTGTTACCCATCAAGCAGTTCTACAAGATCCCATATGGAAGTGAAATACAAAAGATTTTATTTCTAGGTCCATGGCTTTAATCCTCTGATCATTGTCAACATCATTCATTTTCTTTCTAAAAGACAATGAATCCTCTATGCCATCATCAGGTATGATGACCTAGGCTTCAATCAAGCCCATGTAACGTTCAGGTTATAAAACAACCCTCCCACTACATCGAGGCACTCTCAACTATTAAGATAGATGTGTCTGACCAGATGCACTGGTCCATCAACAACTCTTGTTGAACAACCAGCTTCATCAAAAGCTCTTGTTGAACAGCCAGCTTCATCAAAAACTCTTGTGGATGTTACTGTAGCTTCATTAGTTAACTTAGTTAAACCGACTTTACTCTGTGGTTTATGATTTTTGATGTGGACTTCTTCTGAGAATTTAGCATTTGTCGATACAATTTTTTTATACTCTTGTGAATTGAAAAAGTATCCACTTCTCGTTTCCTTTGGGGTTGCCTACTGCAGTATACGATGCAGTCAACACTACATGACTGCAAAACGAGCCAAACAATTGAGCATAGCTCAACATGGAATGAATCATATCCAATAGGGTTCTATTTCTCCTAAATGAGATTTAGGGTGTGATCCCATGTACTATCAAATAGTCCTGGAATCTCAAATTCCTATACTCAACACTTTGATCAGATCGAATTGTTTTTATCATCTCACCTAACAAGTTCAGTCCTAAGCCCCTTCGAATATCTCAAGAGTTTCAGACTTAAGTTGCATTAGGTAAAGATACTCATACCTTTGAATAATCATCCAAAAGAGATGAATTATTCATACCCTCCCACTGCTTTAACATATTGAACCACAAGGATCCAAATGTACAAGCTCCAAGGGCTCTTTGGCTCTTAGATCTTTTCCAATAAAAGACTTATCAGTCATATTGCCCACAAGGCGTGACTTGCAAGGTAGTAGAGAGTCATCTTCCAACTCGCTTAGAAGTTCACTTTTGACCAATCTCCCTATCAAATTGAGATTAATATGGTCTACCTTAAAACAAAAAAAAAAAGGTATTTTCCTTTAGGAGAAATCCTTTGCCTCTTTTCACATTGAGTAGTAGCAGTCTTAAACAACCTAGTGTTCATGACTGCTTTACTATTGATTAGTCTTAAAACATTTAGGTTATTTTCCAGTAAAGCTAAACAAATGTCAACTCCCATTCTTGAAACAAAACTGCGTTAGCAGAGAAAGGTAAAGAGTAACATTGTTCCTGCAAATAAGATACAAAAATCAAATTTCTTTTGATCTTAGGAATTACATACACATTATCTAATAATATGTATTTTCTCCCACTGAGAAAAATAACTTAATGTTCCCCACTGATATAGCCAAAATAACCTCTCTAATTCTAACTTTGAGAGTTATTACACAAGCAGCAAGCTCTTGCCAGGAACTTATTCCTTTAAAAGAAGAACACACGTGATTTGTGGCCCCTGAATCAATTATTCAGAGAGAATCACTATTCTTCACTAATAACGTTTTCAAGACAGGTAAATGAAAATTACGGTCTTAAACAAGTTCTCTTTTTGCTAAGCAGGGTTCTATGTCATATTCACCAAGAACAATTCTTAATGAATTAAACATATGGGGCATGAGGACATTCCTCAGTTAAGAATAATCCTAGACTTATTTACCACAATTTGTCGTTTAAGCTTGTTGTATTACCATTATTTATAAAATGACGTAAGACAATACACATAAAATTATTATATAATTGCTGAAGTAACAAGTTACTTGTATTATTAATTGCACTAACCCATTACAAATAATCAAATCAAATTCTGCAAAAACAAATAAGCAATCAAAGAAACCCTATAAAACTATTGATTTAGTTTTTGCAACGATACTTCAAAAGTTTAGAATAATAGCCACCGAAGGGCGATCAGCTACTCCTCCTTTGAATTGAGACAATCTCAACCAAACTCTAACACCAAAATAACTCATATTTCGTTAGCGTTTAATTACCGTTGTTCGGTCAAAGGTTAGTTAACACATTTAACTCATCCCCGTAAGTGTAACCCTCCCACTTTCAGATCTCAAAGGCACACACCAACAGGCTACCGAAGGGAAAGAGAACTGTTGGTGATTAGCCTTAGTGATCCTATCCTATTCAGGAGTTCACGGTGTTCCGAATCCTATGATCAGACCCTCCGAATGGATGGTTGGCCAAGACAACCTGCAGACGGATCATAGGACTCTCACAGTGCAAACTAGGGGCGAAGACCGAGGGATACATTGACACGTGTCCCGCTCCCACTTACTCTAGACATTTTTCCCATTCACCTTGTTATTGATTCATGCAAACACTTTCCGAAGGGAGGCCGCTCCTAAGGCGACTCGAAGCCGATCATGAACCTCACGTTGTGAATATAGGGACGTAGGAGCAAAACTTGATTTAAATCTCGTTTTGTAATTTTCCTCCCACTGAAAATGTCCTAAGGTTAATTTAGGATTGTTTAACTTAGATAAAATTCGGCTAAGTCAATCTATCTAAGTCTGATCCTATTATAACAATTATGGAAAAGATTCAACCGCAATGTTTTAGGTGAATTAAACTTCTTTTAATAAACCCAACATTGCAAGTCAACATTACTATGGTTAATTCAACTCAAGGTTCGGGTCAGTTCCCAAGTAGGAGGTGTTCCGTAAACCGTCATCTTAAGTACCCCTAGCCTTAGACAGAACTTTACCGAGAGAGTTCTCTTATAACCACAGTAATATAAGGTCTTTACTCTAAAGATCTAGGTGTATTAAATACTTTTACCAAACCTAGTGACATTGAATGCTAACATTTAACTATGATTAATTCAACTCCGGTATTTCGGGTCAGTTCCCAAGTAGGAGGTGTTTCGTAAACCGTCATCTTAAATACCCCAGCCTTAGACAGAATTTAACCGGTGGAGTTCCCTTATAATCATAGTAATGTTTTTCCTACTTAGTCAATTAAAACTAATTTTAATTCTAAGTAAGAATAATTCTAATCCTATTAGAAATGTGATCTTAGGTCTAATTAATTTTAAACATTTTAAAATTAATTCATTTATCCTAAGATCCTTTGTTTGCATGCAATTCTTTGTTATAGGTTAACGGTTTCTATTCATTAATTTTATAACTATTATAAATTTTAATGAATTAACCCTATAACATGCTACTATGGTGAATAAATTAACAATCAAATTCTAATTAATTTATAAAACCATACGCTAGCATACATGACATACCAAAAATATAACAATTATATTAATCTAAGGTAATGTCATGCTCAATGCAATTTAATTTCCTTTTAATTAACCTAACTCTTAAATTAATTATACAAGAAAATTAAAATTAAGCATTACCATTTTCATACATTAACATAACATTTATATTAATATATCATGAAAATTAATTAAGCATGTTAATTATTTTTTAAACTAAAGTAATTTCATGCTCAATTCAAATTAATTTTCATCAATTAATCTAACTCTTAAATTAATTACCCAGGAAAATTAAAATAAACATTCACATTTTCATACATTAACATAACACTTTATATTAATAGCTCATGAAATAAATAAGCATATAAATTACTTTCATAAATATAACTTCTTATATTTTTACTAATGTAATTTCATGCTCAATGCTTCTCAATTTTCATCCATTTAATCATAACAATTTATATTAAATACCCATGAAAATTAAATTCATGCATAATAATTATATTATAACAATTATAATTAAAAATGCATGAATATGCTTAACCTATGGTGGGATTTTAAGTTATATGTCATCCATAAAGCAATAAAATAGCTAAGTAGATGGGTTTTTGGCATCCTAGGACTCAAAATAATAGAAAAATTACATTAATTTATCTAATAAAGTCCTATCCTACCGTGAACCAGCTCAAAACAGCCTCGAACCGCGTCCAAACTCTTCGAACCGGCAAGAAAACGAGTTGAACCGCACTGAACCAGCTTCAAAACACCTTGAACCAGCTCAAATTATGCTGAACCGAGCCAAAAAAATGCTGAACCGGCCCGAAATATACCGAAACAGCATGAACCGGCCCGAAATATACCGAAACAGCATGAACCGGGTCAAGAACCGCACAAAATGGTCAACTACCGCCGGAACCCGTCAAAACTCGGTCGAACCACGCCTCAACCAAACGAACCGAACTGCACACTCATCAACCGCCCACAAAGGCTGATGCATAATCTGGAAATAACTAAACCAAATGGCCCACGAACGAAAAAACGACCCACTGCCAACTGCAAGCACTTCACGCGGAAAAGAAAAATAATTCATCAAACTACCCACGCCCAGCCTCGAACCACTGACCTCACGGATGGTAGGAACGAACCACAACAAACCGCTCCATCTGCTGATGTTCGAACATATAGGGACGCAAACAGTATTTCTTTCTTTGCGAATTTCTTTTTTTTTTCTCTCCGCGCTAATTCGTGATGTTTTTTCTTCGTTCTCGTTCGACTGCTACTACTTGTGCCCAGAATATATGATTTCCAGCATGGTTTCTCCTCGATTTTGCATCAAATTGATCGGTTTTAAACCCAAATTGACACACAAAACTTAGACACGGACTTACAGATGCGATTTGCAACAAAATGCCCAAAACAACAGGCCCTTACATTGATCAAATCAACAAAAATTTGCAAAATCTAATGCCAAAAACCCTAAACATCTACTAGCAATTAATCATACATCCAATGCACAATTTAATCCCACCAATCAACTAATGCATTTTGTAAAACAAAATTAAGATTACGATCGGTTCTGATACCAATTGAAGGATTGGAATTCTCAATTCCGTTACAGCGGAAGCAATTGGACCATTCGTAAATTAATTTTGTTCTACAAAATACCAATACATTGGCAAAAGGTTAAGCGGTGAAAAACATACCTCCGTTGACGACTCTGAATACTTCAACGGACACCACCATTTGATCTTCCCCGCTATAACTCTGAGATTAGGAACGTAGTTGTAGGACTACCTAATCTTGAATGGGAAAGACTTTAGAGAGAAAATTCTCCCTAAAGTTCTTGCGTTGAGAGAATATGAGAGGGCCTTATGGTGACCATATGTTGTAGTCCCTAAACCCTAGGTTAGTGTTCTATTTATAAGAGAAAGGTCATGAATAAAATATTCATTTAAAATCAATTATTTCCATAACTAATTTAATCTTTTCCATAATTAATCAATTTCATAACCAATCAATTCCATAATTGATTAATCTTTTCCATAAATGATTGATCACTTCCATAAGTGATTAAATCATTTCCATAAATGATTAATTACTTCCATGAGTGATTAATCATTTCCATAATTGATTAATTTCCAATTAATTAATTCTTTAAATTAATTAATCACCAATTAAATATCATATATTTAATTTCAGATCTTCTATTAGTTAATTAATTAATTACCCAGTTAAATATCATATATTTAATTTCCAGCCTTCAATTAATTAATTCTATAATATGAATCAAATTCATATTAAAATTGGAACTCTTTCCAATTCTCTTATATCCTATAAATTTAATATGAATCAAATTCATATTAATATTTGAACTTCTTCAAATATTTAATTCTCTCATAATAATAAAGTTTAATTTCAAGTTAGACTTTACATTTTAATGTATCATTATACATTATATTAATTTGTATCTCATAAAATTAACTTAATTCCCAATATGAATTTGAACTATTCAAATTCTCTCAAGATATAATTGTTCCTAATTACTCTTTACGAGCTAGCTGGGGAACCTAATGGACCTACAGATTAGAAGCTCCAATAATATGAGGTTAACCGATTAAACTCATTAATCAGGTTAACCAATATTCATTAACTATGGGTCATTCCACTAAAAATCCACAGATGAACTCTTCTCACTGTAGAATATTTCTGTGTCCACGGATATAGACCTATATCGGTAAGTCAATCCTTCATGAGTGTTCATAATCTCAGCTGGGTCCAATTACCGTTTTACCCTTGTGTTACATATGTCTCCTTAAACAGAAAGTCCCTCTCGGGCGAGTGAGAGGGCGGGATCAGTTTGTTCAAGTCCCGGAGTCACCACTTAAGGGAACACTCATCTACTTCTCCTCGAAGTGGGAAGGAGAGAATTTCATCTTGTTTTGTCATGTCCCCAGCCCCCCACTCGGTCTCGTCCCCAAGAAGGTAGGCTTATTGAGTCGGCATGCAGGCCACTCTCACCCATACTAATCAAAGGACAATCCCTCGTGAGAAAGAGTTCATGACACACTCAGGATTAAGACTGAGTTACCTAGGTCATCTTATTGAAACATTAACCTAACTAGTTAACGGTGTTACATCTAGTGGTTTATTATTTCGTGGTCCGGTTTTATGCAAACTCATTGCATAGGATACCCCCACTTGCATGTCTCCTACATGGACGCCTTAGATCAATACGTCTGTATCGAATACAAAGCGGGCCGTATCACATAGTGTTACCAAGATAAGGTACCCGACCTTATCCCTATACTATAGACCTTTTAGGTTGATTCTTGAACACCGATCCCCGTATGTCCCCACATACTAGTTCAAGTCACATGTAAACAACCTTAGATCTTAGTTTATTGGGTTTGGGTCAAATTGTACAATATTTAACAATAACACTTTATTGTAGAAACTCAATAACACTTTATTGTAACAAGTATACAATTTGTTTACATTCACTATCTACGAGCTTTAGGGAATAAAACCCAACACCTTTATCATCAATCCCAAACATTTCCAAAATGTTATTTTCAATCATGAATCCCTATTCATGTTTTTGGTATTTAAATCATATTTAAATATTAAATACTCACCTACGTGGTTTTCACAAAAAAAAAAAAACCCGACGTACAGACAATGCCTATCACTTCTACTTATATTTCTCAATATGAACTTAATATGAACATAAAGTAATTCATATTTTATCCATCATGTTGTTCCTAAGGTTAGTCTCGATCTAGCAAGGGGACCTAATGTACCTAAAGATCATGGGCTCCAGCGGTACGAGGTTAAACTAACCAAATTATTTCAACCTAGTTAACCAACATCCGTTAACTACCGGGACACTCCACTATAGCCTAGTAGTCGAACTCTCCTTACTGTAGATATATTTGTGTCCACTCGATGTAACAATGATTAGTAAGTCAATCCTTCACAGGTTGTTCATTATTATAGATAGGTCAAAAGTCGTTTTACCTCTATAGCACATCTTAGTTCCTTAAGTCCACTGGTCCTCTAATGAACGATTTTGTTCATGGTCCAACCATTAAACAAGATCCCTCCCGGGCCAATGAGAGGGTGGGGCCCCTTGTTCAAGCCTTGGATTCAACACTTAAGGGAACAACCTCTCTACTATCCCGGAATAGGGTAGGAGCGAATTCCATATTGCATTACTATGTCCCCAGCCATCCATCTAGTGTTATCCCCAAAATGGTAGGATTATTGAACGGAATTTTATGACCACTCTCACCCATGCAGATCAAAGGATAACCCTATATGAACAGGAGTTCATAGTAAGGTCAGAATTAAGATCGAGTTACCTAAGTCATCGCATGAAATAATCAGTCTTAACAGTAAACGACGTTATAAAGTAAGAGTGACTTATTTCTCGCTCCAGTCTTGTGTAAACATCTTTTACACAGGATGCCCCTACTCGCATGTCTTTAGATGAACGATCCAGGGTCACGTCGTTTTCCTTATTCGCAAAGTAGGTCGCATCCATAGTGTTACCAGAACAAGGTACCCAACCTTATTCATTTACTATAGACCATTTAGGTTATATACTCGAACTTGATCCCTGACCATATTCACTATATAGTTCGAGTATCTCATGTTATAACCATGGATGTTTCTATTGGATTATATGTTTATAAATAAACAATTTCACTGAATAACATCTTTATATATATAAATGATAACAAAACTTGAGTTCTAGGACATAAACCCCAACAATCCCTTGACTTTGTAGGCTTTGGCTGCCTTCATTTCACTTTTTGAATAAATTTTGTTCGTTAAAGAAAATTCACTGTTATTTCACATAAAAATCAAGCTTTTCCTTTTGGACTTTAGTTAAAACGTTATTCTCGATTTTTTGATTTGTGTTTCTTTTGTATGTTTCTTTTTAACTTCATATATAAAGCATTAAAGTCAATATCATTTATTGTTATACATGCATATTTACCCTTTATTCTTGTTCTCCAATAGTTGTTTTCCCCTTTATTGGTGTAGATGAACATCGTTAATTGGTAGTTGCAAAATTAACAAACTTTATACATTTATATTTCATTTAAATCTCATGTTCTTGGGTATACAATTAGGTTGTTGTTAACTGTTGTGATATTATTGATCAATGTCTATACATTCATATTATCATGTAATCTCTATATGGCTAGCTCATTATAACCTATGCTCTTTTTACTCTTATTGCTCATTGTAACTTTCAGAATCGAAGTTTTTGATTGGGGAAGATTTTAAAGATGTCAAATCAGGTTACTTAATTGATTCGGTGGGTTTGAGTCATTCCTCTAGCTTTCCCTTTTTTGTTATGTTCCAATTTCAACCATAGTAAATTTGTATAGTGGAGAATTCAATAATGTCAAGACAACCTGACATAGGATACGTAAGGCAAGTAACATAAAGTAGAATTTAGGATTCTGTTTACTCTTTATCCATTACATATTTACATGTATATGTTTTTTCCCTAGAGTGAAGCGAAGGTTAACATGAAAAGGCTTGATAGTGTTATTATGTGCATCGTGCAGAAATGTCAAGCTAGAGATATGTAGTTCCAGTTCGGTATTAAAGGCAATGTAGAACTTGTCTCAAAGCTGTAAGTGGATTTTCTCTCATTCACCTCAATTGCTTTCAGATGCATAAGAAGTGAGCGTTGCTCTATAACTATCATGCTTATTTTGAACATTTAAATCCAAACAAACCTTATCTCATCGTTAGCTTATTTGTTCTACTTTCTTAATAAGTCTCCATTTCATTACACTGACTCATGTGTTGATCGTGTCTGCTTTAGAGGAATAAGGAGAACCACTTTCATTAGTAAGTTGCAAGTACAAATCACATTCATTTGTCCTTCTTTTGTACAAATGCCATCAAGCACAATGGTTTTTGTTTCTTCTCCTTTTTCTTTTAACTTTAATGTCCATAAATTTCTCCATTTTTTGTTCTTCATCTTCACTTGAGTTGAAATTTATCATTATTGCTTGACCCCAAATATTTGATAGCAAGGAAAATACATAATCTTGAGTAGATTTTTGTTCCATGGTATTCTTTTAGGAAGAGCATTGTTGTGGTGGTTTGCTTTTTTGTGAGGTATAGTACAACGATGCTAAACTTGATGAAATCATAGTTTCTTCTTAAACAATCAATTGAGAGAGAAGTTTGTGATTTTTATGATCTATGGATTGGACATTTACTGAATATTATATATGCTTGTAAAGTTGCTCATAACTTCCCATTTTAATAAGGATTACACAATATATACCATATCCCATTTAGATTTGAAACATCCTTCCAACAAAGGACAAAGGTTTATATAAGATGAATTGGATTATTGATGCTATCTTAACCTTTTAATTCCTCCCTTCCCCTGTCTGAGCTTGCTAAAGGAAGTAACTTTCATTAGCTTCTTATTTCCCCTTGGTAATCTTCTTTTCGTGCATCATTCCACACGAAATGCTTGAATCTAAAGTTTCGATGATTTTAGAAAAGTGCAAAAGTTTGAGTTGTTAATTATAAGTTTAATTTCACTTGGTTTCCATTGAGTTGTTTAAGTTTAGTTTCACTTGGTTTGAGTTGTTGAGTCTATGGAGGTTCACTACATTGTTGTATTTAGTTGTTTTCGTTGATTAGTTGAATTGTTTCATAAAAATGTTTTGATGATTTGAGATAAGTGCAATAGTTTGAGTTGTTATAACAAGACCTTGACTTGACTTGTGTTCGTCGCTAAAATTTCTTCTTCATATTCTAGTGTTCTAAGCTATTTCTTATTTTATTTTGCTCATTTTTAGGAAATGAAAATCAGGTTCACTAGTGAGGCTAAACTTCCTTTACTTAGGAGCATGTAAGCTTAAATGCTTTTCAACTAAGAAGCTTTAAAATCTTAGCCTGGAAATTCTGTTGTTCAATTGAATCGGTTGGTTTTGTTGTGAGGACTGAAATTCTGTCTTTGGTTGTTTGATTGCTTTATTGGCATGGATAATGTTATCAAAATCATATTTGACCATGAAAAAACATGTAAGTAAAAACTTTGTCATGTTTTTTTTTTTAATATTTTACAACATATTAATATTGTTACATAATTTTTATAGGACGAAATGGAGGAATTAAAAACTACTTCATCACAGGAAGGCAATGAACCTCTTCAGGACAGAGAAATATATCAACGAGTACTAGGTGCCCGACTTGGGCATGCGAAGGGTCGTGGTTGGGGACCAAGAACAAGACATGTTAAGAATGAGACAAGTTACCAAAAATCTAAAGAAACGGATGCTCGAGTTGCTCAATTGCAAAGTATAGTTGAATCACAACAAGCCACAATTGAAGAAACTTTAAGAAGATTGACAAGTGGAGAAGCCATATCGTCTAATGTGGAAAGGACTCCAGAACAATCAAATGACAATTAAAAGGTAATATTTATAAGACACTCTTTTTAAACCCCTAACTTGTTCTAAAGTGTTGAATTAGATTAATTGTTGCAATGATACGACTATCCTGCAGTTATGGTAGTCATAGCTTAAAATTAGATCGAATGTAGAAAGTATGGAAGTTCATTTATTTGTTTATGTTGACTTGATATAATTTGATTGCAATGACTATCCTGCAGTTATGGTAGTCATAGCTTAGTTGTTATGGTAGTCATAGTTAGTTGTTTTGATCGATAAGTTTAGTTATTTCATTACTTTTGATGATTTGAGATAAGTGCAAAAGTCTTGAGTTGTGATAACTTAAGTTTCATTTGTTTTCCATTAAGTTATTGTGTTTAGGAGAGTCGGTACCTTGTTGCACTTGGTTGTTTTAACTAGTTTAGTTGTTGATGTTGATAAATTTAGTTGTTTCATTACAAAACTTTTGATGATTTGAGATAAGTGGAAAAGTTTAGAGTTGTTGTGATAAGTTAAGTTTCACTTGTTTTCCATTAAGTTAGTGCATGTTTGGGAGTGGTTTTGAAATTGTTGAAATCACTTTTGTCATATTCAAAATCACTCCGAAACACGTCTTTGATAATTCAAAATCAATTTTAACGATATGAAAATCACGTTTGAAAGTATAAAATCAAACATGAAATTGATTTTGAATAATTAGAGGTATGTTTCGAGGTGATTTCGAATATCACAAAAGTGATTTTAGATATTTTAAAATCACTCCCAAACATGCAATTATTGTGCTTGGGAGGATCAATATGTTGTTGCACTTAGTTGTTTTAATGAGTTTAGTTTTTTTTTTTCATTGATAAGTTTAGTTGTTTCGTTACAAAACTTTTAATGATTTGACATAAGGGCAAAAGTTTTGAGTTGTTGTGATAACTTAAGTTTCACTTATTTTCCATTAAGTTATTGTGCTTAGGACGGTCAATACGTTGTTGCACTTAGTTGTTTTGGTTGATAAGTTTATTTTCCATTGTATTGTTAAGTTGAGTTGTTTCATTGCAAAACATTTCCATGATTTGAGATAAGTGCAAAAGTTTGAGTAAGTGCAAGTTTAGTTTCATTTTGTTGTTGAAAGTTTAGTCTCACTTATTTTCCATTTAATTGTTGTGTTTAGGAGGGTCGGTACCTTGTTGAATTTAGTTATTTTAACTAGTTTAGTTGTTGATGTTGATAAGTTTAGTTGTTTCATTACAAAACTTTTGATGATTTGAGATAAGTCAAAAAAATTAGAGTTATTGTGATAAGTTAAGTTTCACTTGTTTTCCATTAAGTTATTGTGTTTAGGAGGGTCAATACGTTGTTGCACTTGGTTGTTTTAACGAGTTTAGTTCTTTTCATGAAAAGTTTAGATGTTTCATTACAAAAGTTTAAGTTTTGCAAGCTTAGTTTCATTTTGTTGTTGATGTTTAATCTCACTTATTTTCCATTTACTTGTTTTGTTTAGGAGGGTCGATACCTTGTTGCACTTAGTTGTTGCTTATGTTCATTATTTTTTGGAAGTTGTTTCATTCAAAAGTTTGGATGATTTAATATAATTTCTCAAGTCTTTCTTGTTATAAGTTTAGTTTCATAAGTTTTGATGAGTCGTTTCATGTTCATTTGAGTTGTGTTTTCTCTCTATTTCAATTCTTTATTCTTATGCTTACATATTTTATTTCATTTTATTTGTCAGATTGGATGCACCGATGGTCTCGAGTACATATTCTCCCTTTTTGTATGAAAATTTAAAGAATTTAGGTTGGTTTTTCTGTGATCTTCGATTATTCGTTTTGATATGTGATGATGAATCATTTTGTTCAACTTTAACTTGTCAATTTAGAATTGTTCATATGGGTTAGTAAGTGTAATTTTGGAATTGTTGATGTGATAGACAAATTGGAAATTTTGTTGATAAATCTTGAAGGTATATTGTTTATTTAGTTTATGAAATTCTTTCTTCAAGATATGAAATTATTGGAACACAATGCAGGAGATTCAAGGATAATTGAAAAAATATTTATTATGATTGAAAAAAAAATGTCATAAAGAAATATGACAAGTAAAACGCGTCAAGAATTAATTGAGTTGATATTCATTTTGTGTCAAGATAATCATGCATTCGACACCTAAAAAATGTCAAGTTAAATTTGAAAATGACACATCATAAATATCAAGAATTTGCATACGTGACGTTTTATCCATGTCAATGAGTTTCATCCCTGACGTGTTAAAAATATCAAGAAAAATAGACATGTATTGACCCACATTAAACGTCAAGTTTTGTAAAAAATGATACGTAATAAGTGTCAAGAATTAATATACATGACGTTTTATACATCTCAAGGAAAATATATCGTGACGCTTGAGAAATATCAAGGAAAGTATACCTTGACGCTCATTTTAGGCACCTCATTCTTGACAGGGGCTTCCATGACGCTTTCAAAAGCGTCAAGAGTGTTAGAATTTGACATTTAATAAGTGTCAAGTAATACAATTTTTCTTGTAGTGAATATTCATACCCTCCTCGAGCCTTTACATTCATTGGACCACAGAGATCCGAATGTATCAACTCTAAGGGTTCTTTGGCTCTGTAACCTTTTCCAGTAAAAGGTCTTTGGGTCATTTTACCCTCGAGGCACGATTCACAAGGTGGCAGTGAATCCTCTTCTAACTCAGTTAGAAGTCCATTCTTTTCCAAATGACCTATCCTATCGATGTTAATATGACCAAGTCTTAAATGCCAAAGATAAATATTGTTACTTTTAGGAAAAATTCTTTGCCTTTTACTTTGAGTTTCAGCAGTTTTAAACATTTCATGATTTAAAAGAGCCTTTGTATAGGTTGGTCTTAATACATATAAGTTTTTTTCTAATCTAGCTGAACATATATAAAAACCATTCTTAAAAATGAAAGCTTCATTGCAATTAAAAGAAACAATGTATTTACATTCAATAATATAGGAGACAGAACTTACATTTCTCTTAATTCTAGGTACAATGTACAAATCATCAAGAAAAATGGACTTGTCTCCAAAAAATAACTTCGCAACTCCCACTGCACAAGCTGAAATGATGTCTCCCGTTCCGACCCTGAGCGTCACTTCACCCTCCTCAAGTGATAGCGAGCATAGCAAGCTATTTTATCCTATCCATTTTAGTTAGTCTTTGAGAATAAATTGGCCAAAATTATGCATTTTAATGTTCTATTTGTAGGAATGAATTATAAATCGAGAAAATGGAGTTAATTGGGTGTTCGGGACAGGAAAATAGGCCAAAGAAACAGACATGAATTGAATTTGGAAGCTTAAAGATGAGACAAGTCTGAGAGCTAGCATCGAGACGCTACTTTCTGGGTGTCTCGACGCTGGTTTTCCTTTTCTGTTTTTTGTCGCGACGCTACCGAAAAATTTTCCTATATATACAATCTTTTGTGCTACCGATTAGGGGAGTCCATTTGGTTAGATTTTAGCCCTAATTTCGACTAGAGACCTTTTGTGGGAGCTGAAGCAAGGCCAATAAGTGGGAACTGATAAGGGTAAAATCTATTTAGCTCATTTCTTTGTCAAAAATTGCATGTTAGATCAATTTTACTGTTCTCGAGCTCAAAATATGTTAAAGTTGATAAGTTAGGGTGTTGAGAATCACTTTTATCAAATTATGCTCATTTGTGCTTAAAAGGACTCAATTTTAAAGGAATTTGACTAAGTTTGTTGCTGTGCAGAAAAACAAAGGAAGGATAGAGACGGTTCCGAGTCGTTCGCGGGTCGTTGTTGACGAGTCTTCTTCGCACCTAACCGACTGTTTTGACCCCAAAACTGGCTGGGCTACCTACCAACACCTATTTCACAGCTCCTCAACCATTTCCCACACTGTATAAGCTCGAGATTTGAAGTCAAATTCAAGTAGAACTCATTTGGAAGAAGAGGGTGGTGACAGAACCCTAGTTGACGCCTATGAGTAGGGATGCCCGAGGTACTTCTTAGATGACTAAATTCTAACCTGAGTTAGACATCAAACCTTAGGGTTTGTAGGGACTTTCACCCATTCCCACTTTGTAAAAGCGAGAGAGTGGAGTGTCTAAGCGAACTCTAGAAGGATTGAGTAAATAGAAAAACCTATAGTACTTGGCTACTATTCATATTTCCAGCTTTTGATACTTTTCATTTATTTGTATTATTTACATCTTATTTCAATGGAAATGTATTCATTTGCACTTTATCTCACCGTGAGTAGTTAAATTCCGTTGAGGGGTTCAATATGGTGAATTCCCTTATGGTTCAATAGCTTGAAAGTGTTTTATTTGCTTAAGTTTTGTTCAATGCATGTCATTCTTTATTGAATATCATTCTGATCTTGTTGAGTTTAAATTGATCACTTAGACTTTGCATGCTGTGTGAGTATGATCTCGAAAGGGACAAACGATATCTGTTCTCATAAAGGTGATATAGGAGACAAAGCTCAAAAGAGATTGTTTGGCGGTATAGGGCAAGCTGCCTAAGACACCCTATATCGACTATAGGGTTATAGGTTGCATTCGTGTATTATCTATGTCGGAGTCGAGTCAGAGAAATGTGCATAACGGTACTCGCTTAGCCTTCTAACAGTTCTTGGGAGCAAGGCCAAATAGAAGTTAAATCTGACCTAATGCATTGAATAGACTTAGGTTAAATAATCCATGATTACAGTTATTGCCTTTGGGATGAATCCATGTTGAATACCTCGTTTTATTCATTATTGTTATTCTTTTGTTTATTTGCTTGTTTTATTCTATTTTTCTAAAAATCAATCATCAATCTTATTTCTTTGGTTACCTATTTTCAAAAGCAATCATTTGAGCAGTTTCTTCATCAAATCTAAATTTCCAATTTAGTCCTCGTGGGATCGATACCCTTGGAATACTTCTAAGGTTTTTTATTACTACGTGCGACAGTATATACTTGCACTAGGGTTGGCTGAATTTATCTTTATTCTTATTTATCATCTTACCTCACATCCATCATTCAGCCGACGACGCACCAGGAACCAAGCTTGAAAACTTGGAGATCGTGACGGGGACGTGTCGGTTTCAACGAATTCAAGAGTTTTCCTTTTTTTCCACTTACATCTTGTTGTTTTTATGGCTTTACTTTCAAGTTTTATTTTTAGTTCTTTGACTATGAGTAGCTAGCTTGATTATCTTAGGAATTGATGTAGCCCTTTGGGCATTGATGGATTATTTCGTGGTTATGTATTGCTCTAAATTCATTTATGCATATTCTACTCTTAATGCTTTTGATTCATTGGCCATTAATTGAATGATGTTTTCTCTAAGTCTTGCTCGGGAGAGGGGGTTTAGTTTAGATCGTGTTGTGCATAACTAAGATAATCTTGAGATCGGGAGATGAGAGATAGTCTTAGAAATCGTTAAAGGATTAGACTTAAGGGCTTGCATGTTAATGAACTTAGATAAGGATATTGGGTTTATTACATGTATGAGAATTAGTTATGCTCGGGAGAGATAGCTATGACAATAGTTTATCCTAGATTTATGAATCTTTGAATGTTCACATAGTCTAGCGATTAATCCACAACTCCAATACGTGAAGTCAATTCCCTAAGAGTCTTTCCATTTGAGTCTCCACTTTTATTTTATGCTTTTTGTCTTTAGATTTATCTTTTGTCATTAAGTTTTGCTCCCTAAATAAAGTTGGACAAGATTATTCACGATACTTAATTTGCTAGAAAACTAATCCAGAGGACGACACTCGTTTTACACGAAAACACTATATTACTACTTGACCCGTACACTTGCGATAAGCAAATCGAACATCAAGTTTTTGTCGTCGTTGCCGGAGATTTGCATATTTAGTTAAGTTAATATTGTGGAAAAATTGTTAGGTCTTAATTTAGGGTGTAGTTTTATTTTTTTTTTTTAGGTAGATTGCATTTTTTTCCCTTATTTGTTTTATTTCCATATTTGTTTTTTTCATTTTTTGTTTTTGTTTCCATAGTTGTAATTTTCCTTTTTAGTTCTTTCCTTATTTGATTGACTTTCCCTTATTCTTTTTCTTAATTGTCTTTTCCTTATTTGTTTTTGTTTTCCTTTTTTTAGTTTAGTTGATTCCTTTTCTATTTTGTTTTCCTTTTTTATTTTTCTTTCCTTTTATGTTTGAGTCTTGTCTTTTGTTCTTGTTGGGTTATTATTTGGTGTTTGCATCTAATTGAAAGCCTAATTATCATTGATGCTTTAATTGATTTGAATGACTTTTTATAATTTTGGGTGGCCTGTTAGGGAATCTGTGCCCGAAGAACCAGCACCATATTCCAATTTTCATCTTAAAGTTATACTCCTTTAAAAGAAAATTCTTCCTTAGAAAGCTTAGTTCAAAATTATATTGAGGAGTCTAGAGCAAGGAGTCTAAAATTGGATGAACTTATAAAAGGACTTCAGACCCCAAAGGAAGTTAATGAGGTGGGATCTACTTCCATAGGTTGTCTAGTGAGTCATGTGGCCACTGATTCATTGGCACCCATCCAGGAGCTTAATTCTTTCGATTTTGCTAAAGTTGAGCCTTTAGGGGTGAGTTGCTTAGATAGTGGGAAAGAATTGGAGAGTGTTAGCACAGATCAAGAACATGTTTCTGAGGAAGAAAAAGAAAATGAGCTTGTAATGTCAGAGGAAGTTCAGGAGGTAGAGTTTGAGGTTGAAGAGCCTTCGTCTGTTTTATCTTCTCCATTCTCTGTCGTTTATGATTGTTCTTTTTTCTTTTCTCATTGGTCAGATTTAGAGTCAGAGTCTCTTTATTTTGATCTTTCTCCTTTTATGCTTATTTTATTCAAAAATACCAAAAATAATTTTGTTTCAGGGGCCCATGAGAAGCTAGTGTGCTTGCTAGCAATAGTGAATTTTATTGATTCAAGGAAGAAGGGCACAAAGAAATATGAGAATTTTTATCTGCCTTGAAAGTTTGCAAGAGCACGTCGAACTAAAGATGTTAAACAAGCGCTTATGGGAGGCAACCCAAGTTAGTTCGTTTTTTTATTTTGTGTCTTTGATGTTTTTGTTGTTTTTGTTTTGTAGGTGTACTTGTGTTCTTAACTTTGCCAGCATCCATGAGAAGGTTATCATCATTCCAGGGCAGTATTGTTCACCTCTTCCATTCTTTACTTGTTCTCATGCTTATTGAGGCTTTAGATTTCTATACATTGAGAACAATGCATGTTTTAAGTTTGGGAGTGGAATGCTTTGCTTGTTGAGCCCTTGAGCATTTGAGTTTGGGCTATATTTTTTAGCTTATTATGATTATGGCATATGGTTGTTTTTGGATGCTATTTTTGCTTGATTATGACTTCCTAGGATAGGCGCTTTTGTAAATTTTTAAGCTTTTGATGAGTTGTAAGCATAAGTGCTCCAAAAAGGGAGACTTTTTAAAATTTTTCTAGGAGATATCTTGCATTAGGTGAGTATTTTCCTTGGTTTAGAATTGGACTTGAATGCTTAGGAGCGAATTATTAGGTTCATATGCTTTTTGTCACCTCGATAGGTGTAGGGAAAAGCTATAGAGTTAATTTTTTTTGCAAATTAGCATGTTTAATCTTGCCTAGGAGGAAAGAAAAGAATATAGGCTTATCATGTTCATAAAGAAAAATCATTCTTATCTTTACTTTTGAAAGAAAACAATGTCGGCTTGTGTACACAATATCCAATGAATAATAAGGTTTTAGGCAAAAATAGCTACCCTTGTTGTGAACAGTTAGGCCAACCAAGGGTTAAACTCGGGTTATGGGTCCCTACAATAGGTGTGTGAAAGCTAGTGCCACTTTTAATTGCTTGATTCAATTTTTAATTTAAAAGCACTTCGGTATGGATGAAAACAAACTAATTTGTTCCATTTGCTCATTAGTGAATTCTTAGTGCCAGTGTAGAGGGAAGATGAGTTGAGAGTTTAATAATCCAATTCTGAGCTAGTAGAGTCTAATCTAATCAAGTTAGATCTCGCTTATGTAAGTTAATTTTGGAAAACTTTTGATTTTTCTCCTTTATTGGGCCTTATGTGCATGTCCCTTGATTGTGACAGAGTGAGTCATGTTTGTTTCATCTATTCTTCAACCTATGCTTGATTTTTAACTTCCTGAAACATAAACAAACAAGTCAAAAAGTTCACAAGCTCAAATATGTTATATTTTTTGTGCAATTTTTTTAAGAGAATTCAAGTCAAAAGGTTTTGATCAATTCAACTTCCAGGTAAGTACCCAGGTAGAGGTGTTCCCTACGGTCAGCTTAAATACCTCAGCCTAGCCAGGACTTTCCTTAGACAAAATTTCCTCTTGATCAAAATCCTTTATTCTTGACTTCAAACTTAAAATTTTCTTCTTTTTCTTTTTTTTTTTTCTCTTTCTCCTATTTTTTTCTTTTTTTTTTTAAATACATATTGATGCAAAGAGAAAGAATGACTTAGCTGATCTCCAACAGGGAGATTAAAGCTTTATTCCTACTTTTTTGCTCCATCAACTTTCATCTTGACCCTAGGTCTTGATAACAAACGAGATTTAAGTCTTAACTGAGGCGTTTCAATCATGGAGTGCTTTGTCTCTATTATTAGCTCACTCAATCTGCTCTTGAATGTAGACTTTACAGTCTCATCCTCTGTCGTATATTGCAGATTCTCATCCTCCATGATTTCCTCTTTGATTTCTTCCTCGAATAGCATTTTCTTCAAGCTACAACAAGCAAAGGAATCATTAGGATCGTCCTCAAATCCATATTTTTCTAACGTTTTCTGCAAGCCCCAATATGTAAAAGAATCAATAGGATAAAAAACAAAATATCCCTTCATTTCATAAGGGTTTTCTAATGCCTGGAGCAAATCGAAGTTCACTTGTTGTGAAATGACATCTACATGACTCACTGCAACTTCGTTCTCTTGTGTCTTCTCATTATTCTCTTTTTGAGGCGATTCTTCTTTAATATCTTCTTTCTTTTTGTCTCCTCAGTATTTTCAAGTCTTGGAATGCTTCTTGCTTCTACTGTGAGTTCGAGGTCTTCATGCTCCAATCCATTTTGAAATGTTATCTCCTTGTATTGCTTTTGTGTTTCTTCTGTCACAATCTCTTTGTTGCTTGGTAAGATTTCTTGTTGACTTTTTTCAATTCCTTTACCAATTGCCCTACTTGAATCTCCAAGCTTTGAATTTTAGCATCGTTTCTCACCATATATTCTCTTATGAGTTCTTCCAAGCTTGTTGACACTTGTGGTTCCATCTCTTGTTGCATTTTTGGGCAAAAAAAAAAAAAAAGAGAGAAAAAGGAAAAAAGGCGATAGAAGATAAGCATAGCCAAGCTTTGAATTTTAGCATCGTTTCTCACCATATATTCTCTTATGAGTTCTTCCAAGCTTGTTGACACTTGTGGTTCCATCTCTTGTTGCATTTCTTGTTGGGCATACTGATCTTGATATTGGTCTTCAAAAGTAAACAAACATTCATGCTCCAAATGAGGTGTTGGATTATTGTTGCTAACATCTTGCTGGTGGTGCAACCATCTTCGGTAAGGATTGAAAATAGGACTCTGGTTGTCTGGTTGCCCTGTATAGTAAGGATTAGATGGACAAGTTTCAAACAAAGAATGAATCTTAGCACAATAAACACAAAAGAAATTTGAATGACAAGCCATTGATATGTGCATTCAAGGTTGTGATGATGTCTTCTTCCACATGTGGATTATCTTCAGTTATCAAACCCTTTGGCTATGCTTATCTTCTATCGCCTTTTTTCCTTTTTCTCTCTTTTTTTTTTTTGCCAAAAAGAGGATCGACTCCAAAAAGATCTATTAGAAGATCTCGAGTGTAAGAAGCTTCTTAAAGATATTAACGTGCACACAACTCCTGTTGCTCTTTCTTTCTATCTCAATGTTTAGCTCGAAGAGATGATGCTCTTTGCTTATGCACCAACTTCAACCTTCAAAAGAAACTGCAAATCAGAGTTAGATTCTCTTAAGATAGAAATTCGGTCACAATCAAATCGCAATTTCAACAAACAAAAACTGGTTTCACTTTTAGTCTCCTGCAACGGCGCCAAAAACTTGATGTGCTGTTGGGCTGAAGTGTGGATGTAAAAAAAGATGGCAAATAAAGATTAAGAATAATTCAGCCAACCTAGGGCAAGTATACACTATCTCATGCAGTAATAAAAACCTTAGAAGTATTCCAAGGGTATCGATCGCACAGGGACTAAATTGGAAACACATTTGAAAAAGAAACTGTTCAAAGATTACTTAGATAAGGTAACCAAAGAAATAATTGATGATGATTTTTGGAAAATAAACAGAATAAACAAGTAAAGAAAAACAATGATAAATAGGCGAGGTATTCAATAAAGTTTCAACCCTAAGGTAAAATAACTCTAATCATTGCTTATTAAACCTAAGTCTATTCATGCATTGGGTCAGATTTAACTTCCATTGGGCCTTGCTCCCAAGAACTGTTAGAAGGCTAAGCGAGTACGTTACGCTAGTTCATGCATAGATAGTTCATGCATGCAATCTATAACCCTATAGTTGTTATAGGGTGCCTTAGGCAACCTCGCCATATAACACCGGATACACTCTTTCGAGCCATTTCTCCTATATCACCTTTATGAAAACCGATATTGTTTGTCCCTTTCGAGATCAAACTCACATAGGATGCAAAGTCCAAGTGATCAATTTATACTCAGCAAGATTCAGAATGATATTCAATAAAGAGTGGCATGCAATGAATAGAACTTAAGCAAATAAACACTTTCAAGCTATTTTAACCATAAGGGAATTCACTATATTGAACCCCTCAATGGAATTTAGCTACGCATGATGGAATATAGTGCAAATGAACAACTTTTCATTGAAATAAAGAATAAAGAATACAAATAAATGAAAAGTAACAAGTGCTGGAAATAAGGTGTAGGAGCTAAAACTAGGGTTTTTCTTTTATCCAATCCTTCTAGAGTTCGCTCGACACTCTACTCTCTTTTACAACTGGGAATAGGGTGAAATTCACTACAAACGCTCAGGTTTGATGTCTAGCTAAAGGTTAGAATTCAGTCATCTAAGAAGGACCTTGGGCATCCCTACTCATGGGCGTCTACTAGGATTCTGTCACCACACTCTTCTTCCCAGTGAGTTTTGCTTGTGTTTTCTCTCGATTTCCGGCCTTTTAAAGAGTGAAAAATGGTTGGGGAGTCACGAAATTCATGCTAGCAGGTAGCCCAGTCAGTTTCGGAGTCAAAACAGTCAATTAGTTGAGTGAAAAGCTTGTTTAAAACGACCCGCGACGGACTCAGACTTTTCTATTTCTTCCCAGAAATGCGGTCACATTTCATTTTGCCTTAGCAGAAATGCGGTCACATTTCACTAGCATTTCAACAACATTTCTTTGTTTTCCTCTGTTTTCTGCAAAACACCAAAACTAAGTCAAATTCATACCAAAATGAGTTCTTTTAAGCACAAATATGTATAATTTGACACACATAACTCTAAACGACCTAACTTACCAACTTTCACACTATTTAGGCTCAGGAATAGTAATTTTGACAAAAAATATACAAGTTTTGACAAGAAATAAGCTAAAAATAAGGGCAAAATATGAATATTTTTGGCACTTATCATACCCCCAAACTTAACCCATTGCTTGTCCTCAAGCAATTGCAAATCAGAATGTTGGAAATAATCAATATGAAATCAAGTAAACATGCTTCTGAAGATCGTTTTCTAAAATGTTGCCTTTCAGTTGAGGTTTCTACTCTAGTGCAAGTCACAACTTCTAAGTCTTCTAGACATGAGGAGTTCTACTTTTCTTTTTCAAAGCAAAACTCTCCCTAATCCATCCTAACCAATATGTTTAAACTACATAACTCCTTCTCATAGAGTCTAGGACAATCCTTTTAGTTAAGAGAAACTAATCTTGAGGTAAATGAGCATACATGAGTTTCTATTTCTTTTCTATCTCCCCCAAACTTGTTCGAGTGTTAGTGCTCTTTTTATTCAATTTTTTTCCCCAAGAGAATCCTCGTCGTCATCTTTCCTTCGTTCTAGCTTATCGACACTTTGTGGAGAAGATATCTAGCTACGAGCAAAGATCACAAACTTAGAATAGTACTCACTTCCCTAAGTCAACCTTTCATGCAGTGGCAAACCATGGGTGTCATGAATGCCCCTGGTTACCCAGTAAACTCTAGGAAGGAGGAGTAACTCTCGATTTTCTGATTTTTCTTTTTTCTTTCTTTTTTCTTTTTGTTTTAATAAATAACTTTTTTCCAGAGCTCATCTTCTTTCTCTAGCAGCAAACTTACAAATAACCACCCCCCCAAACTTAAGATAGACAATGTCCTCATTGACTTTTGTTTTCCGGACATAGGTGCAACATGAGACTTTTTGTTTTCAAAACATCAAGGCTAAACTCTCCTAGTGTGCTAGAAAGGTTAAACATGAGGAAGTTTAGACTTAAGAAAATTTTGTAAAGAAAAAGACTAACGGAAAGCCTATGACTAGAAAACAAATCGGTTGTGTCGACGGTGGCACTTTTGAGATAGAAACATGCTCTAATTATCATCATAAAGGGCTTAAAAGAAAACTCACATGATAGCATATTTATCAAAATATTTTCCAAGCAAAAAGTTTTATCAAAAGTTGGTTTTTTTTTCATAATTCTCACAAGTTTAGCAAATGGACAGCAGCAGATTTTTCAGAAAACTCAAAAACCCAAGTTATTCTAAACCTATTCTAACATCAACCCATCACTAAACTAACTCAAAACAGTAAAGTAAACAAATAAGCAACTAACTAATATTAATTAAATAGCAAACTATTCATAAAAACAACAAACTAACCTATCAAAACAGTAAACTAACATGATGGAAATATAAAACAGCATGTTAGAAAGCATTTATTCATATTAACAACAACTAACACATATTAACAAAATCATAGAAAGCATTTAATAGTGTAAAGGGAATAGAAAACTCCCATATTCCTCCTCTAGGGAACCTTCTTCATTCTCTTCCTCCTCAAGGCTACTGAAATTGGAATTTGATGCTCATCCAATTCCTATACCTCATAATCTGACTTTGTCTCATTACTAGAGGAACTGACCTCCTTGTCATCTTCTCTCTTCTAATAGTAGGTGAAGTTCCTCTGGTATCATACTTGAATAATGGATCAAGACTGACTCCACCTTGCGGTCGCATTCTGGACTGTTTCTTTTTTCTTCCTTTCTTTTCTATTTTTCTTTTCTTTAAAAACCTGGAACATCAACAAGCTCATCAAAATGTTCACACTCTTAATCATTATTCTTTTTAGAGCTAAATTTTCCTGAGACCAGAACCAATTCAAGTTAAAAAACTTTAGCTACTTCAACTCCTAGGAAATTTCCAAGTATTTATCAAAGCTCTTAAAAGAAAACAAACTTAAGCATCAACAAACTACCCTAACAAACTAACAAAGTAATATACTAAAAACACTATGCTAAGAGTAAAACTAACAATGCTAAACCTAACTAAGCGAACAAAAGAACAATGAATTAATGAATGCAACAAAATGTTAAAGATCTAACAAAGCAAATGAAAAACAAAGGAGCATGCTAATGTTAATAAGGACAACAATAAGAAGTAAAGGAGAGAGAAAACTCCATAGTTCTTGGAAGATATCTCCTCCACATCATAGGTCTTAGGCTCATCCAGGAGGGATGATGAAAATGGAGGGGAACTGGGGCTTATTCAGATGAGCTGGCCAGGAACATTCGCTTCATAGCCTAATCTTTCTCTCGAGCATAGGTCTAATGGTCCTTGTTCTACTTCTGGATGTGTTCGCTCTTGGCGAGGATCAGGTCATATATGCTCTCAATAGATGAAGAAAGAGCAGTAGATGTGGTGACACTTTCTTCTTCGACTTTTTCTCCCTCTCAGGTTCTCTTTGTCTGTTCATCATCTTCCTATCTCATGTTCCCTTCTTTTTGTCTCCTAACTTCCTTCTATTTATTAACTTCCTGAAACATAAACAAACAAGTCAAAAAGTTCACAAGCTCAAATATGTTATATTTTTGGGGCAATTGTTTTTAAGAGAATTCAAGTAAATAGGTTTTGATCAATTCAATTTCCAGGTAAGTCCCTAGGTAGAGGTGTTCCCTACGGTCAGCTTAAATACCTCAGCCTAGCCAGAACTTTCCTTAGACAAAGTTTCCTATTGATCAAAATCCTTTATTCTTGACTTCAATCTTCAAATTTTCTTCTTTTTCTTTTTTTTTTTCTTTCTCTTTTTTTTCTTCTTTCTTTTTCTTTTTTCTTTAAATACATACTGATGCAAAGAGAAAGAATGACTTAGCTGGTCTCCAACAGGGAGATTAAAGTTTTATTCCTACTTTTTTGCACCATCAACTTTCATCTTGACCCTAGGTCTTGATAACGGACGAGATTTGAGTCTTAACTGAGGCGTTTTAATCATGGAGTGCTTTGTCTCTATTATTAGCTCACTCAATCTGCTCTTGAATGTAGACTTTAAAGTCTCATCCTCTGTCGTTTATTGCAGATTCTTATCCTCCATGATTTCCTCTTTGATTTCTTCCTTGAATAGCATTTTCTGCAAGCTACAACAAGCAAATGAATCATTAGGATCGTCCTCAAATCCGTCTTTTTCTAATATTTTCTGCAAGCCCCAATATGTAAAAGAATCAATAGGATCAAAAACAAAATATCCCTTGATTTCATTAGGGTGTCCTAATGCCTGGAGCAAATCGAAGTTCACTTCTTTCTCTTGTGTCTTCTCTTTATTCTCTTTTTGAGGCGATTCTTCTTTAATATCTTCTTTCTCTTTTGTCTCCTCAGTATTTTCAAGTGCTAGAATGCTTCTTGCTTCTACTGTGAGTTCGGGGTCTTCATGCTCCAATCCATTTTGAAATGTTATCTCCTTATATTACTCTTGTGTTTCTTCTGTCACACTCTCTTCGTTGCCAGGAAAGATTTCTTGTTGACTGTTATTCCTTATGAGTTCTTCCAAGCTTGTTGACACTTGTGGTTCCATCTCTTGTTGCATTTCTTGTTGGGCATTTTGATCTTGATGTTGGTCTTCAAAAGTAAACAAACATTCTTGCTCAAAATGAGGTGTTGAATTATTGTTGCTAACATCTTGCTGGTGGTGCAACCATCTTCGGTAAGGATTGAAAATAGGACTCTGGTTGTCTGGTTGCCCTGTATAGTAAGGATTAGATGGACAAGTTTCAAACAAAGAATGAATCTTAGCACAATAAACACAAAAGACATTTGAAGGACAAGCCATTGATATGTGCACTCAAGGTTATGATGATGTCTTCTTCCACATGTGGATTATCTTCAGTTATCAAACCCTTTGGCCAACAAGAGGATCGACTCCAAGTAGATCTATTAGAAGATCTCGATTGTAAGAATCTTCTTAAAGATTTTCTCGTGCGCTCAACTCCTATTGTTCTTCCTTTCTATCTCAAGGTCTAGCTCGAAGAGATGATGCTCTTTGCTTATGCACCAACTTCAACCTACAAAAGAAACTGAAAATCAGAGTTAGATTCTCTTAAGATAGAAATTCGGTCACAATCAAATTGCAATTTAAACAAACAAAAACTAGTTTCACTTTTCGTCCCCAGCAATGGCGCCAAAAACTTGATGCGCTGTCGGGCTGAAGGTGGATGTAAGAAAAGATGGTAAATAAAGTTTAAGAATAATTCAGCCAACCTAGTGCAAGTATACACTAGAAGTATTCAAAGGGTATCGATCCCACAGGAACTAAATTGGAAACACATATTTGAAAAAGAAACTGTTCAAAGATTGCTTAGATAAGGTAACCAAAGAAATAATTGATGATGATTTTAGGAAAATAAACAAAATAAACAAGTAAAGAAAAACAATGATAAATAGGCGAGGTATTCAATATAGTTTCAACCCTAAGGTAAAATAACTCTAATCATTGCTTATTAAACCTAAGTCTATTCATGCATTGGGTCAGATTTAACTTTTATTGGGCCTTGCTCCCAGAACCGTTAGAAGGCTAAGCGAGTACCGTTATGCACATTTTTGTGACTTGACTCCGACATAGATAGTTCATGCATGCAATCTATAACCCTATAGTTGTTATAGGGTGCCTTAGGCAGCCTCGCCCTATGACACCGAATACACTCTTTTGAGCCATTTCTCCTATATCACCTTTATGAAAACCGGTATTGTTTGTCCCTTTCGAGATCAAACTCACATAACATGCAAAGTCTAAGTGATCAATTTAAACTCAGCAAGATTCAAAATGATATTCAATAAAGAGTGACATGCAATTAATAAAACTTAAGCAAATAAACACTTTCAAGCTATTTTAACCATAAGGGAATTCACTATATTGAACCCTTCAATGGAATTTAGCTACGCATGATGGAATATAGTGTAAATGAACAAGAATAAAGAATACAAATAAATGAAAAGTAACAAGTGCTGGAAATAAGGTGCAGTGGCTAAAACTAGGGTTTTTTCTTTTATCCAATCCTTCTAGAGTTCGCTCGACACTCTACTCTCTTTTACAAGTGGGAATAGGGTGAAATTCTCTACAAACGCTCAGGATTGATGTCTAACTAAAGGTTAGAATTCAGTCATCTAAGAAGGACCTCGAGCATCCCTACTCATGGGAGTCTACTAGGGTTCTGTCACCACCCTCTTCTTGCCAGTGAGTTATGCTTGTGTTTTCTCTCGATTTCCAGCCTTTTATAGAGTGAAAAGTGGTTTGGGAGTCACGAAATTCATGCTAGCAGGTAGCCAGTCAGTTTCAGAGTCAAAACAGCTAGTTAGTTGAGTGAAAAGCTCGTTTAAAACGACCCGTGACGAACTCGGACTTTTTTGTTTCTACCCAGAAATGTAGTCGCATTTCATTTTGTCGTGGCAGAAATGCGATCGCATTTCAATAGCATTTCAACAGCATTTCTCTGTTTTCCTCTCTTTTCTGCAAAACACCAAAACTAAGTCAAATTCATACCAAAATGAGTTCTTTTAAGCACAAATATGTATAATTTGACACACATGACTCTAAAAGACCTAACTGACCAACTTTTACACTTTTTAGGCTCGGGAATATTAATTTTGACCAAAAACATACAAGTTTTGACAAGAAATAAGCTAAAAATAAGGACAAAATATGTATATTTTTGGAACTTACCAGAAGCTCCCTAGAAACTCGAACCATCACTGAACTGGACCAAAGGGGACTGAACTGGCCGAGTTTTTTTATTGAACCAACCAAGAACCAGTGAACAATCAAGATCTGGAAGAAACGTGCGCCTTCTTTGAAAACTCATCAGCATCTGGAAGTTGATGAACAACGTCACAACGCTCACGCGACTGAAAGCCCTATGTTCTTCGGCCAGCTTGAGTTCTTCTCCTTCTTTCGATCAATTACAGTACTAAATGAACTCTAATGACTCTCCAAAAATTACAGACTCTTCTCAACACATTAATGCTCATATACATGTGCGCAATTACAATTTCATCAACAAATTGAAGAGTATAACATTGCCAAAACCGTAACATATCCATTTCAGCACCCATGCAAATTGAATTTCAAAATGCTACCCACCATGATCAAATTAGAGACAATTAAGTGCCCAAACCATTCTCTGATACCAATTGAAAGTGTTAATATCGAAAATACGGAAGCAATTTTGGATCTTAGGCACATAACAAGCTCAATTTGATCATTAATTGCATGTTGTTCAAGAGAAGAAAAACAAAGACAATTTACCAACCTCTTTTAAATGGAGAAATTGGTTGGATTCTTTTGTTGTTTTTCTTCACCTATCAATCACGAACCACCACTAGATCTTCCTTGCTATCCTCAAGCCTTTGAAACAGATTGTGGGATCCTCAAGTGATGGATTTGAATAGAAAAGCTTGAACAACAAGCTTTTGGGGTGAAGTTTGGTGAGTAACAATTTTGGCAGCAATTCAGTAGGTTTCAAAACTCTCTTCTTTCAGCTTTCTTCTTCCCTTTTATAGAGGGATTAATGAAGAAGAAAAGGCTCAGATTTTGACACCAAATCACCCATGAAGAAGGTGGAAAATGGTGTGAGGGGAGTGCATGGGTTTAGTCGCCATGCACTCCACCTCCAAAAATTCATAATTTTGAATTTTAATTAAATCAACAATTATCTTGATTTAATTAGATAATTATCTAATTTTTAATAATCTGAAAAATCAAAAATTGAATTTCAATTTTTCAATTTTAAATTAATTTAAAATAATTATTAATTAAATAATTAATAATTAATTTAATATCTAATATTAAATTAATATTTTGCCACCAATCCTAAACATTTCCAAAATGTTATTTTTTCATCATGAATCCCTATTCATGCTCTCAATATTTAAACCATATTTAAATATTAAATATCACACAAACCCGATTTTCACAAAACCCAATGTATCGTCAACGTCTATCACCTTTATCCATTTCCCTAAACATGAACAAAAAAAAAATCATATTTTATGCATCATATTGTTCCAAAGGTTAATCTCGAGCTAGCAAGAGGACCTAATGGACCTACAGATCATGGACTCCAACGGTTCAAGATTTAACTGGCCAAACTATTTTAACCTAGTTAACCAACATCCGTTAACTACCGGGACACTCCACTATAGCCTAGTAGTTGAACTCCTCACTGTAGATATATTTTTGTCCACTCGATATAACCATGATTAGTAAGTCAATCCTTCATAGGTCGTTCGTTACTATAGCTAGGTCAAATGTCCGTTTTACCCCTATATCACATGTTAGTTCCTTAAGTCCACTGGTCCTCTAATGAACAATTTGTTTATGGTCCAACCACTAAACAAAGTCCCTCTCGAGCCAATGAGAGAGTGGGGCCCCTTGTTCAAGCCTTGGATTCAGCACTTAAAGGAACAACCTCTCTACTATCCCTGAATTGGGTAGGAGTGAATTTCGTCTTGCTTTACTATGTCCCAAGCTATCCATCTAGTCTTATCCCCAAAATGGTAGGATTATTGAATGGCACTATTGGACCACTCTCACCCATGTAGATCAAAGGATTATCCTAAACGAACAGGAGTTCATAGCAAGCTCAGGATTAAGATCGAGTTACCTAGGTCATTGTATGAAATAGTTAGTCTTAACAATAAACGACGTTATAAAGTAAGATTGACTTATTTCTCGGTCCTGTCTTGTGTAAATATCTTTTACACCGGATGCCCCTTCTCGCATGTCTCGACATGAACGATCCAGGATCATGTTGTTTGCCTTATTTGCAAAGTAAGTCACATCCATAGTGTTACTAAAATAAGGTACCCCAGCCTTATCCATTTACTATAGACCATTTAGGTTATATACTCGAACTTGATCCCTGTCTATATCCACGATATAGTTCGAATATTTCATATTATAACCATGGATGTTTCTATTGGATTTCAGATATAAAATAAACAATTTCACTGAATAACATCTTTATTAGAAAAGGATAATCAAAACTTGAGTTCTAGGACATAAACCCCAACAAAAAAACCTTGAAAATGAGTATAATATGTGTATAGGTCCTCGACGGAGGTTTGGAGCCAATTCGGGGATAAAATGAGCTAAACCGAAGCAAAATGGCAAAAATACCCTTGGTCAACAAAAGTCAACGCACGTTGAAGGACAAATCGGGGTCGAGACGCCACTGTGTAGGGTTAAGACACTGCCATCAGGGTCGAGACGCCATCAACTTTCCAAAAGAGAATTTTTCCAGGGCAGAGTCGAGATGTCAGCCCACAGTGTCTCGACGCTGCAAACTTTCCAGATTTGATATTTTCCATATTTTCTCCACTATTTTTCCAGATTTGAGGCTCCCTTCAGCTCCAAGTTTCCACAATTTGAAGGCCAAGAAGTCCTATAAATAGAGTCTCTTGGTTTAGGTTTAGAATCATCCCTTGTATTAGTTCAATTTCTCTCAATTGTAGCCACCTTTCTCTTTAGTTTTCAAGAGTTCTTTTATGTTTTCTTAGTCCAAGGGTCGGTTGATCAAGCCTCGAGCTTGGAGGTGTTTGTCTATGGCCAACTAAGCTCGGATTGCTGTAATCGGGACTCGGTAATGTAAGTTTTGGTATTCTTGAGACCTCATATTTCGTTTATTGAATTATTGTCGGTTGTGTTCTAAATTTCCGTTTTAATTACAATTAAATTGATAAAATAGATTGACAACCTATTTGCTTGACTTGGTTTAATTGTTATGCTAAATTGGTTAGTAATAGTTTATTGTGTTAATTGTGTTGAAAGACGTGTTATCTCAATTGGCTCAATTGCATGATAAATCTAGAAATTTAGACTTAGAATTGTATAAACCCAGGTTGTTCCTAGTTTATACGAGTCTATCTAATGATCCATTTTTACTTGATGCAATTAGATTCTTATTAATGAGACGTCTTTGGTTAGCAATCTAATTAGGCTTCGGCTTCGATGCATTGGTCGGGTTGGAAACACTAGGGGTCTTTAATCACTTGTTTCCATGACGGTTAGACAATTTGTTAAATAACTCAATTAATTAAGAGAGTCAATGATTGAATCACCAAACTTACATCCCGAGAACCGATTACATAATCTTCATGGTAAGATCAACTAACCATGCCTTTTACTTTCCTTGCTTTTAATTTTCCTTATTTATTTTTCCGCCTTTATTTTATGTCTTAATCTTTCATCCATAAACCCCCCTTTTTGGTTACCTAAAAAACACAAAAGAATTTAGAAATAAACCGATTGTTCCCTGTTATCGACCCCAACCACTACTGCTACAAGTTAGCTTTAGGAATCGTGGATTATAAATTTATTTGACAAGAGACCGCGACAATCTCTTCCGTCAAGAGTCATCAACGACGGTAAGGAATCAATCTCCTAATTAACTTAGGGGTTTAAACCTGTAACCAGCATGAATATAACCTAGAATTACAATCGTTTATATGATGTATGTTGCTGTATATTTTGCTATCGTATTGGTATTGCGATTAGATTAAAAATACACTGTATGATCTCTGAAATCTTTCGCTGCTCAAGGGCTCCTATCCCTTCAATTCCAAACTGACCCTTAGTCTCCTACCTATAAGTTATTATTAACCTTTTCAAAAAAAAAAAAAAAATCTCTATTAGCTTTCCCTCTACAAATTTTGGAAACATAATCGTAGTGTTTTTTCTTTCCTTTCTTTCTTTTTTATGGAAATTGTTATTCTTATTTAACCAATTTTGTATTTTTTTTTGAGTACATAAACATTTTGGGGTGGGGGGATTCTAACCTCTGACTTCGTGGTCGAGGGTATATATGTCAATTACCACTGAACTAAGCTCACTTTGGCATTTAACCAATTTTGTTAAAAATTAACTTGAAACTAATAATAATGATTAATGTTAAGATTCATTAAAAGTGTATGGACTAAATTGGACATAAAAGTACATAGACTAAAATAGAATGAAATCCAAACTAGGTTGACCAAAATGATATTTTAATTTAACATAAAAAATTAGGTTGATTAAACCCTTGACAAATAAAACTAACTAAATTAATGATTTTGACAAGATTAGAAATGTCCACATGCATATACGTATATAATCATGAATGGTCGATTTGTTTTTTGTTTTTTTAAATTATTCAAACATACCCTTCTAGAATAATGGAACTGGGGAGATTGTTTCTCAAACAAAAGAGGATATTTATTGCTTTAGAGTTATGTTCGATGCATCACTTTATTGGGTTGTGATTAATTATTTTCACATGGTTCAACGTGTGTACTGCACTAACCTTGTACGCTTGCAAGTTCAACAAACCATGTTGGATAGAATTATCACATGCATCCTTATGGATTCATTAACTTGTTGAAAGCTCCCTATAATCACGGGAAAGAATTACGCTACGTAGGTTAAAGTACCTATTAACCCGAACTAAGTTATTTAACCACTCAATTAAATATCTTTAGATGTTTAATTTGTTTGATATTTTCATATATGTAAAGGGTTCAATGTTGGAAGCGTGTGATGGACACTCACAAATTTAGAATCCAAATAAGGAATATTTGGGAAGAAACAAAAATACTTGTATCGAAGAAACTCTTCAAGAAGCTACAAACCTGGTTCACACTTTTCTCTCTAACTCTCCTTGTGTTTTCTTCTCCACACTTGCATCAACACATTCTAAAGGCATCCTATTTATAAAATTACACGGAAAATTCTACATCTAAAAGTTGTCATCCTAATTCATGAACTTCCTATACTTAATGAACATAACTCTCTCATACATGAATGTGGTACTTGACTCCTAACAAATTAAAACATAAAACTTATTTAATTACTAATTTGTATAACTCATTTACTTAAGTAAAACATGTTTAACTTTCATCATTAAGTGACATCCCACGTTATGGATTGATCCATTCTTTTATTATATCTCCTATAAAGGGATATCCTTAGAAATTACCAAAATTACAGTGTAGTTTTAAAAAATGGCCAAACATGATTTTTTAATGAAAAATGGCCAACTGTTATTTTTTACCTATTGTCGTGCAATTCAATCTTGCATTTTTACCCTTGAGTAATTTCCCATATCTCCCCCTATATTTGTGCTGCCTATGAAATTAAAAAAAAAAAAATGATTAACCTCCTATCCCATGAATCAAGGAAATGATTGTTACAAAATCAATCATCTCTCTCTTCCCATTTGCAATCTGGGGAGCTACACAAAATATACGTTTCTTGCTTTGGTTTTCCTAGTAGATTTTTACAGCATCAATCCTCTCTCTCTTGATCATCTTTTGGAAGAAGGTTGATCGATTTGTTGGTTCACGGTTTCTTCCAACACCGTAGGCTGATCATAGGTATGGTTTGCATGATTGTATTCATTTTTTTAAAATCACATTCATTGTTTTGTTCATTAATGTAATCCTTGCTCTTTCTTTTCAAAACTAGATGTCTTCTATTATCCTTTCTATATGGTATGATGGGTTGTGGGATAATTGCAATCAATACACTGGATTCAAGGTGTCAACAGTGTGTGTGGATTCAAATTGTTCATTCGAACAACTCATCGATTGCATAAATAGTAAGCTTACATTTCAGAATAATGGAAAAATTAATCGTCTCTCCTTGTATAGCAATATTTCTGGTAAACCGGCAATATTTAGGCTTTGTGAGGATAGAGACGTTACATGACTATTATTTTCTAAATCCCAATTTTCGAATTAAGTTTAAGGAAAATAGTGAGTAATGATTTCTTCTCATTTTTTTAGATGATTTGATGTTTACCATAAAAATTATTTACATGTTGTCTAGTAGGTTAGTTAACTTATATACACTGTATTTGCATAATTTGTTTACTGAATACACTGTATTTGCATAATTTTTTTTTTTTATAAACTTAATCTTTTTTATTGTTCTAGTAACATTTGTGGGTAATGATTTTTCCCCCTTTACAAGATGATTGAAATTATCTGCAAGTTTACTAAATACACTACGAAGTTAGGTTATTGAATACCCAACGAGACAATATGAGTTATTAAGGTGTTAATGACTTTCTGACCGAATAACGGTAGCTAAGAACTATTGGAATATGAGTTCTTCTGGTAATAGGGATTGACTGAGATTGTCTCAATTCAGGGGAGGAGTAGCTGACTGCACTACGGTAGCTATTGCTCTAAACCTCTGAAGTATCATTGCAAAATAAATGTTTATTCTTTGGGTCAATCATTACTTTTGCTAAGGTGATTGGATAAAAATAATGTTATTTTGTGTAATGGGTTAATGCAACAAAACTAATTAAATTAATTTTTTTGTTTTCAGTATGAATCGTTTTGTGAATGCCTTTAGTGACGCCAATTGTAATCAATATGGTATATCTAATACAACAAAGGAAATAAACTTAGACACTATTTGTGTGGTAAATAATTTGGGTTTGGTCTTAACTGAGGAATGTCCTCAGACCTGCATGTCTAATTCATATGGAATTGTTCATGGTGAATATGAGATAGACTGCTTGGCAAATCTCAATGAAAATAAATGTGATTTATTGGTCATTGAAACGTGTATAGTGGAAAATGATGATACAACCTGCATACTTAATTTAGGTGTCACTCATCACATATGCTTTTCCTTTGAGGGAATGAGTGATCGGTCTAATTTGTTATTGATAAGGGTAAAAAATATACCTATTTTACCCTTATATTTAACACATTTCTTGGCCAAATGTTGTATGTTGTGATCAATTTACTGTTTTCGAGCTCAAAATATGCTTACTTTGATAAGTTGGGGTGTTGAGAATCACTTTTGTCAAATTTAACTCATTTGTGCTTAGAAAGACTTGGTTTTAAGAGAATTTGACTTAGTTTGTTGCTGGCAGAAAAACAGAGGAAAAGCTGGAATTCCTCCGAAATGCGACTACATTTCTGGTAAGGCAAAAATGAAATGCGACCGTATTTCTGGAAAAATCTGAAGCTGTTCCGAGTCGTCCGCGGGTCGTTGTTGACGAGTCTTCTTCACACCTAACTGGTTGTTTTGACCCCAAATATGATTGGGCAACCTTCCAGCACCTATTTCGCAGCTTCTCAACCATTTTCTACACTATATAAGCTCGAGATTCGAAGTCAAATTCAAGCAGAACTCACTTGGAAGAAAATGGTGGTGAAAGAACCCTTGCTCGACGCCAATGAGTAGGGATTCACGAGGTCCTTCTTAGATGACTGAATTCTAACCTGAGTTAGACATCAAACCTTGTGGTTTGTAGAGAGTTTCACCCATTCCCACCTTGTAAAAGTGAGAGAGTGGAGTGTCTTAGCGAACTCTAAAAGGATTGAGTAAATAGAAAAACCCATAATATTTAGCTATCTCCTTTATTTCTAGCTCTTGAATCTTTTCATTATTTTGTATTATTTACATTCTTATTTCAATGAAAATGTGTTCATTTGCTTTTTATCTCATCATGAGTAGCTAAATCCCGTTGAGGGGTTCAATGTGGTGAATTCCCTTAGGGTTTAATGGCTTGAAAGTGTTTTATTTGCTTAAGTTGTGTTCAATGCATGCCATTCTTTATTAATTATCACTCTAATCTTGCTGAGTTTAATTTGATCACTTAGACTTTGCATGCTATGTGAGTTTGATCTCGAAAGGGACAAAAGATATTGGTTCTCATAAAGGTGATATAGGAGAAAAGGCTCGAAAGAGATTGTTCGGTGGTATAGGGCAAGCTGCCTAAGGCACCCTATATCGACTATAGGGTTATAGGTTGTATTCGTGAATTATCTATGTCGGAGTCGAGTCACAGAAATGTGCATAACGGTACTCGCTTAGCCTTCTAACGGTTCTTCGGAATAAGGGCCAAATAGGAGTTAAATCTGACCCAATAAATTGAATACACTTATGTTAGATATTGCATGATTATGGTTATTACCTTAGGGATGAATCCATGTTGAATACCTCGTTTATTTCTTATTGTTATTCTTTTAGTTATTTGAATGTTTTATTTATCTTTTCAAAAACCCAATCAATCAATTTATTTTTCTTTGGTTACCATTTCAAAAGCAATCACTTGAGCAGTTTCTTATTCAAATCTGAATTTCCAGTTTAGTCCACGTGGGATCGATACCCTTGGAATACATCTGATGTTTTTTTTTATTACTACGTGCGACAGTGTATACTTGCACTAAGTGTTAGCTGAGTTATTCTTTATTATTATTCATCATCTTATCTCACATTCCATCCATTCAGCTGACGACGCACCAGTTATACACTTAGAATCTCCCAATTTTCTTATCTTAGTTGAATTCCTTGCGAAAAATACTCTAAAATGAGTATAATATGTCTATAGGTCCTCACTGGAGCTTTGGAAGCAATTCAGGACTAAAACGAGCAAAACTAGAGCGTAAAATGACCATTTTGCCCCTTGAGCCTCATCAACGTTGCGACGCCCATCATCAGAGTCGAGACGCTAACCAAATAAGAAAACTACTTGGAGATCAAGCTAGCGAACAGCGTCGCGACGCTAGGGCAATCCGAGAGCAATGTTCCATATCTGAAGGGACAGCATCGCGACGCTATCCACAGCGTCGCGACACTAGGCAGATTTCAAGAATTTTATTTTTCCTTATTTGGTTGGCTATTTTCTCCAAATTTGAGGATCCTTTCAGCACCAAATTACCACGAATTGAAGGCCAAGAACAACTATAAATAGAGGCCCTTGGTGTAGGTTTAGAATCATCCCTTTCATCCCATCATCCCTCAATTTTTCTCAATCATAGCCACATTTCTCTTTAGTTTTCTAAAGTTCTTTTAAGGTTTCTTAGTCTAAAGGTCGGTTGATCAAGCCTCGAGCTTGGAGGTGTTTGTCTATGGCCAACTAAGCTCGGATCGTTGTAATCGGGACATCGGTTTGTAAGTTTGATTCAATTTTATGAGATTTCCATTCTTAATTACTTATTTAATTGTCTTTGTGATTTTAGTTTGATTCAAGTTTAGATTGTGGTAGGAAAGATTGACAACCTTGACCGCGCCCTTTCTAAATTTACTTGTTAAATCTAAGTAGCAAATTGGCTAACGTTATGATATTCCGCATGTGTCGCTTGAACTAAGGGCCCGTTTGGTACAAGGTTAATGGAGATGGGAATGGGCAAGGGTTTCTAATACCCTTGTTTGTTTCAAGATTTCTGTGGTGGGCCCAGGAAATAACGCATTCCCAGGCATCATTTATGCCCATAAGCAAGGGTTTTCTATGCCCTTGCAAAAGCATGAGTTTTCTCTTTTCCCATCTCTTCTTTTTTATTTTTATATGCAATTTTATTTTGAATATAGTTAATTAATTAACTAATGCATACTAAATTTAAAAAAAAATATAATAAATTATTTAATTAGATTAAATAATAATTTGTCAAGAATTTCATTTTTTTTAAACAAATACTTTTTTCTAGGACTTTTAAACAAATACTTAGTCCAAGTTTATTAAAGGGATGTAATTACATATTTACTAAAATTATAATTAACTAGTCAATATTATCGAAAATATATTTAATTATTGAATTAAAATCATTTAAATGAATTTAGTATAAAAATTCATTTTTCAATAATTATAATTAATTACTTATCGATTATTTATAATCAATTAATTACTTTTTAAAATTTCCTTATAATAAATAAATAATCATATTATTATTAAATATTTATCTAATTAATTTTTATGGATACAATATATTAAATTATTGTAGTTAAAGATATTTATTAAAAAATTAATTAAATAATTTTAGTTTGTTAAATTAACATAGTTTATCCCATTAAAATCATTTCATGATTATTATTTCATTAATTTTTATTAATAGTTTGAATTAATTTTGATTATTTTATTGATTAATTTATTAAAATTACATAAAGTTTACCTGATTAATTCTAAAAAATAAATACAGACATAATTTGTTCTCACAAAATCCTGATGACATTCCCATGCACAACCAAACACAGTTATCTTTGATTCCCAGCAATCTTATTCCCAGGCATAATATTCCCAGGCATCATGTATTCCCAGACATCTATAAAACCTTAAACCAAACGGGCCCTAAATGATTTAATCAATTGTAATTGTGGTTTGTTGCCCGTTGCATGTGAATTAATTTGGCTAGATCCCAATGCGGTTTAGATGTTAATAGGTCAATTAATTAATTTAAACTAGAATCAAACTTAGCCTTTGCATGTTTGTGATAGTAAGACCATGGCTCTCGGTTTGTTGCTGGAGTACGACCGACTTACATAGTTAATTAAATATCAATTGATAATCGATGAATGAAATTAAAATTTAGAGAATTTGATTAAGTTTGTTGTTGTGCAGGAAAACAGAGGAAATGCTGGAATCTGCCCCGAAATGCGACCGCATTTCTAGGAAGGCAAAAATGAAATGCGACCGCATTTCTGGAAAAATCGAGACCGTTCCGAGTCATCCGCGGGTCGTTGTTGACTAGTCTTCTTCGCACCTCACCGGTTGTTTTGACCCCGAAACTGAATGGGCTACCTTCCAGCACATATTTCGTAGCTCCTCAACCATTTTCCACACTATATAAGCTCGAGATTCGAAGTCAAATTCAAGCAGAACTCACTTGGAAGAAGATGGTGGTGACAGAACCCTAGTTGACGCCTATGAGTAGGGATGCCCGAGGTCCTTCTTAGATGACTGAATTCTAACCTGAGTTAGACATCAAACCTTAGGGTTTGTAGGAATTTTCACTCATTCCCACTTGTAAAAGCGAGAGAGTGGAGTGTCTTAGCGAACTCTAGAAGGATTGAGTAAATAGAAAACTCATAATATTTAGCTATCTCCATTATTCCCAGCTCTTGATACTATTTCATTGTTATGTATTCTTTACATTCTTATTTCAATGAAAATGTATTCATTTGCACTTTATCTCACCATGAGTAGCTAAATTCCGTTGAGGGGTTCAATATGGAGAATTCCCTTATGGTTTAATAGCTTGAAAGTGTTTTATTTGCTTAAGTTTCTGTTCAATGCATGTCATTCTTTATTGATTATCACTCTAATCTTGCTGAGTTTAACTTGATCACTTAGACTTTGCATGCTATGTGAGTTTGATCTCGAAAGGGACAAACAATATTGGTTCTCATAAAGGTGATATAGGAGAAAAAGCTCGAAAGAGATTGTTCGGCGTTATAGGGCAAGCTACCTAAGGCACCCAATATCGACTATAGGGTTATAGGTTGCATTCGTGAATTATCTATGTCGGAGTCGAATCACAGAAATGTGCATAACGGTACTCGCTTAGCCTTCTAATGGTTCTTGGGAGCAAGGCCAAATAGAAGTTAAATCTGACCCAATGCATTGACTAGGCTTAAGATTAAATATTGCATGATTTAAGTTATTGCCTTAGGGATGAATCCATGTTGAATACCTCGTTTATTCTTATTGTTATTCTTTTATTTATTTGCTTGTTTTATTTATCTTTTCGAAAACCCAATCAATCAAACTTATTTTCTTTGGTTACCTATATTTTTAAGTAATCAAGTTGAGCAGTTTCTTCTTCAAATCTGAATTTCCAGTTAGTCCTCGTGGGATCAAATACCCTTGGAATACTTCTAAGGTTTTTTTTTTATTACTACGTGCGACAGTTTATACTTGCACTAGGGTTAGCTGAGTTTATTTTTATTATCTCGCATCTATTAGTTCAGCTGACGACGCACCATTAGCTTTAGGAATTGTGGATTATAAATTTATTTGACAAGAGACCGCGACAAGTCGTCCCGTCAAATTGGTGCCGTTGCCGGGGAACACGGTGTTTTATTTCTATTTCCTTTTGTCTTTTTCACCTTTTTCTTGTTTTTTGTAGTTTGTTTATTGTAGGCCTTCATGACAATCCTTTCGCAAGAGCAAGCTTGTTTGCACACCAAGAAGCAAGGAAAAGGAATTGAGATTCATGGAGATTTAGCTTTTGAGAGCAAAACCAAAATTCTATCCCTTCCTTTTTTATTTTCTTTCCTTATTTAGTTGTTTTCCTAATTTGTTTTTGTTTTTTATTTTTGGTAGGTTTTCCTAAACGAAGGATCTTCAATTTTTGCCAATCGTGGGAGTTTTAATTTTTTTCAACCACGTGCTTAAATAGGGGAGGTTTTCGGTTCCCTTTCTCTTTTTGTCCCTTACTTTCCATGTTTAATTTACATTAGGGACAATGTAACGTTTAGGTTGGGGGTGGAAGAAATATCTTGCATGTTAGATTTTCATTGAGTCTTCGCGCGTAGACTATATTTTATATGCATGCTTGATTTATTGCTTTGTGTTTAATTGAGATCCCGAATAGGCGAAGTTCTGTCTAAGGTTGGAGGTATTTAAGATGACGGTTAACGGAACACCTCCTACCTGGGAACTGACCCGAACAAGTGAAGTTCTGTCTAAGGCTGGAGATATTTAAGTTGACGGTTTACGGAACACCTCCTACCTGGGAACTGATCTGAATCGGTGTTCAAGTTTATTTTTAAAATTGAGCAAACTTAAAAAAAATAGATTTTATGTCTTGCTTTAAAAATTGATTATGAGATTTCTAGGATAAGAAAAGCATGAGTATATATTTTTCCTATAGTTGAATTGCATGTATTCTAGCATCTTTAGAGACTTCATTAAAAAATTTTCAAAATTTTTCTTAATTAAATTGAGCACGAGTCCTTCCTAGCATAGTTTTGTTTGTTTTAGATGGCTGTATAGGATTCATGCCTCCATTGTCACCTCGATAGGATAGGTAGCATGTTTAGAGGAAATTTTTGCAAAATAACTTGTTTCATGTTTTGGGGAGTGAGAAAAAGAATATTTGCCTTATGAGCTTCAAAAGAAAAATCATTTACTTTATCAAGAAAAAGAATGCGATAAAAAGAAGAAAATTATTTTTGTTTAGCTTGTCGGGGTAAAAAGAGCTACCTCTAGTGTGATCAGTTAGGTCGTCCAAGAGTAAAACTCGGGAAATGTGGTCCTGCATTAGTTGTGTGAAAGCTAGTACCCCTTAAAAATCATATATATATGCAAGCTTCGGGCCTTTAGTTGAAAGAAAAGAAAGAAAAAGATTAAGGCCCCATTTTTCATCCTTAAAGAAGTTAGTTTCTTCATTTCCTTTAATGCATTATGCCTTTTTCCAGTGTAGAGGGAAGATGGAATGAGAATTTTATAAGTCCTTCTCGAACTTTTCAAGACATCTCTAGGGAAGACTTAGCTCACATTTTGCATAAGAAAGAATTTGGTTAATTTTAAATTGTCTCTAATTATGCTAGTCTCGCATTTAATTCTCTTAAGTAAAATGTCGATCATGCTTATCTTTAAATAATTGAGTCATGAATATTGCATTGCATAATAATTGAAGGTGTCCATATAACACATACGGAAGCAATTTTAGGATCGGAGGCACTTAACTACATCAATTTTAGAAAATGAAAAATGCTGCCCAAATACCGTAAACAGAGAGCAGAATTTGTACCGACTTTTTTGGAGACCGATTCAACAACTCCCTTTAATTCCTTTGATCATGAACGGGGTGTGGATCATCTCTAGTGTCTTCCCTACTATTCTCCGAGCCAAGAACGACTTGTGGGAGTCTATAGAGATAGGGAATGGGAAGGGAATGCTTGAAGGTTCAAGCACTAGAGAGATATATGGAGATGAGTGAGTTTGAGACCAAAATCCAGCAGCATAACAATATGGAAAATGCTCTCTAAACTCTTAATCTGATTTTGCATCTACTTATAGAGATATTCCATGCAAGGAAAGGCCTCAAGATGCAAGACACATGGTGGTAATGCAAGCCAAAGTGGATTCTAGGTGTTGAAGTCACAACACATGCAACAAGTGCATGGATGTGTAGTATTCCACTTTGTATCAACATGCAAGAGTGGAAATCCATCTAAATCCACTAAGTTTGATCCTCAATTAGATTTTTCTTGCATTCAAATTCAAATTCCAATTCTAAATTGAAATTGATTTCATGGCAATTAATTAGAAACATTTCCAATTAATTTGTTATGATTAATCCAATTAATCATTGACACCTTGTGCAGCCTAATTATATATGATTCTTAATTCATATATAGTATTTAAAACACTTTTAAATACATAATCTCTCATTTTCCAATTTAATTCATAATTAAATATTGTGTCAAACACAATTTACGAAAATGCCCTTTTTCCCGATTTTGAACAATTCAAAGAATCCTATCTTATTGTTCTTGGCTTTATTCTGATATGAGCTAGTAGGGGGACCTAATGGACCTATAGATCATGGGCTCCAATGGTTTGAGGCTAACCGACTTAATCTCATTAACCAAGCTTAACCAACATTCGTTAACTACCGGGACACTCCATTATTGCCCGGTAGTTGCACTCCCCTCAGTATAGATATATTTCCGTCCACTTGATTTAACCATGTTTAGTAAGTCGATCCTTCACAAGATGTTCGTAGCTATAGCTAGGTTAAATGATCGTTTTACCCGTATAGTAGTTCTAGTTCCTTAAGTCTCACTGATCCTCTAATGAATAATTGGTTTATGGTCCAACCAATAAACCGAGTCCCTCTTGGGCCAATGAAAGGGCGGGATCCCTTTGTTCAAGCCCTGGAGTCAGCACTTAAGGGAACAACCTCTCTACTATCCCTAATTTGGGTAGGAGTGAATTCCTTCTCGCACAACTATGTCCCCAGCTATCTACTGGTTCCTATCCCTAAAATGGGAGGCTTATTGAGTCGGCGATACTGAGCCACACTCACCTATGCAGATCTAAGGATAAGCCCGAATAAACAGGAGTTCATAGTTAGCTTAGGATTAAGATCGAGTTACCTAGGTCATCACATGAAATAGTCAGTCTCGTCAGTAAACGGTGTTATAAAGCGAGAGCGACTTATTTCTTAGTCCTGGTCTTATGCAAACTCATTGCATAGGACGCCCCCACTCGCATATCTCTACATGAACGATTTAGGACACATCGTCTATACTATCTATAAAGTGGGCCGCGTCTCATAGTGTCCCAAGAATATGGTATCGAGCTTGATCCACTTTTATGTCTCTAGATAAAGCTCAAGTGTTCATCCTATAGCCCGGGATCTTAGTTTATTGGATTTGGGTTATTTAACGTGCAATTTACTTATTCAGTAATGACTTTACTGATAGAATCTCGACAACGACTTTATCGATCAAGTATATAATTCGTTTAACATTCACTATCTACGAGTTTTAGGGCACCAATCCCAACAATCTCCCACTTGAACTAAAACTCTAGTTTAGGTGGATGTACTATAATCCATAACAGCAGTGGATGAATAAATACTTGTATTAATAACAGAGTAAAAATACAATAAACTAGGGCATCTAAATACCCAGTATACTAAGGCATCGATATACCGTTTACAATTCTCCCACTTGCCCTAGATTATTTCCCGTACATATCTCGCAGACCTAGACCTTCTAGATGACTCTCGAACACTTTAGCCGTGAGAGCCTTCGTGAATGGATCAACAATGTTGTGCTCCGACGCTATCTTCGTGACGATCACGTCTCCTCGGTGCACAATCTCCGTAATGAGATGGTATTTCCTTTCGATGTGCTTGCCTCTCTTATCGCTGCGAGGTTCCATTGAGTTTGCAACTGCACCGCTATTATCACAGTATAAAGTAATAGGCAGATGCATATTTGGAACGACTTCTAAGTCAGCCAGGAACTTCCTAAGCCATACTGCTTCTTTCGCTGCTTCGCAAGCAGCTACATATTCGGCCTCCATGGTCGAGTCTGCAATACATCCCTGTTTGGTGCTACGCCATACTATTGCTCCTCCATTCAGAGTGAATACTGACCCCGATGTAGATTTCCTCGAATTTTTATTGGTTTGAAAGTCGGAATTAGTGTATCCTGTAAGGATCAAATCCATAGCGCCATACACGAGCACATAGTCCCTCGTTCTCCTAAGATACTTGAGGATATTTTTCACGGTTGTCCAGTGATCGAATCCTAGATTGGATTGATATCTGCTGACAATCCCTACTGCATAACAAATGTCAGGCCTTGTACACAACATGGCATACATTAGGCTGCCTACTGCAGAGGCATAGGGAATTCATCTCATGTCCTCAACTTCTTGAGGTGTCTGAGGACACTGTTCCTTAGACAAATTAATTCCGTGCCTGAAAGGTAATAAACTTTTCTTGGAATTTTGCATCGTATATCTAACCAACAATTTGTCGATATAAGACGTCTGAGACAGGGCTAGCGTTTTGTTCTTTCGGTCCCGAACAATTTGGATCCCTAGAACATATAGTGCCTCACCCAAATCATTCATTTGGAATTGAGTTGCTAGCCATTGTTTGATGTTAGTAAGATAACCTACATCATTCCCGATGAGTAGGATATCATCCACATACAGTACTAAGAAAGCTACGGAGTTGTTGATGATCCTTTTGTAAACACAAGGCTCATCAAGATTTTGTTCAAAGCCATAAGATTTGATCGCAGTATCAAATCTCATATTCCAGGATCTAGACGATTGTTTCAATCCATAAATGGATCGTTTAAGCTTGCAAACTTTTTGCTCTTGATCCCGAGCAATGAACCCCTCTAGCTGAGACATATAGATACTTTCCTCAAGATTGTCGTTCAGAAAAGCAGTCTTCACATCCATTTTCCATATTTCATAATTATAAAATGTGGCAATGGATAAAATAATCCGAATCGACTTTAACATGGCAATAGGGGAGAAGGTTTCCTCATAGTCAATCCCCCCCGCTAGGTAAAACCCTTTGCCACAAGTCGTGCTTTAAAGGTCTGTACCTTTCCAGCAGCGTCTCGTTTTCTCTTGTAGATCCATTTACACCCTATGGGTCTAATCCCTTCAGGTTGTTCTACAAGATCCCATAATGAATTAAAATGCATGGACTTGATTTCCAAGTCCATGGCTTTAATCCATTCGTTCTTGTCAACGTCATCCATTGCCTGTTTAAAGGTTAATGGATCCTCAATCCCGTCATAAGGTATGACGACTGGAGTTTCAGTTAAACCGAAATAGCGATCAGATTGTCTAACAACCCTCCCACTACGTCGAGGTTCTCTTATTTCTTTAGAAGAACGTGATTGACTCGAGGTGCCAGTTTCATCAACAACTCTTGTTGATGTTTCTGTTGCTTTGTTCGATAATTCGCTTAACACTATTTTGCTTCGTGGCTTATGATTTCGAATGTGGTCTTCTTCTTAGAATGTGGCGTTTGTGGATACAAATACCTTATTCTCTTGTGGATCGAAGAAGTATCCACCTCTCGTTTCCTTGGGATAGCCTACAAATAGGCACAATTTTGAACGAGGTTCCAGTTTCTTTGAGTTAGTCACTAACACGTGTGCTGGACATCCCCAAATTCTAAAATAACGTAAACTAGTTTTACGCCCTCTCCACAACTTAAATGGTGTTTCAGAAACACTTTTGGATGGAACGTTGTTCAAAATATAAACGGCAGTCTGCACTGCATGAGCCCAAAACGAGTCAGGCAATTGAGCATAGCTCATCATGGAACGAACCATATCTAATAGTGTTCTGTTTCTCCTTTCCGATACACCGTTTTGCTGTGGTGTACCAGGTGCTGAGAGTTGGGATGTGATTCCGTGTTCTATCAAATAGTCCTGGAATTCTAAATCCATAAACTCTCCACCTCGATCAGATCGTAGCGTTTTTATCGTTTTACCTGATAAGTTCTCAACTTCTGCCTTATACTCGTTGAACTTTTCAAGGGCTTCGAACTTATGATGCTATAGGTAGAGATATCCATACCTAGAATAATCATCAATAAAACTGATGAAGTATTCATACCCTCCTCGTGCTTTAACATTCATCGGACCACAAAGGTCTGAATGTATGAGCTCTAGAGGTCCTTCAACCCTATAACCTTTTCCAGTAAAAGGTCGTTTTGTCATCTTGCCCTCAAGGCATGACTCATAGGGAGGTAATGAGTTGTCTTCTAACTCGCTTAGAATTCCATTCTTGACCAGTCTCCCAATCCTATTGAGATTTATGTGGCCTAACCTCAGGTCCCAAAGATAGGTATTCTCTTTAGGTGAAACTCTTTGCCTTTTATTACTTTGAGTAGTAGCAGTTTTGAACATTTCGGTATTGTTAACGTCTATACTCTCGATTGGTCTTAGAACATATAGATTATTTTCCATTATAGTTGAACAGACATTAATTTCCTTTATGGAAATGAAAACCTCATTTAATGAGAAAGATATGGAATAAGTTTGTTCGAGCAAACAAGACACAGAAATCAGATTTCTTGTAAACCCGAGACTTCTCTAGGATCATTTTCTCTTGTGATCTATTGTGGAAGTTGAACTAAAAGTTGTTGTTATTCATTGTCTAGGAAAAATGGCAAAGTTTTGTGGTTCTTTGTGGTTCATTGTTGGTTGAAGTTGTTGGGATTACTAAGTTAAAAGAAGGAAGGAAAAAAAGAAAAGGAAAAGGAAAAGGAAAATGGAAGGAAAAGAAAAAAAAAATAAATCAGCAAAAAAAAAAAAAAAACCCACCACCGCTTCACCCTTTTTTTAGTCCATTTTCCCATCATTTCCCATCCAAAATTTCAGAGCACTTGAGGGAGAGAGTGAAGGAAGAAGAAGAAGAAGAATTTCGTGGTTTTGAGGTTGAATAAGATAGGAAAAGCTCATGCAAAGCCAACTACAGCAGAATCTGGGTTCAACTTGTCAACCTCTGGTTTTTTATTCGGTTTGAGCTACACAGAAGGAACTAAGAGGTGAGGTTTGATTTTCTTGAAGGTTAGTTCATTTTCTAACAAATTTCATGAAGGAAGCTTGAGCTAAATCGTATGAGAAGTTAATGGTTTTTGGAATGGAAAACAGAGCACAGGATTTTCGAGCAAAGCAGGAGGATCTCTGGTTTTCTCTGGTCTTTTGAGCATTCTGGGGTGTAAAAGTTGAATCAGAAGCTCTATTTGGTATGGTTGGAAATCTTATTCAATTTCCTACAACTTTCATCAAGAATTCGTGAGCCAAAAATGACTTGAAGTAGGTTTAATTTCAGGAGATAGATAAAGGGCAGCAGAGAACCTCGAATCTGTGTTGTCTATGTTCCGGGCGTTTCTGGACAAATTGGTTGAGAATCTCGTTTTCATTTCTTCAGGTACGTTGTAGAGTGTTTGAAAATGAAGAGTTTGATGTATAGTACATTAATTTTGGTTCAGTATTGAGGAAGTTATGGGTGTTCGAAGGTGTGGTATTGAATCTGGAAAATCTGGAAAGTAGAATGTGGAGTGAGATTTCTTATTCAAGAGTTTAGAATTCATGAGCATGGAAAGACAAAGCTAATTATGGTTCTAATGCTCGGTTTTGGTTGTTTGACAGGCCAAGAGAAAATAGGTCAGGTCTACAAACTAGGGAACTAGCTAAGACTCTGAGTGACAAAATGAATTTCGAAAATTGTTTCCAACAGTTGTTCATGTTTAGATGTTTTACATGCTTTTCTATGAGTGATACATGGTTTTTATGAATGGTTTCAAGCTTAAGTTATGAGCTTAGATTTTCTAATGAGGTTTATAAATGAGCACGTGATTATTGAGTTTCTGAAAAATAGTTGAAACGACATCCTTTTAAGCCAAACATGTATTAGCAAGAATTATTTAAAGATTTTCGGTTTTTCTTCCACGAGCAAGCTGAGTAAGCTTGAGTTTTATGAAAGATAACGATAAGCAGGCATGTTTAAACGTTTTCATGTGATTTTCTGAGATTTCTATTGACTACATGACTGAGATATTGAGCCCGAGGCTATATGGTACCGTGTGCACAAAGGTTATATTCCGTTGTTGACGTTGAGTGTACTCCATGACAACGATGCTGTCGTGAGTGCTGGGCGGGCCCCACTACATTGTAGGACTAGTAAACGTTGGTTGTACTGGGCGTGCCCTACACAGCGTAGATCAATCATGTTAGTTAAAACGTTTGATGTACTTGATATGCCTTGCTAGATTTTTAATGATGAACCTACGATGTTTTAAGAAAGTTTTTATCGTTGCACGTTTATGTTTAACGCCTTGGTTGAGCAGCTTTATGGGTTTAAAGTTTTATCACGTTTTCTGATTTCCGAATCTACAGTTTTAAATTTACTCACTCATTGGGCTTCGTAGCTCATTCTTTCAAAATGTTTTCCCACTTTTTAGGTAGAGATCGAGCTCCCGGTGCCTGATACACTGCCAGCGTCTGCTGAAAGTTCCAGATCAAGCTCCAGTGCGTGGGTGGAGTTGTATATTGAGTCTGTCCATATTGTAAATGTTTTGTAAGGATTGGATAATTTAGGCCTAGAGGTCGTGGTTGTATAAACCCGAGTTGTACATGTTTTTGGTTGTGATATCTATATCAGGTTATTTTCCAAACCGAGTTATGTCAGGGCGACACCTCGTGTATGTTGAAAGGTTTTCAGGGATTCCGCTGTGTTGTGTTCCACGTAGAATATCTTAAATTTAAGATTAGTATGTTTATCAGGTTCAACGTTTCAGGAGGGTCAATGGGTATCGTTAGAGGAGGACGATGTCTGTTGGCTTCAAAACTAGCAGGTGGTCCGGAAGGGGGTGTGACATTTCTTTTAATCTTTGGAACTACGTACACATTATCTAATAATATGTACTTTTTTTCTTGGAAAGATAATTTTATGCTTCCTACTACTATAGCTGAGACGACTTCTCCAGTTCCAACTCTGAGAGTCATTTGTCCAGCTCCAAGCTGTTCCCAGGAACTCATTCCTTTAAACGAAGAACAAACGTGGTTTGTGGCCCCTGAATCAAGTATCCAGGCAGAACTATCGTTCTCCACTAAGCACGTTTCCAAGACTAGTAAGTCTTTGGTAGCGTTCTCGTAAGCTAAGCCGTTTGGTCGAGGACGTTCCTCATTTAAGACCAATAAATCGTTTGCCACTTTTTCAGTGTTTATACGCATATTCTTAGTACAATGTTCTAAACCGTTTAATTTGACGTCAGACAAAGCACATACGTTTTTCGACATATTGCTGAAACAAACAAATAACTTGTATTAATAATGTTCCACTAAACCCATTATACATATCCAATCAATTTAGCAAAAGTAATTAAGCACCCTATTAGAAACGTTGATCTTAGGTCTATTTAATTTTAAATCGTTTAAAATTATGTCATGATCCTAAGATCCTATGTTAGCATGCAACTATTTGTTATAGGTTGAACGGTTTCTATTCATTAACTTTTATAAATCTTATAACTTTTAATGAATTAGCCCTATAACATGCTTTCTAATGGTGATTTAAAGCATATAACAATCAAACATTCAAGTTATATAAAGCACCATTTAGAAACATCCTATGTCTAGGTGTGTATAACTCTTTATACTACGATGTCTAGGTGATAACTCTTTAAAACCTCACATCGCTCACGCATGCTCATAAAACTTGGGTTAACCTAACTCAAGTACCGATTCGATGCCCAGGTAGGAGGTGTTTCGTAAACCGTCAACTTAAATACCTCCAGCCTTAGTCAGCATCTTACCGGGTGAGTTCTCTTGTAACCTTAGCTTTACAAGATATCGACCTAATCTATGCAAGTTGATCAATTTGGAGGTTCGTTAACCTAAGTGAGCATGTATTTATCTTGTTATAGATTTTAAGTCTATCTCGGTTTATAACGCTTATAACGAACGAAAAATCCATAACTAGCTTTATTAGAATATAACCATTATAAACAAGCTAAGGAAGTTTCATGCTGCATGCTTGGTTCATTTTCATTTTATTAATATAACATTTATATTAACTAATCATAAATGAAATTAAACCATCCAACATGCATCTCCTAAATTAATATAACTATTATACTAATTTCATGAAACTTTATTCATGTATTCAATTTATATCATAACTCTTATAACATATTAATTAATGCATGATTCATGCTTTCCTATGGTGGGATTTTAAATCTAAATGGCATACATTATGCACATAAAATACTATTTAATTAAAACATACATTCAATAATGCATAATTAATTAAATTAACTAAAGTGAATTGGTTTTGGGATTTTTAATCAAGCAAAAACAAAAACTAAAATTATTACAATAATAATTTCAAATAGGGCTTAGACCGCTCCCGAACCATTCGAACCGACCCGAACCGCCCTTGGATTGTTTGAACCGGAGCATTTTGCCTTTAAGTGAAGAACATACTTGGGCTGGAACTAAAAAACAGCATGATGGAATTTTCGGCTAGTAGCGAACAGTCTCCGAATTTCTTCAAATTGACGACCTAAATGGACTCTATTGACTCTCAAATTTTACAGACTCCATATGTACAAATTAATGCCCATAAACATGTAGGAAATTACAATTAATTCAAACGAATTGAACGAGAATTAAATTCAATCCCAAAACCAATTTTCTTTAGTTTTTACACAGTTTCATCATATGAAAAGCTACCCACCAAGCTAAAATTAATGCATGTTAGGTGCCATAATCATACTCTGATACCAATTGAAGGTGTTCACATAACACATACAGAATCAATTTTAGGATCGGAGGCACTTAACTACATCAATTTTAGAAAATGAAAACATGCTGCCCAAATACCGTAAATAGAGATAAGAATTTGTACCAACCTTTTTGGAGACCGATTCAACGACTCCCTTTGATTCCTTTGATCACGAACAGTGTGTGGACCATCACTAGTGTCTTCCCTACTATTCTCCGGGCCAAGAACGACTTGTGGGAGTCTATAGAGATAGGGAATGCTTGAAGGTTCAAGCACTAGAGAGAAATATGGAGATGAGTGAGTTTGAGACCAAAATCCAGAAGCATAACAATATGGAAATAGCTCTCTAAACTCTTAATCTGATTTTGCATCTACTTATAGAGATATTCCATGCAAGGAAAGGCCTCAAGATGCAAGACACGTGGTGGTAATGCAAGCCAAAGTGGATTCTAGGTGTTGAAGTCACAACACATGCAACAAGTGCATGGATGTGTCGTATTCCACTTTGTATCAACATGCAAGAGTGGAAATCCATCTAAATCCACTAAGTTTGATCCTCAATCAGATTTTGCTTGCATTCTAATTCAAATTCCAATTCTAAATTGAAATTGATTTCATGGCAATTAATTAGAAACATTTCCAATTAATTTGTTATGATTAATCCAATTAATCATTGACACCTCGTGCAATCTAATTATATATGATTCCTAATTCATATATAGTATTTAAAACACTTTTAAATACATAATCTCTCATTTTCCAATTTAATTCATAATTAAATATTGTGTCAAACACAATTTACGAAAATGCCCTTTTTCCCGATTTTGAACAATTCAAAGAATCCTATCTTATATTTCTTGGCTTTATTCTGATATGAGCTAGTAGGGGGACCTAATGGACCTATAGATCATGGGCTCTAGCGATTCGAGGCTAACCGACTTAATCTCATTAACCAAGCTTAACCAACATTCGTTAACTACCGGGGCACTCCACTATAGCCCAGTAGTTGCACTCCCCTCACTATAGATATATTTCCGTCCACTTGATTTAACCATGTTCAGTAAGTCGATCCTTCACAGGTTGTTTGTAGCTATAACTAGGTTAAATGACCGTTTTACCCTCATAGTACTTCTAGTTCCTTAAGTCCCACTGATACTCTAATAAACAATCGGTTTATGGTCCAACCAATAAACCGAGTCCCTCTCGGGTCAATGAGAGGGCAGGATCCCTTTGTCCAAGCCCCGGAGTCAGCACTTAAGGGAACAACCTCTCTACTATCCCTAATTTGGGTAGGAGTGAATTCCTTCTCACACAACTATGTCCCCAGCTATCTACCCGTTCCTATCCCTGAAATGGGAGGCTTATTGAGTCGGCGATACTGAGCCACTCTCACCTATGCAGATCTAAGGATAAGCCCGAATAAACAGGACTTCATAGTTAGCTCAGGATTAAGATCGAGTTACCTAGGTCATCACCTGAAATAATCAGTCTCGTCAGTAAATGGTGTTATAAAGCGAGAGTGACTTATTTCTCGGTCCTGGTCTTATGCAAACTCATTGCATATGACGCCTTCATTCGCATGTCTCTACATGGACGGTTTAAGATCACATCGTCTATAGACCGTTTTGGCTATTACTCGAGGTTGATCCACTTTTATGTCTCTACATAAAGCTCAAGTGTTCATCCTATAGCTAGGGATCTTAGTTTATTGAATTTGGGTTATTTAACGTGCAATTTACTTATTCAGTAACGACTTTACTGTATGAATCTCGACAACGACTTTATCGATCAAGTATATAATTCGTTTAACATTCACTATCTACGAGTTTTAGGGCACCAATCCCAACAGTAATCTCTCTCATCATAATCTTAGCTTGCTCGAGGACTAGCAAGGTCTAGGTTGAGGGTATTTGATCGGTCTAATTTATTATACACTTAGAATCTCCCAATTTGCTTATCTTAGTTGAATTCCTTGCGAAAAATGCTTTAAAATGAGTATAATATGTGTATAGGTCCTCACCGGAGCTTTGGAAGCAATTCGGGGCTAAAACGAGCCAAAATCGGAGCGTAAAATGACCATTTTGCCTTTAAGGCCTCATCAGCGTCGGGATGCCCATCATCGGAGTCAAGATGCTAACCAAATAAGGAAACTACTTGGGGATCAAGCTGGCGAACAGTGTCGCGATGCTAGGGCAATCCGACAGCAATGTTCCGTATCTGAAGGGACAGCGTCGCGACGCTAGGCAGATTTCCAGAATTTTATTTTTCCTTATTTGGCTTGCGACTTTCTCCAAATTTGAGGATCCTTTCAGCACCAAATTACAACGAATTGAAGGCCAAAAACCACTTTGAATAGAGGCCCTTGGTGTAGGTTTAGAATCATCCCTTTCATCCCATAATCCCGCAATTTCTCTCAATTTTAGCCACTGATAACTCTCCATAAGGGAGTTATTTAGGGATTAGTTCTATATTGTTTTCTGTGTCATTTGCGCTAAATAGGGTTGCTTTTAGATGAATATTATATGTTTTAACCCATTTGGAAGAATGGATGCTTTGGAAGTTATTTTGTGCAGAATATGTTGCTGAGCGACTTGAGGGAGAAAAATCTGTGATCCAGCAAAGCAGGGAGCAAAACTGCCACAAAAAAGCTCGTAATCCATTTTAATGAGCCGAAGTTAGTTGAGTTATTTTCAGATTTAAGAAGCTTGGAGAGCCTTCCACGTGTACAATTTGACCTAATTAGGGCTTGCTATCACTCTATAAAAGGAGAGGGTCGTCTCAAGTCAAATTCATTCCTTTTTGGAGGAACATTCCATTCTTGGAGAAGAAAAGTCTTATTCCATTCGTGGAGGCTTACTTCCCATCCTTGGAAGCCCAATAGAGGAGGGAAGATTGGAGACTTCAAGAAGACCATCAGCTACGGATTTGACCAAGGGAATTAATCTTTTCTTGTAATTGATTGTAGCGTGTGTTACTTTGAACCTTATGAGCTAAATTTACTTAGGTGTTGGTTAGGAATCATGTAATTGTCGTTTATTCTCTATGCAATATATGTTGATTTGAGCATCTTGATTAATTGTTGTGCATATTTCTATTTTATGCCCGCCTAGCCAGCAAGTATGAATATCACTTCTTAGTTTCAGGGATGATTTGAGAAGTGTGTGGCATTTAATCACACTAGATCATTGTGTATCGGTGAACGCCAGTGACTGAGTTAGCGATAGCCAGTTGCCTAGTGCTTGATCGGTAGTGCATCATTGAAGTTGAAACACATTCTAAAAAATCCAGAGTTCTAGGAGGATCCTGCTAATAAGACTGTAAGAGAATTGCCTAATCAATAATATTGCTTGAGCATCTTTTAAAACAATTACTGAAATCCTGACCAACGCCTGTTTCCAATCTTTACTTTCTATTCTGTCATTTCTTTTGCTTCAACATTTTATCGAAAATCAATCATTTTAACCAATTTTGAAAGCATTAAAAAGCTACACAAAGTAGATAAAGTGAGAGCTATTCAGCCCCTGGATACGATAAATTACTTATTACTTGCTGCGGATTGTGTATGCTTGCACAGTATTCTAGAGCTTATTTTGCTATATTTTTACCCCACTCTGGAAACCCAACAAGTTTTTGGCGCCATTGCTGGGGACTTGAATAAGTTTTTATCTGATATGTTTTGTGTATGTGTTTTATTGGTTTGGTGCTAGAACTTTTTTATTGTTTCTTTTTGTTTTTTCCGGTGTGAGTTTGGTGCATGAGCGATCCGCCTGGGGTGAGGTTCGAGCTTGATCCAGAAATTGAAAGGACATTCAGGAGAAGAAGGAGAGAGCAGCGTAGAATCAAAATCCAATGGATAACGTGTCGCGTCTCCCCGGAAGTTCCAGAAGATCAGTGAATCCCCAACAGAATCGTGTGCAGCAACAAAACGCGTCGCTGGTGCAAAATGGACAGCAAAATAATCAGGCTGAGAATCCTATCTTGGTGGCGAACGATAGGGCCAGAGCCATTCGAGCGTATGCTTTTCCAATGTTTGATGAGTTAAATCTAGGAATTGCACGTCCTCAAATTGAGGCAGGAAATTTTGAAATGAAACCGGTAATGTTTCAGATGTTGCAAACCGTAGGTCAGTTCCATGGTTTGTCATTTGAAGACCCTCACTTACATCTTAAGTCTTTTCTAGGAGTTAGTGATTCGTTTGTAATTCAAGGAGTGTCTAGGGATGCCCTTAGCTTAACTTTGTTCCCGTATTCTCTTAGAGATGGAGCAAAGGCGTGGTTAAATTCTTTTGCTCCAGAATCAATTAGGACATGGAATGAGTTAGCGGAACAATTTCTTAGCAAATATTTTCCACCAACTAGGAATGCCAAGTTGAGGAGTGAGATAGTGGGATTTAGGCAACTTGAAGATGAAACTTTTAGTGAGGCTTGGGAAAGGTTTAAGGAGTGTTTGAGAAAGTGTCCCCACCATGGTTTACCACATTGTATCCAAATGGAAACATTTTACAATGGGCTAAAGGCAGTAACCCAAGGTATGGTCGATGTTTCGACAGGAGGGGCTCTTTTGGCAAAAACTTTTAATGAAGCCCATGAAATTTTAGAAAGAATATCAACCAATAGTTGTTAGTGGTCGGATGTTAGAGGCTCAAATAAAAAAGTTAAGAGTGTGTTAGAGGTTGATGGTGTGTCTACCATTAGGGTTGATATTGCAATGTTAGCTAACACTTTTAAAAATGTGATAGTGGTCAGTCATCAGCAGCCGCCGGTGGTGGAGCCTACTGCAGTGGTGAACCAACTGCAGAGGAATCATGTGTCTATTGTGGTGAAGAGCACAGCTACGAGTTTTGCCCCAACAATCCAGCTTCTGTGTTTTTTGTAGGTAATCAATGGAATAACCCTTATTCTAATTTTTATAATCCAAGTTGGCGCAACCACCCCAACTTTGCATGGGAAGAGCAAGGAAGCAATTTGCAAGCCCCTCAAGCACAACAAAAGGTGAGCCAGTTAGGATTTGCTAAATCACAGGTATTGCCGCAGCAAAATAAGCAGGCTGTGCCCCAGCAAAATCCATAGAGTTCTCTAGGCAATTCAAAGTAATCAAGCTTCAACGAGAGTCCTAGAATTACAAGTGGGCCAGCTAGCTAACGAGCTGAAGGCAAGGCCTCAAGGGAAACTTCCTGCAGATACTGAGCATCCTAGAAGAGAAGGTAAGGAGCAGGTACAGGCAGTGACTCTAAGGAGTGGTAAGCCACGAGAAGAGAGAAAAGAGCCTAGTAAACCCCAGGATGTAGAGAAGAATTGTGATAAAAATGTTGTTGTTGAGAAAGAGTTGGAGTCTTGGAAAGGTGAAGGAGGCAGCAACAATGATGCTAGAAAACCAGATATGGAACCACCTTATGTGTCCACCTTATGTACCACCTCTACCTTTTCCACAAAGGCAAATGCCTAAGAATCAGGATGATCAATTTAAGAAGTTTTTAGAAATTCTTAAGCAATTGCATATAAATATCCCTTTAGTAGAAGCTATAGAGCAAATGCCTAGTTATGATAAATTTCTTAAGGATATTTTAACTAAAAAGAAGAGGTTACGTGGGTTTGAAACTGTGTCTCTTACTGAGGAATGTAGTGCTATTCTTAAGAATGGGCTACCAACCAAGGCTAAGGATCCAGGGTCATTTACTATTCTTGTCTCAATAGGTGGAAAAGAGTTAGGTAGAGCACTTTGTGATTTAGGTGCAAGCATTAACCTTATGCCTCTTTCGGTCTATCGAAAGCTAGGTATTGGTGAAGCTAGGCCTACCACAATCACACTCCAACTAGCTGATATTGAGAGATTAGAACCACCGAGTTCAGTTAAAGGGATTCAGAGTTTTTTAGGTCATGCTAGATTTTATAGAAGGTTCATAAAGGATTTTTCAAAAATTAGTAAACTTCTTTGTAACTTATTGTGTACTGACCATGTTTTTGACTTTAATGCAGATTGTAGGAAGGCTTTTGAGACTTTAAAGGCTGCTTTAGTCTCAACCCCCATTCTTTGTGCACCTAATTGGAGTTTACCATTTGAGGTAATGTGTGATGCGAGTGATGTTGCAGTAGGTGCAATGCTGGGACAAAAGCATGGCAAATTTATCCATCCTATTTATTATGCAAGCAGGGTTTTGAACGAGGCACAAATCAACTATACAACCATTGAAAAGGAGTTGTTAGTGGTTGTGTTTTTCTTTGAGAAATTTCACCCATATATGGTTGGATCCAAAGTCACGATTTTCACAGATCATGCAACAATAAGATACTTGATGTCTAAAAAAGATGCAAAGCCTAGATTGATTCGTTGGGTTTTGATATTGCAGGAATTCGACTTGGAGATAAAGGATAAGAAGGGATCGGAGAATGTCATTGCAGATCATTTGTCTCGTCTTGATCCAACATCATCTTTGCTGAAGCAATCTGGCATTTCAGATTCATTTCCAGATGAGCAGCTCTTTGTTGTTGAGGTAAAGGTAGTCAAGGATATCCCTTGGTATGCTGATATAGCCAACTTTTTGGTGAAAGGAGTCACTCCTATTGATATGGATTGGAGGCAAATGAAAAAGTTTAAGCATGATGCGAAATTTTTCTATCTAGATGAGCCATTTATGTATTAGCAATGCTCTGATGGTATTATTCGTAGATGTGTTTTAGGTGATGAAGCAAAGGAAATCCTGGAGCAATGTCACTCTTAGCCGTATGGAGGTCATTTCAGCGAATAGAGGACAACTATGAGGATTTTCCAATGTGGATTCTTTTGGCCTTCCTTATTTATGGATGCCCATTGGTTCTACAAGCAATCTGATGCTTGCCAAAGGAGAGGAAATTTAGGGCCTAGAGATGAAATGCCTCTCACTTACATTTTGGAATTAGAATTGTTCGATAAATGGGGTATTGATTTTATGGGGTCATTTCCTCTTTCCAATGGTAATGTTTTTATCTTATTGGCAATTGATTACGTGTCCAAGTGGGTGGAGGCCATTGCATGCCATCAGAATGATGCTAAGACGGTGTCAAGGTTTCTCCAATCGCACATTTTTGCACGGTTTGGGACACCTAGAGCTTTAGTGAGTGATGAGGGTACACACTTTGTAAATAATGTCTTAACTAAGATTTTGGCTAAATATGGAATTAAGCATAGGATAGCTACCCTTTATCACCCACAAGCAAATGGTCAAACTGAAGTTAGTAATAGGGAAATCAAATCTATTTTAGAGAAAGTAGTCCATCCATCTAGGAAAGACTGTTCTTTTTGGTTAGATGAGGTTTTTTGGGCTTATAGGACAGCCTATAAGACTCCTCTAGGTATGTCTCCCTACAGGTTAGTGTATGGAAAGACTTGTCATTTACCGTTAGAGCTTGAACATAAAACATTTTGGGCTTTGAAGAAATTGAATTTTGATCTGAGTCGTGCGGGTGCAATAAGAATGCTGCAACTTAATGAGTTAGAGGAATTTCGTCAGTTTTCTTATGAAAATGCGAAAATTTATAAAGAAAAGACTAAGCAGTGGCATGATAAGAAAATAAAGCCTAAAGAGTTTGTTAAGTGTCAGAGAGTCTTGCTTAATAACACTAGATTGAAATTGTTTCCTGGAAAATTGAAATCTAAATGGTCTGGGCCATTTGTTGTGATTGAAGTTTTTCCTCATAGAGCAATTACTTTCAGAGATGAAAATGATGGGAGAGTGTTCAAGGTTAATGGAGAGCGAGTGAAGCATTACTGGGGAGAGGAATTTTGTTCGAAATATCCTTCCCTAAAGTTGGTTGATGAATAAGCGAGCGAGAGTTTATGGGAGCATTCCATATAGCAATATTTTTTAGCTCCCAGGATTTGTTGTGATTTTATTTTTCGCTGATTGGGTTTGATTTTAATTTGAATTATTTTGAATTAGATTTGGCTTATTTAAATCTTATCTGGTTTATTTTAATTCATTGTTGTTTTAATTCCGTAGATTTTATTTTCGGTGCAGTTATTTTTAATGTAGCCGATTTAATTTTTAATTTAATCAGAGTAGTTTAGTTTGGATCTAATTTTAATTTGTATTTTCGATTATTTGAATTTCTGTTTAGATTCGGATAATAATATATATATTCCTTAATCTATTCGGCTGAAGATAAAAAGAGAGATTTGATTTTGGCAGCTTAAATTTGAATAGAAATTTTTTGTATCAAAGATTCTTCTAAAAGAAATCTTTTGATGATCAGTTTGTTTTTGCAATCTGTTGATAGGATCAAATATTTCGTCCGAATGTAAAGGGAATTGGTTGTGTATTAAATATTTTTCCGTTTGGAATTTAATTTTTCCGTGGGCAGGTAAACAGCGTAAAGCATCTGGTGCTTCCACGTGTCATGCAGTGTTGATCTAATGATCTATCCGTTAGCCAGCTCAAGGAAGATTTACCACGAGGCAAAATTTTACCGTTTTGGAATTTAATCTTCCATGATTACATGCAAATTAAAACGGTAATTTTATTTAATTGGGACAGAATCTTTCGGTTAGGATTTAATTTGCTGAAGCCCTATTTATTCAAGACCTCTGGTAAGTTTTTTTTCACTCCATCTTCTTGCTTTCATTCCTTGTTGTTTTTATTTTTCCCTTGCCTCCGATTACTATAAAATTCTCAAAGTCTGAAATGGCTAAAATGAGAGGGAGGAAAGAGAGAGATAATGAGGAAGAAGAAGTGCCTATTACCCCTGAGGCACCGAAGACAAAAGCATAGAAGGAAAACGTCGGAGGATAGAGAGGTGAAGAGAAGAAGAAGGCAATAGAGGGCTGAGGTTACGGAAGTCGTGAGAAATGTGATCGAGGACATTGCTGATGATGTGGCTTAAGAAGAACAACCAAAGGAACCTGAGGGAAAAGATCTTGAACAGAGTGAGCCGGTAGTTGAAAATCCGCAAGAAGTTCAAGAGAAGCAAGCGGAACATGCGCAAGAAAAAGGAAATGGACAAGAAGCTCAAGAGCAGGAGGTTCAGGCTGAAATCGTTGTATTGGAGATTCCTCGTCGCCTCCGTCAGAAGCAGAAGGCTGGGAGAGTCAAGGTAATCCGAATAGATACTCCCTTGTCGTCGACGATAGAATCTGAGAAAGAAAACTCTAAAAAAGAAGAACAAGAGAAAAAGGGGGCAAAGGATCAAGCAAGAGAAGAAACAGAAAAGAAGGCAGAGGAAGAGATTATAGTGAAGCATCAAGTGTTGGGTTTTATGCCCTAAAACTCGTAGATAGTGAATGTAAACAAATTGTATACTTGTTTCAATAAAGTGTTATTGAGTTTCTACAATAAAGTGTTATTGTTAAATATTGCACAATTTGACCCAAATCCAATAAACTAAGACCCAAGGTTGTTTACATGTGACTTGAACTAGTATGTGGGGACATACGGGGATTGGTGTTCAAGTAACAACCTAAAAGGTCTATAGTACAAGGATAATGTTGGGTACCTTATCCTGCTAACACTATGTGATACGGCCCGCTTTGTATTCGATACAGACGTATTAATCCAAGGCGTCCATGTAGGAGACATGCGAGCAGGGGTATCCTATGCAATGAGTTTGCATAAGACCGGACCACAAAATAGTAAACCACTAGATGTAACACCGTTAACTAGTTAGTTTACTGTTTCAATACGATGACCTAGGTAACTCAGTCTTAATTCTGAGTGTGTCATGAACTCCTTCTCATGAGGGATTGTCCTTTAATTAGCATGGGTGAGAGTGGCCAATACGCCGACTCAATATGCCTTCCTTTTTGGGGACAAGACCGAGTGGGAGGCTGGGGACATGACAACACAAGAAGGAATTCACTCCTTCTCACATCTAGGAGAAGTAGATGAGTGTTCCGTTAAGTGGTGACTCCGAGACTTGAGCAAAGGGATCCCGCCCTCTCACTGGCCCGAGAGGGACTTTCTGTTTAATGGTTGGACAATAAACAGGTTGTTCATTATAGGAGCACTGGTACTTAAGGAGACAGATGTAACACAAGGGTAAAACGGTAATTTGACCCAGTCGTGATTACGAACACTCGTGGAGGATTGACTTACCGGCATAGGTCTACATCCATGGACACAAAAGTGTTCTACAGTGAGAAGAGTTCAGCTGTGGGTCTTTAGTGGAATGCCCCACAGTTAATGAATATTGGTTAACCTGATTAATGAGTTTAATCTATTAACCTCATATCATTGGAGCTTCTGATCTGTAGGTCCATTAGGTCCCCCTGCTTGCTCATAAAGAGTAATTAGGAACAAATATATCTTGAGAGAATTTGAATAGTTCAAATTCATATTGGGAATTAAGTTAATTGTACGGGATACAAATTAATATAATGTATAGTGATGCATTAAAATATAAAGTTTAATTTTAGATTAAACTTTATTATATTGAGAGATTGATATATTTGAAAGAGTTCAAATATATGTCTAATTAAATATATGGTATTTAATTAGAAGATAAATTAATTAATTATGAATTAATTAATTATTCAATTTAGTTTAAATTAAATGAGATTTAATTAAACTATAGTCTATGAGAGAAATAAATATTTGAAGAAGTTCAAATATTAATATGAATTTGATTCATATTAAATTTATAGGATATAAGAGAATTTGAAGGAGTTCAAATTTTAATATGAATTTGATTCATATTATAGAATTAATTAATTAGAGGTCTCAAATTAAATATATGATATTTAATTGGGTAATTAATTAATTAACTAATAGAAGGTCTGAAATTAAATATATGATATTTAATTGGTCATTAATTAATTAAAGAATTAATTAATTGGAAATTAATCAATTATGAAAATGATTAATCACTTATGGAAGTAATTAATCATTTATGGAAATGATTTAATCACTTATGGAAGTGATCAATCATTTATGGAAAAGATTAATCAATTATGGAATTGATTGGTCATGGAATTGGTTGGTTATGGAATTGATTAATTATGGAAAAGATTAAATCAATTATGGAAATAATTGATTTTAAATGAATATTTTATTCATGGCCTTTCTCCTATAAATAGAACACTAAACCTAGGGTTTAAATACAACAACATAAGGCCACAAGAATGCACTCTTGCATTCTCTCTAGCCTCCCTCTCATATTCTCTCAACTCAAGAACTCTAGGGAGAATTTTCTCTTTAGTGTTTTTCCCATTCAAGATTAGGTAGTCCCACAGCTACGTTCCTAATCTCAGAGTTATAGCGGGGAAGATCAAATGGTGGTGTTCTTTGTTGTTGCAGAGCAAACAAGAATCATCCGTTGAAGTATTCAGAGTCGTCAACGGAGGTTTGCTTCTCTTTTCTTTATTATAGATTTAGATCTAAATTTTGTATGCTTAGCCTTAAGTTTCTATAGAATTTGTTCTATGTTTTAACCAATGCAATAGTATTTTTGGATAAACAAAATTAACTACGAATCGGTCCCAATTACGCTTTCGCTTTAACGGAATTGGGGAATTCCAAATCCTTACAATTGGTATCAGAGCCGATCGTAGATTTAATTTCATTTCTCTAAATTAGGGTTGCTTTTAGACTTTGTGTGTCATTTGTGCTAAATAGGGTTGCTTTTAGATGAATATTATATGTTTAACCCATTTGGAAGAATGGATGCTTTGGAAGTTATTTTGTGTAGAATATGTTGCTGAGCAACTTGAGGGAGCAAAATCTGTGATCCAGCAAAGCAAGGAGCAAAACTACCACGTAAAAGCTCGTAATCCATTTTAATGAGCCGAAGTTAGTTGAGTTATTTTCGGATTTAAGAAGCTTGGAGGGCCTTCAACGTGTACAATTTGACCTAATTAGGGCTTACTATCACTCTATAAAAGGAGAGAGTCGTCTCAAGTCAAATTCATTCATTTTTGGAGGAACATTCCTGATAAGATCAATTTATTACACACCTAGAATCTTCCAATTTGCTTATCTTAGTTGAATTCCTTGCGAAAAATGCTTTAAAATGAGTATAATATGTCTATAGGTCCTCACCGGAGCTTTGGAAGCAATTCGGGGCTAAAACGAGCGAAACCGAAGCGTAAAATGACCATTCTGCCCCTGGAGCCGTCACAGCGTCGAGATGCTGATGACCGCAAAGTGCACGGGCTGCAAGTAATATAAAACGGTAGGTAATACCGAGTATCGAATCCTCAGGGAATTTGAATTATATCCATTAAGTACCAAGAACCATCATGTTCAATTTTATTTAGAATTCCAACTCGAATGATAAAGCGAAAAAATTAAAGAAGCTAATAAAAAGAAACATGCAACAACAAAATGGAAATAACCAATTAAGGGAACTTGACCTAGGGTGTTATCTAGCTTTCTTGGATTTGTAGCTCAATTACATGGATGCATGTAACTAATAATCTTCAATTTCATAAATCTAGAAGTAATTTTAAGCGGAATTCTCTTCCAAGCTCCTCCACATCTCATACTAACATAACTAATTCATGTGTCCATCTCCTTAGTTAATCATAGTATGGCATTAAGCAACTTCATTATCAATTTCTAACAATTCTTTTTCACTCTCGTGTTCCAAGCAATCATTAGCCATGCAATTTGGATCTAATCTAAATTCTCTCTATCGAGTATCAATTTAGACCAACAAATCAATTAAGAGATTAAAGGCATTAAGCATAGATGAAATATAAAGAAATTCATTACATAATCCAAGTAATTGCGCTACAATATCCAATTAAATAGAATAACGACCCTAGGTCTCAAGATCTACTCACAATTGGAAATAATTTTGCCAAAATGATCTTGATCCATAGGCCTAACTCAAATTAAAATAAGAAATTACAAAGAAGTAAGGAAGAAATAACCGATAAGTTGATCTCAAGCTCCCGTCACGAGCATCTCGAAACCCGAGCCTTGGAATCTCGCTCAATTCCTCCTTTTTCCTCACAATTCTTCTCACTTTTTCTCTCTATTGAGCTAGGGGAGAGCTCCCCATAATGGGATGATTTGATCCATGGAGAAGGGGGCTTTTTATAGGTGTTGGACGAACCTTTCTTGCTGCCCAAGACGCACAGCATCGAGACGCTACGTCACAGCGTCGTCAGGTTTTCTCGGAGCAAAAGTTGTCGCAGCGTCGCGACGCTACGTGGACAACATCACGACGCTACCACGATTCTGGAATTTTCTTCACTGATCACCTAGCGTCGAGACGCTCTGGTCCTAGCGTCTCGACGAGAGCGTCTCGACGCTAGGCCTTCTAGAAGCCCTATATGCGAATTTTTGCCTCATTTTTTCATTCTTTTGGGCTTTTTGGGCCTCCACTTCAAATGTTCTCTTTTCTTTTCTTCTTTTATGGCCCAAAGTCTTCTTTTTATACCCAAAATTGGTAAAATTCTTGGATTTGCTTCTCGAACTCGGTTTTCTACAAAATAACATAAAAATGCATTAAAGCTCACAATTCATGCACAAAACTAGCTAAAATTAATAGGAAAATGATGACATTTTTGCATGTCATCACACCCCCAATTTTTTTTTTTACTGAGGTGCCCATAAAATTACTTATCTAGCAGGCATTACTTTACTGAGGTGCCCATAATTTTTTTTTTTTTTTGATGCAAATGAATCCTTTTAGATGAAGCACCTTCGTTCTGGCTTGCCAACATTGGTGATGAAAGCATCCTACTACGAGTGCCTCATCTTTCAGGATGCCGAGGCATGCTCATTTCTTTCCTGTGCTTTCATGCAAAGGCAAACGATGGGTGTCATGAATGCCCCTAGTTACTAACACTCTCAAGAAAGTGGAGCATTCATCAAAGCATTTCTTTTTTCCAAAGCTCAGTATTACTTACTATTATGCAAGAAATCTATCTAGGCAAACTTTACACCAATCAGAGTGACAACGAACTTCCAAAGCATATAACTTTCATCTAGGCTTTCAAAATCATAATAAAACAAGTGAATCATCATACTTTGCAAGGGAATCAAAGAAAAAATTTTAAAATTTCTTGAATTTAGGATGGCTTTCAAATTTGCAGCAATAAGAGAGAATCATGGCTAAAAGCAAATCAGCAGACGTCATCATCATCAACATGCATTTAATCATCATAAGCATTACCAAAGCAAAACCTAAGCAGAGCAAATCACCCCCCCAAACTTAAAATGCACATTGTCCCCAATGTATGAATATTTAATCAGACAAAGAGGGATCAATACTGCCCTGAAAAAGCAAGAGAATTCGAATTGTCTTGAATTGTCGTCCGAGGAGAGAATGAGAAGCTAGGCATGAATTCACGAGCTTCCTGCATAAGGATCGATCTCAAAGGAGCATTAGGATCAACGCAAAAACTAAAATGAAATCTACGAAAAACTTTAAGAGCTTGGGTTGCCTCCCAAGAAGCGCTCGTTTAACGTCTTGAGCTAGACGGGGCTCGGTCACCCTGGATCCGTTAAAATTATTTTTTCGACCTTTCGCTCTTCGAATCCACAATAGTGCTTCACTCTTTGAGCATTTACTTTAAAAGTTAACCCACTGTTATCCATCAATTCAATTGGTCCAAACGGAGACACTTCATTGATTATGAACGGACCAGACCATCGTGACTTTAATTTTCCTAGGAATAATCGTAATTGAGAATTGAACAGAAGAACATGCTGGCCTGGCTCAAAAGAACGTTTCTGAACTATACGATCATGTCATCTTGTCGTTCTTTCCTTGTAGAGCTTAGTGTTTTCGTACGTCTGGCTCCTGAATTCTTCTAATTCGTTGAGCTGTAGTAGCCGATGTTCCCCAGCCTTCTCTGCGTCCAAGTTCAACTTCTTGATAGCCCAGTATGCTTTGTGCTCGAGCTCCACATGCAGATGACAGGCCTTACCATACACTAATCGATACGGGGATGTACCGATCGGAGTTTTGAAAGTCGTCCGATAGGCCCACAAAGCATCGTCCAACTTGTATGCCCAGTCTTTCCTGTTGATGCGGACTGTCTTCTCTAAGATTTGCTTTATCTCCCTGTTAGAAATCTCTGCTTGACTGTTAGTTTGAGGATGATAAGCGAGAGAAGTCTTATGCTTGACACCATATTTTCTAAGTAATGATTCAAACAATTTATTGCAAAAATGGGATCCCTCATCACTAATTATAGCCCGTGGTGTGCCAAATCTAGTGAAAATATTTTTATGCAGAAAACGTAGTACAACACGTGCATCATTAGTCTTAGTGGCTACTGCCTCTACCCATTTAGAAACGTAATCAACAGCAACCAAAATGTATGAGTATCCATTGGAGGAGGGAAAAGGGCCCATAAAATCCTTGCCCCACACATCAAAAAGTTCTACTTCTAGAATAGGGGTTAGGGGCATTTCATGGCGTCTAGAAATATTACCTGTCCTCTGGCATCTATCACATGTTTTTAAAAAAGTATAACAATCTTTAAATAGAGTAGGCCAATAAAAACTAGATTGACGTACCTTTGCTGTCGTACGAGTTGGTCCAAAATGACCACCATAAGGAGAGGCATGGCAATCATCTATAATCTTACCTACTTCTTCTGCTGGAATGCACCTTCGAATTATTTGGTCAGAACATACCTTAAAGAGAAATGGGTCATTCCACAGGTAGGAGGATTTCACATCATGGAAAAACTTCTTTCTATTCTGAGCATTCAAGTCTGGTGGTATTTCTTTTCCTACAAGAAAGTTTACAAAATCAGCGTACCAAGGAAAAGAAGTTTTAACAGCATATAATCTTTCATCTGGAAAAACTTCTTTAATAGGAAAGGTTGCGATATTCTTTTCATGCTCTATCCTAGACAAATGGTCTGCGACTACATTCTCACAACCTTTTCTATCCTTGATCTCATAGTCGAACTCTTGCAATAACAGAATCCATCTTATGAGTCTGGGCTTGGAATCCTTTTTACAACTCAGATAACGAATAGCAGCGTGGTCAGTGTGCACTATAACCTTCGTACCAAGCAAATAGGGCCTAAACTTATCGAAAGCAAACACAACTGCAAGCATCTCTTTCTCTGTAGTGGTATAATTCTGCTGAGCATTATCTAGAGTTCTACTTGCATAATATATAGCCCTACAGAACTTATCTCGACGTTGCCCTAAGACAGCTCCTAAAGCATAGTCACTAGCATCGCACATGATTTCAAATGGTTGACTCCAGTCATGCACAACAATGATAGGTGCGGAAATCAACTTTTCTTTTAAAAGATTAAAAGCTAGCAAACAATCTTTTGAAAACACAAATGGAGCATCCTTTCCAAGCAAATGGCATAGGGGTTTAGCAATTTTTGAAAAATCTTTTATAAAACGCCTATAAAACCCTGCATGGCCTAAGAAACTACGAATTCCTTTAACATTGATGGGCAGAGGAAGTTGTTCAATAGCGGAAATTTTGGCTTTATCAACCTCCAAACCTCTTTCAGACACCTTGTGGCCTAAAACTATCCCTTCTTTTACCATAAAATGATATTTTTCCCAATTTAAAACAAGGTTAGTCTCTTGGCATCTTTGTAGAACACGAGAGAGATTATGCAAACAGTTATCAAATGACGAACGGAAAACAAAAAAATCATCCATAAATACCTCCATAATCTCTTCTACTAAGTCTGAAAATATGGCCATCATACAACGCTAAAAGGTAGCTGGCGCATTACACAGTCCAAATGGCATACGTCGGAAACCATAAGTACCATAGGGACACGTGAATGTTGTTTTCTCTTGGTCTTCAAGTGCAATCGCAACTTGATTATAGCCTGAATAACCATCAAGAAAACAATAATACGGATATCCAGCTAGCATGTTAAGCATTTGATCGATAAAGGGGAGAGGGAAGTGATCTTTCCTAGTGGCTTTATTTAATTTCCTATAATCAATACACACACGCCAGCCAGTGACTGTCCTAGTGGATATGGACTCATCTTTTTCATTCTTAATAACAGTCATCCCCCCTTTCTTAGGCACTACTTGAACAGGACTCACCCAAGGGCTGTCAGATATAGCATAAATAATTCCTGCACTTAATAATTTTAATACCTCGGCTTTTACCACTTCCTTCATTGCTGGATTTAATCTTCTTTGGTGCTCTACTGTAGGATTAAAGGCATCTTCCATTAAGATTTTATGCATGACAATTGAAGGACTAATACCCTTAATATCACTAATAAACCATCCTAAGGCAGATTTGTGCTTTTTCAAAACATCCAACAATTTTTTCTCTTCTACTTTACTTAAATCAGCAGAAATGATAACGGGAAAAGTAGAAGAGTCCTCTAAGAAAGCATAACATAGGTGGGCAGACAATTGTTTTAATTCAGGTGAAGGGACATCAATTTGAGCACAAATATCTAATGATAATGTTTCTTCCCTTCCTAAAGATCTATCAATTAAAGCATTTTCCTGATCAACATCTATTAATTCATCTCCAAACACATTAGGCATGCTTATTTCATAATGATCAACAGGAGACTCTGACTCCACACATGCATTGATGATAGTGTCAACTGAATCAATCGGAAAGAAAGAACTAACCTCTTCTGGATGTTTTAATGCATTAAAAAGGTTGAACACTACCTCGTCGTCCTCTACTCTGATAGTCAGGATTCCTTTCTGTACCTCAATTAGCGCACGAGCGGTTGCCAAAAATGGTCTCCCAAGAATGATTGGGACTTCGAGGTCTTCTTCCATGTCTAACACTACAAAGTCTGCAGGGAATATGAATTTGTCAATGTTGACCAAAACATCCTCTAACACACCTCTAGGGTATGTCATCGAACGATCTGCCAATTGCAGAACAATTGTAGTTGATTTTAATTCCCCTAAATCGAGTTTCTTGTAAACACTGAAAGGCATTAGGTTAATACTTGCCCCCAAGTCACATAAAGCTTTTTTAATAAACAAACTACCAACTGTACAAGGAAGAGTGAAACTCTCTGGATCTTTTAATTTTGGTGGTAGATGTTTTTGGATTATGGCACTACACTCTGCTGTCATATTTACTGTCTCATGATTCTCAAATTTCTTTTTCTTTGACAATATTTCCTTCATAAACTTGGCATAGTGTGGCATCTGTTCCAAAGCATCAGCAAAAGGAATGTTAATATGGAGCTGTTTAAAAATATCAAGAAACTTTGAAAATTCAACATCCAACTTTTTCTTTTGAAATCTCTTAGGATAAGGAATCTGGTTAAGAACTAAAGGAATAGAATCAGAAGACTTATCTGGCACTGATGGTGCTGACTCTTCCTCTGGTTTGTTTTCATCTTCCTCATCCATTATCCTTCTAGTGATGGGCTTTGTTTCTTCTTTTCTTTCAATTTCTCTTAACTGTTTCCCACTTCTAAGAGATATGGCAGGGCATTGTTCTTGTGGGTCCATGGCGACGACATTTGATAAATTTCCTTCATGAATATTGTCATTTGATCCATTTTTGCTTCCATCTTATTAACGACAATATGTACTTTGGCTTGAACATTTTCATTCAAATTTGTAGTCTCATTTATGAAGTTTCTTAGGATTTCTTCCAAAGGGCTTTTCTTTTCTTCAGGTTTAGGTTCTTCTTTTACTTCGGCTTTCGGTGAACTTGGAATTTCTGATCCTGTGAGCTTGGTTAGAATCTTGGTTAGAGCTACGAATTGCAACCTTAAAGCACTTACCTCATTATTCTCACATAGTTTCTCCTTAATTTTGGGCTTTGGTTGCCATTGGTAACTTGTCAAAGCCAGCTCTTCTACTATGGCTCGTGCCTCCCTGAAAGTTTTGGCTAAAAAGTTTCCTCCAGCTGTAATGTCAAGAATTGTCTTTAAATCCCTATTCAACCCATCGTAGAAAAGTTGTATCTTTAGCCAATCATGGTATCCATGTTGTGGGCATTTTCTTAACATATCCTTATATCTTTCCCAAGCTTCATGCAGTTGCTCTTCCTCCAATTGTTTAAACGTTCCAATTTCAGTTCTAAGCTTGGTAATTTTGGCTAATGGGAAAAATTTTGTAAGGAAAGCTTTGACTAAATCATTCCAACCAAGGATGCTATTTGAGGTTAACGAGTCTAACCAATCTCTAGCTCTATCTTGTAAGGAAAATGGAAACAATTGTAAACGAATAGCATCTGAGCTAACTCCTCTTATTTTTACCGTTCCACAGATATCCAAAAATGCTCTCATATGATGGTGTGGATCCTCTGATGGATAGCCTTTGAAAGCATTTTCTTTTACCATTTGAATGAGACTAGCTTTGAGCTCAAGATTATCTATCGCGACTGGCTCATAAGCTATTCCAAAATAATTTAATGGAAATTCAGGCAAGAAATAATCTCGGATTGCTTTGTCTTCTTGATCTGCCATGATTAAATCTGAAAGAACAGATTATCCACCTTATAACTCCTCAAATTTTACGACAACTTGTTAAACTAAAAATTTAAAATGCAAAATAAAATTTCTAAATTAAAATCAAACACTTAATTCTCAATATTAACGGGAAAATTACAAATTCCCCGGCAACGGCGCCAAAAACTTGATGACTGCAAAGTGCACGGGCCGCAAGTAATATAAAACGATAGGTAATACCGAGTATCGAATCCTCAGGGAATTTGAATTATATCCATTGAGTACCAAAAACCATCATGTTCAATTTTATTTAGAATTCCAACTCGAATGATAAAGCGAAAAAATTAAAGAAGCTAATAAAAAGAAACATGCAACAACAAAATGGAAATAACCAATTAAGGGAACTTGACCTAGGGTGTTATCTAGCTTTCTTGGATTTGTAGCTCAATTACATGGATGCATGTAACTAATAATTTTCAATTTCATAAATCTAGAAGTAATTTTAAGCGGAATTCTCTTTCAAGCTCCTCCACATCTCATACTAACATAACTAATTCATGTGTCCATCTCCTTAGTTAATCATAGTATGGCATTAAGCAACTTCATTATCAATTTCTAACAATTCTTTTTCACTCTCGTGTTCCAAGAATTCATTAGAGATGCAATTTGGATCTAATCTAAATTCTCTCTGTCGAGTATCAATTTAGACCAACAAATCAATTAATCCGTGATCAAGAGATTAAAGACATTAAGCATAAATTGCATAGATGAAATATGAAGAAATTCATTACATAATCCAAGTAATTGCGCTACAATATCCAATTAACTAGAATAACGACCCTAGGTCTCAAGATCTACTCACAATTGGAAATAATTTTGCCAAAATGATCTTGATCCATAGGCCTAACTCAAATTAAAATAATAAATTACAAAGAAGTAAGGAAGAAATAACCAATAAGTTGATACCAAGCTCCCGTCACGAGCATCTTGAATCCCAAGCCTTGGAATCTCACTCAATTCCTCATTTTTCCTCACAATTCTTCTCAGTTTTTCTCTCTATTGAGCTAGGGGAGAGCTCCCCAAAATGGGATGATTTGATCCATGGAGAAGGGGGCTTTTTATAGGTTCTGGACGAACCTTTCTTGCTGCCCAAGACGCACAGCATCGAGACGCTACGTCACAGCGTCGTCAGGTTTTCTCGGAGCAGAAGTTGTCGCAGCGTCGCGACGCTACGCGGACAGCATCGCCACACTACCGTGATTCTAGAATTTTCTTCACTGATCACCTAGCGTCGAGACGCTCTGGTCCTAGCGTCTCGACGCTAATCTTCTAGAAGCCCTATATGGGGATTTTTGCCTCTTTTTCATTCTTTTGGGCTTTTTGGGCCTCCACTTCAAATGTTCTCTTTTCTTTTCTTCTTTTATGGCCCAAAGTCTTCTTTTTATACCCAAAATTGGTAAAATTCTTGGATTTGCTTCTCGAACTCGGTTTTCTACAAAATCAACATAAAAATGCATTAAAGCTCACAATTCATGCACAAAACTAGCTAAAATTAATAGGAAAAAGATGACATTTTTGCATGTCATCAGACGCTCGTCATCAGAGTCGAGACGCTTGCCGTGCAGCATCGCGACGCTAGGGCAATCCGAGAAATATTTTCCAAAATTGAAGGGACAGCGTCGAGACTCTTGTCGTACAGCGTCACGACGCTAGGCAGTTTTCCAGAATATAAATTTTCCAAATTTGGCTGAAATTTTTCCATGTTTGAAGACCCAATTCAGCACCATTCTACCACGAATTGAAGGCCAAGAATCCCTATAAATAGAGGCCTTTGGTGTAGGTTTAGAATCATCCCTCAATACACAATTTACTACAACATTGTAGTCCATCTCTCTCCCTCTTTCCACCATTCTTCTTAGTTCTTTCTTGCTTTTCTTTATGTATCAAGCTTGTTCTTGCTCCATAAGAGGCTAAGTTCTTCATTCATGTAACCAGGGTGTCAAGAGTAAGTTCATATTCTTTTAATGAAATTTCTTGTTTGAATTATCAAAGCATGTTTATGTGATTTTAGTTCTTTTTATATAAGTTTAGATTGTGGTAGGAAAGATTGACAACCTTGACCGCGCCCTCTCTAAATTTACTTGCTAAATCTAAGTAGCAAATAGGTTAACGTTATGATTATACGCATGCGTCCCTAGAACTAAATGATTTAATCAATTGTAATTGTGGCTTGTTGCCCGTTGCATGTGAATTAATTCGGCTAGATCCCAATGCGGTTTAGATTAGTTAATAGGCATATTAATTAATTTAAACTAGAATCAAACTTAGCGTTTGCATAATTGTGATAGTTGGATCATGGTTCTCGGTTTGTTGCCGGAATACGTCGGACTTAAACTTGTTTTGATTTATAAGTGAAATTAATGATTTAATTGAATTGAACTTACCATGACTAACCTGGTTGCATGATCTTCGAGGTATTGATTTCTTTCTTTACTTTCCTTTTGCAATATTTTCCATAATTAGTTTTCTTTCCTTGTTTACTTTCTTTTCAAATATCAAATCCCCCCATTAGTCCGGTCGTCACAATAAATCTAAGATAAACAAGTTATAATCGTGCTCCCTGTGTTCGACCCCGACCACTACTGCTACAAGTTAGCATTAGGAATCGTGGATTATAAATTTATTTGACAAGAGACCGCGACAATCTCTTCCGTCAATTCCATTCTTGGAGAAGAAAAGTCCTATTCCATTCGTGGAGGCTTACTTCCCATCCTTGGAAGCCCAATAGAGGAGGGAAGATTGGAGACTTCAAGAAGACCATCAGCTACAGATTTGACCAAGGGAATTAATATTTTCTTTTAATTTCTTGTAATTATGGATGCACATACTCAGATTGTAGCGTGTGTTACTTCGAACCTTATGAGCTAAATTTACTTAGGTGTTTGTTAGGAATCATGTAATTGTTGTGCTTTAGTCTCTATGCAATATATGTTGATTTGAGCATCTTGATTAATTGTTGTGCATATTTCTATTTTATGTTCGCCTGGCCAGCCAATATGAATATCACTTCTTAGTTTCAGGGATGATTTGAGAAGTGTGTGGCATTTAATCACACTAGATCATTGTGTATTGGTGAACGCCAGTGATTGAGTTAGGGATAGCCAGTTGCCTAGTGCTTGATCGGTAGTGCGTCATTGGAGTTGAAACACATTCCAATAAATCCAAAGTTTTGGGAGGATCCCGCTAATAAGACTGCAAGAGAATTGCCTAATCAATAATATTGCTAGAGCATCTTTTAAAACAATTATTGAAATCGTGACCAACGCCTGTTTCCAATCTGTCTGCTTTATTTGTTTACTTTCTGTTCTGTCATTTCTTTTGCTCCAACATTTTATCGAAAATCAATCATTTTAACCACTTTTGAAACCATTAAAAAGCTATACAAAGTAGATAAAGTGAGAGCTATTCAGCCCTGTGGATACGATAAATTACTTATCACTTGCTACGGAGCTTATTTTTCTATATTTTTACCCCACTCTGGAAACCCAACAGCCACCTTTCTCTTTAGTTTTCTAGGGTTCTCTTAAGATTTCTTAGTCTAAGGGTCGGTTGATCGAGCCTCGAGCTTGGAGGTGCTTGCCTATGTCCAACTAAGCTCGGATCGTTGTAATCGGGACCTCGTTCTGTAAGTTTGATTCAATTTTATGAGATTTCCATTCTTTATTACTTAGTTAATTGTCTTTGTGATTTTAGTTCTTTACATACAAGTTTAGATTGTGGTAGGAAAGATTGACAACCCTCACCATCCCCTGTCTAAATTTACTTGCTAAATCTAAGTAACAAATAGGCTAACGTTATGATATTACGCATGCGTCCCTTGAACTAAATGATTTAATCCATTGTAATTGTGGTTTGTTTCCCGTTGCATGTGAATTAATTCGGCTAGATCCCAATGCGGTTTAGATTAGTTAATAGGCCAATTAATTAATTTAAACTAGAATCAAACTTAGCGTTTGCATGTTTGTGATAGTAGGATCATGGCTCTCGGTTTGTTGTCGGAGTATGCCGGACTTAGATAGTTAATTAAATATCAATTGATAATCGATGAATGAAATTAATAAAACTTAACACCGAGTTCAACCCCGATTACAGTGATCCTCGTGGTAAGATCAACTAACCCCACCTTTACTTTTCTTGCATTTAATTTTCTTTATTTATTTTCCCGCCTTTACTTTATGTCAAAATCTTTTATATATAAACCCCCCTTTTTTTGTTACCTCAAGAACACAAAAGAATTTAAAAATAAACCGATTGTTCCCTGTGATCGACCTCGACCACTACTGCTACAAGTTAGCTTTAGGAATCGTGGATTATAAATTTATTTGACAAGAGACCGCACCAGGTACACCTCAGCAAAATGGTGTATCTGAAAGGAGAAATAGAACCTTGTTGGACATGGTTCGATCTATGATGAGCTATGCTCAACTGCCTAGTTCTTTTCGGGGTTATGCAGTAGAGACTGCAGTATATATTTTGAATGTAGTTCCCTCAAAGAGTGTTTCTAAAACACCATTTGAGCTCTGGAGAGGGCGTAAAGCTAGTTTACGTCATTTCAGAATTTGGGGCTACCCTACACATGTGCTAGTGGCAAATCCAAAGAAATTGGATTCACGTTCAAAACTATGTCTATTCATAGGCTACCCAAAAGAAACAAGAGGTGGATACTTCTTCGATCCACAAGAAAATTAAGTGTTTGTGTCGACAAATGCTACTTTCTTGGAAGAAGACCACGTCAGAAAACATAAGCCACGCAGTAAGATAGTTTTAAGTGAACTTTCTAATGTAGCTGCAAATTCATCGCCAAGAGTTGTTGATGAGGCTGGACCTTCAACAATGATTGTTGATGAGCCCAGTACATCTGGTCAAGCCCATCTTTCTCGAGAGTTGAGAATGTCTCGACGTAGTGGGAAGGTTGTTATTCAGCTTGAACGCTATCTGGGTTTAGCAGAAACTCCAGCTGCCATACCTGATGATGGAGTTGAGGATCCATTAACCTTTAGACAGGCAATGAATGATGTGGACAAAGACTAGTGGGTCAAAGCTATGGACCTAGAGATGGAGTCTATGTACTTCAATCAAGTCTGGGATCTTATAGACCAACCTGAAGGGGTAAAACTCATAGGGTGCAAATGGATCTACAAGAGGAAGCGAGACGTAGTTGGGAAAGTACATACTTTCAAAGCTCGACTTGTGGCAAAGGGTTGAGTACTACAAATTTTGCCTTTATTGACAACTAAAGAGTATCAACTATCACATTCATTGACGCTTTTTGGAAGTCAATAGTAGTGGTATCAATAAAACTAAAGCGTCAATATTATTGTTTTCATTGACGCTTATAGGACGTCAACGAATGTCTTTGTTGACGTTTATAGGTCATCAACAAAGACATTATTGACACGTTTTATACGTCAATGATATTCATAAAGCGTCAACGTAGCCATCTTTGTTGACGTTTAATAGCCATCAACAAATCTTATTATTGACACGTTTTATTCGTCAATGATTTCCATAAAGCGTCAACGTTGCCATATTTATTGATATAAACGTCAATATAGACTTATGTTGACGTTTTTTCATTTTCAATTATATGATCGAAAATGTCAAATATACTTTTATTGACGCTTATGAGCTGTCAATATATCATTTTATTAACGTTTATTAGTTGTCTGATTGGCTAAATGAAGTTCCTCTCGTCAACTGCAAACAAAAAAAATTAAGTAAATATACTACATTACGAAAATTATAATAAATATAAAAGGTTAAGTTGAATACAAGGCTAAATCGATTAGTACCACATCTGTAATCACTATGCTCCTATGGGATACTATATCTCGTATAAATTTAAGAGTGTAGTATCCACACTCCGTAGATCCCAATTGTTGAGCACACTACATATATAGTTCAACACATGTAATAAGAAAATTTGTATAATATGATTAAAACAACCTAAAAAATAAGTAAAAGTCATTACTTTAACATATACCCATTTGAAGGGGGGACTTCGTATATTAGTTTGAGAATAGAACATTCTTATAGCCCTAACACAGTAATATAATAATAAGAATACTAAAAAAATATAAATAATAAACTTACATATGCTAAAATAACTATTTACTTACGTATTAACTATGTTCTTTACATCATCACAAAAGTCATGCCTCAGGGAGTCAATTTAATAAATTGAATGTTTTTATTGATATCACCAACAACATCCAATGATATCTATACAGACAACAATCATACAATAGAGTTATAGCAAAAACAAAGGTGCAAAGTGTTAACATATACTTGGTTTTCATACTTGCACGGGATTAAAAGGACATATCAATAATTTGTCATTAACCTGCCTTAACCTTTTACATAGGACTCGAGAGCGGTTCTCTTCAGGTACCGAGCCAACTGAGATCAATGTTAGATGTAGAAATGCATATTGCTCTAAGATGGATGGGTCAGACTCGCATAGGTATCTAGAAGCAAAATAAATTCATATTAGTATTAAAAACATAACAAAATTAATGACAATTTGTTAAAGTATTCGTTACTTAGACGATATAAATTGTTATAATAGTGGTTGCTAATTCCTCCATCAAGCAAAATTCTTTCATGCTATTTTTCATTAGATGGAAGTTGAAGTGGAAGTCGAACACGTGATCGGGTACTATAATATCTAAGCAATCCTTTGTCATGTTCTCTATAAATCCTAATACGTATTTCACTGCTACTGGCACTTTTGACACTTGACTATTTAACTTCTTCTCCTTTATTGCAGCTAATTCACGTAGCATTTTCTTAGGTTCCTACGTAAGAAGTATTCCTTATTAAAAAAAATATATAAACTAATATATCATGTGCTTCTTAACTAAACATACCTTTTTTTCTTTGTCCAGAATTACGTGTTCTTTAGGCCATGGAACATGAGAGCCTACTCCATCGAATACAGACTCAATAGTTCCACCAATACGATCTCTTAGCACCCTAAGAATCAACATAAAACTAAGCATATTCTTTTTTCTTTGTGAACATTGCAACAACTCGTTCAAGTCAAAGAAACGTCACAAATATGGAGCATCCTTGATACCTAAGCTAATAAAGCTATTCAACGTTCAAAATCTCCCCAGAGTTATGGATTCATTCCAAAAAAAGAAAAAAACAAACAAACGATGTATATCTCAAACTCCAACAAACAACTAAACTTACATATTCAAAGTTATACAGACAGGCTCATAAACAACAAGGATAACTTCTAAAGGATTATAACTAACCTAGAGATACTTTAAACATGCTTGAAAGGGTTTAAAGAATATTGATACATCCTATACTTTACCCAAAAAAATTAGCTCTTTCGTTGAAAATAACTCAAATAAGCTCTAATTGATGCCAAGCTACAAGTAAACAACTTTTAGCATCAGAGACTACCTAGGGAGCCTACCAAGAGTTTTAACAAGGCTAAAAAGGTGAAGAAACTTACCAACCACGCTAAACGAGCCTAAAAGCTTGCTGGAATTTGGCAACCAACACTAAAGCTCTTTGAATATGCACTGCCTGAGGTCTAAACTGGGTCAAACTACACTTTAAAGAGCACCCAATGGTCATAAGTTATTCACAAGCTAACATAGACAAATTCTAAAGGTTTAAAGATGTTGGAACTTACCGAATAACTCCAAATTTCTGCTGGTTTGTGTTCGAATTAACCCTAACAACCAAGTTATCAAGTCGATGGGCTATGAGTAACTCGATTTAAGGTCTTTCGAGTTATGGGTATTCATCAAAAACCAATTTTGAGTCCAAACGCTCGCTGGTTGGCTTTCAAAGAACCTTAAACCTGTAAAATTGAAGCTACTAAATAGTGGGTAATACGAATTCCAAGTCGAATAAGCATGAGTCATTATCTAGAACAATTTCAAAGTCTAAAACTACATGTGCATAAAGCTGAAAAATGAAGAAATCAAGTGGGTCGAGGCTGAACCTACCAAAAGGAACTGAACTTACCAAAAGTCTAAAACGGTGGGCTGAACAACCGTGCTTGTGTGAACTGAACGAAGGGCTAAACGGCAATGTTGGGGCGAGCTGAACGGCTGGTTGAACGGCGGCTGAACGGTGTTGCGAAGACCACGAATACAGTGTTACGAAGACCACGAATACGGTGCTGCAAAGACCACGAACAGCGTGCGAAGACCACGAACGTGCGTGCGACAATGAAAACCAAATTTAAACTCCTAAAATCACTTAAAATTTGGGAGCAATTTAAACTTAAATCCAAAATCCCAAAAAAGGATAATTTTTTTTACGTTTAATACCCGTCAAGAAACCCTCATTAATATTGACGTTTATTGCGAGTTAATATAGTAATGTTTATTGACGCTTATTAGCCATCAATGAATGCGGTTTTTATTGACGGCTAATAAGCGTCAATAACAACCGTCAACAAAACCCTTTTCATTGATGTTTTTTGTCCGTCAACTATGTGAAAAGACGGAATTGGACTAAAATCTATGTAAAGTACGCTTTTAATCACATTTATTGACGCTTTTTGTCTGTCAACATAAACCATATCATTTCTTGATACCATAAAACCGTCAATATATCTATTTAATTATTAATAATTTATTTTAAAGTACAAAAGTTTCTTTTCTTGACGATTTTTTGACACGAGCGTCAATAAACGTAAAAAGCCAAACATCAATAAAGGTCAAATTTCTAGTAGTGGTTATACCCAAAGGGAAGGGGTAGACTGTGGGGAAACCTTCTCTCCATTTTCCATGTTAAAGTCGATAAGGATTCTCTTGTCTATTGTCACGCTTTATGATTATGAGATTTGGCAAATGGATGTCAAGACTGCTTTTCTGAATGGCAATCTTGAAGAGAGCATCTTTGTGTCTCAACCAGAGGGGTTCATTGCTCAAGGTTAGGAGCAAAAGGTTTACAAGCTTAAACAACCCATTTATGGGTTGAAGCAAGCTTTCAGATCTTGGAATATAAGGTTTGATACTGCAATCAAATCTTATGGCTTTGACCAGAACGTTGATGAGTCTTGTGTTTACAAAAGAATTATCAACAGTTCACTAGCTTTTCTGGTGTTGCACGTAGATGATATTCTACTCATTGGAAATGATGTAGAATATCTAGTTGACATTAAAACTTGGCTATCGACTGAGTTCCAAATGAAAGATTTGGGTGAAGCTCAGTATGTTCTAGGGATTCAAATAATAAGGAATTGTAAGAACAGAACGTTAGCCCTATCTCGAGCATCCTATATAGACAAGATGTTGTCTAGATATAAGATGTAGAATTCCAAGAGGAGTTTACTGGCCTTCAAGCATGGAGTTCATTTTTCTAAGGAACAATGTCAAAAGATACCTCGAGAAATTAAGGATATGAGACGGATCCCTTATGCTTCAGCTGTGGACAATCTTATGTATGTCATGTTGTGTACTAGGCCTGACATATGCTATGTAGTTGGGATAGTCAGTAGATACCAGTCTAATCCAGTGTTAGACCACTGGTAGAGAACGAGGGACTATCAGCTTGTGTATGGCGCTAAGGATTTGATCCTTACAGGATACACATACTCTAACTTTCAAACTGATAAGGATTCCAGGAAATCCACATTAGGGTCAGTGTTTACCCTCAACGGGGGAGCTATAGTCTAAAGTAGCATCAAGCAAGGATGCATTGCAGACTCCACCATGGAGGTCGAATATGTCGTTACTGTGAAGTGGCTAAGGAGGTTGTATGGCTTAGGAAGTTCTTGATGGATTTGGAAGTCGTTCCAAATATGAACTTGCCAATCACCCCCAAAGTTTAGGGTTAAAAATGATTTTTTCTCATATTTTTTTGAGCCTTAATATTTACTTATTTGGGTTTATTGGTTCTTGTGCTCTTAAAAAGCTTTTATTCACTATTTAGAATTTTTAGGTCATGGTTTATGACTTGGATTAGGATATTTGTGGTGGATCTTGACACGTCAACAAAAATTAGTTGTTGAATAATGTCTATAATGAGTTGGAGAAATTCATTCTTCATCTTCTTTTGAGTTTTAAAGAGAAAAAGGGAGGCAAATGAGTGACTATTATATTGGAAATACTGTGAGGATTAGGGATGAGTTCTCTGTGAGTCTTGCATTTGTGAGAGGGCTATTTTTTGTAATATCTTGTTGTATCTCATTTCCCCTGTCTTTGGATTTGACTATAAAGGAAGCTCCAAGATACTGTTTTGGAGGGTAGACGTACACCAATCTTGGTGGAACCACTATAAACTTGGATTTGTTCTTTCTTCTTGTTTCACTATAAACCTTGCGTTTATGTTTTTCATGTTTCTCTTAATTTATATATATGCCTAACATTAAGAAAGACAACTTATAAGAAGGGATTTAGCTTTGAACAGGTGTATGGCCCAAAACATTTTGAAATATGAGAATGATCAATAATGGAGAAACTAACTTCCACAATGAGAGAATTCAAGAGATTGGATATTGGATGCCCATGTGAAACGAGGAAAGAAGAAATTTGGCGGAATTCCCCATCCCGATTAGTTCAATTGAAGAAATTGATTTTCAATCATTTTCTTAAACGAAAAGAATGTGGAAAGAGTTTCACTCTTAGTTTCAAATTAAAACATATAATCAAAGTGAAATCCATAATTGAGGGAACACAAAACATAAAATAAAATGAAAAATAAATGAGAGAGCCATTTATTAAAGAAATGAAGGACCCTGTACAAAACAAGATAATAAAATGAGCAACAACTCTAAGTCGATATAATAAAAGTAACATGCCTCTAAAATGAAAATAACAAATAACATATGGTTGTTGGCCTTCTAACCTTAATTAGGAAAGAAATACAAGTGACTATTATTGGATATGAATTATATTCATCTTAAATATCTCTAAGAATTTGAAGTCAGGATGACTTAGCCTCCTCAAACCAAAGACGTTGGGAATGAACTATTTGTTACGCAGCAGAAGTAATGACAAGTTCACATTAAAAACAATATTTTATTAAAACTTAATTTAAACAATAGGAAAGAAAGTACGTAACACTTCTAAAAAAAATACGTAATAGTAATCAATTTTATTTAATAACATCATGGACCTTCGAAATGTTTAATTAAATAAAGGGTAGGCTGCACCCAACTGAGGTAGGCCAATCATTAAATTGAGTATAAAATCTACATGTAATTCCAAGGTTGTGACTCATATAAAATACATGGAAATAAAACATACAATTATATAAAAATAATGGGAGGAAATACGTCAGAAAAATGTGATAGGACAACCATGGATAATTGTAATCTAACAAATACAATAATTTTAAATCCTACTTAAATTTGGGATCCCTGTCTCAAATTTAATATATGGAACATTTTACTTAAAATGAATTTAAAACTAATTAACTGAAATTAAAAGTTAAACTATACCAATTATATTCAAACTAAATTAGGGATAAGCAAGAGAAAATAAATTAAAAAATATCAATAAAAATTATTTTCGTAAATATTTTGAGAATCATGCTATATATTATTGAAATTTTCAATAAATTTTTAATGAAAATTGATTTTTAAAAAAAAAAATGATTTTGAAATTGTAACGCCCCACGTTTTGAAACTATGTCATTTTGGATTAATCGTGATTGATTTCGGATTTGGGAAAAAATTAGTTTCGTTTGGGTGAGATTTGCTTTCTTAAGCATTTGAACTCTAAGGATGGTATCTCGTCAAACCTCGCAAGTGTAAAGTAGTTGCATTTGGTCAAGTCCCAGTTCAGTTGTTGAAACTCAAGCTTCCTAGGAAAGAAAAGTTGGAAACAAGGTTAAGCGAGTAAAGTTGTTAGGTAAGCAACTTTCGCATATGAAAGTTCCTAAAGGTGGGGTGTTGGTAACACCTCATGTTCCCAAGTTAGTTCTCCAGCTTCCTTAAGTCTATCTATTGCTCTGGAATTGCTTTTCCCTTGAGTTAAGTCTTGTCATGTGATTGAGTGGCTATGTGGATTAGTTAGATCTTCTATATCTTTGAATAATTAGTGAATCTAATAAATTGGTTTTAAGGTTCTGTCAAGTGTGAGAGCTAGAACCTAAGCTGTCGAGAAATTTACCCAATAACAGGTGAAGTTGGGCGAACCTTTTTAGGGTAGGTTAGCTTCAAGGGAAAATGATCTTCTCAAGTTAGTTTTGCATCTCGGCTTCGTAAATTAACGGTCAAGGAAGTTAGCATTCCAATGGTGGCTTTTAAAACCAAGTATGAGCCTTGCAAGTTTCTGTGATGTCTTCGTACTCATTAATGCTTTGCAATCGTTATGGACTTCGTGAACCAAGTCTCAAGGTCCTTTTAGACTTGCTCGTGACAATGTTCTTGACGATATGTTGGTTTATTCTTAGACCAAGAGTCAAACATTTATCGTGGAGCGAGATCTCAGCCTAAGATAAAGGAGACGTTGGGAATCGATAAAGAGTCATGACCGCAACATTAGTTGTCATCATGGCAGAGCTATCATGTGGATGTACTTAGTAGGGCAGTGATAAGTCTCGTAGCCATTGCTAAGAAGGTTGAATTGTTCAAAAATTGAGTCGGCAGCAAAAGCCTTGGTAGCGTTGTTGGTAGCCATTGCAAAGAAGGTTGAATTGTTAAAAAATTCAACCTTAGTGGTGTCTAGTTGCTAATGAAGCTACTCGCAAGGTCGGTCAGAGGGTATAAGTTGCCATCAAAGGTAGATTGTAAAGGTATCAAATGCAAGGGTTTGAGTTTGACATTGGTGACTTGTGTTCCTTCAAGTAGCATTGAGGAAATGGAGCTCTATGTGTGTCGTGCAAAACGGATAGCCTAGTTCTGATTTTGCTAGACTATTTGAGTTCTTGATGCACCTTTGTCAAGTGTCCATATGCGAGCTTTGCCTACAAATGTTGTAGGTTCAACACAACTTCCTTGAGGAGTTGTTGTGGATGTTCATTCAATAACCCTTCTTGTGCCTTAATTCAAAACCTTGACATTCTAGCGAAAAGTGGCTTGATGAGAAGATAGTCGCTCGAAAGAAATGCCTTGGAAAAAAAATTGAGATCAAGGCCAATCATCCAAAGTAGCTAGGCAAGCAACTTTTGAGGACGAAAGTTTTTAAAGGTGGGGAGTTTGTAATGCCTCGCGTTTCTAAACTATGCCATTTTGGATTAATCGTGATTGAACTTTGATTTGGAAAAAAAATAGAATTTAATTGTAGCCTTTAATCGATGATTTTTTAAGTCAATTGGGATTTTTTTTTCCCCCCTTATTCTTCCTATGCATTAGTGCTAAGTGGCTATTGGTCAATTAAATTCTTGCAGGTTTAGTGGGGAAGAGAGTTTGGATCTTTTTCTCTGCTTAGTGGAGAAGAAAAGAAAAAAAATTCAACAAACTCTCAACCCTCACATTTTTCTCTCCTTTTTCTATCTCTTTTGCTCGTGTTGGTCACTGGCAACAGGAAACCCACACGTAAGTCTCTCTCTCCCTCGTTCTTAGTTGATTAAAGCTTGATCTAATCTTCTTTTCTCTTGTTTTGATTAGATCCAACAAGTCCAGCAACTTGGATTCCTTTTCTCTCACGATTTTTCTTTTATCTAGCATGATTTGGGCATGGTTTCAACCCTCCTTCGGCGTCATTTAGCAATTCGAGTAAGTATTAGCTAACTCATTCATTATCTGCTTCAAATTTAAGTTACTCATGATCCAAGCAGCATTAATCTAAGTTACTCATTCTTTATCGACTCCTAAATTGCAGATTTTGGCTATTTTTGGACACTGTACAACACATAATCAACGCTCTTTGGTGCCGATCAGTAGGTTCCTGCGGCTTTAAAACCTCTAGAAATTTTCGTAGTTGGCTTTAGACTCGTTTTTAACCTTTGGGTGTCCTCTAGTTTCAGTTTCGTATCAATTCGAACTCGAAACAACATTTATATAAGGAATTTCGATGCCGACTAGTAAATTCCAACAATGTTTCCACCTCATTTTGGTAAGTTTCAACACCTTACAACACGTTTTAGACTCCTTTAAATCTATGTTAAGTGTTGGAAAGGTTTTGAGGTTGTTTATTAACCTCTAGGAAGCCTTTATTGTGCTTGAAGGTCCGCTTAGAGCCTATTCCAATATTTTCCAACAATCATTAGATCTATTTAGGAGGGCTCTTAAGCTAGTGTGTAAGTATTTTCTACCTAGATAAGCTTGTTTGATTGCTTGAGCATGCTGCTTGTTTTTCTTGCTTTGTTTTTATGTGTTGTGTTTGATATATATGTAATTAGCTATATGAGATAAGCATGTTACTTTTTTATTTCTTAAGCATGAGATACTCTTATTTGTTGGCTATGTTGCATGTGAGTTGTGTCTGCATATAGTGTGTGTTCATTGGGGAGAGGTGGAGCATGACGCATAAATCATGTGTTGGGTGTGTGTGCAGAGTGTGACGCGTAAATTACGTGTGGAGTGTAGAGCGTGACCCGAAAATCACATGTGAGTGTCGTTGCGCATGGCGCGTAATTCATGTGTTGGGTGGGTTTGAGAAGCATGACGCGAAAATCACGTGTGGGATGTGAGTGGGAAGCGTGACGCGAAAATCACTTGTGTGTGTGCGAGCATGGAGCAAAAATCATGTGGGGCGCATAGCACGATGCGTGGATTCATGTTGTGATATGGATTCAATCAGTAATCCATTGCATGTACCTGAAGGACCAATCACAAGGAGCAAGGCAAAGAAGATACAAGAGGCTTTCACATTGCATGTTCAAAAGCTAACAAATGAACAACGAGAGGTCGAGAATTTTGAACCCAAATTTTTGTATAATGTTAGTTCAGCAAGTCAAGAAGAAAATGGAGTCAAGATGGCACAGGAAAAGTTGTGTAGTTTGGAAGATGGCAAGGGGGACGGAAAAAGTGTGCAGAATTTGTGAAGAGGCGGTTGTCCAACTTGGATCTCTTGGGATTTCGTGATGTCAAAGCTTGTCAAACGTTGTCATTATGAGGAGTGCCTCCCATAGTAGACATTTAAGACAATTTAAAGCAATTCTATCTTTTTAGTTTTGAGATATGGCTTCTCGTTTGACGTGCAATCAAGTTTTAAGTTCCTAGGTCTTATTTTCTACAATTTGCAATTAAGTGTATTTGAATGACTTTTGAGTTTCTTGGTCTATCCACGACCATTTGGCCTTTAAAATGACTTGTAGTGCTCTTGAAAACTCAGATTATGAATATTAAAAAGTTTTTGCTTATTAACCCCTTTTGGTGTTGTCTTTTCTTTCAAATCTTGTTTTAGGTTTGATGTTCAATCGATTCATTGGATTAGTTTTGATCAATCTAATTCTGGAGTGAGTCGTGTTAGGAATTTAGGAGTGACCATCATAGATTCTAAGTTTGATCTAAGAGTGATTCATCTTCTAACCAAACTCTTGGTTGGAATCATTCGGTAAGTTAGTTTATTTGTGTTCGTATACAAGGATCCTAGAAGGACCTCTAGCTTTGTAAACTTAAGCATATTGGGCGCTTATCATTTGGTATCAGAGCCTTGGTCAACATCCTTTGGCCGACTCTAGAGGTGAAATATCTTTACTTTCTGTTATTTGTTTTTCAATACGAATTTGTATTCTTGTGTCTTGCTCTCGAATTGTCAAGAAAAAAAGAGAACAAAAAAGAAAAAGAATCAATAGCAAAAGAAAAAGAAATCAGTAGCAAAAGAAGAAAAAAAATCAGTAGCAAATAAAAAAAAAAGGAAAAAAAAAAGAGAAATCTAAAGGAAAAAAATTTTATTCGAAGATCTGAGGCACACCAAAAGTTAGTGTCATTATATTGTATGTTTGTTCAAAGTTTTTAGTTGCTGGTCTTAAGGTTGAGTTGCTCTAGTTTAGATTGTGAAAAGTTGATCATTTGAATTATTTATATCAAGCTTACAGCAAGAGTGCACCAAATTTTAAGCCAACCCTTACATCTTTGACCTAGTACCAAAAGCCTACCCTTGAAAAACACGAGTGTCCTTGAGTGAAATCTTTGTGAGAAGTGTGGAAAGGTCCTTGTTACTAAATACAAAATGTCGCATGATGGAGAAGAAGTTCCAGAAGTGATAGATCCAAATGTTGCTATTCTTCAAGCAATTCAAGGTATGTTGGAATTGATGAGGGAAGATAGACAAGAAAGGAGGGCACAACAACAAAGGGAAGTACAGGCATTCCAAGAAGATGAAGGTATGTTTGACTTAGATGCACATGAAAGGCAACTTGGAGGTAGAGGAAATGTGAGAGGGAGAGGAAGAAATAACCTCGCTAATGTGATGCAACCTAGAAGGATGGAAAGAGTGCATGAAGATAGAGATGGAGGAGTGAAACTAAAGATCCCACCTTTTACTGGAACGGCGGATTCGGAGACATATTTGCAATGGGAAAGGAAGATAGAACATGTGTTTGATTGCAACACATTTAGTGAGAATAAGAAGATGAAACTTGCCATTTCCGAATTCACCAATTATGCCTCTGAATGGTATCATTATCTCAAGTCCGAGAGAAGGAGGAAAGAGGAGGATCCAATAGAAACTTGGGAAGAACTCAAAGAAGCCATGAGGAATAGGTTTGTTCCAAAACATTATGAAAGAGATTTGAAAACTAAATTCCAAGCTTTGAGGCAAGGTACAAAAAGTGTTGTTGAATATTATCGAGAGATGGAGACTTTGATTGGAAGAGCAAAAATTCGAGAAGATGAGGAAGATACCATGTCTAGGTTCCTTGGAGGTTTGAATCAAGAAATTGCTCATCTTGTTGATAGAAATCCACCACCTTATATGGAAGATATGTATCATTATTGTATCAAAATTGAAGCTCAATTGAAGGAAGAAAAGGAGAGTTCAAAAAGGTATGTATCTAAAACTCACACCTTTTCAAGTTCTAATACGTGGAACAATGATGGTTTTGTGAATAGGAATGAATCGATGCAATCAAAGGGGAAATTAGTGGCTACCAAAAGTGTGGAGGCCGAGAGCTCTAATACTAAGAAGGTTGAAGCTTCAAAGGAGGTAAGGGAGAAGACTAGCTCTATTCAATATTGGAAGTGCAAAGGGTTTGGACACATGAGCAAAGAGTGTGTCAATAAACGAGTCATGGTGGTAAGAAATGGCGAGATTGATTCGGAAGATAAATGTGAGGAAAATGATGCACAACTTGAGGAAGAATATGAAACACCCGATGATGACGAGTATATTGAAGGAGGTAATTCCATATCCTTGATTACAAGGTGGGTACTTAATGTGCAAATCAAGGAAGAGACAGTTGACGATCAAAGGGAAAACTTGTTTCACACAAGATGTTTGATTAAAGGAAGCTCATGCAGCTTGGTGATTGATAGTGGAAGTTGCACAAATGTGGTAAGTAGTTTTCTTGTAAAAAGGCTTCAACTTACTACTCGTCCACATCCAAAACCATATAAACTTCAATGGTTGACGAACAAAGGAGAATTGAAGGTAAACTCTCAAGCTCTCATTTCTTTTACATTAGGCAGAAACAAGGATGAAGTTCTTTGCGATGTTGTACCTATGCATGCGAGAGATATTTTGTTAGGCCGACCTTGGCAATATGATAGAGAAGTCACATATGATGGATTGTTGAATAAGTACACATTTACTTTGAATGGGAAGAAATTTACTTTACTGTCATTATCTCCATATGAAGTACATTGTGATCACTTGAAATTAGAGAAGAAAAGCAAAGAATTTGAAGAAAAAGAGAGGAGAGAAGAAAGTAAGTCTAAAGAAAGAGAGAAGAGTGAAAACAAAGAGGAAAGTGAGGGGCAAAAGGTGAGTGAAAATCAAGAGAAAAAAGAGTGATTTTTAGGAAAAAAGAAAGAATGTGAGTTTGGTTCTAAGAAAGGGGGAAGTGAGGAATGTGTTGCTATCTCAAGCACCAAACTTTGTACTTATGTGCAAAGGAATGTGTTTAGTAACTGAACCTAACTCTAATGATGGTTTGCCTAGTGCTTTTAAGTCTCTTTTGCAGGAATTTAATGACATATTTCCACATGAAGATGCACCTACGAGTTTACCTCCTCTAAGAGGGATTGAACATCAAATTGACTTCATTCCGGGTGCAACTCTTCCAAACATGGCTGCCTATAGAACCAATCCAACCGAGACTAAGAAGATCCAAAGGCAAGTGGAAGAACTCATGGATAAAGGATATATTAGAGAAAGCATGAGTCCTTGCTCGATTCAGCTGATTTTGGTACCCAAGAAAGATGGTACATGGAGGATGTGTGTTGATTGTCGAGCTATCAACAAAATAACGATAAAGTATCGACATCCTATTCCTCGATTAGATGACATGATAGATGAATTATATGGTGCTAATTTATTTTCAAAAATAGATCTTAAAAGTGGTTATCATCAAATTCGTATGCATGTAGGAGATGAATGGAAAACGGCTTTCAAAACAAAGTTTGGGCTTTATGAGTGGCTTGTTATGCCATTTGGCCTTTACTAATGCACCAAGTACTTTTATGAGACTAATGAATCATGTTTTGAGGGAATACATAGGAAAATTTGTGGTTGTATACTTTGATGATATCCTTGTTTACTCAAAGGTCTTGAATGATCATATTTTGCATGTTAAGAAAATTTTACTTAAACTTAGAGAAGAGAAGCTTTATTCCAACTTCAAAAAGTGTAGTTTTTGTCTAGAACAAGTCAATTTCCTAGGGTTCATTGTTGGAAAAGATGGAGTGAAAGTTGAAGAAGAAAAGGTAAAGGCTATCCGAGAATGGCTAACTCCTACCAATGCATCCGAGGTAAGATCCTTTCATGGTTTGGCTAGTTTCTATAGGAGATTTATTAAGGATTTCAGTAGCATAGCCTCACCATTAACTGAACTTGTGAAAAAGCATGTGAAATTTGAATGGAAAGAAAAACAAGAGAATGCATTCAATGAGTTAAAAGAAAAATTGACTAATGCACCGTGTCTTGCTTTACCTAACTTTGAAAAATCTTTTGAGATTGAATGTGATGCAAGTGGGACAGGTATAAGGGATGTTTTGATGCAGGAAAAGCGACCAATTATGTTCTTTAGTGAAATGCTAAATGGAGCTCAACTCAACTACCCGACTTATGACAAGGAGCTACATGCGCTTGTGAGGGCTTTGAAAGTTTGGCAACATTACTTATGGCCAAAAGAGTTTGTTATCCACATGGATCATGAAAGCTTGAAGCACCTCAAAGGTCAAACGAAGCTTAACAAGAGGCATGCGAAATGGGTGGAATTCATTGAGACATTTCCTTATGTCATCCATTACAAAAAAGGTAAGGACAATGTGGTGGCTGATGCATTATCAAGAAGGTATGCTTTATTCTCATCCCTTAGTGCAAAAGTTCTTGGTTTTAAACACATGATTGAGCTGTAAAAAGTTGAGAAATCTTAATTTTATGATGTGTATGCACAATGTTTAGAAGGGAAAAATGTACAAGATTATATTGTGTTTGATGGGATGCTTTTTAGGATGGGTAAGCTTTGTATTCCTAAGTGAAATTAGAGAGTTACTTGTGAAGGAGGCTCATGGGGGAGGACTTATGGGACATTTTGGAGAATTTAAAACATACAGCATGTTGTGTGCACATTTTTATTGGCTTAAAATGAGGAAAGTTGTGAGCAAAGTGTGCAAGCAATGTTTCAAGTGTAAGGAGGCTAAGTCTAAGACACAACCACATGGCCTTTACACACCTTTAGATGTTCCTAGTGAACCATGGGTAGACATTAGCATGGATTTTGTTCTAGGATTACCAAACACTAGAAGACATCATGATAGTATTTTTGTGGTGGTTGATAGGTTTAGTAAGATGGCGCATTTCATTCCTTGTAACAAAATCGATGATGCTACCAACATAGCTAATCTTTTCTTTAGGGAAGTCGTTAGATTGCATGACATTCCCAAAACTATTGTTAGTGATAGGGATGTTAAATTTTTAAGTCATTTTTGGAAAATTTTCTGGGGAAAATTGGGAACTAAGCTTCTATTTTCTACAACTTGTCAACCACAAACTGATGGACAAACTGAGGTGGTTAATACAACATTGGGGGCCTTGCTTAGGTCACTAATTTCTAAAAATCTTAACTCTTGGGAAGAGACTCTACCTTTTGTGGAGTTTGCATACAATAGGGCAATTCATAGCACAACTCATTGTTCACCTTTTGAGGTTGTGTACGGATTTAATCCTTTGACTCCTCTAGATTTATCACCTCTGCCGCCTAATATGTTTACTAGTGATGCAGCTTCTTCTAGGGTCGAATACATCAAAACTTTGCACAAAGAAATCAAAGAAAGGATTGAAAAGAAGAATCAAATGCTAGTCACTCGCAAGAACCAAGGAAGAAAGGAATTGATTTTTAAACCGGGTGATTGGGTTTGGGTTCATCTACGAAAGGAAAGTTTTCCAGATCAAAGGAAGTAAAAACTTCAACCAAGGGGAGATGGTCCTTTTCAAGTGCTTGAACGGATCAATAACAATGCATACAAATTAGATCTACGAGGTGAGTACAATGTAAGTTCTACTTTTAATGTATCTGACTTGACTCCTTTTGATGTAGGAAATGAAGACCTTGATTTGAGGACAAATCCTTTTAAAGAAAGGGGGGATGATATGGATTCAATTAGTAATCCATTGCATGTACCTGAAGGACCAATCACAAGGAGCAAGGCAAAGAAGATACAAGAGGCTTTCACATTGCATGTTCAAAAGCTAAAAAATGCACAACGAGAGGCCGAGAATTTTGAACCCAAATTTTTGTATAATGTTAGTTCAGCAAGTCAAGAAGAGAATGGAGTCAAGATGGCATGGGAAAAGTTGATGTTTGGAAGATGGCACGGGGGATGGAAAAAGTGTGCAGAATTTGTGAAGAGGTGGTTAATAGAACATTGGGGGCCTTGCTTAGGTCACTAATTTCTAAAAATCTTAAGTCTTGGGAAGAGACTCTACCTTTTGTGGAGTTTGCATACAATAGGGCAATTCATAGCACAACTCATTGTTCACCTTTTGAGGTTGTGTACGGATTTAATCCTTTGACTCCTCTAGATTTATCACCTTTGCCGCCTAATATGTTTACTAGTGATGCAGCTTCTTCTAGGGTCGAATACATCAAAACTTTGCACAAAGAAATCAAAGAAAGGATTGAAAAGAAGAATCAAAAGCTAGTCACTCGCAAGAACCAAGGAAGAAAGGAATTGATTTTTAAACCGGGTGATTCGGTTTGGGTTCATCTACGAAAGGAAAGGTTTCCAGATCAAAGGAAGTAAAAACTTCAACCAAGGGGAGATGGTCCTTTTCAAGTGCTTGAACGGATCAATAACAATGCATACAAATTAGATCTACGAGGTGAGTACAATGTAAGTTCTACTTTATGTGGCTGACTTGACTCCTTTTCATGTAGGAAATGAAGACCTTGATTTGAGGACAAATCCTTTTAAAGAAAGGGGGGATGATATGGATTCAATCAGTAATCCGTTGATTGTACCTGAAGGACCAATCACAAGGAGCAAGGCAAAGAAGATACAAGAGGCTTTCACATTGCATGTTCAAAAGATAACAAATGCACAATGAGAGGCCGAGAATTTTGAACCCAAATTTTTGTATAATGTTAGTTCAGCAAGTCAAGAAGAGAATGGAGTCGAGATGGCACGGAAAAAGTTGTGTAGTTTGGAAGATGGCACGGGGGACGGAAAAAGTGTGCAGAATTTGTGAAGAGATGGTTGTCCAACTTGCATCTCTTGGGATTTCGTGATGTCAAAGCTTGTCAAACGCTGTCATTATGAGGAGCGCCTCCCAAAGTAGACATTTAATACAATTTAAAGCAATTCTATCTTTTTAGTTTTGAGTTATGACTGCTCGTTTGACGTGCAATCAAGTTTTAAGTTCCTAGGTCTTATTTTCTACAATTTGCAATTAAGTGTATTTGAATGACTTTTGAGTTTCTTGGTCTATCCACGACCATTTGGCCTTTAAAATGGCTTGTAATGCTCTTGAAAACTCAGATTATGAATATTAAAAAGCTTTTGCTTATTAACCTCTTTGGTGTTGTCTTTTCTTTCAAATCTTGTTTTAGGTTTGATGTTCAATCGATTCATTGGATTAGTTTTGATCAATCTAATTCTGGAGTGAGTCGTCTTAGGATCTAGGAGTGACCATCATAGATTCTAAGTTTGATCTAAGAGTGATTCATCTTCTAACTAAACTCTTGGTTGGAATCATTCAGTAAGTTAGTTTATTTGTGTTCGTTTACAAGGATCCTAGAAGGGCCTCTAGTTTTGTAAACGTAAGCATATTGGGCGCTTATCATGTTGTCATCCCATTTTTGCATGAAGTATGGGTAAGCATCGTTTGTTTTCATGACTAAGAGCATGTTGGTCGCTTTACCGCTTTAAAAGCATGATGTTGTGTGTGAATAGCATGTCGATGTGGTTGTTTGTTGTTTGGTGGCTCACCGGATGTGAGCTACTTACCAGTACCGTGGTTGTACTGATACCCCCTTCTTCCCCCAACATTTTCAGATTATGCAGGTGATGATGAGCTTTATGTGTCTAGTGATGTTGATGAGGAGGCTCACGAGGGATGACCACCACGATTCTGGTATTTGTTTATCTTTTTATGTTGGATAGGATAATTCTTTGTTTGGCTGATGAATACCTGACTCGTATTGTGTTATGAAGTTTAATTTTGACGTGCTGAAGTTAGGTGAGAGTAGTTGGGAATAATATAGAAGTGTTGTTGATGTTTAACAGGTGAAAAAAAATTGGTTTCATCCTCTGTATGTCGTTATGCTGTCGAAATTTTTGGAACTCTCGATTATTTTGAATATAGGAGTTTAGTAATGTCACTTGGTTAGTTTATGATGAAACTTGGGGCGTTACAAAAGTTACTAAATTATTTATTTTTAAAGTTAGTTTAAAAACAACCACTCGAGATTTAAACTCAATCAAAATATTTGAGTTGATGTTAATGAATTTATAATTTTAACAGCACAACGGTGGTTTATTTTTTAATCAAACTAATAATCTTCATCCATCTCATTTGTAGTTTAGGGACACTAAACAAAATTTTCATATGCAATATGCATTCCATATCATTTACCTAAATCATATAGAATGTAAATAAATTAGAAGATTATGTTTATATTTGGAAACTTTCACCCACTCATAAATCAATAAATGACATTATATTATTCAATTGACATATTGAGTGGATTTTTTAAATAGGAAAAAAAATAAAAAAACGTTGGGCTAATGAAATTAAATATAAGAAAAAAAGAAAAAAGAAAGAGAGGTACTACCATGAAAAATTGGTGAAGATGACTACTTTTAGACCTGAAAACCAATGGGAGGAGATGACACTGATGGAAGAGATTTGTCGTAGTCTTTTGTCAAATAAATTTATAATCCAAGATTCCTAAAGCTAACTTGTAGCAGTAGTGGTTAGGGTCGATCACAGGGAACAATTGGTTTATTCCTAAATTCTTTTGTGCTTTGAGGTAACCAAATGGAAGTTTATGGATAAAATATAAGAACATAAAGTAAATGTAAAAGACGGGTTAGTTGATCTTACCACGAGGATTACTGTAGTCGGGGTTGTACTCGGTGTTTAGTTTGATTAATTCCATTCATCGATTATCAATTGATTTTAATTAACTATCTAAGTCTAGTGTACTCTAGAGTTACCAGGAGTCGTGTTCTACTATCTCGGACAAGCCAACGTACTTAGCCCGATTCTAGCCTAAATCTAATTAAGTGCACAATTAATTAAATTTAAATTGTATTGAGAACTAGCTAGATTAGTCATGCATACAATCAGGTGCAATTAATGCCTTAATCACAATAACTAAATCATCTATCTCTATTACTACTTAGATTAGCAAATAAATTGAAGCAAACCACAGTTAAAGGTTGTCAATCTTTACCTAGCATTACTCAAATTTATATAAACAAAGATAGAATCACAAAGACAATTAACTAAAGAATTAAGAATGGAAATCTCAAGAAATTAATTCAAACTTACTAACCGAGGTCCCGATTACAACAATCCGAGCTTAGTTGGCCATAGACAAGCACACTCCAAGCTCGAGACTTGATCAACCAACCCTTAGGCTAAGCAAACTTAAAAGAGAGCTTGAAAATAGAGAGGAAAAGTGGCTACAATTGGAAGAATGAAAGATGATACAAGCCTAAACATAAGCTACATATTTATAGGACTTCTTGGCCTCCAAGTCATGTGAATTTGGCGCTGAAATGAGGCCTCAAACAAGGGAAGAATCGTGGTGCAAAGAAAGGAAAATCTCAATTTTGGAAATTGCCTAGCGTCAAGACGCGACATTGAGACGTTGTGCTCTTGGCTTTTTGGCTTGAATTCAATGCTGCAACGTTGAGACGCTACCAACCAACGTCTAGACGTTGGGCTTTGACTCCAAGGGCAATTTGGTCATTTTATGCTTTGGTTTTGCTCATTTTAGCCCTGAATTGCTTCCAAAGCTCCGTCAAGGACCTATACACATATTATACTCATTTTAAAGCATTTTTCGCAAGGAATTCAATAAAGATAAGTAAATTGAGAGATTATAAATGTATAACAAATTAGACCTATCAGACACTTTATAGATTCAAATTCTAATTAGATCTAAATTTAGATTGTTGATTATACACAATGAACCATAAATCTTAACAATAGAATCACAAATTCATTTTTAAAAAATCATAAATTCTAAACAAAAATTTAAACTTACCTTATACTCATATAAAACTCAATTCTAAATTATAAATACATATAATTGAGAAGAAGAAAAAAAAAAAAAAAGGAAATGTACCTAAAGCACATATGAAAAATTTGGAGGAAAGGACTAATTTTATAGCTACAAACCAATTTGAAATGTATAATTTATAGAGAAAATTTAGATTTAAATTCTAATTAGATCTAAACTTACATTATTGATTATACACAATGAAAAATCATAAATATATTAACAATAAAATCAAAATTTTATTTTAAAACAAAATCATAAATTCTAAACAAAAAAAATTTAAAACTTACCTTTATGCACAAACAAAACTCAATCCTAAATTATACGCAGATAATTCTCAAAATTTAAAGAGAAAAAATAAAGAAAAAAGAAAGAAAAAAAGGTACTTGAAACCCAATGAAATTTTGGAGGAGATGCACAATTTATAGAGAAAATTTAGATTTAAATTTAAATCTAAACTTATATTATTGATTATACACAATGAAAAACCATAAATCTTAACAATAAAATCACAAATTCATTCTTTCTCAAAAAAAAAAAAAAAATCACAAATTCATTCTAAAAAAAATCATAAATTCTAAACAAAAATTTACACAATAGACTCTGATTATTCAAAGTATATCAAAATCTATCAGTGACTATCACTGATAGACTTTGATTGATAGAATTTGAATAATCAGAGTCTATCAGTAGACTGATAGATTCTAATTAATCAGAGTCTATCGCTGATAAACTCTGATAATCGAAGTCTATCAGATAGATTCTAATTAACCAGAGTCTATCAGTGTCTATTAGTAATATACTCTGATAAATTTTGCTATATTTGCAATTTTTTTACATTGTGCTATATTTGCTATTAATTTGGTCCAATTTGCCACCCACTGCAAATTCTCTCTCTCTTTCTCTCTCTCTCTCTCTCTATATATATATATATATATTTATTTATTTATTTATTTTAAGAAAATGCATTAAGAAGATGTCTATTCCCATCGACATTTAGTATAAGGGAAAAAAAGTATATATCAAATTAAAAAAATAGATAATATTTATTGATTTTATACTTTTTATGTCTATTTCTTTTTTAAATTTGATATATACTTTTTTGGCTTATACTAAGTATCGATGGGAATAGACATGTTTTGTTCAATAAAAAGTAATTTACAAAATTAATTTACATAATTACAACAAGGACGATGTAAACCTGTCTACAGAACCCTTAACCTAGTGCTCTGATACCAACTGTAACGCCTCGATTTTTTTTTTTTAAATCTAGAGACTAACTAGGGACGTTACTACATGCATGAATGATTTCAAAGAACCATGAAGTTAAATTTTTCCTAGAATTCTAGGATGCATAAAATAGGCAAATAATTTTAGTAAACATTTATTTGGTATCCCAAGAAAACTTTGCAAAAACATAAAAACATTTGGAAAGCTCAAATCCAACAAAATAAATAAGTCTTTGAATATTTACATGGAAAATTCAAATAACGAAAACTAATATGTAGAAGTAAAAATTTTGCTGACATCGTCCACTATGGCGCCACCAGCAAGTGCCCTTGATCAGTTGCCTAACTCATTTACCCTTGCCTAAAAAAAAATAAAGTAAACAAAGAATGAGTATTAAAAATACCCAGTAAGTAACCCATCTACTAGGGTTGTTATGCAAGCACACACATTCATGATTGTACATAAACTTTACTTTATATTAACTGTATCTCTTGGCCATAACGCCAAATGTGACCTTATCGCCACGAAAATTGTATTGTGACCTTATCTCCACTAAAGCTTTATTGTGACCATATCGCCACCTGTCATCATGGCCATATCGCCAAGTTTTGATAATAGGTATTAAAATCATCCTCTTGACCATATCACCAAGTTTTAAGAAAAATTATTTAAAACCACGTATTGACCATATCGCCAAGTTTTCCAATGACAAAAATTTTAAGAATGCTAGTCATCATGAATCATACATATGCTAACTATATGATAACATATTTCTCATGGAAGTCTACATTTCACTCAACAACTTTTTCATAACAACTTCGAATTTCTAGTTTACATGCGCAACACTTCGGATACAAAACATATAAATCCTAGTAAATTTTATATAATTAATTTCAACACAAGCGCCACAACCAAAACAGATCAGCACCCAACAATTTCACAATTATCATGGCATCTAACAATTTTACAACTAGGTAAATAAAGTTCCAATGTGCTGATAGGGTAGCCACTTACCCCAAACTGCTCGAGAATTTTACTCACAATTCTCTACTCCAATGACTCCCTAAATCGCTAGCCAACCACGCCCACGACTACACATGAGAGGGTTCTAAAATTAGGGAATTTAGTCTGATAATTTAATTTAGACCCAATTTAGTTTAAGGAGGATCTTACCAGTGGAATTCAATAACAGATAGCGAGACAGCTGCTGCACAACGCTTTAATTTGGTGAAATTCGACAAATGTGGTGCCGAAAAAGAATGGGTAAGGCTGGAACGAATGAAAACAATCAAAGGATCATCATCGATTGCTAAAATAAATGCCAACGGGACTCACCTGAAGAAAGAGAACTCACCTAAAATAATATATCTTTGCTGGACAGTAGCTTAAACGGTGCCTGCACATGAATTTAAACGTCGGAGAAAAGCTACAAGTTAGAATCTGGTTTGAAAATTAGAAGGGTAAATTTTCGTTCCTAAGAAATCTACTAAAACTTGAATTGAGCAAGGAATCACCTAGTCGTCACCAACACAAGACCTTTGCAGTGGCTGAGATGTGGCGGCAGCAGACTGGGCGGCGCAACCAGCGACGGCTTGGAAGCGACGTGGCTACCGGCGGCTGGGTAAAAGAGAGGTGATAGGTGTAGGGAGAGAGACGGCGGCGGCGGCTCACTATTAAGCTCAATCTCCGACGACGGAATCTGCAACTCGATTTGTCGATGGAAATGATGGCAGCGGTGATGAAAGCGACGGCGGTCGTGGCGGAACGGCGGCAGCGCTTCTGTAAGAATAAAAGGCGAGAGAGCGAGGATGGAGAGCGAGGGGACGAGAGGGGGAATCGTAGAGAGAGAGTGTGTGTGTGAAGGACGAGAGAGGGAGAGATATCAGGGAAAGAGAGAAAGAAAAATCTTTTCTTTTTTATTTTTATTTTTTTTAAAGGCTGCCGAAACTTTTGGGGGGAAAAGGTCCCCCTCCCCCCTTTTTTTTCCTTACTTGACCGGGTAAAAAGGAAACAACTTTTCCCTTCATTTTTTTTTTTTTTGGGTTATTATATCAGTGTTGTTGGGTTTTATGCCCTAAAACTCGTAGATAGTGAATGTAAACAAATTGTATACTTGTTTCAATAAAGTGTTATTGAATTTAACTTAGATAAATTCGGCTAAGTCAATCTATCTAAGTCTAATCCTATTATAACTCTTATGGTGAGGATTTAATTGCAACGTTCCAGGTGAATTAAACTCTTTTAATAAACCTAGCAATATTGCATGTTAACATGGCTATGGTTAATTCAACTCAAGGTTCAGGTTAGTTCCCAGGTAGGAGGTGTTCTGTAAACTGTCATCTTAAGTACCTCCAGCCTTAGACAGAACTTCACCGAGAGAGTTCCCTCATAACCATAGTAATGTAAAATCTGTACTCTAAAGATCTAGGTGTATTAAACTCTTTTAATAAATCTAGTGACATTGCATGCTAACATTTAGCTATGATTAATTCAACTCCGGTATTTCGGGTCAGTTCCCAGGTAGGGGTGTTCCGTAAACCGTCAGCTTAAATACCCCCAGACTTAGACAGAACTTAACTGGTGGAGTTCCTACTACAAGAAAAAACACTTTCAGTGGCGTATAAAACACGTCGCTGAAACAAAAAATGCGTCGGTAAAACTTTCACCGACGCGCATGACTTTGTCGCTGCATCTATCGCTGTTTGTGCGTAGTCGTAAGTATTTGCGACATCTACTGTAGACGTTGCTGAAAGTGATCTTCAGTGACGCCTACACGTCGGTGTAAGCGATAGGTAGGGACGTGGGGACACGTCACTGAAGATCACTTTCAGCAACATCTGACCCGTTGTCGCTTAAAAAGATGTTCAGTGACACTGTTAGCACGTCACTAAAACCATATCCTTTCAGTAACATCCGGCCCGTTGTCGCTGAAAAAGATATTCAGTGACATTGTCAGCACGTCACTAAAATCTTATGTTCAGTGACGCAGTACACAAGTCACAGAAAATTGTTTATGATTTAAAAAAATAAATAGTTAATTCAATTAGTAAACCTGTAAATAAAATAATATTACCATCTTCAAACTAATTAACAATTCTACAATTAATCAAATAAAAAATGTAATATACCAATTTAAAGTGAAAATGCAGTACTTCATATTAACCATAATCAAGAAACATGTCTAGAATGTAATACAAATTGATCATTTTCTAAAATGATCTCGAGTATAGGTGAAGAAGTTTGCTTAACAAAATGATTCACAACACATCAAAATAACTAACACAAGATCACAAACAAAAAAACCAACCTACGTTCTTCACATTTCCATACAAAAAATGGGAGTCTTGTCGAAACCATTCATGCATCCAAGCTGAAAAATAAAAGGAAATAAAATATGTAAGCTTGAGATTAAATAATTGATAAACAACTCATTAAAAGCTATCAAAACAAACTAAACTAAACAACCACAAAATTATCAAAACAAACTAAGCTAAACAACCACAAAATTAAGTAAACTTAAACTTATGAATAATTTAATCTCTAAGCAACAACCCACCCCCTACATTCAAAGCAATTTATATGAAGAACATCATGCATTCCAACGGCAAATCCCTGCTCAGAAGCATGCAGGGTTGCCTATTACCTTGACTGATCCACCAAAACAGTTGACAGTGTGACCATACACACACATGCATTTTCTCAAGAAGCAAACACAACATAAAACCATTCTCCAATCTAAAGCAAAAACCCCATAAATAAAAATCATGATATTTCTCATTTACATAACAGAACAAAGAGCCGAACTTTGTAAATTATTAAGATTCCCTAGGTTATAATTCTTAAAAAAAAAGAGTATATTTACATCACTTTAAGTTCGACATCACAAAATCACCAAAACATTGTAAAACCCCACAAAACAAGGAATGAAAGCATAACCAACATCAACCAACAAACAAGGAATCAAAATTTGATTTCATCTTTTGATTCTTAACTTTTAATTGTAATGTTTAAATTGATTTTCAAATTCTTGCATAGATTTAAGGGAAAAATACACTTTTGGTCCCTGAGGTTTGGGTTAAGTGACAGTTTGGTCCCTGAGTTTTAAAACTCAACAAAAATACCCCTGAGGTTTGAGATAAGGAGCATTTTGGTCCCTGCCATCCAATTTACCGTTAAGTGCTAACGGAATGATGACGTGGCCACATTTTTTTAATTAAAAAAATTTCTTATTTTATTTTAAAATAAAAATAAATAAAAACAATAAAAATATTATTATTTTTTATTATAATATTATATTATTTTTTAATCTCTCTCTTTCCCTTCTTCTTCATCCTCACTCTCCACTCCCCTTCATCTATTCCCAAGACCTTCTTCTTCTCCAAGTCTCCGGCGATCGGCGACAGGCCGTCGGCGACTTTTTTTTCTTTTCTTTTTCTCTTTTTTCTTCCCTTCTTCTTCTTTTACCCCATTTTTCATCCTTTTTTTTTTAAAAAAAAAAGTAAACAGAGGAGGAGGGACTTCCCTCCTCCTTCGTTTCTGATCGGAAACAGAGAAGGAGGGAGATCCCTCCTCCCTCTCCGTCCAGACCTGGACGAGGAGGGAGGAGGGATCTCCCTCCTCCTCTGTTTCTGGCCGGAAACGAAGGAAGGAGGGAGATCCCTCCTCCTTTGTTTCCGGTCGGAAACGAAGGAGAAGGGAGGTCCCTCATCCTTCTCCGTCCAGATCTGGACGGGGAGGGAGGAGGGATTGTATATTAAAAAAAAAAGAAAGAAAGAGAAGAAGAAAAATGGGGTAAGAGAGGAAAAGAAAAGAAAAAAAAAACCAGTCGCCGGCGACGGCGGGCGGTGGCCGCCGGTCGCCGGAGTTAGGAAGAAGAAGAAGGAAGATGAAGGAGATGGAGAAGATGGAGAAAAAGAAGAAGAATAAAGAGAAAGGAAGAAAAAAAATAAAAAAAAAAGAATAAAATATTAATATTTTATTATTTTAATATTTTTATTTTAAAAAATTAAAAATAATAATTTTTTTATTAAAATAATAGTGCCACGTCAGCAACCGTTAAGTTTTAATAGAAAAATTGACGGCAGGGACCAAAATGCTCCTTATCTCAAACCTCAGGGGTATTTTTGTTAAGTTTGAAAACTCAGGGACCAAACTGTCACTTAACCCAAACCTCAGGGACCAAAAGTGTATTTTTCCCCAGATTTAATTAGCAAATCTACTTTTTAATTGTAATGTTTAAGTTGATTTTCAAATTCTTGCATAGATTTAATTAGCGAATCTACTTTTTTAGAACTTTTTGTTGAATATAAGACACGTAAGACAATGGAAACCATTTTTTTGCATGAATACTTGTGAGAGAGATGTTAGAAATGCCCAAAAATCAATACTAAGAGCAATAGGGTACCGACCCTCCTAAACAAAACAATTAAATGGAAAATAAGTGAGACTAAACTTCAACAACGAAATGAAACTAAGCTTGCAACAACTCAAACTTTTGCACTTATCTCAAATCATGGAATAATTCTAAGTAAGAATAATTCTAATCCTATTAGAAACGTGATCTTAGGTCTAATTAATTTTAAACATTTTAAAATTAATTCATTTATCCTAAGATCCTATGTTTGCATGCAATTCTTTGTTATTGGTTAACAGTTTCTATTCATTAATTTTATAACTATTATAAATTTTAATGAATTAACCCTATAACATGCTACTATGGTGAATAAATTAACAATCAAATTCTAATAATATATAAACCATGTACTAGCATACATGACATACCAAAAATATAACAATTATACTAATCTAAGGTAACGTCATGCTCAATGCAATTTAATTTCCTTTTGATTAACCTAACTCTTAAATTAATTATCAAAGAAAATTAAAATAAGCATTTCCATTTTCGTACATTAACATAACATTGATATTAATAGTTCATGAAAATTAATAAGCACATAAATTACTTTCATAAATATAACTCTTTATATTTTTACTAAAGTAATTTCATGCTCAATGCTTCTCAATTTTCATCCATTTAATCATAACAATTTATATTAAATACTCTTGAAAATTAAATTCATGCATAATACTTATATTATAACAATTATAAATAAATATGCATGAATATGCTTAACCTATGGTGGGATTTTAAGCTATATGACATCCATAAAGCAAAATAAATAGCTAAGTAGACAGGTTTTGGCATCCTAGGACAAAATACAATAGAAAAATTACACTAATTAATCTAAAAATTTCCTATTTAGCCGTGAATCAGCTTCAAATCGGGTCCAAACTCTTCGAACCATCAAGAATTGGGCTGAAATTGCATAAATCGCTTCAGAAAATGCCTTGAACCAGCTTGAAATATACTAAACCGGACCAAAAACCAGCTTAAATCGGTCAAAAACAACAGAACCAGTCGAAAATAGATTAAAACTGGTCAAATAAATCGAGAACCGGTTAAAAAACTGTTGAAAACGGTAAAAAACCAAGCGAACCGGTCAAACCCACATGAAACCGCGTCGAACCTTCGCCGAAGCTGCTGGACCGCCCCGAACCGTCGCCGAGCCTGCGGACCGCTCCGAACCTACGATTAGGGTTGACGTCAGCTATTCTGTCTTATTTGGAATGCTGACGTCAGCGCCGCCGTTTTTTTTTTCTTTCGATTGCAACCTCTGTTTTCCTAGTTTTTCCCTTCTTCCAGCATCTGTTTTGCTTCGATTTAGGCCCCGATTTCTTCAAATCTTCATGGAATTTCACCAAAAACCATTGACAGAGACTTACAGACTCGATTGCAATTGAATGCCCAAAACACCGGGCCCTTACATTGATCAAATCAACTAAAAAATTGCAAAACTAATGTCAAAACCTTAAACATCTACTAGCAAACCTTTATATATCAAATGTAGAAAATTCCCACCAAAGAACCAATGCAAATTTTAGGAAACAAAATTAAAATCTACGATTGGCTCTGATACCAATTGAAGGATTGGAATTCCTAATTCCGTTACAGCGGAAGCAATGGAACCGTTCGTAAATTAATTTTGTTCTAAAAAATATCAATACATTGGCAAAAAGTTAAGCGATGAGAAACATATCTCCGTTTACGACTCTGAATACATTAACGGACACCACCACGAGGATACCCTGTTATAACTCTGAGATTAGGAACGTAGTTGTGGGACTACCTAATCTTGAATGAGAAAAACTCTTAGAAAGAAAAAATTCTCTCTAGAGTTCTAGAGTTGAGAGAATGAGAGGGAGACTAGAATGAAACCTTAGAGTTAGGATTCTCATAACCTTTCTTTTTATAAGAGAGGAAACCCTAATGTGAGGTTAGGAAACAATCTTGACCGTTAGATCAAGATCAATTAATTGATTAAATCAATTAATTAAAAGTTAATTAAGTAATCATATTAATTAATTAATCTCATGTACATTTAAATCTTATTTAAATGTAATTCCCTCACATAATATATAGTTTAATTAAACTTAATTAAATCACATTTAATTAATTCAATTAAACTAATCAATTAATTAATTCCAATAATTAATTAATTTCATAATTAAATATCTCCCATATTTAATGAATTACACGTTAGAATCATATTCTAATAATTCCCTCATAGACTATAGTTTAATTAAATCTCATTTAATTTAAAACTAAATTGAATAATTAATTAATTCATAATTAATTAATTTATTTATTAATTAAATATCATATGTTTAATTGAATATATATTTGAACTCTTTCAAATATATTATTCTCTCATTAAAGTTTAATCACAAATTAAACTTTATATTATAATATATCACTATACATTATATTAATTGTATCTCATACAGTTAGTTTGATTCTCAAGATGAATTTGAACTATTCAAATTCTTTCAAGATAAATTGTTCCCAATTACTCTTTACGAGCTAGCAGGGGGACCTAATGGACTTACAGATCAGAAGCTCCAATGATATGAGGTTAACTAACTAAACTCATTAATCGAGTTAACCAATATTCATTAACCGTGAGTCACTCCACTAAAGACCCGCAGTTGCACTCTTCTCACTGTAGAATGTTTCTGTGTCCATGGATATTGACCAGTAACGGTAAGTCAATCCTTCACGAATGTCCGTAACCACAATTGGGTCAAATTACCGTTTTACCCCTGTGTTACATCTATCTCCTTAAGTACCAGTGCTCCTCTAATGAACAACATGTTTATGGTCCAACCAATAAACAGAAAGTCCCTATCGGTCCAAGGAGAGGGCGGGATCCCTTTGTTCAAGCTCCGGAGTCACCACTTAAGGGAACACTCATCTACTTCTCCTAGAAGTGGGAAGAGAGAAGTAGGAAGGAGTGAATTCCTTCTTGTGTTGTCATATCTTCAGCCTCCCACTCGGTCTTGTCCCCAAAAAGGAAGGCATATTGAGTCGGCGTATATTGGCCACTCTCACCCATGCTAATCAAAGGGCAATCCCTCATGAGAAGGAGTTCATGACACACTTAGGATTAAGACTGAGTTACCTAGGTCATCCTATTGAAACAGTAGCCTAACTAGTTAACGATGTTATATCTAGTGGTTTACTATTTCATGGTCCGGTCTTATGCAAACTCATTGCATAGGATACCCCCACTTGCATGTCTGCTACATGGACGCTTTGGATCAATACGTCTGTATCAAATAAAAAGCAGATCATATCACATAGTGTTACCAGGATAAGGTACCCAGCCTTATCCTTGTACTATAGACCTTTTAGGTTGTTACTTGAACATCGATCCCCGTATGTCCCCACATACTAGTTCAAGTTACATACAAACAACCTTGGATCTTAGTTTATTGGATTTGGGTCAAATTGTGCAATATTTAACAATAACACTTTATTGTAGAAACTCAATAACACTTTATTGAAACAAGTATACAATTTGTTTACATTCACTATCTACGAGTTTTAGGGCATAAAACGCAACAACTTGAACTAGTATGTGAGGACATACGGGGATCGATGTTCAAGTAACAACCTAAAAGGTCTATAGTACAAGGATAAGGTTGGTTACCTTATCTTGGTAACACTATGAGATACGACCCGCTTTGTATTTGATACAGATGTATTGATCCAAAGCGTCCATGTAGTAGACATGCAAGCGGGGGTATCTTATGCAATGAGTTTGCATAAGACCGGACCATGAAATAGTAAACCACTAGATATAACACCGTAAGCTAGTTAGGTTACTGTTTCAATAGGATGACCTAGGTAACTCAGTCTTAATCCTAAGTGTGTCATGAACTCCTTCTCATGAGGGATTGTTCTTTGATTAGCATGGGTGAGAGTGGCCAATACGCCGACTCAATATGCCTTCCTTTTTGGGGACAAGACCGAGTGGGAGGTTGGGGACATGACAACACAAGAAGGAATTAACTCCTTCCCACTTCTAGGAAGTAGATGAGTGTTCCATTAAGTGGTGACTCCAGGACTTGAACAAAGGGATCCCGCCCTCTCACTGGCCCGAGAGAAACTTTTCTGTTTATTGGTTGGACCATAAACAGGTTGTTCATTAGAGGAGCATTGGTGCTTAAGGAGACAGATGTAACACAGGGGTAAAATGGTAATTTGACCCTGCTGTGATTACAGACACTCGTGAAGAATTGACTTACCGGTATAGATCCTTATCCGTGGACACAAAAATGTTCTATAGTGAGAAGAGTTCAACTGTGGATCTTTAGTGGAATGACCTACAATTAATGAATATTGGTTAATGTGATTAATGAGTTTAATTAGTTAACCTCATATCGTTGGAGCTTCTGATCTGTAGGTCCATTAGGTCCTCCTACTAGCTCGTAAAGAGTAATTAGGAACAATTATATCTTGAGAAAATTTGAATAGTTCAGATTCATATTGGAAATTAAGTTAATTGTATGGGATACAAATTAATATAATGTATAGTGATACATTAAAATATAAAGTCTAATTTGAAATTAAACTTTATTATTATGAGAGAAATAAATATTTTTTTTTTTTTTGAGAAAAAGAGAGAAATAAATATTTGAAGAAGTTCAAATATTAATATGAATTTTATTCATATTAAATTTATAGGATGTAGGAGAATTTGAAGGAGTTCAAATTTTAAAATGAATTTGATTCATATTATAGAATTAATTAATTGAAGGTTTGAAATTAAATATATGATATTTAATTGGGTAATTAATTAACTAACTAATAAAAAGTTTGAAATTAAATATATGATATTTAATTGGTGATTAATTAATTAAAGAATTAATTAATTGAAAATTAATCAATTATAGAAATGATTAATCACTCATGGAAGTAATTAATCATTTATGGAAATGATTTAATCACTTATGGAAGTGATCAATCATTTATGGAAAAGATTAATCAATTATGGAATTGATTGGTTATGAAATTGATTAATTATGAAAAAGATTAAATCCGTTATGGAAAAAATTGATTTTAAATGAATAATTTATTCATGACCTTTCTCCTATAAATAGAACACTAAACCTAGGATTTAGGTGATGCAACATAAGGCCACAAGAATGCAGTCTTTCATTCTCTCTAGCTTCACTCTCATATTCTCTCAACCCAAGAACTCTAGGGAGAATTTTCTCTTTAGAGTTTTTCCCATTCAAGATTAGGTAGTCTCACAACTACGTTCCTAATCTCAGAGTCATAGCGAGGAACATCAAAATAGTGGTGTCCCAATTGTTGAGGTTTGGTCCCTATGAATTCTAGAAAGGCGTTCTTGATATTTCAGAGATGACAACGACGGTATGTTTGCTTCTCCCCTTTAGAATTAGTTCTAAGGTTGTATGCTTAGCCTTAATAATTGATTTAGAATAGTTTTCTAAATTTTATCAATGTATTGGTATTTTGGTGGAAACAAAATTAACTACGAACGGTCCAATTACGCTTCCGCTTTACGGAATTAGGGAATTCCAAATCCTTCAAGTGCTTGGCAGGGAAAGGTGTGTGTTTCAAATGTCACCAGGAAGGGCATATGGCAAATAACTGCCATCGGAAGAAAGCAGGAGGCTCGTGAAGAAAGATCTTAGTAGTTACTTTTGTTTTATTTGCTTTGTTTGTCAAGATGAGACTCTAGTTATTTGTTTTATTCTTTTAGTTAGTTTGGACTTTATTGTTTTAAGTGTTAAGTTTGAACCCTGAGATAGCGGATCATTTCCCTACTCTCCATTGCATTTGAATTGATAGAAATGAGGTGAATAAAGTATGTTTGGTTTGATGTTCATTTTCTTCTTCTAGTAGTATCTTGTGATTTGTGCCAGATCTGACTCGCTTTACTTGTGATGTTGGAGTCTGTTTGTTGATTTGAGGCATTGTGAGTAGTTGTTGGATGGTTTTGCATATAGAAGTGTGTTTCTCTTGTGTATCAGGTTAAGAAAAATTTTTGGATTAACCATCTTTATGTCGTTATGCTGCCGAAATTTTCAGAGCATATTAAGATAGAAGTTTAAGTAATGTCGCTAAGTTAGGTATAGAACTTGGGGCTTTACACTTACCAATTTAGCACATTCCTTCGGGGTATGCATGCTTACTTTGCAAATAAGTGGGCATAGTTGTATTTAAAGGAAATGAGAATCAAGTGTCTAAAGCTTTTCTAAGACCAACAACTTTCGAGGACGAAAGTTCTTAAGGGGGGAAGATTGTAATGTCGGTTATTTAAGGAAAATTTCAAATTTCCTTAGTTTGGAGTTAATTTGGAGTTAAGAGGGAAAATTTCAAAAATTAAAAGGAGGGAAATTGGTAGATTTTTAATATTCAAGCTGGAGTGGCATTTTCGTAATTATTGAGATGTTAGAGCGCCCAAGCCCAATGGTGTTTTTTTTAAAGTTGTGCACGGAGCACTAGGTGAGTCTTCTTCTTCATCTTTCCCTTTTTCTCCAAGTTCCCACCCACGATAGTAGCATTTTTTTTCCATTCCCTTACCCGACGGCTGAAGCAACCTCAAGGACCCATCTTCCAGCGGCGTCGTCTCTTCCAGTGAGCAGTCCCATTCACGGTGTGCGACAGCGCGACGGTTTCAAGCGTGGGTCTCGTGTTTCAACCGGCGGTTCATCCTCATCGGTGCGCAACGACGTTTTGGTTAGGCAGCCATGAGAGGACTATCGATTTCATATTTTATTTTCTTCTGCTTTAAGAACTCTGTTTTACTTTATTTGATTTGTAAACTTGTTTGAGAAATTTTCCTAGAGACCATGTATATTTATAGTTTGAAAATTATTTAAGAATATTTAAAACCTTTAAAATTAGGGATCCCGAATAAAAGTTTTATTTTGAGGTTTTTACCTAAATTAGTATTTATGTTATAAAATGTTTTTATTTAAAAAAGGTCTCCAAAGCATGCATGTCGTAACAGTCCCGAAAAGACTCTTGTAAGAAGTCGGGTCGTTATAGTTGTATATATATATATATATATATATATATATATACTTATATATATATATATATATATATATACTTATATATACTATCTAAAAGGGACTTAAGGGGAGAAACTTTTGATTTCCCCTTTTGTCCATTTTTAATTTGAAAATTCCTCTTTTGCACTTTTTATTTATTTATTACATTGAGCAACATTTAAAAAAAATACTATCTAAAAGGGGCTTAAGGGGAGAAACTTTTGATTTCCCCTTTTGTCCATTCTTAATTTGAAAATTCCTCTTTTGCACTTTTTATTTATTTATTATATTGAGCAACATTTAAAATATATATATATATATATATATACTATCTAAAATCTAAAAGGGGCTTAAGAGGAGAAACTTTTGATTTCTTTTTTGCACTTTTTATTTATTTATTATATTGAGCAACATTTAAAAGAACGTTATAAAATCTCTACGCATAGATTCTATTTATTTATTATATTAAACAACATTTAAATAAACGTTATAAAATCTCAATTCATAGATTTTGATTTACAAAATAATAAACTAATAAAATTTATAAAGCATTTAAACAATTATGGTAGTAAGCAATAATGGAATAAATTTTCTAAAATATATATCCATATCTTTTAAATTTGAAATTAATATCATAATTTATTTAAAATAATATATAATTATTTATCTTTCACTCTTTGTTTTTTTTTATATACTAATTTTATTAATAATAATGATTTTCTTTATCTAAATTTTTTAGGGTACAAAAATTATTCAAGTAGTATTGTTCAACAATACTATTGAAAAATTAGGTTTAGATACTTATATTAACAATCAATATGTAAATGTTTTTCAAAAAAAAAAAAAAAAAAACAATCAATATGTAAATGTCCATGATAAATTGGAATTAACATTATCTTTTGCCACTGAAGTTACTGAAATTGAAGAATCAATTCCTGTCAATGATTCAGAATTTGAGTGAATTTGAACAAAAGAAAATGTTACATAATATTTTTTTATCCATTTTTTGTATAGATAGATTACATGGAATTAATATTACCTTTTTTATCCTTAATTATTTATTAATATTATTTTTTGTTTTATCATCTACAGACTTGATCGATATGGTTATTTCAGTCAAATCTACTTCACAAATCAAGCAAACGCAATCAACCAAGTTTTTGCAAATTGAAGATCATTCTAATGGATAATTGATATGTTTTACATAATTAATATTTGTGAATAAACAAAATTTTCCTTATTCTTATATATCTATCTATACTATATATAAAAGTGGATATATGGAGACACTTTATCTCCTCAATTTTACCATCCAAATTTTAAATATATGCGTATTTTTTCGCATTCTTCTAAGTATGCACCTCATTTCTATAAATTCAAATGCAATGTTGAGGAAGGGAGAGTGAGTTGGTTCAAGATGCACCATATGGTGAACCACTAATAAGTTGCTTTTCAATTTTCAATTTACTTTATGCTTTTAATGAATGTACCCCTCTATTTTTACTACTTTTATTAAAAAAAAAATATACGAACTCTTCTCATTCGAGTACTATTGATGAAAGAATGCCATAAGACAACTATTTTATTTTATTTTTTATTTTTACTTTTGTAATTTAAATTAGAACTATAATTTTTTACATACATCACACGTTTTCTTTACTAGTTAAATTTAAAGTCCCAACATAAAATTCTAAATCAACCCTGCGAAAACTAATTTGATTTAGGTTGAACATCAATTCATTTAGTTCGGGACATTATAACATCAAAAATTAAAAGGTTGGAGGTTGGAACCTCGATTTCATGTTTTATTGAACTTAAAAGAAATTAAATATATCAACGTAATTAAAAAAAAATTGTTTATTTATTCGAGAGTATAAAACTCCGTCTGATAACCATTTGTTTTTGTTTCTAGAATTTGACTAAGTATTCAAATGTCTCTTTAACAAAAATAAAATTCATGGTAAGAAAATTGAGATAAAACAAATATAATTTTCAAAAATAAAAAACAAATGATCATCAAACGAGCCTAAAAAAGTTAAATTGCCAACCTGGACATATAGTTCGAGAGACATTACATCTCCAATTTTTTTTTTTTTTTTTTTTTTTTAAAGTAAAAACTCATCCTCATCATCACATGTTGAAATAGAACTAAAAAAACGTTAATCGAAACCTTGAGGATGTGCTGATATTAACCTATAAAAAGTTGTTTAATGAAAAATTGAATAAGAAATCTATTCAAGATAATTATATGAAACGATATTGAAGGAAAAAGAAATCTTCTGGAAATTAGACAATTCAAAATTCGCCAACGACGAACGCCAACGGCACACCACCTGACCAATCCCACTGGCCCACACATGGTTGAAATATATTAACCATGTGGAGCGAACGCGATTCATTGACTTTTTCATATATATATATATATATATATTTAGAAAAGTATATTTATATTTTCTTGGAAGCCAAACAACATCAACATCAACTGCCAGATCATTCCCACTTTTTTTTTTTTTTTTTAACTTTTATTTATTTATTTTTATTATTATTCTTTTTGAAGAATCAATATTGCAATACTTTCCACTTTTTTTTTAAAAAAGCTGTCATCTTGGCTGTTAATTTCGTAGGCCCCATCCCCACCGAACATATATGTCTACAGTTAATCAACTAAAGGTTTAATTACAAAATTTAATCACAATTTTATGGTTAAAAATATTTTTTTGAAAAACAAAATTTGTAACTTTTGTTAACAAAATAAGCATCACTTTTAAAAATAATCAAATTCATTTAAAAACACTTAAAAATGTTGATCTTCTAAACGATCAAGTTCAAGTGATTCATTTTTAGATGTCGTGTAACGACTTGTAATTTAAATCACATATAAGTATTTTAATTAAGATTAGTTTCACTAAAAGTGTTTTAGAAAGTAATAAGTTTAAAGAAATATTTAAATTACAAGGTATGTGAAATTTAGGGAGGAAGGAAGTCTTAGACATATACCACCCGTAGAGACTCAGGTTGACATTAAAATTGAAACTAAAAAATTGAAAATTGTTAAGATTGAATTTATATCACAGTAACGAAATTTAAAAAGAAGAAAAAAAAAAAAATCAAACAGTTGGAAGGTATGGAGGAAACTGGGATAAATATCCCTGAAAACCTGCTGATAGAGGTTTTTGTTTTTGTTATTTTTTTTATAATTTTTTTTATGCTTGCTGATAGAGGTAATTAAATTCAAATCCATATATATCCAAATTAATTACCAATTTACCTTTCCCTTCTATACACAAATCCGTCGGCTACCCCATCCGTCAGTTACATAATTATCTTTTTTTATCATAATCATCTTTTAGTTTTCTTTTATTTAAATATAATATATAATTAAAAAGATAATTAGAATCCTAAGAGAAATTAGTTTCCTAATCGGAAATAAAATTTCCAAGTAAACCCACCAAACGTCTCATTAACACCACCAACCCTACTTTTTCAACGCCCTATAAATGCCCCAATACAGATCGCTTCAGCTCTCCCACTTTTTTCCTTTCTTCATCACTTTCCCTTCAAATTGCAGTTTCTTCTCTCAAGATTTGGCTGATTTCAATCCTTTTTCCCATCAACTTCTCCAACAACTTGCTGCTTTATGGTGCGTAATTTATACATCCCTCCTTGATTTCTTCCTTTTTATTTTTTATTTTTTATTTTTTGGGTTTTTATTGGATTATTCTTTTTATAGAAAAATCAATATATTCCGTTTCTTTAATCAATAATACGCCCAAAATCTCTGCGTTTTTGTTGCTTTAGCCATATCCATAGCCAAATTCTTGCTTTGAGAGCAAAATTTGCTTTCTGGGTCTGAATTCTGATCTGGGTTCTTTTTAGTTTCATCTCTCATCCCAAAATTTCAGTAATCTTTCGTCCAATTCAAAAAATCAAAAAGTGCTTAATTTTACTTGTTTCTATTTTCTTTTCCAATTGCGCATGTTGATAACAAACACCAAGATTATTACTCTTTTTCGTTATACTCAAAAGAAAAAAAAAAGATTTAAAAATAATTAGAAACTTCATTGTAGCTTTAAAAATGGCGCAACCATGAGTTTTTGTTTTTTTTTTTTTTTTTTTTTTGTTTTTACAACTATAGCATAAGTTTAACTTTTTCTTATTCTATTTTAGAGATTTGAGTTTAGGTTGGTTTTTGATTAAGCTATGTTTGTAAAGTTTTAAACTCCTTCCTGTATATACTTGAAAACACATATTTACCTGTGAGTGAATAGGTCAATTATAATTTTATGATACTATGGGATGTTTCTTTTTTCCTTCAGATGCCTAGTGTAATGACAGACTCATCTGAGAAGGACTCAGAGCCGTTCGTAGAAGTAAATCCGACGGGCCGATACGGGCGGTACGGCGAGCTTCTCGGGTCGGGGGCGGTGAAGAAAGTGTACAGAGCATTTGATCAAGAAGAAGGAATTGAGGTGGCTTGGAACCAAGTGAAACTAAGGAGCTTTTCAAATGATCCATCGATGATTGATAGGCTTTACTCGGAGGTGACACTGTTAAGAACCCTAAAGAACAACAACATCATTGCCTTGTACGATGTGTGGCTTGACAAACTTCATGGAACCCTAAATTTCATCACTGAGGTTTGTACAAGTGGGAACCTTAGAGAGTACAGGAAGAAACATAGGCAAGTTTCTTTGAAGGCTTTGAAGAAATGGTCCAAGCAGATTCTTCAGGGTTTGCACTATTTGCATACTCATGAGCCTTGCGTTATTCATAGAGATCTCAATTGTAGTAACCTCTTTGTCAATGGCAATGTTGGCCAGGTACCAAAATCTCATCTATCAATTTTTTTTTCTTTCCCTCTTAAAATAGAAATATGTATAATTTGGAATGCCATAATCAAGAGATCAGATTTCGAATCCGGAGAAAGTTGTGTTTGGGTTGCAGGTTTTGAGGCTTAAATAGCTTAGCCAGATCTAGGCTTAGCAAGGACAATTTATCTTATAGATTGTCATTGATGGAAAAAAAATTATACAGAAAAGTTAAAGATTCCGTGTAATATTTATCCTATAAAAATTTCTGACTTTGTGTTCGAATCTTTGTAAAGTCATTTATTCTTTGATAGGACTTTTTGGGGGGTTATTGATAGTTTGGTAAGTTTCTTATTATTTTTGCTCCAAATTTGTTGGGCAGGTGAAGATTGGTGACTTGGGTTTGGCAGCAACAGTGGGAAAGAATCATTCAGCTCATTCAGTACTTGGGACACCAGAATTCATGGCACCTGAGCTATATGAGGAGCATTACACAGAGCTTGTGGACATATATTCATTTGGAATGTGTTTGCTTGAATTGGTCACCTTGGAAATTCCCTATAGTGAATGTGACAATGTTGCCAAAATCTACAAGAAAGTCTCCTCAGGGATTAAGCCTCAAGCCCTTGGCAAGGTCAAGGACCCTGAGGTTAAGGCTTTCATTGAGAAGTGCCTTGCTCAGTACCAAGAACGGCCCTCCGCCGACGACCTCCTCCGTGACCCCTTTTTTGGAGAAATTGATGATGACGAAAACGACGACGATGATCATTAGTGTGTTGTTTGATTAAGAATTGTGTAGCTTTATATATATGGTGAATTGAAGAAGTACTAAGGTTAGCTAGATTGGGTTGTGGTTTGTGGATTTCTTATTAAAGTTTTTATTTTTGTTTTTTCAATTGTGTTATCTTTCATTATTTTTAGAGAGATAGCATGTGGGTTTCAAATGCTTTTCCCATATTCAAAGGAGGAATTGGATTAGCATTGACTTTTAGGTTTTTATTTATGTCTTTCTTGTACATAGACATCAGTTTATAATTTCAATATCACACTTGAAAAGTTTTGTTTAGTTTTATTGGCTTTCTTTATTTCTTGATAAATCACCTTAGATCGAAATATAGATGTTTGACACCTTTAGATAAGCCTATCTATATTCTGGAAATGGTTTAGTAGTATGTGTTATTTTCATAAGGGTTTAAAGGGATTTTCTTACCGATGATCCTCTAAAATAGGCGGAAATGATAAATGCTCTACCTTTTCAATTTAAGGATATATGACCTTTTGCTTGAAAATTACCATTTTACTCTCTACTCTCGCTATCTCTCCAATCTCTTAGCTCTCACTCCAATCTCCAATTTCTCTCTCCAATCTCTTTGCTCTCACTCCAATCTATCGCACATATATCGAATGTAGAACACTTTTCATTTTGGCCTCCCAAATAGGTCAATTGTTTCGGGTTTAAAATGATCATTTATATATTAATTTAATATAATATGAGTGTATATAACATTTTTATCTTTAATAATTTAATCTATTTTTATCAATTTCGTTTATATTAATTTTATATGTTATTTTTTTAGTACAAAACATTTGGGGGCAGGGGGATTCAAATGTCTAACCTCTTTTGGTCAAGGATACAGAACTATGCTCTTTAACTTAATTTGATATGTTAATTTTTTAGAAAAATTTAATTTATATTGTTTTAAGATTTTTATAAACGAATTAGAATTAAATATTAATATTGATTTTAATTAACTTCAAATACTTCAACTTATTTTAAAAGAAGACAATTTTTATGGCTATAAAAAATGGAAAGATAATTGCATTAAGGCTAAATTATAGAAAATGCCCCTGAACTTTGACCTTGGTTTCAAAAATACCCTTATTCTTTTAAAAGTTTCAATATTACCCTCCAACTTCCAGAACCATTTCAAAAATGCCCCCAAGTTAAATTTCTGTTAGAGGAGAGATGGAAAGTGGAGGTGGCATATTATGAGTCCAACGACGCCCAATTCGACATCAGTCTATTGGTTTGGAGGGTTACCCATTTCAATTCCATGCTTCTTCTTCAAGTTTTAAGAAAGAAGAAAAAATAAACCAAAGTCCAAAATTGGAGTGGGTTTTTTTGTTTGGGGTTTCTAAGGATCCGAAGCATGAGAATTGGTGGTGGAATTCGGGTCGGGTACTGGGCGGCGTTCTTATTCACGCATCTTCAAAGGCACGCAACGATGATCCAATTCGGTGGGGGAGGTGGTGAATTCGAGAGCTTCTGGATTTCACCGGTGCCACAACAAGAAAACCCGATTTTCATTGCTGAAGATCGCAATAGAGTAATAAGGGACTACGCTTTACCAGTTTTCCAGACATTGAATCCAGGAATTTTGGAGCCACCGATTGATGCTCCACAGTTTGAACTTAAACCAGTGATGTTCCAGATGTTGAATACAATGGGCCAATTCTCTGGACTTCCAAACGAAGATCCACACAAACATATTAAGCTATTTTTGAGAGATTGCAATTCTTTTAAAGTAACAGGAGTGCCAGAAGATACCTTGAAGTTAAAACTTTTTCCATTTTCTTTGCAGGGAGATGCTGAAGCCTGGTTGGATTCATTCCCTCCAAACTCCATCACCTCTTGGAATGATTTGGTAGAGAAATTTTTAGAAAGCTTTTTCCCTCCAATAAAAATGCCAAGTACAGAGCACAAATTATTGCTTTCAGACAATCTTACAATGAACCTTTGGATGTAGCTTGGGAAAGATTCCAAAGGCTGGTTCGGAAGTGTCCACACCATGGATTGCCTGCTTGCATTATTTTGAAGCATTTTTATAGTGGATTAGATCAAGCTTCAAAGGCACTAGTAAACGCATCTGCAAACGGATCTTTCTTGAAGAAGTCTGCTAATGAGGCGCATACTATTCTAGATACCATAGTCACCAACAAATGACATTGGGGACAAAATGAACCAACAACCATTTTGAAAAATCCAGTGAAAGTAGTGGAAACAGCGGCCAACTCTACGATGCAAGCCCAGATGAAGGCTATCCATAGCATGATGATGGGCATGACCATGAACACTCAAGCCAACATAGCCCCTGCCAATGCTATTTCTTCCTCCTGTTGTGAGATATGTGGTGAGGAACACATCGCTGATAATTGTCCACTAAATCCAGCATATGTTTTTTATGTAGGTCCACAAGGAAATCAGAACCAAAATAGATGGAATCCTTATTCGGCCACGTGCAACCCAGGATGGAGACAACATCTGAATTTTTCTTGGGGAGGACAAGCCGGGTCGAGTAATTCCAACACTCATCAGCTTGGGAAGCAGCCTACACAACAACAGCTGCAGAAAAACATCCAACAAGTTCTAGTGCAGAGTCAAGAGTCAAATCTAGAGACTCTTATGAAGGAGTACATGGCAAGGAACGATGCTGCACTCAGGAATTTGGAAGTTCAGCTTGGACAAATTGCTCAGGAGATTAAGAATACACCGCAAGGGATGCTGCCTAGCAAAACCGAGATCCCTCACAGAGAAGGAAAGGAACAATGCAAGGCAATGACCTTAAGAAGTGGATTAGAATACGATGGTCCAAAATATCCAGTCAATCAAGAAGCATAGATCCCAGTTGAAGCTCGAGAAAAGATTTGTGAAAAGAAGTTAGACATTACCTCGAATAGTTTACAGAATAAAGAAGAAAAAATAGAAAAGACCAAGGAGCATGAAGCCTTGGTAGAAAAAGAAGAAAAATCAAAGTTGGAGAAAAGACAGGGAGATGCGACCGCAAACGCGACCGCAAAACCTCAAAAATTTGTGATAGACCCAAATTACAGACCGCCTCCTCTGTACCCGCAGAGATTCAAACATGCCTCACAAGATGTACAGTTCAAGAAGTTTTTAGATGTATTGAAGCAGTTTCACATCAACATACCATTTGTGGAGGCACTTGAACAAATGCCTACCTATGTGAAGTTCCTGAAAGATATTCTGTCAAAAAAGAGAAGGTTGGGGGAATACGAAACGGTTGCACTCATAGAATGTTCTAGTGCACTAGTGAAGAACAAGATTCCTCCCAAACTTAAAGACCCAGGAAGCTTCACCATTCCATGCTCTATAGGAGGCAGGGATGTAGGCAGAGCTTTGTGCGACTTAGGAGCAAACATCAACTTAATGCCATACTCGGTTTTTAAATAGCTAGGGATTGGTGAAGGGCGACCAACAACTGTAACTCTACAATTGGCAGATAGATCACTCACACATCCCATTGGAAAGATTGAAGACGTATTGGTTAAGGTTGACAAGTTTGTTTTCCATGCAGATTTCATCATTTTAGATTGTCAAGCTGACAAGGACGTGCCAATCATCTTAGGACGACCGTTCCTAGCCACTGACATAACCTTAATAGATGTGCAGAAGGGAGAATTGACCATGAGGGTCAACGATCAGCAAGTCACGTTTAACGTGATGAATGCAATGAAGTCCCTGGAGATTTCGAGGAATGTTCTTTGATCGATGAAATTGATGAACTCTCCCAGTCTACTTTGCAGGAAATAATGAAAAAAGAAATCTTGGAGGATATACTTGGAAATGAAGAATCAGAAGAAAAAGGTGGGAAAAAGATTGAAGTCAAAGAGGTCAATCAACCCATGAAGCGACAAAGGATCAAACCGTATTGGGGGAGAGGCTTCGAGGACGAGGAAGCCCATGTCTCCGTGATTGATTTGGTATGACTTCTACACCTTGAAAGAATTTATTTTGTACATTACCGGGATCTATAAAATAATAATCTAGACAAGAGCTCTAAAATATCTAGACATGAGTAAAGACTCTGTCTAGGAAAATCCTGTCTAGGAAAAGGTATTTAAGATGACCATTGAGAACACCTTTTCCTGGGGATTTACCTGGGAGTCTTGAAAAGTCCATATTATTTTGTGCCCTGTCTCGTGTTTGGAATAAAAGTAGAAAAAAAAGGGAAAAAGTGTAAGTTTGTTTTGAATAAATGATTTTCGATCAAGAGGGAACTTTGCTTGAGGAAAGTCCTGACTAGGCTGAGGTATTTAAGCTGACCTTTGGGAACACCTCTACCTGGGGGCTTACCTGGAAGTTGAATTGATAAAAAACATTTTGTCTTAAAAAGAAAAAAATATAATAAAATCATGATTGAGCATGTGAGCTTTCTAACATGTTTATGAGTGTTTCAGCGAAGAAGAAAAGCGAAGGAAAATGAAAAAAGTCAGAAAAATAAAGAAAGCAGAAAAACTGGGTGAAATGCGACCGCATTTCTCCCTAGTGTATTTGAGAATGCGATCGCATTTTCAAAAATAAGTGGAGAGTCACGAATTTCGTTTGACCTGCACGTGACCTAAATTGGAAAAGTATAAATAGCTGACTTTAGTTCTTTTTCTCTTCACCAACCACTAAACCCTTTGCATTCAAGTCAAAACCTCAACTCTCCATATTCTCTCATCTTGAAACCGAAAAACCCACATTCAAGAAGATGAAGAACACTCCAAAACCCTCATCATCACGCAAGAACACTCGATCTCAGAGTGCTGAAGCAACCCACGAAGCTGAAACTAGCGAACGCCCATGCAAGGCACACGAAGGACGAGACCCACAGGATTCTCGCCGGCGGTCGTGAACGTTGGATCCAACGCTCAAACTCCATCTTCTTCGGCAATGCCGGCCAGTTCGAGGGAGATGCCGAGTTCGTCTACGCCACGGAGGTTCACGCGCGCCACTGCCGTCCGCCAAACCCAAAAGCCCGCCACTCAACAGTTTAGAAAACATTCGCGGGAATGGTTTGTGATGATCCGGGAGATGGGAGCTTAGAGACGGGTTGCTCTTGAAGAAGAAGGGAATCAGCAAGATAAAGAAGAAGTCGCCAAGGCAGCTGAAAGCTCTTGGCAAGAGGGAACTTTATCGGGTAAACATTCTGAACCTTCGACTAACCCCTCTTCATCTTGCAGGACCAAACCATTCGTTACCTATAGCGCAAGAAAGAGGAGCCCGAAGAAAATTGTGCCTGAAATGCCGCTTGTAATTGAGCCCCTCAAAACCGCGAGGATGCCTCCGGACGTATTTGAAGATATAATCCGCCAAGCAGTGGCAAAGGCCCTCGTGATTGTTGAAGGGTACAAGGCTGAACAGGATGCTTTGAAAGAGGTAGAAGCTGAGAGAGAGATAGAAAATCAACATATGATGGAGGAGGATGACTTTGCAAAGGAAAGAGATCGTGAAGAAGAGAAAAGAAGGAGAGAAGAAGAACAAGAGGCCGAGAGGGCCTTAGAAGCTGAGGAAGAAAGAAAGTATGAGGAAAACCTCAGGAGCCCTAGCCATGGATTTGCAACTCCTTGAGGAAGAGAAAAAGAGAAGAAATAAAAGAAGATGAAAAAAAGAAGAAAGGAAGCTAAAGACTTCCTTGCAGCTTTTGAGCCACTTCACAAGGCTCAAAGGGAAGCTGAAGCGCTGCAAGGGAGGGTAGAAGAAGAGGCCCAACCGGGGCCAAGAGAAGAAAATTTAGAAAAAGAAAAGAAGGAGAAGTAGAGAATGAAGGATAGAATGCGACCGCATCTGGGCCGCATTCTGAGGAAGGCCTAGCCGAGGCCACCATCAGCCAGCTGAAGGGGTTTTTGAGCCTCTATTCACGAATGACCCACCAGCAGCTGATAGCACCTCTTCGGGAGAGAAGAGGGACGAAGAGGAAAAAGAAGACGAGGGGGCCGAGACCTCCACTAACTTGATACAGAATCGGATTCAGAGATAAGGGAACTAGATGGCGACCAAGTTCCTATCTCTGCAGCGTTGGGCAGAAAAAGAAAGAGAGAGATTAAGGCTGAGAGGAGGACAAAGAACAAGAATGACCCGATATTTTCCAAGAGGCCGAGGACGAGGTCCATGGACGCCTCTCCTGTAGTTCCTCCTACCATCTCACCCGCCAAGCCAAAGGGCAAATCACCTAAGGCTGCATCTCCCAAAAATCCATCTCCTGAGGTATTTAAAGATGTCAATTTTCAGGAACGGATGGAGATCATGAAGAAAAGAGATTTCCTCAATGAGAAGGGATTCTCTAATAAAGCAGGAGCACTGCCAGAGTTCGTGAGTAGGATCATTTCGCAGTACAAATGGCAGGACTTCTGTGCTCACCCTCAGGAGGCTATTGTGTCTCTAGTTCTTGAATTTTATGCCAGCCTGAGGGAAGATGGTCAGTTTCTCCTCAGTCGACATTAATAGGGTGTACAGGATCAAGGCACCCCTGAATCCAAGAGGGAACGACGTTATTAGGAACTCTTCGGCCAAACAGATGAAAGATGCATTGAAGCTTGTGGCCAACAAGGGGGTTCAGTGGAAAGAATCACAGACGAAAGTGAAGTCTTTGGTGCCAAGCGATCTAAAGCCAGAATCGGCAGTTTGGCTTCACTTCATCAAAAACCGTTTGATGCCAACCACCCACGACAACACGATTTCAGTGGATAGAGTGATGCTACTCTATTGCATTATGAAGGGGTTGGAGATCAACGTAGGGAGCATAATAAGGGATGAAATTCTAGCCTGTGGGAGAAAAAGAGTAGGTAAGCTTTTCTTTGGATCACTCATCACCCAGCTCTGCCAAAGGGTGAAGATCGTTCCAGGCAAGGACGAGAAGCGTCACTTCTTCAAGACCGACCATTGACCTGTCCTTGATTGGAAAGCTCCAACAAAACAGTATCCAGAGAAAAGACAAAGCCTCTACATCTCAGGCTACTCCTCAATCAGGGCCGAATGTAGCTTCTCCATCCCAACACACTCCTTTCACAGGGCCTTCACCATCATCGGAAGCCCTAGCCATTGCCTACCGCCATGTAGATCAAATCAGGGAGAACATGAAAACATATTGGGCATATGCAAAAGAGAGGGATGAAGCCATTAGAGAGTTCTATCTCTCTACCGCCCCAAGTATTGCTCTGGTCTTTCCCAATTTCCCTCAGTCGCTGCTGCCTCAGGAAGACAAGGATTCTGATGAAGAGGACGATGAAGAGGATAATGAGAATGATGAAGAAGAGAATGAAGAGAAAGAGAGTTCCTCAGATGAGGACTAGGGGAGTTTTCTGACCCCTTTACTTGCTGTTTTTGTATATAGTTTTGTTTTTGTTGCTTGCTGTTTTTTTAGTTTTAGCATGTTTAAATTCTGTTTTTAGTTGTTTAGTTGCTGTTTTAATTGCTTTAATTGTTTAGTTTGTTAATAGTTTTGATCATAGGGTAGTTTAGGGAGCTTGTTGATAGTTTAGGATAGTTAAACTTGGGTTTTTAGCTTTTCTTTAAAAAAAATCTGCTTGCTGTTTTTGAGCTTTACCTATGAACTTTTGGAAGGAAAAAAAAATCAACTTTAAGAAAAAAATTGCTTTAAAATGTTTTGGAAGAAAAAGCATGTTTTCAAAGGAGTTTTCTTTTAAGCCCTTGATGATGAAAACTAGAGCTTTGTTCTATCTCAAAAGTGTCACCATCACAATTGAATTGTTTTCTAGTCATAGGCTTTCCATTAGTCTTTTTCTTTACAGAATTTTCTTAAGTCTAAACTTCCTTGTGTTTAACCTTACTAACATTCTAGGAGAGTTTAGCCTTGAAGTTTTGAAAAATAAAAAACCTCATGTTAAGCCCATGCCTCAAAACCAAAGCCAATGAGGACATTGTCTAAATTAAGTTTGGGGGGGGGGGGTGCTTTATGCTTTACTATGTAAATATCTTTGTTATCTTTGTAAATTTGTACTGCTGAAAAAGAGTATGTGCTCAGTTTGAAAAAAAAAGAAAAAAAGAAAAAAAGAAAAACTGAGAGTTACTCCTCCTTCCTAGGGTTTACTGAGTAACCAGGGGCATTCATGACACCCATGGTTTGCCACTGCATGAAAGGTTTACCTAGGGAAGTGAGTATCATTCCGAGCTTGTGAACTTTGCTCGTAGCTAGATATCTTCACCACAAAGTGTTGATAAGCTAGAACGAAGGTAAAGATGACAGCAAGGATACTCTTGGAAGAAAAAGAAGTTGAATAAAAAGAGCACCAGTAGTCAAATAAGTTTGGGAGGGATAGAAAAGGTCTAGAAATTCATGTATGCTAATTTTTACCTCAAGATTGTTTTTCATAACTAAAAGGACTACACTAGGCTCTATGAGTAGAAGTTAGGTAGTTTAAGCATGTTGGTTAGGATGGATTAGAGAGAGTTTTGCTTTGAAAAAGAACAATAGAAATCTTCATGCCTAGGAAACTCAGACATTGTGACTGGCACTAGAGTAGAACCCTCTCCTGAAAGGCAAACTTTTGAGAAAACGATCTTGAAAAACATGTTTAATTGATTCCATGTCACTTGATTTGAAATTGAAAGTTGATACTAGTACCATGATTGATTACTATACATGAACCTTAACATTTTGATTTACAATTAGTATTGAGCTCTAACATTTTGATTGGCAATTAAAAAGTTGATCTCTAACATTTTGATTGGCTATTGCTTGAGGACAAGCAATGAGTTAAGTTTGGGGGTGTGATAAGGGTAAAAAATATACCTATTTTGCCCCTATATTTAGCCCATTTCTTGGTCAAATGTTGCATGTTTAGATCAATTTTACTGTTCCCGAGCTCAAAATATGTTAAAGTTGATAAGTTAGGGTGTTGAGATTTACTTTTGTCAAATTGTACTCATTTGTGCTTAAAAAGACTTGATTTTAAGAGAATTTGACTTAGTTTGTTACTGTGCAGGAAAACAGAGGAAAAGCTGAAATTTCCCAGAAATGCGACCACATTTCTGGGAAGGCAAAATGAAATGCGACCGCATTTCTGGAAAAATCGAGACCGTTTCGAGTCATCCGCGGGTCGTTGTTGACGAGTCTTCTTCGCACCTAATTGGCTGTTTTACCCTGAAACTGACTGGGCAACCTTCCAGCACCTATTTCGCAGTGCCTCAACCACTTTCTACACTATATAAGCTCAAGATTCGAAGTCAAATTCAAGCAGAACTCATTTGGAAGAAGAGGGTGGTGACAGAACCCTAGTTGACGCCTATGAGTAGGGATGCCCGAGGTCCTTCTTAGATGACTGAATTCTAACCTGAGTTAGACATCAAACCTTAGGGTTTATAGGGATTTTCACCCATTCCCACTTGTAAAAGCGAGAGAGTGGATTGTCTTAGCGAACTCTAGAAGGATTGAGTAAATAGAAAACCCATAATATTTAGCTATCTCCTTTATTTCCAGCTCTTGATTACTTTTCATTATTATGTATTATTTACATTCTTATTTCAATGAAAATGTATTCATTTTCACTTTATCTCACCATGAGTAGCTAAATTCCGTTGAGGGGTTCAATATAGTGAATTCCCTTATGGTTTAATGGCTTGAAAGTGTTTTATTTGCTTAAGTTTCCATTCAATGCATGTCATTCTTTATTGATTATCACTCTAATCTTGCTGAGTTTAACTTGATCACTTAGACTTTGCATGCTATGTGAGTTTGATCTCGAAAGGGACAGACGATATCGGTTCTCATAAAGGTGATATAGGAGAAAAAGCTCGAAAGAGATTGTTCGGCGGTATAGGGCAAGCTGCCTAAGGCACCCTATATCGACTATAGGGTTATAGGTTGCATTCGTGAATTATCTATGTCGGAGTCGAGTCACAGAAATGTGCATAACGGTACTCGCTTAGTCTTCTAACGGTTCTTGGGAGCAAGGCCAAATAGAAGTTAAATCTTACCCAATGCATTCAGTAGGCTTAGGTTAAATATTACATGAGTATGGTTATTGCCTTTGGGATGAATCCATGTTGAATACCTCGTTTATTTCTTATTGTTATTCTTTTAGTTATTTGCATGTTTTATTTATCTTTTCAAAAACCCAATCAATCAACTTATTTTCTTTGGTTACCTTTTCAAAAGCAATCATTTGAGCAGTTTCTTCATCAAATATGAATTTCCAACTTAGTCCTCGTGGGATCGATACCCTTGGAATACTTCTAAGGTTTTTTTATTACTACGTGCGACAGTGTATACTTGCACTAGGGTTAGCTGAATTATTCTTAATTATTATTATTCATCTTATCTCACATTCCATCCATTCAGCTGACGACGCACCAACGTGGATCAATGTTCAAGAAACAATCTAAAAGGACTATAATATAGGGATAAGGCTGGGTACCTTATTCTGGTGACACTATGGATACAACCCGCTTTGTATTTGATACAAACACAATGATCCAACACATTCGTGTAGTGGACATGCGAGTGGAGGTGGTATCATATGCAATGAGTTTGCATAAGACCAAACCGCGAAATAGTAACTGTTAGATGTAACACCGTTAACTAATCATGTTATTGTTTCAATAGGATGACCTAGGCAACTTAGTCTTGATCCTAGTGTGTGTTATGGACTATTGTCTGCAAGGGATTGTTCTTTGATTTGTATGGGTGAGAGTGGCCAGATCGCTAAACCTACCATTTTGGGGAGAAGACCGAGTGGGGAGCTGGGAACATAACATCACAAGATGGAATTCACTCATTCTCGCCTTTAGGGTAAGTAGATGAATGTCCCTTAAGTGGTGTGTCCGGGACTTGAACAAAGGGCCCGACCCTATCATTGGCACGAAGGAGACTTCTGTTTAATGGTTGGACCTTAAACAAATTGTTCATTAGAGGAGCACTAGTACTTGAGGACACAGAGTTAACCTAGGGGTAAAACGATAATTTGACCCAACTAGTGTTACGAACACTCGTGAAAGACTTGTTGGGTTTTATGCCATAAAACTCGTAGATATTGAATATTAACGAATTGTATACTTGTGTCAATAAAATGTTATTGAGATCTACAATAAAGAGCTATTGTCATATTAAGTTTAGAATTGTACAATTTGACCCAAATCCAGTAACCTAAGATCCAAGGTTGTTTATATGTAACTTGAACTAGTATGTGGGGACATACATGGGTCAATGTTCAAGTAACAACCTAAAAGGTCTATAGTACAGAGATAAGGCTGGGTACCTTATCCTGGTAACACTATGTGATATGGCTCGCTTTGTATTCGATACAGACGTATTGATCCAAAGCGTCCATGTAGTAACATGCGAGCGGGGTGACGGGACTTGTCGAAGGTCCGTGTCAAATAAAATTTATAATTCCACGAAACTAAACTACTTGCAGTAGTAGTGACCGGGGTCGAACACAGGAAAGGGAAATTCTAAGGGCCGGTTGCAAATATAGCAAACCGGCCCAAAATATTTGCAGATTTAGCGGCCCGCAAAATTTTTTGCAAAAATGGCAAAATTTTAAGTTTTGAAATGTGTATTTACTAAAATGCCCTTTCTATCTGATAGAAAGTCTTTCTATCACTGATAGAATCTATCAGTGATAAAAATAAATTCTATCTGATAGAAGCTTTCTATCACTCATAGAGATAGATTCTATCAGATAGAAAGATTTCCTATCAGTGTTTGGTAGGTGTTTGCTTTCTATCATTTCTATCACTTCTATCCTATTAATCCTATCTGTGTTCTTTTTTATAAGGTGTTTGGTTGTTGTTGTTTGGTAGGTGTTTGGTTGGTGTTGTTTGGTAGGTGTTTCGTTTCTCATATTTTCTATGAGATTCTATCTGATAGAAAGACTTTCTATCTGATAGAAATAGAAGCTTTCTATCACTAATAGAGATAGATTCTATTTGATAGAAAGTTTTTCTATCAGATAGAATTTCTTTCTATCAGTGATAGAAAGTCTTTCTATCACTAATAGAGATAGATTCTATCCTTTTATCTTATTTCTATCAGTGTTTGGTTATTATATCCTATTTCTATCTGATAGAAAGTTTTTCTATCTGTGATAGAAAGCTTCTATCAGTGATAGAAAGACTTTCTATCACTGATAGAATCTATCAGTGATAGAAAAACTTTCTATCACAGATAGAAAAAACTTTCTATCACAAATAGAAAGTCTTTCTATCACCGATAGAAAGCTCCTATCAGTGATAGAAAAAACTTTCTATCACTTTCTATCAGTGATAGAAAGACTTTGTATCAGTTATAGAAGATTTCTATCACTAATAGAATCTATCTGTGATAGAAAAACTTTCTATCACAGATAGATTCTATCACTGATAGAAACCTTCCTATCACTATAAGCTTTCTATCATAGAAAACTTTCTATCAGTGATAAAATTACTGCTCTGATAGAATTCTATCCCTGATAGAACTCTTTTCACTGATAGATAGATTCTATCACTATAGTAACAGAATTCTATCAGATAGAATTATATTATTGTTGATAATAATAGAATTCTATCACTACATTAGAACATACAATAGAATTCTATAGATAGATTCTATCACTAGAGTGACAGAAATCTATCTGATAGAATCCTATAGATAGGACAGAATTCTATCTGATAGAATTCTATCCCTGATAGAACTCTTTTCACTGATAGATAGATTCTATCACTAGAGTAACAGGATTCTATCAGATAGAATTCTAGATAGGACAGAATTCTATCTGATAGAATTCTATACCTGATAGAACTCTTTTCACTAATAGATAGATTCTATCACTATAGTAACGGAATTCTATCAGATAGAATTATATTATTGTTGATAATAATAGAATTCTATCACTACATTAGAACATACAAATAGAATTCTATAGATAGATTCTATCACTAGAGTGACAGAATTCTATCTGATAGAATCCTATAGAGGACAGAATTCTATCTGATAGAATTCTATCCCTGATAGAACTCTTTTCAATGATAGATAGATTCTATCACTAGAGTAACGGAATTCTATCAGATAGAATTCCATTATTGTTGATATCTATTCTATCAGATAATAGAAAGTTGATAGAAAGAAACTGATGCGAGCGCAATTAGGGGCAAAACGGGGATAAAAAAAATTAATTCAAAATTTTTTCCATATTTGCAAATAGTTTTAAAAATTGTTATATTTGCCATTATTTAGGCTGATATTGCCATCCATTACAAATATCCAAATTCTAATGGATTATGGGCTTTTGTGCGAAAGAGCAGGGGAGATTTTTGAGTAAAGAAAAGGAAAATGAAAGACAGGAACAAAATAGATCAAGAAAATTAAATAAAATTGCAGACAAAATAGATTTGAGTACTAAAAAGATAGAAATAACAGATGTGAAAAATATCATTGGATTCAAGGGGTTCGTTGGATCGATTGATTAATTGGTTTCCTCGCTTGCTCCAAAAGTTAGTTCTACAAAATTTCTATGAACCCGACATGCTTCTTGGTAATTTGGATTCTGCATCCTCCTTACCTGTGCTAATCAATGATAGCATGCATAAATGCTGCTATTTTATCCTTGAATTTAATAGCTTTTGATGTGCTTTATAGTGTTTTTATTATATAAATTCATTTAATTGATTAATTTTTGTACCTAGGAGTTTTGGTGGAAAATTGGAGAAAAAGAGGAGAAAAGAAGCCCAAATTCATGAAGATTAATCTTAGAAGATCAATGTGGGTCAAGTGGGAGAAGTCCAAGATCCAACATAGAAGTCAATTGGGACAAAAAAATGGAGAGGAAGCCCAAGATTCAGCCCAAGACGCAAGCTAGAAACTGCCAGCCGAAGGGCAGCGTCGAGACGTTGTCCCTTAACGTCTCGACGCTGGGATGTCTTGGCCTCCCAAGAAGACTACGTCGCCGACGCTGTGACGTTAGCGTCGCGACACTGTCCAACTTTTAGGCCTATAAATAGTGCTTTGAGCCCCCTTTGAGGGTCGAGTTGTGAGGAGAGTAAAAATTCTTGTATTGAGCATTTTTTGGAGTGCTCGAGAGCTTGTAACGAGGAGGATCTAAGGCGCAAGCAATGAGTTCCTCTATGGTTCATCTCCTAAACTCCTTTATTTGTTCATTTATGCTTTCCATTATGTATAGACGAGAAATTTTGGTATACATGTATAGTTAAATCCTGGTTTGCGGGTCTTGAATGAAAGAATATAGTTAATTGTTATTTTGATTGCCTATCTTTGTGTCCATTATACTGATTATTTATGTGGCCAATTTTATAGTGATTAGATACTTAGTGGAAACTCGACGGAGAGAAGCTAGGTCAGGTCATAACCCACTCAATTAGGCTTAACTGCTCGTAGTGACAGCGAGAGTAATTGGTTAGGCTTAGAGATCGATTATGAATCAGGGCTCATTAATTAACCCGTTTAATAGTGCTAAGGACACTTAGGCTTTTAAAATGAGTTAGTTATAATTAGGGGAAACCGACAAGAGAACCTATGTAATTAACGGAGATTCTAGGTCTATAATTAGTCGGACACAAGATAGGATAATTAGAATAACTAATGAGCTATATTCCGGATTTCAAGACCCCGCCTCTCAATCGTCTCTACCATCCTCTTTGCCACCTTGCTTGATAAAATTATTTCATTGCTTTGCTTTAATTTCAATTGCATTTCTCATCATGTTTAGGTCCCTAAATAATAATCCATCCTAGTATTTTTATTGCTTAGTCTATTATCTTGTCTGAATCACTCCTCCCTTTGGAATCGATACTCGGTACTCTACCGTTTTATATTACTTGTGGCAACCGTACGCTTGCAGGCCAACAACAATCAACTAATTAACCCGTTAGCCTGCATGATTAATTAATTGATTAATATAAAATTGCGCCCGCTACCCTTCATGCTCTAGATCGCTAGCCCACGAATCTAATCTAACTAATCGAATAAATAACCCGTTAGCCCACGTGATTATTTACCGTATTAGTTGCATTACGATCAAGGGTCCAGAATTGTAAATTCAAATCAAGAAAATAATTTTCTAGATTAATTTAACAATTTCTCCATGCATCCTCGGTTCTATCAAGCGAGCTATGCAAGTTCGTATAGAAAAATGCAAAGGAATGATTCAAACCTATTGGCTATCTCAAATAACTAATAAATTGCCTAAGAAAGCATTAAAAAACAATGGTTTAAACAAGAAAACATGGATGAACATAAAAATATGGCAGAATTGAACAAGTACCAGCAAGCTCAACCAAATGAAAAGGTCAATACAATCCAACTGCATCCCAAGAATCCAATGAAAAGAAGTTTAAGCTAGCATAATAGAAGAATACAAAGCAAAACCAATTAAGAAATACATCCTAATCAGTCTAGGAATCAAAGGAACAAAGAAATATGAAAGAAAAACGAGCTGAATATAGAGAAAATCGTAAAATCTAACATAACGGCGGACTAAACTGAAGCCCTATATTTATAATAAACGTCGTAGCGTCGAGATGCTAAGGATCAGCGTCTCGACGCTACGGACTTTTCATTCCGTTTCGTAATCGCGTCAGTGTTGAGACGCCAGGGTCAGTGTCGAGACGCTGATCATTCCTCTAACCTTGCTTCCTTTTTTCTCTGTTTTGTCTCGGTCTTTCTCGATATGAGGCTTCAACCTTTGACTCTAGGTGCAATTCTTCAGGCCCGCTTCAATCCACTTGGGTCTTTTCACCTTCTCGTCGTCCAAGAACTTCAAGATTACTCCAAAACTCCCTAATTGGCCTGAATTAACACCAAATCGTGTGGTTGGTTCCCAATGCAACCTATGCTCAAAGTACATGAAATCAAGACAATTAAAGCATAAAATTCTTCTAACAAGCTTAGATTAGAGGTAATAAAATAGCACGAATCAGGTGCTATCACAAGGATATCCCATGCAATGAGTTTGAATAAGACCGGACCACGAAATAGTAAACTACTAGATGTAACACTGTTGACTAGTTAGGTTTCTATTTCAATAGGATGACCTAGGTAACTCAATCTTAATCCCAAGTGTGTCATGAACTCATTCTCATGAGGGATTGTCCTTTGATTTGTATGTGTGAGAGTGACCAGTACGCCGACTCAATAAGCCTACCATTTTGGGGACAAGATCGAGTGGGGGGCTGGGGACATGACAACACAAGATGGAATTCACTACTTCCCGCTTCTAGGAGAAGTAGATGAGTGTTCCCTTAAGTGGTGACTCCGAGTCTTGTATAAAGGGATCCCTCTCTCTCACTGGTCCGAGAGGGACTTTCTGTTTACTGGTTGGGCCATAAACAAATTGTTCATTAAAGGAGCACTGGTACTTAAGGAGACAAATGGAACATAGGGGTAAAACGGTAATTTGACCAGCTGTAGTTACGAACACTTGTGAAGGATTGACTTACCGGTATTGGTCTATATCTGTGGACACAGAAACATTCTACAGTGAGAAGAGTGCATCTGTGGGTCTTTAATTTAGTGGGAGTGACCCACAATTAATGAATATTGGTTAACCTGATTAATGAGTTTAGTCAGTTAACCACATCATTGGAGCTTCTGATTTGTAGGTCCATTAGGTCCCCCTGCTAGCTCGTAAAGAGTAATTAGGAACAATTAATCTTGAAAGGAATTTGAATAGTTCAAGTTCATAGTGGGAATCAAGTTAATTGTATGAGATACAATTAATATATATGTATGGTGATACATTATAATATAAAGTTTAATTTGAGATTAAACTTTATGAATTGAGAGAATAATATATTTGAAATAGTTCAAATATGTAACGCCCCAAGTTTTCCAACGTCTAGCCTAGAGACGCTACTACAACTCTAAACCCTTAACCACGAAACTGAACCACTATAAACCGAATGTATCGAAAATTTCGGCAGCATAACGGCGTAAAATGGCCTGAACCAAAATTGTTCAAACACTTGATAAGCAACACAGAACACTTCTAAACATTCAACCCAACTCCACCAAACTACATTTAAGATTCACAACCTAACTTCACTATACAAGTCAGGCCCCGTAGCAACATGCATTAAACTAGTCCATGCAACAGAACACATTTCTTATTCAACTTTTATTCTTTAAATGAAGAAACAATAGAACCAAACCTTAAATTCCAAAACATAAACATCTCAGGTGAGTCTCTCAGCATATTAAAACTACAATATAACCAAACCAATCCAAACTATCCTACCAAAACATAGGAAACAAATTAAAACCATGACATCCTAAGCATCTTCCTCGTAGCTCTCCTCCACATCACCAAGGTCCAGCTCATCAACCAAACCTGCAACATCTAAAATGTTGGGGGGAAAGATGGGAAAGGGGTACCAGTACAACCGTGGTATTGGTAAGCAACTCACACTTACCAAGTCACACACAACAACCAATACAATCAACATACTTTTCACACGCATCCAACATGCTTATACAACCATAAACACTCAACATGCTTTCAAGCCATAATCTATCATCATGCTCAAAACGGTAAACAACCATGCAAATGCATCTCACACTATGCAACGCACATGATTTCTGCGTCATGCTCCGCAACTAAATGATTTCCGCATCATACTCCACAATTTACATGATTTTCGCGTCATGCTCCGCTAATACATGATTTCCGCGTCATGCTCCGCAATTTACATGATTTCCGCGTCATGCTCTGCACCTACCTCGCATGAATTCCGCATCATGTGTTGCACCACTCTTACGTGATTTCCGCGTCATGCTCCGCTATACATGAATTACACGCCATGTGCTGCGCCTCACACCCGACTCATGCTACACATCCCCATGCAACATGCTAACCAGACTCATCATGCTTAACTCAACATTCACCATGCTTAAGACAAACACTCATCATGCTTAAACACCTTAAGCATACACATCTCAAACAACGCAGTAAATACGATTCATGCTTAGCACAACCATTTCAGCGTTCACAACACAACAGTGCATACATAGCAATTCATATTTAGCACAAATATAAGTAAAACAGGTAAACAAACAAGCATACTTCATGCAGTCAAATAAACTTAGTAAGTAGAAACTACTTACCCAAAGCACTCTTAAACTAAACCAACGCTTGCTGGAAATGGCACAATCTCGCTCCAAAATGAACTTCCAGCTACAATAAAACTACTAGCTATTAAAGAAGGTCTAAACTAGAGAATAACACCCTAAAATATGATGTTAAGGCAAAACTTAATAACCAATATCGGTTTAATTCCTAGTTGGACAACATCTAAACATAACCCAAATTGAAAACCCAAAGCCATTAGACCATGGGAAACCACGTCCAAGGCGTTACGAGCAGTGGGTATTTGCTGGATGTCGAAATTAAGGCTATATAGCCACTGGACAGCAAGCAACGACCACCTATTTTCACATTCTAGGAACCTCTAAGGGTTGGGAAAAACTTTAAAGCCCTAAACGACTAATGGGTAACGATACTAAATGATTTTTAAACCCAAAACAACAAGTAACTGACTCAAGAACGACATTCTACGAACTCCTAAAGCTTGGGCAATGCGTCTAAGGCCTAGATAATTAACGAGACTTGACTTAACATGATTTTTAAGTTATGGACAACAACATAAACTCATTGATTCATGCTTTAAGAACCTAAACAACTAATGGACTATAATCCTTAATGCTATAGAACAAAGGACAACAAGGAAACTTACCCAAACAGACCCGTTTTCACGCTAGACGGGTTATTCTAACCTCGAACAGCATGTTAGAACGCTCCTTGGGTTGTGGGTGATCGAACTTAAGTGATTCAAACTCAATCGAACACTTAGACGGCGCTGCAGAACAGAAATTCACCATTAACATAAAATTCCAACACCTAAAAGACTTTGGCATTCTAATATAAGCTCTAACCAAGAATGGGTAAATCAATCTAAACAGCATCCAAGCACGGGTAAAGATTAAACTCACCGAACTGGGGGATCCGAGGCCAACAGACTCGCTGGACAACAGCTAATTAGACCTTAAATCCTGAAATACGGAGTCCATAACGAGTGCGTACTTGCTTAAACTTGAAATAAGGTCTAAAGGAGCATGGGAAAGGGCTTAGACTTACCGAAAACGCCAAACGACACCGAAGACACTGCTGGACAGAGGTGAAAACGCGAGGAACTGAGGCTTCGAGCTGCTACGACGCGAGATCTAACGAATTTAACCAAAGAACACTTAGATCGGGCTTAAAACGACCAAGAACAACGGAAAAAGAGCTTACCCACGATTTTTTTCTTCTATTCAACGCCAACACCCACGAGGAAGGAGACTCGCGAAGAGAAAGAGAAGAATGTGGCGGCTAAAGCACGACGGCAGCGCGACACTACTCACGGAAGACGACGACGTGGCTCAACGAATGGCGGCAGCGACACGGCTTGGGCTGGACGGAGAGAGAGAGAGAGATCACGAAGATGAAGAGAGCGAGAACTCACGCGGAGAGAGAGAGACCGTGAAGGAGACGATGGCGCGACCCAGATGGCAACGACGGCGTGACGAGGACACCTGCGACTGAACGGAGACGACGATGGCGCGAGGGCTGGGCTGTGCTGCGGCTGAAGCTTGATGACGTGTTTACCTCAAGCGTACAGGTCGTCACAAGTAATATAGTGATTTTGAGTATCGAGTATCGTCTCAACAGGGATTGGATTTATTCAAATAATTACCATGAATACTCTTGCTTAGCTTTATTTAGAGAACCAAATCTAATGCTGAAAAGAATAACAAAAAGCTAATCTAGAAAGCAAAAGATAAATGGAGACACAATTTGGAGGGATAATTCCAGAGTCATGATTTCATTAATTGGACCTTTAATCGCTTAATCAATTCACTAACTTAGATTAATTAATCATTCTATTCATAAGTCTAGAAGCCTAATTTCAAGGACTCTCCTGTCGGTTTCCTCATATTCTCATGCCTTTTAATAAAGAATCTCCTTTCGGTTTCCTCTTTATTTACTTAGCATGGCATTATGACCCTTCAATACAACCTCTAACGCTATTTATCTTATCCCGTGTCACTCGGGTAAATAAACGTTAGTCATGCATTCAGTTCTAGTCTAAGCTTCTCTCCGTCAAGTTTCCACTTAGTAACGATTCATTTAATCAGTGATCAGTTGATTAAAAGCATAAAGGAAAAAATGCACAAATGAATGATAATGATAATCAAACCAAATTAATTCATTAATCAAGCAAAGGTTCAACAGATTAAATCAAACTCATAGAATTTAGGAATTAACTACTCATAATCACTAAAATCCAATAATTCCTAATCACAACAATTCTAGGAACTAAAACATAAAGGAAAAGGGAAGAGGAATGCTCATAAAAGTGTCGATCTCCTCGATCCCGAGTTCCAAAGATCTTCAACAAAGCTCCAAAACTCTCCCAAAAACCCCCAATTTTAGTGTGGACTCTAGAATGGGGTGAAAACCCACAATTGGCTCCCTTAATCCGAATGCAAATAACCCTATTTATAGTTGTTCAGCAGACGTAGCGTTGCGACGCTATGACGTCATCTTAGCTTGGGCGGCAAGAATAGGACAGCATTGAGACGCTAGGGGACAGCGTCGAAATTTCGGGCCTCCTTCATTTCCTTTGGCCCAAATGCTTCATGTAATGGATCTTGGGCTCTTTTCTTGACCCAATTTGATAATTAAGACTTGAAATTCATGAATTTGGGCTTTTAACTCATTCTTCTTGGGCTTTTGGACTTGGATCAACAAAGGACTTCTCCAAATTGCTCCAAAAGCCTCCAAAATCATCCAAAATCTCTCAAAATTCAGGTTTTGCTTCCTTGGCTTGGTTTTCTGAAATTTAAACATAAAATAGCATCAAAGCACACAATTCAAGCACAAAACTTGCTAAAAATAATAGGAAATTGATAGCATTTCTGCATGCTATCAAAGCTCACGGTTGAAAGGGGGGTCTCACGGCAAGAGGGAAAGAGATGGAGAAAGAGAGAGCTTTAGGGCTTGCTTTTCTTTCTTTTTTTTTTTTTTTCTTTTCCTTGAATAAGTCAAGGTCCAAAAATAAACCCCAAGAATAGCTATTCCTTAACCAATGCTGAGTTCAACCAACGAGCTTTAGGGAAGGAGATTTAAATTTATATAACGCTTAATTTCCCCAACACCTTAGTATTTAATTAAAGTTCCCACAATACAAGCCAAATAATAATTTTCATTTAACTAGACTATATGTATGGAACTTAAACATTCCAAAATGCATGGAGCGTCACAAAATATATGACTAATTAAATATATGATATTTAATTAGTAAATAATTTAATTAATTATGAATTAGTTAATTATTCAATTTAGTTTTATTAAATGTGATTTAATTGAAACTATAATATATGATAGATAAATTAGAATATGATTCTAATATGTAATTAATTAAGTATGGTTGATATTTAATTAATTAATTGATGAATTTAATTTAGTTAAATGTGATTTAATTAAATTAAATCTATACATTAATTTAATTTGAATTGGATTCATATTAAAACTATAGGTTATAAGAGAGATGCACAATTGAATATGATTCAAATGTTTGATCAATTAAATATGTTGATCAAAGAATTAATTAATTGTATAGTTTAATTAATTTAGTTAAATGCGATTTCATTAATTTTAATTAAAACTATGTATTATGTGAGAGCAATGCATTTAAATATGATTTAAATGCACATATGCTTAATTGATTAGCATTTAATTAATTAATTGAATTAATTTTAATAAATTAAATTGGTTCTATGATAACTAATTAAAGCCTCGCGTAAGAGGGGTCATTGATTGATCCCTCATTCTATCCCTGACATAGATATATTTTTCACTCAACATTCTCTCGTTTTCTCTCAACGAAATAGGACAGAGAAGAAAATCTCTTCTCTGTGTTTCTCATCCCCTTCAAGATCAGGGAGTCCCACCACTCCGTTCCTGATCTCAGAGATATAGTGGGGTAACCTTGTGGTGGAGTTCAAGGTTGGTGATTTCATTTTTGGTCCCTGCAATCAAGAAGGTGTTCTTGATCTTCCAGAGACGTCAACAACGGTAAGCTTCTCATCCCTTATAGATTATGTAATGACCTGACTCCCTACAAGAGTCTATCTGGGACCGTTACTACATGCATGCTTTGGAGGCCTTTTTAAATAAAAACATTTTATAACATAAACACCAATTTAAGTAAAAACTTCAAAGTAAAACTTTTATTCAGGATCCCTGATTTTAAAGGTTTAAAATATTCTTAAATAATTTCCAAACTATAAACATACATGGCCTCTAAAAAATTTCTCAAACAAGTTTACAAATCGAAATAAAGTAAAACAAAGTTCTTAAAGCGGAAGAAAATATGAAGTTCATAAGCCATCCCATGGTTGCCTAACGGTTCTCATCAATCGTCTTTCACCTGCCCTTGCCTTTACCTGAAAGAAAACATTTTAGAAAAGAATGAGTATTTAAAATACTCAGTAAGTGACCCTACTGCTGAGGTTGGGTCACGCTTATTGTAACGCCCCACATTTCAGAATGAAGTTGTTCTGGAGTAATTGGACCTATTTGCTAAAGTTCTAATTTGGAAATTTAGAAATTTCAGATTTCTGTGCAACAAATTAAATTTCTGTAGTTTGGAAAAGAGATTTTTATTAAATCTTTGATTTCCAAGATTCTAGAATTAATTTAGATACCGTCTCCAATTCAAAGAGAATCTCTCAAATCTTTTTTCAATTAGAATTTCTAAAATCATTTAGAAATTTAATTTGGGTTTAATATTGGGAGAAAGGATTAAAATTAGGGATTGAGAAGCCCCAAGTATTTTCCCTTTTGTTTAATTAGGCATTTCTTATTTGGTGGATTAAAAGTAATAAAAGAAAAGGGAAAGAAAAATAGAAAATAGTTGGAGCCCTAGCCTCATCATCTTCTCCTTCTTCCTCTTTACGCCGTTCAACTTACCCCCCCTCGGTCTTCTTCTTCGGCTGGCAGCAAATCCACACAACAACCCGATCTCACTCTCTTTTTCCGTTTGCGTGTGTTCGGCAGCCCAACGTTAGCAACCCCTCGCCGTTGTCTCCTCCATTCTCGGCCTCCTTCTTCGACGACGTGTATCTTCCTCTCATTTTCTTCATCCGCGCGCACAGCAGGAGTCTGTCAACCTTCTTCCCTATTTCGCGCAGCCACCGTCCAAGCAGTTCTTCTTGTTTCCAGCCGCGAGACGCCACAATCACGGGCAACTCTGCTGACGAGCTTCTCCGGCGCAGTCTTGGCCAACGACGATAAGAAAACCCACGCGTTTGTTCTTCTTTTCTGGTGAGTTTCGTCCTCTTTGAAGCTTCCTATCGTGATTCAGTCGTTCACTCGTTCCGTTGTGCAACATACATCTTGACCCACACGAGTTTGGCAAGGAAACACATCGAGTTTGCATTTTCTAACCACACCTGCGCACGATTTGAACTTCAAGCAAGCTTCAGTCTCGATTTTCCTTCTTTTCGGTAAGATTTACCACTTATCCATTCGTGTTCGACCCTAGAATTGAGTTAGCCACTCCCTTATAATGTCGATCGTGTAGGTTTAAGCTCCTACAAACACCCACCAACAAGTGATTGGGTTGTTGGGTAAGTTGCAGTTAAGTGACAGCAAGACTAAGGCTCTTTCGGACTCGAGTATGTGTTTTAAAGGAGTCTCTAAGCCTTGGGCACTCTTCCTTTTAGGTTCAGTTTGACTTTGGAGCGTTCCAAGTATGTTTCTAGCCATGGATCTCCATGATACCTAAGCTCTAGTGAGTTTGGAGTGTTCAAATTGGTAAGTGGAATTCTATCTGTTGAGTCTGTTTGCTTGTGTGCTAGCATGTTGTGTGTTTTATTCGTTTAATCTCGATATGTTGGATATATGTATATGTTATGTGATGACGAGTTTGAGCATGTTGATATGATATATCGAACTGTTGGACTGATATATGTTGAGTTGTTGTGATGCAGTCTGACTGTGACAAGCATGTTCTTATCTTGTTGTGATTGGTCATAAAACATGATTTTAATGTTATGAGCATGTATTGTACGTTTGGTTATTGCATGGACTAAAAGCATGACATAAGCTAGAAGAGCATGTTTAGGTTGTGCATTGTGGGCTGTGAGCCTGTCTAGTGAGATTGTGAGGTCAGAGAGCCTTGTGTGATTAAAGAGGAAAGTTAGGTGCATACCAAGTGCCTCGGGTAAAAATGGTCGAGGGGTGGTATGTCACCAATGGATTAAGAGGAGCATCGGGTGTCTTGGGTAATATGGCCAAGGGGCGATGTGATGAGTCTATATGTTGTGAAAATCATCGGGTGCCTTGGGTAATATGGCCAAGGGGCGATGCACAGTTCAAGGCCTTGGGTAATATGGTCAAGGGTCGAACGCTGAGCGCCGTAGAGAAAAGTCGAGGCCCTGGGTAATATGGTCAGGGGTGGGTCAGCGTGACTCGAAGGAGTCAGTCTCAGAGAGCTTTGTGAGGGCTATGAGTGTTGAGCGTGCTTGTGGAGCTTGAGAGAAAATCGAGTATGCATGGCATGGTGCGGAAATTCATGTGTTAGGTGCATGGTTGTTGCACGACTGCATTAGTTGAGTATGTTTTATTGTGTTGATTGTCTGTCTTGTATTTGAGGCATTAGATTGTGGTTGAAAAGCATGATAATTGTCTTGTATATGTATGTTGTTTGATGGCTCTTCAGGTGTGAGCCACTTACTCAGTACCGTGGTTTTGTACTGACCCACCACCAGGTTTTGCAGGTTATGAGATCATATCCGGACTTGGTGATGAGGAAGAGGCTTGAAGGAAAAGACCATTAGTTATCTAGTTATGCTAATTCATTTTTTGTGTTTAAAGTTTTAGATGGATTTTATTAAACCGATATAGTCATTGCTTAACTCGTTTGTAAGTCAATACAGTTATTGCTTAACCCGTTTGGCAGTTGTAATAGACTTAAGTTGTGGTTTCTTTTATTTAGGGCGTGTTGGCCTTATTAAATGCACTTGTTACGAGATCTGACTCGTATTATATTCACTTGAGAATTGGAGTTAGTGATCTTATTTTATTATGTTTGGGATGTTGACAAGCGAAGTTGAAGTTGTGATCTGGATTAGAAGTGTTTTTCTTGTTTTCAAGTGTTTAAAATTTTTGGTTAGCTATAGTTTCGTCGTTATGCTGCCGAAATTTCGGGGCATTAGGTTGGCACAAGAATAACTGTTTAGTAACGTTTCCTTAAGTTAGGCCAAATTTGTGGGGCGTTACACTTATGCACGTTTCTAAAATCAACAACAAACATATTATGGTGGCTCTAAATTTTATCTTAAACTTATTAATTATGGGATATACATCAATTTCATGCATATCCTGGAAACATCAATTTCATGTGTCGCCTATGGAGGGACGTCAATTTCACGAACCTCGACTCAGGTACATCAATTTCATGTCCCTAAGTGTAACGTCCGTAATTTAAGGAAAATTTCAAATTTCATTAGTTTTGGAGTAGTTTGGTTTAAGTTGTGCAAATTTGGAGTTGGAGGGAAATTTAAAAGATTTCAAAATTTGTGAAATTTTAAAATTAGGGCTAGAATGGCATTTTCGTAATTAAATGGTCTTTGAAGCCAAGCAAACCCGAAGCCATCCTTTTTATTTAAGCCGCACGTAGCCCGAGGAGGAGCCAAATTCAGCCATCTTCTTCTCCATTCTCACGTGTATCAGCCGCCTACCCCTCCCCCTTTTTCGATTTCTTCTTCTTCTTTTTCCAGCCGCAAACACAATTGGCAGCAAACCGTCTCCGACGATAGCACGCAACGGCGGCGGCGGTAGCAGACCAGTCCTTGCGGCGTCTCCGGCGAGTAGTCCCAGTCACGGTGCGGTGGTTCGCGGTGGCGATTCTTCACGGATCTGTGCGCGACGACCTCCACCACTCCAACCAGTCCTCGCGGCGTTTACCAGTGATAAGGGTAAAAAATATACCTATTTTACCCTTATATTTAGCCCATTTCTTGGCCAAAGTTGTATGTTGTGATCAATTTACTGTTTCCGAGCTCAAAATATGCTTAGATTGATAAATTAGGGTGTTGAGAATCACTTTATCAAATTTAACTCATTTGTGCTTAAAAAGACTTGATTTTAAGAGAATTTGACTTTTGCTGCTGTGTAGAAAAACAGAGAAAAAGCTGGAATTCCCTAGAAATGCGACCGCATTTCTGAGAAGTCAAAAATGAGATGCGACTGCATTTCTGGAAAAGCAGAGGCCGTTTCGAGTCACACGCGGGTCGTTGTTGACGAGTCTTCTTCGCACCTAACCGGTTGTTTTGACCCCGAAACTGACTGGGCAACCTTCCAGCACCTATTTCACAACTCCTCAACCACTTTCTACACTATATAAGCTCGAGATTCGAAGTCAAATTCAAGCAGAACTCACTTGGAAGAAAAGGGCGGTGACAGAACCCTGGCTCGACGCCAATGAGTAGGGATGCCCGAGGTCATTCTTAGATGACCAAATTCTAACCCGAGAGAGAGTTAGACATCAAACCTTATGGTTTGTAGAGAGTTTCACCCATTCCCACCTTGTAAAAGTGAGAGAGTGGAGTGTTTTGGCGAACTCTAGAAGGATTGAGTAAACAAAAAACCCATAATATTTAGCTATCTCCTTTATTTCCAGCTCTTGAATCTTTTCATTACTTTGTATTCTTTACATTATTATTTCAATGAAAATGTGTTCATTTGCTTTTTATCCCATCATGAGTAGCTAAATCCCGTTGAGGGGTTCAATGTGGTGAATTCCCTTATGGTTTAATGGCTTGAAAGTGTATTATTTGCTTAAGTTGTGTTTAATGCATGTCATTCTTTATTGATTATCACTCTAACCTTGCTGTGTTTAATTTGATCACTTAGACTTTGCATGCTATGTGAGTTTGATCTCGAAAGGGACAAACGATATCGGTTCTCATAAAGGTGATATAGGAGAAAAAGCTCAAAAGAGATTGTTCGACGATATAGGGCAAGCTGCCTAAGGCACCCTATATCGACTATAGGGTTATAGGTTGCATTCGTGAATTATCTATGTCAGAGTCGAGTCCCAGAAATGGGCATAACGGTACTCGCTTAGCCTTCTAACGGTTTTTGGAAACAAGGGCCAAATAGAAGTTAAATCTGACCCAATGCATTGAATACACTTAAGTTAGATATTGCATAAGTATGGTTGTTACCTTAGGGATGAATCCATGTTGAATACCTCGTTTTATCTTATTGTTATTCTTTATTATTTTATTGCTTGTTTTGTTTATCTTTTCAAAAACCCAATCAATCAACTTATTTTCTTTGGTTACCTTTTCGAAAGCAATCATTTGAGCAGTTCCTTCATCAAATATGAATTTCCAATTTAGTCCTCGTGGGATCGATACCCTTGGAATACTTTCTAAGGTTTTTTATTACTACGTGCGACAGTGTATACTTGCACTTAAGTGTTAGTTGAATTATTCTTTCTTATTTCACTTATCATCTTATCTCACATCCATCTATTCAGCTGACCACGCACCAACCGGCGTGTGTGACGGCTGTGGGCGGCGCTTCAACAGCAATTTCAGTCCGTCTTGTGCAGTAGGCCGTGAGCAAGGAGTTCGTGCAGCGTGGGTCTCGGTCCGTGGGTGTTTTCCGATGAGGTCTGGGAGTTGCAGCAACGTGTGGGTCGTGACAGCGGCGGTAGGCTTCTTTCTCCGGCGTTTTTGCAGCAGTTTTTGGTGGTTTATGATTGTCTAGCAGCCGTCTTTGCGTTTTCTGGCGACGACCCCAACAAATAGCAGTTATACGTGGCTATTTTTGGTGTTTTCGAGCATTTTAATCCTGGTGTGTTTGGTTTAACTTTTCAAGTGTTTAATTTTGAAAAAAAAATCATTTTGAAAAAATTTCTAGTGTTTGGCAACCACTAAGAATGACTTATTAGAAAATGAGATTGAGAAATAAACCATTTTGAGAGAAATACTTGAAACCAACTTTTCTAAAAAGAGTTTTTAAGTATACAATAACCTGTGTATAAAAACACTTGTGAGGAAATGTAACCAAACATATGAGTGTTTAAATTCTAAATAATTTTTATACAAAATGTTTTTTAAAAAGTGCATTCTTAAAAAACATTTAATTTAAAATGTATTCCATATGGACCCTCCGCTTCTAAAGCATAATTAATTTTCCATGCAACTTTGAAAGTGTTGCACATTACCTCAGACGAAAGAAAGCGGTTTGACAATAGCTTGCTAATGATCAAACAACAGCCCGAAGTCGTCATGTTCTTTCCATTGCACCAAACCTCGTCCTCATCATTGGTCAGATTAAGGGTCCGTTTGGAATACATTTTAATTTAAATGTTTTTCAAGAATGCATTTTTTAAAAAACATTTTGTATAAAAATTGTTTAGAATTTAAACACTCATATGTTTGGTTGCATTTCCTCATATGTGTTTTTATACACAAGTTACTGTATACTAAACACTCTTTTTAAAAAAGTTGGTTTCAAGTGTTTCTCTCAAAATGGTTTATTTATCAATCTCATTTTCTATTAAGTCATTTTTAGTGGTTGCCAAACACTAGAATTTTTTTTTAAAATGATTTTTTTTTTTCAAAATTAAACACTTGGAAAGTTAAACCAAACACACCCATAGTTTTGTCCAATCCTCCATCAGATAAATTGGATCCATGTTGAAAATCACCAGAATACATACAAAATTCTAATGTAGAAGCTATCCAACATAGGGAGCCCCTAAATAAACACTCAAAGATTGAAGATCTCTCCCACCTATAGAAAAATAAAAATGTAGCAGAAGTCATCGAGAGAAATCAAAATTATTACAATTTTAAAGTTGACGGTGTTTTTCATGTGGATTATATTTATATATTATCAAAATAATTTTTTTTAGAGAAATAATATCGATTTGTGATATATTTTCTTTTAAAAGAAAATATTGGATGATCATAGTTGAAAGTTTTACTTCAAATTTCAATTGAAAACAAAATTCATCTTTATACAATTTGAACAAAGTTTATTTTATATGTAAATAAAAAAATATATAAAAATAGTTAATTTCATAACAAAAATTTATTAGTTAATGAATGCACTAATTTATTTTAACTATAAAATAAAAAAATGAGAAATAACGAAAGTTGATGAAAGAAAATATACGTAAAAGAAAAATGAAGGATAATATAAATGTCAATAGTGTTACAAATACACTATAAATGTAATTATAGATATCCATTTTTAGGGCATTCAACCCCACCATTTTAGGGCACTCCCCATGACTCTCCTTAACTTTAGGCTCAAGACTCTCTCTCCCTCCTATTTTAGGTCTTTTAAGATTGTAACCATAGGGATGTGTATGAAGGGTTAACAGAACAACAACATCAATTGAATGCAATTCATTTGCTCTCTCTCAATTCCTCTCTTTTAGTGTTAATGTTCTTGTTATTATTCTTCACGTTTTATAAAACGCTATCAGCACAAGTCTCTACCATTTTTTTGTTTAGTTGAAGGTAGGGTTCCTTTTAATTTGCATTATTAGTTGCACTTGTCTTCGATACGTTTCACATATACAATGTATATGTATTATATATACATCGTATATACACTGTATATTGAACGTTGACAACATATGTTTTATGCAAGATTAACATGTTCTTTATTATTGTGCATACTATATGAGATAATTAAGTATCGTATTTATGTATAATGATATTAACATTTGAATCATTTTTATTGTTCATGATTTTATATTTGTCAATGATATTTATGATATTTGCATTATCCAAATAATTGAGATGCTAATAGTATGTCCATATCCTTATTACTTCTGTAATAATCTAGAATAATGTTTAATTCATATTCAATGAACATGATGCACATATATACACTGTATATATCTCAATTTTAAATCATGTGCATCTTCTGAACTTTCTCACTTTGCTACTGTATATTGATCTCGTTAGTTTATATATTTTTTTGTTCGGTATAATTTTCACATGATCCTGTGTATATTTTATATCATGTGCATTTAATATATATACAGAGTATTTGATATACTGTCACAACTTTATATACAGAACATGTTATATATACTATTATATATCTTATACAAATATTGCAACATGTTGTTTGAATAATTTTGTTTATGTTGATTAACTTTTGAAATTCATAATAGACACATGCATTAGTTCAAATTTTCCTATGACAAAGTTTGCAAGACTTGTATAGTAGTTATTTGCTCTTCCTAAAGTAAAAATTGATGTTATGCACACGAACTTGCATAAAAATGCTCATTTTGATTTAATGCACCTGAAGTTGCATCATTTCAAATCAAGAATTGCTCATGATTAAATACACCTGTAGTTGCACAAGTTTAAATTAAGAAATCCTCACTTTAATTAAATGCACTTGTAGTTGCATAATGTTAATCATTAAGTGATTTTAAACAAGTGAGCATATGTTAGGAATGATGTTGTTTATCTTTCTTTTCAATTATAGAATATGCTCCTGTAGTAGCAATATTGAGAAAGAAAGTTTTTAAATATTGTGATGAGCAAACATCATGTCTTCTTGAGATTAAAGCAATCAAATGAGTATTTTGAATCTCGACCAATTATTTTAAGATCATTCCCTGAAGTGAATATGGTAATATCAATTAATAATGGTCAATGTCGAGATCATGATCAATAATAAAGGAAGAAGCAATTACTCATCTAGTAGTCATCACGGACCATTTGGAAAACCACACATATATGGTTACTAAAAGAAAAGTTTCATATTTTAGATATGATTTAAAAGATGCATTAGTTTTGCATCTGTTGTACGAAAATGAGAACCATGTGTGGAAGCAAACTTTGCAATCTCCTGAAGAGATGATTAATCAGGAAATATGAAATAAATGTTGTAAATCTCATTAAATCTCCTGAAGAGAAAATGAATATCATTAAATGAGCAACAAATGTTATATTAAATTATGTGAATATCCTTTTATTTAATGTTTATTTATTAAGTTCCATTTTTATATTTAATTTCTTATTCTGGGGCTCACTATGTGTTGTTTTTATTTTACTGAAGAAACATGAATATTTCACATATTTTGGTTGACTCCAAGATGAACAATGAAGATTTATGCTTGGCAGATAGCGCAACAACACACACTATCCTGAAAAGTAGAAAATATTTTTCAGAATTGACAATGCTAGAAGCAAAAGTCAATACAATATCCGGTCCTGCAGACTTGATTGAAGGTTTTCGAAAAGCAAATATTATTTTGCCTAGAGAAACAAAATTTACAATTGATAATGTTTTGTTCTCTAGTAAATCAAAAAGAAACCTACTGAGTTTTAAAGATATACGTGTTAATGGTTATCATATGGAGATTGATAAGAAGAATAATATAGAGTATCTTTATATTATATCTACTGTCTCACATGAAAAACGTATATTAGAAATGTTGCCTGCCTTTTCTTCTGGATTATATTACACACATATTCGTGTTATTGAAACATATACAATAATGAACCTGAAGTTCAATGATCCAGATATATTTTCTGTTTGACATGATCGATTGGGTCATCCTGGGTCAATAATGATGAGAAAGATTATTGAAAACTTTCATGGATATCCATTGAAGAACCATAAGATTCTTCAATGTAATGAATTGTCATGTGCTGCTTGCTCTCAAGGAAAATTAATTATTAGACCCTCACCATCTAAAATTGGGATAGAATCCCCCGCATTTTTAGAGCGAATTCAGGGTGATATATGCGGACCTATAAATCCACCAAGTGGACCATTTAGATATTTTATGGTTCTAATTGATGCATCCAGTAGATGGTCACATGTGTGTTTATTATCAAGTCGAAACCTTGCATTTGCAAGATTACTTGCTCAAATAATTAAGTTAAGAGCACAATTTCCTGATTATGTAATTACGAAAATTCGTCTTGATAATTCTGGTGAGTTTACATCCCAATCATTTAATAATTATTGTATGTGAATTGGAATAAGTGTTGAACATTTTGTAGCTCATGTTCATACACAAAATGGTCTAGCTGAATCATTTATAAAACGTCTGCAACTAATTGCTAGACCGATGCTTATGAGAGCAATACTTCCAATATCTGTATGGGGTCATGCAATTTTACATGTTGCATCGCTTATACGCATTAGGCCAGTAGCCTATCATAAATACTATCCAATATAATTAGCTTATGACCAGCAGCCAAATCTATCTCACTTACGAACTTTTGGAAGTGCAGTATATGTTCCAATTGCTCCACCAAAACGTACTAAGATGAGTCCTGAAAGGAGGCTAGGAATATATGTTGGATTTGATTCCCCATCAATTATTAAATATCTTGAACCTCTGACGGGTGATATATTTACTGCACGATTTGCTGATTGTCATTTTAATGAGACGAATTTTTCAACATTAGGGGGAGAGATTAAGAAGTTGGAAAATGAAATTACATGGAATGCATCGTCATTGTCTCATTTAGATCCCCATACAAATCAATGTGAACTAGAAGTTCAAAAGATAATTCATTTGCAAAATATTGCAAATCAAATGCTAGATGCATTTACAGATGCTAAGAAAGTGACCAAGTCACATATACCAGCTGCAAATACACCATCGAAAATTGATATCCCGACACAACAAGTTATCATAACTAATGATTCTGCCACACGCCAGAAGCATGGTAGACCAATGGGTTCCAAAGATAAAAATCTTCGAAAAAGAAAAGTAGTCAATAACCAAAATGACTTAATTGATAATGTGGATATTCCAAAAGAAATCCCGAATGTGACTACTCATAAGAATATTGAAGAAGGTGAAATACCTGAGGATAATAATGAAATTTCGATAAATTATATAATGAATGGAAAAAGATAGAATTGAAACAATATAGTTGTTGATAACATTTTTGCGTATAATGTTGCTTATGACATCATTTCTGAAAATGATGATTATGAACCAAAATCTGTCGAAGAATGTCGACATAGAAAGGATTGGCTTAAGTGGAAAGAAGCAATCCAGACAGAATTAAACTCACTTTCAAAACGTGAGGTTTTTGGACCAGTAGTCCAGACACCAGAAGATGTCAAGCCTGTGGGATACAAATGGGTATTTGTAAGAAAAAGAAATGAAAAAAATGAGGTCACAAGATATAAAGCGAGACTTGTTACACAAGGATTCTTACAAAGGCCTGGTATTGATTATGAGGAGACATACTCTCCTGTGGTGGATGCAATAACATTGAGATATTTAATTGGCCTGACTGTGTATAAAAAGCTTGACATGCATCATATAGATGTAGTTACAACATATTTATATAGATCTCTTGATAATGATATTTATATGAAAATCCCTGAAGGATTAAAGATACGAGAGTCATATAATTCAAATAGTAGAGAATTATATTCGATTAAATTACAGAGATCGTTATATGGGTTAAAACAATCATGACGAATGTGGTATAATCGCCTGAGTGAATATTTATTGAAAGAAGGGTATCAAAATAACCCCATTTGTCCATGTGTTTTTATAAAGAAATCACAGTCAGGATTTGCATTACTGTATACGTTGATGATTTGAATATAATTGGAACTCTGCTTCCAAAGGCAATAGAATATCTTAAGAAGAAATTTGAGATGAAAGATCTCGGAAAAACAAAGTTTTGCCTTGGCTTACAAATTGAGTATTTAGCAGATGGAATATTTATTCATCAATCAACTTATACAGAAAAGATCTTAAAGAGATTTTACCTGGACAAAGCACATCCATTGAACATTTCAATGGTAGTTCGTTCACTCGATGTAAAGAAAGACATCTTTTGACCTCGAGAAGATAATGAAGAACTTCTTGGTCCAGAAGTACCATATCTTAGTGCAATTGGTGCACTTATGTATCTTGCTAATAATACACGACCTGATATAACATTTTCAGTAAATTTATTATCTAGATATAGTTCTTCTCCAACAAAAAGGCATTGGAATGGAGTTAAGCATATCCTCCGTTATCTTTGAGGGACAATTGATATGGGTTTCTTTATTCTAATAAATCAAAGTTTGATCTAGTTGGTTATGCAGATGCAGGTTATTTATCCGACCCACATAAACCTAGATCTCAAACAAGTTATTTATTTACATTTGGAGGAACTGCTATATCGTGGCGATCTATGAAGCAGACAATAACAGCTACTTCCTCAAACCATGCTGAGATCCTGGCGATTCATGAGGCTAGTCGAGAATGTGTATGGCTAAGATCAATGACTCAACACATATGTGAAACATGCGGATTGTCCTCTAACAAAGATTGTCCAACAACATTATATGAAGACAATACAACATGTATAGCCCAAATCAAAGGATGATACATTAAAGGAGAGAGAACGAAGCATATCTCACCAAAGCTCTTCTACACTCATGATCTTGAAGAAAATGGCGATATCACTGTTCAACAAATTTCTTCAAAAGACAACTTGGCAGACTTATTTACGAAGGCATTACCTACTGCAACATTTGAGAAGTTGGTGCACAACATTGGAATGCGACGACTCAGAGATCTCAAATGATGCTTTCATGAGGGGGAGTAAATATACCGCACTCTTTTTCCCTTCGCTATGGTTTTTCCCATTGGGTTTTCCTAGCAAGGTTTTTAATGAGGCAGTTGTTAATGTATATAAATATAATGTACTATTTTTCCTTCACTAGGGTTTTTCCTAGTAAGGTTTTAATGAGGCATATATTTCATCTACAATGGATATCTAAGGGGGAGTGTTACAAATACACTGTAAATGTAATTATAGATATCTATTTTTAGGGCATTCAACCCCACCATTTTAGGGCACTCCCCATGACTCTCCTTAACTTTAGGCTCAAGACTCTCCCTCCCTCCTATTTTAGGTCTTTTAAGGTTGTAACCATCCCTATTGTAATAGTATAAATAGGGATGTGTATGAAGGGTTAAACAGAACAACAACATCAATTGAATGCAATTCATTTACTCTCTCTTCTCCCTACCTTTGTTCTCTCTAATTTCTCTTAATGTTCTTGTTATTGTTCTTCACGTTTTATAACAAATAGTTGATACTCTCCTTATGGGAATAATCTTAGAAATCCAAGTATCAAGAGGGTATCAAAATTTTTTTAGATGTCTTCGCTGTGAGCATCTTAAGATGCTTGGATATATATCAAAATTTTTCTTAAAAGATTCTTTGTCTCCTGTTTGGGTGGAAACAATAATTCAAATACCCAATTCATAAGAATCTTAGATTTCCACCAAACAAATAGAACGATGTTTCTAAAAGATGGAAAATTTATATTGAAGATTCAAACAATAGATCAAAATTGACAAAGTAAATAAATTAAAGGATCATATCATTTTTAAACTACACACGGTGAAGCACAGAACCATGAGAATTTTATATGAAAATAACTTTTTTATAAAATAATTTTTTAATTATAATTTAAAATTATATAGAAACTACGTTTTACATTAAATTTTTTTATTTACAAATATAAAAAATAACCTAAGATTTAATATCTTGTCCATAATATTTTATTATCAAATAACAAAAGTTGTTGTTATTATTATTATTATTATTGGAGGCTTACTAAAAACCCAAACTCGTTGGCAGCAAGAGTAGTAGCAGGAAGGTGGTATTCATACCAGTCATCACTGATGATGGCTCCTTCCAAACGAAGTAGTTCCATTTGCTAGAAAGGCTTTGTCTGGGCACGTGAGCTTATTCATCGAGGCATCCGAGAGCGGGTGGGAAATGGAAGGACTATACGGTTTTTTGAGGACCCATGGATTCCGAAGGAGACTACTTTCAAACCGATGGCAAATCGTAATTCTGTGATATAGGGAGATTGTTTAGTGGCTGATTTTATAACCCATTCATTTGGGTGGGATATGGAAAAATTAAGGGGTGTGGTGACGGAAGAGGATGCGTTGCTGATTCAGTCCATCCCGATTGGAGGACCAAATCATGACGATAGATGGATTTGGCATTATTCACGGAATGGTGAGTACTCTACAAAAAGTGGGTACAAGCTTGAGGTGAGTTCAAAGATTATGGAGGTATCATCGAACTCACACGCTATTTTCCGTTGGTGGAAATATTTATGGAGAATTAAGATTCCATCAAAAATTAAATTGTTTATTTGGAAGGCTTACCATGGGTGTTTGCCAACAAATTTCTACTTGTGGAAACGTGGAATTGATATATCCTACTTATGCAGGATTTGTGGGTGTGATACTGAAAGCATAGATCATGCTTTATGTGGTTGTAAGCATGCAAAAAATTTGTGATTTACTCTTTCCACGAGTTGATGCTGATATTGTAGTTGCTAATAATTTTGCTGATAGAATTCTAAATTTAGCAAAACATCTGAGCAATGAGGATTTTGAGAGAGCTTGTATTTCATTTTGGGCAATCTGGATTGATAGGAATAATTTCCTTGTGGAAAAACCCATTATGGAGTGGTATTGATAACTGCCCAAAAGGTAGTTATTTAGGCCTCATTTCTATATTGATTTGTGTCTTTTGTGCTTAATAGGGTTGGTTTAGATATATATTACATGTTTTAACCCATTTGGAAGAATGGAAGCTTTGGAAATCATTTTGTGCAGAATCTGTTGCTGGGCGACTTGAGGGAGCAAATTCTGTGCTGCAGCAAAACTGGGAGCAGAACTGTTACGTCACAGCTCGTTAGCCAACTTCATGAACCGACTTCTGTTGAATTATTTTCGGGATAAGGGAGCAAGGAGAGCCCTACACGTGTCCATGTTGACCTAATTCAAGCCTCCTATCCTTCTATAAAAGGAAGTAGCCGCCCAAGTCAAGATCATTCCATCTTTGGGAGAAAACATTCCATTCTTGGGAAGTTCCTTCCACCTTTGGGAGCCGGATAGAGGAGAGAGATTTGAGACCACCTAGAAGACCATCATTGCAAGCTGACCGAGGAGATTAACATTTCCTTTTATTATCTTGTAATTATGGACATGCTTACTCAGATTGTAGCGTGCGTTTCCATGCATATTATGAACTAAGTAGCTTAGGCGTTGGTTAGGAACAATGTGATTGCCGTGCTTAACTTTAGTAATATAAATTGATTACTGCATCTTGGTTAATTGTTGTACTTGTTTCTATTTTATGCCCGCCTGGCCAGCCGGTATGAATACCTCTCTCTAGTTTCAGGGATGATTTAGAGAGTGTGTGGCGATTAATCACACTACGATCATTGTGTATTGGTGAACGCCAGTGACTGAGCTAGGGATAGCCAGTTGCCTAGTGCTTGATCGGTCGTACTTCATTGGGGTTGAAACACATTCCAAAAGATCCGGAGTTCCGGGAGGAATCCGCTAATAATACTGCGAGAGTTTGCATGATCAATAATATTGCTAGAGCATCTTTTAAAAAAATTACTGAAGCCTGACCAGCGCCTATTTCTAATCTGTCTGCCTATTTGTTTACTCTTTGTTCTGTCATTTATTTTGCTTCAGCATTATTCTTGTAAAAACCAATCATTTTTACCATCTTTGAAACCATTAAAGAGTTATACAAAATAGATAAAGTGGAAGCTAGTTTAGGCCTTGGATTGATAATACTTATTACTTGCTGCGGACTGTGTATACTTGCACAGTGTTCTAGAGCATTTTTATATCGCATTTTTACTCGCTCTAGGAACCCAACAGGTATGCTCGGGCCGATTGGATTCATAGGTATTGGGAGGAAACTCGAGGGACAAATGTTAAAATGGGTTTAGGTGCTGTGGGGTCATCCCCTAGTCATGTAGAATTGTCTTCAAGACTGAAAGTATTTACAGATGTTGCTGTTCAACCTCATTTTGTGGGGGTTGGAGTTGGGGTGGTCATTGTAGATGGTGATGACAATTTACATGGCGCTATGAAGATGTTTGATCAGAGAGCTCTCTCACCGTTGGCCGCAGAAGTGCAAGCTATTTATTATGCCGTAAGATTAGTCATTCGCTTGCAACTTAAGGAGGTTGACTTATATTCGGATTTGTTAAATGCAATCAGAATGATCAACAAGGATCAGGAAACAGATTCTAAAGTTTATCATTGGGTTTTACAAATCCAAGAAATGTGTCAAGAAGTCCGCTCCATTTCCTTTACCCATATTGGTAGGTCTCTAAATGGAAGGGCAGATGCTTTAGCTAAGGAGGCACGTCAAAGTACTCAATCCATGTTATGGTTATCCAATTTTCCTCAGTGGCTGAAATCAATGGGTCAAAAAGCCCATTGTAAATGTATTATGTATTGTTGTTGCCATTGTTAATGAAAGTATACTTTGAGTTCAAAAAAAAAAACATATATATATATATATTATTATTATCTTTTGAGTACAAACTAAACGAGAGTTAATTAGTATATATTTTTCTTTTAAAAGGAAATATTTTGATGAAATGTATAATTCAATTACTATATATTTATATTTAAAGGGCAATATTTTGATGAAACGTATAATTCAATTTTATTTTTACGCAATTAAATAATAAAGAATTTTATTTTAATAAATCAATTAATAGTATTAAATAATAACAAAAATTAAAACAGAGTAATTAACACATATATATATTAAGTACATCAATATTTGGGATGAGGGGATTCAAACCTCCGACCTTTTGGTTAAGGGTATATACAGATTAAATACTTGTTTAGGGAGGATATTAATAAACTAATCAAAAGTTTGTAATAATTTATATAGAAAAAAAAACTAAAAATGGATTAGTAGAGTAGGTTCTTTTGTGAGAAGAAAATGCATTGATAGAGTAAATGAGAGGCAAAGAAGCAATATCATAAGGTAATTAATTAATTAATTTTATATATATATATATATATATATAAAATTATCCATCTCCATAATTGATGAGAGAGAAAGGTAAAAATTATAAAACAAGAGAGATTATGGACCCACAAATTTGGAAGAAAAAGAAAGTTAAGGTTCTTAAAGGGAATAAGATTCTCCGAAATTTAAGGGAATAACTTATAAATTTAAGATAATTCATTCCATTTAATTTTATCGTTTGATTCTTTTTTTAGTTCAATAATATTTGGAGAAGATTCGAATTCTGATCTCGATCAAGGGTATAAGTACAGGTTCATTATTGCTGAGCTATATTCAATTTGACATTTTTTTTATTCTCGTTAACACCTTAAAAAGAAATAAAAAATTTGATTCCTATAGTTGAAAAGTAAAACTATATCGAACCCTAGTTTGTTTCTTTATAAATAATATCTAAGGTTACATGCTCACACAACTAGTTTCCATTAGATGAAAAGATTTTCGAGAAATTCATATTTAATATATTTATCATAAGTAGATCACTAAAAATGTAGAAGTTTGAGTTAAAAGTAACCCCTTGAACATATTTCAACAAATTAAGGCATCATAATCTTGACCAAAAAGTAAGAGGTTCAAATTCTCACATTCACATATTGTTGAAGTTAAAAAAAAGTTAAAATAGATGGTATATGAAAGATGATATATAAGTTGATCGACCAAATGTTGTTCAACTCAAAAAAAAAAAAAAAAAAAAAAAAAAAAACGAGAACATAAATTATTGGGTTTATAGACAATTTTATTTATTTATTTATTTTAGAACAATGACAGTTCATAGAAATTTTCCTAAATTCGAAGTTTAAGATTTTGTTTGTTAACATTTTTTTTATATATTTTTTTTATTTTGTATTTAAAAATTAAGCTTATGAAAAAGCTATAAAATGTATATATACGTTTCTTGTTTAGCTTTTATTTTTCTTTTTCTAGATTCCTTCAAAATATTAGTTAAATTTTGAAAAATAATAAAGAGATTTTTTAAAACTGAAAATTTCATACCCAAAAGAAAAGAACTCATAATCCAAATATGCAGCAACAGAACAAAGAGAAAGAGCCCACAATTGAAGAATTTTATTTAAAATTCAAAGCTGTATGAAAGTGAAATCATGAACAAAGGAAGTAAAGTCAGATGCTTAACCATTAAAAAAAGGTGGAAGTCAAATGTTGGAAAAGTAAAAGATTTAGAATAAGGATTATTCATGAACAACACGTGGATTTAGTTATAATTTGAAAGTTTTAACAAGTTGAGAGAATATTATAATATGGGGCCACAGAAAAAGGAAAAAAAAAAAGTGGCCCTCTAAATTTTGTAAGGCCACTGTTTCATTTTGGCATAAAGTTAAGGATAAGCAATATGGAAAAAGTAGATGGATAAACTATACACCCTGGATTTTCCTCTTATTTGATTCCATTTTATAGTTTTATCTCAAAAAGGAGAAAAAGAGAAAAAAAAAACCATTTTATAGTACAATGAACCAAAAAAAAGAAGAAAAAGAAGCAGCTAAAATATACAGAAAATTTTTATAAGGCAATATAAATGTTTTATGAATTACAAAGATGGCTAAAAGTCAGAGCCTAGATTTCTACTATTTCATTTCTTTTCAAAATTAACTTGGATATGTCTTTCTGAAAATTGTTTTTCATATTTTTTGTTTCATAATCCAAAAATTATGCTTAGATACTCAGTGATACATAAATCATTTAAAATATTTACGAAGTTACAGTTATTATGAATCAAGATGAAGCTAAAATATATTAAAATATTTTTAAATTTTAAAGTAGGAAAGAGCAGTTACATAAGAATGTTGAAATTATAAATTAAGCCCAGAAATTTTGATGTAGTGTCTATTTAGCTTCTAAAAAGTCAAGTTTATTATTGAACTTTTAAATTTCATTATAATAAGTTCATGCATTTTTTTTTTTTTTGATAGGAAAGAAATTTCATTTATTGAAGAAAAGAATCTCCATAGGATACCAATAAACATCGCTCCTTAAGCGACAATCCAACCATCCACTCAGGATAGTCACCTAACCACAGATGTGGTAATGTAGATAAGCCAATTCGGGCCATTCTATGAGCCAAGCCATTAAATTTGCGACTCGTGAAATGAAAAGTTATACACTCAAAAAGCTTCTGATTTTCTTTGATGTCCCACAGCGTCGTCGCAATACCTGAATCCACCTGAATCTTGTCGTTTATTGAATCTATCACAGTCAATGAATCCGACAAGATTGTCAAACGCTTCACATTCAATAGTATGGCCAAATGCATCCCTTCAAGCACCGCCAACGCTTCTGCTTCCAAAGGAGTTGAAAACGTCGTAGCACAAATATTTCGCACCGCCTTTAAATTGCCATATTTATCACGCATCACAATCCCCAAACCAGATGTGTATTGCCCCGCCAAAACAGACGCATCTGTATGCATAATCAAGTCCTCGCCCTTGGAGATTATTTTTCCAACATCCTCCATTTTCTGAGAAGTAGTTATAGCCCTCAGATTTGCCTTCAAGAACTCTACCAGGTAGTCATTAATCCATTCACATCTAGCCAATGTGCTAGGAATCTGGCGCTGATGAATTACATTGTTTCTATCGTTCCAAATTGCCCAGGCTCCCACACAGATCCTCTTCAACACTTCCATAGAATGTCCAGCCAGACTTAACCACCTGTCTTTGATATCCATAGTAATACATAAATTAGGTAGCATTGCTGGATAAAGACATGCCCATACCTCTCGAGATCTCGAACATTGAAAAATGGCATGATCTGTAGTTTCCATCTCGTCTTTACAAACTAGACAATTCCCATAAACTGGCATATGATGAATTCCTAAATTTACCATTGTAGGAATGGAATTATGGAAACTCTTCCAGACAAAAATTTTAACTTTTCCAGGCACTCGCATTTTCCATACTTTTTTCCACCATGAAATTGCTTTATCCATATTAGATGAAGATGCTTCTTGATTCTTCATCATAGATAACTTGTAACCACTTTTAACAGAATACACACCTTTGCTATCGTAATGCCAAACCCATTTGTCCGGAGCTGAACTACTTATGGGCAGACATTGAATTGCTTCCACATTCATACCAATGAAGTAATGGTTTAATTTATGCACATCCCATTGCGAAGACTGTGTAATAAAGTCTGCTACAAGGGCGTCCTCCATGGATGGAATGAGAGAAGTTACAACTTTAAAAGTGGAAGGTCGTGGAATCCAAGGGTCACGGAATATATGAATTGTCTGTCCGTTTCCAAGATTTTTCCTCAAACCCTCCTTAAGAAGATCCATTCCCCAAGCAAAGCCTTTTCAGAAAAAGGAAAATGAAGGCGATATTTTCCCCTCAAGAACAAATGACGTAGGACAATATTTTCCACACAAAACTTTGGACACTGTGAGGTTAGGATTAGTAAGAACTTGCCAAGCCTGTTTAGCTAGCATAGCTTGATTGAAGTTCACCAAATCTCTAAAATTCAGACCTTCTACCTCTTTTGGCCTACAAAGTTTATCCCACCGCTGCCAATGTAATCTGTTCTTGGAACCATTGGAACCCCACCAGAATTTTGCACATAATTTAGATATGCCTGACAATATTGATTTAGGAATCCTGAAACAGCCCATTGCATACGTGGGAATGACCTGAACAATGCTCTTTATTAAAATCTCCTTTCCCCCTGAGAAAAGAATTGTCCTTTTCCAACCTTGAAGGACCGACCAGACTTTGTCTAAAAGAAACTTGAAATCACGAGTTTTGCCTCTGTGAAAGGTCGCTGGTAAACCAAGATAAGTCCCCAGAGAATCAGTTACACTCATCGATAAAACCGAACTACGATATTGCCTTGTTCCATCTGGAACAATTTTGGAAAACAAAACCGTTGATTTAGAAAAATTTATGCACTGACCAGAGGTTTGTCCATATTCCATCAATAGAGTTTGAAATTGACCAAAATTCTCCGCTGTCGCTTTTAGAAAGATAAGACTGTCATCCGCAAAGAAAAGATGGGAAATTTTGGGACACGATCTTGCTATAGATACACCGACCATTGATCTTTCCCTTGCTGATACCAGAAGAGAAGATAAACCCTGGGAACAAAGGAGAAACGAATATGGAGATAACGGATCACCTTGCCTAATCCCACGGGATGGTTTTATGAAACCAAAGGACTCATTATTCATCAGAATAGAGAAAGTTGGGGTTGTCACACACTTCATCACTAATGAAATCCATTTCTCATGGAAACCGAGCTTATCCATAATGTTACACAAATAAGGCCATTCTACACTATCATAAGCTTTACTCATATCAATTTTCAAAGCCGCATAACCTACTTTTCCTTTGCGCTTATTCTGAAGATAATGTTGACTCAAAACCATATTATCAGTTATAGATCTACCAGGAATAAAAGCCGACTGACACTCATCAATAATTTCATTCAAAATTATCTTAAGCCTATTAGCCAAAACCTTTGTAACAATCTTATACGAAACATTGCACAGATTAATAGGGCAGTAATCAGACACTAACCTTGCTTGGCGAGTCTTTGGAATTAACACAATATTGGTATGATTCCAATCCTAAATTGGGCTATCAGAATTTAGGATGTCTAGACAATTTGAAATAGTCAATTGACCCACTATATCCTAGTACTTTTGATAGAAAATGGTTGGAAAACCATTAGGACCTGGTGCTTTTGTTGGATGAATGCTCCTGATTGCAACCGTCATCTCTTCCCTGGTAAAAGGTGCTATTAACATTTGATTCATCTCATCAGAGACATTCCTCGGTATACAGTTAAGCACCCTTTCAATGTCGCCTTGGTCCGGATTAGAAGAAGAGAACCTTTCCTTGAAATAGTTCACAAACGTATCCTGAACCCTGGACTTATCTGATATCCAGTTCTCGTTACAATCTTGGACCCCATCTATCCAATTCCGTCTTCTCCTCGTAGATGCCTTCTGATGAAACCATGTTGTATTTCGATCTCCCCACTTTAGCCAATTCTCCCTTGACCTTTGTTTCCAATACATTTCCTCTTCCAGGAGGAGTATATCAAGACGTTTTTCCAATACATGTATCATCGAAAAATCAGTAGTTATACTGTTATCATATACCCTCTTAATCTTGTCTTTTACTTCCTTAATTTATGATTTCAATCTTGAGTTTTGTCGATATCCCCAACCTTTCAGATCAGATGCACATTGTTGTAGTGTTGTATGTAGTGAAAGAGCTTCATTTCTACCCACGCTCCAGTTCCCATTTCTTTGAATAATGTTCCGACATTCCTCATGACCACTCCACCATTCCTCGAATTTAAACGACCGACGATTCCGCTTCCAGCAGTTGACCCTATTTTTCGTAGAAAGACTAAGTTGAATTGGCTGGTGGTCCGATTTAGCCCATTCCAAATTAGTAACCTGGATTTTCTAAAAAAGATCACAAAAACTCTCATTTGCAATGAATCGGTCTAATTGCAGGCTCACCTGATCACCGAAGCCTCTCCTATTACACCAAGTGAATAAACCCCCCGAGCAACCAAGATCCCTGAGATTACAGTCATCTAGAGCCTCCCTAAACGCCATAATTTGCTTGAACTCACGATCTGGCCCCCCTAACTTTTCATGTTGCCATAAAATTTCATTCATGTCACCCCAATAACCCATGCTTCATTACTATGGTCATGCAATCTCCAAATCAAATTCCAAGAATGAGATCGGAGAGAGTGATGTGGATTGCCATAAAAACCCGTGAACCACCATTGTTTGCCATTATACATAATACTTGCATCAATATGGTGAATAGAATAATTTCGAATACTAACATCAATATCTTCCTTCCACAGCAAACAAAGACCACCACTTAAACCCACACGATTAACAATAAAACACCCTGAATAATTCAAATGAGCTTTCAATTTATCAAAACAAGATTCGAAGATTCTGTCTCCGATAGAAAACATAAGTGAGGATTTAAACTTGAAAGTTCGCTACAAACATTTCGGAATGCCCATGGACTCCTCAATCCACGAACATTCCAACATATGATATTCATGGCTCTTGGCGGGCTGATCATCAAACCCCGCCTTCTCATTCTCATCACAATCATTCCTTGGCCGTTTAAAGTTTTTCGGAGAGAACAAAATTGGGCCATCTTTACGCTTCTGAAACTCTTCCAAAACCTTCACATTCATGCCACTCGGTACCATTCCTGCACGAGCCCTTTTTTTCCACATGCACTTTGGATTGATTTTTCATATTGCATTTTGCACTAAAAATCATCGCTCCAGATCCACCAGATTGACCATCTTGTGCCTCCATCAATACTTCCTTATTGGACCGATAACCAGCATCCATGTTCAAGGCTTCCTTAGATTTCTCCTTAATCACCATGGTGCAGCCCAAATCAACCGATTGTTCATCATGCTTACCCATGAACACTTCCTTAATGGGCCAAGAATCAACATCCACGATCAAGGTTGCCTTCAGTTTCGCTTCTCCCACCAGATTTTCTATCCGAGCTTGTTGCTTACTTGATTCGCCGGCCCAGACTGAAGCATATAGTCCAAGCCCAACCCACCTTGACCATCTGGCCCAAACTCTTCAAACATTTCAGGGTCACTCTCAATATCATCAGCCCTTTCATCATCTTGGGCCTTAACACCCACGAGGCCCAATTTCGTAGCTTCAGTTTCTTTAAAAATTGAAAATAGGTTTTTTGCCAAACGCTGGTTACAATCCTTAAAAACGCTCTCCATTGAAGATGCTCCGTTGACCGAAATAAAATCCATTGGTTGCTGCGTCCGCCCTTTAATGCCCAAAGAAACGGTCGACACCTCCTTCCGTCGTTGCTCCAACAGAAAATTCGCCGGAGGAAGCCGCTGGTTAGATATTGCCGGCGAGCATGGTTTCCACGAAGGAACTGAATGGTGATGCATTTTCTTGGGATTGGATGGCAAATCATCAAGCTTCTCTTTCCCTTTTGATAATTTGGACGAAGCACCAGAGAGGGAAAATTGTGCCTGAGTCATTGACGGTCGTACCTATTCAACGCTTGGTTCTCGAATTCGAATGTCTGTGTAGCGAGGACGAAGAACTTGAGAACGATGAACTTCACCAGAAGGATGTGCCGGAGGAATCACAGGCGATACCTCAATAGCTAGTCGATGGCCCTGAGGAACATCCGAATTAATCACATCGTACCCATCCCTGACAAAGATAGGATTATAGATCATTCCTTTCCCTGTAAATCGCAGCCATTCACCATACTGATGAGGAAGGTTAGCTCCTCTATCCGACTGCAAAAACACAGCACATCCACGTGATTGATGAGTTAATAACCCACAGAACGAACAAATCTCTGGCATCTTCTCGTAACGAATTGGCACCCATAAATCACTGAGAGGCCCGTCTGGATAAATTCGAATACCTCTTCGAAAAGGTCGATTCAAGTCCAAACGAACTCTAATGCACAGACTACAACCCCAAAACAGAAAGTCATTTCTACCATAAACCTCTTCAAAAATTCCGACAACATTTCCAAGTCTCTCCACCATACTCTGATTAAACCAGTCCAGGGGGAGCTCAAAAATATGAATCCAGAAAGATACAATAGAAAAAGGATGATCAACCGGCCTTAATCCACGAATCGAAATGACTAAAACGAGTAGAAAACGCTAAAAAAGCCATGGTCCCTGTCTGAAAACTCTAACACGATCCATCTCATTTCCAAAACGGAAAATAAACAGATTCTTCCCCAATCGATCCACTTGCAATCCGTTATCAATTTTCCAAGCCGATCAAAAATTTTTCCTCATAACTTCAGCTCCAATGAGGCGATGGCATAGAAGCTTACCAAGCAAACAAACCTTCAAAGCGAGACCGACCCTGTTCACAGCTTCCTGATCCGCAACAACAGAAACTTCATCCTCCTCCGATGTGAGACTCAGACGCAACCAATCATCCACCAAGGAAGACGGATCCATAGGTATTTTTAACACAACACGCAAAAGATGAAAAAAGCAATAATAAAAAGGGAGAGGAATTACCAACGTTGAAGACGATGGTGTACCGGTCTGACATCTACACTGATATAGCAGCCACATGGCTGAAAATCCGCTTGAGTGATTCTTTAGAATCGAAAACGCCTGAAAGGATATAAATTCGAGTGAAATCATGGTGCAATCTTGGAAATAAATTCCCCTGAATGCGAAAAACATCCCGAAGATTTACCACCCAGACACAAATTCTGGAAATCATGCCGAAATTACGAAATTATCGCGCTGGAGAATTCCATCAGAGGCCATCGGAAATCGCCTCAGAGGCCGCCGGAAATCACACTTCGGCCGCAAGTTTCCATTTAGAAAGTTCATGCATGTTGCTAATATAACATGTTGCACCTTAGTAAAATAAGGATTGAATGGTTGAAAATTTTAAAAGGTTAGATCAACATAATTCATTTTAAATCAGTTTTTTGGGCTTGACCATCTCTTTATTTATTCAATTACCCTACTCTTTTAAGCTACGTGGTGCCAAATCAATCACACACTAGCCTAATTAAGTGCAGGTTTGGAAATAATTTGAAATAGTTAAAATCACTTTTGTCATATTCAAAATCACTTCAAACACCTGTCATTAATAATTCAAATTCAAATAAATTTTGATGATAAGTGATAACTGCCCAAAAGGTAGTTATTTAGGCCTCATTTCTATATTGATTTGTGTGTCTTTTGTGCTTAATAGAGTTGCTTTTAGATGTAAATTATATGTTTTAACCCATTTGGAAGAATGGAAGCTTTGGAAATCATTTTGTGCAGAATCTGTTGCTGGGCGACTTGAGGGAGCAAATTCTGTGCTGCAGCAAAACTGGGAGCAGAACTGCCACGTCACAGCTCGTTAGCCAACTTCATGAACCGACTTTTGTTGAATTATTTTCGGGATAAAGGAGCAAGGAGAGCCCTACACGTGTCCATGTTGACCTAATTCAAGCCTCCTACCACCTCTATAAAAGGAGATAGCCGCCCAAGTCAAAGTGATTCCAACTTTCCTTGGAAGCCGAGTAGTATAGAGAGATTGGAGATTACCAAGAACACCATCATCTGCAAGCTGATTAAGGAGATTATTATTTTCTTTATTATCTTGTGATTATGGACATGCCTACTCAGATTGTAATTCGTGTTTCCATGCTTATTATGAACTAAGTAGCTTTAGGCGTTGGTTAAGGAATATGTAGTTGCCGTGCTTCATCTCTAATAATATTTATTGATTATTGCATATTGATTAATTGTTGTGCTTATTCTTATTTTATGCCCGCCTGGCCAGCCGGTGTGAATACCTCTCTCTAGTTCCAGGGATGATTTAGAGAGTGTGTGGCGATTAATCACACTACGATCATTGTGTATTGGTGAACGCCAGTGACTGAGCTAGGGATAGCCAGTTGCCTAGTGCTTGATCGGTCGTACTTCATTGGGGTTGAAACACATTCCAAAACATTCGGAGTTCCGGGAGGAATCCGCTAATAATACTGCGAGAGTTGCATGATCAATAATATTGCTAGAGCATCTTTTAAAACAATTACTAAACCTAACCAGCACCTGCCTCTAATCTGTCTGCCTATTTGTTTACTTGTTGTTCTGTCATTTACTTTGCTTCAGCATAATTCTTATAAAACCCAATCATTTTTATTACCTTGAAACCATTAAAAGATTCATACAAAATAGATAGAGTGGAAGCTAGTTCAGGCCTTGGATTGACAAATACTTATTACTTGCTGCAGACTGTGTATACTTGCACAGTGTTCTAGAGCATTTTTATATCTCATTTTTACTCACTCTGGGAACGCAACAAGTTTTTGGCGCCGTTGCCGGGGACTTGAATAAGTTTTTATCTGATCTGTTTTGTGTGTTGTGTTTTAGTGGTTTGGTGTTAGAACTTTTTGATTGTTTCTTTTGTTTTTGCAGGTGTGAGTTTGGTGCATGAGTGATCCGCCTGGGGTGAGGTTCGAGCTGGATCCAGAAATCGAAAGGACATTCAGGATAAGAAGGAGAGAGCAGTGTAGACAGCAGAATCAAATGGCTGACGTGCCGCATCTACCGCAAGGTCCTGAAGGTCTAGCGAACCCCCAGCAGAATCGTGTGCTGCAGCAAAACCCGCCGCTGGAGCAAAATGAGCAGCAAAATAATCAGGCTGAGAATCCTATCTTGGTAGCGAACGATAGGACCAGAGCCATTCGAGCATATGCTTTTCCAATGTTTGATGAGTTGAATCCAGGGATTGCACGTCCTCAAATTCAAGCGACAAATTTTGAAATGAAACCGGTAATGTTTCAGATGTTGCAAACCGTGGGGCAGTTCCATGGTTTGTCATCTGAAGACCCTCATTTACATCTTAAGTCTTTCCTAGGAGTTAGTGATTCTTTTGTAATTCAAGGAGTGCCTAGAGATGCCCTTAGATTAACTTTATTCCCGTATTCTCTTAGAGATGGAGCAAAGGCGTGGTTAAATTCTTTTGCTCCAGGATCAATTAGGACATGGGATGAGTTAGCTGAAATTTTTTTGAGTAAATATTTCCCACCTAATAGAAATGCTAAATTAAGGAGTGAAATAGTAGGGTTTAGGCAACTTGAAGATGAGACTTTTAGTGAGGCTTGGGAGAGGTTTAAGGAGCTTTTGCGAAAGTGTCCCCACCATGGCCTACCACATTGTATTCAAATGGAAACATTTTACAATGGATTGAATGCGGTAACTCAAGGTATGGTTGATGCTTCGGCTGGAGGGGCCCTTTTGGCAAAAACTTTTAACGAAGCCTATGAAATTTTAGAAAGAATATCTATTAATAGTTGTCAGTGGTCGGATGTTAGAGGCACAAATAAAAAGGTTAAGAGTGTATTAGAAGTTGATGGTGTGTCCACCATTAGGGCTGATCTTGCAATGATTGCTAACGCTCTTAAGAATGTGACAGTGATTAGTCATCAGCAGCCGCCAGTTGTGGAGCCTGCTGCAGTGGTGAACCAAGTTGCAGAGGAAGCTTGTGTCTATTGTGGTGAAAATCACAACTACGAGTTTTGCCCCAGCAATCCAGCTTCTGTGTTTTTTGTAGGTAATTAGAGGAATAACCCGTATTCTAACTTTTATAATCCAGGTTGGCGCAACCACCCCAACTTCGCGTGGGGAGGACAAGGGAGTAATGTGCAAGCACAGCAGAAAGTGAACCAGCCGGGATTTGCTAAAGCGTAGGTATTGCCCCAGCAAAATAAGCAGGTTTTGCCCCAGCAAAATTCGGAGAATTCTCTCGAGGCGATGATGAAAGAATTTGTGGCTCGTATAGACGCCACAATTCAGAGTAATCAAGCTTCAATGAGAGCCCTGGAGTTGCAAGTGGGTCAGCTAGCCAATGAGCTGAAGGCAAGGCCTCAAGGGAAACTTCCCTCAGATACTAAACACCCTAGAAGGGAAGGTAAGGAGTAGGTAAAGGCAGTAACTCTTAGGAGTGGTAAGCCACTAGAAGAAAGAAAAGAGCCTAGTAAAACCCAGGATATAGATATTAATTGTGATAGAAATGTTGTTGTTGAGAAAGAGTTGGAGTCTGGTCAGGGTGCTGGAGGCAGCAATAAAGATGCTGGAGCATCTGGTTCTATTCCAGATGTGGAACCACCTTATGTGCCGCCCCCACCTTATGTACCACCTCTACCTTTTCCACAAAGGCAAAAGCGTAGGAATCAGGATGGTCAATTTAAAAAGTTTTTAGAGATTCTTAAGCAATTACATATAAATATCCCTTTAGTAGAAGCTATAGAGCAAATGCCTAATTATGCTAAATTTCTTAAGGATATTTTAACTAAAAAGAAGAGGTTAGGTGAGTTTGAAACTGTATCTCTTACTGAGGAATGTAGTGCTATTCTTAAGAATGGGCTACCAACCAAGGCTAAGGATCCAGGATCATTTACTATACCTGTGTCTATAGGTGGAAAAGAGTTAGGTAGAGCACTCTGTGATTTAGGTGCAAGCATTAACCTTATGCCTCTTTCGGTCTATCGAAAGTTAGGTATTGGTGAAGCTAGACCTACCACAGTTACACTCCAATTAGCTGATAGGTCTATCACATATCCAGAGGGTAAAATTGAGGATGTCTTAGTAAAAGTGGATAAATTCATATTTCCTGTTGATTTTATTATCTTAGATTATGAGGCTGACAAAGATGTCCCAATTATTCTAGGACGTCCATTTTTGGCTACTGGTAGGGCATTAATAGATGTTCAAAAAGGGGAATTAACAATGAGAGTCTGTAATGAGGAAGTAAAATTTAATGTGTTTAAAGCCATGAAGTATCCAGACGAGATGGAAGATTGCTCTTTCATTAGGATTCTGGAGAACACAATTGTTGAGACAGCAATTCAGGATTCGGCAAATAAGCAATTGGAAAAACATGGAGAGGTTAGTGTAGAAGATTTCGAAGTTTGTTCTATAGAAAGAAAAAATGAAAAAGAATTGTTTAGGTGTGAGGATGTTTTTGAGTCTTTAGATTTAGATCAAAGAAAGGCTCCCCCGATTAAGCCATCCCTGATTGAGGCACCTACTTTAGATTTGAAGCCCTTGCCGGATCATCTAAAGTACGTGTATCTTGGGGAGGGTGAGACGTTGCCCATTATTGTTGCATCAGATTTAATGCCGGAGCATGAGGAGGCCTTAATAAAATTTCTGCAGCAATACCGCAAGGCTATTTGTTGGACATTGGCTGACATTCAGGGGATTAGCCCATCTTTTTGTATGCACAAAATCACTCTAGAGGAGGGATCCTTTAGGAGTATTGAGCAACAAAGAAGGCTTAACCCTGCAATGAAAGAAGTGGTTAAAAAGGAGGTGATTAAATGGTTGGATGCTGGCATAATTTATCCAATTGCAGACAGTAATTGGGTGAGCCCTGTCCAATGTGTTCCTAAGAAAGGAGGTGTCACTGTGGTGAGCAATAAAGACAATGAGTTGATCCCAACTAGGACAGTAACTGGTTGGAGGGTTTTCATGGATTACAGGAGGCTTAATAAAGCCACCCGTAAGGACCACTTCCCTCTGCCATTTATTGACCAGATGTTGGATAGGTTGGCTGGTCAGGCCTACTACTGTTTCTTGGATGGTTATTCTGGGTATAACCAGATTACTATTGCTCCTAAGGATCAGGAAAAAACCACTTTCACCTGCCCTTATGGGACGTTTGCTTTCAGGCGAATGCCTTTTGGCCTTTGCAATGCTCCAGCAACATTTCAGCGGTGTATGTTAGCAATTTTTTCTGATATGATTGAGTCCACTGTTGAGGTCTTTATGGACGATTTTTCAGTTTTTGGAGGGTCTTTTCAGAGTTGTTTAGATAATTTAGGTCAGGTATTAAAAAGATGTGAGGATACCCATCTGGTTCTTAATTGGGAGAAATGCCACTTCATGGTGAAGGAGGGCATAGTGTTAGGTCATAGGATTTCTAAGAATGGTCTAGAAGTTGATAGAGCGAAAGTTGAGGTTATTGAGAGATTAGAACCACCGAATTCAGTGAAGGCGATTCGGAGTTTTTTAGGACATGCTGGATTTTATAGAAGGTTCGTAAAGGATTTTTCCAAAATCAGTAAACCTCTTTGTAACTTATTATGCACTGATCATGTTTTTGACTTTGATGCAGAGTGTAGGAAGGCTTTTGAGACATTGAAGGCTGCTTTAATCTCAGCACCCATTCTTTGTGCACCTAATTGGAATTTACCGTTTGAGGTAATGTGCGATGCGAGTGATGCTGCAGTAGGTGCAATGCTGGGGCAAAAGCAGGGCAAATTTATCCATCCCATCTATTATGCAAGCAGGATTTTAAATGAGGCACAAGTCAACTACACAACTACTGAAAAGGAGTTGTTAGCTGTCGTGTTTGCCTTTGAGAAATTCCGGCCGTATTTGGTTGGATCCAGAGTCACGGTGTTCACGGATCATGCAGCAATAAGGTATTTAATGTCAAAGAAAGATGCAAAACCTAGACTAATTCGCTGGGTTTTATTATTGCAGGAGTTCGACTTGGAGATAAAGGATAAGAAAGGATCAGAGAATGTCATTGCAGATCATTTGTCTCGTCTTGACCCAGCATCATCTTTGCTGGAGCAATCTGCCATTTCCGATTCTTTTCCAGATGAACAGCTTTTCGCTGTTCAGGTAAAGGTAGTCAGGGAAATCCCTTGGTATGCTGATATTGCCAACTTTTTGGTCAAGGGAGTCACTCCTATTGACATGAATTGGAGGCAGAAGAAAAATTTTAAGCATGATACAAAATTTTTTTATTGGGATGAGCCATTTATGTATAAGCAATGCTCTGACGGTATTATTCGTAGGTGTGTTTCAGGTGATGAAGCAAAAGAAATCCTGGAGCAATGTCACTCTTCGCCGTATGGAGGCCATTTCAGCGGACAGAGGACAGCTATGAGGATTTTGCATTGCGGATTCTTTTGGCCTACCTTCTTTAAGGATGCCCACTGGTTCTACAAGCAATGTGATGCTTGCCAAAGGAGAGGAAACTTGGGGCCTAGAGATGAAATGCCTCTTACTTACATTTTAGAAGTCGAATTATTCGATGTATGGGGTATCGATTTTATGGGGCCATTTCCCCCTTCTAATGGCAATGTTTTTATCTTATTGGCAGTAGATTACGTGTCCAAGTGGGTGGAGGCCATTGCATGCCATCAGAGTGATGCCAAGACGGTTTCAAGGTTTCTCCAATCGCACATTTTTGCGCGGTTTGGGACACCTAGAGCTTTAGTAAGTGATGAGGGTACACATTTTGTTAATAATATCTTAACTAAGCTTTTAGCTAAGTATGGAATCAAGCATAGGATAGCTACCCCCTATCACCCACAGGCTAATGGTCAAGCTGAGATAAGTAATAGGGAAATTAAATCAATTCTAGAAAAAGTAGTCCATCCATCTAGAAAGGATTGGTCTTTTAGGTTGGATGAGGCTCTTTGGGCTTATAGGACAGCCTATAAGACTCCTCTAGGTATGTCTCCCTATCGGTTAGTATATGGGAAAGCTTGTCATTTACCATTAGAGCTGGAGCATAAAACGTTTTGGGCTTTGAAAAAATTAAATTTTGATCTGAGTCGTGCAGGAGCAATGAGAATGCTACAGCTTAACGAATTGGAAGAGTTTCGCCAATTTTCATATGAGAATGCGAAAATATATAAAGAAAAGACTAAGTTGTGGCATGACAAGAAAATTAAGCCTAAAGAGTTTGTCAGAGGTCAAAAAGTTTTGCTTTATAATTCTAGATTAAAATTGTTTCCTGGGAAACTAAAATCCAAATGGTCAGGTCCGTTTAAAGTGATTGAGGTTTTCCCCCATGGAGCAATTACGTTGCAGGACGAAAAGGATGGGAGAATGTTCAAAGTGAATGGACAGCGTGTCAAACATTATTGGGGAGAGGAGTTCTAGATGAAATATCCTTCCCTAAAGTTGGTTGATGATTGAGAGAGCAAGATGTTTGCGGGAGCATTTTACAAAGCAATATTTTGAGCTCCCAGAGTTTGTTTTAATTTAATTTTTCGTTGATTTATTTTTAATTTCGAGTATTTTAGATTTAGTTTGTTTAATGATTTATTTTCAGTTTGTTGTTATGTTTAATTCCGTAGAATTTATTTTAGATTTTATTTATGTCTATTTGAATTTGATTGTGTTGGATTTTATTTCGTTTATTGGATTATCTTAAGATTCGGTTTTATTAGATTTTAGTTTAAATTTACATTTTAATTAGTGTAGGTTTAATAAAGATTTTCCTTTTAAATAATTCGGCTTCAAGAATAAAAAGAAATGATTAGATTTGATTTGATCGGTTAAATTTAAATTGGAATTTAAAAAGATTTGATTTTCCTGCTTTGAAATTCAAATTACGTATCCAGGACTCTGCAGGTTCAGAAAGTTGTAGCGGCAAAGTTATGGCTGAAGCGAATCGTCCGAATAAGAAGGGGTTTGTTGGAGTAATTATTTTTACCGTTCGATTTTGAATTTTCTATGGGCAGGTAGATTGCATGGATGCTGCCACGTGTCATGCAGGAATGATCCAACGGTCTGGCTATTTGACAACGCATAGTTTTTACCATGGGCGTTTAAAATTCCAGATTTTACCGTTGGATGGTTTAATTTTACCGGTTGCATGCGATTTTAAACGGTAATTTCAATTTAATGAAAGCAAGATCTTTCTGTTAGGATTTTATTTTGCTAAAGCCTTATTTATCGGCAACCCTCGGTACGTGTCTCTTACTTCATCTTCTTGCTTCGATCTTTTGCTTTCGTTTTTGCTTTCTTTCTCAGTTAAACCCTTGAATCCTTCGTGGCAAAGACAAGAGCGAGGAAAGAAAGAGAGAATGAGGAGGAAGAGGTACCTGTTACCCCTATAGTACAGAAAGCGAAAACGAAAAAGAAGAAGACGCCAGAAGAGAAAGAAGCGAAAAGGAGGTGGAAGCAACAGAGGGCCGAGGATCAGGAGGCTCTACAGAAAGCGACGGATGACGTGGCTGCCACTGTAGTTGAAGAAAATTCGCAAGAACCAGAAGAACAGAACCTAGAACAGACTGAGCAGAGAGTCGCGGGTACAGAAGAAGTTCAAGAGGAGCAAACAGAGGAAGTTCAAGAGGATCGGACCGAGGAAGTTCGAGAAGAAATTACAGAGGAAGTTCAAGAACAGCAGGCCGATGATGTTCAAATGCAACAGGCAGAAGAGGTTCAGGTACCGGATAATGAGCCAGTGCAGGACGCTCAAGTAGAGGTGATCATGCCGGAGGTGCCAAAGCGTCGCCGCGTTAAGAGGAAAGCAGGCCGCGCTAGGGTTGTTCGAACTGATACTCCTTCGCCTCTGACCACGGATTCTGAAAGAGAGAATGCAGAGAGAATAGAGCGTGAAAAGAAGGAAGCTGAGGACAAGGCAAGAGAAGAAGAAGCGAAGAAAGCGGAAGAGGAGATTTTGCTCAAGCGAAGGGCGGAAAAGGGAAAAAGCGTGGCTGAAGCTTCGGAAGAACCTGACGAGATTGAGGAGTCGAGATTTCTGTACAACCGCTTCGTCAATAACCTTTCTCGGGCAAAGTATGTTGAGATGCTGAGAAGGGATTTCCTGTTTGAACGAGGATTTGGTGATGATCTGCCGCGGTTCTTAAGGACTGGAATAGTGAACCTCGGCTGGAGTCAATTTTGTGCGAAGCCGGAGCCTGTTAATTCCAACATTGTTCGGGAGTTTTACGCAAATCTTGACGATCAGGAAGAATTTCAGGTTATAGTTCGAGGAATGCCAGTGGACTGGAGCCCAGAAGCCATTAATGATTTGTTCAATCTCCAGGATTTTCCGCATGCGGCCTTTAATGAGATGGTGGTCGCACCATCTAACGACCAATTAAATGCGGCTGTCCGAGTGGTTGGCATTGAGGGGGCCCAGTGGAGACTGTCGAAGACGGAAAAGCGCACATTTCAGGCTGCTTATTTGAAAAGCGAGGCCAATGCATGGATGGGTTTCATCAAGCTACGCTTAATGCCGACAACTCACGACTCAACGGTATCTCGAGACCGGGTTTTGCTTGCCTTTGCTATTCTTCGTTCCATGAGTATTGATGTGGGTAAGATCTTTTCTTCTGAGATTCTTGATTGCTGGAGGAAAAAGGTGGGGAAGCTGTTTTTCCCCAACACTATCACGATGCTATGCCGAAGGGCAAGGGTGCCAGAAGATGAGGATGATGTGCCGTTAATAGTCAAGGGGATAATTGACACACAAAATCTGGCTAGGCTTCAGAGGACGCAGGAAGCACGCCAAGGAGGTTTGGTGTGCGGCATCCACCAAATGCAGGAGCAATTACAGCTGCATTCCAGCAGGATGGAATTTGTGGAAAGACAATTGCAGACTTTCTGGAGCTATGTGAAAAGGAGGGATGCCGCGTTGAGGGTAGCCTTGCAGTCGAATTTTTCCAAGCCATATCCGGCTTTACCCGTATTCCCTGACGACCTACTGAACCCCTGGATCCCACCCCCACCTGTTGAACGAGAGGAAGTTGATGAAGAGCAGGGTCAGGAAGATTGATGGATGAGATGATCTTCAGCGAGCATTTCTTTTGTTCCTATCTTTTTGTTTGCTCGCGCATGTTTGACCCTGTTTACTGTTCTGTTTGCTTGTTTCTTTTTGTTTTGAAAAAAAAAAAAAAAAGAAAAAGGAAAAATATATCTCTGCTTATGTAATTTCTTTTCATGTTTTTAATGAAATTTCCTAGATGTTTCTGTTCTATGAGCACTGAGTAACTCTGACTTAACTAATTTCTTCTGAATTTTTGAAGCTTGGACTGGCTAAGCTTAATTAGATCAAGGTATTCTGATCTTCAGAAACCTTTTGCTTGAGCATTTTCTCTGACCTGGTCGTTGCTGTGGCAAAGAAAATTCTGGAGGTAGTGTTGACTTATGTGATCCGCTTTAAGCTTAGGTCTAGTCCCGCGCTTAGTTTTAAAATTCAGATAGAAAAATTTAAGTTTGGGGGTGTCATTTAAAATCTTAATGATTCATTGGGGACAATGAATAATTCAAGTTTGGGGGACTTTTTGCTACTCCAATTGTTTTGCTCGAGCATTCCTCTCCTTCATTAAATAGTTTGTTAGGTTATTGAGTAACGGGGGACATTTGTGATACCCACAGTTTGTCTTCGCGTCAAAAGATGACCTAGGAAATGTGAAGAATGATGAAAAATTATTTGCTGGAAAAATGATTGTTGAAAATTTTGCTGAGAAAATTCATGGAGCAAAAGTTTTGAAGGATGAATGATAGTCCAACAGTTTTTCTGTCTCCCAGAACTTAGGTGAGCTTCATCATAAAATGTTGCCATTCTGAGGGGCAAGAGATGAAATAACTAAGGATTTTTTAGCTTTATAAAGAGTATTTAGCCTAGTGGGTGATGAGTTTGAGGCATGGGTATACTGCACCATAAAGTGGGTCGTCCCATGCTTAAGAGCTTATGACTGTAGGGCTGCTTTAAGTCTGAAGAACAAAAATATAAACCCCTGAAATATGTGTTTAGATATGTCTGATAGTAGAGTTAAGCTGTGGCAAGTTCTTAGAATTGAGTTAAAAAGTGGTGATTATTTGTCCATGCTGGAAGAATTATTTTGCTGCAGCAGAGCTTGGTTTTACAGAGTGCTCAGGTAAAGGTTGAAGGTAGTATTGGATTGTCTGGTTTGATTAAGCTATTCTTTGTCTAATGTCTTGAGTTCTTGAAGGGAAGGTTGGTTAGTATTGCTCGGGACGCGCAATAGTTCAAGTTTGGGGGTGTGATAACTGCCCAAAAGGTAGTTATTTAGGCCTCATTTCTATATTGATTTGTGTGTCTTTTGTGCTTAATAGAGTTGGTTTTAGATGTAAATTATATGTTTTAACCCATTTGGAAGAATGGAAGCTTTGGAAATCATTTTGTGCAGAATCTGTTGCTGGGCGACTTGAGGGAGCAAATTCTGTGCTGCAGCAAAACTGGGAGCAGAACTGCCACGTCACAGCTCGTTAGCCAACTTCATGAACCGACTTCTGTTGAATTATTTTCGGGATAAAGGAGCAAGGAGAGCCCTACACGTGTCCATGTTGACCTAATTCAAGCCTCCTACCACCTCTATAAAAGGAGATAGCCGCCCAAGTCAAAGTGATTCCAACTTTCCTTGGAAGTCGAGTAGTATAGAGAGATTGGAGATTACCAAGAACACCATCATCTGCAAGCTGATTAAGGAGATTATTATTTTCTTTATTATCTTGTGATTATGGACATGCCTACTCAGATTGTAATTCGTGTTTCCATGCTTATTATGAACTAAGTAGCTTTAGGCGTTGGTTAAGGAATATGTAGTTGCCGTGCTTCATCTCTAATAATATTTATTGATTATTGCATCTTGATTAATTGTTGTGCTTATTCTTATTTTATGCCCGCCTGGCCAGCCGGTGTGAATACCTCTCTCTAGTTTCAGGGATGATTTAGAGAGTGTGTGGCGATTAATCACACTACGATCATTGTGTATTGGTGAACGCCAGTGACTGAGCTAGGGATAGCCAGTTGCCTAGTGCTTGATCGGTCGTACTTCATTGGGGTTGAAACACATTCCAAAAGATTCGGAGTTCCGGGAGGAATCCGCTAATAATACTGCGAGAGTTGCATGATCAATAATATTGCTAGAGCATCTTTTAAAACAATTACTAAACCTAACCAGCGCCTGCCTCTAATCTGTCTGCCTATTTGTTTACTTGTTGTTCTGTCATTTACTTTGCTTCAGCATAATTCTTATAAAACCCAATCATTTTTATTACCTTGAAACCATTAAAAGATTCATACAAAATAGATAGAGTGGAAGCTAGTTCAGGCCTTGGATTGACAAATACTTATTACTTGCTGCAGACTGTGTATACTTGCATAGTGTTCTAGAGCATTTTTATATCTCATTTTTACTCACTCTGGGAACGCAACAATAAGAAAATCTCGTTTGAAAATATAAAATCAACCATGAAACTAATTTTTGAATAATTAAAGGAATGTTTCTTTATGGATTCCCAGCAACCATAACCAATTGAGAAAGAGATAAATAAAACCCATCTTTAAATCCATGATCAATCCCTAAAATCACTACTAAAAAACTACATCTTTTATCTTTTTTTAGTACAACAAATGAGGGTATGGAGATTCGAACTACCAACATCAAGGTATGGAGTAGATGAAAATTACCGCTAAATTATGCTTACTTTGACAACCATATCTTTATCTAGATCTATATTCATATAGACTATGATGTGAGCATAAACCTATAAAAATGACTTAGGACAACTCTGAACTACATATTTATCTGCATCTATACTCATATTGACTTATGATGGGAGTAAACCAATAGAACCTCCTAAATACATACAAAAACGATATCTCAAACACACAAAATAACACCTGAGAGGAGGTAATGTTGATGCCTTTCTTGGAGATCAAGAACCAAGGAAACGAAGACTCTACTTTATTCCGAATCACTCCACAGCTGTAGTGACCAACCTAAACGTGAATGATTCAATCAATGGTCATAACATGCAAGTTACATTAATTCACATACTCAAGAAGGCTTGAGGCTTTCAACTTAACTCGCCATTTAACCTCACAAAAACTAGATAACAAGAAGATAACTTTAGCTTATGTATGGTTGCCTAAATACTCGGAAACAATTTTCATTTCTTTAGGAAAAAGTGGTAGAAGAGTTATGTTTCTTTCATGGAATGTGAATGAATATCGGTTAAGGAAACCATAAAATTTTACTTTTCAATTGAATTGCATGCCAAGGTGTGTTCTAAGTAGTGTGTCTCTTGATTGAGTATATAGGCACCACATCACATATGACTCATCTAGGTACCTTCCTTGTAAACCCGAGACTTTCCTTGGATCATTTCCTCTTGTCATCTATTGTGGAAGTTGGACTTAAGTTGTGTTGTTTCATTGTTGAAGGAAAATGGCAAGCTTTTAGTTCAAGTTGTTTTTTTTATAACCTTGGAGTTTATTTAAAGAAAAGGAAAATGAAAGGAAAGGAAAAGAAGAAAAGAAAAGAAATGGAAAAGGAAAGAAAACCAAAAAAAAAAAAAAAAAAGAAGAAAAAGAAAAGAAAGGAAATGGGAAATGACAACAAACCTTCCACCACCGACAATGATTTCAGCTCATTTTCAGCTCATTTCTCATCATTTTCCATCCAAATTTTCAGAGCACTTGAGGGAGACGGGGTTTTGAGGTTGAAGAAGATAGGAAAAGCTCATGCAAAGCCAGCCATAGCAGAATCTGAGTTCAACCTGTCAACCTCTGGTTTTTGATTCGGTTTGAGCTACACAGAAGGAACTAAGAGGTGAGGTTTGATTTTCTTGAAAGTTAGTCCATTTTCTAACAAATTTCATGAAGGAAGCTTGATCTAAATCGTATGAGAAGTTAATGGTTTTTGAAATGGAAAACAGAGCACAGGATTTTCGAGCAAAGCAGGAGGATCTCTGGTTTTCTTTGGTTTTTCGAGCATTCTGGGGTGTACAAGTTGAATCAGAAGCTCTATTTGGTATGGTTGGAAAGCTTATTCAATCTCCTACAACTTTCATGCAGAATTCGTGAGCCAAAAATGACTTGAAGTAGGCTTCATTTCAGGAGATAGATAAAGGGTAGCAGAGAACCTCGAATCTGTGTTGTCTGTGTTCGGGGAATTTCTGGACAAATTGGTTGGGAATCTTGATAGCGAGCAGAAATCTCGCTATTTTCGTCCCAATTTATTAGGCTTTTCTGTGCTTTAATCGTGTTTTTAATGAAAATATTTAATGAATTCCGTTATTTGGTCCCTTGGAGCAAAGTTGGTGATTTTGGGAGAAAAAGTGCAAAAAATGAAGCAAATGAAGCCCAAATCCAAGCTTGATCAAATGGGAGCCCAAAGAAGACACTCATGAAAAAATGCCCAAAAGAAATGAAGAAGAAGGCCCAAAAATCAGCCCAAAAAGAAGCTGAAAAATCTGGAATTTTAGGGCAGCGTCGAGACGCTATGTAAGCAGCGTCGCGACGCTACCCTTTTCGTGTTGCCCAAGCCGCGTGCGTTGCAGCGTCGCGACGCTGTGCAATGTAGCGTCGCGACGCTACCCCCATTCCGGGCCTATAAAAAGGCACCCTTGGGTGCCTCATTTACCATCAATCAATTCATTCTTCAATCCATTCTTTCCTTCCTTTGGCTCCTTTGGAGCCTCTCTCAAGGCTTTCTAGCCTTTTTGAGAGAATTCTTTAGTGGGAAATATTTTGGGGAATTTTGGGAGCATCTTAGGAAGCTCAAAGGAGTGTTCGGCGGAGCTCTGAGCGCCAAGCGAAGGGGTTTTTCGACGGTCAATTCCTTTCCTTTTATGCTCTTAAATTATGCTTTCTATTGTAAATGCTGTGGATATTTTAGCTATGTATAGCTAAACCCCAATTTGGGGTCTTGGAATGAAATTATAGTTGAAACGTTGTTATAATTACCTGTCTCTTGCCCTTTTTCCTAATTATTTGTATGGATGTGCTTAATGCTTTATTCAATCTGGCCAATTGTGTAATGATTCGATTCTTAATGGAAACTCGACGGAGAGAAGTTAGGATAGATCATAATCCATGCAACTAGTTTAATTGCCCGTCGTGACACCGGGATTAGTTGATTAAACTTAGATTCCTAAAATGAATCAGAGCGTAATAATTAATGATTTTTAATGGCGCTAAGGACACTTAGGTTGTTAAAATGAATTAATTACAATTAGGGGAAACCGACAGGAGAACCTATGTGATTAACGGAGATTCTAGGAGTATAGTTAGTTGGGCAATGAGATAGGATAATTATAACAATTGTTTAGCTCATAATTGATTTTCAAGACCCCTCTTCCCATTAAAAGAAATCTCTTTCTCCATATTTTTTTATTTGATTGATCAAATTATTTTCCTGCTTTGAATTTTAAATTTCTCTTATTTGCATGGGTTGTTCCCTAAATATTATTTTGCCTAAGTACTTTTAGTGCTCAAGAGATTTTTTGCTTAATTTTCGCTTCGCTTCCCTGTGGATTCGATACTCGGTATTACTACCGTTTTATATTACTTGCGGCCCGTGCACTTTGCGGTCATCAAATCTCGTTTTCATTTCTTCAGGTACATTGTAGAGTGTTCGGAAATGAAGATTTTGATGTGTAGTACATTAATTTTGGTTAAGTATTGAGGAAGTTATGAGTGTTGGAAGGTGTGGTATTGAAACTGGAAAATCTGGGAAGTAGAATGTGAAGTGAGATTTCTTATTCAAGTGTTTAGAAATTCATGAGCATGGAAAGACAAAGCTAATTATGGTTCTAATGCTCGGTTTTGGTTGTTTGATAGGCCAAGAGGAAATAGGTCGGATCTACAAACCTGGGAACTAGCTAAGGCTGTGAGTGACAAAATGAATTTCGAAAATTGTTTCCAACAGTTCGTTGTTCATGTTTAGATGTTTTACATGTTTTTCTATGAATGATACATGGGTTTTATGAATGGTTTCAAGCTTAAGTTATGAGCTTAGATTTTCTAATGAGGTTTATAAATGAGCACGTGATTATTGAGTTTCTGAAAAATAGTTGAAAGGACATCCTTTTAAGCCAAGCATGTATTAGCAAGAATTATTTAAAGATTTTCGGTTTTTTTTCCCTCGAGCAAGCTGAGTAAGCTTGAGTTTTACGAAAGATAACGATAAGCAGACATGTTCTAATGTTTTTATGTGATTTTCTGAGATTTCTATTGACTACATGACTGAGATATTGAGCCCGAGGCTATATGGTACCGTGTGCACACATGTTATATTCCATTGTTGACGTTGAGTGTACTCCGTGACAACGATGCTGTAGTGAGTGCTGGGCGGGCCCCACTACGACAAAGACGATGGGAGTGCTGGGCGGGCCCTACACAACGTAGATCGGTCATGTTAGTTAAAACGTTTGATGTACTTGATATGCCTTGCTAGATTTTTAATGATGAACCTGCGATGTTTTTTAGAAAGCTTTTATCATTGCACGTTTATGTTTAACGCCTTGGTTGAGCAGCTTTATACGTTTTAAGTTTTATCACTTGTTCTGATTTCCGAATCTACAGTTTTAAATGTAGTCACTCACTGGGCTTCATAGCTCATTCTTTCAAAATGTTTTCCCACTTTTCAGGTAGAGATCGAGCTCCCGGTGCCTGATACACTGCCAACGTCTGCTGAAAGTTCCAGATCAAGCTCCAGTACGTGGGTAGAGTTGTATAATGAGTCTGTCCATATTGTAAATGTTTTGTAAGGATTGGATAATTTAGTCCTAGAGGTCGTGGTTGTATAAACCCCAGTTGTATATGTTTTTTGTTGTGATATCTATATCAGGTTATTTTCCAAACCGAGTTATGTCAGGGTGGCACCTCGTGTGTGTTGAAAGGTTTTCAGAGATTCCGCCGTGTTGTGTTTCATGTAGAATATTTTATAACTAAGATTAGTATGTTTACCAGGATCAACGTTACAGGAGGATCAACGGGTATCGTTGGAGGAGACGATGTTCGTTGGCTTCACGCCATCTTCCAGACTGAGCTAGCAGGTGGTCCGGGAGGGGGTGTGACATTCCTGTTGCAAAAGGAATTTGTACTTGCTCGATAATCTTTACCTCTCCACACAATCATTCAACCGTTGGAGCTTATACAACCCTTATTTAGAGAAAAAATGAAAATAAAAGATAAAGAAAATCAGTTTTTTTTAAACCCCTCAGATCTCTCACTCTTGGTATCCTCTCTTTTCCTTTTCCTCTCGGTAAACAAGCAGCAACCATCATTGCCCCTCTCCATCTCTCGATAATCTCTCTTCGTCCGCCACTCACGAACTGCATGTTGTTGTCTGTAACCGCTTGAAGCCACCATCTGTTGTAGCACGAATCTGCCCAACACCTGAGCAGCAACACACCAACTGCTGCAACCTGCAAATAAGCACAAGACCAGCCGTCGCATCCCCTTCTCCGTCCAACACGCATGGCGATTCATTTTCGATGATTTTGACCCGAGGTAGAGTGCATGAGGTGTTCAATCAACTCAAATCAACATGGGTTAGTCGGACAACTAGTGTTCTTGCGATTGTTCGGTGATTTGGGCAATGTGTATTCAGTCCGCGGTGGTTATTAGTTATTTCAAGCGTGGGTAAGTGTGTTACAGCAAGCTTTCATGAAATTTGGATTGATTTCGATGTTTTAATGGAATACCCATTTGGCATTTGGTTCCAATTTTAGGTACCCATTGAGATTGAAGCTCAAGTAAACAAATTCGAATCAAATTAAAACAAAACCAACAAGAGTAAGGTTTGTTTTGGTGTGTTTCTTTCCCGAAGTTTCCTCATTAGCGATTGTGTGTTAAGTGGGAATCAGTAGAATAATTTCTCCTAATTTTGAAAACGCTTCATTGTAGAATCGATTGTTATTTAAGGCCGAAATCGACTTGTTGTTGGATTACTTAGGCAGCTCAAGTTAAGGACCCAATTACACTAAGTAAGTGACCTTACTGCTTAGATAGCCTTGGCTAGACTGAGGTTACTTGTTATGAATTGTTACATGCTTTGAATGAGAGTACATATGGTTTGAGATGTGAGATGTTGGACTATACGTATTCTTGCAATACTGAACACCTTGGTTATTTGTGTTTGTCTATTGGACGTGCGTGCATTGCTAATGCAATACCTGCTCGAGTGCAAGCATACACTATCAAGTAATAAAGTAGAGAGTACTTTGGATATCGTACCCAAGGGAGATGGTGACTAGTTAAGTTAACACACGATTTTGCAAAATAAGAACCTCCTCTAAATTTGCGGCCATGATTGGTAACCAAGAAAAATAGTTTGATTGAGTTTTTGGTTTGAAGACATAAATAAATAAACAAGAAAATAAAGATAGATAAAATCTATGAGCGAGATAAACAAGGGAATTCAAATAGTTTCAACCTTAAGTATGAGATTGCGCCCACCTATGCGCTCGCAATTTACTCAGGAATTGCAGTCGGCTGAGAAACACTATCTATGTTGCCGACATAGACATGGTGCAGATAGCATCTCTCAGTTGCGCCCGCAATTACCCGGGCAACAACTAGATTGTGAGTTAAGTCTAACTTCTCTTCAGCTCCACTGTAGGTGCCTTTAGAAGACTAAGCCAACTAGACATCTATTTCTAGGGCTAGTTGAAAATTAGATAAATAACGCTCACGACTCTTTAAACCCTAGTGGTTTCAGTCCTATTTCTAGGATGCAAGAAATCAAAGTCCTATTTCTAGGATCTTTTCCACTATTGTTTTGCGAACCTGCACCTTTAACTCCAACCTTTCGGCCATCAGCTAAATGCAAACTATGCTAACCTAAGTGATCGGTTTAAGCTAACAGTTAAACTTTAATTTCAACAAAAACAAACAATGCTAAGAGGGAGCGGAGCAAAGATGCTTTTGTATAGGCGGGACTTTCTTCTACTCAAAGAATCCACATAATTGAACCCCTCAGTTGAAGCTTAGCTCATATTTGAAAATAAAATGCAAAACATAAAAGAAAATAAACTCGACATAAGGAAAAGATAACTTAAATTAATATGAAAGAGTGAATTGAATACAAAAGCATCAACTTACAACTAAAACATAAAAGAAAACAATAACACCACTGCTGGAAATAAAAGAATGCAAAACAGAAAGTAAAGACTCGACTCTACTAAGGATCTCTCTCCCTCTATCTAGCTAGCTCTTACCCTTTTTCAAGGAGAGACAAGCTCTTCTCTTCATCTTCTTTCGAATGGAAGAGCCGACAGAGACTGAAAGATCAGGAACTCGGAGTGGTTACAAGATGAGAAAGAGTAACTTAAAAATAAATCCTCTTGCACCTTGGTCCCCTTTTATAGACCTTGGAAGGTGAGATTGGCTGCCGAGATCAGTGTGAGAAAACTTTGGAAGGTAAGAATCCACAATCTTCGGAGATTTGATACTAGAGTGGAGATTTTTGGACGAATCTGTGAAGATCCCGCGAATCTCGGTATTCTGTCGGAAAGCCCAGTTGTTGTCGCATTTCTGGCGCAATTCTTCATATACGCAGCTTTGACGAGTCTGTCGTCAGCATGAGGCTTATTTCCTTATATGGTTTGCGGGCGCATTTTGATCGCATATCCACATCCTCAGGTCCAGATGCAGGCGCAATTCTTCAACTTCACCTCAGTTGCTCTGCTACCTTTAATCTCCTCCTGCGGGAGCATCCTCCTTGCAAAGTCTTCTCCACAAAAGCATTAACTTAGATAAATTATTACAAAAATAATCTCTTTATGTACATTTTAAGCCTAATTTCTATAATTCTAAGATTTTCTTCATGATTCTATAACTTTTGCCAATTTGACTTGAAATTATAAGAGTTTAAACACAAAGTCATTTGATAAGAATTACCTAGGTTTTTAAGGCTAAATATTGCACATAAATGAGCGTTATCATATGTAAGTATGCTTAATGCTCCGAATAGTCTTGTCTTCATAGTATCAAATGCTCTAGTTATTAGGAATATTCTAGATGTGCTTGAATGTTCTGAATGGTTTGTGTTAGAATGTATAGAATATTTTGTTCGGATAAAATTTGAATGCTTTGAATACTCTATGTGGGAAAAATAGGATGTTTTGTATTGGTTGAATCTCAAATGCTTGGATTGCCCTGAACACTAGATTTTGGAGCCTTATTATGCTTTGTTTTGGTGATTGAATACTCTAAGTATGAGGTTGTTGAAGGATCATTGTGATGGGTATGAAATGAAGGGTGAGTAGTCATCACCTGTTGGAATACTCGTCTGTGTGTTCCAACCAAGTTTTAGATGAAGGGTCTTATGGGTTAGCAACATGTTAAGCCAGATTAAGTGAATAGGGGACCTAACATAGAAAGGGGATAATTTACATATCCTAGTAAGGTTTGTGGCAATTAATCACCAAGAATTGAAATCATTATGAATTGAGAGGAGGAGCTAGATGGGCAGGACTTGGCTTCGCAGACTAGGTGCCATCTACTATCTGTGGAAGTAAAGTTCCGACTGGAACACCATTGATGCCTGACGTGCAAATGCTTGTTTGTGACTGAGTGGAAGTATACACTGCCAAGTAATAAGTGGAAAGTACTCCCGATATCGAACCCAAGGGAGAGTGTGTTATGTACGGGTTTACCAACAATGCCGCAAGTGCACGGGTCGTCACAAGTAATAGTAAAACGGAAGAATTCCAAGTATCGAATCCACAGGGAGGCGAAGCGAAAATTAAGCAAACAAAAAATTCTTTTGAACACTAAAAATACTTGGGAGAAATAATATCTAGGGTCCAAAACATGCAACTTAAAGGAATTAAAAATTTAAGCAATTAAAGAAATCAATTTGATCAATCAAAAATAAAATATGGAGAAAGAGTTTTTAATGGGAAGTGGGGTCTTGAAAATCAATTATTACCTAAATATTTATTATAATTATCCTATCTCGTTGCCCAACTAATCATAATCCTAGAATCTCTGTTAATCACATAGGTTCTCCTGTCGGTCTCCCCTAATTGTAATTAATTCATTTTAACAACCTAAGTGTCCTTAGCGCCATTAAAATTTATTAATTATTACGCTCTTATTCATTTTAGGAATCTAAGTTTAATCAACTAATCCCGTTGTCACGACGGGCAATTAAACTAGTTGCATGGATTATGATCTATCCTAACTTCTCTCCGTCGAGTCTCCATTAAGAATCAGATCAATACACAATTGGCCAGATTGCATACAGCGTTAAGCACATCCATACAAATAATTAGGAGAAAGGGCAAGAGATAGGCAATTATAACAACATTAAACTATAATTTCATTTCAAGACCCCAAATTGGGGTTTAGCTATACATAGCTAAAATATCCACAAAATTTACAATGAAAAGCATAACTAAGAGCACAATAAAAGGGAAGGAATTGACCGTCGAAGACCCCGTCGCTGGCGCTTGGAGTCCCTCTGAGCACACCTTGAGCCTCCTAGAGCGTTCCCCAAAACTCCCCAAAATTTTCCCACTAGAAGAACTCTCAAAAAGGCTTGAAAGCCTTGAGAGAGGCTCCAAAGGAGCCAAGGAAAGAAAGGAAAGAATGAGGGAAATGATGATTGATGCTTAAAATTGGATCCAAGGGGCGCTATTTATAGGCTCGGAAATGGGGTAGCGTCGCGACGATATTGGCACAGCGTCGAGACGCTGTGACGTCATCTACAGTGTCTCGACGCTAGGCGAATTCCAGAACTTTTTGGCCCGATTTTGGGCTTGAATTTGGGCCTCTCTTCATTTCGTTTGGGCCTCATCTTCATGGTTGACCTCTTTGGGCTTCCCTCTTGACCCATGCATGGAAATTGGGCTTAAATGACTTCTTTTTGGGTACTTTTTCACCAAAATCCATAATTTTGCTCCTAGAGACCAAATAACAAAATATATTAAATATCTTCAATAAAAACACAATTAAAGCACTAAAAAGCTTAATATTTTAGGACTAAAATAGCGACATTTCTGTTCGCTATCAGAGTGGTGACTAGTTGAATACACTTTTGCAATTTAAGAAAACAAGAGCCTCCTCTAAATTTGCGATTGAAGATGGTAACCAAAAAATTAATTTGATAGTGGTTTGTAATGAATGAAAATAAGTAAAGAAAACGAGTAAAGAAAACACGTAAAGATATATGAGATAAAATGGGAAATTCAAATAAGTATCAAGCAAGAGCCTAATATGCGCCCACCTTTGCACCTGCAACTTACTTAAGAAGTGCACAATGTCTGGAGAATTCTACCTATTGGTGCCCACATAGACATGGTGCAGATAGATTGCTACCAGTTTGTGTCCGCAATTGCCCTGACTGCTTAGTTGTGAGTTAAGTCCAACTCCTATTCAGCTCCGTTGTAGGTGCCTTTAGAAGATTAAGCTAACTAGGATACTGGACGTGCGTGCTGCTAAAGCGCAACACCTGCTCGAGTGCAAGTATACACTATCAAGTAATAAAGTGGAAAGTATTCCGGATATTGTACCCAAGGGAGATGGTGACTAGTTGAGTAAACACAATATTTTGTAAAAACGGGAACCTCCTCTAAATTTGCGACCACAGAGATGGTAGCCAGAAAAATATAATTTGGATGGTGTTTTGGTTGAAGAAAAAAAGTAAAGATAAGCAAATAAATGAAAATAGTAAAAACTCTATGAGATAAATGGGGGAAATTCAAATAGCATCAAATTTAAGCATCAGATTACACCCACCTATGCGTCCGCAATTTACTCAGGTGTTGCAGTCGGTTGAGAAACACTATCTATGTTGTCCACATAGACATGATGCAGATAACATCTCTTAGTTGCGTCCCAATTACCCTAACAACTAGATTGTGAGTTAAGTTCAACTTCTATTCAGCTCCGCTGTAGGTGCCTTTAGAAGACTAAGCCAAGTAGACATCTATTTCTAGGACTAGTTGAAACTTAGATAATTAAGACTCACAACTCTTAAAACCCTAGTGGTTCCAGTTCTATTTCTAGGATGCAAGAAGACAAAGTTTTATTTGTAGGATCTTTTCTAGTATTGTTTTGCGAACCCGCGCCTTTAACTCCAACCTTTCGACCATCAGCTAAATACAAACTATGCTAACCTAAGTGATCGGTTTAAGCTAACAATAAACTTTAATTTCAACAAAAACAAACAATGCTAAGTTGGATCAAGTTGCTTTTGCATAGGCGGAGCTTTCTTCTACTTAAGGAATCCACATATTTGAACCCCCAAGTAGAAACTTAGTTCATAATTATATTGAAGATAAAGTGAAAAATGATAAGTAAAAAGAACAAAAAATGGAAAAACGAATAGAATTCACATTAATTAAATGAATGGAGTACAAAACTTATAACTTACAATTGAAATAAAGGAAAACAAAAATTAAAGAATGCTAGAAACAGAAAACTAAAGCGAAAAATAAAAGACAAGACTCTATTAATGATCTCTCCCTCTCTATCTAGCTTGCTCTTGTCCTTTTTCAAGGAGAGACAAGCCTTTCTCTTCTTCTTCTTTCAAATGGAAAAGAGCCGACAGAGGTTGAAAGACCCGGAACTCGGAGTGGTTACAAGATGAGAAGAGAGAAAAACATAAAAATCTATCCTAAGGACGAAATTCTGAGCTCTCATTGCTTCTTGCATCTTGGTCCCTTTTTATAGACCTTGGAAGGTGAGGTTGGCTACCGAGATTAGTGTGAGAAGGCCTTGGAAGGTAAGAATCCACAATCTTCTGTATAACTCCCACAGGTTTGATGTAGGGCAAAAGGGGTGTAACTCCTTAACTCCCTTGATCAATCTTGGCCATTGATCCAAAAGGATCTGGACCATTGATTATTATCATATAATAATTAATAACCCAAATAACTATATATATTATATAACTAATTAATTAAACCAACTTTAATTAAAATAATTATAACATATAGTTTTAATTAAACCAAATAATATTTAATGGAATTAATTAGGCCAACCAATTAATTCTTAATTAATTGTTCCCCACATTAATTAAATATCATATATTTAATTAATTTTACAATTGAATCATATTCAAATTTGCCTCTCTCATTTAACCTATAGTTTTAATGTGCATAAAATGTACATTAATTAATTACTATAGAATTAATTTGATTATATCACATTTAACCAAATTAAATTAAATTAACTAATTCATGAATTAATCAAATATCACATATTTAATTAAATTCACATTCTCTCATATACTATAGTTTTAATATGAATCCCTATCCATATTATTTTTAACCTATAGTTTAATATGAATCCAATTCATATTTAATATTTGCACTCCTTCAAATATATAATTCTCTCATTAATTAAGCTTTGAATCACATCCAAAATTAATTTTATTATAAAGTTTAATTCATTAATTAAACTTATACTATAATGTATCTCCATACATTATATTAATTGTATCAAATACAATTAACTAAAATTCCTTTAATCTTCAAGACTAAATAATCTCAGAACCCGTTACGAGCTAGCAAGTGGACCTAATGGACCTACAAATCAGAAGCTCCATCGATACGAGACTAACTGGCTAAACTCATTAACCAAGTTAACCAACATTCGTTAACTGTGGGTCACTCCACTAATGACCCACAGCTGCACTCTTCTCACTGTAGAATATTTTTGTGTCCATGGATATCGACCATTACAGTAATTCAATCCTTCACGAGTGTTCGTAACGCCAGTTGGGTCAAATTACGATTTTACCCCTGGGTTACCTTTGGATCCTTTAGTACCACTGATCCCTCTAATGAACAACCTGTTTAGGGTCCAACCACTAAACAAAAATTCCTCTCGGGCCAGGAGAGGACAACGCGCTTTTGTTCAAACCCCAGAATCAGCCCTTAAGGGAACACACGTCTACTTACCCTAATAGGGGAATGAGTGAATTCCATCTTGTACTGTTATGTTCCCAGCCCCCACTCGGTCTTGCCCCTGAAATGGTAGGATTATTGAGTCGGCGAACTGGCCACTCTCACCCATACAAATCTAAGGATAATACCTCCTGAAAAGGGGTTCATAACAGACTCAGGATTGAGATTGAGTTACCTAGGTCATCTCATTGAAATAGACACCTAAAGTAGTCAATGACGTTACATCTAGTGGTTACTATTTCGCGGTCCGGTCTTATGCAAACTCATTGCATAGGATACCCCCCCTCGCATGTCTCCTACATGGATGCTTTGGATCAATGCATCTATATCGAATACAAAGTAGGCCGTATCACATTGTGTCACCAGGATAAGGTACCCAACCTTATCCCTATACTGTACACCATTTAGGTTGTTACTTGAACATTGATCCCCGTATGTCCCCACATACTAGTCCAAGTTTCCTTTAAACAACCTTGGATCTTAGTTTATTGGATTTTAGGGTTAATTAATGCAAACTCGATTATTCAATAACAAATTACTGAATCACTCAAATTGAAGGGATAATAGCCCTTGCGCAGCGGAAAAACAAACAGAACCTTTAACTCCGAATTAATTTAAGAATAAAATACCAATACGTTGGGCAAAATTCAGCAATTTAACCAAATATAAACATGCTGAAATTGTGAATAAAACATGCTAAAACAGCCCTAAAACATAGATCTAATCTACATAAAAAGATCCTACTGATCTAAGGCCGAGATACAGTTACCTTTGTAGAAATTCTTGATCGTTTCACCAAAATTTCTTTGAATTGCTCCCAAAAACAGCAACTTGAAATCCCTGTTTTCGCTGGAAAAAATGTCACGAACACCACCACGGGGTTTCACCAGTATTCTCAAAGGGATACACGTTGAGAGCTTGTGGGAACTCAAAAAAAAAAAAACTCTAAGGATTTCTTCTTCTGGAAAAAACACTCTGTGTCCTCAGAGCAAGGAAAAACCACCAGAGAGAGCGAGAGAGAGGGAGAGAGGCGTGAGAGGTGTGAGATTGAGCGTAATTCTCTGCAACTACCCACTGACCACGTCCCATTTTAAAAAAGCATAATATCAGATAACTGAAATATCAGTTATCTGATATATTTAATTAATTATAATTTTAAAATCATAATTTTAAATTACAATTAATTGTATTGTATTTTAATTAATCTAAATTAATTAAAATAACATTAATTTAAATCCAATTTAAATTAATATCCCTCTTATCTTATAGTTTAATTAAATCAAATTTAATTAAACTAAATCAATTAATTAATTCGTAATTAATTAATAAAAATTAAAATAAAATTGAACATCACATATTCAATTACTATTTGCTCTCTCAAAACTATAGTATTAATATACATCCAATGAATATTAATTATAACCTATAGTTTTAATATGAACCAAATTCATATTTTAGTATAATATTCGAACACCTTCGAATATTCAATTCATCCTTAGAATTTTACCTCAACGCCCTAAATGAGCTACCGGTGGGACCTAATGGACCTACAGATCAGAAGCTCCAACGATATGAGATTAGTTGGTTAAACTCATTAACCAAGTTAATCAATATTCGTTAACTGTGGTTCACTCCACTAAAGAACCACAGCTGCACTCTTCTCACTGCAGACATATTTCTGTGTCCACGGATATTGACCGTCAATAGCAAGTTAGCCCTTCACGTGTGTTCGTACCCCAGCTAGGTCAAATTACCGTTTTACCCCTGGGCTACCTCTTGGTCCTTAAGTACTAGTGCTCCTCTAATGAACAACCTGTTTGTGGTCCAACCAACAAACAGAAATCCCTCTCGTGCCATGAAGAGGGTAGGGCCCATTGTTCAAGACCCGGAGACACCACTTAAGGGAACACACCTCTACTTACCCTAATATCGGGAAGGAGTGAATTCCATCTTGTAAGACTACGTTCCCAGCTCCCCACTCGGTCTTGTCCCCAAAATGGTAGGCTTATTGAGTCGGCGAACAGGCCACTCTCACCCGTACAAATCAAAGGACAATCCCTCATGGACAGGAGTCCATAATCCACTCAGGATTAAGGCCAAGTTGCCTAGGTCATCCTAGTGAAATAGAAACCAAGCTAACTAACGGTGTTACAGTTAGTGGTTAACTATTTCGTGGTCCGATCTTTGTGCAAACTCATTGCACAGGATACCCCCACTCGCATGTCAACCACATGAACGCGTTGGATCACTACGTTTGTATCAATATACAAAGCGGGCCGTATCCATAGTGTCACCAGGATAAGGTACCCATCCTTATCCCTATACTACAGACCCTTTAGGCTAAAACTTGAACATTGATCCCCGTATGTCCCTACATACTAGTTCAAGCCTCATTCTATTAGCCATGGATGTTTTGTTTATTGGATTAGGGTTAACAAGACAAGATATAATACAAACATTGAATAATACATCACTTTATTAATGTTCGGTCAAAAGTACATTTACTATCTACGAGTTTTAGGGCATAAAACCCAACAAACTCCCACTTGAACTAAAACTCAAGTTACAGGGAAAGTATATACAATATAATCCAAAGCTGGAAACGGTACATGTATGTTGTACATTACATAAAAAGTAAATATACAAAATACAATAAACTAGGGCATCCTTACACCCATTACACATCTCCCACTTGCCCTAGATTACGCTATATACATGTCTCGCAGACCTAGACTTTCTAGATGACCCTCGAACACTTTAGCCGAGAGGGCCTTCGTAAACGGATCAGCAATGTTGTGCTCGGAAGCGATCTTGGTCACGACCACATCTCCTCTTTGCACAATCTCACGAATCAGATGATACTTCCTCTCTATGTGTTTACCTCTTTTGTGGCTGCGAGGTTCCTTTGAATTGGCTACAGCCCCACTGTTGTCACAGTATAACGTAATGGGCAAGTTCATATTTGGAACAACTTCCAAATCTGTCAAGAACTTCCTTAGCCAAACAGCTTCCTTAGCTGCTTCACAAGCAGCTACATACTCAGCCTCCATTGTGGAGTCTGCTATGCATCCTTGCTTTATACTCCTCCAAACTACAGCTCCCCCGTTAAGGGTGAAAACTGACCCTGACGTAGATTTCCTAGAATCCTTGTCAGTTTGGAAGTCAGAGTCGGTGTAACCCGTGAGAACTAACTCCTTAGCCCCAAACACCAACATGTAATCTCTCGTTCTCCTAAGATACTTGAGGATTCCTTTAACGGCGGTCCAGTGGTCTAACCCTGGATTCGACTGATATCTGCTGACAATCCCTACTGCATAACAAATGTCAGGCCTCGTGCATAGCATGGCATACATTAAGCTACCCACGGCAGAGGCGTAGGGAATCCGTCTCATATCCTCAACCTCTTGAGGTGTCTTAGGAGACTGTTCCTTAGACAAGTGAACCCCATGCCTGAAAGGCAACAAGCCCTTCTTGGAGTTCTGCATCGAATATCGAGCCAGCATCTTGTCGATATACGTTGCCTGAGACAGAGCTAGCGATTTGTTCTTTCTATCCCGAATAATCTGGATGCCAAGAACATACTGGGCCTCACCTAAATCTTTCATTTGGAATTGAGCTGCTAGCCATTATTTTACGTCAGACAGATACCCTACATCATTCCCAATGAGTAGGATGTCGTCTACATAAAGTACGAGGAAAGCTACTTTATTCTCGTTGATCTTCTTGTATACACAAGGCTCATCAACATTCTGGTCAAAGCCAAAAGATTTGATCGCAGTATCAAATCTAATATTCCAAGATCGAGAAGCCTGTTTCAACCCATAAATGGATCGATTCAGTTTGCAAACTTTTTGCTCATGACCTTGGGATACAAATACTTTATTATCTTGAGGGTCATAGAAAAGACCACCTCTCGTTTCTTTCGGGTACCCAACAAATTGGCATATTCTCGTACGTGGTTCCAATTTCTTAGGATTTGTCACTAACACATGTGCAGGACAACCCCAAATACGAAAGTAACGCAAACTAGGTTTACGCCCCCTCCATAACTCAAAAGGAGTTTCAGAAACACTTTTTGAGGGAACACTGTTAAGAATATGTACTGCAGTCTCTACTGCATACCCCCAAAACGAGCTAGGCAACTGAGCATAGCTCATCATTGATCGAACCATGTCTAACAAGGTTCTGTTTCTCCTTTCTGATACACCATTTTGCTGGGGTGTACCAGGTGCTGAGAGTTGTGATTGGATTCCATGTTCTATCATATAGTCTTGGAATCTTTGATCCAAATACTCTCCACCTCGATCTGATCGAAGCATCTTAATTGTTTTACCTAATAGATTTTCTACCTCAGCCTTAAACTCCTTGAACTTTTCAAGAGCCTCAGACTTATGGCCCATTAGGTACAAGTAACCGTATCGTGAATAATCATCTATGAAAGAGATGAAGTATTCAAAACCACCTCGAGCCTTTACATTCATTGGACCACAAAGATCCGAATGTATCAGTTCAAGTGGTTCTTTAGCCCTATAACCTTTTCCAGTAAAAGGCCTCTTGGTCATTTTACCCTCGAGACACGATTCACAGGGTGGTAAAGATGTATCTTCTATGTCACTTAGAAGTCCATTTTTAACCAAACGATCGATCCGATCGATGTTAATATGACCAAGACGAAGATGCCAAAGATACGTGTTGTTACTTAAAGGAGAAACTTTTTGCCTTTTGTTTTGCGTTTCGGCCGTTTTAAACATTTCATGACTTAAAATAGCCTTAGCATCATTTGGTCTTAACACAAATAAATTATTCTCACGCTTAGCTGAACAAATGTAAACTCCATTCTTTGAAATTAAAGCTTCATTAAGCAAGAAGGAAACTGAATAACATTGTTCTAACAAAGCTGAAACAGAAATAAGGTTCCTTTTAATTCTAGGAACCAAGTACAAGTCCTCTAAAATTAAAAACCTATTTCTAAAGAATAATTTTGCAGCTCCCACTGCACGAGCTGAAACGACGTCTCCCGTTCCGACCTTGAGCGTCATTTCACCCTCTGCCAGCTGCTGGAAATTATTTCCCTGAAAAGAAGAACAAACATGATTAGTGGCTCCCGAATCCAGTATCCAGGCAAACTCATCATGTTCAACGAGACAAGTCTCTAACACAATTAAATCGAACTTACCTTCTTTTTCTCTTCTCTTCTCAGCAAGGTAGCGGGGACAGTTGCGCTTCCAGTGACCATCTGCATTACAGTGGAAGCATCTGCCTTTGTCGGCCACGACCTTGGCCTTCCCCTTTCCTTGCACAGCCTGTGCAGGAGCCTTCCCCTTGTCTCCCTTCCTCTTTTGGATCTGCTTCGATGAAGAAGCCTGGGGTACAGATTTAGTCCCTGAGGATGAACCCTTCAGGAACTTCTTCTTGGAATGGGCCACGTTGGTCTCTCCTTTAACCACATTTTTTCCCTTGCTCTTTTGCAAGGACTCATAAATCTGTAACTCCGAGAGGAGGGTAGTCAGGTTGAACTGAATCTTATTCATGCTCGCGTTCGTCCTGAAAGACAGATAGCTCGCTGGGAGCGAGTGAAGGATGAACGCAACCTGACTGCGCTCGCAGACAACCCCGCCATTTGCCTCAGCTATGTTGAATTGGTTAATCATGTCCAGGACGTGTTCCCGAACAGATTGACCTTCTGGCATCTTGGCATTGAAGACGTTCTTCAAGGCGTCGTGGTGGAGCTGGTAGGACGGAAGTCCAAACATCTCCTGCAGGGAATTCATAATTTCCCTGGCAGTTGCCACGTTCTCGTAACGCTTGGCCAGCACTTCAGACAAGCTGACCAAAATATAGACTTTGACCTTTTCATTGGCCTTGGTCCAGCGTTCGTAGGCGTCCTTAACTGCCTGAGTGGCAGTGCGAGGGGGAACGGGAGGACATTCCTCCGTTAAGACGAACCTTAAGTCCTCAACCACGAGTATTGTATTGAGGTTAGATTTCCATTGTGGAAAATTCTCGCCGGTAAGTTGTTCATTTTTAAGCAGGGAAATTATAGAGGAAGACATTGCTGAAAAAACAAACAAGTGACCGTATTAGTTATCTTTGCCTTAACCCATCACACAAGCAATACAAACAATTGCATATATCCAATCAATTTTGCAAACAAACAATCAAAGAACCCTAATAAAACAATGATTGTGATTCGCAACGATGCTTTAGAGGTTTAGAAGAACAGCCACCGAAGGGTGATCAGTTGTTCCTCCTCTAAAATGAGACTCTTCTCAGTCAATTTCTAATACCAGAATAACTCATATTCCATTAGATATTAACCACCGTTATTCGGTCAAGGATTTGTTAACAAATTAACTCCTCCCCGTAAGTGTAACCCTCCCACTTTTAGATCCCAGAGGCACGCACCAACAGGCTACCGTTAGGAAAGACAACTGTTGGTAATTAGCCTAAGTGACCCTATCCTATTCAGGAGTTCACGGTGTTCCGAATCCTATGATCAGGCCCTCCGAAGGGATGGTTGCGCTGAGACAACACGCAGGCGGATCATAGGAATCTCACGTTGTGACCTAGGGGCAGAGACCGAAGGATACGTTGACACGTGTCCTGCTCCCACTTACTATAGTCACTTTCCCCATTCACCTTGGTATTGACCCATGCAAACACTCTCCGAAGGGAGGCCGCGCTAAAACGACACAAAGCCGAGCATGGATCTCACGGTGTGAACATCACAGGGACGCAGGAGCAAAACTCGATTTAAATCAAGTTTTGTAATTTTCCTCCCACTAAAGTAACCTATTATTAATTTTAGGGTTTGATTAAACCTAGATAAATCCGGCTAAGTCATTTATCTAAGTCTAGTCCTATTATAACTATTATAATAAGACCTAATGTCTAGGTGTATTAAACCAATTTAATTAACCTAGCGACATTATTCTAACATTAACCTGAGATTAATTCAACTCCGGTGTTCCAGATCCGTTCCCAGGTAGGAGGTGTTCCGTTTACCGTCAACTTAAATACCTCCAATCCTTAGACAGAACTTCACTGGTAGAGTTCCCTTATAATCTTAGGAATGTTCGTCCTACTTAGTTCATTAAAACTATTTTAAAACTAAGTAAGATATTCTAATCCTATTAGAGAATGATCTTAGGTCTAATTAATTTTAACCCATTAAAATTAATTCAATTTTAACCTAAGATCCTATGTGAACATGCATATCTTGATTATAGATTGACGGTTTCTAATCATAAAATTTTAAACTATTTCAAAATTTTAATGATTAGACCTATAATCATGCATACTATAGTTTTAAAACAATTAACAATCATATTCAAGTTAATGAAATTCAAACTATAGTATTTTGCATTGCATGATAATTAATATAACCCTTATATTAATCTATGGATGTATCATGCTCAATGCAATTTGATTTCCATTTAAATAATAAACAATTTTATTATGGCCAAAAAATGGAAAATCAACTTAGCATGCTGCAAACAAATTATTTTTAATATAACTCTTATATTAAAACTATGTAATTGCATGCATCATACTTTTCCATTTTCATGAATTTAATATAACTCTACTATATATTAAATAACTCATGAAAATCAAACCATGCATTTCAATCATATATTATAATCTAATTATAACATACATAAATGCATGAGCATGCTTTATAACCTAAGGTGGGATTTCTAATTTTAGATGACATCCATAAAGCATATAAAATAGCATATGAACCGATTAATTGGCCCCTAGGATAAAATTAAAACTAAATTACAATAATGAAGCAAAATTCTATCCTATTACAGCCTTCTGCAGCCCCGAACCGGACCAAAACCGCTCCAAAAACGTGCCAAAACCGCCCAAAACCGGTCAAAACCACAAAAATTGGTCAAAACCGCTTGAACCAGCTGGAAAACCACCGAACCAGGTCAAAAACCGGTCAAAAACCGCCCAGAATTGACCGAACCGCGCCCCAGTCAGCAACCCAGGCGAGCCGGTCAACGAACCCCTGCTTCAGTCAACGAACCGCGCCTGAACCGGCCTGACGCAGACCGAACCGGACGAGCTGGACCGCGCCTCCTCCTTGCGCCTGAACCGTGCCTCGCTGACGTCAGCATGGTGCATGCTGACGTCAGCCCTACCTGATGCACGCGTCTTTTTCCGTCCGATTTTCCTTTTTTTTTTTTTTTTTTCTCGATTTTCTGGAATTCCAGCACTATTCCAGCCGCAATTGTTCGTCGTTTTCCGCCGTTTTTGGCCAAATTTGATCCCGATCTTCATCGTTCTTCAGCCTAATTCAGACTTGGACTTACAGAGACTCGATTTACAATTTAATTGCCCAAAAAACGCAGGGGCCTTTACATTTGATCACATCAAAATAATTGTAAATCTAAGGCCAATTAATCTCCAGTTCATAGCAAATTAACATTCATAATGCAATTAAATCCCACCTAAAGCCAACGCAAATTTTAATTCAAAAATTAAATTACAAACCTGGCTCTGATACCAATTGAAGGGATAATAGCCCTTGCGCAGCGGAAAAACAAACAGAACCTTTAACTCCGAATTAATTTAAGAATAAAATACCAATACGTTGGGCAAAATTCAGCAATTTAACCAAATATAAACATGCTGAAATTGTGAATAAAACATGCTAAAACAGCCCTAAAACATAGATCTAATCTACATAAAAAGATCCTACTGATCTAAGGCCGAGATACAGTTACCTTTGTAGAAATTCTTGATCGTTTCACCAAAATTTCTTTGAATTGCTCCCAAAAACAGCAACTTGAAATCCCTGTTTTCGCTGGAAAAAATGTCACGAACACCACCACGGGGTTTCACCAGTATTCTCAAAGGGATACACGTTGAGAGCTTGTGGGAACTCAAAAAAAAAAAAACTCTAAGGATTTCTTCTTCTGGAAAAAACACTCTGTGTCCTCAGAGCAAGGAAAAACCACCAGAGAGAGCGAGAGAGAGGGAGAGAGGCGTGAGAGGTGTGAGATTGAGCGTAATTCTCTGCAACTACCCACTGACCACGTCCCATTTTAAAAAAGCACAATATCAGATAACTGAAATATCAGTTATCTGATATATTTAATTAATTATAATTTTAAAATCATAATTTTAAATTACAATTAATTGTATTGTATTTTAATTAATCTAAATTAATTAAAATAACATTAATTTAAATCCAATTTAAATTAATATCCCTCTTATCTTATAGTTTAATTAAATCAAATTTAATTAAACTAAATCAATTAATTAATTCGTAATTAATTAATAAAAATTAAAATAAAATTGAACATCACATATTCAATTACTATTTGCTCTCTCAAAACTATAGTATTAATATACATCCAATGAATATTAATTATAACCTATAGTTTTAATATGAACCAAATTCATATTTTAGTATAATATTCGAACACCTTCGAATATTCAATTCATCCTTAGAATTTTACCTCAACGCCCTAAATGAGCTACCGGTGGGACCTAATGGACCTACAGATCAGAAGCTCCAACGATATGAGATTAGTTGGTTAAACTCATTAACCAAGTTAATCAATATTCGTTAACTGTGGTTCACTCCACTAAAGAACCACAGCTGCACTCTTCTCACTGCAGACATATTTCTGTGTCCACGGATATTGACCGTCAATAGCAAGTTAGCCCTTCACGTGTGTTCGTACCCCAGCTAGGTCAAATTACCGTTTTACCCCTGGGCTACCTCTTGGTCCTTAAGTACTAGTGCTCCTCTAATGAACAACCTGTTTGTGGTCCAACCAACAAACAGAAATCCCTCTCGTGCCATGAAGAGGGTAGGGCCCATTGTTCAAGACCCGGAGACACCACTTAAGGGAACACACCTCTACTTACCCTAATATCGGGAAGGAGTGAATTCCATCTTGTAAGACTACGTTCCCAGCTCCCCACTCGGTCTTGTCCCCAAAATGGTAGGCTTATTGAGTCGGCGAACAGGCCACTCTCACCCGTACAAATCAAAGGACAATCCCTCATGGACAGGAGTCCATAATCCACTTAGGATTAAGGCCAAGTTGCCTAGGTCATCCTAGTGAAATAGAAACCAAGCTAACTAACGGTGTTACAGTTAGTGGTTAACTATTTCGTGGTCCGATCTTTGTGCAAACTCATTGCACAGGATACCCCCACTCGCATGTCAACCACATGAACGCGTTGGATCACTACGTTTGTATCAATATACAAAGCGGGCCGTATCCATAGTGTCACCAGGATAAGGTACCCATCCTTATCCCTATACTACAGACCCTTTAGGCTAAAACTTGAACATTGATCCCCGTATGTCCCTACATACTAGTTCAAGCCTCATTCTATTAGCCATGGATGTTTTGTTTATTGGATTAGGGTTAACAAGACAAGATATAATACAAACATTGAATAATACATCACTTTATTAATGTTCGGTCAAAAGTACATTTACTATCTACGAGTTTTAGGGCATAAAACCCAACACAAATAACACTTTATTGAGGTTAATTAATTTGTTTCATTTACTATCTACGAGTTTTAGGGCATAAAACCCAACACCATTCAGCTCGCCTGTAGGTGCCTTTAGAAGACTAAGCCAACTAGACATCTATTTCTAGGGTTAGTTGAAACTTAGATGAATATGCTCACGACTCTAAAAACTCTAGTGGTTCCAGTCCTATTTCTAGGATGCAAGAAAACAAAGTCCTATTTCTAGGATCTTTTCCACTTTTGTTTTTGCAAACCCGCACATTCAACTCCAACCTTTCGGCCATTAGCTAAATACAAACTATGCTAACCTAATTGATCAGTTTAAGCTAACAATGAACCTTATGTTCAACAAAAACAAACAATGCTAAGAGGAAGCAAGTTACTTTTGCATAGGCAGGGCCTTTTTCTACTCAAGAAATCCACATATTTGAACCCCCAAGGAGAAGTTTAGCTCATAACTGAAAGTAACATGCAAAACAAAAAAGAAATAAAACTCGACATGTAAAAGACACTTGAATTCAAATGAAATAATGAATTGAGTACAAGAATTTAACTTACAACTAAAAAGTAAAGGAAAAACAATAACACTGATGGAATAAAAGAATATAAAACAGAAAGTAAAGACACAACTTTATTAACGATCTCTCCCTCTCTATCTAGCTTGCTCTTGCCCTTTTTCAAGGAGAGACAAGTCTTTCTCTTCTTCTTCTTTCGAATGGAAGAGCCGATAGAGGCTGAAAGACTCGGAACTCGGAGTGGTTACAAGATGAAAAGAGAGAAAAACTTAAAAATCTATCCTAAGGACGAAATTTCGAGCTCCCTTTGCTTCTTGCAACTTGGTCCCCTTTATAGACCTTGGACGGTGAGGTTGGCTGCCGAGATTAGTGTGAGAAGGCCTTGGAAGGTAAGAATCCACCATCTTCGAAGATTTGATACCAGATTGGAGATTTTTGGACGATTCTGTGAAGATCCCGCGAATCTCGATATTCTGTTGGAAAGCCCAGTTGCGGCCGCATATCGGGCACATTTTTTTCCTGTGCGCTGCTTTGACAAGTCTGTCTTCAGCATGGGGCTACTTTCCTTGTATGGTTTCCGGGCGCATTTTGATCGCATATCCCGCATCCTCAGGTCCAGATGCAGGCACAAAACTTCAACTTTACTTCTTTTGCTTCGCTAACCTTTAATCTCCTTTTGCGGGTGCATCTTCCTCGCAAAGTCCTCTGCACAAAAACATTAACTTGGATAAATTGTTTCGAAAATAATCTCTTTTCGTACACTTTAAGCTTAAATTTTGTATTTCTAAGATTTTCTTCATGATTCTACAACTTTTGCTAAAATGACTTGAAATGATATGATTTTAAACACAAAGTATTTGCTTTCCAAATAATAACCTACATTTTAAAGGTCAAATAACGCACATAAATGAGCGTTATCACACTCCCAAACTTAAGTCATTTCTTGTCCTCAAGCAATATTAACAAGATACTAGAAACAATAAAGAAAAGATGTGCATTTTATAGGTAAGTTAAGTTTGCGAGTGCACATTTCAGGAAAGAACTCGGCTCTAGATACTCTAAGTTAACAACAAGATTTCTCTAACACTAGGCCCCCAAATATAAACTAGTCAATGTCCCCATTGACTGGACATGAAGAACATAGTAGGAGAGGTTAAAAAGGATTGGCAAGCTAAGATCAAGTCTAGACTTCATAAAGGTGTTGGTAGTGAAAGCCTAAGGTAGGTGAGTTTGGATTTGAATGTGTTATGGAGAGAAAACTTTATTCAGGCTTCATGCTTTGAAAAACTCGAAGTTACTAAAGTATTTAAAGAACTGAGAGAGCTTTAGTTATCATCATTAAGGGCGCTAAAAAACAAACGAACCAACTATACACACTTCTCTTTTGAAAACCTTTTAGAATACTTTTCTTTTTTCTAAAAGAGATATACCTTTTTGGAATTTTTCCGAAACAAAACAAAAGAAACAAACAAATAAACAAAAGCAACCTATCTTCGTATGAAAAATGCACGCAAGAAAAATAAAAGAGACTCACTATCCTATCAAAACAAAGAAAACAACAAAAACACAAAAGAAAAAAGAAAGCAAGTAAAGATAACTAGACCCTACTTCCAATCACCTATCAAAAAAAGAATATTGAATTGAGAAGGGTGAAAGGAAAAACTCCCCTAGGCGTTGGAAGGGCCTGCTCCATCGCCTTTGGTTGGATCCCAGTTTATTTTGGGAAATGGTGGAAGGTAGTTGTCGAGATCCTCCACTAGATTCTCCAAGATACGTTTGACAGCTCCATCTCTCGCTTTAGCATAAGTCAGGTAGTCCTTAAACTCGATCCTCATTCGCTCCATATCTCTCCTCAAAGCCACCAAGTTGTTTTCAAGTTGCGACTGATAAACTGGAGTTTGATGCTGATTTGCGGCTGCATCTCATAAATTATGCTATGGGTTTGAGGTTGCATCTTGTTTTGTAGCAGTTGCTTCCTTTGTAGACTTTGATGCTTGAGCTGCAGATGTGGTTGCTCGAGCCTTCTTCTCAAGAGAAGTCACCATTTGCTTGGAGTTGACTATGAGCTTCTTGATCAAGCTCAGGTCAATTGAAGTTCGAACAACTTCTTTTTCTTCTTTCTCTTCTGGCTCCACTCCTGCAAGCCTACACAACTTGGTGATCAAAGTTGGGAAGAACAACCTTCCCACATTCTTGTGCCCACAAGAGAGAATCTCCATCCAAATAATTCGTCCAAGATTGAGATCCAGCCCCTTGTGCATGCTATACAACAGCATGACATGCTTCTGAGATATGGTGGTGTCATGTGTGGTTGGCCTGATCCTGTTTTTGATCACATAAAGGCAGACTGCTGCCTCTAGCTTTAAGTCTCCTGATAATAGAGTCCTGACTCCAGTCTTGGACTCTTGCCACTTCACTCCCTCGTGGGCCAACATAGCTAGGGCCTCTACCAGTTGCTCAGTTGTTGGTTCTTCAATGGCCATGTTGCCAGCTGGGCATCTGAGGGATGGCAATCGAAAAATCCGATTGACTTGCGTTGTTGAGAACTCCACCATTCGGCCTCGCAGGAGCATTTTCGTTTGCATCTATTCCTCTACTTGAGCATCAAATTCACGTACAAGTGGGATAGATGCGGCCTTTGACTCTTTGCACAGTCGATCCCAGCCATACCTGCGCAGAATGTTTTCAATGAATGCTGGGAGAGGGCCTCTCTTAGTGGAGAATGCCTTCTCACACATCATATGGGTCTAGGTGTCTGGATGGGCTTCCACTATTACTTCCACTCTCGGCTGCTTTGTTGGAGTCTTCTTTGACCGAGGAACAAATGGTTCTCTCCTTGCAGGTGGTGGTGGTGATGGTGTCTTGGCTCGGGGGAGCACAAAAGTTGCTCCCCTAGTGCTTGGCCTCCTCAGGGAATTTTCTGTTCTTTTCTTCTTCTTAGCCTTCCCTTCAACCTCACTATCATTTTCTTCTCTGCCCCTCTTGGGCATTTGTTCCCTAGAAATCTCTTGGACTTCATGTTCATCAGATGGAGCTTGTTGCTTCTTCCCTTGCTCATGTTCGAACAGGTCCTCAAACATTGTCTCATTTTGGTGCTCAAATAGGTCCTCGAACACATTTTCTTCCTCCTTTGATGGTGGTGGGGTTTGCACATCACATTGCACCTCAGAAACTGGTGCAGTCTCTGGTTCTCGCTCTATTTGCTCCACATTTGCGGCCACAAACTCCCCTGCAATTTATTCTAACTGGCGCTCAGAAACGGGCGCAATTTCTTTTTCTTTCTCAATGTTATCCACTGAGTCCTTCAAACATGAAGCTGCAAATTCTAGAGCAACTTGCTTTTCTTCTTCTTGGCCTCTTTCTTGGCCTCTTTCTTCCTTCTTCTTTCTTCTTCCAGTTGCTTGTCTCTGATTAGGCAGGCTATGGCCTTTGTCATCCACAGAGCATCTGCTACAATTCTGTTCTACTCTTCTTGTCTAATCAGTTGCTTCAACTCTGGACCCCATCGTGTTGATCACTTGTCTTTAAGCTTGGATGGATCCATGGTTGAGGTTGTAGTTTGAACCTGCATTTGCGCCCTAGGTGCGTGCGCATCTTTCTTGTTAAGTGCCTCAGGAACTAGCACTGATTCTTCTACCTCGACAGTGTTTGGAGTCCCAATTTCAGGTCGACCTGCAGACAAATTCTCAGGTTGCTACCCTGTTGCGGTTGCAACCTTGATGCATGGCTCAGCTTCGTCTTTCCTCTTTCTTCTGAAGTACTTCACTCCCACCTTCTTCTCTACTTCTTCTCTATAGGACCAAATTAGGCCTATTTATTTGTTATTAATCTAAGCTTGTTAGAGTCCACTTGACGGTTGATTTGTTTGTTTTGTAGATAACTTTTGCATTGAAGGCATCAGGGACAATCACACAAACTGGAGTTAATTCGGGCGATTTAGAGAGTTTTCGAGCTAACTTGAAGTCCATGGATCTCAAGGGGGCGAGAAGATCGTGAGGATCGTGACAAGCCCGAAGAATGGTTCCAAGAAGTCAAAGGTTCGAGTTCCAAACCGAGCAAGCAACAAAGAAGACCAAAGAAAAGGAAGAAGCACGCTGGAAAGAGGCCAACGTCTCGACGCTGGCCCGTTCTTGAACCCTCGGCCCAGACGACATGGTGTGGAGACGCCATGCCTAGCGTGGAGACGCCACGACTATTTCCTCTATAAATACCATCGTTTTATTCTGCTGTTTAGGTCATTGTGTTGTAATTTTTGGTCCCTTTTACGGTTTCTCTCTATCCTTTACGTTCAGACATCTGTATTGTATGTTTTCTAGCTTAATTCTCTTGTATTTCTTCATTATTATTGCACACGGTTGCGGGTTTTAGTCGGCCTTACTGCCGTCTAAACCCGTTGACGCTGATTGGATGATTCTTGGGATATAAAATGTGTTTCTCTGTGAGCATTATGTTATGATTTCTTCTTTTAATTTACTTTGCTATTATATTTTGGATTCAGTTTGTAGAATAAGCATGTGCAGTAGGTTAGATTGACGCCCTAACTCGCAGCTTGTATGTGTATTATTTGCTAAATGTGTAGTACATAGACTGATTCATAGGCACAAGTCCCAAGAGCAGTTCTCTGACTTTTTTGCTCCGCATGATAGGTCTAGGATCCAAAATAGAATTAGAAGTAATCTAGGCCTAATTATTTCCAATTTCCTAATCAATCCACTAGACTTAAAACAATTGGTTGATTGTTTGATTTGATGGCTTAATCGAATTAATTAGTTAATCAATTAGGATCTAATTCGATGGACGATGTGTGATCTGGTTAGATGGCTTAGGTGGGCTTAGGGTCTTTTCTGGGTTAAAATTAGATCGATTGGGGAATTAGGCAAATTAAGTTCGCCTTATGGCTGAGAAGGCAAGCGCATACAGCGAGATAAGTAAGTTCAAATATGAACTGTCTGAGCTCAAAACTCTCATTAGTTTGTTGGATGCAGAGCAGGAATCTCTGTTTGAAATGAATACCATTAAGAGGTTTCTAGCGATGCAGAGCCAACAGACACCTGACCAGTTTGGGAACAATTTTTATCCTGGTTGGAGAGACCACCAAAACTATTACTTCCAGAACGATCAGAGCTTGAATATGCAGCACGGATCAAGTCTAGGTATTTTAGGAATTTTAGTTAAAAATTTATCTGATAGCATTCAAGTCTTGCAGGAAGGTCAACTCAAGTTCCAAGAGGAGACCCGAGCTGGGATGCAACAATTGGGAACCCAAATTTCCCAGTTGGCTGACACTGTCAGTAAGTTGAAGGCTAAAATGGACAAACTACTTGTTCATCCTGAGATCCCAAGGAGAGAAGTTGTATGCACCATCACGACGAGGAGTGGGACAGCCTTGAGTTCCAATCCACAAATTCCTTTTCCACCTATATTAAAAAATAATAGAGAAGCAAAGAAGCTTGAAAAAAAATCAGACAATCCCGACTTTCCAAAGAAGCGAGGGTTACACTTCGATCCTCCCTTGAATTTCAATTCTTATGTTCCTAAAGCTCCCTTTCTTAGCAGGTTAGCGCTGCAGCCTAAGCCTACCAAGGAAGAGGAGGAGAAGAACATGCTTGACCTATTCAAGAAGGTGGAGGTCAACATCCCACTTCTGGACGCCGTGAAGCAAATTCCTAAGGTAGGAAAATTTTTAAGAAAATGATGTTCCAGGAACGGTAAGCCAGAGGTTAGTGAAAATATTTCTGCTGTTTTGAAGAAATTGCCTCATGAGTGTTTAGATCATGGCATTTATACATTGCCATGCATTTTAGGGGATATAGAAATTGAGCATGCCATGTTAGATTTGGGATCCTCTATAAATGTCATATCTCATGCACTCGCTTGTGAGCTAAATTTTTCCAATATAAAGAAAACAGGTAATTTAATTCAACTAGTAGATAGATCCTTATCTAGACCTCTAGGGCTTTGTAAGAATGTCTTAGTTAAGATTGATGAGTTTATATTCCCAGCTGACTTCTTCATTATAGACATGCATGAAAATGATTCGCCTAATGCCACATCTATAGTTTTAGGCCGTCCATTCATGAAAACAACCAAAGTTAAAATGAATATAGGCAAGGGGATCATTTCTGTTGAATTTAATGGAAGAAAAGTGGCTTTTATTCTGATATTTTAGGTCATCTTAACTCTTCTCTTACCTGCTTAAATATTTCCCATAAGATTCAGGTAAACATGCACAGAGCTTCTAGATCCAAGGCGATCAATGTTCTGGAGTGGGAAAATTTGGATCCTGGAGTTCAAGAGGAACTCTGTCGAGTTCAAGACGTTAAAAAGGGCGGTTTTGGGAGGCAACCGAAAGTTTGTTGTTGTTTTTCTTTTCTTTTATTTTGTTCTTCCTTATTTTGTTAGTTTTATTTCTTTTGATTTTAATTCCAATCTAATTAATTCTTTCTTTTCATATTCTTTGAAATAATTGATTTTTAAAAAAGAAAGAATAGTTAGATTTAAAAAACAAAATCGCGAAATGGGTCAAAAACTTGAGAGCCAGCATCGAGACTTTGTTTTTGAAGGATTTTGGGCATTTTTTGTGATTAAAGCAGTGGGTAAAGTATTTTTCAGCTTCCGCTTCTAATTTTTACTAAGTTTTCCAAGGTTTAGAAGTGTTTGTTTAAGATTAGAAGTTGTATGTGCATATTTAGAGCATATTCTCTTGTGAGTTCTTGCTGAAAAATAGTTGAGAAAAAAACATTGTGGTTGTTGTTTTTCGTTCATTGTGTTAATTTTCTGCTTTAATTTGTTGGGTTTTTCTGCTTGGCTCTCTTACATTCTGATTGTAAAGGCGGAAGGGCGTAATAAGAGTTGAAGTTTTGGAACTATTGTGGAATAGATTCTTAGTTTCCCTTGTCCCAGTTTACTTTTAGATCTTTTTAGGGAACACCCCTTTTTCTTTTTAAACCTCTAGATTTTTAGTGCCTTACCATTTTATCCAACCACCATGAGTGCCAAAAGATCGAGAAGATTCGTAGCTTCTTCATCTTATACACCATTCTATAGGCTAAAATTTGTTAGTAAGGATGCAGAAACTGTCTTCAACACCTACGTGGTGAATAGGAGGTCATTCTTGAGAGAGGTTTAGTTCCAAGCGCCCAATCCCAACCTGACCTCGCCCATAGCATTACTGAGAGGGGTTGGGGTAGATTTACTAGCCACCCTGAGGTCGTCGTAGTCCCAATAGTTAGGGAGTTTTACGCCAACATGGTGGAAGGATCTACTACTTCTTTTGTTAGTGGTAAAACCATTCCCTTTGATTCGACCTCCATTAACCAGTTCTATGGCCTTCCTGACATAGATTGAGATGGATACAACGATTACGCGAGTAACTATTTTGATGCCCATCAGATCACTGAGCATTTATGCAGGCCTGGGGCAGAATGGTTAATAAGGAGAGGTGAGATTATAAACTTTAAATCCTCTGATTTAACAGTGGATAACAGAGTGTGGCATAGTTTTCTTAGTGCCAAACTTATGCCTGTGTTGCATTTGAGCGATGTAACTAAGGAAGTGGCAGCTCTGTTATTCGTTATCGCGACTGGTCGCTCGGTGGACGTAGGGAAAGTGATTCATACTTCCATGCTTTGGGTTCGCATAGGAGCCACTATCGTAGGGCTAGGACACCCTTTCCTCATCACAACACTCTGTAGGACTGTTGGGGTCGAGTGGGCCCCCGTGAGAAGATTAGTCATCCTGCAGCTGTGATCGATGGGAACTTCATCATGACCAGACTAAGGGAGCCTAGACCTAGGGTAGCCGCCCACCACGATTGCCATAGTAGGAAGAACCAGCAGATGAGCCCCAAGACCAGGAAGAGCAGCCTCATATCGAGCATCCACCTCTCATGCTTGAGGCGTTGGAGGAGAGGATGGACCAGATGAGACTCGCACAGATGCGTCAGTACGAGAGCCAGCAGCGTAGGGAGGCTAGGCACTTCAAACGATCGGAGGCACAGTTTGCTTATATTTTGCAGTACATGATTGCCTCAACGTCTGGACAACCTCTTCCACCGCCACTGCCACCTTATGAGTCTTGATAACTCTCCAAAAGGGAGTTATTTAGGCCTTATTTCTATAGTGATTTGTGCGTCATTTGTGCCAAATAGGTGTGCTTTTAGATAAATATTATATGTTTTAACCTATTTAGAAGAATGGATGCTTTGGAAGTTATTTTGCAGAGAAAATAATGTTGAGCGACTTGAGGGAGCAAATTCCATGATCCAGCAAAGCTATAAGCAAAACTGGCTACGTGAGCTGCACGTGATTCATTAATGAGGTGGCGTTTTCTGAATCAATCTCGGATCTAGGAAGCTTGGAGAGCCCTCCACGTGTAATCTTTGACCTAATTACGGTTGACTCCACTCTATAAAAGGAAGTAGTCGTCTCAAGTCAATTCATTACGAGTTGGAGACTCACTTTCCATCTTTGGAAGCTGAATAAAGGATGAACGATTGAAGACTTCAAGAAGACCATCAACTACGAATTTCTTTAATGGAATTAATCTTTCCTGTAAAAGTCTTGTAGTTATGGATGCACATACTCAGATTGTAGCGTGTGTTATTTTCCATTCCATGAACTAAATTTACTTAGGTGTTGGTTAGGATCTATGTAATTGTCGTACTTCATACTTTAGCAATTGATAATGATTTGAGCATCTTGATTACTTGTTGTGTTTATTTTATTTTGTGCCCGCCTGGCCAGCCGGTATGAATACAATCTCTTAGTTTCAGGGATGATTTAAGAGGTGTGTGGCTCGTAATCACACTAGACCAGTATGTGTTGGTGGATGCCAGTAACTGAGTAAGGGATAACCAGTCACCTAGTGTTTGATCAGTAGAACGTCATTGGAGTTGAAACACATTCCAAAAAATCCAGAGTTTCGGGAGGATCCTGCTAATAAGACTGCAAGAGAATGTCTAATCAATATTATTGCTAGAGCATATTTTTAAACAATTACAGAAACCCTAACCAACACCTGTTTCCAATTTGGCTACTTTATCCGTTTACATTCTGCTCTGTTATTTCTTTTGCTCCAGCATTATTTCAAAACCCAATCATTTTAACAACCTTGAAATCACTAAAAAGTTACGCAAGATAGGTAGAGTGAAAACTATTCAAAACCTCGTGGATACGATAAATTACTTATCACTTGCTACAGACTATGTGCACTTGCATAATATTCTAGAGATCCTTTTTATCATATTTTTCACCCACTCTAGAAGGCAACAATTTTTTGGCGCCGTTGCCGGGGACTTGAATATGTTTTTATCTGATCTGTTTTGTGTATGTGTTTTAGTGGTTTGGTGCGAGAACTTTTTGATTGTTTCTTTTTGTTTTTGCAGGTGTGAGATTGGTTCATGAGCGATCCTCCTGGGGTGAGATTCGAGCTTGATCCATAAATTGAAAGGACATTCAGAAGAAGAAGGAGAGAGCAGCGAAGAAATCTAAATCTGATGGATAACGTGTCGTGTCTTCCAGAACTTCCAGAAGATCAAGCTGATCCCCAATAGAATCGTGTGGCACAGCCAAATCAACCGCTGGAGCAAAATGTGTTGGGTTTAATGTCCTATAAACTCGTAGTTTGTAAATCATTAAACATATTCTATTTCCAATAAAGACGTTATTGAGGTTATTCAGTAAAAGATGTTATTGAATATGTAAATTGCGAATGATTAACCTAAATCCAATAAACTATAACATGAATACTCGAACTATATGTAGGGACATATCATAGGATCAAGTTCAAGTTTATAGCCAAAATAGTCTATAGTATAAGGATAATGTTGGGTACCTTATCCCAACATGGACGCGGCCCACTTTGTATTTAGTACAAACGATGACATCCTAAATCGTTCATGTAGACACATGTGAGTGAGGGCGTCCTATGCAATGAGTTTGCATAAGACTGGACCGCAAAATATGTCACTTTCTCTTTATAACGCCGTTGACTGTAGAAACTGACTATTTCTCAAGATGACCTAGGTAACTCGATCTTAATCCTGAGCTAACTATGAACTCCTGTTTATACGAGATTATCCTTTGATCTGCATGGGTGAGAGTGGTCAGACTTCATCGACTCAATAAGCCTACCATTTTGGGGATAAGATCGGATAGATAGCTGGGGACATAGTCTCGCAAGACAGAATTCGCTCCTACCCATTTCTGGGATAGTAGAGAGGTAGTTCCCTTAAGTACTAACTCCAGGACTTGAACAAGGGGCCCCACTCTCTCGTTGGACCGATTGTTCAATAGAGGATTAGTGGAACTTAAGGAACAAGAAGTACTATAGGGGTAAAACGGACATTTGACCCAGCTATAGCTACGAACAACCTGTGAAGGATTGACTTACTGAACATGGTTATATCAAGTGGACGAAAGTATATCTATAGTGAGGGGAGTGCAACTACTGGGCTATAGTGGAGTGTCCCAGTAGTTAACGAATGCTGGTTAGCTTGGTTAATGAGATTAGTCGGTTAGCCTCGAATCGTTGGAGCCCATGATCTATAGGTCCAATAGGTCCCCCTACTAGGTCATATCGGAATAAAGCCTAGAACAATAAGATAGGAATCTTTGAATCGTTCAAAATCGGGAAAAAGGGTATTATCGTCAATAGTGATTGACACAATAATTTAACTATGAATTAAATTATTAAATGAGAGATGAAGTATTTAAAAGTGTTTTTTAAATTATGTATATATGAATTAGGATTCATATATAATAGATTCCACATGGTGACAATGATTAATTGGATTAATCATATCAAATTAATTTGAGATGTTTCAAATTAATTACCAAGAAATCAATTTCAATTTGGAATTGAAATTAGAATTAGAATGCAAGCAATAATTAGATTTTGGATCTAGGTTAGTGGATGTAGTTGGATTCCCACTCTTGCATGAAGATACAAAGTGGAATACAACACATCCATGCACTAGTTGCATGTATTGATACATGAACACCTAGAATTCACTATGGCTTGCATCTCCAACATGTGTCTTGCTTCTTGAGGCTTCTCCTTGCATGAGATCACTCTATACGTAAAGTATGAATCAGATTGAAGCTCATGAGAGCCATTTCCATACTGTTATGCTGCTGGAATTTGCTCTCCAACTCATTCATCTCCACATATCTCTCAAGTGCTTGAATATTCAAGCATTCCCTTCCCATTCCCTATCTCTATAGACTCCCAGAAGTCGTTCTTGGCCCGGAGAATAGTAGGGAAGACAGTAAGGGTTGTCCTAAGAAGATTGGAGAAGAAAAGAATCCACGGAGGTCCACCTATTGAGCTACAAAAGGTTGGTTCTTCTTATCTCTCTGTTTCTGTTTTTTTCATAGAACAAGCATGCTTTAGGAGTAAAATTGATGCAGTTAAGTGCTTTCGATCTTCAATTTTTTCCGCATGTGTTATATGAACGTTTTCAAAATGGACAGCAAAATAACCAGGCTGAAAACCCTATTCTAGTATCGAATGATAGGGCCAGAGCCATTCGAGCGTATGCTTTCCCGATGTTTGATGAGTTAAACCCAGGAATTGCACGTCCTCAAATTGAGGCAGCAAACTTTCAAATAAAACCGGTAATGTTTCAGATGTTGCAAACCGTGGGTCAATTCCATGGTTTATCATCTGAAGACCCCCATTTACATCTTAAGTCTTTTCTATGAGTTAGTGATTCGTTTGTAATTCAGGGAGTGTCTAGAGATGCCCTTAGATTAACTTTGGTCCCGTTTTCTCTTAGAGATGGAGCAAAGGCATGGTTAAATTCTATTTCTCCAGGATCAATTAGAATACGGAATGAGTTAGCAGAAAAATTTCTTAGCAAGTATTTCCCACCAACTAGGAATGCCAAGTTGAGAAGTGAGATAGTGGGATTTCGGCAACTCGAAGGTGAAACTTTTAGTGAGGCTTGGGAGAGGTTTAAGGAGCTTTTGCGAGAGTGTCCCCACCATGGTTTACCTCATTGTATTCAAATGGAAACATTTTACAATGGGTTAAACGTAGCAACCCAAAGTATGGTCGATGCTTCTGCGGGAGGGGCCCTTTTGGCAAAAACCTTTAATGAAGCCCATGAGATTTTAGAAAGAATATCAACCAATAGTTGTCAGTGGTCGGATGTTAGAGGCTCAAATAAAAAAAGTTAAGAGTGTGTTAGAAGTTGATGGTGTGTCTACCATTAGGGCTGATATTGCAATGTTAGTTAACTCTCTTAAAAATATAACAGTGGTTCGTCATGTTCCGCAGACACCAGTGGTGGAGCCTGCTGTAGTGGTAAACCAAGTTACAGAAGAATCATGTGTCTATTGTGTGAAGAGCATAATTATGAGTTTTGCCCCAACAATCCAGCTTCTGTGTTTTTTGTAGGTAATCAAAGGAATAACTCATATTCTAATTTTTATAATCCAGGTTGGCGCAACCACCCCAATTTTGCATGGGGAGGGCAAGGAAGCAATTCACAAGTCCCCCAAGCACAGCAAAAGGTGGTGAATCAGTCAGGATTTGCTAAATCGCAGGGAATGCCCCAGCAAAATTAACAGAGTTCTATTGAGGCAATGATGAAAGAATATATGGCTCGTACCGATGCCGAAATTCAAAGTAATCAAGCTTCAATGAGAGCCCTAGAATTGCAAATGGGTCAGCTAGCTAATGAGCTTAAGGCACGACCTCAAGGGAAACTTCTTGCAGATACTGAACACCCCATAAAGGAAGGTAAGGAGCAGGTGCAGGCAGTAACTCTAAGGAGTGTAAGCCACTAGAGGAGAGAAAAGAGCCTAGTAAGCCCCAGGATGTAGAGAAGAGTAGTGATAAAAATGTTGTTGTTGAGAAAGAGTTGGAGTTTGGTAAAAGTGATGGAGGCAGCAATAATAATGCTGGAGCATCTGGTTCTGTTTCAGATGTAGAACCACCTTATGTACCACCTCTACCTTTTCCACAAAGGCAGAAGCCTAAGAACCAGGATGGTCAATTTAAAAAGTTTTTAGAAATTCTTAAGCAATTGCATATAAATATCCCTTTAGTAGAAGCTATAGAGAAAATGCCAAATTATGCATAATTTCTTAAGGATATCTTGACTAAAAAGAAGAGGTTAGAAGAAATTGAAATTGTATCTCTTACAGAGGAATGTAGTGCTATTCTTAAGAATGGGCTACCAACCAAGGCTAAGGATCAATGGCCATTTACTATTTTTGTCACTATAGGTGGAAAAGAATTTGGTAGAACACTTTGTGATTTAGGCGCGAGCATTAACCTTATGCCTCTTTTGGTCTATCGAAAGCTAGGTATTGGTGAAGCTAGACCTACCACAGTCACACATCAATTAGCTGACAGGTCTATAACATATTGTTGGGCTTCTAGAGTGGGTAAAAATATAGTAAAAATAGACTCTAGAACACTGTGTAAGCATACACAATACGCAGCAAGTGATAAGTAATTTATCGTATCCACGGGGCTGAATAGCTCTCACTTTATCTATTTTGTATATCTCTTTAATGGTTTCAAAAGTGGTTAAAATGATTGATTTTTGGAACAATACTGAAGCAAAAGAAATGACAGAACATAAAGTAAACAAATAAAGCAAACAAATTGGAAACAGGCGTTGGTCAAGATTCAGTAATTGTTTTAAAAGATGCTCTAGCAATATTGTTGATTAGGCAAATCTTTTGCAGTCTTATTAGCAGGATCCTCCCGAAACTCTGGATGTTTTGGAATGTGTTTAAACTCCAATGACGTGCTACCAATCAAGCACTAGGCAACTGGTTATCCCTAACTCAGTCACTGGCGTTCACAAATACACAATGATCTAGTGTGATTAAATGCCACACACTTCTCAAATCATCCCTGAAACTAAGAAGTGGTATTCATACTGGCTGGCCAGGCGGGCACAAAATAAAAATATGCACAACAAATAATCAAGATGCTCAAATCAACATATATTGCATAGAGAAGTAAGCACGACAATTACATGACTCCTAACCAACACCTAAGCAAATTTAGTTCATAAAGCTTATGATAACACACACTACAATCTGAGTATGTGCATCCATAATTACAAGAAATTACAAGAAAAGACTAATTCCCTTGGTCTAATCCGTAATTGATGGTCTTCTTGAAGTCTCCAGTCTTTCATCTTTTATTCGGCTCCCAATAATGGAAATGAGAAATGATCTTTCCCAAAAATGGAATGAATTTGACTTGACACGACTCTTCCCTTTTATAGAGTGATACAAGCCCTAATTATGTCAATTTGTACACGTGGCAGGCTCTCAAAGTTTCTTAGATCCGAAAATAGCTTAACTAACTTCAGTTTATTAAAATGGATTACGAGCTGTGATGTGGCAGCTTTGCTCCCTGCTTTGCTGGATCACAGATTTTGCTCCCTCAAGTCGCTCAGCAATATATTCTGCACAAAATAACTTCCAAGGCATCCACTCTTCCAAATGGGTTAAAACATATAATATTCATCTAAAAACAATCCTATTTAGCACAAATGACACACAAAACATTATAGAGCTAAGGCCTAAATAACTCCCTTTTGGAGAGTTATCATACCCCCAAACTTGAACTATTGCGCGTCCCAAGCAATACTAACTAACCTTCCCTTAAGAATTCAAAACATCAGACAAAGAAAAACTCAATCAAAACAGATAATCCAACACTTTCTTCAACCTTTACCTAAACACTCTGCAAAACTAAGTACTGCTGCAGCAAAATAATTCTTCCAGCATGGACAAATGATCACCACTTTCAACTCAATCCTAAGAACTTTCCACGGCCTAGCTCTATTATCAGACATGTTAAAACACATTTTCAAGGGGTTTATATATTTGTTTTTCAGACTTAAAGTAGCCCTACAGTCATAAGCTCTTAAGCATGGGATGACCCACTTTATGGTGCAGTATACCCTTGCCTCAAAACTCATCACCAACTAGGCTAAATACTCATTGCTAAGCTAAAAAATCCTTAGTTATTCTATCTCTTGCTTCTCAAAATGGCGACATTTTATGATGAAGCTCACCTAATCCCTGAGAGACAGAAAAATTGCTAGATTATCATTCATCCTTCAAAACTTTTGCTCTGTGAATTTTCTCAGCAAAATTTTCACCAATAATAATAATTTTTTCTGCAGTTAATAATTTTTCATCATTTTTTTTCATTTTTCCTAGGTCATCTTTTGACAGAAAGACAAACTGTGGGTGTCACAAATGTCCCTGGTTACTCAACAACCTAGAAAAATAATTATGAAGGAGAGGAATGCTTGAGCAAAACAATTGGAGTAGCAAAAAGTCCCCCAGACTTGAATTATTCATTATCCTTAATGAATCATTAAATTATACCCCCAAACTTAAATTTTTCTATCTGAATTTTAAACGAAGTGCGGGACTAGAATTAAGCTTAAAATTGATCACATAAGTCAACACTACCTCAGAATCTTCTTGCCGCAGCGACGACCAGGCCAGAAGAAATGCTCAAGCAAAAGGTTTTTGGAGATCAGAATACCTTGATCTAATTAAGCTAACTAGTCCAAGCTTCAAAAATCCAGAAGAAAATAGTTAAGTTAGGAATGCTTAGTGCCATAGAACCGAAACAACTATTGCAAATTTCATTAAAAACATAGAAAAAGATTTACATCAGCAGATAAAACTTTTTTTAGCCTAGAAGCAGACAAATAAAACATGAAAACAAAAACTGTTGGGTTTTATGCCCTAAAACTCGTAGATAGTAAATGAAACAAATTAATCGATCTCAATAAAGTGTTATTTGAGTAATTCAGTAATTTGGTTATTGAATAATCGAGTTTGCATTAATAAACCCTAAATCCAATAAACTAAGATCCAAGGTTGTTTAAATGAAACTTGGACTAGTATGTGGGGGCATACGGGGATCAGTGTCCAAGTAACAACCTAAATGGTATATAGTATAGGGATAAGGCTGGGTACCTTATCCTGGTGACACTATGTGATACGGCCCACCTTGTATTCGATACAGATGCAATGATCCAAAGCATCCATGTAGGAGACATGCGGGTGGGGGTATCCTATGCAATGAGTTTGCATAAGACCGGACCGCGAAATAGTAACCACTAGATGTAACGCCGTTAACTAGTTTAGGTTTCTATTTCAATAGGATGACCTAGGTAACTCAATCTCAATCCTGAGTCTGTTATGAACCCCTTTCAGGAGGGACTGTCCTTAGATTTGTATGGGTGAGAGTGGCCAGTTCGCCGACTCAATAAGCCTACCATTTCAGGGGCAAGACCGAATGGGGGCTGGGAACATAACAGTACAAGATGGAATTCACTCCTTCCCCTATTGGGGTAAGTAGATGTGTGTTCCCTTAAGGGCTGATTCTAGGGCTTGAACAAAGGCGCGCCGTCCTCTCCTAGCCTGAGAGGAACTCCTGTTTAGTGGTTGGACCCTAAACAACTTGTTCATTAGAGGAATCAATGGTACTTAAGGAACCAGAGGTAACCCAGGGGTAAAACGGTAATTTGACCCAGCTGGTGTTACGAACACACGTGAAGGATTGACTTACTGCTTGGTCGATATCCGTGGACACAGAAATATTCTATAGTGAGAAGAGTGCAGCTGTGGGTCTTTAGTGGAGTGACCCACAGTTAACGAATGTTGACTAAACTTGGTCAATGAGTTTGGCCAATTAGTCTCGTATCGTTGGAGCTTCTGATCTGTAGGTCCATTAGGTCCCACTGGTAGCTCGTAAAGAGACTTGAGGCAATTAAGTATAAATTGTAAATTGAAAGTGTTCAATTTATTTGGGGAATCGTATAATGTATATTGATGCATTATAATATAAAGTTTATGAAACTTTATAATATAATTTTTGAATTAATTTAAAAAAAAATTAATTCTTGAGAGAAAGTATTTGAAAGAGTTCAAATAAATTTAATATGAATTGGATTCATATTAATTTTAATTTTAATAAAATCCCTAAGATTAAATATATAATATTTAATTGGGTAAATTAATTAATTATGGAATTAATTATTTATTTATTAAAATTAGAGACCTTTTCCTATTAGGAAAGAAAATATTTGAAAGAGTTCAAATAAATTTAATATGAATTTGATTCATATTAATTTTAATTTTAATAAAATCCCTAAGATTAAATATATGATATTTAATTGGGAAATTAATTAATTATGGAATTAATTAATTATTTATTAAAATTAGAGACTTTTTCCTATTAGGAAAAGGTCTCCCTTTTCCTATTAGGAAAAAGGTCTTGGCCTTTACTATATATAGGACCCCTGGGGTGGGGTGAAAGGTATCCCATTGATTCTCCTACTCTCAGAGAATTCCCCTCAAGGCTTCCTCTGGACTCCCACCAGTCTCCTGCCTCTAGAAGTCTCAGAGTCATACCGGTGTAGCCATAGTGGTGGTGTTCGCACTAGTTCGTGATTATTTCACAAGCAGTTGGTGATTTAATCTGAGTCGTCAACGAGAGTAAGTAATTTGTTACTATATAAATTAGATTTAGATCTAATTTTTGTATGCTTAGCCTTAATATAAATTTAGAATAGTTCTAAAATTATTGCCAATGTATTGATATTTTAGATTAAACAAAATTAATTACTAATCGGTCCCAATCACGCTTCCGCTTTACGAAATTACGGAATTCCAATCCTTCAAACAAAAACAACAAAAGATTGCAGTCAGGATTACGTTAGAAACAAAAATATTCAATCAAAAATAATGTTCGCCGAACTTCTTCTTTTTCAATCCTCCTGACCAGGGTCCTCCTTATCATCTCCTTCTCTTTCTATTGGCGGCGGTGGGATCTAAGGGTTCAATAGGTCATCAGGGAATACTGGGAAGGCTGGATATGGTTTAGAAAAATTAGAATGCAAGGCCTTCCTCAACGCGACATCCCTTCTCTTCACATAATTCCAAAAGGTTTGGAATTGCCTTTCGGCAAAATCCATCCTGTTGGAATGCATTTGCAGTTGCTCTTGCATTTGATGGATATCACACACCAATTCCGCCTTGGCTCGCTTCTTGAGTCCTCTGAAGCCTTGCCAGGTTCGATGTGTCTATTATTCCCTTGTCCATTAGAGTGACATTGTCGGCATTCATAGGAACCCCTGCTCTTTGACACAGCATAGTTATTGTGTTCGGGAAAAACAGTTTCCCTACCTTCTTCCGCTAGCAATCATAAATTTCACTTGAAATAATTTTCCCAACATCGATACAAAAAGAACGAAGAATAGCAAATACCAGAAGCCCTTGGTCTCGAGACACCGTTGAATCATGAGTTGTTGGGAGCAAGCGCAGCTTGATGAAGGCCAACCATGTGTTGGCTTCACTCTTCAAATAAGCCGCTTGGAACGTGCGCTTTTCCGTTTTTGACCACCTCCATTTGGCCCCTTCGATACCAATCTCCCTGACAGCCGCATTCAATTGATCATTAGATAGGGCCACTACCATCTCATTAAACCCAGCATGCGGAAAATCTTGGAGGTTAAAAAGAGAATTGATTGCTCCTGGGCTCCTATCAACAGCCACTCCTCGGACTATGACTTGGAATCCTTCTTGATCATCTATGTTCGCGTAAAATTCTTGAACAACGTTTGAATTTACCGGATTCGGCTTTGCGCAGAATTGACTCCATCCGTGATTTGCTATTCCAGCCCTCAAGAAATGCAGCAAATCATCACCAAATCCCCTCTCAAACATAAAATCTCTTTTCAGCATCTCTATATATTTTGCTCGGGCAAGATTGTTGACGAAGCGATTGTACGGCAGCCGCGGTTCCTCAGTATCAGCATCTTTTGTCTCTGTCGGGGCTTCAACAATACCTTTGCCCTTGTCTTCCCTCTGCTTCGTCAAAATTTCTTCCTCTGTTTTCTTTTTAGTTTCTTCTCTAACCTGGTCCTCGGACCCCTTTTTCTCCTACTCTTCTTTTTCTGTATTCTCTTTTTCAGAATCGGTCGTCGACGGCGAAGGAGTATCCGTCCGGATTACCTTGATGCGGCCGACTTTCTACTTCTGTCGGCGACGCGGAACTTCCGGCATAATGACTTCCACCTGAGCTTATTGCTCTTGAACCTCCTATCCATTTCCTCTTTCTTGCACATCCTCCGCTTGTTTTTCTTGAACTTGTGGATTTTCGATTATCGACTCACTTTGTCCAGGATTTTGTTCCTCAGGTTCCTTCAGGTTTTCCTCCTCAACCACAACATAAACAATGTCTTCAGCTACTTTTCTCACTACCTCTTCAACCTTAGCCCGCTATTGTCTTCTTTGCCTCTTAGCCTCTCTTTCTTCGGGCGTCTTCCTTTTCTTCACCTTAGTCTTTGGTGCCTCAGGTGTAACCGACACTTCTTCTTCCTCACTACCTCTCTCTTTCCTCCCTCTCGTTTTGGCCATTTTAGGCTCAAAGAATTTTTATAGTAGTCAGAAGCAAAAGAGAAATACAAATAGCGAAGAAAAACGACAAGAAGATGAAGTGAAAAGTAACGTACCGAGGGTTTTGAATAAATAGGCTTCAACATATAAAATCCTAACCGAAAGATTCCGCCCCTAATTAAATAAAATTACCATTTAATTTTGCATGTAATCATGCATTATTAAATTTAAAAATGGTAGAAATTGCCCCATGGTAAATCGTCCTCGCGCTGGCCAACGGCTAGATCAACACTGCGTGACACGTGGAAGCACCAGATGCACCACTCGGTTTACCTGCCCACAGAAAAATTAAATACCAAACGGTAAAATCATTTAATTTACAACCAATCCCCTTTATATTCGGACGAAATATTTGATCTTGCCAACAGATTGCCGAAACAAACCACTGAGCAAAGATTTTCTCCTAGAAGAATCTTTGATACAGAAGATTTTAAATTTAAATTTAAAATGCCAAAATCAAATCTCCTTTTTACTTGAAGTCGAATAATTCTAGAAAAATATTTATTAAAACCTAAATCTAAACAGAAATAATAACGGAAAATACAAACTAAAATTAAATCTAAACTTAATCAGATTAATAATAAATTAAACTGATAAACAAATAAATATACCGAAAATAAAATCTACTAAAATTAAAATAAATTAGATAAGATCGGAATAAAATAAAATTCAAACAAACCAAATCTAATTCAGAATAATCCAAATTAAAATCAAACTAAACAGTGAAAAATAAAATCGCAACAAATCCTGGGAGCTTAAAAAAAATATTGCTATACGAAATGCTCCTGCCAAACTCTTGTTCTCTCATTCATCAATCAATTTTATGGAAGGATATTTCGACTGGAATTCCTCACCCCAATAGTGTTTCACTCGTTGTCCATTAACTTTGAACACTCTCTCATCCTTTTCATCTTGCAAAGTAATTGCTCCATAAGGAAGAACTTCAATCACAACAAATGGCCCAGACCATTTGGATTTTAGTTTTCCAGGAAACAATTTTAATCTAGAGTTATAAAGCAAAACTCCTTGACCCTTGACAAACTCCTTGGGTTTTATTTTCTTATCATGCCACTACTTAGTCTTTTCTTTATACATTTTCGTATTTTCGTAAGAAAATTGACGAAACTCATCTAATTCATTAAGCTGCAGCATTCTTATTGCCCCTGCACGACTCAGATCAAAATTCAATTTCTTTAAAGCCCAAAACGTTTTATGCTCCAGCTCTAACGGTAAATGGCAAGCCTTTCCATAAACTAACCTATAGGGAGACATACCTAAAGGAGTCCTATAGGCTGTCCTATAAGCCCAAAGAGCCTCATCTAACCGAAAAGACCAATCCTTCCTAGATGGATGGAACACTTTCTCTAGAATAGATTTAATTTCCATATTACTAATTTCAGCTTGACCATTTGCTTGTGGGTGATAAGGGGTAGCTATCCTATGTTTAATTCCATACTTAGCTAAAAGCTTAGCCAAAACATTATTAACAAAATGTGTACCCTCATCACTCACTAGAGCTCTGGGTGTCCCAAACCGCGCAAAAATGTGCGATTGAAGAAACCTTGATATCGTCTTGGCCTCATTCTGATGGCATGCGATGGCCTCCACCCACTTGGACACGTAATCAACTGCCAATACGATAAAAACATTACCGTTAGAAGGGGGAAATGGTCCCATAAAATCAATACCCCATACATCAAATAATTCCAATTCAAAAATATAAGTATGAGGCATTTCATCTCTAGGCCCTAAATTTCCTCTTCCCTGGCAAGCATCACATTGCTTGTAGAACCAATGGGCATCCTTAAATAAGGAAGGCCATAAGAATCCACATTGCAAAATCCTCATAGTTGTCCTCTGACCGCTGAAATGGCCTCCATACGGCGAAGAGTGACATTGCTCCAGGATTTCCTTTGCTTCATCACCTGAAACACACCTACGAATAATACCATCAGAGCAATGCTTATACATAAATGGCTCATCACAATAGAAAAATTTCGCAACATGCTTAAACTTTTTCATCTACCTCCAATCCATGTCAATAGGAGTGACTCCCTTCACCAAAAAGTTGGCTACATCAGCAAACCAAGGAATATCCTTGACTACCTTTACCTCAACAGCAAAGAGCTGCTCATCTGGAAAAAAAAATCTGAAATGACAGATTGTTTCAGCAAAGATGATGTTGGATCAAGACGAGACAAATGATTTGCAATGACATTCTCTGATCCCTTCTTATCCTTTATCTCCAAGTCGAATTCCTCCAATAACAAAACCCAGCGAATAAATCTAGGCTTTGCATCTTTCTTAGCCATTAAGTACTTTATTGCTGCATGATCTGTGAAAACCGTGACTTTGGTTCCAATCAAATATGGGTGAAATTTCTCAAAGGCAAACACAACCGCCAACAACTCCTTTTCAGTAGTTGTATAGTTGATTTGTGCCTCATTCAAAACCTTACTTGCATAATAAATAGGATGGATAAACTCGCCCTGCTTTTGCCCCAGCATTGCACCTACTGCAACATCACTCGCATCACACATTACCTCAAATGGTAAACTCCAATTAGGTGCACAAAGAATGGGGGCTGAGATTAAAGCAGCCTTTAAAGTCTCAAAAGCCTTCCTACAATTTGCATTAAAGTCAAAAACATGATCAGTACACAATAAGTTACAAAAAGGTTTACTAATTTTGGAAAAATCCTTTATGAACCTTCTATAAAATCCAGCATGACCTAAAAAACTCTGAATCCCTTTCACTGAACTCGGTGGTTCTAATCTCTCAATAACCTCTATTTTTGCTCGATCAACTTCTAGACCTTTCTTTGAAATTTTATGACCTAACACTATGCCCTCCTTCACCATGAAGTGACATTTCTCCCAATTAAGAACTAGATGGGTATCTTCACATCTCTTCAATACCTTACCTAAATTAACCAAACAATGCTGAAGAGACCCTCTAAAAACTGAAAAATCGTCCATAAATACCTCCACAGTGGACTCAATCATATAAAAAAAATTGCTAACATACATCTTTGAAATGTTGCTGGAGCATTGCAAAGGCCAAAAGGCATTCGCCTAAACGAAAACGTCCCATAAGGGCAGGTGAAAGTGGTTTTTTTCTTGATCCTCAAGAGCAACGGTAATCTGGTTATACCCAGAATAACCATCTAAGAAACAGTAGTATGCCTGACCAGCCAATCTATCCAACATTTGGTCAATAAATGGTAGAGGTAAATGGTCCTTACGGGTGGCTTTGTTAAGTGTTGGTAGGCGATTATCCGCAAGCGCACGGGTCGTCACAAGTAATAGTAAAACAGAAATATTCTGAGTATCGAATCCTCAGGGAGGCGAAGCGAAATTTAAGCAAGCAAAAAGATTCTTGAACACTAAAAATACTTGGGAGAAATAATATCTAGGGACCAAGACATGAAATTAAAATGAATTCAAAAATTAAAACCATTAAAGAGGAAATTTGATCAACCACAGAAAAAAATAAAATGTGGAGAAAGAGCTTTTAATGGGAAGTGGGGTCTTGAAACTCAATTATTAGCTAAATAATTATTACAATTATCCTATCTCGACGCCCAACTAATTATAATCCTAGAATCTCCGTTAATCACATAGGTTCTCCTGTCGGTCTCCCCTAATTGTAATTAATCCATTTTAACAGCCTAAGTGTCCTTAGCGCCATTAAAATTCGTTAATTATTATGCTCTGATTCATTTTAGGAATCTAAGTTTAATCAACTAATCCCGTTGTCACGACGGGCAATTAAACTAGTTGCATGGATTATGATCTATCCTAACTTCTCTCCGTCGAGTCTCCATTAAGAATCAGATCAATACACAATTGGCCAGATTGCATACAACATTAAGCACATCCATACAAATAATTAGGACAAAGGGCAAGAGATAGGCAATTATAACAATATTTAACCATAATTTCATTTCAAGACCCCAAATTGGGGTTTAGCTATACATAGCTAAAATATTAACAAAATTTACAATGGAAAGCATAAATATGAGCAAAATAAAAGGGAAGGAAATGATCGTCGAAGACCCCGTCATTGGCGCTTGGAGTCCCTTCAAGCTTCCCTTGAGCCTCCCTTGAGCCTCCTAGAATGCTCCCAAAAACTCCCCAAAATTTTCCCACTAAAGAACTCTAAAAAAGGCTAGAAAGCCTTTGAGAGAAGGCTCCAAAGGAGCCAAGGAAAGAAAGGAAAGAATGAAGAAAATGATGGTTGATGGTAAAAATGGGCACCAAGCGGCGCTATTTATAGGCCCAAAAATAGGACAGCGTCGCGACGCTATTGGCACAGCGTCGTGACGTTGTGACGTCATCGACTTGCCGGCCAAGAAATGCGACGCTGTCCCTACAGCGTCTCGACGCTAGGCCATTTCCAGAACAGTCCACACGGGCTAGGCTACATTTATTGGGCCAACTTCAATTCTTCTTGGGTCTTTTCCTCATGGTTGACTTCTTGGGCTTCCCCTTGACCCATGGATGGAAACTTGGCTTGAATGGCTCATTTTTTGAGTTTTTTTCCACAAATTTTCATAAAGTGCTCCTTAGGACAAAACAATAAATTAAATTAGAATTTTTCAATAAAAACACAATTAAAGCACTAAAAAGCTTAATAAATTGAGACTAAAATAGCGACATTTCTATCCGCTATCATTAAGCCTCCTGTAATTCATGCAAACCCTCCAGCCAGTTACTGTCCTAGTTGGGATCAACTCATTGTCCTTATTAGTCACTACCGTGACACCTCCTTTCTTAGGAACACATTGGACAGTGCTTACCCAATTGCTATCGAAAATTGGATAGATAATTGTTACGTACGGGTTTACCAACAATGCCGCAATGCACGGGTCGTCACAAGTAATAGTAAAACGGAAGAATTCCGAGTATCGAATCCACAGGGAGGCGAAGCGAAAATTAAGCAAACAAAAAAAATTCTTTTGAACACTAAAAATACTTGGGAGAAATAATATATAGGGACCAAAACATGCAATTTAAAGGAATTAAAAATTAAAGCAATTAAAGAAATCAATTTGATCAATCAAAAATAAAATATGGAGAAAGAGTTTTTAATGGGAAGTGTGGTCTTGAAAATCAATTATTAGCTAAATATTTATTATAATTATCCTATCTCGTTGCCCAACTAATCATAATCCTAGAATCTCCGTTAATCACATAGGTTCTCCTGTCGGTCTCCCCTAATTGTAATTAATTCATTTTAACAACCTAAATGTCCTTAGCGCCATTAAAATTCATTAATTATTACGCTCTGATTCATTTTAGGAATCTAAGTTTAATCAACTAATCTCGTTGTCACGACGGGCAATTAAACTAGTTGCATGGATTATGATCTATCCTAACTTCTCTTTGTCGAGTCTCCATTAAGAATCAAATCAATACACAATTGGCCAGATTGCATACAACATTAAGCACATCCATACAAATAATTAGGAAAAAGGGCAAGAGATAGGCAATTATAACAACATTTTAACTATAATTTCATTTCAAGACCCCAAATTGGGGTTTAGCTATACATAGCTAAAATATCGACAAAATTTACAATGAAAAGCATAATTAAGAGCACAATAAAAGGGAAGGAATTGACTGTCTAAGACTTTGTCGCTGGCGCTTGGAGTCCCTCTGAGCACACCTTGAGCCTCCTAGAGCGCTCCCCAAAACTCCCCAAAATTTTTCCACTAGAAGAACTCTCAAAAAGGCTTGAAAGCCTTGAGAGAGGCTCCAAAGGAGCCAAGGAAAGAAACGAAAGAATGATGGAAATGATGATTGATGCTTAAAATTGGATCCAAGGGGCGCTATTTATAGGCTCGAAAATGGGGTAGCGTCGCGACGCTGTGACGTCATCGACTTGCCGGCCAAGAAATGGGACAGCGTCGGGATAGCGTTCGCGACGTTGTCCCTACAGAGTCTTGACGCTAGGCGAATTTAAGAACTTTCTGGCTCGATTTTGGGCTTGAATTTGGGCCTCTCTTCATTTCCTTTGGGCCTCATCTTCGTGGTTGACCTCTTTGGGCTTTCTCATTGACCCATGCATGGAAATTGAGCTTAAATGACTTCTTTTTGGACACTTTTTCACCAAAATCCATAATTTTGCTCCTAGAGACCAAATAACAAAATATATTAAATATCTTCAATAAAAACACAATTAAAGCACTAAAAAGCTTAATATTTTAGGACTAAAATAGCGACATTTCTGTTCGCTATCAATAATCCCGACATCCAACCATTCGATCACCTCCTTCTTAACAACCTCTTTCATTGCAGGGTTAAGCCTTCTCTGTTGCTCAAAACTCCTAAACGATCCCTCCTCTAGGGTGATTTTGTGCATACTGAAAGACGGGCTAATTCCCTGAATGTCAGCCAATGTCCAACCTATTGCTTTGCGATATTGCTGCAGCAACTTTATTAAGGCCTATTCATCCTTCGGCATTAAATCTGATGCAACAATAATGGGCAACGTCTCACCCTCCCCAAGATACACATACTTTAGATGATCTGGCAAGGGCTTCAAATCTAAAGTGGGTGCCTCAATCAGGGATGGCTTAATAGGAGGAGCCTTCCTTTCATCTAAATCTAATGACTCAAAAACATCCTCACACCTAGACACTTCTTTTTCACTTTTTCTTTCTAAAGAACAAACTACTAAATCCTCTACACTAACCTCTCCATGATCTTCCAAATGCTTGGTTGCCAAATCCTGTATTGTTGTCTCAACAATCGTGTTCTCCAGAATCCTAATGAAAGAACAATCTTCCACTTCGTCTGGATACTTCATGGCCTTAAAAATATTAAACTTCATTTCCTCATAATAAACCCTCATTGTTAATTCCCCTTTTTGAACATCTATCAATGCCCTACCAGTAGCTAAAAATGGACGACCAAGAATAATTAAGACATCCTTGTCTGCCTCATAATCTAAGATAATAAAATCAACATGAAATATGAATTTATCTACCTTCACTAAGACATCCTCAATTTTACCCTCTGGATATGTGATAGACCTATCAGCTAATTGGAGTGTGACTGTGGTCGGCCTAGCTTCACCAATACCTAGCTTTCGATAGATCGAAAGAGGCATAAGGTTAATGCATGCGCCTAAATCACAAAGTGCTCTACCTAACTCATTTCCATCTATTGAGACAGGAATAGTGAATGACCCTGGATCCTTAGTCTTGGTTGGTAGCCCATTCTTAAGAATAGCACTACATTCCTCAGTAAGAGATATAGTTTCAAATTCACCTAACCTCTTCTTTTTAGTTAAGATATCCTTAAGAAATTTAGCATAATTAGGCATTTGCTCAATGGCTTCTACTAAAGAGATATTTATATGCAATTGCTTCAGAATTTGTAAAAATTTCTTAAATTGACCATCCTGATTCTTAGGCCTTTGCCTTTGAGGAAGAGGTAGAGGGGGTACATAAGGTGGGGGCGACACATAAGGTGGTTCCACATCTGGAACAAAACTAGATGCTCCAGCATCATTATTGCTGCTTCCAGCACCTTTACCAGGCTCCAACTCATTTTCAACAACAACATTTTCATCACTATCCTTCTCTATATCCTGGGGTTTACTAGGCTCTTTTCTCTCTTCTAGTGGCTTACCACTCCTTAGGGTCACTGCCTGTACCGGCTTCTTACCTTCCCTTCTAGGGTGTTCAGTATCTGAAGGAAGTTTCCCTTGAGGCCTTGCCTTCAGCTCATTAGCTAGCTGTCCCACTTGCAATTCCAGGGCTCTCATTGAAGCTTGATTACTTTGAATTGCAGCATCTGTACGAGCCATATATTCTTTGATCATTGCCTCAAGAGAACTCTCCGAATTTTGCTGGGGCAAAGCCTGCTTATTTTGCTGGGGCAAAGCCTGCTTATTATGCTGGGGCAATACCTGTATTTTAGCAAATCCTGACTGGTTCACCTTTTGCTGTGCTTGAGGGGCTTGCGAATTATTTCCTTGTCCTCCCCATGCAAAGTTGGGATGGTTGCGCCAACCTGGATCATAAAAGTTAGAATAAGGGTTATTCCTTTAATTACCTACAAAAAACACAGAAGCTGGATTGCTAGGGCAAAACTTGTAGTTGTGCTCTTCACCACAATAGACACATGATTCCTCTGCAACTTGGTTCACCACTGCAGCACGCTCCACAGCTGGCGGCTGCTGATGACTAACCACTGTCACATTTTTAAGAGCGTTAGCTAACATTGCAATATCAGCCCTAATGGTAGACACACCATCAACTTCTAACACACTCTTAACCTTTTTATTTGAGCCTCTAACATCTGTCCACTGGCAACTATTAGTTGATATTCTTTCTAAAATTTCATGGGCTTCATTAAAGGTTTTTGCCAAAAGGGCCCCTCCAGCCGAAACATCTACCATAGCTTGGGTTGCTCCATTTTACCCATTGTAAAATGTTTCCATTTAGATACGATGAGGTAAACCAGGGTGGGGACACTTTCGCAAAAGCCCCTTAAACCTCTCCCAAATCTCACTAAAAGTTTCATCTTCGAGTTGCCTAAATCCCACTATCTCACTCCTCAACTTGGCAGTCCTAGCTGGTGGAAAATATTTACTAAGAAATTTTTCCGCTAACTCATTCCATGTCCTAATTGATCCTGGAGTAAAAGAATATAACCACGCCTTTGCTCCATCTCTAAGAGAATACGGGAACAAAGTCAATCTTAGGGCATCCCTAGACACTCCTTGAATTACAAACGAATCACTAACTCCTAGAAAAAACTTAAGATGTAAGTGAGGGTCTTTAGATGACAAACCATGGAATTGCCCCACGGTTTGCAACATCTGAAACATTATCGGTTTCATTTCAAAATTTGCTGCCTCAATTTGAGGACGTGCAATTCTTGGATTTAACTCATCAAACATTGGAAAACCATACGCTCGAATGGCTCTAGCCCTATCGTTCGCTACCAAGATAGCATTTTCAGCCTGATTATTTTGCTGCCCATTTTGCTCCAGCGGTGGATTAGGCTGCAGCACACGATTCTGCTGGGGGTTCACGTGGTCTTCTGGAACTTCCGGGAGGCGCAACACATTATCCATTGGTATTTGATTTCTACGTTGCTCTCTCATTCTCCTGAATGTCCTTTCAATTTCTGGAACAAGCTCGAACCTCACCCCAGGCGGATCGCTCATGCACCAAACTCACACCTGCAAAAACAAAAGAAACAATCAAAAAGTTCTAGCACCAAACCACTAAAACACATCAGATAAAAACTTATTCAAGTCCCCGGCAACGACGTCAAAAACTTGTTAGGCTTCCAGAGTGGGTAAAAATATAGTAAAAATAGACTCTAGAACACTGTGCAAGCATACACAATCCGTAGCAAGTGATAAGTAATTTATCGTATCCACGGGGCTGAATAGCTCTCACTTTATCTATTTTGTATATCTCTTTAATAGTTTCAAAAGTGGTTAAAATGATTGATTTTTGGAACAATGTTGAAGCAAAAGAAATGACAGAACAGAAAGTAAACAAATAAAGCAAACAGATTGGAAACAAGCGTTGGTCAGGATTCAGTAATTGTTTTAAAAATGCTCTAGCAATATTATTGATTAGGAAATTCTCTCGCAGTCTTATTAGCAAGATCCTCCCGGAACTCTGGATTTTTTGGAATGCGTTTCAACTCCAATGATGTGTGATCCACCGATCAAGCACTAGACAACTTGTTATCCCTAACTCAGTCACTGACGTTCACCAATACACAATGATCTAGTGTGATTAAATGCCACACACTTCTCAAATCATCCCTGAAACTAAGAAGTGGTATTCATATCGGTTGGCCAGGCGGGCACAAAATAAAAATATGGACAACAAATAATCAAGATGCTCAAATCAACATATATTGCATAGAGAAGTAAGCACGACAATTACATGACTCCTAACCAACACCTAAGCAAATTTAGTTCATAAAGCTTATGATAACACACACTACAATATGAGTATGTGCATCCATAATTACAAGAAATTACAAGAAAAGATTAATTCCCTTGGTCAAATCCGTAATTGATGGTCTTCTTGAAGTCTCCAATCTTTCCTCCTCTATTCGGCTCCCAATGATGGAAATGAGAAATGATCTTTCCCAAAAATGGAATGAATTTGACTTGAGACGACTCTTCCCTTTTATAGAGTGATAGCAATCCCTAATTAGGTTAATTTGTACACGTGTCAGGCTCTCAAAGCTTCTTAGATCTGAAAATAGCTTAACTAACTTCAGTTCATTAAAATGGATTACGAGCTGTGACGTGGCAGTTTTGCTCCCTGCTTTGCTGGGTCACAGATTTTGCTCCCTCAAGTTGCTCAGCAATATATTCTGCACAAAATAACTTCCAAGGCATCCATTCTTCCAAATGGGTTAAAACATATAATATTCATCTAAAAACAACCCTATTTAGCACAAATGACACACAAAACATTATAGAATTAAGGCCTATATTACTCCCTTTTGGAGAGTTATCACATATCCAGAGGGTAAAATTGAGGATGTCTTAGTGAAAGTAGATAAATTCATATTTCATGTTGATTTTATTATCTTAGATTATGAGGCAGATAAAGATGCCTCAATTATTCTTGGTCGTCCATTTTTGGCTACTGGTACGACATTGATAGATGTTCAAAAAGGGGAATTAACAATGAATGTTTATAATGAGGAAGTGAAGTTTAATGTTTTTAAGGCCATGAAGTGGTAGATTGTTCTTTCATTCGAATTCTAGAGAACACAATTGTTGAAACAGTGATGCACGAATTGCTTACCGCAAGTGCACGGGCCAAGTTGTAATATAGTGAAAATTAATTCGAATGTCGTCCTTTGGATTGAGTTTCTAATAAATTCAATTACCGAAAATATTCTTGTCCAATTTTATCTAGGGAATAAACTTGAATGATAAAGAATGCAAATCTAAACACAAAACTAAAAGAATGACAAACAATTGATGGCAAAGGTCTTAGGGAATTGATTTCACCAATTGGGATTATGGATTAATTCATGGATTATTAAGGAAACTACAATCAAACATACCTCTCCCGACCATACATAATCCTCTCACATGCAATGAACTTAATATCCCTATTCAAATTCATTAAACATGCAAGGCATTAAGGTTAGTCCTTTTTACCGATTTCTAGAATTATCTATTATCTCCTGATCTCAAGATTAATCCTAGTTATGCATAACGATTTCTTAGCTAAATCCCCTCTCCCGAGTTAGATTTAAATATAAACAACATTCAATTCATGGCCGGTAAATTGAAAGCATTAAACATACATTATGCATAAATGAACTCATAGCAAAACTCCATAAAATCAATCCATAAAAAGCCCAACGGCTACATCAATCCCTAAGAATTAAACTTAGCTACTCATAATCCGTGTTACGATATAAACTGAGTACAAATCAGCCATTAAAACTCCTAAAGTAAAGGGAAAAGAGGAATAAACGCTAAGTAGGCCGAGACCGCACGTCCTCGTCACGATCCCCACGAACAAAGCCTTGAATCCCGCTCTCCTCCACTTGGTTCAGCCTCCACAACAGAGAATAGAGCAAATTTTGAAGTATGAATGATAATGTAGCAATTTTTTATCTCTCAGGGCTTAGGTGAGCTTTGTTGCCACTCTTCCGCAAGAGTACGGTTGCCCAAGTAATAATAAAACGGAAAGTATTCCGAGTATCGAATCCTCAGGAAAATTGATTTAAGTCCATTAATTACCGAGAACCATCATGCTTAATTTTATTTAGAAGCTCAACTTCAAAGAAATAAAGAACTAACAAGAAACTAAAGAGATCATGCAAATAAAGGGAAATATCCTATTAAGGGGACTTGACCTAGGGTGTTAACTAGCATTTTGGATTTGTAGCTCAAATGATTGGATGAATGTAACTACAATTCTTCAATTCCATAAATCTAGAAATAATTTTAAGCGGAATTCTCTTTCATGCTCCTCCACATCTCATACTAACATAACTAATTCATGTGTCCATTTTCTTAGTTAATCATAGTATGGCATTAAGCAACTTCATTATCAATTTCTAACAAGTCTCTTTCACTCTCGTGCTCCTAGCAATCATTAGCCATGCAATTTGGATCTAATCTAAATTCTCTCTGTCGAGTATCAATTTAGACCAACACATCAATTAATCCGTGATCAAGAGATTAAAAGCATTAAGAATGAATTGCATAGATGAATATGAAGAACTTCCTTACAATATCCAAGGAATTAAGCTACAATATCCAGTTAGCTAGAGTAACGACCCTAGGTCTGAAGATCTACTCACAAATGGAAATAATTTTGCTCAAGTGATCTTGATCCATACGCCTAACTCAAACTACAATAAAGAATTACAAAGAAGTAAGGAAGAAATAACCGATAAGTTGATCCCAAGCTCCTGTCACGAACATTTTGATTCCCGAGCCTTGGAATCTTGATCAATTCCGCCTTTTCTTCACAACTCTACTCTCTTTTTCTCTCTTTTTGAGCTAGGTGAGAACTCCCCCAAAATGGGATGATTAGAACCAAGGGAAGGGGGCCTTTTTATAGGAGAAGGGGCGGAAGTTTTCTTGTTGCACAAGCCGACAGCGTCGCAACGCTTTGACGTCAGGATTTCTTGCCGCACACTGCACCTAGCGTCGCGACGCTAGGCCTTCTAGAAGCCACATTCACAATTTTGGCCTCCTTTCTTCTTTCTTTTGGGCTTTTTGGGCCTCCACTTCAAATATCTTCTTTCCATCTCTTCTATTATGGTCCAAAGTCTTCATTTTGGTCTTGAAATTAATAAAATTCACGGTTTTTCCTCACGTACTCGGTTTTCTACAAAATTGACATAAAAAGACATTAAAGCTCACAATTAATGCACAAAACTAGCCAAAATAACTAGGAAAAAGATAGCATTTTTGCATGCTATCACACCCCCAAACTTAAAGTTTTGCTAGTCCCGAGCGAAATAAAGTAGTGCTTATGAATCAAAAGTTTCATGCTAACAACTCTATCCTCCATGCTACTAGCCATTAATGCAAACTTATTGAAACAAACAAGCAAGCACAATCAACCATCAAGATATTTAAAAATTTTAATCCTATCCTCCCTTGCAAAAACAACTCATCATTTGCCTTATTACAATTTTTACTAGCCCGACATCATTTATACACTCCTCCATCCATCTCCCCCCTACACTGGCACTAAAGCTCGCCCTTTTAGCCATCTCACTTATCTAGTAAGCACTACTTTACTGAGGTGCCCCAAAATTCTAAAGAAACTAATGGTACTAGCTTTCACACTACGATGCAGGGACCTCTAACCCGAATTTTATTCTTTGGTTGGCCTAACTGATCACACCGCAGGTAGCTCTTTTTGCCCCTAAGCATATTGCAGGTTGATACAATGATTTTCTTTTTCAAGCAACTAGCTTTTTTTTATTTTAGAACAGAGCATTTCTTTTCCCACAGCTCAATATGACTTACTATTACTCAAGGAAGCTATCTAGACAAACTTTACACCTATCGGAGTGACAACGAACTTCTAAAGCATATAACTTTCATCAAGGCTTTCAAAATCATAATAAAACAAGCGAATCGTCATACTTTGCAAAGGAATCAAGGAAAAATTTTCTTGAATTTAGACATGCTTTCTGCTTTTATATTCGTAACAACTAGAGAGACTCATGGCTAAAAGGAAATCATCAGACTTCATCATCATCGGCATGCAATTATTTCATCATAAGCATTACTACAGCAAAACCTAAACAGAGCAAATCTCCCCCCCAAACTTAAAATATACATTGTCCCCAATGTATGAACATATAATCAGATAAAGAGAGATCGATACTGCCCTGAAAAAGCGAGAGAATTTGAAACGTCTTGAATTATCGTCCGAGGAGAGAATGAGAAGCTAGGCATGAATTCATGAGCGCACAAGTGATGTGCAAATTTCTTACCGCAAGTGTACGGGTCAAGTTATAATATAGTGAATGTGAAGTTCGAATGTCGTCCTCTGGATTGGGTTTCTAATCAATTTTAATTACCGAAAATACTCTCGACAAATTTTATTTAGGGATTCGAATTAAGTGAGAATTAAATTAAATCAAACACAAAACAACGCAAAAAGATGTGACAAACTAATGGGAACAATGGTCTTAGGGATGTGATTTCACCAATTGGGACTATTAATGGATTAACAACATGCTATGATTCATAAATATTGGGAAACTAAAATCACACATATCTCTCTCGAGCATACATGATTCTCCCACATGCAATTGAACCCGATATCCCTATCTAAATTCAATAAACATGCAAGGCATTAAGGATACCCTTTTTAGCGATTTCTAGATTTAACTATTATCTCCCGATCTCTAGCTAAATCCTAGTTATGCATAATGATTTCTAAGCTAAATCCTCTCTCCCGAGTTAGATTTAAGCACAAACAACATTCAATTCATGGCCGGTAAATCGAAAGCATTAAACATACATTATGCATAAATGAATCAATAACATAAATCCATAACATCAATCCATAATTGCCCCAACGGCTACATCAATCCCTAAGAGTAAAGACCTAGCTAATCATACAACGCGTTACAATATAGCTACAATCTAAAACAACCATAAATACTAACTAAGTAAGGGAAAGAAGTATTAAACACTATGTAGGCCGAGACCGCACGTCCCCGTCACGATCCCCACGAACAATGGGTTGATTTCCACTTTGCTCCCACTTATCCAGCTCCAAAGACTCTCTTTTTCCTCTATTTTACGGCTCCAAGATGTCCAAAAGAAGTCCCCAAATCAGCCCTAATCGCAAACTATAAATAGGGTGAAATTTGGTCGTAGCGTCGCGACGCTATAGGGGTAGTGTCGCGACGCTATCGCCCTGCCGAGAGCATCGAGACGCTAGGGTCACAGTGTCGAGACGCTGTGACCTGTTGCCGCCTATTTTAGAAAAGGAAAGGCAGCTTCGAGACGCTCCAAAAGCAGCGTCCCGATGCTGGTCTGCGGATGGCTCTCTTTTGGCTTCTTCTAACTTGAATCTTTTCCGTTCTTTAGCCAATTTTCATGCCCCGAACACACCATTAGCTCCAATATTTATTTCCTACAAATAAAACATGAAAATGCATAATTTTTGCCATATAATCATAAAAGACTAACTAAATTAATGAGGGAAAACTAGCTAGCTATGCTCGCTATCAACAAGGATCGATCACACGGGAGCATAAGGATCAACACACAAAAACTAAATTGAATTCTACAAAAACTTTAAACACTTGGGTTGCCTCCCAAGAAGCGCTTGTTTAACGTCCTGAGCTAGACGGGACTTGGTCACCTTGGATCCGTCAAAATCATTTTTTCGACCTTCCACTCTTCGAATCCACAATAGTGCTTCACTCTTTGAGCATTGACTTTAAAAGTTAACCCGCTGTTATCCATCAGCTCAATTGAACCATACGGGGATACCTCCTTGACCATGAATGGACCGGACCATCTTGACTTCAATTTTCCAGGGAACAATCGCAATCGAGAATTGAACAGAAGAACCTACTGCCCTGGCTCAAAAGAACATTTCTGGACTAAACGATCATGCCATCTTGCCGTTCTTTCTTTGTAGAGCTTAGCGTATTCGTATGTCTGGCTCCTAAATTCTTCTAATTCGTTGAGCTGCAGCAACCGTTGTTCCCCATCCTTTTCTGCGTCAAAGTTCAACTTCTTGATAGCCCAGTATGCTTTGTGTTCGAGCTCCACAGGCAGGTGACAGGCTTTACCATACACCAGTCGATACGAGGATGTACCGATTGGAGTTTTGTAAGTCGTCCGATAGGCCCACAAAGCATTGTCCAACTTATATGCCCAGTCCTTCCTGTTGATGCGAACTGTCTTCTCCAAGATTTTCTTAATCTCCCTGTTAGAAATCTCAGCTTGACCGTTAGTTTGGGGATGATAAGCTAAACAAGTTTTATGCTTGACACCATATTTTCTAAGTAATGATTCAAACAATTTATTACAAAAATGGGACCCCTCATCACTAATTATAGCCCGTGGTGTGCCAAATCTAGTGAAAATATTTTTATGCAAAAAACGCAACACAACACGTGCATCATTAGTCTTAGTGGCTATTACCTCTACCCATTTAGTTACATAATCAATAGCAACCAAAATGTACGAGTATCCATTGGAAGAGGGAAAAGGGCCCATCAAATCTATGCCCCACACATCAAAAAGTTCTACTTCAAGAATAGGGGTTAAGGGCATTTTATGGCGTCTAGAAATATTACCTGTCCTCTGGCATCTATCAAATGTTTTCACAAAGGTATAAAATTCTTTAAATAAAGTAGGCCAATAAAAACCAGATTGAAGTACCTTTGCCGCAGTACGAGTTGGTCCAAAATGACCACCATAAGGAGAAGCATGGCAATCATGTATAATCTTACCTACTTCTTCTGCTGGAATGCACCTTCGAATTATTTGGTCAGAACATACCTTAAAGAGAAATGGATCATTCCACAGGTAGGATTTCACATCATGGAAAAACTTCTTTCTTTTCTGAGCATTCAGGTCAGGAGGTATTTCTTTTCCTGCAAGAAAGTTTACAAAATCGGTGTACCAAGGGAAAGAAGTTTTAACAGCATATAATCTTTCATCTGGAAAAGCTTCTTTAATAGGAAAGATTGCGATATTCTTTTCATGCTCTATCCTAGACAAATGGTCTGCGACTACATTCTCACAACCTTTTCTATCCTTGATCTCATAGTCAAACTCTTGCAGTAAAAGAATCCATCTTATAAGTCTGGGTTTGGAATCTTTCTTACTACTCAAATATCGAATAGCAGCGTGGTCAGTGTGCACTATAACCTTTGTACCAAGCAAATAGGGCCTACACTTATCAAAAGCGAACACAACAGCAAGCATCTCTTTTTCTGTAGTGGTGTAATTCTGTTGAGCACTATCTAGAGTTCTACTTGCATAATATATGGCCCTAAAAAACTTATCACGACGTTGCCCTAAGACAGCTCCTAAAGCATAGTCACTAGCATCACACATGATTTCAAATGGTTAACTCCAATCAGGCACAACAATAATAGGGGCAAAAATCAACTTTTCTTTTAAGAGATTAAATGCTAGCAAACAATCTTTTGAAAACACGAACGGAGCATCCTTTTCAAGCAAATTGCACAGGGGTTTAGCAATTTTTGAAAAATCTTTTATAAAATGCCTATAAAACCCTACGTGGCCTAAGAAACTACGAACTCCTTTAACGTTAATGGGTGGAGGGAGTTGTTCAATAGAAGAACTTTTGGCTTTATCAACCTCCAAACCTTTTTCAGACACCTTGTGACCCAAGACGATCCCCTCTTTTACCATAAAATGGCATTTTTCCCAGTTTAAAACAAGGTTAGTCTCTTGGCATCTTTGTAAAACACGAGAGAGGTTATGCAAACAGTTGTCAAATGATGAATCGAAAACAGAAAAATCATCCAAGAAGACTTCCATAATCTCTTCTACAAAGTTAGCAAATATGGCCATCGCTGAAAGGTAGCCGCAACGTTACACAGTCCAAATGGCATACGCCGAAACGCATAGGTACCATAAGGACACGTGAATGTTTTTTTCTCCTGGTCTTCAGGCCCAATCGCAATTTGATTATAGCTCGAATAACCATCCAGAAAATAATAATACGGATACCCAGCTAGCCTATCAAGCATTTGGTCGATAAAAGGGAGAGGGAAGTGATCTTTTCTAGTGGCTTTGTTTAACTTCCTATAATCAATACACACACGCCAACCAGTGACTGTCCTAGTAGATATTGATTTATCTCTCTCATTTTTTATAACGGACATCCCCCTTTCTTAGGCACTACTTGAACAGGACTTACCCAAGGGCTGTCAGATATAGCATATATTATTCCAGCATTTAACAATTTTAACACCTTGGCTTTTACCACTTCCTTCATTGTTGGATTTAATCTTCTTTGGTGTTCTACTGTGGGATTAAAGGTATCTTCCATTAAAATTTTATGCATGACAATAGGAGGACTAATACCCTTAATATTACTAATAAACCAACCTATAGTAGATTTTTGCTTTTTTAATACATCCAACAATTTTTCCTTCTACTTTATTCAAATCAGCAGAAATAATAACAAGAAAAGTAGAAGATTCTCCTAAGAAAGCACAACGTAGGTGAGCAGGCAATTGTTTCAATTCAGGGGAAGGGACATCAACTTGAGCACAAATGTCTAATGATAATTTTTCTTCCCTTCCTAATGATCTATCAATTAGAGCATTTTCCTGATTAACATCTATTAATTCATCTCCAAATACATTAGGCATGCTTATTTCATAATGATCCACAGGAGACTCCGACTCTACACATGCATTGATAATAGTGTCAACTGAATCAATCGAAAAGCAGGAACTAACCTCTTCTGGGTGTTTTAATGCATTAAAAAGGTTGAACACTACCTCGTCGTCTTCTACTATGAGAGTCAGGGTTCCTTTCTGTACCTCAATTAATGCACGAGCGGTTGCCAAAAATGGTCTTCCGAGAATGATCGGGACTTCGGGGTCTTCCTCCATGTCTAATACTACAAAGTCTGCAGGGAATATGAATCTGTCAACGTTGACCAGAACATCCTCTAACACACCTTTAGGGTATGTCATCGAACGATCTGCCAATTGCAAAACAATTGTAGTTGACTTCAATTCCCCCAAACCAAGTTTCCTGTAAACACTGAAAGGCATTAGGTTAATACTTGCCCCTAGATCACACAAAGCCTTTTTTATAAACAAACTACCAACAGTACAAGGAAGAGTGAAACTCCCTGGATCTTTCAATTTTGGTGGTAGATGTTTCTGGATTATGGCACTACACTCGGCAGTCATATTTACCGTCTCATGGTTCTCGAACTTCCTTTTCTTTGATAATATTTCCTTCATAAACTTGGCATAGTGTGGCATCTGTTCCAAAGCATCAGCAAAAGGAATGTTAATATGGAGCTGTTTAAAAATATCAAGAAATTTTGAAAATTCAGCATCCAACTTTTTCTTTTGAAATCTTTGAGGGTAAGGAATTTGATTAGGAACTAAAGGAATAGAATCAGAAGACTTATCTGGCACTGGTGTTGCAATCTCTTCCTCTGGTTTGTTCTCATCATCCTCATCGAGTATCCTTCTAGTGCTAGCCTTTGTTTCTTCTTTTCTTTCAACTTCTTTCAACTGTTTCCCACTTCTGAGAGATATGGCAGGGCATTGTTCTTGTGGGTCCATGGCAACAACATTAGATAACTTTCCTTGTTGGATCTCCTTCATGAATATTGTCATTTGATCTAATTTTGCTTCCATCTTACTAATGACAATATCTTGTTTTACTGACAAATTCCTAGTCTCGTTTATGAAATTTCATAGCATTTCTTCCAAAGGGTTTTTCTTCTCTTGAATTATTTCCTCAAGTTTAGGCTCCATTTTTACTTCAACTTTAGGTAAACTTGGAATTTCTGATCCTGTGAGCTAGTTTAGAGCCTTGGTTAGAGCTTCGACTTGCAACCTTAAAGCACTCGCCTCATCATTCTCACTTGGTTTCTCCTTAGTATTGGATTCTGGTAGCTCAAACTGCTATTGATAACTTGTCAGGGCCAACTCTTCTACTAGGGTTCGCGCATCCTTGATAGTTTTGGCTAAGAAGTTTCCTCCAGTCGCAGTGTCAAGAATTGTCTTAAAATCCCTGTTTAACCCATTATAGAAAAATTGTATCTGAAGCCAGTCAGGGTATCCATGTTGTGGGCATTTCCTTAACATGTCTTTATATCTTTCCCAAGCTTCATACAATTGCTCTTCCTTTAATTGTTTAAACATTCCAATTTCAGTTCTAAGCTTGTAATTTTAGCTAATGGGAAAATTTTTGTAAGGTAAGCTTTAACTAAATCATTCCAACTAAGAATGCTATTTGAGGTTAACGAGTCTAGCCAATCTCTAGCCCTATCTTGTAAAGAAAATGGAAACAATTGTAAACGAATAGCGTCAGGGCTAACTCCTCCTATCTTTACCGTTCCACAGATATCCAAAAATGATCTCAGGTGATTGTGTGGATCCTCTGAAGGATGGCCTTTGAATGCATTTTCTCTTACCATTTGAATGAGACTAGCATTGAGCTCAAAATTATCAACAGCGATTGGCTCATAAGCTATTCTGGAGTAGTTTAATGGAAATTCATGCAACAAATAATCTCAGATTGTTTTATCTTCTTGATCTGCCATGATTAAATCTCAAAGAAACAATTTATCCACCTTATATCTTCACAAATTTTTTCCACAACTTCTAAAAAAATTTAAAATAAAATTTCTAAATTAAAATGAAACACTTAATTCTCAATATTAATGGAAAAATTACAATTTTCCCCGGCAACGGCGCCAAAAACTTGTTGCCACTTTTCCACAAGCGTACGGTTGCCCAAGTAATAATAAAACGAAAAGTATTCCGAGTATCGAATCCTCAGGGAAATTGATTTAAGTCCATTCATTACCAAGAACCATCATGCTTAATTTTATTTAGAAGGTCAACTTCAAAGAAATAAAGAACTAACAAGAAACTAAAGAGATCATGCAAATAATGGGAAATATCCTATTAAGGGGACTTGACCTAGGGTATTAACTAGCATTTTGGATTTGTAGCTCAAATAATTGGATGAATGTAACTACAATTCTTCAATTCCATAAATCTAGAAGTAATTTTAAGCGGAATTCTCTTTCAAGCTCCTCCACATCTCATACTAACATAACTAATTCATGTGTCCATTTTCTTAGTTAATCATAGTATGGCATTAAGCAACTTCATTATCAATTTCTAACAAGTCTCTCTCACTCTCGTGCTCCAAGCAATCATTAGCCATGCAATTTGGATCTAATCTAAATTCTCTCTGTTGAGTATCAATTTAGACCAACACATCAATTAATCCGTGATCAAGAGATTAAAAGCATTAAGAATGAATTGCATAGATGAAATATGAAGAACTTCGTTACAATATCCAAGGAATTAAGCTACAATATCCAGTTAGATAGAGTAACGACCCTAGGTCTCAAGATCTACTCACAAATGGAAATAATATTTTGCTCAAGTGATCTTGATCCATAGGCCTAACTCAAACTACAATAAAGAATTACAAAGAAATAAGGAAGAAATAACCGATAAGTTGATCCCAAGCTCATGTCACGAATATTTCGATTACCGAGCCTTGGAATCTTGATCAATCCCGCCTTTTCTTCACAACTCTACTCTCTTTTTCTCTCTTTTTGAGCTAGGGGAGAACTCGCCCAAAATGGGATGATTTGAACCAAGGGAAGGGGGCCTTTTTATAGGAGAAGGGGCAGAAGTTTTCTTGCTGCACAAGCCGACATCGTCGCGACGTTGTGACGTTAGGATTTCTTGCCGCACACTACACCAAGCGTCGCGACGCTCTAGCCCTAGTGTCGCGACGCTAGGCCTTCTAGAAGCCCCATTCGCGGATTTTGGCCTCCTTTCTTCTTTCTTTTGGGCTTTTTGGGCCTCCACTTCAAATATCTTCTTTCCATCTCTTCTATTATGGTCCAAAGTCTTCATTTTGGTCTTGAAATTAATAAAATTCACGATTTTGCCTCACAAACTCGGTTTTCTACAAAATTGACATAAAAAGACATTAAAGCTCACAATTAACGCACAAAACTAGCCAAAATAACTAGGAAAAAGATAACATTTTTGCATGCTATCAAGTTTCATCATAAAATGTCGCCATTCTGAGAAGCAAGGGATAGATAACTAAAGATCTTTGGGTTTAGCAATGAGTATTTAGCCTAGTTGGTGATAAGCTTGAGGCAAAGGTATTCTGCACCATAAAGTGGGTCATCTCATGCTTAAGAGATTATGACTGTAGGGCTGCTTTAAGTCTGAAGAACAAAAGAATAAATCTCCTAAAATGTGTGTTAAAAATGTCTGATAATATAGCTAGGCTGTGGTAAGTTCTTAGGATTAAGTTAAAGGTGGTGATGATTTGTTCAATGCTGAAAGAACTATTTTGCTGCAGCAGTGCTTGGTTTTGCAGGATGCTCAAGTAAAGTTCGAAGCTAGTGTTGGAATATCTGTTTTGATTGAGTTGTGCTATGACTAATGTTTTCAATTTTCTAGAGAAGGTGAGTTCGTATTGCTCGGGACGCGCAATAGTTCAAGTTTGGGGATATGATAACTCTCCAAAAGGGACTTATTTAGGCCTTATTTCTATAGTGATTTGTGTGTCATTGGTGCCAAATTGGTGTGCTTTTAGATAAATATTATATGTTTTAACCTATATAGAAGAATGGATGCTTTGGAAGTTATTTTGCAGAAAAAATAATGTTGAGCGACTTGAGGGAGCAAATTCCATGATCCAGCAAAGCTAGAAGCAAAACTGGCCACGTGAGCTGAACGTGATTCATTGATGAGGTGGCATTTTCTGAATCAATCTCAGATCTAGGAAGCTTGGAGAGCCCTCCACGTGTAATCTTTGACCTAATTAGGATTGACTCCACTCTATAAAAGAAAGTAGCAGTCTCAAGTCAATTCATTCCGAGTTTGAGACTCACTTTCCATCTTTGGAAGCCGAATAAAGGATGAACGTTTGGAGACTTCAAGAAGACCATCAACTACGGATTTCTTCAAGGGAATTAATCTTTTCTTGTAAAAGTCTTGTAGTTATGGATGCACATACTCAGATTGTAACGTTTGTTATTTTCCATTCCATGAACTAAATTTACTTAGGTGTTGGTTAGGATCTATGTTATTGTCGTACTTCATACTTTAGCAATTGATATTGATTTGAGCATCTTGATTACTTGTTGTGTTTATTCTATTTTGTGCCCACCTGGCTAGCCAGTATGAATATCATCTCTTAGTTTCAGGGATGATTTAAGAGGTGTGGCTCGTAATCACACTAGACCATTATGTGTTGGTGGATGTCAGTACCTGAGTTAGGGATAACTAGTCACCTAGTGCTTGATCGGTAGAACGTCATTGGTGTTGAAACACATTCCAAAAAAATCCAGAGTTCCGGGAGGATCCTGCTGATAAGACTGCAAGACAATGCCTAATCAATATTATTGCTAGAACATCTTTTTAAACAATTACAGAAATCCTAACCAACGCCTGTTTCCAATCTGTCTACTTTGTCCGTTTACATTCTGCTTTGTTATTTCTTTTGCTTCAGCATTATTTCAAAACCCAATCATTTTAACAACCTTGAAATCACTAAAAAGTTACGCAACATTGGTAGAGTGAGAACTATTCAAAACCTCGTGGATACGATAAATTACTTATCACTTGCTGCAGACTATGTGCACTTGCATAGTATTCTAGAGATCATTTTTATCATATTTTAACCCACTCTAGAAGGCAACAAGTCTCCTGAAGATGGGGAGTGATGCACTTTCGTACGGGCTCATTCGCGGTTTTTTCTATCATTTCCTTTATTTTTCTTTATTTCTTAGCTTTTCTGCTTTTCTTTTTCCCGTTTTATTTGTTTTTTTTTGTAGGTTTTGGCGAAATATAAATGAGGGCATTCATTTTTTATCCAGCTAGCTCCTGACCATATACTCAGGGAGGTTTTATGTTCCCTATTCTAATTATCCCATATTCTTTTTACTTCACATACATTGAGGACAATGTACAATTTAGGTTGGGGTGGGGTGCTTCGCATGCTTTGCTTTGTTTGCATATGCTTTGTCTGAGTTTTGATGCATCTAAGCATCAGACTTCTTTATTATGCATGCGTTATTTTATTGCTTCATTTTGACTAGATTGAGGCCATGCATCTGAGCATTTAATTTTAAAATTTGAGTGTTTATGTGTGGATGACACTGTTACTTTTCTTAGATTATGAAAATCCATGACATGTCATCTATGTTTATCTCATTGTTTTTGATGAATTGTAAGCATGTTGCCCAGAAATTGAGCCTTTTTTAAACTTTTCTAGTACTTTTCTTGAATGAGTAAACCTTAGCATGCCTAGGATTAGTTTGATGGCTTAGGAGCGAATTATAGATCCACATGCTTGTTGTCACCTCAATAGGTGTAGGGATGAGCTAGAGAGTCAAATGCCTACAAATTAGCATGTAATATCTTGTCTAGGAGAAAAGAAAGAAAATATGCCCAAGAAAAAGGAAAAGAGAGAAGGAGAAAAGAAAAGAAAAAGAAAATGAGTTAGTGAGTGCGAGCTTAAAAGAAAATCATATGCTCGTCTTTCTTATTTTTATTTTTGAGAAAAAGCATGCTTGCAATGTTCATGAGTGATAAGGGGTAAAAAGAGCTACCTGCGGTGTGATCAGTTAGGCCAACCAAGGGTTAAACTCGGGTTATGGGTCCTTGCATCATAGTGTGAAAGCTAGTGCCCCGCCTAAAAAGAATGCAGAAAGAAAATGTCTTTTATTTTTCAGGCACCTAGGTAACGAGAAAAACAATCTAATTTTTTTTGTTTGCTCCTTGGTTAGTTCCTAGTGCCAGTGTAGAGGGAAGATAGGTTGAGGGTTATATAATCCAATCCAGGGTCAGTAAAATTGGTCCTAAGTAGACTAAGTGTGAGCTTTAGCGAGAAACTTCATGAAAAATTTTAACTTGTCTCTTTAATGGGCAATGTGTGCATGATTCTTAATTGCAATGATTTTAGCATTTTTAGCATTGAGATTTAAGTTTAAGAACTGCAACTTTTGAATCCTGTATTTAGGTTTGTTTGTCTTGCTCGAGGACTAGCAAGGTTTAGGTTGGGGGTATTTGATAGGACCAAATTAGTCATATTTATTTGTTATTAATCTAAGCCTGTTATAGTCCATTTTACGGTTTATTTGTTTTTTTTGTAGATAATTTGTGCATTGAAGGCATCAGAGACGAATCACACAAACTATAGCTAATTCGGGCGATTTAGAGAGTTTTTGAGCTAACTTGAAGTCTGTGGATCTCAAGGAGGTGATAAGACCGATAGGATCATGATGAGCCCGAAGAATGGTTCCAAGGAGTCAAAGGTTCGAGTCCCAAATCGAGCAAGCAACAAAGAAGACCAAATAAAAGGAAGAAGCACGCTGGACAGAGGTCAGGCGTCGAGACGCCATGCCTAGCGTCGAGACGCCACGACTATTTTCTCTATAAATACCCTCGTTTTATTCCGCCGTTTAGGTCATTGTGTTGTAATTTTTGGTCCCTTTTACAGTTTCCCTTTGTCCTTTACGTTTAGACCTCTGTATTGTATGTTTTCTAGCTGAATTCTCTTGTTTTTCTTCATTATTATTGCATAGGGTCATGAGTTTTAGTTGGCCTTACCGCCGTCTCACCCGTTGACGCAGATTGGATGATTCTTGGGATATATAATGTGTTTCTCTGTGAATATTATGTTATGATTTCTTCTTTTAATTTACTTTGCTATTGTATTTTGGATTCGGTTTGTAGAATAAGCATGCACAGTAGGTTATATTGACTCCCTAACTCGCAGCTTGTATGTTTATTATTTGCTAAATGTGTAGTACATAGACTGATTCATGGGCACGGGTCCAAATAGCAGTTCTCTGACTTTGTTGCTCCGCATGATAGGTCTAGGATCCAAAATAGCATTAGAAGTAATCTAGGCCTAATTATTTCTAATGTCCTAATCAATCCACTAGACTTGAGGCAATTGGTTATTTGTTTGATTTGATGGTTTAATCGAATTACTTAGTTAATCAATTAGGATCTAATTTGATGGACGGTGTATGATCGGATTAGATGGCTTAGGTGGGCTTAGGGTCTTTTCTTGGTTTAAATTAGATCGATTGGGAGATTAGGCAAATTAAGTTAGCCTTAATAGGTACGAATACAATGATCAAAGTAAACCATTCAACCCCAAGAATCTCCCTAATCGGCGTCGCTAGTTTAATTAATCTTCTTACCAATTTATGTTTCCTGCAATTTAGTTTCTTGTTTTTTAATTTCCTGTTATTTAAATTATCGCTTTTAAATTCCTTGCAAGTTGATTCCCCTCGTATGAAATCCCCCCTTTTACTGCTTTTAAACTCAAAGTAAATAGGAAATAAATAACCAACCGCCACTCCCTGTGATCCACCCTGGCCACTACTACTGCAAGTAGTTTAGTGATCTGTGATTATAAATTTATTTGACGACACGGGGCCTCGACAACTCCAGACCGCTTCACATCCCTCTCCTTTATCCGTATTGCTTTTGGTTTAAGGACAAAGGCATTTACTCCTCTTCTTTTTCTTCATTGTCCATGGCAGCGTCTTCAATAGTCCGACGGCTTCTTGGTTGGAACTGTAATCACTTCTAGTTATATTAAATTAACTAAAGAATATGACGTTGTTGTGCATTAATCCAAGTATAAACTATCCACTACCAAGTAATACCTGGAGTATTCCAGGGTCAGAACATAAGGAAGGGGGGAGTAGTGAAAATGTATTTCTTTAAATCGTATCCTAATGTGGTGGTGCTGAGAGTTTTTAAAGAAGTTGAGATGTGGTACGTACATGTGATGATATAATAAACATGTAGCTCATTGAGAAGGGTGGTCAGGTTGAATTGAACATTATTCATGCTAGCGTTCGTTCGAAATTGCATAAAGCTTGGTGGAAGCAAATGCAATATGAACGCAACCTTACTCCTTTCGCAGACGACCCTGCCATTAGTCTCCGCAATGTTGAATTGGTTCATCATGTCGAGAACGTGTTCTCGAACAGGACGTCCCACTTCCATGCGGGTGTTGAAATAATTTTTCAAAGCTTCGTGGTGGAGCTGATAGGATGGTAATCCAAACATCTTCTGAAGGGAATTCATAATTTCCCTTGCAGTTTCCACGTTCTCGTATCTCTTGGCCAAGACTTCAGTTAAGCTGACCAAGATATAGACACGGGCCTTTTCGTTGGCCTTAGTCCAGAGGTCGTGTGCATCCCTTACAGCTTGGGCTGCATTGCGAGGGGGAACTGGAGAAAGTGACTTTATTTTGTGGTCCAACCTTATGCAAACTCATTGCATAGAACGCCCCCACTTGCATGTCTCTACATGAACGATTTAGGATCTCATCGTTTGTACTTAATACAAAGTGGGTCGCGTCCATAGTGTCCCCAGGATAAGGCACCCAACCTTATCCTTATACTATAGACTATTTTGACTATAAACTTGAACTTGATCCTACGATATGTCCCTACATATAGTTCGAGTATTCATATTATAGCCAAGGATCTTAGTTTATTGGATTTAGGTTAATCATTCGCAATTTACATATTCAATAACATCTTTTACTGAATAACCTCAATAACGTCTTTATCGGAGATAGAATATGTTTAATGATTTACAAACTACGAGTTTATAGGACATTAAACCCAACACAAACCGGGTCAAAACCAGCTCAAGATTGGGTTAAAACCGCTTGAACCAGTTGGAAAACCATTGAGCCAGTCAAATAACCGTCGAACCGCGTGCATAAGTGGATGAACCAGACAGCCCATCTTGAACCGCCCCATCTGAGCCACGTGCGTCTACGAACCGCGCCTGCTGACGCGAGCGCTGACGTCAGCCCTCGTCTGAAACGCGCGATTTCGCGAATTTTCTTTTCTTTTTTCCTGATTTTCTGCGACGTTGTGACGATTTTTCAGCCTATATATATATGCGATTAGGTCTATTTGTGGGACTTCTTTTGGGGGCATTTGTGGCTGAAAACTCATAGAATTGGCTGCTGTGGAAGCTGAACCAAGTGGAGAAAATTGGGATTGAAGGCTTTGCTCGTGGAGATCGTGACGGGGACGTGCGGTCTCAGCCTACTTAGCGTTTATTCCTCTTTTCCCTTACTTTAGTTGTTTGAATGGCTATTTTAGACTTTTGCTATATCGTAACGTTTTGTATGAGTAGCTAAGTTTCGAATCTTAGGGATTGATGTAGCCGTTGGGCACTTTATGGATTGATTTATTGGATTTTTGCTATTGATTACATTTATGCATAGTGTGTTTTTAGTGCTTTCAATTTACCGGCCATGAATTGAACGATGTTTGTGTCTAAGTCTAACTCGGGAGAGAGGATTTAGCTTAGAAATCATTATGCATAACTAGGATTTAGCTAGAGATCGGGAGATAATAGTTAATTCTAGAAATCGATAAAAAGGACTAACCTTAATGCCTTGCATGTTTAATGAATTTAGATAGGGATATCGGATTCATTGCATGTGAGAAAATTATGTATGCTCGGGAGAGATATGTATGATTGTTGTTTCCTTGATTTATGAATCATAGCATGTTAATAATCCATGAATTAATTCATGATCCCAATTGGTGAAATCAACTCCCTAAGACTTTTGCCACCATTAGATTGTCACACTTTTTATTCTTTTTATGTTAGATTTCCATTAATTCTCACTTTGTTTGGTTCCCTAGATAAAATTGGACGAGATTATTTTCGGTAATTTAAATTGATTAGAAACCCAATCCAGAGGACGACATTCGAATTTAATTTCACTATATTATAACTTGGCCCGTACACTTGCGGTTAGCAATTTGCGCATCAAGTTTTTGGCGCCGTTGTCGGGGATTGGCATATTTAGTCAATTTAATATCGTAGAAAAATTGTTCGGTCTTAGTTTAGGGTGTATCTTATTTTTGTTATTTTTATTTTTAGGTAGATTGCATTTTTTTTTCATTATTTGCTTTCTTGCCATTTTTAGTTTTTTTTTCCATATTTGTTTAAATTTTCCATAGATAGTTTTTTCCTTTTTAGTTTTATCCTTGTTAGATTAAATTTTTTCTCATTTGTTAGCTTCTTAAATTGTTTTTGCCATTTTTATCTTTTGCTTTCCTTATTTGTTTATCTTTTCCTTTTCTAGGCTATATTTTCCTTATTTAGATTTAGTTATTTCTTTTTCTTAGTTTCTTTCCTAATTTATTTTCTTTCCTTTTCTTTTATTTATTTTTTTTTTAGGTTAGTGTAGTTGGTGCATGCAAAAGGTTAGGGAGTTGGCCTTAGTTCCCGTTGACCCGGAGGTAGAAAGAACTTTTAATAGACTTCGAAGGGAAAACCAAGAAAAGCTTATCCCAATGGCCAATCCTAACCCCGAGGAGCCTAAGCCCATTAGGGACTATTTTCAGCCAGTCTTTCAGGAGCAACACCCAGGGATTGTCTATGCCCCGATCAATGCAAATAATTTTGAGCTGAAAATGGGTCTCATTCAAATGGTTCGAGATTGTGCTTATAGAAGATCACCCACGGAGGATCCCAATTCTCACCTAAAATCCTTCCTAGACATCTGCAGGACGGTAAAATTAAATGGAGTTTCTGAGGATGCCATTCGCTTACGTTTGTTTCCTCTTCCGTTGTAGGATAAAGCGAGGGATCGGTGGCAATCGATTCCACCTGGGAGCATTACCACTTGGGATGCTTTGGTCCAGACATTTTTGAAGAAATTCTTTCCCCCTGCCAAGACGGTCAAGCTGAGGACCGAAATTGGGACATTCCAGCAAAAATTTGATGAGCAACTCTCCGAGGCGTGGGAGCGATTTAAAGAGCTGCTGAGGAAGTGCCCTCAGCATGGCTATCCCGACAGGCTTCAGGTTCAATTATTTTATAATGGCTTAACTCCTAGTACAAAAACTATTGTTGATGCAGCTGCAAGTGGGACTCTGTTGTCCAAAACCGTTGAAAATGCTAGGACTTTGCTGGAGGAAATGGCCACCAATAGTTATCAGTGGCCATCTAAGCAGTCGGGAACGAAAAAGATTGCTGCTGGATTGTTCGAGATTGATAACGTAAGTGCACTTCAGGCCCAGATGTCTTCCCTTGCTAATGCGTTTTTAAAGTTTTCAGGTATAAAGAGTGCTCAATCAATCGAGTCTGCAGCTGCCCTTGCATCCCAAACCCAGGAGGAAAATCTAGAGCAGGTTCAGTACGTTTCAAATTTTAATTCTAGGGGATAGAATAATAATTCTACACCTACACATTATCACCCTAGTAATAGAAATCATGAGAATTTTTCCTATGCTAACAATAAAAACGTGTTAAATTGATAGCGAGCATAGCTAGCTATTTTTCTGTAATTAATTAAGCTTGTTTTTTACAATTATTTGGCCAAATTTATGCATTTATTTTTTTTATTTGTAGGAAGTATGTGTTTGAAGCTAAAGTGAGCAATTGGAGTCAAATGGAGTTTTCAATCTAAAAAAAAAAAAAAAAAAAAAAATCATAGCGTCGCGACGCTCTCGGCGAACTTCCAAAATCCGTGAATTCGCGGTAGTGTCGCGAAGCTACCCCTACAGCGTCGCGACGCTACGACCAATTTTTGCCTTATTTAAAGATTGCGATTAGGGCTTTTTGGGGGGACTTCTTTTGGTGACTTTGGAGCCGTAAAACAGAGGAAAAACAGAGTCTTTGGAGCTGAATAAGTGGGAGCAAAGTGGAAATCAACCCATTGTTCGTGGGGATCGTGACGGGGACGTGCGGTCTCGGCCTACATAGTGTTTAATTCTTCTTTCCCTTACTTTAGTTTGTGTTTATGGCTGTTTTAGATTGTAGCTATATTGTAACGCGTTGTATGATTAGCTAGGTCTTTACTCTTAGGGATTGATGTAGCCGTTGGGCACTTTTGGATTGATTGTATGGATTTTGCTATGGATTTCATTTATGCATAATTGTATTCTTAATGCTTTCAATTTACCGGCCATAAATTGATTGATGTTTATGCTTGAATCTAAGTCGGGAGAGAGGATTTAGCTTAGAAATCATTATGCATAACTAGGATTTAGCTAGAAATCGGGAGATTATAGTTAATTCTAGAAATTGTTAAAAAGGTTATCCTTAATGCCTTGCATGTTTATTGAATTTAGATAGGGATATCGGGTTCAATTGCATGTGGGAGAATCATGTATGCTCGGGAGAGATATGTGTGGTTTTCGTTTCCTAAGATTTATGAATTGTAGCATGTTGTTAATCCATTTATTAATCCATAATCCCAATTGGTGAAATCACATCCCTAAGACCATTGTTTCCATTGGATTGTCACTTTTCGCATTGTTTTGTGTTTGATTTAATTTCATTCTTACTTCATTCGGATCCCTAAATAAAATCGGTCAAGAGTATTTCCGGTAATTAAAATTGATTAGAAACCCAATCCAAAGAACGACATTCGAATTTCACATTCACTATATTATAACTTGACCCGTACACTTGCGGTAGGAAAATTCCACATCAAGTTTTTGGCACCGTTGCCGGGGATTGGCAAATTTAGTCATTTTTAATATCGAAGAAAAATTGTCCGGTCTTAGTTTAGGGTGTATTTTATTTTTTGTTATTTTTGTTATTTTTGTTTTTAGGTAGATTGCATTTTTTTTTTCCTTTGTTGTTTTTCTTTTCCATATTTAGATTTTTCCATATTTGTTTGAATTTTCCATAGATAGACTTTTACTTTTTAGTCTTTTCATTTTTAGATTAGTTTTTCCTTATTTGCTAGTTTCCTTATTTGTTTTTGCCATATTTGTTTTTGCATTCCATATTTGTTTATCTTTTCCTTTTGTAGATTATATTTTTCTTATTTAGATTTAGTTATTTCCTTTTCTAGTTTTTTTTTCCTAATTTGTTTTCTTTCCTTGTTTCTTTTTTTTTTTTATTTTCCTTTTTAGGTTAGTTTTGTTGGTGTATGCGAAAGGTTAGGGAGTTGGCCTTAGTTCCCTTTGACCCGGAGATTGAGAGACTTTTTAATAAACTTCGAAGGGAAAGTAAAGTTAATTGTATCCAAATGGCCAATCCTAACCCCGAGGAGCCTAAGCCTATTAGAGACTACTTTCAGCCGGTCTTTCAGGAGCAACAGCCGGGGATTGTCTATGCCCCGATCAATGCTAATAATTTCGAGCTGAAAACGGGTCTCATTCAGATGGCTCGAGACTGCGCCTACAGAGGATCGCCCACAGAGGATCCCAATTCTCACCTGAAATCTTTCTTGGACATTTGTGGGACGGTAAAATTAAATGGTGTTTCTGAAGATGCCATTCGCTTACGTTTATTTCCTTTTTCCTTGCAGGATAAAGCTCGTGATTGGTTGCAATCGATTCCACCTAGGAGCATTACCACCTGGGATGCTTTGGTCCAGGCGTTTTTAAAGAAATTCTTCCCTCCTGCCAAGACAGTGAAGCTGAGGACTGAGATTGGGACGTTCCAGCAGCAGTTTGATGAGCAGCTGTTCGAGGCTTGGGAGCGATTTAAAGAGCTGCTAAGGAAGTGCCCTCAGCATGGCTATCCCGACTGGCTTCAGGTTCAATTATTTTATAATGGCTTAACTCCTAGTACAAAAACTATCGTTGATGCAGCTGCAGGTGGGACTCTGTTGTCCAAAACTGTTGAGAATGCTAGGACTTTGCTAGAGGAAATGGCCACCAGTAGCTATCATTGGCCATCTAAGCCGTTGGGACCGAAAAAGATTGCTGCTGGAGTCTTCGAGATTGACAACGTAAGTGCACTTCAGGCCCAGATGTCTTCCCTTGCTAATGCATTTTTAAAGTTTTCAGGTACAGGGAGTGCTCAATCGATTGAGTCTGCAGCTGCCCTTGCATCCCAGACTCAGGAGGAAAATCTCGAGCAGGTTCAATATGTCTCTAATTTTAATTCTAGGGGGTACAATAATAATTCTGCACCTACACATTATCACCCTAGTAATAGAAATCATGAGAATTTTTCGTATGCAAATAATAAGAATGTTCTGAATCCTCCTGGCATCACTCCTAAGCAAGAAAGTAAACAGTCTTTAGAGGATCTAGTTGGAGCTTTTATTGCAGAATCAAGTAACAGGTCAAATAAGCTCTAGGAGGCCGTGATTGCCATAAACACTACTGTCAATGGTCATTCTGCAGCTATCAAAAACATAGAGACTCAACTTGGACAACTGGTAAGTGTTGTCAACACTATGAACAAAGGTAAAACCCTAGCTGAACAGGAGAAATCTTCATTGGAGTACTGTAAGGCCGTCTCTGTGCATCACGAGGAGGAAGCTCAAGTAGCTGAGGAGGATGAGACTACTGAAATTGAGGAACTCACTGGAGAAGTTGAGGAGGGCACCACCTCAAACGAAGCTGAAAAGCTTATACTTGAGCCGTCTATCCCTTCTCCTACTACTTTAGTTCCTAAGTCAAAGAATAGGAAAAAGAAAAATTCTAAGGCTCAGTTTAATAAGTTTCTTGATGCTTTTACAGGATTGACTGTTAATATTCCTTTTACAGATGCACTAGAGCAGATGCCTCATTATAAGAAGTTCGTGAAGGAATGGGTGAACAAAAAGAAGAAGGAAAAACAGATGGAGACTGTATACCTCGCATCGACATGCAGTGCTCGTGTCCAACAGAACGTACCAGAAAAATTGTCTGATCTAGGGAGTTTTACTATTCCTTGTAATTTTGGTACTTATTCTTGTAGAGCACTATGTGATCTAGGGGCTAGCATAAATATCATTCCATTATCATTGTGCAAAAAGCTAAATATAGGAGAGATAAAATCTACTACTGTTAGGCTCCAGTTGGCTGACCAGTCTGTGATTAGTCCTTATGGAATTGTGGAGAATGTTCTGATTAAAGTAGGTAGATTTTTCCTTCCTGTTGATTTCTTTGTTTTGGACATTAAAGAGAATCCTGCCATGCCTATTATATTAGGGAGACCATTCCTTGCTACAGGGAGGGTTATAATTGATAATGAGCGCAGGGAGCTAATCATTAGAGTCCAACAGGAGAAGGAGATTCTAAAAGCTTTTGAGGACCCTAAGAACACATCAGAGACCATGTTGGTGGGATACAGGAAAGGTGCTAGGAAGAGCACGGTTGAAGGAACAGCTGACATTAGACCACCTTGATGCCTATTCGGTTAACACGTCGAGCTATTGACGTTAAGCAAGTGCTTATGGGAGGCAACCCAAGTAAGTTCAGTTGTGTTTTTCTTTTTGCTGTTGATTTATTGTTTGTTTTTGTTTTGTAGGTCTTGGTTCCAGTTTCTCCTTTGCTTGCAAGCTTCCACAAATGAGGCCATCATCATTCCAGGGCAGTATTGTTCACTCCTTCCACTTTTTTATTGTTCTCATGTTTGATTATGCTTTATTTTCTTCATACATTGAGAACAATGCATGCTTTAAGTTTGGGGGTGGAATAGCATGTTTGTGGAGCCCTTGAGCATCTGAGTTCGGGCTATAGTTTTGAGCTTTCTTTGAATTGAGCATATGGTTGTTTTCTGGATGCTATTTTTGCATGACTATGATTTCCTAGGATAGGCTTTCTTGTCAATTTTCAACCTTTCGATGAGTTGTAAGCATGAGTGCCCAAAAATGGAGACTTTTTAAACTTTTTCTAGGAGATGTCTTGCATGAGTAGAGTATTTGTCTTGGCTAGATTTTGGATTTGAATGCTTAGGAGCGAATTATTAGGTTCATATGCTTGTTGTCACCTCGATAGGTGTAGGGAAGAGCTAAAGAGTTAATTTTTTTGCAAATTAGCATGTTTGATCTTGCTTCATAAAGAAAAATCATTCTTGTTGTTACAATTTAAAAAAAAAAAAAGAAGGAAAGTCATGACTTATGCGCGCAATGCAATGCTTAATAAAGTTTTGGCAAAAAGAGCTACCCCTATTGTGATTAGTTAGGCCAACCAAAGGGTAAAACTCGGGTTAAGGGTCCCTGCAATAGGTGTGTGAAAGCTAGTGCCACATATAAATGCATGTTGTAATTTTCAATTATAAGCACCTAGGTATGGAGGAAAACAAACTTACTTGTTCCATTGACTCGTTAGTGAATCCTTAGTGCCAGTGTAGAGGGAAGATGAGTTGAGAGTTTAGTAATCCAATCCCAGGTTAGTAGAGTCTGATCTCGTTAAGTTAGATCTCGCTTGTGCAAGTTAATTTTGGAAAACTTTTAATTTGTCTCCCTCATTGGTCCTTATGTGCATGTTTCTTGATTGCTTGAGTATTGACTTTTGAGCCTTGAGGATTGAGTCATGATTGTTGCATCCATTCTTCCATTGTATGCTTGATTTTTAGTTTTCTCGAGGACTAGCAAAAGCTTAAGTTTGGGGGTGTTTGATAGCGAGCATAGCTAGCTATTTTTCTGTAATTAATTAAGCTAGTCTTTTACAATTATTTGGCCAAATTTATGCATTTATTTGTTTTATTTGTAGGAAGTATGTGTTTGAAGCTAAAGTGAGCAATTGGAGTCAAATGGAGTTTTCAATCTAAAAAAAAAAAAAAAAAAAGTCATAGCGTCGCGACGCTGGCGAACTTCCAGAATCCGTGAATTCACGGTAGCGTCGCGACGCTACCCCTACAGCGTCGCCACGCTACGACCAATTTTTTCCTTATTTAAAGATTGCGATTAGGGCTTTTTGGGGGGACTTCTTTTGGTGACTTTGGAGCCGTAAAACAGAGGAAAAACAGAGTCTTTGGAGCTGAATAAGTGGGAGCAAAGTGGAAATCAACCCATTGTTCGTGGGGATCGTGATGGGGACGTGCGGTCTCGGCCTACATAGTGTTGAATTCTTCTTTCCCTTACTTTAGTTAGTGTTTATGGCTGTTTTAGATTGTAGCTATATTGTAACGCGTTGTATGATTAGCTAGGTCTTTACTCTTAGGGATTGATGTAGCCGTTGGGCACTTTTGGATTGATTGTATGGATTTTGCTATGGATTTCATTTATGCATAATTGTATTCTTAATGCTTTCAATTTACCGGCCATAAATTGATTGATGTTTATGCTTGAATCTAACTCGGGAGAAAGGATTTAGCTTAGAAATCATTATGCATAACTAGGATTTATCTAGAAATCGGGAGATTATAGTTAATTCTAGAAATCGTTAAAAAGGTTATCCTTAATGCCTTGCATGTTTATTGAATTTAGATAGGGATATCGGGTTCAATTGCATGTGGGAGAATCATGTATGCTCGGGAGAGATATGTGTGGTTTTCGTTTCCCAAGATTTATGAATTGTAGCATGTTGTTAATCCATTTATTAATCCATAATCCCAATTGGTGAAATCACATCCCTAAGACCATTGTTTCCATTGGATTGTCACTTTTCGCATTGTTTTCTGTTTGATTTAATCTCATTCTTACTTCATTCGGATCCCTAAATAAAATCGGTCAAGAGTATTTCCGGTAATTAAAATTGATTAGAAACCCAATCCAGAGGACGACATTCGAATTTCACATTCACTATATTATAACTTGACCCATACACTTGCGGTAGGAAAATTCCACATCATAAATCCTCCTGGTTTTGCCCCTCAAAGTCAAGAAAGTAAAAAATCTTTAGAGGATCTTGTTGGAGCTTTTATTGCAGAATCAAGTAACAGGACAAATAAGCTCGAGGAGGCCATGATTTCCATAAACAACACTGTCAATGGTCATTCTGCAGCCATCAAGAACATCGAGACTCAGCTGGGACAACTGGTAAATGTTGTCAACACTATGAACAAAGATAAGGCCCCAGCTGACCAGGAAAAATCTCAGTTGGAGTACTGCAAGGCCATCACTATGCATCACAAGGAGGAAGTTCACGTAACTGAGGAGCAGGAAACTACTGAACCAGAGGGACTTACCGAAGAAGCTGAGGAGGGCACCACCTCAAACGAAGCTGAAAAACTTAATCCTGAGCCCTCTATCCCTTCTCCTACTGTTTTAGTTCCTAAGTCAAAGAATAAGAAAAAGAAAATTCTAAGGCTCAGTTTGATAAGTTTCTTGATGCTTTTATAGGTTTGACTGTTAATATTCCTTTTGCAGATGCCCTGGAGCAGATGCCTCGCAGAAAGTTCATGAAGGAATGACTCAAAAAAAAGAAGAAGGAAAAGCAGATGGAGACTGTATACTTCGCATCAACATGCAGTGCTCAGGTCCAAAAAAAAGTACCAGAGAAATTGGCTGATCTAGGGAGTTTTACTATTCCTTGTAATTTTGGTACTTATTCTTGTAGAGCATTATGTGATCTAGGGGCTAGCATAAATATCATTCCATTATCATTGTGCAAAAAGATAAATATAGCAGAGATAAAATCTACTACTGTTAGGCTCTAGTTGGCTGACCAGTTTGTGGTTAGTCCTTATGGAATTGTGGAGAATGTTTTGATTAAGGTAGGTAGATTTTTCCTTCCTGTTGATTTCTTTGTTTTGGACATTAAAGAGAATCTTGCCATACCTATCATATTAGGGAGACCATTCCTTGCTACAAAGAGAGTAATAATTGATATTGAGCGCAGGGAGTTGATCATTAGAGTCCAACAAGAGAAGGAGGTCCTAAAAGCTTTTGAGACCCCTTAGAACACAGCAGAGACCATGTTGGTGGGATATAGGAAAGGTGCTAGGAAGAGCACTGTTGATGGAACACCTGACATTAGACCACCTTGATGCCTATTCGGACAACAGGTCGAGCTAATGACGTTAAACAAGCGCTTATGGGAGGCAACCCAAGTAAGTTCAGTTGAGTTTCTCTTTTTGCTTTTGATTTATTGTTTGTTTTTGTTTTGTAGGTCTTGGTTCCAGTTTCTTCTTTGCTTGTAAGCTTCCATAAAAGAGGTTATCGTCATTCCAGGCCAGTATTGTTCACTCCTCCCACTCTTTTATTGTTCTCATGCTTGATTATGCCTTATTTTCTTTATACATTGAGGACAATTCATGTTTTAAGTTTGGGGGTGGGATATCATGTTTGTGGAGCCCTTGAGCATTTGAGTTCGGGCTATAGTTTTGAGCTTTCTTTGTATTGAGCATATGGTTGTTTTCTGGATGCTATTTTTGCATGACTATGATTTCCTAGGATAGGCTTTATTGTCAATTTTCAAGCTTTCGATGAGTTGTAAGCACGAGTGCCCAAAAAGGGAGACTTTTTAAACTTTTTCTAGGAGATGTCTTGCATGAGTAGAGTATTTTTCTTGGCTGGATTTGGATTTGAATGCTTAGGAGCGAATTAATAGGTTCATATGCTTGTTGTCACCTCGATAGGTGTAGGGAAGAGCTAAAGAGTTAATTTTTTGCAAATTAGCATGTTTAATCTTGCCTAGGAGGAAAGAAAAGAATATATGCTTATCATGCTCATAAAGAAAAAAAATATTCTCGTTATTACAATTTGAAAGAAAGAAAAATAAAGTCATGACTTATGCGCGCAATGCAATGTTTAATAAAGATTTAAGCAAAAAAAGCTACCTCTGTTGTGAACAGTTAGGCCAACCAAAGAGTAAAACTCGGGTTAAGGGTCCCTGCAATAGGTGTGTGAAAGCTAGTGCCACATATAAATGCATGTTGTAATTTTTAATTTTAAGCACCTAAGTATGGATGAAAACAAACTAATTTGTCCCATTGACTCGTTAGAGAATCCTTAGTGCCAGTGTAGAGGGAAGATGAGTAGAGAGTTTAGTAATCCAATCCCGGGCTAGTAGAGTCTAATCTAGTTAAGTTAGATCTCGCTTGTGCAAGTTAATTTTGGAAAACTTTTGATTTGTCTCCCTCATTGGTCCTTATGTGCATGTCTCTTGATTGCTTGATTATTGACTTTTGAGCCTTGAGGATTGAGTCATGTTTTTTGCATCCATTCTTCAACTGTATGCTCTATTTTAGTTTGCTCGAGGACTAGCAAAAGCTTAAGTTTGGGGGTATTTGATAGCGAGCATAGCTAGTTAGTTTTCCCTAATTAATTTAGCTAGTCTTTTATAATTCATTGGCCAAAATTATGCATTTTCATGTTTTATTTGTAGGAAATAAGTATTGGAGCTAATCGTGTGTTCGAGACATGAAAAGAGGCTAAAGAAACGAAAACAATCGAAGTTGGAAGCGCTGTGGACTGACCTTGCCGAGGACCAGCATCGAGAGCCTTGGTTTACGACGTCGCGACGCTGGCATTCCATTTTTTGATCATGCGGAAAAAGGTCACAGCATCGGGACGCTGTGACCATAGCGTCTCGACGCTTGCAGGTTTTCCAAAACAGATTCTGCGGGAGGCTACAGCGTCGCGACGCTGTGACGATTTTTCAGCCTATATATATAATGCGATTAGGTCTATTTGTGGGACTTCTTTTGGGGGCATTTGTGGCCGAAAACTCATAGAATTGGCTGCTGTGGAAGCTGAACCAAGTGGAGAAAATTGGGATTGAAGGCTTTGCTCGTGGAGATCGTGACGAGGACGTGCGGTCTCGGCCTACTTAGCGTTTATTCCTCTTTTCCCTTACTTTAGTAGTTTGAATGGCTATTTTAGACTTTTGCTATATCGTAACGCTTTGTATGAGTAGCTAAGTTTCGAATCTTAGGGATTGATGTAGCCGTTGGCCACTTTATGGATTGATTTATTGGATTTTTGCTATTGATTACATTTATGCATAGTGTGTTTTTAGTGCTTTCAATTTACCGGCCATGAATTGAATGATGTTTGTGTCTAATTCTAACTCGGGAGAGAGGATTTAGCTTAGAAATCATTATGCATAACTAGGATTTAGCTAGAGATCGGGAGATAATAGTTAATTCTAGAAATCGGTAGAAAGGACTAACTTAGTGCCTTGCATGTTTAATGAATTTAAATAGGGATATCGGGTTCATTGCATGTGAGAAAATTATGTATGCTCGGGAGAGATATGTATGATTGTTGTTTCCTTGATTTATGAATCATAGTAGGTTAATAATCCATGAATTAATCCATAATCCCAATTGGTGAAATCAACTCCCTAAGACTTTTGCCACCATTAGATTTGTTGGGTTTTATGCCCTAAAACTCGTTGATAGTGAATGTAACCGTTGACCGGATATTAATGAAATAATATTGATATATTTTTCCATTAAATGTTATTAGTTATTTTATATTTGTCTTTGCCTAAAATAACCATAATCCAATAAACTAGACATCCTAGGCTGTGAAATGAGTCTTGAACTATATGTAGCGACATATGGGATCATTATTCAAGAAACAGCCTAAAGGGTCTATAGTATAGGGATAAGACTGGGTAGCTTATCCTGGTGACACTATGGATAAGGCCCACTTTGTATTTGATACAAACGCTATGATCCAACGCATTCGTGTAGGAGACATGCGAGTGGGGGTATCCTATATAATGAGTTTGCATAAGACCGGACCGCGAAATAGTAACCACTCGTTATAACACCGTTAACTAGTTGGTTTTCTATTTCACTAGGACGACCTAGACAACTTAGTCTTAATCCTGAGTTGATTATGGACTCCTGCTCATGAGGGATTGTCCTTTGATTTGTATGGGTGAGAGTGGCCAATACGCCGACTCAATAAGCCTACCATTTTGGGACAAGACCGAGTGGGGAGCTGGGAACATAATCGTACAAGATGGAATTCACTCCTTCCTGACTTTAGGGAAGCAGATGAGTGTTCCCTTAAGTGGTGACTCCAAATCTTGAACAAAGGGCCCTACCCTCTCAATGGCACGAAAGGGTTTTCTGTTTGATGATTGGACCACAAACAGGTTGTTCATTAGAGGAGAATTGGTACTTAAGGAAATAGAAGTAACCCAAGGGTACGGACACTCGTGAAGGACTAACTAGTTGATATTGGTCTATATCCGTGGACACAGAAAATATGTCTGCAGTGAGAAGAGTGCAACTGTGAGTCTATAGTGGAATGTACACACAGTTAACGAATATTGATTAATTTGGTTAATGAGTTTGACAAATTAATCTCACATCGTTGGAGCTTCTGATCTGCAGGTTCATTAGGTCCCACTGGTAGCTCATAAAGTAATTTGAGGCAACTAAGTAATAAATGTAAATTGAAAATGTTCAATTTACTAAGGGAAACAATATAATATATATTGATATATTATTATGAGAGAACTTAATATTTGAAGAAATTCAAATATTAAAATAAATTTGAGTTACATTAAATTTATGGAAGTTTGAAAGAGTTCAAATAATGAATTCATTAATTTTGAGGCCTAAAATCTATTTGGGCAAATTAATTAATTCAAGGCCGGAAATTAAATATGTGATATTTAATTGGCGGTTAATTAATTAAAGAATTCATTAACCGGGAATTAGTCAATTATGGAAATAATTAATCACTTAAGGAAGTGATTAATCATTTATGGAAATGATCTATTACTTATGGAAGTAATTAGTCATTTGTGGAAAAGATTAATCAATTATGGAATTGATTGATCTTGGATTGATTAAATAACAAATAAGATTGAATCAATTTTTGAAAAGATTGAGTTAATTGAATATTTTATTCATGGCCTCTCTTCTATAAATAGAACACTAGACCTAATTGGTTCTAGACTCTCCTCTTGCTCTTAGACTCACAAGACAAGACCCTAGAATTCTCTCTAGCCTCCCTCTTAGAGAAAGACTCCCACAAGTCTTTTGCCTCCTAGACTTAGAGACATACAGGTGTAACCTCTGTGGTTATTGTGTCTTTGAAGAAGAATTTTCCAACGAAGAAACTACAAGGAGGCTGCTGCGTTTTCGTTCGTTGAAGCGTCGTTGGTGTAGAACGGTCAAGTCTACAACGAAGGTTTGTAACGGTTCTTTCCTGTTTCTTTAGAAAAGCATGAAAATAAATTAGATTTAATTTTCAAGCATGTTTATAGCAATTTCCAGCAACTTTAAAGCATGTTTAAAGTTTATTTTGCCTTTTCGTAACAGTATTGTAGTGTTAATTAATATACGGCGTAAGGTCCAATCGATGCGCTTCCGCTGTGTGGGGGCTTTTATCCCCTTCAATCGGCATCAGAGCCATCGCTGTCCCTATTAATTAATATTAAAATTTGCGATAGGCTCTAATAGGTGGGATTTATGCATAATGTATGTTCGGTTTGCGTTGAACTGTTTAGGTTAATTTTATGGCCATAGATTTTATTTTTATGTGATTTTGATCATGTAAGGCCCGGTGTTTCGGATATTTTATGTAAAATCGAGTCCTTTGTAAGTCAGGGTCTAGAATAGGTTTTTATGAGATAAAAATCGGAGTAATCGCCGCTCAAATCGGAGAAAAAATCGAAGAAAACGTGAGTTTCTGCCCAGATTCTGCCTCCAGACGCAAAAGCGTCGGGACGCTGCTCCAAAAGCGTCTCGACACTGTCTCGATACCGCAGGCGCTTAGGTAAGGAAATCACATAGTGTCGAGACGTTGTGTTGCAAGCGTCTCGACGCTGTCACGATGCGGCGCGACCTAGGGTTTCAAGAAGGCGCGGTTCAAGCTGTTTTGGGCGGTTCGTGTCGAGGAATGGACCGGTTTGGCTGGGCTGGGACCAATTAGGTTCGGTTCAGCTATTTTTCCGCTTGGTTCGTGATTTTGGAGGCCGGTTCGAGGTGGTTCGGGGCGGTTCGTGCTGTCTAGACCAGATTTTGGAGTTGCAGAAGGATTTTAGGATAGAATTTAGCTAAAATTAATGTAATTTAATGCTTTATTTTATCCTAGGGGCCAAAAATAACCGGTTCAATTGCTATTCATATGCTTTATGGATGTCATATAGAATTATTAATCCCACCTTAGGTTATAAACATGCTCATGCATTTATTTATATATTATAAATTGTTATAATGTATGTTTTAAATGCATGGAATTGTTTTCATATTTTTTAATATAAGTGTATATTAATTATATGAACAATTGGAAAGCATGAAGCATGTCATTACTTAAATTAAATATAAATAGTTATGTTTAATGTGATGAATGAAGCATGCTTGATTGATTTTCTTGATTGGCTTACAATTGTTATATTAAAAGAAAATCAATATTGCATGAAGCATGAAACATCCATAGTTAATAATATAATTGTTATATTATTCATGCGATGCAATTAGTATGGTTTAATTATTTAATTTGATTGGTTTCAAAAAAAATTATTTAATTTGAATGAGATTGTTGAATGAATTAAACCCTAGATTCTTGATTATAGGATTAATCATTAAATTTTGAAATATTTCTTTAATATTAATGATTAGAAACCATCAATCTATAATCAAGAATTGCATGCAAACGTAAGATCATAGGAAAAATTGAATTAATTTTAAATTGTTTAAAATTAATTAGACCTAGATCAGTTTCTAATAGGATTAGAATTATTTCTTACTTAGAATTAAAAATAGTTTTAATTGACTAAGTAGGAAAAACATTGCTATGATTATAAGGGAACTCCACCGGTAAAGTTCTGTCTAAGGCTGGGGGTATTTAAGTTGACGGTTTACGGAACACCTCCTGCCTGGGAACTGACCCGGAATACCGGAGTTGAATTAATCATAGTTAAATGTTAGCATGCAATGTCACAAGGTTTATTAAAAGTGTTTAATGCACCTAGATCTTTAGAGTAAAGACCTTACATTACTGAGGTTATAAGGGAACTCTCCCGGTAAAGTTCTGTCTAAGGTTGGGGGTATTTAAGTTGACGGTTTACGGAACACCTCCTACCTGGGAACTGGCCCGAACCTTGAGTTGAATTAACCATAGTAGTGTTGACTTGTAATGTTGGGTTTATTAAAAAGAAGTTTAATTCACCTAAAACATTGCGGTTGAATCCTTTCCATAATTGTTATAATAGGATCAGACTTAGATAGATTGACTTAGCCGAATTTTATCTAAGTTAAACAACCCTAAATTAACCTTAGGACATTTTCAGTGGGAGAAAAATTTCAAAACGAGATTTAAATCAAGTTTTGCTCCTACGTCCCTATATTCACAACGTGAGGTTCATGCTCGGCTTCGAGTCACCTTAGGAGCGGACTCCCTTCGGAAAGTGTTTGCATGAATCAATAACAAGGTGAATGGGAAAAATGTCTAGAGTAAGTGGGAGCGGGACACGTGTCAACGTATCCCTCGGTCTCCGCCCCTGGTTCACACCGTGAGAGTCCTATGATCCGCCTGTAGATTGTCCTGGCGCAACCATCCCTTCGGAGGGCCTGATCATAGGATTCAGAACATCGTGAACTCCTGAATAGGATAGGAACTCTTAGGCTAATTACCAACAGTTGTCTTTCCCTGCCTCTAAGATCTGAAAGTGGGAGGGTTACACTTACGAGGATGAGTTAAAAGTGTTAACAAATCCTTAACCGAACAACGGTGGCTAATGTCTATAGGAATATGAGTTATTCTGAAATTAGAATTAGGTGAGAAATGTCTCATTTCAGAGGAGTACCTGATCACCCTTCGGTGGATGATATTCTAAACCTCTGAAACATCGTTGCAAAACTAAATCAATAGTTTTAGGGTTCTGTGATTACTTGTTTTGCTAAATTGATTGGATTGTATGCAATTGTTTGCTTGTATGATGGGTTAAGGCAAAGATAACTAATACGGTCATTGTTTGTTTAAATTTCAGCAATGTCTTCCTCAATTGTCTCTCTGCTTAAAAAAGAGAAATTAACATGCGAAAATTACTCAACGTGGAAATCTAACCTGAATACGATTCCGATTATAGATGATCTAAGATTAGTCTAAACTGAGGAATGTCCTCAATCCCCAATTTCTAATTCATTAAGAAATGTTCATAATGAATATGACACAAAACACTGCCTAGCAAAAAGGAATATTTCCAGAGACTGTAAATATGATTTACTTGTCTTAGAAACATGCTTAGTGGAAAATGATGATTCTGCCTGGATACTAGATTCAGGGGCAACCAACCATTTTTGTTCTTCCTTTCAAGGAATGACTTCCTGGCAACAGCTTGAAGCGGATGAGATGACTCTCAAAGTAGGAACAGGAGAGGTCGTCTCAGCTATTTCAATGGGGAATATCAAATTATTTTTCAGTAAGAATAAATACATATTATTAGATAATATGTATGTTGTTCCAAAGATCAAAAGGAATTTGATTTCTATATCTTGTATGCTTGAACAAGATTACTCCATATCTTTCTCAGTAAATGAATCATTCATTTCAAGAAAGGGAGTTCATATTTGTTCAGCAAAGCTGGAAAATAATTTATATGTTTTAAGACCAATCGAGAGTAAAGCAATCATGAACACCGAGTTGTTTAAAACTATTGAAACTCAAAGAAAAAGGCAAAAGATTTCTCCAACAAGTAACAATACTCATCTTTGGCATCTTAGACTTGGTCATATAAACATCCATAGAATCGGTCGTTTGGTAAAGAATAGACTTCTAAGCAAGTTAGAAGATGATTCACTACCACCTTGTGAATCTTGTCTCGAGGGAAAAATGACCAAAAGACCCTTTACTGGAAAAGGTTACAGAGCCAAAGAACCCTTAGAGTTAATACATTCGGATCTATGTGGTCCAATGAATGTAAAAGCTCGAGGAGGGTACGAATATTTCATCTCATTTATAGATGATTATTCAAGATATGGTTACTTGTACCTAATGGGACATAAGTCTGAAGCCCTTGAAAAGTTTAAGGAGTTTAAGGCTGAAGTTGAAAACCTATTAGGTAAATCTATTAAAGTACTTCGATCTGATCGAGGAGGGGAGTATATGGATCAAAGATTCCAGGATTATATGATAGAACATGGAATCCAATCTCAACTCTCAGCCCCTGGTACACCTCAGCAAAATGGTGTATCAGAAAGGAGAAATAGAACCTTGTTAGACATGGTTCGATCAATGATGAGCTATGCTCAATTGCCTAGCTCGTTTTGGGGGTATGCAGTAGAGATTGCAGTACACATCTTGAACAATGTTCCCTCGAAAAGTGTTTCTGAAACGCCTTTCGAATTATGGAAGGGGCGTAAACCTAGTTTGCATCACTTTCGCATCTGGGGTTGTCCAGCACACGTGCTTGTGACAAGTCCTAAGAAACTGGAACCTCGTTCAAAACTGTGCCAATTTTTTGGTTACCCTAAAGAAACGAGAGGTGGTTATTTCTACGACCCACAAGAAAATAAGGTGATTGTATCGACAAACGCCACCTTCTTGGAGGAAGACCACATGAGGGATCATAAACCACAAAGCAAAATGATATTAGGAGAAGCTACTGAAGAATCACCAAGAGTTGTTGACGAAGCTGGACCTTCAACAAGGGTTGATGAAGGAACTAGTTCTTCAGATCCATCCCGTCCTTCTCAAACATTGAGAATGCCTCGACGTAATGGGAGGGTTATATTACAACCTGATTGCTACTTGGGTTTAACTGAAACTCAGGTTGTCATACCTAATGATGACATTGAGGATCCATTGTCCTATCAACAGGCAATGAATGACGAAGATAAGGATGAATGGGTCAAAGCCATGAACCTGGAAATGGAGTCAATGCACTCCAATTCTGTATGGGAACTCACAGATCTACCAGATGGGGTAAAACCCATAGGGTGCAAATGGATCTATAAGAGAAAAGGAGATGCAGCTGGGAAGGTACAGACCTTCAAAGCTAGACTAGTGGCAAAGGGTTATACCCAAAAGGAAGGGGTTGACTATGAGGAAACCTTTTCTCCTGTAGCCATGTTAAAGTCCATAAGAATTCTCTTATCCATAGCCACACATTATGACTATGAAATATGGCAAATGGACCTCAAGACTGCCTTTCAGAATGGTAATCTTGAAGAGAATATCTTCATGTCTCAACCAGAAGGGTTCATAGCCCAAGGTCAGGAACAAAAGGTTTGTAAGCTCAATCGATCCATTTATGGATTGAAATAAGCGTCCATATCATGGAACATTAGATTTGATACTGCAATCAAATCTTTTGGTTTTGACCAAAACGTTGATGAGCCTTGTGTGTACAAGAAAGTCAACAAAAGGAAAGTAGCTTTTCTAATACTTTATGTAGACGATATCCTACTCATTGGGAATGATGTACGATACCTCACTGACATTAAGAAAAGGCTAGCAGCCCAATTCCAAATGAAAGATCTAGGAGAGGCTCAATATGTTCTGGGAATCCAAATCATTAGGGATCGTAAGAACAAAACGTTAGCACTGTCTCAAGCAACGTATATTGACAAAATGTTGTCTCGATATTCGATGCAAAACTCCAAGAAGGGACAATTACCCTTCAGACATGGGGTACACCTGTCTAAGGAACAGTCTCCTAAGACACCTCAAGAAATTGAGAACATGAGACACATTCCCTACGCCTCAGCTGTGGGCAGCTTAATGTATGTTATGCTCTGCACTAGGCCTGACATATGTTATGCAGTGGGAGTAGTCAGTAGGTATCAGTCTAATCCAAGGTTGGACCACTGGGGAGCGGTTAAGAATATCCTCAAGTATCTTCGGAGAACGAGGGACTACATGCTTGTGTATGGAGCTAAGGATTTGATTCTTACTGGATACACTGACTCTGACTTTCAAGCTGATAAGGATTCAAGGAAATCCACATCAGGGTCAGTATTCACCCTCAATGGAGGAGCAGTAGTTTGGAGAAGCATCAAACAAGGATGCATAGCAGACTCAACCATGGAGGCTGAGTATGTAGCAGCTTGCGAAGCAGCTAAGGAGGCAGTATGGCTTAGAAAGTTCTTGACTGATTTGGAAGTTGTTCCTAATATGAACGTGCCCATAACACTATACTGTGACAACAGTGGGGCTGTAGCCAACTCAAAAGAACCTCGAAGCCACAAACGGGGTAAACACATCGAGAGGAAGTATCACCTAATACTGGAGATTGTGCAACGAGGAGATGTGATCGTCACTAAGATCGCTTCAGAGCACAACATCGTTGATCCATTTACGAAGGCTCTCACGGCTAAAGTGTTTGAGGGTCATCTAAAGGGTCTAGGTCTACGAGATATGTATGTCATCTAATCTAGGGCAAGTGGGAGAAATGTATAATGGGTATAAGGATGCCCTAGTTCATTGTATTATTTTAGTATACATGACATTTCCAGCTTTAGATTTAGCATTTACATCCCAATAATTAGTGTTTTAGTTCAAGTGGGAGTTTGTTGGGTTTTATGCCCTAAAACTCGTAGATAGTGAATGTAACCGTTGACCGGATAGTAATGAAATAATATTGATATATTTTTCCATTAAATGTTATTAGTTATTTTATATTTTTCTTTGCCTAAAATAACCCTAATCCAATAAACTAGACATCCTAGGCTGTAATATGAGTCTTGAACTATATGTAGCGACATATGGGATCATTGTTCAAGAAACAGCCTAAAGGGTCTATAGTATAGGGATAAGACTGGGTGCCTTATCCTGGTGACACTATGGATACGGTCCACTTTGTATTTGATACAAACGCTATGATCCAACGCGTTCGTGTAGGAGACATGCGAGTGGGGGTATCCTATGCAATGAGTTTGCATAAGACCGGACCGCGAAATAGTAACCACTGGTTATAACACCTTTAACTAGTTGGTTTTCTATTTCACTAGGACGACCTAGACAACTTAGTCATAATCCTGAGTTGATTATGGACTCCTGCTCATGAGGGATTGTCCTTTGATTTGTATGGGTGAGAGTGGCCAATACGCCGACTCAATAAGCCTACCATTTTGGGGACAAGACCGAGTGGGGAGCTGGGAACATAATCGTACAAGATGGAATTCACTCCTTCCCGACTTTAGGGAAGCAGATGAGTGTTCCCTTAAGTGGTGACTCCGAGTCTTGAACAAAGGGCCATACCCTCTCAATGGCACGAGAGGGTTTTCTGTTTGATGATTGGACCACAAACAGGTTGTTCATTAGAGGAGAACTTGTACTTAAGGAAATAGAAGTATCCTAGGGGTAAAACGGTAATTTGATCCAGCTGGTGTTACGGACACTCGTGAAGGACTAACTAGTCGTTATTGGTCTATATCCGTGGACACCAAAAATATGTCTGCAATGAGAAGAGTGCAACTGTGAGTCTATAGTGGAATGTAGACACAGTTAACGAATATTGATTAATTTGGTTAATGAGTTTGACCAATTAATCTCACATCGTTGGAGCTTCTGATCTGCAGGTCCATTAGGTCCCACTGGTAGCTCATAAAGTAATTTGAGGCAACTAAGTAATAAATGTAAATTGAAAATATTCAATTTACTAAGGGAAACAATATAATATATATTGATATATTATTATGAGAGAAATTAATATTTGAAGAAATTCAAATATTAAAATAAATTTAAGTCACATTAAATTTATGGAAGTTTGAAAGAGTTCAAAAAATGAATTCATAAATTTTGAGGCCTAAAATCTATTTGGGCAAATTAATTAATTCAAGGCCGGAAATTAAATATGTGATATTTAATTGGTGGTTAATTAATTAAAGAATTCATTAACCGGGAATTAGTCAATTATGGAAATAATTAATCACTTAAGGAAGTGTTAATCATTTATGGAAATGATCTAATTACTTATGGAAGTAATTAGTCATTTGTGGAAAAGATTAATCAATTATGGAATTGATTGATCTTGGATTGATTAAATAAGGAATAAGATTGAATTCAATTTTGGAAAAGATTGATTTAATTGAATATTTTTATCATGGCCTCTCTTCTATAAATAGAACACTAGACCTAATTGGTTCTAGACTCTCCTCTTGCTCTTAGACTCACAAGACAAGACCCTAGAATTCTCTCTAGCCTCCCTCTTAGAGAAAGACTCCCACAAGTCTTTTGCCTCCTAGACTTAGAGACATACCGGTGTAACCTCTGTGGTTATTGTGTCTTTGAAGAATAATTTTCCAGCGAAGAAACTACAAGGAGGCTGCTGCGTTTTCGTTCGTTGAAGCGTCGTTGGTGAAGAACGATCAAGTCTACAACGAAGGTTTGTAACGGTTCTTTCCCATTTCTTTAGAAAAGCATGAAAATAAATTAGATTTAATTTTCAAGCATGTTTATAGCAATTTCCAGCAACTTATTTTTAAAGCATGTTTAAAGTTTATTTTTCCTTTTCGTAACGGTATTTTAATGTTTATTAATATACGGCGTAAGGTCCAATCGATGCGCTTCCGCTGCGTGGGGGCTTTTATCCCCTTCAAGATTGTCACACTTTTTATTGTTTTTGTGTTAGATTTCCATTAATTCTAACTTTGTTTGGTTCCCTAGATAAAATTGGATGAGATTATTTTCCGTAATTTAATTGATTAGAAACCCAATCCAGAGGACGACATTCGAATTTAATTTCACTATATTATAACTTGGCCCGTACACTTGCGGTTAGCAATTTGCGCATCAGCCGTTTTTGGCCAAATTTGGTCCCGATTTTCATCGTTCTTCAATCTAAACTAGACCCGGACTTACAGAGACTCGATTTACAATTTTAATGCCCAAAACGCAGGGGCCCTTACATGATCAAATCACATAAAAATGTAAATCTAAGGCCAATTAACCTCCAGTTCATAGCAAATTAACATACATTATGCAAATTAATCCCACCTAATTTGCCAATCGCAAATTCCAAATGAAGTTTAAAATTTGAGATGGCTCTGATTCCAATTGTAGGGATAAAAGCATCACGCAGCGGAAGATTTCAGAGAACAAAACTCAAATTAAATGTCGATTGAAATACCAATACGACGACAAAAAAATTACAGCAATAAACATACATTTAGATGCTGTAAATAGGTTATAAATCATGCTAATTTCATAATAAAAACTCTAGATCTAATCTAAAGATTGATCCTAATGATCAAGGGAAAAAGGGCACTTACATACGTTGAAGTCTTGACCGAAAAACTCCTTTTTCTCTCCTTGATCTACAAAAACCAGCAGCCCAATAATTCTTTCCTTTGCTGGAATTTTGCCACGAACAACACTTGTAGATTACACCGGTATTCTCACAGGGATCTTGCGTTGGTTGCTTGTGGGAGCAAGAATATTCTTAGTTTTTGGGAGAATTTCCTTTGTGTTCTTGCTATGTGAATCACGAGAGAATGAGAGTGAATGGGGAGTTCGTGAGATGCAAAAACGTTCGACTAAGGGAGAGGGAGATCTAACGAATGATAAAAAACTTCCTCCTTGAAACCCTCTGAACGTGTAACTCCCCTAGGTTAGTGGGATGACCTTTTCTTTCAGTTATCTTAACTAATAAAGAATTTAATTAATTATTAAAAATCAAATAAATAATTAATAATTAATTAAATAATTAGATTACAAATTAATCTTAATTTTATTTATATAAATATCCCACATAACCTATAGTTTAATCAATTTAATTAAATTATATTAAAAACATATGATTAATTAATTCAAAAATTAATTAATCCTATAATTAAATATCATATATTTAATTACATTTCTCTCATATAAACTATAATATTAATGTGCATCTAATGTGTATTAATTTTAACCTATAGTTTAATATGAATTCAATTCATATTTTAAACTTAATATTCGAACCCATTCAAATATATAATTCTCCCTTAGATATTTTCCTCAACGCCCTAAGTGAGCTACCTGTGGGACCTAATGGACCTACAGATCAGAAGCTCCAACGATATGAGATTAATTGGCTAAACTCATTAACCAAGTTAATCAATATTCGTTAACTGTGGTTCACTTCACTATACAACCACAGCTGCACTTTTCTCACTGCAGATATATTTCTGTGTCCACGGATATTGACCAATAACAGCAAGTCAGTCCTTCACGTGTGCTCCTCTAATGAACAACCTGTTTGAGGTCCAACCAACAAACTGAAGTCCCTCTCGTGCCATAGAGAGGGCAGGGCCCATTGTTCAAGACCCGAAGACACCACTTAAGGGAACACACCTCTACTTACCCTAGAGTCAGGAAGGAGTGAATTCCATCTTGTGTGATTATGTTCCCAGCTCCCCACTCGGTCTTGTCCCCAAAATGGTAGGCGTATTGAGTCGGCGTGCAGACCACTCTCACCCATACAAATCAAAGGACAATCCCTCATGAACAGGAGTTCATAACCCACTCAGGATTGAGACCAAGTTGCCTAGGTCATTCTAGTGAAATAGGAACCTAGCTAGCTAACGGTGTTACAACTAGTGGTTAACTATTTCGCGGTCTGGTCTTATGCAAACTCATTGCACAGGATACCCCCACTCGCATGTCCACTACATGAACGCATTGGATCGTTGCATTTGTATCATAATACAAAGCGGGTCGTATCCATAGTGTCACCAGGATAAGGTACCCAGTCTTATCCCTATACTATAGACCTTTAGGCTGTATCTTGAACATTGATCCCTGTATGTCCCTACATACTAGTTCAAGCCTCATACTAACAATCTAGGGTGTTTAGTTTATTGGATTAGGGTTAATAAGATAAGATTACTCAATACAAACAAAATAAATGAATAATACATCATTTTATTAATGTTCGGTCAAATGTTACATTTACTATCTACGAGTTTTAGGGCATAAAACCCAACAAAATATGATTTAAATAACGAGCACGTGAATAGGGATTCATGCTTGGGAAATTAAATTTCGAGAATGGTCGGGATTGGTTCCAAAATATTAATTTAATATTTGATATTAAATTAATATAATATAATTATATGTAATTATATTTAATTAATAATTATTTTAAATTAATTATGAATTAATTTTAAAATTGAAATTCAAAATTGAAATTAGAATTTCAGACTATTAATTAAATAAAATTATTTTCAATTCGAATTTAGAAATTCAAAAAGAAAATGGTTTTAGGAGGTGGAGTGCATGGTGACTAAACCCATGCACTCCCCCTTATTAAGCCACTAAATCCCACTTAATTAAGTCATGTCTTGGTGTCTAATTTTGGGGCTTTTAGATTGCATGATTTCCTCTTTAAATACGGGAACATTTGCTGATGAAATCACATACAAGAGCTTAGTGTTATGCTGCCAATTTTGCTCCTCGAACTCAAAGACTCAAAACTCTCCCAAAGCTTTAAACCCAAGCTCATTCCCTTCCAAATTCCATCACTAGATGATCACATAATCCATTCCAAGGCCTGAGAATATCAAGGAAGACACTAGTGGTGGTTCGTGATCATTTGGTGAGCAGAAACAACCAAGCAATCGGTCCAATTTTGTGCTACACAAAGGTTGGTACTCAAAACTCTATTTTTGAACTTATGAACAACATGCTTTGTATGATGAAATTGATGTTATTATGTGCCTAAGATCCAAAATTGCTTCTGCATGTTATACATTAACACCTTCACAGGTGAGGACGGGCACCCTTGTTCAAGACCCATAATCAAACCTTAAGGGAACACTCATCTACTTGCCCCAATAGGGAAAGTAGTGAATTCCATCTTGTAATGTTATGTTCCCAGCCCCACTCGGTCTTGGAGAAAAAGATGGAGTTTTGGCCCAAATAATGAAGAAGTGGGTCAAGGAAGGAAGATTCAAGAGCATAAAGTGAAGACCATAGGCCAAAAATTCGAAAAGAAAGGCCCAAAACCAGCCCACAAGCCGAAAGAAGGAAGTCCAAAAGGAGGAGTGGCTTTGAGACGCCACCCTTTGCGTCTCGACGTCGAGGCTACTTGGGCAACATGAAGGTGACGTCACGACATCGAGACTCTGTGACGTCAGCGTCTCGACGCCAGGCCGGCTGGAGCACTATATAAAGGAGCGTTTGGTCTCGGTTTTTGATCATCAAACAGCAAATTGGAGTGTTTTCCAAAGGCTCCTAGAGCCTCTTAAAGGGAGGGATTGAGAGATATGTTTTAGAGAGGTTTGTGAGCATTTTTTGGGTGATTCGGGCTTGTGACGGGGCTCCAATCGAGGCTTTCCTACGGTGGATCAAGGCGTAAGCAAGGGTTAGACGTCGGGATAAGTTTTATACCCTTTTACCTTGTTCATATTACTGTTTTAATACATGTATATGCTGGAAGTTTTGTTTGTGCATATGACGGTGTATAGCTAAATCCCAGCTTTCGGGCCTTGAATGAGAATATACAATTGAAGGATATTTGACTACTATTGTTTTCCAATTACTGATTATTTAATTTAGTGGTTGTAATGCTTTATAAATTCTGGCCAAATTGATACTGATCTATTACTTAGTGGAAACTCGATGGAGAGAAACTGAGTTAGGACATAGCTCAATTAACTGACTTAACTGCTCGTGGTGACAACGAGAGTAGTTGGTTATGCCTAGAGATTTAAAATGAATCAGGACTTAAGACTTAACCCAATTAATTGCGCTAAGGAAACTTAGGTTATTAATATGAGTTAACGATAATTAGGAAAAACCGACATGAGATCATATGTTAATAAGTAGATTATAGATCTATAATTAGTGGGCATAATAATAAGTAGTCAAATATCTAGTAGATTATATATTGGCTTTCAAGACCCGAACTCTCATCCTATTGTGACCCCTCAGTGTGTGAACCTCTGCTTGATCAATTTACTACTTTAATATTTAGTTTGTTTTGTATGATTTCTCTCTGCGTTGGATTACCTAGATAATGTGCATTCTCATTAATTTTAGTGTTTAGAATCTGTGCTTCTCTAAGTCACGCTACTCCCTGAGGAATACGATATTCGGTTTACTTATCGTCTTTATTACTTGCGACGCATGCACTTTGCGGTCCATCACATATATCAGGCCTCGTACACAACATGGCATACATAAGGTTGCCCATAGCTAAAGCATAAGGGATCCATTTCATATCCTCAACTTCTTGAGGTGTCTTAGGACACTGTTCCTTAGACAAATGAAGTCCATGCCTGAAGGGTAGTAAACCCCTCTTGGAATTCTACATCTTATATCTAGACAACATCTTGTCTATATAGGATGCCTGAGACAGGGCTAATGTTCTGTTCTTACGATTCCTTATAATTTGAATCCCTAGAACATACTGAGCTTCTCCTAAATCCAAATTCTGAAATGACGTAAACTAGCTTTACGCCCTCTCAGAGCTCAAAAGGTGTTTCAAAAACACTCTTTGAAGGAACTACATTCAAAATATATACTGCAATCTCTACTGCATGACCCCAGAAGGAATTAGAAAATTGAGCATAGCTCATCATAGACCGAACCATGTTCAACAAGGTTCCGTTTCTCTTTTCTGATACACCATTCTACTATGGTGTACCAGGTGTTGAGAGTTGGGACGTGATTCCATGTTCCATCAAATAGTTTTGGAAATCTAAGTGTCCATATACTTTCCACCTCAATCACATCGAAGTAAATGTAAACTATTAACTGTTCACAATAAAACATCATTTAATGTTATTCTATAAAGAGTTATGGAATTATTATTTGTTTTGTCTTAACTAACGCTAAATCCAATAAACTAACATCTTAGGATGTTATATGAGTCTTGAACTGTATGTGAAGACATACGAGGATCAGTGTTCAAGATACAGCCTAAAAGGTCTAAAGTATAGGGATAAGGTTGGGTACCTTATCTTGGTAACACTATGGATACGACCTACTTTGTATTTGATACAAACGCAATGATCCAACGCGTTCGTGTAGGGGACACACGAGTGGGGGTATCCTATGCAATAAGTTTGCATAAGATTGGACCGCACGAAATAGTAAATGCTAGATGTAACTCTGTTGACTATTAAGGTTTCTATTTCACTAAGATGACCTAGGCAACTTAGTCTCAATCCTGAGTGTATTGTGAACTTCTGTTCGCGGGGGATTGTCCTTTGATTTGTATGGGTGAGAGTGGTGAGATCGCCGACTCAATAAGCCTACCATTTTGGGGATAAGATAGAGTGGGTGGCTGGGAACATAATCACACAAGATGAAATTCACTCATTCCCGACTTTAGGGTAACTAGATGAGTGTTCCCTTAAGTGATGTCTCCAGGTCTTGAACAAAGGGTCCTACCCTCTCACTGGCACGAAAGAGGTTTCTATTTATTGGTTGGACCTTAAATTGGTACTTAAGGACATAGAGGTAACCCAGGGGTAAAAATGTAATTTGACTCAGCTGGTATTACGAACACTCGTGAAGGACTAACTTGCTGTTATCGGTCTATATCCGTGGACATAGAAATATTCTACAGTGAGAAGAGTGCAGCAGTGGGTCTATGTTGGAGTGTACCCACTGTTATAAGTTGAATATTGCATCAACGTAGCGAAAGTTACATTTATATGAACTTGTGCCCCTCCTAACATAAAATCTTGGATTCGCCACTGTGTCAGGGTGATCTTTTTTTTTTTTTTCTTTTTTTCCTTTTTTTTAAGATGATTTTCGGTGGGGACGTTTTATAATGCCAACCCAACGACGTTCAGACTCTTTTTTAAATTCTTTTCAATGTAGGTTTTCTCTTAAGAGACGCCTACTACAATTTTTTTTTATTTAACTTTTTTGATACAAGTTAAAAACCCGTGCAATGCGAATGAAATTCATTGTTTTTTAAGTTAATTTATAATGAATATATTGTTTAAAAAAATTATAACGATTATGAAAGTTTAAATTAAGTTTTTTTTTTCAAAAGTAAAAACTATGTATATCTTTTTTTTATTATTATTAACCATCGATTCTGTTTTAACTATATAATTTTTGAAGGTGTTCATATAACATATGCGGAAGCAATTGAAGATCGAAAGCACTTAACTCAATCAATTTTACTCCTAAAGCATGCATGTCCTAAAAAAGACAGAACAGAAAGTTAGAGAGCACCAACCTTTTTGTAACTCACTTGTGTGGAACTCCTTGTGATGTTTTCTTCTCCAATCCTCTTGGACAACCTCTAGAGTCTTCCCTACTATTCTCCGGGCCAAGAACGACTTGTGGGAGTCTTATAGAGATAGGGAATGGGAAGGGAGTGCTTGAAGGTACAAGCTCTTGAGAGATCTATGGAGGTGTGTGTGTTTGAGAGTAAATTCTAGCAACATAACACTAGGTAACTCACTCTCTTAGAGTTGAATCTGATTCATACTCCTTATATAGACCTCTTCCATGCAAAGACAAGCTTCATGACACTAGACACATGGTGAATTTTCAACTCAAAGTGGATTCTAGGTGTTTAATTCACAACACATGCAACTCGTGCATGGTTGTGTTGTTTTCCACTATGCATCAACATGCAAGAGTGGGAATCCCACTAAATCCACTAAATTGAATCTAAATTCTGAATTTTCAGCTTGCAATTCATTCCTATTTCAATTCTAAATTGAATTTGATTTCTAGGTAATTAATTGGGACATTTCCAAGTAATTTGACATGGTTAATCTAATTAATCATTGTCACATAGTGCCATTAATTATATATGATTCCTAATACATATATATGGTATTTAAAACACTTTTAAATACCTTATCTCTCAATTCCTAATTTAATTCATAATTAAATCATTGTGTCAAACACATTTTACGATAATACCCTATTTCCCGTTTTTGAACGATTCAAAGATTCCTATCAATATGTTCTAGGCTTTAATCCGATATGAGCTAGTAGGGGGACCTAATGGACCTATAGATCAGGGGCTCCAACGATTCGAGGCTAACCGACTAATCTCATTATCTAAGCTAGCCAAGATTCGTTAACTACCGGGACACTCCACTATAGCCCCATAGTTGCACTCCCCTCACTATAGATATATTTCTGTCCACTTGATTTAACCATGCTCAGTAAATCGTTCCTTCACAGGTCGTTCGTAGCTATAGCTAGGTCAAATGACCGTTTTAGCCCTAAAGTACTTCTTGTTCCTTAAGTTCCACTAATCCTCTAATGAACAGTCGGTTTGTGGTCCAACCATCAAACCTAAGTCCCTCTTGATCCAACGAGAGGGTGGGGCCCCTTGTTCAAATCCTGGAGTTAGTACTTAAGGGAACAACCTATCTACTATCCCCGAAATGGGTAGGAGCGAATTCCGTCTTGCGAGACTATGTCCCCAGCTATCTATTCGATCTTATCCCTAAAATGGTAGGCTTGTTGAGTTGGCGATACTGGCCATTCTCACCCATGCAGATCAAAGGATAATCTCGTATAAACAGGAGTTCATAGTTAGCTCAGGATTAAGAACGAGTTACCTAGGTCATCTATGAGAAATAATCAGTTTCTTCAGTAAACGGCGTTATAAAGAGAAAGTGACTAATTTCGTGGTCCAGTCTTATGCAAACTCATTGCATAGGACGCCCCCACTCGCATGTCTCCACATGAACGATTTAGGATCTCATCGTTTTTACTTAATACAAAGTGGGCCGCGCCCATAGTGTCCCCAGGATAAGGCACCCAACCGTATCCTTATACTATAGACTATTTTGACTATAAACTTGAACTTGATCCTACGATATGTCCCTACATATAGTTCGAGTATTCATTTTATAGCCAAGGATCTTAGTTTATTGGATTTAGGTTAATCATTCGCAATTTACATATTCAATAACATCTTTTACTGAATAACCTCAATAACGACTTTATTGAAAATAGAAATATGTTTAATGATTTACAAACTACGAGTTTATAGGACATTAAACCCAACAATTTTTAATTTAATTTAATTATTTTGTTTGGAGTAGAAAGCATAGGTGCACAATATAGAATTTCTAACATAATATATTGAAAAAAATAATAATATATATTATCAAAACTAAACCTTATTTATTTTTCCATAAGATATATTTTAAGAAAAAATTTGAAATATGACAATCATATCATGTCAATTACGTTTGACAAAAGAAACAAATTAACTTTGAATATCTACAAAATATTTATCAAATGTAATAAAATTTTAATAATGTTTATTTATGCAATTATTCTTTAGATTTATTTTGAAATTATGTAAAATATTTTTTTATAAACATGTTATATTATTTATATATCTTTTTGAACATTTTTCCCATCTATTTTATGATTTCCTTGTCTTCTATCTACTAATTCACAAGTATAAGAAGGTTCTCTTTCACAACATCATCGTTTTCTCTTCTCTTCTAACTCACCACTAAGTAAAGGGTAACAAAGTTTTTCCCCTACCCATATAGTCTTTATATGCTCATAATTTTACAAACGAATTAGAGTTTGAAACTTTACGAAAGAGTTATGTTATATGTTCATTTATTATTATTTTTTTAAATTGTTGATGAGAAACTAAAGTTTTTATTTTTTACCATAATAAGAAATATTTTGAGTAAAATAACTGAGCAAAATTATTTTTCGTTGATTAAACACTTTGTTTGTATACTTAATGTAAAGGTTTTGTCAAATTCGAGTGATAAACATGAAGATTCTATGGAATGAAAATGAAGAAAAGAAGAGTTTATACGATAAATTTATAGGGATGAAAGCCCTAGCGCAGCGGAAGAGTAGGATCTCTCACCGTATATTAATCAATATTAAGATACAGATACAAAAGGCAAAACGCAACATTTATCGTTCATAAAGTTGTTGTAAATTCGTTTAGACATGTTGGAAAACTGAAATAAAACTTATTTTATTTACATGCTTTTCAAAGAGAAAAAATGAAAAACCGTTGCAAACTTTCGTTGTAGACTTGAATGATTTTCACCAACTCCGTTCTTGTGTTGAAAAACAAAGCAGCCCCTTAAGAGTCTTCGCTGGAATTTTTCTTCTCCAAAACACAACCACTAAGGTTACACTGGTATAACTCTAGGTCTAAGAGGCAATGGACTGGTTGGAGTCTTTCTCTAAGAGGGAGATTTGAGAGAATACAAGAGTCAGCCTTTCAGTCTTGTATTGTGAATATAAGTGTCCTAAACCCTTGGTCTAGTGTTCTATTTATAGGAGAAAGGTCATGAATATAATATTCACCAATAATCAATTATTTCCTTAATTGATTGATCATTTCCATAATTTATCATTTCCATAAATGATTAATTACTTCCACAAGTGATTAATTATTTCCATAATTGATTAATTACCCAATTAATTAATTCTTTAATTAATTAATCACCAATTAAATATCATATATTTAATTTCCGGTCTTGAATTAATTAATTGTCCAATTAAATATCATATATTTAATTTTAGGCCTTTAATTAATTAATTCATATTAAAATTTGAACTCCTTCAAATTCTCTTATATCTTATAAATTTAATATGAATCAAGTTCATATTCATATTTGAACTTCTTCAAATATTTATTTTTCTCATAATTTATCATAATGCATCACCATACATTATGTTGTTCCCTTAGTAAATTGAACATCTTCAATTTACATATATGACTTAGTTGCCTCAAATGACTTTACGAGCTACCAATGAAACCTAATGGACCTGCAAATCAGAAGCTTCAATGATATGAGATTAATTGGTTAAACTCATTAACCAAATTAATCATTATTCGTTAACTGTGGGTACATTCCACTATAGACCCACAGTTGCACTCTTCTCACTGAAAACATATTTCTGTGTCCATGGATATGACCAATAACAACAAGTTAGTCCTTCACGAGTGTCTATAACACCAGCTGGTTAAATTATCGTTTTACCCCTGGGTTACTTCTATGTCCTTAAGTACCAGTTCTCCTCTAATGAACAACCTGTTTGTGGTCCAACCATCAAACAGAAAACCCTTTCGTGCCATTGAGAGGGTAGAGCCCTTTGTTCAAGACTCGGAGACACCACTTAAGGGAACACTCATCTTCTTCCCTAAAGTCTCAAAGGAGTGAATTCCATCTTGTGTGATTATGTTCCCAGCTCCCCACTCGGTCTTAGCCTCAAAATGATAGGCTTATTGAGTCGGCGTATTGGCCCCTCTCACCCATACAAATCAAAGGCCAATCCCTCATGAATAGGAGTCCATAACCAACTCAGGATTAAGATTAAGTTGTCTAGGTCGTTGGTTGACGATTGTAAAGTTATTCAATGTTATGCTGAAAATATCGCTGATATGCATTAATCCAAGTATAAATTAAGCATAACCAAGTAATACATGGAGTATCCCAGGGTCAAAACACAAGGAAGGAAAAACAAAGGTATTTAACAAACTCACTAATCAAACACTCAGACGCATGGTACTATGCATAAATCGGGTAAAAGGAAGTATGTCCTGATGAGAGTTGAAAATGAGGACACAGAAATAAAGGTATGCAACAAAGGTAAAAGATAAACAGTTGAGAGAGGCTATCAAGGCTTTTGCTGCGACAACTACATGCGTTGATAACTTATTTAGTAGCGCATAGTATGAATGAAATGCTAATGATGCCTAAGTGAGAAATAAACATGTGATTCCCTTTCGGTATTACACATGTGTTTGGCGTAGAACTAACAACGTTCTGTTCAATTAGTTCATGCATTGGTACTGTTCTCTAATTACTTGCAAGTGATTGAGTTATTCCTAAAATAATCTAAACACATTCATGAAATACCTCTTGCGGCAGTATTAAAACTAATACAACCTAGACTACATGCAATGCATTAACTTGCTCTACTTAAATAGTTCCACATGTGTTACCCATCAAGGATTTATCATGCTACTACCACAACCGGCTGGCCAGGCGGGAATTAGTAATGAAAATATTATTGCATCTAAGTAGAAAGCATTAATTTTCATTCATTCAAACTTAACGCATACAAAATAACGTTATCGCCGCATGGGCGCCTAGGCTCTACCTTGATAAAAGGAAATTAGTTCATGCTACAAAGAGAAAACATAGCGCAATACATGATATAATCAAGAGGTAACTGCGCTGGTGCTTGGCTTCTTCCTTTCTCCGTTCTTTTTCTCACTCTCCGTTGTCGATCCCCTTTTCTTTTGGCAAATGGGGGATTTTTATAGGTCAAGGATGCTTACTTCTCAAAGAATTAGGCTTGCTTGCTCTAATCTTCTTTTGTCGGCTTGCAAATCTGTCACACGTCTGAATGACCATCCATCAGCTGTCGATGTACTTTTGCACGTGCTCGGACTGGCGCCTGCGCTCAAAGATACTTGGGAAAGGAAAATAGCTACAGAAAACATGCGTTAGCAAATATAAACATGCGATTTCTGGTCGCATCAAGGAATATGCACTCAAAGATTGAATTACCGCAATTCTCTGCAGATATGCTCCTAACCAGCGCATCATGGTTCTTTTCTAGCCTTATTTAATTTAAATTTAGGTGAGAAATAACTTGCCTTTTGCAAGTTATCAAACCCCCAAACTTAGATTATTGTTTGTCCTCAAGCAATTCCCTTTATCCACTCTACGAAAATAACTTAGCTCTACAGATTTGGGCTTTTCATCCTAATCTTCCTCATCTTCTCTCCACAACCTAATTAAAAGATTTAGCCTTCACTTAGCTTTCCTTCTTGGCTAAAGATTCTTTCTGCGCTAGACTTTCTTGTCTGCGACAACGCAGAAAGTTTGCTCACTACTAGACAACTTAGTCTTAATCATGGGTTGATTATGGACTTCTGCTCATGAGGGATTGTCCTTTGATTTGTATGGGTGAGAGTGGCCAATACGCCGACTAAATAAGCCTACCATTTTGGGGACAAGACCGAGTGGGGAGCTGGAAACATAATCGTACAAGATGGAATTCACTCCTTCCCGACTTTAGGAAAGCAGATGAGTGTTCCCTTAAGTGGTGACTTCGAGTTTTGAACAAAGGGCCCTACCCTCTCAATGGCACGAGAGGGTTTTCTGTTTGATGGTTGGACCTCAAACAGGTTGTTCATTAGAGGAGAACTAGTACTTAAGGAAATAGAAGTAACCTAGGGGTAAAAAGGTAATTTTACCCTGCTGGTGTTACGGACACTCGTGAAGGACTAACTAGTCGTTATTGGTCTATATCCGTGGACACATAAAATATGTATGCAATGAGAAGAGTGCAACTGTGAGTCTATAGTGGAATGTACACACAGTTAACGAATATTGATTAATTTGGTTAATGACTTTGACCAATTAATCTCACATCGTTGGAGCTACTGATCTGCAAGTCCATTAGGTCCCACTGGTAGCTCATAAAGTAATTTGAGGCAACTAAGTAATAAATGTAAATTTAAAGTGTTCAATTTACTAAGGGAAACAATATAATATATATTGATATATTATTATGAGAGAAATAAATATTTGAAGAAATTTCAAATATAAATGTGAATTTGATTCATATTAAATTTATAGGATTTTGAAAGAGTTCAAATATGAATTAATTAATTTAAGGCCTAAAATTAATTTGGGCGATTAATTAATTCAAGGCCGAAAATTAAATATGTGATATTTAATTGGTGACTAATTAATTAAAGAGTTAATTAATTTGAAATTAATCAATTATGGAAATAATTAATCACTTATGGAAGTGATTAATCATTTATGGAAATGATCTAATCACTTATGGAAGTAATTAGTCATTTGTGGAAAAGATTAATCAATTATGGAATTGATTGATCATGGATTGATTAAATAAGAAATAGATTAAATCATTTATGGAAATAATTGATTTAATGTGAATATTTTATTCATGGCCTTTCTCCTATAAATAGAACACTAGACCTAATGGTCTTGAAGCCCTCTTGCTCTTAGACTCACAAGACAAGACCCTAGAATTCTCTCTAGCCTCCCTCTTAATGAAAGACTCCCACAAGTCTTTTGCCTCCTAGACTTAGAGACATACGGGTGTAACCTCTGTGGTTATTGTGTCTTTGAAGAAGAAAATTCCAGCGAAGAAATCAAAAGGGGCTGCTGCATTTTTGTTCGTTGAAGTGTCGTTGGCGAAGAACGGTCAAGTCTACAACGAAGGTTTGTAACGGTTCTTCCCGTTTCTTTAGAAAAGCATGAAAATAAAAGTAGTTTTATTTTCTAGTTGTTTTCAGCATGTTTATAGCGTTTTACAGCGGCTTTAAAGCATGTTTAAAGTTTTGTTTTGCCTTTTCGTAACGGTATTTTGATATTAATTAATATACGGCGCAAGATCCTATCGATGCGCTTCCGCTGCGCCGGGGATTTCATCCCCTTCATATATATATGTATATTATTTTGTTTTAAGTAGAAAGCTCTAATTAATCGAGGCATGCTTTCATTTTGGCTTACCCCCATTTGTGATGAAGGGTATCCAACTACGGGCATTACATTTTTTTACTACCCTAAACGCTCATGGGATTCATATGCGTTCTCGCGCAGTGGCAAACGATGGGTGTCATGAATGCCCCTGGCTACTACCGCAAGGAAACCAGCAGAACACATTTGATATAACTGCTGCTACATCTATCGCACCCCCCAACTTAAACTGGGCAATGTCCCCATTGCCCCCCAAACTCAAACTTAGGAATGCTTATGCGATGAACTATGGAGCAACTTTCTGTGTTGCGACGATAACAGAGCATCAAGCAAAAGAAAAATTCCTAAGGCAAAAGGGAAAACTAAAAGAAGAGAAATCTTCTAACTGAGTATGCGGCGGAAAAGAACACTGAAAAATGAAGATGCTAAGAACTTATCCTAAGAGCTAACGCAGAGACATTTGAGGATGAAGACATTTTATTAAGGGTGCGACTGGTGAATGCGATAATTGCCCAAAATATTGAATTCATTAATGCGGCAAAGATAATACATTTAGCAAACGCATTACAAAATCAACACAAAAAAAAATACAAGGGACATGAAATGAAAAAGCAGGAAAATCACTCCCTTGGTGGTGTCTGGGGCGGCGATCTAGGCGGCGAAGGAGGCATGCTGGGGCACACTTGAGAAGGCCATGCACCATCTGGCCTTGGTTGCGGGCGAGGGCGGACAAACAGATCTACTGGCGTAAGGGGCAGACGACCGAAAGTGTTGGTCCAGCGCACCAAGTAGAGCATGAGAGAGTCAAGGCGCTTGCTCAGCTCTGCCTGCTCTCTTCTCAAGGGCTCCACAATTTCCTCCAAGTGGCGTCGCATCTCTACATAAACATGCCCAACATCTACATCAATGAATTGCAGGGGCGTCGTAGAGGAACTTGTTGTGGGATCGACACGCGGAGGCTGGTTAGATGGCGTAGAGACTTGCTCGCGAGGGCGCTGGAGATCTTCTGCTATGGTCTGCTGATCGCAGTCCTCCACTCGATGCACATTCTCCAGGCACTCATCTGGCTCAAAAGGCTGGCGCGGGGGCAAGTCTGGATGCGGCGACAAGGCTTGCTGATTCTCAGTGCTGAAGATGCTAAGAACTTATCCTAAGAGCTAACGCAGAGACATTTGAGGATGAAGACATTTTATTAAAGGTGCGACTGGTGAATGCGATAATTGCCCAAAATATTGAATTCATTAATGCGGCAAAGATAATACATTTAGCAAACGCATTACAAAATCAACACAAAAAAAATACAAGGGACATGAAATGAAAAAGCAGGAAAATCACTCCGTTGGCGGTGTCTGGGGCGGCGATCTAGGCGGCGAAGGAGGCATGCTGGGGCACACTTGAGAAGGCCCTGCACCATCTGGCCTTGGTTGCGGGCGAGGGCGGACAAACAGATCTACTGGCGCAAGGGGCAGACGACCGAAAGTGTTGGTCCAGCGCACCAAGTAGAGCATGAAAGAGTCAAGGCGCTTGCTCAGCTCTGCCTGCTCTCTTCTCAAGGGCTCCACAATTTCCTCCAAGTGGCGTCGCATCTCTACATAAACATGCCCAACATCTACATCAATGAATTGCGGGGGCGTCGTAGAGGAACTTGTTGTGGGATCGACACGCGGCGGCTGGTCAGACGGCACAGAGACTTGCTCGCGAGGGCGCTGGAGATCTTCTGCTATGGTCTGCTGATCGCAATCCTCCACTCGATGCACATTCTCCAGGCGCTCATCTAGCTCAAAAGGCTGGCGCGGGGGCAAGTCTGGATGCGGTGACGAGGCTTGCTGATTCTCAGTGCAGACAATGGTTTCCTACGCTAGGGGGCTGCTGGGGATCATATCTTGCACTAGCCTTGCCGCAGGTCTTGAATTCTGGCCCGCAGTCTGCTTCTTCTGCTTCTTTCTTTAGGGCTCAGGCGCTGGCAACCGCTCTTCTGTTGCAGGAGCAGTTTCTTGATTTTTTGCTGGCGCGGTAAGGATTCGGCTATTGTGGGCCTGAGTGATCCGCATCGTCAAAGGTTTGACTAATTTGTCTTCTTTCTTCAGCAGGAGTAGGCACCACTCCGGACTGATGGCAGAGCTTCGTGACCATGTATGGATAGAACATTACCCTCTTTGGCTTGTTGGCAGTTTGTCGTAGGGCTTCGGTGATGATGGGGCCCATGTTGATCGCAATGCCCCTCAAAATTCAGAAGCAGAGGACCACGCGCTGGAGCGAGAGGGTGGCATCATGCATTGTAGGTATGATGCAGTTCTTGATCCAGTGCATCCATGCGGTGGCCTCAAGGTTCAGCCACTGCGGCTTCAAATTTTGTGCAGTGTTGCCCATCCCATCTTGTGCCTGGTCGAGTGTTGCATGTTTCCCGCAAGCGTATGGTTGCCACAAGTAATATAAAACGGTAGAGTACCGAGTATCGATTTCCACAGGGAGGATCGTATTTAGACATGATAATAAACAAAACACTAAAAATACTAAGATGGATTATTATTTAGGGACCTAGACATAATGAAGGATGCAATCAAAATTAAAGCAAAACAATGAATTAAATTGATCAAGCAAAGAGGCAAAGAGGATGGCAGAGTCGATTGAGAGGCGGGGTCTTGAAATTCGGAATATAGCTTATTAGTTATTCTAATTATCCTATCTTGTACCCGACTAATTATAAACCTAGAATCTCCGTTAATTACATATGTTCTCCTGTCGGTTTCCCCTAATTATAACTAACTCATTTTAATAACCTAAGTGTTCTTAGCGCTATTAAACGGGTTAATTAATGAGCTCTGATTCATTTTCAGTCTCTAAGCCTAACCAACTACTCTCGCTGTCACTACGTGCAGATAAGCCTAGTTGAGTGGGTTATGACTTGACTTTTCTTCTCTCCGTCGAGTTTCCACTAAGTATCTAATCAATATAAAATTGACCAGATTCTATAGAGCATTACGAGCACCCACACAAATAGTCAGTATAATGGACACAGAGATAGGCAATCAAAATAACAATTAACTATATTCTTTCATTCAAGACCCGCAAACCGGGATTTAGCTATACATATAGTAGGGGTGTTCACGGTTCGGTTCGGTTCGATTTTGGGCAGAACCATGAACCGAACCGAACATATCGGTTCTTAACTTTGCTAAACTGACAAAATCGAAAGCTGCCTTGGTTTCGGCTTCAAACCGGACTTACTCTGGCTTCAAACCGGACTTACTCTGACTTACTCTGACTCAGTTTAGACAAAATCGAAAGCTGCCTTGGTTTCGGTTACTCAGTTATAACCGTATATGTATTCTCAAAACTTAGAAATTAAAAACTAGAAAAATAGATGAGTAAAGCATAATGGGAGGTAGAAAAATGAAAATACAAACTGGAGAGTGACGACGTCGACGTTGAACGGCTGGGGTGGCAATGGTCGGCGTCGATCGTTTGGCTCCAACGGGTGAGTAGGTGGAGGGATTGACTGACTAGGATTAGGGCTTGATGACAGAAAATAAAATGGAAATGAAAGAAAGTAAAATGGAAAAAGAAGAGAAAAAAGAAGAATGGATCTGTAAGAGAGGGGAAAACTAGAAAACCCTAGGTTCAAAATGGAAAGAGATAAGGTTAAAGTAGCCTAGGGTTTGAAGTTTTTGAAAAAAAAAATAATAAAAGGAAAAAGTGATTGATGTGATGTTGACTAATCTGTACACCACGTGAAGAAAGGAAAAAGGGGCTAAGTTGGGCTTACAAATATTGGGCCAAGAACCAAATCAACTTTTTAATTTAAATATATAGAATATATTAAAGAATACGGTTTGGTTCGGTTTTCCACGATTTTTTAAGATAGTGAACCGAGAACCAAACTGAACCATTCGGTTTTCTGCTCTCATGAATCGAGAAACCAATATTTTACATAAAAACTGAACCAAAGCAGTCGGTTCGGCTCGGTTCGTCGGTTCGGCTCGGTTTTTGCACACCCCTGACATATAGATCAAAACTTCCCGTCTATACATAATAGAAAGCATAAATGAACAATTAAATGAGTTTAGGAGATGAACCGTAGAGGGACCCCTTGCTTGCGCCTTGGATCCTCCTCATTACAAGTTCTCGAGCACTCCAAAAATATGCTCAATACAAGAATTTTCGCTCTTCTCAAAACTAGACCCTCAAGAATGGCTCAAAGAGCCTTGAAAGGACTAAAAGAAAGAAATGGAGAATTGCTTGATGATCCAAATGGGGGTTAGCCGTGCCTTTTATAAGCCTAAAAATGGGACAGCGTCGCGATGCTGTGACATAATCTAATTGGGCGGCAAGTCATCCCAGCGTCGAGACGCTAAGGGGAAGCGTCTCGATGCTGTCCTTCGCTGGTGTTGGGTTTTCTGCCCTAAAACTCGTAGATAGTAAATGTAACAATTGACCGAACATAAATAAAGTATTGTTTGATTTTTTTTTTTAATAAAGAGTTATTGTCTATATTATGTACGTCTTGCCTAAATAACCTTAATCTAATAAACTAAACATCCAAGGTTGAGGGATGAGTCTTGAACTATCTTGGAGACATATGGGGATCAATGTTCAAGAAACAGCCTAAAGGGTCTATAGTATAGGGATAAGGCTGGGTACCTTATCCTGACGACATTATGGATACGACCCACTTTGTATTTGATACAAACGCATTGATCCAACTCGTTCGTGTAGGGGACATCCGAGTGGGTGTATCCTATGCAATGAGTTTGCATAAGATTGGATCGCAAAATAATAACCGCTAGCTGTAACACCGTTAACTAGTTAGGTTTCTATTTCACTAGGATGACTTAGACAACTTAGTTTGAATCCTGAGTGGATTATGGACTCTTGTTCACGAGGGATTGTCCTTTGATTTGTATGGGTGAGAGTGGCCAGTACGCCGACTCAATAAGCCTACCATTTTGGAGACAAGACCGAGTGGGGAGCTGGGAACATAATCACACAAGATGGAATTCACTCCCTCACGACTTTAGGGAAACAAATGAGTGTTCCCTTAAGTGGTGACTCCGGGTCTTGAACAAAGGGCCCTACCCTCTCACTAGCCCGAGAGGGGTTTCTGTTTGGTGGTTGGACCACAAACAGGTTGTTCATTAGAGGAGCATTGGTACTTAAGGACATAGAAGTAACCCAGGGGTAAAACAGCAATTTGACCCAGCTGGTGTTACGGACACTCATGAAGGACTAACTAGTCGTTATTGGTCTATATCCGTGGACACAGAAATATGTCTGCAGTGAGAAGAGTGCAACTGTGAGTCTATAGTGGAATGAACACATAGTTAACGAATATTGATTAATTTGGTTAATGAGTTTGACCAATTAATCACACATCATTGGAGCTTCTGATCTGCAGGTCCATTAGGTCCCACTGGTAGCTCGTAAAGAGACTTGAGGCAGTTAAGTATAAATTGTAAATTGAAAGTGTTCAATTTATTTAGGAGAATCATATAATGTATATTGATACATTATAATATAAAGATTATGAAACTTTATAATATAATTTTGAATTAATTTCAAAATTAATTCTTGGGAGAAAATATTTGAAAGAGTTCAAATAATTATTATGAATTGGATTCATATTAATATAAATAATTTAATAAAATCCCTAAGATTAAATATATGATATTTAATTGGGCAATTAATTAATTATTTATTAAAATTAGATATGAATAAGACAGTAGATTTGATTAGATTTTATTCATGACCCCTTCCTTAGGAAAAGGTCTTGGCCTTTTCCTGTAAATAGGACCCCAGGGTGGGGTGAAAGGCATCCCATTCATTCTCCTACTCTTAGAGAATTCTCCTGAAAGCTCCCACCAGTCTCCTGCCTCTAGTAGTCTCAGAGTTATACCGGTGTAGCCATAGTAGTAGTGTTCGCGATAGTTCGTGATTATTTCACAAGCAGTTGGTGAATTTAATTTGAGTCGTCAACGAGAGTAAGTAACTTGTTACTATATATAAATTAGATTTAGATCTTACATTTTTGTATGCTTAGCCTTAATATAAATCTAGAATAGTTCTAAGTTTATTGTCAATGTATTGGTATTTTAGATTAAACAAAATTAACTACGAATCAGTCCCAATCACGCTTCCTCTTTACGGAATTACGGAATTCCAATTGCTTCAATTGGTATCAAAGACGATCGTAGATCTAATCTTGTTTTTCTAAAATTTGCATTGGTTCGGTGGGATTAATTGCATGGTGGATGTAATTTTGCGAACTAATGTTTTCGATAAATTTGGCCTTAGAAATTACTGCTTTGATATGATCAAAATTGTAAGGGCCCTTGCGTTTTTGGGCAATTATATGTAAATTCGAGTCAATTGTAAGTCTGGGTCTAGATTAGGCTAAAAAATCGACAAAGATCGAGACCAAATTTAGCCAAAAACGGAAGAACAGTCACGGAGTTCTCCAGCTTCGAGACACTGGTTCATCAGCATCGAGATGCAGTCTCAAAATCTCTGCAATACGCAAAACGCAATGGCGTCTCAACACTGGCTTCGCAGCGTCTCGATGCTGTGTCGAGTTCCAGCGGCGGAGCTAGGGTTTTCAAGTGGTGAAGACGATTTTGTTCGGTTCGGTTCAAGGGGTTGGCTCCGGTTCGTGTTGGGATTTCTTGGTTCCAGTTTTTTCTGGAGGTCGGTTTGAGATTGTTCGAGTCGGTTCGGGTCGTTTTGGTCCAGTTTTGGAGCAACAGAAGACTTATTAGGATTAAATTATGTTAAATTAATGTAATTTATTGCTTTATTTTAACCTAGGGGCCAAATTATTGGTTCATTTGGTATTTAAATGCTTTGTGGATGTCACTTAGTGTAACGCCCCAGGTATTATTATTATCTAACCTAGTGACATTACTAAACTCCTATTCAAACTAACCGAGAGCTCCGAAAATTTCGGCATCATAACGGCATACATAGGACGAAACCAAAATTTTCTAATCACCTGCTAAACACAAAATAACACTGCTATATTATACCCAACTACTCCACCTTACTTCAATATGCCAAAAATCAACTTCAGAACTACAATCCTTCTAAGAACATCATGCGCTTAATGTCTAGAGTCATCTTAACTTTATTAAACTCAAACATATTTACAACCTAACGAAAGCAATAGCTACTACCAGATTAACAACTAAAGACTAATCCAACCTAGCTGTAGATTATAGGCTCAACCTATCATCAATAGATCAAAGAACTACCCTATCCAACAGAAATAAAATAACAAATACTCAAAATCTTGTGGTCATCCCCCGTGAACCTCCTCGTCCGCATCACCCGACACATAAAACTCGTCAACACCTGCATAATCTAAAAATGTTGGGGGGAAGAAAGGGGAGGGGTATCAGTACAACCACCGTACTAGTAAGTATCTCACACCCGATGAGCCACCAACAACAAACAACCACAACAACATGTTATCCACACACATCATGCTTGTAAAACGATAAGCAATCCAACATGCTCTTAAACACAAAAACAACAATGCCAACACATTCCTCATGCAAAAATGGGATGACAACATGAATCCACGCATCATGCTATGCACCCCCACATGGTTTCCGCGCCATGCCCGCACACTCACACGTGATTTCTGCGTCACACTCCGCACTCACAACCCACACGTGATTTTCGCGTCACGCTCCACAAACCCACCCAACACATGTATTATTACGCGCCATGCGCAACGCTACTCACACGTGATTTCCGCGTCATGCTCCGCCTCTCCCCAATGAACACACACTATGCAAACACGACTCATGCAACATAGCCAACAACAACAGTATCTCATGCTCATGAATTAAACAAACAACATACTTATGAATCATCAAAGCAACATGCTTAAGAATCCAACAAAGCATCATGTTTGTTCACAAAACGAGCTACAAACATAATAAACACAACATATAGTAACCAAGCAAGTAAAGCAATAGCATGCTCAAACAAACAAACAAGCCCAACCAGATAGAAAATACTTACACAAGGTCAAAAGCGCTCCTAAACCCAACTATTGCTTGCTAGAAAAATTTAGAATAAGCTCTAAGCACACCTACAAGCACAATAAAGCTCCTAAACCCAACTATTGCTTGTGGGACTACTAATCTTGATTGGGAAAAACTCTTAGAGAGAAAATTTCTCTCTAGAGTTCTTGAGAGAATATGTGAGGGAGGCTAGAATGAGACCTTAGGGTTAGGATTCTCATAACCTTTCCTTTTATAAGAGAGGAAACCCTAATGTGAGGTTAGGAAATGATGACCGCAAAGTGCACGGGTCGCAAGTAATATAAAACGGAAGAATTCCGAGTATCGAATCCACAGGGAGGCGAAGCGAAAATTAAGCAAGCAAAAATCTCTTGAGCACTAAAAATAATTAGGAGAAATAATATTTAGGGGACAGTTCATGCGGCTAAAAAGGATTCAAAAATCAAAGCAGTTAAAGAAAATAATTTGATCAATCGATAAAAATAAAAAGCGGAGAAAGAGTTTTCTAATGGGAAGAGGGGTCTTTGAAAATCAATTATTAGCCAAACAGTTGCTATAATTATCCTATCTCATTGCCCAACTAATTATAATCCTAGAATCTCCGTTAATCACATACGTTCTCCTGTCGGTTTCCCCTAATTGTAATTAATTCATTTTAACAACCTAAGTGTCCTTAGCGCCATTAAAAATCATTAATTATTAAGCTCTGATTCATTTTACGAATCTAAGTTTAATCAACTAATCCCGGTGTCACGACGGGCAATTAAACTAGTTGCATGGATTATGATCTATCCTAACTTCTCTCCGTCGAGTTTCCATTAAGAATCGAATCATTACACAATTGGCCAGATTGAATAAAGCAAAGGAGCCAAAGGAAGGAAAGAATGGATTGATTGATGATTGATTGATGCATAAATGAGGCACCAAGAGGTGCCTTTTATAGGCTCGGATTGGGGACAGCGTCGCGACGCTGTGATGCACGTAGCTTGTTGCCCAAGAAATGGACAGCGTCGCGACACTGTCTTCACAGCGTCTCGACGCTGTGCCATTTTCCAGCAATTCCAGCTTCGGTTTGGGCTAACTTTTGGGCCTTCTTTTTACTTCTTCTTGGGCTCTTCCATCATGATTGGCCTCTTTGGATCCCCCTTTGATCCAAGCTTGGATTTGGGCTTCATTAGCTTCATTTTTGGCACTTTTTCTCCCAAAATCACCGACTTTGCTCCTAAGGACAAAATAACAGAATATATTAAATATTTTCATTAATAACACGATTAAAGCACAGAAAAGCCTAATAAATTGGGACTAAAATAACGACATTTTTGCCCGCTATCACACCCCCAAACTTAAGCTTTTGCTAGTCCCGAGCAAAATAAATTCTAAAGATGCATGAAATAGAATCGCTCAAGCCTCAATGATTTTGGAATTCCTAAGATAGAATGGAAAACATGCAAGTGGAATAAGCAAGCACCGCATACTCTTGAAGAAATCTTAAACTAGTTTGAACTTAAGATTAATGAATAGCATGCTCAAGACTTATCTATTGATTCTTTTACTAACCTAGATTAGTCTTATGGCTTTCTCCATTTGTTTTCCCCCTACACTGGCTAAGAGCCCCTAATAGGTCGGAGTTCTTCTATCATGCAAAAAAAAAGAAACTAGGGTGCCTGGTTTTTTTCTTTTTTATGGGGGAGCAAAACTCTCAATTGATTTTTCACTTTCTTTTTCTTTTGCTACTCCCCCAAACTTGCATTTTGATATCTAATGGTACTAGCTTTCACACTACGGTGCAGGGACCCTTAACCCGAATTTTATTCTCTGGTTGGCCTAACTGATCACACCGCAGGTAGCTCTTTTTACCCCTAGGCTTTTTCTTTTGTGCAAGCAAAATTTTTTTCTTTTTCAACAGATTTTTCTTTTTCTCTCATTTTCTTTTGTTGCTTTTGCTTTTCTCTCAGCAGGCATAACATTTTTTTTTTCTACCTAGCTCTTTAGAACAATCAAGCATGAACTTCCTAGTATTAGAAACTAAGCCTATAGGGGTGACAACAAACTTTAAAAATCATAATAAGAATCTAGATTTTCAAAGACGTCATTAGATAAGACTATTGCATGCTTTAGACATCAAAACTAAGTATCAAAAAATTTTAAAATTTCAAAATTTCTGCCGTGCTCCCAGATTTCACAACATATAAACCATTTTCTCCCAAAATTTCTAAAATCACATCCTTGGCTATCATAGCTATCTATTCATGCATCCAAAAGAATTCAAATATGCTCAACACAGCGAAAGCGTCCCCCCCAAACTTAAATTAAACATTGTCCCCAATGTTTTAAAACAGTAAAGCATAAAGAGGGATACTGAGACTTCCCTGAGCTAGGAGCGCTTTATCCTCTTCCTTTCGATCCAAAAAAATGGGATTCTTGGAATTTTGGGATTTGCTTAAGGTGATCCTGCAAAACAAAATTGGATCACGAAGCAAAGAAAATTATTTACCGCAAAAACAACTATCTAAACTTTAATCCTTGGGTTGCCTCCCAAGCAGCGCTTTCTTTAACGTCTTTAGCTAGACGAGGCTCGGCACGCTTACGGAGGCTCGAAATAAAAGTTTTCATCATCCTCCGGGCTCTGCAAAAAATCACGCACCGAATTGCACACAGCAAACAGGGGAGAAAAAAAACTTTCCCCTGGCCCATCATCACTAAAGAGATTATCATAATAACATTTCAGAAAATATGCAACAGCATCAAATCTCTTTTCTAGATCTCTATTCTCAAAACAATTGTTAACAGAGTCATCAAGCGTTATGATATCAACTGGTCTGGGATCTAAAGATGGCCTACCAATCATGCCGGTCCATTCATCAGATTCAATATCTATATGCTCAGAAGATTCCTCAGACTCAAAATTAAAAAATGATTCGACTAGGCTATCATATGACTCACTATCAGAATTAAAGAATTCAAGCTCTTCAGGGTCAGATTCTATACTATGCACAGATTCGAGTTCCTCTGGGTCAGATTCTATGCTATATACATCATCAGGACACGAATCAAAGGTATTAACATTATCTGGGTTCATGCATTCAGGAATATCAAGATCAGACTCAATAGATTCAGTGTTATCATGATCAAACTCAAAATTATCTATCGAGTAATCCTTTCTATACAATTCATGCTCATCCTCAATGTCAGGCAAATCAATATCATCATCAAAATCATTGATTTCAGGTAAGTTTAATTCATTCTCAAAAGAAGGTAAATCATCAACTGCAGACTTTTCTTTCTCATAAGCAGGCAAGTCTAATTCATTTTCAAAGTCAGGCAATTCTAAATCATTCTCAAACAGAGGGTCATTTAAATATGCATTATGATCAAAATCCTCATCATCCATAGGCATTTCCCCTAAGCCTAAGCCAAGATTAAACTCTACCTCTTCATCATCGTCAGTCAAGTATTCAGGACCAATAGAAAAACAAGTATGCAAACTACATACGGACTCATCTTGGCCAAAAATACTAAACACAACTTTTTCATCATCAATGTTCAAGGTAAGCTTACCTGTATGCACACTAATCTCAGCTTTACCTGTAGCTAGGAAAGGTCTGCCTAGAATAATGGGCACCTCTCTGTCCTCCTGCATGTCTAATACCACAAAGTCTACATGGAAGATAAATTTGTTGACCTTCACCAACACGTCCTCCACAACACCCATCGGGTGGGTAATTGATCTGTCAGCAAGCTGGAGAGTGACGTCGGTGTCCTTCATTCCTGTTAAGCCAATCTTCCTGTATACAGAACAGGGCATTAAATTTATACTAGCACCTAAATCACACAGAGCCCTATTGAAAGATACTTCTCCTATGGTGCAGGGAATGGTAAAACTCCCTGGATCTTTCTATTTTGAAGGCATCTTTCCAGAAACTATGGTACTACTACTTTCAGACAATTTAAAAACTTATTTTTTCAAACTTTTCTTCGTCGAAAGCATTTCTTTCATGAATTTCCCATAATTAGGCATGTTATACAAAGCATCTACCAAGGGAATATTCACAGACAATTTCTTAAACATCTCTAGGAACTTTTGAAACTGCTCATCTAATTTAACATTTTTAAAGCGTTGAGGAAAAGGTAACTCCCTATAATCAAAGGTTGGACATTCGCCCCTCCGCTTGGGTGGGTTGATGTGCGAGCCTTTGTCATGGTGGTTGCATGGAACCACTTCTTCCTCGTTCAGTTTCTTCTCTTGCCTTTCTTCTTTTTCTTTTCCTGCAAAAGAGTTAGAAAACCCACAATTCAAATTAACAGAGCTAGGAGGATGTTGGGACCTTTTAGAGGAGGCTTTTTGTGCCTCAGCCCTTTCATCTTTATCCTTGCTCTTTTCTTCTTCCTTCTTCTTTTCTCAACTGATCTCCAGCTTCCTACCACTTCTTAGTGTCACCATCTTGCACTGCTCTCTTGGGTTTGGCTCAGTGTCGCTTGGAAATTTTCCCTTCTGAAGGGCATTCACCGCTGAAGCGATCTGTCCTATCTGCACTTCCATGTTTTTCAGAGCTGTGTCGTGGTTATTGACTGCTGTCTGGAGATTGACATTCAGCACTTTCTGCTCTTTTATAAACATAGCCACCAATTCCTCCAGGTTATTCTTCTTTTCAGGCGCACTAGATGATGCAAAACCTGGCGGTGGCTGCAAAACATTCTTCATATTTGAGTACGAGAAGTTCTCGTGATTGCGCAGATTTAGGTGGTAGAAGTTCGGTATTCCTTGCGTAAATGGTCTGTTCCCCACGTACTGGACTTCTTCCACATCCTGACCTTCCTTCTTCGAATAGCCTTCAGCTAAGGTGGAAATGGATTTGACCACCTCAGATGAAGTTAACTTGTTCAGGGCGTTGGTCAGCGATGCCATTTGAGCTTTCAACGAACTCGACTCATCCAATTCATAGATTCAAACCTTCTTTGAAACTGCTCCCCTCTCCATCGGCCATTGATAACTGGTTGCCGCCGTTTCCTCTAGTAAATCCTTGGCTTCTGTCACCGTCTTGGAAAGAAAACTTCCTCCTGCTGATGTGTCTAGGACTGTCTTGGTGGAGGGATTCAATCCATTGTAAAATAATTGCACTTGGAGCCAATCAGGATATCCATGCTGGGGGCACCGCCTAAGCATCTCCTTGTATCTCTCCCATGCCTCGTACAACTGCTCCTCGTCAAGCTGTCTAAACGTTTCGATCTCAGTCCGGAGCTTGGTAGTTTTGGCAGGCGGGAAAAATTTAGTTAGAAAAGCTTGGGCAAGCTCGTCCCATGTACTAATACTGCCCGTCTCGACTGATTCGAGCCAATCCTTAGCTTTGTCTTGCAGAGAAAATGGAAATAACCTCAATCTTATAGCGTCTGCCGGAACTCCATTCATCTTTACTGTCCCGCATATTTCCAAGAATGATCTCAGATGTGAGTGTGGATCCTCAGAAGGGTGTCCCTTAAAAGAATTATCGCGCGCCATCTGAATCAATCCCGTCTTCAACTCAAAATTTGTAGCTTGAATCGGGGCGTAAACGATTCCTGAATTCTCGGTGGGGAGAACTGGCTGTAAAAAGTCTCTGATCGCCTTGGGAGCTTCTTGTTGGGCCATTGCTTCTGCTAATCTTCTCTCTCTACGAATGGTTCTAAGAGTCCTGTCAATTTCAAGATCTAACGGAAACAAATTAACCACCTTGTTCCTTCGCATACAATACTCCCAATCAATCAAGAGAACCAAACAAAATAAAACAAAAACAAATGATATTCACAAAATAATAAAAGAAAAATATTTACACCTAAATTACTATTTATCCCTTTCTTTTCGATGTCAAGAAAAATTGATTTGCTTAAAAATCAAGCCTCCCCGGCAACGGCGCCAAAAACTTGATCACCGCAAAGTGCACGGGTCGCAAGTAATATAAAACGGAAGAATTCCGAGTATCGAATCCACATGGAGGCGAAGCAAAAATTAAGCAAGCAAAAATCTCTTGAGCACTAAAAATAATTAGGAGAAATAATATTTAGGGGACAGTTCATGCAGTTAAAAAGGATTCAAAAATCAAAGCAGTTAAAGAAAATAATTTTATCAATCGATAAAAATAAAAAGCGGAGAAAGAGTTTTCTAATGGGAAGAGGGGTCTTTGAAAATCAATTATTAGCCAAACAGTTGCTATAATTATCCTATCTCATTGCCCAACTAATTTTAATCCTAGAATCTCCGTTAATCACATAGGTTCTCCTGTCGGTTTCCCCTAATTGTAATTAATTCATTTTAACAACCTAAGTGTCCTTAGCGCCATTAAAAATCATTAATTATTACGCTCTGATTCATTTTAGGAATCTAAGTTTAATCAACTAATCCCGGTGTCACGACGGGCAATTAAACTAGTTGCATGGATTATGATCTATCCTAACTTCTCTCCGTCGAGTTTCCATTAAGAATCGAATCATTACACAATTGGCCAGATTGAATAAAGCATTAAGCACATCCATACAAATAATTAGGAAAAAGGGCAAGAGACAGGTAATCATAACAACATTCTGACTATAATTTCATTTCAAGACCCCAATTTGGGGTTTAGCTATACATAGCTAAAATATCCACAACATTTACAATAGAAAGCATAATTAAGAGCATAAAAGGAAAGGAATTGACCGTCGAAGAACCCCTTTGCTGACGCTCAGAGCTCCGCCGAACACTCCTTGAGCCTCCAAGGATGCTCCCCAAAATTCCCCAAATATTTCCCACTAAGAAATCTCTCAAAAAGGCTAGAAAGCCTTGAGAGAGGCTCCAAAGGAGCCAAAGGAAGGAAAGAATGGATTGATTATGATTGATTGATGCATAAATGAGGCACCAAGAGGTGCCTTTTATAGGCTCGGATTGCGGACAGCGTCGCGACGCTACATGGCACAGCGTCGCGACGCTGTGATGCACGCGGCTTCTTGCCCAAGAAATGGACAGCGTCGCGACGCTGTCTTCACAGCGTCTCGACGCTGTGCCATTTTCCAGCAATTCCAGCTTCGGTTTGGGCTAACTTTTGGGCCTTCTTTTTACTTCTTTTTGGGCTCTTCCATCATGATTGGCCTCTTTGGATCCCCCTTTGATCCAAGTTTGGATTTGGGCTTCATTAGCTTCATTTTTGGCACTTTTTCTCCCAAAATCACCGACTTTGCTCCTAAGGACAAAATAACAGAATATATTAAATATTTTCATTAATAACACGATTAAAGCACAGAAAAGACTAATAAATTGGGACTAAAATAGCGACATTTCTGCCCGCTATCAGGAAACAATCTTGACCGTTAGATCAAGATTAATTAATTAATTGATTAAATCAATTAATTAAATGTTAATTAATTAATCATATTAAATCTTATTTAAATGTAATTTCCTCACATAATATATAGTTTAATTAACTTAATTAAATCACATTTAATTAATTCAATTAAACTAATTAATTAATTCCAATAATTAATTAATTTCATAATTAAATATCACCCATATTTAATTTTTTTTTTTTTTTTTTTTTGTTGAGAAGTATATCACCCATATTGAATTAATTACTCATTAGAATCATATTCTAATAATTCCCTCATAGACTATTGTTTAATTAAATCTCATTTAATTTAAACTAAATTGAATAATTAATTAATTGATGATTAATTAATTCATCTTCTAATTAAATACCATATATTTAATTAGACATATATTTGAACTCTTTCAAATATATTAGTCTCTCAATTTGATAAAGTTTAACTCAAATTTGACTTTATCTTTTAATGCATCACTATACATTGTATTAATTTGTATCTCATACAATTAACTTAATTCCCAATATGAATTTGAACTATTCAAATTCTCTCAAGATATAATTGTTCCTAATTACTCTTTACGAGTTAGCAGGGGGACCTAATGGACCTACAGATCAGAAGTTCCAATGATATGAGGTTAACTGATTAAACTCACTAATCATGTTAACCAATATTCATTAACTGTGGGTCATTCCACTAAAGACCCACAGCTAAACTCTTCTCACTGTAGAACATTTCTGTGTCCACGGATATAAACCTATATCGATAAGTCAATCCTTCACGAGTGTTCGTAACTACAACTGGGTCAAATTATCGTTTTACCCTTTGTTACCTCTGGCTCCTTAAGTACTAGTGCTCCTCTAATGAACAACCTATTTATGGTCCAACCAGTAAACAGAAAGTCCCTCTTGGGCCAGTGAGAGGGCGGGATCCCTTTGTTCAAGACCCGGAGTCACCACTTAAGGGAACACTCATCTACTTCTCCTAGAAGTGGGAAGGAGTGAATTCCATCTTATGTTTTCATGTCCCCAGCCCCCCAGTCGGTCTTGTCCCCAAGAAGGTAGGCTTATTGAGTCGGCGTGCAAGCCACTCTCACCCATACTAATCAAAGGACAATCCCTCGTGAGAAGGAATTCATGACACACTCAGTATTAAGACTGAGTTACCTAGGTCATCCTATCGAAACAGTAACCTAACTAGTTAACGGTGTTACATCTAGTGGTTTACTATTTCGTGGTTCGGTCTTATGCAAACTCATTGCATAGGATACCCCCGCTCGCATGTCTCCTACATGGACGCCTTGGATCAATACGTTTGTATCGAACACACAGCGGACCGTATCACATAGTGTTACCAGGATAAGGTACCCAACCTTATCCCTGTACTATAGACCTTTTAGGTTGTTACTTGAACACCGATCCCCGTATGTCACCACATACTTGCTCAAGTTACATACAAACAACCTTGGATCTTAGTTTATTGGATTTGGGTCAAATTGTGCAATATTTAACAATAACACTTTATTGTAGAAACTCAATAACACTTTATTGAAACAAGTATACAATTTGTTTACATTCACTATCTACGAGTTTTAGGGCATAAAACCCAACAAAATCCTCATTCAGCAGCAAAGGTTCTGGACTCAGCACATGTGAAGGGTCATGGACATACTTCCTCAACATTGACACATGAAACACATTGTGCACTGCAGACATTGCTGGCGGCAATGCCAACCTATACGCGACAGGACCAATGCGCTCCAGGATCTCATAGAGTCTGATGAACTTGGGGCTAAGCTTGCCCTTCTTACCGAAAAGCAAAACTCCTTTCATTGGTGCCACTCAGAGGAACACGTGATCACCAACACTGAACTCGAGTTCCCTACGTCGGACATCTGCATAACTCTTTTGCCTACTCTGAGCAGTTTGCATCATTGCCCTTATCTTTTGAACTGCTTCATTGGTCATTTGAACCAACTCTGGCCCTAACTAAGCTCTTTCACCAACCTCGTCCCAATGGACCGGTGACCTGCACTTTTTCCCGTACAGGGCCTCATACGGAGCCATACCAATGGTTGACTGATAACTGTTGTTGTAGGCAAACTCGATCAAATACAAATGACTTTCCCAACTACCACCGAAATCTAATACACAAGCTCTGAGCATGTCTTCTAGCACCTGGTTCAACCGTTCAGTATGGTCGTCAGTCTGAGGGTGGAATGCAGTACTAAAATCCAACTGAGTACCCAGTGCTTTCTGCAGACTTTGCCAAAAGGTGGATGTGAAGCGAGGGTCTCTGTCAGACACTATCAACACAGGCACACCATGCAACCGCACTATCTCCCTTAAGTACAATTCTGCCCACTTGTCTACAGAATAGGTGGCCTTACCCGGGATAAAATGAGCAGACTTGGTAAAACGATCTACCACCACCTAAATCACCGTGAAACCCTTCACTGTCCTTGGCAATCCAACGATGAAATCCATGGACACATTTTCCCACTTCCACACAGGAACGGTCAAGGGTTGCAACAAACCGGCAGGTCTTTGCCTTGAAACTTTCACCTGCTGACACGTCAAGCATTTACTGACGAACTGAGCAATCTCTCTTTTCATATTATGCCACCAGTAATGCTTCTTAAGATCCCTATACATCTTGGTACTGCCCGGATGCACTGAGAAAGGAGTGTTATGTGCTTCTTCCAGCAACGATCGCCTCAACGAAAAGTTCTTAATGAATGGGGAAAAAATATCTTAATCAACCTAACATATCGATTAATTAAAAAAAACAAACTTGGGTTACCTGGAATGTGGGGCATCACAATTAGATTAAATCCCACCTTAGGTTAAGCTCGATCATGCATTTTAATACATTATAAATGTTATAATGTATGATATTAATGCATGATGGATGAATTTCATGAGTAATTTAATATAATGGTTATGTTAAATATATGAAATACAATAAGCATGTGGCATGATATTACATAGCTTAAATATAAAAAGTTATATTTAATTTAATGTCTTATGGATGCTTGGGTGATTTTCATGATTTGCATGATATAAGGAGTTATATTAATAAAATATGAAAATCAATTTGCATTAAGCATGACACATCCATAGTTTTTAATATAATTGTTATATTAAGTCGTGAAATGCAAATGTTATGGTTTATTGATCAATTTGAATTTGATTGTTAATTAATTAAACCATATAAAGTTTATTATAGGGATAATCATTAAAATTTATAAGAGTTATAAAAGTAATGATTAGAAATTGTCAATCTATAATAAAGATTGCATGCAAACGTAGGATCATAGGTAAATGAATTAATTTTAAAATGTTTAAAAATTAATTAGACCTAAGATCACATTAATTCTAATAGGATTAGAATTAAGTCTTGCTTAGTTTTAAAATAGTTTTAATATGACTAATTAGGACAATCATAACTATTGGTTATAAGGGAACCCTACCGGTGAACTTTTGTCTAAGGCTAGAGGTACTTAAGATGACGGTTTACGGAACACCTCCTACCTTGGAACTGACCCAGAACTTGAGTTGAATTAACCACAGTTATGTTAACATGCAATGTCGCTAGGTCAATTAAAAGAGTTTAATTCACCTAGATCTTTAGAGTAAAGACTTTACATTGTTATGGTTAAAAGGGAACTCTCCCGGTGAAGTTCTGTCTAAGGCTGGAGGTACTTAAGATGACGGTTTACGGAACACCTACTACTTGGGAACAGACCCGAAACCTGAGTTGAAATAACCATAGTCATGTTAGCATGCGATGTTCTTAGGTCTGTTAAAAGAGTTTAATTCACCTAAAACATTACAGTAAAATTTTCATCATAAAAGTTATAATGGGATTAGATTTAGATAGATTGACTTAGCCGAATTTATCTAAATTAAATAACCCTTAAAACATATGGTAGGACATTTTAGTGGGAGAAAAATTACAAAACGAGATCAAGTTTTGCTCCTATGTCCCTATATTTACAACGTGAGATTCATGCTCGGCTTTGTGTCGCCCTGGGCGTGCCCTCCCTTCGAAAAGTGTTTGCATGGGTCAATATCAAGGTGAATGGGGAAAGTGGGAGCGGAACACGTGTCAACGTATCCCTCGGTCTCCAACCCTAGGTCACACCGTGAGATTCTTATGATCCGCCTGCGTGTCGTCCTGGAGTGACCATCCCTTTGGAGGGCCTGATCATAGGATTCGGAACACCGTGAACTCCTGAAAAGGATAGGGTCTCTTAGGTTAATCACCAACAGTTGTCTCACCCTTCGGTAGCCTGTTGGTGCACACCTCTGGGATCTAAAAGTGGGAGGGTTACACTTACGAGGATGAGTTAAGTGTGTTAACAAATCCCTGACCAAATAACGTTGGCTAATTTCTATAGGAATATGAGTTATTCCGGAATTAGAATTAGCTGAGAAGTGTCTCATTTCAAAGGAGAAGTAGCTGATCACCCTTCGGTGGCTATTGCTCTAAACCTCTGAAACATCGTTGCGAAACAAAATCAATAGTCTTAGGGTTCTATGATTGCTTTTTTTGTTAAATTGATTGGATTTTATGCAATTGTTTGCTCGTGTGATGGGGTAAGGCAAAGATAACTAATACAGTCGTTGTTAATTTAATTTCAACAATGTCTTCCTCTATTATCTCACTGCTTAATAACAAAAATTAACCGAACAAACTTACTCAACGTGACAATCTAACCTGAATACGATTCCAGTTATAGATGATCTAAGATTAGTCTTAACTGAGGAATGTCCTCATTCCCCAATTTCTAATTAATTAAGAAATGTTAATAATGAATATGACACAAAACACTGCCTAGCAAAAAGGAATATTTTCAGAGACTATAAATATGATTTACTTGTCTTAGAAACATGCTTAGTGGAGAATGATGATTCTGTCTGGATACTAGATTCAGAGGCCACCAACCATGTTTGTTCTTCCTTTAAAGGAATGAGTTCCTAGCAACAGCTTGAAGCATGTGAGATGACTCTCAAAGTAGGAACAGGAGAGATCGTCTCAGCGATTGCAGTGGGGAACATCAAATTATTTTTCAGTAAGAATATACATATTATTGGATAATATGTATGTTGTTCCAAAGATCAAAAGGAATTTGAGTTCTATATCTTGTATGCTTGAACAAGATTACTCCATATCTTTCTCAGTAAATGAATCATTCATTTCAAGAAAGGGAGTTCATATTTGTTCAGCAAAGCTAGAAAATAATTTATATGTGTTAAGACCAATTGAGAGTAAAGCAATCATGAACACCGAGTTGTTTAAGACTGCTACTACTCAAAGAAAATGGCGACGTATTTCTCCTAGTAGTAACAATACCTATCTTTGGCACTTAAGACTTGGTCATATAAACATCGATAGGATCGACCGTCTGGTAAAGAATGGACTTCTAAATGAGTTAGAAGATATTTCATTACCTCCATGTGAATCATGTCTTGAGGGAAAAATGACCAAAAGACCTTTTACTGGAAAAGGTTATAGGGCCAAAGAACCCTTAGAGTTAATTCATTCGGATCTCTGTGGTCCGATGAATGTAAAGACTCGAGGAGGGTACGAATACTTCATCTCATTTATAGATGACTATTCGAGGTATGGTTACTTATACTTAATGGGACACAAGTCTGAGGCCCTTGAAAAGTTCAAGGAGTTTAGGGCCGAAGTAGAAAACTTGTTAGGTAAAAAAATTAAGACACTTCGATCTGATCGAGGTGGAGAGTAGATGGACCTGAGATTCCAAGACTACATGATAGAACATGGAAACCAGTCTCAACTCTCAACCCCTGGTACACCTCAGCAGAATGGTGTATCAGAAAGGAGAAATAGAACCCTGTTAGACATGGTTCGCTCAATGATGAGCTATGCTCAGTTGCCTAGTTCGTTTTGGGGGTATGCAGTAGAGACTACAGTACACATCTTGAACAATGTTCCATCGAAGAGTGTTTCTGAAACACCTTTCGAGCTATGGAGAGGGCGTAAACCTAGTTTACGACACTTCCGTATCAGGGGTTGACCAGCACACGTTCTTGTGACAAATCCTAAGAAACTGGAACCTCGTTCAAGGCTGTGCCAATTTGTTGGTTACCCAAAAGAAACGAGAGGTGGTCTTTTCTACGACCCACAAGAAAATAAGGTGTTTGGATCGACAAATGCTACTTTCTTAGAGGAATACCACATGAGGGATCATAAACCACGTAGTAAGTTAGTATTAGAAAAAGCTACTAAAGAATCAACAAGAGTTGTTGATTAAGCTGGACCTTTAACAAGAGTTGATGGAGGGGCTAGTTCTTCAGGTTTGTCTCATCCTTCTCAAACATTGAGAGTGCCTCGACGCAGTGGGAGGGTTGTATCACAACCCGACCGCTACTTGGGTTTAACTTAAACATTGGTCGTTATACCAGATGATGGCATTGATGATCCATTGTCTTATCGACAGGCAATGAATGATGTAGACAAGGACCAATGGGTCAAAGCCATGGACCTTGAAATGGAGTCAATGTACTCCAATTCTGTATGGGAACTTGTAGATCTACCTGAAGGGGTAAAACCCATAGGGTGCAAATGGATCTATAAGAGAAAGAGAGATGCAACTGGGAAGGTACAGACCTTCAAAGCTAGACTAGTAGCAAAGGGTTACACCCAGAGAGAAGGGGTTGACTATGAGGAAATTTTTTCTCCTGTTGCTATGTTAAAGTCTATAAGAATTCTCTTATCCATAGCCACATATTATTACTATGAAATATGGCAAATGGACGTCAAGACTGCCTTTTTGAATGGTAATCTTGAAGAGAATATCTTCATGTCTCAGCTCGAAGGGTTCATAGCCCAATGTCAGGAGCAAAAAGTTTGCAAACTGAATCGATCCATTTATGGGTTGAAACAGGCATCTAGATCTTGGAACATTAGATTTGATACTGCAATCAAATCATTTGGTTTGACCAGAATGTTGATGAACCTTGTGTATACAAGAAAATCAACAAGAACAAAGTAGCTTTTCTAGTACTTTATGTGGACGATATCCTACCCATTGGGAATGATGTAGGATACCTTACTGACGTTAAGAACTGACTAGCGGCCCAATTCCAAATGAAAGATTTGGGAGAGGCGCAGTATGTTCTTGGGATCCAGATCATTCGGGATCGTAAGAACAAAACGTTAGCATTGTCTCAAGCAACGTATATCGACAAGATGTTGTCTCGATATTCGATGAAAAACTCCATCAAAGGTTTATTACCTTTCAGACATGGGTTCATCTGTCCAAGGAACAATGTCCCAAGACACCTCAAGAAGTTGAGGATATGAGACACATTCCCTACGCCTCAATTGTGGCCAGCTTAATGTATTTATGCTTTGCACTAGGCCTGACATATGTTATGTAGTGGGAATAGTCAGTAGGTATCAGTCCAATCCAGGGTTAGACCACTGGGCAGCGGTTAAGAATATCCTCAAGTATCTTCGGAGAACGAGGAACTACATGCTGGTGTATGGGGCTAAGGATTTGATCCTTATAGGATACACCGACTCTGACTTTCAATCTCACAAGGATTCTAGGGAATCCACGTCAGGGTCAGTGTTCACCCTTAACAGGGGAGCTGTAGTTTGGCGAAGCATCAAGGAAGGATGCATAGTAGACTCAACCATGGAGGCTGAGTATGTTGCTGCTTGTGAAGCAGCTAAGGAAGCAGTTTGGCTTAGGAAGTTCCTGACAGATTTGGAAGTTGTTCCAAATATGGACTTGCCCATAAGATTATACTGTGACAACATTGGGGCTGTAGCCAATTCTAGAGAACCTCGCAGCCATAAATGAGGAAAACACATAGAGAGGAAGTATCACCTGATAAGGGAGATTGTGCAACGAGGAGATGTGATCGTCACCAAGATCGCTTCGAAGCACAATATAGTTGATCCATTTACGAAGGCTCTCTAGGCTAAAGTGTTTGAGGGTCATCTAGAAGGTCTAGGTCTACGAGATATGTATGTTGTATAATCTAGGGCAAGTGGGAGATGTATAACGGGTATAAGGATGCCCTAGTTTATTGTATTACTTGTATATTTACTTGTCATGTAATATACAATGTACATTACATTCCAGGCTTTAGATTATTGCATTTACTTCCCATTGACTAGAGTTTTAGTTCAAGTGGGAGTTTGTTGGGTTTTATGCCCTAAAACTCGTAGATAATAAATTTAACAATTGACCGAACATAAATAAAGTATTGTTTGATTTTTTTTTTCAATAAAGAGTTATTGTCTATATTATGTACATCTTGCCTAAATAACCTTAATCCAATAAACTAAACCTCCAAGGCTGAGGGATGAGTCTTGAACTGTATTGGAGACATACGGGGATCAATGTTCAAGAAACAACCTGAAGGGTCTATTGTATAGGGATAAGGCTGCTTACCTTATCCTGGCGACATTATGGATATGACCCACTTTGTATTTGATACAAACGCAATGATCCAACCCGTTCGTATAGGGGATATGCGAGTGGGGGTATCCTATGCAATGAGTTTGCATAAGACCAGACCACGAAATAGTAACCGCTAGCTGTAACACCGTTAACTAGTTAGGTTTCTATTTCACTAGGATGACTGATAACTCTCCAAAAGGGAGTTATTTAAGCCTTATTTCTATAGGGATTTGTGTGTCTTTTGTGCTAAATAGGGTTGCTTTTAATATATGTTATATGTTTTAACCCATTTGGAAGAATGGATGCTTTGGAAGTTATTTTGTGCAGAATATATTGCTGAGCGACTTGAGGGAGCGAAATCTGCGCTACAGCAAAGCAGAGAGCAAAACTGCCACGTCACAGCTCGTTATCCATTTTAATGAGCCGAAGTTTGTTGAGCTATTCTCGGATTTAAGAAGCAAGGATAGCCATCCACGTGTCCAATTTGACCTAATTAGGGCTTGGTATCACTCTATAAAAGGAGAAGCCGTCTCAAGTCAAATGCATTCCATCCTTGGGAGGAACATTCCACTCTTGGGGAAGAGATCATTTCTCATTTCCATCATTGGGAGCCGAATAGAGGAGAAAGATTGGGACTCACAAGAAGACCATCAATTACGAAGTTGAACAAGGGAATTAGTATTTTCTTGTATTATTTTGTAATTATGGATGCATTTACTCAGATTGTAAAGTGTGTTACTATGCACTTTATGAACTAAGTAACATTAGGTGTTGGTTAGGAAATATGTAATTGTCGTGCTTAATCTCTATGCAATATATGTTGATTTGATGCATCTTGATTATTTGTTGTGCTCATTTATATTTTGTGCCCCCTTGGCCAGCCGGTATGAATACCACTTCCTAGTTTCAGGGATGATTTACAAAGTGTGTGGCATTTAATCACACTAGATCATTGTGTATTGGTGAACACCAGTGACTGAGCTAGAGATAGCCAGTTGCCTAGTGCTTGATCGGTAGTGCGTCACTGGAGTTGAAACACATTCTAAAAAATCCAGAGTTCCAGGAGGAATCTGCTAATAAGACTGCAAGAGTTTTGCATGATCAATAATATTGCTAGAGCATCTTTTGAAACAATTACTAAATCCTGACCAACGCCTGTTTCTAAACTGTCTACTTATTTGTTTACTTTCTGTTCTGTCATTTCTTTTGCTTCAGCATCCTATAAAAATCAATCATTTTAACCACCTTTGAAACCATTGAAAAGTTATACAAAATAGATAAAGTGAGAGCTAATTCAGACCTTGGATTCGATAAATACTTATTACTTGTTGCGGATTGTGTATACTTGCACAGAGTTCTAGAGTTTATTTACATCTTATTTTTACTCACTCTAGGAGCCCAACAATGACCTAGGCAACTTAGTCTGAATCCTGAGTGGATTATGGACTCCTGTTCACGAGGAATTGTTCTTTGATTTGTATGGGTGAGAGTGGCCAGTACGCCGATTCAATAAGCCTACCATTTTGGCGACAAGACCGAGTGGGGAGCTGAGAACATAATCACACAAGATGGAATTCACTCCTTCACAACTTTAGAGAAGCAGATGAGTGTTCCCTTAAGTGTTGACTCTGGGTCTTGAACAAAGGGTCCTACCCTCTCACTAGTCCGAGAGGGGTTTCTGTTTGGTGGTTGGACCACAAACAGGTTATTCATTAGAGGAGCACTGGTACTTAAGGACATAGAAGTAACCATGGGTAAAACAGTAATTTGACCCAGCTGGTGTTACGGACACTCATGAAGGACTAACTAGTCGTTATTGGTCTATATCCGTGGACACAGAAATATGTCTGCAATGAGAAGAGTGCAACTGTGAGTCCATAGTAGAATGAACACACAGTTAACAAATATTGATTAATTTGGTTAATGAGTTTGACCAATTAATCACACATCGTTGGAGCTTCTGATCTGCAGGTCCATTAGGTCCCACTGGTTGCTCATAAAGAGACTTGAGGCAATTAAGTATAAATTGTAAATTGAAAGTGTTCAATTTATTCAGGAGAATCATATAATGTATATTGATACATTATAATATAAAGTTTGTGATACTTTATAATATAATTTTGGATTAATTTCAAAATTAATTCTTGAGAGAAAATATTTGAAAGAGTTCAAATAATAAATATGAATTGTATTCATATTAATATAAATAATTTAATAAAATCCCTAAGATTAAATAAATGATATTTAATTGGGCAATTAATTAATTATGGAATTAATTAATTATTTATTAAAATTAGATATGAATAAGATAATAGATTTGATTAGATCTTATTCATGACCTTTTCCTATAAGAAAAAGGTCTTGGCCTTTTCCTATAAATAGGACCCTTGGGGTGGGGTGAAAGGCATCTCATTCATTCTTCTACTCTTAGAGAATTCTCCTGAAGGCTCCCACCAGTGTTCTGCCTCTAGTATTCTCAGAGTCATACCGGTGTAGCCATAGTGGTATTGTTCGCGATAGTTCGTGATTATTTCACAAGCAGTTGGTGAATTTAATCTGAGTCGTCAACGAGAGTAAGTAACTTGTTACTATATATAAATTAGATTTAGATCTAATATTTTTGTATGTTTAGCCTTAATATAAATCTATAATAGTTCTAAGCTTATTGCCAACGTATTGGTATTTTAGATTAAACAAAATTAACTACGAATCGGTCCCAATCACGCTTCCGCTATACGAAATTACGGAATTCCAATCCCTTTAGCTGGAACCTTCCAGACGCGTTTCAATGCTGATTTTTGGGCTCTCCTCCATTAATTTGGCCCAATTGTCTTCCATGATGGGTCTTGGACTTCTCCCACTTGACCCACTTTGACCTCCATGGATTAATCTTTAATAATTTGGCCTTCTTTTCTCCTTTTTTTTCTCCAATTTTCCATAAAATCTCTTAGAGACCAAAATTAATCAATTAAACATTTATATAATAAAAACACATCAAAGCACATCAAAAGCTCATAAATTCAAGGCTAAAATAGCAACATTTATGCTTGCTATCATCGAGCAACAACAGCTAAAACTTCACTGAGGAAGTTTTCATCTTGGGAATTGAGCAGCGCATTCCCCTCGGCCTCTGGCGCGTCAGGTTGCTCCAGGAGGATATTGATGATGCTGGGGGAGAATGCGACTGCGTTGCCGCACACCATCACTTCATCTATCTCGTCCCGCCAGTGCACTCGGTAGAATTCGTGGACCAGCGCGGGGACATAGTCAGGGATGGCTTCGCAGGCTAACTCCCACTGCGTTGGGAGATCTGGTCTTGCATGGCCTGCGAGAGTGCACAGCTGAATTCGCGCTCCTTGGTGAAGTTCAATTTTTCTTCACCTACTTTCTCCTTCCCTATTGCTGCGGCGGGGGCTCGCTTTCTCTTCTTCTAGGCGCTGGGTCTCGCCTCATTGCCCTGCGGCAACTCTTTGATGACAAGCGCAGCGGACTGAACTGTGTAGCGCTGCTAAAGGGGGATTTCGTCTTCGGAGTCCACAGAATCGGACTCACGCGGCAGGGTTGCGCTGGCTTCTACGATGGCGGCCAGCCCTTCAGCAACTAATTCTTCAGTCGCTCTTTCTTGCGCCTCCTTTTCAGTGCACTTTCTTTCCCTTGCCACAGCTTCCAGCTCTACGGCGGCTTTTCTTACGGCTTCGTCTGCCCATCTTTTTCTTCTGCTTCTCGCTGGCGTAGGGCTTCGCCTTCAACACCCATTTCTCCCATGAGGGAGTTCCAGACAGCTTCTTCTTGTTCCATTAAGCGAAGAGCAGGAAGAACGGTGGTGGGTTGAGCTTCGGCCGTGGTGGAGGGAGGTGAAGGGTCAGAAGGGGCACTAGAGGTGGAAGGTAATGTGGAATGTGAAGGGTTAGAAAGTGGAGGGTTACAGGACTGGGGGTAAGGATAGTGGAGAGGGGTTGCAAGGGAAACAGGTGGGGAGAGTATGGACGAGGGCGACTGGCTCTATTCGGTACGTGGATGTGTTGAAGGGAGGAAGGTCTAAGACTTCCTCGTCGACGCTGGCGGTGGAGGGAATGTGGGCGTTTTCTTGCACCGGTGTTGGGACGAGTTTTACACCGCAAGCGTACGGGTCGTCACAAGTATTATAGTGATTTTGAGTATAGAGTATCGTCTCCACAGGGATTGGATTTATTCAATTAATTACCCTGAATAATCTTGCTATGCTTTATTTAGAGAACAAAATCTAATGCAGAAAAGATAAACTAACAAGCTAATCTAGAAAGCAAAAGATAAATGGAGACACAATTTGGAGGGATAATTCTTAGAAGGTTGATTCCATCAATTGGACCTTTAATGCTTAATCAATTAACTAATATGGATTAATCAATCATTCAATTCATAAGTCTAGAAGCCTAATGACAAGGACTCTCCTGTCGGTCTCCTCCTATCTCATACCTTTCAATAAAGAATCTCCTTTCGGTCTCTTCTTTATTTACTTAGCATGGCCTTACGACCCTTCAGTACAACCTCTAATGTTATTTATTCTATCTCGTGTCACCCGGGTAAATAACATTAGTCATGCATTCAGTTCTAGTCTAAGCTACTCTTCGTCGAGTTTCCACTTAGTAACGATTCATTTAATCTATGTTCAGTTGATTAAAAGCATTAAGGACAAAATGCACAAATGAACAATAATGACAATTAAACCAAATCAATTCATTAATTCAGCAAAGGTTCAACAACTAAATCAATCTCATAGAATTTAGGAATTAACTACTCATAATCACTAAAATCCAATAATTCCTAATCACAACAATTCTAGAAACTAAAACATAAAGGAAAAGGGAAGAGAAATGCTCATAAAAGTGTCGATCTCCTCGATCCCGCGCCGACCTCCATCGATCTCGAGCTCCAAAGATCTTCAACAAAGCTCCAAAACTCTCCCAAAAATCCCCAATTTTAGTGTGGACTCTAGAATGGGGTGAAAACCCACAAATTGGCTCCCCAAACTTGGATGCAAATGGCCCCTTTTATAGTTGTTCATCAGGCGTAGCGTCGCTACATGTCAGGTTGTCTTGGGCTCCAAGTTGTCGCAGCGTCGCGACGCTACATGTACAGCGTCGCGACGCTACCCCAATTTCTGGATTCTTCTTGCGCAGCTGCCAAGCGTCGAGACGCTTCAGCCTAGCATCGCGACGCTAGGCCCTGGATCTTCTAGAATGGCCCGATTTTGACTCAATTTTTGGGCCTCCAACTTTATTTTGGCCCAAATGCTTCATGTAATGGATCTTGGGCTCTTTTCTTGACCCAACATGATAATTTAAGGCTTGAAATCCATGAATTTGGGCTTATAACTCATTCTTCTTGGCTTTTTGGATTTGGGTCTTCAATGGACTTCTCCAAAATTGCTCAAAAAGTCTCCAAAATCATCCAAATTCTCTCAAAAATCCGATTTTTCTTCTTTGACTCTGTTTTCTGAAATTTAAACATAAAATAGCATTAAAGTACACAATTCAAGCATAAAACTAGCTAAAATTAATAGGAAAATGATAGCATTTTTACCTGGGGCCGGAAGCCACTCGCCGTCGACGACCTCTGGTTCTTCCTCAGGGCTCTACGCGTTTGCGGCGTTTTCGTTTGCTTGTGGCTCTTCGTCATTAGAGAGCTCGATGCCGCGGTAGGGACCTTAAACCTCTGGTGAGGAAGGGACCTCGATGTCGTCGTCGTACCCACCGACAGAGATGTTCTGCGAATCGTCAAGGGACATGGCTGCTTGGCGAATGGAGAGGTTAGGGCTGGGAGAGAATTTGAAAAAAAAAAACCTTTTTGCTCGAGGAAGAAGATGAAGAAATGAGGCTTTCATAACGCGATAAATGGGGACTTATACTGGTGCATATTAAATGGGAATCCCAACGGTTTCCCATACAATCATGCCTTTTCAAATCCCACGCATAAAGATAACTAATGATGGTCGTGGGGAACGTGGTGTTGCCTCGAGTGTCGTGCACGTGATGGGATTTTTTGAAATGCATTAACATTGATGTGATGACTCTTCGACTATGAGTCACACTGGCTGGCACATAGTGTTATTTCTTCATTTGCTAGGCTTGTGCTGAGACTTATACCAAGGCACTAATCTAATCCTACCAAATTAAGCTAACGCAGGGTACAAAAAACTAATGTGTTACGAAATTAAAATAGACAGTACTCACTTGCGGGTGCTCTCTTTGATGCGCTAGGTCCTGCTGCAGATGAGAGGTCCTCCTTACTGGACCTAATTTCCTCTTGTGCTTAAGGTGGATCTGTCAGGATGATGAGTTCAACAACCTCGTCTAAGGTCCCATCAACGTATGGTTTGATTCGTTGCCCGTTGACCTTAAAAATTCTTTTCCCATCAGTGGAATGCAAATCTACTGCCCCATGTAGATATATCTTGTGGATAACGTAGGGACTCGACCACCTAGATTTCAGCTTTCCTAGAAAAAGACGTAGACGAGAGTTAAACAATAATACTTTCATGCCTTCTTTAAGTACCTTTTTTGTGATTCTCTTTTCATGCCATTGTTTTTGCTTTTCTTTAATAATTTTGGCATTTTCATAGGCGTTGAGCCTAAATTCCTCCAACTCTGAGATCTGGCACATTCGGACTTTGCCTGCCGCAGCTAAATCGAGATTAAGTCGTTTCAACGCCCAATGAGACTTGTATTCGAGCTCAAGCAGCAGATGACACACTTTTCCAAACACCAGCGCATAAGGTGATATTCCTATGGGCATTTTGAAATCGGTACAATAAGCCCACAATGCGTCATCCAAATGTTGCGCCCAATCCTTCCTTCCTACGCTGACTACTTTTTCAAGGATGCCTTTGATTTCTCTATTTGATACTTCAACTTGTCCATTGCTCTGAAGGTGATATGTTGTGGTAATATTGTGCTTAACATTGTACTTCAATAGGAGTTTACTCATGATTCGATTTACGAAATGCGTCCCTTAGTCACTAATGAGTCTTCTTGGTACTCCATAATGTGCGAAGATATTCTTCTTGATCAATTTTGCTACAGTTGCCGCATTATTTATGACGCAGGCTATAGCTTCCACCCACTTCGTGACCTAATCAACTGCAAGAAGGATATATTGATATCCCTGCGATGATGGGAAGGGTCCCATGAAGTCTATCCCCCAAACATCAAATGGTTCAACTTCCAACACATAATTTTGTGGCATCTCATTTCTTGCACTGATATTCCCTGTGCGTTGACATTTATCACACTGCGTTACGTGCACCCTTGCGTCATGGAATAAGGTTGGCCACCAGTATCCACTTTACAATACTTTCGATGCGGTGCGTTGTCCTCCGAAGTGTCTGCCATATGGTGATTCGTGACATTCTTTCAGACTTTTCATTACATCCCTTTCTCTAACGCATCGTCGAATTACCTGGTCTAGTCTCCTGCAATACAAAAAAGGGTCATCCCAAAAATAAAACTTTAATTCATGAAAGAATCTCTTATGCTACTGCGCTGAATACTCCTCATGTATTACTCCTACGGCAAGGTGATTTGGCAGGTTAACATACCAAGGCGCATTACTTTCAATTCCTAGCAGCTTTTCATCTGGAAACTCGTCTGCGATGAGAATGTCAGGCGCATCCACTTGCTCAGCTACCTGGTTTTCACTTCCTTTTTTGTCCTTGATTTCCATATCGAATTCTTGGAGCAATAAAATCCATCAGATCAATTGTGGCTTGGCATCTTTTTTCGAAATTAAGTATTTAATCGCCGCATGATCAGTGTAGACAGTGACCTTTAAGCCAATCAAGTATGTGCGGAATTTATCAAATGCATAAACGACAGTCAATAATTCCTTCTCTGTAGTCGTGTAATTCGTTTGTGCTTCATTTAATGTTTTGCTGGCGTAATAAATGGGATGAATCGTCTTCTCCTTCTTCTGCGCCAACACTGCGATGATTGCTACATCACTTGCGTCACACATGAGAATAAATGGTTATTCCCAGTTGGGCGTTGTGAGGATTGACGCAGACACCAGCGCATGCTTCAAGTTGCAGAATGCCTTCATACATTCTTTTGAAAATTCAATTTCTTGTTTGCCTCCAATAATGTGCACAAGGGCTTCGTTATGTGTGAGAAGTCTTTAATGAACCGGCGGTAGAAGCTTGCATGCCCTAGGAAACTACGAATTCCTTTAACAGACGTGGGCGACAGCAACTTCTTAATTACATCAATTTTTACCTTATCGAATTCTATTCCAGCTTTTGATATGCGGTGGCCCAACACTATTCCTTCTTCCACCATGAAATGACACTTTTCCCAATTCAGCACTAGGTTGGTTTCTTAACAGCGCATCAAAATTTGCTCTAGCTGTGTCAGACAATCTGCATACGAATTCCCGTAGACAGAGAAATCGTCCATAAAGACTTCAACTGATTTTTCCAGCAGGTCTGAGAAAATAGTCATCCTGCATCGTTGGAAGGTTCCTAGCGCATTGCATAACCCAAAAGGCATCCTTCTAAACGCAAAGGTGCCATATGGGCATGTGAAGGTTGTCTTTTCTTGGTCTTCTGGCGCAATGGAGATTTGGTTGTACCCTGAATATCCGTCTAGAAAGCAGTAATAAACGCGTCCAGCCAAACGATCAAGCATTTGATCGGTGAATGGAAGAGGGTAGTGATCTTTCTTAGTTATTACAGTGAGCTTGCGGTAGTCCATGCACACTCGCCAACTGGTGATGGTTCGTGATGGAATAAGCTCATTCTTTGCGTTGGTAACCACTGTCATTCTGTTGCCTTGTGCAATGTGATTATAATTATGCAAGAAATCTTCACAAATAGCTCAAAAACGTGCAAGCATACACATCATGGCAGCAAGTGATAAGTAATTCAAGATCGTCTCCACAGGGATTAAGTTAATGAAATTTACTACTTCTAAGCGTGATTTTCGGCGAAATTCAAGTAACCAAGGACACAAATATCATTTACTAACTAAAGTGCACAAATGTAAACTAACTTGGATGAAATTAAAGAGTATTGAAAGCAAATAATGCAAGAAAAACGGCTGAAAGCAGAGGAGAATTAAGGCTCGGATTAGGGATACTCTGTATTGTTTCCAGGGATTGCTATAGCAAAAACTGTGCTAATTCATCTCACCCAGATTTTCAACGGGAATTTTCCAATTCTCCAAAGATTAAAGCGATTAAACTCCCATTTAACCTCTTATTTTTAGCTTAATCTGATTAGTGCCCTAGGTGGTGATTTATCCCTAAATACCCACTCATTTTCACGATCATAAAAGACTAAGGTAAAGCAAAGCAATCGGTTACTAAATGTTTTCCCAAACACCCAATAACAATACTAGAAAATGGATGGCCAGTCGAAATTCCAGCTTTAAACAATAAAGAACACTTTGCTTTAAGATGAAAATAGCACGGTTCAATTACAAACAACCCCTCGTTACAATATAGAATCCCTAATCCTCACCTAAAGAGGATTAGCTCATGTTCAAAGAGGAAATAAGTTCAATACAGCAGAAAATGCTCATACTCAACATGATTTCAACTTCTAACACAACTAATATCAATAGGAAGATAAAAGATAAGAAGAAAAGGCCAAAGAAGAAACTCCCAAGCTCAAATCCAGCTTTCCCAAGCTGAATATGGACTCCACGGCAGCTCCCCCTCTGTTTTTCCTCTGTTTTTCCCCTTCAATCAGCCTCTTATCGTGTGTTTTCTTCTTCTCCCAGCCTCTTTTCCTCATTAGGGCCTCTTTTCTTTTATATCCAGCCATATTTGTGGGATTCAGGGCTGATTAGACAAGCCTTGCCCACTTGGAAATCATTCTAATGGCTGAAAATAGCTTCAGCCTCCAGCTGGGAATGCCACATCAATTAATGAAGCCTTCCACGTGTAAATCAGCTCCAGCTGCTATTCTGCCTTTTCCAGCTCATGCTACAGCATAGTCTGCAAAGAAAACTGGAGCTCCAAGTTAGTTTAAATCCGAAATTAACGGGAAATTAAACACTTAAAGCCATCAATAAGCACTTTCATTAAACACCACAAAATTCATTAAGACCCAACTCAATTAGCATCAACTTAAGGTAAAATTAAGCCTAAAAGCCCTAAAATCATGGCCAATAACTCTTATTTCTAAGAGTTATCACATTCCTCATTTCTTAGGCACGCACTGAATTGGGCTGACCCATCTGCTGTCTGCGATAGGGTAAATGACTCTTGTGTCAATCCACTTGATGATTTCCTTGCGCACAACCTCCATCATCGCAGGGTTTAGTCGCCTCTGACGCTCTACAAACTTGTTAGCTTCATCCACCAGTCTGATTTTATGCATGCAATAGGAGGGGCTTATTCCCTTCATGTCAGCAAGACTCCATCCTATGGCGCATTTATGTCTTTTCAAAACCTGCATTAACAGTTTTTCTTGTGTTAGATCCAGCTTGGATGAAATAATAACTGGTAAGGATTCTCCATCGCCTAAAAATTTGTATTTAAGATGCACTGGGACGGGTTTTAGTTCTAATGTAGGCAGAGATATGATGGAAGGTAAAGTGAACTCCCTGTTTGAGAGATCCAACGCATGAATCTCTGTGGTGGGCTCAACAAATATGTGACATTTCTCTACTTTACATGCGTCTTGGTCTTCTTCTTCAGCCGTACGCGCTACTTCTATCGCATTTATCCGGAGTATTTCCATTGGCAAGCATATTTTTAAACGCGTTACAGTCTCACTATCCTTCGGATCATCTGGGTATTTTAATGCGTTGAACACATTAAATACAACTTTTTGGTCGTTAACTCGCATGGTGAGTTCTCCTTTTTGAACATCAATCAACATTTGTCCAGTTACCAAAAATGGCCTCCCCAGAATAATTGGAACATCCTTGTCTGCCTCATAGTCAAGAATAATAAAGTCAGCCGGAAAAATGAATTTATCCATTTTTACCAATACATCCTGGATTTTGCCTTTTGGATGCACCACCGACCTATTTGCAAGTTGAAGAGTGACAGTCGTTGGTCGCGGTTCTCCAATGCCTAAACGCTTGAATATGGACAAGGGCATCAGATTGATGCTTGCGCCAAGGTCACACAGTGCTTTTCCAACATCAATGCCTCCAATTGAGCACGGGATGGTGAAGCTTCCAGGGTCCTTCAATTTTGGAGGGATCTTGTTGTTTAGTATTGCGCTGCATTCGTTTGTTAGCGCAACTGTTTGAAATTCTTTCCAGGTCCTCTTGTTGGACAGAATATCTTTTAAGAATTTTGTGTAACTCTAGGCATTTTTTCTAGCGCCTCAACCAAAGGAATGTTAATGTGAAGCTCACACAACACACTAAGGAATTTCTTAAACTGCACTTCATCATTCTTCCTTCTCAACCTCTGCGGGAAAGGTATTGGCGGCTTATCTGCGTTAGGTTCTTTTGTCTTTTCTTTTTCTTTCTCCTTTTCTGGGTCTTCTGGAGTAGCTTCTACGTTGGCCTCTTTTTCAGGTTCAGGTTGCGGAACTGTTGAGTCTTCCTGCGCTGGCGCAGTGCTTTCATTTGAGAGTTTCTTTCCACTGCGGAGCGTCAATGCATGACATTGTTCTTTCCCTCTGGGGGCCTCTGTGTTGCTTGGCAAAGTCCCCGCAGGTCTATTTTTTAGTTCTGACGCAAGCTGTACCACTTGAACATCCAGATTTCTCAAGGATACGGCCTGACTCTGAACTACCGCATCATTTTTCGCCATGTATTCCTTCTGACTTGCCATGAATTCCTTCATCATAGTTTCCAAAGAATTCGATGATGATGCGTTTGGGTCGCCACTGCTTGCATTGCTATTGCGCTGGAAATTTCCCTGCGCTACATGTTCATTGTTAGCGTTAAGTAGTCTAGGGGCAGGATTTGTATTACTGATGTGGACTTTTCCTACCGCTAGCGCACGGGTCAAGTAATAATATAGTGATTGTGAAATCGAATGTCGTCCTCTGGATTGGTGTTGGGTTTCCAAAGTGGATAAAAATAAGGTAAAAATAGACTCCAGAACACTGTGCAAGCATACACAATCCGCAGCAAGTAATAAGTATTTATCGAATCCATGGGGCTAAATGGCTCTCAGTTTATCTATTTTGTATAACTTCTTCATGGTTTCAAAAGGTGGTTAAAATGATTGATTTTGATATAATGCTGAAGCAAAAGAAATGACAGAACATAAAGTAAACAAATAAAGCAGACAGATAGGAAACAGGCATTGGTCAGGATTCAGTAATTGTTTTAAAAGATGTTCTAGCAATATTATTGATTAGGCAAAACTCTTGCAGTCTTATTAGCAGGATCCTCCCGGAACTCTGGATTTTTTAGAATGTGTTTCAACTCCAATGACATACTACCGATCAAGCACTAGGCAACTGGCTATCCCTAGCTCAGTCACTAGCGTTCACCAATACACAATGATCTAGTGTGATTAAATGCCACACACTTCTCAAATCATCCCTGAAACTAAGAAGTGGTATTCATAACGGCTGGCCAGGCGGGTACAAAATATAAATATGCTCAAGAAATAATCAAGATGCTCAAATTAACATATATTGCATAGAGAATTAAGCACGACAATTACATTACTCCTAAGCAACATCTAAATAAATTTAGTTCATAAAGCTCATAACAACACACGCTACAATCTGAGTATGTGCATCCATAATTACAAGAAATTACAAGAAAATACTAATTCCCTTGGTCAAATCCATAATTGATGGTCTTCTTGAAGTCCCCAATCTTTCCTCCTCTATTCGGCTCCCAAAGATGGAAATGAGAAGTGATCTCTTCCCCAAAAGTGAAATGTTCTTGACTAGGACGGCTCTTCCCTTTTATAGAATGAAGACAAGCTCAAATTAGGTCAATCTGTACACGTGGATGGCTCACCTTGCTTCTTAAATCCGAAAATAGCTTAACTAACTTCAGTTGATTAAAATGGCTAACGAGCTGTGACGTGGCAGTTTTTGGTCCCTGTTTTGCTAGATCACAGATTGTGCTCCCTCAAGCCGCTCAGCAATATATTCTGCACAAAATAACTTCCAAAAGCATCCGTTCTTCCAAATGGGTTAAAACATATAATATTCATCTAAAAGCAACCCTATTTAGCACACATGACACACAAATCACTATAAAACTAAGGCCTAAATAACTCCCTTTTGGAGAGTTATCAATTGAATTTTAAGTTAAATTAAGTACCATGAATATTCTTGCTCAATTTTATTTAGGGATCGAAAAGCAGTGAGTTTTGGAAACAAAGGTAATGCAAATTAAAGATGTGAAATTCAATTGAAAGAATTCTTAGGGAATTGATTTCGTCAATTTAGTTTAGGATTAATTTTAGGGAATGAATTATAATGCACAATTATTCTATAAGTCTAAGAACCTTTAATCACAACTACCTCTCCCGAGCATAATTGATTCTCATACATCTAACTAACTTGATATCCCTATCTAAGTTCATTAACATGCAAGGCTTTTAGTTCTTTTGACCAATTCTAAAGTTATTCTAAATTCCGTCACGAGCTTAGAATTTCTACTTTAGTCATGCAATCTTAAGCAAGTCTATGCTAAATCCCCTCTCCCGAGCAAGATTCAACACTTAGATCATTCAACTAGTGGCCAATTAATTGAAAGCATTTAAACAAGATTGCAAACATAAAATAATTGCACAATTCATCCCATAAATCAATCCATAAACTTAAAAGACTACATCAATCCCTAAGTAACAAGCTTAGCTACTCATACATGGCGTTACAAGATAAACTAAGCATGAAAAATCCATTAAATCTAACTAAAGATAAGGGAAAGGAAGGAAAACGCTAGAAGTCGTCGAAACCGACACGTCCCCGTCACGATCTCCACACCTTCAAGCTAGTTTCCTGCTCCTTGGCCTTGCTTCAGCTCCCACAAAAGGTTTCTAGTCGAAATTAGGGCTAAAATCTCTCCAATTGGACTCCCCTTGGTCGAATCTAATTGCTATGTATTTATAGAAATCTGTCGATAGCGTCGTGACGCTGTCGTCTGCCGCCTCAAGTAATAAAGAAAAATATCGACAGCGTCGCGACGCTATCCCCTTTACCGCCCATTCTGTTTTAGGGAAATATAGGAGCGTCGAGATGCCACAAGGCTAGCGTCTCGACACTAGCTCTCGGTCAAGCCCACTTTTAGAAGCTTCCAACTTGATTCTTTTGGGCTCCTTAGCTTCTTTTGGCATCCCGAACACCGATCAATTCCAAATTCTCGCTTTAGCTCAAAATAACAATTTCCTACAAAATAAAAATTAAAGTGCATAAATTTGGCCAATTAAATATCAAAGACTAGCTAAATTAATTAGGGAAAAATAGTTAGCTATGCTCGCTATCAATTACCTTGTTGTGTTTGCTTGGTTGCGCCGCCATTCCATGAGAAATTAGGATGATTCCTCCATCCAGGGTTGTACGTGTTTGAAAACGGATTGTTGCGCATATTCCCTTGTGGTCCCACATAAAACACTGACTCTGGGTTGGAAGGACACTGATCATGTGTGTGTTCTTCTTCGCAGATTCCACATCCTACCGCATTGAGCTGCGCTATGAGGGGAGTCGTGCTTGTCGTTAACGCATCCATCTTCGTGGTTAACACATCAATCTTTGCATTCACTGCGGTCAACGGGTCCACTTCGAAACTTCCTGAACTGGTTTTTATTGGGCGTCTTCGTTTATCTTCTGCGACGCCCCACTCATAATTAATTCTTGCGATGCGGTCAAGGATCGCATGTGCTTCATCATACGTTTTTCTTAACAGTGCACCATTCGTAGATGAGTCCACCAAGATTTGGGAATTATTGTTTAGCCCAACGTAGAATGTCTCCAACTGAATACAGTGGGGCAATCCGTGGTGCGCGCATCTTTGCAACAGACTTTTGAAACGCTCCCATGCATAACTGAGGGTTTCGTCTTCCATCTGAGCAAACGTCATAATCTCCTTTCTAAGCCTAGAATTTGCTGTTGGTGGGAAGTACTTTTCCAAGAACTTTTTCAGCTAAATCATTCCACGTGGCTATAGAGTTTGCCAGCTACTAATTTAACCAGACCTTAGCAGCATCTCTCAGAGAATAGGGAAAAGAATGACTTGCAGCTACTCTGGGGTCACTCCAGGAATAATAAACTTGTTGCATATATCCCGAAACGATTTGAGATGTGAGTGTGGGTCTTCTGCTACACTTCCTCCAAATTGTCCTGCAGCAGTTAGCATTTGAAACATAACGGGCTTTAACTCAAACCTTTCAGTTTCCAATGTTGGGCGTACTATTCCTGGATTGAAGTTATAGTTCGCAGGGGCTGCATAATCTCTGATTCCTCGTTCTCTATCATCAGTCATTTGTATTGGATTCATGGGCGGGTTTTGGGGATTTGGCGCAGCCATTTCTTCAGGTGGTTTTATGACTTGTCTTCTGGCACGCCTGTTTCTTCTTCTTCTATAGTACGTTCTATCGATCTCGATGTCTATCTCAATATCAATGCGACGCGGGACACACATACAATCTTGCACACCTGGAGAAAACTACTTACACAGGCAGCAAGGAAAATAGCACCAAACAGAATGTAAGTTAATAAAGAATATTAAAATCTTAGTTGCCTTCCCGGGCAACGGCGCAAAAACTTGGTTGGCGGTTGTAAAGCTATTCAATGTTATGCTGAAAATATCGTTGATATGCATTAATCCAAGTATAAATTAAGCATAACCAAGTAATACCTGGAGTATCCCAGGGTCATAACACAGGGAAGGAAAAACAAAGGTATTTAACAAACTCACTAATCAAACACTCAGACACATGATACTATGTATAAATCGGGTAAAAGGAAGTATGTGCTGATGAGAGTTGAAAATGAGGACACTGAAATAAAGGTATGCGACAGAGGTAAAAGATAAACAGTTGAGAGAGGCTATCAAGACTTTCGTTGCGACAACCACATGCATTGATAACTCTTTTAGTAGCGCATAGTATGAATGAAATGCTAATGATGCCTAAGTGAGAAATAAACGTGTGATTTCCTTCCGATATTACACATGCGTTTGGCATAAACTAACAACCTTCTGTTCAATTAGTTCATGCATTGGTACTGTTCTCTAATTACTTGCAAGTGATTGAGTTATTCCCAAAACAATCTAAACACATTCATGAAATATCTCTCGCGGCAGTATTAAAACTAATATAAACTAGACTACATGCAATGTGTTAACTTGCTCTACTAAAATATTTCCACATGTGTTACCCGTCAAGGATTTATCATGTTGCTACCGCAACCGGTTGGCCAGACAGGAATTAATAATGAAAATATTATCGCATCTAAGTAGAAAGTATTAATTTTCATTCATTCAAACTTAAGGCATACAAAATAACATTATCACCGCATGGGCGCCTAGGCTAAGCCTTGATAAAAAGAAATTAGCTCATGCTATAAAGAGAAAACATAGCGTAATATATGATATAATCAAGAGGTAACTGCGCTGGTGCTTGACTTCTTCCCCTTTTCTTTAGGCAAATGGGGGATTTTTATAGGCCAAGGATGTTGACTTCTCCAAGAAATAGGCTTGTGTGCCCCAATCTTCTTTTGCCAGCTTGCAAATCAGTCACACGTCAGAATGACCATCCATCAGCTGTCGATGTACTTTTTCACGTGTTCGGACTGGCGCCTGCACTGAAAGATAACTTGGGCAAGGAAAATAGCTATAGAAAACATGCGTTAGCAAATATAAACATGCGATTTCTTGCCGCATCAAGGAGTATGCACTAAAAGATTGAATTACCACAATTCTCTGCTGATATGCGCCTAACCAGTGCATCATGGTTCTTTTCTAGTCTTATTTAATTTAAATTTATGTGAGAAATAACTTGCTTTTTGCAAGTTATCAATCGTCCTAGTGAAATAGAAACCTAACTAGTTAACGGTGTTATAACCAGTGGTTACTATTTTGCGGTTTGGTCTTATGCAAACTCATTGCATAGGATACCCTCACTCACATGTTTCCTACACGAATAAGTTGGATCATGACATTTGTATCAAATACAAAGTGGGTCGTATCCATAGTGTCACCAAGATAAAGCACCCAGTCTTATCCCTATACTATAGACCCTTTAGGCTGTATCTTGAACATTGATCCCCGTATATCTCCGCATACAGTTCAAGACTCATACTACAGTCTAGGATGTCTGGTTTATTGGATTAGGGTTATTTAGGCAAAGATAAATATAATATAACTAATAACACTCAATTGAAAAATACATCAATATTATTTCATTAATATTCGGTCAATCGTTACATTCACTATCTACGAGTTCTAGGGCATAAAACCCAACAAAATCACAAAATTTTCAAAAAGAAATTAAAGAAAACAAATGATTGAAGACTTGCAATTTCATATGGTTGTGGAATTCTTGTTGATTTTCCTTCGTGAAAGTGGCAGAAACATAAGAAGAAACTTCTAAGAAAAAGTGGAAAAGAAATAACAATTTTACACTAATAAGTTTATTTTATATATATACTATTGATGGTTTTTGGAAAGACATGACGAATGACCATTTTTTTTAAATATATTTTAATTTAAATCTTTAAATGGATGCACCTTCATATATGTAACCCGAATAGTCATGTTTGAAAGACTACCTTGATTGTACAAATTTCTCTCAACAGACACCTTGACCCGAAGAGTCACAACCCATCAACAAAGAGTGAAGGTTAAAATAGGAATTTATTAAAATTGTAAGGGCAAAAGAGGAAAGTAAAGATTCTCCCCTCTTAGCCCCTTTTATATATAGTATAGATATATAGTATAGATATAGATATAGATTTGACGCGCGACACGTGGATAGGTCGTCTATTCTGCTGGCATAAAAACTACAATATTGAAATAAATAGTTTGGGAAACCACTTATTATTATTTTAAGTTTTAAAACCTGCAATTTTAATATAAAAAAAAAACTCCCACAGAAAACACGCGACATATCCAAGATAAAAAAAGGGAAAAAAAATATTTTCTCCTAGGTCCATAAATGTTTTTACTGAAAGAAAAAAAAAACGAAACTTCCTTGATTAAAAAGAAAATATTCTTTTGCCGTAAATATCTTCGTTTTTCACCGTCAGTCTTTTGTTACTGGCTTCTCCAGAGAGTCTTGTTTCCTTTTAAGGCTTCTTCTAGCTTAGTAATATTTTTTTGGGCAAAATGCACTTTTGGTCCTCCAAGTTTGGGATTGATGTCTATTTGGTCCCTGAAGTTTCAAAAGATACATTTTAGTCCTCCAGGTTTGCAAAATGATTCTAAATGGTCCCTAGCTTAAGTTTAATCTAACGAAATGCTGACTCGGCCGTTATGTGGTGAAATGGATGAGATGACATGTCAATTTTATTTGATTACTTGGCATAAATAAATTGAATAGTTAATTAATTAAAAAGGCAACCCAATAAGTAACAGTTAAAATGATTTAAAATATGTTAAAATATTCCAAAATCTCAGCCCTCATTTCAAACAAACATGAAGAATTTTTTGCTTATTCAATTGAAATCTTCAAGAATTGTCATTGATAGATGATTGTGTGTTGGGAGTTTTGAAGGACTAAGTTTTGCCATTGTAGTTCTTCAAGGATTTTGAATGTTAACTATGTTTTGGATAGTTGTATAAGAGTCTGAATTCTTGTTGAGTCACGTGTTTGAATTGGCTTCACCGTCAAAGAATCACAATGAGAATAATGGATTAACTCCTTATTAAAGGGGAAACTGATTGAAATTTTAAAATGCCTTTTCTTATTATTATTTTTATTTTTTTTATCGTGAAATCCAAAGACTTCCAACTCTTTTCCTCTGCGACGGCCATTGGACTGCTAAAGGGCGATTGCGCTTTGACCGACGGCTGAGCTACAACAATAACAACGGCGGCACTGCAATGCGATGAAGTTTGTTCGCCTGAAGAGAAGGGGACGACTAGAGTTAGAGATGAAGACAACTTTTTAATATTCTAAACTATTTTAATAATTTTTATTTTAAAGGTTTACTTCTTTGTTATTAATTATTCAATTTATCTGCTGAGTAATCAGATAAAACCGACATGTCATCTCATCCACTTCACCACATAATAGTTCGGTCCATATTACATTAGGTGAAAGTTAAGTTAAGGACTACTTAGAATCATTTTGTAAACCAGGAGAACTGAGGACTAAAATGTATCTTTTGAAACTTTAGAATCAAATAGACATCAACCCCAAAACTTAAACCTTAAGACCAAAAGTTCATTTTGACCTTTTTTTTTTTTTTTTCGGCTTCGTTTTCATACGTTGTCAGCCTCTCGCTCGTGGTCGTGCCAGCGAACCTTGCTGTTGTTCAATTGCTTCTATTATTCGATCCTTACATAGTTTATTTCTATGCCCTTCGTTTGCTTGTATTTCTTACTGTTATTCGATGTCTTTGAAGGTTGATTCAACAATTGCTTGCGAACCTTGTAACGGAATCTTGTTGTCCTTCTTCACCAACGAGCTCCACAAGAATCCTAATTTCGTTCCTGTTTCTCGCATCCACGGTATTCTTCTTTTTTTTCTTCTCTTGATTCCGTATTGTCGTTCCCTGTTTTTCTTCATCTCTGTCCCATCGAAACCTTTTACATTTTGCGATACAACTGTTAGGTCTTTCTCCGTCCTTCTTTTATATGTACCGATTTGGTTTATTCTTTTTATCAAAGGTCAATATTATAAGCTATAGCACTGGTATTTCCATAATTTTGTGCTCATTATAGTTGAGGACGGATGCACCTTTTCTTTCTGGCTTTCAGCAAAGTTGTCAATCATGAAGCAAATTATGGTCAATGTAATTAATAACTCTGAAATAGATCAATTGATTAGTAACAACAGAGATTAAAAGAAGGTGTATCATGTATATTTCACATATTCACATAAATGTTAGGTGCCAGTTTTTTGGTATACGGGTGATTAAATGGAACATTCCAATCAACAGTAACATCTTGTTGTACATTAAGTTCATGAACATTTTTGTTTCTATTTCTTTTTTATATTAATATCAATTCAGAAGGAGAATGTATGTGATTAGCAGCGTTCATTTGTTGATTTGAATTGATAGTATCGTAATTCAATTTAAATTAAACATTATATGCAGACATTCCAAGATATTCATGTATTTCTTTGCAGTTTTTGTGAGAAGATGGTACTTTGCAATTTGGCCTCTAGTTCCCATAGGCCTTTTGTTCGGGTTGCTCTTATGCGTCACCTACAAGTAGAAAAGAAGTCCTAAAAATGATTTGGCTACGAGCTTGGTTTTCTATTCTGTTATATGCTGTGACATTGTTTGAAAAAACCAACAATTTCCTTTCCTAAGAAAATTTATTTGTCTTCTTAGATACCCAGCTAACATCACACTCTTGCGAGGAAACCATGAGAGCAGACAGCTTACTCAGGTTTGAATTCTGTTTAGTTTATTGAGGTCGTGATGCTATCTCTCTTATAAAGTAATATATTTGAAACCTCCATGTCTACAATGGAAAAGAAAGAAGCTGAATCTCTGGTTTTAAAACTCGTGCTTTTAATAGACTCCTAGATTTTCAATGATGTATGAGTTGGAGAATTTAGGCCTTTCTATGTTTCCCTTTCATCAATTTATTTTTCCCTCCTGAAAACAAACTTGAGAGAATGCCTTTTCACTAGTGCACAAGCATTTTGAAAGTCATTTTTGATAGCAAGGAACATGGTAGAATTTAAGCCTTCAACAAGCAATGTTTCCATCTCCTTCCAATATTCTTTTCTCTTCTGAAACAGAGTCTGAGAAAACACCCTAACAAAAGGTCACAAGTATTCTGAAAGTCCTTAAAATTAGTATATACTATGGTCGTCCTTGCATTTGCTTGTATTCTGCATACTCAGTGGCACCTCAATTCTATCCATATATCTGCCTTTTTTTTTTGAAGCATTGAAACACTCCTTTTGTGGTTTCTTTTTTCTATGTCCTTGTAAGTTTTTCATTCTTGCAAGCTCGGTTTCTTCAAAACAAAAGATAGTGAGTAAAATTGTGCATTAAAAACTTTTCTACTTGTGTATTTTTTCTATGACCGTGTCTAGATTAATGGAAACTTTGAATATGGCGGCAAAAACCTTCAATTCAAGTTCAACCCAGTGAGAGGATGAAAAACTTTTAGGGGATTCTTTTCACATTTGGAGGTCATTTTTGCAACTTGGTCTAAACGATCCTTTTCTACGGTGTTTCATAATGATATGGTCTTCCTTTCGCAATGCTAACTGGGATTGCATCTCACAAATGTGTTTATGAAGTCGTGGTGAAGCCTATTGTGAGGTATGTTTATTCCCTTTTTCGCCTGATCACGTCATTCATTAACTGTGCCTTTTATTATCAGTTACTGGCTAACATTAAGATATTGATATATTAAAGGAACTTCTTTTTTATTCCTTTTTTCTAGCTTGTTTACTTGCCTATGTGATGAGGATGGCTGAAGTGTTTCACTTTCCAATCTGTTTCTATTTTTTTTTTTCTAATTTTAAAATAGTGATTTGATGGTGATTACTTTCTCACCATTTTGTTATGGCTAAAAGAATAGTGATAGAACAACTTTGACCTTCTTATGCATTTTGAGTTTCCAAATAGCCTCATATGTTTATTTTTTTTACACACCTGTTTTAGGTAGCCTCTTGCTTTTTACAAAGAAAGAGTATCACATACTTGCTATGAGTTGTACATGGATAAAAGTTGGCTGCAAATTGAAAATCGAGTGTCAAATTTCTCGTCAATGTAAGAGATGCAATAATGCAGTTCTTAAAACTCGAGATGATGTTGAAGCAAATTTGTTAATGTTTGGGATAGTTCCAAGTTACACTCAATGGACAATGCATGGTGAAGAAAGTTTGTCTTATGCAATAGAACGAAATGGTAATGGATTTGAGGAAGAAGATGTTTTTGAAATACTAGAGGATCATTTTGGTGTTTTTAACTCCGACAATTGGACTGATAAAGGAGAATCAAACAAGCATGGTGATAATGAAGAAGCTTCTAAGTTTTATAGATTGTTGAATGATACAGAAAAGGAGGTTTATCCTGTGTGTAAGAGATATTCTAAGTTGTCTTTCATTATGAAGTTGTTTCATCTCAAGTGTCTTGGCAATTGGAGTAATAAGTCATTTACTTTACTACTTGAGTTGTTATTAAAAGATGTACTTCCAGATGACACTGATCTGCCTAATAATTACTATGAGGCAAGGAAGATCCTTCAAGATTTAGGGTTTAATTACTCAAAGATAGATGCATGCTCAAATAATTGCATACAATATTAGAAGGAAAATGTTAATGCTAATGTGTGTTCAGTTGGTGGAGAATCTAGGTGCAAGCTAGAGGAAACAAATAAAAAGAAGAAAGTTCCACCAAAGGGTTTGTGATATTTTCCTCTAACTCCAAGATTAAAAAGGTTATATATGTCGAGAAAGACTGCATCAAGTATGACATGGAATTTTAATGGAAGAGTAGACGATGTGATAAGGAAATAAGTGATGAACCAACTTAATCAATTACTATGGTGAAAAGTTAAATCCTTTCAAGCTTAACAAAGGCATCCTTTCAACCAAGAGGCACAATGAATCTAAAAATCTAGATTCATTCATCATATTTAATGCATTTTGTACCTATTTAATTCATGTATCTGTATTTATGATGGTTCATGTATGAATTTGAAAGGTTGGGGTTGAATCTAGACTACATAGATGAAGGGTTGTATCCTTTCATGGTGTCTTTTCAATTAGTATAAGTATGGATGTAATTTGTCATTTGAACAACAAGTTGAAGTTGAATTTGAATGAAATTTCGGATTGAGTTTAGTCTCTCTTAAGCTTTTATGCTTTCTTTGTGTTCTTGTGTTTAGAATGCATGCTTAGAACTTTCAATCTAGTCTGATCAATTAGATTGTGAAGAGTTCGAAATCTTGAAGTTAGGAACGAGTTCTCCTTTCTTCTTGATCTTTGATCATCCTTCCAAGTCAAATCTGTTTAACTTTCTTGGGGTTGTCTTATCATTTTGTTAATGGGGTTATTCTTATTATTGTTGTGAGGGTTCACCTAAAATAAGGGGAGTTCTCAAACATAATTGAGGTAGTTTCTTTTATCATTTGGTATCAGAGCTTTGGCTCTAAACAGATTATATCCTTACTTGTTTTTCCTTTCTATCTCATCTTTCTTTCTTCTTTGAATCATTACATCTTTTCCCATTTTTCATTTCTTGTGACTCTTCATCTTCTTATCTTTGCTTTGTACCTTTTACTTGCTGGAAAAAAAAAGAAGAGAAAAAAAAAATCTTTTTTATGTCCATTGCATCTTTCCAAACTTGTTTTTCTAACTTTGAGATTTTGTGACTTTTCACATTCTTGGCTATATTGATGTGTTCTTGCATGATTCTCATAAGAATACTACAAGTCTAAAGTTTGAGATTTTAGAAGTCTTCAAGAGTATTTCTACATCTCTTGAGTGAAAACACGAGTGACCTTTCATCTTCCAAGAGAGTAAAAACGTGAGGAATTGCTTGAGAGGTTCATTTCTTCTTTTCAACCATGTTTTGTCAAAGAAGAAGACGTCGTGAAACCTACAAAATTGATGCTGCATTTTGGAACGGTGTTTGAGATAATTTGGCCGAGCTACGTTAAGCCATGAATGATTATATTCAAATATGCAAAGAGATGGATTTACGAGACCAAGCCAAGGAGGCGCAAGCTGCACAATCCAATCAAAATGAAGGAGATTGTTTAGCACCTCAAGATGATGGTGACCAATACATTCAAAATGGGGGTGATCATCAAAATGAAGAAGAGGAAGGGACAAATGGCGAGATTAGTATAAAAGACAAGGGCATGGTTGACGTATGAGTTGAGAATGAGGTTGAGGTAAAATCTCAAGAGAAAAGTGAGGTGAATCGAGAGAGTGAGAAAATCGAGGAAAGTGTGAAAATCGAGAAAATTGAGAAAAGTGAGGTGAATCTAGAGAGTGAGAAAATCGAAGAAAGTGTCAAAAGTAAGAACATAGAGAAAAGAGAGGAAACTGTGAACAGTGAGGCGATTGAGAAAAAATAAGCGAATGTGAAAAAAAGTGTTTAAGTTAAAAAAAGTCATGAGCATGGGGTTTGTTTTCCAAGTGTTTTTGATGTATTAATCAAATCGTGTTAGATTATCAAGTTTGAAAATTTTGATCAACGACGAAGGGGAAGGAGTTCTTCACGAAGAAAATACACATTTGGTCCTGTAAGAGATTATTCTCTCAAACATGTTTCACAAGATCGAGATGATGACTACAAAGCTGCTTTATAAGGAGGGCATTTATATTCGAGGACGAATCTGCTCGAAGAAGGGGAGAATGATAAGGAAATAAGTTATGAACCAGCTTAATCAATTACTATGGTGAAAAGTTGCATCCTTTCAAGCTTAACAAAGGCATCCTTTCAAGCTTAACAAAGGCATCCTTTCAACCAAGAGGCACAATGAATCTAAAAAACTAGATTCATCCATCATATTTAATGCATTATGTACCTATTTAATTCATGTATCTGTATTTATGATGGTTCATGTATGGATTTGAAAGGTTGGGGTTGAATCTAGACTACATAGATGAAGGGTTGTATAATTTATGGTGTCTTTTCAATTAGTATAAATATGGATGTAATTTGTCATTTGAACAACAAGTTGAAGTTGAATTTGAATGAAATTTCAGATTGAGTTCAGTCTCTCTCAAGCTTTTATGCTTTCTTTGTGTTCTTGTGTTTAGAATGCATGCTTAGAACTTTCAATCTAGTCTGAACAATTAGATTGTGAAGAGTTCGAAATCTTGAAGTTAGGAACGAGTTCTCCTTTCTTCTTGATCTTTGATCATCATTCCAAGTCAAATCTGTTTAACTTTCTTGGGGTTGTCTTATCATTTTGTTAATGGGGTTATTCTTATTATTGTTGTGGGGGTTCACCTAAAATAAGGGGAGTTCTCAAACATAATTGAGGTAGTTCCTTTTATCATTTGGTATCAGAGCATCTTTGATTCCTTTATCACGATGGGGTTCTGTTAAGATACTCGGTCGAAGATTTGTATTAAACACAAAATGTCACAGTACAAACACCGATTCGAGATGGTGTCATCTCCTAAATCCCTCTCAACGAGAAAGGAAATTACAAAATACTTTCAGTATACCCTAATCCAACCCAAAATGACAATATTTATAATCCCACGCTAAACCGACATCCCAGCCACTAATCGACCGACTACAAAATAAAACTGATAATTTAAATAGTACGGCGATGGTGAATTTCCTTGTCTACCCCTTCGCACATAGGTATTGATGATTGATGGTCTAACAATACCGCGGAGAGTGCAAAACTCATATCTCGCCGATGGAGGTCCACATTCTTCTTCATTCGGTCCTGGGCCCGCAAATTATCCAAAATCAGATTATGTTCTAGTAGCTACTCGTACTGAATGGCATTGGTAGTCTTTTGGTCCCCGTAAAATAACAAAGTGGGAGGAAGACGTCCATACACGACCCTAAACAGAGTAGTGTTCAGCAAAGCATGATAGGAGGTATTGTACCAGTATTCAGCTTAGGACAGCCACTTCTCCTACTGTTTCGGTCGTTTATTGCAAAAACACAGCAAATACGACTCGACACACTTGTTTACTGCTTCTGTTTGGAGGTCTGCATTCATCTTCATTCGGTCTTGGGCCTTAAGCAACTGGGCCCGCAAATTATCCAAAATTAGATCATGTTCTAGTAGCTTCTCGTCCAGAGTGGCATTGGTAGTCTTTTCATCCTCGTAAAATAACAAAATGGGAGGAGGACGTCCATACACGACCCTAAACAGAGTAGTGTTCAGTGAAGCATGATAGGAGGTATTGTACCAGTATTCAGCCCAGGACAACCACTTCTCCCACTGTTTCGGTCGTTCTTTGCAAAAACACCGCAAATACGACTCGACACACTTGTTTACTACTTCTATTTGGTCGTCCGTCTGAGGATGATATGTCGTACTACGGCGGAGTTGCGTTCCTTGGAGACGAAACATTTCAGCCCATAAATGGCTAATGAATATTTTATAGCGATCTGACACAATTGATCGTGGGAAACCGTGAAGGCGTACAACTTCTTTCACAAACGTGGCCGCCACTCTTTTGGCACTGAACGGATGACTTAGGGAAATAAAATGAGCGTACTTGCTCAGTCGGTCAACTACCACCAAAATCGAATCATAACCCTGAGATCGCAGCAGACCCTCGATGAAATCCATGGCAATGTCTTCCCAAACCCTTTCTAGCATCGGTAAGGGCTGCAGTAATCCTGCCGGGGATAAGGTTAGGGTCTTGTTACGCTGATAAATTAGGTAGTATTCCACATATAGTGCTTGATCATTCCCTTCATACCGGACCAATAGAGTTCTGCAGTAATCCTTTTGTATGTTCGAAGAAAACCAGAATGTCCTCCCAACACAGAGTCATGGTATGAATGAACGATAGCTGGTAGTAATTTTGATTCACTAGACAATACTAACCTTCCTTTGTACAATAGAGTTCCTTGATGGATTGAGAATTTCGAATGTAGGGCAGGGTCAATAAATAAATCTCGAACAATCTCTTGGAGTTTCAGATCTTCTACTACTTCCTTTTTAGCCACTTGAACGTCTAAAATGGCTGGTGATGAGAGTGCTGCGAGGTGAACGGTGGGAGGCAGACGTGACAATGCGTCAGCAGCCTTGTTCTCCAATTTGGGTCGGTATTGTATTTCATAATTGTACCCCAGTAGTTTAGAAACCCATTTTTGTTATTCTGGTTGAATAACCGTTTGCTCCACCAGGAACCGTAATGCTTGTTGATCGATTCGAATAATAAAACGGTGGCCCAACAGATAAGGCCGCCAACGCTGGACTACTTTCACGATAGCCATGAGCTCTTGTTCATAAATGGGTTTAACCTGGGCCCGGGGTGATAAGGGCTTACTGAAGAAAGCAATGGGTCGTTGATTCTGACTGAGTACAGCCCCCAAACCAGCTTCAGAAGCGTCAGTCTCTACAATGAAAGGCTATGAAAAATCTGGTAGAGCAAGTACCAGCAACGTAACCATGGCTTGTTTCAAACTATCGAAAGCTTCTTGAGCAGCTTCTGTCCACTCGAAAGCGTCCCTTCGCGTTAGTTGAGTGAGAGGAAGAGCTTTAGTCCCATAATTCTCCACAAATCGCCGATAATAACCAGTGAGGCCTAGAAATCCTCGTAGCTCGCGTACATTAGAGGGTCTTGGCCACTGGATCATTACTCGAACCTTCTCTGGGTCTGCATCCACTCCATTAGCAGAGATCCAATGTCCTAGGTAATCGATCCTCTCTCGGGCAAACAAACACTTCTTCATATTGGCCTTTAAAGAGTTATCTCGCATAACATTTAAAACAACCCCCAGATGCTTCAAGTGGGTGTCTAAGTCAGGACTGTATATAAGAATGTCGTCAAAGAAAACTAATACGCACCTTCTGAGAAAAGGTCGGACAACCCGATTCATCAACGCCTGAAACGTTGAGGGGGCATTGGTTAAGCCAAATGACATTACCAAAAATTCATAATGCCCCTCATGCGTTCAAAAGGCTGTCTTGTGCACGTTGTCCTGATAAACACAAATTTGGTGATACCTCGAACATAAATCCAACTTCGAGAACACCCGTGCCCCATGCAATTCGTCTAGCAGTTCTTCAATGACAGGAATGGGAAACTTGTCGGATATGGTAGCTTCGTTGAGCGCCCCGTAATCTACACAAAATCGCCAGCTTCCATCCTTCTTCTTTACTAACAATACTGGACTAGAAAAGGGGATGGTGCTTGGTTTTATTATTCCCGCCATCATCATTTCTCTAATCATTCTCTCTATCTCTTCCTTTTGTGCATGGGTGTAACGGTACGATCGTACATTCATCGGTTGGTGTTCGTTATTAAGACATATCCGATGATCCACTTCTCTAGACGAGGGCAACTAGGTAGGCACTGCGAACACATCGTCATACTGTTCTAGCAGGAGATCAACCGATGACGGATTTGGGGATAGGGGAACTGCCCCTATCATTCTGGGTTCTCTGACAAGTGCAGTGATGGCTCTAAGTTCCACCAGGAATCCCTGGTTGTGCTTGTTCCAAGTCTTCCGTAATTGCTTCAAAGAGACTTCCGTTTTGGTTAATGTCGGGTCTCCCTTGATGATCACCTTTGATTCTCCAGTCCACCATAGTAATCTTGAGTGTTCTCAGCTATTGCATGCAAAGGCTCACATCAATACTGTCCAATTCGAGCGGCAGATAATCTTCAGCGACAATCAATTCATCCAGTGAAATGACGACCCCTTTGCAAATGCCTTTCCCCTTAACAGCGGTGCTCGTTCCCATTATAATCCCGTAGTTGAAAGTTTCTGATACAGGTAGCTTTAGTTCTTCAAGAAGTTTCTAAGAAACGAAATTGTGAGTAGCCCCATAGTCAATGAGAATCACCACCTTGCGATCCTAAATCTTGCCCTTAACCTTCAACGTATTCGGTGAGGAAAATCCCACCACAGTATTAAGAGACAATTCGGCCGTATCCATTTCCACGGATGAATCCTCCACTTCCTCGACCTAACACTCCTTCGTCTCTTTGCTCTCGACAGGTTCTTCTTTATCTTCTTGCTCGTCCGAAACGACCAGCACCTCCAGCTCCTTCCCTTTGCATTTATCTCCCACGAAGTATTTTTCATCACATCAGTAACACAACCCCTTCTCCCTTTGTGATTGCAGTTCAAAATCCATCAGGCGTTTGAGTGGAAACTCCTTCCGTTGATGGGAGGGGTTATTGGGCTGAGTAATAGTTTTAATTGGGCTGGGCTCAAGTAATTTAGGCACAAATGAAGGCCCAAGAGTATTAGTCATAGGGGTTTTCCATGTGTGTACTACGCCAGAACCAGCTTTAGTAGAAAGGGTCGTGTTCTTATCTTCGATCCTCTAGGCTGTCTTAATTATGGCCTCCAGGCCCACGGGCTCAAAACACATAACTTCAGTCTTAATTTCAGGCAAAAGGTCGTTTAAAAACGTACCTTCCAATACCTCGTCAGATAAATGAGGTAAGGGTGATGTCAGAGCTTCAAACCGCTCCCTATACTCCGACACCGACTTTATCTGCCTCACCGCGAGAAAACAAGCGCACAACGATCCTTCTTGGGAAGGCCTGAAATGTTCCAGAATCCTATACTTCAAATCCCTCCATCCGGTGAAAGGTTGCCTTCCTTCTGCCTATCAATACCATTGGAGCACCGCTCCAGTAAAACTCACCGCTGTCACTATTATCTTCTCTTGGTCTGTCAGTTGATGGATATCGAAATATCGTTCTGTCCTGAAGAGCCAATCGTCCGATTGGTCCCCATCAAACGCCAACATCTCTACTTTCTTAAATTTGTGTCTTTCATGAAATTGCTCCTCGCCTCTGTGTTCCTTTCGGCTGGACGTAGCACTCTCATCCTCAGGTAACTTACGCTTTTGCCCAGACTCTTTCTCGGTCGTCAGTCCTCCTCGGTAACCACCGTGAAGGAGATTGGCTAACACCTCCTGGTTTTCCATAGTCAGCTGTCGCTGGTCTTCCACGCTGTTAAATAACTTTTCCATGCTACGATTCAGTTCGGCTACAGACTTCTGAATCTCGGGTAGCTTGTCTTTCATTCCTTCCATGCTTTTCTTAGATTCACCTATTCGCTCGTCCAGTTGCCTTTGTGCCATTCTCCGTGTCTTTCCTAGGATGACCACTCTAATACCAAGTTGTTAAGATACTCAGTCAAAGATTTGTATTAAACACAAAATGTCACAGTACAAACACCGATTCGAGATGGTGCCGTCTCTTAAATCCCTCTCAACGAGAAAGGAAATTACAAAATACTTTCAACATACCCTAATGCAGCCCAAAATGACAATATTTATAATCCCACGCTAAACCGACTTACGAAACTGACATCCCAACCATTAATCGACCGACTACAAAATAAAACTGATAATTTAAATATTACAACGATGGTGAATTTTCCTGTCTACCCCTTTGCACATAGGTATTGATGATTGGTGGTCTAACAGGTTCTTAGGCATCCTGCTGATACGATTGCTTGCTTGGAAAACACCTGATGAATCATATAAGTTTATTTGCTTTAGAGCCTTGAACTGTTCGACTTGGATTGGCTAGTAATGGATTTAATCCATTTGGAAATGTGTCTCTCTTATAGCGTATGACCTGTCATTCTTATTCCATATAATTTGCCACCATGGATGTGTATGAAAGAGCTTTATTTCATGCTATCATTACTTATTTTTTAGTCCAAAGGTCCTGGTAATGATATTGACATCTTTTTACAACTGTTAGTTGATGAGCTGAAGTTTTTATGGGATGTAGAGGTTGAAACTTATGATGCTTTATTGTTGCGACATAATTTAGATGTCATGCATATCAAAAGAAGTGTTTGTGAAAATGTTATTGGTACACTATTAGGGAAGGACTAAAGATAATTTGAAGTCTCATCTAGATCTTCAAGAAATTGATATAAGAAAGGAATTGCATGTACTGTAAGAAGAAAGCAAAGTGTATTTACCAACTCCATGTTGCACTTTATCATTAGATGAGAAAAATGCATTTTATGAGTACTTGAAGACATTGAAAGTTCTGGATGGATTCTCCTTTATTGTTGGAAGGTGTGTCAATCTAAAAGGAACATACTTGCTCTTAAAAGTCATGACTATCATATTATTATGCAATATTTACTTCCATATGCAAATTGGTTGACGAAAAAGGAAGTCCGAGATGTATTGAATAATTTGAGCAATTTTTTTTTTTTTAAGATTTGGTACTCAAAAGTGGTTAAAATGGATGATCTAAATATTACTGAACCTAAAATTATAAAAATTCTTTGTAAAATGGAAATGATGTTTGCTTCATCATTTTTTGATATAATGGTGCATTTATAAATCCATTTACCAAATGAGGTTAGAATTGGTGGATCAATTCAATATTGATGGATGTACCCATTTGAGCTCGTGCTGAAGGTTCTATAGTTGAAGGTTTCATCGACAATGAATATGTGATGTTTTGCACCAGATATTTCATACCATCGAAACAAAGTTCAATCATAACAGAAGAAATGAAAGTAATGATCATAGTTCTTATGAAGGAATTCTTATGAAAGAATATCTATTTTTAAACCAGTAGGTCTTTTTCTATGCGACCAAATAAACAATCAAGAAGGTTAACAGTAGACGAGTGGAGACAAGTCCATCTTTATGTTTTAAATGTAGGATCTAGAGGCAACACTAGAGGTGGGTGAATAAGGTTGACTATCATTTTTTAAACTAATTTTTATCTAAAAAGTACGCTTTATCAAATTTAAATATTACACACAAAATACTTCTAAATTAAATCTAATTTAAACTTAATAGCAATTTAGGCAATTAAAATAGCAAGATAAATTCTAAAGAATGCAATCTACAGTATTTGATAATTTAACTATGAAAATTAAAATGTCGAAAATAAAGAGAGAGAGATGAAAAGAAAACATTGAGAATTATTGTGGTTCAACAAATTGCCTACTCCACTCTCCAAGACTCCTTAGGTATTTCACTATGTGGTCCTCTTGCGGGTGAGAACCAAACCGACACACGACCCTCTTTTTCCTAGGCTAAAGAGAAATCCAAGATCATTTTCACTAGTTCAGGATCAAACCAGTTTCTTTTTCTCACAACTCAAGGTGTATCCACACCTTAATACTGTAGGTGTTAATATTAAACATGCAGAAGCAATTTAGGATCTTATGCATTTAATTCCATCAATATGATTCAAGAAGTCATGCTGTCCATAAACTGAAAAACAGAGTCTAGATGCACCTACCTCTTGTAGCTCCCAATTCGTGCAATCCTTGAGTTGTTTCTTCACACCAATGGATCTTGGACCACCACTTGGATCTTCTCTACTATCTTCAGGACTTGGAATAGATTGTGAGATCCTTAATTGATAGAAATTGGAGGAAAAAGGCTTGTGGGTTCAAGTATTTTGAGAGTTTGAACTATTGATGTTCTAGAGAGATTTTCACAGCATTTCAGGTTGTAAAAACTCATAATTTTCCATCAGCTCATCCTATATATATATAGAGGAATATCATGCATTCAAAATGCACAAAAAAACAGCCAGCAAGTTGGAATTGATTTGAGTCATGAAGGAGGTGTAATAAGAAGGATTAATCTTGGTGATTAGTCACTAAGCACCACCCCCTAAATTTGCAAATTTTTAAATTTAATTAAATTAAAAATTTACAATTTTAAATTGAAAATTTTGAATTCAAAATTCATTCTTATTTTCAATTTTCACATTTTAAATACTTTAATTAAATATAATTCTTAATTATATTTAAATTAAAAAACAAATAAATAATAATTTAATATCTAATATTAAATTAATATTTTCCATCCAATCCTGAGTTTTCTCTAAACGAAATTTGTCGAACGTGAATCCCTATTCACGTATTTAATATTTAAATCATATTTAAATACATCCAACTCTCAATTTTCGTTTAATTTCAAATTAAACCAATATGTCGTATATAATCGACATTTATACCCTTTTTCGAATTTGAATGTTTCAAACATTCCTATCATATTGTTCCAGGTTTTATTCCTATATGAGATAGTAAAGGGACCTAATGGACTTATAGATCATGGGCTCCAACGATCCGAGAATAATTGGCCAAACTCATTGACCTAGTTATTCAACATTCGTTAACTACTGAGGCACTCCACTATAGTTTGTAGTTGCACTCCCCTCAATGTAGATATATTTATGTCCACTCGATATAACCATGATTAGTAAGTCGACCATTCACAGGTTGTCCATAACTAGAGTTGGGTCAAATGTTCGTTTTACCCCTATAACTAAATCTTGTTTCTTAAGTTCCATTAATCCTCTAATAAACAATTGGTTCGTGATACAACCACTGAACCAAGTCTGACGGGGCCGAAGTTTTCGAGGATTCGAGATGTCAAATAAATTTATAATTCCACGGCACAACAACTATTTTTGTAGAAATAGTGGCCGGGGTCGAACGCAGGGAGCAATCGAATTAATTAAATTAACTTAAGATTTTTCAATTAGTAACCCGAGGGGGTTGGCATGGAAGAGAACTTGAGGATGAAAAGTAAAAATAACTAGAAATTAAATTACTAAATTTTAAATAAATAGAAAATAGAAGAAATGACTGGCTAATCTTACCTCGGGATCGCGCACTTGGTTGTCCGAATTCAGTTTGGCAATTCCAAATCATAGACTCTCGTATTTAACAAATTATTGGTTAATTGTCTAACTACCCACTGGAAAAGCCAGCGGGATTAATGATCCCAGTTACTTCTAACTCGACCAATGCATCGAGACCAGAACTTAATTAAGAATCTAATTAATGACTTCTCACTAATTAGATTTTAATCGCATTAAGGACAATGGATTGTTAGATAGAATGCAAAAACTAGGAAAAGCCTAAATTCATACGATTCTAAGCCTTAACTCCTAAATCTATCATGCAATTTTGACCAATAGGGATAAAACGCCTTTTAATCAAGATTAACAATAGATTTATTCGCTACCAATTCTAGCAAAGCAATTGATAAGAACACAATAGGTCGTCAATCCAAAGATTCAAATCAATTGGAATTAAGAACACAATTAAACAATAATACACTGAAATCATAGATACAAGGTCTCAAAGGAATGTCAAACTTACATTCGGAGTCCCCAACTACGACGATCCACACTTAGCCGGACATTGCAATGCTCCATCTAAGCGTCGGGGCTCGATTAGCCATTCCTATATCTAAAAACTAATGTAATCTAACGAAAATACACTGGAAACTGGAAAAATACAGAGAAAGACGAGGTGCTGCGGCGAAAATCGGACTTAAAACGGACATGGAAAAGACTTAAAATGCGAAAAGGTTCCTTTTATAAAACGTGACAGCGTCGAGACACCGTGGCCAGTGTCTCGACGCTGACGCTGATTCGGGTCGCCTTGAATTTCCGTAGCGTCGAGACGCTATACTTTTAATTACCAAAAATGCCCTTCTTGATCCCGAGAACAACAATTTGTCCTATACATCAATAAGACTCAAAATTAGTCAATTTTCACAAATAATAGCATTGAGATAAGCAAAATTTACAGAAATAATTAGCACCAATTTGGTGCTATCAAAGTCCCTCTTGGGCCAATGAGAGGGTGGGGCCCCTTGTTGAAGACTTGAAGTCAATACTTAAGGAAACAACCTTCTTACTAACCCTAATACGAGTAGTGGTGAATTCCATCTTGCGAGACTATGTCCCCAACTATCTATTCAGTCTCATCCCCAGAATGGTAGGCTTATTGATTCGGCGAATTCGGGCCACTCTCACCCATGCAAATCAAAGGACAATCCTAAATAAACAGGAATTCATAGTTAGCTTAGGATTAAGATCAAGTTACCTAGGTCATCATATGAGATAGTCAGTTTCATCAGTAAACTGCGTTATAAAGCGAAAGTAACTTATCTCGTGGTCTGGTCTCTATATAAACTCATTGCATAGAACGCCCTCATGTTGGGTTTTATGCCATAAAACTCGTAGATAGTAAATGTAACAGTTGACCGAACATAAATAAAATATTATTTGATGTTTTTTCAATAAAGAGTTATTGTCTATATTATGTATATCTTGCCTAAATAACCCTAATCCAATAAACTAAACATCCTAGGTTGTGGGATGAGTCTTGAACTGTATGTGGAGACATACGGAGATCACTGTTCAAGAGGCAGCCTGAAGGGTCTATAGTATAGAGACATCCCAAGCTTTTGCTTGGTTTTATTGTGGTTTTAATGTCTAATTATGTTAATTTCAACAATTATGTCCCAAAGGAGCTTTGTCATTAATTTTGGAGAAAACGATGGAATTTTGGCCCAAATAATGAAGATGTGGGTCAAAGGAAGAATTCAAGGACTTAAAAGTGAAGAACAAAAGCAAAAAAATCTGGTGAGAAAGGCCCAATACCAGCCCAAAAGCCGAAAAGAGGAAATCCAAACCGGAGAGCGGCGTCGAGACGCTGAGACGACTTGGACAACACGAATACTACGTCACGACGTCCAGACGTTGTGACGTCAGTGCCTCGACGCTAGGCCGACTGGAACACTATTTAAAGGGAGGCCTCAGTTTTCAATCATCAAGCAATCATTTGGAGCGTTTTCCAAAGGCTCCTATAGCCTCTTAGAGGGAGGGATTGAGAGAAATGTTATAGAGATTTTTGTGAGCATTTTTGGGTTGATTCAGGCTTGTGACGGGGCTCCAATCGAGGCTTTCCTACGGCAGATCAAGGCGTAAGCAAGGGTTCGACGTTGGGATAAGTTCTATACCCTTTATCTTGTTCATATTACTGTTTATACATGTATATGCTGGAAGTTTTGATTGTTCATATGACGATGTATAGCTAATATCCCGACATTTGGGTCTTGAATAAGAATATATAATTAAAAGATATTTTGACTACTATTGTTGTGTCCAATTACTAATTATTTGATTGAGTGGTCGTAATGCTTTATAAATTTTGACCAAATTTATATGGATTTGTTACTTAGTGGAAACTTGACGGAGAGAAACTAAGTTAGAACATAGCTCAATTGACTAGAGTTAACTACTCGTAGTGACAGCGAGGGTAGTTGGTTAGGCTTAGAGATCTAAGATGAATCAGGACTTAAGACTTAATCCAATTAATAGCGCTAAGGACACTTAGGTTATTAATCTGAGTTAACGATAATTAGGGGAAACCGATAGGAGATCCTATGTTAATAAGTAGATTCTAGATCTATAATTAGTGTGCATAATAATAAGTAGTCAAATATCTAGTAGATTATATATTGGATTTCAAGACCTGAACTCTCATTTTATCTGTTTTCCCTCAGTGTGTTGCACAGCAGCTTGATCATTTATTGCTTTAAATATTTCGTTTGTCTTGATCTGTCTTTCTTTGCGCTGGATTACCTTGATAATGTGCATTCTTGATCATTTTAGTGTTTAGAACCTTTTCTTGCCTAAGTCACGCTACTCCCTGTGGAATACGATATTCGATTTACTTACTGTCTTATATTACTTGTGATCCGTGCACTTGCGGACGTCGTCAACAATTCCTGACAGATTTGGAAGTAGTTCCAAATATGGACTTGCCCATTACATTATACTGTGATAACAGTGGGGTTGTAGCCAACTCCAAAGAAACTCGCATCCACAAACGAGGAAAGCACATAGAGAGGAAGTATCACGGAAGATTGTGCAATGAGGAGATGTGATCGTCACTAAGATCGCTTCGAAGCACAACATATCTGATCCATTTACGAAGGCTCTCTCGGCTAAAGTGTTCGAGGGTCATCTAGAGAGTCTAGGTCTGCGAGAAATGTATATTGTATAATCTAGGGCAAGTGGGAGATGTGTAATGGGTATAAGGATGCCCTAGTTTATTGTATTTGTATATTTACCTTTTATGTAATGTATAGTATACATTTTCCATTTTCAACTTTAGATTATTAATTGTATATACAACATCCCACTAACTAGAGTTTTAGTTCAAGTGAGAGTTTGTAAACTCGTAGATAATAAATGTAACATTTGACCGAACATTAATAAAATGACATTGATGTATTATTCAATAAATTATTACTGTTAGTATTATGTTTGTTTTGCCTAAATAACCCTAATCCAATAAACTAACATCCTAGGTTGTTTGTATGAGACTTGAACTGTATATGGAGTCATACGGGGATCACTATTCAAGGTACAACCTAAAGGGTCTATAGTATAGGGATAAGACTGGGTACCTTATCCTGGTGACACTATGGATACGACCCACTTTGTATTTGATACAAACACAATGATCCAGCACGTTCGTGTAGGAGACATGCGAGTGAGGGTATCCTATTCAATGAGTTTGCATAAGACCGGACCGCGAAATAGTAACCGCTAGCTGTAACACCGTTAACTAGTTAGGTTTCTATTTCACTGGGATGACCTAGGCAACTTAGTTTGGGTTATGGAATCCTATTCACGAGGGATTGTCCTTTGATATGTATGGGGGAGAGTGGCCTGCACGCCGACTCAATAAGCCTACCATTTTGGGGACAAGATCGATTGGGGAGCTGGGAACATAATCATACAAGATGGAATTCACTCCTTCCTGACTCTAGGGTAAGTAGATGAGTGTTCCCTTAAGTGGTGTCTCCGGGTCTTGAACAAAGGGCTCTACCCTTTCAATGGCATGAGAGAGATTTTTGTTTGTTGGTTGTGTAGGATTGGAATTCTCGAATTCCGTTAGCGGATGCAAATTGGGACCAATTCGTAGTTAATTTTATTTCTACCAAAATACCAATACATTAACAAAGATTCAGAAACCTTCCTTGATCTATTTATTAAGGTTAAACATAAAACCTTAGATCTAATCTAAAGGGGAGAAGCATACATACCGTCGTTGTTGTCTCTGAAATATCAGGAACGCCTTTCTTGATTTCATAGGGACCAAGCGTCAACAGTTGGGACACCACCAATTGATCTTCCCCGCTATGACTCTGAGATTAGGAACTTAGTTGTGGGACTACCTAATCTTCAATGGGAAAAACTCTAGAGAGAAAATTCTCCCTTTGTGTTCTTGAGTTGAGAGAATATGAGAGGGAGACTAGAATGAGACATGAGGGCTAGGATTCTCATAACCTTTCCTTTTATAGGTGAGGAAACCCTAATGTGAGGTTAGGAAAAAATCTTTACTGTTAGATCAAAATCAATCAATTAATTAATTAATTAAATGTTAATTAATTTATCATATAAATTAATTAACCTCATGGACATTTAAATCTTATTTTAATGTAATTCTCTCACATAATATATATTCTTAATTAAACTTAATTAAATCACATTTAATTAATTCAATTAAACTAATCAATTAATTAATTCAAATAATTAATTAATTTTATAATTAATTAAATATCACGCATATTTAATTAATTACACATTAGAAACATATTCTAATAATTCCCTCATATACTATAGTTTAATTAAATCTCATTTCATTTAAACTAAATTGAATAATTAATTAATTCATCTTCTAATTAAATATCATTATATTTAATTAGCCATATATTTGAACTCTTTCAAATATATCATTCTCCCAATATAATAAAGTTTAATCTCAAATTAGACGTTATATTTTAATGCATCACTTTACATTATATATTAATTGTACCTCATACAATTAACTTCATTCCCAATATGAATTTGGACTTATTCAAATTCTCTCAAGATATAATTGTTCCTAATTACTCTTTACGAGCTAGCTAGCATGGGGACCTAATGGACCTACATATCAGAAGCTCCAATGATATGAGGTTAACTGACTAAACTCATTAGTCGAGTTAACCAATATTCGTTAACTGCGGGTCATTCCACTAAAGATCCACAGTTACACTCTTATCACTGTAGAACATTTCTATGTCCATGGATATAGACTTATACCGGTAAGTCAACCCTTCACGAGTGTCTGTAACCATAGCTAAGTCAAATTATCATTTTACCCCTGTGTTACATTTGTCTCCTTAAGTACCAGCGCTCCTCTAATGAACAACCTGTTTATGGTCCAACCATTTAACAGAAAGTCTCTCCCATGCCAGTGAGAGGGTGGGATCCCTTTGTTCAAGTCCTGGAGTCACCACTTAAGGGAACACTCGTCTACTTGTCTCTTAGAAGTGGGAAGGAGTGAATTCCTTCTTGTGTTGTCATGTCTCCAGCCTCCCACTCGGTCTTGTCCCCACAAAGGAAGGCTTATTGAGTTGGCGTACAGGTCACTCTCACCCATGCTAATCACAGGACAATCCCTCATGAGAAGGAGTTCATGACACACTCAGGATTAAGATTGAGTTTCCTAGGAAGTGATTGGATTCTAACCTAGTAGATGCCCATGAGTAGGGATGCCGAGGTCCTTCTTAGATGACTGGATTCTAACCTTTAGTTAGACATCAAACCCGAGTGTTTGTAGAGATTTTCACCTTATTCCCACTTGTAAAGGAGAGTTGAGTGTCGAGCGAACTCTAGAAGGATTAGATAAAAGAAAAAACCTTAGTTTTAGATACTGCACCTTATTTCCAACACTTGTTACTTTTTATTTATTTGTATTCTTTATTCTTTATTTCAATGGAAAGTTGTTCATTTGCATTATATTCCATCATGCGTAGCTAAATTCCATTGTGGGGTTTGATATAGTGAATTCCCTTAGTTTAAAATAGCTTGAAAGTGTTTATTTGCTTAAGTTCTATTCATTGCATGTCACTATTTATTGAATATCATTCTGAATCTTGCTGGGTTTAAATTTATCACTTAGACTTTGCATGCTATGTGAGTTTGATCTCGAAAGGGACGAACAATACCGATTTTCATAAAGGTGATATAGGAGAAATGACTCGAAAGAGTGTATTCAGTGTTATAGGGCGAGGCTGCCTAAGGCACTCTATAACAACTATAGGGTTATAGATTGCATTTGTGAACTATCTATGTCGGATTCGAGTCACAGAAATGTGCATAACGGTACTCGCTTAGCCTTCTAACGGTTCTTGGGAGCAAGGCCAAATAGAAGTTAAATCTGACCCAATGCATGAATAGACTTAGGTTTAATAAGCAATGATTAGAGTTATTTTACCTTAGGGTTGAAACCATATTGAACACCTCGCTTATTTATCATTGCTTTTCTTTATTTGTTATTTTGTTTATTTTCCAAAAATCATCATCAACTATTTCTTTGGTTACCTTATTCTAAGCAATCTATGAACAGTTTATTCTTCAAATCTATGTTTCCAATTTAGTCCTCGTGGGATCGATACCCTTGGAATACTTCTAAGGTTTTTATTACTGCATATTATAGTGTATACTTGCACTAGGTTGGTTGAATTTATCTTGATCTTTATTTACCATCTTTTCTAACCTCCATCATTCGGTCGCACACGCATCAGCTAGCCAGGATATAGACTCGGACCTTTTCATTGGCCTTTGTCCAGTGGTCATATGCATCTCTAACAGATTGAGATGCAGTACAAACAAGGATTGGAGGACATTCCTCCGTCAAGACAAACCGCAGATCATCAATAACCAGAACCGTGTTCAGTTTAGATTTCTACGTTGCGTAGTTTTCGTCGGTTAACTTATCGTTTTTAAGCCGTTGTAATATAGAGGAAGACATGCTGAAAATATAAACACTTGATTGTGTTAGTTATCTTTTGCCTTAACCATTTTAAATAATCCAATCAAGTTTAGCAAAACTATTTAATCAATGTAACCCTAATAAACTTTTGATATAATTTTGCAACAATACTTCAGAGGTTTAAAGCAACAACCACCGAAGGGTGATCAGCTACTCTTCCACTGAATTGAGACTTATCTCAGCCAATTTCTAATACCAGAACATCTCATATTCCTATAGTTATTAGCTACCGTTTGTTCGGTCAAGCAGTGATTAACTTTTTAACTCGTTCTTGTAAGTGTGACCATCCCATTTTCAGATCCCAGAGCTATGCACCAACAGGCTACCGTTAAGAAAGACAACTGTTGGTGATTAACCTAAGTGACCCTATCCAGTTCTGGAGTTCGGTGTTCCGAAACCTATGATCAGGCCTTCCGAAGGGATGGTCATTTCCAAGGCAACACGCAGGCGGATCATAGGAATCTCACGGTGCAACCTAGGGTTGGAGACCGTAGGATACGTTGACACGCGTCCTTCTCCCACTTACTATGAACACTTTTTCCATTCACCTTGGTATTGATCCATGCTAAATATTCTCCGGAGGCCACTCCCAGAGGGACACGAAACCGAGCATGGATCTCACGGTGTGAACACAAGGGATGTGAGAGTAAAAACTCGATATGAATATCTCGTTTTTATTACTTTTCCTCCCATAGAAGTGTCCTATTACATTTTAGGGTTTATTTTTTACTTAGATAGAATTCGACTAATAAAATTTACCTAAGTCTAGGTGATATGTCCGTTAGAAAAGCATGCTCTTAAAATTGAAAAAAAGAGTTTAGATGTACCAACCTCTTGTAGCTCAAAATTGAAGCAATCCGTGGGTTGTTTTTTTTATCACAAACACGTTGTGGACCACCGCTAGAGTTTTTCCTGCTATTCTCCAGCCTTAGAACGGCTTGTGGGAACCGAATTTGTGATGGATTTTAGAGAGAAAGAGTGATTTGAGAGAGTTTGAGTCTTGGTTTGGAGAGCAAGAATTTTGGTAGCATTTCATGGAATTTTTCTTGTAAATTTCCCACCTCTTAATCTCTTAATCTCTCATTTAAAGAGGAAATCATGCAAACCAAGATCATCACAAGAAGACACCAAATCATGGATGATTTTGGTGGGGATTAAGGTGTCTTATGAAGGCTAATTGCATGGGATTACTCACAATGCACCACCTCTAAAAATTCCCTAATTTTTTACTTTCAAAATTCAATTTTAAATAAAATTCATTCTATTAATTAATTATAAATTATTTAATGTAATATCAAATACCAAATTAAATAATCGCACCAATCCCGATCTCTCTCAAAACCGATTGTTTCAATATGAATCCTCATTCATATATAAAATTCAAATCGAATTACGTATCATATACGTATTTGCAATATTTAAATCATATTTAAATATTTCTACTCTCTCTATTAATAGGTTACGTCAATCATATTTAAATATTTCTACTCTCTCTATTAATAGGTTACGTCAATCATATTGCATATAATTAACGTTAACTCCCTAAACTGAATTTGAACGATTCAAACTCTTCCATCACACTGTTATAAGGTTAGTCCGATATGAGCTAGCAGGGGGACCTAATGGACCTACAGATCATGAGCTCCAACGATCCAAGATTAACCTGCTAAACTATTTAACCTAGTTAACCAACATTCGTTAACTGTCAAGACACTCCACTATAGCCCAGCAGCTACACTCTCCTCACTGTAAATATATTTTTATCTACTCGATATAACCATGATTAGTAAGTCAATCCTTCACAGATTGTTCGTAATTACAACTGGGTCAAAATTATCGTTTTATCCCTGTAGTTACATCTTGTTCCTTAAGTCCCACATATCCTCTAATGGTTTGTGGTTCAACCATCAAACCGAGTCCCTCTTGGGCGAATGAGAGGGTGGGGCCTCTTATTTAAGACCTGGATTTAACACTTAAGGGAACAACCTCTCTACTATCCCTAAAACGGGTAAGAGTGAGTTCTTTCTTACAGGACTATGTCTGTAATGCCCCATGTTTTAATATTATCTAACCTAGTTACATTACTAAACTCCTATTCAAACTAACCGAGAGCTCCGAAAATTTCGGCAGCAAAACAGCATACATAGGACGAAACCAAAATTTTCTAATCACCTGTTAAACACAAAGTAACACTTCTATATTATTTTGTTCTACCCCACAACTCCACAGATCAACTTCATAACTCGTATCTTCAACCAACAATAGATTCAAATTCGTCTAGTGCAAACATGTTCTTAACTTTCTAGAAACGGTTCAACTTTATTAATCATTAACATATTTACAACCTAGCGGAATCATGAAAATCTACACAAGATGACAACTAAAAAACTAATCCAACCTATATGCAAGATAAAGATTCAACCTATCAACAACCAAGTAAGAACTAATCTATCCAACGGAAATATAAACAAATAAATGGACCCCTGTGGTCATCACTCGTGAACCTCCTCATCTACATCATCGGGCACATAAACTCATCACCTGCATAATCTGAAAATGTTGGGGGGAAGAAAGGGGAGGGGTATCAGTACAACCACAGTACTGGTAAGTAGCTCACACCCGGTGAGCCACCAAACAACAAACAACCACAACAACATGCTATCCACACACATTGATCGAGTGTCAGTATGCTTAACAAATTAATGCAAATCTGTCGTAGAATTTTATCAATCCAAGTATGAATTGACAAAATCAAGTAATACCTAGTGAGTCTAGGGTCGAATCCACAGGGAAAGGTTATTTGCAAAGCTTTTAATAGTTTTTACTGATCTAAACTAAAAAACATGAGATATTATACAAAAGAATAAATAACAGAGTTGGTGAGTTTGAAAAATAAACTGTGCAGAAAGTAAAACATGCGACAAGAGTATAAAAAGAAGTGTTAAGGAGAATGGTATCAAGGCTGTCGCGGTCGCAACCTCATGCGTTTATAAGAACCTTGTAGAGCATACCATGACTAATTGATCCATTAATGCCTAAGTGAGAAAAGATCACAAGTTTCCCTTCCGGTACTCCTTCTGCGTTTGGCATAAAACTATCAACTGGTTGTTTGGCTAGTTTATGCGTGAGGTTTAGTTTTCTAAAAACTTACAAGGGACTGCGTTAGTCTTAACGAAATCTAAGCTCATGCATGCATTATCTTTTAGCGGTAGTGTTTTAATGCTACCAAGACTACATGTCATACGCTAACTTGTTCTACTTAGAGATGTCCGCATGCATTACCTGTCAGGGATTTAGCATACTGCTACCGCATTCGACTGGCCAATCGGGAGTTAGCAATGAAAATAGTATCGCAACTAAGTAGAAGGCAATTAATGTTTCATTAAATCAAAGTATGCGCTTACAAAATATACTTATCACCGCATGGGTGTTTGCGCTAAGCCTTGAAGAAGAAAATTAGCCCATGCGAGCAAAACAATACATCATGCAATAATACATTGCCAACGCAAGTCTACTCTTAATCACAACTCTCTGTGATTTCTCTTTCTCCTTGATCTTCGTCTCTTCCTCTCGTCCTTCAATCTTGTATATTATTCTCCCCCCCCCCCTCTTTTCCTTGAGCAGATGGCTTCTATTTATAGGTGAAGGAAACTAACTTCTCCAAGTAACTTGCTTCAGTTATCTTCAACCAACTTGCAACTTTTCAGCCCACTTGCACCTTTTCAGCCTTCTTGCGTCAGTTGTGTCAGCTTTGTCCTTTCATCCATCTTATCTGTCTCTTGATCTTCTTGGGATGTGTGCCTGCGCTGAGAGAAACTTGGACAACAAACAACTGAATTAGTTGCGTTAGCGACCTTTTCTTATAATTTCTCGCTGCATTCATGAATATAGTCTTCGGCATAAAATCATTGCATTTTCCTTTCTTATTGCGCTGAAGTAATGCATCATTGTATCTTTTGACCTTGTTTTAGCTTAAGTTTAAAGGACAAATAACTTGCTTTTTGCAAGTTATCAAACCCCCAAACTTAAACTATTGCTTGTCCCCAAGCAATGCCTATTATCAACTCTGCGAGGGTTACTTAGCTCTTCAATGCCTATGATCCTAACATCCTCCTTTCTCTTTTTCTTGCGTGCTTTACTAATCAGGATTATCTTTTGCCAAATTTTCTTCATTGCTTAAGGAAAATTTCTTGATCTTAGATTCTACCTTGCGTTAACTCAGCCAATCTTCTCCTGCATGTCCTGGGCGCATAAAAATTTTTATTCTTATTATTATTATTTATATATATATATATATATATATATATTTAGAAGGCAATTGACATCAAAACGCATGCTTTCATTTTGGCTTACCCACATTGGTGATGAAAGGTATCCAACTACGGGCATTACATTTTTTTACTGTCCTATGCTCTCATGGGATGCGTTTGCGTCTTCGCGCAGTGTCAAACTATGGGTGTCATAAATGCCCCTGGCTACAAACACGTCGCATTCCAGAGGAACGCATGCGTTATTTTATGCGCTGACTAACGCACTCCCCCAAACTTAAATTGGACAATGTCCCTATTGTCCCCCAAACATACGCTGGAGCGCAAGAACTTAAGGAGATCAAGGCTGAGTTGCGGCAAGTCGAAAATGTGAAGGGATTTTCCTTAAGGTCTGAGGAAATGAAGACAAAGGTTAAACCAATTTAACTATTGCGGGCAAGAAAATTAAGAATGTCAGTTGCATGGATTTAAAGCAAAAGAGCTAATGCAGAGAATTTGTTAGATAAAGACATTATATTAAGGCAGAAAGAAAATTGCGATGAGATAGAACGTCAAGTTATATTGATATAATGCGGTACAAAATTATAAAAACAAGGCGCATATATCTAAAGTAAACAAAAGAAAGTAAGAGAAAAATAGAGAAGTGTTTTCTATTCCTGCGGTGGCAGTGGAGGAGGTGGTCTTGGATCCCTCGGCGGATCCCTCGGCGCAGGCAGAGGCATGGAACTACGTACTTGTGATGGGCCTGCATTATTGGGTCTTTGTTGCGCAGTTGGCCGCACGAACAGATTTGGCGTGACTAGCAGCCGGCCAAAAGACTCCGTCCATCGCAACAAGAAGAGGATCAAGGAGTTCACACGTGTGGACAGCTCTTCTTGTTGCTTGCCAGTAGCTCTTGCTGCTGGCACATCCGCACTTGCTGCAAGCGCAGGTGCTCTGCGACTTCTTGAATCATTTGCCGCAGTTCTGAGAATATAAGTGATGTATCCACATCAAGTTGTGGATCAGCCACAACATTGCTTGTGTTCGCAGAAGGGTTGGCTTGCGGCGTGGCGCTTGGCGCAGGAACTTCTTCATTGCGAGGAGGGCTTGGCAATGAGGCTTCAAAAATCTCCTCTGAACGCAATTCTTCGTTGTGCTGCGGAGGAGGTGTTTGTTGGACAGTTGGTGGTGGCGGCGGTGGTGGTGGAGGCGGAGGCGGCGTCGGTGGCAAGGATGCTTGAGGCTGGGCGCAGACAGTGTTTTCCTGCGCTGATACAGTTGATTGAGGGATCCTTGCGGCTGGCGGTGGGTTTCGTCCCGCAGTTTGCTTGCGCCTCTTCTTCTTTTGTGTCTCAGGCGCAGGGGCTTGTCCGGTTGATTGGGATGCGGGACTGGTTGCTGACTTCCCTCTTGCAGACGCATGCTGTGGGTGCGCGTTATGTGCTTCCACCATTGACTGTCAAAATCTTTCCGCATGGGGCGGATTTCTTTGTCTGCGGCGGGCTGAAGACCTGATGCGAGACAGAGTCTTGTGACGAGGCCCGGGCAAAACATTGCGCGCTTGGGTTTTGCAGCAGTCTGGCGCAATGTGTCGACAAGGATTTTCCCGAAGTCTAGTGGGGTCCCCTTCATGATGCAGTATACGAGGACCACCCTTTGAAGGCTCAATGTGGCATCATGCGTTGTGGGCATGATGCGATTCTTCACTCAGTGCATCCAGCAAGTAGCCTCAAAGTCCAGTAGTTGCGATTTTAGGGTCCTCGCAGCTCCATGGTCGTCCCACTTTGCCCCAGGTCTTGCCACCGCAAGTAGCACTGCGTTCAGGAAATCGTCGTCGAGGCAGTTGAGTAGCGCATTCCCCTCTGCGTCATGAATGTCTCGCAACTCGTACACGTTGTTGATGCACGCAGAGGAGAATGCGACTGTGTGGCCTCGCACCAAAACTTCGTCGACTTCTTCTTGCCATTGCGCTCGGTAGAAATCGTGGACTAACGCAGGGGCGTAGGTGTGAGGGTTTTCGCAGACCGTTTCCCATTTGCGTTGGGAAATCTGATCTGTCATCGTCTGCGGGAGGGTGTACCTGAATCCCCTCTCTTCTTGGAACTTGCCCTTGTGCTCGCCGACTTTTTCTTTCTCTACGCCCACTTTTTCTTTGCCCTTTCCTTTGGTTGCGGTGGACACCCTTTTTCTTTTCGTGCTTTGGCCTACCGCAGGGCTCTCAGATGGTTCTTGGATGACTACCCCTGTGGGCTAGATGTTGCGGCGATGGATTAGGGGAAGCTCATCCTCATAATCAGTGGACTCGGAGTCCAATGCTGCCGCAATGATGGCTAGATTGGTTGCGGCAACTTTTGCGGCGATTTGGTCTTGTGCTGTCTTGCTGGCGCATTCTTTCTCTCTGGCCGCTTCTTCATCTGCTTCGGCCTTGCGCGCAGTTTCTTGTGCAGCAGCCTTTTCTTGCTCTTCTCTTTGGCGAATTGCGTCGCCTTCTTCGCCCAATTCCCCTAACAGGGAGTCCCATGCGGCGACCTCCCGCTCAGAAAACTGCAGAAAGGTGGGGTTTGCGGAGGTTGATTGTGGGAGAGGGTTGGAAACGTTCATGGGAGTGGAGGAAGAGGATGGGGGCGGTGTTTGAGGCCAAGGAGGCTGAGGAGTCGGGAGGAAGGAGAAGGGGTAAAGATGGGAAAAGGGAAGAAAATGGGGTGAGGTTTCGTGGGGTGAGGGTGTTTTATGCTGGATGAAGCTGCACCGGCTGGATTCTGAAGGTAGAGGTATCTAATGGTGATATATCAAGTACCTCAGTGACGTTTGCATCGGTGGTGGATGGTGCGATGGTGGGCTGAGTTTCTGTGTTGTCGATAGGTTGTTCTCCGTCGATGACTTCCGGTTCGTCTTCCTCCATGCGGTCATTGTTTTGCTGGTTGTCATCGTCTTCGTCAGAGGAGATGATGACATCCCTATGAGGTCCTTCCACCTCCGGTGAAGATGGAGGTGCATCGTCAGCGTAACCGGCGACGGAGGGGTTTTGTGAGTCGGACATGGTGGTTCTCGGAGAAAATAGGGAGAAGCTTCACGAGAGAGAGAAAATTTGGGTTTTGTACGAAAATGATGAAAAAGATGAAAAGGTGAAAGAGAAAATGCATCCCTTTTATAGCTATCGCAAGGACACCCTTTCGCATCCCACGAGGTGGGTAGGCATGATTATCATGGGGGAATGTGGGCGTTTGCCTCGTTTACTGTGCAATAGCAAGGAGTAGTGCGGCTCATTAAATGTGAAATGATTGTGGCTGCACCTCCAATGCGAGTAATGTGCAGATGAATTGGGACATGCGATAGGGTTGCAACAAAATTCTAACGCAACAAATCTAATATGAGTAGAGCATGCGATGAGGCTCTAACCTACCAAAATATTAACGCAACAAAATAAAACATGCGGAAAGGAAGAAAATAATTACAACTTCTGACATGTTTGTGCTCTTGCTTTGCGTTAGGTCCTGACGCGGCTGAGAGCACTTTTTCTTCTGGACCTATCTCTGTCTTGCTACTTTATGGTGGATCTTCTAGAAGAATAATTTCAACTACTGATGACATGCAAAAATGTCATCATTTTTCTATTAATTATAGCTAGTTTTATGCTTGAATTGTGTTCTTTAATGCTATTTTCTGTTTAAATTTCAGAAAACCGAGTCAAAGAAGAAAAATCAGAATTTTGAGAGATTTTAGATGATTTTGGAGGCTTTTGGAGCAATTTGAAGAATTACATTGAAGACCCAAATCCAAAAAGCCAAGAAGAATGAGTTAGAAGCCCAAATTCATGAATTTCAAGTTTTAAATTATCAAGTTGGGTCAAGAAAAGTGCCCAAAATCCATTGCATGAAGTATTTGGGCCAAAAGAAAGTTGGAGGCCCAAAAATGGAGTCAAAATCGGGCCATTATTGAAGATTCAGGGCCTAGCATCGAGACGCTAAGCCTGGAGCGTCCCGACGCTAGGCAGCCGCGTGGAGAGTTCTGGAATCGCGATAGCGTCGCGACGCTGTCTAGGTAGCGTCGCGACGCTGCGACGTCTTGGAGCCCAAGAAAAGATGACGTCAGAGCGTCGCGACGCTGTGACGTAGCGTCTCGACGCTACGCCTGCTGGGAGCCTATAAAAGGGGCCATTTGCATCCAAGTTTGGTGTGCCAATTGGTGGGTTTTCACCCCATTCTAGAATCCACACTAAAATTGGGGATTTTTGGGAGAGTTTTGGAGCTTTGTTGAAGATCTTTGGAGCTCGGGATCGATGGAGGTCGGCGCGGGATCGAGGAGATCGACACTTTTATGAGCATTTCTCTTCCCTTTTCCTTTTTGTTTTAGTTTCTAGAATTGTTGTGATTAGGAATTATTGAATTTTAGTGATTATGAGTAGTAAATTCCTAAATTCTATGAGATTGATTTAGATGTTGAACCTTTGCTGAATTAATGAATTTATTTGGTTTAATTGTCATTATTGTTCATTTATGCATTTTGTCCGTAATGCTTTTAATCAACTGATCACTGATTAAATGAATCGTTACTAAGTGGAGACTCGACGGAGAGAAGCTTAGACTAGAACTGAATGCATGACTAACGATTATTTACCCGAGTGACACGGGATAAAATAAATAACGTTAGAGGTTGTACTGAAGGGTCGTAATGCCATGCTAAGTAAATAAAGATGAGACTGAAAGGAGATTCTTTATTGAAAGGTATGAGATAGGAGGAGACCGACAGGAGAGTCCTTGTCATTAGGCTTCTAGACTTATGAATCAAATGATTGATTAATCCAAGTTAGTTAATTGATTGTGCATTAAAGATCCAATTGTCGAAATCAACCACTCTAGAATTATCCCACCAAATTGTGTCTCCATTTATCTTTTGCTTTCTAGATTAGCTTTTTGTATTCTTGTTGGCATTAGATTTTGTTCTCTAAATAAAGCTAAGCAAGAGTATTCGTGGTAATTAATTGAATAAATCCAATCCCTGTGGAGACGATACTCTATACTCAAAATCACTATATTACTTGTGACGACCCGTACGCTTGCGGTGAGCAACAACTACCTCGTCAAAGGTCCCATCAATGTATGACTTTATTCTTTGTCCGTTGATCTTAAGAATTCTCTTTCCGTCAGTAGAATGTAGGTCCACAGCCCCATATGGATATATCTTGTGGATAGTGTATGGGCCCGACCATCTAGATTTCAGCTTACCTGGAAAAAGACGTAAGCGAGAGTTTAATAATAATACCTTCATACCTTCTTTAAGATCCTTCTTACATATTCTTCTATGATGCCATTGTTTTTGTTTTTCTCTGTTTATCTTGGCATTCTCATATGCGCTTCTTCTAAATTCTTCTAATTCTGCCAGCTGGCGCAATCGTTCCAATCCTGCCGCATCTGGATCAAAGTTGAGATGCTTTAGTGCCCAATGCGCTCTGTGCTCCAACTCTAAAGGCAAATGGCAGGTCTTTCCAAACACTAACGCATAAGGAGACATCCCTATGAGTGTTCTGAAAGCCATGCGATATGCCCATAACCCATCATCCAGATGTTGCGCCCAATCCTTCCTGCTTGTGCTGACCACTTTCTCGAGAATTCTCTTTATTTCCCTATTCGATACCTCGGCCTGTCCATTGCTTTGAGGGTGATAAGCTGTTGCGATATGATGTTTGACATTGTATTTTTGCAACAGCTTAGTCATGACCTTATTCACGAAATGGGTCCCTTCATCACTGATAAGTCTTCGTGGCACACCAAACCTTGTAAAAATATTCTTCTCAAGGAACTTTGCCACGGTAGACGCATCATTCTTAACGCAAGCGATTGCCTCCACCCATTTAGTGACGTAGTCAACTGCGAGGAGGATATATTGGTATCCTTGCGATGATGGAAAAGGGTCCCATAAAATCGATTCCCCAGACAACAAACGGCTCAATTTCTATTATATAGTTCTACGGCATCTCGTTCCTTGCGCTGATATTACCAGTGCGTTGGCACTTGTCGCATCTATCTGCATATTTCTTTGCGTCCTGGAACAAGGTTGGCCACCAATAGCCACTCTGCAATACCTTCGCCGCAGTGCGTTGGCCTCCAAAGTGTCCTCCATATGGAGCTTCATGACATGCTCCCAAAATTTTCAACGCATCTCCTATTTGTCTGGTCTGGTCCTCTGCGATAGAGATAAGGGTCATCCCATAAATAAAATTTAAGTTCATGAAAAAATTTCTTACAATGTTGCGCCGAGTATTCTTCAAGTAAGACCTCTGCAACGAGATAGTTTGCGATGTCTGCAAACCATGGTTCTTCTTCTTCAATCATCAGCAGCTTCTCATCAGGGAATTCCTCTACGATAGGGATATCTGACGCATCTACCTCTTCAGGATTTTCTAATCGCGATAAATGATCTGCGACCAAGTTCTCACTCCCCTTTTTGTCCTTGATTTCTAAATCAAATTCTTGCAGCAATAGGATCCACCTAATCAACATTGGTTTCGCATCTTTTTTTGTGATCAGGTATTTTATTGCCGCATGATCTGTGTAGACAGTGACTTTAGAGCCAATCAAATCAGCACGGAATTTATCAAAAGCATAAACAACCGCTAATAATTCCTTCTTGGTTGTTGTGTAATTAATTTGTGCTTCATTCAATGTCCTGCTGGCATAATAAATAGGGTGCAGAATCTTTTCCTTTTTCTGTGCCATAACTGCTCCAACTGCCACGTCACTCGCATCACACATCAGGACAAATGGTTCCTTCCAATCAGGAGTTGCGAGAATGGGTGCAGTGACTAGCGCATGCTTCAGATTTTTGAATGCCTGGATGCATTCCTCTGAAAATTCAAATCTTCTATTTGTTTCCAATAATGCGCATAGTGGCTTTGTAATATGCGAGAAGTTCCTGATGAATCTGCGGTAGAAACCTGCGTGGCCCAAGAAACTTCGAATTCCTTTTACAGAGGTAGGTGGTGGCAACTTTTCAATAATATCAATTTTCGCCTTATCGACTTCAATACCTGCGCGTGATATGCGATGGCCTAGGACGATGTCTTCTTCAACCATAAAATGACATTTCTCCCAATTCAGCACTAAGTTAGTCTCCTCGCATCGCTATAATACTTGTTCCAGCTGCGTTAGACAGTCTGCGAAAGACTTTCCATATACTGAGAAGTCGTCCATAAAAACTTCCACTAATTTCTAGCAATTCTGAAAAGATGGCCATCATACATCTCTGGAATGTCCCTAGCGCATTGCATAGCCCAAAAGGCATTCTTCTGAACGCAAAGGTTCCATATGGGCAGGTGAAGGTTGTCTTTTCTTGGTCCTCTGGCGCAATGGATATTTGGTTATATCCTGAGTACCCGTCAAGGAAACAGTAATATGCCTATCCCGCAAGTCGATCCAACATTTGATCAATGAATGGAAGAGGGAAATGATCCTTCTTCGTGATTGCGTTGAGCTTGCGGTAATCCATGCATATCCGCCACCGAGTAGTGGTGCGTGATGGGATCAATTCATTGTTTGCGTTGGCTACCACTGTCATTTCTCCTTTCTTACGTACGCATTGCACCGGGCTCACCCATCTACTGTCTGCAATGGGGTAAATCACACCTGCGTCGAGCCATTTGAGAATCTACTTTTGCACAACCTCCATCATTGCAGGGTTTAATCTTCTTTGTCGCTCAATAAATTCATTGGATTCGTCCAGCAATCGAATTTTATGCATGCAATACGAGGGGCTAATTCCCTTAATATCTACGAGACTCCATCCAATGGTCTTCTTGTGCTTTGCGAGGACCTGCATTAAAAGGTGTTCTTGCGGTTGATCAAGCTTTGATGAAATGATAACTGGCAGGGATTCTTCTTTTCCTAAAAACTTATACTTCAAATGCGTTGGGAGTGGCTTGAGCTCTAGCGCAGGTGGTTGCGCTATGGAAGGTAAGTTGGGAATTCTTTCTTTAAGATCTAGTGCATGAATTATTTCTGTGGTTTGCGCCAAGATGCAGTTATCCTCAACTGGTTCTTCCTTTGCCTCCTCTCTTACAGTGTTGAACGCATTTGACTGTAGTACTTCCAGTGGGGAACATACATCAATGCGTGCTACCATGTCGCATTCCTTGTTGTCATCTGGGTATTTTAATGAGGTGAGAACATTAAAAACCACTTTTTGGTCATTCATGCGCATGGTCAGCTCTCCTTTTTGCACGTCAATCAATCTTTGGCCGGTTGCAAGGAACGGTCTTCCCAAAATAATGGGAACTTCTCGGTCAGCTTCGTAATCAAGTATGATAAAATCTGCAGGAAAAATAAATTTGTCAACTTTTACCAAAACGTCTTCAATTTTTCCTTCGGGGTGGACCACAAATCTGTCTGCCAATTGAAGCGTGACAGTGGTTGGTCTTGCTTGTCCAACCCCTAGACGCTTGTAAACTGATAATGACATTAAATTTATGCTTGCGCCTAGGTCACATAACGCTCTGCCAACATTGATTCCTCCTATCGAACAGGGAATCGTGAAGCTTCCAGGGTCTTTCAGTTTAGGTGGGAACTTATTGGCAAGTATTGCGCTACATTCACTTGTCAACGCAACAGTCTCAAATTCTTTCCATGGTCGTTTATTCGTCAGAATGTCTTTCAAGAACTTTGCATAGCTAGGCATTTTTTCCAATGCCTCCACAAGTGGAATGTTGATGTGCAGCTCTCGCAAGACATTTAAAAATTTCTGTCGTAGATTTTTATCAATCCAAGTAAAAATTGACAAAATCAAGTAATACCTAGTGAGTCTAGGGTCGAATCCACAGGGAAAGGTTATTTGCAAAGCTTTTAATAGTTTTTACTGATCTAAACTAAAAAACGTGAGATATTATATAAAAGAATAAATAAGAGAGTTGGTGAGTTTGAAAAATAAACTGTGCAGAAAGTAAAACATGCGACAAGAATATAAAAAGAAGTGTTAAGGAGAATGGTATCAAGTCTGTCGCAGTCGCAACCTCATGCGTTTATAAGAACCTTGTAGCGCATACCATGACTAATTGATCCATTAATGCCTAAGTGAGAAAAGATCACAAGTTTCCTTTCCAGTACTCCTTCTGCGTTTGGCATAAAACTATCAACTGGTTGTTTGGCTAGTTTATGCGTGAGGTTTAGTTCTCTAAAAACTTACAAGGGATTGCGTTAGTCTTAACGAAATCTAAGCTCATGCATGCACTATCTTTTAGCGGTAGTGTTTTAATGCTACCAAGACTACATGTCATACGCTAACTTGTTCTACTTAGACATGTCCGCATGCATTACCTGTCAGGGATTTAGCATACTGCTACCGCATCCGGCTGGCCAAGCGGGAGTTAGCAATGAAAATAGCATCGCAACTAAGTAGAAGGCAATTAATGTTTCATTGAATCAAAGTATGCGCTTACAAAATATACTTATCACCACATGGGTGCTTGCGCTAAGCCTTGAAGAAGAAAATTAGCTCATGCGAGCAAAACAATACATCATGCAATAATACATTGCCAACGCAAGTCTACTCTTAATCACAGCTCTCTGTGATTTCTCTTTCTCTTTGATCTTCGTCTCTTCCTCTCGTCCTTCAATCTTGTATATTATTCCCCCCCCCCCCCCCTTTTCCTTGAGCAGATGGCTTCTATTTATAGGTGAAGGAAACTAACTTTTCCAAGTAACTTGCTTCAGTTATCTTCAACCAACTTACAACTTTTCAGCCCACTTGCACCTTTTTCAGCCTTCTTACGTCAGTTGTGTCAGCTTTGTCCTTTCATCCATCTTATCTGTCTATTGATCTTCTTGGGATGTGTGCCTGCGCTGAGAGAAACTTTGAAAACAAACAACTGAATTAGCTGCGTTAGTGCCCTTTTCTTATAATTTCTCGTCGCATTCATGAATATAGCCTACTGCATAAAATCATTGCATTTTCCTTTCTTATTGCGCTGAAGTAACACATCATTGTATCTTTTGGCCTTGTTTTAGCTTAAGTTTAAAGGACAAATAACTTGCTTTTTGCAAGTTATCACACATCATGCTTGTAAAGCGATAAACAATCCAACATGCTCTTAAACACGAAAACAATGACAACACATGCTTCATGCAAAATGGGACGACAACATGAATCCACGCATCATGCTATGCACCCCCACATGGTTTCCGCGCCATGCCTGCACACTCACACGTGATTTTCGCGTCACGCTCCGCACTCACAACCCACATGTGATTTCCGCGTCATGCTCCGCACACACACCCAACACATGATTTACGTGTCATGCTCCGCCTCTCCCCAATGACCACACACTATGCAGACACGACTCTTATGCAGCATAGTTATCATGCAACAATACCTCATGCTCATGAATTAAACAAGCAGCATGCTTATGAATCAACAGAAAAATATGCTTAAGAATCTAACAAAGCATCATGCCTATTCACATAGCGAGCTACATACATAATAGACACAACACATAATAACAAAGCAAGTAAAGTAAACGACATGCTCAAACAAACAAACAAGCCCAACCAGATAGAAACTACTTACTCTAGCTTAAAAGCACTTCTAAACCAAATTATCGCTTGCTGGAAAATTTAGAATGTGCTCTAAACAGATCTACAGGCACAAAAGAAACCTTCTAAAGGTTAGGGAAATAGCCTAACAACATTTCCAACACCTAACATCAATTAAAAGGAACCTAAGGTGCTGAAAACTTACCGAACAGGGGCAGGAACGTTGCTGGAAATTACCAAGCAGCACTGGAATACCTTATACAAGTGTTGTCCCGAGCCCGAATTGAGTTTAAAACTGAAACTAAAGAATGCCCAATGATTAAAGGATATTCTAAAGCTAGCTTATATGAATTCTAAAGGTTTAAGGGCGTCAGAGCTTACCGATCAGTACCCAAATGATCCCGAATGCTTGCTGCTTGAAGGCCAAAAGAGTTCGAAATCACTAATTCGAACCTCCTAGCTTATGGGTATCCAATTTCAAGGTTGTTCGGGCTATGGGTATTCATCCATCACCAAATTCGAGTCCAAAAGCTTGTTGTTCAGTGCCGAAAGGACCTTAAACCTGTAATTTTAAGTCGATAATGAAAGGGTCAAGGTTCACAACGCATTCAATGACCAAAACTTCATAGGCACGAGCTGAAGTTTGAAGAAAACAGGTGGGCAGTCACTTACCAGCCTAATCGTGATCAAAACACGAGGGAGGGAGGAAAAGATCGACTTCTTCCTAACGAGCCACACGAATCAACTACGAGGGTTCCTGTGGGTTCAATGTTGCAGCCGCAAACGAGAAAGAGGGAGAGGAACCGAACATCTACCCCACGGTCTGGCCGAAAATCAAGAGGAAGAAAGGAATTATGCCCACCATTCGCTTAAATCAAACGAAGAAAATGAGAAGATGAACCTTACCGCACGAGAAACGGAGGAGAGTGGGTCTCCATGCAGCTGGCTGACGGCATGAAGAGAGGGAGACGAAGTCGCCGGCGTCCTGCTGCTTGCCAAACGTCACCACGCAGAGAGAGAGATCGGAGAATGAGGCGACGAGATTGAAGGTTGGCGCACCGGAGCTGCTGGCGAACAAGAAACCATACGGGGGGGCAGTGGCGGATCCAGAAATTTTGTTCAGAGGGGGCTTCACTTAAAAATTTGTAAAAGTAATTTACAAGTAAAACAATTCCAAGATTTTCATAAATGAAACTGAACTATTAATTTAATTCATTGCAATTCTTCCCTATAAATTTTCGTATCATAAGATTAATTTTAAGAAAAAAAAAGAAACAAAATTTAAAAATATTTTTATCCATTTCCGTTTATTTTGATAAAAAAAATACTTAAAGAAGAAATTAAAACAAAAATTGTAATATTATTTATTTGTTAGGTTATATTACAAGTTTAATCTTGAAACTTTTAGGTTTGTGTCTAATGGATCCTTAAACATTCAAAATTTGCAACTATAGGTTATTGGGCTTTAAAAATATCAAGTAGGTTTCTAAACTATCAATCTTTTGTCATATAAGTCTCTAACATATTCAACAATTTTTAAAATTAACAAACTTATTAGACATAAAATTGAATTAAGTGTCTAATAGAACATTATACTTTCATTTTTATGTTCAATAAGTTCATGAATTTTACAAAAGTTTCATATAAGTCAATGACCTATTAGACACAAAAATTAGAAATTCATAAATTTATCATACATAAAATCGAAAGTTTAAAGATTTATTAGACATTATTTAAAATTCATTGACCTATTAGACATAAAATTGAAAATTTATAAACCTATTTGACAATAACTAAGTTTATGGACCAAATTTGTAATTTAACCAATTTGTTATATTTCATATTTGTAACTTTTTTAAACAAAATATAGTCTACCATTTAAATTTATGAAAAATAAAAGTTTTTTTTTTAATTATAAAAGTTCATTTTTAAAATAGGTTTGATATATATTTTTTAACTATTAAATAATCACGTTTTAACCTTGTTGAATAGTAAGTGAGAAAAAAAAATAAAAATTAAACTAATTGCATAAACACAGATTTGGCCAGTTAAATAGTAATGAGAGAAAGACTAAAAAAATTAAACAAATTGCACGGAATTGAACCTGAGACCGCACGGACTGTGAGGGGGGGCTTAGTACGCTTGCACCAACGAAGCCAACCGGCAAATTTGGCTTCATGAGTGGAAATAAGTATTGAAATATATAACACATAACAGTTCAGGGGGGGCTCGAGCCCCCCCTGGGCCCGTGGTAAATCCGCCGCTGCGGGGGGGTCGACGACTACAAGGAAAAGAGAGAGGGAAAAATGAGGGTTTACTTCAATCCTTTTCCTTTTCTTTTTTTTTTTTCTATTATCTTAAGGTAACTTCCAAAGCCCACTATGTAGAAAAAACGCACGATACATTCCCCACTAATCTTGAAACCACTCAACATCAACACACGAGAAGGAGGGGACAATATAATATCCCATTTGGATTTAAAATATCAACTAAAGGTTAAACTTAAATTTCCAATTTTTTCCAAACTAGAATTTAAACCTGATTAATCCAAAATGACATAATTTTTAAACGCGGGGCGTTACAGACTCCCCACCTTTAAAAACTTTCGTCCTCGAAAGTTGCCGCCTAGCCACTTTAGATGATTGACCATGATCTCAACTTTTTTTTTCCCAAGGTACTTCTTTCAAGCGACTTTCTTCTCATCAAGCCACTTTTCGCTACAATGCCAAGGTTTTGAATTAAGGCACATGAAGGATCATTGATGAACATCCGTAACAATGACTCCTGAATCAAGATCTCGAACCTACACCACTTGTAGTCAAGCTCGCCTACCGATAACTCGACAAGGGTGCAAGAAGAACTTAAATGGTTTGGCAAAATCATAACTAAGCTCCAATCTTGCATGACTTACAGGAACCTTATTTTCACCGTTGCTACTTGAAGGAAAATAAGTCGCCAATGATAGCTTAATCTCTGGGGCTTGACACCTTCACATCCTACCTTCAATGGAAACTTATATCCTTGTCCCAATCCTGGGGGTAGCCTCACTAGCCATCTTTGCTAACCTTGATCCCGCTTTGTTGGTCATATGAAGCTCATCATTACCAACTAGGCACCGCTAAGGTTGGACCAACAGCTGATAGCGAGCATAGCTAGCTAGTTTTCCCTAATTAATTTAGCTAGACTTTTATAATTTATTGGCCAAAATGATGTGTTTTTGTGTTGTATTTGTAGGAAATAAATATTGGAGCTAATTGCGTGTTCGGGACATGAATAAGGGCTAAATATCGAAAAAGGATCAAGTTGGAAGAAGTCAAATTCAGCCCAGCCGAGAGCAAAAAAAAAAAAAAAAAAAAAAGTCACAGCGTCATGACGCTCTCGGTTGAAATTTCCAAATTCGCGGTATCGCGACACTATCCCGAATTTTTTCCCTATATATATTTTGCGATTAGGTCTAATTTGGGTGATCTTTTTGGTGACTTTGGAGCCGTAAAACAGAGAGAAAAAATGGTTGTTGAAGCTGAACAAGTGGAGAAAAAGCGGGAATCAAACCATTGCTCGTGGGGATCGTAACGGGGACGTGCGGTCGCGGCCTACTTAGCATTTAATTCTCTTTACCCTTTACTTTTGTAGTTTTTATGGCATGTTTAGACTTTTGCTATATTGTAACGCGGGTTATGTATAGCTAAGTGTAATTCTTAGGGATTGATGTAGCCGTTGGGCGCTTTATGGATTGATTTTTATGGATTGTTGTTATTGATTCATTTATGCATAATGTATGTTTAATGCTTTCAATTTACCGGCCATGAATTGAATGTTGTTTGTGCTTAAATCTAACTCGGGAGAGAGGATTTAGCTTAGAACTCATTATTGATAACTAGGATTTAGCTCGAAATCGGGAGATAATAGTTAATTCTAGAAATCGTTAAAAATGTTAGCCTTAATGCCTTGCATGTATAATGAATTTAGATAGGGATATCGGGTTCATTGTATGTGGAAGAATCATGTATGCTCGGGAGAGATATTTGTGATTTTAGTTTCCCAAGATTTATGAATCATAGCATGTCATTAATCCATGAATTAATCCATAATCCCAATTGATGAAATCAAATTCCTAAGACCGTTGTCATCAATAGATTGTCACTTTTCGTATTGTTTTGTGTTAGAATTGCATTCTTTATCACTAAGATTTGTTCCCTAAATAAAATTGGGCAAGAGTATTTCTGGTAATTAAAATTGATTAGAAATCCAATCCAGAGGACGACATTCGGATATCACATTCACTATATTATTACTTGACCCGTGCGCTTGCGGGTAGGAAAATTCCACATCAAGTTTTTGGCGTCGTTGCCGGGGATTGGCATATTTAGTCAATTTAATATCGTAGAAAAATTGTCTGGTCTTAGTTTAGGGTGTTTTTTATTTTTTGTTATTTTGTTATTTTTGTTTTTAAGTAGATTGCATTTTTTTCCCTTTATTTTTCGTTTCCATATTTAGATTTTTCCATATTTGTTTGAATTTTTCCATACATAGCATTTTTCTTTTTAGTTTTTCCTTTTTAGATTAGTTTTTTTTCCTTATTTGTTTTTGCCATGTTTGATTTTGCATTCCTTATTTGTTTATTCTTTCCTTTTGTAGATTATATTTTCCTTATTTAGATTTAGTATTTCCTTTTCTAATTTCTTTCCTAATTTAGTTTCTTTCCTTTTCTTTTATTTTCCTTTTTAGGTTAGTTTTGTTGGTGTATGCGAAAGGTTAGGGAGTTGGCCTTAGATCCCTTTGACCCAGAGATCGAAAGAACTTTTAATAAACTTCGAAGGGAAAACCAAGCAAATCATATCCAGATGGCCAATCCTAACCCCGAGGAGCCTAAGCCTATTCGGGACTACTTTCAGCCGGTCTTCCAGGAGCAACAGTCGGGAATAGTCTATGCCCCGATCAATGCAAATAATTTTGAGCTGAAAACGGGTCTTATTCAAATGGCTCGAGTCTGTGCATACAGAGGATCACCCACCGAGGATCCAAACTCCCACCTGAAATCCTTCCTAGACATCTGTGGGACGGTAAAATTAAATGACGTTTCTGAAGATGTCATTCGCTTACGTTTGTTTCCTTTTTCGTTGCAGGACAAAGCGAGGGATTGGTTGCAATCGATTCCACCTGGGAGCATTACTACTTGGGATGCTTTGGTCTAGGCGTTTTTAAAGAAATTCTTCCCTCCTGCTAAGACGGTCAAGCTGAGGACCGAGATTGGGACGTTCCAGCAGCAGTTTGATGAGCAACTGTTCGAGGCTTGGGAGCGATTCAAAGGGTTGCTGAGGAAGTGCCCTCAGCATGGTCATCCCGACTGGCTTCAGGTTCAATTATTTTATAATGGCTTAACTCCTAGTACAAAAACTATTGTCGATGCAGTGCAGGTGGGACTCTGTTGTCCAAAACTGTTGAGAACGCTAGGACTTTGCTAGAGGAAATGGCCACCAATAGCTATTAGTGGTCATCTGAGCGGTCGGGACCGAAAAAGATTGTTGTTGGAGTGTTCGAGATTGACAACGTAAGTGCATTTCAGGCCCAGATGTCTTCCCTTGCTAATGCATTTTTAAAGTTTTCAGGTACAGGGAGTGCTCAATCGATCGAGTCTGCAGCTGCCCTTGCATCCCAAACTCAGGAGGAGAATCTCGAGCAGGTTCGGTATGTCTCTAATTTTAATTCTAGGGGGTACAATAATAATTCTACACCCACACATTATCACCCTAGTAATAGAAATCATGAAAATTTTTCCTATGCTAATAACAAGAATGTGTTGAATCCTCCTGGCTTCACTCCTAAGCAAGAAAGTAAACAGTCTTTAGAGGATCTTGTTGGAGCTTTTATTGCAGAATCAAGTAACATGTCAAATAAGCTTGAGGAGGCCGTGATTGCCATAAACACTACTGTCAATGGTCATTCTGCAGCTATAAAAACATAAAGACTCAGCTGGGACAACTGGTAAGTGTTGTCAACACTATGAACAAAGGTAAAGCCCCAGCTGAACAGGAGAAATCTTCATTGGAGTACTGCAAAGCCATTATGGTGCATCACGAGGAGGAGACTCAAGTAGCTGAGGAGGAGGAGACTACTGAAACTAAGGAACTCACTGGAGAAGTTGAGGAGGGCACCACCTCAAACGAAGCTGAAAAGCTTATACCTGAGCCCTCTATTCCTTCTCCTACTGCTTTAGTTCCTAAGTCAAAGAATAGGAAAAAGAAAAATTCTAAGGCTCAGTTTAATAAGTTTTCTGATGCTTTTACAGGTTTGACTGTTAATATTCCTTTTGCAGATGCACTAGAGTAGATGCCTCATTATAAGAAGTTCATGAAGGAATGACTCAACAAAAAGAAGAAGGAAAAGCAGATGGAGACTGTATACCTCGCATCGACATGCAGTGCTCGTGTCCAACAGAACGTACCAGAGAAATTGTTTGATCTAGGGAGTTTTACTATTCCTTGTAGTTTTGGTACTTATTCATGTAGAGCATTATGTGATTTAGGGGCTAGCATAAATATCATTCCATTATCATTGTGCAAAAAGCTAAATATAGGAGAGATAAAATCTACCACTGTTAGGCTCCTGTTGGCTGACCAGTATGTGGTTAGTCCATATGGGATTGTTGAGAATGTTTTGATTAAGGTAGGTAGATTTTTCCTCCGTGTTGATTTATTTGTTTTGGACATTAAAGAGAATCCTGCTATGCCTATCATATTAGGGAGACCATTCCTTGCTACAGGGAGAGTCATAATTGATATTGAGCGCAGAGAGCTAATCATTAGAGTCCAACATGAGAAGGAGATCCTAAAAGCTTTTGAGGACCCTAAGAACACATCAGAGACCATGTTGGTGGGATACAAGAAAGGTGCTAGGAAGAGCACTGTTGATGGAACACCTGATATTAGACCACCTTGATGCCTATTCGGTCAACACGTCGAGCTATTGACGTTAAACAAGCGCTTATGGGAGGCAACTCAAGTAAGTCCAGTTGTGTTCTTCTTTTAGCTTTTGATTTATTGTTTGTTTTTGTTTTGTAGGACTTGGTTCCAGTTTCTCCTTTGCTTGTAAGCTTCCATAAAAGAGAACATCGTCATTCCAGGGCAATATTGTTCACTCCTCCTATTCTTTTATTGTTCTCATGTTTGTTTATGCCTTATTTTCTTTATACATTGAGGACAATGCATGTTTTAAGTTTGGGGGTGGAATATCATGTTTGTGGAGCCCTTGAGCATCTGAGTTCGAGCTATAGTTTTGAGCTTTCTTTGAATTGAGCATATAGTTGTTTTCTGGATGCTATTTTTGCATGACTATGATTTCCTAGGATAGGCTTTCTTCTCAATTTTCAAGCTTTCGATGAGTTGTAAGCATGAGTGCCCAAAAAGGGAGACTTTTTAAACTTTTTCTAGGAGATGTCTTGCATGAGTAGAGTATTTGTCTTGGCTAGATTTGGATTTGAATGCTTAGGAGCGAATTATTAGGTTCATATGCTTGTTGTCACCTCGATAGGTGTAGGGAAGAGCTAAAGAGTTAATTTTTTGCAAATTAGCATGTTTGATCTTGCTTAGGAGGAAAGAAAAGAATATATGCTTATCATGCTCATAAAGAAAAATCATTCTTGTTGTTACAATTTGAAAGGAAAAAAAAATTAAAAAAAAGTCATGACTTATGCGCGCAATGCAATGTTTAATAAAATTTAGGCAAAAAGAGCTACCCCTATTGTGATCAGTTAGGCCAACCAAAGGGTAAAACTCGGGTTATGGGTCCCTGCAATAGGTGTGTGAAAGCTAGTGCCACATATAAATGCATGTTGTAATTTTCAATTATAAGCACCTAAGTATGGAGGAAAACAAACTAACTTGTTCCATTGACTCGTTAGTGAATCCTTAGTGCCAGTGTAGAGGGAAGATGAGTTGAGAGTTTAGTAATCCAATCCCAGGTTAGTAGGGTCTGATCTCGTTAAGTTAGATCTCGCTTGTGCAAGTTAATTTTGGAAAACTTTTGATTTGTCTCCCTCATTGGTCCTTATGTGCATGTCTCTTGATTGCTTGATTATTGACTTTTGAGCCTTGAGGATTGAGTCATGTTTGTTGCATCCATTCTACCATTGTATGCTTGATTTTTAGTTTGCTCCAAGACTAGCAAAAGCTTAAGTTTGGGGGTGTTTGATAGCGAGCATAGCTAGCTAGTTTTCCCTAATTAATTTAGCTAGTCTTTTATAATTTATTGGCCAAAATGATGTGTTTTTGTGTTGTATTTGTAGGAAATAAATATTGGAGCTAATTGCGTGTTCGGGACATGAATAAGGGCTAAAGATCGAAAAAGGATCAAGTTGGAAGAAGTCAAATTCAACCCAGCCGAGAGCAAAAAAAAAAAAAAAAAAGTCACAGCGTCGCGACGCTCCCGGTTTTCCAGATTCGCGGTATCGCGACAACGTCGCAACGCTGCCCCTATAGCGTCGCGACGCTGTCCCAAATTTTTGCCCTATATATATTTTGCAATTAGGTATGATTTGGGTGATCTTTTTGGTGACTTTGGAGCCGTAAAACAGAGAGAAAAAGGGGCTGTTGAAGCTGAACAAGTGGAGAAAAAGCAGGAAGCAAACCATTGCTCGTGGGGATCGTAACGGGGATGTGCGGTCTCGGCCTACTTAGCGTTTAATTCTCTTTACCCTTTACTTTTGTAGTTTTTATGGCATGTTTAGACTTTTGCTATATTGTAACGCGGGTTATGTATAGCTAAGTGTAATTCTTAGGGATTGATGTAGTTGTTGGGCCCTTCATGGATTGATTTTTATGGATTGTTGTTATTGATTCATTTATGCATAATGTATGTTTAATGCTTTCAATTTACCGGCCATGAATTGAATGTTGTTTGTGCTTAAATCTAACTCGGGAGAGAGAATTTAGCTTAGAACTCATTATGCATAACTAGGATTTAGCTAGAAATCGGGAGATAATAGTTAATTCTAGAAATCGTTAAAAAGGTTAGTCTTAATGTCTTGCATGTATAATGAATTTAGATAGGGATATCGGGTTCATTGCATGTGGGAGAATCATGTATGCTCGGGAGAGATATTTGTGATTTTAGTTTCCCAAGAGTTATGAATCATAGCATGTCATTAATCCATGAATTAATCCATAATCCCAATTGGTGAAATCAAATCCCTAAGACCGTTGTCATTAATAGATTGTCACTTTTCGTATTGTTTTGTGTTAGAATTGCATTCTTTATCACTAAGATTTGTTCAATAAATAAAATTGGGCAAAAGTATTTCCGGTAATTAAAATTGATTAGAAATCCAATCCAGAGGACGACATTCAAATATCACATTCACTATATTATTACTTGATCCGTGCGCTTGCGGTAGGAAAATTTCACATCAACAGCTTAATTAGGACTTTCGCTGCCAACTCAAAATTTGAACAATCCATCCATCTTAGCAATGGCTACGAGACTTATTGCTGCCCTACTAAGTACATCCACGATAGCTATGTCATGACTACAGCTAAAGTCGTGGTCATGACTCTTTATCAATTTCCAACGTCTCCTTTGTCCTTGGTTGAGATCTCGCTACCTAAATAAATGCTTGACTCTTGGTCTAAGAATAAACCAACATATCGTTAAGAACATAGCCACGAGCAAGTCTAAAAAGACCTTGAGACTTGGTTCACGAAGTCCATAACAGTTGCAAAGCATTGATGAGTCTAAAGACATCACAGAAACTTGCAACGCTCATACTTGGTTTTGAAAGCCATCCTTGGAATGCTAACTTCATTGACCCTTAAACTGTGAAGCTAGAATACAAAACCAACCTAGGAACTTAATTTTCTTTGCAATTGGCCTATACTAAGGTTCGCCTAACTTCACCTATCACAAGGAAATTTCTCGATGGCTTAGGTTCTAACTCTCACTTGATAGAGCCTTGAAACCAACTTACAAGCTTTCGCTAATTTCCTAAGATATAGAAGATCTAACTAATGCACATAACCACCCAATCACAAGATCAAGCATAATAAGAGGGAAAAGAAATTCCAGAGCAATAGATAGACTTGAGGAAGGAGAACTAACTTGGGAACAGGAGGTGTTACCAACTCCCCCACCTTTAGGAATTTTCATCCTTGAAAGTTGCTTACTTAACAATTTCACTCGCTTATCCTTGATTCCAACTTTTCTTTCCAAGGAAACTTGAGTTTCAATAACTGAAGAGAGACTAGACCAAAAGCAACTACTTTTACTCTTGCGAGGTCCAATGAGATATCATCCTTAGAATTCAAATGCTCAAGAAAGCAACCTGATCATCCAAACAAAACTCATCCTTGGAATAAAGAACAACTCACTACCTTCCAAAGTAATGAAAGATCTTACCTAAAGCTCTAAGGCAACCATCTAAGCAAGCTAACAACAGCAAGCACAAACCAAAAACTCACAAGCTATCTAGAAACTATGGCAACATCCTATGCCTACTAACAAACAACAAGCATAAGATTGAAACAGGCTATCAAGATAACTATGAGCATCCTACTCCTACTAGCAAACAATAAGCACAAATATTAAATACTCACCTACACGGTTTTCACAAAAACCCGACGTACCGACAACGCCTATCACCTCTACTCATTTTTCTCAACATGAACTTAAAGTAATTCATATTTTATCCATCATATTGTTCCAAAGGTTAGTCTCGAGATAGCAAGGGGACCTAATGGACCTACAGATCATGGGCTCCAACGGTACGAGGTTAAACTAGCCAAACTCTTTTAACCTAGTTAACCAACATCCGTTAACTACCGGGACACTCCACTATAGCCTAGTAGTTGAACTCCACTCACTGTAGATATATTTCCGTCCACTCGATATAACCATGATTAGTAAGTCAATCCTTCACAGGTCGTTCGTTACTATAGACAGGTCAAATGTTCGTTTTACCCCTATAGTACATCTTAGCTCCTTAAGTCCATTGGTCCTCTATTGAATAATTTGTTTATGGTCCAACCATAAAACAAGATCCCTCTCGGGCCAATGAGAGGGTGGGGCCCCTTGTTCAAGCCTCGAACTCAACACTTAAGGGAACAACCTTTCTACTATCCTTGTATCGGGTAGGAGTGAATTCCGTTTTGCTTTACTATGTCCCCAGCCATCCATCTAGTGTTATCCCCAAAATGGTAGGAATATTGAATGGTACTTTTATGACCACTCTCACCCATGCAGATCAAAGGATAACCTTAAACGAACAGGAGTTCACAGTAAGCTTAGGATTAAGATCGAGTTACCTAGGTTATCGCATGAAATAATCAGTCTTAACAGTAAACGGTGTTATAAAATAAGAGTGATTTATTTCTCGGTCCTGTCTTGTGTAAACATCTTTTACACAGGATGCCTCTACTCACATGTCATTACACGAACGAACCAGGATCACGTCGTTTGCCTTATTCGCAAAGCAGGCCGCATCCATAGTGTTACCAGAACAAGGTACTCAACCTTATTCATTTACTATAGACTATTTAGGTTATATACTCGAACTTGATCCCTGTCTATATTCATGATATAGTTCAAGTATCTCATGTTATAACCATGGGTGTTTCTATTGGATTATAAGATATAAATAAACATTTTTCAATGAATAACATCTTTATTTATATAAAGGATAACAAAACTTGAGTTCTAGGACATAAACCTCAACACCATAGTGTCCCCAAGATAAGGTACCGAGCCCTATCCCTATACTATAGACCGTTTTAGCTATATTTACTTGAACTTGATCCTTTTTTATGTCTCCACATATAGTTCAAGTATACATGTTATAGCTAGGAGTTCTTAGTTTATTGGATTTAGGTTGAATAATGCGCAATTCACTTATTTAATAACAATTTTTATTGAATAAACCTCAATAGCCTGTGAAGCGCACTAGACAGAGGCCTGAGCGTCAAGACGCTCAACGGCTAGCGTCGAGACGCTACGACTGCTTTATAAATATTAGGGTCGATTTTTGGCCGCCGTTAGGTTATATTTTTTTGTTGTTTTTAATTTTTGCTCATTTTTCTCTCATTCTTTTGTAATCCATTTGATTCCTAGACTGTTTAGAATGTATTTGTTTGTTTTTTGTGTTGAATTCTCTTCAAGTATGGTATCTCAAACATCTTTTCATTGGATTCTTGGGATGTAGTTGGATTGGTTAACGTTATTCTTGGTTGAGCTTGCTGAATTCTAATTTATTTTGCAAAATTATCATGTTCGTCTATGTTTACCTGTTCAAATCATCATTTTTTAATGCTTTTTTAAGCGATCTATCTATGTTTATTCGTGATATCCAATAGGTTTGAATCATGTCCTTTGCTTATCTCTATACGAACTTGCATAGCTTGCTTGATAGGGCTTAGGTTGCATAGAGAAATTTTTGAATTGGTTAGGAAATTAATTTTCTTGATTTAATTTAGTAATTTCGGACCCTTAATCGTAATGTGGCTAATTCGGTAGATAATTACACGGGCTAACGAGTTGTTTATTCGATTAGTTAGATTAGATTCGTGGGCTAGCAGTCTAAAGCATGAGCGGTAGCAGGCATAAATTTATATTAATTGATTAATTAATCACGCTGGCTAAAAGGTTAGTTAATTAATTAACACAGGTAAGGAGGATGCAGAATCCGAATTACCAAGAAGCACATCGGGTTCATGATAATTTTGTAGAATTTATCTTAGCAAGCGAAGAAACAAATTAGTTAATCAATCCAATAAACCCTAGAATCCAATGATATTTTCTTATTGATTGTCCTTGTAAGTTTTCGTCTTTCGATCTATTTTTGCATGTTATTTGATTTACCGGTTGTTTACATTCCCGTATTTCATTTCGTGACAAAAATCATTTCAAAACCCCCCGTTTGTGTGACTGATATAAAAAACCCAAATTTAGACGGAAAATCCCCTTCCCAATGGACGACCCGACCGCTACTACTGCAAAGTAGCTCAGTAATCGGTTTACAAATTTTATTTGATCTCGAGGATTCGACAAAACCCAACCGATCAACAGTATTAGTTTTGGTAACTTACTGCTCTTGCTGTGAAATTGCTCTCCCAAGAATACTCTCTCTAAAAAAAATCCTCTCTACACACAAAAATCAAAAGAGAAAATTATCCTATGTGATTTTAGTTCCCCTGTTTTTCTAGAAAGGAGATCCCACAATCTCGATCTCAATCCAAGAGGATAGCAAGGTAGCTTTAGTGGTTGTGTCCTGTACGTGTTGTAGCTGATCTTTGTTTGTGTTGTGTATGTGACCACCAATTCAAGGGAAGAGTTCGTGTTGCTATTCGATCTACAAAAGTTAGTAAAAACGTCTTCTATAGAAGGCTTAACCTTTGAAAAAGCATGAAATTAGTTCTGTTTTTCCCTTTGATGTTTGTGAGTTCTAAATTAATTGAAACACACGCAATCACACACGCTTCCGCTAGGGATTCAATCCTTTCAAAATCATCCCAAAATTTACTTGACTCATGGTTGAATGCTTGATTTTAAAACCCCTATTGACTTGAGAATTGTTTCTTTTTTTTTTTTTTTTTTTGTAGCTTTCTTAAAGGTCTTAGAGTTAAGGAAATTGATTTAGATTTTGTCGAGTAATTATTTGGCTAAGGCAAGGAGCCATTTGGATTAAGTTCAATGCTTTAGACCCATTTAAATTGAGAATTGAGAAATTTGGGCATATGGCCAAAATCTGGGAGTGGTTTTGAAAGATGGCCAAAAAAATAAAAACACTCAAAAAAGGCCACACATGAGTTAGGCATGACCGAACTTTTTCTAGTATTCCATATTTACCCCTACTGCAGTTTGTAAACCAACCACCTCTTAAAATTGGTAAAATGTTTTTGGACCCCAACAAATTGAATCTTTACAAAAGAAAAACCTAAACTTATGCTTTTAAAAAATTACGTGTATCCCCAACAAACTAAATCTTTTCAAATTTTAGATTATAAAAATACTTTATATTTAATTAATAAGATTCAAATTTCCACAACTTTCTCTTCCCTATTTCTATCTATCGTTAAATCTTTTCAAATTTTAGATTATAAAAATATTTTATATTTTATATTTATTGATAAGATTCAAATTTCCCTAACTTCCTCCCCTATTTCTATCATTTTCTTCCTCCAATAACTTGCCTTCTCCTCCCCCTATTTCTGTCGTTTTCTTCCTCTGATAATTCCTTCTCCTCCAAGCACGAATCGAGTTCCCACTATTTTTCGCTAACGTTTGAGGCTATACACTAGTTTCCAACTTGGCTGCAAATTCTCACCGTCACAAAACTTCTGATTTCGAAAGCTCTCAATATAGGTACGAAAATTTTATTCAAGGGGCATGGAAGATGCCAGGGATCAACATGTAGTCAATAATTTTATTTTTTTTTACTGCTTTTGTGTTGTAAGGTTGATTTGTTGTTCTCGAGTTGCAAAGACACTGCATTTGACGCTCACTTATTTTGATGTTCTCAAACTGCAAAGACACTGTATTGTCCCCCGTGTTGGTTTAAATACAAGGTATTTGCATAAATTAGTAAAAATAGTATTTACACTATTTGTTATCAAATATGACCAATTATTTTTTTTAAAGAAAATTTGAAATATAATATGTTTAGAGGATTAATTTTGGGGTTGTTCATCGTCTTATGCATCTAGAAAGTAATTTTTATGAGATTACACAGTATTTGTGTTTGGAATTACACAGTAAGTATTTTTGTTGTTTTCAAATACATGATATTTTTTGTATACTGAATTACAAGATTTTAGTGTTCTTGTTAATTTTGATTGTTTTTTGTTGTCCAAGTTGCTTTAAATTTTTTTATTTTTATACTTATTTTGTTCGTTGGAAAAGATTTTTTTGGTTTATGGGATTTAGGTTTTGATTTTCTTAGTTGGAAAGATTTTGTGTTTTATGGAATTTAGGTTTTGATTTTGTTAGTTAATTTTTTTTAGTTTTACGAGATTTAGGTTGTTAGATTTGAATTTGAGGTTGTTAGGTTTTAATTTTGTTTTAATTCTAGATTTAGGTGGTTAGATTTGAATACGAGATTTGTTTTAATTGATTTGTTTTAATTGGGTTGCTTAAAATTAGGAATACACTTTTTTTTTTTCATACAAGGGCTTTTTTGTCAGTTTATAGCAAATAGTAGATTTCCATTTTTATCCTTTTGCCAATTTTGCAAGAAAAAATATTTTTAGCCTTTTTTCAAATCCATAGTTTATTTTTTGCTATTCTTGCTGTTATCCCGAGAAAATTTAGTTGTTGGAGTGACTTGGATTCAAGGCTTAAGTCGAGTCTTTAAATGAAAATAAGCATGTTATTTTTTGAAGCATGATTAGATTATGAGGTTCATGAAATTGTAAAGCATGATGAAATTTCCTTTTTGTGAATAGCTTGGACTATAGGCTTCTTGGAAATGGGCTAAATTATTCTTATTGGTAAAGCATGATTGTGATGTGAGTATGAAATTTCGTGCTCTATTTGGACTAGTCATGAAGTGATCTACTTTGAATGAATTTATGTTGGACTGCCAATTTCTAAAGTTGTAGTAGATATGATTGAGCATGCCTATTGTGTATTTGATACTTAGAATGTCAATGACTTGAATTACTCTAGGTTTAGTAGGCCTTATGAGTAATTTTGGAAGAGCTCAAAAGCACTATCTTCACCTTAGGGACCTTAGTCGGCCTCAGGTAAACTTAAATAAATTTTAAGTTTTATGTTAGCTAGGGTTATTCCTTTTTCCCATCTCAGGACTGTTAGAGCCTAGTTTTTAGGCGCATTATCGTGTGTTCTATCAGTCAACTATTAGAGCCCAGTTTTCAGGCACGTTATCGTGTGCTGTATTTGTCTCAGGATAGTGTTAAGCTTATGTTTAGACACGTTTTCATCCTCCAGTTGGCCTTCAGACATGTTTTCATGCGCCAGTTGTTCGATCAGGTTCCATGTTCATGTCCCAGGGGTATTGTGTTGAGATAAGTCTAGTTCTACTAGAGGGTTGCCAGCTAGTCTCTAGTTTACTAGCTTTACAGAACTGACCCACACAATACTCTAATTGACTCAGGTTGGGGATAGGTAATTACCTTATACAGAACATTTCATGTACCCAGTTATGGCCCTAGGGTTAGAAACCCAAACGATTGTTTCAGTTAGGTCCCTATGATGTGAAGACCAAAAAGTAACGTTTCATGTTATTAGATCTCATGTTATCAGTTTCAACCCTTAAGTGGGCTACTTACTGAATATATTCTTATATACTTACCAATGCAACATGACTTCCCTTTTCAGGTATACTTGAGGACATCTGGTGATCGGCGAAAGTTGTGTCTTGGCTGGCTATCAGAATGGCGCTATGAATCATGTTTCTTCCTTTTAGGACTTCAATATCTTTTATCTTAGGAACTCTTATTCTCAAGGTATCATGTTTTGAATTATGAGCTGTTTTGAAGATTTCTTTCTAACGTTTCAATTATTTTCATTCTATGACATTTACTTATGTTTTGGGTCCAGTTTTAAACAAATGAAAAGTTGTTTTTCTTCTGCTTTATGTTTCTTTAAAAAAAAAAAAAGTTGTATGTTCATATGCATGTAGTAGCGACCCTCAACATGTTCTTAGTTCCTTTCTAGTTGGGTCGTTACAAAACTTGTAATTTAACCTTAAATTTACAAACAATCATTACAACAAACTTGATTTTTTTTTCTTTTGTAAAGTTGGAGAGCATTGTCAATATTATCTTGCATACATAATGTATTTGAATCATTTACAGTATTAGAGTGATCATAATCTACTACAATGTAGATATTGTTCACCCTGAGATGGAAAATACTAGCCATGAAACGTCTCTATCCTTGGAAAATCTAAATACTGTGGGTATTTCCTAAATAGCCATGAAGCATTAATAAAGTGTTTGGGTATTTGAAAACCTCACTTGATTTTTTTGAAACGATCTTTTCAATTGTTGCTTATCCTCGCGCAAATACAGGTTTTCAAATCCTATTCTTCTTATGCAAAACCTATTTCGATTACTTTCTCTTTCCCCTTAGATACCTTACTATTCATTCTTATTTTGAACCTATTCCCACACTCTACTTAGTTTCAATCAATAGTTGTTCACACTGTATATTCTTCTCCAACGACTCTATTCGTACATGTTCAACACCTTAGTTGAGGGAAAATTTGAAAGATACGAAAGCTAAAACGACAATTTGAGGGAAAGAAAGGTAATGGTTAGAAAAACGATGAAAATGATTATTAGATAATTAAAAACTAAAAATCTAATAAAAAATCGAAAATGAAAAGCCTAAATTCTATGTAATCTGTTAGTTTTCAAAAGAAGATAAGAATCTAAATTTGAATTTTGAAAGATACGAGAGAGAAGATAGATGGTGTACCTAACCCGATTCCTTGATTTAGGAGAGATCCATTTCTTTTTTTTTTTTTAATTAAATTAGATGGTCATTGCCTCAAAAATAGGGTGTCAACGTGAAACTTTCCTCAAGGTATAAATGGAAGAACGATCAGTGTGGAAGTAGATTTAAAAAGGTTTAACCATTTTTTATTGAAAAAATCTGTTTGGCCATTTTTCAAAAGTACATTGTGTATTTCGCTATTTATAGGGATTTTCCAGAGTTTCTAAGACAATAAGTTTCTAAAGGTCAAAATGAAATTATTAGTCCATGAACTTAATGCTAATGTCTATTTTGTCCATCTATTTGGTCCATCAACATAAAAAAATTTTAATTATACCACAAAACTTTGAAATCTTATGCTTTTTTTTTTTATTTTTTATTTTTTGGAGTTCCCTAAAATGGAGAATTGGAGATTTGAAATTTCAACCTCAAGAAAAGAAAATGGTGTCTTGACCCATTTGCTATGCTAATGTTGACACTTCCAATTATGGTTATATATATATAGATTTTGTTGCTAACACAATTAATCAAAATAAAGTGGCATGTACATACCATCTTTTAAATTACTATTAAAAATCGTGCTATCTATTAATCAACTTCGTCCTATGGAAATCTCACCATAGTTGTTTAGTTACTAGTGTAATAACAGGAATTGGTTAGAATCAATATTTACGGTACAATATGCAATTAAAAAAATAAAGTGAGGAGACTAAGGGTTCGTTTAATAACGTTTTTGGGTCCGTTTGATATCGTTCTCGTTTCTCGTTTCTTGTTTCTAATTTTATTAAGAAATCTAAGCATCAATAACTATGTATGTTTCTTGTTTCTCATTTTTTAGAAACACTCCCAAAATTTGTATAGAACTTTTGGGAACAACTAAAACTAATTTCTCCTTTTTTGTTCTTATTTCCAATTTTTTCCAAACATAAGTAAGAATATAGGTTTATTATTATTGAATGTATAGGTGTTGTGGTCATGAAATTCTATTTTTCTTTATTAAAAATGAAGAAACGGAAACAAGAAACGAGAACGTTACCAAACGGGCCCTTTATTTCCCGTTTCTTGTTTCTCGTTTCCTGCTTTTTTTGTTTCTTGTTTTTTAAGATTTAGAAACAAAAAGATGTTTGATAACTATTTCTGTTTAAATAAACAGAAATGTCTTTGATAACTAATTCTTGTTTCTTGTTTTTTAGTTGAAATAAATTTAGTACATAGTATAAAAAATATATATAACATAGATTAAAATAAATATACAGCTATTATATAGAGTTTATAGTATTATTATCCTTCAAATGTTGTTCAAATTTGATTTGCAATGTCATCTCTCACTCTAACCAATTTATTTTTGACGATGTTCATTTACACAAGTTAGTTCAATTAGATCAATTTTTTATTTACAAATTTTGTAAATTTTCAACGATCATTAATTTATTGCACAACATGCTATTCATATATATATATATATATTTGTGTGTTTGTGGTATTGAGACATCTATTTAAGGTTACACAATTGAGTTTATATACTCACATTGCTTGAATTGAATACTAATTTTTTTCTCTAAAAATGCATATATTTTTCATTAGCCAATGATCTCAACACATAAGATCAGAAAGATCGAAAGAAAAAAATATTTTTTTTACAATTAATGACAAACATGAAATATCTTATTAATTAATTTTTTTAATAAAATAAATTAAATTCCTACCAAAATAAACGAAAAATAATAGAGATTTAAATAGAAAATAATAACTAAAAACTCACTAATGATAAGAGGAAAAAAAGATTAAAAAAAAGGGAAAAATACACTTTTAGTTCCTGAGGTTTGGGTTAAGTTACACTTTGGTCGCTGAGTTTTCAAACTCAACAAAAATATCCCTGAGGTTTGAGATAAGGAGCACTTTGGTCCCTGCCGTCCATTTTTCTGTTAAACCCTAACAATTTGCTGACGTGGAACCATTATTTTAATAAAAAAATATTTTTTAAATTTTCTAAATAAAAATATATTAAAATAATATAAATATTATTATTTTATTTTTTTTTAAATTCTTTCTCTCTCTTTCTTTCTTCTCCATCTTCTTCCCTCCTTAACTCCTTCTTCTTCAGCTCCGGTGGGCGGCGGCCGTCAGAATTTTTTTTCCTTCTTTCTTCTTCTTCCCTTCTTCTCTTCTTCTCCTTTCTTTTCTTTCTTCTTGTTTTTTTAAACAGAGAGTTTCGGGGGGAGGAGGAACTCCTCCTCGATTCTGGCGCCGAATCGGGGAGGAGGAGACTAGGAGTTCCTCCTCCACCTTCCTTTCAGATCTGAAACGGAAGGGGGAGGAACTCCTCCTCTCAGATTCTGGCGCTGAATCGGGGAGGAGGAGCTCCTTCTCCCCGAAACTCTCTCTATTAAAAAAAACAGAAGAAAGAAAAGGAAGGAGAAGAAGAGAAAAGGGAAGAAGAAGAAAGAAGGAAAAAAAAAATTTCTAACGGTCGCTGCCGGCCACCAGAGCTGAAGAAGGAGATAAGGAGGGAAGAAGATGGAGAAGGAAGAAGATGGAGAGGAGAAAGAAGATGGAGAAGAAAGAAAGAGAAAGAAAGATTTTTTTTAAAAAATAAAATAATAATATATTTCTTGTTACAAATACACTGTATATTGAATTATAGATATCCATTTTAGGGCATTCAACCCCACCATTTTAGGGCAACTCCCCATGACTCCTTAACTTTAGGCTCAAGACTCTCCATCCCTCTCCTAATTTAGGTCTTGTAAGTTGTAACCATCCCTATTGTACTAGTATAAATAGGGAGGTTTGTGAAGTGTTAAACAACAACTCAATTGAATGCAATTCATTTGCTCTCTTCTCCCTACCTTTGCTCTCTCTATTTCTCTAAGTGTTCTTAGTGTTCTTGTTATTGTTCTTCACGTTTTTATAACACGTTATCAGCACGATTCTCTTCCATTTTTGTTCAGTTGAAGGTAGGGTTCATTTTACTTTCCGTTATTGGTTGCAAATGTCTTCTGTACGTTTCACATATACAGTGTATATGTATTATAAATACCTTGTATATACACTGTGTATTGAACGTTGACAACATATGTTTTATGCAAGATTATCGTATTATTTGTTATTATGCATACTATATGTGATTAGTAAAGTATCATATTTATGTATGGATGATATTAACATTCGAATCATTTTTATTGTTTATGATTCTATATTTGTCAATGATATTTATGTTAATTACATTATCCACATAATTGAAATGTTGATAGTATGCTTATATCCTTATTATTTCTATAATAATCTAGAATGCTTAATGCATATTCAATGAACATGATGCACATATATACCCTGTATAAATCTCAATTTCAAATCATGTGCATTTTCTAAACTTTCTCACTTTGCTGATGTATATTGCCCTCATTAGCTTATGTATTCTTTGTTCGGTATAATTTTCACATGATCCTCTGTATATTTTATATCATGTGCATTTAATATATATACAGAGTATTTGCTATACTGTCACAGCTTTATATACAGAACATGTTTTATATACTGTTATATATCTTATACAAATATTGGAACATGTTGTTTACCAACAATTTTTTTTATTTGGGTTTCATATGTATGTTTGAATATTTTTGTTTATGTTGATTAACTTTTGAAATTCATAATAGACACATGTATTAATTCAAATTTTCCTAGGGCAAAGTTTGCAAGACTTGTATAGTAGTTAGTTGATCTTCCTAAAGTTAATTTTGATGTTATGCACACGAAGTTGCACAAAAATGCTCCTTTTAATTTAATGCACCTGAAGTTGCATCGTTTTCAAATCAAGAATTGCTCATGATTAAATGCACCTGTAGTTGCACAAGTTTAATGCTCACTTTAATTAAATGCAATTATAGTTGCATAATTTTAATCAAAAAGTGATTTTAAACAAGTGAGCATATGTTAAGAATAATGTTTCTTTCTTCTCAGTTATAAATTATGCTCCTGTAGTAGCAATATTGAGAAAGAAAATTTTAAATATATGATGAGCAAACATCATGTCTTATTGAGATTAAATCAATCAAATGAGCATTTGATGAAAAATCATGAATCTCAACCAATCGTTTGAATATCATTCCCTGAAGTGAATATTGTAATATCGAATAATTGTTGTCAATGTCGAGATCATGATTAATAACAAAGGAAGAAGAAATTACTCATCTAGTGGTGGTTACTGAAAGAAAAGTTTCATATTTTAGATATGATATAAAAGATGCATTAGTTTTGTACCTGTTGTACGAAAATGAGAACCATGTGTGAAAGCAAACTTTGCAATCTCCTGAAGAGATGATTAATCTTGGAAATATGAAATAAATGTTGTAAATTTCATTAAATCTCCTAAAGAGAAAATGAACATCATTAAATGAGCAACAAATGTTATATTAGATTATGTGAATATTCTTTTATTTAATGTTTAATTTATGTTTATTTATTAAGTTCGATTTTATATTCAATTTCTTATTCTGAGGCTCACTATGTGTTATTTTATTTTCCTGAAGAAACATGAATATTTCACATATTTTGGTTGACTCCAAGATGAACAATGAAGATTTATGTTTGGCAGATAGCGCAACAACACACACTATCCTTAAAAGTAGGAAATATTTTTCAGAATTGACAATGCTAGAAGCAAAAGTCAATACAATATCAGGTCCTGCAGACTTGATTGAAGGTTTTGGAAAAGCAAATATTATTTTTCCTAAAGGAACAAAATTTACAATTGATAATGCTTTGTTCTCTAGTAAATCAAAAAGAAACCTACTGAGTTTTAAAGATATACGTGGTAATGATTATCATATAGAGACTGATAAGAAGAATAGTATAGAGTATCTTTATATTATATCTACTGTCTCACATGAAAAACATATATTAGAAACGTTGTCTGCCTTTTCTTCTGGATTATATTACACGCATATTCGTGTTATTGAAACATATGCAACAATGAACCTGAAGTTCAATGATCCAGATATATTTTATGTTTGGCATGATCGATTAGGTCATCCTGGGTCAATAATGATGAAAAAGATTATTGAAAACTCACATGAACATCCATTGAAGAACCAGAAGATTCTTCAATCTAATGAATTATCATGTGCTGCTTGCTCTCAAGGAAAATTAATTATTAGACCCTCACCAGCTAAAATTGGAATTGAATCTCCCGCATTTTTAGAACGAATTCATGGTGATATATGCGGACCTATAAATCCACCAAGTGGACCATTTAGATATTTTATGGTTCTAATTGATGCATCCAGTAGATGGTCACATGTGTGTTTATTATCAAGTCGAAATCTTGCATTTGCAAGATTACTTGCTCAAATAATTAAGTTAAGAGCACAATTTCCTGATTATGTAATCAAGAACATTCGTCTTGATAATGCTGGTGAGTTTACATCCCAATCATTTAATAATTATTGTATGTCAGTTGGGATAATTGTTGAACCTCCTGTAGCTCATGTTCATACACAAAATGGTCTAGCTGAATCATTTATAAAACGTCTGCAATTAATTGCTAGACCGATGCTTATGAGAGCAAGACTCCCAATATCTGTATGGGGTCATGCAATTTTACATGCTGCATCGCTTATACGCATTAGGCCAGTAGCCTATCATAAATACTCCCCAATACAATTAGCTTATGGCCAGCAGCCAAATATATCTCACTTACGAACTTTTGGAAGTGCAGTATATGTTCCAATTGCTCCACCAAAACGTACTAAGATGGGTCCTCAAAGGAGGCTAGGAATATATGTTGGATTTGATTCCCCATCAATTATTAGATATCTTGAACCCCTGACGGGTGATGTATTTACTGCACGATTTGCTGATTGTCATTTTAATGAGACAAATTTTCCAACATTAGGGGGAGAGATTAAGAAGTTGGAAAATGAAATTACATGGAATGCAGCGTCATTGTCTCATTTAGATCCCCGTACAAATCGATGTGAACTAGAAGTTCAAAAGATAATTCATTTACAAAATATTGCAAATCAAATGCCAGATGCATTTACAGATGCTAAGAAAGTGACTAAGTCACATATACCAGCTGCAAATACACCATCGAAAATTGATATCCCGACGCAGCAAGTTATTATAACTAATGATTCTGCAACACGCCAGAAGCGTGGTAGACCAATGGATTCCAAAGATAAAAATCCTCGAAAAAGAAAAGTAGTCAATAATCAAAATGACTTAATTGATAATGTGGATATTCCAGAAGAAATCCCGGATGTGACTACTCATGAGAATATCGAAGAAGGTGAAATACCTGAGGATAATAATGAAATTTCGATAAATTATGTAATGAATGGAAAAAGATGGAACCGGAACAATATAGTTATTGATAACATTTTTGCGTATAATGTTGCTTATGACATCATTTCTGAAAATGATGATTATGAACCAAAATCTGTCGAAGAATGTCGACAAAGAAAGGATTGGCTTAAGTGGAAAGAAGCAATCCAGACAGAATTAAACTCACTTTCAAAACGTGAGGTTTTTGGACCAGTAGTTCAGACACCAGAAGATGTCAAACCTGTGGGATACAAATGGGTATTTGTAAGAAAAAGAAATGAAAAGAATGAGGTCACAAGATATAAAGCGAGACTTGTCGCACAGGGATTCTCGCAAAGGCCTGGTATTGATTATGAGGAGACATATTCTCCTGTGGTGGATGCAATAACATTGAGATATTTGATTAGCCTGACTGTGTACAAAAAGCTTGACATGCATCTTATGGATGTAATTACAGCATATTTATATGGATCTCTTGATAATGATATTTATATGAAAATCCCTGAAGGATTAAAAATACCAGAGTCATATAATTCAAATCCTAGAGAATTATATTCGATCAAATTACAGAGATCTTTATATGGATTAAAACAATCAGGACGAATGTGGTATAATCGCCTGAGTAAATATTTATTGAAAGAAGGGTATCAAAATAACTCGATTTGCCCATGTGTTTTTATAAAGAAATCACAGTCAGGATTTGCTATCATTACTGTATATGTTGATGATTTAAATATAATTGGAACTTCTGAAGAGCTTCCAAAGGCAATAGAGTATCTTAAGAAAGAATTTGAGATGAAAGATCTCGGGAAAACAAAGTTTTGCCTTGGCTTACAAATTGAGCATCTAGCAGATGGAATATTTATTCATCAATCAACTTATATAGAAAAGATATTAAAGAAATTTTACCTGGACAAAGCACATCCATTGAACATTCCAATGGTAGTTCGTTCACTCGATGTAAAGAAAGACATCTTCCGACCTCGAGAAGATAATGAAGAACTTTTTGGTCCAGAAGTACCATATCTTAGTGCAATTGGTGCACTTATGTATCTTGCTAATAATACACAACCCGATATAACATTTTCAGTAAATTTATTAGCTAGATATAGTTCTTCTCCAACAAAAAGACATTGGAATGGAGTTAAACATATCCTCCGTTATCTTCGAGGGACAATTGATATGGGTTTATTTTATTCTAATAAATCAAACTTTGATCTAGTTGGTTATGCAGATGCAGGTTATTTATCTGACCCACATAAAGCTAGATCTCAAACAGGTTATTTATTTACATATGGAGGAACTGCTTTATCATGGCGGTCTATGAAGCAGACAATAACAGCTACTTCCTCAAACCATGCTGAGATCCTGGCGATTCATGAGGCTAGTCAAGAATGTGTATGGCTAAGATCAATGACTCAACACATTTGTGAAACATGTGGATTGTCATCTAACAAAGATTGTCCAACAATATTATACGAAGATAATACAGCATGTATAGCCCAAATCAAAGGAGGATACATTAAAGGAGATAGAACGAAGCATATCTCACCAAAGCTCTTCTACACTCACGATCTTGAAGAAAATGGCGATATCACTGTTCAACAAATTTCTTCAAAAGACAACTTGGCAGACTTATTTACGAAGGCATTACCTACTGCAACATTTGAGAAGTTGGTGCACAACATTGGAATGCGACGACTCAGAGATCTCAAATGATGTTTTCATGAGGGGGAGCAAATATACTGCACTCTTTTTCCCTTCGCTATGGTTTTTCCCACTGGGTTTTCCTAGCAAGGTTTTTAATGAGGCAGTAATTAATGTATATAAATATAATGTACTCTTTTTCCTTCACTGGGGTTTTTCCCATTGGGTTTTCCCTAGTAAGGTTTTAATGAGGCATATATTTCATATACAATGGATATCTAAGGGGGAGTGTTACAAATACACTGTATATTGAATTATAGATATCCATTTTAGGGCATTCAACCCCACCATTTTAGGGCAACTCCCCATGACTCCTTAACTTTAGGCTCAAGACTCTCCATCCGTCTCCCAATTTAGGTCTTGTAAGTTGTAACCATCCCTATTGTACTAGTATAAATAGGGAGGTTTGTGAAGTGTTAAACAACAACTCAATTGAATGCAATTCATTTGCTCTCTTCTCCCTACCTTTGCTCTCTCTATTTCTCTAAGTGTTCTTAGTGTTCTTGTTATTGTTCTTCACGTTTTTATAACATTTCTTTATTTTAATATATTTTTATTTAAAAAAATTAAAAATTCATTTTTTTTAATGAAAATAATAGTGTCACGTCAGCTACCATTAGGATTTAACGGCAAAATGGATGGCAAAGACCAAATTGCTCGTTATCTCAAATCTCAAGGGTATTTTTGTTGAGTTTGAAAACTCAGGGACCAAAGTATAACTTAACCCAAATCTCAGGGACCAAAAGTGTATTTTTCCCTTAAAAAAAGAAAGAGAAAGTAATAATGGAAAAGAGAAACAAAGATTAAAACAAAAAGAAGGATAAAGAAATAACGGAAAAGAGAAAATAAAAATAAAAAAATAAGAAAGTGGTAGAATAAAAATAGAGAGAAAAATGAGGAGAGGAAGAAAAGAGGTGAGAGAGATAGGTACATGCATGAAAGATGGAAAAAAGAAACGGAAACATAATTTGAGAAACTAGTTTTTGTAGTTTCTCAAATTCGGCCTCTTTTTTGGAAACAAGAAACAAGATCAGTTATCAAACATATATGTTTCTTGAAAAGTGAGAAACAGGAAACGGAAATGTTATCAAACGAGTCGTGAAGAACCACAACATCAAAGTATAAGAACTATATATATGTAATTTAACTCAAATAAAAAAATTAAAAAAAAAATGAACAATAAAATTAACTAAAAAAAACCAAATTTAACATCTTAACTTGCAAATAAACTCTAATAACTTTATTGACAAAACCAATGCAAAATTTGAACAAAAGAATTCATTATAAATAAAATTAATTAAAGATGATGACTAAATGCATGGGTACAAAAGGTTTGATAGAATGGAATAATAATAAAGGTGAATTAGGAGTAAATAGTTGGATTAACTTGAATCTTTTTGAAATGAGAATTGGACTATTGATCAATGGATCAATAAAATTCTTCTATTCCTAAGGCAATAATAGCTGTAACTTTGTAGAGTATAACGTTATAACTCATGTAATGCCAAACTCACATTGTTATATTTGGCATTTTCCATACAGTGCATTGGAATTAATGAATTGAAAATTACTATCACTTACCTCTTTTCTGGCTATCTTGTGAGTGTGCTCTACATACCTAGCAATATGGATTGGGATTGAAGGATCCTCACCACATTCACATGAGATTAGATGAAAATAGAGAATTTTTAGAAAAAGAGTTAAAATATTAAAAAAAAACAAAATTGACCATACACTTTTCATTTTCTAAAATCTAGTTCAATTAGAACTTTACTCTTGTTAGTTTTGTATCTAATCCTTCCAAAATTTGATTTCATTCTCTTATTATTTTATAGATTTCGGTGGTTAATGTTATTAATGAACAATGTTAAGATAAACCAATATGATATTGAACGATTTTTTTATCACTTGGTAACAATGGAAATAGTTGTAACTAATAAATTAAATTATATAAATGAAATTGAAACTTACAAAAAAAAAATATATAGAATGCAAATCTAAAATTCATAGATAATAAAATAATTTAGCATTTTCAAAAAAAAATAAAATAAAATAATTTAGCATAATATTTTTGTTTATAGATGAAATTAGCCCTAAGGAGGGCGAGGGTTTTTAAACTAATCATGCCTCATTCCTCAATTTAGAGAATAAGAGTGAGGTTGGGAATGCCCCTTCAAAGATGAATGACGATCCCCATGAACAAAATTCCTCATCTAATTTAATTTAATTTAATTATATATTAAATAAAGATCAATAAATACAATTATATATATCTTTTAAGAAAAAATTTGGCATTTATAGTTCACTAGTCTAAACAAATGCATTTTAAAAAAGATTTACCATTTTTATTCCTAATTTAATGAAAATTGATTCAAGATTAGAGGCATGTATCGTCATCTCTGAAAAAGAAATTTGAGACCTAAGTTTTATTTCACTCATTCTCAACTTCAATTCCATTATAAATGAAGATTACTATGAGCTCAACAATTGTTTTTTCAATAATCAACAATATATATATATATATTGTGATATCAACGAAAAAAAAAAGTCAGATATCAATTAGATAAAAAAAATATTTTTCTTAGATCAAATGTTCATGATGATCGAAAGAAAGAGTATTTATTTAATTTATTATATGAGTTATATTTTAAAATTTTCAAAAACATAAAATAAGATTTATTGATATGAAATAAGTTGGATAAGAAGAGTGAAAAGAACATTACAATATACTCTATATATATTTTTATTGAAAACACAATATACTATATATTTGTTAGTTGTGAATGTTTACCTAATTTAAATTTAACAATAACTTTTTCCTCTTCTGAAAACTATAATTTTTTAATTCTAAACCTGGATGATTGTATTTCTATTTAAAAACTTTAAAAAATTCTAATTTTATTGGCAGTAAATCTTGGTATAACTAACTTTATTTTTATTTTGAAAATTTTCACTTTATTTTGAGGTCACAACTTTTCATTTTTTTCATATATAGCACCAATGTAACTTTTTTAGATGTATATTTACATCACATTTCAGTTTGATTTGGATTATGAAATTTTTGTAAAATTTTGAATCTTCAACTTATTTTATGCAGAAGTGAAAGCTTTTTTTCTTATATAGAGGAATAATATGCCAAGGATGACTCAATAGTATACATGCATTAATGTTTGGAAAATACTTGGTTGCATACCAGATCTTCCTACATACTACCATTAAAATGTTGACGAGAGAGAAAAAAGTTTTCAAATTTTCTACATTTCTCTTTCTTAGTGGTCAAAATTTTAATGGATGTGTAGGGAGATCCCTACATACCAGCCAACTATTGTCCTTAATGTTTTAACTATGAGTTTTTTTTTTTTTTTTTTTTTGAGTACACTATGAGTTTAGTTAAGTTTAGGTTAGCCTTGCACAATCATAACAACTAAGTCAATTTGACGAAATGAGTGTACTAATATATATATTAGTTTAAATTATATTGGGCATGTCCACCCCATTAATTTTTTTTTGTTCCCCTCATTTAGTTGAGTTGTTTCCATGACCCCAAAAAAAAAATATATCAAACCCAAATATAAAGTGGATTGGGTAAAATGACCAAAATGCATAACTTAGATTTTTCAAATATAAATTGAAAATGAGGATGAGAAATGGAAAAACTTAGAAAAAATAGAAAGCTAAAATAATTGAACACCACCAGCATGTAGATTCTTAAGTTTTAATTTTTATTACAAGAATATACATAGTTGTCACAAAATAAAAAAACAAATTAAAAAAAAAAATAAAAAATCATCATCCTCTGTCATGTCTCTTGCCTCCTCCAAATATTCTTGCACCAGTGGATTTGTCAGTCTCTCTCTCTTTCTCTCTCTCACCTTCAACGTTTCATCTAAGAAATTCCATTTCTTTTGATTTATTTAAGGGAAGTGGCAATACCAAAGAAAAGATAGAAAAGAAAAGCAAAGGAAAGGAGAGAGAAGAGGGGATGGGCACATCCTCTGTTTTCCTTACTAACTATTATTCTTCCTCTTCCTCCTCCTCTTCCTTCTCCTTTTCTTAGATCTTAGTTTTCAATCGCTCATTCCCTTTTCATCTGGATCCTCCTCAATGGTGATTTCCCATCTCTGATTCTCTCTTTTTTCCTCGATCGTCTTTCTACTTTATCTGCCTTTCTTCTCCTGATTCTTCTTCGCATGTCCATTTTTTTTTTTTTGTTTGATTTTCGTTTTCGATGCTTGTAGGAGCTTGGGTCATCCTTTCGTTGATTACGAAGCATCGGATGTTTGAAGATTCAATCTGTTTTTGATTTTTTTTTTAGTCTGTCCGAAGCGCCAGTCGGATTCTGTCTGAATTTCCAGTTAAGAATCGTCCCCTTTTGTTACTGCTTAGCTGAATCCACATTTTCAATTGGATTGTTTTTTTTATTTCTGATTTCGGATTTGGGATCGGGTTGTATGGTCCAAATTCGAATCGAACGATTTTTTTATTTATTGAATTTTGATTTTGAATTGGGCGTTTTGCGATGTGTAATAAATCGAAATTGGTTGGGTGATTGATTGTTTGGTCGTAGAAAAGATGGAATCGGATCTTGGCAAGCTCTTCATTGGGGGAATTTCGTGGGATACTGATGAAGAGCGTCTTAGAGAATATTTTGGCAACTATGGCGAAGTGGTTGAGGCTGTGATCATGAGGGATCGCGCCACTGGCCGTGCTCGTGGCTTTGGATTTGTTGTCTTTGCAGATCCTGCTGTTGCCGAAAGAGTCATTTTGGAGAAGCACGTCATCGATGGCCGCACTGTGAGAATTTCTTTTCTTTTTTCTCTGATCATACATTTCAATATCTGATTTTTGTTCTTGGTGATTTTCCCGATATTGAATCTGATTCTGCATAAATTTAGATGTGATGCGTTTTGTGGATGTAATTTGTCCATTTTGAATCAGCTCAATTCTGTACTGGTTTGTGTGAAGATAAGATGGAATGAGATGGAGTTGTTTTCTTGTTAAATGTTGTCGCTCTCAATTTTCAGGTTGAAGCTAAGAAAGCTGTTCCAAAGGATGATCAGAACATGCTGAACAGAAACAGTGGTAGCATTCATGGTTCTCCTAGCTCGGGACGCACGAAGAAGATTTTTGTTGGAGGTTTAGCTTCGACAGTCACGGAGGCTGACTTTCAGAAGTATTTTGATCAGTTTGGCACAATTACTGATGTTGTAGTTATGTATGATCACAGCACCCAAAGGCCAAGGGGATTTGGGTTCATTACTTATGACTCAGAGGAGGCGGTCGATCGTGTGCTGCATAAAACCTTTCATGAGCTCAATGGAAAGATGGTTGAGGTGAAGAGAGCAATCCCGAAAGAACTAACCCCAGGGCCCAACCGGAGCCCTCTTGTAGGATATAACTATGGTATGAGTAGGGCTAGTGGTTTTCTTAACAGCTATACTCAAGGCTATAATATGAGTCCTTTGGGAGGTTATGGGGTCCGGGCAGATGGTAGGTTGAGTCCAATTATTAGCAGCCGAACCGGGGTTCCTCATTATGGTACTGCTAATTATGGAGTGGGTGTGAATTTGGAGCAAGGGCTGAGGCAAGGCTATGGCAGGACTTTGAACATTATGAATAGTCAAGCACAGGAACAAATGTTGAATTCCTATTATAATGGAAATTCAAATAGGTACATTACCCCGATTGGCTACAGCGGGGGCAATGGAAGAGGTGATTCTCCCTTGAGCTCGAGTACCTGGAATGTCTGGGGAAACGGAAGTATGAGCACTGCCATGAACTCTTCCGGCCCTGGTGCTTTCTCTGGCTCTGGAGCGGGGAACTTAAGAGTGGCATATGGAAATAATGATGATAATTGGAGTTCTGCTGCTGTTGCTAATCATGTTGGAGGGAATGCTCCTGGCTATACTTGTGGAAACAATAATGGTTATGCAGTTGGAGACAATGGCTTTGGGTTTAGAGGAGGCTATGGAAGAAATGGAGTAGTCTCGAGTGTGGCAACACGAAAAGCATTTGCTGAAACGACCGATGGTTATGAAAGGTCGTATAGGGACTTATATCGTGATGAAGCGGTGCATGACGAATCGACTTGGCAGCCTACCACTCCTGAACTGGATGGTTCTGTATCTTTTGGCTATGGTCTTGGTAACCTTGCTTCAGATGATCCAGCCAAAAGTTCTGAGAATTTTCTTGCCAGTTATGATGTTTCAAGCAGACAGTCAACTAGAGGTAACGCCCTTTTCTTCGTTTTGTACTCATGATTTCCAATAGGCCCTAACTTGGTAAAACAATTATACTGCAGCAGCATATGAGCCTTCATTAAAACACTCATGAACTAGCAGAACATTTGGTTTTAAACTAAATACTCGCATTTTCAGTTACAGAGATGATCTTTGCTGTGATTAACTACAAACAATAAGAAAGAGGTTTATGATTCTATAATCAGGACAAGAATTGAATTGCAATGCTATAGTCTCTGATACCGGAGTTTAAATTCAGAAGAGTATGCGACATCATAGAAATTGTCTCTGGCATTTTGCAGTGCATGTTAAGAGTGTACTTTCAAGTTCGTAGTTGTTTAAGAGCTGGCAATTGGTTATTCTGCATTTTCAAACTGATACACTTTAGCGAAGGAAAATATATATATGGTCATGAGAATTGCTGTCTTGAAGACCTAGAATTTACCTGAAATTTGAACCATTTGGTAACTGTCGTTGTTATTAACAGGAATTGCTGCGTAGAAGATTGTTGTTTGGATTTCCAACATGATTGGAGTTGAATATAATGCAATGAATCAAATATACGAAGAAGGATTCGTGATTCGTGATTTTTATACTGCTCGTTCAGTTGATGAGCTAAAACGGGAACACTGATCTCATAACTTTTGACTTGGTTCCTCGATCAGAAGGCAATACATATATATATGATATATTCGAAAGAAAGGTGACGACCGAAATCGAGCATTGTAATTTTTCTTTTGCATTTGCTTTTTCCGTTAACAAGACATAGGCTTGTTTCTTGGCATTTGATTGAGGTGTAAAACCAGATTGGCAGATAGATACTCCAGAAGAGTGATTTTCAATTATTTTTATCATGCATCCATATCCAGTGAGGCATGGCAGTAGTAATATCATTAAATGATAAAGCAGATGATTTATTTTTTTTATACATATATCTTTGTTATGCATTTGCTATTCATTTGTTACTCAGATTGTTTATGAATCAATGGAAGATTTGGTTAGTTATTTTTGGTTGACCATTTTTAGACAATGTGATTCTGGTGAAGAAATTACTTCATTTTGTTCATTTGAGATTTTATCCATTTTGTATGGCCATTTGATTCTCATCCTTGTAGATTAGGATATGCTTTGCTTTTGGCTTTTGCATCTCTTACTTTGTAGTGTTCTACCTCTAAAGAGCATCTCAAGAATTTAATGTTTGTGGTCCTTTCTCTTTCTCTCATTTCTCTCTCCTCTGTTTCAAACTATTATCAAAGATGCAAAATCTCTCACCCATTCCTTCACTCATCAAACATACACACACCAATATATGGATAAAATCACAGCTTCTTCTTTCTTTGATTTGGCCCTTATGGGTCCAGACCAGACTTCCTTCCCCACATGCATTTTTTTTATCCCTCTATTTATAAAAGGACCTACCTTTCTTTTCCTGTTTTATTATTATTATTATTATTTTAAATTTTAGGTTTAAATTCTTAAATACTTGTTCTATTTTAATTCTTGAACTTTTAGGTTCCGTTTGATAACCATTTGGTTTTTGGTTTTTGGGTTTTGAAAATTAAGCTTGTTTTCTTTCAATTTCCTAAACAATGATTTACATCTTTATTAAGGACACATTTGCATTCCTTGCCAAATTCTAAAAACAAAAACAAGTTTTTGAAAAGGGATTTTTGTACGATGACCTTCTAAAATAGGCGGAAATGAAAAATGCCCTACCCTCTAAAATAGGGAGTTTCAGTTTCCAATGTAGGGCGCACAATTCCTAGATTGAAGTTGCACATTCCTGGGGTTGCATAATCTCTGATGCCTTGCTCTCGATCGTCAACCATCTAGATTGGATTTATGGGAGGATTTTGTGGATTTGGCGCAACCATCTCTTGAGGTTGTTCTTCAATTTGCCTTGTAGCACATCGATTTCTTCTCCTTCTGTGATATGTTCTGTCAATTTTCGAATCTAAGATGGTGTCTATGCGGCGAGCGGCACGCATACACCTATGCACACCTGAAATAACCCACTCACAACAGAAAGCATAAACAACACCCAATAGAATATAAATCAAGAAAAAGCGTTAAAACTTCAGTTGCCTTCCTCAGCAAGGACGCCAAAAACTTGGTTTGAGTCGTATTCACTTCTAATTATGTTGAATTATCAAAAGAATATGTCGTTGTTGTGCATTAATCCAAGTATAAATTAAGCACTACCAAGTAATACCTAGAGTACTTTGGGGTCAGAACACAGAGAAGGGGAATGAAACACTCAAACACTTTAACTCACAATACTCAAATGCTAGGGGCTGGTGTTTAAATATTAATATAAAACGGATGATTATGCGATAAATGCAAGCAATTGAAAACTGATGTGATGGGGTGGAAAATAGAGAGTAAAAAGATATCAATGCTTTCACCGCAGCTACCACATGAGTTTAGTGAAACCTACTATAGCGCATGCAATGAATGAATATCTATTGATACCTAAGTGAGAAATAAACATGCGATTCCCTCCCGGTATTACACGTGTTTGGCGTAGAACTAAGAACGTTTTTGTTGCTTAATTCATGCGTTAACGCAGTTCTCTATTTACTTGCAAGCGGTTGAATTATCCCTAAGACAACCTAAACACATTCATGAATTATCCTCTGCGGCTGAGCTATTACTAACTCAACGAGACTACATGTAATGCATTATCTTGCTCTACTTAGATATTTCCACATGTGTTACCCTCCCAGGATTTATCATGTTGCTACCTCTACCAGCTGGCCAGGCAGATATTAGTAATGAAAGAATTAGCGCATCTAAGTAGAACGCATTAATCTCATTCATTCAAAAGCATCGCATACAAAAGAGTTCATTGTTGCATGGGTGCCTAGGCTAAGCCTTGATAAAAGAAAATTAGCTCATGCTACAAGGGAAATACATAGCGCATATAAATGATAAAGCATAAAAGATGAGTGTTTGCGTTACATTACAACTGGATGGATCTCTCTCTAATCTCTCCTCTCTTTTTCTTGAACAAATGGTTGGCATTTATCGGCTCAAGGAGACTGACTTCACCAAGTAATTTGCATTACGTGTTCCACTCTTCTTCAAGCCAGCTCATTGGACTGCCACATGTCAGCGTTTGTTTCGGACAACTTGCACTTGTACTTCTTCACGTGATAACTCTAGCGCCTGCGATAAAAGATAACTTGGGCAAGATGAAAAACTACAGGATATGCGTTAGACAAGAAAATTAGCTGCGCTATCTCACCGCATCAAGGAATTACTCAATTAAAGCAAATCTATTGCATTTCTTTGATTTTGTGCGCTATATTAGCGCATCTAATGTCTTTTCTAGCTTCTTTTAATTTAGATTTGGATGAGAAATAACTTGTTTTTTGCAAGTTATCAGCGCACCTGCAAGCGATGCCACCGGGACAGGGAATGAGGCAACCATAGCTTTGGTTGTAGCCTCTAACTCCATCACATGGTTCTGCCATCATTTCCTCTTCCTCCATTTCTTCACCATTGATCGATTTTTTTTCCTTCCGATTTCCATTGATTCATTTATATATTTTTGAAACTTTCCTGGTTCTGTTTCCAATGACACTTCTCTTTTGCTACTGGTTTACACATGCCTATGCACGTGACTGCCTCTCTCGCCATGGGTATATTAAGTGAAGAAGATCCTCCATCTGTCAGCTTGTTTTGCTTCCATTTTGTTAGTAAATATTATTAATGTAATATAAAATAATTTTAAAATTAAATACGATAACAAAATCTGATATCCAGATTTTAATTTGAAATATAAAAAGATTTAACAGAATCTGTGATTTGGTTTGAATTCAAGATATCAAAAAGTCTAGATACAGTTCAGTGGCGCGTGTTTTGCACATTGGCTGGAGGGGCAAGGTCGGCATTTAGTAAAATGTTGTGTCATGCACATCTCACGTGTGGACATATTTTAGGGTTTTTTTTTTTTTTTTTGTGGCTTTTGTTTTTCAAAATCACGCTCTATTTTTTTGCCATTCAATCAAATTTCTCTTCTTTTTATTAGTTATTTTTACAACGGACTAATGTTTGAAGTCACATGAGATAGGCTTGTCAGGTTTCATAATGGGTTTGTATTCCTGCTAAATGATTAAGAGAAATCCTTATAAATGACCATATACAATCTGTATTTTTGAAAAATGACCAAACAAATTTTTTAATGAAAAATTGCTAAACCATTTTTAGGTGTATATCCAGTTTGAATTTTTTTCCTTTGTTATCTCTAATTCAATCATTCTCGTCCACACTTATTTTTGAGCTAGAAGTTAACTACTTTTTTTTTTTTTTTTCAATTCCATGATTTCCTCCCTTGATTCATGCAAATTGGTTGATTTTTGTTATCTTCGTTGTCTCTTGTATCTTTCAAAATACAATTTCAAAATATTACTTTATCTTTCAAATCCCTAAATATTAACCCGTATTTTGATTTTCCATTTTAAAACCCTAAATCTACAAATTCATTTTTTGACCAAAATCAAACAACTACAATCAACCAAGAAATCAGTGTTAACATCCATCTTGTTCCATTGCCAGTTCTAGATCAGTTTCCCTTTTTAAATGTTTATCCAAGTATAAGTATCTCCCAAACCTTTGTATTTTACATTCACCTCCCATTATTTTCTTCAACTTCTATTTTTCTGTTTTTCTATTTTAAACTCCAAACCACTACAAAAACCAATGTTGATGCCTCCATGGACATCGATGAGGAAGAAGAGAGAGGAGTATTTGAGATCTAGACTAGGCTACATAAGACTACAAATCTCAAGACACTAAAGAAGATTGTCAAGTTTAAGCATAAGAAACTCCTCAAGGTTATTCCTGAGGATTACATCAAAAAATAGGTCAGTCGCTTATGTTCTAAGTTCATCTTGAGTATTTTTCCACATTTTTAGTATTATAGATATATATTGTAATTGCTTCAAATACACCATCTATGCAGAATAACAATGTTAGCAATTTGCACCATTCAACAAGTAGTCAACTTCTTACAAATATTCCAAATTTGTGTTACAATAGAGTATGCATATAAGAGTTTGTACCATGTGTGATGCACGTGTAATAATTTAAATCTGGAAATCAAAGTTTGTTATCCTATTTAATCTACGTTTTTACCATTTGTAAGAAGTTGACTACGTTTTTACCATGTGTGATGCACGTGTAATAATTTGACTAAATTATTATGAAGTAAAATTAATTTAAAACTAATTAAAATTCTCTATACATTCTGTTGAGTATAGTGGCATAATCCAAACTCAAAAAATGAACAAATAAGCCTTCAACAATTATCACAGAGATGCTAAATGAACACTATAAAGCCAGCCAAAACGCAAACACAGAAACCGCAAGAGAAATAAAAGGAAGATGACACAAAAGGTTTTTAAAGTGGTTCGATCAAGGTGATCTACATCCACTGTGGTGCTCTGATTCCCTCTTTATTCATTCATGAATTCCTCAACAAGTTACAATAGCCTAGATAATACAGTATTCGGATAAATCAATGGAAAGACAATCAGCAACAATACACAGCTTTATGAAGACTGTATCATCGAACTCACAGGGGCTGCTTCACAGTTATCAGACACATCAATATCAGCAAGAAGAACACTCCTTCCTCACCTTTCAGCTGATAATCCACAATGCACCTCAGTCTCAGCTCTCCCAATCGATGAAGCTCACAGTCTCACTCTCTCTCGGGCAAAATGATTTTTGGAATGCCCTAATTAAAACTCAGGAATGTTCCCTCAACTGCTCCACTCACCAACGACCCACATGCTGGAGTAACAAATTCCTCTCTCTTTCTACAGGCAACCTACAATAGCCGGTAGCCATTTCTCATTGCCTTTAAAGCTCCAACCGACTGGTGTCATCTTCCCCAACTGAATTACCTGTCAGCCCTATTATTTAAGAAAATGGCTTTGGGCCGAGATTGAACATATGGCCCAACACGTTCTTATATTAGTTTTGTTTTTTCTACTTCCATGATGTTTTTTTTTTTTTTCTAATATGACTTATTTTAATATAATATAATACATATGTGACTTATCATAGAAAATGGAGTAACAATAATTATGCTAAATAATAATAATAAAAAATATATGTTAAAGAAATTGGTTTATAAAGTCAAAACTTCTTCATATATAACGTTGTTGGTCAAATTCCCATTTGAATTGATCAATACCTTTGTCGTTTCCATATAAATCCCTCTTGAAAGTGCTACATATAGTTGTCCATGCGAAAAAACATGTTGAGGAAGATAAACTCCAACATTAGGTCATGTTTGACCACGAGCATTGTTAATAGTCATGACAAAGCAGAGTCGTGTGGGAAATTGTTTTTTTTTTAAAAAAAAAAAATTAAATGGACATTCTCCATCATTTTCAAGACTCATTGGTTTAAATGGACATTCTCCATCATTTTCAAGACTCATTGGTATCCGGGGAAGAAAAACTTTCTTTACTTCATGTTGTCCAATTAAGATTTTTGCATAAATGTCGTTTTGTGAAATTCATGAAAAACCATTCGAGTTTCGTTACATAAAACATTTGGTGGGTCTAAGTTTCTCAATAACATAATTGAACAATGTTTTTTCAATATGAATTTGTGAGTTGGAACACCATTGGGCAATAATGAATTGAGGAATTTTTCTTGGTAGTAATTATGTGTGTCGTCAATTGCCTCATCATAACTCACGAATTCTTCTATTTTTCCAAGAAATAGATGAATCATTTTCTCATTCATTTGATCAACATATTGATTTGTGGTTGAAAATACTTGCCCTACTTGTTATATACTCTATCGAAGTAGCATTTGTTTCAAGATCAGGATAAACAATAGTCAATAATTTTAATACTGCATCATCTTTGCTTTCACCTGTAATGACAACATCATTTGGGAGGCAAATATAGTCTTCTTCTACAAATGGTTCTATTCTAGTAAAAATGGCTGCCATTTTTGGCTCTCATATTTTTGGTTGTAGTTTTTCCATTTGTTCCCAAAGGTATGACCTTAGCAAACTTTTATTAACAGTCTGTAGTCTTGTTGCTCTTGGGACAACAAGTAGTACTTGTCGAAAATCTCCTCCAAAGACAACAACCTTTCCACCAAATGGCTTTGAACTATCCATTATATCTCTAAAAGTCTTTTCAACAACCTCTATTGTGGCTTTTTTGGCCATTGGTGCCTCATCCCAAATAATGACTTTTGCTTGTCTAATCAATTTTGCTCTATGGCATTGCTTAGAAATATTGTATATTGATGATTCATTTGCTTGAAGTGGTATGTTAAATCTAGAATGAGCAATTCACCCTCTGACATAATTGAAACACCAGCACCTGATGTTGTTGTTGCAATTGCTATCATCCTTCTCAATCTTATAGTAGCTAGCAATACAAGATACAAAAATATTTTTCATGTTCCTCTTGGTTCATCAATAAAAAAAAAACATCACTTTTATTATTCGTGATTCTTTCTATAATAATATCATATGCCAATTTTTGTTCTTCATTCAACTTTAATGAAGCTTGAATATCTTCGTCTGAGACTTCAATTGACTTGTCATCCAACACATATTTTATTTAGTACTCATTTCCATGTATTGTCATATCTTTGATTTTTGGTAAATCATACATGGTGATGTCTCTGCACATTGACTTAAGGAGTAATTTTATATCTTGTAAAGTACATTGCATCTGATATTCCAAAGTATTTGGCTCATCTTTTCTATAATCTTCTGGTAAGAATTGAAAATAATCCTCCCATAATTTTCTAACATCAGTAGGTTCACAATATACTAACAATATTGCAAAGAGTCTTCTAAAAGCATAAGGCATCTCAAATGATACTACTTCATCTAAACCTTTTAGAAGACTATGGTCAGACTCTAAAAGTCCTCTTTTTTATGCTGTTTCTTTAAATGTCGATACTCTTTTTCCATTGACAATCAATAAGGATTCAAATGACATTGACCCCCTAACATGGTTTAGTAATAAACGTAAGTAATACCTTTCTCCTCTTAGATTTTCTCCAACAATGTGTGATATAGCTACTCCTTTTTTCCTTTCTTTCCATACTCGAAGTTGTTTAGCCCACACATAATGTTTAGAAAATTCTTTGTATAAAATATTTCGAGCAATTTCATATTTTTGACACATATATGGAAGTACTATGTTAATATGGTCTTTGATACATGATCCCAATGAATTAGTTTTTTCAAATCCTGATTTTTCCAATAAGAAACATATTGCATATATGGAAGATGAAGTTGTAGTAAGTTTATCACTCAGGGAGACATCTCATTCAATCTAAAATCATAAATTCTCCATATGGTTTCTTGTGAAGATACCTATCTCACATCTTGATAATCCTTTATCTTATCAATACTTCTACTATCATTATCATGTGATATATAAATTGCTACTTTATCATGTCCTTTGTAGATATATTTGTATAAATATTTAACTGCCTTCAACCCTGAACATATTTCTACATTTATGTTGCAGCTGTATCTCAAGAGTAGATATGCGTTATTGATAACATGTAACGCCCCAGGTTTTCCAACCTCTAACCTAGAGACGCTACTACAACTCTAGACCCTTAACTACGGATCTGAACCACTTTAAACCGGATGTATCGAAAATTTCGGCAGCATAACGACGTAAAATGGCCTGAACCAAAAATTTTCAACACCTGATAAGCAAATAAAACACTTCTAAACATTCAACCCAACTCCACCAAACTACAATTCAGATTCACAACCTACTTCACTATACGAGTTAGGTCTCGCATTCACAACCAACATCAGATTCACAACTACTAGATAAAGATACATACAATGCATTTGCTAGGATCAACTTAACTTTATTAAATAATAAGAGTTCAAAATTCAAATTAAACTACTCAAAGCTAAACATAACTTCTCGAAATAAAACAACTAAACGAGCCCTTGAATGAAAGAAACATAACACTATCCTATACAACCAAAAGAGTAAGATAAATACTATAACAGAACTAGGAACCAATAACTAGATAACAAAAACGCCTAGGCCAGTGGAGTCACTCCTCGTGTGCCTCCTCGTCTGCATCACCAGGCTCATAGCACCCATCAACACCTGCATAATCTAAAAATGTTGGAGGGGGGGGGGGGGAGAAAGAGGAGGGGGTCAGTACAACCATGGTACTGGTAAGCAGCTCACACCCGGTGAGCCATCAAGCAACAAACAACACATCAATCATGCTCGGCACACACATCCAACATACTTTTAAAACAATAAACAACAATTCATGTTTCTTAAAGCGAGAACTAAACATCAAGACTCATGCTAACTCAACAGGATGACTCATGCATACACACAACATATTATGCAACCCCACATGATTTCCGCGCCATGCTCGCATTCTTAGCACATGATTTATGCGTCATGACACGCACCAAAACACATGAATTCCGCGCCATGCAACGCAACTTAACACGTGATTTACGCGTCACGCTCCGCACCAAAACATGATTTCCGCGTCATGTAACGCACTCACACCCAGCACATGAATTACGCGCCATGCGCAGCACACACTCACACGTGATTTACGCGTCACGCTCCACACTCACAACCCACACGTGATTTATACATCACGCTCCGCACCAATAACATGATTTCCGCGTCATGTAGTGCAATCTTAACACGTGATTTCTGCGTCACGCTCCGCTCACACAACCCAGCTCACCTCTTAATGAGCACACAAGACCATGCAACTTGACTCTCATGCAACATAGTCAAAACGATATACAACATGCTCTAAATGTCCAATAGTTCATCATGCTTCAGAATCAATCAAACAACGTGCTTAACACATTTCGCAAGTTATATAACAACCAACAATGCATTCTAGAAAAGCGAGTAACAACCAACATGCTCATGTAATCAAACAGACTGAATTGGGCAAGAACTACTTACCTATAGCACTTTCAAGGCAACCTTAGTAATCCAAGGCAGTCCAATAAAACCCTAAACAACAAGGATAAAACCTACTGAATTAGAACCAACTCAAAGCTACCCTAAACATGCTTAAAAGGCCTGATCGAACTAAGAAAAGACCCATTTCCTTGCTGGACAACCACTCAAAATTCCCCAAATTAAAAACCCAAAACCTTTAGACCATGAGCAACCATGTCTAAGGCATGACGGGCAATGGGTATTCGTTGAATGACCATATTTAAGGCTTTTTAGCCACTGGACAACAAGCAAATATAACCTATGGCATACTAATAACACTTAGGAGATTGGGCAATGCAACTAAGGCCTAAATAATTAATGAGACTTTATTTAGCATGCTTCTAAACCACGGACAACAAGCAAATGACTCATTAATTCATGTTTTAAGAACCTACAAGGGTTGGGCAAAACTACAAAGGCAACGAGACTAAAAGGGCATTGATAAACTACATGCTTTTTACCCAAAACAGTCACGATGACCCATTTAAATGCATATTCTAGGACCTATAACGGTTGGGCAACACTTTAAGAACCTACATAGCTAATGGGCAACAACTACACATGCTACTAAGGCTAGAACAACTAAAGGGGCAGCAAACTTCAACGTTATAGACAAAGGGACAGCAAGGAAACTTACCCAAACGGACCCGTTTCAACGCTAGACGGGTTATTCTAACCTTTAACAATGCGCTAGAATGATCCTTGGGCAGTGGGTATTCGAGTTGAGGTGATTCGAACTCAATCGAACACTTAGACGGCGCTGTAGAACAGAAATACCAACATAACATTAAAATTCCAGCACTTAAAACGAATGGGCATTCTACTTTAAGCTCTAAACAAGAATGGGTAAGAGCTAAACCAACCGAACATGGGTAAGCGTTTAAACTTATGGGGGTTGTTAAGTGATGCCGAAAACACCCAGTAACACTGTTGGACAGAGGCAAAAATGCGAAAGACGGGGCTCCGAACTGCTGCCTGTGCAGGATCTAACCAAAACAGCGCAAGAATCACTTAGATCGGACTTGAATGACTAAGAACGAGAGGAAAAGAGACTTACCCACGAGTTAAGACTGAAAAATGCAGAGGAAGAAGAGACCCACGAGATTTACCTTGCTAAAAACGCAAGGAAGGAGAGAGAGAGGCGGCGCGACACTCGACTGCAACCTCACGGCTGGCGGCGACGACGCTGCTCAACGGACGGCGATGCTGCGGCCTTCACAGACATGAAGGGAGAGGCGGCGCGGTTGGACTCGGCCCAAAAACACACAGAGAGAGAGAGATCGCGAGGAAGATGGCGGCGACGACTGCACGGAGATGACGGCGACATAAGGCTGGGCTGGGCGGTGGCTGAAGCTTCACCGCTGAACACACGAGGGGGGGTTCTCACGACAACACCAAAAAGGAGGGGGAAAGATGAAGAGAGATGGGGATCTAGGGCTTTTTGTTTTTTTCTTTTCCTTAACTCCTTTTCTTGTTTCTTAATTATTTTCTTTTAGCAAAACCAACCCAAAATAGAACCCCCAAAATTTGCCAAGCACTAGCTAAATTTCCTCAATAAGCGTGGAACTTTCAACACTTATCTTTTCTTGCAACCAACATTGGCTTTAAAATATATCAAGCTTAAGGGAGAGATTTAATTTATGTAGCGCTCATATCCCGAGAATAATTTTCCAATGCCTTAGTATTAAATTATAAATCCATATCAAAAGCCCAAATAATAAATATATTTTCATTCGACTATATCCATGGAATTATTTACACCAAGAATGCACGGGGCGTCACATAACACCTAATTAGTGCTATTTTACTGCCATCAATCTAAGCTTGATAGATCCAATTTCATGGTTTATTTATCTATTTTATAGGTAATTCGAACATTGGAGGCTGTTGGGTGCCCGCAAGCGTACAGTTGCCACAAGTAATATAAAACGGTAGAGTATCGAGTATCAAATCCATAGGGAATTTGAATTAAGTCCATTAATTACCAAGAACCATCATGCTCGATTTTATTTAGAATTTCAACTCAGAAGATTAAAGAAACTAATAAGTGGAAAAGAAACATGCAAATAAATGAAAATTTTCTATTAAGGGGACTCAACCTAGGGTGTTACTTAGCTTTTTGGATTTGTAGCTTAATTCAATGGATGCTTGTAATTACTAGTCTTCAATTTCATGAATCTAGAAGTAAATTAAGTGGATTTCTCTTTCAAGTTCCTCCACATCTCATACTAACATAACTAATTAATGTGTCCATTTCCTTAGTTAATTATACTATGGCATTAAGCAATTTCGTCATCAATTTCTAACAATTCTTTTTCACTTTCGTGTTGCAAGCAATTGTTAGTCATGCAATTGGGATCTAATGTAACTTCTCTCTGTCGAGTATCCATTTAGACCAACAAAATAATCAATCCGTGATCAAGGGATTAAAAGCATTAAGCATGAATTGCATAGATGAAATATGAAGAAATTCATTACAATATCCAATTAATTAGGCTACATAATCAAATTAGCTAAATTAACGACCCTAGGCCTCAAGATCTACTAAAAAATTGGAATACTTTTAGCCCAACAATCTTGATCTATAGCCCTAACTCAACAATAATGCAAAATTACAGAGACATAAGGAAGAAATAATCGTTGTGTTGATCAAAAGCTCCCGTTACGATCATATCGAGTCTTCAGCCTTGGAATCCCGATCAATTCCACCTTTCTTCTCTCAATTCTACTCACTTTTTCTCTTTATTGAGCTAGGGGAGAACCCCCCAAAATTGGATGCCTTCAACCATGGAGAAATGACCCTTTTTATAGAAGAAGATTCAGAAGGTGACTTGCTGCACAAGACGACAGCGTCGTGACGCTGTGACGTCACTGCCTTGCCGCCTAATCCAGCCAGCGTTGAGACGCTCTAAGGACAGCGTCTCAATGCTGGGCCTTCTAGAAGTCTCAATGCACGGATTTCTAGACTACAACTCTTCACTCCCTTGGGCTTTTGGGCCTCCACTAGATTGGAATCTCCTCTTTTCTTCATTTATCATCCAAATCCTCCAAATTGATCCAGAATTTAGTAAAATTTCCGGTTTTGCTTCACGAGCTCGGTTTTCTACAATTTCAACATAAAATGTCATTAAAGCTCACAATTAACGCACAAAACTAGCTAAAATAACTAGGAAAAGATAACATAAATGCATGGTATGAGAGGCATTGGGAGTGGACCACACAATTTGGTGTTAATCGGGCAAATTAAAGAGTCTTTGAGCCAATTTGGAGTTTACAAATGAAGAGGAGGTGAAAAGACCTGAGCGGACTGTGACAAGCCTTAAAATTAGTGTCAAGGAGTCAGAGGTTCGAGTCCCAAGCCGAACAAACCGAAGGAAAATCGAAGAAAAACAAGCAGTGTGCTGGAATATAGGGTAGCGTCAAGAAGCTGACTTCCTTGCATCTCGACGTTGGCCAGATGAAAACACGCGAAAGGCAGTAGCGTAGCGTCTCGACGCTGGCTTCAAAGCATCTCAACACTATGACAATTTTATAAATAGCAATTTCGGTTTTAGACTGCCGTTAGGTTAGAATTTCGTGCTTTTTTCGATTCTTTTCATTCTCTTTTGCTTTTGTGAGTAGTTTAAGACTTTTAGGCTTGTTCTTATGCAATTGGTTCAATTTATGTTGTTGATTTCGCACGTTATGAGTAGCTAAATTCTCTTGTATTGCTGGATTTGGATTAACTACTGAACTGTTTTATACGTTGGCTGAGTTTGATGGTTTTATTTTGAATTTTATGAGTTTTATGAACTATTGTGTTTAATTTTGTTCCTTTGAATTGACGCCTCTTAGGGATAGATCAAATGCATTATATTTGTTATAGTAATAGACACTAGGTCGAGGCAAGAACAACGATAAGTTACGATAAATTCTTAGCATAGATTCTTGATAGGCCTAAGAGCATGAGAAAATTACCATGATTTTATTTTAAATGTTTATTTGAATAAATCGGTTTGATTCTGGACCCTTGTTCGTCATGCAATTAATTTAGGTAATCGATTGTGAGGTTTCGAATTGCTTATGCTAAATTATAGAAATAACTTAGACGGTGATTCGGGTTATGCATGAGGGGTAGCAAATGTATTCTTAATTAGTTAATTAAATTAATTACGGGGTTACGAGTTAATTGATTAACTAGACATAGGTTAGTCAGGAGGGTTATCTGATTAACCAAGAAGCATTACCGGACTCAAATTAAAATTCATAGAATTAACACTTAGATCAAGCTAGGAAGCCAAGTCAGAAGAGGTTCGGTAAAAAAAATACTAAATCCAACGATATCCCTTTTCATTTGTTTTAATTCAAATTTCCGTTCTTGCATTTTTATTTTATTTTCGGCATTTATCTTTCCCATCTTTTAAATTTATCCAGTGTTAGAATTCAATCCAAACCCCACTTTTTGTGTTTCTGCATAGTAGCCCAATCTCATTAGGAAACCCCCTTCCTTGTGATCGACCCCGACCACTAGTGCTACAAAAATAGTTTTTAGTATCGTGGAAATACAAATTTATTTGACTCGAAGCCTCGACAACTCCATCCCATCAGTTATAAGGGACCACCCATCGATTATCAAAAGTCTTCTTCATAACAACTACCTTCACAGATTTTGGGTATAATATAATTAGAAAATTATTTTATTATAATTATTTTTTGACAACATAATTAGAAAATTATTTTTCAAACACTAACTTTTCTAACTAAATCAGTATCATATAAAGTATATTATAAATAGTTAAATACATATGAAAATATAGTATTTAAATTAATATAAATACCTCTTTTTCGTCGTCTTTTCTCCTACATATTGGTTATGCATCATTTCCTTGCATTATCTTCGAACAAAATCTACATTTTCTATTAATCATACATGGAGACATTTTGTTATCTTTGCCACACGAGCCATGGAGCATGTGCTTTACAACACAGTGTGAAGAGGAGAATTTGATTGATTATCTGGAATTTTTGCGCTAACATAGTTGTCATATTGGTCAGGATTAGTGATCTTGTTGTCTCTTTTTGTATAACGGTCCAAGAATCTTGTATCTATCTCCTGTCTAATTGAACAAAGATATTTTTTAAATTTTGAAACTAATGATGCTTTCATATCTCGAAATGGAATGTTTATTTGTTCAGCAAAATTAGAAAACAACTTGTATGTCATAAGACCAATCGTTACAAAAGCAATTTTAAATCACGAGTTATTTAAAACTGCTGATACTCAAAGAAAAAGGCAACAAATTTCTCAAAATAGTAACGCCTATCTTTGGCACCTAGGTTAGGTCACATCAATCTTGATAGGATTAGACAATTAGTAAAGAATGAACTTTTAAATGAGTTAGAAGACGATTCCTTATCTCCATGTGAATCTTGCCTAAAAGGAAAACTGACTAAAAGGCCGTTTACGGCAAAAGGTTATAGAGCCCAAGAACCTCTAGAACTTATACATTCAGACCTCTGTGGTCCAATGAATGTAAAAGCTCGAGGAGGATACGAATATTTCATCTCTTTCATAGATGATTATTCGAGATATGGTTACTTATACCTAATGGCGCACAAATCTGAAGCACTTGAAAAGTTCAAAGAATATAAAGCTGAGGTTGAAAATCTATTAGGTAAAACAATTAAAACTCTTCGATCTGACCAAGGATGAGAGTATATGGATTCAAGATTCCAAGACTATATGATAGAACATGGAATCACATCACAATCTCAACACCAGGTACACCGCAACAGAACGGTGTATCAGAAAGGAGAAATAGAACATTGATAGAAATGGTTCGATCAATGATGAGCCATGCTCAGTTGCCTAGCTCGTTTTAGGGACATGTAGTAGAGACTACAGTTGAGATTTTGAATAACGTTCCTTCGAAAAGTGTTTCTAAAACACCCTTCAAATTATGGAAAAGACATAAACCTAGTTTGCGCTATTTCCAGATCTGAGGATGTCCTGCCTATGTGTTAGTAACGAATCCTAAGAAATTGGAACCTGTTGGGATTGGTTCCCTAAAACTCGTAGATAGTGAATGAAACAAATAGTAGTATAATTGTTCGATAAAGTCGTTATCGAGGTTTTTGTTCACTTAAGTTATTAAATAAGTGAATTACACATTAAATAACCCAAATCCAATAAACTAACATCCATGGCTATATGATATGAATACTTGAACTTTATGTAGTGACATAAAAGTGGATCAAGTTCAAGTAATAGCCTAAACGGTCTATAGTATAGGGATGAGGCTGGGTACCTTATCCTAGGAATACTATGTGATGCGGCCCACTTTGTAAATAGTGCAAATGATGTGATCTTGAATCGTTCATGTAGAGACATGCGAGTGGGGGCGTCCTATGTAAATGAGTTTGCATAAGACCAAGACCAAGAAATAAGTCAATTTCCTTTATAACACTGTTTACTGTTGAAACTGACTTATTTTAGTGCGATGACCTAGGTAACTCGATCTTAATCCTGAGCTAACTATGAACTCCTGTTTATTCGAGCTTATCCTTAGATTTTCATGGGTGAGAGTGGCTCATCATCGCCGACTCAATAAACCTTCCATTTTAGGGATAGGAATGGGTAGATAGCTGAGGACATAGTCCTGTAAGACGGAATTCACTCCTACCAAATTTAGGGATAGTAGAGAGGTTGTTCCCTTAAGTGCTGACTCCGGGACGTGAACAAAGGGATCCCGCCCTCTCATTGGCCTGGGAGGGATTAGGTTTAGTGGTCAGACTGCAAACTAATTGTTCATGAAGGACTCAATGGGGACTTAAGGAACAATATGTGACTTCAGGGGTAAAACGGACATTTGACCCAGCTCTAGTTACGAACAACCTGTGAAGGGTCGACTTAGTAATCATGGTTATATCGAGTGGACAAAAATATATCTACAGTGAGGGGAGTTCAACTATCGGGCTATAATGGAGTGTTCTGGTAGTTAACGAATGTTGGTTAACTAGGTTAAAAGAGTTTAGCCGGTTAATCTCGGATCGTTGGAGTTGTTGCGATAACGCAAGCGTAAGGTTGCCTCAAGTAATATAAAACGGTAAGTACCGAGTATCGATTTCCACAGGGAGGATCAGTTAGACAAGATAATGAACTGAACACTAAAAATACTAAGACAAGATATTATTTTGGGACCCAGACGTGACGATAAGATGCAATAAAAAATTAAAGCAAACAAAGAATCAAAATGATCAATTAAAGTGGCAAAGATGGAGAAAGAGTCAATTGAGTGGCGGGGTCTTGAAATCCGGATTATAGCTAACTAATTATTCTAATTATCCTATCTTGTGTCCGACTAATTATAAACCTAGAATCTCCATTTATTACATAGGTTCTCCTTTCGGTTTCCCTTAATTATAACTAACTCATTTTAATAACCTAAGTGTCTTTAGCGCTATTAAACGGGTTAATTAATGAACCCTGATTCATTTTCGGTCTCTAAGCCTAACCAACTACTCTCGCTGTCACTATGAGTAGTTAAGCCTAGTTGAGTGGGTTATGATCTATCTTAACTTCTCTCCGTCGAGTTTCCATTAAGAATCTAATCACTATAAAATTGGCCAGATTCTATAGAGCATTACGAGTGCCCACACAAATAATCAATATAATGGACACAGAGATAGGCAATTAAAATAACATTGAACTATAATCTTTCATTCAAGACTCGCAATCAGGATTTAGTTATACATGAGTGTCAAAACTTCTCGAGTATACATACTATAAAGCATAAATGAGCAATTAAAGAGTATAGGAGATGAACCGTAGAGAGACCCCTTGCTTGCGCCTTGGATTCTCTTCGTTACAAGCTCCCGAGCACTCAAAAAATGCCCAATACAATATTTCTCACTTTCCTCACAACTCGACCCTCAAGGGAGGCTCCAAGAGCCTTGAAAGGACTAAAGAAATGGATTGGAGAATTGATTGATGATGGAAATGAGGAGTGAACTGCGTCTTATATAGGGTTGGAAATGGGACAGCGTCGCGACGCTGTGACGTAATCGTCTTGGGCAGCAAGTCATCCTAGCGTCGAGACGCTGAGGGACAGCGTCTGTCCTTTGGCCAGAACATCCAGCTTGCGTTTTTGGGCTGAATCTTGGGCTCTCCTCCATTATTTGGCCCAAATGTCTTCCATAATGGGTCTTGGAGTATTTCTTCTTGACCCAACTTGATCTTCTAAGATTAACTCCAACAATTTGGGCTTCTTTTCTCTTTTTTTCCTCCAAATTTCCATAAAATCTCCTAGGGACCAAAATTACAAAATTAAATAGATTTGTATGATAAAAATGAAGGTGTACATATTACACAAGCGGAAGCAATTGAAGATCAAAAGCACTTAAGACATTCAATTTTGCTCCTAAAGCATGCATGTTCTATAAAAGACAGAAAAAAGAGTTTAGAGAGAACCAACCTTTGTAGCTCACAAATGAGGTACTCCTTGTGGTGTTTTCCTTCTCCAACTTCTCTTGGACAACCTTTAGAGTCTTCCCTACTATTCTCCGGGCCGAGAACGACTTGTGGGAGTCTATAGTGATAGGGAATGGGAAGGGAATGCTTGAAGGTTCAAGCTCTATGGAGATTTGAGATGAGAGAGTGATTGAGGAAGAAATTCAGCAGCATAACATTAAGGTAAATGCTCTCCCTCTTCACAATCTGATTCTTCCTCTATATATAGAGAGAATCCATGCAAGAAGGACCTTCAAAATGCAAGACACTTGGTGGTCTTGATGGTGAAAGTGGAAGCTAGGTGTTCAAGCAACACAACATGCACTATTGCATGAATGTGGTGTAATTCCACTTTGAGTCTTCATGCAAGAGTGGATTTCCAAGTTTTTCCACTTACTTTTGATTCAAAATCAATTATATTTTCAGCATGAATGATATTAATTTCAATTCTTAATTGAAATTAATCACAAATTCAATTTTGAAGCTTGCCTCACAAATTGCATATGATTAATCAAATTAATCATTCTTTTATTGTGTATTATTTATATATGAATCTCAATTCATGTATATTGTATTTAAACCCTTTTAAATACCTTATCTCTCATTTCCTAATTTAATTCATAATTAAATTATTGTGTCGAACACAATTTTACGATAATTCCCTATTTCCCGATTTTGAACAATTCAAAGATTCCTATCAATATGTTCTAGGCTTTAATCCGATATGAGCTAGTAGAGGGACCTAATGGACCTATAGATCATGGGCTCCAACGATTCGAGGCTAGCCGACTAATCTCATTATCTAAGCTGGCCAACATTCGTTAACTACCGGGACACTCCACTATAGCTCGATAGTTGCACTCCCCTCACTATATATATATTTCCGTCCACTTGATTTAACCATGTTCAGTAAGTCATTCCTTCACAGGTTGTTCGTAGCTATAGCTAGGTCAAATAACCGTTTTACCCCTATAGTACTTCTTGTTCCTTAAGTTCCACTAATCCTCTAATGAACAATCGGTTTGTGGTCCAACCATCAAACCTAAGTCCCTCTCGATCCAACGAGAGGGTGGGGCCCCTTGTTCAAGTCCTGGAGTTAGTACTTAAGAGAACAACCTCTCTGCTATCCCTGAATTGGGTAGGAGTGAATTCCGTCTTGCAAAACTATGTCCCCAGCTATCTATTCGATCTCATCCCCAAAATGGTAGGCTTGTTGAGTCGGCGATGCTGGCCACTTTCACCCATGCAGATCAAAGGATAATCTCGTATAGACAGGAGTTCATAGTTAGCTCAGGATTAAGAACGAGTTACCTAGGTCATCTATGAGAAATAGTCAGTTTCTTCAGTAAACGGCATTATAAAGAGAAAGTGACTTATTTCGTGGTCCTGTCTTATGCAAACTCATTGCATAGGACGCCCCCACTCGCATGTCTCCACATGAACGACTTAGGATCTCATCGTTTGTACTTAATACAAAGTGGGCCGCGTCCATAGTGTCACCAGGATAAGGCACCCAACCGTATCCTTATACTATAGACTATTTTGACTATAAACTTGAACTTGATCCTACGATATGTCCCTACATATAGTTCGAGTATTCATTTTATAGTCAAGGATCTTAGTTTATTGGATTTAGGTTAATCATTCGCAATTTACATATTCAATAACATCTTTTACTGAATAACCTCAATAACGTCTGTATTGAAAATAGAATATGTTTAATGATTTACAAACTACGAGTTTATAGGACATTAAACCCAACAAGCTCCCACTTGGACTAGAAACTCTAGTGGGGTAGTTAGGTGTGAGAGAAACATAAAGAAAATAAACTAGGGCATCAACCATACCCTTACAATTCTCCCACTTGCCCTAGTCTAAGAAAGCTCGTAATCCTAGATTAACTAGGTGACCGTCAAAAACTTTAGCCGTGAGGGGTTTTGTAAACGGGTCAGCCATGTTGTGCTCCGAAGCGATCTGCGTGACGATCACATCTCCTCGTTGCACGATCTCCCTGATGAGATGGTATTTGCGCTCAATATGCTTTCTGATAGCAAGCATAGCTAGCTAGTTTTCCCTAATTAATTTATCTAGTCTTTTATAATTTATTGGCCAAAATGATGCGTTTTTGTGTTGTTTTTGTAGGAAATAAATATTTGAGCTAATTGCGTGTTCGGGACATGAAAAAGGGCTAAAAGATCGAAAAAAGATCAAGTTGGAAGAAGTCAAATTCAGCCCAGCTGATTTAAAAAAAAAAAAAAAAAAAAAAAAATCATAGCGTCGCGACGCTAGGACCAGCGTCGCGACGCTCTCGACAAATTTCCAGATTCGCGGTATCGCGACAGCGTCGCGACGCTGTCCATAGCGTCTCGACGCTATCGACAGATTTTCTATAAATTCCTCTTTTCAGCTACGGATTAGGGGAGTCCAATTGGTGAGATTTTAGCCCTAATTTCGACTAGAGACCTTTTGCGGGAGCTAAAGGCAAGGCCAAGGAGCGGGAATCAAGCGAGAAGACGTGGAGATCGTGACGGGGACGTGCGGTGTCGGCGGATTCGAGTTTTCCTTTCTCTTTCCCTTAATTCTTGTAGTTTTTATGGCTTTTCTTGCAATTAGTGTTTGTGGTTTAAAGACTATGAATTGCTAGTTGTTTGTCTTAGGGATTGATGTAGTTGTTTTAGGTTGTTGGATTGATTTGTGGTATGAATATGCATTTATTTTACCTATGCAATTATGGTTAAATGCTTTCAATTACTTGATCACTAGTTGAATGATTTGAGTGTTGAATCTTGCTCGGGAGAGGGGATTTGGCCTAAGACTTACTTTATTTAATTGCATGACTAAAGTAGAAATTCTAAGTTTGTGACGGGATTTGGAATAACTTTAGAAGTTGCTTGAAGAACTAAACTCAAAGCCTTGCATGTTAATGAACTTAGATAGGGATATCAAGTTGGTTGCATGCATGAGAATCAATTATGCTCGGGAGAGATAGTTGTGATAAAAGGTTCCTAGACTTGGTTGAATAATTGCATGCTAAATTCATCCCATTAATTTATCCTCAATCTCAACAATGAAATCAATTCTCTAAGAGTCTTTCCATTTGAGTCTCCACCTTTATTTTATGCTTTTTGTCTTTAGATTTATCTTTTATCATTGAGTTTTGCTCCCTAAATAAAATTGAACAAAAGTATTCACGATACTTAATTTGCTAGAAAACCAATCCAGAGGACGACACTCGTTTTACACGAAAACACTATATTATTACTTGACCCGTACACTTGCGGTAAGCAAATTGCGCATCACTTTCCTCGCTTGTGACTTCGAGGTTCCTTAGAGTTTGCAACTGCACCACTGTCGTCACAATAGAGGGTGACAGGTAGTTGCATATTTGGAACAATTTCCAACTCTGTTAGGAATTTTCTTAGCCATACTGCCTCTTTTGCTGCTTCACAGGCGGCTACGTACTCTGCTTCCATGGTGGAGTCAGCAATGCAACCTTGCTTAATACTCCTCCAGACTATCGCTCCTCCATTTAGAGTAAACACAGATCCCGATGTTGATTTTCTTGAATCTATATCGGTCTGAAAATCTGAGTCAGTGTATCCTGTAAGGATCAAATCCTTAGCACCATACACGAGCGTATAATCCCTAGTTCTCCTTAGATACTTAAGGATGTTTTTAACGGCAGTCCAATGCGCATGACCAGGATTGGACTGAAATCTGCTGACAATTCCTACGGCATAGCATATGTCGGGTCTAGTACACAACATTGCATACATCAAACTACCAACTGCTGATGCATAGGGAATACGTCTCAATTCCTCAACTTCTTGAGGTGTCTTAGGACTTTGTTCCTTAGACAGGTGAACCCCGTGCCTAAAAGGTAATAACCCTTTCTTGGAGTTCTGCATCGAATATCGTACCAACATTTTGTCGATATATGATGCTTGAGACAGTGCTAGCGTTTTGTTCTTTCTATTTCTAATGATTTGAATGCCTAGAACAAATTGAGCCTCACCCAAATCTTTCATTTGGAATTGAGTCGCTAGACATTGTTTTACGTCAGTCAGGAATCCTACATTATTTCCAATAAGTAAGATATCATCTACGTATAGAACTAGAAAAGCTACAGTGGATTTGACGATTTTCTTGTAAGCACAAGGTTCGTCAATATTCTGTTCAAAGCCATACGTTTTGATCGCAGTGTCAAAACGTATATTCCAGGATCTTGATGCTTGTTTTAATCCATAAATGGATCGTTTAAGTTTGCAAACCTTTTGCTCATCACCCTGGACTATAAATCCCTCTGGTTGAGCCATATAGATAGTCTCTTCAAGATTGCCGTTCAAAAAGGCTGTCTTGACATCCATTTGCCATATTTCATAATCATAGTATGTGGCAATGGATAAGAGTATTCTAATCGACTTAAGCATGGCAACAGGGGAAAAAGTTTCTTCATAATCAACTCCTTCCCGTTGGGTAAAACCCTTTGCCACGAGTCAAGCCTTAAAGGTTTGAACCTTACCGGCTTGGTCTCGTTTTCTCTTGTAGATCCATTTGCAACCAATAGGTTTTACCCCATCCGGTTGTTCTACAAGTTCCCAGACCGAATTGAAGTACATTGACTCCATTTCGAGATCCATGGCTTTGATCCACTGGTCCTTATCAACATCATTCATTGCCTGATTAAAGGACAATGGATCCTCTACACCATCATCAGATATGATGTTTTGAGTTTCTGTTAAACCCATGTAGCGGTCGGGTTGTGTTATAACCCTCCCACTACGTCGAGGCTCTCTCACTATTTGAGATGGATGTGTTTGATCAACAACTTTTGATGGACCAGCTTGATCTACAACTTTTGTAGATTCTTTTGTAGTTTTTCTTGAAATCTCATCTAATACTAGTTTACTGCGAGGTCGATGATCTTTTATGTGATCTTCCTCAAGAAAAGTAGCGTTTGTCGATACAATCACTTTATTATCCTGAGGGTCATAAAATAGACCACCTTTCGTTTCTTTAGGATATCCTACAAACAGGCACAGTTTTGAACGTCGTTCCAATTTCTTTGGATTTTGTACCAACACGTGTGCCGGGCATCCCCAAATTCTGAAGTGACGTAAACTACCTTTACGCCCTTTCCATAGCTCATAGGGTGTTTCAGAAACACTCTTAGAGGGAACCATGTTCAAAATGTATACAGCAGTCTCAACTGCATATCCCCAGAACGAATCAGGCAACTGAGCATAGCTCATCATTGATCGAACCATGTCTAACAGAGTTCGGTTTCTCCTCTCTGATACACCATTTTGTTGTGGTGTAGCAGGGGCTGAGAGTTGAGACGTAATTCCATGTTCTATCAAATAGTCTTGGAATTGTAAGTCCATATATTCTCCACCTCGATCTGATCGTAGTGTTTTAATCGTTTTACTTAATTGGTTCTCAACCTCGGTCTTGTACTCTTTGAACTTTTCAAGGGCTTGAGACTTATGATGCATTAGGTAAAGATAGCCATACCTTGAATAATCATCAATGAAGCTGACGAAATATTCATACCCTCCTCGTGCTTTGACATTCATTGGACCACAGAGATCCGAATGCACGAGTTCTAAGGGTTCTTTGGCCCTATAACCTTTTTCTGAAAAAGGTCGTTTGGTCATTTTTCCCTCAAGGCAGGACTCACATGGTGGTAACGAGTCATCTTCTAACTGGTTTAGTAGTCCACTCTTTACCAATCTTTCAATCCTATTGCGATTTATGTGGCCTAATCTCAAGTGCCAAAGATAGGTATTAGGAGAAACTTTTCGCCTTTTGTTTTGAGTTTCCGCTACTTTAAACATTTCCGTATTAAAAATAGCTTTAACTTGAATTGGCCTTAACACGTATAAGTTGCTTTCAAGTTTTGCAGAACATATATGCATACCTCTTTTGTTAACAAACACTTTATTAATATCAAAAGATACTTGGTATTCATGTTCAATCAAACAAGAGATAGAAATTAAGTTCCTTTTTATATCGGGAACGTACAAGACATTTTCAAGTAGTAAAAATCTATCTCCAAAAGACAACTTGAGAGTTCCAGAAGCTCTGGCTAAGACGACCTCTCCAGTTCCAACTCTGAGAGTTACTTCGCCATCTGCCAGCATATGCCAGGAACTAATTTCCTGTAAAGAAGAGCATACATGGTTAGTCGCTCCTGAATCTAATATCCAGGCAGAGCTATCTTGCTCAACTAAACATGTTTCGATAACGAGCAAATCATATTTACCTTGTTTTTCCTTTTCAGCCTTCTTTTCCGCAAGGTACTTGGGACAGTTGCGTTTCCAATGTCCGTCTACATTACAATGGAAACATTTTCCTTTATTTGCAGCTTTAGTTTTTGCCTTGCTTCCCACTGGAGCTTTTCCTTTCCCTTTATCCTTCTTTTTCTTCATTTGAATACTCTTATTCTTTGAAGTGGAAGGTCCAGACTTTGTTCCTGAGGAAGATCCCTTTTGGAACCTCTTGGTTGTGGCAACATTTGCCTCCCCTTCATGTCCTCTCTTAGTAAGACTTTGGTAAGTCTGAAGCTCGTTTAGCAAAGTGGTCAAGTTAAAGTCTATTTTGTTCATGACAGCGTTTGTCCTGAACTGAATGAAGCTCTTCGGAAGAGACTCCATTATGAAACTTACTTGACTACCCTCGTCAATTATAGCACCGTTTACTTCAGCAATGTTAAACTGAACCATCATGTTCAAAACATGTTCCCTAACTGAAGCACCTTCCTTCATTCGGGAATTGTAAACATTCTTGAGAGCTTCGTGCCTGATTTGTGAGGACGGTTGTCCAAACATACCTTGCAACGAAGTCATGATCTCCCTTGCGGTGACCATCCTCTCGTGCTTTTTCGACAAGACATCCGAAATGCTTGCTAAAATATAGACTCTTGCTTTATCATTAGCTCGAGTCCATTTCTCATATGCTTCCCGAACAATTCGGTTTGTTGACGAGCCAGGGTTAGGTGGACACTCTTCGGTAAGGACAAATCTAAGATCCTCGATTACTAGTATTGTATTCAGATTAGACTTCCAAGTTCCATAATTATCTCCGTTAAGCTTATCCGAAGCGAGTAATTGAACTAGTGAGCTAGACATGCTGAAAAATTAAACAAAACTATTAGAAATTTGCTTATTAACCATTTTTGACAAAATCCAATCAGGTTTTAGCAAAAGTAATAATGTACCCAGGATTATTATTTTACAACGATACTTTAGTGAGTTAGAGCAACCGCTACTGAGGGGCAGTCAATTACTCCTCCACTAAACCAAGACGTTCTTGACTAAATACTAATCCCAGAATAACTCTTATTCCTATAGTTGTTTAGTTATCGTTACGTTTGGTCAGGAATTTACTAACACTTAGTAACCCTTGTAAGTGTGACCCGCCGTTTTAAGATTACAGAGAACGGCCCCAACAATGCTACCGAATGGAAAAGCTAATGTTGGAAATGGTCCTAAGTAATCCTATCCATCTCTGGAGTTTGCGTTGTTCCGATCTCCATGTTACAACCCTCCGAATGGTTAGTAGCTCCAGGGCATACAAGCAGGCGCAACATGGAAGTCTCACGGTGCAACCTAACGGAGGAGACCGCAGGATGTGTTGACACACTTCCTTCACTCACTTACTATAAATACTTTCTCCATTCACCTTGTTATTGATTTATGCAAACACCTTCCGAATGGAGCAGTTGAGTTATAATCAACACGAGGCCAAGCATAAATCTCACCTTGTGAACAAAAGGGAGAACGTGAAAGGGAAATGGATTTGATATATCTCTCCCCTCCCACTAAGTATTTTAAACGGTTTTGGGTATACTTATACTTAGGCGAATTCCGGCTAATTGAATAACCCTAAGTCTAAGTTCATTTAAACTTACGATGTCTAGGTGATAACGATTAATACCTCACATCACACACGTGCATGCTCATAAAACTGGGTTAACTTTAACTCAAGAACCGACTCGATGCCCAGGTAGGAGGTGTTCCGTAAACCGTCAACTTAAATACCTCCAGCCTTAGACAGCATCTCGTCGGGTGAGTTCTCTTGTAACCTATGTTTTACAAGCTTATCGACCTATTTGAATCTAATTGAAATCGATCGAGAGTTGGATCAAATTAACCCTAAGTGAGCATGGACCTTTTTCTTTGTTATAGATTTTAAATTTCTATGTGATTTATAACAATTATAAATCTAAACTATAACAAACTTGTCTTTTGAATATAACTCTTATAAACAAAATTCTAAGGAAATTTCATGCTTCATGCTAGGTTAATTTTATCTTTTGATTAATATAACTTTTATATCAATTAATCAATTTTAATTAACCATTCAAGCATGAATCTCCCTAAATCAATACAACATTTATATCAATTTAAACATGAAATTTCCCTCATGCATTTGAACTATTAATAACACTTATTAAAAATGCATGAACATGCTTTCCTATGGTGGCATTTTAAACTATATGGCATGATCATAATGCACATACATTTAATCCAATTAAACCATACATTCTCAATGCATAAAAGAAATTAAATCAAGCTAAAATGGAATGGTTTGGCAATTTAAAACAAACAATCAACTAATTATTACAATAATAATCAATAAAATTGCTTGTGATGATCCCGAGCTTTACGAACCGACCCGAACCAACCCTCCATGGAGTGAACCGGCCTTCAAATATGTGAATAGGGGCTGAACCAGCTGCAGGCAAACCGAACCGGACCAAGGACAGCAGCTGAACCGAATAAGAATCTGGAAAAAACTGGGCTGCTGGAATTTTTCTTCATCAGCGTCGGGACGCTACTTGAAGAGCGTCCCGACGCTGTCACGAACAGCAGCATTCTGCTGCTGTTTTCTGCTGCGTCTTCTACCGTTCTGCTTCGATTTAACAGCCTATATGGACTCTAATGACTCTATAAAAATTACAGACTCTAGTACACACATTAACGCTCTTACATTTCCGAGCAATTACAAATTCATGAAGAATTAAAGGCTCAAAAAATTGCCAAACCAGAACACTTCCATTTTAGCACACAAAAAATTCAATTTCAAAATGGTACCCACCACAACAAAATTAAAACGAATTAAGTGCTCTAATCATGCTCTGATACCAATTGAAGGTGTACATATTACACAAGCGGAAGCAATTGAAGATCGAAAGCACTTAAGACATTCAATTTTGCTCCTAAAGCATGCATGTTCTATAAAAGACAGAAAAAAGAGTTTAGAGAGAACCAACCTTTGTAGCTCACAAATGAGGTACTCCTTGTGGTGTTTTCCTTCTCCAACTTCTCTTGGACAACCTTTAGAGTCTTCCCTACTATTCTCCGGGCCGAGAACGACTTGTGGGAGTCTATAGTGATAGGGAATGGGAAGGGAATGCTTGAAGGTTCAAGCTCTATGGAGATTTGAGATGAGAGAGTGATTGAGGAAGAAATTCAGCAGCATAACATTAAGGTAAATGCTCTCCCTCTTCACAATCTGATTCTTCCTCTATATATAGAGAGAATCCATGCAAGAAGGACCTTCAAAATGCAAGACACTTGGTGGTCTTGATGGTGAAAGTGGAAGCTAGGTGTTCAAGCAACACAACATGCACTATTGCATGAATGTGGTGTAATTCCACTTTGAGTCTTCATGCAAGAGTGGATTTCCAAGTTTTTCCACTTACTTTTGATTCAAAATCAATTATATTTTCAGCATGAATGATATTAATTTCAATTCTTAATTGAAATTAATCACAAATTCAATTTTGAAGCTTGCCTCACAAATTGCATATGATTAATCAAATTAATCATTCTTTTATTGTGTATTATTTATATATGAATCTCAATTCATGTATATTGTATTTAAACCCTTTTAAATACCTTATCTCTCATTTCCTAATTTAATTCATAATTAAATTATTGTGTCGAACACAATTTTACGATAATTCCCTATTTCCCGATTTTGAACAATTCAAAGATTCCTATCAATATGTTCTAGGCTTTAATCCGATATGAGCTAGTAGAGGGACCTAATGGACCTATAGATCATGGGCTTCAACGATTCGAGGCTAGCCGACTAATCTCATTATCTAAGCTGGCCAACATTCGTTAACTACCGGGACACTCCACTATAGCTCGATAGTTGCACTCCCCTCACTATAGATATATTTCCGTCCACTTGATTTAACCATGTTCAGTAAGTCGTTCCTTCACAGGTTGTTCGTAGCTATAGCTAGGTCAAATAACCGTTTTACCCCTATAGTACTTCTTGTTCCTTAAGTTCCACTAATCCTCTAATGAACAATCGGTTTGTGGTCCAACCATCAAACCTAAGTCCCTCTCGATCCAACGAGAGGGTGGGGCCCCTTGTTCAAGTCCTGGAGTTAGTACTTAAGAGAACAACCTCTCTGCTATCCCTGAATTGGGTAGGAGTGAATTCCGTCTTGCAAAACTATGTCCCCAGCTATCTATTCGATCTCATCCCCAAAATGGTAGGCTTGTTGAGTCGGCGATGCTGGCCACTCTCACCCATGCAGATTAAAGGATAATCTCGTATAGACCGGAGTTCATAGTTAGCTCAGGATTAAGAACGAGTTACCTAGGTCATCTATGAGAAATAGTCAGTTTCTTCAGTAAACGGCGTTATAAAGAGAAAGTGACTTATTTCGTGGTCCTGTCTTATGCAAACTCATTGCATAGAACGCCCCCACTCGCATGTCTCCACATGAACGACTTAGGATCTCATCGTTTGTACTTAATACAAAGTGGGCCGCGTCCATAGTGTCACCAGGATAAGGCACCCAACCGTATCCTTATACTATAGACTATTTTGACTATAAACTTGAACTTGATCCTACGATATGTCCCTACATATAGTTCGAGTATTCATTTTATAGTCAAGGATCTTAGTTTATTGGATTTAGGTTAATCATTCGCAATTTACATATTCAATAACATCTTTTACTGAATAACCTCAATAACGTCTTTATTGAAAATAGAATATGTTTAATGATTTACAAACTACGAGTTTATAGGACATTAAACCCAACAAAAAACACAATAAAAGCACAACAAAAGCTAATAAATCTAAGGACAAAATAGCAACATTTATGCTTGCTATTAGGAGCCCATGATCTATAGGTCCATTAGGTCCCCCTGCTAGCTCATATGGAATAAACCTTAAAACAATGCGATGAGAGAATTCGAAACGTTCAAATTCGGTTTAAGGGAGTTGTCGTTAATTATATACGATATTCTTAACGTATTATGGTTTAATTATGTAAAACTAAACTTTAGAGAGAGTTTCAAATTTAAATGTGATTTAAATATTTAATATATGAATAGAGATTCATATTCAAGATATCATTTTAAGAGAGCTCGGGAATAGTATCGGGTATGGCATGATTATTTAATATAGGATATTAAATTATAAGTAATTAACTAAAGTGTTCAATTAATTACTCAATTAAATTAGTTAATATGAATTAATTAATTAAAATGAATTTTGTAGAAATTCATTGATTAATGAAGATAAAATGAATTTTGTGAAAATTCATTTGTGAAAACTCATTTAATTTAGGAAAAACCCAAGAGGTTAATTCCATAATGATGCCACATTACCCTTTGACTAATCTCTTTAATCTCTTGCTATCTTGATTAAAAGGCATGTGAGACATGCAATGCAAGATGAAAATGAGAAAAAAGCCAATTTGGCTTTTACTTTTGGTTGCTGAAGGTTTTGATAAGAAAAACTCTCTCTCTCAAAAACCATTTCCTTCCTCTCACAATTCATCACATAATCAAGTCCCACAACTCATTATAAGGTCGGAGATTAGCAGAGAAGACGTCGGTGGTCGTCCACAAACTAATTGTGTTCAAAGAAACCAAACAGAGTGGCTCGATTTTGTCTCCAAAAGGTTGGTAGAAATTTACTATGTTTTTCGGTTTCATCCATGCTTGCTTTTGGTTCTAAAATTAAAAGAATTTGAATGTGCTTTGATCCAAATCGCTTCTGCAAGTGTCTTGTACACCCCTTCAATTGGTATCAGAGCATGATTTGGGCACTTTTCTTCCCAAATACAATTACAATGTTGTGTCAGAGGGATACACAATTGCTGGAGGAAAAAAGTTGGCAAAATTTTCTTCCCAAATACAATTACAATGTTGTGTCAGAGGGCAGGGGTCCCGAAAAGTAACGAAGATATTAAACTATTTGATAAGGGGATCATAGACACACCAAATATGGCTAGGCTGCAGAGGACTCAACAGGTACGCCAGGGTGGTCTAGTTTGTGGCATCCATAGCATCCAAGAGCTATTACAGTTGGTGCTCAGTCGATTGGAGTTCACTGAACGACAACTCCAAACGTACTGGAGCTACGCAAAGCGAAGGGATGCCACATTAAGGAAGGTCATGAAAGCAATTTTTTCCAAACCGTATTAGGCCTTCCCAGTATTCCCCGATGACCTTATGAACCACTGGATCCCGCCACCGCCAGTGGAAAGAGATGAAGATGAAGAAGAAGCTGGCCAAGAAGACTGAGAAGGGAAGAAAAATTTCAGCAAGCAGTTATTTTGATTGATCAGATTTTGTTGGCTCACTTGTTTGTCTGCCTATGTTCTTTTTCTGCTTTCGTCAAATCTGCTTTCTGTTTATTTTGTTTTTGTTTTGCTGGCTAAAAAAAAAATATATCCCTGCTACTGTAAATTTTTATCTTTTTAATGAAATCCTCGATGTTTTTTGTTTCTTGGCACACCTGTGTATTCCTAACTAATTTTTCTTCTGAATTTTTTTGAAGCTTGGACTAGTTAGCTTAATTAGATCAAGGTATTCTGATCTCCAGAAACCTTTTTCTTGAGGATTCCTTCTAGCCTGGTCGTTGCTGCAGCAAGAAGTTTTGAGGTAGCATTGTCTTATTTGATCCACCTTAAGCTTAGTCTTAGTCCCACGCTTAGTTTAAATTCAGAGTAAAAATTAAGTTTAGGGGAGTTAATTATATGTTGCTAATTCATTGGGTCCAATGAATAGATTAAGTTTGGGGGACTTAGAGACACTCCTCTTGTTTTGCCCGAGCATTACTCTCCTTCATGATTTTTTCTAGGTTATTGAGTAACCAGGGACATTTGTGATACCCACAGTTTTTCTTTGCGTCAAAAGATGGCCTAGGGAGTATTGAGAAAAGATGATGAAAAAATATATATCTTTAAAAGAAAAAAAAAAGAAAAGCGAAGATTTTGCTGAAAAAGCTAACAGAGCAAAATTGTTGAAGGATGAATGATAATCTGACAATTTTCTATCTCCCAGGGCTTAGGTGAGCTTCATCATAACATGTCGCCATTCTGAGAAGCAAGGGATAGATAACTAAAGATTTTTGGGGTTTAGCAATGTTGGGTTGTTCATCGATCGGTTGGTGTCAGTTTTGGATGAAAACCGACGCCGAAAATCGACCTATCGGTTTCGGTCAGTCTGTGGTCGGTGATTTTCAGATGCTCCACGAAATCGACCGACCAAATACACGGTCGGTCGATCGGTTTTGTCGGTTTTGAGTTGTTGTCGGAAAACTCTCGACGCAGAAGAAAAAACGTTCAAAAAAGTGAGTGAGAGAAGAGATAGAGTGAAAGTTTGAAGAGATGAGAAACAAAAAAGAAGAAGAGTGAGAGATTTGAAGCACAATAGAAAAAAAAAAGAGAGGAAGAGAAAGAAAAAAGAGAAAAAAAAATGAAGAAAAATGAAGAAAAAGAGAAGAGAAAAGAGAGAAAAAATGGATTGACGGTGAAAAAGGGAGAGGTGAAAAGAGAAATGGAAGAAGAAGGATAGAGGAAGATGAAAAGAGGAAGAAGAATCGGTGGGATTGAGGAGGGAAGGAAAGAGAAAGAGAAAACAAATTTTAAAAAAAAATAAAGTCATTAATTATGACTTTTGAGTTTTCACATGAGGTGACAGCTGCACTCATAGTGCAGTGTGCATGAAGCCAAGCCAAACACGCCACCCCCCTTATATTTTTTTTTAAAATTTGATGTTAAAGGCGGTCGGTCGTTCGGTTTATGTAGTTTTTAAGTAAACCGACTGACCGAAGGTCGGTTTTTTCATTGAAAAAACCGACTCCGACCAAATATAGAGGAAAACCGACCGACTAACATCGGTTCGGTCGGTTTTGTTCGGTCGAGTCGGTTTTCGGTCTAATTTTGAACACCCCTACTAAGTGTTTAGCCTAGTTCATGATAAGCTTGAAGGCAAGGGTATACTGCATCATAAAATGGGTCATCCCGTGCATAGGAGCTTATGACTGTAGGGCTGCTTTAAGTTTGAAGAACAAAAGAATAAATCCCCAGAAGTTTGTAAAAATGTCTGATAATATAGCTGAACCGTGGTAGTTCTTAGGGTTGAGTTAAAGGTGGCGATTATTTGTTCAATGCTAAAAGAACTCTTTTGCTGTGACAATGCGTGGTTTTGCAGGATGCTCAGGTAAAGGTTGAAGGTAGTATTGGATTATCCGTTTTAATTGGGTTGTGTTATGACCAATGTTTTGAAATTTTTGAGAAAATGAGTTAGTATTGCTCGGGAAGCGCAATAGTTCAAGAGTTTAGCCGGTTAATCTCGGATCGTTGGAGCCCATGATCTGTAGGTCCATTAGGTCCCCTGATAACTCTCCAAAATGGAGTTATTTAGGCCTTATTTCTACAGTAATTTGTGTGTCATTGGTGTTAAATAGGGTTGCTTTTAGATGAATATTATATGTTTTAACCCATTTAGAAGAATGGATGCTTTGGAAGATATTTTGTGCAGAAAATAATGCGGAGCGACTTGAGGGAGCAAAATCTGTGATCCAGCAAAGCAGGGAGCAAAACTGCCATGTGAGCCGCACGTGATTTATTAAATGAGGTGGCGTTAGCTGAATTAATCTCGAATCTAGGAAGCTTGGAGAGCCCTCCACGTGTAAAATTTGACCTAATTAGGGTTGACTCCACTCTATAAAAGGAAGTAGTCGTCTCAAGTCCAAGAAAATTCCAAATTCGAGAGAGGAAAGTCTTATTCCATTCGTGGAGGCTTACTTTCCATCTTTGGAAGCCGAATAAAGGAGGAATGATTGGAGACCTCAAGAAGACCATCAACTACGGGTTTCTTCAAGGGAATTATTCTTTTCTTGTAAATTTCTTGTAGTTATGGATGCACATACTCAAATTGTAGCGTGTGTTGTTTTGAACTTCATGAACTAAATTTACTTAGGTGTTGGTTAGGATCTATGTAATTGCCGTGCTTTACACTCTATGCAATATATGTTGCTCATCTTGATTATTTGTTGTGTTTATTTCTATTTTGTGCCCGCCTGGCCAGCCGGTATGAATATCACCTCTTAGTTTCAAGGATGATTTGAGAGGTGTGTGGCAATTAATCACACTAGACCATTATGTGTTGATGGACGCCAGTGACTGAGTTAGGGATAACCAGTTGCCTAGTGCTTGATCGGTAGCACGTCATTGGAGTTGAAACACATTCCAAAAAATCCAGAGTTTCGGGAGGATCCTGCTGATAAGACTACAAGAGTTTTGCCTAATCAATATCATTGCTAGAGCATCATTTAAAACAATTACAGAAATCCCGACCAACGCCTGTTTTCAATCTGTCTGCTTTATCCATTTACTTTTTTCTCTGTTATTTCTTTTGCTTCAGCATTTTATCAAAATCAATCATTTTAACAAACTTGAAACCATTAAAAAGTTACGCAAGATAGGTAGAGTGAGAGCTATTCAAAACCTCGTGGATACAATAAATTACTTATCACTTGCTGCGGATTGTGTATACTTGCACATTATTCTAGAGCTTATTTTTGCCATATTTTTACCCCACTCTAGAAAGCAACAAGTTTTTGGCACCGTTGCCGGGGACTTGAATGAGTTTTTATCTGATCTGTTTTGTGTATGTGTTTTAGTGGTTTGGTGCGAGAACCTTTTTGATTGTTTCTTTTGTTTTTTCAGGTGTGAGATTTGTGCATGAGCGATCCGCCTAGGGTGAGATTCGAGCTTGATCCAGGAATTGAAAGGGCATTCAGGAGAAGAAGGAGAGAGTAGCAAAGAAATCAAAATCCAATGGATAATGTGTCGCGTCTCCCGCAGATTCTAGAAGATCAAGATGATCCCCAGCAAAATCGTGTGTTGCAGCCAAATCCACCGCTGGAGCAAAATGGACAGCAAAATAATCAGGTTGAGAACCCTATCTTGGTGGCGAATCATAGGGCCAGAGCCATTCGAGCATATGCTTTTCCGATGTTTGATGAGTTAAATCCAAGAATTGCGTGGCCTCAAATTGAGGCAGCAAATTTTGAAATGAAATCGGTAATGTTTCAGATGTTGCAAACCGTAGGTCAATTCCATGGTTTGTCATCTGAAGACCCCCATTTACATCTTAAGTCTTTTATAGGAGTTAGTGATTCGTTTGTAATTCAGGGAGTGTCTAGGGATGCCCTTAGATTAACTTTGTTCCCATATTCTCTTAGAGATGGAGCAAAGGCATGGTTAAATTCTTTTGCTCCAAGATCAATTAGGACTTGGAATGAGTTAGCGGAAAAATTTCTTAGTAAGTATTTTCCACCAACTCGGAATGCCAAGTTGAGAAGTGAGATAGTGGGATTTAGGTAACTCGAAGATGAAACTTTTAGTGAGGCTTGGGAGAGGTTTAAGGAGCTTTTGCATAAGTGTCACCACCGTGGTTTACCTTATTGTATCCAAATGGAAACATTTTACAATGGGCTAAACATGACAACCTAAAGTATGGTAGATGCCTCTGCAGGAGGGGCCCTTTTGGCAAAAACCTTTAATGAAGCCCATGAAAGTTTAGAGAGAATATCAACCAATAGTTGTCAGTGGTCGGATGTTAGAGGCTCTAATAAAAAAGTTAAGAGTGTGTTAGAGGTTGATGGTGTGTCTACCACTAGGGCTGATATTGCAATGTTAGCTAACGCTCTTAAAAATGTAACAGTGGTTAGTTATCAGCAACCACCAGTGGTGGAGCCTGCTGTAGTGGTGAACCAAGTTACAGAAGAATCATGTGTTTATTGTGGTGAAGAGCACAACTATGAGTTTTGCCCCAACAATCCAGCTTCTGTGTTTTTTTGTAGGTAATCAAAGGAATAACCCTTATTCTAAGTTTTATAATCCAGGTTGGCGCAATCACCCCAACTTTGCATGGGGAGGGCAAGGAAGCAATTCGCAAGTCCCTCATGCACAGCAAAAGGTGAACCAGTCAGGATTTGCTAAATCGCAGGCAATGCCCCAGCAAAATAAGCAGGCTTTGCCCCAGCAAAATTCAAAGAGTTCTCTTGAGGCAATGATGAAAGAATATATGGCTCGTACAGATGCTGCAATTCAAAGTAATCAAGATTCAATGAGAGCCTTGGAATTGCAAATGGGCCAGCTAGCTAATGAGCTGAAGGCAAGACCTCAAGGGAAACTTCCTGCGGATACCGAACACCCTAGAAGGGAAGGTAAGGAGCAGGTACAGGCAGTGACTCTAAGGAGTGGTAAGCCACTAGAAGAGAGAAAAGAGCCTAGTAAACCCCAGGATGTAGAGAAGAATAGTGATAAAAATGTTGTTGTTGAGAAAGAGTTAGAGTCTAGTAAGAGTGTTGGAGGCAGCAATAATAATGCTGGAGCATCTGGTTCTGTTCCAGATGTGGAACCACCTTATGTACCGCCCCCACCTTATGTACCACCTCTACCTTTTCCACAAAGGCAGAAGCCTAAGAGTCAGGATGATCAATTTAAGAAGTTTTTAGAGATTCTTAAGCAATTGCATATAAATATTCCTTTAGTAGAAGCTATAGAGAAAATTCCAAATTATGCTAAGTTTCTTAAGGATATTTTGACTAAAAAGAAGAGGTTAGGTGAATTTGAGACTGTATCTCTTACTGAGGAGTGTAGTGCTATTCTTAAGAATGGGCTACCAACCAAGGCTAAGGATCCAGGGTCATTCACTATTCCTATTTCAATAGGTGGGAAAGAGTTAGGTAGAGCACTTTGTGATTTAGGCGCGAGCATTAACCTTATGCCTCTTCTGTTCTATCGAAAGCTAGGTATTGGTGAAGCTAGGCTTACCACAGTCACACTCCAATTAGCCGATAGGTCTATCACATATCCAGAAGGTAAAATTGAGGACGTCTTAGTGAAAATAGATAAATTCATATTTCCTGTTGATTTTATTATCTTAGATTATGAGGCAGATAAAGATGTCCCAATTATTATTGGTCGTCCATTTTTGGCTACTAGCAGGGCATTGATAGATGTTCAAAAAGGGGAATTAACAATGAGGGTTTATAATGAGGAAGTGAATTTTAATGTTTTTAAGGCCATGAAATATCCAGATGAAGTTGAAGATTGTTCTTTCATTCAAATTCTAGAAAACACAATTGTTGAGACATCAATGGAGGATTTAACAAATAAGCATTTGGAAGACCATGGAGAGGTTAGTGTAGAGGAATTAGAGGTTTGTTCTTTAGAAAGAAAAGTTGAAAAAGAAGTTTTTAGGTGTGAGGATGTTTTTGAGTCTAATGATGCTCCCTATGTTTATCTCCAACCCCTTCATGATGCTGTAGAGGAGCATAACTCTCTCTACTGAAATGGTGCTATCATGGGTTGTTGGCATCAACCTGTTCTTGATAAAGTGAAGCCACACTGCTGATTCTGGCTTGAAATTGTTGGGCACTAATGTCTTCACTTTCGTTTGGGACTTCTTCCATTGAACACCCTTGTTGGCCACCATTTCCAGTGCTTCTTTCATCTGTTTGGGCGAGGGGTTCTTGATGGCATCATTCCCTCTTGGATGTAGGGGTGCCTTGATCCGGTACACCCTATTGATGTCGACAGAAGAGAAGCTGGCCATTTTACCTCTCACCACCGCCGTGCTCATGCTCTCTTCCCTCAGACCAGCATAGAATTCTCGAACTAAAGGCACTACGGCCTCCTGAGGGTGAGCACAGAACTCCTGCCATTTGTACTGAGTAATGACTTTGGTCACAAAATCTGGCAAGGTTCCTGCTCTGTTGGAGAATCCCTTCTCGTTCAGGAAGTCTCTTTTTCTCATAATCTCCATTTTTTCTTGGAAATTGAAACTGATTCTTTGGTGATGGAGCTTTAGGCGATTTGGCTTTCGGTTTAACAGGTGTGGAGGTAGGAGGAACTTCAGGAGAGGCGTCCATGGACCTTGTCCTCGGCCTCTTGGTAAAAATAGGGTCATTCTTATTCTTTGCCCTCTTCTCGGCCCTAAGTTCTCTTCTTCTTTTCTTCTTAAAAGCTGCAGAGATAGGAATTTGGTCATCATCCAATTCCTTTATCTTAGAATCTGATTCGATTTCCGAATCACTGGAGGTCTCGGCCTCTTATTTTTCAATTTCCTCTTCATCTTTCTTCTCTCCTAAAGAGGTGCTATCAGCAGCTGGTGGAGGTCCTCTAACATCATATTCAAACAAAGGATCTAAGGCCTCATCAGCTTGCTGTTCTTCAGTGGCCTTCTCTTGGCCTTCTTCAGAATGCGGCCCAAATGCGGTCGCATTCTAGCCTTCAGTCTCTTCCTCTTTTTCTTTTTCTGAATTTTCTTCTCCTGGCCCCTCAAGGGCCTCGTCTTCTCTTTCTTGCAATTGATCAGCCTCACTTTGAGCCTTGTGCAATGGCTCAAAAGCTGCAAGAAAGTCCTTAGCTTCTTTTCTTCGTTTTTCTTCTTCTTTAAAGTTTTCTCTTCTTTCTTTTTCTTGCCCGAGAAGGTGAAGTTCAGCAGCCACTCTCCCGAGTTCTTCATCTTGTTTTCTCTCTTTTTCAACTTGTATGGCCCTCTCGGCCTCTTGTCTTTCTTCTTCCTTCTTTTTCTCAGCTTCCTTTTTCTCTTCCAAATCTCTTTTTCTAGCAAACTCATCTTCTTCCCTCATACTCTGGTTTTCCATCTCTTTTTCAGCCCGAATTTCTCTGAGTGCATCTTGCTCAGCCCTATATCCTTCGGCAATAATGAGGGCTTGTGCCACAGCGTGTTGGATCATCTCTTCGAACACATCTGGTGGCATTCTAGCCACTTTGAGGGGCTCAACGATCATAGGTTTTTCGGGTGCAGCCTTCTTTGAATCCTTCTTCCTTGCACTGTAAGTCACGAAAGTCTTGTCCCTGCAAGAAGAAGATGAGTTAGTAGAAGGGTTAGAAACTTTACCCGTTGGAGTCTCTCCTTGCCGAGAGTTCTCTCCGATTTTGGCAGCTTCTTCAACATCACGCAATCGAGCTTCTTCTTTAAGAGCCGCACGCCTTTGGGCTCCCATCTCCCTAATCATCGCAAACCATTCCCTCGAGCGTTTCCCCAGCTGTTGGCTCTTGGGTTTTTGGGTTTTGTGGAGGGAATCGGTGCGTGTGGACCTCCTTGGACGAGAACTACTCGAATTCTCCCTCGAGGTGGTCGACATTGTCGAGAAAGAAGGAGTTTGAGCAGTGGTTCTTGGGTCCACAATCGCTGGAGAGAAACTCGTGGGTCTCGCTCCTCTCGTTCCGTGCATGCTAGCTTCGGGTTGCTCTTCTTGGCGTCGAGCACTTGGTTCAGCGCTTTGGGCACGTTGATTACTCTGAGATCGAGTAATCTTACGAGATGAGGATGATTTTGGCGTGTTCTTCATGGTTCTTGCTTGTGGGTTTCGGTTTCAAGAGAGTGAAGATCGAGAGTTGGTGAAGTTGACTTGAAGGCAAAAGGTCTAAGTGTTTGGTGAAGAAGAAAAACACTTAAGTCAGCTATTTATAGGTTTCTCAATTAGGTCACGTGATAGTCATTAAATGACGTCACTGCCCTTGAGCTTTTAGGAAATGCGGTTGCATTTCCAAATACACTGGGGAGAAATGCGATCACATTTCCCCAGCTGTATGCCTTCTTTATTTTTTTCTAACTTCTTTCATTTTCCTTGGTTTTTCTTTCTTTCTTTTATTTGCTGAAACAACCACAAACTTGTTAGAAAGTCCACCTGCTTAAACATGAATATTTATTTCTTTTTCTTAGATAGATGGATACAAAATAACTTGGTCTTTTCAAACTCCCAGGTAAATCCCCAGGAAAAGGTGTTCCCTACGGTCAACTTAAGTACCTTTTTCTAGACAAGATTTTCCTAGACAGAGTGTTACTCTTGTCTATATATTTTGAATTCCTATCTATTTTATTTTATTATTTTTATTCTAATTGATTTATTATAAATCCACATAATGTACAAAATAAATTTTCAGACATAGAAGTCATACCAGATAAATCACAACTACGGGGGCTTCTTCATCTTCAAAGCTCTTCCCCCAAGAGGGTTTGATCCTTTGTCCATTCATGGGATGTTGCTTGATATCTTTCACTACTTCAATCTTTTTCCCACCTTTTGCTTCTTGTTCTTCATCTCCAAGTAAATCTTCCAATGTTTCTCCTTTCATTCTTTCCTATAAAGTAGATAGCGAAAGTTCATCAACCTCATCAATCATAGAACACTCCTCAAGATCTCCTGGATATTTCATTGCATTCATAACATTGAAAGTGACTTGTTGGTCATTGACCCTCATGGTCAACTCTCCTTTCTGAACATCAATTAAGGTCATGTCAGTTGCTAAGAATGGTCGACCTAGAATAATTGGCACTTTCTTATTTGCTTCACAGTCTAGAATGATGAAATCTGCTGGGAATACGAATTTATCAACCTTAACTAACACATCCTCGATTTTGCCAATGGGTTGTGTTAGTGACCTGTCGGCTAACTGCAAGGTTACAGTTGTTGGTCTTGCTTCTCCTATCCCCAACTGCTGAAAAACTGAGTATGGCATCAGATTTATGCTTGCTCCTAGATCACATAATGCCCTGCCTACATACCGTCCTCCAATTGAGCATGGAATGGTGAAACTTCCTAGGTCTTTTAATTTGGGAGGGATCTTGTTCTTGACCATTGCACTAGAGCATTCGGTAACTTCAACTGTTTCATACTCTCCCAATCTTCTTTTCTTAGATAGAATGTCCTTCAGGAACTTCACGTAAGTAGGCATCTGTTCGAGCGCTTCTACCAACGAAATGTTGATATGGAGCTGCTTTAAAACATCTGGAAACTTTTTAAACTGTGCATCCTGTGAAGCATATTTAAATCTTTGAGGGTATGGAGGTGGTGGTCTGTATTCTGGATCTATAACAAACTTTTTAGGTTTTGCGGTCGCGATTGCCTTCGCATTCCCTTGTTTTTTCTCTGAACTTGAACTTTCATTTTTTTCTTCCAGGGCTTCTTGCTCCTTGGTCTTTTCTTTATTTTGGCAAACTTTTGTAGTAACTTCTGACTTCTTTTCTGGAGGCTTTTCTTGAGCTTCTTCTAGGATCTTCCTTACTTCTTGATTCACGGGGTATTTTGGGCCATCATACTCTAGTCCACTTGTCAAGGTGACTGCCTTGCACTGCTCTTTTCCTTCTCGGTGAGGGTTTTCAGTCTTACTGGGCAATGTCCCTTGTGGTCTATTTTTGATTTCTTGAGCAATTTGTCCAATTTGTACTTCCAAATTCCTGACAACGACATCATTTCTTGCCATGTACTCCTTCATCAGAGCCTCTAGATTTGACTCTTGATTCTGCACTTGGACTGGTTGGAAGTTCTTCTGCGGCTGCTGTTGTGTAGGAGGTTTCCCAAACTGATTTGTTTCGACGTTACTTGCACTGGCTTGTCCTCCCCAAGAGAAGTTTGGATGCTGTCTCCACCCTGGGTTGTACGTAGCCGAGAATGGGTTCCATTTGTTCTGGTTCCCTTGTTGACCTACATAAAGGACAGAAGCGGGATTTAGTGGACAGTTATCAGCAATATGTTCCTCACCACAAGTTTCACAGCAGGGAGAAGAGATAGCATTGGTGGGGGCTATGTTTGCTTGGTTGCCCATAGTCATGCCCATCATCATGATGTGGATGGCCTTGATTTGAGCTTGCATGGTAGAATTAGCCTCCGTCTTTACTTCTTTAGCTGAATTCTTCAGAATTGTTGTTGGCTCAGTTTCTCCCCAGTGTGTATTATTTGTGGCTATGGTGTCCAGTATGGCATGTGCTTCATTTGCAGACTTCTTTAAGAAAGATCCATTTGCAGATGCATTGACTAGCGCCTTCGAAGCTTGATCCAATCCGCTGTAAAAATGCTCTAAGATGATGCAAGCAGGCAATCCGTAATGTGGACACTTCCGAACTAGCCTTTGGAATCTCTCCCAGGCTGCATCCAGAGGTTCATTATAAGATTGTCTAAATGTAATAATTTCAGCTCTATATTTAGCATTTTTATTAGAGGGAAAAAACTTCTCTAAAAACTTTTCAGCCAAATCATTTCAGGATGTGATGGAGTTTGGAGGGAATGAGTCCAACCAAGCTTCAACATCTCCCTGCAAAGAAAATGGAAAAAAGTTTTAGCTTCAACGTATCTTCAGGCACTCCTGTCACTTTGAAAGAACTGCAAATTCTCAAAAATAGCTTGATGTGCTTATGTGGATCTTCATTTGGAAGTCCAGAAAATTGGCCCATGGTATTTAACAATTGGAACATCACTGGTTTCAGTTCAAACTGTGGAGCTTCTATCGGTGGCTTCAAAATTCCTGGATTTAAAGTCTGAAAAATGGGTAAGGCATAGTCCCTTATTGCTCTATTGTGGTCTTCAACAATGTAAATTGGATTTTCATGTGGTGGCATCGGTGGAATTGGAGGTGCTGGAGGGATTCTCCCACCATTTAGCTCCCTTCCACGATTCTGTGGGTCAACTTGAGGATCGACTCCAGGTTGGTCCATCGAAAATTCTTGTATGTAAGAAGCTTCTTCAAGAGGTTCTTGTGCGTTCAACTCTTGTTGTTCCCTTCTCTTTTGTCTTTGCTCTTTCCAACGACGACGAAAGGATCTTTCTATCTCAGGATCGATATCAAGGAATGGACACCCCTTGTTCATGCACCAACTTTAACCTTCAAAAAGAAAATTGCAAATCAAAGTCAAGTCCTTCTTGAGACAGATATGCGGTCGCAATCGAATCACAATTTCAATAACAAAAACTGGTGTCACTTTTTGTCCCCGGCAACGACACCAAAAACTTGGTGCGTGTCTGGCTGAAATGTGGAGGTTAGAAAACATGGTAAATAATGATCATTAAGATAAATTCAGCCATCCTAGTGCAAGTATACCCTATTGCACGTAGTAATAAAAACCTTAGAAGTATTCCAAGGGTATCGATCCCACGAGGACGATATTGGAAACAAAAATTTGAAGAAGGAACTGCTCAAAGATTGCTTGAATAAAGTAACCAAAGAAATAGTTGATGATGATTTTTGGAAAATAAACAAAATAAACAAGTAAAGAAAACAATGATAAATAAGCGAGGTGTTCAACATAGTTTCAACCCTAAGATAAAATAACTCTAATCATTGTTTATTAAACCTAAGTCTATTCATGCATTGGGTCAGATTTAACTTCTATTTGGCCTTGCTCCCAAGAACCGTTAGAAGGCTAAGCGAGTACCGTTATGCACATGTCTGTGACTCGACTCCGACATAGATAATTCCCGAATGCAATCTATAACCCTATAGTTGTTATAGGGTGCCTTAGGCAGCCTCGCCCTATAACATCGAATACACTCTTTCGAGCCATTTCTCCTATATCACCTTTATGAGAACCGATATCGTTCGTCCCTTTCGGGTATCAAACTCACATAGCATGCAAAGTCTAAATGATCAATTTAAACTCAACAAGATTAAGAATGATATTCAATAAAGAGTGACATGCAATGAATAGAACTTAAGCAAATAAACACTTTCAAGCTAAGTTAGCCATAAGGGAATTCACTATATTGAACCCCTCAATGGGATTTAGCTACGCAAGATGGAATAGAGTGCAAATGAACAACTTTCTATTGAAAGAAAGAATAAAGAATACAAGTAAATGAAAAGTAACAAGTGCTGGAAATAAGGTGCAGTAGCTAAAACTAGGGTTTTTTCTTTTATCCAATCCTTATAGAGTTCGCTCGACACTCTACTCTCTTTTACAAATGGGAATAGGATGAAAATCTCTACAAACACTCAGGTTCGATGTCTAACTAAAGGTTAGAATTCAGTCTTCTAAGAAGGACCTCGGGCATCCTTACTCATGGGCGTATACTAGGGTTCTGTCACCACCCTCTTCTTCCCAGTGAGTTCTGCTTGGATTTCACTTCGAATTAAGGCCTTATATAGTGTGGGGAATAGTTGAGGAGCTGCGAAAATGGTGCTGGTAGGTAGCCCAGTCGATTTCGAGGTCAAAACAGTTGGTTAGGTGCGCAAAACTCTCGTTCAAAATGACCCGCGATGGACTCGGAACTGCCTCTGTCTGGCCAGAAATGCGGTCGCATTTCAATTTTGCCTTCCCGGAAATGCGGTCGCATTTTTGGGTTTTTCCAGCTTTCCTCTGTTTTTCTGCACAACACCAAATTAAGTCAAATTCCTATCAAAATACGTATTTTTAAGCACTTTTAAGCATGAATTGACATAAATGACTCGCAACTCCCTAATTCATCAACTTTAACACTTTTAGAGCTCGAGAATAGTAAATTTGATCTAAACATGCAACTTTTGACAAGAAAATGAGCTAAATATAAGGGTAAAATAGGTATATTTTTTACCCTTATCACTTAGGCAGCGTATATCGACAAAATGTTAGCTCAATATTCGATGTAGAACTCTAAGAAATGATTGTTGCTTTTCAGGCACGAAGTTCATCTTTCCAAGGAAAAATGTCCTAAGACACCTTAGGAAATTGAGGAAATGAGACATTTTCCCTACGCCTTAGCTGTAGGCAGCTTAATGTATGCTATGCTCTGCACTAGGACAGACCTTTGTTTTGTAGTGGGAATAGTTAGTTGGTACCAGTCTAATCCAGGGTATGACCATTGGACTGCCGTTAAAATCATCCTCAAGTATCTCCGGAGTATGAGGAACTACATATTGGTGTATGGATGAAAAGTATCTAATCCTTACTGGTTACACCGACTCTGACTTTCAAACTGACATAGATTCACGGAAATCTACGTCAGGGTCAGTGTTTACTCTAAATGGAGGAGCGGTAGTATGGCGAAGCATTAAACAAGGATGCATCACAGACTCCACCATGGAAGAAGAGTACATTGCCGCATGTGAAACAGTGAAGGAAGCAGTATGGCAACGGAAATTCCTGACAGATTTGAAAGTTGTTCCAAACCTGAACCTCCCAATAACTTTCTACTGTGATAACAGTGGGGCAATAGCCAATTCTAAAGGGTCTTGCAGCCACAAACGAGGCAAACACATCGAGAGGAAATATCACATGATTCGGGAGATAGTGCAGTGTGGAGATGTGATTGTCACGAAGATCGCTTTAGAGCACAACTTAGCTGATCCATTTACGAAGACTCTCTCGGATAAAGTGCTTGAGAGTCATCTACAAAGCCTAGGTTTACAAGATATGTATTTAGCATAACGTAGGGCGAGTGGGAGATGTGCAGGGTATGAGAGTGACCTAGTTTATTGTATTTGTAACATTTCCTTGATTTTGTATTTTTAAATGCATATACATTTCCACTCACTAGAGTTTTAGTGCAAGTGGGAGTTTGTTGGGTTTTATGCCCTAAAACTCGTTGATAGAAAATGTAACACTTGACTTACTTCAATGAAGCAATATTTCTATATATATCTAATTTGCCTATATATTGTAGGGTTTTATGCCCTAAACCTCGTAGATAGTAAATGAAACAAATTAATCGATCTCAATAAAGCGTTATTTGAGTGATTCAGTAATTTGGTTATTGAATAATCGAGTTTGCATTAATAAACCCTAAATCCAATAAACTAAGATCCATGGTTGTTTAAATGAAACTTGGACTAGTATGTGGGGACATATGGGGATCGGTGTCCAAGTAACAACCTAAAAGGTCTATAGTATAGGGATAAGGTTGGGTACCTTATTCTGGGGACACTATGTGATACGGCCCACCTTGTATTCGATACAGATGCAATGATCCAAAGCATCCATGTAGGAGACATGCGGGTGGGGGTATCCTATGCAATGAGTTTGCATAAGACCGGACCGGGAAATAGTAACCACTAGATGTAACGCCGTTAACTAGTTTAGGTTTCTATTTTAATAGGATGACCTAGGTAACTCAATCTCAACCTTGAGTCTGTTATGAACTCCTTTCACGAGGGATTGTCCTTAGATTTGTATGGGTGAGAGTGGCCAGTTCGCCGACTCAATAATCCTACCATTTCATGGGCAAGACTGAATGGGGGCTGGGAACATAACAGTACAAGATGGAATTCACTCCTTCCCCTATTAGGGTAAGTAGATGTGTGTTCCCTTAAGGGCTGATTCCGGGGCTTGAACAAAGGCGCGCCATCCTCTCCTAGCTCGAGAGGAACTCCTGTTTAGTGGTTGGACCCTAAACAACTTGTTCATTAGAGGGATCAGTGGTACTTAAGGAACGAGAGGTAACCCAGGGGTCAAACGGTAATTTGACCCAGCTAGTGTTACGAACACACGTAAATGATTGACTTACTGCATTGGTCGATATCCGTGGACATAGAAATATTCTACAGTGAGAAGAGTGCAGCTGTGGGTCTTTAGTGGAGTGACCCACAGTTAACGAATGTTGACTAACTTGGTTAATGAGTTTAGCCAATTAGTCTCGTATCGTTGGAGCTTCTGATCTGTAGGTCCATTAGGTCCCACTGGTAGCTCGTAAAGAGACTTGAGGCAATTAAGTATAAATTATAAATTGAAAGTGCTCAATTTATTTGGGGAATCGTATAATGTATATTGATGCATTATAATAAAAAGTTTATGAAACTTTATAATATAATTTTTGAATTAATTTCAAAAATCAATTCTTGAGAGAAAATATTTGAAAGAGTTCAAATAAATTAATATGAATTGGATTCATATTAATTTTAATTTTAATAAAATCCCTAAGATTAAATATATGATATTTAATTGGGTAATTAATTAATTATGGAATTAATTAATTATTTATTAAAATTAGAGACCTTTTCCTTTTAGGAAAAAGGTCTTGGCCTTTGCTATATATAGGACCCCTGGGGTGTGGTGAAAGGTATCCCATTCATTCTCCTACTCTCAGAGAATTCCCCTGAAGGCTCCCTCTAGACTCCCACCAATCTCCTGCCTCTAGAAGTCTCAGAGTCATACCGGTGTAGCCATAGTGGCGGTGTTCGCATTAGTTCGTGATTATTTCACAAGTAGTTGGTGAATTTAATCTGAGTCGTCAACGAGAGTAAGTAATTTGTTACTATATAAATTAGATTTAGATATAATATTTTTGTATGCTTAGCCTTAATATAAATTTAGAATAGTTCTAAGATTATTGTCAATGTATTGGTATTTTAGATTAAACAAAATTAATTACGAATCGGTCCCAATCACGCTTCCGCTTTACGGAATTACGGAATTCCAATCCTACAATTGGTATCAGAGCCGATCGTAGATCTAATTTTGTTTCTCTAAAATTTGCATTGGCTATTGGTGGGATTGATTAATGCATAATGTATGTATGGTTTGCATTGGACTGTTTAGGTTAATTTTATGGCCATAGATTTTACTGTTTTTTATGTGATTTGATCATGTAAAGGCCCGGTGTTTCGGGTATTTTATGTAAAATCGAGTCCTTTGTAAGTTCGGGTCTAGATTAAGTTTTTTATCAGATGAAAAACGTTGAATTCACGACGAGAAGAAGCTGCAGCATCGCGACACTGTCACGATGTGCGGTGCGAAGACATGTTTCAGGCGGTTCAAGGTAGCTGGCGGTCTGGTTCGCATGGTCCATCTGGGCTGGGACCGATTTGGTTCGGTGATAGCGAGCATAGCTAGCTAGTTTTCCCTAATTAATTTAGCTAGTCTTTTATAATTTATTGGCCAAATTATGCATTTATGTGTTGTATTTGTAGGAAATATAGTTTTGAGTCAATTGGATGTTCAGGATGCGAAAAGAAGCCGAAGAATGATAAAGAATCAAAGTTGGAAGATTGAAGATAGGCCCATCCGCAGACCAGCGTTTCGACGTTGCTCTCTGGGCGTTTCGACGCTGACATTCTATATTTGGAGTTCGGAATTAAAAAAAAAATCACAGCGTCGCGACGCTCTCGGTCGAAAATCTCAGAATCTGAAAAATCGCGGTAGCGTCGCGACGCTACGACCAAAATTTTTCCTATAAGTATTTTGCGATTAGCGCTTTTTGGGGGACTTCTTTTGGGAGATTTTGAGCCGAAAATAGAGAGAAAAAACCCTCTTTGGAAGCTGAAGCAAGTGGTGGACAGCGGGATTGAAGACTTTGTTCGTGGAGATCGTGACGGGGAAGTGCGGTCTCGGCCACCTAGTGTTTAATCTTCTTTCCCTCTTACTTTAGTTAATTTTAATGGCTTTTTCATGCTTAGTTGATCTTGTAATGTCATGTATGAGTAGCTAAGTTTGTTACTTAAGGATTGATGTAGTCTTTTTAGTTTATGGGTTGAATTGTGCAATTGTTTTATGTTTGCATTCTTAATTTAATGCTTTCAATTAATTGGCCATTAGTTGAATGATCTAAGTGTTGAGTCTTGCTCGGGAGAGGGGATTTAGCGTAAACTTAATTAAGATTGCATGACTAAAGTAGAATTTCTAAAATCGTGACGGAATTTAGAGTAACTTTAGAATTGGTCAAAAAGAACTAAATGCCTTGCATATTAAAGAACTTAGATAGGGATATCAAGTTAGTTAATTTGCATGAGAATCAATTATACTCGGGAGAGGTAGTTGTGATTAAAGGTTCTTAGACTCATAAAACCATTGTGCGTTATAATTCATTCCGTAAAATCAATCCTAGATTAAATTGACGAAATAAATTCCCTAAGTATTCTCTCAATTGAATTTCACATCTTTAATTTGCATTACCTTAGTTTGTAAAATTCACTACTTTTTGGTCCTTAAATAAAATTGAAGAAGAATATTCATGGTAGTTAATCTAACTTAAAAATCCAATCCGGAGGACGACACTCGATTTCACTATCACTTTATTATTACTTGACCCGTGCGCTTGCGGTAGGAAAATTCCACATCAAGTTTTTGGCGTCGTTGTCGGGGATTGACACATTTAGTTAGATTAATATTGTGAAGAAAATTGTTCGGTCTTAATTTAGGGTGTAGTTTTACTTTCCTAGGTTGATTGCATTTTTTTTTTTATTTATTTTTCTTTCCTTATTTGTTTTTTTTTCTTAGTTTAGTATTTTTCTCATGTTTGTGTAATTTTTCCTTTTTTGTTCTTGCCATTATTTGTATTTGTTTCCTAAATTAGTTAGTATTTTCCTTTTCTAGATTTTTTTTTTCCATATTTAGGTTAGTTGTTTTCTTTTCTAGTTTCTTTCCTTAATAGTTTTTTTTCCTTAATTGTTTTCTTTCCTTTTTAGGGTAGTTTAGGTTGTGTATGTGAAGGGATAGGGAATTGACTTTAGTACCTTTGGATCCCAAGATCGAGAGAACAATCCGTAGGCTTCGAAGGGAGAATAAAGAAAATATTCAAATGGCCGACCCAAATCCGCCTGAGGAGCCTAAGCCTATTAGAGACTACTTTTAGCCCGTGTTTGAAGGGCAACAATCGGGGATTGTCTATGCCCCGATCAATGCCAACAACTTTGAGCTAAAGACTGGTCTCATTCAGATGGCTCGAGATTGTGCTTATAGAGGATCACCCACCGAGGACCCAAACTCTCATCTAAAATCCGTTTTAGACATTTGTGGGACAGTAAAAATAAATGGAGTTTCAGAGGATGTCATCCGCTTACGCTTGTTTCCTTTTTCTTTGTAGGATAAAGCATGAGATTGGTTGCAGTCTATTCCCACTGGAAGCATCATCACCTGGGATGCTTTGGTCTAGGCCTTTCTGAAGAAATTTTTCCCTCCTGCAAAGACGGTCAAGCTGAGGACCGAGATTGGGACGTTCCAGCAACAATTTGACGATCAGTTATTCGAGGCATGGGAGCGTTACAAAGAGCTGTTGAAGAAGTGCCCCTAGCATGGATATCCTGATTGGTTGCAGATTCAATTATTTTATAATGGTTTAAATCCAAGTACTAAGACTATTGTTGATGCAGCTGCAGGTGGGACTCTTTTGTCCAAAACAGTTGAGAATGCTAGAACTTTGCTGGAGGACAAGGCCACCAACAGCTATCAGTGGCCATCTGAGTGGTCTGCACCGAAAAAGATTGCTGCTGAAGTTTTTGAAATCAATAATGTAAGTGTACTTCAGGCCCAGATGTCTTCCCTCGCTAATGCTTTTCTAAAATTTTCAGGTACAGGGAGTGCACAGTCAATTGAATCAGCAGCTGCTTTAGCATCTCAGTCGCAAGAGGAGACCATCGAACAGGTTCAGTACGTATCAAATTTTAATTCTAGGGGATATAATAATAATTCTACACCTACACATTATCACCCTAACAATAGGAACATTGAAAATTTTTCTTATGCTAATAATAAGAATGTTCTTAATCCTCCTGGTTTTGCCCCTCAAACTCAAGAAAAAAAAAATCTTTAGAGGATCTTGTTGGAGCTTTCATTGCAGAGTCTAGTAACAGGACAAACAAGTTGGAGGAGGTAGTCATTGTCATCAACACCACAGTGAACGACCATAGTGCAACCATAAAAAACATTGAGACTCAGCTGGGACAGTTGGTAAGTGTTGTAAACACCATGAACAAAGGTAAGACCCCAGCTGAGCAGGAGAAAACCCAGATGGAGTACTGTAAGGCTATTACTGTGCACCAGGAGGAGGTTGAAGAGGAGCTTGAGTCTGAGGAGTATGACACGCCTACTGGGGAAGCTGAGGAGGACACATCATCAGATGAAGCTGAAAAGCCTGAACCTAAGCCTCCTATTCCTTCTCCCACAACGATGGTCCTCAAAGAAAAGAAGAGGAAAAAGAAAAAGAAGAATAATCAGGTTCAGTTTGACAAATTTATGAATGCTTTTATGAATCTGAACATTAATATTCCCTTTGCAGAGGCGTTAGAGATAACAGGTTCATGAAGGAATGGCTAGCAAAGAAAAGAAAGGAAAAGAAAGTTGACACAGTCTATCTCGCCTCAACATGCAGCGCTAGAGTTCAGCAAAAGGTACTTGAAAAAGTAGCAGATCCAGGGAGTTTTTCTGTTCCTTGTAGCTTTGGTACTTATTCTTTTAGAGCGTTGTGTGATTTAGGCGCTAGCATCAAAATTATTCCTTTATCCTTGTGCAAAAAGTTAGATATAGGTGAGATTAAATCTACTCTTGTTATGCTCCAATTGGCTGATCAGTCTGTAGTTAGACCAGTTGGCATAATAGAGAATGTTTTAATCAGAGTAGGTAGATTTTTCCTCCCTATTGATTTATATGTCATGGATATGATGGAAAATCCTTCAATGCCTGTCATACTAGGAAGACCATTCCTCACTACTAGGCGAGTTATTATTGTTATTGAGCAGGGAGCTCACTGTTAGAGTCCATAATGGAAAGGAGATATTTAAAGCAGTGGAAGACTCTAAAGATCGTTCTGAAGCGCTCGTGATGGGCTACAGGAAAGGTGCAAGCAAAAGCACCTCTAGTGGATTCAAAGAAAAGAAGCCTCCTTGATGCATCACGTTCAACACGTCGAGCTAATGACGTTAAACAAGCGCTTATGGGAGGCAACCCAATTAAGTTTAGTTGTGTTTTTCTTTTTGCTTTTGATTTATTGTTTGTTTTTGTTTTGTAGGTCTTGGTTCCAGCTTCTCCTTTGCTTGCAAGCTTCCATAAAATAGGACATCATCATTCCAGGACAGTATTGTTCACTCCTCCTACTCTTTTATTGTTCTCATGCTTGATTATGCCTTATTTTCTTTATACATTGAGGACAATGCATGTTTTAAGTTTGGGGGTGGAATATCATGTTTGTGGAGCCCTTGAGCATCTGAGTTCGGGCTATAGTTTTGAGCTTTCTTTGAATTGAGCATATGATTGTTTTCTAGATGCTATTTTTGCATGACTATGATTTCCTAGGATAGGCTTTCTTGTCAATTTTCAAGCTTTCGATGAGTTGTAAGCATGAGTGCCCAAAAAGGGAGACTTTTTAAACTTTTTCTAGGATATGTCTTGCATGAGTAGAGTATTTGTCTTGGCTAGATTTGGATTTGAATGCTTAGGAGCGAATTATTAGGTTCATATGCTTGTTGTCACCATTATAGGTGTAGGGAAGAGTTAAAGAGTTAATTTTTTGCAAATTAGCATGTTTGATCTTGCTTAGGAGGAAAGAAAAGAATATATGCTTATCATGCTCATAAAGAAAAATCATTCTTGTTGTTACAATTTGAAAGAAAAAAAAAAAAAAAGAAAGTCATGACTTATGCGCGCAATGCAATGCTTAATAAAGTTTTGGCAAAAAGAGCTACCTCTGTTGTGATCAGTTAGGCCAACCAAAGGGTAAAACTCGGGTTAAGGGTCCCTGCAATAGGTGTCTGAAAGCTAGTGCCACATTAAAATACATGTTGTAATTTTCAATTATAAGCACCTAAGTATGGAGGAAAACAAACTAATTTGTTCCATTGACTCGTTAGTGAATCCTTAGTGCCAGTGTAGAGGGAAGATGAGTTGAGAGTTTAGTAATGCAATCTCGGGCTAGTAGAGTCTGATCTCGTTAAGTTAAATCTCGCTTGTGCAAGTTAATTTTGGAAAACTTTTGATTTGTCTCCCTCATTGGTCCTTATGTTCATGTCTCTTGATTGCTTTATTATTGACTTTTGAGCCTTGAGGATTGAGTCATGTTTGTTGCATACATTCTTCCATTGTATGCTTGATTTTTAGTTTGCTTGAGGACTAGCAAAAGCTTAAGTTTGGGGGTGTTTGATAGCGAGCATAGCTAGCTAGTTTTCCCTAATTAATTTAGCTAGTCTTTTATAATTTATTGGCCAAATTATGCATTTATGTGTTGTATTTGTAGGAAATATAGTTTTGAGCCAATTGGATGTTCGGGATGCAAAAAGAAGTCGAAGAATGATAAAGAATCAAAGTTGGAAGATTGAAGATAGGCCCATCCGCAGACCAGCGTTTCGACTTTTCTCTCTGGGCGTTTCGACGCTGACATTCTATATTTGGAGTTCGGAATTAAAAAAAAAAATCACAGCGTCGCGACGCTCTCGGTCGAAAATCTCAGAATCTGAAAAATCGCGGTAGCGTCGCGATGCTACGACCAAAATTTTTCCTATAAGTATTTTTCGATTAGCGCTTTTTGGGGGACTTCTTTTGGGAGATTTTGAGCCGAAAATAGAGAGAAAAAACCCTCTTTGGAAGCTGAAGCAAGTGGTGGACAGCGGGATTGAAGACTTTGTTCGTGGAGATCGTGACGGGGAAGTGCGGTCTCGGCCACCTAGTGTTTAATCTTCTTTCCCTCTTACTTTAGTTAATTATAATGGCTTTTTCATGCTTAGTTGATCTTGTAATGTCATGTATGAGTAGCTAAGTTTGTTACTTAAGGATTGATGTAGTCTTTTTAGTTTACGGATTGATTTATGGGTTGAATTGTGCAATTGTTTTATGTTTGCATTCTTAATTTAATGCTTTCAATTAATTGGCCATTAGTTGAATGATCTAAGCGTTGAGTCTTGCTCGGGAGAGGGGATTTAGCGTAAACTTAATTAAGATTGCATGACTAAAGTAGAATTTCTAAAATCATGACGGAATTTAGAGTAACTTTAAAATTGGTCAAAAAGAACTAAATGGCTTGCATATTAAAGAACTTAGATAGGGATATCAAGTTAGTTAATTCACATGAGAATCAATTATACTCGGGAGAGGTAGTTGTGATTAAAGGTCCTTAGACTCATAAAACCATTGTGCATTATAATTCATTCCCTAAAATCAATCCTAGATTAAATTGACGAAATCAATTCCCTAAATATTCTCTCAAATGAATTTCACATCTTTAATTTGCATTACCTTAGTTTCTAAAATTCACTACTTTTTGGTCCTTAAATAAAATTGAAGAAGAATATTCATGGTAGTTAATCTAACTTAAAAATCCAATCCGGAGGACGACACTCGATTTCACGATCACTTTATTATTACGTGACCCGTGCGCTTGCGGTAGGAAAATTCCACATCATCCGGTTCAACTGGAATTTGGCTCGGTTCGTGGTTTTCGTAGCTGGTTCGAAGTGGTTCGGGTCGGTTCGGGCGGTCTAGACCAGTATTTGGAGTTGCAGAAGGATTTTTAGGATAGAATTTAGCTATAATTATTGTAATTTATGCTTTATTTTATCCTAGGGGCCAAAATTAACCGGTCCAATTGCTATTTATTTGCTTTATGGATGTCAGATAACTTAAATTCCCACCATAGGTTAAGCATGTTTTCATGCATATTTATGTTATAATTGTTATAATGTATGGTAATTATGCATGAATTTAATTTCATGAGTTATTTAGTATAATTGTTATATTAAATATATGAAATTAGTGAAGCATGATGCATGACATTAATTTAGCAAAATATAATTATATTTACTTAATGTAGCATGCATGCTTAGGATTATTTTCATGAGAATTATTATAATTAGTTATATTATGAATGAAAATAATCAATATATATCAATGCTTGTTTTCATGTATGAATTAATATAAAATGTTATATTAATTAAATGAAAATGGAATAACATTGAGCATGACATTAATTAGATTAATATAAGAGTAATATTATATTAATGTCAAATTTCATGTAATTTAATTTCGTGGACGTTTAATCAATATAATCGATATTAATTAAATGAAATTGAAATTGCATGAAGCATGACACCACCTTAGATTAATATAATCGTTATATTATCGTTATCGGCGTCATAATAATATGGTGTTTAATAATTAGAATATGATTGTTATTTTTCCAACACCATAGAAGCAAGTTATAGGGCTAATCATTAAAATTTTATAACAAGTTATAAAATTGATTAGAAACTGTCAACCTATAACAAAGAGTTGCATGCAAACATAGGACCTTAGATTAAAATGAATTAATTTTAAAATGTTTAAAATTAATTAGACCTAAGCTCATTATAATTCTAATAGGATTAGAATTATTTTCTTACTTAGTATTAAAAATAGTTTTAATTGACTAAGTAGGAAAAACATTACTATGATTATAAGGGAACTCCACCGGTTAAGTTCTGTCTAAGGTTGGGGGTACTTAAGATGACGGTTTACGGAACACCTCCTACCTGGGAACTAACCCGGAATACTGGAGTTGTATTAATCATAGTTAAATGTTAGCATGCAATGTCACTAGGTCTATTAAAATAGTTTAATTCACCTATATCTTTAGAGTAAAGAGTTTACATTACTATGGTTATAAGGGAACTCTCCCGATGAAGTTCTGTCTAAGGCTGGAGGTACTTAAGATGACGGTTTATGGAACACCTGCTACCTGGGAACTGACTCGGAACTTGAGTTGAATTAACCATAGTTATGTTAGCATGCAATGTTGCCAGGCTAATTAAAAGAGTTTAATTCACCTAAGACATCAGATTAAAGACCTCCATATAAAAGTTATATACAGGCATAGACTTAGATAGATTCACTTAGCCGGAATTTACCTAAGTAATAGACCCTATAATTATAAAAAATACTTAGTGGGAGAAAATATGTCAAAACAAGATTTTCATAAATCAAGTTTTGCTCTCACGGCCAAAGCGAGCCTAGCTCAGCGGTAATTGGCATGTACCCTCGACCATGAGGTCAGAGGTTCGAATCCCCCCACCCCCAAATGTTGATGTACTAAAAAAAAAAAAAAAAGTTTTGCTCTCACGTCCTCAAAAGTTCACAACGTGAGGTCCATGCTTGGCCTCGAGTCACCCTGAGAGTGACCCCCTACGGATGGTGTTTGCATGGATCAATATCAAGATGAATGAGGGAGTATTTTATAGTAAGTGGGAGAAGGACACGTGTCAACGTATCCTACGGTCTCCTCCATTAGGTTGCACCGTGAGATCCCCATGATTTGCCTGCGAGTCGCCCTGGGAGCAATCACCCTACCGAGGACTTGATCATGGGAGTCGGAACAACGCAAACTCCAGAAATGGATAGGGTTTCTTAGGTCCATTTCCAACTTTGACTTTCCCTACGATAGCATTGTTTGGGCCGACCTCTGAGATCTGGAAATGGAGGGTCACACTTACGGAAATTGTTAAGGTGTTAATAATTTCCTGACCGAAAAATCGGTATCTAAGAACTATTGGAATATGAGTTATTCTGGGAATAGTGATTGGCTGAGATTGTCTCAATTCAGAGGAGGAGTAGCTGACTGCCCTACGGTAGTTGTTGCTCTAAACCTCTGAAGTATCGTTGCAAAAATGAATGTTTATTCTATGGTCGATCATTACTTTTGCTAAATTGATTGGATTAAAATAATACGATTATTTTGTGTAATGAGTTAATGCAACATCACTTATTAAGTTAATTTGTTTGTTCTCAACATGAAACGTTCTTTGTATGCCTCGAATAACGCTAATTACAAAACTGGTATTTCTAATACAACTAAGAAAATGAACTTAAACATTAATTGCGTGGAATTGGTCTTAACTGAGGACGGTCCTCAAGCCCACATGTCTAATTCATCTGAAGTTGTTCATGATGAATATGACATAGACTGCTTAGCACATCTGAATGAAAATAAATTTGATTTATTGGTCATTGAAACGTGTATAGTGGAAAATGATGATACAGCCTGAATCCTTGATTCAGGTGCCACTCATCACGTATGCTCTTCCTTTGAGGGAATGAACTCCTGACAACAGTTGGATGCTGGGGAAATGACTCTCAGAGTCGGGACTGGGGAGCTCATTTCAGCTAAAACAGTGGGAGATATTAAAATGTTCTTCTCTAGGGAACACTATATGTTATTAGATAATGTATATATAGCTCCCAAAATAAAAAGAAATTTGATTTCTATTTCTTGTTTGCTAGAACAAGGATATTCAGTGTTCTTTTCTGTGAATGAAGCTTTCATTGCTAAAAGGGGTACTGATATCTGTTCTGCAAAAAATGGAGAACAATTTGTATGTTTTAAGACCAATAGAGTCTAGGGCTATTTTGAACAATGAAATGTTTAAAACAGCCAAGACTCAACCAAAAAGGCAGAAAGTTTCTCAAAGTACCTATCTTTGGCACTTGAGACTTGGCCACATAAATCTCAATAGGATTGGGAGATTGGTTAAGAACGGACTTCTAAGCTAGTTAGAAGATGGTACTTTACCTCCATGTGAGTCATGTCTCGAAGGTAAGATGACGAAACAACCTTTTACTGGAAAAGGTTATCGTGCCAAGGAGCCCTTAGAACTCGTACATACGAATCTCTATGGTCCAATGAATGTAAGAGCTCGAGGAGGGTATGAATATTTCATCTCTTTTATAGATGATTATTCAAGGTATGGGTATTTATACCTAATGAGTCATAAGTCTGAAGCCCTTGAAAAGTTCAAGGAGTACAGGACTGAAGTTGAGAACTTGTTAGGTAAGACCATTAAAACACTTCGATCAGATCGAGGTGGAGAGTATTTGGACTTAAAATTCCAGAACTATTTGATAGAACATGGAATCTCATCTCAACTCTCAGCACCAGGTACACCTCAGTAGAATGGTGTATCTGAAAGGAGAAACAGAACCTTGTTAGACATGGTTCAATCTATTATGAGCTATGCTCTGTTGCCTAGTTCTTTTTGGGGTTATGCAGTAGAGATTGCAGTTTATATTTTGAATGTTGTTCCCTTAAAGAATGTTTTTGAAACACCATTTGAGCTCTGGAAAGGGCGTAAAGCTAGTTTACGTCATTTCAGAATTGGGGGCTGTCCTGCACATGTGTTAGTGGCAAACCCAAAGAAATTGGATTCACGTTCAAAATTATGCCTATTCGTAGGCTACCCAAAAGAAATAAGAGGTGGATACTTCTTCGATCCACAAGAAAATAAAGTGTTTGTATCGACAAATGCTACTTTCTTGGAAGAAGACCACGTTAGAGAACACAAACCACGCAATAAAATTGTGTTAAGTGAACTTTCTGGTGAAGCAACAAATGAATCAACAAGAGTTGTTGATAAGGCTGAACCTTCAACAAGAGTTGTTGATGAGCCCAGTTCAGAGGCTGGACCTTCAACAAGAGTTGTTGATGAGCCCAGTACATCTGGTCAAGCCCATCCTTCTCAAGAGTTGAAAATGTCTCGACGTAGTGGGAGGGTTGTTATTCAACCAGAACGCTATCTGGGTTTAGCAGAAACTCCAGCTGTCATACCTGATGATGGGGTTGAGGATTCATTGACCTTTAGACAGGCAATGAATGATGTGGATCATGACCAGTGGGTAAAAGCTATGGACCTAGAGATGGAGCCTATGTACTTCAATCAAGTCTGGGATCTTGTAGACCAACCTGAAAGGGTAAAACCCATAGGGTGCAAATGGATCTACAAGAAGAAACGAGACGTAGCTGGGAAAGTACAGACTTTCAAAGCTCGACTTGTGGCAAAGGGTTATACCCAAAAGGAAGGGGTGATGTAAACCTGAGACTTTCCTTGGATCATTTACTCTTGTCATCTATTGTGGTTTCATGGTTGAATCTAAGTTGTTGGGATTTACTAATTGAAAAGAAGAAAAGAAAAGAATGGAAATAAAGAAGAAAAGAAAAGAAATTAAAAGGAAAAGGAAAAGGAAAAACAAAAAAAAAAAGGAAAAAGAAAATAAAGAAAATGGGAAGGGACAGAAAGACTCCACCACCGACAGGCTCACTTTTCAGCTCATTCCAGCCACATTTCTCATCATTTTCCATCCAAAGTTTCAGATCACTTGAGGGAGAGAGTGAAGGAAGAAGAAGAAGAAGAGTTTCGTGGTTTTGAGGTTGAAGAAGATAGGAAAAGCTCATGCAAAGCCAGCCATAGCAGAATCTGAGTTCAACCTGTCAACCTCTGGTTTTTGATTCGGTTTGAGCTACACAGAAGGAACTAAGAGGTGAAGTTTTATTTTCTTGAAAGCTAGTTCATTTTCTAACAAATTTCATGAAGGAAGCTTGAGCTAAATCGTATGAGAAGTTAATGGTTTTTGGAATGGAAAACAGAGCACAAGACTTTCGAGCAGAGCAGGAGGATCTCTGGTTTTCTCTGGTTTTTCGAGCATTCTGGGGTGTACAAGTTGAATCAGAAGCTCTATTTGGTATGGTTGAAAATCTTATTCAATTTCCTACAACTTTCATGAAGAATTCGTGAGCAAAAAATGACTTGAAGTAGGTTTAATTTCAGGAGATAGATAAAGAGCAGCAGAGAACCTCGATTCTGTGTTGTCTGTGTTCGGGGCGTTTCTTGACAAATTGGTTAAGAATCTCGTTTTCATTTCTTTGGGTACGTTGTAGAGTGTTCAACAATGAAGTGTTTGATGTATATTACATTAATTTGGGTTAAGTATTGAGGAAGTTATGGGTGTTGGAAGGTGTGGTATTGAATCTGGAAAATCTGGAAAATCATTTTAACCACCTTTGAAACCATTGAAAAGTTATACAAAATAGATAAAGTGAGAGCTAATTCAGAACTTGGATTCGATAAATACTTATTACTTGCTGCGGATTGTGTATGCTTGCACAGAGTTCTAGAGTCTATTTACACCTTATTTTTACTCAGTCTAGGAACCCAACAAGTTTTTGGCACCGTTACTGGGGACTTGAATAAGTTTTTATCTGATCTGTTTTGTGTATGTGTTTTAGTGGTTTGGTGCTAGAACTTTTTGATTGTTTCTTTTGTTTTTGCAGGTGTGAGTTTGGTGCATGAACGATCCGCTTGGGGTAAGGTTCGAGCTTGATCCAGAAATCAAGAGGACATTCAGGAGAAGAAGGAGAGAGCAGCGTAGAAACCAAAATTCAATGGCTGATGTGTCGCGTCTCCCGTAGGGTCCAATAGATCCAGTGAACCCCCAGCAGAATCGTGTGCTGCAGCAAAATCCACCGCTCGAGCAAAATGAACAACAAAATAATCAGGCTGAGAATCCTATCTTGGTAGCAAACGATAGGGCCAGAACCATTCAAGCGTATGCTTTTCCGATGTTTGATGAATTAAATCCAGGGATTGGACGTCCTCAAATTGAGGCAGAAAATTTTGAAATGAAACCGGTAATGTTTCAGATGTTGCAAACCGTGGGTCAATTCTATGGTTTGTCATCTGAAGACCCCCATTTACATCTTAAGTCTTTTCTAGGAGTTAATGATTCTTTTGCAATTCAAGGAGTGCCTAGAGATGCCCTTAGAATAACTTTGTTTCCGTATTCTCTTAGAGATGGAGCAAAGACATGGTTAAATTCTTTTGCTCCAGGATAAATTTGGACATGGAATGAGTTAGCGGAAAAATTTCTTAGTAAATATTTCCCACCAAATAGGAATGCTAAATTCAGGAGTGAAATAGTAGGGTTTAGGCAACTTGAAGATGAAACTTTTAGTAAGGCTTGGGAGAGGTTTAAGGAGCTTTTGCGAAAGTGTCCCCACCATGGTTTACCTCATTGTATCCAAATGGAAACATTTTACAATGGGTTAAATGGAGCAATCCAAGGTATGGTTGATCTTCGGCTAGAGGGGCTCTTTTGGCAAAAACTTTTAATGAAGCCCATGAAATTTTAGAAAGAATATCAACTAATAGTTTTCAGTGGTCAGATGTTAGAGGCACAAATAAAAAGGTTAAGAGTGTGTCAGAGGTTGATGGTGTGTCTACCATTAGGGCTGATATTGCAATGTTAGCTAACGCTCTTAAAAATGTGACAGTGGTTAGTCATCAGCAGCCGCCAGCAGTGGAGCCTGCTGCAGTGGTGAACCAAGTTGCAGAGGAAGCATGTGTCTATTGTGGTGAAGAGCACAACTACGAGTTTTGCCCCAGCAATCCAGCTTCTGTGTTTTTTGTAGGTAATCAAAGGAATAACCCTTAATCTAACTTTTATAATCCAGGTTGGCGAAACCACCCCAACTTCTCATGGGGAGGACAAGGAAGTAATGTGCAAACACAGCAAAAGGTGAACCAATCGGGATTTGCTAAAGTGCAGGTAATGCCCCAGCAGAATAAGCAGGCTTTGCCCTACTAAAATTTAGAGAGTTCTCTTAAGGCAATGATGAAAGAATATATGGCTCGAACAGATGCCGCAATTCAAAGTAATCAAGCTTCAATGAGGGCCCTGGAATTGCAAGTGGGTCAGCTAGCTAATGAGCTGAAGGCAAGGCCTCAAGGGAAACTTCCTTCAGATACTAAGCACCCTAAAAGGGAAGGTATGGAGCAGGTAAAGGCAGTAACTCTAAGGAGTGGTAAGCCACTAGAAGAGAAAAAAGAGCCTAGTAAACCCCAGAATGTAGAAAATAATTGTGATAAAAATGTTGTTGAGAAAGAGTTGGAGTCTAGTTAGGGTGCTGGAGGTAGCAATAATGATGCTGGAGCATCTGGATCTGTTCCAGATGTGTAACCACCTTATGTGCCGCCCCCACCTTATGTACCACCTCTGCCTTTTCCACAAAGGCAAAGGCCTAAGAATCAGGATGGTCAATTTAAGAAGTTTTTAGAGATTCTTAAGCAGTTGCATATAAATATCCCTTTAGTAGAAGCTATTGAGCAAATGCCTAATTATGCTAAATTTCTTAAGGATATTTTAACTAAAAAGAAGAGGTTAGGTGAGTTTGAAACTGTATCTCTTACTGAGGAATGTAGTGCTATTCTTAAGAATGGGCTACCAACCAAGGCTAAGGATCCAGGATCATTTACTATACCTGTGTCTATAGGTGGAAAAAAGTTAGGTAGAGCACTTTGTGATTTAGGTGCAAGCATTAACCTTAGGTCTCTTTCGGTCTTTCGAAAGTTCGGTATTGGTGAAGCTAGGCCTACCACAGTCACACTCCAACTAGCCGATAGGTCTATCACATATCTTGAGGGTAAAATTGAGGATGTCTTAGTAAAAGTAGATAAATTCATATTTCCTGTTGATTTTATTATCTTAGATTATGAGGCAGATAAAGATGTCCCAATTATTCTTGGTCGTCCATTTTTGGCTACTGGTAGGGCGTTGATAGATGTTAAAAAAGGGGAATTAACAATGAGGTTTTATAATGAGGAAGTAAAATTTAATGTTTTTAAGGCCATGAAGTATCCAGACGAAATGGAAGATTGCTCTTTCATTAGGATTCTGGAGAACACAATTGTTGAGACAACAATGCAGGATTCGGAAAACAGACATTTGGAAGATCATGGAGAGGTTAGTGTACAGGATTTAGAAGTTTGTTCTTTAGGAAGAAAAAATGAAAAAGAAGTGTTTAGGTGTGAGGATGTTTTTGAGTCTTTAGATTTAGATCAAAGGAAGGCTCCTCCTATTAAGTCATCCCTGATTGAGGCACCCACTTTAGATTTGAAGCCCTTGCCGGATCATCTAAAGTATGTGTATCTTGGGGAGGGTGAGACATTGCCCATTATTGTTGCATCAGATTTAATGTCGGAGCATGAAGAGGCCTTAATAAAGTTGCTGCAGCAATATCGCAAGGCAATAGGTTGGACATTGGCTGACATTCAGGGATTTAGCCCATCTTTCTGTATGCACAAAATCACTCTAGAGGAGGGATCCTTTAGAAGTGTTGAGCAATAGAGAAGGCTTAACCCTGCAATGAAAGAGGTTGTTAAAAAGGAGGTGATTAAATGGTTGGATGCTGACATTATTTATCCAATTGTAGATAGCAATTGGGTAAGCCCTGTCCAATGTGTTCCTAAGAAAGGAGGTGTCACGATGGTGAGTAATAAAGACAATGAATTGATCCCATCCAGGACAGTGACTGGCTGGAGGGTTTGCATGGATTACAGGAGGCTTAACAAAGCCACCCGTAAGGACCATTTCCCTCTACCATTTATTGACCAAATGTTGGATAAATTGGCTGGTCAGGCCTACTTCTGTTTCTTAGATGGTTATTCTGGGTATAACCAGATTACCATTGCTCCTGAGGATCAGGAAAAAACCACTTTCACTTGCCCTTATGGGATGTTTGCTTTTAGGCGCATGCCTTTTGGCCTTTGCAATGCTCCAGCAACATTCCAGAGGTGTATGTTAGCAATTTTTTCTGATATGATTGAGTCCACAGTTGAGGTATTTATGGACGATTTTTCAGTTTTTGGAGGGTCTTTTCAGAGTTGTTTGGATAATTTAGGTAAGGTGTTAAAGAGATGTGAGGATACCCATCTAGTTCTTAATTGGGAGAAATGCCACTTCATGGTGAAGGAGAGCATTGTGTTAGGTCATAGAATTTCAAAGAAAGGTCTAGAAGTTGATCGAGCAAAAATTGAGGTTATTGAGAGATTAGAACCACCGAGTTCAGTGAAAGGGATTCGAAGCTTTTTAGGTCATGCTGGATTTTATAGAAGGTTCATCAAGGATTTTTCAAAAATTAGTAAACCTCTTTGTAACTTATTGTGCATTGATCATGTTTTTGACTTTAATGCAGATTGTAGGAATGCTTTTGAAACTTTAAAGGCTGCTTTAATCTCAGCACCCATTCTTTGTGCACCTAATTGGAGTTTACCATTTGAGGAAATGTGCGATGCAAGTGATGTTGCAGTGGGTGCCATGCTGGGGCAAAAGCAGGGCAAATTTATCCATCCTATATATTACGCAAGCAGGGTTTTAAATGAGGCACAAGCCAACTATACAACTACTGAAAAGGAGTTGTTAGCAGTTGTGTTTGCCTTTGAGAAATTTCAATCATATTTGGTTGGATCCAAAGTCACGATTTTCACGGATCATGCAGCAATAAGGTACTTGATATCTAAGAAAGATGCAAAGTCTAGACTAATTCGTTGGGTTTTATTATTGCAGGAATTCGACTTGGAGATAAAAGACAAGAAGGGATCAGAGAATGTCATTGCAGATCATTTGTCTCGTCTTGATCCAACATCATCTTTGTTGAGGCAATCTGCCATTTCAGATTCCTTTCCAGATGAACAGCTCTTTGCTGTTGAGGTAAAGGTAGTCAAGGATGTACCTTGGTATGCTGATATTGCCAACTTTTTGGTAAAGGGAGTCACTCCTATTGATATGGATTGGAGGCAGATGAAAAAGTTTAAGCATGATGCAAAGTTTTTCTATTGGGATGAGCCATTTATGTATAAACAATGCTCTGATGGTATTATTCGTAGGTGTGTTTTAGGTGATGAAGCAAAGAAAATCTTGGAGCAATGTCACTCTTCGCCGTATGGAGGCCATTTTAGTGGTCAGAGGACAGCTATGAGGATTTTACATTGTGGATTCTTCTGGCCTTCCTTATTTAAGGATGCCCATTGGTTCTATAAGCAATGTGATGCTTGCCAGAGGAGAGGGAATTTAGGGCCTAGAGATGAAATGCCTCTTACTTACATTTTGGAAGTGGAATTATTCGATGTATGGGGTATTGATTTTTTGGGGCCATTTCCCCCTTCTAATGGTAATATTTTTATCTTATTGGCAGTTGATTACGTGTCCAAATGGGTGGAGGCCATTGCATGCCATCAGAATGATGCCAAGACAGTATCAAGGTTTCTTCAATTACACATTTTTGCTCGGTTTGGGATACCTAGAGCTCTAGTGAGTGATGAGGGTACACATTTTGTTAACAATATCTTAACTAAGCTTTTAGCTAAGTATGGAATTAAGCATAGGATAGCTACCCCGCATCACCCACAAGCAAATGGTCAAGCTGAAATTAGCAATAGGGAAATTAAGTCTATTCTAGAAAAAGTAGTCCATCCATCTAGGAAGGATTGGTCTTTTAGGTTGGATGAGGCTCTTTGGGCTTATATGAAAACCTATAAGACTCCTCTAGGTATGTCTCCCTATAGGTTAGTATATGGGAAAGCTTGTCATTTACCATTAGAGTTTGAGCATAAAACGTTTTGGGCTTTGAAAAAAATTAAATTTTGACCTGAGTCATGCAGGGGCAATTGGAATGCTGCAGCTTAACGAGCTAGAGGAATTTCGCCAATTTTCTTATGAAAATGCGAAAATGTATAAAGAAAAGACTAAGCAGTGGCATGATAAGAAAATTTAGCCTAAATAGTTTGTCAAAGGTCAGAGGGTTTTGCTTTACAATTCTAGATTAAAATTGTTTCCTGGGAAACTAAAATCTAAATGGTCAGGGCCATTTATTGTGATTGAAGTTTTTCCCCATGGAGCAATTACTTTGCAGGATGAAAAAGATGGGCGAGTGTTCAAAGTTAATGGACAGCGTGTGAAACATTATTGGGGAGAAGAGTTCAAGTCGAAATATCCTTCCCTAAAATTGGTTGATGAATGAGGGAGCGAAAGTTTTGCGGGAGCATTTCACAGAGCAACATTTTGAGCTCCCAGTGGTTGTTTTGATTTTATTTCTCGCTGATTTGATTTGATTTTAATTTCAGTTATTTTAGATTTGGTTTGTTTAAATTTTGCATGATTTATTTTAATTCGTTGTTATTTTTAATTCAGTAAATTTAATTTTTATTATTTCTGCCATGTTTAATTTTTATCTATTTCGATTAGATTTAATTAGATTTTATGTCAGTTTGTATTTTCGGTTATTTGAATTTTTTTTTAGGTTTAGATTTTAATAAAGTTTTCCTAATTTATTTGGCTTTGAATAAAAAAGATTTGATTTAAGCGGCTAATGAAAAATTCCTGATTTGTTTTTTCTGATTTGAATTTAAATTCTTCCGTATCCAAGATTCTTCTAGAAGGTAATCTTTGTCCAGAGGTTTGTTACGACAATTTTATGGCCGGATCAAATATTTCATCCGAATAGGAAGGGTTTAGTTATGGATTAATTATTTTTACCGTTTGTTTTTTATTTGCCGTGGGAAGGTAAATTGCACGAAGAAGTCTGATGTTGCCACGTGTCGCACAGGGGAAATCCAAGGGCATAGCCGTTAGACAGCGCATCATCATTTACCATGGGCGATTGAAATTCAGATTTTACCGTTGATGGATTTAATTTTCCGATTGCATCGGATTTGAACGGTAATTTCAATTAATAAGAGCAAAAATCTTTCGGTTAAGATTTTATTTTGCTGAAGCCCTATTTATTCACAGCCTTCGGTAAGTTTTTATTCACTTCATCTTCTCGCTTTCAACCTTTGTCGTTTGTGTTCTTTCTTTCTACTTCTGTTTGCTGTAAATCCTTTGAGTCTCTAATGGCGAAAACGAGAGGAAGAAAGGAAAGAGACAATGAGGAAGAAGAGGTACCAGTTACCCCTGAGGTACAAAAGACGAAGGCAAAGATAAAGAAAACACCAGAAGAGAAAGAAGCTAAGAGGAGAGGACTGAGGATCAAGAAACTGTGCAAAAGGTAGTAGAGGATATTGTTGCCGAGGCATTTGAGGAAGGAAATCCGAAGGAACCTGAAGGACAGAACCCTGAACAGATTGACCCGAAAGTTGAGGATACGCAAGAAGTTCAAGAAAAACAAACAGAGGAAGTTCAAGAAACGCAGACAGGGGGTGCGCAAGAAGGACAGACAGAGGTTGTGCAGGAAAAAGGCTAAGGAAGAAATTTTGCCCAAACAAAGGGAAGACAAGGGCAAAAGTATTGCTGAAGCATCGCCGGAACCTGAAGATAGTGAAGCAGAGGAGCCACGGTTACCGTACAATCGCTTCATAAACAATCTTGCCAGAGCAAAGTATGTCGAGATGCTGAGAAGAGACTTTTTGTTTGAACGAGGATTTGGCGATGATCTGCCACGGTTCTTAAGGACTGGAATAGCGAACCATGGCTGGAGTCAATTCTGTGCAAAGCCAGACCTGGTCAATTCCAACATTGTTCGAGAGTTTTATGCAAAAATTGATGATCAAGAGGGATTTCAGGCTATCGTCTGAGAAGTGCCCATTGACTGGAGCCCAGGAGCTATTAATTCTTTATTCAACCTCCAGGACTTTCCGCACGCAGGCTTTAATGAGATGGTGGTGGCACCATCGAATGATCAATTAAATGCGGTTGTCCGAGAGGTTGGCATCGAGGGGGCCTAGTGGAGACTATCGAAGACGGAGAAGCGCACATTTCAAGCTGCTTATCTAAAGAGTGAGGCCAATACATGGATGGGCTTCATCAAGCTGCGCTTACTGCCGACAACTCACGATTCAACGGTGTCTCGAGACCGGGTACTGCTTGCGTTTGCTATTCTTTGTTCGATGAGTATTGATGTGGGCAAAATAATTTCTACTGAGATTTTTTATTGCTGGAGGAAAAAGGTTGAGAAACTGTTTTTCCCGAACACTATCACAATGTTATGCCAAAGGGCAGGGGTTCCAGTAAATGATGATGATGTGACTTTGATAGACAAGGGAATAATCGACACACCAAATTTGGCCAGGCTTCAAAGGACACAGGAAGCACGCCAAGGTGGTTTGGTGTGCGGCATCCATCAAATGCAGGAGCAATTACAGATGCATTCCATAAGGATGGAGTTTGCTGAAAGGCAATTCCAAACCTTCTAGAATTATGTGAAGAGAAGGGATGCTACACTAAAGGGGGCTTTGCAATCTAATTTTTCGAAACCATATCCGGCCCTCCCGATATTCCCTGATGATCTGTTGAACCCCTGGATTCCGCCACCGCCTGTCGAGAGAGAAGGAGATGAAGAAGAAGATCCTGGTCAGGAGGATGAAAAGGAAAAATTGGGCGCGCAGTTATTTTGATGAAACATTTTTGTTGCTTGCGCATTTCTGACAACATCTTTTTCTGTGCTTTGCTTGTTTTGTTATTCTGTTTGTTTTTAATTTTTCTGCTGCTGGATCACTGAAAAAATATATGTCTGCTGATGTAGTTTCTTTCTTTTATTTTTCAATGAAATTTCCAAGCATTTGTGTTCTATAGCAATGTGTAATTCTAACCTAACTAATTTTCTTTTGAATTTTTGAAGCTTGGGCTAGTTAAGCTTAATTAGATCAAGGTATTCTGATCTCCAGAAACCTTTTGCTTGAGCATTTCTTCTAGCCTGGTCACCGCTGTGGCAAGAAGATTCTGAGGTAGTGTTGATTTATTTGATCCACTTTAAGCTTACTTCTAGTCCCACGCTTAGTTTAAAAATTCAGATAGAAAAATTTAAGTTTGGGGGTATAAATTCTTAGTATGAATAATTCATTGAGGACAATGAATAAGTCAAGTTTGGGGGACTTTTTGCTTCTCCAATTGTTTTGCTCAAGCATTCCTCTGTTGGGATTGGTGTCCTAAAACTCGTAGATAGTGAATGTTAAACGAATTATATACTTATTCGATAAAGGCGTTATCGAGACTAATTCAGTAAAGTTATTACTGAATAAAGTAAATTGCACATATAATAACCCAAATCCAATAAACTAAGATCCATGGCTATAGGATGAACACTTGAGCTTTATGTAGAGACATAAAAGTGGATCAAGCTTGAGTAATAGCCAAAACGGTCTATAGTATAGGGATAGGGTTGGGTACCTTATTCTGGAGACACTATGAGACGCGGCCCACTTTATAGATGGTATAGACGATGTGATCCTAAATCGTCCATGTAGAGACATGCGAGTGGGGGCGTCCTATGCAATGAGTTTGCATAAGACCAGGACCAAGAAATAAGTCGCTCTCGCTTTATAACACCGTTTACTGACGAGACTGACTATTTCATATGATGACCTAGGTAACTCGATCTTAATCCTGAGCTATCTATGAACTCCTGTTTATTCGGGCTTATCCTTAGATTTGCATAGGTGAGAGTGGCTCAGTATCGCCGACTCAATAAGCCTCCCATTTCAGGGATAGGAACGGGTAGATAGCTGGGGACATAGTCGTGCAAGAAGGAATTCACTCCTACCCGAATTAGGGATAGTAGAGAGGTTGTTCCCTTAAGTGCTGAATCCAGGGCTTGAACAAAAGGATCCCGCCCTCTCATTGGCCCGAGAGGGACTCGGTTTATTGGTTGGACCATAAACCAATTGTTCATTAGAGGATCAGTGGGACTTGAGGAACTAGAAGTACTATAGGGGTGAAACGGCTTTTTGACCTAGCTACGAACAACCCGTGAAGGATCGACTTACTAATCGTGGTTAAATCAAGTGGACGGAAATATATCTATAGTGAGGGGAGTGCAACTATCGGGCTATAGTGGAGTGTCCCGGTAGTTAACGAATGTTGGCTAGCTTGGATAATGAGATTAGTCGGTTAGCCTCGAATTGTTGGAGCCCATGATCTAAAGGTCCATTAGGTCCCCCTACTAGCTCATATCGGAACAAAGCCTAGAACAAAAAGATAGGAAGCTTTGAATCGTTCAAAATCGGGAAAACGGGAATTATCGTAAATTGTGTTTGACACAATAATTTAATTATGAATTAAATTAGAAAATGAGAGATGGAGTATTTAAAAGTGTTTTGAATACCATATATATGTATTAGGAATCATATATAATTCATGGCACTAGGTGATAAAGATTAATTGGATTAATCATGTAAAAATTACTTGGAATTGTACAAATTAATTGCCTAGAAATCAATTTCAATTTTGAATTGAAATATGAATGAATTGCAAGCTGAAAATTGAGAATTTAGATTCAATTTTAAGTGGATTTAGTGGCATTCCCACTCTTGCATGTTGATGCATAGTGGAAAACAACACAACCATGCACTAGTTGCATGTGTTGTGAATTAAACACCTAGAATCCACTTTGAGTTGCAATTTCACCATGTGTCTAGTGTCATGAGGCTTCTCTTTGCATGGAAGATGTCTATATAAGGAGTATGAATCAGATTCAAAGGAAGAAGAGCCATTTTCCATATTGTTATGCTGCTGGATTTTGGTCTCAAACTCACTCATCTCCATATATCTCTCTAGTGCTTGAACCTTCAAGCATTCCCTTCCCATTCCCTATCTCTATAGACTCCCACAAGTCGTTCTTGGCCCGGAGAATAGTAGGGAAGACACTAGAGGTGGTCCACACACCGTTCGTTATCAAAGGAATCAAAGGGACTTGTTGAATCGGTCTCCAAAAGGTTGGTAAAAATTCTGCTCTCTCCTTACGGTATTTGGACAGCATGTTTTCATTTTCTAAAATTGATGTAGTTAAGTGCCTCCGATCCTAAAATTGCTTCCGCATGTGTTATATGAACACCTTCAATTGGTATCAGAGCATGATTAAGGCACCTAACATGCATTAATTTTAGCTTGGTGGGTAGCTTTTCATATGATGAAACTGTGTAAAAACTAAAGAAAATTGGTTTTGGGATTGATTTTAATTTTCAGTCAATTCGTTGGAATTAATTGTAATTGCCTACATGTTTATGGGCTTTAATGTGTTCATATGGAGTCTGTAAAATTTGAGAGTCAATAGAGTCCATTTAGGCCGTCAATTTGAAGAAATTCGGAGACTGCTCGCTGCTGGCCGAAAATTCCAGCATGCTGTTTTTTAGTTCCAGCTCAAGTACGTTCTTCTCGTAACGGTAAAATGGTCCGGTTCAAGCAATCCAAAGGTGGTTCGGGTCGGTTCGAATGGTTTGGAAGCGGTCCAAGCCCTATTTGAAATTATTATTGTAATAATTTTAGTTTTTATTTTTGCTTGATTAAAAATCCCAAAACCAATTCACTTTAGTAAATTTAATTAATTATGCATTATTGAATGTATGTTTTAATTAAATAGTATTTTATGTGCATAATGTATGTCATTTATATTTAAAACCCCACCATAGGAAAGCATGTTCATGCATTTGTTTAATTTGAATAAGTGTTATTTATTAATTCAAATGCATGAGGGAAATTTCATGTTTTATTAATATAAGAGTTGTATTAATTTAGGGAGATTCATGCTTGAATGGTTAATTAAAATTGATTAATTCTTATAATAGTTATAATTATTAAATGATAAAATTAACCAAGCATGAAGCATGGAATTTCATTAGTTTGATTATAAGTGTTATACTCAAATTAGGCTTGTTATGGATTTGTTTTTATAATTGTTATAAAAGAGATAGAAATCTAAAATCTATAACAAGATAAAGAGCATGCTCACTTAGGTTAATGAACCTTCAACAATTCGATCAACTTGCATAGTTTAGGTCGATATCTTGTAAAACAACGGTTACGAGAGAACTCACCCGACAAAATGCTGTCTAAGGCTGGAGGTATTTAAGTTGACGGTTTACGGAACACCTCCTACCTGGGCATTGAGTCGGTTCTTGAGTTAAGTTAACTCGAGTTTTATGAGCATGCGTGAGCGGTGTGAGGTTTTAAAGTGTTATCACCTAGACATCGTAGTATAAAGAGTTATACAAACCTAGACATAGGTTGTTTCTAAAGGGTCTTTTTCTTATAACTTGAATGATTGATTGTTATATGCTTTAAAACACCATTAGAAAGCATGTTATAGGGTTTATTCATTAAAAGTTATAAGAGTTATAAAAGTTGATGAATAGAAACCGTAAAATCTATAACAAAGAGTTGCATGCTAACATAGGATCTTAGGATCTTATCATTCTTTAAATGGTTTAAAATGAAATAGACCTAAGATCGCCTTTTCTAATCGGATTAGAAATATGTCTTACTTAGTTTTTAAAATTGTTTTAAAATTTGAGTAAGTAGGACGTAAGACCTTGGTTATAACGGAACTCTCCCGGCAAATGGTTCGGAACCTGAGTTGAATTAATCATAGTCTTACTAGCATGCAATGTCACTAGGTTATTAAAAGAGTTTAATCCACCTAGACATTTAGTGTAAAGACCTTGTTTAAAAAGGCATAGACTTAGATAGATTATTTTAGCCAGAATTTACCTAAGTAATAGACCCTAAACCTTTACGACACTTTAGTGGGAGGAAAAGTATAGAAACAAAATATTCAGATTAAGTTTCTATTCTCACGTCCCCCTGAGTTCACACCGTGAGATCCATGCTTGGCCTCGAGGCGCCCTGGGAGCGTCCCCCTACGGATGGTGTTTGCATGGGTTAATATCAAGGTGAATGGGGAAAGTGTTCATAGTAAGTGGGAGAAGGAAACGTGTCAAACGTATCATGCGGTCTCCATCATTAGGTTGCACCATGAGATTCCTATGCGCTGCCTGCGAGTCGCCCTGGGAGCGATCACCCTACGGAGGGCTTGCGCATGGGATTCGGAACAACGCAAACTCCAGAAATGGATAGGGTTTCCTAGGGCCATTCCCAACATTAGCTCTTCCCTACGGTGGCATTGTTGGGGCCGTCCTCTGCGATCTGAAAATGATGGGTAACACTTACAAGATGGTCTTGACCAAATTAATGTTAGCTAATAACTATTGGAGTAAGAGTTATTCTGGGAATAGTATTTGGCCGAGATTGTCTCGATTTAGAGGAGGAGTAGCTGACTGCCCTACGGTAGCGGTTATTCTAAACCCTTGAAGTATCGTTGCAAAATAAATCAATTGTATATATGGGTCGATGATTGCTTTTGCTAAATCTGATTGGATAAATGTGATTAATGGGTTTAGTGCATGTTTCTAATAGAGATTAATTTGTTTGTTTCAGCAATATGTCGAAAAACGTACGTGCTTTGTCAAATGCCAAATTAAACGGTTTAGTACATACGACTAAGAATACTTGCTTAAACGCTAAACACGTGGCAAAGAATTTAGGTTTGGTCTCAACTGAGGAATGTCCTCAAACTAACTGCATAGCCAAGAAAAACATGATCCACAACTCTAAATGCGATTTATTAGTCTTGGAAACGTGTTTAGTGGAAAACGGCGATTCTGCCTGGATACTCGATTCAGGTGCCACTAATCACGTATGTTCTTCATTTCAAGGAATGAGTTCCTGGCAACAGCTAATAGCTGGAGAGATGACTCTTAAAGTTGGAACAGGAGAAGTCATCTCGGCTATTGCAGTGGGAGATGTAAAATTATTCTTCACCAAGGAACGTTACATGATATTAGATAATGTATACATAGTTCCGAAAATTAAAAGAAATTTGATTTCTTTATCTTGTTTATTAGAACAAGGTTACTCAATTTCTTTTTCTGTTAATGAAGCGTTCATAACTAAAAGAGGTATTGATGTTTGCTCTGCAAACTTGGAGAATAAATTGTATGTTTTGAGACCAATTGAGTCTAAAGCTATTTTAAATCATGAGATGTTTAAAACCGCTGAGACTCAACCTAAAAAGCGAAGAGTTTCTCAAGATACCTATCTCTGGCACTTGAGGTTAGGCCATATCAACCTCAATAGGATTGGGAGATTGGTCAAGAGTGGACTTCTAAACAAGTTAGAAGACGACTCGTTGCCTCCTTGTGAGTCATGCCTTGAGGGCAAGATGACAAAACGACCTTTTACCGGAAAAGGTTATCGTGCCAAAGAGCCCCTAGAGCTCATTCATTCGGACCTCTGTGGACCAATGAACATTAGATCTCGAGGAGGGTACGAATATTTCATCAGTTTCATTGATGATTATTCGAGGTATGGCTATCTCTACCTAATGCATCATAAGTCCGAGGCTTTTGAAAAGTTCAAAGAGTACAAAGCTGAGGTTGAGAACCTATTAGGTAAGACGATAAAAACACTTCGATCCGATCGAGGTGGAGAGTATATGGACTCAAGTTTTCAAGACTATTTGATAGAGCATGGAATTACGTCCCAACTCTCAGCCCCTGGTACACCTCAGCAAAACGGTGTATCAGAAAGGAGAAACAGAACCTTGTTGGACATGGTTCGTTCGATGATGAGTTATGCTCAGTTGCCTAACTCGTTTTGGGGATATGCAGTAGAAACTGCGGTTTATATCTCGAACGTAGTTCCATCAAAGAGTGTTTCTGAAACACCGTTTGAGCTCTAGAAAGGTCGTAAAGCTAGTTTACGACATTTCGGAATTTGGGGATGCCCTGCATACGTGCTAGATGCAAACCCAAAGAAATTGGAGCCTCGTTCTAGATTTTGCCTATTTGTAGGCTATCCCAAAGAAACGAGAGGTGGATACTTCTTCGTTCCTGAGGAAAATAAAGTACTTGTATCGACAAATGCTACATTCCTAGAAGAAGACCACCTTAGAGAACACAAGCCACGAAGTAAAGTCGTATTAAGTGAACTATCTAACGAAGCTACCAAAACATCAACAAGAGTTGTTGATGATGCTGGCACCTCGAGTCAATCACGTCCTTCTCAAGAAATAAGAGAACCTCGACGTAGTGGGAGGGTTGTTAGACGACCTGATCGCTATTTGGGTTTAACTGAAACTCCAGTCGTCATACCTCATGACGGAATCGAGGATCCATTAACCTTTAAACAGGCAATGGATGATGTTGACAAGAACGAGTGGATTAAAGCCATGGACTTGGAAATCGAGTCCATGCATTTTAATTCAGTATGGGATCTTGTAGTTCAATCTGAAGGGGTTAGACCCATAGGGTGTAAATGGATCTACAAGAGAAAACGAGATGCTGCTGGAAAGGTACAGACCTTTAAGGCACGACTTGTGGCAAAGGGTTTTACCCAGCGGGAGGGGATTGACTATGAAGAAACCTTCTCCCCTGTTGCCATGTTGAAGTCGATCAGGATACTTTTATCCATCGCCACGTTTTACGATTACGAAATATGGCAAATGGATGTCAAGACTGCCTTTCTGAACGGCAATCTTGAAGAAAGTATCTACATGTCTCAGCCAGAAGGGTTCATTGCTCAGGATCAAGAGCAAAAAGTTTGCAAGCTTAAACGATCCATTTATGGATTAAAACAAGCGTCTAGATCCTGGAATATGAGATTTGATACTGCGATCAAATCTTATGGCTTTGAACAAAACGTTGATGAACCTTGTGTTTACAAAAGGATCATCAACAACTCCGTAGCTTTCTTAGTACTGTATGTGGATGATATCCTACTCATTGGGAATGATGTAGGTTATCTAACTGACATTAAACTATGGCTAGCAACTCAATTCCAAATGAAAGATTTGGGTGAGGCACAATTTGTTCTAGGGATCCAAATTGTTCGAAACCGAAAGAACAAAACGCTAGCCCTGTCTCAAGCGTCTTATATCGACAAATTATTAGTTAGATATAAAATGCAAAATTCCAAGAAAGGACTATTACCTTTCAGGCACGGAATTAACTTGTCTAAGGAACAGTGTCCTCAGACACCTCAAGAAGTTGAGGACATGAGAAGTTTTCCCTATGCCTCTGCAGTAGGTAGCCTAATGTATGCCATGTTGTGTACAAGGCCTGACATTTGTTATGCAGTAGGGATTGTCAGTAGATATCAATCAAATCCAGGATTCGATCACTGGACAGCCGTTAAAAATATCCTCAAATATCTAAGGAGAACGAGGGACTATATGCTCGTGTATGGTTCGAAGGATTTGATCCTTACAGGATACACTGATTCTGACTTTCAAACCGATGAAGATTCGAGGAAATCTACATCGGGGTCAGTATTCACTCTAAATGGAGGAGCAATAGTATGGCGTAGCATCAAGCAAGGATGCGTTGCAGACTCGACCATGGAGGCCGAATATGTAGCCGCTTGCGAAGCAGCAAAAGAGGCAGTATGGCTCAGGAAGTTCCTAACTGACTTGGAAGTCATTCCGAATATGCATCTGCCTATCACCTTGTATTGTGATAATAGCGGCGCAGTTGCAAACTCAAAGGAACCTCGCAGCCATAAGAGAGGCAAGCACATCGAAAGGAAATACCATCTCATCAGGGAGATTGTGCACCGAGGAGACGTGATCGTCACGAAGATAGCGTCAGAGCACAACATTGCTGATCCATTCACGAAGGCTCTCACGGCTAAAGTGTTCGAGAGTCATCTAGAAGGTCTAGGTCTGCGAGATATGTACGAGAAATAATCTAGGTCAAGTGGGAGAATTGTAACCGGTATATCGATGCCTCAGTATACTGGGTATTTAGATGCCCTAGTTTATTGTATTTTTACTTTGTTATTAATACAAGTATTTATTCACCCACTGCTGTTATAGATTATAGTACATCCCACTAAACTAGAGTTTAGGTTCAAGTGGGAGATTGTTGGGATTGGTGTCCTAAAACTCGTAGATAGTGAATGTTAAACGAATTATATACTTATTCGATAAAGGCGTTATCGAGACTAATTCAGTAAAGTTATTACTGAATAAAGTAAATTGCACATATAATAACCCAAACCCAATAAACTAAGATCCATGGCTATAGGATGAACACTTGAGCTTTATGTAGAGACATAAAAGTGGATCAAGCTTGAGTAATAGCCAAAACGGTCTATAGTATAGGGATAGGGTTGGGTACCTTATTCTGGAGACACTATGAGACGCGGCCCACTTTATAGATGGTATAGACGATGTGATCCTAAATCGTCCATGTAGAGACATGCGAGTGGGGGCGTCCTATGTAATGAGTTTGCATAAGACCAGGACCAAGAAATAAGTCGCTCTCGCTTTATAACACCGTTTACTGACGAGACTGACTATTTCATATGATGACCTAGGTAACTCGATCTTAATCCTGAGCTATCTATGAACTCCTATTTATTCGGGCTTATCCTTAGATCTGCATAGGTGAGAGTGGCTCAGTATCGCCGACTCAATAAGCCTCCCATTTCAGGGATAGGAACGGGTAGATAGCTGGGGACATAGTCGTGCAAGAAGGAATTCACTCCTACCCGAATTAGGGATAGTAGAGAGGTTGTTCCCTTAAGTGCTGACTCCGGGGCTTGAACAAAAGGATCCCGCTCTCTCATTGGCCCGAGAGGGACTCAGTTTATTGGTTGGACCATAAACCAATTGTTCATTAGAGGATCAGTGGGACTTGAGGAACTAGAAGTACTATAGGGGTGAAACGGCTTTTTGACCTAGCTATAGATACGAACAACTTGTGAAGGATTTAGTGGCATTCCCACTCTTGCATGTTGATGCATAGTGGAAAACAACACAACCATGCACTAGTTGCATGTGTTGTGAATTAAACACCTAGAATCCACTTTGAGTTGCAATTTCACCATGTGTCTAGTGTCATGAGGCTTCTCTTTGCATGGAAGATGTCTATATAAGGAGTATGAATCAGATTCAAAGGAAGAAGAGCCATTTTCCATATTGTTATGCTGCTGGATTTTGGTCTCAAACTCACTCATCTCCATATATCTCTCTAGTGCTTGAACCTTCAAGCATTCCCTTCCCATTCCCTATCTCTATAGACTCCCACAAGTCGTTCTTGGCCAGGAGAATAGTAGGGAAGACACTAGAGGTGGTCCACACACCGTTCGTGATCAAAGGAATCAAAGGGACTTGTTGAATCGGTCTCCAAAAGGTTGGTAAAAATTCTGCTCTCTCCTTACGGTATTTGGACAACATGTTTTCATTTTCTAAAATTGATGTAGTTAAGTGCCTCCGATCCTAAAATTGCTTTCGCATGTGTTATATGAACACCTTCATCCTCTCCTTCATTAAATAATTTGCTAGGTTGTTGAGTAACCATGGACATTTGTGATACCCACAGTTTGTCTTTGCGTCAAATATAACCTAGGATGTATGAAAAATGAAAAAAATTATTTGATGAAAAAAGTTGATTGTTGAAAATTTTGCTGAGAAAATTCATGGAGCAAAAGTTTTGAAGGATGAATGATAATCCAGCGGTTTTTCTGTCTTCCAGAACTTAGGTGAGCTTCATCATAAAATATCGCCATTATGAGGGGCAAGAGATAGAATAACTAAGGATTTTTTAGCTCTACAATGAGTATTTAGCCTAGTTGGTGATGAGTTTGACGCAAAGGTATACTGCACCATAAAGTGGGTCATCCCATGCTTAAAAGCTTATGACTGTAAAGCTGCTTTAAGTCTGAAAAACAAAAATATAAACCCCTTAGAAATGTGTTTTAATATGTTTGATAATAGAGCTAGGCTGTGGCGAGTTCTTAGAATTGAGTTAAAAGTGGTGATTATTTGTCCATGCCGGAAGAATTATTTTGCTGCAGCAGAGCTTGGTTTTGCAGAATGCTCAGGTAGAGGTTGAAGGTAGTGTTGGATTATCTGTTTTGATTAAGCTATGCTTTGTCTAACGTTTTGAATTCTTAAGGGAAGGTTGGTTAGTATTGCTCGGGATGCGCAATAGTTCAAGTTTGGGGGTATGATAACTCTCCAAAAGGGAGTTATTTAGACCTTATTTCTATATTGATTTGTGTGTCTTTTGTGCTAAATAGGGTTGCTTTAAGATATATATTATATGTTTTAACCCATCTGGAAGAATGGATGCCTTGGAAGTTATTTTGTGCAGAATATATTGTTGAGACTTGAAGGAGCAAAATTTGCGCTGCAGCAAAGTAGGGAGCAAAACTGCCACATCACAACTCGTTAGCCAATTTAATGAACTGAAATTAGTTAAGCTATTCTCGGATTTAAGGAGCAAGGAGAGCCATCCACGTGTCTAGGTCAACCTAATTTAAGCTTGTCTTCACTCTATAAAAGGGAATAGTCGCCCAAGTCAAAAACATTCCACTCTTGGGGAAGAGATCATTTCTCATTTCCATCATTGGGAGTCGAATAGAGGAGGAAGATTGGAGATTACAAGAAGACCATCAATTACGAAGTTGATCAAGGGAATTAGTATTTTCTTGTATTATTTTGTAATTATGGATGCAGTTACTCAGATTGTAACGTGTGTTACTATGCACCTTATGAACAAAGTAACTTTAGGTGTTGGTTAGGAGATATGTAATTGTCGTGCTTAATCTCTATGCAATATATGTTGATTTGATGCATCTTGATTATTTGTTGTGCTTATTTACATTTTGTGCCCGCTCGGCCAGTCGGTATGAATATCACTTCCTAGTTTCAGGGATGATTTGGGTAGTGTGTGACATTTAATCACACTAGATCATTGTGTATTGGTGAACGCCAGTGACTGAGCTAGGGATAGCCAGTTGCCTAGTGTTTGATCGGTAGTGTGTCATTGGAGTTGAAACATATTCTAAAAAACCCAGAGTTCTGGGAGGAATCTGCTAATAAGACCGCAAGAGTTTTGCATAATCAATAATATTGCTAGAGCATCTTTTAAAACAATTACTAAAACCTGACTAGCGTCTGTTTCTAATTAGTCTGCTTTATTTGTTTACTTTTTGTTCCGTCATTTCTTTTGCTTCAGCATTCTATAAAAATCAATCACTCTAACCACCTTTGAAACCATTGAAAAGTTATACAAAATAGATAAAGTGAGAGCTAATTCAGACCTTGGATTCGATAAATACTTATTACTTGCTGCGGATTGTGTATGCTTGCACAAAGTTCTAGAGTCTATTTACACCTTATTTTTACTCACTCTAGGAACCCAACAGTACCTTATTCTGGTGACACTATGTGATACGATCCACCTTGTATTCGATACAGATGCAATGATCCAAAGCATCCATGTAGGAGACATGCGGGTGGGGGTATCCTATGCAATAAGTTTGCATAAGACCGGACCGGGAAATAGTAACCACTAGATGTAACGCCGTTAACTAGTTTAAGTTTCTATTTCAATAGGATGACCTAGGTAACTCAATCTCAACCCTGAGTCTGTTATGAACTTCTTTTAGGAGGGATTGTCCTTAGATTTGTATGGGTGAGAGTGGCCAGTTAGCCGACTCAATAATCCTACCATTTCAGGGGCAAGACCGAATGGGGGCTGGGAACATAACAGTACAAGATGGAATTCACTCCTTCCCCTATTAGGGTAAGTAGATGTGTGTTCCCTTAAGGGCTGATTCCGGGGCTTGAACAAAGGCGTGCCATCCTCTCCTAGCCCAAGAGGAACTCCTGTTTAGTGGTTGGACCCTAAACAACTTGTTCATTAGAGGGATCAGTGGTACTTAAGGAACCAGAGGTAACCCAGGGGTAAAACGGTAATTTGACCCAGCTAATGTTACGAACACACATGAAGGATTGACTTACTGCATTGGTCGATATCCGTGGACACAGAAATATTCTACAGTGAGAATAGTGCAGTTGTGGGTCTTTAGTGGAGTGACCCACAGTTAACGAATGTTGACTAACTTGGTTAATGAGTTTAGCCAATTAGTCTTGTATCGTTGGAGCTTCTGATCTGTAGGTCCATTAGGTCCCACTGGTAGCTCGTAAAGAGACTTGAGGCAATTAAGTATAAATTATAAATTGAAAGTGTTCAATTTATTTGGAGAATCGTATAATGTATATTGATGCATTATAATAAAAAGTTTATGAAACTTTATAATATAATTTTTGAATTAATTTCAAAAATTAATTCTTGAGAGAAAGTATTTGAAAGAGTTCAAATAAATTTAATATGAATTGGATTCATATTAATTTTAATTTTAATAAAATCCCTAAGATTAAATATATGATATTTAATTGGGTAATTAATTAATTATGGAATTAATTATTTATTTATTAAAATTAGAGACCTTTTCCTATTAGGAAAAGGCCCTTTTCCTAATTAGGAAAAAAGTCTTGGCCTTTACTATATATAGAATCCCTGGGGTGGGGTGAAAGGTATCCCATTCATTCTCCTACTCTCAGATAATTCCCCTGAAGGCTCCCTCTAGACTCCCACCAGTCTCCTGCCTCTAGAAGTCTCAGAGTCATACCAGTGTAGCCATAGTGGTTGTGTTCGCATTAGTTCGTGATTATTTCACAAGCAGTTGGTGAATTTAATCTGAGTCGTCAACGAGAGTAAGTAATTTGTTACTATATAAATTAGATTTAGATCTAATATTTTTGTATGCTTAGCCTTAATATAAATTTAGAATAGTTCTAAGATTATTGTCAATGTATTGGTATTTTAGATTAAACAAAATTAATTACGAATCGGTCCCAATCACGCTTTCGCTTTACGGAATTACGGAATTCCAATCCTACATATATAACCACAAATCCAATAAACTAAGAACCCCTGACTATATTATGTATACTTGAAGTTTGTGTATGACATAAGTATGGATCAAGTTCAAGTAAATAACCTAAATGATCTATAGTATATGGATAAGGCTGGGTACCTTAATCCTTGGGACACTATTGGCACGACTCACTTTGTTTTCTAAAGACAAACGATGTGATCCTAATCATTCATGTATAAGACATGTGAGTGAGGGCGTCCTATGCAATGAGTTTGCATAGAGATCGGACCAAGAGATAAGTCACTTTCACTTTACAACATCGTTTACTGCTGAAACTGAATATCTCATACAATGACCTAGGTAACTCGATCTTAATCCTGAGCTAACTATGAACTCATATTTATTTGGGATTGTCCTTTGATTTGTATGGGTGAGAGTGGCCAATCATCACCGACTTAATAAGCCTATCATTTTGGGGATGAGACTGAATAGATAGCTGGGGACATAGCTTTGCAAGACGAAATTCACTACTACCCGTTTTAGGGTTAGTAAGAAGGCTGTTCCGTTAAGTACTGACTCCAAATCTTGAACAAGGGGCCTCGCCCTCTCATAACCTTGAGAAGGAGTTGGTTCAGTGATTGTATCACGAACTAATTGTTCATTAGAGGATTAGTGGAACTTAAGGAACAAGATGTAGCTATAGGGGTAAAACGGACATTTGACCCAACTCCATTTACGAACAACCGGTGAAGGGTCGACTTACTAATCATGGTTAGTTTGAGTGGACAAGAAATATATCTACAGTGAGGGGAGTGCAGCTACGGGCTATAGGGGAGTGTCCTGGAAGCTACCAAACATTGAATAACTAGGTTAATGAGTTTAACCTGTTATACTCGTATCGTTGGAGCCCATGATCTGTAGGTCCATTAGGTCCCTCTACTAGCTCAATAGGAATAAAACTGATAGCGAGCATAAGCTAGCTATTTTTCCCTAATTTATTTAGCTAGTCTTTTATATTTATTGGCCAAATTTTATGCATTTTCATGTTGTATTTGTAGGAAATTAATATTGAAGCCAATTGGATGTTCGGGGGCGAAAAGAAGTCAAGGAATGAAAAAGAATCATAGAAGAAAAAGTCAAAATAGGGTCAGCCGCAGACCAGCGTCGAGACGCTGCTCCTTAAGCGTCTCGACGCTGCCCTTCCATATCTGATTAGGCGTGGAAAGGTCACAGCGTCTCGACGCTGCGTGTTTTCCATTCCAGACTTACGCGATAAGGCGACAGCGTCGAGACGCTACGACAAAAATTCAGATTATAAATTAGTTGCGATTAGGGCTGAAAAAGGGACTTCTTTTGGACACTTTGGGGGCCGTAAAACAAAGTAGAAACAGAGACTTTGAAGCTGAAGCAAGTGGAGCAAGAGGGATTGAAGGCATCGTTCGTGGGGATCGTCTCGGGGACGTGCGGTTCCGGCCTACATAGTGTTTAATTTCCTTTATCCCTTATTTTAGTTAGTTTTTATGGCTGATTCATACTTAGTTTATGTTGTAATGAGGATTATGCGTAGCTAAGTTGAACTCTTAGGGATTGATGTAGCCGTTGGGCACGTTATGGATTGATTTTACGATTTTATGCTATTGATTTCATTTATGCATATTTGTGTCCTTAATGCTTTCAATTTACCGGCCATAAATTGATTGATGTTTGTGCTTGAATCTAACTCGGGAGAGAGGATTTAGCTTAGAAATCATTATGCATAACTAGGATTTAGCTAGAAATCGGGAGATTATGGTTAATTCTAGAAATCGTTAAAAAGGTTATCCTTATTGCCTTGTATGTTTATTGAATTTAGATAGGGATACCGGGTTCAATTGCATGTGGGAGAATCATGTATGCTCGGGAGAGGTATGTGTGATCTTAGTTTACCAAGATTTATGAATCATAACATGTGTTAATCCGTTAAATAATCCATAATCCCAATTGGTGAAATCACATCCCTAAGACCATTGTTGTCCATTAGATTGTCATATTTTTGCATTGTTTTGTGGTTGCTTTACTTCATTCTCACTTCATTTGGTTCCCTAAATAAAATCTGACAAGATTATTTTCGGTAATTAAAATTGATTAGAAACCAATCCAGAGGACGACATTCGAATTTCACATTCACTATATTATAACTTGGCCCGTACACTTGCGGTTAGCAAATTGCGCATCAAGTTTTTGGCGCCGTTGCCGGGGATTGGCATATTTAGTCAATTTTAATCTCGTAGAAAAATTGTCCGATCTTAGTTTAGGGTGTATTTTATTTTTTTTTTGGTATTTTTGATTATTTTTGTTTTTAGGTAGATTGCATTTTTTCCTTTATTTTCTTTTTCCATATTTAGATTTTTCCATATTTGTTTGGATTTTCCATAGATAGATTTTTCTTTTTGGTTTATTTTTCCTTTTCTAGATTATTTTCCTTATTTGCTAGTTTCCTTATTTGTTTTTGCCATATTTGATTGTACATTCCTTATTTGTTTATCTTTTCCTTTTGTAAATTATTTTTCTTTCCTATTTTAGATTTAGCTTTTCCTTGTCTTAGATTCTTTCCTTATTTGTTTTCTTTCCTTTTCTTTTATTTTTCCTTTTTAGGTTAGGTCAGATTGTGCATGCGAAGGGTTAGAGAGTTGGCCTTGGTCCCCTTAGATCCAGAGATAGAAAGAACATACAATAGACTTCGAAGGGAAAATCAAGAAAATAACCAAATGGCCAATCCTAATCCTGAGGAGCCTGAGCCTATTAGGGACTATTTTCAGCCGGTCTTTCAGGAGCAACAATCGGGGATTGTCTATGCCCCGATCAATGCTAACAACTTTGAGCCTAAGACGGGTCTCATTCAAATGGCTCGAGATTTTGCCTACAGGGGATCGCCCACAGAGGATCCAAATTCTCATCTGAAATCCTTCCTAGACATCTGTGGGACAGTAAAGTTAAATGGTGTTTCTGAAGATGCCATTCGCTTACGTTTATTTCCTTTTTCTTTGCAGGATAAAGCGAGGGACTGGTTGCAATCTATTCCACCTGGGAGCATTACCACTTGGGATGCTTTGGTCCAGCCATTCCTAAAGAAGTTCTTCCCTCCTGCTAAGACGGTCAAGCTGAGGACCGAAATTGGGACGTTCCAGCAGCAGTTTGATGAGCAGCTGTTCAAGGCTTGGGAGCGATTTAAAGAGTTGCTGAGGAAGTGCCCTCAACATGGATACCCCGACTGGCTTCAGGTTCAATTATTTTATGATGGCTTAACTCCTAGTACAAAAACTATTGTTGATGCAGCAGTAGGTGGGACTCTGTTGTCCAAAACTGTTGAGAGTGCTAGGACTTTGTTAGAGGAAATGGCCACCAATAGCTATCAGTGGCCATCTGAGCGATCGGGACCCAAGAAGATTGCTGCTGGAGTGTTCGAGATCGATAACGTAAGTGCACTGCAGGCCCAGATGTCTTCCCTGGCTAATGCGTTTTTAAAGTTTTCAGGAACAGGGAGTGCTCAATCAATCGAGTCTGCAGCTGCCCTCGCATCCCAGACTCAGGAGGAAAATCTCGAGCAGGTTCAGTATGTATCTAATTTTAATTCTAGGGGGTACAATAATAATTCTACACCTACACATTATCACCCTAGTAATAGAAATCATGAGAATTTTTCGTATGCAAATAATAAGAATGTTCTGAGTCCTCCTGGCTTCACTCCTAAGCAAGAAAGTAAAAAGTCTTTAGAGGACCTTGTTGGAGCTTTTATTGCAGAATCAAGTAACAGGTCAAATAAGCTCGAGGAAGCCGTGGTTGCCTTAAACACCACTGTCAATGGTCATTCTGCAGCCATTAAGAACATAGAGACTCAGCTGGGACAACTGGTAAGTGTTGTCAACACTATGACCAAAGGGAAAGCTCCAGCTGAACAGGAGAAATTTTCATTGGAGTACTGCAAAGCCATTGTGGTGCATCACGAGGAGGAAACTACTGAACCAGAGGAACTCACTGGAGAAGCTGAGGAGGGCACTACCTCAAACGAAGCTGAAAAGCTTAATCCTGAGCCTTCTATCCCTTCTCCTACTGCTTTAGTTCCTAAGTCAAAGAATAGGAAAAAGAAAAATTCTAAGGCTCAGTTTAATAAGTTTCTTGATGCTTTTACAGGATTGACTGTTAATATTCCTTTTGCAGATGCACTAGAGCAGATGCCTCATTATAAGAAGTTCATGAAGGAATGGCTGAACAAAAAGAAGAAGGAAAAGCAGATGGAGACTGTATACCTCGCATCGACATGCAGTGCTCGTGTCCAACAGAACGTACCAGAAAAATTGTCTGATCCAGGGAGTTTTACTATTCCTTGTAATTTTGGTACTTATTCTTGTAGAGCACTATGTGATCTAGGGGCTAGCATAAATATCATTCCATTATCATTGTGCAAAAAGCTAAATGTAGGAGAGATAAAATCTACTACTATTAGGCTCCAGTTGGCTGACCAGTCTGTGGTTAATCCTTATGGAATTGTGGAGAATGTTCTGATCAAAGTAGGTAGATTTTTCCTTCCTGTTGATTTCTTTGTGTTAGATATTAAAGAGAATCCTGCCATGCCTATCATATTAGGGAGACCTTTCCTTGCTACAGGGAGAGTTATAATTGATATTGAGCGCAGGGAGCTGATCATCAGAGTTCAACAAGAGAAGGAGATCCTAAAAGCTTTTGAGGACCCTAAGAACACATTAGAAACCATGTTGGTGGGCTATAGGAGAGGTGCTAGGAAGAGCACCAGTGATGGGACATCTGACATTAGACCACCTTGATGCCTATTCGGTCAATACGTCAAGCTAATGAAGTTAAACAAGCGCTTATGGGAGGCAACCCAAGTAAGTTTAGTTGTTTTTTTCTTTTTGCTTTTGATTTATTGTTTGTTTTTGTTTTGTAGGTCTTGGTTCCTGTTTCTCCCTTGCTTGCAAGCTTCTATAAAGGCTGACATCGTCATTCCAGGGCAGTACTGTTCACTCCTCCTATTCTTTTATTGTTCTCATGCTTGATTATGCTTTATTTTCGTTATACATTGAGGACAATGCATGCTTTAAGTTTGGGGGTGGAATAGCATGTTTGTGGAGCCCTTGAGCATCTGAGTTCGGGCTATAGTTTTGAGCTTTCTTTGAATTGAGCATATGGTTGTCTTCTGGATGCTATTTTTGTGTGACTATGATTTCCTAGGATAGGCTTGCTTGTCAATTTTAAAGCTTTCGATTAGTTGTAAGCATGAGTGCCCAAAAAGGGAGACTTTTTAAACTTTTTCTAGGAGATGTCTTGCATGAGTAGAGTATTTGTCTTGGCTTGATTTGGATTTGAATGCTTAGGAGCGAATTATTAGGTTCATATGCTTGTTGTCACCTCGATACGTGTAGGGAAGAGCTAAAGAGTTAATTTTTTTGCAAATTAGCATGTTTGATCTTGCTTAGGAAGAAAGAAAAGAATATATGCTTATTATGCTCATAAAGAAAAAATCATTCTTGTTGTTACAATTTGAAAAAGAAAGAAAGTCATGACTTATGCGCGCGATGCAATGTTTAATAAAGATTTAGGCAAAAAGAGCTACCCCTGTTGTGATCAGTTAGGCCAACCAGAGAAAACTCAGGTTAAGGGTCCCTGCAATAGGTGTGTGAAAGCTAGTGCCACATATAAATGCATGTTTTAATTTTCAATTATAAGCACCTAAGTATGGAGAAAAACAAACTAATTTGTTCCATTAACTCATTAGTGAAACCTTAGTGCCAGTGTAGAGGGAAGATGAGTTGAGAGTTTAATAATCCAATCCCGGGCTAGTAGAGTCTGATCTCGTTGAGTTAAATCTCGCTTGTGCAAGTTAATTTTGGAAAACTTTTGATTTGTCTCCCTCATTGGTCCTTATGTGCATGTCTCTTGATTGCTTGTTTATTGACTTTTGAGCCTTGAGGATTGAGTCATGTTTGTTGCATCCATTCTTCCACCGTATGTTTGATTTTTAGTTTGCTCGAGGACTAGCAAAAGCTTAAGTTTGGGGGTGTTTGATAGCGAGCATAAGCTAGCTATTTTTCCCTAATTTATTTAGCTAGTCTTTTATATTTATTGGCCAAATTTTATGCATTTTCATGTTGTATTTGTAGGAAATTAATATTGGAGCCAATTGGATGTTCGGGGGCGAAAAGAAGTCAAGGAATGAAAAACAATCATAGAAGAAAAAGTCAAAATAGGGTTAGCCGCAGACCAGCGTCGAGACGCTGCTCCTTAAGCGTCTCAACGCTGCCCTTCCTTATCTGATTAGGCGCGAAAAGGTCACAGCGTTGAGACGCTGCGTGTTTTCCATTCCAGACTTACGCGATAAGGCGACAGCGTCGAGACGCTGTCTCATCAGCGTCGAGACGCTACGACAAAATTTCAGATTATAAATTAGTTACGATTAGGGCTGAAAAAGGGACTTCTTTTGGACACTTTGGGGGCCGTAAAACAGAGTAGAAATAGAGACTTTGAAGCTGAAGCAAGTGGAGCAAGAGGGATTGAAGGCATCGTTCGTGGGGATCGTCTCGGGGACGTGCGGTTCCGGCCTACATAGTGTTTAATTTCCTTTATCCCTTATTTTAGTTAGTTTTTATGGCTGATTCATACTTAGTTTATGTTGTAATGAGGATTATGCGTAGCTAATTTGAACTCTTAGGGATTGATGTAGCCGTTGGGCACGTTATGGATTGATTTTACGATTTTATGCTATTGATTTCATTTATGCATATTTGTGTCCTTAATGCTTTCAATTTACCGGCCATAAATTGATTGATGTTTGTGCTTGAATCTAACTCGGGAGAGAGGATTTAGCTTAGAAATCATTATGCATAACTAGGATTTAGCTAGAAATCGGGAGATTATGGTTAATTCTAGAAATCGTTAAAAAGGTTATCCTTATTGCCTTGTATGTTTATTGAATTTAGATAGGGATACCGGGTTCAATTGCATGTGGGAGAATCATGTATGCTCGGGAGAGGTATGTGTGATCTTAGTTTACCAAGATTTATGAATCATAACATGTGTTAATCCGTTAATTAATCCATAATCCCAATTGGTGAAATCACATCCCTAAGACCATTGTTGTCCATTAGATTGTCATATTTTTGCATTGTTTTGTGGTTGTTTTACTTCATTCTCACTTCATTTGGTTCCCTAAATAAAATTGGACAAGATTATTTTCGGTAATTAAAATTGATTAGAAACCAATCCAGAGGACGACATTCGAATTTCACATTCACTATATTATAACTTGGCCCGTACACTTGCGGTTAGTAAATTGCGCATCAAAAACTTGGAAAAATATGATAGGTTTGAAGGGGATGAAAGCCCCGGCGCAGCGGAAGTGCATCGAAAGGACCTTGCGCCGTATATTAATAAACATTAAAATACTGTTACGAAAAGGCAAAATAAAACTTTAAACACACTTTAAAGCCGCTGAAAACGCTATAAAAATGCTGAAAAAGGTTTGAAAATAAAACTAGTTTTATTCTCATGCTTTTCTAAAGAAAAAGGGAAAGAACCATTACAAACCTTCGTTGTAGACTTAACCGTTCTTCGCCAACGATGCTCCAACGAACGAAAATGCAGCGACTCTTTCTTGATTTCTTCGCTGGAAATTTTTCTTCAAAGACACAATAACCACAGAGGTTACACCGGTATGTCTCTAAGTCTAGGAGGCAAAAGACTTGTGGGAGTCTTTCTCTAAGAGGGAGGCTAGAGAGAATTCTAGGGTCTTGTCTTATGAGTCTAAGAGCAAGAGGGCTACTAAACCAATTAGGTATAGTGTTCTATTTATAGAAGAGTGGCCATGAATAAAATATTCAATTAAATCAATCTTTTCCAAAATTGATTCAATCTTATTCCTTATTTAATCAATCCAAGATCAAACAATTCCATAATTGATTAATCTTTTTCACAAATGACTAATTACTTCCATAAGTGATTAGATCATTTCCACAAATGATTAATCACTTCCTGAAGTGATTATTTATTTCCATAGTTGATTAATTCCCGATTAATTAATTCTTTAATTAATTAACCACCAATTAAATCTCACATATTTAATTTCCGGCCTTGAATTAATTAATTGCCCAAATAGATTTTAGGCCTTAAATTAATTAATTCATATTTGAACTCTTTTAAACTTCCATAAATTTAATGTGACTCAAATTTATATTAATATTTGAATTTCTTCAAATATTAATTTCTTTCATAATAATATATCAATATATATTATATTGTTTCCCTTAGTAAATTGAACACTTTCAATTTACATTTATTACTTGCCTCAAATTACTTTATGAGCTACCAGTGGGAGCTAATGGACCTGCAGATCAGAAGCTCCAATGATGTGAGATTAATTGGTCAAACTCATTAACCAAATTAATCAATATTCATTAACTGTGTGTACATTCCACTATAGGCTCACAGTTGCACTCTTCTCACTACAGACATACTTTCGGTGTCCACGGATATAGACCAATAACGACTAGTTAGTCCTTCACGAGTGTCCGTAACACCAGCTGGGTCAAATTACCGTTTTACCCCTGGGTTACTTCTATTTCCTTAAGTACCAGTTCTCTTCTAATGAACAACCTGTTTGTGGTCAAACCATAAAACAAAAAACCCTCTCGTAACATTGAGAGGGTAGGGCCCTTTGCTCAAGACTCGGAGTCACCACTTAAGGGAACACTCATCTACTTCCCTAAAGTCGGGAAGGAGTGAATTTCTTCTTGTATGATTATGTTCCTAGCTCCTCACTCGGTCTTGTCCCCAAAATGGTAGGCTTATTGAGTCGGCGTATTGGTCACTTCCCATACAAATCAAAGGACAATCCCTCATGAGCAGGAGTCCATAATCAACTCAGGATTAAGACCAAGTTGTCTAGATCGTCCTAGTGAAATAGAAAACCAACTAGTTAACGGTGTTATAACCAGTGGTTACTATTTTGGGGTCCGGTCTTATGCAAACTCATTGCATAGGATACCCCCACTCGCATGTGTCCTACATGAACGCGTTGGATCATAGCGTTTGTATCAAATACAAAGTGGGTCGTATCCATAGTGTCACCAGGATAAGGCACCCAGTCTTATCCCTATACTATAGACCCTAGGCTGTTTCTTGAATAGTGACCCCCATATGTCGTTACATATAGTTCAAGACTCATATTACAGCCTAGGATGTCTAGTTTATTGGATTAGGGTTTGTTCACACGTAAATTCAAATGAATGAGACACGTGGAATAAACTTTGATTTGTATTAATGTTGTATGCGTGTGAGTATACAATCTCTAGTACATAATCCTCTGATTCTCTCTCTTGTGTGTGAATGTGTTTCACTCGAGGGCTGGAACGCTTGATCTCGGGTCTGAAGCTTCAATGGATTCTTGGGGCTTGAAGTCTTCTAAGTTTGAAAGAGTCTTCAGTCTTCAAGAAGTGTTCAGTGCTTGGAAACTTGTAGATTTCAGAGAGTCTTCAGTCTTCCGTTTTGGGGGAATTTCTCTGAATTCTCTAAGTCTGGTTGAGAGCTCCAAAATTCTGAACCCTTGAAATGGTGGAGAACTCCTCTATTTATAGAGTCCTCGCAAGATGGGCCCTGGTGACTTTCGGGCCTAACAACTTGGGCTTGGACTTTATTGGTCTTGGGCTCAACTATTTAGTCTTGGGTTTGGTTCATATTTGACCCAAAACCATATGGCCCAAACATTTAAAAGACCCAAATTTGATCAAAATAATTATTTTTGTTAATTAATTGGTCAAATTAAATAATTTAATTTTAATTAATTGATCAAATAGAAATTTGGCTCTAAATTTATAATTGGCCAACCTTGTTTTCAAATTAAATTTGAGACACATGTCAATTTATAATTGGTCTCAAATTTAATTAACTTTAATTTCGTCATTAATTTTATGTAACGACGTGGCGATTTGTGATTGGTCAAAATTTCTCCATCAACAAATGCCCCCTTTTCGAGATTTAGGCACAAATTATGTGTGGGTGAATCTCGAAAAGAAATTATTTGGAATCAATTTTTTTTGAAAATTTTAACTCTGCTTGATGTGTCAATCAAAATTTTGATTGTTTTTTTTTTGTTTACACATATGCTATGCCAATTTAATCAAAATTCGAAATTTTATTTTATTTTTTCGAAATTTTATTTTATTTTTTCGAAATTTTATTTTATTTTTTCGAAATTTTGATCCACTTGCTTGGCGACAAATTGCAAATTTGAACCCCAAAGGTACAAGGACATGTGACGTCCTTGAACTCTTGTTGTCATGACGTTTTGCAACATTAGTCCTAGGAAATTTTCCTTGATGCATTATTATTATTATCATTTTTAACTTATCTTCGTAAAAATCTTATTCTTTTGACTTGTGTTAACTTTCATCTCCTTAAATTTTGCAGAGTCGTTGTGTGCTTTGCAAAACATATTGTCTCTGATAAGACGTACCTCGTTCTCCTGAAAGACAACAATCAACCCATAAGAAGCGGGCTCAGCTTCTTAGTAGAAGAGCCTAAGACTGGACGTCTTGCAGCCCAATGGCCCCCAGGAAGGGGGATTTGAACCACAGACCTTGTGGTTACCAGTTCAACTTTATGCCAGTTGAGCTAAGCTCTTGTTGGCTGGACCATTGTCGTTCGTCGCAAAAAGCAAAAGCAAAGTTATGTACGGAAAGAGTCCCGCCTATTTCGAGATAGTAAAAGAAAGGTTAAATCTCAAAGGAAGAAGGGAAAAAAGAAGACAAGGAGGTCAAAGCCCGTCGTGGAGGAAAGTGAAGATTTCTTTTGCACTCCATAACCCATAACTTTGGCAGAATACTTCCCAAGGCGCTTTCTCGATGATAGTCAAAGAGAGGCACTTGAAAATGTCACGTGTCACGTGTCACATTGTGGATGTGGTGGTAGATGACGATGTTCCTGCTAGCTCCTCGGGAACGGTGGCAGATCCAGGAGACTTATCCTCCTTCAGCATAAAAGACTTATTGTCACTTCCTCAGGAAGCTAAAAGCGTCCTTATTAATGCATTGATGGGGTCTGATGGTACAAACATCTCAACCTCTGAGGCACGCACATGTGCTTCGTGTTGCATGTCTATCGGATTTTCTGATGAAGATTTGCTACTAGGGTCAAAGCCTCATAATAGACCTTTATTCGTTTCAGGATACATTCGAGAACAGAGGGTTAGTCGGATTCTCATCGATGACGGATCAGCTGTCAATATAATGCCTAAGTCAACCATGAAGCAATTAGTGATCCAAGGTTTCAATCAAGGTGGACAACGGGCGATTGGCATGATACGCCTTGAACTCATCATTGGAGACTTAAAAGCTGATACTTTGTTCCATGTAATAGATTCTAAGACCACCTATAAGCTGTTGTTAGGTAGTCCTAGGATCCATGGTAATGGAGTCATAACCTCTACATTGCACCAGTGCTTTAAATTTTATCAAGATGGCATCAAGAAAGTTGAAGCTGACACTAACCCATTTTCAGAAGCTGAGTCTCATTTCGCTGATGCAAAATTTTATCTGAAGAATGAAAAAACAGGGGAAACCGTGCCTGCAGAAATCCCCTTGATAAAAAAGAATGATAAACTCATTTTAGAGCCCCAAGCAGCTGCAAGAAGGAAGCTGTTGAAGATGTGAATACTTCCGGCCTAAAAAAGGGTGAAGCGTCTACAAGCCTTGTGAAACCTAAGGTTGTAAAGGATGAGAAATCTTCAAATTCACCTATCCTACGATACGTCCCTTTATCTCTACGTAAAAAGGGTGAATCACCTTTCACTGAATGTTCAGAAAGCATAAAGGTCGGTGACGTTGAAATTCTGAAGGAAAGTTTCACTACGCCTCTTACAAAGATCACAAGACAAGAGGTTAAGAAACCTGAGAATGATCAGATAAAAATAATTTTGCCTGACAAACGGACTAAAGACGGGTTCGACCCCAAGGCATACAAACTTCTAGTGAAAGCAGGTTATGACTTCACAACTCACACTGAGTTTAAAAGTCTAATGGTTTTTGATGAAAGATTTGAGCTCTCTGCAACACTGAAGAAGCTTCTAAAGGAAGGTTATAGTCTGCTTTCAATGAGAAAAGGACTTGGATATAAGTTGCCTAAGCCAATTCGCATAATAAGAAGGGGGAAGGCGAAAGTGGCAGACACAAATCATATAACAGTAGAGGAGGTTGATGACTCAAAAGAAAAAGAGAGTGTCGACCAACGAACTTCTGTTTTTAGGCGCATCAGGCCATCAGTTGCTCGTGCTTTAGTCTTTCAGAGATTAAGTGTCAATGAAGTGGAAGAAGAAAGCGCACAAACTACCAATAGCTCCACTCGACCTTCAATTTTTCGAAGGTTAAATATGCCCATTGGGGAAGAAGAGAGTACGTTTCCAACTCTGGATGTCACTCGACCTTCAGCTTTTCAAAGGTTAAATATGCCCATCGGGGAAGAAAAGAATACATTTTCAACTCTGAACGTGACTCGACCATCAGTTTTTCAAAGGTTAAGTGTTACTACGAGAAGAGACAAAAAATAACAGTTTGCTTCGTCGATTTCGCACCGACATCGATATGAAGATGCGATGAAAAATGAAAAGATCACGAAGGCCGATGGAGAAATTCGTAGTGCAGTTCCTTCACGAATGAAAAGAAAAACCTTTGTTACTGTCGATATAGATGGTTCTTTGAAGGTAAAGCGACGTGATGTTATCATCATCAACCCTTTGGAAGAAGATAGTGACCAGGAAGAAGAACAAATCTCTTGCCTTCATATCACTGTTGAAGAGGAAACAAAGGTCGAAATGTCTGAAGTAGGTGAGGACGAAGCACCTTTACCACTTGAAGACGGCAGCAAATCCACAATGGATGAGCTTAAAGAGGTAAACCTGGGTACACCAGAAGAGACGCGCCCAACTTTTATAAGCGTGTCACTTACTCCCGAAGAAGAGGGTGAATATATGAGTTTACTTGTTTCGTACAAAGACATCTTCGCCTGGTCATATAAATTAAAGAGATGACTGGACTTGATCCAAAAGTAGCTGTCCATCATCTCGCAATTAAAGAGGGATATCGGCCAGTCAAACAGGCTCAGTGACGCTTTCGCCTGGAACTTATCCCTCAGATCGAAATAGAGGTCAATAAGTTAATAGAAGCATGATCCATCCGTGAGGTAAAATATCCTACGTGGATAGCCAACATTGTTCCTGTTAGAAAGAAGAATGGACAACTTCGTGTTTGAGTTGACTTTCGCGATCTGAATAATGCATGTACCAAAGACGATTTTTCGCTGCCAATCACAGAAATCATGGTGGATGCCACCATGGGACATGAAGCTTTGTCTTTTATGGATGGATCAACGAGTTATAACTAGATTCGAATGGCTCTTGCAGTTGAAGAAATGACAGCCTTTCGAACTCCAAAAGGGATATACTGTTACAAAGTGATGCCCTTTGGATTAAAGAATGTTGGTGCTACTTATCAACGTGCTATGCAAAAGGTCTTCGACGATATGCTGCATAAACATGTCGAGTGTTATGTCGATGATCTTGTTGTTAAATCAAAGAGGCGACAGGATCACTTGAAAGATCTGAAGGTGGTCTTTGATCGTTTGAGAAAGTATCAATTAAGGATGAACCCTCTCAAATGTTCATTCGGTGTTACTTCGGGAAAATTCCTTAGGTTCGTTGTTAGACATCGAGGAGTCGAAATAGACCAGTCAAAGATTGACACCATTCAAAAGATGCCAAGGCCTAAAAACTTACATGAGTTGAGAAGCTTGCAAGGTCGTTTGCCCTACATTCGAAGATTCATCTCTAACTTAGCCGGTCGATGCCAACCTTTTCAAAGGCTAATGAGGAAAGGAGAAAAATTCGAGTGGGATGAAGCATGTCAAAACGCTTTCGAAAGCATTAAGAAATATTTGCTTAACCCTCCTATCTTAGGAGCCCCCATAGCTGGAAAGCCATTGATTTTATACATCGCTGCTCAAGAAAGATCGCTGGGAGCGCTATTGGCACAAGAAGGTGAGAAAGGAAAAGAACGAGCCCTTTATTACTTAAGCAGGACTCTGAATGGAGCTGAGATAAATTACTCACCCATTGAGAAAATGTGTCTTGCTCTTTTCTTCGCTATTGACAAGTTATGGCATTACATGCAAGCTTTCACAGTGCACTTGGTCGCGAAAGATGATCCTATCAAGTACGTTCTATCGAGGCCGGTTATTTCTGGACGCCTAGCTAAGTGGGCCATCTTACTCCAGCAATATGACATCGTTTATGTACCTCAGAAGGCGGTTAATGGGCAGGCATTAGCCGACTTCTCGGCGGATCATCCAATCCCGTCGGATTGGAAGTTATGTGAAGATCTACCTGATGAAGAAGTCTTCTACGTTGAAATCACCGAACCTTGGACCATGTACTTTGATGGCGCAACACGAAGAAGTGGAGCAGGGGCAGGAATCGTCTTTATTTCGCCTGAGCAACACATGCTCCCTTACAGCTTCATGCTTGGCGAATTGTGCTCAAACAATGTTGCTGAATATCAAGCACTGATAATTGGCCTCCAAATGGCCTTGGAAATTGGAATAACATATATAGAGATCTATGGCGATTCAAAGTTGGTCGTTAGCCAACTCTTACTCCAGTATGAAGTGAAGCATAAAGACTTGAAGCCTTATTTCATCTATGCAAGGCAACTGCTAGAAAGGTTTGACAGTATAGTACTGGAGCATGTTCCTAGATCAGAAAATAAAAAGGCAGATGCTCTAGCAAATTTGGCTACTGCCCTAACAATCCCAGAGGATATGTCGATGGACATCTCACTTTGTCAGAAGTGGATTGTGCCACCAATAGAAGATGAAAGTCAAGAAGCAAATATGATCTCTGTTTTTGCAATTGAAGAGGAGGACTGGCGACAACCTATTATAGATTATCTTCAACATGGAAGACTTCCCACAGATCCCAGACGTAGGGCCGATATACGAAGAAGAGGCACCCGATTTATCTACTATAAGGAGACCCTTTATCGTCGTTCTTATGAGGGACTCTTCCTTCGATGCCTTGGAAAGGAAGAAGCAACAAAAGCATTAGAAGAGGCACATTCAGGTGTTTGTGGCACCCACCAATCGGGTCCAAAACTCCAGTTTCAATTAAAAAGGATAGGTTATTATTAGCCTACAATGATTCGAGACTGTCAATTCCATGCAAACTTCATACATCAGCCACCAGAGCTTCTTTATTCGACTGTGGCTTCATGGCCTTTTGAAGCTTGGGGACTTTACCTTGTTGGCCCTATAACACCTAAGTCTTCAGTACGACATTCTTACATTCTTGCAGAGACGGATTACTTCTCAAGATGGGCTGAAGCTATCGCATTGAAAGAAGCCAAGAAAGAAAATGTTGTAGATTTCATCCGACCTCGTATAATCTATCGGTACGGTATCCCTCATCGTATTGTGATAGATAATGGAAGGCAATTCTCCAATGATCTTTTGGACAAGTTGTGTGAGAAGTTTAACTTCAAGCAATATAAGTCCTCTATGTACAATGCTGCGGCAAATGGGTTGGCATAAGCATTCAATAAGAAGCTGTGTAACTTACTGAAGAAAGTGGTCTCCAAGAAAAAGAAAGATTGGCAAGAAAAGATCAGTGAAGTGTTGTGGGTTTACCGAACTACTCATCGCACTCCTACAGGGGTCACACCTTATTCCCTCGTCCATGGGGTAGAAGTTGTGCTCCCGTTAGAAAGAGAGATTCCCTCATTAAGGATGGTTGTCCAAGAGGGGTTAACAACGGAAGATAATGTTAGGTTGCGCCTTCAAGAGTTAGAAGCACTTGATGAAGGAAGGTTAGAGGCTCAGCAGGCGTTGGAATGCTACCAAGCACGGATGTCTAAATCCTTTGATAAGAATGTGAAGCTTCGATCATTTCAAGTCGGTGATCTTGTACTCGCTATTCGAAAACCCATCATCACGACACGACACAAAGGAAACAAGTTCACACCTAAATGGGATGGACCCTACGTCGTCAAAGAAGTCTATACAAATAGAGCATACAAGATTGTGGATAAAGACGGATTAAGAATAGGCCCGATAAATGGCAAGTTTCTTAAAAAGTTTTATGCATGAAATGTAATACTCCTTATCGTAAGAGTATAAACTACATGATACTCCTGGCCCGCATGAGTTAAAAAGGTGAACGACCCAAAAAAAAGAAATTGTATATTGAACTACGTTATGACTTGATCCCTTCCCAATTAAAGTGTACGTAGGCAGCTTAAGAAAAAAAACTTAAGTTCAGTCAAAGCAAAGAAAAAAAAATCCATGTTGTAAATAGAATTCTAAATTTTTATTAAGGCATAAATAAAGTAGAAATGTCTAATACAATAAATTGAAAGAATGTCTAATACAATGAATTGAAAGAAAAAAAATGTCTAATACAACGAATTGAAAGAATGTCTAAAAAATTTTCCTGCACATGAGAAAAAGCTTAGGATAAACTAAAGAGACCATGAATTAAGGATTCCATTGAAGTGCTTTCAGATCGTCACGAGTACTCTCCAAAAGTCTGCGAAGTGTTGCTAGGGTGCGAACGTCTGAAGCACTGACGGTGGGGGCACACTCGATGTCACTAATCTCCTCACGTATTTTCGAAACTGCAAGTTTTTCGTGAGCTAAGTCCTTTTCCTTTTCAGAGACTGAATAGGAAAGGCTTTCTACCTTGGCCTCTGCAGCTGTTAACTTGGCCTCTAGTTCTGCAACCTTGGTCTTTAGATCTGCAACCTCTGAGACAAAGCGAGCAAGTTGTTTTTGAAGTGCATCTTTCTCCTCAACAACACAACTTTCGGTAGACAAAGCCTTCTCTAAATGGAGCTTCTTTTCCTCCAACTGACTATCCCTACTCGAAGGGGTCAGGTGAGTAGAGAGCGAAAATTGTAATCCATTGAATTCTCGCACTTTCTTGAAGTAGTTGCCTACAAATTCTTGCAGAGGTTTCAAGTTGTTCGTGGTGGCCTCTTCCATTACATCGAAGATCTTGTGAGATTCTTGCTCAAGGTGCTCAAGGCTAGCAACATCTTCAAAAGAGGTGCGTACAATCTTCTGTTGTATGCTTGTCCATATGGATAAATGATAAGGGTCAACAATATACCTATTTTACCCTTATATTTAGCTCATTTCTTGGCCAAATGTTGTATGTTGTGATCAATTTACTGTTCCCGAGCTCAAAATATGCTTAGTTTGATAAGTTAGGGTGTTGAGAATTACTTTTGTTGAATTTAACTCATTTGTGCTTAAAAAGACTTGATTTTAAGAGAATTTGACTTAGTTTGTTGTTGTGCAGAAAAACAGAGGAGAAGCTGGAATTCCCCAGAAATGCGACCGCATTTCTGGGAAGGCAAAAATGAAATGCGACCGCATTTCTGGAAAAACAGAGGTCGTTCCGAGTCGCACGCGGGTCGTTGTTGACGAGTCTTCTTTGCACCTAACCGGTTGTTTTGACCCTGAAACTGACTGGGCAACCTTCCAGCACCTATTTCGCAGCTCCTCAACCAATTTCTACACTATATAAGCTCGAGATTCGATGTCAAGTCCAAACAGAACTCACTTGGAAGAAAAGGGTGGTGATAGAACCCTATCTCGACGCTAATGAGTAGGGATGCCCGAGGTCCTTCTTAGATGACCAAATTCTAACCCGAGAGAGAGTTAGACATCAAACCTTGTGGTTTGTAGAGAGTTTCACCCATTCCCATCTTGTAAAAGTGAGAGAGTGGAGTGTCTTAGCGAACTCTAGAAGGATTGTGTAAACAAAAAACCCATAATATTTAGCTATCTCCTTTATTTCCAGCTCTTGAATCTTTTCATTGCTCTGTATTATTTACATTATTATTCCAATGAAAATGTGTTCAGTTGCTTTTTATCCCATCATGAGTAGCTAAATCCCGTTGAGGGGTTCAATGTGGTGAATTCCCTTAGGGTGTAATGGCTTGAAAGTGTTTTATTTGGTTAAGTTGTGTTTAATGCATGTCATTCTTTATTGATTATCACTCTAATCTTGCTGAGTTTAATTTGATCACTTAGACTTTGCATGCTATGTGAGTTTGATCTCGAAAGGGACAAACAATATCGGTTCTCATAAAGGCATATAGGAGAAAAAGCTCGAAAGAGATTGTTCGGCGGTATAGGGCAAGCTGCCTAAGGCTCCCTATATCGACTATAGGGTTATAGGTTGCATTTGTGAATTATCTATGTCGGAGTCGAGTCCCAGAAATGGGCATAACGGTACTCGCTTAGCCTTCTTACGGTTTTTGGAAACAAGGGCCAAAAGGAAGTTAAATCTGACCCAATGCATTAAATACACTTAAGTTAGATATTGCATAAATATGGTTGTTACCGTAGGGATGAATCCATGTTGAATACGTCGTTTTATCTTATTGTTATTCTTTATTATTTTATTGCTTGTTTTGTTTATCTTTTCAAAAACCCAATCAATCAACTTATTTTCTTTTGTTACCTTTTTCAAAAGCAATCATTTGAGCAGTTTCTTCATGAAATTTGAATTTCAAGTTTAGTCCTCGTGGGATCGATACCCTTGGAATACTTTCTGAGGTTTTTTTATTACTACGTGCAACAGTGTATACTGGCACTTAAGTGTTGGCTGAATATTTCTTTCTTATTATTATCCATCTTATCTCACATTCAATCCATTCGGTTCACACACGCACCAATAAAGCAGCTTGTCGCCGAAAGTTGGAAATTACATCATCAGCATAGAACTGAGAAACTTCAAAGACTGGGGCAACCACTTTCTCATGAGCATGTTGAGGGACTTTCTCAGTAGAACGAGAAGATGAATTCACAACTTGTTTGCTCGAGGATGCATGAGAGCTTCCGAAGTTCTTCACAGAAGAAGCAAAAGCATCAGGACCTGTCAAAGATTGCTCACTCGAACATTCTTCCTCTTCTTGAGCACGGTCATTTAAAGGAAGCTGCAAAAGAAAAATAAAAGAGGGTCTAAGTCAAAAAAAAAAACAAAACAAAAAAAAGAGAAAAAAAAGGGTTGTTCAACAAAATTCTCAGTGTCGTCTGGAGTATGTGAAGCATTAGAAGCACTCTTGATGGACTTGTCATCGAGATCATAAGCTTTCCTGGGTCTCTTGGCTCTTTTTCAGTGTCGATCTTCAGTGCTGTTTTGACTCTCTTCTTCAGTTGAATCGTCAGATCTGGCAACCTTGAGCAGACGGAGTTTTTTTCCCCCAAATTTAGAGTCGCCTTTTTTAGGTAGCTTAGGCTGGGTTTGAGAGGGAATGATATTGTCAACCAACTTACTTATGTCGTCCCCTAGGTAATTATCATACTTTTCAGACCACCAACTTTGATAACGTGAGGTGACATGGTCTTGAGGATTCAACGTACGAGCTGGAAGAAATACTTGAAAGTCCGCATTGGCTCGCAGGCAAACCCGCCAGTGGTGTAAAATGTTTTCTAAGGTGACTAGGGTCAAAACTTCTCCTAAGTCATTAGGTATGTCTTGATAAAAGCCAAACTAGCGGCCGAATCGGTATGGGTTGTAGGGTTCGATAACTAATGAATCTTTACATCGCGCTGACAAATAGCATGAGCGAAGGCTCAAGAAATACGAAGAAGGTATGAATTTCATAATCTTTTCATGCTTTATGATCTCGTTTTTGTTCCTACTAAAGTTGGTGTGCCATGATATGGATGCACCCCCATGGATTAATTCGTGAGCCTCGAACTCATCAAAATATATAGCTCCACCTTGACTGGAAAATTCAACCATGCTAGACCTCGAACTTTCGCTGGAGTCTTATAATTGGTACCAAAATAATGAGCGAGCCAACCAAAAATGTAATGCACGGGGAGAGAAGCATCTATGCGTCCAACTGAAACGGAAGCATTGGAAACTTTACCTAACCCGTGGTAGATGTTGGCAAGGACGAGGATTGCAAGACTGAAAGTTTTCCCCTCAGCCATTAAGCTGACAGCCTTAAAAACACTTGGACGAATGTGGTTAGCATTCCCTTGGGGAAACACAAAGGCGCAAAGCCAGCAAAATAAAAAGGCCGCCAAGTATGTCTGGTCTCTGTGTTTCATGTCAATCTTTAGCTCGTGAAACAAGTTATTCTCCTTATCTGACCACTCTTGAAGCTTAATATTTGTGTCGTCTGGGTTATGAGTCGTGCTAGGGCGAGAGGTCTTCTGGGGTCTCCGTTCAGGAGGCTTTGCGTACCTCTGTTCACCCTTGAACTAAAAGGAAGTCCAGGACCTGATTGGAACATGGGTATGGTCAGTTCTTGAAGCGCTAAGCAAGTAGAATGCATGGAAAAGGTGTTCGCAAATTTTTGGAAGATGTTTTGTCTGGTTGTTTGACCCAGTTAACTCTTTAAAGCTAGGGATAACTTCCTCATAAAATCTACCTCTGATGGGCAAACCCCCAAATGTCCAAAGATCCCATAAGGAAACTAAAAGTTCTCCCGCACGAGTATGAAGTGTATTGGTTGCAGGACACCAAGCTTCACAAAAAGCTCGAACTATATCGTTATTTCGGTCGTAAGTGTAAAGGGAAGCCACGACTGCATCCAATAAATTAGCAATCTGAAGCACCTCTTCATTCCGACCAAAGACAAATTCCAGCCACTCCCAATAGCGAGGAATAAAAAGAAATTTGCTTGAAAATTTCAAGGTGGATTCCCAACGAACTAATCCATCAATTATTCGGCACCCTAACGTCACCTCTGGATGTCGACTAGGATTTTGTGTATGGATTGAAGATTCTAGAAACTAAGCCTTAGAATCTTGGTCTAGAGGCCTCTCTACGGACCAATCAGAAATGGTATGCAAATTTAGTGGTGGGGGCCATTGGGCTGCAAGTCGTCCAGTCTTAGGCTCTTCTACTAAGAAGCTGAGCCCGTTTCTTATGGGTTGATTGTTGTCTTTCAGGAGAACGAGGTACGTCTTATCAGAGACAATATGTTCTGCAAAGCACACCATGACTCTGCAAAATTTAAGGAGATGAAAGTTAACACAAGTCAAAAGAATAAGATTTTTACGAAGATAAGTTAAAAATGATAATAATAATAATAATGCATCAAGGAAAATTTCCTAGGACTAATGTTGGAAAACGTCATGACAACAAGAGTTCAAGGACGTCACATGTCCTTGTACTCATGCTGAAAGACGTGGCAGCAACAAAAGTCGAAGGAACATGTCCTTGTACTCATGTTGAAAGACGTGGCAGCAACAAAAGTCCAAGGAATATGTCCTTGTACTTATGCTGAAAGACGTGGCAGCGGTAAAGGAGCCCAAGTGGAAACGGCATCATGTGTCCTTGGGCCGAGGAACGTCGTAGCAACAAAAGTCCAAGGAACATGTCCTTGTACTCATGCTGAAAGACGTGGCAGCGGTAAAGGAGCCCAAGTGGAAACGACATCATGTGTCCTTGGGTCGGGGAACGTCATAGCAACAAAAGTCCAAGGAACATGTCCTTGTACTCATGCTGAAAGACGTTACAACAACAAAAGTCCAAGGAACATGTCCTTGTACTCATGATGAAAGACGTGGCAGCAACAAAAGTCCGAGGAACATGTCCTTGTACTTATGCTGAAAGACGTGGCAGCAACAAAAGTCCAAGGAACATGTCCTTGCACTCATGCTGAAAGACGTGGCAGTAGTAATGGAGCCCAAGTGGGAATGACATCATGTGTCCTTGGGTCGGGGAACGTCGTAGCAACAAAAGTCCGAGGAACATGTCCTTGTACTCATGCTGAAAGACATTGTACCTGCAAATAAAAAACAACACTAGAAAAAAAAAACAAATAAATAAATAAACGTTCACCTAATTTACCTTTTGGTGAATGGAAATTTTATATCTACAATTGGAATATTGACGATGTGGTGTTAATTAAAAAAAAAAATGAATGTTGTTGATGGAGAAATTTTGACCAATCACGAATCGCCACGTCGTTACATAAAATTAATGACGAAATTAAAGTTAATTAAATTTTGGACCAATTATAAATTGACATGTGTCCCAAATTTAATTTGAAAACAAGGTTGGCCAATTATAAATTTAGAGCAAAATTTCTATTTGATCAATTAATTAAAATTAAATTATTTTGATCAATTAATTAAAATTAAATTATTTTGATCAAATTATTTAATTTGACCAATTAATTAAAAAATAATAATTATTTTGATCAAATTTGGGTCTTTTAAATGTTTGGGCCATATGGTTTTGGGTCAAATATGAACCAAACTCAAGACTAAATGGTTGAGCCCAAGACCAATAAAGTCCAAGCCCAAGTTGTTAGGCCCGAAAGTCACCAGGGCCCATCTTGCGAGGACTCTATAAATAGAGGAGTTCTCCACCATTTCAAGGGTTCAGAATTTTGGAGCTCTCAACAAGACTTAGAGAATTCAGAGAAATTCCCCCAAAACGGAAGATTGAAGACTCTCTGAAATCTACAAGTTTCCAAGCACTGAACACTTCTTGAAGACTGAAGACTCTTTCAAACTTAGAAGACTTCAAGCCCCAAGAATACATTGAAGCTTCAGACTCGAGATCAAGCGTTCCAGTCCTCGAGTGAAACACATTCACACACAAGAGAGAGAATCAGAGGATTATGTACTAGAGATTGTATACTCACACGCATACAACATTAATACAAATCCAAGTTTATTCCACGTGTCTCATTCATTTGAATTTACATGTGAACAAATTGGCACGCCTAGTGGGACAATCTCTACCTCTCATCTCTTTCTCTTGTTTAAAGATCCAACCAACGTGATGGCACCAAAGAAAGCTCCCGCGAAGGGTACCACATCAAGTGACTCTTACACTGGTCCTGTCACTCGTAGTCGTTCCCAAGGAATTGAGATCAAGGAGGACCATACTCCTCTTGCTGTTGCAAGCAGGATCTCAAAGCTGATTGAAGAATCCTCTAAGGATAAGGTTGCAGTCAAAGACAACCCGCTGTTCGAATCTGTCATTCCAACATCTAAGCAGCCAAAGGATACACTAAATCTTGACGTGATGTCCGTCATGATGGCTGATGTAGACCAGGATGAAAGAATGGCAGAGATGGAAAGAAAACTCAATCTCTTAATGAAGGCAGTTGATGAAAGAGATTTTGAGATTGCCTATTTGAAGAACCAGCTGCAAAACAGAGAAACGGCTGAGTCTAGCCAGACCCCTGCTGCAGGAAAGAATGATAAGGGGAAGGCTGTCGTGCATGAGGACCAACCACAACACTCCACGTCAGTTGCCTCTTTGTCTGTCCAACAACTGCAAGACATGATCATGAATTCCATCAGGGCTCAATATGGTGGACCGACTCAAAGTTCCCTCTTGTATTCTAAACCTTATACAAAGAGGATTGACAATCTCAGACTGCCCACTGGGTATCAGCCTCCCAAGTTCCAACAGTTTGATGGAAAGGGCAACCCAAAGCAGCACATCGCCCACTTTGTTGAAACCTGTGAGAACGCTGGTACTCGGGAAGATTTGCTTGTTAAGCAATTTGTCCGAAAACTCAGAAAGGAAACGCGTTCAATTGGCACACTGACCTGGAGCTTGATACAATTGACAGCTGGGAACAGATGGAGATAGAGTTTCTGAATCGCTTCTACAGTACGAGGCGGACAGTTAGTATGACGAAACTCACGAACACAAAGCAGCGAAAGGGTGAGCTAGTCATTGACTACATCAACCGTTGGAGAGCCTTGAGTCTCGACTGTAAAGATAGACTCTCCGAGGTGTCCTCTGTTGAGATGAGCACCCAAGGCATGCACTGGGGACTTCTTTACATATTGCAGGGGATAAAACCCCGGACCTTTGAAGAATTAGCGACTCGCGCTCATGATATGGAGTTGAGCATCGCTAGTAGAGGGAGCAAAGATCCCGTAGTCCCAGACATGAGGAAGGAAAAGAAGGAAGTCAAAGGCACTGAGAAAGTTACGAAGAGTGCCACGAAAAAATCCATGGTCGTCAAGACGACCCCTATGAAACTTTCCGCCAAAGGAAGGGAAAACAAAACAAATAAGCGAGTGGAGACAGGCAAGAGACGTCGCCTAACTTTAAAAGAAAGACAAGAAAAGGTGTATCCGTTTCCAGACTCCGACGTTCCAGATATGTTGGACCAGCTGTTGGAGAAGCAACTAATTGAATTCCCAGTATGCATACAACCAGAAGAGTTAGGGAAAGTCAATGATCCTAACTATTGCAAGTATCACAGTGTCGTTAGCCACCCAGTGGAGAAATATTTTGTATTGAAGGAGCTAATCCTTAAGTTGGCTCGTTGATGACCGCAAAGTGCACGGGCCGCAAGTAATAATAAAATGGAAGTATTCCGAGTATCGAATCCACAGGAAGGTGAAACAATATTTAAGCAAAGCAATTAATTTTTGATCACCGAAAGTACTTGGGAAAAATATTATTTAGGGACCTAATATTGAAGCTAAAATGAATTGAAAATTAAAGCAATTAAAGAAATTAAATGATCAATCAAAGAAATAAAAAATATGAAGAAGGAGTTTGAGTGAGAAGCGGGGTCTTGAAAATCAATTTATAGCTAATTAATTACTCTAATTATCCTATCTCATTGCCCGACTAATTATAATCCTAGAATCTCCGTTAATCACATAGGTTCTCCTGTCGGTCTCCCCTAATTATAATTAACTCATATTAACAACCTAAGTGTCCTTAGCACCATTAAAATTCGTTAATTATTACGCTCTGATTCATTATTGGAATCTAAGTCTAACCAACTAATCCCGTTGTCACTACGAGCAGTTAAACTAGTTGCATGGATTATGATCTACCCTAATTTCTCTCCGTCGAGTTTCCATTAGGAATCAAATCAATATATAACTGGCCAGATTATATACAGCATTACGAGCATCCATACAAATAATTAGTAAATGGACAAGAGATAGGCAAAAATAGTAACAATTAACTACGAATTTTCATTTCAAGACCCCAAAATGGGTTTAGCTATACATGGTCATAATATCCACAATGTATACAATAAAAAGCATAAATTGGAGCAAAATAAGAGTAAGGAAAGTGACCGTCGAGAACCCCGTTGCTTGCGCTTGGAGTCCCTTCGAACCACGCTCCGAGCCTCCTAGAGTGCTCACTACAAGCTTCCCACAAAATTTCTCACTCTTGACCCTCAAAAAGGCTAAAAAGCCTTGAAGGACTCCTCAAAGAGAGGAAAGGAAGGAATGGAAGAAAGGTGGATGGAATGATTGATGCCAAAATGGGGTGCCAAGGGGTCCCTTTTATAGGCCCAGAATAGGGACAGCGTCGCGACACTATGACGTCACTCGACTTGCCCGGCAAGAAATGGGATAGCGTCGAGACGCTGTCCTCATAGCGTCCTGACGCTATGACGCTTCCAGAACTTCTCTGCGCAGGCTAGGCTTGATCTTGGGCCTTTTGCTTTCTTTTCTTGATTTTCACTTGGATTGTTGACTTTTGGGCTTCCCCTTTGACCCATCCTTGGAAAATTGGCTTGATATGCTCATTTTTGGGCCTTTTTTCACCAAAATTCCACAATTTGCTCCTTAGGATAAAATAATGAATTTCATTAGATTTTCTAAATAAAAACACAATAAAAGTACTCAAAAGCCTAATAATTTAGGACTAAAATAGCGACATTTCTGCCCGCTATCACACCCCCAAACTTAAGCTTTTGCTAGTCCCGAGCAAAATAAATTCTAAGGATGCATGAAATAGAATCACTCAAGCCTCAATGATTTTAGAACTCTCAAGCAAATATGGAAAACATGCAAGTGGAACAAGCAAGCACCGCATACTCATGAAGAAATCTTAAAAGAAGTTGAACTTAAGATTAACGAATAGCATGCTCAAGACTTATCTAATGATTCTTTTACTAACCTAGATTAGTCTTATGGCTTTCTCCATTTGTTTCCCCCCTACACTGGCTAAGAGTCCCTAATAGGTCGGAGTTCTACTATCATGCAAACAAAGAGACTAGGACGCCTAATATTATTATTTTTCAGGGGGAAGCCAAACTCACAAATATTTTTCTCTTTTTCTTTTGCTTCCTCCCTCAAACTTGCATTTTTATATCTAATGGTACTAGCTTTCACACTACGATGTAGGGACCCTTAACCCGAATTTTATTCTTTGATTGGCCTAACTGATCACACCGTAGGTAGCTCTTTTTACCCCTAGTCTTTTTTCTTTTATGCAAGCAAAAATTTCTTTTCAACATATATTTCTTTTTTTTTTTCTCTTTTTTCTTTTATTGCTTTTCTCTCAGCATGCATAACATTTTTTTTTCACCTAGTTCTTAAAACAGTCAAGCATGAACTCCTAATATTAGAAACTAAGCCTATCGGAGTGACAACAAACTTATAAAAACCATAATAAAAATCTAGATTTTTAAAGATTTCATAAGATAAGTCTATTGCATACTTTAGACATTAAACTAAGTATCAAAAAATTTTAAAATTTCACTTTTTCTGCTATGCTCCCAGATTCCACAACATATAAACCATATCCCCCAAAACTTCTAAAATCAAATCCTCGGCTATCATTGATGTCTACTCATGCATCCAAAAGAATTTAAACATGCTCAACACAGCGAAAGCCTCGCCCCAAACTTAAACTAAACATTGTCCCCAATGTTTAAAAACAATAAAGCAAATAGAGGGATACTGAGACTTCCCTAAGTTAGGAGCAATTCATCCTCCTCCTTTAGGTCGAAAAAATGAGATTTTTGGAGCCTTGGGACTTGCTAAGGTGATCCTGCAAAACAAAATTGGATCACGCGCTTTCTTTATCGTCTTTAGCTAGACAAGGCTCGGCACACTCATGGAGGCTCAAAATAAAAATTCTCGTCATCCTCCAGGCTCTGAAGAAAATCTCGTACCGAATTACATACTGCAAACGAAAACGAGGAAGAGGCGCCCGATTTATCTGCTATAAGGAGACCCTTTATCGTCGTTCTTATGAGGGACTCTTCCTTTGATGCCCTGGAAAGGAAGAAGCAGCGAAGGCATTAGAAGAGGAACATTCAGGTGTTTGTGGCGCCCACCAATCGGGTCCAAAACTCCAATTTCAATTAAAAAGGATAGGTTATTATTGGCCTACAATGATTCGAGACTCAATGGAATATGCAAAGAAGTGTGAAGCCTGTCAATTCCATGCAAACTTCATACATCAGCCACCGGAGCCTCTTCATCCGACTGTGGCTTCATGGCCTTTTGAAGCTTGGGGACTTGACCTTGTTGGCCCTATAACACCTAAGTCTTCAGCAGGACATTCTTACATTCTTGCAGGGACGAATTACTTCTAAAGATGGGCTGAAGCTATCGCATTGAAAGAAGCCAAGAAAGAAAATGTTGTGGATTTCATCCAAACTCATATAATCTATCGGTACGGTATCCCTCATCGTATTGTGACAGATAATGGAAGGCAATTCTCCAACAGCCTTATGGACAAGTTGTGTGAGAAGTTCAACTCGAAGCAATACAAGTCCTCTATGTACAATGCTGCGGCAAATGGGTTGGCAGAAGCATTCAATAAGACGTTGTGTAACTTACTGAAGAAAGTGGTCTCCAAGACAAAGAGAGATTGGCAAGAAAAGATCGGTGAAGTGTTGTGGGCTTATCGAACTACTCATCGCACTCATACAGGGGTCACACCCCTTATTCCCTCGTTTATGGGGTAGAAGCTGTGCTCCCGTTAGAAAGAGAGATTCCCTCATTAAGGATGGTTGTCCAAGAGGGGTTGACAACGGAAGATAATGCTAGGTTGCGCCTTCAAGAGTTAGAAGCATTTGATGAAGGAATGTTAGAGGCTCAGCAGGCGTTGGAATGCTACCAAGCACGGTTGTCTAAAGCCTTTGATAAGAATGTGAAGCTTCGATCATTTCAAGTCGGTGATCTTGTACTCGCTGTTCGAAGACCCATCATCACGACACGACACAAAGGAAACAAGTTCACACCTAAATGGGATGGACCCTACGTCGTCAAAGAAGTCTATACAAATGGAGCATACAAGATGTTGGATAAAGACGGATTAAGAATAGGTCCGATAAAAGGCAAGTTTCTTAAAAAGTTTTATGCATGAAATGTAATACTCCTTATCGTAAGAGTATAAACTACATGATACTCCTGGACCACATGAGTTAAAAAGGTGAATGGCCCAAAAAAGAAATTGTATATTGAACTACGTTATGACTTGATCCCTTCCCAATTGAAGGGTACATAGGCAACTTAAGAAAAAAAACTTAAGTTCAGTCAAAGCAAAGAAAAAAAATCCATGTTGTAAATAGAATTCTAAATTTTTATTAAGGCATAAATAAAGTAGAAATGTCTAATACAATAAATTGAAAGAATGTCTAATACAATAAATTGAAAGAATGTCTAATACAATGAATTGAAAAAAAATTTCTAATACAACGAAATGAAAGAATGTCTAAAAAAATTTCCTGCACATGAGAAAAAGCTTAGGATAAACTAAAGGGACCATGAATTAAGGATTCCATTGAAGTGCTTTCAGATCGTCACGAGTACTCTCCAAAAGTGCGCGAAGTGTCGCTAGGGTGTGAACGTCAAAAGCACTGACGGTGGGGGCACACTCGATGTCACTAATCTCCTCACGTATTTTTGAAACTGCAAGTTTTTCATGAGCTAAGTCCTTTTCCTTTTGAGAGACTGAATTGGAAAAGCTTTCTACCTTGGGCTCTTCAGCTGTTAACTTGGCCTATAGTTCTGCAACCTTGGTCTTTAGTAAATTAGGTGAACGTTTTTTTATTTATTTTTTTTGTAGTGTTGTTTTTTTATTTGCAGGTACAACGTCTTTCAGCATGAGTACAAGGACATGTTCCTCGGACTTTTATTGCTACGACGTTCCCCGGCCCAAGGACACATGATGTCATTCCCACTTGGGCTCCATTACTACTGCCACGTCTTTCAGCATGAGTACAAGGACATGTTCCTTCGACTTTTGTTGCTGCCACGTCTTTCAGCATAAGTACAAGGACATGTTCCTTGGACTTTTGTTGCTGCCACGTCTTTCAGCATGAGTACAAGGACATGTGACGTCCTTGAACTCTTGTTGTCATGACGTTTTGCAACATTAGTCCTAGGAAATTTTCCTTGATGCATTATTATTATTATTTTTTTTAACTTATCTTCGTAAAAATCTAATTCTTTTGACTTGTGTTAACTTTCATCTCCTTAAATTTTGCAGAGTCATGGTGTGCTTTGCAGAACATATTGTCTCTCATAAGACGTACCTCGTTCTCCTGAAAGACAACAATCAACCCATAAGAAGCGGGCTCAGCTTCTTAGTAGAAGAGCCTAAGACTGGACGTCTTGAAGCCCAATGGCCCCCACCACTAAATTTGCATACCATTTCTGATTGGCCCGTAGAGAGGCCTCTAGACCAAGATTCTAAGGCTTGGTTTCTAGAATCTTCAATCCATACACAAAATCCTAGTCGACATCCAGAGGTGACGTTAGGGTGCGGAATAATTGATGGATCAGTTCGTTGGGAATCCGCCTTGAAAATTTCCAGCGAATTTCTTTTTATTCCTCGCTATTGGGAGTATATGGAATTTGTCGTTGGTCGGAATGAAGAGGTGCTTCAGATTGCTCATTTATTGGATGCAGTGGTGGCTTCCCTTTACACTTACGACCGAAATAACGATATAGTTCAGGCTTTTTGTGAAGCTTGGTGTCCTGCAACCAATACATTTCATACTCGTGCGGGAGAACTTTCAATTTCCTTATGGGATCTTTGGACATTTGGGGGTCTGCCCATCAGAGGTAGATTTTATGAGGAAGTTATCCCTAGCTTTAAAGAGTTAACTGGGTCAAACAACCAGACAAAACATCTTCCAAAAATCTGCGAACACCTTTTCCATGCATTCTACTTGCTTAGCGCTTCAAGAACTGACCATACCCATGTTCCAATCAGCTCCTGGACTTCCTTTTGGTTCAAGGGTGAACAGAGGTACACAAAGCCTCCTCAACGGAGAACCAAGAAGACCTCTCACCCTAGCACGACTCATAACTCAGACGACACAAATATTAAGCTTCAAGAGTGGTCAGATGAGGAGAATAACTTGTTTCACGAGCTAAAGATTGACATGAAACACAGAGACCAGACATACTTGGCGGCCTTTTTATCTTGCTGGCTTTGCGCCTTTGTGTTTCCCCAAGGGAATGCTAACCACATTCGTCCAAGTGTTTTTAAGGCTGTCAGCTTAATGGCTGAGGGGAAAACTTTCAGTCTTGCAATCCCCGTCCTTGCCAACATCTACCACGGGTTAGGCAAAGTTTCCAATGCTTCCGTTTCAGTTGGACGCATAGATGCTTCTCTCCCCGTGCATTACATTTTTGGTTTTCTCGCCCATTATTTTTTTACCAATTATAAGACTCCAGCGAAAGTTCGAGGTCCTAGCATGGTTGAAGTTTCCGGCGAAGGTGGAGCTATGTATTTTGATGAGTTCGAGGCTCGCGAATTAATCCATGGGGCGCATCCATATCATGGCACACCAACTTTAGTAGGAAAAAAAACGAGATCATAAAGCATGAACAGATTACGAAATTATACCTTCTTCGTATTTCTCGAGCCTTCGCTCATGCTATTTGTCAGCGCGTTGTAAAGATTCATTAGTTATCGAACCCTACAACCCATACCAATTCGGCCGTCAGTTTGGCTTTTATCAAGACAACCTAATGACTTAGGAGAAGTTTTGCCCCTACTCACCATAGAAAACATTTTACACCACTGGCGCGTTTGCCTGCGAGCCAATACGGAGTTTCAAGTATTTCTTCGAGCTCGTACGTTGAATCCTCAAGACCATGTCACCTAGGGGACGACATAAGTTAGTTGGTTGACAATATCATTCCCTCTCAAACCCAGCCTAAGCTACCTATAAAAGTTGACTCTAAATTTGGGGGAAAAGAACTCCGTCTGCTCAAGGTTGCCAGATCTGACGATTCAACTGAAGAAGAGAGTCAAAACAGCATTGAAGATCAACACAGGAAAAGAGCCAAGAGACCCAGGAAAGCTTATGATCTCGATGACAAGTCCATCAAGAGTGCTTCTATTGCCTCACAGACTCCAGACGACACTGAGAATTTGGTTGAACAACCGATTTTTTTCTCTTCTTTTTTGTTTTGTTTTTTTTTTTGACTTAGACCCTCTTTATTTTTCTTTTGCAGCTTCCTTTAAATGACCGTGTTCAAGAAGATGAAGAATGTTCAAGCGAGCAATCTTTGACAAGTCCTGATGCTTTTGCTTCTTCTGTGAAGAACTTTGGAAGCTCTCATGCATCCTCGAGCAAACAAGTCGTGAATTCATCTTCTCGTTCTACTGAGAAAGTCCCTCAACATACTCATGAGAAAGTGGTTGCCCCAATCTTTGAAGTTTCTCAGTTCTATGCTGATGATATAATTTCCAACTTTTGACGACAAGTTGCTTTATCCATTTGGACAAGCATACAACAGAAGATTGTACGCACCTCTTTTGAAGATGTTGCTAGCCTTGAGCACCTTGAGCAAGAATCTCACAAGATCTTCGATGTAATGGCAGAGGCCACCACGAACAACTTGAAACCTCTGCAAGAATTTGTAGGCAACTACTTCAAGAAAGTGTGAGAATTCAATGGATTACAATCTTCGCTCTCTACTCACCTGACCCCATCGAGTAGGGATAGTAAGTTAGAGGAAAAGAAGCTCCATTTAGAGAACGCTTTGTCTACCGAACTTCGTGTTATTGAGGAGAAAGATGCACTTCAAAAAAAACTTGCTCGCTCTGTCTCAGAGGTTGCAGATCTAAAGACCAAGGTTGCAGAACTAGATGCCAAGTTAACAGCTGCAGAGGCCAAGGTAGAAAGCCTTTCCAATTCGGTCTCTGAAAAGGAAAAGGACTTAGCTCATGAAAACTTGCAGTTTCAAAAATACGTGAGGAGATTAGTGACAACGAGTGTGCCCCCACCGTTAGTGCTTCAGACGTTCGCACCCTAGTGACACTTCGCAGACTTTTGGAGAGTACTCGTGACGATCTGAAAGCACTTCAATGGAATCCTTAATTCATGGTCCCTTTAGTTTATCCTAAGCTTTTTCTCATGTGCAAGAAAATTTTTTAGACATTCTTTCAATTCGTTGTATTAGACATTTTTTTTTCAATTTATTGTATTAGACATTCTTTCAATTTATTAGAGGAACTGAAGAACAGTCAACAATGAATCTTGCCTGACATCAAAGAGAATGTGGAACAAGAAGCACAAGAGCAATACAAGGAGATAACATTTCAAAGTGGATTGGAGCATGAAGACCCTGAACTCCCAGTAGAAGCAAGAAGCATTCCAGCACTTGAAAATACTGAGGAGACAAAAGAGAAAGAAGTGATTAAAGAAGAATCGCCTCAAAAAGAGAAGGCACCAAAAAAAGAAGTTGCAGTGAGCCATGCAGATGTCACTTCACAGCAAGTGAACTTCGATGTGCTCCAGGCATTAGAACACCCTGAGGAAATGAATGGATGTTTTGATTTTGATCCTATTGATTCCTTTACTTGTTGTAGCTTGTAGAAAATGTTATTCGAGGAAGAAATCAAAGAGGAAATCATGGAGGATGAACATTGGCAATATGTGGCAGAAGATGAGACTGCAAAGTCTACATTCAAGAGTAGATTGAGTGAGCTGATAATAGAGACTAAGCACTCCTTGATTAAAACGCCTCAGTTAATACTCAAATCTCGTCCGTTATCAAGACCTAGGGTCAAGATGAAAACTTGTGGTGCAAGAAGTAGGAATAAAGCTTTAATCTCCCTGTTGGAGATCAGCTAAGTCATTCTTTTTCTTTTCCTAAATAAGTATAAAATAAAAAATAAAAAACGAAAAGAAAAAAATAGGAAAAAAAAAACATATTTGAGTTGTGAACTTTTTTATTTGTGTGTTTATGTTTCAAGAAGTTAATAAGGTTAGGAGACAAGAAGAAGAGAACATGAGACAGAAAGATCTAGAAAAGAAGTAGAATAAGGACCATTAGACCTATGCTCGAGAGAAGGATGAGGCTATCAAGCAGATGTTCCTGGCCAGCTCATCTGATGAAGCTTCAATTGCCCTCCATTTTTATCATCCCTTCCGGATGAGCCTGAGACCTCTGATATGGAGGACAAATCTTCCAAGAGCTAGGGGAGTTTCCACTATCTTTTACTTCTTACTACTTTCCTTATTAAATATCAGTATGTTTCTTTGTTTTTCATTTGCTTAATTAGATCTTTAGTAATATGTTTCATGCATTAATTTATTGTTCTTTTAGTTAGGCTTAGCATTGCTAGTTTCGTTCTTAGCATATTGTTTTTAGTATATTACTTTGTTAGTTTGTTAGGTTAACTTTCTTGTAAGAGCTAAGATAAAATAACTTGGGCAAGAGTAAAAACTCTGTCTAGGAAAAGGTACTTAAGTTGACCGTAGGGAACACCTTTTCCTGGGGATTTACCTGGGAGTTTTGAAAAGTCCATAATATTTTGAGCTCTGTCTTGTGTTTAAAATAAGATCAGGAAAATGAGAAAAAGTGTAAGTTTGTTATTGAATAAATGATTTTTGATCAAGAGGGAACTTTGTCTGAGGCAAGTCCTGACTAGGCTGAGGTATTTAAGCTGACCATAGGGAACACCTCTACCTGGGGACTTACTTGGAAGTTGAATTGATCAAAACACTTCCTTAATTCTTTTTAAATTGAGAAAAATGAAAAAAATAGAAATAAATCATGATTAAGCGTATGAGCTTTCTAACTTGTTGATAAGTGTTTCAGAGAAAAGGAGAAAGCAAAGGAAAAGAGAAAAGGCAGAAAAAAAAATCAAGGCAGAAGAACTGGGTGAAATGCAATCGCATTTCTCCCAGTGTATTTGGTAATGCTATCGCATTTGCCCAAATAAAAAGGGAGTCAGGATTTTTTTTTGACCTACACGTGACCTAATTAGAAAAGTATAAATAGCTTGACTTAAGCCCTTTTTCTCTTCACCAAACACCAAGCCTTTGCATTCAAGTCAAACCCTCAACTCTCCATATTCTCTCCATCGTGAAACCGAAAGACCCACGCTCAAAGAAGATGAAGAACACTCAAGGATCATCATCCTCACGCAAAAACACTCGATCTCAGAGTGCTCGAGCGACCCACGAAGCTGAAGTAAGCAACCAACGGCAAGAAGAGAGCCCCGTTACGCCCATGCAAGGCACGCGAAGGACGAGACCCACGGGATTCTTGCCGACGGTCGTGAACCAAGCGCCCAACGCTCCAACTCCATCCTCTTCGAAAATGTCGGCCACGTCGAGGGAGATGCCGATTTATCTGCACCGAGACGGTTCACGCGCGCCACCGCCGTCTGCCAAACCCAAAAGCCCGCCACTCAACAGTACCGAAAATGCTCGCGGGAGTGGTTTGAGATAATCCGTGAGATGGGTGCCAAGAGACGTGCTACCCTTGAAGAAGAAGGAAATCGGCAAGACGAAGAAAAAACCGCCAAGGCAGCTGAAAGCTCTCGGCAAGGAGAAGCTTCAATGGGTAAGGTTTCTGAACCTTCATCTAACCCTTCTCTCTCTTGCAGGACCAAGCCCGTTGTTACTTACAGTGCAAGAAAGAGGAGCCTTGAGAAGAATGTGTCTGAAAAGCCGCTTGAAATTCAGCCCCTAGAAACCACAAGGATGCTTCCCAACATTTTTGAAAGAATAATCCGCCAAGCTGTGGCAAAGGCCCTTGAGATTGCTGAGGGATGCAAGGCTGAACAGGATGCTATGAAAGATGTTGAAGCGGAGAGAGAGGTGGAAAATCAGAAAATGACTGAGGAGGATGAGTTTGCTAAGGAAAGAGACCGTGACGAATAGCAAAGAAGGAGAGAAGAAGAACAAGAGGCCGAGAGGGCCTTAGAAGCTGAGGAAGAAAGAAAGTATGAGGAAAACCTCAGGAGGGTGATGACCGCAAAGTGCACGGGCCGCAAGTAATATAAAACGGTAGTAATACCGAGTATCGAATCCACAGGGAAGCGAAGCGAAAATTAAGCAAAAAATCTCTTGAGCACTAAAAGTACTTAGGCAAAATAATATTTAGGGAACAACCCATGCAAATAAGAGAAATTTAAAATTCAAAGCAGGAAAATAATTTGATCAATCAAATAAAAAAATATGGAGAAAGAGATTTCTTTTAATGGGAAGAGGGGTCTTGAAAATCAATTATGAGCTAAACAATTGTTATAATTATCCTATCTCATTGCCCAACTAACTATACTCCTAGAATCTCCGTTAATCACATAGGTTCTCCTGTCGGTTTCCCCTAATTGTAATTAATTCATTTTAACAACCTAAGTGTCCTTAGCGCCATTAAAAATCATTAATTATTACGCTCTGATTCATTTTAGGAATCTAAGTTTAATCAACTAATCCCGGTGTCACGACGGGCAATTAAACTAGTTGCATGGATTATGATCTATCCTAACTTCTCTCCGTCGAGTTTCCATTAAGAATCGAATCATTACACAATTGGCCAGATTGAATAAAGCATTAAGCACATCCATACAAATAATTAGGAAAAAGGGCAAGAGACAGGTAATTATAACAACGTTTCAACTATAATTTCATTCCAAGACCCCAAATTGGGGTTTAGCTATACATAGCTAAAATATCCACAGCATTTACAATAGAAAGCATAATTTAAGAGCATAAAAGGAAAGGAATTGACCGTCGAAAAACCCCTTCGCTTGGCGCTCAGAGCTCCGCCGAACACTCCTTTGAGCTTCCTAAGATGCTCCCAAAATTCCCCAAAATATTTCCCACTAAAGAATTCTCTCAAAAAGGCTAGAAAGCCTTGAGAGAGGCTCCAAAGGAGCCAAAGGAAGGAAAGAATGGATTGAAGAATGAATTGATTGATGGTAAATGAGGCACCCAAGGGTGCCTTTTTATAGGCCCGGAATGGGGGTAGCGTCGCGACGCTACATTGCACAGCGTCGCGACGCTGCAACGCACGCGGCTTGGGCAACACGAAAAGGGTAGCGTTGCGACGCTGCTTACATAGCGTCTCGACGCTGTCCTAAAATTCCAGATTTTTCAGCTTCTTTTTGGGCTGATTTTTGGGCCTTCTTCTTCATTTCTTTTGGGCATATTTTCATGAGTGTCTTCTTTGGGCTCCCATTTGATCAAGCTTGGATTTGGGCTTCATTTGCTTCATTTTTTGCACTTTTTCTCCCAAAATCACCAACTTCGCTCCTAGGGACCAAATAACGGAATTCATTAAATATTTTCATTAAAAACACGATTAAAGCACAGAAAAGCCTAATAAATTGGGACGAAAATAGCGAGATTTCTGCTCGCTATCACACCCCCAAACTTAAGCTTTTGCTAGTCCCGAGCAAAATAAATTCTAAAGATGCATGAAATAGAATTGCTCAAGCCTCAATGATTTTGGAATTCTTAAGATAGAATGGAAAACATGCAAGTGGAATAAGCAAGCACCGCATACTCTTGAAGAAATCTTAAACTAGATTGAACTTAAGATTAATGAATAGCATGCTCAAGACTTATCTATTGATTCTTTTACTAACCTAGATTAGTCTTATGGCTTTCTCCATTTGTTTTCCCCCTACACTGGCTAAGAGCCCCTAATAGGTCGGAGTCCTTCTATCATGCAAAAAAAAAAAAAAAAAAAAACTAGGGTGCCTGTCATTTTCTTTTTCATGGGGGAGCAAAACTCACAATTGATTTTTCTCTTTCTTTTGTTTTTTCTTTTGCTACTCCCCTAAACTTGCATTTTGATATCTAATGGTACTAGCTTTCACACTACGGTGCAGGGACCCTTAACCCGAATTTTATTCTCTGGTTGGCCTAACTGATCACACCGCAGGTAGCTCTTTTTACCCCTAGGCTTTTTCTTTTGTGCAAGCAAAAATTTTCTTTTTTCAACAGATTTTTCTTTTCTCTCATTTTCTTTTGTTGCTTTTGCTTTTCTCTCAGCAGGCATAACATTTTTTTTTTCTACCTAGCTCTTTAGAACAATCGAGCATGAACTTCCTAATATTAGAAACTAAGCCTATCGGGGTGACAACAAACTTTAAAAATCATAATAAGAATCTAGATTTTCAAAGACGTCATTAGATAAGGCTATTGCATGCTTTAGACATCAAAACTAAGTATCAAAAAATTTTAAAATTTCACAATTTCTGCCGTGCTCCCAGATTCCACAACATATAAACTATTTTCTCCCAAAATTTCTAAAATCACATCCCTGGCTATCATGGCTATCTATTCATGCATCCAAAAGAATTCAAATATGCTCAACACAGCGGAAGCCTCCTCCCAAACTTAAACTAAACATTGTCCCCAATGTTTTTAAAACAGTAAAGCAAATAGAGGGATACTGAGACTTCCCTGAGCTAGGAGCGCTTTATCCTCTTCCTTTCGATCCAGCAAAATGGGATTCTTGGAATTTTGGGATTTGCTTAAGGTGATCCTGCAAAACAAAATTGGATCACGAAGCAAAGAAAATTATTTACCGCAAAAACAACTATCTAAACTTTAATCCTTGGGTTGCCTCCCAAGCAGCGCTTTCTTTAACGTCTTTAGCTAGACGAGGCTCGGCACGCTTACGGAGGCTCGAAATAAAAATTTTCATCATCCTCCGGGCCCTGTAAAAAATCACGCACCGAGTTGCATACCGCAAACAGGGGAGAAAAAAAAACTTTCCCCTGGCCCATCATCACTAAAGAGATTATCATAATAACATTGCAGAAAATATGTAACAGCATCAAATCTCTTTTCTAAGTCTCTATTCACAAAGCAATTGTTAACAGAGTCATCAAGAGTTATAATATCTACCGGTCTAGGATCTAAAGATGGCCTATCAATCATGCCAGACCATTCATCAGAAAAAACATTTACATGCTCCTCAGATTCCTCAGACTCAGTATTAAAAAATGATTCAACTAGGCTATCACATGACTCACTATCAGAATTAAAGAATTCAAGCTCTTCAGGGTCAGATTCTATACTATGCACAGATTCGAGTTCCTCTGGGTCAGTTTCTATGCTATATACATCATCAGGACACGAATCAAAGGTATTAACATTATCAGGGTTCATGCATTCAGGAATGTCAAGATCAGACTCAATAGATTCAGTGTAATCACGATCAGACTCAAAATTATCTACCAAGTAATCTTTTTTATGCATTTCATGCTCATCCTCAATGTCAGGCAACTCTATATCATCATCAAAATTATCCATTTCAGGCAAATCTAATTCATTCTCAAAGGAAGGTAAATCATCAACTGCAGATCTTTCATTGTCACAAGCAGGCAAGTCTAATTCATTTTCAAAGTCAGGCAGTTCTAAATCATTCTCAAACAGAGGATTATTCAAATATGCATTGTGATCAAAATCCTCATCATCCATAGGCACTTCTCCTAAGCCTAAGCCAAGATTAAACTCTACCTCCTCATCATCGTCAGTCAAGTATTCAGGAGCAATAGAAAAACATGTATGCAAACTACATACAGACTCATCTTGTCCAAAAATACTAAACACAACTTTTTCATCATCAATGTTCAAGGTAAGCTTACCTGTGTGGACACTGATCTCAGCTTTACCTGTAGCTAGGAAAGGTCTGCCTAGAATAATGGGCACCTCCTTGTCCTCCTTCATGTCTAGTACCACAAAATCTACGGGGAAGATAAACTTGTTGACCTTCACCAATACGTCCTCCACAACACCCATTGGTTGGGTAATTGATCTGTCAGCAAGCTGGAGAGTGACGTCGGTGTCCTTCATACCTGTTAAACCAATCCTCCTGTAAACAGAATAGGGCATCAAGTTTATACTTGCTCCTAAATCACATAAGGCCCTATCGAAAGATGCTTCTCCTATGGTGCAGGGAACAGTAAAACTCCCTGGATCTTTTTGTTTAGAAGGCATCTTCCCAGATACTATGGTACTGCTATTTTCAGACAATTTAAAAATTTCTTTTTTCAGACTTTTCTTTCTAGAAAGCATTTCTTTCATGAATTTCCCATAATTAGGCATGTTATACAAGGCATCTACTAAGGGAATATTCACAGACAATTTCTTAAACATTTCTAGAAATTTTTGAAACTGCTCATCTAATTTAACATTCTTAAAGCGCTGAGGAAAAGGTAACTCCCTGTAGTCAAAGGTTGGACATTCGCCCCTTCGCCTGGGCGGGCTGATGTGCGAGCCTTTGTCATGGTGGTTGCATGGGACCACTTCTTCCTCGTACAGTTTCTTGTTGTGCCTGCCATCCTGCTTTTTATCTTCTTTTCTACCTGCAAAATTGTTAGAAAAATCACAATTTAAGTCAATAGAGTCAGGAGGATGTTGGGACCTTTCAGAGGAGGCTTTTTGTGCCTCAGCCCTTTCATCTTCATCCCTTCTCTTTTCTTCTTCCTTCTTCTTTTCTGAACTGTTCTCCAGCTGTCTACCACTTCTCAGTGTCACCATCTTGCACTGCTCTCTTGGGTTAGGCTCAGTGTCGCTTGGAAATTTTCCCTTTTGAAGTGCATTCACTGCTGAAGCGATCTGTCCTATTTGAACTTCCATGTTTTTCAGAGCTGTGTCGTGGTTATTGACTGCTGTCTGGAGATTGACGTTCAAAACTTTCTGTTCCTTTACAAACATAGCCACCAACTCCTCCAGGTTATTCTTCTTTTCAGGCACACTAGATGATGCAAAACCTGGCGGTGGCTGCAAGACATTCTTTGTATTTGAGTATGAGAAGTTCTCGTGATTGCGTAGACTGGGGTGGTAGAAGTTCGGTATTCCTTGCGTAAATGGTCTATTTCCTACGTACTGGACTTCTTCCACATCTTGACCTTCCTTCTTTGAATGACCTTCAGCTAAGGTGGAAATGGACTTGACCACCTCAGACGAAGTCAACTTGTTTAGCGCATTGGTCAGAGATGCCAGCTGTGCCTTCAGTGAACTTGACTCATCCAATTCATATAATCCAGCCTTCTTTGAAATTGCTCCCCTCTCGGTTGGCCATTGATAACTGGTTGCCGCCATTTCCTCAAGCAGATCTTTGGCTTCTGTCACTGTCTTGGAAAGAAAACTTCCTCCTGCTGATGTGTCTAGGACTGTCTTCGTGGAGGGATTCAATCCATTATAAAATAACTGCACTTGAAGCCAATCAGGATATCCGTGTTGGGGGCACCGCCTAAGCATTTCTTTGTATCTTTCCCACGCCTCGTACAACTGCTCCTCGTCAAGCTGCCTAAATGTTCCGATTTCAGTCCGGAGCTTGGTAGTCTTGGCAGGCGGGAAAAATTTTGTCAGAAAAGCCTGGGCAAGCTCATCCCATGTACTTATGCTGCCCGTCTCGACTGATTCGAGCCAATCCTTTGCTTTATCCTGTAGAGAGAATGGAAATAACCTCAATCTGATAGCGTCGGCCGGAACTCCGTTCATCTTCACCGTCCCACAAATTTCCAGGAATGATCGCATATGTGAGTGTGGGTCCTCAGAAGGGTGTCCCTTAAACGAGTTATCGCGCGCCATCTGAATCAATCCCGTCTTTAACTCAAAATTTGTAGCTTGGATTGGGGCGTAGACAATCCCAGAATTCTCGGTGGGGAGAACTGGCTGTAAGAAATCTCTAATTGCCTTGGGAGCTTCCTCTTGGTGGGCCATTGCTTCTGCTAATCTTTTCTCTCTTCGATTGGATCTAAGAGTCCTGTCAATTTCAAGATCTAACGGAAACAAATTAACCACCTTGTTCCTTCGCATACAATACTCCCAATCAATCAAGAGAACCAAACAAAATAAAACAAAAACAAATGATATTCACAAAATAATAAAAGAAAAATATTTACACCTAAATTACTATTTATCCCTTTCTTTTCGATGTCAAGAAAAATTAATTTGCTTAAAAATCAAGCTTCCCCGGCAACGGCGCCAAAAACTTGATGACCGCAAAGTGCACGGGCCGCAAGTAATATAAAACGGTAGTAATACCGAGTATCGAATCCACAGGGAAGCGAAGCGAAAATTAAGCAAAAAATCTCTTGAGCACTAAAAGTACTTAGGCAAAATAATATTTAGGGAACAACCCATGCAAATAAGAGAAATTTAAAATTCAAAGCAGGAAAATAATTTGATCAATCAAATAAAAAAATATGGAGAAAGAGATTTCTTTTAATGGGAAGAGGGGTCTTGAAAAGCAATTATGAGCTAAACAATTGTTATAATTATCCTATCTCATTGCCCAACTAACTATACTCCTAGAATCTCCGTTAATCACATAGGTTCTCCTGTCGGTTTCCCCTAATTGTAATTAATTCATTTTAACAACCTAAGTGTCCTTAGCGCCATTAAAAATCATTAATTATTACGCTCTGATTCATTTTAGGAATCTAAGTTTAATCAACTAATCCCGGTGTCACGACGGGCAATTAAACTAGTTGCATGGATTATGATCTATCCTAACTTCTCTCCGTCGAGTTTCCATTAAGAATCGAATCATTACACAATTGGCCAGATTGAATAAAGCATTAAGCACATCCATACAAATAATTAGGAAAAAGGGCAAGAGACAGGTAATTATAACAACGTTTCAACTATAATTTCATTCCAAGACCCCAAATTGGGGTTTAGCTATACATAGCTAAAATATCCACAGCATTTACAATAGAAAGCATAATTTAAGAGCATAAAAGGAAAGGAATTGACCGTCGAAAAACCCCTTCGCTTGGCGCTCAGAGCTCCGCCGAACACTCCTTTGAGCTTCCTAAGATGCTCCCAAAATTCCCCAAAATATTTCCCACTAAAGAATTCTCTCAAAAAGGCTAGAAAGCCTTGAGAGAGGCTCCAAAGGAGCCAAAGGAAGGAAAGAATGGATTGAAGAATGAATTGATTGATGGTAAATGAGGCACCCAAGGGTGCCTTTTTATAGGCCCAGAATGGGGGTAGCGTCGGCTTGGGCAACACGAAAAGGGTAGTGTCGCGACGCTGCTTACATAGCGTCTCGACGCTGCCCTAAAATTCCAGATTTTTCAGCTTCTTTTTGGGCTGATTTTTGGGCCTTCTTCTTCATTTCTTTTGGGCATTTTTTCATGAGTGTCTTCTTTGGGCTCTCATTTGATCAAGCTTGGATTTGGGCTTCATTTGCTTCATTTTTTGCACTTTTTCTCCCAAAATCACCAACTTCGCTCCTAGGGACCAAATAACGGAATTCATTAAATATTTTCATTAAAAACACGATTAAAGCACAGAAAAGCCTAATAAATTGGGACGAAAATAGCGAGATTTCTGCTCGCTATCAGAGGGCAGCCATGGATTTGCAGCTCCTCGAGGAAGAGAAAAAGAGAAGGGAAGAAATAAAAGAGGATGAAAAGATAAGGAATGAAGCTGAAGATTTCCTTGCAGCCTTTGAGCCACTCCACAAGGCTCAAAGTGAGGCTGAAGCACTGCAAGGAAGGGTAGAAGAAGAGGCCCAACAGAAGAAAATTTAGAAACAGAAAAAGAAAGAGAAGAGGAGAATGAAGGCCAGAATGCGACCGCAACTAGGCCGCATTTTGTAGAAGGCCTAGCCGAGGCCACCGTTGATCAGCTAGTTGAAGAGGTTCTTGAACCTCTATTCACACATGACCCACCAGCTGTTGATAGCACCTCTTCGGGAGAGAAGAGGGTTGAAGAGGAAAAACAAGATGAGGAGGCTGAGACCTCCAATGATTTTGATTCTGACACAGAATCTGATTTAGAGGTAAGGGAGCTAGATGACGACCAAGTCCCTATCTCTGAAGCATTGAGAAGAAAGAGGAAGAGAGAGATAAAGGCTGAGGGGAGGACAAAGAACAAGAATGATCCGATATTTGCCAAGAGGCCGAGGACTAGGTCCATGGACGCCTCTCCTGCAGTTCCTCCGACCATCTCACCCGCCAAGCCTAAGGGCAAGTCACCGAAGGCCGCATCTCCTAAAAATCCGTTCCTTGAGGTAATTAGAAATGTTAATTTTCATGAACGAATGGAGATTATGAAGAAAAGATATTTCCTCAATGAGAATGGATTCTCTGACAGAGTTGGAGCACTGCCTGAGTTCGTAACAAGAGTTATCTTCCAGTACAAGTGCCAGGACTTTGTGCTCACCCTCAGGAGGCTGTTGTGCCTCTAGTTCGTGCATTTTACTCTGGCCTGAGGGAGGAGAGTATTAGCATGATGGTGGTGAGGGGGAAGATGGTTAGTTTCTCCTCAGTCGACATCAATAGTGTGTACAGGATCAAAGCACCCCTGAATCCGAGAGGGAATGATGTGATAAGGAACCCTTCGGCCAAACAAATGAAAGACGCATTGAAGCTTGTGGCCAATAAGGGGGTTCAATGGAAAGAGTCACAGACGAAAGTGAAGTCTTTAGTGCCAAGCGACTTAAAGCTATAATCGGCAGTTTGGCTTCACTTCATCAAGAACCGTTTGATGCCAACCACCCATGACAGCACAATTTCAGTGGATAGAGTGCTGCTACTCTATTGTCTTATGAAGGGGTTGGAAATCAACGTAGGGAGCATAATTAGGGATGAGATCTTAGCCTGTGGACGGAAAAGGGCAGACAAGCTTTTCTTCTGCTCACTCATCACCCAACTCTGTTAGAGGGTGAAGATTGTGCCAGGCAAGGACGAGGAGCGCCATTTCTTTAACCCAACCATTGATTTGTCCTTGATAGGGAAGCTTCAGCAGAACAACATCCAGAGGAAGGATAAAGCCTCCACATCGCAGGCCACTCCTCAATCAGGGCCGAACGTAGCTTCTCCATCCTAGCACACTTCTTTTACAGGGCCTCACCAGCATCAGAAGCCCTAGGTATGGTCCACCGCCAGCTTGATCAAATCAGGGAGAACCTGAAGACATATTGGACATATGCCAAGGAGAGGGATGAAGCTATTAGAGAGTTCTATCTCTCGATTGCCCCAAGCATTGCTCCGGTCTTTCCAAATTTCCCTCAGTCGCTGCTGCCCCAAGAACAAGAGGATTCTGATGAAGAGGAAGATGAAGAGAATGAAGAGAAAAAGAGTTCCTCGGATGAGGAATAGGGGAGTTTTCTCATCCCCTTTGACTGAAATTTATTTTTGTGAATAATATTGTTTACTGTTTTTATTGCTTGTTCTTTTTTAAGTTTTAGCATGTTTAAAATTCTGTTTTTAGTGTTTTGATTGCTGATTTGATGGACTTAAATTGTTTAGTTGTTGATAGTTTTAATCATAGGGTAGTTTAGATAGTTTGTAGATAGTTTGTAGATAGTTTAGAATAATTTCCAAAGCTTCCATTCTTCCAAATAGGTTAAAACATATAATATCTATCTAAAAGCAACCCTGTTAAGCACAAAAGACACGCAAATCAATATAGAAATGAGGTCTAAATAACTCCCTTTTGGAGAGTTATCACACCCCCAAACTTGAACTATTGCGCGTCCCGAGCAATACTAACCAACCTTCCTTTCAAGAATTCAAAACGTTAGACAAAGCATAGCTTAATCAAAACAGATAATCCAACACTACCTTCAACCTTTACTTGAGCATTCTGCAAAACCAAGCTCTGCTGCAGCAAAATAATTCTTCCGGCAGGACAAATAATCACCACTTTTAACTCAATTCTAAGAACTTGCCACAGCCAAGCTCTATTATCAGACATATTAAAACACATTTTTAAGGAGTTTATATTTTTGTTTTTCGGACTTAAAGCAGCCCTATAGTCATAAGCTCTTAAGCATGGGATGACCCACTTTATGGTGCAGTATACCCTTGCCTCAAACTCATCACCAATTAGGCTAAATACTCTTTGCTAAGCTCAAAAATCCTTAGTTATTCCATCTCTTGCCCCTTAGAATGGCGACATTTTATGATGAAGCTCACCTAAGTTATGGGAGACAGAAAAACTGCTGGATCATCATTCACCCTTGAAAACTTTTGCTCCATGAATTTTCTCAGCAAAATTTTTAGCAAAACAACTCTTTTCAGCAAATAATTTTTCATCATTCTTTATATTTCCTAGGTCACCTTTTGACGCGAAGACAAACTGTGGGTATCACAAATGTCCCCGGTTACTCAATAACCTAACAAATTACTTAACGAAGGAGAGGAATGCTCGAGCAAAACTATTGGAGTAGCAAAAAGTCCCCCAAACTTAAATTATTCATTGTCCCCAATGAATCATTAATTTTGTGAAGTATACCCCCAAACTTAAAGTTTTCTATCTGAATTTTCAACCTAAGCGTGGGACTAAAACTAAGCTTAAAGTGGATCAAATGAGTCAACACTACCTCCAAAATTGTACTTGCCGCAGCATCGACCAGGCTAGAAGAATTGCTCAAGCAAAAGGTTTTTGGAGATCAGAATACCTTGATCTAATGAAGCTTAACCAGTCCAAGCTTCAAAATTCAGAAGAAAATTAGTTAAGTTAGAAATATTCAGTGCTCACAAAACAGAAATGACTTCGGAAATTTCATTAAAAACGTAGAAAAAGAAATTACATAAGCAGATATATTTTTTTAGCATCAGAAAAATTAAAAAGAAGCAGAACAAAACAAGCAAACATAGAAAAAGATGTGGTCAGGAATGCTCGAGCAACAAAATTAATTCATCAAAAAGTTTGCTCGCCCAAATTTTCCTTATTCAATCCTCCTGACCAGGATCTTCTTCTCCATCTCCATCTCTCTCGACAGGTGGTGGCGGAATCCAGGGGTTCAATAAATCTTCAGGGAATGCTGGAAGGGCTGGAAATGGTTTGGAAAAATTCTCCTGTAGCGCCTTCTTCAGATTGGCATCACGATTTTTAACATAGCTCCAGAAGGTTAAAGCTTGCCTCTCGGCAAACTCCTGTCTGCTGGCCGAAAGTGCGAGTTGTTCTAAAATCGTGTTGATGTCGTAGACAAGCCCACCCTGGCATGCCTCGTGCATACGCTGAAGCCGCGCCAAGTTAGGCGTGTCAATGATTCCCTTGTCAAATAATAATATCACATCTCCTTCATTCTCCGGAACCCCTGCTCGCTTGCAAAGCATGGTAATGGTATTCGGGAAAAACAGCTTCCCCACTTTCTTCTTCCAACATCCAGATATTTCATCAGCAATAATTTTTCCCACATCAATACTGAGAGACCACAAAATAGGGAAAGCCAAAAGCACTCGTTCCCTAGAAACCGTCGAGTCATGAGTCGTTGGAAGCAACCTTTGTTTTATAAATCCCATCCAAGTATTTGCTTCCCTCTTCAAATAGGTTGACTGGAACGTCCTTTTCTCTGTTTTCGAAAGCCGCCACTGCGCCCCTTCAATACCAACTTCCCTCACAGCGTCACTCAGCTGCTCATTGGATGGCGCTACAACCATCTCATTATATGCTGCTTGGTGGAAATTTTGAAGGTTATACAGTGCGTTAATAACACCAGGACTCCAGTCGACCTCAATACCTCGAACAATCGCTAGGAAACCTTCTTCTTTGTCAATATTTGCATAAAACTCGCGCACCACCTGCGCGTTCACAGATTCAGGCTTTGAATAAAACCGTTCCCAACCGTGGTCTGCAATACCGGTCCTCAGAAAATGTGGAAGGTCACCACTAAATCCCCTTTCAAACAGGAAGTCTCTTTTCAGCAACTCTGCATATTTTGCTCTGGCAAGATTGTTGACGAAGCGATCATACGGCAATTGTGACTCTTCTATTTCATCAGGTTCCTCCGATGCTGCAGCAACACTCTTGCCCCTGTCTGCCCTTTGCTTGCACAATCTTTCTTCTTCAGCCTTTTTCTCTGCTTCCTCTCTTGCTTTATCCTCGGCCTCCTTCTTCTCACGCTCTTCTTTCTCTGCATTCTCTCTTTCAGAGTCAGTAGTTGGAGGCGAGGGGGTATCAGTTCGAACTACCTTAACACGGCCCGCTTTTCGCTTTATACGGCGACGTTTGGGCACTTCCGGCATGATCACCTCCACACCAGCCTCCTGTTCTTGCTCATTAACTTCTTCAGGCGCAACCTGTACCTATTCTTCTTGCACATTCCCAGCCTGCTTTTCTTGAACTTCTTCTGCATTTTCTTCTCGAACTGCTTCTGTATCCGCAACTATCGGGTCAGTCTGCTCTGGATTATGTCCTTCTGGTTCTTTCGGATCTTCTTCCACAACAACATCCTCCGCCGCTTTCTGAACAGCTTCTTGATATTCAATCCGTTGTTGCCTTCTTCTTCTTTTAGCATATTTCTCCTTTGGCGTCTTCTTCTTCTTCTTCGTTTTCACCTTCTGTACCTCGGGGGTAACAGGTACCTCCTCTTCCTCATTATCTCTCTCTTTTCTTGCTCTCGTTTTGGCCATGGAAGACTCAAAGTAATTTCTATCGCACATAGAGAAAGAAAGAAGAATGCAAATAGTAAGGGATGACAAGCAATTGAAGAAGAACTTACCGAAGGCTTAGGAATAAATAGGGCTGCAGCAAATCAAATCGTAACCGAAAGATTTTGCCCCGTATTAAATGGATTTACCGTTCTCATCTAATTTGCAAATCAAATCCACTAACGGTAAAAACTTGAGTTTCAATCGCCCATGGTAAATAACTGCGTGCTGTCAACGGCTAAGCCGTTGGATTATCCCTGCGCGACACGTGGCAGTATCCATGCAATTTTACCTGCCCACAGAAATTCAAAATCAAACGGTAAAAATAATTAATTCACAATAAAATCCTTCCTATTCGGACTGCAGATTTGCTTCAGCCATAACTTTGCCGCAACAACCTTCTGCAAAGATTACCTGAAGAATCTTGGATACGGAATATTCAAATTCAAAATCAAATCCGGAAATTCAAATATTAACCGCTCCAATCAAATCTTATCTTTTATTTTTTTTTTCAAAACCGAATAAATAAGGAGAAAATCTAATCTAAACAGAAATTCAAAATAACCGAAAATAAAAACTGAATTTAAAATCTAACTGAATCTAATCGGAATAAATAAAAGTTAAACTACCGCAAATAATAAAAATACTCAAAGATAAACTCTACTAAATTAAAAACAACAATGACTTAAAATAAATCATGCAAAATTTAAACAAACCAAAACTAAGATCATTCAAAATAATATCAAACTAAATCAGCGAGAAATAAAATCAGAAACAACTACTGGGAGCTCAAAATATTTCTCTGTGAAATGCTCCCACAAAGATCTTGCTCTCTCAATCATCAACCAACTTTAGGGAAGGATATTTCGACTGGAACTCCTCTCCCCAATAATGTTTTACACGCTATCCATTCACTTTGAACACTCTCCCATCCGTTTCATCTTGCAAAGTAATTGCTCCATGGGGAAAAAACCTCAATCACAATAAATGACCCTGACCATTTAGATTTAAGTTTCCCAGGAAACAACCTTAATCTAGAATTGTAAAGCAAAACCCTCTGACCTTTGACAAACTCTTTAGGCTTAATTTTCCTATCATGCCACAACTTAGTCTTCTCCTTATATATTTTCGCATTTTCATAAGAAAATTGGCGAAATTCTTCTAATTCATCAAGCTGCAGCATCCTAATTGCCCTTGCATGACTCAGATCAAAATTTAATTTTTTCAAAGCCCAAAACGTTTTATGCTCAAGCTCTAATGGTAAATGACAAGCTTTCCCATATACTAACCTATAGGGAGACATACCTAGAGGAGTCTTATAGGCTGTCCTATAAGCCCAAAGAGCCTCATCCAACCTAAAAGACCAATCCTTCCTAGATGGATGAACTAGTTTTTCTTGGATTGATTTAATTTCCCTATTACTTATTTCAGCTTGACCATTAGCTTGTGGGTGATAGGGGGTAGCTATCCTATGTTTAATTCCATACTTAGCTAAAAGCTTAGTTAAGATATTATTAACAAAATGTGTACCCTCATCACTTACTAAAGCTCTAGGTGTCCCAAACCGCGCAAAGATGTGCGATTGGAGAAACCTTGAAACCGTCTTGGCATCATTCTGATGGCATGCAATGGCCTCCACCCACTTGGACACGTAATCAACTGCCAATAAGATAAAAACATTGCCATTAGAAGGGGGAAATTGCCCCATAAAATCAATACCCCATACATCGAATAACTTTACTACCAAAATGTAAGTAAAAGGCATTTCGTCTCTAGGCCCCAAGTTTCCTCTCCTTTGACAGGCATCACATTGCTTGTAGAACCAATGGGCATCCTTAAACAAGGAGGGCCAGAAGAATCCGCAATGCAAAATCCTCATAGCTGTCCTCTGACCGCTGAAATGGCCTCCATACGGCGAAGAGTGACATTGCTCCAGGATTTCTTTTGCTTCATCACGTGAAACACACCTACGAATAATACCATCAGAGCATTGTTTATACATAAATGGCTCATCCCAATAGAAAAACTTTGCATCATGCTTAAACTTTTTCTTCTGCCTCCAATCCATATCAATAGGAGTGACTAACTTGACCAAAAAGTTGGCAATATCAGCATACCAAGGGACATCCTTGACTACCTTTACCTCCACAGCAAAGAGCTGCTCATCTGGAAAAGAATCTGAGATGGCAGATTGCTTCAGCAAAGATGATGATGGATCAAGACGCGACAAGTGATCTGCAATGACATTCTCTGATCCCTTCTTGTCCTTTATCTCCAAGTCGAATTCCTGCAATAATAATACCCAACGAATTAGTCTAGGCTTAGCATCTTTTTTAGACATCAAGTACCTTATTGCTGCATGATCCGTAAAAACTGTGACTTTGGATCCAACCAAATATGGGCGGAATTTCTCAAAGGCAAACACAACAGCTAACAACTCCTTTTCAGTAGTTGTATAGTTGATTTGTGCCTCATTTAAATCCCTGCTTGCATAATATCTAGGATGAATAAATTTGCCTTGCTTTTGCCCCAGCATTGCACCTACTGCAGCATCACTCGCATCACACATTACCTCAAATGGTAAATTCCAATTAGGTGCACAAAGAATGGGTGTTGAGATTAAAGCAACCTTTAAAGTCTCAAAAGCCTTCCTACAATCTGCATTAAAGTCAAAAACATGATCAGTACACAATAAGTTACAGAGAGGTTTACTGATTTTTGAGAAATCCTTTATGAACCTTCTATAAAATCCAGCATGACCTAAAAAACTCCGAATCCCCTTCACTGAATTTGATGGTTCTAGTCTCTCAATAACCTCAATTTTTGCTCTATCAACTTCTAGACCATTCTTAGAAATCCTATGTCCTAACACAATGCCCTCCTTCACCATGAAGTGGCATTTCTCCCAATTAAGAACTAGATGGGTATCCTCACATCTTTTTAACACCTTACCTAAATTATCTAAACAACTCTGGAAAGACCCTCCGAAAACTGAAAAATCATCCATAAATACCTCAACCGTAGACTCAATCATATCAGAAAAATTGCTAGCATACACCGCTGAAATGTTGTTGGAGCATTGCAAAGGCCAAAAGGCATTCGCCTAAAAGCAAACGTCTCATAAGGGCGGTGAAAGTGGTTTTTTCCTAATCCTCAGGAGCAATAGTAATCTGGTTATACCCAGAATAACCATCTAAGAAACAATAGTAGGCCTGACCAGCCAATCTATCCAACATCTGGTCAATAAATGGTAGAGGGAAGTGGTCCTTACGGGTGACTTTATTAAGCCTCCTGTAATCCATGCAAACCCTCTAGTCAATTATCGTCCTGGTTGGGATCAACTCATTATCCTTATTAGATACCACTGTGACACCTCCTTTCTTAGGAACACATTGGACAGGGCTTACCCAATTGCTATCTGCAATTGGATAAATAATGCCAGCATCCAACCATTTAATCACCTCCTTTTTAACAACCTCTTTCATTGCAGGGTTAAGTCTTCTTTGTTGCTCAATACTCCTAAACGATCCCTCCTCTAGAGTGATTTTGTGCATACAAAAAGATGGGCTAATTCCCTGAATGTCAGCCAATGTCCAGCCTATTGCCTTGCGGTATTGCTGCAGCAACTTTATTAAGGCCTCTTCATGCTCCGGCATTAAATCTGATGCAACAATAATGGGCAACGTCTCACCCTCCCCAAGATACACATACTTTAGATGATCCGGCAAAGGCTTCAAATCTAAAGTGGGTGCCTCAATTAGGGATGGCTTAATAGCAGGAGCCTCTCTTTGATTCAAATCTAAAGACTCAAAAACTTCCTCACACCTAAACACTTCTTTTTCATTTTTTCTTTCTAAAGAACAAACTTCGATATCCTCTACACTAACCTCTCCATGATTTTCCAAATGTTTGCTAACCGAATCATGCATTGTTGTCTCAACAATTGTGTTCTCCAGAATCCTAATGAAAGAGCAATCTTCCATTTCGTCTGGATACTTCATGGCCTTGAACACATTAAATTTTACTTCCTCATTACAAACCCTCATTGTTAATTCCCCTTTTTGAACATCTATTAATGCCCTACCAGTAGCCAAAAATGGACGACCTAGAATAATTGGGACATCTCTATCAGCCTCATAGTCTAAGATAATAAAATCAACAGGAAAAATGAACTTATCTTCCTTTACTAAGACATCCTCAATTTTCCCCTCAGGATATGTGATAGACCTATCAGCTAATTGGAGTGTAACTGTGGTAGGCCTAGCTTCACCAATACCTAGCTTTCGATAGACCGAAAGAGGCATAAGGTTAATGCTTGCACCTAAATCACAGAGTGCTCTACCTAACTCTTTTCCACCTATTGACACAGGTATAGTGAATGACCCTGGATCCTTAGCCTTGGTTGGTAGCCCATTCTTAAGAATAGCACTACATTCCTCAGTAAGAGATACAGTTTCAAACTCACCTAACATCTTCTTTTTAGTTAAAATATCGTTAAGAAATTTAGCATAATTAGGCATTTGCTCAATAGCTTCTACTAAAGAGATATTTATATGCAATTGCTTAAGAATCTCTAAAAACTTCTTAAATTGACCATCCTGATTCTTAGGCCTTTGCCTTTGTGGAAAAGGTAGAGGTGGCACATAAGGTGGGGGCGGCACATAAGGTGGTTCCACATCTGGACCAGAACCAGATGCTCCAGCATTATTATTGCTGCCTCCAGCACCCTGACTAGACTCCAACTCTTTTTCAACAACAACATTTTTTTCACAATTTTTCTCTACATTCTGGGTTTTACTAGGTTCTTTTCTCTCTTCTATTGGCTTACCACTCCTTAGAGTTACTGCCTTTACCTGCTCCTTACCTTCCCTTTTAGGGTGTTCAGTATCTGAAGGAAGTTTCCCTTGAGGCCTTGCCTTCAACTCATTAGCTAGCTGGCCCATTTGCAATTCCAGGGCTCTCATTGAAGCTTGATTACTTTGAATAGCGGCATCTGTACGAGCCATATATTCTTTCATCATCGTCTCAAGAGAACTCTCTGAATTTTGCTGGGGCAAAGCCTGCTTATTTTGCTGGAGCAATACCTGCGCTTTAGCAAATCCTGACTGGTTCACCTTTTGTTGTGCTTGCACATTGCTTCCTTGTCCTCCCCATGCAAAATTGGGGTGGTTGCGCCAACCTGGATTATAAAAATTAGAATACGGGTTGTTCCTCTGATTACCTACAAAAAACACAGAAGCTGGATTGCTGGGGCAAAACTCGTAGTTGTGCTCTTCACCACAATAGACACATGCTTCCGCTGCAACTTGGTTCACCACTGCAGCGGGCTCCACAGCTGGTGGCTGTTGATGACTAACCACTGTCATATTTTTAAGAGCGTTAGCTAACATTGCAATATCAGCCCTAATGGTAGACACACCATCAACCTCTAACACACTCTTGACCTTTTTATTTGTGCCTCTAACATCTGACCACTGGCAACTATTAGTTGATATTCTTTCTAAAATTTCATTGGCTTCATTAAAAGTTTTTGCCAGAAGGGCCCCTCCAGCGGAAGCATCAACCATACCTTGGGTTGCTCCATTTAACCCATTGTAAAATGTTTCCATTTGAATACAATGTGGTAAACCATGGTGGGGACACTTTCGCAAAAGCTCCTTAAACCTCTCCCAAGCCTCACTAAAAGTCTCGTCTTCAAGTTGCCTAAACCCTACTATTTCACTTCTCAATTTAGCATTCCTATTTGGTGGAAAATATTTACTCAAAAATTTTTCTGCTAACTCATTCCATGTTCTAATTGATCCTGGAGCAAAAGAATTTAACCACGCCTTTGCTCCATCTCTAAGAGAATACGGGAACAAAGTTAATCTAACGGCATCCCTAGGCACTCCTTGAATTACAAAAGAATCACTAACTCCTAGAAAAGACTTAAGATGTAAATGGGGGTCTTCAGATGACAAACCATGGAACTGACCCACGGTTTGCAACATCTGAAACATTACCGGTTTTATTTCAAAATTTGCTGCCTCAATATGAGGACGTGCAATCCCTGGATTTAACTCATCAAACATTGGAAAAGCATACGCTCGAATGGCTCTGGCCCTATCGTTCGCTACCAAGATAGGATTCTCAGCCTGATTATTTTGCTGTCTATTTTGCTCCAGCGGCTGGTTTTGCTGCAGCACACGATTCTGCTGGGGATCAACTGGATCTTCTCGACCCTGCGGGAGACGCGGCACGTCAGCCATTTGATTTTACTGTCTACGCTGCTCTCTCCTTCTTATCTTGAATGTCCTCTCGATTTATGGATCAAGCTCGAACCTCACCAAACTCACACCTGCAAAAACAAAAGAAACAATCAAAAAGTTCTAACACCAAACCACTAAAACACATACACAAAACAGATTAGATAAAAACTTATTCAAGTCCCCGGCAACAGTGCCAAAAAACTTGTTGGGTTCCTAGAGTGAGTAAAAATAAGATGTAAGTTGACTCTAGACTCTGTGCAAGTATACACAGTCCGCAGCAAGTAATAAGTATTATCAATCCAAGGTCTGAACTAGCTTCCACTTTACCTATTTTGTATAACTCTTTAATGGTTTCAAAGATGGTAAAAATGATTGGTTTTTATAAGAATAATGCTAAAGCAAAAGAAATGACAGAACAGAAAGTAAACGGATAGGCAGACAGATTAGAAACAAGCACTGGTTAGGATTTAGTAATTGTTTTAAAAGATGCTCTAGCAATATTATTGATCATGCAAAACTCTTGCAGTCTTATTAGCAGATTCCTCCCGGAACTCCGGATCTTTTGGAATGTGTTTCAACCCCAATGAAGTACTACTGATCAAGCACTAGTCAACTGGCTATCCCTAGCTCAGTCACTGGCGTTCACCAATACACAATGATCTAGTGTGATTAATCGCCACACACTCCCTAAATCATCCCTGAAACTAGAGAGAGGTATTCATACCGGCTGGCCAGGCGGGCACAAAATGTAAATGAGCACAACAATTAATCAAGTTGCATTAATCAATATTTATTACTAGAAATTAAGCACGACAATCACATTGTTTTCTAACCAACGCCTAAGCTACTTAGTTCATAAAATGCATGGAAACGCACGTTACAATCTGAGTAAGCATATCCATAATCACAAGATAATAAAAGAAAATATTAATCTCCTCGATCAGCTTGCAAATGATGGTCTTCTTGATGGTCTCCAATCTCTCTCCTCTATTCGGCTTCCAAGAGTGGAAATGAGAATGAACTCGTACCCAAAAGTGGAATAATATTGACTTGGGCGGCTATCTCCTTTTATAGAGTTGAGGAAAGCTTGAATTAGGTTGACCTAGACACGTGGATGGGTCTCCTTGCTCCTTTATCCCGAGATTAGCTTAACAGAATTCAGTTTGTTAAATTGGCGAACGAGCTATGACGTGGCAGTTTTTGTTCCCAGCTTTGCTCTAGCACAGAGTTTGCTACCTCAGGTCGCCCAGCAACATATTCTGCATAGAATAATTTCCAAAGCTTCCATTCTTCCAAATGGGTTAAAACATATAATATCTATCTAAAAGCAACCCTATTAAGCACAAAAGACACGCAAATCAATATAGAAATGAGGTCTAAATAACTCCCTTTCGGAGAGTTATCAGTAACCAGGGGCATTCATGACACCCATGGTTTGCCACTGCATGAAAGGTTTACCTAGGGAAGTGAGTATCATTCCGAGTTTGTGAACTTTGCTCGTAGCTAGATATCTTCACCACAAAGTTTCGATAAGCTAGAACGAAGGTAAAGATGACAGCAAGGATGCTCTTGGGAGAAAAAGAACTGGAATAAAAGGAGCACCAGAAGTCAAATAAGTTTGGGGGAGATGGAAAAGGTCTAGTAGTTCATATATGCTTTTGTTTTCCTAAAGAATGTTTTCTTAGACTAAAAGGATGACACTAGGCTCGATGAGTAGAAGTTAGGTAGTTTAAGCATGTTGGTTAGGATAGATGGGAGAGAGTTTTGCTTTGAAAAAGAACAATAAAAATCATCATGCCTAGGAAACTCAGACGTTGTGACTGGCACTAGAGTAGAACCCTCTCCTGAGAGGCAAACTTTTTAGAAAACGATCTTGAAGAACATGTTTACTTGATTCCATGTCACTTGATTTGAAATTGAAAGTTTATACTAGTACCATGATTCATTACTATGCATGAACTCTAACGTTTTGATTCGCAATTAGTATTGAGCTCTTACATTTTGATTGGCAATTCAAGAGTTGATCTCTAACATTTTGATTGGCAATTGCTTGAGGACAAGCAATGAGTTAAGTTTGGGGGTATGATAAGGGTAAAAATATACCTATTTTACCCTTATATTTAGCTCATTTCTTGGTCAAATATTGAGTGTTTAGGCCAATTTACTGTTCCCGAGCTCAAATTATGCTTCATTTGATAAGTTAGGGTGTTGAGAATTACTTTTGTCGAATTTAACTCATTTATGCTTAAAAAGACTTGATTTTAAGAGATTTTGACTTAGTTTGCTGCTGTGCAGAAAAACAGAGGAAAAGCTGGAATTCCCCAGGAAGGCAAAGGCCGTTTCGAGTCGCACGCGGGTCGTTGTTGACGAGTCTTCTTCGCACCTAACTGGTTGTTTTGACCCTGAAACTAACTGGGCAACCTTCCACCACCTATTTCGCAACTCCTCAACCACTTTCTACACTATATAAGCTTGAGATTCGAAGTCGAATTCAAGCAGAACTCACTTGGAAGAAAAGGGTGGTGACAGAACCCTGGCTCGACGCCAATGAGTAGGGATGCCCGAGGTCCTTCTTAGATGACAAAATTCTAACCCGAGAGAGAGTTAGACATCAAACCTTGTGGTTTGTAGAGAGTTTCACTCATTCCCACCTTGTAAAAGTGAGAGAGTGGAGTGTCTTAGCGAACTCTAGAAGGATTGTGTAAACAAAAAAACCCATAATATTTAGCTATCTTCTTTATTTCCAGCTTGTGATTACTGTTCATTATTCTGTATTCCTTACATTATTATTTCAATGAAAATGTGTTCACTTTTTTTTTATCCCATCATGAGTAGCTAAATCCCGTAGAGGAGTTCAATGTGGTGAATTCCCTTAGGGTTTAATGGCTTGAAAGAGTCTTATTTCCTTAAGTTGTGTTTAATGCATGTCATTCTTTATTGATTATCACTCCAATCTTGCTGAGTTTAAATTGATCACTTAGACTTTGCATGCTATGTGAGTTTGATCTCGAAAGCAACAAACGATATTGGTTCTCATAAAGGTGATATAGGAGAAAAAGCTCGAAAGAGATTGTTCGGCGGTATAGGGCAAGCTGCCTAATGCACCCTATATCGACTATAGGGTTATAGGTTGCATTCGTGAATTATCTATGTCGGAGTCGAGTCCCAGAAATGGGCATAATGGTACTCGCTTAGCCTTCTAACGGTTTTTGGAAACAAGGGCCAAATAGAAGTTAAATTTGACCCAATGCATTAAATACACTTAAGTTAGATATTGCATAAGTATGGTTGTTACCTTAGGGATGAATCCATGTTGAATACCTCGTCTATTCTTATTGTTATTATTTTATTACTTGTTTTGTTTATCTTTTCAAAAACCCAATCAATCAACTTATTTTCTTTGGTTACCTTTTTCAAAAGCAATCATTTGAGCAGTTTCTTCATCAAATCTGAATTTCCAGTTTAGTCCTCGTGGGATCGATACCCTTGGAATACTTTCTAAGGTTTTTTATTACTACGTGCGACAGTGTATACTTGCACTTAAGTGTTGGCTGAATTATTCTTTATTATTTCATTTATCATCTTATCTCACATTCCACCCATTCAGTTCACACACGCACCAGTATTCAGCAACATTGTTTGAGCACAATTCGCCAAGCATGAAGCTGTAGGGGAGCATGTGTTTCTTAGGCGAAATAAAGACGATTCTTGCCTCCGCTCCACTTCTTCGTGCTGCGCCATCAAAGTACATGGTCCAAGGTTCGGTGATTTCAACGTAGAAGACTTCTTGATCAGGTAGATCTTCACATAACTTCCAATCCGACGGGATTGGATGATCCACCAAGAAGTCGGTTAATGCCTGACTATTAACCGCCTTCTGAGGTACATAAACGATGTCATATTGCTGGAGTAAGTTGGCTCACTTAGCTAGGCGTCCAGAAATAACCGGCCTCGATAGAACGTACTTGATAGGATCAGCTTTCGCGACCAAGTGCACTGTGAAAGCTTGCATGTAATGCCTTAAGTTGTAAATAGCGAAGAAAAGAGCAAGACACATTTTCTCAATCGGTGAGTAATTTATCTCAGCTCCATTCAGAGTCCTGCTTAAGTAATAAAGGGCTCGTTCTTTTCCTTTCTCACCTTCCTGTGCCAATAGCGCTCCCAGCGATCGTTCTTGAGCAGCGATGTATAAAATCAATGGCTTTCCAGCTATGGGGGCTCCTAAGACAGGAGGGTTGAGCAAATATTTCTTAATGCTTTCGAAAGCGTTTTGACATGCTTCATCCCATTCGAATTTTTCTCCTTTCCTCATTAGCCTTTGAAATGGTTGGCATCGACCGACTAAGTTAGAGATGAATCTTTGAATGTAGGCCATACGACCTTGCAGGCTTCTCAACTCATGTAAGTTTTTTGGCCTTGGCATCTTTTGAATGGCGTCAATCTTTGACTGGTGTATTTCGATTCCTCGATGTCTAACAACGAACCCAAGGAATTTTCCCGAAGTAACATCGAATGCACATTTGACAGGGTTGATCCTTAATTGATACTTTCTCAAACGATCAAAGACCACCTCAGATCTTTCAAGTGATCCTGTCGCCTCTTTGATTTAACAACAAGATCATCGACATAGCACTCGACATGTTTATGCAGCATATCGTCGAAGACCTTTTGCATAGCGCGTTGATAAGTAGAACCAGCATTCTTTAATCCAAAGGGCATCACTTTGTAACAGTATATCCCTTTTGGAGTTCGAAAGGCTGTCATATCTTCATCTGCAAGAGCCATTCGAATCTGGTTATAACCCGATGATCCATCCATAAAAGACAAAGCTTCATGTCCCATGGTGGCATCCACCATGATTTCTGTGATTGGCAGCGGAAAATCGTCTTTGGGACATGCGTTATTCAAATCGCGAAAGTCAACGCAAACACGAAGCTGTCCATTCTTCTTTCTAATAGAAACAATGTTGGCTATCCACGTAGGGTATTTTACCTCATGGATGAATCCTGCTTCTATTAACTTATTGACCTCTATTTCGATCTGAGGGATAAGTTCTGGACGAAAGCGTCATTAAGCCTGTTTGACTGGCCGATATCCCTCTTTAATTTCGAGATGATGGACAACTACTTTTGGATCAAGTCCAGGCATCTCTTTATGTGACCAGGCGAAGACGTCTTTATACGAAACAAGTAAACTCATATATTCACCCTCTTCTTCAAATGGTAAAGGTCCTTCGTCCTCACCTACTTCAGACATTTCGACCTCTGTTTCCTCTTCAACAGTGATATGAAGACAAGAGATTTGTTCTTCTTCCTGGTCACTATTTTCTTCCGAAGGGTTGGTGATGATAACATCACATCGCTTTACCTTCAAAGAACCATCTGTATCGACAGTAACAAAGGTTTTTCTTTTCATTCGTTAAGGAACTGCACTACGAATTTCTCCATCGGCCTTCGTGATCTTTTCATTTCTCATCGCATCTTCGTATCGAAGTCGGTGAGAAATCGACAAAGCAGACTGTTCTTTTTTGTCTCTTCTCGTGGTAACACTTAACCTTTGAAAACTTATGGTCAAGTCACATTCAGAGTTGAAAATGTATTCTTTTCTTCCCCGATGGGCATATTTAACCTTTGAAAAGCTGAAGGTCGAGTGACATCCAGAGTTGGAAATGTACTCTCTTCTTCCCCAATGGGCATATTTAACCTTCGAAAAACTGAAGGTCGAGTGGAGCTATTGTTAGTTTGTGCGCTTTCTTCTTCCGCTTCATTGACACTTAATCTCTGAAAGACTAAAACACGAGCAACTGGTGGCCTGATGCCCCTAAAAACAGAAGTTTGTTGGTCGACACTCTCTTTTTCTTTTGAGTCATCAACCTCCTCTACTGTTATATGATTTGTGTCCGTCACTTTCGCCTTCCCTCTTCTTATTATGCGAACTGGCTCAGGCGACTTATATCCAAGTCCTTTTCTCGTTGAAGGCAGACTATAACCTTCCTTTAGAAGCTTCTTCTGTGTTGCAGAGAGCTCAGATCTTTCATAAAAAAACCTTTATACTTTTAAACTCAGTGTGAGTTGTGAAGTCATAACCTGCTTTCGCTAGAAGCTTGTAAGCCTTGGGGTCGAACCCTTCTTTAGTCCGTTTTTCAGGCAAAATTATTTTTATCTGATCATTCTCAGGTTTCTTAACCTCTTGTCTTGTGATCTTTGTAAGAGGCGTAGTGAAACTTTCCTTTAGAATTTCAACGTCACCGACCTTTATGCTTTCTGAACATTCAGTGAAAGGTGATTCACCTTTTTTACGTCGAGATAAAGGGACGTATCGTAGGATAGGTGAACTTGAACATTTTTCATCCTTTACAACCTTAGGTTTCACAAGGCTTGTAGACACTTCACCCTTTTTCAGGCCGGAAGTATTCACATCTTCAACAGCTTCCTTTCTTGCATCTGCTTGGGGCTCTAAATCGAGTTTATCATTCTTTTTTATCAAGGGGATTTCTGCAGGCACGGTTTACCCTGTGTTTTTATTCTTCAGATAAAATTTTGCATCAGCGAAATGAGACTCAGCTTTGAAAATGGGTTAGTGTCAGCTTCAACTTTCTTGATGCCATCTTCATAGAATTTAAAGAATTGGTGCAATGTAGAGGTTATGACTGCATTACCATGGATCCAAGGACGACCTAACAACAGCTTATAGGTGGTCTTAGAATCTATTACATGGAACAAAGTATTAGCTTTTAAGTCTCCAATGATGAGTTCAAGGCGTATCATGCCAATCGCCCGTTGTCCACCTTGATTGAAACCTTGGATCACTAATTTACTGTTTCATAGTTCCTCCATCAAGATGCCTAATTGCTTCATGGTTGACTTAGGCATTATATTGACAGCTGATCCATCATCGATGAGGATCCGACTAACCCTCTGTTCTCGAATATATTCTGAGACGAATAAAAGGTCTAATGTGAGGCTTTGACCCTAATAGCAAATCTTCATCAGGAAATCTGATAGACATGCAACATGAAGCACGTGTGCGTGCCTCAGAGGTTGAGATGTTTGTTCCACCAGACCCCATCAATGCATCAATAAGGACGCTTTTAGCTTCCTGAGGAAGTGACAATAAGCCCTTTATGCTGAAGTAGGATAAGTCTCCTGGATCTGCCACCGTTCCCGAGGAACTAGCAGGAACATCGTCATCTTCCACCACGTCCACAATGTGACACGTGACAGTTTCAAGTGCCTCTCTTTGACTATCATCGAGAAAGCGCCTTGGGAAGTATTCTGCCAAAGTTATAGGTTGTGGAGGGCAAAAGAAATCTTCAGTTTCCTCCACGACGGGCTTTGACCTCCTTGTCTTCTTTTTTCCCTTCTTCCTTTGAGATTTAACCTTTCTTTTACTATCTCGAAATAGGCGGGACTCTTTCCGTGCGTAACTTTGCTTTTGCTTTTTGCGACGAACGACAAGGGTCCAGCCTTCATTCTCGTCTTCAATGGAATCATATTTTTCTTAGGATCCCTTCATTGTGGCTTCTTTTTGACATCGAACCACTACGGGATCAAGGGTCCCAAATTGAATCAACCTCTCTTCATAATCACATGAGGAGATTAGAGGAATTTGATCCCCTACATTCGCCATTATTGTTGCATGATTCATTTGAGCCACCTCATCAAGGTCCAACTCAATTTTCTTCTCACGAGCCAACTTAAGGATTAGCTCCTTCAATACAAAACTTTTCTCCACTGGGTGGCTAACGACTCTGTGATACTTGCAATAGTTAGGATCATTGACTTTCCCTAACTCTTCTGGTCGTTTGCATTCTGGGAGTTCAATTAGTTACTTCTCCAACAGCTGGTCCAACATATCTAGAACGTCGGAGTCTGGAAACGGATACACCTTTTCTTGTCTTTCTTTTAAAGTCAGGCGACGTCTCTCGTTTGTCTCCACTCGCTTATTTGTTTTGTTTTCCCTTCCTTTGGCGGAAAGTTTCACAGGGGTCGTGTTGACGACCATGGATTCTTTTGTGGCACTCTTCGTAACTTTCTCAATGCCTTTGACTTCCTTCTTTTCCTTCCTCATGTCTGGGACTACGGGATCTTTGCTCCCTCTACTAGCGATGCTCAACTCCATATCATGAGCGCGAGTCGCTAATTCTTCAAAGGTTCGAGGTTTTATCCCCTGCAAAATGTAAAGAAGTCCCCAGTGCATGCCTTGGGTGCACATCTCAATAGAGGACACCTTAGAGAGTCTATCTTTACAGTCGAGACTCAAGGCTCTCCAATGGTTGATGTAGTAAATGACTGGCTCACCCTTTCGCTGCTTTGTGTTCGTGAGTTCCGTCATACTAACTGTCCACCTCGTACTGTAGAAGCGATTCAGAAACTCTCTCTCCATCTGTTCCTGGCTCTCAATTGTATCAGGCTCCAGGTCAGTGTACCAATCGAACGCGTTTCCTTTCAGTGTTCAGACAAATTGCTTAACAAGCAAATCTCCCCGAGTAGCAGCGTTCTCACAGGTTTCAACAAAGTGGGTGATGTGCTGCTTTGGGTTGCCCTTTCCATCAAACTGTTGGAACTTGGGAGGCTGATACCCAGTGGGCAGTCTGAGATTGTCAATCCTCTTTGTATAAGGTTTAGAATACAAGAGGGAACTTTGAGTGGGTCCACCATATTGAGCCCTGATGGAATTCATGATCATGTCTTGCAGTTGTTGGACAGACAGAGAGGCAACTGACGCGGAGTGTTGTGGTTGGTCCTCATGCACGACAGCCTTCCCCTTATCATTCTTTCCTGCAGCAGGGGTCTGGCTAGACTCAGCCGTTTCTCGGTTTTGCAGCTGGTTCTTCAATATAGGCAATCTCAAGATCTCTTTCATCAACTGCCTTCATGAAGAGATTGAGTTTTCTTTCCATCTCTGCCATTCTTTCATCCTGGTCTAAATCAGCCATCATGACGGACATCACATCAGGATTTAGTGTATCCTTTGGCTGCTTAGATGTTGGAATGACAGATTCGAATAGCAGGTTGTCTTTAACTACAACCTTATCCTTAGAGGATTCTTCAATCAGCTTTGAGATCCTGCTTGCAACAGCAAAAGGAGTATGAGATCCTCATTGATCTCAATTCCTTGGGAACGACTACGAGTGGCAGAACAAGTGTAAGAGTCGCTTGATGTGGTAACCTTCGCGGGAGCTTTCTTTGGTGCCATCACGTTGGTTGGATCTTTAAACAAGAGAAAGGCATGAGAGGTAGATAATGTCCCACTGGGCGTGTCAATTTGTTCACACGTAAATTCAAATGAATGAGACACGTGGAATAAACTTTGATTTGTATTAATGTTGTATGCGTGTGAGTATACAATCTCTAGTACATAATCCTCTGATTCTCTATCTTGTGAGTGAATGTGTTTCACTCGAGGGCTGGAACGCTTGATCTCGGGTCTGAAGCTTCAATGGATTCTTAGGGCTTGAAGTCTTCTAAGTTTGAAAGAGTCTTCAGTCTTCAAGAAGTGTTCAGTGCTTGGAAACTTGTAGATTTCAGAGAGTCTTCAGTCTTCCGTTTTGGGGGAATTTCTTTGAATTCTCTAAGTCTGGTTGAGAGCTCTAAAATTATGAACCCTTGAAATTGTGGAGAACTCCTCTACTTATAGAGTCCTCGCAAGATGGGCCCTGGTGACTTTCGGGCCTAACAACTTGGGCTTGGACTTTATTGGTCTTGGGCTCAACCATTTAGTCTTGGGTTTGGTTCATATTTGACCAAAAACCATATGACCCAAACATTTAAAAGACCCAAATTTGATCAAAATAATTATTTTTTTTAATTAATCAAAATAATTTAGTTTTAATTAATTGATCAAATAGAAATTTGGCTCTAAATTTATAATTGGCCAACCTTGTTTTCAAATTAAATTTGGGACACATGTCAATTTATAATCGGTCCCAAATTTAATTAACTTTAATTTCGTCATTAATTTTATGTAACGACGTGGCGATTCGTGATTGGTCAAAATTTCTCCATCAACAGGGTTATTTTAGGCAAAAACAAATATAAAATAACTAATAACATTTAATGGAAAAATATATCAATATTATTTCATTAATATTTGGTCAATGGTTACATTCACTATCAACGAATTTTAGGGCATAAAACCCAACAAACTCCCACTTGAACTAAAACACTAGTTAGTGGGATGTAAATGCAATAATCTAAAGCTGAAAATGTCATGTGTATTGCATATTTCATAAAGTAAATATACTAAAATAATACAATGAACTAGGGCATCCTTATACCCATTATACATTTCTCCCACTTGCCCTAGATTAGATGACATACATATCTCGTAGACCTAGACCTTCTAGATGACCCTCAAACAGTTTAGTCGTGTGAGCCTTTGTAAATGGATCAGTGATGTTGTGCTCTGAAGCGATCGTAGTGACGATCACATCTCCTCGTTGCACAATCTCCCGTATCAGGTGATACTTCCTCTCGATGTGTTTACCTGGTTTATGGCTTCGAGGTTCTTTTGAGTTGGCTACAGCCCCACTGTTGTCACAGTACAGTGTTATGGGCACGTCCATATTTGGAACAACTTCCAAATGAGTCAAGAACTTTCTAAGCCAGACTGCTTCCTTAGTTGCTTTGCAAGCTGCTACATACTCAGCCTCCATGGTTGAGTCTGCTATGCATCCTTGTTTGATGGTTCTCCAAACTACTGCTCCTCCATTGGGGGTGAATACTGACCCTGATGTGGATTTCCTTGAATCCTTATCAGCTTGAAAGTCAGAGTCAGTGTATCCAGTAAGAATCAAATCCTTAGCTCCATACACAAGCATGTTGTCCCTCGTTCTCCGAAGATACTTGAGGATATTCTTAACCGCTCCCCAGTGGTTCAACCCTGGATTAGACTGATACCTACTGACTACTCCCACTGCATAAAATATGTCAGGCCTAGTGCAGAGCATAGCATACATTAAGCTGCCCACAGCTGAGGCGTAGGGAATGTGTCTCACGTTCTCAATTTCTTGAGGTGTCTTATGAGACTGTTCCTTAGAAAGGTGTACCCCATGTCTGAAGGGTAATAATCCCTTCTTGGAGTTTTGAATCGAATATCGAGACAACATTTTGTCAATATACGTTGCTTGAGATAGTGCTAGCATTTTGTTCTTACGATCCCTAATGATTTGGATTCCAAGAACATATTGAGCCTCTCCCATATCTTTCATTTGGAATTGGGCTGCTAGTCATTTCTTAATGTCAGTGAGGTATCCTACATCATTCCCAATGAGTAGGATATCGTCTACATAAAGTATTAGAAAAGCTACTTTCCTTTTGTTGATTTTCTTGTACACACAAGGCTCATCAACGTTTTGGTCAAAACCAAAAGATTTGATCGCAGTATCAAATCTAATGTTCGAAGATCTGGACGCTTGTTTCAATCCATAAATGGATCGATTGAGCTTACAAACCTTTTGTTCCTGACCTTGGGCTATGAACCCTTCGGGTTGAGACATGAAGATATTCTCTTCAAGATTACCATTCAGAAAGGCAGTCTTGACGTCCATTTGCCATATTTCATAGTCATAATATGTGGCTATGGACAAGAGAATTCTTATGGACTTTAACATGGCTACAAGAGAAAAGGTTTCCTCATAGTCAACCCCTTCCTTTTGGGTATAGCCCTTTGCCACTAGTCTAGCTTTGAAGGTCTGTACCTTCCCAGCTGCATATCTTTTTCTCTTATAGATCCATTTGTACCCTATGGGTTTTACCCCATCTGGTAGATCTACGAGTTCCCATATAGAATTGGAGTACATTGACTCCATTTCCACGTCCATGGCTTTGACCCATTCATCCTTATCTTCGTCATTCATTGCCTGTCGATAGGACAATGGATCATCAATGCCATCATTAGGTATGACAACCTGAGTTTCAGTTAAACCCAAGTAGCGATCAGGTTGCAATACAACCCTCCCACTGCGTCGAGGCTGTTGGGATTGGTGTCCTAAAACTCGTAGATAGTGAATGTTAAACGAATTATATACTTATTCGATAAAGGCGTTATCGAGATTAATTCAGTAAAGTTATTACTGAATAAAGTATATTGCACATATAATTACCCAAATCCAATAAACTAAGATCCATGGCTATAGGATGAACTCTTGAGCTTTATGTAGAGACATAAAAGTGGATCAAGCTTGAGTAATAGCCAAAACGGTTTATAGTATAGGAATAGGGTTGGGTACCTTATTCTGGGGACACTATGAGACGCGGCCCACTTTATAGATGGTATAGACGATGTGATCCTAAATCGTCCATGTAGAGACATGCGAGTGGGGGCGTCCTATGCAATGAGTTTGCATAAGACCAGGACCAAGAAATAAGTCACTCTCGCTTTATAACACCGTTTACTGACGAGACTGACTATTTCATGTGATGACCTAGGTAACTCGATCTTAATCCTGAGCTAACTATGAACTCCTGTTTATTCGGACTTATCCTTAGATCTGCATAGGTGAGAGTGGCTCAGTATCGCCGACTCAATAAGCCTCCCATTTCAGGGATAGGAACGGGTAGATAGCTGGGGACATAGTCGTGCAAGAAGGAATTCACTCCTACCCGAATTAGGGATAGTAGAGAGGTTGTTCCCTTAAGTGCTGACTCCGGGGCTTGAACAAAGGGATCCCGCCCTCTCATTGGCCCGAGAGGGACTCGGTTTATTGGTTGGACCATAAACCAATTGTTCATTAGAGGATCAGTGGGACTTAAGGAACTAGAAGTACTATAGGGGTAAAACGGCTTATTGACCTAGCTATAGCTACGAACAACCTGTGAAGGATCGACTTACTAATCATGGTTAAATCAAGTGGACGGAAATATATCTATAGTGAGGGGAGTGCAACTATCGGGCTATAGTGGAGTGTCCCGGTAGTTAACGAATGTTGGCTAATTTGGATAATGAGATTAGTCGGTTAGCCTCGAATCGTTGGAGCCCATGATCTATAGGTCCATTAGGTCCCCCTACTAGCTCATATCGGAATTAAGCCTAGAACAAAAGATAGGAAGCTTTGAATCGTTCAAAATCGGGAAAAAGGGTATTATCGTAAATTGTGTTTGACACAATAATTTAATTATGAATTAAATTAGAAAATGAGAGATGGAGTATTTAAAAGTGTTTTGAATACCATATATATGTATTAGGAATTATATATGATTAATTGCACAAGATTAGTATGATTAATTGGATTAATCATAAGAAATCATTTTGAAATGCCTCAAAATCAATTACCTAATGTTAAATTCAATTTGGAATTGAAATGAACATTAAATTGCAAGCTTGAAATTAGATTTCAATTTGTATTTAGTGGATTTAGTTGGAAATCCACTTATGCATGAACATTCAAAGTGGAAAGACAACTCACTCATGCATTGTTGCATGTCTTGTGAGATGTACACCTAGAATCCACTTGAACTTGCAAATACACCATGTGTCTTGTGTCTTGAGGCTTGACTTTGCATGGAGAATGTCTTTAAAAGGAGCTTGAATCAGATTCAAAGCCAAGAGAGCCATTTTCCTTAATGTTATGCTGCTGGAATTTTGACTCAAAGTTCTCTCATCTCTCATTCTTCTCCATTGCTTGATGCTTCAAGCATTCCCTTCCCATTCCCTATCTTATATAGACTCCCACAAGTCTTTCTTGGCCCGGAGTATAGTAGGGAAGACTCTAGAGGTTGTCCAAGGAGCATAGGAGAGACAAACACCACAAGGAGTTTAACATAAGTGAGCTACAAAGGTTGGTGTTTTCTAAACTCTCTATTCTGTCTTTTCTAGAACATGCATGCTTTAGGAGTAAAATTGAATGTCTTAAGTGCTTTCGATCTTCAATTGCTTCCGCATGTGTAATATGTACACCTTCAGAGGCATTCTCAACGTTTGAGAAGGACGGGATGGATTTGAAGAACTAGTTCCTTCATCAACCCTTGTTGAAGTTCCAACTTCGTCAACAACTCTTGGTGATTCTTCAGTAGCTTCTCCTAATATTATTTTGCTATGTGGTTTATGATCCCTCATGTGGTCTTCCTCCAAGAAGGTGGCGTTCATCGATACAATCACCTTATTTTCTTGTGGGTCGTAGAAATAACCACCTCTCATTTCTTTAGGGTAACCAACAAATCGACACAGTTTTGAACGAGGTTCCAGTTTCTTAGGATTTGTCACAAGCACGTGTGCTGGACAACCCCAGATGCGAAAGTGATGCAAACTAGGTTTACGCCCCTTCCATAATTCGAAAGGTGTTTCAGAAACACTTTTCGAGGGAACATTGTTCAAGATGTGTACTGCAGTCTCTACTGCATACCCCCAAAACGAGCTAGGCAATTGAGCATAGCTCATCATTGATCGAACCATGTCTAACAGCGTCTGGTTGCTACATGAACAGCAACCCGACGCTCTCTCGACCAGCAACTACTGGTTGCGCTTCCAGCTTGTGTCTTCTCCAGTTTTCTTCAATTTTACAGCCTATATGGACTCTATTGACTCTATAAAAATTACAGACCCTTGAACACACATTAACGCTCATACATTTCCGAGCAATTACATTTTTATGAAGAAATGAAAGCTCAAAAAATTGCCAAATGATAGCGAGCAAAAATGTCGCTATTTTAGTCCCAATTTATTATGCTTTTCTGTGCTTTAATCGTGTTTTTAATGAAAATATTTAACATATTTCGTTATTTGGTCCTTAGGAGCAAAGTTGTGGATTTTGGGGAAAAAGTGCCCAAAATGAAGCCAATCAAGTCCAAATCCAAGCTTGGATAAATAGGGGAGTCAAAGAAGCCAATCATGATAGAAAAGCCCAAAAAGAAGTGAAGAGAAGGCCCAAAAATCAGCCCAAACCGAAGCTGGGAAATTCTGGAAATTGGGTCAGCGTCGAGACGCTGTGAAGGTAGCGTCGCGACGCTACCCATTTCTTGGGCAACAAGACGCGTGCGTTGCAGCGTCGCGACGCTGTGCAATGTAGCGTCGCGACGCTACCCCCAATCCGGGCCTATAAAAGGCACCTCTTGGTGCCACATTTTGCATCAATCAAATAATTCTTGAATCCATCATTTCTTTCCTTCCTTTGGCTCCTTTGGAGGCTCTCTCAAGGCTTTCTAGCCTTTTTGAGAGATTTCTTAGTGGGAAATATTTGGGGAATTTTGGGGAGCATCCTAGGAGGCTCAAGGAGTGTTCGGCGGAGCTCTGAGCCTCAGCGAAGGGGTTCTTCGACGGTCAATTCCTTTCCTTTTATGCTCTTAATTATGCTTTCTATTGTAAATGTTGTGGATATTTTAGCTATGTATAGCTAAACCCCAATTTGGGGTCTTGGAATGAAATTATAGTTGAAATGTTGTTATAATTACCTGTCTCTTGCCCTTTTTTTCCTAATTATTTGTATGGATGTGCTTAATGCTTTATTCAATCTGGCCAATTGTGTAATGATTCGATTCTTAATGGAAACTCGACGGAGAGAAGTTAGGATAGATCATAATCCATGCAACTAGTTTAATTGCCCGTCGTGACACCGGGATTAGTTGATTAAACTTAGATTCCTAAAATGAATCAGAGCGTAATAATTAATGATTTTTAATAGCGCTAAGGACACTTAGGTTGTTAAAATGAATTAATTACAATTAGGGGAAACCGACAGGAGAACCTATGTGATTAACGAAGATTCTAGGATTATAATTAGTTGGCCAATGAGATAGGATAATTATAACAATTGTTTGGCTAATAATTGATTTTCAAGACCCCTCTTCCCATTAAGAAAACTCTTTCTCCACATTTTATTTTTATCGATTGATCAAAAAAAAATTATTTTCTTTAACTACTTTGATTTTTGGAATCTTTTTAACTGCATGAACTGCCCCCTAAATATTATTTCTCCTAATTATTTTTAGTGCTCAAGAGATTTTGCTTGCTTAAATTTCGCTTCGCCTCCCAGTGGATTCGATACTCGGAATTCTTTCCGTTTTATATTACTTGTGACGACCCGTACGCTTGCGGTGACCAACAAGTTTTTGGCGCCGTTGTCGGGGAGGCTTGATTTTTAAGCAAATCAATTTTTCTTGACATCGAAAAGAAAGGGATAAATAGTAATTTAGGTGTAAAAATTTTTCTTTTATTATTTTGTGAATATCATTTGTTTTTGTTTTATTTTGGTTCTCTTGATTGATTGGGAGTATTGTATGCGAAGGAACAAGGTGGTTAATTTGTTTCCGCTAGATCTTGAAATTGACAGGACTCTTAGAACCATTTGTAGAGAGAAAAGATTAGCAGAAGAAATGGCCCAACAAGAAGCTCCCAAGGCAATCAGAGACTTTCTACAGCCAGTTCTTCCCACCGAAAATTCAGGAATCATTTACGCCCCGATACAAGCTACAAATTTTGAGTTGAAGACGGGATTGATTCAGATGGCACGCGATAATTCTTTTAAGGGACATCCTTCTGAGGATCCACACTCACATCTGAGATCATTCCTGGAAATATGTGGGACAGTAAAGATGAATGGAGTGCCGGCAGACGCTATCAGATTGAGATTGTTTCCATTTTCTCTACAAGACAAAGCTAAGGATTGGCTCGAATCAGTCGAGACGGGCAATATTAGTACATGGGATGAGCTTGGCCAGGCTTTTCTGACAAAATGTTTCCCGCCTGCCAAAACTACGAAGCTCCGGACTGAGATTGGGACGTTTAGACAGCTTGACGAGGAGCAGTTGTACGAGGCATGGGAGAGATACAAGGAGATGCTTAGGCGGTGCCCCCAGCATGGATATCCTGATTGGCTCCAAGTGCAATTATTTTACAATGGATTGAATCCCTCCACTAAGACAGTCCTAGACACATCAGCAGGAGGAAGTTTTCTTTCCAAGACGGTGACAGAAGCCAGGGATTTGTTAGAGGAAATGGCGGCAACCAGTTATCAATGGTCGACGGAGAGGGGAGCAGTTTCAAAGAAGGCTGAAATCTATGAATTGGATGAGTCGAGTTCGTTGAAAGCTCAGATTGCATTACTGACCAACGCCCTGAACAAGTTAACTTCATCTGAGCTGGTCAAATCCATTTCCACCTTAGCTGAAGGCTATTCGAAGAAGGAAGGTCAGGATGTGGAAGAAGTCCAGTACGTGGGGAACAGACCATTTACGCAAGGAATACCGAACTTCTACCACCCAAATATGCGCAATCACGAGAACTTCTCGTACTCAAACACAAAGAATGTCTTGCAACCGCCGCCAGGTTTTGCATCATCCAGTGCGCCTGAAAAGAAGAATAACCTGGAGGAGTTGGTGGCTATGTTTCTAAAGGAACAGAAAGTATTGAACGTGAATCTCCAGACAGCAGTCAATAACCACGACACAGCTCTGAAAAACATGGAAGTGCAGATAGGACAGATCGCTTCAGCGGTGAATGCTCTTAAGAAGGGAAAATTTCCAAGCGACACTGAGCCAAACCCGAGAGAGTAGTGCAAGATGGTGACACTAAGAAGTGGTAGGAAGCTGGAGATCAGTTCAGAAAAGAAGAAGGAAGAAGAAAAGAGCAAGGATGAAGATGAAAGGGCTGAGGCACAAAAAGCCTCCTCTGAAAGGTCCCAACATCCTCCTAACTCTATTGACTTGAATTCTGGTTTTTCTAAATCTTTTGCAGTAAAAGACAAAGAAGAAAGGCAAGAGGAGAAACTGTACGAGGAAGAAGTGGTTCCATGCAACCATCACGACAAAGGTTCGCACATCAACCCGCCCAAGCGGAGGGGCGAATGTCCAACCTTTGATTACAGGGAGTTACCTTTTCCTCAGCGCTTTAAGAATGTTAAACTAGATGAGCAGTTTCAAAAATTCCTTGAAATGTTTAAGAAATTGTCTGTGAATATTCCCTTGGTAGATGCTTTGTATAACATGCCTAATTATGGGAAATTCATGAAAGAAATACTTTCGAGGAAGAAAAGTTTGAAAAAAGAAGTTTTTAAATTGTCTGAAAGTAGTAGTACCATAGTTTCTGGGAAGATGCCTTCTAAACAGAAAGACCCAGGGAGTTTTACCATTCCCTGCACCATAGGAGAAGTATCTTTTAATAGGGCTCTGTGTGATTTAGGTGCTAGTATAAACTTGATGCCCTATGCTGTTTACAGGAGGATTGGTTTAACAGGAATGAAGGACACCGACGTCACTCTCCAGCTTGCTGACAGATCAATTACCCACCCGATGGGTGTTGTGGAGGACGTGTTGGTGAAGGTCAATAAATTTATCTTCCCTATAAACTTTGTGGTACTAGACATGCAGGAGGACAGAGAGGTGCCCATTATTCTAGGCAGACCTTTCCTAGCTACAGGTAAAGCCGAGATTAGTATGCATACAGGTAAGCTTACCTTGAACATTGATGATGAAAAAGTCGTGTTTAGTGTTTTTGGCCAAGATGAGTCTGTATGTAGTCTGCATACTTGTTTTTCTATTGGTCCTGAATACTTGACTGATGATGATGAGGAGGTAGAGTTTAATCTTGGCCTAGGCTTAGGAGAAGTGCTTATGGATGATGGGAATTTCGATCATAATGCTTTATTAGATGACCCTCTGTTTGAGAATGAGCTGAATGATTTAGAATTGCCTGACTTTGAAAATGAATTGGAATTGCCTGCTTATGAGAATGAAAAGTCTGCAGTTGATAATTTACCTTCTTTTGAAAATGAGTTAGATTTGCCTGAGATTGATGATTTTGATGATGATATTGATTTGCCTGATATTGAGGATGAGCATGAATTGTATAGAAAGGATTACTCGATAGATAATTTTGAGTTTGATCATGATAACACTGAATCTATTGAGTCTGATCTTGATATTCCTGAATGCATGAACCCAGATAATGTTAATACCTTTGATTCGTGTCTTAATGATGTATATAGCAAAGAATCTAACCCAGAGGAACTCGAATCTGTGCATAGTATAGAATCTGACCCTGAAGAGCTTGAATTCTTTAATTCTGATAGTGAGTCATATGATAGCCTAGTCGAATCATTTTTTAATTCTGAGTCTGAGGAATCTTCTGAGCATATAGATATTGAATCTGATGAATGGACTGGCATGATTGATAGGCCATCTTTAGATCCCAGACCAGTAGATATCATAACGCTTGATGACTATGTTAACAATTGTTTTGAGAATAGAGATTTAGAAAAGAGATTTGATGCTGTTGCATATTTTCTGAAATGTTATTATGATAATCTCTTTAGTGATGATGGGCCAGGGGAAAGTTTTTTTTCTCCCCTGTTTGCAGTGTGCAATTCGGTGCGTGATTTTTTGCAGAGCCCGGAGGATGATGAAAACTTTTATTTCGAGCCTCCGTAAGCGTGCCGAGCCTCGTCTAGCTAAAGACGTTAAAGAAAGCGCAGCTTGGGAGGCAACCCAAGGATTAAAGTTTAGATAGTTGTTTTTGAGGTAAATAATTTTCCTTGCTTCGTGATTCAATTTTGTTTTGCAGAATCACCTTAAGCAAATCCCAAAATTCCAAGAATCCCATTTTTCTGGATTCAAAGGAAGAGGATAAAGCGCTCCTAGCTCAGGGAAGTCTCAGTATCCCTCTTTATGCTTTACTGTTTTAAAAACATTGGGGAAATGTTTAATTTAAGTTTGGGGGGGAGGCTTCCGCTGTGTTGAGCATATTTGAATTCTTTTGGATGCATGAATAGATAGCCATGATAGCCAAGGATGTGATTTTAGAAATTTTGGGAGAAAATGGTTTATATGTTGTGGAATCTGGGAGCACGGCAGAAATTGTGAAATTTTAACATTTTTTGATACGTAGTTTTGATGTCTAAAGCATGCAATAGCCTTATCTAATGACGTCTTTGAAAATCTAGATTCTTATCATGATTTTTAAAGTTTGTTGTCACCCCGATAGGCTTAGTTTCTAATACTAGGAAGTTCATGCTTGATTGTTCTAAAGAGCTAGGTAGAAAAAAATGTTATGCCTGCTGAGAGAAAAGCAAAAGCAACAAAAGAAAAGGAGAGAAAAAGGAAAAATCCGTTGAAAAAGAAAAAATTTTTGCTTGCACAAAAGAAAAAGCCTAGGGGTAAAAAGAGCTACCTGCGGTGTGATCAGTTAGGCCAACCAGAGAATAAAATTCGGGTTAAGGGTCCCTGCACCGTAGTGTGAAAGCTAGTACCATTAGATATCAAAATGCAAGTTTGGGGGAGTAGGAAAAGAAAAAGAAAAAGAAAAATTATTTGAGAATTTTGCTCCCCCATGAAAAAGAAAATGACAGGCGCCCTAGTTTCTTTTTTTTTTGCATGATAGAAGAACTCCGACCTATTAGGGGCTCTTAGCCAGTGTAGGGGAAAACAAATGGAGAAAGCCATAAGACTAATCTAGGTTAGTAAAAGAATCATTAGATAAGTCTTGAGCATGCAATTCATTAATCTTAAGTTCAAACTAGTTTAAGATTTCTTCATGAGTATGAGGTGCTTGCTTATTCCACTTGCATTTTTCCATTCTATCTTAGGAATTCCAAAATCATTGAGGCTTGAGCGATTCTATTTCATGCATCTTTAGAATTTATTTTGCTCGGGACTAGCAAAAGTTTAAGTTTGGGGGTGTGATAGCGAGCAAAAATGTCGCTATTTTAGTCCCAATTTATTAAGCTTTTATGTGCTTTAATCGTGTTTTTAATGAAAATATTTAATGTATTTCGTTATTTGGTCCTTAGGAGCAAAGTTGTGGATTTTGGGGAAAAAGTGCCCAAAATAAAGCCAATCAAGCCCCAATCCAAGCTTGGATAAATAGGGGAGTCAAAGAAGCCAATCATGATAGAAAAGCCCAAAAAGAAGTGAAGAGAAGGCCCAAAAATCAGCCCAAACCGAAGCTGGGAAATTCTGGAAATTGGGTCAGCGTCGAGACGCTGTGAAGGTAGCGTCGCGACGCTACCCATTTCTTGGGCAACAAAACGCGTGCGTTGCAGCGTCGCGACGCTGTGCAATGTAGCGTCGCGACGCTACCCCCAATCCAGGCCTATAAAAGGCACCTCTTGGTGCCACATTTTGCATCAATCAAATCATTCTTGAATCCATCCTTTCTTTCCTTCCTTTGGCTCCTTTGGAGCATCTCTCAAGGCTTTCTAGCCTTTTTGAGAGATTTCTTAGTGGGAAATATTTGGGGAATTTTGGGGAGCATCCTAGGAGGCTCAAGGAGTGTTCGGCGGAGCTCTGAGCGTCAGCGAAGGGGTTCTTCGACGGTCAATTCCTTTCCTTTTATGCTCTTAATTATGCTTTCTATTGTAAATGTTGTGGATATTTTAGCTATGTATAGCTAAACCCTAATTTGGGGTCTTGGAATGAAATTATAGTTGAAATGTTGTTATAATTACCTGTCTCTTGCCCTTTTTTTCCTAATTATTTGTATGGATGTGCTTAATGCTTTATTCAATCTGGCCAATTGTGTAATGATTAGATTCTTAATGGAAACTCGACGGAGAGAAGTTAGCATAGATCATAATCCATGCAACTAGTTTAATTGCCCGTCGTGACACCGGGATTAGTTGATTAAACTTAGATTCCTAAAATGAGTCAGAGTGTAATAATTAATGATTTTTAATAGCGCTAAGGACACTTAGGTTGTTAAAATGAATTAATTACAATTAGGGGAAACCGACAGGAGAACCTATGTGATTAACGGAGATTCTAGGATTATAATTAGTTGGCCAATGAGATAGGATAATTATAACAATTGTTTGGCTAATAATTGATTTACAAGACCCCTCTTCCCATTAAGAAAACTCTTTCTCCACATTTTATTTTTATCGATTGATCAAAACAAAATTATTTTCTTTAACTACTTTGATTTTTGGAATCTTTTTAACTGCATGAACTGCCCCCTAAATATTATTTCTCCTAATTATTTTTAGTGCTCAAGAGATTTTGCGTGCTTAAATTTCGCTTCGCCTCCCAGTGGATTCGATACTCGGAATTCTTTCCGTTTTATATTACTTGTGACGACCCGTACGCTTGCGGTCACCAACACCAAACCAGAACACATCCATTTTAGCACACAAAAAATTCATCTTATGAATGGTACCCACCGCATTAAAATTAATGCAAATTAAGTGCTCTAATCATGCTCTGATACCAATTGAAGGTGTTCATATAACACATGCGGAAGCAATTGAAGATCGAAAGCACTTATCTACATTAATTTTACTCCTAAAGCATGCTTGTTCTAAAGAAACCAGAACAGAGAGATAAGAAGAACCAACCTCTTGTAGCTCAAATGGATGATCCTCCTTGTAACGTTTTCCTTCTCCAATCAAATCTGGACAACCGATACTATTCTCCGGGCCAAGAACGACTTGTGGGAGTCTATAGTGATAGGGAATGGGAAGGGAATGCTTGAAGGTACAAGCACTTGAGAGATCTATGGAGATGAGTGAGTTTGAGAGTAAATTCCAGCAGCATAACAGTAAGAAAATCACTCTCTTGGGCTCGAATATGATTCACACTCTACTTATAGAGTGATTCCATGCAAGGAGAAGCCTCAAGACACAAGACACATGGTAGATTTGCAAGCCAAAGTGGATTCTAGGTGTTCAATTCACAACACATGCAACTAGTGCATGGATGTGTTGTTTTCCACTTTTGTATCAACATGCAAGAGTGGGAATCCAACTAAATCCACTAACTTGAATCCATAATCTGATTTTTAGCTTGCAATTTAATGTTGATTTCAATTCCAAATTGAATTTAACATTAGGTAATTAATTTGAGACTTTTCAAAATAATTTCTTATGATTAATCCAATTAATCATACCAACCTTGTGCAATTCATCATATATGATTCCTAATACATATATATGGTATTTAAAACACTTTTAAATACCTTATCTCACATTTTGTAATTTAATTCATAATTAAATTATTGTGTCAAACAAAATTTACGATAATACCCTTTTTCCCGATTTTGAACGATTCAAAGAATCCTATCTTATTGTTCTAGGCTATATTCCGATATGAGCTAGTAGGGGGACCTAATGGACCTATAGATCATGGGCTCCAACGATTCGAGGCTAACCGACTAATCTCATTAACCAAGCTTAACCAACATTCGTTAACTATCGGGACACTCCACTATAGCCCGATAGTTGCACTCCCCTCACCATAGATATATTTCCGTCCACTTGATTTAACCATGTTCAGTAAGTCGATCCTTCACAGGTTGTTCGTAGCTATAGCTAGGTCAAATGACCGTTTTACCCTTATAGTACTTCTTGTTCCTTAAGTTCCACTAATCCTCTAATGAACAATCGGTTTGTGTTCCAAACCTCAAACCTAAGTCCCTCTCGATCCAACGAGAGGGTGGGGCTCTTTGTTCAAGTCCTGGATTTAGTACTTAAGGGAACAACCTCTCTACTATCCCTGAAATAGGTAGGAGCAAATTCCGTCTTGCGAGACTATGTCCCCAGCTATCTATCCTATCTTATCCCCAAAATGGTAGGCTTGTTGAGTCGGCGATGCTGGCCACTCACACCCCATGCAGATCAAAGGATAATCTCGTATAAACAGGAGTTCATAGTTAGCTCAGGATTAAGAACGAGTTACCTAGGTCATCTTGTGAAATAGTCAGTTTCTACAGTAAACGACGTTATAAAGAGAAAGTGACTTATTTCGTGGTCCAGTCTTATGCAAACTCATTGCACAGGACGCCCCCACTCGCATGTCTCCACATGAACGATTTAGGATCTCATCGTTTGTACTTAATACAAAGTGTGTCACGTCCATACTGTCCCCAGACTAAGGCACCCAACCATATCCTTATACTATAGACTGGTTTGACTTTAAACTTGAACTTGATCCTATGATATGTTGATAACTGCCCAAAAGGTAGTTATTTAGGCCTCATTTCTATATTGATTTGTGTGTCTTGTGTGCTTAATAGGGTTGGTTTTAGATATATATTACATGTTTTAACCCATTTGGAAGAATGGAAGCTTTGGAAATCATTTTGTGCAGAATCTGTTGCTGGGCGACTTGAGGGAGCGGATTTTATGCTGGAGCAAACCCGGAGGCAAAACTGCCACGTCACAACTCGTTATCCAATTTAGTAAACCGACTTCTGTTGAGTTATTTTCGGGATAAAGGAGCAAGGAGAGCCCTACACGTGTCCAAGTTGACCTAATTCAAGCCTCCTACCACCTCCATAAAAGGAGATAGCCGCCCAAGTCAAATTCATTCCAACTTTCCTTGGAAGCCGAGTAGTATAGAGAGGTTGGAGATTACCAAGAACACCATCATCTGCAAGCTGATTAAGGAGATTATTATTTTCTTTATTATCTTGTGTAAATGGACATGCCTACTCAGATTGTAATTCGTGTTCCCATGCTTATTATGAACTAAGTAGCTCTAGGCGTTGGTTAAGGAATATGTAGTTGCCGTGCTTAAACTCTAATAATATTTATTGATTATTGCATCTTGGTTAATTGTTGTGCTTGTTTCTATTTTATGCCCGCTTGGCCAGCTGGTGTGAATACCTCTCTCTAGTTTCAGGGATGATTTAGAGAGTGTGTGGCAATTAATCACACTACGATCATTGTGTATTGGTGAACGCCAGTGACTGAGCTAGGGATAGCCAGTTGCCTAGTGCTTGATCGGTCGCACTTCATTGGGGTTGAAACACATTCCAAAAGATCCGGAGTTCCGGGAGGAATCCGCTAATAATACTGCGAGAGTTTGCATGATCAATAATATTGCTAGAGCATCTTTTAAAACAATTACTAAACTTAACCAGCGCCTGCCTCTAATCTATCTGCCTATTTGTTTATTCTTTGTTCTGTCATTTATTTTGATTCAGCATTATTCTTATAAAACCAAATCATTTTTATTACCTTGAAACCATTAGAAAGTTACATAAAATAGGTAAAGTGGAAGCTAGTTCAGGACTCGGATTGATAATATTACTTGCTGCCGACTGTGTATACTTGCACAGGAATTCTAGAGTCTTTTATACCATATTTCTACTCACTCCAGGAGCCCAACAAGTTTTTGGCGCTGTTGCCGGGGACTTGAATAAGTTTTTATCTGATCTGTTTTGTGTATGTGTTTTAGTGGTTTGGTGCTAGAACTTTTTTATTGTTTCTTTTGTTTTTGCAGGTGTGAGTTTGGTGCATGAGCGATCCGCCTGGGGTGAGGTTCGAGCTTGATCCAGAAATTGAGAGGACATTCAGGATAAGAAGAAGAGAGCAGCGTAGACAGCAGAATCAAATGGCTGACGTGCCGCATCTCCCGCAGGGTCCTGAAGGTCTAGCGAACCCCCAGCAAAATCGTGTGCTGCAGCAAAATCCGCCGCTGGAGCAAAATGAGCAGCAAAATAATCAGGCTGAGAATCCTATCTTGGTAGCGAACGATAGGACCAGAGCCATTCGAGCATATGCTTTTCCAATGTTTGATGAGTTGAATCCAGGGATTGCACGTCCTCAAATTCAAGCGGCGAATTTTGAAATGAAACCGGTAATGTTTCAGATGTTACAAACCGTAGGTCAATTCCATGGTTTGTCATCTGAGGACCCTCATTTACATCTTAAGTCTTTTCTAGGAGTTAGTGATTCTTTTGTAATTCAAGGAGTGCCTAGAGATGCTCTTAGATTAACTTTGTTCCTGTATTCTCTTAGGGATGGAGCGAAGGCGTGGTTAAATTCTTTTGCTCCAGGATCAATTAGGACATGGGATGAGTTAGCTGAAAAATTCTTGAGTAAATATTTCCCACCTAATAGAAATGCTAAATTACGGAGTGAAATAGTAGGGTTTAGGCAACTTGAAGATGAGACTTTTAGTGAGGCTTGGGAGAGGTTTAAGGAGCTTTTGCGAAAGTGTCCCCACCATGGATTACCACATTGTATTCAAATGGAAACATTTTACAATGGATTGAATGCGGTAACTCAAGGTATGGTTGATGCTTCGGCAGGAGGGGCCCTTTTGGCAAAAACTTTTAATGAAGCCTATGAAATTTTAGAAAGAATATCTACTAATAGTTATCAGTGGTCGGATGTTAGAGGCACAAATAAAAAGGTTAAGAGTGTGTTAGAGGTTGATGGTGTGTCCACCATTAGGGCTGATCTTGCTATGATTGCTAACGCTCTTAAGAATGTGACAGTGATTAGTCATCAGCAGCCGCCGGTTGTGGAGCCTGCTGCAGTGGTAAACCAAGTTGCAGAGGAAGCTTGTGTCTATTGTGGTGAAAACCACAACTACGAGTTTTGCCCCAGCAACCCAGCTTCTGTGTTTTTTGTAGGTAATCAGAGGAATAACCCGTATTCTAACTTTTATAATCCAGGTTGGCGCAACCACCCCAACTTCGCGTGGGGAGGACAAGGAAGTAATGTGCAAGCACAGCAGAAAGTGAACCAGCCGGGATTTGCTAAAGCGCAGGTATTGCCCCAGCAAAATAAGCAGGCTTTGCCCGAGCAAAATTCGGGGAATCTCTCGAGGCAATGATGAAAGAATTTATGGCTCGTACAGACGCCGCAATTCAAAGTAATCAAGCTTCAATGAGAGCCCTGGAATTGCAAGTAGGTCAGCTAGCTAATGAGCTGAAGGCCAGGCCTCAAGGGAAACTTCCTTCAGATACTAAACACCCTAGAAGGGAAGGTAAGGAGCAGGTAAAGGCAGTGACTCTTAGGAGTGGTAAACCCCTAGAGGAAAGGAAAGAGCCTAGTAAAACCCAGGATATAGATAATAATGGTGATAGAAATGTTGTTGTTGAGAAAGAGTTGGAGTTTGGTCAGGGTGCTGGAGGCAGCAATAAAGATGCTGGAGCATCTGGTTCTGTTCCAGATGTGGAACCACCTTATGTGTCGCCCCCACCTTATGTACCACCTCTACCTTTTCCACAAAGGCAAAAGCCTAAGAATCAGGATGGTCAATTTAAAAAGTTTTTAGAGATTCTTAAGCAATTGCATATAAATATCCCTTTAGTGGAAGCTATAGAGCAAATGCCTAATTATGCTAAATTTCTTAAGGATATTTTAACTAAAAACAAGAGGTTAGGTGAGTTTGAGACTGTATCACTTACTGAAGAATGTAGTGCTATTCTTAAAAATGGGCTACCAACCAAGGCTAAGGATCCAGGATCATTTACTATACCTGTGTCTATAGGTGGAAAAGAGTTAGGTAGAGCACTCTGTGATTTAGGTGCAAGCATTAACCTTATGCCTCTTTCGGTCTATCGAAAGCTAGGTATTGGTGAAGCTAGACCTACCACAGTTACACTCCAACTAGCTGATAGGTCTATCACATATCCAGAGGGTAAGATTGAGGATGTCTTAGTAAAAGTAGATAAATTCATATTTCCTGTTGATTTCATTATTTTAGACTATGAGGCTGATAAAGATGTCCCAATTATTCTAGGTCGTCCATTTTTGGCTACTGGTAGGGCGTTAATAGATGTTCAAAAAGGGGAATTAACAATGAGAGTCTGTAACGAGGAAGTAAAATTTAATGTGTTTAAGGCCATGAAGTATCCAGACGAGATGGAAGATTGCTCTTTCATTAGGATTCTGGAGAACACAATTGTTGAGACAGCAATTCGGGATTCGGCTAATAAGCATTTGGAAAATCATGGAAAGGTTAGTGTAGAGGATTTAGAAGTTTGTTTTTTAGAAAGAAAAAATGAAAAAGAGTTATTTAGGTGTGAGGATGTTTTTGAGTCTTTAGATTTAGATCAAAGGAAGGCTCCCCCAATTAAGCCATCCCTGATTGAGGCACCTACTTTAGATTTGAAGCCCTTGCCGGATCATCTAAAGTATGTGTATCTTGGGGAACGTGAGACGTTGCCCATTATTGTTGCATCAGATTTAATGCCGGAGCATGAAGAGGCCTTAATAAAATTGCTGCAGCAATACCGCAAGGCTATTGGTTGGACATTGGCTGACATTCAGGGGATTAGCCCATCGTTTTGTATGCATAAAATCACTCTAGAGGAGGGATCCTTTAGGAGTATTGAGCAACAAAGAAGGCTTAACCCTGCAATGAAAGAAGTGGTTAAAAAGGAGGTGATTAAATGGTTGGATGCTGGCATCATTTATCCATTTGTAGACAGCAATTGGGTAAGCCCTGTCCAATGTGTTCCTAAGAAAGGAGGTGTCACTGTGGTGAGCAATAAAGATAATGAATTGATCCCAACCAGGACAGTAACTGGTTGGAGGGTTTGCATGGATTACAGGAGGCATAATAAAGCCACCCGTAAGGACCACTTCCCTCTACCATTTATTGACCAGATGTTGGATAGGTTGGCTGGTCAGGCGTACTACTGTTTCTTGGATGGTTATTCTGGGTATAACCAGATTACTATTGCTCCTGAGGATCAGGAAAAAACCACTTTCACCTGCCCTTATGGGACATTTGCTTTCAGGCGGATGCCTTTTGGCCTTTGCAATGCTCCAGCAACATTTCAGCGGTGTATGTTAGCAATTTTTTCTGATATGATCGAGTCCACTGTTGAGGTCTTTATGGACGATTTATCAGTTTTTGGAGGGTCTTTTCAGAGTTGTTTAGATAATTTAGGTCAGGTGTTAAAGAGATGTGAGGATACCCATCTAGTTCTCAATTGGGAGAAATGTCACTTCATGGTGAAGGAGGGCATAGTGTTAGGTCATAGGATTTCTAAGAATGGTCTAGAAGTTGATAGAGCGAAAGTTGAGGTTATTGAAAGATTAGAACCACCAAATTCAGTGAAGGGGGATTCGGAGTTTTTTAGGTCATGTTGGATTTTATAGAAGGTTCATAAAGGATTTTTCCAAAATCAGTAAACCTCTTTGTAACTTATTGTGCATTGATCATGTTTTTGACTTTGATGCAGAATGTAGGAAGGCTTTTGAGACATTGAAGGCTGCTTTAATCTCATCACCCATTCTTTGTGCACCTAATTGGAAATTACCGTTTGAGGTAATGTGCGATGCGAGTGACGCTGCAGTAGGTGCAATGCTGGGGCAAAAGCAGGGCAAATTTATCCATCCTATATATTATGCAAGCAGGATTTTAAATGAGGCACAAGTCAACTACACAACTACTGAAAAGGAGTTGTTAGCTGTTGTGTTTGCCTTTGAGAAATTCCGGCCATATTTGGTTGGATCCAAAGTCACGGTGTTCACGGATCATGCAGCAATAAGGTATTTAATGACAAAGAAAGATGCAAAGCCTAGACTAATTCGTTGGGTTTTATTATTGCAGGAGTTCGACTTGGAGATAAAGGATAAGAAGGGATCAGAGAATGTCATTGCAGATCATTTGTCTCGTCTTGATCCATCATCATCTTTGCTGGAGCAATCTGCCATTTCCGATTCTTTTCCAGATGAGCAGCTTTTTGCTGTTCAGGTAAAGGTAGTCAGGGATGTCCCTTGGTATGCTGATATTGCCAACTTTTTAGTGAAGGGAGTTACCCCTATTGACATGAATTGGAGGCAGAAGAAAAAGTTTAAGCATGATGCGAAATTTTTCTATTGGGATGAGCCGTTTATGTATAAGCAATGCTCTGACGGTATCATTCGTAGGTGTGTTTCAGGTGATGAAGCAAAGGAAATCCTGGAGCAATGTCACTCTTCGTCGTATGGAGGCCATTTCAGCGGTCAGAGGACAGCTATGAGGATTTTGCATTGCGGATTCTTTTGGCCTACCTTGTTTAAAGATGCCCACTGGTTCTACAAGCAATGTGATGCTTGCCAAAGGAGAGGAAACTTGGGGCCTAGAGATGAAATGCCTCTTACTTACATTTTAGAAGTCGAATTATTCGATGTATATTGATTTTATGGGGCCATTTCCCCCTTCTAATGGCAATGTTTTTATCTTATTGGTAGTAGATTACGTGTCCAAGTGGGTGGAGGCCATTGCATGCCATCAGAGTGATGCCAAGACAGTTTCTAGGTTTCTCCAATCGCACATTTTTGCGCGGTTCGGGACACCTAAAGCTCTAATAAGTGATGAGGGTACACATTTTGTTAATAATATCTTAACTAAGCTTTTAGCTAAGTATGGAATCAAGCATAGGATAGCTACCCCCTATCACCCACAGGCTAATGGTCAAGCTGAGATAAGTAATAGGGAAATTAAATCAATTCTAGAAAAAGTAGTCCATCCATCTAGAAAGGATTGGTCTTTTAGGTTGGATGAGGCTCTTTGGGCTTATAGGACAGCCTATAAGACTCCTCTAGGTATGTCTCCCTATCGGTTAGTATATGGGAAAGCTTGTCATTTACCATTAGAGCTGGAGCATAAAACGTTTTGGGCTTTGAAAAAGTTAAATTTTGATTTGAGTAGTGCAGGAGCAATGCGAATGCTGCAGCTTAACGAATTGGAGGAATTTCGCCAATTTTCTTATGAGAATGCGAAAATTTATAAAGAAAAGACTAAGTTGTGGCATGACAAGAAAATTAGGCCTAAAGAATTTGTCAAAGGTCAAAAAGTTTTGCTTTATAATTCTATATTAAAATTGTTTCCTGGGAAACTAAAGTCCAAATGGTCAGGTCCGTTTGTGGTGATTGAGGTTTTCCCCCATGGAGCAGTGACTTTGCAAGATGAGAAGGATGGGAGAATGTTCAAAGTGAATGGACAGCGTGTCAAACATTATTGGGGAGAGGAGTTCCAGATGAAATATCCTTCCCTAAAGTTGGTTGATGATTGAGAGAGCAAGATTTTTACGGGAGCATTTCACAGAGCAAAATTTTGAGCTCCCAGAGTTTGTATTAATTCTATTTTTCGCTGATTTATTTTAATTTCGATTAGGTTAGATTTAATGTTGCATGGTTTGTTAGTATTTTTGTTCATTTTTGGTAGTTCAGATTTTGTCTATTTCATTTTTTTTAAGTTGATTTTATTTTATTTTCGGGTTATTTATTTAAATTATCTTTGGATTATCTTTTAATTAGTTAGATTAGATTTTATCTAGATTCTATTTTCAGTTATTTGAATTCTAATTTTAATTAATAAAGATTTTCTCTAATTTATTCGGCCTCGCTTGAAAAGAATTTGATTTGAGTTGAATTGGCTAATTCAAATTTGAATTTGAAAATTTTGATTTTGAAATTTGAATTCCGTATCTAAGATTCTTCAGGTAATCTTTTCTTCAGACGGATTGTTGCGGCAAGGTTAGGGCTGAAGCAAATCTATCGTCCAAATAGGAAGGGATTGGTTAAAAAATTAATTGTTTTTACCGTTTGAATTTTGAAATTTCCATGTGCAGGAAATTGAATGAGGAATTTTGATAAGGCCACGTGTCGAACAGTGATCATCCAAGGGTGTTGATGGTGGACATCACATGATTATTTACCATAGGCGGTTTGAATTCCAGATTTTACCGTTGGATGGTTGAATTCTATTGGTTGCATGCGATTTAGAAATGGTAATTTCAATTTAATGACAGCAAGATCTTTCTGTTAGGATTCTATTTTGCTCAAGCCTTATTTATTGGCAACTCACGGTACGTTTCTTTTACTTCATCCTTTTTGCTTCAATCTTTTTCTTTCTTTTTCGTTTTCATTCTCTGTAAATCCCTTGAGTCTTCAATGGCAAAAACAAGAGCGCGAAAAGAAAGGGAGAATGAGGAAGAAGAGGTGCCTGTTACCCCTGAAGTGCAGAAAGTTAAGACGAAGAAGAAAAGGACCCCGGAGGAGAAGGAAGCCAAGAGACGAAGATGACAACAGAGGGCTGAGGAACAAGAAAAGGCAACAGGGATTGTTGCTGCGGCAGTTGAAGAAGGAGACCCGCAAGAACCTGATGTACAGAACCAGAGGAGGGTGAGCAGAGAGTTGTGGATACGGAAGAAGAGGAGCGAATAGAAGAAGTTCAAGAGGAGCGGCCGGAAGTGCAAGAAGAAGTTCAAGAACAGCAGGTCGAGGATGTTCAAATGCAACAGGAAGAAGAGGTTCAGGTACCGGATAATGAGCCAATACAGGAAGCTTAAGTAGAGGTGATCATGCCGGAGGTGCCAAAGCGTCGCCGCGTTAAGAGAAAAGTAGGCCGCGCTAGGGTTGTCCGGAATGATACTCCATCGCCTCTGACCACGGATTCTGGAAGAGAGAATGCAGAGAGAGTAGAGCGTGAGAAGAAGGAAGCGGAGGAAAGAGTAAGAGAAGAGGCAGAGGAAAAGGCTGAGGAAGAGCGGTTGCTCAAGCGAAGGGCGGAAAAGGGCAAAAATGTTGCTGGAGCATCAGAAGAGCACGATGAAATAGAAGAGCAACAGTTACTGGATGATCGCTTCGTCAACAATTTTGCCAGAGCAAAATACGCTGAGCTTCTGAAAAGGGACTTCCTGTTTGAGAGGGGATTTAGTGGTGAACTTCCGCATTTTCTGAGGACTGGTATTGCGAATCATGGATGGGAACGATTCTGTTCAAAACCCGAATCTGTAAACGCGCAATTAGTGCGCGAATTCTATGCAAATATCGACCGAGAAGAAGGTTTCCTAGCAGTTGTTCTAGGTATTGAGGTCGACTGGAGTCCTAGGGCTATCAACGCATTGTATAACCTTCAGAACTTCCCCCATGCGGCATATAATGAGATGGCTGTCGCGCCATCTAATGAGCAGTTAAGTGATGCTGTGCGGGAGGTAGGTATTGAAGGGGCACAGTGGCAGCTATCCAAGACTCAGAAGAGGACATTCCAATCGGCTTATTTGAAAAGGGAAGCAAACATGTGGATGGGATTTATCAGACAAAGGATGCTTCCAACGACTCATGACTCGACAGTCTCTAGGGAACGAGTGCTTCTGGCTTTCGCTATTTTGAGGTCAATCAGTATTGATGTGGGAAAAATTATTGCTGATGAAATATTTGGTTGTTGGAAGAAGAAAGTGGGGAAACTATTCTTTCCGAACACAATCACCATGCTTTGTAGAGGAGCAGGGGTTCCGGAAGATGAAGGGGATGTGATTCTGTTTGACAAGGGAATCATTGACACGCCTAACTTGGCACGGCTCCAGCGTATGCAGGAGGTACGTTAGGGTGGGCTGGTCCACGACATCAACACGATTTTAGAACAACTCGCACTTTCGGCCAGCAGGCAAGAGTTTACTGAACGGCAAGCTTTGACTTTCTGGAGCTATGTTAAAAATCGTGATGCCAATCTAAAGAAGGCGCTGCAAGAGAATTTTTCGAAACCATATCCAGCCCTTCCAGCATTCCCAGAAGATTTATTCAACCCCTGGATTCAGCCCCCACCAATGGAAGGAGGAGAAGAGGAAGATGAAAATGAACCGGGCCAAGAGGACTGAAGGATGAAGTGGCCCTGAGCGAGCATGATTTTTGTTCTAACTTTTTGTTTGCTCGTGCATTTTCTACTTTCCTTTTCTGTTGATGTTCTGTTTGTTTCTTTTTAATATTTCTGCCTCTAAAAAATATATCTGCTGATGTAATTTCTGTTTCTATATTTTTAATGAAATTTCCAGATGTTTCTGTTCTGTAGCACTGAGTATTCTAACTTAACTAATTTCCTTCTGAATTTTTGAAGCTTGGACTGGCTAAGCTTAATTAGATCAAGGTATTCTGATCTCCAGAAACCTTTTACTTGAGCATTTTCTTCTAGCCTCGACTGTTGCTGCGGCAAAGAAGAATTCTGGAGGTAGTGTTGATTTATATGATCCACTTTAAGCTTAGTTCTAATCCCACGCTTAGGTTAAAAATTCAGATAGAAAAATTTAAGTTTGGGGGTGTCATTTAAAATTTTAATGATTCATTGGGGACAATGAATAATTCAAGTTTGGGGGACTTTTTGCTACTCCACTTATTTTGGTCGAGCATTCCTCTCCTTCATTAAATAATTTGTTAGGTTATTGAGTAACCGGGGACATTTGTGATACCCACAGTTTGTCTTCGCGTCAAAAGGTGACCTAGGAAATATAAAAAATAAATTATTTGCTGAAAAATTATTTGTTGAAAATTTTGCTGAGAAAATTCATGGAGCAAAAGTTTTGAAGGATGAATGATGGTCCAGCAGTTTTTCTGTCTCCCAGAACTTAGGTGAGCTTCATCATAAAATGTTGCCATTCTGAGGGGTAAGAGATGGAATAACTAAGGATTTTTGAGCTTTATAAAGAGTATTTAGCCTAATTGGTGATGAGTTTGAGGCATGGGTATACTGCACCATAAAGTGGGTCATCCCGTGCTTAAGAGCTTATGACTGTAGGGCTGCTTTAAGTCTGAGAAACAAAAATTTAAACCCCTTGAAAATGTGTTTTGATATGTCTGATAATAGAGCTAAGCTGTGGCAAGTTCTTAGAATTGAGTTAAAAGTGGTGATTATTTGTCCGTGCCGGAAGAATTATTTTGCTGCAGCAGAGCTTGGTTTTGCAGAGTGCTTAGGTAAAGGTTAAAGGTAGTATTGGATTGTCTGGTTTGATTAAGCTAATCTTTGTCTAAAGTTTTGAATTCTTAAGGGGAGGTTGGTTAGTATTGCTCGGGACGCGCAATAGTTCAAGTTTGGGGGTGTGATAACTGCCCAAAAGGTAGTTATTTAGGCCTCATTTCTATATTGATTTGTGTGTCTTGTGTGCTTAATAGGGTTGGTTTTAGATATATATTACATGTTTTTACCCATTTGGAAGAATGGAAGCTTTGGAAATCATTTTGTGCAGAATCTGTTGCTGGGCGACTTGAGGGAGCGGATTTTATGCTGGAGCAAACCCGGAGGCAAAACTCCCACGTCACAACTCGTTATCCAATTTAGTAAACCGACTTCTGTTGAGTTATTTTCGGGATAAAGGAGCAAGGAGAGCCCTACACGTGTCCAAGTTGACCTAATTCAAGCCTCCTACCACCTCTATAAAAGGAGATAGCCGCCCAAGTCAAATTCATTCCAACTTTCCTTGGAAGCCGAGTAGTATAGAGAGATTGGAGATTACCAAGAACACCATCATCCGCAAGCTGATTAAGGAGATTATTATTTTCTTTATTATCTTGTGTAAATGGACATGCCTACTCAGATTGTAATTCGTGTTCCCATGCTTATTATGAACTAAGTAGCTCTAGGCGTTGGTTAAGGAATATGTAGTTGCTGTGCTTAAACTCTAATAATATTTATTGATTATTGCATCTTGGTTAATTGTTGTGCTTGTTTCTATTTTATGCCCGCTTGGCCAGCCGGTGTGAATACCTCTCTCTAGTTTCAGGGATGATTTAGAGAGTGTGTGGCAATTAATCACACTACGATCATTGTGTATTGGTGAAAGCCAGTGACTGAGCTAGGGATAGCCAGTTGCCTAGTGCTTGATCGGTCGCACTTCATTGGGGTTGAAACACATTTCAAAAGATCCGGAGTTTCGGGAGGAATCCGCTAATAATACTGCGAGAGTTTGCATGATCAATAATATTGCTAGAGCATCTTTTAAAACAATTACTAAACTTAACCAGCGCCTACCTCTAATCTATCTGCCTATTTGTTTATTCTTTGTTCTGTCATTTATTTTGATTCAGCATTATTCTTATAAAACCAAATCATTTTTATTACCTTGAAACCATTAGAAAGTTACATAAAATAGGTAAAGTGGAAGCTAGTTCAGGACTCGGATTGATAATATTACTTGCTGCCGACTGTGTATACTTGCACAGGAATTCTAGAGTCTTTTATACCATATTTCTACTCACTCCAGGAGCCCAACATATGTCTTTATATATAGTTCGAGTATTCATATTATAGCCAAGGATCTTAGTTTATTGGATTTAGGTTAATCATTCACAATTTATATATTCAATAACATCTTTTACCGAATAACCTCAATAACGACTTTATTGGAAATAGAATATGTTTAATGATTTACAAACTACGAGTTTATAGGACATTAAACCCAACATATATGACCAAGTCTTAGATGTCAAAGATGAGTATTGTTACTTGTTGGAGAAATCCTTTGCCTTTTTCTTTGAGTTTCAGTAGTTTTAAATAAATTTGTGATTTAAAAGTGCTTTGTTTTCGGTTGGTCTTAATACATACAAGTTATTTTCTAATTTGGCTGAACAAATAAGTACACCATTCTCATAAATGAACGCTTCATTCATATTAAAAGTAACTGTATACGATTGTTCAATCAAACATGAAATAGAAATTAAATTCCTCTTAATCTTGGGAACAATTAACAAACTTTCTAAAAGTAAGAATCTATTTCTGAAAAATAACTTTGCAGCTCCCACTGCTTTAGCTGAAATTACTTCTCCAGTTCCGACCCTGAGCGTCATTTCACCAACGTTCAACTGTCGAAAGGAATTATTTTCCTGAAAAGAAGAGCAAACATGATTTGTTGCTCCTAAATCAAGTATCCAGGTAAACTCATCATGTTCTACTAGGCATGTTTCTAAAACTAGTAAATCAAATTTACCTTCCCTTTCCTTCTTTTCTCAGCAGATGTGGGAGTATTCCCCTTGTCTCCGTTTTCCTTATGAATCTTATTCATAGTAGAATTCTGATATGCAACTTTAGATTCAGAGGATGAACCCTTGGAATGAAAAACTATTGTCTCATCTTTCATCCGACCCTTCTTTTCCAGAAGGGATTGATAGAGTTGCAACTCATTTAAGAGACCAGTCAAGTTGTATATTATCTTGTTCACTATCACATTGCTGCGAAATTGTAGGAAACTCTTCGGAAGAGATTTCAAGATTAATGCAACCTGAGTTTGCTCATTTATGACCACCCCATATGTTTCTGCCATATCAAATTGGACCATCATTTCCAGGACGTGTTCCTGGACAGATGTGCCTTCTTTCATGTGACAGTTGTAAATTCGTTTGAGAGCATCATAGTGGAGTTTTCTGGATGGTTTTCCAAACATCTCCTGAAGAGAGCTCATAATCTCTCTCGTTGTAATCATGTTTTCATGTATCCTAGCCAAAACTTCAGATAAGCTGGCTAAGATATAGATGCGGGCCTTATCATTAGCCTTTGTCCAGCGGTCATAAGCATCCTTAATTGCTTGGGATGCATTACGAGCAGGGGCTGGAGGACAATCCTCCATTAAGACGAACCGCAGATCATCGACAACAAGAAACGAATTCAGGTTTGATTTCCACGTAGCGTAATTTTCGCCGGTTAATTTTTCACTTTTAAGCAGAGAGACTATTGAGGAAGACATTGTTGAAATTTAAACAAACAATGACCGTATTAGTTATCTTTGCCTTAACCCATCATACAAGCAAACAATTGCACACAATCCAATCAATTTAGCAAAACAAGCAACCACATAAGCCTAAAACTATTGATTTAGTTTTGCAACGATGTTTTAGAGGTTTAGAATATCAGCCACCGAAGGGTGATCAAGTACTCCTCCTCTGAAATGAGACATTTCTCAGCTAATTCTAATTCCAGAATAACTCATATTCCTATAGACATTAGTCATCGTTGTTCGGTCAAGGATTTGTTAACACTTTTAACTCATCCTGGTAAGTGTAACCCTCCCACTTTCAGATCTCAGAGGCACACACCAACAGGCTACCGAAGGGAAAGACAACTGTTGGTAATTAGCCTAAGAGTTCCTATCCTATTCAGGAGTTCACGATGTTCTGAATCCTATGATCAGGCCCTCCGAAGGGATGGTTGCGCCAGCAAAACGTGCAGGCGGATCATAGGACTCTCACGGTGCGAACTAGGGGCAGAGACTGAGGGATACGTTGACACGTGTCCCGCTCCCAATTACTTTAGACATTTTTCCCATTCACCTTGTTATTGATTCATGCAAACACTTTCCGAAGGGAGGCCGCTCCTAAGGCGACACGAAGCCAAGCATGAACCTCACGTTGTAAATATAGGGACGTACGAGAAAAACTTGATTTAAATCTCGTTTTGTAATTTTCCTCCCACTGAAAATGTCCTAAGGTTAATTTAGGGTTGTTTAACTTAGATAAAATTCGGCTAAGTCAATCTATCTAAGTCTGATCCTATTATAACAATTATGGAAAGGATTCAACCGCAATGTTTTAGGTGAATTAAACTTCTTTTAATAAACCCAACATTGCAAGTCAACATTACTATGGTTAATTCAACTCAAGGTTCGGGTCAGTTCCCAGGTAGGAGGTGTTCCATAAACCGTCATCTTAAGTACCCCTAACCTTAGACAGAACTTTACCAAGAGAGTTCCCTTATAACCACAGTAATGTAAGGTCTTTACTCAAAAGATCTAGGTGTATTAAACACTTTTAACAAACCTAGTGACATTGCATACTAACATTTAACTATGATTAATTCAACTCCAGTATTCCGGGCCAGTTCCCTAGTAGGAGGTGTTCTGTAAACTGTCAACTTAAATAACCCCAGCCTTAGACAGAACTTTTATCGGTGGAGTTCCCTTATAATCATAGCAATGTTTTTCCTACTTAGTCAATTAAAACTATTTTTAATTCTAAGTAAGAAATAATTCTAATCCTATTAGAAATTGATCTAGGTCTAATTAATTTTAAACAATTTAAAATTAATCCAATTTATCGTATGATCTTATGTTTGCATGCAATTCTTGATTATAGATTGACGGTTTCTAATCATTAATATTAAAGAACTATTTCAAATTTAATGATTAATCCTATAATCAAGAATCTAGGGTTTAATTCATTCAACAGTGTCATTGAAATTAAATAATTAAACCATACTAATTGCATCGCATGAATAATATAACAATTATATTAATAACTATGGATGTTTCATGCTTCATGCAATATTGATTTTCTTTTAATATAACAATTATAAGTCAATCAAGAAAATCAATCAAGCATGCTGCATTCATTATATTAAACATAACTATTTATATTTAATCTAAGTAATGACATGCTTCATGCTTTATTATTTTCATATAATTAATATACACTTATATTAAATATTATGAAAACAATTCCATGCATTTAAAACATACATTATAACAATTTATAATATATAAATAAATGCATGAGCATGTTTATAACCTAAGCTGGGATTAATAATTCTATATGACATCCATAAAGCATATAAATAGCAATTGAACCGGTTAATTTTGGCCCCTAGGATAAAATAAAGCATTAAATTACATTAATTTTAGCTAAATTCTATCCTAAAACCTTCTGCAGCTCCAAAAAATGGTCTAGACACAGCACGAACCGCCCCAAACAACCTCGAACCGGCCTCCAAAATCACGAAAAAAGCCAAAAACTAGCTGAACCAGACCAAATAGGTCCCAGCCCAGCCGAACCGGGCCAATCCACGAACCGAACCTCCCAAAACTGCTTGAACCGCGCCTTCTTGAAACCTTAGTTCGCGCCGCATCGTGACAGCGTCAAGACGCTATCAACACAGAGCCCCGACGCTGTGCCTTGAACTGGTCTTCCTCGTCTGCGAATCGGGACAGCGTCGAGACGCTTTGTGAACAACGTCCAGATGTTGTTACGTCTGGAACGATTTTCTAATCAAAACAGCAGCTTGTTCTCGGTTTTCTTCTTCGATTTCAGCCGCGGTTTGTTCAATTTTTATCATAAAAGCTTAATCTAGACCCGGACTTACATAGGACTCGATTTTAAATAAAATACCCGAAACACCGGGCCCTTACATGATCAACATCACATAATTATAAAATCTATGGCCATAAAATTAACCCAAACAGTTCAATGCAAACCGAACATACATTATGCATAAATCCCACCTATTAGAGCCTATCGCAAATTTTAATATCAATTAATAGGGACAGCAATGGCTCTGATGCCGTTTGAAGGGGATGAAAGCCCCGGCGCAGCGGAAGCGCATCGAAAGGATCTTGCGCCGTATATTAATTAACATTAAAATACCGTTATGAAAAGGCAAAATAAAACTTTAAACACACTTTAAAGCCGCTGAAAACGCTATAAACATGCTGAAAAAGGTTTGAAAATAAAACTATTTTTATTCTCATGCTTTTCTAAGGAAAAAGGGAAAGAACCGTTACAAACCTTCGTTGTAGACTTGATCGTTCTTGGCCAACGATGCTCCAACGAACGAAAACGCAATGACTCTTTCTTGATTTATTCGCTGGATATTTTTCTTCAAAGACACAATAACCACAGAGGTTACACCGGTATGTCTCTAAGTCTAGGAGGCAAAAGACTTGTGGGAGTCTTACTCTAAGAGGGAGGCTAGAGAGAATTCTAGGGTCTTGTCTTATGAGTCTAGGAGCAAGAGGGCTACTAAACCAATTAGGTCTAGTGTTCTATTTATAGAAGAGTGGCCATGAATAAAATATTCAATTAAATCAATCTTTTCCAAAATCGAATCAATCTTATTCCTTATTTAATCAATCCAAGATCAATCAATTCCATAATTGATTAATCTTTTCCACAAATGACTAATTACTTCCATAAGTGATTAGATCATTTCCATAAATGATTAATCACTTCCTTAAGTGATTAATTATTTCCATAATTGATTAATTCCCGATTAATTAATTCTTTAATTAATTAACCACCAATTAAATATCACATATTTACTTTCCGGCCTTGAATTAATTAATTGCCCAAATAGATTTTAGGCCTTAAATTAATTAATTCATATTTGAACTCTTTCAAACTTCCATAAATTTAATTTGACTCAAATTTATATTAATATTTGAATTTCTTCAAATATTAATTTCTCTCATAATAATACATCAATATATATTATATTGTTTCCCTTAGGAAATTGAACACTTTTAATTTACATTTATTACTTAGTTGCCTCAAATTACTTTATGAGCTACCAGTGGGACCTAATGGACCTACAGATCAGAAGCTCCAATGATGTGAGATTAATTGGTCAAACTCATTAACCAAATTAATCAATATTCATTAACTGTGTGTACATTCCACTATAGACTCACAGTTGCACTCTTCTCACTACAGACATATTTTCTGTGTCCACGGATATAGACCAAGAACGACTAGTTAGTCCTTCACGAGTGTCCGTAAAACTAGCTGGGTCAAATTACCGTTTAACCCCTGGGTTATGTCTATTTCCTTAAGTACCAGTTCTCCTCTAATGAACAACCTGATTGTGGTCCAACCATCAAACAGAAAACCCTCTCGTGCCATTGAGAGGGTAGGGCCCTTTGCTCAAGACTCGAAGCCACCACTTAAGGGAACACTCGTCTACTTCCCTAAAGTCGGGAAGAAGTGAATTCCTTCTTGTATGATTATGTTCCCAGCTCCCCACTAGGTCTTGTCCCCAAAATGGTAGGCTTATTGAGTCGGCGTATTGGCCACTCTCATCCTTAAAAATCAAAGGACAATCCCTCATGAGCAGGAGTCCATAATCAACTCAGGATTAAGACCAAGTTGTCTAGGTCGTCCTAGTGAAATAGAAAACCAACTAGTTTAACGGTGTTATAACCAGTGGTTACTATTTCGCAGTCCAGTTTTATGCAAACTCATTGCATAGGATACCCCCACTCGGATGTCTCCTACACGAACGCGTTGGATCATAGCGTTTGTATCAAATACAAAGTGGGCCGTATCCGTAGTGTCACCAGGATAAGGCACCCAGTCTTATCCCTATACTATAGACCCTTTAGGCTGTTTCGTGAACGGTGATCCCCATATGTCGCTACATATAGTTCAAGACTCATATTACAGCCTAGATGTCTAGTTTATTGGATTAGGGTTATTTTAGGCAAAGACAAATATAAAATAGCTAATAACATTTAATGGAAAAATATATCAATATTATTTCATTAATATTCAGTCAACGATTACATTCACTATCTACGAGTTTTAGGGCATAAAACCCAAAAAGGTTAATGTTTAAAACGTTCAAATTCGGAATAGGATACAAAAGTTGGTTATATACGATATTTAACGACATATTGGTTTAATTTGGAATTAAACTTAAAATGAGAGTTGGTTGTATTTAAATATGATTTAAATATTAAACACGTGAATAGAGATTCATGTTCGAGAAATTTCGTTTGGAGAAAAGTTGGTATTGAGCAAATAATATTAATTTAATATAAGATATTAAATGAATTAATTTTATTATTATTTTAGTTAAATAAGATTTTATTTAAATTAAAATAAAACAAAAATTAAAATTAGAAAGTGGGAATTTTCAGATTAATTAAATTAAAAAACAAAAATTAGAATTTTTGAATTTTGGAAATTAAAAAATGCCTATTTTTTGGAGGTGGTGGATTTTGACTAAGCCATGGGCTCAAGCCCTTCTTAAGACACTTAATTAAGCACCAAATTGGTGTCAATCTTGGTTGAATCCTTTTTGCATGTTTTCATCTATACATACATGCTAGAAAGGTGAAGAAATTAACGTTCATATGTACTGAAATGCTGCTAAAATTCTCCCAAACTCTCACAACACTCAAACCCATTGTTCAACTTTGAACTTCAAGCTTTCCTTTCCAATTCCTATCAATTAAGGATCCCACAATCTGTTCCAAGGCCTGAGGATAGTAGAGAAGATCCAAGTGTTTGTCCAAGATCCATTGGTGTGAAGATTAAAGCCTCGGATTACACGAATTGGGAGCTACAAGAGGTAGGTGCATCTTTGCTCTGTTTTTCCTCATATGAACAACGTGTGTTCTTGGATCAAATTGATGAAATTGTGTGCCAAAGATCCAGAACTGCTTCCACATGTTTGGTATTAACTCCTTCAATTGGTATCAGAGCATGGTTTGGGCACCCAATTTGCATTAATTTGATCATAGTGTGTAGAATTTACATGTTGATTTTTTCTGGCTGCTGAAATGGATATATTACGGTTTTGGCAATTTATTTCTCTTTAATTTGTTAATCAATTTCCAATATTATTTGTAATAATTTAGTTATTGATTGCTCAAAATTGCCAAAACCGATCCATTTTAGTGTGATTTAATTAATTATGCATGGATGGATGTATGTTTTAATTAAATAGCCTATAATATGCATAAAACATGTCATATAGATTTAAAATCCCACCATAGGAAGCATGATACATGCATTAAGTATGTTATAATTAGTTATAATATTAAGTTGCATGCATGTTTAGGTTTCATGTTAGATGCATGTTGAATGAATTAATTATCTTATCATTCGATTATATAAACGTTATATTAACTAAACGAAAACGAAAAAAGCATGCTGCATGAAACTTCCTTAGCTCGATTTAAAGCATTTCGATCAAATAAAAGCATGTTATATGTTAATGTTGTTTTAATCGTTATATAACCGACATAGATATTTAAAATCTATAACTAATATAAAAGCATGCTCTCTTAGGGTTAAAATGAACTCAAAGATCAATCAATGCAAAATTAGTTTTAGGTCGATAACTTGTAAAGCTAAGGTTACAAAACAACTCACCCGGTTAGATGTTGTCTAAGGCTAGAGGTATTTAAGTTGACAGTTTACGGAACACCTCCTACCTGGGCATCGAGCCGGTACTTGAGTTAGGTTAACTTGGTTTTATGAGCATGTGTGAGCGATGTGAGGTTATAATATGAATTTATCACTTAGACATTGTAGGTTAAGTCCTTTTTTCGGACTTATCACCTAGACTTAGGTAAAGTTTATTAGCCGAGTTCTATCTAAGTCAAAATTTAAACCCTAAAACATAAAAACGAGATATTTTAAATCGAGTTTTTACTCTCACGACCCCCTATGTTCACATCATGAGATACATGCTCGGCTTCGTGTCGCCCTGGGAACGGCCTCCCTTCGGAGAGCATTAAGCATAGATCAATACCAAGGTGGATGGGGAAAGTGTTCATAGTAAGTGGGAGAAGGACGCGTGACAACGTATCCTATGGTCTCCACCCCTCGGTTGCACTGTGAGATTCTTATGATCTGCCTGCGTGTCGTCCTGGTAGTGACCACCTCTTCAGAGGGCTTGATCATAGGATTCAGAACACCGCAAACTCCAGAAATGGATAGGGTCACTTAGGTTAATTACCAATAGTTGTCTTTCCTAACGGTAGCCTGTTGGTGCGTACCTCTGGGATCTAGTTGTCAGGGTAATTGCAGGCGCAACTAGAGGATGATATCTGGACCATGTCTATGTGGGCAACATAGATAGTGTTCTTCCGTCGTTTGCAGTGCCTGAGTAAGTTGCAGACGCAAAAGGTGGGCAATCTAATGCTACTGGTTGATACTATTTGAATTTCCCCGCTTATTTCATGTCTTTACCGTTTTCATTTACTTGATTTTCTCTATTTTTTTCTCCAATTAAAGGCCCATTCAAAAAATATTTCTTTGGTTACTATCTTCGTGGTTGCAAATTTAGAGGAGGTTCTTGTGTTGCAGAATCTTGTGTTTTTCGACTAGTCACTGATAGCGAGCATAGCTAGCTAGTTTTCCCTAATTAATTTAGCTAGTCTTTTATAATTTATTGGCCAAAATTATGCATTTATGTGTTGTATTTGTAGGAAATATAGTTTTGAGCCAATTGGATGTTCGGGATGCGAAAAGAAGCTGAAGAATGAAAAAAGAATCAAAGTTGGAAGATTGAAGATAGGTGCATCCGCAGACCAACGTCGAGACGCTGCTCTTTGGGCGTTTCGACGTTGAAATTCTATATTTGGAGTTTTCATTCTTAAAAAAAAATATATATATATATTCATAGCGTCGCGACGCTCTCGGCGAATTTTCCAAATCCGCAGTATCGCGACAGCGTCGCGACGCTGTCTATAGCGTCTCGACGCTGTCGGCAGATTTTCTATAAATTCATCATTTTGTGCTACGGATTGGGGGAGTCCAATTGGTTAGATTTTAGCCCTAATTTCGACTAGAGACCTTTGGCTAAGGAGTGGGAATCAAGCGAGAGGACGTGGAGATCGTGACGGGGACGTGCCAGTTTCGACGGATTTGAGTTTTCCTTTCTCTTTCCCTTAACTCTTGTAGTTTTTATGGCTTTTCTTACAATTAGTGTTTGTGGTTTAAAGACTATGAATTTCTAGTTGTTTGTCTTAGGGATTGATGTAGTTGTTTTAATTGTTGGATTGATTTTTGGTATGAATGTGCTTTTATTTTATGCATGCAATTTTGTGTAATGCTTTCAATTACTTGATCACTAATTGAATGATTTAAGTATTGAATCTAACTCGGGAGAGAGGATTTGGCCTAAGACTTGCCTTGTTTAATTGCATGACTAGAGTAGAAATTCTAAGTTTGTGACGGGATTTGGAATATCTCTAGAAGTATAACAAGGATTAAACCGAATAATGCCTTGCATGTTAATGAACTTAGATAGGGATATCAAGTTAGTTATATGCATGAGAATCAATTATACTCGGGAGAGGTAATCGTGATAAAAGTTCCCTTGGCTTGTAGAATAATTGCACAATCAATTCATTCCTATTAATCAATCCTCAATCTTAAATAATGAAATCAATTCTCTAAGAGTCTTTCCCTTTGAGTCTCCACCTTTATTTTATGCTTTTTGTCTTTAGATTTATCTTTATCTTTAAGTTTTGCTCCCTAAATAAAATTGGACAAGATTATTCACGGTACTTAATTTGCTAGAAAACCAATCCAGAGGACGACACTCGTTTTACACGAAAACACTATATTATTACTTGACCCGTACACTTGCGGTAAGCAATTTGCGCATCAAGTTTTTGGCGCCGTTGTCGGGGATTGGCATATTTAGTTAAATTAATATTGTGGAAAAATTGTTCGGTCTTAATTTAGGGTGTATTTTTATTTTTATTTTTTTTAGGTAGATTGCATTCTTTTTTTTTTTCTTTTTTTTTTTTTTATTTCCATAGTTGTAATTCTCCTTTTTAGTTCTTTCCTTTTGTGATTGATTTTTTCCTTATTTGTTTTTGTTTTCCTTTTTTCCTTTTCTTTCCTTTTTTGTTTGAGTCTTAGTCCTTTGTTCTTGTTGGGTTATTATTTGATTGGAAGCCTAATTATCATTGTTGCTTTGATTGATTTGAATGACTTTTTATTCAACACCATATTCCAATTTTTCATCTTCAAGTTTTACCCCTTTAAAAGAAAATTCTTCCTTAGAAAGCATAGTTCAAAATTATATTGAGGAGTCTAGAGCGAGGAGTCTAAAATTTTATGAAATTATAAGAGGACTTCAAACCCCAAAGGAAGTTAGTGAGGTGGGATCCACTTCCATAGGATGTCTAGTGAGTCATGTGGCCGGTGACTCATTGGCACCCATTCATGAGCTTAATTCTTTCGATCTTGCTAAGGATGAGCAGTTAGGGGTGAGTTGCATTAATAGTGGGGAAGAATTGGAGAGTTGTAGCACCTATCAAGAACATGTTTGTGAGGAAGAAAAAGAAAATGAGCTTGCAGTGACAGAGGAAGTTCAAGAGGTAGAGTTTGAGGTTGAAAAGCCTTCGTCTGATTTATCTTCTCCATCCTTTGTAGATTTTGATTGTTCTTTTTTCTATTCTCATGAGTCAGTTTTAGAGTCCGAGTCTCTTTATTTTGATCTTTCTCCTTTTATGTTTATTTAATACAAAAATACTAAAAATAATTCTGTTTCAGGGGCCCATGAGAAACTAGTAAGCTTGCTAGCGATAGTGAGTTTTATTGATTCAAGAAAGAAGGGTCCAAAGAAATACGAGAATTTTTATGTGCCTTGACAGACTGCACGAGCGTCGAGCTAATGACGTTAAACAAGCGCTTATGGGAGGCAACCCAAGTAAGTTCAGTTGTGTTTTTCTTTGCATTTTTTATTTATTGTTTGTTTTTGTTTTGTAGGTCTTGGTTCCAGTTTCCTCTTTGCTTGCAAGCTTTCATGAAAAGGTCATCATTCCAGGGTAGTATTGTTCACCCCTTCCATTCTTTATTTGTTCTCATGCTTGATTATGCCTTATTTTCGTTATACATTGAGGACAATGCATGCTTTAAGTTTCGGGGTGGAATAGCATGTTTGTGGAGCCCTTGAGCATCTGAGTTCGGGCTATAATTTTGAGCTTTCTTTGAATTGAGCATATGGTTGTTTTCTGGATGATATTTTTGCATGACTATGATTTCCTAGGATAGGGTTTCTTGTCAATTTTCAAGCTTTCGATGAGTTGTAAGCATGAGTGCCCAAAAAGGGAGATTTTTTAAACTTTTTCTAGGAGATGTCTTGCATGAGTAGAGTATTTGTCTTGGCTAGATTTGGATTTGAATGCTTAGGAGCGAATTATTAGGTTCATATGCTTGTTGTCACCTCGATAGGTGTAGGGAAGAGCTAAAGAGTTAATTTTTTTGCAAATTAGCATGTTTGATCTTGCTTAGGAGGAAAGAAAAAGAATATATGCTTATCATGCTCATAAAGAAAAATCATTCTTGTTGTTACAATTTGAAAGAAAAAAAAAAGAAAGTCATGACTTATGCGCGCAATGCAATGCTTAATAAAGTTTTGGCAAAAAGAGCTACCCCTGTTGTGATCAGTTAGGCCAACCAAAGGGTAAAACTCGGGTTAAGGGTCCCTACAATAGGTGTGTGAAAGCTAGTGCCACATAAAAATGCATGTTGTAATTTTCAAGTATAAGCACCTAAGTATGGAGGAAAACAAACTAATTTGTTCCATTGACTCGTTAGTGAATCCTTAGTGCCAGTGTAGAGGGAAGATGAGTTGAGAGTTTAGTAATCCAATCCCGGGCTAGTAGAGTCTGATCTCGTTAAGTTAGATCTCGCTTGTGCAAGTTAATTTTGGAAAACTTTTGATTTGTCTCCCTCATTGGTCCTTATGTGCATGTCTCTTGATTGCTTGATTATTGACTTTTGAGCCTTGAGGATTGAGTCATGTTTGTTGCATCCATTCTTCTATTGTATGCTTGATTTTTAGTTTGCTCGAGGACTAGCAAAAGCTTAAGTTTGGGGGTGTTTGATAGCGAGCATAGCTAGCTAGTTTTCCCTAATTAATTTAGCTAGTCTTTTATAATTTATTGGCCAAAATTATGCATTTATGTGTTGTATTTGTAGGAAATATAGTTTTGAGCCAATTGGATGTTCGGGATACGAAAAGAAGCTGAAGAATGAAAAAGGAATCAAAGTTGGAAGATTGAAGATAGGCCCATCCGCAGACCAGCGTCGAGACGCTGCTCCTTGGGCGTTTTGACGCTGACATTCTATATTTGGAGTTTTCATTCTTAAAAAAAAAAAAAAAAAAAAAAAAAAAAAAAAAAAAAAATTCATAGCGTCGCGACGCTCTCGGCGAATTTTCCAAATCTGCAGTATCGCGACAGCGTCGCGACGTTGTCTATAGCGTCTCGACACTGTCGGCAGATTTTCTATAAATTCATCTTTTTGTGCTACGGATTGGGGGAGTCCAATTGGTTAGATTTTAGCCCTAATTTGGACTAGAGACCTTTGGTGGGAGCTGAAGCAAGGGCAAGGAGCGGGAATCAAGCGAGAGGACGTGGTGATCGTGACGGGGACGTGCCGGTTTCGACGGATTCGAGTTTTCCTTTCTCTTTCCCTTAACTCTTGTAGTTTTTATGGCTTTTCTTACAATTAGTGTTTGTGGTTAAAAGACTATGAATTTCTAGTTGTTTGTCTTAGGGATTGATGTAGTTGTTTTAGTTGTTGGATTAATTTTTGGTATGAATGTGCTTTTATTTTATGCATGCAATTTTGTGTAATGCTTTCAATTACTTGATCACTAATTGAATGATTAAGTGTTGAATCTAACTCGGGAGAGAGGATTTGGCCTAAGACTTGCCTTGTTTAATTGCATGACTAGAGTAGAAATTCTAAGTTTGTGACGGGATTTGGAATATCTCTAGAAGTATACCAAGGATTAAACCGAATAATGCCTTGCATGTTAATGAACTTAGATAGGGATATCAAGTTAGTTATATGCATGAGAATCAATTATACTCTAGAGAGGTAATCGTGATAAAAGTTTCCTTGGCTTGTAGAATAATTGCACGATCAATTCATTCCTATTAATCAATCCTCAATCTTAAATAATGAAATCAATTCCCTAAGAGTCTTTCCCTTTGAGTCTCCACCTTTATTTTATGCTTTTTGTCTTTAGATTTATCTTTATCTTTAAGTTTTGCTCCCTAAATAAAATTGGACAAGATTATTCACGGTACTTAATTTGCTAGAAAACCAATCCAGAGGACGACACTCGTTTTACACGAAAACACTATATTATTACTTGACCCGTACACTTGCGGTAAGCAATTTGCACATCAAGTGTTTCTCAATTTAGCTCTAATACACATTTCCTACAAATACAACACAAAAATGCATAAATTTGACCAATTAAATATAAAAGACTAGCTAAATTAATTAGGGAAAAATAGCTAGCTATGCTCACTATCAAACTCCCCCAAACTTAAGCTTTTGCTAGTCCTCGAGCAAACTAAAAATCAAGCATACAGTTGAAGAATGGATGCAACAAACATGACTCAATCCTCAAGGCTCAAAAGTCAATAGACAAGCAATCAAGAGACATGCGCATAAGGCCAAACGAGGGAGACAAATCAAAAGTTTTCCAAAATTAACTTGCACAATCGAGATCTAACTTAGCTAGATTAGACTCTAATAGCCTGGGATTGGATTACTAAATTCTCAACTCAACTACCCTCTACACTGGCGCTAAGGATTTACTAACGAGTCAATGGAACAAATTAGTTTGTTTTCATCCATACTTAGGTGCTTCAAATTGAAAATTAAATCAAGCATTTATATGTGGCACTAGCTTTCACACACCTATTGCAGGGACCCATAACTCAAGTTTTACTCTTGGTTGGCCTAACTGTTCACAACAGGGGTAGCTCTTTTTGCCTAAAACATTATTGTTCATTGCAAATTGTGCACAAGCCATGGCATAATTTTCTTTCAATAGTAAAGACAAGAATGATTTTCTTTTATTATCATGATAAGCATATGTTCTCTTCTTTCCTCATAGGCAAGATTAAACATGCTAATTTGCAAAAAATTCTCTTTAGCTCTTCCCTACACCTATCGAGGTGACAACAAGCATATGAACCTAATAATTCGCTCCTAAGCATTCAAGTCATATTCTTACCAAGGAAAACACTCTACTCATGCAAGACATCTCCTAGAAAAAGTTTAAAAAGTCTCCCTTTTTGGGCACTCATGCTTACAACTCATCAAAAGCTTGAAAATTGACAAGAAAGCCTATCCTAGGAAATCATAGTCATGCAAAGATAGCATCCACAAAACAACCATATGCTCAATTCAAAGAAAGCTCAAAACTTTAGCCCGAACTCAGATGCTCAAGGGCTCCACAGACATGACATTCCACCCCCAAACTTCAAACATGCATTGTCCTCAATGTATAAAGAAAATAAGGCATAATCAAGCATGAGAACAATAAAAGAATGGAAGGAGTGAACAATACTGCCCTGGAATGACGATGACCTTCTCGTGGAAGCTTGCAAGCAAAGAAGAAATTGGAACCAAGACATACAAAACAAAAACAAAAACAAATCAAAAGTAAAAAGAAAAATTCAACTGAACTTACTTGGGTTGCCTCTCATAAGCGCTTGTTTAACGTCATTAGCTTGACGTGTTGACCGAATAGGCATCAAGGTGGTCTAATGTCTGGCGTTCCATCAATGGTGCTCTTCCTAGCACCTTTCCTATATCCCACCAACATGGTATCTGATGTGTTCTGAGCGTCCTCAAAAGCTTTTAGGATCTCCTTCTCCTGTTGGACTATAATGATCAGTTCCCTGTGCTCAATATCAATTATAACCCTCCCTGTAGTAAGGAATGGTCTCCTTAATATGATAGGCATGGCAAGATTCTCTTTAATGTCCAAAACAAAGAAATCAACAGGAAGGAAAAATCTACCTACTTTAATTAGCACGTTCTCAACAATCCCATATGGACTAACCACAGACTGGTCAGCCAACTGGAGCCTAACAGTAGTAGATTTTATTTCTCCTATATTTAGCTTTTTGCACAATGATAAATTAATTATATTTATGCTAGCCCCTGGATCACATAATGCTCGACAAGAATAAGTACCAAAATTACAAGAAATAGTAAAACTCCCTGGATCAGTCAATTTCTCTGGTACTTTCTGCTGGACAATAGCACTGCATGTCGATGCAAGGTATACTGTCTCCATCTGCTTCTCCTTTTTCTTCTTGATGAGCCATTCCTTCATGAACTTCCTGTAGTGAGGCATCTGCTCCAGTGCATCTGCAAAAGGAATATTAACATTCAAACCCATAAAAGCATCAAGAAAATTTTCAAACCGAGCCTTAGAATTCTTCTTTTTCCTTTTCTTTAACTTGGGAACTAAAACAGTAGGAGAAGGGATAGAGGGCTCGAGATTAAGCTTTTCAGCTTCATTTGAGGTGGTGCCCTCTTCAGCTTCTTCAGTAAGTTCCTCTCGTTCAGTGGTCTCTTGCTCCTCAGCTACTTGAGTTTCCTTCTCATGATGCACAACGATGGCCTTGCAGTACTCTAAGTGAGATTTCTCCTGTTCAGTTGGGGCCTTACCTTTATTCATGGTGTTGACAACATTAACCAGTTGTTTCAGCTGAGTCTCAATGTTCTTAATTGCTGCAGAATGACCATTTACAGTGGTGTTTATGGCAATCACGGCCTCCTCCAGCTTGTTCATCCTATTACTAGATTCTGCAATAAAAGCTCCAACAAGATCCTCTAAAGGTTGTTTATTTTCTTGCTTAGGAGGGGTGAATCTAGGGGGATTTAACACGTTTTTATTATTAGCATAGGAAAAATTCTCATGATTTCTATTACTAGGGTGATAATGTGTAGGTGTGGAATTATTATTATATCCCCTAGAATTAAAATTGGAAACAAACTGAACCTGCTCTAAATTCTTCTCCTGAGACTGATATGCGAGGGCAGCTGCAGACTCGATCGATTGAGCACTCCCTGTATTTGAAAATTTCAGAAAAGCATTAGCAAGGGAAGACATTTGGGCCTGAAGTGCACTTACGTTGTCAATCTCGAATACTCCAGCAACAATCTTTTTTCGGTGCAGACCGCTCAGATGGCCATTGATAGCTGTTGGTGGCCATATCCTCTAATAGTGTGCGCGTGTTCTCCACGGTCTTGGACAACAGAGTCCCACCTACAGCTGCATCAACGATGGTTTTAGTGCTTGGATTAAGACCGTTATAAAAGAGTTGGATTTGTAACCAGTAAGGATAACCATGTTGAGGGCACTTCCTCAACAACTCTTTATAACGCTCCCAAGCCTCGAACAGCTGCTCATCAAACTGCTGCTGGAACTTCCCAATTTCGGTCCTCAGCTTGACCGTCTTAGTAGGGAGAAAGAATTTCTTTAAGAACGTCTGAACCAAAGCATCCCAGGTGGTAATGCTCCTGATAAGGGTCAAAAATATACCTATTTTACCCTTATATTTAGCTCATTTCTTGGTCAAATATTGAGTGTTTAGGTCAATTTTACTATTTCCGAGCTAAAAATATGTTAATTTGATAAGTTAGGGTGTTGAGAGTCACTTTTGTTGAATTATGCTTATTTGTGCTTAAAAAGACTTGATTTGAGGCAAATTTAACTTAGTTTGCTGTGGTGTAGAAAAACAGAGGAAAAGCTGGAATTCCCCAGAAATAGGGATGCCCGAGGTCCTTCTTAGATGACCAAATTCTAACCCGAGAGCGAGTTAGACATCAAACCTTGTGGTTTGTAGAGAGTTTCACCCATTCTAACCTTGTAAAAGTGAGAGAGTGGAGTGTCTTAGCGAACTCTGGAAGGATTGTGTAAACACAAAACCCATAATATTTACCTATCTCCTTTATTTCCAGCTTGTGATTACTTTTCATTATTCTGTATTCTTTACATTATTATTTCAATGAAAATGTGTTCATTTGCTTTTTATCCCATCACGAGTAGCTAAATCCCGTTGAGGGGTTCAATGTGGTGAATTTCCTTAGGGTTTAATGGCTTGAAAGTGTTTTATTTGCTTAAGTTATGTGTAATAATGCATGTTATTCTTTATTGATTATCACTCTAATCTTGCTGAGTTTAATTTGATCACTTAGACTTTGCATGCTATGTGAGTTTGATCTCGAAAGCAACAAACCATATCGGTTCTCATAAAGGTGATATAGGAGAAAAAGCTCGAAAGAGATTGTTCGGCGGTATAGGGCAAGCTGCCTAAGGCACCCTATATCGACTATAGGTTATAGGTTGCATTCGTGAATTATCTATGTCGGAGTCGAGTCCCATAAATGGGCATAACGGTACTCGCTTAGCCTTCTAACAGTTTTTGGAAAAAAAGGCCAAATGGAAGTTAAATCTGACCCAATGCATTAAATACACTTAAGTTAGATATTGCATAAGTATGGTTGTTACCTTAGGGATGAATCCATGTTGGATACCTCGTTTTATCTTATTGTTATTCTTTATTATTTTATTGCTTGTTTTATTTACCTTTTCAAAAACCCTATCAATCAACTTAGGTTACCTTTTTCAAAAGCAATTATTTGAGCAGTTTCTTCATCCAATCCGAATTTTCAGTTTAGTCCTCGTGGGATCGATACCCTTGGAATACTTTATGAGGTTTTTTATTACTACGTGCGACAGTGTATACTTGCACTTAAGTGTTGGCTGAATATTTCTTTCTTATTATTATCCATTTTACCTCACATTCCATCCATTCAGTTCACACACGCACCAAGTTTTTGGCAAAGCTGGAATTCCCCAGAAATGCGACCGCATTTCTGGGAAGGCAAAAATGGAATGCGACCGCATTTCTGGAAAAACAGAGGCCGTTTCGAGTCGCACGCGGGTCGTTGTTGACGAGTCTTCTTCGGACCTAACAGGTTGTTTTGACCTCGAAATTGACTGGGCAACCTTCCAGCACCTATTTCGCAGCTCCTCAACCAATTTCTACACTATATAAGCTCGAGATTCGAAGTCAAATTCAAGCAGAACTCACTTGGAAGTAAAGGGTGGTGACAGAACCCTAGCTCGACGCCAATGAGTAGGGATGCCCGAGGTCCTTCTTAGATGACCAAATTATAACCCGAGAGATAGTTAGACATCAAACCTTGTGGTTTGTAGAGAGTTTCACCCATTCCAACCTTGTAAAAGTGAGAGAGTGGAGTGTCTTAGCGAACTCTAGAAGGATTGTGTAAACAAAAAACCCATAATATTTACCTATCTCCATTATTTCCAGCTTGTGATTACTTTTCATTATTCTGTATTCTTTACATTATTATTTCAATGAAAATGTGTTCATTTGCTTTTTATCCCATCACGAGTAGCTAAATCCCGTTGAGGGGTTCAATGTGGTGAATTCCCTTAGGGTTTAATGGCTTGAAAGTGTTTTACTTGCTTAAGTTGTGTGTAATAATGCATGTCATTCTTTATTGATTATCACTCTAATCTTGCTGAGTTTAATTTGATCACTTAGACTTTGCATGCTATGTGAGTTTGATCTCGAAAGCAACAAACGATATCGGTTCTCATAAAGGTGATATAGGAGAAAAAGCTCGAAAGAGATTGTTCGGCGGTATAGGGCAAGCTGCCTAAGGCACCCTATATCGACTATAGGGTTATAGGTTGCATTCGTGAATTATCTATGTCGGAGTCGAGTCCCATAAATGGGCATAACGGTACTCGCTTAGCCTTCTAACAGTTTTTGGAAAAAAAGGCCAAATGGAAGTTAAATCTGACCCAATGCATTAAATACACTTAAGTTAGATATTGCATATGTATGGTTGTTACCTTAGGGATGAATCCATGTTGGATACCTCATTTTATCAAATTCGCGGTATCGCGACAGCGTCGCGACGCTGTCCATAGCGTCTCGACGCTGTCGGCAGATTTTGTATAAATTCATCCTTTTGTGCTACGGATTGGGGGGGTCCAATTGGTGAGATTTTAGTCCTTATTTCGACTAGAGGCCTTTTGTGGGAGCGAAAGGCAAGGCCAAGGAGCGGGAATCAAGCGAGAAGACGTGGAGATCGTGACGGGGACGTGCGGTGTCGGCGGATTCGAGTTTTCCTTTCTCTTTCCCTTAACTCTTGTAGTTTTTATGGTTTTTCTTGCAATTAGTGTTTGTGGTTTAAAGACTATGAATTGCTAGTTGTTTTTCTTAGGGATTGATGTAATTGTTTTAGTTGTTGGATTGATTTTTAGGTATGAATGTGTTTTTATTTTACTCATGCAATTTTGTTTAATGCTTTCAATTACTTGATCACTAATTGAATGATTTGAGTGTTGAATCTAACTCGGGAGGGAGGATTTGGCCTAAGACTTACTTTGTTTAATTGCATGACTAGAGTAGAAATTCTAAGTTTGTGACGGGATTTGGAATATCTTTAGAAGCGTAACAAGGACCGAACCGAATAATGCCTTGCATGTTAATGAACTTAGATAGGGATATCAAGTTAGTTTATATGCATGAGAATCAATTATACTCGGGAGAGGTAATCGTGATAAAAGTTTCCTTGGCTTGTAGAATAATTGCACGGTCAATTCATTCCTATTAATCAATCTTCAATCTTAATCAATGAAATCAATTCCCTAAGAGTCTTTCCATTTGAGTCTCCACTTTTATTTTTATGCTTTTAGTCTTTATTTTTATCTTTATCATTGAGTTTTGCTCCCTAAATAAAATTGAACAAAAGTATTCGCGGTGCTTAATTTGCTAGAAAACCAATCCAGAGGACGACACTCGTTTTACACGAAAACACTATATTATTACTTGACCCGTACACTTGCGGTAAGCAATTTGCGCATCATTAATTCAACCAACTAATTAAATATCATATATCTAATTGACTTTATATTTGAATCTAATCCAAATATGTTTCTCTCTTTTAACCTATAGTTTTAATGTGCATCAAATGTACATTAATTATTAACTATAGAATTAATTTAATTAAATCACATTAAATTAAATTAAATTAATTAATTCTCCAATTAATTAAATCTCATATATTTAATCAATTTACTATTTGAATCATAATTCAAATAATTCTCTCATGCACTATAGTTTTAATATGAATCTCATTCACATTAAATTTAACCTATAGTTTCAATATGAATCTAATTCATATTTAATATTTGAACTCTTTCAAATATTTAATTCTCTCATTAATTAATTTTTGAATCACATCCAAAATTAATTTTATACTATAAAATTTAATTCATCAATTAAACTTATATTATAATGTATCTTTATACATTATCTTAATTGTATCAAATACAATTTAATTCCCTTAACGAATTTGAACACACTTCAAATTCTATCCAAGACTATTTAACCTCAGAACCCTTTACGAGCTAGCAGGTGGACCTAATGGACCTACAGATCAGAAGCTCCAACGATACGAGACTAATTGGCTAAACTCATTAACCATGTTAGTCAACATTCGTTAACTGTGGGTCACTCCACTAAAGACCCACAGCTGCACTCTTCTCACTGTAGAATATTTCTGTGTCCACGGATATCGACCAATAACGGTAAGTCAATCCTTCACGAGTGTTCGTAACGCCAGCTGGGTCAAATTACCGTTTTACCCCTGGGTTACCTCTGGATCCTTAAGTACCACTGATTCCTCGAATGAACAATCTGTTTCTGATCCAATCAATAAACAGCAGTTCCTCTCGGGCCAGGAGAGGATGGGCGCCCTTGATCAAGACCTAGAATCAGCCCTTAAGGGAACACACATCTGCTTACCCCAATAAGGGAAGGAGTGAATTCCATCTTGTAATGTTATGTTCCCAGCCCCCACTCGGTCTTGCCCCTGAAATGGTAGGCTTATTGAGTCGGCGAACTAGCCACTCTCACCCATACAAATCTAAGGATAATCCCTCCTGAAAAGGGGTTCATAACATACTCAGAATTGAGATTGAGTTACCTAGGTCATCCTATTGAAATAGAAACCTAAACTAGTTAACGGTGTTACATCTAGTGGTTACTATTTCGCGGTCCGGTCTTATGCAAACTCATTGCACAGGATACCCTCACTCGCATGTCTACTACATGGATGCTTTGGATCATTGCATCTGTATCGAATACAAAGCGGGCCGTATCTCATAGTGTTACCAGGATAAGGTATCCAACCTTATCCCTATACTATAGACCATTTAGGTTGTTACTTGAACATTTATCCCTGTATGTCCCCACATACTAGTCCAAGTTTCATCTAAACAACCTAGGATCTTAGTTTATTGGATTTGGGTCAAATTGTACAATTTTAGTAACAATAACTCTTTATTGTACAAACCTCAATAAAAACATACGTATTGAGACAAGTGAACAATTTGTCACCATTCACTATCTACGAGTTTTAGGGCATAAAACCCAACAAAAACTACATTCACCTGCCAATATGGCACCTTTGCGTTCAGAAGGATGCCTTTTGGGTTGTGTAATGCGCCTGGAACATTCCAGAGATGTATGATGGCCATCTTTTCAGATCTACTAGAAAAATCCGTGGAAGTTTTTATGGACGACTTCTCAGTTTATGGGAAGTCCTTCGAAGATTGTCTGACACAGCTGAAACAAGTGTTAGAAAGATGCGAAGAGACTCACCTAGTACTGAATTGGGAGAAATGCCATTTTATGTTGGAAGAAGACATCGTCCTAGGCCATCGCATATCAAAAGCAGGAATTAAAGTCGACAAAGCGAAAATTGATGTTATTGAAAAGTTACCACCACCAACCTCTGTAAAGGGAATTATAAGCTTTTTGGGACACGTAGGATTCTATCGCAGATTCATCAGGAACTTTTCGCATATTACGAAGCCACTATGCGCATTGCTAGAAACAAATAGGAAATTTGAATTTACAGAGGAATGCACCAAGGCATTCAAGGATCTGAAGCTTGCGCTAGTCAGTGCACCCATTCTCGCAACTCCCGATTGGAAGGAACCTTTTGTCTTAATGTGCGATGCTAGTGAAGTGGCAGTTGGAGATGTCCTGGCACAGAAAAAGGAAAAGATTCTGCACCCTATTTATTATGCCAGCAGAACATTGAATGAAGCACAAACCAATTACACAACAACCGAGAAGGAATTATTAGCAGTTGTGTATGCTTTTGACAAATTTCGTGCTAATTTAATTGGCTCCAAAGTCATTGTCTACATAGATCATGCGGCGATAAAATATCTAATCACAAAAAAAGATGTGAAACTAAGATTGATTAGGTGGATCTTATTACTGCAAGAATGCGATCTAGAGATCAAAGACAAAAGGGGAGTGAGAGATTAGTCGCAGATCATTTGTCACGCTTGGAGAATCCTGAGAAGGCAGACGCGTCAGAATTCCCTATCGCAGAGGAATTTCCAGATGAAAAACTTTTGATGATTGAAGATGAAGAGCCTTGGTTTGCAGACATCGCAAACTACCTTGTCGCAGGGGTCTTACCTGAGGAATATTCAGCGCAACATCGTAAGAAATTCTTTCATGAATTAAAATTTTATTTATGGGATGACCCTTATCTCTATCGTAGGGGACCTGACCAGATCATTAGGAGATGCGTTGGACATACAAATGCGATCAAAATATTGGAAGCATGTCATGAAGCTCCATATGGAGAACACTTTGGAGGCCAACGCACCGCGGCTAAAGTATTACAGAGCGGCTATTGGTGGCCCACCTTGTTCCAGGATGCAAAGAAATATGTGGATAGTTGCGATAAGTGCCAACGCACTGGCAATATCAACGCAAGGAATGAGATGCCACAAAACTATATAGTAGAGATTGAGCCGTTTGATGTCTGGGGCATTGACTTCATGGGACCTTTCCCATCATCGCAAGGATACCAATATATCCTCCTCGCAGTTGACTACGTCACAAAGTGGGTGGAGGCAATCGCTTGCGTTAAGAACGATGCGGTGACCGTGGCAAAGTTCCTTAAAAAGAATATTTTAACAAGATTTGGTGTACCACGCAGACTTATTAGTGATGAAGGGACCCATTTCATAAATAAGGTCATGAATAAGTTGTTGCAGAAATACAATGTAAAACATCACATCGCAACATCTTATCACCCGCAAAGCAATGGACAGGCCGAAGTATCAAATAGGGAGATAAAGAAAATTCTCGAGAAAGTTGTCAGCACAAGCAGGAAAGACTGGGCGCAACACTTGGATGATGCATTATGGGCATACCGCACAACCTTTAAAACACCCATGGGAATGTCTCCCTATGCGATGGTGTTTGGCAAGGCTTGTCATTTTCCTTTAGAATTAGAACACAGGGCGCATTGGGCAGTGAAACGTCTCAATTTTGACCTAGATACAGCAGGAAAAGAACGATTGCGCCAACTATCAGAATTAGAAGAGTTTAGAAGATGCGCATATGGGAATGCCAAGATCAGTAGAGAAAAGCAAAAACAATGGCATGATCGAAAAATATGCAAGAAGGATCTTCGAGAAGGTATGAAAGTATTATTATTCAATTCTCGCTTACGTCTCTTTCCAGGAAAACTAAAATCTAGATGGTCGGGTCCATATACTATCCATAAAGTATATCCATATGGGGCAGTGGACCTACATTCTACTGACGGAAAGAGAATTTTCAAGGTCAACGGGCAAAGAGTAGAACCGTACATTGAAGGGACCTTGGACGAGGTAATTGAGATTATTCTTCTGAAAGATCCACCTTAAAGGAGCAAGACAAAATAGGTCCAGGACAAAAAGTGCTCTCAGTTGCGTCAGGACCTAGTGCAAGGTAAGAGCACAACAGGTTAGAAGTTATAATTTTTTGTTTCTTTCCGCATGTTTATTTTATTGCGTTAGTATTTTAGTAATCTAGATCACATCGCATGATTGACTCGCATTAGTTGTGTTAGCATTTTGATAGAATCATTGCGTTAGTAGCTTTTGTTGCGACAAAGCCTTAGGAGGGAAATCCCATCGCATGTCCCAATCCATGTGTATTTCTCTCGCAATGGAGGCGCAGCCATAATCATGTTTACATTTAATGAGCCGCACTAATCCCTGTCTTTGCACAATAACCAAGGCAACAGCCCACATTCCCCCATGTTAATCATGACTACGTGGGATGCTAAAAGGCATCATTACCTAGGGTAGCCAAGCCTTGTGCTAGCTATAAAAAGGGTGCGCTTTCTCTCTCTCAAACTTCATCATCTTCATCATCTTCATCATCTTCGAAAAACCTCAAACCCTAAACCCTTTCTTGCGAAACCTTATCTCTTTCTTCACCATGTCAGATTCACAGAACCCATCAATTGCCGGATACGCAGATGAAGCTTCCCCCTCATCACCAGAGGTTTAAGGACCGTTCAAAGATTCCATTTCCTCCTCTAGTGAGGAAAACAAGAGCCAAAGCGAAGGGGAGACAAGGCGAGATCCCATGGAAACCGAGGAAAACGAGCTCATCGACCTCGAGCAACCTCCCATCTCCACAACCAACCCACTAGAGGTGCTCGATATTGCACCTCTGGACACTTCCACTTTCACCATACAACCTGTCACCCTTCAACCAGCCCTAAACATCTCCACCCCTCGAAACCTAACCCCATTTCCATCGCCATTCCCTTCGATGCCCCTTCTTCTTCCACCTCCAGTCTCCTCGGATTCCCTCGCATCATCATCCAACCCTTCATCTTTCTCCATTTCCCCCGAACAAACTTCTCACCCACCACCATCCAACTCAGCGCAACCCACTTCGCCGCGATTTTCTGAGCGGGAAGTGGCCGCATGGGACTCCTTGATGGGAGAACTAGGAGAAGAAGGCGAAGCAATTCATCTGATGGAAGAACAAGAAAAGGCTGCCGCAGAAGAATCCGCACACAAAGTCGCCGCAGATGCAAATGCGGCCAAGGAAAAAGAAGGCTCCAGCAAGCAGGCGGAAGATCCGGCTGCCGCAAAAATCGCCGCAACCAACTTAGCAATCATTGCGGCAGCCATGGAAGTAAAAATTTCTAATTTCGAGGATGAACTTCCCCTTACTCATTGCCGCAACATCCAATCCACGGGGGTAGTCATCCGCGAACCCTCTGAAAAACCTGCGGCAGCTCCCAGCAAGAAAAGGAAAGCACCCACCGCACTTAAAGACAAAGGCAAAACCAAAGTGGGTGCAGCTAAAGAAAATGAGGGCAGCGACTGTGGAAAATTCCAAGAAGAAAGAGGTTTTAGCTGCACCCTCCCGCAAACGATGACTGAGCAGATCTCCCAGCGCAAATGGGAAAACGTCTGCCAAAACCTTAGCAGCTACGCCCCTGCGCTAGTCCATGACTTCTACCAGGCGCAATGGCAAGACGAGATCAACGAAGTCTTGGTTAGGGGCCACACAGTCGCATTTTCCTCCGCGCACATCAACAATGTGTATGAGCTGCGAGATATCCCTGACGCAGAAGGAAATGCGCTCCTTGACTGCCTAGATGATGACTTCCTGAGCGCAGTACTTCGTGCGGTGGCCAGACCTGGGGCCAAATGGGATGGGCATGGAGCTGCGAAGACCCTCAAATCGCAGCTGCTAGACTTTGAGGCGACCTGCTGGATGCATTGGGTGAAGAATCGCATCATGCCCACAACGCATGATGCCACACTAAGCATTCAATGGGTAATTTTGGTTTATTGTATTATGCAGAGAACCCCAATCGACTTGGGCCAAATCCTCGTTGAAACATTGCGCCAAACCGCCGCAAAACCTAAAGGCACAATGTTTTGCCCAGGCCTTGTTACATCTTTATGTTGCGCATCAGATCTCGTGCTCGCAACAGACGAAGAAATCCGAACCATGCTGAAGGATTTCGACGACATATGGTGGGCACGTGTAACCAGCACTTGCAATAAGTGTCTGCAAGGAAACACGCAGCAACCAACAGCCCCCGCATCCCAACCCACCAAGCCTTCGCCTGCGCTTGAAACCCAAAAGAAGAAGAGGCGCAAGCAGACTGCGGGCATAAACCCACCACCAACCACAAGGACCCATCAATCAACTCCGTCCGCGCAGGAAAGCACTGTCTGCGCCCAACCTCAGGGTTCCTTGCCACCACTGCAAGAAAAATTGCCCCCACCCCCTCCACCACCGCCACCTCCGCCACCATCACCACCCATTGACCTGAACCCAACTGCTCCGCAGCCCACTGATGACTTGCAATTAGAGGAAAATTTCGAAGCCTCATTCCCCAGCCCTCCTCGCAATAACGAAGTTCCTGCGCCGAAGACCACAACCCAAGCCGCAGCTTCCACGAGCGCAACTCAGGCTGGGAATGATTTACTGATTGATGTAGATTCAGCCCTTATCTTTTCTGAGTTGCGGCAGCTAATTCACACAGGTATCGAGCCCCTGCGACAGCAGCAAGAAAGATTGTGCCAGCAACAAGAGCTGCTGCGAAAACAACAGGTCGAGCTATCACAGCGAGTAAACGCCATACTCCTTTTCTTGATTCGATGGACAGAATCTTTTGGCCGCTTGCCGCTAGCGCCAAACGTGTTCGCACGGCCTGTTGCGCAACAAAGACCACCTGGCGCAGGCCCGTCTCAAGTACGCGGATCCATGCCTCCCCCTACGCCAAGGGATCCAAGACCTCCACCACCCCCACCGCAGGGGTAGACTACATTTTTTTTTGTTTTCTTCTTTTAATTAGTTTAAATGTAATGCGCCCTTGTTGTATAATTTTGTATCGCATTACATTAATATATCTTGCTGTTTTATCCCATCTCATATTTCTCTCTGCCTTAATATAATGTCTTTATCTAGCAACTTCTCTGCATTGGCTCCTTTGTTTTCAATCCATGCAACTGACCTTCTTAATTTTCTTAAACACATTAGTTAATTTGGTTTAACCTTTGTCTTCATTTCTTCAGACCTTAAGGAAAATCCCTTCGAATTTTCGCCTTGTCGCAACTCAACCTTGATCTCCATGGTTCCCTGCGCTCAAGTGTAAGTTTGGGGGACAATGAGGGCATTGTCCGTTTTAAGTTTGGGGGAGTCAGCGCATAAATAAATAATGCATGCGTTCCTCTAGATATGTGGCATGTTTGTAGCCAGGGGCATTTATGACACCCATAGTTTGCCACTGCGCGAAGACAAACGCATCCTATGAGTGTAAAAGACAGTAAAAAAATGTAATGCCCGTAGTTGGATACCTTTCATCACAAATGTGGGTAAGCCAAAATGAAAGCATGCGTTTTGATGTCTATGGTTTTCATTAATTGCTTTCAATATATATATATATATATATATAAAATCTCTATGCGCTCATAACATGTAGGAGAAGATTGGCTGAGTTAACGCAAGGAAGAATCTAAGCGCAAGGAACTTCCTTTAAGCAATGAAGGAAATTTGGCAAAAGTTAACCTGGTTTAATAATGCGTGCAAGAAAAAGAGAAAAGAGGATGCTAAAGATCACAGGCAATGAAGAGCTAAGTAAATATCGCAGAGTGGATAATAGGCATTGCTTGAGGACAAGCAATAGTTTAAGTTTGGGGGTTTGATAACTTGTAAAAAGCAAGTTATTTATCCTTTAAACTTAAGCTAAAAACAAGGTCAAAAGAAACAAAGATGCGCTGCTTCATGGCTCTAATATCCTTGATATAATCTTGCAGCAAGCCCTCTAACGGAGATTTTTCTTTTAAAGAGGAATAATTTGAAAAGGAAAAATTGAAAGATGGTGTTGGTTCTTCGGGCTCAGATTCCCTAAAGGGCCACCCAAAACTATTAAAAGGCATTTACAACAATTAAATCAACAATGATCAGGCTTTCAGTCAGATGCAAACACCAATTAAATGCACAACAAGAATAATGGACCAAAAATAAAAATAAAGAAAGCAAAATAAAACCTCTAAATTAAAGCAAGCAATTTCTTCACAATATTAATTGAATGAAATTAGCCAATCCCCGGCAACGGTGCCAAAAACTTGATGACCGCAAAGTGCACGGGCCGCAAGTAATATAAAACGGTAGGTAATACCGAGTATCAAATCCTCAGGGAATTTGAATTATATCCATTAAGTACCAAGAACCATCGTGTTCAATTTTATTTAGAATTCCAACTCGAATGATAAAGCGAAAAATTAAAGAAGCTAATAAAAAGAAACATGCAACAACAAAATGGAAATAACCAATTAAGGGAACTTGACCTAGGGCGTTATCTAGCTTTCTTGGATTTGTAGCTCAATTACATGGATGCATGTAACTAAGAATCTTCAATTTCATAAATCTAGAAGTAATTTTAAGCGGAATTCTCTTTCAAGCTCCTCCACATCTCATACTAACATAACTAATTCATGTGTCCATCTCCTTAGCTAATCATAGTATGGCATTAACCAACTTCATTATCAATTTCTAACAATTCTTTTTCACTCTCGTGTTCCAAGCAATTATTAGCCATGCAATTTGGATCTAATCTAAATTCTCTCTGTCGAGTATCAATTTAGACCAACAAATCAATTAATCCATGATCAAGAGATTAAAGGCATTAAGCATAAATTGCACAGATGAAATATGAAGAAATTCATTACATAATCCAAGTAATTGCGCTACAATATCCAATTAACTAGAATAACGACCCTAGGTCTCAAGATCTACTCACAATTGGAAATAATTTTGCCAAAATGATCTTGATCCATAGGCCTAACTCAAATTAAAATAAGAAATTACAAAGAAGTAAGGAAGAAATAACCGATAAGTTGATCCCAAGCTCTCGTCACGAGCATCTCGAATCCCGAGCCTTGGAATCTCGCTCAATTCCTCCTTTTTCCTCACAATTCTTCTCACTTTTTCTCTCTATTGAGCTAGGGGAGAGCTCCCCAAAATGGGATGATTTGATCCATGGAGAAGGGGGCTTTTTATAGGTGCTGGACGGACCTTTCTTGTTGCCCAAGACGCACAGCGTCGAGACGCTACGTCACAGCATCGACGTTGTGACGTCAGATTTTCTTGGAGCAGAAGTTGTCGCAGCGTCGCGACGCTACCGCGATTCTGGAATTTTCTTCACTGATCACCTAGCGTCGAGACGCTAGGCCTTCTAGAAGCCCTATATGCGGATTTTTGCCTCCTTTTTTCATTCTTTTGGGCTTTTTGGGCCTCCACTTCAAATGTTCTCTTTTCTTTTTTTCTTTTATGGCCCAAAGTCTTCTTTTTATACCCAAAATTGGTAAAATTCTTGGTTTTGCTTCTCGAACTCGGTTTTCTACAAAATCAACATAAAAATGCATTAAAGCTCACAATTCATGCACAAAACTAGCTAAAATTAATAGGAAAACGATGACATTTTTGCATGTCATCACACCCCCAAACTTAAAGTTTTGCTAGTCCCGAGCAAAGTAATGCATATGGATCATAACTTGCATGCTAATAACTCTTTCCTCAATGCTTCTAGCCATGAATGCAAACTATTGAAACAAATAAGTAAGCATGAACAACCATCAAGAAGTTTAAAATCTAATCCTATCCTCCCTTGCAAAAACGAATCAGCAACTGCCTTATCATAATTTTTACTAGCCCAAAATCATTTATACACTCCTCATTCATCTTCCCCCTACATTGGCACTAAAGCTCGCCCTTTTAGCCATCATTCTTATCTAGCAGGCACTACTTTACTGAGGTGCCCATAATTCTTGGAGCGTCCCCCAAACTTGCTTTTTTTTTTTTTTTTAAGATTCCTTTTAGATGTAGCGCCTTCGTTCTAGTTTGCCAATATTGGTGATGAAAGCATCCAACTACGAGCGCCTCATCTTTCAGGTTGCCGAGGCATGCTCATTTCTTTCTAGCTCTTTCATGCAAAGGCAAACGATGGGTGTCATGAATGCCCCTAGTTACTAACGCTCTCAAGAAAGTGGAGCATTCATCATTCTTTTTTGTTTTTTTTTTTTTTTTGGCAAATCAAAGCATTTCTTTTTCCCAAAGCTCAGTATTACTTACTATTACGCAAGAAAGCTATCTAGGCAAACTTTACACCTATCGGAGTGACAACGAACTTCCAAAGCATATAACTTTCATCTAGGCTTTCAAAATCATAATAAAACAAGTGAATCATCATACTTTGCAAGGGAATCAAAGAAAAAAATTTTAAAATTTCTTGAATTTAGGCATGCTTTCAAATTTGCAGCAATAAGAGAGAATCATGGCTAAAATCAAATCAGCAGACGTCATCATCATCAACATGCATTTAATCATCATAAGCATTACCAAAGCAAAACCTAAGCAGAGCAAATCTCCCCCCCAAACTTAAAATGTACATTGTCCCTAATGTATGAATATTTAATCAGATAAAGAGGGATCGATACTGCCCTGAAAAAGCGAGAGAATCCGAATCGTCTTGAATTGTCGTTCGAGGAGAGAATGAGAAGCTAGGCATGAATTCACGAGCTTCCTGCATAAGGATCGATCTCAAAGGAGCATTAGGATCAATGCAAAAACTAAAATGAAATCTACAAAAAACTTTAAAAGCTTGGGTTGCCTCCCATGAAGCGCTTGTTTAACGTCCTGAGCTAGACGGGGCTTGGTCACCCTGGATCCATGAAAATTATTTTTTCGACCTTTCGCTCTTCGAATCCACAATAGTGCTTCACTCTTTGAGCATTGACTTTAAAAGTTAACTCGCTGCTATCGATCAATTCAATTGGTCCAAACGGAGACACTTCCTTGACTATGAACGGTCCAGACCATTGTGACTTTAATTTTCCTGGGAATAACCGTAATCGAGAATTGAACAGAAGAACCTGCTGGCCTGGCTCAAAAGAACGTTTCTGAACTATACGATCATGCCATCTTGTCGTTCTTTCCTTGTAGAGCTTAGCTTTTTCGTACGCCTGGCTCCTGAATTCTTCTAATTCGTTGAGCTGCAGTAGTCGATGTTCCCCAGCCTTCTCTGCGGCCAAGTTCAACTTCTTGATAGCCCAGTATGCTTTGTGCTCGAGCTCCAAAGGCAGATGACAGGCCTTACCATACACTAGTCGATACGGGGATGTACCGATCGGAGTTTTGAAAGCCGTCCGATAGGCCCACAAAGCATTGTCCAACTTGTATGCCCAGTCTTTCCTGCTGATGCGGACTGTCTTCTCCAAGATTTGCTTTATCTCCCTGTTAGAAATCTCAGCTTGACCGTTAGTTTGAGGATGATAAGCGATAGAAGTCTTATGCTTGACAAGCATACATGAGTTACTAGACTTTTTCTATCTCCCCCAAACTTATTTGACTGCTGGTGCTCTTTTTATTCAATTTCTTTTTCTCCCAAGAGTATCCTTGTTTTCACCTTTACCTTCGTTCTAGCCTATCGACACTTTGTGGTGGAGATATCTAGCTACGAGCAAAGCTCACAAACTTGGATTAATACTCACTTCCCTAAGTAAACCTTTCATACAATGGCAAACCATGGGTGTCATGAATGCCCCTGGTTACTCAGTACACTCTAGGAAGGAGGAGTAACTCTCGGTTTTTCTTTTTCTCTCTCTTTTTTATTTGGGTGATAAATACTAAGCATATACTTCTTTTCCAGCAGTTCAAAAATACATATTTACCAAGTAAAGCACCCCCCAAACTTAAGATAGGCAATGTCGTCATTGACTTTTGTTTTTGAGGCATGGGCTTACATGAGGCTTTTTGTTTTTCAAAACATCAAGGCTAAACTCTCCTAGTGTGCTTAGAAAGGTTAAAGATGAGGAAGTTTAGACTTAAGAAATTTTTGTAAAGAAAAAGACTAATGGAAAGTCTATGACTAGAAAACAAATAGGTTGTGACGGTGACACTTTATGAGATAGAAATAAGCTCTAGTTATCATCATCAAGGGCTTAAAAGAAAACTCAAATGAAAACATTTTTTTTCAAAAACATTTTTCAAGCAGAAAGTTTGCATAAAGTTGATTTTTTTTTCAAAAAGTTTCGAAGGTTTGACACAGAAACAGCAATCAGATTTTTCAGGAAAGCTTAAAAACTCAAGTTTATCTAAACTAGTCTAATAGCAAGCTATCTTAAAACTAACCTAAAATTATAACTAACAAATAATTAAGCATTTAAAGCAATAAAAACAACAATTCACAAGCAAAAACAGAACTAAGCATGCTAAAAAAAAAAAAAAAAAAACAGCAACTAACTATTCACATAAACAGTTTCAATATTCACAAAACAATAGATAAAGAGAGAATCAGAAAACTCCCCTATTCCTCATCCGAGGAACTCTCTTCATCTATTTCATCTTCATCTTCATCTTCATCTTTAGATTCTTTTTCTTCTTGAGGCAGCAGGGCTTGAGGGAAGTCAGGGAACACAGGGGCAATGCTGGGGGCGATAGAGAGGTAGAACTCTCTAATTGCTTCATCTATCTCCTTAGCATAGACCCAATAAGTTTTCAACTTGTCTTCAACCCGGTCTAGCTGTCGGAAGGCAAATGCAAGGGCCTCTGATGATGGGGTAGGCCCTGAAACAGGAGTGTTCTGAGGAGGTGAAGCAGGATTCAGCCTCGGAGGTGGAGTAGCTTGGGAAGTGGAAGCCTTGTCCTTCCTTTGGGCATTGTTCTGTTGAAGCTTCCCAATCAGAGGTAGATCAATATTGGGCCTGAAAAAGTGACATTCCTCATCTTTTTCAGGAATTATTTTCACCCTCTGACACAATTGGGTTATAAGGGACCCAAAGAACAGCTTCCCAGCTTTCTTCCTTCCACATGAAAGGATCTCTTCTCCGATGATGCTCCCTATGTTTATCTCCAACCCCTTCATGATGTTGTAGAGAAGCATAACCGTCTCTACTGAAATGGTGCTATCGTGGGTTGTGGGCATCAATCTATTCTTGATGAAGTGAAGTCACACTGTCGGATCTGGCTTGAGATCACTTGGCACTAATGTCTTCACCTTGGTTTGAGATTCCTTCCACTGAACTCCTTTATTGGCCACCATCATCAATGCTTCTTTTAATTGTTTGGTCGAGGGGTTCTTAATTGCATCATTGCCTCTTGGATTCAAGGGTGTTTTAATCCCGTACACCCTGGTGATGTCAACCGAAGAGAAACTGACCATCTTCCCTCTCAGCACCGCCATGCTCATGCTCTCTTCCCTCAAACTAGCATAAAACTCTCGAACTAGAGGCACCACGACCTCCTAAGGGTGAGCACAGAACTCCTGCCATTTGTACTGAGTAATGACTTTGGTTACAAAGTCTGGCAAAGTCCCTGCTCTGTTGAATCCCTTCTCGTTCAGGAAGTCCCTTTTTCTCATAATCTCAATCTTCCCTTGGAAATTAACATCCTTGAAGACTTCAGGGAATGGATTCTTTGGTGATGGAGCTTTAGGCGTTTTGATCTTTCGTTTGACAGGTGTGGAGGTAGGAGGAGCTGTAGGAGAGGCGTCCATGGACCTTGTCCTCGGCCTCTTGGCAAAAATAGGGTCCTCCTCTTATTCTTCGTCCTCCTCTCGGCTCTAAGTTCTCTTCTTCTTTTCTTCCTCCAAGCTGCAGAAATTGGCACTTGATCATCGTCCAATTCATTGATTTCAGAATCAAAATTTGTTTCGCTGTCACTAGAGGTCTTGACCTCTTCTTCTTCAATTTCTCTTCATCATTTTTCTCTCTTGAATAGGTGCTATCAGTAGCTGGTTGAGGTCCCCTAATATCATACTCGAACAACTGATCGAGGGCCTCATCAGCTTGTTGCTCTTCAGTGGCCTTTTCTTGGCCTTCCTCAGAATGCGGCCCAAATGTCGTCGCATACTGGCCTTCAGTTTCTTCCTATTTTTCATTTTCTAACCTTTCTTCTCTTGGCTCCTCAAGGGCCTCTTCTTCAGCTTCTTGCAGTTGCTCAGCCTCACTTTGAGCCTTGTGCAGTGGCTCAAAGGCTGCAGGAAAATCCTCAGCCTCTTTTCTTCTTTCTTCTTCTTCTCTCAAATTCTTTCCTCTTTCTTTTTCTTTCTCAAGGAGTTGGAGTTCAACAGCCAATCTCCCGAGTTCTTCATCTTCTTTTCTCTCTTTCTCAGCTTGAATGGCCCTCTAGCCCTCTCGGCCTGATTGGTTGTCAGTTGTCTTGGTATAATTAGAAATATTGTCGTAGATAATAATCAATCCAAGCATAAATTGACTTTAATCAGTAATACCTGGTGAGTCCAGGGTCGATTCCTCAGGGAAGGGATATTCACAAAGTCTTTTAACAATATTTACCGATCTAAACTCAAGAACGTATGATATTATAATAAGAAAAAAAATTTGGTATATTTAAAGAGTGACTGTTTGCATAAAGACAACACATGCGACGAGAATGAAAGGAAAATTTATAAGGAGAATAATCAAGGCTGTTGCGGTTGCAACCTCATGCGTTTATAATAACCTTGTAGCACATACTTTGATTAATTGATCCATTAATGCCTAAGTGAGAAAATATCATAAGTTTCCCTTCCGGTACTCCTTTGCGTCTGGCATAAAACTATCAAGAGATTATTTGGCTAGTTCATGCTTTAGGTGTAGTTCTCTAAAACTTACAAGGGACTGCGTTAGTCACAACACAGTCTAAGCTCATGCGTGCACTATCTTTTAGCGGTAGTGTTTTAACGCTACCAAGACTACATGACATGCGCTAACTTGCTCTACTTAGAGATGTCTGCATGCGTTACCTGTCAGGGATTTAGCATGCTGCTATCGCATCCAGCTGGCCAAGCGGGAGTTAATAATGAAAATAGTATCGCAACTAAATAGAAAGCAATTAATGTTTCATTTAACTCAAAATATGCGCTTACAAAATATACTTATCACCGCATGAGGTGCTTGCGCTAAGCCTTGAAGAAAAATTTAGCTCATGCTAAAACAAAACATCATGAAATTTACAAACGCAAGATTGCTCCTCATCACAGATCTCTGTGATTTCTCTGTTGATCTTCCTTCTTCTCTCGTGATCCAAAAAAAAAATATATATCTCCCTTCGTTTGAGTATGGTTTCTATTTATAGGTGAGGGACGATGACTTCTCTAAGTAATCATCAATTTGCGGTAATCATTATTTCAGTCAACTTGCTCATCTTTTCAGCCCTTTTTTCTGCCCACTTGCGTTGGCTGCGCCGTTTGCGTCAGAGCTGTCTTTTCATCATCTTATCTGCCTCTTGATCATCTTGGGATGTGTGCCTGCGCTTGAGAAAAACTTTGGAAAACAACTGAATTAGTTGCGTTAGCGCCTTATATTTTATAATTTCTCACCGCATACATGAATATAGCTCGCCGCATGAAATCATCACATTCTCCTCTCTTTTTGTGCGGACGTAACGCATCTTTGCTTCTTTTGGCCTTGTTTTAGTCTAAGTTTAAAGGAAAAATAACTTGCTTTTTGCAAGTTATCAAACCCCCAAACTTAAACTATTGCTTGTCCTCAAGCAATGCCTATTATCCATTCTGCGATAGTTACTTAGCTCATCTTTGCTTGCGATCTTAGCATCCTCTTTCCTCTTTTTCTTGCGTGCATTATTAAACCAGATTAACTTCTGCCAAATTTCCTTCATTGCTTAAAGAAAGTTCCTTGCGCTTAGATTCTTCCTTGCGTTAACTCAGCCAATCTTTCTCTTGTATGGTCTGGGCGCATGTATATATTATTATTCTCTCTCTTCATATATATATATATATATATATATATATATATATATTTGAAAGCAATTAATGAGAACAATGGACATCAAAACGTATGCTTTCGTTTTGGCTTACCCACATTTGTGATGAAAGGTATCCAACTACGGGCAACACATTTTTTTACTGACCTCAACGCTCATGGGATGCGCTTGTCTTCGCGCAGTGGCAAACTATGGGTGTCATAAATGCCCCTGGCTACAAACATGCCGCATTCCTAGAGGAACGCATGTATTATTTATTTCAGCGCTGACTCCCCCAAACTTAAAATGGACAATGTCCCCATTGTCCCCCAAACTTACTTTGAAGCACATGGACTTGCAGCAGAAGACGGCTGAGTTGCGACAAGTAGAAAATGCGAAGGAATTTTCTTTAAGGTCTGAGGAAATGAAGACAAAAGTTAAATTTATTTAAGTAATGTGTTTAAGAAAATTCAGAAAATTAGAAGCGCGGATTTAAAGCAAATGAGCTAACGCAAGGAATTTGCTAGATAAAGACATGTAAGTGTAGGGCAGAGAGAAAAGTGCGATGAGATAAACAGCTGGTTATATTAATGCATTGCGACCCAAAATTATAAACAAGAGTGCATTCATTAAAAAGAAAACAAAAGATGACAAGGAAAGTAGATTATTATTCCTACGGTGGTGGCGGTGGAGGTGCTCTTGGCTCTCTTGGCGCAGGCGGAGGCATAGCTCCACGCATTTGGGCTGGGTCTGCGTTAGGGGGCCTTTGTTGTCCAGCTGGCCGCGCAAATAGATTGGGCGCAACAGGCAGGCAGCCAAAACTCTCAGTCCATCTCGTGAGAAAGAGGACCAATGCGTTAACTCTCTGCGACAACTCGGTTTGTTGTTGACGCAGCAATTGCTGCTGCTGGCACAACCGTTCCTGCTGCCTTTGCAAAGGCTGAATAACTTCTTGAAGAATCTGCCGCATCTGAGAAAAGATAAGAGCTGCGTCGATATCAACTATTAAATCAGGCGCAGCGTGACTTGTGCTCGCAGAAGCGGTTGTATGCGGCATTGATGGTGGAGCAGGTTCTTCATTATTGCGAGAAGGGCTTGGTAAAGTGCCTTCAAGAATTTCCTCTGGTCGCAGATCTTCAGTGGGCTGAGAGGGAGGTGGGTTGAGATCAATCGTTGGTGGTGGTGATGGCGGCAAATTTTCTGGCAAGGGTCTCTGCGGTTGGGCACAGACAGTAGTTTCCTGTGCTGGTTGAATGGATTGGGAGGTCCTTGCGGCTGGTGGTGGATATCTGCCCGCAGTCTGCTTGCGCCTCTTCTTCTTTTGCGGTGCAGGCGCCTGTGAAGGCTCAGTAGGATGGGGCGCAGGGACTAACTGCGGCATGCTCTCTTGTAGCCGCTTATTGCGCGTGTTGGTGACACGCGCCCACCACTGCTCATCAAAATCCTTTCGCATCGTCCAGATTTCTTCGTCTGCTACGGGCAATAGATTCGATGCGCGGCAGAGGGATGTGACTAGTCCAGGACAAAATTTAGCGCCCTTTGGTTTTGCCGCTGTCTGGCGCAGGGTGTCTACGAGGATGCGTCCGAGGTCAATTGGAATCCCCTTCATTATGCAATAGACAAGGACTACTCGCTGTAGGCTTAATGTCGCATCATGCGTTGTGGGCATGATGCGATTCTTGACCCAGTGCATCCAAAGTGTGGCCTCAAAGTCGAGTAGTTGCGATTTGAGTGTCCTTGCTGCTCCATGCCCATCCCATTTGGCACTAGGCCTTGCCACCGCAAGAAGTACTGTGCTCAGAAAATCATCGTCCAGACATTCAAGGAGCGCATTGCCTTCTACGTTGGGAATGTCTTGTAGTTCATAAACGCTGTTTATGTGGGCGGAAGAAAAGGCAATGGCGTGGCCGCGAACCAGGACTTCATCAATTTCTTCTCGCCATTGTGCGTGGTAAAAGTCGTGGACAAGCGCAGGGGCATAGGATCTGGGATTTTCGCAGACTGTTTCCCACTTGCGCTGGGAAATTTGATCAGTCATTGCCTGCGGCAGGGGGCAACTAAATCCTCGTTCGTCTTGGAATTTCCCCCAATCTTTGGCCTCTGCCTCTCTGCTTGCGCTCACTTTTTGTTTTCCCTTGTCCTTGGCTGCGGTGGGCGCTTTCCGTTTTCTACTAGGGGCCGCCGCAGGTTGTTCAGACGGTTCTCTGATGACCACCCCTGTAGATTGGATATTGCGGCAACGAGTGAGGGGGATTTCATCCTCCGAATCAGACATCTCTACCTCCATGGCTGCTGCAATGGCAGCGAGGTTGCGTGCAGCAATGTCTCCGGCAAGTGCGGTTTCCGCATTGCTTGATCCTTCGTCTCTGTTTGCCGCACTTGTTTCTGCGGCGGCATGCTTTCTTTGTTCTCGCTGGCGAATTTCATCGCCTTCTTCGCCTAGTTCTTCTAGTAGGTCGTTCCATACGTCGACCTGTTGCTCTGAGAACTGCGGTAGTGTGGTGCTCGTGGAAGATGATGGTGGAGGAGGAGTGGAAATGGTTTCAGTCGGGACGGAGGAAGGGGAAGGATCGGTGGTTTGGGCTGTAGTAGTGGAAGGGTTTGGAAGCGGAGGGAGGGCAACCGACGGGAATGGCGATGGAAAGGGGGTTAGGTTTCGAGGGGCGGAGACGTTTGGGGTTGCCTGAAGGGTGACAGGTTGGATGGAGAATGTGGATGTGTCTAATGGGGCGATGTTGAGTACTTCGTCTGCGCCTGAAGATGATGGAGCGGTGGTGAGTTGAGCTTCTGTGTTAGCAATGGGCGGCTCTCCGTCGACGACTTCTGGCTCATCTTCCTCCATTTGGTCGATATTTTGTGGGTTGCTTCCTTCCTCATCCGAGGAGATAATCACATCTCTGTGCGGCCCTTCCACCTCCGGTGAGGATGGAGGAGCGTCGTCCGCATAACCGGCAATCGAGAGGTTTTATGAGTCTAACATGGCTGATTGGCTGGTTTTCGAAGAGTTTCAGGGGAAAATTCCACGAGAAGGAAGGCAAGGAGTTTTAGGGTTTTGCGAGCAAATGTAGAAGACAAAGTGAAGTCGCATCCCTATTTTATAGCTTAACGCAAAGCATGCGTTCCTGGGGTCTGGTGCCCTTTCTCATCCCATGTAAGTGGGTGATCATGATTATTATGGGGGAATGTGAGCGGTTGCCTTGACTAACGTGATAAGACAAGGATTAGTGCATTTCCTTAAATACTGTCATGATTATGGTTGCGCCTCAAATACGGATGGATTTGGACATGCGATGGGATCACTACTACAAAATAGACCTATAATGACGGTAAAAAAAAATAGGCGCGGGTCTTTAATGACGGACGACCAAAAATGCGCGCTATTTTTTTCTTTTTTTAAATAGGACCTTTAATGGCGGGCATGGCCCGCCATTAAAAGTGCCGATAACTTTCCTCTTTTTCTAGGGCTTTTTCTCTCTCCCCGAAGTTCTTTCTTTCCCTCTTCTTAGTTTACTCCGCCCGTCTCTCCCTCGAGTTCCTCTCTTCTCCAAAATCTTCTCTCAATCTCATCACCGTCTTTCATCATCGTGGGGTATTTTTTGTGTTGTCGTCGGTCTTATCATCGTGGGTTTTCTCTCCAGCTCGTCGCTGTTCTCATCATCGTGGGTTTTCTCTCCAGCTTGCCGCCGTTATCGTCGTCGTAGTTTTTCTCTCCACCTTGTCGCCGTTCCCGTCGTCGTGGGTTTGCCCTAGCTTGCCGCCATTTTGTTATCATGGAAGAGCCATGGGTTTTTCTCTCAGGCTTTATGCCCTCTCGCGTTTTTCAACTATGTCGTCTGCCTCAGCCATCCGTCGATTGTCGTCTGCCTCTACCATTAAAAATCTCTTTGTTGCTTGTCCACGATCGGATTTGAGACTTCAAGTGGAGATTTCAATGGAAAATCTGAAGCCCTAAACCCTTTATTATTTGCTCTCAACAACTCTTTTCACTGTTTTAAGGTAATCTTTTTTTCTACTTTTTAATATTTGGTACCGATTATGTTTTTTTCCCTTTCTATTGGGGCTTCTGTATGTTGTAGATCTATTGATTTTGTTTTGTTATGTTTTAGTTTAGTTTAGTGGCTTCTGTATCTTTTTCTGGTCACTACTACTTTTTGTCATCTGCAAGAAGTGATTGATGGGTTGTTGAGATACACTACAACAATTTTAACATATAATGACCGTCTACAGGAAAGGTTGGGGAATTACCCAAATGCAGTTGGAATAGAACCTGTTCGTAAAGTAATGTGTTCTTGGCTAGGATATCGCTTATCTATATTGTTAATTTTTTCCCATTTTTGTTATCCATCATTTTTTTATTAGGTTAATACATATAAGAGGCACATTGAAACCAGATTGGTATCCAGTATTCTTATGTTTTGTATGAATTGCAAGCATAGAAACTTCAAAACATTGTAAAGTTGGCCTTTGATTTTAAGTCTTACTCATTCTTCATTTCGACCCGTTTTGATTTATTTGCAGAACTTCAGTACAGTACTTGCAACAAGAGTCCAGTTGATAGGTTTTCAGTTTTTATAATTGGACTTTAATTTTGGCACCCGTGAACTTATGAACTTGTATTTTTCAGTGTATAAAATGATGTAAAACTTGGCATCAAAGAACATTAACTTCTATGATCTATCCAAGAAGCTTTAAGATGCAGTTAAATTTCAATTTGAATTGTTCAAGAAAATTTCAAATTGTTTCTAACTTATCACTAGTGAATAATAACTACTTGCCTACCAAAACTTCTCTCATATAAAATTTTCAATTTTAAGTGTTTAAGAAAATTTTAAGTTGTTTCTGATTTATCACTAATGAGCAATGACTACTTTCATATCAAAACTTCTCTCATATAATTTTTTCTTTATGTTGATCATATGTTGGGTGATATGTTGTATGTCAACTTGGCTATTCGATCTGGGGGCGGTGGAGCTTATCTTTGGGGAATTTATTAAGAGATCATATTTCCTTCAATCATTGATGCAATTGCTTTTTAGATCCCGGTGAACACATGTCTTCTATTAAGAATTATCATATTATTGTTTGTCTTTATGAATTTTCCTTGTTTCCTGACTTATTATGCTTTTGTATTAAAACCAGCAGGTCTGTTACTTCCATGGCATACTGCTCAAGTGGTAATTCTTTGATCTTCGGATCTAAGGGATGGAACAATCAGAGTTTGGGATACTACAACCAATAATATCATTCTTTAGAGAGAATACTACCTTATATTAGCATTTTTAGGACTAAAATTTCAGCAACAAACACATAAATGTGTTGCATCTGATATTTCTACTTTATACTGCAATTAAAAGGAAATTTTGTAGAAGATCCATTACAACATGCTAGTTTGTGGAATGTGAATTGTCTTTTGACTCTTTTGTATACTTGCAAAATGTCTAAGGTACGCAAGCCAAAACGTTGGAAGCATTCTTAGCCAATTACAAGGTCTCAGCTCACACAACTACGGGATGAGTTTTGGGACACTGGACCTCATTATGGTGGCTGAAAAGGTAGTCTTGTCTCTTAACTTATTTTTTCCAGTTTAGTCTTAATGGTTTTTAAGAGGTTATCTGAACCAATAATATTATTCATGTTTTCAAGCACTTTGTAGGTAGAGTTCAAGAATTATTTGTACGTTTTTTGTCTAGTCCTCAGTTTGTTGATGGTTGGAGTACTGTAGCTAATATGTTACCTCGGCTAGAGTATAGTTTAGTGGTAGTGTGTTTGTTGGCCAATATCTTACCTGATGTTCAAATGTAATCTGAGTGGATTCACATTCATGTTTATTTTGAGAAATTTCTTGATTCTTCTATACAATTCATGTCTCTTTACTTTCACTTCTAGTTCTACATCCTCTATCAATATCTCTATTATGTGAAAGCTGCCTTCATTGTAATAATTTGTATTATATATGGTAGAATTTTATTAGAAATTAGAATTTTTTTTTTTTTTTTGTTTGCTTGTTGTAAACGTGCATTCATTCTTATATGGTAGTAATTGGTGTCTGATTAACCCTCTTGAAAATGGGTAACATGTTTTGTGATACAATAAATTTGTGCCATTATATCAAGCTTCTCTCCATTGTCATATCTATTTATGACATCATGCTCATGTTCAAAATTGTCTCCTTTTCTCTTATTTATTTTCTTTTTCCTTTTTCTTTTTTTTTTTTTTGGCGGGAGGGGGGGTGTGGGGGAAAGCTTTTGTTGATGAACATTTAATTTCTTACCTAGGAAGAAAGAAGAGTTTGTTTATCGTGATTTTCAATCTCATTTCTCTTTTACCACTTACGTTACATTTATTCAACTCAACACTCGAACTCATGGGTGAAGAGAGTGATCATGCATGCATAATTTTCTTTATGTGATGCATTAGGCTTCTCAATTTGTGTTTTGTTCCTTGATTGGAGCTCTTGTGCTAATTGTGACATCAGTGTAAATCACTATGGTTTTTGTTGATGATGTCTCCATAGTGTGATCTTTGAGATTGATATTTCCTATGGCATCCTTCGTCTAAAGTGATGCACTCTGTTGGTAAGCTACTCTCATGAACTTCTATTAATAGAAAAATTGTCATAGAAATGTCCTTTCCTCCCAATCCTCACTACTAAAAAAGCAATCTTACCTTGCTAACTTCCAGGATGGGAAACATTCTTGTGAATAGAAGAGAGTCATATAATGAGAAGGATGTTGGTTTGAAAACACAAATTAACAGTCTAACCTCAGAACTAGAAGAATAGAGGGCCAAGGTAAAAGGAAAATCTTTAGCTCATTCAAGTTGTTTGATTTTTTATCTTAGAACTCCATCGGTTTGTCAATATATGAAGTCTCAATATAATATTCAACAAAGACTAAGAACAATTTTGTTTCTTAGTACTCTTGGTTTTCCAATATTTTTTGAGTTTCACTAGGAAGATGTCTTTATATATCATGTTCACGTTTGAGAAAATTGAGATAGCTTTTCAAGAATGCATCCTTAAATTATTTTCTAGAATATCTCCTTTTGATGTTGCTTTTTGTACCATTATCTTTTGTCAGTTTGATTATGTACCTTATATATAGATTTTCCCATAGATTGTTGGCCAAAGTACTTTATGTTTTTTATTTTGTCTGTATTGTTGTCCATTGAACTTTTGAGAATTTGACCTTTTGATGATTAGCTATCAGCTCCCAATTCCAATTACACAAAAAAAGCAAAACCTCTTGTCTCTTTTTCCTCCCCATGTTTTTATGCAGCTCAAGGAATTCTTTTTTTTTTTTTTTCAGATTCAAACAGTTTCTTACCTACATATAAGTTAATTTCCAGCTATTTATTCAAGCTAAATCAACCCTTTGAAGTTTATTTGAGAGGCTATACATTCATAATTGTCTTCTCAATGGCACTGGTTGTACATGAGGTGTTTGTTATTTATATATATTTTTTGAAAAGTCTGTGAATGTTGTTACAAAGTACCTTAGTAGAAGTTTCCTTGTTCTTGTGTTAAATTTTTTCTTTCTAGTGATTCGACTGGTGGTATTTATGGATTTTTCACATAGCGGCTGATATTAGGGTTTGCTTCGTTGAGGTAGAGAGTCGAAATATTTTGGGCCCTGGTAAGTGTTTTGCTTCGTTGACATGTGCACTCTTCTTCACACACGCTCCTTTATGTATGTTTGCATAAAAAAAACTGAATTGTTTCGATCTTGAGCTAAGGATGGTTGTTCATTTCCTTTCTGCATAACCAAATATTCTTTTAGGGATTAGCATACGATCCTTGTCTTTCTCTTGAATACACTTCCATAAATATTACATGAACTTTTCCAGACTTTATGACCTTCGTTTGATGTCCTTGTTTTAGTAGTACGATGGAATCTTGCTTTATCATTGAAGTTATCCGTGAGTAATTGTACAAAAGGGAGAAGAAAGAAAATTTATATGGCATCTCTCGATCTGATATCGTGTTAATTTAAGAAGTTCTTGCATAGAGCTTTTGTAACTATGATCTTTCATTTACTTGTGCTACTTTGGAGAGTTTTGTAACTCCACTGATTAGTTTCGATGTTAAGCTCATTTCTTTTAAGTGTAGAATGTGCTTGTTCTGGTTGTACACTTATTAGTTTCAATGTTAAGCTCATTTCTTTTAAGTGTAGGATTCCTTGTTTCGGTTGTAAGGCAATAGATATTTATAGTTTTTCCGTCAATAAAAGTCTGTCACTTATTAGTTTTTCATGCCAAAACTTGTTAGTTTTAGGATATTTGGGGTCTTGTTGTGAACCTGATGTGTTGTGAGACTGTAGTTGGGTGATTTTTTTCATATAGAAGTGTGTTTCTCTTGTTTAACAGGTTTAAAAATTTTTGGGTTAGTCATATGTATGTCGTTATGCTATCGAAATTTCTAGAGCAACCGGTTAGAATTAGGATAGATGTTTTAGTAATGTCTCTAGGTTAAGTATAGAAACCTAGAGCATTACAGATTCTCTGAAGGGGATAAACTTGATATCTTGAAGTTTGTAAGCTTTTGGAGTTTATTGGGTTTTCTAACAATTTTTTCCGATACTCATCGAGATTGGTTTTTTTTTTTTGTGTATTTTATTGTTAACTAAATTTGTTTTTCTTAGGTTCTTCGAGTTGTTGGACATATGTTTGTTATGTGAGTTCTTGTTTTTCTTAGGTTCTTCAAGTTTGATGTACGAGCAAGATTATGGTGACAAGAATGAAAGCGGCATGTGTACGAGAATTTTTGTTTTTTAGTGTAGGTGTAGACTTTTAATCATAGGTGTTTAGTAATTTTGACGCTTTTAAGTGTGTTTGTAATTTTATTTTTATATAAAACTTATATGAATAAAAATTGTATGAACAAATTTGGTTCATTGGGTTATTGGAATGAAATTTGACAAATATTTGATTTCTATAAAATTTTGCACATTTAAGATTAAGATTACTTTCTTTATAGGTTGACAAATTAAGAAAATATTGTTGGTATGCCATCGGGCAACCAACAATTTTTTTTATTAAATTATGAACAAAATGATGACGGGCAATGCCTGTCATTAAAAAGAATATTTAATGACGGACATTTGGTTCGCAAAAACACTTTTAATGACGGACTTTTCATGACGAACGTCTTTTAATGACGGGCACTGCTCGTCATTAAAGATCTGGTTGGATGGAAAATACCCTTTAATGAAGGACTTTTCATGACGGACGACTTTTAATGACGGGCATTGCCTGTCATTAAAGATCTGGTTGGTTGGAAAATACCCTTTAATGACGGACTTTTGATGACGGACGACTTTTCATGACATGTATTGACCGTCATGAAAAACGTCCGTCATTGTAACTTGTTATGACGGACAGCTTTTAATGACGGGCAATGCCCGTCATTAAAAGTCGCCCGTCATAACAAGTTACGACGACACTCGTATAGACGACGGACACCGCCCGTCATGAAAAGTCTTTAATGACGGGCAATGCCCGTCATTAAAAGTGATTTTTGTAGTAATGGATTTTCCTTCTAAGGTTCTGTTGCGACACGACTTTACTAACGCAGTGATTCTATGCTATTGAAAAGAAACATAAGGGCCAATCATGCGATGAGGTTTTCTTTCTAAAGCTCAACCTATCAAAATATTAAAAATAAAACAAAACATGCGGAGAGAAAATATTTACAACTTCTAACCTGTCATGCTCTTACCTTGCGCTAGGCCCTGACGCAACTGAGAGCATTTTCTCGGGCCTATTTTGTCTTTTTGCTTTAAGGTGGATCTTTCAGAAGAATCATCTCGGCTACTCCATTCAAAGTCCCTTCGATGTATGACTTTACTCTTTGCCCATTGACTTTGAAAATTCTCTTTCCATCAGTAGAATGTAGATCTACTGCCCCATATGGGTATACCTTATGAATGGTATAGGGGCCCGACCATCTGGATTTTAATTACCCTGGAAAGAGTCGTAAACGAAAATTGAATAGTAATACTTTCATACCTTCTTTGAGATCCTTTTTGCATATTCTTTGATCATGCCATTGCTTCTGTTTTTCTTTACTTATCTTGGCATTCTCATATGCACACCTTCTGAATTCTTCCAATTCTGACAATTGACGCAATCGTTCTTGTCCTGCGGCTTCTAAATCAAAGTTTAAACGCTTCATTGCCCAATGCGCCTTGTGCTCTAATTCCAAGGGCAAATGACAAGCTTTTCCGAATACCAACGCATATGGAGATGTTCCTATGGGTGTTTTGAAAGCTGTGCGATATGCCCATAGCGCATCATCTAGGTGTTGCGCCCAATCTTTCCTACTGGTGCTGACAACTTTTTCGAGAATCCTCTTGATTTCCCTATTTGAGACCTCGGCCTGACCATTGCTTTGCAGGTGATATGCTATTGCGATGTGATGTTTAACATTGTATTTTCGCAATAACTTATCCATGACCTTATTTATGAAGTGGGTCCCTTCATCACTAATCAGTCTGCGTGGCACTCCAAATCTTGCGAAAATATTCTTTTTGAGAAATTTTGCCACGGTCGCAGCATCGTTCTTAATGCAAGCGATTGCTTCTACCCACTTGGTGACATAGTCAACTGCGAGGAGAATGTATTGGTTCCCTTGCGACGATGGGAAAGGTCCCATGAAATCAATGCCCCAGACATCGAACGACTCTATTTCTATTATGTAGTTTTGAGGCATTTCATTTCTTGCGCTGATGTTTCCAGTGCGCTGGCATCTGTCGCAGCTTTCAACATGTCTCCTTGCGTCTTGGAACAAGGTAGGCCACCAATAACCGCTCTGTAGAACTTTGGCTGCGGTGCGTTGTCCTCCAAAATGGCCTCCGTACGGAGCTTCGTGACAATCCTTCAATATCTTTATGGCATCTTTTTGGCCAACGCATCTCCTAATGATTTGGTCAGGTCCTCTGCGATAGAGGTAAGGGTCATCCCAAAAAATAAAATTTTACCTCATGAAAGAATTTCTTACGGTGTTGCGCTGAGTATTCTTCTGGCAAGACCCCTGCGACAAGGTAATTCGCAATGTCTGCAAACCAAGGTTCTTCATCGTACATCATAAAAAGCTTCTCGTCAGGAAATTCTTCTGTGATTGGGACTCTTGGTGCACCTTCCTCCTCATGATTTTCCAAGCGCGACAAATGATCGGCAACTAAATTCTCACTCCCCTTTTTATCTTTGACTTCTAGATCAAATTCTTGTAGCAATAAAATCCATCTAATCAATCTTGGCTTCGCGTCTTTTTTTGTGATCAGATATTTTATCGCCGCATGGTGTGTATAGACTATGACTTTGGAGCCAATCAAATAAGCACGAAATTTGTCAACGCATAAACAACCGCTAATAATTCATTCTCGGTTGTTGTGTAATTTGTTTGTGCTTCATTTAATGTTCGGCTGGCATAATATATGGGGTGCAGAATCTTTTCCTTTTTCTGTGCCAACACTGCTCCTACTGCCACGTCACTGGCATCGCACATCAAGACAAAAGGTTCCTTCCAGTCGGGGGTTGCGAGGATGGGTGCACTTACTAGCGCAAGTTTCAGATTTTTGAATGCTTTATCGCATTCTTCTGAAAATTCAAATTTTTTGTTTGACTCTAGTAATGCGCATAGTGGCTTTGTAATGTGTGAAAAGTTTCTGATGAACCTGCGATAGAATCCTGCATGTCCCAGGAAGCTGCGGATTCCCTTTACAGATGTAGGAGGTGGTAATTTCTCAATGACGTCAATTTTCGCTTTATCCACTTCAATACCTGCGTTAGATATGCGATGGCCTAAGACAATGCCTTCTTCCACCATAAAGTGGCATTTCTCCCAATTTAGCACGAGGTGGGTTTCTTCGCATCTTTCCAATACTTGCTCAAGCTGCGTTAAACAGTCTGCGAAAGACTTCCCATATACTGAGAAGTCGTCCACAAAAACTTCCACAGATTTTTCCAGAAGTTCTGAGAAGATGGCCATCATACATCTCTGGAATGTTCCAGGTGCATTACATAGTCCGAAAGGCATCTTTCTGAACGCAAAGGTGCCATATGGGCAGGTGAATGTAGTATTTTCTTGGTCTTCTGGCGCAATGGTAATTTGATTATACCCAGAGTATCCATCGAGAAAACAATAATAAGCTTGTCCTGCAAGTCGATCTAGCATTTAGTCAATGAATGGAAGAGGGAAATGGTCCTTCTTGGTATTTGCGTTCAACTTGCGATAATCCATGCAGATGCGCCATCCTGTAGTGGTGCGGGATGGAATCAGCTCATTATTTGCGTTAGTTACTACAGTCATGCCGCCTTTCTTGGGTACGCATTGGATTGGACTCACCCATCTGCTATCTGCGATAGGATATATTACGCCTGCGTCGAGCCACTTGATTATTTATTTTCGTACTACTTCCATCATTGTCGGATTTAGCCTTCTTTGTCGTTCAACAAATTCATTGGATTCGTCTAATAGCCGAATTTTATGCATGCAATATGAAGGGCTAATACCTTTAATATCTGCTAGACTCCACCCAATGGCCTTTTTGTGCCTTGCGAGAACTTCCATCAGCAGGTTTTCTTGTGATGCATCAAGCTTTGATGAGATTATGACTGGGAGTGATTCTTTTTCTCCCAAGAATCTATACTTCAAATGCGTTGGCAATGGTTTGAGTTCTAGTACAGGAGGTTGCGCTATAGAGAGCATGGTGGGGGTTCTTCCTTTCAGCTCCAGAATGTGGATAACTTCTTCATGCTGCGCTAGGGTGCAGTTTTCTTCCATCTGTTCTCCCTCGTTTCCTTCTTCTATGGGGCTGAACGCATTTAATAGTATGTTCTGCGGAGAGCACATGTCTATGCGGGCTACCATGTCACAATCTTTGGGATCATCAGTATATTTAAGTGAGGAGAGAATATTAAAAACCACCTTCTGATCGTTCATACACATAGTCAGTTCTCCTTTTTGTACGTCAATAAGTGTTTGTCCGGTGGCCAGGAATGGTCTTCCCAAAATAATGGGGATTTCTTTATCAGCTTCATAATCTAGGATAATAAAGTCTGCAGGAAAAATAAATTTGTCAACCTTGACCAAAACATCTTCAATCTTTCCTTCTAGGTGAACGATAGATCTGTCTGCCAATTGGAGTGTCACGGTTGTTGGTCTCGCTTCTCCAATCCCTAGGCGCTTGTAAACAGATAATGGCATTAAATTTATACTTGCGCCCAGGTCACATAATGCTTTACCAACATCGATACCCCCTATCGAACAAGGAATGGTGAAGCTTCCGGGATCTTTCAACTTTGGGGGAAGCTTGTTGGCAAGTATTGCGCTGCATTCATTTGTCAGCGCAACGGTTTCAAATTCTTTCCATGGCCGTTTATTCATCAGAATGTCTTTTAAGAATTTGGCATAACTCGGCATTTTTTCCAAAGCCTCTACAAGTGGGACGTTGATATGCAGCTCTCGCAAAACATTTAAGAATTTCTTAAACTGGGCCTCATCATTTTTCTTTCGCAACCTTTGAGGAAAAGGTATTGCGGGCTTATATGCGTCAGGCTCTTCTTCTGCGTGAGCCTCCTTCTTTTTGACTTCTTCATCCTCAGCTACTTTTCCTTCTTCCGTTTGGTTATGATCTTCTGCGGCTGCATTTTTAGGCAAATTGCCCTGTGTCGGTGCAGGGTCATGTACCTGCAATTGCTTTCCACTGCGAAGAGTCACCGCATGGCAGTGCTCTTTCCCTTTTGGATCTTCCGTATTACTGGGCAGTGCTCCCGCAGGTCTATTTTTTAACTCTGATGCAAGCTGTCCGACTTGTATTTCCAGACTACGAAGGGATGCGGCCTGGCTCTGAACCACTGCGTCATTCTTGGCCATATACTCCTTTTGACTGGCCATGAATTCCTTCATCATGTTTTCCAACGCATTCGAGGATGATGCTCTTTGGTTTCCTCCGTCTATGTTGCGCTGAAAATGTCCCTGCGAAGATTGATCATTGTTAGAATTGAATAATCTTGGCGCAGGATTTACATTACCTTGTTGCTGTTTATTTCCGCCTCCATTCCATGAAAAGTTCGGGTGATTTCTCCACCCTGGATTATATGTGTTTGAATATGGATTGTTGCGTGTAGCTCCTTGCGGTCCCACAGAGAAAACTGATTCTGGGTTTGAAGGACACTGATCATTCGTATGTCCTTCGCCGCAAATCCCGCATCCAACTGCGTTGAGTTGCGCAATCAAAGGTGCGGTGCTAGCTGTGAGTGCATCCATTTTTATGGTCAACGCATCAATCTTTGCGTTTACCGAAGTCATAGGATCTATTTCAAAGCCTCCTTAGTTGGTCTTAATGGGTCTCCTTCTTCTGTCTTCCGCAGTGCCCCACTCATAATTATTTCGCGCAATTCGATCAAGGATTGCGTGAGCTTCGTCCTAGGTCTTTCTGAGTAATGCCCCATTTGCGGATGAGTCTACCAATACTTGCGAATTCTTGTTGAGACCTACATAGAAGGTCTCTAGCTGAATACAAAATGGTAAACCATGGTGCGGGCATCTTTGTAGCAAGCTCTTGAATCGTTCCCATGCTTCACTCAACCTTTCATCCTCCATTTGCGTGAATGTCATTATTTCCTTCCGCAATCTGGAGTTTGCGGTGGGTGGAAAGTATTTTTCTATAAACTTTTCAGCCAAATCATTCCATGTTGCGATGGAATTTGCTGGCTGCTGATTAAGCCACACTTTCGCCGCATCTCTTAATGAGTAAGGAAATAGGATAACTTGCAATTACTCATGGGTTACTCCTGGGATAATAAATTTATTGCAAATATCAAGAAATGACTTTAAGTGGGAGTGAGGGTCTTCTGCTGGACTTCCCCCAAACTGTCCTGCAACTGTCAACATTTGAAACATAACTGGTTTTAATTCAAACCTTTCTGTTTCAAGAGTGGGCTGAACTATCCCTGGATTAAAATTACAATTTGCAGGGGCTGCATAGTCTCTAATCCCTCTGGCCCTATCATCAGCCATCTGAATGGGATTTAATGGTCTGTTTGGTTGTGCTGCCATTTCTCGTGATTGCCTTCAGGTTCTTCGATTTCTTCTTCTTCTATGATATGTTCTATCAATTTCAGGATCAACTTCGAAATCGATTCGTCGAGCGGCACGCATATAATCTCTGGCTACCTGGAGAAAAATTACACGACAGGGAACACAGTAAATAATATCAACGGAGTGTCAGATCAGAAAAATTCATAAAAAATTTCGCTGCCCTTCCCCGGCAACGGCGCCAAAAACTTGATTGGTTGTCAGTTGTCTTGGTATAATTAGAAATATTGTCGTAGATAATAATCAATCCAAGCATAAATTGACTTTAATCAGTAATACCTGGTGAGTCCAGGGTCGATTCCTCAGGGAAGGGATATTCAAAAAGTCTTTTAACAATATTTACCGATCTAAACTCAAGAACGTATGATATTATAATAAGAAAAAAAATTTGGTATATTTAAAGAGTGACTGTTTGCATAAAGACAACACATGCGACGAGAATGAAAGGAAAATTTATAAGGAGAATAATCAAGGCTGTTGCGGTTGCAACCTCATGCGTTTATAATAACCTTGTAGCACATACTTTGATTAATTGATCCATTAATGCCTAAGTGAGAAAATATCATAAGTTTCCCTTCCGGTACTCCATTGCGTTTGGCATAAAACTATCAAGAGATTATTTGGCTAGTTCATGCTTTAGGTGTAGTTCTCTAAAACTTACAAGGGACTGCGTTAGTCACAACACAATCTAAGCTCATGCGTGCACTATCTTTTAGCGGTAGTGTTTTAACGCTACCAAGACTACATGACATGCGCTAACTTGCTCTACTTAGAGATGTCTGCATGCGTTACCTGTCAGGGATTTAGCATGCTGCTATCGCATCCGGCTGGCCAAGCGGGAGTTAATAATGAAAATAGTATCACAACTAAATAGAAAGCAATTAATGTTCCATTTAACTCAAAATATGCGCTTACAAAATATACTTATCACCGCATGAGGTGCTTGCGCTAAGCCTTGAAGAAAACTTTAGCTCATGTTAAAACAAAACATCATGAAATTTACAAACGCAAGATTGCTCCTCATCACAGATCTCTGTGATTTCTCTGTTGATCTTCCTTCTTCTCTCGTGATCCAAAAAAAAATATATATATCTCCCTTCGTTTGAGTATGGTTTCTATTTATAGGTGAGGGAGGATGACTTCTCTAAGTAATCATCAATTTGCGGTAATCATTATTTCAGTCAACTTGCTCATCTTTTCAGCCCTTTTTTCTGCCCACTTGCGTTGGCTGCGCCGTTTGCGTCAGAGCTGTCTTTTCATCATCTTATCTGCCTCTTGATCATCTTGGGATGTGTGCCTGCGCTTGAGAAAAACTTTGGAAAACAACTGAATTAGTTGCGTTAGCGCCTTATATTTTATAATTTCTCACCGCATACATGAATATAGCTCGCCGCATGAAATCATCACATTCTCCTCTCTTTTTGTGCGAACGTAACGCATCTTTGCTTCTTTTGGCCTTGTTTTAGTCTAAGTTTAAAGGAAAAATAACTTGCTTTTTGCAAGTTATCACGGCCTCTTGTCTTTCTTCTTCTTTCTTTTTCTCAACTTCCCTTTCTTCTTCGAAGTCTTTTTTTCGTGCAAACTCATCTTCTTCCCTCATACTCTGATTTTCCCTCTCTTTTTCAGCCCTTATTTCCCTGAGTGCATCTTGGTCAGCCCTGTAACCTTCAGCTTTGATGAGGGCTAGTGCAGCAGCCTATCGGATCATCTCTTCGAATACATTCGGCGACATTCTTACCACTTTAAGGGGCTCAATAATCAGGGGCTTTTCAGGTGCAGCCTTCTTGGAATCTTTCTTCCTTGCACTGTAAGTTACAAACGACTTGTCCCTGCAAGAAGAAGTTGGGTTAGTAGAAGGGGCAGAAACGTTACTCTTTTTAGTCTCTCTTTGTCGAGAGCTCTCTCCCACTCTGGAAGATTTTTCAGCATCACGCAATCGTGCTTCCTCTTCAAGAGTCGCACGCCTTTGAGCTCCCATCTCACGGATCATAGCAAACCACTCCCTTGAGCGTTTTCTCAGTTGTTGGCACGCGGGTTTTTTGGTTTGGTGGAGAGAATCAGAGGGTGTGGGTCTTCTTTGTCGAGAACCACTTGGATTCTCCCTTTGTGCAGTCGACATTGTCGAGGATGAAGGAGTATGGACAGTAGTGCTTCATTCCACAATAGTCGGCGAAAAACCCGTGGGTCTCACGCTTCTCGTTCCGTGCATGCTTGCTTCGGGTTGCTCTTCTTGGCGTCGAGTACTTTGCTCAGCATTCTGGGCAAGCTGATTACTTTGAGATCGAGTAATCCTGCGAGGGATTGATGATTTTGGAGTGTTCTTCATGATTCTTTGAGAGGGTTTTCAGTTTCAAAGAGAATGAAGGTGGAGAGTTGGTGAAGTTGACTTGAATGCAAAAGGTCTAAGTGTTTGGTGAAGAAGGAAACACACTTAAGTAAGCTATTTATAGGTTTCTCAAAATTAGGTCACGTGACTGTCATTTAAATGACGTCATTGCCCTTGACCATATGGGAAATGCGATTGCATTTCCAAATGCACTGGGAAGAAATACGATCGCATTTTCCCCAGTTTCTGCCTTCTTTATTTTTTTCTGACTCTTTTATTTTTCCTTGGTTTTTCTTACTTTCTTTTATTTTCTGAAACATTCACAAACTTGTTAGAAAGTTCACATACTTAAATATGATTATTCATCTCCTTTTTTCTTAGATAGACATGAAATAAATTGGACTTTTCAAACTCCTAGGTAAATCCCCAAGAAAAGGTGTTCCTTGCGGTCAGCTTAAATACCTCTTCCTAGACAGGATTTTCCTAGACAGAGTTTTACTCTTGTCTATATATTTTGTTGTCCTATCTAATTTTTTTTCTTCTTATTAATTTATTATAAATCCACATAATGTAAAAAATAAATTTTTGGAAATCAAAGTCATACCAGATTAATCACAGATACAAGGGCTTCTTCAGCCCCAAGATTCTTCCCCCAATAGGGTTTAATTCTTTGTCATTCACCTTGAAATGCATTCCTTGATGATCCATCAGCTCTACAGTTCCATAATAAAAAATTCTCATGATCTTGAATGGTCCCGACCATCTTGATTTCAGTTTTCCTGAAAACAACTTAAGTCTGGAATTAAAGAGTAGCACCTGCTGACCCTTATGGAACTCCTTTGGATGTATTCTTGATTTCAGTTTTCCTGGAAACAACTTAAGTCTTGAATTAAAGAGTAGCACATGCTGACCCTTATGGAACTCCTTTGGATGTATTCTTCTATCATGCCATCTTTTGACCTTCTCCTTATATAATTTTGTATTCTCATAGGAGAAGTGACGGAGCTCTGACAGTTCATTCAGTTGTAATTTCCTATTGATTCTGGCGTTGTCCAGATTGAAATTGAACTTCTTCAATGCCCAGTAAGCTTTGTGTTCCAATTCAAGTGGTAAGTGACAGACTTTTCCAAATATGATTTTATACGGAGACATGCCTAAGGACGCTTTGTATGCAGTTCTGTGTGCCCATAATGCCTCGTCAAGCCGTAGTGACCAATCCTTTCGAGAAGGGTCTACTGTTTTCTCCAAAATAGCTTTTATCTCCCGATTATAGAGCTCTGCTTGACCATTTGTTTGAGGATGGTAAGCAGTGGCTACCCTATGCCTGATATTGTATTTGGAAAACAAGTTGGCTATCATCCTGTTTAGAAACTGAGATCCTTCATCGCTTATGATGAAACGAGGAGTCTCGTATCTCGTGAAAATATTCTTCATGAAGAATTTCTTTACTACCTTTGCATCATTGGTTGATGTAGCTATGGCCTCGATCCACTTCGATACATAACCAACTGCAAGCAAAATATAAATGTTTCCAAAGGACGGCGGGAATGGGCCCATGAAGTCTATTCCCCATACATCAAATATTTCCACTTCAAGTATGATGTTCAGAGGCATTTCACTCTTAGCTGTTAAATTCACGGTTCTTTGACACTTATCGCAGTTTTTAGTGAAGAGGTTTGCATCTTTGAAAAGACTTGGCCAAAAGTACCCTGATTAAAGGAATTTGGCTGCAGTTTTTAGCCCGACAAAGTGCCCTCCATATGGAGCCGAGTGACAGGCTTCCAATATGAGTGATATCTCCTCTTCTGTTACACATCGTCTAAGTATTTGATCTGGACCTAGCTTGTACAGATATGGCTCATCCCAGTAGTAATTCTTGACATCATTCATAAACTTTTTGAGCTGTTGAGCTGTGGCTTCTGGGGGCTTTAGTCCACTGACTAAGTAGTTAACATAATCTGCAAACCATGGAAGTTCAATTGCCCTTACTGCCAGAATTTGTTCATCTGCAAACGATTCTTGAATATCCAACCCCTTCTCCACTTGCGCTTCCTCTCCATGCCTTGACAGGTGGTCTGCCACTTGATTATCGGTTCCCTTCCTATCCTGGATTTCAATATAACTCCTGCAAGAGCAAAATCCAAAGGATTAGTCAGGGCTTAGCATCCTTCTTGGATAGCAAGTGTTTGAGAGCTGAATGATCAGTATGAACTATGACTTTAGTTCCCACTAGGTAGGATCTAAATTTGTCAAAACCAAAGACTACTGCAAGTAATTCTTTTTCTATGACAGTATAGTTCAACTGTGCTTCGTTAAGCATCTTGCTTGCAAAATAAATTGGTTGCACGATTTTTCCTCTTTTCTGACATAGCGCTGCTCCAACTGCAAAGTCACTAGCATCGCACATCAATTCGAATGGCTAAGTCCAATCTGGTTCAATTATGATCGACGATGTACTGAGTGCATTCTTCAAAGTTTCGAAAGCTTGCTTACAATCTTCATCAAATTTGAACGGTCTATCTACCTCGAGCAACCTGCACAAAGGATTAGAAATTTTTGAGAAATCTTTAATAAATCTTCTGTAAAAACCTGCATGGCCTAGAAAGCTCCTGATATCTTGAACTGTTTTTGGAAAAGGCAACTTAGGTATAATCTCAATCTTTGCCTTGTCTACCTCAATTCCATTTCTAGAAATTCGATGTCCAAGGATTATTCCTTCTCGTACCATGAAATGACACTTTTCCTAGTTGAATACCAAGTTTGTTTCATCACATCTTTCCAACACTTGGTCTAAATTCTGTAAACACACTGAAAAAGTTTCACTAAAGACGGAGAGGTCATCCATAAACACTTCCAATGTTCGCTCTATCATATCGGAGAATATTGCCATTGAAGGAGTGTACAATACACAAGTGGAAGCAATTCAGATCGAAACACTCAAATTTCCTTTAATTTTAGTTATGAAAAACATGCACAATATGAACCGAAAACAGAGTTTCGAGATTACCAACCTTTTTGAGTCGAATTCTTCAAAACCGTGGATGAGTTCTTTGTATAATCTTGTTGTAGACAACCACAAGAATCTTCCCTGCTAATCTCCGACCTTAAAACGAGTTGTGGGACTCAAATTCGTGATGAACTTCTAGAGAGAGAGAGACATGAGTTTTAGAGAGAGTTTTTTCTTTTTGAAAATAAAAACACAGCCAACATACTCTTCTCACGTTTTTCTTTTTCTTTTAAGAACCATCTTCATGCACTTAAATGTATGGAGAAGAAGACAACAAATGGGAGTGTATTTAGTCATCTATTAAGGTGTCAATCACCAAAATTGTCCAGCACAATTTTTGAGTTCAAAACTCATTTAATGAAATTCATATTTTGAATTTCATTTAACTATTTGTAATAAAACCAATTCAACAATTAGTTTTTGTATCTAAATTAAACACTTTAATTTAATTAAATGATTATTTAATTAATATTAAATAATTATACAAATCCCATTGCCTTTAAAACCAAGCATTCGAATACGAATCCCTATTCATATCCAAATCATAATATGCATCGAATACATAATGTACTGGTAATATTTAAATATTACGAATTCTCTCTCTAAGTTTAATTCGAAATTAAATTTTAACGCTGAATATATCGAACATATCCAATCGACAACTCTCTATGAATTTGAACGTTTCAAATTTTCTTATCACTTATGTTTTAAGGTTTATTCAGTATGAGCTAGCAGGGGGACCTAATGGACCTACAAATCATGGGCTCCAACAATCCGAGATTAACTAGTTAAACTCTTTTAACTCAGTTAACCAACATTCGTTAACTACCGAGACACTCCCCTATAGTCCGATAGTTGAACTCCCCTCACTGTAGATATATTTCTGTCCACCCGATACAACCATGATTAGCAAGTCGACCCTTCACAGGTAGTTCGTAACTAGAGTCAGGTCCCTAATGAACAATCAGTTTGTGGTCCCACCATTTATCCCTGAAGTTGAATCTTGTTCCTTAAGTCTCTAGCTGATTCCCTAATGAATAATCGGTTTGTGGTCCCACCATTAAACCTAAAACCTCTCGGGCCAATGAGAGGGTGGGATCCCTTTGTTCACTTTTTGGAGTCAGTACTTAAGGGAACAACCTCTCTACTATCCCTAAATTGGGTAGGAGTGAATTCTGTTTTGCAAGACTATGTCCCCAGTTATCTACCCGTTCCTATCCTTGAAATGGGGGGTTTATTGAGTCGGCAATGTTGAGCAACTCTCACCCATGCAGATCTAAGGATAAGCCCGAATAAACAGGAGTTCATAGTTAGCTAAGGATTAAAATCGAGTTACCTACGTCATCGCATTGAAATAGTCAGTCTTGACAGTAAACGGCGTTATAAAGCAAGAGTGACTTATTTCTCGGTCCTGGTCTTATGCAAACTCATTTGCATAGAACGCCCCCACTCGCATGTCTATACATGAACGATCCAAGATCACGTCGTTTGTACTCAAACAAAGTGGACCGCGTCACATAACTTTCCTAGGATTAAGGTACCCAGCCTTATCCCTATACTATAGACCGTTTAGGCTATTACTTGAACTTGATCCATATTTATGCCACAACATACAGTTCAAGCACTCATATCATAGCCAAGGATACTAATTCATTAGATTTGGGTTATTTAACGTGCAATTCACTCATTTAATAATCTTGAGTGAACAAAAACTCCATAACGACTTTATCGAACAAGTATATAACAATTTGTTAACAGCCATCATACACCTTTGAAAGGTGCCTGGTGCATTGCATAATCCAAATGGCATTCTTCAAAAAGCAAATGTCCCGTATGGACATGTGAATGTGGTCTGCTCCTGATCTTTTGGGGCTATTGTTATCTGGTTGTAACCTGAGTAACCATCTAAAAAACAGTAATAATCCTTACCGACTAATATGTCTAACATTTTATCTATAAACGGTAACGGGAAATGGTCTTTTCTGGTTACTTGTTGAGTCGGCGATAGTCTATGCAGACTCGCCATCCTGTGACTGTCCTTCTCGAAATCAATTCATTCTTCTCATTCTCCACTACAGTTATTCCACCTTTCTTGGGGACGCATTGCACTGGACTGGCCTAGCTGCTGTCTGAAATCGGATAGATAACTCCTGCGTCCAGCCATTTTAGAATCTCTTTCCTGACGACTTATTTCATAATGGGATTCAGCCTTCATTAACTTTCAATGGAATTCTTGGCACCTTCTTCAAGGTTGATCCTATGCATTCAAAACGCTGGACTGATTCCTTGAATATCTGCAATTGTCCAACTTCTTGCCTTTTTGTGACTAGATAGGACCTGCAGTAAAGACATCTCATTCTCGTCAGTGAGATAAGCTGATATAATAACTGGTAGTGTTTTGTTTTCTCCAAGAAAACTGTATTTAAGATGTTCTGGTAGCGGTTTGAGTTCTAAATCTGGAAGGTTAATCATGGACGGCTGTAGCGGCTTGATTTCTTCCTGGTTTGACTCGAAGGAATCTCTCAATGTTTCTATCCATGCTACTGCAGATCTATTTGTGGTCGATTCTTCTATTCCTTCAATCTTTTTCCCACCTTTTTCCTCTTGTTCTTCATCTTCAAGCATGTCTTCCAGTGTCTCTCCCTTTAATCATTCCTGCAAGGTATATAAAGAAAGTTCATCAATTTCATCAATCACTGAACATTCTTCAAGATCTCTTGGATATTTCAGCGCGTTCATGACATTGAAGGTAACTTGTTGATCATTGACCCTCATAGTCAATTCTCCTTTCTGTACGTCAATTAAGGTCCTACAAGTTGCTAATAATGGTCGACCTAGAATTATCGGCACTTCTTTATCGACTTCGCAGTCTAATATGATAAAGTCTACTGGGAATACTATCAACCTTAACTAACACATCCTCAATCTTGCCAATGGGTTGGGTTAGTGACTTGTCGGCTAACTGCAAGGTTACAGTCGCAGGTCTGGCTTCTCCTATACCTAACTGCTTGAAAATTGAATACCCCATCAGATTTATACTTGCTCCTAGATCGCATAATGCCCTGCCAACATTTCGTTCTCCAATGGAGCATGGAATAGTGAAACTTCCTAGATCCTTTAACTTGGGAGGGATCTTTTTTTTAACCAATGCACTAGAACATTCGGTAAGTGCAACTGTCTCATACTCTCTCAATCTTCTCTTCTTGGACAAAATGTCCTTTAGGAATTTCATGTAAGTTGGCATCTGTTCGAGCGCTTCCACCAACGGGATGTTGATGTGGAGTTGCTTCAGGATATCTAAAAACTTCTTAAACTGTGCATCTTGTGAGGCATATTTGAATCTCTGAGGATATGGAGGTGGTGGTCTGTAATTTGGATCTATAATAAACTTTTTAGGTTTTGCGGTCGCATTTGCGGTCACATTTTCCTGTTTTTTCTCTGAACTTGAACTTTCACTTTTTTCTTCCAAGGTTTCTTGCTCCTTGGTCTTCTCTTTATTCTCTATATTCTGACAAACTTCTGTGGTAACTTCTGACTTCTTTTCTGGAGACTTTTATAGAACTTCTTCTGGGATCTTCCTTACTTCTTGATTCATAGGGTATTCTGGTCCATCATATTCCAATCCACTTACCGCTCCTTATCTTCTCGGTGAGGGTTCTTAGTCTTGCTGGGAAATGTCCCTTGTGGTATATTTTTGATTTCTTGAGCGATCTGTCCAATTTGTACTTCCAAATTCCTAACAGCGGCATCATTTCTTGCCATGTACTCTTTCATTAGAGCCTCTAGATTTGACTCTTGATTCTGCACTTAGACTGGTTGGAAGTTCTTCTGCGGTTGCTGCTATGTAGGTTGGGAATTGAATCCTGTTGGAGATTTCCCAAATTGATTTTTGTTGGCATTACTTGTAATGGCTTGACCTACCCAAGAGAAGTTTGGATGTTGTCTCCACCTTGGGTTGTATGTAGCCGACTATTGATTCCATCGGTTCTGGTTTCCTTTTTGACCTACATAAAAAACAGATGCAGGATGATATCTTGCGAAAAGCAAGATTATTTATCCTCTAAACTTAAGCTAGAAGAAAGATACAAGGCCCTCAGATGCGTTATCTTAGCGCATAAAGAAAGAAAAAAGTGATTGTTATAAGCGGCAAGCTATATTTGTGTATGCGATAAGAAATTATAAAATAGAGCGCTAGCGCAGCTAATTTAGTTGTTTCAAGTTCCTTCTTAGCGCAGGCACACTCCCCTAGATGATCAAGAGACAGAAAAGATGGATGAAAAGACAAGCTCTGACACAAACGGCGCAGCCAGCACAAGTGGGAGAAAAATAAGGCCGAAATATTGCAAGTTGACTAATGATTTGAACAAAGCAAGTTGCAATTACTTAGTAAAATCACTTTCCCTCTTCTATAAATAGAAGCTCAAGAAACAGAAGAAAGGGAGAGCCTGGGCAGGGGGATTCATATCTCTGCTCAATAGGGAGAAGAAAGGCGATCAGCAAAAGAATCACAGAGAGAGCTGTGATTATGAGAAAACTTGCGTGTGAAATGTTTTATTTTATGATATCTTGTTGTGCGCGCATGAGCTAACTTTCCTCTTCAAGGCCTAGCGCAAGCACCTCATGCGGTGATAAGTACATCTTGTAAGCGCATATTTTTATTTAAATGAAACATTGATTGCTTTCTGCTTAGTTGCGATAATCTTTTCATTACGAATCCCCGCTTGGCCAGCTGGATGCGGTAGCAGTATGCTTAATCCTTGACAGGTAACGCATATGGATCTCTCTAAGTAGAACAAGTTAGCGCATGACATGTAGTCTTGGTAGTATTAAAATTATTACCGCTAAAGGATATTGCATGCTTGAACTTTGATTGCGTTGTGACCAACTCAGTCCCTTGTAAGTATTAAGAGAACTAAGCTTTACGCATAAACTAGTCAAATAATCAATTGATAGTTTATTGCCAAACGCATAAGGAATACCGGAAGGCAAACTTAGTGATTTTTTCTCACTTAGGCGTCAATGGATCAATTTATCAAAGTTAGCGCTACAAGATTCTTATGAACGCATGAGGCTGCAACAGCAAAAGCCTTGATACTGCTCGCATTGTGAATTCTCCTTTAACTCTCATTACTTGTTTTCTTTTATGCAATTAATTACTGTTCAAATTATACCAACCCTCATTTTTATTCCCTTGAAGAAATATTACACGTTTTGAGTTTTAAATCAGTAAACATTATTAAGAAACTTCTGTACTCTTTCCCTGTGGATTCGACTCTGGACTCACCAGGTATTACTTGATTTTGTCAGTTTATACTTGGATTGATTAAAATCTACGACTACTAAATTAAACACTCTGACAACCGATCATAGGATTTAGTGGACAGTTATCAGTGACATGCTCCTCGCTACAATTATCACAACAGGGAGAAGAGATAGCATTGGCGAGGGCTATGTTTGCTTGGTTGTCCATGGTCATGCCCATCACCATGCTGTGGATGGAATTGATCTGGGCTTGCATGGTTGAATTCGCCTCCGTCTCTACTGCTTTAACTAGATTCTTCAAAATTGTATGCTCAGTCTCTCCCCAGTATCTATTATTTGTGGCTATTGTGTCCAATATGGAATGTGCTTCATTTGTAGATTTCTTTAAGAAATATCCATTGGCAGATGCACTAACTAGAGCTTTTGAAGCTTGATCCAATCCACTGTAAAAATGCTCTATGTGAAGGGGATGAAAGCCCCGGCACAACGGAAGCGCATCGATAGGACCTTGCGCCGTATATTAATTAATATCAAAATACCGTTACGAAAAGGCAAAACAAAACTTTAAACATGCTTTAAAGCCACTGTAAAACGCTATAAACATGCTGAAAACAACTAGAAAATAAAACTACTTTTATTTTCATGTTTTTCTAAAGAAACGGGAAAGAACCGTTACAAACCTTCGTTGTAGACTTGACCATTCTTCGCCAACGACGCTTCAACGAACAAAAATGCAGAAGCCCCCTTTTGATTTCTTCGCTGGAATTTTCTTCTACAAAGACACAATAACCAAGGAAGTTACACTGGTATGTCTCTAAGTCTAGGAGGCAAAAGACTTGTGGGAGTCTTTCTCTAAGAGGGAGGCTAGAGAGAATTCTAGGGTCTTGTCTTGTGAGTCTAATAGCAAGAGGGCTACCAAACCATTAGGTCTAGTGTTCTATTTATAGGAGAAAGGCCATGAATAAAATATTCACATTAAATCAATTATTTCCATAAATGATTTAATCTATTCCTTATTTAATCAATCCATGATCAATCAATTCCATAATTGATTAATCTTTTCCACAAATGACTAATTACTTCCATAAGTGATTAGATCATTTCCATAAATGATTAATCACTTCCATAAGTGATTAATTATTTCCATAATTGATTAATTTTCAATTAATTAACTCTTTAATTAATTAGTCACCAATTAAATATTACATATTTAATTTTCGGCCTTGAATCAATTAATTGCCCAAATTAATTTTAGGCCTTAAATTAACTAATTCATATTTGAACTCTTTCAAATTCCTATAAATTTAATATGAATCAAATTCACATTTATATTTGAAATTTCTTCAAATATTTATTTCTCTCATAAAAATATATCAATATATATATTATATTGTTTCCTTTAGTAGATTGAACACTTTCAATTTACATTTATTACTTAGTTGCCTCAAATTACTTTATGAGCTACCAGTGGGACCTAATGGACCTGCAGATCAGAAGCTCCAACGATGTGAGATTAATTGGTCAAACTCATTAACCAAATTAGTCAATATTCGTTAACTGTGTGTACATTCCACTATAGACTCACAGTTGCAGTCTTCTCACTGCAGACATATTTTCTGTGACCACGGATATAGACCAATAACGACTAGTTAGTCCTTCACGAGTGTCCGTAACACCAGCTGGGTCAAATTACCGTTTTACCCCTGGGTTACTTCTATTTCCTTAAGTACCAGTTCTCCTCTGATGAACAACCTGTTTGTGGTCCAACCATCAAACAGAAAAACCCTCTCGTTCCATTGAGAGGGTAGGGTGCTTTGTTCAAGACTTGGAGTCACCACTTAAGGGAACACTCATCTGCTTCCCTAAAGTCGGGAAGGAGTGAATTCCATCTTGTATGATTGTGTTCCTAGCTCCCCACTCGATCTTGTCCCCAAAATGGTAGGCTTATTGAGTCGACGTATTGGCCACTCTCACCCATACAAATCAAAGGACAATCCCTCATGAGCAGGAGTCCATAATCAACTAAGGATTAAGACTAGGTTGTCTAGGTCGTCCTAGTGAAATAGAAAACCAACTTAGTTAACGGTGTTATAACTAGTGGTTACTATTTTGCGGTCTGGTCTTATGCAAACTCATTGCATAGGATACCCCCACTCGCATGTCTCCTACACGAACGCGTTGGATCATGGAGTTTGTATCAAATACAAAGTGGGTCGTATCTATAGTGTCACCAGGATAAGGCACCCAGTCTTATCCCTATACTATAGACCCTTTAGGATGTTTCATGAACAGTGATCCCCATATGTCGCTACATATAGTTCAAGACTCATATTACAACCTAGAATGTCTAGTTTATTGGATTAGGGTTATTTTAGGCAAAGAAAAAAAATAAAATAACTAATAACACTTAATGGAAAAATATATCAATATTATTTCATTAATATTCGGTCAACGGTTACATTCACCATCTACGAGTTTTAGGGCATAAAACCCAACATAACCAGCTAATCTCATTAACCTAGTTAACCTACATTCGTTAACTACTGGGACACTCCACTATAGCCCGATAGTTGCACTCTCCTCACTATAGATATATTTTTGTCCACCCGATACAACCATGATTAGTAAGTCGACCCTTCACAGGTTGTTCGTAACTACAGCGGGTCAAAAGTCCGTTATACCCCTGAAGTTACTTCTAGTTCCTTAAGTTCCACTGATCCTCTAACGAACAATTGGTTTGTGGTTCTACCAACAAACCTAATCCCTCTCGATCAATGAGAGGGCAGGATCCCTTTGTTCATGGCCTAGATGCAGCACTTAAGGGAACAACGTATCTACTATCCTTAAAGAGGACCGGAGCGAATTCTGTCTTGTCGGATTATGTCCCAAGTTATCTACTCGGTCTCATCCCCAAAATGGTAGGCTTATTGAGTTGGCGAACTCGGGCCACTCTCACCCATGCAAATCAAAGGATAATCCCGAATAAACAGGAGTTCATAGTTAGCTCAGAATGAAGATCGAGATACCTAGGTCATCGCATGAGATAGTCAGTTTCATCAGTAAACAACGTTATAAAGTGAAAGTGACTATTCTCGTTGTCCTCACTCGCATGTCATTACATGAAAGATTCAGGATCACATCGTTTGTATTAAATACAAAGTGAGTCGCATCCATAGTGTCCCCAGGATAAGGTACCCAACCTTATCCCTGTACTATAGACCGTTGAGTTTATTACTTGAACTTGATTCATTCTTATGTTACTACATAACGTTCAAGTTTTCATAACATAGCTCGGGGTTCTTAGTTTATTGGATTTGTGGTTATTTAGGCAAGATTAATACATATATAATCAGTAACACTTTATTGAAAAAGAATAACTCTTTATTTACAAACATTCGTCAAATGTTAGATTTACTATGTACGAGTTTTAGGGCATAAAACCCAACAAACTCCCACTTGCACTACAACTCTAGTGAGTGGAATGTATATGCAATAAAATTACCAAAGCAAGGAAATGTTACAAACACAATAAACTAGGGCACACCATACCCTATTACATCTCCCACTTGCCATAGGTTATGCTATATACATATCTGGTAGACCTAAACTATGTAGATGACTCTCGAACACTTTAGCCGAGAGAGTCTTCGTAAATGGGTCATCTATGTTGTGCTCCGAAGCGATCTTTGTGACAATCACATCCCCACGCTGCACAATCTCCCGAATTAGGTGATACTTCCTCTCGATGTGTTTACCTCGTTTGTGGCTGCAAGGTTCTTTGGAATTGGCTACCGCCCCACTGTTGTCACAATATAAAGTAATGGGCAAGTTCATGTTTGGAACAACTTCCAAATCAGTTAGGAACTTTCTGAGCCATACTGCTTCTTTGGCTGCTTTGCAAGTTGCGACATACTCCGCTTCCATAGTGGGGTCTGCGATGCATCCTTGCTTGATGCTTCGCCAAACTACTGCTCCCCCGTTTAAGGTGAATACTGACCTTGACATTGATTTCCTGGAATCTTTGTCAGTTTGGAAATTAGAATCAGCATGTAGTCCCTCGTTCCCCGAAGATACTTGAGGATGATTTTAACCGCAGTCCAGTGGTTTAACCCTGGATTGGACTGGTACCTACTGACTATTCCTATTGCGTAACAAATGTCTGGTCTAGTACAGAGGATTGCATACATCAGACTGCTTACTGCTGAGGCATAAGGAATACGTCTCATATCCTCAATTTCCTGAGGTGTCTTAGGACATTGTTCCTTTGACAAGTGAACTCCATGCCTGAAAGGTAACAAACCTTTCTTGGAGTTCTGCATCGAATATCGGGCCAACATTTTTTCCATATACGTTGCCAGAGACAGTGCTAGCATTTTGTTCTTGTGTTCCCTTATTATCTGGATTCTAAGAACAAACCGTGCCTCTCCCAAATCTTTCATTTGGATTTGGGTTGCTAGCCAATTTTTCAAATCAGTAAGCTATCCTACGTCATTTCCTATGAGTAGGATATCGTCCACATATAGTATCAAGAAAGCTACGTCATTTCCTATGAGTAGGATATCATCAAGGGTTTGGTCAAAATCAAAAGATTTGATCGCAGTATCAAATCTTATATTCCACGATCTGGATGCCTGTTCCAATCCATAAATGGATCGATTCAATCTGCAAATATTTTGCTCCTGACATTGAGATATGAACCCCTCGGATTAAGACATAAAGATGTTCTCTTCAAGTTCGCCATTCAGAAAAGCAGTTTTGACATCCATCTGCCATATTTCTTAGTCGTGATATGTGGCTATAGATAAGAGAATTCTTATTGACTTTAGCATAGCAACAGGGGAAAAAGTTTCTTCATAATCAACCCCTTCCCTTTGGGTGAAACCCTTTGCTACAAGTCGTGCTTTAAAAGTCTGTACTTTCCCAGCAACGTCTCTCTTTCTTTTATAGATCCATTTGCACCTTATAGGTTTTACCCATTCAGGTGGATCTACAAGTTCGCATACTGAATTGAAGTATATTGACTCCATTTCGAGGTCCATTGCTCTGACCCATTGGTATTTGTCTTTGTCATTTATTGCTTGTCTGAAAGACAATGGAACCTCTACGCCATCATCAGGAATGGCGACCTCAATTTCAATGAATCCTAAGTAGCGTTTAGGTTGTTTTACAACCCTCCCACTGCGTCGAGGCATGCTCATGGTTTGAGATGGATGAGACTGACCGGAAGAACTAGTTCCTACATTATCTCTTGACGACGGACCAGTTTCATCAACAACCCTTGTCAATTCTCTAGTAGTTTCTTCCAATACTAATTTGGTACGTGGTTTATGGTTTCTCATGTTGTCCTCCTCCAAGAATGTTGCATTTGTTGATACAAATACTTTGTTCTCTTGTGGGTCGTAAAAAAGACCACCTCTCGTTTCTTTTCTATATCCAACAAATTTGCACAATCTTGAACGAGGTTCCAGTTTCTTAGGATTAGTCACTAGCACATGTGTTGGACAACCCCAGATCCTAAAGGAGTGTATACTAGGTTTACGCCCTCTCCATCACTTGAAAGGCGTTTCAGATACACTTTTCGAGGGAACGTTGTTCAAGATGTGAGCAGCAGTCTCTACTGCATACCCCTAGACGAGCCAGGCAACTGAGCATAGCTCATCATTGAACAAACCATATCTAATAATGTTATATTTCTCCTTTGTGATTGTTATGCTATCACCGCAAGCGTACGATTTCCACAGGGAATTTGAATTAAATCCATTGATTACCAAGAACCATCATGTTTAATTTTATTTAGAAGATCATCTCTAAGGGTAAACGAACTAATAAGAAATTAAAGGAATCGTCCAAAATAATGGAAATATCCTATTAAGGGGACTTGACCTAGGGTCTTCACTAGCTTTTTGGATTTGCAGCTCAATTAATTGAATGAATGTAATTACTAATCTTCAATTTCATAAATCTAGAAGTGAATTTAGTGGATTTCTTTTTCAAGTTCCTCCACATCTCATGCTAACATAACTAATTTATGTGTCCATTTTCATAGTTAATTATAGTATGGCATTAAGCAACTTCATCTTAAATTTCTAACAATTCTTTTTCACTCTCGTGTTCCAAGCAATCATTAGCCATGCAATTTGGATCTAATCTAATTTCTCTCTTCGAGTATCAACTTAGACCAACATATCAATCAATCCGTGATCGACGGATTAAAGGCATTACGCATGAATTGCATAGATGAAATATGAAGAACTTCGTTACAATATCCAAGTAATTAAGCTACAATATCCAATTAGCTAAGTTAACGACCCTAGGTTTCAAGATCTACTCACAAATGGGAATAAGTTTGGTCCAGTACTCTTCATCCATGGTCCTAACTCAAGCAATTAATAAGAATTTACAAAGACATAAGGAAGAAATAACTGTTGTGATGATCCAAAGCTCTTGTCACGATCATCTCGAGTCCCGAGCCTTGGAATCTCGATCAATTCCACCTTTTTCTTCTCAATTCTATTCTCTTTTTCTCTCTATTGAGCTAGGGGAGAACCCCCAAAATTGGATGATATGAACCATTGAGAAGAGGTCTATTTATAGTTGAAGATCCAAAACTAACTTGCTGCCCAAGACGCACAGCATCACGACCCTGTGACGTTATCATTTCTTGTCGCCTACTCCAGCCAGCGTCTCGACGCTGGTCCTTCTAAAAGCTTTATGCACGGATTTGGCCATTCTTTCTCCATTCTTTTGGGATTTTTTGGGCCTTCACTTCAAATGTAATATTTTATTTTCTTCTTTTATGGTCCAATGTCTTCATTTTGATCCCGAAATTGGTAAAATTCCCGGTTTTGCTTCACAGGCTCGGTTTTCTACAAAATCAACATAAAACGACATTAAAGCTCACAATTATCGCACAAAACTAGCTAAAATAACTAGGAAAAAGATAGCATAAATGCATGCTATCAAATACCCCCAAACTTAAGGTTTGGCTAGTCCCGAGCAAAAATAAAGTACTGCAACGAATCATTACTTGCATGCTAATAATTCTATCCTCAATGTGTCAACCCATGAATACAAACCATTGAAACAAATAAGTAAGCATGAACATCCATCAAGAAGTTTAAAATTCAATCCTATCCTCCCTTGCAAAAACGAATCATCAAATGCCTTGTCATAATTTTTACTAGCCCGAAATCATTTATACACTCCTCCATTCATCTTCCCCCTAAACTGGCCCTAAAGTTCGCCTTTTTAGCCATCTCACTTAACTAGCAAGCACTACCTTACTGAGGTGCCCATAAATCATGGGGCGTCCCCCAAACTTGCATTTTTCTAAAGGCACTAACTTTCACACATCTACTGCAGGGACCCATACCCCGAATTTTATTCTTGGATGGCCTAACTGATCACAGTAGAGGTAGCTCTTTTTACCTTAGACTTTTAAGCATATTGCAAGCTGAAATAACGATTTTGTTTTCAAGTAACTAGCTTTTTTTTTTCTTTTTTTTGGGGCAAAATCAAAGCATATCTTTTCCCACAGCTCAACATTACTTACTATTATGCAAGAAAGCTATTTAGACAAACTTTACACCTATCAGAGTGAAAACGAACTTCAAAAGCATATAAATTTCATTTAGGCTTTCAAAATCATAATAAAACAAGTGAATCATCATACTTGCAAGGGAATCAAGGAAAAATTTAAAATTTTCTTGAATTTAGACATGCTTTCAAATTTGCAACAATAAGAGAAAATCATGGCTAAAAGCAAATCATCAGACGTCATCATCATCAACATGCATTTAATTCTTCATAAGAATTACTAAAGCAAGACCTAAGAAAAGCAGCTCTCCCCCCAAACTTAAAATATACATTGTCCCCAATGTATGAACATTAAATCAGATAAAGAGAGATCAATATTGCCCTGAAAAATGCGAGAGAATCTGAACTGCCTCGAATTGTCGACCAAAGAGAGAATGAGAAGCTAGGTATGAATTCACGAGCTTCCTGCACAAGGATCGATCACACGGGAGCATTAGGATCAACACACAAAAACTAAAATGAAATCTACAAAAACTTTAAACAGTTGGTTTGCCTCCCAAGAAGCGCTTGTTTAACGTCCTGAGCTAGACGGGGCTCGGTCACCCTGGATCAGTCAAAATCATTTTTTCAATTTTCTGCTCTTCGAATCCACAATAGTTCTTCCATGTTAAGCATTGACTTTGAAAGTTAATCCACTGCTATCCATCAACTCAATCGAACCATAAGGGGACACCTCCTTGACTATGAATGGGCTGGACCACATTGACTTTAACTTTCCTGGGAACAATCGCAACCGAGAATTGAAAAGAAGAACCTACTGCTCAAGCACAAAAGAACGCTTCTAGATCAAACGATCATGCCATCTAACTGTTCTTTCTTTATAAAGCTTAGTGTTCTCATATGTTTGGCTCCTAAATTCTTCTAACTCATTGAACTACAGTAGTCGATGTTCCCCGACCTTCTCCGTGTCTAGGTTCAACTTCTCGGTAGCCCAGTATGCTTTGTGCTCGAGTTCCACATGCAGATGACTGGCCTTACCATACACCAATCGATACGGGGAAGTGCCGATCGGAGTTTTGAAAGACATTTGATAGGCCCACAAAGCATCATCCAACTTGAATGCCCAATCCTTCCTGTTGATGCAAACTTTCTGTTGGGTTTTATGCCCTACAACTCGTTGATAGTGAATGGTGACAAATTGTTCACTTGTCTCAACAATAAAGAGTTATTGTTACTAAAATTTCACAATTTGACCCAAATCCAGTATACTAAGATCCAAGGTTGTTTAGATGAAACTTGGACTAGTATGTGGGGACATACGGGGATTAGTGTTCAAGTAACAACCTAAATGGTCTATAGTATAGGGATAAGGCTGGGTACCTTATCCTGGTAACACTATGAGATACGACCCACTTTGTATTTGATACAGATGCAATGATCCAAAGCATCCATGTAGTAGACATGTGAGTGGGGGTATCCTGTGCAATGAGTTTTCATAAGACCGGACCGCGAAATAGTAACCACTAGATGTAACACCGTTAACTAGTTTAGGTTTCTATTTCGATAGGATGACCTAAGTAACTCAATCTCAATCCTTAGTATGTTATGAACCCCTTTCAAGAGGGATTGTCCTTAGATTTGTATGGGTGAGAGTGGCCAGTTCGCCGACTCAATAAGCCTACCATTTTATGGGCAAGACCGAGTGGGGGCTGGGAACATAACATTACAAGATGGAATTCACTCCTTCCCCTTTTGGGGCAAGCAGATGTGTGTTCCCTTAAGGGTTGATTCCAGGTCTTGAACAAGGGAGCCCATCCTCTCTTGGCCCGAGAGGAACTGTTGTTTATTGATTGGATCATAAACAGATTGTTCATTAGAGGAATCAGTGGTACTTAAGGATCAAGAGGTAACCCAGGGGTAAAACGGTAATTTGACCCAGCTGGCGTTACGAACACTCGTGAAGGATTGACTTACCATTATTGGTCGATATCCGTGGACACAAAAATATTCTACAGTGAGAAGAGTGCAGTTGTGGGTCTTTAGTGGAGTGACCCACAGTTAACGAATGTTGACTAATTTGGTTAATGAGTTTAGCCAATTAGTCTCGTATCGTTGGAGCTTCTAATCTGTAGGTTAAAATGAGAGAGATTTAATTTGAATATGACTCAAATGTGAAATTAATTAAATATTTGATATTTGATTAATGTGGAAACAATTAATTTAGAATTAATTGAATGGCCTATTTAATTCAATTGAACATGATTTAATTGAATTAGAACTTTATATTATAATTGATTTAATTAAAATTGGTTTAATTAAATTAATTATAATTAATTAAATAATTATTTGTTATTTAATTAACGGCCTGGATCACGTTGATTATGATCAACGGTGGAGATCGCATATGGAAGTTAACCTCCCTTATTCCCACGTATCAGTGAGGGGTTTGTAGATCAGTTAGTCATTCTTACGTTTTTTTGGGTGAAGTGGTTTTTTCCTCTCACAAGATCTCTCTCAACAAGGACCTCTCAAAAAGAAGATCACAGAAAGTGTAATCTTGCTGTGAATTTGATATTCCCACTTCCTAGATTGGATCCCACAATCAAAGCCTCAAGAACTCACAGATTAGTGGGTGTTTACTGGTGGTCGTGTCCAATCGAATCCTTGTTCGTTGAGGAGCATAGTGCTGTAAAATTGATCTACAACATGTAAGTTTCTTGGCTTGAATTTACAGCGATCAACATGCTTAATCTAGAGATATATAGAAAATGTTTCTGTGTTGTTATCATTTGCCCAATGTACCATTATTCGAAATAATTGAAATTCAATCACGCTCGATTCAATTCGCTTCCACTTAAGGATTCAATTCCTTCACTGTCTTCTCCAAAATTTGCTTAATCTCCCTGTTAGAAATCTCAACTTGACTGTTAGTTTGGGGATGATAAGCTAGAGAAGTTTTATGCTTGACACCATATTTTCTAAGCAATGCCTCAAACAATTTATTACAAAAATGGGACCCTTCATCACTAATTATAGCCCGTGGTGTGTCGAATCCAGTGAAAATATTTTTATGCAAAAAACGCAACACTACACGTGCATCATTAGTCTTAGTGGCTATCGCCTCTACCCATTTAGATACATAATCCACAGCTACTAAGATATACGAGTATCCATTGGAAGAGGGAAAGGGACCCATAAAATCTATACCCCACACATAAAAAAGTTCTACTTCAAGAGTAGGGGTTAGGGGCATTTCATGGCGTCTAGAGATATTACTTGTCCTCTAGCATCTATCACAAGTTTTCACAAAGGTATAAAAATCCTTAAATAAAGTAGGCCAATAAAAACTAGATCGAAGTACCTTTGTTGTTGTACAGGTTGGACAAAAGTGACCGCCATAAGGAGAGGCATGGCAATCATGTATAATCTTACTTGCTTCTTCTGCTGGAATGCACCTTCGAATGATTTGATCGGAACATACCTTGAAAAGAAAAGGTTCATTCCACAGGTAAGACTTCGCATCATGTAAAAACTTCTTTCTTTTATGGGCATTTAAGTCAGGTGACATTTCTCTTCCTGCAAGAAAATTCACAAAGTCAGCGTACCAAGGAAAAGAAGTTTTAACTGAATATAATCTTTCATCTGGAAAAGCTTCTTTAATAGGAAAGGTCGTGATATTTTTTTCATGTTCTATCCTAGACAAATGGTCTGCAACCACATTCTCACAACCTTTTCTATCCTTGTTCTCATAATCAATTTCATACAATAAAAGAATCCATCTTATCTGTCGAGGTTTCGAATCCTTCTTACTACTCAAATATCGAATAGCAGTGTGGTCAGTGTGCACTATTACCTTTGTACCAAGCAAATAGGGCCTAAATTTATCAAATGCAAACACAACAGCAAACGTCTCTTTTTCACTAGTGGTGTAATTTTGTTGAGCACTATCTAGCGTTCTACTTGCGTAATATATATTTATCATGACGTTGCCCTAAAACAGCTCCTAAAGCATAGTCACTAGCATCACACATAATTTCAAATGGCTGACTCCAATCAGGCACAACAATGATAGGTGCGGAAATCAATTTTTCTTTAAGCACATTAAATGCTAGCAAACAATCTTTGGAAAACACAAATGGGGAATCTTTTTCAAGCAGATTACACAGGGGTTTAGCAATTTTTGAAAAATCTTTTATAAAACGCCTATAAAACCCTGCGTGACCTAAGAAACTACGAACTCCCTTAACAATTATGGGTGGAGGCAGTTGCTCTATAGCGGAAATTTTTGTCCTATCTACCTCTAAACCTTTTTCACATACTTTGTGGCCTAGAACTATACCCTCTTTTACCATGAAATGATATTTTTCCCAATTTAAAACGAGGTTAGTTTCCTGGCATCTTTGTAAAACACGAGAGAGATTATGCAAACAATTATCAAAAGATGAACCGAAAATAGAAAAATCATCCATAAAAACTTCCGTAATCTCTTCTACAAGGTCTGAAAATATGGCCATCATACAACGTTGAAAGGTAGCCGGAGCATTACACAGTCCAAATGGCATACGCCGGAAAGCATAAGTACTATAAGGACACGTGAATGTTGTTTTCTCCTGGTCCTCAGGCGCAATCACAATTTGATTATAGCCTGAATAACCATCCAGAAAACAATAGTACGCATACCCGGCTAGCCTATCAAGCATTTGGTCAATAAAAGGGAGAGGGAAGTGATCTTTTCTGGTGGTTTTATTTAGTTTTCTATAGTCAATACACACACGCCAACCAGTGATTTTCCTAGTAGATATTGAATCATTTTTCTCATTTTTTATAATAGTCATCCCCCCTTTCTTAAGCACTACTTGAACAGGACTTACCTAAGGGCTGTCAAATATAACATATATTATTCATGCATTTAATAATTTTAACACCTCGACTTTTACCACTTCCTTCATTGCTGGATTTAATCTTCTTTGGTGTTCTACTATGGGATTAAAGGTATCTTCCATTAAAATTTTGTGTATTACAATTGAAGGACTAATACCCTTAATATCACTGATAGACCATCCTAAGGCATTTTTATGCTTTTTCAAAACATCCAACAATTTTTCCTCTTCTACTTTATTTAAATCAGCGGAAATGATCACAGGAAAAGTAGAAGATTCTCTTAAGAAAGCATAACATAGGTGATCAGGCAATTGTTTTAATTCAGGGGGAGGAGTGTCAACTTGAGCACAAACATTTAATGATAATTTTTCTCCCTTCCTAAGGATCTATCAAATTCATCACAAATTAAAGCATTCTCCTGATTGACATCCATTAATTCTTCACCAAACACATCAGGCATGCTTATTTCATAATGGTCAACAGGAGATTCCGACTCTACACATGTATCGATAATAGTGTCAACTACATCAATCATAAAGCATGAACTAACCTCCTCTGGGTGTTTTAATGCATTAAAAATATTGAACACTACCTCATCGTCTTCTACTCTGAGAGTCAGGGTTCCGTTCTTTACCTCTATCAGCCCACAAGCGGTTGCCAGAAATGGTCTCCCAAGAATGATAGGAACTTCAGGGTCCTCCTCCATGTCTAGTACTACAAAGTCTTTTCCAAAGCATCAGCAAAAGGAATGTTAATATGGAGCAATTTAAATATATCAAGAAATTTTGAAAACTCAGCATCCGACTTTTTCTTTTGAAATCTTTGAGGATAAGGAATTTGATTAAGTACTAAAGGAATAGAGTCAGAAAACTTATATGGCCCTGGTGGTGCTAATTCTTCCTCTATTGTGTTTTGATCGTCATCCTCATCTACTATCTTTCTAGTGTTGGGTTTTGTATCTTCTTTTCTTTCAACTTCTTTCAACTGCTTTCCACTTCTTAGGGATATGGCAGGGAATTGCTCTTGTGGGTCTATGGTGAAGACATTAGATAACTTTTCTTGATGAATTTGGTTCATGAATATTGTCATTTGATCAATCAATTCTTCCATCGTACTAATGACAATATCTTGTTTCTCTACCCTGGCTTGCATTGTTGATACTGCTCCTTAAACATTTACAGTCAAATTCCTAGTCTCATTTATGAAGTTTCCTAACATTTCTTCCAAAGGATTTTTCTTCTCTAGATGCACTATTTCATCAGGTTGAGACTCTATTTTTACTCCTGCTTTAGATAAACTTGGAATTTCTGATCCTGAGAGCTTGTTTAGAGACTTGGTTAGAGCTTCGACTTGGAATCTTAAAGCACTCACCTCATAAGTCTCACATGGTTTCCCTTTTTGTTTGGACTCTGGTTGCTCAGACGGCCACTGATAACTTGTCAAGGCCAACTCTTCTACTAGGGTTCCAGCATCCTTGACAGTTTTGGCTAAGAAGTTTCCTCCAGCCGCAGTGTCAAGAATTGTCTTAAAATCCCTTTTTAACCCATTATAGAAAAGTTGTATCTAAATCCAGTCAGGGTATCCATGTTGTGGGCATTTCCTTAACATGTCCTTATACCTTTCCCAATCCTCATACAATTGCTCTTCCTCTATTTGTTTAAACATTCCAATTTCCGTCCTGAGCTTAGTAATTTTAGCTAATGGGAAAAATTTTGTAAGGAAGGCCTTAACTACATCATTCCAACTTAAATTACTATTTGGGGTCAATGAGTTTAACCAATCTCTAGCCATATCTTGTAAAGAAAATGGAAATAATTGCAAACAAATAGAATCAGGGCTAACTCCTCCTATCTTTACCGTTCCACAGATATCCAAAAATGATCTCAAATGGTTGTGTGGATCCTATGATGGATGGCCTTTTAAAGCATTTTCTCTTACCATTTGAATGAGACTAGCTTTGAGCTCAAAATTATCAGCAGCATGTTGGGTTTGGTGCCCTAAAACTCGTAGATAGTGAATGAAACAAATAGTTATATACTTGTTCGATAAAGTTGTTATGGAGTTTTTGTTCACTCAAGCTATTAAATGAGTGAATTGCACGTTAAATAACCCAAATCCAATAAACTAGTATCCTTGGCTATGACATGAATGCTTGAACTCTATGTAGTGACATAAATATGGATCAAGTTCAAGTAATAGCCTAAACGGTCTATAGTATAGGGATAAGGCTGGATACCTTAATCCTAGGAAAACTATGTGACGCGGCCCACTTTGTTTGAGTACAAACGACGTGATACTGGATCGTTCATGTATAGACATGCGAGTGGGGGCGTCCTATGCAAATGCGTTTGCATAAGACCAGGACCAAGAAATAAGTCACTCTTGCTTTATAACGTCGTTTACTGACAAGACTGACTATTTCAATGCGATGACCTAGGTAATTTGATCTTAATCTTGAGCTAACTATGAGCTCCTGTTTATTCGGGCTTATCCTTAGATCTGCATGGGTGCGAGTGGCTCAACATCGCCGACTCAATAAACCCCCCATTTCAGGGATAAGAACGAGTAGATAGCTGGGGACATAGTCTTGTAAAACAGAATTCACTCCTACCCAATTTAGGGATAGTAGAGAGGTTGTTCCCTTAAGTACTGACTCCGAAACGTGAACATAGGGATCCCGCCCTCTCATTGGCTCGAGAGGTTTTAGGTTTAGTGGTGGGACCACAAACCGATTGATTATTAGGGACTCAGCTAGAGACTTAAGGAAAAAGATGTAACTTCAGGGGTAAAACGGACATTTGACCTGGCTATAGTTACGAACAACCTGTGAAGGGTCGACTTACTAATCATGGTTATATCAGGTGGACGGAAATATATTTACAGTGAGGGGAGTTCAACTATCGGGCTCTAGTGGAGTGTCCCGATAGTTAACGAATGTTGGTTAACTAAGTTAAAAGAGTTTAACTTGTTAAATCTCGGATCGTTGGAGCCCATGATCTGTAGGTCCATTAGGTCCCCCTGCTAGCTCATACGGAATAAACCTTAGAACATATGTGATGGAAAATTTGAAACGTTCAAACTCATATTAGGGAAGGTGTCGTTAAATTATGTTCGATATATTTAACGTTAAAGTTTAATTACGAATTAAACTATATTAGAGAGAGTCGAGTATATTTAAATAAGATTTAAATATTGCTGGTATATTATGCATTCGATACATATTGAGGTTTGAATATGGATAGGGATTCGTATTCAAATGCTCGGGTTTTAAAAAGGCAATGAGTTTTGTGTAATTATTTAATATTGATTAAATAATTATTTAATTAAATTAAACTGCTTAATTTAAATATAAAAAAACTAATTTTGAATTAGTTATATGAAAAATTAAATTAAAATGAAATTTATTCATTGAATTTCATGTAATTTTGGCAAAACCCATTTTGTGTATCTTTGGTGTAATGACACCTAATTAGATGATTAATTCCATTAACCTTCAGTTGTCTTCTTCATGTGATTTTAAAGTGCATGATACTTTGCTATATAAGAGGGATTAAGTTGATGAGAAAGATGATGGTTCCAAAACTCTCTCTGTCGGATGGTTATTTTTCACTATTTTTCTTCCTTCATTTCCATCACGAATTTGAGTCCCACAACTCGTTCTAAGGCCGGAGAATAGCGGGGAAGATCACGGTGGTTGTCCACAACAAGATCGTGCAAAGAATTCATCCACGAATTGCAAGAATTTCGTCTAAAAAGGTTGGTTTCCCGAATTCCTCTGTTTTCGGTTCAACTTGTGCATGTTTTTCATAACTAAACTTAAAGGAAATTTGAGTGTTTCGACCCAAATTGCTTCTGCTCGTGTATTGTACACTCCTTCACAGCAATTGGCTCATAAGCTATTCCATAATAGTTCAATGGTAGTTCAGACAAGAAATAATCTCGGATTGCCTTGTCTTCTTGAACTACCATGATTAAATCTTCAAGAAACAAATTATCCACCTTCTAACTCCTCAAAATTTGCCACAACTTCTAAAAAAATAAAAAATAAATTTCTAAATTAAAATCAAACACTTAATTCTCAATATTAATGGAAAAATAACAAATTCCCCGACAACGGTGCCAAAAACTTGTTATGCTATCACTGCAAGAGTACGGTTGCCCAAGTAATATAAAACGGTAGGTAATACCGAGTATCAATTTCCACAGGGAATTTGAATTAAATACATTGATTACCAAGAACCATCATGTTTAATTTTATTTAGAAGATCATCTCTGAGGGTAAACGAACTGATCATGGTAGGTGGCGCGTCGCCATCTGAATAGATCGATAAGAGTTAAGATGATAAATGAAATAATAAAGAATAATTCCGCTAACACTTAAGTGCAAGTATACATTGTCGCACGTAGTAATAAAAAACCTTAGAAGTATTCCAAGGGTATTGATCCCACGAGGAATAAACTAGAAATTCAGATTTGATAAAGAAACTGCTCAAATGATTGCTTTTAAAAATGTAACAAAAGAAAATAAGTTGATTGATTGGGTTTTTGAAAAGATAAATAAAACAAGTAATAAAATAATAAAGAATAACAATAAGATAAAACGAGGTATTCAACATGGATTCATCCCTAAGGTAACAACCATACTTATGCAATATCTAACTTAAGTGTATTTAATGCAATGAGTCAGATTTAACTTCTATTTGGCCCTTGTTCCAAAAACCATTAGAAGGCTAAGCGAGTACCGTTATGCACATTTCTGTGACTCGATTCCGACATAGATAATTCACGAATGCAACCTATAACCCTATAGTCGATATAGGGTGCCTTAGGCATCTTGCCCTATACCGCCGAACAATCTCTTTCGAGCTTTTTCTCCTATATCACCTTTATGAGAACCGATATCGTTTGTCCCTTTCGAGATCAGACTCACATAGCATGCAAAGTCTAAGTAATCAAATTAAACTCAGCAAGATTGGAGTGATAATCAATAAAGAATGTCATGCATTAAACACAACTTAAACAAATAAAACACTTTCAAGCCATTAAACCATAAGGGAATTCACCACATTGAACCCCTCAACGGGATTTAGCTACTCATGATGGGATAAAAAGCAAATGAACATATTTTCATTCAAATAAGAATGTAAAGAATATAGAATAATGAAAAGATTCAAGAGCTGGAAATAAAGGAGATAGCTAAATATTATGGGTTTTTATATTTACTCAATCCTTCTAGAGTTCGCTAAGACACTCCACTCTCTCGCTTTTACAAGTGGGAATGGGTGAAACTCTCTACAAACCACAAGGTTTGATGTCTAACTCTCTCTCGGTTTAGAATTTGGTCATCTAAGAAGGACCTCGGGCATCCCTACTCATTGGCGTCGAGCCAGGGTTCTGTCACCACCCTTTTCTTCCAAGTGAGTTCTGCTTGAATTTGACTTCGAATCTCGAGCTTATATAGTCTAGAAAATGGTTGAGGAGCTACGAAATAGGTGCTGGAAGGTTGCCCAGTCAGTTTCGGGGTCAAAACAGACAGTTAGGTGCGAAGAAGACTCGTCAACAACGACCCGCGTGCGACTCGAAACGGCCTCTATTTTTCTAGAAATGCGGACACATTTCATTTTTGCATTCCTAGAAATGCGGTCGCATTTCTGGGGAATTCCAGCTTTTCCTCTGTTTTTCTGCACAGCAGCAAACTAAGTCAAATTCTCTTAAAATCAAGTCTTTTTAAGCACAAATGAGTTAAATGTGACAAAAGTGATTCTCAACACCCTAACTTGTCAAACTAAGCATATTTTGAGCTCGGGAACAGTAAATTGATCACAACATACAACTTTTAACCAAGAAATGAGCTAAATATAAGGGTAAAATAGGTATATTTTTTACCCTTATCAGTAGGTACCATTTGCATATTGAATTTTCTGGGTGCTAAAATGGATATATTACAATTGCTTAAAAACGATAAGTTAACCGGCTCAAATTATGCAACGTGGAAATCAAACCTAAACACGGTTCTGGTTATTGATGATCTGTGGTTTTTCCTGACAGAGGAATGTCCTCCGGTCCCTATTCGTATTGCATCTCAATCTGTTAAAGATGCATATGATCGTTGGATGAAGGCCAACGAAAAGGCCCGAGTCTATATTCCAGTTAGTTTATCTGAAATTCTGGCCAAGAAACATGAGGGAAATGGTCTCACCAAGAGAGATCATGAATTCACTTCAGGAAATGTTTGGACAGCCGTCCTTTCAACTCCATCATTAAGCCCTCAAATACATTTACAGTTTTCGCATGAAAGAAGGCCAACCCGTTCGAGAACATCTTCTTAATATGATGGTACATTTCAATGTTGCAGAAGTAAATGGTGCGGTCATCGAAGATCGTAGTCAAGTAGCAATGGTAATGGAGTCACTTCCAAAAAGCTTCTTACAATTCCGAAGAAACGATGTAATGAATAAGATTCAATACAATTTGACTACTCTCCTAAATGAGTTACAGACATTTCAATCACTTATGAAAGGTAAGGAATTGAAAGAAGGAGAGGCAAATATAGCTCATTCCAAAAGGGTTGGACATGGTTCGTTCGATGATGAGCTATGTTCAATTGCCTAGCTTGTTCTGGGTGTATGCAGTTAAGACTACAGTACACATTTTGAACAATGTTCCCCCAAAAAGCGTTTTTGAAACACCTTTCAAGCTATGGAAGGGGCGTAAACCTAGTTTGCGTTACTTCCGTTGACAACACGATTTCAGTAGAGAGGGTCATGCTTCTCTACAACATAATGAAGGGGCTGGAAATCAATATTGGGAGCATCATTAGAGAGGAGATTCTATCCTGTGGCAGAAAGAGAGCAAGGAAGCTATTCTTAGGGTCTCTCATAACCCAACTATGTCAGAGGGTCAAGATTGTTCCTGGGAAGGACGAGGAATGACATTTTTACAAGCCTACCATTGACTTGCCTCTGATTGGGAAGTTGCAACAGAACAATGCACAAATGAAAGATAAAGCTTCTGCCTCTCATGCTACTCCTTCTCTGAGGTTGACATCTGCTTCACCTCCAGCACATACTCCTGTTTCAGGGCCTACACCATCATCAGAGGCCCTTGCATTTGCTTACCGCCAGCTGGACTGCATTGAAGATAGATTGAAAACATATTGGGTCTACGTGAAAGAGAGGGATGAAGCAATTAGAGAGTTTTATCTCTTTATCACCCCGAGCATCGCCCCTGTTTTTCCCGACTTTCCTCAAAGCTTGCTGCCTCAAGATGAAAAAGAGTATGACGAAGAAGAAGAAGAAGTCGAAGAAGGTTCCTCAGAGGAGGAATAGGAGAGTTTGCTGATCCCCTTAAACTTTTAAACTGCTTTGTTTATGCTTTGTTAAAGTTTAGTTGCTGTTTTTTATTTTTCAGCATGTTAGTTTACTGTTTTTTTTTTTTTTTTTTTTGTGCATGAGATGTTGTTTTTATTGCTTTAAATGAGTAGTAGTTGTTTAGTTTATCTTTCTATATTATTTTAATGATATCTTGTTGTTGGATATGTTTAGAATAACTTGGGATTTTTTAAGCTTTATGAAAAAAAAAAAAAAAAAACTGTTTGCTGTTTTTTTGCTAAATCTGTGAAATTTTGAAAAAAATCAACTTTATGAAAACTTTTTGGTTTGAAAAAATATTTTGAATAAACATGTTTTCATTTGAATTTTCTTTTAAGTCTTTGATGATGATAACTAGAGCTTATTTCTATCTCAAAAAGTGTCACCGTCACAACCTATTTGTTTTCTAGTCCTAGGCTTTCCACTAGTCTTTTTCTTTATAAAATTTTCTTAAGTCTAAACTTCCTCATGTTTAACCTTTCTAGCACAATAGGAGAGTTTAGCCTTGATGTTTTGAAAAACAAAAAGCCTCATGTAAGCTCATTCCTCAAAAACAAAAGTCAATGAGGACATTGCCTATCTTAAGCTAAGATTGGGGGGTGCTTTACTTTGTAAATATGCATTTTCTGTAAGTTTGTACTTATGAAAAAGATATATGCTCAGTATATACATTATAAAAAAGAAAAAAAAAAAGAAAGAAAAGAGAAAAAGAAACCATGAGTTACTTGCCAAAAATATACCTATTTTGCCCTTATATTTAGCTCATTTCCTTGTCAAACTTGTATGTTTTAGATTAAAAACACTATTCTCGAGCTTTAAAAGTGCTAAAGTTGATAAGTTAGGATGTTGAGAGTCATGTGTGTCAAATTATGCGTATTTCTGCTTAAAAGAACTCATTTTGGTGAAAATTTGACTTTGTTTTGGTGTTTTGCAGAAAACAGAGGAATCTGGAAAAATTCCCAGACATGCGACCGCATTTCTGACAAGGCTAAAATGAAATGCGACCGCATTTCTGGGCAGAGGCAGACAGTTCCGAGTCCGTCGCGGGTCATTTTGAACGAGTGTTTTGCGCACCTAACCTGCTGTTTTGACTAAGAAACTGCCTAGGCCACCTGCTAACACCATTTTCGTGACTCCTCAACCACTCCCCATTCTATAAAAGGCCACGATTCGAAGGAAAATCCAAGTAGAATACACTGGGAAGAAGAGGGTGGTGACAGAACCCTAGTAGACGCCCATGAGTAGGGATGCCCGAGGTCCTTGCTAGAAGACTAAATTCTAACCCTTAGTTAGACATCAAACCCGAGTGTTTGTAGAGATTTAAGCATATTCCCACCTTGTAAAAGGAGAGTAGAGTGTCATGAGAACTCTAGAAGGATTGGATAAAAGTGAAAAACCCTAGTTTTAGCTACTGCACAATATTTTTCCAGCACTTGTTTATTTTCATTATTCTGTATTCTTTATTAATTATTTCAATGAAAAGTTGTTCATTTGCATTATATTCCATTATGCATTGCTAAATTCCATTGAGGGGTTCAGTATAGTGAATTCCCTTATGGTTTAAATGGCTTGAAAGTACTTATTTGCCTAAGTTCTAATTATTGTGCATGTCATCCTTTATTGATTATCATTTTAACCTTGCTGAGTTTAACTTGATCACTTAGACTTTGCATGCTATGTGACTTTGAATCTGAAAGGATCAAACAATATCAGTTCTCATAAAGGTGATATAGGAGAAAGGGCTCGAGATAGTGTATTCAGTGTTATAGGGGATGGTCGCCTTATAACAATTATAGGGTTATAGGTTGCATGCATGAACAATCTATGTCGGATTCGAGTCACAGAAATGTGCATAACAGTACTCGCTTAGCCTTCTAACAATTCGTGGGAGCAAGGCCAAATAGGAGTTAAACCTGACCCAATGCATGATTAGACTTAGGTTAAATAAGCCATTACTAGAGTTATTTGCCTTAGGGTTGAAGCTATATTGAACACCTCGCTTTATTATTATTGTTATTTCTTTACTTGTTTGTTTATTTGTTTTACAAAACCCAACATCAACTATTTCTTTTGGCTACCTTTCAAAAACAATTTAAGAGCAGTTTCTTCTTCAAATATGTGTTTCCAACTTAGTCTTTGTGGGATCGATACCTTTGGAATACTTCCAGAGTTTTTATTACTACATGCGATAGTGTATACTTGCACTGGTTGATTGAATCCATCTTTAATTTCTATTTTCAATATTTCCCTTCAGTCCACATCGCATCAAGGAGATGATACAGAAAAAGAAGAAAGATCCTCTGAGGATCAAAGAAGTGGATTTCGGTTGAAGACTGCAAATCTTGTCGAGCAATCGACGTTAAAAATTTGCGCTTCTGGGAGGCAGCCCAGCTTTAAAAATAATTTATATCCATTCTATTTGACGGAGCGTGTCGCGGGCCTCACGTCAAAAAAAAAATTTATAGTCCACGATCACTAAACTATTTTGCAGTAGTAGTGGTCGGGGTCGATCATAGGGAACAACTGGTTTACTTCTAATCTCTTTTGTGTTTGGTAACAGAAAGGGGGATTGAGAAGGACGGTGAAAATTGCGGGAAAGTAAATTGACAGGAAATTAAATGGCAGAAATGTAAATGGGGAGGTTGGCTAATCTCACCTTGCCGCTCACTGTAGCTGGAGACACCCAGGATTAGTACATTTACTTTTTACTCGTCGATTAGCAGATAATGATTTACATGCATGTTGTCTAATTGGTACTCTAAACCAATTGACTCGATCCCAACGTCCATCGATTCAATTACTGGCTACTAATTAATTAATCCCACGTACCCGTCAAAATTAAACAATTGAGTAACTACGTTAAGATCAAGATACCTCTAGAGCGCTAACCCAACGAACCCGTTGAACTAACATGCAATTGATCAATAAATTAACTTGGCCACGATTAATAAATTAACTAATTGTTGCTCTAGGCTAGAACACCCATAATCAACTAGAAAAAATCTAATTAATCACGAATATCGGCTTAGACCCTAGATCTATCGTGTCAAGCAACAAAGTCAGAGTCTGCTCTTGGGACCCGTGCCCACGAATCAATCTAATGCTAACTATTGAACTAACCATCCATTAGCTACGTGGAAATTAGTTCCGTAGCAGGTTATTAACATACGAGCTGCGAGTTAGGGTGTCAATCTAACCTACTGCGCATTTTAATTATAAAGGTGGGAATCTAAAGCCACAAACAACAAGTAAATCATGCATAAAGTTCAGCAAACATCAAGATATGACCATTCAATTCAGAAAGTTCCAAGAATCTCATAAAAAGACAAATGTACTTACAATCCTGAGGTTCCAACTACAACGAACGGTGCTTAGACGGCCATAGACAAATCTAATCCAAGCCTAAGGCTCGAGAAACCAACCTAATCTACTTAGAAACTATATAGTACAAAGGGAGAATGAAAAAGATCGAACTAAGTCGAGAGAAACGGCTGCTAAAAACTCCCAATTAGATTCACCTCTTGCCCTATTTGCAAACTGCTCTATTTAAACAGCGAGGTGGCGTCGAGACTTCGTGGCCAACATCTCGACGCTGATGGTGATTTCGTCAGTCCTTCATATTTGAAGCATCGAGATGCCATCTCTCGGGGCTTCCTTGTTTGGCTGCTTGAAAACTTGATCCATTCGACGTTGTTTTCGACTCTCGAGTGCTCCACTTTGGTCTTTTCACCGTCTCGACATCCCATGGACTTCAAGATGGATCGAAACCACGTTAATTTCCTCGAATTAACGCCAATTTCGAATATGGGCTCCCTAGAAGCGCTTGATACCAAACCCCTACAAAATATAACTTTAAGCGAAATAATTATCGTAAAACTAGCAAGATTAAGAACAAATAAACAGGGACAATTTGGTCCCATCACACTTTAATTTTAGTTGTTTGCTTTTTGTTAGTTTTTATTTATGTTCGTTTGCTTTCTTTTTTTAAGGAGTCTATGACCTATTTCTGTGGAAAAGCTATTTTTCGAGTCATGGTGAACCAGTCCCTTCCAACCATTGAGCTTAAAATCAGGGGAAGTTTTTTGTTCCCTTACTCTTTGTCCTTTAGATTTTTCTTATTTAGATACATTGGGGACAATGTGTGATTTTAGGTTGGGGGTGGAGTTGGTCTTGCATGTTTGTTTTAGTTGAGTCTTGATGCACCTAAGCATCAGATTATTTTATTATGCAGGCATTGTTTTACTGCTCTATGTTTTCTGGATTGAGGCCATGCATCTGAGCATTGGACCTATTTTTAAGCAAATTTTAAAAGATTGAGTGTTGATGTATGGATGATCTAGTTGTTTTGATGTGAACCAAGGTACATCTATTGTCATGCCTCAAGGTCCAATTACAAGGTCAAGAGCCAAGAAGCTACAACAAGCATTAATCACCTATATTCAAGCTATGGTGAGATCGACAAAGGACGTTCAAGGAGATGTTGGACTATTTCCCTACACTATTTCCAAAGTTGAGATTCAAGATGGAGACACGTTAAATGCATTTTGACTTGCATTTAATGAACTATAGTTGGCTTTATGGAACTTAAGTTTAAACTACTCCAAGTGAAGCTTCGATTAACATGGGAGGTTACAAACAACTCAAATCTGACCAAAGGAGCTCAATTCTCGGATTTATGGCCCTCCATTATGTAATTTTCAGTTTTTAAGTCTTTTTCATAACTTATAGGTTACATTTGAGTAGTGGCTGATTATGGGCTTTAATATTGTGGAGGTTACACTCTTAAATATGTCATTTAAGCTGAATTTAGGTTATAGTTTGAAGGCTATAAAAAGCCATCTTGGATGTAACACAAACCAGAATATTTTGAGTGAAATATATTGGGTTTTCTCTTAGCTTTGTGTTGAGCTGAGTTTTTTTCAAATTGTGAAATTTCTTGTGTTTAGATCTTGCATGCTAGAGTCATTCAAGTGGTGTTGATCAAACCTCTTGTGGAGTGATTCGAATCACGAGTTTAGAAACAAGTTTTCTTTACTCTTGATATTGATCATCAAGGTAATCCGTTTCAAAACTTTTCCTTGGGTTGGTTCCATATTGTTCTTTGGGGTTTTCAGATTTGAGATCTAAAGGTCTTCTTTTTTAGCAAGGTTGTTAGATCCATTTCTTGGGAGTTTCATAACATTTGGTATCAGAGCTGCTTTGATTCATAACATTTGGTATCAGAGCATTAGGCTCTTTGATCGGACATATGTTTCCTTGCGTTTATCTCTTCGTTCTATTTGTTTTTTTTCTTCAGTTTTCGAAAATCTGGGCATGTTATTCTGCTGTCTTAAAAAAAGAAAAAAAAATATCATTTCCGTTCTTCATTTCATGTTCTTGTCTTCTACAAAGTTTTAGATTGAAGTCTTATCTACAACTTTTCCTTCATTGAGAACTTCTAAATCGGTTTGCTTCAGGGTGATTTAGGCATATTTTGAAAATCTGTCAAAGGAAATCTGTACAACCCGAGAGCAAATTCTTGCTGACTTCTTTGTATTCATTGTTTGAAAGCATGTTCATCTGAATGTTCTAATGTTAATACTCTCTTCTTAGATTCAGATTTGACCGTTTAAAGTTCCAACATATCAGTTACATCCAGAATTCAAACAAAAGAAAACCGTTGGGCATTAAATGTGGCAGTTACAATTGGACTTATTCAATTCTCTTTTGTTACTGTTATATTTAACTCCTATCTGTTACTAAGGCTGAATTAAACACCATTATTCATCATTTGCCCGGAGTTAACATCATCTTTATCAATTTTTTTGAATTCAACTTAGTAACTACTTTGCATACCATTTCAATTCTGTCCAACTTTGTTTCTCTTTGTTCTAAGTTTGTTTCTTTCTTCCCTAATCATATTCCAATATTTTTTTTTTCTTAAACTTGTTTCTTTGTTGTTATTTGGATTGCTCCTTTAATACCTTTGATTGTGTTCTAAGTGTGTGGACTAATCACTTGAATTGCACTGCTTAGCTCTTTAACTTTGCTAGACTTAATACCAATCTGTTTTGGAGTGTGATTTGTGTGTGCCAATTTGTGAGGGTGTGATTGTAAGGGAGTGGTACATTGTTTTGAGTGTTGAGTGTTAAACACGAGTGGTCTTCATTAACGAGTGAAACGTGTGAGGGAGCGCTTGTGAGGTCCATTATTATTTTTTTTTTGTCACTTAACTTTGTTTTGTAGTATGGCAAATCATGAGAATGATCCTAACATTACTGAAGCACGGATGAGAGAGGCACAACAAGGAACCATGGAAAGAATGATTCGTGGTATAGAAGAGTTGTCCGAACGCATGGGAAGGTTGGAGGCTCAGTACCAACCTCGTGAGAGAATTCCACCACCACGTATTGACAATGATCGAGAGGATGACTATGAGGATGATGGTTCCGATCAACCAAATGATGACCAAGTTACCTTGGTAGCGGTTCCAAGAGGAAGACAAAGACGTGCTGGTCGTGGCATGGAAAGAGGGCGAGGTCGTGGACGAGGACATCATATTTTCCAACAACGAGTTCCTCAATATGAGGGAGTTGATCGAAATGTGGGTAACATCAAATTGAAGCTTCCAAAGTTCTATGGAAAAACCGATCCCGAGGAATACCTTGAATGGGAGAAGTCAGTGGAGTCCGTATTCAATTGCCATAATTTCAGTGATGAAAAGAAGGTAATATTATGCGTTGCTCAATTTAAACAATATGCTCAAACATGGTGGGATAAGTTGATGTCAAGTAGGAGAAGAAATCTTGAGGCACCGATCGATGATTGGTACGAGTTCAAGGAGGCCATGAGGAAGCGTTTTGTTCCAAAACATTTTCAACGGGACATGGCGCAAAAGCTTCAAGCATTGAAACAAGGAAGTAAGTCCGTGGAGGATTATTACAAAGAGATGGATACGTTGATGGATCGACTTGATATAGATGAGGACATGGAGAATCTCATGGCACGGTTTCTTAATGGGCTAAACACGGAGATTGCGGACAAGGTTGATCTACAACCTTATTTTGACATTGAAGAGATGTTGCATATTGCAATCAAAATTGAGAGGCAACTCCAACGAAAATCACGACGGTATTCTTCTAAACACTTTTCCAACTCTAGCTCATCATGGAAAAGGGATAGTAAGAGTATTGATTATAAGCCTAGAAATCGAGAGGGGTATGAGAAACCTAAAGAGAAGTTTGAAAAGGGGGAGAGTTCCAAGAAGGGGAAAGAGAAGGTAGATGAATCTAATGTGCGAAATAGGGATTTGAAGTGCTGGAAATGTCAAGGGGTAGGTCATTATAGTAGAGATTGCCCAAATAGGAGAACGATGATCCTTAGAGAGGGAGAGTTTGTGACGGAGGATGAAGAGGAAGATGAGGTCATAGAGGAAGGAAAAGTAGAGTGTGAAAGTGATGAGTTTAGTGAAGAGGGTCCCGCTTATATGTCCTTAGTCACTAGGAGAGCTTTAAACACCCAAATTAAGGAGGATAGTGTAGACCAACGGGAGAACTTATTTCCCACTAGGTGTCTTGTTCAATCTGTACCTTGTAGTGTGGTTATCGATAGTGGTAGTTGTACCAATGTTGTGAGTTCCATTCTGGTCAAGAGACTTAATTTAGAGACCAAACCCCATCCTAAACCATATAGGCTTCAATGGTTGAATGATTGTGGGGAGGTAAGGGTAAGTAGGCAAGCTCTTGTTTCTTTTACCATTGGGAAGTATGCTGATGATGTTTTGTGTGATGTTGTATCCATGCATGCTGGGGATTTATTGTTGGGGAGACCTTGGCAATTTGATCGTCGGGTAGTCTATGATGGGTATGCTAATCGTTACTCTTTTACTCATAATGGGAGAAAAACTACTCTTGTACCTTTGTCTCCAACAGATGTGTATATTGATCAATGTAAACTTGAAAAGAAAAGGCAAGAGGTCGATGAAAAAGCAAAAAGTTCAAAAGAAATGAAAGCAAACGAATTGAGAGAAAAAAACGAGTTGAATGAAAAGCAAGTGAGTAGTAATCGGCCTATAGAGAAAAATGAGAGAAAAGCCAAAATCGTGAGCTTGTATGTTAGATCAAGTGAGGCTAGGAATGTTTTGCTCTCTAACCGGACCATTCTTGTACTTTTGTACAAAGGGTCTTGTTTTCTTACTAACGAGCTTAACCCTTCTTTGCCTAGTGTTTTTGTTACACTTTTGCAGGAGTTTGAAGATTTATTTCCCGAGGAGATGCCAAGTGGTTTGCCACCACTTAGAGGAATTGAGCACAAGATTGACTTCATTCCGGGAGCGACCATTCCAAATCGTCCAGCATATAGGACTAATCCAAAGGAGGCTGAAGAAATACAAAGGCAAGTAAGTGAACTCCTTGATAAAGGGTATGTGCGTGAGAGTTTGAGTCCATGTTCTGTTCCGGTTATTCTTGTGCCTAAGAAAGATGGATCATGGCGGATGTGTGTTGATTGTAGGGCTATAAACAAGATAACTATTAAGTATAGGCATCCAATTCCTAGATTAGATGATATGCTTGATGAGTTGCATGGATGTAGTCTATTTACTATAATTGATTTGAAATCAGGTTATCATCAAATTCGCATGCATATTGGTGATGAATGGAAAACCGCTTTCAAAACTAAGTATGGCCTTTATGAGTGGTTAGTTATGCCTTTTGGATTGACTAATGCACCTAGTACATTCATGAGGTTAATGAATCATGTCTTGCGTGAATACTTAGGGAAGTTTGTGGTTGTGTATTTTGATGACATACTTGTTTATTCTAAATCCTTAGATGAGCATGTTGAGCATGTGCGTTCTGTTTTGATTACTTTGCGAAAAGAATGCTTGTATGCAAATTTAAAAAAATGTAGCTTTTGTATGGAAAAAGTTAATTTTCTTGGATTTGTCGTTTCATCTAATGGTGTTGAGGTTGACGAGGAGAAGGTAAAGGCAATACGAGATTGGCCTACACCTAAAAGTGTAAGTGAGGTAAGAAGTTTTCATGGTCTTGCAGGATTTTATCGTAGGTTCATAAAGGATTTTAGTACTATTGCTTCACCTTTGAATGAACTTGTTAAAAAAAATGTTTCTTTTGAATGGGGAAAAGACCAAGAACTTGCTTTTAATACTTTGAAAGAAAAATTGAGTTCTGCTCCATTACTGGCATTACCTAATTTTGACTTAACTTTTGAAATTGAATGTGATGCTAGTGGTGTTGGAATAGGGGCTGTTTTAATGCAAAATCAAAGACCTTTAATGTTCTTTAGTGAAAAATTGAATGGTGCTTCTTTGAAGTATCCGACTTATGACAAAGAACTTTATGCTTTGGTTCGTGCATTACAAACTTGGCAACATTATCTTTGGCCTAAAGAGTTTGTTATTCATACTGATCATGAGAGTTTAAAACATTTGAGAGGTCAAGATAAGCTCAATCGTCGCCATGCTAAATGGGTGGAGTTCATCGAGTCATTTCCTTATGTCATTAAGTATAAACAAGGTAAAGAGAATGTTGTTGCCGATGCTTTGTCTCGAAGGTATGCTCTTTTTAACCGATTGAATGCTAAGTTTTTGGGTTTTGAGCATATAAAGTCTTTGTATCATCATGATGTGTTCTTTGCTCCTTTTGTTGAATCTTGTGAAAAAGGACTTGCTGTGGATGATTACATGTTGTTTGATGGATTTTTGTTTAGAAAAGGGAAACTTTGCATACCATCTTGTTCCATTCGTGAGTTACTTGTAAGGGAAGCTCATGGAGGTGGCTTAATGGCTCATTTTGGAGTTTCTAAAACTTATGATATGCTTGCTGAACACTTTTACTGGCCTAAAATGAGACATGATGTTAATAAAGTGTGTGCACGATGCATAGCATGTAAACAAGCTAAGTCTAGGCTTCAACCACATGGTTTGTATTCACCTTTGCCCATTCCTAATGGTCCTTGGATTGATATATCAATGGATTTTGTTTTAGGCTTACCTAGAACTAGGAAAGGTAGGGATAGCATCTTTGTTGTGGTTGATAGATTTAGTAAAATGGCTCATTTTATTCCTTGTCACAAAACTGATGATGCAAAGCATATTGCTGACTTATTTTTTAGGGAGGTTGTGAGATTGCATGGTATTCCTAAAAGCATAGTAAGTGATCGTGATGTTAAATTCTTAAGTCACTTTTGGCGTGTTTTGTGGGGTAAATTGGGAACTAAGCTAGTGTATTCAACTACTTGTCATCCACAAACGGACGGACAAACTGAGGTTGTTAATCGGACCATGACCACTATGCTTAGAGCTATTATCGACAAGAATCTTAAGACTTGGGAGGATTGTTTGCCATTCATAGAATTTGCATATAATAGGGCTGTACATAGCACTACTAAATGCACTCCTTTTGAAATTGTTTTTGGCTTTAATCCTCTAACTCCTATTGATTTATTACCTATGCCCCCTACTGAGTTTGTGAGTTTTGATGCCAATGCAAAGGTTGACTTTGTTCATAAGCTGCACAAAAAAGTGAAAGAGAACATTGAGAAGCATAATTCCAAGGTTGCTTCAAGAATTAATAAGGGACGCAAGCTTTTAGTCTTCAAACCTAGAGATTGGGTTTGGGTGCATTTTCGAAAAGAAAGGTTTCCTACACAAAGAAGATCGAAACTTTTGCCCCGAGGAGATGGTCCTTTCCAAGTTCTTGAGCGCATCAATGACAATGCTTATAAAATTGATTTACCAGGTGAGTATGGTGTTAGTGCAACCTTTAATGTTGCTGACTTGAGTCCTTTTGATGTAGGTGATGGCTATGATTCGAGGACGAATCCTTCTGAAGAGGGAGAAGATGATGTGAACCAAGCTACATCTATTGTCATGCCTCAAGGTCCAATTACAAGGTCGAGAGCCAAGAAGCTACAACAAGCATTAATCACCTATATTCAAGCTATGGTGAGATCGACAAAGGACGTTCAAGGAGATGTTGGACTATTTCCCTACACTATTTCCAAAGTTGAGATTCAAGATGGAGACACATTAAATGCATTTTGACTTGCATTTAATGAACTATAGTTGGCTTTATGGAACTTAAGTTTAAACTACTCCAAGTGAAGCTTCAATTAACATGGGAGGTTACAAACAACTCAAATCTGACCAAAGGAGCTCAATTCTCGGATTTATGGCCCTCCATTATGTAATTTTCAGTTTTTAAGTCTTTTTCATAACTTATAGGTTACATTTGAGTAGTGGCTGATTATGGGCTTTAATATTGTGGAGGTTACACTCTTAAATATGTCATTTAAGCTGAATTTAGGTTATAGTTTGAAGGCTATAAAAAGCCATCTTGGATGTAACACAAACCAGAATATTTTGAGTGAAATATATTGGGTTTTCTCTTAGCTTTGTGTTGAGCTGAGTTTTTTTCAAATTGTGCAATTTCTTGTGTTTAGATCTTGCATGCTAGAGTCATTCAAGGGACTTTTTGGAAATGCAAGGTAGTTAATAAAAAAATTGGGAAAAAACGATGGATTTTGAAATAATTTCGAAAAAGCAAGTGTCACGCCTCTCGAACAGGCGTGACATTTTGTCGTTTTGTGGGTCGAGCCTCTTGAAGAGGCGCGACATATGCGACGTGACAGCCAACCAGCATATAACTAAACGGAACTGAACGAAACTCAACGGAACCAGACGGAACCAGACGGATTTTGAGGCTCTGTACTGTCGCACCTCTTGAAGAGGCGCGACTGTGTTGGAAAGGTGCGGCGTCAGGAATCTCTGTGCAGCCGCCGTCGTCACATCACTGCTGTGAAAAGATTGGTCGTCGCGTCTTTTCGCGTTTTTGACCATGCAAATGACCGAAATTTAAAAATTAGGTGGGGAATTTAATATCCGTTGCTGCTCCTTTAAAATCGAAAACCATTTGGGAAAGAAAAAATTCATAGCATCTGTGTAGTGTGTGAAGAAATAATCGAAGCATCTGTGTAGTGTGTGAAGAAAAAATCCGAGAACCATACTTTGCCAAAAAAAAAAAAAAATCCGAGAACCATTCTTCATTTCTTCCAAAATTCCAAGATCCGTATACAGTCACTTAGAAGATTGGTATTTTTTATTCTCTGTATTTTCTTCTTGTTTAGTAGTCTTAATATATTTTTTTTATTTATACTTATTTTTGTTTTATAGGAAGAAACTTTACTAAAAAAAAATCACATAGACCTTGGAGGGACTCGAACGAAGTCACATTCAGAAGATCGGTATTTTTTACTACATCGTGATTTTTGTCCTTGTTTTTTTTAATTATTTTGTAGTGTTACTAGTTTTGTTATATGAATACTGATTTTTGTTTTATACAGGAAGAAACTCGTAGAGTTCATTTAAACGTTGGAAAAATTCTAATAAAGTTGCATTCAGCAGATCGGTATTTTTTATTACATTGTAATTTTCGTTTTTTTTTTGTAATGTTACTAGTGTTTTTTTTTTTTTTTTACTTATTTTTAGTTATGTTGAGTTTTGTTTTACAGGAAGAAACTATATATATAAAAAAAAATATTCACGTGGAGGTTGGAAATATTTAAATACAGCCGCATACAAGGTTGGTTATTTTTTCGAATATATGATAAATAATATGATTTTTTTTTAATAAGTGTCCACACAAGTTTAGAGATAAAATGAAAAAAAAAAGCATGCAACATAAAGTATATTATACATTCTTAAGTTCATATCGGGTTCATTTTTCTTTAATACGTGTGATTATTATTCTAAAAAAAAAACAAAAACTCAACATAATTAAAAATCAGTAGTATAATAAATATGTATGATTAAAAAGTATCTATAAACTCGAGTTTGTAAAAAATGGTTAAAAGTGAAAAAGATTTTTTTTTTAAAAAAAAAAAAGAAAGGTTAGTATTTTACTTTATATAAAAAATAGTATGTTTTGTTTTGTTCTTTTGTTTTTTTTGTTTTTTTTATAGATGTCCACAAGATAAGAGAAAAAGCATTTTAAAAAAAATTATACAACATGCCATATATTTTAAAATACTACTTTTGGAATTATTTCAAAAAATTCTAGAAAATGGGGACTTCGGCAATTATATAAAAACAAAATCATTAAAAAAGTAAGAATTTGTGCACAATTTTGTCTAAAATTCATTAAAAAAAAAGTATTTGTGCAATGATATTAAAAAACAATCATTAAAAAAATTCATTTTATTAGTTATCCAAGCATTCCCACAAATAATAAATCCAAATATTGACTTCTTAGTTCAAAAAAAAAAAAAAAAAAAAAAACAAACAAACAATACAATACAACACAATATTACATTATTTATCGTTGTATAAGCATCACTTAATCTTGCTTTGGTTCATTTATTAATTTATTATGTTGTTTGTGTGAGAATTAGCGATATACCATTTAATCTTCATTGTTTTATCGTTGTATAAGCACCACTTAATGATTTGCTAGATTTACATAATGTATGATTCAAGTAACTATATATGTTTGAGCTAAATCCTAAAAACTTAAAATCCAAAGAGAAGCCTAGGAATTTAATATATAGTTACTAAATTATTAAACCCTAAAACACCAACACCCTAAAAATTATTAAACCCCCAAAACCCTAAACCAAGCCATAAATCTAAAAATTATTAAACCCCTAAAACCCTAAACCTAGCCATAATCCTCAAAACCATTAAATCCCCAAAACCCCAAATCCAACCCTAAACCCTAAAAATCATAAAACCTCTAAAACCCTAACTCAAATAATAAACCCTAAAAATCATTAAACCCCCAAAACCCCAAATCTAACTCTAAACCCTAAAAATCATTAAACACAAAAAAAAATCATAAACCTAACCCTAAACCCTAAAAAATCATTAAATCCTAAGTCTAACCATAAACCCTAAAAATCATTAAACCCTCCAAACCATAAACCCTAAAAATTATCAAACCCCCAAACCATAAACCCTAAAATTATTGAACCCCCAAAACCCCAAATCTAACCCTAAACCCTAAAAGTAATTGAACCCCATAAAACCCCAAACTCAACCATAAACCCTAAAAGTTATTAAACCCTAGACATAAACCCTAAAATTATTAAACCCTAAACAATATTAAACCCCAAATACCCTAAACCAAGACATAACTCTAAAAGTAATTGAACCCCCAAAACCAAAAACCCAACCATAAACCCTAATAGTTATTAAACCTAGACATAAACACTAAAATTATTAAACCCTCAAAACCCTAAACCCTAAACCATATTAAACCCCAAAATCCCTAAACCTAGACATAACTCTAAAAATAAGTAACCCAAAAACCCTAACCATCATGGGTTGGCCCTTCAATTTAAGGACCATAAAATATCTCAAAGTTGTTAAATGCATAAGTCTTAAAAACTGTAATTGATAATTGTAGAATACTATAGTTTGGATTTAGCTATTATTTACTTACATAGTGTTTTTTTAAATATCAGATTTAATTGCATAACTATCATGGAACAAGTTGGATTTCTATGTTATATGAATGGGAACATAGTGCACGGTCCGAATGGTATAGAATATGACGTCGAACCATCTGTTCAGTTCACTATTCCTCGTGATATTTCATTCGATCAATTCATTCAATGGTTATGCAATGGATTGTCAATATGGATATAATGTGAAATACTCAAAAGTATGGGATGGGAAAAGAAAGGCCATACATAACATATTCGGTGATTGGGACGAATCGTACCAGTTGTTGCCATCGTGGACCAACATACTACAGCTCACCAATCCTAGCACACGAGTTGAGTGGAGGTTACATAATGTGGTGGAAAATATCAATGAAAATGAAGTGGTTGAAAAAGTTGATGAAAAAATATTTCATAGTGTTTTTGGGCATTTGGTCCAGTGATCGAGGGCTTCAAGCACTGTCGACCGTTACTTCAAATCGATGGAACGCACTTGTACGGAAAGTACAAGGGAAAATTATTGATTGCTACATCAGTCGATGCCGACCGACACATATACCCTGTGGCGTATGCCATTGTACCAGAGGAGAGTTCTGATACATGGGGTTAGTTTCTACGCCTGATTCGACAACATGTGGTTGGTGAGAGAGCAGGAATATGTCTTATTTCGGACAGACACAAGGGTATTATCTCAGCGATCCGGACTGAGGCGAACGGTTGGACAGATGCACACCATCGATTTTGTTTGCGGCATCTTGCAAGCAACTTCAACGAACGGTACAAAGATAAGACGTTGAAGAAGCTGGTGTACCGAGCAGGTTCAAAGTTTAACATCGATAAGTTCAAAGAATGCATGCAGGAGCTTGAAGCAATTAACAAAGACTGCATGAGATTCTTCACTTCCCTGGATCCTGTACAGTGGACACAGTCACATGACGATGGACATCGTTATGGTTGGTTGACCACGAACGTTGCAGAGTGCATTAATGGCGTTCTGAAGGGAGCGAGGAAGTTGCCAATCACTGCACTAGTGCAAGCAACATTCTACCGTACAGTTCAATATTTTGCCACGAGACGGCATGAAATTCAAAAATCGTTGGAGGCTGGACAACCCTTCACAAGGTAAACAATTTCCACAATGTTCATTCCTACTGCACTATGAAACTCAATAATAATTTATGTCCAATTGTTAGGTATGTAATCGAAATGTTAACTCCATGGGAGGCAAGGGCGAATGGTTTCTCAGTCAATGTGTTTGACTACGATTTGGGTATTTGCGACGTCACGACTTCAATAGACCCAATATCAATGAGAGGTGGAAAAAAACATCACGGAGGTTATATGAGGAGTCATGTGTTTGCAATAAGTGGAAAACATATCGAATTCCATGTTCCCACGCCATCGCTGCTTGCAAACGAATAGGCATCGATTACATGAAATTTGTTCAACATCACTATGCCCTACCAAATTATTTGGCATGCTATGCACCGCAGTTTACCCCAATCCCCGATCAGAGTTGTTGGCCTGATCCAAAGTTCCCGAAAGTGTATCCTAACGTCGAGTTGATGAGAGGGAAGGGTCGACCATGCAGTTCTCGTATAAGAAACGAGATGGATTGGAGGGAGCCAAGGGTTAAAACAAGATGTGGAGTATGTAGACAGGAAGGGCATAATCGAAGAAATTGTTCGCATCGAGCAGCTAGAAGGCTACACTAGTGTTGAACTGTTGTTTACATTTTTGTTCATTATGTACAAGATATTTGTAACATACGTGCTAAACTTTTTTTTTGATATATAAAGCATATTATTCATTATGTGCAAAGTTTTCTTTTCTTTTAATATACGTGTAACTAATACTTACTCTTAAAATACTTAAATGTCAATAGATGGGAGATGATATTACTACAGGTCCCTATGACCCATCTGTTCTACACCTACAGCCCAGTCATCGATCTGAACTGGTCTGGGATGATGTCTACTACAATGCCATGCATTGTAGACGTCATGAGGCTGTCCTCAAAAGGTTTTCCAGCCCAGACCCCCGGATTGATCCATATCTACGAGCATCCAGGTTTTATGGTGTGTCACGTATTCAATTCATCCAGCTAGATTGGCACTTAATTACTGCGATGGTGGAGCGCTGGAGACAAGAGACACACACATTTCATCTTCCACATGAGGAGTGTACTATCACTCTACAAGACGTTGCTGTACAGTTTGGCTTGCCTATTGAGGGGAAGGCGCTAACAGGGTCAGTAAACAAAGACTGGCCAGCTATCTGTCAAGACTTAATGGGGGTTCATGTCCCCAATAGAGTATTGGATGGAGCTCGTCTGAGCCTATCTTGGTTAGCTGCTCAGTTCAATAATTTCGTCCATCTACCAGACGACGCCGAGGAAGAAGACCTTCGACGTTATGCCCGAGCATATATATTATCATTGATCGGAGGCATGTTATTTACCGACAAGTCTGGCAGTAAGGTGCACCTAATGTACCTACCCCTATTGGAAGATTTTGATGAAGCTGGGACGTATAGCTGGGGTGCAGGATGTCTGGCGTTGTTATACAGGAACCTTTGCAAGGGTTCAGTTATAGATGCCAGAGAGTTAGGCGGATCACTTATCCTGCTTCAATTGTGGACGTGGGATCGGTTCCCTACAGTAGCTCCCTGACGACGGCACCGGTATGAAAACCATCTAGGAGACCGACCATTGCCAGTTCGGTAAGAACCTTTTCTCAATATAACTACTTCCTGCATTTCAACTTTGTTACAACAAAACTAATATTCAATTTCACATGTTTGTAGATGGAATGATGAGTTCTCTGTGATTAAGACTCCAACTCACATCTTAATCCAATACAGATACATGTTGGATACGATTTCGCAAAACCAGGTATATAGAAGTTCAAATAATGAATAATTTATAATGTTGTGGAGTTTACTCGTACCTTTGATTTTCAAAATTAACCCTATGTTGAATAATTGTACAGATCATATGGGAGCCATATGCACACTTGCTCCATGTATTGCCCAACTATTGTCTCGTTGGTCAGGACATTTGGACCACTAGAAGTCCACTGATATGCTTTTTTATAGTGGAGTGGCATTTTCCTGATCGTGTAATGCGACAATTCGGGTGGGTGCAACACATACCTATACCGTGTAATACAGATATGGTGTTGCACTCGTACAACTTACGGGGCCGACATGAGCGAAACTGGACAACGTATTTGGCTCCATCCATCCAGATCTGGGAAGGCCGACTTGCAAATGCAATACTCGGCCAACCAATCGAGTTTGGTGTCGACGTCAACCCAAATTATGATCAGTGGTATGCAGCGATCAGTAGACGATTCATCACCAAAGCAGGAGCGTCATTCTATTACCTGGTAATACTTTGTTAAATAAGTTGAAATAAAAAAACAATTTAATGTAATCTCATACATTCAATTGATTTTTTTGTTAGAACAACAAGAACAATAACACAAGACTCGATAGAATCGCTTACCAACATATGGCCTCACTATATCAAATCCTTCATGAGGACGGGGGTGCACCATTTCCAAATGAAGAGGTCCCTGTTGAGCAACAAGATGCTCCTGCTCAGCAAGAAGATGATCCACTTGAGCAACACGATTATCCAGCTCAGTAACAGAATGATCCACCGGAGCAATACGGTGATCCATTCCAGTATGATTTCCCGTACGTGCCTCAACCACCATCACCTTTTCAACCGTCATACCCAGACCCATTTTTCTCTCCTGGCTTACTAATGCAAACTCCTCCGATGTTTGCATCATTTCCAATGACCTCTCCATTCGACCGTCCAGGATTAAGAACGATGGAAGAAGGTCAATCCTCACATACTTATCATCCTCCTGGAGATCAGTATGTGACATATAGAAACATTAGTCAGGATATAAACATTAGGGATCAGGGTGATACTGGAAATATTAGAGGTCGAGGTGATCGAGGTCAATATGTGACTCATCGATCCAGAGTTAGGCAGAGTAGGAGATCATCTTCTAGCCAGGACTCATAAGGATGATATTTGTAATTGTAAATTTCATTAATATTAGTGAATTTCATTTTATTAGACTTTTTTCACATGTGATGCACGTGGTTTTTTCCTTCTTAATATTAACAAAAAAAAAACATAAAAATGAATAAATTAAAAATAATTAATCTTTCTCAATTAGGGTAAAATTTAAAATCTACCTTGAAGAAGAAATAAACACTATCATTAAAGGAAAACATATTAGTCAACGAAAATTTATAAGAAACACATAAACTTATTCTTTAATTAATGAAATTAAAAATTGTTTGAATCTATCTTAATCTTAATTTCAAAAGTTAGAAAGCGGGTTTTGGAACTTCAAAATACATTAAAATGCTTATTGAATTTAATCATTTAGTTGAATTTCAAAATTTAACAATAAATATATTAAAATTTTGAATTTTCATTTATAGTATTTTATTTTTTATAAAATGATTCATTATTTTACCTTGTGTTTATTTTAACATGTAATGAAATGAGTCGTCGGATTTTCAAATTATCAAGTGACTGGAGCTTTGAAACCATGTATAATACTTGGTGTACACATTTGAGTAAATTCTGCTAGAAGTGGAATGCATATTTGTATTAGAATTTTGATTTTGCTTGTGTAGGTAACACCTATTTCTTATCCAACATAAATTTTCTCATTTCTCAATAATAATAAAATGAGAGAAAAAAAAAACCTACCCATCATTAGCTATGTCAAAATCAACCACCTACTTCAAAATCATCTTAGATACTTCTTCAATCTAGAATGCATTATTTTCCTCAATTTAGCTAGATTATGAGTAACATGATTTTCTTCTATAGGTGAAAAAAAGAATTTTCAATTTGAATACATTTGTTCTATCCCACATGGCGGCTTCTAGCACCATTCTATTATCAACTAATTATATATATTTTATTAACCTCAATACTTCTTCATCTCAAATGGGTCAAATAAAAAAAAATCATGCATATATATAAACATAATAAAACATAAAAGTACAAAAAAATAGATATGCAAAGGTGTTTGACAATTCCAATCAATTTGTTTAAGACCAATTTATTAGAGAAAAATTTGCATAATAACATATTTATCAACAAAAAAAATGCAAGTAAACAATTGCTCATAGAAAAATAAAAAAAAAAATATAGACCAAATGTTGATGAACTAGAAAAAAAAAATTTGAAACCATTGTTTTCACACTTTAACATCAAATAATTCTTCTAAAAAAAAAGAATCATTAAAGGCCATTAACGTGGTGTGTAGGATTAAATAATGCATGTAATTATTCATTAGGTTGGTTGTGTGTAGGATGAAAAAGTTTGAAACCGCTTCTCTAAATAAGCATTTAAAGTGTATTAAAAAAATGCTTTTAAAGTGTATTAAAAACATGACATTTAAGCAATTGAAAAAAAAAAATAGAAAAAAACATTTAATAAAACAGTATTGTGGGTTTGATGAGATAAAATTCATACTTTGAAATTATTAAAAAAAAACATAATTATTATGTTATGATTAGCCTTTATTACAATGATTAAACCAAATAATTAAAATTTACAAAAAAATCCGTTCGTGATTAGACAATAACAGAAATTAAAAAGAAATCAGTTTTTTTTATAATATTAAAAAAAAAAACGGAAGGCATGTCACGCCTTTTCAAGAGGCGTGACATGACCGGAAGACTGTCACGCCTCTTAGAGAGGCGTGACAAGAGCAGGTCGCGCCTCTTCAAGAGGCGCAACACATGCTTTTTCGAAATTATTTCAAAATCCATCGTTTTTTCCCAATTTTTTTATTAACTACCTTGCATTTCCAAAAAGTCCGTCATTCAAGTGGTGTTGATCAAACCTCTTGTGGAGTGATTCGAATCACGAGTTTAGAAACAAGTTTTCTTTACTCTTGATATTGATCATCAAGGTAATCCGTTTCAAAACTTTTCCTTGGGTTGGTTCCATATTGTTCTTTGGGGTTTTCAGATTTGAGATCTAAAGGTCTTGTTTTTTAGCAAGGTTGTTAGATCCATTTCTTGGGAGTTTCATAACATTGTTTTTTCTCTGATTATGAAAATCAACGATGTGTCATTCTGCCAATTTTATTGCTTTTGATGAGTTGTAAGCATGTTGCCTAGAAATTGAGCCTTTTTAAAAAATTTCTAGTACTTTTCTTGCAAGAGTGAACCTTAGCATGCCTAGGATTAGTTTGAAGGCTTAGGAGCGAATCATAAGATACATATGCTTGTTGTCACCTCGATAGGTGTAAGGATGAGCTACAGTCAAATGCCTATAAATTAGCATGTAATATCTTGCCTAGGGGAAAAGAAAGAAAATATGCCAAAAGAAAAAGAAAAGAAAAAGAAAAAGAAAAGAAAAGAAAATGAGTGGAAAACTGAGTGCGAGCTTAAAAGAAAATCATATGCTCGTCTATCTTGTTTTTTTTTTTTTTTTTTTTTTTTTTGAGAAAAAGCATGCTTTGCAACAATCATGAGTGATAAGGGGTAAAAAGAGCTGCCTGTGGTGTGATCAGTTAGGCCAACCAAGGGTTAAACTCGGGTTATGGGTCCCCTGCATCGTAGTGTGAATGCTAGTGCCTCGTCTAAAAAGAATGCAAAAAGAAAATGTCTTTTATTTTTCAGGCACCTAGGTAATGAGAAAAACAGTCTAATTTGTTTTGTTTGCTTGATCGGTCTAATTTGTTATACATTTAGAATCTCCCAATTTGCTTATCTTAGTTGAATTCCTTGCAAAACAATGCTTTAAAATGAGTATAATATGTGTATAGGTCCTCATCGGAGCTTTGGAAGCAACTCGGGGCATAAACGAGCAAAACCAGAGCGTAAAATGATCATTCTGCTCTTAAAGCCTTCCCAACGTCGAGACCCTCCCTTTCCAGCGTCGGGACGCCGTGCAAATAAGGAAAGAACTTGGGAGTCAGGCTGAAGCAACAACGTCTGGACGCTGCAATCATAGCGTCTCGATGCTGTGTAGATCCGAGAGATACTTTCCATATCTGAAGGGCCAGCGTCGCAACACTGTATCATAGCGTCTCAACGCTAGGCAATTTTCCAAAATTGAAGTTTTCCTAATTTGGCTGGCGATTTTCTCCAAATTTGAGGCCTTCTTCAACACCAAGTTACCTCGAATTGAAGGCCAAGAATCCCTATAAATAGAGGCCTTTGGTGTACGTTTAGAATCATCCCTCAATACACAATTCACTACAACATTGTAGTCCATCTCTCTCCCCTTTCTCCACCATTCTTCTTAGTTTTAGTTTTTCTTGCTTTCCTTGATGTATTCCATGAAGAATTCAGCTTGCTCTTGCTCCATGAGAGGCGAGACTCATCATTCATGTAATCGGGTCGTCAACGTGTAAGTTCAATTTCTTTTAATGAAATCTCTTGTTTGAATTCTCAAAGTATGTTTATTTGATTTTAGTTCTTTGTCCATAAGCTTAGATTGTGGTAGGTGTTGCCTTGTGCAATGTGATTCTAAATATGTAAGGAATATTCACAAATAGCTCAAAAACGTGCAAGTATACACATCATGGCAGCAAGTGATAAGTAATTTAAGATTGTTCTCCACAGGGATTGAATTAAGGAAATTTACTACTCCTAAGCTTGATTTTCGATGAAATTCAAAAAGTAACCGAAGACAAAATATCATTCACTAACTAAGGTGCACAAATGTAAACAAATTTGAGTGAATTTAAAGGTAACTTAAAGTAAATAAAGCAAGAAAAACGGTTGGATGTAGAGGAGAAGAAAGGCTCAGATTAGGGATTTTCTATATTGCTTCCAGTGATTGCCATAGCAAAATCTGTGCTAATTCATCTCACCTAGATTATAACACGGGAATTTTCCAATTCTCCATAGATTAAGGCGATTAAACTCCCATTTAACCCCTTATTTTTAGCTCAACTGATCAGTGCTTAGGTGGTTATTTATCCCTAAATACCCCCTCATTTTCATGATCTTTAAGACTAAGGTAAAGTAAAGTAATCGGTTACTAATTGTTTTCCCAAACACTCAATAACAATGCTAGAAAATGGTTGCCCAAACGAAATTCCAGCTTAAACAATGAAGAGCACTTTACTTTAAGATGAAAATAGCATGGTTCAACTACAAACAACCCCTCGTTACAATATAAGATCCCTAATCCTCACCTAAAGAGGATTGGCTCATGTTCAAAGGTGAAATAAATTCAGTACAGCAAAGAATACCCATACTCAACATATTTTCAGCTTCTTACACAACTAATACCAATAGGAAGATAAAAGATGAGAAGAAAAGACTAAAGAAGAAGCTTCCAAGATCAAATCCAGCTTTTCCAAGCTGAATATTGGCTCCACGGCAGCTCCCCTTTTCTTTATCCTCTGTTTTCCTCTGATTTTCAGCTCCCAATCGCAGCTTCTCTCCTTCTCCAGCCTCTTTTCCAAATTTTGACTTCTTTCCTTATATACCCAGCCACCAACGTGGGTTTCAGGGTTGATTAGACAAGCCTTGCCCACTTGGAATTCCTTCTAAAGGATGGAAAGAGCATTAGACTCTAGTTGGTAATGCCACATCAATTAATGAAGTCCTCCACGTGGAAAACAGCTCCAGCAACCAACGAATTTTAGCTTCTATTCTGCCTCTGCCAGCTCAAGCTGTAGCGTTAACTGTGCAAATTAAAGTTCCAGATCAGCTTGATTACACAATTAGCACGAAAATTAACAACCAAAGCCTTCAATTAAATTTCTCATTAGATACCTTTAAATTCATCAAACTTCAACACAATTAGTAATTTCTCAAAGCAAAACTAAGCCTTTAAGCCCCAAAATCATGGCCAATAAATCTTATTTCTAAGAGTTATCACACCCCCAAACTTAGCTCATTGCTCGTCCCCGAGCAATACTAGGTCAAAAGCTCAACTAAATATGAAAAGATCAGCTAGCTACCCCAATAGGACCTTCCAGATTACCACACAGCTACTTCTTGCTCAAAACCTCCCTTTTCAAATGCTCAGCTCCAGAAAGGATGCAACACCTACAAACAATTAGGCTACAATACTTGGCATTTCTACAAATCAGCAATATGTTTTTTATCCACACTCTTAGCCCACCTTCACAAGCTATCATATCTAATTGTGTCAACCTATTGGTATCAAGCAAGCTACTAACCTTCTATCTTTCTTATCTCAAACTCTAATCCCTAAGCTTGTTAAGCAATCCTAAAATTCTAATGCCCAATTTATAAAGCCCCTAAGCTCAACCCAAAACTTCTCTCGAACTTTTATTCTTTCTTTTTTTTTTACCAACTTAGAAAGTCTCATAGGTCATAGCCTTTTGGTCCAGGAATGGCGACACTTTTTTGTGAAGCTCACCCTAGCCTCCAAGCTCATCACCTAACGAGAACTGCATTCATTTCCCCTAAGACTACCTAAGATAGCTATCTAGCAACTATTTCCTTGCTTCTCAGAGTGGCGACACTTTTTGGTGATGCTCACCCAAGCCCTGGGGAAATTGCAACTTTCAAGCTAGCACTCATCCCTTTCTCAACTCATTTTGATTTTTCTTTTTTTTTTTTTTTTATAGGAACTTTGCACTTCCCTAAAGCTGCTTTTTGACGCAGAGGCAAACTATGGGTATCACAAATCCCCCTGGTTACTAGGCAAGCTCAGGAAAAGAACAAATTCCAAAAAGGGAGAGGAGTACATCTTAGGCAAAACTTAAGACAAAGAGGAATGCTTTCTAAGATGCCTTTTTCTATATATATTTTTTTTTTCAAAAGGGCACCTCACCCCCAAACTTAAACTATTCATTGTCCCTAATGAATGAGAAAGTAAGGTAAGAACCCCAAAACTTATTTTCTTTTAAAAGAAAAGCTAAGGCCTATTGCTTAGGGAGATTATAACTTTGGGCAAAGAACTAGGCACAAGCTTTCCTAAATTTTGAGCTAAGCTAAAGAAGAAAATTAGGAAGCTTCCTATCAACTTAAGGATTTAAAGCGCAATAGGATAATCTAACTAGGCAAAGAGGCTAAGATGCTAGGGATCAGAAGACATAATGCTACTTTCAAATTAAAACAGAATTTTGGCTTAACCAAGTATTCAGCTGCTGCAGCATTCATCAAGGGAAATTTGAACAGAAGCACAGCTATGTATCATCAAAAGGCTAACTCTCACCAGATTAAGATTAAGGCTTCATGCCAATGCTCATGCATACGAACTTCAAGAATTCTAAATAAATCAACGCATGCATGGAGAAGCTAGCTAGCACCTATTTGCACCATAATTGCCTACTCATAACAAAAATATGCTTTTCTCATTTGACTAGAGCCGACTAGCAAGACGCGATCAATGGGCAACAACATCTCAAATAAGGCGCAGAAGATATTAAAATCAGCATGCTACTTCAACAATCAACAGCCGAAGAATTCCCATCAAGCATCAGAATTTACGCACGCCAGGAATTAGCTAAGGAAATAAAAATTCAGCTTTTCATTTGATTTCCAACAGACACCAGCAGACATGTATATTTTTTTTTTCTTTCTTCACTTTCAAAAGCTAACAGAAAACATAATAGATAGCAGACAAGCAAACTTAAAACTTCCTCCCCTACACCATTGATTTCTTCCAAAAATTGCTGAAATTTTCTACAAAACCAAAACTTAAGCAAAACAATTAAAGTATTAAGCTAGACAAAAATAAAATAACAAAATAAAGCTATAAATTACCTATTTGAAAATAAATAAACTACCAACGAACAATGCAAAAATAACAGAAATTGAAACCGACTTTTTCAAAACCACCTCACTGGGCATTCACAAAAATGGAACTTTAAACACACTGCCCCTTTCTAGCTCACAACTCAATTTTCAGCTAAAATGCAAGAGGCATGACATCTTTGGAAATTTTCTCTCCAATGATGCTTCAACCTTTGCCCATTTGCCTTAAACTCTCTACCATCATTATCAACACATTGTTTAAACACAAACGAATCATCCCAAAAATAAAACTTTATCTCATGGAAAAACTTTTTCAATTGTTCCTTTGATAAACCATGGGGCAATGTTCCAAAAGCAAGGTAATTGGTAAGGTCAACATACCAAAGTGTTTTCATTTTTTTAGTGTGAACTACTGTAAAAAACAACTCATCAATGAAATAATTTTCAAACTCAAGTTGTTGAAACAATTCAAATGCACTGAATGGTTGTATAAGTGGATTTTTCTTATCAATCAACTCTAAGGATTCAGAAGTCTTATTAAAACCAAAAACCTCGCCTGCACTACTTTCAAGCTCAAGCTCCAATTTGTCTAATTCCAAATCCTCAATTCCAATTTTTCCCAACTATTGTATGTGTCGCTCTCTCATTTCCTTCTCAACTTGATCATCAACCAACTCATCTTTCACTTGAATGACAAAACACTCTTCAATATCAGTGGGGGACTTTATGGCATCAAAGACACTAAACTTCACCTTCATTCACCCTCATAGTTAGCTCACCCTTTTGGACATCTATCAAGGTTCTCCTGGTTGCTAAAAAGGGCCTTCCTAGAATTATGGGGACATCCTTGTCCGCTTCATAGTCCAAAATGATAAAATCAGCCGGGAAGATAAACTTATCTACTTGCACCAAAATGTCCTCAATCTTTCCTTCGGGATAAGTGATAGACCTGTCAGCAAGTTGTAATGTAACTGTGGTTGGCCTAGCTTCTCCTATGCATAATTTCTTAAAAATGGATAAAGGCATGAGATTTATGCTAGCTCCCAAGTCACAAAGAGCTCTCCCCAACTCCTTTCCTCATATAGAAACATGAATGGTAAAAGTCCAAGGGTCTTTCACTTTGGGTGGATTTTTTTTTTGTCAAAATGGCACTACACTCCCCAGTCAAAGACACAGTTTCATACTCACTCAATCTTCTTTTCTTGGTTAAAATATCCTTGAGGAACTTTACATAATTGGACATTTGTTCCAAGGCCTCAACTAGTGGGTCCTCTGAAGGTAATCCATGAAATTGTCCCACCGTTTGTAACATTTTGAACATCACAGGCTTCATCTCAAAATTCTGTGCCTGAATCTCTGGTCTCACTATCCCTAGATACAACTCATTGAAAGTAGGGACGGCATAAGCTCTAATAGCTCTTCCCCTATCGTTGGCTATCAAGACAGGGTTCTCAGCTTAAATTTCTACCCCCTGTTACTGATTTATCTCAGGATTAAGCGGTTGGTTTCCTTGATTCCCCGGAGGTAAAATAGGTGGTGGATCCATCCTATTGTTCCTTTCTCTTTGCTCCCTTCTCCTCTATGAAAAGTTCTATCAATTTCAGGATCAAAATTGAATTCCAAATCAGGGAACTCGTTCATACACAACTACCCATACCTGAAAAATCAAACAACAAAGTTAGATTCTGTTTTAGCACCAATTTCACCGAATTTCAACTTAAGAATAGCGAAAATCAACTCAATCCCCAGCAACGGCGCCAAAAACTTTTTGCCTTGTGCAATGTGATTCTAAATATGTAAGGAATATTCACAAATAGCTCAAAAACGTGCAACTATACACATCATGGCAGCAAGTGATAAGTAATTTAAGATTGTTCTCCACAGGGATTGAATTAAGGAAATTTACTACTCCTAAGCTTGATTTTCGATGAAATTCAAAGTAACCGAAGACAAAATATCATTCACTAACTAAGGTGAACAAATGTAAACAAATTTGAGTGAATTTAAAGGTAACTTAAAGTAAATAAAGCAAGGAAAACGGTTGGATGCAGAGGAGAAGAAAGGCTCGGATTAGGGATTTTCTATATTGCTTCTAGTGATTGCTATAGCAAAATTTGTGCTAATTCATCTCACCCAGATTATAACACGAGAATTTTCCAATTCTCCATAGATTAAGGCGATTAAATTCCCATTTAACCCCTTATTTTTAGCTCAACTGATCAGTGCCTTAGGGGGTTATTTATCCTTAAATACCCACTCATTTTCATGATCTTTAAGACTAAGGTAAAGTAAAGTAATCGATTACTAATTGTATTCCCAAACACTCAATAACAATGCTAGAAAATGGTTGGCCAAAAAAAATTCCAACTTAAACAATGAAGAGCACTTTACTTTAAGATGAAAATAGCACGGTTCAACTACAAACAACCCCTCGTTACAATATAAGATCCCTAATCCTCACCTAAAGAGGATTAGCTCATGTTCAAAGGTGAAATAAATTCAGTGCAGCAAAGAATACCCATACTCAACATATTTTCAGCTTCTTACACAACTAATACCAATAGGAAGATAAAAGATGAGAAGAAAAGACTAAAGAAGAAGCTTTCAAGATCAAATCCAGCTTTTCCAAGCTGAATATTGGCTCCACGGTAGCTCCCCTTTTCTTTATCCTCTGTTTTCCTCTGATTTTCAGCTCTCAATCGCAGCTTCTCTCCTTCTCCAGCCTCTTTTCCAAATTTTGACTTCTTTCCTTATATACCCAGCCACCAACGTGGGTTTCAGGGCTGATTAGACAAGCCTTGCCCACTTGGAATTCCTTCTAAAGGATGAAAAGAGCATCAGACTCCAGTTGGGAATGTCACATCAATTAATGAAGTCCTCCACATGGAAAGCAGCTCCAGCAACCAACAAATTTCAGCTTCTATTCTGCCTCTGCCAGCTCAAGCTGTAGCATTAACTGTGCAAATTAAAGTTCCAGATCAGCTTGATTACACAATTAGCACAAAAATTAACAACCAAAGCCTTCAATTAAATCTCTCATTAGATACCTTTAAATTCATCAAACTTCAACACAATTAGTAATTTCTCAAAGCAAAACTAAGCCTTTAAGCCCCAAAACCATGGCCAATAACTCTTATTTCTAAGAGTTATCAGTAGGAAAGATTGACAACCTTGATCGCGCCCTCTCTAAATTTACTTGCTAAATCTAAGAAGCAAATAGGTTAACGTTATGATATTACGCATGCGTCCCTAGGACTAAATGATTTAATCAATTGTAATTGTGGTTTGTTGCCCGTTGAATGTGAATTAATTTGGCTAGATCCCATTGCGGTTTAAATTAGTTAATCGGCCAATTAATTAATTTAAACTAGAATCAAACTTAGCGTTTGCATGTTTGTGAAAATTGGATCATGGTTCTCGGTTTGTTGCTGAAATACGTCGGACTTAAACTTGTTTTGACTTATTAGTGAGATTAATGGTTTAATTGAATTGAACCTACTATGACAATCCCAGTTACATGATCTTTGAGGTATTGATTTCTTTCCTTTATTTGATTCTCTTACATTCCTTTTTAATATTTTCCATAATTAATTAATATGGAAAATGTAATAAACTCGTGGATAGTAAATGTAATAAATTAATTAATATCAATAAAGAGTTATTGAAATTATTCAATAAGAAGTTATTGAATTTGTTATTCTTAGTCTTCCAATAATTAACCTTAAATCCAATAAACTAAACATCCAAGGTTGTTTTATGAAACTTGAACTGTATGTGGAGACATACGGGGATCAATGTTCAAGTAACAACCTAAAGGGTCTATAGTATAAGGTTAAGGTTGGGTACCTTATCCTGGTGACACTATGTGATACGACCTACTTTGTATTCGATACAAACGCATTGATCAAACGCGTTCATGTAGTGGACATGCGAGTGGGGGTATCCTATGCAATGAGTTTGCATAAGACCGAACCGCGAAATAGTAACCACTAGATGTAACACCATTGACTAGTTAGGTTTCTATTTCAATAGAATTACCTAAGTAACTCAATCTTAATCCTGAGTGTGTTATGGACTCCTTTTCATGAGGGATTATCCTTAGATTTGTATGGGTGAGAGTGGTTAGATTCGCCGACTCAATCAACCTACCATTTCAGGGATAAGGCCGAGTGTGGGTTGGGAACATAACAACACAAGATGGAACTCACTTTTTTTCGTCTTTAGTGCAAGTAGATGAGTGTTCGGTTAAGGGTTGATTTCGGGTATTGAAGAAGGGCGTCCATCCTCTCCTGGCCCAAGAGGAACTTCCGTTTACTGGTTGGAACATAAATGGGTTGTTCATTAGAGGAATCAGTGGTACTTAAGGAGATAGAGGTAAGCCAGGGGTAAAACAGTAATTTGACCCAGCTGGCATTACGAACACTTGTGAAGGATTGACTTACCGTTATTGGTCTATATCCGTGGACACAAAAATATTTTGTAGTGAGAAGAGTGCAGTTGTGGGTCTTTAGTGGAGTGACCCACAGTTAATGAACATTGGTTAAATTGATTAATGAGTTTAGTCATTTAACCTCATATCATTTGAGCTTCTGATCTATAGGTCCCTTAGGTGTCCCTGCTAGCTCATCAAGGGTAATTAGGAACAATTAGTCTTGAAATGAATTTGAATAGTTCAAAATCCATTATGGGAAATCAAGTTAATTGTATGAGATACAATTAATATAATGTATGTGATACGTTATAATATAAAGTTTAATTTAAGATTAAACTTTATTAATTGAGAGAAATACAATTAAATACGATTTAATTGTAGGCTTAAATTAAATATGAGATATTTAATTTAGTAATTAATTAATTGGAGAGTTAATTAATTATTTAACTTAATGGAATTTGATTTAATTAAAAACTATAGGTTATGTGGGAGATATTCATTTAAATATGATTTAAATGAAATTAATTAAATTTGATTTAATTATTGAGTTAATTAATTAATTAATTAATATTAATTAAATGAATCCCCATCCTATTAGAATTGGGAAGAGTAATTAATTATTAATTAATTAAATATATCCCTAATCTATTATGAATAGGAAAGGGATATGACACTCTATATAAAGGACATAATGCCTTCCCAATTGACATAACTCATAACACAAGACTTTGTTCTCAAGCAAAATTTCTCTCTAGGAATTTCACAACATTATAGTGAAATTCTTTTTCCCAAAATTCAAGAACACCAAGTCCCACAACTTGGTTCCTAGTCCCAGAGATAAAACATTGGAAGATCTCGGTGGTAGTGTCCCTACTGTGATCATGTTATTCTTGGTGGGAATTCATTGAACAAAGTCTTCAACAAGTAAATATTTCATTCTTTTAATTATTAGATTTAGATCTAATGCATGTTTAGCCTAGTTTATATATAGAATTGTTCTGTATGATTTGCCAATGTACTGGTATTTTAGAAAACTTAATTAAAATATGAATCAGTCCTATACGCTTCCGCGGGGAGTTTAGGAATTCCAATCCTTCAAAACGGACATTTGACCCAAATGTGAACAACCTGTGAAGGATCGACTTACTAATCATGGTTATATCGAGTAGACAAAAATATGTCTATGGTGAGGGGAGTGCAACTACAGGGCTATAGTGGAGTGTCCCGTAGTTAACGAATGTTGGTTAACTAGGTTAATGAGTTTAGCCGGTTAATCTCGGATCGTTGGAGCTCATGATCTGTAGCTCCATTAGGTCCCCCTGCTAGCTCATACGGACTATACCTTAGAACATAGTGATGGAAGAATTTGAAGCGTTCAAATTCGGTCTAGGGAGTTAATGTCGACTATATTGATATTATCGACATAATAGCTTAATTACGAATTAAACTATTATTTGAGAGAGATGAAGTATTTAAATATGATTTAAGTACTATTCACATGAATAGAGATTCATGTTTGAAACAATTGGATTTGGAGAAAGGTCGAGATTAGGTGCAAAGTATTAATTTAATATTTAATATTAAATTAATATTATATAATTAATTAAATTTTTTAATAAATTATTTATTAATTTTAATTTAAAAATAATTATGAATTGTTTTTAATTAAAATTAAGAAAAGAAATTCATTTTTGGAGTTTATGAAAATTCAAAAATTAGGAGATAGTGGATTACACCACATTCATGACTGAAATCTCCATGAGACAACACATTCTTGCATGGAACCTCTTTAAGACACCTATTATGCCACTAATCCTTTCTCCTAACATGTGTCTTTCTTTCGTGAATCAAAGATGCATGTAATCCTCTATATGTAGAGGAATAGGAGGTGGAGAAACTAAGGGAATAACATACTATTATGCTGCTTAATTTTTGACTCAAAGATAAGCTATCAAAAACTCCAAAAAGCTTGAAGTATTCAAGCATTTATTCCCTAATTCTCATCCCTATGGACTCCCACAAGTTGTTCTAAGGCCGGAGGATAGCAGGAAAGACACTAGAGGTCATCCACACACCGTTCGTGTTCAAAGAAATCTCACGGAGTAGATGAATTTGGTCTCCAAAAGGTTGGTCCCAAATAACTCTATTTTTCGGTTTATAAATAATGCATGCTTTTGGTTACTAAAATTGATGTAGTTAGAGTGCCCAAGATCCAAATTGCTTCTGCATGTGTTATATTAACACCTTCATTGGGTGCTTCCACTGAGGGATTTCAACCCTTCAGTCTTGAAGTTAAAGAAGGCTTTGTATGGATTGAAACAAGAGCCAATAATGTGGGATAGCAGAGTTAACAAATATATCCTTGACAATGAAGGATTGGAATTCCTAAATTCCCAGCGGAAGCGTATAGGACCGATTCATATTTTAATTAACTTTTCTAAAATACCAATACATTGGCAAATCATACAGAACGATTCTATATATAAACTAGGCTAAGCATGCATAAGATCTAAATCTATGAATTAAAAGAACAGAAGTAGTTACTTGTTGAATACTTTCTTCAACGAACTCCCACCACCAAGAATAGTATGATCACAGTAAGGACACTACCACTGAGATCTTCCACTGCTATATCTCTAGGACTAGGAACCAAGTTGTGGGACCTGGTATTCTTGACTTTTGGGAAAAGAATTTCACTAGAATGTTGTGAAAAATCTTAGAGAGAAATTTTGCTTGAGAGAAAAGTGTGTTGTTATGTTGTGAATGAACTGGGAAGGCATTTTGTGCTTTATATTGAATGTCATACCTCTTTCCTAGTCGTAATAGATAGAGATTTAATAAATTAATAATTAATTACTTTTCTCAATTGTAATAGGATATGGATTTATTTAATTAATTAATTTCATTTAAATCATATTTAAATGAACATCTCCCACATAACCTTTAGTTTTTAATTAAATAAAATAAAATAAAATTAATTAATTAATTAATTCTCCAATTAATTAATTACTGAATTAAATATCTCATATTTAATTTAAGCCTACAATTAAATCGTATTTAATTGTACTTCTCTCAATTAATAATGTTTAATATTAAATTAGACTTTATATTATAGTGTATCACATTATATTAATTGTATCTCATACAATCAACTTGATTTCCATAATGGATTTTGAACTATTCAAATTCTTTTCAAGACTAATTGTTCCTAATTACCCTTTATGAACTAGCAGAGAGACCTAATGGACCTACATATCAGAAGCTCCAACGATATGAAGTTAACTGACTAAACTCATTAATCAATTTAACCAATATTCATTAATTGTGGCTCACTCCACTAAAGACCCACAACTGCACTCTTCTCACTGCAGAATATTTTTGTGTCCACTGATATAGATCAATAACAGCAAGTTAGTCCTTCACAAGTGTTCGTAACACCAGTTGGGTCAAATTACCATTTTACCCATTGGTTACCTCTATATCCTTAAATACCAGTGCTCCTCTAATGAACAACATGTTTATGGTCCAACTATTAAACAGAAACCTCTCTCAGGCCAGTGAGAGGGTAGGACCCTTTGTTCAAGACCTGGAGACAGCATGACGGGTGCGAGTTTGTCGAGTCCTCGTTGTCAAATAAAATTTATAACTCCGGCTCTATGCTACTTTGCATTAGGTAGTGGTCGGGTCGTCCACAGGAAAAGGGAGATCCTCGTTAATTTTTGGGATTTCGCTACTTTCCATTAGGTAGTGGTCGGGTCGTCCACAGGAAAAGGGAGATCTATGCTACTTTGCATTAGGCAGTGCCACATGTCATTGACACATAGGATTTTCTCCATCAATTTTATTTTGGCCATAACTTCTTCGTTTGAGCTCCGATTTGAGTAATTCAAAAGGCGTTGGAATCGTTGTTTCGAGCTCTACACTATGGATACTTTAAAACACTAAAATTGTTAATAAATAAAATCGAGTTTGTTATCGTCAAAACATTGATTAATTAATTAATTTGAGATTAAGGGCCAAAAAGCCAACAACCTCCCCCTTTTTTATGATGACAAACTACTAACAAAAAATGAAATCTAAAGTGGTGTGTGATATAAGATATGAACTTGAAACATATCAACACACAATATAGTTTCAATTCAATAGCAAGAAAGATATCCAATAATACCATGCTTTCATTTTTCTTATTACCTCTCCCCCAGATAAGGGTCAAAAATATATCTATTTTACCCTTATATTTAGCTCATTTCTTGGGCAAATATTGAGTGTTTAGGTCAATTTACTGTTCCCCAGCTCAAATTATGCTTCGTTTGATAAGTTAGGGTGTTGAGAATTACTTTTGTCGAATTTAACTCATTTGTGCTTAAAAAGACTTGATTTTAAGAGAATTTGACTTAGTTTGCTGCTGTGCAGAAAAACAGAGGAAAAGCTGGAATTCCCCAGAAATGCGACCGCATTTCTGGGAAGGCAAAAATGAAATGCGACCGCATTTCTGGAAAAACAGAGGTCGTTCCGAGTCGCACGCGGGTCGTTGTTGACGAGTCTTCTTCGCACCTAACCGGTTGTTTTGACCCCAAAACTGACTGGGCAACCTTCCAGCACCTATTTCGCAGCTCCTCAACCAATTTCTACACTATATAAGCTCGAGATTCGAAGTCAAATTGAAGCAGAACTCACTTGGAAGAAAAGGGTGGTGACAGAACCCTAGCTCGACGCCAATGAGTAGGGATGCCCGAGGTCCTACTTAGATGACCAAATTCTAACCCGAGAGAGAGTTAGACATCAAACCTTGTGGTTTGTAGAGAGTTTCACCCATTCCCACCTTGTAAAAGTGAGAGAGTGGAGTGTCTTAGCAAACTCTAGAAGGATTGTGTAAACAAAAACCCCATAATATTTAGCTATCTCCTTTATTTCCAGCTTGTGATTACTTTTCATTATTCTGTATTCTTTACATTATTATTTCAATGAAAATGTGTTCACTTATTTTTTATCCCATCATGAGTAGCTAGATCCCGTTGAGGGGTTCAATGTGGTGAATTCCCTTAGGGTTTAATGGCTTGAAAGTGTCTTATTTGCTTAAGTTGTGTTTAATGCATGTCATTCTTTATTGATTATCACTCCAATCTTGCTGAGTTTAAATTGATCACTTAGACTTTGCATGCTATGTGAGTTTGGTCTCGAAAGGGACAAACGATATCGGTTCTCATAAAGGTGATATAGGAGAAAAAGCTCGAAAGAGATTGTTCGGCGGTATAGGGCAAGCTGCCTAAGGCACCCTATATCGACTATAGGGTTATAGGTTGCATTCGTGAATGATCTATGTCGGAGTCGAGTCCCAGAAATGGGCATAACGATACTTGCTTAACCTTCTCACGGTTTTTGGAAACAAGGGCCAAATAGAAGTTAAATCTGACCCAATGCATTAAATACACTTAAGTTAGATATTGCATAAGTATGGTTGTTACCTTAGGGATGAATCCATGTTGAATACCTCGTTTATTCTTATTGTTATTCTTTATTATTTTATTGCTTGTTTTGTTTATCTTTTCAAAAACCCAATCAATCAACTTATTTTCTTTGGTTACCTTTTTCAAAAGCAATCATTTGAGAAGTTTCTTCATCAAATCTGAATTTCTAGTTTAGTCCTCGTGCGATCGATACCCTTCGAGTACTTCTAATGTTTTTTTATTACTACGTGCGACAGTGTATACTTGCACTTAAGTGTTGGCTGAATTATTCTTTATTATTTCATTTATCATCTTAACTCACATTCCATCCATTCAGCTGACGACGCACCAAGTTTTAGCTGCCGTTGCCGGGGACCAAAAGTGAAACCAGATTTGTTTTTGAAATTGCGATCAGATTGCGACCGCATTTCTGTCTCAAAGGGAATTTGACTTCGGTTTGCATTTGTTTTTCTTTTGCAGGTTGGAGTTAGTGCATGAGCAAGGGGTATCCACTTCTTGACATTGATCCAGAGATAGAAAGAACCTTTCGTCGTCGAAGGAAGGAACAGAGACGAAAGAAGAGGGAGCAACAAGAGTTGAGCGCACGGGAATTTCTAGAGGAAGCATCTTACGTTCAAGAGTTTCCCATGGATCCTTCTGGAGTCAAGCCTCAAGTTGATCCACAAGTTCGTGGAAGGGAGCAGAATGGTGGGAGAATTCCTCCTGTTCCTCCAGTTCCACCGGTGCCACAACAAGAAAACCCAATCTACATTGCGGATCGAAATCGAGCAATAAGGGACTACGCTTTACCAGTTTTCCAGACACTGAATCCAGAAATCTTGGAGCCACCGATTGATGCTCCACAATTTGAGCTTAAACCTGTTATGTTCCAGATGTTAAATACGATGGGCCAATTCTCAGGACTTCCAAATGAGGATCCGCACAAGCATATTAAGCTATTCTTGAGAGTTTGCAATTCTTTTAAAGTAACAGGAGTGCCAGAAGATACTTTAAAGCTAAAACTTTTTCCGTTCTCTTTACAGGGAGATGCTGAAGCCTGGTTGGATTCATTTCCTCCAAACTCCATCACCTCTTGGAATGATTTGGCGGAGAAGTTCTTGGAGAAGTTTTTTCCCTCCAATAAGAATGCCAAGTACAGAGCAGAAATCATTGCTTTCAGACAGTCTTACAATGAACCTTTGGATGCAGCTTGGGAAAGATTCCAGAGGCTGGTTCGAAAGTGTCCACACCATGGACTGCTTGCTTGCATTATTTTGGAGCATTTTTAAAGTGGGTTAGATCAAGCTTCAAAGGCACTAGCAAATGCATCTGCAAACGAATCTTTTCTGAAGAAGTCTGCTAATGAGGCGCACGCTATTCTAGATACCATAGCCACCAATAATCGACATTGGGGAGAAAATGAACCAACAACCATTTTGAAAAATCCAGTGAAAGCAGTAGAAACAGAGGCTAACTCAACGATGCAAGCCCAGATCAAGGCCATTCATAGCATGATGATGGGCATGTCCATGAACAATCAAGCCAACATAGCCCCTACTAATGCTGTTTCTTCCCTCTATTATGAGATATGTGGTGAGGAACACATCGCTGATAGTTGTCCACTAAACCCTGCTTCTGTTTTTTATGTAGGTCCACAAGGAAATCAGAACCGAAATAGATGGAATCCTTATTCGGCTACGTACAACCCGGGATGGAGACAACATCCGAATTTTTCTTGGGGAGGACAAGCCGGGTCGAGCAATTCCAACACTCATCAGTTTGGAAAGCAACCTACACAACAACAGCCACAGAAAAATTTTCAACAAGTTCCAGTGCAGAGTCAAGAGTCCAATCTAGAGACTCTTATGAAGGAGTACATCGCAAGGAACGTTGCTGCAGTCAGGAATTTGGAAGTTCAGCTTGGACAAATTGCTCAAGAGATTAAGAATAGACCTCAAGGGACGTTGCCTAGCAAAACCGAGACCCCACACAGAGAAGGCAAGGAGCAATGCAAGGCAAGTGACCCTAAGAAGCGGATTAGAATACGACGGACCAAAGTATCTAGGAAGTTCAGAAGCAGAGATCCCAGTTGAAGCTCGAGAAAAGATTTGTGAAAAGAAGTCAGACAATACCACAGATTTTTCAAAGAATAAAGAAGAAGAAGTACAAAAGACCAAGGAGCCTGAAGCCTTGGTAGAAAAAGAAGAAAAATCAAAGTTGGAGAAAAAGGGGAATGCGACCGCAAAACCTCAAAAGTTTGTGATAGACCCAGATTATAGACCACCTCCTCCGTACCCACAGAGATAACATGCCTCACAAGATGTACAATTCAAGAAGTTCTTAAATGTATTGAAGCAGTTGCACATTAACATACCATTAGTGGAGGCACTTGAACAAATGCCTACATACGTAAAGTTCCTAAAAGATATTTTGTCGAAAAAGAGAAGGTTGGGGGAGTACGAAACAGTTGCACTCACGGAATGTTCCAGTGCACTGGTAAAGAACGAGATCCTCCCAAACTTAAAGATCCAGGAAGCTTTACAATTCCATGCTCTATAGGAGGCAGGGACGTAGGCAGAGCACTGTGCGACTTAGGAGCAAGCATCAACTTAATGTCATATTCGGTTTTTAAACAGTTAGGAATAGGTGATGCACGGCCAACAACTGTGACCCTAAAGTTGGCAAACAGATCACTTACGCATCCCATTGGAAAGATTGAAGACATATTGGTTAAAGTTGACAAGTTTGCTTTCCCTGCAGATTTCATCATCTTAGACTGTGAAGCCGACAAAGATGTTCCGATCATCTTAGGACGACCATTCCTAGCCACAGGCAGAACCTTAATAGATGTCCAGAAGGTAGAATTGACCATGAGGGTCAACGATCAGCAAATCACGTTTAACGTGATGAGTGCAATGAAGTACCCTGGAGATTTCGAGGAATGTTCAATGATCGATGAAATTGATGAACACTCTCAATTCACTTTGCAGGAAATAATGAAGAAAGAAACTTTGGAGGATGTACTTGGAGATGAAGAATGGGACGAAAAAGGTGAAGGAAAGATTGAAGTGGAAGACAGCAGTCAAACCATGAAGCGACAAAGGATAAAGCCATATTGGGGAAGAGGCTTCGAGGATGAGGAAGCCCATGTCTCCGTGATTGATTTCGTATGACTTCTACTACCTTGAATTAATTTTTGTATATTATTTGGGTTTATAAATAATAATCTAAACTAGAGTTCCAAAAATATCCGGACAAGAGTAGAAACTCTGTCTAGGAAAATCCTGGCTAGGAAAGGGTATTTAAGATGACCATTGGGAACACCTTTTCCTGGGGATTTACCTGGGAGTTTTGAAAAGTCCATAATATTTTGAGCTCTGTCTTGTGTTTAAAATAAAAGCAGAAAAATGATAAAAGTGTAAGTTTGTTATTGAATAAATGATTTTTGATCAAGAGGGAACTTTGTCTGAGGCAAGTCCTGACTAGGCTGAGGTATTTAAGCTGACCATAGGGAACACCTCTACCTGGGGACTTACCTGGAAGTTGAATTGATCAAAACACTTCCTTAATTCTTTTTAAATTGAGAAAAATGAAAAAAAATAGAAATAAATCATGATTAAGCGTATGAGCTTTCTAACTTTTTGATAAGTGTTTCAGAGAAAAGGAGAAAGCAAAGGAAAAGAGAAAAGGCAGAAAAAAATCAAGGCATAAGAATTGGGTGAAATGCGATCGCATTTCACCCCAGTGTATTTGGGAATGCGATCGCATTTGCCCGAATAAAAAGGGAGTCACGATTTTTTTTGACCTGCACGTGACCTAATTAGAAAAGTATAAATAGCTTAACTTAAGCTCTTTTTCTCTTCACCAAACACCAAGCCTTTTCATTCAAGTCAAACCCTCAACTCTCCATATTCCCTCCATCGTGAAACCGAAAGACCCACGCTCAAAGAAGATGAAGAACACTCAAGGATCATCATCCTCACGCAAAAACACTCGATCTCAGAGTGCTCGAGCGACCCATGAAGCTGAAGCAAGCAACCGACGGCAAGAAGAGAGCCCCGTTATGCCCATGCAAGGCACGCGAAGGACGATGTTGGGATTGGTGTCCTAAAACTCGTAGATAGTGAATGTTAAACGAATTTTATACTTATTCGATAAAGGCGTTATCGAGACTAATTCAGTAAAGTTATTACTGAATAAAGTAAATTGCACTTATAATTACCCAAATCCAATAAACTAAGATCCATGGCTATAGGATGAACTCTTGAGCTTTATGTAGAGACATAAAAGTGGATCAAGCTTGAGTAATAGCCAAAACGGTCTATAGTATAGGAATAGGGTTGGGTACCTTATTCTGGGGACACTATGAGACGCGACCCACTTTATAGATGGTATAGACGATGTGATCCTAAATCGTCCATGTAGAGACATGCGAGTGGGGGCGTCCTATGCAATGAGTTTGCATAAGACCAGGACCAAGAAATAAGTCACTCTCGCTTTATAACACCGTTTACTGACGAGACTGACTATTTCATGTGATGACCTAGGTAACTCGATCTTAATCCTGAGCTAACTATGAACTCCTGTTTATTCGGGCTTATCCTTAGATCTGCATGGGTGAGAGTGGCTAAGTATCGCCGACTCAATAAGCCTCCCATTTCAGGGATAGGAACGGGTAGATAGCTGGGGACATAGTCGTGCGAGAAGGAATTCACTCCTACCCAAAATAGGGATAGTAGAAAGGTTCTTCCCTTAAGTGCTGACTCCGGGGCTTGAACAAAGGGATCCAGCCCTCTCATTGGCTCGAGAGGGACTCGGTTTATTGGTTGGACCATAAACCAATTGTTCATTAGAGGATCAGTGGGACTTAAGGAACTAGAAGTACTATAGGGGTGAAACGGCTTTTTGACCTAGTTATAGCTACGAACAACCTGTGAAGGATCGACTTACTAATCATGGTTAAATCAAGTGGACGGAAATATATCTATAGTGAGGGGAGTGCAACTATCGGGCTATAGTGGAGTGTCCCGGTAGTTAACGAATGTTGGCTAATTTGGATAATGAGATTAGTCGGTTAGCCTCGAATCGTTGGAGCCCATGATCTATAGGTCCATTAGGTCCCCCTACTAGCTCATATCGGAATTAAGCCTAGAACAAAAGATAGGAAGCTTTGAATCGTTCAAAATCGGGAAAAAGGGTATTATCGTAAATTGTGTTTGACACAATAATTTAATTATGAATTAAATTAGAAAATGAGAGATGGAGTATTTAAAAGTGTTTTGAATACCATATATATGTATTAGGAATCATATATGATTAATTGCACAAGATTAGTATGATTAATTGGATTAATCATAAGAAATCATTTTGAAATGCCTCAAAATCAATTACCAAATGTTAAATTCAATTTGGAATTGAAATGAACATTAAATTGCAAGCTTGAAATTAGATTTCAATTTGTATTTAGTGGATTTAGTTGGAAATCCACTTATGCATGAACATTCAAAGTGGAAAGACAACTCACTCATGCATTGTTGCATGTCTTGTGAGATGTACACCTAGAATCCACTTGAACTTGCAAATACACCATGTGTCTTGTGTCTTGAGGCTTGGGTTTGCATGGAGAATGTCTTTAAAAGGAGCTTGAATCAGATTCAAAGAAATAGAGAGCCATTTCCTTAATGTTATGCTGCTGGAATTTGGACTCAAAGTTCTCTCATCTCTCATTCTTCTCCATTGCTTGATGCTTCAAGCATTCCCTTCCCATTCCCTATCTTATATAGACTCCCACAAGTCGTTCTTGGCCCGGAGTATAGTAGGGAAGACTCTAGAGGTTGTCCAAGGAGCATAGGAGAGGCAAACACCACAAGGAGTTCAACATAAGTGAGCTACAAAGGTTGGTGTTTTCTAAACTCTCTATTCTGTCTTTTCTAGAACATGCATGCTTTAGGAGTAAAATTGAATGTCTTAAGTGCTTTCGATCTTCAATTGCTTCCGCATGTGTAATATGTACACCTTCAGACGAGACCCACAGGATTCTCACCGGTGGTCGTGAACCAAGCGCCCAACGCTCCAACTCCATCCTCTTCGACAATGCCGGCCACGTCGAGGGAGATGCCGAGTTTATCTGCACTGAGACGGTTCACGCGCGCCACCGCGGTCCGCCAAACCCAAAAGCCCGCCACTCAACAGTACAGAAAACGCTCGCGGGAGTGGTTTGAGATGATCCATGAGATGGGTGCCAAAAGACGTGCTGCCTGTTGGGTTTTATGCCCTAAAACTCGTAGATAGTGAATGTAACCGTTGACCGAATATTAATGAAATAATATTGATATATTTTTCCATTAAATGTTATTAGTTATTTTATATTTGTCTTTGCCTAAAATAACTCTAATCCAATAAACTAGACATCCTAGGCTGTAATATGAGTCTTGAACTATATGTAGCGACATATGGGGATCATTGTTCAAGAAACAGCCTAAATGGTCTATAGTGTAGGGATAAGACTGGGTGTCTTATCCTGGTGACACTATGGATACGACCCACTTTGTATTTGATACAAACGCTATGATCCAACGCGTTCGTGTAGGAGACATGCGAGTGGGGGTATCCAATGCAATGAGTTTGCATAAGACCGAACCGCGAAATAGTAACCACTTGTTATAACACCGTTAACTAGTTGGTTTTCTATTTCACTAGGACGACCTAGATAACTTTGTCATAATCCTGAGTTGATTATGGACTCCTGCTCATGAGGGATTGTCCTTTGATTTCTATGGGTGAGAGTGTCCAATACGCCGACTCAATAAGCCTACCATTTTGGGGACAAGACCGAGTGGGGAGCTGGGAACATAATCGTACAAGATGGAATTCACTCCTTCCCGACTTTAGGGAACAGATGAGTGTTCCCTTAAGTGGTCACTCCGAGTCTTGAACAAAGGGCCCTACCCTCTAAATGGCACGAGAGGGTTTTCTGTTTGATGGTTGGACCACAAACAGGTTGTTCATTAGAGGAGAACTGGTACTTAAGGAAATAGAAGTAACCCAGGGGTACAACGGTAATTTGACCCAGCTGGTGTTACGGACACTCGTGAAGGACTAACTAGTCAATATTGGTCTATATCCGTGGACACAGAAAATATGTCTGCAGTGAGAAGAGTGCAACTGTGAGTCTATAGTGGAATGTACACACAGTTAACGAATATTGATTAATTTGGTTAATGAGTTTGACCAATTAATCTCACATCGTTGGAGCTTCTGATCTGCAGGTCCATTAGGTCCCACTGGTAGCTCATAAAGTAATTTGAGGCAACTAAGTAATAAATGTAAATTGAAAGTGTTCAATTTACTAAGGGAAACAATATAATATATATTGATATATTATTATGAGAGAAATTAATATTTGAAGAAATTCAAATATTAATATAAATTTGAGTCACAATAAATTTATGGAAGTTTGAAAGAGTTCAAATATGAATTAATTAATTTTAAGGCCTAAAATCTATTTGGGCAAAATTAATTAATTCAAGGCCGGAAATTAAATATGTGATATTTAATTGGTGGTTAATTAATTAAAGAATTCATTAGCCGGGAATTAATCAATTATGGAAATAATTAATCACTTAAGGAAGTGATTAATCATTTATGGAAATGATCTAATCACTTATGGAAGTAATTAGTCATTTGTGGAAAAGATTAATCAATTATGGAATTGATTGATCTTGGAGTGATTAAAAAGGAATAAAGATTGAATCAATTTTGGAAAAGATTGATTTAATTGAATATTTTATTCATGGCCTCTCTTCTATAAATAGAACACTAGATCTAATTGGTTCAGTACTCTTCTCTTGCTCTTAGACTCACAAGACAAGACCGTAGAATTCTCTCTAGCCTCCCTCTTAGAGAAAGACTCCCACAAGTCTTTTGCCTCCTAGACTTAGAGACATACCGGTGTAACCTCTGTGGTTATTGTGTCTTTGAAGAAGAATTTTCCAGCGAAGAAACTACAAGGAGGCTGCTGCGTTTTCGTTCGTTGAAGTGTCGTTGGCGAAGAACAGTCAAGTCTACAACGAAGGTTTGTAACGGTTCTTTCCCATTTCTTTATAAAAGCATGAAAATAAATTTAGATTTATTTTTCAGCATGTTTATAGCTATTTTCCAACAACTTTAAAGCTTGTTTAAAGTTTATTTTGCCTTTTCGTAACGGTATTTTAATGTTAATTAATATACGGCGTAAGGTCCAATCGATGCGCTTCCGCTGCGTGGGGACTTTTATTCCCTACACTGCCCTTGAAGAAGAAGGGAATCGGCAAGATGAAAAAGAAGTCGTCAAGGTAGCTAGAAGCTCTCGACAAGGAGAAGCTTCAATGGGTAAGGTTTCCGAGCCTTCAACTAACCCCTCTTTTTCTTGCAGGACCAAACCATTCGTTACTTACAGCGCAAGAAAGAGAAGCCCTAAGAAGAATGTGCCTGAAAAGCCACTTGAAATTAAGCCCCTCAAAACCGCAAGGATGCCTCCCGATGTATTCGAAGGAACAATCCGTCAAGCTGTGGCAAAGGCCCTTGAGATTGCTGAGGGATATAAGGCTGAACAGGATGCTTTGAAAGAGGTTGAAGTGGAAAGAGAGATGGAAAATCAGAAAATGACTGAGGATGACGAGCTTGCGAAGGAAAGAGACCGTGAAGAAGAGAAAAGAATAATAGAAGAAGAACAAGAGGCTGAGAGGGCCTTAGAAGCTGAGGAAGAGAGAAAATATGAGGAAAACCTCAGGAGGGCAGCCATTGACTTGCAACTCCTTGAGGAAGAAAAAAAGAGAAGAGAAGAAATAAAAGAGGATGAAAAGAGAAGGAAGGAAGCTGAAGATTTCCTTGCAGCCTTTGAGCCACTCCACAAAGCTCAAAGTGAGGCTGAAGCACTGCAAGGAAGGGTAGAAGAAGAGGCCCAACAGGGGCCAACGGAAGAAAATTTAGAAATAGAAAAAGAAAGAGAAGAGGAGAATGAAGGCCAGAATGCGACCGCATCTGGGCCGCATTCTGTAGAAGGCCTAGCCAAGGCCACCATTGATCAGCCAGCTGAAGAGGTTCTTGAACCTCTATTCACACATGACCCACCAGCTGCTGATAGCACCCCTTCGGGAGAGAAGAGGGTTGAAGAGGAAAAAGAAGACGAGGAGGCCGAGACCTCCAGTGATTCTGATTCTGACACAGAATCTGATTCAAAGGTAAGGGAGTTAGATGATGACCAAGTCCCTATCTCTGCAGCGTTGAGAAGAAAGAGGAAGAGAGAGATAAAGGCTGAGAGGAGGACAAAGAACAAGAATGATCTGATATTTGCTAAGAGGTCGAGGACTAGGTCCATGGACGCCTCTTCTACAGTTCCTCCGACCATCTCACCCGACAAGCCTAAGGGCAAGTCACCGAAGGCCTCATCTCCTAAAAATTCGTTCCCTGAGGTATTTAGAGATGTTAATTTTCAGGAACGAATGGAGATTATGAAGAAAAGAGATTTCCTCAACGAGAAGGGATTCTCTGATAGAGCGGGAGCACTGCCTGAGTTCGTAACAAGAGTTATCTTCCAGTACAAGTGGCAGGACTTCTGTGCTCACCCTCAAGAGGCTGTTGTGCCTCTAGTTCAAGAGTTTTACGCTAGCCTGAGGGAGGAGAGTATTAGCATAGCGATTGTGAGGGGGAAGATGGTCAGTTTCTCCTCAGTCGATATCAATAGGGTGTACAGGATCAAAGCACCCCTGAACCCGAGAGGGAATGATGTGATAAGGAACCCTTCGGTCAAGCAAATGAAGGAAGCTCTGAAACTCGTGGCCAACAAGGGGGTCCAATGGAAAGAATCGCAGACAAAAGTGAAGCCTTTAGTGCCAAACGACTTAAAGCCAGAATCGGCAGTTTGGCTTCACTTCATCAAGAACCGTTTGATGCCAACCACCCACGATAGCACAATTTCAGTGGATAGAGTGATGCTACTCTATTGCCTTATGAAGGGGTTGGAAATCAACGTGGGGAGCATATTCAGGGATGAGATCTTAGCCTGTGGACGGCAAAGGGCAGGCAAGCTTTTCTTCGGCTCACTCATCACCCAACTCTGTCAGAGGGTGAAGATTGTGCCAGGCAAGGACGAGGAGTGCCATTTCTTTAAACCAACCATTGATTTGTCCTTGATAGGGAAGCTTCAGCAGAACAGCATCCAGAGGAAGGATAAAGCCTCCACATCGCAGGCCACTCCTCAATCAGGGCCGAACGTAGCTTCTCCATCCCAGCACACTCCTTTTACAGGGCCTACACCAGCATCGGAAGCCCTAGGTATGGTCCACCGCCAGCTTGATCAAATCAGGGAGAGCCTGAAGACATATTGGACATATGCCAAGGAGAGGGATAAAGCTATTAGAGAGTTCTATCTCTCGATTGCCCCGAGCATTGCTCCGGTCTTTCCAAATTTCCCTCAGTCGCTGCTGCCCCAGGAAGAGAAAGATTCAGATGAAGAGGAAGATGAAGAGAATGAAGATGAAGAGAAAGAAAGTTCCTTGGACGAGGAATAGGGGAGTTTTCTGATCCCCTTTGACTGAAATTTTTTTGTGAATAATACTGTTTACTATTTTTATTGCTTGTTGTTTTTTAAGTTTTAGCATGTTTAAAATTCTGTTTATAGTGTTTTGATTGTTGATTTGATGGATTTAAATTGTTTAGTTGTTGATAGTTTTAATCATAGGGTAGTTTAGATAGTTTGTGGATAGTTTAGGATAGAAAAACTTGGGTTTTTATCATTTCTTGAAAAAATTCTGCTCGTTGTTTTGAGCTTTACCCATGAACTTCTTGGAAGAAAAAATCAACTTTAAAGAAAAAAAGTGCTTTAAAATGTTTTGGAAGAAAAAGCATGTTTTCAAAGGAGTTTTCTTTTAAGCCCTTGATGATGAAAACTAGAGCTTTGTTCTATCTCAAAAGTGCCACCGTCACAACTGAATTGTTTTCTAGTCATAGGCTTTCCATTAGCCTTTTTCTATACAAAATCTTCTTAGAGTCTAAACTTCCTCGTGTTTAACCTTTCTAACACTCTAGGAGAGTTTAGCCTTAATGTTTTGAAAACAAAAAAGCCTCATGTTAAGCCCATGCCTCAAAAACAAGCCAATGAGGACATTGTCAACATTTAAGTTTTTTTTTTTTTTTTTTTTTTTGGGGGGGGGGGTGCTTTATGCTTTACTATGTAAATATTTTTGTAAATTTGTACTGCTGAAAAAAAGATGAGCTCAATATGTGAAAAAGAAAGAAAGAAAAGAAAAAAAAAAAAAAAAACCAAGAGTTACTCCTCCTTCCTAGGGTTTACTGAGTAACCAGGGGCATTCATGACACCCATGGTTTGCCACTGCATGAAAGGTTTACCTAGGGAAGTGAGTATCATTCCGAGTTTGTGAACTTTGCTCGTAGCTAGATATCTTCACCACAAAGTGTCGATAAGCTAGAACGAAGGTAAAGATGACAGCAAGGATGCTCTTGGGAGAAAAAGAAGTGGAATAAAAGGAGCACCAGCAGTCAAATAAGTTTGGGGGAGATGGAAAAGGTCTAGTAGTTCATATATGCTTTTGTTTTCCTAAAGAATGTTTTCTTAGACTAAAAGGACTACACTAGGCTCAATGAGTAGAAGTTAGGTAGTTTAAGCACATTGGTTAGGATGGATGAGAGACAGTTTTGCTTTGAAAAAGAACAATAGAAATCCTCATTCCTAGGAAACTCAGATGTTGTGACTGGCACTAGAGTAGAACCCTCTCCTGAAAGGCAAACTCTTGAGAGAACGATCTTGAAGAACATGTTTACTTGATTCCATGTCACTTGATTTGAAATTGAAAGTTGATACTAGTACCATGATTCATTACTATGCATGAACTCTAACATTTTGATTCGCAATTAATATTGAGCTCTTACATTTTGATTGGCAATTAAAGAGTTGATCTCTAACATTTTGATTGGCAATTACTTGAGGACAAGCAATGAGTTAAGTTTGGGGGTATGATAAGGGTAAAAAATATACCTATTTTACCCTTATATTTAGCTCATTTCTTGGTCAAATATTGAGTGTTTAAGTCAATTTACTGTTACCGAGCTCAAATTATGCTTCATTTGATAAGTTAGGTGTTGAGAATTACTTTTGACGAATCTAACTCATTTGTGCTTAAAAAGACTTGATTTTAAGAGAATTTGACTTAGTTTGCTGCTGTGCAGAAAAACAGAGGAAAAGATGGAATTCCCCAGAAATGCGGAAGGCAAAAATGAAATGCGACCGCATTTCTGGAAAAACAGAGGCCGTTCCGAGTCGCACGTGGGTCGTTGTTGACGAGTCTTCTTCGCACCTAACCGGTTGTTTTGACCCCGAAACTGACTGGGAAACCTTCCAGCACCTATTTCGCAGCTCCTCAACCAATTTCTACACTATATAAGCTCGAGATTCGAAGTCAAATCGAAGCAGAACTCACTTGGAAGAAAAGGGTGGTGACAGAACCCTGGCTCGACGCCAATGAGTAGGGATGCTCGAGGTCCTTCTTAGATGACCAAATTCTAACCCGAGAGAGAGTTAGACATCAAACCTTGTGGTTTGTAGAGAGTTTCACCCATTCCCACCTTGTAAAAGTGAGAGAGTGGAGTGTCTTAGCGAACTCTAGAAGGATTGTGTAAACAAAAAACCCATAATATTTAGCTATCTCCTTTATTTCCAGCTTGTGATTACTTTTCATTATTTTGTATTCTTTACATTATTATTTCAATGAAAATGTGTTCACTTGTTTTTTATCCCATCATGAGTAGCTAGATCCCGTTGAGGGGTTCAATGTGGTGAATTCCCTTAGGGTTTAATGGCTTGAAAGTGTCTTATTTGCTTAAGTTGTGTTTAATGCATGTCATTCTTTATTGATTATCACTCAAATCTTGTTGAGTTTAAATTGATCACTTAGACTTTGCATGCTATGTGAGTTTGATCTCGAAAGGGACAAACGATATCGGTTCTCATAAAGGTGATATAGGAGAAAAAGCTCGAAAGAGATTGTTCGGCGATATAGGGCAAGCTGCCTAAGGCACCCTATATCGACTATAGGGTTATAGGTTGCATTCGTGAATTATCTATGTCGGAGTCGAGTCCCAGAAATGGGCATAACGGTACTTGCTTAGCCTTCTAACGGTTTTTGGAAACAAGGGCCAAATAGAAGTTAAATCTGACCCAATGCATTAAGTACACTTAAGTTAGATATTGCATAAGTATGGTTGTTACCTTAGGGATGAATCCATGTTGAATACCTCGTTTATTCTTATTGTTATTCTTTATTATTTTATTGCTTGTTTTGTTTATCTTTTCAAAAACCCAATCAATCAACTTATTTTCTTTGGTTACCTTTTTCAAAAGCAATCATTTGAGCAGTTTCTTCATCAGATCTGAATTTCCAGTTTAGTCCTCGTGGGATCGATACCCTTGGAGTACTTCTAAGGTTTTTTTATTACTATGTGCGACAGTGTATACTTGCACTTAAGTGTTGGCTGAATTATTCTTTATTATTTCATTTATCATCTTAACTCACATTCCATCCATTCAGCTGACGACGCACCACCCCCTTTTGGAATCAATCAAAAAGGAATAATAAGAAAAAAAAAATTGCACAAACTTCGAAATCTTGTAATAACTTTTCAAAAATTAATGCAAACTTCACAAACTTTTCTCCCTTTTGAAAGCAATTTAACTCTCCCCCTTAATAAGGGACAAAAAGACTTGTAGCACAAAATTGAATTTAAGAGAATAAATATAAGAAGTTTTATGATAGAATTTATTTCAAGGATAATGACTCCCCTAAAAATATAATGGATATAGCAAAGGATGTACGAACAAATATTAATCAATTTAATTCATCACTTGGATTTTTCATACTAAATAAATATCACCAATAAATAAGTCACAATTGCTCAAAGATATCACTGACAATTAGGCCATAATTAAACCAATAAAAAGAAACTCATTTTTAAAAGGCATTTGCTCCCCCTAAAAATAAGCATACTAGAAAAAAATCAAGAGCTATTATGGAGATTCAAATCATAATGAATAGTAATTTCAACAAATTACTCAATTTACCACAATAGGACATTAAACAAGAGATTCCAATTAGAGTAGTAGACTTCAAAACATGCCAAAATTAGAAACCAATTCAATGAATTTGAAAGAGCACATACACTCTCAAAAGGAAAATTTCAACCATTTAAGCACTATGAGATACCAATTTAAAAAAAAGATACATTTAACACCAAAATAATTTTACACCACATATCCATTGAAAAGAATCAAGACAATATAAAAAAAAACAAATTCATGGAATTTAGGCAAGATTTCAAATTTAATTCATTCACAAATAATATTAATTTTATGCATAAGAATATTATATCAAAAATTAAAAGGACATAAATGTGAGAGGCAAAGAAAAAGATAAATTAATACATTTTTCTTCCTAATAATTATGGATAAATAAAACACCTCAACAATTATTTCAAGTAAAACAAATTTCACTTAAGAACAAAATAAATTTAAATTCACACATAAGATGATACAACTCCCCCTAAAAAAATGCATTCTCCTAAATAAGAAAACCAATACATATCAACGAGATAAAATCATAAAAAAAAATCATCCAAGAATAATAATTTGCACAAGATAGCCAAAAAAAAAAAAGATCATGATAATTCAATCTATCTTAGAAAAATCATATATATTTTTCATAAAAAAATTTGATTCAAGAAGAGTATGCATAAGACATGAAAATTTTCAATAGAGCAATTTAATTCTCATGATTAGGCACAAAAGAAATTCTATCTTTATAAAGCAAATTAATCTCTAGACAATCAACTCATTAAGTTCAATTAAAATTCAAACAATTGAGATACCAAAATATCAAATAATATCATAAATTAAGCACCAATGGATGAAATCAAAATATTGATACCAAATAATAGCAAAATTCAATCAACAAGTATATCATGCAAATAGGATACTATGAATCAAAGATAATCATGGTAATATAAAAAATAAGAAATTTTACCAAGACAAGAATATAAATTAATTTTCATAAAAATATTCCCCTTAAGAAAAATAATTTAACAACTCTTCCGAAAGCTATTACAAAGCACTTTTTTTTTTTTTATAGGACAATCAATATGCACAAATAAATGACAAGTCTATTAAAAAATATATCAGATATTTTTCTTCAAGTCATAATATTTTAAAGAGAGAAAAATTATCATCAAAACATAAATTTAACTTCAAGAAAGATACATATAGTCCATGTCAAAAATCATCTAATAAAGTTCTAATCAATTTCATCCAAAAATATATATCAACCATTAAAATCAAGAAAATCATGGATAAAACAAATTCTTAATAATAAGCATTATAAATATTTAATATTTTCTCATGGCATCTATAATTCAAATAAATGAACAATAAAGATTATGGATGAATTTCAAAAGTAATTTACCACAAGATTTAAAAGGAAATAATCCAATAATTCACAAGATGATCAATCATAGATATGGAAAAAAAATCTCAATTTACTCATTAATCTAATAATCAATAAATATAAACAAATCATTTCAAACATTTCAAATATTACTTTCCGTAAAGATACCAAAAGAATAATTATTTAAATAATCCAAAATTAAATGTTACCAAAAAAGTCATTTTCCTTTCTTAGATTCAAGTAAGCCGTATAGTTGCTCCATTTGATTTAATTTCTCATTTGAACTCCAACAACCATTTGCTTCTTGAAATCACACCTACAAAAAGAGCTCAATCAAAGGATTTTGGTACCCATTTCTTGGGTCCTTCATTATTAGTGAGCAACATTTTTGGAACCCATTTCAAATTAGTTCCAACATTACTAACATTCAATTTTGGCAAATAAAAATTATTGAATTTGTTGATGGTCAAATTTGGTCGGGAGGAAATCACATGACCTTCACGTGCAACCAACGGTAAATTTGTTTGAGAGGGGAAGACGTGGCCTGCAAGACAGAGAAAACTGCATACCGGTGTGGTGCTTGCCACACCGCTTTCGATGCTTAAGTCAGAAAGCGGAAGGAGGAGAGCAATAGGGGCAAGAGAAAAGTGTAGAGAATAGAATTTTGGAACCCTTCTTCAGTGACGAAGAGGGGTTTTAAATACCTGCTCATGCTCTTAAGGTTTTTAGGAATTCGGAGGCGTTTTGGGACGAACCAAGCGGAATCGGGGCGGCCAGAGGCAGCAGGGTCCGAGCGGAGGCGAGCGAGTTCGGCCCGCGCAAGCAGGCCGAATGGTCGGCCTCGCCCTCGGCCTTGGGCCAAGGCCGACCATATGGGTCGGGCCAATTTGGCCCGACCCTTTGGTCTGGTCTTCCTCTGGGTCGGTTTCCTGGTCCTCGTCTGCTCCTTGTGCATCAGAGTGGTCCAAAATTACCTGTAACAGAATTTATGATCAATTTTGCCACATGAATAACAAGTAACATTTGGTAAGAATTTCTTTTTAATAAATTGATTTTTCACATTACTTATATTCAAGAAATTATTTTTAAGAGCATTTTTCAATTTAAAACAATTAGGTCTAATATGACCTCTAACTCCACAAAAGTGACATATAGGCACAAATTTCAATTTCACATGCATATCTTTAGCCTTTTTATGTCTAGGCACAAATTTACCATTATGCATACATTTGAAGTTTTTATTAACATGTTTAGGCACAAATTTTGATTTTTCATGCATAGGTCTAGATTTCTCATCCCTTGGCACAAATTTAGATTCAACAAAATTGGAGACATTGGGTAAAAGATTTTTAAGCATACTAGGAGTAGCTTTAACAAAAATAGTCTTAGAATTAGATGAAGAATTTTCATCCACATAGCCTAATCCCTTTTTGTCATTAAAAGGTTTACCCATGTCAATAATTTTATCTAATTTTTGTGCACCTATAGTCAATTTCTTAATAGACTCTTTTGCAATTTCAAGATCTTTATTAGCAAGCAATTTTTTTTTTCTTTATGCACATGCAAAAGATTATTTTTCTCATGACTATCACATTCAATGAATTTAATCTTGTCAATCAAGGCAAGTTTATCATTCTTTAAAGAAGTATTGCTAGTTTCCAAATCAATAATTTTATTTTTCAAGCTACCAATTTCATCTTTCAATTCTAATGAAAAAGATTCAATTTTCTCATTCTTGTTTCTCAAATCATTCAATTCAAGTTTCAATTCACAAGATAAAGATTTGAGATCCTCATTCTCTTTCTCAAGAAATTTAATTCTATTAACCTTAGCATTTTTCTCGTCACAATCACTATCAACCTCATTATGCAACAAAACATTATTAGCTCCATTTTTCAAACCTGCATTTTCATTTATCAAAGATTTATTCTCAATAGACAATGTCTTATATTTCTTTGATAATTTCACATATTTTGAACCAAGTTTTTCTAAATCTTGATGCATACTTTTAAAAGCATCATAAAGTTCATCATAAGTAAGAGATTTGTGATTTACCTCATTTTCATCACTATCATCACTGGAATCATTATCCGAATGAGCCATCAAGCATAAGGAGGATCCACCACATTTTTCTTTTTCTACTCCATGGAACTTTTCTTGATTTTGAGAATTATAATTCTCCTTCACGTCAAATAGATCATTAGTAGTACAAAGAGAATTTTCATCATTATACATATTATAAAGAAAATTCCAAATATCATATGCATAGGTAAAATGTGAAATTTTATCACATATATTTTTATCTAAAGCACAACATATGATATTTTTTGCTTGGTCATTAAAAGTGTGACGCCCCGTGCATTTTGGTATACTTAAATTCCATAAATCTAGTCGAATTAAATAAAAATTATTATTTGGCTTGTTTATGGGAATTTTAATTAAATACTAAGGAGTTTGGGGGAATTAAAGCGTTATATAAATTTAGATCCCCTCCCCTAAAGCTTGTTAGTCTTAGTCAGCGTTGGTTAATGAGTTAGTGGAAGCATTTTGAATTTTACGCTGAATGAGTTGGGAGTTCTATTCTTGGAATATGTATTATTGGGCTTCTATTTTGGGTTTTCTTAATTAAAGAATTAAGAAATAAGAAAAAGAAATTAAGGAAAAGGAAAAAAAAAAAAGAGAAAGCCCTAGATCCCCATCTCTTTTCATCTTTCTCCCTCTCTTCTTGTGGCCGTGAGACCCAGCCCCCTTGCCGGAGATCGAGCGTCGCCGCCGCCAGCCCGACCCTCGCGCCGTCGCCTCCCCCGTTCAGTCGCCGCCATTATGAGCGCCGTCGACCCAGCCGCCGCCGTGTTTTCCCTCTCTCCCTCTCTCCGCGCGCGTTTCTCTCTCCCTCGGCAGTCTCTCCCTCTCTTCGGTTTCTCTCTCTCGCGTGAGGCGTGAGCCCAGCCGCCGCCGCCCCGAGATCTCCCTCTTCCTCTGTGTGTTTCCCTCTCGGTTCAGGTGGTTTCTTGGTTCAGACCTCTCGCTGTCTCCACATTTTTTAGCCTTAAAATCGTGGGTAAGCTCTTGTTTCTCTCATTCTTAGATGATGTAAGGCTGATCTAACTCCCTTCGCTCTTTTTCAGTCAATTTTGTGCACGTCCAGCAACCCGAGCCTCGTCCTCTCGCGTTTCTGTCTCTGTCCAGCGAGTATTTTTGCCTCGAATCCCTCCATTCGGTAAGCTTATGCCTTACCCATTGTCGATGGGTGCCTAGATTTAAATACCCATTGCCTTAGGTGCTGGAATTTTATTGTTAGCGATGTTTTTCTATTCTGCAACGCCGCCTTGTAGTCGTTCAGGATCGCTTTGACTCAAGTTTGGAGACCCACTGCTTTAAGGTCCTTTAGTGGGCTGTCTTGACTCGGTAAGACCCATTTCGGCGAGGTTTCAGGTCCGTTAGGCAAGAAAACCTTGTTGTTTTGGCTCATTTCTTGCTATTTTGGATTTAAAATCATTTAGTATCGTAACCCATTAGTCGTTTAGGGCTTTAAAGTGTTTCCCCACCCTTAGAGGTTCCTAGAATGTGAAAGTATGTGGTTCTTGTTGCTGTCTTTTGTTTAAAGCATGTTTAAGTTAACTGCCCATCAAGTGTTGTTGCCTAGTTAGTGTTGCCCAACCCTTATAGGTTCTTAAAGCATGAGTTTAATGGTTTTTGCTTGCTATCCGTGGCTTAAAAGCATGCCAACCAGGTTCCTATTAATTATCTAAGTCGTAGTCGCATTGCCCACGTCTTAGGAGTCCTTAGAATGTCATTCACGTGACTTTTCACTTGCTGTCCAGTGGCTAAAAAGCCTTAGTTATGGTCGTTCGGCATATACCCATGGCCCGTTGTGCCTTAGACATGGTTACCCATGGACTAAAGCTTTTGGGTTTTCATTGTGGGGAATGTTTGAAGGCTGTTTAACAAGGAAATAGGCCTAGCAAGTGGGTTTTGGCTTTTCAAGCGTGTCTTAAGATCTTTAGGTTAGGTCTAACTCTTTTAGCTGCCTTTGTGACTTAGGAGCTTATCTTGGTTGCGTTGGGCTTGCTAAGGTTGCTTTGGAAGCGTTAGGTAAGTAGTTTCTACTTACTAAGCTTGTTTGACTGCCTGAAGCATGATCGTTTGTTTATCTGCTTTTCTTATATTCGTGCTACGTATGAAATGATAAATATGTGAACTGTTGTGCTGTGTTCTTTAAAGTTCTTGTATAAAGCATGAATTGTACCTTCTGTGTTGCTTGAGTTGTATACGCTTAAGATGTTTAAGCATGATAAATGTTTGTCTTAAGCATGTTGAGTGTTTGGGTGTTAAGCATGATGAGTTGTCGTGTTGAGCACGGTTGAGTCTGGCTTGCATGTTGCATGGGGTGTAGCATGAGTCGGGTGTGAGGCATAGCACATAGTGCGTAATTCATGTGTAGCGGAGCGTGACGCGGAAATCACGTAAGAGTGGCGCAACACATGGAGCAGAATTCATGTGGGGTAGGTGCGGAGCATGACGCGGAAATCATGTAATTAGCGCAGCACATGGCGCAGAATTCATGTGTAGCGGAGCATGACGCGGAAATCATGTAAGTAGCACAGCACATGGCGCGGAATTCATGTGTAGCGGAGCATGACGCGGAAATCATGTAATTAGCGGAGCATGACGTGGAAATCATGTAGAGTTTAGTGCGTGCGTTGCATAGTGTGTGGTGCAATTGCATGAGTTGGTTGTTTTTAAGCATGTTGTTAGTTTGAAGCTTAAAAGCATGTTTCTTATTGTGGTTGTGTAACCTGTTGGATGCGTGTGCTAAGCATGTTGGTTGTTTTGGTTGATTGTTTGTGGCTTGATAAGTGTGAGCTGCTTACCAATACCACGGTTGTACTGATACCCCCTTCCCCATCTTCCCCCCAACATTTTAGATGTTGCAGGTTTGGACGATGTGCTGGACCTTGGTGATGAGGAGGAGAGCTACGATGAAAGATGCTTAGGATGTCGTGGTTTAATTTGTACCTATGTTTTGGATAGGCTAGCGTTGTTGTGGTTTTATTTAGTTTGCTTTGAGTAGGCTAGCTTTGGTTTTGCTATTCGATGATTCTGTTAGGGTGAGAGATTCACCTGAGAGGTTTAGCTTTTATTAATCTGTGGTTTAGCTTGTTGTTAGTTTGATTAAAAGAAATAATACTGTTTAGCTAGTATTCTTTTGGAATAAGTTGCTGGTGTTATTAAAAACGAATAAGGTGTGTTCTGTTGCATGATTGATTTAATGCATGATGCTACGAGGCCTGACTCGTATAGTGAAGTAGGTTGTGTATCTGAACTGTAGTCTGGTGGAGTTGGGTGGAATGTTTAGAAGTGTTTTATTGCTTATCAGGTGTTGAAAAATTTTGGTTCAGGCCATTTTACGCCGTTATGCTGCCGAAATTTTCGGTACATCCAGTTTAAAAGTGGTTCAAATCCATAGCTAAGGGTTTAGAATTGCAGTAGCGTCTCTAGGTTAGAGGTTGGAAAACCTGGAGCGTTACAAAAAGAAAGCATTTCATCATTCAAATTTAATTTAGACAAATTATTTTCACATACATACAAAATATCAAAATCTATAGATAACAAGAAAGTTTTCATTCTATGGCTCCAAACATCAAATTTTCTACCATCAAGCATGGAGGTTTATTAATGCATTGAGCTTCAAGAAAATTTATAGTTGTCATAGCTCTTAGCAATTAAGCTTTTCAAATATTTTTTCAAAAAGAGCAATTACTTTCAAATACCAATTATATTGGAGTGAAGAACTCAAACAATAGATGTTAATCCAATTGAGTTTTTGAAAAATATTTTTAATTAAAAAACAAGAGCAACCCGCTCTGATACCAATTGTTGGATCGGTATGGCAACCCTAGAGGGGGGTGAATAGGGTTTCTTCAAATTTAATAAAACTTTTTACTAAAGTAGGCCCAATTAAACAAATTTACAAACTTTTTCATGTAAGAGATTTAAATAAGAAATTCATACAATTTTCATGCAAATAATTTCAACTCAATTTAAGCAAGAAAATTAAAATTAACAGATTCAAGTATCCTATTTAATTTAAATATGAAACTTGATAAGAAATATGGAAAATAGAATTCTATCAACCTAATTTATCAAATAGGCACAATTAACAACATGAATAAATTATTGCAATTAATTTTAGAAAATAAAATATAATAACAAATTAATTGCAAAAATTAAAATAAGATAGGGATAGAGAAATAGACACCGAGAATTTTATAGTGGTTCAGCACAACCTGACCTACTCCACTCCCCAAGCTCCTCTTGGGTATTCCACTAGAAAAATCGACTCTTTCCATGGTCAGAGTCCAACCGCTACAACGTTCCTTTTCCGGGAGCAAGATCAAACCCGATCATTTCCACGGTTCAGGATCAAATCGTTACAACCTCTCTTTTTCGGGATCAAGAGAAACCCTTACAATGGATTTAGAAAATGAAGAACAAGAAGAAGAAACTCTCTCAAAGAGTGGATACACAAATCAAAGCTCACAATTTTGTTAGAAAGGATTTCTTACAACTAAAACCCTCATATGGCTATGAAAAAAATGAAAATTTGAAGCTCAAAAATTTCTAAAAATGGTAGGAATGCTCTCCAAGATGAGTAGTATTTTTCAGAATTTTTTCCCCATTTTTTTTTAATCTTTTTCGTGCCTTAAATAGACCAAAAAGTGTCAAACTAGCCGTTGGCGCCATGTGTCAGTCTCTAATTGGCTGCAATAAAAAATATAAAAATTAATAATAAAATAATATTATAATTTAAAATTTTGACCGTTTGACCAATATATCATTTTAAAATTCAACTGCCACGTGTCGCAATCTAATTGGACCACGTTTCACCATGTCATCGTCCACGTCATTTACCACGTCAGCATTTTCGACCGTTTGAGGTGCCACGTCATCGTCCACGTCATCCGCCACGTCAGCAAATTTGACTGTTGGATATGCCACGTCTTCTGACACGTCATCATTGTGACCGTTGACCGTCCACGTCAGCACCACGTCGGATGGCACTCAACACAGTGCCAGGTGTCATTGACACATAGGATTTTCTCCATCAATTTTGTTTTGGCCATAACTTCTTCGTTTGAGCTCCGATGTGAGTGATTCAAAAGGCATTGGAATCATTGTTTCGAGCTCTACAGTATAGATACTTTAAAACACTAAAATTATTAATAAATAAAATCAAGTTTGTTATCATCAAAACATTGATTAATTAATTAATTAAAATTAATTAATTTGAGATTAAGGGCCAAAAAGCCAACAATAATTCGATAACTCTTTATAGAATATTAATCAATAACGCTTTATTGATAACAGTTAATAGATTACATTTACTATCTATGAGTTTTAGGGCATAAAACCCAACAAACAATGGGTATTTGAGATGCCCTCATGAACATTCTGTTTATATTAAGAGTAATGGTCATGGAGATATTTTGTTTGTTTGTCTATATGTGTGATAGCTCACATTATGAGCTATCTTTCCCGGTCTTTTATGGTTAGTCTTTGAGATTTATTTGGCCAAAATCATACACTTTTAGGTTTATGTTGTAGGAATGAGTTTTGATATCAAATGGAGCATTTTGAAGTTAATCAAGAGTTCGAGAAGCTAAAAGAGGAAAAGAAATTAAAGACAAATTAGTTCAAGATCTGCAGCAACCATTAGATCCAAGAGCTCAGTGACGAGACGCTGCCCTCAAGCGTCTCAGCGTTACTGAAAATGCATTCCTAGCAAGCTTACCAGAGGGCACAGCGTCGAGACGTTGTGCCTTAAGCGTCTCAGCGCTCTATTGTTTCCCTTATATATTCACGTGACAGAAGGGGTAGCGTCGAGACACTGGCCCTAGCGTCTCGACGTTGCGACTAGGTTTCTATATACATGAAGCGAAACCGTGAAAAGGGAGTTCAATTGGATCTTTTTAGCCCTAATTTCAACTAGAGACCTCTTGTGGGAGCTAGAGGAGTAACAGAGAGAAATATTGAAGACAATAGCTCGTGAAGATCATGATGGGGACATGCAACATCGATGGGATTAGAGTTTTTACCCTTTTTTCCCTATTCTTTGGTTGTTTGTATGACTTTCTTTTCTAGCTTAGATTGTAACAAGGATAATATGAGTACCTAGACGTTTATTCTTAGGGATTGATGTAGCCCTTCGGGTGTTGTTGGATTAATTCTTTGATGTGTACTGTTTTGAATTCATTTATCCAAATTATGTTCTTCATGCATTTAATTTATTGGCCATGAATTAATTGATGTTTTCTCTAAGTCTTGCTCGGGAGAGGGGATTTAGTTGGGATCTTAATTTACATAACTAGAATAGTCCTAAGATCGGTAGATATATGATAGTTGTAGAAATTGTAAAAATGATTAGACTTAAGGTCGCACATGTGAATGAATTTAGATAGGAATATTGGGTTCATTGAATGCATGAGAATTAGTTATGCTCGGGAGAGAAAATTATGATATTCGTTTTTCCTTGTATGAATCATTGCATGTTAAAACATTCAAGTAATTAATTCATAATCCCAATAGGAGAAATCAATTCCCTTAGAGTGTTCTCCATTTGAATTTCCAACTTTAGTCTTTGTTAGTTTGATTCATTATTCTCATTCTGGTTTAATCTCTAAATAAAATTGAGCAAGAGTAATCATGGTAATTAATTGACTAGGAAACCGATTCAGAGGACGACCACTCGTAATCACGAATCACTATATTCAAACTTGACCCGTACACTTGCGGTGAGCATTTTGCGCAACAATGATGATGACTTAATTTTTACAAGAAATTGTCCTAGTATGTTTGAAGATCTCAAGAAGTTGAAATGACAGATATTGGGCTTATATCATATTATCTTGGCATCAAAGTGAAGCAGTCGAAGGAAAGTATTTTCATTTCTCAAGAACGATATACTAAAGAAATTCTTGAGAAATTCAAGATGTTGAATTCTAAACCTGTCACAACTCTGATGGAAACTGAGACGAAACTGTCCAAATATGAAGATGGAGATATTGTAGATCCTTCATATTTCAAAAGCTTGATTGGAACTTTGAGGTTTTTAACTTGAACAAGACCAGATATTTTGTTCAGTGTTAGATTGGTGAGTCGGTTTATGGAATCTCGTACAACTACTTATTTGAATGTGACAAAGAGAATTCTTCATTACCTCAAAGGTACGCTTGATTATGGATTATTTTATTCATCATCTAAGGAATTCAAGCTTGAAGGTTATTGTGATAGTGATTGGGCAGGAGATCTTAATGATCTGAAAAGTACAAGTGTGTATATATTTTCTTTGTTGGCAGTACAACTTTTACTTGGAGTTCTAAGAAGCAACCTATTGTGACATTATCTACTTGTGAGGTAGAGTATGTTGTGCAACATCACGTGTTTGTCATGCAGTTTGGTTGAGAAATTTGTTTAAGACAGTTGCAATTTTGCAAGAGGATGCAACTGTGATCCATGTGGATAATAAGTCAACAATTGCTCTAGCCAAGAATCCAGTGTTCCATGATCATAGTAACCACATTGATACAAGATTTCACTTTATCAGAGATTGCATTTCAAGAAAGGAGATTCAAGTAGAATATGTGAAGGCAGAAGATCAAATTGCAGATCTTTTCACAAAGCCACTCAAGGTCGATGTGCTTAGCAAGTTGAGAACCTTGCTTAGAGTTCTTAGAAAAACATGTTTAGGGGGATGTTGAAAGTTTAAACATGTTTTAATTAAGTAGATGAGTTATACAAATTAGTAATTAAATAAGTAAGGTTTTATGTTTTAATTTGTCGGGAGTTAAGTACAACATTCATTGTATACGAGAGTTATGTCATTATGTATAGTAAGTTCATGAAACATGTTCACAAATTTGCAATGGAAGTTTTTAGTTTAGAATTTTCCATGTAAATAGGCAGTCTTTAGAATGTGTTGAAACAACTGTGTGGAGAAGAAAACATAAGAAGAGTTAGAGAGAAAAGTGTGAACCAAGTTTGTAGTTTCTTGAGGTGTTTTGTTTAATACAAGTAGATTGTTTCTTCTCAAATATTCTTTCTGATTTTATTCTAAAATTGTGAGTGTCCATCACACGCTTCCAACAACCATAACTTTTAGTTTCTCTCTTAAATCCAACAATATAAAACTATAAGTTTGATAGCGAGCATAGCTAGCTACTTTTACTTATTTAATTTAGCTAGTCTTTTATGATTTTTGGGCCATTTTATTGTGCTTTATTGTTTATTTTGTAGGAAAGCGATGATTAGAGCTAAAACGTGGAATTGGAGTTAATCGGGTGTTCGGGACGTAAAAATATGCCAAAGAACCGGAAAGTTCAAGCAACAAGGAGCCAAGAGAGGGCATTCTGCCCATCAGCATCGAGACGCCACTCTTGGAGGGTCTCGACGCTGGTTTTCAGACGCTGTGACAATAGCGTCTCGACGCTACCGTTATTTCCATTCCAGACGCGCGTGTTTTAGAGGCAGCGTCGAGACGCTGTCTGGATAGCGTCTCGACGCTACGACGAAAAATCAGTATTTATAGTTCTTTTCGGCTAGGTTTTTAGGGAGGGAATTTTGGGACCTTTGGGAGCCGTAAAACAGAGGAGAAAACAGAGGATTGAGGCTGAACAAGAGGGAGAAAAGCGGAAATCAACCCATCGTTCGTGGGGATCGTGACGTTCGGTCTCGGCCTACATTGAGTTTTCTTTTCCCTTTCCTTTTCTTTAGCTAGACCTTATGGCTTTATTATGTTTAGTTGAGCTTGTAATACAAATCATGAGTAGCTAAACTTGTAGCTTAGGGATTGATGTAGTTGATTGAGTTTATGGATTGATTTATAGTTTAAGTTGTGCAATGTTTATTATGTTTGTAATCTTGATTTAATGCTTTCAATTAATTGGCCATTAGTTGGATGATTTATGTTTTGAATCTAGCTCGGGAGAGGGGATTTGATATAGACATACTCAAGATTTCATAACTAAAGTTTATTTTCTAATTCGTGACGGTTTTAGATTAACTTTAGAATTGATCAAAAGATCTCATTGCCTTGCATATTAATAAACTTAGATAGGGATATCAAGTTGGTTAATTTGCATGAGAATCAATTATACTCGGGAGAGGTAGTTGTGATTAAAGGGTCTTTGGCTCATAATTTCATTGTGCATAATAACTTACTCCTTAAAATCAATCCTAGACTAAATCGGCGAAATCAATTCCCTAAGTATTTTTCCCAATTGAATTTCCATTTTTTTTACTTGCTTTGATTTAGTTTTCATATCATTCACTCACTACTTTTTGATCCCTAAATAAAATTGAGCAAGATAATTCACAATACTTGATTTGCTTAAAAATCCAATCCAGAGGACGACACTCGTTATTACGAACACTTTATTATTACTTGACCCGTGCGCTTGCGGTAAGGAAAATTCCACATCAAGTTTTTGGCGCCGTTGCCGGGGATTGGCACATTTAGCTAGATTGATATTGTGAAAAAAATTGTTTGATCTTAATTTAGGGTGTATTTTTACTTTTCTAGGTTGTTTGCATTTTTTTCCTTATTTGTTTTTCTTTCCATATTTGTTTTTCTAGTTTAGGATTGTTTGATTTTCTTCCATAGATAGAGTCTTTTTTCCTTTTTAGTGTTTTCTTTCCTTTGTAGATTAGTTTTTCTTTATTTGTTAGATTCCTTATTTGTGTTTTGCCATATTTATTTTTGCATTCCATATTAGGTTATTTTGTTTCCTTTTCTAGATTATATTTTTCCATATTTAAATTAGTTGTTTTCTTTTCTTTGTTTCTTTCCATAATTGTTTTCTTTCCTTTTTAGGGTAGTTTTGATTTTATATGCGAAGTAATAAAGATTTGATTTTGGCACCTTTGGATCCCGAGATCGAGAAAACAATTCATAGGATTCGAAGAGAAAATAGAGAAATTGTTCAAATGGCTGACCAAAATATACCTGAGGAGCCTAGGCCTATTAGAGACTACTTTCAGCCCGTGTTTCAGGGGCAACAGTCGGGGATTGTCTATGCCCCGATCAATGCCAACAACTTTGAGCTGAAGACCGGTCTCATTCAGATGGCTCGAGATTGTGCTTATAGAGGATCGCCCACCGAGGATCCAAATTCTCATCTTAAATCATTTTTGGACATTTGTGGGACGGTAAAAATTAATGGAGTCTCTGAGGATGCCATTCGCTTACGCTTGTTTCCTTTTTCTTTGCAGGATAAAGCACGAGATTGGTTGCAGTCCATTCCCCCTGGGAGCATCACCACCTGGGATGCTTTGGTCCAGGCCTTTTTAAAGAAATTTTTCCCTCCTGCAAAGACGGTCAAGCTGAGGACCGAGATTGGGACATTCCAACAACAATATGATGAGCAGCTGTTCGAAGCTTGGGAGCGATTTAAAGAGCTACTGAGGAAGTGCCCTCAGCATGGCTACCCCGACTGGCTCCAGGTTCAATTGTTTTATAATGGTTTAACTCCTAGTACGAAAACGATTGTTGATGCAGCTGCAGGTGGGACTCTGTTGTCCAAGACCGTGGAAAATGCTCGCATTCTTTTAGAGGATATGGCCACAAACAGCTATCAGTGGCCATCTGAGCGGTCTACACCTAAAAAGATTGCTGCTGGAGTGTTTGAGGTTGATAAAGTAAGTGCACTCCAGGCCCAGATGACTTCCCTTGCTAATGCTTTTATGAAATTTTCAAGTACAGGGAGTGCACAATCAATTGAATCAGCTGCTGCTTTGGCATCTAGACCTCAGGAGGAGACCATTGAACAGGTTTAGTATGTATCAAATTCAAATTTTAGGGGATATAATAATAATGTTACACCTACACATTATCACCCTAACAATAGGAACCATGAAATTTTCTCTTATGCAAATACTAAGAATGTTCTTAACCCCCCTGGTTTTGCCCCTCAAACTCAAGAAAATAAAAAGTTAGAAGATCTTGTTGGAGCTTTCATTGCAGAGTCTAGTAACAGGACAACCAAATTAGAGGAGGCAGTCTTTGCCATCAACACCACGGTGAATGGCCACGGTGCTGCCATCAAGAATATTGAGACTCAGCTGGGACAGTTGGTAAGTGTTGTAAGTACCATGAATAAAGGTAAGGCCCCAGCTGAACAGGAGAAAACTCAGATGGAGTACTGTAAGGCAATCACTGTGCATCAGGAGGAAGCTGAAGAGGAGCCTGAGTCTGAGGATTATGAAACGCCCACGGGGGAAGCTGAGGAGGACACATCAGCAGATGAGGCTGAAAAGCCTAACCTTGAGCCTCCTACTCCTTCTCCCACACTGATGGTTCCCAAGGAAAAGAAAAAGAAAAAGAAGAAAAAGAACAATCAGGTTCAGTTTGATAAATTTATGAATGCTTTTATGAATCTGAACATTAATATTCCTTTTGCAGAGGCATTAGAGATGCCACAGTATAACAGGTTCATGAAGGAGTGGTTAGCAAAGAAGCGAAAGGAAAAGAAGGTTGACACCGTATATCTTGCTTCCACATGCAGCACCAGAGTACAACAGAAAGTACCTGAAAAAGTAGCAGATCCAGGGAGTTTTTCTGTTCCTTGTAGTTTTGGTACTTATTCTTTCAGAGCATTATGTGATTTAGGTGCTAGCATCAATATCATTCCTCTATCTCTGTGCAAAAAGTTAGACATAGGTGAGATTAAATCTACTCCTGTAAAGCTCCAATTGGCTGATCAGTCTGTGGTTAGACCAGTTGGCATTGTAGAAAATGTCTTAATCAGAGTAGGTAGATTTTTCCTCCCTATTGATTTGTATGTTATGGACATGATAGAAAATCCTTCAATGCCTGTCATATTAGGAAGACCATTCCTCGCCACTGGGCGAGTGATTATTGATATTGAGCGCAGGGAGCTCACTGTAAGAGTCAGGAATGACAAAGAAATATTTAAAGCAGTTGAAGACTCTAAGGGACACTCGGACGTGCTTTTCATGGGCTACAAGAAAGGTGCAAGAAAGAGCACCACTGTTGGATTCACAGAAAAGAAGCCTCCTTGAAGCACGGCCAACACGTCGAGCTAATGACGTTAAACAAGCGCTTATGGGAGGTAACCCAAGTAAGTGTAGTTGTGCTTTTCTGTTTGCTTTTGATTCATTGTTTGTTTTTGTGTTGTAGGTCTTGTTTTCTGTCTCTCCTTTGCTTTCAAGCTTTCAAGATTTCAAGCAAGAAGTCATCCTCAATTCAGGCCAGTATTATTCACTCCTCTCATTCTTTTATTGTTCTCATGCTTGTTTATGCCTTACTTTCTTTATACATTGAGGACAATGCATGTTTTAAGTTTGGGGGTGGAATAGCATGGTTGTGGAGCCCTTGAGCATCTGAGTTCGGGCTATAGTTTTGAGCTTTCTTTGAATTGAGCATATGGTTGTTTTCTGGATGCTATTTTTGCATGACTATGATTTCCTAGGATAGGCTTTCTTGTCAATTTTCAAGCTTGTGATGAGTTGTAAGCATGAGTGCCCAAAAAGGGAGACTTTTTAAAATTTTTCTAGGAGATGGCTTGCATGAGTAGAGTATTTGTCTTGGCTAGATTTGGATTTGAATGCTTAGGAGCGAATTATTGGGTTCATATGCTTGTTGTCACCTCGATAGGTGTAGGGTAGAGCTAAAGAGTTAATTTTTTGCAAATTAGCATGTTTGATCTTGCTTAGGAGAAAAGAAAAGAATAATTGCTTATCATGCTCATAAAGAAAAATCAATTTTATTGTTACAATTTGAAATCGAGAAAGTCATGACTTGTGCGCACAAAGCAATGAGTAATAAAGATTTAGGCAAAAAGAGCTACCCCTGTTGTGATCAGTTAGGCCAACCAGAGAAATCTCAGGTTAAGGGTCCCTGCAATGGGTGTGTGAAAGCTAGTGCCAGTGTAGAGGGAAGATGAGCTGAGAGTTTAATAATCCAATCCCGGGCTAGTAGAGTCTGATCTTGTTGAGTTAGATCTCGCTTGTGCAAGTTAATTTTGAAAAAATTTTAATTTGTCTCCCTCATTGGTCCTTATGTGCATGTCTCTTGCTTGCTTGACTGTTGACTTTTGAGCCTTGAGGATTGAGTTATGATTATTGCATCCATTCTTCTACTGTGTGTTTGATTTGTAGTTTGCTCGAGGACTAGCAAAAGCTTAAGTTTGGGGGTATTTGATAGCGAGCATAGCTAGCTACTTTTACTTATTTAATTTAGCTAGTCTTTTATGATTTTTGGGCCATTTTATTGTGCTTTATTGTTTATTTTGTAGGAAAGCGATGATTAGAGCTAAAACGTGGAATTGGAGTTAATCGGGTGTTCGGGACGTAAAAATATGCCAAAGAACCGGAAAGTTCAAGCAACAAGGAGTCAAGAGAGGGCATTCTGCCCATCAGCGTCGAGACGCCACTCTTGGAGGGTCTCGACGCTGGTTTTCCTTAATTAGAAGAGGCGGCAGCGTCACAGCGTCGAGACGCTGTGACAATAGCGTCTCGACGCTACCGTTATTTCCATTCCAGACGCGCGTGTTTTAGAGGCAGCGTCGAGATGCTGTCTGGATAGCGTCTCGACGCTACGACGAAAAATCAGTATTTATAGTTCTTTTCGGCTAGGTTTTTAGGGAGGGAATTTTGGGACCTTTGGGAGCCGTAAAACAGAGGAGAAAACAGAGGATTGAGGCTGAACAAGAGGGAGAAAAGCGGAAATCAACCCATCGTTCGTGGGGATCGTGACGGGGACGTTCGGTCTCGGCCTACATTGAGTTTTCTTTTCCCTTTCCTTTTCTTTAGCTAGACCTTATGGCTTTATTATGTTTAGTTGAGCTTGTAATACAAATCATGAGTAGCTAAACTTGTAGCTTAGGGATTGATGTAGTTGATTGAGTTTATGGATTGATTTATAGTTTAAGTTGTGCAATGTTTATTATGTTTGTAATCTTGATTTAATGCTTTCAATTAATTGGCCATTAGTTGGATGATTTATGTTTTGAATCTAGCTCGGGAGAGGGGATTTGATATAGACATACTCAAGATTGCATAACTAAAATTTATTTTCTAATTCGTGACGGTTTTAGATTAACTTTAGAATTGATCAAAAGATCTCATTGCCTTGCATATTAATAAACTTAGATAGGGATATCAAGTTGGTTAATTTGCATGAGAATCAATTATACTCGGGAGAGGTAGTTGTGATTAAAGGGTCTTTGGCTCATAATTTCATTGTGCATAATAACTTACTCCTTAAAATCAATCCTAGACTAAATCGGCGAAATCAATTCCCTAAGTATTTTTCCCAATTGAATTTCCATTTTTTTTACTTGCTTTGATTTAGTTTTCATATCATTCACTCACTACTTTTTGATCCCTAAATAAAATTGAGCAAGATAATTCACAATACTTGATTTGCTTAAAAATCCAATCCAGAGGACGACACTCGTTATTACGAACACTTTATTATTACTTGACCCGTGCGCTTGCGGTAAGGAAAATTCCACATCAAAGTTACATCGTACCGACTTCCTCAAATAATTTCTCTGAGTACGGACCAGTCACATTGTACCAAACACATTGAATAACTTCCTTCCTTCGTCCTCAATTGGGGCCTCAGTTGATATGAGAAGTCAAAACTTGTGCCCACAGTAATAAAGCCTAAACATTAATGAAAAGAAACTAACAGCTATCCAAAAGAGACCAACCTGACCGACCAACTTAGTTTGGGTTGGTTATGTCGGTTTTGTCAGGCACGACATTTCTATCATGAGATTCTTCCGTCAAATGGGCATTCTAATTCTACTTGATCCCCACTCAATACTCACTGCTCTTTATATCTATTCTTTAGGACAAAGGTTTGTTATTCATGTCATGTTGTGTTCTCTTAGTGGGATGGGAGGAAGTTTCTAGTGCTTTTCTATTATACTACAATCCTTTTACTAATTTCTTAAAATCAAAAAATAAAAAATAAATCAAAATCCAAAACTATAATTTTAATCAGTAACCAGATAATTTTTTAAGACCTAGTTGTAGAATACCTCATCATGATGGAATGTATGTTTACTCATAATTCTTAATTCAAAATCTATTTTTATCTCAATTTATTATTTTTAAAAAATTCAGACTTTAGTAATACCCAAACTATATTTATCTTCCCCTCTTTATTCTTTATTTTTCAACAAAAGGCTAAACTATATAAAAGTGGCCATAACCTAGGTAGTTGTTTTCAATTTTATCTCTTAGTATTTTAAAATTTTCATTTAGGCACTCTATTTTTAAAATTTTGTTACGCATTCTAATGAAAATTCTCAATGTGAAGTTCGCATAATATAACTTAAACTTTTTTTAGTTCCCTAATTGAAGGGGTTAGAAGGGTGGGAGGTCAAAATGTGGTTTATCTATGGATCAACAATTACGTTTTAAAGTGTGTTGTCTGAAAAAAATTAGTTTTAAAATGTTAAAAATAAAATTAAAAAAATTAACTATATTAGTTAAAAATAACTTAATAGAATACTTTTAAATATTATCATTATAATTAATCTCATTTTTACAAACTCAAAATACTTTCTTTCATATTCTCTCGTCATCTTCGACATTTGATTCCTTAAGGCTCCGTTGAATAATTATTTGGGTTTTGGATTTTGAAAATTGTGTTAATCTTACATTTTCATTTTTTTTCGAGAAAACATTGAATTTTTAACCAAATTTAAAAAATAAAACATCTTTTAAATTTTTTCAAAACTTGACTTAGATTTTGAAAACACCGGTAAAAAGCAAAAAACAAACAAACCTATAGGTAAAACTAGTGGGTTTTTCCTTCGCATAGATTTTTAATTTTCAAACTTCCCTCCCTACTATCTGCATTTGGTCTTCTTTTGAATAGTCAATTTTTTTATTCTTACTTTAGAGTAAAAATAATAATGATATCCTAAAAAGAAGTACTAGGTCCGTTTAATAACTATTTAGTTTTTCGTTTTCGGTTTTTGAAAATTATGCTTGTTTTCTCCCTATTTCCCTTAGAATGGTTTTCATTTTTGTTGGGGAGATATTTGAGTTCTTAGTCAAATTCCAAAATACAATAACAAGTTTTTTAAAATTACTTTTTCTAGTTTTCAAAACTTGACTTTTGAAAACATGAGAATGAGTGGGAATAGTGTTTATAATTTTAATTTTCAAAAATCAAATGGTTATCGAATGAGACTTGATTAATTTAGATTCCAAAAAATGAACAAAATCCTATACTTGAGCAACTAAGGAAATCCAGTCCCTTCCCTACCAAGAGTAGATAAGAAAAACATAATAACAATTATTTGAAAGCAAAAGTTAGACACTAATCACATGCCCACAGACTGTATCCATATTATAATGGAATGGAACTCAAATTAGATTTTTATCATATGAAATGAACAAAGACCTTGCTTTTATAGTTTGGTTTGGCCCCCACCAACTTTTTCACCCTATGGCCATGTGCTTGTGAGACCCACATTCCAATTATATGATTAGCCACATCATTAGTTGAGCCTACTATACTCTCTACTCATTGATGAAATTTGATTTCATTAAGCATTTGAAGGGAAACATATCAAAATTCAAATCATACTAACTAACAACCATTACCAACATTGATGGAACAAAGCTACAAGTGACAAAGTTTTAAAAATTCTTTCATCAAAAACATCTCAAAACCAATAATGGAAGAAAGAAAAGAAAAACACTTACTACAAGCATCATCCTTTTACTGATATTAGTCTCATCATCCTAAAATCTAATGTCACCTGACTTTTCACCACAGGCAACAAATCCGCTCAGAAGAACGCCCTACTCCCGTAAAACACACGAGAACCGCTGTTTTTCGGCGATTGTAACTTCGGGTCGGAGCTCGAACTACCGGAACTGGGAGGGCCATTAGTATCAATATCCAAAGGAAGCTTCATCTTTGCCAATGACTCTGTGAATTGTTGCATACTTTTCATGTACATGTCCACAATGTCTTGTTGCACCACCTTGTCCTCTGGCTCAATGCTCACAGAAACTACTGGCTTTGTAATTGTGTCAATTGCTGCCTCACTAGAGGAACCATTAACCTCACCATTTTCAGCATTTTGTTCTTTCTCACTTGTGGCATTTGGTGCTGAAACATGTTCTTGAGTTGTAGATTTTGAACTGGCTGGAGCTTCTGACGACTCCGAGCTTGGTGAAGAAACTGCATCATTTTGCACACTGCTAGGTGGAGAATCGATCTTCGAATCTTCACTCGACTTCTCGTTCGTTATCGAATAGCTTTCGACAGCAGAAATACCATGATTCTCACCCTCAGAAATGGCCAAGCTCTCAGAAGATTCGGAATCCAAATTCGAACACGAGATACCGAAATACTCGGAGACCATTATCTGATCTTCATTTTCAATCTTCGGATCGGGGAATTCGATCATGTCCAAATCACTTGGATGTGACTTGATTAGATTCGAATCCTCTACCGCTGCAATTGTTTCGAGTGGAGCAGCAGTCATGACCGGGATCGCCATGACCTCTGGAGAAGCTCCATTATACGAAAGCGATAGCTGCACGAACCCGGCAGGAGAATGGAACAAATCGGTCGACGAAAGAGAGAATTCTTTCTCTAACTTCCCATTGACAACAACAACTTCTGTTAGAGGGATCAAAGCAAAACCAAGCAACTGATCCTCAAGATAATTCTTGACCCTGCTCAGCATCCAAATCTCGCATTTAAGCAACGTATCGATCGATCGAACGTCGAGCCGAACACTCTCATTGAAGACAGGATTCCTCCCACCACCATTGATGGTCTTTGTGGCGACAGAATATTTAGGATCAGTTGTAAAAGAAAGCCTAGCATACACATCTTGCTTGTGGTAAATACATATGTTATGAATGTCTCTTGCTTGGTGAACAAACACCTCAAGAACACCAACAACTTCCTCACTTTCCTTCCCATTTGACACAGTACATTCCTTCTTCTGTTCCTCTGACACAGCCAAGTTCTTAACTGGAGAAGCCATTAAAAACACCTGCAAAATCCAAAAGAAATCAATTTCAAACAAAGAAAGTAACACTTCTCATTAGATAAATTTCAAGTTCCCCATTCAACTTTGAAATTTTCTAAACAACCCACAACTTTAACACTGGAATCAGCAGAGTTTATCACACCAAATACAAAGAAACAGAGCAAAAAAGACAGAAACCAAACAAAAAAGCCCCAAATCAAAGAATAAACAGAAAATTTTGAACACCCACAAGCAAAAACCTCAAAACTGACAAAACCCCACAATCTAAAACTGAAAAACATGAAAAACCCTAAAACCAAATACCAGAAATGAGCAGCAGAATGTGAAAAAAAAAACCCACAGCCAGAAACACAGTTCTACAAAGAATATACGAACCAAATTGAATATCGTAGAATCCCAAGGCGAAAAGACAAAAGAAGAAAAAGAGAAGCTGAAATTGGCAAAAGAAAGCAAAACAAAGAACGGCTCTGTTTGTTTGTATTGTTGCCTTTAGGCTCCAAAGTCAAAAATGATAATCCGGAAAATCTGGTGCACTTGAGAACTCGAAATCGGCTCGAGAGTGGGAATTGAATTGGAATTGGAAGCTGTGCAAGTTTAGGATAATTTTTTAGGGAATTTTTGAAATGGGGTTTTAGGATCCAGAGGAATGGGGGCTTTTTAATACAAAGTCCCACGCGTGGGGCTCAGATTTGACCAATGAGACCGAATATGAATGGTGGGGTTTTCGGGAGTGGGACATAAATAAAAAACAGATGACTTTTTATTCCCATAAAAAACGCAGTTTCAGTGGTCACTCTGTTCTCATCTGCAGTGTGTTTTGATTACTGTTTTCTGAGTGCTGCTCTCAGCTTTTGAATGATCAATATCGCTAGCTTTGTTCAATTATTGATGAAGAAATGTTTTTAAAATATGATAACAGAAAAAGGGTGTTGGAAGGAATTGCTTGGAGATACTGTTTTAGTGTTTAGTTTAGGGTTTGGTGAGAGAGAAAACAAGTGGAAGTTCCATCTTTTTCTGTGGGCTTTGGCAAAGGAAATATATGGATGAACTTTTTTAAATGTTGGAAATATGCTATTTGATGCAAGTAATTCAGAAGAGAAGAAGGTAGTGGAGTTTAAAAATTACCCTAAGGAACTCGCAGGAGAAAGTTAATGTGCAAGTATTCTCGAAGGATGCTGCTGAGAATCAAGCATAGTGTTAATAGTTTAAAATGCATCAACATATCACATGTAGAATGTGAGTGGTCAACATAAGAGTGATGGAAAGACATTTGGCATTGTTTGAGTATTTGAATTAAGGGTGTGTTTAGTTTAACTTTTTAAGTGTTTAATTTTGAAAAAAAAAATCATTTTGAAAAAAATTCTAGTTTTTGGCAACCACTAAAAATGACTTATTAGAAAATGAGATTGATAAATAAACCATTTTGAGAGAAACACTTCAAACCAATTTTTTAAAAAAGTATTTAAGTATACAATAACTTATGTATAAAAACATTATGAGGAAATGCAACCAAACATATGAGTGTTTAAATTCTAAACAATTTTTATACAAAATGTTTTTTAAAAAATGCATTCTTAAAAAACATTTAGGGTGTGTTCGGTGTAACTTTTCAAGTGTTTAATTTTGATAAAAAGAAAAAATTTCTAGTGTTTGGCAACCACTAAAAATGACTTGTTAGAAAATGAGATTCATAAATAAACCATTTTGAGAGAAACACTTGAAACCAACTTTTTTAAAAACTTTTTAGGTATACAATAAGGATGCGTTTGGAATACATTTTAATTTAAATGTTTTTCAAGAATGCATTTTTTAAAAAACATTTTGTATAAAAATTGTTTAGAATTTAAACACTCATATGTTTGGTTACATTTCCTCATAAGTGTTTTTATATGCAAGTTATTGTATACTTAAAAACTCTTTTTAAAGAGGTTGGTTTCAAGTGTTTCTCTCAAAATGGTTTATTTATCAATCTTGTTTTCTAATAAGTCATTTTTAGTGGTTGCCAAACACTATAACTTTTTTCAAAATTAAACACTTGAAAAGTTAAACCAAATACACCCTAAGTTGTGTATAAAAACATTTGAGGAGATGTAGCCAAACATATGAGTGTTTAAATATTCTAAATAATTTTTAAACAAAATGTTTTTTAAAAAATGCATTCTTGAAAAACATTTAAATTAAAATGTATTCCAAAGAGATCCTTAGATTAAAATGTATTCCAAATTGACCTTGAATAGAAGGTTAAAAGAGAACGGATCTTTTTTTTTTTTTTTTTTTTTTTTTTTTGAAAAAGACCTTCACTAATCAAAGAGAACGGTTACAACTAGCCTCATAAAGGAGGGAAAGAAACCAATTGGGAAAGCTAGACAACCAAAAAAGCAACTCATCTTCCCAAGATTGGGAAAAATCCACAGGCGAATCAAAACAAAGCTCAGCAACAAGGCGAGCAATGGAGTGGGCGACTCGATTTTCTACCCTAGGGCAGTGCACAACTTCCACAGAGCCCCAATCGGAGCAGATGGAGCGAATAGCATCGATGATGTTCTTCGTCTTCGAGAGAAATTGAGATTGATCATTGAGGCAGCTGACGACCTCTAAGGCGTCCGACTCGATAATCAGAGGTAAGTGCTCCTCCTTCCTGAAGTAAGAAAGGCATTTTAACCCTTCCCAAATAGCAAGCGCTTCAAGCGAATTGATATCCCATCTTCTTTTGATATGCTTCATCCCGAAACAGATCGAGGATCCATCGGAGTCACGAATGACCCAAGCAACTCCTCCGCGACTCGATTCCTCGAACCAAGCTACATCTGAGTTCATTTTCCAGACATTTGCCGAAGGGATCTTCCAATGATCGTGACTCAGAATACATTTTCCTGACGATTCCTCAAACCAAGAGAATGGATCTCTAGATTAGATTTTCACCCATCCAATTCGTTGTGAATCTTGTGATATGTTTGTAACTAACAAAATTAAGGGTATGTTTGGAATACTTTTAAATTTAATTATTTTTCAAGAATGCATTTTCTTTTAAACATTTTAGATAAAAATTGCTTAGAATTTAAACACTCATATGTTTGGGTATATTTCATAAGTGTTTTTATACACAAGTTATTATATACTTAAAACTCTTTTTAAAAAATTTGCTTTCAAGTGCTTCCCTCAAAATGGTTTATTTTTCAATCTCATTTTTTAATAAGTCATTTTTAATGATTGTCAAACTCTAGAATTTTTTGTCAAAATGATCAAAACTGAAAATTGATATATAACTAAAAACAATATCTAAAGCCCATTCTTTCTAATAACTCTCTTTTCTCTCTCTTTTCTTTTTTTTTTTTCTTGTTGACAACATGTGAGGTGGGAGATTCGAACCACAGACCTTTCGGTCATTAATACAAGCTTTTATGCCAGTCGAGGTATGCTCAAGTTGGCCTCTTTTCTCTTACTTTCCTCTTTAATTTGAATGGTGTATGACCCGCATATGAGTCCATAATATACAATTAGATCATTTTTACATAGATTTCACGTGTGAATATATTTTAAGTTAAATTATAGGTTTAGCCCTTGAGATTTGATTGTGTGTCTCTAAATTTTAAAAAATATCAAATATGTCCCTCAACCTTCAAAACTGTTTAATAGGTCTCTGAACTATCAATTTTGTGTCGAATAGGTTCTTCATCTGTAAGAGTGTCTAATAGGTCCTTGAACTTTCAATTTATGTCAAATAAATCCCTGATATATTTAAAATTTTCAAAAATTAACTAATTTATTAGATATAAAATTGAATTTTGTGTTAAATGATACCTTATACTTTCAATTTTGTGTCTAGTGGGTTCATGAATTTATATATATATATATCGAATGGATCAAAGACCTATTAGACACAAATAAAAAAAAAAATAGGAATCTATTGAACACAAAATTGAAAGTTATGACCTATTTGGCACATTTTTATGGACTAAATTTGAAGTTTAAGGCATATTTTCATTCTTTTCTTCTAATTTACCCGATTTGAAAAACGAAAGATAGGTTTTATATAAAAAAAAAAAAAAAAAAAAAAAAAAAAAAAATTCATTTCAAAAGCTGATTAAGATTTTGAAAACATTTTTTATTTACCGTGATTTATTTTAGGGAAAATATACTTTTAGTCCCTGAGGTTTGTGTTAGGTTTCATTTTGGTCTCTGAGTTTTCAAACTCAACAATTTAGTCTCTGAGGTTTGGTTTTAGTTTCATTTTCGTCACTCCATCCATTTTTCCATTAAAAACTAACAGGTGGATGACATGGCACTATTTTTTATTTAAAAAATTATTTTTTAATATTTTTAATTAAAAATATATTAAAATAATAAAAATATTATTATTTTTAATTTTTTTTTCTTCTCTCACTTTCTTCTCCTCCCCCTCATGGCCGGTGGCCGGCGACCACCGCTCGCCGACGGCTGGCCGTCGCTGACAATTTTTTTTAAAAAAAAAACGAGGAGGGGAGGGAGTCAATTTTTCACCAGTTTTTCTTTTTACTGTTAAAAAAAAGATTTGGAACGATTGGAAGGAGCCCAAATTTGGGCTCGTTCCAGATCTAGAACGAGGGGAAACCCCCCTTCGTTTCAGATCTCTTTAATTGGTTATATATATATAGAACGAAAGTGGAAACGGCGGTGTGGGTTTCTTGTTGCCGATGAAGAGCAATAGAGAGGAAGAGAATCGACGGTGAGGGGCGACGCGAGGAGCGACGGTGGCTGGGTTTCCGACGAAAACAAAGAGACTGCGGTGGAAGGGGTTTGAGATGAAACCGAGCAAGAGGGAGGGAGAGAACCGGCGGTTGTGGGCTGAGACGGTAGTGGTGCGGTGGGCGGGGGGATTCCGTTGATGGGGTTTCAGATCCATTCGTGGAACAAAGAAGTCTGTTCGTGAAACGGCTGGAACGAAGCAGTCCGTTCGTTCGTGGTCCTCGACGTTCGTCCATTCGTCCAAAGGGGAAACGAAGTATCGGGGTTTCAGCGAACAGATCTTTGGGTCCGTCCATTTGTGCGAGTATTCTTTCCATGGGTATGGTGGTGGTGGTCAAGAAGAAAGAGAGGAGAAGATGATGATGAAAAAAAAAAAAACTTGATTGCCGGCGGCGGCAAGGCTTAGGGTTATGTGATGATGAAGGTGAAGGTGAAGGTGAAGAAGAAGAAGGGTCATGGTGAGGGTGAGAAAGAAGAATATATTTATATTATTTTAATATATTTTTATTTAAAAGAATTAAAAAAAATTATTTTTTTAATAAAAATAATGCCAGGTCAGCAAACCGTTAGTTTTTAACGGAAAAATGGATGGATGGACCAAAATGAAAGTAAAACCAAACCTCAAGGGCTAAAATGTTGAGATTGAAAACCCACGGACCAAAATGAAACCTAACTCAAACCTCAGGGACTAAAAGTGTATTTTTCCTTTATTTTATTATTCTAAAACAAAAATATTACTTTAATTTAATAAAAGCAATGAGATAAATAAAGCAATTTTTTTTTTTAAAGAATAAACAGAACAAAATAGAACATGAAGTCATAAATTGTTCTCTAGAAATTTCTACATTGAATCGGAGGTCATCTTCGATCCATATTTCTCGTCTAGCATGGTTAAGGCCCCTCAGTTTTTTGTTATTTGTATATTTGTATTAAATTGAAGATTCCAAACAACAAACTGTAGTGTTGCCAGCGTGGTTTTGCCCCCTCCAAACCCCCCTCATGGCCAAGTTCGAGCCTCAGTTAGCGCGTTTTTAAATTTTCCTTTTCAATTTTCAAATTCAACTTCCACGTTTCGGTTCCGCTTTCCCCAAACATCACACTTTTTTTTTTCTTTCTTAAAATTTTTAAATTTTAAATTTTAAATTTTTTAATGAGCAAAGTAACACACTTTTTATTAACAAAAAGGAAAAAGAAACTCCTCTCAAGTCAAATTGTTGCTAACAATTTCAAGAAGTCAAGAATTTGAGGATTAATTTTATAAGGTACATTTAGTTTTCATATTAAAATTACTTGTGTGCATTTAGTTTTCATGTTTCAATTACTTTTGTACATTTAGTTGTCATGTTTCCATTATTTTTATACATTTAGGGGCTGTTTGGGGCACTGAATAGGTTATATTTATTATAACCTATTCAGTGTTTGGGGCATCAACAAAAATAAATGGTGAGGTGAGTTATTTTTACCCCCGATTATTTTATCCATTCTCTACAGTAACCATCATTCAACCCACTCGATTATTCTATCCATTTTCTACAGTAACTCTCTCCTCTCTTCTTCCATGAGACTCTTTGACTTTTCCGACGACCACCGGTCGTTGTCGGCTGGCGAAGTTTCCAGCGACTTTTCCGACGACTTTTCCGACGAGCGTCGACGACTTTTCAGGCAACCTTTTTTTTTTTCCTTTTTTTCATATTTCTTCTCATTTTCATTTTGAAAAATATAAAAAATGAAAATAAAGAAAAAAAAAAGAAGAAATGAAAGAAAACGAGGAAAAAAATTTTGGTCGCTGAAAAATTTGTCGGCAACCGCCAAAAATGATGAAGAAGAATTTGTCGGCAACCGCCAAAAATTTGTCGGCAACCGCCGGAAAAGTCGTTGAAAACGTTGCCGGAATTAGGGTTAGAGGAAGAAGAAAATGATGAAGATGGAGTTTGAGGTTGAGGAAGAAGATGGAGATGATGATGGAAATGGAGGAAGAAGATGATGAAGATGAAGATGGAAATGGAGGTATAAGATGAAGATGATGGAGATGGGGGAAGAAGATAAAGATGGAGGAAGAAAATGAAAAAAAATGAAAAAAGGAAAAGAAAAAAGTGATTTTTGGTCATTCCATGTTAGAAACACTTACCAGTTTCTCAGTTGTCTTTCTACATATATAAATATGGAGTTTTATTAAATATGAAGTTTTATTATATAATTTCTTTGTACATAAGCATTTACCATTTTTACGTTGAAAATACATAAATGAAACAAATATGGTTTTTCAATATGAAATCATAAAATGACTTCTTTTGTGAAAAAATCATGACCCCAAAACAAAGAAAATCAACTCTTACCTTAGTTATTTTTGTTTCCTTTTAAGTTAAACACATCATTTAACTCGTATACCCAATACTTTATTTTTTTTACAACTGAATCCAAACAATTTTTTATTGATATTTGCAAAATATAATATTTGACATACAAAGTTGTATGAGGAAAATAAACCAAAAAAAAAAAGTCAGGAAAAAACAGTCAACTTGAACATTTGATTCAGAATCTCATGTTAAACATATCAGCAATCCAAACACAGACTATTTTAACCCAGACTAAAATAATCTGCATCCCAAACACAGATTATTTTATCACAGACTATAATAATCTGCACCCCAAACACAGATTATTATAACCCCAGACTGTTATAACCACCAGATATTATAACCAATTCAGCGTTCCAAACAGTCCCTTAGTTTTCATCATTCTTATTGTAGGTTTTAGTTTATTTATTTTATTTATTTTTATTAATGTATTGTAGATTTAATTTGAAAATGGAGAGATATTATAAAAGAAAATCGATTGGGTTATCATCTCTGTTCAAGAAAAGTAATAATAGCTCGGATTAATTTTTAGAATTTTTTACTTGTAAATTATTTTTACTGAATTTAAGTAAAGTCCCCCTGAACAAAATTTTTGGATCCGCGACTGAGGAGGAAGCCTTTAATCATTCATGAGTGCAAATGTCATCAACAAAATTCTGAAGTTCATTCATGAAGCGATCCGACCCTATCAAAAGTTTCCAAAGTATTAGTGAATCTACTCCCGTTCAAAGTAGGTGGAGACCAACATCAATAGCTTTGAAATTGGATATATTGTCATGGTAAACCTATTGCACGCTGTTACGAGTTCAACCCAACCATTCATGTAAAACATAAACAATTATTACTAAGAACCACATCAAAAATTTAAAAGTTTTATATAGGACTAATCTACACTATATATAAAATGGGCTAAGAGGGGAGAATCTTCACATTCCTATTTTGTCCTTACAATTTTGTTCAATTCTTATTTTGCATTTCACTATTTGTTTATGGGACACAACTCTTTGAGTTGAGGTGTCCGTTGAGAGAAATTTGTCCAGTAGAGGTGGGTCTTAAAACTTTGGGATGCAATTCTTCGAGTTTAAGTGTTCTTTGAGTTAAAATGTCCGTTGAGTGAAATTTGTCCAATAGAGGTGAATTCTTCAATCTTTGAGATGTGACTCTTTGAGTTTAGGTGTCCATTGAGAGATGTTAGGAAAATGAAGATGGTTCTTCAAATTTTGACTCTACAAAATATATTTAAAAATTAAATCTTTAAGTTGAATAGGTGCAATTTATGCCGATATGGAACACGACTGTTCGAGTGGAGGTGACACTTCTAATCAATATATTCATTCGTATAGGTGCAATCCATGTATAAAAAGAAATAAACAAGATTGTCAATATATATTGTCTATTTTTCCTATCAAAATGTCAAAGAGATAGGGGAACTTCCTTTTATTAAAAAAAAACATTAAATTGTATCACAATCAAGTTTTGAGATAATTTTTGAGTTGTCTACATATTATTCACACATAATTTCATGCATAATTTTTTTTTAATGTTCTAAATATTTTTAACAAATGCACGTATCTTTTGATTAGTAAGTTAAAAATGATTCTCGACTATTATATTTTTTAAACAAAAAAAATAGACAACAAACAGAAACTAAAGAAAAGTAGAAAATGCGGGTTAGGGTCATTCTTGATAGACTGTCATTTGCACCCTCCTTTTAATATAGTGACAACAAATGGAAAACTTATGTTAATGGGTTAGAGTAATTAAAAAAGTATTATCAATACTTTAGCACTTTCTGACTAGAAATTTGCACACAAGACCTAACCATCGATTATATTGTATATAAAAAAACAATTGATTACTAATATTAATTGGAAACCAAATGAGAAATTTGGTTCTTGGTAAAGTATCAATTTTAACCCTAAACTTAGCAGGTGGTATTAATTTTAACCCTGAACTTCCAATGTAGACATTCCATTAACTTTCTAATTGAATCACCATTAAAACATGTGATTGATAATTTCCTTCTATTTTTTTTTCTTTTGAAAGAAAATCACATTGCCCTGAATTAGTTTCTTGTAAGAAATTTGATTGCACCTGAATTGATTTCTTGTAAGAAATTTGTCGGAGAAACTCTTCACTTGAAGAAATCAAATACTCATTCTTCTCAAAACTTATTAAGTTATTAGTAAGAAAGAAAAATCCAACAAATATGGAAAAAATAAACTCTAAAATTTATTTGTTTTCATTTTCTACATATTTGCATGTTCTTCTAATTGGTAGGAAAAAAACAACAGCAAAAGAAGAAAAGAAAATCCTACAAAGTTTTTAGCAACAAGAAAAAATCAACAAACATTGATTAAAAAAACCCCTACAAAATTGCTTTACTTTTGTAATCTTAGATTTAAAAAACAAAACCCCATAAAGTTCTAAATAGCAAGAAGAAGTCATTTAAAATGAAAGAAAATCTCCAATAATGGTTTCTTATCATCCTACAATTGCATGTTCTTAATTAGTAGCTAAAAATGATAACAAAACCCACAAACACACAATTTAAAGAAAATGAAAAAAAAAAAAAAAACTCAGGGACAACTTCTCAACAGCAAAAGAGTGTCCCTTCAAATAAAAAGTTTCTCCAATATTTTTTTTACAAGAAACGAATTCAGATGCAATGTGAAATTACGTGCTTTAATATTAGTTGAAATGAGGAGTTAATCGAATGTCTACATAACAACACTTAGACAAATTTAGAGTTAAAATTGATACAATATCCAAAATTTGGAGTTCAATTTGATGAGATTGAAAGTTTATGGTTACAATTGATATAGTTTGAAAGTTCAGGATTTAAATTGATATAACCTACTAATATAGGGTCAAAACAAAGATTTTGTTTTTTTTGTTTTTTTTGTTTTTTAAACGAATGCTTTAACCATAACTTGTGTTCCACATATTAATGAATTTATCCAATATTTTATTTCATTGGCATTAAATTGTGACTAATGCAACACTTTTCAACTATACCATTTCAATGAAAAATATTTCAAAACAGCCCAAAAAACACACACACATCATTATAATAATTCGAGAAGAAGATTTTCTGGGAAAGTTAAAGTTAAAACTTTGAAATGATCAGCATTGAACATGATTGGGCATTATTCCAACACATAATTAGAGGAAAGGGATATATCAAAAGCAAAAAGTAAAAATAAAAATCACGACAATGAAAAAAAAAATAATAATTTAATTGGATATATAGGAAATAGTTTGGCACTGGAAAAGTTACCTTGGGTATTTTTTAAAGAAGATTCTTTGAAGAGGTGCAGATAAAGATGAGAAACAATGATATCCATTTATAACCTTTTATCTTTTATCAGTAAAAGACATTTGTTTTGCCATTTTCAAATGAATGCTCTTTCTCTTTTTGTCAGAAGTAAAAGCTTTATTTGATGGCCTTCATAACAAAGTCTTCAATTACAGGAACTGTCAAACCCATTTTGCACTAGAAAAATATACACACCACTTCATACTCATTTCTCTTTCTCAAACTATATTTGGGGTGAGTTTCACATAACTACTTTTTATGAAATATTTTTTCTACAAACAGTTTTAGTTTTGGATTGAAATAATTGTGTTTACTTACAAGTGATTTTAGCTACAATTTTGTTTAGTTAAACTATTCTATATAAATATTAGATTATGATAAAGCGTGATTTGAGAGTGATTCTCGGTCTATCATTTTTTGAATAATCAATTATTAGAGGCCATTTGTTTTGTGGTAATTCAAGATTTCCATGGAATGGACAACTAATTATCCAGTTTGTTTTGTAGCAATGTAGGATACCTAAATATCTCAGATATCTAGGCATCATAGGATGCCTAAACGGGAGACATTTAATAAGTTTTTTATGCCCTCTTGATAGATGAGTTTCTAAGATTCTCATATCACGACATCTTCTATCGACATATTGACCCTCTATTTTTCTTTAATATATTTATTCTTTATTCTATAATTTTTATTTTTATTTAAAAATAAATTAATTTATTCATACCTTAACAAACGACCATATATAGTTAATTAGTTTTTTTTTAATTATTTTACATTTAGATATAAAATAGACGATAATTACATTGAAAAATATATATTTCGATTTATTTCGGGTTGAAGTCAATATTCATTTTATTTTACTTTTTAAATACTTGTCCAATATTTTTGTATCTAGTGAGTTTTTGCTCTTAGCATTTATTAAAATGATTTCTTTTAGTTAGTTATCTATAATTTCTCTTAAAATTAATATCAATGGTACATTTCAAAACACACATACAACCCATTACAAAAAAATATTACTCTCTAAAAAAAAATTCTAATGTGATAATATGATCAATATAATTCACTAAAAACACCATGAATTATATTAACGGTCCGGTTTTGAAAAACAATTGAAATTGAAATTAATTTTTTATAGTAAATATTTTATAAAAACCTTAAGCTAATAAATGAATTTGTTCTACAAAATAACAAATAAAACTAGTATAAATTAAATTGATATAAAAATAAAAAATTAAATTAATAAAATTAACGAAGACAAAAAATGTTACATAAATTTAATTTATATTAAACTAATAGGCAAAATTAGCTAAAAATTAGTAAGAGTACTATTGGTACAATACATAATCTAAAACATTCCGATGCAAAAATCCTGCAAAGCAAACATAGTTAATTATTTGAATATTCTCATACATTCTTATAAATTATTCCCTCAAAACAAACACAGTTATCTAAAATGTCGGATATCTATCATTTTAGACATCTAAATATTTCGACTATCTGGATTTTGAAAAACAAACGGCCCTTAGGTGTTTCTAAGATTATCAATCTATTGTTTTAGTAATTTTTGTTTCTTGCCAAATATAGTAAATAAGAAGTTGCCTTTAACCTTTTAAAATCACTTAGAGTGGCAACAACACTAGTCCGTTTGGTTCAAAGTTTCTTATATGTCTAGGAATGATAGATGCTTAAGAAAAAAAATGTTGGGAATCAATAGATGCTTGAGAATAAGATGTCTGCAATATAATGAAATTTTTTATCTTTAAATTGTCGTTTCGGTGTATGACGTGTGTGTGCTGTGACACTGCTTGAGTGCAAGTATACACTATCAAGTAATAAAGTGGAGAGTACGCTCCAGATATTGTACCCAAGAGAAATGGTGACTAGTTGAAAAACTCTAACTTCTGCAAAACTCACCTCCTCTAAATTTGCAACCGAGGATGGTAACCACAGAAATAATTTGATTGGGGGTTTTTGATTGAAGACAAAAAGATAAACTAACACAAGTAAATGAAAGCACACTACAAGAAAAATCACACATAAGATAGCATTGAAAAAACGCTATCTTAAGGCTACGATAGCGTTTTATGAAACGTTGTCGTAGCCGACGTTATTTTGAAAATCTGGGACTTTTAATATCATTTTTTCACCGCTATCCAAAATGCTATAGAAAGCCTATTTTTATTGCGTTATTTTAATGTTTTGGAAACTTTTTATAGCATTAAAAAAACGCTATTGTTGAAGGAGAAATTTTGACCAATCACAAATTCCACGTCATTACATGAAATCAATGACGAAATTATAATTAATTAAATTTGAGACCAATTATAAATTGACATGTGTCCCAAATTTAATTTGAAGACAAAGTTGGCCAATTATAAATTTATAGAGTCAAATTTCTATTTGATCAATTAATTAAATTAAATTATTTTGATCAAATTAATTAATTTGACCAATTAATTAAAAATAATAATTATTTGGATCAAAATTGAGTCTTTTAAATATTTGGGTCATATGGTTTTGGGTCAAATATGAACCAGGCCCAAGACTAAATAGTTGAGCCCAAGACCAATAAAGCTCAAGCCCAAGTTGTTGGCCCAAAAGTCACTAGGGCCCATCCAGCGAGAACTCTATAAATAGAGGGGTTTTCTCCCATTTCAGGGATCAGAATTTTGAAGCTCAAAGCTAGAGAGTCAGAGGATTTAGAGAAACTACATCAGGATTGAAGACTGAAGACTCCCTAAAGTCCATAAGTTTCAAAGTGCTGAACACTTCTTGAAGACTGAAGATTCCTTCAAGACTGGAAGACTTCAAGCTCCAAGAATCCATTGAAGCTTCAGACTCGAGATCAAGCGTTCCAGTCCTCGAGTGAAACACATTCACACACAAAAGAGAGAATTGGAGGATTAAAGTTAGAGATTGTACACCCACACGCATATTACATCAATACAAATATATATTTATTCCACGTGTCTCCATCTTAGAAGTTACGTGTGAACAAATTGGCACGCACGATGGGACAGTCTCTACCTCTCATCTCTTTCTCTTGTTTAAAGATCCAACCAACGTGATGGCACCAAAGAAAGCTCCTACGAAGGTTACCACATCAAACGACTCTTACACTAGTCCTGTCACTCGTAGTCGTTCCCAAGGAATTGAGATCAAGGAGGATCATACTCCCCTTGCTGTTGCAAGCAGGATCTCAAAGTTGATTGAAGAATCCTCTAAGGACAAGGTTGCAGTCAAAGACAACTCGCTGTTCGAATCTGTCACTCCAACATCTGAGCAACCAAAGGATACACTAAATCCTCATGTGATGTCCGTCATGATGGCTGATGTAGACCAGGATGAAAGAATGGCAGAGATGGAAAGAAAACTCAATCTCCTAATGAAGGCAATTGATGAAAGAGATCATGAGATTGCCTATTTAAAGAACCAGCTGCAAAATCGAGAGATTGTTGAATCTAGCCAGACTCCTGCTACAGGACAAAATGATAAGGGGAAGGCTATCGTCCATGAGGACCAGCCACAACACTCGGCGTCAGTTGCCTCTCTATCTGTCCAACAACTACAGGACATGATCATTAATTCCATCAGGGCTCAATATGGTGGACCCACTCAAAGTTCCCTCTTGTATTCCAAACCTTATACAAAGAAGATTGAAAATTTGAGAATGCTCGTTGGGTATCAGCCTCCCAAGTTCCAACAGTTTGATGGAAAGGGCAATCCAAAACAACACATCACCCACTTCATTGAAACCTGCGAGAATGCTGGGACTCGGGGAGACTTGCTTGTCAAACAGTTTGTCCGAACACTAAAAGGAAATGCGTTCGATTGGTACACGGACCTGGAGCCTGAGACAGTTGATAGCTGGGAATAGATTGAGAGAGAGTTTCTGAATCGCTTCTACAGTACGAGGCGAACAATTAGTATGACGGAACTCACAAACACAAAGCAGCAAAAGGGTGAGCCAGTCATTGACTACATCAACCGTTGGAGAGCCTTGAGTCTCGACTGTAAAGATAGACTCTCTGAGGTGTCCTCTGTTGAGATGTGCACCCAAGGCATGCACTGGGGACTTCTTTACATCTTGCAAGGGATAAAACCCCAGACCTTTGAAGAATTAGCGACTCGCGCTCATGATATGGAGTTGAGCATCGCTAGTAGAGGGGGCAAAGATCCTATAGTCCTAGTGATAGCATGCATAAATGCTATCAATTTCCTATTATTTTTAGCTAGTTTTATGCTTGGATTATGTACTTTAATGTTATTTTATGTTTAAATTTCAGAAAACCGAGCCAAGGAAGCAAAACTGGAATTTTGAGAGATTTTGGATGATTTTGGAGGATTTTTGAAGCATTTTGGGGAAGTCCATTGAAGACCCAAGTCCAAAAGCCCAAGAAGAATGAGTTAGAAGCCCAAATTCATGAATTCCAAGCCTTAACTATCAAGTTGGGTCAAGAAAAGAGCCCAAGATCCATTACATGAAGCATTTGGGCCAAAAGAAAGTTGGAAGCCCAAAAATATAAGTAAAAAACGGGCCATTCTTTGAAGATCGAGGCCTAGCGTCTGGATGCTTGGCAGCCGCGCGTAGAAGTTCTAGAAATGGCAAAGCTGTCCATGTAGCGTCGTGACGCTGCGACGACTTGGAGCCCAAGACTACTGACGTAATCCACGCATTGAAAAATTCTGGAATTGTGACAGCGTCGCGATGCTGTCTCCTAGCGTCTCGACGTTGTCCTATTCTTGCTGCCCAAGCCAAGGTGACGTCATAGCGTCGCGACGCTGCGCCTGCTGAACAACTATAAAAGGGGCCTTTTGCATCCAAGTTTGGGGAGCCAATTTGTGGGTTTTCACCCCATTCTAGAGTCCACACTAAAATTGGGGATTTTTGGAAGAGTTTTGGAGCTTTGTTGAAGATCTTTGGAGCTCGGGATCGAAGGAGGTTGCCATGGGATCGAGGAGATCGACACTTTTATGAGCATTTCTCTTCCCTTTTCCTTTATGTTTTAGTTTCTAGAATTGTTGTGATTAGGAACTATTGGATTTTACTGATTATGATTAGTTAGTTCCTAAATTCTATGAGATTGATTTAGTTGTTGAACTTTTGCTGAATTAATGAATTGATTTGGTTTAATTGTCATTATTGTTCATTTGTGCATTTTGTCCTTAATGCTTTTAATCAACTGATCACTGATTAAATGAATCGTTACTAAGTGGAAACTCGACGGAGAAAAGCTTAGACTAGAACTGAATTGATGACTAACGTTTATTTACCCGAGTGACACGGGATAGAATAAATAACGTTAGATGTTGTATTGAAGGGTCGTAATGCCATGCTAAGTAAATAAAGAGGAAATCGAAAGGAGATTCTTTATTGAAAGGTATGAGATAGGAGAAAACCGACAGGAGAGTCCTTGAAATTAGGCTTCTAGACTTATGAATTGAATGATTAATTAATCTAAGTTAGTTAATTGATTAAGCGATTAAAGGTCCAATTGATGAAATCATCCCTCTAAGAATTATCCCTCCAAATTGTGTCTCCATTTATCTTTTGCTTTCTAGATTAGTTTTTAGTTTATTATTTTCGGCATTAGATTTTGTTCTCTAAATAAAGCATAGCAAGATTATTCGCAGTAATTAATTGAATAAATCCAATCCCTGTGGAGACGATACTCTTATACTCAAAATCACTATATTACTTGTGACGACCCGTACGCTTGCGGAAAAATCGTGCAACACCCAGACATGAGGAAAGAAAAGAAGGAAGTCAAAGGCACTGAGAAGGTTACAAAGAGTGCCACGAAAGAATCCATGGTCGTCAACACGACCGCTTTGAAATTTTCCTCCAAAGGGAAAGAAAACAAAATAGATAAGCTAATGGAGACAGGCGAGAGACGTCGCCTAACTTTAAAAGAAAGACAAGAAAAGGTGTATCCGTTTCCAGACTCCGACGTCCTAGATATGTTGGAACAATAAGGGAATCTAACCAATTTCTCCATTTAAAACAGGTTGGTAAACTGTCTCTGTTTTTCTTCTCATGAACAACATGCAATGAATGATCAAATTGAGCTTGTTATGTGCCTATGATCCAAAATTGCTTCCGTAATTTAGATATTAACACTTTCAGTTTGTATGTAACTTGAACTAGTATGTGGAGGCATACAGGGATCAATGTTCAAGTAACAACCTAAAAGGTCTATAGTACAGGGATAAGGCTGGGTACCTTATCCTAGTAACATTATGTGATACGATCCGCATTGAATTTGATACAGACGTATTGATCCAAAGCGTCCATGTAGTAGACATGCGAGCGGGGGTATCCTATGCAATGAATTTGCATAAGACTGGACCACGAAATAGTCAACCACTAGTTGTAACACCGTTAACTAGTTAGGTTACTGTTTCAATAGGATGACCTAGGTAACTCGATCTTAATCTTGAGTGTGTCATGAACTCTTTCTCATGAGGGATTGTCCTTTGATAAGTATGGGTGAGAGTGGCATGTACGTCGACTCAATAAGCCTACCTTGTTGGGGACAAGACCAAGTGGGGGGCTGGGGACATGACAACACAAGATGAAATTCACTCCTTCCTGATTCTAGGAGAAGTAGATGGGTGTTCCCTTAAGTGGTGACTCCGGGGCTTGAACAAAGGGATCCCTCTCTCTCAATGGCCAGAGAGGGACTTTCTATTTATTGGTTGGACCATAAACAAGCTATTCATTAGAGGAGCACTGATACTTAAGGAGACATAGGTAACACAGGGGTAAAACAGTAATTTGACCCAGCTGTAGTTACGAACACTCGTGAAGGATTGACTTACCGTTATTGGTCTATATCCATGGACACAGAAATGTTCTACTGTGAAAAGAGTTCAGCTGTGGGTCTTTAGTGGAATGACCCATAGTTAATGAATATGTTAACTCGGTTAATGAGTTTAGTCAGTTAACCTCATATCAATGGAGCTTCTGATTTGTAGGTCTATTCGGTCCGTCTGCTAGCTCGTAAAGGGTAATTAGGAACAATTAGTCTTGAAAGGAATTTGAACAGTTCAAAATCCATCATGGAAAATCAAGTTAATTGTATGAGATACAATTAATATAAGGAAAAAATACACTTTTAGTCCCTGAGGTTTGAGTTAGGTCTCATTTTGGTCCCTAAGTTTTCAAACTCAACAATTTAGTCCCTGAGGTTTGGTTTTAGTTTCATTTTGGTCACTCCATCCAATTTTTCATTAATAATTAACGGAATGCTGACGTGGCAATAATTTTTTTATTAAAAAAATATTTTTGAATTTTTTAAAATATAAACATATTAAAATATAAAATTTTATATTATTTTTATTTATTTCTTATTTATTTCCCTCTCTCTCTCTTCTTCTTCTTTCCCTTTTTCTTCTCCTCCTTGCTCCTCCTCCCATTCGCCGGTGACGGCTTTCCGCCGGCCACCACCACCACCACTAGCGGCCGACTGCCACCATCGTCACCGGAAATTCTTTTTTTTCCTTCTTCCTTTATTCTCATCCTCTCCTTCACGCACGACAGCCTCAAGGTCCATCTCCAGCGAAATTTTCTTCCTCCTCTCGAGTTGCTCTTCGTCGCCGGCCAGTGGGTGTTCGTCTCCAGCGTCTTCTCCAGCGTTAAAGGCAGTGCAGTAGCCTCGTGGATTCAGCGTGCATGGGTGCATTTAGTCGGCCGTAAGGATCGTGGGTGAGAGCTTGAGGGCGAGCTAGAAGGCCGCTGTAGATCGAGGTTTGACGAGTTTGCCTGATAGCTAAATTCTGAAATGCTAGGACTCTTAGCCAGTGTAGGAGGAAAACAAATGGAAAAAGGCATAAAACTAATCTAGGTTATTAGGAGAACCATTAGATAAGTTTTGAGCATGGTATTCGTTAATGGTAAGTTTCATTTTAAAATTTCTTCATGAGTATCATATAATTGGGGAATAATATTAGAAGGGTAGTAAGGGTACAATAGTAAATAGCTAGGGAGTCTTGGTTGTGCCTTGGTTATAAATAGGGAAGTTAAGGAGCTTTAGAGGTGTGGAGAATTTTGAGTGTAGTCTTACAGTGGGACTTTGGGAGAGAGTTAGCCCTCTTGAAAGGCTATCGGTTATATATTGTAACTTCTTTCGATATTGCAATATAATATATTAGTGTTTGGTGTCTTTTCTTAGTTTGGATACCTAACAAATGGGTATCAGAGCACGTTCGTCCTGGAAAGTGTTTAAAAAAAAAGTTGAAAGAGAGAATTGTTGAAATTAGAGAAGTTTTTCAGAGGGTGGCCAAGAGCATTGAATTGTTATCTGTAGAAATAGAGAATCAAAGAGCCATGATTAGGATGGCGTCTGAGTTTTCCAGTGGTAAGGTTGGGTTAAATTTTAAAATCACAAAAAGTTTGTCTCTGAAACAGAAGATGGTGGGAAAGATTAAAGGAGCTTTGGATTCGATAGTCGCAGAAGAGAAGGGCGAAACATTGGAAGCGATAGACACAAATGAAGAAGAATCATCTTAGTGCAAGAGAGTTGGAGAAGGGAGCAGAAGACACAAGTTGATCGAGGCTAAAAAATACAAAATCCTATCAAGTCCTCAACGTCCGCGAAAGAGGAAAATTGCAAAGCGGCAGAGGTGGAAGACAAAGCCAGTGCGAAAAAGGAAAGAGAAAAAGGTTGGAGGGAAGCAATCGAAGGAAAGTCGACCTGCATTCTACCGGAGTTCAAAGTTTGTGCATAAGTGGATAGGAAAGACGTTCAAGGTGATGGAGTCGAAATTTCAAGAGAGAGAGCACCGACAGTTGTTACCGAAGACAGAAATCCAAGGGATTTGTCGACGCGAGGGACATGAAGAAGGAGGGGAGAAAGGAAGCAATGAAGAAACCACTAATGGAGGCCATTACCAATGGTGAGTGCGAGCTTGGTCGAAGATGAAGTCACGCGGAAGAAGTCGGAAGATGAAGCCACCGGGAAGAAGTCGATGATAATTTCGTACAATGACAGGTAACGAACTGGTGTGACAGGGAAGCACAGAGGAAGGACAGAAAGTTGGTTGGGTGAGAAACCCTAGCCCTAATCACGACAAATCAGAGGGGTCTAGAAGGGGTTGGCATCTTAGGGTTCTTGGGCAGTGGATTGATAGGCTGAATGTTAATGGGTTGGAGGTAAATAGCTTGGAGGAGGCCCCATTCCTTTTCAACGGCAGAAAGCTGGATGGTTTTTCACATGCACGGCTACTACTTTCCATCTACATCCATTAAGTCCACTTCTTTTAACCCTAATAAGGACTATCGTGGGGATGCAGAGGGTACTGGAAGTATGTGGGTCTAGGAGTTTATTAACCATTGGCTGGTCTTGAATAAATTGGATAACAAGCCTATTTCATTTCAGAAGAAATTAATAAGGGCATCGACGGGACCGCCAGGAGGGTGTCGAATTCTCCCTAAGTCGTCAAATAAATTTATAATCCACGACACTACTACTAAATTTTGTAGCAATAGCGGCCGAGGTCGAACACAGGGAAGGGGGATCTAATAAGTATAGGATTTTATGCTTATGAAAACAGGGGGATTTTTGGTGATGAGTGACAAACAAGAAAATAGAATAAAACAATTGAATGCTGAATTTTAATGGGCACGAAAACTAAATATGCAGAGAAGAAATAAAACGGGATCAAATACATGAAAAGGGATCGTTGGATTAGGATTTATGATAAGTCCAATTTCTTATACACTTAGAATCTCCAAATTTTCTTATCTTAGTTGATTTCCTTGCGAAAAATGCTTTAAAATGAGTATAATATGTCTATAGGTCCTCATCGGAGCCTTGGAAGCAATTCGGGGATTAAACGAGCGAAACCGGAGCGTGAAATGACCATTCTGCCCTTGGAGGCGTCACAGCTTCGAGACCCTTCAACCCAGGCGTCGGGACGCTGCTCAAATAAGCAAGAGCGTCGCGACGCTATGTTGATACACAATATAGTTTCCTTACCTGAGGGCCTAGCGTCGCGACGCTAGACAATTTTCCAAAATCGATTTTTTCCAATTTTGGCTGGAATTTTTCCTTGTTTGAAGACCCAATTCAACACCATTCTACCACGAATTGAAGGCCAAGAAGCACTATAAATAGAGGGCCTTGGTGTAGGTTTAGAATCATCCCTCAACACACAATTCACTACAACATTGTAGTCCATCTCTCTCCCCCTTTTCACCATTCTTCTTAGTTTTTAGTCTTTCTTGCTTTTTTTATGTATTCAATGAAGATTCAAGCTTGCTTTTGCTCCATAAGAGGCTAGATTCTTCATTCATGTAACCGGGGTGTCAAGAGTAAGTTCATATTCTTTTAATGAAATTTCTTGTTTGAATTATCAAAGCATGTTTATGTGATTTTAGTTCTATTTCTATAAGTTTAGATTGTGGTAGGAAAGATTGACAACCTTGACCGCGCCATCTCTAAATTTACTTGCTAAATCTTAGTAGCATATAGGTTAACGTTATGATTATATGCATGCATCCCTAGAATTAAATGATTTAATTAATTGTAATTGTGGTTTGTTGCCCGTTGCATGTAAATTAATTCGGCTAGATCCCATTGCGGTTTAGATTAATTAATCGGCCAATTAATTAGTTTAAACTAGAATCAAACTCAGCGTTTGCATGTTTGTGATAGTTGGATCATGATTCTCGGTTTGTTGCCGGACTACGTCAGACTTAAACTTGTTTTGACTTATTTGTGAAATTAATGATTTAATTGAATTGAACTTACCATGACTACCCCGGTTGCATGATCTTTGAGGTATTGATTTCTTTCTTTAATTCTTTCTTTACTTTCCTTTTGCAATATTTTCCATAATTAGCTTACATTCCATTATTCTTTCTTTTCCAAATATAAAAACCCCCCATTAGTCCGGTCATCACAATAAATCTAAGATAAATAACTTATAATCGTGCTCTCTGTGTTCGACCCCGACCACTACTGCTACAAGTTAGCTTTAGAGGTTGTGGATTATAAATTTATTTGACAAGAGACTGCGACAATCTCTTCCGTCAATTTAGTATGCTTGATTCCAATTCATTGGCTTCCTAGTTTTCTCTAATGGTTGCTCTAAATTGATTTCATTAGTCCGGTTGGTTTCTGGGTTACTCGGAAGACCTCCCTACACTAACCTGTGCTAATTAACTCGCTAATCGTGAATTCAACAATTAACAAGATTAATTAATATAGACTCTATCGCTCGCCACCCCTTAGCATAATGTAGTAACAATCCGAGACCTCTGCAACGATTACTACTTATATCTAACTAGATTATTAACAAGCAATTTTACAACTACCTATTAAAACTAGCCGTTTTGGGATCGTGGGTCCAGAATTATAAGAACTGAATTCAAATGCAATTTAAATCTAGATCCTATAACCTTTAACATGCATCCTAGGCCTATCAAGGGTCGTTTCACGTAGAGAGTGGCTTGCCTCAACCTAGTGGCTATCTCAAATAACTGATTGAATACACAAGCTATAATCGCATAGGCATCATTCTTAATTGACTAACGGTCATGTATTGGTTTAAACGGGATTGCATGCAAAAACTTTAATGAAAATACAACAAGAACATGAGTTATAAACCAGAAAACTCAACCAATATCATTAGAAATCAAAGCATAAATCCAATCCAACGATTTAAAGAAGTTTAGCTATGCATAGATGAAGTAAAAGCGATAAATAACATGAAAGAATCCATAGTAAATGACCAAGAATGGTCTACAAAGATGTTGGAAAGTAAAAAGGGACCTAAAATCTAACCTAACGGCGGACTAAACCGAGACCTAATATTTATAGAAAATACGCCGACGTATAGACGCTGCGAACTATTGTCTTCGGCCCAGAATCGTGTCGGTGTCGAGACGCCAAGACCGGCGTCTTGACGCCAGCCTCTAATCTCGACTTCCTGCTCCTTTTCTCGGTCTTGTCTTGCTTCTTCTCAGTTCGAGGCTTCAATCTTTGGCTTTCAGTTTCATAACTCAGGCCCGCTTCAGCACAATTGGGTCTCTTCACCTCCTCTCTGTCCAAGACATCAAGATGGCTCCAAAAACTCAGTAATTGGCCCGAATTAACACCAATTAGTGGGATCGACTCCCGACATGGTCTAAGCTCAATAAACCTGTAAATAGGACAAGTAAAGCATAAAATGACTCTAACAAGCTTAGATTAGAGGCGATAAAATAGGACTATTTAGGTCCTATCAAATACCCCCAACCTAAATCTTGCTAGTCCTCGAGCAAGACACACACAAAACAAGGAGAAAGGCATTGTGCATATAATCGATAAGTGTTGCCTTCTAGAGTGGGGTAAAAATATAGAAAAAAGTAAGCTCTAGAATACTGTGCAAGCATACACAATCTGTAGCAAGTGATAAGTAATTTATCGTATCCACGGGGCTGAAAAGCTCTCACTTTACCTATCTTGTGTAACTTTTTAATGGTTTCAAGGTTTGTTTAAAATGATTGATTTTGATAAAATTCTGAAGCAAAAGAAATGACAGAACATAAAGTAAACGGATAAAGCAGACAAATTGGAAACAGACGTTGGTCAGGGTTTTAGTAATTGTTTTTAAAGATGCTCTAGCAATATTATTGATTAGGCAATTCTCTTGCAGTCTTATTAGCAGGATCCTCCCAGAACTCTAGATTTTTTTGAATGTGTTTCAACTCCAATGACGTGCTACCGATCAAGCACTAGGCAACTGGTTATCCCTAACTCAGTCACTGGCGTTCACCAACACATAATGGTCTAGTGTGATTATATGTCACACACTTCTCAAATCATCCCTGAAACTAAGAAGTGATATTCATACCGGCTGGCCAGGCGGGCACAAAATAGAAATATGCACAACAAATAACCAAGATGTTCAAATCAACATATATTGCATAGAGAATAAAGCACGACAATTACATAATTCCTAACCAACACCTAAGCAAATTTAGTTCATAAGGTTCATCATAACACACGCTACAATCTGAGTATGTGCATCCATAACTACAAGAAATTACAAGCAAAGATTAATTCCTTTGATTAGCTCCGTAGTTGATCGTCTTCTTGAAGTCTCTAATCTTTCCTCCTCTATTCGGCTTCCAAATATGGAAATTGGAATTCCCCAAAAATGGAATTGTTTTTGACTTGAGACGGCTCATTCCTTTTATAGAGTGAGATCAAACCCTAATTAGGTCAAATTGTACATGTGGAAGGCTCTCCAAGCTTCTTAGATCCGAAAATAATTCAACTAACTTCAGCTCATTAAAATGGATTACGAGTTGTTACGTGGCAGTTTTGCTCCCTACTTTGCTGGATCACAGATGTTGCTCCCTCAAGTCGTTCATCAATATATTCTGCACAAAATAACTTCCCAAGCATCCATTCTTCCAAATGGTTTAAAACATATAATATTCATCTAAAAGCAACCCTATTTAGCACAAAAGACACACAAAACACCATAGAACTAAGGCCTAAATAACTCCCTTTTGGAGAGTTATCAATAAGTGATTCAATCCTTAAAACTCAAACATCCCAAAGACTAAAGCAATCAAGAGACATTCGCAAGAGAGACAAATGAGGAGACAAATCAAAATTTTTCAAAGATTATCTTGCACAAGAGAGCTCCATCCCACCTAAAGAAGACTTTACTAGCTCGGGATTGGATTACTCAACTCTCATCCTATCTTCCCCCTACACTAGCACTAAGGTCTTGCTAAAAGGCCCAAATGGAACAAACTAGGTTGCTTCCTCTTGCTTAGGTGCCTGATCAAGGAATTCATTTTTCTTTTCTCTCTATTTTTTTTCTTCGCTCTTCTTTTTCTTTTGCACATTTCTTTCTTTTAGCTTTTGCTTGTGCTTTTGCTCTCTCTCTTTTTTTTTTTTTTTTCCTTTTTTGCATATCTTTTGCATAGGGCACTAGCTTTCACACTACAGTGCAGGGACCCATAACCCGAGTTTTACTCTTGGTTGGCCTAACTAATCACACTGAAGGTAGCTCTTTTTACCCCTAAGCGTTTAGGCTCAATGCAAGCATGCTCTCTTTTTTTTTTCTAAGTAAAGATGGCGAGCATATGATTTTTTTTCTTTTCTTTTGCCTCGCCACTCCTGACTTATTTTTCCACTCTTTTTTTTTATTGCAGGCATATTTTCTTTTTCTCTCCTAGGCAAGACTCCACACACTATTTTGCAAAAAATTTAGACTTTCTCGCTTAACCTTACACCTATCGGGGTGACAACAGGAATATGAACTAAGTAATTCGCTCCTAAGCATTCAAGTCATACTTTAAAGCAAAATAGACACTCAACAGGTGCAAGACATATCCAAGAAAAGTTTTAAAAAGGCTTTTTGAACACTCTCGGTCACAACTCATCGAAAGCAATAAATTTTTGAAAAAATTTGAGTCAATCCTAGGAAATCATTATCACTTAAACAAGCATATACACAACAAGCATGTGAGACATTTCATTAAGCACAAACGCTGGCCTGACACTCAGATGCTCACGACCCAACAAAAATGTAAAGTAAATTCCCCACCACCAACCTAAAATTTACATTGCCCTCAATGTAATAAAACATGAAGAAACAAACAATGCATAGGGAAAGAGTAGAACTTCCCTGAATGTTGCGCTCATGGGTGGTGAATCACATTTCTCTATAAACATGGAAGCATCGTTTTGGTACCGCCAATCCTAAAGAACAAAAAAAACAAGGAAACATACATAAAAGCAACTGATAAAAATAAACCTATCTAAGAATTGAAATAACAGAAAGCAATAAAGTTAAAGGGTGCAAATGTTTAAGGTCGTTTGCTCGACCACGCTCTTCTCTATTCTTTAGGGAGGCTTCTCTCCACAGGTCCATAATACATTATTCTTAAAGATTTCTTGTTTCAGTAATTTCGGGGCCTTTAGGGAAGAATCAGTTGAAGCAGAAAAAATATCGAAAGCAGAGGTGGGCTGACAGAAAATGCACTCAGCCCTAATCTTAGAAGATGAACACTTGGTGACTCCACCAAATTTATCAGTAAGGGTGATAGTGAGCATAGCTAGCTATTTTTCCCTAACTAATTTAGCTAGTCTTTGATAATTAATTGGCCAAATTGATGCATTTTAGTGTTTTATTTATAGGAATCATGTTTTGGAGTTAAATCGAGAAATTGGAGCTAATTGGGTGTTCGAGATGCGAAAAGGGGCCAAAGGAACGAAGAGAATCGAAGTTGGAAGCCTATTGAAGTGTGCAATCTGCAGACCAGCGTTGAGACCCTTGGTTCTGGGCGTCTCGACGCTGGTGCTTTCCTCTTTTGAATCAGGCGGCAAAAGGTCACAGCGTCGCGTCTCGATGCTCTAGGGAATTTCCTTTACAAAATGCTCGGTATAGTGACAACGTCACGACGCTGTGCCTATAGCGTCTCGACGCTGTCGACTTTTTTTCCTATAAATAGAATGGGATTAGGGCTGATTAAGGGGACTTCTTTTGGTGCAATTTTGGCCTAAATTCCGACTAAAAACCTTCTGTGGAAGCTGAAGCAAGTGGAGAGGAGCGGGATTCAAGACTTTGTTCGTGGAGATCGTGACGGGGACGTGCGGTCTCGGCTACTTAGTGTTTCATCTTCTTTCCCTCTTACTTTAGTTAGTTTTAATAGTTGTTTTAGACTCTTGCTATATCGTAACGCGTTGTATGATTAGCTAAGTTTTTAATCTTAGGGATTGATGTAGGCGTTGGGCAATTATGGATTGATTTTATGGATGTTTGCTATGATTTCATTTATGCATAATGTACTCTTTAATGCTTTCAATTTACCGGCCATGAATTGAATGATGTTTGTGTCTAAGTCTAACTCGGGAGAGAGGGTTTAGCTTAGAAATCGTTATGCATGACTAGGATTAATCTTGAGATCAGGAGATAATAGATAATTCTAGAAATCGTTAAAAAGGATAACCTTAATGTCTTGCATGTTAAATGAATTTAGATAGGGATATTGGATTCATTGCATGTTAGAGAATCATGTATGCTTGGGAGAGATATGTGTGAATTTAGTATTCCAAGCTTTATGAGTCATAGCATGTCAACCTTCCATTAATTAATTCATAATCACAATTGGTGAAATCAACTCCCTAAGAATATTGCCATCAATTGTTTGTCACATCTTTTAGCATTTTGTTAATTTTAATTCTTTATTTCACTTAGATTAATTCCCTAGATAAAATTGGACTTGAGTATTTTCGGTAGTTAAATTGATTAGAAACCCAATCTAGAGGACGACATTCGAATTAAATTTCACTATATTATAACTTGGCCCGTACACTTGCGGTTAGCAATTCGCGTATCAAAGGGTTATCTGGTGTTCATCAACTACCTCTATTAACTCTCCATCTAAGTCAGGGCATCTAACAGCAGAAGAATGCATCTCATTATTAGTGACCATGCATGATTTGGAATTTAAAGTGCAATCATTCACTGGGTCAGGTTCAAGCATATAATACTCAATAGAAGATGCATGAGGATTTTCAATGTCATAAAAAATTTTAAAGTATAAGGTTTTATCCTGAAATCCTACCGATACAAAGCCTTCATCTACATCAATAACAGTCTTGGCAGTCTTCATAAAGGGATGACCAAGAAGTATCGTAGCACAAGACGGATTGTAGTCAGGGTTGGGAGTATCTAAAACATAAAAATCAGTAGGAAAAACCAAATTGTCCACCCTAACTAAAACGTTTTCAACTATTCCTAGAGGTTTAATGCAAGACTTATTTGCTAGCTGAATGACTATGCCGGATGTTTTAATATCAGTTAGATTCAACCTTTTATAAACAGACACAGACATAACATTAATCGATGCTTCTAGATCTAACATGACATATTTTATCTTGCAATCCCCGATCATACACAGTAAAGTATATATGCCAGGATCAGAACATTTAACAGGTAAGTTCTCAGAAAGTAATGCACTTACATTTTCACTAACCTCTTCTTTACCTGAGGACTTTTCCTTACCTTCATACCAAGTCTTTAAGAACTTAACATAAGCTGGGATTTTTCAGGATTGCCTCAAGCAAGGGAATCTTCATCTTAACTTTTCTAAAAACATCTAAATCATCTTGCACACTTGGAGTAGCAGGGTCAATGAAGTTCACAGGTGAAAAAGAATTTTTATCATCTAAACTTAAAGCAGAAAATTTGCCAGAAGAAATAGAAACTTATCAGAGACAATAGGGAATCCAGGGGGACAGTCAGGTGTAGTCACTTCACTCCACACTGCATTCAAATTTGCCTTAGGATTTACCTCAGGTTGGGCAGGCAGTTTACCAGAACTTTTGTTGTTCATCTTACTGACTTGGGTTGCCAGCTGAGTGATTTGGTTTCCCAAATTCTGAATGGCGTTCCTGGTCTCTTGTTGGAACTGTAAAGAGCTGTCAGTAAGTTTCTTAAGTGCCTCATCGATGGATGTGCCTGAAGTTGAGGTGGAAGCCTGATTTTGCTTGAACATCAGTGGCTTTTGTTGGTTCCCATAACTGAAGTTTGGATGGTCTCTCCATCCTGGATTGTAAGTGTTACTGTATGCGTTGTACTGCCTTTGATTTCCATTGAATCCACCAATGGCATTTACCTCTCAATTGTTTGGTATTTTAGGGCATGCATCAGTAGTGTGGCTAGTCATTGAGCAAAGTCCACAGGCTTTTGCCTGTACCTATCCTGAACACAAAGAGCGAACAAGTTTAGTTAATTCACTTAATTCAGAGCGCATTTCGCTTACCTCAATTTTTGTGGCGGCTTGTACAACTGCAAGTGGTCCTCTAGTGCCAAATTGCTGAGAGTTTTTAGCCATACTTGAGATTAGTTGTCTAGCCTCGACAGGGGTTTTGTTGACTAGTGCTCCTCCACTAGCTGCATCTACCATACTACGATCCATAGGGAGTAGCCCTTCGTAAAAGTACTGGATCAACAACTGATCTGAGATCTGATGATGTGGAAAACTGGCGCACAGACGCTTGAATCTTTCCCAATATTCGTGGAGTGTCTCCCCAATGATCTACGAAATTCCATAGATCTCCTTTCTGATGTTTGCAGCTCTACTAGCGGGGAAAAATTTCTCCAGGAATTGCTTTTTCATCTCGGTCCATGTACTGATAGAGCCAGAGGGAAGGTAATAAAGCCAATCTTTTGCTGAATCCTTTAGCGAAAAGGGGAATGCCCTCAAATTCAGCGCTTCTTCTATCACTCCATGGGGTCTCATACCAGAACATACTATATGAAATTCCTGCAAATGTTTGTGCGGGTCCTCTCCTGCACTACCACGAAAAGTAGGAAGTAAGTGTATCAAACCTGACTTTAATTCAAAAGTACCTGTCGTCTCGAGGTAGGTAATATAGAGTGGCTGCTGGTTCAGATCTGGCGCTGCCAGCTGCCTTAAAGCCTTTTTAGCCGTGGTTGGTGCTTCAACCTCGCTGAGATTATTTACTCTTCTCCTTCTTGCTTGCCTTTTAAATCTCGTCTCCGCTCTAGAAATTTTAGGTTCAAATCTAAGATCGTTTCCCTGCGAAGAACGTTGGATCATAAACCATGCAAACAAGAATTAAGAACATAAAATCCTAAAAATACTAGAAAAATGCCCTTCCCCGGCAACGATGCCAACTTGACGGGACCGCCAGGAGGGTGTCAAATTCTCCCTAAGTCTGATAAGGGTAAAAAATATACCTATTTTACCCTTATATTTAGCTTATTTCTTGGTCAAATATTGAATGTTTACGTCAATTTTACTATTTCCAAGCTCAAAATATGTTAATTTGATAAGATAGGGTGTTGAGAGTCACTTTTGTTGAATTATGCTTATTTATGCTTAAAAAGACTTGATTTAAAGCAAATTTGACTTGGTTTGCTGTTGTGCAGAAAAACAGAGGTGAACCTGGAATTCCCCAGAAATGCGACCGCATTTCTGGGAAGGCAAAAATGAAATGCGACCGCATTTCTGGAAAAACAGAGGCCGTTCTGAGTCGCATGCGGGTCGTTGTTGATGAGTCTTCTTCGCACCTAATCGGTTGTTTTGACCCCGAAACTGACTGGGAAACCTTCCAGCACCTATTTCGCAGCTCCTCAACCAATTTCTACACTATATAAGCTCGAGATTCGAAGTCAAATTGAAGCAGAACTCACTTGGAAGAAAAGGGTGGTGACAGAACCCTAGCTCGACGCTAATGAGTAGGGATGCCCGAGGTCCTTCTTAGATGACCAAATTCTAACCCGAGAGAGAGTTAGACATCAAACCTTGTGGTTTGTAGAGAGTTTCACCCATTCCCACCTTGTAAAAGTGAGAGAGTGGAGTGTCTTAGCGAACTCTAGAAAGATTGTGTAAACAAAAAACCCATAATATTTAGCTATCTCCTTTATTTCCAGCTCTTGAATCTTTTCATTATTCTATATTCTTTTCATTATTATTTCAATGAAAATGTGTTCATTTTCTTTTTATCTCATCATGAGTAGCTAAATCATGTTGAGGGGTTGGATGTGGTGAATTCCCTTAGGGTTTAATGGCTTGAAAGTGTTTTATTTGCTCAAGTAGGATTTAATGCATGTCATTCTTTATTGAATATCATTCTGATATTGCTGAGTTTAATTTGATCACTTAGACTTTGCATGCTATGTGAGTTTGATCTCAAAAGGGACAAACGATATCGGTTCTCATAAAGGTGATATAGGAGAAAAAGCTCGAAAAAGATTGTTCGGCGGTATAGGGCAAGCTGCCTAAGGCACCCTATATCGACTATAGGGTTATAGGTTGCATTCGTGAATTATCTATGTTGGACTCGAGTCCCAGAAATGGGAATAACGGTACTCGCTTAGCCATCTTACGGTTTTTGGGAACAAGGGCCAAAAGGAAGTTAAATCTAACCCAATGCATTAAATACTCTTAAGTTAGATATTGCATAAGTATGGTTGTTACCCTAGGGATGAATCCATGTTGAACACCTCGTTTGTTTATTATTTGTTATTCTTTATTATCTACTTGCTTGTTTTATTTATCTTTTCAAGAACCCAATCAATCAACTTATTTTCTTTGGTTACCTTTTCAAAAGCAATCATTTGAGCAGTTTCTTCATCAAATATGAATTTCCAATTTAGTCCTCGTGGGATCGATACAGTTGGAATACTTTCTGAGGTTTTTTTTATTACTACGTGCGATAGTGTATACTTGCAGTTATGTGTTGGCTGAATTATTCTTTATTATTCCATTTATCATCTTATCTCACATCCATCTATTCAGTTCACACACGCACCAAAGTCGTCAAATAAATTTATAATCCACGACACTACTACTAAATTTTGTAGCAATAGCGGTCGGGGTCGAACACAGGGAAGGGAGATCTAATAAGTGTAGGATTTTATGCTTATGAAAATACGGGGGATTTTTGGTGATGAGTGACAAACAAGAAAATAGAATAAAACAACTGAATGCTGAATTTTAATGGGCACGAAAACTAAATATGCAGAGAAGAAATAAAACGGGATCAAATACATGAAAATGGATCGTTGGATTAGGATTTAGTATGCTTGATTCTAATTCATTGGCTTCCTAGTTTTCTCTAATGGTTGCTCTAAACCGATTTCATTAGTCCGGTTGGCTTCTGGGTTACTTGGAAGACCTCCCTACACTAACCTGTGCTAATTAACTCGCTAATCGTGAATTCGACAATTAACAAGATTAATTAATATAGACTCTATCGCTCGCCACCCCTTATGCATAATGTAGTAACCATCCGAGACCTCTGCAACGATTACTACTTATATCTAACTATATTATTAACAAGCAATTTTACAACTCCCTATTAAAACTAGTCGCTTTGGGATCGTGGGTCCGGAATTATAAGAACTGAATTAAAAGGCAATTTAAATCGAGATCCTATAACCTTTAACATGCATCCTGGGCCTATCAAGGGTCGTCTCACGTAGAGAGTGGCTTGCCTCAACCTAGTGGCTATCTCAAATAACTGATTGAATACACAAGCTATAATCGCATAGGCATCATTCCTAATTGACTAACGGTCATGTATTGGTTTAAACGGGTTTGCATGCAAAAACTTGAATGAAAATATAACAAGAACATGAGCTATAAACCAGAAAACTCAACCAATATCATTAGAAATCAAAGCATAAATCCAATCCAACGATCTAAAGAAGTTTAGCTACGCATAGATGAAGTAAAAGCGATAAATAACATGAAAGAATCCATAGTAAATGACCAAGAATGGTCTACAAAGATGCTGGAAAGTAAAAAGGGGCAAAGGAATCTTTAAAGGGACCCAAAATCTAACCTAACGGCGAACTAAACCGAGACCTAATATTTATAGAAAATAAGTCGGCGTCGAGACGCTAGGGCACAGCGTCTCGACGCTGAGAACTATTGTCTTCGGCCTGGAATCGCGTCGGCCTCAAGACGCCAGCCGCTAATCTCGACTTCCTGCATCTTTTCTCGGACTTGTCTTGCTTTTTCTTGGTTCAGGGCTTCAATCTTTGGCTTTCAGTGTCATAACTCATGCCCGCTTCAGCACAATTGGGTCTCGTCACCTCCTCTCCGTCCAAGACATCGAGAGGGCTCCAAAAACTCCGTAATTGGCCCGAATTAACACCAATTAGCGTGATCGAATCCCGACACAACCTAAGCTCAATTAACCTGTAAATAGGACAAGTAAAGCATAAAGTGACTCTAACAAGCTTAGATTAGAGGCGATAGAATAGGACTATTTAGGTCCTATTAGGCATGCAAAATGATTTCTTTGGGTTGGGTTGTTCTCTGGTTGCACTCCAACAGATGGCGATATGATACTAATGAGCCCAGGTGATGTTCAAAGCCAACACATTCAAAGCCAACCCTACTGCCGCAAAGAACTTCCAAATAGGCTTTCCACTTACGTTGCACATTGTTGGCCATCGATGAAGCAGCGACCAGCTGGGTTTTGTATTTAAGAATGTTTATCCTTTTTTTTTCTTTTGGAAGAATGTTGGCCATATGTTTTCGTTTTCTTGGAAAAGGGGAATAGTTACCCCATTTTGGAGTTTGTATTTTGTAAGCACACCTTGACGACAAGGTGTCTTTGAAGGGTGGAGTAATGTAAGGATACTAGTATGATATAATTGGGGAATAGTATTAGAAGGGTAGTAAGGGTACAATAGTAAATAGCTAGGGAGCCTTGATTGTGCCTTGGTTATAAATAGGGAAGTTAGGGAGCCTTAGAGGTGTGGAGAATTTTGAGTGGAGTCTCATAGTGGGGCTTTGGGAGAGAGTTGGTAATAACTCTCCAAAAGGGAGTTATTTATATCTTCTCCTATGATGATTTATATGTTAATTGTGACATATGGATGTGTTATTAGATGAATATATTATGTTTTAGCCTAATTATAAGAATTGATGCTTTAGAGTCCTTTTGCAGAGAAATAAATGATGAGCAGATTGAGAGAGCAAAGTTCGTTTATCCCAGCAAAGCTATGAGCAAAACTGGCCACGTGAGTTGCACGTGATTCATAAAATGAGGTTGTTGGGTTTAATGTCCTATAAACTCGTAGTTTGTAAATCATTAAACATATTCTATTTCCAATAAAGTCGTTATTGAGGTTATTCTGTAAAAGATGTTATTGAATATGTAAATTGCGAAAGTTTAACCTAAATCCAATAAACTAAGATCCTTGGCTATAACATGAATACTCAAACTATATGTAGGGACATATCATAGGATCAAGTTCAAGTTTATAGTAAAAATAGTCTATAGTATAAGGATAGGGTTGGGTGCCTTATCCTGGGGACACTATGGACGCGACCCACTTTGTATTAAGTACAAACGATGAGATCCTAAATCGTTCATGTGGAGACATGCGAGTGGGGGCGTCCTATGCAATGAGTTTGCATAAGACTGGACCACGAAATAAGTCACTTTCTCTTTATAACGCCGTTTACTGTAGAAACTGACTATTTCTCAAGATGACCTAGGTAACTTGATCTTAATCCTGAGCTAACTATGAACTCCTGTTTATACAAGATTATCTTTTGATCTGCATGGGTGAGAGTGGCCAGATTTCGCCGACTCAATAAGCCTACCATTTTGGGGATAAGATCGAATAGATAGTTGGGGACATAGTCTCGCAAGACGGAATTCGCTCCTACCCATTTTAGGGATAGTAGAGAGGTTGTTCCCTTAAGTACTAGCTCCAAGACTTGAACATGGGGCCCCACCCTCTCACTGGATCGAGAGGGACTTAGGTTTGATGTTTGGAACGCAAACCGATTGTTAATTAGAGGATTAGTGGAACTTAAGGAACAAGAAGTACTATAGGGGTAAAACGGTCATTTGACCTAGCTATAGCTACGAACAACCTGTGAAGGATCGACTTATTGAACATGGTTAAATCAAGTGGACAGAAATATATCTATGGTGAGGGGAGTGCAACTACTGGGCTATAGTGGAGTGTCCTGATAGTTAACGAATGTTGGCTAGCTTGGTTAATGAGATTAGTCGGTTAGCCTCGAATCGTTGGAGCCTTGAACTATAGGTCCATTAGGTCCCCCTACTAGCTCATATCAGAATAAAGCCTAGAACAATAAGATAGGATTCTTTGAATCGTTCAAAATCGAGAAAAATGGTATTAACGTAAATTGTGTTTGACACAATAATTTAATTATGAATTAAATTATTAAATGAGAGATAAAGCATTTAAAAGTGTTTTAAATACTATATATATGAATTAGGATTCATATATAATGAATTGCACAAGGTTGGCATGATTAATTGGATTAATCATATGAAATTATTTTGAAAAAGTCTCAAATTAATTACCTAAAGTTAACTTCAATTAGGAATTCAAATTAACATTAAATTGCAAGCTACAAATCAGATTATGGATTAAAGTTAGTGGAATACAACACATCCATGCACTAGTTGCATGTATTGTGACATGAACACCTAGAATCCACTAAGGCTTGCATCTCCAACATGTGTCTTGCTTCTTGAGGCCTCCCTTGCATGGATTCACTCTATAAGTAGAGTATGAATCAGATTGAGAGCCCAAGAGAGCCATTTCCTTACTGTTATGCTGCTGGAATTTGCTCTCAAACTCATTCATCTCCACATATCTCTTAAGTGCTTGAACCTTCAAGCATTCCCTTCCCATTTCCTATCTCTATAGACTCCCACAAGTCGTTCTTGGCCCGGAGAATAGTAGGGAAGACACTAGAGGTGGTCCACACATCGTTCGTGATCAAAGGAATCAAAGGGAGTATCTTTATCGGTCTCCAAAAAGGTTGGTACAAATTCTGCTCTCTCTTTACGGTATTTGGACAACACATTTTCTAAAATTGATGTGGTTAAGTGCCTTCGATCCTAAAATTTCTTCCGTATGTGTTATATGAACACCTTCAGAGGTGGCGTTTCCAACTCTGATCTCGGATTTAGGAGGATTGGAGAGAGCTCCACATGTCATGTTTGACCTAATTAGGTTGGCCTTCACCCTATAAAAGAGAGTAGCCGTCTAAAGTCAATTCATTCCATTTTTGGAGGCCGAATAGAGTTCAAGACCGATTGGAGACTTAAGAAGATCATTTCTACGGATTCCCTCAAGGAGGATAGTACTTTCTTGTAGAATTTGTAATGATGGATGTGCTTAATCAGATTGTAATGTGTGTTATGTTTATTTCCATGAACTAATTTACATTAGGCATTGGTTAAGAATTATGTAATTGTCATTTCTTATTAATCTAGTGATTCTTATTGATCTTTGAGCATCTTGATTACTTGTTGATCTTAATTCTATTGTGTGCCCGCCTGGCCACCCGGTATGGATAGCTTCTCTTAGTTTCAGGGATGATTTAAGAGTTGTGTGGCTTGTAATCACGTTAGACCTTTCATAGTTGGTGGACGCCAGCAGTTGAGCTAGGGATAGCCAATTGACTAACGCTTGATCGGTAGAACTTCATTGGAGTTGAAACACCTTCCAAAAGATTCAGAGTTTCGGGAGGATCCTGCTGATAAGACTGCGAGAGATTGCCTAATCAATAGATTTGCTAGATCATCTTTTCAACAATTACAGAAGTCTTAACCAGTGCTTGTTTCCAATCTGTTTCCTTTATTCGTTTACATTTCTGCTTTATCATTTCTTTTGTTCCAGCACTTTGAAAACCCAATCAATTTAACCAACCTTGAAGTCACTAAAGAACAAAGCAGAATAGGTAGAGTGAGACTATTTAAGACCTCGTGGATACAATAAAATACTTATTACTTGCTGCAGATTGTGTATGCTTGCAAAGTGTTTTGGAGTTAATTTATCTCATGATTCTAACCACTCCAAAAGGCTACAGTTAGCCCTCTCGAAAGGCTATCAGTTTTATATTGTAACTTCTTTCGATATTGCAATATAATATATTAGTGTTTGGTGTCTTTTCTTAGTTTGGATACCTAACAACTTGCTTAGTCCACATGCAAGTTTTCCATGTTTTCCTAAGAGTTCTAAATCAATGAGTCTGGAGTTATTCTTTTCATGTATCCATGGAATTTATTTTGCTTGGGACTAGCAAAAGCTTAAGTTTGAGGGTGTGTTAGCATGCAAAAATGTTAACATTTCATCCCTAAATTCAAGTTATTTTGCAAGATTAATTGACGTTTTAATGTCTTAAGTTGTTAATTTCAGACTTTTTGGTCCTTTGGAGCATTTGGAAGAATTCTTGGAGAATATGGAGTTGTTTTGGCCCAAATTTGAAGAGTTATACAAGAAGATCAAGTGCTTGGGTCAAGAGATGAAGCTTAAGATGAAGAAATTGGGTCAAAGAACCAGAAGAAGCAGCCCAAAACAGCCCAAATTCGTGCCTAGTATTTCCCAACCGAGCGTCAGCGTTTTGACGCTGCCTGATAGAACCAAATTGGTGCCAATTATTTCCTTAAATTTTGCTTATCCTAATGCTATTATTTGTGAAAATTGACTAATTCTGAGTCTTATTGATGTATAGGTCAATTTTGTGTTCTCAGGATCAAGAAGGGCATTTTGGCAAATTTAGCATAGGATTCAGTTAGAAGAGGATGCAAAGCCTTCGAGGGAGCCACAAAGACAGTTGAATCCAACTTTGAGGGAAGTGGTAAAGAAAGAAATTGATAAGCTTCACGTTGCAGGTATCATCTACTCTATCTCTGATAGTAAATGGGTTAGCCCCATTCATGTAGTTCCTAAGAAAACAAGCATGACTGTTGTTAGGAACAAAAATGATGAGTTAGTACCCATGAGAGTGCAAAATGGATGGAGGATGTGCATAGATTATAGGAAGCTTAACGCTGTCACTAGAAAAGATCATTTTCCCATTCCCTTTATAGATCAAATGCTTGAGAGATTAGCTGCTAAACCCTTATTCTGCTTCTTAGATGGCTTTTCAGGCTTTTATCATATTCCTAAAGCTCAGGAAGACCAAGAAAAGACGACCTTTGCCTGCCCCTTTGGAACATATGCCTTTAGGAGAATGCCCTTTGGATTGTGTAATGCTCCAGGGACATTTCAGAGATGCATGATGAGTATATTCTCTGAATATATTGAGAAATGTATCGAAGTGTTCATGGATGATTTCATGGTCTATGGGGATTCTTTCGATGATTGTCTTTCTAATCTAACCAAAGTCTTGAAATGTTGCATTGAGTCAAATTTAGTTCTTAATTATGAGAAATGTCATTTCATGGCTGACCAGGGCATAGTGTTAGGGCACGTGATTCAGAGAGAGGTATATAAGGCCAATATTGATGTTATTGCTAACCTGTCTTACCCTACTAATGTTAGGGAGGTCAGATCTTTTCTTGGGCATGTAGGTTTTTATCGCAGGTTCATTAAAGACTTCAGTAAAATTGCTTTGCCGATGACGAACCTACTGCAGAAAGATGTCACTTTCGAGTTTGGAGGAGAGTGCAGGGAGGCATTTGATCTTCAGGAGAAGATGCTTACCAGCGCACTGATTATCCATCCTCTTAGGTGGGATCTGCCATTTGAGATCATGTGCGATGCAAGCAACTATGCTGTTGGAGCTGTTTTGGGCCAGCGAATTGATAAGAAAAGTCATGTCATTTATTACGCTTCGAGGACGCTTAATCCTGCACAATGCAACTACTCGACGACAGAAAGGAGCTGCTTGCTGTGGTTTTTGCCTTGGATAAGTTTCGCTCCTATGTACTTGGTTCTAAAGTAACTGTTTTCTTTGTTCATGCAGCTTTGTGTTATTTAATGATGAAGAAGAAGTCGAAGCCTCGCCTCATTCGATGGATTCTACTGCTTTAGGAGTTCGATCTTCAGATCGTGGACCGCAAAGGATCGAAGAATTCAGTTGCTAATCACTTGAGTCGTCTAGTAAGGAAGGAAGATGAATTACCCCCTAATGATGAATTTCTTGATGAGCACTTATTCCAGGTGCAAGGTAAAGTTCCATTGTACACTGATTTAGTTAATTACTTAGTTACAGGGAAGTTACCTAGCACATTTAGTAGTTTCAAGAAGAATAAAATTAAGAGTGAGTCTAAGCATTATGTGTGGGATGCACAAATCCTTTGGAAATATTGTTCTGACCAAGTAATTAGATGTTGTGCGCCTGATGACGAGATTCAGTCAATTTTAGCTTTTTGCCATGATCATGCATGCGGGGGTCATTTTGGGCCTAGGCGAACTGCTAGAAAAGTCTTGGATTCTGGGTTTTATTGGGAGTCTTTATTTACAGATGCATATTCTTTTTGTAAGAATTGTGGAAAATGCCAGAGGCTAGGAGTTATAACCCGTAGGAATGAAATGCCTCAAATGCCTGTTTTAGTTTATGAAATCTTTGATGTTTGGGGCATAGACTTTATGGGTCTTTTACCTTCCTCATGTGGTTATAATTGTATCTTATTGGTTGTGGATTATGTTTCTAAATGGGTGGAAGCTAAAGCCACCAAAACTGACGATTCTAAAGCTGTTGTAGGTTTCTTGAAGACTAACATCTTTAACAGGTACAAAGTCCCACGAGCCATAATCAGTGACCAAGGCACCCACTTTTGCAACCGGTCAATTGAAGCCCTCTTGAAGAAATATGGAGTGAATCACCGAGTTGCAACAGCTTACCATCCCCAAACACGAAGGTAAAAGCTGTATCTCTCCACAATCTGATTCTTCCTCTACTTATAGAGAGAATCCATGCAAGAAGGGGCTTCAAGGTGCAAGACACATGGTGGTCTTAATGGAGAAAGTGAAAGCTAGGTGTTCAAACAACACTACATGCACCATTGCATGAATGTGGTGTAATTCCACTATGTGTCTTTATGCAAGAGTGAATTTCAAACCTTTTCCACTAAATTATGAATCAAAGTCAGATTCTAAATACAACATTATTGATTTTAATTTCAATTCTAAGTTGAAATTAATTATAACAATCAATCTTGAAGCTTGCCCCACTAATTATGTATGATTAATCAAATTAATCATCTTAATGTTGTGCATTCTTTATATATGAATCTTAATTCATGTTTATAGTATTTAAAACCCTTTTAAATAATTTATCTCTCATTATCTAATTTAATTCATAATTAAATAATTGTGTCAAACACAATTTTACGATAATACCCTTTTTCCTGATTTTGAACGATTCAAAGAATCCTATCAATATGTTCTAAGCTTTAATCCGATATGAGCTAGTAGGGGGACCTAATGGACCTATAGATCATGGGCTCCAACGATTCGAGGCTAACCGACTAATCTCATTATCTAAGCTTAGCTAACATTCGTTAACTACCAGGACACTCCACTATAGCCCGATAGTTGCACTCCCCTCACTATAGATATATTTTCGTCCACTTGATTTAACCGTGTTCACTAAGTCGATCCTTCACAGGTTGTTCGTAGCTATAGCTAGGTCAAAAGCCCGTTTTACCCCTATAGTACTTCTAGTTCCTTAAGTCCCACTGATCCTCTAATGAACAATTGGTTTATGGTCCAACCAATAAACCGAGTCCCTCTCGGGCCAATGAGAGGGCGGGATCCCTTTGTTCAAGCCCCGGAGTCAGCACTTAAGGGAACAACCTCTCTACTATCCCTAATTCGGGTAGGAGATAATTCCTTCTCGCACGACTATGTCCCCAGCTATCTACCCGTTCCTATCCCTGAAATGGGAGGCTTATTGAGTCGGCGATACTGAGCCACTCTCACCTATGCAGATCTAAGGATAAACCCGAATAAATAGGAGTTCATAGTTAGCTCAGGATTAAGATCGAGTTACCTAGGTCATCACATGAAATAGTCAGTCTCTTCAGTAAACGGTGTTATAAAGCGAGAGCGACTTATTTCTCGGTCCTGGTCTTATGCAAACTCATTGCATAGGACGCCCCCACTCGCATGTCTCTACATGGACGATTTAGGATCACATCGTCTATACCATCTATAAGGTGGGCCGCGTCTCATAGTGTCCCCAGAATAAGGTACCCAGCCCTATCCCTATACTATAGACCCTTTAGGCTATTACTCGAGCTTGATCCACTTTTATGTATCTACATAAAGCTCAAGTGTTCATCCTATAGCGATGGATCTTAGTTTATTGGATTTGGGTTATTAAATGTGCAATTTACTTTATTCAGTAATAACTTTACTGAATTAATCTCGATAACGCCTTTATCAAATAAGTATATAATTTTGTTTAACATTCACTATCTACGAGTTTTAGGACACCAATCCCAATAATGACGTGCTCTGGGCATACCGCACGGCTTATAAAACCCTGATAGGGATGTCTCCCTACCGGTTGGTTTATGGTAAGGCATGTCATCTGCCAGTAGAGATCGAGCAAAAGGCATTTTTGGTTGTTAAGCAATGCAACTTGGACATGGAGAAGGTAGGAGAGACAAGGCTTCGTGAGCCACAAGAGTTAGAAGAAATGAGACTGGAAGCCTACGAGAACTCGAGAATCTACAAAGAAAAGACCAAGTTGTTTCATGACAACATGGTTGCTAGGAAGCAGTTTGAAGTTGGGCAAAAAGTTCTCCTTTACAACTCTCGCCTAAAGCTTCGGGCAGGTAAGTTTCGTTCTAAATGGATTGGCCCCTTTGTTATTACTCACATCTTTCCTCATGGTGCAGTTGAGATCAAAAGCATAGATACTGACAAGGGGTTTAAAATGAACTGGCATAGGCTGAAGATCTTCAACGTGACAGATCCCATTCCTCCTTCCATCCTGGCATTTTTGGATCGACCTATCTACGGGATCACGTGAAGAGAAAAGGGGAACAGTCGAGCAACCGACTATAAAAATTTGCGCTTCTGGGAGCTACCCTAGCAATAAACATTTACACGTTTTCTGTCTTTTAAATTCCTAGTTTAGCTTAGTTGGTTGTTTTATTTCCTTGTTTTTCCTTTTTGTAGGTAATAGGCCTAAAAGCGAAAAGACTACCTTTTTCAAGTTGGGACGTCAACCACCTTCTAACCAACGCGCACATATCCAGGGGAGTTTTCTGTTCCCTTCCTATAGTCCTTAGTTTTCAGGTTTTGATACATTGAGGACAATGCATCATTTAGGTTGGGGGTGGATGTTCTTGATATGCTTGCTTTTCTGTTGAGCCTTGATGCACCTGAGCGTCGGGCTAATTCTTGAGCGTGTTTGGATGATCTGAATGGTGAGATGAATAGGTTGCTTGTAGCATTGTTATGATGATTTAGGAGATGTCTATTTGAGCCATTTCATTTGTTTTTGGTGTTGTGAAGCATATAGTCAAAATTTGAGCCTTTTTAAAACTTTTCTTGGATATGTCTTGCACAAGTTGGGTGTCTTTCTTGCTTTTTTAAAATTTGAGGCTTTTTAAAACTTTTCCCAGGAGCGAGTTACTTAGCTCATATTCCTGTTGTCACACCGATAGGTGTAAAGTTTAGCGAGAAAGTCTAAATTGTTTGCAAAATAGTGTGTGAAGTCTCGCCTTAGAGAAAAAAAAATACGTCTGAAAGAAAAAGGTGGAAAAATTCGTTAGTCAGCGCAAGCTTAAAAGAAAAATCATATGCTTGTCTTTCTTATTTTTATTTTTGAAAAGGCATGCTTGCATTTGTTGGGTTTTATGCCCTAAAACTCGTAGATAGTGAATGTAACGGTTGACCGAATATTAATGAAATAATATTTTGAAAAAGCATGTTTCAATTAAGTGTTGTTAGTTATATTATGTTTTCCTTTGCCTAAAATAACCCTAGTCCAATAAACTCGACATCCTAGGCTGTAATATGAGTCTTGAACTATATGTAGAGACTGTTGGGTTTTATGCCCTAAAACTCGTAGATAGTAAATGTAACATTTGACCGAACATTAATAAAATGATGTATTGTTCATTTATATTGTTTGTATTGAGTAATCTTGTCTTATTAACCGTAATCCATAAACTAAACATCCTAGGCTGTTAGTATGAGGCTTGAACTAGTATGTAGGGACATACAGGGATCAATGTTCAAGATACAACCTAAAGGGTCTATAGTAGAGGGATAAGGTTGGGTACCTTATCCTTGTAACACTATGGATACAACCCACTTTGTATTATGATACAAACGCAATGATCCAACGTGTTCATGTAGTGGATGATGATTCGTCAGAGTGTTTAACAATTTAATATAAATCTGCCGTGGATTTTAATCAATCCAAGTATAAATTGACAAAATCAAGTAATACCTGGTGAGTCCAGGGTCGAATCCACAAGGAAGGGGTATTTGCACAGTTTTTAATAATATGTACTGACCTAAACTCAAAACGTGTGATATTGTATAAAAGAATAAATAATAGAGTTGATGAGATAACAAAAAAAAAAAAAAAAACTTACAGAAATCTGAACATGCGACAAGAGTTAAAGGAAAAGTACAAAGGGGAATGGTATCAAGGTTGTTGCGGTTGCAACCTCATGTGTTTATAAGAACCTTGTAGTGCATACTTTGATTAATTGATCCACTAATGCCTAAGTGAGAAAAAAAAATCATAAGTTTCCCTTCCGGTACTCCTTCTGCATTTGGCATAAAACTATCAATTGGTTATTTGGCTAGTTCATGCGTGGGGCATAGTTCTCTAATACTTACAAGGGATTGCATTAGTCTTAACGCAATCAAAGCTCATGCATGCACTATCTTTTAGCATTAGCATTTTCATGCTACCAAGACTACATGTCATGCGCTAACTTGTTCTACTTAGAGATGCCCACATGCGTTACCTATCAGGGATTTAGCATACTGCTACCACATCCGGATGGCCAAGCGGGAGTTAGTAATGAAAATAGTATCGCAACTACGTAGAAGGCAATTAATGTTTCATTTAAATCAAAACATGCGCTTACAAAATATACTTATCACCGCATGAGGTGCTTGCGCTAAGCCTCGAAGAAGAAATTAGCTCATGCGAGCAAAACAAGACATCATGAAATAGAACATTATAAACGTAGGTTTGTTCCTAATCACAGCTCTCTATGATTTCTCTTTCTCCTTCGTCTTCCTTCTCCTCTCTTGATCAAACGAATGTCGCCCTTCCTTTGAGTATGTGACTTCTATTTATAGGTGAGGGAAGCTAACTTCTCCAAGTAATTAGCAACTTGCTTTAGTCATCATCAGCCAACTTGCCATTTTTTAGCCCTTTTTTTAGCCCACTTGCGTTAGTTGTATCAGTTGTGTCAGCGTTTGTCTTTTCATCCATCTTGTTTGTCTCTTGATAATCTTGGGATGTGTGCCTGCGCTAAGAAGAAACGTTGGAAAACAACTGAAGTAGTTGCGTAAGCACCCTATATTTTTATAACTTCTCACCGCATACATGAATATAGCTCGCCGCATAAAATTATCACATTTTTCTTTCTTTTTGCGCTGAAGCAACGCATCTTTGTTTCTTTTTTCCTTGTTTTAGCTTAAGTTTAAAGGATAAATAACTTGCTTTTTGCAAGTTATCAGTGGACATGCGAGTGGGGGTATCTTATGCAATGAGTTTGTATAAGACCGGACCGCGAAATAGTTAACCACTAGCTGTAACACCTATAGCTAGCTAGGTTTCTATTTCACTAGGATAACCTAGGCAACTTGTTCTTAATCCTGAGTGAGTTATGGACTCCTGGTCACGAAGGATTGTCTTTTGATTTGTATAGGTGAGAGTGGCCTGCACGCCGACTCAATAAGCCTACCATTTTTGGTACAAGACCGAGTGAGGAGTTGGGAACATAATCACACAAGATGAAATTCACTCCTTCCCGACTCTAGGGTAAGTAGAGGTGTGTTCCCTTAAGTGGTGTCTCCGGGTCTTGAACAATGGGTCGTACCTCTCTATGGCACGAAAGGGACTTCTGTTTGTTGGTTGGACCTCAAACAAGTTGTTCATTAGAGGAGCACTGAGACTTAAGGATAAAGAGGTAACCAAGGGGTAAAAGGTAATTTGACCTAGCTGTGGTACGAACACACGTGAAGGACTGACTTGTTGTTATTGATTGATATCCGTGGACACATAAATATATCTGCAGTGAGAAGCGTGCAACTATGGTTCTATAGTAGAGCGAACCATAGTTAACGAACATTGATTAACTTGGTTAATGAGTTTAGCCAATTAATCTCATATCGTTGGAGGTTTTGATCTGTAGGTCCATTAGGTCCCATCGGTAGCTCATTTTGGGCGTTGAGGTAAATTTCTAAGGGAGAATTGTATATTTGAAGGGGTTCGAATATTAAGTTTAAAATATGAATTGGATTCATATTAAAACTATAGGTTATAATTAATGCGCATTAGATGCACATTAATACTATAGTTTATTTGAGAGAAATATAATTAAATATATGATATTTAATTATAATATTAATTAATTGTTGAATTAATTAATTATTTGTTTTAATTTAATTTAATTAAATTTGATTTAATTGAATTACATTAGAACTATAGGTTATGTGGAATATTTATATAAATATGTTTTATATAAATAATATTAAATTAAATGCTAATTTAATTACATAATTAATTAATAATTTTATTTATTAATTAATTTTATTTTTTATTTTATATCAGTTTTTGTTAACTGAACAAAGGCTGGGTCCTCGTCTAACCTAGGGAAAAACGTGAATGAGAGGGATTTTAGGAGGGAGTGGCTTTCATCCGTTGAATAACATCCTCCCTATCGATAAGCTCTCTCATGCTCACGTTAGGCAAGCTCTCCCATCCTCTCTCATTCTCTCGTGTATTCCATTGAAACTCACAGAGAAAACCTCTCCCATAATTCCCTTAGTGATCAATCGCACCCACAAGCAATCTCAACCAAGTTCCCAAGGAGAATACCGGTGCAATTCTATTGGTGGTGTTCGTGAATAATTCCAGCAAAGAAGGTCTTTGGAGATTGCTGTATTTTCTGCGATTTGGCAAGGAATTTGGCGAATTTTGATCAAGAACAACTTCGATAGTAAGTATCACGTTCCTTGATCAATAGGATCATTTAATCTAGATCAGATCTAGGTTTATATAAGAATTTTAGCATGTGTTGTAACCATTTACGGCATATTATTTTTTTTTTGCTGATGTGATTATATTGTCGTCGTATTGGTATTCCAATCGACATTTAGATCGAATTGGTCCTCTAATCGTTTCCATTGCGCTAGGGCTTTTATCCCTGATGCACAAATTGCTAACCGCAAGTGTACGGGTCAAGTCATAATATAGTGAAAATAATTTCGAATGTCGTCCTCTGGATTGGGTTTCTAGCCAATTTAATTACCGAAAATACTTTTGTCCAATTTTATTTAGCAAACAAACAAGATGAGAATGAATAGAAAAATAACACAAAGCTAAAGAAAATGCGACAATCTAATGATGACAACGACCTTAGGGAATTGATTTCACCAATTGAGATTATGGATTAATTCATGGATTATTAACATGCTATGACTCATAAATCAAGGAAACTACAATCATAAATATCTCTCCCGAGCATACATAATCCTCTCACATGCAATAAACCCGATATCCCTATCTAAATTCATTAAACATGCAAGGCATTAAGGTTAGTCTTTTTTTACCGATTTCTAGAATTAACTATTATCTCCCGATCTCTAGCGAAATCCTAGTTATGCATAAAGAGTTCTAAATCAAATCCTCTCTCCCGAGTTAGATTTTAACACAAACAACATTCAATTCATGGCCGGTAAATTGAAAGCATTAAACATACATTATGCATAAATGAAATCAATAGCAAAAATCCATAACATCAATCCATAAAGTGCCCAACGGCTACATCAATCCCTAAGATTCGAAACTTAGCTATCCATTAGCGTTACGATATAGCAAAAGTCTAAAATAGCCATTAAAACTACTAAAGTAAGGGAAAAGAGAAGTAAACGCTAAGTAGGCCGAGACCGCACATCCCCGTCACGATCTCCACGAACAAAGCCTTGAATCCCGCTTTTCTCCACTTGATTCAGCCTCCACAACAGCTCTCTAGTAGATTTTTTGGCCAAAAAGTCACCAAAAGAAGTCCCCAAATCTGACCTAATCACAAATTATTTATAGGCTGACAATTCGACACAATATCGCGACGCTATAGGGGCAGAGTCACGACGCTGTCGCCCTTCCGCAGATTCTGTTTTGAAATTCTTCACAGCGTCGAGGCACTGTGACCTTTTGCTGCCTGATCAAAAATGGAATGCCAGTGTCGAGACGCCCTATACCAAGGGTCTCGACGCTGGTCCTCGGCATGACCTCTTTGATGTGCTTCCAACTTCAATTATCTTTGTTTCTTTAGCCTCTTTTCATGTCCCGAATACACGATTAGCTCCAATACTTATTTTCTACAAATAAAGCATGAAAATGGATAATTTTGGCCAATTAAATATAAAAGACTTGCTAAATTAATTAGGAAAAACTAGCTAGCTATGCTCGCTATCAAACACCCCCAAACTCACCCCCAAACTTAAGCTTTTGCTAGTCCTCAAGCAAACTAAAATCAAGCATATAGTTGAAGAATGGATGCAACAAACATGACTCAATCCTCAAGTCTCAAAAGTCAATAATCAAGCAATCAAGAGACATGTACATAAGGCCAAATGAGGGAGACAAATCAAAAGTTTTCCAAAATTAACTTGCACAAGCGAGATCTAACTTAATGAGATTAGACTTTACTAGCCCGGGATTGGAGTACTAAACTCTCAACTCATCTTCCCTCTACACTGGCACTAAGGATTCACTAACGAGTCAATGGAACAAATTAGCTTGTTTTCATCCATACTTAGGTGCTTAACATTAAAAATTAAATCAAGCATTCTTATGTGGCACTAGCTTTCACACACCTATTGCAGGGACCCATAACTCGAGTTTTACCCTTTGGTTGGCCTAACTGATCACAACAGGGGTAGCTCTTTTTGCCTAAACTTTATTAAACATTGCATTGCATGCATAAGTCATGACTTTTTATTTTTTTTCCTTTCAATTTGTAACAACAAGAATGATCTTTCTTTATGAGCATGATAAGCATATATTTTTTTCTTTCCTCATAGACAAGATTAAACATGCTAATTTGCAAAAAAAAATTAACTTTTTAGCTCTTCCCTACACCTATTGAGGTGACAACAAGCATATGAACCGAATAATTCGCTCCTAAGCATTTAAAAAGTCTCCCTTTTTGGGCACTCTTTCTTACAACTCATCGAAAGCTTGAAAATTGACAAGAAAGCCTATCTTAGAAGATCATAGTCATGCAAAAATAACATCCAGAAAACAACCATATGCTCAATTCAAAGAAAGCTCAAAACTATAGCCCGAACTCAGATGCTCAAGGGCTCCACAAACATGAAATTCCACCCCCAAACTTAAAACATGCATTGTCCTCAATGTATAAAGAAAATAAGGCACAATCAAGCATGAGAACAAATAAAGAATGGAAGGAGTGAACAATACTGCCCTGGAATGACGATGACTTTCTAATGGAAGCTTGCAAGCAAGGAAGAAACTGGGATCACAAGACCTACGAAACAAAAACAAAAAACAAATCAAACTAAAAAATAAAAACACAAATTAACTTACTTGGGTTGCCTCCCATAAACGATTGTTTAACGTCATTAGCTCGACGTGTTGACCGAATAGGCATCAAGGTGGTCTAATGTCAGGTGTTCCATCAACAGTGCTCTTCCTAGCACCTTTCCTGTAACCTACCAACATGGTCTCTGATGTGTTCTGAGGGTCCTCAAAAACTTTTAGGATCTCCTTCTCCTGTTGGACTCTAATGATCAGCTTCCTGAGCTCAATATCGATTATAACCCTCCCTGTAGCAAGGAATGGTCTCCCTAATATGATAGGCATGGCAGGATTCTCTTTAATATCTAAAACAAAGAAATCAATAGGAAGGAAAAATCTACCTACTTTGATCAACACATTCACAACAATCCCATATGGACTAACCACAGACTGGTCAACCAACTGGAGCCTAACAAAAGTAGATTTTATTTCTCCTATATTCAATTTATTGCATAAAGACAGGGGAATAATATTTATGCTAGCACCTAGATCACACAATGCTCTACAGGAGTAAGTACCAAAATTACAAGGGATAGAAAAACTCCCTGGATCAGCCAGTTTGTCAGGTACTTTATGTTGAAGGCGGGCACTGCAAGTTGATGCAAGGTACATGGTCTCCATCTGCTTTTCCTTATTCTTTTTGTTGAGCCATTCCTTCATGAACTTCTTGTAATGAGGCATCTGCTCCCGGGCATCTGAAAAAGGAATATTAACAGTGAATCCCATAAAAGCATCTAGAAATTTTTCAAATTTAGCCTTATAATTCTTCTTTTTCTTGTTATTTGACTTAGGAACCAAAACAGTAGGAGAAGGGATAGAGGGCTCAGGATTAAGCTTATCAGCTTCGCTTGAGGTGGTGCCCTCTTCAGCTTCTTCATAAGTTCCTTTGATTTAGTAGTCTCCTACTCCTCAGCTACTTGAGTCTCCTCCTCATGATGCACAGTGACGACCTTGCAGTACTCCAATTGAGATTTTTCCTGGTCAGCTGGGGCCTTACCTTTGTTCATAGTGCTGACAACATTTTCTAGTTGTCCCAACTGAGTCTCGATGTTCTTGATGGCTGCAGAATGACCATTGACAGTGGTGTTTATGGCAATCACGACCTCCTCGAGCTTCTTTGTCCTGGTACTTGATTTTGCAATAAAATCTCCAACAAGATCCTCTAAAGATTTTTTACTTTCTTGACTTTGAGGGGAAAATCCAGGAGGATTTAACACATTTTTATTATTAGCATAGGAAAAGTTCTCATGATTTCTATTATTAGGGTGATAATGTGTAGGTGTAGAATTATTATTACATCCCCTAGAATTAAAATTAGAAACATACTGAACCTGCTCAAGATTCTCCTCCTGAGTCTGAGATGCAAGGGCAGCTGCAGACTCGATCATTTGAGCACTCCCTGTACCTGAAAATTTCAGAAAAGCATTAGCAAGGGTAGACATCTCGGCCTGAAGTGCACTTACGTTGTCAATTTCGAAAACTCCAGCAACAATCTTTTTCGGTCCCGATCGCTCAGATGGCCACTGATAGCTATTGGTGGCCATTTCCTCTAGCAAAGTCCTAGCATTCTCAACGGTTTTGGACAATAGAGTCCCACCTGCAGTTGCATCAACAATAGTTTTTGTACTAGGAGTTAAGCCATTATAAAATAATTGAACCTGAAGCCAGTCGGGATAGCCATGCTGAGGGCACTTCCTCAAAAACTCTTTAAATCGCTCCCACGCCTCGAAGAGTTGCTCATCAAATTATTGTTGGAATGTCCCAATTTTGGTCCTCAGCTTGACCGTCTTAGCAGGGGGAAAGAATTTCTTCAAGAATGCCTGGACCAAAGCATCCCAAGTGGTAATGCTCCCAGGTGAAATCGATTGTAACCAGTCCCTCGCTCTGTCCTGGAAAGAAAAAGGAAATAAACGTAAGCGAATGGCATCTTCAGAAACTTCATTTAACTTTACCGTCCCACAGATGTCTAGGAAGGATTTCAGGTGAGAGTTTGGATCCTCCGTGGGTGATCCTCTGTAAGCACAGTCTCGAGCCATCTGAATGAGACCTGTTTTTCAGCTCAAAATTATTAGCATTGATCAATCCCCGACTGTTGCTCCTGAAAGACCGGCTGAAAATAGTCCCTAATGGGCTTAGGCTCCTCGGGGTTAGGATTGGCCATTTGATATGATTTTCTTGGTTTTCCCTTCGAAGTTTATTAAAAGTTCTCTCTATCTCCGGGTCAAAGGGAACTAAGGCCAACTCCATAACCTTTCGCATGCACAAACAAAACTAACCTAAAAAGGAAAATAAAAGAAAATGAAAGAAATTAAATAAGGAAAGAAACTAGAAAATGAAAGAACTAAATCTAAATAAGGAAAATATATTCTACAAAAGGAAAAGAAAAACAATTAAGGAATGCAAGAAACAAATATGGAAAAAGCAATTAAGGAAACTAACAAAAAAGGAAAAATTAATCTAAAAAGGAAAGATCTAGAAAGGAAAAATTTATCTAAGGAAAAATTAAACAAATAAGGAAAAACTAAATATGGCAAGAAAGCAAATATGGAAAAAAAAAATACAATCTACCTCAAAATAAAAAAAAATAAAAATAAAAATACACCCTAAATTAAGATCGAACAATTTTTCTACGATATTAAATTAACTAAATATACCAATCCCCGACAACGACACCAAAAACTTGATGCACAGATTGCTAACCGCAAGTGTACGGGTCAAGTTATAATATAGTGAAAATAATTTCGAATGTCGTCCTCTGGATTGGGTTTCTAGCCAATTTAATTACCGAAAATACTTTTGTCCAATTTTATTTAGGAAACAAACAAGATGAGAATGAATAGAAAAATAACGCAAAGCTAAAGAAAATGCGACAATCTAATGATGACAACGATCTTAGGGAATTGATTTCACCAATTGAGATTATGGATTAATTCATGGATTATTAACATGCTATGACTCATAAATCAAGGAAACTACAATCATAAATATCTCTCCCGAGCATACATAATCCTCTCACATGCAATAAACCCGATATCCCTATCTAAATTCATTAAACATGCAAGGCATTAAGGTTAGTCATTTTTTACCGATTTCTAGAATTAACTATTATCTCCCGATCTCTAGCGAAATCCTAGTTATGCATAAAGAGTTCTAAGTCAAATCCTCTCTCATAGCCAGTAAATTGAAAGCATTAAACATACATTATGCATAAATGAAATAAATAGCAAAAATCCAAAACATCAATCCATAAAGTGTCCAACGGCTACATCAATCCCTAAGATTCGAAACTTAGCTATCCATACAAAGCGTTACGATATAGCAAAAGTCTAAAATAGCCATTAAAACTACTAAAGTATGGGAAAAGAGAAGTAAACGCTAAATAGGTCGAGACCGTACATCCCCGTCACGATCTCCACGAACAAAGCCTTGAATCCCGCTTTTCTCCACTTGTTTCAGCCTCCACAGCAGCTCTCTAGTCGAGTTTTTGGCAAAAAAGTCACCAAAAGAAGTCCCCAAATCTTACCTAATCGCAAATTATTTATAGGCTGAAAATTCGACACAGTGTCGTGACGCTGTCACCCTTCCGCAGATTCTGTTTTGAAATTCTTCATAGCGTCGAGATGCTATGGTCACAGCGTCTCGACGCTGTGACCTTTTGCCGCCTGATAAAAAATGGAATGCCAGCGTCGATACGCCCTATACCAAGGGTCTCGACACTGGTCCTTAGCAAGGCCTCTTTGATGTGATTCCAACTTCAATTCTCTTTGTTTCTTTAGCCTCTTTTCATGTCCCGAACACACGATTAGCTCCAATACTTATTTCCTACAAATAAAGCATGAAAATGCATAATTTTGGCCAATTAAATATCAAAGACTAGCTAAATTAATTAGGAAAAACTAGCTAGCTATGCTCGCTATCAATCCCTACAGAGACATATGGGGATCACTGTTCAAGAGACAACCTAAAAGGTCTATAGTATAGGGATAAGACTGGGTGCCTTATCCTGGTGACACTATGGATACGACCCGCTTTGTATTTGATACAAACGCTATGATCCAACGCGTTCGTGTAGGAGACATGCAAGTGGGGGTATCCTATGCAATGAGTTTGCATAAGATCGGACTGCGAAATAGTAACCACCGGTTATAACACCGTTAACTAGTTAGGTTTCTATTTCACTAGGACGACCTAGACAACTTAGTCTTAATCCTGAGTTGATTATGGACTCCTGCTCATGAGGGATTTTCCTTTAATTTGTATGGGTGAGAGTGGCCAATACGCCGACTCAATAAGCCTACCATTTTAGGGACAAGACCGAGTGGGGAGCTGGGAACATAATCATACAAGATGGAATTCACTTCTTCCCGACTTTAGGGAAGCAGATGAGTGTTCCCTTAAGTGGTGACTCCGTGTTGGGTTTAATGTCCTATAAACACGTAGTTTGTAAATCATTAAACATATTCTATTTTCAATAAAGACGTTATTGAGGTTATTCAGTAAAAGATGTTATTGAATATATACATTGCGAATGATTAACCTAAATCCAATAAACTAAGATCCTTGACTATAAAATGAATACTCGAACTATATGTAGGGACATATCGTAGGATCAAGTTCAAGTTTATAGTCAAAATAGTCTATAGTATAAGGATACGGTTGGGTGCCTTATCCTGGTGACACTATGGACGCGGCCCACTTTGTATTAAGTACAAACGATGAGATCATAAGTCGTTCATGTGGAGACATGCGAGTGGGGGCGTCCTATGCAATGAGTTTGCATAAGACAGGACCACGAAATAAGTCACTTTCTCTTTATAACGCCGTTTAACGTAGAAACTGACTATTTCTCATAGATGACCTAGGTAACTCGTTCTTAATCCTGAGCGAGCTATGAACTCCTGTTTATACGAGATTATCCTTTGATCTGCATGGGTGAGAGTGGCCAGCATCGCCGACTCAACAAGCCTACCATTTTGGGGATAAGATCGAATAGATAGCTGGGTACATAGTTTCGCAAGACGGAATTCACTCCTACCCTTTTCAGGGATAGCAGAGAGGTTGTTCTCTTAAGTACTAACTCCAGGACTTGAACAAGGGGCCCCACCCTCTCGTTGGATCGAGAGGGACTTAGGTTTGATGGTTGGACCACAAACCGATTGTTCATTAGAGGATTAGTGGAACTTAAGGAACAAGAAGTACTATAGGGGTAAAACGGTTATTTGACCTAGCTATAGCTACGAACAACCTGTGAATGAACGACTTACTGAACATGGTTAAATCAAGTGGACGGAAATATATCTATAGTGAGGGGAGTGCAACTATCGGGCTATAGTGGAGTGTCCCGGTAGTTAACGAATGTTGGCTAGCTTGGATAATGAGATTAGTCGGTTAGTCTCGAATCGTTGGAGCCCATGATCTATAGGTCCATTAGGTCCCCCTACTAGCTCATATCGGAATATAGCCTAGAACAAATTGATAGGATTCTTTGAATTGTTCAAAGTCGGGAAAAAGGGTATTATCGTAAAATTGTGTTTGACACAATAATTTAATTATGAATTAAATTAGAAAATGAGAGATAAAGTATTTAAAAGGGTTTTAAATACTATATACATGAATTAAGATTCATATATAGAAGATGCACAATATTAAGGTGATTAACTTTCTTAATCATTTATAATCAATTGGGCAAGGTTCAAATATGATCTTATATATTAATGTCACATTTAGAATTGATATTAATATCATAAATGAATATTTGAAATCTGATTTTGAATCATGGTAAGTGGAAAATGTTGTAATTCCACTCTTGCATGAAGATTCAAAGTGGAATTACACCACAAACATGCATACTTGCATGTAATGTTGCTTGAACACCTAGCTTCCACTTTCACCCTTAAGACCACCATGTGTCTTGCATCTTGAGGCTTCTTCTTGCATGGATTCTCTCTACAAGTAGAAGAAGAATCAGATTGGAGAAATGAGAGCATTTACCTTAATGTTATGCTACTGAATTTCTTCCTCAATCACTCTCTCATCTCACATCTCCATAGAGCTTGAACCTTCAAGCATTCCCTTCCCATTCCCTATCACTATAGACTCCCACAAGTCGTTCTCGGCCCGGAGAATAGTAGGGAAGACTCTAAAGGTTGTCCAAGAGAAGTTGGAGAAGGAAAACACCACAAGGAGTACCTCATTTGTGAGCTACAAAGGTTGGTTTTCTATAAACTCTCTTTTCTGTCTTTTATAATACATGCATGCTTTAGGAGAAAAATTGAATGTCTTAAGTGCTTTCGATCTTCAATTGCTTCCGCATGTGTAATATGTACACCTTCACTCCGAGTCTTGAACAAATGGCCCCACCCTCTCGATGACATGAAAGGGTTTTCTTTTTGATGGTTGGACCACAAACAGGTTGTTCATTAGAGGAGAACTGGTACTTAAGGAAATAGAAGTAATATAGGGGTAAAACGGTAATTTGACCCAACTGGTGTTACGGACACTCATGGAGGACTAACTAGTCATTATTGGTCTATATTCGTGGACACATAAAATATGTCTGTAGTGAGAAGAGTGCAACTGTGAGTCTAAAGTGGAATGTACACACAGTTAACGAATATTGATTGATTTGGTTAATGAGTTTGACTAATTAATCTCACATCGTTGGAGCTTCTGATCTGCAGGTCCATTAGGTCCCATTGGTAGCTCATAAAGTAATTCGAGGCAACTAAGTAATAAATGTAAATTGAAAGTGTTCAATTTACTAAGGGAAACAATATAATATATATATATTGATATATTATTATGAGAGAAATAAATATTTGAAGAAATTTCAAATATTAATATGCATTTGATTCATATTAAATTTATAGGAATTTGAAAGAGTTCAAATATGAATTAAATTAATTTAAGGCCTAAAATTAAATTGGGAAAATTAATTAATTCAAGGTCGCAAATTAAATTTGTGATATTTAATTGGTGATTAATTATTTGGAAAAATTAATTAATTGAAAATTAATCAATTATGGAAATGATTAATCACTTATGGAAGTAATTAATCATTTATGGAAATGATCTAATCACTTATGGAAGTAATTAGTCATTTATGAAAAAGATTAATCAATTATGGAATTGATTGATCATGAATTGATTAAATATGGAGTAGATTAAATCAGTTATGGAAATATTTGATTTTATGTGAATATTTTATTCATGGCCTTTCTCCTATAAATAGAACACCAGACCTAATAGTTTAGGTGCCATCTTGCTCTTAGAATCACAAGACAAGACTCTTGCATTCTCTCTAGCCTCCCTCTTAGAGAAAGACTCCCACCAGTCAATTGCCTCCTAGACTTAGAGATATACCGATGTAACCTTTGTGGTTATTGTGTTCTTCAAGAAGAGTAACTCCAGCGAAGATCTAAAAGGGCTGCTGCATTTTCAACGTTAGAACGTCATTGGCGAGAATCAGTCAAGTCTACAACAAATGTTTGGAACCGTTACTCTTTCCTATGGAAAAGTATGAAAAATAAAGTAGCTTTATTTTTCTATATTTTCAACATGTTTATAACGATTTTACAGCAACTTTAAAGTTTGACTAAAGTAGCATTTTTCCTTTTTGTATTGGTATTTTAATGTTAATTAATATACGGCGTGAGGTCCTCTCGACAATATTAATCAATATTAAAATTTGCGATAGGCTCTAATAGGTGGGATTTATGCATAATGTATGTATGGTTTGCATTGGATTGTTTAGGTTAAATTTATGACCATAGATTTTATTTTTTATGTGATTTGATCATGTAAGGGCCCGGTGTTTCAGGTATTTTATGTAAAATCGAGTCCTATGTAAGTCTGGGTCTAGATTAGGTTTTTATGAGATGAAAATCGAAGAAATCACAACTAAAATTGGAGAGAAAGACAAAGAACGACTGTTGTTTTTTGCCCAGAAACTACTTTAGACGCAACAGCGTCTCGACGCTGTTCCAATTCGCAGACGTTGAGATCAGAACAAGCTGCTGCCACGATTTCGGCGCGTGTTAGGGTTTCGCAAAGACGCAGTTCAAGGTGATTTTGGCGGTTCGATTCACACGGTCTGGTTGGGCTGGGACCAATTTGGTTCGATTTAGCTGGAATTTAACTCTGTTCGTGATTTTTAAGGCCGGTTCGAAGCTATTCAGGTCGGTTCATGCTATCTAGACCGAATGTTGAAGCTGCAAAAGGATTTTAGGATAGAATTTAGCTAAAATTATTGTAATTTAATGGTTTATTTTATCCTAGGGGCCAAAATTAACCGGTTCAATTGCTATTTATATGCTTTGTGGATGTCATATAGAATATTTAATCCCACCTTAGGTTATAAACATGCTCTGATAGCAAGCATAGCTAGCTACTTTTACTTATTTAATTTAGCTAGTCTTTTATGATTTTTGGGCCATTTTATTGTGCTTTATTGTTTATTTTGTAGGAAAGCGATGATTAGAGCTAAAACGTGGAATTGGAGTTAATCGGGTGTTCGGGACGTGAAAATATGCCAAAGAACCGGAAAGTTCAAGCAACAAGGAGCCAAGAGAGGGCATTCTGCCCATCAGCGTCGAGACGTCGCTCTTGGAGGGTCTCGACGCTGGTTTTCCTTAATTAGAAGAGGCGGCAGCGTCACAGCGTCGAGACGCTGTGACAATAGCGTCTCGACGCTACCGTTATTTCCATTCCAGACGCGCGTGTTTTAGAGGCAGCGTCGAGACGCTGTCTGGATAGCGTCTCGACGCTACGACGAAAAATTAGAATAAAAAAATTCCTTTCGGCTAGGTTTTTGGGGGATTCAATTTTGGGACCTTTGGGAGCCATAAAACAGAGGAGAAAACAGAGGATTGAGGCTGAACAAGAGGGAGAAAAGCGGAAATCAACCCATCGTTCGTGGGGATCGTGACGGGGACGTTCGGTCTCGGCCTACATTGAGTTTTCTTTTCCCTTTCCTTTTCTCTAGTTAGATTTATGGCTTTATTATGTTTAGTTGAGCTTGTAATTACATTCATGAGTAGCTAAACTCATAGCTTAGGGATTGATGTAGTTGATTTTGTTTATGGATTGATTTATGGTTTAAGTTGTGCAATGTTTATTATGTTTGTAATCTTGATTTAATGCTTTCAATTAATTGGCCATTAATTGATTGATTTGAGTTTTGAATCTAGCTCGGGAGAGGGGATTTAATATAGACTTACTCAAGATTGCATGACTAACGTTTACTTTCTAATTCATGACGGTTTTAGATTAACTTTAGAATTGGTCAAAAGATCTCATTGCCTGGCTTATTAATAGACTTAGATAGGGATATCGAGTTGGTTAATTTGCATGAGAATCAATTATACTCGGGAGAGGTAGTTGTGATTAAAGGGTCTTTGGCTCATAATTTCATTGTGCATAATAACTTACTCCTTAAAATCAATCCTAGACTAAATCGGCGAAATCAATTCCCTAAGTATTTTTCCCAATTGAATTTCCACTTTTTACTTGCTTTGATTTAGTTTTCATATCATTCACTCACTACTTTTTGATCCCTAAATAAAATTGAGCAAGATAATTCACAATACTTGATTTGCTTAAAAATCCAATCCAGAGGACGACACTCGTTTATACGAACACTTTATTATTACTTGAGCCGTGCGCTTGCGGTTAGCAATTTGCCTATCATGCTCATGCATTTATTTATATATTATAAATTGTTATAATGTATGTTTTAAATGCATGGATATTTTCATCAGTTTTTTAATATAAGTGTAGATTAAATATATGAAAATAATAAAGCATGAAGCATGTCACTACTGAAGGGAATAAAAGTCCCCACGCAGCGGAAGCGCATCGATTGGACCTTACGCTGTATATTAATTAACATTAAAATACCGTTACGAAAACTCAAACAAACTTTAAACACTCTTTAAAGTTGCTGGAAAATCAGTTTAAACATGCTTAAAAATAAATCTAAATTTATTTTCATGCTTTTCTAAAGAAAAGGGGAAGAACCGTTACAAACCTCCGTTGTAGACTTGACCGTTCATCGCCAACGATGCTCCAACGAACAAAACGCAGCAGCCTCCTTTGTCTTGTGATTGCTGGAAAATTCTTCTTGCATGACACAATAACCACAGAGGTTACACCGATATGACTCTAGGTCTAGGAGGCAAAAGACTTGTGGGAGTCTTTCTCTAAGAGGGAGGCTAGAGAGAATTCCAGGTCTTGTCTTGAGAGTCTAAGAGCAAGAGCAAAGTGTCAAGTCTCTTGGACCAATTAGGTCTAGCGTTCTATTTATAGAAGAGAGGCCATGAATAAAATATTCAATTAAATCAATCTTTTCCAAAATTGATTCAATCTTATTCCTTAATTAATCAATCATTATCAATCAATTACATAATTGATTAATCTTTTCCACAAATGACTAATTACTTCCATAAGTGATTATATCATTTCCATAAATGATTAATCACTTCCTTAAGTGATTAATTATTTCCATAATTGATTAATTCCCGGTTAATGAATTCTTTAATTAATTAACCACCAATTAAATATCACATATTTAATTTCCGACCTAGAATTAATTAATTTGCCCAAACACATTTTAGGCCTTAAATTAATTAATTCATTATTTGAACTCTTTCAAACTTCCATAAATTTATATTTGAATTTCTTCAAATATTAATTTCTCTCATAATAATATATCAATATATATTATATTTGTTTCCCTTAGTAAATTGAACACCTTCAATTTACATTTATTACTTAGTTGCCTCAGATTACTTTATGAGCTACCAGTGGGACCTAATGGACCTGCAGATCAGAAGCTCCAACGATGTGAGATTAATTGGTCAAACTCATTAACCACATTAATCAATATTCGTTAACTGTGTGTTCATTCCACTATAGACTCACAGTTGCACTCTTCTCACTGCAGACATATTTTCTGTGTCCACGGATATAGACCAATATCGACTAGTTAGTCCTTCACGAGTGTCCGTAACACCAGCTGGGTCAAATTACCGTTTTACCCCTGGGTTACCTCTATTTCCTTAAGTACCAATTCTCCTCTAATGAACAACCTGTTTGTGGTCCAACCATCAAACAGAAAACCCTCTCGTGCCATTGAGAGGGTAGGGCCCTTTGTTCAAGACTCGGAGTAACCACTTAAGGGAACACTCATCTGCTTCCCTAAAGTCGGGAAGGAGTGAATTCCATCTTGTACGATTATGTTCCCAGCTCCCCATTCGGTCTTGTCCCCAAAGTGGTAGGCTTATTGAGTTGGCGTATTGGCCACTCTCACCCATACAAATCGAAGGACAATCTCTCATGAGCAGGAGTCCATAATCAACTCAGGATTAAGACTAAGTTGTCTAGGTCGTCCTAGTGAAATAGAAAACCAACTAGTTAACGGTGTTATAACCAGTGGTTACTATTTCGCGGTCCGGTCTTATGCAAACTCATTGCATAGGATACCCCCACTCGCATGTCTCCTACACGAACGCGTTGGATCGCAGCGTTTGTATCAAATACAAAGTGGGCCGTATCCATAGTGTCACCAGGATAAGGCACCCAGTCTTATCCCTATACTATAGACCCTTTAGGCTGTTTCTTGAACAATGATCCCATATGTCGCTACATATAGTTCAAGACTCATATTACAGCCTTGGATGTCTAGTTTATTGGATTAGGGTTATTATTAGGCAAAGACAAATATAAAATAACTAATAACAATTAATGAAAAAATATATCAATATTATTTCATTAATATCCGGTCAACGGTTACATTCACTATCTACGAGTTTTAGGGCATAAAACCCAACAACTACTTAGATTAAATATAAATAGTTATGTTTAATGTGATGAATGCAGCATGCTTGAATGATTTTCTTGATTGGCTTATAAATGGTATATTAAAAGGAAAACCAATATTGCATGAAGCATGAAACATCCATAGTAATTAGTATATTTGTTATATTATTTCTCATGCGATGCAATACGTATGGTTTAATTGTTTAATTTGAATGAGATTATTGAATGTATTAAACCCTAGGTTCTTGATTATAGGGTTAATCATTAAAATTTGAAATAGTTTTTTAAAATTAATGATTAAAAACCGTCAATCTATAATCAAGAATTGCATGCAAACATAAGATCATAGGATAAATTGAATTAATTTTAAATTGCTTAAAATTAATTAGACCAAGATCATTTTCTAATAAGATTAGATAATTTCCAACTTAGAATTAAAAATAGTTTTAATTGACTAAGTAGGAAAAACATTACTATTTCATATAAGGGAACTCCACCGGTTAAGTTCTGTCTAAGGTTGGGGGTACTTAAGTTGACAGTTTACGGAACACCTCTTACCTGGTAACTGACCCGGAATACTGGAGTTGAATTAATCATAGTTAAATGTTAGCATGCAGTGTCACTAGGTTTGTTAAAAGAGTTTAATACACCTAGATTTTTAGAGTAAATGAAAGGGAACTCTCTCGGTGAAGTTCTGTCTAAGGCTTGGGGTACTTAAGTTGACGGTTTACGGAACACCTCCTACCTGGGAACTAACCCGATCCTTGAGTTGAATTAACCATGGTCATGTTAACATGCAATATTGTTGGCTTTATCAAAGGAGTTTGATTCACCTAGAACGTTTCGGTAAAATCCTCACCATAAAAGTTATAATAGGATTAGACTTAGATATATTGACTTAGCCAAATGTATCTAAGTTAAATAACCCTAAATAAACTGTAGGACATTTTCAGTGGGAAGAAAATTATAAAACGAGATTTAAATCAAGTTTTGCTCCTATGTCCCTATATTCACAACGTGAGGTTCATGCTCGGCTTCGTGTCGCCTTAGGTGCGGCCTCCCTTCGGAAAGTGTTTGCATGGGTCAATAACAAGGTGAATGGGAAAAATGTCTATAGTAAGTGGGAGCGAGACACGTGTCAACGTATCCCTCGGTCTCCGCCCTTAGTTCGCACTGTGAGAGTCCTATGGTCCGCCTGCGTGTTGCCCTAATGCAACCATCCCTTCGGAGGGCTTGATCATAGGATTCGGAACACCGTGAACTCCTGAATAGGATAAGGACTATTAGGCTAATTACCAACAGTTGTCTTACCCTTCGGTAGCCTGTTGGTGCGTGCCTCTGAGATCTAAAAGTGGGAGGGTTACACTTACGAGGATGAGTTAAATGTGTTAACAAATCCTTGACCGAACAACGGTTGCTAATGTCTATAAGAGTATGAGTTATTCTAGAATTAGAATTGGTTGAGAAATGTCTCATTTTAGAGGAGTAGATGATCACCCTTCGGTGGCTGATATTCTAAACCTCTGAAACATCGTTACAAAACTAAATCAATAGTTTTAGGGTTCTATGATTGCTTGTTTTGCTGAATTGATTGGATTGTGTGCAATTGTTTGCTTGTATGATGGGATAAGACAAAGATAACTAATACGGTAATTATTTGTTTAATTTCAGCAATGTCTTCCTCAATAGTCTCTCTGCTTAAAAACGAGAAATTAGCCTGCTCGTAATGCATCCCAAGCAATTAAGGATGCTTATGACCGCTGGAAAAAGGCCAATGATAAGACCCGCATCTATATGTTAACCAGCTTATCTGAAGTTTTGGCTAAAAGACATGAAGGCATGGTTACAACTGAAGGATTGGAATTCCATAATTCTGTAAAGCAGAAGCGTGATTGGGACCGATTCGTAATTAATTTTGTTTAATATAAAATACCAATACATTGGCAATAATCTTAGAACTATTCTAAATTTATATTAAGGCCAAGCATACAAAAATATTATATCTAAATCTAATTTATATAATAACAAATTACTTACTATCGTTGACGACTCAGATTAAATTCACCAACTGCTTGTGAAATAATCATGAACTACTGCGAACACCACCACTATGGCTACACCGGTATGACTCTGAGACTTCTAGAGGCAGGAGACTGGTGGGATTCTAGAGGGAGCCTTCAGGGGAATTCTCTGAGAGTAGGAGAATGAATGGGATGCCTTTCACCCCATCCCAGGGGTCCTATTTATAGGAAAAGGCCAAGACCTTTTCCTAATAGGAAAATGTCATGAATAAGATCAAATCTATTATCTTATTCATATCTAATTTTAATAAATAAGTAATTAATTCCATAATTAATTAATTACCCAATTAAATATCACATATTTAATCTTATGGATTTTATTAAATTATTTATATTAATATGAATCCAATTCATATTAATTATTTGAACTCTTTCAAATATTTTCTCTCAAGAATTAATTTTGAAATTAATTCAAAATTATATTATAAAGTTTCATAAACTGTATATTATAATGTATCGATATACATTATATGATTTCCCTAAATAAATTGAACACTTTCAATTTACAATTTATACTTAATTGCCTCAAGTCTCTTTACGAGCTACCAGTGGGACCTAATGGACCTACAGATCAGAAGCTCCAACGATATGAGACTAATTGGCTAAACTCATTAACCAAGTTAGCCAACATTCGTTAACTGTGGGTCACTCTACTAAAGACCCAAAGCTGCACTCTTCTCACTGTAGAATATTTATGTGTCCACGGATATCGACCAATGCAGTAAGTCAATCCTTCACGTGTGTTCGTAACACCAGCTGGGTCAAATTACCGTTTTACCCCTGGGTTACCTCTGGTTCCTTAAGTACCACTATCCCACTAATGAACAAGTTGTTTAGGGTCCAACCACTAAACAGGAGTTCCTCTCGGGCCACTTTGTTCAAGCACCAGAATCAGCCCTTAAGGGAACACACATCTACTTACCCCAATAGGGGAAGAAGTGAATTCCATATTGTACATTATGTTCCCAGCCCCCATTCGGTCTTGCCCCTGAAATGGTAGGATTATTGAGTTGGCGAACTGGCCACTCTCACCCATACAAATCTAAGGACAATCCCTCCTGAAAAGGAGTTCATAACCGACTCAGGATTGAGATTGAGTTACCTAGGTCATCCTATTGAAATAGAAACCTAAACTAGTTAACGGCGTTACATCTAGTGGTTACTATTTCGCGTTCTGGTCTTATGCAAACTCATTGCATAGGTGTTGGGTTTCCAGAGTGAGTAAAAATAAGATAAAAAAAGACTCTAGAACTCTGTGCAAGTATACACAGTCCGCAGCAAGTAATAAGTATTTATTGAATCCAAGGTTTGAATTAGCTTGCACTTTATCTATTTTGTTTATCTTTTTAATGGTTTCAAAGGTGGTTAAAATGATTGGTTTTTATAGAATGCTGAAGCAAAAGAAATGACAGAACAGAAAATAAACAAATAGGCAGACAGATTAGAAACAGGCGCTGGTCAGGATTAGTAATTGTTTTAAAAGATGCTCTAGCAATATTATTGATCATGCAAAACTCTCGCAGTATTATTAGCGGATTCCTCCCGGAACTCCGGATTGTTTAGAATGTGTTTCAACTCCAATGAAGCTCTACCGAACAAGCACTAGGCAACTGGCTATCCCTAGCTCAGTCACTGGCGTTCACCAATACACAATGATCTAGTGTGATTAACCGCCACACACTCCCTAAATCATCCTTGAAACTAGAGAGAGGTATTCATACCGGCTGGCCAGGCGGGCATAAAATAGAAATGAACACAACAATTAATCAAGATGAATCAAATCAATATTTATTACTACAAATTAAGCACGACAATTACATGCTCCCAAACCAACGCCTGAAGCTACTTAGATCATAAAATGCATGGAAACACACGTTACAATCTGTGTAAGCATATCCATATTCACAAAATAATACAAGAAAATGTTAATTCCCTTGATCAGCTTGCAAATGATGGTTTCCTTGATGGTCTCCAATCTCTCTCCTCTATTTGGCTCCCAAAAGTGGAAATGAGTATGATCTCTTCCCCAAAAGTTGAATGAATTTGACTTGGGCGGCTATCTCCTTTTATAGAGTGATAGGAGGCTTGAATTAGGTTGACCTAGACACATGGTTGGCTCTCCTTGCTCCATAAATCCGAGAATAGCTTAACAGAATTCAGTTTGTTAAATTGGCTAACGAGCTGTGACGTGGCAATTTTGCTCCCAGCTTTGCTCCAGCACAGATTTTGCTCCCTTAAGTTGCCCAGCAACATATTCTGCACAAAATAATTTCCAAAGCTTCCATTCTTCCAAATGGGTTAAAACATATAATATCTATCTAAAAGCAACCCTATTAAGCACAAAAGACACGCAAATCAATATAGAGATAAGGTCTAAATAACTCCCTTTTGGAGAGTTATCAATAGGATACCCCCACGTGCATGTCTCCTACATGGATGCTTTGGATCATTGCATCTGTATCGAATACAAGGTGGGCCGTATCACATAGTGTCACCAGGATAAGGTACCCAGCCTTATCCCTATACTATAGACCTTTTAGGTTGTTACTTGGACACCGATCCCCGTATGTCCCCACATACTAGTCCAAGTTTCATTTAAACAACCTTGGATCTTAGTTTATTGGATTTAAGGTTTATTAATGCAAACTCGATTATTCAATAACCAAATTATTGAATCACTCAAATAACGCTTTATTGAGATCGATTAATTTGTTTCATTTACTATCTACGAGTTTTAGGGCATAAAACCCAACAACAGCGAGAGAGATTATGAAATCTCTCCAAGAGATGTTTGGACAACCGTCCTATCAACTCCACCATGACGCTCTCAAGTACGTTTATAACTGCCGCATGATAGAAGGCGCATCTGTTCAGGAACGTGTCCTGGATATGATGGTCCAATTCAACTTGGCAGAAGCAAATGGGGTGGTCATAGATAAGCGAAGTCAGGTTGCATTTATCTTGGAATCTCTTTTGAAGAGTTTTCTGCAGTTTCACAACAATACAATGATGAATAAGATAGTATTCAACCTAACAGGTAGAAGGAGAGGCAAATGTTGTCCACTCTAAAAGAAAGTTCGATAAGGGTTCAACCTTTGGAACTAAATCTGTAGTCTCTTCTTCGAAGAGTAGTCAAAAGAAGAAAGGAAACAAGGGGAAAGCTCTCACTGCTGCTGCTAAAGGTAAGGGAAAAGCCAAAGTTGTGGCTGACAAGGGCAAGTGTTTCCACTGCAATATAGATGGACACTGGGAGAGAAACTGCCCAAAGTACCTCGCTGAGAAAAAGAAGGAAAAGGAAGGTAAATTTGATTTACTTGTTTTAGAAACATGCCTAGTAAAGCATGATGAGTTTGCCTGGATACTTGATTCATGAGCAACTAATCATGTTTGCTCTCTTTTTTAGGAAAATAATTCCTTTCAGCAGCTGCAAGATGGTGAAATGACGCTCAGGTTCGGAACAGGAGACGTCATTTCAGCTAAAGCAGTGGGAGCTGCAAAGTTATTTTTTAGAAATAGATTCTTACTTTTAGAAAGTTTGTTAATCGTATACAATTACTTTTAATATGAATGAAGCGTTCATTTACAAAAATGGTGTACTTATTTGTTCAGCCAAATTAGAAAATAACTTGTATGTATTAAGACCATCCAAAACCAAAGCACCTTTAAATCACAAATTGTTTAAAACTGTTGAAACTCAAAGAAAAAGGCAAAGAATTTCTCCCACTAGTAACAATATCTATCTTTGGCATTTAAGACTTAGTCATATAAACATCAATAGAATCGGTCGTTTGGTAAAGAATGGACTTCTAAATGAGTTAGAAGATGATTCACTGTCACCTTGTGAATTTTGTCTCGAGGGCAAAATGACCAAAAGACTTTTTACTGGAAAAGGTTACAGAGCCAAAGAACCCTTAGAGTTAATACATTCGGATATCTGTGGTCCAATGAATGTAAAGGCTCGAGGAGGGTACGAATATTTCATCTCATTTATAGATGATTATTCAAGATATGGTTACTTATACCGAATGGGACATAAGTCTGAGGCCCTTGAAAAGTTTAAGGAGTTTAAGGTTGAAGTTGAAAACCTACTAGGTAAAACTATGAAAACACATCGATCTGATCGAGGGGGGGGGGGGGAGTATATGGATCAAAGATTCCAGGATTATATGATAGAACATGGAATCCAGTCCCAACTCTCAGCCCCTAGTACACCTCAGCATAATGGTGTATCAGAAAGGAGAAATAGAACCTTTTTGGACATGGTTCGATCAACGATGAGCTATGCTCAATTGCCTAGCTCGTTTTGGGGATATGTAGTAGAGACTGCAATACACATCTTGAACAATGTTTCCTCGAAAAGTGTTTCTGAAACACCTTTCGAATTATGGAGGGGGCATAAACCTAGTTTACGTCACTTTCGTATCTAGGGTTGTCCAGCACACGTGCTTGTGACAAATCCTAAGAAATTGGAACCTCGTTCAAAACTGTGCCAATTTATTGGTTAACCTAAAGAAACGAGAGGTGGTCATTTCTACGACCCACGAGAAAATGAGGTGTTTGTATCGACGAACGCCACCTTCTTGGAGGAAGAGCACATGAGGGATCATAAACCACGTAGTAAATTAGTATTAGGAGAAGCTACTGAAGAATCACCAAGAGTTGTTGATGAAACTAGGCCTTCAACAAGGGTTGATGAAGGAGCTAGTACTTTAGATCCGTCTCGTCCTTCTCAAAAGTTGAGAATGCCTTGACGCAGTGGGAGGGTTGTATTACAACCTGATCGCTACTTGGGTTTAACTGAAACTCAGGTTGTCATACCTGATGATGGCATTGAGGATCCATTATCCTATCGACAAGCAATGAATGACGAAGATAAGGACGAATGGGTCAAAGCCATGGACCTGGAAATGGAGTCAATGTACTCCAATTCTGTATGGGAACTCGCAGATCTACCAGATGGGGTAAAACTCATAGTGTGCAAATGGATCTATAAGAGAAAAAGAGATGTAGCTGGGAAGGTACAGACCTTCAAAGCTAGACTAGTGGCAAAGGGTTATACCCAAAAGGAAGGGGTTGACTATGAGGAAACCTTTTCTCCTGTAGCCATGTTAAAGTCTATAAGAATTCTCTTATCCATAGCTAAATATTATGACTAGGAAATATGGCAAATTGATGTCAAGACAGCCTTTCTGAATGGTAATCTTGAAGAGAATATCTTCATGTCTCAAACCGAAGGGTTCGTAGCATGAGGTCAGGAACAAAAGGTTTGTAAGCTGAATAGATCCATCTATGGATTGAAACAAGCATCCAGATCTTGGAACAAAAGATTTGATACTGCAATCAAATCTTTTAGTTTTGACCAAAATGTTGATGAGCCTTGTGTGTACAAGAAAATCAACAAAAAGAAAGTAGCTTTTCTAGTACGTTATGTAGACGATATCCTACTCATTGGGAATGATGTAGGATACCACACTAACATTAAGAAATGGCTAGCAAACGGATAACAGCCCAAAAGGTAGTTATTTAGGCCTCATTTCTATATTGATTTGTGTGTCTTTTGTGCTTAATAGGGTTGGTTTTAGATATATATTACATGTTTTAACCCATTTGGAAGAATGGAAGCTTTGGAAGTTATTTTATGTAGAATATGTTGTTGGGCGACTTGAGGGAGCAAATTCTGTACTGCAGCAAAACTGGGAGCAGAACTGCCACGTCATAGCTCGTTAGCCAACTTCATGAACCAACTTCTGTTGAATTATTTTCGAGATAAAGGAGCAAGGAGAGCCCTACACGTGTCCATGTTGACCTAATTCAAGCCTCCTACCCTTCTATAAAAGCAAGTAGCCGCCCAAGTCAAATCCATTCCACTTTTGGGAGAAAACATTCCATTCTTGGGAAGTTCCTTCCACCTTTGGGAGCCGAATAGAAGAGAGAGATTGGAGACCACCTAGAAGACCATCGTTGCAAGCTGATCAAGGAGATTAATATTTCCTTTTATTATCTTGTAATTATGGACGTGCCTACTCAGGTTGTAACGTGTGTTTCCATGCATATTATGAACTAAGTAGCTTAGGCGTTGGTTAGGAACTATGTGATTGTCGTGCTTAACTTTAGTAATATATTGATTATTGCATCTTGGTTAATTGTTGTGTTTATTTCTATTTTATGCCCGCTTGGCCAGCCGGTATGAATACCTCTCTCTAGTTTCAGGGATGATTTAGAGAATGTGTGGCGATTAATCACACTACGATCATTATGTATTGGTGAACGCCAGTGACTGAGCTAGGGATAGCCAGTTGCCTAGTGTTTGATCGGTCGTACTTCATTGGGGTTGAAACACATTCCAAAAGATTCGGAGTTCCGGGAGGAATCCGCTAATAATACTGCAAGAGTTTGCATGATCAATAATATTGCTAGAGCATCTTTTAAAACAATTACTGAAGCCTGACCAGCGCCTGTTTCTAATCTGTCTGCCTATCCGTTTATTTTCTGTTCTGTCATTTATTTTATTTCAGCATTATTCTTATAAAAACCAATCATTTGTACCATCTTTGAAACCATTAAAAAGTTATACAAAATAGATAAAGTGGAAGCTAGTTCAGACCTTGGATTGATAATACTTATTACTTGCTGCGGACTGTGTATACTTGCACAGAGTTCTAGAGTCCTTTTATACCATTTCTTTACTCACTCTAGGAACCCAACACAAACCAATTCCAAATGAAATATCTGGGAGAGGCTCAATATGTTCTTGGGATCCAAATCATTAGGGATCGAAAGAACAAAACGCTAGCACTGTCTCAAGCAACGTATATTGACAAAATGTTGTCTAGATATTCGATGCAAAACTCCAAGAAGGGATTATTACCCTTCAGACATGGGGTACACTTGTCTAAGGAACAGTGTCCTAAGACACCTCAAGAAATTGAGAACATAAGACACAATCCCTACGCCTTAGTTGTGGGCAGCCTAATGTATGTTATACTTTGCACTAGGCTTGACATATGTTATGCAGTGGGAGTAGTCAGTAGGTACCAGTCTAATCCAGGGTTAGACCACTGGGGAGCCGTTAAGAATATCCTCAAGTATCTTCGGAGTACGAGGGACTTGTTCGCTCGGACCACACCGCAAGTGCACGGGTCGCAAGTAATATAAAATGGAAATATTTCGAGTATCGAATCCACAGTGAGGCGAAGCGAAAATTAAGCAAAGCAAAAATTCCTTGAACACAAAAGGTACTCGGGAAAAAATAATATTTAGGGACCTAAGCATGCAACTAAAATGAATTTCAAACTTAAAGCAATTAAAGAAATCAATTTGATCAATCACGAAATAAAATATGGACAAAGAGCCTTTTAAATGGGAGGTGAGGTTTAGCTATACATAGCTAAAATATTCACAAAATTTACAATAGAAAGCATAAATATGAGCACAATAAAAGGGAAGGAATTGACTGTCAAAGACCCCGTTGCTGGCGCTTGGAGTCCCTCCGAGCAGACCTTGAGCCTTCTAGAGGGCTCCCCAAAACTCCCCAAAATTTTCCCACTAAAAGAACTCTAAAAAAGGCTAAAGAGCCTTGAGAGAGGCTCCAAAGGAGCCAAGGAAGGAAGGAAATGAATGAGGGGAATGATGATTGATGATAAAAAATGGCCCCAAGGGGCGCTATTTATAGGCCCGAAAATTGGACAGCATCGCGACGCTGTGACGTCATCGACTTACCGGCCAAGAAATGGGACAGCGTCGACGCTGTCCCTACATCGTCTCGACGCTAGGCGAATTCCAGAACTTTCAGCCGCGTTTTTGGGCTTGAACTTGGGCCTCTCTTCATTTCTTTTTGGGCCTCTTCCTCATGGTTGACTTCTTTGGGCTTCCCCTTGACCCATGCATGGAAATTTGGGCTTGGATGGTTCTATTTAGGGTATTTTCCACCAAAAATCCATAAAGTGCTCCTTCGGACAAAATAATAAATTAAATTAGGATTTCTCAATAAAAACACAATTAAAGCACTAAAAAGCTCAATAAATTGGGACTAAAATAGCGACATTTTTGCCCGCTATCAGGACTACATGCTTATGTATGGGGCTAAGGATTTGATCCTTACAGGATACACTGACTCTGACTTTCAAGCTGACAAGGATTCTAAGAAATTAACATCAGGGTCAGTATTCACCCTCAATGGGGAGCAGTAGTTTGGAGAAGCATCAAACAAGGATGAATAACATGCTCAAGACTTTTCTACTGATTCTCTTACTAATCTAGATTAGTCTTCTGGCTTTCTCCATTTGTTTTCCTCCTACACTGGCTAAGAGCCCCTAATAGGTCAGAGTTCTTCTTTCATGCAAAAAAAAAAAAAAAAAAAAAAAAACTAGGGCGCCTGACATTTTTCTTTTTCATGGGGGAGCTAAACTCACAAATATTTTTTTTTTTCACTTTCTTTTTCTTTTTCTTTTGCTACTCCCCCAAACTTGCATTTTGATATCTAATGGTATTAGCTTTCACACTACGGTGCAAGGACCCTTAACCCGAATTTTATTCTCTGGTTGGCCTAACTGATCACACCGCAGGTAGCTCTTTCTACCCCTAGGCTTTTTTTCTTTTGTGCAAGCAAAAAATTTTTCTTTTCTTTTTCAACAGATTTTTCTTTTCTCTCAATTTCTTTTGTTGCTTTTGCTTTTCTCTCAGCAGGCATAGCATTTTTTTTCTACCTAGCTCTTTAGAACAATCAAGCATGAACTTCCTAGTATTAGAAACTAAGCCTACCGGGGTGACAACAAACTTTAAAAATCATAATAAGAATCTAGATTTTCAAAGACGTCATTAGAAAAGTCTATCGCATGCTTTAGACATCAAAACTAAGTATAAAAAAATTTTAAAATTTAACAATTTCTGTTATGCTCCCAGATTCCACAACATATAAACCATTTTCTCCCAAAACTTCTAAAATCACATCCTTGGCTATCATGGCTATCTACTCATGCATCCAACATAATTTTAAATATGTTCAACACAGCGAAAGCCTCCCCCCCCCCCCCCCCCAAACTTAAATTAAACATTGTCCCTAATGTTTATAGACAATAAAACAAAAAGATGGATACTGAGACTTCCCTGAGTTAGGAGCAATTCATCTTCTTCCTTTGGTTCCAGAAAAATGGGATTCTTGGAGCTTTGGGATTTGCTAAGGTGATCCTGCAAAACAAAATTGGATCACGAAGCAAAGAAGCGCTTTCTTTAACGTTTTTAGCTAGACGAGGCTCGGCACGATCACGGAGGCTCGAAATAAAAGTTTTCATCATCCTTCGGGCCTTGCAGAAAATCTCGCACCGAATTGCACACTGCAAACAGGGGAGAAAAAAAACTTTCCCCTGGCCCATCAGCACAAATTGATGTAGAATTGCTTGATTTTGAAAATGAATTAGACTTGCCTGCTTTTGAGAATGAAATGTTTGGACCTATAGAAAAACAAGTATGCAAACTACATACAGACTCTTCTTGGGCAAAAATATTAAATACGACTTTTTCATCATCAATATTCAAGGTAAGCTTACCAGTATGCACACTAATCTCGGCCTTACCAATTGCTAAGAAAGGTCTGCCTAGAATAATGGGTACCTCTCTGTCTTCCTGCATGTCAAGTACCACAAAATCTACAGGGAAGATAAAGTTGTTGACCTTCACCAGCACGTCCTCCACAACACCCATCGGGTGGGTAATCGATCTATCAGCAAGCTGGAGGGTGACGTTAGTGTCCTTCATTCCTGTCAAACCAATCTTCCTGTACACAGAATAGGGCATCAAATTTATACTAGCACCTAGATCACGCAAAGCCCTATTGAAAGATACTTCTCCTATAGTGCAGGTAACAGTAAAACTCCCTGGGTCTTTTTGTTTAGAAGGTATCTTTCTAGAAACTATGGTACTACTGCTCTCAGATAATTTAAAAACATCTTTTTTCAAGCTTTTCTTCCTAGATAACATTTCTTTCATAAACTTCCCATAATTAGGCATATTATACAAAGCATCTACCAAGGGAATGTTCACAGACAATTTTCTAAACATCTCTAGGAATTTTTGAAACTGCTCATCTAATTTAACCTTTTTAAAGCGCTGAGGAAAAGGTAACTCCCTGTAGTCAAAGGTTGGACATTCGCCCCTCCGCTTGGGTGGGCTGATAAGTCCAATTTTTTATACACTTAGAATCTCCCAATTTGCTTATCTTAGTTGAATCCTTGCGAAAAATGCTTTAAAATGAGTATAATATGTCTATAGGTCCTCGCTGGAGCTTTGGAAGCAATTCGGGGCTTAAACGAGCGAAACTGGAGCGTAAAATGACTATTCTGCCCCTGGAGCCGTCACAGCGTCAAGAAGCTACCATCAGAGCGTCGGGAAGCTGCGCAAATTAGGAAAGGATCCTGGAGTTCGCGGGCGAGGCGAAAGCGTCGAGACGCTAGGGCAAACCCGAGACTTTTTCCTATTCTGTAGGGAGGAAGCGTCGCGACGCTGTTGCCCTAGCATCGCGACACTGCGATTGGGTATAAAATGTATTTTGCAGATTTTTGCGTTTCTTCTTGGCTTTTTCCTCCTAGACCCAATTTCTCCCTCTTCTTTCTTGTACTATTCTGAATTCCCTTGTAATTTTAGTGAGTTTTATTATATTTTGGGATGGTTAATCGAGCCGAGGAGCTTAGTTGGAGCGTTTCGATTACCGGCTAAGTTTACGTCGTTGCAATTGGGGACTTCTAATGTAAGTTGGGCATACTCTTGAGACCTTGTTTATTGTTTTAGATGAATTATTGTTGGTTATGTCTTGAATTCCAATTCTCAAATTACAATTGCTTTGATAGAATAGTTTTACAAACTATTTGCTTGATTTAAAGTTATTGCTTTACTAATTGGTTAGTGATGGATTTATTGTGTGATTGTGTTGAATGGAGTGTTATCTCATTTGATATATTTGCATGATAGATTTAGGAATTTGAGTTTAGAATTGTATGAATTTAGGCGTTGTTCCTAGTTTATGCGAATTGGTTCATTTTATGAATTCTAATTTGATTCTAACTTTGATGTTTTTGTCGGGTTTGAAGGATATAGATCTTAATCATTGGTTCCAATGAATGTTGAGTAATCAATAGTAATTCTTTAAATTTGAGTGTCAATGATTGAGTAGCCAAACCCAAGTTAGAATAACCAATTGTGTGATACCGAGGTGAGATTAACTAAACTACCTTTACTTCCCTGTTATTTTACTTTATTACATTTTTATTTGTTTCCAATCAATTCATCTTCCAAAACCCCCTTTTTAGTTACTTATTGAGAAATCTAATTAAATTAATTCATTACGCTGCTCCCTGTGATCGACCCCGGCCACTATTGCTACAAGTTACCTTTAGAGGTTGTGGATTATAAATTTATTTGATAAGAGACCTCGACAATCTCTTCCATCACGGGCTAATGTGCGAGCCTTTGTCATGATGGTTGCATGGAACCACTTCTTCCTCGTTCAACTTCATTTCATGCCTGTCATTCTGCTTTTCATCTTGTTTCTTTCCTGCAAAAGAGTTAGAAAAATCACAATTCAAATCAACAGAGTTAGGAGGATGTTGGGACCTGTTAGAGGAGGCTTTTTGTGCCTCGACCCTTCCATCTTCATCCATGCTCTTTTCTTCTTTCTTCTTTTCTGAACTGATCTCCAGCTGTCTACCACTTCTCAGTGTCACCATCTTGCACTGCTCTCAAGGATTGGGTTCAGTGTCGCTTGGAAACTTTCCTTTCTGAAGGGCATTCACCGCTGAAGCGATCTGACCTATCTGAACTTCCATATTCTTCAGAGTTGTGTCGTGGTTATTTACTGCCATCTGGAGATTCACATTTAACACTTTCTGTTCTTTGATAAACATGGCCACCATTTCTTCCAGGTTACTCTTCTTTTCTGGCGAACTGGTTGAATCAAATCTTGGCGGTTGCTGTAAAACATTCTTCGTGTTTGAGTACGAAAAGTTCTCATGATTGCGCAGACTGGGATGGTAGAAGTTCAGTACTCCTTGAGTGAATGGTCTGTTTCCCACATACTGAACTTCTTTCGGCGAATAGATCTGAGTGTCCTGGTAATTTCAAGATCTAAAGGAAACAATTCCACCACCTTATGTCTTCGCATGCAACACTCCCAAACAATCAAAGAACCAAACAAAAACAAAAATAAAATATTCACAAACAAAAATATTCACAACCTAAATTATTATTTAACCCTTTCTTTTTAATGTCAAGAAAAAAATTGTTTTGCTTAAAAATCAAGCCTCCCCAGCAACGGCGCCAAAAACTTGTTCGCTCGGACCACACCGCAAGTGCACGGGTCGCAAGTAATATAAAACGGAAATATTCTAAGTATCGAATCCACAGGGAGGCGAAGCAAAAATTAAGCAAAGTAAAAATTCCTTGAACACAAAAGGTACTCGGGAAAAAAATAATATTTAGGGACCTAAGCATGCAAATAAAATGAATTTCAAACTTAAGGCAATTAGAGAAATCAATTTGATCAAGCACGAAATAAAATATGGAGAAAGAGCTTTTTAAATGGGAGGTGGGGGTTAGCTATACATAGCTAAAATATTCACAAAATTTACAATAGAAAGTATAAATATGAGCACAATAAAAGGGAAGGAATTGACCGTCGAAGACCCCGTCGCTGGTGCTTGGAGTCCCTCCGAGCAGACCTTGAGCCTCCTAGAGTGCTCCCCAAAACTCCCCAAAATTTTCCCACTAAAGAACTCTCAAAAAGGCTAAAAAGCCTTGAGAGAGGCTCCAAAGGAGCCAAGGAAGGAAGGAAATGAATGAAGGGAATGATGATTGATGATAAAAAATGGCTCCAAGGGGCGCTATTTATAGGCCCGGAAATTGGACAGTGTCGCAACGTTGTGACGTCATCGACTTGCCGGCTAAGAAATGGGACAGCGACGCTGTCCCTACAGCGTCTCGACGCTAGGCGAATTCCAGAACTTTCAGGGGCGTTTTTGTGCTTGAACTTGGGCCTCTCTTCATTTCTTTTGGGCTTCTTCCTCATGGTTGACTTCTTTGGGCTCCCCCTTGACCCATGCATGGAAATTTGGACTTGGATGGTTCTTTTTAGGGTATTTTCCACCAAAAATCCCTAAAGTGCTCCTTCGGACAAAATAATAAATTAAATTAGGATTTCTCAATAAAAACACAATTAAAGCACTAAAAAGCTCAATAAATTGGGACTAAAATAGCGACATTTCTGCCCGCTATCAGGACTACATGCTTATGTATGGGGCTAAGGATTTGATCCTTATAGGATACACTGACTCTGACTTTCAAGCTGACAAGGATTTTAAGAAATTCACATCAGGGTCAGTATTCACCCTTAATGGGGAGCAGTAGTTTTGAGAAGCATCAAACAAGGATGCATAGCAGACTCAAGCATGGAGGCTGAGTATGTAGCAGCTTGCAAAGCAGCTAATTAAGGAAGCAGTTTGGTTTAGAAGTTCTTGATTGGTTTGGAAGTTGTTCCAAATATGAACGTGCCCATAACAGTATATTGTGACAACAGTGGGGCTATAGCCAACTCAAAAGAACCTCGAAGCCACAAATGAGAAAAACATATAGAGAGTAAGTATCACCTGATAAGGGAGATTATGCAACGAGGAGATGTGATCGTCACTAAGATCGCTTCAGAGCACAACATCACTAATCCATTTACGAAGGCTCTCTCGGCTAAAGTGTTTGAGGATCATCTTGAGGGTCTAGGTCTACGAGATATGTATGTCGTCTAATCTAGGGCAAGTGGGAGATGTATAATGGGTATAAGGACGCCCTAGTTCATTGTATTAATTTTAGTATATTCACTTTATGTAATATACAATACACATGACATTTCCTGCTTTATATTAATGCATTTACATCCCACTAACTAGTGTTTTAGTTCAAGTGGGAGTTTGTTGGGTTTTATGCCCTAAAACTCGTAGATAGTGAATGTAACGGTTGACCGAATATTAATGAAATAATATTGATGTATTTTTCCATTAAGTGTTGTTAGTTATATTATGTTTGTCTTTGCCTAAAATAACCCTAATCTAATAAACTAGACATCCTAGGCTGTAATATGAGTCTTGAACTGTATGTAGAGACATATGGGATCACTGTTCAAGAAACAGCCTAAAAGGTCTATAGTATAGGGATAAGACTGGGTGCCTTATCCTGGTGACACTATTGATACGACCCACTTTGTATTTGATTCAAACGCTATGATCCAACACGTTCGTGTAGGAGACATGCGAGTGGGGATATCCTATGCAATGAGTTTGCATAAGATCGGACCGTGAAATAGTAACCACTGGTTATAACACCGTTAACTAGTTAGGTTTCTATTTCACTAGGACGACCTAGACAACTTAGTCTTAATCCTAAGTTGATTATGGACTCCTACTCATGAGGGATTGTCCTTTGATTTGTATGGGTGAGAGTGGCCAATATGCCAACTCAATAAGCCTACCATTTTGGGGACAAAACCGAGTAGGGAGCTGGGAACATAATCATACAAGATGGAATTCACTTCTTCCTGACTTTAGGGAAGCAGATGAGTGTTCCCTTAAGTGGTGACTCCGAATCTTGAACAAAGGGCTCTACCCTCTCAATGGCACGAGAGGGTTTTCTGTTTGATGGTTGGACCACAAACAGGTTGTTCATTAGAGGAGAACTGGTACTTAAGGAAATAGAAGTTACCCAAGGGTAAAACGGTAATTTGACCCAACTGGTGTTACGAACTAGTTGTTATTGGTCTATATTCGTTGACACACAAAATATGTCTACAGTGAGAAGAGTGCAACTATGAGTCCATAGTGGAATGTACAAATAGTTAACGAATATTGATTAATTTGGTTAATGAGTTTGACCAATTAATCTCACATCGTTGGAGCTTCTGATCTGCAGGTCCATTAGGTCCCACTGGTAGCTCATAAAGTAATTTGAGGCAACTAAGTAATAAATGTAAATTGAAAGTGTTCAATTAACTAAGGGAAACAATATAATATATGTATATTGATATATTATTATGAGAGAAATAAATATTTGAAGAAATCTCAAATATTAATATGAATTTGATTCATATTAAATTTATAGGATTTTGAAAGAGTTCAAATATGAATTAAATTAATTTAAGGCCTAAAATTAAATTGGGCAAATTAATTAATTCAAGGTCGGAAATTAAATATGTGATATTTAAGCTGTGATTAATTAATTGAAAATTAATCAATTATGGAAATGATTAATCACTTATGGAAGTAATTAATCATTGATGGAAATGATCTAATCACTAATGGAAGTAATTAGTCATTTATGGAAAAAATTAATCAATTATGGAATTGATTGATCATGAATTGATTAAATATGGAATAGATTAAATCAGTTATGGAAATAATTGATTTTATGTGAATATTTTATTCATGGCCTTTCTCCTATAAATAGAACACTATACCTAATAGTTTAGGTGCCCTCTTGCTCTTAGAATCGCAAGAAAAGACTCTTGCTTTCTCTCTAGCCTCCCTCTTAGAGAAAGACTCCTACCAGTCAATTGCCTCGTAGACTTAGAGATATATCGGTGTAACCTCTGTGGTTATTGTGTTCTTCAAGAAGAAAAACTCCAGTGAAGATCTAAAAGGACTGCCGCGTTTTCAACGTTAGAACGTCATTAGCGAGAATCGATCGAGTCTACGACGAAGGTTTGTAACGGTTACTCTTTCCTTTAGAATAGCATGAAAAATAAAGTAGCTTTACTTTTCTATATTTTCAGCATGTTTATAACTATTATAAAGCGACTTTAAAGCATGATTAAAGTAGCGTTTTTCCTTTTCGTATTGGTATTTTAATGTTAATTAATATACGGCGTGAGGTCTTCTCGACGCGCTTCCGTTGCGTCGGGGCTTTCATCCCCTTCAGCATTGTATTGAACGCTTAGGGGTAAAAAGAGCTACCTACAGTGTGATCGGTTAGGCCAACCAAGGGTTAAACTCGGGTTATGGGTCCATGCATTGTAGTGTGAAAGCTAGTGTCTCATCCTAAAAGAAATGCAGAAAGAAAAAGAAAAAAAGAAAAGCAAAAGAAAAAGAAAAAGAAAAAGGAATTTCTTATTCAGGCTTCTAGGCAAAGAGAAAGCAACCTAGTTTTAGGCCTTTTAGCGAGACCGTAGTGCCAGTGTAGGGGGAAGATAGGATGAGAGTTTAGTAAACCAATTCCGGGCTAGTAAAGTTTTCTTTAGGTGGGATAGAACTCTCTTGTGTAAGATTGTCTTTGGAAATTGGTGCTAATTATTTCCGTAAATTTTGCTTATCCTAATGCTATTATTTGTGAAAATTGACTAATTTTGAGTCTTATTGATGTATAGGCCAATTTGGTGTTCTCGGGATCAAGATGTATAGGTCAGTTAGAAGAGGATGCAAAGCCTTCGAGGGAGCTAGTGTTGACCAAAAAGTCAACCAAAAAGTCAACATGAACACAAATTCATCCATTTTTCCCTAGAGTTAGCGTCGAGACGCTGCAAATATAACGTCTTGACGCTACGAAACTAGAGGCGCACCCAAATAGCGTCAGCGTCACGACATTGGCCACGGCGTCTCGACGCTGTCGCGTTTTATAAAAGGAACCTTTTCACATTTTAGGTCATTCATGCTCGTTTTTCTATCGATTTTCGCCGCAACACCTCGTCTCTCTCTGTTTTTTTCGAGTTTCCATTGTATTTGCATTAGATTAGATTAGTTTTTAGATATAGGAATGGCTAATCGAGCCCCGACGCTTAGTTGGAGCATTGCAATGTCCGGCTAAGTATAGATCGTCGTAGTTGGGGACTCCAAATGTAAGTTTTGCATTCCTTTGAGACCTTGTATCTAAGATTTCAGTGTATTATTGTTTAATTGTGTTCTTAATTCCAATTTATATTACAATTGATTTGAATCTTTGGATTGACAACCTATTGTGTTTTATCAATTGCTTTGCTAGAATTGGTAGCGAATAAATCTATTGTTAATCTTGATTAAACGACGTTTTATCCCTATTGGTAAAAATTGCATGATAGATTTAGGAGTTAAGGCTTAGAATCGTATGAATTTAGGGTTTTCCTAGTTTATGTATTCTATCTAACAATCCATTGTCCTTAATGCGATTAAAATCTAATTAGTGAGACGTCATTAGTTAGATTTTTAATTAGGTTCTGGCCTCGATGCATTGGTCAGGTTAGAAATAACTGGGATCATTAATCCTGTTGGCTTTTCTAGTGCGTAGTTAGACAATTAACCAATAATTTGTTAAATAAGAGAGTCTATGATTTGGAATTGCCAAACTGAATTCGAACAACCAATTGCGCGGTCCCGAGGTAAGATTAACCAGTCCATTCTTCTATTTTCTAGTTATTTAAAATTTAGTAATTTAATTTCTATCTATTTTTATTTTTCATCCTCAAATTCTCTTCCATGCCAACCCCCCTCTGGTTACTAATTGAAAAATCTTAAGTTAATTTAATTAATCCGATTGCTCCCTGCGTTCGACCCCGACCACTATTTCTACAAAAATAGTTGTAGTGTCGTGGAATTATAAATTTATTTGATACGACCCTCGACCAGTTGTCTATCACTGCCCTCGACATCTCGACGCAGATGCATCTTGGGCAACAAGTCAGTGACGTCAAAGCGTCGAGACGCTATGACATCAGCATCTCAACGTTATCGAGGACTGGAGCACTATTTAAGCATCATTTTGACCTCGGATTTCTCCATCAAGCAACAACCAATTCGAGGCTTTTTGAGTCATTTAGAGGAAGAGAGTGAGAGTGAGTTCTAAAGAGTGTTTTTGGGCATCTTTGGGGAGGATCGAGAGCTTGTTCGGGTTCCGATCAAGGTTTGACTCACGGTGGATCAAGGGCGTAAGCGAGGGATTTGGCGTCGATTTAGTTTCTATTCCCTTTTCTTATCCATTTACTGTTTTAATCATGTACATGCTGGAAATTTTGGTGATAATATTGACAATGTAAAGCTAAACTCCCAGCATTCGGGTTTTGAATGAAGAAATATAGTTGAAATGATATTTTGATTACTTCCTATTGTGTCCAATTTTACTAATTATTTGTTTGGGTGTTTGATGCGGGTTGTGACTGAAGATGGATATTGGGAAATATTGAGAATAGAAATTAAAGATGGATTCAGCCAACCAAGTGCAAGTATACACTATCGCATGTAGTAATAAAAACTCTGGAAATATTCCAAAGGTATCGATCCCACAAAGACTAAGTTTGAACACAGATTTGAAGAAGAAACTACTCTTAAATTACTTAAAGCTAGAGGTAACCAAAGAAAATAATTGATGTTAGGTTTTGGAAAATAAATAAGCAAACAAGTAAAAGAAATAACAACAATAATAAAAGTGAGGTGTCCAGTAAAGCTTCAACCCTAAGGAAAATAACTCTAATAATGACTTATTCATCCTAAGTCTACATATGCATTGGGTCAGGTTTAACTCATATTTGGCCTTGCTCCCAAGAACCGTTAGAAGACTAAGCGAGTACCGTTATGCAAATTTCTATGACTCGACTACGACATAGATTATCCATGCATGCAACCTATAACCCTATAGTTGTTATAAGAGACCATCCCCTATAACACCGAATACCTTCTCTCGAGCCCTTTCTCCTATATCACATTTATGAAAACTGATATTGTTTGACCCTTTTAGTATCAAACTCACATAGCAAGCAAAGTCTAACTGATCAAGTTAAACTCAGCAAGATTAGAGTGATAATCAATAAAGGATGACATGCAATAAATAGACTTAGGCAAATAAGCAACTTTCAAGCCATTTAAACCATAAGGGAATTCACTATATCGAACCCCTCAATGAAATTTAGCTACGTATGATGGAAAATGATGCAAACAAATAAATTTCCATTGAAATAATGAATAAAAAGTACAGAACAATGAAAAGGAACAAGTGCTAGAAAATTAAAGTGCAGTAGCTAAAACTAGGGTTTTTTCACTTTATCTAACTCTTCTAGAGTTCTCACGACACTCTACTCTCCTTTTACAAGGTGGAAATAGGGTGAAATCTCTACAAACACTAAGGTTTGATGTCTAACTATGGTTAGAATTTCGTGTTCTAGCAAAGACCTCGGGAATCCCTACTCATGGGCGTCTACTAAGGTTCTGTCACTACCCTCTTCTTCCCAGTGAGTTCTGCTTGAATTTTCCTTTGAATCGTGGCTTTTTATAGTGTGAGGACTGGTTGAGGAGTCACGAAAATGATGTTTGTAGGTGGCCCAGTCAGTTTCGGAGTCAAAACAGCCGGTTAGGTTCGCAAAATGCTCGTTCAAAACGACCCGCGATGGACTCGAAACTGTCTGGATCTACCCAGAAATGCGGTCGCATTTCCCTTTGGCCTTGGCAGAAATGTGGTCGCATTTTTGGAGATTTTCCTGTTTTCCTCTGTTTTCTGAAAAACACCATAACTAAGTCAAATTCACACCAAAATGAGTTCTTTTAATAAAAAATATGTGTAATTTGATACATGTGACTCTTAAAGTTCTAACTCATCAACTTTAACACTTTTTAAGCTTCGGAATCGTGTTTTGAATCTAAAACATACAAGTTTCACAAGAAAATGAGCTAAATATAAGGGCAAAATAGGTATTTTTGGCACTTATCATACCCCCACACTTAACTCATTGCTTGTCCTCAAGCAATAGCAAATCAGAACGTTAAAGATCAAATCTCATTGCCAATCAGAATGTTAGAGCTCAATTGTAATTGCAAATCAAAATGTTAGGAATCAGATGTAATTGCCAATCAGAAAGTTAGATCCTAACTTAATTGCAAATCAAAATGTTGCCTTTCAGGAATCAAGTAAACATGCTTCTCAATATCGTTTTCTAAAACGTTGCCTTTCAGGAGAGGTTTCTACTCTAGTGCCAGTCACAACTTCTAAGTTTCCTAGGCATGAGGGTTTCTTCCTTTCTTTTTCAAAGCAAAACTCTCCCTAATCCATCCTAACCACTATGTTTAAACTACCTAACTATTACTCATAGAGTCTAGGGTGGTCCTTTTAGTTACGAAAAACTAATCTTGAGGTGTTTGAGCATACATGAGCTTTCTAGTCCTTTTCTATCTCCCCCAAACTTGTTTGACTGCTAGTGCTCTTTTTATTCAACTCTCTTTTTTCTCCCGAGAGAATCCTTGTTGTCACCTCTACCTTCGTTCTAGCTTATCAACACTTTGTGGTGAAGATATCTAGCTGCGAGCAAAGATCACGAACTTGGACTAATACTCACTTCCCTAAGTCAACTTTTCATGCAGTGGCAAACCATGGGTATCATGAATGCCCCTGGTTACTCAGTAAACTCTAGGAAAGAGGAGTAACTCTCGGTTTTTCTATGGATAATAATAACCTAAGCACATATCTTTTTCAACAGTACAAACTTACAAAAAATGCATATTTACAAAGTAAAACACCCCTCCAAACTTAAGATAGGCAATGTTCTCATTGACTTTTGTTTTTGAGGCATGGGCTTAACATGAGGCATTTTGTTTTTTCAAAACACCAAGGCTAAACTCTCCTAGAGTGTTAGAAAGGTTAAACATGAGGAAGCTTAGACTCAAGAAAATTTTGTAAAGAAAAAGACTAATAGAAAGCCTATGACTAGAAAACAAATAGGTTGTGACGACGACAGTTTTTTGAGATAGAAATAAGCTCTAGTTATCATCATCAAGGACATAAAAGAAAACTCAAATGAAAACATGTTTTTCTAAATCATTTTTTTGCAAGCCACAAAGTTTTCATAAATCAAAATTATTCTAAACCTATCCTAACAGCAAGCAGTTTGTCCAAAAACTTAAAAACCCAAGTTATTCTAAACCTATCCTAACAACAAGCCATCATTAAACTAGTCTAGAAACATGAACTAACAAATAACTATTCATTCAAAGCAGTAAAAATAACATCTAACACAAAAACTAAACTATAAACAGTAAACTAACGTGCTTAATAAAACAAAAATAACAACTAACAAAAACATAAACAAACAGTTTTAAAAGTGTAAGAGGATCAGAAAACTCCCATATTCCTCCTTTGAGGAATCTTCTTCGACTTCTTCTTCATCATCGGACTCTTCTTGATCTTGAGGCAGCAGGCTTTGAGGAAAATCGGGAAAAATAAAAGCGATGCTCGGGGCGATAGAGAGATAAAACTCTCTAATTGCTTCATCCCACTCCTTTGCGTAGACCCAATAAGTTTTTAATCTATCTTCAATGCGGTCTAGCTGGCGGAAACCAAATGCAAGGACCTCGGATGATGGGGTAGGCCCTGAAACAGGAGTATGTGATGGAGGTGAAGCAGGTGTCATCCCCGAGAAAGAGTAGCTTGGGAGGCAAAAGCCTTATCTCTTCTCTGTACATTGTTTTGTTGCAGCTTCCCAATCAGAGGCAAGTCAATGGTAGGTGTCGGGACTTGTCGAAGGTCCGAGCCAAATAAATTTATAATCCACGGTACTGCACCTATTTTTGTAGAAATAGTGGTCGGGGTCGAACACAGGGAAGGCGACCTAGTAGGTGTAGAATTTTGCGCTTATTAAACAGGGAGGATTTTTGAAAAGAATGACAAGCAAAAATAAATAAGTGCTGAATTTAAATGAAATAGGATAAAGCATGCAAAATAGAAATAAGATGGAAATCAATGACATGAAAGGGATCTCTGGATTGGGATTTCTTATGTTTGATTCTATTTTGATTGGCTTCCTAGTTTTCTCTAATAATTATTCTAGACTGATTTCATTAGTTCGATCGGCTTCTGGGTTACTCGGAGGACCCCCCTACACTAACCTGTGCTAATTAACTTGTTATCCGTGAATTCTGCAATTAACAAGATTAATTAATATGTTCTTTATCGCTCGCCACCCCTCATACATAAAATAGCAACCATCCGAGACCTCGCAACGGTCACTAAGTTATATCTAACTAGTTTTAGATTAAGCAATTTCACAATTACCTATTTAAACTAGCCGCGTTGGGATCTTGGGTCCGGAATTGTATTAACTAAATTCAAATATAATTCGAATCTAATTCCCACAACCTTTAAGATGCATCCTAGGCCTATCAAGGGTCGTCTCGCGTAGAGAGTCGCTTGCCTCAACCTAGTGGCTATCTAAAAATAACTGATTGAATACACAAGCAGTAATAACATAGGGTCATCAATCCTAATATACTAGCCTCATGTATTGGTTTAAACGGGATAAAATTCAAAACTGAATGAAAAGACATCAAGAACAGTAAGTAAACTCCAGAAAACTCAGCCAATCTTATTAGAAATCAAAGCATAATCCCAATCCAACGATCTAAATACGATTAGCTATTCATAGATGAAGTAAAAACATACATAGACATGAAAGAATCCATGAAATATGACCTAAAAAGGTCTACAACAATACTGAAACGTAAAAGAGGCAAAAGAAATCATAAAATGACCAAATTTCTAACCTAACGGTTGACTAAACCGAGGCTACGTATTTATAGAAAACTCGCTGGCGTCGAGACGCCAAGGGCAGAGTCTCGACGTTGTGAACTTTACATTCCGAATGAAAATCGCCGCGACAGGGGCAGCATCTCGACGTCGTCCCTGATCCTTGCCTTGCTGTTTATTTTCTCGGTCTGGTCTCGTTTCTTCTCGGTACAGGACTTCAATCGTCGGCTTTTGGTGTCATTCTTCAGACCTGCTTCAGCACAATTGGGTATTTTCACCTCCTCGCCGTCCAAGACACCGAGATGGCTCCAAAACTCCGTAATTGGCCCGAATTAACACAAATTAGTGTGATCGACTCCCGACATGCCTAAGCTCAAAGATCCTGCAAATAGGACAAGTAAAGCATAAAATAACTCTAACAAGCTTACATTAGAGGTGATAAAATAGAACTATTTAGGTCCTATCAGTAGGTCTATAAAAATGTCGTTCCTCATCCTTTCAAGGAACAATCTTGACCCTCTGACATAATTGGGTTATGAGCGACCCAAAGAAAAGCTTCCCCGCTCTCTTTCTTCCACATGACAAAATCTCTTCTCGAATGATGCTCCCAATGTTAATTTCCAGCCCCTTCATTATGCTGTAAAGAAGTATGACCCTCTCTACTGAAATTGTGTTCTCGTGGGTGGTGGGCATCAATCTGTTTTTTATAAAATGAAGCCAACTGCTGGTTCAGGCTTTAGGTCGCTAGGCACTAAAGACTTCACTTTAGTCTGAGATTCTTTCCATTGGACTCCCTTCCTGGCCATTACTTTAAGTGCTTCCTTTAATTGCTTGGCCGAGGGATTCTTTATAGCATCATTCCCCCTCGGGTGTAAAGGAGCTTTGACCCGGTAAATTTTGTTTATATCAACTGAGGAGAAACTCACCATCTTCCCACGGACTATCGCCAAGCTCAAGCTTTCCTCCCTCAGCCCTGCATAGAACTCTCGAACTAGAGGCACCACGACCTCTTAAGGGTGAGCACAAAACTTTTGCCACTTGTATTGAGGAATGACCTTGGTCACAAAGTCGGGCAAGGTACCAGCTCGGTTTGAGAATCCCTTCTCATTCAAGAAGTCCCGCTTCCTCATGATCTCCATTCTTTCTTGGAAATTCACATCTTTGAAAACCTCGGGGAACAGATTCTTTGGCGATGTAACTTTTGGCTTGGTGGGTGTGGTGGTGGGAGGTACAGGAGAGGCATCCATAGACCTAGTCCTTGGTCTCTTCGCAAATATAGGATCATTTTTCTTCTTGGTCCTCCTCTCAGCTTGAATTTCTCTTTTTCTCTTTTTCCTGATGAAATTGGAATTTGGTCAACATCCAATTCCTTTACCTCGGAGTTCGTTTCTGTCTCACTCTCACTAGAGGTCTCAACCTCTTTTTCTCTATTTTTCTCTTCATCTTCTTTTTCTTCTGAAGAAGAACTTCCAGCAACTGGTGGAGTTCTCATAGTATCATATTCAAATAATGGATTGAGGGAATCATCACCTTGCTGATCATCCATAGCCTTAGCTTGGCCATCCTCAGAATGCTGCCCAAATGCGGTCGCATTCTGCACCCTACTGTTTTTTTCTTCTTCTTTTTCTGGTTCTTCATCAATCAGCCCTTCATGGGCTTTTTCTTCCTCTTTTCTCTTCTCAGCTTCTTTCTTTTCATCCTCTTCATCTTTCTTTCTGGTCAATTTTTCTTCAGCCCTCATGCACAGAAGCTCCCTTAACTGTTCTTCGTTCTCAGCCCTCAGCTCACTCAATGCATCTTGTTCAGCCCAGTACCCTTCAGAAATCACAAGGCTTTGTGCTACAGCTAGCCGAACCATGTTCTCAAAGATATCTGTTGGCATCATTGCCTTCATAAGTGGCTGAATTTCCAGGGGCTTTTCAGTCTCGAATTTCTTAGCCGACCTCTCAGCACTTTTCTTCTTTGAATGGTAAGTCACGAATGGCTTTTCCCTGAACAAAGTAGAGTCAATTAAAGAACTAGAATTTTTACCCATTGAAGTTCCTCCTTGCCGTGAGCTTTCTCCCACAACAGGAAATAGTTTCTCCACCTCACGAAGTCTTGCTTCTTCCTCAATCTTTGCACGCCGTTTGGCTCCCATATCCCGAATCATGGCGTACCACTCCTTTGTGAGAGGCCTCTCCACGAATTTTTACTCGTGGTGGAGGGTATTGGTGGGTGTTGCCTGCTTTTGCCGTGAAGCACCCAGATTATCACCTCTAGAGGTTGACATTTGCGCGGATGATGGAGCTTGAGGCTTGAGGCATGGGTCTTCTTTCCATGGTAGTTTGCGAAGAACTCGTGGGTCTTTCGGCTCTTTCTTCGTGCATGCGCAGATAGGGCCCTTCTTCTTCGCGTTGATCAGTTGGTTCTGTACTTTGGGTGCTTCTATTACTTAAAGAACGAGTAATCTTGCAAGGAATCGAAGATTGTGGAGTGTTCTTCATACTTTCTTGTTCGTGGGTCTTCTCGGCTTCAAGAGAAAATATGGATGGTAGGTAGGTTGACTTGAATGCAAAAGAAGTCCAAGTGATTGTGAAGAAGAAAACATAATTCACGCTATTTATAGGTTTCCCAAAATTAGGTCACGTGACCGTCATTTAAATGACGTCACTGCCCTCTCTTTTTAGGAAAATGCGGTCGCATTCCCAAATACACTAGGAGAAATGCGGTCGCAATTCCTCACATTCACTGCCTTTTTTTTTTGCTTTTTCTGATTTTCTTTCTTTCCTTATACGGCTGAAACAATAACAACTTGTTAAAAGGTTCATACACTAAAACATGATTATTCTTGAGAAAAATTCAAAATAACTTAGGCATTTCAACTCCCATGTAAATCCCAAGGAAAAGGTGTTCCCTACGATCATCTTAAATACCTTTTCCTAGACTGAGTTTACCCTTGCCTATATATTTTGTTTTATTATTTTCCTATACTGAGTTTACTCTAGACGCTAGTGGACAGCGTCGTGACGCTGTCCTATTTCCAGAAGCTTCCAGGCATGGTTTTGAGTAGATTTTCGGGCCTCCCTCCATTCTTTTGGCCCAAATGCTTTTTATGATGGGTCTTCGGCTATTTCATCTTGACCCAACTTGATCTTTTAAAGCTTAACTCCATGGAATTGGGCTCTTTTCTCTTCTTTTTCTCCAATTATCCATAAAATTCTCCTAGGGACAAAATTACACAAATAAATCGATATGTATGATAAAAACACAATAAAAGCACACAAAAGCTAATAAATTTAAGGACAAAATAGCAACGTTTATGCTTGCTATCAGTCCGCTATCTCCCGATGTTCCGTATCATTGGGCCACTAATGATTTTACTCATAACAATATTGCTAGTTGAACTATGAATAATGCGGTCCTTTCCTTCTCTAAGAAGGTGCAATTCTACTTTATGTCAAAAACAAAACATCAATTTACAATGTCTTGAATCTTAAGCCTACTTTTTGGTCAAATGAATGCATTGTTTTAGTAGCGAAACTGCTTTTTATGTAGAGAGTTGGTTGAAAAAAAGTGATTTGTGAAATGCAAATAAAGTTAGATATTTTGAAGAGTTGGCTTGAAGGAGTCAAGGTAGATTTTTGCTTTGAGATTCCCATTCAAGTGACTGTTTGCAGAAAGAAAAGGAGGTGGGAAATAAACAAGTCACAATAATTCTTTTTCTTTTCCTTGTCTTTCCATTTTGGTTCTTTTAACACCCCCTTTTCAACTATTTGGTTTTTCAAAATTAAGCTTAACAATGCTTTCACGTATAATTTTATTTATTTATTAATTATTATTATTATTTTGTTATCTACCTTCTTTCCATGTTTTTAAAAACCAAGTCAAGTTTTGAAAACTAAAAAAAACAGTTTTCAAAAACTTGTTTTTGTTTTTGGAATTTGAATAGGTATTCAAATCTTACCTTAACAAAGATGAAAACCATGGTAAGGAAATTACAAACAAGCACAATTGTTTTTTTTTTTAAAAACCAAAAACCAAAAACCAAATGGTTATCAAACGGGGCCTACTTTTTTTAGTTTTCAAAACTTGACTTAGTTTTTGAAAATATGCGAAGAATGTAGATAGTAAAACCAAAAAACTTATAGATGAAAGTAGTGTTTATAAGCTTAAGGGTGTGTTTGGTTTAACGTTTCAAGTGTTTAATTTTGAAAAAAAAAATCATTTTGAAAAAAATTCTAGTGTTTGCCAACCACTAAAATTGACTTATTAAAATATGAGGTTGAGAAATAAATCATTTTGAAAGAAACACTTGAAAGCAAAATTTTTAAAAGACATTTTTAAATATATGATAACTTGTGTATAAAAGCACTCATGGACGAAATGTAACCAAACATATGAGTATTTAAATTCTAAATAATTTTTATACGAAATGTTTAGAAAAAAATACATTATTCTTGAAAAACACTTAAACTATAATGTATTACAAACAGTCCTAAATTTCAAAAAGTCAAATGGTTATCAAACGGAGCCTAAAAATTTATCAAATGAGGTCTAAATTTTTCACTTATATTTTGTTTTAGCTTTTAGATAAATAATGTTTTTTATTCATTTAGATAAAATAATTGTTGGACATTGTTGTTAATTTGTCATTAATCATTGAAAAAATTTTGATACCTTTTTTATACTCCACATCTATTCTATTAAACACAACAACTTCAAACAATTATCTATTAGATAAATATTATTTAGAATTTCAAAGACCACAGATCAAATAAACATAAAAGTTCCTTGTCAAAATAAAATCAAACTTTTATTTATTTATTTATTTTATATTCATTTTAGCTAAAGTGAGTGTGGGGAAGAAAGCATATGATCATTGACAGAGAAATAATGAGTTTTCTTTTCAGGTTTCAAATCTTGTCTGACTCTGTTGTTGCTTCTCTACTTTTCTCTTGATGTACATTTCTTTTGCTGCTTTTTCATGGTCTGTGGAATATATTTCTTACTTTTTTAGTTGTACCTAGAAATCTGTCTCATGGACCAGCTGTGGCTAGGATTTTCTTATATGTACTATATTTTCCAAAAGTTATTATTTTTAAAATTAGGTCAATCAAAACATTTCTAAATCTTATTTTGAATGTTCTGAATATGTAGACTGCAAAATTGTTTAATGTTGTAACTATGTATGCTGTAAAAAATATTGAATGCCTAGAATTAATGTATACTTTGATAGTATCGAATACTTGGACAATGAATGCTCTGAATATGTTGAATGCCTTGTATATGTTGGATTATATGTCACATCTTGTTCTTCGTTTACTTGCGGATGCTCATAGTATGTAGATGAGACATTTGGTTGTTTTGTTTGTATGTTATGCTAGAATATGTTTTGCATGATACATGAATCATATTGTTTTTTTTTTTTTTTTTTTTTTCTAGTATCCGTGAGTGTTCGGGCCAGCTTGGATATTAAATCCTAGATGGGTGGCCACCATGGATTGAACCCATTCCTTCTAAGTCTTTTATTTTTTTCCATGCCCGTTATTGACCATTAGGGCCAACCCATGATGGTCCAATCCAATTATTTGTTAAAGTTAAAGATCAAAGATAAAAATTCATTCAATTTAAATATAGAGGCAAATTATTTTTATTAAAATAAGTTTGGTAATCATTTAAAGAAATCATCTCTTGGAAAAAATAATAATAATAATAAATGAATTTTAGTTTTGACGGGAAAAAAATAGATTGTAATCATCTTTCTTCACGGTATATTGACTTTTTGACATAGCATCATGAAATCATATCAAATTATTAAAGTCTATGATAGAGATTTTGTTTTCGTATTTTTTCTTTCAAAATGATGCTTCTTATTTACAAACAATTTTGGTTGTTTTATAATCTACTTTATGAACATTTTTCTAAAACTCAGTCGTATTTTTAAAATTTTTTTTTAAAAAAGTACGACTCATTTAGAAATGTTTTTTATTTTACTTTCTGCTTTGTCATCATTCTTGTTTTACCATTAATGTTCTGGTTCTGCATTATACTCTTAACGGCGTTTTTAGAAAAATAAGGCCCCGTTTGGTTCATGATCCGTTTTCGTTTTTATGTTTTCGAAAATAAAAAATACAAGGAAAACAATGAAGACGTGTTTGATATACCTATTTTCAAAAATAATTTTCGAAAACATCTCAAAAAATGGTCTGTTTTCAAAAACGATAAAATGATGTTTTCATTGTTTTCTAATTTTGTTTTCAAAATAATGGAAAACACGAGATACAACTTTAGAAACACATGATACATCATTCTTTTCATCAAACAATGTTAATTATCTACAAACAACATTTTCTATTTTTGATATCCAAATTTTCTCCAACTCTAAAGAAAAAAATATACAAAATTACTGTTGTGTACATATTGATGATTTGGCTGTTATTTTTATTTTTTACATGATCCTATCTATTTTTATATACTCCTCCACTTTACAAATCAAAAGCTTCCTACAATACAACTGTATAATATCTCTCTAAAAATGAATAAAAATCAAATCAAGTACAAAAATAATTATATTAAATTATTTTTTTCTTAAAAAAATGAATTTTAGCAAACACATATTAATCTTTTCCTACATTTCCTAATTCATAACCAAACACAGTTTTCAAATTTTGAATTCAAATTTAAAGTTTTTAAATTGGAACCAAACTTGTTTTCAGATATAATGGAAATAAGAAATTTGTTTTTCGTTTTCTGTTAAATTTTTTATTTTCGAAAACAATTTTCAAATCACGAACCATACGGGGCCTAAAGAATTGAAGACAGAATTAGTCAATAAAATAGTCCAATTTTGAAAACACAGAACTATAGAGTATAGACAAAAACAAAATCTATCTTCTGTTTTGTAAAATTGATAATTATTTCAACTGTATTAAAAAAATAAAAAAACCAAGCAAAATTCTACTAAAAACAAGGAAGTTTTAACTTTAAAAATAAAAAATAAAAATGATTGTCCCTAATGTTGGGTAGATATTGTTTAAAAAGTTTCAATCTAATATTTCATACATTTTTCAATTTAATCTTTCAACACTAGTATATGTTAAAGTTTAATAAAAAAAAAAAAAAAAAAAACTAGTACACGTTAAAATTAGTTGAAGATAAACTTACATTTTTGTAATATTTAGTGAATTGATGAAAATTTGGAGTAGAAAAAAAGTCACTAATTCAAAATTTCTACCAATTTCTTGAAAATTTAGGAGAGAAATTAAAAACTTTGCTCATATTTTCGTCGATTCTCAAAGTAATACACCATGCAGTGGTAAAAGAAGAAAACTGTTTGATTTTTTTTTTTTTTTTTTTTTGAAAAAAGATTTACTTTATTACTCAAACCAAAATGGTGGGGTCATTTAGTAATTGAAAAGAGTTTGAAGAGGGCCAGTCTAGACTTGAATGTTATAAAAAGTCAGACTTAGAAGAAAGGAAAATCCAAAAATCCACCTAAAAAGTAGGTAAATGAGTTTGGGCAGGGCTGCAAAACCCTCCAACATGATAGGCTTTTTCCCCCCCTTTTCTCAAGGAAAGGACTTTTAGTCCCATGGAGAGTCTCCTCTTGTCATGATACACAATTAATTCAAAAAAACTTTCCCATCCATCCATTGTCTTTTTCTTTTTCTTTTACTATACTTTCAATATCATCTAAGATGATATTCAAAGATCTTCAACCACAATTATTGCATATCTCTTCATTAAAGTTTATTAATTAGAATCTAGAAAAGTTAGAAATTAAAAGAAACAAAGTATTTCTTTTTTCGACAATTTATTATTGTTAGCAATTACTCACATGCGTGATAAAGATTTATGAGTTTTACCATTTTTTTTTTTGGTATCATTTACTATTTTCTTCTTTGTAATGATTTAGTGTAAAAGTTGAAAATCCACAATTTATAGTGTAAACAATGATAAATAATTTATTCGATGTTCAATGTGTTGATTATCATACAAATTTACTGTATATTAAAATATCTTTTAAGCTTTATAAATAATTCTTAGTTTAGATGACAAATCATGCATAGTCCATCGAAACTTTTTTTTTTTTTTTAAATAAAGATAATTCATTAAGAAGCTAAAGAGTTTGGTATACCAACATCCTCCAAAATTAAGGAGGAGATCCAAAAGGGGAGAGAATCGCCCTTACAAAACAATAAGCCTTCCAGCGTGGAAGAGGAAGAAGATACAAAAAAACCGTCAACGACATCGGGCAACGGCAGATACACCGGAGGGAAACCCGCCGCTGTACGCACAAGAGAGTGCGCTACAAGATTGCCCGCCCTTGGGCATTTGAGGAAGGAGATGACGCCCGCTTTCTTCGCCAAATCCTCAACATCATCGAGCATAGACTTCGCTTCTGAGATGTCGAGGTAATCGTGGTTCAGAACTTTGACCACTTCCATAGCGTCTGCTTCGACAATCAGCTTCAAATTTTGGTCTCTGTTGCTCTTCACGAAGGACTGAAGTCCTTCTTTGATCGCAACCGCCTCCAACGATTTCACGCTCCACTTTCGATTGACTCACTTGAACCCCGCTTGCACTAGAGATCCTTCTGAATCACGGATAATCTAGCCAAGACCCCCAATTTTCATGTTTTCATTCCATGAAGCGTCGGAATTTAATTTCAAGAAATTCTGAGGGGGAGGGGACCAGCGCTCATGATTCTAGAGGCTCTCCACCCTGAAATTCGACAGAAGAGGGGAGGTATGCTTCCTGTGGTCTTCATGATTTCTTTTAACCCATAACATAAGCTTCTGATCGTTCATCCTTTCGTTTCTGATTGTGATCTGATTTCTATAATTCCAAATTGTCCAGAGAATGATCCCTATCTGCTCTGCTTCTTCCTTGTTGTGGTAATCATTAATTAATTTGTTTCCATCGATCCTCCATGTCTTTGAAATCCTTGTCATGCCACAAGAAGTCCATCAAATTAGGGAAAAAATAGAGCCATATAGGTTTTACCTTGCTGAATCTCCAGAAAATATGGTCCGAATCCTCTTTCTTGCCCCTGCACAAATCACAGAGAGGATTAAAATCAAGACCTTTACGGATGAGATTGGATTTAGTAGGGATTAGATTTTTAACAATTCTCCACAGCCCTATTTTTGCTTTTGGCATAATGCTGAGGTCCCAGATGGACCTCCATCTGCTGTTTTGGCCAGAGACACAGGATCCTGAGGCTTCCTTAGAACACTGAGAGTTGACTGCCAAGTGATATGCACTCTTAACACTGAAAACTCTTTTTGATTCAAGGCTCCATACAATCTCATCCCTAACATTCACGCTCCCTAAAGGAATGGCCAAGATATCCTCTGCATCCGAGGGAATGAAAAGGTTTTTGACAAGCCTTTCATCCCACTCACCATTGGCAAGAATTAACTCTTTTACTCTTTTGTTTTTCAAAGTTGGATGCACTAGCATAGGATATCTATTTCCTTTCCTTGGGATCCATGGATCTTGGTCGATATATATGTGATTACAGTTACCCACTCTCCACCTATACCATTCCAAGAAAAGCTCCCTTCCCCACACGATACTTTTCCACATCAAAGATGAGTTTGATCCCACCTGGGCATTGAAAAAATCCCCATCTCTAAAATAACGACCCCTTAGGACTTTCCTGAGAAGACTATCAGGGTCCCTCAATATACGCCAGCTTTGCTTGGCGAGAAGAGCTTGGTTGAATAAGTGTAAATCTCTGAACCCCATACCACCCGAGTCTTTGCTTCTACAAAGGTTTCTCCAGCTTGCCCAATGGATTTTCCTTTTGTCCCCTATTGCACCCCACCAAAATTTCGCACATAGCTTGTTAATGTCGTCACATAAGCCTTTGGGAAGCTTGAAGCAGCTCATCGTATATGTGGGGATGACTTGTATAATTGCCTTTATCAGAACCTCTTTTCCCCCCATTGAGAAGAGTTTTTTCGCTCCACCCTTGGAGAAGCTTCTCAACTTTTTCCCAAATCTTGACAAAGAGGCTGGACATATTCCTTGTGGATTGGGAGGGCATGTCAAGATAAACTCCCAAGGATGTAGTCTTTTTTATGCCTAGGGTCTCGCTGATTGACCAAACCTCCTCTCTAGAGACGTTTTTGCTCACCATAAACGTGGACTAATCCATGTTTATCATTTGGCCTGAAGCATCTTCGTAGCAATTTAGAACTTCTTTGATGGCTTGGCATTCTTCCTTGGTTGCCCTGCAAAAAATTAAGCTATCATCAGCGAAAAAAAGATGGGAAATAATGGGACAGTGGTTGTTGATACGAAAACCTTTCAAGTTGTTCGAGGTTACTTCCCTGTTTAAGAGGCTCGAGAAACCTTCAGCACACACCAGGAAGAGATACGGGGATAGGAGGTCTCTTTTCCTTATGCCACGAGTAGGCTTGAATTCCTCCATAGGAGCTCCATTTATCATCACTAAAAAGGAAACTGACTCCACGCACTTCATAGTTGTTTGAATCCATTTTTCACTGAAACCCATTCTGGCAATGATCTCTCGGATAAAGATCCATTCGATTCGGCCGTAAGCTTTGCTCATATCTAACTTTAAGGCCACTTTACCCTCTTTACCTTTTTTCCTGGAAGTAATAGCGTGAATGCATTCAAAACCTAGGATCACATTATCTGTAATCAATCTACTAGGAATGAAAGCCGCTTGTTGAGGGGAAATGATCGAATACAAAGCTTTTTTGAATCTATTTGCAATGGCTTTTGCTATGATTTTGTAGCTCACGTTGCAAAGGCTGATGGGTCTAAACTCTTGCATATGCTTAGGGTTCTTGATTTTGGGGATAAGGGCTAAAACTGTTTTGTTTAGCGGGGCCAGATTTGCTCATTCGTTCAAGATTTGGAGGCAAACTCGGGTTGTGTCTTCCCCTACCACTTTCCAGTAAGATTGATAGAAGGAGGCATGAGTCCCGTCGTTCCCCGGGGCCTTGCTTGGACTAAGGCTTTTCATGGCAACCTCTATCTCACTTCTGGAATATGGTTGGTCCAATTCCTCTCTCATTTGATCTGAAATCCCAGTAGTGATACAATCGGAGATCTTCTGAATGCTTCTTAAGTCAGGGGTAGCAGATTGAAAAAGGCCCTTGAAGTAATTTGAAGCAATCTCACTGATCTTTTCCTCATCTTCCACCCAAACACCATCAGGCGAAACTAACCCCTCGATTCCGTTCTTTCCTTGCATTGAGAAGCTTTGGCATGGAACCATTTGGTGTTTCTATCCCCACTTTTAAGCCATTCTTCCCTTGACCGAAGCCTCCAATATTCCTCTTCTTCTTCAAGCAGATCATCAAGTTCAAGCTCAGCCCTGAGAATGCTGTCCCAATTCTGGTTAACTTCATCAGAATAAAGAATCTGAATTTCTCGTTCTTTCCTCGTTATGGTTGTTTTAATGTTGCCTTTCAGCCGTGACTTATTCCAAATATGGAGCTTATGAATGCACCTAATAATTTTGGTGCTAAGATTTTGAGCATTGCTCCCATCTACTGTATTCCAGCAATCAGCAATAATATTCTTTGTTTCCTTCAAATTTAACCAGTTGCTCTCAAACCTCATAATTTATTGACTCCTCCGGGTATTGGAAGCTAGAACCGAAGGCTCCCAACTGGCCACAATTGGCCTATGATCCGAACTATGAAAATTTAAATGCCTAACCTTGATTTTTGGAGCCATAAGGGACATCGGGTGGTTCATGAAAAAGCGATCCAGTTTAGGGGAGTACAACATACAACTTAAATTATGTCTAGATCCTAGGGCTATTACCACATGCATTTCATTTTTACTTTTAAAGAATAACGATGAAGAATGTTGAGAGTTAAACATGCTTAGAAAATCAGTGAGACTTTTTAGCCAGGGATCCCAGTTAAAACAGAATAAGAAGAAATTTTAGCCATTCAAACAAAAATCTCAAACCGTAACAAGTCCTAACAACACATCAAATGCAAAGAAGAAGAAATTTGAAAACATAAATAGCGGAAGTCTATCCTAAGGAAATCCATGGCTCGGCCAGCTGCATTCCGTCACGCGTTCTGTACACCTTTGCCATTACTTGCAATTACATATTAGGGAAAAGAATGAGTATCTAAAAAAAATACTCAGTAAGCAACAATACCACTAGCCATTCATCAGCAAGGGTGTCATGAAGTAAAACCAGCTAAGGGGCTCTAATGGTCATTTCTTGGCTTTTCATTTCATATCATTCAACATGTTGTTTGGGTCACGTGGTTAGTTAATTCTCCTAACATATACAAGCCAACTCACTAGAGATGCACATGAGGGAATCAAGCGAGATCTCAACTCCTACTGATGGTAGAAGGCACCTAGTCAGTGGAGTCGAGTCTCATCCGTCAAGCACCTAAGAGCGCACAGCGCCTTAACTACCATCTCACTGGTGGAGTATCCATGGGGTTTTTGTCGGACTTTACTTCCACAGTTAGTAGATGGCACCTAGTCTGCGAAGCCGAGTCCCGCCCATTTAACTTCTCATCTCAGTCCATAAACATCTCAGTCCTAGGAGATTAGTTACCACGACCCCCAGTAGGATAAAAGTTTGCTCTTTTCCCTATTAGTACCCTTTGCACCTAGCATGACTTAATTGCTACCAACCTACCAGTTCGACCTTTTCCCTTTCAAAAACAAGCATACACAGAGTGAATACCATGTCTAGCATCCAGATTACCAAGCAGAATCATCACTATCTTTCAACTACCAACATTCAACACCAGTCTACCATAACACATAACAGTGACCATGCAACCACATAAACCAGATACTAAAATAGGATACAATCATTTTCTTGCAATCACACTCATTCTTGCAAAATAAAGCAACATTCAAATTACTTTATCCTCAATCAATTCAGTCCAACCGGCAAATAGCCATACATACGCTGATGATGCGCAAATTGCTTACTGCAAGTGTATGGGTCAAGTAATAATATAGTGTTTTCGTGTAAAACGAGTGTCATCCTCTGGATTGGTTTTCTAGAAAATTAAGTACCGTGAATACTTTTGTTCAATTTTATTTAGGGAGCAAAACTTAATGACAAAAATAAATCTAAAGACAAAAAGCATAAAATAAAGGTGGAGACTCAAATGGAAAGACTCTTAGGGAATTGATTTCATTATTTAAGATTGAGGATTGATTAATAGGAATGAATTGATCATGCAATTATTCTACAAGCCAAGGAAACTTTTATCACGATTACCTCTCCCGAGTATAATTGATTCTCATGCATATAACTAACTTGATATCCCTATCTAAGTTCATTCACATGCAAGGCATTATTCGGTTTAGTCCTTGTTATACTTCTAGAGATATTCCGAATCCCGTCACAAACTTAGAATTTCTACTCTAGTCATGCAATTAAACAAGGTAAGTCTTAGGCCAAATCCTCTCTCCCGAGTTAGATTCAACACTTAAATCATGCAATTAGTGATCAAGTAATTGAAAGCATTACACAAAATTGCATGCATAAAATACCAACACATTCATACCAAAAATCAATCCAACAACTCAAACAACTACATCAAACCCTAAGACAAACAACTAGAAATTCATAGTCTTTAAACCACAAACACTAATTGCAAGAAAAGCCATAAAAACTACAACAGGTAAGGGAAAGAGAAAGGAAAACTCGAATCCGTCGAAACCGGCATGTCCCCGTCACGATCTCCACGTCTTCTCGCTTGATTTCCGCTCCTTGGCCTTGCTTCAGCTCCCACCAAAGGTCTCTAGTCGAAATTAGGGCTAAAATCTAACCAATTGGACTTCCCTTTCTCGACGAAAATCACATTGTTTTTATAGAAAATCTGGGCAGCGTCGCGAACGCTATAGGGACAGCGGCGCGACACTGTCGCGATACGCAGCTTCTAGAAAAATGAACCGAGAGCGTCGCGACGCTGTAATTTTTTTTTTTTTTTAAATCGCTATCTCCAAATATAGAATGTCAGTTTCGAGACATCTAGAGAGCAGCGTCTCGACGCTGGTCTGCGGATGGGCCTATCTTCAATCTTCCAACTTTGATTATTTTTTATTTTTCGGCTTCTTTTCGCATCTCGAACATCCAATTGGCTCAAAACTAAATTTCCTACAAATACAACACATAAATGCATAATTTTGGCCAATAAATTATAAAAGACTAGCTAAATTAATTAGGGAAAACTTGCTAGCTATGCTCGCTATCAAACACCCCAAAACTTAAGCTTTTGCTAGTCCTCGAGCAAACTAAAAATCAAGTATACAATGGAAGAATGGATGCAACAAACATGACTCAATCCTCAAGGCTCAAAAGTCAATAATCAAGCAATCAAGAGACATGCACATAAGGACCAATGAGGGAGACAAATCAAAAGTTTTCCAAAATTAACTTGCACAAGCAAGATCTAACTTAACGAGATCAGACTCTACTAACCCGGGATTGGATTACTAAACTCTCAACTCATCTTCCTTCTACACTGGCACTAAGGATTCACTAACGAGTCAATGGAACAAATTAGTTTGTTTTCCTCCATACTTAGGTGCTTATAATTGAAAATTACAACATGCATTTTTATGTGGCACTAACTTTCACACACCTATTGCAGGGACCCTTAACCCGAGTTTTACCCTTTGGTTGGCCTAACTGATCACAACAGAGGTAGCTCTTTTTGCCAAAACTTTATTAAGCATTGCATTGTGTGCATAAGTCATGACTTTTTTTTCAAATTGTAACAACAAGAATGATTTTTCTTTATGAGCATGATAAGCATATATTCTTTTCTTTCCTCCTAAGCAAGATCAAACATGCTAATTTGCAAAAAATTAACTCTTTAGCTCTTCCTTACACCTATCGAGGTGACAACAAGCATATGAACATAATAATTCGCTCCTAAGCATTCAAATCCAAATCTAGCCAAGACAAATTCTCTACTCATGCAAGACATCTCCTAGAAAAAGTTTAAAAAGTCTCCGTTTTTGGGCACTCATGCTTACAACTCATCGAAAGCTTGAAAATTGACAAGAAAGCCTGGAAATCATAGTCATGCAAAAATAGCATCCAAAAAACAACCATATGCTCAATTCAAAGAAAGCTCAAAACTATAGCCCGAACTCAGATGCTCAAGGGCTCCACAAACATGATATTCCACCCCCAAACTTAAAACATGCATTGTCCTCAATGTATAAAGAAAATAAGGCATAATCAAGCATGAGAACAATAAAAGAGTAGGAGGAGTGAACAATACTGTCTTGGAATGACGATGTCCTCTTTTATGGAAGCTTGCAAGCAAAGGAGAAGCTGGAACCAAGACCTACAAAACAAAAACAAAAAAATAAATCAAAATAAAAAAGAAAAACACAACTTAACTTACTTGGGTTGCCTCCCATAAGCGCTTGTTCAACGTCTCTAGCTCGACTTGCTCGTCCAGTCTGTCAAGGCACATAAAAATTCTCGTATTTATTTGGGCCCTTCTTTCTTGAATCAATAAATCTCACAATCGCTAGCAAGCTTACTAACTTCTCATGGGCCCCTGAAACGAAATTATTTTTGGTATTTTTGAATAAAATAAGCATAAAGGGAGAAAAATCAAAATAAAGAGACTCTGACTCTAAAACTGACTCGTGAGAATAGAAAAAGGAACAATCATATTCTACAAAGGATGGAGAAGATAAAACAGACGAAGGTTGTTCGACCTCAAACTCTACCTCTTGAACTTCCTCTGACACTACAAGCTCATTTTCTTTTCCTTCCTTACAAACATGTTCTTGATGGATGCTACAACTCTCCAATTCTTCTCCACTATCTATGCAACTCACCCCTAAATGCTCATCCTTAGCAAAATCGAAAGAACTAAGCTCTTGAATGGGTTCCAATGATTCATCGGCCACATTACTCACTAGACAACCTAGGGATGTGGATCCCACCTCACTAACTTCCTTTGGGGGTTTGATGTCCTTTTATAATTTCATCAAATTTTAAACTCCTCACTCTAGACTCCTCAATATAATTTTGAACTAAGCTTTTTAAGGAAGAATTTTCTTTTAAAGGGGTATAACTTGAAGATGAAAAATTGAAATATGGAGTTGAATAAAAAGCCATTCAAATCAATTAAAGCAACAATGGTCATTAGGCTTCCAATCAAATAATAACCCAACAAGAACAAAGGTCTAAGACCCAAACAACAAAAAAAAAAAAAAAAAAAAAAAACAAACAAACAAGAAAGAAAAATAAGAACAAAGAAAACAAAATAGAAAAGGAAAACAAAAACCAAAAAAAGGAAAAACTAAATATGGCAAGAAAGCAAAAATGGAAAAAAAATGCAATCTACCTAAAAATAAAAATATCAAAAATAAAAATACACCCTAAATTAAGACTGAACAATTTTTTCACAATATTAATATTGACTAAATATGCCAATCCCCGGCAACGGCGCCAAAAACTTGATACGCAAATTGCTTACCGCAAGTGTACGAGTCAAGTAATAATATAGTGTTTTCGTGTAAAACGAGTGTTGTCCTCTGGATTGGTTTCCTAGCAAATTAAGTACCGTGAATACTTTTGTTCAATTTTATTTAGGGAGCAAAACTTAAAGAAAAAAATAAATCTAAAGACAAAAAGCATAAAATAAAGGTGGAGACTCAAATGGAAAGACTTTTAGGGAATTGATTTCATTATTTAAGATTGAGGATTGATTAATAGGAATGAATTGATCGTGCAATTATTCTACAAGCCAAGGAAACTTTTATCACGATTACCTCTCCCGAGTATAATTGATGCTCATGCATATAACTAACTTGATATCCCTATCTAAGTTCATTAACATGCAAGACATTATTCGATTTAGTCCTTGTTATACTTCTAGAGATATTCCAAATCCCGTCACAAAGTTAGAATTTCTACTCTAGTCATGCAATTAAACAAGGTAAGTCTTAGGCCAAATCCTCTCTCCCGAGTTAGATTCAACACTTAAATCATTCAATTAGTGATCAAGTAATTGAAAGCATTACACAAAATTACAGACATAAAATAACAACACATTCATACCAAAAATCAATCCAACAACTCAAACAACTACATCAAACCCTAAGACAAACAACTTTTAATTCATAGTCTTTAAACCACAAACACTAATTGCAAGAAAAGCCATAAAAACTACAAGAGGTAAGGGAAAGAGAAAGGAAAACACGAATCCGTCGAAACCGGCACGTCCCCGTCACGATCTCCACGTCTTCTCGCTGGATTCCTGCTCCTTGGCCTTGCTTCAGCTCCCACCAAAGGTCTCTAGTCAAAATTAGGGCTAAAATCTAACCAATTGGACTCCCCTTTCTCGGCCAAAATCGTATTGTTTTTATAGAAAATCTAGGCAGCGAAGCGACGCTATAGGGACAGCGTCGCGAGGGTGTCGTGATACGCAGCTTCTGGAAAAATCAACCGAGAGCGTTGCGATGCTAGTCACAGCGTCACGACGTTGTTTTTTTTTTAATTTTTTTTTAAATCGCAAACTCCAAATATAGAATGTCAGCGTCAAGACGCACAGAGAACAGCGTCGAGACGCTGGTCTGCAGATGGGCCTATCTTCAATCTTCCAACTTTGATTCTTCTTCATTCTTCGGCTTCTTTTCGCATCCCGAACATCCAATTGGCTCAAAACTAAATTTCCTACAAATACAACACATAAATGCATAATTTTGGCCAATAAGTTATAAAAGACTAGCTAAATTAATTAGGGAAAACTAGCTAGTTATGCTCGCTATCAGCTGAAAACTCAACTATCCAAACCAATATACGATTATAGTCCAACACAGTAAGTTACTTACGTTGGGGTAACTAAAACTTGCTTGAATAACACCAAAAAAATTAATATAGCGCCAACCTTTATGCAAAAAAGTAATCTACAACAAGGTTCTCACATCAGAGGCATCCAATTCCAATAATTTTCCTAAAGACACATGATTTAAGCAAGTCAAAAACTCACCCAACGAAACTAACGCTCTCTGCAAATGTTGAAATCTCACTTCGCCTTTAAAGATTCGACCAATAATTACATTGGGTACCTTAGATTAATAAATGAAATCAATTGGTATCCCATTAACGCACAAAAAAAACCAATAGATCTAAACTTACAAACTCTTTACCCACTAGCTGAAATCGTTGAACGTTCAAAATGCGTGCGACTGTTTGTCTTAAGGTGGCGGCGGTGGCATGGCAATTAGATCTGAGGGACAGAAACAAACAGATCTAAACGGCGGCAGCGTACAAATTCGTATGGCGTCGGCGATGTGCGACTAACCAGCTGAAAGGGGCGGCGGCGGTCCCTGGTGCACGACGGCGGTGACGAAGCTACAGGTCTACCACGGAGAGAGAGAAAGAGCTTGAGACCGAAGGAAAAGAAGCCGAAAGCTTGAGAGAGAAGGGAGTTGTCTAACCGGAAGCGTGACAACGGCTGCGATTCCCGACGAGGGTCGACGACGGCGTGCGGCGAAGGAGGGCGGCGTGAGCTGATACAGTAGAGAGAGAGTGTTGAGAGAGAGTGAGATTGAGGGAGAAAGAGACGAGAGAGAGAGAGTGTGTGAGAACTCACTGGCGGTGGCGTGGGAGGTTAACGACGGTGGCGGTGCGGCGAAAGAACGACGACGGAGGCGCAGAGGAAGGCGGCGGCGATCTGGTGCACGAGAGAGAGTTATCGGGGAGAGAGAGAGAGCGTGCGTGAGGGATTTTTTTTAAACGGTCCTTTGACCGAAAATGTTGGGGGGAAAGTTTCCCCCCATTCTTCCCTCTTGACCGGGCAAAAAGCCCACTTCCCTCTTCTTTTTTTCATAAATTTTGGGTTGTTACATCATACTAACCTTAAAAGAACTTTCGTCCTCGAAAGTTGCTAGCCCTGGAACAACTTTGGATACTTGGTCATCATTTCGTCTTCTCTCTCCCATGTTGCCTCTTCAGACAGATGGTTTCACCAAAGGACCTTTACGAGAGCTATCTCGTGATTACGAAGGACCTTCACCTCTCTATGAAGAATTAGCATAGGTCTCTCCTCATAAGTCAAGTTCTCGCTCAGTTGCAAGGGTTCAAAGTCCACTCTGTGGCCTGGATTTGCCAAATACTTCCGCAGCATGGAGACATGGAAAACATTGTGAACCCTGAAAGAGAAGGCGACAAGGCTAGACGGTAAGCCACGGGACCAATCCGTTCCAAGATCTCAAACGGACCAATGAAGCGTGGGCTGAGCTTCCCTTTCCTTCCGAACCTCAAAACACCTTTCATTGGAGCTACTTTCAGGAAAACATGATCGCCTACATCAAACTCTAAATCCCTTCTCCTTGTATCAGCATAACTCTTCTGTCGGCTTTGTGCCATTAACATCCTCGATCTGATCGTGTGAATAGCCTCACTAGAGGCTTGGATCAATTCAGGCCCCAACAATTGTCATTCTCCAACCTCATCCCAATAAACAGGGGACCTACATCTTTTCCCATACAGGGCCTCAAACGATGACATATCAATGGTTGCTTGATAACTGTTGTTATAAGCGAATTCCATTAAGTGTAGGTGAGCATCTGTTGGATTCCTAGAGTGAGTAAAAATATAGTATAAAAGGACTCTAGAACTCTGTGCAAGTATACACAGTCCGCAGCAAGTAATAAGTATTATCAATCCAAGGCCTGAACTAGCTTCCACTTTATCTATTTTGTATAAGTTTTTAATGGTTTCAAAGATGGTAAAAATGATTGGTTTTCATAAGAATAATGCTGAATCAAAATAAATGACAGAACAAAGAATAAACAAATAGGCAGACAGATTAGAAACAAGCGCTGGTCAGGATTTAGTAATTGTTTTTTAAAAGATGCTCTAGCAATATTATTGATCATGCAAATTCTCGCAGTATTATTAGCGGATTCCTCCCGGAACTCCGGATTTTTTGGAATGTGTTTCAACCCCAATGAAATACGACCGATCAAGCACTAGGCAACTGGCTATCCCTAGCTCAGTCACTGGCGTTCACCAATACACAATGATCGTAGTGTGATTAATCGCCACACACTCTCTAAATCATCCCTGAAACTAGAGAGAGGTATTCATACCGGCTGGCCAGGCGGGCATAAAATAGAAATGAACACAACAATTAATCAAGATGAATATAATCAATATTTATTACTAGAGTTAAGCACGGCAATCACATTGTGTCCTAACCAACGCCTAAGCTACTTAGTTCATAATATGCATGGGGACGCACGCTACAATCTGAGTAGGCATGTCCATAATTACAAGATAATAAAAGGAAATATTAATCTCCTTGATTAGCTTGCAACGATGGTCTTCTAGATGGTCTCCAATCTCTCTCCTCTATTCGGCTCCCAAAGGTGGAAGGAACTTCCCAAGAATGGAATGTTTTCTCCCAAAAGTGGAATGATCTTGACTTGAGACGGCTCCTCCTTTTTATAAAAGGATAGGAGGCTTGACTTAGGTCAACCTGGACACGTGCAGGGCTCTCTTTGCTCCTTTATCCCGAAAATAATTCAACAGAAGCCGGTTCATGAAGTTGGCTAACGAGCTGTGACGTGGCAGGCCTAAATAACTACCTTTTGGGCAGTTATCACACCCCCAAACTTGAACTATTGCGCGTCCCGAGCAATACTAACCAACCTTCCCTTCAAGAATTCAAAACATTAGACAAAGCATAGCTTAATCAAAACAGATAATCCAACACTACCTTCAACCTTTACCTGAGCACTCTGCAAAACCAAGCTCTGCTGCAGCAAAATAATTCTTCCGGCATGGACAAATAATCACCACTTTTAACTCAATTCTAAGAACTTGCCACAGCTTAGCTCTATTATCAGACATATCAAAACACATTTTCAAGGGGTTTATATTTTAGACTTAAAGCAGCCCTACAGTCATAAGCTCTTAAGCACAGGATGACCCACTTTATGGTGCAGTATACCCTTGCCTCAAACTCATCACCAACTAGGCTCAATACTGTTTGTAAAGTTAAAAAATCCTTAGTTATTCTATCTCTTGCCCCTCAGAATGGCAACATTTTATGATGAAGCTCACCTAAGTTCTGGGAGACAGAAAACTGCTGGATTATCATTCATCCCTCAAAACTTTTGCTCCATGAATTTTCTCAGCAAAATTTTCAACAATCACTTTTTTCATCAAATAATATTTCATCATTCTTCACATTTCCTAGGTCACCTTTTGACGCAAAGACAAACTGTGGGTATCACAAATGTCCTCGGTTACTCAATAACCTAACAAATTATTTCACGAAGGAGAGGAATGCTCGAGCAAAACAATTGGAGTAGCAAAAAGTCCCCCAAACTTGAATTATTCATTGTCCCCAATGAATTATCAGTTTTTGCAATTATACCCCCAAACTTAAATTTTCCTATCTGAATTCTAAAACTAAGCGTGGGACTAGACCTAAGCTTAAAGCGGATCACATAAGTAAACACTACCTCCAGAATTTTCTTTGCCGCAGCAATGACCAGGCCAGAGAAAATGCTCAAGCAAAAGGTTTCTGGAGATCAGAATACCTTGATCTGATTAAGCTTAGCCAGTCCAAGCTTCAAAAATTCAGAAGGAATTAGTTAAGTTAGATTTACTCAGTGCTTATGGAACAAAAATAACTTCGAAGATTTCATTAAAACAAAGAGAAAGGAATTACAAAAGCAGATAAATTTTTGTAGAAGCAGAAACATTAAAAAGAAACAAGCAAACATATTAGCAAGCGGGGTCAGATATGCGCGAGCAAACAAAAATGGAAAAACAAAAGTAATGCTCGCTCAAAATCATCACATTAGTCAGTCTTCCTGACCCTACTCTTCATCATCCTCCTCTTCCCTTTCAACAGGTGGGGGTGGAATCCAAGGGTTCAACAGATCCTCAGGGAATGCTGGAAGGGCTGGATACGGCTTGGAAAAATTCTCTTGCAGCGCCTTCTTCAGATTGGCATCACGATTTCTAACATAGTTCCAGAAGGTTAAAGCTTGCCTCTCGGCAACCAGTTGTTCTAAAACCGTGTTGATGTCGTAGATAAGCCCACCTTGACATGCCTCCTACGTACGCTGAAGCCGCGCCAAGTTAGGCGTATCTATAATTCCCTTGTCAAACAGGATAACATCTCCCTCATCCACTGGAACCCCTACTCTTCTGCAACGCATCGTGATTGTGTTCGGAAAGAACAGTTTCCCCACTTTCTTTTTCCAACAACCAGAAATATCATTAACAATCATCTTCCCTACATCAATGCTAAGAGACCGCAAAGTCGCGAAAGCCAGAAGAACCCGTTCCCTCGAGACCGTCGAGTCATGAGTCGTTGGAAGCATCCTTTGTCTGATAAATCCCATCCACGTGTTCGCTTCCCTCTTCAGATAAGCTGACTGAAACGTCCTTTTCCCTGTCTTGGACAGCTGCCACTGTGCCCCTTCAATACCCACCTCCCGCACAGCATCACTTAACTGCTCATTAGATGGCACTACAGCCATCTCATTATATGCTGCATGGGGGAAATTCTGAAGGTTATACAGTGCATTGATAGCACTAGGACTCCAGTCTACCTCGACTCCTCGAACAATCACCTGGAAACCATCTTCTTTATCAATATTAGCATAAAATTCACGCACCACCTGTGCGTTTACAGACTCAGGCTTCGCACAAAACAACTCCCAGCCATGGTCTGCAATGCCAGTCCTCAGAAAATGTGGAAGATTACCGCTAAATCCTCTTTCAAACAGGAAGTCTCTTTTCAGCAGCTCAGCGTATTTTGCTCTGGCAAAATTGTTGACGAAGCGACCATGTTCTTCTATTTCATCAGGTTCCTCCGATGCTTCAGCAACACTTTTGCCCTTTTCCGCCCTTCGCTTGAGCAACCGCTCTTCCTCAGCCTTTTTTTCTGCCTCTTCTCTTGCTCTTTCTTCGGCTTCCTTCTTCTCACGCTCTACTCTCTCTGCATTTTCTCTTTCAGAATCCGTGGTTGGAGGCGAAGGAGTATCAGTTCGGACAACCCTAACGCGGCCTGCTTTCCTCTTAATGCGGCGACGTTTCGGTGCTTCTGGCATGATCACCTCCACTCGAGCCTCCTGCACCGGCTCATTATCCGTTACCTGAACATCTTCTGCCTGTTGCTCTTGCACATCCTCGGCCTGCTTTTCTTGAACTTCTTCTGAAATTTCTTCTCGAACTTCCTCGGTATTTTCCTCTCGAACTTCCTCTGTATTTTCCTCTCGAACTTCCTCTGTTTGCTCCTCTTGAACTTTTTCTGTATCCGCGACTCTCTGCTCAGCCTCCTCTGGGTTCTGTACATCAGGTTCTTGCGGGTCTCCTTCTTCTACTGTGGCAGCAACAACTTCTGTTGCCTTTTCTTGTTCCTCAGCCCTCTGTTGTCGTCTTCGTCGTCTCTTGGCTTCTTTCTCCTCTGGTGTTTTTTTCTTCTTCGCCTTTACCTTCTGCACCTCAGGGGTAACAGGTACCTCTTCCTCCTCATTCTCTCTTTCTTTCCTCGCTCTTGTTTTTGCCATGAAGGACTCAAGGGTTTAACAGAGAAAGAAAGCGAAAACAAAAGCAAAAGATCGAAGCAAGAAGATGAAGTAAGAGAAACGTACCGAGGGTTGCCAATAAATAAGGCTTTAGCAAAATAAAATCCTAACAGAAAGATCTTGCTTTCATTAAATTGAAATTACCGTTTTAAATCGCATGCAACCAGTAGAATTAAATCATCCAACGGTAAAATCTGGAATTCAAACGCCCATGGTAAATAATTATGCGTTGTCAAATAGCCAGACCGTTGGATCATTCCTGCATGACACGTGGCAGCATCCTTGCAATCTACCTGCCCATAGAAAATTCAAAATCGAACGGTAAAAATAATTACCCCAACAAACCCCTTCTTATTCGGACGATTCGCTTCAGCCATAACTTTGCCGCAACAACTTTCTGAACCTGAAGAGTCCTGGATACGTAATTCGAATTTCAAAGTAGGAAAATCAAATCTTTTAAATTCAAATTTAAATTTAACCGATCAAATCAAATCTAATCCCCTTTTTTTATTTATTTATTTGAAGCCGAATTAATTAGAGGAAATCTTTATTAAACCTACACGAATTAAAATGCAAATCTAAACTAAAATCTAATAAAACCGAATCTAAGATAATTTAATTAAATAAATAAACCGAAAATAAAATCCAACAAAATTAAATTCAAATAGACATAGATAAAATCTAAAATAAATTCTACGGAATTAAAAATAACAACAGAAAATAAATCATTAAACGAACTAAATCTAGAATACTCGAAATTAAAAATAACTTAGCGAAAAATAAAATTAAAACAAACTCTGGGAGCTCAAAATATTGCTTTGTAAAATGCTCCCGCAAAAATCTTGCTCTCTCAATCATCAACCAACTTTAGGGAAGGATATTTCATCTGGAACTCCTCTCCCCAATAATGTTTGACACGCTGTCCATTCTCCCATCCTTTTCGTCCTGCAAAGTAATTACTCCATGAGGGAAAACCTCAATCATCACAAACGGACCTGACCATCTGGACTTTAGTTTCCCAGGAAACAATTTTAATCTAGAATTATAAAGCAAAACTTTTTGACCTTTGACAAACTCTTTAGGCCTAATTTTCTTGTCATGCCACAACTTAGTCTTTTCTTTATACATTTTCGCATTCTCATAAGAAAATTGGCGAAATTCCTCCAATTCGTTAAGCTGTAGCATTCTCATTGCTCCTGCACGACTCAGATCAAAATTTAATTTTTTCAAAGCCCAAAACGTTTTATGCTCTAGCTCTAATGGTAAATGACAAGCTTTCCCATATACTAATCGATAGGGAGACATACCTAGAGGAGTCTTATAGGCTGTCCTATAAGCCCAAAGAGCCTCATCCATCCTAAAAGACCAATCCTTTGTAGATGGATGGACTACTTTTTCTAGAATTGATTTAATTTCCCTATTACTTATTTCAGCTTGACCATTAGCCTGTGGGTGATAGGGGGTAGCTATCCTATGCTTGATTCCATACTTAGCTAAAAGCTTAGTTAATATATTATTAACAAAATGTGTACCCTCATCACTTATTAGAGCTCTAGGTGTCCCAAACCGCGCAAAAATGTGAGATTGGAGAAACCTTGAAACCGTCTTGGCATCACTCTGATGGCATGCAATGGCCTCCACCCACTTGGACACGTAATCTACTGCCAATAAGATAAAAACATTGCCATTAGAAGGGGGAAATGGCCCCATAAAATCAATACCCCATACATCGAATAATTCAACTTCTAAAATGTAAGTAAGAGGCATTTCATCTCTAGGCCCTAAGTTTCCTCTCCTTTGGCAAGCATCACATTGCTTGTAGAACCAATGGGCATCCTTAAACAAGGTAGGTCAGAAGAATCCACAATGCAAAATCCTCATAGCTGTCCTCTGACCGCTGAAATGGCCTCCATACGGCGAAGAGTGACATTGCTCCAGGATTTCCTTTGCTTCATCACCTGAAACACACCTACGAATAATACCGTCAGAGTAGTGCTTATACATAAATGGCTCATCCCAATAGAAAAATTTTGCATCATGCTTAAACTTTTTCTTCTGCCTCCAATCCATGTCAATAGGAGTGACTCCTTTTACCAAAAAGTTGGCAATATCAGCATACCAAGGGATCTCCTTTACTACCTTTACCTGAACAGCAAAGAGCTGTTCATCTGGAAAAGAATCTGAAATGGTAGATTGCTTCAGCAAAGATGATGATGGATCAAGACGAGACAAATGATCTGCAATGACATTCTCTGATCCCTTCTTATCCTTTATCTCCAAGTCGAACTCCTGCAATAATAAAACCCAACGAATTAGTCTAAGCTTTGCATCTTTCTTTGACATTAAATACCTTATTGCTGCATGATCTGTGAACACCGTGACTTTGGATCCAACCAAATATGGCCGGAATTTCTCAAAGGCAAACACAACAGCTAACAACTCCTTTTCAATAGTTGTGTAGTTGACTTGTGCCTCATTTAAAATCCTGCTTGCATAATATATAGGATGGATAAATTTGCCCTGCTTTTGCCCCAACATTGCACCTACCGCAGCATCACTCGCATCGCACATTACCTCAAATGGTAAATTCCAATTAGGTGCACAAAGAATGGGTGCTGAGATTAAAGTAGCCTTTAATGTCTCAAAAGCCTTCCTACAATCTGTATTAAAGTCAAAAACATGATCAGTGCACAATAAGTTACAAAGAGGTTTACTAATTTTGGAAAAATCTTTTATGAACCTTTTATAAAATCCCGCATGACCTAAAAAACTCCGAATCCCCTTCACTGAATTCGGTGGTTCTAATCTTTCAATAACCTCAACTTTTGCTCTATCAACTTCTAGACCATTCTTAGAAATCCTATGACCTAACACTATGCCCTCATTCACCATGAAGTGGCATTTCTCCCAATTAAGAACTAGATGGGTATCCTCACATCTTTTTAACACCTGACCTAAATTATCTAAACAACTCTGAAAAGACCTTCCAAAAACTGAAAAATCGTCCATGAATACCTCAACAGTGGACTCAATCATATCAGAAAAAATTGCTAACATACACCGCTGAAATGTTGCTGGAGCATTACAAAGACCAAAAGGCATTCGCCTGAAAGCAAACGTCCCATAAGGGCAGGTGAAAGTGGTTTTTTCCTGATCCTCAGGAGCAATAGTAATCTGGTTATACCCAGAATAACCATCTAAGAAACAGTAGTGGGCCTGACCAGCCAATCTATCCAACATCTGGTCAATAAATGGTAGAGGGAAATGGTCCTTACAGGTGGCTTTATTAAGCCTCCTATAATCCATGCAAACCCTCTAGCCAGTTACTGTCCTAGTTGGGATCAACTCATTGTCTTTATTGCTCACAACAGTGACACCTCCTTTCTTAGGAACACATTGGACAGGGCTTACCCAATTGCTGTCTGCAATTGGATAAATGATGCCAGCATCCAACCATTTAATCACCTCCTTTTTAACCACTTATTTCATTGTAGGGTTAAGCCTTCTTTGTTGCTCAATACTCCTAAAGGATCCCCCCTCTAGAGTGATTTTGTGCATACAAAAAGATGGGCTAATCCCCTGAATGTCAGCCAATGTCCAACCAATAGCCTTGCGGTATTGCTGCAGCAACCTTATTAAGGCCCCTTCATGCTCCGGCATTAAATCTGATGCAACAATAATAGGCAACGTCACCTTCCCCAAGATACACATACTTTAGATGATCCGGCAAGGGCTTCAAATCTAAAGTAGGTGCCTCAATCAGGGATGGCTTAATCGGGGGAGCCTTTCTTTGATCTAAATCTAAAGACTCAAAAACATCCTCACACCTAAAAAATTCTTTTTCATTTTTTCTCTCCAAAACCTCTAAATCTTCTACACTAACCTCTCCATGATTTTCCAAATGCTTATTTGCCGAGTTCTGAATTGCTGTCTCAATAATTGTGCTCTCCAGAATCCTAATGAAAGAGCAATCTTCCATCTCGTCTGGATACTTCATGGCCTTAAACACATTAAATTTTACTTCCTCATTACAGACTCTCATTGTTAATTCCCCTTTTTGAACATCTATTAATGCTCTACCAATAGCCAAAAATGGACGTCCTAGAATAATTGGGACATCTTTGTCAGCCTCATAGTCTAAAATAATGAAATCAACAGGAAATATGAACTTATCTACTTTTACTAAGACATCCTCAATTTTCCCCTCTGGATATGTGATAGACCTATCAGCTAGCTGGAGTGTAACTGTGGTAGGTCTAGCTTCACCAATACCTAACTTTCGATAGACCGAAAGAGGCATAAGGTTAATGCTTGCACCTAAATCACAGAGTGCTCTACCTAACTCTTTTCCACCTATAGACACAGGTATAGTGAATGATCCTGGATCCTTAGCCTTGGTTGGTAGCCCATTCTTAAGAATAGCACTACATTCCTCAGTAAGAGATACAGTTTCAAACTCACCTAACCTCTTCTTTTTAGTTAAAATATCCTTAAGAAATTTAGCATAATTAGGCATTTGCTCTATAGCTTCTACTAAAGGGATATTTATATGCAATTGCTTAAGAATCTCTAAAAACTTTTTAAATTTGCCATCCTGATTCTTAGGCCTTTGCCTTTGTGGAAAAGGTAGAGGTGGTACATAAGTGGGGGCGGCACATAAGGTGGTTCCACATCTGGAACAGAACCAGATGCTCCAGCATCTTTATTGCTGCCTCCAGCACCGTGACCAGTCTCCAACTCTTTCTCAATAACAACAACATTTCTATCACAATTATTATCTATATCCTGGGTTTTACTAGGCTCTTTTCTTTCTTCTAGTGGCTTACCACTCCTAAGAGTCATTGCCTTTACCTGCTCCTTACCTTCCCTTCTAGGGTGTTCAGTATCTGAAGGAAGTTTCCCTTGAGGCCTTGCCTTCAGCTCATTGGCTAGCTGACCCACCTGAAATTCCAGGGCTCTCATTGAAGCTTGATTACTTTGAATTACGGCGTCTGTACGAGCCATAAATTCTTTCATCATTGCCTCGAGAGAATTCCCCGAATTTTGCTGGGGCAAAGCCTGCTTATTTTGCTGGGGCAATACCTGCGCTTTAGCAAATCTCGGCTGGTTCACTTTCTGCTGTGCTTGCACATTACTCCCTTGTCCTCCCCACGCGAAGTTGGGGTGGCTGCGCCAACCTGGATTATAAAAGTTAGAATAAGGGTTATTCCTCTGATTACCTACAAAAAACACAGAAGCTGGATTGCTGGGGCAAAACTCGTAGTTGTGATCTTCACCACAATAGACGCAAGCTTCCTCTGCAACTTGGTTCACCACTGCAGCAGGCTCCACAGCCGGCGGCTGCTGATGACTAATCACTGTCACATTCTTAAGAGCGTTAGCAATCATTGCAAGATCAGCCCTAATGGTGGACACACCATCAACTTCTAATACACCCTTAACCTTTTTATTTGTGCCTCTAACATCTGACCAGTGACAACTATTAGTAGATATTCTTTCTAAAATTTCATAGGCTTCGTTAAAAGTTTTTGCCAAAAGGGCCCCTCCAGCCGAAGCATCAACCATACCTTGAGTTACCGCGTTCAATCCATTGTAAAACATTTCCATTTGGATACAATGTGGTAGGCCATGGTGGGGACACTTTCGCAAAAGCTCCTTAAACCTCTCCCAAGCCTCACTAAAAGTCTCATCTTCAAGTTGCCTAAACCCTACTATTTCACTCCTTAATTTAGCATTTCTATTAGGTGGGAAATATTTACTCAAAAATTTTTCAGCTAACTCATCCCATGTCCTAATTGATCCTGGAGCAAAAGAATTTAACCACGCCTTCGCTCCATCCCTAAGAGAATACGGGAACAAAGTTAATCTAAGAGCATCTCTAGGCACTCCTTGAATTACAAAAGAATCACTAACTCCTAGAAAAGACTTAAGATGTAAATGAGGGTCTTCAGATGACAAACCATGGAATTGACCCACGGTTTGCAACATCTGAAACATTACCGGTTTCATTTCAAAATTTGCCGCTTGAATTTGAGGACGTGCAATCCCTGGATTCAACTCATCAAACATTGGAAAAGCATATGCTCGAATGGCTCTGGTCCTATCGTTCGCTACCAAGATAGGATTCTCAACCTGATTATTTTGCTGCTCATTTTGCTCCAGCGGCGAGTTTTGCTACAGCACACGATTCTGCTAGGGGTTCGCTGGATCTTCAGGACCCTGTGGTAGATGCGGCACGTCAGCCATTTGATTTTGCTGTCTACGCTGCTCCCTCCTTCTTATCCTGAATGTCCTCTCGATTTCTGGATCAAGCTCGAACCTTACCCCAGGCGGATCGCTCATGCACCAAACTCACACCTGCAAAAACAAAAGAAACAATAAAAAAGTTCTAGCACCAAACCACCAAAACACATACACAAAATAGATCAGATAAAAACTTATTCAAGTCCCCGGCAACGGCGCCAAAAACTTGTTGGGTTCCTAGAGTGAGTAAAAATATGGTATAAAAGGACTCTAGAACTCTGTGCAAGTATACACAGTCCGCAGCAAGTAATAAGTATTATCAATCCAAGGCCTGAACTAGCTTCCACTTTATCTATTTTGTATAACTTTTTAATGGTTTCAAAGATGGTAAAAATGATTGGTTTTTATAAGAATAATGCTGAATCAAAATAAATGACAGAACAAAGAATAAACAAATAGGCAGACAGATTAGAAACAGGCGCTGGTCAGGATTTAGTAATTGTTTTTTAAAAGATGCTCTAGCAATATTATTGATCATGCAAACTCTCGCAGTATTATTAGCGGATTCCTCCCGGAACTCCGGATTTTTTGGAATGTGTTTCAACCCCAATGAAATATGACCGATCAAGCACTAGGCAACTGGCTATCCCTAGCTCAGTCACTGGCGTTCACCAATACACAATGATCGTAGTGTGATTAATCGCCCCACACTCTCTAAATCATCCCTGAAACTAGAGAGAGGTATTCATACCGGCTGGCCAGGCGGGCATAAAATAGAAATGAACACAACAATTAATCAAGATGCATAGAATCAATATTTATTACTAGAGTTAAGCACGGCAATCACATTGTGTCCTAACCAATGCCTAAGCTACTTAGTTCATAATATGCATGGGGACGCACGCTACAATCTGAGTAGGCATGTCCATAATTACAAGATAATAAAAGGAAATATTAATCTCCTTGATCAGCTTGCAACGATGGTCTTCTAGATGGTCTCCAATCTCTCTCCTCTATTCGGCTCCCAAAGGTGGAAGGAACTTCCCAAGAATGGAATGTTTTCTCCCAAAAGTGGAATGATCTTGACTTGAGACGGCTCCTCCTTTTTATAGAAGGATAGGAGGCTTGACTTAGGTCAACCTGGACACGTGCAGGGCTCTCCTTGCTCAACAGAAGTCGGTTCATGAAGTTGGCTAACGAGATGTGACGTGGCAGTTCTGCTCCCAGTTTTGCTGCAGCACAGAATTTGCTCCCTCAAGTCACCCAGCAACAGATTCTGCACAAAATGATTTCCAAAGCTTCCATTCTTCCAAATGGGTTAAAACATGTAATATATATCTAAAACCAACCCTATTAAGCACAAAAGACACACAAATCAATATAGAAATGAGGCCTAAATAACTACCTTTTGGGCAGTTATCAGCATCCCAACTACCTGAGAAATCCAGAACGCATGCTCGCAACAAATTCTTTAATGTTTGGTTCAATCGCTCAGTTTGACCATCTGTCTGAGGGTGAAAAGCTATACTGAGATGCAACTGAGTATCCAAGGCTCTTTGCAAACTCCTCCAGAAGTTAGATGTGAATTGAGGATCTCTATCTGAAACGATTCATACCGAACCCCCCATGAAGCTTGACTATCTTCCCTGCCTCATATTCAACTCCTTCTGGGTGAAGAGGTATTTCAGACTTTTGTGGTCCGTGAAGATTTGGATTTTCTCTCCGTATAGATAGTGCCTCCAAATCTTCAAGGCAAAGACCACAGCTGCCAACTCCAAGTCATGGGTCAGGTAGTTCTTCTCATAATCTTTCAGCTGACGAGACGCATAAGCAATGACCTTACCATGCGGCATTAACACGCAACCTAGCCCCTTCTTTGAAGCATCACTGTAAATAACAAATTCTCCTGAACCATCGGGTATTGTGAGTACTGGTGTTGAAACTAGCTTTCGCTTAAGCTCTTGGAAGCTTGCCCCATAAGCTTCATTCCACACAAATGGAGTACCCTTCTGAATCAACTGACTTAGGGGTGTGGCAATACTGGAAAAGCCTTACACAAAACGACGGTAATAGCCTGCTAACCCCAAGAAACTCCGTATCTCGCTGACTGAAGTGGGTCGGGACCAATTGGTCACTGCTTCTATTTTGGCTGGGTCTACATTGACACCTTCCTTCGACACCACGTGCCCCAAAAAGGAAACTCGTTGTAGCCAAAACTCACATTTAGAGAATTTGGCGTACAACTTGTTCGTTCTTAAGGTGATTAAAACTCTCCTGAGATGATCCTCATGCTTCTCTTCTGTCTTGGAATAGATAAGGATATCCATCAATGAAGACAATTATGAACGAATCGAGGAACTCCTTAAATACCTTGTTCATCAAGTCCATAAAAACTGCAGGAGCATTAATAAGTCCAAAGGACATCACTGTAAATTTATAATGCCCATACCTGGTCCTGAAAGCTGTCTTAGGTATATCTTCCTCTCTAATCCTCAACTGATGATATCCTGGCCGTAGATCTATCTTAGAAAATACTGTTAAACCTTGAAGCTGATCAAAGAGGTCATCAATCCTGGGTAGAGGGTATCTGTTCTTTATTGTCACTTTGTTCAGCTCCTGATAGTCGATGCACAAACGCATGGACCCATCATTCTTTTTCAAAAATAAAACCGGAGCACCCAACGTTGGGGCGTATATAACCCTTATCTAGCAGCTCCTGAATCTGCAGTTTAAGCTCCTTCAACTCTACTGGAGCCATTCTATATGGGGCTTTAAAAATCAGGTTAGTTCCTGACTCAAGCTCAATGCAGAAGTCGACTTCTCGTGCTGGCGGTAGTCCTGTTAGATCCTCAGGAAATACATCTGCGAATTCCCTCACTATAGGTATTTAGGTCACTGATATCTCGGTGACCCTTGTGTCCACCACGCTAGCCAGTAAGCCCGAAGCTCCTTTGCCAATCATTTTTCTTGCCTTCATTGCAGAGACTACTTTAGGAGCACCCTTGATCATTGATCCCTTAAACTTGAAGCTCGCCTCTGATGGAGGGTTGAAGACAACTTCCTTACAATAACAATCCATGTTGGCATAATTAGAAGCCAACCATTCCATTCCCAAGATAACATCAAAATCACTCATGTCAAGGGTGATCAATGTCACATCCATCGATCGATCAGACACTAACATTTGACTGGCTTTCACTGCTTCACTAGCTAACAACATTACCCCCACAGGGGTTGAGACTGACAAAACGTAGCTTAACGGCTCTAGTTCTAGATTGGCTTGACTTACAAATGATGCATAAATGAAAGAATGTGTTGAACCCGAATCAAACAACACGAAAACGTAATGACCGAGAATAGGGATGGTACCTGTCACTACTGCATTCAGGTTCTCTGCCTCTTGTCGGGTGGTGGCAAATATCTTGCCCTGCTGTTGTGCTGGTCTTACCCCAGATGCCTGATTGGAACTAGACGACTGATTGACATAATTAGATTTCTTCTGATTGCAGTTTGGAGCGATATGCCCTTCCTGGCCACACTTGAAACATACACGGGTCCCTGCCAGGCAACTACCCCAGTGGTACTTCCCGCACGACTGACATAACGGCCTATCCATATTAGGCCCTAGCTGATTCTGTGCTTTCTGCCGACAGTCCTGAGTTGGACCTCGTCTAGGGTAACGTTGACCCCGCTGCGTGTTCGAGCTCATCTGATCGTATCTTTGCTTATGACATGAGGAAGGTTCTGGAGGGACAACTGACGGGCGTCGATCAATCAACTCTGCCACCCTGACTGCTGTGGCATAGTCTTGTGGTTGATGGGCTGCCACATTGCCATGTATCTCTTCCTTTAAGCCCGTGATAAATTGTTCTACCTTATCAGCCTCTGTAGCTACCAAAGCGGGAGCAAATCGAGATAGTCTGGCAAATTCCATCTCGAATTCCTCTACGGTTCGGCTCCCCTGCTTAAGAGCCACAAACTCTACTTGCTTCCTGAAATGAGAGGTTGCAGGGTAATACTTCCTAAAGAACTCCTCCCTGAACTGAGCCCAGGTAACAGGTCCGTTGTTGATGTCTATAGTCATCTCGATCGATTGCCACCAGATTAAGGCGTTGTCTTGAAACAGGAACACGACACAGTAAACTTTCTGGTCTTCCGGACAGTTCATGTGGTGAAAGACAGTTTTGATGGAGGACAGCCACAGCTCTGCCTCTGTGGGGTCCCTTGATGCTCCATCAAACGGACGGGGTCCCACTTTCTAAAATCCTTTAAACACTTTGCCTCTCGCGACAGGGCTTCATTGTTCTGAGGCGCTTTGGCCTGCTGTCCCGCAATCACACCTGCAACTGCCGCCTGAACCACGGACTGAACTGTAGACTGAACTGTCCCGGCAACTGCTGACTGAACAATTGCCTTGATGGCATCCACTGTGACAGGTTCCGCCGCAGGTGCCGGCTGCTCGACTTGCGGATCTTCTCGTAGATTATCTCCATGCCCCACTGGTGGCACAACTGCTTCAAGGGTTGTACGACCCCTACCACGACCTCTTCCACGACCGCTTCCCCGACCTCGTTCACGGGGAGGCATGATCTATTACACAAAAATTTTTAATCCTCTTACTAAACAATCGCGATTCCTTTAAATATTTCAGAACATCATTCATACTTTTCCACAACATGAACATTTTCATTATATATATAACTTTTACAGGCTACAAAGTTAAACAAATGTGTACTTGGCGTGACCGGATGCTTGCTGGTAAGCCATGGACAAACCTAAGGTTTACGATGTAAACCAGCCTACAGAACCTATAACCTAGAGCTTTGATACCAACTGTAATGACCCTACATTTCATGTCTAGATCCTAGTTAAACATGCTTAGAAAATCAGTGAGACTTTCCAGCTTGGGATCCCAGTTAAAACAGAATAAGAAGAAATTTTAGTCATTGCAACAAAAATCTCAAACCGTAACAAGTCCTAACAACACATCAAATGCAAAGAAGAAGTTTGAAAACATAAATCTCGCAAGTCTATCCTAAAGAAATCCATGGCTCGTCCAGCTGCATTCTGTCACGCGTTCTGTACACCTTTGACTTTACCTGCAATTACATATTAGGGAAAATAATGAGTATCTAAAAAAAAAATACTCAGTAAGCAACAATACCACTAGCCATGCATCAGCAAGGGTGTCATGAGGTAAAATCAGCTAAGGGCCTCTAATGGTCATTTCATGGCTTTTCATTTCATTTCATTCAACATGTTGTTTGGGTCACGTGGTCAGTTAATTCTCCTAACATATACATGCCAACTCACTAGAGGTGCACATGAGGGAATCAAGCGAGATCTCAACTCCTACTGACGGTAGAAGGCACCTAGTCAATGGAGTCGAGTCTCATCTGTCAAGCACCTAAGAGCGCACAGCGCCCTAACTACCATCTCACTGGTGGAGTATCCATGGGCTTTTTGTCGGACTTTACTTCCACAGTTAGTAGATGGCACCTAGTCTGCGAAGCCGAGTCCCGCCCATTTAACTCCTCATCTCAGTACATAAACATCTCAGTCCTAGGAGATTAGTTACCACGACCCCCAGTAGGATAAAAGTTCGCTCTTTTCCCTATTAGTACACTTTGCACCTAGCATGACTTAATTGCTACCAACCTACCAGTTCGACCTTTTCCCTTTCGAAAACAAGCATACACAAAGGGAATACCATGTCTAGCATCCAGATTACCAAGCAGAAACATCACTATCTTTCAACTACCAACATTCAACATCAGTCTACCATAACACATAACAGCGACCATGCAACCACATAAACTAGATACTAAAACAGGATACAATTATTTTCTTGCAATCACACTCATCCTTGCAAAATCAAGCAACATTCAAATTACTTTATCCTCAATCAATTCAGTCCAACCGACAAATAGCCATACATACGCTGAAAACTCAACTATCCAAACCAATATACGATTATAGTCCAACACAGTAAGGTACTTACCTTGGGGTAACTAAAACTTGCTTGAATAACACCAAACAAATTGATATAGTGCCAACCTTTATGCGAAAAAGTAATCTACAACAAGGTTCTCACATCAGAGGCATTCAATTCCAATCATTTTCCTAAAGACACATGATTTATGCAGGTCGAAAACTCACCCAACGAAACTAATGCTTGCTGCAAATGTTGAAATCTCGCTCCGCCTTTAAAGATTCGACCAATAATTACATTGGGTACCTTAGATTAATAAATGAAATCAATTGGTATCCCATTAAGGCACAAAAAAACCAATAGATCTAAACTTACAAACTCCTTACCCACTAGCTGAAATCGCCGAACGTTCAAAATGCGTGCGGATGTTTGTCTTAAGGCGGCGGCGGCGGCGTCGCAATCAGATATGAGAGACAGAGACAAACAGAACTGAATGACGGCAACGTACAGATTCGTGCAGCTGACCGACTGAAAGTGGCGGCAGCGAAGTTACAGGTCTACCACGGAGAGAGTGAGAGAGCGTGAGACCAAAGAGTGCTGAGAGAGAGGGGAATTGTCTTACCGGAAGCGTGACGACGGTGGCGATTCGCGACGAGGGTTGACGGTGGCGTGCGGCACGATCTGATACAGTAGAGAGAAAGAGTGCTGAGAGAGAGTGAGATTGAGGGAGAAAGAGTCGAGAGAGAGAGAGTGTGTGAGAACTCACCGGCGGCGGCATGGGAGGTTAACGACGGTGGCGGTGCAGCGAAAGACGACGGCGGAGGCGTAGAGGAAGGCGGCGACGATCTGGTGTACGAGATTATCAGGGAGAGAGTTATCAGGGAGAGAGAGAGAGCGTGCATGAGGGATTTTTTTTAAACGGTCCTTTGACCGAAAATGTTGGGGGAAAAGTTTCCCCCCATTTTTCCCTCTTGACCGGGCAAAACGCCCAATTCCCTCTTTTTTTTTATACATTTTGGGCTGTTACATAATTTGTGGATTAATCAAACTTAAAATTAATGCAATTAAGAATATTTATTAAAAATATTAAATAAATAATTTTAAATAGTCAAATTAACTTTGTTTATTCAATTAAAATTATTCATTGATCAATTAGAAAAAAATATATTCATTGATTACCAATTCATTACTATTTATTAATACTTTGAATTAATTTTGATTGTTTTTTTTTATTAATCTATTAAAATTAGATAAGATTTTCAGGATTAATCTCATAAAATAAATACATACATAATTGATTTTCATATAATCCTGATGACATTCCCATGCACAACCAAACACAGTTATCCATGATTCCCAGCTATCTTATTCCCAGGCATATTATTCCTAAGCATCTGAAAAACCTTAAACCAAACGGCCCCTAAGAACATTCATCTTGTAAATTAAAGACCGAAATACGGGTAAAGGCAAAGCCTTTATAAAAATGTCAACAAGTTGGAGATTCAAGCGAACATGCATGAGCTTAACATCACCATGAAAAATCTTGCTTCAAACAAAGTGACAAGCAAACTCAATATGCTTCGTACATTCATGGAAAATAGGATTGGAAACATTGTGAATGGTTGACTGATTATCAGAGAAAATTAAAGTCAGTGATGAAGAAGGTACTTGCAGATCACGAAGCAACTGAAGTAACCAAACCAACTCACTTGTAGTAGCTACAAGTGCTCGATACTCAGTTTCTGCTGATGAGCGAGAGATGGTGGTTTGTTTCTTAGCCTTCTAGACAACAAGTGTATCACGAAAAATATGCAGAAGGTTGTTGATTTGTGAGTGTCTAAGCAAGAAGTCCAATCTGCATCAATAAATTCTTTCAACTGAAAAGAACAAGCAAAGAGAAAAATCCCTTGACTTGGACTGCTCTTTAGATAACGTAGTAGAGAATAAGCAGTAGATCACTGAGATTGTCGTGGCTGAGAGCCAAACTTGCTTTATAACATTAATTTGTTATAGAGTTATTTCCTCATAATTTGCTTATCTTCGTTGTATTCAATGCGAAAAAATCTTTAAAATGTGTATAATATGTGTGGAGGTCTATGATGGAGGTTCGAAGTCATTTTGGGGCTAAAACGAGCTAAATAGGAGGTAAAATGACCAAATTGCCCTTGAGTCAACGTTGCTCAAAGTTGGAGTTGAAGGACGAAAGGGTCATCGCCTCAACGCTCGAAATACACATGCTCAACGCCGCAAATAGATGAACTCAACGTTGTAAGACAGAAGTATCAGCATCGAGACGCCGCTCTACGTTGTTGTTCAATGTTGTAGACCCGAAACATAACGTTGAGACGCTATGTTGCAGCGTCTCGATGCTGCCGCAAATTTCAGTTGATTTATTTTGGCACGTTCAAATAATTTCTTTCCAAATTTGGCACAGCGTATGATGCGTGTCCTGCTGAATGATAGTGACGAGTGTCTAAGTGCAAGTATACACTACCAAGTAATAAGTGGAGAGTACTCCGAATCTCAAATCGCAATGGAGAATGGTACAATATACTTTTTAGACGTTCAAAATAAGAACCTCTAAATTTGCAATCGAGAAAAGTAACCAGAAAAATGATATAATGATTGGGATTTTTGTTTATCAAAAAACAAGTAAAAGAATGCAGATAGATATTTGAGATAAGATGGGAAGTTCAAGTAAAGTTTCAACCAGAGCAGAATATGTGCCCACCTTTATGCTTGCAAATTGCTCAGCAAGACCAGGACAATTGGAGAAGGAAGCCTACAAGTGCCCACATTTCTATGGTGCAAGCAAATTGCTATCAAATTGCACCCGCAACTTACTCTATCCATTTAGCCGTGAGTTAAGTCCAACTTTTATACAGCTCCGCTTTTAGTGCCTTTAGAAGACTAAACTAACTAGAGCACCTATTTCTAAGGCTAATAAAATCTTAGATAAATAACGCACACGACTTTAGAACCCTAGTGGTTCCAGTCCTATTTCTAGGATGCAAGAACCAAAGTCATATTTCTAGGCTCTTTTCCACTATTGCTTTTGCGAACCCACGCACCGATAGCACTAATTTGTTACACATTTATTTACTCCCAATTTGCTTATCTTTGTTGAATTCCATGTGAAAAATGCTTTCAAATGAGTATAATGAAGGAATCAAAATCCTTGCAGTGGAAGCGTATATCAGATCGTTCGTTCTTAATTTGGTTTCACAGAAAACACCAATACATTGGGCCAACAATATAAACGATTTCTACGAGTTAACTTACAGATTAAGCATGCATTTCTACTCTAAACAGTTTAGAGATTTTAGAAGGCTTACTTGTGAATAACTATTTCACGGCACAATGCTCCAAATTCACAAACAGTTAGCCAAATACTCCAAGAACATCACCACTGTGTTCACCCGCTATCCTCTGAGATGTTGAGATTCGGTTCGTGGGAACCCAATACGTCTTGAAGGGAATACCTTTTATACCGCAATGAGAGTGTTGTCTTCTTCAAAGGATTTGAGAGAATTAGAGAGTAAGAGATTGAGAGAGAGAGCATTGGATTCTGTAGAAACTGTTCTGTTTTTTTAGAGAGAATCAACTCCTCCCTTACACGATTGGGAGGAGGTTACCAAATGTGTAATCTCCATGTGGCATTTTTCATAATTAATTTACTGATTAAATTAATTATAAAACTATATAGTAAATTAATTAAAACAAGATTTAATTAAATTAACCTTACCATATAATTTTAATCAATTCAATTAAATCTTATTTAATTGAATTAATTTAGCCAATTAATTAATTCTAAAATTAATTAATCCCAATCTTAATATTAATTAAATATCACATACTTAATTAATTTTACATTTGAATCACATTCAAATGTGTCACTCTCTTATAACCTATAATTTTAATGTGCATCAAATGTACATAAATTATAAAGGGAAAAATACACTTTTAATCACTGAGGTTTGAATTAGGTTTCATTTTGGCCCCTGAGTTTTCAAACTCAACAATTTAGTCCCTGAGGTTTGAGATAAGGAGCAATTTGGTCCCTGCCATCTATTTTGTCGTTAAATCTAACCGGCTGCTGACGTGACACTATCATTTTAATTAAAAAAATTATTATTTTTTTAATTAAAAATATATTAAAATCATAAAAAAATTATTTTTTTTAATTCTTTCTCTCCCTCTCTCTTCTCCTTCTTCTTTCTCGTCCCCATCCCGATCCCCATCACCTTCTCCATTCTTCCCCCATCTTCATCTTCTTCAACTCCGGTGGCCGGCTGCCACCGCCGCCGGAATTTTTTTTCTTTCTTTTCTTTTCTTCTTCCCTTCTTCTCTTTCTTCTCTTTCTTCTGTGTTTTTTTTAACAGATCGATTTGGGGAGGGAGGAGCTCCTCCTCCCCCTCCCGTTTCAGATCTGAAACGGGAGGGGGAGGAGGAGCTCCTCCCACCTTGAATCGGCGTCGGAATCGGGGAGGAGGAGCCCCCTCATCCACGATTCGTTTTCCTCTCGCATAATCGGACCGAATCTCTCCGAGAAAATCGGCGAGGGGAAGATGAAAACGGAGTCAGATTTTGTAGTGACACCGGACCGATGGAATAGTCAGAGAAAGAGGCGGAAGTCGTCTTCTCCGACGTCTTCTGGTACGTGGACCACCGCGAGGTCCGCCATGGCTCGAGTACCTCGCATGTACAGAATCCCCATTCGTTGCAGCGCCACCATCGAAACGGCGGCGGTGGTCCTCTTCACCGTGGCCGGTTTCTGCTTCCACATTTTTCCGAACCAATTCCAGCGATTCTCGGACGGCGTACGGAGTTCAATCGGCGTCGATTTCTGGGAGAGGAGCCTTAGTGGAGGAGTGAGGTTCATTTTAATGGCAGGGTCGAAGGTGGAGAGAGTGAAGAAAAGAAGAGAAACAAACACAAGGAGAGCACAGACGGAAATGGTGGACTGAGCTTTGGTGAGAAGATTGTAATTACTCCAACGAAGTGAAGAAGAAGGGGAGGAAGAGGAAGAAGATGGGAAGAGCTTCTTCTGGTCGACAATGGTGAAAGGGGAATCTTCAGAGAAGAATACCCATTCCCCAATTCTCGTCGGCGGTGGATTTGAATTTGCCGGTGAGAGTGAGACCCATTTTGGTTCTTCTCGGTGTTCTTCAATGGCGGATTTGGATTTGGAATTGAGAATTGGCATTTTGGGGAATTTTGAGGTGAAGCTTTATTTATTTAAACTTTTTCTTTTTTTAAAAAAATAGAATTATTTACAGAGGTGAAAAGAAGAAAAAAAAATTCCGGCGGCCGCGGGCCGGCAGCCGGCGACGGCCGACCACCGGAGTTGAAGAAGAAGAAGATGGGGAAGAATGGAGAAGGTGATGGGGATGGGGAAGAGAAAGAAGAAGGAGAAGAGGGAGGGAGAGAAAGAATTAAAAAAATATATATATTTTTTATTATTTTAATATATTTTTAATTAAAAAAATAAAAAATTAATTTTGTTTAACTAAAATAATGGTGCCACGTCAGCAACCGGTTAGATTTCACGTCAAAATGGATGGCAGGGACCAAATTGCTTCTTATCTCAAACCTCAGGGACTAAATTGTTGAGTTTGAAAACTCAGGGACCAAAATGAAACCTAACTCAAACCTCAGGGACTAAAAGTGTATTTTTCCCAATTATAAACTATGGAATTAATTTGATTAAATCATATTTAACCAAATTAAATTAAATTGATTAATTAATTCTCCAATTAATTAATTCATGAATTAATTAAATATCACATATTTAATTAATTTCATATTTTAATCATATTAAAAAAAAAACTCTCTTATACTATAGTTTTAATATGAATCTCATTCACATTAATTTTAACCTATAGTTTAATATGAATCTAGTTCATATTTAATATTTGAACTCCTTGAAATATTTAATTCTCTCATTAATTAATTTTGAATCACATCCAACATTAATTTTATATTATATAGTTTAATTCAATAATTAAATTTATGATAATATATCTCCATACATTATATTAATTGCATCACATACAATTAACTAAAATTCCATTGATGAATTTGAACTCTTCAAATTCTATTCAAGACTAATTAATCTCTTCTCACTGTAGAATATTTCTGTGTCGACAGATATCGACCATACTGGTAAGACAATCTTTCATGAGTGTTCGTAACACTAGATGGGTCAAATTACCATTTTACCCCTGGGTTATCTCTGGATCCTTAAGTACCACTGATCCCTCTAATGAACAAGTTGTTTAGGGTCAAACCATTAAATAGGAGTTCCTCTTGGGCCAGGAGAGGATGAGGCTCCTTTGTTCAAGACCCGAAATCGGCCCTTAAGGGAACACACATCTACTTACCCCAATAGGGGAGGAAGTGAATTTCATGTTGTACTATTATGTTCCCAGCCCCCATTCAGTTTTGCACCTGAAATGGTAGGCATATAGAGTCGGCGAACTGGCCACTCTCACCCATACAAATCTAAGGACAATCCCTCATGAAAAGGAGTTCATAAAAGACTCAGGATTCAGATTGAGTTACCTAGGTCATCCTATTGAAATAGAAACCTAAACTAGTCAGCGACGTTACATCTAGTGGTTACTATTTCGCGATCCGGTCTTATGCAAACTCATTGCATAGGATGCCCCCACTCGCATGTCTCCTACATGGATGTTTGGATCATTGCATCTGTATCAAATACAAAGCGGGCCATATCACATAGTGTTGCCAAGATAAGGTACCTATCCTTATCCCTATACTATAGACCATTTAGGTTGTTAGGCATCTCATTCATTCTCATACTCTCAGAGAATTTCAACCAGTCTCGTGCCTCTAGAAGTCTCAGAGTCATACCGATGTAGCCATAGTGGTGGTGTTTGCAGTTGTTCGTCATTATTTCACATGCAGTTGGTGAATTTAATCTGAGTCGTCAACTAGAGTAAGTAATTTGTTACTATATAAATTAGATTTAGATCTAACATTTTTGTATGCTTAGCCTTAATATAAATTTAGAATAGTTCTGAGATTATTACCAATGTATTGGTATTTTAGATTAAACAAAATTAATTACGAATAGGTCCTAATCACGCTTCCGCTTCACGGAATTACGGAATTCCAATCCTTCAATTGGTATCAGAGCCGATCGTAAATATAATTTTTTTTCTCTAAAATTTGTATTGGCTAATGGTGGGATTGATTAATGCATAATGTATGTATGGTTTGCATTGGACTGTTTAGGTTAATTTTATGGCTATAGATTTTACTGTTTTTTATGTGATTTGATCATGTAAGGGGCCAGTGTTTCGAGTATTTTATGTAAAATCGAGTCCTTTGTAAGTACGGATCTAGATTAAGTTTTTTATCAGATGAAAAACGTTAAATCCATGGCTGAAATCGAAGAAAAGACGAAGAACAGACGCTGTTTTTTGCCCAGAAAGTGCTCCAGACGCAACAGCGTCGCGACACTGTCTCGATTCGCAGACGCAGACGACGAGAAGAAGCCTAGAGTCGCGACGCTGTCACAATGTGTGGCGCGCGTTAGGGTTTCGCAAGAACGTGTTTCAGGCGGTTGAAGGTAGTTGGCGGTCTGGTTTGCACGGTCCATCTGGGTTGGGACTGATTTGGTTCGGTTCAACTGTAATTTGGCTCGGTTCGTGGTTTTCGTGGCTGGTTCGAAGTGGTTCGGGTCAGTTCGGGCGGTCTAGACCAGTATTTGGAGCTGCAGAAGGACTTTTAGGATAGAATTTAGCTATAATTATTGTAATTTATGCTTTATTTTATCCTAGGGGCCAAAATTAACCGGTTCAATTGCTATATTTTCTTTACTGATTCCATATAGCTTAAATTCCCACCTTAGGTTAAGTATATTCATGCATATTTATTATTATAAATGTTATAATGTATGAAATATGTATGAATTTTATTTTCATAGATGTTTAATATAAAGTGTTATATTAAATGGATGAAAATTAAAATGCATTGAGCATGACATTACCTTAGATTAATATAATTGTTATATTAATGTATGTCATAAATGCTATTGTATGATTATAAATTAATTAGAATTCGATTGTTAATTTATGACAAGTTATAGGATTAATTCATTAAAATTTTATAAGTGTTATAATATTTAGAATCCGTTAACCTATAACAAAGAATTGTATGCCAACATAGGATCTTAGGAAAATTAGATTAATTTTAAAATGTTTAAAATTAATTAGACCTAAGATCATATTTCTAATAGGATTAGAATTATTCTTACTTAGAATTGAAAATAGTTCTAATTGACTAAGTAGGAAAAACATTACTATTATTATAAGGGAACTCCACCGGTTAAGTTCTGTCTAAAGCTGGGGTTACTTAAGATGACAATTTACGGAACACCTCCTACCTGGGAACTAACCCGGAATATCGGAGTTGAATTAATCATAGTTAAATTGTTAGCATGCAATGTCACTAGGTTTTTTAAAGAGTTTAATTCACCTAGATCTTTAGAGTAAAAAGTTTACATTACTATGGTTATAAGGGAACTCTCCCAATGAAATTCTGTCTAAGGCTGGAGGTACTTAAGATGACGGTTTTCGGAACACCTCCTACCTGGGAACTAACCTGGAATACTTAAGTTGAATTAACCATAGTTATGTTAGCATGCAATGTTGCCAGGTTAATTAAAAGAGTTTAATTCACCTAAGACATTAGATTAAAGACCTCCATATAAGAGTTATATAAGGCATAGACTTAGATAGATTCATTTAGCCAGAATTTACCTAAGTAATAAGACCCTATAATTATAAAAATACTTAGTGGGAGGAAATATATCAAAACAAGATTTTCATAAATCAAGTTTTGCTCTCACGTCCTCAAAAGTTCACAACGTGAGGTCCATGCTTGGCCTCGAGTCACCCCGGGAGTGACCCCCTACGGATGGTGTTTGCATGGATCAATATCAAGGTGAATGGGGGAGTATTTTATAGTAAGTGGGAGCAGGACACGTGTCAACGTATCCTATGGTCTCCTCCATTAGGTTGCACCGTGAGATCCCCATGATCTGCCTGTGAGTCGCCTTGGGAGTGATCACCCTACGGAGGGCTTGATCATGGGAGTCGGAACAACGCAAACTCCAGAAATGGCTAGGGTTTCTTAGGTCCATTTCCAACTTTGACTTTCCCTACGGTAGCATTGTTGGGGCCGACCTCCGAGATCTGAAAAATGGAGGGTCACACTTACGGGAAATTGTTAATGTGTTAATAATTTCCTAACCGAAAAAAATGGTAGCTAAGAACTATTGGAATATGAGTTATTTTGGGAAAAGGGATTGGCTGATATTGTCTGAATTCAGAGGACGAGTAGCTGACTGCCCTACGGTAGCTGTTGTTCTAAACCTCTGAAGTATCGTTGCAAAATGAATGTTTACTCTATGGGTCGAACATTACTTTTGCTAAATTGATTGGATTAAAATAATACTATTATTTTGTGTAATGGGTTAATGCAACATCACTTATTAAGTTAATTTGTTTGTTCTCAGCATGAAACGTTCTTTGTATGCCTCGAATAACGTCAATTACAAAACTGGTATTTCTAATACAATTAAGAAAATGAACTTAAACATTAATTGCGTGGAATTGGTCTTAACTGAGGACGGTCCTCAAGCCCACATGTCTAATTCATGTGAAATTATTCATGATGAATATGACATAGACAGTTTAGCACATCTCAATGAAAATAAATTTGATTTATTGATCATTGAAACGTGTATAGTGGAAAATGATGATACAACCTGGATCCTTGATTCATGTGCTACTCATCACGTATGCTCTTCCTTTGAGGGAATGAGCTCCTAGCAACAGTTGGATGCTGGGGAAATGACTCTTAGAGTTGGGACTGGGGAGCTCATTTCAGCTAAAGCAGTGGGAGATATTAAAATGTTCTTCTCCAGGGAAAGCTATATGTTATTAGATAATGTATATATAGTTCCCAAAATAAAAAGAAATTTGATTTCTATTTCTTGTTTGCTAGAACAAGGATATTCAGTGTCCTTTTCTGTGAATGAAGCTTTCATTACTAAAAGGGGTACTGATATCTATTCTGCAAAAATGGAGAACAATTTGTATGTTCTAAGACCAATAGAGTCTAGGGCTATTTTGAACAAGTTTCTCAAAGTACCTATCTTTGGCACTTGAGACTTGGCCACATAAATCTCAATAGGATTGGGAGATTGGTTAAGAACGGACTTCTAAGCCAGTTAGAAAATGATACTTTACCTCCGTGTGAGTCATGTCTCGAAGGTAAAATGACCAAACAACCTTTTACTGGAAAAGGTTATCGTGCCAAGGAGCCCTTAGAGCTCGTACATACGGATCTCTGTGGTCCAATGAATGTAAAAGCTCGAGGAGGGTATGAATATTTCATCTCTTTCATAGATGATGAAATATTCAAGGTATGGTTATTTATACCTAATGAGTCATAAGTCTGAAGCCCTTGAAAAGTTCAAGGAGTACAGGGCTGGAGTTGAGAACTTGTTAGGTAAGACCATTAAAATACTTCGATCGGATCGAGATGGAGAGTATTTGGACTTAAAATTCCAGAACTATTTGATAGAACATGGAATCTCATCTCAACTCTCAGCACCAGGTTCACCTCAACAGAATGGTGTATCTGAAAGGAGAAACAGAACCTTGTTGGACATTGTTCGATCTATGATGAGCTATGCTCAACTACCTAGTTCTTTTTGGGGTTATGCAGTAGAGACTGCAGTTTATATTTTGAATGTAGTTCCCTCAAATAGTGTTTCTGAAACACCATTTGAGCTTTGGAGAGGACGTAAAGCTGGTTTATGTCATTTTCAGAATTTGGGGCTGCCCTGTACATGTGCTAGTAGCAAACCCAAAGAAATTGGATTCACGTTCAAAATTATGCCTATTCGTAGGGTACACAAAAGAAACAAGAAGTGGATACTTCTTCGATCCACAAGAAAATAAAGTGTTTGTTTTGACAAATGCTACTTTCTTAGAAGAAGACCACGTTCGAGAACACAAGCCACGCAGTAAAATGGTGTTAAGTGAACTTTCTGGTGAAGCTACAAATGAATCAACAAGAGTTGTTGATGAGGCTGGACCTTCAACAAGGGTTGTTGATGAGCCCAGTACACAGACTGGACCTTCAACAAGAGTTGTAGATGAGCCCAGTACATCTGGTCAAGCCCATCCTTCTCAACAGTTGAGAATGCCTGGACGTAGTGGGAAGGTTGTTACTCGACCTGAACGTTATCTGGATTTAGTAGAAAATCCAACTGTCATACCTGATGATGGAGTTGAGGATCCATTGACCTTTAGACAGTCAATGAATGATGTGGACTAGGACCAGTGGGTCAAAGCTATGGACCTAGAGATGGAGTCTATGTACTTCAATCAAGTCTGGGATCTTGTAGATCTACCTGAAGGGGTTAAACCCATAGAGTGCAAATGGATCTACAAGAGAAAACAAGACGCAGCTGGGAAACTACAGACTTTCAAAGCTCAACATGTGGCAAAGGGTTATACCCAAAAAGAAGGGGTGGACTATGAGGAAACCTTCTCCCCAGTTGCCATGTTAAAGTTGATAAGGATTCTCTTGTCCATTGCCATGTTTTATGATTATGAGATTGGGCAAATGGACGTCAAGATTGCCTTTCTGAATGGCAATCTTGATGAGAACATCTTTATGTCTCAACCAGAGGGGTTCATTGCTCAAGGTCAGGAACAAAAAGTTTGCAAGCTTAGACGATCAATTTATGGGTTGAAGCAAGCTTCCAGATCTTGGAATATAAGGTTTGACACTGCTGTCAAATCTTATGGCTTTGACCAAAACGTTGATGAGCCTTGTGTTTACAAAAGGATTATCAAGAATTCAGTAGCTTTTCTGGTGTTGTATGTAGATGATATTCTTCTCATTGGGAATGATGTACAATATCTAGCTGACATTAAATTATCAGGAATCGTAAGAACAGAACGTTAGCCCCGTCTCAAGCATCATATATAGACAAGATGTTGTCTAGATATAAGATGCAAAATTCCAAGAGGGGTTTACTACCCTTCAGGCATGGAATTCATTTTTCTAAGGAACGGTGTCCTAAGACACCTCAAGAAATTGAGGATATGAGACGGATCCCTTATGCTTCAGCTGTGGGTAGTCTTATGTATGCCATGTTGTGTACTAGGCCTGACATTTGCTATGCAGTTGGGATAGTCAGCAGGTACCAGTCCAATCCAGGGTTAGACCACTGGACTGCAGTTAAAAACATCCTCAAGTATCTTCGGAGAACAAGGGACTATCAGCTTGTGTATGGCTCTAAGGATTTGATCCTTACAGGATACACAGACTCTAACTTTCAGATTGATAAGGATTCTAGGAAATCCACATCAGGTTCAGTATTTACCCTCAACGGGGGAGCTGTAGTCTGGCGTAGCATCAAGCAAGGAGGCATTGCAGACTCCACCATGGAGGCTGAATATGTCGCTGCTTGTGAAGCAGCTAAGGAGGTTGTATGGCTACAGAAGTTCTTGATGGATTTGGAAGTTGTTCCAAATATGAACTTGCCAATCACCATTTACTGTGATAATAGAGGTGTAGTGGCAAATTCTAAAGAAACTCGCAGTCACAAAAGAGGCAAGCACATAGAGCGCAAATATCATCTCATTAGAGAGATCGTGCAACGAGGGGACGTGATCATCACGAAGGTAGCCTCTGAGCACAATATTGCTAATCCATTTACGAAGGCTCTCATGGCTAAAGTATTCGAGGGTCATCTAGAGGGTCTAGGTCTGCGAGATATGTACATAGAATAATCTAGGGTAAGTGGGAGAAGTGTAATAGGTATTGTGGATGCCCTAGTTTATTGTATTTATCTGTATTTGTACTTTTCATGTATTATACAGTATTAATACAAACCACTATTCCTACTTCAATGATTATTCATTCAATTTTGATAGTTGATGTACATTGCCCACTAGAGTTTTATTTCAAGTGGGAGTTGTTGGGTTTTATGCCCTAAAACTCGTAGATAGTAAATGAAACAAATTAATCGTTCTCAATAAAGCGTTATTTGAGTGATTCAGTAATTTGGTTATTGAATAATCGAGTTTGCATTAATAAACCCTAAATCCAATAAACTAAGATCCAAGGTTGTTTAAATTAAACTTGTTCTAGTATGTGGGGACGTACGGGGATCGGTGTCCAAGTAACAACCTAAAAGGTCTTATCCTGGTGTCTCCACATACTAGTCCAAGTTTCATTTAAACAACCTTGGATCTTAGTTTATTGGATTTAGGGTTTATTAATGCAAACTCGATTATTCAATAACCAAATTACTGAATCACTCAAATAACGCTTTATTGAGATCGATTAATTTGTTTCATTTACTATCTACGAGTTTTAGGGCATTAAACCCAACATATAATATGTGTGCATGTTAATGAAGGAGGTTCGAAGCCAATTCGGGGCTAAAACAAGCTAAACTGGGAGAGAAAATGACCAAATGTCGCTTGAGTAGAAGACAGCGTCTCAACACCATCGAATGGCTTACTCAACGCTGCGAAAATTGAAGCTTAGCGCTAAAAACCCGAGAGCTAAGTGTCGAGATGCCGCTCGACGTTGCAAACCCCAGAGCCAGCATCGAGATGCTGCCTGTCAAGATTTCTAGCCAAATTCTTTCCAAAACACACTCAAAATTTTCTCCATATTTGAGCTAGCATCTCAATGCCATTTTTCAGCATCTCAACTCCTTCAACTAGTATAAATATGTAGCATTCATTTTAGGGTTGTATCATCTTGAATCATATCAAGTTGTAACAATTTTCCTCTTATTTTTCAGCTCTCTTGCTTTTGTTGGGTTTTATGCCCTAAAACTCGTAGATAGTAAATGTAACAATTGATCAAATATTAATGAAATAATATTGATGTATTATTCAATTGAGTGTTAGTAGTTATATTATGTTTGTTTTTGCCTAAATAACCCTAATCCAATAAACTAGACATCCTAGGCTGGGGTATGAGTCTTGAACTGTATGTGGAGACATACGGGGATCCCTGTTCAAGATACAGCCTAAAGGGTCTATAGTATAGGGATAAGACTGGGTGCCTTATCATGGTGACACTATGGATATGACCCACTTTGTATTTGATACAAACGCCATGATCCAACGAGTTTGTGTAGGAGACATGCGAGTGGGGGTATCCTATGCAATGAGTTTGCATAAGACCGGATCGCGAAATAGTAACTGCTGGTTATAACACCATTAACTAGTTAGGTTTCTATTTCACTAGAACGACCTAGACAACTTAGTCTCAATCCTGAGTGGGTTATGGACTTCTGTTCATGAGGGATTGTCCTGTGATTTGTATGGGTGAGAGTGGCCAATACGCCGACTCAATAAGCTTATCATTTTGGGGACAAGACCAAGTGGAGAGCTGGGAACATAATAACACAAGATGGAATTCACTCCTTCCCGACTTTAGGGAAGCATATGAGTGTTGACAACGCTCATTTATGTGCATTATTTAGCCTTAAAAGCTTTGGTAATTGTTTGGAAAGCAAGGACTTTATGCCTAAAATCTTATCATTCTAAGTCTTTTTAGCAAAAGTTGTAGAAGCATGAAGGAAATCTTAGAATTATAGAATTTAGGCCTAATTTGTACAAAAAGAGAATATTTTGTAAAGAATTTATCCAAGTAATGCTTTTGTGTAGGAGTCTTTGCAAGGAGAATGCGCCCGCAAGAGGAGATAAAGGTTAGTGGAGCAAAAGGAATTAAAAGTTGCAAATTTTGCACCTGCAACTGGACCTGAGGATGTGAGGAATGCGATCAAGTTGCGCCCGCAAAGCCATATAAGGAATGAAGCCCCAAGCTGAAGACAGAATTGTCAAAGCAGAACACAGAGGAAAATGAGCCCAAGATGCGACCGCAACTGGGTTTTCCGACAGAATACCGAGATTCGCGGGATTTGCACAAGATCATCCGAAAATCCCCCAATTCGGCATCAAATCTCCAAGGATCATGGATTCTTACCTTCCAAGGCCTTCTCACACTAATCTCGGCAGCCAACCTTACCTTCCATGATTTATAAAAGGGGACCAAGGTGCAAGAAGCAAGAGGAGCACGGTGCTTGGGAGTTTTCGTCCTTCGGATTTATTTTAGTTCTCTCTTCTCACCTTGTAACCACTTTGAGTTTTGGATCCCTCAGTCTCTGTCGACTCTTTTATTCGAAAGAAGAAGAAGAGAAATGCTAGTCTCTCCTGGAAAAAGGGCCAGAGCTAGCTAGATAGAGAGAGAAAGATCCTTGGTTGAGTTGTGCCTTTATTTTATGCTTTGTATTCTTTAATTTCCAGCAAGTTGTTTTCATTTATCATTTACTTTTGGTTGTAAGTTAACCTTTTGTATTCAGTTAATTCTTTAATAATAATTCATTGTTTTTCTCCTGTCAAGTTTGTCTTTCATTATGTTTTGCAATTTATTTTCTATCATGAGCTAAGCTTCTATTTAGGGGTTCAAATATGTGGATTCCTTGAATAGAAGTAAGCCTCGCCTATGCAAAAGCAACCTTGTTTCCTCTAGCATTTTTTGTTTTTGTTGAAATTAAGGTTTAAATGTTAGCTTAAACTGATCACTTAGGTTAGCATAGTTTGCATTTAACTGATGGCCAAAAGGTTGGAGTTAAAGGCGTGGGTTCGCAAAGCAATAGTGGAAAAGATCCTAGAAATAGGACTTTGACTTCTTGCATCCTAGAAATAGGATTGGAACGACTAGGGTTTAAGAGTCGTGAGTATTATTTATCTAAGTTTCAGCTAGCCCTAGAAATAGATCTCGAGCTGGCTTAGTCTCCTAAATGCACCAAAAACGGAGCTGAATAGGAGTTAGACTTAACTCACAATCAGGTTGTCAGGGGATTGCGGGCACAAATTGGGATATGCTATCTGCACCATGTCTATGTGGGTAACATAGATAGTGTGTCTCAGCCGTCTACGAGACTTGAGCAAATGGCGGGCGCATGGGTGGAGGTGATCTAATGTTCATGGTTGAAACTATTTGAATTTCCATTCTTGTCTCATTGATATTTTTATCTGTTTTTGCATCTGTCTTTTTGCTTTTATCTTAAAACCAAAACCCCAATCAACTATTTTTATTTGGTTACCAACTGTGGCTGCAAATTTAGAGGAGGTTCATATTTTACAGAATCGTGTGTTAACTTAGCTAGTCACCATCTCCCTTGGGTATGATATCTGGAATACTTTCCACTTTATTACTTGATAGTGTATACTTGCACTAGAGCAGGCCATTGAGCATCAGCGCGACGCCCGGTCCAAGTTTTTAGCGTCGTTGCCGGGGAGATTTTGGTAAAACGGTTGATTAACACGAGTTTTTGTTTCTGTAAAGTAGGAATTGTGATCGGTTTGCGACCGCAAAATCCTCTGTCACAGGACAGTAATTCTTTTTGCAAGGATTTCTTTGTCGATTGAATTGGTGTATGCTCAAAAGACCTGAATATAATTTTGACCCTGAGATAGAGAAGACTTTCAGATAACGTCGTAAGGAGCAAAGAAGAAAGTTGAAGGAACTACGAGAAGCTGAACAACATGAACCCCCAAAATGAATTTTTCTGCAGGAAATTGCGATGGAACAACCTATTGGAGACCCTCTCGGTGCGCAGTAAAGAAAAGCACAGCCTAACAATGTGCAAAATCAAGATGTGGCAGCAAATAATCTCATACTTGTTGCAAATGTAAGGAATAGAGCCATAAGGGATTATGCGGCCGCAACTTTCTATAACCTCAAGACAGGAATTGTTGAGCCAGTCATTGATGCTAATCATTTTAAGCTCAAGCCAATTGTTTTCCAAATGCTTCAGACAATAGGCAAATTTTCAGGACTTCCTAGTGAATATCCCCACAAGCACATGAAGCAATTTTTGAGGATATGCAACTCATTTAAGCTCAATGGAGTATACAACGAGACCTTGCGTTTGAAACTTTTTCCATTTTCTTTACAGGGTAATGCAGAAGTATGGTTAGATTCTTTTCCACCGGATAGCATCACCACACGGGATGATCTTGCTGAAAAGTTTCTCTTGAAATATTTTCCGCCTACAAAGAATGCTCAAATCCGAGGAGAAATCATCACTTCTAAACAAGGACCAAAAGAAGGAGTAGACACAGCATGGGAACATTTCAAGAAGCTAATAAGGAAATATCCACACCATGGCTTGCCCGCATGTCTTCTTTGCTTAAAAAGACATTCAATGAGGCTAATGAAATTCTAGATGCTATTTTTGTAAACCACAGTCAATGGGAAGAGGAAGAAACACCTTCAAGGAGTAGTGTTAAGGTCTAAGAAGCCCATCATATAGAGACACTTTCAGAACGGATGCTGACTATGAATGATATACTCATGAATCTAACTATGGGAAATCAAGTTCAAGTTGCAGCCATAAATCAAGTTTCCATCCCCATGTGTACAACTTGCAATGAAGAACACTCATTTGAAGATTGTCCGCAAAATCCAGCTTCAGTTTGTTTTGTAGGAGCACATAATAGAATAAATCCTTATTCTAATACCTATAATACTACATGGAGACAACACCCTAATTTTTCTTGGGGAGGACAAAATGCGAGCACATCAAATGCAGCCCCATTTGTCAAATAGGGAGCACCAACCGGATTTAGTGGCCAGACGCAAGTGAAGATTGCACAGCCTTTGCAACCGCAAATGCAACAGCCAATGCAAGTGCAACCCCAATCCACAACTAACTTGGAGAATCTAATGAGGGAACTGATAACGAAGAATGATGCTGCAATACAAAGTCAAACAGCTTCCTTAAGGAGTCTTGAATCTTAGATTGGGCAGCTAGCCAAAGAAATGAGGAACAGACCATTGGGAACCCTACCAAGCAATACCAAAAACCCTAAGAGAGAAGGTCTAAGTAAGGATAAGGCCTCCATTGATCAAAAGTAATCCAGAGTTGAAATTGTGTAAGATATGTAAGAAATGTATAATAGTTTTGTTTTTTATTTTGTTTGTATTTCTTGCTTTGTTTTGTTTCTTTTCTTTGTTAAAGCCACAATATTTTTAAAAAAAAAATTGAACAAGAATGTTTAGAGTAGTGGAAAAACAAGAAAATCAAGTTTTGTGAACCAAGACTTGCATTTTTCGAATTTGCAAAAATCTAGCAATCTTCATTTAAGTCATGTGAACATTCTAATCATTTTGAACGAGTGTGTAGAAAATAAGTTAATACAGGAAAAAGGCAATTGGAGGAAGGGCAGAATTTGCAACGTGAATGTGGTCGCAAAGAAACCCTGAGCTATATAAGGAAATTTTTTTTCGGGAAGACATTGCGATGCATTTGAGGGCACAATTTTGGTAAAATGTGAAAGGCCAGGGTGACGTCAATTAAAATTGACAGTTCATTTATGGGAAGTTCGAAACGTAAATAGAAGAAAATTTGACACTGGTCAAGCATTTACTTCAAACTTCCCAACGTCTCTCTCGACCCTAAGGATCCCGCCAAACCCCGACCACTCCAATCAGCCATTCTGACCATCCACACTGTCGGATTTCACCGCCATTCAACTCAGAAACTTCCGTCGACACCTTCTATTCTCAACCCACCAAGAAAAAGTGTAAAAGATGAAGCCTTCATCAGCTCCTCGGTCGAAGAAACCAAGCCCTCAACGAAAATCTTCAAGGGTTTCTTCTTCTGAGCGGCTAAAAGAGGTTTCTAATCCCTCTTCAATTTCGCAACAAGTAAGCACAAGGCATGCAGTTCGTTCGGCCTATACACGGTCGAAACCTCAAGGTACACCTCCCCGACCCAATACTCGTGCAAGATCGCGATCAAAAGAGTGGGAGGAAGAATTGAGGAGGGCCGCCGAGAGAAGCCGCAAGGCCATTGAAGATGCTGCCTTGGACACGGAGGAAGAAGAAGAAGAGGACGCACCGTTAGTCCCTAAGCCGAAGGCAGTGAGGATGAAAGAGAGGGAAGAAGAAGAAGCGTGGAAAGTAGTGGTAAAACATGTTAGAAGAAGAGGAAAAGATGAAGCTAAACCATGCAGATAGGTTGTGGCCGCAAATGTGGAGTAACCTGAAGATTTGTTTAAAGGTCGACTTGGAAATGCGACCGCAACTACTGCTCAGACAGAGGAGGATGTGCCAGTCTCTGAGGCACTTTTTAAGAAAGATGCGCCCTCATTTGGGGATCAAAGACAGGTTCAGACTTCAACCTCAGTCGCGGGTCCATCCAAGCTAAAAAGGTAAAGATCAACACGATGAGGTCCGATGTTGCAGGAGTAGGAGCAGCAGAAAAAGCAATGCAAAGTAGTAGCCGAAGCTCTATGGTTTGCAAAAGCCATGGCCTGCCAGATCAAAGACGAGCAACTAGCTAAGGAAAGAAGAAAGAAGGACGCGAAAAGTGAGGCTAAGAGGAAGAAAATCGAGGAAGAAGAGCAAGCTGCTCTCGACTTCGCCGCCGCTTGCCTGAAGGACTTAGTGGATACCACTGAAAAAGAAGAAGAAGAGTATGCACCCGCTTCTCAAGGCCATACAAGAGATTTTGTAGAGAATTTTGTGGCCACAACCGTGGTGCAAACAGAACCAGAAACAGAGTCTGCACTTGATCCTGAGGTGCAGTCGAAAAGCAAATCTCGGCACCACCACAAGAGGATGAAAATGTGTTCGAGGACCTGATCGAGCACCACAAAAAAGCCGTGTTCAAGGACCTGATTGAAGCTGAGAAAGAACGCAATGCAGCCGAAGGGAAAATTAAGAAGAGAAAAAGAAAAGATAGTTCCCTGAGGAAGCTTAGCATTAGGGAAATGACTTCTGAGCTTCCCCAAGCAAAGACACCACCATCACCGCCACCTTCGAGGAGAGAACAAGCTGTTCCTCGGCCAAAGAAGACTCCAACAAAGAGGCAGAGAGTAGAAGTCCAAGTGGAAGCACATCCAGACGCTCAGACCTGTCTAGTTATCATGAAGAAGCGAGTTTTGACGTGTAAAAAAGCATTCTCCACGAAGACAGGTCCTCTCCCAGCATTCATCGAGGATATTTTGCGCAGGTATGGCTAGGAGGGGCTATGTAAGGATCCGAAGGCTGCATCTATCCCATTGGTTCGATAGTTCTATGCACAGATAAGAGAAGAGATGCAGACGGCCATGCTCCTACGTGATAGGGTGGTGGATTTTTCAGTGAGGCAAATCAATCGGATTTTCCAACTGCCATCCCTCTGGTACCCAGTTGGCAACAAAGCCATTGAAGAACCATCTGATGAGCAGCTGGCCGAAGCCCTCCACATGGTGGCCTACGAGGGAGTTAAGTGACAGGAGTCCAAAACAGGAGTCAGGACTCTACTGTCAGGAGATTTGAAGCCGAAAGCAGCAGTTTGGTTGTACGTGATCAAGAACCGAATAATGCCAACAACACATGACACCACAATATCTCAAGAACGTGTCATGTTGTTGTACAACATGCACAAGGGGTTAGATCTGAACCTTGGAAGAATCATCTGGATGGAGATCCTCTCTTGTGGGCACAAGAATGTGGGGAGACTATTCTTCCCAACTTTGATCACAAAATTATGCAGACTTGTAGGAACAGAGTGATAGCATGCATAAATGCTATCATTTTATCCTTAGATTTAAGAGTTTTTGTTGGGTTTTATTGTGGTCTTAATGTTTAAATATGTTTAATTTTGAATTTTTGTCCCTAGGAGCTTTTTTTTATCAATTTTTGGAGAAAAAGGAGAAGAATTGGCCCAATTTAGATGAAGGTGTTCATATAACACATGCGGAAGCAATTTTAGGATTGGAGGCACTTAACTACATCAATTTTAGAAAATGAAAACATGCTGTCCAAATACCGTAAGGAGAGAGCAGAATTTTTACCAACCTTTTGGAGACCGATTCAACAACTCCCTTTGATTCCTTTGATCACGAACGGTGTGTGGACCACCTCTAGTGTCTTCCCTACTATTCTCCGGGCCAAGAACGACTTGTGGGAGTCTATAGAGATAGGGAATGGGAAGGGAATGCTTGAAGGTTCAAGCACTAGAGAGATATATGGAGATGAGTGAGTTTGAGACCAAAATCCAGCAGCATAACAATATGGAAAATGGCTCTCTCTTCCTTTGAATCTGATTCATACTCCTTATATAGACATCTTCCATGCAAAGAGAAGCCTCATGACACTAGACACATGGTGAAATTGCAACTCAAAGTGGATTCTAGGTGTTTAATTCACAACACATGCAACTAGTGCATGGTTGTGTTGTTTTCCACTATGCATCAACATGCAAGAGTGGGAATGCCACTAAATCCACTTAAAATTGAATCTAAATTCTCAATTTTCAGCTTGCAGTTCATTCCTATTTCAATTCAAAATTGAAATTGATTTCTAGGCAATTAATTTGTACAATTCCAAGTAATTTTTACATGATTAGTCCAATTAATCTTTATCACCTAGTGCCATGAATTATATATGATTCCTAATACATATATATGGTATTCAAAACACTTTTAAATACTCCATCTCTCATTTTCTAATTTAATTCATAGTTAAATTATTGTGTCAAACACAATTTACGATAATACCCGTTTTCCCGATTTTGAACGATTCAAAGCTTCCTATCTTTTTGTTCTAGGCTTTGTTCTGATATGAGTTAGTAGGGGGACCTAATGGACCTATAGATCATGGGCTCCAACGATTCGAGGCTAACCGACTAATCTCATTATCCAAGCTAGCCAACATTCGTTAACTACCGGGACACTCCACTATAGCCCGATAGTTGCACTCCCCTCACTATAGACATATTTTTTTGTCCACTTGATTTAACCATGATTAGTAAGTCGATCCTTCACAGGTTGTTCGTAGCTATAGCTAGGCCAAAAGCCCGTTTTACCCCTATAGTACTTCTAGTTCCTTAAGTCCCACTGATCCTCTAATGAACAATTGGTTTATGGTCCAACCAATAAACCGAGTCCCTCTCGGGCCAATGAGAGGGCGGGATCCCTTTGTTCAAGCCCCGGAGTCAGCACTTAAGGGAACAACCTCTCTACTATCCCTAATTCGGGTAGGAGTGAATTCCTTCTTGCACGACTATGTCCCCAGCTATCTACTCGTTCCTATCCCTGAAATGGGAGGCTTATTGAGTCGGCGATACTGAGCCACTCACACCTATGCAGATCTAAGGATAAGTCCGAATAAACAGGAGTTCATAGTTAGCTCAGGATTAAGATCGAGTTACCTAGGTCATCACATGAAATAGTCAATCTCGTCAGTAAACGGTGTTATAAAGCGAGAGCGACTTATTTCTTGGTCCTGGTCTTATGAAAACTCATTGCATAGGACGCCCCCACTCGCATGTCTCTACATGGACGATTTAGGATCACATCGTCTATACCATCTATAAAGTGGGCCGCGTCTCATAGTGTCTCCAGAATAAGGTACCCAACCCTATCCCTATACTATAGACCGTTTTGGCTATTACTCAAGCTTGATCCACTTTTATGTCTCTACATAAAGCTCAAGTGTTCATCCTATAGCCATGGATCTTAGTTTATTGGATTTGGGTTATTATATGTGCAATTTACTTTATTTAGTAATAACTTTACTGAATTAGTCTCAATAACGCCTTTATCGAATAAGTATATAATTCGTTTAACATTCACTATCTACGAGTTTTAGGACACCAATCCCAACATTAGAGAGATGCAATCATGAAAAATCAAAGATGGGTCAATTTGAGAAGTCTAAGACCTTGAGAATGAAGGAATTGGGCCAAGAATTGAAGAAATCAGCCCAAATCAGCCCAAAAATCGATTCTGGAAAGCTCCAGCCGTAGGACAGCGTCGAGACGCTAGTCATCAGCGTCAAGATGCCGAAGCAGCTTGAACGTCAAGACAATTACGTCACAGCGTCGCGACGCTGTCACCCCTGCAGCTCTATTTAAGATGCGATTTTGCCTCAGTTTTGGATCATCAAACAACATTCTCAGCATCATTTAAAGGCTCTTTGAGCCATTTTTTCGGGTGGGGATGATAGTGAGTGAGAGGAGTGCTTAAATATTGTTTTTGGGCATTTTTTGGGGAAGATTGGGAGCTTGTTTTGAGGCGGATCACGACGTAAGCAAGGGATTCATCACTGATTTAGTTCATATTCCCTATTCTTGTTCATTTATTGTTTTTACAATGTATAGATAGGAAATTTCGGTATTCATAGTTACAATGTATAGCTAAACTCCCGGCTTACGGGTCTTGAATGAAGAAATAGAGTTATAATGTTATTTCGATTGCCTTATATTGTGTCTAAATTTACTAGTTATTTGTTTGGGTGTTCTTAATGCTCTATGAATTCGGGCAAAATTTATAGTAAATCGATACTTAGTGGAAATTCGACGGAGAGAAACTAAGTCATATCATAACCCATCCAACTGAAGGTGTTCATATAACACATGCGGAAGCAATTGAAGATCGGAAGCACCTAACTACATCAATTTTACTCCTAAAGCATGCATGTTCTAAAGAATCCAAAACAGAGAGATAAGAAGAACCAACCTCTTTGCAGCTCAATAGGTGGACCTCCTTGGAGTCTTTTCTTCTCCAATCTACTTAGGACAACCCTTAGAGTCTTCTCCACTATTCTCCGGGCCAAGAACAACTGGGAGTCTATAAAGATAGGGAATGGGAAGGGAATGCTTGAAGGATCAAGCTATAGAGAAGTATGTGAAATGAGAGAGGTTGAGTCCAAATTCCAGCAGCATAACAGTAAGGAAATGGCTCTCTTAGGCTTGAATCTGATTCATACTCTACTTATAGAGAGTTCTCATGCAAGGAGAAGCCTCATGAAGCAAGACACATGGTGGATTTGCAAGCTAAAGTGGATTCTAGGTGTTCATTTCACAAGACATGCAAGTAGTGCATGGATGTGTTGTTTTCCACTTTGTATCTTCATGCAAGAGTGGGAATCCAACTTAATCCACTAACTTCAACTTTGAAATCTGATTTCAAGCTTGCAAATTTACCCCAATTTCAATTCTAAATTGAAATTGATTGCTTGGTAATTAATTTGAAACATTTCAAATTAATATGATATGATTAATCCAATTAATCTTTGTTACCTTGTGCAATTCATTATATATGATTCCTAATACATATATATAGTATTCAAAACACTTTTAAATACTTTATCTTTCATTTTCTAATTTAATTCATAATTAAATTATTGTGTCAAAACACAATTTACGATAATACCCTTTTTCCCATTTTTGAACGATTCAAAGCTTCCTATCTTTTTGTTCTAGGCTTTATTCCGATATGGGCTAGTAGGGGGACCTAATGGACCTATAGATCATGGGCTCCAATGATTCGAGGCCAACTGACTAATCTCATTAACCAAGCTTAACCAACATTCATTAACTACCGAGACACTCCACTATAGCCCGATAGTTGCACTCCCCTCACTATAGATATATTTTCGTCCACTTGATTTAACCATGATTAGTAAGTCGATCCTTCACAAGTTGTTCGTAGCTATAGCTAGGTTAAATGACCGTTTTACCCCTATAGTACTTCTAGTTCCTTAAGTCCCACTGATCCTCTAATGAACAATTGGTTTATGGTCCAACCAATAAATCGAGTCCCTCTGGCCAATGAGAGGGGCAGGATCCCTTTGGTCAAGCCCCGGAGTCAGCACTTAAGGGAACAACCTCTGTACTATCCCTAATTTGGGTAGGAGTGAATTCCTTCTCGCACGACTATGTCCCCAGCTATCTACCCGTTCCTATCCCTGAAATGGGAGGCTTATTGAGTCGGCGATACTGAGCCACTCTCAACTATGCAGATCTAAGGACAAGCCTGAATAAACAGGAGTTCATAGTTAGCTCAGGATTAAGATCGAGTTACCTAGGTCATCACATGAAATAGTCAGTCTCTTCAGTAAACGGTGTTATAAAGCGAGAGCGACTTATTTCTCGGTCCTGGTCTTATGCAAACTCATTGCATAGGACGCCCCCATTCGCATGTCTCTACATGGACGATTTAGGATCACATCGTCTATACTATCTATAAAGTGGGCCGCGTCTCATAGTGTCCCCAGAATAAGGTACCCAGCCCTATCCCTATACTATAGACCGTTTAGGCTATTACTCGAGCTTGATCCACTTTTATGTGTCTACGTGATAACTGCCCAAAAGGTAGTTATTTAGGCCTCATTTCTATATTGGTTTGTGTGTCTTTTGTGCTTAATAGGGTTGGTTTAGATATATATTACATGTTTTAACCCATTTGGAAGAATGGAAGCTTTGGAAATCATTTTGTGCAGAATCTGTTGCTGGGCGACTTGAGGGAGCAAATTCTGTGCTGCAGCAAAACTGGGAGCAGAACTGCCACGTCACAGCTCGTTAGCCAACTTCATGAACCGACTTCTGTTGAATTATTTTCGGGATAAAGGAGCAAGGAGAGCCCTACACATGTCCATGTTGACCTAATTCAAGCCTCCTATCCTTCTATAAAAGGAAGTAGCCGCCCAAGTCAAGATCATTCCATCTTTGGGAGAAAAACATTCCATTCTTGGGAAGTTCCTTCCACCTTTGGGAGCCGAATAGAGGAGAGAGATTGGAGACCACCTAGAAGACCATCATTGCAAGCTGATCGAGGAGATTAGTATTTCCTTTTATTATCTTGTAATTATGGACATGCCTACTCAGATTATATCGTGCGTTTCCATGCATATTATCAACTAAGTAGCTTAGGCGTTGGTTAGGAAACAATGTGATTGCCGTGCGTAATTCTAGTAATAAATATTGATCATTGCATCTTGATTAATTGTTGTGTTCATTTCTATTTTATGCCCGCTTGGCCAGCCGGTATGAATACCTCTCTCTAGTTTCAGGGATGATTTAGAGAGTGTGTGGCGATTAATCACACTACGATCATTGTGTATTGGTGAACGCCAGTGACTGAGCTAGGGATAGCCAGTTGCCTAGTGCTTGATCGGTCGTACTTCATTGGGGTTGAAACACATTCCAAAAGATCCGGAGTTCCGGGAGGAATCCGCTAATAATACTGCGAGAGTTTGCATGATCAATAATATTGCTAGAGCATCTTTTAAAACAATTACTGAAGCCTGACCAGCGCCTGTTTCTAATCTGTCTGCCTATTTGTTTATTCTTTGTTCTGTCATTTATTTTGCTTCAGCATTATTCTTATAAAAACCAATCATTTTTACCATCTTTGAAACCATTAAAAAGTTATACAAAATAGATAAAGTGGAAGCTCGTTCTGACCTTGTATTGATAATACTTATTACTTGCTGCGGACTGTGTATACTTGCACAGTGTTCTAGAGCATTTTTATATCGCATTTTTGCTCACTCTAGGAACCCAACAAGTTTTTGGCGCCGTTGCCGGGGACTTGAATAAGTTTTTATCTGATCTGTTTTGTGTATGTGTTTTTGTGGTTTGGTGCTAGAACTTTTTGATTGTTTCTTTTGTTTTTGCAGGTGTGAGTTTGGTGCATGAGCGATCCGCCTGGGGTACGGTTCGAGCTTGATCCAGAAATCGAGAGAACATTCAGGATAAGAAGGAGAGAGCAGCGTAGAAACCAGAATCAAATGGCTGACGTGCCGCATCTACCGCAGGGTCCTGAAGATCCAGCGAATCCCCAGCAGAATCGTGTGCTGCAGCAAAACCTGCCGCTGGAGCAAAATGAGCAGCAAAATAATCAGGCTGAGAATCCTATCTTGGTAGCGAACGATAGGACCAGAGCCATTCGAGCATATGCTTTTCCAATGTTTGATGAGTTGAATCCAGGGATTGCACGTCCTCAAATTCAAGCGGCAAATTTTGAAATGAAACCGGTAATGTTTCAGATGTTGCAAACCGTAGATCAATTCCATGGTTTGTCATCTGAAGACCCTCATTTACATCTTAAGTCTTTTCTAGGAGTTAGTGATTCTTTTGTAATTCAAGGAGTGCCTAGAGACGCTCTTAGATTAACTTTGTTCCCGTATTCCCTTAGGGATGGAACGAAGGCGTGGCTAAATTCTTTTGCTCCAGGATCAATTAGGACATGGGATGAGTTAGCTGAAAAATTTTTGAGTAAATATTTCCCACCTAATAGAAATGCTAAATTAAGGAGTGAAATAGTAGGGTCTAGGCAACTTGAAGATGAGACTTTTAGTGAGGCTTGGGAGAGGTTTAAGGAGCTTTTGCGAAAGTGTCCCCACCATGGCCTACCACATTGTATCCAAATGGAAACATTTTACAACGGATTGAACGCGGTAACTCAAGGTATGGTTGATGCTTCGGCTGGAGGGGCCCTTTTGGCAAAAACTTTTAACGAAGCCTATGAAATTTTAGAAAGAATATCTATTAATAGTTGTCAGTGGTCGGATGTTAGAGGCACAAATAAAAAGGTTAAGAGTGTATTAGAAGTTGATGGTGTGTCCACCATTAGGGCTGATCTTGCAATGATTGCTAACGCTCTTAAGAATGTGACAGTGATTAGTCATCAGCAGCCGCGCGGCTGTGGAGCCTGCTGCAGTGGTGAACCAAGTTGCAGAGGAAGCTTGTGTCTATTGTGGTGAAGATCACAACTACGAGTTTTGCCCCAGCAATCCAGCTTCTGTGTTTTTTGTAGGTAATCAGAGGAATAACTCGTATTCTAACTTTTATAATCCAGGTTGGCACAACCACCCCAACTTCGCGTGGGGAGGACAAGGGAGTAATGTGCAAACACAGCAAAAGGTGAACCAGCCGGGATTTGCTAAAGAGCAGGTATTGCCCCAGCAAAATAAGCAGGCTTTGCCCCAGCAAAATTCGGGGAATTCTCTCGAGGCAATGATGAAAGAATTTATGGCTCGTACAGACGCCGCAATTCAAAGTAATCAAGCTTCAATGAGAGCCCTAGAATTGCAAGTGGATCAGCTAGCGAATGAGCTGAAGGCAAGGCCTCAAGGGAAACTTCCATCAGATACTGAACACCCTAGAAGGGAAGGTAAGGAGCAGGTAAAGGCAGTGACTCTTAGGAGTGGTAAACCCCTAGAAGAAAGAAAAGAGCCTAGTAAAACCCAGGATATAGATAATAATTGTGATAGAAATAATGTCTTTGTTGAAAAAGATTTGGAGTCTGGTCAGGGTGTTGGAGGCAGCAATAAAGATGCCGGAGCATCTGGTTCTGTTCCAGATGTGGAACCACCTTATGTGTGTTGGGTTTAATGTCCTATAAACTCGTAGTTTGTAAATCATTAAACATATTCTATTTCCAATAAAGATGTTATTGAGGTTATTCAGTAAAAGATGTTATTGAATATGTAAATTGCGAATGATTAACCTAAATCCAATAAACTAAGATCTTTGGCTATAAAATGAATACTTGAACTATATGTAGGGACATATCATAGGATCAAGTTCAAGTTTATAGTCAAAATAGTCTATAGTATAAGGATAAGGTTGGGTACCTTATCCTGGAGACACTATGGACGCGGCCCACTTTGTATTAAGTACAAACGATGAGATCCTAAATCATTCATGTGGTGACATGCGAGTGGGGGCGTCCTATGCAATGAGTTTGCATAAGACTGGACCACGAAATAAGTCACTTTCTCTTTATAACGCCGTTTACTGAAGAAACTGACTATTTCTCATAGATGACCTAGGTAACTCGTTCTTAATCCTTAGCTATCTATGAACTCCTGTTTATGCGAGATTATCCTTTGATCTGAATGGGTGAGAGTGGCCAGCATCGCCGACTCGACAAGCCTACCATTTTGGGGATAAGATCGAATAGATAGCTGGGGACATAGTTTCGCAAGACGGAATTCACTCCTACCCATTTCAGGGATAGCAGAGAGGTTGTTCTCTTAAGTACTAACTCCAGGACTTGAACAAGGGGCCCCACCCTCTCGTTGGATCGAGAGGAACTTAGGTTTGATGGTTGGACCGCAAACCGATTGTTCATTAGAGGATTAGTGGAACTTAAGGAACAAGAAGTACTATAGGGGTGTAACGGTTATTTGACCTAGCTATAGCTACGAACAACCTGTGAAGGAACGACTTACTAAACATGGTTAAATCAAGTGGACGGAAATATATCTATAGTGAGGGGAGTGCAACTATCGGGCTATAGTGGAGTGTCCCGGTAGTTAACGAATGTTGGATAACTTTGATAATGAGATTAGTCGGTTAGCCTCGAATCGTTGGAGCCCATGATGTATAGGTCCATTAGGTCCCCCTACTAGCTCATATCGGAATAAAGCTTAGAATATTTTGATAGGAAACTTTGAATCGTTCAAAAACGGGAAATATGGTTTTATCATAAAACATGTTCGACACAATGATTTAATTATGAATTAAATTAGGAATTGAGAGATGAGGTATTTAAAAGTGTTTTAAATACCATATATATGTATTAGGAATCATATATAATTCGTGGCATTAGGTGATAAAGATTGATTGGATCAATCATATCAAAATTACTTGGAAATGTCCCAATTAATTGCCTAGAAATCAATTTCAATTTTGAATTGAATTTGAAATGAATTGAAAGCTGAAAATTCACAATTAGGATTCAATTCATAGTGGATTTAGTGGTTTTTCCACTCTTGCATAATGATACATAGTGGAAAACAACACAAACATGCATTAGATGCATGTGAAGTAGACACCTAGAATCCACTTTGAGTTGCATCTTGACCATGTGGCTAAGTGTCATGGAGCTTGTCTTTGCATGGGAGAGGTCTATAAAAGGGGCTTGAATTAGATTCAAGAGAAAAAAAAGGCTTTCATTTTAGTGTTATGCTGCAAATTTTCTCCCTCAAATTCTCTCTCATTTCATCTCCTTCCAAAAGCTTGTACCATCAAGCATTCCCTTCCTATTTCTTTCTTCTATAGACTCCCACAAGTCTTTCTAGGCTCAAGAGAATAGTAGGGAAGACACTAAAGGTTGTCCAAGAGAAGTTGGAGAAAGATAATATCACAAGGAGTTCCTTACAAGTGAGCATCAAAGAGGTTGGTACTCATTTACTCTCTTTTCTACCCTTTCTAGAACATGCATGCTTTAGGAGTAAAATTGAATGTCTTAAGTGCTTTCGATCTTCAATTGCTTCCGCATGTGTTATATGAACACCTTCAATGTGCCGCCCCCACCTTATGTACCACCTCTACCTTTTCCACAAAGGCAAAGGCCTAAGAATCAGGATGGTCAATTTAAAAAGTTTTTAGAGATTCTTAAGCAATTGCATATAAATATCCCTTTAGTAGAAGCTATAGAGCAAATGCCTGATTATGCTAAATTTCTTAAGGATATTTTAACTAAAAAGAAGAGGTTAGGTGAGTTTGAAACTGTATCTCTTACTGAGGAATGTAGTGCTATTCTTAAGAATGGGCTACCAACCAAGGCTAAGGATCCAGGATCATTTACTATACCTGTGTCTATAGATGGAAAAGAGTTAGGTAGAGCACTCTGTGATTTAGGTACAAGCATTAACCTTATGCCTCTTTCGGTCTATCGAAAGCTAGGTATTGATGTTCAAAAAGGGGAATTAACAATGAGAGTCTGTAATGAGGACGTAAAGTTTAATGTGTTTAAGGCCATGAAGTATCCAGACGAGATGGAAAATTGCTCTTTCATTAGGATTCTGGAGAGCACAATTATTGAGACAGCAATTCGGAACTCGGCAAATAAGCATTTGGAAAATCATGGAGAGGTTAGTGTAGAAGATTTAGAGGTTTTAGAGAGAAAAAATGAAAAAGAAGTGTTTAGGTGTGAGGGAGTTTTTGAGTCCTTAGATTTAGATCAAAGAAAGGCTCCCCCGATTAAGCCATCCCTGATTGAGGCACCTAGTTTAGATTTGAAGCCCTTGTCGGATCATCTAAAGTATGTGTATCTTGGGGAAGGTGAGACGTTGCCTATTATTGTTGCATCAGATTTAATGTCGGAGCATGAAGGGGCCTTAATAAAATTGCTGCAGCAATACCGCAAGGCAATAGGTTGGACATTGGCTGACATTCAGGGGATTAGCCCATTTTTTTGTATGCACAAAATCACTCTAGAGGAGGGATCCTTTAGGAGTATTGAGCAACAAAGAAGGCTTAACCCTGCAATGAAAGAAGTGGTTAAAAAGGAGGTGATTAAATGGTTGGATGCTGGCATCATTTATCCAATTGCAGACAGCAATTGGGTGAGCCCTGTCCAATGTGTTCCTAAGAAAGGAGGTGTCACTGTGGTGAGCAATAAAGACAATGAGTTGATCCCAACTAGGACTGTAACTGGCTGGAGGGTTTGCATGGATTACAGGAGGCTTAATAAAGCCACCCGTAAGGACCACTTCCCACTGCCATTTATTGACCAGATGTTGGATAGATTGGCTGGTCAGGCCTACTACTGTTTCTTGGATGGTTATTCTGGGTATAACCAGATTACTATTGCTCCTGAGGATCAGGAAAAAACCACTTTCACCTGCCCTTATGGGACGTTTGCTTTCAGGAGAATGCCTTTTGGTCTTTGTAATGCTCCAGCAACATTTCAGCGGTGTATGTTAGCAATTTTTTCTGATATGATTGAGTCCACTGTTGAGGTATTCATGGACGATTTTTCAGTTTTTGGAGGGTCTTTTCAGAGTTGTTTAGATAATTTAGGTCAGGTGTAATTGGGAGAAATGCCACTTCATGGTGAAGGAGGGCATAGTGTTAGGTCGTAGGATTTCTAAGAATGGTCTAGAAGTTGATAGAGCAAAAGTTGAGGTTATTGAAAGATTAGAACCACCGAATTCAGTGAAGGGGATTCAGAGTTTTTTAGGTCATGCGGGATTTTATAGAAGGTTCATAAAGGATTTTTCCAAAATCAGTAAGCCTCTTTGTAACTTATTGTGCACTGATCATGTTTTTGACTTTAATGCAGATTGTAGGAAGGCTTTTGAGACATTGAAGGCTGCTTTAATCTCAGCACCCATTCTTTGTGCACCTAATTGGAATTTACCATTTGAGGTAATGTGTGATGCGAGTGATGCTGCGGTAGGTGCTATGCTGGGGCAAAATCAGGGCAAATTTATCCATCCTATATATTATGCAAGCAGAATTTTAAATGAGGCACAAGTCAACTACACAACTACTGAAAAGGAGTTGTTAGCTGTTGTGTTTGCCTTTGAGAAATTCCGGCCATATTTGGTTGGATCCAAAGTCACGGTGTTCACGGATCATGCAGCAATAAGGTATTTAATGTCAAAGAAAGATGCAAAGCCTAGACTAATTCGTTTGGTTTTATTATTGCAGGAGTTCGACTTGGAGATAAAGGATAAGAAGGGATCAGAGAATGTCATTGCAGATCATTTGTCTCGTCTTAATCCATCATCATCTTTGCTGGGGCAATCTGCCATTTCAAATTCTTTTCCAGATGAACAGCTCTTTGCTGTTCAAGTAAAGGTAGTCAGGGATGTCCCTTGGTATGCTGATATTGCCAACTTTTTGGTAAAAGGAGTCACTCCTATTGACATGGATTGGAGGCAGAAGAAAAAGTTTAAGCATGATGCAAAATTTTTCTATTGGGATGAGCCATTTATGTATAAGCAATGCTCTGACGGTATTATTCGTTGGTGTGTTTCAGGTGATGAAGCAAAGGAAATCCTGGAGCAATGTCACTCTTCGCCGTATGGAGGCCATTTCAGCGGTCAAAGGACAGCTATGAGGATTTTGCATTGTGGATTCTTCTGGCCTACCTTGTTTAAGGATGCCCATTGGTTCTACAAGCAATGTGATGCTTGCCAAAGGAGAGGAAACTTAGGGCCTAGAGATGAAATGCCTCTTACTTACATTTTAGAAGTTGAACTATTCGATGTATGGGGTATTGATTTTATGGGGCCATTTCCCCCTTCTAATGACAATGTTTTTATCTTATTAGCAGTAGATTACGTGTCCAAGTGGGTGGAGGCCATTGCATGCCATCAGAGTGATGCCAAGACGGTTTCAAGGTTTCTCCAATCGCACATTTTTGCGCGGTTTGGGACACCTAGAGCTCTAATAAGTGATGAGGGTACACATTTTTTTAATAATATCTTAACTAAGCTTTTAGCTAAGTATGGAATCAAGCATAGGATAGCTACCCCCTATCACCCACAGGCTAATGGTCAAGCTGAAATAAGTAATAGGGAAATTAAATCAATTCTAGAAAAAGTAGTCCATCCATCTAGAAAGGATTGGTCTTTTAGGTTGGATGAGGCTCTTTGGGCTTATAGGACAGCCTATAAGACTCCTCTAGGTATGTCTCCCTATCGGTTAGTATATGGGAAAGCTTGTCATTTACCATTAGAGCTAGAGCATAAAACGTTTTGGGCTTTGAAGAAATTAAATTTTGATCTGAGTCGTGCAGGAGCAATGAGAATGCTACAGCTTAACGAATTGGAGGAATTTCGCCAATTTTCTTATGAGAATGCGAAAATGTATAAAGAAAAGACTAAGTTGTGGCATGACAAGAAAATTAAGCTTAAAGAGTTTGTCAAAGGTCAAAAAGTTTTGCTTTATAATTCTAGATTGAAATTGTTTCCTGGGAAACTAAAATCCAAATGGTCAGGTCCGTTTGTGGTGATTGAGTTTTTCCCCCATGGAGCAGTTACTTTGCAAGACGAGAAGGATGGGAGAATGTTCAAAGTGAATGGACAGCGTGTCAAACATTATTGGGGAGAGGAGTTCCAGATGAAATATCCTTCCCTAAAGTTGGTTGATGATTGAGAGAGCAAGATGTTTGTGGGAGCATTTTACAAAGCAATATTTTGAGCTCCCAGAGTTTGTTTTAATTTTATTTTTCGCTGAATTATTTTTAATTTCGAGTATTCTAGATTTAGTTCGTTTAATGATTTATTTTCTGTTGTTATTTTTAATTCCGTAGAATTTATTTTAGATTTTATCTATGTCTATTTGAATTTGATTTTGTTGGATTTTATTTTCAGTTTATTTATTTAATTGAATTATCTTAGATTCGGTTTTATTAGATTTTAGTTTAGATTTACATTTTAATTAGTGTAGGTTTAATAAACATTTCCTCTAATTAATTCGGCTTCAAATAAATAAATAAAAAAAAAGGGGATTAGATTTGATTTGATCGGTTAAATTTAAATTTGAATTTAAAAAGATTTGATTTTCCTGCTTTAAAATTCAAATTATGTATCCAGGACTCTTCAGGTTTAGAAAGTTGTTGCGGCAAAGTTACGGCTGAAGCGAATCGTCCGAATAAGAAAGGGTTTGTTGGAGTAATTATTTTTACCGTTCGATTTTGTATTTTCTATGGGCAGGTAGATTGCATGGATGCTGCCACATGTCATGCAGGAATGATCCAACGGTCTGGCTATTTGACAACGCATAATTATTTACCATGGGCGTTTGAATTCCAGATTTTACCGTTGGATGGTTTAATTCTACTGGTTGCATGCGATTTAAAACGGTAATTTCAATTTAATGAAAGCAAGATCTTTCTATTAGGATTTTATTTTGCTAAAGCCTTATTTATTGGCAACCCTCGGTACGTTTCTCTTACTTCATCTTCTTGCTTCGATCTTTTGCTTTCGTTTTCACTTTCTTTCTCTGTTAAACCCTTGAGTCCTTCATGGCAAAAACAAGAGCGAGGAAAGAAAGAGAGAATGAGGAGGAAGAGGTACCTGTTACCCCTGAGGTGCAGAAGGTAAAGGCGAAGAAGAAAAAAACACCAGAGGAGAAAGAAGCCAAGAGACGAAGACGACAACAGAGGGCTGAGGAACAAGAAAAGGCAACAGAGGTTGTTGCTGCCACAGTAGAAGAAGGAGACCCGCAAGAACCTGATGTACAGAACCCAGAGGAGGCTAAGCAGAGAGTCGCGGATACAGAAAAAGTTCAAGAGGAGCAAACAGAGGAAGTTCGAGAGGAAAATACCAAGGAAGTTCGAGAAGAAATTTCAAAAGAAGTTCAAGAAAAGCAGGCCGAGGATGTGCAAGAGCAACAGGCAGAAGATGTTCAGGTAACGGATAATGAACCGGTGCAGGAGGCTCGAGTGGAGGTGATCATGCCAGAAGCACCGACACGTCGCGCGTTAAGAGGAAAGCAGGCCGCATTAGGGTTGTCCGAACGGATACTCCTTCGCCTCCAACCACGGATTCTGAAAGAGAGAATGCAGAGAGAGAAGAGCGTGAGAAGAAGGAAGCCGAAGAAAGAGCAAGAGAAGAGGCAGAGAAAAAGGCTGAGGAAGAGCGGTTGCTCAAGCGAAGGGCGGAAAAAGGCAAAAGTGTTGCTGAAGCATCGGAGGAACCTGATGAAATAGAAGAACATGGTCGCTTCGTCAACAATTTTGCCAGAGCAAAATACGCTGAGCTGCTGAAAAGAGACTTCCTGTTTGAAAGAGGATTTAGCGGTAATCTTCCACATTTTCTGAGGACCGGCATTGCAGACCATGGCTGGGAGTTGTTTTGTGCGAAGCCTGAGTCTGTAAACGCACAGGTGGTGCGTGAATTTTATGCTAATATTGATAAAGAAGATGGTTTCCAGGTGATTGTTCGAGGAGTCGAGGTAGACTGGAGTCCTAGTGCTATCAATGCACTGTATAACCTTCAGAATTTTCCCCATGCAGCTTATAATGAGATGGCTGTAGCGCCATCTAATGAGCAGTTAAGTGATGCTGTGCGGGAGGTGGGTATTGAAGGGGCACAGTGGCAGCTGTCCAAGACAGGGAAAAGGACATTTCAGTCCGCTTATCTGAAGAGGGAAGCGAACACGTGGATGGGATTTATCAGACAGAGGATGCTTCCAACGACTCATGACTCGACGGTCTCGAGGGAACGGGTTCTTCTGGCTTTCGCGATTTTGCGGTCTCTTAGCATTGATGTAGGGAAGATGATTGTTAATGAGATTTCTGGTTGTTGGAAAAAGAAAGTGGGGAAATTGTTCTTTCCGAACACAATCACGATGCTTTGCAGAAGAGCAGGGGTTCCAGTGGATGAGGGAGATGTTATCCTGTTTGACAAGGGAATTATAGATACGCCTAACTTGGCGCGGCTTCAGCATACACAGGAGGCACGTCAAGGTGGGCTTATCTACGGCATCAACACGATTTTAGAACAACTGGCACTTTCGGCCAGCAGGCAAGAGTTTGCCGAGAGGCAAGCTTTAACCTTCTGGAACTATGTTAGAAATCGTGATGCCAATCTGAAGAAGGCGCTGCAAGAGAATTTTTCCAAGCCGTATCCCGCCCTTCCAGCATTCCCTGAGGATCTGTTGAACCCTTGGATTCCACCCCCACCTGTTGAAAGAGAAGAGGAGGATGATGAAGAGCAGGGTCAGGAAGACTGACTAATGTGATGATTTTGAGCGAGCATTACTTTTGTTTTTCCATTATTGTTTGCTCGCGCATATCTGACCCCGCTTGCTAATATGTTTGCTTGTTTCTTTTTAATTTTTCTGCTGCTAAAAAAAATATATCTGCTTTTGTAATTCCTTTCTCTTTGTTTTAATGAAATTTCCGAAGTTGTTTCTGTTCCATAAGCACTGAGTAAATCTAACTTAACTAATTCCTTCTGAATTTTTGAAGCTTGGACTGGCTAAGCTTAATCAGATCAAGGTATTCTGATCTTCAGAAACCTTTTGCTTGAGCATTTTCTCTGGCCTGGTCGTTGCTACGGCAAAGAAAATTCTGGAGGTAGTATTGACTTATGTGATCCACTTTAAGCTTAGGTCTAGTCTCACGCTTAGTTTTAGAATTCAGATAGAAAAATTTAAGTTTGGGAGTATAATTGCAAAACTGATAATTCATTGGGGGCAATGAATAATTCAAGTTTGGGGGACTTTTTGCTACTCCAATTGTTTTGCTCGAGCATTCCTCTCCTTCATTAAATAATTTGTTAGGTTATTGAGTAACCGGGGACATTTGTGATACCCACAGTTTGTCTTCGAGTCAAAAGGTGACCTAGGAAATGTGAAAAATTGATGAAAATTATTTGCTGAAAAAATTGGTTGTTGAAAATTTTGCTGAGAAAATTCATGGAGCAAAAGTTTTGAAGGATGAATGATAGTTCAGCAGTTTTTCTGTCTCCCAGAACTTAGGTGAGCTTCATCATAAAATGTTGCCATTCTGAGGGGCAAGAGATGGAATAACTAAGGATTTTTTAGCTTTACAAAGAGTATTTAGCCTAATTGGTGATGAGTTTGAGGCAAGAGTATACTGCACCATAAAGTGGGTCATCCCATGCTTCAGAGCTTATGACTGTAGGGCTGCTTTAAGACTGAAAAACAAAAATATAAACCCCTTGAAAATGTGTTTTGATATGTCTGATAATAGAGCTAAGCTGTGGCAAGTTCTTAGAATTGAGTTAAAAGTGGTGATTATTTGTCCATGTCGGAAGAATTATTTTGCTGTAGCAGAGCTTGGTTTTGCAGAGTGCTCAGGTAAAGGTTGAAGGTAGTGTTGGATTATCTATTTTGATTAAGCTATGCTTTGTCTAATGTTGTGAATTCTTAAGGGAAGGTTGGTTAGTATTGCTCGGGACGCGCAATAGTTCAAGTTTGGGGGTGTGATAACTGCCCAAAAGGTAGTTATTTAGGCCTCATTTCTATATTGATTTGTGTGTCTTTTGTGCTTAATAGGGTTGGTTTAGATATATATTACATGTTTTAACCCATTTGGAAGAATGGAAGCTTTGGAAATCATTTTGTGCAGAATCTGTTGCTGGGCGACTTGAGGGAGCAAATTCTGTGCTGCAGCAAAATTGGGAGCAGAACTGCCACGTCACAGCTCGTTAGCCAACTTCATGAACCGACTTCTGTTGAATTATTTTCGGGATAAAGGAGCAAGGAGAGCCCTACACGTGTCCATGTTGACCTAATTCAAGCCTCCTATCCTTCTATAAAAGGAAGTAGCCGCCCAAGTCAAGATCATTCCATCTTTGGAAGAAAAACATTCCATTCTTGGGAAGTTCCTTCCACCTTTGGGAGCCGAATAGAGGAGAGAGATTGGAGACCACCTAGAAGACCATCATTGCAAGCTGGTCGAGGAGATTAGTATTTCCTTTTATTATCTTGTAATTATGGACATGCCTACTCAGATTGTATCGTGCGTTTCCATGCATATTATGAACTAAGTAGCTTAGGCGTTGGTTAGGAAACAATGTGATTGCCGTGAGTAATTCTAGTAATAAATATTGATCATTGCATCTTGATTAATTGTTGTGTTCATTTCTATTTTATGCCCGCTTGGCCAGCCGGTATGAATACCTCTCTCTAGTTTCAGGGATGATTTAGAGAGTGTGTGGCGATTAATCACACTACGATCATTGTGTATTGGTGAACGCCAGTGACTGAGCTAGGGATAGCCAGTTGCCTAGTGCTTGATCGGTCGTACTTCATTGGGGTTGAAACACATTCCAAAAGATCCGGAGTTCCGGGAGGAATCCGCTAATAATACTGCGAGAGTTTGCATGATCAATAATATTGCTAGAGCATCTTTTAAAACAATTACTGAAGCCTGACCAACGCCTATTTCTAATCTGTCTGCCTATTTGTTTATTCTTTGTTCTGTCATTTATTTTGCTTCAGCATTATTCTTATAAAAACCAATCATTTTTACCATCTTTGAAACCATTAAAAAGTTATACAAAATAGATAAAGTGGAAGCTAGTTCAGACCCTGGATTGATAATACTTATTACTTGCTGCGGACTATGTATTCTTGCACAGTGTTCTAGAGCATTTTTATATCGCATTTTTGCTCACTCTAGGAACCCAACACTACGCATGATGGATAATAATACAAACAAATAACTTTCTATTGAATAAATGAATACAAGTACAATAAATAATAGAAAGAGATAAGTGCTGGAAAATATAGTGCAGTAGCTAAAACTAGGGTTTTTCAATTTATCCAATCCCTCTAGAGTGAAATCTCTACAAACACTAAGGTTTGATGTCTAACTCAGGTTAGAATTTAGTCTTCTAGCAAGGACCTCGGGCATCCCTACTCATGGGCGTCTACTAGGGTTCTGTCACCACCCTCTTCTTCCCAGTGAATTATGTTTGAATTTGCCTTCGGATCATGGCCTTTTATAGTGTGGGGCGTGGTTGAGGAGTCCCAAAAATAGTGCTTACAAGTAGCCCAGGCGGTTTCGGAGTCAAATCAACTTGTTAGGTGTGCAAAACACTCGTTCAAAACGACCCGCGACGAACTTGGAATTGTCTACTTCTGCCTAGAAATGCGGTTGCATTTCTGGAAATTTGCCCTGTTTCCTCTGTTTTCCTGCAACACATGAAATTGAATCAAATTCTTACTAAAATAGGTCAAATTCAGGACAAATGCATCCATTTTATCACACACGACTCTCAAAATCCTAACTCATCAACTTTAACACTTTTTAAGCTTGGAAATGAGCTAAATATAAGAGCAAAATAGGCATATTTTTAACACTTCCCAGTGAGTTCTGCTTGAATTTGCCTTCTGATCATGGCCTTTTATAGCGTGGGGAGTGGTTGAGGAGTCACGAAAATAGTGCTTGCAAGTAGCCCAGGTGGTTTCGGAGTCAAATCAGCTGGTTAGGTGCGGAAAACACTCGTTCAAAACGACCCACGACGGACTCGGAACTGTCTGCTTCTGCCTAGAAATGCGTCGCATTTCTGGAAATTTGCCCTGTTTCCTCTGTTTTCCTGCAACACATGAAATTGAGTCAAATTCTTACTAAAATAGGTCCAATTCAGGACAAATGCATCCATTTTAACACACATGACTCTCAAAGTCCTAACACATCAACTTTAACACTTTTTAAGCTCGGGAATAGTGATTTTGATCTAAAACATACAAATTTCACAAGGAAATGAGATAAATATAAGAGCAAAATAGGTATATTGTTAGCACTTATCATACCCCCAAACTTAACTCATTGCTTGTCCTGAAGCAATAGCTAATCAAAACGTTAGAGATCAACATCATTGCAAATCAGAATGTTAGAGCTCAATTGTAATTGCAAATCAAAATGTTAGAGATCAAGTGTAATTGCCAATCAAATGAAGGTATTGGAATTCCGTAATTTCATAAAGCGGAAGCGTGATTGGGACCGATTCGTAGTTAATTTTGTTTAATCTAAAATACCAATACATTGGCAATGAACTTAGAGCTATTCTAGATTTATATTAAGGCTAAGCATACAAAAATATTAGATCGAAATCTAATTTATATAGTAACAAGTTACTTACTCTCGTTGACGACTCATATTAAATTCACCAACTGCTTGTGAAATAATCACGAACTATTGCGAACACTACCACTATGGCTACACCGGTATGACTCTAAGGCAAGAGACTGGTGGGACCCTTTAGGAGAATTCTTTGAGAGTAGGAGAATGAATGAGATGCCTTTCACCCAAGGGTCCTATTTATAGGAAAAGGTCATAAATAAGATCAAATCTATTATCTTATTCATATATAATTTGAGTAAATAATTAATTAATTCCATAATTAATTAATTACCCAATTAAATATCATATATTTAATCTTAGGGATTTTATTAAATTATTTATATTAATATGAATCCAATTCATATTAATTATTTGAACTCTTTCAAATATTTTGTCTCAATAATTAATTTTGAAATTAATTAAAAAATATATTGTAAAGTTTCATAAACTTTATATTATAATGTATCAATATACATTATATGATTCCCCTAAATAAATTGAACACTTTCAATTTACAATTTATACTTAATTGCCTCAAGTCTCTTTACGAGCTACCAGTGGGACCTAATGGACCTACAGATCAGAAGCTCCAACGATATGAGATTTAATCAACTAAACTCATTAACAATTTAATAAATTTACGTTAACTGTGGTTCACGACACTAAAGACCTACAGTTGCACTCTTCTCACTGCAGACATAATTCCATGTCCACAGATATAGACCAATAACAGCAAATTAGTCCTTCACGAATGTTCGTAACTCCATCTAGGTCAAATTACCGTTTTACCCCTGAGTTACCTCTACCTCCTTAAGTACCAGTGCTCGTCTAATGAACAACCTGTTTGTGGTCCAACCATCAAACAGAAACCCCTCTCGAGCCAGTGAGAGGGTATGGCCCTTTGTTCAAGACCCAGAGACACCACTTAAGGGAACACTCTGTGTGATTATGTTCCCAGCTCCCCACTCGGTCTTGTCCCCAAAATGGTAGGCTTATTGAGTCGGCATACTAGCCACTCTCACCCATACAAATCAAAGGACAATCCCTCGTGAACAGGAGTCCATAACCCACACAGGATTCAGACTAAGTTGCCTAGGTCATCCTAGTGAAATAGAAACCTAACTAGTTAACGGTGTTACAGCTAGCGGTTACTATTTCGCGGTCTGGTCTTATGCAAACTCATTGCATAAGATACCCCCACTCGCATGTCCCCTACACGAACGCGTTGGATCATTGCGTTTGTATCAAATACAAAGTGGGCCGTATCCATAGTGTTATCAGGATAAGGTACCCAGCCTTATCCCTATACTATAGACCCTTCAGGCTGTTTCTTGAACAGTGATCCCCGTATGTCTCCACATACAGTTCAAGACTCATCCCACAGCCGAGGATGTTTAGTTTATTGGATTAGGGTTATTTAGGCAAGATGTACATAATATAGACAATAACTCTTTATTGAAAAAACATCAAACAATACTTTATTTATGTTCGGTCAATCGTTACAGTTACTATCTACAAGTTTTAGGGCATAAAACCCAACATCAGAATGTTAAATCGTAACTTTAATTGCAAATCAAAATGACAGAGATAAACCATATGAAATCAAGTAAACATGCTTCTCAAGATCGTTTTTTATAAAGTTGCCTTTCAGGAGCGGTCTCTACTCTAGTGCTAGTCACAACTTTTAAGTTTCCTAGGCATAAGGTGATGTGGAATTTTCCTTACCGCAAGCGCACGGGTCAAGTAATAATAAAGTGTTCGTATAAACGAGTGTCGTCCTCTGGATTGGATTTTTAAGCAAATCAAGTATTGTGAATTATTTTGCTCAATTTTATTTAGGGATCAAAAAGTAGTGAGTGAATGATATGAAAACTAAATCAAAGCAAGTAAAAAGTGGAAATTCAATTGGAAAAACACTTAGGGAATTGATTTCGCCGATTTAGTCTAGGATTGATTTTAAGGAGTAAGTTATTATGCACAATGGAATTATGAGCCTAAGACCCTTTAATCACAACTACCTCTCCCGAGTATAATTGATTCTCATGCAAATTAATCTACTTGATATCCCTATCTAAGTTTATTAACATGCAAGGCAATGAGATCTTTTGACCAATTCTAAAGTTAATCTAAAACCGTCACGAATTAGAAAATAAACCTTAGTCATGCAATCTTGAGTAAGTCTACATTTAATCCCCTCTCCCGAGCAAGAATAAAAACTCAAATCATTCAACTAATGGCCAATTAATTGAAAGCATTAAATCAAGATTGCAACATAATAACCATTGCACAACTTAAACCATAAATCAATCCATAAACAAAATCAACTACATCAATCCCTAAGCTACAAGTTTAGCTACTCATGAATGAAATTACAAGCTCAACTAAACATAACAAAGCCATAAATCTAGCTAGAGAAAATGAAAGGGAAAAGAAAACTCAATGTAGGTCGAGACCGAACGTCCCCGTCACGATCCCCACGAACAATGGGTTGATTTCCGCTTTTATCCCTCTTGTTCAGCCTCAATCCTCTGTTTTCTCCTCTGTTTTACGGCTCCAAAAGTATCCAAAAGAGTTCCCCCAAAAACCTAGCCGAAAAGATGCTTATATTCTATTTTTTTCGTCATAGCGTCTCGACGCTAAGGTCGCAGCGTCTCGACGCTGTGACCTTTTAGCGCCTATTCAGATATGGAATGCCAGCGTCGAGACGCTCAAGAGCTAGCGTCTCGACGCTAGCCTGCAGTTGACCCTACTTTGACTTTTCCTTCTTTGATTCTCTTTGGTTCTTTTGCAACTTTTCACGTCCCGAGCACCCGATTAACTCCAATATCGCGCTTTAGCTCCAATCAACTATTTCCTACAAAATAAACAAATAAGTGCAATAAAATGGCCAATAAATCATCAAAGACTAGCTAAATTAATTAGGGAAAACTAGCTAGCTATGCTCGCTATCAAACACCCCCAAACTTAAGCTTTTGCTAGTCCTCGAGCAAACTAAAAATCAAGCATATAATGGAAGAATAGATGCAACAAACATGACTCAATCCTCAAGGCTCAAAAGTCAATAACCAAGCAAGCAAGAGACATGCACATAAGGACCAATGAGGGAGACAAATTAAAATTTTTCCAAAATTAACTTGCACAAGCGAGATCTAACTCAACAAGATCAGACTCTACTAGCCCGGGATTGATTTATTAAACTCTCAGCTCATCTTCCCTCTACACTGACACTAAGGTTTCACTAATGAGTTAATGGAACAAATTAGTTTGTTTTTCTCCATACTTAGGTGCTTATAATTAACAATTAAATTAAGCATTTATATGTGGCACTAGCTTTTACACACTTGTTGCAGGGACCCTTAACCTGAGTTTTCTCTGGTTGGCCTAACTGATCACAACAGGGGTAGCTCTTTTTGCCTAAACTTTATTAAACATTGCAAACTGTACACAGGCCATAGCATAATTTTTTCTCAATAATAACAACAAGAATGATTTTTCTTTATGAACATGATTAGCATATATTCTTTTTTTTCCTCCTAAGCGAGATCAAACATGCTAATTTGCAAAAAAATTAACTTTGTAGCTCTTCCCTACACCTATCGAGGTGACAACAAGCATATGAACCCAATAATTCGCTCCTAAGCATTCAAATCCAAATCTAGCCAAGAAAAATACTCTACTCATGCAAGGCATCTCCTAGAAAAATTTTAAAAAGTCTCCCTTTTTGGGCACTCATGCTTACAACTCATCGCAAGCTTAAAAATTGACAAGAAAGCCTATCCTAGGACATCATAGTCATGCAAAAATAGCATCCAGAAAACAACCATATGCTTAATTCAAAGAAAGCTCAAAACTATAGCCCGAACTCAGATGCTCAAGGGCTCCACAAACATGCTATCCCACCCCCAAACTTAAAACATGCATTGTCCTCAATGTATAAAGAAAATAAGGCATAAACAAGCATGAGAACAATAAAAGAATGAGAGGAGTGAATAATACTGGCCTGGAATGATGATGACTTCTTGATTGAAATCTTGAAAGCTTGAAAGCAAAGGAGAGACAGAAAACAAGACCTACAAAAACAAACAATAAATCAAAAGCAAACAGAAAAGCACAACTACACTTACTTGGGTTGCCTCCCATAAGCGCTTGTTTAATGTCATTAGCTCGACGTGTTGACCGTGCTTTAAGCAGGCTTCTTTTCAGTGAATCCAACAGAGGTGCTCTTTCTTGCACCTTTCTTGTAGCCCATGAAAAGCACTTCAGATTGTCCCTTAGAGTCTTCAACTGCCTTAAAAATTTCTTTTTCGTTCCTGACTCTAAGAGTGAGCTCCCTGCGCTCAATATCAATAATCACTCGCCCAGTAGCGAGGAATGGTCTTCCTAGTATGACAGGCATTGAAGGATTTTCTATCATGTCCATAACATACAGATCAATAGGGAGGAAAAATCTACCTACTCTGATTAAAACATTTTCTACAATGCCAACTGGTCTAACCACAGACTGATCAGCCAATTGGAGCTTTACAGGAGTAGATTTAATCTCACCTATGTCTAACTTTTTGCATAAAGATATAGGAATGATATTAATGCTAGCACCTAAGTCACATAATGCTCTAAAAGAGTAAGTACCAAAACTGCAAGGAACAGAAAAACTCCCTGGATCTGCTACTTTTTCAGGTACCTTCTGTTGGACTCTAGTGCTGCATGTGGAAGCAAGATACACCGTGTCAACCTTCTTTTCCTTACGCTTCTTTGCTAACCACTCCTTCATGAATCTATTATACTGGGGCATCTCTAACGCCTCTGCAAAAGGAATATTAATATTCAGATTCATAAAAGCATTCATAAATTTGTCAAACTGAACCTGGTTGTTCTTTTTCTTCTTTTTCTTTTTCTTTTCTTTTCTTTGGGAACCATCAGTGTGGGAGAAGGAATAGGAGGCTGAGGTTCAGACTTTTCAGCCTCATCTGATGATGTGTCCTCCTCAGCTTCCCCTGTAGGCGTGTCATAATCCTCAGACTCAGGCTCCCCTTCAGTTTCCTCCTGGTGCACAGTGATTGCCTTACAGTACTCCATCTGGGTTTTCTCTTGCTCAGCTGGGGCCTTACCTTTATTCATGGTGCTTACAACACTTACCAACTGTCCCAGCTGAGTCTCAATATTCTTGATGGCAGCACTGTGGCCATTCACTGTTGAGTTGATGGCAATGACTGCCTCCTCCAATTTAGTTGTCCTGTTACTAGACTCTGCAATGAAAGCTCCAACAAGATCTTCTAACTTTTTATTTTCTTGAGTTTGAGGGGCAAACCCAGGAGGATTAAGAACATTCTTATTATTAGCGTAAGAGAAATTTTCATGGTTCCTATTGTTAGGGTGATAATGTGTAGGTGTAGAATTATTATTATATCCCCTAGAATTAAAATTTGATACATACTGAACCTGCTCGATGGTCTCCTCCTGAGGTCTAGATGCTAAAGCAGCAGCTGATTCAATTGACTGTGCACTCCCTGTACCTGAAAATTTCATAAAAGCATTAGCAAGGGAGGTCATCTGGGCCTGGAGTGCACTTACTTTATCAACCTCAAACACTCCAGCAGCAATCTTTTTAGGTGCAGACCGCTCTGATGGCCACTGATAGCTGTTGGTGGCCATATCCTCTAGAAGTGTACGAGCATTTTCCACGGTCTTGGACAACAGAGTCCCACCTGCAGCTGCATCAACAATCGTTTTTGTACTAGGAGTCAAACCATTATAAAACAATTGAACCTGAAGCCAGTCGGGATATCCATGCTGAGGGCACTTCCTCAGTAGCTCTTTAAATCGCTCCCAGGCCTCGAACAGCTGCTCATCATATTGTTGTTGGAATGTCCCAATCTCGGTCCTCAACTTGACCGTCTTTGCAGGAGGGAAAAATTTCTTTAAAAAGGCCTGGACTAAAGCATCCCAGGTGGTGATGCTCCCAGGGGGAATGGACTGCAACCAATCTCGTGCTTTATCCTGCAAAGAAAAAGGAAATAAGCGTAAGCGAACAGCATCCTGAGAAACGCCATTAATTTTTACCGTCCCACAAATGTCCAAAAATGATTTAAGATGAGAATTTGGATCCTCGGTGGGCGATCCTCTATATGCACAGTCTCGAGCCATCTGAATGAGACCGGTCTTCAGCTCAAAGTTGTTGGCATTAATTGGGGCATAGACAATCCCCGACTGTTGCCCCTGAAACACGGGCTGAAAGTAATCTCTTATAGGCCTAGGCTCCTCAGGTGGATTTTGGTCAGCCATCTGAATAATTTCTCTATTTTCCCTTCGAAGCCTATGAATTGTTCTTTCAATCTCGGGATCCAACGGTATCACTTCTCTACTACTACGCATACAAAAAACAAATCTACCCTAAAAAGGAAAGAAAACAATTATGGAAAGAAACAAAGAAAAGAAAACAACTAGTCTAAATATGGAAAATATAATCTAGAAAAGGAAACAAAATAACCTAATATGGAATGCAAAAATAAATATGGCAAAACACAAATAAGGAATCTAACAAATAAGGAAAAACTAATCTAAAAAGGAATAACAAGAAACAAATAAGGAAAAGATTACTCAACTAAAAGAAAAACTAAACTCGAAAAACAAATATGGAAAGAAAAACAAATATGGAAAAATGCAATCAACCTAGAAAAGTAAAAATACACCCTAAATTAAGATCAAACAATTTTTTCACAATATCAATCTAGCTAAATGTGCCAATCCCCGGCAACGGCGCCAAAAACTTGATGTGGAATTTTCCTTACCGCAAGCGCACGGGTCAAGTAATAATAAAGTGTTCGTATAAACGAGTGTCGTCCTCTGGATTGGATTTTTAAGCAAATCAAGTATTGTGACTTATCTTGCTCAATTTTATTTAGGGATCAAAAAGTAGTGAGTGAATGATATGAAAACTAAATCAAAGCAAGTAAAAAGTGGAAATTCAATTGGAAAAACACTTAGGGAATTGATTTCGCCGATTTAGTCTAGGATTGGTTTTAAGGAGTAAGTTATTATGCACAATGGAATTATGAGCCTAAGACCCTTTAATCACAACTACCTCTCCCGAGTATAATTGATTCTCATGCAAATTAATCTACTTGATATCCCTATCTAAGTTTATTAACATGCAAGGCAATGAGATCTTTTGACCAATTCTAAAGTTAATCTAAAACTGTCACGAATTAGAAAATAAACCTTAGTCATGCAATCTTGAGTAAGTCTACATTTAATCCCCTCTCCCGAGCAAGAATAAAAACTCAAATCATTCAACTAATGGCCAATTAATTGAAAGCATTAAATCAAGATTGCAACATAATAACCATTGCACAACTTAAACCATAAATCAATCCATAAACAAAATCAACTACATCAATCCCTAAGCTACAAGTTTAGCTACTCATGAATGAAATTACAAGCTCAACTAAACATAACAAAGCCATAAATCTAGCTAGAGAAAAGGAAAGGGAAAAGAAAACTCAATGTAGGCCGAGACCGAACGTCCCCGTCACGATCCCCACGAACAATGGGTTGATTTCCGCTTTTATCCCTCTTGTTCAGCCTCAATCCTCTGTTTTCTCATCTGTTTTACGGCTCCGAAAGTATCCAAAAGAGTTCCCCCAAAAACCTAGCCGAAAAGAAGCTTATATTCTATTTTTTTTGTCATAGCGTCGAGACGCTAAGGTCGCAGCGTCTCGACGCTGTGACCTTTTAGCGCCTATTCAGATATGGAATGCCAGCGTCAAGACGCTCAAGAGCTAGCGTCTCGACGCTAGCCTGCAGTTGACCCTACTTTGACTTTTCCTTCTTTGATTCTCTTTGGTTCTTTTGCAACTTTTCACGTCCCGAGCACCCGATTAACTCCAATATCGCGCTTTAGCTCCAATCAACCATTTCCTACAAAATAAACAAATAAGTGCAATAAAATGGCCAATAAATCATCAAAGACTAGCTGAATTAATTAGGGAAAACTAGCTAGCTATGCTCGCTATCATAAGGTTTTCTACTTTTCTTTTTCAAAGCAAAACTTTCCGTAGTCCATCCTAACCAATATGCTTAAACTACCTAACTCCTATTCATGGAGCCAAGTGTGGTCCTTTTAGTTAAGAAAACTAATCTTGAGGTAAATAAGCATACATGAGTGTTTCCTTTCTTTTCTATCTCCCCCAAACTTGTTTGACTGCTAGTGCTCTTTTTATTCAAAATTTTCTTTTTCCCCATGAGAACCCTTGTTGTCACCTCTACCTTCGTTCTAGCTTATTGACACTTTGTGGTGAAGATATCTAGCTACGAGAAAAGGTCACAAACTTGGACTAATACTCATTTCCCTAAGTCAACCTTTCATGTAGTGGCAAACCATGAGTGTCATGATTGCCCCTTGTTACTTAGTAAACTCTAGGAAGGATGAGTAACTCTCGGTTTTCTGATTTTTTTTTAAAATTTTTTTATGGGTAATGACTACCCTGAGCATATATTTTTTCAGCAGCACAAACTTACACAAAATGCATATTTATAAAGTAAAGCACCCCCCCCCCCCCAAACTTAAGAAAGGCAATGCCCTCATTGACTTTTGTTTTTGAGGCATGGGCTTACATGAAGTTTTTTTGTTTTTCAAAACATCAAGGCTAAACTCTCCTAGTGTGTTAGAAATATTAAACATGAGGAAGTTTAGACTTAAGAAAATTTTGTAAAGAAAAAGACTAATGGAAAACCTATGACTAGAAAACAAATAGGTTGTGACAACGACACTTTTTGAGATAGAAATATGCTATAATTATCATCATCAAGGGCTTAAAAGAAAACTCCCATGAAAGCATATATATTCAAGACAATTTTTGAAGCAAAAAGTTTCAAAAAGTTCATTTTTCCATAATTCTCACTAGTTTAACAAATGGATAGCAGCAGATTTTTTCAGAAACTCAAAAACCCAAGTTATTCTAAACCTATTCTAAAAGCAAACCATCACTAAACTAACCTAAAAACATAAACTAAACAACTAACTACTCATTCAAAACAATAAAATAGCATCTAACACAAAAACTAACCTATAAAAACAGTAAACTAACATGCTAGAAAATAAAAACAACAACTAAACTATTAACAAAACATAAACAAAGCAGTTTAAAAGTGTAAGAGGATCAGCAAACTCCCCTTTTCCTCCTCTGAGGAACCTTCTTCAATTTCTTCTTCTTCATCATCGGACTCTTCTTTTGGATCTTGATGGAGTAGGCTTTGAGGAAAATCAGGAAAAACAGGAGCTATGCTTGGGGCGATAGAGAGGTAAAACTCTCTAATTGCTTTATCCCGCTCCTTTGTGTAAACCCAATAAGTTTTTAAATGATCTTCGATGCGGTCTAGCTGGTGGAAAGCGAATGCAAGGGCATCAGATGATGGAGTGGGCCCTGATATAGGAGTGGATGGTGGCGGTGGTGAAGCAGGTGTCAGCACTGGTGAAGGAGTAGCATGGGAGGCGGAAGCTTTATCTTTCCTCTACGCATTCTACTGTTGCAGCTTCCCTATCAGAAGTAAGTCAATGGTAGGCTTATAAAAATGTTGTTCCTCATCTTTCCCTGGAACGATCTTGACCCTCTGACATAATTGGGTTATGAGTGACCCAAAGAACAACTTCCCTGCTCTCTTTCTCCCATAGGAGAGAATCTCTTCCCGAATGATGCTCCCAATGTTGATCTCTAACCCGTTCATTATACTGTAAAGAAGTGTTGGGTTTTATGTTCTAAAACTAAAATTTTGTAATCCTTTTGCAATAAAGATGTTATTCAGTGAATTGTTTGTTTATATACTCTAAATCCAATAGAAACATCCATGGTTATAATATGAAATACTCAAACTATATCGTGGATATGGACAGGGATCAAGTTCTAGTATATAACCTAAATGGTTTAACTGGTGACACTATGGATGCAGCCTACTTTGCGTACGAGGCAAATGACGTGATCCTCGATAGTTCATGTAGAGACATGCGAGCAATGACATCTTGTGTAAAAGATGTTTACACAAGACCGGACCAAGAAATAAGTCACTCTTACTTTATAACGTCGTTTACTATTAAGACTAACTATTTCATGCTATGACCTAGGTAACTCGATCTTAATCCTGAGCTTACTATGAACTCCTATTTGTTTAGGATTATCCTTTGATTTGCATGGGTGAGAGTGCCCAACAATGCCGCTCAATAAGCCTACCATTTTGGGGATAAGACTGGATGAATAGTTGGGGACATAGTATCGCAAGATGGAATTCACTCCTACCCGAATCAGGGATAGTAGAAAGGTTGTTCCCTTAAGTGATGACTTTGCGGCTTGAACAAGGGACCCCACCCTTTCATTGGCTCGAGAGGGACTCTTTTTAGTGGTTGGACCATAAACAAATTGTTCATTAGAGGACCAGTGGACTTAAGGAATCAAGATGTGCTATAGGGGTAAAATAGACCTTTTGACCTAGCTATAGTTACGAACGACCTGTGAAGGATTGACTTAATAATCATGGTTATATCGAGTGGACGGAAATATATCTACAGTGAGGGGAGTTCAACTACTAGGCTTTAGTGGAGTGACCCGGTAATTAACGAAGGTTGGTTAGCTGGGTTAAAAGGGTTTAACCAGTTAAACTTCGGACCGTTGGAGCCCATGATCTGTAGGTCCATTAGGTCCCCTTGCTAGTTTGAGAATAACCTTTGGAAAAAATATGATTGAAAGAATTAGAATAAGTTCAAATTCGGTTTAGGAAAATGGTTGGTCATATTGGATATTACCGACACGTCGGGTCTTGGATAAACCTAATTATGAGAGATTTAATATATTTAAATATGATTTAAATATAGAGCACATGAATAGGGATTCATGGTTGAAAAATAACATTTTGGAAATGTTCAGGATTGGTAGCAAAATATTAATTTAATATTAGATATGAAATTAATTATATATAATTATTTAATTAATAATTATTTTAAATTAATTTTAAATTAATTTAAAATTCAAAATTCAAAATTGGATTTAAATTTTCAGATTATTAATTATAAGAATTAAATAAACTAAAATTAATTTTAATTTGAATTTAAAATTCAAATTAAAATGAATTTTAGGAGGTGGAGTGCATGGTGACTGAACCCATGCACTCCCCCTCATTAAGCCACCAAATTACCCACTTAATCTTGGGTAATTTGGTGTCAAATGTTGGTGCATCTTCTCAGCTTTAGTTCCTCTATAAATGGAGGTGAAGTTGTTGAAGATGTTATACTGAATTTGATAGAGTTATGCTGCCAAAATCTCTCCAAAAATCCATGCACTCAAACCTCTCTTGAAGGTTGTGATTTCAAGCTCTTTCCCTTACAAATTCCATCACTAGAGGATCCCACAATCCGTTCCAAAGGCTTGAGGATAGCAAGGAAGATCAAGTGGAGGTTCGTGACAAGTTGGTGAAGAAAAACAACCAACCAATTCATCCAATTTGAAGATTAAAGAGGTTGGTACTCACTGCCTCTGTTTTTCTTCATATGAACAGCATGCTTTGTATGATCAAATTGAAGTAATTATGTGCCTAAGATCCAAAATTGCTTTTGCATGTTAGATATTAACACCTTCAAGAAGCATGACCCTCTCTATTGAAATAGTGTTGTCGTGGGTGGTGGGAATCAACCTATTCTGGATAAAGTGGAGCCAAACTGCCGGTTCAGGCTTCAAGTCGCTTGGCACTAGAGACTTCACTTTAGTTTGGGATTCTTTCCACTGAACTCCCTTCCTGGCCACTACTCTAAGTGCTTCCTTCAATTACTTAGCCGAGGGATTCTTTATAGCATCATTTCCTCTTGGGTGCAAATGAGTTTTGACCCGATAAATCATGTTTATATCAACACAGGAGAAACTCACCATCTTCCCACATACTATCGCCAAGCTCAAGCTCTCCTCCCTCATCCCTACATAAAATTCTCGAACTAGAGGCACCACGGCCTCTTGAGGGTGAACACAAAACTCCTACCACTTGTACTGCGAAATGACTTTGGACACAAACTCGGGTAGAGCACCAGCTCGGTTCGAGAACCCCTTCTCATTCAAGAAGTCCCACTTCTTCATGATCTTCATCTTCTTTTGGAAATTCACATCTTTGAAAACCTCTGGGAACAGATTCTTCGGTGGTGTTGATTTTGGGTTGGCGGGTTTGGTGGTGGGTGGAATGGGAGAGGAGTCAATAGATCTAGTCCTCGGCCTCTTCGCAAAGATTGGATCATTCTTGTTTTTAGTCCTCCACTCAGCTTGTATTTCTCTCTTTCTCTTTTTCCTCAAAGCTGAAGAAATTGGAATTTGGTCATCATCCAATTCCTTCACCTCAAAGTCCGTTTCTGTTTCACTTTCACTGGAGGTATAAGCCTCATTTTCTTCATTCTTCTTTTCTTCTTCTCTTTCTTTCGAAGAAGAGCTTCCAGCAGCTAGTAGCGTTCTCCTGGTATCATATCCGAACAATGGATCGAAGGAATCATCACCTTCTGGTCATTTACAACCTCAGCTTGACCTTCTCCAGAATGTTGTCCAAATGCGATCGCATTCTGCACCCTGCTGTCTTCTTCTTCTATTTTTTCTGCTTCCTCTTCCATAAGCCCTTCAGGGGCCTTTGCTTCTTCTTCTTTCAGCTCTTCCCCTTCCCTTTGAGCATTGTGTAGGGACTCAAAGGCTGCAAGAAAATCTTTGGCCTCCTTCCTTCGGTTTTCTTCCTCCCGAAGGGCTTCTCATCTTGCCTTTTCTATTTCAAGGAGTTGGAGCTCAGCAGCCAATCTCCTTAGCTCTTCATCTTCTTTCTTGCCTTCTTAGCCTCAATTCTTTATTTTTCCTCTCTTTTGGCCCTCTCGACCTCTTCTCTTTTCATTCTTTCATCTTCTTCTCTCATGGCCCTTTCGACCTCTTGTCTTTCTTCCTCCTCTTTTCTTTTCCTCTCAATTTCTGTCTTTTTATTTTCATCCTCTTCATCTTTCTTCTTACTCAAGTCTTCCTCGGTTTTCATGCACCGAATTTCCCTGAGTTCCTCTTCTCTTTCAGCCATCAACTCAGCCAAAGCGTCTTGCTCAGCTCTGTAACCTTCGACAATAACAAGAGCTTGTGCTACGGCCAGCCGAACCATGTTTTCAAAAATATCCACCAGCATTCTCGCCTTCATGTGTGGCTGAATTTCAAGGGGCTTTTCGGTCTCAAATCTGTTAGCAGTCTTCTTTGCACTCTTCTTCTTAGAGTGATAAGTTACAAACGACTTCTCCCTGCACATATTAGAATCAGTTAAAGAACTTGAATCCTTACCTATTGAAGATCCTCCTTGCCGTGAGCTTTCTCCCACAATAGGAAATAACTCTTCAGTTTCCCGAAGCCTTACTTCCTCCTCAATAGCTGCACGCTGCTTGGCACCCATGTCTCGGATCATTGCGAACCACTCTTTTGATCGCTTTTTAAGAGGTTTATCCATGGTTTGTTGCGTGTGGTGGCGGCTATCGGCGGGTGTGGCCTTCTTTTGTCATGAAGCACCCAGATTCTCACTCGTGGAGGTTGACATTAGCGCAAATAAAGGAGTTTGAGACACGGGTCTTCGTTCCACTGTGGTTCTTGAAGAACCCATGGGTCTTTCGGCTCCTCCCTCATGCATGCGTGGATTGGGGCCTTCCTCTCGGTGTTGATCGACTTGCTCAACTTGTGGGTTGCTTCGATTACTCAGAAAACGAGTAATCTTGCACGGAATCGAGGGTCTTGGAGTGCTTTTCATGATTGTTTCCTTGTGGGTCTTCTCGGATTCAAGAGAGAGTATGGATGGTAGGTGGGTTGACTTGAATGCAAAGAAAGTCCAAATGATCGTGAAGATGAAAACGTAAGTCTGATGCGCGAATTGCTTACCGCAAGTGTACGGGTCAAGTACTAATTTAGTGTTTTCGTGTAAAACGAGTGTCGTCCTCTAGATTTGTTTTTAAGTTAAACTAAGTACCATGAATAGTCTTGTTCAATTTTATTTAGAGAGCAAAACTTAATGCAAAAGATAAATCTAAAGATAAAAAGGCATAAAATAAAAGGTGGAGACTCAAATGAAAAGACTCCTAGGGAATTGATTTCATTGTTGAGATTGAGGATTAATTAATGAGATGAATTTAGCATGCAGTTATTTTACCAAGTCTAGGAACCTTTTATCACAACTATCTCTCTCGAGCATAATTTATTCTCATGCATGCAACCAACTTCATATCCCTATCTAAGTTCATTAACATGCAAGGCTTTGGGTTTAGTTTTTCGAACAACTTCTAAAGTAATTCTAAATTCCGTCATGATTTTAGAAATTCTACTTTAGTCATGTAATTAGTAAATTAAGTCTTAGGCTAAATCCTCTCTCCCGAGTTAGATTCAACACTTAAATCATTCAACAAGTGATCAAGTAATTTAAAGCATTTAATCATAATTGCATAGGTAAAACAAAAGCACATTCATACCAAAAATCAATCCAACAATCTAAACAACTACATCAATCCCTAAGATAAACAACTAGCAACTGATAGTCTTGAAACTACAACCACTAATTGAAAGAAAAGCCATAAAAACAACAAGAGGTAAGGGAAAGAAAAGGAAAACTCTTGAATCCATTGAAACCGACACGTCCCCGTCACATTCCCCATGTTTTCAAGCTTAGTTCCCACTCCTTGGCCTTGCTTCAGCTCCCACAGAAGGTCTCTAGTCGAAATTAGGGCTAAAATCTAATCAAATGGACTCCCCTTGGCCGTAGCAATTAAGGATGTATTTATAGGAAAATTGTCGGTAACGTCGCGACGTTGTGGATAGCATCGCGACGCTGTCCCTGCTACCGCCAAAAAACATAAAAGGAAACCCAACGTCAAGACGCCCAGAAAGCAGCTTCTCGACGCTAACTCCCGGGTTTGCCTCAAACTTAAGCCTCCAACTTTGATTCTCTTTGCTTCTTTTGCTCTTCTGTTGGTCCTGAGCACCCGATCAACTTCCTAATTCAACGTTTCCTCCAAGAATTCATTTCCTACAAAATAAACATCAAATTGCATAAAAACGACCAAATAATACTCAAATACTAACTAAAATAAATCAGGAAAAATAACTCGCTATGCTCGCTATCAAAGTCACACTATTTATAGGTTTCCCAAAATTAGGTCACGTGACTGTCATTTAAATGACGTCACTGTCCTCGGCCATCTAGAAAATGCGATCGCATTTTCCCAATCTCATCACCCTTTGTTTTTATTTTTTCGCTTCTCTTTCTTTTTTTTTTTTTTTTTATTTCTTCCTTCCTTAAACAACTGAAACAATAACACACTTGTTAAAACGTTCATACACTTGAACATGATTATTTTTGGATGGAAATTTTTAAGTAAAAAGTAAACTCAAAATAACTCGGCCAATTCAACTCCCAGGTAAATCCCCAGGAAAAAGTGTTTCTTACGTTCATCTTAAGTACCTTTTCCTAGACAGAGTTCTCTCTTGCCCATGTTATTTTGTTTCTATTTTTTAACTTTAAAAATTCCTTATTATCATTATTATTATATTTTTATTTTTATTTTCAATTCATATTAATCCACATAGTATACAAAAAATTCATAGAAACAGAGATCATACCAGTTCTATCACTGAAATAAGAGCTTCTTCAGCCCTTAAAGCCTTTTCCCAATAAGGTTTAATCCTTTGACCATTCACTTTAAAATGTGTACCTTGGTGATCCATTAACTCTACAGTTTCATAATAAAAAATTATCACAATTCTGAAGGGTCCTGACCATCTTGACTTCAACTTACCTGGAAACAGTTTCAGTCTTGAGTTGAAAAGTAGCACTTGCTGGCCTTTGTGAAATTCCTTCGGATTTATCCTCTGATCATGTCATCTCTTGACTTTCTCCTTATATAGCTTTGCATTTTCATAGGAGAAATGACGGAGTTCTTCCAACTCATTTAACTGCAATTTACTTTTAATCTCAACCTCGTGTATATTGAAGTTCAATTTCTTCAATGCCCAATATGCCTTGTGCTCAAGTTCCAGAGGTAGATGACAAGCTTTTCCAAATATAATCCGGTACGAAGACATCCCCAAGGGTGCTTTGTACGCTGTCCTGTGCGCCCATAGTGCTTCATCAAGACGAAGCGACCAATCCTTCCGAGAAGGATCCACTGTTTTCTCCAAAATCACCTTAATCTCCCGGTTAGAGAGCTCTACTTGCCCATTCGTTTGGGGATGGTAAGCAGTTGCAACTCTATGCCTGATATTATATTTAGAAAATAGGTTTGCTATCATCTTGTTTAAGAAATGCGTACCTTCATCACTTATAATAAATCGGGGAGTCTCAAATCTTGTAAAAATATGCTTCATGAAAAACTTCTTTACTACTTTCGCGTCATTGGATGACGTGGCTACAACCTCGATCCATTTCGATACGTAGTCAACTACGAGTAGAATATAGATATTTCCAAAGGATGGAGGAAACGGGCTCATGAAGTCTATGCCCCATACGTCAAAAATTTCCAGTTCAAGTATGAAGTTAAGTGGCATTTCACTCCTGGCTCTCAGGTTCCCTGTTATTTGGCATTGGTCACAGTTCTTTGCAAACAGGTGTGCATCTCTGAAAAGGCTAGGCCAAAAGTACCAACTTTGGAGGACTTTGGTTGTAGTTTTTAATCCTGCGAAGTGCCCTCCATATGGAGCTGAATGACAAGCTCCCAAAATGAATGGTACTTCTTCCTCTGTTACACACCTTCTGAGTATCTAATCTGGTCCAAGCTTGTATAAATGTGGTTCATCCCAATAATATTCCTTCACATCTTCAAAAACTTTTTCAGTTGTTGAGTTGTGGCTTCAAGAGGCTTGAGTCCATTAACTAGGTAGTTAACATAGTCCGCAAACCATGGAATCTCGATTGCTCTTACCGCCAATATCTGTTCATCTGCAAACAAATCTTGAATGTCCAGCCTCTTTTCCACCTGCGCCTCTTCCCCAAGCCTTGACAAGTGATCTGCAACTTGGTTTTCTGTCCCTTTCCTGTCCTGGATCTCAATGTCAAATTCCATCAAGAGTAAAATCCAGCGGATGAGACGAGGTTTGGCATCTTTCTTGGATAATAAGTGTTTAAGGGCTCAGTGATAAGTGTGAACCACAACTTTAGTTCCTACTAAGTAGGATCTAAACTTGTCAAATGCATAAACTACTGCAAGTAGTTCCTTTTCAGTTACTGTGTAGTTCAACTGTGTTTCATTTAGTGTCTTGCTTGCATAGTAGATTGATTGTACAATCTTTCCCTTCTTTTGTCCTAACACAGCTCCTACTGCAAAATCACTAGTGTCACACATTAGTTCAAATGGCTGAGTCCAGTCCGGTTCAATCATGACTAGTGCTGAATTAAGTGCACTCTTCAAAATTACAAAAGCTTGTTCACACTCTTCATCAAACTTGAAAGATCTGTCAACCTCGAGCAACCTGCACAAAGGTTTAGAGATTTTAGAGAAGTCTTTGATAAATCTTCGATAAAAACCTGCATGACCTAGAAAACTTTTGACGTCTCGCACTGCCTTGGGAAAAGGAAGCTTGGATATAAGCTCTATTTTTTCCTTGTCTACTTCAATTCCATTTCTGGAAATCTTATGTCCAAGGACTATTCCCTCTCGCACCATAAAATGGCATTTTTCCCAATTCAATACTAGGTTCGTCTCTTCACATCTCTCTAGTACTCGGTCAAGATTCTTTAAGCAATTTGCTAAAGTTTCTCCAAAGACGGAGAAGTCATCCATAAAAACTTCCAACGTTCGTTCCACCATATCTGAAAAGATTGCCATCATGTACCTTTGGAAGGTGGCTGGAGCGTTACAGAGTCCGAATGGCATCCTTTGGAAAGTGAACGTTCCGTATGGATATGTGAATGTGGTCTTCTCTTGTTCTTTTGGATCTATAGAAATTTGGTTGTATCCTGAGTATCCATCAAAAAAGTAGTTATAGTCTTTCCCCGCCAATCTGTCCAGCATTTGGTGGATGAATGGTAATGGGAAATGATCTTTCCTAGTTACTTTGTTGAGTCGGCTATAGTCGATACAGACTCGCCACCCTGTAACTATTCTTGTTGGAATCAATTCATTCTTTTTATTTTCGACTACAGTCATCCCACCCTTCTTAGGGACGCATAGCACTAGGCTGACCCAGCTGCTATCTGATATAGGATATATGACTCCTGCGTCCAACCATTTGAGAATTTCCTTTCTGACGACTTCTTTCATTATAGGGTTCAGCCTTCTTTGACTTTTGATGGAATTTTTGCCACCTTCTTCTAAATTAATTTTGTGCATACAAAACGAAAAAGGACTGATTCCCTGTATGTCTGCAATTGTCCATTCTATCACCTTCTTGTTGCTTGATAAGACCTGCAGCAAAGATAACTCATCCTCATCAGTGAGGTGGGCTGAAATAATAACTGGTAGAGTCTTATTTTTTCCAATGTAACTGTATTTTAAATGCTCTGGTAATGGTTTAAGTTCTAATTCTGGAGGATCATTCACGAACGGCTGTAGCGGCTTGATTTCTTCTTGGCTCAACTTCATGGGTTTTCTCAATGCTTTTATTCGTGCTACTGTAGAGCCAATCTTGGTCGGTTCTTCCTTAGTTATTGTTGCCTTCTAGAGTGAGGTAAAAATATTATAAAAATACTCTCTAGAATACTATGCAAGTGCACATAGTCTGCAACAAGTGATAAGTAATTTATCATATCCACAAGGTTTTGAATAGCTTCAACTCTACCTATTTTATGTAACTCTTTAATGGGTTCAAGGTTGTTAAAATTATTGATTTTGATAAAATGCTGAAGCAAAAGAAATAAAAGAGCAGAATGTAAACGGATAAAGCAGACAGATTGGAAATAGGCATTGGTCAGGATTTCTATAATTGTTTTAAAAGATGCTCTAGCAATAATATTGATTAGGCAATTCTCTTGCAATCTTATCAGCAAGATCCTTTCGGAACTCTGGATTTTTTGGAATGTGTTTCAACTCCAATGACGTTCTACCGATCTAGCATTAGGCGACTGGTTATCCCTAACTCAGCCACTGGCGTCCACGAACACATAATGGTCTAATGTGATTAAATGCCACACACCTCTCAAATCATCCCTGAAACTAAGAGGGGATATTCATACCGGCTGGCCAGGCGGGCACAAAATAGAAATATACACAACAAATAATCAAGATGCTCAAATCAATATATATTGCATAGAGTAATAAGCACGACAGCTACATAGATCCTAACCAACACCTAAGTAAATTTAGTTCATGGAGTACAAAATAACACACGCTACAATCTGAGTATGTGCATCCATAACTACAAGATATTTACAAGAAAAGGTTAATTCCCTTGAAGAAATCCGTAGTTGATGGTCTTCTTGAGGTCTCCAATCGATCCTCCTTTATTCGGCTTCCAAAGATGGAAAGTAAGCCTCCACGAATGGAATAAGACTTTCCTCTCTCGAATTTCGAATGGTTTGGACTTGAGACTGATAGCAGGCAGAAATGCTGCTATTTTGTCTCTACATTTATGGGCTTTTGTGTGCTTTGATGGTATTTTTATATTGAATATCTATCTAATTTCATTATTTTGTCCGTAGGAGAAATTTGTGGAGAAATGGAGAAATTTGTGGAGAAATGGAGAAAAAGAGGCCAAATATGTGAATTTCAAGCCTTAATCTCCAAGATGGGTCAATAAGGAAGCCCTAAATTTATCATTCAAAGTGTTGGGCCAAAAAGAATTGGAGGAAGTCCAAAATTCTGCTCAATCCGCGCAGAAGATGGTTCTGGAATCATCACAGCGTCGCGACGCTGTCTTATTCTTGCCGCACAAGACACCAGTGACGTCACAGTGTCGCGACACTGTGACTGATGAGCAATTTGCTAACCGCAAGTGTACGGGTCAAGTAATAATATAGTGTTTTCGTGATTAAACGAGTGTCGTCCTCTGGATTGGTTTTCTAGCAAATTAAGTACCATGAATACTTTTGTCCAATTTTATTTAGGGAGCAAAACTTCATGAAAAAGATAAATCTAAAGACAAAAAGCATAAAATAAAGGTGGAGACTCAAATGGAAAGACTCTTAGGGAATTGATTTCGTTGATTAAGATTGAGGATTGATTAATAGGAATGAATTGACCGTGCAATTATTCTACAAGCCAAGGAAACATTTATCACGATTACCTCTCCCGAGTATAATTGATTCTCATGCATATAACTAACTTGATATCCCTATATAAGTTTATTAACATCAAAGGCATTATTCAGTTCGGTCCTTGTTATACTTCTAGAGATATTCTAAATCCCGTCACAAACTTAGAATTTCTACTCTAGTCATGCAATTGAACAAAGCAAGTCTTAGGCCAAATCCTCTCTCCCGAGTTAGATTCAACACTTAAGTCATTCAATTAGTGATCAAGTAATTGAAAGCATTACACATAAAATTGCTTGCATAGAATAAGAACACATTCATACCCAAAATTCAATCCAACAATTTAAGCAACTACATGAAACCCTAAAACAAACAACTAGCAATCCATAGTCTTTAAACCACAAACACTAATTGAAAGAAAATCCATAAAAACTACAAGAGTTAAGGGAAAGAGAAAGGAAAACTCGAATCCGCCGACACCGCACGTCCCCGTCACGATCTCCACGTCTTCTCGCTTGATTCCCGCTCCTCGGCCTTGCCTTCAGCTCCCCCAAAAGGTCTCTAGTCGAAATTAGGGCTAAAATCTCACCAATTGGACTCCCCCAATCCGTACCACAAAAGGATGAATTTATAGAAAATCTGCCAACAGCGTCGAGACGCTATGGACAGTGTCGCGACGCTGTCGCGATACCTCGAATCTGGAAAATTTGCCGAGAGCGTCGCGACGCTATGAAGTTTTTTTTTTTTTTTTTAATCAGCTGGGCTGAATTTGACTTCTTCCAACTCGATCCTTTTTCGATCTTTTAGCCCTTTTTCATGTTCCGAACACGCAATTAGCTCAAATATTTATTTCCTACAAATACAACACAAAAACGCATCATTTTGGCCAATAAATTATAAAAGACTAGCTAAATTAATTAGGGAAAACTAGCTAGCTATGCTCGCTATCAAACACCCCCAAACTTAAGCTTTTGCTAGTCCTCGAGCAAACTAAAAATCAAGCATACAATGGAAGAATGGATGCAACAAACATGACTCAATCCTCAAGGCTCAAAAGTCAATAATCAAGCAATCAAGAGACATGCACATAAGGACCAATGAGGGAGACAAATCAAAAGTTTTCCAAAATTAACTTGCACAAGCGAGATCTAACTTAACGAGATCAGACTCTACTAGCCCGGGATTGGATTACTAAACTCTCAGCTCCTCTTCCCTCTACACTGGCACTAAGGATTCACTAAAGAGTCAATGGAACAAATTAGTTTGTTTTCCTCCATACTTAGGTGCTTATAATTGAAAATTAAATCAAGCATTTATATGTGGCACTAGCTTTCACACACCTATTGCAGGGACCCTTAACCTGAGTTTTCTCTGGTTGGCCTAACTGATCACAACAGGGGTAGCTCTTTTTGCCTAAATGTTTATTACTCATTGCATACTGTGCACAAGCCATGGCATAATAGTTTCTTTTCTTTCAAAAGTAACATGCATCCATGTAATTGAGCTACAAATCCACATCTCATACTAACATAACTAATTCATGTGTCCATCTCCTTAGTTAAGCATAGTATGACATTAAGCAACTTCATTATCAATTTCAAACAATTCTTTTTCACTCTCGTGTTCCAAGCAATTATTAACCATGCAATTTGGATCTAATCTAAATTCTCTCTGTCGAGTATCAATTTAGACCAACAAATCAATTAATCCGTGATCAAGAGATTAAAAGCATTAAGCATAAATTGCATAGATGAAATATGAAGAAATTCATTACATAATCCAAGTAATTGCGCTACAATATCCAATTAACTAGAATAACGACCCTAGGTCTCAAGATCTACTCACAATTGGAAATAATTTTGCCAAAATGATCTTGATCCATAGGCCTAACTCAAATTAAAATAAGAAATTACAAAGAAGTAAGGAAGAAATAACCGATAAGTTGATCCCAAGCTCCCGTCACGAGCATCTCGAATCCCGAGCCTTGGAATCTCGCTCAATTCCTCCTTTTTCCTCACAATTCTTCTCACTTTTTCTCTCTATTGAGCTAGGGGAGAGCTCCCCAAAAATGGGATGATTTGATCCATGGAGAAGGGGGCTTTTTATAGGTGCTGGACGGACCTTTCTTGCTACCCAAGACACACAGCATCGAGACGCTGTGACGTCAAGTTTTCTTGGAGCAGAAGTTGTCGCAGCGTCGCGACGCTACCGCGATTCTGGAATTTTCTTCACTGATCACCTAGCGTCTCGACCCTAGAACTTCTAGAAGCCCTATATGCGGATTTTTGCCTCCTTTTTTCTTTCTTTTGGGCTTTTTGGGCCTCCACTTCAAATGTTCTCTTTTCTTTTCTTCTTTTATGGCCCAAAGTCTTCTTTTTATACCCAAAATTTGTAAAATTCTTAGTTTTGCTTCTCGAACTCGGTTTTCTACAAAACCAACATAAAAATGCATTAAAGCTCACAATTCATGCACAAAACTAGCTAAAATTAATAGGAAAATGATGACATTTTTGCATGTCATCAGGAATGAAAGTTTATAGTTAATTATTATTCTTAATTGCCTATCTCTTGTCCAAATACTGATTATTTATTTGGATGGTCTTAATGCTTTATATAATTTGGCCAATTGTATAATGATTAGATTCCTAATGGAAACTCAACGAAGAGGAGTTAGGATAGATCATAATCCACTCAACTAAGTTTAACTGCTCGTAGTGACAGTGAGAGTAGTTGGTTAAGCTTAGAGACCGAAAATGAATCAGGACTACTTAATTAACGAATTTAATAGCGTTAAGGACACTTAGGTTATTAATATGAGTTAATTACAATTAGGGGAAACCGAAAGGAGAACCTATGTGCTAAACGAAGATTCTAGGTTTATAATTAGTTGGGAATGAGATAGGACAATTAGAATAATTGATTAGCTATAATCTGATTTTCAAGACCTCGTCTCACATTCGATTCTTTCTCCACCATTTTTATTTTGATTGATCACTTGAATTCGTTTACTGCTTTATTTCTCGATTTGCTTCAGCATTATGTTTTGGCTCCTAAAAAATATTTTGTCTTAGTACTTTTAGTGTTCATTTTATTTGCTTAATCACCGTCTTTTCGATACTCGGTATACTTTACCATTTTATTATTACTTGCGACTCGTGCACTTTGCGGTCATCAGAGACGGCTACTTCCTTTTATAGAGTGGAGTCAACCCTAACTAGGTCAAATTTTACACGTGGAGGGCTCTCCAAGCTTCTAGATCTGATATTAATTCAGCTAACGCCACATCATTTAATGAATCACGTGCGGCTCACGCGGCAGTTTTGCTCCTTGCTTTGCTTGATCATAAATTTTGCTCCCTCAAGTCGCTCAGCATTACTTTCTCTGCAAAATAACTTCCAAAGCATCAATTCTTCTAAATGGGTTAAAACATATAATATTCATCTAAAAGCAACCCTATTTAACACAAATGACATGCAAATCACTATAGAAATAAGGCCTAAATAACTCCCTTTTGGAGAGTTATCATACCCCCAAACTTGAACTATTGCGCGTCCCGAGCAATACTAACTCACCTTCCCTTGAGAATTCAAAACATTAGTGATAGAATAACTCAATCAAAACAGATATTCCAACACTACCTTCAACCTTTACCTGAGCATTCTGCAAAACCAAGCACTACTGCAGCAAACTAATTCTTTCAATATTGAACAAATAATCACCACCTTTAACTCCATCCTAAGAACTTAACATAGCTTAACCATATTATTAGACATATTTAAACACATTTTTAAGGGGTTTTATTTTTCTGTTCTTCAGACTTAAAGCAACCCTACAGTCATAAGCTCTTAAGCATGAGATGACCCACTTTATGGTGCAGTATACCCTTGCCTCAAACTCATCACCAACTAGGCTAAATACTCATTGCTAGCTCAAAAATCCTTAGTTATTATATCCCCTGCTTCTTAGATTGGCGACATTTTATGATGAAGCTCACCTAAGCCCTGGGAGACAGAAAACTGCTAGATTATCATTCATTCTTCAAAACCTTTGCTCTATGAATTTTCTTAGCAAAACTTTCCACAATTTTTTTCAACAAGTAATTTTTTATCATTTTTCAATATTTCCTAGGTCATCTTTTGACGCAAATACAAACTGTGGGTGTCACAAATGTCCCTGGTTACTCAACAACCTAGAAAAATAATTATGAAGGACATGATAATTAACATGATAATAATACCCCCAAACTTAATTCTTTTTCTATCTGAATTTTAAACTAAGCGTGGGACTAAGATTAAGCTTAAGGTGGATCAAATAAGTCAATACTACCTCAGAATCTTCCTGCCGCAGCGATGACCAGGCAAGAAGAAATGCCCAAGCAAAAGATTTCTGGTGATTAGAACACCTAGATCTAATTAAGCTTACTAGTCCAAGCTTCAAAAATTCATAAGAAAATGGTTAAGTTAGGAATGCTCAGTGTGCTATAGAACAGAAAACACTTCAAAAAATTTCATTAAAAATAGAAAAACATTACAAGATCAGATTATATTGTTGAAAGGCCAACAAAATAAAAACAGACAACCAAGGTCAGGAAAATGAGCGAGCAACAAAAATGATCAGTCAAAAGAAAAGCTCGCTTGGTAATTTTTTATCTAGTCCTCCTGGCTAGCATCATCAGCTTCCTATTCTCTCTCAAGGGGTGGTGGTGGGATCCAAGGGTTCAAAAAATCATCCGAGAATACAGGAAGGGATGGGTAGGGCTTGGAAAAGTTAGCTTGAAGTGCCTTCCTCAATGCGGCATCACGTCTTTTGACATAATTCCAGAAGGTATGAGCCTGCCTCTCGGCGAACTCTTGCATACTGGCTGAAAGAGTGAGTTGTTCTAAGATCTGGTGAATGCCACAGACGAGGCCCCCTTGGCGCGCTTCCTGTGTCCGCTGAAGCCGTGCCAAGTTAGGCGTGTCAACTATTCCCATGTCCAATAAGATCACATCTTCTGCGCTTTTTTGAACCCCTGCTCTCTTACATAGCATTGAAATTGTGTTCGGGAAGAACAATTTCCCAACCTTCTTACACCAACATCCAAAAATTTCACCCGCGATAATTTTACCCACATCGATGTTAAGAGACCTTAGTATTGCAAAAGCCAGAAGCACTCTTTCCCGAGAGACCGTGGAGTCATGAGTTGTTGGAAGCATCCTTTGCCTGATAAATCCCATCCAAGTATTGGCTTCCTTCTTCAAATAAGCAGCCTGGAAGGTCCTTTTCTCAGTTTTCGATGGTCGCCACTATGCTCTTTCTATTCCTACTTCCCGAACAGCAGCATTTAACTGCTTGTTAGATGGCGCTGCCGCCATCTCATTATAACCAGCATGCGGGAAATCTTGAAGATTGTACAGTGAATTGATGGCTCCAAGACTCCAGTCGACAGCTACTCCACGAACAATCACCTTAAAACCTTATTCCTCATCGATGTTCGCGTAGAACTCACACACCACCTGCGAGTTCACGAGTTCTGGCTTGGAACAGAACAACTCCCAGTCATGGTTCGTGATACCTTCTCTTAAAAAGTGCGGAAGATCACCACTGAACACCCTTTCGAACATAAAGTCTCTCTTCAACATCTCTATATATTTTGCCCTCACAAAATGATTGATAAAGCGCTCGTATGGCAACCTCCTTTCCTCTGGCCTTGCCACTTCTGCTACATCCTCTGCTCCTGCAATACCTTTGCCCTTATCTTCATGAGTCTTCTTTTCAGTTTCACCTTACACATCTTCCTTCTCGGCTTCTTCTTGATTTTCAGGTTCTTCTTTTTCTGATTCAGTCGAATGAGGAGATGGAGTGTTAGTCCGAATCCTTTTAATCCGCCCTGCTTTTTGCTTGCGACGGTGACGACGCGGCGAATCCTACACTATCTCTTCCAGAATCTCTTGAACTACTGTTTCATTATTACCGTGCTCTTGCAACTCCATTGCTGCCTTTTCTTGACTCTCTTGCTCTGTTTCAACAATCTTCTCAGGATCTTTTTCTTTTTCAAAATCTTTCGGTTCTTCCTCAGTGACTACTTCTTCTGCAATGTCCTCGATGACCTTCTGTAATACTTCAGAAACTTCAGCCTCTTGTAATCTTTTAAGCCGCTTGGCTTCCCTTTCTACAGGCGTTCTTTTCTTCTTCGCCTTCTTCTTTGGAGCTTCAGGCAAAACAGGTACATCCTCCCCCACTTCTCTCTCTTTTCTTCCTCTCGTTTTTGCCATTTTATAATCGAAAATTTCTTCGCACTCGCAAGAATAGAAAGAGGGTAGAAAGAAAAGCACGATGGCAAGAAGAAAAATGAAAAGAAAAACATATAAGGGTTTGATTTAAATGGAGCTCCAGCATTTGAAATACTAACCGAAATAAATTCCTCCATTAATCAAAATATTACCGTTTAACTCTGCATGTAATCATGAAAAATTAATTTCCATAAACGATAAAAATTAATCGCTTGGTAAATGCTTGATTTGCTGTCCAACGGCTAGACCGTTGGATCTTCCCTGCACGACACGTGGAAGCACCAGATGCTCCACGCGTTTTACCTGCCCACAGAAAATTTAAAACCCAAACGGTAAAATATTTAATTCTTTAACCAATCTCGTAATATTCTGATGATACATTTGCTCAAACCAAAAGATTGCGAAAACAAACTGAGCAACAAAAGCTTTCCTTCTAGAAGAATCTTTTTACACAAAAAAATTCAATTTAAATTCAAACCGCCAAAATCAAATCAAATCTTATTTTTAGCCGAATAAATCAGGAAAATAAATTATTAAAAACCTAATCTAAACAGAAAAAAATACAAACTGAAATTAAATCTAAACAAAACTAATCCGATTAAATTAGAAAATTAAATCGGCCAAAATAAAAACAAATGCGAAAACAAAATCTACGAAACTTAAAAATACCCACGAATCAGATAAAATTGAAATCAATCAAATCTAATTCAAAATAATTCGAATTAAAATCAAATCAGATCAGCGAAAAGTAAAATCGCAACAAACACTGGGAGCTAAAAATATTGCAATATGAAATGCTCCCGCGAAACTCTCGCTCGCTCATTCATCGACCAACTTTAGGGAAGGATATTTCGAACGGAATTCCTCACCTCAATAATGCTTCACTCGCTGTCCATTAACCTTGAAAACTCGCCCATCTTTTTCATCTCTCAAAGTAATTGCTCCATGAGGAAAAACTTCAATCACAACAAACGGTCTAGACCATTTAGATTTTAATTTTCTAGGAAACAATTTCAATCTCGTGTTGTACAACAAGACTCTCTGACCCTTAACAAATTCTTTAGGTTTTATCTTCTTATCATGCCACCACTTTGTTTTCTCTTTATACATTTTCACATTTTCATAAGAAAACTGACGAAATTCCTCTAACTCATTAAGCTGCAGCATTCAAGTGAACCCCGTGTCTAAAAGGTAATAATCCTTTCTTGGAGTTCTGCATCGAATATCATACCAACATTTTGTCGATATATGATGCTTGAGTCAGTGCTAGCGTTTTGTTCTTTCTATTTCTAATGATTTGAATGCCTAGAACAAATTGAGCCTCACCCAAATCTTTCATTTGGAATTGAGTCGCTAGCCATTGTTTTACGTCAGTCAGGAATCCTACATTATTCCCAATAAGTAGAATATCATCTACGTATAGAACTAGAAAAGCTACAGTGGATTTGACGATTTTCTTGTAAACACAAGGTTCGTCAATATTCTGCTCAAAGCCATACGTTTTGATCGCAGTGTCAAAACGTATATTCCAGGATCTTGATGCTTGTTTCAATCCATAAATGGATCGTTTAAGTTTGCAAACCTTTTGCTCATCACCCTGGACTATGAATCCCTCTGGTTGAGCCATATAGATAGTCTCTTCAAGATTGCCGTTCAAAAAGGCTGTCTTGACATTCATTTGCCATATTTCATAATCATAATATGTCACAATGGATAAGAGTATTCTAATCGACTTAAGCATGGCAACAGGGGAAAAAGTTTCTTCAAAATCGACTCCTTCCCGCTGGGTAAAACCCTTTGCCACAAGTCGAGCCTTAAAGGTTTGAACCTTACCGGCTTGCTCTTGTTTTCTCTTGTAGATCCATTTACAACCAATAGGTTTTACCCCATCCGGCTGCTCCACAAGATCCCAGACTGAATTGAAGTACATTGACTCCATTTCGAGATCCATGGCTTTGATCCATTGGTCCTTATCAACATCATTCATTGCCTGATTAAAGGACAATGGATCCTCTATTCCATCATCAGATATGATGGTTTGAGTTTCTGTTAAACCCATGTAGCGGTCTGGTTGTATTATAACCCTCCCACTACGTCGAGGCTCTCTCACTATTTGAGATGGATGTGTTTGATCAACAACTTTTGATGGACCAGCTTGATCTACAACCTTTGTCGATTCTTTTGTAGTTTTTCTTGAAATCTCATCTAATACTAGTTTACTGCGAGGTCGATGATCTTTTATGTGATATTCCTCAAGGAAAGTAGCGTTTGTCGATACAATCACTTTATTATCCTGAGGGTCGTAAAATAGACCACCTTTCGTTTCTTTAGGATATCCTACAAACAGGCACAGTTTTGAACGTCGTTCCAATTTCTTTGGGTTTTGTACCAACACATGTGTCGGGCATCCCCAAATTCTGAAGTGACGTAAACTACCTTTACGCCCTTTCCATAGCTCATAAGGTGTTTCAGAAACACTTTTAGAGGGAACCATGTTCAAAATGTATACGGCAGTCTCAACTGCATATCCCCAGAACGAATCAGGCAACTGAGCATAGCTCATCATTGATCGAACCATGTCTAACAAGGTTCGGTTTCTCCTCTCTGATACACCATTTTGTTGTGGTGTAGCAGGGGCTGAGAGTTGGGACATAATTCCATGTTCTATCAAATAGTCTTGGAATTGTAGGTCCATATATTCTCCACCTCGATCTGATCGTAGTGTTTTAATCGTTTTACCTAAGTGGTTCTCAACCTCGGTCTTGTACTCTTTGAACTTTTCAAGGGCTTCAGACTTGTGATGCATTAGGTAAAGGTAGCCATACCTTGAATAATCATCAATGAAGCTGACGAAGTATTCATACCCTCCTCGTGCTTTGACATTCATAGGACCACAGAGATCCGAATGCACGAGTTCTAAAGGTTCTTTGGCCCTATAACCTTTTTCTGAAAAAGGTCGTTTGGTCATTTTTCCCTCGAGGCAGGACTCACATGGTGGTAACGAGTCATCTTCTAACTGGTTTAGAAGTCCACTCTTTACCAATCTTTCAATCCTATTGCGATTTATGTGGCCTAATCTCAAGTGCCAAAGATAGGTATTAGGAGAAACTTTTTGCCTTTTGTTTTGAGTTTCCGCTACTTTAAACATCTCCGTATTAAAAATAGCTTTAACTTGAATTGGCCTTAACACGTATAAGTTGCTTTCAAGTTTTGCAGAACATATATGCATACCTCTTTTGTTAACAAACACTTTATTAATATCAAAAGATACTTGGTATTCATGTTCAATCAAACAAGAGATAGAGATTAAGTTCCTTTTTATATCGGGAACGTACAAGACATTTTCAAGTAATAAAAATCTATCTCCAAAAGACAACTTGAGAGTTGACGACCTCTCCAGTTCCAACTTTGAGAGTTACTTCGCCGTCTTCCAGCATATGCCAGGAACTAATTTCCTGTAAAGAAGAGCATACATGGTTAGTCGCTCCTGAATCTAATATCCAAGCAGAGCTATCTTAGTCAACTAAACATGTTTCGATAACGAGCAAATCATATTTACCTTGTTTTTCCTTTTCAGCCTTCTTTTCCGCAAGGTACTTGGGACAATTGCGTTTCGAATGTCCGTCTACATTACAATGGAAACATTTTCCTTTATCTGCAGCTTTAGTTTTTGCCTTGTTTCCCACTGGAGCTTTTCCTTTCCCTTTATCCTTCTTTTTCTTCATTTGAATACTCTTATTCTTTGAATTGGAAGGTCCAGACTTGGTTCCTGAGGACGATCCCTTTTGGAACCTCTTGGTTGTAGCAACATTTGCCTCCCCTTCATGTCCCCTCTTAGTGAGACTTTGGTAAGTCTGGAGCTCGTTTAGCAAAGTAGTCAGGTTAAAGTCTATTTTGTTCATGACAGCGTTTGTCCTGAACTGAATGAAGCTCTTCGGAAGAGACTCCATTATGAAACTTACTTGACTACCCTCGTCAATTGTAGCACCGTTTACTTCAGCAATGTTAAACTGAACCATCATGTTCAAAACATGTTCCCTAACTGAAGCACCTTCCTTCATTCGGGAATTGTAAACATTCTTGAGAGCTTCGTGCCTGATTTGCGAGGACGGTTGTCCAAACATACCTTGCAACGAAGTCATGATCTCCCTTGCGGTGACCATCCTCTCGTGCTTTTTAGACAAGACATCCGAAATGCTTGCTAAAATATAGACTCTTGCTTTATCATTAGCTCGACTCCATTTCTCATATGCTTCCCGAACAATTCGGTTTGTTGACGAGCCAGGGTTAGGCGGACACTCTTCGGTAAGGACAAATCTAAGATCCTCGATTACTAGTATTGTGTTTAGATTAGACTTCCAAGTTCCATAGTTATCCCCGTTAAGCTTATCCAAAGCGAGTAATTGTACTAGTGAGCTAGACATGCTGAAAAATTAAACAAAACTATTAGAAATTGCTTATTAACCATTTTTAGACAAAATCCAATTAGGTTTTAGCAAAAGTAATAATGTACCCAGGATTATTATTTTGCAACGACACTTTAGTGAGTTAGAGCAACCGTTACCGAGGGGCAGTCAATTACTCCTTCACTAAACCAAGACGTTCTTGACTAAATACTAATCCCAGAATAACTCTTATTCCTATAGTTGTTTAGTTATCGTTACGTTTGGTCAGGAATTTACTAACACTTAGTAACCCTTGTAAGTGTGACCCGCCGTTTTAAGATTACAGAGAACGACCCCAACAATGCTACCGAATGGAAAAGCTAATGTTGGAAATGGTCCTAAGTAATCCTATCCATCTCTGGAGTTTGCGTTGTTCCGATCTCCATGTTACAACCCTCCGAATGGTTAATAGCTCCAGGGCATACAAGCAGGCGCAACATGGAAATCTCACGGTGCAACCTAACGGAGGAGACCGCAGGATGTGTTGACACACTTCCTTCACTCACTTACTATAAATACTTTCTCCATTCACCTTGTTATTGATTTATGCAAACACCTTCCGAATGGAGCAGTTGAGGTATAATCAACACGAGGCCAAGCATAAATCTCACCTTGTGAACAAAAGGGAGAACGTGAAAGGGAAATGGATTTGATATATCTCTCCCCTCCCACTAAGTATTTTAAACGGTTTTGGGTATACTTATACTTAGGCGAATTCCGGCTAATTGAATAACCCTAAGTCTAAGTTCATTTAAACTTACGATGTCTAGGTGATAACGATTAAAACCTCACATCACACACGTGCATGCTCATAAAACTGGGTTAACTTTAACTCAAGAACCGACTCGATGCCCAGGTAGGAGGTGTTCCGTAAACCGTCAACTTAAATACCTCCAGCCTTAGACAGCATCTCGTCGGGTGAGTTCTCTTGTAACCTATGTTTTACAAGCTTATCGACCTATTTGAATCTAATTGAAATCGATCGAGAGTTGGATCAAATTAACCCTAAGTGAGCATGGACCTTTTTCTTTGTTATAGATTTTAAATTTCTATGTGATTTATAACAATTATAAATCTAAACTATAACAAACTTGCCTTTTGAATATAACTCTTATAAACAAAATTCTAAGGAAATTTCATGCTTCATGCTAGGTTAATTTTATCTTTTGATTAATATAACTTTTATATCAATTAATCAATTTTAATTAACCATTCAAGCATGAATCTCCCTAAATCAATACAACCTTTATATCAATTTAAACATGAAATTTCCCTCATGCATTTGAACTATTAATAACACTTATTAAAAATGCATGAACATGCTTTCCTATGGTGGGATTTTAAACTATATGGCATGCTCATAATGCACATACATTTAATCCAATTAAACCATACATTCTCAACGCATAAAAGAAATTAAATCAAGCTAAAATGGAATGGTTTGGCAATTTAAAACAAACAATCAACTAATTATTACAATAATAATTAATAAATAAAAGATTGTAGCAATCCCGAGCTTCACGAACCGACCCGAACCAACCCTCCATGGAGTTAACCGGCCTTCAAAAGTGTGTAAATAAGCTGCAGCAGACCGAACCGGACCCCAACAAAAGCAGCTGAACCGAACCGAACTGGAAAAGAAGAAGAAAAAAAAACTGCTGCTGGAATTTTCCTTTTCTGCTGCGTCTTCTCCGGTTTTTCTTCGATTTTACAGCCTATATGGACTCTAATGACTCTATAAAAATTACAGACTATAGTACACACATTAACCCTCTTACATATCCGAGCAATTACAATTTCATGAAGGTTTGAATGCTCAAAAAATTGCCAAACCAGAACACTTCCATTTTAGCACACAGAAAATTCAATTTCAAAATGGTACCCACCAAAGCAAAATTAAAACGAATTAAGTGCTCTAATCATGCTCTGATACCAATTGAAGGTGTTCATATAACACATGCGGAAGCAATTGAAGATCGAAAGCACTTAAGACATTCAATTTTACTCCTAAAGCATGCATGTTCTAGAAAGGGTAGAAAAGAGAGTAAATGAGTACCAACCTCTTTGATGATCACTTGTAAGGAACTCCTTGTGATATTATCTTTCTCCAACTTCTCTTGGACAACCTTTAGTGTCTTCCCTACTATTCTCTTGAGCCTAGAAAGACTTGTGGGAGTCTATAGAAGAAAGAAATAGGAAGGGAATGCTTGATGGTACAAGCTTTTGGAAGGAGATGAAATGAGAGAGAATTTGAGGGAGAATATTTGCAGCATAACACTAAATGAAAGCTTACTTCTCTTGAATCTAATTCAAGCCCCTTTTATAGACCTCTCCCATGCAAAGACAAGCTTCATGACACTTAGCCACATGGTCAAGATGCAACTCAAAGTGGATTCTAGGTGTCTACTTCACAACACATGCATCTAATGCATGTTTGTGTTGTTTTCCACTATGTATCATTATGCAAGAGTGGAAAAACCACTAAATCCACTATGAATTGAATCCTAATTGTGAATTTTCAGCTTTCAATTCATTTCAAATTCAATTCAAAGTTGAAATTGATTTCTAGGCAATTAATTGGGACATTTCCAAGTAATTTTGATATGATTGATCCAATCAATCTTTATCACCTAATGCCATGAATTATATATGATTCCTAATACATATATATGGTATTTAAAACACTTTTAAATACTTCATCTCTCAATTCCTAATTTAATTCATAATTAAATCATTATGTCGAACATGTTTTACGATAAAACCCTATTTCCCGTTTTTGAACGATTCAAAGTTTCCTATCAAAATATTCTAAGCTTTATTCCGATATGAGCTAGTAGGGGGACCTAATGGACCTATAGATCATGGGCTCCAACGATTCGAGGCTAACCGACTAATCTCATTATCAAAGTTATCCAACATTCGTTAACTACCGGGACACTCCACTATAGCCCGATAGTTGCACTCCCCTCACTATAGATATATTTCCGTCCACTTGATTTAACCATGTTTAGTAAGTCGTTCCTTCACAGGTTGTTCGTAGCTATAGCTAGGTCAAATAACCGTTACACCCCTATAGTACTTCTTGTTCCTTAAGTTCCACTAATCTTCTAATGAACAATCGGTTTGCGGTCCAACCATCAAACCTAAGTTCCTCTCGATCCAACGAGAGGGTGGGGCCCCTTGTTCAAGTCCTGGAGTTAGTACTTAAGAGAACAACCTCTCTGCTATCCCTGAAATGGGTAGGAGTGAATTCCGTCTTGCGAAACTATGTCCCCAGCTATCTATTCGATCTTATCCCCAAAATGGTAGGCTTGTCGAGTCGGCGATGCTGGCCACTCTCACCCATGCAGATCAAAGGATAATCTCGCATAAACAGGAGTTCATAGATAGCTCAGGATTAAGAACGAGTTACCTAGGTCATCTATGAGAAATAGTCAGTTTCTTCAGTAAACGGCGTTATAAAGAGAAAGTGACTTATTTCGTGGTCCAGTCTTATGCAAACTCATTGCATAGGACGCCCCCACTCGCATGTCACCACATGAACGATTTAGGATCTCATCGTTTGTACTTAATACAAAGTGGGCCGCGTCCATAGTGTCTCCAGGATAAGGTACCCAACCTTATCCTTATACTATAGACTATTTTGACTATAAACTTGAACTTGATCCTATGATATGTCCCTACATATAGTTCAAGTATTCATTTTATAGCCAAGGATCTTAGTTTATTGGATTTAGGTTAATCATTCGCAATTTACATATTCAATAACATCTTTTACTGAATAACCTCAATAACGTCTTTATTGGAAATAGAATATGTTTAATGATTTACAAACTACGAGTTTATAGGACATTAAACCCAACATACTCTTAAAGGATCCCTCCTCTAGAATGATTTTATGCATACAGAAAGAATGGCTAATTCCCTGAATGTAAGCCAATGTCCAACCTATTGCTTTGCGATATTGTTGCAGCAACTTTATTAAGGCCTTTTCATCCTCCGGCATTAAATCTGATGCAACAATAATGGGCAACGTCTCACCTTCCCCAAGATACACATACTTTAGATGATCCTGAAGGTGTTTATATAACACATGCGGAAGCAATTTTAGGATCGGAGGCACTTAACTACATCAATTTTAGAAAATGAAAACATGCTGTCCAAATACCGTAAGGAGAAAGCAGAATTTTTACCAACCTTTTGGAGACCGATTCAACAACTCCCTTTGATTCCTTTGATCACGAACGGTGTGTGGACCACCTCTAGTGTCTTCCCTACTATTCTCCGGGCCAAGAACGACTTGTGGGAGTCTATAGAGATAGGGAATGGGAAGGAATGCTTGAAGGTTCAAGCACTAGAGAGATATATGGACATGAGTGAGTTTGAGACCAAAATCCAGCAGCATAACAATATGGAAAATGGCTCTACTTCCTTTGAATCTGATTCATACTCCTTATATAGACATCTTCCATGCAAAGAGAAGCCTCATGACACTAGACACATGGTGAAATTGCAACTCAAAGTGGATTCTAGGTGTTTAATTCACAACACATGCAACTAGTGCATGGTTGTGTTGTTTTCCACTATGCATCAACATGTAAGAGTGGGAATGCCACTAAATCCACTTAAAATTGAATCTAAATTCTCAATTTTCAGCTTGCAATTCATTCCTATTTCAATTCAAAATTGAAATTGATTTCTAGGCATTTAATTTGTACAATTCCAAGTAATTTTTACATGATTAATCCAATTAATCTTTATCACCTAGTGCCATGAATTATATATGATTCCTAATACATATATATGGTATTCAAAACACTTTTAAATACTCCATCTCTCATTTTCTAATTTAATTCATAATTAAATTATTGTGTCAAACACAATTTACGATAATACCCGTTTTCCCGATTTTGAACGATTCAAAGCTTCCTATCTTTTTGTTCTAGGCTTTGTTCCGATATGAGCTAGTAGGGGGACCTAATGGACCTATAGATCATGGGCTCCAACGATTCGAGGCTAACCGACTAATCTCATTATCCAAGCTAGCCAACATTCGTTAACTACCGGGACACTCCACTATAGCCCGATAGCTGCACTCCCCTCACTATAGACATATTTTTTTTGTCCACTTGATTTAACCATGATTAGTAAGTCGATCCTTCACAGGTTGTTCGTAGCTATAGCTAGGTTAAAAGCCCGTTTTACCCCTATAGTACTTCTAGTTCCTTAAGTCCCACTGATCCTCTAATGAACAATTGGTTTATGGTCCAACCAATAAACCGAGTCCCTCTCGGGCCAATGAGAGGGTGGGATCCCTTTGTTCAAGCCCCGGAGTCAGCACTTAAGGGAACAACCTCTCTACTATCCCTAATTCGGGTAGGAGTGAATTCCTTCTTGCACGACTATGTCCCCAGCTATCTACTCGTTCCTATCCCTGAAATGGGAGGCTTATTGAGTCGGCGATACTGAGCCACTCTCACCTATGCAGATCTAAGGATAAGTCCGAATAAACAGGAGTTCATAGTTAGCTAAGGATTAAGATCGAGTTACCTAGGTCATCACATGAAATAGTCAGTCTCGTCAGTAAACGGTGTTATAAAGCGAGAGCGACTTATTTCTTGGTCCTGGTCTTATGCAAACTCATTGCATAGGACGCCCCGACTCGCATGTCTCTACATGGACGATTTAGGATCACATCGTCTATACCATCTATAAAGTGGGTCGCGTCTCATAGTGTCTCCAGAATAAGGTACCCAACCCTATCCCTATACTATAGACCGTTTTGGCTATTACTCAAGCTTGATCCACTTTTATGTCTCTACATAAAGCTCAAGTGTTCATCCTATAGCCATGGATCTTAGTTTATTGGATTTGGGTTATTATATGTGCAATTTACTTTATTCAGTAATAACTTTACTGAATTAATCTCGATAACGCCTTTATCGAATACGTATATAATTCGTTTAACATTCACTATCTACGAGTTTTAGGACACCAATCCCAACAGATCCAGCAAGGGATTCAAATCTAAAGTGGGTGCCTCAATCAGGGATGGCTTAATAGGAGGAGCCTTCCTTCCATCCAAATCTAAATCACAAAGTGCTCTCCCTAACTCTTTTCCATCTTTTGAGACAGGAATAGTAAATGACCTTGGATCCTTAGTCTTGGTTGGTAGCCCATTCTTAAGAATGACACTACATTCCTCAGTAAGAGATACAGTTTCAAACTCTCCTAACCTCTTCTTTTTAGTCAAAATATCCTTAAGAAATTTAGCATAATTTGGCATTTCCTCTATAGCTTCTACTAAAGGAATATTTATATGCAATTGCTTAAGAATCTCTAAAAACTTCTTAAATTGACCATCCTAATTCTTAGGCTTCTGCCTTTGTGGAAAAGGTAGAGGTGGTACATAAGGTGGGGGCAATACATATGGTGGTTCCACATCGGGAACAGAACCAGATGCTCCAACATTATTATTGCTGCCTCTATCACTCTTATCAGACTCCAACTCTTTCTCAACAACAACATTTTTATCACTACTCTTTTGTACATGTGGGGTTTTACTAGGCTCTCTTCTCTCTTCTAGTGGCTTACCACTCCTTAGAATTACTGCTTGTACCTGCTCCTTACCTTCCCTTCTAGGGTGTTCAGTATCCGCAGGAAGTTTCCCTTGAGGTCTTGCCTTCAGCTCATTAGCTAGCTGACCCATTTGTAATTCCAGGGCTCTCATTGAAGCTTGATTACTTTGAATTGCGGCATCGGTACGAGCCATATATTCTTTCATCATTTCCTCAAGAGAACTTTCTGGATTTTGCTGGGGCAAAGCCTGCTTATTTTGCTGGGGCAATGCCTGCTTATTTTGCTGGGGCAATGCTTGTGATTTAGCTAATCCTAACTGGTTTACCTTTTGTTGTGCTTGCGTATTGCTTCCTTGCCCTCCCCATGCAAAGTTGGGGTGGTTGTGCCAACCTGGATTATAAAAATTAGAATAAGGATTATTCCTTTGATTACCTACAAAAAACACAGAAGCTAGATTGCTGGGGCAAAACTCGTAGTTGTGCTCTTCACCACAATAGACACATGATTCCTCTGTAACTTGGTTCACCACTGTAGTAGGCTCCACCACTGGCGGCTGTTGATGACTAACCACTGTTACATTTTTAAGAGCGTTAGCTAACATTGCAATATCAGTCCTAATGGTAGACACACCATCAACTTCTAACACACTCTTGACTTTTTTATTTGAGCCTCTAACATCCGACCACTGACAACTATTGATTAATATTCTCTCTAAAATTTCATGGGCTTCAATAAAGATTTTTGCTAAAAGGGCCCCTCCCGCAGAGGCATCGACCATACTTTGGGTTGTCATGTTTAGCCCATTGTAAAATGTTTCCATTTGGATACAATGAGGTAAACCATGGTGGGGACACTTTCGCAAAAGTTCTTTAAACCTCTCCCAAGCCTCACTAAAAGTTTCATCTTCGAGTTGCCTAAATCCCACTATCTCACTCCTTAACTTGGCATTCCTAGTTGGTGGAAAATACTTACTAAGAAATTTTTCCGTTAACTCATTCCAAGTTCTAATTAATCCTGGAGCAAAAGAATTTAACCACGCATTTGCTCCATCTCTAAGACAATACAGGAACAAAGTTAATCTAAGGGCATCTTTAGACACTCCCTGAATTACAAACGAATCACTAACTCCTAGAAAAGACTTAAGATGTAAATGGGGGTCCTCAGATGGCAAACCATGGAACTGACCCACGGTTTGTAACATCTGAAACATTATCGGTTTCATTTCAAAAATTGTTGCCTCAATTTGAGGACGCGCAATTCCTGGATTTAACTCATCAAACATCGGAAAAGCATACGCTCGAATGGTTCTGGCCCTATCATTTGCTACCAAAATAGGGTTCTCAGCCGGATTATTTTGCTGTCCATTTTGCTCCAACGGTGGATTTGGCTGCAGCACACGATTCTGCTGGGGATTATCTTGACCTCCTGGAATTTCCGGGAGACGCGGCACGTTATCCATTGGATTTTGATTTCTTCGCTGCTCTCTCCTTCTTCTCCTGAATGTCCTTTCAATTTCTAGATCAAGCTCGAATCTCACCCCAGGCAGATCGCTCATGCACCAATCTCACACCTACAAAAACAAAAGAAACAATAAAAAAGTTCTAGCACCAAACCACTAAAACACATAAACAAAAGAGATCAGATAAAAACTTATTCAATTCCCCGACAACGGCGCCAAAAACTTGTTGCCTTCTAGAGTGGGGTAAAAGTATGATAAAAATGCTCTCTAGAATACTATGCAAGTGCACATAGTCTGCAGCAAGTGATAAGTAATTTATCGTATCCACGAGGTTTTGAATAGCTTCCACTCTACCTATTTTATATAACTCTTTAATGGGTTCAAGGTTGTTAAAATAATTGATTTTGATAAAATGTTGAAGCAAAAGAAATAAAAGAGCAAAATGTAAATGGATAAAGCAGACAGATTGGAAACAGGTACTAGTTAGGGTTTCTGTAATTGTTTTAAAAGATGCTCTAGCAATAATATTAATTAGGCAATTCTCTTGCAGTCTTATAAGCAGGATCCTCCCGGAACTCTAGATTTTTTGGAATGTGTTTCAACTCCAATGACGTTCTACCGATCAAGCATTAGGCGGCTGGTTATCCCTAACTCAACCACTGGCGTCCACCAACACATAATGGTCTAATGTGATTAAATGCCACACACCTCTCAAATCATCCCTGAAACTAAGAGGTGATATTCATTCCGGCTGGCCAGGCGGGCACAAAATAGAAATAGACACAACAAATAATCAAGATGCTCAAATCAATATATATTGCATAGAGTAATAAGCACGACAACTACATAGATCCTAACCAACACCTAAGTAAATTTAGTTTAAATAACACACGCTACAATCTGAGTATGTGCATCCATAACTACAAGATATTTACAAGAAAAGGTTAATTCCCTTGAAGAAATCTGTAGTTGATGGTCTTCTTGAGGTCTCCAATCGATCCTCCTTTATTCGGCTTCCAAAGATGGAAAGTAAGCCTCCACGAATGGAATACGACTATCCTCTCTCGAATTTGGAATGTTTTGGACTTGAGACGGCTACTTCCTTTTATAGAGTGGAGTCAACCCTAATTAGGTCAAATTTTACACATGGAGGGCTCTCCAAGCTTCCTAGATCCGAGATTAATTCAGCTAACGCCACCTCATTTAATGAATCACGTGCGGCTCACATGGCAATTTTGCTCCTTGCTTTGTTGGATCATAGATTTTGCTCCCTCACGTCGCTCAGCATTACTTTCTCTGCAAAATAACTTCCAAAGCATCAATTCTTCTAAATGGGTTAAAACATATAATATTCATCTAAAAGAAACCCTATTTAACAGAAATGACACGCAAATCACTATAGAAATAAGGCCTAAATAACTCCCTTTTGGAGAGTTATCAGTTATCTTTATTTCTTCACCTACCTCCCCCTGTTCTTCATATCTTCAATCAATTCTTCCATCGTTTCTTCTTTTAGTAATTCCTACAAAGTAGAAAAGGAAAGTTCACATCAATCTCGTCAACTGTCGAACGTTCCTCAAAATCACCTGGATATTTGAGTGCATTCATGACGTTGAATGTGACTTGTGGATCATTAACCCCCATGGTCAATTCTCCATTATGTACATCGATCAAGGTCCTACCCGTCGCTAAGAAAGGTCGACCTAGGATAATTGGCACTTCCTTGTCTGCTTCACAATCTAGTATAATAAAGTCTGCTGGAAAGACAAACTTATCCACTTTGACTAGCACATCTTCTATCTTGCCGATAGGATGTGTCAATGATCGGTCTGCTAGTTGCAAAGTGACAGTAGTTGATCTTGTTTCTCCAATTCCTAACTGTTTAAAGACTGAATACGACATTAAATTGATATTGGCTTCTAGATCACATAGTGCTCTGCCAACATTCCGTCCTCTTATGGAGCGAGGGATAGTGAAACTTCCTGGATCTTTTAATTGAGGGGGAACCTTGCTCTTAACTAGTGCACTAGAGCACTCTATTAATTCAATAGTCTCGTACTCTCCCAATCGTCTCTTCTTGGACAAGATGTCTTTCAGGAATTTCACATAGTTCGAAATTTGTTCAAACGCCTCCACCAACAGGATGTTGATGTGAAGTTGCTTTAAAATGTCTAAGAACTTCTTGAATTGTGTATCTTGTGATGCTTATTTGAATCTTTGAGGATAAGGTGGTGGTGGTCTATAATCTTGATAAATAATGAATTTTTTTGGTTTTCCGGTCGCCTTAGTGGTCGCACTTTCATGTTCTTTATCTTTACTCGAACTTTCAATCTTTTCCTCCAAGGCTTTCTGCTCCTTGGTCTTTTCTGAAACTTCTTTATTCTGACTAACTTCTGTATTGAATTCTAACTCTTTTGCTGTAGATTTTTCTAACACTTCTTCTGGGATTCTCCTAACTTCTTGATTAATGGGGTATTCTGATCCGTCATACTCTAATTCGCTCCTCAAGGTAACTGCTTTGCATTTTTCCTTACCTTCACGGTGAGGATTTTCAGTCTTGCTAGGCAACATTCCTTGGGGTCTGTTCTTGATTTCTTGAGCTATTTGTCATGTCTGTACTTCCAAGTTCCTTACAGTGGCGTCATTCCTTGCCATGTACTCTTTCATTAGAGCCTCTAGATTTGACTCTTGGTTAGTGTTCTGAACTTGTACTGGTTGAAAATTTTTATGCTGTTGTTGTTGTGTAGGTTAGGTATTAAATCCTGTTGAAGCTTTTCCGAATTGATTTGTACTGGTATTACTAGTACTGGCCTGTCCCCTCCAAGAGAAATTCTTATGTTGTCTCCACCCTAGGTTGTACGTAGCTGCATACGGATTCCAACGATTTTGGTTTCCTTGTCGTCCTACATAAAAAACAGAAGCAAGGTTTAGTGGACAATTATCTGTGATATGCTCTTCACTACAAATATCACAACATGGAGAAGAAATAGCATTTGTGGGAGCAATGTTTGCTTGGTTTCCCATAGGCAAGCCCATCATCATGCTATAATAGCTTTAATCTAAGCTTGCATGGTTGGGTTTGTTTTCGTATCCACAACTTTCAGTGGATTTTTCAAAATTGTAGGTTCAGTCTCCCCCCAATGTTGGTTATTTGTGGCTATTGTATCTAGTATGGCATGTGCTTCGTTCGCGGACCTCTTCAGGAAAGATCCATTTGCAGACGCATTGACTAAGGCTTTTGAAGTTTGATCGAGCCCACTATAGAAATGCTCAATAATGATGCAAGCAGGCAACTCATGATGAGAACACTTTCGAACCAACATCTAGAATCTCTCCCATGCTGCGTCTAAAGGCTCATTGTAAGATTGTTTGAAGGAAATAATCTCTACTCTACACTTAGCATTCTTGTTGAAAGGAAAAAAATCTTCTCTAGGAACTTCTCAGCCAAGTCATTCCAGGATGTGATGGAGTTTGGTGGAAATGAATCTAGTCAAGCCTCGGCACCTCCCTGTAATGAGAATGGAAAAAGTTTTAGTTTCATGTGTCTTCTAGAACTCCTGTTAACTTAAACGAACTATAAAGTCTTAAAAATTGCTTGATATGCTTATGCAGATCTTCACTTGGAAGTCCTGAAAACTGGCCCATAGTGTTGAGCATTTGAAACATCACAGGTTTCAACTCAAACTGTGGCGCTTCTATTGGTGGCTCAAGTATTCTTGGATTCAGAGTCTGAAAAACTAGTAAGGCATAATCCCTTATTGATCTATTACGATCTTCTGCAATATAGATCGGATTTTCATTTTGTGGCACCGGTGGAACTAGTGGTGCTGGAGGTATTCGCCCACCGTTTTGGTTCATTCCACGATTCTGTTGTTGGTCAACAGGAGGATCAACTCCAGGTTGGTCCATTGGAAGTTCTTGAATATAAGCAGCTTCTTCAAGATGTTCCCGTGCGATCAACTCCTGTTGTTCCCTTTTCTTTCGCCTTTGCTCTCTACGACGACGACGAAAGGTTTTTTCTATCCCAGGGTCTAGCTCGAAGAGTTGATACTCTTTGCTGATGCACCAACCTCAACCTGCAAAAGAACTGCAAACCGAAGTTAGATTCTCTTAAGATAGAAATGAAGTCGCAATCAAATCGAAATTTCAACAAACAAAAACTGGTTTCACTTCTGGTCCCCGATAACGGAGCCAAAAACTTGATTCGAGTTGTAGACTGAAGGTGGATGTTGGAAAAGATGGAAAATAGAAATTAAAGATGAATTCAGCCAACTAAGTGCAAGTATACACTATCGCATGTAGTAATAAAAACTCTAGAAGTATTCCAAAGGTATCGATCCCACAGAGACTAAGTTTGAACACAGATTTGAAGAATAAACTGCTCTTAAATTGCTTAAAAAGGTAACCAAAGAAAATAATTGATGTTGGGGTTATGGAAAATAAATAAGCAGACAATAAAAAGAAATAACAAACAATAATAAAAGTGAGGTGCTCAGTAAAGCTTCAACCCTAAGGCAAATGACTCTAGTAATGGCTTATTTAACCTAAGTCTAGATATGCATTGGGTCAAGTTTAACTCCTATTTGGCCTTGCTCCCAAGAACCGTTAGAAGACTAAGCGAGTACCGTTATGCACATTTTTGTGACTCGACTCCGACATATATTATTCACGCATGCAACCTATAACTCTATAGTTGTTATAAGCGACCATCCCCTATAACACCGAATACACTCTTTCGAGCCTTTTCTCCTATATCACCTTTATGAGAACTGCTATTGTTTGACCCTTTCAGTACCAAACTCACATAGCATGCAAAGTCTAAATGATCAAGTTAAACTCAGCAAGATTAGAATGATAATCAATAAAGGATGACATGCATAAAATAGAACTTAGTTAAATAAACAACTTTCAAGTCATTTAATCCATAAGGGAATTCACTATACCGAACCCCTCAATGGAATTTAGCTACGCATGATGGATAATAATGCAAACAAATAACTTTCCATTTTATAAATGAATAAAAGTACAAGAAATAATAGAAAGAGATAAGTGCTGGAAAATATAGTGCAGTAGCTAAAACTAGGGTTTTTCAATTTATCCAATCCCTCTAGAGTTCTCATGGCACTCTAGTCTTCTAGCAAGAACCTCGGGCATCCCTACTCATGGGCGTCTACTAGGGTTTTGTCACCACCCTCTTCTTCCTAGTGAGTTCTGCTTGAATTTGCCTTCGGATCATGGCCTTTTATAGCGTGGGAAGTGGTTGAGTCACGAAAACAGTGTTTGCAGGTTGCCCAAGCGGTTTCAAAGTCAAATCAGCTGGTTAGGTGTGCAAAACACTCATTCAAAATGACCCGCGACGGACTCCGAACTGTCTGCTTCTGCCAAGAAATGCGGTCGCATTTCATTTGGCCTTGGCAAAAATGCGGTCGCATTTCTGGAAATTTTCCCTTTTTCCTCTGTTTTCCGGCAACACATGAAATTGAATCAAATTCTTACTAAAATAGGTCCAATTAAGCACAAATGCATCCATTTTAACACACATGACTCTCAAAGTCCTAACGCATCAACTTTAACACTTTTTAAGCTCGGGAATAGTGATTTTGATCTAAAACATACAAATTTTACAAGAAAATGAGCTAAATATAAGGACAAAATAGGTATAATTTTAGCACTTATTAGGTAACTTCAAGTTTTGAAAATAGGAAGCCTGAATAAACTCTTCTCTGCATAACACATTCAAGTCCAAACTCACCTTAGGCTTTGACTACCGATACCTTTAGGAAGGATAGACTTGATCTTAACTTGCCAATCCTTTTAAGTCTCACCTTGTATGTTCTTCATGTTAGTCAATGGGGACATTGACTCATTTAAGTTTGGGGGAGACAGTTTTGTATTTGTACTCACTTATGTATCATGTTGCCTATTGCTAGTGCTAAAAAAACAGAGAGAAAAAAAGCAAGGAGATACTCCTTCTTGAATAAACAAAGTAACCTGGGGCGGTCGTACACCCACGATTTCCACTACATGAAAGGTTGGTTTGGGAAGTGAGTATGTGCTACAGTCTTAATAGTGAGCTATGCTTGTAGTTAGCTACTTTCACCACAAAGTGTTAGTATGTTGGAACGAAGGTATAGATGACTATGAGACTCTCCTTTGTTTAAAAAAAAAAACCTAGCAGCATCTAAGTTTGGGGGAGGGAAGTTTGCTTTTCTTTTCCATTGTTGAGAGTCAAGATGGCTTGTGAAAGAGATAGGATAAAGGTTAGGTAGAATAACAGGCAAAAAGAGGTGGGAATGCATGAGAATGTTTTATCTTGAGAGGTGTGACTGAAGGCCTAATATTAGAGAGACTTTGTAGTTAAGCTAGAGTGTTAGGAGCTGAGTTCTTTCCTGAAAGGCGCACTCACAAACAATGGCTTACTAGCTTGTTAATATTGCTTGAGGACAAGCAATGGCTTAAGTTTGGGGGTGTGACAACGCTCATTTATGTGCATTATTTAGCCTTAAAAACTTAGGTAATTGTTTGGAAAGCAAGGACTTTATGCCTAAAATCTTATCATTCTAAGTCTTTTTAGCAAAAGTTGTTGAAGCATGAAGGAAATATTAGAATTAAAGAATTTAAGCCTAATTTGTACAAAAGAGAATATTTTGTAAAGAATTTATCCAAGTAATGCTTTTGTGGAGGAGTCTTTGCGAGGAGAATGTGACCACAATAGGAGATAAAGGTTAGCGAAGCAAAAGGAATTAAAAGCTGCAAATTTTGCGCCTGCATCTGAACCTGAGGATGTGAGGAATGCGATCAAAATGCGCCAGCAAAGCCATATAAGGAAAGAAGCCCCAAGCTGAAGAAAGAATTGTCAAAGCAAAACACAGAGGAAATGCGCCCGAGATGCGGCCGTAACTAGGCTTTCCGACAAGAATACCGAGATTCGCGAGATTTGCACAAGATCATCCGAAAATCCCCCAATCCGGCATCAAATATCCGAGGATCATGGATTCTTACCTTCCAAGGCCTTCTCACACTGATCTCGGTAGCCAACCTTACCTTCCATGGTCTATTAAAGGGGCCCAAGGTGCAAGAAGCAAGAGGAGCTCGGTGCTTGGGAGTTTTCAGACTTTAGGATTTATTTTAGTTCTCTCTTCTCACCTTGTAACCACTCGAGTTCTGATCCCTCAGTCTCTGTCGGCTCTTTTATTCAAAAGAAGAAGAAGAGAAAGGCTAGTCTCTCCTGGAAAAAGGGCAAGAGCCAGCTAGATAGAGAGAGAGATCCTTAGTTGACATGTCTTTATTTTATGCTTTGTATTCTTTAGTTTCCAGCAAGTTGTTTTCATTTATCATTTACTTTTTGTTGTAAATTAACCTTTTGTATTCCGTTCATTCTTTAATAATAATTTATTGTTTTTCTCCATGTCAAGTTTGTCTTTCATTATGTTTTGCAATTTATTTTCTATCATGAGCTAAGCTTCTATTTAGGGGTTCAAATATGTGGAATCCTTGAATAGAAGTGTTGCCTTCCAGAGTGGTTAAAAATAAGATATAAATTTACTCTAGAATACTATGCAAGTGCACATAGTCTGCAGCAAGTGATAAGTAATTTATCGTATCCACGAGGTTTTGAACAGTCTCACTTTACCTATTTTGTTTATTCTTTTTACTGATTTCAAAGTTGATAAAATGATTGGGTTTTGAAATGATGCTGGAACAAAAGAAATAACAGAGCAGAAATGTAAACGGATAAAGAGGACCGATTTGATACAGGCGTTGGTTAAGACTTCTGTAATTGTTAAAAAGATGCACATGCAATTATATTGATAAGGCAAGCTCTCGCAGTCTTATCAGCAGGATCCTCCCGAAACTCTGAATCTTTTGGAATGTGTTTCAACTCCAATAACGCTCTACCGATCAAGCACTAGGCAACTGGTTATCCCTAACTCAATCACTAGCGTTCACCAACACATAATGGTCTAGTGTGATTACAAGCCACACATCCCTTAAATCATCCCTGAAACTAAGAGAAGTTATTCATACCGGCTGGCCAGGCGGGCACAAAATAGAATTAAACACAACAAGTAATCAAGATGCTCGAAATCAATATAAATTGCTAGATTGTTAAATAATGACAATTACATAATCCTAACCAACACCTAAAGTATTTTAGTTCATGGAATTGGAAACAACACACGTTACAATTTGTTTACGTGCATCCATAACTACAAACTCTTACAAGAAAGAATAATTTCCCTTGAAGAAATCCGTAGTTGATGGTCTTCTTGAGTCTCCAATCGTTCCTCCTCTATTCGGCTCCAAAGATGGAAAGAATTAGACTTTCCTCCTCGAATGATTTGACTTGAGACGGCTATTTCCTTTTATAGAGTGGGGTCAACCCTAATTAGGTCAAAGATTACACGTGGAAGGCTCTCCAAGCTTACTAGATTCGAGATTGCTTCTGAAAACGTCACCTCACTAATGAATCACGTGCAGCTCACATGGCCAGTTTTGCTCTCAGCTTTACTGGATCATAGAATTTGCTCCCTCAAGTCGCTCAGCATTAAATGCTCTGCAAAAGAACTTCCAAAGCATCAATTCTTCTAAATAGGATAAAACACATAATATTCATTTAATAACACACCTATTTAGCACAAATGACATATAAATCATCATAGAATAAGGCCTAAATAACTCCCTTTTGGAGAGTTATCATACCCCTAAACTTGAACTATTGTGCGTCCCGAGCAATACTAACTCACTCTCTCTTGAAAATTCAAAAGATTGATCATAGCACAACTTAAACAAAACAGATATTTCAACACTACCTTCAACCTTTACCTGAGCATCCTGCAAAACCAAGCATTGCTGCAGCAAAACAGTTATTTCAACATTGAACAAATAATCACCACATTTAACTCAATCCAAAGAACTTACCCTGCTCCGCTATATTATCAAACATTTTTAACAAACTTTCAGGGGATTTATTCTTTTGTTCTTCAGACTTAAAGCAGCCCTACAATCATAAGCTCTTGAGCATGAGATGACCCACTTTATGATGTAGTATACCCTTGCCTCCAGATTATCACCAACTAGGCTAAACACTCATTGCTAAACCCAAAAGTCCTTAGTTATGTATCCCTTGCTTCTTAGAATGGCGACATGTTATGATGAAGCTCACCTAAGCCCTGGGAGATAAAAAACTGCTAGATTAACATTCATCCTTCAAAAGTTTTGCCCTATCAATTTTCACAGCAAAGTTTTCACTTATTTTCTTCACAGATTTTTTCCATTATCATTTTTTCAATATTCTCTAGGCCATGTTTTGACGCAAAGACAAACTGTGTGTATCACAAATGTCCCTGGTTACTCAACAACCTAGAAAAATTATTATGAAGGAGAGGAATGCTTGGGCAAAACAAGAGGAGTGGCTCAAAGTCCCCAAACTTAAATTATTCATTGTCCCCAATGAATTAGCAATATATAATTATTGCCCAAAACTTAAATTTTTCTATCTAAATTTTAAACTAAGCGTGGGACTAAAACTAGGCGTATGGTGGATCAAAATAAGACAATGCTACCTGAGAACTTCTTGTCGCAGCGATGACCAGGCTAGAAGGAATGCTCTAGCAAAAGGATTCTGGAGATCAGAATACCTTGATCTAATTAAGCCAACTAGTCCAAGCTTCAAAAATTCAGAAGAAAAGTTAAGTTAGGAATACTCAGGTGTGCCATAGAAAGAAAACTTCAGAAATTTCATTAAAATAAAAGAAAATGATTACAATATCAAATAAAATTTTTGAAGGCCAGCAGAACAGAAAATAAAAACATAGAAGCAGAAATCCTAAAAAACAGAAACACTTGGTCAGGAAAATACACGAGCAACAAAAATGATTAAACAAAATAAAAGCTCGCTCGGTTCTTTTTTCTTCTAGTCCTCCTGACCAGCATCTTCATCCTCTTCTCCTTCTCTTTCTATCGGCGGCAATGGGATCCAGGGGTTTAATAGATCATCGGGAAAAACAGGGAAGGCTTGATATGGCTTGGAAAATTTCGATTCCAAGGCTCTCCTAAGTGTGACATCCCTTCGCTTAACATAGTTCCAATACGTTTGGAATTTCCTTTCGGCAAACTCCATTCGGCTGGAATGTAGTTGCAGTTGTTCTTGTATTTGGTGGATGCCACACACCAAACCGCCTTGGAACACTTCCTGAGTCCTCTGAAGCCTTGCCATGTTCAACGTGTCTATTATTCCCCTGTCCATTAGGATAACAACTTCTGCACTCGCAGGAACCCCAGCTCTTTGACAAAACATAGTAATTGTGTTCAGGAAAAACAGCTTGCCCACCTTTTTCCTCCAGCAAGTGTGAATCTCATTGGAGATAATTTTGCCGACATCAATACTTAATGATCTTAAAATAGTGAAAACCAGGAGAACGCGATCACGGGAGACAGTAGAGTCGTGGGTTGTTCGCAGTAGACGCAACTTGACAAAACCTAACCAAGTGTTTGCCTCACTCTTAAGATAGGTTGCTTGGAAAGTTCTCTTATCAGTTTTTGATAGTTGCCATCTCATTATATCCAGCGTGTGGGAAGTCTTGGAGGTTAAATAGAGAATTAATTGCACCTGGGCTCCTGTTACCCCATGGACAATTGCCTGAAAACCCTCATTTTCATCAATATTTGCGTAGAATTCTCGCACTATATTTGAGTTGACAGACTCCGGTTTAGCACAAAACTGTTCCCATCAGTGATTTGTGATCCCCGCTCTCAAGAAATGTGGTAGGTTATCACCGAATCCTCTTTCAAACAAGAAATCCCTCTTCAGTGTTTCCAAATATTTTGCTCGAGCAAGGTTGTTGACGAAGCGTTTGTTCGGTTTTATGCCCTAAAACTCGTAGATAGTAAATGAAGCAAATTAATCTATCTCAGTAAAGCGTTATTTGAGTAATTCAGTAATTTGGTTATTGAATAATCGAGTTTGCATTAATAAACCCTAAATACAATAAACTAAGATCCAAGGTTGTTTAAATGAAACTTGGACTAGTATGTGGGGACATACGGGGATCAGTGTCCAAGTAACAACCTAAAAGGTCTATAGTATAGGGATAAGGCTAGGTACCTTATCCTGGTGACACTATGTGATACGACCCATCTTGTATTCGATACAGATGCAATGATCCAAAGCATCCATGTAGGAGACATGCGGGTGGGGGTATCATATGCAATGAGTTTGCATAAGACCGGACCGCGAAATAGTAACCACTAGATGTAACTCCGTTAACTAGTTTAGGTTTCTATTTCAATAGGATGACCTAGGTAACTCAATCTCAATCCTGAGTCTGTTATGAACCCCTTTTAGGAGGGATTGTCCTTAGATTTGTATGGGTGAGAGTGGCCAGTTCGCCGACTCAATAATCCTACCATTTTAGGGGCAAGACTGATAAGGGTGAAAAATATACCTATTTTACCCTTATATTTAGTTCATTTCTTGGTCAAATATTGAGTGTTTAGGTCAATTTGCTATTCCCGAGCTCAAAATATGCTTACTTTGATAAGTTAGGGTGTTGAGAATTACTTTTGTTGAATTTAACTCATTTGTGCTTAAAAAGACTTGATTTTAAGAGAATTTAAGAGTTGAAGTTGGAATTCCCCAGAAATGCGATTTCTGGGGAGGCAAAAATGAAATGCGACCGCATTTCTGGAAAAACAGAGGCCGTTCTGAGTCGCACGCAGGTCATTGTTGACGAGTCTTCTTCGCACCTAACCGGTTGTTTTGACCCCGAAACTGACTGGGCAACCTTCCAGCACCTATTTCGCAGCTTCTCAACCAATTTCTACACTATATAAGCTCAAGATTCGAAGTCAAATTCAAGCAGAACTCACTTGGAAGAAAAGGGTGGTGACAGAACCCTGACTCGACGCCAATGAGTAGGGATGCTCGAGGTCCTTCTTAGATGACCAAATTCTAACCTAAGAGAGAGTTAGACATCAAACCTTGTGGTTTGTAGAGAGTTTCACCCATTCCCATCTTGTAAAAGTGAGAGAGTGGAGTGTCTTAGCGAACTCTAGAAGGATTGTGTAAACAAAAAAACCCATAATATTTAGCTATCTCTTTTATTTCCAGCTCATGAATCTTTTCATTACTTTGTATTCTTTACATCATTATTTCAATGAAGAAGTGTTCATTTGCTTTTTATCCCATCATGAGTAGCTAAATCCCATTGAGGGGTTCAATGTGGTGAATTCCCTTAGGGTTTAATGGCTTGAAAGTGTTCTATTTGCTTAAGTAGGGTTTAATGCATGTCATTCTTTATTGAATATCATTCTGATCTTGCTGAGTTTAATTTGATCACTTAGACTTTGCATGCTATGTGAGTTTGATCTCGAAAGGGACAAAAGGTGATATAGGAGAAAAAGCTCGAAAGAGATTGTTCGGCGGTATAGGGCAAAGCTGCCTAAGGCACCCTATATCGACTATAGGGTTATAGTTTGCATTCATGAATAATCTATGTCGGAGTCGAGTCCCATAAATGGGCATAACGGTACTCGCTTAGCCTTCTTACGGTTTTTAGAAACAAGGGCCAAAAGGAAGTTAAATCTGACCCAATGCATTAGACACTCTTAAGTTAGATATTGCATAAGTATGGTTGTTACCCTAGGGATGAATCCATGTTGAATACCTCGTTTTATCTTATTGTTATTCTTTATTAGTTTATTGCTTGTTTTATTTATCTTTTCAAAAATCCAATCAATCAACTTATTTTCTTTGGTTACCTTTTTCAAAAGCAATCATTTGAGCAGTTTCCTCATCAAATCTGAATTTCCAATTTAGTCCTCGTGGGATCGATACCCTTGGAATACTTTCTAAGGTTTTTTATTACTACGTGCGGCAGTGTATACTTGCACTTAAGTGTTGGCTGAATATTTCTTTCTTATTATTATCCATATTATCTCACATTCCATCCATTCAGTTCACACACGCACCAAAGACCGAATGGGGGCTGGGAATATAACAGTACCAGATGGAATTCACTCATTTCCCTATTGGGGTTAGTAGATGTGCGTTCCCTTAAGGGCTGATTCCGGGGCTTGAACAAAGGCGCGCCGTCTTCTCCTAGCTCGAGAGGAACTCCTGGTTAGTGGTTGGACCCTAAACAACTTGTTCATTAGAGGGATCAGTGGTACTTAAAGAACCAGAAATAACCCAAGGGTAAAACGGTAATTTGACCCAGCTGGTGTTACGAACACACGTGAAGGATTGACTTACTGCATTGGTCAATATCCGTGGACACAAAAATATTCTACAGTGAGAAGAGTGCAATTGTGGGTCTTTAGTGGAGTGACTCACAGTTAATGAATGTTGACTAACTTGGTTAATGAGTTTAGCCAATTAGTCTCGTATCGTTGGAGCTTCTGATCTGTAGGTCCCCATTAGGTCCCACTGGTAGCTCGTAAAGAGACTTGAGGCATATTAAGTATAAATTGTAAATTGAAAGTGTTCAATTTATTTGGGGAATCGTATAATGTATATTGATGCATTATAATATAAAATTTATGAAACTTTATAATATAATTTTTGAATTAATTTCAAAAATTAATTCTTGAGAGAAAATATTTGAAAGAGTTCAAATAAATTTAATATGAATTGGTTTCATATTAATTTTAATTTTAATAAGATCCCTAAGATTAAATATATGATATTTAATTGGGTAATTAATTAATTATTTATTAAAATTAGAGACCTTTTCCTAGGAAAAAGGTCTTGGCCTTTACTATATATAGGACCCCTGGGGTGGGGTGAAAGGCATCCCATTCATTCTCCAACTCTCAGAGAATTCTCCCAAAGGCTCCCACCAGTCTCCTACCTCTAGAAGTCTCAGAGTCATACCGGTGTAGCCATAGTGGTGGTGTTCGCATTAGTTCGTGATTATTTCACAAGCAGTTGGTGAATTTAATCTGAGTCGTCAACGAGAGTAAGGAATTTGTTACTATATAAATTAGATTTAGATCTAATATTTTTGTATGCTTAGCCTTAATATAAATTTAGAATAGTTCTAAGTTTATTGTCAATGTATTTGTATTTTAGATTAAACAAAATTAATTATGAATCGGTCCCAATCACGCTTCCACTTTACGAAATTACGGAATTCCAATCCTTCAGCGTTCGTACGGCAACCGCTGTCCCTCAATTTCTTCTTCCGTTGTTACAACTGTTGCTTCGGCAACTCCTTTGCCTCTGTCCTCTTCAGCTTTCTTTTCAGTTTTTCCTCTTCTGCCTTTTTCTCAGACTCTTGCACTTCTACCTCCGTGTTTTCCTTCTCAGACTCAGTGGTGCGTGGAGATGGGGTGTCCGTTCGGACCCTCTTGATTTGTCCCGCCTTCTGCTTGTGGCGGCGACGTCGTGGTGGTTGATCCGACACGACTTCTTCCTGAACCTGACGTTCTTGAACCTCTATTTGACGATCACCCTGCTCCAGCACCTCTTCTGCTCGCTTATCTTGTATTTCTTGCTGAGTTTCGACTGGTTGTTCCCTTTGTTCCAGACCTTTTCCTTCTTCAGGAGCTTTTGGTTACTCTTCCCCAGCCACCTCCTCTACAATATCCTCGATTACTTTTTGCAGAACTTCCGTGACCTCAGCCAGTTATTGTCTTCTTAGCCGTTTGGCTTCTCTTTCCTCAGGTGTTCTTCTCTTCGCTTTCTTTTTCGGTGCCTCCAGCGTAACCGACACCTCTTCCTCCTCAACTTCCATTTCTCTCCTACCTCTTGTTCTTGCCATTTGGGAGTTCACAGAAATTTCGATCACACAGAAAGAAAATTACAGATGGAAGATGAAGTGAAAAGAAAACGTACCAGGGCTTTGATTTAAATAGGGCTCCAGCAGTAAAAATCCTAACCGAAAGATCTTCCCCTTATTAATTAAAATGTTACCATTTATTCTTGCATGTAATCATGGAAATTAAATCCCAATAAACGGTAAAAAATTTCCCTGTGGTAAATACCCTCTGCGCTGGCTAACGGATAGATCGTTGGATCTTCACTACGCGACTGATCAATTGTCAGTATGCCAATAATTAATACAGAATTTATCGCAGATATGTATTAATCCAAGTATAAATTAACACAATCAAGTAGTACCTAGTAAGTTCTAGGGTCGAATCCACAGGGAAAGATGATTTGAAAATCTGTAATAACTTGATGATTTGAACTCAGAGACGCGTGGTATTATGAAAGTTTAAAGAAGGGATTTGATGGGAATGAAAAATAAATATGCAGAAAAGTGAAACATGCGCTGAGAGTTAAAAGAAATTTTTAATGAGAATATTATCAAGGCTGTTGCGGTAGCAACCTCGTGCGTTTATAAGTAACTTTGTAGTGCATACCATGACTAATTGATCCATTAATGCCTAAGTGAGAATAAATCATAAGATTCCCTTCCGGTACTACTTCTGCATTTGGCGTAAAACTAACAACTGTTTGGTTTGGTTTAGTTCATGCGTAGGCTTAGTTCTCTAACAACTTACAAGAGACTGCATTAGTCTTAACACAGTCAAAGCTCATTCATGCACTATCTTATAGCGGTAGTATTTATCTAATGCTACCAAGACTACATGCAATGCGCTAGCTTGTTCTACTTAGATATTTCCACATGCATTACCTGTCAGGGATTTATCATGTTGCTACTGCATCCGGCTGGCTAGGCGGGAGTTAGTAATGAAAATAGTATCGCATCTAAGTAGAAGGCATGAATGTTTCATTTAATCAAAGTATGCGTTTATAAAATAAACCTATCACTGCATGGGTGCCTACGCTAAGCCTTGAAAAAGAAAATTAGCTCATGCGAGCAGGGAAAGACACTACGTAATACATCTTGCGTTCAATACAAGCATTTCCTCTGCAGTGACCTTCTGTGATTTCTCTTTCTCCTTTCTTTTCTTGATCTTTTTCTCGTTCCCTCGCGCTCCTTCTTCTAGAGCAGGTGGATGCTTTTTATAGGCAAGGGAAACTAACTTCACCAAGGAACTAGAAAACGTGCCCCAGTTATCTTCTGCCAACTTGTGTGTCAGTTATGTGTCAGCACGGTCTTTTCACCCATCCTTCCTTTCACGATCTTTTTGGGATGTGTGCCTGCGCTGAAGAAAACTTGGGCAACAAACAACTGTATTTTTAAAGCGTTAGCACCCTACATTTTTATAATTTCGTACAGCATTTATAAATTTATAAAAAGACAAGTCAAAAGAGATATATTTTTACTACTGCGGCGGTGGTGGAGGCGGTGGCCTTGGCTGTCTCGGTGCAGGTGGAGCCATCAGGGTGCGTATTTGAGATGGGTCTGCGTCATCAGGTCTAGGTTGCGCAGGCGGCCGTACGAAAAGGTTTGGCGTGACAGGCAGACGACCGAAAGAATCAGTCCAATGCAGCAAGAATAGTACTAATGCATTAACTCGCTGAGATAATTCATCTTGCTGCTTGCGCAGTGGCTCCGCGACTTCGTGGACCATCTGCCTTAATTCCGAGAAGATGAGGGTCGTTTCCACGTCAAGTTGCAAAACAGGCGTAGCATGGCTTGTGCTGGCAGATGGTGTGCACTGCGGCTGGGAGGTTGGCGCGGGGCTTTCTTGTCTGTGGGGAGAGTCAGGCGACAGGGTCTCGCAGACCTCAAATTGATGCACGACCTCTTCGTGCTGGATAGAAGGTGGTGGCTGATGACAGGTGGCAACGGCGGTGGCGATGGTGGCGGCAAGGGTTCCTGATTTGGGGCGCAGATAGTGTTTTCCTGCGCCGGTGGATCTGGCTGAGTATTCCTTGCGGCCAGAGGAGGATTGTTTTTGCCTTTTCTTCTTTGGTGCTTCAGGCGCACGGGCAGTTCCTGTTGCCTGGGATGCGGGGACATGGCGCTGAGATGCAGGGTCTTGGCGCTGAGATGCAGGGTCTTGGCGTTGAGCCTCTGCCTGCAGACGCACGTTGTGAGTGCATGTTATGTCCGTCCACCAGTGATCATCAAAGTCCTTCCACATAGGTTGGATTTCTTCGTCTGGTGCTTGCAGCAGGCTGGATGCGCGGCAGAGGCGCGTAACAAGGCTAGGGCAGAACATTGCGCCTTTTGGTTTTGCATCAGTTTGGCACAGGGCTTCTGAGATGATTCTGCGCAAGTCAAGTGTGATCCCCTTCATTATACAGTAGACCAGGACCACCCTTGGGATGCTTAACGTGGCATCATGCGATGTGGGCATGATGCGGTTCTTTATCCAATGCAACCAAGTTGTGGCCTCAAAACCTAACAGTTGCGCCCAGAGGGTCCTCGCAGAGCCATGCCCATCCCACTGAGCACCTGGTCTGGCCACCGCAGTTAGCACTGCGTTCAGGAAATCGTCGTCCTAGGAGGTCAACAGTGCATTGCCATCTGTGTCTGGCATGCAGGGGCAAAAGCAACTGTGTGGCCACGCACCAACACTTCATTAATCTCTTCCTGCCACTGCGCTCTGTAGAAATCATGGACCAGTGTAGGGGCGTAGTTAGGAAAGTTCTCGCAGACTAACTCCCATTTATGGTGGGAGATTTGGACCGTCATAGTCTGCGGGAGCTTGCAGCTAAACCCCCATTCTTCTGCGAAGTGGCTCTTCTCTTCTCTTACTTTTTCTTTTCCTTTTGATGCGGTTGGGGGCCCCTTTCTCTTTTTGCTTGGGTCTGCCGCAGGTCTCTCTGAGGGCTCTTGGATGGTTACCCCAGCAGGTTGGACGTTGCGGCGATGGGTCAGGGGTAGGTCGTCTTCTGAATCTGTTGATTCTGACCCATGCGTTAGAGAGCCAAGGGTTGCCGCAATTGCTGCCAGATTTGCTACGGCGACTTCTTCCGCAGCCCGATCTTGCGCCGCTTTGCTGGCGCGTTCTTTCTCTCTAGTCGTTTCTTCTTCTGCGACGGCCTTGCGGGCAGCTTCCTCTACCGCAACTTTTGCTTCTTCTTCTCTTCGGTGAATTGCTTCGCCTTCTTCGCCCAACTCCCCCAGCAGGGAGTCCCATGCGGCCACTTCACGCTCAGAAAATTGCGGTGAAGTGGGATTTGTGGAGGTGGAAGGTGGGAGGGGATTTGAAACGACTGTAGGAGTGGAAGAAAATGATGGGGAAGGGTTTGAGGCGAGGGTAGCCGAAGAATCTGGTGGTGGAAGGAAGGATGTGGACGGAAAAAGGGAAGAGAATGGGGTTAGGTTTCGTGGGTCGGGGAGGTTTTGGTCTGGCTGGAGGTTTACTTGCTGGATGTTGTAAGAGGATGTGGCCAGGGGTTCTACGTTGAGTACATCCGTGGCATTGGCTCCGGAGGTGGATGGCACGGTGGCTGGCGGCCTTTGGGAACTTGCAACGGGCCGCTCCCCGTCGATTACTTCGGGCTCTTCTTCCTCCATGAATTCGCCTTGGATGGGATTGTCATTTTCCTCGTCAGAGGAAATGACAATGTCTCTGTTTGGGCCTTCAACCTTCAGCAATGAAGGTGGTGCGTCGTTTGTCTAGCCGGCGATTGAAAGGTTTTGGGAGTCAGACATGGCGGAAGTTCGGAGAGGGAGAGATGCTTCGCGAGAGAGAAGGGGGAATGTTTAGGGTTTTCGCACGAGGAAGATGAAGAGATAGAATAAGAGAATCGCAATGCTTTGAGGCCTCTTATACTTGTCGCAAAGTGCTTTCTGGTTTGGGGTAATGATGCCCCTTCACATCCCACGCAGGTAGGTAGACTATGATTATCATGGGAGAATGTGGGCGATGCTTCGGGTAGAGTGCAGCAGCAGAAAGTAGTGCGGCTCATTAAATGTGAAGTGATGTGGCTGCGCCTCCATTGCGGGTAACTTACTGACGAAGGGAGACATGCACTAGGGTTTTCTTCCTAAGGCTCTATCCTACCAAAATGCTATCGCAATAAAATAAAAACATGCGGAAAAAAAAGAAAAATAAAGATAAATTCTGACAAGCGGTGCTCTTTGCTTTGCGTTAGGTCCTGCCGCAACTAAGAGCACTCTTTTTCTGGACCTATCTTTTCCTTGTTGCTTCATGGTGGGTCATCTAGAAGGACAATCTCAACAACCTCATCATAGGTCCCATCAATGTATGGTTTTATTCGTTGTCCGTTGACCTGAAAAATTCTTTTTCCATCAGCAGAATATAGGTCCACAGCCCCATATGGATATATCTTGTGGATAATGTATTGGTCCGACCATCTTGATTTCAGTTTACCTGGAAAAAGACGTAAACGAAAGTTAAATAATAATACCTTCATTCCTTCCTTCAGTTCCTTTTTGCAGATTCTCCTGTCATGCCACTGTTTTTGTTTTTCTCTGTTGATTTTGGCATTTTCATAGGCATTTCTTCTGAATTCTTCCAACTCTGAAAGCTGGCGCAATGTTGCCTGACTTGCCGCATCAGGATCAAAGTTTAGGTGTTTTAATGCCCAGTGCACTTTGTATTCCAACTCTAAAGGCAAGTGGCAGGCTTTCTCAAACACCAACTGATAGCGAGCATAGCTAACTATTTTTCTCTAATTAATTGAGCTAGTCTTTTACAATTATTTGGCCAAATTTATGCATTTATATGTTTTATTTGTAGGAAGTATGTGTTTGAAGCTTAATTGAGAAATTGGAGTCAAATGGAGTTCGCGATTCTTAAAAAAAAAAAAAAAAAAAAAAAAAAAAAAAAAAAAAAAATAGCGTCGCGACACTCTTGGCGAACTTCTAGAATTCGTGATTTCGCGGTAGCGTCGCGACGCTACCCCTACAGCGTCGCGACACTACGACCAATTTTTGCCTTATTTAAAGATTGTGATTAGGGCTGATTGGGGGACTTTTTTGGTGACTTTGGAGCCGTAAAACAGAGAGAAAAGGCTGCTGTGAAGGCTGAAGCAAGTGGAGAAAAGTGGATTTCAAGGCTTTGTTCGTGGAGATCGTGATGGGGACGTGCGGTCTCGGCTCACCTAGCGTTTATTTCTCTTTTCCCTTACTTTAGTTAGTTTTTATGGCTTATTTAGACTTAGTTGATATTGTAACGCGGATTATGTGTAGCTAAGTTTAATTCTTAGGGATTGATGTAGCCATTGGGCACTTTATGGATTGATTTTATGGTTTTATGCTATTGATTCCATTTATGCATAATGTATGTTTAATGCTTTCAATTTACCGGCCATGAATTGAATGTTGATTGTGATTAAATCTAACTCGAGAGAGAGGATTTAGCTTCGAACTCATTATGCATAACTAGAATTTAGCTAGAAATCGGGAGATAATAGTTAATTCTAGAAATCGTTAAAAATGTTAACCTTAATGCCTTGCATGTTTACTGAATTTAGATAGGGATATCGGGTTCATTGTGTCACACCCCCTCCCGGACCACCTGCTAGCTTAGTCCAGAAGATGTCGTGAAGCCAATGGACATCGTCATCCTCTAACGATACCCATTGACCCTCCTGAAACGTTGAACCTGATAAACATACTAATCTTAGATATAAGATATGCTACGTGAAACACAACACAGCGGAATCCCTGGAAACCTTCCAACATACACGAGGTGCCGCCCTAACACAACTCGGTTTGGAAAATAACCTGATATAGATATCACAACCAAAAACATATACAACTGGGGTTTATACAACCACGACCTCTAAGACTAAATTATCCAATCCTTACAAGACATTTACAATATGGAAAGACTCAATATACAACTCCACCCACGTACTGGAGCTTGATCTGGAACTTTCAGCAGACGTTGGCAGTGTATCAGGCACCGGGAGCTCGATCTCTACCTGAAAAGTGGGAAAACATTTTGAAAGAATGAGCTACGAAGCCTAGTGAGTGACTAAATTTAAAACTGTACATTCGGAAATCAGAACACGTGATAAAACTTTAAACGTATAAAGCTGCTCAACCAAGGCGTTAAACATAAACGTGCAATGATAAAAGCTTTCTCAAAAACATCGCAGATTCGTCATTAAAAATCTAGCAAGGCATATCAAGTACATCAAACGTTTTAACAACATGACCGATCTACGTTGTGTAGGGCATGCCCAGTACAACCAACGTTTACTAGTCCTACGATGTAGTGGGGCCCGCCCAGCACTCCCATCGTCTTTGTCGTAGTGGGGCCTGCCCAGCACTCACGACAGCATCGTTGTCACGGAGTACACTCAACGTCAACAACGCAATATAACCTGTGTGCACACGGTACCATATAGCCTCGGGCTCAATATCTCAGTCATGTAGTAATAGAAATCTCATAAAATCACATGAAAACATTAAAACATGTCTGCTTATCGATATCTTTCGTAAAACTCAAGCTTACTCAGCTTGCTCGTGGAAAAAAAACCGAAAATCTTTAAATAATTCTTGCTAATACATGCTTGGCTTAAAAGGATGTCGTTTCAACTATTTTTCAGAAACTCAATAATCACGTGCTTATTTATAAACCTCATTAGAAAATCTAAGCTCATAACTTAAGCTTGAAACCATTCATAAAAACCATGTATCATTCATAGAAAAGCATGTAAAACATCTAAACATGAACAACCATTGGAAACAATTTTCGAAATTTGTTTTGTCACTCACAGTCTTAGCTAGTTTCCTGGTCTGTAGACTCGACCTATTTCCTCTTGGCCTGTCAAACAACCAAAACCGAGCATTAGAACCATAGATAGCTTTGTCTTTCCATGCTCATGAATTCTAAACACTTGAATCAAAAATCACACTTCACATTCTACTTTTCCAGATTTTCCAGATTCTATACCCTAACTTCCAACACCCATAACTTCCTCAATACTTAACCAAAATTAATGTATTATACATCAAACTCTTCATTTTCAAACACGCTACAACTTACCTGATAAAATGAAAACGAGATTCCCAACCGATTTGTCCAGAAAAGCCCCGAACACAGACAACACAGATTCAAGGTTCTCTGCTACCCTTTATCTATCTCCTGAAATTAAACCTAGTTCAAGTCATTTTTGGCTCACGAATTCTTCATTAAAGTTGTAGGAAATGGAATAAGCTTTCCAACCATACCAAATAGAGCTTCGGATTCAACTTTTACACCCCAGAATGCTCGAAAAACCAGAGACAACCAGAGATCTTCCTAGTTTGCACGAAAATCCTGTGCTCTGTTTTCCATTTCAAAAACTATTAACTTCCCATCAGATTTACCTCAAGCTTCCTTCATTAAATTTGTTAGAAAATGAATTAACTTTAAGTAAAATCAAACCTCACCTCTTAGTTCCTTATGTGTAGCTCAAACCGAAACAAAAACCAGAGGTAGACAGGTTGAACTCAGCTTCTGCTATAGCTGCCTTTGCTTCAGCTATTTCCTATCTTCTTCAACCTCAAAACCACGAAAATCTTCTTCTTATTCTTTCTTCACTCTCTCCCTCAAGTGCTTTGAAATTTTGGGATGGAAAATGATGAGAAATGGGCTGAAAAGGAATTCTAGTCGGTGGTGGGATTTCTTTAAACCATTTGCACCGAAAGTGGGTTTCTTTTTTTCCATTTTCTTTCTTCTTTTTTTATCCTTTCCCTTTTTCCTTTCCTTTTCTTTTCTTTCCATTTGTTTCATTTCCCTTAATAATAAATTCCAAATTTATCAAAGATAACCTCAACCAAAAGCTTTTCCATTTTTCTTGAACAATGAAACAACACAACTTAAATCCAACCAATGAGACCATAATAACTCAAATCCAACTTCCTACAATATATGACAAGAGAAAATAATCCTAGGGAAGTCTCGGGTTTACACATTGCATGTGGGAGAATCATGTATGCTCGGGAGAGATATGTGTGATTTTAGTTTCCCAAGATTTATGAATCATAGCATGTCACTAAACCATGAATTAATCCATAATCCCAATTGGTGAAATCAATTCCCTAAGACCGTTGTCATCAATTGTTTGTCACTATTTTATTGTTTTGTGTTAGATTTCCATTATTTCTCACTTTGTTTGGTTTCCTAAATAAAATTGGACAAGATTATTTTCGGTAATTAGATTTGATTAAAAATCTAATCCAGAGGACGACACTCGATTTCAAAATCACTTTACTATTACTTGACCCGTGCACTTTGAATCAATGCCCAGTGCACTTTGTATTCCAACTCTAAAGGCTAGTGTCAGGTTTTCCCAAACACCAACGCATAAGGGGATATCCCTATAGGTGTCTTAAAAGCAGTGCGATAAGCCCATAGCGCATCGTCCAAATGTTGCGCCCAATCCTTTCTGCTCACATTTACTACTTTTTCAAGAATTCTTTTGATTTCTCTGTTTGATACATCTGCTTGACCATTGCTCTGGGGGTGATAAGTTGTTGCGATATGATGCTTGACATTGTATTTCTGTAAGATTTTAGTCATGATTTTGTTTACAAAATGTGTTCCTTCATCGCTGATGAGTCTACGTGGCACTCCAAATCTTGTGAAGATACTTTTCTTAAGGAATTTGGCCACGGTTGCCGCATCATTTTTTATGCAGGCAATTGCTTCCACCCACTTAGTGACATAGTCAACTACGAGGAGGATGTACTGGTACCCTTGCGATGATGGAAATGGTCACATAAAATCAATTCCCCAAACATCAAATGGTTCTATTCCTACTATATAATTTTGTGGCATCTCGTTTCTTGCGCTAATGTTACATGTGCGCTGGAATTTGTCGCATTTATCTGCGTGCTTCTTTGCATCTTGAAACAGCGTTGGCCACCAATAGCCACTCTATAGCAACTTCGCCGCAATGCGTTGTCCCCCAAAATGTTGTCCATAAGGAGATTCGTGACATGCTTCCAAAATTTTAGACGCATCCTGGCGTCCAACGCATCTTCGAATTATTTGATCTGGTCCTCTACAATAAAGGTAAGGATCATCCCATAAATAAAATTTGAGTTCATGGAAGAATTTCTTACGCTACTGCGTGGAGTACTCTTTAGGCACGACTCCTGCGGCGAGATAGTTTGCTATGTCCGCAAACCATGGTTCTTTCTCTTCAATTTTTAGCAGCTTTTCATCTAGGAATTCTTCTGCGATGGGAATATCAGGCGCATCCACCTTTTCAGGATTTTCAAGCCGATAGATGATCTGCCACTTAGTTCTCACTTCCCTTTTTGTCCTTAATTTCCAAATCAAATTCTTGCAGCAAGAGAATCCATCTAATCAGCCTTGGTTTTGCGTCTTTTTTAGCGATTAGGTATTTGATTGCCGCATGATCAGTGTAAACGATAACTTTGGAGCCAATCAAATAAGCACAGAATTTGTCGAAAGCATAAACAACCGCCAATAATTCCTTCTCGGTTGTTGTGTAATTATTCTGTGTCTCATTTAATGTCTTGCTGGCATAATAAATGGGGTGAAGTGACTTCTCCTTTTTCTGTGCTAGAACTGCACCTACTGCCACGTCGCTTGCGTCACACATCAGGACAAATGGTTATGTCCAGTCAGGGGTTGTGAGAATGGGTGCAGTGACTAACGCATGCTTTAGATTATCAAACGCCTTAACGCATTCTTCTGAAAATTCAAATCTTCTGTTTGCCTCCAACAATGCGCACAGTGGCTTGGTGATATGCAAGAAGTCTTTTATGAATCGACGGTAAAAACTTGCGTGTCCCAGGAAACTGCAAATTCCTTTCACGGAAGTGGGTGGTGGCAGTTTTTCTATCACATCTATTTTTGCCTTGTCTACCTCGATACCTGCTTTTGATATGCGGTGGCCCAAGACTATTCCTTCCTCTACCATAAAATGGCATTTTTCCCAATTTAGCACTAAGTTGGTCTCTTCGCATCGCTCCAAAACACGTTCCAATTGCGTCAGGCAATCTGCGTACGATTTTCCATAAACGGAGAAATCATCCATGAAGACTTCTACTGATTTTTCCAGCAAATCTGAGAAAATGGTCATCATGCATCTTTGAAATGTCCCTGGCGCATTGCATAATCAAAAGGGCATTCTTCTAAACGCAAAGGTTCCATAGGGGCAGGTGAAAGTTCTCTTCTCCTGATCTTCTGGCGCAATGGATATCTGATTATATCCTGAATATCCATCAAAAAAACAGTAGTACGCTTGTCCCGCAAGCCTATCTAGCATTTGATCAATGAAGGGAAGAGGGAAATGATCCTTCTTGGTGATTGCGTTGAGCTTGCGGTAGTCCATACACACACGCCATCCCGTGATGGTGCGTGATGGGATTAACTCATTTTTTAATTTGGTGACTACCGTCATTCCACCTTTCTTTGGCACGCATTGCACAGGACTTACCCATCTACTGTCTGCGATAGGGTAAATTACTCCTGCATCGAGCCATTTGATGACTTCCTTACGGACCACCTCCATCATTGCTGGGTTCAATCTTCTCTAATGCTCAACAAACTCATCAGATTCGTCTTGCAAACGGATTTTGTGCATGCAATATGAGGGGTTGATTCCTTTGATGTCTGCGAGACTCCATCCAATAGCACTCTTGTGCCTTGCTAATACTTGCATTAGAAGACTTTCTTGTGGCAAATCTAGCTTTGACGAAATGATCACAGGTAGAGATCCTTCTTCACCCAAAAATTTGTATTTTAGATGCGCTGGGAGTGGTTTGAGTTCCAACGCAGGTGGGTGTACAATGGATGGTAAGGTGGGAGTTTTTTCTTTGAGATCTAGCGCATGAATTATTTCTGTGGGTTGCGCCATAATGTAATTATCATCTGTCTCTCCTGCGACTTGTTCTTCCTTTGCTTCCTCTCGCACAGCTTTGAGCGCATTTAGTTGCAGAATTTCCCTTGGGGAACATACATCTATGCACGCCACCATATCGCATTCCTTAGTATCGTCTGGGTATTTTAATGTGGTGAACAAATTAAAAACTACCTTTTGATCGTTCATGCGCATGGTGAGCTCTCCTTTTTGCACATCAATTAGTGTCTGACCAGTCGCTAGGAATGGTCTTCCCAAAATAATAGGAACTTCCCTATCTGCTTCGTAGTCAAGCATAATGAAATCTGCTGGAAAAATAAATTTGTCGACTTTCACCAGAACATCTTCGATTTTTCCTTCAGGATGTACAGTGGTTGGGCGTGCTTCTCCAATCCCTAGGGGCTTGTATACTGACAAGGGCATTAAATTGATGCTTGCGCCTAGGTCGCATAGGGCTCTGCCAACGTCAATCCCTCCTATTGAACAGGGAATGGTGAAGCTTCCAGGATCCTTTAGAACCAATGGGCATCCTTAAATAAAGAAGGCAAGAAAAATCCACATTGTAAAATCCTCATAGCTGTCCTCTGACCGCTGAAATGACCTCCATACAGGGAAGAGTGACATTGATCCAGGGTTTCCTTTGCTTCATCACCTGAAACACATCTTCGAATAATACCATCAAAACATTGTTTATACATAAATGGCTCATCCCAATAAAAGAACTTTGCATCATGTCTAAACTTTTGCACTTGCCTCCTATCCATATCAATAGGAGTGACTCCTTTTACCAGAAAATTAGCTATATCTGCATACCAAGGAGCACTATGCACTACCTTAAGAGTTGTTCATCTGGAAATGAATCTGAGATGACAGATTGTTCAAGCAAAGATGATGATGGATCAAGACGAGACAAATGATCTGCAATAACATTTTCCGATCCCTTCTTGTCTTTTATCTCTAAGTCGAACTCCAGCAATAATAAAACCCAACGAATTAATCTCGGCTTCGCATCTTTCTTTGACATTAAGTACCTTATTGCTGCATGATCTGTAAAAATCGTGACTTTGGATCCAACTAAATATGGGCGGAATTTCTCAAAGGCAAACACAATTGCTAACAACTCCTTTTCAGTAGTTGTATAATTGATTTGTGCCTCGTTCAAAACCCTGTTGCATAATAAATAGGATGTATAACTTTTCCCTGTTTTTGCCCCAGCGTTCCACCTACTGCCACATCACTGTCATCACACATCACTGATAGCGAGCATAGCTAGCTAGTTTTCCCTATTCAATTTAGCTAGTCTTTTATGATTTTTTGGCCATTTTATTGTGCTTTAATGTTTATTTTGTAGGAAATGGTTGATTGGAGCTAAAACGCAATAGTGGAGTTAATCGGGTGCTCGGGACACGAAAAGATGCAAAGGAATGAAAAAGAGTCAAAGAGAAAAAAAAGTCAAAATAGGGTCAAACGCAGACTAGCGTCGAGACGCTAGCCCTTGAGCGTCTCGACGCTAGCATTCCTTATCTGAATAGGCGCGAAACGGTCACAGCGTCGAGACGCTGCGACCTTAGCGTCTCGACGCTATGTAATTTCCATTCCAGACACGCGTGTTTTAGAGGCAGCGTCTCGACGCTACGGCAAAAATCTGCAATATAAGTTATTTTCGGCTAGGGCTGAAGGGGGATTCCTTGGGACACTTTTGGAGCCATAAAACAGAGGAGAAAACAGAGGATTGAGGCTGAACAAAGTAGATCAAGATGGAAATCAACCCATTGTTCGTGGGGATCGTGACGGGGACGTTCGGTCTCGGCCTACATTGAGTTTTTCCTTTCCTTTTCCTTTTCTCTAGCTAGATTTTATGGTTTTTTCATGTTTAGTTGAGCTTGTAATACCATTCATGAGTAGCTAAACTGGTGGCTTAGGGATTGATGTAGTTGATTTAGTTTATGGATTGATTTATGGTTTAAGTTGTGCAATGGTTATTATGTATGCAATCTTGATTTAATGCTTTCAATTAATTGGCCATTAGTTGAATGATTTGAGTTTTGATTCTTGCTCGGGAGAGGGGATTAAATGTAGACTTACTCAAGATTGCATGACTAAAGTTTATTTTCTAATTCGTGACGGTTTTTAGATTAACTTTAGAATTGGTCAAAAGAACTCATTGCCTTGCATGTTAATAAACTTAGATAGGGATATCAAGTTGGTTAATTTGCATGAGAATCAATTATACTCGGGAGAGGTGATGTGGAATTTTCCTTACCGCAAGCGCACGGGTCAAGTAATAATAAAGTGTTCGTATAAACGAGTGTCGTCCTCTGGATTGGATTTTTAAGCAAATCAAGTATTGTGAATTATCTCGCTCAATTTTATTTAGGGATCAAAAAGTGATGAATGAATGGTATGAAATCTAAATCGAAGCAAGTAAAAAAGAGTGGAAATTCAATTGGGAAAAATACTTAGGGAATTGATTTCGCCGATTAGTCTAGGATTGATTTTAAAGGAGTAAGTTATTATGCACAATGAAATTATGAGCCAAAGACCCTTTAATCACAACTACCTCTCCCGAGTATAATTGATTCTCATGCAAATTAACCAACTTGATATCCCTATCTAAGTCTATTAATAAGCAAGGCAATGAGATCTTTTGACCAATTCTAAAGTTAATCTAAGACCGTCATGAATTAGAAAGTAAACTTTAGTCATGCAATCTTGAGTAAGTCTATATTAAATCCCCTCTCCCGAGCTAGATTCAACACTTAAATCAATCAATTAATGGCCAATTAATTGAAAGCATTAAATCAAGATTACAAACATAATAAACATTGCACAACTTAAACCATAAATCAATCCATAAACAAAATCAACTACATCAATCCCTAAGCTATGAGTTTAGCTACTCATGAATGTAATTACAAGCTCAACTAAACATAATAAAGCCATAAATCTAACTAGAGAAAGGAAAGGGAAAAGAAAACTCAATGTAGGCCGAGACCGAACGTCCCCGTCACGATCCCCACGAACGATGGGTTGATTTCCGCTTTTCTCCCTCTTGTTCAGCCTCAATCCTCTGTTTTCTCCTCTGTTTTACAGCTCCCAAAGGTCCCAAAATTGAATCCCCCTAAAACCTAGCCGAAAGGAAGCTTTTATTCTGACTTTTCGTCGTAGCGTCGAGACGCTATCCAGACAGCGTCTCGACGCTGTCTCTAAAACATGCGCGTCTGGAATGGAAATAACGGTAGCGTCGAGACGCTATTGTCACAGCGTCTCGACGCTGTGACGCTGCCGCCTCTTCTAATTAAGGAAAACCAACGTCGAGACCCTCCAAGAGTGGCGTCTCGACGCTGATGGGCAGAATGCCCTCTCTTGGCTCCTTGTTGCTTGAACTTTCCGGTTCTGTGGCATATTTTCACGTCCCGAACACCCGATTAACTCCAATTCCACATTTTAGCTCTAATCATCGCTTTCTTACAAAATAAACAATAAAGCACAATAAAATGGCCCAAAAATCATAAAAGACTAGCTAAATTAAATAAGTAAAAGTAGCTAGCTATGCTTGCTATCAAGAGGTAATTGTGATTAAAGGTTCTTAGGCTCATAATTCCATTGTGCATAATAACTTATTCCTTAAAATCAATCCTAGACTAAATTGGCGAAATCAATTCCCTAAGTATTCTTCCAATTGAATTTCCACTTTTTACTTGTTTTGATTTAGTTTTCGATCTATCACTCATTACTTTGTGTTCCCTAAATAAAATTGAGCAAGATAATTCACAATACTTGATTTAGCTTAAACATCCAATCCAGAGGACGACACTCGTTTATACGAACACTTTATTATTACTTGACCCGTGCGCTTGCGGTAAGGAAAATTACACATCAATCACCTCGAATGGCAAACTCCAGTTTGGTGCACATAGAAAGGGCGTTGAAATCAAAGCAGCCTTTAAAGTCTCAAAAGTCTTCCTACAATCTGCATCAAAGTCAAAAACTCTATCAACACACAATAATTTACAAAGAGGTTTACTAATGTTAGAAAAATCCTTTATGAACCTTGTATAAAATCTAGCATGACCTAAAAAGCTCTGGATCCCTTTAATTGAATTCGGTGGTTCTAACCTCTCAATAACCTTTATTTTTGCTCGATCAACTTCTAGACCTCTTTTTGAAATTTTATGACCTAACACTATGCCCTCCTTCACCATGAAGGGGCATTTCTCCCAATTAAGAACTAGATGGATATTTTCAAGAAAAAAAAAAAAAAAAAAGAACTAGATGGATATCCTCACATCTCTTTAGCACCTTTCCTAAATTATTCAAACAATGCTGAAAAGACCCTCCAAAAACTTGAAAATAGTCCATAAATACCTCAATAGTGGATTCAATCATATCAGAAAAAATAGCTAACATACACCGTTGAAATGTTGCTGGAGCATTGCAAAGACCGAAAGGCATTCGCATGAAAGCAAATGTCTTATACTGGCAGGTGAAAGTTGTTTTTTCCTGGTCCTTAGGAGCATTGGTAATCTTGTTATATCCAGAATAACCATCCAAGAAACAATAGTAAGCCTGACCAGCTAACCTATCCAACATCTGGTCAATAAATGGTAAAGGGAAATGGTCCTTACGGGTGGCCTTATTAAGCCTCTTGTAATCCATGCAAACCATCCAGCCAGTTACTGTCCTGGTGGGGATCAACTCATTGTCCTTATTAGTTACCACTGCCACACCTTCTTACTTAGGAACACGTTGGACATGGCTGGATAAATAATCCCAGCATCCAACCATTTAATCACCTCCTTCTTAACAACTTCTTTCATTGCAGGGTTAAGCCTTCTCTACTGCTCAATACTCCTAAAGGATCCCTCCTCTAGTGTGATTTTATGCATACAGAAAGACGGGTTAATTCCCTGAATGTCAGCCAATGTCCAACCTATTGCCTTGCGATATTACTGCAGCAACTTAACTAAGGCATCTTCATCCTCCGGCACCAAATATGATGCAACAATAATGGGCAACGTCTCACCTTCCCCAAGATACGCAAACTTTTGATGATCCGGTAAAGGCTTCAAATCTAAAGTAGGTGCCTCAATTAGGGATGGCTTAATAGGAGGAGCCTTCCTTTCAGTCAAATCTAAAGACTCAAAAACACTCTCTAACCTAGACACTTCTTTTTCATTTTTTCTTTCTAAAGTACAAACTGCTAAATTGATATGAAAACCCTAGCAAATTGGAATTAAGAACCCTTTTGGTATTTGAACCCTTAATTCACCAACGCTAAAACCCTCAATCTATTTGATTTCAATCCCAAGGGAAGGATTAGACAAAGATTACCTTGATGATCAAAGACCAAGAGGTAAGGAGAACTAGTTCCCTACTCAAGGTTTGAACACTCCACAAGCAAGTTGATCAAACCTACCTGAATGTCCAAGCTTGCAACCCTGGGTTTCAAGAATTGCAAAGAGATGAGGCTCCTTCATCAAGAAGATAGAAAATTCATTCCAAAAACTACCGTCCTGTTCACAACGCCTAATTCCCTTTAAACCTAGCATGCTTAGCTATTTAGCTAAAAAGACCAATCTACCCTCAAACCTACTTAATTAAAATAAATAATTCTAAAATAACTAATAAACCTAAATAAAGTCATAATGTTGATCCAAACATAAAAACACCCAAAAGTTTCTAACAAAAAACTCTATTTTCATCTTGTAGTGACATTTGACATAATATATAGAGCTTCTGTTCAGTTTCCCCTCCTTGACCTTCCTTAATTGAGTTCACCACTGTTTGAATGTGGGAATCAAAGGCCAATTGTAGTTGCTTAGCCCTTGAGCGTGTGATTGGTCTTGGAGGTAAAGCAATGATGTCTTGGTTCATATCATCTTCTCCCCCTTTTGAAGGATTCGTCCTCGAATCAAATTCTGCACCTGCATCGAAAGGAGTCAAGTCAGAAAGATTAAAAGTAGCACTCACACCATATTTACCTTTTAGGTCAATTTGATAGGCATTATCATTGACTTTCTTCATCACTTGGAAAGGTCCATCCCCCCTTGGGTTTAGCTTGGAATCTCGTAAATGTGGAAATCTTTCCTTTCGAAGGTGGACCCAAACCCAATCTCCCTCCTTGAATATCATAGGTTTTCGATGTTGGTTGACCCTCGCAGCTACCTTGGAATTTTGCCTTTCAATTCTTTCTTTAACCTCTTTATGTAACTCTTGTATGATTGTCGCCTTGTTGTCAGCTTGAAGATTCACAACCTCATTAGAAGGCAAAGGTAACAAGTCAATAGGTGATAAAGGATTAAACCCATAAACAATCTCAAATGGAGTACATTTAGTGACACTATGGACAGCCCTATTGTATGCAAATTCAATGAATGGTAGACAATCCTCCCAAGTTTTGGTGTTTTTATCTATGATAGCCCTAAGCATAGTCACCATTGTCCTATTAACTACTTCAGTTTGTCCATCAGTTTGAGGATGAGATGTAGTGGAGTAAACTAATTTAGTACCAAGTTTTCCCCAAACGACTCTCCAAAAATGGCTTAAAAATTTTACATCTCTATCACTAACAATACTCTTTGGAATGTCATGCAATTTAACCACATGTTTAAAGAACAAGTCAGCCACATGTTTAGCATCATTAGTTTTATTACATGCAATGAAGTGTGTCATTTTGCTAAACCTGTCAACGACTACAAAAATGTTATCTCTCCCTCTCTTAGATCGAGGCAATCCAAGAACAAAATCCATTGAAATATCTAGCCATGGTCCACTAGGAGTTGGCAAAGGTAAATAAAACCCATGTGGTTTTGACTTAGACTTAGCTTCCTTACATGCAATACATCTCTCACACTCCTTATGTACGTCATGTCTCATTCTAGGCCAATAGAAGTGTTCATTTGACATGTCATATGTCTTAGCGATCCCGAAATGTCCCATTAAACCACCCCCATGAGCTTCTTTAACTAATAATTCACGAATAGAACAAGTGGGAATGCAAAGTTTATTCTTTCTAAACAAGAAGCCATCAAACATCATATAATCAGGAACAACTCGTTTGTGCATGAGAGATTCAATAATAGGTGCAAAATAAGTGTCCTGTGAATACAATGTTTTAATGTGTTCGAAGCCAAGTAACTTAGTATGAAGTGCGTTTAGCAAAACATACCTCCTAGATAAAGCATCAGCTACCACATTTTCTTTACCTTTCTTGTACTTGATCACATAGGAAAATGTTTCGATGAATTCTAACCATTTAGCATGTCTTCTATTTAGCTTGGTTTGACCCTTCAAATGTTGCAAACCCTGATGATCTGTGTGAATGACGAATTCTTTTGGCCACAAGTAATGCTGCCATGTTTGCAGCGCTCTCACCAACGCATAAAGTTCCTTGTCATATGTAGGATACTTCAAGGTTGCTCCAGTCAGCTTCTCACTAAAATACATTAATGGCCTCTGATTCTGCATTAAAACAGCTTCAATCCGTATTCCACTGGCATCACACTCAATTTCAAATGTTAGCTCAAAATTAGGCAAGGCAAGTAAAGGTGCATTACATAACTTATCCTTCAGATTAGTGAAAGCACGTTCTTGAGCTTTTCCCCACTCAAATTTTACATTTTTCTTTATAAGTTCATTAAGTGGTGCAGTTACGGAACTGAAGTCTCTAATGAACCTCCTATAGAAACCAGCTAGCCCATGAAAGCTCCTAATCTCACTAGCATTCCTAGGTGTGGGCCACTCCCTAATAGCTTTAACCTTCTCAATATCAACTTCCACTCCATGTTTAGACACTATAAATCCTAGGAAGTTTACCTTTTCCATGCGAAAGCTACATTTTTTTAAATTGGCATAAAGCTTCTCCTTTTTTAGTGCAATCAGGACACACCTAACATGCATAACATGATCCTCTAGTGTCTTAGAATATATTAGGATGTCATCAAAATAAACCACTACAAAATCTCCTAAAAAGTCACGCAGTACATGGTTCATGAGTCTCATAAAGGTACTAGGTGCATTAGTCAAACCAAAGGGCATAACCAACCATTCATATAAACCATGCTTAGTTTTGAAAGCAGTTTTCCATTCATCTCCAACATTCATCCTAATTTGATGGTATCCAGATTTTAAATCTATTTTTGTTAATAGGCTACAACCATATAATTCATCAAGCATGTCATCCAACCTAGGAATAGGGTGTCTATACTTAATTGTAATTTTATTTATAGCCCTACAATCGACACACATTTTCCAAGATCCATCTTTCTTAGGTACAAGTAAGACAGGGACACTGCAAGGACTTAAACTCTCACGTACATACCCTTGGGCGAGTAACTCATCAACTTGCCTTTGAATCTCTTTAGCCTCTTGTGGATTGGTTCGATAGGCTGGTCGATTTGGAATCTGAGCACCTGGAATGAAATCAATCTTATGCTCTATGAATCTCAAGGGTGGTAACTCCTTAGGCAACTCCTCGGGAAAAGTTCCTCTGAATTCCTGCAAAAGAGACACAAAAGCACTAGGCAAAGAGGATTCAAGTTCCTCGGTTAGTAGGCAAGCTTCTTTAAATTTAACCATGAGTATGGTTCTTTTTTAAAACATCGCTTTCCTAACCTCACCAGATCTATCACTCCAACTTACTAATTTTCTCTCTTTTTCTTCTCTAGGTCACAAGCTATCTTTTTGCTTTTCTCTCGATCCCTCATTTTCTTTTTCTTTTCCCTTTTCTTTTTTGCTTTCTTCTTTTGCTTTTGCTGCAACCTCTTCTTTTCTTTTTTATAACTTTGTTTGATCAATAAGTACTTCTTTAGGGGAAAGGGGTACAAGTATAGTTTTCTTACCGTTATGTGTGAAAGTGTAACGGTTAAGAAAACCATCATAAAGAACCTTCCGGTCAAATTGCCAAGGCCTACCAAGGAGAATGTCACCTGCATGCATAGGTACTACGTCACATAGTACTTCATCCTTATATCTCCCTATGGCAAAAGGAATCTTCACTTGCTTAGTCACCTTAACTTTGCCACAATCATTAAGCCATTGTAGTTTGTAGGGTTGTGGATGTGGTGTAGTATCTAAACTCAATCGCGAAACCAAACTAGAACTCACGACATTTGTACAACTTCCACTATCAATCACTACACTACAAGGTAAGGTTTGTACAAGGCAACGCGTATGAAAAAGATTCTCTCTTTGATTCTCCAAGTCATCCTCCCTCATATATGTACTCAAGGCCCTCCTAGTGACTAAGGATATATGACTAGTATCCTCCACTTCTTCTTCACTCGCACAATCACTCAGGAACTCATTAGTTTCTTCCTCTCCCTCACTCAAATTTGTGATGATCTCACCTTCCCTAATGATCATTGTTCTCCTATTAGGGCACTCCCGACTGATATGTCCCACCCCTTGACATTTCCAACACTTAAGGTCTCTATTTCGGCCTGTGGGTGCTTCTGTCTTTGGTTTTGATTTAGATGAAGTTTCACCCTTATCTTTAGGTTTGTCACTGCCTACCTTGGCCTTAAGTTTAAGGTCGGTGGGTTTACAATCCCGTTTCCAAGTAGAAGATGAGTTGGAAAAGTTTTTAGACGTGTACCTCAATTTGCGCCTTTGAATTTGTTTTTCAATTTTCACTGCAAGGTGCACCAACTCCTCCATACCCTCATACATTTGCAACTCAACACGATCAGCCACATCAATGTTTAAACCATGGAGAAATCTTGCCATGGTGTTTTCATCATCCTCATCTATGTCTAATCTCTCCATCAACATTTCCATCTCTTTGTAATAATCATCAACACCTTTGCTCCCTTGACGTAGAGCTTGAAGTCTTTGAGCACAATCTCTCAAGTAGTGTTTTGGTATGAACCGCCTCCTCATGAGCTCTTTTAATTCTAGCCATGTTTCTACGGGACCCTCTTGGTTTCTCCTTCGCTTAGGGCACACCTTATCCCACCAAGTTTGTGCGTAACTCTTAAAATGTGTCACAGAGATGGTTACCTTCTTCTCTTCTGAGAAATTATTGGTATGAAAAATGTGTCTAGCTTCATGTACCCCACTAGAGTTTCTAGTCCAAGTGGGAGTTTGTTGGGTTTAATGTCCTATAAACTCGTAGTTTGTAAATCATTAAACATATTCTATTTCCAATAAAGACGTTATTGAGGTTATTCAGTAAAAGATGTTATTGAATATGTAAATTGCGAATGATTAACCTAAATCCAATAAACTAAGATCCTTGACTATAAAATGAATACTCGAACTATATGTAGGGACATATCGTAGGATCAAGTTCAAGTTTATAGTTAAAATAGTCTATAGTATAAGGATACGGTTGGGTGCCTTATCCTGGAGACACTATGGACGCGGCCCACTTTGTATTAAGTACAAACGATGAGATCCTAAATCGTTCATGTGGTGACATGCGAGTGGGGGCGTCCTATGCAATGAGTTTGCATAAGACTGGACCACGAAATAAGTCACTTTCTCTTTATAACGCCGTTTACTGAAGAAACTGACTATTTCTCATAGATGACCTAGGTAACTCGTTCTTAATCCTGAGCTATCTATAAACTCCTGTTTATGCGAGATTATCCTTTGATCTGCATGGGTGAGAGTGGCCAGCATCGTCGACTCGACAAGCCTACCATTTTGGGGATAAGATCGAATAGATAGCTGGGGACATAGTTTCGCAAGACGGAATTCACTCCTACCCTTTTCAGGGTTAGTAGATAGGTTGTTCCCTTAAGTACTAACTCCAGGACTTGAACAAGGGGCCCCACCCTCTTGTTAGATCGAGAGGGACTTAGGTTTGATGGTTGGACCGCAAACCGATTGTTCATTAGAAGATTAGTGGAACTTAAGGAACAAGAAGTACCATAGAGGTGTAACGGTTATTTGACCTAGCTATAGCTACGAACAACCTGTGAAGGAACGACTTACTAAACATGGTTAAATCAAGTGGACGGAAATATATCTATAGTGAGGGGAGTGCAACTATCGGGCTATAGTGGAGTGTCCCGGTAGTTAACGAATGTTGGATAACTTTGATAATGAGTTTAGTCGGTTAGCCTTGAATTGTTGGATCCCATGATCTATAAGTCCATTAGGTCTCTCTACTAGCTCATATCGGATTAAAGCCTAGAACATATTGATAGGAATCTTTGAATCGTTCAAAAACGGGAAATAGGGTTTTATCGTAAAACGTGTTCGACACAATGATTTAATTATGAATTAAATTAGGAATTGAGAGATAAGGTATTTAAAAGTGTTTTAAATACTATATATGTATTAGGAATCATATATAATTCATGGCATTAGGTGATAAAGATTAATTGGATTAATCATATCAAAATTACTTGGAAATGTCCCAATTAATTGCCTAGAAATCAATTTCAATTTTGAATTGAATTTGAAATGAATTGAAAGCTGAAAATTCACAATTAGGATTCAATTCATAGTGGATTTAGTGGTTTTTCCACTCTTGCATAATGATACATAGTGGAAAACAACACAAACATGCATTAGATGCATGTGTTGTGAAGTAGACACCTAGAATCCACTTTGAGTTGCATCTTGACCATGTGGCTAAGTGTCATGAAGCTTGTCTTTGCATGGGAGAGGCCTATAAAAGGGGCTTGAATTAGATTCAAGAGGAGCAAGCTTTCATTTAGTGTTATGCTGCAAATTTTCTCCCTCAAATTCTCTCTCATTTCATCTCCTTCCAAAAGCTTGTACCATCAAGCATCCCCTTCCTATTTCTTTCTTCTATAGACTCCCACAAGTCTTTCTAGGCTCAAGAGAATAGTAGGGAAGACACTAAAGGTTTTCCAAGAGAAGTTGGAGAAAGATAATATCACAAGGAGTTCCTTACAAGTGAGCATCAAAGAGGTTGGTACTCATTTACTCTCTTTTCTACCCTTTCTAGAACATGCATGCTTTAGGAGTAAAATTGAATGTCTTAAGTGCTTTCGATCTTCAATTGCTTCAGCATGTGTTATATGAACACCTTCAATTGGTATCAGAGCATGATTAGAGCACTTAATTCGTTTTAATTTTGCTTTGGTGGGTACCATTTTGAAATTGAATTTTCTGTGTGCTAAAATGGAAGTGTTCTGGTTTGGCAATTTTTTGAGCATTCAAATCTTCATGAAATTGTAATTGCTCGGATATGTAAGAGCGTTAATGTGTGTACTATAGTCTGTAATTTTTATAGAGTCATTAGAGTCCATATAGGTTATAAAATCGAAGAAAAACAGGAGAAGACGCAGCAGAAAAGGAAAATTCCAGCAGCAGTTTTTTTTTTCTTCTTCTTTTCCAGTCCGGTTCGGTTCAGCTGTTTTTGTTGGGGTCCGGTTCGGTCTGCTGCAGCTTATTTACACACTTTTGAAGGCCGGTTAACTCCATGGAGGGTTGGTTTGGGTTGGTTCGTGAAGCTCGGGATTGCTACAAGCTTTTATTTATTAATTATTATTGTAATAATTAGTTAAAGTGCTTGTTTTAAATTGCCAAATCATTCCATTTTAGTCTTGATTTAATTTCTTTTATGCATGGAGAATGTATGGTTTAATTAGATTAAATGTATGTGCATTATGAGTATGCCATATAGATTAAAATCCCACCATAGGAAAGCATGTTCATGCATTTTTAATAAGTGTTATTAATAATTCAAATGCATAAGGAAAATTTCATGTTAAATTGATATAAATGTTGTATTGATTTAGGGAGATTCATGCTTGAATGGTTAATTAAAATTGGTTAATTGATATAAAAGTTATATTAATTAAAAGATAAAATTAACCTAGCATGAAGCATGAAATTTCCTTAGTGTTTGTTTATAAAGAGTTATATTCAAATGGGGAAGCATGTTATAGATTAGATTTGTAATTGTTATAAATCACTTAGAAATCTAAAATCTATAACAAAGAAAAAGGTGCATGCTCACTTAGGGTTAATTTGATCCAACTCTCGATCGATTTCAATTAGATTCAAATAGGTCGATAAGCTTGTAAAACATAGGTTACAAGAGAACTCACCCGACGAGATGCTGTCTAAGGCTGGAGGTATTTAAGTTGACGGTTTACGGAACACCTCCTACCTGGGCATCGAGTCGGTTCTTGAGTTAAAGTTAACCCAGTTTTATGAGCATGCACGTGTGTGATGTGAGGTTTTAATCGTTATCACCTAGACATCGTAAGATTATATGAACTTAGACTTAGGGATATTCAATTAGCCGGAATTCGCCTAAGTATAAGTATACCCAAAATCGTTTAAAATACTTAGTGGGAGGGGAGAGATATATCAAATCCATTTCCCTTTTACGTTCTCCCTTTTGTTCACAAGGTGAGATTTATGCTTGGCCTCGTGTTGATTATACCTCAACTGCTCCATTCGGAAGGTGTTTGCATAAATCAATAACAAGGTGAATGGAGAAAGTATTTATAGTAAGTGAGTGAAGGAAGTGTGTCAACACATCCTGCGGTCTCCTCCGTTAGGTTGCACCGTGAGATTTCCATGTTGCGCCTACTTGTATGCCCTGGAGCTACTAACCATTCGGAGGGTTGTAACATGGAGATCGGAACAACGCAAACTCCAGAGATGGATAGGATTACTTAGGACCATTTCCAACATTAGCTTTTCCATTCGGTAGCATTGTTGGGGCCGTTCTCTGTAATCTTAAAATGGCGGGTCACACTTACAAGGGTTACTAAGTGTTAGTAAATTCCTGACCAAACGTAACGATAACTAAACCACTATAGGAATAAGAGTTATTCTGGGATTAGTATTTAGTCAAGAACGTCTTGATTTAGTGAAGGAGTAATTGACTGCCCCTCGGTAGCGGTTGCTCTAACTCACTAAAGTGTCGTTGCAAAATAATAATCCTGGGTACATTATTACTTTTGCTAAAACCTGATTGGATTTTGTCTAAAAATGGTTAATAAGCAATTTCTAATAGCTTTGTTTAATTTTTCAGCATGTCTAGCTCACTAGTACAATTACTCGCTTCGGATAAGCTTAACGGGGATAACTATGGAACTTGGAAGTCTAATCTGAACACAATACTAGTAATCGAGGATCTTAGATTTGTCCTTACCGAAGAGTGTCCACCTAACCCTAGCTCGTCAACAAACCGAATTGTTCGGGAAGCATATGAGAAATGGACTCGCGCAAATGAAAAGGCAAGGGTCTATATCTTAACAAGCATCTCAGATGTCTTGTCAAAAAAGCACGAGAGGATGGTCACCGCGAGGGAGATCATGACTTCGTTGCAAGGTATGTTTGGACAACCGTCCTCACAAATTAGGCACGAAGCTCTCAAGAATGTTTACAATTCCCGAATGAAGGAAGGTGCTTCAGTTAGGGAACATGTTTTGAACATGATGGTTCAGTTTAACATTGCTGAAGTAAACGGTGCTACAATTGACGAGGGTAGTCAAGTAAGTTTCATAATGGAGTCTCTTCCGAAGAGCTTCATTCAGTTCAGGACAAACGCTGTCATGAACAAAATAGACTTTAACCTGACTACTTTGCTAAACGAGCTCCAGACTTACCAAAGTCTCACTAAGAGGGGACGTGAAGGGGAGGCAAATGTTGCTACAACCAAGAGGTTCCAAAAGGGATCGTCCTCAGGAACCAAGTCTGGACCTTCCAATTCAAAGAATAAGAGTATTCAAATGAAGAAAAAGAAGGATAAAGGGAAAGGAAAAGCTCCAATGGGAAGCAAGGCAAAAACTAAAGCTGCAGATAAAGGAAAATGTTTCCATTGTAATGTAGACGGACATTGGAAACGCAATTGTCCCAAGTACCTTGCAGAAAAGAAGGCTGAAAAGGAAAAACAAGGTAAATATGATTTGCTCGTTATCGAAACATGTTTAGTTGAGCAAGATAGCTCTGCCTGGATATTAGATTCAGGAGCGACTAACCATGTATGCTCTTCTTTACAGGAAATTAGTTCCTGGCATATGCTGGAAGACGGCGAAGTAACTCTCAAAGTTGGAACTGGAGAGGTCGTCACAGCCAGAGCTTCAGGAACTCTCAAGTTGTCTTTTGGAGATAGATTTTTATTACTTGAAAATGTCTTGTACGTTCCCGATATAAAAAGGAACTTAATCTCTATCTCTTGTTTGATTGAACATGAATACCAAGTATCTTTTGATATTAATAAAGTGTTTGTTAACAAAAGAGGTATGCATATATGTTCTGCAAAACTTGAAAGCAACTTATACGTGTTAAGGCCAATTCAAGTTAAAGCTATTTTTAATACGGAGATGTTTAAAGTAGCGGAAACTCAAAACAAAAGGCGAAAAGTTTCTCCTAATACCTATCTTTGGCACTTGAGATTAGGCCACATAAATCGCAATAGGATTGAAAGATTGGTAAAGAGTGGACTACTAAACCAGTTAGAAGATGACTCGTTACCACCATGTGAGTCCTACCTCGAGGGGAAAATGACCAAACAACCTTTTTCAGAAAAAGGTTATAGGGCCAAAGAACCTTTAGAACTCGTGCATTCGGATCTCTGTGGTCCTATGAATGTCAAAGCACGAGGAGGGTATGAATACTTCGTCAGCTTCATTGATGATTATTCAAGGTATGGCTACCTTTACCTAATGCATCACAAGTCTGAAGCCCTTGAAAAGTTCAAGGAGTACAAGACCGAGGTTGAGAACCAATTAGGTAAAACGATTAAAACACTACGATCAGATCGAGGTGGAGAATATATGGACTTACAATTCCAAGACTATTTGATAGAACATGGAATTACGTCTCAACTCTCAGCCCCTGCTACACCACAACAAAATGGTGTATCAGAGAGGAGAAACCGAACTCTGTTAGACATGGTTCGATCAATGATGAGCTATGCTCAGTTGCCTGATTCGTTCTGGGGATATGCAGTTGAGACTGCCGTATACATTTTGAACATGGTTCCCTCTAAAAGTGTTTCTGAAACACCTTATGAGCTATGGAAAGGGCGTAAAGGTAGTTTACTTCACTTCAGAATTTGGGGATGCCCGGCACATGTGTTGGTACAAAACCCAAAGAAATTGGAACGACGTTCAAAACTGTGCCTGTTTGTAGGATATCCTAAAGAAACGAAAGGTGGTCTATTTTACGACCCTCAGGATAATAAAGTGATTGTATCGACAAACGCTACTTTCCTTGAGGAAGATCACATAAAAGATCATCGACCTCACAGTAAACTAGTATTAGATGAGATTTCAAGAAAAACTACAAAAGAATCGACAAAGGTTGTAGATCAAGCTGGTCTATCAAAAGTTGTTGATCAAACACATCCATCTCAAATAGTGAGAGAGCCTCGACATAGTGGGAGGGTTATAATACAACCAGACCGCTACATGGGTTTAACAGAAACTCAAACCATCATATCTGATGATGGAATAGAGGATCCATTGTCCTTTAATCTGGCAATGAATGATGTTGATAAGGACCAGTGGATCAAAGCCATGGATCTCGAAATGGAGTCAATGTACTTCAATTCAGTCTGGGATCTTGTGGAGCAGCCGGATGGGGTAAAACCTATTGGTTGTAAATGGATCTACAAGAGAAAACGAGACCAAGCCGGTAAGGTTCAAACCTTTAAGGCTCGACTTGTGGCAAAGGGTTTTACCCAGCGGGAAGGAGTCGATTTTGAAGAAACTTTTTCCCCTGTTGCCATGCTTAAGTCGATTAGAATACTCTTATCCATTGCCACATATTATGATTATGAAATATGGCAAATGGATGTCAAGACAGCCTTTTTGAACGGCAATCTTGAAGAGACTATCTATATGGCTCAACCAAAGGGATTCATAGTCTAGGGTGATGAGCAAAAGGTTTGCAAACTTAAACGATCCATTTATGGATTGAAACAAGCATCAAGGTCCTGGAATATACGTTTTGACACTGCGATCAAAACGTATGGCTTTGAGCAGAATATTGTCGAACCTTGTGTTTACAAGAAAATCGTCAAATCCACTGTAGCTTTTCTAGTTCTATACGTAGATGATATCCTACTTATTGGGAATAATGTAGGATTCCTGACTGACGTAAAACAATGGCTAGCGACTCAATTCCAAATGAAAGATTTGGGTGAGGCTCAATTTGTTCTAGGCATTCAAATCATTAGAAATAGAAAGAACAAAACGCTAGCACTGTCTCAAGCATCATATATCGACAAAATGTTGGTACGATATTCGATGCAGAACTCCAAGAAAGGATTATTACCTTTTAGACACGGGGTTCACTTGTCAAAGGAACAAAGTCCTAAGACACCTCAAGAAGTTGAGGAAATGAGACGAATTCCCTACGCATCAGCAGTTGGTAGTTTGATGTATGCCATGCTGTGTACCAGACCCGACATATGCTATGTCGTAGGAATTGTCAGCAGATTTCAGTCCAATCCTGGTCATGCGCATTGGACTGCCGTTAAAAACATCCTTAAGTATCTAAGGAGAACTAGGGATTATACGCTCGTGTATGGAGCTAAGGATCTGATCCTTACAAGATACACTGACTCAGATTTTCAGACCGATATAGATTCAAGAAAATCAACATCGGGATCTGTGTTTACTCTAAATGGAGGAGCAATAGTATGGAGGAGTATTAAGCAAGGTTGCATTGCTGACTCTACCATGGAAGCAGAGTACGTAGCCGCTTGTGAAGCAGCAAAAGAGGCAGTATGGCTAAGAAAATTCCTAACAGAGTTGGAAATTGTTCCAAATATGCAACTGCCTGTCACCCTCTATTGTGATAACAGTGGTGCAGTTGCAAACTCTAAGGAACCTCGAAGTCACAAGCGAGGAAAGCATATTGAGCGCAAATACCATCTCATCAGGGAGATCGTGCAACGAGGAGATGTGATCGTCACGCAGATTGCTTCGGAGCACAACATGGCTGACCCGTTTACAAAACCCCTCACGGCTAAAGTTTTTGAGGGTCACCTAGTTAATCTAGGATTACGAGCTTCGTTTGACTAGGGCAAGTGGGAGAAATGTAAGGGTATGGATGATGCCCTAGTTTATTGTCTTAATACTTTTCTCACACCTAACTTCATGTACCCCACTAGAGTTTCTAGTCCAAGTGGGAGTTTGTTGGGTTTAATGTCCTATAAACTCGTAGTTTGTAAATCATTAAACATATTCTATTTCCAATAAAGACGTTATTGAGGTTATTCAGTAAAAGATGTTATTGAATATGTAAATTGCGAATGATTAACCTAAATCCAATAAACTAAGATCCTTGACTATAAAATGAATACTCGAACTATATGTAGGGACATATCGTAGGATCAAGTTCAAGTTTATAGTTAAAATAGTCTATAGTATAAGGATACGGTTGGGTGCCTTATCCTGGAGACACTATGGACGCGGCCCACTTTGTATTAAGTACAAACGATGAGATCCTAAATCGTTCATGTGGTGACATGCGAGTGGGGGCGTCCTATGCAATGAGTTTGCATAAGACTGGACCACGAAATAAGTCACTTTCTCTTTATAACGCCGTTTACTGAAGAAACTGACTATTTCTCATAGATGACCTAGGTAACTCGTTCTTAATCCTGAGCTATCTATAAACTCCTGTTTATGCGAGATTATCCTTTGATCTGCATGGGTGAGAGTGGCCAGCATCGTCGACTCGACAAGTCTACCATTTTGGGGATAAGATCGAATAGATAGTTGGGGACATAGTTTCGCAAGACGGAATTCACTCCTACCCTTTTCAGGGTTAGTAGATAGGTTGTTCCCTTAAGTACTAACTCCAGGACTTGAACAAGGGGCCCCACCCTCTTGTTAGATCGAGAGGGACTTAGGTTTGATGGTTGGACCGCAAACCGATTGTTCATTAGAGGATTAGTGGAACTTAAGGAACAAGAAGTACTATAGGGGTGTAACGGTTATTTGACCTAGCTATAGCTACGAACAACCTGTGAAGGAACGACTTACTAAACATGGTTAAATCAAGTGGACGGAAATATATCTATAGTGAGGGGAGTGCAACTATCGGGCTATAGTGGAGTGTCCCGGTAGTTAACGAATGTTGGATAACTTTGATAATGAGATTAGTCGGTTAGCCTTGAATCGTTGGAGCCCATGATCTATAGGTCCATTAGGTCCCTCTACTAGCTCATATCGGATTAAAGCCTAGAACATATTGATAGGAATCTTTGAATCGTTCAAAAACGGGAAATAGGGTTTTATCGTAAAACGTGTTCGACACAATGATTTAATTATGAATTAAATTAAGAATTGAGAGATAAGGTATTTAAAAGTGTTTTAAATACTATATATGTATTAGGAATCATATATAATTCATGGCATTAGGTGATAAAGATTAATTGGATTAATCATATCAAAATTACTTGGAAATGTCCCAATTAATTGCCTAGAAATCAATTTCAATTTTGAATTGAATTTGAAATAAATTGAAAGCTGAAAATTCACAATTAGGATTCAATTCATAGTGGATTTAGTGGTTTTTCCACTCTTGCATAATGATACATAGTGGAAAACAACACAAACATGCATTAGATGCATGTGTTGTGAAGTAGACACCTAGAATCCACTTTGAGTTGCATCTTGACCATGTGGCTAAGTGTCATGAAGCTTGTCTTTGCATGGGAGAGGCCTATAAAAGGGGCTTGAATTAGATTCAAGAGGAGCAAGCTTTCATTTAGTGTTATGCTGCAAATTTTCTCCCTCAAATTCTCTCTCATTTCATCTCCTTCCAAAAGCTTGTACCATCAAGCATCCCCTTCCTATTTCTTTCTTCTATAGACTCCCACAAGTCTTTCTAGGCTCAAGAGAATAGTAGGGAAGACACTAAAGGTTGTCCAAGAGAAGTTGGAGAAAGATAATATCACAAGGAGTTCCTTACAAGTGAGCATCAAAGAGGTTGGTACTCATTTACTCTCTTTTCTACCCTTTCTAGAACATGCATGCTTTAGGAGTAAAATTGAATGTCTTAAGTGCTTTCGATCTTCAATTGCTTCCGCATGTGTTATATGAACACCTTCAGTATATAGTTCACTCGTGTTCACACTCTTTAATGTAGTTGTCCCTCATAAAGATGTTCCTCTCAAGATAGAGTGACGAGCCAATACTTTGCAATCAAGATCAAAGAAGCAAACAAGAAACAAACCAAGCAAGAATGATTGTAAAGTGTCAAACTCAAGCAAAGAAAAAGTAGAGTACCAATAAACAGAAAACTAAAAAAAAACCAAGAACCTAATGTTCAAGATTTCAACAAACTAGGATAAGAAAAGAACAAAATAAGATAATTAGAGTCAAGTATCAAAGATTCAAGACTCAAGGAGTTATGCAAGATGAACAAAGAAAAGCAAACAACTAGACAATAACATAAAACAAAGTAGGGAAACAATGAAATAAGATTCAAGAATAGAAACACAAATTCACCCAAACCCTAAATTTAACAAGATTTAACTTTTAGAACCCTAGAAATCGAAATCTCAAATGATTCTTAGAGTTTGATCTTGAAAAAAAAAAATTCACTTGCTCCCACTTGCTTCAGTATGAAAAATATATTATAATTTTCCTTATAACTTCACCCTGCTTAAAACCTATAAAATTTCAGCTGCTTAATTGAGCTACCTGCTTGACCAGCCTGCTTCCATTCACATAATACACGCATACCGGATGAATTATAATTGAGCTACCGGATGAATTATAATTGAGCTACCTGCTTCACCAGCTTGCTTCCATTCACATCAGTGGATGGATATGAATTAAACTTCATGAATAAGCTGCTTGATAAAAATCATGAAATCACAAAATCTCAAATTCAATCCACACGAAAACTCCAACTTCACGAAAACTATCACCCGCTTGTCGTCTTTCTTTTCTTTTCTTTTTTTAAAAAAAAATAACTCTCTTGCTTTTCTTTTTCCCGATTTCCTTTCGAATCAAATCAGATCTTGATTTTGATTTTCAATTTTCTTTCTTTCAATTTTTTTTCCTTCCACCGTCTGAAGTTCAAATTTTTTTTTAAACCGCCTGACTTCACGAAATCACGACACAAATTTAGGAATTCAATTTCCCGAATCAACTCCCCAGACGCAATTTCTTCAATTTCAATTCCAATTTTTTTTCTTCCAACGCCTACGCTTCAATTCCAGACGCTTCAGTTCCAGCTTTTTTTTTTTTTTAATCTTCGGCTAATAGACCACTGCAAGTCAACAACGTTTTTTTTTTTTTTTTCAAACTCCAGTCGTCTTCTTTTTTTTTCACCGATTCTTGATTTTGTTTTCTTTTTTTTCTGAATTCCAGAAGCTTTCTTCTCTTTTTTTTTCAATTCAATTGCACCACCAACCAACCATGGTTTCTATTTTCCTTTAACAAGATCAACACTCAATTAATTCAAATAAGAAATCGAAAACTAAGGTTTCAAAAGACTCGATCATAAGATGCAATTACTCAATAGAACCCTAATTATGAGAAGTAGACTCAACAAAAAAAAGGCAAGAAAAAAAAAATGATATACCCAATCTAGAGCCTAAGCTCTGATACCAAATGATATGAAAACCCTAGTGAATTGGAATTAAGAACCCTTTTGGTATTTTAACCCTTAATTCACCAACGCTAAAACCCTCAATCTATTTGATTTCAATCCCAAGGGAAGGATTAGACAAAGATTACCTTGATGATCAAAGACCAAGAGGTAAGGAGAACTAGTTCCCTACTCAAGGTTTGAACACTCCACAAGCAAGTTGATCAAACCTACCTGAATGTCCAAGCTTGCCACCCTGGGTTTCAAGAATTGCAAAGAGATGAGGCTCCTTCATCAAGAAGACAGAAAATTCATTCCAAAAACTATCGTCCTGTACACAACGCCTAATTCCCTTTAAACCTAGCATGCTTAGCTATTTAGCTAAAAAGACCAATCTACCCTCAAACCTACTTAATTAAAATAAATAATTCTAAAATAACTAATAAACCTAAATAAAGTCATAATGTTGATCCAAACATAAAAACACCCAAAAGTTTCTAACAAAAACTCTATTTTCATCTTGTAGTGACATTTGACATAATATATAGAGCTTCTGTTCAGTTTCCCCTCCTTGACCTTCCTTAATTGAGTTCACCACTGTTTGAATGTGGGAATCAAAGGCCAATTGTAGTTGCTTAGCCCTTGAGCGTGTGATTGGTCCTGGAGGTAAAGCAATGATGTCTTGGTTCATATCATAAATCCTCCATACTAATCTCTCCATAATCCTCAAAATGTTGATCCGTCAAATCCTCAATTGTTGTCTCAACAATGGTGTTCTCCAAAATCCGAATGAAAGAGCAATCCTTCATTTCTTCTGGATACTTCATGGCTTTAAAAACATTAAACTTCACTTCCTCATTATGAACCCTCATTGTTAATTCCCCTTTCTGAACATCTATTAATGCCCTACCAGTAGCCAAAAATGGACGACCCAGAATAATTGGGACATTTTTATCTGCCTCATAATCTAAGATAATAAAATCAGCAGGGAATATGAATTTATCTACTTTCACTAAGACATCCTCAATCTTACCCTCAGGATATGTGATACATCTATCAGCTAGTTGGAGTGTGACTGTGGTAGGCCTCGCTTCACCAATACCTAGCTTTCGATAGACCGAAAGAGGCATAAGGTTAATGCTTGCGCCTAAATCACAAAGTGCTCTACCCAACTCTTTTCCACCTATAGAGACAGGAATAGTAAATGACCCTGGATCCTTAGCCTTGGTTGGTAGCCCATTCTTAAGAATAGCACTACATTCCTCACTAAGAGACACAGTTTCAAACTCTCCTAACCTCTTCTTTTTAGTCAAGATATCCTTAAGAAATTTTGCATAATTTGGCATTTGCTCTATAGCCTCTACTAAAGGAATATTTATATGCAACTGCTTAAGAATTCTAAAAACTTCTTAAATTGACCATCCTGGTTCTTAGGCTTCTGCCTTTATGGAAAAGGTAGAGGTGGTTCATAAGGTGGGGGCGGTACATAAGGTGGTTCTACATTTGGAACAGAACTAGTTGCTCCAACATCTTTATTGCTGCCTCCATCATTTTTACCAGACTCCAACTCTTTCTCAACAACATCATTTTTATCACTACTTTTCTCTACATCCTGGGATTTACTTGGCTCTCTTCTCTCTTCTAGTGGCTTACCACTCCTTAGAGTCACTGTCTGCACTTGCTCCTTACCTTCCCTCCTAGGGTGCTCAGTACCCGAAGGAAGTTTTCCTTGAGGTCGTGCCTTCAGCTCATTAGCTAACTGACCCACTTGCAACTCAAGGGCTCTCAATGAAGCCTGATTACTTTGAACAACGGCGTCATTATGAGCCATATATTCCTTCAGCAATGACTCTAGAGAACTCTCTGAATTTTTCTAGGGCATTGCCTGCTTATTTTGTTGGGGCATTCCCTGCGATTTAGCAAATCCTGACTGGTTCGCCACCTTTTGTTGTGCTTGGGGGGCTTGCGAATTGTTTCCTTGCCCTCCCCACACAAAGTTGGGGTGGTTAGGCCAACCTGGATTATAAAAATTCGAATATGGGTTATTCCTTTGATTGCCTACAAAAAAACACAGAAGCTGGATTACTGGGGCAAAACTCATAATTATGCTCTTCACCACAGTAGACACAAGATTCTTTTGTAACTTAGTTTGCAACTGCAGCAGGCTCCACCACTGGCGGCTGCTGAATATGGCTTACCACAGTTACGTTTTTAAAAGCATTAGCTAACATTGCAATATCAGCCCTAATGGTAGACACACCATCAACTTCTAACACACTCTTAACTTTCTTACTAGAGCCTCTAACATCTGACCACTGACAACTATTGGTTGATATTCTTTCTAAAATCTCATGGGCTTCATTAAAGGTTTTTGCCAAAAGGGCCTCTCCCGTAGAAGCATCGACCATATCTTGGGTTGCTACGTTTAACCCATTGTAGAATGTTTCCATTTGGATACAATGAGGTAAACCGTGGTGGGGACACTTTCGCAAAAGCTCCTTAAACCTCTCCCAAGCCTCACTAAAAGTTTCATCTTCGAGTTGCCTAAATCCCACTATCTCACTCCTCAACTTGGCATTCCTAGTTGGTAGAAAATACTTACTAAGAAATTTTTCCGCTAACTCGTTCCAAGTATTAATTGATCCTGGAGCAAAAGAATTTAACCACGCCTTTGCTCCATCTCTAAGAAAATACGGGAACAAAGTTAATCTAAGGGCATCTCTCGACACTCCCTGAATAACAAACGAATCACTAACTCCTAGAAAAGACTTAAGATGTAAATGGGGGTCCTCAGATGGTAAACCATGGAATTGACCCACGGTTTGCAACATCTGGAACATTACCGGTTTCATTTCAAAATTTGTTGCCTCAATTTGAGGACGCGCAATTCCTGGATTTAACTCATCAAACATCGGAAAAGCATACGCTCGAATGGCTCTGTCCCTATCATTTACTACCAGAATAGGGTTCTCAACCTGGTTATTTTGCTGTCCATTTTGCTCCAGTGGTGGATTTTGTTGTAGCTCACGATTTCGCTGGGGATCAGCTTGATTTTCTAGAATATTTGGAAGACGCGGAAGGGCATCCATCAAATTGATATTCCTTTGTTGCTCCCACCTTCTTCTTCTGAATGTCCGCTCAATCTCAGGATCAAGTTCAAATCTTACCCCAAAAGGATCCCTCATACACCAATCTCACACCTACAAAACAAAACGAAACAGTCAAACAGTTCTCGCACCAAACCACTAAAACACATACACAAAACAGATCAGATAAAAACTAATTCAAGTCCGCGGCAACGGCGCCAAAAACTTGTTGCCTTCCAGAGTGGTTAAAAATAAGATATAAATTTACTCTAGAATATTATGCAAGTGCACATAGACTACAACAAGTGATAACTAATTTATCATATCCACGAGGTTTTGAACAGTCTCACTTTACCTATTTTGTTTAGTCTTTTTAGTGATTTCAAAGTTGATAAAATGATTGGGTTTTGATATAATGTTGGAACAAAAGAAATAGGGAAAAATACACTTTTGGTCCCAGAGGTTTGGGTTAAGTTACACTTTGGTCACTGAGTTTTCAAACTCAACAAAAATACCCCTGAGGTTTGAGATAAGGAGCACTATGGTCCCTGCCGTCTATTTTCTGTTAAATCCTAACGGCTGATGACGTGGCACTATTATTTTAATAAAAAAATTATTTTTTTAATTTTAAAATAAAAATAATAAAAATATTATTATTTTAATATTTTAATTATTGTTCAAATCTCTCTCTTCTTCCCCTTTTCTTCATCCTCTTCCCTCAACTCTTCCTTTCTTATTCTTCAAATCTCCGGCAGCCGGCGGCCAGCGGCCGGCCACCGCTCGTGGATGCCGGTCGCCGGCGACTATTTAAGTTTCTTCCTTTCTTTTCCCCTATAAATAAACCCCGCAATCAAATCCCTCCAAAACCCATAACTCAAAAATCACATTCCATTTCCATTCCAAACAAACAAACAGATTTCCATTTCCATCCCCCAAAAAAAATTAAAAAAGAAAAAGAAAAAAAAACTAATCGTCCGATCCTTCTTTCAATCGCGAAAAATGTCAGGTGTTTGGGTTTTCCGATCCAACAGCGTGATGCGCCTCATCGAAAACGCCCAGGCCGGCGCCGACTACTCCCCCGACGGCCAGCACCACCACCACCACGGCGGCGGAAGGAAGAAGGTTCTGGTTCATCTTCCGTCCGGGCAGGCGGTTTCTTCGTACGGATTCCTTCAGAAGATTCTGGAAGGTTTAGGGTGGGAGCGATATTACGAAGGCGATCCAAATTTCTTCCAATTTCACAAGCGATCTTCCATTGATCTGATCTCTCAACAAAAATACGTCGGCGACTGTTTCACGCCGAAAACGGAGGAGGAGAGAGGTCCCTTCCCTCCTCCCTCTTGTTTTTTTTTTTTAATAAAAAAGAAAAGAAGAAAAATGGGGTAAGAGAGAAGAAGAAAGAAGTAGAAAGGAAGAAAAAAAAAAGTCGCCGACGACCGACGGCGGCGAGCGGTGGGCGGCCGCCGGAGATTTGAAGAAGAAGAAGGAAGGGTTGAGGGAAGATGATGAAGAAGAGGGGAAGAAGAGGGAGATTGGAAAAATAATTAAAATATTAAAATAATAGTATTTTATTATTTTTATTTACTTTTATATTAAAATTAAAAAAAATAATTTTTTTATTAAAATAATAGTGTCACGTCAGCAGCCGTTAGGATTTAACAGAAAAATAGACGATAGGGACCAAAGTGCCCCTTATCTCAAACCTCAGGGGTATTTTTGTTGAGTTTGAAAACTCTTGGACCAAAAGTGTATTTTTCCCAAAGAAATAACAGAGCAGAAATGTAAACGAATAAAGAGGACAGATTGGAAACAGGCGTTGGTTAAGACTTCTGTAATTGTTAAAATGATGCCCTATCAATTATATTGATAAGGCAAACTCTCGCAGTCTTATTGATGCGCAAATTGCTTACCGCAAGTGTACGGGTCAAGTTATAATATAGTGAATGTAAATTCGAATGTCGTCCTCTGGATTGGTGTCTAGTCAATTTTAATTACCGAAAATACTTTTGACCAATTTTATTTAGGGAATCGAATTGAATGAGAATATAATTGATTCAAACACAAAACTAAGCAAAAAGTGACAATCTAATGGGAAGAATTGGTCTTAGGGATTTGATTTCACCAATTGGAGTTATGGATTCATAAACGGATTAACACATACTATGATTCATAAATCTTGGCAACTAAAATCACACATATCTCTCCCGAGCATACATGATTCTCCCATATGCAATTGAACCCGATATCCCTATCTAAATCCAATAAACATACAAGGCAATAAGGCTAACCTTTATAACAATTTCTAGAATTAACCTTAATCTCCCGATTTTTAGCTAAATTCTAGTTATGCATATTGATTTCTAATTTAAATCCTCTCTCCCGAGTTAGATTCAAGCATAAACATCAATCAATTTATGGCCGGTAAATTGAAAGCATTAAGGACACATATATGCATAAATGACATCAATAGCATAAAAACCGTAAATCAATCCATAACGTGCCCAACGGCTACACCAATCCCTAAGAGTTAAAGCCTAGCTACTCATACACAACGTTACAATATAGCAATAGTCTAAAACAGCCATAAAAACTAACTAAAGTGAAGGAAAGAGGAATTAAACTCGTTGTAGGTCGAGACCGAACGTCCCCGTCACGATCCCCACGAACAATGGGTTGATTTCCAACTTGCTCCCTTTGCTTCAGCTCCAAAATGCTATGTTTTTCCTCTGTTGTCGGCTCCAAAAAGTCCCAAAATGAAGTCCCCTAAAACCTAGCCGAAATTTCCTTATATTCTGATTTTTTCGTTGTAGCGTCGAGACGCTATGGACAGCGTCGCGACGCTGTCGCGATACCGCGAATCTGGAAATTTTGCCTAGAGCGTCGCGACGCTGGTCCTAGCGTCGCGACGTTATGAAGTTTTTTTTTTTTTTTTTAAATCAGCTGGGCTGAATTTGACTTCTTCCAACTTTATCCTTTTTCGATCTTTTAGCCCTTTTTCATGTCCCGAACACGCAATTAGCTCAAATATTTATTTCCTACAAATACAACAAAAACGCATCATTTTGGCCAATAAATTATAAAAGACTAGCTAAATTAATTAGGGAAAACTAGCTAGCTATGCTCGCTATCAAACACCCCCAAACTTAAGCTTTTGCTAGTCCTCGAGCAAACTAAAAATCAAGCATACAATGGAAGAATGGATGCAACAAACATGACTCAATCCTCAAGGCTCAAAAGTCAATAATCAAGCAATCAAGAGACATGCACATAAGGACCAATGAGGGAGACAAATCAAAAGCTTTCCAAAATTAACTTGCACAAGCGAGATCTAACTTAACGATATCAGACTCTACTAGCCCGGGATTGGATTACTAAACTCTCAACTCATCTTCCCTCTACACTGGCACTAAGGATTCACTAACGAGTCAATGGAACAAATTAGTTTGTTTTCCTCCATACTTAGGTACTTATAATTGAAAATTACAACATGCATTTTTATGTGGCACTAGCTTTCACACACCTATTGCAGGGACCCTTAACCCGAGTTTTACCCTTTGGTTGGCCTAACTGATCACAACAGGGGTAGCTCTTTTTGCCAAAACTTTATTAAGCATTGCATTGCGCGCATAAGTCATGACTTTCTTTTTTTTTTTTTCTTTCAAATTGTAACAACAAGAATGATTTTTCTTTATGAGCATGATAAGCATATATTCTTTTCTTTCCTCCTAAGCAAGATCAAACATGCTAATTTGCAAAAAAATTAACTCTTTAGCTCTACCCTACACCTATCGAGGTGACAACAAGCATATGAATCCAATAATTCGCTCCTAAGCATTCAAATCCAAATCTAGCCAAGACAAATACTCTACTCATGCAAGCCATCTCCTAGAAAAAATTTTAAAAAGTCTCCCTTTTTGGGCACTCATGCTTATAACTCATCGCAAGCTTGAAAATTGGCAAGAAAGCCTATCCTAAGACATCATAGTCATGCAAAAATAGCATCCAGAAAACAACCATATGCTCAATTCAAAGAAAGCTCAAAACTATAGCCCGAACTCAGATGCTCAAGGGCTCCACAAACATGATATTTCACCCCCAAACTTAAAACATGCATTGTCCTCAATGTATAAATCAATAAAGCATAGTCAAGCATGAGAACAAATAAAGAATGGAAGGAGTGAACAATACTGGCCTGGAATGATGATGACTTTTTGACTGAAAGCTTGAAAGCTTGAAAGCAAAGGAGAGACTGAAAACAAGACCTACAAAACAGACACAAACAATGAATAAAACTCAAAAGAAAGACACAACTAAACTTACTTGGGTTGCCTCCCATAAGCGCTTGTTTAACGTCATTAGCTCGACGTGTTGACCGACTAGGCATCAAGGTGGTCTAATGTCAGATGTCCCATCACTGGTGCTTTTCCTAGCACCTCTCCTATAGCCCACCAACATGGTTTCTGATGTGTTCTTAGGGTCCTCAAAAGCTTTTAAGACCTCCTTCTCCTGTTGGACTCTGATGATTAGCTCCCTGCGTTCAATATCAATTATAACCCTCCCTGTAGCAAGGAATGGTCTCCCTAATATAATAGGCATAGCAGGATTCTCTTTAATATCCAACACAAAGAAGTCAACGGAAGGAGAAATCTACCTACTTTGATCAGCACATTTTCCACAATTCCATAAGGACTAACCACAGATTGGTCAGCCAACTGGAGTCTGACAGCAGTAGATTTTATTTCTCCTATGTTAAGCTTTTTACATAATGATAGAGGAATTATATTTATGCTAGCCCCTAGATCACATAGTGCTCTACATGAAAAAGTACCAAAATTACAAGGAATAGTAAAACTCCCTGGGTCAGACAATTTTTCTGGTACTCCCTGTTGGACACGAGCACTGCACGTCGATGCAAGATATACAGTCTCCAACTGCTTTTCCTTTTTCTTCTTGTTGAGCCATTCCTTCATGAATTTTCTGTAGTGAGGCATCTGCTCCAAGGCATCTGAAAAAGGAATATTAACATGCAAACCCATAAAAGCATCTAAAAACTTGTCAAACTTAACCTTAGAATTTTTCTTTTTCTTTGATTTAGGAACTAAAACAGTAGGAGAAGGGATAGAAGGCTCAGGATTAAGCTTTTCAGCTTCGTTTGAGGTGGTGCCTTCTTCAACTTCTCCTGTGAGTTCCTCTGGTTCAGTATTCTCCTCCTCTTGAGATAATGGAGTCTCCTCCTCGTGATGCACAGAGACTGCCTTGCAGTACTCCATAGAAGATTTCTCCTGTTCAGCTGAGGCTTTACCTTTATTCATGGTGTTAACAACACTTACCAGTTGTCCCAGCTGAGTCTCAATGTTCTTGATGGCTGCAGAATGACCATTGACAGTAGTGTTTAAGGCAATCATGGCCTCCTCAAGCTTATTTGACCTGTTGCTTGATTCTGCAATAAAAGCTCCAACAAGATCTTCAAAAGACGTTTTACTTTCTTGCTTAGGAGTGAAGCCAGGAGGATTCAACACATTGTTATTATTAGCATAGGAAAAATTCTCATGATTTCTATTGCTAGGGTGATAATGTGTAGGTGTAGAATTATTATTGTACCCCCTAGAGTTAAAATTAGATACATACTGAACCTGCTCGAGATTTTCCTCCTGAGTCTGGGATGCGAGGGCAGCTGCAGACTCGATCGTTTGAGCGCTCCCTGTACCTAAAAATTTTAAGAACGCATTAACCAGGGAAGACATCTGGGCCTGCAGTGCACTTACGTTATCGATCTCAAACACTCCAGCAGCAATCTTTTTGGGTCCCGATCGCTCCGATGGCCACTGATAGCTATTGGTGGCCATATCCTCTAACAAAGTCCTAGCACTCTCAACAGTTTTGGACAACAGAGTCCCACCTGCTGCTGCATCAACAATAGTTTTTGTACTAGGAGTTAAGCCATTATAAAATAATTGAACCTGAAGCCAGTCGGGGTATCCATGCTGAGGGCACTTCCTCAGCAACTCTTTAAATCGCTCCCAAGCCTCGAACAGCTGCTCATCAAACTGCTGCTGGAACGTCCCAATTTCGGTCCTCAGCTTGACCGTCTTGGAAGGAGGAAAGAACTTCTTTAAGAATGCCTGGACCAAAGCATCCCAAGTGGTAATGCTTCCAGGTGGAATAGATTGTAACCAGTCCCTCGCTTTGTCCTGCAAAGAAAAAGGAAATAAACGTAAGCGAATGGCATCTTCAGAAACACCATTTAATTTTACCGTCCCACAGATGTCTAAGAAGGATTTCAAGTGAGAATTTGGATCCTCCATGGGTGATCCTCTGTAAGCACAATCTCGAGCCATCTGAATGAGACCCGTTTTCAGCTCAAAGTTGTTAGCATTGATCGGGGCATAGACAATCCCCGATTGTTGCTCCCGAAAGACCGGCTGAAAGTAGTCCCTAATAGGCTTAGGCTCCTCAGGATTAGGATTGGCCATTTGGATATTTTCTTGATTTTCCCTTCGAAGATTTGCGACCATGCTGAGGGCACCTTTGCTCCCTATGCAAAAGCAACTTTGCTCCCTCTAGCATTGTTTGTCTTTGTTGAAATTAAGGTTTAAATGTTAGCTTAAATTGATCACTTAGTTTAGCATAGTTTGCATTTAACTGATGGCCGAAAGGTTGGAGTTAAAGGTGTGGGTTCGCAAAGCAATAGTGGAAAAGATCCTAGAAATAGGACTTTGACTTCTTGCATCCTAGAAATAGGACTGGAACCACTAAGGTTTAAGAGTCGTGAGTATTATTTATCTAAGTTTCAGCTAGGCCTAGATAGATCTCTAGCTGGCGTAGTCTCCTAAAGGCACCTACAGCGGAGCTGAATAGAAGTTGGACTTAACTCACAATCTGGTTGTCAGGGGATTGCGGGCGTAAATTGGGATATGCTATCTGCACCATGTCTATGTGGGCAACATAGATAGTGTGTCTTAGCCGTCTGCGAGACCTGAGAAAATTGCGGATGGGTGGAGGTGATCTAATGTTCATGGTTGAAACTATTTGCATTTCCCTTCTTGTCTCATTGATATTTTTATCCGTTTTTGTGTCTTTGTCTTTTTGCTTTTGTCTTAAAACCAAAACCCCAATCAACTATTTTTATTTGGTTACCAACCGTGGTCGCAAATTTAGAGCAGGTTCATATATTTACAGAATCGTGTGTTAACTTAGCTAGTCACTATCTCCCTTGCGTACAATATCCAGAATACTTTCCACTTCATTACTTTATAGTGTATACTTGCACTCGAGCAGGTCGTTGCGCATCAGCGCGATGCCCAGTCCAAGTGTTCCCTTAAGTGGTGTCTCCGAGTCTTGAACAAAGGTCCCTACCCTCTCATTGGCACGAGAGGGTTTTCCGTTTGGTGGTTGGACCACAAACATGTTCATTATAGGAGAACTGGTACTTAAGGACATATAAGTAACTTAGGGGTAAAACGGTAATTTGACCCAGCTGGTGTTACGGACACTCGTGAAGGACTAACTTGTTGTTATTGGTCTACATCCGTGGACACAGAAATATGTCTACAGTGAGAAGAGTGCAACTGTGGATCTACAGTGGAATGTACCCACAGTTAACGAATAATGATTAATTTGGTTAATGAGTTTAACCAATTAATCTCATATCGTTTGAGCTTCTGATCTGCAAGTCCATTAGGTCCCACTGGTAGCTCGTTAAGTAATTTGAGGCAACTAAGTCATAAATGTGAATTGAAGATGTTCAATTTACTAAGGGAAACAATATAATGTATGGTGATGCATTATGATAAATTATGAGAGAAATAAATATTTAAAGAAGTTCAAATATTAATATGAATTTGATTCATATTAAATTTATAGGATATAAAAGAATTTGAAGGAGTTCAAATTTTAATATGAATTTGATTCATATTATAGAATTAATTAATTGAAGGCCTAAAATTAAATATATGATATTTAATTGGGTAATTAATTAATTAATTAATTAATAGAAGACCCAAAATTAAATATATGATATTTAATTGGTGATTAATCAATTAAAGAATTAATTAATTGGGTAATTAATCAATTATGGAAATGATTAATCACTTATGGAAGTAATTAATCATTTATGGAAATGATTAATCATTATGGAATTAATCAATTATTGAAATGATTAATCAATTAAGGAAATAATTGATTATTTGTGAATATTATATTCATGGTCTTTCTCCTATAAATAGAACACTAAACATAAGGTTTAGGTGACCAACACACATATTACACAAGACAAGATTGAAGGCTCAATTCTTGTGTTCTCTCAAACCTCCCTCTTAGAGAAAGACTCCCACCAGTCCATTACCTCTTAGACCTAGAGTTATACCGATGTAACCTTAGTGGTAGTGTGTTTTGGAGAAGAAAAGTTCCAGCGAAGAAACTTCGGGGCTGCTGCGTTTTTCATATTCCGAAGGAGAAAAGAGTTCGTGATCTTCCCAAGGAGTTGGTGAAATTCGTTCTAAGTCACAACGAAAGTCAGTCTCTTTTCCCTTGGGTTTTGAGATTATGTATCTCAAAACTTTTCTGTTTTTCCAGCATGTGTTTACACCTTTTACAGCAACTTTATGTATGATTAAAGTTGTATTTTTGTCTTTCGTATCGGTATCTTAATATTGATTAATATACGGTGTGAGATCCTCTGATGCGCTACCGCTGCGCTAGGGCTTTTCATCCCTATAGCTTTTAGGCTAGTTTAGTTTAGTTTACTCAATGAATCAAGCAAAGAAGAGAATTTGTTCGTGCTTCATGAGCGACTAAGCTCCATATTCATGTAATCAGGACGTCGGGATGTAAGTTCAACTTTTATTAATGAAATTTCCAGCAGTTTGATTGTTTAATTGCATGCTTTTGTGATTCGATCTCCGTTCATATAAATTTAGGTGATGTTAGAAAAAAGATTGACAACCTTTACCGCAGCTTGCTTAAATTTAATTTCTAATTGAAAGTACTAAATAGGAGTGTGGTGTGACGAGCCTCACACGTCACCTAGGGATAGATGATTTAGTTATTGTGATAAAGGCGTTAATTCTCTCTGATCGCATGCATGGCTAATCTGGCTAGTTCTCAATACGGGCTAAATTAATTAACTGACCAATTAATTAGTTTAGGCTAGAATCAGGTTAAGTGTGTTGGCTTCTTTGTGATAGTAGAATATGACTCTTGGTAACTCTCGAGTATGGTAATGTTCAAATGTTTAATGTTATATAAAGTATACCATAGATCTTAACAAATAGACAATAAATAAGCTAGTGTTATCTGTCTCAATTTTAAAACAAGTCTCCAATTCTTCAAGCTGTGGAGGAAGATCAAATAATATTGATTGACCACGATCCAATTTTGTATACAAATCAAAGCCTCTACTGTTGTAGGTATTAAAGAACTTCTACAAGAATCAAGAATCCTCTCTCCAGTACTAAATGCTAATTTAGAAGCCACAGTAGACACTATTACTTTTTCTCATCAAGATAACGTTGAAATATGTCTCTAGCAACTGTTACTCTTCATGGAGGGGCAAACTTAGGACATGAAATACTGCAAAAATATCTAAAACCCTCGTTCTCTACAAATATGAATGGTAATTTATCAATAATTATCATCTTAGCACATGTCGCTCTACATGCTTGTTGACTAAATAATGTAGTCACAAAATTACTTCCACATTTTCCATCATGTGAAGGTTGAAAACTTAAAATGGTTTGTCCTTTTTCTTCCTCCTTATAAGGATAATTTTTACATTGATTTTTTAAGTGCTTCCACAATGTACTTGTTTCACAAGAGGTAGTATCACAAGAATACTCCTTATCACAATAATTACCCATGCACCTACTATTATTGTCTTCCAATTTTGTGAAATGATCCCATACAGTAGAAGTTGTTTTACTAGGTCTCTTCTTGCTAGATTTTGTAGGTGCTAATGGCGGTTTACATGCAGTACCAATTGCATTACTAGGGGAGGAGTTTCAGTATTGCATCAGATTGCACTACTGCTTTCCATCTATAAAAAGTAAAATGAAACTAAACTCTAATCACAATTTACTATTTAACTAAAACTAAATATACAAGCTTATCAATGCAAATCCAAGGTGCACCCAGTGTTTAGCATTCAATATTGGGTTTGATTGAGCTTAATTAGTTCATTATGTTGGTAAATTCACAGAATCTAAACATTCAACACCAACAACAACATTCAAGAATACACTTCATATTCAGCAGCCAAAATATAAGAAAAATGGACCTAGATTCAACCACTGCAATCAAAATAAAAATTGAACTGTTAATTTGTAGGATAGTTGGAGTATTATAAATATGTGAGATGCAGTTGAAATATTTGTTGAGATCAAGATTAAATACACAACTCTAACATTCTCTCTTAATTATTTATTGTGTTCTTTCTTAAGAGTTTATTTATGGTAGCAAAAATCATAAACATGCCTTGGGGCCTCTTTGAGAGAGTTATTCAGCCAACATCACACTACCTTTTTAATATGCTATAAACAATATATAACATTGTTAGATCCTAGATTCAGCCATTGTATTTTGAACATTTTGTTGGGTTTTATGCCCTAAAACTCGTAGATAGTAAATGTAAACTATTGACTGTTATCAATAAAGCGTCATTGATTTTTATTCTATAAAGAGTTATGAAATTATTAGTTGTTTTGTCTAAAATAACCATAAATCCAATAAACAAACATCCTAGGCTGTTACATGAGTCTTGAACCGTATGTGAAGACATACGGGGATCAGTGTTCAAGATACAACCTAAAGAGTCTATAGTATAGGGATAAGGTTGGGTACCTTATCCTGGTAACACTGTAGATACAACCCACTTTGTATTTGATACAAACGCAATGATCCAACGCGTTTGTGTAGGGGACACGCGAGTGGGGGTATCCTATGCAATGAGTTTGCATAAGATCGGACCTCAAAATAGTAACCGCTAGATGTAACTTCGTTGACTAGTAAAGTTTCTATTTCACTAGGATGACCTAGGCAACTTAGTCTCAATCCTGAGTGTATTATGAACTCTTGTTTGCGAGAGATTGTCCTTTGATTTTTATGGGTGAGAGTGATCAAATCGCCGACTCAATAAGCCTACCATTTTGGGGACAAGACCGAGTGGGTGGCTGGGAACATAATCACACAAGATGGAATTCACTCCTTCCCGACTTTAGGGTAAGTAGATGAGTGTTCCCTTAAGTGGTGTCTCCAGGTCTTAAACAAAAGACCCTACCCTTTCATTGGCACGAGAGGGGTTTCTGTTTATTGGGTGGACCACAAACAGGTTGTTCATTAGAGGAGCACTGGTACTTAAGGACATAGAGGTAACCCAAGGGTAAAACAGTAATTTGACCCAGCTGGTGTTACGAACACTCGTGAAGGAATAACTTGTTGTTATTGGTCTATATTCGTGGACACAGAAATATTCTGTAGTGAGAAAAGTGTAGCTATAGGTCTATGGCGGAGTGTACCCACAATTAACGAACATTGATTAATTTGATTAATGAGTTTAGTAAATTAATCTCATATCGTTAGATCTTCTGATCTGTAGGTCCATTAGGTCCCATTGGTAGCTCGTAAAGGGTAATTGAGGAAATTAAGTCTTGATTAATAAGAAAAATAATATAATGTATAATGATACATTATAAATATAAATTAATTTTGGATATGATTCAAAATTAATTAAATATTTGAATGAGTTTAAATATTAATATGAATTAGATTCATATTAAAACTATAAGTTATGTGGGAGATGTTAATTTAAATATGGTTTAAATGAAATGATTTAATTAATTATTTAATTAAATAAATCTCAATCCTATTACAAATGGGAAGAGTAATTAATTATTAATTAATTAAATATGTCCCTAACCTGTTAGGAATAGGAAAGGGATATGACACCCTATATAAGCCATAGAATGCCTGGAGAATTTATAGAATTCTCCCTAAAATCAAGAAGAAGGTTTGCACTGCCTTGGCCTCAAATTCCCAAAGAATACCAGTGTTTCCCTGTGGTAGTGCTCCAAGTTGTTTGTGATTATTTCTCAAACATTTGGTGAATTTAATCTGAGTCGTCAACGAGAGTAAGTAACTTGTTACTATATGTAAATTAGAATTAGATTTTTATAGATTTTCAGCATGCTTAATATTCATTAGATTATGAATGTATGTATGTTGCTAGTGTATTGGTATTTCATGATTGTAAATTAATTGCAAATTGTTCCTTACACATTTAATATTCAAGGATACATTTCATACTGTGGAACCTACGCAAACTTCTTAGATCCTAGATTCGGCCACTGTATTTTGACCATTTCGTCTTCTTAAGAGGGTGGGTTTAGATGTACATTGCTATTGCCACCAAAACTTAAAAAAAGAAAAAAGAACACAGATTTGTGAGACATATATACCTTTCCAAAGAGACTCGCCTGTAACGGTCACGGTAGTTATGGTCACAGCGGCAACTACCCAAACCGAAAATTTGACCTCAACGACGACAACAACAGTGAAGGGGAGAAGGGAGAATTTGAACCTCGACGACAGCGGCAAGGGTCAAGGGCAACAACAAAAGGGAGAAAGGGAGATGTGCGTGCATATGTTTTTGCCTTTTAGGGTTTGGTGGTTTGGATGGAAAATGCGCCTTCAGACTGCTTTAATATATATATATATATTTAAAAAAATGTAAAAATTCGGTTCGGTTCGGTTCGAGTTGAACCAAGCTAATGTTTTTTTAACCCTCGAACCGAACCAAATTATTGCTTTAATAGAAATTCAACCCAGCCCAAACCAGGAAAAAAATAAAAATAAATAAATAAATAAATAACCCAAACCCAACCCTTACGATTTAGTGGGTAGTCTGGATTGTTCGGGTTGTCGGGTTTTTTGTACACCCCTAGTGATTAGTTTATGGCATATGGAGTGAGTTAGACAACACCCCTAGTGATTAGTTTACGACATAACCCCTAGTGATTAGTTTACGACATATGGAGTGAGTTAGACTCTAATGTAATAGACTCATCAAGTTAACCTGTTAGAGAAGTTAAAGTATGATAAAATCAATGTCATTCTAACAATTCGCACCTGCAAGAAATCATGCAGAATATGGATGCCTCTGTTGGGCCAAACCAAGCACAATAGCCTCCTCCACCTTCATTTTCCGAAACAAGCTTAAACTTAATTTAAACAATATTAGCAACGAAAAGATTAAAATGACGATATTGAAAACCATAGTTAAGACAAGAAAGAAAACAACACAAAACAACCACCCTCTTCTCCCCAAGATCAATATAAGATTCAGCAACAGAGCCCTTACTGCACCACAACTGCGCCAAAGCACCAGGCTTCAAATACTTCCTACCAGAGCCCTTCGACCTTCTTCTCCTCTTCAATTTCTTCAACTCCTATCATTTGAAAAAACCTTCCCCATCCCTTCACTCACTTTCCCCATTCACACCAACCCCAAACACCTTTTTCCACCACCCCAATAAAACCCTCAACATCAATAATTAAGAACAACCCATCAACAGAAAAAAGTTGAAGAAAAAAAAAATCAATAACATAACCCACTGTTTGTAGTACTACTAAAAAAATATGGTAGCAATTAGTAAAATTGTCAAACTCAATAAAGAAAATACAAATTATATGGAATTTCAAGTCAAATTAATTCCTTTTACACACGTACTTGTAAAAACATACTAAGGCCTTTTCCCTTTTTTTTTTTTTTAATTTTAAGAATGGAAAGAAATTAAGAACCAGAAAGAATACAAGGGACAAGAAAACATAGGATAGATAAAGTTATCAATGGAAAAGGAAAAAGAAAACATGAAAGATGTCAAAGGCTCAAGATACAAAAGAATAAATACAAACCCAATAAGAGAAAAAGCAAAATCCAGAGGAAACAAAGAGCTAAAATGATCATCTATGACTAGAAACTCCTAAGTAGAATAATGTACAATACAACCAACAAAATTAACCTGTAGTACAGTAGCTATCATTATAAATTTGTTTTTGTTAAGATTTTATAATTGTAAACAAAAAGGATAAAAGAAAAAGAAAATTTTCTTTGCTTCTCTAGACTTCCAACAGTAAATGGAGTATTATAAATATAGATTCCATAGGGATGACTATGTACAGCTCCTTGTGCCAATACAGTGTTGTCCTTAATTACCTTGGTAGAACCTGGAGTGAACCCTAGTTCTGAAACTTTTTTGTGTGATACAGCATAATCTTTGAAGAATGCATCTTCATCTTGTAGAATTGATAAAAATAGAATCCTTAATTTCTGTTTATTTTCATTTTAATCTAAACTATCATTAAATTGTTGGATCATTTCTTTAAAATCAGTCATCATTGACACATGTAAAGCATTGCATATGTGGTTTAAAGAAATCAGTCAACATGTGACCTTCTACAGAGTTCTGGTGGTTTTGATTGACTGGGTTACTGATGTTAGAGGTAAACTTTTTGAGAGGCTGATGCTAGAGGCAAATTAAGTTATTGCTTATCTTCTTCAATGTGTCAGAGTAAATAGAAGAGCCTTGTACAAAGTTCTTTAATGTGGTTTTGTATGGAAGTGCGGTACAAAAGAATTTTCATCTTAGGTGATGTCTTTTTCCCCTCAAATTACAACATTTATTGCATCATGATCCACACACTTTGGCTTGTCTCGAAGTTCACCCATGTTCTATGGTTAGGTACCCTACCCACCATTTCAATGCCTTGATTGAAGAGGAAGCACATGGCATTTTGGAAGTTCAGATACAAGAACGACTTTCACCATATACTAAACTAACGGAATTTTTTACCTCTTAAGTGGAGTTCTATATCCAAACTTTTTTCTATTGGTTCCCTTTCTCCTAATCAAAGTCAATTGGAAAGCTTATATGTTACTCCTTTGGCTCTTTGGGGAGTATACATTTTATCCTCCCATTTCTATATTCTTTCGGTTCTTTTGTTTTATCTTCTAGTTTCTTATGCTCTCTGGTATAATTCTTCTATTACTTTTATGCATACATATCACTACTCTCATATGTAAAGCACTTGTATGAACAATCTAAGCTAACCAGACGATGTTGATAAACAAAGATTTTTTTCTAAATCACACCCCAACACGAAGCACACAACCCCACCCTAAACCACCCACTACCAAATACTTTAAACAAAAATACAATTATAAGATTAGATCCCTAGTGAACCCACAACAACCACTATGATAAAAAATTATTAACCGACTTTTGCAAGAATTAGGAAGGGAAAAATCTAACCCGAATGAAAAATAAGAACTACCAACCCAAACACTAATATGTTGATGTTTAATGGTCTATAAGTTACCTAGGAGAGATTAGAGTTCTTTTTTTTTTTTTCTCATCCAAAAGCTTCATATCAACAAACATTGCTAAACCATCACTGATAGCCAAACATCTATTGAAAAAAGCTATTTTTTGAAATGAAATTAAAATAGATAAATATATTTTAGTTGCCAATAACTTTATATTCAATAAGAACATTCAATATATAATTCAAAACAGTGTGTATACTTGTTTCAAGTATTTTCTTTAGAATATAGCATTATATATATCAGTGACTAAATAGGTGTAAAAAAGTAAGCATAAGTTATTTCGGTTTCATGTAGGCTAGAAAGGAAAAAAATCAGTGAGAGAATGAAGTACTTGCAAGATTTAGTACCAGATGCAACAAAATCACTGGAAAGGCTGGAATGCTCAATGAGATCATAAACTATGTTCAATCTCTTCAAAGACAAGTTAAGGTAAAATTCAAATTTCCTAATCTCTAGCCTCGAATACACTATTTTCCATTGAAAAAAAACCCACTCTGAAATCTAAAAATTCTCTCTATGGCACAAACAATTCTTGCCCATGAAGTTATTCGCAGTCAATCCAAGGTTCGACTTCAATGCCGATGATCTCTTCATCAAAGAGGCAACAAACAAAACAATACTCAAACTCTAAATTCCTCTATATGAGATTCAACACATTGTCATCGTTGAATTTGAAGTAATAGTTTGATTTCACCATTAGAAACTGTGATAGTGGAAAAAGCACAATGTCGTTGGCATCAATCAAAACTAAATTGGAATTAGTTCAACCCATCAACACATACAAATAAAAATGCTAAATGAAAATTCCTTTCAATTTGAAGAGATTAGAGAGTGAAAGTGAAACGGTTCAGTAACCCTAGAAAAATCAACATTCAGCACAAATATTTGAAGATGGAATTGAAAGGAGTGTTTATTTGATGATTTTGTAAGCAAATGAAATAGGAAATCCATCACGAAAGAAAACCATTGTAATGTTAAACTTAGGGAGGCGTAGATTCACATACTAGCCTTGCAAGATGAGAAGTCAGATGACAGCGATTTGCAACATTATGAGTATTCAAATATCTGAATTAAAAGAAGGATGCGATTCCAAATTCTTCAAATGCCCATTTTGCGATTTTGTGTGATTTTCGATTTTGCAAGCGTGGGGGGAAGAATATGTGGGAGAGTAGTGAAATCGATTATGTGAGAGAACTGAAACCCTAGGAGGAAGATGGAATTTTGGGAAGAAGATGAGAAATTGTAAGTTTTGTCAGAGAGAGAACTGAAAATTTTGGAGAAGTGAAATTGTGATGTGAGTGTGCTGATGATGATGAAAATTGGGAGTGTTTCAATGTAATATGTGAGCGGGACTTCTTTTCATCTAGCGCTAACTTTCACAACCCCACTTGTTTTTTTAATAGCTTCATTCAGCTTGATGCTATAATTAAATGCTATGAAAAGTTATATTTGTTGTAAATGGGGAATCCAAAATAATTGTTGTGTCGTGGACAGAACCACTACCTTGAAAGCAATTTCGACACGACCAAAGTGCTAAATCGCTTTTACGTCGGTTGCTCCCCAAGGTTAACACAACACCCTCCTTGTTTGTGCACTTGAAAGAGAAGGATTTGTAATCAAGAAAAGAAGGAAGGAAGATCAAATGAATGAGTGATATGCCACTCTGCTCAGCAAGGTTTTATAGGGGAAGGCCTAACCAATTCAGCCGTAACTGAAGAGGTTAGGTTATGGCATAGGCGCCACATGTCATGGACCAATTCTGCTGCAACTGTGAGCGTGCCACGTGTCCTTTCCATTTAGACCAATTCACGCATGACTTGGTCTTCCGTAAGGTTTGATTTTTGGTTAAAGGATAAGATGAATAGAAAAGGTTTTTGGCCCAAAGAGTAAAACCGCTTCTTTATTACGGGCGAGCACAGTTACTCGAACCCACCCATCCGACCAATCGACGGCAACAGCGACGCGCGTATGGGAAGAAGTCTTAGTATCACCTTTAACTACATTTACAAAAGCAAGGAAGAGTGATTGTATAAAAACACTCTTCCAAGTCAATCCCAACCTTTGTTGCAGTGTTTAAGTAGGTTTGGTGAGTTCTTGGAGTGTGTTTAAGTAGGTTTGTATCTTTCATAGCTGATTTGGTCATTTTCTGAGGTAGACTTACTTTGATAGTATAATAATGGAAAACACACAAAAGAGTCTCTTCTAACTATGTATAAATGATTTATGTAATGTTATATTGTACTTTATGTTTAATTATTAGCTTGTATGAATGTCTAGAAGTTATTGTAGCCATAATTTAATTTCAAAATCAATTTAGGTGAGTTAGGGTTTTTCCTTTATTGTCATAGTTTATTTGGTTGTTTGACTATCATGTAGTTATGGTAGCCATACAAATAGAGTTAGATTTAGTGAGTTAGAGACACATTTTATTGAAGTGTTAGATTGGATAACTTAGTGAAATTTGAATTATGGTTTGATGAGTTAGGCACCTTTTCTTTTTCATTTTTTTTTTGTTTAGAGTTCGTTTGGGTGAATTTAGGGGTTAGTTTGGGTGAGTTTGTGAGATTTGAAGTGTGTTTGGATGAGTTTGTGGGATTTAGAGTGAGCTCGATACATTTGCTTTAACTTTTAAGGGTTAGTTTGGTGAGTTTGTGAGATGTGGAGCGAGTTTGAGTGAGTTAAGATATGTTTGTTTGCTTTTAAGTAGTTTGGATGAGTTTGTGACATTTGGAGTGTGTTTTGGTGAGTTTAGAAAATTTTTTTAGCATTCAAGTAGTCTAGTGAGTTTGTGAGATTTGAAGTGTGTTCAGGTTTGTTCTGTAGGAAAGAAATAAGAAACAATTGTTGTGTCATGGATGGAACCACTGTCTTGAAAGCAATTTCGGCACGACCACGATCCTAAATCATTTACGACGATTGCTCTCCAAGGTTAACACAACACCCTCCTCGTTCATGCACTCGAGAGAGAAGGATTGGAATCAACGAAAACGTAGGAAGATCGAATGGAAAGCAGTGATCTTCCACTTGTTGGGTTTTATGCCCTAAAACTCGTAGATAGTAAATGTAACATTTTAACGACTGTTTATAATAAAGAGTTATTTCCATTCAATAAAGTGTTATTTATTTTAAATGATTAGTATTGCCTAAATATAACCACAAATCCAATAAACTAAGAACCCATGGCTATATTATGTATACTTGAAGTTTATGTGTGACATACGTATGGATCAAGTTCAAGTAAATAGTCTAAACGATCTATAGTATATGGATAAGGTTGGGTACCTTAATCCTGGGGACACTATTGGCGCGGTTCGCTTTGTTATTTAAAGACAGACGATGTGATCCTAATCGTTCATGTATAAGACATGTGAGTGAGGGCGTCCTATTCAAAGAGTTTGCATAGAGATCGGACCAGGAGATAAGTCACTTTCACTTTACAACACCGTTTACTATTGAAACTGAACATCTCATACATATAACCTAGGTAACTCGATCTTAATCTTGAGCTAACTATGAACTCCTATTTATTTAGGATTGTCCTTTGATTTGCATGGGTGAGAGTGGCCAAACATCGCCGGCTCAATAAGCCGACCATTTTGGGGATAAGACTAAATAGATAGCTGGGGACATAGCTTTGCAAGACGGAATTCACTACTACCCGGTTTTAGGGTTAGTAAAGGTTGTTCCCTTAACTGTTGACTCCGAGTCTTGAACAAGGGGCCCCGCCCTCTCATAACCTTGAGAGGGACTTGGTTCAGTGATTGTATCACGAACTAGTTGTTCATTAGAGGATCAGTGGAACTTAAGGAACAAGATGTAACTATAGGAGTAAAACGGACATTTGACCCAACTCTAGTTACGAACAACCTGTGAAGGGTCGACTTACTGATCTTGGTTATCTAAAGTGGACAAGAAATATATCTACAGTGAGAGGAGTTCAGCTACGGGCTATAATGGAGTATCCCGGAAGCTAACGAACGATGAATGACTAGATTAATGAGATTAATTGGTTATCATCATTTCGTTGGAGCCCATGATCTGTAGGTCCATTAGGTCCCTCTACTAGCTCAATAGGAATAAAACTTGGAACAATATAATAGGTTAATATTTGAAACGTTCAAAATTGGAAAAGGATACAAAAGTCGGTTATATGCGATATTTAACGACATATTAGTTTAATTACGAATTAAACTTAAAAATGAGAGTTGGATATATTTAAATATGATTTAAATATTAAACACGTGAATAAAGATTCATGTTGGAGAAATTTCGTTGGGAGAAAACCCAAGATTGCACAAGTGGTATTAATTTAATATAAGATATTAAATTAAATGATTTTATTTTAAATTAAATAATGTTTTATTTAAATTAAAATAAAATTATAATTGAGTGGGATTGTTCAGATTTTATATTTAAAATTATAAATTTTGAATTGAAAAGAAATTCAAAATTTTGGTAATTTTTGGAGGTGGTGCTTAATGACTAATCACCTTAGATTAGCCTTCTTGCACCACCTAATCCATGACTCAAATCACTCCCAAATTGCTGTCAATATTTTGTGCAATTCTTGTGCATGATTTTCCTCTATATATAGAGGATGAGCTGATCATGAAAATTAGTAGAAGAATTCAATCTAAAATGCTGCCAAAATTCTCCCAAAACCTCCATAGCTCAAACTCTCAAACTAGCTTGTACCCATAAGCTTTCCTTTCCAATTCATATCAATCGAGGATCCCACAATCCGTTCCAAGGCCTGAGGATAGTAGAGAAGATCCAAGTGGTTGTCCAAAATTCGTTGGTGTGAATTATAAAGCATCGGATTATACGAATTGGGAGCTTCAAGAGGTAGGTACCTTATTACTCTGTTTTTTTTGTTCATATGGACAACATGTCTTCTAGGATCAAATTGATAAAATTGTGTGCCTAAGATCTTAAATTGTTTCCGCATGTGTGATATTAACACCTTCACCACTCTGCTCAGATGCTGCTTTTATAGGGAAAGCCCAACATCTTTCCCACAAAAGGTGTGCCACGTGTCACTGCAGGAGCGGTACGAGCAGTCAAAGAAACAAGAGGAGGCCACGTGTGCGGGTCGGACGGTCTGCAGCCAAGCATGGAAATGACCGTGCAAACGGACTGGACTCGGTCTCGATTAATATCACAGTGACATGTGGGAGATGAATACCATAATGACACGTGAGCGGGAATAAAAATAAATAAATAATATTTTGGCCCAAAAAGTAAAACTCATCTCTTTATTACAAGCGAACCTGAACCCGCACATCCAACCGACCGACTGACAGCAGCGACAACGTGTGCATGTGGGAAGAAGTCTTGGTTCCACACTTAACCACATTTACAATATCAAGGAAGAGTGATTGTATAAAAACACTCTTCCCAACTCAAAATTTATCCATGTGGGACAAAGGACTTCAAGCATTACTTCTATAAAGGCCAAAATCAAGTCATTCCCAACAATCCCCCAGGAATGACTGTAAACAATATTTTCTGAGCAAAGGAGGATGATAACACCAAATTAGTGCTAATTATTTCTGTAAATATTGCTTATCATAATGCTATTATTTGTGAAAATTGACTAATTTTGAGTATTATTGATGTATAGGTCATTTTGGTGTTCTCGGGATCAAGAAGGCCAAAGAAGCGAAAGTCAACCAAAAAGTCAACTGGAACAAAGAATTCACCCATTTTCCCGAGAGGTAGCGTCTCGACGCTACGGATATCCAAAGTAAGCCAATTTAGCATCAGCGTCTCGACGCGGCCGCGTTATATAAAAGGATCTTTTTCTCGTTTTAGGTCGATTCATGCTCTTTTTTCCTCCGATTTCCACCGTAACAGCCTAGTTCTCTCTGTATTCTAACAATTTTCAGTGTATTAGCATTAGATTACATTAGTTTTTAGATATAGGAATGGCTAATCGAGCCCCGACGCTTAGTTGGAGCGTTGCAATGTCCAGCTAAGTGTAGATCGTCATAATTTTTTTTTGAAACATAGATCGTCGTAATTGGGGACTCCGAATGTAAGTTTGTCATTCCTTTGAGACCTTGTATCTAAGATTTTAGTGAATTATTGTTTAATTGTGTTCTTAATTCCAATTTGAATTACAATTGGCTTGAATCTTTGGATTGACAACCTATTGTGTTTAAATCAATTACTTTGCTAGAATTGGTAGCGAGTAAATCTATTGTTAATCTTGATTAAAAGACGTTTTATCCCAATTGGTCAAAATTGCATGATAGATTTAGGAGTTAAGGCTTAGAATCGTATGAATTTAGGCTTTTCCTAGTTTATGCATTCTATCAAACAATCCACTATGACTACACCGGTATAACTCTGAGACTTCTAGAGGCAGGAAACTAGTGGGAGTCTAGAGGGAACCTTCAGGGGAATTCTCTGAGAGTAGGAGAATGAATGGGATACCTTTCACCCCACCTCAGGGGTCCTATTTATAGGAAAAAGTGAAGACCTTTTCCTAATAGGAAGTCATGAATAAGATCAAATCTATTATCTTATTCATATTTAATTTAATAAATAATTAATTAATTCCATAATTAATTAATTACCCAATTAAATATCATATATTTAATCTTAGGGATTTTATTAAATTATTTATATTAATATGAATCCAATTCATATTAATTATTTGAACTCTTTCAAATATTTTCTCTCAATAATTAATTTTGAAATTAATTCAAAATTATATTATAAAATTTCATAAACTTTATATTATAATGTATCAATATACATTATATGATTCTCCTAAATAAATTGAACACTTTCAATTTACAATTTATACTTAATTGCCTCAAGTCTCTTTACGAGCTACCAGTGGGACCTAATGGACCTATAGATCAGAAGCTCCAACGATACAAGACTAATTGGCTAAACTCATTAACCAAGTTAGTCAACATTCATTAACTGTGGGTCACTCCACTAAAGATCCACATTAACTGTGGGTCACTCCACTAAAGATCCACAGCTGCACTCTTCTCACTGTAGAATATTTCTATGTCCACGGATATCGACCAATGCAGTAAGTCAATCCTTCACACGTGTTCGTAACACCAGCTGGGTCAAATTACCATTTTATCCCTGGGTTACCTCTGGTTCCTTAAGTACCACTGATCCCTCTAATGAACAAGTTGTTTAGGGTCCAACCACTAAACAGGAGTTCCTCTCGGGCCAGGGAAGGACGGTGCGCCTTTGTTCAATCCCCGGAATCAGCCCTTAAGGGAACACACATCCTACTTACCCAAATAGGGGAAGGAGTGAATTCCATCTTATACTGTTATGTTCCCAGCCTCATTCGGTCTTGCCCCTGAAATGGTAGGATTATTGAGTTGGCGAACCGACCACTCTCACCCATACAAATCTAAGGACAATCCCTCCTAAAAAGGAGTTCATAACAGACTCAGGATTGAGATTGAGTTACCTAGGTCATCCTATTGAAATAGAAACCTAAACTAGTTAACGGTGTTACATCTAGTGGTTACTATTTCACGGTCCGGTCTTATGCAAACTCATTGCATAGGATACCCCCACCCGCATGTCTCCTACATGGATGCTTTGGACCATTGCATCTGTATCGAATACAAGGTGGGTCGTATCACATAGTGTCACCAGGATAAGGTACCCAGCCTTATCCCTATACTATAGACCTTTTAGGTTGTTACTTGGACACCGATCCCCGTATGTCCCCACATACTAGTCCAAGTTTCATTTAAACAACCTTGGATATTAGTTTATTGGATTTAGGGTTTATTAATGCAAACTCTATTATTCAATAACCAAATTACTGAATCACTCAAATAACGCTTTATTGAAATCGATTATTTTGTTTTATTTACTATCTACGAGTTTTAGGTCATAAAACCCAACAACTCCCACTTCAACTAAGACTCTAGTGGGAATTGTACATCAACAATCAAAATTGAATGAATAATCATTAAAGTAGGAATAGTGGTTTGTATTAATACTGTATAATACATGAAAAGTACAAATACAGATAAATACAATAAACTAGGGCATTCACAATACCCATTACACTTCTCCCACTTGCCCTAGATTATTCTATGTACATATCTCGCAGACCTAGACCCTCTTGATGACCCTCGAACACTTTAGTCGTGAGAACCTTCGTAAATGGATCTACAATATTGTGCTCAGAGGCTACCTTCGTGACGATCACGTCCCCTCGTTGCACGATCTCTCTGATGAGATGATATTTGCGCTCTATGTGCTTGCCTCTTTTGTGACTGCGAGGTTCTTTTGAATTTGCCACTGCACCACTATTATCACAGTAAAGGGTGATTGGCAAGTTCATATTTGGAACAACTTCCAAATTCATCAAGAACTTTCGTAGCCATACAACCTCCGTAGTTGCTTCACAAGCAGCGACATATTCGGCCTCCATGGTGGAGTCTGCAATGCATCCTTACTTGATGCTACGCCAGACTACAGCTTCCCCGTTGAGGGTAAATACTGACCCTGATGTGGATTTCCTAGAATCCTTATCAGTCTGAAAGTCAGAGTCTGTGTATCCTGTAAGGATCAAATCCTTAGAGCCATACACAAGCTGGTTGTCCCTCGTTCTCCGAAGATACTTGAGGATGTTTTTAACTGCACTCCAGTGGTCTAACCCTGGATTGGACTGGTACCTGCTGACTATCCCAACTGCATAGCAAATGTCAGGCCTAGTACACAACATGACATACATAAGACTGCCCACAGCTGAAGCAGAAGGGATCCGTCTCATATCCTCAATTTCTTGAGGTGTCTTAGGACACTGTTCCTTAGACAAATGATCTCCATGCCTGAAGGGTAGTAAACCCCTCTTGGAATCCTGCATCTTATATCTAGACAACATCTTGTCTATATATGATGCTTGAGACAGGGCTAACGTTCTGTTCTTACGGTTCCTGATAATTTGAATCCCTAGAACATACTAAGCTTCACCCAAATCTTTCATTTGGAACTCAATCGATAGCCTTTTTTAATGTCAGCTAGATATTCTACATCATTCCCAATGAGAAGAATATCATCTACATACAACACCAGAAAAGCTACTGAACTGTTGATAATCCTTTTGTAAACACAAGGCTCATCAACGTTCTAGTCAAACCCATAAGATTTGACAGCAGTGTCAAACCTTATATTCCAAGATCTGGAAGCTTGCTTCAACCCATAAATGGATCGTCTAAGCTTGCAAACTTTTTGCACTTGACCTTGAGCAATGAACCCCTCTAGTTGAGACATAAAGATGTTCTCATCAAGATTGCCATTCAGAAAGGCAGTCTTGACGTCCATTTGACAAATCTCATAATCATAAAACATGGCAATGGACAAGAGAATCCTTATCGACTTTAACATGGCAAGTGGGGAGAAGGTTTCCTCATAGTCCACCCCTTCCTTTTGGGTATAACCCTTTGCCACAAGTCGAGCTTTGAAAGTCTGTACTTTCCCAGCTGCGTCTCGTTTTCTCTTGTAGATCCATTTGCACCCTATGGGTTTAACCCTTTCAGGTAGGTCTACAAGATCCCAGACTTGATTGAAGTACATAGGCTCCATCTCTAGGTCCATAGCTTTGACCCACTGGTCATGGTCCACATCATTCATTGCATGTCTAAAGGTCAATGGATCCTCAACTCCATCCTCAGGTATGACAGCTGGATTTTCTGCTAAACCCAGATATCGTTCAGGTTGAGTAACAACCCTCCCACTACGTCGAGGCATTCTCAACTGTTGAGAAGGATGGGCTTGACCAGATGTACTGGGCTCATCTACAACTCTTGTTGAAAGTCCAGTTTGTGTATTGGGCTCATCAACAACCCTTGTTGAAGATCCAGCCTCATCAACAACTCTTGTTGATTCATTTGTAGCTTCACCAGAAAGTTCACTTTACACCATTTTACTATGTGGCTTGTGTTCTCAAACGTGGTCTTCTTCTAAGAAAGTAGCATTTGTCGAAACAAACACTTTATTTTCTTGTGGATCGAAGAAGTATCCACCTCTTGTTTCTTTTGGATAGCCTACGAATAGGAATAATTTTGAACGTGAATCCAATTTCTTTGGGTTTGCTACTAGCACATGTGCAGGACAAACCCAAATTCTGAAATGACGTAAACTAGCTTTACGCCCTCTCCAGAGCTCAAATGGTGTTTCAGAAACACTCTTTGAGGGAACTACATTCAAAATATAAACTGCAGTCTCTACTGCATAACCCTAAAAAGAACTAGGCAGTTGAGCATAACTCATCATAGATCGAACCATGTCCAACAAGGTTCTGTTTATCCTTTCAGATACACCATTCTGTTGAGGTGTACCTGGTGTTGAGAGTTGAGACGAGATTCCATGTTTTATCAAATAGTTCTGGAATTTTAAGTCCAAATACTCTCCACCTCGATCAGATCGAAGTGTTTTAATAGTCTTACCTAACAAGTTCTCAACTCCAGTCCTGTACTCCTTGAACTTTTCAAGGGCTTCAGACTTATGACTCATTAGGTATAAATAACCATACCTTGAATAATCATCTATGAAAGAGATGAAATATTCCTACCCTCCTTGAGCTTTTACATTCATTGGACCACAGAGATCCGTATGTACGAGTTCTAAGGGCTCCTTGGCACGATAACCTTTTCCAGTAAAAGGTCGTTTGGCCATTTTACCTTCGAGACATGACTCACACGGAGGTAAAGTACCATCTTCTAACTGGCTGAGAAGTCCGTTCTTAACCAATCTCCCAATCCTATTGAGATTTACGTGGCCAAGTCTCAAGTGCCAAAGATAGGTACTTTGAGAAATTTTCTGCCTTTTTAGTTGAGTCTCAGCTGTTTTAAACATTTCATTGTTCAAAATAGCCCTAGACTCTATTGGTCTTAAGACATACAAATGGTTCTCTATTTTTGCAGACCAGATATTAGTACCCCTTTTAGTAATGAAAGCTTGATTCACAGAAAAGAACACTGAATATCCTTGTTCTAGCAAACAAGAAATAGAAATCAAATTTCTTTTTATTTTGGGAACTATATATACATTATCTAATAATATATAGCGTTCCCTGGAGAAGAACATTTTAATATCTCCCACTGCTTTAGCTGAAATGAGCTCCCCAGTCCCAACTTTGAGAGTCATTTCTCCAGCAACCAACTGTTGCCAGGAGCTCATTCCCTCAAAGGAAGAGCATACGTGATGAGTGGCACCTGAATCAAGGATCCAGGCTGTATCATCATTTTCGGGAAAGTTCCCTTATAACCATAGTAATGTAAACTCTTTACTCTAAAGATCTAGGTGAATTAAACTCTTTAAAAAACCAAGTGACATTGCTAACGTTTAATTATGATTAATTCAACTTCGGTATTCCGGGTTAGTTCCCAAGTAGGAGGTGTTCCGTAAACCGTCATCTTAAGTACCCCCAACCTTAGACAGAACTTAACCGTTGGAGTTCCCCTATAATCATAGTGATGTTTTTCCTACTTAGTCAATTAAAACTATTTTTAATTCTAAGTAAGAATAGTTCTAATTCTATTAGAAATATGATCTTAGGTCTAATTAATTTTAAACATTTTAAAATTAATCTAATTTTCCTAAGATCCAATGTTTGCATACAATTCTTTGTTATAGGTTAACGGATTCTAAATTTTATAACACTTAAATTTTAATGAATTACTCCTATAACTTGCTACTATGGTGACATAAATTAACAATCGAATTCCAATTAATTTATAACCATACAATAGCATTTATGACATACATTAATATAACAATTATATTAAACTAAGATAATGTCATGCTCAATGCATTTTAATTTTCATCCATTTAATATAACACTTTATATTAAACATCTATGAAAATAAAATTCATACATATTTCAAACATTATAACATTTATAATAATAAGTATGCATGAATATGCTTAACCTAAGATGAGAATTTAAGCTATATGACATCCATAAAGCAAATAAATAGCAATTGAACCGGTTAATTTTGGCCCCTAGGATAAAATAAAGCATAAATTACAATAATTATAGCTAAATTCTATCCTATAAGTCCTTCTGCAACTCCTAATACTAGTCTAGACCTCCCAAACCGACCCGAACCACTTCGAACCAGCCACGAAAACCACGAACCGAGCCAAATTCCAGCTGAACCGGACCAAATCGGTCCCAACCCAGATAGACCGTGCGAACCAGACCGCCAGCTACCTTCAATCGCTTGAAACACGTCCTCGCGAAACCCTAACGCGCGTCGCACATCGTGACAGCGTCGCAACACTGCAGCTTCTTCCCGCCATCTGCGTCTGTGAATCAAGATAGCGTTGCGACACCGAAGAACAACGTCGCGATGTTGTTGCGTCTGGAGCACTTTCTGGGCAAAAAACAGCGTCTGTTCTTCGTCTTTTTCTTCGATTTCAGCCATGAATTCAACGTTTTTCATCTCATAAAAAACTTAATCTAGACCCGGACTTACAAAAGGCTCGATTTTACATAAAATACCCGAAACACCGGACCCTTACATGATCAAATCACATAAAAAACAGTAAAATCTATGGCCATAAAATTGACCTAAACAGTCCAATGCAAACCATACGTACATTATGCATTAATCAATCCCACCAATAGCCAATACAAATTTTAGAGAAATAAAATTAGATCTACGATCAGCTCTGATACCAATTGAAGGATTGGAATTCTGTAATTCCGTAAAGCGGAAGCGTGATTGGGACCGATTCGTAATTAATTTTGTTTAATCTAAAATACCAATACTTTGGCAATAATCTTAGAACTATTCTAAATTTATATTAAGGCTAAGCATACAAAAATATTAGATCTAAATCTAATTTATATAGTAACAAATTACTTACTCTCGTTGACGACTCAGGTTAAATTCACCAACTACTTGTGAAATAATCACGAACTGCTGCGAACACCACCACTATGGCTACACCAGTATGACTCTGAGACTTCTAGAGGCAGGAGGCTGGTGGGAGTCTAGAGGGAGCTTTCAGGGGAATTCTCTGAGAGTAGGAGAATGAATGGGGATACCTTTCACCCCACCCCAGGGGTCCTATTTATAGGAAAAGGTCATGAATAAGATCAAATCTATTACTTTATTCATATTTAATTTAATAAATAATTAATTAATTTCATAATTAATTAATTACCCAATTAAATATCATATATTTAGTCTTAGGGATTTTATTAAATTATTTATATTAATATGAATCCAATTCATATTAATTATTTGAACTCTTTCAAATATTTTCTCTCAAGAATTAATTTTGAAATTAATTCAAAATTATATTATAAAATTGGGAAAAATACACTTTTGGTCCCTGAGGTTTGGGTTAAGTGACAGTTTGGCCCCTGAGTTTTCAAACTCAACAAAATACCCCTGAGGTTTGAGATAAGGATCACTTTGGTCCCTGCCGTCAACTTTTCTGTTAAATTTTAATAGTTGCTGACGTGGGACTATTATTTTAATAAAAAAAATATTTTTAAAAATTTTAAAATAAAAAAAATTATTATTTTTTAATTATTTAATTATTTCTCCATCTCTCTCTTTACTTCCCTTCTTCTTCTCCATCTTCTTCCTCTTCATCCTTTCACTCTTCTTCTTCTTCATATCTTCGGCGTCGGCGGCCGCCGGCAACTGGTTTTTTTTTTTTTTTTAATTTCTCCCTTCCCTTTTCTTTTTCTTCTTCCTCCCTCTTTTCACTGTTCTTTTTTTAAAAAAAAAAAAAAAGAAAAACAGAAACGAAGGGGGAAAACCCTCTTCGATTCCCACGCCGGAGAGGGAGGAAAGACTTCCCTCTTCTGTCTCCGGCGCTGAGACAGAGATTGGTGAAATACTGCAGCAACCATTCTGAAAATAACAAACGATCCCAAGTAAGAATGAGAACTCAACAAAATCGAGTTCATTATTTCATACCAATAAACACAAACTACAAACTTGTAATACGAATAGAACCATATCAATTATATGAAGGACAGAGCATTAATATCTAGGATACTGGCGGTCCGAAATGCAGAAATGGGTTTAAGGGAAGTAAGAGCAAATAAAGCATTAAACATGAATTGAAGTCCCTAGAACATTTCGCTTAAATTCTCAGTTGGCATCAACCAGAACTCAAGAGGTATTGAAATTCAAATGCAGATATCAAAATCATAAACAACAAGCAAATTCAAACGTCGATGTCAACGAAATCATCAAATTAGGCCTTCCCAAGATCCAAACAAAACTAGACGAATACACAGGAAAAAAGCAAAAAGGTAATCAAAGAAACAAACTGACCAAGAAGCAGAAAAACGAGCGCCGCAACCAAAACAAAGAGAGAAAGCAGAAAAACAAAACGCGATAAAAAAAGGCTGATCCGAGATAGAAGAAACCAATTCAGAACCTGTACCTTAATATACCAACCAAGCGACGAAACCAAGGCGGCGAACAGTGAAACAAAATGGGGTTAGAGTTAATTACAAATCAAGAAAAGGGGTTAGGGAAAGACGACAGAGATGGGGATTGAGGTTACAGAAGTGAGAAAATGGGGTCGTTTTCGACGGAAGGATTGAAGAAATTGAAAACGCTCTAAAAGAAAATGATCAAGAACAAAACAAGGAGAAATCAATATAGAAAAAATCGAAGCAGGGATTGAAAATGGAGGCGTCCAGGTTGAGCTTTAAAGAAAGAGTGAGCAACGAGGAGTCAAATTTGGCCCACATTCTTACTTGGGATCTCTGCCTCGGCGCGGGAGACGATTCTGGAACGGGGAGGGAGGAGGAACTCCTCCTCTCCGGCGTCGGAATCGAAGGGGGGTTTTCCCCCTTCGTTTCTGTTTTCTTCTTTTTTTAAAAAAAACAGTGAAAAGAGGAGGAAGAAAAAGAAAAGGGAAGAGAGAAATTTAAAAAAAAAAAAAAAAAAAAAAAAAAAAAACCAGTCACCGTCGGCCGCCGGTGAGTGGTGGTCGCCGACCGCCGGAGATATGAAGAAGAAGAAGAATCAAAGGATGAAGAGGAAGAAGATGGAGAAGAAGAAGGGAAGTAAAGAGAGAGAAGGAGAAATAATTAAATAATTAAAAATAATAATAATATTTTTTATTTTAATATTTTTTATGTAAAAAATTTTAAAAATATTTTTTTTATTAAAATAATAGTGCCACATCAGCAACCGTTAAAATTTAACAGAAAAGTTGACAGTAGGGACCAAAGTGCTCCTTATCTCAACCTTAGGGGTATTTTTGTTGAGTTTGAAAACTCAAGGACCAAACTGTCACTTAACCCAAACCTCAGAGACCAAACGTGTATTTTTCCCTATAAAATTTCATAAACTTTATATTATAATGTATCAATATACATTATATGATTCCCCTAAATAAATTGAACACTATCAATTTACAATTTATACTTAATTGCCTCAAGTCTCTTTACGAGCTACCAGTGGGACCTAATGGACCTACAGATCAGAAGCTTCAACGATACAAGACTAATTGGCTAAACTCATTAACCAAGTTAGTCAACATTCGTTAACTGTGGGTCACTCCACTAAAGATCCACAACTGCACTCTTCTCACTGTAGAATATTTCTGTGTCCATGGATATCGATCAATGCAGTAAGTCAATCCTTCACGTGTGTTCGTAACACCAGCTGGGTCAAATTACGGTTTTACCCCTGAGTTACCTCTAGTTCCTTAAGTGCCACTGATCCCTCTAATGAACAAGTTGTTTAGGGTCCAACCACTAAACAGGAGTTCCTCTCGGGCCAGGAGAGGACGGCGCGCCTTCGTTCAAGCCCCGGAATCAGCCCTTAAGGGAACACACATCTACTTACCCAAATAGGGGAAAGAGTGAATTCCATCTTGTACTGTTATATTCCATCTTGTACTGTTATATTCCATCTTGTACTGTTATATTCCCAGCCCCCATTGTTACTTGGACACTGATCCCCGTATGTCCCCACATACTAGTCCAAGTTTCATTTAAACAACCTTGACCCTTAGTTTATTGGATTTAGGGTTTATTAATGCAAACTCGATTATTCAATAACCAAATTACTGAATCACTCAAATAATGTTTTATTGAAATCGATTATTTTGTTTTATTTACTATCTACGAGCTTTAGGGCATAAAACCCAACAGTAGTGTCGTTGAATTATAAATTTATTTGATACAACCCTCGACAAGTCGTTTATCAGAGGAAATAAACTTAAGCATCAATATCTTTCGATTTGAATTAATGCATAGTGAAGTAAGACAATAACCAACACAGAGAAAGTAAGTTACCTTTTGAACTTTCAATGGTCATGGTTTGGACCCCCACAACACGTTTGAACCCTCAAAGTTTCCTTGATTCTGCGATATAGTAATAGAAGAAGTGCTATTTAAGGCCATGCACAAACACCTTGGGTCATCGTGAAAGCTCTAGAAAGAGATTCATTACACTCTTTCATAGAAGGCGGTCACACCTTCACAATCACGAAATGTTTCATCAAGTCTATCACAGATAAGCCACTAAAAAATTTGAGCTATGAAGATTTTACAGAAATGTGTCCATCAAGTTCGTACTAGGACCACCCAAATAAAGGGCTATGGATTCATTTCAATGGTTTGAGTCCCATACATGTTGAGGACTCTAGAATTATTCTCCTTGTTAGGCCTTTAGTGAGAGGATCCGCCAAATTCCTCTCAAACCTCACATACTCCAAGGAGATAACTCTACCTTTCAACAGCTGTTTCACAGCTCCATGTCTCAGGCGTATATGCCTTCTCTTGACATTATATAAACTGCTTTTGGCAATTCCTATGACTGCTTGTGAGTCACAGTGCAAGGAGACTGGCACTGACGCCCCCCACAGTGGTACATCTTGAAGTAAACTTCTCAATCACTCCGCCTCTTGCCGCGCGAGCTCGAGAGCTATAAACTCAGACTCCATGGTGGAACGCGCAATGCACGTCTGCTTTGCTGATTTCCATGATATAGCTCCTCCACCAAAAAAGAACACATACCCGCTAGTTGAGCTTACTTCATCGTTATCAGTTACCTAGTTTGCATCACAATAACCTTCTAATACTGCAGGAAAATTGTTAAATTGCAAACAGTAATCTATTGTACCTTTAAGGTACCTCAGCAAATGTTGAAGAGCAACCCGATGATCTTTATTAGGATTATGTGTATACCTACTCAATCTACTCACAGCATATGCAATATCAGGTCTAGTATAATTCATTAGGTACATCATGCTACCTATAATTTTTGCATATTCAGATTGAGAGACATTATCCCCTTTATTTTCTTAAGTTTCATACTAGCATCATAAGGTGTTCTTATAGGTATGTCATCAAAACAATCAAATCTCTTTAACATCTTTTCAACATAGTGTGATTGACTCGATGAATATCCATTTTCGGTTTTTCTCAACTTAACACCAAGTATCACATCAGCCTCACCTAAATCTTTCATCTTAAATTGTGAAGACAAAAATAACTTGGTATCATCAATTACGTCTAAGTTCGTACCAAGAATAAGCATATCATCAACATATAGACAAATAATCACATAATCAACACCAAACAATTTCGAGTAAACACATGTGTCAGAAGAATTCACCCTAAACCCATTGTTTACTAAGGTATTATTAAATTTCACATACCATTGTTTGGGGGCTTGTTTAAGACCATAAAGAGATTTTTTAAGCTGACATACCTTGTTTTCTTGACCAGAAATTACAAAGCCTTCAGGTTGTGTCATATATATCTCCTCTTCTAAATCTCCATTGAGAAATCTTGTTTTCACATCCATCTAATGTATTAATAGCCCACGAATAGTTAAAGAGCGATTAGACATCTAATAGTAGCTATTTTAGTTACAGAAGAATAAATATCAAAGTAATCAATACCTTGTTTTTGCGAATAGCCTACAACCACTATTCTAGCTTTGAATTTTTCAATTGAGCCATCTGGTCTAATTTTCTTTTTAAAAATTCATTTACAATAGGTTTATTTCCCTTAGGTAAATCTACCAAGTTCCAAGTTTGATTCATAATTAAAGAATCCAATTCACTTTTAATTGCCTCTTTCCAGAAACTAGAATCTACTGATTTTAAGGCCTCTTGGTAGGTTTTAGGATCCTCATCTCTATTAGATACATGCATGCAAATTGATCGTCTATTTTATCTGAGTTTTCAACAAGAAAAACACTTAAAAAATCCGATCCAAAATCTTTCTCTTTCCTTTTCCTCTAACTTCTCCTAGGTTCAGATTCATGCATAATATTAGAAGTAGATGGAGGACAAACAGACACCTGACCAGATCGTGAGATATTATTTGACTCATTAACTGTCTTAATCATAGGGAAAATGTGTTCGAAAAATTCAGCATCTCTATATTCACAAATTGAATTATCATCTAAACACATAAACCTATATGCAGCGCTATTATGAGCATACCCAATAAACACACGATCAAATGTTTTAGATCCTACCGTAGGTTTCTTGAATACCGGATATGCAACTTTAACTAAGCACCCCCATACCTTCAGATAGCTAAGGTTCGGTGAATATCCTTTCCAGAGCTCGTATGGTGTCTTATCCAGTTTTTTGTGAGGAGCCCTATTAAGAATGAAACAAGCAGAAAGCACAGCTTCTCCCCACATACTGTTAGGCAATCCAGAACTTAATAACATAGCATTCATCATTTCCTTTAATGATCTATTCTTACGTTCAGATATGTCGTTTTGTTGAGGGGAATATGGTGCAGTACTTTCATGGATAATATCATTTAATTCACAAAACTCCTTGAGAGACTTATCACTGTATTCGCCTCCCCTTTTGGATCTTAACCTTTTAATCTTTTTATCTAGTTGGTTTTCTGCTTCTGTTTTGTATTTCCTAAACATGCTACTAGCTTCATCTTTTGATTTCAGAAGATTTATTTTCGTGTATCTAGAGAAGACATCGACAAAAGATATATAATAGTTTTTGCCACCTTTGCTAGTAGTGTTTTTGAAATCAGCTAGATCAGAGTGAATTAATTCAAGCAGTTCAGTACATCTAGTTGTAACAGACTTAAAAGGTTTTTTAGCAAATTTTTCCTTTACACATACAAACCATCTACTATCTTCAGGTGTCTCAAATACATTAAGAAGATGCAATTTTTTAAGCCTTTTAATTGATGCAATATTTACGTGACCTAGTCTACCATGCCACACATCAACAGATTCAACAATATAAGCATAACGAGACGTACTTTCATTCATTTCAGCAGGAATAGAGACAGTATTTAAAACAAAAAGACCATCGGCTACATACCCCTTACCAACAAAGTCACCATTTTTAGTGATGACAACCTTGTCAGCTTTAAACACAATTCTAAGTCCTGCCCTGTTCAACAGACTTCCAGACACCAGATTCCTACGCAATGAAGGGACATACAACACATCATTCAGAGATAATGTTTTTCCATAAGTAAGTCTCAAGAGAACCTTCCCTTTCTCAAGTACTCCAACTATGGCTGAGTTCCCCATGTATACACATTCGCCGTCAATAGTGTCATGAAACTCGTGGAACAGGCTTCAATTTGAGCAGAAGTGTCTTGAGGCACCAGTGTCAAGAATCCAGTCTGATTTATTTTCCACCAAGTTAGCCTCCACCACCACTGCAGCAATGATGTCGTCTGCTTCAACAACGTTGGCTTGTGCACCAGTAGGCTTCCGATCTAGGTTCCCTTTCCTTTGGTTGTACTGATAGGATTTGTGCCCTGGTTTTCCACAGACATATATAACATATCAGCTTAGACTTCTCCTTTTCTATTTTTCCACTAGGAGACTTGAATTGATGGTTCTTCTTTTGTGAGGATTTGTCTTTAGTTTTATTTTTAAACCTGTCTTTTGATGCAGCAGAAGATTCAACTAAGTTAACATTAATTGAATTCAAATACTAAGAATGCAACTTATCCTTTTGCCTATTGGCTTCTTCAGTTCGCATGTGGCTGATCAACTCTTTTAACGTCAGGTCCTTCTTCTTGTGTTTTAAATGGTTGCGATAGTAGCTCCATGAAGAAGGAAATTTCTCGAGCAGGACATTCGCCTGAAGAATCTCGCACATCTTCATACCCTCGGTCAGAATGTTTGCAACCAGATTCTCGTACTCGTGGACCTGGTCCATCACTAGTTTGTCATCCACCATTTGGAACTGCAACCACTTACCGACCACGTACTTCTTTCTGCCTGCATCATCGCCGCCATATTTGGACTCCAGAGTGTCCCAGATTACCTTAGATCACTTGTGAACCACGAACAAGTCGAACAACTAGTCATTCATGTGATTGAGAAGATGATTGTGAACTGTCTTGTTGTCTTTCTCAAATTTTTCTGGATCAATGTCAACATCGCCCTTTGATTTTTTAGGAACTGTTTGAACCTCCTTAGACGTTTCCAGATCAGTGGCAGGTGCTGCTTTCGATTTCTCCACATAATCGGTGGTGAGAATGTAGTCGACCTCCAGTTGTGTTCGAAGAAAATGAGCATTTTTCTAGACCAACTACAATAGTTAGAACCATCCAGAGGTTCTAGCTTGGACAGATCTGGAAGCACCTTCCCAGATTTAATGGACATCTTAAATTGCTTTCAAATTGTAGGAAGGAAATAAGAAACAATTGTTGTGTCATGAATGAAATCACTGCCTTGAGCGGCACGACCACGGTGCTAAATCGTTTACGCCGGTTGCTCCCCAAGGTTAACACAACACCCTCCTCATTCGTGCACTCGAGAGAGAAGGATTGGAATCAAGGAAAACGTAGGAAGATCGAATGGAAAACAATGATCTTCCACTATGCTCAGATGTTACTTTTATAAGGAAGGCCCAACAGCTTTCCCACAAAGGGTGTGCCATGTGTCACTGTAGGAGCAGTGCAAGCAATCGCGCAAACGGACTGGACTCGGTCTCGATTAATATCACAATGACACGTGGGCGATGAATAATATAATGACACGTGGGCGGGAATAAAAATAAATAAAAATACTTTGGCCCAAAAAATAAAACTTGTCTCTTTATTACGGGCGAGCGCAGTTACCCAAACTCGCCCGTTCGACCGACGACGGTGGCACGCGCGTATGGTACGAAGCCTTGGTTCCACCCTTAACCACATTTACAAGAGCAAGGAAGAGTGATTGTATAAAAACACTCTTCCCAACTCAAAATTTATCCATGTGGAACAAAGGACTTCAAGCATTACTTCTAAAGGCCAAAATCAAGTCATTCCCAACATGTTCTATGAGATTTGAGAGTGTGCTTGGGTGTGTTTATTGGATTTGGAGTGAGTTTAGACAAGTTATATGTTTTAGGTTCAACATAGACATTTTCTAAGTTGATTTGAGAGTCAAAATGGCACTTAAGGACTTTTAGCCCCCTTAAGTAGCTTTAAGCTACTTTTATTATGCAAGTAGGACCGGTGGTTATGTGATTTAGGTTCAATTTAGGCATTAGTATTATGTTGTGCTTAATAAAGTTTGTTTACTGATAACTTTGTCTTCGAAGTAGTTATTACATAGTTACAACGAAACCAATTTAGTTTCTCAGACAGTTTTCTATAAATACACTGTAATTATTGTAACTGGAATAGAGAACCAAAAACCAGAAAGAGAGGTAGAGACAGAGTGAGATTTCATTCTTGAGTGCTGTGTAAAATTCTCCAAGATTTTCCCTCTAGTAAAGTTGCTCCTTACAATGGATGTAGGTCACATTGGTTGAACCACTTAAACTTTGTGTTCTTTCTACTTTACCTTCTTCTACCTTAATTCTTCATATGGAAATATGCTATCATTGTTTTTCTCTGTGTGTTTGTTTTCTTTCTTTGATTGATACCTTAAACTCCGATTCTTTCTGTTGCGTGTGTGGGTAAAGGTTGCTTCTTGTTTAGCAACGTGTCTAAAACCATAACAGTCTTTTGATAATTAACTCTAGGAAAACAAGATAATTAAAAATCAAAAAATCGAATACAAAATCAAAGGAAGCATTAGCAAAACAACTTTGAATAAAACAAACCTAACACTTCTTTTCTAGTGGAGTATTGTGCTATTAGCTTTTTTTTTTTTTTTTTTTTTTTTTTTTTTTTGACAATGAGTGTTGTGCCATTAGCTTGATCTCACATGCCATATTTCATAATCCAATAATCGAATAACACCTCTCTAGCATCGTAAAAAGATATATAAAATAGGTTGTAGAGTTGAAGACTATCTTTCAACTCATCATATGAGGTGAAACTTTAAAGTTAGAACTCATCTAGATCTTTACCAAAAATTATATTTACATGTGTGCATTTGTCTTCTTTCTTTTGATTTTTTCTGAACTCGGGTTTCTCTTGTTCTTTTCCCTAAAATCTAGCTCATGATTAAATGAAATTATGCAGAAAAAAATGATAGGGAGGAGATGACACGTGATAAAGCAGAGCTTGAACCAAATGAGTTTGCTGCAAAAATGCATAATCAACAACAACCACATCAAAAGGTAGGGTGAGGTGACAACTCTTTTCCTGTATTTATTGAAGGGTATATAATTTCACTATGAATAGTATGCTCGGAAACTAAGGATTCGTTTGAAATACAGTTTAATTTAAATGTTTTTCAAGAACGCATTTTTAAAAAAAACATTTTGTATAAAAATTGTTTAGAATTTAAACACTCAAATGTTTGGTTGCATTTCTTCATAGGTGTTTTTATACACAAATTATTGTATACTAAATACTCTTTTTAAAAAAGTTGGTTTCAAGTGTTTCTCTCAAAATGGTTTATTTATCCATCTCATTTTCTAATAAGTCATTTTTAGTGGTTGTCAAACACTAAATTTTTTTTTAAAATAATTTCTTTTCAAAATTAAGCACTTGAAAAGTTAAACCAAACACACCCTAAATTTACTTTTCATACAGCAATCGGAGATGTTGAAACACATGTGCAAGCTACACTCAAACAATCATGTATAAAGTTTACCTGATAACCTGATATATGGGTGATTGTAGTATTGTTTGAATTTCGAATCACAAATAATGGATCATAAAAATTGAAACTCTAAAAGTGACTATATTAGAAAATCTTGTTTACTATTTATACAATGTCTAAATCTAAACATCTTGATATTTAGTTACAATAGTTTCATGGAGCAATTGCAAGGCTAGCAAATTTGTTTTTGATAATTGCAAGCGTGTCATTCATTTTTTAGGATTGCAATTATGGTAAAAAAAAAAAAAAAAAAATCAGTCCAGCCCAAAACGCAAATAGAAAAAGTCGAAAATAGCCTTTCTTTTCGTGTGTTTTACTATTATGAAGTATATCAGTAGTATATCAGATATACTATTGATATACTACTAATATACCTAAAATGAAATATATCAGATATACTATTGATATACCTAAAATGAAATATATCAAATATACAGTTGATATACTAGTGATATACCTAAAATCAAATATATTTGATATATACTGTTATACTTTGGTATATCAGTGAAATGATATTCTTAATATGAAATATATCAACCGTACATCATTATTTTGTATTCTGTATATCATATATACCTAAAATGAAGTATATCACTGATATACTACTAATATACTTTAATATGGTACATCACTAGAATAATATTTTTAATATGAACTATATCAACAGTATATCAGTACTCCATATTTAATATAAAAAAAATATACTTAAAATGAAGTATATCACTAATATACTACTGGAATAATATTTCTAATATGAAGTACATAAAAAATATACCAGTACTTCATATTCCAATGTAATAAACCCACCTAAAATAAAATATATCATAAATATATACTACTAACATATTATATTTAGGTACATAAGTGAAATGATATTTCTAATATAAAGTATATCAACAATATATCGGTACTTCAAATTTGGTATATCAGTTAACTGATATACTTTATATTTCGCATATCAGTAAATATAATGTATATCAGATATACTAATGATATACTAGTTGATACACACCAACAAAGGTAAAACTGAAATAATAAAAAAAAAAAACGAAATTTAGACTTTAAGTTTTTTACTATATTTGCAAATCTCAAAAACCAATACTAAATTTGCAAATATCTTAATATTTTTTTGCTACCCATTGCAATTTCCCTAGTTTCATTCTATAATTACAAAATAGGTTGTAACTAGACACTAATCTCAATATTTTTTTTTTGTGTAATTATAGAATGGTATTATTGTAATTGAATTTTTTTATAAATTTACTTAGTAATTTATTCCAAAGAATCAACCGGTAAAATTGTTAGGCTCAAAATTAACTAAAATAAAATAAGTAAAATCAAAATACTCAACCAAAACTATAGAGTTTTTTTTTTTTTTTTTTTTATAAAGACCAAAATTATAGAGTTAAGTTAAGTTTCAAAATACATAATTAAAATGTGCTCAAAAAGAAAATTCATAATTTAAAACTAAAGGAAAAAAATTATGACTACAACTTATAAAATTATATAATTTTTAAACAATAAAATTTTAGGTAGATCAATTTTTTAGACGAAAAAAAACACTTAATACCTTAAAAAAAAAAGGTTTTTCTTTTCTGAAATGTTAATGTATTTATCATTTTTTAAAGCAAAATCATAAATTAAGAAAACGGAAATTAAAAATAAAAAAATAAAAAAAGAATATGAAATTGAAAAAGTAAAAAATAAAATAAACTAAAGAATAAATCTGTGAAGAGAAATTAAAAATTAAAGAAGAAAAAGGAAAAGAAAAAAAACATAACTTCGCCTTGAGTAGATTGACATTAAAAATAATATCGAGATGAATCCTTATTTAGAAATATAATAACGATCTAATTGACCCTTTCAAAGTTTATGAGTATAATTGAAACTAATTCCATAGTTTGAATATTTTTAACAATTTAGCCTACAATCATATGACTTAGAATATGAACATTATATGCAACTTGACAACTCAGGATTTAAAATAAAGAATAATTTCCTCTTTTTTTTTTTTAAACCAATAATTTCCTTACTAAAACCTAAATAAATAAATAAAGATTTCATTTATTCAAGAATTTTTAGAACTTAAAAAAAAAAAAAAAAAATGACAACTTTTAAAACACTTTTTGGTTTCTGTATGTATATTGAAATAATGTCTAATCTTAGATAGTATTTTAGTCTATCTACGTTCAAAATGGTAACAATTTTAGTAAAAAAAATCTGGTCTAAATAGTTTAACACTTGTAATATTTTTAATTAAGAAAAAAAAACACTTGTAATATTTTAATTCCTAATATGAAAAATATTATTAATATCTTTTTTTTTTTTATTTTGAAGAAAAAGTATTATTAATATCTAAGGAAATTGTTTTATACGTGTTAATTGAAAAATAAGTAATGGAGGAGTTTGGTTGAATCCACTTCTGGTGGTAGAATTTGACTCCTCATAAATCATCAAAATCCTTAACAATGAGATATTGAGGATCTTATGGAAGTGGCTTGGCTAATCGACGAGATCAGGGAGTTGGCGCAGCCTGCAAACGTCGTCTCCTTCGTGAAGTGTAGTCGATTGATTAATGGTTTGGCTCACAAGTTAGCACGTGCGGCTGCGTTTTTTGGGGAGTTTGTATTTTTTGTGAATCTTCCTCTATTGAGAGAAGGAGAGATTCAAGGGATTAAGGACGAAATTATCCCGTGTTGGTTTTCCTTGATTTTGGAGGAAGTTGGTGTACCTATTTATTTCCTTTAGTTAATGCAATTTTTGTGCAATTAACAAAAAGAAAGAATTTGGAATTTGTTCAGCCTGAAGCATCTAAGCACTGTAGCTGGAATAAATAACCAAATAACAAGCCATGTGTAGCGATATAATAGGAAAAGGGTAAAACAACCAAGAACCTATTACACGAAAGAGGAAATAACAGAAAATAACAAAGAGGGTAAAAAGCAAGAATCACAGTAAAAAGACTAATACAGAATACTGAGCTAATATCCCCCTTCAAGCTAACACGGTTTGGAAACCACTGTAAGCTTGGTGCGAAGACTGATAAATCTTGGAGAAGGAAGCCCCTTTGTCATTATGTCTGCCAACTGATCTTCAGAGGGAACATGACGAACAATCAGCTGATTCCTTACAACTTTTTCTCTGATAAAATGGTGGTCCACTTCTATGTGCTTTGTCCTTTGATGCAAAACAGGATTTGCAGGAATGTATGTTGGACTAAGATTGTCACAAAGAAGCAAGGGAGTGGAAGGTATTACACCAAGTTCCTGAAGAACCGATTTGTAATGTAACACGTGTTTGCTCGCAGGTCTTGCGCGTGGATCACACTACAAACTCAGCATGCAAATCCCATTTCTCTCAGAACCATTCGAAGACAAAAAACTGAAAGAACACTCAAGCTCTTTCCCTCCCTCTCTCTCGGAAGAACATGGAACTGAAGCCACAAGCTCTGTGATTGAGCAGGTTAGCACACACAAGGGAAAGAAGAAACGAAGAACAAGGATTTACGTGGTTCGGCAACAGAGGCCTACGTCCACGGCAGGAAGGGAAGTCAATTTTATTCACTGGATCAGAATTACAGAGACAAAGGTACAAGCTCTCACTGATTTCTAAACTTCACTCTTAAATTTCTCAAACCTCAATTCATCTATTTATATTCTGAGGTTGGTTATTCTGTTATGACAGATATTAGAGAGAAGTTTGTTGATTGCAATAATTAAAACAGGTAATGACTGTTTCAATCTCCACCTTTGCAATTAACAATCGAACATGTAGCTTCCTTCCTTGCTTATGACTTTGTTCATCCTTTTTCTGGTAGGAAAAACCCTACCAATTTGAGGCAGTAATTGAACTTGGCTTGAGGTAGCGGCTTCGTCAAGACATCAGCCGCATTTTCTGAGGTATGTATTTTTAATACCTCTATGTTCCCTTTTTCAATCTCTTCTCGGATAAAGTGATACTTTATATCTATATGCTTGGTTCTGTTGTTGAATTGTGGATTCTTTGTTAGAAAGATGGCACTCTGATTATCACAGAAGATTTTAATACTCGTCTGATGTAGCCCGAAGTCTTGCAATAATCCTTTTAACCACATTCCTTCTTTAATAGCCTCTGATATGGCTATAAATTCTGCTTCAGTTGTTGAAAGAGCTACTACAGTTTGTAGAGAAGCTTTCCAACTAAGCAGATTTTGTCCAAGCAAAAAGAAATAACCTGTCAAGGACCTCCTTTTGTCGAGGTCTCCAGCAAAGTCTGAATCGACAAACCCATACACTTCATTTGTAGCTGGGTCATTTCTTTTATATTGTAGTGTAGCTTCCTTAGTACCCTTGAGATACCTTAGTATCCACTTAACTGCTTCCCAGTGCCTTTTACCTGGTTTAGCCATATATCTGCTAACAAGACTTGTAGAGTAGGATAGATCAGGTCTTGTTGATATCATAAGGTACATTAGGCTTCCTACTGATTGAGAATAGGGAACTTTACTCATGTATGCTAGATGTTCAGGTTCATCTTCCTTGGGTGAGTTCTGTGCTGATAATTTAAAATGATGAGCCAAGGGAGTTGTGACTGGTTTTACCTCATCACTTTTAAATTTCTTAAGCACCTTTTTACAATAGCTTGTTTGACTTATAAGGAGTGTAGAGTCCTCCCTTCTGCGATTGATTTCAACACCCAGAATTCTTTTAGTTTGGCCTAAGTCCTTCATTTCGAACTCCCTTTTTAACAGTGTCTTTACTCTGTTTAGATCTTCTTGAGTCTTACCTGCTAATAGCATATCATCAACGTATAGCAGTAGGTACACACTGTGTTTGAAGGACTTAGTATTGGTGTACACGCAGCTGTCAAATGAGCTTTTCTTGAAGCCAATTTTTGATATGTACTCATCAAACCTCTGATACCAACACCTGGGAGACTGTTTCAAGCCGTAAATGGACTTGTTTAAATGACAGTAGAGGTCTTTACCTTTCTCATATCCTCTAGGCTGTCTCATATAAATCGTTTCCGTCAAGAAACCATGGAGGAAGGCAGTTTTCACGTCTAATTGATCTAACTCCAAGTCATTTTGCACCACAAAGGACAATAACATTCTAATAGAAGTTAGTTTAACAACTGGGGAAAAGATATCAGTGTAATCGATACCTTCTTTTTGAGTAAACCCCTTTGCTACTAGACGTGCCTTGAATCTGGGTTGGAGCACTCCTTCAATGCCTTCCTTGAGTTTGTATATCCATTTAGATGCTATTGGCTTATACCCTTTTGGCAGGGGCTTTAAGGACCAAGTTTCATTTTCCTCTAAGGACCTTATTTCCTCGTTCATGGCCTGTATCCATTCCCTTGCATTAGGACTGTTTACAGCTTCTTCAAAGTTGCTTGGTTCTTCAAGGTTTGGAGAATCAGCCACATTAAGGGCCAATGAGATACAATCGGCCTCATTAAACCTTGCAGGGGGTACAATCGTTCTTCTTTGTCTGTCTCTAGCCAATGAGTAATTTTGTAGGTCTTCGGTTTGATGTGATGTTTCTGTGGCTTCTTCCTCATCATGAGAATCATCTTCTTCTTGTACTTCTTCAATCTCTTCTCTAGAGGTTGAAGGTAAGGTGGTATGCTCCACCTCAATTTCTGTTTCTACTGTCTTGTATTTCTCTTCTACTTGGTTATCTTTAAGCATGAACATCTCTTGTTCTCGGAAGATCACATCCCTACTGTTTATACATTTCCTTTCAATGGAATGCCACAATCTGAACCCTTTGACTCCTTCAGTGAACCCAAGGAACATACATTTTACCGCTCTAGGCTTCAATTTACCAATGCTTTGATGAACATACCCCACACACCCAAATACCTTCAGATGCTCTAGCTTAGGTGGCTTGCTGGTTCATTTTTCTTCTGGAGTTGTGAGATTTAATGATGTATGTGGGCATCTGTTCAAGGTGTATACTGTATAAGAGGCTGCCTCAGCCCAATATTTCTCTTGGAGCATTGCATCTGCTAGCTGGCACCTTACTCTTTCCATGATAGTCCGGTTAAGTCTCTCTGCTACTCCATTCTGTTGTGGAGTATATCTTACTGTTCTGTGCCTCACTATGCCGTTAGATTTACAAAAAACATCAAATGATTCATTACAAAATTCCAACCCATTATCGGTTCTAAGACATTTAAGAGACTTACCCGTTTGCTTTTCTACCATGGCCTTCCATTCCTTAAACTTTTCAAATGTTTGATCTTTAGTTTTAAGGAAAAATATCCAACTCTTCCTAGAGTAATCATCAATGAAGGTTAGAAAGTACCTTGAGTTGCTTAGCGAATTTGTGGAGGATGGTCCCCATAGGTCCGAGTGCACATAATCTAGGATTCCCTTAGTTGTGTGTTGGGATTTGGTGAAACTTTGTCTTTTAGACTTCCCAACAATGCAGTGCTCACAAAAATTCAGATTATTTCCTGTGCCTTGAGGTAAAATTCCCTGTTTTGATAGGACTTGAAGTCCCTTAGCACTAATATGTGACAATCTTTTGTGCCACATGTCACATTCAGTGAGGGTGCTTTCAGTAATCAACAGGGTTGACTGTATCATTTGTACATCTCTCACCACATACAGTCCATTAATTTTTTTCCCCAATAAGCACTGTCTTGGAATCCTTTTTTATTTCTATTGTGCCACCACTTCCTCCGTAAGTGCAGCTTATGGAATCAAGCATGCCCAGCGATATCAGGTTCCTCTTCAAATTAGGAACATGCCTCACATTCCTAAGCAACTTGACAGATCCGTCATTTAACTTTAATGAGACTGAGCCAATACCGATTACCCTGCAGGTATGATTGTTGCCCATGTATACAATGCCCCCATCCCACTCTCTGTAGGTAGTAAACCATTCTTTTGTGGGTGTCATGTGGAATGAGCAACCGGAGTCAATCACCCAGTCGTGTCTCTCAAAGGTTTCTGTTTGAATACCTTTTTGATCTGTCGTGGCCAAAGCATCTGAGAAAGTTACTGAATTTTCTCCAACAGCTGCTTCGGGTTGCTTATTCTTCTTAAAACGCTGGTTTTGATTTCTTCTTTTTAAAGAATAGCAATCCTTTTTAATGTGGCCTTCTTTATGGCAATAGTTGCATTTCACCTTAGTTTTTCCTTTGTCTTCAGCCGGAGTCTTTGAATCTTTGTTTCTGTTTTTTCCTTTCACAAACAAACCTTCATTGATTTCTTTCTTCACTGATAGAAGTTCAAGTTCCTTGGTTTTTATGGCTGAGATAATGGCATCTGTAGTAATTGTCTCTCTTCCATATTTAAGGGCTGTCTTCACATCTTTATATGCTTCTGGCAGCGAGTTCAAGAGAACAAATGCCTCATTCTCTTCACCAATCTTCTCATTTTGATTCTTGAACTCAGATGTCATTTTTTTAAACTCATCTAAGTTCTCTGAAAGAGTCTTTGCAGCGTCCATCTTGAAGGTGAAGAATCTTTCCCTCAAGTACATCTTATTATGAACGCCCTTTGTTTCATAAAGACTGTTCAGTTTGGTCCAGATTTTGAAGGGTGTGTCTTCCTCGATTACTTGTCTCAACACATTGTTGCTGAGGTTTAATATGATGGTTCCATAAGCAACTGTATTGAAACTTTCTTTATCTTCCTCTGTGACTGAATCTGGCAGCTTCGATGGGTCTGTCAAGGCTTTCAAAGCCTTCTGTTGGCCTAAAATAGCTCTGATTTTTGCCTTCCATAGATCAAAGTCTACCTTCCCATCGAATTTCTCTATGTCAAACCTTGCGAGCGCCATTCTTGATTGCAAGAATCTGGTTCTTGATTGGTCTGTTAAGGCTCTGATACCACTGTAATGTAACACGTGTTTGCTCGCAGGTCTTGCGCGTGGATCACACTACAAACTCAGCATGCAAATCCCATTTCTCTCATAACCATTCGAAGACAAAAAACTGAAAGAACACTCAAGCTCTTTCCCTCACTCTCTCTCGGAAGAACATGGAACTGAAGCCACAAGCTCTGTGATTGAGCAGGTTAGCACACACAAGGGAAAGAAGAAACGAAGAACAAGGATTTACGTGGTTCGGCAACAGAGGCCTACGTCCACGGCAGGAAGGGAAGTCAATTTTATTCACTAGATCAGAATTACAGAGACAAAGGTACAAGCTCTCACTGATTTCTAAACTTCACTCTTAAATTTCTCAAACCTCAATTCATCTATTTATATTCTGAGGTTGGTTATTCTGTTATGACAGATATTAGAGAGAAGTTTGTTGATTGCAATAATTAAAACAAGTAATGACTGTTTCACGATTGAACCCACGAAATCTCAGCAGCCGCATTAGACATCCCTCGATACTCAGATTCTGCACTTGATCGGGAAACAACCTTTTGTTTGGAAGAGTTCCATGACACAAGGTTATTTCCAAAGAATGTGCAGTACACGCTAGTGCTCCGTCGATCATCCGGGCAGCTTGCCCAATCAGCGTCAGTATAACAAGTAATGGAAGGAGCTGCCGAAGGAGAAATAATGAGACCACGTTGAGAAGTACCTTTGAGATATCTAATTAAGCGTTTGACAGCTTGCATATGGGAGGAAGTAGGTGCATGGAGGAATTGACAAAGCTTATTCACGACATAACTGATGTCCGGACGAGTCAAGGTACAGTATTGAAGGGCTCCTACCAAGCTTCTGTAATCAGAAGGTGAATCCAACAAGGTGCCACCAGTCATCGATAGTGGAGGACCTACGGCCATGGGAGATGAGCAGGGCTTGCAATTCACAAGTTGTGCTCTAGAAACAAGATTTGAAATGTAACGCTGTTGAGAAAGATGTAACCCACAACCAGATCGCACAACTTGAATGCCCAGAAAAAAAGACAGATCTCCCATATATCCTTAAGTGAAAACTTAGCATTTAAATAAAAAACAAAGTTCTAAAGCAGAGAAACACTATTACCGGTTACTAAGATATCATCAACATAGACAAGAAAAATAATAATATTTGAACCATTTATGTAGATAACACATGGAAGAGTCGCCCCTGGACGCTGAGGAAATGGGCTACGTATTGATCAGAGAGGAGGTTGATTGGAACACCACCGGCAGTAATGCAGTGCTATCGACTGAGGATGAGCTTGAAGATGACGCCATAAAAAAAAATTTAGAAAGAGCACCTTACAACTCTGATACCATGTGCAATTAACAGAAAGAAAGAATTTGGAATTTGCTCGGCTTGAAGCATCTAAGCACTGTAGTTGGAATAAATAACCAAATAACAGGCCACGTGTAGCGATACAATAGGAAAAGGGTAAAACAACCAAGAACTTATTACACGAAAGAGGAAATAACAAAAAATAACAGAGAAGGTAAAAAGGAAGAATCAAGGTAAAAAGACTAATACAGAATATTGAGCTAATAATTTTTCAGAAAAAAAAAAAACTCAATGATTAAATGTGTATATAATCTGTAAAGATTAAATTGTTAAATACTAAAATTAAAGACAAAATTTTGTAAGTTTAAAAGCATAAAGGCAAAATAAATCCATACTAAAATTTAGAGAATAAACTTTTTTAGTACAAATCCAGAGACTAATTGAAAATATATGGACAGAGATGTTTCATTTTTTTATAAAATGATTATCAAAATATAAATTCACGATTTTTTATTTTTTTTTTTGCAAAAAAAGATTTTTTAAATTTAATCACGTCAGACGGCGACAGCTATAGAATTCCCCTTTAGTTCGAAAAGTTCAATCCTTGCCGTTCTCAACGGCTAGTTATTTGGACCACGTAAAATGCCTACCTTGTCCTTATCTTTGATCTTTGAGGCTCCAGGAGGAGCGGCTCCCAAAATGCCTTTTATTTATTAAAAATTAAATACAAAAACCAAATGGGTTTAATTGTTTAAAAGGTTTTAATATTCTTTTTATTTTATATTAAATATTTTATTATTTTTTTCTTACAAATATTTATTAATTTTAACATTTCTAATCATTGGTTTTTTTTGTTTTATTTCTTCTCTTTTGATGATAGATTTATTTTGATATATTTTATTTAGAATTAAAATAGACACAATCAATCGACATTAAAACTTTGGATTTTTCTAAAATAAATTTTCGTGATTCTTATATTTGAAGAAAAATTTCTAATATTTATTTTTCTAAAAAAGTTGAAAGTTGAAATCTAAAATTTTAGTTTTAATGTTTAAAATTTATGTGTTTTATTTTTTTTTTTTTTTTATTTTATTAAATATTGATTTTATTATTATTATATTCTTGTTGAGCTCAATAATATGTTTAAGTGGAGATTTGAATCTCTAATTTCTTGATCAACAATATCATATCCTAAGTAATTGTGCTATGTTCAAATAGATGATTCTAGTATTTTAATTCAATGAAAATTTATAAATAATTTATAGGGTCAGACATTTAAGTTTAAAAACATTATGAAGTTGATATAAAAAAAATTATGCAAGTAAAAATCAAATATTATATTTAGATAATTGATTTATAATAAGGATTAAGTGTTGGAGAATGTCTTTTGGAAACAAAATGTTTGTGAATGAAACATTTATTATATAAATATTTTGGAAAAAAATGGATTAAATGCTTTTTGATGCTTTCTCTATTTATTATTTTTTTATTATTATTATTTAAAATTTTAAAAAAGCCCTTTTAATTTATCAAAAAAATTACTAGTTTTTTTTTTTTTTTTTTTTTTGCCAAAGCGAGCTTAGCGCGGTAATTGGCATGTACCCTTAACCAAAAGGTCAGAGGTTCGAATCCCCAACCCCAAATGTTGATGTACTAAAAAAATACCAATTTTTTGAATTTTTACCAAACACTCTCACAAAAGAGGGGAAGAAAACACAAACGATTCATTTCTTTTTTTATTATTATTATTTTTAGGATGAAAATGATCACTTTTACTTATCTAAAAATTAAAATGCTAACCACTTTTTCAGAAGCCAACAAGAGCTTAGCTAACTGACATAAAGTCGTACTGATAACCACAAGATCTGTGGTTCGAATCTCCCTCTCCACATATTGTCAAAAAAAAATCCCTCACCCCATGTAAAAAAACATATACTATCGGAATTAAATTATAGAATTATTTTACAGTAAAACTTATTAATCCTTAGCAAAAGAAATAATATATAGAGGGGGTGCATGGGCATTTTAGTCATTTTGATTCAGCAATTCAAAATTTAATTTCGTTTACAATATTGTTTTCAATTCCTAACGGTCAGTTCGGCATCATTTGCTTTCTTCTTCATCAAAACCCTCTGCTTCGCTTTCGAAATTTGAACTCTCTCTCTCTCTCTCTCTCTCTCTCTCTCTCTCTCTCTATTCGATCACTCATCACTCTCTCTTGAAGCTTCAATTTGTTTCACAATCAGAAACAATGAAGTCGAATACAGGAGAATCAATGGAGACTGGTTTCTTGGGAAGCATTTCCGCCTCTTCCTTCCGAAACCTCCTTCCTCGATCCATCTCTTCTAAGAAAAAACTCAATTCCTCCATTGCTAAGAAAACTTCCAATTCAAACTCTGAAAATACGCCTCCTACTCACCCTAACATTCTGGTCAAGGACGTCGAAATTTCCACCACCATTTCCAAGTCCCCTATCCGGGATTCTGACCACGATGCCTTCGCTACAGACGCCCATCTCGATCTATCTGCATCTCAGCCTCTTAATTTGAAGGTATGCCTAGTTTTTCTTCGGTGAATTTCACTTCAATTGAAAGAGCTCTACTGATTTTTTTTTTTCTTTTTCTTTTTTTATGACGAACTCTTAGGATGAAGTTGTCCAATCAGACAGCCAGTATGAAGTTCCTACCCCTCCTGATCCGCCGATTAAGGTCTGATGAAGTTTACGTTAAGTTCGCTCCTAGATCTATGATTTATTCTTGGTTTTAATTACGTGGTGAATTTCTTGTTCTTCTTCTTTGGTGGCGGCGGTGGATTTTGAAATAGGTTGTAGTGAGAATTAGACCTAATGATAGAGAAAAGGAAGTGGAAAAGACGGTGAAGAGGATTTCTTCAGATGAATTGACATTTGGGGACCGTAAATTTTCTTTTGATTCGGTTTTTGATTCAGATTCGAAACAGGTACGGCACTTGAGCCTTTCTCTTTATGAAGAAACCCTACGGTTTCTCTTTCTTAGTTATAATCCGAAAAACGTTAGTTTGCTATCTCAGAAATTATTAATTTTTAGGATTGAAGGCATTTAAAAAGTTTGTTTGAAGAATGAATTAAATTAGCTCCTTCTTCTACTTGAAGTAACAACATTAAGATGTTGAAGCAGTTTGATCCTCATGGCATTCTTTGGTTAAGTTTAGGAAGATATCTTTTCGAAGATTGGAATTCCGCTAGTCAAAGATGCGTTAGCTGGTTATAACACTTCCATCATGTCATATGGTCAGGTAATAGTTGGCTCTATGTTTTACACAAAGTCTTTCATATCCACTATGTCACAAGGTGGAAAATTGACTAGCTCTTATTTTGAATTTTGGATTACTTCAACTGAATCTTAATAGACGGGAAGTGGTAAGACATTCACAATGTGGGGTCCTCCAAGTGCTATGGTTGAGGATCCTTCACCCGTCAGTAACCAAGGCCTTGCTCCGCGCATCTTCCAAATGCTGTTTTCCGAGATTCAGAAAGTAAGTGTCCATTTCCTTCTTATCAATTCAATTAGAATCCATAGCTCTGTTTTTGTTGTGTATGACTGTATGGTTGTCTAATATTCTGGCTATCCAACTCAGGAACAAGATAACTCTGAAGGGAAACTGATAAATTATCAGTGTCGTTGTTCTTTTGTAGAGGTATTGGTTTTTTCTTTTTTCTTTTTCTTTTTTGCAACTTTTTACGTTATTTTTTATTTTAAAAAAAAAATCTGATATGTATCTATCTAACTATAACCTCTAACATCTCACAACTTTCTTTTGCATTGATTCCCATTCCAGATATTTAATGAAAAAATTGGGGATTTGCTTGATCCTACCCAGAGGAACCTTAAGGTTAGGTTAGGTGGCGGCAGCCCACCATTATTAATGTGTGGCTGGTTTTCTTCAACATTCTTTTGTCATTGGTTTTTATGCATCTTCTGAGCATTTATAAACTTTTTGCAATATTTCATCAGATAAAGGATGATGTGAAGAATGGACTATATGTGGAGAATGTCACAGAGGAATACGTGACAAGCTATGATGATGTGACTCAGATTCTCATCAAGGTTGGGAATGAAAACAACGTTATTGTTTTATGTGTTTTTCTTTAGTTTCTATGATCTTTCCTTTGTTATTGATCATGGGATTCAGGCTTCATTAGCTTACCTTTCTTTATGTACAACGCAGGGCCTTTCGAGTAGAAAAGTCGGAGCAACCACCATAAATTCTAAAAGCTCTAGGTCTCATATTGTGTTCACTTTCATCATCGAGTCATGGTGCAAGGTACCTTGATTCTAGAGTTCGATTACTTGTTTATTATAGAGAAAACATGTTTTTTTTTTTTGTTGTTTTCTGTTTCGCTAGTTATCGTGATCATGTGATTTAGTTGGTTGAGATATTTGAATTTGCAACAGCAATATATAAAATAATATCCTTTGATGCAGGAAACTTCATCCAAGTGTTTTGGTAGTTCAAAGACAAGCAGAATCAGCCTTGTTGATCTTGCTGGATTGGATAGAAACATAAATGATGCAATGGGTAGACAATCCACAAGAGAAGGCAAGAATTTGAAGAAGTCTATGTCACGGCTCGGGTATGAGAAATAATGATTGATGGAGTTTCTGGAATATTAGCGTTCATGTTGTGCTAATGATATGTTTGGTTTCAATTAAGATATCTGATAATGGCAACGGGCAATTTGACTGATAATGCAGTTTGTCCTTTATCTTACAAGTGAGGTAACTGTTGCTCATAATGTTGGTGCAGGCACTTGATCGATACACTAACTAAAGAAACTGAATTAAAAACATCTGAAGATCGTTTGTACAGAGGTTCCTGCTTGACCCATTTATTAAGAGAGTCATTGGGAGGCAATGCCAAGCTCACAGTTATTTGTGCCATCTCTCCTGATAACAAGTACATATCATCTATTAGTTTTCTCTTCTTCGAAGCATCATAAACTTTAATACAATACCGATATTTTCCATATTTCTATGTTTTCACCTAGATCTATCACCAGTAATTCAAGTATACTCTTCTCAATTAAAGGACTGGCCTTGTCTGGATGGGTACTGATTACCTGGATGGATACATGATCAGTTTTTGCTTTGACTCATTTAGATAGTTTTTGTTATTGTAATAGCTTACATAGAAAATACTATTATCACCTTGAAACATGCCCTCAATATTAAAGTATCTTTGCTTGTTTAAATGCAGCTATTCAGGTGAAACATTAAGGACGTTAAGATTTGGACAACGATTGAAATCCATTAAGAATCAACCAGTCATAAATGAAATAAAGGAAGATGACGTAAATGATCTGAGTGATCAAATTCGTCAACTAAAGGTATGTTCATTCATTCTTGGAAAATGACTGGTAAGTTTGAAATAGTTTGCTGATTCAAACCAAACTTTAACTTTATGTTTTGTCTGATTGCAGGAAGAACTTATAAGAGCAAATGCCAACTCAGGCAAATCAGTTCAGAAGACTGGGTACTTTCAAGGGCCTAATGTACGAGACAGCCTGAATCATTTAAGAGTTAGTATCAATCGCTCTCTTATTTTGCCATGCATTGATAATGACTCAGACGAAGAGGTTAATTGTAATGAGGAAGATGTGAGGGAATTGCATCAGCAACTGGATAAGTTCCATAGCTTTTCTGAAGAGAACTCAGATAAAAGAGATTCACTTCAGTTTTCCTCTGTAGGAGAAAGTTTTGCTTCATATTCATTGAGTGACGATGAAGTAAGTTATCCCCAAACAATTGAAGAAATAAACCCAGAAGAACATCAGGATGAAGATTTTCATGAGGACAATATTACTCTAACAGATAATCTTAGTAGCCACGATTCCAAGGTTCCTGATCCTGTAAATCGAAGGAGTATTTCTGTCAGCTCATTCTGTCACTTCCCTAATATTGAAGATCCACCATTGTCTGAGTCTCCAAAAATTGGTAATTCTCAAAGGAAAAGTTTGCCTGTTGCACCGAGTTTTGCAGAACACCATGAAAATAAGATGTCAGACAGCTTTAAATTTAATAAAGATGTACTGAGGCAGTCACTGAGTCAGAGTAAGAACTTCAGATCCTCACTACGATCGAGCAATAAATTTGAGGATCCCACTGAGTCCTTGGCAGCTAGTCTTCAAAGAGGTCTGAAGATAATTGATTATCACCAGCAAAGCTCAGCAATAAACAAATCTTCAGTATCCTTCTCCTTTGAACATCTGGCACGAAAATCGTGTCCAGAAGTCGACAAACCTATATCATCTCTTCAAACACTGGAAGAAGATAAAGCAATCGCCATATCTTCTCCCCATCAGCTTTGTGCATCTTGCCAAAGAAGAATTACAAAGAATGACACCAATGAAGTCCCGAGTAGCTCGAACGAACTCAACCAATCCAGGCATCTCAATAAGGGAGGGGATCTCGAAAAGGTATACACATCATTAAGCAGATACATATACTCATTTTTACCCCCTTAAATTTTTCTCCAACTATTAAGATACTTTACAGTTTTCATAATATAATACATCAGGTTGCAATCTGAATATGGTACAGTAGTTTAGAAGGAAAAAATATACACAAACTTATGGTAGTTTATTGTTGGAGGTGCAGCATGATACATTTACTTAGATATGCAGGTGTAGATTTAGCTATATCAGATATCTGAAATGTTCGTGCATATTGAATATATGGTTTATAGCAGCTTCTGACATTCAATATGTGTGGAATACTCAGCAGGAGAATGGACAAGAGAAATGTGAAATAAAGGAAGTGCAGGAAGTTCAGGACAATGAAAATGGTTTCACTGATGTGTCTGAGAAAGAAGAACTTCTTAAAGAAATCCAAAGTTTAAGGAGTAAGCTGCAGACATTTGCTGATGTTTCTGCTAACAAGTCAACTGACAAGCTGAGGTCCTCGCAATTGTTGTCACGCTCGATCCAACTGAGAAAAAGTGGTCTAGGAGGAGGCTGTCAAACTACTAACGAGGAGGAACTTGAAAAGGAAAGGGAGAGATGGACAGAAATGGAGAGTGAATGGATTTCCTTAACTGATGAATTGAGAGTTGATTTGGAATCCATTAGACAGCGCGCGGAAAAGGTGGAGCAGGAACTGAGTACGGAGAAGAAGTGCAATGAAGAGTTGGAGGATGCCCTTCATAGATCTGTTCTTGGACATGCTAGATTTGTTGAGCATTATGCTGAATTGCAAGATAAATATAATGAGTTGGTTGGAAAGCACCGTGCCATCATGGGAGGGATAGCTGAGGTGAAAAGGGCAGCACAAAAAGCCAGTTCCAAAGGTCACGGTTCTCGCTTTTCGAAATCTCTTGCTGCCGAGCTTTCAGCTCTGAGATTTGAGAGGGACAGAGAGAGAGAATTCTTGAAAAAGGAAAACAAAAGCCTCAAGCTTCAACTTAGAGACACTGCTGAAGCTGTCCATGCTGCTGGGGAACTTCTTGTTAGGCTGAGAGAAGCAGAACATTCAGCATCAGTTGCAGAGGTAACTCTTCTTAATTTTATTAATCATATATATGTATATGAAACAAAAAAAGCCATTTGTTTAAAAAATTGTGCTATTATATATTCTAATCCTAGCCAACTTTTAGAAAACTTTAAAAAGTAGTTTTTAGAAAAGTTTTTGGTAAAAGAGAGAAGATTTTAGAAAATTGGGGACAGTGGGACAACTTGCATGACAATTTATTTATAAAACCACAGGAGAACTTCACAACAGTTGAGCAAGAAAATGAGAAGTTGAAGAAGCAAGTGGAGAAGCTGAAAAGAAAACATAAGATGGAGATGATCACAATGAAGCAGTACCTTGCAGAGAGTAAACTGCCAGCTTCTGCTCTTGAACCGCTGTATGACGATCACTCCGAAGGAACCGACAAGAGAGCCTCATATCTGGATGATGATCAAGCCTGGAGATCAGAATTTGGAGCTATATATCAGGAGCAGCACTACTAAATCTTTTTAGAAGAAAAATCAAGACATCAACTTTGGTTTGTACAAAGGGGCTGATGCATCAAGACCCTACTTGGGTCATGTGAGATTGATTGATTTATGTGACATTGTGTGCTTTAGAGAGAATGGCTGTTGCTTTTCCATTGTAATGTATGGATGATTCTTTAAGATTAGTATTATTTATCCAAAGCTCCCAATTATGTTTGCAATATATGCTTGATTTGTTTACATGAGGAATTTAAGGTTTTTTATTAAGAAGGAAAAATGAGGAAATGGTGAGGGTAAACGAAATTTTGGCTTGCATTTTGCTTCGATTATTGAGTTGCTTGTTTTTTCCTTCCCCTCTTTTAGGACATGGGTTAGAAGTTGTTATGGGTAATTTTGGACCCCTCCTACATGTACGGAACCGATGAAGATAACGTAGCATCAACCTGCGAATACACCTCGGAGGAACAAAGGGGGGCTGAAGGGATTGGACTTGGCCATGGGTCGAGCCTGAGGGCGACCCTCGGCGGCCCACATGTGTGGGTCGAGTCTAGTCCCTTCCACTCGATTCCTGGAGTTTTTAACCAGCTCAGTTTAACCTAGTTCAACCTGAATCGGTCTTGGGAGGAAGGAAAACCCTAAAAACGGGAGAAAGTATATAAACCCATCTTCAACCTTGAAGAGGAATTTGAAACCTAACTTATAAACTCTCTATTCTACCTCTTGCTCTCTGTTTTCCATATCTCATCTAACTCCTTGTTGACTTAAGCATCAGAAGTAGTATTTTGCAGGTCACTTCTTCCCTCTCTTCAAATAAATTTATGGTTACTGTCATACGAAGGTCAAGTGGTTCTCTTGCCTGGATTTGGGCATCAACAGTTGGTACGGTTTGTGGGGTAAGAAAGCTTGCTAGTGAGATTTGCACATTGTTATCTAATGAGTAAGAGGATGGAGAGAAGAGAAACCAAAATCCATACGTAGAACACTCGGAAAGCAACCACCACCTGTGGAGGTTGGAAGAAGAGATCCGTGATTGGTCTCAGACCCTATCTCCTCAGTCCCGGTCTCCTCAGCCTCCTTCCCAATAGAGGCAGACCAATGTCAAAATTGCCGCCCTGGGGATAAGGTGAGTGGAATGGACCGAAATTTGTCTAGGATATTACGTATCATAGATAAACCCGGTCAATCACCAAAATTGGAACCAAGACGAAAGAAAAAAAGACTGATAGCATGACCAATAAGGTTAGGGGGCTCAAGTCTGCGGTCATACAATTCAGAGGAGCCTAAGACGAAACACAGATAAGGGACACGACTACATAGTTTCAACACCGAGCAGCAATCGTACGATGGGAATAGACTCGAGGAACTTGATTGAGAAAAAGCACAGAATGGTCAAGGCTTCCAAGGGCGAGGCCGAGGTCGAGGCTAAGGAAACCCTCATTGGAAAACTGAGCTTTTGAATATATGAAGGAGCTCAGAAATTAACGTGTCACGTGCATGCTGCCTTCAAACGATAGTGATGGGTGTCTGAGTGTAAGTATACACTACCAAGTAAAAAGTGGAGAGTACTCCAGGTATCGAACCCAAGGGAAAAAAGAATACTGGTTGAACACACTTTTACAACTTTAGAAAACAAGAACATCCTCTAAATTTGCAACCGAAAGATGATAACCAGAAAAAGAGTATATTGATGGTATTTTGAGTTGGATGAAAGCAATTAAATAAAGCAAGTAAAGATATATGAGATAAGATGAGGAAATTCAAGAAAATGTCAACCGAGAGCTCAATATGTGCCCACCTTTGCACCCGCAACTTGCTCAACGTCTAGAGAGTACTACCTATTAGTGCCCCCACATAGACATGGTGCAGACCAATTGCTACCAATTTGCGCCCGCAATTGCCCTAACATCTTAGTTGTGAGTTAAGTCCAACTCTTATTCAGCTCCACTGTAGGTGCCTTTAGAAGACTGAACTAACTAGAACACTTATTTCTAAGGCTAATTAAATCTTAGATAAACCCTAGTGGTTTCAGTCCTATTTCTAGGATGCAAGAAACAAAATCCTATTTCTAGGATCTTTTCCACTATTGTTTTTGCAAACCCACACACTCAACTCCAACCTTTTGACCACCAACTGAATACAAACTATGTTAACTCAAGTCATCAATTTAAGCTAACAATGAAACTTAAACTTTCAACAAAAACAAACAATGCTAAAAATAAGTAAGGTTGCCTTTGCATAGGTGGGACTTTCTTCTACTCAAGGTATTCACATACTTGAACCCCCGAGAAAAAGCTTAGCTCATTGGCAAAAAAAAAAAAAAAAAGTGCAAGACATAAAAGTAAAGGTACACGAAAATAAACTTACATTCATATTGCTAAATGAAAGGTACATGAACTGAACTTACAATAGAAATAAAGCAATAACAGAATGTAAATGAAACTTACAACGAAATACAAAGACTCTAACAACTAGGACTAAACGAAGGTTCTTTCTCCTCTCTATCTAACTTGTTCTTGCCTTTTCCAAGGGGAGACAAGTCTTTCTCATTTTCTTCTTTCGAATGGAGGAGCCGACAAAGGTTAGAAGAACCGAAACTCGTATTGGCTACAAGATGAAGAGAAAGAAAAACAACATATAGACAATGCTAAGACTAAATCTGAGCTCCCTTTGCTTATTGCATCTTGCATGCCTTTTATAGACCTTGGAAGGTAGAGCTGGTTGCCGAGATCAGTGTGAGAAGTCCATTCAGAGTGTAATCCCACGATCCTTGGAGATTTGGTACGAGATAATTGATCCTTGAAAGATATTGTGCAAATCCCGTCAATCTCAAAAATTTGTCGGAAAGCCCAGTTGCAGCTGCAAATGCGACGCATTTCCTTGAGTGCTCTGCTTTGATGCATTTTGCCTTAAGCTTGCGGCTTCTTTCCTTATCAATTTGCGGGCGCATCTTGAACGCAAAATTCCACATCTTCTAACTATGTCATATTCGGCGAGATTCTTTCGATTCCAAATGTGGGCGCAAATCTTTCAACTCCATTGCTTCGCTAAACTTTCCTTTTTCATATGCGGGCGCATATCAAACGCAAATTTGGACTTCTGCATAAAACCATTAAACTTAATCAATTATTACTAAAAACACTCTTTTTTTTTACAACAATTAAGCATAAATTTTATATTTTAAGATTTCTATCATGATTTGTAGACTTTTGACTATATTTGACTCCAAATGGTAAGAAATTAAACACTAAATCCTAGCAATAATCCTAGTTTTTAAGGCTAAATAACACACATAAATGAGCGTTATCAGAAATCTCCAAGGGGACTTGCAAAAATCAAAAGGTTTGGAAGGACTAGACATATAAGTCCTGATAGACCAAGTTGATCTGCCTTTCACTGACGACATCATGAAGGTCGAGGTACCTCAGAAGTTCAAGGTACCAACTTTCAAGCAATATGGCAATAAGAAGGACCTTGTACAATGATTGGATGAATTTGTCAAGTCTTCGTGACCAAATAAATTTATAAACTCTGGCTCTACGCTACTTTGCAAGTAGGTAATGGTTGGGTCGTCCAGAAAGAAAGGGAGTTTCTTATTAATTTTGGAATTCTTGCTAGTAACCAAGGGGGGTTTTTCATGAACCAAAAAAAAAATAATGTAGGGAAAAGTAAATAAAATGTCAGAAACATGAAAATAACATGCAATGAAATTAGACAATGGAAAATAATTGAAAAATGCAATAAAAAGATGGGATTGTCGGATTGGGAAATTCTTGAAATTGTTCACTAACTCGGTATCATTGTTTGCTCTAAAAATAACTTATTGAATTATTTTATCACCCGAATTGCTTCTTGGTTTTTCAGATACTCCACCTACTAAACCTATGTCTAACTTATTAAGTCACCTAATACTCCACGAGTTTTCTAATAAATCAGTTATTTTAATGGCGTCTGTTGTCCCTCATGCTTAGACCGATAACTACTTAGCCTAAATATAATTAACTAAATCAATAATCAGATGACTTCTCAAAATTATTAACTAACTAATCGAATTACACATAAGGCCCAAACTTAGTCAATTAAATTTCAATTTCTCCAATTTAATTAATCTAACTTCTCCTAGGTTCTTAGGGCTATCGCAAGTCTACGCTAGTCGAATTGTGCAACTAACGATGGATTCGCTTCAACCTAGTGACTATCTAAAAATAACATGTAATTCACAATTGCATGCAACCTAAGAGACGTTTATTCATAGAGAATACACACAACCACAATTGTTTTAATGAGAACACAAGGATGCAATAAAAAAACTCAATAAGATTCATAAATCTCGAGCAAACTCAACCAAAGTCAAGAACAATCCAAAAATTAATCCCAATCCAACAATCTAAAGTTCTAGCCTAGCATATTATAAGTAAAAGCAACAATAATAATGAAATACATCATGAAAATCTCAACAATACAGTCTGAATTACAAGAGAAAACTAAAGGAGGGAAAAAAAAAACATAGTGGAAAATACGAAAAAACGGCTAAATTTGATCTAAGACAGCTAAAAAAATTAAACTAAGGCTTTATACACTAATCAGAGCGTCGAGACGCTGTCAAGAGAGCGTTGAGACGCTCATTCGTCTACCGCACGTTTTTGAAGAATTGTCGGGATAGCATCGAGACACTAAGGCCAGCTTCTCGACGTTACGTGTTCCATAGCGCTACCTTCATTTGCTTAGCATTGAGACGCCCCAAAGCTAGCATCTCAATGCTAAGATCTCGGGAATTTTGGCTTGGGTTGCAAAAATTTGAGCAATTTAACACCAATCTCGGGATAAAATGTTTTGCTCTTGTCCTTTCGCTTCCTCGTCATCCCGTAGATCCAAGATAGCTCAAAAACATCTTAATTTGCCCGAATTAGCGTCGATTTGTAACATTGGCCTTTATAACCTCTTATGCTCAAATTCCTACAAAATAAACAATTAAACTATCAAATGTACCCTAACAAGACCAAATTAAAGGTAATTAAATAGCACAAATCAGGTGCTATCATACAACACCTAGATACCTACAGGTCATGGATGGAATTCCATCGCGTTTCAGATACGATCAAGTGTCGTGCATTCTCTTTCACCTTAACAGGATTAGCGAAACAACTGTTCAAGAAGTTACCAAGAAGATCTATTAGTTCATTTAGAGAACTAGCTCGAGCATTCGTCACTCAATTCATAGGAGCCAGAGACCAACGCAAGCCTCATATCAACCTTCTAACTGTAAAACAACAGTCATGTGAGAGTTTGTGTGACTATATAACTCGTTTTAATGAGGAAGCACTTCAGGTTGAAGGATACAATGATGGAACAGTCTTGATAGCAAGACTGAAGGACGAGAAATTGCTTAATTCAATAGGTCAGAGTCAACCCTGTACTTATGTCGAGTTTGTTTCTAGAGCACAGAAGTATATGAGTGCAGAGAAGTTGCTCAAGTCAAAAAAGCTAGAACGAGGACACAAGAGGTCTTTTCACTCGACCGAGACAAGAAAAAAGACAAAAGACAACAAGCAGATGATGGAGAACGAGGTCGAGTCGACCATAACCATGGTCTAGGCCGACCAGACTGGGGACTATACAAGTAAGTTTGAATAGTACACCTCTACCTCAATTCCACAGGAGCAAATTTTGATGGAGATTTGAAACACAAACCTCCTTAAACCACCTAGAAACCTGAAATCAAATCCAGAAGGAAGAGACAAGAAACAATATTGCTTATTCCACCGAGAGCATAGACACTCAACCAGAAATTGTTTCCAGCTGAAAGATGAAATTAAAGCACTAATTCAAAATGGGTATCTGAAGGAGATTGTCATTAAAACTGAAACTGAGGTCGAGGTTAAGGTCGACCAGAGATGACCTAGAAAGAGGTAATGATGAACCCTCTCGGGAAATCCATTGAAGCCCGAGACCAACCCTCCTCTGGTCGAGGCCGAGCCAACCATACATCATGTCGAGGCCGAGGAGAGCATTCTTCAAACCACACTAAGTCTGAGCTTATGGAGTTGGAGTCTTTTAGGTTGCTACATTTTCATCATGTAATCAGAACATTGTCCTCCAAATCCAAAGCTCAAAGTGTGTTTCAAAGAATGTAGCAAGATAGGGAATGCAAATTCAGTTTTTCTATTGAAGCTAATAACGGAGAGCATAAGCTTCCATGCTTATGACCCACTCTTTCATGCGAGCACCCTTGAGCTCACGGTCCATGCCACTACATGCAAGCTTGAGCCCTCGAGCTCATGGACCACACTATTACACACGAGCCTAACCTTTCATGCTTATGACCCACGCCTTCATGCGTACCTAAGCTTCTATGCTTATGACCCACACTTTTCATGCGAGCCTAAGCTTCCATGCTTATGGCCCACACCCTTCCATGCTTATGGCCCACGCCATTTCATGCGAGTCCGAGACACTGATAGACTGATAGCGAGCATAGCTAGCTAGTTTTTCCTAATTAATTTAGCTAGTCTTTTATAATTTATATTGGCCAAAATTATGCATTTATGTGTTGTATTTGTAGGAAATATAGTTTTGAGCCAATTGGATGTTCGGGATGCGAAAAGAAGCCGAAGAATGAAAAAGAATCAAAGTTGGAAGATTGAAGATAGGCCCATCCGCAGACCAGCGTCTCGACGCTGCTCTCTGGGCGTCTTGACGCTGACATTCTATATTTGGAGTTCGCAATTTAAAAAAAAAAAAAAGTCACAGCGTCGCGTAGGCCTGATTTGGGGACTTCTTTTGGGGAGATTTTGAGCCGAAAACAAAGAGAAAAAACCCTCTTTGGAAGCTGAAGCAAGTGGTGGAAAGCGGGATTGAAGACTTTGTTCGTGGAGATCGTGACGGGGACGTGCGGTCTCAGCCACCTAGTGTTTAATCTTCTTTCCCTCTTACTTTAGTTAGTTTTAATGACTTTTTCATGCTTAGTTGATCTTGTAAAGCCATGTATGAGTAGCTAAGTTTGTTACTTAGGGATTGATGTAGTCTTTTTGGTTTATGGGTTGAATTGTGCAATTGTTTTATGTTTGCATTCTTAATTTAATGCTTTCAATTAATTGGCCATTAGTTGAATGATCTAAGTGTTGAGTCTTGCTCGGGAGAGGGGATTTAGCGTAGACTTATTAAGATTGCATGACTAAAGTAGAATTTCTAAAATCGTGACGGAATTTAGAGTAACTTTAGAATTGGTAAAAAAGAACTAAATGCCTTGCATATTAAAGAACTTAGATAGGGATATCAAGTTAGTTAATTTGCATGAGAATCAATTATACTCGGGAGAGGTAGTTGTGATTAAAGGTTCTTACACTCATAAAACTATTGTGCGTTATAATTCATTCCCTAAAATCAATCCTAGATTAAATTGATGAAATCAATTCCCTAAGTATTCTCTCAATTGAATTTCACATCTTTAATTTTGCATTACCTTAGTTTCTAAAATTCACTACTTTTTGGTCCCTAAATAAAATTAAACAAGAATATTCATGGTAGTTAATCTAACTTAAAAATCCAATCCAGAGGACGACACTCGATTTCAAAATCACTTTATTATTACTTGACCCGTGCACTTGCGGTAGGAAAGTTCCACACCATGGACCAAAGTTGTCGAGGCTTCGAGTGTCAAATAAATTGATAATCCACGACATTACAACTATTTTGTAGAAATAGTGGTCGGGGTTGAACACAGGGGAAGGGGTTCCTAATGGAATTGGGCTTTTATGCGAGAAACATGAAAAAGGGGGGAGATAATTTTTGACAATAAATAAAATAAAGAAAGGAATGATAAAAATGCTAGGAGAAGTAAACAAGTAACAAATGAGAAATTGAGATTAAAAAAAATCAATAAGAAAAAGGATCGCTGGATTTGGTATTTTCTACTGAACTGTTTATGATTTGGCTTCCTACTTTGATCTAAAAATAATTCTTTGAATTTTTATTTGAGTCTAGTAATGTTTCTTGGCCAATTGGATTACCCTCCTGACTAACCTGTGTCTAGTTAATTAATTAACCCATAACCCCGTGATTAAATAAATTAACTAATTTGGATTGCGCCCGCTACCCCTCATGCATAACCCAAAACACTGTCTAAGTTATTTCTAATTAATTTAGAATAAGCAATTCGAAACCTCGAAATCAATTACCTAAATTAATTGCCTTACGAAGAAGGGTCTAGAATTACAATGATTCATTCAAACTAACATTCGAAATAAAACCATAGTAATTTTCTCATGCTCTTAGGCCTATCATGAATCAAGGCTAAGAATTTATCGTAGCTTAACGCTTGTTTTGCCTCAACCTATTGGCTATCACAATAACTAATAGAATGCATCCAATCTAATCCCTTAGAGGCGTCAATTCAAAGGAAATAAATCAAACGCATTGGTATAAACAAGGTACATGAGAAATTTCAATTCATAACTCATTAAATTCAGTAAAAAATCATCAAACTCAGCCAAATCTATAACAAATCCCAAATCCAGTGATACAAAGTAAATTTAGCTACTCATAATCCAAAGAAACAACAATACAAATGTAAACAATTGCATAAGAACAATCCTAAAAGCCTAAAACTACTCAGAAAAGTGAAAGAAAACGAAAGGAATCGGAAAAAGAACTAAAATCTGACCTAACAACGGTGAAAGTTGAGACCTATCTATTTATAAAATCGTCATAGTGTCGAGAAGCTAGAAGGCAGCGTCGAGACGCAACCCATTCTATCTTCCACGTGTTTTTAAGCTAGCGTCGAGATGCTAAGACCAGTGTCTCGACGCTAGCCAATTTCCATAATGCTACTTCTTTTCTTCGGTTTTCTTTTGGAATGCTTGACTTGGGACTCGAACCTTTGACTCCTTGGCACCAATATTCGGGCTCGCCATGGTCCACTTGGGTCTTTTCACCTCCTCTTCATCCGAACTCCGAGTTGGCTAAAAAATGCTCCAAATGGCTCGAATTAACACCAATTAGTGCGGTCCACTTCTAAAGCCTCCAATGCTCGGATTACCTATAAAATAGACATTTAAACCATAAGATAATTCTAACAAGTTTAGATTAAGGGTGATAGAATAAAACGAATTAGGTGCTATTAGACACCGAGCTCACGACCCATGCCGACATCAAGTCTGAGGCCAAGTTGAGCCCAATTGGGCAAGGTCGAGGCTATATGGTCAAGGCCGAGCCCATCTTGTCGAAGCCGACCCTAAACTCCAAAGGTATTTTTCTCTTTTACTTAATAATATTTTCTGTTTCAGCAAAACATCCTACTTGAGTAAGTGGGCTACACAAGGGATATGTACTCCCTATTAAGCAAAAAACAAACTAGTTTAGCATGTTTTGATCAAAGATTACATGTTCTAGTCTCTTCCTTCACTATTATTCCATGAGAATTAATGTATGAATGTAGGGAGTTGACATTTGAGCTAATAGGAACTTGAGGCCGAGGTCGACCTTAACCTCTTCCCCCATTTTTCTTTTGCAAAAACTAATGTTTTGGTGCAAGAACTCATGGCTATAGATATAATTAAGCCATTAGACCTTGAATTTAGAGACATACCAGATGAAATCTCAAGAGATTCAAGATATATGCCGCATTTTAAGGTAATTTTAATTTCTTTTAATTATTATTATTTACCTTTATTTTTTTACAAGTTAAAAAAACTTTATAATTTACCTTTGTTTACTTTTTTAGGATTGTATTGGTGCAATTGATGGTGTACATGTTCATGCTTCCATTCCAAGTGAAGATCAAGTACCCTATATTGGAAGAAAAGGAATACCTACTCAAAACATAATGGTTGCTTATGATTTTGATATGCAATTTATATTTGTCTATGCTGGTTGGGAAGGCACTGCTCACGATGCAAGAATATTTATGTCTGCTCTATGCAATGGTGACTTAAATTTTCCAAAGCCACCTGAAGGTAACATTGTTCACTTAGAATTAATGTTTTTCACTTTTTTTTTTCTTTTAAAAGACTCCTAATTATATTACTATATATCACATTCAACAGGAAAATATTATCTGGTGGATGCTGGGTACCCTCAAATGAAAGGATATTTAGGACCATATAAAGGAGAGAGATATCACCTTCCTGATTTTCGTTGGGTAGCCAACCAGTGGGTTATCAAGAGATATTCAACCAAGCACATTCTTCTCTTAGAAGTGTCATTGAGCGGACTTTTGGAGTATGGAAGAAGAGGTGGAAGATTTTAAGAGATATGCCTAATTATCCTTTTCAAAAGCAAGTGAAGATAATCATTGCAACTATGACACTTCACAACTATATAAGAAGATATGATCGAAGTGATCGTCATTTTGAGAAAGATTGGGATATTCAGAATGATGGTTTAAATGAAGAAATGGAGGATGACATCAATATTCCTGAAGTGAATCACAATAATAATTATTTTCAAATTCAAGAATTGGAGACTCTAAGATACAGTATCACTACAAATTTGATGAGAGCAAAATAAATGATCTTAATCATATTTTTTCTTAAATTTTGTTTGTACTTAAATTGGAATAATATTTGTTCATTGCAATGTTATAATATTTTATCATATATTTTAAAATAACAAAGTATAAATTTTTAGAATAACAAAATAGAAATTTAAATTTAAACTATAATAAAATTTAAATAATTATCTTATAACAATTTAAATATTGAGTATCAATATAAAAATAATCAAAATGGCTATGTCCATTTTCGTCATTATAGCTAAATCACAACAATCTCGTTTGAATTCACCAAACACTATAACCTGTTTTTTCATGTTTGGCACTGAAATTTACCAAACACTAATTTGCTGATTTCTATAAAAGCACAGTTGCCACCAATTATTTTAAAAGCTACAGCAACCCCAAATTAAGCCTTAATTAGGGAGAGAAAAGTTGTGGATAAATTTTTAGAAATAGATAAGTTATAGAGGAAAAAAAGTTTTGAGAGACAAAATTTTAGAGAGAGAAAAAGAAATTTTGTAAAGAGAAAAATGTTATAGAGAAAAAAAATAGAAAAAGGAATTTGTTGGAGAGATAGGTAAAAGAGTGAAAAAAAAAGGAAAAATACACTTTTAGTCCCTGAGATTTGAGTTAGGTTTCATTTTATCTCTGAGTTTTCAAACTCAACAATTTAGCCCCTGAGCTTTGGTTTTAGTTTCATTTTAGTCCCTCCATCCATTTTTTTCCATTAAAAACTAGTGTTTTGCTGATGTGACACCATTTTTTTTATTAAAAAAATATTTTAAAAATTTTTAAAATAAAAATATATTAAAATAATAAACTATTATTATTCTTTTAATTTTTTTTTATTTCTTTCTCTCTCCTCCTCCTCCACCTCCTTCTTCTTATTCTTCTTCTTCAAAGCACCACTGCCGGAGCTGCTTGCCATCGTCACCGCCATTCGCTGGCGCCGTTCGCTCCGTTGGAGCCGCTCGCTGTTGTTACCGCCGTTCGCTTCGCGGAAACCACTTGTCGTCGTCACCGCCGTTTGCTCTGTTTTTTTTTTAAAATCTTTTTCTCTTATTCCCTTTTCCCTTCTCTTTTCTCCGTTTCCTTGCGCTTCCAAGCATTTGATTGGCCAATTCCTCTGAATTTCCTTGCAGCCCACTCCTATTAGAGACCTGTTGGAGTCACGAATGGTCTACGCAATCCCACCGTTGCCGTCCTTCTCGAACCAGCCCCAATTTGAGAACCATTCGAGTTAACTGTGGAAACCGCCAGACCCCAACTTTTGGAAATCCAGGAATTGATATTAATCATAAATTCTATCGATTTTCTATACACATTTTATGATTCATTAAATACACTTGAAAACTATAAGGTAAAAAATTGCAACATTAGTGGAGTCGGATGAAATTAGGACTTTGCAATCTTCGAAGATAAATTTAATTTAGATATTTTTTCTAAAAAAATAGAAAACGTACTACGTTCAGCGTGCGAAACGACGTCGTGGACTGGCGTTTAGAATGTAGATTGGTCCAAGTGTTGTTTCAGCTAAACGGTTAACCGCGAGTGGTGACACAGACTATGCTGTGAAAACGGCGATCGCTATCCGTTCGTTCGTCAAAGGAAAAAAAAGAACAAAGAAAAATCTTGGGATTTTTGCATTTGGGATATTGAGATTGAAAAAAAGGGTTTAGCAGAGCAGAGTGAGGAAGAAGATAATCGCGGCCATGGCGGATTCCTCAAGGGACGAGTCGTCTGACGCTGAGCTCGAAACCAACCCTTCAGACAGCCCTAATTCTTCCGACGCCATAGTTCCCTCCTCCTTTAGCGGCCCTGCTCTTTGTCTTTTCAGGTTTGCCGGTGACTCCGCTGCCGGAGCCTTCATGGGCTCCATTTTCGGCTACGGTCTCTCTCTTTCTCTCTATCTCAACTTTGTTTCCTTTGTTTTTTGTTTTATATTGATTGGCTCTTCTGTAAGGTTTTGATTTTTTGAGATATCGAAAAGGGCTTCAATTCTTGTTGAAATTGGGATTGGTTATAGACTGACCTGATTCCATTCACTGGCAATCCTTACAGTTTTGATGCTCTGTTTCTAGAACTCTACTTTCTCTAACTGGCTTCCTGATGCTGCCGGTTTTTTTTATTTAGAATGTCGTTGGACTTCTTTTTTTTTTTTTTTTTTTGTTCTATTCGTATGGTTGGAGTTCGTTTTCGGTTTAATGGTATCACGCCATTGTATGTGAATGTGAAGAGAGGAAAACTTTATGTTTTTATACTTAGAGCAGCAGTACACGCATCATATAAATATACGGGTTAATAACCATAGATAACTAATACATTAGAGTAAACTACTTTAACGAACTATTTACACCAAGACTCCTTCCTCAAGATGGGGAACTATGGTTAATAACACCTAACTTGCTCCACAAAGGAAACCTAGCTGAAGCTGTAAGGATTTAGTAAGCATATTAGCAAGTTGAAACTGACTCCACCCATGAAGTAGTACAATAAAATCATCCAGAAATCAAAGCAGGAGAACAGGAAGTGAACAAGATACATGAATATCACCAAGTAGCAACAAGAGCACGATTGGAATTCCAATCACTGAGTGTTGAGACAAGTGCCAATCAACATCCACAAAAGCTTTTATGAACAACCATTAGATATTTTGTTACTGGACCAGCACTAAGACAATGAACAGGGAAAGATATACTTGGCACCAAATTGTAGATATAGTTGTTGATAAGAGAACGTTAAAGAAAAGAATCATCAACACTCGAAGGATCACCATTGGTTACATGTAACTTCAATTTCTGATTACTAGGTAAAGAAATTGCTTTAGAGTTGCCAATCTAAACATAACTCCATCAGTTAAGGCATATGTCTCCAGTTAAAAGGTTGGAGGTTTGAATCTCCACCCCACTCGCACCTGTTGAACTTAAAAGGAAAAGAAAAAGCTTAGACTCAAGGAAGCCAATGTCCTGCAATAGTTGCAAATGGTAGCTTCCTTGAAGAAAGGAAGATGCTATGATGAGACTTAACGACTCCAAGCTGAGAAGACAATGGAAAGAACCAAGATCTTTGAGCTGAATCAGTAGTATCTCGAATAGGACCAATTAAAATAATATCATCAATGTACACTAACAATGCAACAAAGGAACAACCTGAAGCATGAGTAGCAAAGACTAATCTGCCTTGGACTAAGAAAGACCAAGGAAGGGAGTGCATGAGAGAACTTAATGAACTATTGATGAGACACCTTTTTTTAACCTTAAATGGAGCAATTTGATGGACAAACCATTAACTTTGCATTATGCCTGATGTTTAGATTTATATCCCCTAGGGAGAGGCATATATACTTCCTCAAACATGACTGACTTGGAGTTGTGCAAGTTTCACCAAAAAAATTGACTGCCAAACTTAGTTAGGAAGAGCAACAAACATGTTTAGGATGGTTTTTTAAGATTGAAAAAGTGTTCTAAAATACCTGAAATGGCTATTTGCCCAAAAATCAATTATCCATGTACTAATAGAGTCTGATTTAGTAGCACAGTTACGGAAGAAAGATAATGATAGATTAGTTTGAAACTGGTGAGTTCAAGTTTATTGAATAGGATATATGAACAAATTGGGGAAGATTCGATAGCTCCGCTCTCTCCCATGACTCACCCAAGAGCTATCTCCCATGACTCGCCCAAGTCCAATATTACCAAAAATGTACTAACGGTGTAAAGCCTACTCCTAATACTCATCTTCCTTTTCTTTTCCAAAAAAAAAAAAATGCTCATCTTCCTTCCTGAATCACAACACACGTCAGCTATCTAACTAATTCACATTCCCTGGGACCTACACTAAACATTATGGCTAATTCTAGACAGTAGGTCCACCCCTCACTTTCATCCGCCTTTTCGCGATAAGGGGAGGTTTTTATGGTTAGCGGGGGTGTGTGCTGTTTTATGGGGCCTCTGGGGCGAGAGAAACAATAGGGTTTTTCGAGACATTGAGAGAGATTCTTATGATGTATGGGCTCTTACTAGATTCTATGTTTCTCTTTGGGCCTCAGTGTCCAAGGCTTTTTGTAATTATCCTCTAGATTCTATCATTTTGAGTTGGCGGCCACTCCTTTAAGGGAGGCCTTTTGTGGGCTGGTTTTTTATGTATGCACTTGTATTCTTTCATTTTTTCTCAATGAAAGCTGGTTTATTCATCAAAAAATACGGGAATACATTTTATGAACTGGGGGTCTATCAGAAGCATACTGATTAGCTGATTATTTTGAATCGGAGTAAGACTGCTAAAAACTCAAGTTTGGGCTTTTCTGTTCAGGAGCCATCCCACACATGATTAGCACAAAACTGTGAATTATTCAGTAGATTAGATGAAGAGCAATTTTGTTTATGCTTATAACCTGATAGATAACTGTGGATTTTGTATCAATGATCCACTTAACAGCCTTTGATCCCAGAATGTGTACAAATCACCCTTCTTTCTTACGTGATTTATCAAAATTAGAAGGTTTCTGTTTCTTATTGCTCTCAAAACTAAGAAAGCAAGTGGCTCTGAATTGATAGTTTAATGAACAAGTTGTTGCAGCTTCTCTTGTATAAACTTGTGAAAAAGCCTTATTCATTGGCAGCCCGATTGTTAGCATAGGTATGATTGAATCTCATAAGAAAAATCATGATACCAATTTTATTTCCAGCTTTTCTAGTGTAGCCATGCATTAGTAAGAAATAAAGCATGCCCGACTTCTGAAGCACGTAATGACATGGCACCATTGTCTACACTAACAATCTGGTATAGGTATCATGCACATTTTAATTCCATTGGAACTCATGAAAAATAATTATGTGCTTCAGAAGTTGCCATGCACCAGGAACTTGTCCTCTGCACTGATACAATATCATGTCAAATATAGTTGACTAAATTACGACCTTACTTGAACACGATCTGTTCTATAGGTTGTACAACTGTGTCCTTAAGTTCTAAACATATAGTTGACTAAATTAACTACGGTTAGGTAAACTACCCAACAAACAAACTATACAAATAAAATGGCGCCTTTATTTTTTTTTGTTTCTCTCTCTCTTTCTCTCGCTTGCTCTGATTAAATATTATAGTTTCCTTTGATTTACAATATTGCAATGTGACAGTTAAAATTGAATGCATTTTGAGTGTCCTTTAGGTTCAGGATTGATTAAGAAGAAGGGCTTTAAAGGATCATTTACGGAGGCTGGATCTTGTGCCAAGGTGTGATTTGTCTATTATGTTTTTGTTGATTGAAAAAGATTACTCTGAGTGTTTCTCACCAAATAAACTTCATAACTGGTTGCTGCTATTGAGGCTTTTTAAGGTCCAATTTGTCCACTAATCTTCTGTTATTTTCAATTTATGAATCAGACATTTGCAGTTTTGTCTGGGGTACACAGTTTGGTTGTTTGCATGTTAAAGAGGCTGAGAGGAAAGGATGATGGTACGGTATCTTCACTTTGGAAATATTAGTATTTGGCTGTACCGATCCCGCTTTTAATCTTGTTAACTAATTTTTGTAGTTATTAATGCTGGAGTAGCTGGATGCTGCACTGGTTTAGCTCTAAGTTTCCCAGGTACATTCTCAACTGGTATCTCACTTCATTCTGTGATTTATCCTTGTCTTCACTCAGTGAAAAAAGAAGAAATCTCATGATTACTGGATTACGTTTTTGGTGGTATCTGGCATCTTTGTATACTTCAATTCCATTGGAACACATAAAGAAAGAGATTATACCTTATATGCCTCAGTTGCCACCATGATAACTTGTTGGATCGAGCAACTCATCAATTAGTTTATAACGACTTGAATCTCATAATCATTTGAGTGTACCAATTGGACTTCTTGTTGTATTTAGAATTGTTTGCTTGGACCTGTCTATTGCATGGCGACTTTCGATTGACATCGCATTACAAAAATGTTTGCTTTGATATAAAGAAGTTGAGACATATATCACGGCTACTTTGAACTCCTGTATGTAATTGGAGGCTTTGATTTTGCAGGCGCTCCACAGGCTCTTCTTCAGAGTTGCATCACTTTTGGAGCTTTTTCCTTTATACTTGAAGGCCTTAACAAGCAGCAGCCAGCATTGGCTCATCCCGTTTTCTCGAGAAAGAGAAGTGATATCGAGAGAAATCGTCCTCCCTTAGTTTTGCCCCTTCAGTTTGCCCTTCCAGTTGAACTTAAAGGTGCATTTTCTGCATTCTGCAAGTCCTTGGAGAAGAGCAGAAAGAGCTGGTAAATGCGTTACCCAGCATTCTTTTAACATCTTTTGCAGAACAGCCAAATTAATGCAAATTTGTAGCTAATGTTTAAAAGAGTTTGTTGCAACTTGAGTTGGAAGTGAATCTGTTTTTTTGCTGGAATGTAATTGTGGACTTTTGGATGGTTTATTTGGAGCAATATTTGCTATCTTATTTAATACCTCTAGTTTCTGCCTGTGTTACAAATACTATAAAATTCATGCTCGGCTCAGCAAACCTGCTCGGATTTATATATTTATACCAGTTTAACATTATGTGCATTGCACGTGTTATTCAAAGTTTTAAATAAATATTTAATCAAATATTAAAAAAAAAACGTCACCTTTATCTATATCTATACTATATATATATATAATATATATAAAAAGGACTAAGATGGGAGAATCTTTACTTTTCTATTATGCCTTTACATTTTTAATAAATAGATACATCCATTCACGTATAAATGAAATTCATGTATAAAAGCATTGAATTATGTTATATAATTATTTTCTTCGAGTTAGTTCTTCATTTATTGGCTTCCATGTGTTCTTCACAGTTATATTATTTGTATCTTTAGATTCAAGATTTGTTATTTCACGAATTTCCTTTATTTCATAAGTATAGTATCCCTTTTAGCTTTTTTTCTCTTTTTTTTTTTTTTTCACTCAGACAATCAGTTCCACCATTTGAACTTCAATCACTTGTTTCGAAATAGATGAGAAAAGTTAGTCAATTATTATATTCCTTCTCCCTTTTATTTTCATGTGGTTAGTTATTTGATTTTACTTAAAGATTGGGTATGAAATTTGCAATAAATTCTCTAAAAAAAAAATTGTGGTTTGAAACTAAAAGTTCAAATTGTACTACATTTTTCATTCTTCATTCATAATGGAATTATGTTTCTTTCAACGTGTAAAAGTTGTAAATACTTTACTATAAAATTGTAGATTGCAATTAATTTTTGTCTTTTAATATTGTGTATGTTACCCAAAACACACTGCACTTTGTCTTTGTGTAAAATTCACTTCATCATAGAATTTTGATGAAATATTCTTTTTTTAGTTGCATGAAATTTCATATTGAGATTTTATTTTTTATTGTTGATTTTACTGGTTGTATTTGTGGTTTGATGGATTTTATACTATTTGTAAGTGATTGTTATATGATTAACTTTTTCTTTGACATACATGTTCAATTATGTGCGTGGATTTTTATGCATATAATATGACTTTTTTTTTTAATAAATAATTACTTTATCTAACAATTAACAATCATCATTGATGTAAATTTTTTTATATCTTTTTCACTTATTTGATGGAAGTCTTTTTCTTAATTTTTTTAACTTTCACAATAAAAAAAATTATATTCCAAAGATTTCAAACCACGTGCAAAGTATTTCATATTCATTCTAAATGAACCTAGAACAAAATGATAGTTTTAGACTTCTGGGCACCGTTTTTTTTTTTTTTTCAATTAAAATAGTAAAATTTAGTGAAATTTAACGTGCATTGCACGTGTCTTTAAACTAGTTAATTTATGAAGTAGTACATACGAGGTAATTTTTAGTGTAAAATATATAAGTAAATTGGAGAGCAAACTTTTAAGTAGTTTTTACCAAACTGTTTTCAAGTTATTTAATTTATGTTAAAGTGATTTTCATTTATTCTTGAGCTTGAAGATCTAAAAAAAATTATCATCCAAAAATCACTTTGGACCAATACGTTCTGAAGTGTACACTTTTTATCATCCAAAGTCTGCTTCTATTTCTATGGATTTGATAAAAAAATCTTTACAAATCAAATTCAATTGCATTTATGAAATAACATATTAATATTTCATTGGGAAGAATAGAGTTATAGAAAAGCCTCCAACAAACAGTTTTGAATTAAATAGAAAATTTTAAAATCACAAAGATAAAATCGAAATTAAAAGTTAAAATTACATGAACAAAATTTGTAATTTTAACTCCTTATTAAGATCCAATTTTGAATCTAGGGGTTCGTTTTTCATCCCCTTCCCTGAAACTATCTTAAATTAATTATGAGATGATTGAAGAAACCCTCAAAGATTATAACGAAAAAATGACCAAATTATTTACTAAAATAGAAGGAAAGTCATAGGTGGGACTCATGTACATCATAGAATTTGAAAATAGTTTTAAAAAACATCTGCGAAACGCATATTCGCTGAAGTCAGGGAATTTAAAAACATAAAACAGAATCTAGATTGCATATCAAACAAGTCTTAAATATTCCATTTGAATTTCAATAAGTCCTTAACTACAAATTACATTATTTAATGAACTAATACCCTATTTACAAATTAGAATATAGAGGATACTAAGGCACAAAATAATAACAATAATAAAAATAGAGATATATGCACAAATCATTCGAGTTTGGTTCCAGGAGGAGGAATAGTGACAGTGCGGCGCTCGGTTTCTAAAACACGGTTCCGATAGATCTTGTCAATGTAATCTTTTGCTTTTCTATCAATACCAGGTTCAGCAACCGAACGATGAATTTTGTCCTCATCGCTCGGCCACACCTTGCTCGAAGTTGACAACTCGTCCCAAGAACCATCATCATCTCCTTTTCTGCCCTTTTTGGATTTGAAAAAGCTAAAGATTGAGAAGGAAGAATGAGGTTTTTTCTGTCGGGTGTTGCCTCCCATGGCGTTGAGGAAGTAATTAGATGGAAAAATGAATTGAATTGTGAGTGTTGGTTTATTGAGGAAAGATGAGAGGATAGTCTTTTTATAGCATACAAAAATAAGAAAAGGGCATCAGTTGAAAGGACAAGTCTTGGGGAGCAAAGAATCCTTAGATGCAAGCTAGGTGAAACCACTAAGCAAGAAACATAAATGTTAGTTCGTAGGGTAATTATTCAAACACTTTTGATTTCCTCCATTGCTTTAAACCCACATGTTGACTAAAAGAATCCTTTGCTATGACTTTGAATAATTCCACATATAATTCCTCTCTAGTCCCTTCTACAAGTTTTGGGGTTAACAAACGTACATAAATTTATGTAATGGTTGTTAAATATATCAAAATAAATCACAAATTATAATAATGTAAAACTTTTTAATATAATAACATATTTTAAATTATAAGTATAAAAATATCAATCACAACTAAAATATAAAATCTTACAACTTTTCAATTTTTTGTTTATCATTTTTTTTATAACTTTTTTAAAGCTTTATTTTACAAATTAAAACCTGTAGGTAGGAAATTTGTAAATGTAAATGAATACCCATAGAGTTGTGAGAAAGAATAAATAATTAAAAGGCTAAATTATAAAATAAAAAAAAACCCTCTGAACTATGAGGTTTGTTTAAAAAATGTCCTTGAACTTTAAAAAGTTTAAAAAATACCCTTGAACTTTTAAAAATGTTCAAAAATACCCTTCTCATTAAGTCTTGGATGGAAACGGTTAAAGTTTCAAGTTCATTAATACCCTTAAACTTTAAATAAAAAAAAATTCAAAAATACCTTTATTGGAAAATGCTTTTTCTTATTTTCCTTCCTCCATACAAGTTATTCCTCCATGAAAATTGGTGAGAAGCTTCACTTATTTGCTATGTATTTATAGACTAAGAGCTTTTTTTCTCTTTGAACACATCATCCCAAGAGTTTGACTAGATTTTCGTGTTGAAACTTCAAGATAAACGTTGTTTCGTTCTTGCAATTCTACATGTGCTTGACTTAATTTTGTTGATAGCCTTTCAATATTATTTCCTCACCAACAACTGTCCATTAGCTTTATCTATATTCATTTTATGAAAAATAAATGAAACTATTGTTGTATAGTGGTTGTAACACTTCTTAAATACTAGTTACAAGACATGTGTAATGCATGTGATTAAAAATTTTTATAACATAAATTTTTATGGTGAAATTTAAATTTTGAATTAATATATTTTTCATTCGGTTTAAATAGTAAATATTTCATTTATATTTTTTTTAATAAAGAAAGAACATTAATTATTTTTTCTTTGAACTATGAAATTCTAATTTTATTATTTATGTGAATATTTAATGAAACATAATGATATTTTTTAATGAAATTACTTCTTGTTTTAGAAAAAATGAGTTTGTAATATACTTTAAAACTTTTTTTTTTTTAAATAGTTCCCCTAAAAAACATTCTTCTTAAAAAAAAAGTTCACTTAAAAAAGATTTGAAAAAAAAACTTCCAACTTTGGAATATTATAAGAAAAGATAGAAAACTGAAACCATACAGAAGTAGTCACTAACTTAACTAAACTTTTAACACATATCACAAATAGATTGCTACTGATGCCCTTGTCCACCTAGAAAAACCAGTTCCACCAAAGAAACAGAACATTAGACAATAACCAGATGTTTTAAATAGAAATTAGGAATTAGATATATTATAATATAAGAAAAGTTATATTATATAATGATGTTTACATGTGTGAGTCCATTGGTTTACACATAAGAGCCCACACACACGACTCAACATATCGAAGAAAAAGTTAATCATATAGCAATTACTTAAAAATAGTATAAAATCCATCAAACCACAGTCAATAAAATCAACAATGAAAAAGAAAATCTCATTATGAAATTTTATGCAACTGAAGAAACAAAATAAAAGGGATAATGAATATAATAACTGACCAACCTTTTTCATTCATTTTGAAACAAGTTATTGAAGCTCTGAGTGAAAAAAAAAAAAAAACAAAAGAAAGGGATAAACACATAAGCAAATGGAATTTGTATGATACAAAAGATACTTAACATATTACATACTCTTTCGGTTTTTTCTTCCAACTTTCAAGTCGATTTTTGGCTTCGTAACTTTGGGATCAATGATAGTAATGACCAAACACACACCACAAACAAAAATAAAAATAAATGATAGTAATGTACAAATGAACTTATAAATGATAGTAATGTACAAATGAACTTATAAATTCAGCCAAAAGTCATGTCTTCACAAGCTTAAAGTTAACAAAGACTAGTCTAAAGTGATAAACAAGAGAAGTTAACAAAAACAAGTCTAAAGTTAACTTAGAAGCCTAAAGTTACATGGAAAAGAAATCTCAAAATGTTATGATCATCTTCATGTTAGCTCCTTCAAAAGTAAAGTTCGAGAATAATGACTGAACTGGCGACTTGAATAAAAATAAAGTTGTTAGAATTCATAAGCAAATAGGATAAATATGACAAATTTAAAAAAAAAAAAGCTAAAATAATCAAAGTTTTAGAAGATTAACATCAACACTTATACAACGAACATAAATGACTAACTTTTTGTTAAGTAGCCTAAGGTTAAGAAACATGAACTCGAACTACCCTGAAGTAACTCATCTCTCAAACTTCAAAGGTTATATGATAAGCAAGCAAATGAACTAAGTCTTCCTTCCATACCCAGAGTTTCAAAAGTAAGAACTACTTCATATTCCAACATAAAAACAACCCACCCCTCATGCTCATAAACCTTCAAACAAAACCAAACAACTAATGAACCATCAACGAAATCAAAAGAATCAAATCTTTAGAAGCACGTGCCATCAAAACAAACACTGAAAAATGATCTAATCTCCCTTCCTTACCAAAGTTCCAAACATATATATGAACTAGTTCAACAGGCAAAGCTAATGAAACCCAAACTCTAACTACTTAGAAAAGTAACTCATCCCTCAACTTTCAAAGGTTAAACAACAAACGAGCAAAAGAACTAAAACAATCAAAGATAGTAGTGTAACACCAAACTGTAACCAACATACGTAAGATATAACAAACTATTAAGTAAATCATCCCTCAACTTACAAAACCAAACAACTAATGGACATGCATAATGGACCAATCCTACTTTTCCTTATTCAAAGTTCCACACACAAGAACTAGTTCAAAAAAGCAAATCTAAATTTTTGAGACGCACCCCATCCCCACATTCGAAAACCTTCAAACAAAGCCAAACAAGTGAACTTAGAAAAGCTACACTTACATGCTCAAAACCTTTAACAAGTGAACTAGAGATGCAAAAAAAAGTTATAGCTTTAGAAGAATAACATCAACATTTATACAACAAACATAAACGACCAACTTTTGTTAAGAAGTAACCTAAGGTTAAGAAACATGAACTCGAACTACCCCAAAGTAACTCATCCCTCAACTTTCAAAGGTTATATGATAAGCAAGCAAATGAACTAAGTCTTCCTTCCATACCCAAAGTTTCAAAAATAAGAACTACATATTCCAACATAAAAACAACCCACCCCCCATGCTCATAAACCTTGAAAAAAACCAAACAACTAATGAACCATCAATGAAATCAAAAGAATCAAATCTTTAGAAGCATGTGCCATCAAAACAAACACTGCAAAATGATCTTATCTCCCTTCCTTACCAAAGTTCCAAACATATGAACTAGTTCAACAGGCAAAATTAATGAAACCCACCACTTATATGCTCATACACCTTCGAACAAACCAATAAACAAAACAATCAATACTCAACGGCTACCATAACTGCAGGATAGCCACAAACAACTTATTACATATTGAACGGTCGACTTGTCGAAGGTCGAATTCAAATAAGTTTATAAACCTCGGCTCTAAGCTACTTTGCAGTAGATAGTGGTCGGGTCATCCACAGGGAAAGGATGATTCTCAATAATTATCGGGTCTTTGCTCACACACACACAAAGGGGGTAAAAAAAGTGGGGAATGGTCTGCCACTAACCGAAATAAGCAAACACTAGAAAAATAATTCAAATGTCGGAAAGAGAAGTAAAGCATACAAATGGGATCAATTACGAAAAATCACTGAAGAATAAATCAAAATACGGGACTGTCAGATTGGTTATTTCTTAGAACATTTTGGACATTTAGTTTCATTACTTGCTCTAAAAATAATTTTGGTGAATAATTAAATTGTCCGGAATGCTTCTTGGCTTTTTAGACAGCCCACCTACCCAGCTTGTGCTTAACCAACTAAACTATCCGATACTCCACGAACAACTTAATTGGTTAATTATTTTAATTGCGCCTGCTGCCTCTCATGCTTAGACCGATAAATCCTCAGCATAAATTTAATTAGCCAATTTAACAACCAGATGACTCCTCAAAATTACTAATTAACTAATTGAATTTGAAAGTGTTAATATCTAATTTACGGAAGCAATTTTGGATCTTAGGCACATAATAAGCTCAATTTAATCCAACTATGCATGTTGTTCTAAAGAAGAAAAATAGGGCAACAAGTACCAACCTCTTTAATTCTCAAAATTGGTTGAACCCTTTTGTTGTTTTTCTTCTCCAAGCTATCACGAACCACCACTTGATCTTCTTTGCAATCCTCAAGCCTTTGGTATGGATTGTGGGATCCTCTAGTGATGGAATTAAAAGGGAAAAACTTGAAGAACAAGCTATGGAGGTGGGTTTTGGTGTGGAGATAATTTGGCAGCAATTCACTAAGGAAGAAGATGGCTGAAGAAGAGTGTTTTCTTCAGCCATCTTCTTCCCTTTTATAGAGGGACTAATGCTAAAGAAAACCACCAGGGATTGACACCAATTTAACCCACATTAAGTGGGAAATTGGGCGGCTAAAGTGAGGGGAGTGCATGGGTTTAGTCACCATGCACTCCCCCTCAAAAAAATTAAATTAAATTTGATTTTTCTAAATTAAGGATTATCTTGAATTTTAATTTTTAATTACTTAATTTTAATAATCTAAAAAATATAAAATCTAATTTTAATTTTTCAATTTTAATAATCTAAAAAATATAAACCCTAATATTAAATTAATATTTTGCCATCAATCTCGAACATTTCCGAAATGTTATTTTCCAACCATATTTAAATCATATTTAAATATTAAATCTCTCACAACTCGGTTTATACAAAAACCTGACGTATCGGTAACGTCAAACATATCCAACCATTTCCCTAAATTGAATTCGAACTAATTCATATTCTATCCATCATATTGTTCCAAAGGTTAGTCTCGAGCTAGCAAGGGGACCTAATGGATCTACAGATCATGGTCTCCAACGGTACAAGGTTTAACTGGTTGAACCCTTTTAACCTAGTTAACCAACATCCGTTAACTACCGGGACACTTCACTATAGCCTAGTAGTTGAACTTCCCTCACTGTAGATATATTTCCGTCCACTTGATATAACCATGATTAGTAAGTCAATCCTTCACAGGTCGTTCGTTACAATAGCTAGGTCAAATGTTCGTTTTACCCCTATAGCACATCTTTGTTCCTTAAGTCCACTGGTCTTTTAATGAATAATTTGTTTATGGTCCAACCACTAAACAGAGTCCCTCTAGAGACAATGAGAGGGTGGGGCCCCTTTTTCAAGCCTCGGAGTCAGCACTTAAGGGAACAACCTCTCTACTATCCCCGATTCGGGTAGGAGTGAATTCCGTCTTGTTATACTATGTCCCCAACTATCCATCCAGTCTTATCCCCAAAATGGTAGGCTAATTGAGCGACACTATTGGGCCACTCTCACCCATGCAAATCAAAGAAGAATCCTAAACGAACAGGAGTTCATAGCAAGCTCAGGATTAAGATCGAGTTACCTAGGTCATCACATGAAATAATCAGTCTTAACAGTAAATGACGTTATAAGGTATGAGTGACTTATTTCTCGGTCATGTCTTGTGTAAACATCTTTTACACAGGATGCCCCTACTCGCATGTCTCTACATGAACGACCCAGGATCACGTTGTTTGCCTCATTTGCAAAATAGGTCGCATCCATAGTGTTACCAGGATAAGGTACCCAACCTTACCCATATACTATAGACCATTTAGGTTATATACTTGAACTTGATCCCTGCCTATATCCATGATATAGTTCGAGTATTTCATATTATAACCATGAATGTTTCTATTGGATTTAAGATATAAAATAAACAATTCACTGAATAACATCTTTATTATAAAAGGATTAGAAAACTTGAGTTTTAGGACATAAACCCAACAACATTAACGTGCTAGGCCCGAAATTAATAATTAAATTAAGATTTCAAATTCTCTAATCTAATTAACCTAACTTCTCTCAGTTTCTTAGGCCTATCGGAAGTCTACGCTAGCCTACCGTCAAATACCCTAAACTTGAATCTTGCTAGTCCTCGAGCAAGGCTAATAGACAAGAACATGGATGCAAATAGATATAGTTTCATGACTTAATCCTCATAGCTAAAGAATCAATAAGAATGCAATCAAGAGACATGCACGTGAGACCCGAATGAGAGATAAATCAAAATTTTGCAAAGAACATCTTGCACTAGAGACTTCTAACCCACCTTGAACGACCTCTACTAACCTGGGATTGATTTATCAAGATCTCATTCTAATGGGTGTCCTCACATCTCTTTAACACCTTACCTAAATTATCCAAACAAGTCTGAAAAGACCCTCCAAAAACTGAAAAAATCATCCATAAATACCTTGTAAACCTGAGACTTTCTTTAGATAATTTTCTCTTGTCATCTATAGTGGAAGTTGGACTAAGTTGTTGGGACTTGCCAATTGAAAAGAAGAAAAGAAAAGAATGGAAATAAAGAAGAAAAGAAAAGATAAGAAAAGGAAAAAGAAAAGACACAAAAAAAACAAAAAAAAAAAAAAAAGAAAATGGAAATGGACAGCAAGACACCCACCACCGCTTCACCCATTATCAGCCCCATTTCTCATCTTTTTCCACCCAAACTTTCAGAGCACTTTAAAGAGAGAGTGAAGGAGGAAGAAGAAGAAGAATTTCGTGGTTTTGAGGTTGAAGAAGATAAGAAAAGCTCATGCAAAGCCAGCCATAGCAGAATCTGGGTGCAAAACTGTCAACCTCTGGTTTTTTATTCGGTTTGAGCTACACAGAAGGAAATAAGAAGTGAGATTTGATTTTCTTGAAAGTTAGTTCATTTTCTAACAAAATTCATGAAGGAAGCTTGAGCTAAATCGTATGAGAAGTTAATGGATTTTTTAATGGAAAACAGAGCACAGAATTTTCGAGCAAACCAGGAGGATCTCTGGTATTCTCTGGTATTTTGAGCATTCTGGGGTGTACAAGTCGAATCAGAAACTCTATTTGGTATGGTTGGAAAGCTTATTCAATTTCCTACAACGTTCATGAAGATTTCGTGAGCCAAAAATGACTTTAAGTAGGGTTAATTTCAGGAGTTAGATAAAGGGTAGCAGAGAACCTCGAATCTGTGTTGTCTGTGTTCGGGGCAATTCTGGGCAAATCGGTTGGGAATCTCATTTTTATTTCTTCAGTAAGTTGTAGAGTATTCGAAAATGAAGAGTTTGATGTGTATTTCATTAATTTTGGTTAAGTATTGAGGAAGTTATGGGTATTGGAAGTTAGGGTATAGAATCTGGAAAATCTGGAAAGTAGAATGTGAATGTGATTCTTAATCCAATTGTTTAAAAATTCATGAGCATGGAAAGACAAACCTATCTATGGTTCTAATGCTCGGTTTTGGTTATTTGACAGGCCAAGAGGAAATAGGTCGAGTCTACAAACCGGGGAACTAGATAAGACAGTGAGTGACAAAATGAATTTCGAAAATTGTTTCCAACGGTTGTTCATGTTTAGACGTTTTATATGCTTTACCATGAATGATATATGATTTTTATGAACGGTTTCAAGCATAAGTTTTGAGCTCGGATTTTCTAACGAGGTTTATATACGAGCACGTGGCTAATGACTTTATGAAAAGTAGCTGAAACGATATCTTTTAAAGTAAAGTATGGATTAGCAAGTACTTTTAAACGATTTTCAGCTTTTCACGAGCAAGCTGAGTAAGTTTAAGTTTTACGAAAGATCACGATAAGCAGGCATGTTTTAATGTTTTCATGTGATTTTCTGAGATTTCTATTGACTACATGACTGAGATATTGAGCCCGAGGCTATATGGTACCGTGTGCACACAGGTTATATTCCGTTGTTTACGTTGAGTGTACTCCGTGACAACGATGCTGTCGTGAGTGCTGGGCGGGCCCCACTACGACAAAGACGATGGGAGTGCTGGGTGGGTCCCACTACATCGTAGGACTAGTAAACGTTGGTTGTACTGGGTGTGCCCTACACAACGTAGATCGGTCATGTTAGTTAAAACGTTTGATGTACTTGATATGCCTTGCTAGATTTTTAATGACGAACTTGCGAGATATTTTAGAAAGCCTTTTTCATTACACGTTTATGTTAAACGCTTGAATTGAGCATATTTATACGTTTAAAGGTTTATCACGTGTTTTGACTTCCGGATTTAGAGTTTTAAAGTTAGTCACTCACTGGGCTCCATAGCTCATTCTTTCAAAATGTTTTTCCACTTTCAGGTAGAGATCGAGCTCCCGGTGCCTGATACACTGCCAACGTCTGCTGAAAGCTCCAGATCAAGCTCCAATACGTGGGTGGAGTTGTATATTAAGTCTGTCTATTATGTAAATGTTTTGTAAGGATTGGATAATTTAGTCCTAGAGGTCGTGGTTGTATAAACCCTAGCTGTATATGTTTTTGGTTGTGATATCTATATCAGGTTATTATCCGAACCAAGTTATGTCAGGGCGACACCTCGTGTTTGTTGAAAGTTTTTTTTCAGGGATTCCGCTGTGTTCTGTTTCATGTAGAATGTTTTATATCTATGATTAGTATGTTTATCAGGTTCTACGTTTCAGGAGGGTCAACGGGTATCGTTAGAGGAGGACGATGTTCGTTGGCTTCACGCCATCTTCCGGACTAAGCTAGCAGGTGGTCTGGGAGGGGGTATGACATACCTCAACAGTGGACTCAATCATATCAGAAAAAATTGCTAACATACACCTCTGAAATGTTGCAGGAGCATTACAAAGGCCAAACGGCATTCGCCTAAAAGCAACCGTCCCATAAGGGTAGGTGAAAGTGGTTTTTTCCTGATCCTCATGAGCAATGGTAATCTGGTTATACCTAGAATAACCATCTAAGAAACAGTAGTAGGCCTGACCAGCCAGTCTATCCAACATCTGGTCAATAAATGGTAGAGGGAAGTGGTCCTTACAGGTAGCTTTATTAAGCCTCCTGTAATCCATGAAAACCTTCCAGCCAGTTACTGTCCTGGTTGGGATCAACTCATTGTCCTTATTAGTCACTACCGTGACACCAACCTTCTAAGGAACACATTGGACAGGGCTCACCCAATTGCTATATGCAATTGGGTAGATAATCCTAACATCCAACCATTTGATCACCTCCTTTTTAACAACCTCTTTCATTGCAGGGTTAAGCCGCCTCTGTTACTCAATACTCCTAAAGGATCCCTCCTCTAGAGTGATTTTATGCATACAGAAGGATGGGCTAATTCCCTGAATGTCAGCCAATGTCCAACCTATTGCTTTAGATATTGCTGCAGCAACTTTATTAAGGCCTCTTCATCCTCCGGCATTAAATCTGATGCAACAATAATGGGCAACGTCTCACCCTCCCCAAGATACACATACTTTAGATGATCCGGCAAGGGCTTTAAATCTAAAGTGGGTGCCTCAATCAGGGATGACTTAATAGGAGGAGCTTTCCTTTCATCTATATCTAAAGACTCAAAAACATCCTCACACCTAGACACTTCTTTTTCACCTTTTCTTTCTAAAGAACAAACTTCTAAATCCTCTACACTAACCTCTCTATGATCTTCCAAATGCTTGTTTGCCAAATCCTCCATTGCTGTCTCTACAATTGTGTTCTCCAGAATCCTAATGAAAGAACAATATTCCATTTCGTCTGGATACTTCATGGCCTTAAAAACATTAAACTTTACTTCCTCATTATAAACTCTCATTGTTAATTCCCCCTTTTGAACATCTATTAATGCCCTACCAGTAGCCAAAAATGGACACCAAGAATAATTGGGACATCTTTATCTGCCTCATAATCTAAGATAATAAAATCAACAGAAAATATGAATTTATCTACTTTTACTAAGACATCCTCAATTTTACTCTCTGGATATGTGATAGACCTATCGGCTAGTTGGAGTGTGACTGTGGTAGACCTAGCTTCACCAATACCTAGCTTTCGATAGACTGAAAGAGGCATAACATTAATGCTTGCGCCTAAATCACAAAGTGCTCTACCTAACTCTTTTCCATCTATTGACACAGGAATAGTAAATGATCCTGGATCCTTAGCCTTGGTTGGTAGCCCATTCTTAAGAATAACACTCCATTCCTCAGTAAGAGATACAATTTTAGTTAAAATATCCTTAAGAAATTTAGCATAATTAGGCATTTGCTCTATAATTTCTACTAAAGGGATATTTATATGCAATTGCTTAAGAATCTCTAAAAACTTCTTAAATTGACCATCTTAATTCTTAAGCCTTTGCCTTTGTGGAAAAGGTAGAGGTGGTACATAAGGTGGGGGCGGCACATAAGGTGGTTCCACATCCGGAACAGAACCAGATGCTTCAGCATCATTACTGCTGCCTCCAGCACCTTTACCAGACTCCAACTCTTTCTCAACAACATTTTTATCACAATTCTTCTCTACAACATTTTTATCACAATTCTTCTCTACATCCTGGGGTTTACTAGGCTCTTTTCTCTCTTCTAGTGGCTTACCACTCCTTAGAGTCACTGCTTGTACCTGCTCCTTACCTTCCCTTCTAGGGTGCTAGGTATCTGAAGGAAGTTTCCCTTGAGGCCTTGCCTTCAGCTCATTAGCTAGCTGGCCCACTTGCAATTCTAGGGCTCTCATTGAAGCTTGATTACTTTGAATTACGGCATCTGTACGAGCCATATATTCTTTCATCATTGCCTCATGAGAATTCTCCGAATTTTGTTGGGGCAAAGCCTGCTTATTTTGCAGAGGCAATACCTGCGATTTAGCAAATCCTGACTGGTTCACCTTTTGTTGTGCTTGCATATTACTTCCTTGTCCTCCCGAGGCGAAGTTGGGGTGGTTACGCCAACCTGGATTATAAAAGTTAGAATAAGGGTTATTCCTCTGATTACCTATAAAAAACACAGAAGCTGGATTGCTGGGATAAAACTCGTAGTTGTGCTCTTCACCACAAATGAGGGTCTTCAGATGACAAACCATGGAATTGACCCACGGTTTGCAACATCTGAAACATTACCGATTTCATTTCAAAATTTGCTGCCTCAATTTGAGGACGTGCAATTCTTGGATTCAACTCATCAAACATCGGAAAAGCATACGCTCGAATGGCTTTGACCCTATCGTTTCCTACCAAGATAGGATTATCAGCCTAATTATTTTGCTGTCCATTTTGCTCCAGCGGTGGATTTTGCTGCAGCACACGATTCTGTTGGGGGTTCACTAGATCTTCTGGGACTTCCGGAAGACGCGGCATGTCAGCCATTTTGATACGAACCGAGGTGTCTTAATCAAGCTACAATAATCCAAGATGCTTACAAACTTTAGAGTTAGCTTTTTGGAAGATGAATCTCGGATTTAAGGCATTTTTATTGTAATTTTCAGTTTTAAAGTTGTGTTTTTAATGTTTTAACTTATTATTTAGTTAGTGGTCATTATAGCATTGATGGGCATGAAGGTTAAACCTTTCATATGACCATAGGTTATGTTTGAAGGCTATAAATAGCCATCTATGTTGTTGCTTTGAGGTAAGAATGGTTTTGATGGAATTTCAATGAAATTAAGTCTTTTGAGCCTAAAGGCCATGAGCAACTTTGCATATCTTGCGTTTAGATTTGCATGCTAGGATCATTCAAGTAGCGTTGATAAAACTACTTGTGGAGTGATTCGAATCCTGAGTTTAGAAACAAGTTTTCTCTACTCTTGATCTTGATCGTCAAGGTAATCCGTTCTATCTTCTTCCTTGGGATGAAATCATCTTGATTTGGGGGTTTTAGCAGTTGAGATCTAGGGGTTTGCATTTCCATAAGGGTTCTTAGATCCAATTGGCTCGGGCTGTCATATCATTTTGCTATCAGAGCTGCTTTGATTCTTATCATTTGGGTATCAGAGCTGCTTTGTCTTATCATTTTGGTATCAGAACTTTAGGTTCTAGATCGGATATATGTTTCCGCTGTTGCATTTCTTTTCTCGTTCTTCATTCTGATTTTTTTTTTGTTCTTATTGTTCATATGTTTGCATTCTGTCCAGAAATATAAAACTGAAACAAAGTGTCATTTCTGTTCGTCATTTCGTATTCTTGTCTTCTGCAATCTTGTAGATCTTAATCTGATCTTCAACTTTGTCTTCTATGAGATCTTGAGATTCAGTGTGCTTCATATAGAAAATCGGTCATTTTGATAATATATTCTGGAAAATCTGAGAAGGCTGAGACTGTTCATTTTCTTTACTTCTTGTTGTTCTTTGCTATAAAAGTGTGTTAGATCTGAATTGGTTGATGATTAAACTCTCATTTGTGTTAGGATCTGACTATTGGTATCCATTGGCTTTAGTTACATGTTGAACTTTTCAAATTAATTAGCCACTTGCCATAAATTTGGGAGTTACAAACTTTTCAAATTCAAATTTCCAGCTAATTTATTTAATGCCCATGATCTCTATTAATTTATGGATATTTATATTTAGACTTTCATTTCCATTTGACCTTTGATTTCTTTCTTGACTCGTTTCTTGTTTTGTATTCGTTGGACTCCATACTTAAGCTATTTTGGTTGTGTTCTATGTGTGCTATCTATCACTTCAATGCAAACTTTGCTCATTGGCTCATGTGAGTGAGATTGAGAGTTTGTTGAGAGTGTGTGTGTCTTGGAGTGAAAACACGTGAGGGAGTGTTTGTGAGGTCCATTTTCCTTGTCACTTTGCATTCTTTTGCAACATGTTTCAAGCAAGAAGTTCAAACAAATCCATGTTTCGTCAAGCACAAAAACGTTGTGAGAAACGCGTTCGTGATGATCCATTTTGGAAGGCTTTTTGTGAAAATATGGATGAAATACATAAATCCATAAAGTACATGTCCGAATTATCTCACAAGTTGAATTTGCGGGATCAAGCAAGAGAGGCACAAATCACAAAATTCATTCAAGAAGAAGAAGATTGTCCCATGCCTAAAGATGATGTTTCAAATGATGACGTTGTTGTTGATGACGTGGTGACCAGCGAAGAAAGTGTGCAAACATATGTTGATCCTTCCTTTGAGACAAAAAGTGAGGAAAGTGAAAAGGAGAACGTTTGTGAGAAAGAAACATTTGAGACTCATACTAAAGAGATAGAGAATTCAACAATTAGAGTTTGTGAAAAGAATATTGTCTTGTATTCAAAAAGACACATACTAGAACTTGTTTCCGAAAGGACTTGCTTTCTAACGGGTGCACTTAAACCAAGTGTGTCTACATTTTCTAAGGAATTCTTGCAGGAAGTTGCTATGCTTATTGAAAAGCAAGATTCAAAGCTTGCTTCAAATATGAGACAAAGCCGAGCACGAGGGAACTTTAATGCCAAAGGGGAACAAATGATGCGATGTATGTATTTTGCTTCATCATCCATTCATGGTGGGCAGTCAAAGGTGAAGAATTTGAGGAGAGCAAGAATGCGAGATGCAAAAGATTTCAAGTTCGCACTACAAGGGGATCCTTAGATTTGAAGACGAATCCTCTTGAAGAATGGGAGGAGATTTTGATTTCTACGCTACTCTCTCCTTCTTCTCCTGAATGTCCTTTCAATTTCTGGATCAAGCTCGAACCTCACCCTAGGAGAATCGCTCTTGCACCAAACTCACACCTGCAAAAACAAAAGAAACAATCAAAAAGTTCTAACACCAAACCACTAAAACACATACACAAAACATATCAGATAAAAACTTATTCAAGTCCCCGGCAACGGCGCCAAAAAACTTGTTGGGTTTCCAGAGTAGGTAAAAATATAGTAAAAATAGACTCTAGAACACTGTGCAAGCATACACAATCCGCAGCAAGTAATAAGTATTTATCGAATCCACGGGGCTGAATAGCTCTCACTTTATCTATTTCGTATAACTCTTTAATGGTTTCCAAAAGTGGTTAAAATGATTGATTTTGAAATAATGTTGAAGCAAAAGAAATGACAGAACATAAAGTAAACAAATAAAGCAGACAGATTAGAAACAGGCGTTGGTCAGGGATTTCCGTAATTGTTTTAAAAGATGCTCTAGCAATATTATTGATCCGACAAAACTCTTGCAGTCTTATTAGCAGGATCCTCCCAGAACTCTGGATTTTTTGGAATGTATTTCAACTCCAATGACGCTCTACTGATCAAGCACTAGGCAACTGGCTATCCTTAACTCAGTGACTGGCGTTCACCAATACACAATGATCTAGTGTGATTAAATACCACACACTTCTCAAACCATCCCTGAAACTAAGAAGTGGTATTCATACCGGCTGGCCAAACGGGCACAAAATATAAATATACACAACAATTAATCAAGATGCTCAAATCAACATATATTGCATAGAGAAATAAGGCACGACAATTACATGACTCCTAACCAACACCTAAGTAAATTTAGTTCATAAAGCTCATGACAACACACGCTACAATCTGAGTATGTGCATCCATAATTACGAGAAATTACAAGAAAAGGCTAATTCCCTTGGTCAAATCCGTAATTCATGGTCTTCTTGAAGTCTCCAATCTTTCCTTCTCTATTTGGCTCCCAAAGATGAAAATGAGAAATGATCTCTCCCAAAAGTGGAATGTCTTTTGACTTGGACGACTCTTTCCTTTTATAGAATGAAGGCAAGCCCAAATTAGGTCAGTACACGTGGATGGCTCTCCTTGCTTCTTAAATCCGAAAATAGCTCAACTAACTTCAGTTAATTAAAATGGATAACGAGCTGTGACGTGGCAGTTCTGCTCCCTGCTTTGCTGGATCACAGATTTTGCTCCCTCAAGTCGCTCAACAATATATTCTGCACAAAATAACTTCCAAGGCATCCCTTCTTCCAAATGGGTTAAAACATATAATATTCATCTAAAAGCAACCCTATTTAGCACAAATGACACACAAATCACTATAAAACTAAGGCCTAAATAACTCCCTTTTGGAGAGTTATCAGTACCTTATCTTGGGGACACTATGGACGCGACTCACTTTGTATTTAGTACAAACGATGTGATCCTGAATTGTTCATATGGAGACATGCCAGTGGGGGCAGGCATCCTATGCAATGAGTTTGCATTAGACCAGACCGCGAAATAAGTCACTTTCACTTTATAACGCCGTTTATTGTTAAGATTGACTATTTCATGCAATGACCTAAGTAACTCGATCTTAATCTTGAGCTAACTATGAACTCTTGTTTATTCAGGATTATCCTTTGATCTGCATGGGTGAGAGTGGCCCGAGTTCGCCGACTCAATAAGCCTACCATTGTGGGGATAAGACCGGGTAGGTAGATGGGGAAATAGTCCTGCAAGACGGAATTCACTCCTACCCGTTTTAGGGATAGTAGATAATGTGTTCCCTTAAGTGCTCACTCTAGCTCTTGAACAAGGGGCCCCACCCTCTCATTGGCCCGAGAGGGACTCGGTTTGTTGGTTGGAGCACAACCCAATTGTTCATTAAAGGATCAGTGGGACTTAAGAAGCAAGAGGTACTATAGGGGTAAAACGAACATTTGACCTATCTATAGTTACAAACAACTTATGAAGGATCAACTTACTAATCATGGTTATATCGAGTGGACAAAAATATTTCTACATTGAGGGGAGTGCAACTACTAGGCTATAGTGGAGTGTCTCGGTAATTAACTGACAAAAGGACTTGTTGATGGCCGCATCAAATAAAATTTATAATTCACTGCTCACTAAACTACTTTGCAATAGTAGTGGCTGAGATCGATCATAGGGAACAACTGGTTTACTTCTAAATCCTTTTGCATTTGTGGGTAATCGAAGGGGGGTTTGGAAGAAAGCGAATAATTGTAGGAAAATAAAACGCGAGAAAATAAAGTGCAAAAAATTAAATGATAGGAAAATAAAAGGTGGTTAGTTAATCTCACCTTGGTGACCACTGTTGATACGGCAAAGCAGCTCTGATACCAAAATGATACGACACAGAGCAGCTCTGATACCAAAATGATACGGCAGCCCGAGCCAATTGGATCTAAGAACCCTTATAGATATGCAAACCCCTAGATCTCAAATGTTAAGACCCCCAAAACAAGATGATTTCATCCCAAGGAAGAAGATAGAATGGATTTACCTTGACGATCAAGATCAAGAGTAGAGAAAACTTGTTTCTAAACTCGAGATTCCAATCACTCCACAAGTAGTTTGATCAACGCTACTTGAATGATCCTAGCATGCAAATCTAAACACAAGGTATGCAAAATTGCTCATGGCCTTTAGGCTCAAAAGACTTCATTTTCATTGAAATTCCATCAAAACCAATCCTCCTTCAAAGCAACAACATAGATGGCTATTTATTGCCTTCAAACATAACCTATGGGCATATGAAAGGTTGTAACTTTCATCCCCATCAATGCTATAATGACCACTAGCTGAAAATTAACTTAAAACATTAAAAATACAACTTTAAATCTGAAAATTACAATAAAAATGCCTTAAATCCGAGATTCATCTTCCAAAAAGCCAACTCTAAAGTTTGTAAGCATCTTGGGTTATTTTAGCTTGATTAAGACACCTCGGTTCGTATCATCCTCCCATTCTTCAAGAGGATTCGTCCTCGAATCTAAGGATCCCCTTGTAGTGCGAACTTGAAGTCTTTTGCATCTCGCATTATTGCTCTCCTCAAATTCTTCACCTTTGACTGTCCACCATGAATAGATGATGAAGCAAAATACAAACATCGCTTCATTTGTTCCCCTTTGGCATTAAAGTTCCCTCGTGCTCGACTTTGTCTCATATTTGAAGCAAGCTTTGAATCTTGCTTTTCAATAAGCATAGCAACTTCCTGCAAGAACTCCTTAGAAAATGTAGACACACTTGGTTTAAGTGCACCCGTTTGAAAGCAAGTCCTTTCGGATACAAGTTCTTGTATGTGTCTTTTTGAATACAAGACAATATTCTTCTCACAAACTCTAATTGTTGAATTCTCTTTCTCTTTAGTATGAGTTTCAAATGTTTCTTTCTCACACTCTTTCTCTTTTGTACTTTCCTCACTTTTTGTCTCAAAAGAAGGAGCAACATATGTTTGCACACTTTCTTCGCTGGTCACCACGTCTTCAATAACAACTTCGTCATTTGAAACATTATCTTAAGGCATGGGACAATTGTCTTCTTCTTGAAGAGATTTTATGATTTGTCTTTCTCTTGCTTGATCCCGCAAATTCAAGATCAAGAGTAGAGAAAACTTGTTTCTAAACTCGAAATTCGAATCACTCCACAAGTAGTTTGATCAACGCTACTTGAATGATCCTGACATGCAAATCTAAACACAAGATATGCAAAATTGCTCATGGCCTTTAGGCTCAAAAGACTTCATTTTCATTGAAATTCCATCAAAATCAATCCTCCTTCAAAGCAACAACATATATGGCTATTTATAGCCTTCAAACATAACCTATGGGTATATGAAAGGTTGTAACTTTCATCCCCATCAATGCTATAATGACCACTAGCTGAAAATTAACTGAAAACATTAAAAATACAACTTTAAAACTGAAAATTACAATAACTGCTCCTTAAATCCGAGATTCATCTTCCAAGAAGCAAACTCTAAAGTTTGTAAGCATCTTGGGTTATTGTAGCGTGATTAAGACACCTCGGTTCGTATCATCCTCCCCTTCTTCAAGAGGATTCGTCCTCAAATCCAAGGATCCCCTTGTAATGCAAACTTGAAATCTTTTGCATCTCACGGTCTTGCTCTCCTCAAGTTCTTCACGTTTGACCATCGTCCATGAATGAATGATGAAGAAAAATAGGAGCATTATTTCTTCTTACATAACTTGTTGGTATTGCACTTTCCTCGTGGTTGGCTTTGACTCGTATTTGAAGCAAGCTCTGGATCATGTTTTTCAATAAGGATTTTAATTTCCTGCAAGAATTCACTAGAAAATGTAGATACACTTGGTTTAAGTGCACTCGTTAGAAAGCAAGTCTTTTCGGATACAAGTTCTTGGATGTGTCTTTTTTAATACAAGACAATGTTCTTCTCACAAACTCTAATTGCTGAATTCTCTTTCTCTTTAGTCTCTATATGAGTCTCAAATGTTTCTTTCTCACAAACGTTCTCCTTTTCACTTTCCTCACTTTTTGTTTCAAAGGAAGGATCAACATATGTTTGCACACTTTCTTCGCTGGTCACCACGTCATCAACAACAACGTCATCATTCGAAACATCCTCTTGAGGCATGGGACATTCTTCTTCTTCTTGAATGGATTTTGTGATTTGTGCCTCTCTTGCTTGATCCCGCAAATTCAACTCGTGAGATAATTCGGACATGTACTTTATGGATTTATGTATTTCATCCATATTTTCACGAAAAGCCTTCCAAAATGGATCATCACGAACGCGTTTCTCACAATGTTTTTGTGCTTGACGAAACATGGATTTGTTTGAACTTCTTGTTTGAAACATGTTGAAAATGAATGCAAAGTGACAAAGAAAATGGATCTCACAAGCACTCCCTCTCAACAAACTCTCAATCTCACTCACATGAGCCAATGAGCAAAGTTTGCATTGAAGTGATAGATAGCACACATAGAACACAATCAAAATAGCTTAGGTATGGAGTCAAACGAATACCAAATAAGAAACAAGTCAAGAAAGAAATCAAGGTCAAATGGAAATGAAAGTCTAAATGTATGTCTCCATATATTAATATCCAAAGGTTGAAATGAACTTATGGAATTTAAATGAGCCTTCACATTAAAGACAAGTTATAATCAATAGAGATCATGGGCATTGAATAGCAAGTGACTGGAAAATTGAATATGAAAAGTTTCTAACCCCCAAATTTATGGCAAGTGGCTAATTAATTTGAGAAATTCAACATGTAATTGAAACCAATGGATAACAACGGTTAGATTCTAACACAAGTGAGAGTTTAAACATCAGCCAATTCAGATCTAACTCACTTTTATAGCAAAGAACAACAAAGAAGCAAAGAAGTTGAACAATCTTGGCCTTCTCGATTTTCCAGAATCTATTATCAAAATGATCGATTTTCTATATGAAGCAAACTGAATCTCAAGATCTCATAAAAGACAAAGTTGTAGATCAGAAGGAGATCTATAAGATTGCAGAAGAAAAAAATACGAAAAGACAAATGAAAATGACACTTTTTTTCAATTTTATATTTCTGGACAGAATGAAAACAAATGAACAACAAGAACAAAAAAAAAACAATTCGGAATGAAGAATAAGAAAAGAAATGCAACAACGGAAACATATATTCGATCTAAAACCTAAAGCTTTGATACCAAATGATACGGAAAAGCAGCTCTGATACCAAAATGATACGGCAGCCCGAGCCAATTGGATCTAAGAACCCTTATGGATATGCAAACCCCTAGATCTCAAATGCTAAGACCCCCAAAACAAGATGATTTCATCCCAAGGAAGAAGATAGAACGAATTTACCTTGACGATCAAGATCAAGAGTAGAGAAAACTTGTTTCTAAACTCGAGATTCCAATCACTCCACAAGTAGTTTGATCAACGCTACTTGAATGATCCTAGCATGCAAATCTAAACACAAGATATGCAAAATTGCTCATGGCCTTTAGGCTCAAAAGACTTCATTTTCATTGAAATTCCATCAAAACCAATCCTCCTTCAAAGCAACAACATAGATGACTATTTATAGCCTTCAAACATAACCTATGGGCATATGAAAGGTTGTAACTTTCATCCCCATCAATGCTATAATGACCACTAGCTGAAAAATTAACTTAAAACATTAAAAGTACAACTTTAAAACTGAAAATTACAATAAAAATGCCTTAAATCCGAGATTCATCTTCCAAAAAGCTAACTCTAAAGTTTGTAAGCATCTTGGGTTATTGTAGCTTGATTAAGACACCTCAGTTCGTATCAACTGTAGTTGGGGACACTCGGATTTCAATACATTTATTCTTACTCATTGATTTACACTACAATGATTTAAATGCATGCTGTCTAATTGGTACTCTAGATTAACTGACTCGATCCCATCATACATCGAACCAATTCCTAATTACTAATTAATTAACCCCTACTTCCATAGCGTCGAGATGCTTTGAGGGTAGCGTCTCAATGCTGCCCTCTCGGGTCTCCTAACTTGGTTGCATCATTTTGGCTGCATTTAACATTACTTTTGAGGCTTGAATGCTCCGCTTTGGTCTTTTCACCTCCTCGTCATCTCGTGGACTTCAAGTCGGCTCAAAACCTTCTTAATTTCCTCAAATTAACCCCCAATTGGAATATTGGCTCTTGGAGTCCCTTGCTCTCAAAATGCTACAAAATATATAAATTAAGCTCATAAGTGGCCTAAAAACTAACAAGATTAGGACTAAGTATATAGGACCAAATTGGTCCTATCAAATACCCCCAACCTAAACCTTGTTAGTTCTCGAGCAAGCATATAAAATAAAAGAGCATAAAGATATAGTGATTAGGTTGTTTGCAATCATCATGACTCTAAATCTCCTAGCAATGCATGATCAATATTTTACCCAAGAGAATAACAAGCATGATCAATAGCATGGATAGAGACAACTTAAAAAAAAAAAAAAATTCAAAATCTTCATATGCACAAATTTAAAGCTTAGCCTTTCCTAGAGAGGTTTTGAAAAGGTTCGAGATAGGTTTATAGAACTCTGATGCGATGCAGACTGAAGGTGGATGTAGGAATAAGATGGAAAATAATAATTAAAGATGAATTCATTCAAGCTAAGTGCAAGTATACACTATCGCAAGTAGTAATAAAAACTCTTGAAATATTCCAAAAGTTTCGATCCCACAGGGACTAATTTAAACACATATTTGAAGAAGAAACTGCTCTTAAATTGCTTAAAAAGGTAACCAAGTAAAATAATTGATGATGAGGTTTTTAGAAAATAAATAAGCAAGAAAATAAAGATTAAACAAACAATAATAAAAAACAAGGAATTCAGTAAGGCTTCAACCCAGAGGCAAATAACTCTAATAATAGCTTATTTAACCTAAGTCTAGGTATGCATTGGGTTAGGTTTAACTCCTATTTGGCCTTGCTCCCAAGAACCGTTGGAAGACTAAGCGAGTACCGTTATGCATATTTCTGTGACTCGACTCCCACATAGATTATTACGCATGCAACCTTTAACCTTGTAGTTGTTACAAGCAACCATCCCCTATAATAGCGAATACACTCTCTCGAGCCCTTTCTCCTATATAACCTTTATGAAAACCGATATTGTTTGACCCTTTTAGTACCAAACTCACATAGCATGCTTAGTCTAAGTGATCAAGTTAAACTCAACAAGATTGGAATGATAATCAATAAAGGATGACATGCAAAAAATAGAACTTAGGTAAATAAACAACTTTCAAGCTATTCAATCCATAAGGGAATTCTCTAAAATGATCCCCTCAATGGAATTTAGCTACGCATTATGGATAATAATGCAAACAAATATCTTTCCATTTAATAAATGAATGAGAAAAACAAGAAATAATAGAAAGAAATAGGTGCTGGAAAAGTATTGTGCAGTAGCTAAAACTAGGGTTTTTTCAATTTATCCAATCCCTCTAGAGTTCTCACAACACTCTATTCTCCTTTTACAAGGTGGGAATATGGTGAAATCTCTACAAACACAAAGGTTTGATGTCTAACTAAGGTTAGATTTTCCTCTTCTAGCAAGGACCTCGGGCATCACAACTCATGGGCGTTTACTAGGGTTCTGTCACTATCCTCTTCTTCCTAGTGAGTTCTACTTGAGTTTCCTCTCGATTTCCGGTCTTTTATAGAGTGAGAAGTGGTTGGGGAGTCACGAAATTCATGCTAGCAGGTAGCCTAGTCAGTTTTGGAGTCAAAACAGTTGATTAGGTGAGTGAAAAGCTCGTTCAAAACGACTCACGAAGGACTCAGACTTTTCTGTTTCTGCCCAGAAATGCTGTCGCATTTCATTTTGCCTCGCATTTCTGCTACTACTCTGTTTTCCTCTGTTTTTCCTGCAGCATGCAAAAATAGGTTAAATTCATATAAAATCAGTTCATTTAAGCTAAAAAAAATGCATAATTTAACAAACATGACTCGCTAAGACTCAACTTACCAACTTTTACACTTGTTAGGCTCGAGAATAGTAAATTTGATCCAAAAACATACAAGTTTCACAAGGAATAAGCTAAAAATAAGGGACAAAATAGGTATATTTTTGGCACCTATCAAACTCCCATTCCATCTTCCTTCTACATTGGACAAAATGCATCATGCTTAAAAGAATGGAACAAACTAGCTTGCCAAGGTTGCTAAGGTGCCTACTTTTCTTTATTTTTCAAACAAAGAGCCCTAAGCTTGCATTTCCAAGATTTTTCAGGGCACTAGCTTTGACACTTCTATTGTAGGGCCACATATCTCAAGCTTAACCCTTGGACGACCTAATTGAGCACAGTAGAGGTAGCTTTTTTTACCCCAAGCAAGCAATACACTACAAGCTTATATTTTCTCATTATCTTTTTTTTTTTTTTCATTTTTTTAAACAACAAGAATGATTTTTCTTTCTAAGCACATATAGGCATATTTTTCTTTTCTTTCTCCTAGGCAACTAAACAAGCCATTTTGCAAAAAAAGTTACCACTAAGCATGTTTGCCTAGCCTATCCAGGTGACAACGGAAATCCGAATACTATAAGGTCATCTAAAACCTACAAAACTATGCTAGAAAGGGCTTTAGCTCGAATTTAGATAAGAAAATTTTAGAAAAATTTTAATGGAGGCTCTAAAGATGCTAGACATGCTTGAATTCATCTAAAAGCAAAATAAATACTCATGCATGGTAATTCTTAAAATGTCATCATCAATCCAAAAGCACACAAACAATCTGAAGGTGTTCATATAACACATGCGGAAGCAATTGAAGATCGAAAGCATTTAACTCTATCAATTTTACTCCTAAAGCATGGTGATGCGCAATTTGCTAACCGCAAGTGTACGGGTCAAGTAATAATATAGTGTTTTCGTGTAAAACGAGTGTCGTCCTCTGGATTGGTTTTCTAGCAAATTAAGTACCGTGAATACGTTTGTCCAATTTTATTTAGGGAAAAAAAACTCAATGATAAAAGATAAATCTAAAGACAAAAAGCATAAAATAAAGGTGGAGACTCAAATGGAAAGACTCTTAGGGAATTGATTTCGTTGATTAAGATTGAGGATTGATTAATAGGAATGAATTGACCGTGCAATTATTCTACAAGCCAAGGAAACATTTATCACGATTACCTCTCCCGAGTATAATTGATTCTCATGCATATAACTAACTTGATATCCCTATCTAAGTTCATTAACATGCAATGCATTATTCGGTTCGGTCCTTGTTATACTTCTAGAGATATTCTAAATCCCGTCACAAACTTAGAATTTCTACTCTAGTCATGCAAGTGAACAAAGCAAATCTTAGGCCAAATCCTCTCTCCCGAGTTAGATTCAACACTTAAATCATTCAATTAGTGATCAAGTATTGAAAGCATTACACATAAAATTGCATGCATAGAATAAGAACACATTCATACCCAAAATTCAATCCAACAATTTAAGCAACTACATCAAATCCTAAGACAAACAACTAGCAATTCATAGTCTTTAAACCACAAACACTAAATGAAAGAAAAGCCATAAAAACTACAAGAGTTAAGGGAAAGAGAAAGGAAAACTCGAATCCGCCGACACCGCACGTCCCCGTCATGATCTCCACGTCTTCTCGCTTGATTCCCGCTCCTTGGCCTTGCCTTTAGCTCCCACAAAAGGTCTCTAGTCGAAATTAGGGCTAAAATCTCACCAGTTGGACTCCCCTTGGCCGTAGCATGAAAAGATGAATTTATAGAAAATCTGGCGACAGCGTCGAGACGCTGTCGCGATACCGCATTTTTGGAAATTTTGCCTATAGCGTCGCGACGCTATGAATTTTTTTTTTTTTTTTTTTTTTTTTTTAGATTGAAGACTCCATTTGACTCCAATTGCTGAATTAAGCTTCAAACACATACTTCCTACAAATAAAACATAAAAATGCATAAATTTGGGCAAATAATTGTAAAAAGACTAGCTTAATTAATCAGAGAAAAATAGCTAGCTATGCTCGCTATCACATGCACGTTTTAGAAAAGACAGAACAGAAAGATAGAAAAAACCAACCTCTTGTAGCTCAAATGGATGGATCTCCTTGTGGTGTTTTCTTCTCCAATCTCTCTTGGACAACCTCTAGAGTCTTCGCTACTATTCTCCGGGCCAAGAACGACTTGTGGGAGTCTATAGTGATAGTGAATGGGAAGGGAATGCTTGAAGGATCAACCTCTATGGAGATATGAGATGAGAGAGTGATAGAGGAAGAATTTCAGCAGCATAACGTTAAGGTAAATGTTGTATCTCTCCACAATCTGATTCTTCCTCTACTTATAGAGAGGATCCATGCAAGAAGGGGCCTCAAGATGCAAGACACATGGTGGTCTTGATGGTGTAAGTGGAAGCTAGGTGTTCAAACAATACTACATGCACTATTGCATGAATGTGGTATAATTCCACTTTGAGTCTTCATGCAAGAGTGGAGTTTCACCATTTTCCACTAACTTATGATTCAAAATCAAATTTCAAATTAGCATTATTGACTTATTTCGTGGTTCAGTCTTATGCAAACTCATTGCATAGGGCGCCTCCACTCGCATGTCTCCACATGAACGACTTAGGATCTCATCGTTTGCACTTAATACAAAGTGGGCCGCGTCCATAGTGTCCCCAGGATAAGGCACCCAACCGTATCCTTATACTATAGACTATTTTGACTATAAACTTGAACTTGGTCCTACGATATGTCTCTACATATAGTTCGAGTATTCATTTTATAGCCAAGGATCTTAGTTTATTGGATTTAGGTTAATCATTCGCAATTTACATATTCAATAACATCTTTTACTGAATAACCTCAATAATGTCTTTATTGGAAATAGAATATGTTTAATGATTTACAAACTACGAGTTTATAGGACATTAAACCCAACACAATCTCAACAAGAAAGCTCAAAAAAATTTAAAAAATTGCTCAAAAATAGATGCATGGCCTCAATCTAATAAGCTCAGAGCAATCAAGAGAAATACACAACATGCAAATAAAATATAGTCTGATGCTCAAGTGCATCAAGACTCAACCTAGAATTCCACTAGTTTGCAATGCTCTCCATCCCCAACCTAAAATCATACATTGTCCTCAATGTAAGAAAACATGAAAAACTAAAGGACAAAGTAAAAGGGAACAGAAAACCTCCCCTGAATTTAAGCTCTACGGTTGGAAGGAAACGATCCAGAATGCTTCAAAAGATTGTTTTTTCCTTAAAAGGTCCTACAAAAACAAAAACAAAAACAAACCTAAGAAGGAAACTAAGTAAACCGAAAAACATAAAGCAATAAAAAAAGAAAGGATAAGAATTATTTTTAAAGTCGGGCTACCTCCTAGAAGCACAAATTTTTAACGTCGGTTGCTCGACGGGATTCACAGTCTTCAACCAAAATCCACTTCTTTGATCCTCAGAGGATCTTTCTTCTTTTTCTTAATCAGCTCCTGCATAGAAAAACTCAACTTGCACACAGAGTGCACAACATAAGATATTTTAACCAAGTAATTGATAGCGAGCATAGCAAGCTATTTTTCTCTGATTAATTAAGTTAGTCTTTTACAATTATTTGCCCAAATTTATCCACTTTTATGTTTTATTTGTAGGAAGTATGTGTTTAAAGCTTAATTCAGCAATTGGAGTCAAATTGAGTTCAATCCTATAAAAAAAAAAATAAATAAATAAATCATAGCATCGCGACGCTATGTCCACAGCGTCACGACGCTATCGACAGATTTTCTATAAATTCCTCTTTTCAGCTACGGATTAGGGGAGTCCAATTGGTTAGATTTTAGCCCTAATTTCGACTAGAGACCTTTGGTGGGAGCTAAAGCAAGGCCAAGGAGCGGGAATCAAGCGAGAAGACGTGGAGATCGTGACGGGGACGTGTCGGTTTCGACGGATTCGAGTTTTCCTCTCTCTTTCCCTTACCTCTTGTAGTTTTTATGGCTTTTCTTTCAATTAGTGTTTATGGTTTAAAGACTATGAATTGCTAGTTGTTTGTCTTAGGGATTGATGTAATTGTTTTAGTTTTTGGATTGATTTTAGGTATGAATGTGTTTTTATTTTATGCATGCAATTTTGTTTAATGCTTTCAATTACTTGATCACTAATTGAATGATTTAAGTGTTGAATCTAACTCGGGAGGGAGGATTTGGCCTAAGACTTACTTTGTTTAATTGCATGACTAGAGTAGAAATTCTAAGTTTGTGACGGGATTTGGAATATCTTTAGAAGCGTAACAAGGACCGAACCGAATAATGCCTTGCATGTTAATGAACTTAGATAGGGATATCAAGTTAGTTTATATGCATGAGAATCAATTATACTCGGGAGAGGTAATCGTGATAAAAGTTTCCTTGGCTTGTAGAATAATTGCACGGTCAATTCATTCCTATTAATCAATCCTCAATCTTAATCAATGAAATCAATTCCCTAAGAGTCTTTCCATTTGAGTCTCCACTTTTATTTTTATGCTTTTAGTCTTTACTTTTATCTTTATCATTGAGTTTTGCTCCCTAAATAAAATTGGACAAAAGTATTCACGATACTTAATTTGCTAGAAAACCAATCCAGAGGACGACACTCGTTTTACACGAAAACACTATATTATTACTTGACCCGTACACTTGCAGTTAGCAATTTGCACATCAGTAATCATCAGCCATTCCAAACATGTTAATCTCAACCACCTAAGTCTAACAGTAGAATGGTCAACTACTGAAATGACTAAGGGTCCGTTTGGAATACATTTTAATTTAAATGTTTTTCAAGAATGCATTTTTTAAAAAACATTTTGTATAAAAATTGTTTAGAATATAAACACCCATATGTTTGTTGCATTTCCTCATATGTGTTTTTATACACAAATTATTGTATACTAAAGACTCTTTTCTAAAAAGTTGGTTTCAAGTGTTTCTCTCAAAATGGTTTATTTATCAATCTCATTTTCTAATAAGTCATTTTTAGTGGTTGTCAAACACTAGAAATTTTTTCAAAATGATTTTTTTTCAAAATTAAACACTTGAAAAGTTAAACCAAACACACCCTAAGCCTAGCTCATGCAAATCAAAACTACAAATCTCAAGAGAAAATGAAATAGGCATGGAATGATCTGAATCGAGCTCAACATCACTAAATCCTATTTCTCCTAACATGCATGAAGTACTACATAAACTAGGCTCGGAATCAAAAGAAACATTAAGCTCAAGCTCACTGACCTCGATGGAATTTTCTTCTGACTTATCTTCCTGCTGCTGCTCTGGAATTTGGCTTTCTAGCTCATCACGGGAGGTGGCATGGAACCGAGCGATCTCTGCTAGTTTTGCAATAATCTCTCATGCCTCACCGGGTGTCATACCAAGCACATCACCACCACTAGCTGAATCGAGCATTCTTCTGTCGTCAGGTGTCAACTCTTTGTAGAAGCTTTCTATCAAGGACTCCTCGGATGGTGGGGTGTGAGGAACTACGCAATAACCACTGAAGCGGTCCACAAACTCATGGAACCTTTCCTCAGGTGCTTGATTGACGTTGACAATTCTCCTAGTGGCTTCAATCAATAGAGCGGTCAGATGGTACTTCTTCAAGAAAATATATCTCATCTCGCACCAAGAAGCTACCGATCTTGAAGGTAGTGAGAAAATCCACGTTCTAGCTCCTCCTTGTAGTGAATATGGGAACACCCTCAACTTGAAGTGATCTTCAGACATCTCTGGGGGTTTCCTCTTGAAGCAGCTCGAGTAGAATTCTTGCACATGAAATAGGCTTCTAGTCCTAGATCACCAAAAAAAAGAAGGAACTGAGAAAATAAATTTAGATAAGGGCACAAAATTACCTTCTTCAGGATTAACAATGCATGGAGGTGGAAGATATTTTGGGGCTGAAAAGAAGACTTGCACTGCACGTTCGACCCTTTCTATCTCAACAGACAGTGGGTCAAGAGTCTGCCAGATATCCATGAAGCTCCACTACTCCTCTCCTTGCTTCTTGGTAGAAAGTGAGTTTTTCCTTGTAAAGATTTGTCATTGTATCCTGCAAGAAACAAACTAATACACAAGAAACAAGAAATAGGTGAAAACAAAAAAGAAAGTAGAAATAAAGCACCGCGTTCCCCGACAACAGCGCCAATTTGAAAAAGTTACTTGTCGAGGGTTGTGTCAAATAAAATTTATAGTTCATCGATCACTAAACTACTTTACAGTAGTAGTGGTCGGGATCGATCATAGGGAACAACTGGTTTATTACTTCTAAATCCTTTTGCATATGTGGGTAATCGAAGGGGGGTTTGGAAGAAAGTGAATAATTGTAGGAAAATAAAATGCGAGAAAATAAAGTGTAGAAAATTAAATGACATGAAGATAAAAGGTAGTTGGTTAATCTCACCTTGGTGACCACTGTAGTTAGGGATACTCGGATTTCAGTACATTTATTCTTACTCATAAATTTACACTACAATGATTTAAATGCATGCTGTCTAATTGGTATTCTAGATTAACTGACTCGATCCCATCATACATTGAACCAATTCCTAATTACTAATTAATTAACCCCTACTAACCCGTCGGGATTAACTTATTACGTAATTGCATTAAGATCAAGATACCCCTAGAGCGCTAACTTGACTAACCCGTCGAACCAACATCCAATTAATTAATTAACTAACCCTGCAGTGATTAATAAATTAACTAATTGTTGCTCTAGGCCAGAATACTTACAATTAAATATGAAAAGCCTAATTTAATTACAAACACGGATTTAGACCCTAGACCTATATCATGCAAACTACGATGTCAGAGAAATGCTCTTGGGACCCATGCCCATGAATTGGTCTATCGCTAACTATGAATTAAAATTCCATTAGCTACATGGAAATTAATTTCTTAGTAGGTTATTAACATGCAAGATGCGAATTAGGTTGTCAGTCTATTCTACTATGCATACAAATAATAAGAACGAGAATCTAAATCACAAACAACAATGAAAATCATACATTAAGCACTAAAATCACAGAAATCTCATAAAAATCAAATGTAATTACAAATTCGAGGTTCCAACTACAGCGAACGGCGCTTAGACAACCATAGACGAGCTTAATCTAAGCCCAAAGACTTGATAAACCAACCTAAACTAACCTAAACTAAGAACTACAGAAAAAATACAGAGGAATCAGAGAGGAACAAAATGAAAACGAAAGAAAACAATTGCTGGAATGACCTAATCGGAGAAAAACAACATTTAAATAATCGTGACACCGTCTCGACGCTGCACGGTATATAGGCGTGCTGGCACTTCGGTAGCATCGAGACACTCTGAGGGTAGCGTCTTGATGTTACCCTCTTGGGTCTCCTAACTTGCCTACATCCTTTTGGCTGCATTTGATGTTGCTTTCGAATCTTGAGTGCTCCGCTTTGGTCTTTTCACCTCCTTGATCGTCATCTAGTGGACTTCAAGTCGACTCAAAACCTTTTTAATTTCCTCAAATTAACGCCAAATTGGAATATTGGCTCTTGGAGTCCCTTGCTCTCAAAATCCTACAAAATATATAAATTAAGCTCACAAGTGGCCTAAAAACTAACAAGATTAGGACTAAATATATAGGACCAAATTGATCCTATCATTAATGAAATGTTGGTTAACTAGGTTAATGAGTTTAGCGAGTTAACCTCGGATCGTTGGAGCCCATGATCTGTAGGTCCCTTGGGTTCCCTCGCTAGCTCATATCGAAATAAACCTTAGAACAGTGTGATGGGAGAGTTTGAAATGTTCAAATTCAGTTTATGGAGTTAATGTCGACTATATGTGATATTATCGACATAATAGTTTAATTACGAATTAAACCATTATTTGAGAAAGTTAAAGTATTTAAATATGATTTAAATACTATACACATGAATAGGGATTCATCTTCGAGAGATCGGTTTTGAAAGAAGTCAAGATGAAGTGTAAAATATTAATTTAATATTTGATGTTAAATTAATTTAATTGTTTAATTAATTATTTAATATTAATTATTTGATTTAATACTATTTAAAATCAAAAGAAATTAATTTTTTAAATTAATTTAAAAGAAAATTCATTTAATTTTTGAATTTTAGAAATTCAAAAATCAAAGAATTTTAGGAGGTGAAGTGGGATTATGACTAATCCCAAATTAAACCACCTTGTGCCACCTTAATCCCTAACTCATTTCATGAAATCTTGGTGTCAAATTGAGCTTATCTTTTTATGCAGGTTAATCTTCTATAAATAGAGGTTAAAATTATGGAAAAATTAAGATGATTCCAACATGAAATGTTGCCAATTTGTCTACACAAAACCAAACTCTCAAACTTCCCCAAAGCTTGAGCATCAAGCATTTCCCTTCAAATTTCTATCACAATTGGATCCCACAATCTGTTCAAAGACCGGAGAATAGCGAGGAAGATCCTAGCTGTGATTCGTGAGCAATCGATGAAGAAAAAAACTCACGAACTGAAACAATTGGGAGCTACAAGAGGTAGGTAGAAAAGTCCCTGTTTTCGGTTCAAAGAACAAAGTATGTTTAATCCTAAAATTGATGTAATTTAGTGCCTTAGATCCTAAATTGTTTTCGTATCTTTCATATTAACTGTTTCATTGGTGTGCTACTTAGTCAAGGGAAGTATATTAATCATCTTCTTGTTAGAGTGAATATGGAAAATTCGAAGCCATGTCCTACACCATCGGTAACAGGGGCTCGCTAATCTCTGTTTAATGAAAATTTGATGACCGATCCATTGCTATATAGAAGTACGCTGGGAGCATTACAGTATTTATGTAATACTCGACCTGACATTGAATATATTGTTAATAGATTGAGTCAATTTCTTAAGGCTCCAACAGATGTTTACGAAGGTGTTGTCAAGCGTGTTCTTCGATATTTGAAGGGCACCTCAGATCTTGGTATTCTTATTCAGCCAAGTGATCATCTCATGTTATTTGAGTTTTCGGATGTTGATTAGGCCACTAATGTTGATGATCGGAAGTCCATGGTCACATATTGTATATTTCTTGGAAATACTCTGATTTCTTAGCAATGAGTCTGAATATCGTGCTTTGGCACATGCCTTTGCTGAGATTACTTGGATTCGACAATTACTACATGAACTTGGTTATTCATTGTCACACACCCATTTTTTGGTGTAATAATCTAGGGGTTGGTGCTCTTGCTTCAAATGTTGTTTCACGCACGTACAAACACATTGAAATTGATGTACACTATGTTTGAGATCAATTCTTGAATGGTCATATTGAGGTTCATTATGTACGACCATCTATTGATCAAATTGTCGACTGCTTAACCAAGTCCCTACCACATACTCAGTTCCATTACTTGTGCTCCAAACTCGGGTTGCTCTGTCCACCCTCTTGTTGGAGGGAGGATGTTAAAGGAATATGATGCAAAGGAAAATGTTGACGTTTCAATACAAGAGAAAAGAAGGATCTAAAGTATTTCTAGAGCATTCTTTGTATTTTATATCCTTTTGTTATTAGATATTCTTTGTGCATCTAATTAAGCGGCACCACGTGTTGCCTCTTGTAACAAAATTTGGTACTTGATTTATTCTCTCATACACTTTCCTTCTATTTAAAGAAGGTAAAGCTACAGGGGAACATATACCAAAAGTATAGAAAATTATTCCCTCAATTCTGTTTCTTAATTAGGGTTAGGTGATAAAGCTTTCTTTAGATCATTTCGATTTTTCCTTAACTGCTGTAAATTATCTTCTACCCCTTAGAATTCTTATATTTGTAGTTTGGGTTGGATTTGAATTAATCAAATAAGTTCTAAGGTCATTTTTTGGGTAAGATTTTCCCTCTTGATCATCTTTGGGATTCAGAATAAGGTTGTTGGACTAAGTTTTGACCTTCTTAAAACCTTGTTGTGCTTGTTTAGGGTAGAAGATATTTTACAGCACTATACGACATTATGTAAGTAGTTTCTACCTGTGAGTTGAATGTGTGAAGCATGTTGTTTACTTTATTTCTACCTAATATATATGAGTTACTCAAACATTATTCTAGAATTGTATGTGTTCAACTAGATAAGCATGTTTGGTTTATTATTGTAGTTTTGTGCTGTGATGTTGAGTTATGTACCTTGTAATGTTGAACAAATAGAATGTTTGGACTTTTTATTCAAGCATGCTATAAGTTAATGTTGTGGTAAAAGCATGATGTGCGTTCATATAGTATTTGGGCAGAGAGTGTATTGCATGAGGTGAAATTCATGTGTTAGGTGCATTGTATATGATGAAAAAGCATGTGTAGTATGTACTGCATGACGTAGAAATCATGTATTGGGTTGAGTGTGTGTTGCTTGACACAAAATTCATATGTTAGGAGCTTTAATTTGCATGAGTGAGATTCATGTATCGGTTTGTGAGTGCATTGCATTTAGGCTAAGTGTGCTTGACATGATAATAATGCATGAATTTATGTGTTGCCAAGTCTTATATTTTGCCTGCTTAGGTTTGTTAAATATAATGTTTGTGTTGTTAGCTTCAAAGAGCATGTTGGAAGTATGTGAAAAGCATGATGATTGAATTGTTTGATGTTTGATGGCTCACTTGTTGCTTAGTGAGTACTTTTGTGCCCAAACCAATAGTTTTGCAAGTGATGAAATCCTTCACCAGCTGGATGATGAGGAGGCTTGACAAATGGGACACAATTAAGCTAGCTGCTTATACTTCTAATAGTTGTTTTATCCCCTACTAATTTGGTTCCATATATTGAAAAAAACAAGTAAAAGAAGAACAAATATCTAAAAAGAAAACTTTGAGCTATTTATGTTAATAAATAGTAACAATACATTAATATTAATTCCATGATTTTGTATAGCACATTCTGATCATTTACAAATTTTTAAGGATCAAATTTGTGTGCAAAAATTCCCTATTGACAATATGAAAGTAAAATAACAAAGAAATAATAACGTGGTTTACTAATCAGGGGTAAAAGAAAATTAGAGACAGCCAACAGCCTAAGCTTGTGATCTCCAATGCGTTGCTCTCTCAAAGCCATTTGTACAATTCTCAAAATCCTCAATGGTTTGGTCAATGTCTTCTTGAGTGTTCATTACAAATGGCCCCAACTGCACAACACTCTCATTCAATGGCTGACCCCCAACCAATATGAACCTGAGAGCTTTTGATGAGGACTTGTTCCAAGCCTCCAACCCATCCCCACTCCCTAACAAAAGAAGGTGATGTGGTGTAACGGGCATTGATTTCGAGCCCCCGAACACTCCGCCCTCGCTTTCAAGCACGTACACGAACGCATTCCACCCCATCGGGATCGGCTGCTCGATGTGAGATCCCGGGGCGAGAGTGAAGTCCAAATACATAGTCGGAGTTGTTGTGTAGATTGGGGATTTTGCTCCCAAGGCTTCCCCTGCTATCACTCTCACTTTTACTCCATCTTTTGTGGCTTCTACTATGTCCTTGCTGCGTATTTCCTGATACCTTGGCTCGATCCTGTCATTGAAATTTGTTTAAATCAAAGATTTTAACGGTTTTAGAATTAAAATTTAAGTGGGATTTTTTTTTTAAAAAAAATAAACTTACATTTTGTGTTTGGAGGAGAGATTGATCCAAAGTTGTAAGCCATGTTGGGTGCCATGGGATGCAGGCATTTCAGAGTGAACAATGCCTTTGCCTGCAGTCATCCATTGCAAGTCACCAGCTCCAATTGTTCCTTTATGTCCTTTGAAATCTTCATGTGTCATTGCTCCCTAAATCAAAATCCAACAAAACCCACCACCTCACTCACTCTATCTCATAATTTTTTTTTTTTTTTTTTTTTTTTTTTTTTTTTTTTTTTTTTTGTGTGTGTGTGTTAAAAGAAAAATCTAGGTAAGGAAGGAAGGAAAAAATAAATAAATAAATAAAAACCGCTACAACTGTGGTTCATGTTATATGCAAGCCAAATAAAGTCCAAAACATATATCTCATAGAATATCTTTTTCCATTTTTTTATTATAAAAGTAAATGTCTATATATTTTTCTGATCATATACAAAATTATACATATTTGCAAATATTTTTCTTCCTTTTTTAATCTCCCTTTATTTATTTTTTTTTATCATAAATAAACAAATTAATTCTAGGAACCTGGTTATTTATTCTTTGATTAAGATTTCAAATTGGTTTTTCAAAAAAAAAAAAAAGATTTCAAATTGGTTTTTTCAAATGAAGAAACTAAAAATAAAATACAAATAGCATAAATACGGTAAACAACAAAAAGGAGTAAAATGACACCGTTCCATTTCCATAATAATTTACAAGTATTAAAATTAACAAGTGTTTTAAAAAAAAAAAGAAAAGAAAAGAAAAAACAGGACTGCAGAGAAGAAAAGCATAATAAAAAAATTAAAACCTTCAACATGTAGGTGACCGTCTCAAATCCCCTGTGTGGATGATCAGGGAACCCAGCAGGCGCAGTAACTGCAATAAAATATCAACACAATATAAAATTAAATCAAATAGAGTAGTCAGACTATTCCATTTTCCGCTGCAAATAAATAAATAAATAAAATAAAAGATTATGAGAGAGGGTACCAGAAAACTCGTCGAGAACGAGAAAAGGATCAAAGTATTTGAGCTCAAACCTGGAAAAATTAAAATGTAAAAAAAAAAACCCATTAATGGAAATTAAAAACAGAAGATAATTATAATTATATAAATTGTGAGTGTGAGTTTTTTTTTTTTTTTTTTTTTTTTTTTTTTTTTTTTTTTTTTATTTACCTGCCGATGCTTCTTCTTACAACAGCGCCAAGGCCTTCATGTTGAGGTCTAGCGAGAAACTTTCTAACCACAGGACGAGGCTCTTTTATTGCAACAAATGTCTCAGGCATTTGATCTGATATTTCTCTGCTTTCAAATTGAAATCGTATGTTCTACACACGGTTTCTGATGATGAGAAGCAATTGCCAATACTCTGATTTTTTTGAGCCATATTTATAGAGAGAAAGAAACGGGACCTTTTTTAAAAAATAATAATAATAATAAGATTTAAATTTGGGAGTTTGGGAGAGGTCAAAGGGAGAGATTGCTTGAGGAGGAGGGAGAACAAAAGAGACCGGAGAGAAGAGAGTCGTTGTTCTCATTCTGGCTCATAATAATTGTACGTACGTCAGCATGACGTAGGAATGAGGTCGCCCATCCACGACTTTCAATTTTGAATCCTGGCCGTTGGATTTCGCTCCATCACGATTGCTTCTCTTCTTGTTCTTGCTATTTGTGTTTTATTTCTTTCTCCTTTCCTTTCTTAGTTAGGTCCTATAGAAATTGCCTACTAACAACTTTGGACTTCCAGGATAAATTTTGGTTCACATTTCTATCCACACTTCTATATGTTTGTAAGTTCGACATCCACCTCATAAATGACTCGATATCTTCTCATAAAAAAATCAATGAAATATAAAATATATATATATACATATATATATTAACAAAATATCACTAATTCAGACATAAGATTAATGATAAGAAATTTTAATTCATCAAGAAATAGGTAAAATATTTATTTGTGTTTTATTTATTATTTTATTTTTTGATAATAGGTAAAATATTTGTTTGTTAATTTAAATATTATTTTATATTTTTCTTTAAGAAATATCTATCTACATCATCATTATATCCATACTTGTATTAACATTATCATATTATTGAAACCTCAAAATATTCATAAAAAAAATCCACAAAGACTCTCTCCTCTGCAAATGACCAAATGCATAGCTCAGCTATGGGGTAATATTGAAGTGTTCAACTTTTTGTTGTCCTCTTTTGCTGTTTGAATTTCGTTGACTTTTATAACAATTACGTGCTCTTTACTTTCCACCAGATAACAAACACAATTACTTGTACATGCAGCCAAAACTAAAAGGCATTCCAGGCCCTTAATTTCTATCATTTAAAACTAATTTCATTTTAATCCATTTCAGAAAAAAAAAAAAAAAAAAAAAAAAAAAAACTAATTTTTGTAGCATTTTATTTACTTTTATTTCTTTTTAGTAAAATGAAATAAATTGGATTAAATTAATTATTTATCATCTAACCAAAGCAATAAAAAAAAAAATAGAATTAAGAAATTAATTGTTGAATCGTCATTTAATCATTCTTTTCAAAACATCATCATTTAATGATTGACAGCAAACATGGTGAATTATGGTGAATGATTTATTTTCATTTGTTTGGAAATATCAGACGCTATCTTCATATGCTTGAAAATATGAATGTTCAACCTCTTTAAATAATCGCAAAAATGAACTTGGTTTAGTGATAATTGATATATACTTTCAATTGAGAGAACAACGGTTCAAGTCTTCTCCATCCATTATTTGTTGTTGAACTTAAAAAAGAAAAAAAAAATTACTTCAATAAATAATCATGTTTATTGTATAGGAAAAATTATAAGGATGTGGAAATATTTAAATAGCTATCCTCATTTCAAAAGAAGACAATTAAATAATTGATAGTCTTCCTAATGAATTATAGTATCACATATCAAAATTACAAAATCTTGTCTAATATGTATATTTATATATATAAGATTAAAAATATTTTGAGACGAATAATATTTTTCTTTTTTTTTTTTTTTTTTTTTTTTTTTTTTGGAATGTAGAATTATTATTAATTTGGTGAGAATTACGAAATAACTAAATAATCAATTTCTATACAAAGAGAGAAAACCCACTAAACAGAAATTTTGGAGACTATTGGAAAAAGTAAAAATAAATGGAATATTGCACTCTAGATTTCAAGTGAAAATAAATTAAGATTTTTTTTTTCAAAAAAAAATTGAGATTTGATATCATCTATTTGATTATGATTTATTTAATATAAATATAATTATTTGAATTTAGTTTTTTATTAATCAATGAAAGAAAATTAAGATTGCCCTCAAAGTGAATCATAGACCCATTTGAATATATCTCAACTGGTTAACACATATATCATCGACTAAGAGGTCAAAAGTTTATATCTCCACCACATATATTGAACCCAAAAGAAGGAAAAAAAAAAGACAAATCATAAATGGAGAATACACAAGATCTTTAAGGGGCTTGCACATTTGAAGATGTTGAATATTCTATATATATATTTAATCCAACAAAATGTGGAGTAGAAGAATTGAATATCTAATCTTTTGATTAATGATATATGCTCTAATCAATTGAGTTTTGTTTAGATTTTAAACGGATGAGTTTTAAAATTTTCACTTAAAAATAAAATTAGTTTTAAAGATAAAAAGTGTAATATTTTATAAATTTTAATAATATAATAGACAGAACAATATATATATATATATATTGTATAACAACATGAATCTATTTGTAATTTTGTATTGACGTCAATGAAAGATTGGGATGAATTGAAATGTGAGTGAAAAGAATCATTCAAAGGTCAACATGAGGGCAGTTACCAGTGGGCCAGTGGAACTGAGGTTATGGATCACAGGCACCGTAGGCCTGGGCCCATTACGACATCAGCCATGTGGAAGCATGACGCAATAGAAACCGTTAAATAAATAAATACCAGATAGCAAATAAAAACGTCAAACGAAAATAAATATTTGAAAATTAACGGTCACTTGAAGACGTGTCGACTTGCATAGCAAACACTTGTCCCACAGATAGGAAGAGTACGTTGTATTTTTTAAAATTTTAAAAATTTTGTGTTTTGGTCATGATGACGAGACAATTAGAAATGATGATGTCCGTTAACAGTTTCCATTTTCTTCTTCTCCTTTCGCTGTCATGGTCAAACATTCTGGAATTCTTTTTTCTGAACTTCTAAGTGGTTTTGCGACATGTTGTTTCAGCCAAGATGGGGAGACGAGAATTTGGGACTTTGAGGGAAGAACCATGTCGGCAGTTTGAGTGATAATGTTAATAACTTAATACATATATGAATTGTTTTTTAAGATCAAGAAAAAAAATTCCCAATTTTATTGATTTTGACTCTAAACTTCCAATTTCATCCGATTACGTTTAAATTTGAATAAGCGTTGCAATCTTAACCTTAAACATTGCAATTTTAACCCTCTAATAACTTCTTACTCCAAATATATCTTTATAAAACATTTTCTTATACCAAAAAGAGCATAGCTAACTGATAATTGATATGTACCTTCAACCAAAAGGTCATTATTATTATTACTATTTTAATATCTTTATTTCTTCCTTTTTCTCTCTTATTTTTCTTCACCGCCACCCAACCTGCTACTGTCGGTGGCGACAACTTTTTTTTTTTTTTTTTTTTTTTTCTCTTCTGCTCATTCCTTTCTTCTTTTCTTATCCTTCCTTTCTTCTTTTATTCTCCATTCTCTTCATTTTCCTTTAAAAGAAAAAGAAAATAAGTGATTCTAATCCTCCAAAATTGAGATGTCCAAATCGAAGATGCCAAAGCCAAGATGCATCTTTATAATACATTGATAACGTTCATTTATGTGTGTTATTTAACCTTAAAAACCTAGGTTATTGTTTGAAAAGCAAAGACTTTGTGTTTAAAATCTTATCATTTCAAGTCATTTTAGCAAAAGTGGTAAAATCATGAAGAAAATCTTAGAATTATAGAATTTAAGCTTAAAATGTACAAAAAGAGATTATTTTTTGTAGAAATTGATCCAAGTTAATGTTTTTGTGTAGAAATCTTTGCGAGGAAGATGCACCCGCAAGAGGAGATCAAAGGTTAGCGGAGCAAGTGAGGTGAAGCTAAAGAATTGCGCCTGAATCTGGACTTGAGGATGTGGATATGCGATCAAAATGCACCCGCAAACCATCTTCACAGAATTGTCTGAAAATCTCCAATCTGGTATCAAATCTCTGAAAATTGTGGATTCTTACTTTCCAAGGCCTCTCACACTGATCTTGGCAGCCAATCTCACCTTTCAAGGTCTGTAAAAGGGGACCAAGATGCAAGAAGCAAAAAGAGCTTGGAGTTTTCTTCCTTAGGATAGATTTATAAGTTTTTCTTATATCATCTTGTAACCACTCCAAGTTCCGGGTCTTTCAGCCTCTGTCGGCTCTTCTATTCAAAAGAAGAAAAAGAGAAAGGCTTGTCTCTCCTTGAAAAAGGGCAAGAGCAAGCTAGATAGAGAGGGAGAGACCCTTAATAGAGTCTTTACTTTTGTTTAACATTCTTTTATTTCCAGCAGTCTTGTTATTGTTTTCCTTTATTTTTCCGTTGTAAGTTAAGCTTTTGTACTCAATTCATTCTTTCATATTAATTCAAGTTATCTTTTCTCTATGTTGAGCTTAATTTCTTTGATGTTTTGCACTTTACTTTCAATTATGAGCTAAACTTCTACTTGGGGGTTCAAATATCTGGATTCCTTGAGTAGAAGAAAGTCCTGCCTATGCAAAAGCAACTTTTCTCCCTCTAGCATTGTTTGATTTTGTTGAGATTAAAGCTTATTGTTAGCTTAAACTGATCACTTAGGTTAGCAAAGTTTGTATTTAGCTGATGGTCGAAAGGTTGGAGTCAAAGACGCGGGTTCACAAAACAATAGTGGAAAAGATCCTAGAAATAGGACTTTGATTTCTTGCATCCTAGAAATAGGATTGGAACCACTAGGGTTTTAAGAGTCGTGAGCGTTATTCATCTAAGTTTCAACTAGCCCTAGAAATAGATGTCTAGTTGGCTTAGTCTTCTAAAGGCACCTACAGCAGAGCTAAATAGAAGTTGGACTTACCTCACAATCTAGTTCTCAGGGCAATTGCAGGCGCAACTGAGAGAGGTTATCTGCACCATGTCTATGTGGGCAACATAGATAGTGTTTCTCAACCGACTGCAATGCCTAAGTAAATTGCGGACGCATAGGTGGGTGTAATCTAAAGCTTAAGGTTGAAACTATTTGAATTTTTCATTTTATCTCATAAAGTTTTTAACGTTTTCTTTTACTTGCTTATTTCCAATTTTTGCCTTAAACCAAAACCTCAATCAAACTATTTTTCTTGGTTACCAACAATGGCTGCAAATTTAGAGGAGGTTCCCATTTTATAGGATCTTGTGTTAACTTAACTAGTCACCATCTCCCTTGGGTACGATATCCAAAATACTTTCCACTTTATTACTTGATAGTATATACTTGCACTCGAGCAGTGTCATAGCACACACATCGTCACACATCTTTAGGCATTTTGCTACATCATTTTGAATGTTGAGTATAAACATTCTATTTTTTGTCATTGGCACCTTAGCAATCGAGTTATTTGCATTGTCTCTTATAGAAAGGTTATCATCTTTTGAATGTCATAACCTTTTTCTAAGAGTTGGCCCAAACTCAAGACATTACTCTTCATACTTGGCACGTAATAAACATTTGAAATAAATTGATGCTCACCATTCTTCAATCAGATAAGAATGTTACCTCTTCCTTTTACTTCCACCTTGGGATTCATCTCCAAAGGCTACATTGTTGTTCACCGATTCATCGAGTTCCACGAACTTCTCCTTTTTCCACACATATGATTGCTTGCTCCAATGTCTAAATACCATCTATTATCTTTGTTCCATTCATTGTCCGTGCAAGCCATCAATAACGTGTCACATTCTTGACTCATTTCAATGAAGTTTGCCTTCTCATCACATTTTTTGTTGCTAGGAGCTCTACATTCAGAGGCATAATGACCAAACTTCTGGAAATTGTAGCATTTAATATTTGATTTATCGTACCTTGATCTTGAGTTGTCTTGCCCACGACCTTTTGTTGAGTTTTCTCCTCTTTGGGAAATTGTTGTTGTGTTCATATGGCCTCCAACCTCGTCCTCGTCCTTATGTCCATGACCTCTTCCTCATCCTTGATGACCACCATGACCTTGTCCTCGCTGGCTTTTATCACTCTAACTAACTCCTCCAGTAGTTAAGTCAACTTGCAACTTGAGTAGTTGGTCCACGATTCCTTCCTTCTTCTTTTTCTTTTCTTCGTATGCTTGTAACAATCCCAACAGTTGCTCAATGGTCATAGACTCCAAGTCTTTTGTTTCTTCAATTATGGCTACAACATGTTCAAACTTTGGATATAATGATCTTAATATTTTCTCCGTGATTTTTACATCATCAAGCTTTTCACCATTCCTCTTAAGTTGATTGGTGACCGTTACAACTCTAGAGAAATAGTCGGACATCGCTTCCCCTTCTTTCATATACAAAGTTTCAAACTCAACTCTTAAAGTTTGAAGACGTACCTTCTTGACGGGATCCACTCCCTTGTATATGTTGGGTTTTATGTCCTAAAACTCGTAGATAGTAAATGTAACTTTTGACCGAACATTAATAAAATGATGTATTGTTTATTTATATTGTTTGTATTGAGTAGTCTTGTCTAATTAACCCTAATCCAATAAACTAAACATCCTAGGCTGTTAGTATGAGGCTTGAACTAGTATGTAGGGACATACGAGGATCAATGTTCAAGATACAGCCTAAAGGGTCTATAGTATAGGGATAAGGCTGGGTACATTATCCTAGTGACACTATGGATACGACCCGCTTTGTATTATGATACAAACGCAATGATCCAACGCGTTCATGTAGTGGACATGCGAGTGGGGGTATCCTATGCAATGAGTTTGCATAAGATCAGACCGCGAAATAGTTAACACTACCTGTAACACCGTTAATTAGTTTGGTTTCTATTTCACTAGGATGACCTAGGCAACTTGGTCTTAATCCTGAGTGGATTATGGACTTCTGTTCTTGAGGGATTGTCCTTTGATTTGTATGGGTGAAAGTGGACTGCACGCCGACTGAATAAGCCTACCATCTTGGGGACAAGACAGAGTGGGGAGCTGGGAACATAATCACACAAGATGGAATTCACTCCTTCCCGACTCTTGGGTAAGTAGAGGTGTGTTCCCTTAAGTGGTGTCTCTGGGTCTTGAACAATGGGCCCTGCCCTCTCTATGGCACGAGAGGGACTTCTGTTTGTTGGTTGGACCTCAAACAGGTTGTTCATTAGAAGAGCACTGGGACTTAAGGATGAAGAGGTAGCCCAGGGGTAAAACGGTAATTTGACCTAGCTGGGGTACAAACACACGTGAAGGGCCGACTTGGTGTTGATGGTCAATATCCGTGGACACAGAAATACATCTGCAGTGAAAAGAGTGTAGTTGTGGTTCTTTAGTGGAGTGAACCACAGTTAACGAACATTGATTAACTTGGTTAATGAGTTTAGCCAATTAATCTCATATTGTTGGAGCTTCTGATCTGTAGGTCCATTAGGTCCCACTGGTAGCTCATTTGGGGCGTCGAGGTAAATTACTAAGGAAGAATAAATATTCAAAAAGGGTTCGAGTATTAAGTTTAAAATATGAATTTGATTCATATTAAAACTATAGGTTAAAATTAAAGCGCATTAGATGCACATTAATACTATAGTTTATATGAGAGAGAAACAATTGAATATATTTTATAATTAATTAATTTTAATTATTTTTAGAATTAATTAATTGTGAGGTATTAATTTAGTTTAATTAAATTCGATTTAATTAAACTATAGAATAAAGAGGGAAATTAATTTAAATGTGATTTAAATTTATTTATGTTAATTTAATTAATATTATTAATTAAATTAAATTAATTTATTTTTAATTTATTAAATTCAAAATTATCAGACAACTAATTAATGAATCAGTTAACTGAACGTGGAAGTGGCTCCTAGTCTTTTGGCCCTCTCCTTATCGATAGGAAGGAGGTTAATTATGGGAAGAGGTTCCCCTTTTCTCTCTTAGAGATCTCATTCATTCGTGAGGTTCCGGAAAAATTCACAGAGAGAATTTTTTCTGCAAACACCTTAGTAATCTTGATTCTCCCACAAGAATCCTTGACAAGTAGCCTCTTGAGAATACCGGTGTGATTATTTGGTGGTGTTCGTGAAATTTTCCAGTAAAGAAGGTCTTTGGAGGCTGCTGTTTTCTGGGTTACGGAAAGAAAAAGTGGTGATCACGGTCAAGAACGACAGCGAAAGTAAGTGTTCTTGCCCCCTTGATCACTAGGGATTGTATCTAGATTTAATCTAGTGTTTTTCTATTGGATTATGCATGTTTTATAGCCAATTTACAGTAGATATAAATTAGTTTTTATGTTGTGATTGTTTTTGTCATCGTATTGGTTTTCCAATCGATGTTTAAATCGATTAGGTCCTCTGATAAATTCCGCTGCGCTAGGGCTTTGGGCAAGTGGTATCAGAGCCATGCCCCAAGCGTAGCCGTGTTGGGTAGAATCCTCGGGTGCTGAACAAAGAAGTTGTGAGCCTTGAAGTAGTCATGGGGAGATCTGTGGTTGAGCTCTGGGCAGACGGGTATATACTCCGGAGAAAGGAGTTGTCCTGGATAAGAGCAACAACTCTCGGTAAAGCGGTGAAGCCTAAAGAGTTGGACGGATAGATGACTATTTGAGGGGAGGCTCGGTGGTACTTTGTTCGAGGAGAGGATTGTTGGGAGTGCGACCAAAGTCCCACATTGGCTAGATAAAGGGATGATCATGGGTATATAAGGGAGGACTAGTATCTCCATTGGTATGAGGTCTTTTGAGGTGAACCAAAAGCATAGCCATGAGGGCTTATGGCCAAAGTGGACAATATCATACCATTGTGGAGATCTATGTCGCGTCCGTTGTCCCTTACAGTATGATGTTTGAAGCTTCTCCCGTGCTTCTTTCGTTGTCTTCGCTTCTAAAATCTTCTCAAAAGCATCGTCAACTAATCCTTGATAGGTTAGATAAGGAGTCTTCTTGTCTCTCTTTCTTGAGTCTCTCAAACCATCCCATCTTGATGCTCCATTATCATAATTGCTCTTGTTGAGCACTGGAACTTGGAATGGGACCATGCCATTGCTAATATTCTTAGAAAGGATCTTCAAGCTCTGATACCACTTTGTAGGAAAGAAGCTTTTGGAGATTGGAGGGCAAACTTGAAAGATGGATTTTTGAGAAAGAGGTTATGAGAAAGAGGCTACTTGTGTTATTACTCTACTAGGTTTTAGCTTGATATACAAACTTTCCACTCCTATTTATACTAGTTTCCACATCCTCAACATATGGTCAGAATTTTGCCAACATACATGTATAATCTTGTGACTACAAATGATTCTCTAGAGTATACAAAATTTTCTATAATATTGTAGAGAGTTCTACCTCACATTCCAAAAATCTTCCTAAGGGATTTCTCTAGATTTTTACTCTAGGGGCAACAAGAAAAATGACTAGATTTAATAGAGAGATTTGAAAAATGGCTAAACATGTTTAGAAATTAAATACATGGTTAAACGTGATTTTAATTAATAAATTTCTAATTAAAATAGACGAAATTGCCCCTAACCACTATTTAGCAAGAGAAATACAACCTACAATTGTGGAGCGCACTAGAACAAATTTGGCTTTTAATGTCGGGCAATGCCCGACATTAAAAACACCGACATTAAAAGTTTTAATGCCGGTCGCTTTTAATGTCGAGCAAACATTAAAAGCCTCTTTTAATGTCAGACACGTGACCGACATTAAAAGTAGGTTTTTAATGTCAGTCAACCGCTTTTTGTCCGAGATTAAAAGTCACTTTTAATTTCGGTCAGTCTTTGATGTCGGTCATTGTCCGACATTAAAAGCTGTGACATTAAAAGTGTCTGACATTAAATGGGCGACATTAAATTAAAAAAAAATTGTTGGTTGCACACGTGGCTAACCAACAATACTATTTCTTCCTTTTGTAAAAACCTGTAAATAAACTAGAATTGACACATATACACAAAATAAAATCCCGAAAGTATTTTTACACAACAACTCTTAACGAACATGGATTCCATTAATAAAATATAATAGTGTATATAATACATGAAACTTTCCGACCATCCCAAATCACATCTATTGTCCAATTTACAAAGAAAAAGTAAAATTACTAAACAAAAATAAGTACACAACTAAGGAGACTAGAATGAGACAACTTTATAGGCATTATCCCTCACTTTTTGAGCAACGAGACGACCAAAAAAAATATGGGAATTTCTATTTCTTCAACGAGTACTAATTGATGTATGGTCCCTGACCATCAAATACACTGCAAAAGATTGTGTCCTTCAACATGAAATCCTATAAAACAAGAAAAACCAGAAAGAATAAACCTTTATAAACAACAATTGAATGCAATTAGTTGTATGTAAAAGAAGAGAAATAGAAAATATAATACTTCTCACACATCAACTAAACTGAAGGGAAAAGAAAACAGAAATAAAAGATCATTCAAGAAGGGCATGAATAATGGATTCAAGTACGCCATAGTGATATTCTCTAACATCAAGCAAAGTAGGTTTAATCAAATTTTAGCATTTGACACAACAACATTGGAAGAAAAACCACCTGGAAATAAAAGATCACAAGCATCGAAAAATGTGGCACAATTCATGCAAATTCATTATTCACTATACATTGCAAGTTTGAACCCAAAATACCAACAAGGCATGAAAAATGGACCACCATTTGAGACAGGCAGTTAAGGTACCACAATCATTCAAAAGAAAGTCAAGTTATGGTATAGTCTGGAGCTTCTAATTAAAATATTTGCAATGGATTAGAGTAGGAGAACTTTGAAACCTGTACATGATGAATTGGATAAATCAAATAATCAAATGAGAATTAATTTCCTGTAACAATAGGGTACAAACTGAACAATCAATCATTGAGTTGAATTACACGTTAATTGTAATATAAGTACCTGGAAGAACTAGAAAGAACGCTATCTTGGGGAAGGCCATCAGACTTTATCAAGATTTTGGACATTGAAATTAAGCCTTGTTACCTTAACCTCATCAATAGAACTACAAAATATAGGGCTTGAAAATGCACCAAAATAAAAGATAATTCATGCTCTAACGACCTGAATTGGTCAAAAAGACGATTCCTTACCGAAGTTACAAGAACAATATACACAAAAAAAAAAAAAAAAAAAAAAATCAACTATTAATTTAAAATTTTCAACCTAGTTTTTATAGACTTATTGATGAAAGGGACACATAGTCCAAAACACATTGAGAATTGTATTTGATATACACGTCAAAAGTGCATTAGTTGTTTTCATTCTATTTGATATACAACTATAAAAAAAAACAAAAAATAAAAACATGAGAATTGTACTCAAGTAAATCCAAAACATTCTAAAAGGTAAATAGAATTAAAAATTTTGCAAAATTAAATAAAAGAATGTACTCAAGCTCATGTTAGCAGCTTACCACAAGTTGGATTAGGATCCCCAACATGACCAGAAAGGGTGTCGTCTGGGTCCATAGCACTTATAACACAAGACGTTTTTGTCATTCCATACCCTTCAAATACCAATTTATCCCAGATGGGAAATATCCACTTAAAAGAATGCACAACTAACTATATATAGTTAAACCAAGCAAAAAAATAAATAAATAAAAATTTAGAGTCGAACCTAGAAGGCATCACAATCAATAATGGGATAAAGGATAGAGACTGCTCAAGTTACAATGTAAACAAAATTGATGATATTTTAAGAATCCAGTGGTGTTTTACTACTATGAGTTCTTTAATAAAGAAGACATGGGCACAAATAACATAAAGCTAGTCAATACTTCAGACTACACTGATTTAGATAGAAAATTCATGAATATTTGGATTAGTGCTAAAAATGGCATCTTGAAGACATGTTTTGGCCTTATAGGAATATGTATATATCAGATCAGTGCTAAGAATTTTTTCAATACCACAGAAATTTTGTTGCAATGCCCTTAAATATTGAAACACATTCAGATTAGTGTAATTTTTACCTATAAACCTGTGGCCTCTGATATCAACAACAAATTTTTGTATCCTTCAAGAAACTGAATAGGTTGGACAACCTTCACCCACTGACCAATTGTGCTGCCTTTTCTTCCATATGGCAGTAAATATGGAATACAGAGTTAGAGAAATAATTAGTACAAGTGTGACAAAAAAAATGGAGATATTCATATTACTGCAAGCAAATGTCAATATAATCTCAATCTTCTATGTATAACTTTTGTATAGGCTTTCTCAAAAGTTTACCATACAACAGGATCATTTTTGTATAACTAAGCAAATAAAAAATGATCAAAATCTCATAAATTCTACTAAAAATAAATTCAAATATCTGATCCCTGGAGGAAAGGGAAGGAAGTTCAACCCACCATTAAATCACTTCAAATCTAGTTGTACTGATGTTGTTAGTGAAAAAGCAGCAGACTACATAAATAAGTTTGAATTTTCAACTTATGTTAAGATATCAAAAAAGAAGGAATATTTGTGGAACCCAAAACCAAGAGTGCATATTTGTGGAACCCAATATGATGGGCAATCAAGTTTACCAAATTCTGTTTCTGTCCTCCTGAGTTTGCTGCTTATGTAACAGAGATGAAGAAACATTTGACCATTCATTATTATTGCTTGCTTATCAATTATTGATGATTTAATAAAAACAAAAAAAAAAAAAAATAGAATTGCAAAAGTATGAAGCATGGGATCAATAGTTTTCACAAACCATACCATTCATTATTGCTTGCTTCTTGGAATTATAAGCCACATTAAACAGTCTCTCCTTCAGCACACCAGAGATCTTTACAGCATTAATAATTCTGTTCACCACTTAATCAACTCAGTGACAAGAGAAGCATAGTATTTTCAGAGAAGGCAAGGGGTGGGTGGAGTTTCGTAAAATTTTTGTAAACTAAGAAAATTAGTCTCTGTAAACATTCTATTTCGGTATCTATGTAAACACTCCTGATTTCAAAAGGCACATTCAAACCGCCCAAAATGGTAAAAACGCCGAGATCAACAAACACAAAACATAAATCCCGAAAAAGAAGCACAATAATCTTTAAAATTCGAAAAATAGAACAACCCACAACAACAAAATCAGTCTAAACAAAGATCCAATGACTCATGCAGCATAGATTAGAAAACTCACAATGAAAAATGGAATTAACCCATAGCTAACGCGGAACCCATGAGTAGCCACGGAGAAAACCCACATGCAACGAACAAGAAGAAGGAGGAATGGTGATGGTGAGAGAAATCAGCTACCGACGGTGAGAGAGGAAGCAAACCGCGCCACAGAAGAAGAAAAACGCGCCGGAGAAGAACCAACCGCACCAGTGAGGAGAACAAGATCGCCACCGGTGAGAGGAAGAAAGTCGCGCCATTGAGGGGAAGAAAAAAACCTAGTGCCGTCGTTGAGAGAGAACAAAGGCAGGAAAAGTGGGGTTTTTTTTCGGGGAGAGAGAAAATAGATCATAGATATGCTATTTAAAGGTAGTTTTTTAATGTCGGTCACATATAATGTCGGGCTATGTCTGACATAAAAGGCCTAATGAAAATTTTAACCCAGCAAAATCTGCATCTTTTTTAAATGTGCGACATTAAAGGCCACGCGTGGTTTTCTACGTCCGACATTAAGAGGCCAATTTGTTGTAAGCATGATAAAGAGGAAAGAAAATCTAATTTTAATAAGAGTCTAACCAACTAAATCAAAACAAAAACAAAAAAAAAGAGCATTTTAAGGAGGGGAGAAACAAACAAAAAAAAGAATGGAATATTCTAAGGAGGGGAGAAACCGAACTTGACATTTAAATCTAAAACCGTAATTAAGCATCATTTAAACAAAAAATATAAATTCTTAATCTTGAAAAAACTTATGTTGAACTATCAATATACATTTTTTCGTACAAAATCACCAAATACTTATGTGTGTATAATAGCACATACAAAGAAGCACAAAAGTAATTATGTACAAAAACACAATAAGTACAACAATATATATTTATATACGTGTATATACCAACAAGCATCATACTCAATAACCCTATCAATTGCTTGCATATAGAATAGAGTATATATCTCTAGAATCTCTATATACATAAGAGTATATACATATATTTAATACAATAATTAAACATTACCCGATTCTCGCCATCTTTCTTGACAATGTAAAATGCTTTAAAAACCTCGTCTTTAAGGACCTTGTTGACACAATCCAAAATTGTAAGGACTATTACTCAGCTACAACTTATATTTAACCATATCTATTGGTGTAAAAACATCACTTACCACTGAATTAAGAAAACCAACATTATCCTTCTCCGAGTTGTATTCTCCTTAGTGGATTTGGTCAAACACCGCCTCTGTGTATATTGGTATCTACAGGCTCAACATCCACACTGAAAGCACAGTCAGTGTACTGTGTTGATATGTACATTTACATTTACCACAATTTCCCTTTACACTTACATTTCTAGAATTTTGGCTTTTATTTGGGCTAGGTCCAAACACTAATTAGCCAAAATAAGTTTATATTTCAACAAACACATCCGAAAACATAAAGTAGAATTCATAGAGGCCTTATTCTCTCCTGAGGACTGTGGCAAGTCGCTGTGCACATTACCCCATTGAGAAATCCTTGTAAATAGCCATAAAAAATAGTCGGTTTAGAAATATAGACAAAAAATAAAAAAAGTGAAAAATGGCCAAATTGTGTCGTTCACGTGACTTTATTTGTGCAAGGATTTCCGTTTTTACCCTCATCTGAAATTTTGAATATCTTTTATCCTAAAATTAAGGAGGGTGTATCTAAACAACCCCTCCTTTAATTCTGCCTTGTTCCAGACTCCATTCGCTTTCCAAGTATCGACATTGTTTCTTCCTTTTGTCCCTCTCACTTTAAATCCTTAGAGTTCAAGACAACAGAGCAATCAGGTTAAAGAATGGCTTGATGAAGCACTAAACTGTTCAAAAGAAGTTGAGGAAGCTAATCGAAGACAGTAAAGAGCTTCTTCTCAAGTGTGGGAATCTCAAGCGTCTAAAGAGACCGATCTACACGAAGAAGCTTCGTGAATTAGACACTGCAATTGGTAGTTTGATGGACATTTTGTCAATGCAAATGACTAGAGACGTGAAGAAGACGATGAAGACAATGTGTGAATTGGTAGTTTGATGGACATTTTGCCGATGCAAACGACTAGAGACGTGAAGAAGACGATGAAGACAGTGTGTGAAATACAAGACTTGGTTTGTGGACTTGATAGGTATAGAGCCAACAACAGAGCAATCAGGTTAAAAAGAAAGTGGGAATCAAAGAATCCAATTGAAAAATGCATTCATTTAGGTACAGAACCAATGCTTTGCTGACCTTCGTGGCCACTATACTTGCCGTCATTTGTGCTTTTGACTTCCTTGTCCAATACCCTCAATTCAACTTCGCCCACAACAGGTCTCTCTTCTTCTTTCCCCTCTTTCTTGTTTCTAGGTTTCTTTTTTTTGCTTCCCTTCATATCTATGGCTTGAATTCTCTTGGATTTTTCGTTGGATTTCGAGATCCATTTGGTGATTTGATTTGGGTTCTTGTTTTAGGGTTTAGGGTTTTAGTAAGGCAACTCGTGATTTTGATTTCTATTCTTATTTTATTGATTTTTATGAAAAAAAATTATATAGTTATTTTAATATTAAAACAATAAGGATTATAACCTACTGCTTTCTCCAAAGCATTTAGAATGTAAGAGAGAAATATAAATACAGGTTGAGTACAGTCTATTTATGTGAATCAATGTTAAAAAATTTATTAACGAAGAGATAAGATACTATCATGGCATACTCTTCATTAATAGAGTTACATGGTATTTGTGTGAATCGATCTTAATTTTTTTATTGAATTGAGTATAGTTTTTTAATATAAGATATTTGTGTATCTTAATCCCTAAAAAAATCTAAATTAGATTTTGTTTCTTAAATTTAAATACCGTGTTTTTTTTAGTTCACCTAAATACATGGTATTTATTGCGTTCTGAATGCATGAATTTGTCGTCATTAAAATCATATGTTTTTTTATATACCTTTTACATGTTCTTGGCTTTTAGATTTTTTTACAGATTTTTAATTATTTTGTATTTTCAAATTTTTGATTGCTTAAAACGGTTCTTTGATTTAAGGGATTTGTAGATGAATTGATTTGATTTAATTTGAATATTAGATTTGATTTAACTAATTCAAGATTTTCGATTATATTTCTAGTCGAGGGTATTTTCGTAACTTAATATTTCATATATATTAATTCATAAAATTGATTTGGCCATTTATCTAACTAATAGGGACAGTTGATATTTTTCAAAACGGACTTTTCTTTTTGTCTATTCTTGCAGTTAACCCTATCCCATTTGATCCCAACCTCCTTTGGGTAATTTCCACTTTAGTGGAGAAAGGCCCCAGACCCATTGGGGCCAACTTTTTTTGTTTTTTAAGAAAAGAAGTCGCCAGTTGTTTTACACAGTGAGAGAAAAAGTTGACAGCAGAGTGAGAAACAGAAAGAAAATTGGAAAAGAAAAATCATCCGTATAGTTCTGTATTTAAGCCTTTTGGAGGTCGATCCGTGGTCCGATCGAACTGAAATTTTGATAGCGTGTTCCTGACACGAGGGTCTTCAATCTAAACGGTGGAGATTTCTTTTGGCACTGCCTACAGTCAGATTGCAGTGGGTAGTTGGTTTCCACTTGGGTGAGATATTTCTTATTTGTTCTCTTGTCGTTTGTTGCCGAGATTATTATCTTGAAAGATATTTTATTGTATGCCTCTAGTTGTATCTAGAGAGAACTCGTTGTAACCCATTATTGATTATAGTGGAGTTTTTGACTTCGATCCGTGGTTTTTTACTCCTCGTCTTGGGGAGGTTTTTCCACGTTAAATTGTTGGTGTCTTGTGATTGTGCATGATTAATTTTTCCGCTTCTACTTTACTAATTTCCTATTAAGTTCACGCAAGAAGGAATAATTGATCATTAGAATATAGTGTTTATCCCAACAAGGGTTGCCATCAGAACTTTCACCAACCGTGAGCGGCAAGAAGCCAATCTCAACTCCAACAATCACAATCATCACTACAAGAATTTTTTGATATGCTGATGCAACGACTTATGTTGGCGTATAAAGGTCTACGCTGACGCGTTCGCGTCGGCGTATATGTGGAATAAAAGTCAACGCGTGTACAGGGTCTACGCCGACGCACACTGCGTCGACATATATAGGGATAAAAACGCGTGTTTTATACGTTTACGCCGACGCAGATTTAACCTATACGCCGACGCACGATGCGTCGGCATAGATCTCGAAATCTCTAAAATTTTCGTTTCCCTTTCGTCTCTTTCGTTTCCCTCTCTTTCGCTCCTTTTCATTCTCCCTCTCCCTCTGTCGTTTCCTGCTCTCTTTCACTCCCTTTCGTTCTCCCTCTCCCTCTATCGTTCTCCCTCCTCTCGCCGAAGACCCGCTTCCTTTCGTTTGATCGGCGACTCTATAAATGTTCCTCTGATTCTCTCCGACGACCGTCTCTCTGTGCTTCTTCACTTTCGGAAGCGTAGTAGAGAGATTTCGCATTGCTAGCACAACATTTTTTGTGTTTCATTTCTTCGAAAGAACCTCATTTTTCTCAGGTACGATTCAGTTTTCTCTAATGTTCGTTTCCCAATTCTCTAGATCTAGCAGTTTGATTTTCATTTTGTACCTCTTTGTGCCTTTTGACAGTCTTGTAGTCTGTGTGTTTTGATGTTTTGAATGTTTTCTTTGTTCTAATAAAAGGACGACTTTCATTGCAAGTTTCTACGACCGATGGGATTAAGTAGTTAATGTTCTATTTTGTGCTTAATTTCATTGGATGGCTTGATAATGTATGATGTAGATTATATTTTTTGCAACTATGTATCATCTCTCACCTCTCACTGCTCTCCAAATCTTACTCTTGCAATTAAGATTTCTTCTTCCTAATAGGAGGGATTGAGAGTTTGAATAATCGGTTATAAACTAAAATTTCAATTTTTGTATGGTTATCTGTGGGATGACTGCATTTTTTCTTCCAAATATTGAAAAGACTAGATTATGAATGACAGTGTATAAACTTTGAATTCTTTTTAGTACCAACAAATGTTGGACGGTGACTTGAGCTTCCAATTTGAAAAAAAGAAGTAGATGCATTAACCATTAAGCTATGTTTGTATTAGCTAGCTTTGTATTCTTACGATATATATCCTTGGCCTTTGATTATGTAAGGTAGATACTTTATCATAATCTCGAAAAATGATTTAACATTTAACAAGTATGTGGAACGACAAATAATGAACACGTTTAAGGAGTTTAGGAGCGAGTTGCATAGGCACTACAAGGGATTCAAGGACCCTAAAGTTGCTCAAGAAAATCCACCAGAAAGGATTACCGACCAGAACGATTGGACTATGCTATGCGACAGATGGGAGACTCCCGAATGGAAAGTACGTTTTCTTGTTTTACTTATAGTTATGTGTGTGAGTTTTTTTTTTTTTGAAAAAAAGCCTACTAATCATTACTTTTCTTTAGAAAAAAGCGAATCAAAATAAGAATAGTTGCTCATAACTCCCCTACAACCATCGAAGTGGATGTAAGTCTTTTGTTCAGAAGCGAGAAGAACTGGTTAGACAAATACTTTTTTTCTTTTTGTTTTGTCTTTTTATTCCTTATCTCTTTATTATGACTATTGGTTTGTGTTTTGGTCTTAAAGAAAGAACTACATGGTCGTGACATTGGGCCAGTGGATTTATTCCACGATAGTCATTTTACTGAGAAGAAGGGATGGATCAACGACAAAGCGAAAGAAGTGTACATAAGTTATATTTCTTAGTAATGAGTGTATGTTCTTTGTATTTTTCATTTGAACCTATTATATTATGATTGTAGTTGGAAATGGACGGGCTACTGAAAGCATCGTCAGAACAAGGGTCCGAACAGGTCTCGCAACCTGAGGTTCTGAAACAAGTTTTGGGCACTCAATCAGGCCACATCAGAGGTCTTGGTTGGGATCCAAAATCTGGCTCGTCTGTCAGTGTCTCGTCTTCTCCGTGAAAAAGAGCTAGAGCAGAAAGTCGAGATGATGCAATCTGAGACGGATGTGCTCAAGGGCACGGAGGAGATGATGCAATTTGAGATGGATGCACTCAAGGGCAGGGAGGAGATCGTGCAATCTAAGGTGAATACGCTCAAGAGCAGGGAGGAGATGTGGGAGCAAAGATGGGCGCAATTCCAACAATTCCTGGGCGGACAGATGGGAGGAGGGTCTTCGAACTGATAGGTATATACCAAGTTTAGGTGATTTATGTACTATGCTTAATATAGTTGACTGGTACATGACTATTATATGATTTGTGTATGTATGTGGCTATCCTGCAGTTATGATAGCTACTTAATAAGTTGTATGTGGCTATCCTGCAGTTATGGTAGCCGTTGAGTAGTGATTGTTTTGTTTATTGGTTTTGTTTGAAGGTGTATGAGCATATAAGGGGTGGGTTTTGTTAGATATGAAGTAGTTCTCATTTTTTGAAACTTTGGGTATGAAAGTTGTAGTTGACTGGTACATGACTATTATATGATTTGTGTATGTATTGGCTATCTTGCAGTTATGGTAGTCGTTGAGTAGTGATTGTTTTGTTTACTGGTTTTGTTTGAAGGTGTATGAGCATATAAGGGGTGGATTTCGTTAGATATGAAGTAGTTCTTATTTTTTGAAACTTTGGGTATGAAAGTTGTAGTTGACTGGTACATGACTATTATATGATTTGTGTATGTATTGGCTATCCTGCAGTTATGGTAGCCACTTGATGTTTGAACTAGTCTCATTATTCGTCGTTTATGTTCGTTGCATACTTGTTGAAGTTATTCTTCTAAAGTTAGTTTTTTTTAAGATTTTCTAGATGTGGGGGTGTTGTTGGTTACAATTATCCGCAAGCGCACGGGTCGTCACAAGTAATATAAAACGGTAGGTAATACCGAGTATCGAATCCACAGGGAGGCGAAGCGAAATTTAAGCAAACAAAAATTCTTTTGAACACTAAAAATACTCACTACTACAAATTTGGGATTTTATGACATTGAAAAATTGTCACAACCACATTTCATGACATTTTTTTTGCGTCCTAGAAGCCCCCATAAAAAAAAGTGTATACATGACGCTATTAAAAAAACTGTCATAATTATTTTTTTCATGACACTTAACAATTGTAAAAAAAAACATATTAATGATATTTACTAATTGTCATAGTAAATTTTTTTATGACAATTGAACATTGTCAATAAATATCTCATGAAAATCATGTTTCTGTCAAGATATATATACTAATGACAGTTAATTACTATCAAGAAAAGGTTATTGATGACAACGGGTCAATGTCACAAAATTTTCAACAAGGACAATGTTTTATTGTCATACAAAACTTTTTGTTGACAGTTATAAAATTGTCAAAAAAGTGCTTATAATGATACTGAATAGATGTCACCCAAATAATTTCTATGACTTTGATGAACCGTCATAAGTAGTGATACATCACTATTTATTTATTTATATTGATCCATCAAAGTCAGAAATTATTTTATCTAATACCTGTGAATAAACATATGTTTCCAAATTAAAACACTCAAATCTTGACACAATAAATATATACATAAATAACAACTTTTATATATCATTGAACACAAATTGGTCAAATTTTGTCATATATGTATATACAAACTAAGTGTAATAGATTTTGTACATCACAACAATTCCTATAATGTACTTCAACCATGAAGGAATATACTATATACTAACCCAACAAAACAAAAAAAAGTCATACATCAATTGTCCATAATATGGTTTTTCTTGACTTTATTGAGTTCCTGCAAAACATAACCAACGAAACAATATTCATTATAGAGTTTAATGCAATATTTCTTACATCAAGATAAGAACAATAATATTCATTTTAACAATATGTATGAGTTATATCTTTAAAATGGTGACAATGTAGTACATATCTTCTAAGTACATATTAAGTTATAACAACCACAAATTTTTTTTCATTACAGATTCATTGGGGGATAAACTACATCCTAAAGTTCAATATCATATCACATTAGAACAAGTTAAACATTCTAAGTGGCCTAAAAGTGCCCAAACTCACTATAAATTCAATAAATTCATCCAAACATACTCCCAAATCCCACAAATTCACCTAAGTAAGCACACTTCAAATTTCACAAACATACTTTAACGTGTTTAATTCACCCCAAACTCACCTAAACACACTTCAAAGCTTACAATCCCACCTAAATTCACCCTTAAAAGTCAAACACATGTCTAACTCACCTAAACAAATTTTAAATCCCACATGCATACTCATCCAAAAGTTCCTAATTTACTCATACTCAATCCACATCCAATAAACTCACTAAAACACATTTCAAATCCCACAAACTCACCTAAACTAACCCTTAAAAGTCAAACGCGCACCCAAGCCACCCAAACGAAATTCAAATCCCTCAAACTCATCCAAACACACTTCAAATCACACAAACTCACTCAAACTAACATTTAGAAGTCAAAAGACGTGTCTAATTCACTCACTTAGTCCCACATTCCGTAAATTCATCCAAACAATCTTCAAATCACACAAACTCATCGTTTTGTATGGCTACCATAACTGCAGGATAGCCATACAACCAAGTAAACTATGAAACTAGAGGAAAAATTGTTCTAAACCCAATTATGGCTACAATAACTTATAGACACATACAAGTTAATAATGTAAGGAACAATATCAACATACAACCAAACATATAAATCCAATAAGTTTCAAAATGATTTTATAACATTAAAGAAATCATACATACCTAGTTAGAAGGGTCCCTTTTGTGTGCTTTTGACTGTACGATCAAAATAAGTCTACCTTTGAAAATTGACAAATTAAGAGAAAGAAGTTACTTATGAGAGATAATACAATAAATTAAGAAAGTAAATTAAGAAATTAATGGCGTGGTATCTAGTAAGAAAGATTCTAAAAATGATTAAGTTCAATAACTTGTACTTCTAAGAATAAACTAAATTGATAATTTAGTCATACTTTCCTCTATCACATACAAGGTCCTCTGACCTCACAGTCTCATCATCAAACATAAGGTCCTCTGACCTCACAGTCTGACTAACACACAATGTCCTCTGACAATTCTTTCACTAAAGAGGTTCACAACCCAAAATGCACATCCTAAACATACTTTCTAACTCATGCCATGCTTCTAACCCTGCAAAAACCAAATGTGCAGCATACTCACAACATTATACTCATGTTTTCCAATCAATCACAACAAAACAACATACTTATCAGAATAAGTTCACATCACAACATCAAGCATAATTCAGTATGACTCTTCTATGCATCAATTCAACATGCTCAAAACTCAGCTGATGGGATAACAACATACATATAATTTGATTCAAGGAGCATATTCCTGCCATTCGGATTCATTAGAGGGCTAAGAAGCACAGACACTTTAGTTTGGCTAACGTGTCTGTGTCCGACACGTTTCGGACACTTGGACACTCCGACACTTGTTGGACACGTATTGGACACTTGTTAGCACAATTGATATGCGACAAACACTAGTTGTAGGTTCATTTCAAACCTTTGTTAAGTATACTAAATAGACACAATGCTTAAATGACAAAAATAATAAATTTTTCTAAAAATGACATATCATGCTATGGACAATCTAAATCGAAGCTAAACAAACTGTGGTTAGTGGTCGCATGCCACAACATCACAAATTCACAACAAAAACCTAACCTCCATAAACAAAGCAAGTCAAATCTCACATTCACAACCAACATCAGATTCACAACTTACTAGTAAAAACATACAACTCATTTGCTAGGGACAACTTAATTTTATTAAATAATAAGAGTTCAAACTTCAAATAAAATTACTCATAGCTAAGCCTAACTTCTCAACATAAAACAGTTAAACAATCTCACTCGAAATCCATCTTAAAGGCTAGCTTAAGACCTTCTTAAGCAAACCATAAGAAGAGAAACTTACCTAAGAACCTCCTTAGTCCTCGAGGGAATGCTGCTCAAAGTGCCTGAGAGTGATCGAGAAAACTCTAAATCAATCCAAACTACAACAACAACCTTTCAAATGATAGAATTTGAATTTCAGCACTTAAAAGGGCATTCACAAGGCTTAAAGGCTTCGAAAACCATACCGGACTACTTCAAACGATCCAACATGCTTGCTGGATTTCACCTACCAGCAATAAAATCCTTAAATAACTGCTGTCCAGAGTTTGAAATGGTCAAAACTACAAATTAAAGCAATGAACACAACACCAATTATAAGAGTTACTTACCTAATTAAATTGCTCCTAAAATGGCCCAAAAGATTCCTAAACCATATAGCACAAAAAACAAGAAATAAAGGTGCATTTTCACTAGTGTTTGAATTTTTTTTGTGTGGATTGGATAATGATGATAGCTTATTCTTCTATTTAGTTTTTGTTCGATGTTTTTACTTAACTCACAAAATTGAACCATCTTCAAATAACTCATGACATCAAGAGAATTTTCCAAGAACATATATAAATTACATATAAGCAACATCAACATCAAAGTAAGCACCGTTTGGAAATCTAGAAACTCATAAAAACAATCAGCATCCCAAGAACGTAGCCCCAAAAGGTCTAAAGAATAGGACATAGTAATCAAGATTCTAAAAGAGAGAACAAGTCATAGTACATTGAATCGCTTCTTGCAAGGAGAGTTGACAATTTTGACAATGCTAAATGAACATACCAGCAAAACCATATCACGAAAGCACCCATCTAATTCATTAAGCCACAACAAAACTTTAGACTTCATTTGGCCCACAAGATTGTCAATGGAAATATCACATGAAATTTTGTGCTCAATATTTTCAATCCTAAAATGGGTACTCTAGCATGAGGAATTAAAGGAACAAACTGACACAACATAATGAACCTCATAAAGATAACAACTCAATGGAAAACAAGTGAAACTAAACTTATAACAACTCAATGAAACTAAACTTGTAACAACTCAATCATTTGCACTTATCTCAAATCATTGAAACTTTTTTAATGAAATGGCTCAACTTATCAACGAAAACAATTAAGTACAACAATGTAGCAAACCTCATAAACATAAAAACTCAATGGAAAACAAGTGAAACTAAACTTATAACAACTCAAACTTTAATTTTGCACTTATCTCAAATCATCGAAAGTTTTTTAATGAAAAAACTAAGTGCAACAATGTACTGAACCTCATAAACACAACAATTCAATGGAAAACAAATGAAACCAAACTTATAAGAATTCAATGAAACTAAATTTATAACAACTCAAACTTTTGAACTTATCTCAAATGCATAAACATAAACATAAACATAACTTATAAAGATGAACAACTAAACTTATAAAGCAATCAACGTTAACCCATGTCCAATACCGATGCCCTTTCTAATTCCACATTCACAATTCTGTCTAACTTTATTGTACTCAAATGTTTTAACAAATTTTCCTTCATCTAAGTTCCCATCACCACCACCACCACCACCACCACCACCACCAAACTACTTTTATGTGACTAATCCTTCAACTTAAGTAGTCTCATGCTCAAAGGAACTAAACATAAGAACATAACAACTTATTAAAAGAACTAAACATAACAACTCAAATGTAAACAAACTTATCAATACAACCAACTAATTAATTTATGACTACCATAACTGCAGAATAGTCATAATACTCAAGTCATACAAAGTCAACATAAACAAATGAATGAACTTCCATACTTTTCTATCTACAATCTAATTTTAAGTTATAACTACCATACCTGCAGGATAGTCATAGCACTCCAACACTTAATCTATCAACCACTTAAGAACGAGTTTGTGCGAAATGAGTTTATTACCAGGGATAATAATAACTTACGACTTTTTATACCACAACCACAATTGCAATCTTTAGTAAACTTATGGCACAAACCAAAGTACAGAGAATTAGAGAAATATCAGATAAAGTGAGTAGTCTTACATTTGGTGAATTTCGACGTGTTGTGGCACTTGGCAGTCACTAGACAAGAGGTTTCCATTTAGCAAGCACTAGATATAGTTACAGGCACTCATACATATATAATACAAGTTATCATCAATTCACCCAACTGAACTCCATGGTTCCAATAAATTTTCTCTCGTCCTCATACTTTTAAGGCTCAAAACCCATGTACCACCCATACAAACACAAGTAATCCAATATGTTTTGGTAAGCAAAACTAACAGGTTCATAAATGGTCCCTCCTCAATTTCATCTTTCCAAAGAAACATAAAGCATCAATTTCAAATTGATCAAATTTAATCACAGGAACATAAAGCATTATATATGGAGTATCACTTCCATCATGCACTCTTAGAGATATGAAAACACGAAGATGCATTTATAAACAAATAACTAATAACATATAGTAATACTTTGATGACAAAGAAATTAGAAAACATGGCAATTTATAAAATAGTAGCATTTTGACTAGAAGGAAAAAAGAACAAAAAGCTTACAAAGATGGAAATCAGAAGGTTGGTTTAAAATATTGAGTTTCGTTTGATTTTATGTTCCTCCATTTGCTTAACCTATTTCAATATTTCCCTCTAATCCTTGAAGTTTAACTTTAGCATCCAAAAGAGATAATAAAAGGAAAGACCAAAGAAAACTCATTCCAAAAGGTTCAGTTTCACACACATCATTCTTGCTTTCTTTCCTTTATTTGATTCTTGAACCTGCAATCAAATTTCAACAACAAATATTCTTTACACAATTCCTTTTATACAACATACAAGCATTGTCCTGCTATCATGCCTAAATCCAGTACATAGTTCTTGCACATAACCTTGTTTCTTTTGAATCGCTCTCTTTTGTTGTATATGTATGTGCTAGAAGTTTTTACTTAAAAGTTAAGTGAATGAGCTAGTAAATTAAACCAATAAAAATTTTGACCAATACCATACCCTTACAAAAGTGTCGATGATAAAGAGAAAACTCAGTACAAACAAAGAGTATCCTTCAAGCAAAGATAAGAAGTACAGAGGGAAATCATCAAACACCAAAACCACGAATAAAAAGTTAAGGTATTGGTATATATGAACTAATAACTCAACAAATAGAAAATTACAAAGGAAAAAAAAAAGGAAACATCAGAAGTTCAAATTTTATATAACAAGTTTAAGAAAAAGTTAAATAGAAAAAGAAAGTCAGACATAGAGATGAGTAACCAAGAGATCTCCATCTACCTCATGTTGTTAAGGCAATTATTGCTCTAGCTACAAACTTGATTTGACATCCACCACAAATTCTTTTGGAATCTTCCACTCCTATAGCTTGATTTTTTTTTTCAATTCATAGGTGAATGAAAAAAAAAAAGAAGAAATTGTTAGAAAATTGTGGAAGACAAGTATGAATGGAGATGATTTTTCATTCAACTAAGCATGCCTTTATATAGGCTTACAAAAGTAACCATAGAATACCAATGGTTCAAACTTTTAAATGTCATAAAATGCTCCCATAACTCACCTAACTCCCAAAACTCAAAAGTCACTATTGGTTACAAGAAACCAAAAGCCAAAAGTCACAAAAACCAAAAGTCACACTAAATGCCACAAATAAAGTTTAATAATGAGAAAAACTTTTCATTTTCTCAACACCCCCCCTTAAACTTGATTTGTTACACCAAGTAAACTCCTCATTCTGATAAAAGTCTCCAACTTGAGGGGCTTCGTGAAAATGTCTGCCGCTTGGTCTTGTGACTTGATATATTTGAGTTCCACTTCTTTATTCGCAACGCAATCCCGAATGTAGTGAAATCGGGTATCAATGTGCTTGCTTCTCCCATGAAATACCGGATTTTTGGCTAAGGCAATGGCCGATTTGTTGTCAACAAAAATCTCCATTGGACCTTCCATTTGAAACTTCAACTCCTTCACTAAGTTTCTTAGCCAAATTGCATGACATACACATGAAGTTGCCGCGACGTACTCCGCCTCACATGTTGATAGTGTGACTATGGGTTGCTTTTTTGACATCCATGTGAACGCCGTTTCACCAATAAAAAACACAAACCCCGTAGTACTCTTTCGATCATCCAAGTCACTACTCCAATCACTATCACAATATCCAACAATATCAAAATTGCTAGAAGAGACATAGGAAAGACCATACCCAATCGTCCCTTTGATGTAGCGAAGTATCCTTTTTGCCATTTTGCAATGCGTAGTTGTCGGCTCCTCCATAAATCGACTAATAATTCCAACTGAATAAAGAATATCCGGTCTTGTGCATGTCAAGTATCTCAAACTTCCAACCAAACTTTTGAAATATGTAGAATCTACCTTTTCTCCTCCACCTTGCTTGGTGATTTTGACTCCACATTCCATCGGTGTTCCAACTGGATTAGCATCATCCATGTTGAACTTTTTGAGCATTTCTTTAGCATAGCCCTCTTGGGATATAAAAATCCCATCTTCACCTTGTTTAACCTCGATCCCAAGATAGTAATTCATGAGACCAATGTCCGTCATTTCAAACTCCTTTGCCATCTCTCTTTTGAACTCATCAAACATGCTAGGATTGTTTCCGGTAAATACTAAATCATCAACATATAAACAAATGATTAGTATGCTTTCACCTTGCATTTTGATGTAAAGGGCATGCTCATAAGGACACTTCATATACTTCTTCTCTTGAAAATACTTGTCAATTTTCGAATTCCATGCTCTCGGTGCTTGCTTCAAACCGTAAAGAGCCTTCTTCAATCGAAGCACTTTGTTTTCTTCACCTTTGACTTCATAACCCAATGGTTGCTCCACATAGACTTCTTCCTCAAGAATTCCGTTCAAGAATGCTGATTTGACATCCATTTGATGTATTTTCCAATGATTATGAGCTGCCAAAGCAATAATCAAACGAATAGTTTCAAGGCGAACAACGGGGGCAAATACCTCATCATAGTCGATGCCATGTCGTTGACTATACCCTTTCACCACTAGTCTCGCCTTGTGCCTTTCAACATCGCCATTGGCCTTTCTCTTTGTCTTGTATAACCACTTCACTCCGATTGGTTTGTGCCCTTTTGGAAGTTTGGTCAACTCCCACGTGTCATTTTTCTCTATCGCTCGAATTTTTTCATCCATTGCATCCTTCCATTTCTTGCTTGCAATGGCTTCTTGGAAACTAATGGGCTCACAATCACCAAAAAGACAATAGAGAGTTATGTCATTTTGATTTTCGGTTACCTCATTAAGTCCCTGTAGACTTCGGGTTCCTCTTGGACCAATTTCATTCTCAGAATCACTGGATGAACCTTCAGATGACGATCGATCGGTCAAATGGGATGGCACTGGACTAGGCAAAACTTCACCCATTTCATCTCTGGTTGGCTCATTTTCATCGTCTTCTTCAAAATATGAAAGGAAATCATACTCCTCCTCCTGTGTATTCCAATCCCAAGATGCTTGTTCATCAAAAACAACATCACGACTAATAATTACCTTCCCATTCAAAGGATTGTAAAGGCGATAACCCTTTGAACTTGCATCATAACCGATGAATATGAGTTTCTCACTTCGATCGTCGAGCTTGGTCCTCTTTTCCTCTGACACATGAGCATATGCAATACTCCCAAATACCTTGAAGTGACCAATTCCGGGCTTTCTTCCATTCCATGCTTCTTGAGGCGTCTTGTCAAGCACACTTTTGGTTGGTGCTCGATTTGTCAAATAGACCGCACAAGCTACGGCCTACGCCCAAAATTCCCTTGGCATTTTCTTTGTCTTTAGCATGCTTCTTGCCATATTCAAGATTGTCCGATTCTTCCTCTCCACCACGCCATTTTGTTGTGGTGTCCTTGGCACTGTTAACGGACGTCAGATGCCTTTTTCATCACAAAACTGTTTGAACTCATTTGATGTGAATTCACCACCTCGATCAGTTCTCATGGCCTTGATTGTAAGATTGCTTTCATTCTCCACACATGCCTTAAATTTCTTGAAGATTTCAAATACTTCCGATTTTTCCTTCAAAAAGTACACCCATGTTTTTCTAGAAAAATCATCAATAAACAGAAGGAAGTATTTACTTTTACCATGAGACTCCGGTTTGATCATACCACACACATCAGCATGGATGAGTTCTAGAGGCTTCTTGGCTCTTGTCATAGACTCCTTCGGAAAACTACTTCGATGATGTTTGCCAAGTAGACATCCTTCACACACTTGGTTCGGCTTGTGAATATGCGGTAAACCCCGCACCATCTGCTTCTTCGACAAGTCTTCTAGACTTCCAAAATTGAGGTGTCCGAACCGTAGATGCCATAACCAGGAGAGATCCTCATAACACGTCTTCAAGCATTTTGGAACATCATTACATATATTCAAAGGAAACATTCGGTTTTTTGTCATGGAAACTTTAGCAATAAGTCTCTCATGATTATCCCTCAAATACAAACAATTGTTTTTCATTTGAACTTCAAAACCTTTCTCTAACAATTGTCCTACACTCAATATATTATTTTTTATACTGGGAATGTAATAAACATTTGTAATATATTGATTTTCTCCATTTTTTAACCGAATGAGAATTTTACCTATTCCTTTGATGGCGGCCAAAGAATTGTCTCCAAAGGCAATATTACCTTTCTCCATCTCGTTCAACTCTGCAAACATCTCGCGTTTTCCACACATGTGGTTTGAGGCTCCGGTGTCAAGATACCACATACTATCTTGACTATCTTCTTCTCCCTTTGAAACCATAAATAAAGTTCCATTCTCCTCTGCATAATTAGATTGCCCTTGATGGGCTTTGGATGTGTTGGCGACTGACTGATCCTGATGCTTCCGATCACTTGATTCTGATTGAGATGAGTAACACTCATTTGCATAATGGCCATACTTATTACAATTATAACATTTTACCTGAGATTTATCTCTCCCAGATCTTCCACCGCGTCTTCCACGACCTCGGCCTCCTCTTCCTCTTGAGGAATCACATGAATTTTGAGAAACATCGGTGTTGGTTTCACCTCTTCCACCACGACCTCGACCACCACGACCTCTTCCACGTCCACGACTATTCTCCTCCTTGAGTTTGAGTTGGAGAAGTTGTTCAACGGTCTCTGTTTGCTCCATCCTCCTTTTCTTTTTCTCCTCATAGGCTTGCAATGAGCCTATAAATTGTTCAATCGTCATAATCTCGAGATCCTGTGTCTCCTCGATTGTCATGGCAATAATCTCGAACTTTGTATTTAGGCTCCGTAGAACCTTTTCCATGACACGAACATCGGCGATTTCTTCACCGTTTCGTCTCAATTGGTTGACGACGGTCATTACTCTTGTGTGATATTCCGCTATCACCTCCGTCTCCTTCATTTGTAAAGATTCAAACTCACCACGTAAAGTTTGCAACCGTACCTTTTTCACACGATCGGCTCCTCTATGAGTCGATTGGAGCTTGTCCCATGCCGCCTTTGACGTCTCGGCATTGGCGATGGTCTCAAACGTGTCTTCGTCCACCGATTGGTACAAGATATAGAGGGCCTTCTTGTCCTTCTTTCTTGTCTCCTTTAACGCATCTCTTTGCGCTTGATCGGCTCCAGCTTCCGCCTCTTGGAAACCATTCTCCACGATCTCCCACACATCTTGTGCTCCTAGTAACGCTTTTATCTTGCTGCTCCAATTGTCATAGTTGAGCTTGGAAAGCATCGGTAGTTGAAGCGAACCCATCCCACCGTTGGCCATTTCTCTCAATTTTTTTGCTACTCGCTCTGATACCACTTTGTTAGAAAATTGTGGAAGACAAGTATGAATGGAGATGATTTTTCATTCAACTAAGCATGCCTTTATATAGGCTTACAAAAGTAACCATAGAATACCAATGGTTCAAACTTTTAAATGTCATAAAATGCTCCCATAACTCACCTAACTCCCAAAACTCAAAAGTCACTATTGGTTACAAGAAACCAAAAGCCAAAAGTCACAAAAACCAAAAGTCACACTAAATGCCACAAATAAAGTTTAATAATGAGAAAAACTTTTCATTTTCTCAACAGAAATGGGAAAAGATACGAAGAGAATGGTGTGATACCTGAATGGAATTAATGCTTTTTGAAATAATTTCATTTGTGCAAGTCATTAGTAACGGGAGAGTTTTGTGAGCAGATCGTATGTGGTGTGTTTCTCTACAATAATACATCAATAACTTCTTTAGAAATATGTAGAGTGACATATTGGAGTAGAGAAAAAGAAAGGGAAGAAGTTTTGTTACTTTACCTTGCCTCTGGATAGAGAAAAAGGGTTCCATCGAAGACCCACCAGTTAGATGATGCCTCCAACGCCACTGGCATGAGATGCGAATCAAGTTGCTTCATAGGTGGTGTCAAAATTTAGAGCATAAGAGAAAGTTGTGTGACCACCAACGTGACCAGCGGTGAGTTTTAGGCGGTGAAGGATTTGTGTGCATAGACGAGGAAATGAGAGAAGAGAAATGGGAAAGAAGAGAAAGGTTTTGTCTGTGTGGGAGACGATTAAAAGGGGTGACGCTAATGGACTTGAACATGGATACTTTCAAATTCTTTAGCGCGATCCCAAAATTTTTTTTAACATTTTTTTCACTTTTTTCCCATTCCTATCGTAGCTTATTTTGTTAAAGGCTACATTGAAAAGCTATAAAAAGTGAGTGAAATATGTGAAAATTGTTCCAAACCAACTTCAACAATCTAGTTTTAAGTACAAGATTTGACTAAAATCTAACCACAAAATTCTATACTTTCAAACATGGAGAAGAGCATCCAACACTTATGGAATACCCACATAATTTGTGCATTCAATACTTTTAGACCAACTGATATGAACCAAGACATCATTGTTTTACCTCTAGGACCAATCACACGCTCAAGGGCTAAACAACTACAATTGGCATTTGATTCCCACATACAAATAGTGGTGAACTCAATTAAGGAAGGTCAAGGAGGGGAAACTGAACAAAAGCTCTATATATTATGTCAAATGTCGCTACAAGACGAAGACATAGTTTTTTGTTAGAATATTTTGGGTGTTTTATGTTTGGATCAACATTATGACTTTTTTTTGGGTTTATTAGTTATTTTGAGTTATTTTGTAACTTTTAATTTTAATTAAGTAGGCTCGAGGGTAGATTGGTCTTTTTAGCTAAATAGCTAAGCAGACTAGGTTTAAAAGATGATTTAGGCGTTGTGTACAGGGGATAGTTTTTTGGGAATGAATTTTCTGTCTTCTTGATGAAGGAGCCACATCACTCTCTTTGCAATTCTTGAAACCAGGGTTGCAAGCTTGGACATTCAGGTAGGTCTGATCAACTTGCTTGTGGAGTGTTCAAACCTTGAGTAGGGAACTAGTTCTCCTTACCTCTTGGTCTTTGATCAACAAGGTAATCTCTGTCTAATCCTCCCTTGGGATTGAAATCAAATAGATTGATGGTTTTAGCGTTGGTGAATTAAGGGTTCACATACCTAAAGGGTTCTTAATTCCAATTCGCTAGGGTTTTCGTATCATTTGGTATCAGAGCTTAGGCTCTAGATCGGATATATCATTTGAGTGTTTATCTTTTATTGATTGAGTCTAGAATTGCGTGTTTAGGGTTTGATTTTTTCCTTATTGTTTTCTTCAATCTAGTCCCATTGTTAGGGCTCTTTGTGATTCTAATTTCTCGAACATTGAAACTAAAATTGCCTCTAAGGTCTGAACTTTTAGTGTTTTAGTTGTTGTTTTGTATCTTGAGTTTTGATCTTGTTGAAATTTGGCCTATTATTATTTAAAAAGAAAAAAAAAAGAAAGTGATAGCAGACGGCTTGGTTGAATGTTTGGAACCATCTGGGCAACGACTAATTGTGACGATAATTAGTGGGATGCAATCAACGAGTTTGATTTTTTTTTTATTATTCATATTCCAAGCGGTGCGACTATATGTGAAGAAGCAACTGGAATATATATATTTTTTTACACTCCAACTCAATTGGCATAGTGGAATTCTGCTGCTCTTTGTGGAAAAAAAAAGTACAGAAAGAAAGATAAAAGAATTGTTTTAGGCCGTGAAAAGAAAAAAAAAAAAAAGGAGAAACGATGGAGCTTTTTGCTGAAAAAAAATAAAAAAAACGGTGGAATAAGAAGAAGAGTTTTGGTGAAGGAGATTTGTTCTCAAGTGATTTGTGCAATAAAAAAAAAACACACAAAGGAGACTCGGGAACAGCTAACAGTAATAAGGGTAATTTTGCATTGAGTTCTATTCCTGGGAATTTTGTTTCAAAAAAATAGCAAAGTATTGAAAAAAAAAAAGGGAAGAAACTAGAGTGTTATTGACGCTCACAAGTTACGTACAGAAGTTACTTGGGTACGGTAAGCAAGCATGAAGAATTAATTTTGTAGCAGGTGATTTGAACAAAAGCTATTGGGATATTAATTGAAGAAGGTGAACTTTGGGTTCTGATATTGAATCCTAAATTTGAAGCTGAACAAATTTCTTGAAGTTTGAGTAGGTGAAGCAAATAGTGAAGTTGCAGCAGCTGAATTTTTCTTCAAGTCTAAATAGCTAAAATTTTCTTATTAGGGAAGAATGAAGTATGCAAGTGGAATTTTCTCAAGATCAAACTCTAAGAATCATTTGAGAATTCAACTTCTAGGGTTCTAAAAGTTCAATCTTCTTAAATTTCAAGTTTGGGTGAATTATTATTTTTTTTCTCTTTCTATGTCTTGAATCTTGTTTCTTTGTTTCTTTTTCTTAAAAAAAAAAACAAATTATTGTCTAGTTGTTTTGCCTTTTCTTTGTTCATCTTGCATAACTCCCTTGAGTCTTGAATCTTTGATACTTGACTCTAATTATCTTATTGTGTTCTTTTCTTATCCTAGTTTGTTGTAATCTTGAACATTAGGTTCTTGGTTAATTTTTTTTAGTTTTCTGTTTATTGGTACTCTACTTTTTCTTTGCTTGAGTTTGACACTTTACAATCATTCTTGCTTGGTTTGTTTCTTGTTTGCTTCTTTGATCTTGGTTGCAAAGTATTGGCTCATCACTCTATCTTGAGGGAAACATCTTTATGAGAGACAACTACATTAAAGAGTGTAAACACAAGTGAACTATATCCATCGAGTGAAACACGTGAGAGAGTGAATTGTGAGGTCCATTTTTTTTTTCTTCACTTTTTTTTTTCTTTTGCAGTCATGTCAAACCCAGGAAATCAACCTAACAATGGCGATGTGCCACAAGGGGAGGGACAAGAACGACTCTTAGAGCAGATCATGCGAAATGTGGAAACCATGGTAAATGCGAGGTTGGATAGAATAGAACAAAGGCTTCAAGCAAGACAACAAGTTGAGGAGTTTTCAGAGGATGAGGAAGGTCTAGGGCAAGATGAATATGGAATGGACCCTGTTATAGATGAACCTAGAAGAGGAGGGAATCAAGGCCTGAGGGGAAGAGGAGGTTTTCGTAATAGAAGGCCACCTGGTAGAAGAGGAAACTACAATGAGGATCGAGGCTTTGGCAACATTAAAGTTAAATTTCCGAAGTTTCATGGTACATCTGACCCTGAAGACTACTTCCAATGGGAACATGAAGCTGGACACATTTTTCATACCAATAATTTCTCAGAAGAGAAGAAGGTAACCATCTCTGTGACACATTTTAAGAGTTACGCACAAACTTGGTGGGATAAGGTGTGCTCTAAGCGAAGGAGAAACCAAGAGGGTCCCGTAGAAACATGGCTAGAATTAAAAGAGCTCATGAGGAGGCGGTTCATACCAAAACACTACTTGAGAGATTGTGCTCAAAGACTTCAAGCTCTACGTCAAGGGACCAAAGGTGTTGATGACTATTACAAAGAGATGGAAATGTTGATGGAGAGATTAGACATAGATGAGGATGAGGAAAACACCATGGCAAGGTTTCTCCATGGTTTAAACATTGATGTGGCTGATCGTGTTGAGTTGCAAATGTATGAGGGTATGGAGGAGTTGGTGCACCTTGCAGTGAAAATTAAAAAACAAATTCAAAGGCGCAAATTGAGGTACACGTCTAAAAACTTTTCCAACTCGTCTTCTACTTGGAAACGGGATGGTAAACCCACCGACCTTAAACTTAAGGCCAAGGTAGGCAGTGACAAACCTAAAGATAAGGGTGAAACTTCATCTAAATCAAAACCAAAGACAGAAGCACCCACAGGCCGAAATAGAGACCTTAAGTGTTGGAAATGTCAAGGGCTGGGGCATATCAGTCGGGAGTGCCCTAATAGGAGAACAATGATCATTAGGGAAGGTGAGATCATCACAGATGTGAGTGAGGGAGAGGAAGAAGCTAATGAGTTCCTAAGTGATTGTAAGGGTGAAGAAGAAGTGGAGGATACTAGCCATATATCCTTAGTCACTAGGAGAGCCTTGAGTACATATATGAGGGAGGATGACTTGGAGAATCAAAGAGAGAATCTTTTTCATACGCGTTGCCTTGTACAAACCTTACCTTGTAGTGTAGTGATTGATAGTGGAAGTTGTACAAATGTCGTGAGTTCTAGTTTGGTTTCGCGATTGAGTTTAGATACTACACCACATCCACGACCCTACAAACTACAATGGCTTAATGATTGTGGCGAACTCAAGGTGACTAAGCAAGTGAAGATTCCTTTTGCCATAGGGAGATATAAGGATGAAGTACTATGTGACGTAGTACCTATGCATGCAAGTGACATTCTCCTTGGTAGGCCTTGGCAATTTGATCGGAAGGTTCTTTATGATGGTTTTCTTAACCGTTACACTTTCACACATAACGGTAAGAAAACTATACTTGTACCCCTTTCCCCTAAAGAAGTACTTATTGATCAAACAAAGTTAGAAAAAAGAAAAGAAGAGGTTGCAGCAAAAGCAAAAGAAGAAAGCAAAAAAGAAAAGGGAAAAGAAAAAGAAAATGAGAACTTGAAAGAAAATGAGGGATCGAGAGAAATGCAAAAAGATAGCTCGCGACCTAGAGAAGAAAAAGAGAGAAAATTAGTAAGTTGGAGTGATAGATCTGGTGAGGTTAGGAAAGCGATGTTTTCAAAAAGAACCATACTCATGGTTAAATTTAAAGAAGCTTGCTTACTAACCGAGGAACTTGAATCCTCTTTGCCTAGTGCTTTTGTGTCTCTTTTGCAGGAATTCAGAGGAATTTTTCCCGAGGAGTTGCCTAAGGAGTTACCACCCTTGAGAGGCATAGAGCATAAGATTGATTTCATTCCAGGTGCTCAAATTCCAAATCGACCAGCCTATCGAACCAATCCACAAGAGGCTAAAAAGATTCAAAGGCAGGTTGATGAGTTACTCACCCAAGGGTATGTACGTGAGAGTTTAAGTCCTTGCAGTGTCCCTGTCTTACTTGTACCTAAGGAAGATGGATCTTGGAGAATGTGTGTCGATTGTAGGGCTATAAATAAAATTACAATTAAGTATCGACACCCTATTCCTAGGTTAGATGACATGCTTGATGAATTATATGGTTGTAGCCTATTTACAAAAATAGATTTAAAATTTGGATACCATCAAATTAGGATGAATGTTGGAGATGAATGGAAAACTGCTTTCAAAACTAAGCATGGTTTATATGAATGGTTGGTTATGCCCTTTGGTTTGACTAATGCACCTAGTACTTTTATGAGACTCATGAACCATGTATTGCGTGACTTTTTAGGAGATTTTGTAGTGGTTTATTTTGATGACATCCTAATATATTCTAAGACACTAGAGGATCATGTCATGCATGTTAGGTGTGTCCTAATTGCACTAAGAAAGGAAAAGTTTTATGCCAATTTTAAAAAATGTAGCTTTTGCATGGAAAAGGTAAACTTCCTAGGATTTATAGTGTCTAAACATGGAGTGGAAGTTGATATTGAAAAGGTTAAAGCTATTAGGGAGTGGCCCACACCTAGGAATGCTAGTGAGATTAGGAGCTTTCATGGGCTAGCTGGTTTCTATAGGAGGTTCATTAGAGACTTCAGTTCCATAGCTGCACCACTTAATGAACTTATAAAGAAAAATGTAAAATTTGAGTGGGGAAAAGCTCAAGAACGTGCTTTCACTGATTTGAAGGATAAGTTATGTAATGCACCTTTACTTGCCTTGCCTAATTTTGAGCTAACATTTGAAATTGAGTGTGATGCCAGTGGAATAGGGATTGGAGCTGTTTTAATGCAGAATCAGAGGCCATTAATGTATTTTAGTGAGAAGCTGACTGGAGCAACCTTGAAGTATCCTACATATGACAAGGAACTTTATGCGTTGGTGAGAGCGCTGCAAACATGGCAGCATTACTTGTGGCCAAAAGAATTCGTCATTCACACAGATCATCAGAGTTTGCAACATTTGAAGGGTCAAACCAAGCTGAACAGAAGACATGCTAAATGGTTAGAGTTCATCGAAACATTTCCCTATGTGATCAAGTACAAGAAAGGTAAAGAAAATGTGGTAGCTGATGCTCTATCTAGGAGGTATGTTTTGCTAAACGCACTTCATACTAAGTTACTTGGCTTCGAACACATTAAAACGTTGTATTCACAGGACACTTATTTTGCACCTATTATTGAATCTCTCATGCACAAACGAGTTGTTCCTGATTATATGATGCTTGATGGCTTCTTGTTTAGGAAGAATAAACTTTGCATTCCTACTTGTTCTATTCGTGAATTATTAGTTAAAGAAGCTCATAGGGGTGCTTTAATGGGACATTTCGGGATCGCTAAGACATATGACATGTTAAATGAACACTTCTATTGACCTAGAATGAGACATGACGTACATAAGGAGTGTGAGAGATGTATTGCATGTAAGGAAGTTAAGTCTAAGTCAAAACCACATGGGCTTTATTTACCTTTGCCAACTCCTAGTTGGTCGTGGCTAGATATTTCAATGGATTTTGTTCTTGGGTTGCCTCGATCTAAGAAAGGGAGAGATAGCATTTTTGTAGTCGTTGACAGGTTTAGCAAAATGGCACACTTCATTGCATGTAATAAAACTAATGATGCTAAACATGTGGCTGACTTGTTCCTTAAAGATGTGGTTAAATTGCATGGCATTCCTAAGAGTATTGTTAGCGATAGGGATGTAAAATTTTTAAGCCATTTTTGGAGAGTCCTTTGGGGAAAACTTGGTACTAAATTAGTTTACTCCACTACATGTCATCCTCAAACTGATGGACAAACTGAAGTAGTTAATAGGACAATGGTGACTATGCTTAGGGCTATCATAGATAAAAACACTAAAACTTGGGAGGATTGTCTACCATTCATTGAATTTGCATACAATAGGGCTGTCCATAGTGTCACTAAATGTACTCCATTTGAGATTGTTTATGGGTTTAATCCTTTATCACCTATTGACTTGTTACCTTTGCCTTCTAACGAGGTTGTGAATCTTCAAGCTGACAACAAGGCGACAATCATACAAGAGTTACATAAAGAGGTTAAAGAAAGAATTGAAAGGCAAAATTCCAAGGTAGCTGCGAGGATCAACCAACATCGAAAGCCTATGATATTCAAGGAGGGAGATTGGGTTTGGGTCCACCTTTGAAAGGAAAGATTTCCACATTTACGAGATTCCAAGCTAAACCCAAGGGGGGATGGACCTTTCCAAGTGATGAAGTGCAGAATTTGATTCGAGGACGAAACCTTCAAAAGGGGGAGAAGATGATATGAACCAAGACATCATTGCTTTACCTCCAGGACCAATCACAGGCTCAAGGGCTAAACAACTACAATTGGCATTTGATTCCCACATACAAACAGTGGTGAACTCAATTAAGGAAGGTCAAGGAGGGGAAACTGAACAAAAGCTCTATATATTATGTCAAATGTCGCTACAAGACGAAGACATAGTTTTTTGTTAGAATATTTTGGGTGTTTTATGTTTGGATCAACATTATGACTTTTTTTTGGGTTTATTAGTTATTTTGAGTTATTTTAGAATTTTTAATTTTAATTAAGTAGGCTCGAGGGTAGATTGGTCTTTTTAGCTAAATAGCTAAGCAGACTAGGTTTAAAAGATGATTTAGGCGTTGTGTACAGGGGATAGTTTTTTGGGAATGAATTTTATGTCTTCTTGATGAAGGAGCCACATCACTCTCTTTGCAATTCTTGAAACCAGGGTTGCAAGCTTGGGCATTCAGGTAGGTCTGATCAACTTGCTTGTGGAGTGTTCAAACCTTGAGTAGGGAACTAGTTCTCCTTACCTCTTGGTCTTTGATCAACAAGGTAATCTCTGTCTAATCCTCCCTTGGGATTGAAATCAAATAGATTGATGGTTTTAGCGTTGGTGAATTAAGGGTTCACATACTTAAAGGGTTCTTAATTCCAATTCGCTAGGGTTTTCGTATCACCAACACTATTCAAAGTATCAATAGACGAACCATAACCAGGAGGTTTAGTATTTCCAAAACACACATAATCCAACATCCCATATTTCAAACTATAATCTTATCTAGAGCATGCAACAAATTAGTAATCTAGCCTAGCCAAGGCTATCTAAACAGCAAGGTTACTTACATCGACGAGATGATTTCGGCCTTAATTAACAATGGGTTCTACAACAAAACATTCTCAAAATTAGGATAAATACTATACTAATTTTCCCTCAGCATACAATTTCTAAAGAGGCAAATTCAGAGAAAGAAACTCACCAATTCAAATGCGACTCTACCAATTTCAAATTCCACTCAAATTATACAATATATACTTCTGTAAATATCAAAATCCATGTTATATGACTTAAATTTATATATAACTTGTTCATCTATTCAATTCAAATGCAACTCTACCAACTTAAATTTCCTACTTCACAAATCTAGATTAACGAAGATCGAGTCAAATATTCCCTTAATAACTTTAAGACTAACCCCTAGTGATATCAGACAACTAAGAAATAAAAAGTAGAGAAAAGAATCCCAAAGACTTATGAAGTCAACAACTTAAAAGAACCAAAAGAATGTCGTGTCATTTTCTAAGCATTCACTGAAACACAACATACCAGATGTGTGTTCAAAGCTAACCTGTACTACTTTTTGAGAATTGTCCCATTTTAAACTTTGAACCAACGAACAAACTAGAATTTCAAGCATTTTGATTTTTTGGTGTTAACAATAACAGCAGCAGTCACCAAGAAAAAAAAAGTGAGATCATCTTTGAGGCATTTTATCAAACATGCTGTGGGCATTCTAAAAAGAAAAAGAGGAGACAATATTGTGTTTTAAAATCCATGGTTAAAGGGAAAGAAAAACCCATCTCTTGACTGGTTGAAATCGTGATAACAATGATAATTAAAAAGAAAAAAAGAAAAAGGAGTTTCTCCCGGGGGAAGGGAGACCGAAATACCTTGAAAGGAGAAAATAAAAGTTTATGTGCGACGGCTTTGTCGACTCCCCCCGTTGATGACAATAATCGCTAGCCCACTTTCAGTTGGTGGGATTATTAATTAAAGAGAGGGAAAGAGTGTCTAGAGAGAGATCAAAAAGGGAGAGAGAACTCACCGGGAGAGGCGGCGACGTTGGTGTTCCTCGCGGCGTGTGCGGGTAGTTGAGGCATGGCGGCGATTGGACGCGTTCTCCGGCTGCACCATGGTGCTGGTGCGGTCGATTTGGGAGAAGACAAGAGAGAGATCGAGAGGAATGTGAGAGAGCCGCAAGAGAGAAACGGGTCTAAGGTTTTTTTTTTCAACCTTCCGCGCTTATTTTTTAGCTTTTCTAATCTCCCGCTTTTTTTCTTTTTTCTTTTTCTATAGATTTTTATATAAAAAGCTATCCCTCCATGCTTTTAGTGGAAGGAGATGGAGTGAAAATTTTGGGGAAGCATTTTGCCCAACCTAAATTTTTTATTTCTTTCGTTTCTTTTTTCGCGTTTATTAAATGGGTTTTTAAGATAAAAAAATCACTCAAAAATGAAAACAAATTAATTTTCATTAATGACATTTAAAAAATGTCATAATTTTACGACATTTAAAAAATGTCATAATTTTACGACATTTAAAAAATGTCATAAATTTTCGGAAATACGTAAAACTCCACTTTTTCCCGCCAAAAACGCGCCCCCAGCCATTTATGACATTTTTTTTTCTCCCTTTCATTTATTTGGTTTAGATGTGGTGTCATAGAAAGTCATTTTTGTAGTAGTGACTTGGGCGAAATAATATTCAGGGACAAAAACATGCAATCAAAGAGAATTTTAAAAATCAAAGCAATTAAAGAAATTAATTTGATCAATCAACAAAAGAAAATATGAAGAAAGAGTTTTTAATGGGAAGTGGGGTCTTGAAAATCAATTATTAGCTAAACATTTATTATAATTATCCTATCTCATTGCCCAACTAATTATAATCCTAGAATCTCCGTTAATCACATAGGTTCTCCTGTCGGTCTCCCCTAATTGTAATTAATTCATTTTAACAACCTAAGTGTCCTTAGCGCCATTAAAATTCATTAATTATTACGCTCTGATTCATTTTAGGAATCTAAGTTTAATCAACTAATCTCGTTGTCACGACAGACAATTAAACTAGTTGCATGGATTATGATCTATCCTAACTTCTTTCCGTCGAGTCTCCATTAAGAATCCGATCAATACACAATTGGCCAGATTGCATACAACATTAAGCACATCCATACAAAGAATTAGGAAAAATGGCAAGAGATAGGCAATTATAACAACATTTGAACTATAATTTCATTTCAAGACCCCAAATTGGGGTTTAGCTATTCATAGCTACAATATCCACAAAATTTACAATGAAAAACATAATTAAGAGCACAATAAAAGGAAAGGAATTGACCGTCGAAGACCCCTTCGCTAACGCTTGGAGTCCCTCCGAGCTCTCCTTGAGCCTCCTAGAATGCTCCCAAAATTCCCCCCAAAGTTTTCCCACTAAAGAACTCTCAAAAAGGCTAAAAAGCCTAGAGAGAGGCTCCAAAGGAGCCAAAGGAATCAAGGAAAGAATGGAAGAAATGATGATTGATGATAAAAAATGGATCCAAGGGGCACTATTTATAGGCTCTGACGTTGTGACTTCATCGACTTGCCGGCCAAGAAATGGGACAGCGTCGTCTCGACGCTAGACGAATTCCAGAACTTTCAGCTACGGGTTTGGGCCTGAATTTGGGCCTCCCTTCATTTCCTTTAGGCCTCATCTTCATGGTTGACCTCTTTTGACTCTCCCTTGACCCATGCATAGATTTTGGGCTTAAATGACTTCTTTTTGGGCATTTTTTCTCTAAAATCCATAATTTTGCTTCTAAAGACTAATTAACAAAATATATTAAATATATTCGATAAAAACACAATTAAAACACTAAAAAGCCTAATAAATTGGAACTAAAATAACGACATTTATGCTCGCTATCAGGGAGTGGGGTACGTCTGAAAAATTTAGATTTGCTTTTTTTGAAATAGTTCTTGAGGGTTGAGTTGCTTTTCTAAGTAGTTAGAGTTTGAGTTTCATTAGTTTTGCATGTTGAGCTAGTTCATATGTTTGGAACTTTGGTAAATGAAGGGGAATTAGATCATTTTTCAGTGTTTGTTTTGATGGCACATGCTTCTTTTGATTTCGTTGACGATTCATTTTTTTGTTTAATTGGTTTTGTTTGAAGGTTTATGAGCATGGGGGGTGGGTTGCTTTTATGTTCAAATATGAAGTAGTTCTTATTTTTGAAACTGTGTATGGAAGGAAGACTTAGTTCATTTGTTTGCTTATCATATAACCTTTGAAAGTTGAGGGATTAGTTACTTCGAAGTATGTTTCTTAACCTTAGGTTACTTAGCAAAAAGTTGGTCGTTTATGTGCGTTGTATAAGTGTTGAAGTTGTTTTTCTAAAGCTTTGAATTTTTTAGCTTCTCTAGTTCACTTGTTAAAGGTTTTGAGCATGCGAGGGTAGCTTTTCTAGTTCAATAATCTTATGTGACTGTATTAGGGTGATGTATCAAAATGTGAACAACAATGTGGAGATGAAAAGACTTGGTTTCTCAGCAACTATGTTTTGCAGGTTTCATCAATCAAGCATGGGAATGACCATTGAAGAAGCAAAGAAGTTGGATCACTTTTTGTGTTCAAATTGTTCATCAGAAAATGATGCGAAGAGGTCCTTGAATCCTTTTCCAGTATCACCTTCTACTGAGGCTAAGGTAAGGGATGTCGGTTCTAGAGGGGCTATATAACTTTTGGATTTTATGGCCAAGTTACATGAGGACATTATTTGCCTCTTCTTGTCAAACCCTGTTAACTTCAAAAATTCTAAAATGATCACTTGTGTTTGTAAATGGTGGATATCTATATGCAACTTGATGATATTGGCCAGAAGTGCCATTAAATGAAATCTAACGTATAGGCTTTTGGTATTTTTATAATTTTGGAGATATTTTGTATAGACCATTGAATTCGCATTATGTGCAAGATTGAATTCCGGAAGTCCTACTAGGGTTGTTTTTTAAACACATTCTGTAAAACTCACTATATAAATATTAGTGGTCTTGAACACAATTTGGATTAGGTGACTTATAACTTCATTTTGGTACTCCTTGGTCACTGATTGGGATAATGGTACTGCACTTTTGTTTATTTGGTTTGGTTTGTTGTCAATACAATTTGAAATGACATGAACTTGAAGGCGCATTTAAACTCTCTAGTTTGCATGAGAATGCTTTTCACTGGAGTACAACTTGTTTATTATGGTTAAAATTAAATTAAAGTTTTCTTTAAGGAATAAAAAAAAAAAAAAAAGTTAAGCCCTTTAACTTTTATACTTATTAACTTCCGATTCTAAAAATATAATGAGGTCTATGCCGACACAACTTGTGTCGGCATAGACAATGGAGTCATGCTCTACGTCGACACACGTTTACGTCGGCATGTCATCTACGCCGACGCACCCCTTGCGTCAGCATAGATCATCATTCCAACAATTTCATTTTATCTACGCTAACGCAAGTGTACGTCGGCAGGTTATCTACGCCGACGCAATCTTGAGTCGACGTAGATCATAATTCCAACAATTTCATTTTGTCTACGCCGATGCGCGATGTTTGCGGGCGTATACCTCTACGCCGACGATCTTGCCGACGAAATCTTCTCGTTGGGGAGGTTCCTATGCCGACGCGAGAGGGGTCTACGCCGACGCACCGATGCGTCGGCATAGACCGAAAATCTTGTAGTGCATCCGAGCTAATCATGGTGGTGGGTCAGAATGAGATATCAAAGTTTTCTGTCTAACATTTCTGTGTCTATGAATCTGACATAGGCACAAAAAAGAATTTACATGTTAATTATATTATAAAAGAGTCGATAATCATGAAGTTTATACAAGATATTCTAATTCATAGATGCATGGTGAGTACATATGGATACAAATTTTCATACGTTCATCTTCTTAATTGTTTTTACATTTATTATAATTTTTTTGGATGTATTATGCTTACTTTTTTTTTTAGTTAACAAGACCCACACAATATAGACCGTTGGATTTCAACGAGATTAGATTTAAATTGTGTGAATTCATTGGACAATACATATGATGTTTGTTAACACTTAATTGACTTATACCTTGTTTCTTAGAAAACTTGTTACACATGTAATACACTTTAATTTATGATACTTCTTTGTGGAAAAGTTTTGACAATTGGTTAATGAAAATTTGATTTATTAGGTCCCGTTTGATAACCATTTGGTTTTTGGTTTTTGGTTTTTCAAAATTATGTTTGTTTTCTCTCAATTTCCTTATCTTGGTTTTCATTTTGGTTAAGGAGACACCAGAGTTCTTAGTTAAATTCCAAAAACAAAAACAAGTTTTTGAAAACTATTTCTTTTTGTTTTCAAAATGCTTTCAAAATTTGACTTGGTTTTTGAAAACATGGGAAGGATGTAAGTTCAAAAGAAAGAAATGGATAGGTGGAATGAGTGTTTATAAGTTTAATTTTCAAAAACAAAAAACGAAATGGTTATCAAACGGGACCTTAGTTTATTGTTTTGTGTGATTTTGTTTATGGATGAAAATGTGGATGAAGATATCGATATTTTGTTTCGATATCTGATTCTGGATGAAAATGTGGCTAAGGTATAGACTTTTGTTTTAATAGTGGTACTCTAAGATTTCTAGTTGTGTAATTGTGTTGGTTTACAGGTGCTAGCTAATTTCATATAAGTGAGTCAATATTAGAATTGATGCCTGGTTCTGCAAATATTGGTTTGAGTTTGTTATTTAGTTGTGTAAAACACAGGTTGGGATTATTATTATTATTATTATTATTATTATTATTTGAGTTCAACACAGGTTGGGAATTGCTAGCTAGCTAATTGTGAAAATGCAAATATGATTTTTCTAGCTAGTTTTGATTTAGTAGCTAGTCGTAAAAAAAGTGTAAATAATGTAAGTTGCACAAGAGGACTCAAAATGACCTTATAGGCTTTTACTTTTTTTTTTTTTTCTTTTTTTAATTTTTTAAAATTAATCAAATACATATAGTTGATGGCTAATTTTTTTTTTTAAAAGAAATAACGAATTATTGTAATTGGGTAAGAATTTAAGCTTGTTATTTGCAAATATAACAACTTTTTTAAAAAAATTGAAAATATGACAAATTTATCAAGGATAGACATCTATCACTGATAGACTTTAATTACAATGCATGTAATCTATCAATGATAGACTACCATTGCTGATAGAATAGTCTATCAACAACAATTGAAATTGTGGTTAAAGTCCATCATTGATAGACTTTTATCACTAATAGACTTTAATTTTGTTACATTTGCAAATAGTTTTGACAAATCTATCACTGATAGACATCTATCACCAATAGACTTCAATCACGATAAATATAGTCTATCAATGATAGACTACTATCACTGATACAATAGTCTATCAACAATAATAACACTTGTAATTGAAGTTTATCGCTGACAAACTTCTATCACTGATAGACGTCAATTTTGCTATATTTGCAAATAATTTTAAATTTTTCTATATGTACAATTATTTTAGTCTATTTTGCTATTTGTGCAAACAACTCCAAAGTAATTATAAATCTATGGCAAAAACCGTCAATAAAAATGTCTTTAGAAAGTTCATTTTAGTATATGTTGACGACTACAAAATGTCAATGAAGGATTATATTGACGACTAATAAATGTCAACAAATATATTATTGAGATAGTTTAGGTATTACTTAGACTATCACAAAACGTCAACATTACCCTACGATAGCTAGAAAATGTCAATAAAGAGTGTAAAGTTGATGATTTTTTTGACATACTTTGTTAGTTAAAAAAGGGTCAATATTACCATTGTTAACGGAAAAAAAAACATCAACAAATGCATATCATTTAATGATTTTTAGTCGTCTTAAAAGTGAAAAGTTGACGGTTTTAAATAGTTGACATTGACATTATTGACTGCTAAAAAATGTCAATTACAGTATAGTTGACATTTCTAGCCCTCAATGAAGATCAAATTTGTAGTAGCGTATAAACTTCATGATGACCCACACTCCATATGACCCAGTTGCCAAGCACACTACATAAAAATTACCGATAGACATAAAACAACAAAAGGATATAAAAAATAAAAAATTTTAAATATCAATAAAATATCACTAATAAATTCAAATATCAACAAAATATCACATATTAAAAATACAAAACACGTACTAACTTATTTAGAAGAGGTGAATAGTTTATTTGCTAATTTAAATATTTATAGCTTGATTTTATTTTTAAAAATATTAAGGAGCTCATTTATAAATCGTTTCATTCTTGAAAATTTTATAAACTATAACAAATTTTCTTCACATTTGATTGAAAAGATAGATTTTTTTTTTCTTTGAAAAAAAAAAACAACACAACTAGCTACGTTGCATAAATTATTATGCTTAATTTAATGTTTATTTTTGTTTGATTTTTTTGGGTCTGAAATTGGTTGACTTCTTTTGAGTAGGGAAAAATTCATCATTTGGTGGTAGCCATTATATATTATATTTATAATATATTATCAATATTATGCATTATATTATATTGTAATGTTGTGACTGTCAAGTTCATCAAATGTTGAAAAGGATTTGTCAAAACTTATAATCTTGGATCTAATCAATTATTTTGAAATAAATCCCTTATTCCTACTATTTTCCTCTCTCCAACGAAGATAAGAACCTGCCAAATTTGAGCATAGCTCCATTGACATAAAGTTGTACATATAACTACAAGGTATGTGATTCAAATCTCCAACTTCAGATTTTGTAAAAGAAAAAAAAAAACATTACCTAATTAAAGGCAGGAAGGAGGCAATTGATGGCCAAACGCAGAACCCCTGACGTTAAAACAACTCGAAGTTGTCCGCCCACCGCCATTGAATACTAAGTTAATGTCTTTAAGGAGTATGCCTCGGCATGGAACAACTTGGCTGCAATCAAAATTTACTGCCACTTTGGTACTTGAAGTCCCCCTTATGCCTTCATATCTAACATCTTGAATTTGCACTCTCGATTTACTCTGTCACCACAAAAATTTCACTTTAGAATCTTGCACACTTATAATACCTTCTTTAGCTAAACTCTAATAGATCAAAACTTTCATACCATTTGAACTTGATGGCAAAAGTTATGGGGGCAATAGCTCTGATCGATGATGATAGGGTTTTGAACATTGTTCATTCGGAGATTGATGAATGCAATTTTGGTAACCATGCTTGAAAATGGAGTTGACCATGATTTTATCCTAACACCATTCATGGTGCCAAAGAATATGGAGTCTCTTACGGTGACTCCTACAATGTCTGCTTCGTGTGGATACTGTCCAAGGCTACCGATACTAATTCCATGGCCATGACCACATTGGACATTGGATATGTTAATGCGTTTACTTCCAGGGCCCAAGGAGATACAATCGTCTCCGGTGTTGATTACTGAATTCATGATGTTGATGCTAGTTGACATGGAAATATGAATTCCATCTGTATTTGGACTGTTTGCCAAAGCTACCATTGTGACATGATCAAACGTGACATCTTGACTTTTGAAAACGGAGAAATGGAAGAATTTACTGTTGATTGATGTTATGTTTTTTATCTTTGCGTTGTTGATTGCATCAAATCTCAAAGTCTACATTGAATCAAATGCTTTATATAACTACAACGCATGTTTGAGAGTAGTTTTAATATAAATGCTTTCTTCATCAGCACATTAGTGATTAACAATAAATACGTTTTGGCTTGGCGTTCATACACTTAGTACTTTCATGTGTATAGGTCAAGAGCACTATACACATGTTTCCTTACAAAGCACCGTGTGCTTTTAATTCCTTAAAACAGTAGTTTTATGTTATTGCCCTGAACATGATAATTTTATGTATGAAATATGTTTGGTCATGACAAACATGCTCTTAAACATAACCAAATGGTAAAACTAAAACAGTAATATTGTTAATTAGGAAGGAATGAATTAACATGGACTTACAACGGGAAGGACATAGCATATTGCACTAGTGGAGCAGCGGCTGAAAGGCCAAGCGGAAGGGCCTCGTCCGTCCAACGAGCCTCGACCGTCGACAACCAAGTTGTTAACCCGATGGATGGCAAGCCAATGGTCACCGGTGGCGAAAAGCTTACCAGCGGGAGCCAAGAGTTGGCCATCAATCTGTAGCTGAGTGAAGCCATTGCATGGACCTTGAAGCATTAGAGGCAGAACAAGAAACTTCCCTTGGGGTATTAAAACCAGGCCACCCCCATTATATGCACAAGCTCCACTCCATGCCATACTCAAAGCCTACAAATCAAAATCAAATAACGAGTATACCTCATTAGTAATTGGTATGTACCTTCAACTAAAAGGTCAGAGGTTCGATCCCTCATTCCAAATATGGTTGAACTCAAAAAAAAAAAAAAAAAAAGTCATTAGCAATTTACCTCCAAATATCACCAAAAAGTTGTTTGCGGAAACCTATTTTAAATTGGGTTACAATTTCAGATGTTTCTAAAAAATTAAAAAAAGAAAAGAGAACATAGACATATATAGTTTTTATAAACTAAATTTTTAAGAAAAAGAACCAAAAACAAAATTATTATCCAATAGGACAATAGATGAAGTTTATAAAAACATATTATATGCATATACATGTTAATAAACTAGAAAAATATTTTTAATTAATCTTTAACTTATTTGTATTAAAAAGCTTACCTTCCTGTTATCAGTTACTCCATCAGGTTTGGCACCAAATTGCACAATATCAAATACTTGATATTGACCATGAGATTTGCAAAGTAATAGCAGAATGAACACTACACTCTCAATTGCTGATGAACTCAAACCCATTTCTCTCTCACTTCTCCTATTCTCTCTCTCCAAAATGACTGATCTTTTCAGTGGTTATTTTCCCTCCCTGTTTTTATAACAGGATTTTAAGAAACTAAAATTGGAATTATTCTTATAAAGTAGATTTTCCTTCCATTATTGATCAATTATCATTAATGGTAAGTGATGTAATTTATTTTTGGTAAGAAAATGGGAAATTGCAATGGGTAACAAAAAAATATTAAGAGATTTTCAAATATAGCAAAATTTTTAAAATTTGATTTTCACTTTTTTTATTACTCCAGTTTTACTCTTGTTGGTATACCAACTCGTATATTAGTAGTATATCTGATATACTTTATATTTACTGATATAAGAAATATAAAGTATATCAATTAACTGATATATCAAATTTGATATGCTCGAATGAATACAATTTATACCTAATATAGTAATGATATTGTAGCAATCAGTTTTGTTTAAAAAAAAAAAAAAGGAATTGGCTTTTTCAGCCGGTCAAAAAGGAGGGAAAGGGGGGGGGGGAACTTTCACGTTTCCCCCCAAATTCGGTCAACTGGCCGTTTTTTTTTTTTTAAAAAAAAGTCTGAATGTCTCTCTCCCTCTCGCAACTTTCTCTCTCTCTCGCACGCTCTCTCCCTCCCTCCCTCAGCTCTCAGCCGCTGCCGCACGCCACCAGCCACCGTCACGCCACCGCCCCCATCCGTCGACGCCGCACGCCGTCGTCGTCCTCTGCAAGCCGCCGTCGTCGGTAACATCTCTCCATCTCTCTCTCTCGATTTTCTCTCTCTCGTCTCCTTCTCCCTCGATCTCACTCTCTCTCAGCCCTCTCTCTCTCTCTCTCTTGTAACAGATCTGTGCACCGCCGCCTTCCCCGATTCCAGATCTGCACGCCGCCGCCATCTCGCCACCGTGAACCACTGCCACCCTCGGTTTCGTCCTTCGTTTCAGATCTGTTCGACGCCTTCAGCTAGTGAGTAAGGAATTTGTAGGTGAGATTTAAGGGGGTTTGGTCAATTTAATGTTCAATCATGGATACCCATTGATTTTAGTTTCCAATTTCAAGGTGCCCGTAGCGTTTGGAGGTCGAATTGTCGAAGTTGAGCGATTTTGGACTGCTGGACAGCAGGCGGTGTTTCTGTTTTGGGTGAGTTTTGGGTGTTAATTTACCCCCAAATTTAATGGGTTCTTAGTTGAATGCTTGGATTAAAGTCCTTATTTTATTAAGAGTTCTTTCCTTATTGTAGCTTGCTTAAGAACCTTGGAGCTAAGGAAGTTCTTGAAGGTTAATCAAGTATCTCCTTCACTGAGGTATGTAGCCCTTTGGAATAAATTCTATGCTTTAAACTCATTTAAGTTGAGTATGGTTTATCATAGCATGAGTTGGATTTAATCCTTAAGTTGCCCCTTGGAATTTAAGTAGCTAATTGGATTCAAATTCCATGTTTTAAATGCATTATATGGTAGTTGAACATGGCAAGTAACTCGTTGCGTTAGCATGAAATGTTTATGCATTGAAATGACTGATTGCTCCTAGCATGAATTGGTATTAAATATTTGGATTAAGATTGAGATGTTATGAATACGGTTGTCTTCAGGAATATGGTGGTTGTGTACTTGTGCTATGTGATGGGTGAAAGTGCTGGACTGTTTTATATTATAAGTTGACTGGTATTGTTTGTGGACAACGGGGAGTTTGTGTTGTATCTCTGTTTAGGAGTGTTGTTGTCGCCTTCGTTCTTGTTCTTGAGATTGTTTGAGTTGGGATGGTGCATATCAGTTTAGCCTGTCAGTATTCTCCGTAAAAGAAAAGAATTTGGTTAACGGGGTTGCAGTTAAAATTAGTAAGTGTTAAGGGGTCCTAAAGGGGAAAAGGATTAAGAAAGGGAATAGGCTAGTTGCCTTAGAAGAGGGTCGTGTCAATTAAACACCTGGGACTGAGATGTACTAGACTGAAATGAGGGGCTTAATTTGCGGGACTTGGCTTCGCAGACTAGGTGCCATTTACTAACTGTGGAAGTTAATTTCTGACTTAAACCCATGAACCAGTGAAATGGTAGTTTAGAGGGCTACGCACCCATTAGTGCCTTGGGGGATGAGACTTAGCTCCACTGACTGGGTGCCTTCTACCATCAGTAGGAGTAGAGACCTCCCAAAACTCTCATCTGTGCACTACCAGTGAGTTGGCAAACTTATATATAGGTGAGCTAATTGATCACGAGACCCGAACTACAGATAAATGAAATGAAATGAATGAGAATGAGATGACCTAACCCTTAGGCCCTTAACTCGAATAAAATGTTAAAACCTTGATTGCTGCAAGTGTCCAGAAGTCTTGCTACTTACTGAGTATTTTCTTAAATACTCACTCTTTTCCCTAACATTTAACTGCAGGTAGAGGTAAAGGTGTACAGAACGCGTGACGGAGTGCTGTTGAGCGAGCCATGGATTACCTTAGGATAGTCTTCCGCATTTTATGTTTTTCGAAACTCTTCTTTTTGATCTTGTATTGTGATTGTTTTAAGGTTTATTCCGCTTTAAGTTTTGCCTGAATAGCTAAAGATTTCTTTTTGTTCTGTTTTAACTGGGATCCCAGGCTGGAAAGATTCGCAAAAATTTCTAAGTATGTTTTACTTTAAATGTCATTTCCTCGTTGTTCTTAGAAGTAGAATGATATGTATGTGGTAATGGCCCTAGGATCTAGTCATGAAAAGCTGGGTCGTTACAGATATACCTAGTATATATTTGATAAATGTAACCTTTGATATATCTGATTATGAGTATATATATCTGATATATGAATGATAAACCTGATATATGAATGTTGATATACTAATGATATACCTGATATATTACTTTTGTTATGTTTCTTTTTTTCAGTTGTGTTATTTACATATTTTAAACGAAATGCTTGTCTTTTATAACATAGATGTTTGTCTTCTATACCTATTACGAATTGATATATATCTCATTTGTTGTATTACTCAAATAATTAATAACATTAATATACCCAACTATGAATGGCTGAATACATAGAGTTTCTTTATTTAAAAAAAAAAAATCATTGATTTATATTTTTTACTGTTGGTGTATTATGAAGGTCGTGGAATGCAAAATTTGTAATAAGCATATCGATAAGATGTAATTTTAAGTATATCATTGGTGAATTAGTAGTATATCAATACTCACTTAAAAATGTAATTTCAAACATATCATTAGTGTATCAGTAGTATATTATTAAAATGATATATATACTATATCGATGATATATTTGCCAACATGAGCATTAGGGGTGATCATCGATCGATCGGCGTCGGTTTTGGGCTCAAACCGACGCCGACCGTTGATATAACAGTCTCCGTCGGTCAGTGGAAATCAGTTTTAGGGTGTTCATGGAATCGATCGACCGACCACAAACAAAAGATCGGTCGGTTTAGGTCGATTTTGAAGTTCATTGAAGAGAGAAAAAAGTGAAAACTCTGAAAAAAAAACGAAGAGAAAGATGAGCGCATGCAACTAGAAAGAAGAGAGAATAGAGAAAATAAAGAAGGAAGAAGCAAAGATGTTAGGCTGTGGACTGTGGTGATGTTGAACTCTAGCGAGAAAAAGCTTGGTTCCGTCTGTTAGATTCCGATTCCGGCAAGTGAGAATAGAAAAATAAAAAAAGAGAGAGTGATATGAGAAAAAGAGAAGAAGAGACAGAAGAAAAACAAGAGAAGAAGCCGAATGGTTCCATTGGCTTCGAGATTCCGGCAACGGCGGCGATGGACATGGCAAAAATAAAAGTATGAGAGTGAGAAGAGAGGAAGATAAAGAGAGAAGGAGTAAAAAAGAGAAGAGAAAAATGAAAATGGGAGAGAGAAGGAAGATCACAGAAGATGAAAGGGTGAAAGAAATTTTGAAAAGAAAATTAAAAGAAAATCTAAATAGGTAATGATTACCTATAGGTAATCATTACCTATGCATGGGTGTCCACTGCCCAAGGAGGGAAACGACTACTTCAGCGTGCTTTTTCTTGTTTTTCTTTTTTTTTAAAAAAAAAATTATATGAAGTCGATCGGTTTTATTCGGTTTGAGCCTATATAGGCTCATCGACCGACCGACTGGTCGATTTTTCTACCCCGACCGATAATGTTAAAAAACCGACCGACCGACGCTGGTTCGGTCAGTTTCGGTTGGTCGGCTCAGTTTTTCGATCTTCATTGCTCACCCCTAATGAGCATAACTCAACTAGCACACGACATACACATCCAACGAAAAGGTTAGAGGTTTAAATCTTCTACCATACATATTGTCCAAAAATAAAGTTAATATATATAATTATTTATTAATGAAGTATATCAAAGACATCTAAACTAATGAAAGCTGATGTATATGAAGGATTGGAATTCCGTAATTCCGTAAAGCGGAAGCGTGATTGGGACCGATTCGTAATTAATTTTGTTTAATCTAAAATACCAATACATTGGCAATAATATTAGAACTATTCTAAATATATATTAAGGTTAAGCATACAAAAATATTAGATCTAAATCTAATTTATAAAGTAACAAATTACTTACTCTCGTTGACGACTCAGATTAAATTCACCAACTGCTTGTGAATTAATCACGAACTAGTGCGAACACCACCACTATGGCTACACCGGTATGACTCTGAGACTTCTAGAGGCAGGAGACTGGTGGGAGTCCAGAGGGAGAATTCTCTGAGAGTAGGAGAATGAATGAGATGCCTTTCACCCCACCCCAGGGGTCCTATATATAGTAAAGGCCAAGACCTTTTTCCTAAGAGGAAAAAGAAGACCTTTTCCTAATAGGAAAAGGTCTCTAATTTTAATAAATAATTAATTAATTCCATAATTAATTAATTTCCCAATTAAATATCATATATTTAATCTTAGGGATTTTATTAAAATTAAAATTAATATGAATCCAATCCATATTAAATTTATTTGAACTCTTTCAAATATTTTCTTTCCTAATAGGAAAATGTCTCTAATTTTAATAAATAATTAATTAATTCCATAATTAATTAATTACCCAATTAAATATCATATATATTTAATCTTAGGGATTTTATTAAAATTAAAATTAATATGAATCCCATTCATATTAAATTTTTTTGAACTCTTTCAAATACTTTCTCTCAAGAATTAATTTTTTTTTTTAAATGAATTCAAAAATTATATTATAAAGTTTCATAAACTTTATATTATAATGCATCAATATACATTATACGATTCCCCAAATAAATTGAACACTTTCAATTTACAATTTATACTTAATTGCCTCAAGTCTCTTTACGAGCTACCAGTGGGACCTAATGGACCTACAGATCAGAAGCTCCAACGATACGAGACTAATTGGCCAAACTCATTGACCAAGTTTAGTCAACATTCGTTAACTGTGGGTCACTCCACTAAAGACCCACAGCTGCACTCTTCTCACTATAGAATATTTCTGTGTCCATGGATATCGACCAAGTAGTAAGTCAATCCTTCACGTGTGTTCGTAACACCAACTGGGTCAAATTACCGTTTTACCCTTGGGTTACCTCTGGTTCCTTAAGTACCACTGATTCCTCTAATGAACAAGTTGTTTAGGGTCCAACCACTAAACAGGAGTTCCTCTCAGGCCAAGAGAGGACGGCGCGCCTTTGTTCAAGCCCCGAAATCAGCTCTTAAGGGAACACACATCTACTTACCCCAGTAGGGAAGGAGTGAATTCCATCTTGTACTGTTATGTTCCCAGCCCCCATTCGGTCTTGCCCCTGAAATGGTAGGATTATTGAGTCGGCGAACTGGCCACTCTCACCCATACAAATCTAAGGACAATCCCTCCTAAGAAGGGGTTCATAACAGACTCAAGATTGAGATTGAGTTACCTAGGTCATCCTATTGAAATAGAAACCTAAACTAGTTAACGGCGTTACATCTAGTGGTTACTATTTCGTGGTCTGGTCTTATGCAAACTCATTGCATAGGATACCCCCACCCGCATGTCTCCTACATGGATGCTTTGGATCATTGCATCTGTATCGAATACAAGGTGGGCCGTATCACATAGTGTCACCAGGATAAGGTACCCAACCTTATCCCTATACTATAGACCTTTTAGGTTGTTACTTGAACACTGATCCCCGTATGTCCCCACATACTAGTCCAAGTTTCATTTAAACAACCTTGGATCTTAGTTTATTGGATTTAGGGTTTATTAATGCAAACTCGATTATTCAATAACCAAATTATTGAATTACTCAAATAACACTTTATTGAGATCGATTAATTTGTTTTATTTACTATCTACGAGTTTTAGGGCATAAAACCCAACAGTATATACTTTGTGAATGAAGTATATTAATTCACGAAATATACACATTTGATCTACTATATATTAGTATAGATATCAGTTGATTGATATACCAAATATTTAGTATATCAATTACACTAAATAAATAAATGATGTACCTGATATACGGTATATCAATAACACCATTGATATATTTTTTAAACATCCAATTTTCCAGAGTGTTTTTTTAGGGTTTTTTTTTTTTTACTTTTCAACTTTAATGTTTCGGTTGAACTTTTTTTTTTTTTTTTGCTATATTTGCAACAGTAAAAAACTGATGACATAGTTGCAAATTCCATTTTTATTTTTTCTATTCTTGCAACTGCCTCTAAGAAAATCACCACAATAATTTTATTGCAAAACAATAAGACTGAGATTAATGAAAATGAAAATTTTAGATGATTAGAATAATTAGCGTGTGCTAGGGATGATTTTTGAAATTGTGAAAAAGAAAGTACCTTTACCCAACTAAAAACACTTTTCAAAATTTTAATGGTGCTTAAGATATGTTCCGGAGTGATTTTAGAAATTATGATTTCAGCAAAAATAATTTATTTATAAGTGATTCGTGAAAATTAATTTTCATATAATTATTTGATTGTTAGGTTCTACACTTTTAAAAGTTATTTTCATACATTCAAAAGTGATTTTGAATGAGTGAAGACATGTTGGGTAGTGACTTTAGAATAAGTGTTTTAAACCTAAATTATTTAATTATAAATATTTTTGTAAAAATATTTAATTATAAATTATTTTAACATTTGATTTCACACTTTTTAAAAGAGATTTTGATTTTATTAAAATTCATTTTCATGATTAATGTTTGCTTTTGATAGTGATTTTAGGATCATTAAATTACTAAAAATGGCATTATATTTGAAGGAAAAGAAATTAGAGGGTGTGGTAAGTAAAAGTTATAGAGAGTTTTAAAAATTAGTTGTAAGAGAGAATAGATAGAGAGGTAAAGAAAAGTTTCAAGGAGAAAAAATGTTAGAGACAAGGGGAGGGGCAAAAGTTTGGATTTTTTTTTTTATTAATATTATAATTTTAAAAACTTATGATTAAAATAATGCTATTTCCAAACTTATTAGGAAAATATTGTGGTTTTTATTGGCCGCTTGCAAGTCGAAAGACGACCTGCAATCGTGGCTATCTATTTTTTAAAAAAAGAAAATCTGTGTGAAGAGACGACCTACACACAATTATAATAATCTCTTTAGTTTAGTAAATAAATTTTAGTTCATTAGTTTTTAGGGTACTTATACTTAATTCAATTTAATAGCTTATGGTTTGAGTTTAATTATTAGAGATAATTAATTAGTTAATCTTTGAAGTTAATTATTATAAATAATTAAAATAGTTTAATTTACATAAAATTAATTAAATATTATTAGTTTAATTTAATTGGATAATTAGTTTTATTTCTAATTGATTTCTTTTTATGTCGTGATAGAAAATGGAATATAAGTGTCTAGCATTTGTTTTGTATACAAATGGTCGCATGATTAATGTTATACATGGAGTTGAATATGACCAACCAGCTTGTGCAGATTTTACTGTGAATGTAAATAGTGAGATTGTGTTTAACCATTTTATTGAAATGGTAGAGATGTCTCTTGGTCTAGACGTGAAGGTCAATCAATTAGAGATAGTGTATAGACACCCTGAGGTAACAATATTAGGATCTGTAAGGTTTATGTCAATATCAATTCCTAACAACTACACAATAAAGTTAATGTTCTCAATTGTGATGCTTGTCCCAAATTTAGTGCATTTATATGTCACTATAAAGAGGGTGGACATGGATGCACAAAATTTAGGAGAAGACCCTAGCCAATGTGTTGATCTGAGTCAATGTCTTGATCCCGAGCCCGAATCGGTGGTGAAGATGTGGTGGTAGATAATAGTTTTAAAGAGCTGAGAACAGAGACAGACGATGAATTTGAAGAATTGGAGATCGATGTGCTAGATAGTGTTGCAAAACATGATCCCATTGTAGCTCCTGTGGTTGTTGAAAATAGTTTATTTTATAAGGGGTTAATATGCTAAGACAAAGAAATTCTTCAACATTTGGTGAAGTGTTTTGCTATTAAGTGTCATGCACGATACAAAGTAGTTGAGTCAACCCCAGCCATATGGGCACTACGATGTAAAAAGTGGGAGAATGGTTGCAAAAGGCGACTTTGTGCCATTAAGAAAAAATCTCATGGACTTTTTGAAATCATCCAATACGTTGAGGGGCATACCTTTTTTTTATTCAGAATTCACTACAACAAATTTGGCTTCCAATGTCAGGCATTGCTTGACATTAAAAGTTTAATGTCAGTCATTGACCAATATTAAATTAACCGACATTAAAAGTTTTAATGTCGGGAGCTTTTAATGTCGGTCAACCAACCTTTGACCGTCCTTAAAAGGACACTTTTAATGCCGGTTTGTTTTTTATGTCAGCCATTGCCAGACATTAAAAGCGGTGACATCAAAAGTGTTCGACATTAAAAGTGCCCGACATTAAATTTGTGATATTATAGGTCCTGATGGATTGGAATTCCATAATTCCGTAAAGCGGAAGCGTGATTGGGACCGATTCGTAATTAATTTTGTTTAATCTAAAATACCAATACATTGGCAATAATATTAGAACTATTCTAAATATATATTAAGGCTAAGCATACAAAAATATTAGATCTAAATCTAATTTATAAAGTAACAAATTACTTACTCTCGTTGACGACTCAGATTAAATTCACCAACTGTTTGTGAATTAATCACGAACTAGTGTGAACACCACCACTATGACTACACCGGTATGACTCTGAGACTTCTAGAGGCAGGAGACTTGTGGGAGCCTTTGGGAGAATTCTCTGAGAGTAGGAGAATGAATGGGATATCTTTCACCCCACCCCAGGGGTCCTATATATAGTAAAGGCCAAGACATTTTTCCTAATAAGAAAAAGTCTCTAATTTTAATAAATAATTAATTAATTCCATAATTAATTAATTTCCCAATTAAATATCATATATTTAATCTTAGGGATTTTATTAAAATTAAAATTAATATGAATCCAATTCATATTAAATTTATTTCAACTCTTTCAAATATTTTCTTTCCTAATAGGAAAATGTCTCTAATTTTAATAAATAATTAATTAATTTACCCAATTAAATATCATATATTTAATCTTAGGGATTTTATTAAAATTAAAATTAATATGAATCCAATTCATATTAAATTTATTTGAACTCTTTCAAATACTTTCTCTCAAGAATTAATTAATTAAAAAATTATATTATAAAGTTTCACAAACTTTATATTATAATGCATTAATATACATTATACGATTCCCCAAATAAATTGAACACTTTCAATTTACAATTTATACTTAATTGCCTCAAGTCTCTTTACGAGCTACCAGTGAGACCTAATGGACCTACAGATCAGAAGCTCTAACGATACGAGACTAATTGGCCAAACTCATTGACCAAGTTTAGTCAACATTCGTTAACTGTGGGTCACTCCACCAAAGACCCACAGCTGCACTCTTCTCACTATAGAATATTTCTGTGTCCAGGATATCGACCAAGCAGTAAGTCAATCCTTCACGTGTGTTCGTAACACCAGCTGGGTCAAATTACCGTTTTACCCTTGGGTTACCTCTGGTTCCTTAAGTACCACTGATTCCTCTAATGAACAAGTTGTTTAGGGTCCAACCACTAAACAAGAGTTCCTCTCAGGCTAGGAGAGGACGGCGCGCCTTTATTCAAGCCCTAGAATCAGCCCTTAAGGGAACACACATCTACTTACCCCAATAGGGGAAGGAGTGAATTCCATCTTGTACTGTTATGTTTCTAGCCCCCATTCGGTCTTGCCCCTGAAATGGTAAGCTTATTGAGTCGGCGAACTGGCCACTCTCACCCATACAAATCTAAGGACAGTCCCTCCTGGAAAGGGTACATAACAGACTCAGGATTGAGATTGAGTTACCAAGGTCATCCTATTGAAATAGAAACCTAAACTAGTTAACGACGTTACATCTAGTGGTTACTATTTCGAGGTCCGGTCTTATGCAAACTCATTGCATAGGATACCCCCACCCGCATGTCTCCTACATGGATGCTTTGGATCATTGCATCTGTATCGAATACAAGGTGGGCCGTATCACATAGTGTCACCAGGATAAGGTACCCAGCCTTATCCCTATACTATAGACCATTTAGGTTGTTACTTGGACACTGATCCCCGTATGTCCCCACATACTAGTCCAAGTTTCATTTAAACAACCTTGGATCTTAGTTTATTGGATTTAGGGTTTATTAATGCAAACTCGATTATTCAATAACCAAATTACTGAATTACTCAAATAACACTTTATTGAGATCGATTAATTTGTTTCATTTACTATCTACGAGTTTTAATGTCTGGAGCTTTTAATGTCGGTCAACCAGCCTTTGACCGTCCTTAAAAGGACACTTTTAATGCCGGTCTGTTTTTTATGTCAGCCATTGTCGGACATTAAAAGCGGTGACATCAAAAGTGTCCGACATTAAAAGTGCCCGACATTAAATTTGTGATATTATAGGTCCGACATTGAAAATCCATTTTGTATGTTTCAATGACAGGCAATGTCCGTCATCATTTTTATTCAGTATTAAATAAAAAAAAAAAATTGTTGGTTGCACATGTAGCTAACCAACAAAAACATAAACTAAAACAACCAAATTAAAATCCTAATTACAACATTTCTCAACCCCTCCCCTACTAAACTCAAGTAAAATAACGAATTATAACAAACAATTTCAAGAGATAACTTAAGTATCCATTGACTTCCCACAAAACTAAACTAAAACCATAAACTCAAACAAACCATTTCAAAGCATGAATTAAGTATTTATCAACTTCCGAATAAATCCAACTCGAAACATAAACTCACAAACACTTTCAAAGCATAATACAAGTATTTATCAACCCCCCAACTAAACTTCTAAACCAACACCTCCAATACGAAAACTTAACTCAAGCATTTTTCAACCCCTCCTCCACTAAACCCATAATTCAAGTTCTCAACTCCTTCCACCTCAAACAACAAAACTTAACAAATATCACCAAACTAGCACAAACAACTTCAAGTCTTAAAGACATAACAACTAATCAACCACTAAAACACATAAAAGACTAACCCAATTTCAACATGACCATTTCTCAACTCTTTTCCCAACAATCCTTTCTATCAATCATTCAATTCAAGAAAAAAATAAACGAAAGCCATTAATCAATTAAATTTAGCTCTACATGTTATAAAATTAAAAAGAAGCAAAGAATTTTACCAAGTAATCCCACTCAAATCTTAAAAATCAAACAGATCGGGCTCAAATTTACTATCAACGATGTCGGATTTGCTACCCACGACCACCACGACCTCATATCTACGCATGAACAGCCACGACAACCACTGATTTGCTACCCATGAACAGAGACGGACCCACGAACTCAACGAAGTTAGATCTGGAACCCACAACCCAAGAATCCACGACAACCACGAAAACCCACTTACCAGAGAAGAGAAATGGTTGCCTTCGGTGAGAAGAGAAATGGTTGCCGTCGATGAGAATAGAAACCCAGTCGCCATTGGTGAGTAGAGAAATGGTCTGAAAAGTTGCAGTCGGTGAGACTTCAGTCACCGTCGAAGGTTGAAGTGAAGGGATGAAGTCGTCGTCGAAGGTTGATGAGAAGGGATGAACTTGTCGAAGGTTGAAGACAAGGGAGAGGGTTTCAGCTGGGTTTTCGAGGAGAGAAGATGCGTCGTGTCGAGGAGAGAGAAAATGATATATTTTCTTTTTACCGTTTTTAAAAATAAAAAAACACTTTTAATGTCAGGCATTGCCCGACATTAAAAGTGTCTTTATATGTCGGGCAATGCCCGACATTAAAAGTCCGAAAATTTTGAAAAGTGCGTGTTCGACATTAAAAGACCCACGTTTTTTGTCTGACATTAAAAGCTACAAACCCATTTTTCTTTCCGACATTAAATCTCTAATTTGTTGTAGTGATTAAATCAGAGTCACGTGCATTTGATTCTTCGATGATTGCTATGGAATTTTGGGAATTTGTAAAGGAGAAACCTTCTATCAGCGTGTTGAAACTACAATCTAAAAAAAGAATGAAATTTTGGTATCATGTTTCTGACCATAAGGTGTGGGAAGGAAAGAGGAAAGCCTTGATCAAAGTGTTCGGTGACTGGGATGAACCTTGTTGATGATCAAATTTCGCTAGGTAAATTACCTTCGCTCCACGTGATGATCGACAGTGAATTTGTTTGAGAGCGGGGGAAGATGTGGCCTGCAAAAGAGAAAACCTGCACACCGGTGTGGTGCTAGCCACACCACCTCTGATGCTTAAGTCAGAAAACGGAAGGGAGAGCAAGGGAGCAAGAGAAAGAGAGTAGAGAATAGAGTTCGGGTCCCCTTATACAGTGGCGAAGAAAGGTATAAATACCTGCTCATGCTCCTAGGGTTTTTAGGAATTCGGAGGCGTTTCGGGACAAACCAGGCGGAACTGGGGTGGCTAGAAGTAGGAGGGACCGAGCGGAGGCAAACGGACTTGGCCCGAGCAAGCGGGCCGAGTGGTAGGCCTCGGTCGACCATTATGCTCGGCCTCGGCCTTGGCCACGTTGGCCTGGCCCGTTGGTCCGATCTTCCTCTGGGTCGTCTCCTGGTCCTCTCTCCGCCCGGTTGTCCTCGTTAGCTCCTTGTACACCATGGTGGTCCAAAATTACCTATAACAAACCTTACAAACTTTTACCCAAGTGGATGTACATGGAACACATCAATCCTGGCACACGTGTCAAATGGAAAGTGAAGACTACAAAGAGTGCAGGACATTCCATCCTTAATTCTATTTTTTGGACGTTTGGACCTTATATTGAGGCTTTTAAGTATTGCTGATCCATTATTCAAATAGACGGTACTCACTTATATGGCAAGTATAGGGGGAAGTTGTTAATTGCAACATTAGTTGACTCTAACAGACATTTGCTTTCACTTACATTTGCCATTGTAGATGATGAGTGTCGTGACACTTGGGGATGGCTTTTAAAAAACTTAAGAGAGTGTGTTACTGAAGGTAGAGATTTGTCGCAGACTCTATTCAAATAAATTTAGGAAAAATACACTTTTGGTCCCTGAGATTTGGGTTAGGTTTCATTTTGGTACCTAAGTTTTCAAACTAGCCCCTAAGGTTTGGATTTCGTTTCATTTTAGTCCCTCCATCCATTTTTTTCGTTACATTTTAATAGATGGCTGACGTGACACCTATTTTTTTTATTTAAAAAATATATTTTTAAAAAATTTTAAAATAAAATAATATAAATTAATTTAAAATGTATTATTTTTTATTCTTTTTTTTATTATTTCTCTCTCCTCCTTCTTCTTTCTTCTTCTTCTTCACCACTGCCACCACCTTCTTCTTCTTCACCGCCACCACCACCGACGATGGTGACGGCGTCGGACCGCCGAATTTCCCCTTCTTTCTCTTTTTTTCTCCTCTTTTCTTCTTCTTCCCTCTCCTCCCTTTTTTTTTCTTCTTCTTCCCTCTTTCTCCCTTCCCTTTCTTCTTTCACTTATTTTTTTTTTTAAAAAAGAATAATAAACGGTGCCCTCCAGATCTAAACGAAGAACTTGAAGCGAAGAACGACAACACTGCCCAAATCTACTCGTGCCATGGAAGCCACACACCCTGCTCGACGTCTGTACAGCCGCCGTCGACTCCGTTTCTCACTACCATCAATCTCTACAGCTTGTTTCCTTTTTTAAAAAAAAACGGCTGGAACGAGCCCAGATTTGAATGAAGGGTGGTTTGAAACGAAGGGGAGACCAAGAAAAGAATATGTCTTTTTAATTCGAGTTGTTATGAAAGTAACAGGAACATGGGGGTTTTGATGAAAGCAATAGGAATGCAAAGAAAATAAAAATGTCGATAATCTAAAATAGCATAAAAGTAAAGACATGAATAGAAAGCAGGGATTAGACAATCAATTTTACTACATCGTTGGATTAGGGGATTTCATTAGATTGTTTACTCAGGATTGATTTTATTAAATATTAATGAGCTCGACGTGCTTCTTGGCTACTCGAAATAATCCATCCTACTTAGCTTGTGTCTAATCAATTAACTCACCCAATAGTCCATGAAGTTAATTAATTGATTAATTGGAATTACACCCGCTACCCCTATGCATAACCCGATAAATCCTTGAGACTAATTCTAATTAACTAGATAGGCAACTCGATGGATCCTATAAATTAACCGCATTAAGAACAAGGTCTGGAATTAACTTATTTAAATCATTAATTAATCTCAAATTAAATCAATTAATTTCTCTATGACTCTTAGGCCATATCAAGCAAGCTACGCAATTTCCTATTATGAAAAGGCAAAGGACATGACTCGAACATAGTGGTTATCTAAAATAATTGATAAATCAAACACATACGATCTACGAGCAATCAAATCGAAAGAAATACATACATATGCAATGGTTTTAACGAGAGATCATAGATGATTCAAAATATTCAACAAAATCCATAAAGAAACCATCAATCTCAACCAAAATTTGCAACCAATCCAATGACATTCCCAAATCTGATGAATAAACGAACTAGCCTAGCATTACAGAGCTAAACATGCTGATACGCGAATTGCTAACCGCAAGTGTACGGGCCAAGTTATAATATAGTGATTTAAAATCGAATGTCGTCCTCTGGATTGGTTTTCTAGTTCCCCTAATTACTAAAGGTATATTCGCCCAATTTTATTTAGAGAAAATAATCGACAAAGATGCAAATAATTGAAAAACTACTCAAAGCAATAAAAAGTGTGGAAACTTAATGGAGAAAAACCTTAGGGAATTGATTTCACCTATTAGATGCATGAATTAATTCAAAGATTAAATATGAACGAACACGTAACAATTTCATAAACCAAGGATTATTGATTATTAAAAGCCTCTCCCGAGTACAATTAATTCTTTATGCAAATTAAGAAATTGATATCCCTATCTAATTTCAACAACAAGCAAAAGCATTAAAGAACAATCCTTCTAATGGTTTCTCAAGCAATCCCAAATCTCCCGATTATAGAATCACCTAAGTCATGCAATTGAAAATCTAATCTAAGCTACCTTCTCCCGAGCAATTAGTTCAGAATAAACAACATACAATCCGTGATCAAGAGATTATAAGCATTAAGCATACAATTGCATAAATGAAACACGTTACGAAAAGTCCTAAAAAATCCCTAAATTAATCCATACAATCTAATGGCTACATCAAGCCCCTAAGAAATGAAATGTAGCTACTCATGGTCTCTAAAATACAAGCACAATCAGTCAAATACATGCGAAAATCAGTACAAGAAACAAGGGAGAAAGGTTAAACTCGCAAGCCGTGATTCCCGCGTGTTCCCGTCACGATCCTCACGAACCAAGCTCCCAAAATCAAGCTCCTCTTGGTCTCCTCTCTATTCTAGTCGTTTTCTGCTCTCAAAAGTCGTATTTTTCTCTCCAAAAAGGCCCCCCGAACTGCAGCATCGTTTTCCTTTTATAATCAACATTCTGCCTTGACAGCGTCGTGGCGATGACGGCATGGCGTCGTGACGCTGTCGCGATGCAAGCCCTAATTTTGCCGGAAGTACCGTAGCGTCGAGACACTGTGGAGGTAGCGTCTCGACGCTGCCTCGAATAAGTGCCTACTGACTTACGGGGCAGCGTTGAGATGCTCAAGGGATAGCATCTCAATGCTACCCTTACAAATGTGAGCCTTGACTTTTGCTTCCTTTGTAAATTTCCTCAATAAAATTTATTCTTTTTGCTCCTAATTCACCGGAACTTCAATCTCCATTGAAATATCTGATTCCTACAAAATTAAACCAAATAGACATAAAATTGGCCAAATAATACTTAAGACTAACTTGGGGCAAGCTAGAAGTCCAGTTTCAAATCGTTCATTGATTTCCCAAGTCCTGTTGGGGTTAGAGGAGGAATACAATCCAATTGTGGCTATGATCCAGGGGACGAGTGAACATTTCATGGTCTGAAATGCAGGCAGAGTTGCTGGTTTTTTAGAAGAGATTGGAACTCCAAAATTCTCAAAAATCAAACCTATCCCTCAACCATGTTGCTTCTGTGAATATGGTTAATTCTAAAAATCAAGACACCTTCAAGTAAGAGAGTCAAAATCCTTCAAGTGGCCGACAATCACAGCAACACTTTAGCAATCAGCGAGGTGGCACTGGTCGATTTCAAGGCCAAGGTCGATGGAATGGCAATGGTAATAAGCCAATGATAGCGGGCAGAAATGTCTCTATTTTAGTCCTAGATTAGTAAGCTTTTGAGCGCTTTTATTGTGATTTTATAAAGAAAATCTAATATAATTCATTATTTTGTCTTAAGGAGCATATTGTGGAATTTTGGTGAAAAAAGGCCCAACCATGGGTCAAAGGGGGAGCCCAAAAGTCAACCATCCAAGTGAAAGATCCAAAAAGAAAGAAGTTGGCCCAAGTTTCAAGCCCAGCCCGCACATGGAAATTCTGGAAACCTCACAGTGTCGAGACGCTGCTATTCTGGGCCTATATAAGGACCCCCTTGGTACCCCATTTGATCATCAGTCATTTTCCACCATTCTTCTTTCCTTCCTTTCCTTTGCTCTCCTTGAGCATTCTCTCAAGGCTTTTTAGCCTTTTGAGAGTTAAGAGTGGGAAATTTTGTGGGGAGCTTGTAGTGACCACTCTAGGAGGCTCGGAGCTTGTTCGGATGGACTTCAAGCACTACCGACAGGGTTCTCGACGGTCATTTCCTTTTCTCTTATTTTGCTCCAATTTATGCATTCTATTGTATACGTTGTGGATATTATAGCCATGTATAGCTAAACTCATTTTGGGGTCTTGAAATGAAAATTCATAGTTAAATGTTATTATAATTGCCTATCTCTCGCCCTTTTTACTGATTATTTGTATGGATGCTCGTAATGTTGTATATAATCTGGCCAATTATATATTGATCTGATTCTTAATGGAAACTCGACGGAGAGAAATTAGGATAGATCATAATCCATGCAACTAGTTTAATTGCCCGTAGTGACAACGAGATTAGTTGGTTAAACTTAGGTTCCGATAATGAATCAAAGGGTAATAATTAACGAATTTTAATGGCGCTAAGGACACTAAGGTTGTTAATATTGGTTAATTATAATTAGGGGAGACCGACAGGAGAACCTATGTGATTAACGAAGATTCTAGGATTATAATTAGTCGGGCAATGAGATAGGATAATTCTAGTAATTAATTAGCTATAAATTGATTTTGAAGACCCCGCTTCTCACTCAAAAACTCTTTCTCCATATTTTTTATTTCCTTGATTGATCAATTTAATTCCTTTAATTGCTTTAATTTTCAATTCATTTTAGCATCAAGATTTGGTCCCTAAATATTATTTCGCTCAAGTACTTTTAGTGATCAAGAATTTATTGCTTTGCTTAATTATCGTTTCACCTCCCTGTGGATTCGATACTCGGAATATTTTCGATTTATTATTACTTGCGGCCCGTGCACTTTGAGGCCATATAATACACATAAGTTTTAGTCCAAAACAAAGAAATGTGTTTATTTGGGTTCGAGTCCTGTTCACAAAGGCCATAAATGTTTAAGTTCCTCTGGAAGAATTTTTATTTCACGACATGTTCAATTTAATGAGTTGGATTTTCCTTTTGCAACAAGCTTCGATCATCCCATCAGTCAGGCCTTACCAAACAACAATAACCCAGCCCACCACCATCTTCTCACTTTCCACTTGTAGTCCAAAACACTAGCCCACTAAACTGTCAAAATTCCCTTGCATCTCTGGACCCAAATAGTCATTTATATGGCCCCACTAGCCCTTATCCATCCAATTCACATAATCAAACCACTAATCAGCCCATTATTTCATCAAATAGCCCAACTAGTCCTTCCTCTCCTATACCAATTTGGTTGTAGAGCTCGTCTTCACCACCTGTAAACCCAACTGGCACGCATAGTAATGATGTGTCTTCTTCACCACATGATGCTTCCTCCTCCTCTTCTCCTCTTCCAGTTCAACCCACCGAACTTACTTCACCATTATCTTCACCTGAGCCTTCTATTTCCAGTCCAATGCCTTCACCACCTTCTTTACCTACCCATCCTATGGTCACTCGTGCAAGGAATAGTATTTTCAAACCAAAAGTTTGGTTGTCTACCTCTCGGACTGACTTGACAACAACTGAGCCAACACGAGTTGTTGATGCCTTAGCTACACAAGTATGGAAGGCTGCAATGGACCTTGAGTTTACAACCTTAGTTCGAAATCAGACTTGGGTATTGGTTCCTTCTTCTCCATCCCTCCATGTTGTTGGTAGAAAATGGGTGTTTCAAATAAAGCGAAATCTTGATGGTTCAATTCAAGGATACAAGGCTCGTGTTGTTGCAAAGGGGTTTCATCAAAGCCCAGCTGTGGATTTCTTTGAGACATTTAGTCCTATGGTCAAAGCTTCGACCATTCGAGTGGTACTTTCTCTTGCTGTCTCTCAAAAATAGACCCTTCGCCAACTTGATTTCAATAATGTGTTCCTAAATGGGACCTTGGAAGTGGATGTCTATATGGCTCAACCGCCAGGTTATGTTGATTCTCGGTATCCTAAACACATTTGCAAGCTCAAAAAGGTAATTTATGGTCTTAAGCAAGCACCACGTGCATGGAACACTACTTTGAAAAATGCATTGCTTTCTTGGGGATTTATTAATAGTCAATCGGACACATCATTATTCATTTATACACAAGGTAAATCTATTATTCTCCTCCTCGTGTATGTCGATGATGTGATTGTGACAAGAAACAATGGTTCTCTGATTACGAAGTTAATTGCTGAACTTGATTCTAAGTTTGCTCTCAAGGATCTTGGTGTTCTTAGTTATTTTCTTGGCATTCAAGTATCTCACTTGGAGTCTAGTCTGTTGTTGACGCAGTCTAAATACATTGATGATCTATTACGTAAGCTTGATATGAATAGTCTTAGACCAGCACCAACCCCTTCAGTTTTAGGAAAACATTTGTCTATTACTAATGGGCGACCGATGGATAACCCTTCTGTCTATCAAAGTACAATTGGCGCATTACAGTATCTAACCAATACAAGACCTGATATTGCTTATGTTGTGAATCACTTGAGTCAGTTTTTAAAATAGCCTATTCTTGGGTTGTTATGTAGTCAATTAGCATATGACACGTGTGTTTTACTTATTTACTTTTTATTCTTCTTGAAACTCAATTCTCTAGGGTTTCTCCTCTATATATTTTGTAATTTCCGCCCACTGTATTCAGTGAGAAAACAAAGAATATTTCTTTTGCCTATTTTATCTCTGAAAATTGTCTCTAAGCACACAATTAACCACAAAAAATAGCATAAATAATAGGAAATCAGATAGCATATATGCATGCTATCAGTTATTATTACAAGTTAGAGAGGAATATTTTTCCATCTTATTGATAATAGATAAAATCCTCTCATATATAAGTGAGAGTTTAGTTACACTTGAGTAAATAACAGAATAAAGTTTAATAACAAAATGTAACTAAACTATAACAAATAATAGTTATCTTTTTGGTAAGTTGAGATTTGGAAGTTATATCGAAGTCTTTGAACAACATTATCTCTCGAGCAAGGCGTAGATTTTTGCAACGAGATATATGGCTAAAATAAATAGGTGGGATTTGAAAAATAGCTAAAAAGGTTTCGAAACTAACTGAAATGACTAACATGATTTTAATTAATAACTTCCTAATTGAAGAAGACAAAATTGCCCATAACAACACGTCTAAGAACTTTCTACCGTTTAGATCAAATATTAGGAGAGAGAAAGGCAACTAAAAAGTTGGAGATTTATTAGGAAGAGAGAGAAATACATGATTGCAACACCGTAACAACCTATTTTGAATTTCCTACGACAAACTCTACCATCTTCCTAATAACGAAGAACTGGCTTCTGAAAAAAAAAAACCAATACCCCTGTGCAGATAAACATATTATTCACAGAAACAAAAATGAAGAATGAGTACACTGATAGCGGGCAAAAATGTCGCTATTTTAGTCCTAAATTATTAAGCTTTTTAGTGCTTTTATTGTGTTTTTATTGAGAAATTCTAATATAATTCATTAGTTTTTTCCTAAGGAGCATTTTTTGGAATTTTGGTGAAAAAAGGCTAAAAAATGAGCATTCCAAGCATAATTTCCAACCATGGGTCAAAGGGGGAGCCCAAAAGTCAACCATCCAAGTGAAGATCCAAAAAGAAAGAAGTTGGCCCAAGTTTCAAGCCCAGCCCGCGCATGGAAGTTCTGGAAACCTCACAGCATCGAGACGCTGTCCCATTTCTTGCAGGGCAAGTCGAGTGACGTCACAGCGTCGCGACGCTGTCCCTATTCCGGGCCTATATAAGGACCCCCTTGGTACCCCATTTTATCATCAATCATTCCACCATTCTTCTTTCCTTTGCTCTCCTTGAGCACTCTCTCAAGGCTTTTTAGCCTTTTTTAGAGTTAAAAGTGGGAAATTTTGGGGAGCTTGTAGTGAGCACTCTAGGAGGCTCGGGGCGTGTTCGGAGGGACTCCAAGCGCTAGTGACGGGGTTCTCAACGGTCATTTCATTTTCTCTTATTCTGCTCCAATTTATGCTTTCTATTGTATACATTGTGGATATTATAGTCATGTATAGCTAAACCCATTTTGGGGTCTTGAAATGAAAATTCATAGTTAAATGTTATTATAATTGCCTATCTCTTGCCCTTTTTACTGATTATTTGTATGGATGTTCGTAATGTTGTATATGATCTGGCCAATTATATATTGATCCGATTCTTAATGGAAACTTGACGGAGAGAAATTAGGATAGATCATAATCCATGCAACTAATTTAATTGCCCGTAGTGACAACGAGATTAGTTGATTAAACTTAGATTCCAATAATGAATCAGAGCGTATTAATTAACGAATTTTAATGGCGCTAAGGACACTTAGGTTGTTAATATTGGTTAATTATAATTAGGGGAAACCGACAGGAGAACCTATGTGATTAATGGAGATTCTAGGATTAAAATTAGTTGGGCAATGAGATAGGATAATTGTAATAATTAATTAGCTATTAATTGATTTTCAAGACCCCGCTTCTCACTCAAAACTTTTTCTCCATATTTATATTTCCTTGATTGATCAATTTAATTCCTTTAATTGCTTAATTTTTCAATTCATTTTAGCATCAAGATTTGGTCCCTAAATATTATTTCGCCCAAGTACTTTTAGTGATCAAGAATTTATTGATTTGCTTAATTATCGTTTCACCTCCCTGTGGATTTGATACTCAGAATACTTCTGTTTTATTATTACTTGCGGCCTGTGCACTTTGCGGTCATCATACACTCAACACCACACACCCATAGACGACAAACGGAATGACGGAATACACATAATACAACACTCAGTAACATATTTACATGGAATTACACCGCTTGTTGTGTAACCATTTGAACTTCCAACTTAATTCCATGTATGTAGTATAAAAAATGAATATAATGTTCGTGCTGGGTATTTAAAAAAAACGAATTTAAAATCTCACCTCAAATGTGCAGGCAGTCAAAAGGGTGCCACTGAATTTATTCTTCAAAGATGTACCATCTACAGAAATAACCGGGAGACAGTGTTTGCACTCGTCTATGGATGCTACAATACTCATGAAGAAGAATTTGAACCTGTCATTTGAATCAACTTCCTGGGTGGTGTACGTACTTGAAAATGTTGATAGTAAATATTATTATATACTAAATACAGAATGTTATAAACTGTTAATACAAATGGTATATACCTGGATTTCTTTCCATCAACCTAGCTGCAAACGTTGGAATTTGCGCATAAGACTCTTCAGAAGATCCTCTCAACTCATTTAACGTCTTTTCTCTACCCCTCCATGCTTTGTCATAACTAATATTGATCCCGTGCGTTTTCCTAGCATACTTTATTGTGTCCTGAGGTGTACAGTGCTTCCTGTTAGTGATCCTCATTATAGTCTTCGCATACTCACACGCAACATTCGTTGTCGCTTGCCTGTGATCATTCTGAACGACATCAAAAGAATAAGTGTGTTCGTTGATAAATTTCCTCACAATCCACAACTGCCCCATGCAATAGGTAGAAGTGCGTATATACCATGGGCATGAGTCGTCTATGCATGCCACTGTATACTGCTTGCTATTGGATTTAATTGTCTTGAATTGGAAACTCGGGCCAGTAAATAGACTACCTTCTTGAGATTTTTTTGCACGAAAATACGCACCCCTCTGATACAGGTACTATGTCGGTCAACACGTCAATCCCATCTGAGTTAACAAACTCAAAATTTGTCTCCCCTCGGGATGAGCTTGCGACTGCCCCCCGTTGTGTATAGCAGTATCTATCCTCTGCACGTCCACAACCACACAACAATCCCTGTACGTGCGATTCTGAAACTCGTTTACCATCCAAAAAACATCTTTATCTTCTGAAAGGACTATATTTATCGGGTTGCTTGACCAGTTCCTAAAGAGTGTCAATCGGTAGATACTATTACTGTCAGCCAAATTGAGGTAGTTCGCAGCACATACCTTGAGTTGAGAGAGGTTAGCATCACAAGGACACGTCACAACACCAGACTTGAAACCACTGTAGAGTCTCGCCACGTCCCAAACACCACTGAACAAAATCGTAATTTGATGTCCCGCCATTTTGTGTTAATGGTAAATTTTTCGATAAAAATATACCGAACACTATTCCAACCGTGGTATAACGAAGACCTGGAATAACCTATATATTTGAACTAATTGAGAGAGGGGTTGGAGATTGAGTACAAATCGAGCATATAAACAAAAATCGATTTTGACTGTTAGAAGGAGAAGAAAACGAGATCTGGTGAAATCAGTTCTAGGCAATGCGAGGATCCCACGAAATGTGGAACAAAAAAGATCTTGTACATGTAACGACACTATAAACGACGTCTGTATATGCACGAATATACCCAGGGGTAAAAATGGAAAATCACCACCCGTCTGGAGGTCCCTTGATTTGTGGCAGCCACAACTGAGAATACGAAAGTTTTTTAGCCAAAAAATTGAATGACTTATTTTTTATAGCCATCTAGCACAATTTCCATAGATTTTTTTTAGGTCGGTGTGTTAGGCTTTGTTTTTGGACTTGAGGTTTTTAGGTAAGGAAGTGCAGTAATGTTCCATTATTTAGGCTGAAAATTGGGGGTGTTACAGTTTGAAAGAGAGTGACCAAAATTTAGAGAGAGAAAGAAAATTAGGTAAGACAAATTTAGAAAGAGAAAAATTGAAGGAGAGCTGAAAATTTTAAAAAGAGATACAAAATTTTCGAGTGAAAAAAAATTAGAGGGATAAAAATTTCTGTAGAGGAAAAAAGTAAAGAGAGGAGAAATTTTCTAGAGAGAGAAAACAAGTTAGAGAGAGGTTAAAAAAATTTAGAGAGGAAAAATAATTTTTCAAATATCTAAGGTGAAAATAGGGTGAAATATGACAATTTCGAAATTTATAGCATTTCAAAAAATATGAATTTATACTAATATTTGAACAAAAATCACCTTACAAGTGATTGATTAGAAATCATCTATGATTTTGGATTTTTCCTAAAACTCCTAACTCATTTGTGAATCATTGCCAAACATCCATATTTTAAAATTATGCCAAAATCACTTCCAAACATATCTTAAGATAATGAGATTGTAACTAAAGAGTAATCAAAGTTAATAGGATGATATATATATCGAATGAGAGTTACGGTATCTAATTAGAATATTTATAAGATTATGGTTTTTATTTCTTTAATTCTATAAGTTGAGAATGAAAAAAAAAACATTATTCTTTAAAATTTTTTTAATTTGACTGGAGACTAGATACAAACTGTGCTTATTTGTTTCTTTTTTTTTTTTTTTCAGAAATTATAGGAAATAGACCGTTTTGGAACCAATATTTCACAAATGTCCAATTATGAAAAAATTTTCAGCTTTGTCTTGGCTCAAGATTTTCCAATTAAATCTTCTCTATTTTGCCCTCCAAAATTCTGCACATCAAAAATTGATTTGTATCCATTCTTTCCATAATAAAATCTACTATGAAGATTTACCAATACCTAACCCTAACCTTAAATATGTTTCACCAAAAATTTTCTCCAATTGTCGTCACCAAATTCTTCCATCAATTGTCGTCAATTTGAAGTTTTTTTTTTTGCTCCTCCATTAGCGGTGGGATAATCTCAAATTTCTCTGCAGCTCCATCTCCATTTGCCGTCAATTTGGAGCAACATGAATATTCCTTTATTCATCTTCTTCTTTTTATTTTTTTGTTTTGTTAACCAGTATGAATATCATGAGATTATATTTGTGTATTCTCTCTCCTTTTTTTCTTTTTTTTTTTAAATTTGTCAAACAGTATGAATAGGAATCCAATTACATAGTTTGCATTTTTTTTTTCAATTTGGTTATCAATAGATATTTTTTGTTATTAATATCTTAAGTTATAAGATGTTTCTAATTTACACTAACCCTTATTTACATCTAATCACCCATTTGATTGTAGAATGTAATGTTTATTCAAATAATAAATATATACTATGCATTATAATATATAATCAATATACTGAACCCATTATATATTATATATTTATCATTGTGTATTCATTTCATAAATCAAACGTCAGAATAATAAATATATACTAGATTGTATATTGTATCATAAATATATACTTGGAATTATATTATATAAATCTCTGTATATAGTATATATACGTCATGATTTGTAAAGTTCATAAGTGAATTTTCAGAATTATAAATAAATGTCATGAATTTTCAGAATTATAAATAAATATAGGGTATTGGTATTGCATGCTCTTTATTTACTATATTGCAATACCCTATATTCGCACCTTTGTATTATTCAAATGCAATTCTCTAAATAAATTTAAATTTAAAAAAAAATGCACAACTCTATATTTCTATTGACCATGAATATGTTCAAATATAACAATCATATAAAATATATTATCCTTAACAGAAACCATCTAATATATATATAAACCATTCGATCAACCATCAGTTTATTTTATATACACCCTCAGATATATTATATAAACCTACAACTAAATAATATATTATCCAGGTTATATAATTTTTTATACCCACGTAACAAACCCAAATATACCAAACTAATAGAATATTTTTTATACACCACAAAAACTCAATAATTATGACCTGAATGATTTTTATAAACCCACAACTAAGTAAATTTGGATGAATGATTTGTATATATCAAACTAGCAGTATATTTTATATACTACGCGGAATGATTTGTATAAACCCACAACTAAGTAAACAAGCTAACAGTATATTTTATATAAACTATATAATAAACCAAAATATACCTTGGAATAAACTCCAACAGTCAACCAACCGACCGATTGAAGACGTTTTGTCTAAATAAGAAAAACATAAGAACCACACCAAAAAAAGAAAAATAAAATCGAAAAAAGAAGTATCCATCGGCAGAAAATGGTGAGGGAGGGAGACCGCGTGAAGAAGAAACGACTATTTGGGAGATTATTTTTTGGGGTTTGAAAATAAAATATTGAGGGAATCGAGGAGTTATTTGGAGAGAGGATTTGAAAAGATTTTTGAGCCATAACTAATTATTACGAAAAGATATTTTGGGAAAATATATTGATAATAACCATATTTATTTTCTTAATTATAATATAATGGGCATTGATGTAAATTAACATCTATTTTGGCTTGGCTTAGAACAAAGCTGAAATTTTTTTCAAGATTAGACATTTATGAAATGTTTTAATCCAATATGGTCTATCTATGTAGTTAACCTTTTTTTTTTTACTTCCCTCTTTTACTTTGTACTTTTTTAACCCACTTTATACGTATAGGTATATATCATTATGTATCCTATATACTATTTTATAATCATTACGAATTATATAGTAAAATTATGACAATATTCTCAAAAGTTCATCAAATTTAAATAAAAATATGTGAAAGCTTACAATGGGTTCTTATTAATTATTTTGAATCCTTCTCTCTTTGATGAAGAAGAATAAAACAACGCTAGCTAACTAATTAAAGACAAGAGGGAGGCACTTGTTGGCCAAAAGCAGAACCCCTAGCATTATGACAAGTAGAAGTTGCTGGTCCACCACCATTGAAGCCAAGGTTAATGTTTTGCAACACTATACCTTGACATGGATTAACTTGGCTGCATTCAAAATCTACTGCAACTTGGTTACTTGAAGTCCCTCTTATGCCTTCATATCTCACATCTCGAATCTGCACTCTTGAGTGACTCTGCAACAACACACATTTTGCTTTAGAATATTCATTATAATACTAGTTTTTGCTAACAACCTATAGATTTGAGATTTCGTACCATTTCATTTGGTGCGCAGTGGGGGCAGTAGCTTTGATCGATCATGATAGGATTTTCAACATTGTTCATTTGGAGATTGAGATATGTGATTTTGCTTACCACACTAGCAAACGAACTTGACCATGATTTGATCCTGACACCATTGGTTGTGCCAATGAATGTGGAGTCTCTTACTGTGACTTCAAAGACATCTTCTTCATTTGGGTACTTTCCAAGGCTACCGATGCTGATTCCATGACCAGGACCACATTGGACGTTAGTTATGTTAATGAATTTGCTTCCAGGACCCAAGGAGATGCAATCGTCTCCAGTGCCAATCACCGAATGTATGATGTTGATGCCACTCGAAGAGGAAATGTGGATTCCATCTGTGTTGGGACTGTTTGCTGGAGCTATCAATGTAACGTGATCAAACGTGATGTCTTGACATCCATGCACAGCGACATGGAAGAGTTTGCTATTGTATGATTTTATGTTACTGATTCTCGCAGTGTTGATACCATCGAGTTTCAAAGTCTACATGGAATCGAACATTAGATTACAAGCATGTTATATGGAGTGCCTTTAAAATAGATGTTTTGATGATCCTAAGCACTTCAACCCTCAATACAACAAATCACTTCGGCCATTTTATAACCTTTTGGTTTTTGAAAATTAAGGTTATAAACACTACTTCTACCAAATAAGTTTGTTTGTTTTGTTATCTATATTATTCACATGTTTTCAAAATCCATGTGAAGTTTTGAAAATTAAAAAAAAAAAAAAAATTATAGTTTTCAAAAACTTGTTTTTGTTTTTAGTATTTAGCTAAGAATTCACAGGTTTTCTTAACAAATGTGAAAGCCATTTTAAGAAAATTGAGAGAAAACAAGCATAATTTTCAAAAACAAAATGGTTATTCAACGAGCAACATATTGAAAATGAAATGATAATTTTGTTAGTGAGAAAGTAATTAACGAGGACTTACGACAGGACGGTTAGGAGTGTGGTAAGGCCAAGCAGTAGAACCTCGACCATTCAAGCGACCCATACCATCAATGAACAAGTTTCTGACTCCATGTATATTGAGCCAATGGTCACCAGTGGCGAAATGATTGTCATTGGGAGCCAAGAGTTCGCCATCAATCTGTAGATGAATGAAGCCATTGCATGGACCTGCAAGCATCAATGGCAAAACCAAAAACCTCCCAAGTGCTGGTATTAAAACCACGCCACCTCCATTATGTGCGCAAGCTTGGCTCCATGCTGTACTCAAAGCCTACAAATAAACACACACAAAATCACTTCTAAATTATCTGATCCATGTTTTGTTTCTAGGTTAATTTGTCTCTTCCTTTTATAAACCATTGTCATTAATCGTTGTGTTATTAAGAGCAATGCATTTGTTTTTGTTCTTTAGGTTAAATCATCTAGGTTTGGTATTTGAACTTTTAGGGTTAAGTTTAATAAATTCATAAACTTTCAATGTTGTGTTTAATAGATTTTTGAAATTTTAATATTATGCCATTTTTTATATATTTTATTAACAAAAAGGAAAAAGGAAAACAAAAATTGAGTTTAGAAACTTATCGGATGCTTTCTAAAGTTTATGGAATGATTGGATACGTACATTTTAAAGTTTGATGATTAATTAGACACACAAAGTTTAAGGACCAAATTTTATAACTTTAACGTATTGTATTTTAGAAGAAGGAAAAAAAAAATCTACACTTGTACTAACCTTTTTTCTTATAATCTACTGCTTAAATTTTAAAATTTAAAAGTAGTTTGAGAAAAATTTATTTTTTTTTAAACAAAAAAAAAAAACTAAAGTTTAAAAGTACTCTTAAAATGCGAAAAACTAACGAAACGACATAATATATAGTTTTTATAAGTTGTAATTTTCAAGATATAAAAATTGAAATCAAAAGTACACTTATGTGGTAATGTTCCCATTTCTTCTTTCTTGTTTTATCTTTTTTAATTAAAAAAAAAAGTATATAAGTGTATTTGGTAACTCATTGTTTCTTGTTCTTTCTTTTTTATTGAAAAAATAAACCTAAACATGTTTGCATAATAATCTTTTCTTGTCTCTTGTTCTCAAAATTTTCAATTTAATAATGTAAAATTTTAATATAAAAATTAATTTTTAAAATTAAATATCCGAAATGATATATTTAATTTTAGATATTCATTATGCATTTTATAAGTGAATGATCATTTATGTTTTTAAAAAGACTTTAAAACAAAATAATAATAATAATAATAATAAGAAACTTGATTTGGTTTGTCAAAAAATAAGAAACTTCTCACAATTTTGGAAATATTTTTAAAAAATGATAAATGAGAAACTTATAAAATAGATACCATTACTAAACACTCCAGTTCTTTAGAAATTAAGAAACAGAAAACAAGAAAAAAAAACAAAGACGTCATGAAAATGATCTATAGATAACCAAAATTTTCATATCAACTTTTTGTAAATACTAGATATGCTACGAAATATTGAAAACTAAAAATGAAAAAAAAAAAAAAAAAAACGGTTATCTCGAATTGATTTTTGAAGTGTATTTGTGGTTGATTGAAAAGAAAAAAGTTTACCCGACTGTTATCCGTAATTGCATCAGGTTTGCCGCCAAAATCCATAATATTGAACACTCTAGATTGAGCATAACATTTACAAATGCAAAATAACATCAATATGGACACTACACATCCAATTGCTGATGAACTCAAACCCATTTTTTTCTCTCTACTTCTTTTTTTCCTCTCTTTAAGATGGTTGGATTTTTGTTATCTCTACTTTTTGCATTTTTATAGCAGAATTTTAAAAACCTAATATGGGATCCCTCTCAAAACTGAGATTTTTATTCTTTTATAGGAACATTATTTTGGTTGGAAAATCCCCACAATGATTTTATTGCTAAATCATCAAGATGAATGGGAATGATTTTTAAGGAAATATTAGTCTTTATCTTTCTCAAATATGATTCCTTTTTCAAAGGAAATTTACAGTTAATTAGTTTAGTAGAAAAGATTTCCATGGTTGGGTAGAGTATACAGTAAAGATAAAGTAGTTGAAAATTCCACTCGAATACCTAATACTCTTTCAAGCTTGTGTCGAAGAGTATGAAAGATGAGAACGAACGGTTTAGGTTGAAAAGAAAAGAAAGTTGACATTCTACATTATTTAATTATAAATTAAGTTGAGTTTTTTTTTTTTTCCAAAATATCTTTTTTTTTTAGTTCAACTAACATCGGGGTGGAGGAATTTGAACTTTTGGTCTCCGATTGAGGTTACATGACAATTACCGCTGAGTTATATTATATTGGACTGTTGGCCAAAATATCACATTAACTATACCAACAATTTAATTTGGTCTACAGTAGAATCATGTGCATATTTTTTTTTTTTTTTAATCACATAATTCTTTTGCCTATCATTTCTCACTCAACTGAACTAAAAATTGTGTTGTTTCTATTTTATAGTAACAATAAATGATGGAATCTCTTGCAAAAAGTTTAAAGGGGATTATTAGATATCCAAATCATGTGAGGAGATATGACTTATTTGAAATAGAAACAATTATCAATACATATAACTTATTGAAAATTGAAAGAGAAAAAGGATATGGATCTATGCAATATAAATGTTAGAATATACCATTTAGATTATGTTTTTTACATTAGATTTATTTCCTTTTTAGATTAGGTACATAAGTAATTTTAATTTATGTTATTCATATAAATAGATTCTTAAGTTTGTATCTATTAGGCAATTAAACTTTGAGAATTTGCAATGGGTGACAAATAAGATTTCTACGTAATTAGAAATATAGCACAATGTAAAAAGAATGACAAATATGACACAATCTATCATTGATATACTTTGATAGATTATTCAGAGTCTATTGCTGACACAATCTATCAAAGTATATCAATGATAGATTTTGATTAATTAGAATATATCTGTCTTTACTAATAGATTTTGATTATTCAGAGTCTATTGCTGATAGACTATTAATCAAAATCTATCAATGTACTGATAGACTTCAATTATTCAGAGTCTATCAGTGTCTATCACTGATAAACTCCGATTAATTAATATCTATCATACCGATAGACTTTGATTAGTCAGAATCTATCAGTGATAGACACTAATAGAATCCAATTAATTGAAATCTATCAATAATATAAACACCGATAGACATTGATTAATTGGAGTCCATCAATGATAGATACTAATAGAATCTGATTAATCAAAATCTATAAGTGGTAAATAATAGACATTGATATTTTGAGTTTTAAAACTATTCTTGGCGAAATTGCACATGTATAAAATTTTTGAAAATTAAACAAAAATAATAAAACTAACTTACATTATTCGCCAAGAATGTCTTGGAAATTATATAAAAAGTATAAAAGTAACTTACATATCATTCACTAAGAATATCTTCTTGTTCATATTTTTCCAATCCTCGGGATTTTGTGATTCCCAACAAACTAGTCTTGGGCCATTAACTTAAATTTGTTTTCCAAATTATGGAGTCTATCAGGATTGATTAACTGAAGTTTAAATGACAATCAACAATTTTTCTAAAAAGGGATTACAATGTTTTGAATTGACTATAAAGCAAAGTTTGTTGAAGTCAATAATCTATCGGTGACTATCACTAAAAAAAAAAACATACCTTTTTGGTCCCTGAGTTTTGAGGAATAAGGGTGCTTGGTCCCTGAGTTTTCAAAATAGACCTTGTTTTAGTCCCTGAGTTTTGAGAAATAGGCTTAAAAGGTTCCTCATATTATTTTTTTCAAAATTTTTGAATTAATACTTTTAAAATTTTTTAATTTAAAATACCATTCAATATTAAAAAAATAATAAAAAATTATTAATTTAAAATAGTTGAAAAGACAACATGACGGACTTTTAAACTTATTTCGCAAAACTCAAGGATTAAAAAAAACCATTTTGAAAACTTAGGGACCTTTTAAACCTTTCTCAAAATTTAAGGACTAAAAAGGTCTATTTTGAAAACTCAGGAACCAAACACACCTATTCCTCAAAACTCAGGGACCAAAAAGGTATTTTTTCCAAAAAAAAAAAAAACTTCAATTATTGGAGTCTATGAGATGTTGAAAAAACATAAATCACATAAATTAGTAGAGAAACGAGATGAGCTGATTAGAGCTGATTTTTTGAAAAAAAAAACACTAACTGATTTTCTCAACTAAAATGCGGAAACGAGGAATTAGGAACAGGCTAAAAACTGTCAATTGATGGGCAAAAATATTCGGGTTGAATGGACTTGTATGAGTTTTTTGGTCTTTTACAACTAATTGTGCTATATATGCAATTAGTTTGCAAGTTTGCTATATTTGATATTAATTTGGTCCAATTTGTCATCTATGCAACCGACCTTAAACTTTAGCCATTCTCTTTACCATTTCTTTCAAAAAATTTTCCTTCCCCTAAATTTCAAAATAAACATTTAACTTGTTTCATATTAATTAAAATTTTAGCATCCGCTCATATCAACAGAGAAAATGGATATGAAATTCTCAAATTCATCAAATGTTAAAAAAAAAATGTCAAAGCTGATCATATTGGATTTGCTTTTTAATTATTTTGAAAACTCAAGAGAAGATAGAGTAATTTAATTAAAGACAAAGAGGGGAGGTTATTGATCAGCGTGTAGGTCGATTGATTGGAGTCTCATAGTCTCTCAAATATTTATATCACAGTAACTATGTTTTGGGAGTGCTCTAAAACGGATGAAATATAGCAGACTTGCAATGAAAAGGCGACTGCATGCTTCGCCTTTTCAGCAAGTGTTGTAATGACAAGCAATCTGACCTCAACTGACCAGCCGCCTCGACCTTCGATGACCAAGTTGTTGATTTTATAGATAGAGAGCCGATTAAAGCCTTTCTTGAGAGAAAAATTTTCAAATACTACTCTAACATAAATACTCTTTCTATTTATTGATGTCATTATCATTTGAAAAATGATGTGGGATTCACCAACATTACATTAAAGATATATTTATGAAGACAAATTTATAGTGTGAACAAAGAGAGTATAGTACTACGGTGGTATTAGAAAATTTTCCCTTTGAAGCATTCCTTGGACCTTGAAGCTTCACTGGCAAAGCCAAAGAATCTCTCTACATTTGCCCCTAAAACTAGGGGTGTAAGGACCCAAACCGGACCGGAAAATCGAACTAAACTGCGGTTCCGTTTGGTTTGGTTTTTCCATAAAATCAAAACCGAACTGATCTGGTCTGGTTCGGTTCTCGGTTTTTCTTTTACCCAAATCGACCTATTTATTTAGACTTAGGGTTTTGTGATATGAATCAAAGCAAGTCTGATACCAAAATGATATGACAGCCCGAGCCAATTGGATCTAAGAACCCTTATGGTTATGCAAATCCCTAGATCTCAAATGCTAAAACCCCCAAATCAAAATTATTTCATCCCAAGGAAGAAGATAGAAACAGATTTACCTTGACGATCAAGATCAAGAGTAGAGAAAACTTGTTTCTAAACTCAAGATTTGAATCACTCCACATGTAGTTTGATCAACGCTACTTGAATGATCCTAGCATGCAAATCTAAACACAAGATATGCAAAGTTGCTCATGGCCTTTAGACTCAAAAGACTTAATTCTCATTGGAATTCCATCAAAACAAATCTTACCTCAAAGCAACAACATAGATGGCTATTTATAGCCTTCAAACATAACCTATGGTCATATGAAAGGTTGTAACCTTCATGCCCATCAATGCTACAATATAATGACCACTAACTAAATAATAAGTTAAAACATTAAAAACACAACTTTAAAACTGAAAATCACAATAAAAATGCCTTAAATCCGAGATTCATCTTCCAATCAGCAAACTCTAAACTTTGTAACCATTTTGGGTTCTTGTAGCTTGATTAAGACACCTCCGTTCGTATCATTTTGCATTTTCGTCTCTTGTTTGATCTTGTTCTTCTTCTCTCACGATAAATAATCGCACTGCTGCCTTGGATCTCATCCCCTTTGCGTTCTTCTTCTTCTATCTAACATCTCGCCGCCACTTTCTTGTTCTTCGCCATTTTCGTCGCTTGCTTGTTCTTTGTCGTCGCCGACGACGTCGTTTGCCTTCTTATTCGCCGTCGTTTGCCTTCTTCTTTGCCATCGTCAATCTGGTATTTACTCACTAACTTTTTAGGACTTTTTAGGCTTGAATCTTTTGTTATTTTCTTTGAGATCTATTTAAAAAATACATCCATATCTGAATCTACCTCGATTCATTGATACCCATACACATATTCTTTCACTAAATGTTGATGGGAAGAAACTTTCCAAGTGTTTTTAATACTTATATTTCTTGTGCAGGAATTCCTTGCAAAATGGAGGTTGGACAAATTAAAAACGAAAAAGGAAAAAATGGAGGTTGTCATGTTTTGTAGAAGAAAACAATGGTGGATTGAAGCAGTTTTTATGGCAGTGATTTTGTTCATTCTCTCATCTTCTTTGCCCTCTGTTTTTCAATTTTTTTTTTCTAGTTTCAAGGCATCCCGTGTTTCCCCGAAAAAAAATACACACAGGCGACCCGACCCGATCGGATCAAAGTCGGGTCGGGTTATTTGTCCGTACAACTGACCCGACCCGAATTTTTTACAAAACCACACCACCTTTCTTCTTTGTGCGCACACTTCGCTCTCCATGCCATACTCAAAGCCTACAAATCAAAATTTCACACAAAGTAAAACCACCTGATCTAATTATTTCCATGTGTTTTGTTCCTATATCAATTATTCACAATTTAGCTAATTCAAATGTTCTCTACTTCTATAAACTATTGTCAAAATCATCTAAGTTGTTGAGAGTGATGTATTTTTAGGCTAAACACTAAAAATTTTGGTCTCTAAATATGTGATTGGTAGGTCCATACATTTTTAAAAAGAGTTTAAAAATTTAGGGATCCAAGTTTAAAAGAGTCTCTAAACTTTCAATATAATTAGGTTTAGTAGATCTTTGATATATGATACAAAATATAAAATTTCCTGAGACATGTCCAAACATTTCCGTTGACGACATTTCCATGCGTTAATGAGTTTGACATTCACATAAAGGATGAATCGATATTTCCATTATGCAATAAGAGAGATGAATGAAATATAAAAATATATCAATAAAAATTATTAATATGCATAATGTTAATAATATGAAAATTTAACTTACTTTAAAAAGGTGAAATGCTTATTTGTGTTAATATAAGGGAAAAACACACCTTTGGTTCCTGAGGTTTGAGTTAGGTTTCATTTTGGCTCTTAAGTATTTTGAAAACTCGATATTTTAGTCCCTCAGGTTTGGATTTCGTTTCATTTTGGTCCCTCCATCCAATTTTTCCTTAATTACTAATGGATTCCTGACGTGGTGCCATTTTTTTTAATAAAAAATTATTTTTAAATTTTTTTGAAAAAAAATAATAATAAACCAATTAAAATATTATTTTTTTATTATTTCATTTCTCTCTCACTCTTCCTCCTTCTTCTTCTTGCCCTTCCACCAGTTGCTATTAACATTTTTTTTAATCTTTTTCTTCCTCTTCCTTTCTTCTTCTTTTCTTTTTTCTCCTTTCCCTTATTTTTCTTTTTTTTTTTTTTTCTCAAAATCCAAAAGGAAGTGGAGGAGGGAGCTCCTTTTCAACGAAATGGGGAGGGAGGAGGGGCTTCCTCTTCCGCTTCTTTTTGAATTTTGAGAAAAAAAAAAAAAGAAAAATAAGCGAGAAAGGATAAAAAAGAAAAGAAGAAAGGAAGAAGAAAAAGATATTAAAAAAACATTGTCGGTGGCAGGCGACGAACAGTTGCAGGGCAAGAAGAAGTAGAAAGGGAGAGAGAAATGAAATAATAAAAATAATAAATAAAATTTTAATTAATTTATTATTATTATATTTCAAAAAATAATAATAATAAGTGGTGTCACGTCAGCGAACCGTTAGTAATTAATGGAAAATTGGATAGAGAGACCAAAATGAAATAAAATCCAAACCTTAGAGACTAAAATGTCGAGTTTTCAAACTTAGGGACCAAAATAAAACTTAACCCAAACTTGAGGAACCAAAAGTGTATTTTCCTCTAATTATAAATACTTTTGTATAAATTTTTTGATTTGTATGTTTGTTCCATAAATATTAGTTGGCATTCACATTTATTTTCGATATTTTCATTGACATTTCAATCCACGTCGACAAATACAATCATGTTTGGGGACACACATAATTGAAAGTTCAATAACTTATTAAACACTTTTTAAAATTTAGAAACTTTTTAGACACACATCTCGAAAAAAAAGCTAAAGGGGCTGTTTGGTAGACAATTCAAATTCTGTTTTATCTTTCCGAAATCTGTTTTCGGATTTTGTGATCCAAATAGTGGAAATTCTGAAAAACAACTTTTTTTTTTCAATGTATCCAGATTTTGAATTTGAAATTTTTAAATGCAAAATTAAATTAAAAAAAAAAGATAAAAACCTTAATAAATACAATATTTCAAGTTACAAACTCAATTCATTTTTATGAAATTAAAATTTGTATAATTTAATGTATTATAAATTATATTATATTGTAAAATAATAATTATACAAAATTTATAACATATAACATATTTATAAATTAATGGGTAAAATACATTTTTGGTCCCTATAGTTTCTGGTCAGTTTCTAATAGGTCCCTAGGTTTCAAAATTGAACAATCAAGTCCCTACTGTTTCGAAAATGGTTCTATTGAGTCCCTCAACCATTAATTTTTTTAACAGTGCTGACGTGACCACTATGAAATATTAAAATAATAATTTATAAATTAAAAATAATAAAATTATAATAATATTAAAATTAAAAATCTTCATTCCTCTTCTCTCTCCCTCAATTCTCTCTCTCCCCCCGAAACCCTCTTTCTTTCTTCCTCCTTTTTTTTTCCTTCTTCTTTTTCTCCTCGCCGGCCGTCACCGCCGCCACTCTCCATCACCATTTCTCTTCTCTCCCCCACTTCACTCCCTCTCCCCGAAACCCTTTTTCTTTCCTCCTTTTTTTCCCCCTCTTCTTCTTCTCCTTGTCGGCCGCCGCCGTCGCCACTGTCCACCACCATCGTTGCTGCCACTCCCGTTCTCCTCTCTCGCCCACTCACTGGTACGATTTTGAAGAAGAAGGAAAGGGGATGGGGGTCCGATTTTAAGGACGAAGGAGAGGGGAAGGGGTCCGATTATGAAGAAGAGGAAGGAAAGGGGATGGGGTGGGGGTCCGATTTTGAAGAAGAAGACGAAGGGAATGGGTCGGATTTGAAAGAAGAAGAAGAAAAGGTGGGGAGGGTGTTGGGTTTGGAAGAAGAAGAAGGAAAGTTGGCATGGGTATTTGGTCTAAAACAAGAAGAAGAAGATGTTGGGTTGGGGAGGAGGCTCTGACGGTGGGGAAGCTCCGGCAGCGGTACCGACGACAGGGAGGAAGGTTCGGCGGCGATAAAGAGAAAAAGAAGAAGATAGAGAGGGATTTGAGGGTGGGAGACAGAGGAGAAAGAGAAAATTTCTTTTTTAAAAAGAAAAAATATTTATTAATTTAATTTAAAAAATATTATTTTATTCCTTAAACGTGCCATGTCCGTTAACTGCCATGTCAGCACCATAAAAAAAATCAACGGTTGAGGGACTCAATAGAACCATTTCTGAAACAATAGAGACTCGATTGTTTGATTTTGAAACCTAGGGACCTATTAGAAACAGACCAGAAATAGTAGGGAACAAAAATGTATTTTACCATAAATTAATCAATAATAGTTTATATTCAACCTAATATATTTAGTGGATAACTACAAATAGTTTATGGTTTATAAGTATATTATCAACACATTTTGAACAATTGTTAGAATGAGATCAAATTTCTGAATCTATTACCAAACAACATATCTGGAAATATGAAATACAACTCTGTTTTTATTGAATCCCTTGTCTTAAAATTTATGTTTTCAGATCACCAACCAAATGGATGCTAAAATTTTAAAATTTTGAAGTAGTGTTTGGCCAAAATTTCTAGTGTTCATCTTAAAAAGTGAAAAACTATCCAATACAACATAGACATTTATCTAGTTTTTATAAGCTCTCTTTTGTTAATTTAAACAGAATTGAGTAGACAAGTCATCTTATATTATCATCCCAAGTATCAATATAGTTCAATCTGCAAAAAAATAAAAGAAGAGGTTTAATTGATTTTTATAGTTTATGTACCTTGGTGCAATCCGTCATTTCATCAGGTGTGCACCAAATCGCATAATATTGTATTGAACACTTTACTTTGAGCATAAGATTTACAAATGCAATGTAATACCAAAATCGACACTAATCTAATTTCTGATAAACTCAAGCCCATTTCTCTCTCTTTAAGATGGCTGAATTTTTCTGTTGCTATTTCTTTTTTTGCATTTTATAACATAATTTTAACAAACTAAAATGGAATTACTCTCACAACTGAGATTTTTATTCTTTTATAGGTTAATTATTTTGATTAGAAAATTACTGTGGTAATTTTATTGCAAAATGTTGATACTGAGATTAATGAGAATGAAATTTTTAAGGAAAATTAGTCTATCCTCCTCAAAACTTATTGTCTCTGTCGTTAAAATAGAAGCTGGAATTAATTAGTTTGGCAGAAAAGTTTTGGTTGGGGAAAAACTATGCATAGAATGTAACTTGTGCATTTAATAACAACATGCTATTTCTACCCGCATTCTTGAAGTTGGATTTAAAAAGGAGGGTGAAAAATTTGCATGGGTACAGGTACATTTCATTTGTAGCCAATGTGTCAACTAGTTAAGCCAAGTTTAAATAGTTTTACCTCTTTGAAGAGATCATAGGTTTGAATTACCTCACGTAAGATGTAATATTTTGGAAAAAAAATGACGAGTGTTCACACGTAATTTCTAATGAATGAGACACGTACGTGGAATAAAATTGTATTTGTAATATTGAATTTGTATGCGTGTGAGTGTACAATCTCTAACTTTGATCTCCTGATTCTCTCTCTTGTGTGTGAGTGTGTTTCACTCGAGGATTGGAATACTTGTTATTAAGTTTGAAGCTTCAAGTGATTCTTTGGAGTCTTAGAGTCCTAGAGTCTTGAAGAGTCTTTGGTCTTCAAGGAGTGTTCAAGTCTTAGAGTGTTTGGTCTTCAAGGTGTGTCCAACACTCAATGACTTAGGACATGAGGGAGTCTTCTAGCTTTATCCTCTCGAGTCTCTTTGCATTCTCTTGTCTTGGTGAGAGTGTAAAATTTCTAAACCTTTGAAATGAAGGAGAGTACCTCTATTTATAAAGTTGGGGCAACAAGAAAAGTGGCTAAAAATAAATAGGTGGCTTGAAAAATAGCTACACAAGTTTATAAATTAAATAGATGGCTAATTGATTTTATGATTAATAAATCCCTATTTGCAGAAGACAAAAATGCCCCCCAACAAACTGTCTAAGGTGTTCCTAATGTTTAAAATTAAAATCAGAGTTTATGAGAGAGAAAATACCCTAAAAAAGTTAGAGAAATTCTAGGAAGCTTGAAATTAAAAAAATCCAAGGAACCAACCTACCTACAAAAGTTAGAGAAATTCTAGGAAGCTTGAAATTCAAAAAATCCAAGTAACCAACCTATCAAAAAAAGTTAGAGAAATTCTAAGAAGCTTGAAATTCAAAAAATCCAAGGAACCAACCTAATTTGAAAATCTAGATGTGGCATCTTCTTAGTACTCAAGAACTGTTTTCTGGAAAAAACACACGGGACGAACTCAAGAATCAATACCTTTATTAGGAGGAAACGTGTAAAATTCAACCCCTCCAGTAGGAGAAACACCTTTCAAATGCGTCGATTGAAAAATCAACCCCTCAATCAGAAGATATACCCCTTGCAAAATGCGTTAAAAATGCCCCAAATTGGAAACAACTAAGAAAAATGAACTTAAATGCTGCAATTATGACAAATCAGTGTATCGCGCTTCCTACCTCCTACACCGCGCCGACGAACCACTTCCGCCGTGCCGACGAGCTTCTCCCGCCGCGCCGACGAGCCTTCTACGCAACCCGCAAACTCCATTAAGTCTTCTTCTCCACAACGACTGTCACCAAAAAATTTAAAATAAGATATGTAGATAACGGCTTCATTTCCCTTATATTTGCAACAACCGTATACATAATCCCCCGATTTTAGGGATTCATTTTTTCCTTCCAATCTGCGATTATACCGCTCTATTGTAAGACGAAGAGCACGGGTGTGGGGAGGAAATGCATGGAGGCGGTTTTGGTGGAGGGTTTGTGTTGATTTGACTTAAATGCTGAACCCGCAGAGCGGTATGTACTGATAAATACCATTTCATCGTTATTGCAACTTCTCTGGAAAAAGTGTGCTTGTGGTATACCCATATGTATATGTGCGTCCCCCCCCCCCTACATCATACACATTGGCATGTCTAATAGAAAAAATGCTTTGATTTGTCTGTACTATTATATACATCCATGGAATGGTCTGATGTGTCTACTTGTGTGTGTACACTTAATCCCCCCCTGTATTTGAGTTAATCATCCCATGTATCATGTATGTCTGGAATGCCTCATAAAAATATACTATGTCTTTGTCTGTGTTGCTATATGCAACCATAATAACCCCCCGTACCATGCTCACTTGGATGCAAATACCTGATGAATGCCATAACTGATATATGTCTATAGTATTACATACATACGTGTTCCGCATGCATCCTGTGTGTATGCATACTTACCCCAGTCCCACCCCCCATATGAGTTATATATACGCTGCAGTTTATATGCACTGTCATCTGTCTGTGTGTACTGCTACTTACAACTCTTATTGTTGTCCTTTTGTAACATGGATAATGAGGGGCAAAATGTGAGGGATAATTTTTTTTTTTTTTTTTTTTTTTTTTTACCGTTGGAAATGCTGAAACCTAAGCCTAAAAAATAGGTAGATCTTTTTATACCGTTGAACATAGACCGCCAACTGAACTCACTATAAATCGGGATACATTCATCTCGAAAGAAGGGGGGAGAAACTGAATGAAAAAAAAAAAATCTGTTAACGGCCTTTGTCTATAGTCGTATATACTAGGGGTAAAAATGTAAAAAAATATGGAAAACAGTTCCTGAAAATGCGGTAGCCACCCCTGCGAATTCTGAACATTTGTAGCCAAAAAACAAGAAGGTTTTTTTTTTCTAGCTATTCAGCACAATTTCCAAAGTTTCCATGGGTAGGTGGGTTTAGGCTTAAATGACTTTTGGACCTAGTCATTTGGATTTGGGCTTTGTTGACTTTAGGCCAAGTCATTTGGATTTGAGTATAGTTTAAACTTGACTCAAATATCATATGACCTAAATATCATAGGACCCACTTTTGACCAAATTAAATTTTTATTATTTGATCAAATAGTCTATTTAGCTTTAAAATTTTATAATTGGTCAACTTGTCTTCAAATTAAATTTGGGATACATGTCAATTTATAATTGATCCCAAATTTAATTATTTGTAATTTCGTCATTAATTTTAAGTAATGATGTGACAATTTGTGATTGGTCAAAATTTCTCATTCAGCGACAATGACGGTCTAAAAAGATGCAAACAAAATATTGTTGTCATTTAAGAAAAAAATAATTAAAGAGAGAGAAACACAATCAAAGTTTTTAGTCTAAAATGCACTTTTGGTCCCTAAGGTTTGTGGTTGATGTCTATTTGGTCCTTGAAGTTTCAAAAGAGACACTTTAGTCCCCCAGATTTGCAAAATGATTCTAAATGGTCTCTTGTTTAACTTTACTCTAACAGATTGTTGACTGGAATGACATATGTGATTAGTTGGAAAAACAATTGAAAATTAAATTTAAAAAATGTAAACCTATAAAAAATATTAAAGTAGTTTAAAATATTCCAAATTATCTTCAATATTCATCAAAAGCCTAGTCGTCCAATAGCACTTCTCCCTTTTGTCCATTGTAGTCCAGCCAACTCCATGAAAATGCAGTCACCATAGAAGCCCAGGCGCCGTGATCATCAAAGCACACAATCACTTTAGTAGCTCAGTGGTCGTTGCATCCTAGCCGTAAAAGAATATGCACAAGTTCCTCTTTACTAAAATTACTCATCTGCAAATTCGCCATTTTAAAGCTCCAAAACAGAGCTTCACAATCCAACTTCACAACACAGAGATAAACAACCACGTATAACACAAAATCTCAATAATCTCTCTCACACTTCATCAGTTTAATCTCTTCATTGGTAGTCGATGATGTTGAATTTATATTATCGATCGAAGCCTTAAATCAAAACCATAAAGATTTAAAATGGGTAGGGGAGTCATTAAACAGATTTCAACATAAACATTTGAATGAACTTTGTTCATTCTACTTGTCTGCATAGTGGGTTGTGTCAAAATCGTGATAAACCAAACATTATGATCAAAACTACCAATACCAAAGGGGTAGTTAATCAAAACACATCCAACACCCAGTCGAAATTACACTCACAGTCTAAGAACACCACACAGTGAAGCACCCTGTTATCTGAGGAAGAAGACCTTTCTATTTCACGTTGCAATCGCTCAGAAAGAAAAGAGAAAGATGAAGACAAACACATAATTAAAGTGGTCCAACAACTTGGCCTACGTCCACTGTGGAGGGAGCACTCAACTCAATCTTATTTAAAAGGCACAATTACAAGGTACATGTAATCACTCTCAACTCTCGATGTTTTTCTCTACCTCTTATCTAATTCTCTTCTTCTTTTATACTACTGAGAATTAGGCAACTGATATGACAGCTGAGGAGGAGGAATTGTTGGTTAAAATCGAAACAGAGGTAATCGTGAGTGTCCCAAAAGGGAGTCCTTTTAAAAAATTTCTGTGAAATATCTTGCATTGGTTGAGTTTTTTCTTGCTTAAGAATAGGAATCAAATGCTTAAGAGAGATTTATACTTCCGTTGTCACCCCAATAGGTGTAGGGACGAGTTTAAAGAATAGAAAGTTTTTTGCAAATTAGCATGTGAACCTTGCCTAGGAAAAAGAAAAGAAAATTTGCCTGTTAAAAGAAAATGACTACTAAAATGAGTGAGTGAGCTTGAAAAAAAAAATGCTCATCTTTCTTATTTTATTTTCATTAGAAAAAGCATGCTTGCAATAATCATGAGTGATAAAGGGTAAAAAGAGCTACCTACAGTGTGATCAGTTAGGCCAACCAAGGGTATATGTAACGCCCTAGGATTTTATAAACTATCCTAGCGACATTACTAACTCTTAAACCAAAACTAGCCGAGTGCACCGAAAATTTCGGTAGCATAACGACATACATAGGACTAACCCAAAAATTTTAAACACCTGATAGAACAAAAACTACACTTCTAAATAGCATTTTTCAACAACTCCACCATACTACAACACAACAGAACTTCACAGAACCAATAGCCAGACAGGTCTCGCATCATCAATTTCTATCTAACCAGAAACACAACTTTAATAGAGCTTATAACCTTAATCACTCGAAACAAACTTAATTAATAATAACTAAATGAATTGATAAATCGTTCTTTAAACCAAACACAACTAGTCCTAGAATTTAACAAAAATGAACTCGAAACTAAAACAATTAGAACAACAGCTGCCCAACCAAAGAAAACATTACTACCCTATCCAAGCTAAGCAACAAGCTACCCAACATGAAATTAAAATGGGAAAAAACAGTATAGACTAGCTACGGTCCTTCCTCATATGCCTTCTCCGCATCACCATGGTCCACGCAGTCCTCATAACCTGCAAAATCTGGTAGTTGGGGGGAGAGAGAGGGGAGGGGGTCAGTACACTAAGGTTTGTAAGCAACCCCTACCTGAGAAGCCATCAAACAGCAAACAAGCAAACAACATACTTTTCATGCGCAAACAATGTGCTTCTTAAAGCGGTAAACACAACGACATGCTCAAAAACTAGTAAAATGACTCTTCTAAGCCATAACTCATGCATCTCCCTATGCAACTCGCTAACCACTCAAGCTCCACGAGCTCACTCAACGCTCATATTTAGCCCTCACATGGCTCTCCAAGACTGATCCTTCGAGTCGCACTGTCCCCTGACCATTTGTACCCAGGGCCACAATGCTCTCTATGGAGCTTGGCGTTCGACCCTTGACCATTTGTACCCAAGGCCTCGAACTGTGCATCGCCCCTTGACCATTTGTACCCAAGGCGCACCGATGACTTAACAAAGTATTGGCCCTTCCCCAGGCGCCCAACACTTGCTTTCTAGACTCATCACACCGACCCTTGACCATTTGTACCCAAGGCCTCGATGCTCCTCTTAAATCCATTGGTGACATGCCACCCCTCGACCATTTGTACCCGAGGTGCATTGACATTCACCCATTTTTCCCTTTTCACAATTTAGGTCCCTGACCTCTATCTCACATCTATCTAGAATGCATATGCCCCTGCAACGCTTCTAGACTCACATACTATGGCCACCAAGCATATACGTGTAACCACATGCTCTCAACTCATGCTTAACTCACGAATGCAAAACAGAACCAACATGCTTTACAACCAATAATCATGCAACAACAGTTCATGCTTTTCAAAGATTTCATATATATACATATATATTCAGAGAAACAAGAAACATAAGAACAGTTATAAAGCGAGAAATCAATCAGCATGCATCACACAGTCAAACAGACTTCATCAGATAAGAACTACTTACCTATAAAGCGCTCCTAAGCGATCCTAAACAGACCAACGGAGCTCCTAAACAACAGGATAAATGCTACAAGTCAAAACCAAGCTTAGGAACCTAATGATAAAACTAAAGAATGCTTAAAGAAGGGATTTCTTACCGAAACCACTTGATTCTCAACCGGAAAAGCCTAAAAGAGCCGAACACTACAAGCAACAACCTACTAAGAGTTAGGAACCGACTTCTAACACATAAAAGACTTAATAAAGGAAGGTAAAGGGTGCTGGAATTTACCGGTTAGCACTCAAAACTCCTTCGATACATGTTGTCTGAGGTTCGGGTTGGGTCGAAACTGACACTAACAGAATACCCATGGGTTATACGCTTTCCAAAGCCAACCTAAACGAATTACAAAGGTATAAGGGCATGGAAACTTATCGAAATCCACCAAACGAGCTTTACTGCTTGCTGATTGGTGTTCGAATTAACCCAACAACCAAGGTCTCAGGCCAACAAGTTATGGGTAACCTGATTTAAGGCCGTTCGGGTTATAGGTATTCACCGAACACCAATTTTAAGCCCAAGTCAGCATTGGACAAGAAAAGGAAAAGAGATCGGTTCAGGTCGGGCTATTGAAATCGAACAAACACAGGAGGAAAAAGAACCTTATGTCGCAAGTTTGAAGGAGAAAAACTGGAGCTGTGGGTGCTGGCCGACGCACACGAAGACGGTGTCACGGGAGGAAGCTGGTACACGTGCACGGGTTGCTCGCCAAAGAAGGGAGACGCAAGGGAGGGAGACGGTGAACAAGAACCCACTGGTGGCGCGCGAAGAAGAACCTGAAGGGGCTCACAACTGGGCAAGAAGAAGAAGCTGAAGGAGAGGGGGCTGGTGGCTGACGGCTCCACGCGAGGGAGAAGAAGAATTTCAAGAAGAAAGGGGGCTGGCGGCTGGCTCATTCACGAGAAGGAGAGGGAAGAAGAGATGAAGGATTAGGGTTTTCTTTTTTTTTTTTTTCTTTTCCTTTTTCTTTTCTTTTAAAAAATGCACCTTAAGAAAAGAAAAAACCCATGAGGGAAAAAAGCTTGGATTAACCTATTTAATCCCATTTAAATCTCCTAACTCTTAAAAGATTTAAAATGGATAATAACCCAATTGAGTTGGGATTTGGGTCGTTTGAAACTTAAAATAAATATCAAATATTAAACCTCCAAACTTTAGGAAATTAAAGATTTAATTAAAAATTCATTTTTTCCTAAATTATAGAAATTTAATTCATCGACCAAAGGCTAAGCTTAAATTCTAATTTTCCAAGTTAGAATAGAACGCTCAGCAAATCCCAAAATGGCTCGATTTCGAAACGCTGGGCGTTACAGATGGTATCAGAGCGGAACCTCTCCCAGTAGGATGTGGTTCGGGGACGAACCAAGGCGGAAGCTGGTGGGCATGTGACGCCCGACGTTAGGAGGGGTACATGAATGAACCGAGATCACATCCGAATGAGAGGGGTCCTGAGGACATGAAAGTATGGTCAAGATAAGCTTAAAAGAATTGATAGATACTACCTATACCAACAAGGTGCACCTTCCTTTTCGATGGCTCGAGCATAGGAACTTTGAAGTTAAGCGTGCTTGGCTTGGAGAAGTTCTATGTTGGGTGACCTCCTAGGAATTTTCCTCAGAAGCATGTGAGTGTGGACAAAGCATGCTAAAAGGACCCCGTGTTGGTTTGTGGGGACAGTCTTCAATCTTAGAAGTATATCAGACAAGTATGGTGGCGTGGCCAGGTCGCAGGGGAATGCTGGGGCCGTCAGGTGCCGAATCCGGATTCTGAATCCTGGGCCTGAGGCATTACAGTAAAACTCGGGTTATGGGTCGTTGCATTGTAGTGTGAAAGCTAGTGCTCCGCCTTAAAAGAATGCAAAAGTGAGGAGCTCCTATATTTCAGGCGCCTGGGTAGAAAGTAGCAGTCTAATTTGTTCCATTTTCTCTCTTTAGCGAGTCCTTAGTGCCAGTGTAGGGGGAAGATAGAGTGATAAGCCAATCCCGGGTTAGTAGAGTCCGTTCTAGGTGGGTTAGAACGGACTATTTAATTAGACATAGAACTTATATAGGAAGATAGAATGAGAACCTGATAAGCCAGTCCCGGGTTATGGGTCCCTGCATTGTAGTGTGAAAGTTAGTGCCCCACCTTAAAAGAATGCAAAAGTGAGGAGCTCCTAAATTTCAGGCGCCTGGGTAGAAAGTAGCAGTCTAAGATGAGGTTAATTAATATGATTAATTAATTAATATTGGTTAACCTGATTAATGAGTTTAGTAAGTTAACTTGGTGTGCAAAAATTCTTGTCGCAAGTGTACGGGTCAAGTAATAATATAGTGATTATTAAATCGAATGTCGTCCTCTGGATTGGTTTTCTAGTTAAACTAATTACCGTGAATACTTTTGTCCCATTTTATTTAGAGATCAAAAGTAATGAAATATTGAAATCAAAGGCAATGCAAATTAAAGGTTTGAAATTCAATTGGAAGAATTCGTAGGGAATTGATTTCGTCAATTTAGATTAGGATTAATTAAAGGGAATGAATTGTAACGTGCAATTATTTTATAAGTCTAAGAACCATAAATCACAACTATCTCTCTCGAGCATAATTGATTCTCATGCATATAATTAACTTGATATCCCTATCTAAGTTCATTTAACATGCACAACTTTTAGTTATTTTAACTTCTAAAGCTATTCTAAATCTCTCGATTTTAGAATTCTACTTTAGCTATGCAATTTAGTAAAGTCTATGCTAAATCCACTATCCCGAGCAAGATTCAACACTTAAATCACTCAACTAGTGATCAAGTAATTGAAAGCATTTAACCATAATTGCATACATGATAAGTCTAATTTGTTATACACTTAGAATCTCTCAATTTGCTTATCTTAGTTGAATTCCTTACGAAAAATGCTTTAAAATGAGTATAATATATGTCTATAGGTTCTCATCGAAGCATTGGAAGCGACTTGGGGCTTAAACGAGCGAAACCGGTATGTAAAATGAATTTTCTGCCCTTGGAGCCATCCCAGCGTCGAGACCCTGCCATCCAAATGTCGGGACGCTGTTCAAATTAGGAAAGTACTTGGGCGTGAAGTAGAAGGAACGGCGTCTCGACGCTAGTGCAATCCGAGAGCTAATTTCCATATTTGAAGGCCTAGCGTCGCGATGCTGTGTCCTAGCGTCTCGACGCTAGGCAGTTTTCTAGATTTGATTTTTTCCTATTTTAGCTGGCGGTTTTCCTTGTTTGAAGGCTTCATTCAACACCAAATGACCACGGTTTGAAGGCAAAGAACCACTATAAATAGAGGCCCTTGGTGTAGGTTTAGAATCACCCCTCAACACACAATTCACTACAACATTGTAGTCCATCTCTCTCTCCCTTTTCCACCATTCTTCTTAGTTTTAGTCTTTCTTGCTTTCCTTTATGTATTCAATGAAGATTCAAGCTTGTTCTTGCTCCATGAGAGGCTAAATTCTTCATTCATGTAACCGGGGTGTCAAAGAGTAAGTTCAAGTTCTTTTAATGAAATTTCTTGTTTGAATTATTAAAGCATGTTTATGTGATTTTAGTTCTTTTTCTATAAGTTTAGATTGTGGTAGAAAAGATTGACAACCTTGACCGCGCCCTCCCTAAATTTACTTGCTAAAATCTAGTAGCAAATAGGTTAACATTATGTTATTACGCATGCGTCCCTAGAACTAAATGATTTAATCAATTGTAATTGTGGTTTGTTGCCCGTTGCATGTGAATTAATTCGACTAGATCCCTTTGCGGTTTAGATTAATTAATCGACCAATTAGTTAGTTTAAACTAGAATCAAACTTAGCGTTTGCATGTTTGTGATAGTTGGATCATGGTTCTCGGTTTGTTGCCGGAATACGCTGGGCTTAAATTTTCTGTAACGCCCGCGTTTCGAAATTAAGTCTTTTTAGGATATTTTGGATCAATTCTTGGGTTAAATTGAAATTAATTTGAAGGGAATTAGGTTAATTAAGTGGTGAAAAACTTGAGCAAGGATCAAAATTTGGATATCAATTTCTACGGTTATGGAAATAAAGTATTACCCAAGATTCCATAAGTTGAGAAAGGAAATTAGGGCTTTGATTGGATTTTTGAAAGGTTGGAATTAAGGGAATGGATCCTAATTAAAAGAAAATAAAAGAAAACCTAAGAGTCTTCTCCTTTTTCTTCATTCAGCCGCCGAACTACCCCCCCTCGATTTCATCCTTCTTCTCCTCCGACAACTCACCCACGCAAATCTCTTCTTTTCCGGCGAGTTCCCTCTTCTAGTGAGCAAGCCCACTCTCTACGGCGACGTGAGTAACGAAGCATGGACAACAACCCACGAACCAACGAGACCCACGTTTGGCATCTCTTCTTCTTCTACGCGTGAGTGGTCTCCTTCTTTATTGGTTTTCCTTCTTCGTTCAGCGAGTCTTCTTCGGCAAGTCCAGTTGTGCGTTTTTCTACATTTTTTCGGTGACAGTAACGTTCTCCATCAGTCTCAGTGTTTTCTTCCTCCTCACACGTGCGACCTCTCTGTTTGAAGGTTATGGTGCAAGACCCACGAGCGAATGGCAACGACATTCAATTAGCAACAACCAGGGACGTATGGCAGCAACATTAAGGACCCACGAACCCAAGCATTTCCAACTTCGTCTTCGGTACCAATAGGCTGACGGCTCGCGGATTGAACCTCCACGCACGTCTTAAGTGCATGTTTCAGCTAGCAGTTGTGACTTCCCTGCCTTTTTTGTAAGGTTTAGCGTTTACCCATGCTTATTTGATTTTAGATCTAAATAACCCACTCCCTAATGACGCCGAATTTGCAAGTCTAATTATCTTTGAGTGTCGACCACCAAACATTTAGTTTCGTTTGCAGAAGTTAAGTAAGGTTCAACACCAGCTTATAAATCTATTTGGAGTCAACTAAAGTGTTTCAGGATTGTTTCTAACCTTTGGGGAGCCTCTGTTTGTAGTTTCAAACTCATTGAACCCCTACGAACACCAACCAGCAAGTGATTGGGCTGTTTGGTAAGTTTCCGGTAAGTGACAACAAGAATAAGGCTTTCTCAGACTTGAGTATGTGTTGTAAATGAGTCTCTAAGCCTTGGGTACTCTTTCTTGTAGGTTAAGTTTGATTTTGAAGTGTTCAAAGTATGTTACTAACCATGGAACTCCCTTATAATAAGGTTCAAGCGAGTCTTAGAGTGTTTGAATTGAGTTTAATGTTGGTTTTGGGGTAAAAAGGTTCTTCCTAGTTCTCTCTCAACTTAGGTTAAGGTCGTCAAACTGAGTTCTAACTTCTAGGCCTTATCTTTCTTATTTCAGGAAGCGTTAGGACTGCTTAGGAGCACTTTAGAGTGATTGTAAGTGGATTTCTACCTGTTGAGTCTGTTTGTTGTGTGCTAGCATGTTGTATGTCTTGTCCATGTTATATTTTCATGATCTATATATATCGCTTCTTGAATTATGTGTTATGTGAGATGTTGGTTGGATTGTTGCGATATGTTGGGCTGTTGAGACGTTTTGATTGACTTTGGTTGATTAGCTTGATGTTTCATTATGATGGCCTAAATGAGCATGTTATTTTATGTTGTGAGCGTGTTGCATAGTTATCATGGTCTTCGAGCATAAAGCATGGTCTAGTGGCATGATGTGTAGGATTCATACATCCTAGTGAGATTGTGAGGTCAGAGGGCCTTGTGTGATTAAAAAGGAAAGTTAGGTGAATACCAGGTGCCTCGGGTAAAAATGGTCGAGGGGTGGTATGTCACCAATGGATTAAGAGGAGCATCGATTGCCTTGGGTAATATGGCCAAGGGACGATGTACAGTTTGATTGTAAAATCATCGGGTGCCTTGGGTAATATGGCCAAGGGGCAATGCACAGTTTGAGGCCTTGGGTAATATGGTCAAGGGTTGAACGCTGAGTGCCATAGAGAAACGTCGAGGCCCTGGGTAATATGGTCAGGGGTCGGCGTGACTCGAAGGAGTTAGTCTCAGAGAGTTTTGTGAGGGCTATGAGTGTTGAGCGAGCTCGTGGAGCTTGAGAGAAAATCAAGTATGCATGGCATGGTGTGGAAATTCATGTGTTAGGTGCATGGTTGTTGCATGATTGCATTAATTGAGTATGTCTTTATGTGTTATTGTTTGTCTTGGTTATGAGGCATAGTAATGTATTTGAAAAGCATGATACTTGTTTGGTATATGTATGTTGTTTGATGGCTCTGCAGGAGTGAGCCACTTACTCAGTACCGTGGTTTGGTATTGACCCACCACCAGGGTTTGCAGGTTATGAGACCATATCTGGACTTGGTGATGAGGAGAAGGCTTGGAAGAGGAGACCATTAGATAGTAGCTATTTTATTTATCTTTGTGCTTACATCTTTATTGGATTTTGTTAAATCAAAGCGATTTCGATTATTTGTTCTGCAGTTGTAATAGACTTAAACTCTTAGTTCTTACATTAGTTTTTATTAATTAGTACTTGTTACGAGATCTGACTCGTAATATAATTGCTTGAGAATTGAAGTAGTTCTTATTTCATTGAATATGTTTGAGATGTTGTCAAGCAAAGTAGAAGTTGTGATATGGCTTAGAAGTGTGCCTTTCCATAACTATTTTTCTCTCCAATTACAAAACCCCCCTTTTGGTTACTTAAAAAAAATAAGGAAATTAGGATTTGTTTGCATAGACTCCCTATGATTTGTTGGGTTTTATGTCCTAAAACTCGTAGATAGTAAATGTAACATTTGACCGAATATTAATAAAATGATCTATGATTCATTTATCTTGTTTGTATTGAGTGATCTTATCTTATTAACCCTAATCCAATAAACTAAACATTCTAAGCTGTTAGTATGAGGATTGAACTATTATGTAGGGACATACGGGGATCAATGTTCAAGATACAACCTAAAGGGTCTATAGTATAGGGATAAGGCTGGGTACCTTATCCTGGTGACACTATGGATACGACCCGCTTTATATAGTGATACAAACACAATGATCCAACGCGTTCATGTAGTGGACATATGAGTGGGGGTATCCTATGCAATGAGTTTGCATAAGATCGGACCGCGAAATAGTTTACCACTAGTTGTAACACCGTTAGCTAGCTAGGTTTCTATTTCACTAGGATGACCTAGGCAACTTGGCCTCAATCCTGAGTGGGTTATGAACTCCTGTTCATAAGGGATTGTCCTTTGATTTGTATAGGTGAGAGTGGCCTATTCGTCGACTCAATAAGCCTACCATTTTGGGAACAAGACCGAGTGGGGAGTTGGGAACATAATCACACAAGATGAAATTCACTCCTTCCCGACTCTAAGGCAAGTAGAGGTGTGTTCCCTTAAGTGGTGTCTTCGGGTCTTGAACAATGGGTCTTGCCCTCTCTATGGCACGAGAGGTACTTTTGTTTGAGGTTGGACCTCAAACAAGTTGTTCATTAGAGGAGCACTGGGACTTAAGGATAAAGAGGTAACCCAGGGGTAAAACGGTAATTTGACCTAGCTGGGGTACGAACACACGTGAAGGACTGACTTGTTGTTATTGGTCAATATCCGTGGACACAGAAATATATCTGCAGTGAGAAGAGTGCAGATGTGGTTCTATAGTGGAGTGAACCATAGTTAACGAACATTGATTAACTTGGTTAATGAGTTTAACCAATTAATCTCATATCGTTTGAGCTTCTGATCTGTAGGTCCATTAGATCCCACCGATAGCTCATTTAGGGCGTTGAGGTAAATTTCTAATGGAGAATTGTATATTCGAAGGTGTTCGATTATTAAGTTTAAAATATGAATTTGATTCATATTGAAACTATAGGTTATAATTAATGTGCATTAGATGCACATTAATACTATAGTTTATATGAGAGAAATATAATTAAATATTTGATATGTAATTATAATATTAATTAATTGTTGAATTAATTAATTATTTGTTTTAATTTGATTTAATTGAATTACATTAAAACTATAGGTTATGTGGGCATATTTGTATAAATATGATTCATATAAGTAATTATTAAATTAATTGATAATTTAATTGGTTAATTAATTATTAATTACATTTAATTAATTAATAATTAATCTTATCAGTTTTAACTAATAAGAAGTCTTCAAACCCCACTAACCTAACCCTCATTCACGTTGGAGAGGTTTTATAAGGGAAGTTGGTTTTTCATCCGTTAGATCAATTCCTTCCCCAAACGATAATCACTTTGTACTCACGTTAGGCAAAAATCTCTCTCAAGCTCTTTCATTCTCTTGTGAATCACAGAGAACCAAAAATTCTCAAAACCCTTAGAAACTAGTTGCTCCCACAAGCCCCTCAACCAAGTTTCTAGTGAGGATACCGGTGTGAGCATTTGGTGGTGTTCTTGGGTTTATTTCTAGCAAAAGGAAAGAGTTTGCGTTTCTGAATTTCAAGGATCAAGATCAAGGAGTTGGTGAAACGATAAAAACTTCTGTAAAAGTAAGTTTTCTACAATCCTTAATCATTAGGATCATTAAATCTAGATTAGATCTAGGTTTATAATGTATTTTATGATTGCTTATAGCCTTTGTACAACACATTTAATTTAGTTCTACTATTGTGATAATTTTGCAATTCGTATTGGTATTTCAATTATGATAAAAATACAGTGTGGTTCTGTAATACTTCCGCTGCGCTAGGGCTTTTATCCCTGCATGATCGACCCCGGCCGCTACTGCTACAAGTTAGCTTTAGAGGTTGAGGATTATAAATTTATTTGATAAGAGACCACGACAATCTCTTCCATCAAATTGGCGCCGTTGCCGAGGAGTCTTCGACAAATTTTTCTTTCCTTTTTTGTTTTCATTTGACTTATCTACTTTTTGTCTACATTTTATGCAAACCCGTTCTTTGTAGGATAGAGAATTTCTGTTTTGTTCTGACATCACGAGGGAGGAACGTAGACTTCGAAGGGAGGCAAAAAGGGAGGAAGTCAACAAACCACAAGCTATGGCCAAGTAAACATTGAAACGACTCGCGGCCCCGAATTTGAACCAACATCCACTTTGCATCACTTATCCCGAGACTGAAGGGGCATTTGAATTGAAATATGAACTAATCCATATTTTGCCTATTTTCAGGGGAAGTGCAGGGGAGGGCCCACACAAGCACTTGAAGGAGTTCTACATCGTTTGCACGGGAATGAAGCCCAACGGTGTAACTGACGAACAAATAAGTTTACATGCTTTCGCTTTTTCTTTAAAAGATATGACAAAAGATTGGTTGTATTTTCTTCCTATTGGTTCAATTAATATTTGGGCTGAGTTGAAAAAAATATTTTTAGAAAACTTTTTTCCTGCAAGTAGGGCCGCCAATCTTCGTAAAGAAATTTACGGTATCACTCAAATTTCCGATGAAACTCTTTACTAATATTGGGAACGTTTTAAAAGGTTATGTGCTAGTTTTCCTCACCATCAAATAGCCGATCAATTGCTAATTCAATATTTCTATGAAGGTTTACTTCCCACAGATCGAGGCATGATCGATGTAGCTAGTGGAGGAGCATTGGTGAACAAAACTGCAGCAGAGGCTCGGTCACTCATATCTTCCATGGCCGAAAATTCTCAACAATTTAGAACACGAGTTCTCGGTCTATTACCAAAAGTAGCAGCTGTTAATGAGGTAAGTTATCTTGATTAAAAAATGTCTGAACTTATTGATCTTGTTAAACAACTTGCGTCAGGACAAATTGCTAAGGAGAAGGTCTGTGGAATCCGTTCAATCCAAGGCCACCCTACTGATTCTTGTCCACAATTGCAAGAAGGCCAAACTGCAGAAGTCAATGCAATAGGAGGGTATGCAAATTAGAATAGCCAAGGTAGGAGGTATGATCCATATTCCAATACTTACAATCCGGGATGGAGGGATCATCCCAACTTCAGCTATGGCCAAAACAACAATCAGAAACAGAACTTTGGAGGCCAACCTTCCCAATCAAGTACGTCTCTTGAAGATATGGTTAAGTCTTTAGCTGAATCTACTTCTAAGCTTCAACAGGAGACTAAGGGCGGTATGCAAAATATGGGAAATAAAATTAGAAGTTCCAAAAAAGGAAGGTCTAAATGAAATCACACTTAGGAGTGGAGCCACCTTGAAGCCACCTCCAATTTCTTCCAAAAATACTGAAGAAAAGACTGATAAGGTAAGTTCTGAACCCTCTGTTGTTTTTTATTACACTAAGCCTGCTTCCTTTCCTTCTAGATTAGTCTAGCATAATAAGAAAAAGGAGGAAGAGGACAAGGATGCCTTAGAAGTATTCAGGAAAGTTTCAGTCAACATTGGTTCGCACGATTTTATACCGCAAGCGTACGGGTCGTCACAAGTAACATAGTGATTTTGAGTATAGAGTATCGTCTCCACAGGGATTGGATTTATTCAATTAATTACCATGAATACTCTTGCTTAGCTTTATTTAGAGAACAAAATCTAATGCAGAAAAGATAAACTAACAAGCTAATCTAGAAAGCAAAAGATAAATGGAGACACAATTTGGAGGGATAATTCTTAGAGGGTTGATTTCATCAATTGGACCTTTAATGCTTAGTCAATTAACTAATATGGATTAACTAATCATTTGATTCATAAGTCTAGAAGCCTAATGACAAGGACTCTCCTGTCGGTCTCCTCCTATCTCAAACCTTTCAATAAAGAATCTCCTTTCGGTCTCTTCTTTATTTACTTAGTATGGCATTACGACCCTTCAATACAACCTCTAACGTTATTTATTATATCCCGTGTCACTCAGGTAAATAGCATTAGTCATGCATTCAGTTCTAGTCTAAGCTTCTCTCCGTCGAGTCTCCACTTAGTAACGATTCATTTAATCAGTGATCAGTTGATTAAAAGCATTACGGACAAAATGCACAAATGAACAATAATGGCAATTAAACCAAATAAATTCATTAACCAAGCAAAGGTTGAACATCTAAATCAATCTCATAGAATTTAGGAATTAACTACCCATAACCATTAAAATCCAATAATTCCTAATCACAACAATTCTAGAAACTAAAACATAAAGGAAAATGGAAGAGAAATGCTCATAAAAGTGTTGATCTCCTCGATCCCGCGCCTGTTGGGTTTTATGCCCTAAAACTCGTAGATAGTAAATGTACATTTGACCGAACATTAATAAAAGTGATGTATTATTCAATGTTTGTATTATATCTTGTCTTATTAACCCTAATCCAATAAACTAAACATCCAAGGCTTATAGAATGAGGCTTGAACTAGTATGTAGGGACATACGGGGATCAATGTTCAAGTTTTAGCCTAAAGGGTCTGTAGTATAGGGATAAGGCTGGGTACCTTATCTTGGTGACACTATGGATACGGCTCGCTTTGTATATTAATACAAACGTAGTGATCCAAAGCGTTCATGTAGTTGACATGCGAGTGGGGGTATTCTGTGCAATGAGTTTGCACAAAGACCGGACCGCGAAATAGTTAACCACTAACTGTAACACCGTTAGTTAGCTCGGTTTCTATTTCACTAGGATGACCTAGGCAACTTGGCCTTAATCCTGAGTGGTTTATGGACTCCTGTCCATGAGGGATTGTCCTTTGATTTGTACCGGTGAGAGTGGCCTGTTCGCCGACTCAATAAGCCTACCATTTTGGGGACAAGACCGAGTGGGGAGCTGGGAACATAGTCTTACAAGATGGAATTCACTCCTTCCCGATATTAGGGTAAGTAGAGGTGTGTTCCCTTAAGCGGTGTCTCTGGGTCTTGAACAATGGGCCCTACCCTCTTTATGGCACGAGAGGGATTTATGTTTGTTGGTTGGACCTCAAACAGGTTGTTCATTAGAGAAGCACTGGTACTTAAGGACCAAGAGGTAGCCTAAGGGTAAAACGGTAATTTGACCTAGCTGGGGTACGAACACACGTGAAGGGCTAACTTGCTGTTGACGGTCGATATCCGTGGACACAGAAATATATCTGCAGTGAGAAGAGTGCAGCTGTGGTTCTATAGTGGAGTGAACCATAGTTAACGAATATTGATTAACTTGGTTAATGAGTTTAGCCAATTAATCTCATATCGTTGGAGCTTCTGATCTGTAGGTCCATCAGGTCCCACCGGTAGCTCTATAAGGGCGTTGAGGTAAATTTCTAAGGGTGATTTGAATATTCGAAGTGGTTCGAATATTAAGTTTAAATATGAATTGGATTCATATTAAAAATTATAGGTTATAATTAATACACATATGATGTATATTAATTCTATAGTTAATTTGAGAGATATATATATAATTAAATATATGATATTTAATTGTGATATTAATTAATTGGTGAATTAATTAATGTTTTGGTTTTAATTTTAATTAAATTTGATTTAATTAAACTGTATTAAAACTATGGGATATATGGAGTTTATTTTGTATAAATAAGTTTATACAAACAACATTTAAATTAAATTAATGGTTAATTTAATTAAAAGATTAATTAATATTAATTAATCTTTATTTAATTAATATTAATTTTATTTTCCCATCAGTTAAGGTAACTGATGGGAACGTGTCCTCCATGATATTCTTATCATTACGTGAATGGGAGTTTTTTAAGGAGGAGGTTGGGCAATTTTACGGTACTGCTTGGTTATTCAGTTTTTGGCCCTCTCTCTCTGAGATTCGAGAAGAATTCTCCCAATCTCTCAATTCGAAGAAAGGTTCTCTGGAATTCTCTCCCAAATAGATATACAGAGAACTCGATTCTCAAAAACCCTTAGAGATCGAGCTCCCACAAGCCCCTAACGTACATCCTTCAAGAGAATACCGGTGCAACGTTGGTGGTGGTGTTCTTGGCTAAATTCCAGCGAAATCAAGGACCCTCTTTGCTGCTGTTTTTGGGAGCAATTCGAAGGAATTTTGGCGAATCGTTCAAGAAATTCTTCAAAGGTAATGTTATTTTGAACGTGGATCAATAGGATCCTTCCTAGATTAGATCTAGGATTTCTTCCTCTTGATCTCAGCATGTTTTATATATATGTTTACAGCATGTATAAAATTGTTTTTTCTGTTGTGAATTATTTTGCCGTCGTATTGGTTTCCCCAATTGATGTTTAAACCGATAGGGTCTCTGAGGTCTTCCGCTGCCTAGGGTTTTTATCCCTTCAATTGGTATCAGAGCCTAATCGTGTATTAAATGTTGATTTGGGAATTGCGATGTGCTGTGAGGTGGGATTTAATTTGCATTTTGAATGTATGGTTTGCGATAAACTGTTTTGGTGTTATTTGGCCTTAGAATTTATGTGTTTGATATGATCAAATGTAAGGGCCCCTGTGTTTTCGGGCAATAAATTCGTATATATCGAGTCTGTACAGTCCAGGTCTAGAATAGGTTGGAGATCTGCGAAGAACACGATGAAATTCGAGGCCAATTGAGATTTCCAGACGCTGTTTCTGCCCAGAATCGAGCTCCAGACGCAACAGCTTCGGGACGCTTGGCCTATTGCATCTCGACGTTGTCGCGATTTCACCCAGCGAACGGTTGAAATCGCGCCAGCGTCGGGACACTGTGCCTTCAGCGTCTCGACGCTGTCGCGATTTCGTGCGGCGGTTAGGGTTTCATGCAGATGTGAATTCCAGCCATGATTCCGGTCCGGTTCGTGCGGTTAGGGTTGAGCTGGGACCGGTTTGGTCCGGTTCAACCCAGTTTTTGGGCGGTTCGAGATTTTCAAGGCCGGTTCGAAGCGGTTCGGGTCGGTTCGTGGATTCTAGACCAATTTTGGAGCTGTATATGATGTAATAGGATAGTTTTGAAGCTTTAATTAGTGTAATTTTTGCTTTAATTATCCTAGGGGCCAAATAAACCGGTTTATTCGCTATTTAAATGCTTTATGGATGTCATTTAAATAATAATCCCACCTTAGGTTATAAAGCATGCTCATGCATTATGTATGTTATAATATGATTATGATGTATGGGATAATGCATGGATTTTCATGAATGATTTATATATATTAGAGTTATATAATTATCATGAAAATGGGATAGCATGATGCATGCAATTACATAGTTTTTTAATATAAGAGTTATATTAAAAATAAAATTGTTTGCAGCATGCTAATTTGATTTACCATTTTTGGCAATAATTAAATTGTTTATTTATTAAAAATGGAAATCAAGTAGCATTGAGCATGATACATCCATAGTTTAATATAAAAGTTATATTAAAATCATGCAATGCAAGGTATATAGTTTTATTTGATTAATTCGAATATGATTGTTAATTAAATTAAACTATAGTATGCATGATTTTATAGGGCTAATCATTAAAATTTTGAAATAGTTTAAAATTTATGATTAGAAACCGTCAATCTATAATCAAGATATGCATGCTCACATAGGATCTTAGGTTAAAATGAATTAATTTTAATGAGTTAAAATTAATTAGACCTAAGATCATTTTCTAATAGGATTAGAAATTCTTAGTTTTAAAATAGTTTTAATGAACTAAGTAGGACAAACATTCGTGAGATTATAAGGGAACTCTACCAGTGAAGTTCTGTCTATGGATTGGAGGTATTTAAGTTGACGGTATACGGAACACCTCCTACTTGGGAACTGATCTGGAACACCAGAGTTGAATTAATCACAGGTTAATGTTAGAATAATGTCGCTAGGTAAATTAAATTTGTTTAATACACCTAGACATTAGGTCTTATTATAATAGTTATAATAGGACTAGACTTAGATAAATGACTTAGCCGGATTTATCTAGGTCTAATCAAACCCTAAAATATCCGATAGGTCACTTTACTGGGAGGAAAATTACAAAACTTGATTTAAATTGAGTTTTGCTCCTACGTCCCCGTGAAGTTCACACCGTGAGATCCATGCCCGGCTTCGTGTCGTTTTAGCGCGGCCTCCCTTCGGAAAGTGTTTGCATGGATCAATACCAAGGTGAATGGGGATTGGATCTTTTAGAATGACCTAATTTTGACTCAATTTTTGGGCCTCCTTCATTTCCTTTGGCCCAATTGCTTCATGAAATGGATTTTAGGCTCTTTTCTTGACCCAACTTGATAATTAGGGCTTTGGAATTCATGAATTGGGGCTTCTAACTCATTCTTTTTGGGCTTTTGGACTTGGATCTACAATGAACTTATCCAAATTGATCAAAAAGTCTCCAAAAATCATCCAAATTCTCTCAAAAATCCGATTTTGCTTCCTTGACTCGGTTTTCTGAAATTTAAACATAAAATAACATTAAAGTACACAATTCAAGCATAAAACTAGCTAAAATTGATAGGAAAATGATGGCATTTATGCATGTCATCAACATTCCACTCTTGGAGGTCATTCAACAATTCCCAAGGTATGCCAAATTTTTGAAAAGATGGTATACCAAAAAGAAAACCTCCAACAAAAAGGTTAGTGAAAATCTTTCCATGCATGCTTTTAAACCTTTGCCTGAAAAATGCTTAGATCCAGGCATGTTTTCCTTACCTTGCATAATAGGGCATCACCATGTTAAACATGCCATGCTAGACTTAGGAGCTTCAATCAATGTTATGCCTATGTCTCTCTATCATGAGTTAGGATTGTCTAATTTGCATGAGACTAGTGTAATAATTCAATTAGCTGATAGATCTTGCATTACCCCTCTAGGTATCTGTGAGAATGTCCTTGTTAAAGTAGAGGATTTTGTCTTTCCTACTGATTTCTATGTTCTTGACATGCCTGCACCATGTAACTCTACTTCTACCTCTATTATTTTGGGTCGCCCTTTCATGAAGACGACCAAGGTAAATATTGATGTAGATTCAGGAATTGTTACAGTAGGATTTAAAGGAAAGACAATGACATTTAGGGTAGTTGGCAATGACCCTCATTCCTCTACTAATCTAAGCACTATTGTTTCTGACCATGATAATTATGTTTCTTCTGATGATGAATCCTTTGGGAGTTTTGCACCATTTGTCTATAACAGTGATGATGACAACCCAGGTTGATTGGTTCAAACCCATCAAGCATAACGACGTTTACAAATTGTGCTTATGGGAGGCAACCCAATTAGTTTTATCATTCTCTTTTCAATTTAGTGGTTTATTCCTTTGTTATTTCCTTAATTGTCTTTCTTTATTGCTTTATAGGACCCCTACACCATATCTCTATAAATTTTGTCAATCGTGGGAGTTTCCATATTTTTTCAACGCAATGCTTAAACAGGGGAGGTTTTCTGTTCCCTTTCTACTTTTTTTTCATTAAGATGCCTTAGTTTACTTTGAGGACAATGTAATGTTTAGGTTGGGAGTGGGAAACATATGAATGTTTGCTTTATGCTTTGATTGACCGATTATTTTAAGAAATTTAAAAATAAATTAGAACCTGAATCGACGAAGTTCTGTCTAAGGTTGGAGGTATTTAAGTTGACGGTTTTCAGAACACCTCCTACCTGGGAACTGACCCGAACCAGTGAAGTTCTGTCTAAGGCTAGAGGTATTTAAGATGATGGTTTACGAAACACCTCCTACCTGGGAACTGATCTGAATCGGTGGTCAAATTTATCTTTAAATTGAGCAAGCTTTAAAACAAATTTTGAGATTTTATGCCTTGCTTTAAAAATTTATTATGAGATTTCTAGGATGAGAAAGCATGAGTATATATTTTTCTTATAGTTGAATTGCATGCATTCTAGCATCTTTAGAGACATCATTAAAATTTTTCAAAATTTTTCTTAACTAAATTGAGCATGAGTCCCTCCTAGCGTAGTTTTGTTGGTTTTAGATGGCTTAATAGGATTTGTGCCTCCGTTGTCACCTCGATAGGATAGGTAGCATGTTTAGAGGAAATTTTTGCAAAATAGCTTGTTTTATGCTTTGGGGAGTGAGAAAAAGAATATTTGCCTTGTGAGCTTCAAAAGAAAAAAATCATTCACTTTATCAAGAAAAAGAACGCGAGAAAAAGAAGAAAATTATTTTTTGTTTAGCTTGTTGGGGTAAAAAAAGCTACCTCTAGTTTGATCAGTTAGGCCATCCAAGAGTAAAACTCGGGAAATGTGGTCCTGCATTAGTTGTGTGAAAGTTAGTGCCCCTTAAAAATCATATATATATGCAAGCTTAGGGCCCTTTAGTTGAAGAAAAAGAAAGAAAAAGTCTTAGGCACCCCTTTGCATCCTTAAACAAGTTAGTTTGTTCATTTCCTTTAATGCATTATGCCTTTGTCCAGTGTAGAGGGAAGATGGAATGGGAATTTTATAAGTCCTTCTCGAACTTTTCAAAACATCTCTAGGGAAGACTTAGCTCGCATTTTGCATAAGAAAGAATTTGGTTAATTTTAATTTGTCTCTAACTATGCTAGTCTCGCAGTTAATTCTCTTAAGTAAAATGTTGATCATGCTTATCTTTGAGAAATTGAGTCATGAATATTGCATTGCATAATAATCTCTCTCATATTAATCTTAGCTTGCTCAAGGACTAGCAAGGTTTAGGTTGGGGGTATTTTGATAAGTCTAATTTGTTATACACTTAGAATCTCCCAATTTGTTTATCTTAGTCGAATTCCTTGCGAAAAATGCTTTAAAATGAGTATAATATGTCTATAGGTCCTCATCGAGCTTTGGAAGCGATTCGGGGCTTAAACGAGGGAAACTGGTATGTAAAATGACTTTTCTGCCCTTGGAGCCATCCCAGCGTCGAGACCCTACCATCCAAGCATCGGGACGTTGTTCAAATTAGGAAAGTACTTGGACGTGAAGCAGAAGGAACAGCGTCGAGACGCTGCTCCATACCGTCGAGACGCTAGTGCAATCCGAGAGCTAATTTCCATATTTGAAGGCCTAGCGTCGTGACGCTGTGTCCTAGCGTCTCGACGCTAGGCAGTTTTCCAGATTTTATTTTTTCCTATTTTGGCTGGCGATTTTCCTTGTTTGAAGGCTCCATTCAACACCAAATGACCACGATTTGAAGGCCAAAAACATTGTAGAGGCCCTTGGTGTAGGTTTAGAATCACCCCTCAACACACAATTCACTACAACATTGTAGTCCATCTCTCTCCCCCTTTTCCACCATTCTTCTTAGTGTTAGTCTTTCTTGCTTTTTGTTGCCTTGTGCAATGTGATTATAATTATGCAAGAAATCTTCACAAATAGCTCAAAAACGTGCAAGTATACACATCATGGCAGCAAGTGATAAGTAAATTAAGATCGTCTCCACAGGGATTAAGTTAATGAAATTTACTACTTCTAAGTCTATTTTCAATGAAATTCTAAGTAACCGAGGAACAAATATTTTTCAATAATTAAATGCAAGAGATTAAAAGGATAAACAAACTTAAAATGACAAGAACTTAAGAGAAATTCAACAACAACAGAAAATCACACAGAGGAAGCAAGGTTCAGATTAGGGGCTGTCTACTCTCACAAGCTGTTTGTTGTAGCAGAACTTTGTATTCACAACTCACCCAGGATTTTTTCTATGGGAATTTTCCAATTCTCCTAATGTTTAGGTGATTAAACTCCCATTTAACCCCTTCTTTTTAGCTCAACTGATTTAGTGCCTTAGGTGGTTATTTATCCCTAAATACCCACTCATTTTCATGACCTAAAAAGGCTAAGGTAAAGTAAAGTAATCGGTTATCAATTGTTTTCCCAAACACTTAATAACATTGCTAGAAAATGGTTGGCCAAACGAAATTCTAGCTTTAAGCATGAAGGACACTTTACTTTAAGTTGCAATATATAAAGTTCCACTAACAACAAGCAACAAGCTCAAGTTTAAGCACCCTAATCCTCAACTAAGAGGATTTAGCTCATGTTCAAGGTGAAAATAATGAAAATACAGCAGTGAACTACCATACCGTTCATAATTACAACCTTAAATACAAACTAAACACTAGAAGAAGGAAGAATAAGAGAAAAAGGATGAAGAAAAGAAGCTTCCAAGGTAGATTCCAGCTTTCCCAAGCTGGAAATCCTCCTTTAGCAGCAGCCTCCTTGTCTTTTTCTCCTCTCAATGACAGCAACAGCTTCTAGGTTTAATTCTCTACCGATCCCCCCCTCATTTTGGGCAAAAGAAGCATTTATATCATCTCTTTGCATTGATTTCAGGGCTGATTAGACACATAAATCCACATGGACCTTCCCCAATTGGCTGAGATGGGACAAATCAGCTCACATGGCTGCCAGCTCAATTAATGAAAGCTTTCACGGATTTAGCACGTGCAGAATTTTACTTCCTAGACCTTCTGCCTTCTGATGTGGAACCAGCATGCTGCAGCAAAACCTGAGTGATCATATACCAGAAAATCAGCTTGAAAAATAGAAAGTCTACACCAATTTCAAACAAAGCTTGGCCTAATGATATGTAAAGATGTTCAATAAAGATTGCTCAATTTCATGCACAAACCAAGGCTCAAATACATCAAAAATAGAGTCTTTTAGGCCTAAGAGAGAGCCAATAGCTGTTATTTCTAAGAGCTATCAAACCCCCAAACTTGAATCATTGCTCGTCCCTGAGCAATGCTAGCCTACAAAAACTCTAACTCATCATCCCATATCCAGCTTGCAGTCAAAATGGTCTAACTAAAGCTCCTAGCTACTTCTTGACAAGCTTACACCTCTGAATGCATACAACTACTCAACAAAGCATTACTCTTTTAAAATACCCTTTCAACTTGTCATTTTCAAATTTTTAGTGCTCTTCTAATGATCCTTTAGCTTAGCCTATTTACAAAAGTCATCATATCACATTATACCAGCCTATTGACATCAAGGAAGCCACTAACCTTCAAGCCTAAACTTAGCTCAAACCTCAATCCTAAAGCTTGCTAAGCAATCCTATAGTCTCTTTGCCAAACCTCTAAAGCTTCTAGACTCAGGCCTAACACTTCTTTCTAACTTTTATTCTCTTTTTTTTTTTTTACCAACTTAGAAAGTCTCATGGGTCATAGCTTTTTGGTCCAGGAATGGCAACACTTTATGGTGAAACTCACCCTAGCCTCTAAGCTCATCACCTAACGAGAACTACATTCATTTCCCTTAAGATTTGACTAAGATTTGCTCTCTAGCAACCACTTCCTTGCTTCTTAGAATGACGACACTTTTTGGTGAAGCTCACCTAAGCCCTGGGGAAGATTGTAACCTTCAAGTTAACACTCATCCCTTTATCCATCTCATTTGAACTTTTCTTTTCTGCTCATTTTTTTTAAATGTTTTCTCTTCCCTTGAGCTACTTTTTGACGCAGGGGAAAATATGGGTATCATAAATCCCCCTGGTTACTAGGAAAGCTCAAGGAAAACAGAAAACCTTCAAAAAGGGAGAGGAGTGCATCTTAGGCAAAACTAAAACAAAGAGGAATGCATTCTAAGCTGTCTTTTCTATTTCTTTTTCATTCATTTTTTTTTTTACAAGGGTTACCTCACCCCCAAACTTAATCCATTCATTGTCCCCAATGAATGAAAAAGCAAGGCAAGGACCCCCAAACTTATTTTTTTAGAGAAGCTAAGGCTTATTGATTATAAGGTTTGGGCTAAGGACTAGGAACAAGCTTTCCTAAGATTTGAGCTAACCTAAGGAGGAAAATTAGGAAGCTTCCCATCTACCTAAGGACTTAAAGCACAATAAGATAATCTAACAAAGCAAATAGGCTAAGCTATTGGGGATCATTACACACTGACTTTTCATTAAAACAGAATTTTTTTTTTCACAGCTGCTGTTGCAGCATTCAGCAAGGCTAGGCTTAACCAAAAGAACAGCCAAGAGCTACAGCTAGGCCCTAATTACTTCTACACAAGCTGGTCAGTCTATATTTTCGAAGCAGAACACTATAGACAAGCTGCAACATGCTCAAAATCAATAATTCAAAATTTTCTAGCAGAAATTTCAATTATCAAGCACCAGATGGCTATTCTAGCTTATTTAGCATTCCAAGCAAAAATGACACTTTCTAAGAATTAATGGCACATCATCACAGCAGCCAACAAATTGCAATAAGACAAAATAGGACCATTGCCCAATTGCACATTTTTACCCACTCAAGTAAAATCCAAAAACTCCATAAGAAGTAAGTTCATTAAGCATAATTGATCTTGGCATCAGATAGCCAATTCATACATTTAGCCAAACTCATTTTTTTTCTTTGTTGTAGTAGACAGAAGCAATAAAGTAGAAATAAATGCATTAAAGCTCTAGAAATTCTGTGTACACCCAACTAAGCTAATAACTTGAGGCCAACTTGATGATTAGTCCTTTTCATCCTCTTAGATTGTTATTGCACAAATGAAAGAACTAAGCAGAATGCTTTTAGCAGCCTTGCATAATATCAAACACTCCAGCCAACACACCCAAGCATTTTCTAAATTTGATATGCATTCACAAGATTTGAACATTAGAACATGCACACCTACAGAACTTTCATTCATACACATTTTCTTTTTCTTCACAACAACAGCTAACAGAAAGCATGATAGATAGCAGACAAGCAAACTTAAAATTTCCTCCCTTGAAAAATTGCAACCTCAAAATCTGCTGCATCAAGATTTTCTTCCATTTTGCATGAGATTCCCTACCAAAAACCAAAGCTTGACAGAAACATTAAACTCAATAACTAATGCAACTTATCAATAAAAAAGAAACTAACTTTAAAATATTAACTAACAACTAATGGCTACAAATTAAAGATATCACAACAGAAATTTAAACTTGTTATTCAGACCACCTTCAGAGCTCAACGTAAAATCTATAACTCGAAAGCACACTGCCCTTTTCTAGCTCACAACTCAATTTTCAGCTAAAATGCAAGAGGCATGACATCTTTGGAAATTTTCTCTCCAATGATGCTTCAACCTTTGCCCATTTACCTTAAACTCTCTGCCATCATTATGAACACATTGATTAAACACAAATGAATCATCCCAAAAATAAAACTTTATCTCATGGAAAAACTTTTTCAATTGTTGCTTTGATAAACCATGGGGCAATGTTCCAAAAGCAAGGTAATTGGTAAGGTCAACATACCAAAGTGTTTTCATTTTTTTGGTGTGAGCTACTGTAAAAAACAACTCATCAAGGAAATAATTTTCAAACTCAAGTTTTTGAAACGATTCCAATGAACTGAATGGTTGTGTAGGTGAATTTTTCTTATCAATCAACTCTAAGGATTCAAAAGTCCTATTAAAACCAAAAACTTCACCTGCACTACTTTCAAGCTCAAGCTCCAATTTGTCTAATTCCAAATCCTCAATTCCAATTTTTCCCAACTGTTGTATGTGTTGCTCTCTCATTTCCTTCTCAACTTGATCAACAACCAACTTATCTTTCACTTGAATGACAGAACACTCTTCAATATTAGTGGGGGACTTTATGGCATCAAAGACACTAAACTTCACCTCTTGGTCATTCACCCTCATGGTTAGCTCACCCTTTTGGACATCTATCAAGGTTCTCCCGGTTGCTAAAAAGGGCCTTCCTAGATTTATGGGGACATCCTTGTCCGCTTCATAGTCCAAAATGATAAAATCAGCTGGGAAGATAAACTTATCTACTTGCACCAAAATGTCCTCAATCTTTCCTTCGGGATAGGTGATAGATCGGTCAGCAAGTTGTAAAGTCACAGTGGTTGGCCTTGCTTCTCCCACTCCTAATTTCTTGAAGATGGACAATGGCATGAGGTTGATGCTAGCCCCAAGGTCACACAAAGCTCTTCCCAATTCTTTGCCACCAATAGAAACAGGAATGGTAAAAGTCCCAGGGTCTTTCACTTTGGGTGGAATTTTGTTTGTCAAAATGGCACTACACTCCCTAGTCAAAGACACGATTTCATACTCACCCAATCTTCTTTTCTTGGTTAAAATATCCTTGAGGAACTTTACATAGTTGGGCATTTGTTCCAAGGCTTCAACTAGTGGTATATTAATATGAAGCTGTTTTAGGACCTCAAGAAATTTCTTAAAATTGGCTTCTTGATTTTTCTGCTTTAGCCTTTGGGGAAAGGGTGGTGGGGGTGGTTTAAATGTAGGGGAAGGCGTAGGAATTGACTTGGAAGGAGCTACAGGGGCTGCTCTAGGAATTTCTTCAATTTCCTCACTCTCTGGACTTTTTTCCACTTGAATTCCAGCAGGTTTTTCAACATTTTCCTCTGCTGTTTTTTTCATATCAGCATGCATTTCAGCTTGCTGTCCAGCTGGTTTTTGTTGGGTTGGTCCTTTTTTCTCAACTAAAGGCTTTCCACTTCTTAGTTCCACAGCTTGGACTTGTTCCTTTCCTTCCCTCTTTAAATTTTCAGTGTCCGAGGGAAGTTTACCATGTGACCTAACTTTCAACTCACTAGCAATTTGGCCCATTTGAACTTCCAAATTCCTTAGAGATGTTTGCTGAGTTTGAATTGTGGCATCAGTTTTAGCCATGTATTCCTTAAACAAGCTCTCTAAAGAAGTACCTGGAATATGTTGGTTCATGGTGTTTTTGTATTGAGCATTAGCTTGCTGGTTTTGTTGCCCAAATCCAAGTGGACCATTCATCTTTTGCTGAGCTTGTTGGGTGTTGGAATTACTTCCTTGACTTCCCCAAGCAAAATTAGGATGATTTCTCCAACCTGGATTATAGGTATTGGAAGAGGGATTATTCCATTGGGCATTTTGGTTTCCAACATAGCACACTGAAGTTGGATTACTTGGGCAAAACTCAAAAGTGTGATCCTCTCCACAATAAACACATGAATTTGTGGAATTTTGTTTATATTGATTGCTGCAGCAGTCTGTTTTGCACCAGAATTCAGCATATTCAAATTTTCAAGCCCCACGGTCAACTTTTTCATCATGCTCTCCATTGAATCAAACCTCGCATTAAAAGATGTAACAGTGTCAACCTCAAGCATACCCTTATTTTTCTTCCCAGCCACACTTCTAGAATCAGACCATTGGCAACTATTTGTGGAAATTCTCTCCAAAATGGCATAGGCTTCATCATAAGTCTGGGAAAGTAAAGCACCATTAGCTGAAGCATCTACCATATTTTGAGTGGCCATATTCAACCCATTATAAAAAGTCTCCATTTGAATACAATGGGGTAGACCATGGTGGGGGCATTTTCTCAAGAACTCCTTAAATCTTTCCCAAGCTTCACTAAAGGACTCATCCTCAAATTGCCTAAAGGACACTATCTCAGCTCTAAGCTTGGCATTTCTAGTGGGAGGGAAGTACTTAATGAGGAATTTCTCTGCTAGCTCATTCCATGTAGTGATGGAATTGGGGGCAAAGTTATTCAACCAAGCCTTAGCTCCATCTCTCAAAGAATAACGGAATAAAGTCAACCTTAAAGCATCTTGAGAAACTCCTTGAATTCTAAATGAATCACTCACTCCCAAAAAGGATTTAAGGTGTAGGTGTGGGTCCTCAGAAGGTAATCCATGAAATTGTCCCACTGTTTGCAACATTTGGAACAACACAGGCTTCATTTCAAAGTTTTGTGCCTGTATCTCGGGTCTAGCTATCCCAAGGTATAATTCATTAAAGGTAGGGATGGCATAGGCTCAAATAGCTCTTCCCCTATCATTGGCTATAAGGACAGGGTTTTCAGCTTGATTCTCTAACCTAGGTTGCTGATTTATCTGAAGATTAGGCTGCTGGTTGTTTTGGTTTTCTTGATTTCCAGGAGGTACAGGGGGTAAAAGAGGTGGTGGATCCATCCTATTGTTTCTCTCCCTTTGTTCCCTTCTCCTTCTATGAAAAGTCCTTTCAATTTCAGGGTCCAAATTGAATTCTAAGTCAGGGAATTTGTTCATACACAGCTACCAGCACCTGCAAAATCAAACAACCAAGTTAGAAGCTGTTTTAGCACCGATTTCACCAAATTTCAGCTTAAAAATAGCAAAAATCAACTCAATCCCCGGCAACGGCGCCAAAAACTTGTTGCCTTGTGCAATGTGATTATAATTATGCAAGAAATCTTCACAAATAGCTCAAAAACGTGCAAGTATACACATCATGGCAGCAAGTGATAAGTAAATTAAGATCGTCTCCACAGGGATTAAGTTAATGAAATTTACTACTTCTAAGTCTATTTTCAATGAAATTCTAAGTAACCGAGGAACAAATATTTTTCAATAATTAAATGCAAGAGATTAAAAGGATAAACAAACTTAAAATGACAAGAACTTAAGAGAAATTCAACAACAACAGAAAATCACACAGAGGAAGCAAGGTTCAGATTAGGGGCTGTCTACTCTCACAAGCTGTTTGCTGTAGCAGAACTTTGTATTCACAACTCACCCAGGATTTTTTCTACGGGAACTTTCCAATTCTCCTAATGTTTAGGTGATTAAACTCCCATTTAACCCCTTCTTTTTAGCTCAACTGATTTAGTGCCTTAGGTGGTTATTTATCCCTAAATACCCACTCATTTTCATGACCTAAAAAGGCTAAGGTAAAGTAAAGTAATCGGTTATCAATTGTTTTCCCAAACACTTAATAACATTGCTAGAAAATGGTTGGCCAAACGAAATTCTAGCTTTAAGCATGAAGAAAACTTTACTTTAAGTTGCAATATATAAAGTTCCACTAACAACAAGCAACAAGCTCAAGTTTAAGCACCCTAATCCTCACCTAAGAGGATTTAGCTCATGTTCAAGGTCAAAATAATGAAAATACAGCAGTGAACTACCATACCGTTCATAATTACAACCTTAAACAAACTAAACACTAGAAGAAGGAAGAATAAGAGAAAAAGGATGAAGAAAAGAAGCTTCCAAGGTAGATTCCAGCTTTCCCAAGCTGGAAATCCTCCTTTAGCAGCAGCCTCCTTGTCTTTTTCTCCTCTCAATGACAGCAGCAGCTTGTAGGTTTAATTCTCTGTCGATCCCCCCTCATTTTGGGCAAAAGAAGCATTTATACCATCTCTTTGCATTGATTTCAGGGCTGATTAGACACATAAATCCACATGGACCTTCCCCAATTGGCTGAGATGGGACAAATCAGCTCACATGGCTGCCAACTCAATTAATGAAAGCTTTCACGGATTTAGCACGTGCAGAATTTTACTTCCCAGACCTTCTGCCTTCTGATGTGGAACCAGCATGTTGCAGCAAAACCTGAGTGATCATATACCAGAAAATCAGCTTGAAAAATAGAAAGTCTACACCAATTTCAAACAAAGCTTGGCCTAATGATATGTAAAGATGTTCAATAAAGACTGCTCAATTTCATGCACAAACCAAGGCTCAAATACATCAAAAATAGAGTCTTTTAGGCCTAAGAGAGAGCCAATAGCTCTTATTTCTAAGAGCTATCACTTTTCTTTATGTATTCAATGAAGATTCAAGCTTGTTCTTGCTCCATGAGAGGCTAAATTCTTCATTCATGTAACCGGGGTGTCAAAGAGTAAGTTCAAGCTCTTTTAATGAAATTTCTTGTTTGAATTATCAAAACATGTTTATGTTATTTTAGTTCTTTTTCTATAAGTTTAGATTGTGGTAGGAAAGATTGACAACCTTGACCGTGCCCTCTCTAAATTTACTTGCTAAAATCTAGTAGCAAATAGGTTAACGTTATGTTATTACGCTGCGTCCCTAGAACTAAATGATTTAATCAATTGTAATTGTGGTTTGTTGCCCGTTGCATGTGAATTAATTCAGCTAGATCCCATTGCGGTTTAGATTAATTAGTCGGCCAATTAATTAGTTTAAACTAGAATCAAACTTAGCGTTTGCATGTTTGTGATAGTTGGATCATGGTTCTTGGTTTGTTGCTGGAATATGCCAGGCTTAAATTTGCTTTGACTTATTAGTAAAATTAATGATTTAATTGAATTGAACTTACCATGACTAACCCGATTGCATGATCTTTGAGGTATTGATTTCTTTCCTTAATTTGATTCTCTTACTTTCCTCTATTGATATTTTCCATATTTAGTTTTCTTTGCATAACTATTTTTCTCTCCAATTACAAAACCCCCTTTTTGGTTACTTAAAACAAATAAGGAAATTAGGATTTGTTTGCATAGACTCCCTATGATCAACCTCGGCCGCTACTGCTACAAGTTACCTTTAGAGGTTGAGGATGATAAATTTATTTGATAATAGACCACAACAATATCTTCCATCAATACATAAAATAAGTGCACAAAACATCACAATAATCAATCCATAATCATAAACGACTACATCAATCCCTAAGAAACACGTCTTGCTGCTCATACATGGCGTTACGATATAAGCTAGATGTGAAAAAGCCATAAAACTAACTAGAGGTAAGGTAAAGATAAAGAAAAACTCAATTCCGTCGAAATCGCACGTCCCCGTCACGATCTCCACACATTCTTGAGTGATTCTTGCTCCTTGGTCTTGCTTCAGCTCCTACAGAAGGTCTCCAATCAGTTTTAGGTCTAAAATCTATCAAATTGAACTCCCCTTGGCCGTAGCTCAACATATTGTATTTATAGAAAATTGTCGACAACGTCTCGACGCTAGGGACAACGTCTCGACGCTGTCCTACTGTCGCCAAAAATAGAAAAGGAAAGGCAACGTCTCGACGCTGTCCCAATTTCCTGCCTACTGCCCTCTCAGGCCTTCCACTGTTGTAAGTCTCAAACTTTGATCTCTTTCCGATCTCTTGCCTCTTTTAGCGTCCTGAACACCCGATCAACTCCAATTTCTCTAATTTAGCTTCAATAATCAATTTCCTACGAAATAAACATTAAAATGCATAATTCGGCCAGATAATACTCAAAGACTAACTAAAATTAACCGAGAAAAATAGCTCGCTATTCGCGCTATCACATATCATTGGAGCTTCTGATTTGTAGGTCCATTAGGTCCCCCTGCTAGCTCGTAAAGAGTAATTAGGGACAATTATATCTTGAGAGAATTTGAGCAGTTCAAATTAAGATTGGGAATTAAGTTAATTGTATGAGATACAATTAATATAATGTATAGTGATGCATTAAAATATAAAGTCTAACCTCACATTAGGGTTTCCTCACTTATAAAAGGAAAGGTTATGAGAATCCTAACCCTAAGGCCACAAGAAGGCATTCTTGCATCCCCTCTAGCCTCCTCTCATATTTTCTCAACTCAAGAACACAAAGGGAGAATTTTCTCTCTAGTGTTTTTCCCATTCAAGATTAGGTAGTCCTACAACTACGTTCATAATCTCAGAGTCATAGCAGGGAAGATCAATTGGTGGTGTCCCAATTGTTGACGCTTGGTCCCTATGAAATCAAGAAAGGCATTCTTGATATTTCAGAGACGACAACAACGGTATGTATGCTTCTCCCCTTTAGATTAGATCTGAGATTGTATGCTTAGCCTTAATAAATAGATTAAGAATAGTTTTCTAAATCTTTGCCAATGTATTGGTATTTTGGTAGAAATAAAATTAACTACGAATCGGTCCCAATTCGCTTCCGCTAACGGAATTAGGAAATTCCAATCCAACACTAGCAAGATTCAAGTTGGGGGTATTTGATAGCACCCAAAATGTAGTATCTTATCACCTTTAATTTGATCTTGTTAGTGTGCATTTGATGGTTTAATTGTTCGTTTTACAGGAATTCGAGCACAAGAGGAAAATTTGGCATATATGTCAAATCGACGCTAACTCAGGAATTTTAGGATGTTTTCGAGCTATTTTGGAGTTGTCGAGACGACGTGGAGCCAAAGGCATCGATTTGAGTGCTTAGACACCGTCTTTGGAGCTAAAAGGATCGATCAAGAAATTGTGCAATTTGGACAAACCCGAGAGCAAGCGTCTCGACGCGACGCTGCCCCGATTTCAACCCTCGGACAGAAGGGCCAGCGTTGAGACGCTTGATAGTTAATTATAAATACAAAATATAGGTCTTTCTGGTCGTAAGGTCTTATTCCCAGCCGTTTTCTCTCGATTTCTTCTGTAATTTCTCGTCCCTTTTAGTCAAGAATCAAGCTTTGTTTAGGTTTATTCTTTATTTTACCATGAATCTATGTTGTTTAGTTGATTTCTATTGTAGAATGAGGGCTAAACCCCTCATGCATGTATATCGATTTAAGTCTTGACGTCCCTTGAATTGAATATGAGCATGGTCTAACTGTTATTCGTAGATAGTCACTAGGTTGAAGCGGATACATCATTAGTTTGACGGTAGCCTAGCGTAAACTTCCGATAGGCCTAAGAAACTAAGAGAAGTTAGGTTAATTAAATTAGAGAAATTGAAATCCTAATTTAGTTAATTAATTCTAGGTGTAACACGTTAATGCAATTAATAAATTGACAATTTTGAGGAGTTATCGGGTTGTTAATTTGACTAATTAGATTTAGGCTGAGGATTAATCGGCCTAAGCATGAGAGGCAACGAGCGCAATTAAAATAATTAACTAATTAAGCTGTTTGTGGAGTATCGGGTAGTCTAATTAGTTAAGCACATGCTGAGTAGGTGGATTATCTGAAAAGCCAAGAAGCATTCCAGGATATTTAATTAATCCCCAAAATAATTTTAGAGAAATGATGAAACTAAATGCACAAAGTTTTCTAAGGAATAACCAATCCGACAGTCCCATCTTTTATTTGACTCCATTCGATTTTTACCTTTGTTCGATCTTGTTACATGTTATTTTCCCTTTTCCGGCATTTTTACTTTTCCTTGTTATTTTTTATTTCGGTTAGTGACAAACCAAAACCTCCCTTTTTTGTACCAACCCCCTTGTTCAGCGAAAACCCGAAAATTAATAAAGATCACTCTTTCCCTATAGACGATCCAACCACTACCTACTGCAAAGTAGCATATGTAGGAATGAAAGCCCTAGCGCAGCGGAAGAACATCAAAGGACCTCACGCCGTATTTTAATCAAAATCAAAGAACCTTTGCAAACGATGAACTTACAACAAATATGAATGTTTAATATACTCAAAAGCGGCTATAAAACATGCTGAAAAATAGTAAGATGAAATATCTATTTTATTTACATACTTCTTACAAGAAAAGGGAAAAACTGTTACAAACCTTCGTTGACGACTTGAACGTTTTTCACCAACACCTTGGACCTTTTCTTTCAAAACGCAGCAACCCCTTCGCTAGAACTTCTCTCTTGAAATCACCACGAAGACCACCGTTAAGGTTACACCGGTATGACTCTTGGAATTACGAAGGCAAGGAGGTGAAATCTTTTTCTCTCTAAGAGGGAGGCTTGAGAGGCTCGAATGAGAGTCTTAGAAAAACCCTAGGTTTAGTGACATATTTATAGGAGAGAGCCAAGAATAAAATATTATTTAAAAAATAATATTAAATTCATATTTGATTTAATAATTAATTAATTAATTACCCAATTAAATATCATATATTTAATATTAGGCCTTTAATTAAATCATATGAATCAAATTCATATTATCATTTGAACTTTTTCAAATTCTCTCATATCCTATAAATTTAATATGAATCAAATTCATGTTAATATTTGAACTCCTTCAAATATTTATTTCTCTCATAATTTTGAATTTAATTCAAAATTATATTATAATTTATCATCATACATTATATTCTTCCCTTTAGACTTAGTTGCCTCAAATTACTTTACGAGCTACTAATGGGACCTAATGGACCCGCAGATCAGATGCTCCAACGATATGAGATTAATCGACTAAACTCATTAACCAAATTAATCAATACTTGTTAACTGTGGGGTACACTTCACTATAGACCCACAGCTACACTCTTCTTACTGCAGACATGTTTCTATGTCCATGGATATAGACCAATAACAGCAAGTTAGTCCTTCACGAGTGTTCATAACTCCAGTTGGGTCAAATTATCGTTTTACCCGTAGGTTACCTCTATATCCTTAAGTGTCAGTGCTCCTCTAATGAACAACCTATTTGTGGCCCAACCACCAAACAGAAACCCCTCTCGTGCCAGTGAGAGGGTACGACCCTTTGTTCAAGACCCAAAGACACCACTTTAAGGGAACATTCATCTACTTCCCTAAAGTCGGGAACGAGTGAATACCTTCTCGTGTGATTATGTTCCCAACTCCCCACTCTGTCTTGTCCCTAAAATGATAGGCTTATTGAGTCGGCGTGATGTCCACTCTCACTCATACAAATCAAAGGACAATCCCTCGTGAATAGAAATTCATAACCCACTCAAGATTGAGACTATGTTGCCTAAGTCATCCTAATGAAATAGAAACCTAACTAGTCAACAGTGTTAGAACTAGCTGTTACTATTTCGCGGTCCAGTCTTATGCAAACTAATTGCATCGGATAGCCCCACTCGCATGTCCCTACACGAACGCTTTGGATCAATGCATTTGTATCAAATACAAAATTGGTCGTATCCATAGTGTTACCAGGATAAGATGTCTAACCTTATCCCTATACTATAGACCCTTCAGGCTGTATCATGAACAGTGATCATCGTATGTCTCCACATGTAGTTCTAGACTCATACCATAGCCTAGGATGTTCAGTTTATTGGATTAGGGTTATTTAGGCAAGACAAACATAATACTAACAACAATACTTTATTGAATTATACATCAATATCATTTTATTAATGTTTGGTCAATTGTTACATTTACTATCTACAAGTTTTAAGGCATAAAACCCAACAGAATAGAGTCAGAGTTTATAAGTTTATTTGGTGATGAGGACTTAACAAAATCGTCAAACCAACACACAGTAATTCTATTCACACACGCGCACACACACACGGTAATTCTATTCACGCACGCACACGAACACGCGCACACAAGTCTACAACAAGTAGGTAATTCTATTCACACACACACAAGTCTTCAACAAGTAGTTGCACGTGCGCGCGCACACACACACTCCCTTTATAAATCTCTTAATTGAGAAGATTAATATTTCAACAGGATGATCATATGTGACTTAATCTTAATCCTAAGTGAGTTATGAATTCTTGGCTGTGAGGGCCCGTCCTTTGACTTGCATGGGTGAGAGTGACTTTTGTAGCTGATTTAATATGCCACCATTTTGGGTACTTGACCAAACAAAGAGTGAGGAACATAAATTTTACAAGATGAAATTAACTCCTTCCCATATAGGGAAAGTAGACGAGGAGCTCCTTTAAGTGCTGATTTCGAAACTTGAACAATGAGACCCCACCCTCCCACTGACCCAAGAGGGACTCGGTTTATGATTGGACCATAAAAAAATTGTTCATTAGATAATCGGTGCCTTAAAGTGTAAGATTTAATTACAGGGGCTATAGACTTTTGACCCAACTATAATTATGAACAACTCATGAAGGATCGACTTTCATGTAATGGTTATATTCATTGGACACAACTTGTCCTATAGTGCCTTTTCAAAAAAAAAAAAAAAAAAAAAAAAAAAAAAAAAAAAAACTTGTCCTATGGTGCATAAGAGTGCAACTCTAGGTCTATAGTGGAGTGACCTAGAGCTAATGAATGAAAATTAATTGATTAAAGAGTTTAATGAATTAATTTTGTATCATTGAAACTTATAATCTGTAGGTTCATAAGATCTCCTTGCTAGCTCATAATAACACTAGAGGATCAATTTAGTTTAAAAGAAAATTTAAAATGTTCAAATTAATATTTAATATATTAGATATATTAAATATAAAATAAGAAAATATATTTATCGTATTTGATACATTAAATATTAAAATGATTAATGTATATTAAATACATTAAAGAAAAATATATATTTGAAACTTGAATGAGATTCAAATATGCTAATATATATTGTAGAAGATTTGAATGAGATTCAAATAAATATAATATATATCTTAATATGATAGATATTAAAATATAATATATATTTTAATATAACAAACATAAAATATAATATTTTAATTATGACATAAAGATTTGCCCTAGGGTTTCTATAAATAGGACCATTGGGTTGAGTCATGAACTACAACATCTTCTCAATTGAGAATTAGAGAATTCTCCCAAAAATCTCTTCCTCTCCAATCCTATCGGATTTTCTTTCAAGGGGCTCCCACAAGTATTGTTCCTATGTTCATGTCATAGTAAGGAAAACTTGGTGAAAACCAACCTTGAAGATTCAACCTGGTTGGAGTTGGAGCAAGAAGATTAAAAATACACCAAAATTTTCTCCATTACTTTCAAGGTACTTATGTACTTAACCTATTTTTAGTTTTATTCTAAGTAAATCAAAGCTGGTTCAATGCTTCTGATTCGGGGTGAAGTGTTCATTCATATCCAAATATATATATATATATATATATATATATATATTATTATATTATAGACACCTATGAATTAAGGGTATGTTTGGTTTAACTTTTCAAATGTTTAATTTTGGGAAAAAATCATTTTGAAAAAAAATCTAGTGTTTGACAATCACTAAAAATGACTTATTAAAAAATGAGATTGAAAAATAAACAATTTTGAGAGAAACACTTGAAAGTAAATTTTTCAAAAAGAGTTTTCAGTATATAATAACTTGTGTATAAAAACACTTGTGAGGAAATGTAACCAGACATATGAATGTTTAAATTCTATAAACAATTTTTATACAAAATATTTAAAATAAAAGGCATTATTGAAAAACTTTTAAACTAAAAGGTATTCCAAACGGACTTTGATTGGAGGACTAAAAACATTTTTTTTTAACAAATTAAGCAAAACAAGTTGGTTTGAGACAATTTAGAAGAATATTCTTTTTTTTCTTTTTTTCGTCTTTATTGGGATGTGTCCTTGGAGACACTGATTCAGTTGAGATTTGTCTCTTTCTGAAACACATTTGTCTAAAAGGAATGAAGATTGAACGATGAATTTAAAATTGAACCACATGAATTGTAACGACCAGACTCCTTACAAGAGGCTTTTCGGGACCGTTACGACATGCATGCTTTGGAGGCCTTTTTAAATTAAAAAAAAACATTCTATAACATAAACACCAATTTAAGTAAAAACCTAAAAATAAAACTTTTATTTGGGATCCTTGATTTTATAGGTTTAAAATATTCTTAAATAATTTCCAAACTATAAACATACATTGCCTCTAGATTTTTCTCAATCAAGTTTACAAATCAGACAAAATAAAACGAAGTTCTTAAGGCGGAAGAAAATAAAATATGAAGTTCATAGTCCTTTCACGGCTGACTAACGGATTCTCATCAACCACCTTGCACCTGCCCTTGTCTTTACCTGAAAGAAAACATTTCAGAAAAGAATGAGTATTTAAAATACTCAGTAAGTGGCCCTACTGTTGAGGTTGGGTCACATTTATGCACGTTTCTAAAATAAAAAAAAAAAAGCATATTTTGGTGGGTCTAAATTTTATCTTAAACTTATTAATTATGGGATATACATCAATTTCATGCATATCCTAGACACATTAATTTCGTGTGTCGCCTATGGAGGAACGTCAATTTCACGAACCTCGACACAGATACATCAATTTCATGTCCCTAAGTCCTGTGTTGGCATCTGTTCGCACGTAAATTCAAATGAATGAGACACGTGGAATAAACTTTGATTTGTATTAATGTTGTATGCGTGTGAGTATACAATCTCTAGTACATAATCCTCTGATTCTCTCTCTTGTGTGTGAATGTGTTTCACTCAAGGGCTGGAACGCTTAATCTCGAGTCTGAAGCTTCAATGGATTCTTGGAGCTTGAAGTCCTCTAAGTTTGAAAGAGTCTTTAGTCTTCAAGAAGTGTTCAGTGCTTGGAAATGTTGGGTTTTATGCCCTAAAACTCGTAGATAGTAAATGAAACAAATTAATCTATCTCAATAAAGTGTTATTTGAGTAATTCAGTAATTTGGTTATTGAATAATCGAGTTTGCATTAATAAACCCTAAATCCAATAAACTAAGATCCAAGGTTGTTTAAATGAAACTTGGACTAGTATGTGGGGACATACGGGGATCAGTGTCCAAGTAACAACCTAAATGGTCTATAGTATAGGGATAAGGTTGGGTACCTTATCCTGGTGACACTATGTGATACAACCCACCTTGTATTCGATACAGATGCAATGATCCAAAGCATCCATGTAGGAGACATGCGGGTGGGGGTATCCTATGCAATGAGTTTGCATAAGACCGGACCGCGAAATAGTAACCACTAAATGTAACGTCGTTAACTAGTTTAGGTTTCTATTTCAATAGGATGACCTAGGTAACTCAATCTCAATCCTGAGTCTGTTATGAACCCCTTTCAGGAGGGACTGTCCTTAGATTTGTATGGGTGAGAGTGGCCAGTTCGCCGACTCAATAATCCTACCATTTCAGGGGCAAGACCGAATGGGGGCTGGGAACATAACAGTACAAGATGGAATTCACTCCTTCCCCTATTGGGGTAAGTAGATGTGTGTTCCCTTAAGGGCTGATTCTAGGGCTTGAACAAAGGCGCGCCGTCCTCTCCTAGCCTGAGAGGAACTCCTGTTTAGTGGTTGGACCCTAAACAACTTGTTCATTAGAGGAATCAGTGGTACTTAAGGAACCAGAGGTAACCCAGGGGTAAAACGGTAATTTGACCCAGCTGGTGTTACGAACACACGTGAAGGATTGACTTACTGCTTGGTCGATATCCGTGGACACAGAAATATTCTATAGTGAGAAGAGTGCAGCTGTGGGTCTTTAGTGGAGTGACCCACAATTAACGAATGTTGACTAAACTTGGTCAATGAGTTTGGCCAATTAGTCTCGTATCGTTGGAGCTTCTGATCTGTAGGTCCATTAGGTCCCACTGGTAGCTCGTAAAGAGACTTGAGGCAATTAAGTATAAATTGTAAATTGAAAGTGTTCAATTTATTTGGGGAATCGTATAATGTATATTGATGCATTATAATATAAAGTTTATGAAACTTTATAATATAATTTTTGAATTATTTAATTCTTGAGAGAAAGTATTTGAAAGAGTTCAAATAAATTTAATATGAATTGGATTCATATTAATTTTAATTTTAATAAAATCCCTAAGATTAAATATATGATATTTAATTGGGTAAATTAATTAATTATGGAATTAATTAATTATTTATTAAAATTAGAGACCTTTTCCTATTAGGAAAGAAAATATTTGAAAGAGTTCAAATAAATTTAATATGAATTGGATTCATATTAATTTTAATTTTAATAAAATCCCTAAGATTAAATATATGATATTTAATTGGGAAATTAATTAATTATGGAATTAATTAATTATTTATTAAAATTAGAGACTTTTTCCTATTAGGAAAAGGTCTCCCTTTTCCTATTAGGAAAAAGGTCTTGGCCTTTACTATATATAGGACCCCTGGGGTGGGGTGAAAGGCATCCCATTCATTCTCCTACTCTCAGAGAATTCTCCCAAAGGCTCCCACAAGTCTCCTGCCTCTAGAAGTCTCAGAGTCATACCGGTGTAGCCATAGTGGTGGTGTTCACACTAGTTCGTGATTAATTCACAAGCAGTTGGTGAATTTAATCTGAGTCGTCAACGAGAGTAAGTAATTTGTTACTTTATAAATTAGATTTAGATCTAATATTTTTGTATGCTTAGCCTTAATATATATTTAGAATAGTTCTAATATTATTGCCAATGTATTGGTATTTTAGATTAAACAAAATTAATTACGAATCGGTCCCAATCACGCTTCCGCTTTACGGAATTATGGAATTCCAATCCTTCAGTTTCAACGTGAAGGAGAGGGAAGAAAGAATTTTAGGGCTTTTCTTTCTTTTTCCTTTTCTTTTCTTTAAATAAACCTTAAGAATAAAAATCCCAATTTAATTAGGATTTAGGATCTTAATTAGGATTTAATTTTAAGCCTAATCTTAGCTCCTAAAGAATTTGGGATTAAAACTAATTAAGAGGCGTTTGGGTCTTTTGATATTTAAAATAAAGATCAAATATTAAACCTCCAAACTTTAGGAAATTTTAAAGATTTAATTAAAAATCTCTTTTCCCTAAATTTTAGAAATTTAATTTAACGACCCAAGGCTAAACTTAAATTCTAATTTTTCAAATTAGAATAAAAATGCCCAGTTAATTCCAAAATGGCTCGATTTCGAAACGCGAGGCGTTACAATCTCCCCACCTTAAGAACTTTCGTCCTCGAAAGTTGCACATCTAACCACATTGGAAGACTGATCTTGACTTCAACACTCACTCCTCAAGGCACTTAATACCAGCGGCTTTTTTTGCTCATCAAGCTACTTTTCTCTAGAATCCCAAAGTTTAAAACTAAGGCCCCAGAAGAATAGTTGATGTACATCCGTAGCAACTCCAAAATGGCTTCCGCTGCCAACTCACTAGTTTCCACTAGTTTCATAAGAAATGAAAGATCTAACCGATGCAACAAAACATACCAAAACATGGCTAACATGTCACATCACAAAGAGATTTAGATAACAAGGCATTGAAAAAAGGGAGGGTAATTCCAGAGCAATAGATAAACTCAAGGAAAGCACACTAGCTTGGAAATGGGAGGTGAAACCAACTCCCCTCCTTAAGGGACTTTCCTCTTCTTTAGATTCGTCATCGTAAAGCTCTAGATATACTCAAACAGGGTTTCTAACTCTGAAGTCCATCCTTCAACAACTCTTGAATTTTCGAGCTAGCCATCGAATGATAGAGATCTTGCTTTCTTGAAGTTTCGGAAGAACTGAGCTTCTCGTCTATGAACAGGGACTTGGTTCACACCAAGGTGCTGCAAGTTGCTTTGGATTGCATTGTCAATCAAAGCTTGCAATGCATCCAATGTCAACACCACTTGAGGCATCAGAAGAAGAATAGGGGAATTCACCTCAGGCGCAAATTAACTTCAAGAACGATAGGAGAGCCAGGATGACCACTTTTCCAACTCCCACTAGAACTCATCACTAAGAGAGGGAACAAGGAAATCACTAAAAGAACTCTTCTAATAAGCTTGAATAGGAGGGACTAACCTCAAACTAAGGAAACAACTTAGACCTAAAAGAAAACAGCATGAACAACAAGAACACACAAGCTATCTAGAAGACTATGGCAACATCCTATGCCTACAAACAAGCAACAACACAAACAATCACAAGGAAAACGAAAGCTATTTAGCTAACTATGGGAGCATCCTACTCCTACTACCAAACAAGAATCACATAATCAACGCAAGCTATCTATCCGCCTACAGGGAGCATCCTAAGCCTAGCTACTATAAAATAAAGCAATCATAGGAAAACAATATGGAAAAACAAGGCAACCAAGGAAAACAAAAAGAATACAAGCAAGTAATTCAATAACATATAATAAAAATAGATCAACAGGTAACATATTATAACGAATATAATTTCATATATCTGGTGATGGAGAGGAGAATGAGGAAGACCACTGATCCTATCCTATTAACAACCTAGATTTCCAAGGTCAGTCTACAGGAACAACTCCGCTCTGATACCAACTGTAACGCCCCAGGATTTTAGAACTAATCTTAGCGACATTACTAACTCCCAAACCAAACTAACCGATTGCTCCGAAGATTTCGGCAGCATAACAGCATACGTAGGACTAAACCAACATTTTTATAACACCTGATAAACATAAAAACACACTTTTATAAATCAAACAACCTACGACTACACTCCACAGCACCACACATACATACCAGAACTTCTTTCACAAACTAGCGAGTCAAATCTCGCATTCACAACCAACAATAAAAAGATTCATGCTAGATAAAGACGTTCAACTCAATTACTAGAAACAACTAAACTTTATTAAATATTAAGAGTTCAAACTTCAAATAAAACTACTCATAGCTAAACCTAACTTCTAGAAATAAAACAGCTAGAAGCCCTTGAATGAAATAAACATAAACTCTATCCTATACAACCAGAAGAGTAAGATAACATTTTTAAAATAAACTAGATAAAAAAAAAACGTCTAGGCCAGTGGAGTCACTCCTTGTGCATCTCCTCAGCACCACCGGACTCATCGTATGCAAACTCACCTGCATCATCTAAAAAAGTTGGGGGGAGAAAGGGGAGGGGTGATAAGGGTAAAAACTATACCTATTTTGCCCTTATATTTAGCTCATTTCTTTGTCAAATATTGCATGTTTAGATCGATTTTACTATTCCCGAGCTCAAAATATGTTCAAGTTGATAAGTTAGGGTGTTGAGATTCACTTGTGTCAAATTATGCTCATTTGTGCTTAAAAAGACTTGACTTTAAGAGAATTTGACTAAGTTATTGTTGTGCAGGAAAACAGAGGAAAAGCTGGAATTTCCCAGAAATTCGACCGCATATCTGGGAAGGCAAAATGAAATGCGACCGCATTTTTGGAAGAACCGAGACCGTTCCGAGTCATCCGCAGGTCGTTGTTAACGAGTCTTCTTCTCACCTAACCGGTTATTTTGACCCCGAAACTGCCTGGGCTACATTCCAGCACCTATTTCGCAGCTCCTCAACCATTTCCCACACTATATAAGCTCGAGATTCGAAGTCAAATTCAAGTAGAACTCATTTGGAAGAAGAGGGTGGTGACAGAACCCTAGTTGACGCCTATGAGTAAGGATGCCCGAGGTCCTTCTTAGATGATTGAATTCTAACCTGAGTTAGACATCAAACCTTAGGGTTTGTAGGGATTTTCACCCATTCCCACTTGTAAAAGCGAGAGAGTGGAGTGTCTTAGCGAACTCTAGAAGGATTGAGTAAATAGAAAACCCATAATATTTAGCTATCTCCATTATTTTCCAGCTCTTGATTACTTTTCATTATTCTGTATTCTTTACATTCTTACTTCAACGAAAATGTATTCATTTCCACTTTATCTCACCATGAGTAGCTAAATTTCGCTGAGGGGTTCAATATGGTGAATTCTCTTATGGTTCAATAGCTTGAAAGTGTCTTATTTGCTTAAGTTTTGTTCAATGTATGACATTCTTTATTGATTATCATTATAATCTTGCTGAGTTTAACTTGATCACTTAGACTTTGCATGCTATGTGAGTTTGATCTCGAAAGGGACAAACGATATCGGTTCTCATAAAGGTGATATAGGAGAAAAAGCTCGAAAGAGATTGTTCGGCGGTATAGGGCAAGCTGCCTAAGGCACCCTATATCGACTATAGGGTTATAGGTTGCATTCGTGAATTATCTATGTTGAAGTCGAGTCACAGAAATGTGCATAACGGTACTTGCTTAGCCTTCTAACGGTTCTTGGGAGCAAGGCCAAATAGAAGTTAAATCTGACCCAATGCATTGAATAGGTTTAAGTTAAATACTTCAATATTAAGGTTATTGCCTTTGGGATGAATCCATGTTGAATACCTCGTTTATTTCTTATTGTTATTTCTTTTAGTTATTTGCATGTTTTATTTATCTTTTCTAAAAACCAATCAATCAATCTTATTTCTTTGGTTACCTTTTCAAAAGCAATCATTTGAGCAGTTTCTTCATCAAATCTGAATTTCCAATTTAGTCCTCGTGGGATCGATACCCTTGGAATACTTCTAAGGTTTTTTTTATTACTACGTGCGACATTGTATACTTGCACTAGGGTTAGCTGAATTATTCTTTATTATTATTATTCATCTTATCTCACATTCCATCCATTCAGCTGACGACGCACCAAGTTTTTGGCGCCGTTGTCGGGGACCAAAAGTGAAACAAGTTTTGTTTTTGAAATTGCGATCAGATTGCGACCGCAATTCTGTCTCAAAGGGAATTTGACTTGATTTGCATTTGTTTTGCTTTTGCAGGTTGAAGTTAGTGCATGAACAAGGGGTGTCCACTCCTTGATATCGATCCTTGAGATAGAAAGAAAGAACAATAGGAGTTGAGCGCACGGTAACATCTTGAAGAAGCTACTTGCATTCAAGAACTTCTAATAGATCTACCCGGAGTCGATCCTCCTATTGACCAAAAAAAAAGAGAAAAAAAAGAAAAGGAAAAAGGACGATAGAAGATAAACATAACAAAGGGTTTGATAGCTCAAGATAATCCACATGTGGAAGAAGACATCATCATAACATTGAGTGCACAAATCACATCAATGGCTTGTCACTCTAATTTCTTTTGTGTTTATTGTGCTAATATTCATTCTTTGTTTGAAACTTGTCCATCTAATCCTTATTATACAGGCCAACGAGACAACCAGAGTCCTATTTTCGATTCTTACCGAGGATGGTTGCAACATCAGCAAGATGTTAGCAACAATAATTCAACACCTTATTTGGAGCAAGAATGTCTGTTTACTCTTGAAGACCAATATCAAGATCAGTATGCCCAACATGAAATGCTACAAGAGATGGAACCACAAGTGTCAACCAGCTTGGAAGAACTCATAAGAAAATACATGGCAAGGAATGACGCCACTATAAAGAACATGGAGATCCAAGTAGGGCAATTGATAGAGGAATTGAAAAACAGTCAACAAGAAATCTTGCCCGAAACCAAAGAACAAGAAGCACAAGAGCAATACAATGGGATGACATTTCAAAGTTGATTGGAGCATGAAGACCCTGAACTCTCAGTAGAAGCAAGAAGCATTCCAGCACTTGAAAATACTGAGGAGACATAAGAGAAAGAAGTGATTAAAGAAGAATCGCCTCAAAAAGAGAATAAAGAGAAGGCACTAGAAAAAGAAGTTGCAGTGAGCCATGCAGATGTCACTTCACAGCAAGTGAACTTCGATGTGCTCCAGGCATTAGAACACCCAGATGAAATGAAGGGATGTTTTGATTTTGATCCTATTGATTCTTTTACATATTGTAGCTTGAAGAAAATGTTAGAAAATGATGGATTTGAGAACGATCTTAATGATTCCTTTGCTTGTTGTAGCTTTAAAAAAATGTTATGCGAGGAAGAAATTGAAGAGGAGATCATGGAGGAAGAAAATATGCAATACACGACAGAATATGAGACCATAAAGTCTACCTTCAAGAGTAGATTGAATGAGCTGATAATAGAGACTAAGCACTCCATGATTAAAACGCCTCAGTTAAGACTCAAATCTCGTCCGTTATCAAGACCTAGGGTCAAGATGAAAGCTTATGGTGCACGAAGTAGGAATAAAGCTTTAATCTCTCTTTTGGAGATCAACTAAGTCATTCTTTTTCTTTGCCTAAATAAGTAAGAGAGATAAAGTATAAACAAAAAAAAAAGCATATTTGAGCTTTTGAACCTTTTGATGTGCTTGTTTATGTTTCAGGAAGCTTATAAAGTTAGGAGACAAGAAGAAGAGAACATGAGACAGGAAGATCCAGAAAAGGAGTAGAACAAGGACTATTAGACCTAGGCTCGAGTGAGGGGTGAGGCTATCAAGCGGATGTTCCTGGCCAGCTCATCTGATGAAGCTTCAATTGCCCTTCATTTTTATCATCCCACCTGGATGAGCCTGAGACCTCTGATATGGAGGACAAATCTTCCAATACCTAGGAAAATTCTTGCTCTTCTTTACTCCTTACTACTTCCATTCATTTGTTGTTCATTTGCTTAGCAGTTTGTTTCATGCAATAAATCATTGTTCTTTTGATTTCTTAGTTAAGTTTAGCATTGTTAGTTTATTACTTTGTTAGTATAGTTTGTTGATGCTTAGGTTAATAAGAGCAAAAACAAAATATAAGGACAAGAGTAAAAACTCTGTCTAGGAAAATCTTGTCTAGGAAAAGGTACTTAAGTTGACCATAGAGAACACCTTTTCCTGGGGATTTACCTGGGAGTTTTGAAAAGTCCATACTATTTTGTATCCCATCTATTTAGAGAAAAAAAAAAAGAGAGAGAGGAGAAAATTGTGAAAATTTGTAAGTTTAGAATAAAGGATTTTTTATCAAGAGGAAACTTTGTCTAAGGAAAGTCCTGCCTAGGCTGAGGTATTTAAGCTGACCGTAGGGAACACCTCTACCTGGGGACTTACCTGGAAGTTGAATTGATCAAAGCATTTTAATTTCTCTTTAAAAAGAAAAATATAAATAAATAAATCATGATTAAGCATGTGAACTTTGTAACATCTTTATGAGTGTTTCAGCAAAGAAGGAAAAGCAAAGGAAAATGAAAAGTCAGAAAAAAATAGAGAAAGGAGAAAAACTGGGTGAAATGCGTCGCATTTCTCCCAGTGTATTTGGGAATGCGACCGCATTTTCAAAAATAAGAAGGAAGTCACGAAAATTTTTGACCTACACGTGACCTAATTAGAAAACTATAAATAGCTGACTTATAGTCTTTCCTTCTTCACCAACCACTCAACTCTTTTGCATTCAAGTCAAAACTCCAACCCTCCACATTCTCTCCTTGTGAAACCGAAACCCATATTCAAGAAGATGAAGAACACTCAAAAGCCATCATCATCACGCAAGATTACTAGTTCCCAGAGTAATCCAAGCTCCCACGAAGCTGAAGCAAGTGTGCGACGGCAAGAGAAACAACCCGAAACAGCCATGCACGACACACGAAGGACAAGACCCATGGGTTTTTCACCGGCGGTCGTGAACCAAGAGCCCAACACTCAAACTCCCTCTTCTTCGACAATGTCGGCCACGTCGAGGGAGAATACGAGTTCCTCCCAGCCAAGAAGGTCCACGCGCGCCGCCGCCGTCCATCAAACTCAAAAACCCGCAACTCAACAGTTCAAGAAACGTTCGCGAGAGTGGTTTTCAATGATTTGAGCAATGGGAGCTCAGAGACGTGCTGCTCTTGAAGAAGAAGGAAATAGGCGAGATGAAGAAGGAGCCGCTAAGACAGCGGGAAGCTCTCGGCAAGAGGGAACTTCAACGAGTAAAAATTCTAAACCTCAAGCTAACCCCTCCTCGTCTTGCAGGAACAAACCATTCGTTACCTATAGTGCAAGGAAGAGGAGTCATAAGAAAGTGGTGCCCAAAAAGCCACTTGTCATCGAGCCTCTCAAAGTAGCAAGAATGCCCCCGGACGTGTTCAAGGACATAATTCGCCAAGTTGTGGCAAAGGCTCTCATGATTGCTGAGGGGTATAAAGCTAAACAAAAAGCCTTGAAGGATATTAAGGCTGAGAGAGAGATGGAAAATCGACACATGAGGGAAGAAGATGAAGGTGCAAGAGAAAGAGATTGTGAAGAAGAGAGAAAAAAGGAAGAGGAAAGGCAAGAGGCCGAGAGAGCCTTAAAAGCTGAAAAAGAAAGAAAGTTAGATGAAAGCCTCAGGAGGGCAGCTGCTGATTTGCAACTCCTCGAGGAAGAAAAACAAAGAAAGAAAGAATTAAAAGAAAAAGAGAAAAGAAGGAAGGAAGCAGAAGACTTCCTTGCAGCTTTTGAGCCACTCCACAAGGCTCAAAGTGAGGGTGAAGTGCTGCAAGGAAGGGAAGAAAAGGCCCAACAGGGGCCAACTGAAGAAAATTTAGAAAAAGAAAAAGAAGTAGAAGATGAAGGCCAAAATGCGACCGCATCTGGGCCGCATTCTGAAGAAGGCCTAGCCGAGGCCACTGAAGCTCAGCCTGCTGATGAGGTTTTCGAACCTCTATTCAAAGATGACCCACCAGAAGTTGATAGCACCTCTTTGGGAGAGAAGAGGGACGAAGAAGAGAAAGAAAGCAAGGAGGTCGAGACCTCCAGTGACTCTGAAACAAAATCTAATTCAGAGATCAAGGAACTGGATGATGACCAAGTTCCTATCTCTGCAGCATTGAGAAGGACGAGAAAAAGAGAGATAAATGCTAAAAGGAGGACCAAGAACAAGAATGACCCGATATTTTCCAAGAGGCCGAGGACTAGGTCCATGGAAGCCTCTCCTGCAGTTCCTCCTACTGTCTCACCCGCCAAGCCAAAGGGAAAATCACCTAAGGCTGCATCTCCTAAAAATCCATTCCCTGAGGTATTCAAAGATGTCAACTTTCAGGAACGGATGGAGATCATGAAGAAAAGGGATTTTCTCAATGAGAAGGGATTCTCTAATAGAGCAGGAGCACTGCCAGAGTTCATAAGTAGAGTTATCTCCCACTACAAATGGCAGGACTTTTGTGCTCACCCTCAGGAGGCTGTCGTGCCTTTAGTTAGTGAATTTTACGCCGGCCTGAGGGAGGAGAGTATTAGCATGGCGGTTGTGAGAGGCAAGATGGTCAGCTTCTCCTCAGTCGACATTAACCGGGTGTACAGTGTAGACCCCTAAATTTGTCAGATATTTTATTTTTTTAATTGATTTTTGTTTTTTTAAATAAAAGAACAAAAAGAATATTCTAGAACATTTAATTTTTCAATTCAAATATTATTAAATATGGTAGAAATAATTAGGCCAAATATTTTATTTTAATTAATTGATTTGCCAAATCAAATATTATGTTTATTTGGCAAGGTTAATTAAACAAAATATTATGTTTATTTGATTGGCAATAAAATTTTGTAAATATTTATTTGATTCTTTTTTCATTTTTATTAGATTTTATTTATTTATTTAATTTTAATTTTATTTTATTTGATCACCTTCCTAATTTGTGGTGGTTGGAATTGGCTATAAATAGGGAGCCCTCCCATTCCTGCATTTCACGATTTTCTTAGCCTGAGGGAAACCTCTCTACACGTTTTTTTGAGCCTTGGAAGACCATTCTACACGTTTTTTTGGTGGCTAAGAATAGACTTCTCAAATCTTTCTCCTCTAAAAGCCTAGATACACTTTTCTCCCTTTTCCACTTAACTTCCCCCTCCTACTCTAACGCTTTCTCTTTTCCTCTCACGTTTTTTCTCCCTTCCACCACCACTCTCTCTCAACCTCACATTGCCACATCATCAACGATCCCTATACACAAAGTGTTGCATCCCCAATCCAATTGTCATAAACTTTCTTGGTGTGTATTTTAAGCCTTTGTTCTTTTTTTAAAAAAAATATTTTTTTTGCTTCTATAAAATTAATTTTTCCATGTCTTTTTCTTTTTTATAAAGATAGTTTCTTTATCATTCCATTTGCTTTCTTTTAGTTTTTTTTTAGCATATTCTTAGAGAGTATTTAACAATTGCATGCATATTCTTCAAATTTTATTATTTTTGGATTTGACTATTATATGTTGTTTATTTTATTTCACAATTAAATCTTGTATCATTTAATCATGTGATGTCATTCGATTATTGGATTAATATGTAGATTTTTTTGTTTTGTTTTTCCTAAACCATGATTCCTTTGTTATTTGCATTCAAAAAATATAAAAAAAAATCTCCAATGACGGAATCTCAATTTTTGGAATGCAAATGTTGAGTTTTCTTGAGGTAAGAAATCAATGTCTTGGAATGCCAAGATTTGATTTTTATATGTTTTCTTTAAAGCAATTAAATTTTATTTCTTGTATATTATAGTTGTTATCCCTTTTTAGATATTTTCTCTCAGTTTTATATGTGTTTTTACTTCTCTAAGTTATGATATTTAATACATAATTCCCTTGTAAATTTCTTTCCCTTAATTAAATAGTTCAAAAGCAAAAGTCTTCCAACGATGGAATCTTGAATTTTCGGGATGCCGATATTTGAGTTTCTTGAGGAAAAAAATAAAATCTTGGGATGCCGGGATTTGATTTTAATATTTCTTTCCATATAAAGCATAAATAAAAAAAATTTCATATTTTTCTTTTAAAACCTTTTTTTAAAGAAGCATATTTATAAAAGACATTTTCTTTAAAAGGAATGCATTAAAAACTTTTTACTAAATTTATTTCATTAACTTTATCTTCAAAATAATAAATCAATCCAAAACTATTTTCCATAAAAATGTCACTTGCTTTAAAAATAAAATTAATCAAGAGTTTTCCCTTCAAAATATTCTTTGTTCACACATTTTTCCAAAACTAATAAACCAAATGTTTTTTTTAAAAAATAAACTTTCCTATGACGGAAATTAGGAAATCAAGATATTGACTTTCCTAATATTCTTGAGGTATAATGAATTTAAATTTGGGATGCCAAATTAAATTCATACAAATTTTGAATGGCTTTATGCCACCCAAAATTATTGCTCATTATTTATTTATGGAATAATGAGAATTAAAATGTGGGACATTTAAAAATCAACAAAAAAAAATCTTCTTTAGCATTTACAATGGCCAATTTCCTTAAATAACACAAGAAAAATAAAATTTCGTTATTTGAACGAGTGTTGTGGGGTGCTAATACCTTCCTCATACACAAAAGACCCCTGAACCCTAAATCTTTCATTTGCATACCATTTTAGCATATTTTTGGGTGCCCAGTCACACCCTCTAAATCAAGACTGGTGGCGACTCCATTTTCCTCCTCTTGGGAACAAAGTCGGCCGCTCCTCGTCGCAAACCCGTAGCGACAGCTTGGCGACTCCACTGGGGACTTCTTGTAAGCGGGTCATTTTGTTTTCTTGTGTTGTTAATAATTTATATATATTGGCTTTGTGTATTTATTTTTGTAAGCACACACGTACACAAGCCTCCTACCCTGGCTTTACCATTAGGATTAGGATGGAGGATGAGTAGTGGCGACCTTCGTGGAGTTATAACTCCCGTGTAGGCACATGAAAACCCTCACTCAAGTCGACCTTATTCAGGATGCTGATAAGGATGCCTCTAATTTATTTTCTTGAAAAAGGAAAGGAATCGAGGACAGCTTGGGGACCTCTCTTTATTAGACATTAGAGCCTTACCACACATATAATGATTCGGTTATTTAAGTTATGTGTTTTATTGATTTAGTTTAGTTACATGTGTATATTATTTGTTTATTTATTCTTGCCTATCCAACATGTTTATTTATATCCTTGATTTTAGCATATTTTTATAGACACACATTCATAAATGCCTTCTTTATGCTTTCCTTTCATATTTTCTCTCATATTTATTTATTTTTTTTTTTGTTAAAAAAAAATCTTCTATTTTCACTTCATTCGCATATTAGTTACATGCTCATCATTTATTGTGCAAAAAAGGAAACAAACATTCAATATTTATTACTTGAGATTTTGAACGATATTAGACAAACCAAATATTGAGGTTGCAATGGAAAGAGAAAACCGATAATCACAATTGAAAGTCAGAAATTGTGCATCAATGGTCCGAACAAATGCAAGCAAAATGTGGGAATGCTCCGTTGAATGATGTTTTAAATCAACCCCCAGCAACCAACATCTTTAGTCATTCTACTCTAAGCATGGGGGAGCTAAAAGATATTTGGGAGGGATTCAAACCAGAGCAAATGATCTCATTCGTAAAAAGATATGGACACATGACAAGTCTTTTATACGTTCAAATTGATGAAAACGTCTTTGTAGCCGCATTATATTTTTGGGGTCCAGCTTAACAAATGTTTTATGTTTAGTTCCCTCGACATGACACCCACCATGGAAGAATACCAAGAGTTGATTCGAATACAAAAAATGTTCGAAGCAAAAGCTTAATTTTTTCGACAAAAGGCTAACTGGAAGGAGAGATTTTGCAAGGATTATCGGTAATGTAACTGATGTTGAAATGGGCTATCAACTCAAGAATAAGAGAGGAAGTGAAGGAGTATCCTTAAATTACCTCATAAGCCTTGTTCAACAGCATAAGGATGATGAGTTAAGCTTGAAGCTCTTTGCACTATGTATGTGAAGGAATTGAATCCTTAAGCAAAAGCGAATTGAATCGAGCGTGATTTAATTTCAATTACTTCGAATACCAATACGTTGGGCAAAATTAGAAATTATTTTCCAAAGTTAAGCATGTTGTAATTTAAGGTATCTAAAACGATTTTAGATAAAAAAAACTTACGTGATAGAAGGCGAAATACAACACGATGCTCCTATCCACGTTCTTTGATCTTCTAACGAACACCACCAATCGGATCACCCGCTATGCTCTGAATCCTTGAGGCTTGGATTGTGGGATCCAAACTTCTTGGAAAGGGAATTTTCAGCAAGGAATATTGCTGGAATATTGGGAGAGGAAGAGAGAAAAACTCAGAGAATTCCCTCTCTGTTTCGCGTGAGAAATGAGAGAATGATCGTTCGTTAGGGAACTCCCTCTCCCCTGTACGATAAGTGGGGAGGGAGTTATTACCCTACTGGATCTCGATCGTTGGATCTAATCCAAACGATCTTGGCCGTCTATTAATTAAATAATAATAATCATTTAATTAATTAATTAATTATAATTAATTTAATTAAAACAATATTAATTAAATCAATTATAACATAAGGTATTTTAGTTCAATATGAATCATATTAAATTGAATTAATTTGGCCATTCAATTAATCTCATTAATTGAATCCACATTAATTAAATATCCAATATTTAATTACAATTGAATCATATTCTATTTTAATCTCTCTCATTTAACCTATAGTTTTAATGTGCATCATAATGTACATTAATATTAACTATAGAATTAATTTAATTAAATCACATTTAATTAAATGAAATTAATTAATTCTCCAATTAATTAATTCATTAATTAAATATCATATATTTAATTAATTTACTATTTGAATCTAATTCAAATAATTCTCTCATATACTATAGTTTCAATATGAATCTCATACACATTAAATTTAACCTATAGTTTCAATATGAATCTAATTCATATTTAATATTTGAACTCTTTCAAATATTTAATTCTCTCATTAATTAATTTTGAATCACATCCAAAATTAGTTTTATACTATAAAGTTTAATTCACCAATTAAACTTATATTATATAATGTATTTTCATACATTATCTTAATTGTAACAAATACAATTTAATTCCCTTAACGAATTTGAACACACTTCAAATTCTATTCAAGACTATTTAACCTCAGAACCCTTTACGAGCTAGCAGGTGGACCTAATGGACCTACAGATCAGAAGCTCCAACGATACGAGACTAATTGGCTAAATTCATTAACCAAATTAGTCAACATTCGTTAACTGTCGGTCACTCCACTAAAGACCCACAGTTGCACTCTTCTCACTGTAGAATATTTCTGTGTCCACGGATATCGACCAATAACAGTAAGTCAATCCTTCACGAGTGTTCGTAACGCCAGCTGGGTCAAATTACCGTTTTACCCCTGGATTACCTCTGGATCCTTAAGTACAACTGATTCCTCTAATGAACAATCTGTTTATGCTCCAATCAATAAACAGCAGTTCCTCTCGGGCCAGGAGAGGATGGGCGCCCTTGTTCAATACCTGGAATCAGCCCTTAAGGGAACACACATCTACTTGCCCCAATAGGGGAATGAGTGAATTTCATCTTGTACTGTTATGTTCCCAGCCCCCATTCGGTCTTGCTCCTGAAATGGTAGGATTATTGAGTCGGCGAACTGGCCACTCTCACCCATACAGATCTAAGGACAATCTCTCCTGAAAAGAAGTTCATAACAGACTCAGGATTGAGATTGAGTTACCTAGGTCATCCTATTGAAATAGAAACCTAAATTAGTCAACGGTGTTACATCTAGTGGTTACTATTTCGCGGTCCGGTCTTATGCAAACTCATTGCACAGGATACCCCCACTCGCATGTCTCCTACATGGACGATGCTTTGGATCATTGCATCTGTATCGAATACAAAGTGGGTCGTATCACATAGTGTTACCAGGATAAGGTACCCAGCCTTATCCCTATACTATAGACCATTTAGGTTGTTACTTGAACACTGATCCCCATATGTCCCCACATACTAGTTCAAGTTTCATCTAAACAACCTAGGATCTTAGTTTATTGGATTTGGGTCAAATTGTGCAATTTTAGTAACAATAACTCTTTATTGTACAAACCTCAATAACAGCGTATTGAGACAAGTGAACAATTTGTCATCATTCACTATCTACGAGTTTTAGGGCATAAAACCCAATAGTATGTTTGGGTCAATCGTGTTCCCAAATCTACAAGGATATGTGGACGTGAAGGTTACCAAGTTATTCCTTCAAATAGAATATGACATTAATCCAATTTTACCCGTCCTCGCAGAAACGATGTGATCATTAAAATACGAGGGAAATGTAGATTTATTGGTTGCACTCCTCTATTCTATATTTGGCTGGTGAGCCATTTGAGGTGCCCACCTGAGTTTAGTCATCCACAAGTAAAATTCTCTAATTCATGGAACACTACAAGTAACCCTATCATCAAATTTGGAATAGTTGAACACAAAGCAGACATGCCAAGTAGAGAGTCATGGATATCCTTCTTGACAAACTTGAAAAATGAAGACATAATATGGAAAGCTGTGTGGATGCTTTTGCAACCAGTAATTTATAAGTGTGGTAAATTTCAAGATATTCTACTGTTGGGCCCGTGAGGATATACTAGTTATGCACCTCTTTTAGTTCTTCGCCAAATGTGGATAGAACAATTCATCCCTATGACACATGAGATAAGGAATCTTGATTTACGAGTAGGAGGATTCGGGTCAAAATATTTTGCAGGTGATAGAATCTTGGAAAAATATATGGATGTCTCCACTCTAGAATACAAATTATGGTACGAAGCTATTCGAACATCATGCAGAAAAAAAAAATGTCACCACTTCAAAAGGAGCTCGCAAATGAAAGCACTGGGCAAGAGGGCAGAAAATCTATTACTCCACCAAGAGAAAGGAAAGTTACTTCAAGAAATGAGTCAGTTGAAGCGACAAGGGGTAGAAACAGAAAAATAGTTGATTAAGATAAGAAAGCTATTAAATAATCAAATAAAGCTCGAGAAAGAGAATCAAGAGTTAGACTATATGCATCCAGAAAAATTGTCAGAAAAACAAAAGAAAGAAATGATGACTTGCATAAGGTTCTAAAAGAGAAGATGCACAAACTGTCAGCCTGGAAAGTTGTATTTTTTCTTTCCAACGACTCGTTTTGAAGCTGAACGCAACAATTGACATGCAAGTTAAACAGGCAGTTGAATTTGAGAAAAGCAATAATACATTGCAATGGACTCTTGAGAATTGGGAGCATCGGATCCAGGAATGTTAAAATGTTGCAAAAAAGATGCCGACAGAGCATAAATAGTTGCAAGGAAGATATGATTCACTTGTAAGTAACGAAGTTATTTCAGAGGTCTTTCGGCAAGAAAACACAAGTTTAGTCCAAGTTGGTGAAAACATAGACAATGTTATAGAAAGAGCAATGACTAAAAGAGTTGGGACATTTGTAGAGGCATTTCACAGTGGCAGTCCAGGGGAGAAGAATTATGAATTTTGATATGAAATTATCCTACGTTAGTTGTCTCCCTTAGAGCAATGACAATTTCTTTGAGTATTTTGGATTTGGTCTAATATTTCGTTCAATTATTTCATTTAATAAAATTTGAAGTTTATTGTTTCATTTTTTGCAAAACAATTTGAGCCAATACACATTTCATCTTTTTTCATTCATTTCATTGCTTTTTTTTTTCATCCTTTTAAGAGCTTGGTAAAAAAATAAAAAAATCAAAGTAGCGTTTTGCAATATAATCTTTTATAAAAAAATTAAAAAAAAATCATTGTACATTTTTTTTTTAAAAAAAAAAAAAAATCATTGTACATTTTTTTTTTAAAAAAAAAAAATATGACTTCCACGTTTTTTTTAAAGTTTAGGTTTACTAAGTTTTTTTTACATAAATTATAGCAGATGGGTTCTTTTGATGACCAAATTTCAAAAATGTCCATAATTAATATAATTATTATTGGTAAGTTTTTATCCATTAATTAGTTTATTTCTCTTACCAAAATACCCTCACATTAATGAATGAAATCAAATTTAATTTAATATTATATTTTAAACTAAATATAAACAATAAAGTAAAAAAATATTTTGAATTTACTTTTTTATCCTAAAATCGGATCCAATACCAAATTTGCAATTAATATTTGATTCTTCTCCCTAATTTTGTATGGATTTTCCATTTTAAGTTTTAGTTATCATTATTATTATTATTTTCTTTATTTTTTTTTCTTTAGGCCAAATAATATATTTTCCTTCTACAACTATTTTGCCTAAAAATAGGAATGGCAGGTTCGTCTTCCACGTTAATTTGTTGCAATTGGCTATTCCTATTTGGAATTTTCATTTTCAATTTAATTTTAGATATTTTTTTTTATTAAACTTTCCTTTTCATTTTATTCATTTTCTGTAGCAAAATCTTTTAATTTTCCATTTTATTTACCATTTTCGAGGGTAGTCTTCTTCCTCAAAGAATAACACAATTTTTTTTCCAATAACACCGTTTGCCCTACAATTTCTTTTCAATTCATTTTTTGTTCTTTCCTCCCATTTATTTTTCATTTGCCGAAGATCGTCCAACAACATTTTCTCCTTCATTTTCTTATTTTTCATGCATAGGACCCCAATATTCTATAAGGAGGGGTATGAATTCGAAAAAATTATGATTTGGCTAATTTCATACCGGTTTGTATGTGTTATATATATATTTACAAATTTATAATGTATGTGTTTAATACCCTTTATATACCTGAATACATACCCGGTATGAACAATAACAACCTTATAATGTATGTGTTTAATACAATTCGGAATTTCTTTTCAATTCAACATGGAATTCATACCTGGTATGAATAATATACACTAAAAAGTATAGAAGGTATGAGATTTATGTGAAAAAAATTACTGGAATCAATATATATATATATATATGTCTTAATCTTTATGGTGGATGGACTCCTCTAACCCATTATATATATATGTTCAAACAGGGTATTTAATTAGTCATCCCAAACATGTTATGTATATCCAAAATCATCTTATCAACCGAGTATATATTCTATGTCCCAAATTATTCTATGTTTCAAAATTTTTATACATTCAAACATGGGTATTTAAAACAAGTACTGGTATTTATTCTCTGTCTAAAAAATTTTATACATTCAAACAAGGGGTATTTAAACAACTATCTCAAACATAATATGTATATATATTGAGGGGTATTTAATATAACATCAATTACATGTTAAAATTCAGTCGGGGCATTGTAGTCACATACGTTTTATTTATATAATATACCGCATTATGTATATTTCAAACATGGTATTTTTTTATACATCCAAACATCATGTATGTATATCTCAAATAGGGGTATAAATCCCAAAGAAGGTAGTATTTATTATATGTCTAGAACATTACCAACTCCACGAAAAATTATACACATTATCAACTGAAGTATATATTTTTTATCAGGGTATTTAATCTATCACCAATTACATATTTCACAGAAGAACATAATGCTAATTACATGTTAAAATACCTGTACAGATGAGAGGACATATTAAACCCCATGGAAAAAAAAATTATACACATTAAACCCTATGAGAGGCTTAATGGTTCTAGAAGCGACGGTAGAGGAGGATACACAATCGGCTTGCGTTGAATCTCCCACGGCTAAGATTTTTGCGACCCTGGTTTTCATGTGATGTGCAGTAACCTTCTTGTTCGGCCTTGATGAGCACTCAAATCACCAAATTTCCACTGGAGCTTGAAGCTGCTTTGCTTGCAGATGAATTCAGCAATGGCGGAACCAAAATCCTACCGTCGAAGAAGGTCGAAATCAACATGGTTCTTGCAAAAGCGTGTGAAATGAAACAAAAAAAAAAAAAAAAACTAGGGAGAAGAATTCCTAAGAAGGCGACAATTTTTGGCAAACACCTCGCTGTCAAATTCTGGAGAAAAGGAAAAAATGGAAAAATTGGGAAGTGGTAGCAAATTCGATAAATGGGCAGGATTTAAGGAAAGGATGAGCACGATTTGAGGAAGAGATTTCAAATTTATTTTATTTCCTTTTTTGTTTTATTTTCATTTTATTATTTATATGTTTAATTATTTTCCATCAAGGGCAATCACGTAAATGGGCTTAGGAAGGTTGAAAATCGATGGACATGTTTGTAAAAAATGGTTCTTAAAGACACTATTGATAAATAGGTGTGTAATAAAGGTTATATGTGTAGTTACCCCTTTTTTTTAGGCCAATTAACTTAGTCATATTCTCCTTATAGACAAATATGAGAGTTTAAACCATGTTCGGAAAAAATGGAGTCCTTGTTTGAAAAAAGAAAAAAGAAGGCAAAACAAAAAATAAAAAAAAGGAAGAAGAAAAGAAAAAAAAAAAAAAAGCAAAAAAGAAAAAAAAAAAAGAGAAAAAATGTGAATGTCATCGTGAGCCTTTGATCCACCATACAAGCTTTTTGTCAAGACCTCTTTTGCTCGCAAAGATCTCCTACTTGACCACCTTTCCTCCATAATATCATCCAGGCACCAACGTCTTCGCCCGACCTTTCTTCCTAGACCTAACACCACATTTTCTTACCATGCAAACTCGAGCTTCGAGTTAAACAAAGACCTTATTGGCCTACACCATAACATTACAATGGGGCAATTATTTATTTTTCTCTTGGTCTATACCATAATGCTACTATTGTGGAGCAATTTGTTGTTTTCCTTATCTTTACCCACATATTGACCAACTTTGCAAAGCCCATGCTCATATATTATACAATGACTTTAAAAGTAACAAACAGTATTTATCTCTTATTGGCACTATTTTAAGTCATGATGAGAATTGCAATTATTCTTACACCATTCTTTGTTGTACCATCAAAAATCACATACGGTTTATTTGAATGTGTTTTCATAGTCAAATCTTATCCTCTTGACTAAAGTCAGTCGATCATATTCTCCATCTTTCCTTGATTAGAGTTGAGTCCATCCTATTCTTTCATCTTTCTTTGATTAGAGTGAGGCAATCTTATGCTTCATATTTCCTTGATTAAAGTGAGTCGATCCTATTCTTCATCGTTCCTTGATTAGAGTTGAGTCAATCCTATTCTTCATCCTTCCTTGATTAAAGTTGAGTCAATCCTATTTTTAATCTTTCCTTGATTAAAGTGATTCAATCCAATTTTTCATCTTCACTTAATTAAGTTGAATCAATCCTATTTCTCATTTTCTACTGCTCAAAGCGAGTCAAATCTATTTCTGCATCCTACGGTTATCAAAGGGAGTTAATCATTTCTTTTATCCTCCCTAGATTAAAGTGAGTCATTTTCTGAAAACAATAAATCTAAGGCTTCATGTGTTGGCAACCTTAGAGTAAATCTCATTGAAGAGCTAAGTTCAAGTACCTAATACAAACAGATAATAAGTTCACAATCGATTTGGGGCTATCTTTCGTGCAAGAAGCTTTTGTTTGAGTAAAGCACTGCAAAGTAGGTTAATCTCCAAAAGAGGGAAAGCACAATGGAAGCAAGAAGGGAAAGAAAAGAAAAGGTGATTTCATCTTTTGAACCAACTTTGACAAATGAACATTCCATATCTTAAGCAGGGAAGTTATATTGAAGAATGAGTATGAAGATCAAAAATTAGAAGGCACATATGTCAAAGATTCAAGTCAAGACATCCCAATTCTGTGACCATAAGGATAAGCTTTGAAATTCTCATTTTGTGGTTTTATCTCTCGAAGTATGTGCAGATCCATGTATTGATTCTCAAAGCAAGGGAGATAGAAAATAGTCCTTGAAAAAAAAAGCAAAAAAAAAAAAAAAAAAAAAAAAAAAAAAAAAAAAAAGGGAAAAGAAAAAAAAATTCAAGGACTAGTAAGTTTGATGGTGATATTTTTGGATTTGGTCATTATGCTTCTTTAATGTTGAAGCAAATATATCTCAAATGACGTGCATGTAGTTGATGCATCATTCTTATTGAGAAATGCCTAAATAAGCTTGACGCATATGCTAGGGCAATCACAACAGATAGTTATTAAGGCAAATGTAAAAATTGTGAAACAAATGTCAGGTGACAAAATCACCATGTTACACATTTTTACTCAATTTTGGCAACATGCAAGACTCTTCTCTTCAAATAGTGAGTAAAAGAACATTGGAGATCTCTTCAGAGTTATCCAACTCGACATAAGAAGAAGTGATACCATTACATGACTATTGACTACTTGAAGCACTTAATTGAAGAACAAAGATGTCTACTCAAAAGGTCATATGATCAATTGTGGCAATAGTCATTTCATCAGCTCCAAGATCTTAACTGGGGCAGTAAAGTGTTTTAAATGAAAAGAAGTTTTTTTCTCCATAAGGATCGAAGCGAGGTGATTGTTGACGGATTACACAGACATGTCATTCCTAATCAGTTTCTCAAGAAGCCACTTAAGAAGAAAGACAACATTGACAAAACAAAGGTGGCCCATTCTTTGAAGGAAATTATCATTTGCTGGAAGAAATATATGAGTTAGAACATTATAAGTGGCCTGAGGAGTTTGTTACATCGAACTTGAGCCAGCGATCATATGCTTGCCAACACATTTGATCAATCTATCGCAAGACATGAGATAAATCTTAGGAAGCTAAGCATCAAGTTTTAGAGGAGTTGTTTAAGGAATGATTTCACTTTCATCTCCCTTTCGGTTATATCTTCGTTTTCCCACATTTATACTTCTTAAGCCCCATTTGTCAACTTTTTCGTGTCTCATGCTTCTTTCATCCAAATACTACTTTGAGAAACGATAGTTCCTCGTTCTCGTCATCCACTTTTGTCTTTGTTTCTCCGTCCTTCTTAGGTCTTGAATTTGAAAGTCACTCATTCAACTTATTATCTTTTGAGATCATGTCATTCCCATCCTATGCTTGATATTTCCAAATTGAGATTGTGCTATAAGTTACCTTTATAAGTTATTCAAATAATATATGAGACCATTTTAGCCCATCATATCCCATCATATCCCATCATGTCTATTGTAAATGGTCAAGCTTATACATTGGAGCATCTTAGTAACAACAAAAAGAGTTGCAACAGTATCAAAATGAGGGCATTCACACAAAAAAAAAAAAAAAAAATTAGACAAGGATAAAGCTATTTTCTCGTGGTTTAATATCACTTGATAGTCTATAAAGGAGTATGAGACTAAGTAAAATTAGCCACCTTCCTTTTTTTTCTTATAAGAAAAGGCACAGACACACTAACACACAAAATTTTTCCTCTTTCTGAATAAAGCATTGTAGAAAAACAAAAACAAAAAAAATCTTGCATAAATACTGGGGCAAATTGCAGATAAGAATGTCTATTAGAAGACATTTATCAAAAGAACCCCTTCATGATTTGATTCTTGTCTTTAAAAGGATGAAAACTTCTTTAAAAAGTTACTTTTCTTGAAACTATGCTTTAAACTTCATGCATAAACACAGGGGCAATTTTTGGATGAGAGTCCGTATCACAAAATGTTTTGTCATGAAAAACTCATGCATTCATAAGCACATCAGTAAAATAAAAAAATAAAAAAAAAATAATTTATCACGGAGGTGCTTGTTTACCCCTAGCCTCCAGCTCCTTTAATACATCATCGAGTGCTTGTTTACCCCTGGCCCGATACCTTTATCATGGAGGTGCTTGTTTACCCCTGGCCTCCAGCTCCTTTAATACATAATCGGGTGCTTATTTATCCCTGGCCCGATACTTTTATCATGAAGGTGCTTGTTTACCCCTGGCCTCCAACTCTTTTAATACATCATCGGGCGCTTGTCTATCCCTGGCCCGATACCTTTATCAAAAAATTTACGGTTTAGTGTTTACCCCTGACCGTCCCAAAAAATTACGGTTTAGTGTTTACCCCTGGCCGTCCCAAAAAAATTTACGGTTTAGTGTTTACCCCTGCCTGTTTCCAAAATTCTTTCGATTTAGTGTTTTCCCCTAACCGTCCCGAAAAAAAAAAAAAAAAAAAAAAAAAAAAAAAAAAAAAAAAAAAAAAAAAAAAAAAAAAAAAAAAACTTAAAGTTTACCATTGTTTGTCTATGTACTTGCAAAGTATAAAATTTCGAACAAATAAGGTCTACACCTTCGTCCATCCTTTTATTCTATAAGAATGAACAAAGGGGGGCAAACTGTAGACCCCTAAATTTGTCCGATATTTTATTTTTGTAATTGATTTTTGTTTTTTTTTAAATAAAAGAAAAAAAAAAGAATATTCTAGAACATTTAATTTTTCAATTCAAATATTATTAAATATGGTAGAAATAATTAGGCCAAATATTTTATTTTAATTAATTGATTTGCCAAATCAAATATTATGTTTATTTGGCAAGGTTAATTAAACAAAATATTATGTTTATTTGATTGGCAATAAAATTTTGTAAATATTTATTTGATTCCTTTTTCATTTTTATTAAATTTTATTTATTTATTTAATTTTAATTTTATTTTATTTGATCATCTTCCTAATTTGTGGTGGTTGGAATTGGCTATAAATAGGGAGCCCTCCCATTCCTGCATTTCACGATTTTCTTAGCCTGAGGGAAACCTCTCTACACGTTTTTTGGAGCCTTGGAAGACCATTCTACACGTTTTTTTGGTGGTTAAGAATAGACTTCTCAAATCTTTCTCCTCTAAAAGCCTAGATACACTTTTCTCCCTTTTCCACCTAACTTCCCCCTCCTACTCTAACGCTTTCTCTTTTCCTCTCACGTTTTTTCTCCCTTCCACCACCACTCTCTCTCAACCTCACATTGCCACATCATCAACGATCCCTATACACAAAGTGTTGCATCCCCAATCCAATTGTCATAAACTTTCTTGGTGTGTATTTTAAGCCTTTGTTCTTTTTTTAAAAAAAATATTTTTTTTGCTTCTATAAAATTAATTTTTCCATGTCTTTTTCTTTTTTATAAAGATAGTTTCTTTATCATTCCATTTGCTTTCTTTTAGTTTTTTTTTAGCATATTCTTAGAGAGTATTTAACAATTGCATGCATATTCTTCAAATTTTATTATTTTTGGATTTGACTATTATATGTTGTTTATTTTATTTCACAATTAAATCTTGTATCATTTAATCATGTGATGTCATTCGATTATTGGATTAATATGTAGATTTTTTTTGTTTTGTTTTGCCTAAACCATGATTCCTTTGTTATTTGCATTCAAAAATTATAAAAAAAAAAAAACTCCAATGACGGAATCTCAATTTTTGGAATGCCAATGTTGAGTTTTCTTGAGGTAAGAAATCAATGTCTTGGAATGCCAAGATTTGATTTTTATATGTTTTCTTTAAAGCAATTAAATTTTATTTCTTGTATATTATAGTTGTTATCCCTTTTTAGATATTTTCTCTCAATTATATATGTTTTTTTACTTCTCTAAGTTATGATATTTAATCCATAATTCCCTTGTAAATTTCTTTCCCTTAATTAAATAGTTCCAAAGCAAAAGTCTTCCAACGATGGAATCTTGAATTTTCGGGATGCCGATATTTGAGTTTCTTGAGGAAAAAAATAAAATCTTGGGATGTCGGGATTTGATTTTAATATTTCTTTCCATATAAAGCATAAATAAAAAATCTTCATATTTTTCTTTTAAAACCTTTTTTTAAAGAAGCATATTTATAAAAGACATTTTCTTTAAAAGGAATACATTAAAAACTTTTTGCTAAATTTATTTCATTAACTTTATCTTCAAAATAATAAATCAATCCAAAACTATTTTCCATAAAAATGTCACTTGCTTTAAAAATAAAATTAATAAAGAGTTTTCCCTTCAAAAATATTCTTTGTTCACACATTTTTCCAAAACTAATAAACCAAATGTTTTTTTTTTTTAAATAAACTTTCCTATGACGGAAATTAGAAAATCAAGATATTGACTTTCCTAATATTCTAGAGGTATAATGAATTTAAATTTGGGATGCCAAATTAAATTCATACAAATTTTGAATGGCTTTATGCCACCCACAATAATTGCTCATTATTTATTTATGGAATAATGAGAATTAAAATGTGGGACATTTAAAAATCAACAAAAAAAAAATCGTCTTTAGCATGTACAATGACCAATTTCCTTAAATAACACAAGAAAAATAAAATTTCGTTATTTGAACGAGTGTTGTGGGGTGCTAATACCTTCCCCATAGACAAAAGACCCCCGAACCCTAAATCTTTCATTTGCAGACCATTTTAGCATATTTTTGGGTGCCCAGTCACACCCTCTAAATCAAGACTGGTGGCGACTCCATTTTCCTCCTCTTGGGAACAAAGTCGGCCCCTCCGCGTCGCAAACCCGTAGCGACATACAGGACCAAGGCACCCTTGAATCCAAGAGGGAACAACGCTATTAGGAACCCCTCAGCCAAACAAATGAACGATGCTCTGAAACTTGTGGCCAATAAGGGGGTCCAATGGAAAGAATCTCAGACAAAAGTGAAGTCTCTGTTGCCAAGCGACCTAAAGCCAGAATCGACAGTTTGGCTTCACTGCATCAAGAACCGTTTGATGCCAACCACCCACGATAGTACCATCTCAGTAGAGAGAGTTATGCTCCTCTACTACATTATGAAGGGGTTGGAAATCAACGTGGGGAGCATAATAAGGGATGAAATTCTAGCCTGTGGAAGAAAACAAGCAGGTAAACTTTTCTTTGGATCACTCATCACCCAGCTCTGTCAGAGGGTGAAGATAGTTCCAGGAAAGGATGAGGACCGTCACTTCTTCAAGCCGACCATTGACCTGTCCTTGATCGGGAAGCTCCAACAGAACAGTATCCAGAGGAAAGACAAAGCCTCAACATCTCAGGCCACTCCACCGACAGGGCCGAGCATGGCTTCTCCATCCCAGCACACTCCTTTTACAGGGTCTTCACCGTCATCGGAAGCCCTAGCCATTGCCTACCGTCAGCTTGATCAAATCAGGGAAAACTTGAAAACTTATTGGGCATATGCAAAGGAGATGGATGAGGCCATTAGAGAGTTCTATCTCTCTATTGCCCCGAGTATAGCTCCGGTCTTTCCAAATTTCCCTCAACCGCTACTGCCTCCAAAAGACAAGGATTCTGATGAAGAAGATGATGAGAATGATGAAGAAGAGAAAGAAGAGAAAGAGAGTTCCTCGGACGAGGACTAGGGGAGTTTTCTGACCCCTTTACATGTTATTTTTGTGAATAATACTGATTTACTGTTTTTGTTGCTTGCTGTTTTTTAATTTTAGCATGTTTAAATTCTGTTTTTAGTTGTTTAGTTGCTTTAATTGTTTAGTTTGTTAATAGTTGTGATCATAGGGTAGTTTAGAGAGCTTGTTGATAGTTTAGGATAGATAAACATGGGCTTTCATCTTTTCTTGAAAAAAAAATATATGTTTGCTGTTTTGAGCTTAACCTATAAACTTTTTGAAGAAAAAATCAACTTTAAGGAAAAACTGCTTGATAAAATTGTTTTGGAAGAAAAATCATGTTTTCAAATGAGTTTTCTTTTAAGCCCTTGATGATGAAAACTAGAGCTTTGTTCTATCTCAAAAGTGCCACCGTCACAACTGAATTGTTTTCTAGTCATAGGCTTTCCATTAGTCTTTTTCTTTACAGAATTTTCTTAAGTCTAAACTTCCTCGTGTTTAACCTTTCTAACACTCTAGGAGAGCTTAGCCTTGAAGTTTTGAAAAAATAAAAAGTCTCATGTTAAGCCCATGCTTCAAAACAAGCCAATGAGGACATTGTCTAAATTAAGTTGGGGGGGGGGGGGGGGCGTCTTATGCTTTATATGTTATACCATGCTCTTTTATATGTTATACCATGCTTTTTGTAAATTTGTACTGCTGGAAAAAGAGTATGTGCTCAGTTCATTTGAAAAAAAATGAAAAACCGAGAGTTACTCCTCCTTCCTAGGGTTTACTGAGTAACTAGGGGCATTCATGACACCCATGGTTTGCTGGCATGAAAGGTTTACCTAGGGAAGTGAGTATCATTCCGAGCTTGTGAACTTTGCTCGTAGCTGGATATCTTCACCACAAAGTGTCGATAAGCTAAAACGAAGGTAAAAATGACAGCAAGGATACTTTTGGGAGAAAAAGAAGTTGAATAAAAAGAGCACCAGTAGTCAAATAAGTTTGGGGGAGATAGAAAAGGTCTAGTAACTCTTGTATGCTCATTTTTACCTCAATATTGTTTTTTGTAACTAAAAGGACTACACTAGGCTCTATGAGTAGAAGTTATGTAGTTTAAGCACATTGGTTAGAATGGATTAGGGAGAGTTTTGCTTTGAAAAAGAACAATTGAAATCTTCATGCCTAGGAAACTCAGACGTTGTGACTGGCACTAGAGTAGAACCCTCTCCTGACAGGCAAACTTTTGAGAAGACGATCTTGAAAAACATGTTTACTTGATTCCATGTCACTTGATTTGAAATTGAAAGTTGATACTAGTACCATGATTGATTACTACACACGAACCTTAACATTTTGATTTGCAATTAATATTGAGCTCTTACATTTTGATTGGCAATTAGAAATTTGATCTCTAACATTTTGATTGGCTATTGCTTGAGGACAAGCAATGAGTTAAGTTTGGGGGTGTGATAAGGGTAAAAAATATACCTATTTTGCCCTAATATTTAGCTCATTTTTGTCAAATATTTCATGTTTAGATCGATTTTACTATTCCCAAGCTCAAAATATGTTAAAGTTGATAAGTTAGGGTGTTGAGATTCACTTGTGTCAAATTTTGCTCCTTTGTGCTTGAAAAGACTTGATTTTAAGAGAATTTGACTAAGTTATTGTTGTGCAGGAAAACAGAGGAAAAGCTGGAATTTATCAGAAATGCGACTGCATTACAGGGAAGGCAAAATGAAATGCGACTGCATTTCTGGAAAAACCGAGACAGTTATGAGTCATCCGCAGGTCATTGTTGACGAGTCTTCTTCACACCTAACTGGTTGTTTTGACCTCGAAACTGCCTGGGCTACATTCCATCACCTATTTCGCAGCTCCTCAACCATTTCCCACACTATATAAGATCGAGATTCGAAGTCAAATTCAAGCAGAACTCATTTGGAAGAAGAGGGTGGTGACAGAACCCTAGTTGACGCCTATGAGTAGGGATGCTCGAGGTCCTTCTTAGATGACTGAATTCTAACCTGAGTTAGACATCAAACTTTAGGGTTTGTAGGGATTTTCACCAATTCCCACTTGTAAAAGCGAGAGAGTGGAGTGTCTTAGCGAACTCTAGAAGGATTGAGTAAATAGAAAACCCATAATATTTAGCTATCTCCATTATTTTCCAGCTCTTGATTACTTTTCATTAGTCTGTATTCTTTACATTCTTACTTCAACGAAAATGTATTCATTTGCACTTTATCTCACCATGAGTAGCTAAATTTCGTTGAGGGGTTCAATATGGTGAATTCTCTTATGGTTCAATAGCTTGAAAGTGTCTTATTTGCTTAAGTTTTGTTCAATGTATGACATTCTTTATTGATTATCATTCTAATCTTGCTGAGTTTAACTTGATCACTTAGACTTTGCATGCTATGTGAGTTTGATCTCGGAAGGGACAAACGATATCGGTTCTCATAAAGGTGATATTGGAGAAAAAGCTCGAAAGAGATTGTTCGGCAGTATAGGGCAAACTGCCTAAGGCACCCTATATCGACTATAGGGTTATAGGTTGCATTCGTGAATTATCTATGTTGGAGTCGAGTCACAGAAATGTGCATAACGGTACTCGCTTAGCCTTCTAACGGTTCTTGGGAGCAAGGCCAAATAGAAGTTAAATCTGACCCAATGCATTGAATAGGCTTAAGTTAAATACTTCATGATTAAGGTTATTGCCTTTGGGATGAATCCATGTTGAATACCTCGTTTATTTCTTATTTTTATTTCTTTTAGTTATTTGCATGTTTTATTTATCTTTTCTAAAAACCAATCAATCAATCTTATTTTTTTTTTACCTTTTCAAAAGCAATCATTTGAGCAGTTTCTTCATCAAATCTGAATTTCCAATTTAGTCCTTGTCGGATTGATACCCTTGGAATACTTCTAAGGTTTTTTTTATTACTACGTGCGACAATGTATACTTGCACTAGGGTTAGCTGAATTATTCTTTATTATTATTATTCATCTTATCTCACATTCCATTCATTCAGCTAACGTTGCACCAAGGGGTCAGTACAACCATGGTACTGGTAAGCAGCTCACACCCGGTGAGCCATCAAGCAACAAACAACAAATAAATCATGCTCGGCACACGAATCCAACATACTTTTAAACAATAAACAACTAATCATGCTTCTTAAAGCGAGAACTAAACATCAAGACTCATGCTAACTCAACAGGATAACTCATGCATACACACAACATGCTATGCAACCCCTCATGGATTCTGCGCCATGCTCGCTTTCTTAGCACATGATTTACGCGTCATGCCATGCACCAAAACACATGAATTCCGCACCATGCAACGCAACTTAACACGTGATTTACGCGTCACGCTTCGCACCAAAACATGATTTCCGCGTCATGTATTGCACTCACACCCAACACATGAATTATGCGGCATGCGCAGCACACACTCACACATCATTTACACCTCACGCTTCACACTCAGAACCCACACGTGATTTACGCGTCACGCTCTGCACCAATAACATGATTTCTGCGTCATGTAGCACAATCTTAACACGTGATTTCCGCGTCACGCTCCGCTCACACAACCCAACTCACCTCTCAACGAGCACATGTGACCATGCAACTTGACTCTCATGCAATATAGCTCAAAAACAAGAAGACAACATCCTTATAACAGCAATAGATCATAATGCTCTAAATTGATCAGAACGACATGCTTATCACAAATCATAAGTTATATATCAACCAACAACGCATACTAGTAACGAGTAAACAACAAACATGCTCATGCAGTCAAACAGACTCAATCGAGCAAGAACTACTTACCAAAAGGGCTTCTAAAGCAAATTCAACAACCCAAGGTAGTCCAAGAAAGCTCCTAAATAACCAAGACAACCTCTACTAAATTAGAACCAACATACAGATACTTTAAACATGCTTGAAAGGCCAAATTCAATCGAGAAAGGTTGTTTCCTTGCTGAACAGCAACTCAAAATTCCCCAAATTGAAAACCCAAAGCCTTTAGACTATGGGCAACCACGTCTAAGGCATAACGGGTAATGGGCACTTGTTGAATGACCATAGTTAAGGCTTTTCAGCCGCTAGACAACAAGTAAATAACACATATTTTTACTTTCTAAGAACCTATAGGAGTTGGGCAAAGCTTTTAAGGACTAAATAACTAATGGGTATCGATTAAAACATGATTTTAAAGCTTAACACCTAACGACCAACTCAACTTAAAGCTAACAAGCTTACGGACAACGATGAAACTTACCCAAACGGATCCGCTTTTCACGCTAGATGGGTTATTCTAACCTCGAACAGCGTGTTAGAACGCTCCTTGGGGCGTGGGTGATCAAGCTGAAGTGTTTCGAACTCAATCGAACACTTAGACGACACAGCAGAACATGAAATTCTTCACTAAACTAAATTTGCAGCACCTAAACACATGGGTATTCTAATTTAAGCTCTAACCATGAATGGGTAAGAGTTAAAACTTACCGGAAACGTTAAGCGACGTCGTAACGATCCAAAAGAGTCGTTGGACGGAGGCGAAAACGTGCGGGAGGTGGGATCCAAGCTGCTGGACGCGCACAAAATTGATCGGAAAGGAGCGAAGAAGTTAGATCGACCATATACGACTAAGAACTAAGGCTTAAGAGAGCTTACCCACGATTTTTCTTCCACTAAGGAGACCCACGAAGAGAGGAAATCGGGAGAGAGAGAGAGAGAGACGCGTGGGAGAGAGAAAACACGGCGACGGCGGCGTTGCTTCAACGGACGGCGGCGGCGGTACTGCTTCAACGGACGGCGGCGGAATGGGGAAGACGACGGCGACACTCTCACGGTAGGGGGCTTTCAGCGTGAAAGAGATGAAGAAAGGGGGGGGCTTGGTGGCTGTTTCAACGTGAAGGAGAGGGAAGAAAGAATTTTAGGGCTTTTCTTTCTTTTTCCTTTTCTTTTCTTTAAATAAGCCTTAAGAATAAAAATCCCAATTTAATTAGGATTTAGGATCCTAATTAGGATTTAATTTTAAACCCAATCTTAGCTCCTAAAGAATTTGGGATTAAAACTAATTAAGAGGAGTTTGAGTCTTTTGATATTTAAAATAAATATCAAATATTAAACCTCCAAACTTTAGGAAATTTTAAAGATTTAATTAAAAATCTCTTTTCCCTAAATTTTAGAAATTTAATTTAACGACCCAAGACTAAACTTAAATTCTAATTTTTCAAATTAGAATAAAAATGCCTAGTTAATTCCAAAATGGCTCGATTTCGAAACGCAAGGCGTTACATTTTGGAATGACAAAAATCATTTTTGACATGTCCAAAATCACTTCTCTTTCAAAATTAATTTGATATTTGACAATGATGCGTAAGTGATTTTGGATTGAAGCATCCAAAATCACTAGTAATTCTCGATCAATCACATGGAAGGTGATTCGCAAGTGATTCTTTTAGAGTGATGGTGAGTAGTTTTGTTTTAAAAATGATTTATTTTGTGTATATGAAAATATAAGCTTTTCTGATGGTCAAAGTGCGTCATCTTCAATAAAAATCATAAATTTTCATAAAAAAAAACATGTTTTTCTCCCATTGAGTTCATCTATCATTGCTTACCAGATGCTAATTTTTATCACAAAAAAAGTTTTCATAATGTCTATCGCTTACTTTATTCTCTTTTTAAATTTTCTTTATTCATTTTCTCACCTTTTTCTCTTCAATGATTTTAATTGTCTCTAACTTTTTTTATCCCTAAATTTTTTTCCTCTCTATAATTTTTGTATATCCTTAACATTTTTCTCTCTAATTCTTTACCTCTTGCTTTAAAGTTTTGTCCTTATAATTTTTTGCCCCTAACTCTTGATCCTTTTCTCCTCACTTAAAATTTTCTCCCTAAAATTTTTATCACTCCCCAAATTCTTTTTATCTCCTTTCTTTCTTTATCTTCGAATTTTCGCTCCTTATTAAAATTTTCTCTCTCCATCTCTCTAAATTTTGTATTCCTCCATATCTCTAACATTTTGTTTCTCTTAATTTTTTGTTCTCCTTTGTAAATTTTGTCTACTATCTCCTAATTTGTTAATTTTAATCTCAAGTGTAATACTCATTTTTAGTAATTTCATGATTATAAAATCACATTTGAAAACAAACATTAATATTTTAGAAAATTACTTTAAATTAAATTTAAGTCACTTGTACAAGTATGAAACCAAATATTAAAATAATCTATAACTAAACACATTTATAAAATGAATTATAATTAAATCACTTAGCTTAAAACACTTAATCTAAAATCTCTTCCCAAACATGATCTTAGTCATTGAAAATCATTTTTAATTGTATGAATATCACTATTAGAAGTGTAGAACCAAACATTAAAATGAAGATATAAAAATCACTTTTAATAAATCAATTATAAACAAATCAATTGGGCTAAAATCACTATTTTTATAATCATTTCCAAACATGTCCTTAACTAAAGGCCAAACTTGTTAGTATAGTGGCGATATACACACGTTTGGGAAGGCCAAACTCCTTTATTTCTTCTTCTTTCTCATCTCTTGCTACAAATTATATTCTTCCATGAAGATTAATGAGAAGTTCTGCTTTAACTATAAAGACCATGTGCAATAGAACCAGATGCAACAGAGTTCGAATTTCAAATCAAGTTCTCTCCCTTTGCTTATAAAGGCTATGTGTAATAAAATTAGTACTCGATTATCATATCAATAATATACCCTCCTAAATGATAAATAAACCCAATTTGTTTACTCGAAACTTAAAAAAAAAAAAAATAAATAAAAAATCTCAAATCTACCCATCTCTATTTAGATCCGTGTTATTAACCACTTCAACAAAAACGTGTGATAATCACATCCTTATCATATACATTTTAACTTTATTTATTTTCATCTTTTAAAAAATTTAGAAAGGAGAAAATATTTTTTTTCTCAATATTTAAGGTGAAAATAGGGTGAAATAGGACAATATTGAATTTTTTCCTAAATCATTTCTATAATTTTATAAGTTAAGATTGAAATAACATCAATTTTTCTCTTAGATTTTCTAATTTGACTGGAGACAATATGTGATACAAATTGTGCTTAATTTTATTATTATTATTATTTTAACTTCACTCTTTTACTTGTAGAGTTAAATTAATCATTTTGTACATATTTAATCCATTTTAAGCATTATGTGTGTATGTACCGTATCTACTATTTTATAATTATTACCCATTATATAGTAATATTACGACAATCCTCAAGTTCAATCAAATTTATAAAAAGAGAAATGGACGAAAGCAAATATTGGGTTGTTGTATTAATTATTTTGAAAAACCCTCTCATTCCTCCTTTCTCTATTTAAGATGAATAGAGAACACTAACTCTAATTAAAGGCAAGAGGGAGGCACTTGTTGACCAAATGCAGAACCCTTAACATTATGACAAGTTGAAGTTGTCGATCCACCACCATTGAGGCCAAGGTTAATGTCTTGCAATACTATGCCTTGACATGGATTAAGTTGGCTGCATTCAAAATCTACTGCAACTTGGGTACTTGAAGTCCCCTTTATGCCTTCATATCTCACATCTTGAATTTGCACTTTTGATTGCCCCTGCAACATGCACATTTTGCTTTAGAATCATTCAATGTAATACCATATTTTGCTTAAAAAACCCAATAGGTTTGCAATTTCACACCGTTTGACTTGGTTGGCAGTGGGGGCAGTAATTCTGATCGATGATGATAGGATTTTCAACATTGTTCATTTGGAGATTGAGAAATGTGATCTTGCTAACCACACTAGAAAACGAAGTTGACCATGATTTAATCCTCACACCGTTGGTTGTGCTAGAGAATGTGGAGTCTCTTACTGTGATATCAGAGACATCTTCTTCATTTGCGGACTTGCCAAGGCTACCGATGCTGATTCCATGACCAGGACCACATTGGACGTTACTTATGTTAACGAATTTGCTTCCTGGTCCCATGGAGATGCAATCGTCTCCCGTACCAATCGTCGAGTGCATGATGTTGATGCCACTCGACGAGGAAATGTGGATTCCATCTGTGTTGGAGCTGTTTGCTGGAGCTGTCACTGTAACGTTATCAAACGTGATGTCTTGACATCCATGCACAGCGAAATGGAAGAATTTGCTATTGTATGATGTTATGCTCCCGATTTTCGCAGTGTTGATATTCTCGAGTTTCAAATTCTACATGGAATCAAATATTAAATTACAAACATGATATGGAGTGCCTTTAAAACCCATGTTTTGATAAGCAAATATAAGCACTTGAACCCTCAATACACAACAAATCATTTGGACTTACAACGGGACGATCAGGAGTATCATAAGTCCAAGCAGTGGAACCTTGACCGTTCAAGCGACCTATACCATCAACAAACAAGTTGTTGACTTGATGTATACTGAGCCAATGGTCACCAGTGGCGAATTGCTTATCTCCGGGAGCCAGGAGTTCGCCATCAATCTGTAGATGAATGGAGCCTTTGCATGGACCTTCAAGCATCAATGGCAAAACCAAAAAGCTCCCTGGTGCTGGTATTACAACCCCACCACCTCCATTATTTCCACAAGCTTCGCTCCATGCTTTACTCAAAGCCTACAAAATCAAACAACACAAAACATTTGCTTCTACATTAATTATCTACAATTTACCTAATTCAAAATTTGTCTCTTAATTGCTTTTACAATCTAATTGCCATGTTACTAAGAGAGCAAGACTTTGTTTTTGTCTTTTAGGTTAATTATATGTTTGGTATTTGAACTCTTAAGGTTAAGTACTCCAATAGATTCATATAATTTTCAATATTGTATTTAATCGATTTATGAAATTTTAATATTGTGCAACCAATGATGTATGATACGTGTTTTGATACATTTTAAAGTTTAATGATCTATTAAACCCAACTTGAGTTTAGGGACCAAATTTATAATTTAACTTCTGCCTAAAGATTTCTGCTTATATTTTAAATTTTAAAAGTATCTTTGAGAAACATATATACTTTTTTAATAAAAAGATTCCAGGAAGCACTCTTAAAAAAAATGTTTGCATGATAAATTATTATAAAAAAAAATTGTTTGAATGCTAATCATTTCTTGTTTTTTTGTTCTCTAAAATTTTTAATTTTCAAAATAAAATCTTAATATAAAAATTAGTTGTTAACATTAAATATCCAGAAATTTTATTTTGTATTTAATTTTAGACATGTAATATGCATTTTATATGTAAAAATATGGTAAACTAATATTTTCATTTATGTTTTCGGTACAACTTCTAAACAAAATAATAATAATAATAATAATATTATTATTATTATTATTATTATGACCTCATTTGATAACCATTTGGTTTTTGAAAATTAAGCTTATTTTCTCCCAATTTTCTTAGGTTGGTTTTCATCATTGTGAAGGACACATCTGAATTCCTAACCAAATTCCAAAACAAAAACAAGTTTTTTGAAAACTACTTTTTTTTTTAGTTTTCAAAACTTGACTTGGTTTTTGAAAACATGGAAGAAGATAGATACCAAAATCAAGAAACTTATGGGTGAAAGTAGTGTTTTCAAGCTTAACTTTTAAAAACAAAAAACCAAAAACCAAATGGTTGTCAAACGGGCCTAAGAAACTTGCTTTTGTTTGTCAAGAAATAAGAAACTTCTACAGAACATCAGAAATATTTCTAAAAAATGAAAAGTGAGAAATAACTAAAAGTAGGTCTAGTCACACCAAACACTTTTTTCAACTAAAAAACCAAAAACAAGGAAAACAAAAACTTTCGAAAACTTGATATGCTACGGAATATTCAAAACTAAAAACAGAAGAGGTTATTTGAATTGATTTTTAAAGTGTATTTGTTGTTTATTGTAAAGTAAAAAGTTTACCTGACTGTTATCCGTTGTTCCATCAGGTTTGCCACCAAAATCCATAATATTGAAAACTTTAGATTGAGCATAACATTTACAAATGAAAAGTAACATCAATATGGACACTACACATCCAATTGCTGATGAACTCAAACCCATTTTTCTCTTCTGCTTCTTCTTTTCCACTCTTTAAGATGGTTGATTTTTGTTGTCTCTACTTTTTGCATTTTTATAGCAGAATTTTAAAAGCCTAATATGGAATCCCTCTCAAAAATGAGATTTTTATTCTTATATAGGAAAGTTATTTTGGTGGGAAAATTACTACAATGATTTTGTTGCTAAATCAATCAAGATTAGTGGGAATGAACTTTATATGGAAAAATTAGTCTTATTTTTCTTAACTATGCTTTCCTGTCTATGATTTCTTTTCGAAAGAGAATTTACAGTTAATTAGTTTAAAAGATCTTTGTTGGGTAGAGTATTCAGTGAAGATAGAATAGTCGAAAATCCCACTCGAGTATTTCGGCTCTTTCAAAACTGATGTATTAAAGAGTTTAGGTTGAAAATATATGACATGTTCGGAAGTAATCTTGAAATAACCAAAATCATATCTGTCACATGTATTTTCTAGAGAAAAATGACATACAAAAGTGGCTTTTAATCATTCCAAAATCACTACCAAACATGTTGGTGTGGTAGGTTGAGAAGACAAAAATTGACTTTGTATAGTATTTAATTATAAAATAAACTGGGTGTCGTTGTTACAAAGATATCAACTCTCTTATTATTATTTTTTTTTTAAATATCACATTAACTTAACGAATAATTAGATTTGGTGGTCTACAACAGAATCACACACATATATCTTTTTAAATTACATTACATTTTTCCCTCTTGTTTTTCACTCAACTAAACTTAAATTGAGCTCACTACTACAAATTTGGGTTTTTATGGCATTGGAAAATTGTCACAACCACATTTCATGACATTTTTTTTGCGTCCTAGAAGTCCCCATCAGGAAAGTGTATACATGACGTTATTAAAAAAACTGTCATAATTATTTTTTTCATGACACTTAACAACTGTAAAAAAAAACATATTAATGACATTTACTAATTGTCACAGTAAAGCTTTTTATGACAATTGAACATTGTCAATAAATATCTTCTGAAAATCATATTTCTGTCAAGATATATATACTAATGACACTTAATTACTGTCAACAAAACGTTATTGATGACAACGTATCAATGTCACAAAAATTTCAACAACTCCATGGTTTTATTGTCAAACAAAACGTTTCGTTGATAATTTTTTGTTGTCAACAAAAAAAATGTCATGACAGTTACAAAACTGTCAAAAAAATTGTTATAATGATGCTAAATAATTGTCACCCAAATAATTTCTATGACTTTAATACACCGTCATAAGTAGTGATACATCACTATTTATTTATTTATATTGGTTCATCAAAGCCATAAAAATTATTTTGTATAATACCTGTGAATAAACATATGTTTCCAAAATAAAACACTCAAATCTTGACACAAAATAAATATATACATAAATAACAACTTTTATATATCATTGACCCCAAATTGGTCAAATTTTGTCATATATGTATATACAAACTAAGTGTAATAGATTTTGTACATCACAACAATTCCTACACTGGACTTCAACTATAATGGAATATACTATATGTTTCTTTGTCACTAATCCAACAAAAAAGGTCATACATCAATTGTCCATTATATGGTTTTCCTTGACTTCATTGAGTTCCTGCAAGACACAACCAACAAAACAATATTCATTATAGAGTTGAATGCAATATTTCTTACATCAAGATAAAAACAATAATATTCATTTTAACAATTAACAATATGTATGAATTATACCTTTAAAATGGTGTCAATATTCCCAACTCAATAATATTCATCCATAAGCCCTATATCACTGTAGTTGCTACAAAAAGAAACACAAGAGAACAACATCACAATGGAAAGAAAAACAAACAAAAACACATTTAAAGTAAACCTAAAGCACATAACTTGTTGTTGTAATTGTTTTACAGATCAATCAACAATTCAAGAACACAAAGGAAGGAGAGAAAGAAGAATTGACACAAGATGTTATAGTGGTTCGACCTATGGTCTACATCCACTTTCAAAACAGCCAGGGGAGTATTTCTTTATTGACTCTGTCAAATCAAATGGGTACAAGAATGAGAGGATACAAGTGATTTTTCACACCTCTGGTATTAAGCTCAATGGCTATTTATACCTAATTCTTAGTAGTGAAAAGAGTAAAGTAACAGGCATAACAATAACAGTTTGTCACGTGATCTGTACGTGAACCAAGTTGAACATAATATGAATATCAGCAACAACAATTCACCCTCTTGATATTCTGATACTGTATTATTTCATAAACTCCTTTACTGGCTGCTTTGGACAAGACTGTGCTTTCTGTTAGCCAAAATCAAGCTTGAGTATTTCACTCAAGTATTCAAATCTATTAGCAGGCAGTGACTTTGTCATTAAGTCGGCAGGGCTGTGGGCTGTGTTTATTTTCGATAATTTGACACCACCCTCTTGAACCACCTCCCTTATGAAATGGAACTTCACATCAATATGTTTAGTTCTATCGTGGAAGGTTGGATTTTTAGACAAGGCAAGGGCACTTTGGCTGTCACAATGGATGGTTACTTCATAGTCCTTACCAATCATTTCTGAAACACTGCCCTTCAACCACAATGCTTCCTTCACAGATTCTGATAAAGCAATATACTCGGCCTTCGTCGATGATAATGCAACCACTGACTGCAGTGTTGATCTCCAGCTAATGACATTTCCAAAGAGTTTGAACACATAACCAGTGAGAGATCGTCGCTTATCGAGGTCGGCTGCATAATCAGAGTCTACAAAACCAGTAAGATCATCTTCAGTGACTCAGATTTTGAGTAGACAAGCCCTCGGTTTGTAGTGCCCTTCAAGTATCTCACAACCCACTTAGTGGCTTCCCAATGTAACCTCCTTGGATTGCTCATAAAACGGCTCACCACACTCATGGCATGTGCGAGATCTGGCCTGCTACAAACCATGTCGTACATCAGACTGCCTACTAAGTTTGCATAAGGAACAACACTCATCTCAGCAATCTCTTGCTTTTCAGTAGGTGACTGTTCCAATGACAGTTTGAAGTGTGAAGCAAGGGGCGTTTTCACAGCTTTACAATCTTCCATGTGAAACTTCTTCAAAACTTTGGCAAAGTATTCCCCTTGAGATATAAACAAGGTACTATGGATCCGATCCCTTGTTAGCTCCATGCCAAGAATCTTCTTAGCGATTCCCAGATCCTTCATTTTGAATTCATGACAGAGAGCAGACTTTATTTTCATGATTTCAGCCTTGCTCGAGGATGCTAACAAGATATCGTCAACATAAAGGAGTACCAACACATATACAGAGGCAGGACAAGTCTTTCTATACACACAATTATCAAACAAACTTTTATGAAAGCCCTCACGAAGAATAAAAGAATCAAACCTCTTATTCTACTGCCTCGGAGATTGCTTGAGCCCGTAAATGGATTTTTGAAGGTGGCACACTAATTTCTCCCCTCCAACTTCAATAAACCCCAGAGGTTGTTTCATGTAAATATCTTCTTCAAGATGACCATAGAGGAAAGCGGTTGTGACGTCCATCTGTTCAAGTTCGAGATCAAAATGAGCAACTATGGAGAGGAGAATTCGGATGGACGTGTGTCTCACAACTGGTGAAAAAACCTCTGTGTAATCCACACATTCTTGTTGAGTAAACCCCTTGGCTACAAGTCTGGCCTTATATCTAGGCAAACCATGAGGATCTAAACTCGGTTTCAACTTAAAAACCCACTTACAATCCACAATTTTCTTTCCAACAGGAGCTTCTACAAGATTCCAGGTGTTATTCTGGTACAAAGACCCCATTTCAGACCTCATTGCATCTAACCACAATTGACTGTCAGCAGACTTTACGGCTTGGATATAGGTGTTAGGCTCATTGCTAAAGTTCTCAGTATAGCAATTGAACGCATACCCTACAAAATCAGCTTCATCATACCTGGAAGGTGGCCTAATAGCTCGTCTCTGTCTATCTTTAGTGAGCTAATAGTCCCTTAGATCATCTGCTGGTTCTAGTGTTTCTTGTTGCTCCTCATGATCACTAGCTTCGGTAGTGTTAGAAGGTGTTTCAGCTACTGTACCGGAGTCAGTTTGTACAACATTAGAACTGATGGCTTGCAGTTATATTTCAAACGTTTCTGTCTCTTTGCTGGTTCCAGTCATGTACTCATTTTTCCAGGGCATCAGATTCTCATTGAAGACCACATCACGGCTAATGATACACCTTATTTCACCTGGTTCAAGGGACCACAATTTATAGGCTTTAACTCCCTGAGGATAGCCTATAAAAACACACCTTTTAGCATGAGGTTGCAACTTTTCTTGCCTTGTGTGTGCATAAGCAGCACACCCAAAAATCCTCAAGTGCTTCAAATTAGGTGGCTTTCCTGTCCAAACCTCCTGAGGAGTCTTGAATTTTAGAGCTGATGAGGGACTTCGACTGATGATATATGCTGTCGTGTTCACTGCCTCACCCCAGAAAACTCTTGGAAGATTAGAATTCGAAAGCATACATCTGACTCTCTCGAGGAGTGTTCTGTTAAATCTTTCAGCAAGTCCATTTTGCTGAGGAGTCCCAACTACTGTGAGGTGCCTAGAAATCCCAGAAGACTTGCACAAGTTAATAAACTTCTCATTTAGATACTCCAAGCCATTGTCCGTACGAAGATACTTGATCTTTTTACCAGTCTTATTTTCAATCTGAGTCTTCCATTCGAGAAATCGCTCAAATACTTCATCTTTGCTCTTTAAAGTGAAGATCCACAGTTTTGTCGAGAAGTCATCGATCAGAGTTAGGAAATACCTAGCTCCTCCATGTGTTGTTACTCTCGCGGGTCCCCAAAGGTCAGAATGTATGTAATCTAACCTGTCCACAGTCGAATGAGAGGCTGCTTTGAAGGAACTTCTCGTGGCCTTCCCCAAGATGCAATGTTCACAGAAGGTCAGAGTAGTCAGCCTGTTGTTTCCAAGTAAGCCCTGTCTAGCCAAGCAATCTAGACCTTGCTGACTTATATGTCCTAGCCTCTTGTGCCAAAGGCTTGCTTCTTCTGTAGCTTTATCTGAGACAACATTTAACTGATTAACCATAGTTGTTCCCTGCAAAAGATAAAGACCACCAGAAAGCTTGCCTGTCAGTTTAACAACACCTTCTTTCAGAACACTTATAACCCCATTTTCTGACTTGAAACTGTAGCCAGCTTTGTCTAGTGTCCCAAGAGAAATTAAATTTCTCTTCAAATCTGGTACAAACCTCACTGATTTCAAGATCTTCACAGAACCATCAAGAAGTTTCAAACTGACTGTCCCAATGCCCTTCACTGTACATTGCTGGTTATTACCCATCACTACCGTTACGCCTTCAATTTTTGTGATATCAGTGAAAAAATGCCTCCAAGGGGTCATATGGAACGTGCAACCATAATCCATTATCCAATCTCCTACACAATTTTCACTTGTGACCATTAACACCTCTGCGGATTCATATCCCTCATGTAAATTTGCAGCCACTTTGTTATCCTTAGTCGACTGCCTTTCTGCCTTTCTCTTGAGCTGAGGACAATCCCACTTGGTGTGTCCTTCTTTGCGACAGTAGTTGCATCTTGCATTGTTGCTATTATAGTTGTTACTGTTTTCAGCAGGCTTGCCATAATTCTGAGGTCTACCAGATTGCTTCCCACTTCTTTGCTGTGAGCTTTGACCTCTAGAATTTTGCCCTTTATTGTGAAAGTTTCTCCCCTTAGAATTTTGCTGCTGCTTTTGTTTTCCTTTCACAAATAGGGCCTCAGAATCACTCTTTTCAAGCTTCAGCTCCAGTTCTTTTAGCCTTAAGGCTTCAAGAACACGATCAAGTGTCAAGTCATCCCTTCCATATTTGATTGCTGATCTAACTTCTTTAAAGGATACGGGTAAAGAATTAAGAAGGATTACGGCCTGATCTTTCACATTAACTTCTTCGCCAGAATTCGCTAATTTAGTGCAGATCACACTAAAATCATCCAAATTCTCTTCCAGATTCTTCGAAGGATCCATTTTAAATCTGAAGAGACGTTCTTTAAGGTAGATTTTTATTGGTAAGTGTTTTAGGGATATAGATTTCATCTAGTTTAGCCCATAATTCCGCTACTTTCTCGATTTTACTGACTCTTCGTAACACATTATCGAAAAGATGCAGTATAATGGAACTATATGCTATATCACACATTTCTTTCTTTTCAATATCAGACAAAGAAGCAGGCAACTTACTCGGATCAGTCAATGCTTTGGCGACTTTCTGTTGAACAAGTAGGGCCATCATCTTCTTCTTCCAGAGCCCAAAATCGCCTTTGCCATCAAAACGCTCTAATTCAAACTTTGCCGACATTGCTGAGCAAAGAACCCACGAGCGCTTCTTGCTTCAATTAAAAAACGGAAGAACAGACTTCTACTTCCTTTTTCCACAAAGCTTCACAGCCAAGATCCGAAGTACAGCCAAACGGGAGGAAAAACAGAAGAAGTTTCGAAAGAAAGAAAAAGAACTAGAATCCTTCTATTGCGGCTCTGATACCAATTGTTGTAATTGTTTTACAGATCAATCAACAATTCAAGAACACAAAGGAAGGAGAGAAAGAAGAATTGACACAAGACGTTATAGTGGTTCGACCTATGGTCTACATCCACTTTCAAAACAGCCAGGGGAGTATTTCTTTATTGACTCTGTCAAATCAAATGGGTACAAGAATGAGAGGATACAAGTGATTTTTCACACCTCTGGTATTAAGCTCAATGGCTATTTATACCTAATTCTTAGTAGTGAAAAGAGTAAAGTAACAGGCATAACAATAACAGTTTGTCACGTGATCTGTACGTGAACCAAGTTGAACAGAATATGAATATCAGCAACAACACTTGTCCTACTTGCATAATTAATAAAAGTAGTTAGTGGGCTAGAAGTCCCCAAGTGACATTTTGACTCTCATATAAACTTAGAAAGTGTCTATGTTCAACCTAACACATATAACTTGCTCACATTAAACTCACTCCTAATCCAATAATCTCACCCAAGCATACTCTCAGATCTCCAAAACCACATTTAAAAACACTTCAAAATCTTACAAACATACTATCAAACTACTTAAACGTTAAAAAATTTGTCTAAAACTCACCAAAACACATTCCAAATATCACAAACTCATCCAAACTACTTAAAAGCAAACAAATACATCTTAACTCACTCAAACTCACTCCACATCCCACAAACTCTCCAAACTAACCTTTAAAAGACAAAACAAATGTGTCTAACTTACTCCAAATCCCACCTAAACATACTTCAAACCTCACAAACTCACCAAAACTCACCCTTAAAAGTCAAACATGTGCCCAAGCCACAAAGTCTCCTCCTTGACCACGAAATTTAAAATACTTCCTAAAGTTCCCTATCACATAACACGAGAAAAAGTTAAACATTCTAAGTGACATTACTATACTTAACCTAACGACATTACTAAGCCCTTATCTTAACTCCAAATTGGATCCTCTGAAAATTTCGACAGCATAACGACATACATATGACTAACCCAAAATTTTCCTTAACCTGTTAAACACGAGAAACACACTTCTATAGACATAGAATTCCACTACAAACTCCCACAAATCAAAGCGAGTCAGATCTCGCATCGATCACTATTCAAATGAAAGGCTAGATGCCTCAAACTTTTAAACAGATATCTAATGATGTTTAAAAAATGAAATGACTTTAGCTCACACGAAAACCATTTGAACATGTAAACTAACAAATTAATATCAAAGCTAGATCAAAACTTAAACCAATTACAAGAACATCTCCCGAGTAGTAAAATCAACTAGATAAGTCTCTAGTGGAAACAAAACTTTAAAGGAAGGACAACTAAACTAATCAATGGTTATAAACTAAACTAAAGTTAATCTAGCCGCATTCTAAAGGTTTAAGGGCGTGGGAACTTACCGATCGACACCCAACGACCTCGAATGCTTGCTGTCCAATGACAAAATGAGTTCGAAATCGCTAATCTAAACATCCTAGCCTATGGGCTTCAATCCCAAGACTGTTCGGGTTGTGGGTAGTCACTGAAAGCCCATTTTGAGCCTGAAAGCTTGCTGATTGGCAAGTAGAAGTGCTCAAATTCGCTTGGAACTACAATCCGTGGCTATACCAAGATTAGAAACATGACTTAAAGCGCTTTTAAAGAATAAAAAATTAACCAAAGTATAAAAAATTCATGAACATAAACACTAAACTCAGCAAAAACTTAAAGAACATAGCAATCAAACTTATCATGAAATTCAAGAAGTTGAACTATCTCATATTTCTAACATTCTAGATTCAATAACGATTTCAGTTCCAACTCTTTCTCGTGTAGTTGTTTGCAGAAACTAAGTTTTATATCATAAAATAAGCAACTCTGGATAATCCAAAAGGCTACACAAGAATGAATGTTTCCCCACCTAATGATTCCGACTTCTTAATAAGCCTTTAAGGGACCGTTATGACAATGCATGCTTTGGAGGCCTTTTTAAAAAAAATAATTTAAAACATAAACACCTAACTTAAGTAAAAACCTTAAATCAAAACTTTTATTCGGGATCCCTAATTTCAAAGGTTTTAAATATGCTAAAATAATTTCTAAAATATACATGTACATGGCCTCTGGAAAATATCTCAAAACAAATTTACAATTCAATAAAGTAAAACAGAGTTTTTAAAGCGGAAGAAAAATAAAATATGAAACTTGAGTCCTCTCATGGCTGCCTATCGGATTCTCATCAATCGCCTTTCATCTGCCATTGCCTTTACCTGAAAAAAAATGTTTTTGAAAAGAATGAGTATTTTAAATACTCAGTAAGTGACCCTATTATTGAGGTTGGGTCACGCTTTAAAAACATTTTTAAAATCAACAATAAATATAATTTTGGTGGCTCTAACTTTATTTTAAACTTAGGATATACATCAATTTCATGCATATCCTAGACACATCAATTTCATGTGTCTTTTTACTGAGAGAGAATATACATCAATTTCATGCATATTCTAGACACATCAATTTCATGTGTCTCCTACGGAGGCCGTCAATTTCACGAAACCTCGAGGTCGTCAATTTCACAAACCTCGACTTAGGTACATCAATTTCATGTCTCTAAGTCCTATGTAGGCATCTATGAATGTACATCAATTTCATGTACACTTATAAAACTCATAAATAATTCCTTTAACGGAATTTTAAAGTCATTCCTTTAATGAAATTTCAAGAGACCACCAACTCAATTATTTCAAGCATCAACAAATACCAAGCAAGAATAATAAAATTTCATGCTTTCAACGATTTTCATAAACGCATACTCAATTAAAAATAATAAATTTTCATGCACAATTCTCATGCTTTTAATAATAATAATAAATTTCAAGAACAACTCATAAGCACGAGAATTTTAGAAAATCAAACACGCGCACCCAATTAAAAGGTTCAATAGTAAGTTCACTTACCTTGACTTAACCACTTTTGCAAAACTGACTTAATTCCTTAGCTTCCAAGCCTTCAATCACGCCAAAACAGAACGGTGCTTGCTGTTCGGGGTCTTCAAATCCGCTCTAATTCGATAATTAATCTTCCAAATGTCAACGGAACCCCCTCTAGTAATCGCTGCCGCTGCTTACTGCCGCCGGAAAACGCCCATAGCCCGAGACCCACGTTGCACGAACCTTTGCTCACGGTCTATTTCACCGAAAACACTGAAACTGCAAGCTGTTGTCGTAGGAGAAAACCGGCCGCCAACTTTTGCTGTCAACTGTCGCACTGCCGTGAGAAGTTGCTGCTGCAACTCGCCGACAGCCGCCACACCTGCTGGAGAAGACGTTGCTGCCCGCTTTCGTGTCGTCGCGTACCGCTGAGGAGAGAACCGCCACTAAGACTGACGAGGCCTCCACTGCCGTTTCGTGCTGTCGCTGGTGAGAAAAAAAAATGAAGATAAGCTGGGCGGCGAGATGGTCCTTCACGGCTGCAGCTTTCGTGGAGAAGAAGAGTGATAGATGGAGAAGGTGCACCAAAATACCTAGGGCTGCGTGCTTCATCTTAAAAAAAAACCCTAATGGGCTTGGGCTTGGCTCAAACTTCCCAAAACTACAAAAATGCCACTCCAGCTCACACTTTTAAAATTCTCCAAATTTAAATTTTCCCTCTTAAACCAAAATAAAGCCCAAACTAAATAAATTTGAATTTTCCTTAAATTACGGGCGTTACATGATTCCTATAAACCAAAAAGAAAAGGAAAAGAAAATGGGGAAAAGGGGAAACCAAAAAAAAAGAAGATAATTACACAAAATAGTGTGATTTTTTCAACACAAAAGTAGTGGTTATAAGGATGTAAGCAGAAAGAAACAATAAAATCTAGACAATTATCCTGAAGGTAAATGAACTTGCCACATGTGACCCATTGATCAAGATCATTGCAACAAGACAAATTGTCTTCAGACCAAGATCATTGCAAGGATCTTCAGCTATATCTTTGGCTCTAAACTGACTGTCAAATTGTCTTCAGATATAGATTTTTCAACTTGACCAGGAAAAACAAACCTGCTCTTGTAACCCATTCCGTGGCTTTTCTCATTTTCAACTAATCTTGGTTAACAAAATTCAATTGCCCTCTTTTGTACCTAGGGGAGGAGAAAGAAATACTCCATATTGTCAAATTTCATAACTAAAGGAAAGAGTAGTCTAAACTATATAGAAAGAGAGACTAACTAGAAGGGAGAAAGGTATATTTAGCTATGCAAATGAGGAGATACTTCAGACTTGGCTCGGCATCTATACTGCAAAATATCCTAATATTCAAAGACAATTTCGAACCATTTCTCAACTTCCCACTAAATCCAACTAAAAACATAAACTCACACAAACAATTTCAAAGCATAATACAAGTATTTCTCAACCCCTTCCCACTAAACTTAACTAAACTTAAAAACCAACACAAACAAACAATTTCAAATGCTTTTTTTGGGCAACAAAACCTAATGTTAGTTTTACATTAAAAGGTCAAAAGGCCATTGAGTACAGCCTCCAAGACCTTTGAACGATAGGCGACATCTAATATGCCAAAACCTCGACTTTGAACTGGAACTTCTTCAAACTCCTCACTTATCTATTATATTAAACATATTGAATTCAACAAGCAGTAAATACTTAATCTAAAGATGATGAAAAACTAGTTTTGTTCAATTACAATATTTTCATGATTTTGGATTAAGAGAAAAAAGAAAAAAACTAGTGAATTGTGGCCCATGATTTCCTACAGTTGGTATGAAAATTAACTTGTTAAAGACCACTTAAGTAGGCAATAACATTGACATGGAGGAAATTATTATAAAGCAGAAAGAATGGCGTGCTTTTCTGAAGCTTGACAGTTTTGACCACCTCAGTACGCACTAAGGGGCAACCTTAATTCTGGAACCCAATGATTGAAAAGGTTCCACAACACTTCAAAACCAAAACCAGGAGAACTGCAGGCACATTCAACAATCACAATCCAACCCAAAATCCTATCAGAGTAGCCAATTGACTCAGAAAAACAAAACACAAACAGTATTCTAACCTATTAACCATTATAAGAACAAACTAGCGCAAAGATGATAAAAATAATTTCCCTAGCATTCAAAAACCCAAATATAATATCTAAAAAACTATTGTCCATCTTTCAAAACAGGGTGCAATAGAATGTAAAAGGATACAATCTTAGAAACACCTTTCATAAAAATCAAAAGCACTTGGAAGTGAGGTGATTTATTTTATCTCTAAGTACTTCACCTTCAACTCTTCATCACACATTTTTCCTTAGTTACTCGAAGTCTATGCACAGTTTCTTTCTCTAACTTTTCTGTCAAGTAAGCAAGTAAAATACAGGTTAGAAAAAAGGAAGAAACAAAGAAGTATAGAAAAAGGAATTAGCAGGAAAAAAGTAGGAAGAGAATTCAAAGGCTCAAGTAATCAATTCTTTACTTAAGTTTTACCGACTACAAGAAAGGTTCCCAAGCTTTTTTCCTTTCTTTAAAACATATTTGATCAATTAGTAATGAATTGAAAATGATAAAACTATGTGTTATAGGTAATTTTGGACAACTCCGATGTACAAGGAGCTAACGAGGACAACCGGGCAGAAATAAGGCTAAGAGATGGACCCCAGAGGCGAAACCAGCAAATGGGACAGGTCAAGACCAAAGGGCATTTGGCCCGACCCCCTGCTCGACCTCGGCCCAAGGTCGAGGCCGAGGCCCATGGTCGGCCTTGGCCATGCCGACCCTCGGCCCGCTTGCGCGGGCCGAGTCCCACCGACTCCGTTCGGTCCTCCACGGTGTCTCAGACGCAATCAGGTGTCGCACATTATTTTTCACTCTAACAGGATCGGCCAAGCATTGGTTTGAAAGGTTGAAGAGAAGATCCATCAGCTCTTTCAAGGAATTAGCCCGAGCATTCCTTGCACAGTTCATGGGAGCCAGAGAACAGCGCAAGCCTCACATCAACCTCTTAACAGTCAAACAACAGCCAGGTGAGAGCTTGCGTGATTATATAACACGTTTTAATGATGAAGCACTACAGGTTGATGGGTACAACAAGGGAGCAGCCCTAGTAGCCATAACAGCCGGACTGGAAGACGAGAGACTGCTCAATTCAATAGGTAAGAGCCAACCTCGAACCTATGCAGAGTTTGTCTCTCGGGCACAAAAATACATGAGCGTAGAGGAGTTGCTCAAGTCAAAGAAGTCAGAACGTGAACACAAGAGGTCTTCTTCATCTGACCACAACAGTAGGAAGGACAAAAAGCAGCGGACCGACGAGGGAGGCCGAGGCCGACCAGACTATGGCCGAAGCCGACCAGACCGAGCACATCCCTTTGGTAAGTTCAAGAAATATACACCAACAGCTGTTCCACAAGAGCAAGTATTGATGGAGATCCGAAATACGGGACTCCTGAAATTCTCGGGGAGGATGAAGTCGAGTCCCGATAGAAGAGACAAGAGCCAGTATTGCCTTTTCCACCGGGACCATGGGCATTCAACCAGGAATTGTATTCAGTTGAAGGATTAAATCGAAGCATTGATCCAGAATGGGTATCTGAAGGAGTTCGTCGGCGAGCCCAAGGCCGAGGCTGACCAGGGATGGCCGAGGCTGAGGCCGACCAAAGATGGCCGAGACAAAGAAGAACTCCTACGAGAGATCAGAACCATATTTGGAGGACCAGCTGGAGGAGGTTCAAGCAGGAAGAGAAAAGCTATTGCCAGGGAAGCAAGGTTCGAACCAGAATATCGAGGTATGTATTCTGTCCATCTAGCAAAGGCACATCCCCCTTTGGAGTTCACTGAGGCTGAGGCAATGAGCATTCATCAGCCACATAATGATGCCCTTGTGGTCACTCTAATTGTAGCCAATGTGAAAATCCATCGGATCCTAATTGATGGAGGAAGCTTGGCTGATGTCCTTTCTCTAACAGCCTTTAAAGCAATGCAGTTAGAGAGGGAACTCTTAAAGCCAAGCCTTACCCCACTTGTAGGATTTGGAGGAGAGAGAGTGACCCCAGAAGGTAGCATAGAACTTCCTGTGACCTTTGGGGATGGACAGAATGCAGTGACAAAGATGATAAACTTTATAGTTGTGGATTGTATGTCAGCCTACAATGCAATCCTAGGAAGGCCAACCTTGCATGAAATAAAGGGCCATAACTTCAACTTACCATCAGTTGCTAAAGTTTCCAACTCCGAATGGTGTGGGAGTTGTCAAAGGGGAGCAAAAGGAATCACGAGAATGTTATTGGACTGCGCTGAAAGCAGTTAAGCCACAGAGGCCCGAGACTGACCAGAGGATAGGCCGAGGCCGAGTAGAGCACACTTCCACCAACTCTGAATATGAACTTATGGAGTTTTAGGGCTACTTGTTTTTTGCATTTTATCGTATAATTAGACATTATCTATTTTGTTTCTGCCTCTAGTATAGGTTGAGTACTTTTCCTTATTTGATTTCATTCAAGTGTAGAAGTTCAATTAATGTCAAAATCCCCACAGTTTCTCCATTAAAGTTAAGTATTCAGAAGTGTGCACAAGGCAACCGACTCAAGCATCACGATACGCGAGCCTGGACTACCGAGTCTACCTCGCCTCATCCAGATTGAGGCTATGTGAGCCTGTACCAGTGAGTCTACCTCACCTCATCTGGCTTGAGCGTCTTCACATCAGACGAGCCTGGACTACCGAGTCTATCTCGCCTCATCCAGATTGAGATTACGTGAGCCTGGACCAACGAGTCTACCTCACCTCATCTGGCTTGAGCATCTTCATATCAGGTGAGCCTGGACTACCGAGTCTACCTCGCCTCATCCAGATTGAGACTATGTGAGCCTGGACCACCGTGTCTACGTCACCTCATCTGGCTCGATCATCTTCATATCAGGCGAGCCTGGACTACCGAGTCTACCTCGCCTCATCCAGATTGAGGCTATGTGAGCCTGAACCACCGAGTCTACCTCACCTCATCTGGCTCGAGCATCTTCATATCAGGCGAGCCTGGACTACCGAGTCTACCTCGCCTCATCCAGATTGAGACCATGTGAGCCTGGACCAGCGAGTCTACCTCACCTCATCTGGCTTGAGCGTCTTCACATCGGACGAGTCTAGACTACCGAGTCTACCTCACCTCATCCAGACTTGAGATTACATGAGCCTGGACCACTGAAGTCTACCTCACCTAAGCCTAGCTTACCTGACTGAGATAGAAATTGAGCACCTTTTGCCAAGGCCGAGCGTAAACTTTAAAGGTATCCTCCTCTTTACTCAACTATGCTTTATGATCTAGAGAAGTCTTACTTGAGATTGGGGGCTACCCAGAGGATATGCACTCCCTATTAAACAAAAAGCACACTAGCTTGGCATGTCTAACCAATGATTACATGCTCTAGCCTATTCTTTCATTATTTTCCTACAAGGACTAACGTATGAATGCAGGGAGCCAAATTTTAGGCTAACAGGGGCTTGAGACCGAGGCCGACCCTAGCCTCTTCCCTAAATTTTCTCTTGTAGACTTGAACCTGGAATAAAGCACTCCGAATGACCAAGTACGGGGGTCTCGCTTTCTCCTTTCCATTTCACCTAACCCCTATTCAGGGAGCATCTACTTTGTCTATTTCTATCCTTTTTTGCAGGATGACAATAAAGCTGTACATGAGTCAGCACAAGGCAAAGATCATTACTCTTAAATCGGGCTTAAGGAGCTCAACCTATAGCAATAAGTCACCCTAAATCCCAAATCAAGAGTGGGGGCTTAATGTCATAGGTAATTTTGGACCACTCTGATGTACAAGGAGCTGACGAGGACAACCGGGCAGAAATAGGGCTAAGAGATGGACCCTAGAGGCGAAACCGACAAATGGGACGGGTCAAGACCAACGGGGTCGGGCATTTGGCCCGAGAGGCAGTATGGCTAAGAAAATTCCTAACAGAGTTGGAAATTGTTCCAAATATGCAACTGCCTGTCACCCTCTATTGTGATAACAGTGGTGCAGTTGCAAACTCTAAGGAACCTCGAAGTCACAAGCGAGGAAAGCATATTGAGCGCAAATACCATCTCATCAGGGAGATCGTGCAACGAGGAGATGTGATCGTCACGCAGATTGCTTCGGAGCACAACATGGCTGACCCGTTTACAAAACCCCTCACGGCTAAAGTTTTTGAGGGTCACCTAGTTAATCTAGGATTACGAGCTTTATTAGACTAGGGCAAGTGGGAGAAATGTAAGGGTATGGTTGATGCCCTAGTTTATTGTCTTTATACTTCTCTCACACCTAACTTTATGTACCCCACTAGAGTTTCTAGTCCAAGTGGGAGTTTGTTGGGTTTAATGTCCTATAAACTCGTAGTTTGTAAATCATTAAACATATTCTATTTCCAATAAAGACGTTATTGAGGTTATTTAGTAAAAGATGTTATTGAATATGTAAATTGCGAATGATTAACCTAAATCCAATAAACTAAGATCCTTGACTATAAAATGAATACTCGAACTATATGTAGGGACATATCGTAGGATCAAGTTCAAGTTTATAGTCAAAATAGTCTATAGTATAAGGATACGGTTGGGTGCCTTATCCTGGTGACACTATGGACGAGGCCCACTTTGTATTAAGTACAAACGATGAGATCCTAAATCGTTCATGTGGTGACATGCGAGTGGGGGCGTCCTATGCAATGAGTTTGCATAAGACTGGACCACGAAATAAGTCACTTTCTCTTTATAATGCCGTTTACTGAAGAAACTGACTATTTCTCATAGATGACCTAGGTAACTCGTTCTTAATCCTGAGCTATCTATGAACTCCTGTTTATGAGAGATTATCCTTTGATCTGCATGGGTGAGAGTGGCCAACATCGCCGACTCGACAAGCCTACCATTTTGGGGATAAGATCGAATAGATAGCTGGGGACATAGTTTCGCAAGACGGAATTCACTCCTACCCATTTTAGGGATAGCAGAGAGGTTGTTCTCTTAAGTACTAACTCCAGGACTTGAACAAGGGGCCCCACCCTCTCGTTGGATCGAGAGGAACTTAGGTTTGATGGTTGGACCGCAAACTGATTGTTCATTAGAGGATTAGTGGAACTTAAGGAACAAGAAGTACTATAGGGGTGTAACGGTTATTTGACCTAGCTATAGCTACGAACAACCTGTGAAGGAACGACTTACTGAACATGGTTAAATCAAGTGGACGGAAATATATCTATGTGAGGGGAGTGCAACTATCGGGCTATAGTGGAGTGTCCCGATAGTTAACGAATGTTGGCTAGCTTAGATAATGAGATTAGTCGGTTAGCCTTGAATCGTTGGAGCCCATGATCTATAGGTCCATTAGGTCCCTCTACTAGCTCATATCGGATTAAAGCCTAGAACATATTGATAGGAATTTTTGAATCGTTCAAAAACGGGAAATAGGGTTTTTATCGTAAGACGTGTTCGACACAATGATTTAATTATGAATTAAATTAGGAATTGAGAGATGAGGTATTTGAAAGTGTTTTAAATACCATATATATGTATTAGGAATCATATATAATTCATGACATTAGGTGATAAAGATTGATTGGATCAATCATATCAAAATTACTTGGAAATGTCCCAATTAATTGCCTAGAAATCAATTTCAATTTTGAATTGAAATTGAAATGAATTGCAAGCTGAAAATTTACAATTAGGATACAATTCATAATGGATTTAGTGGCATTTCCACTCTTGCATGATGATGCATAGTGGAAAACAACACAACCATGCACTAGATGCATGTGTTGTGAAGTAGACACCTAGAATCCACTTTGAGTTGCATCTTGGCCATGTGGCTAAGTGTCATGAAGCTTGTCTTTGCATGGGAGATGTCTATAAAAGGGGCTTGAATTAGATTCAAGAAGAGCAAGCTTTCATTTAGAGTTATGCTGCAAATTTTCTCCCTCAAATTCTCTCTCATTTCATCTCCTTCCAAAAGCTTGTACCATCAAGCATTCCCTTCTATCTTTCTTCTATAGACTCCCACAAGTCTTTCTAGGCCCAAGAGAATAGTAGGGAAGACTCTAGAGGTTGTCCAAGGAGCATAGGAGAGGCAAACACCACAAGGAGTTCCACATAAGTGAGCTACAAAGGTTGGTGTTCTCTCAACTCTATATTCTGTCTTTTATAGAACATGCATGCTTTAGGAGCAAAATTGAATGTCTTAAGTGCTTCCGATCTTCAATTGCTTCCGCATGTGTTATATGAACACCTTCAATTGGTATCAGAGCATGATTAGAGCACTTAATTCGTTTTAATTTTGCTTTGGTGGGTACCATTTTGAAATTGAATTTTCTGTGTGCTAAAATGGAAGTGTTCTGGTTTGGCAATTTTTTGAGCATTCAAACCTTCATGAAATTGTAATTGCTCGGATATGTAAGAGCGTTAATGTGTGTACTATAGTCTGTAATTTTTATAGAGTCATTAGAGTCCATATAGGCTGTAAAATCGAAGAAAAACCGGAGAAAACGCAGCAGAAAAGTAAAATTCCAGCAGCAGCAGTTTTTTTTTTCTTCTTCTTTTCGGGTCCGGTTCGGTCTGCTGCAGTTTTTTTTTACACATATTTGAAGGCCGGTTAACGCCATGGAGGGTTGGTTCGGGTCGGTTCGTAAAGATCGGGATCATCACAAGCAATTTTATTGATTATTATTGTAATAATTAGTTGATTGTTTGTTTTAAATTGCCAAACCATTCCATTTTAGCTTGATTTAATTTCTTTTATGCATTGAGAATGTATGGTTTAATTGGATTAAATGTATGTGCATTATGAGCATGCCATATAGTTTAAAATCCCACCATAGGAAAGCATGTTCATGCATTTTTTAATAAGTGTTATTAATAGTTCAAATGCATGAGGGAAATTTTATGTTTAAATTGATATAAATGTTGTATTGATTTAGGGAGATTCATGCTTGAATGGTTAATTAAAATTGATTAATTGATATAAAAGTTATATTAATCAAAAGATAAAATTAACCTAGCATGAAGCATGAAATTTCCTTAGAATTTTGTTTATAAGAGTTATATTCAAAAGGCAAGTTTGTTATAGTTTAGATTTATAATTGTTATAAATCACATAGAAATTTAAAATCTATAACAAAGAAAAAGGTGCATGCTCACTTAGGGTTAATTTGATCCAACTCTCGATCAATTTCAATTAGATTCAAATAGGTCGATAAGCTTGTAAAACATAGGTTACAAGAGAACTCACCCGACGAGATGCTGTCTAAGGCTGGAGGTATTTAAGTTGACGGTTTACGGAACACCTCCTACCTGGGCATCGAGTCGGTTCTTGAGTTAAAGTTAACCCAGTTTTATGAGCATGCACGTGTGTGATGTGAGGTTTTAATCGTTATCACCTAGACATCGTAAGATTATATGAACTTAGACTTAGGGTTATTCAATTAGCCGGAATTCACCTAAGTATAAGTATACCCAAAACCGTTTAAAATACTTAGTGGGAGGGGAGAGATATATCAAATCCATTTCCCTTTTACGTTCTCCCTTTTGTTCACAAGGTGAGATTTATGCTTGGCCTCGTGTTGATTATACCTCAACTGCTCCATTCGGAAGGTGTTTGCATAAATCAATAACAAGGTGAATGGAGAAAGTATTTATAGTAAGTGAGTGAAGGAAGTGTGTCAACACATCCTGCGGTCTCCTCCGTTAGGTTGCACCGTGAGATTTCCATGTTGCGCCTGCTTGTATGCCCTGGAGCTACTAACCATTCGGAGGGTTGTAACATGGAGATCGGAACAACGCAAACTCCAGAGATGGATAGGATTACTTAGGACCATTTCCAACATTAGCTTTTCCATTCGGTAGCATTGTTGGGGCCGTTCTCTGTAATCTTAAAACGGCGGGTCACACTTACAAGGGTTACTAAGGTTAGTAAATTCCTGACCAAACGTAACGATAACTAAACAACTATAGGAATAAGAGTTATTCTGGGATTAGTATTTAGTCAAGAACGTCTTGGTTTGGTGAAGGAGTAATTGACTGCCCCTCGGTAGCGGTTGCTCTAACTCACTAAAGTGTCGTTGCAAAATAATAATCCTGGGTACATTATTACTTTTGCTAAAACTTGATTGGATTTTGTCTAAAAATGGTTAATAAGCAATTTCTAATAGCTTTGTTTAATTTTTCAGCATGTCTAGCTCACTAGTACAATTACTCGCTTCGGATAAGCTTAACGGGGATAACTATGGAACTTGGAAGTCTAATCTAAACACAATACTAGTAATCGAGGATCTTAGATTTGTCCTTACCGAAGAGTGTCCGCCTAACCCTGGCTCGTCAACAAACCGAATTGTTCGGGAAGCATATGAGAAATGGACTCGAGCTAATGATAAAGCAAGAGTCTATATTTTAGCAAGCATTTCGGATGTCTTGTCGAAAAAACACGAGAGGATGGTCACCGCAAGGGAGATCATGACTTCGTTGCAAGGTATGTTTGGACAACCGTCCTCACAAATCAGGCACGAAGCTCTCAAGAATGTTTACAATTCCCGAATGAAGGAAGGTGCTTCAGTTAGGGAACATGTTTTGAACATGATGGTTCAGTTTAACATTGCTGAAGTAAACGGTGCTACAATTGACGAGGGTAGTCAAGTAAGTTTCATAATGGAGTCTCTTCCGAAGAGCTTCATTCAGTTCAGGACAAACGCTGTCATGAACAAAATAGACTTTAACCTGACTACCTTGCTAAACGAGCTCCAGACTTACCAAAGTCTCACTAAGAGGGGACATGAAGGGGAGGCAAATGTTGCTACAACCAAAAGGTTCCAAAAGGGATCATCCTCAGGAACCAAGTCTGGACCTTCCACTTCAAAGAATAAGAGTATTCAAATGAAGAAAAAGAAGGATAAAGGGAAAGGAAAAGCTCCAGTGGGAAGCAAGGCAAAAACTAAAGCTGCAGATAAAGGAAAATGTTTCCATTGTAATGTAGACGGACATTGGAAACGCAATTGTCCCAAGTACCTTGCAGAAAAGAAGGCTGAAAAGGAAAAACAAGGTAAATATGATTTGCTCGTTATCGAAACATGTTTAGTTGAGCAAGATAGCTCTGCCTGGATATTAGATTCAGGAGCGACTAACCATGTATGCTCTTCTTTACAGGAAATTAGTTCCTGGCATATGCTGGAAGACGGCGAAGTAACTCTCAAAGTTGGAACTGGAGAGGTCGTCACAGCCAGAGCTTCAGGAACTCTTAAGTTGTCTTTTGGAGATAGATTTTTGTTACTAGAAAATGTCTTGTACGTTCCCGATATAAAAAGGAACTTAATTTCTATCTCTTGTTTGATTGAACATGAATACCAAGTATCTTTTGATATTAATAAAGTGTTTGTTAACAAAAGAGGTATGCATATATGTTCTGCAAAACTTGAAAGCAACTTATATGTGTTAAGGCCAATTCAAGTTAAAGCTATTTTTAATACAGAAATGTTTAAAGTAGCAGAAACTCAAAACAAAAGGCGGAAAGTTTCTCCTAATACCTATCTTTGGCACTTGAGATTAGGCCACATAAATTGCAATAGGATTGAAAGATTGGTAAAGAGTGGACTACTAAACCAGTTAGAAGATGACTCGTTACCACCATGTGAGTCCTGCCTCGAGGGAAAAATGACCAAACGACCTTTTTCAGAAAAAAGGTTATAGGGCCAAAGAACCTTTAGAACTCGTGCATTCGGATCTCTGTGGTCCTATGAATGTCAAAGCACGAGGAGGGTATGAATACTTCGTCAGCTTCATTGATGATTATTCAAGGTATGGCTACCTTTACCTAATGCATCACAAGTCTGAAGCCCTTGAAAAGTTCAAAGAGTACAAGACCGAGGTTGAGAACCACTTAGGTAAAACGATTAAAACACTACGATCAGATCGAGGTGGAGAATATATGGACATACAATTCCAAGACTATTTGATAGAACATGGAATTACGTCCCAACTCTCAGCCCCTGCTACACCACAACAAAATGGTGTATCAGAGAGGAGAAACCGAACCTTGTTAGACATGGTTCGATCAATGATGAGCTATGCTCAGTTGCCTGATTCGTTCTGGGGATATGCAGTTGAGACTGCCGTATACATTTTGAACATGGTTCCCTCTAAAAGTGTTTCTGAAACACCTTATGAGCTATGGAAAGGGCGTAAAGGTAGTTTACGTCACTTCAGGATTTGGGGATGCCCGGCACACGTGTTAGTACAAAACCCAAAGAAGTTGGAACGACGTTCAAAACTGTGCTTATTTGTAGGATATCCTAAAGAAACGAAAGGTGGTCTATTTTACGATCCTCAGGATAATAAAGTGATTGTATCGACAAACGCTACGTTCCTTGAGGAAGATCACATAAAAGATCATCGACCTCGCAGTAAGCTAGTATTAGATGAGATTTCAAGAAAAACTACAAAAGAATCTACAAAAGTTGTAGATCAAGCTGGTCCATCAAAAGTTGTTGATCAAACACATCCATCTCAGGTAGTGAGAGAGCCTCGACGTAGTGGGAGGGTTATAATTCAACCTGACCGTTACATGGGTTTAACAGAAACTCAAACCATCATGTCTGATGATGGTGTAGAGGATCCATTGTCCTTTAATCAGGCAATGAATGATGTTGATAAGGACCAGTGGATCAAAGCCATGGATCTCGAAATGGAGTCAATGTACTTCAATTCGGTCTGGGATCTTGTAGAGCAGCCGGATGGGGTAAAACCTATTGGTTGCAAATGGATCTACAAGAGAAAACGAGACCAAGCCGGTAAGGTTCAAACCTTTAAGGCTCGACTTGTGGCAAAGGGTTTTACTCAGCGGGAAGGAGTCGATTTTGAAGAAACTTTTTCCCCTGTTGCCATGCTTAAGTCGATTAGAATACTCTTATCCATTGCCACATATTATGCTTATGAAATATGGCAAATGGATGTCAAGACAGCCTTTTTGAACGGCAATCTTGAAGAAACTATCTATATGGCTCAACCAGAGGGATTCATAGTCCAGGGTGATGAGCAAAAGGTTTGCAAACTTAAACGATCCATTTATGGATTGAAACAAGCATCAAGATCCTGGAATATACGTTTTGACACTGCGATCAAAACGTATGGCTTTGAGCAGAATATTGACGAACCTTGTGTTTACAAGAAAATCGTCAAATCCACTGTAGCTTTTCTAGTTCTATACGTAGATGATATCCTACTTATTGGGAATAATGTAGGATTCCTGACTGACGTAAAACAATGGCTAGCGACTCAATTCCAAATGAAAGATTTGGGTGAGGCTCAATTTGTTCTGGGCATTCAAATCATTAGAAATAGAAAGAACAAAACGCTAGCACTGTCTCAAGCATCATATATCGACAAAATGTTGGTACGATATTCGATGCAGAACTCCAAGAAAGGATTATTACCTTTTAGACACGGGGTTCACTTATCAAAGGAACAAAGTCCTAAGACACCTCAAGAAGTTGAGGAAATGAGACGAATTCCCTACGCATCAGCAGTTGGTAGTTTGATGTATGCCATGCTGAGTACCAGACCCGACATATGCTATGGCGTAGGAATTGTCAGCAGATTTCAGTCCAATCCTGGTCATGCGCATTGGACTGCTGTTAAAAACATCCTTAAGTATCTAAGGAGAACTAGGGATTATACGCTCGTGTATGGAGCTAAGGATCTGATCCTTACAAGATACACTGACTCAGATTTTCAGACCGATATAGATTCAAGAAAATCAACATCGGGATCTGTGTTTACTCTAAATGGAGGAGCAATAGTATGGAGGAGTATTAAGCAAGGTTGCATTGCTGACTCTACCATGGAAGCAGAGTACGTAGCCGCCTGTGAAGCAGCAAAAGAGGCTGTATGGCTAAGAAAATTCCTAACAGAGTTGGAAATTGTTCCAAATATGCAACTGCCTGTCACCCTCTATTGTGATAACAGTGGTGCAGTTGCAAACTCTAAGGAACCTCGAAGTCACAAGCGAGGAAAGCATATTGAGCGCAAATACCATCTCATCAGGGAGATCGTGCAACGAGGAGATGTGATCGTCACGCAGATTGCTTCGGAGCACAACATGGCTGACCCGTTTACAAAACCCCTCACGGCTAAAGTTTTTGAGGGTCACCTAGTTAATCTAGGATTACGAGCTTTATTAGACTAGGGCAAGTGGGAGAAATGTAAGGGTATGGTTGATGCCCTAGTTTATTGTCTTTATACTTCTCTCACACCTAACTTTATGTACGCCACTAGAGTTTCTAGTCCAAGTGGGAGTTTGTTGGGTTTAATGTCCTATAAACTCGTAGTTTGTAAATCATTAAACATATTCTATTTCCAATAAAGACGTTATTGAGGTTATTCAGTAAAAGATGTTATTGAATATGTAAATTGCGAATGATTAACCTAAATCCAATAAACTAAGATCCTTGACTATAAAATGAATACTCGAACTATATGTAGGGACATATCGTAGGATCAAGTTCAAGTTTATAGTCAAAATAGTCTATAGTATAAGGATACGGTTGGGTGCCTTATCCTGGTGACACTATGGACGCGGCCCACTTTGTATTAAGTACAAACAATGAGATCCTAAATCGTTCATGTGGTGACATGCGAGTGGGGGCGTCCTATGCAATGAGTTTGCATAAGACTGGACCACGAAATAAGTCACTTTCTCTTTATAACGCCGTTTACTGAAGAAACTGACTATTTCTCATAGATGACCTAGGTAACTCGTTCTTAATCCTGAGCTATCTATGAACTCCTGTTTATGAGAGATTATCCTTTGATCTGCATGGGTGAGAGTGGCCAACATCGCCGACTCGACAAGCCTACCATTTTGGGGATAAGATCGAATAGATAGCTGGGGACATAGTTTCGCAAGACGGAATTCACTCCTACCCATTTTAGGGATAGCAGAGAGGTTGTTCTCTTAAGTACTAACTCCAGGACTTGAACAAGGGGCCCCACCCTCTCGTTGGATCGAGAGGAACTTAGGTTTGATGGTTGGACCGCAAACTGATTGTTCATTAGAGGATTAGTGGAACTTAAGGAACAAGAAGTACTATAGGGGTGTAACGGTTATTTGACCTAGCTATAGCTACGAACAACCTGTGAAGGAACGACTTACTGAACATGGTTAAATCAAGTGGACGGAAATATATCTATGTGAGGGGAGTGCAACTATCGGGCTATAGTGGAGTGTCCCGATAGTTAACGAATGTTGGCTAGCTTAGATAATGAGATTAGTCGGTTAGCCTTGAATCGTTGGAGCCCATGATCTATAGGTCCATTAGGTCCCTCTACTAGCTCATATCGGATTAAAGCCTAGAACATATTGATAGGAATTTTTGAATCGTTCAAAAACGGGAAATAGGGTTTTTATCGTAAGACGTGTTCGACACAATGATTTAATTATGAATTAAATTAGGAATTGAGAGATGAGGTATTTGAAAGTGTTTTAAATACCATATATTTGTATTAGGAATCATATATAATTCATGACATTAGGTGATAAAGATTGATTGGATCAATCATATCAAAATTACTTGGAAATGTCCCAATTAATTGCCTAGAAATCAATTTCAATTTTGAATTGAAATTGAAATGAATTGCAAGCTGAAAATTTACAATTAGGATACAATTCATAATGGATTTAGTGGCATTTCCACTCTTGCATGATGATGCATAGTGGAAAACAACACAACCATGCACTAGATGCATGTGTTGTGAAGTAGACACCTAGAATCCACTTTGAGTTGCATCTTGGCCATGTGGCTAAGTGTCATGAAGCTTGTCTTTGCATGGGAGATGTCTATAAAAGGGGCTTGAATTAGATTCAAGAAGAGCAAGCTTTCATTTAGAGTTATGCTGCAAATTTTCTCCCTCAAATTCTCTCTCATTTCATCTCCTTCCAAAAGCTTGTACCATCAAGCATTCCCTTCTATCTTTCTTCTATAGACTCCCACAAGTCTTTCTAGGCCCAAGAGAATAGTAGGGAAGACTCTAGAGGTTGTCCAAGGAGCATAGGAGAGGCAAACACCACAAGGAGTTCCACATAAGTGAGCTACAAAGGTTGGTGTTCTCTCAACTCTATATTCTGTCTTTTATAGAACATGCATGCTTTAGGAGCAAAATTGAATGTCTTAAGTGCTTCCGATCTTCAATTGCTTCCGCATGTGTTATATGAACACCTTCATCATCAACACTATGTATATTGAAGTTGTTATAAATTTGAATACTACTTTTAAACCTTGCGATTTAAGATTGATGATAATATCTCCACCCTATATGAGAAACATCCCAACACGACCGGGACGGGTAATCCTGAACAACAAAAGAAGAAGCACGCAAACAAGCAAAAGTCAGAGACCTAAGTACCGATATCCCAAAATTTAATAGATTATCCTCAAGCATTTGACACACATCACAATCATAAATGTTTCGCTTTTTTATTCGTGGATACAACATATCACTTTTCATAAACGAGCATTTTCACACATAAACACAACTTAATACTTTCTAGCACAAAATTACCAACCTAGCACTAGGGCTTATCGATTGTAAAATGACTTACCTAGCTTTCAAATCCAAGAACAAAATCACTAATAACTCCTTACATGGAGGTCTTTTTCACAACCTGAAAAAAAAAAAAAAAAACCAAAGGTTAATAGCATAAATAAGTGTTGAGCTTAACATTTACCCAAATAGTTATTTTCTCAAAGTCTATTTTAATCCTTAATTAATTGATTCATCCAAAAACTACGGAGGAAAGTTCAATAACTAGAGCTCATATCTACCAAACCTTACCAAAAGGATTCAAATCATTGCTAAAACATGCTTGAATGAGCCTAAAACTAACTTGAGCCTAAAAGCATAACAGTTCCAATGACTATAAACAATTTTGAATTCTTAATCGAATAAAAAGGGAGGTCGGAGCAATCCTAGGAAGCTCACAACCATTTGAAAACATGAAGCCACAATGAGAACACTCTTTGTATTCCTTGCATAGTCTGAGTGATTCTCTAAAGTAAACAACAAGTAAATACCAAAGTTAAAGGAGAAAATGCAGAAAAGGTTTGGAAGCCAAAACTGACCACTCTAGCACTTTTCACCATTGCAAACAACTTTGGAGACTTAGTTTGAGAGCGTTGGAGGAACATTGTGGATTGCCTACGAAAACTCAAACACTTAAACTACTTCTCCAATTTCTATCACTTTACTTGCACTAATAGGTCCCAACCGTACGATGTTAATACAAAAGCATGTCAAATGGAAAAGGACAAAAAAAAAAGAAAAAAAATGCTACAAGCAACAAGAAAAATAGCATTTGAGAGAGAGAAAGATACTACAAGTTTTAGTTTTCATGCATATATATGTATATATGTGGATGAAAACTAAAATTACAGATATTTTAGTAAGAAAAAGAGGAAACTTATGTATGTAATTCATAAATTTTCCACGTGCAATCTCATCTTGAAAAATAAAAAGATTATTGTCTCCTTTTGGTGGCACTAGTTATATAATGATAGAATAGAAAAGTTAGAAGTAGAAGAGCAAGATAAACTAGTAGGGTTCAATAAAACATTTCAATTACACTGCTATTTGGTACATAATGATTTTATAACATTAAAGAAATCATCCATACCTAGTTAGAAGTGTCCCTTTTGTGTGCTTTCCATTGTACAATCAAAATACATCTACCTCTGAAAATGGACAAATTAAGAGAGAAGTTACTTATGAGAAATAATACGACAAATTAAAACAAAGAAGTTGAATACTCTTATGCAAAAGGCAAAAGTATGATCACGTTAATTGAAGGGTAGTAATTACATTACCATAAAAGTGTCCAAACTTGGTCTAAATTTCAACAAACTCATTCAAGCCCAATTTAATCAAGCAATAAAGCTCCAAGCAATAAGTTCACTATCACATCACACTAGAACAAGTTAAATCACACTTCTAATCCTACACAATAATCTCCAAATCAAACTTTAATTACATAAATAGCCTCCAAATCACAATTTAACCAAATAATTAAGCTTCAAATCACACTTTGAACATATATATCAAGTTTCAACCAAAATGTTAAAACCATCAGTAAAAAATTGACTATCCAATCAAATTAGTAACAAAATGAGATGGAGTTTTATGGTCAATCTTACTCAACCAAGACATTCTTCAACTCTATCATGACTTCTTTGGCTTCTTTAGTTTTGTATCTTCAAAATAAGAATTGGTGTTGAATTGATGTAGAATCAAAGAAACAAAACAAAAACTCCTTAAGATGTTCATTCATTGAAAAAAATTGAAAAAGAAGGTAAGGAACTAAGAGCAAGAAATCACTATAATACATATACACACATATATAAAAGCAAAATGCTGGAACCTTGGAATCGAGTGGGTCACACTGAAATTCAAATAAAATAGGCGAATCCAGTTGTTTTCTACTAAACGAGACTAAAAGCAATCAAAACGGAAAGAAAAGAAGCATATGAGAGGAAGAAGCTTACCACGAATAGAAGGAACACTGTTGGTTGTTTGCTGAAAAATGCACAAGTCGCGTGTGGGGGGAGGTTTCGCCGACTATAGGTTGCTGCAAGCTCGCCAAAAAAGGAGAGAAAGGGCGTTGAAGATGGTGTCCAACAAAACCCACACGAAATCCAGTGTCCGGTGGCGGTTCATTTTCTTCCCTTCCTCTCTTTTTTCAGCTTTTTTTCCAGCTTTTCCCTTTCTCCATGAGGGTGGGGGGAGTATTGGTGAAGAATGAGGGAGGGAAGGAGATTGAGTGAAAATTTTGGGGGGAAACATTTTGCCCAACCTATCATTTCTATTTCTTTCCGTTTCTTTTTTTCGCGTTTTTTAAATGGAGTTTTAAGATAAAACAATCACTCAAAAATGAAAACAAATTAATTTTCATTAATGACATTTAAAAAATGTCATAAATTTACGACATTTAAAAAATGTCATAAATTTTCGAAAATACGTAAAACTCCGCTTTTTCCCGCCAAAAACGTGCCCCTAGCCATTTGTGACATTTTTTTTCTCCCTTTCCTTTATTTGGTTTAGATGTGGTGTCATAGAAAGTCATTTTTGTAGTAGTGGTTGTTTCTATTCTATAGCAACCATAAATTATGATATGTCTTACAAAGAGAAGGAGATTATTAGATATCCAAATTAATTGTGGGATGAGATATGTCTTATTAGAAATAGAAACAATTATCAATACACCTAAAAATTTAAAGATAATAAGGGATATGGATCTATACAATATAAATTGTTAGATTATATACTATTTAGATTATGTTATTTACATTAGAATTATTCCTTTTTAGATCAAGTACATAAGTATTTTAATTATATGTTATTCGTATAAGTAGATTCTTAAGTTTCTATCTATTAGGCAATCAAACCTTAGCCATTATTTATAATTTCTTTCCATTTTTATCTTCCCCTAAATTTTAAAAGAAAAATATAACTTGTCTCTAGTGTGAAATAGGAACAATAAGAACAACAAGCGCGATAATAATAAGAACAAAGAAGAACAATTAGAGAGCAACGGGGAGAGGAGAAGAAAGTAGAGAACGAAGTGATTCTCTATTGAGGTGTGTCTTTCAAAGTGTACATACAACCACAATATAGAATTTACAAGAGTGTAGGTTACAAGATCTACATAATTCAAAAATTGTAACTCACGGGAGGGTTAATGAGAGAGATTAATGGGGATATGTAACATATGGGGGTTATGGGCATCTAATAAGAATATTCCAATGGAGTTAGAATATTCATAATACTCCTCCCTTGGATGCCCAATGTATATATAATATATGCCTTGTTAAAACCTTATTAGGAAAAAACCTAATGGAAAAAAAATCCTAATGATGGAAAAAGAGTACATTATTCATATACTTTAACATTTCGGCCTTGTTAAAAACCTTGCTAGGAAAACCCAATGAGAAAAACAATAGTCAAGAGAAAAAGAGTGCAGTACAACTCCCCTTAATGGAAATATCACTTGAGATCTCTAAGTCGTCGCATCCCAATGTCGTGCACCAACTTCTCAAATGTTGTGGTTGGTAATGCCTTCGTAAATAAGTCTGCCAAGTTGTCCTTTGAAGGGATTTGTTGAACAGTAATGTCACCATTTTCTTCAAAGTCGTGAGTATAAAAGAGTTTTGGTGAGATGTATTTTGTTTTATCCCCTTTAACATATCCTCCTTTTATTTGGGCTATACATGTTGTATTGTCTTCGTATAATATTGTTGGAAGATTTTTATCAGAAGAAAAGTGACATGTTTCCCGAATATGTTGAGTCATTGATCTCAACCATACACATTCTCGACTGACCTCATGAATTGCAAGGATTTTTGCATGATTTGAGGATGTGGTCATAATAGTTTTTTTTTACGGACTGCCATGATATAGCAGTTCCTCCATATGTAAACAGGTAATCTATTTGAGACCTAGCTTTGTGTGGGTCAGATAAATATCTAGCATTTGCATAACCAACAAGATCAAAATTCGATTTGTTTGAATAAAACAAACCCATGTCAATCATTCCTCGAAGGTATCTTAAACCCTTCAGGGATTTTCATATAAATTTCATTATTAAGAGATCCATATAGATATTTTGTGGCTACATCCATGAGATGTATGTCAAGCTTTGTTGGGTTTTATGCCCTAAAACTCGTAGATAGTGAATGTAAACAAATTGTATACTTGTTTCAATAAAGTGTTATTGAGTTTCTACAATAAAGTGTTATTGTTAAATATTGCACAATTTGACCCAAATCCAATAAACTAAGATCCAAGGTTGTTTGTATGTAACTTGAACTAGTATGTGGGGACATACGAGGATCGATGTTCAAGTAACAACCTAAAAGATCTATAGTACAAGGATAAGGTTGGGTACCTTATCTTGGTAACACTATGTGATACGACCTGCTTTGTATTTGATACAGACATATTGATCCAAAGCGTCCATGTAGTAGACATGCGAGCGGGGGTATCCTATGCAATGAGTTTGCATAAGATCGGACCATGAAATACTAAACCACTAGATATAACACCGTTAACTAGTTAGGTTACTATTTCAATAGGATGACCTAGGTAACTCAGTCTTAATCCTGAGTGTGTCATGAACTCCTTCTCATGAGGAATTGTCATTTGATTAGCATGGGTGAGAGTGGCCAATACGCCGACTCAATATGCCTTCCTTTTTGGGGACAATACCAAGTGGGAGGTTGGGGACATGACAACATAAGAAGGAATTCACTCATTCCCACTTCTAGGAGAAGTAGATGAGTGTTCCCTTAAGTGGTGATTACGGGACTTGAACAAAGGGATCCTGCCCTCTCACTAGCCTAAGAGGGACTTTCTGTTTAATGGTTGGACCATAAACAGGTTGTTCATTAGTGGAGTGCTGGTACTTAAGGAGACAGATGTAACACATGGGTAAAACGGTAATTTGACCCAGCTGTGATTACGGACGGTGAAGGATTGACTTACCAGTATAGGTCTATATCCGTGGACACAAAAATGTTCTACAGTGAGAAGTGTTCAGCTGTGGGTCTTTAGTGGAATGACTCACTGCTAATGAATATTGGTTAACGTGATTAATGAGTTTAATTAGTTAACCTCATATCATTGGATCTTATGATCTGTACGTCCATTAGGTCCCCTTGCTAGCTCGTAAAGAGTAATTAGGAACAATTATATCTTGAGAGAATTTGAATAGTTCAAATTCATATTGGGAATTTAAGTTTATTGTATGAGATACAAATTATATAATGTATAGTGATACATTAAAATATAAAGTCTAATTTGAAATTAAACTTTATTATTATGAGAGAAATAAATATTTCAAGAAGTTCAAATATTAATATGAATTTGATTCATATTAAATTTTTAGGATATAAGAATTTGATTCATATTATTGAATTAATTAATTGAAGGCCTGAAATTAAATATATGATATTTAATTGGATAATTAATTAATTAACTAATAGAAGGTCTGAAATTAAATTTATGATATTTAATTGGTGATTAATTAATTAAAGAATTAATTAATTGGAAATTAATCAATTATGGAAATGATTAATCACTTATGGAAGTAATTAATCATTTATGGAAATGATTTAATCACTTATGGAAGTGATCAATCATTTATGGAAAAGATTAATCAATTATGGAATTGATTGGTCATGGAATTGATTAATTATGGAAAAGATTGAATCAGTTATGAAAATAATTGACTTTAAATGAATATTTTATTCACGACCTTTCTCCTATAAATAGAACACTAAACCTAGGGTTTAGGTGATACAACATAAGGCCACAAGAATGCACTCTTGCATTATTTCTGGCCTCCCTCTCATATTCTCTCAACCCAAGAACTCTAGGGAGAATTTTCTCTCTAGAGTTTTTCCCATTCAAGATTAGGTAGTCTCACAACTACATTCCTAATCTCAGAGTCATAGCGGGGACGATCAGTTGGTGGTGTCCCAATTGTTGACGTTTGGTCCAAAATCAAGAACGGCGTTCTTGATATTTCAGAGACGACAATGACGGTATGTTTGCTTCTCCCCTTTAGAATTAGTTCTAAGGTTGTATGCTTAGCCTCAATAATTGATTTATAATAGTTTTCTAAATTTTGCCAATGTATTGGTATTTTGGTGGAAACAATATTAACTACGAATCGGTCCCAATTTGCTTCCGCTTTACAGAATTATGGAATTCCAATCCTTACAAACTTTTCATATACAATCAGGCTAATTAGGTATCTTACTGTAATCGCATCCACCACAAGGGAATATGTTTCCTCATAGTCAATACCTGGTCTTTGTGAAAATCCTTTTGCAACAAGTCGTGCTTTATATCTTGTGACCTCATTATTTTTATTTCTTTTACGTACAAATACCCATTTGTTTCCCACGAGTTTTACACCTTCAGGTGTATGGACTAGAGGTCCAAAAACATCACATTTTGAAAGCGAGTTTAATTCTGCTTGAATTGGTTCTTTCCATTCAAACCAATCATTTCTTTGTCGAAATTCTTCGATCGATTGAGGTTCAGAATCCTCATTTTCATAAATAATATCGTGAGCAACATTATAAGCAAAAATGTTGTCAATAACTTTATCAGTTTGGTTCCATCTTTTTCCTATCATGACATAGTTTATCAAAATCTCATTATTATCCTCATTTATTTGAGCATCTTCAATATTCCTATGGTTAGTCATGTCCAGGGTTTCCTCTGGAATATGCACATTTTCAATTAGGTAATTTCGACTATTTAGTACTTTTCTTTTTCGAGGATTTTTATCTTTGGAACTTATTGGTCTACCACGCTTCTGGCATACTGTAGACTCATTAGTTGTGACAACTTGTTGTGTTGGGATTTCAATTTTGGATGGAGCATTTGTAACCGGTATATATGACTTGGTTACTTTCTTAGCATTCGTAAATACATCTGGTATTTGGTTTGCTATATTTTGTAAATGAATTATCTTTCGAACTTCTAGTTCACATTGATCAGTACGAGGATCCAAATGAGACAATGATGCACTTCATGTAATTTCTTTTTCCAACTTCTTAATTCCTCCCCCTAATGTTGGAAAAATTGTCTCATTAAAATGATAATCAGCGAATCTTGTTGTAAAAACATCACCAGTCAGGGGTTCAAGATATATGATAATTGATGGAGAAGCAAGTCCAACATATATTCCCAACCTCCTTTGAGGACCCATCTTAGTACATTGTGGTGGAGCAATTGGAACATATACTACAGATCTAAAAATTCGTAGATGAGATATATTGTCCTGGCCATAAGCTAATTGTAATGAGGAGTATTTATGATAAGATGTTGGTCTAATGCGTATAAGTGATGTTGCATGCAAAATAGCATTACCCAATACAGATATTGGAAGCTTTGCTCTCATAAGTAATGGTCTAGCAATTAACTGCAAACATTTGATAAATGATTCTGCTAAACCATTTAGTGTATGAACATGAGCTACTGGATGTTCAATATTTATTCCAATTGGCATATAATAATTATTAAAGGATTGGAATGTAAATTCACCAGCATTATCAAGATGAATGCTTTTAATTGTATAATTAGGAAATTGCGCTCGTAATTTGATTAGTTGAGAAAGTAATCTTGCAAATGCATGATTTCGACTTGATAATAAACATACATGTGACCATCTATACCATAAAATATCTAAATAGTCCATTTGGTGGATTAATAGGTCCATACATATCACCATGAATTCGTTTTAGAAATGTAGGTGACTCAACACCAACTTTAGTCGGTGATGGTCTAATTATTAATTTACCTTGAGAGCAAGCAACACATAAAAATTCATTAGATTGAAGAATCTTTTGGTTCTTTAATGGATGTTCATGTGAATTCTCAATAATTCTTCTCATCATTATTGATTCAGGATGACCCAAACGATCATGTCAAACAGTGAATATATCTAGAATAAAAAGCATGCAGTGTTTCTAATATACGTTTTTTATGTAATGTAGATGTAATATATAGATATTCTATATAATTTTTACTACTAGTCTCAACATGATAACCATTATAACGTATATCTTTGAAACTTAATAGTTTTTTTTTTATTTGCTAGAGAACAAAGCATTATTAATTGTAAATTTTGTTCCTCTAGGCAAAATTAGATTTTCTTTTCCAAATCCTTCATTCAAGTTTGCAGAACCTGATATTGTATTGACATTTTCTTCAAGCATTGTAGATTTACAAAAGTATTTTCTATTTGTAAGTATTGTATACGTAGTTGCACTATTTGCCAAACATAAATCTTTATTGTTCATCTTTGAATCAGCCAAAATATGAGAAATGTCCATGATTCTTCATTAAAAACGAAAGATTACAATAAGTCTCGTGAAGGGAAAAGACAAATCTTGAAATGTAAAAATTCAAAACTCAACTTGTAACGTCAAGAATTTAAGGTGAGGCTAAATTTCTCAAATCTCGAAGTTCTATTAAAATATTTCCATATATTTGGTTTGGAAAAGGATTTAAATGGAGTTTTGTTAAGAGATTTAATTGGATTTCATTGGGTTTTAAATTAATTGTTTGGGATGGCATTCTTGAAATTTAGGAGACTTTGGAGCAAGCCAATGAAACCCTAGGTTCTCTTTTAAAATAGCTGCACGCAACCCGAGGTCTTCAAGTGAGTTTCATCCCTCTCTTCTACCCGATTGTGCAACCCCTCTAGCCCCATCTCCGACGACGTGTTTCTTCCAGCCAGCAGCTTCCTTCGTGCCTCTTCTCCGATGGCATCCTTGGTGGTGTAGCGATAGTTCGCGACATTCATGTCTCAGTCTGGCGATTTTGCTGTGTTTCGCGAGCAGCCTTCGACACGCGGTGTGGGTTTATTTTCTATCTGGATTTCTTTGTCTCTCCTTCGACTCTCTCTCTCTCTCAGTCGCTGACTCATGGATCTTCGTTTCCCTTTCGTTGCTAGTGTTTTTCCAGTGTAACAGCAACCTTTTCGGCATTTTTCCAGCATCAGGTTTAGGGGGTGCAACAACGTTTTGGTTATTTTCTGGTGATTCCCGTGGCTGTAGGCTGCAATTTCTGACATTTTTGGGTGATTTCAACCTTGGGTAAGTCAGTTGAAGGTTGTTTTGGTTAATGTTATCATTCGGTTGAATATCCACTCATTGTTTGTTTCGTTTGCCTAGCTCTTCATTCAATTTCAGCGATTCAAGCAGTGGGTCTTCGAGTTCCGGTGTCTTTGAGTAATTTCAGCATTAGGTAAGATAATTAATTTAGTTATTGGCTGTTTAAAAGAATTTAGAGGATTACCCAATATTTTTGGTTATTGATTTCAAGGTACCCATATGGTCGGATTTTGGAAGTTGAGTGAAATTGGAATCCCAACCAGCAAGCTAAGGATTTAATTGGGTAAGTTTTGGGTGCTAAATCCTCTTTAAGTTTGATTGGTTCCTAGTAGAGCGATTGTTTTAAAGTCCTATTTGGTTTTAAGGAATTTCCCTTCTACTTTGTAGCTTGCCTAAAGTCTTGGAATTGAGGAAGTTTGAAGAGGATAAGTCTAGTGTTAATTAAGCCAAGGTAAGTGGCTTTACTACTGGAATGCTTAGGCTATGTTGGGAAATTGTGCTGATAGGATAGAATTTTCATGAATGATTGTTATGTGATGCATGACTCACTAAAACAAGAACTATGAACTTATTTGTTGTATGAACCATGGTAGACTACAAAATTTTGTGTCATGCATGATTGATGATTTTATAAGCATTTTAATGTATTATGATGTTTTGATACGGGACCCCATGCATATGTATGTTTCATGAAACTAAAAGAAACATGCTCATGGCAATTACCTTAGAGGAAATCGATGTACATCTAGAGGAACCTGAGGTACTATAGGCGAGATTCGACCCCACTAATTACATGCCAACTTACTATTAGATGGGGCGCATTCTCTAGAGGATGCCTACGTTATCTCTTAGTTGGGAGAGGAACTAAAAGAAAGGTAATTGTCACTATTAAGGTCTTAAAAGAAATTCATAACTAATAGAAAAGAGGAATAGGGTCCCACTAGAAAAGCATAAACCATTTTGTATGTGTTTGCATATCCTTACCCTAGTAATGGGGCTACTTACTTAGTATTTTAAATACCCATTCTTTCCATGAATGTTTTTGCTTTTCAGGTAAAGGCAAGGGAGTGTGATGGCGATTGATGAGGATTTGTTAGGCAACCATGGGAGAGACTAGGACTCATGGATTTCATATTTTTCTTCCACGTTAGGAACTATGTTTTCATTCTTTTGTTCCTTTTATGAATTTTTTGAAAACTCTTTTGAGGCCATGTATGCCCTTTAGTTTGGTCTTATTTTTCGAACACTTTTGTAGGATTTAAAGTTAGGAATCTCGAATAAAAGTTTTACTTTGAGGTTTTTACTTAAATTATGAGTTTGTGTTTAAAATTGTTTTACTCTGAAAGGCCTCCAAAGCATGCATGTGGTAACAGTCCCAAATAGGTTTCGTTAAGGAAGTCGAGTCGTTATATTTGGGATCAGAGCCCAGTTAGGGGTTCTATAGATTGCATACATCGTAAGCTTAAGTGTTCCCATGGCTAAATAACAAGATTCTCATCATCGCCAGGTATACCCTTGTAAAAGATTCTATTTTAGATAATTATATGTTTATGAAATTATTTTTTTTCATGAGATGCATTGTTACTCTTGCCTTTTTAATTTTCAGTTAGATAATTAAATAGGCTTAGTATAGGTGTAAAAACTTGAAAGAATACCTCCACGTGGACAAAGACGTGATTGTGGTAGGGGTGGTAGAGGCCAAGCACCCCAAAGCAAGTAGATCCTCCTATGGATCAATAAGCTGGTAATCTCCTTGAAGAACAGGCACATGCGTAGCTTACACCCCCAGCGCAGGTACAGACAGTCACTCTGACTTTAGAGGCACTCTAGGCACTCATGAATAATGCCGCTGCCAACAAGGCTCCTCAAGGAAACCAGAACCTGAACCAGAACCAAGGTCAAACTGGCCCGTTGTTTGAAAGATTTAAAGAAGTATGACCCACCGTCGTTTAGCGGGAAGACTGTGGATCCCACGGTGGACGAAGCTTGGACTACCACGATTGAAGAGATTTTTCGCTACATGGGATGCCCCGAGGCATAGTAGGTGTTGTGCATTGTATTTATGCTAAGAGATGACGCCTTGATGTGGTGGCAGTCGACAGAGAGATCCATTGATGTTAGTGTTGGATCGATCACTTGGCTGCAATTCAAGGAGGAGTTTTTTCCAGAAATATTATTCAGCCATTATCAGGTGTAGGAAGGAGGCAGAGTTCCTGGACTTGAGGCAGGGAGAGAGGTTAGTGGAAGAGTATGAGCTAGAGTTCACCCGGTTTTCTCGCTTTGCCCTGGAGATGGTGGACAAAGAGGTGAAAAAGACTAAGAGGTTCATCATGGGCCTCAGGGATGACGTATAGAGAGTCGTAGGGGGCCCTTGCCCCAGTGGATATGTTGCGGCTCTTTGAGCGGCCACATTCATGGGCATGCCAACTGCAAATGCAACTCCAGCGGCCAAGGAGCCAGAGTCCAGCTCAGGACAAAAGAGAAAGTTTGATCAGGCCAATTCTAGCTCACAGCGATCTCTACGATCATTGAGAAAGTCTCAACCAGTTCAAACATAGAAGCAACAGGTGAACCGTACCAAGGAGAAGCCATTATGTGACAGTTGCAGGCATCACCACTGAGGCAAGTGTTTGGCGGATACTGGAGTCTATTTTAGATGTGGACAGGAGTGCCACAGGGCTGAGAGTTGCCCTAGAAGGAATGTTGAAGGTGATGGGGCTAGTTTGTCAAAGTAGACACATTAGAGATCAACGTATGTCGCTACTCGCCAAGATGCAAATGAATCAAATTCTGTGGTGACAAGTACACTACCTATTCTTGGTCATTATGCCATGGTGTTATTTGACTCAGGTTCCTCGCATTCTTTTATGTCTGCTGCTTTTGTGAGTCAAGCTAAGCTAGAGCTAGAGCCTTTAGGTTATGTGTTGTCTGTTTCCACTCTCGCTGGAGTGAGTTTATGGGCAATAGAGAAGGTGAAGGATTATTAGTTGATAGTTGTAGATCACAAGTTAAGTGTAACTCTGATCATCATGGACATGAAGGATTTTGATGTAATCCCTGATATGGATTGGATTGCTGAAAACCATGCTAGTATAGATTGTTTTCATAGAGAGGTGGTGTTTCGACCACCTTTCCAAGCAAGCTTCAAGTTCAAGGGGTCTAGGAATGGGACTATCCATAAGGTGGTTTCTGCAGTGAAGGCTATGAAGCTAATTGATGGGTGCGAGTTTGTCGAGTCCTCATTGTCAAATACAATTTTGAACTCCGGCTCTATGCTACTTTGCAGTAGGTAGTGGTCGGGTCGTCTACAGGGAAAGGGAGATCTTTATCAATTTTTGGGATTTCGCTAAACATGAGGGTTTGGCAACAAAGGGGGGTTTTTGGTCTGTCACTGACCGAAATAATTTAAAATGCAAGGAAAAAGGGAAAATTTGCGGAAGGAATTAAATAGCATGCAATTAAATAGAAGCGAAGTAAAAATTGACGAAAATCAGACAAAAGACGGGATTGTCAGATTGGTTACTCTTTAGATTACTTTGTTTTCAATTCAGTTTCATCGTTTGCTCTAATAATATTTTGTGAATAATTTGAATTGTCCGGAATGCTTCTTGGTTTTTCAGATAACCCACCTACTCAGCCTGTGCTTAATTAATTAAATTACCCGATAACCCATGAATAACCTAATTAACTAATTATTGTTAATTGCGTCTGCCGCCTCTCATGCTTAGACCGATAAATCCTCAGCCTAAATCTAATTAGCCAAATTAACAACCCGATAAATCCTCTAAATTGCTAATTGGTTAATGCATGATCGTACAAGGCCCGAAATTAGTTAATTAAATTAGGATTTCATTTTCTTTAATTAAATTAACCTAACTTCTCTTAGTTTCTTAGGCCTATCGGAAGTCTACGCCAGGCTACCGTCAAACTAGCGATGGATCCGCCTAAACCTAGAGGCTATCTAAAAATAACTAATAGACCACACTCATATTCAATTTAAGGGACTTCAAGACTCAAATCAATATACAAACGTGATGGTTTAAACGAAAAACTAAGATATCCACAAAACAGAAAGTAAGGTTCAACAAACTCAACTAAATTAAACAAAGCATCTAAAGATTACACCAATCCAATAATCCTAAGGGGTTTAGCCCCTCATGCTACAAGATAATCCAACAAAGAAACAAGAAAACATAGCAAAATAATGAAAAACCTGGAAAGAAATCAGTTCTGAACTCAAGGAAATTTTAAAATACATTGAGAAATCGTCCAAAATGGCTAGAAATATGACATAGCGTCTAAAAAAGACGAAGGGTTCGTATTTATAATTAATGCCAGCGTCGAGATGTCGACCCTTCCATCAATGAGCTGAGAAACGGGGCGGCGTCTCGACGACTGGTGCGTGTGTGAACAGCAGTTTACTAAATATGGATGTAGGAAAAGATGATAAATAAAGATTTAGATAAACTCAGCCAACTTAGTGCAAGTATACACTATCGCATGCAGTAATAAAATCTCTGGAAGTATTCCAAAGGTATCGATCCCACAGGGACTAAATTGGAAACAAAAATTTGAAGAAAAAATGCTCAAAGATTGCTTTCAAGAAAGGTAACCAAAGAAATAATTGATGATGGGTTTTGTAAAACAAAGAAATAAACAAGTAAAGAAAAACAATAATAAATAAGCGAGGTATTCAATATAGCTTCAACCCTAAGGCAAATAACTCTAATCATGGCTTATTTAACCTAACTCTATTCATGCATTGGGTCAGATTTAACTTCTATTTGGTCTTCCTCCCAAGAACCGTTAGAAGGCTAAGCGAGTACCGTTATATATGCATATTTCTGTGACTCGACTCCAACATAGATAGTTCATGCATGCAACCTATAACCCTATAGTTGTTATAAGGTGACCTTCCCCTATAACATCGAATACACTCTTTCGAGCCTTTTCTCCTATATCACCTTTACGAAAACTGGTATTTCTTGTCCCTTTCAGGATCACACTCATATAGCAGGCAAAGTCTAAGTGATTAAGTTAAACTAAGCAAGATACATAATGAGATTCAGTAAAGAGTGACATGCAATGAATAAAACTTAGGCAAACAAACACTTTCAAGCTATTTAAACCATAAGGGAATTCACTATATCGAACCCCTCAATTGAATTTAGCCACGCAAGATGGAATATAGTGCAAATGAACAACTTTTCATTGAAATAATGAATAAAGAATACAACGAAATGAGAAGTAACAAGTTCTGGAAAATAAGGTGCAATAGCTAAAACTAGGGTTTTTTCTTTTATCCAATCCTTCTAGAGTTCGCTCGACACTCTACTCTCCTTTACAAGTGGGAATAGGGTGAAAATCTCTACAAACACTCGGGTTTGATGTCTAACTAAAGGTTAGAATTCAGTCTTCTAAGAAGGACCTCGGGCATCCCTACTCATGGGCGTCTACTAGGGTTCTGTCACCACCCTCTTCTTCCCAGTGAGTTCTACTTGAATTTCCTTTTGAATCGAGGCCTTTTATTGTGTGGGAAATGGTTGAGGAGCCACGAAAATGGTGTTGGTAGGTAGCCCAGTCAGTTTCAGAGTCAAAACAGCTGGTTAGGTGCGCAAAACACTCGTTCAAAACGACCCGCGACGAACTCGGAACTGCCTTCATCTGCCTTGAAATGCGGTCGCATTTGGTTTTTGCCTTGCATGGCATTTCTGGGTTTTTCCAGATATCCTCTATTTTTTCCGCAAAACACCAAACTAAGTCAAATTCATATCAAAATGGGTCCTTTTAATAAAAAATAAGCATAATTTGACATACATGACTCTCAACTCCCTAATTTATCAACTTTAACACTTTTTAAGATCAGGAATAGTAAATTTGATCTAAAACATACAACTTTGACAAGATAACGAGCTAAATATAAGAGTAAAATAGGTATATTTTTTACCCTTATCATACCTCCAAACTTAACTCATTGTTTGTCCTCAAGCAATAGCCAATCAGAATGTTAGAGATCAATTTTTTAATTGCCAATCAGAATGTGAGAGCTCAATAATAACTGCAAATCAAAATGTTATAGATCCTATGTAATTGTGAATCATGGTACTAGCATCTAACTTAATTGCAAATCAAAATGTCATGAATAAACCATATGGAATGAAGTAAACATGTTTCTCAAGATCGTTTTCTAAAAAGTTGTCTTTCAGGAGAGGTTTCTACTCTAGTGCCAGTCACAACTTCTAAGTTTCATAGGCATGAAGATTTCTACTTTTTTTTTTCAAAGCAAAACTCTCCCTAGTCTATCCTAACCAATATGTTTAATCTACCTAACTACTACTCATTGAGCCTAGTGTAGTCCTTTTAGTTAAGAAAAACTAATCTTGAGCTTCCTTGAGCATACATGCCGACAACCCATGATAAGACTGTCTGAAAGCAATAATCTCTATTCTGTACTTGGCATTTTTATTGGAGGGAAAAAACTTCTCCAAGAATTTCTCTGCCAAATCATTCCAAGAGGTGATGGAATTAGGAGGAAATGAATCCAACCAGGCTTCAGCATCTCCTTGTAAAGAAAACGGAAAAAGTTTTAGCTTTAAAGTATCTTCTGGCACTCCTGTTACTTTAAAAGAATTGCAAACTCTCAAGAATAGCTTAATATGCTTGTGTGGATCTTCATTTGGAAGTCCTGAGAATTGGCCCATCGTATTTAACATCTGGAACATCACAGGTTTAAGTTCAAATTGTGGAGCATCAATCGGTGGCTCCAAAATTCCTGGATTCAATGTCTGGAAAACTGGTAAAGCATAGTCCCTTATTGCTCGATTTCGATCTTCAGCAATGTAGATCGGGTTTTCTTGTTGTGGCACCGGTGGAATTGGAGGAACAGGAGGAATTCTCCGGCCATTCTGCTCCCTTCCACGATCTTGTGGATCAACATGAGGCTCGACTCCAGGAGGATCCATTGGAAACTCTTGAATGTAAGATGCTTCCTCTAAAAATTCCCGTGCGCTCAACTCTTGTTGCTCCTTCTTCTTTCATCTCTGTTCCTTCCTTCGACGACGAAAGGTTCTTTCTATCTTTGGATCAATGTCAAGGAGTGGATACCCCTTGCTCATGCACTAACTTCAACCTGCAAAAGAAAAACAAATGCAAGTCGAAGTCAAATTCCCTTTGAGACCGAAATGCGGTCGCAATCTGATAGCAATTTCAAAAACAAATCTGGTTTCACTTTTGGTCCCCGACAACGGCACCAAAAACTTGGTGCGTCGTCAGCTGAATAGATGGAAGTGAGTTAAGATGATAAATGAAATAATAAAGAATAATTCAGCTAACACTTAAGTGCAAGTATACACTGTCGCACGTAGTAATAAAAAACCTTAGAAGTACTCCAAGGGTATCGATCCCATGAGGACTAAACTGGAAATTCAGATTTGATGAAGAAACTGCTCAAATGATTGCTTTTGAAAAAGGTAACCAAAGAAAATAAGTTGATTGATTGGGTTTTTGAAAAGATAAACAAAACAAGCAATAAAATAATAAAGAATAACAATAAGATAAAACGAGGTATTCAACATGGATTCATCCCTAAGGTAACAACCATACTTATGCAATATCTAACTTAAGTGTATTTAATGCAATGGGTCAGATTTAACTTCTATTTGGCCCTTGTTTCCAAAAACCGTTAGAAGGCTAAGCGAGTACCGTTATGCACATTTCTGTGACTCGACTCCGACATAGATAATTTACGAATGCAACCTATAACCCTATAGTCGATATAGGGTGTCGTAGGCAGCTTGCCCTATACTGCCAAACAATCTCTTTCAAGCTTTTTCTCCTATATCACCTTTATGAGACCGATATCGTTTGTCCCTTTCGAGGTCAAATTCACATAGCATGCAAAGTCTAAGTGATCAAATTAAACTCAGCAAGATCAGAATGATATTCAATAAAGAATGACATGCATTAAACACAACTTAAGCAAATAAAACACTTTCAAGCCATTAAACCATAAGGGAATTCACCACATTGAACCCCTCAATGAGATTTAGCTACTCATGATGGGATGAAAAGCAAATGAACACATTTTCATTGAATAAGAATTTAAATAATACAGAATAATGAAAAGATCCAAGAGCTCGAAATAAAGGAGATAGCTAAATATTATGGATTTTTCTATTTACTCAATCCTTCTAGAGTTCGCTAAGACACTCCACTCTCTCGCTTTTACAAGTGGGAATGGGTGAAACTCTCTAAAAACCACAAGGTTTGATGTCTAACTCTCTCTCAGGTTAGAATTTGGTCATCTAAGAAGGACCTCGGGCATCCCTACTCATTGGCGTCGAGCCAGGGTTCTATCACCACCCTTTTCTTCCAAGTGAGTTCTGCTTGGATTTGACTTCGAATCTCGAGCTTATATAGTGTAGAAAATGGTTGAGGAGATGCGAAATAGGTGCTGGAAGGTTGCCCAGTCAGTTTCGGGGTCAAAACAGCCAGTTAGGTGCGAAGAAGACTCGTCAACAACGACCCACGGACGACTCGGAACGATCTCGATTTTTCCAGAAATGCGGTCGCATTTCACTTTTGCCTTCCCAGAAATGCGGTCGCATTTATGGGGAATTCCAACTTTTCCTCTGTTTTTCTGCGCAACAACAAACTTAGTCAAATTCTCTTAAAATCAAGTCTTTTTAAGCACAAATGAGTTAAATTTGACAAAAGTAATTCTCAACACCCTAACTTATCAAATAAAGCATAATTTGAGCTCGGGAATAGTAAATTGATCACAACATACAACATTTAAGCAAGAAATGAGCAAAATATAAGGGTAAAATAGGTATATTTTTTACCCTTATCATACCCCCAAACTTAACTCATTGCTTGTCCTCAAGCAATTGCCAATCAAAATGTTAGAGATCAACCGTTTAATTCTAAATCAGAATGTAAGAGCTCAATATTAATTGCGAATCAAAATGTTAGAGTTCATGCATAGTAATGAATCATGGTACTAGTATAAATTTTTCATTTCAAATCAAGTGACACGGAATCAAGTAAACATGTTTTTCAAGATCGTTTTCTCAAAAGTTTGCCTTTTAGGAGAGGGTTCTACTCTAGTGCCAGTCACAACGTCTGAGTTTCCTAGGCATGAAGATTTCTATTGTTCTTTTTCAAAGCAAAACCCTCTCTAATCCATCCTAACCAACATGCTTAAACTACCTAACTTCTACTCATAAAGCCTAGTGTAGTCCTTTTAGTTTAAGAAAACAATCTTTAGGAAAACAAAAGCATACATGAATTACTAGACCTTTTCCATCTCCCCCCAAACTTATTTAATTGCTGGTGCTCTTTTTATTCAACTTCTGTTTCTCCCAAGAGCATCCTTGCTGTCATCTTTACCTTCGTTCTAGCTTATCGACACTTTATGGTGAAAATATCTAGCTACGAGCAAAGTTCACAATCTCGGAATGATACTCACTTCCCTAGGTAAACCTTTCATGCAGTGGCAAACCATGGGTGTCATGAATGCCCCTGGTTACTCAGTAAACCCTAGGAAGGAGGAGTAACTCTCGGTTTTTTCTTTTTTTTTTTTTTTAGTTATGTACTGAGCACATATTCTTTTCCAGCAGTACAAATTTACAAAAGATACTTACATAGTAAAGCATAAAGCACCCCCCCCCCCCAAACTTAAAGGTAGACAATGTCCTCATTGGCTTGATTTTGAGGCATGGGCTTAACATGAGGCTTTCTGTTTTCAAAACATCAAGGCTAAACTCTCCTAGAGTGTTAGAAAGGTTAAACACGAGGAAGTTTAGACTCTAAGAAAGTTTTGTAAAGAAAAAGACAAATGGAAAGCCTTATGACTAGAAAACAGTTCAGTTGTGACGGTGGCACTTTTGAGATAGAACAAAGCTCTAGTTTTCATCATTAAGGGCTTAAAAGAAAACTCCTTTGAAAACATGATTTCTCTTCCAAAACATTTTAAAGCAATTTTTTCTCTTAAAGTTGATTTTTTTTTTCTTCCAAAAAGTTCATAGGTAAAGCTCAAAAAACAACAAGCAGATTTTTCAGAAAAAGATCTAAAAACCCAAGTTTTCCTAACCTAAATTGTCCACAAACTATCTAACCAACCCTATGATCAAAACTATTAACAACTAAACATTAAAAACAATCAAAACAAAATTTAAACTACTAAAAACAGAATTTAAGACATGCTAAAACTAAAAAAATAGTAAGCACAAAAATAGTAAACAGTATTATTCACAAAAATTTTCAGTCAAAGGGGATCAGAAAACTCCCCTATTCCTCGTCCGAGGAACTCTCTTTCTCTTCATTCTCTTCATCATCATTTTCTTCATCCTCATCTTCATCAGAATCCTTCTCTTCTTCAGGAAGCAGCGACTGAGGGAAATTTGGAAAGACCGGAGCGATACTCGGGGCGATAGAGAGATAGAACTCTCTAATAGCTTCATCCCTCTCCTTTGCATATACCCAGTACGTCTTCAGGTTCTCCCTGATTTGATCTAACTGGCGGTGGACCATACCAAGGGCTTCCGATGCTGGTGAAGGCCCTATAAAAGGAGTGTGCTGGGATGGAGAGGCTACGTTCGGCCCTGTAGGTGGAGTAGCCTGAGATGTAGAGGCTTTGTCTTTCCTCTGGATACTGTTCTGCTGGAGCTTCCCGATCAAGGACAGGTCAATGGTCGGCTTGAAGAAGTGACGCTCTTCGTCCTTGCCCGGCACGATCTTCACCTTTGACAAAGCTGGGTGATGAGTGATCCAAAGAAAAGCTTGCCTGCTCTCTTTCTCCCACAGGCTAAAATCTCATCCCTGATAATGCTCCCCACGTTGATCTCCAACCCCTTCATAAGGCAATAGAGTAGCATCACTCTATCCACTGAAATCGTGCTGTCGTGGGTGGTTGGCATCAAGCGGTTTTTGATGAAGTGAAGCCAAATTGTCGATTCTGGCTTTAGGTCACTTGGCACTAAAGACTTCACTTTTGTCTGCGATTCTTTCCATTGAACCCCCTTGTTGGCCACAAGTTTCAATGCTTCCTTCATTTGCTTGGCCGAAGGGTTCCTTATCACATCATTCCCTCTCGGGTTCAAGGGTGCTTTGTCTTGGGTTTTATGCCTTAAAACTCGTAGATAGTGAATGGTGACAAATTGTTCACTTGTCTCAACAATAAAGAGTTATTGTTACTAAAATTGCACAATTTGACCAAAATCCAATAAACTAAGATCCAAGGTTGTTTAAATGAAACTTGGACTAGTATGTGGGGACATACGGGGATCGGTGTCCAAGTAATAACCTAAATCGTCTATAGTATAGGGATAAGGCTGGGTACCTTATCCTGGTGACACTATGTGATACGACCCATCTTGTATTCGATACAGATGCAATAATCCAAAGCATCCATGTAGGAGACATGCGGGTGGGGGTATCCTGTGCAATGAGTTTGCATAAGACCGGACCGCGAAATAGTAACCACTAGATCTAACACCGTTAACTAGTTTAGGTTTCTATTTCAATAGGATGACCTAGGTAACTCAATCTCAAGCCTGAGTATGTTATGAACCCCTTTCAGGAGGGATTGTCCTTAGATTTGTATGGGTGAGAGTGGTCAGTTCGTCGACTCAATAAGCCTACCATTTCAGGGGCAAGACCAAGTGGGGGCTGGGAACATAACATTACAAGATGGAATTCACTCCTTCCCCTATTGGGGTAAACAGATGTGTGTTCCCTTAAGGGCTGATTCCGGGTCTTGAACAAGGGCGCCCATCCTCTCCTGGCCCGAGAGGAACTGCTGTTTATTGATTGGATCATAAACAGATTGTTCATTAGAGGAATCAGTGGTACTTAAGGATCAAGAGGTAACCCAGGGGTAAAACGGTAATTTGACCCAACTCGTGAAGGATTGAGTTACCGTTATTGGTCAATATCCGTGGACACAGAAATATCCTAGAGTGAGAAGAGTGCAGCTGTGGGTCTTTAGTGGAGTGACCCACAGTTAACGAATGTTGACTAACTTGGTTAATGAGTTTAGCCAATTAGTCTCGTATCGTTGGAGCTTCTGATCTGTAGGTCCATTAGGTCCACCTGCTAGCTCGTAAAGGATTATGAGGTTAAATAGTCTTGAATAGAATTTGAAGTGCGTTCAAATTCAAGGGAATTATATTGTATTTGATACAATTAAGATAATGTATGCAGATACATTATAATATAAGTTTGATTGGTAAATTAAACTTTATATTATAAATTAATTTTGAATATGATTCAAAAATTAATTATTGAGAGAATTAAATATTTGAAGGAGTTCAAATATTAAATATGAATTAGATTCATATTGAAACTATAGGTTAAATTTAATGTGAATGAGATTCATATTAAAACTATAGTATATGAGAGAATTATTTGAATTATGATTCAAATAGTAAATTAATTAAATATATGATATTTAATTAATGAATTAATTAATTGGAGAATTAATTAATTTAATTTAATTTAATGTGATTTAATTAAATTAATTCTATAGTTAATAATTAATGTACATTTGATGCACATTAAAACTATAGGTTAAAAGAGAGAAACATATTTGGATTAGATTCAAATATAAAGTTAATTAGATATATGATATTTAATTAGTTGGTTGAATTAATTCAATTAAATATGATTTAATTGAATTTGGAACTATATGTTAAAAGTAATTTAACTGAATTTTTTATTTGATTAAATTTGTGAATAATATATAGCTTTTGTAATTATTAATTTAATAGGTTAAATTAATCATTCAAGGAATGAGGTATTGACACCTCATTGGGGAGTTACATGATTGTAACTCCCCTCCCTACAACCAACGTGTGAATGAGGGTAGAAGGCGATTCTGTTCATGATTTCCATTTTGATCTCTCTTGGGAAACTCTCTTTTCAAGATACACTGTCAAGAAAAAGTACAACAACCTTGTTGCTGAAAATATTCCCTACTCTTCAAGATTGTGATCCCACAATCTCTACTTCAGTAATTCAAAGGATAGCGGGTGTTCGCGATTGGTCGTGTTCTTGGAAGAAAATGTCGATGTACAATTATTGGAGCATTGTGCAGTGAATCCCGGTCTCCAACATGTAAGTTATCAAATTCTAAATTGTTTAGAATTCATAGTTGCATGCTTAATCAGTTTTAATTTTAGAAACGTTCTGAAATTTGTTGGCCAATGTATTGGTGTTTTCGTTTTAACCCAATTAACAACGATCGTTCTGATATACGCTTCCGCTGCGAAGGATTTTCATTCCTTCACTTTGATCCTGTATACCCTGTTAATGTCGACTGAGGAGAAACTGACCATCTTCCCCCTCACCACCGCCATGCTGATACTCTCCTCCCTCAGGCCAGCGTAAAACTCTCGAACTAAAGGCACAACAGCCTCCTGAGGGTGAGCACAGAAGTCCTGCCACTTGTACTGGAAGATAACTCTTGTTACGAACTCTGGCAGTGCTCCAGCTCTATTAGAGAATCCATTCTCATTGAGGAAATCTCTCTTTCTCATGATCTCCATCCGTTCCTGAAAATTAACATCTCTAAATACCTCAGGGAATGGATTTCTGGGAGATGCAGCCTTGGGTGACTTGCCCTTTGGCTTGGCGGGTGAGATGGTAGGAGGAACTGCAGGAGAGGCATCCATGGACCTTGTCCTCGGCCTCTTGGAAAATATTGGGTCATTCTTGTTCTTTGTCCTCCTCTCAGCCTTAATCTCTCTCTTTCTCTTCCTTCTTATCGCTGTAGAGATAGGGACTTGGTCGCCATCTAACTCCCTAATCTCTGAATCAGATTCTGTTTCAGAATCAGAATCACTGGAGGTCTCGGCCTCCTCGTCTTCTTTTACCTCTTCAACCCTCTTCTCTCCCGAAGAGGTGCTATCAGCAGCTGTTGGGTCATTCGTGAATAGAGGTTCAAAAACCTCTTCAGCTGGCTGATCTTTATTGGCCTCGGCTAGACCTTCCTCAGAATGCGGCCCAGATGCGGTCGCATTCTGTCCTTCTTCCTCTACTTCTCTTTCTTTTTCTTTTTCTAAATTTCCTTCTGTTGGCCCCTGTTGGGCCTCTTCTTTTGTTGGGTTTTATGCCCTAAAACTCGTAGATAGTAAATGAAAAAAATTAATCGATCTCAATAAGTCGTTATTTGAGTGATTCAGTAATTTGGTTATTGAATAATCGAGTTTGTATTAATAAACCCTAAATCCAATAAACTAAGATCCAAGGTTGTTTAAATGAAACTTGGACTAGTATGTAGGGACATACGGGGATCAATGTTCAAGTAACAACCTAAATGGTCTATAGTATAGGGATAAGGCTGGGTACCTTATCCTGGAGACACTATGTGATACGACCCACCTTGTATCCGATACAGATGCAATGATCCAAAGCATCCATGTAGGAGACATGCGGGTGGGGGTATCCTATGCAATGAGTTTGCATAAGACCAGATCGCGAAATAGTAACCACTAGATGTAACGCCGTTGACTAGTTTAGGTTTCTATTTCAATAGGATGACCTAGGTAACTCAATCTCAATCCTGAGTCTGTTATGAACTCCTTTTCAGGAGGGATTGTCCTCAGATTTGTATGGGTGAGAGTGGCCTGCTCGCCGACTCAATATTCCTACCATTTCAGGGGCAAGACCGAATGGGGGCTGGGAACATAACAGTACAAGATGGAATTCACTCCTTCGCCTATTGGGGCAAGTAGATGTGTGTTCCCTTAAGGGCTGATTCCGGGGCTTGAACAAAAGCGCGCTGTCCTCTCCTGGCCCGAGAGGAATTTCTGTTTAGTGGTTGGACCCTAAACAGGTTGTTAATTAGAGGGATCAGTGGTACTTAAGGATCTAGAGGTAACCTAGGGGTAAAATGGTAATTTGACCCAGCTGGTGTTACGAACACATGTGAAGGATTGACTTACTGCATTGGTCAATATCCATGGATACAGAAATATTCTACACTGAGAAGAGTGCAGCTGTGGGTCTTTAGTGGAGTGACCCACAGTTAACGAATGTTGATTCACTCGGTTAATGAGTTTAGCTGATCAATATCGTATCGTTGGAGCTTCTGATCTGTAGGTCCATTATGTCCACCTGCTAGCTCATATCGGGTTTTGAGATAATATAGTCTTGATATTAAAGGGAATTTAAGTTAATTGTATTTTGATACAATTAATATAATGTATGGAGATACATTATAGTATAAGTTTAATTATTGAATTAAACTTTATAGTAAAATTAATTTTGGATGTGATTCAAAATTAATTAATGAGAGAATTATGAATTTAATTAAATATGTGATATTTGATTAATTCATTAATTAATTAATTGGGGAATTATTTAATTTAAATTTAATTTGGTTAAATGTGATTTAATCAAATTAATATTATAGTTTATATTAATGTACATTTTGATGCACATTAAAACTATAGGTTAAATGAGAGGGATAAAATTGAATATGATGCAATTATAAAATTAATTAAATATTTGATATTTAATTAATGTGGATTCAATTGATGAGTTTAATTGAATGGCCAAATTTAATTCAATTGAATATGATTCAAATTGAATTAAATACCTTATGTTATAATTGATTTAATTAAATTAATTATAATTGTTTAATTAATTAAATGATAAATGATAATTATTATTTAATTAATCGACGGCCTGGATTGCGTTGATAATGATCAACGGAAGAGATTAAGTAGGGAATAACTTCCTCTCCACTTATCGTAAAGTTGGGAGGGAATTTCCCTAACTGAATGATTCCTCTCATTTTCACAAAAAAAAAAAAAAAAAATCACAGAGAAAAAGAACTCTCAAAATCTCTCAAAAAATTCCAGCAATTCACCTTGCTGTAAATCCCTTCCAAGACTAGTTTTGGGTTCCCACAAGCCAATCTTGAGTCCCAAGAGTCATAGCGGGTGATCCGACGTGGTGGTGTTCGTTGGGAGGAAGAATAACGTATATTGGAGCATTGTGTTGTGTTCTTCAATTCCATGTAAGTTCTTCTTAGATCTAAAATAGTTTTAGATTTTATTTTTCAGCATGTTTAACATAGATCTAAATAGAAATCGTTTCTGTTTTTATTTTGCCCAACGTATCGGTATTCTAATTAGAAATTAAATCACAAACGGTGAAAACCGCTTCCGCAAGAGGATTCAATTCCTTCACTTCAACCCTCCCTTGCAGCACTTCAGCCTCACTTTGAGCCTTGTAAAGTGGCTCAAAAGCTGCAAGGAAGTCTTCAGCTTCCTTCCTTTTTTTTTCATCTTCTTTCATTTCATCCCTTCTCTTTTTCTCTTCCCCAAGGAGCTGCAAATCCATGGCCGCCCTCCTGAGATTTTCCTCATACTTTCTCTCTTCCTCAGCTTCTAAGGCCCTCTCGACCTCTTGTTCTTCTTCTCTCCTTCTTTTCTCTTCTTCACGGTCTCTTTCCTTTGCAAGCTCGTCTTCCTCAACCATTTTCTGATTTTCCATCTCTTTCTCCCCCTCAATCTCTTTCAAAGCATCCTGTTCAGCCTTATATCCCTCAGCAATCTCAAGAGCCTTTGCCACAACTTGGCGAATTATTCCTTCGAATATGTCCAGAGGCATTCTTGCGGTTTTGAGGGGCTCAATTTTTAATGGCCTTTCAGACACAACCTTCTTCGGGCTCCTCTTTCTTGCGCTATAAGTAACAACAGGTTTGGTCCTGCAAGAAAAAGAGGGGTTAGTTGAAGGTTCGGAAACCTTACCCATTGAAGTTTCTCCTTGTCGAGAGCTTCCAGCTGCCTTGGCGGCTTCTTTTTCATCTTGCCGATTCCCTTCTTCTTCAAGGGCAGCATGTCTCTGAGCGCCCATCTCTCGGATCATTGCAAACCACTCCTGTGATCGTTTCCTGAACTGTTGAGCGGCGGGTTTTTGGGTTTGGCGGACAACAGTGGTGCGCGTGAACCTTCTTGGCGTAGATGAACTCGACATCTCCCTCGACGTGGTCGGCATTGTCGAAGAGGATGGAGTTGGATGGGCGTTCACGACCGCCGGCGAGAATCCCGTGGGTCTCGTTCTTCGTGTGCCTTGCATGGGCGTTTCGGGGTTCTCCTCTTTTTGTCGAACGTTTTCTTCAGCTTCGTGGGTTGCTCGTGCACTCTGAGATCGAGTGTTTTTGCGTGATGATGACGATCCTTGAGTGTTCTTCATCTTCTTGCTTGTGGGTCTTTCGGTTTCACGATGGAGAGAATATGGAGAGTTGAGGGTTTGACTTGAATGCAAAGGTTTAGTGTTTGGTGAAGAGAAAAAGACTTAAGTCAAGCTATTTATACTTTTCTAATTAGGTCACGTGCAGGTCAAACGATTTTCGTGACTCCCTTTTTATTTGGGCAAATGCGATCGAATTCCCAAATACACTGGGGAGAAATGAGATCGCATTTCACCCAGTTTTTCTGCCTTTATTTTTTCCTACCTTTTCTCTTTTCCTTTGCTTTCTCCTTTTCTCTGAAACACTCATAAACAAGTTAGAAAGCTCATATGCTTAATCATGATTTATTTATTTTTTCATTTTTCTCAATTTAAAAAGAATTAAGGAAATGTTTTGATCAATTCAACTTCCAGGTAAGTCCCAAGGTAGAGGTGTTCCCTACGGTCAGCTTAAATACCTCAGCCTAGGCAGGACTTGCCTTAGACAAAGTTCCCTCTTGATCAAAAATCATTTATTCAAAACAAACTTGCACTTTTTTCTCATTTTCCTAATTTTATTTCAAACACAAGACAGAGCTCAACATAATAATATGGACTTTTCAAAACTCCCAGGTAAATCCCCAGGAAAAGGTGTTCCCAATGGTCATCTTAAATACCTTTTCCTAGACAGGATTTTCCTAGACAGAGTTTTTACTCTTGCCCCTATATTTTGGAACTCTAGTCTAGATTATTATTTATAAACCCAGATAATATACCAAAATTAATTCAAGGTGTAGACGTCATACCAAATCAATCACGGAGACATGGGCTTCCTCATCCTCGAAGCCTCTTCCCCAATATGGTTTTATCCTTTGTCGCTTCATGGTTTGACTGATTTCTTCCACTTCAATCTTTTTCCCACCTTTTTCGTCCAATTCTTCATCTCCAACTACGTCCTCCAAAGTTTCTTTCTTCATTATTTCTTGCAAAGTAAATTGAGAGAGTTCATCAATTTCATCGATCATCGAACATTACTCGAAATCTCCAGGGTACTTCATTGCATTCATCACGTTAAACGTGATTTGCTGATCGTTGACCCTCATGGTCAATTCTCCCTTCTGGACATCTATTAAGGTTCTACCAGTGGCTAGGAACGGTCGTCCTAAGATGATCGGCACATCCTTTTCAGCTTCGCAATCTAAGATGATGAAATCTGCAGGGAAAACAAACTTATCAACTGTAACCAATATGTCTTCAATCTTTCCAATGGGGTGTGTAAGTGATTGGTCTGCCAACTGTAAGGTCACAGTTGTTGGTCGAGCTTCACCTATCCCTAACTGTTTAAAAACCGAATATGGCATTAAGTTGATGCTTGCTCCCAAGTCGCACAGAGCTCTGCCTACATCTCTGCCTCCGATAGAGCATGGAATTGTAAAGCTTCTTGAATCTTTAAGCTTGGGAGGAATCTCGTTCTTTACTAGTGCACTGGAACATTCCGTGACTGCAACCGTTTCGTACTCCCCCAACCTTCTCTTTTTCGACAGAATATCTTTCAGGAACTTTACATATGTAGGCATTTGTTCAAGTGCCTCCACTAATGGTATGTTAATGTGCAACTGCTTCAATACATCTAGAAACTTCTTCAACTGTACATCTTGTGAGGCATGTTTGAATCTCTGTGGGTACGGAGGAGGTGGTCTGTAATCTGGGTCTATCACAAATCTCTGAGGTTTTGCGGTCGCATGTCCTTGCTTTTTTTCCAACTTTGATTTTTCTTCTTTTTCTACCAAGGTTTCAGGCTCCTTGGTCTTTTCTACTTCTTCTTCTTTATTCTTTGAAATATTTGTGGTATTGTCTGACTTCTTTTCACAAATCTTTTCTCGAGCTTCAACTGGAATCTCTGCTTCTGAACTTCCTGGATACTTTGGTCCATTGTATTCTAATCCGCTTCTTAGGGTCACTACCTTCCATTGTTCCTTGCCTTCTCTGTGTGGGGCCTCGGTTTCGCTAGGCAACGTCCCTTGAAGTCTATTCTTAATCTCCTGAGCAATTTGTCCAAGCTGAACTTCCAAATTCCTCACTGTAGCATTGTTCCTTGCCATATACTCCTTCATAAGAGTCTCTAGATTTGACTCTTGGCTCTGCACTGGAACTTGTTGGAAGTTTTTCTACGGCTGTTGTTGTGTAGGTTGCTTTCCAAACTGATGAGTGTTGGAATTACTTGACTCGGCTTGTCCTCCCCAAGAAAAATTCGGATGTTGTCTCCATCCCGGGTTGTACGTGGCCGAATAAGGATTCCATCTATTTTGGTTCTGATTTCCTTGTGGACCTACATAAACAAATAGATGCAGGGTTTAGTGGACAACTATCAGCGATGTGTTCCTCACCACATATCTCACAACAGAGAGAAGAAACAGCATTAGTAGGGGCTATGTTGGCTTGATTGTTCATGGTCATGCTATGGATGGCCTTGATCTGGGCTTGCATCGTAGAGTTAGCCTCTGTTTCCACTGCTTTCACTGGGTTTTTCAAAATGGTTGTTGGTTCATTTTCTCCCCAATGTCGACTATTGGTGGCTATGGTATCTAGAATAGCATGCGCATCATTAGCAGACTTCTTCAGAAAAGATCCATTTGCAGATGCGTTTACTAGTGCCTTTGAAGCTTGATCTAACCCACTGTAAAAATGCTCCAAAATAATGCAAGCAGGCAGTCCATGGTGTGGACACTTTCGAACCAGCCTTTGGAATCTCTCCCAAGCTGCATCCAAAGGTTCATTGTAAGACTGTCTGAAAGCAATAATCTCTGTTCTGTACTTGGCATTTTTATTGGAGGGAAAAAACTTCTCCAAGAATTTCTCTGCCAAATCATTCCAAGAGGTGATGGAATTAGGAGGAAATGAATCCAACCAGGCTTCAGCTGTTGGGTTTTATGCCCTAAAACTCGTAGATAGTAAATGAAACAAATTAATCGATCTCAATAAAGTGTTATTTGAGTAATTCAGTAATTTGGTTATTGAATAATAGAGTTTGCATTAATAAACCCTAAATCCAATAAACTAAGATCCAAGGTTGTTTAAATGAAACTTGGACTAGTATGTGGGGACATACGGGGATCAGTGTCCAAGTAACAACCTAAATGGTCTATAGTATAGGGATAAGGTTGGGTACCTTATCCTGGTGACACTATGTGATACGGCCGACCTTGTATTCGATACAGATGCAATGATCCAAAGCATCCATGTAGGAGACATGCGGGTGGGGGTATCCTATGCAATGAGTTTGCATAAGACCGGACCGCGAAATAGTAACCACTAGATGTAACGCTGTTAACTAGTTTAGGTTTATATTTCAATAGGATGACCTAGGTAACTCAATCTCAATCCTGAGTCTGTTATGAACCCCTTTTAGGAGGGACTGTCCTTAGATTTGTATGGGTGAGAGTGGCCAGTTCGCCGACTCAATAAGCCTACCATTTCAGGGGCAAGACCGAATGGGGGCTGGGAACATAACAGTACAAGATGGAATTCACTCCTTCCCCTATTGGGGTAAGTAGATGTGTGTTCCCTTAAGGGTTGATTCTAGGGCTTGAACAAAGGCGCGCCGTCCTCTCCTAGCCTGAGAGGAACTCCTGTTTAGTGGTTGGACCCTAAACAACTTGTTCATTAGAGGAATCAGTGGTACTTAAGGAACCAGAGGTAACCCAGGGGTAAAACGGTAATTTGACCCAGCTGGTGTTACGAACACACGTGAAGGATTGACTTACTGCTTGGTCGATATCCGTGGACACAGAAATATTCTATAGTGAGAAGAGTGTAGCTGTGGGTCTTTAGTGGAGTGACCCACAGTTAACGAATGTTGACTAAACTTGGTTAACGAGTTTGGCCAATTAGTCTCGTATCGTTGGAGCTTCTGATCTGTAGGTCCATTAGGTCCCACTGGTAGCTCGTAAAGAGACTTGAGGCAATTAAGTATAAATTGTAAATTGAAAGTGTTCAATTTATTTGGGGAATCGTATAATGTATATTGATGCATTATAATATAAAGTTTATGAAACTTTATAAGATAATTTTTGAATTAATTTAAAAAAAAAATTAATTCTTGAGAGAAAGTATTTGAAAGAGTTCAAATAAATTTAATATGAATTGGATTCATATTAATTTTAATTTTAATAAAATCCCTAAGATTAAATATATGATATTTAATTGGGTAAATTAATTAATTATGGAATTAATTAATTATTTATTAAAATTAGAGACCTTTTCCTATTAGGAAAGAAAATATTTGAAAGAGTTCAAATAAATTTAATATGAATTGGATTCATATTAATTTTAATTTTAATAAATCCCCTAAGATTAAATATATGATATTTAATTGGGAAATTAATTAATTATGGAATTAATTAATTATTTATTAAAATTAGAGACTTTTTCCTATTAGGAAAAGGTCTCCCTTTTCCTATTAGGAAAAAGGTCTTGGCTTTTACTATATATAGGACCCCTAGGGTGGGGTGAAAGGTATTTCATTCATTCTCCTACTCTCAGAGAATTCTCCCAAAGGCTCCCACAAGTCTCCTGCCTCTAGAAGTCTCAGAGTCATACCGGTGTAGCCATAGTGGTGGTGTTCACACTAGTTCGTGATTAATTCACAAGCAGTTGGTGAATTTAATCTGAGTCGTCAACGAGAGTAAGTAAATTGTTACTTTATAAATTAGATTTAGATCTAATATTTTTGTATGCTTAGCCTTAATATATATTTAGAATAGTTCTAATATTATTGCCAACGTATTGGTATTTTAGATTAAACAAAATTATTTACGAATCGGTCCCAATCACGCTTCCGCTTTACGGAATTATGGAATTCCAATCCTTCAATTGGTATCAGAGCCGATCGTAGATCTAATTTTATTTCTCTAAAATTTGCATTGGCTATTGGTGGGATTGATTAATACATAATGTATGTATGATTTGCATTGAACTGTTTAGGTTAATTTTATGGTCATAGATTTTACTGTTTTTATGTGATTTGATCATGTAGGGTACTTTTGAACCAGCCTTTGGAATCTCTCCCAAGCTGCATCCAAAGGTTCATTGTAAGACTGTCTGAAAGCAATAATCTCTGTTCTGTACTTGGCATTTTTATTGGAGGGAAAAAACTTCTCCAAGAATTTCTCTGCCAAATCATTCCAAGAGGTGATGGAATTAGGAGGAAATGAATCCAACCAAGCTTCAGCATCTCCCTGTAAAGAAAACGGAAAAGGTTTTAGCTTTAAAGTATCTTATGACACTGCTGTTACTTTAAAAAAATTGCAAACTCTCAAGAATAGCTTAATATGCTTGTGTGGATCTTCATTTGGAAGTCCTGAGAATTGGTCCATCGTATTTAACATCTGGAACATCAAAGGTTTAAGTTCAAATTGTGGAGCATCAATCGGTGGCTCCAAAATTCTTGGATTCAATGTCTGGAAAACTGGTAAAGCATAGTCCCTTATTGCTCGGTTTCGATCTTCAGCAATGTAGATCGGGTTTTCTTGTTGTGGCACCGGTGGAACTGGAGGAACAGGAGGAATTCTCCTGCCATTCTGCTCCCTTCCACGATCTTATGGATCAACATGAGGCTCGACTCCAGGAGGATCAATTGGAAACTCTTGAATGTAAGATGCTTCCTCTAAAAATTCTCGTGCGCTCAACTCTTGTTGCTCCTTCTTCTTTCGTCTCTGTTCCTTCCTTCGACGACGAAAGGTTCTTTCTATCTCTGGATCAATTTCAAGGAGTGGATACCCCTTGCTCATGCACTAACTTCAACCTGCAAAAGAAAAACAAATGCAAACCGAAGTCAAATTCCCTTTGAGACCGAAATGCGGTCGCAATCTGATAGCAATTTCAAAAACAAATATGGTTTCACTTTTGGTCCCCTGCAACGGCGCCAAAAACTTGGTGCGTCGTCAGCTGAATAGATGGAAGTGAGTTAAGATGATAAATGAAATAATAAAGAATAATTCAGCTAACACTTAAGTGCAAATATACACTATTGCACGTAGTAATAAAAAACCTTAGAAGTACTCCAAGGGTATCGATCCCACGAGGACTAAACTGGAAATTCAGATTTGATGAAGAAACTGCTCAAATGATTGCTTTTGAAAAAGGTAACCAAAGAAAATAAGTTGATTGATTGGGTTTTTGAAAAGATAAACAAAACAAGCAATAAAATAATAAAGAATAACAATAAGATAAAACGAGGTATTCAACATGGATTCATCCCTAAGGTATCAACCATACTTATGCAATATCTAACTTAAGTGTATTTAATGCATTGGGTCAGATTTAACTTCTATTTGGTTCTTGTTTCCAAAAACCGTTAGAAGGCTAAGCGAGTACCGTTATGCACATTTCTGTGACTCGACTCCGACATAGATAATTCACAAATGCAACCTATAACCCTATAGTCGATATAGGGTGCCTTAGGCAGCTTGGCCTATACTGCCAAACAATCTCTTTCAAGTTTTTTCTCTTATATCACCTTTATGAGAACCGATATCGTTTGTCCCTTTCAAGATCAAACTCACATAGCATGCAAAGTCTAAGTGATCAAATTAAACTCAGCAAGATCAGAATGATATTCAATAAAGAATGACATGCATTAAACACAACTTAAGCAAATATAATACTTTCAAGCCATTAAACCATAAGGGAATTCACCACATTGAACCCCTCAACGGGACTTAGCTACTCATGATGGGATAAAAAGCAAATGAACACATTTTCAATGAATAAGATTGTAAATAATATAGAATAATGAAAAGATTCAAGAGCTGGAAATAAAGGGGATAGCTAAATATTATGGATTTTTCTATTTACTCAATCCTTCTAGAGTTTGCTAAGACACTCCACTCTCTCGCTTTTACAAGTGGGAATGGGTGAAACTCTCTACAAACCACAAGGTTTGATGTCTAACTCTCTCTCAGGTTAGAATTTGGTCATCTAAGAAGGACCTCGGGCATCCCTACTCGTTGGCGTCGAGCTAGGGTTCTGTCACCACCCTTTTCTTCCAAGTGAGTTCTGCTTGGATTTGACTTCGCATCTCGAGCTTATATAGTGTAGAAAATGGTTGAGGAGCTGCGAAATAGGTGCTGGAAGGTTGCCCAGTCAGTTTCGGGGTCAAAACAGCAGTTAGGTGCGAAGAAGATTCGTCAACAACGAACCACGGACGACTCGGAACGGTCTCGGTTTTTCCAGAAATGCGGTCGCATTTCACTTTTGCCTTCCCAAAAATGCGGTCGCATTTATGGGGAATTCCAGCTTTTCCTCTGTTTTTCTGCACAGCAACAAACTTAGTCAAATTCTCTTAAAATCAAGTCTTTTTAATCACAAATGAGTTAAATTTGACAAAAGTAATTCACAACACCCTAACTTATCAAATGAAGCATAATTTGAGCTCGGGAATAGTAAATTGATCACAACATACAATATTTAACCAAGAAATGAGCTAAATATAAAGGTAAAATAGGTATATTTTTTACCCTTATCAGGAAGCTATTCTTCGGGTCCCTCATAACCCAAATATATGATATTTAATTAGAAGAGAGTTGGGAAGGAAGAGAGTTGAGAAGCTATTCTTTGGGTCCTTTTAGTTAAGAAAAACTAATTAAATATATGATATTTAATTAGAAGATGAATTAATTATGAATTATTTATTTATTCAGTTTAGTTAAATGAGATTTAATTAAACTATAGTCTATGAGGGAATTATTAGAATATGATTCTAATATGTAATTAATTGAATATGAGAGATATTTAATTAAAATTAATTAATTATTGGAATTAATTAATTGATTAGTTTAATTGAATTAATTAAATGTGATTTAATTAAGTTTAATCAAACTATATTTATTATGTGAGAGAATTACATTTAAATAAGATTTAAATGTGCATGAGATTAATTAATTAATATGCATTTAATTAATTGATTTAATCAATTAATTAATTGATCTTGATCTAACGGTCAAGATTGTTTCCTAACCTCACATTAGGGTTTCCTCTCCGAAAGGTTTTGAGAACCCTAACCCTACGTTCCTAATCTCCGAGTTATAGCGGGGAAGATCAAATTGTGGTGTTCTTCGTTGTTGCAGAGATATCAAGAATCATTCTTGATTTTCAGAGATGTCAACGGAGGTTTGCTTCTCTTTCCCTTTTAGATCATATCTTATTTTATATCATGTGTTCTGTAAATTTTGCCAATGTATTGGTATTTTGGTAGAAACAAAATTAACTATGAATCGGTCCCAATTACGCTTCCGCTTTACGGAATTACGGAATTCCAAATCTTATAGAAGAACTGTTACACAAGGGCTTCATTCGTCCTAGTGTGTCCCCATGGGGAGCACCCGTTCTGTTTGTGAAAAAATGATGGGTTTATGCGGTTGTGTATAGACTACAGTGAGCTGAACAAAGTGACCATAAATAACAAGTATCCCCTTCCGAGAATAGCTGACCTCTTTATCAACTGCAAGGAGCATCCGTGTTCTCTAAGATTGATTTGCATTCAGGTTATCACCAGTTAAGGATCAAGGAGGAAGATATCCCAAAGACAGCTTTTAGATATAGATATGGACATTACAATTTCACTGTAATGTTGTTTGGCTTGACAAATGCTCCGGCAGCCTTCATGGACTTAATGAAGGTGAGTATGGTGAGTATGTATTTTGGCAGCAATTCTTTAGCTTTCAAGTCTCATTCTTTCAAGTTTCTTCTTCAATTATATAGAGGGAACAATGTGGAAGAAAACTTCCAGCAATTGACACCAACACATCCAAGAAGAAGGTGGGATTAATGGTGGCTTTCATGAGGGGAGTGCATGGGCTTAGTCACCATGCACTCCACCTCCAAAAATTCAAAGTTTTTTTAATTTAATTTAATTCCATAATTATCTTTAATAATTAGATAATTATCTAATTTTAATTAATTTGAAAAATCAAAAATTGATTTTTTAATTTTTCAATTTTAAATTAATTCAAAATTAATTTAAAATAATTATTAATTAAATAATTAATTATTAATTTAATATCTAATATTAAATTAATATTTTGCCACTATTCTCGAACATTTTCGAAATGTTATTTTCCTATCATGAATCCCTATTCATGTTTTCAATATTTAAGTCATATTTAAATATTAAATATAACACATACTCGGTTTTCACAAAACCCGACGTAACGACAATGTCTATCACCTCTATTCATTTCTCTTAACATGAACTAAATGTAATTCATATTTCATCCCTCACATTGTTCCAAAGGTTAGTCTTGAGCTAGCAAGGGGACCTAATGGACCTACAGATCATGGGCTCCAACGGTACAAGGTTAAACTGGCCAAACTCTTTTAACCTAGCTAACCAACATCTATTAACCACCGGGACACTCCACTATAGCCTAGTAGTTGAACTCCCCTCACTGTAGATATATCTCCGTCTACTCGATATAACCATGATTAGTAAGTCAATCCTTCAAAGGTCGTTCGTTACTATAGACAGGTCAAATGTCCGTTTTACCCCTATAGTACATCTTAGTTCCTTAAGTCCATTGGTCCTCTAATGAACAATTTGTTAATGGTCCAACCATTAAACAAGATCCCTCTCGGGACAATGAGAGGGTGGGGCCCCTTGTTCAAGCCTTGGATTTAACACTTAAGGGAACAACCTCTCTACTATTGACGGGATCGCCAGAAGGGTGCGAATTCTCCCGAAGTCATCAAATAAAATTTATAATCCACGACACTACTACTAATTTTTGTAGCAATAGTGGTCGGGGTCGAACACAGGGAAGGGGGATCTAGCAAGTGTAGAATTTCGTGTTTGTGAAAACAATGGGGATTTTTGATGATGAAGGACAAGCAAAAGTAAAATAAAATAAAATAATTGAAATGCTGAATTTTAAAAGACAGAAAACTTACGCATGCAGGATGAAAATAAGACGAGATCAATACAATGAAAAGGGATCGTTGGATTTGGATTTATTATGCTTGATTCTAATTCATTGGCTTCCTAGTTTTCTCTAATAATCGTTCTAAACTGACTTCATTAGTCCGGTCGGCTTCTGGGTTACTGGGAGGAGCCCCCTACACTAACCTGCGCTAATTAACTCGCTAATCGTGAATTCGACAATTAACAAGATTAATTAATATAGACTCTATCACTCGCCACCCCTCATGCATAATATAGCAACCATCCGAGACCTCTACAACGGTTACTACTTATATCTAACTAGTTTATTAACAAGCAATTTTGCCACCTATTAAAACTTGCCGCTTTGGGATCGTGGGTCCGGAATCGAAAGAACTAAATTCAAATGCAATTTAAATCTAATTCCTACAACCTTTAACATGCATCCTAGGCCTATCAAGGATCGTCTCGCGTAGAGAGTGGCTTGCCTCAACCTAGTGGCTATCTAAAAATAACTGATAGAATACACAAGCGGTAATCGCATAGGACGTCAATCCTAATTGACTAGCCTCATGTATTGGTTTAAACGGGATTACATGCAAAACTCAATGAAAATACTGCAAGAACAGAAAGTTAAAACCAGAAAACTCAGCCAATATTATTTAGAATCAAGACATACATCCAATCCAACGATCTAAACGAGTTTAGCTACGCATAGATGAAGTAATAAAAACAAATAACATAAAAGAATCCATAGAATATGACCAACAATGATCTACAAGAGTGCTGGAATGTAAAAGAGGCAAAGAAATCGTAAAAGTTACCAAAATTCTAACCAAACGGCGGACTAAACCGAGACTACATATATATAGAAAACACGCCGGCGTCAAGACGCCAAGGCGTAGCGTCTCGACGCTGTGAACATTCTTCTTCGTCTCGACGCAAGCCTCATGACTCGACTTCCTGCTTAATTTATCGGCTTCGTCTCACTTTTTCTCGGTTCGGGGCTTCAATCTTCAGCTTTTGGTGTCACAATTCAGGCTCGCTTCAGCACAATCGGGTCTCTTCACCTCCTCGCCGTCCAAGACATCGAGATGGCTCCAAAAACTCCGTAATTGACTCGAATTAACACGAATTAGCGTGATCGACTCCCGACACGACCTATGCTCAATTAACCTGTAAATAGGACAAATAAGGCATAAAATGACTCTAACAAGCTTAGATTAGAGGCGATAAAATAGGACTATTTAGGTCCTATCAAATACCCCCAACCTAAATCTTGCTAGTCCTCGAGCAAGACACACAAAACAAAGAGAAAGGCGTTGTGCATATAATTGAAAAGTGATTTAATCCTCAAGACTCAAACTTTCCAAAAACTAAAGCAATCAAGAGACATTCGCAAGAGAGACAAATGAGGAGACAAATCAAAATTTTTCAAAGATTATCTTGCACAAGAGAGCTCCATCCCACCTAAAGAAGACTTTACTAGCCCGGGATTGGCTTACTCAACTCTCATCCTATCTTCCCCCTACACTGGCACTAAGGTCTTGCTAAAATGCCCAAATGAAACAAACTAGGTTGCTTCCTCTTGCTTAGGTGCCTGATCAAGGAATTCCTTTTTCTTCTCTCTATTTTTTTTTCTTTTTGCTTTTTGCTTTTGTTCTCTCTTTTTCTTTTTGCATTTCTTTTGGATAGGGCACTAGCTTTCACACTACAGTGCAGGGACCCATAACTCGAGTTTTACTCTTGGTTGGCCTAACTGATCACACTGCAGGTAGCTCTTTTTACCCCTAAGCGTTTAAGCTCAATGCAAGCATGCTCTTTTTTTTTTTTTCTTTTCTTTTCTCTCAAAGTAAAGATGGCGAGCATATGATTTTCCTTTCTTTTCTTTTGCCTCGCCACCACTAACTTATTTTTCCACTCATTTTTTAATTGCAGACATATTTTCTTTTTCTCTCCTAGGCAAGACTCCACAAACTATTTTGCAAAAAATTTAGACTTTCTCGCTTAACCTTACACCTATCGGGGTGACAACAGAAATATGAGCTAAGTAATTTGCTCCTAAGCATTCAAGTCATACTTTAAAGCAAGATAGACGCTCAACAAGTGCAAGACATATCCTAGAAAAGTTTTAAAAAGGCTCCTTTTTTGAACACTCTCGGTCACAACTCATCGAAAGCAATAAATTTTTGAAAAAAATTTGAGTCAATCCTAGGAAATCATCATCACATAAACAAGCATATGCACAACAAGCATGCAAGGCATTTCATTAAGCACAAATGCTGGCCTGACACTCAGATGCTCAAGGCCCAACAGGAATGTAATTTAAATTCCCCACCCCCAACCTAAAATTTACATTGCCCTCAATGTAATAAATCATGAAGAATAAGACAATGCATAGGGAAAAAATAGAACTTCCCTGAATGTTGCGTTCATGGGTGGTGAATCACGCTTTCTATAAATGTAGAAACTTCGCTTTGGTACCGCCAAACCTAAAGAACAAACAAAAACAAGGAAGCAAACATAAAAGCAACTGATAAACATAAACCTATCTAAGAATTGAAATAACATAAAGCAGTAAAATTATTTTGCGATTAGGGCTGATTGGGGGACTTCTCTTGGACGATTTGGAGCCGTAAAACACAGAAAATTAGCTTTTTTAAAGCTGTACCAAGTGGAGAAAATTGGGAAGGAAGGCTTGGCTCGTGGGGATCGTGACGGGGACGTGCGGTCTCGGCCTACCTAGCGTTTAATTCTCTTTACCCTTTGCTTTTGTAGTTTTTATGGCTTGTTTAGACTTAGTTTATATTGTAATTTGGATTATGTGTAGCTAAGTTTAATTCTTAGGGATTGATGTAGCCGTTGGGCACTTTATGGATTTATTTTATGGTTTTATTGCTATTGATGTCATTTATGCATAATTGTGTTCTTAATGCTTTCCATTTACCGGCCATAAATTGATTGATGTTTGTGCTTGAATCTAACTCGGGAGAGAGGATTTATCTTAGAAATCATTATGCATAACTAGGATTTAGCTAGAAATCGGGAGATAATAGTTAATTCTAGAAATTGTTAAAAAGGTTATCCTTAATGCCTTGCATGTTTAATGAATTTAGATAGGGATACAGGGTTCATTGCATGTGGGAGAATCATGTATGCTCGGGAGAGATATGTGTGATTTTAGTTTCCCAAGATCTATGAATCATAGCATGTCATTAAACCATGAATTAATCCATAATCCCAATTGGTTAAATCAAATCCCTAAGACCGTTGTCTCCATTAGATTGTCATACCTTTTCATTGTTTTGTGTTTGATTACATTCGTTTTCACTTTGATTTGTTCCCTAAATAAAATTGGGCAAGAGTATTTCCGATAATTAAAATTGATGAGAAATCCAATCAAGAGGACGACATTCGAATATCACATTCACTATATTATTACTTGACCCGTGCGCTTGCGGTAGGAAAATTCCACATCAAGTTTTTGGCGCCGTTGCCGGGGATTGGCATATTTAGTCTTTTTAATATCGTAGAAAAATAGTCCAGTCTTAGTTTAGGGTGTATTTTATTTTTTAAATTATTTTTGTTATTTTTGTTTTTAGGTAGATTGCATTTTTTTCCTTTATTGTTTTTCTTTTCCATATTTAGATTTTTCCATATTTGTTTGAATTTTCCATTGATAGGTTTTTTCTTTTTAGTTTTTTTCCTTTTTAGATTAGTTTTTCCTTACTTGTTAGTTTCCTTATTTGTTTTTTGCCATATTTGTTTTTGCATTCCATATTTGTTTATCTTTTCCTTTAGTAGATTATATTTTCCTTATTTAGATTTAGTTGTTTCCTTTTCTAATTTCTTTCCTAATTTAAATTTTTCCTTTTCTTTTATTTTCCTTTTTAGGTTAGTTTTGTTGGTGTATGCGAAAAGTTAGGGAGTTGGTCTTAGTTCCCTTTGACCCAGTGATTGAAAGAACTTTTAATAAACTTCGAAGGGAAAACAAAGTTAATCCAATTTCAATGGCCAATCCTAACCCTGAGGAGCCTAAGCCTATTAGGGACTAGTTTCAGCCGGTCTTTCAGGAGCAACAGTCGGGGATTGTCTAAGCCCCGATCAATGCTAATAATTTCGAGCTAAAAACGGGTCTCATTCAGATGGCTCGAGACTGCGCCTACAGAGGATCGCCCACAGAGGATCCCAATTCTCACCTGAAATCTTTCTTGGACATTTGTGGGATGGTAAAATTAAATGGTGTTTCTGAAGATGCCATTCGCTTACGTTTATTTCCTTTTTCCTTGTAGGATAAAGCTCGTGATTGGTTGCAATCAATTCCACCTGGGAGCATTACTACTTGGGATGCTTTGGTCCAGGCATTTTTTAAGAAATTCTTCCCTCCTGCTAAGACGGTCAAGCTGAGGACCGAGATTGGGACGCTCCAGCAGCAGTTTGATGAGCAGCTATTCGAGGCTTGGGAGCGATTTAAAGAGCTGCTGAGGAAGTGCCCTCAGCATGGCTATCCCAACTGGCTTCAGGTTCAATTATTTTATAATGGCTTAACTCCTAGTACAAAAACTATTGTTGATGCACCTGCAGGTGGGACTCTGTTGTCCAAAACTATTGAGAATGCTAGGACTTTGCTGGAGGAAATGGCCACCAATAGCTATTAGTGACCATCTGAGCGGTCGGGACCGAAAAAGATTGCTGCTGGAGTGTTCGAGATTGACAACGTAAGTGCACTTCAGGCTCAGATGTCTTCCCTTGCTAATGCATTTTTAAAGTTTTGAGGTACAGGGAGTGCTCAATCAATTGAGTCTGCAGCTGCCCTTGCATCTCAGACTCAGGAGGAAAATCTCTAGCAGGTTCAGTATGTCTATAATTTTAATTCTAGGGGGTACAGTAATAATTCTACACCTACACATTATCACCCTAGTAATAGAAATCATGAGAATTTCTCCTATGCTAATAATAAAAATGTGTTGAATCCTCCTGGCTTCACTCCTCAAAGTCAAGAAAGTAAAAAATCTACAGAGGATCTCGTTGGAGCTTTTATTGCAGAATCAAGTAACAGGTCAAATAAGCTCGAGGAGGCTGTGATTGCCATAAACACCACTGTCAATGGTCATTCTGCAGCCATTAAGAACATCGAGACTCAGCTGGGACAACTGGTAAGTGTTGTCAACACAATGAATAAAGGTAAAGCCCAAGCTGAACAAGAGAAATCTCCATTAGAGTACTGCAAGGCCGTCACTGTGCATCGCGAGGAGGAATTGCACATAGCTGAGGAAGAGCAGACTACTGAACTAGAGGAACTCACTGGAGAAGCTGAGGAGGGCACCACCTCAAACGAAGCTGAAAAGCTTAATCCTGAGCATTCTATCCCTTCTCCTACTGTTTTAGTTCCTAAACCAAAGAAAAAGAAAAATTCTAAGGCTAAGTTTGACAAGTTTCTAGATGCTTTTATGGGATTGCATGTTAATATTCCTTTTTCAGAAGCCCTGGAGCAGATGCCTCATTACAAGAAATTCATGAAGGAATGACTCAACGAGAAGAAAAAGGAGAAACAGATAGAGACTGTATACTTAGCATCGACATGCAGTGCTCGTGTTCAGCAGACAGTGCCAGAGAAATTGACTGATCCAGGGAGTTTTACTATTCCTTGTAATTTTGGTACTTATTCTTGTAGAGTACTATGTGATCTAGGGGCTAGCATAAACATAATTCCTCTATCATTGTGCAAAAAGCTGAATATAGGAGAGTTAAAATCTACTATTGTTAGGCTCCAGTTGGTTGACCAGTCTGTGGTTAGTCCATATGGGATGGTTGAGAATGTACTGATCAAAGTAGGTAGATTTTTCCTTCCTGTTGATTTCTTTGTTTTAGATATTAAAGAGAATCCTACCATGCCTATTATATTAGGGAGACCATTTCTTGCTACAGGGAGAGTTATAATTGATATTGAGCGTAGGGAGCTAATCATTAGAGTCCAACAGGAGAAGAAGATCCTAAAAGCTTTTGAGGACCCTTAGAACACATCAGAGACCATGTTGGTGGGATACAGGAAAGGTGCTAGGAAGAGCACTATTGATAGAACACCTGACATTAGACCACCTTGATGCCTATTCGGTCAACACGTCGAGCTAATGACGTTAAACAAGCGCTTATGGGAGGCAACCCAAGTAAGTCCAGTTGTGTTTTTCTTTTTACTTTTGATTTATTGTTTGTTTTTGTTTTGTAGGTCTTGGTTCCAGTTTCTTCTTTGCTTGCAAGCTTCCATGAGAAGGCCATCATCATTCCAGGGCAGTATTGTTCACTCCTTCCATTCTTTTATTGTTCTCATGCTTGTTTATGCCGTATTTTCTTGATACATTGAGGACAATGCATGTTTTAAGTTTTGGGGTGGAATATCATGTTTGTGGAGCCCTTGAGCATCTGAGTTCGGGCAATAGTTTTGAGCTTTCTTTGAATTGAGCATATGGTTATTTTTTGGATGCCATTTTTGCATGACTATGACTTCCTAGGATAGGCTTTATTGTCAATTTTCAAGCTTTCGATGAGTTGTAAGCATGAATGCCCAAAAAGGGAGACTTTTTAAACTTTTTCTAGGAGATGTCTTGCATGAGTAGAGTATTTGTCTTGGCTAGATTTGGATTTGAATGCTTAGGAGCGAATTATTAGGTTCATATGCTCGTTGTCATCTCGATAGGTGTAGGGAAGAGCTAAAGAGTTAATTTTTTTGCAAATTACCATGTTTGATCTTGCTTAGGAGGAAAGAAAAGAATATATGCTTATCATGCTCATGAAGAAAAATCATTCTTGTTGTTACAATTTGAAAAAAAAAAAAAAAAGAAAGTCATGACATATGCGCGCAATGCAATAATTAATAAAGTTTAGGCAAAAAGAGCTACCCCTATTGTGATCAGTTAGGCCAACCAAAGGGTAAAACTCGGGTTATGGGTCCCTGCAATAGGTGTGTGAAAGCTAGTGCCACATAAAAATGCATGTTGTATTTTTCAATTATAAGCACCTAAGTATGGAGGAAAACAAACTAATTTGTTCCATTGACTCGTTAGTGAATCCTTAGTGCTAGTGTAGAGGGAAGATGAGTTGAGAGTTTAGTAATCCAATCCCGGGCTAGTAGAGTCTGATCTCGTTAAGTTAGATCTCGCTTGTGCAAGTTAATTTTGGAAAACTTTTGATTTGTCTCCCTCATTGGTCCATATGTGCATGTCTCTTGATTGCTTGATTATTGACTTTTGAGCCTTGAGGATTGAGTCATATTTGTTGCATCCATTCTTCCATTGTATGCTTGATTTTTAGTTTGCTCGAGGACTAGCAAAAGCTTAAGTTTGGGGGTGTTTGATAGCGAGCATAGCTAGCTAGTTTTCCCTAATTAATTTAGCTAGTCTTTTATAATTTATTGGCCAAAATTATGCATTTATGTGTTGTATTTGTAGGTAATATAGTTTTGAGCCAATTGGATGTTCGGGATGCGAAAAGAAGTCGAAAAATGAAAAAGAATAAAAGTTGGAAGATTGAAGATAGGCCCATCCGCAGACCAGCGTCGAGACGCTTCTCTCTGGGCGTCTCGGTGCTGACATTCTATATTTGGAGTTCGCGATTCTTAAAAAAAATAATAAATAAAAAATAAAAAAAAAATTATAGCGTCGCGACGCTCTTGGCGAATTTTCCAGAATCGCGATATCGCGACACTACGACCAAATTTTGCCCTATTTATATTTTGCGATTAGGGCTGATTGGGGGACTTCTCTTGGACGATTTGGAGCCGTAAAACAGAGAAAATTAGCTCTTTTGAAGCTGTATCAAGTAGAGAAAATTGGGAAGGAAGGCTTGGCTCGTGGGGATCGTGACGGGGACGTGCGGTCTCGGCCTACCTTGCATTTAATTCTCTTTACCCTTTGCTTTTGTAGTTTTTATGGCTTGTTTAGACTTAGTTTACATTGTAATTTTGGTTATGTGTAGCTCAGTTTAATTCTTAGAGATTGATGTAGCCGTTGGACACTTTATGGATTGATTTTATGGTTTTATTGCTATTGATGTCATTTATGCATAATTGTGTTCTTAATGCTTTCAATTTACCGGCCATAAATTGATTGATGTTTGTGCTTGAATCTAACTTGGGAGAGAGGATTTATCTTAGAAATCATTATGCATAACTAGGATTTAACTAGAAATCGGGAGACAAAAGTTAATTCTAGAAATCGTTAAAAAGGTTATCCTTAATGCATTGCATGTTTAATGAATTTAGATAGGGATATCGGGTTCATTGCATGTGGGAGAATCATGTATGCTCGGGAGAGATATGTGTGATTTTAGTTTCCCAAGATTTATGAATCATAGCATGTCATTAAACCATGAATTAATCCATAATCCCAATTGGTGAAATCAAATCCCTAAGACCGTTGTCTCCATTAGATTGTCATACTTTTTCATTCTTTTGTGTTTGATTATATTCATTCTCAGTTTGATTTGTTCCCTAAATAAAATTGGGCAAGAGTATTTCCGGTAATTAAAATTGATGAGAAATCCAATCCAGAGGACGACATTCGAATATCACATTCACTATATTATTACTTGACCCGTGCGCTTTCGGTAGGAAAATTCCACATCAAGTGTTCATCAACTACATCAATCAATTCTCCATCTAAGTCAGGGCATCTAACAGCAGAAGAATGCATCTCATTATTAGTGATCATGCATGATTTAGAGTTTAAAGTGCGATCATTCACTGGATCAGGTTCAAGCATATAGTATTCAATAGAAGATGCATGAGGATTTTCAATGTCATCAAAAATTTTAAAGTATAAGGTTTTATCCTGAAATCCTACTGATACCACACCTTTATCTACATCAATGACAGTCTTGGCAGTCTTCATGAAGGGACGACCAAGAAGTATCGTAGCAGAAGATGGATTGTAATCAGGGTTAGGAGTATCTAAAACATAGAAGTCAGCAGGAAAACCCAAATCTTCCACCCTAACTAAAACGTTTTCAACAATTCCTAGAGGTTTAATGCATGACTTATCTGCTAGTTGGATGACTATGCCAGATGTTTTAATATCAGTTAAATTCAATCTTTTATAAATAGACACAGGCATAACATTAATCGATGCTCCTAGATCTAACATGGCATATTTTATCTTGCAATCTCCGATCATACACAATAAAGTAAACATGCAAGGATCAGAACATTTAACAGGTAAGTTTTCAGAAAGTAAAGGACTTACATTTTCACTAACCTCTTCTTTACCTGAGGACTTTTCCTTACCTTCATATCAAGTCTTTAAGAACTCAGGGTAGACTCGCATTTTCAGGATTGCCTCAAGCAATGGAATATTCACTTTAACTTTTCTAAAACATTCTAAATCATCCTGCACACTTGGAGTAGAAGGGTCAATGAAGTTCACTGGTGAAGTAAGAAAAGAATTTTTATCATTAAAATTTAAAGAAGAAAATTTGCTAGAAGAAATAGAAAACTTATCAGAGACAGTGGGAAATCCAGGGGGACAGTCAGGTGTGGCCACTTCACTCCACACTGCATTCACATTTGCCTTAGGATTTACCTCAGGTTGGGCAGGCAGTTTACCAGAGCTTTTGTTGTTCATCTTACTAACTTGGGTTGCCAATTGAGTAATTTCGTTTCTCAAATTTTGAATGGCGTTCCTGGTCTCTTGTTGGAACTGTAAAGAGCTGTCAGTAAGTTTTCTAATTGCCTCATTGAAGGATGTGCTTGAAGTTGAGGTGGAAGCTTGATTTTGCTGAACATCAGTGGCTTCTGTTGGTTCCCATAACTGAAATTTGGATGGTCTCTCCATCTTGGATTGTAAGTGTTGTTGTAAGTGTTGTTGTCTAGCCTCGATAGCGGTCTTGTTGATTAGTGCTCCTCCACTAGCTGCATCTACCATACTACGGTCCATAGGAAGTAACCCTTCGTAAAAATACTGGATCAACAACTGATCCGAGATCTGATGATGTGGAAAACTGGCGCACAGACGCTTGAATCTCTCCCAATATTTGTGGAGTGTCTCTCCAGTGACGGAAGAGATTGTCACGGTCTCTTGTCAAATAAATTTATAATCCACGATTCCTAAAGCTAACTTGTAGCAGTAGTGGTCGGGGTCGATCACAGGGAACAATCGGTTTATTTCTAAATTCTTTTGTGTTTTTGAGGTAACCAAAATGGGGGGTTTATTTATAAAAGATTAAGACATAAAGTAAAAGTGGGAAAATAAATAAGGAAAATTAAATGCAAGGAAAGTAAATGCGGGGTTAGTTGATCTTACCACAAGGATCACTGTAATTTAATTAATATGCCTATTAACTAATCTAAACCACATCGGGATCTAGCCGAATTAATTCACATGCAACGGGCAACAAACCACAATTACAATTGACTAAATCATTTAGTTCTAGGGACACATGCGTATAATCATAACGTTAGCCTATTTGCTATTTAGATTTAGCAAGTAAATTTAGACAGGGCGCGGTCAAGGTTGTCAATCTTTCCTACCACAATCAAAACTTGTATGCAAAGAACTAAAATCACAAAGACAATTAACTAAGTAATGAAGAATAGAAATCTCATAAAATTGAATCAAACTTACAAACCGAGGTCCCGATTACAACGATCCGAGCTTAGTTGGCCATAGACAAGCACCTCCAAGCTCGAGGCTCGATCGACCGACCCTTAGACTAAGAAAGCTTAAAAGAACTCTTGAAATTTGAGAGAAAAGTGGCTACACAATTGTATTGAGGGATGATTCTAAACCTACACCAAGGCCCTCTATTGATAGTGTTTCTTGGCCTTCAATTTGTGGTAGAATGATGCTGAATTGGGTCTCTCGGATTGCCCTAGCGTCGCGACGCTGTGGGCAAGCGTCTCGACTTTGATGACGAGCGTCTCGACGCTGATGAGGCTCCAGGGGCAAAATGGTCACTTTACGCTCCGGTTTCGCTCGTTTTAGCCCCGAATTGCTTCCAAAGCTCTAGTGAGGACCTATAGACATATTATACTCATTTTAAAGCATTTTTCGCAAGGAATTCAACTAAGATAAGCAAATTGGTAGATTCTAAGTGTATAACAAATTAGACCGATCACCCAACAATCTGTGAAATTCCATAAATCTCCTTCCTAATGTTTGCAGCTCTACTGGCGGGGAAAATTTTCTCCAGGAATTGCTTTTTCATCTCGTTCCATGTACTGATAGAGCTGGACGGAAGGTAATAGAGCCAATATTTTGCTGAATCCTCTAGCGAAAAGGGGAATGCCCTCAGGGTCAACGCTTCCTCTGTCACTCCATGCGGTCTCATACCAGAACATACTATGTGAAATTCCTGCAAATGGTTGTGCGGGTCCTCTCCTGCACTACCACGAAAAATAGGAAGTAAGTATATTAAACTTGACTTTAATTCAAAAGTACCTGTCGTCTCGGGGTAGGTAATACAGAGTGGCTGCTGGTTCTGATCTAGCGCTGCCAGCTGCATTAATGTCCTTTTAGCCATGGTTGGTGCTTCAACCTCGCTGAGATTATTAAATCTCGTCTCCGCTCTAGAAATTTCAGGTTCAAATCTAAGATCGTTTCCCTACGAAAAACGTGTGATCATAAACCATGCAAACAAGAATTAAAAACACAAAATCCTAAAAATACTAGAAAAACGCCCTTCCCCGGCAACAACGCCAACTTGACGGGACCATAGGAAAGAGGGTGTCGAATTCTCCCTAAGTCGTCAAATAAAATTTATAATCCGCAGTACTACTACTAATTTTTTTAGCAATAGCGGTTGGGGTCGAACATAAGAAAGAGGGATCTAGCAAGTGTAGAATTTCGTGTTTGTGAAAACACGGAGGATTTTTTATGATGAAGGACAAGCAAAAGTAAAATAAAATAAAATAATTGAAATGCTGAATTTTAAAAGACAGAAAACTTAAGCATGCACGATGAAAATAAGACGAGATTAATAACATGAAAAGGGATCGTTGGATTGTGATTTATTTTGCTTGATTCTAATTCATTGGTTTCCTAGTTTTCTCTAATAATCGTTCTAAACTGACTACATTAGTTCGGTCGGCTTCTAGGTTACTCGGAGGACCCCTCTACACTAACCTATGCTAATTAACTCGCTAATCGTGAATTCGACAATTAACAAGATTAATTAATATAGACTCTATCGCTCGCCACCCCTCATGCATAATATAGCAACCATCCGAGACCTCTGCAACAGTTACTACTTATATCTAACTAGTTTATTAACAAGCAATTTTGCAACCACCTATTAAAACTAGCCGCTTTGGGATCGTGGGTCCGGAATCGAAAGAACTAAATTAAAATGCAATTTAAATCTAATTCCTACAACCTTTAACATGCATCCTAGGCCTATCAAGGGTCGTCTCGCGTAGAGAGTGGCTTGCCTCAACCTAGTGGCTATCTAAAAATAACTGATAGAATACACAAGCAGTAATCGCATAGGGCGTCAATCCTAATTGACTAGCCTCATGTATTGGTTTAAACGGGATTACATGCAAAACTCAATGAAAATACTGCAAGAACAGAAAGTTAAAACCAGAAAACTCGGCCAATATTATTTAGAATCAAGACATAAATCCAATCCAACGATCTAAACGAGTTTAGCTACGCATAGATGAAGTACTAAAAACAAATAACATAAAAGAATCCATAGAATATGACCAACAATGATCTACAAGAGTGCTGGAATGTAAAAGAGGCAAATAAATCGTAAAAGGGACCAAAATTCTAACCTAATGACGGACAAAACCGAGACTACATGTACATAGAAAACACGCAAACATTTTCTTCGGCCCAAACTCGCGTCACCTCATGACTCGACTTCCTGCTTAATTTCTTGGCTACGTCTCGCTTCTTCTCGGTTCGGGGCTTCAATCTTCGGCTTTTGGTGTCACAATTCAGGCCCACTTCAGCACAATCAGGTCTCTTCACCTCCTCGCCGTCCAAGACATCGAGATGGCTCCAAAAACTCCATAATTGGCCCAAATTAACACCAATTAGCGTGATCGGCTCCCGACACGGCCTAAGCTCAATTAACCTGTAAATAGGACAAGTAAGGCATAAAATGATTCTAACAAGCTTAGATTAAAAGCGATAAAATAGGACTATTTAGGTCCTATCAAATATCCCTGAATAGGGTAGGAGTGAATTTCGTCTTGTTGTACTATGTCCCCAACCATCCATCTAGTGTTATCCCCAAAATGGTAGGATTATTGAACGAAATATTATGACCACTCTCACCCATGCAGATCAAAGGATAACCCTAAATGAACAGGAGTTCGTAGCAAGCTCAGGATTAAGGTTGAGTTACCTAGGTCAACGATGAAATAGTCAGTGTAACGCCCCGCGTTTCGAAGTCAAGTCATTTTTGGAATTAATTGGGTGTTCTTATTCTAATTTGAAAAATTAGAATTTAAGTTTAGTCTTGGGTCGTTAAAATAAATTTCTATAATTCAGGGAAAAGAGATTTCTAACTAAATCTTTAATGCCTAAGTTTGAAGGTTTAATATTCGATATTTATTTTTAAATATCAAAAGACCCAAATCCCAAACCGATAGGGCTATTCTCTTTTCCCAAATCTTTTAGGAGTTACATTTGGGATTTTAAATGAGATCCAAGATAAGACCTAACTCTTAATTTAATTGGTTTCTTTCTTGGTTGTGTTTAAAAAAAATGAAGAAAAAGAAAATAAAGGAAAAAGAAAATAGTTGAAACCCTAATCTTCTCTCATTCTCTCTTCTCGTGAAGCTAGCCACCGATCCCCCCCTCTGTGAATTTCTTCCACCGGCAGCCTCCATTCCCTCCCTCTCTTTCAGTTTCTCATCTTCGTTGCCGAGCAGAGCCACCCGAAGCGTCTCTCTCAATCCCTCTCTCTTGTGTTCACCTGCGCCGCCATCTCCCTCTCTCTCTCCCATTTTCTATTTCCTCCGCAAGACCCACTAAGCAGCTTTTTTGGTAGGCGTTTCTTCTCCAGCCGTCCATCTCTGTTTTTCTCTTCTTCGCGTGTTGGTTCGGTCCGTGTAGCAGGTTCGCGGCCGACCAGCAGCAAGAAGACCACTGGCATCTTCCTCTCCCTCCTTCTCTCATGTTTCTGTCGGCCTCAGCAGGTGAGTCTCAGAATTTCCCTTTTGTTTTACGCGAAAGACTTTCTTTCTCTCTCTATTCCGTTCATGTTCAACAAATAAACGTGTTAACCTCTTCTTCTTCGCATTTTTTTTCAAGTAAGGCCTATGAGGTAGGATCTGCTCCTATTTGTCCCTCGCGTTTTGGGCATGATTAGGCTAGTTTAAGGTTTGTTCCGACATTTTCGGGCTCTAGTGGAAAGCTTTCATCGTTACCCATGCTTAATCAACCTCGAATTTAGTTTACCCATTCTTGTTCAGCCTTGGAATTGGGTTTTTAGGATTGATTTCTTGATTTTCCAGCACTGTGCAGTGCTGTCTTGGACTCGAAATCATCCTTGCCTTGTGACCCATAATCCGTTTGGCCTTAAACTCGAACACCCACTGCCTAGGGAAACAACTGGTTTCAAGTCTCCTTGTTGCTTGACAACACGTGTTCGAGGTTATTCTCTCGCTGAACGGTAAATTCCAACTCCTTTTGTTTCCTTTATGAAGTCTCTTAGGTGCTTTAAATCAATTCCTAACCCTTAGTAGTTGTTGCTTGTAGTTCGAGCTCTTTAGGCTCTTCTGGTTGGTTCTGTTGATCCTTTGGGATCGCATAGACGTGCAATAGGTAAGTAGTTCATTTGATGAAGTCTGTTTGATTTCATGATGCATGTTGTTTGTTACATGCTTTATATATGCTTTATACTTGTTCTGTTGCTTATATGTTATATTTATACATGTGACTCTGAAATATATGAGCGTTGGTAGTGATGTTTGGTTGTAAACATGCTAGTTCTGTTGTGAGTTCTTGAGTTATGCATGGAGTGAGCATGTTATGGTATGTTTATGCTTGGTGGGCATAGTACATGAGCCTAGAAGCATGTTGCAGGGCATATGCATTCTAGATGGTTGTGAGAAAGAGGCCAGGGACATAAATGTGAAAGAAAGGCAAGATGGGTGAATGTTAGTGCACCTCGGGTACAAATGGTCGAGAGGTGGCATGTCACCATTGGTTTAAAGAGGACTAGCTTTGTGGTTGAGATATCAGGGCCTCGGGTATAAATGGTCAAGGGCTGATATTGTTTCGAGGAAAGTTAAGTGGTTATGAGTGCCTCGGGTATAAATGGCCGAGGGCTGATATATCACTATTGGATGTCGAGGCCTCGAGTATAAATGGTCGAGGGTCGACATGCGAATGTTAGATAAGATGAGTATCGAGGCCTTGGGTATAAATGGTCAAGGGTCGGTGTGATGAGTCTTGAGGCATGTATTGAGGCCTTGGGTATAAATGGTCAAGGGTCAATACGTTGCTTAGTCATCTGGGCCTTGGGTGTAAGTGGTCAAGGGTTGATGCATAGTTCCAGGCCTTGGGTATAACTGGTCAAGGGTCGAACGTCGAGCTCTGTAGAGAAGTGTCAAGGTCCTGGGTATAAATGGTCAGGGGTCGGTGCAACTTGAAGGGTCAATCTTGGAGTGTTTTACGGAGCGTGACGCAGAAATCACGTGTGGACAGCAATGTGAGAGCTAAATATGAGCGTTGAGTGAGCTCGTGGAGCATGAGTAGCTAGTGAGTTGCATGGAGAGATGCATGAGTTAGGGCTTAGGAGAGTCATTCATTCTTGCCCACTTTCTAAGTATGTTGTTGAGTTTATAGCTTTGAGAACTATGTTGTTTGCGCATGAAAAGCATGTTGTTTGCTAGTTATTGTTTGATGGCTTCTCAGGTAGGGGCTACTTACCTGTACTGTGGTTGTACTGACCCCCTCCCCTTCTTTCCCCCCAACATTTTAGATTATGCAGGTTATGAGGACTGCCCTGACCATGGTGATGTAGAGGAGGTGCTCGAGGAAGAACCATATTTAGATAGCATTGTTCTCTTTTATATTCTTATCTTGGATAGGGTAGTGTTGCTTTCATTGGTTGGACAACTGTTGTCCCATTTGTTTTAGTTTTGAATTTATTACTGTTGAAACTCTAGGCTTATTTGAGTTGGTTGTAATAAACTCTATCTCTTTATTCAGTTAATGATAGTCAGGTTGTTTCTAATGAACTAAAGTTAAAGTTAGTTGTGTTTAGTTGAGTTTTTAGTTGTGGTGGCTCTACTTGGTTGTTTATTATTACACGAGATCTGACTCTCTAGTTTCTTTGAACTTCTGTTGTGCTGTAGTATGGTGGTGTAGTTGGAATTGTTTTAGAAGTGATCTTCTTGTTCTAGCAGGTGTTTGAAAATTTTTGGTTTAGTCTGTTGTACGTCATTCTGTTGTCGAAATTTTCGAAGCACTCGGGTAGTTTCGTCATGAGTTAGTAATGTCACTAGGTTAATAGTTTATAAAAACCTGGGGAGTTACAGTCAGTCTTAACAGTAAACGACGTTATAAAGTAAGAGTGACTTATTTCTCGATCTTGTCTTGTGTAAACATCTTTTACACAGGATGCCCCTACTTGCATGTCTATACATGAACGATCCAGGATCAAGTCGTTTGCCTTATTCGCAAAGTAGGCTGCATCCATAGTGTTACCAGAACAAGGTACCCAATCATATCCATTTACTATAGACAATTTAGGTTATATACTCGAACTTGATCCCTGTCTATATTTATGATATAGTTTGAGTATCTCATGTTATAACCATGGATGTTTCTATTGGATTATAAGATATAAATAAACAATTTTACTGAATAACATCTTTATTATTTAAAGGATAACAAAACTTGAGTTCTAGGACATAAACCCCAACAAACTTCCACTTGGACTATGACTCAAGTGAGATTACAACATTGTCAGGTACCTTAGCAATATATCATATGCTAAAAAATCGTAGTCCTAAATTCTGGAGATGTCCCTCAAACACTTTAGCCGTGAGGGGTTTTGTAAATGGTTCAGCCATGTTCTGTTCTGAAGCCATCTGAGTGACGATCACATCTCCTTTTTGTACTATCTTCCGGATGAGATGGTATTTGCGTTCAATGTGCTTTCCTCGTTTATCGCTTCAAGGTTCCTTTGAATTTGCAATTGCTCCACTATTGTCACAATAAAGAGTGACGGGCAAGTGCATGTTAGGATCAACTTCTAACTCTTTTATAAATTTTCTAAGCCATACTGCTTCCTTTGATGCTTCACAGGTTGCAACATATTCAACTTCCATTGTGGAGTCGGCAATACATGTTTGTTTAATACTTCTCCACACTACTCTTCTCCATTCAGAGTGAACACAGATCCCGATGTAGATCTCCTGGAGTCTATGTCGGTTTGAAAATCTGAGTTAGTGTATCCAGTAAGGATCAAGTCCTTAGTTCCATACACCAGCAAATAGTCTCTAGTTTTCTTCAAGTATTTGAGGATATTCTTAACGGTAGTCCAATGTGCATAACCAGGATTGGACTGATATCTGTTGACAACACCTATTGCATAGCATATGTCGGGACGTGTGTATAACATTGCATACATAATACTTCCGACCACCGATGCGCAAGGAATTCGTTTCATATCCTCAACTTCTTGAGGTGTTATTGGACTCAGTTCCTTCGATAGGTGCATTCCATGTCTAAAGGGCAACAATCCCCTTTTGGAATTCTGCATCAAATATCGATTCAGAATTTTATCGATATAGGATGCTTGAGACAGTGCCAGTAATCTGTTCTTTTGATCTCTAAGTATTTGGATCCCTAGAACATATTGAGCTTCTCCCAAATCCTTCATTTGGAATTGAGCTCCTAGCCACTGCTTAATGTCAGACAATACTCCCACTACATTTCCTATAAGTATGATATCATCAACATATAAAATTAAGAAAACTACAGTAGAATTAATGATCCTTTTATATACACAAGGTTCATCTACATTCTGTTCAAAACCATAAGATTTGATTACAGTGTCAAATCTTTTATTTCAGGATCTTGAGGCTTGTTTTAATCCATAGATGGATTCGTTAAGCTTGCAAACGTTTTGTTCTTCTCCCTGGACTAAGAACCGTTCTGGTTGGACCATGTAAATACTCTCGTCAAGATTATCATTCAAAAACGCAGTCTTGACATCCATTTGCCAAATTTCATAGTTATAGAAAGCGACAATGGAAAGGAGTATTCTTATCGATTTTAACATCGCTACTAGTGAAAAGGTTTCATCGAAATCAATTCCTTCTCTTTCGTTATAACCATTAGCCACTAATCAAGCTTTGAAGGTTTGTACCTTACTAGTTTGGTCTCGTTTTCTCCTATAGATCCACTTGCAACCGATAGGTTGTACATCACTTCGTTGATCTACAAGTTGCAAGACTGAGTTAAAATGCACAGATTCTATCTCAAGGTTCATGGCTTTGACCCACTGTATCTTATCCTTGTCACCCATTTGTTGTCTATAAGACAATGGATCCTCTACTTCATCATCAGGTATGATGAATTGAGTTTCAGTTAAACCCATGTACCGGTCAGGTTGAATTATAACCCTCCCACTACGACAAGGCATTCTCATATCCTGAGAGGGTTTCGAAGGACCAGCTTCGCTAACAACTTTTGTTTGTTTGTTTGTAGCTTCCCCGGAAATTTCTTTAAGTATTAGTTTACTGCGTGATTGATGATTTCTTATATGATCTTCCTCAAGGAATGTGGCATTGGTCGAAAGAATAACCTTATTGTCTTGAAGATCATAAAACAGACCTCCTTTTGTTTCTTTAGGGTATCCTACAAAAATGCATATTCTTGAACGTCGTTCCAATTTCTTTGGTTTTTGCACCAACATGTGAGCTGGGCATCTCCAAATTCTGAAGTGTCGTAAACTCTCTTTACCTCCCCTCCATAACTCGTAAGGTGTTTCTGGAACACTTTTGGAGGGAACCATGTTTAGAATATATGCAACGGTTTCCACTGCAAAACCCCAAAATGAATCAGGCAGTTGTCATAACTCATCATAGACCGAACCATATCCAATAAGGTTTTGTTTCTCCTTTCTGGCACACCATTCTGTTGTGGTGTACCAGGTGCTGAGAGTTGTGAGGAAATTTCATGTTCTATCAAGTAGTCCTGGAATTCTAGATCCATGTACTCTCCTCCTCAATCAGATCATAGAGTTTTGATTGTTAATTTATTTTTTACTTCAGCTTTATATTCTTTGAATTTTTCAAGAGCTTCTGACTTTTGAACCATTAGGTAAAGATACCCATATCTTGAATAATCATCAATGAAACTGATGAAATATTCATATCCTCCACGTTCTTTAACATCCATAGGACCATAGAGGTCAGAGTGTATAAGCTCGAGGGTTTCTTTGGCTCTTTGACCTTTTTCAGAGCAAGGCCGTTTGGTCCTTCTACCTTCTAGATAGGATTCACAGGGTGGTAATGGGTCATCTTCTAACTCGTTTAGAAGTCCACTCTTAACCAACCTTTCAATACGTTTTTTATTTATGTGTCCTAGTCTTAGATGCCAAAGATGGGTATCTTGAGAAACTTTTTGTCTTTTATTTTGGGTCTGTGCTGTTTTGAACATTTTAGTATTATGAACAGCTTTTATTTCATTCGGTCTTAATACATCCATATTGTTTTTAAGTTTAGCAGAACAAATGAGATTATGTCTTTTGAATATAAACACTTCATTGATTTCAAACGATACTTTGTAGTCTTGTTCTATTAAACAGAAGATATATATCAAGTTCCTTTTCATACTAGGAACATACAAAACATCTTGTAACAAAAAATATCCATCTCTAAAACAAAGCTGCACATCTCCCACTGCTTCGGCTGAGACGACATCTCCCGTCCCTACTTTGAGTGTCACCTCGTCTTCTTCAAGAGTTTTCCAAGAACTAGTTTCATGTGTAGAAGAACATACATGATTTGTCACTCCTGAATCTAATATTCACATGGAGTTATCATTTTCTACTAAGCATGATTCAATTACAAGTAAATTGTATTTACCTAATTTGGCAGCTTCAGCCTTTTCTGCTTTCTTCTCAGCAAGATACTTAGGACAGTTTCTTCTCCAGTGACCATCTTGGTTATAGTGGAAGCTGGTTCCTTTATCTGTAGTCTTCTTCTTGCCTTTCTTGGTAATGGGAGCTTTCCCCTTTCCCTTGTTCTTCTTTTTCTTCAACTGAATGCTTTTATTCTTAGAAGTAGAAGACTCAGACTTCGTTTTCTTGTCCTTTACTTTTAGTAAGGGACTGGTAGGTCTGAAGCTCGTTTAGGAGAGTCTTCAGATTGTACTTAATTTTTGTTCATAACTAAATTGGTACGAAATTGAATGAAACTCTTCGTGAGAGATTCAATAATAAAACTGACTTGACTACTTTCGTCTATGACAACACCGTTTACTTCGGCTGCATTAAAATGCACCATCATGTTCAAAACATGTTCTCGAACAGAAGTTTCTTCTTACATCCGAGAATTATAAACATACTTGAGGGCCTCATGGCGAAGGGATGAGGACGACTGTCCAAACATGGCCTGCAATAAGTCCATTAATTCCCTTGGTGTTTCCAAGCCCTCATGCTTTTTAGACAGAACACCACTTATGCTTGTCAGGATGTAGACCTTTGCCTTATCATTGGCTCTAGTCCACTTGTCACAGGCATCTCGATTCACTCGAGTTTCTGTCGGGCCAGGGTTGGGAGGGTCATTCTTCCGTTAAGACGAATCGAATGTCATCAATCACTAATATTGTATTAAAATTCGATTTCCAGGTTCCATAGTTGTCGTCGTTAAGTTTACCTGAAGCTAATAGTTGTACTAATGTGCTAGGCATGCTGAAATAATATAAAATCCTTTATCAGTCAATTGAATATTTAATAAATCCAATTTTAGTTTAGCAAAAGTAATAGTGTACCCATCTCATTAATTATTTTGCAATGATACTTCAGTGAGTCAGAATAACTGCTACCGAGGGGTAGTCAATTACTCCTTCACTGAACCAAGACATTCTTGACTAAAAATTCTATAACAAAAAATAACTCCTTTATTTCTGTATCAATTTTAGTTATCTCTACTTTGGTCAAGGATAAGCTACAGTTTATCTTGTAAGTGTGACCCTCCATTTTTTAGATTTTAGAGAACGGCCCAAGTAATGCTACCGAATGGAATAGTCAATGCTGGGAATGACCCTAAGAAATCCTTTATCCTTATGAGGAGTTCATGGTGCTACAGTCCCTATGTTACAACCCTCTGAATGGTGTAGCAGCTCCAGGGTGTGCTTAGCAGGAGAACATAGAGACCTTGCTATTGTAAACCAATGGAAGAGACTGTACGATGCGTTGACACGCTTCCTTCTCCCACTTACTATAAATACTTTCTCCATTCACCTTGATATTGATTTATGTCATCACCTTCCGAATGGAATGGTTACGTTAGTAAGTAACAAGAGGCTATGCATAAATCTCACCTTGTGAATTTTATAAGGAGAACGTGAGAAAAAATCTTTTCTCCCACTAAGTATTTTAACGATGTTGGGTAAATTGTTACTTAGGCATATTCTGGCTAATTGAATATATACCTAAGTCTAGGTTATAATTAACCTACAATGTCTAGGTGTTTTATAACCTTTCCTCTCTCACGTGCATGCTCGTAAAACCTAGGTTAACCTAACTCAAGTACCGGCCCGATACCCAGGTAGGAGGTGTTCCGTAAACCGTCAACTTAAATACCTCCAGCCTTAGACAGCATCGAATCGGGTGAGTTCTCTTGTAACCTTAGCTTTACAAGTTATCGACCTCTTCTATGAGATTGATCGATTTGGTTCGTTTTAACCAAGGTGAGCATGGATTTATCTTTGTTATAGATTTTACGTCTATCTCGTTTTATAATTCGATTATAATTGAGATCAACCTATAACATGCTTTCTATTCGACGTTAAAGCTTTAAAATCGAGCTAAGGAAGTTTCATGCTGCATGCTCGTTCATTTTCGTTTAAATTATATATCATTTATAATTAACGAGAACTAATCATCCAGCATGCATCTAACATGAAATCTTAAATCATGCATACTTATATTGTAACTATTTATAACATACTTAAATGCATGAAGCATGCTACCTATGGTGGGATTTTAAATCTATATGACATACTCTTATGCATATCTCATTCATAATTAATTGTAACATGCATTCATAAAGCATAATTAATTAAACACACTAAAATGGATTGGTTTTGGCAATCTAAGCAAGCAATCAACTAAATTATTACATATAATAATTAAATATTGTGTTGTGAAGCTCTCGAGAATCTCGAACCATCACGAACCGCTTTGAAAAAACCCGAACCGGACCTCCCAAGCCTTAATCATCACTGAACCGGACCAAAGGGGACTGAACCGACCGAGTTTTGAACAGAGCACATCCAGATTTTTTGAACCGCCAAGATCTGGAAAATTTCGCGCCTGTCCTTTAAAACTCATTAGCGTCGAGATGCTTGATGAACAACGTCGCGACGCTGTCGCAACTGGAAGCCCCCTGTTCTTCGGCCAGCTTGAGTTCTTCTCCTTCTTTCGATCAATTACAGTACTAAATGAACTCTAATGACACTCCAAAAATTACAGACTCTTCTCAACACATTAATGCTCATATACATGTGAGCAATTACATTTTCATCAATAAATTGAAGAGTAAAAAATTGTCAAAACCGTAATATATCCATTTTAGCACCCGAGCAAATTGAATTTCAAAATGCTACCCACCATGATCAAATTAAAGCAAATTAGGTGCCCAAACCATGCTCTGATACCAATTGAAAGTGTTAATATCTAAAATACGGAAAGAATTTTGGATCTTAGGCACATAAGAAGCCTAACTTGATCAAACATTGCATGTTGTTCATATGGAGAAAAACTGAGACAGTTTACCAACCTTGCTTAAATGGAGAAATTGGTTGTATTTCCTTCTTGTTTTTCTTCACCCATTGATCACGAACCACCACTGGATCTTCCTTGCTGTCCTTAAGCCTTTGGAATGGATTGTGGGATCCTCAAGTGATGGAATTTATGGAGAAAAGCTTGAAGAACAAGCATATGAAGGTGGGTATGGTGAATATGTATTTTGGCAGCAATTTTTTAGGTTTCAAGACTCATTCTTTCAACCTTCTTCTTCAGTTATATAGATGGAACAATGTGGAAGAAAACTCCCAACAATTGACACCAAAACATCCAAGAAGAAGGTGGAATTAGTGGTGGCCTTCATGAGGGGAGTGCATGGGTTTAGTCACCATGCACTCCACCTCAAAAAATTCAAAGTTTTTTTAATTTAATTTAATTCCATAATTATCTTTAATAATTAGATAATTATCTAATTTTCATTAATCTGAAAAATCAAAATTTATTTTTTAATTTTTCAAGTTTAAATTAATTCAAAATTAATTTAAAATAATTATTAGTTAAATAATTAATTATTAATTTAATATCTAATATTAAATTAATATTTTGCCACTATTCCCGAACATTTCCGAAATTTTATTTTTCTATCATGAATCGGATTCGTGTTCTCAGTATTTAAATCATATTTAAATATTAAATATCACACATACTCGGTTTTCACAAAACCCGACGTACCGACAACGCCTATCACCTCTATTCATTTCTCTTAACATGAACTAAATGTAATTCATATTTCATCCATCATATTGTTCCAAAGGTTAGTCTCGATCTAGCAAGGGGACCTAATGGACCTACAGATCATGGGCTCCAACGGTATGAGGTTAAACTAGCCAAACTCTTTTAACCTAGCTAACCAACATCCGTTAACTACCAGGACACTCCACTATAGCCTAGTAGTTGAACTCCCCTCACTGTAGATATATTTTCGTCCACTCGATATAACCATGATTAGTAAGTCAATCCTTCACAGGTCGTTCGTTACTATAGACAAGTCAAATGTCCGTTTTACCCCTATAGTACATCTTAGTTCCTTAAGTCCACTGGTCCTCTAATGAACAATTTGTTTATGGTCCAACCATTAAACAAGATCCCTCTCGGGCCAATGAGAGGGTGGGGCCCCTTGTTCAAGCCTTGGATTCAACACTTAAGGGAAAAACCTCTGTACTATCCCTGAATAGAGTAGAAGTGAATTATGTCTTACTTTACTATGTCCCTAACCATCCATCTAGCGTTATCCCCAAAATGGTAGGATTATTGAACGAAATATTATGACCACTCTCACCCATGTAGGTCAAAGGATAACCCTAAACGAATAGGAGTTCGTAGCAAACTCAGGATTAAGATTGAGTTACCTAGGTCATCGTATGAAATAGTCAGTCCTATCAGTAAACGGCATTATAAAGTAAGAGTGACTTATTTCTCGATCCTGTCTTGTGTAAACATCTTTTACACAAGATGCCCCTACTCGCATGTCTATACATGAACGGTCAAGGATCAAGTCGTTTGTCTTATTCCCAAAGTAGGCCGCATCCATAGTGTTACTAGAACAAGGTACCTAACCTTATCCATTTACTATAGACAATTTAGGTTATATACTCAAACTTGATCTCTGTCTATATTTATGATATAGTTCGAGTATCTCATGTTATAACCATGGATGTTTCTATTGGATTATAAGATATAAATAAACAATTTCACTGAATAACATCTTTAGTATATAAAGGATAACAAAACATGAGTTCTAGGACATAAACCCCAAAAATTACTTGTACGGTGAGAAGATCCAAACCTTCATTGACCACAAGTGTTTAAATTACTTCTTCACTCAGAAAGAACTGAACATGAGACAAAGAAGATGACTTGAGTTAGTAAAGGACTACGATGTGGAAATCTTGTACCACCCAGGTAAGGTGAACATGATTGCAAATGCCCTTAGTAGAAAGACAGCCCATAATGCAACTTTGATCACAGGCCAAGCTCGCATACGGGCTGAAATGGAGCAGACAGAAAAGTTATGCAGATATGAGACGCAGGGACTTGGAATTTTTAATCGGTGACTTTGTGTTTTTGAAAATTTCATCAATGAAAGGAGTTTTGAGGTTTGGAAAGAAAGGGATGTTAAGTCCCAGGTTCATAGGGCCATTTGAGATTTTGGAGAAAATTTGTCTTGTGGCTTATCGTTTGGCTTTGCCACCATCTCTCTCAGCAGTTCATGATGTCTTCCATGTATCTATGCTACGAAAATACATGGCAGACCCGTCTCATGTGTGATTAATTTTGAACCTTTGACACTAAATAAGAACTTAAGTTACGAAGAGAAGCCAAATCGAATCATTACCAGAGATAAGAAGACTCTTTGAAGTAGAGAAATAATACTTGTCAAGGTGCTTTGGCAGAACCATCAGATTCAGGAAGCAACATGGGAAAGAGAAAATGAGATGAGAAGTAAGTATCCAGAGCCCTTCCAGGACTAGCAACTTTCAAAGAAGAAAGTTTTGTAAGGAGGGAAGGTTGTAATGTCAAGAATTTAAGGTGAGGCTAAATTTCTCAAATCTCGAAGTTCTATTGAAATATTTCCATATATTTTGTTTGGAAAATGATTTAAATGGAGTTTTGTTAAGAGATTTAATTGGATTTTTTTCGGTTTTAAATTAATTAGTTAGGATGGCATTCTTGAAATTTAGGAGACTTTGGAGCAAGCCAATGAAACCCTAGGTTCTCTTTTAAAATAGTCGCACGCAGCCCGAGGTCTTCAAGTGAGCTTCATGTCTCTCGTCTCCTTCCTCTCTTCTACTCGATTGTGCAGCCCCTCCAACCCCTCTCCGGTGATGCGTTTCTTCTGACCAACAACTTCCTTCGCGCCTATTCTCTGCTGGCGTCCTCAACGGTGTAGTGACGGTTCGCAGCGTTCATGTCTTAGTCCGGCGATTTTGCAGCGTTTCGCGAGCAGCCTTTGACGCGGTGTGTGGGTACATTTTCTCTCCTGATTTCTTTGTCTCTCCTTCGGCTCTCTCTCTCTCTTTGTCCCTGACTCACGAATCTTCGTTTCCCTTTCGTTGCTGGTGTTTTTCCGGTGTAGCAGCAAACTTTTTTACGTTTTTCCGGCGGCGGGTTCAAGCGTGTAACAACGTTTGGGTTGTTTTCCAGCTATTTCAGTGGCTGTAGGCTTCAATTTCTGATGTTTTTGGGTGATTTCAACCTTGGGTAACTTGAATTGAAGGTTGTTTTGGTTAATGTTATCATTCGATTGAAGACCAACTCAATGTTTGTTTTGTTTGCCTAGCTCTTCGTTTAGATTTCGGTGATTCAAGCAGTGGGTCTTCGAATTCCGGTGTCTTTGAGTCATTTTAGCATTGGGTAAGAGAATTAATTTAGTTATTGGCTGTTTAAAAGAATTTAGAGGATTACCCAGTAATTTTGGTTATTGATTTCGAGGTACCCATATCGGTTGGAGGTCGGATTTTGGAAGTTGAGTGAAATTGGAATCCCAACCTGCAAACTAAGGAATTAATTGGGTAATTTTTGGGTTCTAAATCCTCTTTAAGATTGATTGGTATCGAGTAGAGTGATTGTTTTAAAGTCCTATTTGGTTTTACAGAATTTTCCTTCTACTTTGTAGCTTCCCTAAAGTCTTGGAATTGAGGAAGTTTGAAGAGGATAAGTCTTGTGTTAATTAAGCTAAGATAAGTGGCTTTACTACCAGAATGCTTAGCCTAGGTTGGGAAATTGTGTGCTGATAGGATAAAAATTTTCATGTATGGTTGTTATGTGATGCATGACTCGCTGACACAAGAACTGTGAACTTATTTATTGTATGAACCATGATAGACTACAAAATTTTGTGTCATGTATTATTGATGATTTTATATGCATTTTCATGTATTATGATGTTTTGATATGGGACCCCATGCATATGTATGTTTCATGAAACTAAACGAAACATGCTCATGGCAATTACCTTAGAGGAAATTTATGTACAATTGGAGGAACCTGAGGTACTGTAGGCGAGATTCGACCCCACTAATTAGGTGACAACTTACTATTAGATAGGGCACATTCTCTAGAGGGTGCCTACGTTATCTCTTAGTTGGAAGAGGAACTAGAGGAAAGGTAATTGTCACTGTAAAGACTTTAAAAGAAATTAATAACTAAGAGGAAAGAGGAATAGGGTCCCATTAGAAAAACATAAACCATTTTGTATGTGTTTGCATATCTTGACCCTAGTAATGAGACTACTTACTGAGTATTTTAAATACTCACTCTTTCCATGAATGTTTTTTTTCAGGCAAAGGCAAGGGTGTGTGATGGCGATTGATGAAGATTTGTTAGGCAGCCATGGGAGAGACTAAGACTCATGGATTTCATATTTTTCTTCCACATTAAGAACTATGTTTTCATTCTTTTGTTCCTTTTATGAATTTGTTGAGAACACTTTTGAGGCCATGTATGACCCTTTAGTTTGGCCTTATTTTGCGAACAATTTTGTTGGATTTAAAGTTAGGGATTCCAAGTAAAAGTTTTGCTTTGAGGTTTTTACTTAAATTATGAGTTTGTGTTTAAATGTTTTTACTCAGAAAGACCTCCATAGCATGCATGTGGTAACAGTCTCGAATAGGCTTCGTTAAGGAAGTCGGGTCGTTACACAACTAGTAAACATAAAAAAAAAAAAAGAAGTATTTGCTACTCTTTTCAGTTCGTTTAATCTTCTCTTTAGGAGTCTAAAAGAAATCAACAACATCCAAATGTGTCATGCTAGAAGAGTGAAATACATCATCCTCTTGATATGCAAAATTTGCTTCCACATTTGTCTCATTTTTCTTCAATGAGGCTTGATAGAGATCAACTAAGTGTTTAGACCTACGACGGGTAAGAGACCAATGCCCTTTCATACCACATCGAAAGCATTGGTTTTCAACACTTTTAGAACTCTTATTTTGTGGTGTTTTTCCTTTTTGATCATCATTATTTGTGGTCTTCTTGAAATTTGAATAATTATGGCGAGCACCACGAAATGAATAATTATTTCTTCCTTTACCGCGGTCATGACCTTGACCACGACCGCGACCTCGACCATGATTATTAGAAGTTATAACATTCACGTCAGGGAATGGTGTTGCTCTAGTTGGTCGAGATTCATGATTTTTCATTCACAACTCATTATTTTGTTTAGCCACGAGAAGACATGATATAAGTTCCAAATATTTTTTTAAAACTACTCTCTCGATATTGCTACTGCAGGAGCATATTCAAGACATGGAAAGTAGAAAACGTCTTCTCTAACATATCATCATTAGTAATTTTTTCTCTGCATAGCAATAATTTTGAACTTATTTTGAATAATGCATAATTATAATCACTTACTGAATTAACATCTTGCAACCGCAGGTGCATCGAATCACAACAAGCTTTTAAAAGAATAACTGCTTTTTTTTATGATCATACCTTTCTTTCAAATTTTTCCATAAGATATTCAATTTTTAATCCCTCATGAAGATGATGACAAAGGAAAATCATGGCTTTTGTCGTTTCTTGATTTGAAGTTGTATTTTCTTCTTTTGATCGTTTCTGCATGGTTCTTGGCATCCAAATGAATTTCAGCATCAAGAACCCATGACAAATAGTTATTTCCATTGATATCAAGAACTACAAACTCTAATTTTGTAAGACTTTTCATGGTAAAACTATCACAAAGAAATATACTTATATTGGAAATTTAATATACCAATCATGCATTCTAAAAATTGTAGGTAATTAACAATTAAAGTTGTATTATGTCTATTAAACATATATTCATGCTCTATATATATCAAATATATATTATTCACATTATATTTAAAGAAAAATTTAAACAATAATGTATATAAAACAAAAATCAACAAAATCAATATACATTAACTCTATGGGAAATTTTGTTACATAACATTTTAAACATTATGCATAACAAACATATACCAAATTTTAGATTATCAAGTAATAAGAATTTAAACAAACAATAACTCTCAACATATTGAGTATTTAAAGAAAGAAATAAATAAATTGCAATATCGAATACATGTTATAGAAATATTGATAGCAACATTGTGATTTAACAATATAAGCACTTCAATAAGTAAAGAATTTAAATTCAATATGCACATGAAAAGATTGATGTCAAATAATTAATAAAAAAAGCATTTGAATTATAAATTGCCACAAATCTCAAATTTAATATGTAAAATAAGATGAGTCATAAGCAATTAAGGAGAATCATGAAGAAAGAGATGAATTCGAAAGTTAAATCATAAACGATAAAATGAATTCAAATCTTGACTTGTACACAATAATATGAATTCAATCATAGAATTATGATAAACATAAAATTACTTTTAAAGATAACATGAAAATTATAAAAATAACATGTCAATATGAATAAAATAATAGATTGTTAACGTTCAAAGAATACACAGTGTATATATGAGGTATTCAATACATATACACTGTCTATATTGAACGTACATAATACAAACAATAAAAACAAAAATAAAGCCTACCTTTAGAAAAGAAAAGTGGTAGAGATTCGTGCTGATGACGAATTATGAAATAGGAACAATAAGAACAACAAGTGCAACAATAATAAGAACAAAGAGGAGCAATTAGAGAGCAAAGAGGAGAGGAGAAGAAAGTAGAGAGAAAAGTGATTCTCTATTGAGGTGTGTCTTTCAAAGTGTCCATACAACCACTATATATAGGATTTACAAGAGTGTAGGTTACAAGATTTACATAAATAAAAAATTGTAACTGATAACTTGCAAAAAGCAAGTTATTTCTCAACTAAATTTAAATTAAGAGAGTCTAGAAAAGAGAAGTGATGCGCCGGATCAGCGCATAATATCATAGAATTGCGATTGTTTTGGTTTTAGAGTGAGAATCTTTGATGTGGCGAGAAAAAATGCCAAAAAAAATGATTCATCTAATACATATATGTAGCTTTATTTCTTGTCCAAGCTATCTTATGTCGCAGGCGCTGGAGCTATCAAGTGAGGAAGTACATTTGCAAGTTGTCCGATGCTGGAGCTGACATGTGGTAGAGTAGTGAGCTGGCAAATTTAAGAGTGGAACACGCAAGATAGTTGCTTGGAGAAGTCAGCATCCTCAAAGCCTATAAATTCCAGCCATTTGTTCATGAGAGGGTGTGGCAGATGAGAGAGAAAGAAAATAAGAAAAGAAGAAAGTTTGTTCAGCACAATCATTTTCTATTTTATGCAATATGTATTCCTTTAGTAGCATGAGCTAAAATTCCCCTTATCAAGGCCTAGTCTAGGCGCCCATGGAGCAATGAATTTTTCCTATATGTGTTACATTTGAATGAATGAAATTGATGCTTTCTGCTTAGATGCGCATGTAGGGTAACACATGTGGAAATATCTAAGTGGAGCAAGATAATGCATTGCATGTAGTCTGGTTTGCGTTAATACTAGCACTGCCGCAAGAGATAGTTCATGAATGTGTTTAGACTCTCTTAGGGATAAGTCAGCCAGTTACAAGTGAAGAAGAGAACCGCACGGACGCATGAATTAAGTGAACAGAAACGTTTTTAGTTCTATGCCAAACGCATGTGCAGTTGACGAGACGTCGGAGGGTGTCAAATTCTCCAACTTCCGTGCCAAATAAATTTGTAATCCACAACCCCTAAATCTAGCTTGTAGCAGTAGTTGTCAGGTTCGAACAGAAGGAGCACGATTGTTAATTCGTCTAAATCAGGTTTATTGCGATGACGGGACTAAAAGAGGGGTTGCATTTGGATAGAATAAACCAAGGGAAAATAAAATGCTGAAAATTAAATTGCAGAAGAAAGTAAAAGCAGGAAAATGAAAGCAAGAAATAAAAGACTGGTAGACTAATCGTACCTTGGTGATCACTGCAATCAGAACTATTTGGTGTTAGTTTATTCAAATTCATTCATTGATTTTCTACGTATTAATTTTACTGAATTATTATGAGCCTGGAGTGCTTCTTGGCCTTTCAGATAATTCACTTACTAAGTCTGTGTCTAATTGATTAAGTTACTCTATACTCCACGAATTCATTAACCAATTAGTTATTTAATTACGCCCCCTGCCCCTCATGCTTAGATCGATAAATCCTCAATCAAAATGTGTAATTAGTTAAATTAGAAATCTGATAAATCCTCAAAATTACTAATTAACTAACCACATTACCGCTTAAGGCCCAGAATCAACCAATTGAACTAGGAATAAAAATTCTCTAATTAAATTAGTTTAATTTCTCCTAGATTCTTAGGCCTATCAAAAGTCTACGCTAGGCTACCGTCAAACTACCAATGGATTCGCCTCAGCCTAGTGGCTATCTAAAAATAACAGGTAAATTGCAATTCTATGAGTCCTAAGAGTCGTCAATTCAAAGGAGAATCATAAACCACAATTGTTTAAGCGAGAAAACTAGGATGCATCACAAAAACATTCAGAAAATCTCAAAACATTCCAGAAATCTCATGAAAAGTAAACAAACTTACAGACCGAGGTTCCGATTAAAACAATCCAAGCTTAGATGGTCATAAACGAGCCAAATCTAAGCCCCAAGGCTTGATTAACTGACCTAAAATAGCCTAAACTATGAACTAGAGAGAAAATACAAAAACAATCGAGAGGAATTGAAAAGAAACGAAGAAAGACGACTAAATAATGACCTAGTGGCAGAAAAATAACATTTTGGCACAGCGTCTTGACGTTGTGCCTTCTATTCGCAGTTTTGGATTAAAGCAGCGTCGAGTCACTGCAAGGGTTTGCCCAAATATTGCAATTTCTCTTTTATCCTTTTGGCTCCAATCTCGAGGACCGAATGCTCCGATCCGTCCTTAAGCTTTCTTGTCAACTCGGGAACTCCAAGATAGCTCGAAATCTTCCTTAAACTCCCGAATTATCACCAAATTAGCAAATTGACCTAATTGTCCTCTTGTGCCATAAATCCTACAAAACAATCATTTAAACCATAAAATGCAAACTAACAATATTAAATTAAAGGTAACTAAATAGCACATTTCAGTTGCTATCAGTAGTATCGGGAGGGAATCACATGTTTATTTCTCGCTTAAGCATCAATATAATTCTATTCTTTGTATGCACTACAGGAGATTTCATTACTGCATGTGGTAGCTGCGGTGAATGCCTTGATAGCCACACATCTCTATTTTTACCCTTATCGCATCTATTCATTTACTTCTGCCTATCGCATGACTATCATCCCTTTTATCTATTTACTTATCAGTACCATGCATTTGAGTATTTGATAAAAGTGTTTAGCTTACATCACTCCCCTACCCTGTGTTCTGACCCTGGAATGCTCCAGGTATTACTTGGTTATGCATAATTTATACTTGGATTAGTGCATAACAACGACATATTCTTAGATAATCCAGCATAATTAGAAGCGATTACAGATCGAATCAGTAACTCATAGGAGGTTTAATGAGAGGGATTAATGGAGATGTGTGACCTATGGGGGTTATGGGCATCTAATAAGAATATTCCAATGGAGTTTGATGGGGTCGTTAGCGTCAAATAAATTTATAGTCCACGACACTCAAACTACTTCTGTAGCAACAGTGGTCGAGGTCGAATACAGGAAAGGGGATTCTAGACGAATGCAGGTTTTTGTGCAGAACACGAACATGGGGGTTTCTTTGAAAAAACAACGCGAATAAAATAAAGATAGAGTGCAAATTTAAACTAAATAAAGAAAGCACGCAACGAAGAGAATAGAGATAAAATTCAATAAAATAGTGGATCGCTGGATTGGGGGTATGATGCTTGAATGGTTTGTTACTTGGTTTCCTTGTTTTCTCTAAAAATTATTTCATACAATTTAAATGAGTCTGGTAATACTTCTTGGTTACTCAAGGATTCTCCTAACTAACCTGTGTTTAATTAATTAATTAACTCGAGATCCCGCAACTAATCTAATTAATTAATTTTAGATATCCGCCAGCTACCCCGACATGCATAGCCCGATAATCACCAAACTATATCTAACTAATTTAAAATAAACAACTCGAGATCTCGCGAATGCCTACAAGGGTCTGGAATTGAGTTAATCAAAGAGAATAAAAATTCAGATTCAATTAATTCAACTTTTAAAATGTATCTTACGCTTATCAAGAATCTACACTAAACATGCTAGAATAGTGAAGAACTTGCCTCGGCCTAGTGGCTATCTCAAATAACTGATAGAATACACGAAACTAATTTCTAAGAGGCATCAATTCTAAGATCTTAATAACATGCATTGGTTCAAACAAGATTACATGGAAAAACATCAAATAAACAGCAAGAAACTCAAGTATGAACCAGAAAACTCAACCAAAGTTTCAATCCATTCAAAGCATTCCCGAATCCAACAATTCTACAAAGATTAGCTACTCATAGATGAAGGAAAACAACAAATAATCTCAGAAGAATACAATAGAAACAGGCATAAAAGGTCTAAACTACTCAGAACACTAAGAAAGGACGAAAGAAATCGTAAAAATATGAAGTTTCTAACCTAACGACGGACTAAACCGAACCCTATTATTTATACTAATCGCCGTAGCGTCTCGACGCTAGGAAAACAGCGTCTTGACGCTACGAATATGTCTTCCACGCAAAATCGCGTGTCGAGACGCTGACTCCTTTTCCAGCTTACTACCTTTTTTCTCGATTTTATCTCGGTCTTTCTTGGCTTGGGGCTCGAACCTTTGACTTCTTGGGACTATTATTCATGCCCGCTTCGATCCGCTCGTGAACTTCGAGATGGCTCAAAAACACTCTAACTAGCCCGAATTAGCACCAATTCATGTGGTTGACTTTCAATGCTACCTATGCTCGAATCACCTGAAAATAAGACAATTAAGGCATTAAATTCTTCTAACAAGCTTAGATTAGAGGTAATAAGATAGCATGAATTAGGTGCTATCAGAATCTTACATCCAATGGTGCAAAACTACCCACCTCATTGCACTGGGAGCACTTAATAATTTCTCCTCCTCTTCTCATATTCCTCCTTCATCTTAATCATGGCCACAACCACCGCCACCTTTTTACTTTTCCTCTTTTTCTTCTCCTTCACTCCTTTCCATATTTTTTTTCATCTTCTTCTTCATTCTTCTCTCTTTCCTTTTTCATCTTCTTTTTCTCTTCCCTCTTATCTTAAACCCCAGGTTTAAAAAACATTGAAAAAGATTTTGGTTTCTATTAATGGCTCTGGTGACGTGTTTGGCTATTTGCTCTACTATAAAGTTGTTGAAGAAAAAGAAATATTGGTTCGACTAGTTTACTTGTGTGCAATTTTGTGAGAAACACATTGTAAGATTTGGATTGGAGTTGAGGGAGATAATTTGGGGTTATAGTGGTTGTTCCAGTTTGGGGCTTTGTTTTCTTCTTTTTGTTTTTTTTCCTTGATGCTAGGACGAAGATAAACAATTTTGAATATGTATGATATCGAGTGGTGAAGGAATTCCTGGGTTTCGATTACTTATTTGACTTGTATTTGAAAGATATTTGGCTAAGATTTTTTTTTTTGGCTAATTTTCACAAGAGCTTTTGGTGGCCTTTTGAAGTTTTTCTCAAGTTTCCTTCTCACATATATGGATACGAACACAGCTCTCGGTTCTTTCCAAATTTGAATCTTTAAATTATTTTTATCTTTTTTTAAAAACAGAATATGGAGAAGAAAGGGAGAAAGGAGGACAGGGAAAAAGAAGAAGTAATTAATGAAAAAGTTATAGAAGGGACCATTGAATGAGAAATTTCAGCTAGTCACAAATTTTCACATAATTATTTCAAATGAATGACAAAATTACAAATAATTAAATTTGGGACTAATTATAAATTGACATGTGTTTCTAATTTAATTTGAAGACAAAATTGGAAAATTCTAAATTGAAAGGCCATGTGTCTCCAATATAACCCTATTATAGGTAATTTTGGACCACTTTAAACTGCGAAGAACTGACGAGGTTAGCACAGCACAACCAGGTGAGAGAACTAGAGAGAGGCGAAGGTCGAAAGGATTGGGCCAAGCCCAACCCTTTGGGCTCGGCCCACTCCCGTGGCCTAAGCCTCTTCCCCTCCGCTTGATTCTTGATGACCCTAGGCTAGCCTAGTTCGACCTGGTTCAACCCTAATTTTTCTTCAGATGCCTAGAAACCCTAAGAATAAGAGATGATATATAAACCCTTCTTCAATCTTGAAGAAGGGATCCGAAACTCTACTTCTGGACTTTCTCTAACTCTCTTATTGGCTTTCCATCTTTCTCCTTGATGACTTAAGCATCAGAGGCGGTGTGGAAAGCACTGCACTAGTGTGTAGGTTTCCTTGTCTTGCACGCCACGTCTTCTGCCTCTCAAACAAATTTACCGTTGGTGTCACGTGAAGGTCAGATGAGTTCTCCCTACCAAGATTTTGACATCAACAGTTGGCGGCGTCTATGGGAAAGAAAGCTTGCTAGTGAAATTGTACATCGGTTACTTGACAAGTAAGAGGATGGAGAAGAGAAACCATAATCTAGACACAGAACCTTCCGAAAATAACCATCACCTCTAGAAATCACGAGAAGAGAGTTACACGTAGAGGTCGCCAATACTAATAGTGGCCACAAGATGAATATAGGCCAAGGAGCCGAGATCGAGGAGAAGAGGACGATACCAAAATTGTCGCCCTTTAGGATAAGGTGCGTGTAATGGTGATGGAAGAGATTGTCGAAGTATCTTATCAAATAAATTTGTAATTCACGATTCCTAAGGCTAACTAGTAGCAGTAGTGGTCGAGGTCAAATGAAGGGAGCAACCGTAATCAATTAAATTAATTAGATTTCTTGAGTAGTAACCAATAGGGGGTGGTTTGGAATGGTGAATTACTTGAGGAAATTAAATGCTAAAAATATAAAATTCACGAAATTAAAATAATTGAAAAATAAAGATAAGTTGGCTAATCTCACCTCGGGATCACACAAACTAACTTCGGTTTGGCAACTCAATCATGGACTCTCAAATTAATAGAATTATTATTAATAGTCTAACCGTCATTGGACCCAGTGATTTAAGACCCCCCAACCTTTCCAACTTGACCAACACATCAAAGTCAGAGCCTAATTAATGATGTCTTACTAATAAGAATCTAACCCCATTATGTGGATTGGATATATCGTTAGATAATTCATATAAACTAGGAACAACCTGAGTTTATACAATTCTAAGTTTAAATTTCTAAATTTTTCATGCAATTGAATCAATTGGGATAACACACCTTTCAACACAATCACACACCAAAATTATCACTAACCAATTTAGCAAACAAATAAATCAAGTAAAACAAATAAGTTGTGAAGTTATTCTATTGATCTAATTGTAATCAAGAACGAGAATTTCAATCACAATCAACAATAATTCATTAAAGTCTCAAACTAAGGTCTCAAAAGTATGTCAAACTTACATTAGAAGTCCCCAATTGCGACGATCTAAACTTAGCTGGTCATCAAAACGCTCCAACTAAGCATTGGGGCTTGATCAACAATCCCAAAATACAAGTAAACTAGCCTAAGCTACAATAGAAACAAAAAGAGTATAGAGAAAGTGGGGAGGAAAATGACTGAGACGATAAAAGCTAAGCTTAATTGACCTAATCCCAAAAAGTTGCCTTAAAATACCCTGTTGTAGCGTCAAGACGCTCTCAAGCAGTGTGGAGACGCTAACCTGCTGACTTGTGGTGTTGAGCATAGCGTCGAACAGCATCTCGATGCTCTTGCCTCAAGTTTTTTGGTGCTGAAAACGTTGTTGCAGGGCATTGAGATGCTACCAATAGAGTCTAGATGGTCTAGTCTCGAGAATTTGGCACAATTAGCTTCGGTTTTGCTCGTTTAGGCCCTAAATTGACGCCAAACTTCCATCAATGACCTACATACATATTATACTCAATTTAAAGCATTTTGCACAAAGAATTCAATGAAGATAAGCAAAATAGGAGAAAATTACTCTACAAGCATTTGATTCTATCAATTAGATCAGAGTTTGTCTAGGATACTGCATATCTTAGATAAACCCGATCCTATCACCAAAGTCCAGGCAGAGAGACCATTTAGGGATATGAGAAAAGGGAAGGAATCGATGGAGTACACTGATAGCACCTAATGTTTGCTATCTTATTACCGCTAATCTAAGCTTGTTAGAGTTATTTTTATGGCTTAATTGTCTATTTATAAGTATTCGAGCATAAGAGGCTTTGGGAGCGGATTGTACGAATTGGCACAAATTTGGAGAATTTAGAGAGTTTTTGAGTCATTTTAGAGTTCACAGATGAAGATGAGGAGAAAAAACCCGAGTGGATCATGGTGACCCCAAAAACTAGTGCTAAGAAGTAAAAAAATCAAGCTCCAAGTGAAGAAATGGGAGGGCCTAGCATTGAGACACTGCCATAGTGGCATCTCAACAACAGGCGAATGCCAAAGACGTTGGGATTACTCGTAGCGTCGAGGTGCTGGCCTTAGCATCTCAAAGCTACCTCGATTTGGCTTGAGAACACGCAGATAGAATACTGAGCGTCGAGACGCTCTAAGCCTAGCGTCTTGACACTCCAACCATGTTGTAAATAATATGTTCGATTTTTTGCCGCCGTTAGGTTAGAATTACGGGTTGTTTTTGATTTTTGCTCAATTTTCTCTCGTTCTTTTTTAATTCCTTTGATACTTAGACTGTTTAGGATGTATTTCTTTGATATTATTGCATTGTTTTCTTCAAGTATGATAGCGTAAACTCTTTTTCTTTTGATTCTTGGGATGTAATTGGATTGGTTAATGTAATTTTTGGTTGAGCTTGCTGATTTCTAACATTTTCTACTGAATTATTGTGTTCATCTATGTTTTCCCATACTAATCATCGTTTCTGAATGCTTTCTCAGATGATCTATCTGTAATTTTAGATTGCCAATAGGTCTTAATCAGGTCCTTTGCATTTTTATGGTTTAATTGTCTATTTATAGGTATTTGAGCTTTAGAGGCTTTGGGAGCGGATTGTACGAACATTCTTGCAATTTAATTTTCAATGCTTTCGAGCATTACCCTCTTTTTAATTCCTGTTTTTATTTTCCCGCCTTTACATTCTTGCAATTTAATTTTCAGCGCTTTATTTTTCCTCATTTTTTCTATCCAAATCCAAACCCCCATTAGTTCGGTCTTTGCAATAAACCTGATTTAGACGAATTAACAATCGTGCTCCTTGTGTTCGACCCCAACCACTACTCCTATAAGTTAGCTTTAGAGGTTGGTGATTATATATTTATTTGACACAGACGTTGGAGAATTCGACACCCTTCTCGTGACACGTCAAATTGGCGTCGTTGTCGGGGGGAGCCAAACGTAATTTGTCATTCTTGGGTTTGTTGTGATATTTTTTGGGGTTTGTTGTAAAATTATAATCTATGTCACTAGTCAATTGGAGCTCCAATGAAACTTCTGCCGGTTTCAAGTGTACAATTAGACATCAATCAATATGGTTCTACTATTTCTTTGATTTTTCTTATTTTCTCACAATCTGTTTGTTTATATATACATATATTTAATTCTTCTCCAAAGATTCTTTTATGATGTTGGATTAGGAATTGAACCACAATTTCTCAAAACAAATATTTTCAACATGAAATAACGCATTAATCCCCTTTTTTGAAGTATTGTGATAGACCATGGAGAAAGTGCGTAATTGTTTTTTTAGATCAATTACTTTTATTATTTAGATTATATATATATATATATATATATATATATATATTTATTTATTTATTGTTGGTATATTCTTTTATGATCTATTTAATTAACTTGAATTTATTAAGAACCATCCAACAATGACGTAAATATAAATTAAAAAGTGAAAATTTTAAGAATTTCAAAAATTATTTGACCAAAGTTATTTATAAAACAATCTTAGATTTCAAAACTCAATTTGTAGTTTTATGTTCCTAAAACTTGGGTTTCAGTTTTTTGTTTTTTTTTTTTTTTTTTTTTCTTTGAGTTCAACAACATTTGAGGGTGGGGATGGTTTCAAAATATTTTTGAACCATAATGAAAATTTATTTTTAAAAATACATGTAGCTTTTATTTTTCAAAATCAAATGAAAGTCTTTGATTAAGTAATCAAATTAATGTTAATTAAATTAACAAAAGCATAAAAATATTTGACGAATGAAAAAAAAAAAAAAAAAAAAAAAAAAAAAAAAAAAAAAAAGCCTGAACACAAATATTGAGTTCTTGTATTAATTATTTTTAAAAATCCTCTCCTTCCACCTCTCTCTATTTAAGAAGAATAAATAACACTAACTAAAATTAAAGGCAAGAAGGAGGCAGTTGTTGGCCAAAAGCAGAACCCCTAACATTATGACAAGTGGAAGTTGCCTGTCCACCACCATTGAAGCGTAGGTTAATGTCTTGCAACACTATACCTTGACATGGATTAACTTGGCTGCATTCAAAATCTACTGCAACTTTGGTACTTGAATTCCCCCTTATGCCTTCATATCTCACCTCTCGAATTTGCACTCTTGACTTACTCTGCAAAAACACACATTTGCTTTAGTATCATTCCATATAATACTAGATTTTGCTAAAGACCCAATAGTTTCCTGATTTCATACCATTTCATTTGGTTGGTAGTTTTGATCAATGATGATAGGATTTTCAACATTGTTCATTTGGAGATTGAGAAATGTGATATTGCTAACCACACTAGAAAACTAACTTGACCATGATTTAATCCTCACACCGTTAGTCGTGCCAAAGAATGTGGAGTCTCTTACTGTGACTTCAAAGACGTCTTCTTCATTTGGGTACTTTCCAAGGCTACCGATACTGATTCCATGACCAAGACCACATTGGACGTTAGTTATGTTAATGAATTTGCTTCCAGGACCCAAGGAGATGCAATCGTCTCCAGTGCTGATCACCGAATTCTTGATGTTGATACGACTCGACGAGGAAATGTGGATTCCATCTGTGTTAGGGCTATTTGCTGGAGCTATCAACGTAACGTGATCAAACGTGATGTCTTGACATTTATGCACACCAAAATGGAAGAATTTGCTATTGTACGATGTTATGTTCGTGATCCTTGCCGTGTTGATGTCATTGAGTCTCAAAGTCTACATGGAATCAAATATTAGTTTACAAACATGTTATAAAGTGTCTTTAAAATACATGTTTGGATGATCAAAAGCACGTACAAGCCTCAATACACAACAAATCAATGGTATGAAACGATAATTTTGTGATTAGAAAGAAAGTAGGACACTTACAATGGGACGATCAGCAGTATCATAAGGCCAAGCAGTAGAACCTTGACCGTGCAAGCGACCAGTACCGTTAATAAACAAGTTGTCGACACGTTGTATACTGAGCCAATGGCTACCGATGGCGAAACGCTTGTGTTTAGGAGCCAAGAGTTCACCATCAATTTGTAGATGAATGAAGCTATTGCATGGACCTCGAAGCATCGATGGCAAAACCAAAAACCTCCCTGATGGTATTACAACCACACCACCTCCATTATTTGCACAAGCTTCACTCCATGCTTTACTCAAAGCCTACAAATCAATCAACAAACAAGATATTTGTTTCTAGATTAATTATCTATAGTTCAGCTAATTCAAATTTTGTCTCTTGCTTTTATAAACTATTATCCATAACATACGACTGCTTTGTTTTTGTTTTGTTTTCTAGGTTAATTATATGTTTGGTCCTTGAACTTTTAACATTAACTCTAATAGATTCATAGACAACTTTTCAATGTTGCATTTAATAGATTTCTTAAATTTTAGTATCGTGCCATCTTTGACGTAGAAGACGTGTTTTATGATTTTTAGGGAGGTACTTTAGTAAAAAAAAAGTAAATAAATAAAAAAGAAAAAAGAAAGAAAACAAAGTTTTTAGGAATATATTATACACAATTGAAATTTAGAGACTAATATGACACATTCTCTAAAATTTATGGATCTATAGGATACATTTTATAATTCAAGAATTTATTAAACACAAGCCAAGTTCAGGGACCAAATTCATTATTTAACATATTCTAAAAGAATCATACTTAAAATTTAAAATGTAAAAAAGCGAAAAACTAACAAAAAAAAAAAAAAATTTGTAGTTTTTATGAGTTTAATTTTCAAAATATAAGAAAACGGAAAACAAAATTACATTTATTATTAGGGATACTATTACTATGTTTGGGATGGTGAAAGAAATAATAGCTCTGTGATAATGTTTCCGTTTTTTTTTTTTTTTTCATCTTTTTCAATTAAAATATATATAGTGTGTGTGTTTGGTAACTCTTTTGTGTTTCTTGTCTTTGTTCTTTGTTTTTTTTATTAAAAACTAAACATGAACATGTAATCTTTTCTTCTTTTTTGTTCTCTAAAATTTTTAATTTACAAATGAAAATGTTTAAAATGAAAATTAGTTTTTAAAATGAAATATCCCAGAAATGAGAAATTAAAAAAAAGAAACAAGAAAAACAAAGATGTTGACAAAATGACCCGTAGATAATCAAATTTATCATGTCAACTTCACATAAATACAAGATATGCTACGGAATATTGAAAACCAAACAAAGAAAAAAGAAAGGTTATTTGAAATGAATTTTAAAGTATTTGTGATTTATTTAAAAGAAACAAGTTTACCTGACTGTTATCCATTTTTGCATCAGGTCTTCCACCAAATTCCAAAATATTGAACACTCTAGATTCGGCATAACATTTACCAATGCAAAATAACATCAAAATCGACAATACACATCCAATTGTTGATGAACTCAAACCCATTGTTCTCTTTCTTCTTTTTTTTTTTCTCTCTCTAAGATGGTTGATTTTTGTTGACTCTACTTTTTGTTGGAATCGTCGATCGGCCCACTGTAATACTCACTCTAAATCTCTCAATTTTAAAAAGAGGAAACTTGTTCTCATATGAAACTCGAGAACACACAATAGAAAAAAATTGTTCTCTTGAATAAAGTCTATTTGAATTGCTTTACTTGGCATGCCTTAAACATAATAGAAGACTTCTTATTTATAGGACTCTAATGAAAATTCTAGATCCAAAACTCTCCATCTAAACTCATGAACTCACTTGTACTTTATTAGCATGCATAACTCTCCTATATGAATGTATACTAGTAACTCATAAAAGTGTAACATAGTAACTTATTTAACTTGCAATATCATAAATCTACCTCAATGTCTAACTCCTCCTTAAACTAGACGTTCATAACTCCAAGCTTCTCTTTCATTTAAAAAAAAAATAATAAGCTTTTAACGCCTTTGTGAATATGTCTGCAACCTGCTCTTGTGTCTTGCAGTACTTGATGTATAAATACTTCTCAATCTTTAATCAATTCTCTAGTGAAATGATACTTGATTATTATATGTTTACTCCTTCCATGAAAAATTGGATTCCTTGCAAGAGCAATTGATGAGATATTGTTACAAAACATGATTGTCTCTTTTTCTTGAGGATACTTTAGTTCTTGTAGTACCCTTAATAGCCAAAGCCCTTGAAAACTGGCCGTAGACAAAGAAATATATATATGACAAGGCTACAACATCCTGCCTTTTTTATGCAAATGAAACTACAATGCATCCAATGTTGAACATATATCCAGAGGTGCTTTTGTAGCCATCAATATTTCTTCCCCCCAATCACTATCATTATAACCGACAAGAACATTATTCATGTTCTTTTTATTTTGAATTTCATGATCAATTGTTCCAAGAACATATCAAAGAACTCTTTTTCTAGCTTCCCAATGAATTCTCTTTGGTGATGTCATAAACCTGCTCAACAAGCTAATTGAGAACATAATGTCAGGTCTAGTTGTAGTTAAATACATCAAACACCTAACAAGACTTCTATAAATGGTGGCATCAAAATCTTCACTTGTGACGCCCCGTGCATTTTGGTGTATTTAAATTCCATGTATTTAGTTGATAGAAATATAATTTCTATTTTGGCTTGTACTTAGAGAATTTAAACATTATACCAAGGCATTTGGGAATTAATTCTTGGAATATATGCGTTATATTCATTTAAAACTCTCCCTACAGCTCGTTAAATTTCTAAGTCAGCGTTGGATTGCATGGGTGGTTAAGCATTGACATATTCTACGCTTAATGAGGGGATTATGTGAGAGATCGTTTATTCTTGGATTGCCTATTATTAGGTTTTTGTGATTAATTAGATTAAAGAATAGAAAATAAGCAAAGAAGGAAAATCAAAGTACCCAAACCCTCATCTCTCATCTCTTCCTCCCTCTCTCTTTTGGTGATAGCCGCATAGACCCCATCTCTTGTCGTGAGATTCAGCCGCCGCCGTGATAACACCAAATTGGTGCTAATTATTTCCGTAAATTTTGCTTATCCTAACGTTATTATTTGTGAAAATTGACTAATTCTGACTCTTATTGATGTATAGGTTAATTTGGTGTTCTCGGGATCAAGAAGGGCATTTTGGTAATTAAAAGTCAACCAAAAAGTCAACAAGGAGCAAAAATTCTTCCATATTCCTGAGAGGTAACGTCGAGACGCTACCTCATGGTGTCTCGTCACTACGGAAGTTGAGGGCGGGCCAAAATAGCGTCAGCGTCTCGACGTTGTCGCATTTTTATAAAAGGGCCCTTTTTGCAAATTTTAGGTCATTCATGTCCGTTCTAAGTCCGATTTTCGCCGTTTTTCTCCCATTCCCTCTCAATTTCGCTATACTTTCCAGATTTCTCTTTGTTTAGGCTTAGTTAGGATGTTTAATCGAGCCCCAACACTTAGTTGGAGCGTTGCTATGTCCGGCTAAGTGTAGATCGTCGTACTTGGGGACTCCGAATGTAAGTTTGGCATTCCTTTGAGACCTTGAATTTCAGATTTCAGTGTATTATTGTTTAATTGTGTTCTTAATTCCAATTTATATTACAATTGATTTGAATCTTCGGATTGACAACCTATTGTGTTTGAATCAATTGATTTGCTAGAATTAGTAGCAAATGAATCTATTGTTAATCTTGATTAAAAGGCGTTTTATCCCAATTGGTCCAAATTACATGATAGATTTAGGAGTTAAGACTTAGAATTGTATGAATTTAGGCTTTTCCTAGTTTATGCATTCCATCTAACAATCCATCGTTCTTAATGCGATTAAAATCTAATTAGTGAGACGTCATTAGTTAGATTTTTAATTAGGTTATGGCCTCAATGCATTGGTCATGTTAGAACTAATTGGGATCATTAATCACACTGGCTTTTCCAGTGGGTAGTTAGACAATCAAACAATAATTTGATTAATAAGAGAGTCTATGATTTGGAATTGTCAAACTAAATTCGGACAACCAACTGCGTGATCCCGAGGTAAGATTAGTCAGTCCATCCTTTTATTTTCCTGTTATTTTAATTTTGGTAATTTAATTTCTTGCATTTTAATTTTTCATCCTTAAATCTTCTTCCATGCCAACCCCCCTCCGGTTACTAATTGAAAAATCATAAGTTAATTGTAACGCCTCAGGTTCTCTAACCTCTAGCCTCGCGACGTTACTACTTACTCTAGACTCTTAAGCAACTAGGACAACTCACTCTAGACCGAATGTACCGAAAATTTCGGCAACATAACGGCGTAAAACTGGTTATCCCAAAATTTGAAAACACCTGTTTAAGACATTTATCACTTCTATATATGCAAAAGGCCAAACTCCACCAAACTACAGCCATATTTCACAAACCTATCTCCTCTAAACAAGACAAACCTCAAGGCAACATTCAGAAACTAATATCATGCAGCGGAACATTAAAACATTATTAACAAGAAAGCTAGACCTCTAGCTAAAACATTTATTAAACTTAATCAAATAAACAAGTCTAGTTCATAACTCGAAAACAAAACCTCTCTCAGGTGAATCACTCACCGTCACAGAACCACTAATTACAAAGCAACTCATACTATCCAACTAAAGCCATTTAAAAAACATAGCAACAGGAAAAAAAACAAGACTCTTGGAACTTTTCCTTGCAGTTCTCCTCCTCGCCACCAAGGTCCGGATCATCCTCGATACCTGCAACATCTAAAATGTTGGGGGGGAAGGTGGGGAAGGGGGTATCAGTACAACCACGGTACTGGTAAGTAGCTCACACGAGCCAGATCGCAGGCATCAAACAATTACAAACAGCATGCTTCTCACACGCATACAACATGCTTCAAAAGCAATAAAAGCCAACATGCTCAGGAAGCAATAAAAACCACACCATGCTCACAGACAACGAATCACCATCATGCATATGCTTCCCACACTATGCACCCACACTCTACTAGACCACACATGATTTACGCGTCATGCTCCGCACCTAACGCATGAATTACGCGTCATGCTGCGCAAACCAACACGTGCATTACGCGCCACGCTGCGCAAGCCATTCGCATGCATTACGCGTCATGCTACGCAAAACCACTCGCATGCATTACGGGCCATGCTACGCAACCACTCGCATGCATTACGCGTCATGCTACGCTAAACCAAACACGGGAATTACGTGCCACGCTGCGCACCTACACATGAATTACGCGTCATGCAACGCTACCGCTAGACTTATGCTACACTTCCCGTGACACAAGCTAGCTTAACCAATCATGCTTGACCCAAACACAACATGCTCTAACAACAACACCACAAGACATGCTTATCTCAAGCAACTAAACAGGACATTGATAACTGCCCAAAAGGTAGTTATTTAGGCCTCATTTCTATATTGATTTGTGTGTCTTTTGTGCTTAAGGGGGTTGGTTTTAGATATGTATTACATGTTTTAACCCATTTGGAAGAATGGAAGCTTTGGAAATCGTTTTGTGCAGAATCTGTTTCTGGGCGACTTGAGGGAGCGAATTTTATGCTGGAGCAAACCCGGAAGCAAAACTGCCACGTCACAGCTCGTTAGCCAACTTCATGAACCGACTTCTGTTGAATTATTTTCGGGATAAAGGAGCAAGGAGAGCCCTACACGCGTCCATGTTGACCTAATTCAAGTCTCCTACCCTTCTATAAAACCAAGTCAAAGGGATTCCAACTTTCCTTGGAAGCCGAGTAGTATAGAGAGATTGGAGATTACCAAGAACACCATCATCCGCAAGCTGATTAAGGAGATTATTATTTTCTTTATTAACTTGTGTTAATGGACATGCCTACTCAGATTGTAATTCATGTTTCCATGCTTATTATGAACTAAGTAGCCTTAGGCGTTGGTTAGGGAAGATGTAGTTGCCGTGCTTAAACTCTAATAATAGTTATTGATTATTGCATCTTGGTTAACTGTTGTGCTTATTTATATTTTACGCCCGCTTGGCAATTAACCACACTACGATCATTGTGTATTGGTGAACGCCAGTGACTGAGCTAGGGATAGCCAGTTGCCTAGTGCTTGATCGGTCGCACTTCATTGGGGTTGAAACACATTCCAAAAGATCCGGAGTTCCGGGAGGAATTCGCTAATAATACTGCGAGAGTTTGCATGATCAATAATATTGCTAGAGCATCTTTTAAAACAATTACTAAACCTAACCAGCGCCTGCCTCTAATCTGTCTGCCTATTTGTTTACTTGTTGTTCTGCCATTTACTTTGCTTCAGCATAATTCTTATAAAACCCAATCAGTTTTATTACCTTGAAACCATTAAAAGATTCATATAAAATAGATAGAGTAGAAGCTAGTTCAGGCCTTAGATTGACAAATACTTATTACTTGCTGCGGACTGTGTATACTTGCACAGGAATTCTAGAGTCTTTTCAGATCATACTTTTACTCACTTTAGGAACCCAACAGACATGCTCATCTCAAGCGTTTCAGAACAAATATAAACAACATAACACGCTCATCACAAGCATTTCAATACATTTATATACAACAAACATGCTTTACACATGGACAAGGGTAAACATAATACAAACACCATGCTCCACACAATCAAACAAACCCAACAAGTAGAAACTACTTACCGATCACTTTTACAAACCAACGCTAGCTAGAACTATACAAACACGCTCCAAAACGAGCTTCCAGCTACAAATAAACTACCAACCATTAAAGGAAGTCTATACTAAAGAAAAGCACCCTAAAACATGATGCTAAGGGCAAAACTGAACCATAACGGTTTATTTCCTTGCTGGACAACATCTAAACATAACCCGAATTGAAAACCCAACGCCATTAAACCATGGTCAACCACGTTTAAGGCGTTACGGGCGGTGGGTATTTGTTAGTTGACGATATTAAGGCTATACAACCACTGGACAACAAGCATCAACCACCCAAAGTGCATGATCGACAATCTAAGAGCTCCTAAAGCTTAGACAATGCAAATAAGGCCTAGGTGAATATTGGAAACCTATTAAGCAAGCTTTTTAAACTATGGACAGCAACCAAAAGCTCATAAATCCATGCTTTAGGAACCTACAAAGGATCAAAAACATTCTAAAGCAACGAGGCTTAATGGGCATTGAAGAACTACTTGATTTTCAACTAAAACGACAACGACAACCCATTTTCAAACATGTTCTAGGACTTATAACGGCTGGGCAACACTTAAGATCCTAGATATGCAATGGGTAATGATAAGATCATGATTCTAAGGCTAAAATAACTAATGGACAGCAACCTTTAACGCTAAAAGCGAAGGGACAACAAGGAAACTTCCGCACTAGACGGGTTATTCTAACCTCTAACGATGCGCTAGAATAGTCCTTGGGCAGTGGGTATTCGAATTAAAGTGTTTCGAACTTAATCAAACACTTAGACGGCGCTGCAGATCAGAAAATCGAACACCATTAAATTTCCAGCACCTAAAACTAATGGGCATTCCATTTAAAGCACTAAACAAGAATAGGTATTTGATTCCAACATTATCCAAGATCGGGTAGGCGCTTAAACTCACCGGAATCGCTAAATGACGTCGAAAACGCCCAATGACACTGCTGGACAGAGGCGAAAACGCGAGGAAAAGAGACTCCGAGCTGCTGTTCGCGCAAGATCTAACCAATAAGGACTCAAGGGAGTTAGATTGGGCCCAAAACAACTGAGATTAAGGGAGAAAGAAAACTTACCCATGAGGTTTTCTTGCTGAAAACGAAAGGAGAACAGAACTTGAACCATGAAACCCACGAACAGAGGGAATGCGGTGGCGACTGGACAGGGAAAGCGACGGCGCGAGCTGAGCGGCGGCGGCGTGATCAGAACGACGGCGCTACTCACGGGGACGAGCTTCACAGCTCACGGCAACACCAAAGAGAGAGACCGACGGGAGAGAAAGAGACGGCGCAGAGAGAGAGAGAGCTCGCGAAGGGAGGGTGGGCTACGCGACTCCACGGCGACGGCAATCCGAACTCAGGCGACGACAGCTGGAGCTCGAGTGGCAGCAAGGTCGGCTGGGGGCTTCCTCACGCGGCTACTGAAGAGAAAGAGAGATGGAGAGAGATGAAAGTTTAGGGCTCCTTTTCCTTATTTTCCTTTTTTCTTCAATCCTTTCTTTTTCTTTTTCCAATTAACCAAAAGCCCAAAAATAGGAACCCACACAACCAACACCCGATATTCAGCATAAACTAAATTTATAACGCTTAATTCCCAAACACATTGGTTTATAATTAAAATTCCTCAACCGAAAACAAACCACGACCAACAAGACTTAGAGGGAGATTTTATTTTTAATAACGCTTAATTCCCAAACACATTGGTTTATAATTAAAATTCCCACAATACAAGCCAAATAATAATTGTCATACAATTCGACTATATCTATGCAATTTAATTAACGCTAGAAGTGTACGGGGTGTTATTTAATTAATTCGGTTGCTCCCTGCGTTCGACCCCGACCACTATTTCTACAAAAATAGTTGTAGTGCAGTGGAATAAATTTATTTGATCTGAGGACTCGACAAACTCGTTTGATCACGCCACCGTCGAAGGGAATGTCGCCGCTCGTCGTTGCCGGTGAAGCTCGTCGCCTAGTCGTTTGTCACAGCCCGAGCACGATGCAACCCATCGTGCGATCTCTCTCCCTCTCTCCACGGTTTCTCTCTCTCCCATTTGTTGTGTCGTGCGCGTGAAGCAGCCGAGAGCCTGCCCAGCTCCCATCGCCGCAACCAGCCGATGCAATATAAGTCCGAGGCTTTTGAAAAGTTCAAAGAGTACAAGGCTGAGGTTGAGAACCTATTAGGTAAGACGTTAAAAACACTTCGATCCGATCTAGGTGGAGAGTATATGGACTCAAGTTTTCAAGACTATTTGATAGAGCATGGAATTACGTCCCAACTCTCAGCCCCTGGTACACCTCAGCAAAACGGTGTATCAGAAAGGAGAAACAGAACCTTGTTGGACATGGTTCGTTCGATGATGAGTTATGCTCAGTTGCCTAACTCGTTTTGGGGATATGCAGTAGAAACTGCGGTTTATATCTTGAACGTAGTTCCATCAAAGAGTGTTTCTGAAACACCGTTTGAGCTCTGGAAAGGTCGTAAAGCTAGTTTACGACATTTCAGAATTTGGGGATGCCCTGCATACGTGCTAGATGCAAACCCAAAGAAATTGGAGCCTCGTTCTAGATTTTGCCTATTTGTAGGCTATCCCAAAGAAACGAGAGGTGGATACTTCTTCGTTCCTGAGGAAAATAAAGTACTTGTATCGACAAATGCTACATTCCTAGAAGAAGACCACCTCAGAGAACACAAGCCACGAAGTAAAGTCGTATTAAGTGAACTATCTAACGAAGCTACCGAAACATCAACAAGAGTTGTTGATGATGCTGGCACCTCGAGTCAATCACGTCCTTCTCAAGAAATAAGAGAACCTCGACGTAGTGGGAGGGTTGTTAGACGACCTGATCGCTATATGGGTTTAACTGAAACTCCAGTCGTCATACCTCATGACGGAATCGAGGATCCATTAACCTTTAAACAGGCAATGGATGATGTTGACAAGAACGAGTGGATTAAAGCCATGGACTTGGAAATCGAGTCCATGCATTTTAATTCAGTATGGGATCTTGTAGATCAATCTGAAGGGGTTAGACCCATAGGGTGTAAATGGATCTACAAGAGAAAACGAGATGCTGCTGGAAAGGTACAGACCTTTAAGGCACGACTTGTGGCAAAGGGTTTTACCCAGCGGGAGGGGATTGACTATGAAGAAACCTTCTCCCCTGTTGCCATGTTGAAGTCGATCAGGATACTTTTATCCATCGCCACGTTTTACGATTACGAAATATGGCAAATGGATGTCAAGACTGGCTTTCTGAACGGCAATCTTGAAGAAAGTATCTACATGTCTCAGCCAGAAGGGTTCATTGCTCAGGATCAAGAGCAAAAAGTTTGCAAGCTTAAACGATCCATTTATGGATTAAAACAAGCGTCTAGATCCTGGAATATGAGATTTGATACTGCGATCAAATCTTATGGCTTTGAACAAAACTTTGATGAACCTTGTGTTTACAAAAGGATCATCAACAACTCCGTACCTTTCTTAATACTGTATGTGGATGATATCCTACTCATTGTGAATGATGTAGGTTATCTAACTGACATTAAACTATGGCTAGCAACTCAATTCCAAATGAAAGATTTGGGTGAGGCACAATTTGTTCTAGGGATCCAAATTGTTCGAAACCGAAAGAACAAAACGCTAGCCCTGTCTCAAGCATCTTATATCGACAAATTATTAGTTAGATATAAAATGCAAAATTCCAAGAAAGGACTATTACCTTTCAGGCACGGAATTAACTTGTCTAAGGAACAGTGTCCTCAGACACCTCAAGAAGTTGAGGACATGAGAAGTTTTCCCTATGCCTCTGCAATAGGTAGCCTAATGTATGCCATGTTGTGTACAAGGTCTGACATTTGTTATGCAGTAGGGATTGTCAGTAGATATCAATCAAATCCAGGATTCGATCACTGGACAACCGTTAAAAGTATCCTTAAATATCTAAGGAGAACGAGGGACTATATTCTCGTGTATGGTTCGAAGGATTTGATCCTTACAGGATACACTGATTCTGACTTTCAAACCGATAAAGATTCGAGGAAATCTACATCGGGGTCAGTATTCACTCTAAATGGAGGAGCAATAGTATGGCGCAGCATCAAGCAAGGATGCATTGCAGACTCGACCATGGAGGCCGAATATGTAGTCGCTTGCGAAGCAGCAAAAGAGGCAGTATAGCTCAGGAAGTTCCTAACTGACTTAGAAGTCATTCCGAATATGCATCTGCCTATCACCTTGTATTGTGACAATAGCGGCGCAGTTGCAAACTCAAAGGAACCTCGCAGCCATAAGAGAGGCAAGCACATCGAAAGGAAATACCATCTCATTAGGGAGATTGTGCACCGAGGAGACGTGATCGTCACGAAGATAGCGTCGGAGCACAACATTGCTGATCCATTCACGAAGGCTCTCACAGCTAAAGTGTTCGAGAGTCATCTAGAAGGTCTAGGTCTACGAGAAATGTACGAGAAATAATCTAGGTCAAGTGGGAGAATTGTAACCGGTATATCGATGCCTCAGTATACTGGGTATTTAGATGCCCTAGTTTATTGTATTTTTACTTTGTTATTAATACAAGTATTTATTCACCCACTGCTGTTATAGATTATATTACATCCCACTAAACTAGAGTTTTAGTTCAAGTGGGAGATTGTTGGGATTGGTGTCCTAAAACTCGTAGATAGTGAATGTTAAACGAATTATATACTTATTCGATAAAGGCGTTATCTAGACTAATTCAGTAAAGTTATTACTGAATAAAGTAAATTGCACATATAATTACCCAAATCCAATAAACTAAGATCCATGGCTATAGGATGAACACTTGAGCTTTATGTAGAGACATAAAAGTGGATCAAGCTCGAGTAATAGCCAAAACAGTCTATAGTATAGGGATAGGGCTGGATACCTTATTCTGGGGACACTATGAGACGCGACCCGCTTTATAGATGGTATAGACGATGTGATCCTAAATCGTCCATGTAGAGACATGCGAGTGGGGGCGTCCTATGCAATGAGTTTGCATAAGACCAGGACTGAGAAATAAGTCGCTCTCGCTTTATAACACCGTTTACTGATGAGACTGACTATTTCATATGATGACCTAGGTAACTCGATCTTAATCCTGAGCTATCTATGAACTCCTGGTTATTCGGGCTTATCCTTAGATCTGCATAGGTGAGAGTGGATCAGTATCGCCGACTCAATAAGCCTCCCATTTCAGGGATAGGAACGGGTAGATAGCTGGGGACAGAGTCGTGCAAGAAGGAATTCACTCCTACACGAATTAGGGATAGTAGAGAGGTTGTTCCCTTAAGTGCTGACTCCAGGGCTTGAACAAAGGGATCCCGCCCTCTCATTGGCCCGAGAGGGACTCGGTTTATTGGTTGGACCATAAACCAATTGTTCATTAGAGGATCAGTGGGACTTGAGGAACTAGAAGTACTATAGGGGTGAAACGACTTTTTGACCTAGCTATAGATACGAACAACCTGTGAAGGATCGACTTACTAATCATGGTTAAATCAAGTGGACGGAAATATATCTATAGTGAGGGGAGTGCAACTATCGGGCTATAGTGGAGTGTCCCGGTAGTTAACGAATGTTGGCTAGCTTGGATAATGAGATTAGTCGGTTAGCCTCGAATCGTTGGAGCCCATGATCTATAGGTCCATTAGGTCCCCCTACTAGCTCATATCGGAACAAAGCCTAGAACAAAAAGATAGGAAGCTTTGAATCGTTCAAAATCGGGAAAACGGGTATTATCGTAAATTGTGTTTGACACAATAATTTAATTATGAATTAAATTAGAAAATGAGAGATGGAGTATTTAAAAGTGTTTTGAATACCATATATATGTATTAGGAATCATATATAATTCATGGCACTAGGTGATAAAGATTAATTGGATTAATCATGTAAAAATTACTTGGAATTGTACAAATTAATTGCCTAGAAATCAATTTCAATTTTGAATTGAAATAGGAATGAATTGCAAGCTGAAAATTGAGAATTTAGATTCAATTTTAAGTGGATTTAGTGGCATTCCCACTCTTGCATGTTGATGCATAGTGGAAAACAACACAACCATGCACTAGTTGCATGTGTTGTGAATTAAACACCTAGAATCCACTTTGAGTTGCAATTTCACCATGTGTCTAGTGTCATGAGGCTTCTCTTTGCATGGAAGATGTCTATATAAGGAGTATGAATCAGATTCAAAGGAGATAGAGTCATTTTCCATATTGTTATGTTGCTGGATTTTGGTCTCAAACTCACTCATCTCCATATATCTCTCTAGTGCTTGAACCTTCAAGCATTCCCTTCCCATTTCCTATCTCTATAGACTCCCACAAGTCGTTCTTGGCCCGGAGAACAGTAGGGAAGACACTAGAGGTGGTCCACACACCGTTCGTGATCAAAGGAATCAAAGGGAGTTGTTGAATCGGTCTCCAAAAGGTTGGTAAAAATTATGCTCTCTCCTTACGGTATTTGGACAACATGTTTTCATTTTCTAAAATTGATGTAGTTAAGTGCCTCCGATCCTAAAATTGCTTCCGCATGTGTTATATGAACACCTTCACATGGTGGTTATTTACTGCTTTTCAAGCATGTTGAGTTTTATTGCTTTTTTTAGCATGTCATTTGCATGTGAGAAAGATGTTGAATGACATTGGTTGTTGTTTGTGACCGAACAAGTGTAAATTATTTACCAGTACCACGGTTCTACTGATACCCCCTCCCTTTTCTCCCCCCAACATTTTAGATATTGCAGGTTTGGAGGATGAGCTAGACCATGGTGGTGAGGAAGAGGAGAATTTCGAGGAGGAATCCTGGGATGTTGATTTTTCTTTTGCTATGTTTTGTATAGGCTAGTTGGAATTAATAATTGATCTTGTTATGGTGAGAGATTCACCCAGTAGTTTTTATGTTTAATGGTGAACTTGAGGTTTAGCCTTGTTGTTAGCCTTAATGGTAGAATAAAAGTTGTTTTAAGATAGCATGTTGATGTGTTGAGTTAATAAAAGAGTTAGAAATGTGTTATGTTGCATGATATAGTTTAATGCTTTCTTCTAGATATTGGTACTAGACCTGACTCGTATAGTGAAGCTAGGTTGTGAAATCTGCTTGGTAGTTTGGTGGAGTTTGATTTTGGGAGTGTTTAGAAGTGTTTGTTTTGTTTATCTGGTGTAAGAAAATTTTGGGTTAGCCAATTTTACGTCGTTATGCTGTCGAAACTTTTGGTACATTCGGTTTAAAATGGTTCAGTATCGTGGTTAAGAGTTTAGAGTTGAAGTGGCATCGCTAGGCTAGTGGTTTAAAGAATCTTGGGTGTTACAAACCTACTTCCATAGGAATATTGGAAGGATAAGCATTCTCCATTTTGAACTTTATCATCAAATCTTTTGCATACTTCTTCTAACAAATGTTGGTCACATGTGATAATCTTGCTTAACATCAATATCAAGGAAGTAATGAAGTAAGCCTACATCGGTCATCTCAAACTCTTTCTTCATGCTCTCTTTAAACTCTTCAAACATCATGGTTGAAGTTCCCATAAAATTTAGGTCAACAACATAAAGACAAATGATTAGAAAATTATTGTTTCTATCTTCTTTAAGCCAATCAACATATATTTCTTCCTCAAAATACTCATTTAGAAAAGTTGTCTTGACATCAATTTGATATACTTTCGATTCATTTTGGATTGTAAGAGCTAGAAGCAAACAAATAGTCTCTAAGCAAGTCACAGGAGCACATATTTTTTCATAATCCACACCATACTTTTTATTATACCCTTTTACGACAAGTCTTGGCTTATACTTTTCAACTTCACTATTTTGCTTCAGTTTTTTTTCAATCGAAAAATGCATTTCTTTGACTTATCATTTAACTTATCTCTTTTCTCATTAGAAACATGAAAATAAACAATGTAGTTGTTGAAGGATAAATTTTGACCAATCACAAATTGTCACGTCATTATTTAAAATTAATGAAGAAATTATAAATAATTAAATTTGGGACCAATCATAAATTTACATGTGTCCCAAATTTAATTTGAAGACAAAGTTGGCTACTTATAAATTTTTAGAGCCAAATGTCCATTTGATCAATTAAAAGTGTCAAACGCTTCTTGAAGACTGAAGATTCCTTCAAGACTGGAAGACTTCAAGCTCCAAGAATCCATTAAAGTTTCAAACTCGAGATCAAGCTTTCCAGCCCTCGAGTGAAACACATTCACACACAAGAGAGATGTTGGGGTTTATGTCCTAGAACTCAAGTTTTGTTATCCTTTATAAGTAAAGATGTTATTCAATAAGAAATGTTTATTAATATCTTAATAATCCAATAGAAACATCCATGGTTATAACATGAGATACTCGAACTATATCATGAATATGGACAGGGATCAAGTTCGAGTATATAACCTAAATGGTCTATAGTAAATGAATAAGGTTGGGTACCTTGTTCTGGTAACATTGCGGGTGCAGCCTACTTTGCTAATAAAGCAAATGACGTGATCCTGGTTCGTTCGTGTAATGACATGCGAGTAGGGGCATCCTGTGTAAAAGATGTTTACGCAAGACTAGACCAAGAAATATAACGTCGTTTACTGTTAAGACTGATTATTTCATGCGATGACCTAGGTAACTCGATCTTAATCCTGAGCTTACTATGAACTCCTATTCGTTTAAGGTTATCGTTTCATCTGCATGGGTGAGAGTGGTCATAAAAGTATCATTCAAAATTCCTACCATTTTAGGGATAACATTAGATGGATGGTTGGGGACATAGTAAAGCAAAATGGAATTCACTCCTACCCGACACAGGGTGTAACGACCCACATTTTTCAATACGGTCATTCTTAAAAATAATGCAGAAGCGATTTAACAAAACTGAAAACACAACCTTTTATTCCGAAAACAAGGCTTACAACCAAAGCCAAGTCCAACATTCAAAACAAATAAAGAACTAAACATACCAAAAACAACAAATCCTACAGAAGCCTACTAAATCCAATAGAACATAAGTGCTCATCGGTCATGCCAAAACGCTAGCCTAATCGCGGCCAGAACTATCTCTTGCTCTTTCATCTGAAAACATTTTAAAAACAAAATGAGTACAAAAATACTCAATAAGCAACTTCCACATTAGATTTCAGGTAAAAAAAACATTTCAATATTCGAAACAAAACCATTCTTTCAGCCAAACAATACTTTCAGAACATATTGGGAAAGATGCATCAATGGAGTAGCCAAGAACAGAAGTGGTTACCCGTCGGTAACACCAATCAGACATACATACAGAATTGTTGGTTAAAGCCAACCAGAACATTTCAAATTAAATACTTAAGTGTGAGGCCATGTGAGTGAAACACACACATGAATCTACATTCCAAAGGAACGTCAAACCACATAAGTGTCTTCCCACAAATAAGTTTCAGAACAATTCATACAAATACATAAGTGTGAGGCCATGTGAGTGAAACACAAACATGAATCTACATTTCCCTCAAATACAATTTCCCTTTTGTTTTACGCGTAAGACTTTCTTTCTCTCTCTATTCCGTTCATGTTCAACAAATAAACGTGTTAACCTCTTCTCCTTAGCATTTTTTTTTTCAAGTAAGGCCTATGAGGTAGGATTTGCTCCTTTTTGTCCCTCGCGTTTTGGGCATGATTAGGCTAGTTCAAGGTTTGTTCCGACATTTTCGGGCTCTAGTGGAAAGCTTTCATCGTTACCCATGCTTAATCAACCTCGAATTTAGTTTACCCATTCTTGTTCAGCCTTGGAATTGGGTTTTTAGGATTGATTTCTTGATTTTCCAGCACTGTGCAGTGCTGTCTTAGACTCGAAATCATCCTTGCCTTGTGACCCATAATCCGTTTGGCCTTAAACTCGAACACCCACTGTCTAGGGAAACAACTGGTTTCAAGTCTCCTTGTTGCTTGACAACACGTGTTCGAGGTTATTCTCTCGCTCAACGGTAAATTCCAGCACCTTTTGTTTCCTTTATGAAGTCTCTTAGGTGCTTTAAATCAATTCCTAACCCTTAGTAGTTGTTGCTTGTAGTTCGAGCTCTTTAGGCTCTTCCAGTTGGTTCTGTTGATCCTTTAGGATCGCATAGACGTGCAATAGGTAAGTAGTTCTTATTTGATGAAGTCTGTTTGATTGCATGATGCATGTTGTTTGTTACATGCTTTATATATGCTTTATACTTGTTCTGTTGCTTATATGTTATATTTATACATTTGAATCTGAAATATATGAGCGTTGGTAGTGATGTTTGGTTGTAAGCATGCTAGTTCTGTTGTGAGTTCTTAAGTTATGCATGGAGTGAGCATGTTATGGTATGTTTATGCTTGGTGGGCATAGTACATGAGTCTAGAAGCATGTTGCAGGGCATATGCATTCTAGATGGTTGTGAGAAAGAGGCCAGGGACATAAATGTGAAAGAAAGGCAAGATGGGTGAATGTTAGTGCACCTCGGGTATAAATGGTCGAGGGGTGGCATGTCACCATTGGTTTAAAGAGGACTAGCTTTGTGGTTGAGATATCAGGGCCTCGGGTATAAATGGTCAAGGGCTGATATTGTTTCGAGGAAAGTTAAGTGGTTATGAGTGCCTCGGGTATAAATGGCCGAGGGCTGATATATCACTATTGGATGTCGAGGCCTCGAGTATAAATGGTCGAGGGTCGACATGCCAATGTTAGATAAGATGAGTATCGAGGCCTTGGGTATAAATGGTTAAGGGTCGGTGTGATGAGTCTTGAGGCATGTATTGAGGCCTTGGGTATAAATGGTCAAGGGTCAATATGTTGCTTAGTCATCTGGGCCTTGGGTGTAAATGGTCAAGGGTCGATGCATAATTCCAGGCCTTGGGTATAAATGGTCAAGGGTCGAACGTCGAGCTCTGTAGAGAAGTGTCAAGGTCTTGGGTATAAATGGTCAGGGGTCGATGCAACTTGAAGGGTCAATCTTGGAGTGCTTTACGGAGCGTGACGCAGAAATCACGTGGGGACAGCTATGTGAGAGCTAAATATGAGCGTTGAGTGAGCTCGTGGAGCATGAGTAGCTAGTGAGTTGCATGGAGGGATGCATGAGTTAGGGCTTAGGAGAGTCATTCATTCTTACCCGCTTTCTAAGTATGTTGTTGTGTTTATAGCTTTGAGAACTATGTTGTTTGCGCATGAAAAGCATGTTGTTTGCTGGTTATTGTTTGATGGCTTCTCAGGTAGGGGCTACTTACCTGTACTGTGGTTGTACTGACCCCCTCCCCTTCTTTCCCCCCAACATTTTAGATTATGCAGGTTATGAGGACTGCCCTGACCGTGGTGATGCAGAGGAGGTGCTCGAGGAAGAACCATATTTAGATAGCATTGTTCTCTTTTATATTCTTATCTTGGATAGGGTAGTGTTGCTTTCATTGGTTGGACAACTGTTGTCCCATTTGTTTTAGTTTTGAATTTATTACTGTTGAAACTCTAGGCTTATTTGAGTTGGTTGTAATAAACTCTATCTCTTTATTCAGTTAATGATAGTCAGGTTGTTTCTAATGAACTAAAGTTAAAGTTAGTTGTGTTTAGTTGAGTTTTTAGTTGTGGAGGCTCTACTTGGTTGTGTATTATTACGCGAGATCTGACTCTCTAGTTTCTTTGAAGTTCTATTGTACTGTAGTATGGTGGTGTAGCTGGAATTGTTTTAGAAGTGATCTTCTTGTTCTAGCAGGTGTTTGAAAATTTTTGGTTTAGTCTGTTGTACGTCGTTATGTTGCCGAAATTTTCAGAGCACTCGGGTAGTTTCGTCATGAGTTAGTAATGTCACTAGGTTAATAGTTTATAAAAACTCGGGGAGTTACAGTCAGTCTTAACAGTAAACGGCGTTATAAAGTAAGAGTGACTTATTTCTCGATCTTGTCTTGTGTAAACATCTTTTACACAAGATGCCCTTACTTCCATGTCTATACATGAACGATCCAGGATCACGTCGTTTGCCTTATTCGCAAAGTAGGCTGCATCCATAGTGTTACCAGAACAAGGTACCCAATCATATCCATTTACTATAGACAATTTAGGTTATATACTCGAACTTGATCCCTGTCTATATTTATGATATAGTTTGAGTATCTCATGTTATAACCATGGGTGTTTCTATTGGATTATAAGATATAAATAAACAATTTTACTGAATAACATCTTTATTATTTAAAGGATAACAAAACTTGAGTTCTAGGACATAAACCCCAACAAACTTCCACTTGGACTATGACTCAAGTGAGATTACAACATTGTTAGGTACCTTAGCAATATATCATATGCTAAAAAATCGTAGTCCTAAATTCTAGAGATGTCCCTCAAACACTTTAGCCGTGAGGGGTTTTGTAAATGGTTCAGCCATGTTCTGTTCTAAAGCTAACTGAGTGACGATCACATCTCCTTTTTGTACTATCTTCCGGATGAGATGGTATTTGCGTTCAATGTGCTTTCCTCGTTTATGGCTTCAAGGTTCCTTTGAATTTGCAACTGCTCCACTATTGTCACAATAAAGAGTGACGGGAAAGTGCATGTTAGGAACAACTTCTAACTCTTTTATAAATTTTCTAAGCCATACTGCTTCCTTTGATGCTTCACAGGTTGCAACATATTCAACTTCCATTGTGGAGTCAGCAATACATGTTTGTTTAATACTTCTCCACACTATTGCTTCTCCATTCAGAGTGAACACAGATCCCGATGTAGATCTCCTGGAGTCTATGTCGGTTTGAAAATCTGAGTTAGTGTATCCAGTAAGGATCAAGTCCTTAGTTCCATACACCAGCGAATAGTCTCTAGTTCTCTTCAAGTATTTGAGGATATTCTTAACGGTAGTCCAATGTGCATAACCAGGATTGGACTGATATCTGTTGACAACACCTATTGCATAGCATATGTTGGGACGTGTGTATAGCATTGCATACATAATACTTTCGACTGCCGATGTGCAAGGAATTCGTTTCATATCCTCAACTTCTTGAGGTGTTATTGGACTCAGTTCCTTCGATAGGTGCACTCCATGTCTAAAGGGCAACAATCCCCTTTTGGAATTCTGCATCAAATATCGATTCAGAATTTTATCGATATAGGATGCTTGAGATAGTGCCAGTAATCTGTTCTTTTGATCTCTAAGTATTTGGATCCCTAGAACATATTGAGCATCTCCCAAATCCTTCATTTGGAATTGAGCTCCTAGCCACTGCTTAATGTCAGACAATACTCCCACTACATTTCCTATAAGTATGATATCATCAACATATAGAATTAAGAAAACTACAGTAGAATTAATGATCCTTTTATATACACAAGGTTCATCTACATTCTGTTCAAAACCATAAGATTTGATTACAGTGTCAAATCTTTTATTTCAGGATCTTGGGGCTTGTTTTAATCCATAGATGGATTCGTTAAGCTTGCAAACCTTTTGTTCTTCTCCCTGGACTAAGAACCCTTCTGGTTGGACCATGTAAATACTCTCATCAAGATTATCGTAAAAACGCAGTCTTGACATCCATTTGCCAAATTTCATAATTATAGAAAGCGACAATGGAAATGAGTATTCTTATCGATTTTAACATCGCTACTGGTGAAAAGGTTTCATCGAAATCAATTCCTTCTCTTTGGTTATAACCTTTAGCCACTAATCAAGCTTTGAAGGTTTGTACCTTACTAGTTTGGTCTCGTTTTCTCTTATAGATCCACTTGCAACCGAGGTTATACATCACTTCATTGATCTACAAGTTGCAAGACAAAGTTAAAATGCACAGATTCTATCTCAAGGTTCATGGCTTTGACCCACTGTATCTTATCCTTGTCACCCATTTCTTGTCTATAAGACAATGGATCCTCTACTTCATCATCAGGTATGATGAATTGAGTTTCAGTTAAACCCATGTACCGGTCAAGTTGAATTATAACCCTCTGATAACTGCCCAAAAGGTAGTTATTTAGGCCTCATTTCTATATTGATTTGTGTGTCTTTTGTGCTTAATAGGGTTGGTTTTAGATGTATATTATATGTTTTAACCCATTTGGAAGAATGGAAGCTTTGGAAATCATTTTGTGCAGAATCTGTTGATGGGCGACTTGAGGGAGCAAATTCTGTGCTGCAGCAAAACTGGGAGCAGAACTGCCACGTCACAGCTCGTTAGCCAACTTCATGAACCGACTTCTGTTGAATTATCTTCGGGATAAAGGAGCAAGGAGAGCCCTACACATGTCCATGTTGACCTAATTCAAGCCTCCTTTCCTTCTATAAAAGGAAGTAGCCGCTCAAGTCAAGATCATTCCATTTTTGGGGAGAAAACATTCCATTCTTGGGAAGTTCCTTCCAACTTTGGGAGCCGAGTAGAGGAGAGAGATTGGAGACCACCTAGAAGACCATCATTGCAAGCTGATCGAGGATATTAGTATTTCCTTTTATTATCTTGTAATTATGGACATGCCTACTCAGATTGTAGCGTGCGTTTCCATGCGTATTATAAACTAAGTAGCTTTAGGCGTTGGTTAGGAATATGTAGTTGTCGTGCTTAACTTTAGTAATATATATTGATTATTGCATCTTGATTAATTGTTGTGTTCATTTCTATTTTATGCCCGCTTGGCCATCCGGTATGAATACCTCTCTCTAGTTTCAGGGATGATTTAGAGAGTGTGTGGCGATTAATCACACTACGATCATTGTGTATTGGTGAACGCCAGTGACTGAGCTAGGGATAGCCAGTTGCCTAGTGCTTGATCGGTCGTACTTCATTGGGGTTGAAACACATTCCAAAAAATCCGGAGTTCCGGGAGGAATCCGCTAATAATACTGCGAGAGTTTGCATGATCAATAATATTGCTAGAGCATCTTTTAAAACAATTACTAAACCTAACCAGTGCCTGCCTCTAATCTGTCTGCCTATTTGTTTACTTGTTGTTCTGTCATTTACTTTGCTTCAGCATAATTCTTATAAAACCCAATCATTTTTATTACCTTGAAACCATTAAAAGATTCATACAAAATACGTAGAGTGGAAGCTAGTTCAGGCCTTGGATTGACAAATACTTATTACTTGCTGCGGACTGTGTATACTTGCACAGGAAGTCTAGAGTCTTTTCAGATCATAATTTTACTCACTCTAGGAACCCAACAAGTTTTTGGCGCCGTTGCCGGGGACTTGAATAAGTTTTTATCTGATCTGTTGTGTGTATATGCTTTAGTGGTTTGGTGCTAGAACTTTTTGATTGTTTCTTTTGTTTTTGCAGGTGTGAGTTTGGTGCATGAGCGATCCGCCTGGGGTGAGGTTCGAGCTTGATCCAGAAATTGAAAGGACATTCACGATAAGAATGAGAGAGCAGCGTAGACAGCAAAATCAAATGGCTGACGTGCCGAATCTACCGCAGGGTCCTGAAGGTCTAGCGAACCCCCAGCAGAATCGTGTGCTGCAGCAAAACCCGCCGCTGGAGCAAAATGAGCAGCAAAATAATCAGGCTGAGAATCCTATCTTGGTAGCGAACGATAGGACCAGAGCCATTCGAGCTTATGCTTTTCCAATGTTTGATGAGTTGAATCCAGAGATTGCACGTCCTCAAATTCAAGCGGCAAATTTTGCAATGAAACCGGTAATGTTTCAGATGTTACAAACCGTGGGGCAGTTCCATGGTTTGTCATCTGAAGACCCTCATTTACATCTTAAGTCTTTTCTAGGAGTTAGTGATTCTTTTGTAATTCAAGGAGTGCCTAGAGATGCTCTTAGATTAACTTTGTTCCCGTATTCTCTTAGGTATGGAGCGAAGGCGTGGTTAAATTCTTTTGCTCCAGGATCAATTAGGACATGAGATGAGTTAGCTGAAAATTTTTTTACTAAATATTTCACACCTAATAGAAATGCTAAATTAAGGAGTGAAATAGTAGGGTTTAGGCAACTTGAAGATGAGACTTTTAGTGAGGCTTGGGAGAGGTTTAAAGAGCTTTTGCGAAAGTGTCCCCACCATGGCCTACCACATTGTATCCAAATGGAAACATTTTACAATGGATTGAATGCAGTAACTCAAGGCATGGTTGATGCTTCAGCTAGAGGGGCCCTTTTTGCAAAAACCTTTAACGAAGCCTATGAAATTTTAGAAAGAATATCTACTAATAGTTGTCAGTGGTCGGATGTTAGAGGCACAAATAAAAAGGTTAAGAGTGTATTTGAGGTTGATGGTGTGTCCACCATTAGGGCTGATCCTGCAATGATTGCCAACGCTCTTAAGAATGTGACAGTGATTAGTCATCAGCAGCCGCCGGCTGTGGAGCCTGCTGCAGTGGTGAACCAAGTTGCAGAGGAAGTTTGTGTCTATTGTGGTGAAAACCACAACTATGAGTTTTGCCCCAGCAATCCAGCTTTTGTGTTTTTTGTAGGTAATCAGAGGAATAACCCTTATTCTAACTTTTATAATCCAGGTTGGCGCAACCACCCCAACTTCGCGTGGGGAGGACAAGGGAGTAATGTGCAAGCACAGCAAAAGGTGAACCAGCTGGGATTTGCTAAAGTGCAGGTATTGCCCCAGCAAAATAAGCAGGTTTTGCCCCAGCAAAATTCGGAGAATTCTCTCGAGGCAATGATGAAAGAATTTATGGCTCGTACAGACGCCGCAACTCAAAGTAATCAAGCTTCAATGAGAGCCCTGGAATTGCAAGTGGGTCAGCTAGCTAATGAGCTGAAGGCAAGGCCTCAAGGGAAACTTCCATCAGATACTGAACACCCTAGAAGGGAAGGTAAGGAGCAGGTAAAGGCAGTGACTCTTAGGAGTGGTAAGCCCCTAGAAGAAAGAAAAGAGCCTAGTAAAACCCAGGATATAGATAATAATTGTGATAGAAATGTTGTTGTTGAGAAAGAATTGGAGTCTGGTCAGGGTGCTGGAGGCAGCAATAAAGATGCTGGAGCATCTGGTTCTATTCCAGATGTGGAACCACCTTATGTGCCGCCCCCACCTTATATACCACCTCTACCTTTTCCACAAAGGCAAAGGCCTAAGAATCAGGATGGTCAATTTAAAAAGTTTTAGAGATTCTTAAGCAATTGCATATAAATATCCCTTTAGTAGAAGCTATTGAGCAAATGCCTAATTATGCTAAATTTCTTAAGGATATTTTGACTAAAAAGAAGAGGTTAGGTGAGTTTGAAACTGTATCTCTTACTGAGGAATGTAGTGCTATTCTTAAGAATGGGCTACCAACCAAGGCCAAGGATCCAGGATCATTTACTATACCTGTGTCTATAGGTGGAAAAAAGTTAGGTAGAGCACTCTGTGATTTAGGTGCAAGCATTAACCTTATGCCTCTTTCGGTTTATCGAAAGTTAGGTATTGGTGAAGCTAGACCTACCATAGTTACACTCCAACTAGCTGATAGGTCTATCACATATCCAGAGGGTAAGATTGAGGATGTCTTAGTGAAAGTGGATAAATTCATATTTCCTGTTGATTTTACTATTTTAGACTATGAGGCTGACAAAGAAGTCCCAATTATTCTAGGACGTCCATTTTTGGCTACTGGTAGGGCGTTAATAGATGTTCAAAAAGGGGAGTTAACAATGACAGTCTGTAATGAGGAAGTAAAATTTAATGTGTTTAAAGCCATGAAGTATCCAGACGAGATGGAAGATTGCTCTTTCATTAGGATTCTGGAGAGCACAATTGTTGAGAGAGGAATACAGGATTCGGCTAATAAACATTTGGAAAGTCATGGAGAGGTTAGTGTAGAGGATTTAGAAGTTTGTTCTTTAGAAAGAAAAAATGAAAAAGAATTGTTTAGGTGTGAGGATGTTTTTGAGTCTTTAGATTTATATCAAAGAAAGGCTCCCCCGATTAAGCCATCCCTGATTAAGGCACCCACTTTAGATTTGAAGCCCTTGCCGGATCATCTAAAGTATGTGTATCTTGGGGAGGGTGAGACGTTACCCATTATTGTTGCATCAGATTTAATGCCGGATCATGAGGAGGCCTTAATAAAATTGCTGCAGCAATACCGCAAGGCTATTGGGTGGACATTGGCTGACATTCAGGGGATTAGCCCATCTTTTTGTATGCACAAATACACTCTATAGGAGGGATCCTTTAGGAGTATTGAGCAACAAAGAAGGCTTAACCCTGCAATGAAAGAAGTGGTTAAAAAGGAGGTGATAAAATGGTTGGATGCTGGCATCATTTATCCAATTGCAGACAGCAATTGGGTAAGCCCTGTCCAATGTGTTCCTAAGAAAGGAGGTGTCACTGTGGTGAGCAATAAAGACAATGAGTTGATCCCAACTAGGACAGTAACTGGTTGGAGGGTTTGCATGGATTACAGGAGGCTTAATAAAGCCACCCGTAAGGACCACTTCCCTCTGCCATTTATTGACCAGATGTTGGATAGATTGGCTGGTCAGGCCTACTACTGTTTCTGGGATGGTTATTCTGGGTATAACCAGATTACTATTGCTCCTGAGGATCAGGAAAAAACCACTTTCACATGCCCGTATGGGACGTTTGCTTTCAGGCGAATGCCTTTTGGCCTTTGCAATGCTCCAGCAACATTTCAGCGGTGTATGTTAGCAATTTTTTCTGATATGATTGAGTCCACTGTTGAGGTATTCATGGACGATTTTTCAGTTTTTGGAGGGTCTTTTCAGAGTTGTTTAGATAATTTAGGTCAGGTGTTAAAAAGATGTGAGGATACCCATCTAGTTCTTAATTGGGAGAAATGCCACTTCATGGTGAAGGAAGGCATAATGTTAGGTCATAGGATTTCTAAGAATGGTCTAGAAGTTGATAGAGCGAAAGTTGAGGTTATTGAAAGATTAGAACCACCGAATTCAGTGAAGGGGATTCGGAGTTTTTTAGGACATGCTGAATTTTATAGAAGGTTCATAAAGGATTTTTCCAAAATCAATAAACCTCTTTGTAACTTATTGTGCACTGATCATGTTTTTGACTTTGATGCAGATTGTAGGAAGGCTTTTGAAACATTAAAGGCTGCTTTAATCTCAGCACCCATTCTTTGTGCACCTAATTGGAAATTACCATTTGAGGTAATGTGCGATGCGAGTGATGCTGCAGTAGGTGCAATGCTGGGGCAAAAGCAGGGCAAATTTATCCATCCTATATATTATGCAAGCAGGATTTTAAATGAGGCACAAGTAAACTACACAACTACTGAAAAGGAGTTGTTAGCTGTTGTGTTTGCCTTTGAGAAATTCTGGCCGTATTTGGTTGGATCCAAAGTCACGATGTTCACGGATCATGCAGCAATAAGGTATTTAATGTCAAAGAAAGATGCAAAGCCTAGACTAATTCGTTGGGTTTTATTATTGCAGGAGTTCGACTTGGAGATAAAGGATAAAAAGGGATCAGAGAATGTCATTGCAGATCATTTGTCTCGTCTTGATTCATCATCATCTTTGCTGGAGCAATCTGCCATTTCCGATTCTTTTCCAGATGAACAGCTTTTTGCTGTTCAGGTAAAGGTAGTCAGGGATGTCCCTTGGTATGCTGATATTGCCAACTTTTTGGTAAAAGGAGTCACTCCTATTGACATGGATTGGAGGCAGAAGAAAAAGTTTAAGCATGATGCAAAATTTTTCTATTGGGATAAGCCATTTATGTATAAGCAATGCTCTGACGGTATTATTCGTAGGTGTGTTTCAGGTGATGAAGCAAAGGAAATCCTGGAGCAATGTCACTCTTCGTCGTATGGAGGCCATTTCAGCCGCCAGAGGACAGCTATGAGGATTTTACATTGTGGATTCTTCTGGCCTACCTTGTTTAAGGATGCCCATTGGTTCTACAAGCAATGTGATGCTTGCCAAAGGAGAGGAAACTTGGGGCCTAGAGATGAAATGCCTCTTACTTACATTTTAGAAGTTGAATTATTCGATGTATGGGGTATCGATTTTATGGGGCCATTTCCCCCTTCTAATGGCAATATTTTTATCTTATTGGCAGTAGATTACGTGTCCAAGTGGGTGGAGGCCATTGCATGCCATCAAAGTGATGCCAAGACGGTTTCAAGGTTCCTCCAATCGCACATTTTTGCGCGGTTTGGGACACCTAGAGCTCTAATAAGTGATGAGGGTACACATTTTGTTAATAATGTCTTAACTAAGCTTTTAGCTAAGTATGAAACCAAGCATAGGATAGCTACCCCCTATCACCCACAGGCTAATGGTCAGGCTGAAATAAGTAATAGGGAAATTAAATCAATTCTAGAAAAAAGTAGTCCATCCATCTAGAAAGGATTGGTCTTTTAGGTTGGATGAGGCTCTTTGGGCTTATAGGACAGCCTATAAGACTCCTCTAGGTATGTCTCCCTATCGGTTAGTATATGGGAAAGCTTGTCACTTACCATTAGAGCTGGAGCATAAAACGTTTTGGGCTTTGAAAAAATTAAATTTTGATCTGAGTCATGCAGGAGCAATGAGAATGCTACAGCTTAATGAATTGGAGGAATTTCGCCAATTTTCTTATGAAAATGCAAAAATATATAAAGAAAAGACTAAGTTGTGGCATGACAAGAAAATTAGGCCTAAAGAGTTTGTCAAAGGTCAAAAAGTTTTGCTTTATAATACTAGATTAAAGTTGTTTCCTGGGAAATTAAAGTCCAAATGGTCAGGTCCGTTTGTGGTGATTGAGGTTTTTCCCCATGGAGCAATTACTTTGCAAGAAGAAAAAGATGGAAGAGTATTCAAGGTGAATGGTCAGCGTGTCAAACATTATTGGGAGGAGGAGTTTCAGTCGAAATATCCTTCCCTAAGGTTGGTTGATGATTGAGAGAGCAAGATGTTTGCGGGAGCATTTTACAGAGCAAAATTTTGAGCTCCCAGTGTTTGTTTTTATTTTTCGCTGATTTGTTTTTAAATTCGATGAGGATAGATTTGGTTTGATTGAATTTTTGCATGGTTGATTTTAATTTCGTTGATATTTATAATTTTGTAGAATTTATTTTTGTAGATTTGATTTCGCTTTAATTGATTTATTTAAGTTATCTTTGAATTATCTTTTAATTAGGTTTTCGGTTATTTAAATTTCTGTTTAGATTAGATTTGAATAAAATTTCTCCTTATTTAATTCGGTTTTGAATAGTAAAAAGATTTGATTTGGGCGGTTAATATTTGAATTTCCGGCTTTGATTTTTTTTCCTCTATTTTTGAATTTAAATTTTCCGTATCCGTGATTCTTCAGGTAATCTTTTCAGAAGGTTGTTGCGGCAAGGTTATGGCTGAAGCAAATTTTCAGTCCGAATAGAAGGGATTTTGTTGTAAATTTATTTTTACCGTTTGGATTTCCGTTGAATTTTTACAGGTTGGGTTGCATGCGTACTCTGATGAGGCCACGTGTCGAACAGTGATCATCCAGGGGCGTGGATGGTGGACAGCACATGATTAGTTACCATGGGCGATTAAAATTCAAGAATTTACCGTTGATGGATTTAAATTCCAAGATTGCATGCGGATCTGAACGACAAACTCAATTAATGTGAGCAAAATCTTTCGGTTAGGATTCAATTTGCTGTAGCCCTATTTATTAATACCTTCTGGTAGGTAAGTTTCACTTCATCTTCTTGATTCAAATCTTTGCCTTCTTCTTTCTTTGTTAATTTTTTCTGTAAACCCCTTGCGTCTTCAATGGCCAAAACGAGAGCTAGAAAAGAGAGGGAGAATGAGGACGAGGAGGTACCTGTTACCCCTGTAGCACAGAAAGCGAAAACGAAAAAGAAGAAAACACCAGAGGAGAAAGAAGCGAAAAGGAGGAGAAAGCAACAGAGGGCCGAGGATCAGGAGGCTCTACAGAAAGCGACGGATGATGTGGCTGCCACAGTAGTTGACGAAAACCCACAAGAACCAAAAGAACGGAACCTAGAACAGACTAAGCAGAGAGTCGTGGGTACAGAGGAAGTTCAAGAGGAACAAACAGAAGAGGTTCAAGAAGATCGAACCGAGGAAGTTCGAGAAGAACTTACAGAGGAAATTCAAGAAAAGCAGGCTGAGGATGTTCAAATGCAACAGGCAGAAGATGTTCAAGTAACGGATAATGAGCCAGTGTAGGAGGCTCAAGTGGAGGTGATCATGCCGGAGGTACCAAAGCGTCGCCGCGTTAAGAGGAAAGCAGGTCGCGCTAGGGTTGTCCGAACTCATACTCCTTCACCTCCGACCACTGATTCTGAAAGAGAAAATGCAAGAAGAGAGGAACGGGAAAAGAAGGAAGCTGAGGACAAGGCAAGAGAAGAAGAAGCGAAGAAAGCGGAAGAGGAGATTTTGCTCAAGCGAAGGGCGGAAAAGGGCAAAAGCGTGGCTGAAGCATCGGAAGAACCTGACGAGATTGAGGAATCGAGATTTCCGTACAACCGCTTCGTCAATAACCTTGCTCGGGCAAAGTATGTTGAGATGCTGAGAAGGGACTTCCTGTTTGAACGAGGATTTGGCGATGATCTGCCGCGGTTCTTGAGGACTGGAATAGTGAACCTCGGCTGGAGTCAATTTTGTGTGAAGCCGGAGCCTGTTAATTCCAACAATTTTCGGGAGTTTTACGCAAATCTTGACGATTAGGAAGAATTTCAGGTTATAGTTTGAGGAATGCCCTTGGACTGGAGCCCAGAAGCCATTAATGATTTGTTCAATCTCCAGGATTATCCGCATGCGGCCTTTAATGAGATGGTGGTCGCACCATCTAACGACAAATTAAATGCGGTTGTCCGAGAGGTTGGCATTGAGGGAGCCCAGTGGAGACTGTCGAAGACGGAAAAGCGCACATTTCAGGCTGCTTATTTGAAAAGCGAGGCCAATGCATGGATGGGTTTCATCAAGCTGCGCTTACTGCCGACAACTCACGACTCAACGGTATCTCGAGACCGGGTTTTGCTTGCCTTTGCTATTCTTCGTTCCATGAGTATTGATGTGGGTAAGATAATTTCTTCTGAGATTCTGGATTGCTGGAGGAAAAAGGTGGGGAAGTTGTTTTTCCCCAACACTATCACGATGCTATGCCGAAGGGCAGGGGTGCCAGAGGATGAGGATGATGTGCCATTAATAGACAAGGGGATAATTGACACACCAAATCTGGCTAGGCTTCAGAGGACGCAGGAAGCACGCCAAGGAGGTTTGGTGTGCGGCATCCACCAAATGCAGGAACAATTACAGCTGCATTCCAGTAGGATGGAATTTGTTGAAAGGCAATTGCAGACTTTCTAGAGCTATGTGAAAAAGAGGGATGCCGCGTTGAGGGTAGCCTTACAGTCGAATTTTTCCAAGCCATATTCGGCTTTACCCGTATTCCCTAACGACCTACTGAACCCCTGGATCCCACCCCCACCTGTTGAGCGAGAGGAAGTTGATGAAGAGCAGGGGCAGGAAGATTGATGGATGAAATGATCTTCAGCGAGCATTTCTTTTGTTCCTATCTTTTTGTTTGCTCGCACATGTTTGACCTTGTTTACTGTTCTGTTTGCTTGTTTCTTTTTGTTTTGAAAAAAAAAAAAAGGAAAAATATATCTCTGCTTGTGTAATTTCTTTTCATGTTTTTAATAAAATTTCCTAGATGTTTCTGTTCTATGAGCACTGAGTACTTCTGACTTAACTAATTTCTTCTGAATTTTTGAAGCTTTGATTGGCTAAGCTTAATTGATCAAGGTATTCTGATCTCCAAAAACCTTTTGCTTGAGCATTTTCTCTGACCTGGTCGTTGCTGCGGCAAAGAAAATTCTGGAGGTAGTGTTGACTTATGTGATCCGCTTTAATCTTAGGTCTAGTCCCGCGCTTAGTTTTAAAATTCAGATAGAAAAATTTAAGTTTGGGGGTGTCATTTAAAATTTTAATGATTCATTGGGGACAATGAAAAATTCAAGTTTGGGGGACTTTTTGCTACTCCAATTATTTTGCTCGAGCATTCCTCTCCTTCATTAAATAATTTGTTAGGTTATTGAGTAACCGGGGACATTTGTGATACCCACAGTTTGTCTTCGCGTCAAAAGGTGGCCTAGGAAATGTGAAAAATTATGAAAATTTATTCGCTGAAAAAAGTGATTGATGAAAATTTTGCTGAGAAAATTCATGGAGCAAAAGTTTTGAGGGATGAATGATAGTCCAGCAGTTTTTCTGTCTCCCATAAATTAGGTGAGCTTCATCATAAAATGTTGCCATTCTGAGGGGCAAGAGATGGAATAACTAAGGATTTTTTAGCTTTATAAAGAGTGTTTAGCCTAATTGGTGATGAGTTTGAGGCATGGGTATACTGCACCATAAAGTGGGTCATCCCGTGCTTAAGAGCTTATGACTGTAGGGCTGCTTTAAGTCTGAAAAACAAAAATTTAAACCCCTTGAAAATGTGTTTTGATATATCTGATAATAGAGCTAAGCTGTGGCAAGTTCTTAGAATTGAGCTAAAAGTGGTTATTATTTGTCCATGCCGGAAGAATTATTTTGCTGCAGCAGAGCTTGGTTTTGCAGAGTGCTCATGTAAAGGTTGAAGGTAGTGTTGGATTGTCTGGTTTGACTAAGCTGTGTTTTTGTCTAATGTTTTGAATTCTTGAAGGGAAGGTTGGTTAGTATTGCTCGGGACGCGCAATAGTTCAAGTTTGGGGGTGTGATAACTGCCCAAAAGGTAGTTATTTAGGCCTCATTTCTATATTGATTTGTGTGTCTTTTGTGCTTAATGGGGTTGGTTTTAGATGTATATTATATGTTTTAACCCATTTGTAAGAATGGAAGCTTTGGAAATAATTTTGTGCAGAATCTGTTGTTGGGCGACTTGAGGGAGCAAATTCTGTGCTGCAGCAAAACTGGGAGCAGAACTGCCACGTCACAGCTCGTTAGCCAACTTCATGAACCGACTTCTGTTCAATTATGTTCGGGATAAAGGAGCAAGGAGAGCCCTACACGTGTCCATGTTGACCTAATTCAAGCCTTCTTTCCTTCTATAAAAGGAAGTAGCCGCTCAAGTCAAGATCATTCCATTTTTGGGGAGAAAACATTTCATTCTTGGGAAGTTCCTTCCAACTTTGGGAGCCGAGTAGAGGAGAGAGATTGGAGACCACCTAGAAGACCATCATTGCAAGCTGATCGAGGATATTAGTATTTTCTTTTATTATCTTGTAATTATGGACATGCCTAGTCAGATTGTAGCGTGCGTTTCCATGCGTATTATGAACTAAGTAGCTTTAGGCGTTGGTTAGGAATATGTAGTTGTCGTGCTTAACTTTAGTAATATATATTGATTATTGCATCTTGATTAATTGTTGTGTTCATTTCTATTTTATGCCCGCTTGGCCAGCCGGTATTAATACCTCTCTCTAGTTTCAGGGATGATTTAGAGAGTGTGTGGCGATTAATCACACTACGATCATTGTGTATTGGTGAACGCCAGTGACTGAGCTAGGGATAGCCAGTTGCCTAGTGCTTGATCGGTCGTACTTCATTGGGGTTGAAACACATTCCAAAAAATCCGGAGTTCCAGGAGGAATCCGCTAATAATACTGCGAGAGTTTGCATGATCAATAATATTGCTAGAGCATCTTTTAAAACAATTACTAAACCTAACCAGCGCCTGCCTCTAATCTGTCTGCCTATTTGTTTACTTGTTGTTCTGTCATTTACTTTGCTTCAGCATAATTCTTATAAAACCCAATCATTTTTATTACCTTGAAACCATTAAAAGATTCATACAAAATAGGTAGAGTGGAAGCTAGTTCAGGCCTTGGATTGACAAATACTTATTACTTGTTGCGGACTGTGTATACTTGCACAGGAAGTCTAGAGTCTTTTCAGATCATAATTTTACTCACTCTAGGAACCCAACACCCTCCCACTATGACAAGGCATTCTCATATCTTGAGATGGTTTCGAAGGACCAGCTTCGCTAACAACTTTTGTTTGTTTGTTTGTAGCTTCCCCGAAAATTTCTCTAAGTATTAGTTTACTGCGTTATTGATGATTTCTTATATGATCTTCCTCAAGGAATGTGGCATTGGTCGAAACAATAACCTTATTGTCTTGAGGATCATAAAACATACCTTATTTTGTTTCTTTAGGGTATCCTACAAAAAGACATATTCTTGAACGTCGTTCCAATTTCTTTGGTTTTTGCACCAACATGTGAGCTGGGCATCTCCAAATTCTGAAGTGTCGTAAACTCTCTTTACGTCCCCTCCATAACTCGTAAGGTGTTTCTAGAACACTTTTGGAGGGAACCATGTTTAGAATATATGCAACGGTTTCCACTGCAAAACCCCAAAATGAATCAGGCAGTTGTCATAACTCATCATAGACCGAACCATATCCAATAAGGTTTTGTTTCTCCTTTCTGACACACCATTCTGTTGTGGTGTACCAGGTGCTGAGAGTTGTGAGGAAATTTCATGTTCTATCAAGTAGTCCTGGAATTCTAGATCCATGTACTCTCCTCCTCGATCAGATCATAGAGTTTTGATTGTTAATTTATTTTTTACTTCAGTTTTATACTCTTTGAATTTTTCAAGAGCTTCTGACTTTTGAACCATTAGGTAAAGATACCCATATCTTGAATAATCATCAATGAAACTGATGAAATATTCATATCTTCCACGTGCTTTAACATCCATAGGACCATAGAGGTCAGAGTGTATAAGCTCGAGGGTTTCTTTGGCTCTTTTACCTTTTTCAGAGCAAGGCCGTTTGGTCATTCTACCTTCTAGATAGGATTCACAGGGTGGTAATGGGTCATCTTCTAACTCGTTTAGAAGTCCACTCTTAACCAACCTTTCAATACGTTTTTTATTTATGTGTCCTAGTCTTAGATGCCAAAGAAGGGTATCTTGAGAAACTTTTTGTCTTTTATTTTGGGTCTGTGCTGTTTTGAACATTTTAGTGTATCAGCTTTTATTTCATTCGGTCTTAATACATACATATCGTTTTTAAGTTTAGCAGAACAAATGAGATTATGTCTTTTGAATATAAACACTTCATTGATTTCAAAAGATACTTTGTAGTCTTGTTCTATTAAACAGAAGATATATATCAAGTTCCTTTTCATACAAGGAACATACAAAACATCTTGTAACAAAAAATATACATCTCTAAAACAAAGCTGCACATCTCCCACTGTTGCGACTGAGACGACATCTCCCGTCCCTACTTTGAGTGTCACCTCGCCTTCTTCAAGAGTTTTCCAAGAACTAGTTTCATGTGTAGAAGAACATACATGATTAGTCGCTCCTGAATCTAATATTCACATGGAGTTATCATTTTCTACTAAGCATGATTCAATTACAAGTAAATTGTATTTACCTAATTTGGCTGCTTCAGCCTTTTATGCTTTCTTCTCATCAAGATACTTAGGATAGTTTCTTCTCCAGTGACCATCCTGGTTATAGTGGAAGCCGGTTCCTTTATCTGTAATCTTCTTCTTGCCTTTCTTGGTAATGGGAGCTTTCCCTTTTCCCTTGTTCTTCTTTTTCTTCAACTGAATGCTTTTATTCTTAAAAGTAGAAGACTAAGACTTCGTTTTCTTGTCCATTACTTTTAGTAAGGGACTGGTAAGTCTGAAGCTCGTTTAGGAGAGTCTTCAGATTGTACTCAATTTTTGTTCATAACTAAATTGGTACGAAATTGAATGAAACTCTTCGTGAGAGATTCCATAATAAAACTGACTTGACTACTTTCGTCTATGACAACACCGTTTACTTCGGCTGCATTAAAATGCACCATCATGTTTAAAACATGTTCTCGAACAGAAGTTTCTTCTTTCATCCGAGAATTATAAACATACTTGAGGGCCTCATGGCGAAGGGATGAGGACGACTGTCCAAACATGGCCTACAATAAGTCCATTATTTCCCTTGGTGTTTCCAAGCCCTCGTGCTTTTTAGACAGAACACCACTTATGCTTGTCAGGATGTAGACCTTTGCCTTATCATTGGCTCTAGTCCACTTGTCATAGGCATCTCGATTCACTCGAGTTTCTGTCGGGCCAGGGTTGGGCGGTCATTCTTCCGTTAAGACGAATCGAATGTCGTCAATCACTAATACTGTATTAAAATTCGATTTCTAGGTTCCATAGTTTTCGTCGTTAAGTTTATCTGAAGCTAATAGTTGTACTAATGTGCTAGGCATGCTGAAATAATATAAAATCCTTTATCAGTCAATTGAATATTTAATAAATCCAATTTTAGTTTAGCAAAAGTAATAGTGTACCCATCTCATTAATTATTTTGCAATGATACGTCAGTGAGTCAGAATAACTGCTACCGAGGGGTAGTCAATTACTCCTCCATTGAACCAAGACATTCTTGACTAAAAATTCTATAACAAAAAAAACTCCTTTATTTCTGTATCAATTCTAGTTATCTCTACTTTGGTCAAGGATAAGCTACTAGTAGTTTATCTTGTAAGTGTGACCCTCCATTTTTTAGATTTCAAAGAACGACCCAAGTAATGCTACCGAATGGAAAAGTCAATGCTGGGAATGACACTAAGAAATCCTTTATCCTTATGAGGAGTTCACGGTGCTACAATCCCTATGTTACAACCCTCTGAATGGTGTAGCAGCTCCAAGGTGTGCTTAGCAGGAGAACATAGAGACCTTGCTATTGTAAACCAATGGAAGAGACTGTACGATGCGTTGACACGCTTCCTTCTCCCACTTACTATAAATACTTTCTCCATTCACCTTGATATTGATTTATGTCATCACCTTCCGAATGGAATGGTTACGTTAGTAAGTAACAAGAGGCTATGCATAAATCTCACCGTGTGAATTTTATAAGGAGAACGTGAGAAAAAATCTTTTCTCCCACTAAGTATTTTAACGATGTTGGGTAAATTGTTACTTAGGCATATTCTGGCTAATTGAATATATACCTAAGTCTAGGTTATAATTAACCTACAATGTCTAGGTGTTTTATAACCTTTCCTCTCTCACGTGCATGCTTGTAAACCTAGGTTAACCTAACTCAAGTACCGGCCCAATACCCAGGTAGGAGGTGTTCCGTAAACCGTCAACTTAAATACCTCCAGCCTTAGACAACATCGAATCGGGTGAGTTCTCTTGTAACCTTAGCTTTACAAGTTATCGACCTATTCTATGAGATTGATCGATTTGGTTCGTTTTAACCTAGGTGAGCATGGATTTTTCTTTGTTATAGATTTTACGTCTATCTCGTTTTATAATTCGATTATAATTGAGATCAACCTATAACATGCTTTCTATTCGACGTTAACGCTCTAAAATCGAGCTAAGGAAGTTTCATGCTGCATGCTCGTTCATTTTCGTTTAAATTATATATCATTTATAATTAACGAGAACTAATCATCCAGCATGCATCTAACATGAAATCTTAAATCATGCATACTTATATTATAACTATTTAAAATACTTAAATGCATGAAGCATGCTACCTATGGTGGGATTTTAATTTTATATGACATACTCTTATGCATATCTCATTCATAATTAAGTGTAACATGCATTCATAAAGCATAATTAATTAAACACACTAAAATGGATTGGTTTTGGCAATCTAAGCAAACAATCAACTAAATTATTACATATAATAATTAAATATTGTGTTGTTAAGCTCTCGAGAATCTCGAACCATCACGAACTGCTTTGAAAAAACCCGAACCGGACCTCCCAAGCCTTAATCATCACTGAACCAGACCAAAGGGGACTGAACCGACCGAGTTTTGAACAGAGCACATCGAGATTTTTTGAACCGCCAAGATCTGGAAAATTTTGTGCCTGTCCTTTAAAACTCATTAGCGTCGAGACGCTTGATGAACAACGTCGCGACGCTCTCGCGACTGGAAGCCCCCTGTTCTTTGGCCAACTTGAGTTCTTCTCCTTCTTTCGATCAATTACAGTACTAAATGAACTCTAATGACACTCCAAAAATTACAGAGTCTTCTCAACACATTAATGCTCATATACATGTGAGCAATTACATTTTCATCAACAAATTGAAGAGTAAAAAATTGTCAAAACCGTAATATGTCCATTTTAGCACCTGAGCAAATTGAATTTCAAAATGCTACCCACCATGATCAAATTAAAGCAAATTAGGTGCCCAAACCATGCTCTGATACCAATTGAAAGTGTTAATATCTAAAATACGTAAAGAATTTTGGATCTTAGGCACATAAGAAGCCTAACTTGATCAAACATTGCATGTTGTTCATATGGAGAAAAACAGAGACAATTTACCAACCTTGCTTAAATGGAGAAATTGATTGTATTTCCTTCTTGTTTTTCTTCACAAATTGATCACGAACCACCACTGGATCTTCCTTGCTATCCTTAAGCCTTTGGAATGGATTGTGGGATCCTCAAGTGATGAAATTTATGGAGAAAAGCTTGAAGAACAAGCATATGAAGGTGGGTATGGTGAATATGTATTTTGGCAGCAATTTTTTAGCTTTCAAGACTCATTCTTTCAACCTTCTTCTTCAATTATATAGATGGAACAATGTGGAAGAAAACTCCCAACAATTGACACCAAAGCATCCAAGAAGAAGGTGGAATTAGTGGTGGCCTTCATGAGGGGAGTGCATGGGTTTAGTCACCATGCACTCCACCTCAAAAAATTCAAAGTTTTTTTAATTTAATTTAATTCCATAACTATCTTTAATAATTAGATAATTATCTAATTTTAATTAATATGAAAAATCAAAATTAATTTTTTAATTATTCAAGTTTAAATTAATTCAAAATTAATTTAAAATAATTATTAATTTCATATCTAATATTAAATTAATATTTTGCCACTATTCCCGAACATTTCCGAAATTTTATTTTCCTATCATGAATCGGATTCATGTTCTCAGTATTTAAATCATATTTAAATATTAAATATAACACATACTCGTTTTCACAAAACCCGATGTACCGACAACGCCTATCACCTCTATTCATTTCTCTTAACATGAACTAAATGTAATTCATATTTCATCCATCATACTGTTCCAAAGGTTAGTCTCGATCTAGCAAGGGGACCTAATGGACCTACAGATCATGAGCTCCAACGGTATGAGGTTAAACTAGCCAAACTCTTTTAACCTAGCTAACCAACATCCGTTAACTACCAGGACACTCCACTATAGCCTAGTAGTTGAACTCCCCTCACTGTAGATATATTTCCGTCCACTCGATATAACCATGATTAGTAAGTCAATCCTTCACAGGTCGTTCGTTACTATAGACAGGTCAAATGTCCGTTTTACCCCTATAGTACATCTTAGTTCCTTAAGTCCACTGGTCCTCTAATGAACAATTTGTTTATGGTCCAACCATTAAACAAGATCCCTCTCGGGCCAATGAGAGGGTGGGGCCCTTTGTTCAAGCCTTAAATTCAACACTTAAGGGAAAAACCTCTCTACTATCCCTGAATAGAGTAGAAGTGAATTCTGTCTTGCTTTACTATGTCCCCAACCATCCATCTAGCGTTATCCCCAAAATGGTAGGATTATTGAACGAAATATTATGACCACTCTCACCCATGCAGGTCAAAGGATAACCCTAAACGAATAGGAGTTTGTAGCAAACTCAGGATTAAGATTTAGTTACCTAGGTCATCGTATGAAATAGTCAATCTTATCAGTAAACGACGTTATACAGTAAGAGTGACTTATTTCTCGGTCCTGTCTTGTGTAAACATCTTTTACACAAGATGCCTCTACTCGCATGTCTATACATGAACGGTCAAGGATCAAGTCGTTTGTCTTATTCCCAAAGTAGGCCGCATCCATAATGTTACTAGAACAAGGTACCTAACCTTATCCATTTACTATAGACAATTTAGGTTATATACTCAAACTTGATCTCTGTCTATATTTATGATATAGTTCGAGTATCTCATGTTATAACCATGGATGTTTCTATTGGATTATAAGATATAAATAAACAATTTCACTGAATAACATCTTTATTATATAAAGGATAACAAAACATGAGTTCTAGGACATAAACCCCAACAATTACTTGTACGGTGAGAAGATCCAAACCTTCATTGACCACAAGTGTTTAAATTACTTCTTCACTCAGAAAGAACTGAACATGAGACAAAGAAGATGACTTGAGTTAGTAAAGGACTACGATGTGGAAATCTTGTACCACCCAGGTAAGGTGAACGTGATTGCAAATGCCCTTAGTAGAAAGACAGCCCATAATGCAACTTTGATCACAGGCCAAGCTCGCATACGGGCTGACATGGAGCAGACAGAAAAGTTATGCAGATATGAGACGCAGGGACTTGGAATTTTTAGAGGAAATTTATGTACAACTGGAGGAACCTGAGGTACTGTAGGCGAGATTCGACCCCACTAATTAGGTGAAAACTTACTATTAGATAGGGCACATTCTCTAGAGGATGCCTACGTTATCTCTTAGTTGGAAGAGGAACTAGAGGAAAGGTAATTGTCACTGTAAAGACTTTAAAAGAAATTAATAACTAAGAGGAAAGAGGAATAGGGTCCCATTAGAAAAACATAAACCATTTTGTATGTGTTTGCATAAACCCTAGTAATGAGACTAGTTACTGAGTATTTTAAATACTCACTCTTTCCATGAATGTTTTTTTTCAGGCAAAGGCAAGGGTGTGTGATGGCGATTGATGAAGATTTGTTAGGCAGCCATGGGAGAGACTATGACTCATGGATTTCATATTTTTCTTCCACGTTAAGAACTATGTTTTCATTCTTTTGTTCCTTTTATGAATTTGTTGAGAACACTTTTGAGGCCATGTATGACCCTTTAGTTTGGCCTTATTTTGCGAACAATTTTGTTGGATCTAAAGTTAGGGATTCCAAGTAAAAGTTTTGCTTTGAGGTTTTTACTTAAATTATGAGTTTGTGTTTAAATGTTTTTACTCAGAAAGACCTCCATAGCATGCATGTGGTAACAGTCTCGAATCGGCTTCGTTAAGGAAGTCGGGTCGTTACACAACTAGTAAACATAAAAAAAAAAAACTAAAACATAAATCTATATTAATTTTGAACATTCTCATAGTTAAAAGAAGTATTTTCTACTCTTTTCAGTTCTTTTAATCTTCTCTTTAGGAGTCTAAAAGAAATCAACAACATCCAAATGTGTCATGCTAGAAGAGTGAAATACATCATCCTCTTGATATGCAAAATTTGCTTCCACATTTGTCTCATTTTTCTTCAATGAGGCTTGATAGAGATCAACTAAGTGTTTAGACCTACGACGGGTAAGAGACCAATGCCCTTTCATACCACATCGAAAGCATTGGTTTTCAACACTTTTAGAACTCTTATTTTGTGGTGTTTTTCCTTTTTTATCATCATTATTTGTGGTCTTCTTGAAATTTGAATAATTATAGCGACCACCACGAAATGAATAATTATTTCTTCCTTTACCGCGGTCACGACCTTGACCACGACCGCGACCTCAACCATGATTATTAGAAGTTATAACATTCACGTCAGGAAATGGTGTTGCTCTAGTTGGTCGAGATTCATGATTTTTCATTCACAGCTCATTATTTTGTTTAGCCACGAGAAGACATGATATAAGTTCCAAATATTTTTTTAAAACTACTCTCTCGATATTGCTACTGTAGGAGCATATTCAAGACATGGAAAGTAGAAAACGTCTTCTCTAACATATCATCATTAGTAATTTTTTCTCTGCATAGCAATAATTTTGAACTTATTTTGAATAATGTAGAATTATAATCACTTACTGAATCAACATCTTGCAACCTCAGGTGCATCGAATCACAACAAGCTTTTGAAAGAATAACTGCTTTTTTTATGATCATACCTTTCTTTCAAATTTTGTCATAAGATATTCAATTTTTAATCCCTCATGAAGATGATGACAAAGGAAAATCATGGCTTTTGTCGTTTCTTGATTTGAAGTTGTATTTTCTTCTTTTGATCGTTTTTCCATGATTCTTGGCATCCAAATGAATTTCAGCATCAAGAACCCATGACAAATAGTTATTTCCATTGATATCAAGAGCTACAAACTCTAATTTTGTAAGACTTTTCATGGTAAAACTATCACAAAGAAATATACTTATATTAGAAATTTAATATACCAATCATGCATTCTAAAAATTGTAGGTAATTAACAATTAAAGTTGTATTATGCCTATTAAACATATATTCATGCTCTATATATATCAAATATATATTATTCACATTATATTTAAAGAAAAATTTAAACAATAATGTATATAAAACAAAAATCAACAAAATCAATATACATTAACTCTATGGGAAATTTTGTCACATAACAATTTAAACATTATGCATAACAAACATATACCAAATTTTAGATTATCAAGTAAAAAGAATTTAAACAAACAATATCTCTCAACATATTGAGTATTTAAAGAAAGAAATAAATAAATTGCAATATCGAATACATGTTATAGAAATATTGATAGCAACATTGTGATTTAACAATATAAACACTTCAATAAGTAAAGAATTTAAATTCAATATGCACATGAAAAGATTGATGTCAAATAATTAATAAAAAAAGCATTTGAATTATAAATTGTCACAAATCTCAAACTTAATATGTAAAATAAGATGAGTCATAAGCAATTAAGGAGAATCATGAAGAAAGAGATGAATTCGAAAGTTTAGAAATATATTACACACGATTGAAATTTAGAGACTAGTATGACACATTCTCTAAAGTTTATGGATCTATAGAATACATTTTATAGTTCAAGAATTTATTAAACACGAGCGAAGTTCATGGACCAAATTCATTATTTAACATATTCGAAAAGAATCATACTTAAAATTTAAAATGTAAAAGTAGATTTGAGAAACATATTTATAAATATATTTAAAAGAAATTAACGAAATTCTCATAAAACACGAAAAACTAACAAAAAAAAATGTAGTTTTTATTAGTTTAATTTTCAAAATATAAAAGAAGGGAAAACAAAAGTTCATTTATTATTAGAGATACTGTTAATATGTTTGGGATGGTGAAAGAAATAAGAGCCCTGTGATAATGTTTCCGTTTCTTCTTTTTTTGTTTTATCAAATGTGTTTGGTAACTTTTTGTGTTTCTTGTCTTTGTTCTTTGTTTTTTATTCAAAAACTAAACATAAACATGTAATCTTTTCAAAAAATTTAATTTACAATGAAAATGTTGAAAATGAAAATTAGTTTTTAAAACAAAATATCCCAAAATTTTATTTCATTTTATTTTATTTTATTTTAGATGTTTAGTATGCATTTTATAAGTCAAGAATGATAAAATAATTATATTTTCATTTATGTTCTAAAAAAACTTGGGAACAAAAATAAAACACAAGAAACTTCATTTTGTTCTTCAAGAAATAAAAAACTTGTACACAATTTTAACAAAACGATAAATTTAAAAACAAAAAACAAGAAAAACAAAGATGTTAACAAAACGACCCGTAGATAATCAAATTTATAATGTCAACTTATCGTAAATACAAGATATGCAACGGAATATTGAAAACCAAACAAAGAAAAAAGAAAGGTTATTTGAATTCAAAATTTAAAGTATTTGTGATTTATTTAAAAGAAACAAGTTTACCTGACTGTTATCCGTTTTCGCATCAGGTCTTCCACCAAATTCCATAATATTGAACACTCTAGATTCGGCATAACATTTACCCATACAAAATAACATCAAAATGGACAATACACATCCAATTGTTGATGAATTCAAACCCATTTTTGTCTTTCTTCTTCTTTTTTCTTCTCTCTAAGATGGTTGATTTTCGTTTACACTTTTTGTTGGAAACGTCGATGAGCCCACTATAATACTCACTCTAAATCTCACAATTTTAAAGAGAGGAAACTTGTTCTCTAATGAAACTCGAGAACACACAATAGAAAAAAATTGTTCTCTCGAATAATTCTATTTGAATTGCTTTACTTGGCATGCCTTAAAAATAATAGAAGACATCTTATTTATAGGACTCTAATGAAAATTCTAGATCCAAAACTCTCCATCTAAACTCATGAACTCACTTGTCCTTTATTACCATGCATAACTCTCCTATATGAATGTATACTAGTAACTTATAAAAGTGTAACATAGTAACTTATTTAACTTGCAATATCATAAATCTAGCTCAATGTCTAACTCCCCTTAAGCTAGACATCCATAACTCCAAATAAAAATAAAAGCTCTTAACGCCTTTGTGAACATGTCTGCAACCAGCTCTTGTGTCTAGCAATACTTGATATATATATATACTTCTGAATATTTGATCAATTCTCTAATGAAATGATACTTGATCTTTATATATATGTTTACTCCTTCCATGAAAAATTGGATTTTTGCAAGAGCAATTGATGAGATATTGTCACAAAACATGATTGTCTCTTTTTCTTGAGGATACTTTAGTTCTTGTAGTACCCTTAATAGTCAAAGCACTTCAAAACTGGCTGTAGACAAAGAAATATACCTAGCTTCAGTTGTTGACAAGGCTACAACATCCTGCTTTTTTGATGCCCATGAAACTACAATGCATCCAATGTTGAACATATATCCAGAGGTGCTTTTAATTTGTAACCATCAATATTTCTTCCCCCAATCACTATGATTATAACCAACAAGAACATTATTCATGTTCTTTGTATTTTGAATTTCATGATCAATTGTTCCATGAACATATTAGAGAACTCTTTTTCTAGCTTCCCAATGAATTCTCTTTGGTGATGTCATAAACCTGCTCAACAAGCTAATTGAGAACATAATGTCAAGTCTAGTTGTAGTTAAATACATCAAACTCCCAACAAAACTTCTATAAATGGTGGCAACAAAATCTTCACTTATGATGTCCCGTGCATTTTAGTGTATTTAAATTCCATGTATTTAGTTGAAAGAAATATAATTTCTATTTTGGCTTGTACAATTAAAACTTTATAACAAGGTATTTGGGAATTAATTCATGGAATATAAGCGTTATATTAATTTAAACCCTCCCTACAGCTCGTTAAATTTCTAAGTCAGCGTTGGATTTGCATGGGTGATTAAGCGTTGAAATATTCTACGCTTAATGAGGGGATTATGTGAGAGATCGCCAATTCTTGGATTGTATATTATTGGGTTTTTGTTATTAATTAGATTAAAGAAAAGAAAATAAGCAAATAAGGAAAATCAAAGAACCCAAACCCTCATCTCTCATCTCTTCCTCCCTCTCTCTTTTCGTGATAGTCGCATAGACCCCCTCTTGCCGTGAGATTCAGTTGCTGCCGTCATCGAAGGGAACGTTGTCGCTCGTCGTCGCCGGTGAAGCCTGTCGCCCAACCGTTCGTCCCAGGCCAAGCATGCTGCAACCCATCGCGCGATCTCTCTCCCTTTCTCCCTCTTGTTGTGTTGTGAGCGTGAAGCAGTCGAGCTGCCGCCCAACTCTCATCGTCGCAGCCAGCCCGTGCAATCGCAGTTATGGATCTCCCTCTCTCTCTTCGCGTCTTTCTCCCTCTGTGGGTTTGGTCGTGGGTGATCTCTCTCTCTCTCCTTCTGTCGAGCAGCAACGCCACTGTTGCTGCTTCTCCCTTCCAATCCATCGCCAGCAAATCTTTGGAAGCTAACGATGTAAGCCTTTCCTTTCAGTTTTAAGCCTTTCCTTTCAGTTTCATTTTGTCTTGTGTTCAAGATTTTGAGTTTAAGTTCTGATCTGCAGCGCCGTCTTTGCTCCAATCTTGGGTGTTTTGGCGTTGTTTAAGCAATTCTAGTATGTCTAAGCCCTTACTCATGCTCATTTAGACCTTTAATCAACTTTAAGCAAATACCCACCCGTTATGGACTCCGTATTTAAGGATTTAAAGTCTAATTAGCTAATGTCCAGGGAGTCTTTTGGCCTCGGATCCCTTTGTTCGGTAAGTTTAATCCTTACCCATGTTTGGACAGTGCTAGAATTAATTTACCCATTTCGTTATGTGCTGGAAATTTAAGTTAGAATTGAAATTTCTATTTTGTAGTGCCGTCTAAGTGATCCAATTGGGTTCGAATCGCTGTAAGCTCGAATACCCACTGCTTAAGGGTTCTTTGATGTGCTGTCCTAGACTAGCAAGACCCGTTTCAACGTGGTTTCAAGTCTGTTGGATGAGAAACCCTGCTGTTGATGGTCTATTTCTTATTGTTTTTAGTCTAGAAGCATGTTAGGTCATTACCCATTAACTGCTTAAGTCTTGTTAGCATTGCCTAGCCCCTGTGTTATTAAAATGTGAAAATATGTCTTATTCACTTGCTGTCCAGTGGCTCAAAAGCCTTAGTTATGGTCGATCAACGTGTACCCATGGCCCGTAGTGCCTTAGACATGGTTTCCCATGGTCTAAAGCTTTTGAGTTTCCATTATGGGGAATGTTTGAAGGCTTTCTAGCAAAGAAATAGGCTTAGTAAAGTGGATTTGGCCCTTAGTAGCATGTTTTAGGGTGCTCTCTTCTAGTTTAGGCTTTCTTTGATGGATAGTTATCTTTGTGTAGTCTGAAGTGCTTTTGGAGCTTGGTTTGCAAGGATTGCGTCGTAGATTTGTAAGTCGATATGTAAGTAATTTCTACTTGTTGGATTTTGTTTGATTGCATGATGCATGTTGTTGCTTTTGCTTTGCTCTTTTGTTTCCCTTTAAGCATGACTTGTTGTGTTAAGCTTAAATTAGATGTTGAGTTAAAGCATAACTTGTTGTGCCTTTAGCATGTTGCATTGCTTGAGGTGAGCATATTCTATGTTTCATAAAGCATGGTGGGATGTCGTGCTAAGCATGTTTAGTTAGGCTAACATGTTGTCACGGAAGGTGTAGCATGGGTCTAGTAGTTGCGTTACATGGCGCGTAATTCATATGTAGGTGCACCACGTGGCGCGTAATTCACGTGTTTGGTTTTGCGCAGCATGACGCATAATGCATGTGTTGGTTTTGCGTTACATGTGGCGTAATGCATGTGTTTTGTTTAGCGTAGCATGGCGCGTAAAGCATGTGTATGTTGTGTAGCATGGGACGTAAGTCATGTGGGCTAGGGGCGTAGCGTGGTGCATAATTCACATGTTAGTTTGCGTAGCATGACGCGTAAATCACGTGGTGTATTAGTAGTGAATGTTGCATAATGTGTGGGAATCATGTGCATGGTAGTTATTTACTGCTTTTCAAGCATGTCAAGTTTTGTTGCTTTTTTTTGCATGTTGTTTGCGTGTGAGAAGCATGCTGAATGACATTGGTTGTTGTTTGTGACCTAACAAGTGTGAGTTACTTACCAATACCACGGTTGTACTGATACCCCCTCCCTTTTCTCCCCCCAACATTTTAGATGTTGCAGGTTTGGAGGATGAGCTAGACCACAGTGGTGAGGAAGAGAAGAACTTCGAGGAGGAATCCTAGGATGTTGTGTTTTCTTTTGCTATGCTTTGTATAGGCTAGTTGGAATTAATTATTGATCTTATTGTGGTGAGAAATTCACCCAATTGATTTTATTGTTAGCCTTAATGGTAGAATAAAAATTGTTTTAGCTAGCATGTGGTTGTGTTGAGTTAATAAAGAGTTAGACATGTATTCTGTTGCATGGTATATTTTAATGCTTTCTTCTAGATGTTGCTACGAGACCTGACTCGTATAGTGAAGCTAGGTTGTGAATTTTGCTTTGTAGTTTGGTGGAGTTTGATTTTGGGAGTGTTTAGAAGTGTTTGTTTTGTTTATCAGGTGTTAGAAAATTTTGAGTTAGCCAGTTTTACGTCGTTATGCTACTGAAATTTTCGGTACATTCGGTTTAAAATCGTTCAGTATTGTGGTTAAGGGTTTAGAGTTGAAATGGCGTCGCTAGGCTAATGGTTTAAAGAACCTGGGGCGTTACATCACTCATAATTTTTGCTTAATTTCAAACCTACTTCCATAGGAGTATTGGAAGGATAAGCATTCTCCATTTTGAACTTTATCATCAAATCTACTAACAAATGTTGGTCACATATGATAATCTTGCTTAACATCAATAGGAAGTAATGAAGTAGGCCTACATCGGTCATCTGAAACTCTTTCTTCATGCTCTCTTTAAACTCTTCAAGCATTATGGTTGAATTTCCCATAAAATTTAGATCATCAACATAAAGACAAATGATTAGAAAATTATTGTTTCTATCTTCTTTGAGCCAATCAACATATATTTTTTCCTCCAAATACCCATTTAGAAAAGCTGACCTAACATCTATTTGATATGCTTTCGCTTCATTTTGGATTGCAAGAGCTAGAAGCAAACAAATAGTCTCTAAGCAAGGCACAGGAGCAAATATTTTTTCACAATCCATACCATACTTTTTCTTATACCCTTTTATGACAAGTCTTGCCTCGTACTTTTCAACTTCACCATTTTGCTTCAGCTTTTTCCAATCGAAAAATGCATTTCTTTGACTTATCATTTAACTTATCTATTTTCTCATTAGAAACGTGAGAATAAGCAATGTAGTAAAATATTCTTAGGTGACTAATAGTTGGCTTTAGAATATATCTAGATTAGCTTTAGAATAGTCTATAACCTTTGAGTGATCTTTAAATTGTAGTTTGGACCCAATTCGGTCCCCCGATAGCTCGTTTCATGAGGATTTCATTGTTGTTCGGCAAATTCCAACAAGCTTTTGTCTTGGGTAGTATGCTTCGGTGTAAGCTTTTGTCTAGGTAGTTTTCCTTTTGTTTGCCTTCTGTTTGCAGTTTAATTCATTTATTTGCAAATGAATGTTGCACTTTTGTCTTTTATTTCCTTCTGGTGTGTTCGTCTTTGAGAAGAGGAAGTGTATAGAGAGATAGTATTAAGAAAATGTGTGCAAATGAAAATTGCTAGAAGAAATGTGTCGAACAAGATTCTTTAACCTTTTCTAATATTGTTGCAAAAGTCCTTTCTATAAGCTTTTCTGATTGCTTTTAACTATAAAAAAAGAAACATATTTTTGCAAAGTTTTTCTAGTTGCTTTTAACCATATACTTTTGCATGATTGGAAATTTGCAACACAATGAAACCAAATATCATGATGTGAGTTTACTACACATGTTTATTTGTCTTCCATATTCAATGGGCATGTTTTTATAAGTAGTTATAGGTCTTTCCTGTGTGATTATTTGTACTGAATGTCTTTATTTGTATTGTGTTTGTAAGTGTGTGTTTTCATCTTTTGGCAATTGGCTGTGCATTTTTTATAATGTTTGGTGCAATAAATTTGTGATGAGCTACCCCATATCAAGGGAAAAGGCTAAATACAAACAAGTTCAAGAAATTATAAGTTCTTTAATCATATTCTTGACTAAATAAATGTCCATGATGCAATAAATTTGTGATGAGCTACCCCATATCAAGGGAAAAGGCTAAATACAAACAAGTTCAAGAAATTATAAGTTCTTTTAATCATATTCTTGACTAAATAAATGTCCATGATGCATAAGTGTGTACCTCATTCTCTGAAATAATTCTTGTAGGACATTTAATAATTGAATACTTGAATAGGAAAAATTACCATTTAAGGCTTTGAACCGAGTTAATTGATATTCCAAAAGTTTCCTTGATGTAGTCTCATTATAAGTTATTGATGTAATAGGTATTGACTCCTAGATCTAGGTTTGTGTAATTTGGATTTTAAAAATTCAACTTAAGTTTTATTCGTTGGCATAATTTTAATTTTTGTGGAGTTGGTTACTTAAACCTAGACTGGTAGAGAATTCCACCTTTATGTTGTGCATTAGTTCTTACAAATCATAAATTTACAAACTTATTGGAATACAGGTTGCACAATTAGATTCCCATAAGTTAATGTACAACTTAAAATTATTGTATATGTGCAAACTCCAACTGTGTTTGACTATTCCACGTGTAAAGGAAAACCAAATTTTATCGTAGTAAGAAAGAGATGGGCTTTGTGATGTATGGGGATTGTTACTCCTCATAGTTGTGCTTTGTGTCGTCCACTTCTATTTTGTTTTGAGAGAGAGTTGTGTGGGCCAAAAGAAAAGTGCTTAAAGAAAGAAAATTATGGAAATAACTCTCCATTTTTTTTATAGGTTTATCTTTAGAGACAAGATACGCACTTTTAGATTCATTTTTCGAAATGAGACCAAACATTATCCCCAACTCCTCTCCACCACCTTTTAGCCCAAATACACTACTACTCCCTTTAATTGATCCATCTATTATATACTATATTGCTTCACATATTGTATCTTTTACTTTTCAAATTATACATCTTGTTTAATATCTCCTAATATTGTATAATTGTACTAGAGTGGTTTTTCTTGGGCCAGTTTCAAATTTTCAAACTTGTATGGTTTGTGGCTTGTGGAACCTAATGACAAGAATCATAGTAGGTGTTTAAAAGGTGAAGCTGACCTATACATATGTTGCATCAAACTTACTTTATCAAGTACAAGCATAGTTATGTCCAATTATTTGTTCATTTATATGGTATTGTGTTATTTCTATTAGTTACAATATGCTATTGGTAGCAACTCAATTATGCATTAATATTTGCTTCTCATAGTCAATTGTTGGAACTCTATTTATGTTATTAATTTCTCTCTAACATTTGATTATGCATTAATATTTGTTTTTCTCAATGGTATCACAAATTGATTATGTAGTTGTGATAGGACCTAAATAGTCCTATTTTATCACCTCTAATCTAAGCTTGTTAGAGTTATTTTATGCTTTACTTGTTTTATTTGCAGGATCTTTGAGCTTAGGCGATGTTGGGTGCCGATCACGCTAATTTGGTGTTAATTCGGGCCAATTACGGAGTTTTGGAGCCATCTCGGTGTCTTGGACGGCAAGGAGGTGAAAAAACCCAATTGTGCTGAAGCGGGTCTGAAGAATGACACCAAAAGCCGAAGATTGAAGCCCCGTACCGAGAAGAAACGAGACAAAACTAAGAAATAAAACAGCAACTCAAGGATCAGGGAAGGAGACGCTGGCGTCTCGACGCCGATGCGAAAATTAACTGGAGCATAAAGTCCGTAGCGTCTCAACACTGCCCTTGGCGTCTCGACGCTGCAAAGTTTTCTATGAATATGTAGTCTCAGTTTAGTCTGCCGTTAGGTTAGAAATTTGGTTCTTTTACGATTTCTTTTGCCTCTTTTACGTTTCAGTACTGTTGTAGACCTTTTTAGGTCATATTTCATGGATTCTTTCGTGTCTATTTGTATTTTTACTTCGTTTATGAATAGTTAATCGCATTTAGATCGTTGGATTGGGTTTATGCTTTGATTTCTATTTAGATTGGCTGAGTTTTCTAAAGTTTACTGCACTGTTCTTACTGTCTTTTCATTAAGTTTTGCATGTTATCCCGTTTAAACCAATACATGAGGCTAGTTTATTAGGATTGACGACCATATGTGATTACCGCTTGTGTATTCATTCAGTTATTTTTAGATAGCCACTAGGTTGAGGCAAACCACTCTCTACGCTAGATGACCCTTGATAAGCTTAGGATGCATGTTAAATGTTGTAGGAATTAGATTCGAATTATATTTGAATTTAGTTAATACATGTTGGGGATGGTGCCCTAAAACTCGTAGATAGTGAATGAAACAAATAGTTATATACTTGTTCGATAAAGTTGTTATTGAGTTTTTGTTCACGCAAGTTATTAAATGAGTGAGTTGCATGTTAAATAACCAAAATCCAATAAACTAGAATCCCTGGCTATGTTATGAGAACTTGAACTTTATATAATACATAAAGATGGATCAAGTTCAAGTAATAGCCTAAACGGTCTATAGTATAGGGATAAGGCTCGGTACCTTAATCCTAGGAAAACTATGTGATGCGGCCCACTTTGTTTGAGAACAAACGACGTGATCCTAAATCGTTCATGTATAGACATGCGAGTGGGGGCTTCCTATGCAAATGAGTTTGCATAAGACTAGAACCAAGAAAAGTCACTCTTGCTTTATAACGTCATTTACTAACAAGACTGACTATTTCAATGCGATGACCTAGGTAACTCGATCTTAATCCTGAGCTAACTATGAACTCCTGTTTATTCGGACTTATCCTTAAATCTGCATGGGTGAGAGTGGCTCAACATCGCCGACTCAATAAACCCCCCATTTCAGAGATAGGAACGAGTAGATAGCTAGGGACATAGTCTTGCAAAACGGAATTCACTCCTACCCAATTTAGGGATAGTAGAGAGGTTGTTCCCTTAAGTACTGACTCTGAAACGTGAACAAAGGGATCCCGCCCTCTCATTGGCCCGAGAGGTTTTTGGTTTAGTGGTGGGACCACAGACCGATTGTTCATTAGGGACTCAGCTAGAGACTTAAGGAACAAGATGTAACTTCAGGGGTAAAACGGACATTTGACCTGGCTCTAGTTACGAATAACCTATGAAGGGTCGACTTAATAATCATGGTTATATCGGGTGGACAAAAATATATCTACAGTGAGGGGAGTTTAACTATCGGGCTATAGTGGAGTGTCCCGGTAGTTAACGAATGTTGGTTAACTAGGTTAAAAGAGTTTAGCTAGTTAATCTCGAACTGTTTGAGCCCATGATCTGTAGGTCCATTAGGTCCCCCTGCTAGCTCATACTGAATGAACCTTAGAACTTATGTGATGAGAATGTTTGAAACGTTCAAATGCATTATTGGGAGTTATCGTTAAATTGTGTTCGATAAATTTGACGTTAAAGTTTAATTACAAATTAAACTATATTAGAGAGAGTAAAAAATATTTAAATAAGGTTTAAATATTAGAGTTGTGTATTTGATGCACATTTTGATTTAAATATGAATAGGGATTCATATAGCGTTTTTGAGAAAAGTCGGCATTAGGTACAAATGGATTAATTTAATATATTGATATTAAATTACTTAAATTGTTTAAATTATAAATTAATTTTAAATTTTAGTTATTCGAATTAAATTTTAATTAATTTATAAATATAAGAAATTCAATTGAATTTTTAAAAATTCAAATTGAATTTCAAGAGGTCACTTTGACAAAGCATGTCCATAACCCACCATCTTGACACCTAAATTCAGCTTGAATTTGCTGTTTTCTTCTCCTTTAAACACTAACATTCAGATGCTTCATATAGATATGATATTTGTGTTCAAAGTGAAGGAGAAGAAGCTCGGTTTTCATCAATTTTGGATGTAAAATTTTCTCTCAAAACCACAAATACGGAAACTCTCAAAAATTACTTTTCTTCTTTGATTCCTTCTCAAATTCATCACAAATTCGAGTCCCACAACTCGTTCTAAGGCCAAAGATTAGCGGGGAAGACTCTCATGGTCGTCTACAACCGAATCGTGCAATGAATTCATCCACGGATTACTTCAATTCGTCCATAAAAGGTTGGTAAACTCGAAACTCTGTTTTTGGTTTCATTTATGCATGTTTTCATAACTAAAATTAAAGGAAATTTGAGTGTTTAGATCCAAATTGCTTCCGCTCGTGTATTTTACACTCCATCAATACAATCTCGGACCCACGATACGAAAGCGGCTAGTTAAAATAGGTGATTGTGAAATTACTTAATCTAAACTAGTTAGATATAATTTAGAGGTCTCGGATGGTTGCTATTTTATGTATGAAGGGTGGCGAGCGATAAATAATTAAATTAATCTTTTTCTTTGTTAGTTACAACTTTGCAAGTGTTACCTTTTTATTTTGTTTGCTTTAGCCTCCTTCCAATATTCAAGTTTAGTGGTTCGCGTATTACTGAATGTCTTATTTTATCTTTTTTTTTTTTTTTTTTTTTTTCTGTTTTAGTGAAAGTCCACAACTATTCCTTGCAATATAATTAGATGTGATATAATTTGATTTTACTGTGTAATAATTTTATTTAGTTAGGTGCTTCCCTGGTCGTAGCCATACAAACTATCAAGAAATGTGTTGCTGCAAAGGGAATGAAACTAAGAGATTATGTGTGGCATGGTCACAATCCCACATCTGTAGCCATTTTGACAGAGGTAATCCCTTTTACATACTTTAGATTGATGAACATTATTCCCAAATGTTAAACTACACGTGGTAAAAATTCTTACTATTATTTGTTATGTTGAGGCTGAAGAAACTTGGGAGTATTATAGATCTTTTGGCTCCCCAACACACTAATAATATGAAAGTGGCCAGAGCGGAAACATTATTAAAACTAGACTTGAAAGTTAAATTGAAATAATGAGAACTGGGTTGGTAATTTTAATGATATTTGTTTATTTGTTGATTCTAGAAGTGACACTGACTAGAAACAATCTATTGGAATGGTATTTCCTTTTTCTTTTCTTGATCATTGCTTGGAATTTATGTATCTTGTAATATAAGAGCTTCATATTTTGAACTTTTATTACATAATGGTTGGCGATTAACTTATTAAGGAAAGATGCAAATTAATTTGCTCATATATGCATGATAAAGTGAAAATTAATTTTGCTTGGATTTTCTTTGTGTTCGTGTTTTTGTGGTTTACTTCAACAACAAGGAATTGGAAAAAATGATGCTCCTACTCCTTGATCAATTACTTTAATTGTTATGTTCATAAGTTTTGATAACTTTAATTGTTTGTGCTAATTTGATGAGTTTAATATTGATGACCATGATAACTTGATCAATTACTTCAATATGTTAGTTAAGTATTGTTGTTATGTTCATAGGTTTTGATAACTTTAATTGTTTGTGCTAATTTGATGAGTTTAATATTGATGACCATGATAAGTTTAGTTGACATGTTTATAAGTTTTGATAAGCTTAATTTAATTTAGTTGTTATGTATATAAATTTTGATAGATTAATTAGCTAAGTTTTGTGTTAGTTAAATTTTTAATAACTCTAATGGATTGTGTTAGTTTGATGAGTTTAATTTTTGTGTTTATGATAAGTTTGATTATGTTCTTAAGTTTTGCTTAATTTATTTGTTAGGTTTACGAATTCTTTATAAGTTAGTTAAGTTTTGTATTTATGATCAATAAAATTTGATAGCTTTAGTTGTTTGTGTTAATTTGAGAGTATAGTTATTGTTTGTGTTCATTCAAGTATATGTTATTCATACCACTAATCTTAATTATCTTGCTTACATTATTTGCATTTCTTCCTATGTATCAGATTTGATCCTGTTGATCATCAATGACTTCAAGTACAAATTGCACCATATTTGATCAACCTTCAAAGAGTTATGTGGGACTTTTTTTTTTCTTTTTTCATTTGCTTTTATTTTTGCAAGTGACAATATTGCACTCAACAAACACCATAATGTTGTGTAATGACACGGTAGCTTCTAAATTGAATGCCTCTTTATATATAACAATTTTCTAGATAAATGACTTATCCATAAGATTGCCCATGATTAGTTGATAAATGGCTTATCCATAAATCTGGCCAAATCAATTGGCTGACTCAAATATTTTGGAGAAAGTATTTCACAGCACTAGTGAATCTTTGATGATGGTGTTTATTATTGAATTTGGTTGTTCATTTATGTAAGTATTGATCTCTTAATACATGAAGATTGAAATTCTCTTTGGCCAGTTATGTAATGAATAATCCAAAAGTTTGCCAATGGCGTTCTGCTTGCTTGTATTGTGAGGGTGGTGCATGGTTTGCAACTGGGTCTTTTGGGAGCGTTTCAGTTGGTAGCTTGTTAGTTTTGTATAAATGCAGGTTGTAGAGGAGGAGTAAAAATAATCGGGAGGGTTTTTTTTTTTTTTTCTAATACGTATAGTTGACGGTTAAAAAATGTCACTAAAAATATAATTATTGATGGATATTAACCGTCAATGAACGTACAATTTGACAATTTAACATGGTAACTTGACGGTTCATAAACATCAATAAAAGGATATATTGACAATGTAAAGATGTCAATAAAGATATATATATTGACATTTTTTATCTTATAATTGACATTGAAAAAACGTCAACATAAGTTTATATTGATGGTTTATAAATATCAATAAATGTGGCAACATTGACGCTTTATGGATATCATTGACAGATAAAACGTGTCAATAATAAGATTTGTTGATGGCTATTAAACGTCAACAAATGTGGCTACGTTGACGCTTTATGAATATCATTGACGGATAAAACGTGTCAATAATGTCTTTGTTGATGACTTATAAACGTCAACAACGACATTTTCGTTGACGTCCTATAAGCGTCAATGAAAACAGTAATATTGACGCTTTAGTTTTATTGATACCACCTCAATTGACTTCTAAAAAGCGTCAATGAAAGTGATAATTGATACTTTTTAGCCATCAACAAAGGCCAAATTTGTAGTAGTGCCTAGACACATCAATTTCATGTGTCGCCTACAGAGGTCGTCCATTTCACGATCCTCGACTTAGGTACATCAATTTCATGTCCCTAAGTCCTGTGTAGGCATCTCTTTAAGTACATCAATTTCACGTACACTTTCAAAATTTAAGAAAACTCATACATATTACATAATTTTTTAGAGGCCACCAACTCAAGGATTTCAAAACTCAATATTTGCAAGCATTAAAAATGAATTTCATGCCTTCAATATTTTTTCATAAACGTAAACATAATCCAACAACTCACCGAGACACAAGAGTTTTGGAAAATCAAACATGCACTCCCAAATAAAAAGTTCAATAATATAGTCACTTACCTCGGCCTAATTGTCTTTATTTTAAGCCGCCTAAACAACTCAACAAAGAATCAAACTCAACCTTAATTAAATGATCGGTCCTACAAAAAGTTCCCAAAATTAGGAGAAATATTCTGCTAATTTGTCCTACCAACACAATCGCTAACGAAGCACATTCGGGGGGAAAGGGAACTCACCAAAACAGAATTTGAGCGTGTTAGACAGAACTTTGAATGAGCGAATATCCGCAATTATGAACTCGAAATTTGATGGGCAACACTGAAACAAGTCCAATAAGGAATGGGTAATTGCCAAGAACTAAATTAAGCGCTAACGGAGGCTAAATCAGTAAGTAACTTACCCAAAACAACCACCTAACGTTGCTGGTCGGATAACAAAGTCAGTCTAATTTCGATAGTTCGACTCCAACAACTTGGAAAACCATAAATCAAAGGCTAAACTTCAATGGGTATTCTTGATTTAGTGATAAATTAGCCAAAAAAAAAAACATTCTAAAACTCACTTACCCTCTTTAAGCCTACTGAAAATCAAAGACCCACGCTGAAAAACGCCCAAAACAGCGATACCCACGCCGGCTGCTGCTCTACCCCACTCAATCCGTGAAAACAAGCTTCTGTCCACTCCCAAAACTCACCGGAACATCACTTGAACGCGCCTGCACCTGCCGCTGATCGAGAAGACGCCGTCGCGAGCTGCTGAACCGAGGAAACGCCGGCGAAGACGCCTGCAACCGCCGCGAACGTCTGCTGCCAACTGCTTCACGCCGTGCCGCCGTGGTCCTGGGTTGACTGGAGAAGACAACCGGAGCACCGCCCGAACGGAAACTAGCTGAAGATGAAGACCAAACTCTACCATGAAGAAGAAAATTTGGTATGGGATGCTTGTTGTCATGGAGAAGAAGGGGAAAGATGAGGAATATGATAATTCCTAGGGTTGCGTGCCGACTGATTTAAGAGGGAAAACTAGGGCTTGGATGGCTTGGCTTAAGGTCCACTAAAATTACAAAACTGCCCCTTAGCCTACTAAAATTAAAATCCAAGCAAAAACTCAATCAAACCTTACACCACAATGATTTAATTCACCTCTTAAACCAATTCCATAAAGTTAGCTCCATAAAATTTTAAATTCGAGACGTTAAACCTTACCTTAAAGTTCATGACGTTACAGTGGCAGTTGGTCAGTGGAGGTCGACGGTAGCGATCGATCGCGGCCGGTAGTCAGAGGTCGATCACGACCGGTAGTCAGAGGTTGACGATGGTTGCCAGTTGACGGAGGTCAGCGACGACCGATAGTTGTAGGTCGAAGGTGGCGGTCGGTCGGCGGAGGTTGGTAGTTGGAGGCCGACGGTAGTGCTAGGTAGTCAGAGGTCGACTGTGACGGTTGGTCAGCGGAGGTCGGCGACAGCTGATAGTCAGAGGTCGACGGTGGCGACCGGTCGGTGGAGGTCGATGGCAGCCAATAGTTTGAGGTCAACTGTGGAAACCGGTCGATGGTAGTCGGTCAGCGAAGGTCGACAGCACTAGGTCGTCGGAGGTCGACGGTGGTCGGTAGTTAGAGGTCGTCTGTAGTAGTCGGCCGTGATTGGTAATTAGAGGACGACGAAGGTCGGTGACGACCGGTAGTCGGAGGTGGTGGCGGTCGGTAAATGGAGGTCGACGACGACCGGTAGTCGAAGGTTGACGGTGGCGATCGGTCGATAGAGGTCGACAGCGGTCGGTCATCGGAGGTAGACAATCATAGTCGGCCACGACCGGTAGTCGGAGGTCAACGATGGCAGCCGATTGAGGGAGGTCGGCGACGACCGGTAGTCGGAGGTGGATAATGGCGGTTGGTCAACGGATGTCCACGGCGGTCGGTCGTTGGAGGTCGACGGTTGCGGTTGGCTGCGACCGGTAGTTGGAGGTCGACGGAGGTCAGCGACGACCGATTGTCGGAAGTGGAGAGTGGCGATCGGTCGGCGGGGGTCGACGACGGCCAGTCGTTAAAGGTTGATGATAGTGGTCGGTCGCGGTCTGTATTCGGAGGTCGACGATGGCGGCCTGTCGACAGAGGCCGGTAGTCAAAGGTCGACGGTGGCGATCGGTCGATGGAGGCCTGTTAGTGGAGGCATGTTAGTGGAGGTCGACAGAGGTTGGAGGTTGACGGTAGCGGTCGGCCGCGACCGGTAGTTGCAGGTGGACGGTGGAGGTCAGTCGACGAAGGTCGACGACAGCCGATAGTCGAAGGTCGACGGTTGTGGTCGGTTGGTGGAGTCGACAGCAACCGGTCGTCAGAGGTCGATGGTAGCGGTCGACCGCAGTCGGTATTCGGAGGTCGACGATGGCTGCCGATCGACGACCGGTAGTCGGAGGTCGACGGAAGTCAGTAATCGGAGGTCGACGGTGGCGGTCGGTCAGCGGAGGTCAGTGGCGGCCGGTAGCCGAAAGTCAACGAAGGCGGTCGGTCAGCGACGGTCGATAGTCGGACGTTGAAGGTGGCGACAGGTCGGCGACGACCAAGAGTCTGAGGTCAACAATGGTGGCCAGTCGGTGGAGGTCAGCGGCGGTTGGTAGTCAGAGATTGACGGAGGTGATTAAAAAAGGAAAAAATGTAAGAAATAACATAAATAATAAAAAAAATGAAAGAGAAAAAAATGACGAAAAAAAGAAAAAAAAATAAAAACAAAAGACGAGAAAGTGGTTAAAAAAATAGAGGAAGATAAGAGATTCTGTAGGAATAAGAGGGAGAGATAGATACATGCATGAAAGATAGAAAAAAAAAACAGAAACAAAATTTGAGAAACAACTTTTTGTAGTTTCTCAAATTTGGTCTCTTTTTTAGAAACGTTTCTAGAAATTTAGAAACAAGAAACTGGGATGAGTTATCAAACAAGTTAGTTTCTTAAAAAAGGAGAAACGGGAACAAGAAACAGGAAAAGGGAACGCGTTATCAAACGAGCTCTTGCTAACTAAATCATCAAGATGAATGAGAATGAACTTTTGATGGTAAAAATCAGTCTTATCTTCCTCAAATATAATGCTCTTCTTGTCTTTGATTTCCTTCTGAAAAAGAATTTATAGCTAATTAGTTTGGCAGAAAAGATCTCCATTGTTGGGTAAGTATACAGTGAAAATATGGAGCAGCGAAAATCCCACTTGAGTATCACGAGTCGTTCAAAAATTATATATCGAAGACAAGGAAAGATGCATGGGAGCCGAATGGCTTAGGTTGAAAATTCACATGTTTGAGAGTTGTTATGACAGAACTGTAAATCAATGAATAAGAATGAAAGGGCGAAGAAACAACACCAAAATTTACGTGGTTCACTAACGGTGTGTTAGCTACGTCCATGAGCAGAGGGAGAGAACGATCTTATTAACGAGGAGAATCCATATGCAGATTACAAATATCATGACAGATTAGGTTAAGAAGGTTTATATATGGCACCACTCTTAACCCTAACATAATAAGCCCTAAATAAAAGTCCAAAACGGGAAAACATATCCAATCTCTATACATAATGGCTTAGGGGGCGTTGCATCCGAACCCCACCATGGAAGGAGTTGAGAACTTGAATTATGAGTTTAGTGGAGGAGGTTTTGAAAAATGCTTGAGTTAAGTTTTAATATTGGAGGTGTTGGTTTACAAGTTTAGTTGGGAGGAGGGGGGGGGAGGCGGAGTTGATAAATACTTGTGTTATGCTTTGAAAGTGTTTGTGGTCGTACTTGGTCATTTGGAGCACTTGATAACAAATTCAAGACATATCAACCAGAGTGATTTTGAAATTACAAAGTCACATTTCTCATGTCCATTTTAGTGAAAAATGACATGACAAAAAAAAAATTTTAGTCATTCAAAAATCACTCTCAAACATATTCATAGTCGAAAAAAAATTATGTACATTATTTAATTATAAAAGAACCTGAAAATTATTCTTATAAACAAATCAACTTTAATTTATTTATTTCTTTATTTATTTTTGGCGGAAGTATAACATTCAACTGAACCAACAATTTTTATTTTGTAATTACGTTACACTTTTCTTAATTGCTTCTCATTCAACTTAACCAAAAATTAGGGGCACCTGCATAGATGAAAAATTGGACAAAATTAATAGCAAATATAACACAGCTGCAAACTAATTGCAAAATTAATTGTACAAGACCAAAAAGCTGTTGTCAGATTCTATCCGTGATACTGATAGATTCTCTAAAAATTATGTTGTTAGAATGACAACTATAAGGCCCCGTTTGATAATCATTTGGTTTTTTGTTTTTGAAAATTATGCTTGTTTTTCCCAATTTTCTTATCATGGTTTGCATATTTGTCAATGACACATTTAACAACAAGTTTTTGGAAACTACTTTTTGTAACAAAATCAAGAAATTTATGTGTAGGAGTAGTGTTTTTAAGCTTAATTTTCAAAAACCAAATGGTTATCAAACGGGGCATAAATGATGGTATTTTCTTTTTTTATACATCAACATTTGGGAGTGACGAGATTTGAACCTTTGACCTCATGGTCGAAGGTACATACCAATTACCGCTGAGCTAATCTCGCTTTGGCATGGTATCTTTTACAAAGACTTAGGATTTATTAGATATCTAAATCGTAGCTCGCTTTTGGCATGGTATCTTTTACAAAGATTTAGGATTTATTAGATATCTAAATAGTGCGAGGAGATATGACATATTAGAAATAGAAACAATTATCAATACACCTAACTTATTGAAATTTAATTTAAAAGAGAATAATGATATTGATCTATGCAATATAAATGTTAGAATATACTATTTAGATTATGTTATTCACATTAGATTTATTTCCTTTTTGGAATTGGGTACATAAGTATTTTATTCATGTAAATAGATTCTTAAGTTTGTATCAATTAGACAATCAAATCATTCTTTATAATTTCTTTCAATTCTTTCCTTCTCCAAAATTTCACAATAAAGATCCAACTAATTTCACATTGATTTAACATTTGAGCATCGGCTTATTATATCAAATATGAAACTCATTAAAGTGACCATATCAATAAAAAAAAAAGCGTATTAAATTCACAAATTTGTCGGATGTTTAAAAAACATGTGAAAGCTCACATTGAGTTTCTTTATTAAATTATTTTGATAAACCGACAGCAAGAGCATAACTCAATTGACATAAAGTAGTATTGATGACCATGAGATCTGTGGTTCGAATCTCCCACCTCACATATTGTCAACAAAAAATTATTTTGATAAACCGAAAAGAAGATAGAGTAATTAATTAAAGACAAGAGGGAGGCAATTGAGGGCCAGCAGCTGAACCCCTAACATTAATACAATTAGAAATTGAGGAACCATTGCCATTAAAGTCTAGGTTAATGTCTTGTAGCACTATGTCTTGACATGGAACAACTTGGCTGCAGTTGAAACTTACTGCCAGTTGAGTTTTTGAGGTTCCCCTTATGTTTTCATACTTAACTCCTTTGATTTGTACTCTTGATTGACTCTGCAACCACAAACATTTTTCTTGAGAATCACTGCCAACTTTGGTTATAAGCAAAAGAAAAAAAAAAGTTTTAAGTTACATACCACTTCATTTTTATTGCAAGCTCCGTGGGGGCAATAATTTTGATCTATGATGATAGGATTTTCGAGATTGTTCATTTGAAGATTGACAAACGCGATATTACTCACAATACTTGAAAGCGATGTCGACCATGTTTTGATCCTGACACCATTGGTCGTGCCAGAAAAGTTGGTGTCTCTTACTGTGACTCCGAAGACATTTGGTTCATTAGGGTACTTCCCAAGACTGCCGATGCTGATTCCATGTCCAGGACCGCAATGAACATTGGTTATGTTGATGTCTTGGCTTCCTGGGCCCAAGGAAATGCAATCGTCTCCAGTGGCAATCAACGCGTTCTTGATGTTGATACGAGCCGACTTGGAAATGTGGATTCCGTCTGTGTTGGGACTGTTTGGTAGAGCTATCAATGTAACATCATCAAACGTGATGTCGTTACATCCATGCACTGAGACATGAAAGAGTTTGCTATGGAACGATCTTATGTTCTTGATCATTGCATTGTTGATTGATTGTAGTGTCATAGTCTACATGCATAATCAAATGGTTGTATTAGAACAATCATGTTTGGGAGTGATTTCTACGAAAAACGGACCAAATGATAGACTTACAATGGGAAGGTGGCATGGTCCGCCTTTATGACAGTTGTTGTAACGCCAAGCGGTCTCACCTCGACCGACCAAGCGGCCTCGACCGTCGATGACCAAGTTGTTGACTTTATAGATAGTGAGCCAATCCTGACCAGTGGCAAAAGCCTTGTCTGGTGAAGCCAAGAGATCACCATCAATCTGTAGTTTAATGAAGCCATTGCATGGACCTTGAAGCTTCACTGGCAAAACCAAGAACCTCCCTACAGCTGGTACTAAAACCACACCACCTTCTTTTTCGGCACACGCTTCGCTCCATGCCATACTTAAAGCCTACAGATCAAAAACTCACAAACCACGTCTAATTGTCAATAATCATGGTGTTGTTTTAGACTAATGTATTTTTAGGTTAAATTATAAGTTTCGTCTCTCCAACAATTAGGACCATGTGTTTAACTTTCAATAATTATGTCTAGTTGATATTTGACTATGAGACATTTTTCAAAGTTTAGAATTGTATTGAATGGATACAAAAGTATAAAATTTCCTTTGACATGTCGGCGTATTTTCATTTGTTCATATTTGTTCGACATTCACATAAGGAGTGAAGGGACATTTCTAGTATACCATAAGAGACTAATGGATTTTTTGTATGAATTTCTCGATTTTTATGTTTGTTCCAAAAATATTTACTGGCATTCACATTTCCATCAATATCGACACATACAAACATGTTTGGACATATAATTGAAAGTTTAGAAACATAGTAAACATCTTTTAAAATTTAGGAACTTATTAGATACCACTCTCAGCAAATAGCTCAAAATTTAAAATTTTGAAATAGTTTGGCCAAAATTTTCAAAAGTGTTGCCAGTCATTAAAAGTGTAAAACTAACCAGTACATCATGCGCGCGTATCAAGCTTTTAATAAGCTTAATTTTACAAATTTAAGTATAACTTAGTGGAGAAGACGTTTAATTTGCAATAATTGTTGACATATATATAAACAAGCTTAATTTTCAAAAGTAGATAATTAAGAAGAAAGTGGTTATAAGGGTTAAATATTCATCTTCTAGTTTATTATCCTCAAGCGAAATAAAAGATACTATAAATAATAAATATTAGAGAATTAATAAAAAGAAAGAGGTTTTAATTGATTTTTATATATAGTTTATGTACCTTACTGCAATCCGTCCTTTCATCAGGTGTGGCACCAAATTGCATTATATTGAACACTTTACTTTGGGCATAAGATTTACAAATACAAAGTAATATCATAATGGACACTACACATCCAATTTCTGATGAACTCAAACCCATTTTTCTCTCTTTTTTTTTCTCCTATTACTCTCCTAAAGATGGCTGATTTTTCTGTTGCTATTTCTTTTTTTGCATTTTATAACATAATTTTAACAAACTAAAATGGAATTACTCTCACAACTGAGATTTTTATTCTTTTATAGGTTAACTATTTTGGTTAGAAAATTACTATGGTAACTTTATTGCTAAATGTTGACATTGAGATTAATGAGAATGAAATTTTTAAGGAAAGTTAGTCTATCCTCCTCAAAACTTCTTTTTTTTTTTTTGAAAAATCCTCCTCAAAACTTCTTTTGTCTATAATCTTAAAAAAGAAACTTGAATTAATTACTTTGGCAGAAAAGTTTTGGTTTGGGGAAAAATTATTTAACTTTCGCATTTAGTTACAGTCTCAAAGTACAAATCCCACAGGACATTTCTACCCACATTCTAAAAGTTTTTTTTTTTTTTTTTTTTTTTTTTGAGCACATCAACGTTTGGGGTGGGGACTCGAACCTCTGATGTCTTGATCGAGAGTACATGTCAATTTCAGTTGAGCTATGTTCGCTTTGGCAGAAGTTGGGTTTAAAAAAAAGGGTGAAAAATTTAGCATGCATACTAGTATATTCGATTAAGTTAAGAGATGTGACATTTTTACCTTTTTAAGAGATCGTTGAACATTCAAAACCCTAGGTCTGTTTGGTAGACAATCTGAATTCTATTTTATGTGTTTCAGATTCACTGAATTCAATGAATATGTGTTTGGCAGGAGTATTTTTGAAACCTGTTTTCGGATTCTGTGATCCAAATAGTGGAAATTCTGAAAATGAACTTTTTTATGTTCTCACTGTATTCAAATTTTAAAAGCAGAATTAAATTAAAAAAAGATAAAACCTTTAACAAATGTAATATTTAATGTTATAAAGTCAAATCATTTTTGTGAAATTAAAATTTGTATAATATAATGTATTATAAATTATATGATATTTTGAAATAATAATTATATAAAATCTATAACATATAACAAGTTTATAAATTAATTAATAATAGTTTATATTCAACTTAAATATGCAGTTGATAACTACAAATAGTTTATGATTTATAAATATATTATCAAACATATTTTGAATAATTGTTTAAATTGGGGTCAAATTTTTTAATCTACTATCAAACGACACATATTTGAAAACATGAAATACATTTTTGTTTTCATTGAATCCGTTGTTTTCAAATTTAAGTTTTCAGATCACCAACCAAATGCACCTTACCTATCATTGGATGTAATCTTGTCCCGAAGTTTCAAATCTAATAAGGGAACATTACTAAATTTTCCTAACTAGAACTTGGTTATTTACTCAAGACGAGGACAACCTAAAGTTTTCTCACCAAAAACCACTACAAGATAAAAGGTCTATTGCAGGGTTTTATTGAGCAGTTGTAGCGGTTTTTAACCGCTGCAAGATATTTCGTAGTGGTTACAAAACCGCTGGTAGAAGCTGTGTTGGGACGGTCTATTGCAACGGTTTAGACAACCACTGGAATCATAATGAAATAACCGCCGCAATAGCTACTTGATTTGCAGCGGTTGGTAATGTCATAATACAACAGTTTTGTTAAATGTCGTTAGTGTGTAGCAGTTTCAAAACTGTTGCAATCATCTAGGAACCGCTGCAATTGTAATTTCAATTATAACAATTTCCTAAATTATTTTTTTCAGCAGTTTAATAAGCATTAGGAGCACTTCTTAACCGCTGCAATATTGAACTTATTGCAGCAAATTGTAATTGTTGGAATAGCTTACTCATATACAACAATATTCTTTACTATATTGCAATAATTATAGTGACCTCTGTTAGTTTTGCAACAATTTATATAAATGTCAAAATCCTTTATAACCACTACAATAGTTGATGTAATAGCAACAATTTTTTCTTGTATGTCAACACTTTTTGTACCTATTTTGCAACAATTTATATGGTAACCGTAATTTAAATCAATTTTACAATATTTTACATTTCAAAATTATTGAAAAAAAAGTAGTTATTATTGTTTTATGTTATGGCAAATTTGAGAACTTTACAACAAAAATTTCAACAACAATAGTCAAAATTATGTAATGAAAATAAAAGTAAAGAAAGTTACAAACAATAATAGAGGTAGCAATTCTCAGATGAAATAATAAAATATCAATTAAGTATTGACAGAAAAATTAAAGACGAAGTATTAAAATACAAGTACTGGCTGAAATTAACATCAAATGTCTGCAAAATATGTACAACATCAATAAAGAAGATGAATCTAAACTACTTATCGGTTATCATCATTTAGTTTTTAAGTTTGAAACATGTCATTACAGAGACTCGTGGATCAAACTTTCATGATTTCAAGATCATTCCAGGGCCCCTTGTCAGATCTAAGACATCCACCTTTATTTGAACACGAACAATCTCCTCCAAGGAAGTCGGGAAGTTGCCTGTTTAGGGAGGAAACATTTGTTTCAATTTCGTAAAAGGTAAAAAAATCAATACAACTTTAAAAGTAAAACATGAGAAACAAAATATCTTGAAAGGAATTCATACCTTGAGTCTATGACCTCCAACAACTTATTCTGAAATTTGCTGTCCAAAACCTATAGAACCAGAAAAGAATCAACTTCAATGCTCATAATAAATGAATTGTTCAAAGCTCAGAAAAAGAAAATTCACTATAAAGGGGCGAGTACAATACATGCATCTTTGTTGTAGTCCTTGGATCAAGAAAGGTTCTTGTAGTGTTCCATATAAATTTGAGCCCATTGCCGGAGTTTACTAGGTACATTTGATTCAACGTCTGCAGAGTAGCTAGTATGAGAAAATTATAGATACTCCTAAAGTAAGAAAACTAGTTTACTATAAAATATAGTTTGGGCAAACCATAGGATAATTGTCTCCATCAATTTTCTGGATGCGCATAACAAGATCATGAGCAAGCTTGCCAAAGCTCACGAAGTTCTACACAATTATAAGAAGCAATACCGTTGTCAGCACATACAATGCAAAACTACCATAACTAAAAAATATGCTCAGAAATTACCGGTCCCTGAAAATGAAAGGAGGTTCCTTATTCAAAAAGCTTCAACTTGAAAAGTCAACTACCCGCTGAAGAAGATTGAAACCAACGTCTAAATCTTACAATGAAGCACAACAAAGGAAACTCCAACAACCATCAAATCAATAATAAACAAACTACACATCATAGTTCCAATCAGTTATCAATTCAAAACGGAAGATCAATAATAACAGCCGTCGTTGAGGAAAATCTCATTAACTTGAGACCAACCAAAGAAACGAGGATGTAGGCTTCTAAATCTAATTGAAAAGATCGAAGTATCGACAATTTCAAGACAAAGAAAACCATCAAGCCAATTCATGGTTACACAGACATAATACAATCAAAAAATGAATTAAAGATCACCTTGGCATAATAATCTTTCCAGACTCTGCGAGCGATCCAGTGGCCTCCAAGATCAAAAGCCTTGAATTTGATTTTCCCAATACTCAACTCCTCTGAGGTCAGGTGTTGAGTCGGCAGGTGTTGCACGAATCTCTACACGCAATTCAAAATTTCCATAAGAAATCAAAAAATCAACGACAAAAATTCAATTGCAGAGTGAAGAAAAATAAATGAAACTCACCTCGTCCTTCAACATGTGAAGGATAGTGGTCTTGCCAGCATTATAGTATTGCACAAAAGTATTTTGAGATTTTTACCGCACTCAGTTGAGTTATACTAGATCCAAGACGAGAAGATGGAGGCGTGCTTCTAAAACCCCAACCCAGTCGCCGCCAAAAAGGATTCTAGTGAATTTAAAGATCGAAACGCCGACAAAAATGTCGATTCTGTTATGGAAAGTTAAATCACAGATTCGTGGTGGAGGCGAAGATCTGAGGCGAAAAAATGGAGGCCTGGTGAAGGTGAGAAGTCGCAGAGAAGCAAGGTTTTGGAAGCGGCGTGGTCGTGGAGGTGAAGATTCAGACAAGGGTTTAAGGCGTGTGGTGGGAGGCGAAGTTTAGAGAAGGGTTTTTTCTTTACCTTTGTTTGGAAGTAGGAAAGTTTAACAAATGATTTTAAATCCTGTGATTTGAAATTCGAGAAATGGTTTAAAATTCTTTGTCTTGTTTGGAACAAGAAAGATTTAGAATGAATGTATTTAAAATTGAACAAAACTTTCCTGCATACCGGTATGTAGGGATCTCCCTACATACCCCATTAAAATCTTGACAACTAAGAGAGAGGAAGGGAGAAAATGAGAAATTTTTTTTTATCTCTCCTAGTTGTCAACATTTTAATGGTGGTATGTAGGGAGATCCCTACATACCGGTATGTGTTAGAAAAATGTGGAGGACAAGTATGAATGGAGATTATTTTTCATTCAACTAAGCATGCCTTTATATAGGCTTACAAAAGTAACCATAGAATACCAATGGTTCAAACTTTTAAATGTCATAAAATGCTCCCATAACTCACCTAACTCCCAAAACTCAAAAGTCACTATTGGTTACAAGAAACCAAAAGCCAAAAGTCACAAAAACCAAAAGTCACACTAAATGCCACAAATAAAGTTTAATAATGAAAAACTTTTCATTTTCTCAACACCCCCCTTAAACTTGATTTGTTACACCAAGTAAACTCCTCATTCTGATAAAAGTCTCCAACTTGAGGGGCTTTGTGAAAATGTCTGCCGCTTGGTCTTGTGACTTGATATATTTGAGTTCTACTTCTTTATTCGCAACGCAATCCCGAATGTAGTGAAATCGGGTATCAATGTGCTTGCTCCTCCCATGAAATATCGGATTTTTGGCTAAGGCAATGGCCGATTTGTTGTCAACAAAAATCTCCATCGGACCTTCCATTTGAAACTTCAACTCCTTCACTAAGTTTCTTAGCCAAATTGCATGACATACACATGAAGTTGCCGCGACGTACTCCGCCTCACATGTTGATAATGTGACTATGGGTTGCTTTTTTGACATCCATGTGAACGCCGTTTCACCAATAAAAAACACAAACCCCGTAGTACTCTTTCGATCATCCAAGTCACTACTCCAATCACTATCACAATATCCAACAATATCAAAATTGCTAGAAGAGACATAGGAAAGACCATACCCAATCGTCCCTTTGATGTAGCGAAGTATCCTTTTTGCCATTTTGCAATGCGTAGTTGTCGACTCCTCCATAAATCGACTAATAATTCCAACTGAATAAAGAATATCTGGTCTTGTGCATGTCAAGTATCTCAAACTTCCAACCAAACTTTTGAAATATGTAGAATCTACCTTTTCTCCTCCACCTTGCTTGGTGATTTTGACTCCACATTCCATCGGTGTTCCAACTGGATTAGCATCATCCATATTGAACTTTTTGAGCATTCTCTCTAGCATAGCCCTCTTGGGATATAAAAATCCCATCTTCGCTTTGTTTGACCTCGATCCCAAGATAGTAACTCATGAGACCAATGTCCGTCATTTCAAACTCCTTTGCCATCTCTCTTTTGAACTCATCAAACATGCTAGGATTGTTTCCGGTAAATACTAAATCATCAACATATAAACAAATGATTAGTATGCTCATAAGGACACTTCATATACTTCTTCTCTTGAAAATACTTGTCAATTTTCAAATTCCATGCTCTCGGTGCTTACTTCAAACCGTAAAGAGCCTTATTCAATCGAAGCACTTTATTTTCTTCACCCTTGACTTCATAACCCAATGGTTGCTCCACATAAACTTCTTCCTCAAGAATTCCATTCAAGAATACCGATTTGACATCCATTTGATGTATTTTCCAATGATTATGAGCTGCCAAAGCAATAATCAAACGAATAGTTTCAAGACGAACAACGGGGGCAAATACCTCATCATAGTCGATGCCATGTCGTTGACTATACCCTTTCACCACTAGTCTCGCCTTGTGTCTTTCAACATCGTCATTGGCCTTTCTCTTTGTCTTGTATAACCACTTCACTCCGATTGGTTTGTGCCCTTTTGGAAGCTTGGTCAACTCCCATGTGTCATTTTTCTCTATCACTCGAATTTCTTCATCCATTGCATCCTTCCATTTCTTGCTTGCAATGGCTTCTTGGAAACTAATGGGCTCACAATCACCAAAAAGACAATAGAGAGTTATGTCATTTTGATTTTCGGTTACCTCATTAAGTTCCTGTAGACTTCGGGTTCCTCTTGGACCAATTTCATTCTCAGAATCGCTGGATGAACCTTCAGATGACGATCGATCGGTTGAATGTGATGGCACTGGACTAGGCAAAACTTCACTCATTTCATCTCTGGTTGGCACATTTTCATCGTCTTCTTCAAAATATGGAAGGAAATCATACTCCTCCTCCTGTATATTCCAATCCCAAGATGCTTGTTCATCAAAAACAACATCACGACTAATAATTACCTTCCCATTCAAAGGATTGTAAAGGCGATAACCCTTTGAACTTGCATCATAGCCAATGAAGATGAGTTTCTCGCTTCGATCATCGAGCTTGGTCCTTTTTTCTTCAGACACATGAGCATATGCAATACTCCCAAATACCTTGAAGTGACCAATTCCGGGCTTTCTTCCATTCCAAGCTTCTTGAGGCGTCTTGTCAAGAACACTTTTGGTTGGTGCGCGATTTGTCAAATAGACCGAACAAGCTACGGCCTCCGCCCAAAATTCCCTTGGCATTTTCTTTGTCTCTAGCATGCTTCTTGCCATATTCAAGATTGTCCGATTCTTCCTCTCCACCACGCCATTTTGTTGTGGTGTCCTTGGCACCGTTAACGGACGTCGGATGCCTTTTTCATCACAAAACTGTTTGAACTCATTTGATGTGAATTCACCACCTCGATCAGTTCTCATGGCTTTGATTGTAAGATTGCTTTCATTCTCCACACGTGCCTTAAATCTCTTGAAGATTTCAAATACTTCCGATTTTTCCTTCAAAAAGTACACCCATGTTTTTCTAGAAAAATCATCAATAAATAGAAGGAAATATTTACTTTTACCATGAGACTCCGGTTTGATTATTCCACACACATCAGCATGGATGAGTTCTAGAGGCTTCTTGGCTCTTGTCATAGACTCCTTCGGAAAACTACTTCGATGATGTTTGCCAAGTAGGCATCCTTCACACATTTGGTTCGGCTTGTGAATGTGCGGTAAACCCCGCACCATCTGCTTCTTCGACAAGTCTTCTAGACTTCCAAAATTGAGGTGTCTGAACCGTAGATGCCATAACCAGGAGAGATCCTCATAACACGTCTTCAAGCATTTTGGAACATCATTACATATATTCAAAGGAAACATTCGGTTTTTTGTCATGGAAACTTTAGCAATAAGTCTCTCATGATTATCCCTCAAATACAAACAATTGTTTTTCATTTGAACTTCAAAACCTTTCTCTAACAATTGTCCTACACTCAATATATTATTTTTTATACTGGGAATGTAATAAACATTTGTAATATATTGATTTTCTCCATTTTTTAACCGAATGAGAATTTTACCTATTCCTTTGATGGCGGCCAAAGAATTGTCTCCAAAGGCAATATTACCTTTCTCCATCTCGTTCAACTCTGCAAACATCTCGCGTTTTCCACACATGTGGTTTGAGGCTCCGGTGTCAAGATACCACATACTATCTTGACTCTCTTCTTCTCCCTTTGAAACCATAAATAAAGTTCCATTCTCTTCTGCATAATTAGATTGCCCTTGATGGGCTTTGGATGTGCTGGCGGCTGACTGATCCTGATGCTTTCGATCACTTGATTCTGATTGAGATGAGTAACACTCATTTGCATAATGGCCATACTTATTACAATTATAACATTTTACTTGAGATTTATCTCTCCCAGATCTTCCACCGCGTCTTCCACGACCTCGGCCTCCTCTTCCTCTTGAGGAATCACTCGAATTTTGAGAAACATCGGTGTTGGTTGCACCTCTTCCACCACGGCCTCGACCACCACGTCTTCTTCCACGTCCACGACTATTCTCCTCCTTGAGTTTGAGTTGGAGAAGTTGTTCAACGGTCTCTGTTTACTCCATCCTCCTTTTCTTTTTCTCCTCATAGGCTTGCAATGAGCCTATAAATTGTTCAATCGTCATAATCTCGAGATCCTGTGTCTCCTCAATTGTCGTGGCAATAATCTCGAACTTTGTATTTAGGCTCCGTAGAACCTTTTCCATGACACGAACATCGACGATTTCTTCACCGTTCCGTCTCAATTGGTTGAAGACGGTCATTACTCTTGTGTGATATTCTGCTATCACCTCCGTTTCCTTCATTTGTAAAGATTCAAACTCACCACGTAAAGTTTGCAACCGTACCTTTTTCACACGATCGGCTCCTCTATGAGTTGATTGGAGCTTGTCCCATGCCGCCTTTGACGTCTCGGCATTGGCGATGGTCTCAAGCGTGTCTTCGTCCACCGATTGGTACAAGATATAGAGGGCCTTCTTGTCCTTCTTTCTTGTCTCCTTTAACGCATCTCTTTGCGCTTGATCGGCTCCAGCTTCCGCCTCTTGGAAACCATTCTCCACGATCTCCCACACATCTTGTGCTCCTAGTAACGCTTTTATCTTGATGCTCCAATTGTCATAGTTGAGCTTGGAAAGCATCGGTAGTTGAAGCGAACCCATCCCACCGTTGGCCATTTCTCTCAATTTTTTTTGCTACTCGCTCTGATACCACTTTGCTAGAAAAATGTGGAGGACAAGTATGAATGGAGATTATTTTTCATTCAACTAAGCATGCCTTTATATAGGCTTACAAAAGTAACCATAGAATACCAATGGTTCAAACTTTTAAATGTCATAAAATGCTCCCATAACTCACCTAACTCCCACAACTCAAAAGTCACTATTGGTTACAAGAAACCAAAAGCCAAAAGTCACAAAAACCAAAAGTCACACTAAATGCCACAAATAAAGTTTAATAATGAAAAACTTTTCATTTTCTCAACAGTATGCAGGGAAGTTTTTTCTTTAAAATTTTGTGTTTGGATGGTAATTGGAAAAGAAAAGGAAGTAAAAGAATTTACTAATATAAGCTTTTAATTTAAGTTATTAATAGAAAATTAAAATATGATAAGAATAAATAGATAATTTAACTCTCATCTTCATGAAATCCTGTAAAATCCAATAGTTTTAGTTGAGAAAATTTTTGAGGTAAAAACACGATTTCAAATCATTTTAGATTTCAAATCATTCTTTTTCATGAGATACCAAACAACGTAATTCATTTCAAATCTATCATGATTTGAAATCCTTCAAAATCAGGAGGTTCCAAACACAACATTTAAGTTTAAAAGAAAGAGGGAAAAGCAGAGCCTTAAATTTCAAATTTTCACGCTTTCAGAAGTTAAAATGTGTTGTCAAAAAGAAGTTAAAAAGTGAAATTAACATTTTTTTTGTTTTTATTTTAATTAAATAACATATTCTTTAAATTATACCCATTAAATTTTTTTTATTCATTTTATTGTTTTGTTAATTCAACTTTCAAATATTTTTTTTTTTTTTTACTTTACTCATATTCTTTAAATTATATCCATTAAAAAAAATTATGTCTATTGGGACCCTAAACAACTTCCAATTTTGTATCTGGAAAGTCTGTGAATTTTAAAAAATGTTGGATAGGTCAAGGACTAGACACAAAATTGAAAGTTGAAGGACTTATTAGACATAAAAGTGAAAGTTTAAAGACCTGTTGAATACTTTTTAAAGTTCAGGGGCTTATACTAGACACAAAAATAACTATATTGAACTAATCATTATTTTTATATTTAACAAATATATAAAAGCTCATTTTTTAAATTTAAGTGAATATTTTAAATTTTGCTTTAGTTTGTCTTTTAAATTTAATTTGGTATAAAATATAAATGAAAATAAATAAATAAAATTTTGAATTTTTTGTAAATAATGAAAATTTTAAGTTTCATTTTCTTTATCATATATTTATTTGCAAGTTTTTTTTAATTGCTTACTTATAAATTATATTTACAAAATTTTAAGTGGAGTCTCTTAACAAAAATTTTGAATTCACTGCTAACCACAACCACAACTACATATATATTGATTTGCAATAGTTTCAAAAATGCTACAATAAAATCGTTGCAATCTCAACATCTGCAATGATTTTGTTTGCGTTGCTACTAAAATGTTACGGTTGCACTAGCCTATTGCGACAATGCTTTAAATGTTGCAACGTAACTGTTGCAATGGACTCTATTACAACAGTTTCTAAAATTGTTGTAGTTTAATCGTTGCAATAGACATATTTGCAACAGTTTGTAAATACGCCGTAAGCAAATCGTTGCAATGTGTATCAATAGCAGCGGTTTTGTTGTGTGTTGTTAGAAACCGTTGCAATTTTATAAATCCTTGCAACATTTTCCAAACCGTGTCACAACGTTTGTGGAAGAATTTCTAGTTTAAGCTTAGAACTAAACACAACAAACATGCACTAAAGATCAATAAAAGGAGTCAAGCCTCGTATCTATTTCTACCTAATTAAGTTAGAAAGTTTACAACTCTTAGAAAGGAAAAGATTAAACTTTACTAAATAACCAAGAAGAACTCAAAGCCTTAAAACAATATTAACAATAATTCCAACGCTAAGCCTCCAACTTAAACTCAAGGACAACTAACAAATAAAGAATGAACATCGACATGTTTACAAAAAAAAAAAAAAAAAAAAAAAAAAAAAAAAAAAAAAAAAAAAAACTCAAACTACAAAGAAAAGTAAAACTATCTAGGAAATGGTCTCCTCTTTGTCATGTCTCCTCCTCATCACCTGTGCCATATGTTAGTTTGGGAAGGAGGTCGAGGAAGGGGGAAGGTCAGTACAAAAGTACTCAACAAGTAGCTCCCACTTGAAAAGCCACCAAATAGCAAACAACATGCTTCACAACCATCATAGCTTTTCACAACAAGCTAGTTATAAAAAGCATGCAAGTAAACACATACATCTTGCTTTGTTCGAAGCGTGTGATGGACACTCAGAAATTTAGGTACAAACAAGAAATATTTGAGAATAAGCCGTTAAGATAAATAGTTAAGTTGGTTGTTAGTCAGTTTATCCTTTGATATTTTTGTTATTGTAACTGATTGTTCATTTGGCTATTTATACAACCTTCCTCTTAATAAAGAATTACGCAAGACTTTATTTACTCTCAAGGTGTTAATATGGTATCAATTGTTTCTATTTTTCTCTGACCTTCGAGAGTTTCTTCTTGCAATTTAACAATTCCATCCATGGTTGATAGTTCCTCCTCCACAACCCAACCTACCAATCCATCCATCATCGAGCAATATGAAAATCCGTATTTCTTACATCATTCGGATGACACTAATTTTGTGCTTGTCTCGGATCTTTTAATTGAATCCAATGACACCTCATGGTGTAATGCCATGATCATCGGCCTCACCGTGAATAACAAATTAGGGTTTATGGATGGTTCTATCACTCAGCCTAGCAGTAAATTGAGACGTTCTTGGATCATATGCAATGGTGTGGTAACTGCGTGGATTTTGAATTCTCTCTCAAAATAACTCGCGGCCAGTGTAAATTTTACTGAAACTGCCAGAGATATTTGGCTCGATCTTCAGCAACGATATCAAAGGAAGAATCGTCCTCGTATCTTACAGCTTCGTCAAGAAATTTCAAATCTCATTCAAGATCAAGATTCAGTCACCACATAATTTGCTAAACTCAAGACACTGTGGAATGAACTTGCTTCATACCGACCTGTATGCAATTGCGGTAATTGTTTGTGTGGAGGTGTCAAAAAGCTCGTTGAGTACTTCCAAACAGAGTACGTTATGACATTCCTCATGGGTCTGAATGAGTCATTCAGTCAAATTCGCACTCAGTTGCTTTTTATGCAGCCGGAGCCAACGATTCAACAAGCATTTTCCTTGGTCGCGCAAGAAGTTGAACATAGAGTTTCTGTTAATTCAACTTCTTCATCAGCCACCTTAAACAATACAGTGAGTTTAGGGTTTAATGTGAACAAGAAGGAAAGACCACACTGTACTCATTGTAACATTCAAGGTCACACTGTAGACCGGTGTTACAAATTTCATGGATATCCTCCAAGGTACCGCAATAAGAAAAACAGTTCTTCAAAGACAGAAGCTCCACGTCCTTCGTCTTCTACTGATTCGTTGCCATCCTTAACACCTGAACAATGTCAGGTCTTATTGACTACTCTTCAAAATCATCTTACTAAGATGACCGCTCCTACTTCTACTGATACTTCCCCAACTACTCATGTGGCAGGTATTTGTTCTATTTCTCATGATTCTTCTTTTACATCAAGGGTTCTTGATTCTGGAGCATCCACTCATATATGTTATTTGAAAGATTTCTTTACTCATTTGAGGTATGTTTCAAACTAATCAGTAATTCTGCCAAATCAAACTCAGATTAAGGTTGATTTTGTTGGGGACATTCAGCTAAACAGTGACATGATGCTGCAGAATGTGATGTTTATACCATCCTTCTATTTTAATTTGATATCCATAAGTGCATTAACTTCTAATCAGCCTCTAATTGTCAAGTTTGTTGAGAATTTGTGCTTTCTTCAGGACAAGTCCTCTTTGAAGACGATTGGAAAGGCTGATGGTTGGCAAGGGCTTTATCTGTTGAATGTTAATGCTCTTAAGTGTTATGTTGTTTTGCATAGTTCTGTTTTTTGTAACAGTGTAACATGGTGTTACACCCCTAAATCTCGAAGCACATGGCTTGGCCAGGTGGGCCAAGATTAGTGGGCATGTGGCACACTCGTGGCTAAGAGAGGTTAGCCACAAACATGTTCTCACGATGTTGAAGGAGTTTGGGCCAGGCGGGACGCATGGCGAGATGATCCAGCATGGCCAGGAGGCCATGACAAGGTCATGAGACGTGCACGGAGGCTGGCAAGAGGCTAGCAGCACACCAAGAGTACAACATGGGCAGAAGTCCCATACAACGTGCTAGGAGGTTAGCACAGCACTCAGTGTGTAGATGGCAAGATGCTAGCATGGCATACGGAGCACAGTGGGGGCAGGTGGCCCATAAACGTGCCAGGAGGTTGGCACGGTGTTCGGTGCATGGATGCCACGCCCATGGATGAGCCAAGGTGACCCAACGAGCCACGAAGACATACAAGCATCACAGAAGACATGTGGAGTGATGCAAGCATGTGGAACAACAATCGGGTGCAAAGGAGGCACGCCGAAGACACGCACGAGCATGCACATGCACGCTGGCAGCAAGGCAAAGCGTGCTGGGGCATGCCCATGCACGCTAACAGTAGGGCCAGCACGCACAAGCAGCATTAGCGTTGCAGGACGCAAGCAGCAGCCCATGCGTGCGCCTAGAGAGCACCAGCCGCGCACGCATGCGCGCAGGAGGCCACGCGCTACAATGGGCGGCACGCGCGCGCGGGCAAGCACGCAGGGCAGATGGGCGCACCTGCGCGCCATTTGGTGGGAAATTGGGTTCGCGCCCAAAATTGGCTCCATTTGACGGGGAAACGTCTGGAAAGTTCGAATTCAACCTAATTTGGGTTATTTTGGACCCCTTTTGACATAGGGACACGTGGAAGCATTTGGGAGAGGATTTATCCATTGGAGGGACATGTCGCAAGCATCTAGAAGGGCATCTTGAATGGAGGACCCTTGGCTTGATTGCATGAAATGCGTTGGGAAATATCTCACCCACCGCATTTGCTATGGACTTGTGGCAGTCAGAAACAGACACTATTCTCGTGTCTTCTCCTATCGCAACCTTGAGGTTCTGCATGAACCATGTCCATGACTGATCGGTCTCCTTGTCCAAGACCGATCGGTCTCCTTGTCCACGATTGCATAGGCTAGAGGATACACTTTGTTGTTTCCGTCTAGAGCTACACCGACCAACATGGTCCCGTTGTACTTCCCTTTTCAGGTGGGAACCACCAACCACAATAACCAGTCGACAACTGGCGTATCCTTGGATGCAAGCACCTAACGCCATGAAAGCGTACTTGAAATAAATGTCATCTTCTAATTCAACCTCAAACAATGTCCCCGGATTCTCAAGCTTAAAAGCTTCTCCATTAGCATGCAGCGTACCATAAGACTTTGTTGGAGAACCCTTGGATAGTGCAAAAGCAAGTTCCCTTGCCCGTCAGGCCTTGTCGTAGCTTATATTCACTCCGTATTGTTGTTGCATATCCTCGATAATATGACGAGGCTTATATACAAGATCGACCCTGGATAGCCATTTCTTTATCAGGTGGCCAACCACCCCAGCGCTAGCTTGCCGATGGTCGTGATTCAACAGCTCGATAGAGCACGTGTGAGTTCTGACATACTTCGAAATGGTGAATACGTCACTACCCTCAAGCTAGTAGCTCGAACCAGCCAATTGCAGTGTTCATCCGTGCATCGCACGGTGTAAAGGGACTTTGTCGATTTCAAGGTATGATATTCAAAGTTGTTCTTCATGACCAACGTTTCTAACCTCCTCGTACTTTATCCTTACTGAAAAAAATTTCACCCACCCTAATGTCGTTGGGCGAAGCGTTCGTGACTATCTGATCAGTGTCAGCACCCTAGACGGATCCCATAATATTGGTCTCCCCTGAGTACCTCGACGCTTTGGCCCGACATACCAACCATTTCCCCACTACGAGGGTCACGTGCATTTGAAAATTGCCCAGTGCAGTGAAATATTCTCGCGCTCCTCAGAACGTCATTATGATTGGTGTCTACGTCCCTGCCATCCCCCATGAATCCAACCCCTGCGTCATCTTCTGCCTCAAACTCTTTGTTGTCATCATCGGACATATACTCATCCATATCGTCGTCATCGTCTAGACCCTCGTCTTCGTACTCATCCCATTCGTCGTCATTGTCCATACCCTCGTTTTCGTACTCATCCCATTCATCGTCATCATCATCATCTTCACCATCATCAGCTTCACCGTCATCCTCCCTCTCATAATCACCCTCCTCATCCCCACCATCCGCTTCAATTTCTTGTACACCCCGACTACTACCACCTGCATCATCCCCCTCGTATTCCCCCTCCTTGTCCTCATCATCACCCTCATCGTCCCCACCATTCGGTTCATTTTCTTGTACAACCCGACTGCTGCCAGCTGCATTCGGATCGTTGTTAAGTTCCGTCGTCACTAGCAGCTAGACCTTCGACAGTTCTGGGTGTTGTAGTAGGAATTGAACATCGTCATCATCGTTAATGTACAACGGAGGTGATTCATACGCAAGCTTATATTTCACTCATAGTACAACATTGAACTGCGACAAACTAATGTTCGTGGCCGCGTGTACAAGACATTTCAGTTTTGCGTACGTAACATTGCTTGAAACGACCAACCCTTTCAAACAACCCCCACGATAACAATTCTCATCGCCGTCCCACTCACCACCATAACGAACGAATAAACATTTCTTCATCATGTCTACCAGCTGCCTTAACTCTGATTATCCTCAGAAGCAAGATTACATAGTATGTTATCACGTTTCATACGTTTAACTACCCACACCTTGGTTATGACGAGTTATGTTGATTTGAAAGGGTAGATATTAGTGGTTAGATGATGTTTAATATGGTGTTTATTAGGGTTTACTATCTACGTGAGCTGTTTATAAAACACGGCTCACCTTTTGAGCTAGCATTTATTCGCCGCCGACATGATGGGGTTTTTTCGCCAGATGCCTGCGCGGGCTATTAGTACAACACGGCTGACCTGCTCAATTCTGTCGGGCTGTCAGTTCTTCGCCGCTAACATGACGGGCTTCTTTCGCGAGCTAACTCCACAAGACGGATCATACTGTCAAACAGCCCGTCTACTTGTTGACACAGGTTGCATGTGATTTCAATATTCGTGGTATCAAATTACATAACCCAGCGACCCAACGACACTCCATCCTGGTCAACGCCATGCGTCCACTACGGTTTTCCACTATCGATTCGAAGGTAAAACAATGACTGAGATGTTATCGACCTTCCTTCGCTAGTTTATGTCGTCCGTTTTTTAGGGTTACGAGTTTACTTATCTTCTTATCCGTGTTATCTTCTTATGTGTCTCAATTACTAACCATGCATACGTGATTAATGTTATACGAAATATACACAAACAACAGTTGCATTCATCCATAAAATTTCGACAATCTTTTAATACATATATAACAAGAAGTTGAACAATATTATTACTACTAAATGAAAAACATAAAAAACTAATACAGTTTAAATAAAAAAAATGAGAACACGGCTACTTCTAGTTTGAATCGCTATCGTTGACTATCACCAACGGGGGACTCCTTTTCCTCTTCACCCCACTCGGTCCTTCCCCAACAAAGGGCCAACGCGGGGCATTCGTGTCGTTAGAATTCTCCACATCTTCATCCTCCTCCTCGACAAGCATCGAACTTTTTCCATTATCGGGAGTCAGTGAGACCCATTGACCAGAGCCCCATGAATCAGAAGGAGACGTAAGAGAATCAGCAGATATATTGGCGTGCGATGGTTGGTTGACGCTGGGTTCAGACCCAATAGACGCCTCCGACCCCAGATCGATATCGTGATAATGATCATCACTGTCCGATGATATATTACCCACAATGGGTGACGGGGGTCTCGACATTTTTCCTTCTTCGATCGATGTGGGACTAGTAGGAGAATGAGGATAAGAATTACACTACCTCTTCACTTACGTGGTCATCATTTATACAGACCATGTGAACCGTTCGTCTCCTTATTGTCCAATAACCGAACTCGTCGACAGTTGTAACACCTGTTAGCAGGCCAGTGAAGGGGCGCATGATTGTTTCGTCTGACTAAACCCAGCCCTATTTCTTCATAACCATTCTGGTTGACGGATCCAGCCACGATTTCCTTCGAATTAATTACTACACTTTGGATTTCAATTAATTGCTTACTTACTGTCCATCAGTTCATTTAATGGATGACTGGAGGCAGACACACGGTTCCCACGGACTAAACCCTAATGTTCCTAACCATTCTGGTTGATGGATCCGACCACGCTTTAGTTTGAATTAATTACTCATCTTCTAATATAAAAAAGAACTTACTTACTCCTGTCCATCAGTGCATTTACTGAACGACTGGAGCCAGAAGGACGGTTCCCACAGACTATTTTAACTTTGAGCAACTGCTTGAAGGTTCAGGGTTGTTCTTCTGATCATCAGACTTCACCAACCCGTACCTTGGCTGGGGAACTGATCAACTAGAGGATCTTCATCGTCTTGATGTACGAAGGTGGTGAAACCGATGATGAAGATCCCTAGTTGATCCATTTCCCGTCCAAAAAGTGCCCGGGACCATCTATGAAGATACTCGCAAATCGTCGGGTCGACTTTTTAGATTTTTTTTATCTATTTGTTTTTTCCTTCTTTGATTTAGTAAATTTTTTGGCCATGTTACTGTTCATTGTCGTTCCCCAACGCGGCGGGTTGGGAATTCCCAGCTAGCGGGGTTGTAAGAAACGTGTGGCGGCGGGTCGCTAGTGGATGGCTGAGCCTGGCAGGACGGGCTGGCGTCTGTCGAGGTTGGACGGGTAGACGGGGGGTAGGGGGTCTTTTGGTCGTGTGGTGACGTCGACAAAAGGTCATTTATCATTGTTTTGTAAGCGGCAGGTGATATTCCATTATCGTCCAGCGAAAATGATCATCCGTACAAAAATCCCCATTTAGACCTCATTTGGGACTAATTTTGAAGACCTAAAAAGTGATTGTAGAAGAATTTTAACCGTCTTTGTGTTTGGTTAAAGAAATTGTTTAATAATTTAAAGAAGATCACTATTTGAATCATGTTGATTTGTAAAAGCTATTAAGACTTAAGGGTAGCTTTGGGATTTAGCTTTTATGAAAATTTGGTGTAAGTAAAAAATATTTTAAATTCTTTTTTTATCATTCCATATTTTATCTACAATAAAAGGTTTTCAAATATTAATTATTATTCACAATTTATCTTATCTCATCTCATTTTTTTCGTTTTAAATTTAATTTCTTGCTTTTAATTTATTTTTCTTTCATTTTTGTATTTAAATTAAAATTAGATTTTGGTTGACACAATTTTTTTTATAACAATTGTTTCTCTTTATATTTTTATCAATTTATTTAAAGTAAATAAAATATAATTTGTAATATAAATGATATAAAATTTAGATAATTATCTTAGAAAATTTCTTAAATTAAATATTAATACAATCTCATGGTTAATTGAAATACATGTCTATTTTGATTATTATAACTACTTCGAAATAATTTAATATCAATTTACCAATCTCTGTAACTAGGCTTTCCATGTTTAAATCTAAAATTTACCAAACATTAATTTCCTTATGACAGTTGATTTTCTTAAAAGCACAATTGACAACAATTATTCCAAATGCTATAACAAGCCCAAACTAAGTCATACTCTTGACCAACATGTTAGAGATTTGAATCCTCCCACCCCATATTTTTGAACTCTCAAAAGAAGTTATTAAAGCCCCGTTTGATAACCATTTGATTTTTGTTTTTGGTTTTTGAAAATTATGCTTGTTTTCTCCTAAATTCCCTACCATGGCTTTCATCCTAGTTAAGGTTGCATTTGAATTCCTAGCCAAATTTTAAAAACAAAAACAAGTTTTTGAAAACTATTTTTTTTGTTTCCAAAATTGGACTTGGTTTTTGAAAACAAGGTAGAAGATTGATACTAAAACCAAGAAACTTATAGGTGGAGTATGTGTGTATAAGCTTAATTTTCAAAAACCAAATGATTATCAAACGGGGCCTAAATTTTGTTGGAAGCGTGTGATGGGCACTCACAAATTAGAATCAAATAAGGAATATTTGAGAATAAACAAAATCACTTGTATTAAAAAAAAAAAACTCTTCAAGAACTACAAACTTGGTTCACACTTTTTCTCTCTAATTCTTCTTGTGTTTTCTTCTCCACACACTTGCTTTAACACATTCTGAATACATCCTATTTATAGGATTACATTGAAAAATCTAGACCTAAGAACTCCCATGAATTTACTATACTTAATGAGCATAACTCTCCCATACATGAATGTTATACTTAACCCCCAACAAATTAAAACATAAAACTTACTTATTTAATTTGTATAACTCATCTACTTAATTAATTAAAACATGTTTAACTTACAACAAATTTTTCTAAAGGCGCCTATAGAAAAAGTAATTTTATTAATTTTTTTTTTCAAAAGGTATTCCAAACACACTACATATCCACAATAGTTTTTAAATTTTCATTGAAAATTTTGGAGTATAATTCTTCATACAATAAATTTTTTATATTATATTAAAATTCACAACTTGACATTTGAAATTAATAATTTAGACAAATCATGTCGCTTTGGCCGAGTGGTTAAGGCGTGTGCCTGCTAAGTACATGGGGTTACCCCGCAAGAGTTCGAATCTCTTAGGCGACGAAATTTTTTGAACACATGATGCTGCAGCAACATACTCTTCCTCACAAGTAGATAATGTCACGATAGGTTGCTTCTTAGAACTCCAAGTAAAAGAGTTGTATTGCCAACAAAAAAGACATATCCACTTATACTTTTTCGATCATTAAGATCTCCAGCCCAATCACTATCACAATAACCTTCAAGCTTGAATTCTTTAGACGATGAATAAAATAATTCATAGTCAAGCGTACCTTTGAGGTAACGAAGAATTCTCTTTGCCACTTTATAATGCGTAGTTGTAGGAGATTCCATAAACCGACTCATCAATCCAACACTAAACAAAATATATGGTCTTGTGCAAGTTAAATACGTCAAGCTTCCAATCAAGCTTTTAAAATATAAAGGATCTACAACATCTCCATCTTCATATTTGGACAGTTTTGTCCCAGTTTCCATCGGAGTTGTGACAGGTTTAGAATTGAACGTCTTGAATTCTCAAGAATTTCTCTAGTATATCATTCTTGAGAAATGAAAATACCTTCATTCGACTGCTTCACTTCAATGCCAAGGTAATATGACATGAGCCAAATATCTGTCATTTCAAATTCTTGAGCCATTGCCTTCTTGAGATCTTCAAACATACTTGGACAATTTCCTATAAAAATTAAGTCATCCACATATAGAAAAACTAACAACATATCTCCATGACCATTAGTCTTAATATAAAGAGAATGTTCGTGAGGGCATCTCAAATACCCATTGTCAAGGAAATATTTGTTAATTCTACTATTCCACATTCTTGGTGCCTGTTTCAATCCATACAAAGTCTTCTTTAACTTCAAGACTTTATCTTCATGACCTTTCACTGCATAACCAAGTAGTTGTTCCAAGTAGACTTCTTCTTCAAGATATCCATTCAAGAATGTCGATTTGACATCCATTTGAAAAATCTTCCATCTATTCTGAGCAGCAAGTGCAATTAACAACCTTATGGTCTCCAAGCAAGCAACAGGAGCAAATACTTCATCGTAATCAATGCCTTTCTTTGAGAATAACCTTTTGCAAATAATCTCACTTTATGTCTCTCCACCTCTCCTTTATCATTTCTTTTTATCTTGAACACCCATTTGACACCTACCGCTTTCTTTCCACTCGAAAGAGTAGAAAGTTCCCATGTATCATTCTTCTTTATGGCTTTTATCTCTTCATCCATATAAATCTTCCACTTTTCATTTTGTGAAGCTTCTTCAAAATTTAATGGTTCACTATCACCAAAAAGACAAAAAAGAGTAAGATCACTAAAACTTTGACTTAACTCTTCTGTTTTATCATATATGTCTTGTAAACTTCTCATGTGATGAGACCCTTCACTTGAACTTGATGTTGATGATGAAGGTGTAATCTGTTCTGGATTGACCGGCGGTGGAGGTGGTGTTGATGGAGAAACAACCACATCACCAGTTTCATCATCATCTTCAAGAAAAAGTAGGAACTTATAATCTTTAGGTTCATCATTCCAATTCCATGATGCTTCCTCATGAAACACAACATCTCTACTTACCACAATCTTCTCTGTGGCTGGATTATAAAGCTTGTAGCCTTTTGAGCTTGCATCATAACCAATGAAAACAAGTTTCTCACTTTTATCATCGAGCTTACTATGCCTTTAATCTGGTATGTGTGCATAAGCGATGCTCCCAAATACTCTCAAATGAGCAATAGATGACTTTCTTCCAGTCCATGCTTGTTGAGGAGTTTTGTTCCATAGGCTTCTGGTGGGGGAACGATTAGACAAATACACTGCACATTCAACCACTTGTGCCCAAAACTCTTCTAGCATCTTCTTACTCTTCAACATGCTTCGAGCCATATTGAGTATAGTTCTATTCTTCCTCTCAACAACACCATTTTGTTGTGGAGTATATGGAACTGTCATAGGTCGACGAATTCCATTTTCTACGCAAAAATCTTTGAATTCATTTGAAGTGAATTCTCCTCCTCTGTCTGATCTCAATGCCTTTATGTAATAACCACTTTCCTTTTCAACCAGAGCTTTAAATCTCTTGAACATGTCAAATACCTTTGATTTCTTCTTGATAAAATAAACCCAAGTTTTTCGACTGAAATCATCAATAAATAATAAGAAATAATAATAATCTTACCAAAAGAACTTGGCTTTATCGGTCCACAAAGATCAGTGTGGACAAGCTCTAATGGTCTCCTTGCTCTTGAAGAAGATTCTTGTCGAAAACTCTTTCTTTATTGCTTGCCATAAAGACAACCTTCACAAAATTGATCTGGATGCTTGACATATGCCAACCCTTTCACCATGTTCTTCTTGGCAAATAATCTCAAGCCATCGAAGTTCAAATGCCCAATTTTCAAGTTCCAAATCCAAGACGGATCTTTCAAACACGACTTCAAACATTTTGCAACATCAGTTTGAATGTTTGACAAAAACATTCTGTTCTTCGTCATTTGCACTCTAGCAATCATAATATCACGATGATCTCTTATTGAAAGACTATAATCCTTCATGAAAATATTATAGCCTTTGTCTAAGAGTTGTCCCAAAATCAAAATATTATTCTTCATATTTGGCACATAATAGACATTAGAGATAAACTCATGCTTCCCATTTTTCAAGTTTATCAAAATTTTATCTTTTCCTTTAACAGGAATTTTTGTAGTATCACCAAATGTGATATTTCCACCAACTGATTCATCAAGTTCCACGAACATTGATTTACTTCCACATATGTGATTGCTGGCACCGCTATCAAGATACCACGAATTGTTTCACATGTCTTTTCACCTTTGCATGCTAGAAGCAAAGACGAGTCACCATTTTTAACGTCTTACTCAACATAGTTGGCATTTTCTTCAACTTTATGTCTGCATTCCCACGAATAATGACCAAATTTATGACAATTGTATCATTCAATTTGACTTTTGTCATACCTCCGATCATTATTTAATCTTCCTCCATATGGCCTTGAATAATTTTGTCTTCCACGACCTCTTGATGAATTAGAGTATGAATTACTCTCATCAAATTTCCTTTGATAGTTATTTCCTCGACCTCGACCTCTAAAATCACCACGTCCTCGACATCTATTTCTTTTTTCTTGGCTATCTTCTTTATCTCTCAACTGCAACTTTGATTGAAAAAGTTGCTCAGTTGTTTGTTTACTTTTCTTGAGAAGCTTCTCTTTATAGGCTTGCAAAGTACCCGTAAGTTGATCAATGAACATTGTGCTCAAGTCCTTCGATTCTTCAATAGCTACAACGATGAAAGTGAATTTTTCATCCAATGAGCGAAATATCTTTTCAACTACTTGCTCATCATTTAACATCTCACCATACCTCTTCATTTCTTTTACAACTGCAAGCAATCTAAAAGTATAATCTTAAATTGATTCAGACTCCTTCATATTTAATGCTTCATAATCACCTCTTAATTTTTGGAGGCGAACCTTCTTGACTCGATCTACTCCTTTATAAGTATTCTCCAAAATTTTCCATGCTTGCCTCGCAGTAGTTGCTCCAGAAATTTTCTCAAAATTTGTATCATCAATTGCTTGATGAATAATGGTGAGAGCCTTTTGATCTTCCTTTCTTGTATTTTTCAAAGCTTCTCGTTGGGCTTGATTCAAAGCCACATCATTTTCTGGTTCTTCATAGCCTCTATCAACGATTTCCCATGCATCTTGTGAAACAAGTAGAGCTTTCATACGAATACACCAACTGCTATAATTTTCTTTGGTAAGTCGAGGCACTTGGAAAGGAACCAAATTATTGTTTGCCATTTGCAAAAAACAAATCTCTTTTTTCAAACTCAAGATCTGATACCACTTTGTTGGAAGCATGTGATGGACACTCACAAATTACAATCAAATAAAGAATATTTGAGAAGAAACAAATTCACTTGTATTAAAAAAAACTCTTCAAGAACTACAAACTTAGTTCACACTTTTTCTCTCTAACTCTTCTTGTGTTTTCTTTTCCACACACTTGCTTTAACACATTCTAAATAAATCCTATTTATACGATTACATGGAAAAATCTAGATCTAAGAACTCCCATGAATTTACTATACTTAATGAGCATAACTCTCCCATACATGAATGTTATACTTAACCCCCAACAAATTAAAACATAAAACTTACTTATTTAATTTTTATAGTCTACTTAATTAATTAAAACATGTTTAACTTACAACAAATTTTTCTAAAGGCACCTATAGAAAAAGTAATTTTATTAATTTTTTTTTTCAAAAGGTATTTCAAACACACTACATATCCACAATAGTTTTTAAATTTTCATTGAAATTTTTGGAGTATAATTCTTCATACAATATGTTATAAGTACTTTTGGACCACTCCGATATGCAAGGAGCTGACGGGACAATGCGATACCAGCCCAAGGAGACAACTAGGAAACGGGATCCGGAGGAAGAACAGGCAAGAGGGTCGGGCCAAAGTCGAAGGGGTCGGGCCACGCGGGCCGAGTTCTTCCACCTCTGTTCGGTCCTTGGTGCCCCCGGCTGCCTCGGTTCCACTCGGTTTAGCCCAAATCGCCTCTGAATGCCTAACACCTTAGGAGCATGAGCAGGTATAAAAACCCCTCTTCATCACTGAAGAAGGGATCCGACAAACTCTCTCTCCTCTTCCTCTGGCTCTCTGGTTTGGCTCATATTCCCTCCGATTACTGACTTAAGCATCGTAGGCGGTGTGGCAAGGACCACACCGGTGTGCAGGTTTCCCTTGTTTTGCAGGCCACGTTTTCCTCGGATTCAAACAAATTCACTATTGGTGTCACGTGAGGGTCAGGTGAGTTCTCCCTGTCCAAATAGTGGCATTAACAGTTGGCGCCGTCTGTGGGAAAGAAGCTTGATAGTGGGATTTGCACACTAGTTACATAGCAGATAAGAGGATGAAGAAGAAAAACTAGACTCCAGATGCAAAACCTTCCAAAAAATAACCATCGCACATAGAAATCACGAAAAAAGAGTTGCCGCAAAGGTCACCAAGACGAACAGTGTCGACCCGAGGCCGATGTCGAGGCCGACTAGGCCGAGGTTAGGACGAAATCCCACGAGCGATCAGGATCATCTTTGGAGGGCAAATCAGCGAAAAAGTCCCATTGAAGAGCGGAAAATCATTCTATCAACATCGAAGATTGAGGTAACGAACAATTGAGGAAGATTAGGGGCTAAGAAGGAAAAGCTACCGGATTGAGGCCAACTCTAGGCCGAAGCCGAGACCAACCTTCCAAAAGTGTCTCCAATATCACAAATGTCAATGCAAATTTGATTTCCAATCGAGACGAACAAGAGACGAGGTTAAGACGAGGCCAGGGGAAGGAGGTTCCCCTGGCCTCGGCCGACCAGGGGAACCTCCTTCCCTTATGAAGCAGTGACAGCTTATGTTTTGTTCCCATTATGTTTTTCAATGACTAGTTGCATTTTCATTCTGTTTTTAGCATTTACATTTGTAGGTGTAGGAAATTTAAAATGCTTGATACGCTAATCTTAATAAAGGTTCCATGTTTAGTTCTGTTATTGCAGACAATTCAATAATGACAGGCGAAAATGTCCTCGGTTGAGTGGAACACTTGAAGATTTACTACCAGTAGCTTCCACAGAGATGGAGCACCACTGCCCACCACAGGAAGGCAGAACCTGACCAGGCCGAGGATGACCAGGCAAAGGCCGACCAGGCCGAGGATGACCAGGCCAAGGTCGTGGCTCGTAGGCAATTTCTTAAAGACCTTGCTTATTATTTAATTTAGTGCTTTTGTTTACTTTAGCAGTATATAGTTTTGTGTGCAAGACGCTTTAGGCGCTAATCTCAATAAGAGTTCTACCTTTTTTTTAGTTCTGTTATTGCATATGATTTAACGACTTTAGGAAAAAAATGTCCTTGTAGGAGAGGCAACGCCTATAGTCCCAAGGCACTCGGTGGAGTGCCAACGCCTATACTCCCCGAGGTAATCGACTTGTAAAAATGTCCTTGTAGGAATGGCAACGCCTATACTCCCAAGGCACTTGGTGGAGTGGCAACGCCTATACTCCCTGAGGTAATCGACTTGTAAAAATGTCCTTGTAGGAGTGGCAACGCCTATACTCCCAAGGCACTCGGTGGAGTGGCAACGCCTATACTCCCCGAGGTAATCGACTTGTAAAAATGTCCTTGTAGGAATAGCAACGCCTATACTCCCAAGGCACTCGGTGGAGTGGCTGTTGGGTTTTATGCCCTAAAACTCGTAGATAGTAAATGAAACAAATTAATCGATCTCAATAAAATGTTATTTGAGTAATTCAGTAATTTGGTTATTGAATAATCGAGTTTGCATTAATAAACCCTAAATCCAATAAACTAAGATCCAAGGTTGTTTAAATGAAACTTGGACTAGTATGTGGGGACATACGGGGATCAGTGTCCAAGTAACAACCTAAATGGTCTATAGTATAGGGATAAGGTTGGGTACATTATCCTGGTGACACTATGTGATACGGCCCACCTTGTATTCGATACAGATGCAATGATCCAAAGCATCCATGTAGGAGACATGCGGGTGGGGGTATCCTATGCAATGAGTTTGCATAAGACCGGACCGCGAAATAGTAACCACTAGATGTAACGCCGTTAACTAGTTTAGGTTTCTATTCCAATAGGATGACCTAGGTAACTCAATCTCAATCCTGAGTCTGTTATGAACCCCTTTCAGGAGGGACTGTCCTTAGATTTGTATGGGTGAGAGTGGCTAGTTCGCCGACTCAATAAGCCTACCATTTCAGGGGCAAGACCGAATGGGGGTGGGAACATAACAGTACAAGATGGAATTCACTCCTTCCCCTATTGGGGTAAGTAGATGTGTGTTCCCTTAAGGGCTGATTCTAGGGCTTGAACAAAGGCGCGCCGTCCTCTCCTAGCCTGAGAGGAACTCCTGTTTAGTGGTTGGACCCTAAACAACTTGTTCATTAGAGGAATCAGTGGTACTTAAGGAACCAGAGGTAACCCAGGGGTAAAAGGGTAATTTGACCCAGCTGGTGTTACGAACACACGTGAAGGATTGACTTACTGCTTGGTCGATATCCGTGGACACAGAAATATTCTATAGTGAGAAGAGTGCAGCTGTGAGTCTTTAGTGGAGTGACCCACAGTTAACGACTTGAGGCAATTAAGTATAAATTGTAAATTGAAAGTGTTCAATTTATTTGGGGAATCGTATAATGTATATTGATGCATTATAATATAAAGTTTATGAAACTTTATAATATAATTTTTGAATTAATTTAAAAAAAAATTAATTCTTGAGAGAAAGTATTTGAAAGAGTTCAAATAAATTTAATATGAATTGGATTGATATTAATTTTAATTTTAATAAAATCCCTAAGATTAAATATATGATATTTAATTGGGTAAATTAATTAATTATGGAATTAATTAATTATTTATTAAAATTAGAGACCTTTTCCTATTAGGAAAGAAAATATTTGAAAGAGTTCAAATAAATTTAATATGAATTGGATTCATATTAATTTTAATTTTAATAAAATCCCTAAGATTAAATATATGATATTTAATTGGGAAGTTAATTAATTATGGAATTGATTATTTATTTATTGAAATTAGAGACTTTTTCCTATTAGGAAAAAGGTCTTGGCCTTTACTATATATAGGACCCCTGGGGTGGGGTGAAAGGTATCCCATTCATTCTTCTACTCTCAGAGAATTCTCCCAAAGGCTCCCACAAGTCTCCAGCCTCTAGAAGTCTCAGAGTCATACCGGTGTAGCCATAGTGGTGGTGTTCGCACTAGTTCGTGATTAATTCACAAGCAGTTGGTGAATTTAATCTGAGTCGTCAACGAGAGTAAGTAATTTGTTACTTTATAAATTAGATTTAGATCTAATATTTTTGTATGCTTAGCCTTAATATATATTTAGAATAGTTCTAATATTATTGCCAATGTATTGGTATTTTAGATTAAACAAAATTAATTACGAATCGGTCCCAATCACGCTTCCGCTTTACGGAACTTGAGTTGAATTAACCATAGTTATGTTAGCATGCAATATCACTAGGTCAATTAAATGAGTTTAATTCACCTAGATCTTTAGAGTAAAGATTTATCATAACTATTGGTTATAAGGGAACTCTACCGGTAAAGTTCTGTCTAAGGCTGGAGGTACTTAAGATGACAGTTTACGAAACACCTCCTACCTTGGAACTAACCCGGAATACCGGAGTTGAATTAATCATAGTTAAATGTTAGCATGCAATATCACTAGGTTTACTAAAAGAGTTTAATTCACCTAGATCTTTAGAGTAAAGAGTTTACTTTACTATGGTTATAAGGGAACTCTCCCGATGAAGTTCTGTCTAAGGCTGGAGGTACTTAAGATGACGGTTTACGGAACACCTGCTACCTGGGAACTGACTCGGAACTTGAGTTGAATTAACCATAGTTATGTTAGCATGCAATATCACTAGGTCAATTAAAAGAGTTTAATTCACTTAGATCTTTAGAGTAAAGATTTATCATAACTATCGGTTATAAGGGAACTCTACCGGTAAAGTTCTGTCTAAGGCTGGAGGTACTTAAGATGACGGTTTACGAAACACCTGCTACCTGGGAACTGAGCCGGAACTTGAGTTGAATTAGCCATAGTTATATTAGCATGCAATGTCTCTAGGTAATTAAAAGTGTTTAATCCACCTAGACATTAGAGAAAAGACCTATATATATAAAAGTTATATACAGGCATAGACTTAGATAGATTCACTTAGCCGGAATTTACCTAAGTAATAGACCCTATAATTATAAAAATACTTAGTGGGAGGAAATATATCAAAACAAGATTTTCATAAATCAAGTTTTGCTCTCACGTCCTCAAAAGTTCACAACGTGAGGTTCATGCTTGGCCTCGAGTCACCCTGGGAGTGACCCCCTACGGATGGTGTTTGCATGGATCAATATCAAGGTGAATGAGGGAGTATTTTATAGTAAGTGGGAGCAGGAACGTGTCAACGTATCCTACGGTCTCCTCCATTAGGTTGCACCGTGAGATCCCAATGATATGCCTGCGAGTCGCCCTGGGAGCGATCACCCTACGGAGGGCTTGATCATGGGAGTCGGAACAACGCAAACTCCAGAAATGGATAGGGTTTCTTAGGTCCATTTCCAACTTTGACTTTCCCTACGGTAGCATTGTTGGGACCGACCTCTGAAATCTGAAAAATGGAGGGTCACACTTACGGGAAATTGTTAAGGTGTTAATAATTTCCTGACCGAAAAAACGGTAGCTAAGAACTATTGGAATATGAGTTATTCTGGGAATAGGGATTAGCTGAGATTGTCTCAATTCAGAGGAGGAGTAGCTGACTACCCTACGGTAGCTGTTGTTCTAAACCTCTGAAGTATCGTTGCAAAATGAATGTTTATTCTATGGGTTGATCATTACTTTTGCTAAATTGATTGGATTAAAATAATATTTATATTTTGTGTAATGGGTTAATGTAACAATACTTATTAAGTTAGTTTGTTTGTTCTCAGCAATGAAACGTTCTTTATATTCCTCGAATAACGCCAACTACAAAACTGGTATTTCTAATACAACTAAGAAAATGAACTTAAACACTAAATGCGTGGAATTGGTCTTAACTGAGGACGATCCTCAAGCCCATATGTCTAATTTATCCGAAATTGTTCATGATGAATATGACATAGACTGCTTAGCACATCTCAATGAAAATAAATTTGATTTATTTATCATTGAAACGTGTATAGTGGAAAATGATGACACAGCCTGGATCCTAGATTCAGGTGCCACTCATCACGTATGCTCTTCCTTTGAGGGAATGAGCTCCTGGCAACAGTTGGATGCTAGGGAAATGACTCTCAGAGTTGGGACTGGGGAGCTCATTTCAGCTAAAGTAGTGGGAGATATTAAAATGTTCTTCTCCAGGGAACGCTATATGTTATTAGATAACGTATATATAGTTCCCAGAATAAAAAGAAATTTGATTTCTATTTCTTGTTTGCTAGAACAAGGGTATTCAGTGTCCTTTTATGTGAATGAAGCTTTCATTACTAAAACGGGTGCTGATATATGTTCTGCAAAAATGGAGAACAATTTGTATGTCTTAAGACCAATAGAGTCTAGGGCTATTTTGAACAATGAAATGTTTAAAATAGCTGAGACTCAACCAAAAAGGCAAAAAGTTTCTCAAAGTACCTATCTTTGGCACTTGAGACTTGGCCACATAAATCTCAATAGGATTGGGAGATTGGTTAAGAACGGACTTCTAAGCCAGTTAGAAGATGGTACTTTACCTCCATGTGAGTCATGTCTCGAAGGTAAGACGACCAAACGACCTTTTACTGGAAAAGGTTATCGTGCCAAGGAGCCCTTAGAACTCGTACATACGGATCTCTGTGGTCCAATGAATGTAAGAGCTCGAGGAAGGTATGAATATTTCATCTCTTTCATAGATGATTATTCAAGGTATGGTTATTTATACCTAATGAGTCATAAGTCTGAAGCCCTTGAAAAGTTCAAGGAGTACAGGACTGAAGTTGAGAACTTGTTAGGTAAGACCATTAAAACACTTCGATCTGATCGAGGTGGAGAGTATTTGGACTTAAAATTCCAAAACTATTTGATAGAACATGGAATATCGTCCCAACTCTCAGCACCAGGTACACCTCAACAGAATGGTGTATCTGAAAGGAGATACAGAACCTTGTTAGACATGGTTCGATCTATTATGAGCTATGCTCAGTTGCCTAGTTCTTTTTGGGGTTATGCAGTAGAGACTGCAGTTTATATTTTGAATGTTGTTCCCTCAAAGAGTGTTTCTGAAACACCATTTGAGCTTTGGAAAGGGCGTAAAGCTAGTTTACGTCATTTCAGAATTTGGGGCTGCCCTGCACATGTGTTAGTAGCAAACCCAAAGAAATTGGATTCACGTTCAAAATTATGCCTATTCGTAGGCTACCCAAAAGAAACAAGAGGTGGATACTTCTTTGATCCAAAAGGAAATAAAGTGTTTGTATCGACAAATGCTACTTTCTTGGAAGAAGACCACGTTAAAGAACACATACCACGCAGTAAAATTCTGTTAAGTGAACTTTCTGGTAAAGCTACAAATAAATCAACAAGAGTTGTTGATGAGGCTGGACCTTCAACAAGAGTTGTTGATGAGCCCAGTTCAGAGGCTGAACCTTCAACAAGAGTTATTGATGAGCCCAGTACATCTGGTCAAGCCCATCCTTCTCAAGAGTTGAGAATGCCTCGACGTAGTGGGAGGGTTGTTATTCAACCTGAACGCTATCTGGGTTTAGCAAAAACTCCAACTGTCATACCTGATGATGGGGTTGAGGATCCATTGACCTTTAGACAGGCAATGAATGATGTGGATCATGACCAGTGGGTCAAAGCTATGGACCTAGAGATGGAGTCTATGTACTTCAATCAAGTTTGGGATGTTGTAGACCTACCTGAAGGGGTTAAACCCATAGGGTGCAAATGGATCTACAAGAGAAAACGAGACCCAGCTGGGAAAGTACAGACTTTCAAAGCTCGACTTGTGGCAAAGGGTTATACCCAAAAGGAGGGGGTGGACTATGAGGAAACCTTCTCCCCAGTTGCCATGTTAAAGTCGATAAGAATTCTCTTGTCCATTGCCACCTTTTATGATTATGAGATTTGGCAAATGGACGTCAAGACTGCCTTTCTGAATGGAAATCTTGATGAGAACATCTTTATGTCTCAACCAGAGGGGTTCGTTGCTCAAGGTCAAGAGCAAAAAGTTTGCAAGCTTAGACGATCCATTTATGGGTTGAAGCAAGCTTCCAGATCTTGGAATATAAAGTTTGACACTGCTGTCAAATCTTATGGCTTTGACCAGAACGTTGATGAGCCTTGTGTTTACAAAAGGATTATCAACAGTTCAGTAGCTTTTCTGGTGTTGTATGTAGATGATATTCTTCTCATTGGAAATGATGTAGAATATCTAGCTGACATTAAAAAATGGCTATCGACTGAGTTCCAAATGAAAGATTTGGGTGAAGCTCAATATGTTCTAGGGATTCAAATTATCAGGAATCGTAAGAACAGAACGTTAGCCCTGTCTCAAGCATCATATATAGACAAGATGTTGTCTAGATATAAGATGCAGAATTCCTAAGAGGGGTTTACTACCCTTTAGGCATGGAGTTCATTTGTCTAAGGAACAGTGTCCTAAGACACCTCAAGAAATTGAGGATATGAGACACATCCCTTATGCTTCAGCTGTGGGCATTCTTATGTACCCCATGTTGTGTACTAGGCCTAACATTTGCTATGCAGTTGGGATGGTCAGCAGGTACCAGTCCAATCCAGGGTTAGACCACTGGATTGCAGTTAAAAACATCCTAAAGTATCTTCGGAGAACGAGGGGCTATCAGCTTGTGTATGGCTCTAAGGATTTGATCCTTACAGGATACACAGACTCTGACTTTCAGACTGATAAGGATTCTAGGAAATCCACATCAGGGTCAGTATTTACCCTCAACGGGGGAGCTGTAGTCTGGCGTAGCATCAAGCAAGGATGCATTGCAGACTCCACCATGGAGGCCGAATATGTCGCTGCTTGTGAAGCAGCTAAGGAGGTTGTATGGCTACGGAAGTTCTTGATGGATTTGGAAGTTGTTCCAAATATGAACTTGCCAATCACCCTTTACTGTGATAATAGTGGTGCAGTGGTAAATTCTAAAGAACCTCGCAATCATAAAAGAGGCAAGCACATAGAGCGCAAATATCATCTCATCAGAGAGATCGTGCAACGAGGGGACATGATCGTCACGAAGGTAGCCTCTGAGCACAATATTGCTAATCCATTTACGAAGGCCCTCAAGGCTAAAATGTTCGAGGGTCATCTAGAGGGTCTAGGTCTGCGAGATATGTACATAGAATAATCTAGGGCAAGTGGGAGAAGTGTAATGGGTATTGTGAATGCCCTAGTTTATTGTATTTATCTGTATTTGTACTTTTCATGTATTATACAGTATTAATACAAACTACTATTCCTACTACAATGATTATTCATTCAATTTTGATTGTTGATGTACATTGCCCACTAGAGTTTTAGTTCAAGTGGGAGTTGTTGGGTTTTATGCCCTAAAACTCGTAGATAGTAAATGAAACAAATTAATCGATCTCAATAAAGTGTTATTTGAGTAATTCAGTAATTTGGTTATTGAATAATCGAGTTTGCAATAATAAACCCTAAATCCAATAAACTAAGATCCAAGGTTGTTTAAATGAAACTTGGACTAGTATGTGGGGACATACGGGGATCAGTGTCCAAGTAACAACCTAAATGGTCTATAGTATAGGGATAAGGCTGGGTACCTTATCCTGGTGACACTATGTGATACGACCCACCTTGTATTCGATACAGATGCAATGATCCAAAGCATCCATGTAGGAGACATGCGGGTGGGGGTATCCTATGCAATGAGTTTGCATAAGACCAGACCGCGAAATAGTAACCACTAGATGTAACGTCGTTAACTAGTTTAAGTTTCTATTTCAATAGGATGACCTAGGTAACTCAATCTCAATCCTGAGTCTGTTATGAACCCCTTTCAGGAGGGACTGTCCTTAGATTTGTATGGGTGAGAGTGGCCAGTTCGCCGACTCAATAAGCCTACCATTTCAGAGGCAAGACCGAATGGGGGTGGGAACATAACAGTACAAGATGGAATTCACTCCTTCCCCTATTGGGGTAAGTAGATGTGTGTTCCCTTGAGGGCTGATTCTAGGGCTTGAACAAAGGCGCGCCGTCCTCTCCTAGCCTGAGAGGAACTCCTGTTTAGTGGTTGGACCCTAAACAACTTGTTCATTAGAGGAATCAGTGGTACTTAAGGAACCAGAGGTAACCTAGGGGTAAAACGATAATTTGACCCAGCTGGTGTTACGAACACACGTGAAGGATTGACTTACTGCTTGGTCGATATCCGTGGACACAGAAATATTCTATAGTGAGAAGAGTGCAGTTGTGGGTCTTTAGTGGAGTGACCCACAGTTAACGAATGTTGACTAAACTTGGTCAATGAGTTTGGCCAATTAGTCTCGTATCGTTGGAGCTTCTGATCTGTAGGTCCATTAGGTCCCACTGGTAGCTCGTAAAGAGACTTGAGGCAATTAAGTATAAATTGTAAATTGAAAGTGTTCAATTTGTTTGGGGAATCGTATAATGTATATTGATGCATTATAATATAAAGTTTATGAAACTTTATAATATAATTTTTGAATTAATTTAAAAAAAAAATTAATTCTTGAGAGAAAGTATTTGAAAGAGTTCAAATAAATTTAATATGAATTGGATTGATATTAATTTTAATTTTAATAAAATCCCTAAGATTAAATATATGATATTTAATTGGGTAAATTAATTAATTATGGAATTAATTAATTATTTATTAAAATTAGAGACCTTTTCTTATTAGGAAAGAAAATATTTGAAAGAGTTCAAATAAATTTAATATGAATTGGATTCATATTAATTTTAATTTTAATAAAATCCCTAAGATTAAATATATGATATTTAATTGGGAAATTAATTAATTATGGAATTAATTAATTATTTATTAAAATTAGAGACTTTTTCCTATTAGGAAAAGGTCTCCCTTTTCCTATTAGGAAGAAGGTCTTGGCCTTTACTATATATAGGACCCCTGGGGTGGGGTGAAAGGTATCCCATTCATTCTCCTACTCTCAGAGAATTCTCCCAAAGGCTCCCACAAGTCTCCAGCCTCTAGAAGTCTCAGAGTCATACCGGTGTAGCCATAGTGGTGGTATTCGCACTAGTTCGTGATTAATTTACAAGCAGTTGGTGAATTTAATCTGAGTCTTCAACGAGAGTAAGTAATTTGTTACTTTATAAATTAGATTTATATCTAATATTTTTGTATGCTTAGCCTTAATATATATTTAGAATAGTTCTAATATTATTGCCAATGTATTGGTATTTTAGATTGAACAAAATTAATTATGAATCGGTCCCAATCACGCTTCTGCTTTACGGAATTACAGAATTCCAATCCTTCAGTGGCAATGCCTATATTTCCCGAGGTAATCGACTTGTAAAAATGTCCTTGTAGGAGTGGCAACGCCTATACTCCCAAGGCACTTGGTGGAGTGGCAACGCCTATACTCCCCAAGGCAATCGACTTGCGGAAATGTCCTTCGAGGTGTGGTCTAATCCTATTCTCCCCGAGGCAATCGACTTGCGAAAATGTCCGTGGAGAAGTGGTCTAATCCTATACTCCCCGAGGCAATCAACATGCGGAAATGTCCTTGGATGACCCTCGGGAATGGAACCAAGACTCCGGTCAGAGCCGCACGGATAGAAGAAGAGGCGGAAACATTAAGGCTTCGAGGTATGGTAAATTACATTCAGAGCATCTTTTACTCAAGTATAATTTGTAAATTAAAAAAAATAATAATAATAACACTTGAGTAGGGGGCTGAGGAGGGGAGACTATCGATTGGGTGATGATGAAAGCTTGTCTGGAAAGAATGTGTCTAGATGGCCGAGGCTGACCAGGCTGAGGCCGACCAGTCTGGATTAAGTCATTACTTTTTCCTTGCTATCTTTTATCATATATGCTACTGTGGCTATTCAATTTTAATCATGCCATGATATTTCTGTAGCACATTGGTAATTGTTTGCCTAAGCACGAGCTCAAGGCCAACCAGGCCAAGTACTTGTTTAGTGTCCTATGTGTTTTTTGCAGGGAGATGACGCTGAAATTGTTATGATAAGAGGCTGTGGAGACCAAACCACACCTATGTTATTATCTTGTAAAAATCTCATTATTCTGCTTAACTGATGCATGGCATTAGGAATTTTACCAAATTTCTACAAGAGTAGGGTTGAGAGCGACCAGGCCATGCCCATTCCATATTCTTACAAGAGTATAAGGTTGAGGCCGACCCTATCCTTTTCCCTCATCTTTAGTTTGCCTAACCCCTATCTAGGGAGCCTCTGTTTTTGTCTACTGTTTCTTCTCTCTTGCAGGACGACGAGGAGTCAACATATGAATCGACACGAGAGGAAGATTGATACTCTTAAATCGGGCTTAAGAAGTTCGACCTATAACAATAAGTCACACATCAATCTCAATTCAAGAGTGGGGGCTTAATGTTATAAGTAATTTTGGACCACTCCGATATGCAAGGAGCTGACGGGGACAGCGCGATACCAGCCCAAGGAGACAGCCAGGAAACGGGATCCGGAGGAAGAACAAGCTAGAGGGTCGGGCCAAAGCCGAAGGGGTCAGGCTTTTGGCCCGACCCCCTACTCGGTCCCCTTGCGCTGGCCGAGTTCTTCCGCCTTCGTTCGGTTCCTGGTGCCCCCGGCTGCCTCGGTTCCACTCAGTTCAGCCCAAATCGCCTTCGAATGCCTAAAACCCTAGGAGCATGAGCAGGTATAAAAACCCCTCTTCGTCACTAAAGAAGGGATCCGAAAAACTCTCTATCCTCTTCCTCTAGCTCTCTAGTTTGGCTCATATTCCCTCTGATTACTGACTTAAGCATCGGAGGCGGTGTGGCAAGGACCACACTGGTGTGCAGGTTTCCCTTGTTTTGCAGGCCACGTCTTCCCCGGATTCAAACAAATTCACTGTTGGTGTCACGTGAGGGCCAGGTGAGTTCTCCCTGTCCGGATAGTGGCATCAACACAATAAATTTTTTATATTATATTAAAATTCATAAATAGACATTTGAAATTAATAATTCAAACAAATCATGTCGCTTTGGCCGAGTGGTTAAGGCGTGTGCCTGCTAAGTACATGGGATTTCCCCGTGAGAGTTCGAATCTCTTAGGCGACGAAAATTTTTGAATTACAAAAATAGATTCTAGATATAGCACACTAGTGTATATAGTGTGACGAGTCCGACTTGTCGAAGGTGTACTAGAATTTCATGTTTATGAAAACAAGGGGGATGAATAATAAAATACTGAATATGGCACAAAATAAACATTCAAGGGGGATTTTTATGATGAAGCACAAGCAAAGAATAATAAAATACTGAATTTAAATGGCACAAAATAAACATGCAGAAGGGAAATTAGATGGAAACAATAACATGAAAAGGGATCGTTGGATTGAGATTTATTATGCTTGATTCTAATTTGTTGGCTTCCTAGTTTTCTCTAATAATTATTCTAAACTGATTTTATTAGTCCGGTCGGCTTCTGGGTTACTCGGAGGACCCTCCTACACTAACATGTGCTAATTACCTTGCTAATCGTGAATTCTACAATTAACAAGATTAATTAATATAGACTTTATCGCTCGCCAACCCTTATGCATAATTTAGCAACCATCCGAGACCTCTGCAACGGTCACTAATTATATCTAACTAGTTAATTAACATGCAATTTTGCAACTACCTATTAAAACTAGCCGCTTTAGGATCGTGGGTTCGGAATTGTAAGAACTAAATTCAAATGCAATTTAAATCCAATTCCTACAACCTTTAACATGCATCCTAGGCCTATAAAGGGTCGTCTCACGTAGAGAGTGGCTTGCCTCAGCCTAGTGACTATCTAAAAATAACTGATAGAATACACAAGCGGTAATCGCATAGGGCGTCAATCCTAATAGACTAGCCTTATGTATTGGTTTAAATGGGATAACATGTAAAACTCGATGAAAATACAGCAAGAACATAAAGTAAAACTAAGAAAACTCAGCATATCATATTTAGAATCAAGACATAAACCCAATCCAACTATCTAAACGAGATTAGCTACGCATAGATGAAGTAAAATCAACAATAAACATGAAAGAATCCATAGAATATGACCAAGAATGGTCTACAACAGTGCTGGAATGTTAAAGAGGCAAAGAAATCGTAAAAAGGACCAAAATTCTAACCTAACGGCGGACTAAAACCGAGGCTACATATATATAGAAAATATGTCGGCGTCTCGACGCCAAGGACAGCGTCTCGACGCCACGTACATTACACTTTGGCCCGGATTCGTGTCGACATCGACATGTCAAGGCCGATGTCTCGACGCCAGCCTCAAATCTCAACTTGCTGCTTAATTTCTCAGTTTTGACTCGCTTCCTCTCGGTACGGGGCTTCAATCTTCGGCTTTTGGTGTAATTCTTCAGGCCCGCTTCAGAACAATTGGGTCTTTTCACCTCCTCGCCGTCCAAGTGATGTGCAAATTGCTTATCGCAAGTGTACGAGTCAAGTAATAATATAGTGTTTTCGTGTAAAACGAGTGTCGTCCTCTGGATTGGTTTTCTAGCAAATTAAGTACCGTGAATACTTTTGTCCAATTTATTTAGGGAGCAAAACTTCATGAAAAAGATAAATCTAAAGACAAAAAGCATAAAATAAAGGGTGGAGACTCAAATGGAAAGACTCTTAGGGAATTGATTTCATTATTTAAGATTGATGATTGATTAATAGGAATGAATTCATCGTGCAATTACTCTAGTCATGCAATTAAACAAGGTAAGTCTTAGGCCAAATCCTCTCTCCCGAGTTAGATTCAACACTTAAATCATTCAATTAGTGATCAAGTAATTGAAAGCATTACACAAAATTGCATGCATAAAATAACAACACATTCATACCAAAAATCAATCCAACAACTAAAACAACTACATCAAACCCTAAGACAAACAACTAGAAATTCATAGTCTTTAAACCAGAAACACTAATTGCAAGAAAAGTCATAAAAACTACAAGAGATAAGGGAAAGAGAAAGGAAAACTCGAATCCGTCGAAACCGGTGATGCGCAAATTGCTTACCGCAAGTGTACGGGTCAAGTTATAATATAGTGAATATAAATTCGAATGTCGTCCTCTGGATTGGTGTCTCGTCAATTTTAATTACCGAAAATACTTTTGACCAATTTTATTTAGGGAATCGAATTGAATGAGAATATAATTGATTTAAACACAAAACTAAAGCAAAAAGTGACAATCTAATGGGAAGAATTGGTCTTAGGGATTTGATTTCACCAATTGGAGTTATGGATTAATAAACGGATCAACACATACTATGATTCATAAATCTTGGCAACTAAAATCACACATATCTCTCCCGAGCATACATGATTCTCCCATATGTAATTGAACTCGATATCCCTATCTAAATCCAATAAACATACAAGGCAATAAGGCTAACCTTTCTAACAATTTCTAGAATTAACCTTAATCTCCCGATTTTTAGCTAAATTCTAGTTATGCATATTGATTTCTAATTTAAATCCTCTCTCCCGAGTTAGATTCAAGCATAAACATCAATCAATTTATGGCCGGTAAATTGAAAGCATTAAGGACACACATATGCATAAATGACATCAATAGCATAAAAACCGTAAATCAATCCATAACGTGCCCAACGACTACATCAATCCCTAAGAATTAAAGCCTAGCTACTCATACACAACGTTACAATATAGCCATGGTCTAAAACAGCCATAAAAACTAACTAAAGTGAGGGAAAGAAGAAGAAAACTCAATGTAGGCCGAGACCGAACGTCCCCGTCACGATCCCCACGAACAATGGGTTGATTTCCACCTTGCTCCCTTTGCTTCAGCCTCAAAATCCTCGGTTTTTCTCTGTTTTACGGCCCCAAAAAGTCCCCAAAACGAAGTCCCCTAAAACCTAGCCGAAATTTCCTTATATTCTGATTTTTTCGTCGTAGCGTCGAGACGCTATGGACAGAGTCGCGACGCTGTCGCGATACCGCGAATCTGGAAATTTTGCCTAGAGCGTCGCGACGCTATGAAGTTTTTTTTTTTTCTTTTTTTTTCTGTTTTTTTAATCAGCTGGGCTGAATTTGACTTCTTCCAACTTTATCCTTTTTCGATCTTTTAGCCCTTTTTCATGTCCCGAACACCCAATTGACTCCAAAATCACGTTTTAGCTCCAATCAACAATTTCCTACAAAATAAACATTAAGTGCAATAAAATGGCCAATAAATCATAAAAGACTAGCTAAATTGATTAGGGAAAACTAGCTAGCTATGCTCGCTATCAACCGGCACGTCCCCGTCACGATCTCCACATCTTCTCGGTTGATTCCCGCTCCTTGGCCTTGCTTCAGCTCCCACCGAAGGTCTCTAGTTGAAATTAGGGCTAAAATCTCACCAATTGGACTCCTCCAATCCGTAGCACAAAATGATGAATTTATAGAAAATCTTCCGACAGCGTCGCTACGCTGTCGCGATACTGCGGATTTGGAAAATTCGTCGAGAGCGTCGCGACGCTATTTTTTTTTTATTTTTTTTTTTTAAGAATGAAAACTCCAAATATAGAATGTCAGCGTTGAAACGCCCAAAGAGCAGCGTCTCGACGCTGGTCTGCGGATGGGCCTATCTTCAATCTTCCAACTTTGATTCTTTTTTCATTCTTCAGCTTCTTTTCGCATCCCAAACATCCAATTGGCTCAAAACTATATTTCCTACAAATACAACACATAAATGCATAATTTTGGCCAATAAATTATAAAAGACTAGCTAAATTAATTAGAGAAAACTAGCTAGCTATGCTCGCTATCACCAAGACACCGATATGGCTCCAAAACTCCGTAATTGGCCCGAATTAACACCAATTAGCGTGATCGGCTGCCGACATAGCCTAAGCTCAATTAACCTGTAAATGTTCAGTAAAGCATAAAATGGTTCTAACAAGCTTAGATTAGAAGCGATAAAAGAGGACTATTTAGGTCCTATCATAGTGCAAAAATAGATTCTAGATGTAGCAAAGTTTGTTGAAGTTAACAATGTGACTATCATTGTAATAATAGGAGTCTATCTCCGACTAAAAAAATGCAAAAATGAGGGATTAGGGTTAGTTTCAAATTTTATAATAATCGATGGACACCATTAAAATTTATACTACTTTTCTTTTCACTAAACTTAAAAATCAAATTGCCAACAAGGGTGTTGGTGTAATGTTTTTTTTTCTTTTTTTTTTTTTTTTTTGAGAAGAGGGTGTTGGTGTAATGTTATGACCAAGAGGCCATGAGTTCGAATAATCTCGCAATCCCTGAACTCAAAAAATAAAAAGATAAAAAAAGATAATTTTTTTTTTAAATGAATTTATAAATTAAGTTAAAACTTTTAGTCTGATTAATTATTTATTTGAGGCTAGAGTTTCTTTAACCTACCATCTAAAATAATCTCATATTTGGATTATAAGTTACTGTTCGTTTGTTAATCAATTAAACCTATTATTAAATTCTGGACCACGTGTCTTCTTAACTTTTTAGTCCATAGTTACATTTTAGACCATGGTTTCTTAATTGTATTCCAAAGTCACTTTATAATTAGACTATAGATTAGAATTCTTAACCATAATTTTATATTTGTATTTTAGAGTATAAAGTTTTGAACCATGATCTACAGTGAACCTTTAATTGACTATACCCTCTCCACTGTTTTGACAGAAGATTAATCGTATTGGAAACCCCAAAGATTTATGACGTTAGCCATAAAGACTGCACAGATTTGTCAGGCAACTTGATTAAAATTAGAGCGATGAAAGGAAAGACAATCGTGGATGATGAAACTAATGATCCTCACACAACCACATGGACTCTCAAGAATGAGCAAAAGACGCTTCTGTTTCTACTGGACGCAAAACTCTAATGGACCACAACCAAATGGGGAAATATATGAACAACAATCCCAAGTAAGGTCCAAATCTTCTCTTCTTTTTCCGGATGCAGATATATCGAATCAACTTCTTGTTCTAAATGATAAGGACTCACATAATAAAATTGATCAGCCACTAAACAATCATTCTAAACCCTTTGTTCCAACCCATACATTTGGAGAAAACAATCTAATCTCACAAACAAACAAAAGGTTAGAAACGTGTGAATAGATCCATCTCAAAAGGAACACCAAGTGGATGAAAATTTGCCTGATAATATCAGTAAGAAGCGTAGCTACTGTGAAAATTATCATGTTTGCAAACCCACAGAAAAGAAGGCTCAAGTTCAAGAGATCCCTTTCGATACAATTTCAACGATGGAGCCTACAAAGCAGGCCCAGTAATAGTAATGAAAATCATCAGTTGAAATGTTCGAGGGACGTGGAGTCCTCGAGAATTCAACACACTAAGGGATTTAGTATGTTGATGTTCGTATTCAATTTGAATGATGGATTTTTCGTTTCACTGAATTCTATGGACAGTCGAAACGGACCGACAAACATCTTTTTTGGACCTTACTTCGATGATTAAAAGGAATGAGTAGCCTCAATTGGATGGTGGTTGGAGATTCTAATGAGAGTTTAACTGTTGAAAAGGTAGGGGGAGCAAGCACATATGTCTAGAGTCATGCTTTCTAGACTACTTTGAATGACTATGACCTTCGGGATCTAGAATATGTTGGAAATACGCTGTATATAAAAACTGTTTTCCACTAACAAACAGATTACAATGCAACTGGCTACAAACAAATACAGTGTAAATATATCTACAGACACTATATTTAACAAAAATTACAGAAATCATAATTAAACCATATAAGAATCTCAATAGCGCTCCAAAGGTCGTAGATGATCCGATTGACAACAACAACCACATCAAACGAACAAAACCTGTAAAACAAAAGAATGTGATGATTGGTAGTCGAGGCACGCTTTCAAAGCGCTGTCGTGAAGACAATTATTCGCTCTGCATGGGTTGCTAGCAGACTACAGGATTGTCTCAGCAGGATACAACGACTAACTCTAGTAGAACAGCAACCTCGAACTACACGAATCTGGCAGAACTCTTGTATACTCACTCTAAAAAAAAAAAAACCAAACTCAAAAGAAGAAAAGATAAGAGAAACCATGAAAATGAAATGATTCTGAAATGAAGAAATCAGCTTCTATTTATAGTTGTACAAATAGTAACTTTCTAAAAAAAACGAAAAGACAACAATAAATACTTTGTAATTACGTTAATTACAGTGTATTTATGTGTATTTACAACAGTTGCAGAATACAAAAGGTCATTCGATTACTCTGTAATTATGAGCAATTACAACAGTTGTAGAACACGAAAAGACACCAACTATTCAAGTTCATACAAGTTACGAATTTAATCTCTTGTCATTAAACTCATGAATTAATCAACCAACTTAAACCTCTTGGCATTCAATCAATTACTTTCTTTCAAAAATTACAACAAAATCCAACAATCCCCCACATGAAAGAAAGTAAGGATAAACAAAATAAAATCGTTGAGAGCAAACAAACAAGTTATGCATCAGGAGAGGTGTCTTCTGGACTTGAACCTTCCTTAGTGAATGTCCATCGAATTTACCGAAGAAATAGTGATATACTAGCTATGGAACTATCCTTCTCATGGTAAATTGAGACAACGGACATCACACATAACTCATCCTGTATCTTCGAGTTCTATACGTTTATGTCCATTTTGGTCTTGGACAAAATCCCGATTTCATGAGAGCTTTAGAGAACATAAGCCTTTCAAAAAGTTCTCACAGAAGCGGCCCACTTCTACTCTCACATAGGTAATATTGATTTAGAGTATTCTGCCACTACTCTCTTGTAAACAAAATATCAATATGACCTTAACTTCGATAGATCACCCACACTCTACAAACATCATAGAAATGGGAAGAAACTATATGTTTCTTAGTGTGTCAACTATGAATCATTTAGCCAGTTTGCCTATTGAACCTAGATCTTGGGATCTCCAGTCAACTAGGTTAGGTTACCACCAAATAATTCATTTTATAGGCTTTAGCCCCATTTCCCTCAATGTATATGTCACTTGCTCTCTTGACAATCCTTTTGTCAAAGGATCAACAATATTCTCTTTCGATTTCACATGATCAATGGAAATTATTCCATTAGAGAGTAATTTCCTTACTGAATTATGCATGCGTGTTATATGTCGTGACTTTCCATCATATACATTACTCTGCGCTCTCATTGAGGCACTACTAAACTGTCAAAATAGATACATATCCCACTCACAGGCTTTGGCCACAATGGAATATCTTCAAGAAAATTTTGAAGTCATTCAGCTTCTTCTCCAACTTTGTCAAGAGTTATAAACTCTGACTCTATAGTATAACGCGTTATACACGTCTGTTTTGAAGATTTCCATAATACAACTGGTCCACCTACGACAAATACCCATTGGGTGATTTAGTCTCCATGCTATCATAAATCCAAATAGCATCATTAAATCCTTTCAGTACATGTGGATATCTCAAACAATGTAATCCATAATCTAGAGCGTACATCAAGTACCTTAGAACTCTAACTGAGCATTCCAATGGTCATGCCTAGGATTGCCAGTGTATCTTGTTGACCTTCCTACTAAATAGGCACATCAGGTCTTGGTACAATTCATCGTGTACATTAAGTCATCAACAACTCTAGGGTAATTTAGAGGAGATACACTATCATCATTATTCTTCATCAACATACAATTTTGATCAAATGGAGTAACTCCAACTAACTCTCAAAGTGATCAAATTTTCCTGAAGACTTTCTCTTTATAATGAGATTGAGAAATAGTGTATTCACTTGAATTCTAATTCCAAGGATAACATCTACAAGACCATTGTCTTTCACATCGAAGTTGAATTTCAACATATCCTTAGTAGAATCAATGACACTTCTATTTGTGTCAATTAACAACACATCCTCCACATACAAGCACACAATGACACAATCTTGATCTATGGTTTTAACATAGACACATTTATCACACTCATTTATCTTTAAATCAATTTGATTAGTATGATCAAACTTTTCATGTCATTACATGGGTGCTTGTTTCAACCCATAAAGAGACTTGACAAGTTTACAAACTTTACCTTCAAGTTCTTTTACAACAAACCCTTTAGGTTATGTTCCAAATAAATTTCTTCATCTAATTCTCCATTTTAAAATACAGTTTTCACATCCATTTGGTGTAGTTCCAAATTTTGTAAAGCTGATATTGCAATTAACATCCTTATAGATGTAATCCTCGTCACTGGAGAATAGGTATCAAAGAAATCTATCATTTCTTTCTAACGAAAGCCTTTAGCAACAAGGCAGGCTTTGTACTTATCAATAGTGTCGTCAGCCTTTAGCTTTCTTTTGAAAATTCATTTACTACTAATTGGTTTACTACTAGGAGGTAGATCAACCAATACCCAAGTTTTGTTTTGCAAAATGGATTCTATCTCAATATTGATAGCTTCCTTCCAATAAGGTGCATCCAGAGATGTCACAGTTTCTTGAAAAGTTTGAGGCTCACCTTCTAACATATATGTTATGAAATCAATTCCAAAAGAAGTAGCTTTCTTAGTTTTTTTTGCTTCTCCTCGGTTCAGACTCAGTTTTCTGATCGTCTTGACCTTTTGGAGAGCTAGCCTCATAATTCCTTTTGACATCATAACTTTTGTGTCTTTCTTCTTTAAAAGGAAATATATCCTCACAGAATTCTACTTCAATAGATTCCATAACCGTATTATTATTAATATCAGACATTTCTGATTTAATCACTAGAAATCTATAAGGAGCACTATGCATTGCATATCCTATAAATACACAATCAACTGTTTTAGGCCCAAGTTTGGTCTTTTTTGGGTAAAGGAACTTGTACCTTTGCCAAACACCCCCACATTTTCAGCATTTTATAGGAGGGTAATCTTCTATTCTACACTTCATAAAGTGACTTATCACTTTTCGTATGTGGAATTTTGTTTAGTATAAAATTTTCTGCAAGCAACGCCTCCCCTCACAAATTATGAGGTAAACCTGAACTATTTAACATGGAATTAACCATGTCCTTCAAAGTTCGGTTCTTCCTTTCAACTACACCATTTGATTGTGATGTATAAGATATTTTAGATTAATGGATTGTACCATTAACTTCACGGAATTCATGAAGCAATGATGATTCAAAATTCACCACCTCTATATGATCTAAGCACCTTCACTTTCTTCTCAAGTCAAATTTTCAACTTCTACCTTATATGCTTTAAAAACATCTAAGGTTTCATCTTTTACTATGTAATAAATATACATGGCAATATTTACTACAATTATCAATGAATGTGACAAAATATCTCTTACCTCTTGTTGGGGTACTAGCCATGTCACATATATCACTGTGGATTAAATCAAGTAACTCGTTACTTTTTTCCACAGATAAAACGACTTTCTATCAAACATTGATTCAACGCAAAACTTTGCATATGCATTTATTATTAAATGTTAAAATCAGGCAATAGTCTTAGACTTACCATTCCATATAAAGAACGATAATTAACATGCCTCAACCTAAAATGTCATACATCACAATTCAACAACATGACAGATGAGTTGTCATTATTATCATTCTTTGAAACTTGTGTCAATACATTTAATTCAAACATGCCATCATTTAGATAGCCATTTCCCACATGCATACCCCCTCTACCAAAATAAATTTTTATGACTCAAATACAAGTTTGAATCTATTTTTATTAAGTAGAACTGATGACACTAGTTTCTTTCGAACCTCTAGCATGTGTCACACATCATTGGGGTAATTATATTTCTAAAAGTCCATTTCAGTAGGACCTTCTCTTTGCCTTCTATAAAGATAGTTGAAGCATTTTGTTGTCATCTACCTTATCATACATATGTGATAAACAATGATTTACCCCCACAAATGTGCCTAGAATCACTAGTTTTAGTCCACCAATCTTTGGAGACAGGGACATAAATACCTTATCAACGACAACAATTACACTGTCATTCCTTGAAGCATCAACAATGTGAGCTTTAGCTTCAATATCTAGTGGATCTTTATCTCCCTTTCTATTGTCATTTCCAATATGGAGTCTTACTGCAAGATCCACATAGACAATTGTTCTTACTTGTGTTTGAGAAAGTTTTAAGAGTTCTTCCATAAAGGAGGCAACTTCTCAATCACAACAACATCTTGGAATGGTTCATGACCAATTCCTCACATTGCAAACTATAATGATAATTTGCAGTTCTTTCATTTGATTGACTACCAAATTGGTATCAACTCAAGAATTTTCCACAGAGAAAATTCTTTGTACAACATCTTTCAGCTTGTACATCTTGCTAATGTCCCCCACAAAAACCTTGAAGTTTTCTAGGCATTGCAGTAAACATTATTACAAGTGTCCTCACGACCACTTACAGTGTAATTGCAACATAGGATGTCTGGATGCATCCTCTTTATGCTTACTTAACAGCTTTAGCATCAGATTTTTTTTGAACTGATTGACATTCTTCATTCAATATGTGAGGTAGAAAATCATCTTTTGTTGTTATCTTTGAAAGTTTTGATAATGGTTGATCTCATCATGGTAGGAGCAGCAACATTGTGAAGGGATAAAAGCCCCACGCAGCGGAAAGTATTGTCGAACCTACTCAGAGTCTTAGATTTTAATTGAAATACCAATACAATTTGTAAAATATTACAGCAATAAATCTATATATAATGGGCTGTACATAGGCTATAAACATGCTAAAAAGATCAACTAGATTGATCCTAGTGATCAAGGATTTCATAGAAAACTTACTTTTGTAGAAAGCCTTAATCAATTCGCCTTTTCTTGCCAATAAGATTGAAAATGCAGCAACCCTCTTGTGCGAACACCACCAATCGGCTACATCGGTATATCTCTTAGACTTCTTGAAGTAGGAGACTTGTGGGAGTCTTTTGGGAGAGATCTCTGAGAGAAGGAGAGACAATGAGATGTTTTTCACCCCACCCCAGGGTCCTATATATAGGTAAAGGCCAAGACCTTTTCCTATAGAAAAAGGTCTATTAATAAGTTCAAATCTATTATCTGAACAATATCTAATTTTAATAAATAATTAATTAATTCCATAATTAATTAATTACCCAATTAAATATCATATATTTAATCTTAGGGATTTTATTAAAATTAAAATTAATATGAATCCAATTCATATTAAATTTATTTGAACTCTTTCAAATATTTTCTCTCAAGAATTAATTTTTGAATTTAATTCAAAAATTATATTATAAAGTTTCATAAACTTTATATTATGATACATTATATGATTCCCCAAATAAATTGAACATTTTCAATTTACGATTTATATTTAATGGCTTCAAGTCTTTTTACGAGCTACGAGTGGGACCTAATGGACCTACAGATCAGAAGCTCCAACGATACGAGACTAATTGGCTTAAACTCATTAACCAAGTTAGTCTCCATTCGTTAACTCTGGGTCACTCCACTAAAGACCCAAAGCTGCACTCTTCTCACTGTAGAATATTTCTGTGTCCACGGATATCGACCATTACTACAAGTCAGTCCTTCACGTGTGTTCGTATCCCAGCTGGGTCAAATTATCGTTTTACCCCTGGTCTACATCTTTGTCCTTAAGTCCCCAGTGCTCCTCTAATGAACAACCTGTTTGAGGTCCAACCAGCAAACAGAAGTCCCTATCGTGCCATAGAGAGGGTTGGGCCCATTGTTCAAGTCCCAGAGACACCACTTAAGGGAACACACCTCTACTTACCATAGAGTCGGGAATGAGTGAATTCCATCTTGTGTGATTATGTTCCCAGCTCCCCACTCAGTATTGTCCCCAAAATGGTAGGCTTATTGAGTCGGCGTGCTAGCCACTCTCACCCGTACAAATCAAAGGACAACCCCTCGTCAACAGGAGTCCATAATCCACTCATGATTGAGACTGAGTTGTCTAGGTCATCCTAGTGAAATAGAAACCAAGCCAACTAACGGTGTTACAGTTAGTGGTTAACTATTTCGCGGTCCGGTCTTATGCAAACTCATTGCATAGGATACCCCCACTCGCATGTCAACTACATGAACGCGTTGGATCATTGCGTTTGTATCATAATACAAAGCGAGCCGTATCCATAGTGTCACCAGGATAAGGTACCCATCCTTATCCCTATACTATACACCATTCAGGCTGAATCTTGAACATTAATCCCCGTATGTCCCTACATACTAGTTCAAGCCTCATACTATCAGCCTAGAATGTTTAGTTTATTGGATTATGGTTAATAAGACAAGATCTACTAAATATAAACAAAATAAACTATTTTATTAATGTTCGGTAAAATGTTACATTTACTATCTATGAGTTTTAGGGCATAAAACCCAACACATTGGTGGTGGTGATACTGACAACATTGGTGCGATTGTCTCCGTAGGATACAACGACTAACTCCGATAGAACAACAACCTCGAACTACACAGACTTGGCAAACTCTTGGATACTCACTCTAAAAAAAACCAAACTCAAAAGAACAAAAGATAAGAGAAACCACGAAAATGAAATGATTCTGAAATGAAGAAATCGGCTACTATTTAAAGTTGTACAAATAGTAACTTTCTGAAAAAAAAACAAAAAGACAACAATAAATACTCTGTAATTACGTTAATTACAGTGTATTTATGTGTATTTACAACAGCTGCAGAATACAGAAGGTCATTCGATTACTCTGTAATTATGAGCAATTACAGCAGTTGTAGAACACGAAAAGACACCAACTATTCAAGTTCATACAAGTTACGAATTTAATCTCTTGTCATTAAACTCATGAATTAATCAACCAACTTGAACCTCTTGGCATTCAATCAATTACTTTCTTTCACAAATTACAACAAAATCCAACAGAATATAAACATGATTGTTTCACTTGGAAAAATAACCACCCAAGTTTGTTTTCATTAAAAAACGTTTGGATCATTGTTTTGGTGACTCCAAGGTTGTACCTCTCTTTCACACTATCACCTTTTATAATCTTCATTTTATTCGTTCGAATCACTTGGCTAATGAGTCTACCATTGTTTACTGATAGCACCTATTTCGTGTTATTTTATTACCGCTAATCTAAGAGTGTTAGGAACTTTTTGATGTTTTAATTGTTTTTCTTTATAGATATTCGAGGATTGGAGGCTTCGGGAGTAAATTGTAAGAATTGGCACTAACTCGGAGAAATTAAGGAGTTCTTGAGCCAACTTGAAGTCCACAAGATGAAGAAGAGGTGAAAAGACTCGAACGCATCGTCAAAACCCCGAGAATTATTGCCAAGACGCCAAAATAACAAGCTCCAAGTGAAGATTCCTGAGAGGCTAGCGTCTCGACGCTGCCACAATAGCGTCTCAACGCTAGGCGAAGAAGAGATGCTAGAATTTCACCTAGCGTCTCGACGCTACATAATAGCATCTCGGCGCTATGCTCTCGGATGCGCGCCCAGCAAATGCCTGAAGCAGAGAGCGTCGAGACACTCTTCATAGCGTTTCGACAAAATTTAATAAATAGGGCTTCGTTTTTATCCGTTGTTTAGGTTAGAATTTGGTTTTTCTTAGTTTTAGCTCGTACTTTTCTCGTTCTTTTCAATTCCCCTTAGGTTCTCGCTTAGTTTATATGCTTTTTCTTTGTTTAATCATGTTGTATCTTTCAATTATGAGTAGCCAAACTTCTTTGTATCGTTTGGATTGAGTGGTTGTTGGATTACTTGAACATTTTGGCTAACTTTGCTGGTTTTTCTATTGAATTCTTATGAGTTGTGTTTGATGCATCCATAGTTTCTCAATTAAATCGTTGTTTTTTATGGATATCCTAGAATTGACAACTCTTAGGATAAAATTGAATTCAACCACTAGGCCTAGACAAGTCCATCATTAATTGCATGTTAAAAATAACATAGATTCTTGATAAGCCTAAGATCCATAGAGTGTAATGAATTAAGTTAGAATGTTCATTCTATTTGATTTACTTGAATTAATTACAGATAATTCGGATGTTCATCGGGCTATGCATGAGGGGTAGCAGACGCACTCTCTAAATAATCAATTAGCTTAATTGTGGGATGCCAGGTTAAATAATTGATTAGACAGAGGTTAGTTAACAAGATCCTCCGAGTAACCAAGAAGCAAGCAACACCAGGCTCGAATTAAAATTCACAAGATTGATCTTTAGATGCAAACTAGGAAGCCAAGTGACAAGATAGAGAAAGATTGATCTTTAAATGCAAACTAGGAAGCCAATTTGCCCAGGGAGGGACTGTTACCCTAAATCTTTTTTGTATTCTAATAATTTTTCTCTTATCTTTCTCTATCTTTGTAATATTTTCCATTATCAATAACAAGTCTACTCTGGGACCATTTTTGTATTAGAGCCATTGTAATAAAATTTCTTCGTTGATTTCAAATTTTCTTTGCCTGGGGAGGGACCGTTACCCTCAATCTTTTTAGTATTCTAAGAATTAAACTCTTATCTTCCTTTATCTTTTTAATTCTTAGTCCTTTGTCTAGTGAGTCCAGATCATCGGGATAGAGGTGTTTGGCAAGGGATTTTGGTGTTCCAAGCAGTTATTGTAAATCCATTGGTAAGCCTACCCATTCCCCCTCTAAGGTGATTGTACCGGAAGGAAGAAAAAGTTTAAAGCAGATATTGAAAAGATTTTATCTGTTTTAATATTAATTCAATTTGAGAGTCAACGATGACGAACCGTCTAAAGAAGTTGATCTCAAGGAAGAATTCAAAGAATACTCAAAAGGCGTCAACTTCTTAAAGCATAACGGATAATCAAAGGGTCTCTGAAGAGGAGATCATTTCAAACATAGAGCCATACTCAAATGAAGAAATCTTGATTGCAAAGATTGAAGAAGATCTTCAAAATTGGACTATTCCAAAGGTAGATCCCAAAACGATCTATCATCATACTTCATTCAATTTTCTTCAAAACCAGGGAATCAAGACTACCGAAACAATGATCCCTACTACCAAAGAAAACGAAAGGATCAGACTCTTTTCTGCTAAAATGATCAATAACTTCAAAGAAGTATGGCAGTATATTCAGTTGGGGTTAATCCAAGTAACAATCAAACCTCTGTTCAGAACGAGTTTGCATACTCCAATACTCCTAGCACTCAGAGATCGAACACAACGACTACCTCAACTCTTTATTTGTATTAGGGGTGAGCAAAAAAACCTCGAAAATCGGACCGACCGACCTAAACCGACCGAACCGACGTTAGTTTTATATGGTCGGTCGGGGTCGATTTTACACATGGTAAAACGATCTATCGGTCGGTCGACTCATCCAAAAGAGCAAAAACCGCTCAATCCGACCGACATAATTAAAAAAAAAAAGAAAAAATAACATCGCAGTTGCACTTCAACAATCAATTCACGCTGCAGCCCATTAATGGGCCTGCAGCCTTGGGAAGACCATCAGCTAATGGTTTCCCAAGATTTTATTAAAAAATATCCATATTTTTTTTTTCAAATTTTCTCCACTCCATCCGTGTGATGTGATTCATCTTCTCCCCTTTCCCATTTCTTCTCCCTATCTTCTTTCTTTGCTTCCTCTCTTCTACTCTCTGCAATTTTTTTTTCTTCTTCTTTTTTTTCATTTCTTCCTTCTTCCTTTTCTATTTTTCCATTTTTTCCTTCTTCTTCTTCTTTCTTCTTCGTTTTCTTTTTTTCTTCTTCTTTGTTTTCATTTTTTCCTTTATTCTTCATTTTTTTTTGTTTTTTCTTAGTTTTTCTTTCTTTTTGTTTTTTCTTATTCTTCTTTGTTTTCATTTTTTCCTTTCTTCTTTCTATTTTATCTTCCTTTGTTCTCCGTTTTTTCTTTCCTCTTTTTATCTTCTTCTTGGCGGATTCAAACTCCTTTTACCTTTATTTTTTTGTTGATCTTTTTCTTTCACTTCGTCGGAGTTTTTAAACCGACCATAATCGATCGGCCGATCGACCGATGATCACCCCTAATTTGTATTATTAAGACCAATTTAGAGAAAAGTCCAGTCTATTTCTTCAACTACTATCCTAATCACACTTTATCTCAGAGAGATCCAAGGATTCTTAATTCATTAATCCTTGAGGTCAATCTTAAAGGATTAAATATGATGGAAGGGGCACATGCAATAATGATAATTTACAGGATAAGTCATCGATTGATGAAAACCACTGATCGCAACAAATGTTTGTATGGTAATCTTCTCAGATTTTGCTTATCTTCATTGAATTCCTTGCGAAAAATGCTTTTAAATAAGTATAATATGTGTATAGGTCCATCGTGGAGGTTTTGAGTCAAGTAGGAGCTTAAACGAGCAAAACTGGAGAAAATTGAGCTATTTTCCCGAGGTTGAGCATTTAATCCCTGTGGAGAGCGTCTCAACACTGTGTAGGCTCCAAATCTAAGCCAAAAAATGGAGAAGGAAGCGTCTCAACGCTGTGCAAAATGTTGTTAACCTGAGGCCTAATGTCGAGACGTTGTGGCCTAGCGTCTCGACACTAGGCGAATTTTCCATATTCTGATTTTCATGCGCCGCAAGAATTTTTCCTAAAATAAGGACAGCGTCTCGACTCTGCGACTAGATATAAAAGGGATATTTTCATTTTTAGGTAAATTCTCTCTTAGTTTTTCCTCTTTGAGCCGATTTCTTCCCCATTTTCTCTGTACTTCTTTGCATTCTACTGTAATTTAGGCTACTTTTATTGTATTTTGGGATGGCTAATCAAGTCAAGGAGCTTAGTTGAAGCATTCCGATGACCGACTAAGTTTAGATCGTCGCAATTGGAGACTTCTAATGTAAGTTGATGGCATACTCTTGAGACCTTTGTTTATGATTTGAATGAATTATTGTTGATAATGCTTTAAATTCTCGTTCTTAATTACAATTGCATTGATAGAATAGCCTGACAACCTATTTGCTTGACTTAATGTAATTGTATGGCTAATTGGTTAGTGATAGATTTATTGTGTAATTGTGTTGAATGGAGTATTATCCCAATTAATATAATTGCATGATAGATTTAGGAATTTGAGATTAGAATTGTATAAACCCAGGTTGTTTCTAGTTTATATAAATCTACTTAACGATCCAATCCACTTAATGCAGTTAGATTCTTATTAATGAGATGTCATTGGTTAGAAATCTAATTAGGCTCTAACTTTGATGTATTGCTCAAGTTGTTGTAACGCCCCGCGTTTCGAAATCAAACCATTTTGGGATTTGTTAAGCATTCTTATTCTAATTTGGAAAATTAGAATTTAAGCTTAGCCTTGGGTCGTTAAATTAAATTTCTATAATGAAAGGAAAATGAATTTTTAATTAAATCTTTAATTTCCTAATGTTTGGAGGTTTAATATTTGATATTCATTTCAAATCTTAAAAGACTCAAATCCCAAATTGATTCAAATATTCTCTTTTCCTCAACCATTTTGGTTTTAAGGGTCCTTACTTGGGTCTTTAAATAAGAGGTTTTAGGTTATTTGGAATTTAATTAAAAGAAAATAAGGAAAAAAAGGAAGTAAATAGAAAAAAACCCTAAATCATTTTCTTCTTCCCCCTCTCAAATGTAGCCGCCAGACCCCCCCCCCAATTGTGACTCTCGTTCTCCGGTGAGCGGCAGCAGCACGCCTCGTCCGACCGCCCTCCCCCGCGTCCCACTTCCCTTCTCTCCCTCGCTCATTCTCGTTCTCCCTCCTCACGCGCAAAGACCCACCAACGCTGCAGCGTTTAATCGCGTTTCCTCCCTCTCCCTCATATCCTGTCGCTGTTGAGCAACCACCCAAGCTACGCGAGTTTCTTCTCTTCGTACCCGAGCAGCCTCTAGTGTGATTAGACCCACGACGCCCCAGCCGCACGAACTACCCCTCTCATCGCACATCAGCATCTGCGTTGTAGCCCAAGCCGAATCCTCTCTCTCTCAGGCGCAAATTCGCGATTCCAGCCTTTACGGTGTCGTTTGGACGTTTTGGTAAGTTTTCGCGTGTGCCCACACTCTCTAGAGTTCAAAATTGAGTTACCCATAACTCAAATGGCCTTGTTATGATTTACCCATTCGTTATCGACTTCAAAATTATAGGAATAAGCCTTGTTCGGTCGCTGTCCAGCTGTAAATTAGACCCAAAGCGGGCTTTGGGCGATTACCCACAATCCGTGCGACCTTGAATTGAAACGCTCTTGGTCCAACGACTTTAGATTGCCATTTCTTGAGCCTCTTGATCATTGGGCAGCAAACTTCAAGGTCATTTAGGTACTGTTCTGTAAGTTCCCTCGCCCTTGGACCTTTGTAATTAAATGATGTTGGCTTTTGAATAGCCTATAACCCGTGGGTGTTATCTTAAGTTGCAGTTGGACCCAATTCAAGTCTCGGGCAGTTGTATTCAAGGAGAATTTGTCTTGGTCTGCCCGTTTCATCAAGCATCTCATCCCGTAGCGTAGTTCGATAAGTGTTAGAGCTTGTTAACCTTGTTCGAAGTTTCGTTATGCTTTGCTTGTAACGCCCCGCATTTTCAGGTTCGAATAACTCTGTTAAATTATCATTTAATTCGGAGTTTTAGTTCCTGTTTGGCTGCTTTAAGTTAATTATTTTTGGTGGTTGCTTGGAGTGGGTTAATTTTATTTAAGCCAAGAAAATTCTTTTTCCTTCGAGAATTAAATTTAAAATGTGCTTAGGTCCTTATAGGTTTATTAAGATGTGATTCGGGTTTAGAGACCTTAATTAAGTCTTTAAATATGAGGCTTAGGTCATTTGTTTTAATTTAAGAAAAGAGAAAAAGAAGGAAGCCCTAAATCATCTCTTTTTCCCTTTTTTCTTCGTGAAGCCGCCAGATTCCCCCCCCCCTGCGTTTTGCGTGTGCTCCAGCCTTCAGCCGCCCAGCCCAGCCGTGAGACCCTTCCCGTTTTTCTTCCTCTCTCGCGCAGCCGAGCGTCCCTTAAGGCTGACTCTGGCGTTTTTCCTTCTCCCTCTCTGTCGTGTGTTGCGCCGCCGCAAGCAGCCAAGCCCCGTAGTCCCCTTCGTCTCTTCCTCTCTCCGTGCTTCGCCTGCACCCGTGGGCTTGTCTCTTTCGACCTCTCTCTCGCTCTCTCGTTTTTCCTCGCGCTGAGCCGTCAGCCGTCCTCCCCAGCAATCGTGTTTCCTTCGTGCGTGGGTAGCAGTCGTGGGTTTCTTCTCCAGTGACTCTCTCTCTCGATTTTCTCCCCTCTCGTGCGCTGTCGTCCCGTCTCCCTCATTCGCGAATAGCTGTAAGTCGTTGTCTCTCTCGTTTTCTTCTAGTTCAGTTAGTTAACTTTATCGTTCGTTCGTTTTCTATCAAGTTCAGCAAAAAAGAAAGTGAGTTTAATCCCTTTTCCTCTTGTTTCGGCCAAATTCGTGGGTAGTAGGCAGAATCTCCATTGTTCCTGCGTTTAAGGCGCGTTCGAGCTGATTTAAAGTCCGTTTCAGCGTGTTTGGACCCTTTCGGTAAGTCTTCATCGTGACCCATGCTTATTCGAACTCAAATTTGGATTACCCACTCTCGTTCGGTGTTTAGACTGAGTTTCGTGGTTGAATTCTTGTTTTTCCAGCGCTGCACGGAGCCGTCTTGGGTTCGAAATCATCTTTGTTTTGTGACCCATCACTCGTCGAGCCTTAAACTCGAACACCCATTGTCAAAGGACTCTAGTCAAGTGGTTTCGAATCACTTAGGTTGCTGGACAGCACGTGTTCGAGGTCATTTGGATGCTGAACGGTAAATTCCAGCACTCATTGTTCCATTTATTAAGTCTATTAGTTTTTAGGTTGGTTGTAGTTCGGGCTCCTTAGGCTCTTCCGGTTTGTCCTGTTGGTTTTTAGGTTCGTTTAGGAGCGCTTCATAGGTAAGTAGTTCTTATCTGATGAAGTTTGTTTGACTGCGTGATGCATGCTGATTGTTTACTCGCTTTGTAATTGTTCTTCTGTTTCTTGTTTCTCTGAATGTATATGAATATATCTGAAATCTTTGAAAAGCATGAACTGTTGTTTCGAGATGATTGGTTGTAAAGCATGTTGGTTCTGCTATGCATTCATGAGTTAAGCATGAGTCGAGAGCATGTTGTTGTATGTATATGCTTGGTGAGCATAGTACATGAGTCTAGAAGTATGTTGCAGGGCATATGCATTCTAGTAGATGTGAGATATAGGTCAGGGACCTAAAGTGTCAAAGAAAGGAAAGTTGGGTGAGTGTCAGTGCACCTCGGGTACAAATGGTCGAGGGGTGGCACGTCACCATTGGTTTTAAGAGGAGCATCAAGGCCTTGGGTACAAATGGTCAAGGGTCGGTGTGATGAGTCTAGAAAGCAAGTGTTGGGCGCCTGGGGAAGGGCCAATACTTTGCTAAGTCATCGGTGCGCCTTGGGTACAAATGGTCAAGGGGCGATGCACAGTTCGGGGCCTTGGGTACAAATGGTCAAGGGTCGAACGCCGAGCTCCGTAGAGAGCATTGTGGCCCTGGGTACAAATGGTCAGGGGACAGTGCGACTCGAAGGATCAGTCTTGGAGAGCCTTGTGAGGGCTAAATATGAGCGTTGAGTGAGCTCGTGGAGCTTGAGTGGTTAGCAAGTTGCATATAGAAAGATGCATGAGTTATGGCTTAGAAGAGTCACTCGTTTTACTAGCTTTTGAGCATGATGTTGTGTTTATCGCTTTTATAAGCATGATGTTTGCGCATGAATAGTATGTTGTTTGCTTGTTTGCTGTTTGGTGGCTTCTCAGGTAGGGGCTGCTTACCAGTACCTTAGTGTGCTGATCCCCTCCCCTCTCTCTCCCCCCAACTACCAGATTTTGCAGGTTATGAGGACTGCGTGGACCATGGTGATGCGGAGGAGACGTGTGAGGAAGGACCTTAGCTAGTTGTGATGTTTTCCCCTTTTATTTTCATGTTATTTATGTTGTTCAAGTTGGATAGCTAATGCTTAGTTTGGTTGATCAGTTGTTGTCCTGATAGGCTTAGATCTCTTGTTTATCTCTAGGACTAGATGTCTTTGTTTAAAGAACTCTATTTATTCATTCAGTTATTGATTAATAAGTTGACTCGTGTTCCTTGTTAGTTAGTAGTTGAAAATGTGAGACCTGACTCGCAGCTGGTTTTGTGAATGTTCTGCTGGGTTATAGTATGGTGGAGGCGTTTGATAATGTTATATAGAAGTGTTTTATGCTTAGCAGGTTAAAGGAAAAAATTTGGGTTAGTCCTATGTATGTCGTTATGCTGCCGAAATTTTCGGTGCACACGGTTAGCTTTGGTTTAAGAGTTAGTAAGGTCGCTAGGATAGTTATTAGAATCCTGGGGCGTTACAGTTGGTATCAGAGCGGAGTTGTTCCTGTAGACTGGCCTAGGAAATCTAGGTTGTTTAGGAGTTTAGGGTTATGGTCTTCCTCGTTCTCCTCTCCATCACCAGGTACGTTGGTCTGGTTAAGATATTGTTATGTTGCCTAAATGTTTGAATTATTTGTTGGCTTGATTATTTGTGATTTACTTGATTGTTTGCATAATTATTGTTGCTTGCTTGATTTCCTATTGCGTGACTTGTTTGCCTTGTTGAGCATGTTTACATATTAATGCCGCTTTATCATATAGTAGCTAGGCTTAGGATGCTTCCTGTAGTTGGATAGGTAGCTTGCTTTGATTATGTGACTCTTGTTTGGTACTAGGAGTATGATGCTCCCATAGTCTGCTAGATAGCTCTTGCTTTCCTTGTGATTATTTCGTGTTATTGCTGGTTAGTAGGCATAGGTTGTTGCCATAGTTTTTCTAGATAGCTTGCGTGTTGCTGTTGTGCATGTTGTTTTCCTTAAGGCCTAGGTTGCTGCCTTAGTTCGTGGTTAGTCCCTTCTATCCCTGTTCCTTAAGTGAGTCCGTCGTTTCCTTTCAGTGATGAGTTCCAGTAGCAGTCAGGTAGTGGACGTTCTGGCCCACCAGACGTTCCCGAGGTTAATTCGTATCCTGAGGCAAATCCTCCCATTCTTCCCCCAGCACCTCTTGCGCTGGCAGCAAAGGCATTGCAAGTTATGCTTGGCAATGCAATCCCGAACAACCTGCAGCACATCGGTGCAAACGAAGCCCCTGCTCATGGAGTAGATGTTCAGTTTTTCAAGAGCTTCATGAAGGCGAAGCCTCCTTCATTCGATGGACACTCAGAAAGTTCTGAAGCAGTGGTAGAATGGACTGCCGCGTTGGAAGCGATATTTCAATTTCTTGGAGCTGATGCCCAACAACGAGTCCAAGGAGCTGCCTTTATGCTTAGAGGCTATGCTCGCACTTGGTGGAACGTAGTGGGTCAATCCGAGAATCGCCCAGAGAATCCCATTTCATGGTCAGGATTTAAAGGTCTTGTGCGAGACCATTTTGGCTGTCGTTTTGCTGCTGTTGAGCTAGAAGCGGAGTTTGTCTCGCTTGCTCAAGGGACCATGTCCATAGAACAGTACGTCAGAAGGTCCGAAGAGTTGTCCTGCCGAGTCCCGGAGTTGGTTGCCACCGAAGAAATCAAGATCAATCGATTCATTAATGGCCTCCCGTGCTGAAATCCGAGGTTTGGTCAGGCTGGGTCGACCAACCACATTCGCAACAGCTCTAGCGAGTGCTCGGATGTTGGATGGGGACACCCCTAGGACGGAATAGTCCCAAGAAGTGGGCACGTCGTCTGGTGCCAAGAGGAAGCAGGAAGAGGAACTGCCTGCAGCTGGACAGAAAGTCAGAAGGTCCCCGCCAGGGACTGGTGAGTACTTAGTGGAGAAAGTCCAGCAGGAGGAGTTCTTGCCTCGGGTCACCGATGAAGAGCTCAAGGCAGAGTATCCTGAGCTTTATGATGACGACGATTCTGATGATGAAGATAGCTCCTAAGGTGGGGAGTCAGCATACCCCTCGCTCAAGGTTAGTGACTGTTGCAATTCTGAAGTGGTTAAACATATGAGATAAATTAACTCTAGAATACTGTGCAAGTATACACAATCTAGCAGCAAGTGATAAGTATTTATCGTATCCACAGGGTCTTGAAATGCCTACCTCTATTGATTTAATTTGCCTTTTTAGTGATTTCAAAAGGTTGGTTAAATTGATTGGGTTTTTAAAATGCTGAAACAAAAGATATGCGAAAGCAGTAAATGATTACGACAGAGAAAACAGAATGGAAACAGACACAGGTTAAGACTTCTGTAATTGTTTATAAAGATGCTCCAGCAATTCTTTTGATCCGTCAATCTCATGCAGTATTATCAGCCGGATCCTCCCGGAACTCCAGATTTTTTGGAATATGTTTCAAAACCAATGAAGCTCTACCGATCAAGCACTAGGCAACTGGCTATCCCTAACTCAGTCACTGGCGTTCACCAATACACAATGATCTAACGTGAATTATTGCCACACAACTCCTAAATCATCCCTGAAACTAGGAGAAGCTATACATACCGGCTAGCTAGGCGGGCACATAATGAAATTAAAGATCAACAATAATTCAAGATGATCATGATCAAATAGAATTTCCAGATTTATAAATATAACAATGACATAATTCTTAACCTATGCCTACAAAGCAATTAGTTCATGCTTGAAAACATAAAATACGTTACAATCTCGATAAGCACATCCATATTACGAAATACACAAGAAATACTAATCCTTTTCAGCAAATGGGGATGAAACGGCTGCTCCAAACCACCAAGAACATGGAAGAACTTCGTCTCCTTGAGTGGAATCGCAAATGGTCTTCTTAGATTTCCATTCCGCCGTCAATTCGGCCTCCGGCCGATTGATTCGGTCTCCAAATCGTGAATCCTTTATCTTTGACGGCTCCTCCTTTTATAAGATGAGAATTAGGTTAAATTGGACACATGGCAGGCTCTCCTCGCTCCTTTATCCCGAAAATAACTCAACAGAAGTCGGTTTGTCAACTTGGCTAACCAGCTGTGACGTGGCAGTTTTTCTCCCAGTTTTGCTGCAGCACAGATTTTGCTCCCTCACGTCGCTCAGCAGTATTTTCTGCACAAAATAACTTTAAAAGCCTCCATTCTTCAAAATGGGTTAAAACATATAATATTCATCTAAAAGCAACCCTATTAAGCACAAAAGACACACAAATCCCTATAGAATTAAGGCCTAAATAACTACCTTTCGGACAGTTATCACACCCCCAAACTTGAACTATTGCGCGTCCCGAGCAATACTAACTCACCTTCCCTTGAAAATTCAAAACATTAGTCATAGCACAACAGATATTCCAACACTACCTTCAACCTTTACCTGAGCATCCTGCAAAACCAAGCACTGCTGCAGCTAAAGAATTCTTTTAGCTTTGAACAAATAATCACCACCTTTAACTCAATCCTAAGAACTTACCACAGCTTAGCTCTATTATCAGACATATTTGAACACATATTTTAGGGGATTTATTCTTTTTTTCTTCAGACTTAAAGCAGCCTTACAATCATAAGCTTTTAAGCATGAGATGACCCACTTTATGGTGCAGTATACCCTTGCCTCAAACTCATCACCAATTAGGCTAAATACTCATTGTTAAACCCAAAAATCCTTAGTTATTCTATCTCTTGCTTCTCAGAATGGCGAGATTTTATGATGAAGCTCACCTAAGCTCTGGGAGACAGAAAACTGCTAGATTATCATTCATCCTTCAAAACTTTTGCTCTATGAATTTTCTCAGCAAAATTTTCAAAATTTTTCTTTTCAGCAATCAGTTTTTTTTATATATTCTTCTAGGTCATCTTTTGACGCAAAGACAAACTGTGGGTGTCACAAATGTCCCTGGTTACTCAACAACCTAGAAAAATTATTATGAAGGAGAGGAATGCTCGAGTAAAACAAGCGGAGTAGCTGAAAGTCCCCCAAACTTAAATTATTCATTGTCCTCAATGAATTAGCAACATGATAAGTATACCCCCAAACTTAATTTTTTCTATCTGAATTTTAAACTAAGCGTGGGACTAAGATTAAGCTTAAGGTGGATCAAATAAGACAATGCTACCTCAGAACTTTTGCTGCAGTCATTACCAGGCTAGAAGGAATGCTCAAGCAAAAGGTTTCTAGAGATCATAACATCTTGGTCTAATTAAGCTAACTAGTCCAAGCTTCGAAAAATTCAGAAGAAAAATAAGTCAGATACTCAGATGTGCCAAACAAAACAATATTTGATTTCATTAAAGATCAAGATCACAGATTTACGTAATCATGACAGAGATAGATTTTAAAGCAACAGAAAAAAAACCAAGAAACAGAACATAACATAAGCAAAAAGAACAAAACACATGCAAGGCGAGCACAAAAAATCATTCATCAAAATATTTGCTCGAAGAAACTAAAACTTCCCTTTAATTTTTCTTCATGTTCAGGCTCTGGGTTTTCTTCTTCGTCTTGAATGATGGGCGGGGATGGAATGCATAGGTTCACAAGATCGTCAATGAAAATTAGGAAGGCTTGATATGTCTTAGAAAAATTCACTTGCATAGCCCTCCTTAGTGTGGTGTCCCTTCAACGATCATAGCTCTAGTAGGTTTTAAGTTGTCTCTCAGTGAATTCTAGCCTACTGAGAACCATCTCAAGCTGCTTCAGCACTCTATGGACACCGCACAACAAACCACCCTGGTGCACCTCACCTCTCTAAAGTCTAGCCAGATTGGCAATGTCAATAATCCCCTTGTCAAACGAGTTTATATCATTGGAGCTCTATGGGATTCTGAACCTTCAAGTGTACTTGATCACTGGGGATAGTGGAGGCATACGTTGTAGGCAATAATCTCTGCTTGATAAAGTCGAGCCAAGTAGTAGCCTCACTCTTTAGGTATGTTGACTGGAATGCTCTTGCCTTCGTCCTAGACAACCTCCACTAGGCATTTAGTTGCTCATTTGAGGAAGCAACTAATATTTCATTGAAAACAGTGTGGGGGAAGTCTTGCAAATTAAACAAAGAATTAATCACTCCAAGGCTCCAGCCGACAACAACTCTATGCACAATAACCAAGAATCCTTCATTTTCATCAATGTTGGCGTAGAACTCCCATTCTAGTTGATCAACAGTGGGTTTCGGCTTTGCACACAACCGTTCCCAACCTTATTAGTGATGCTTGCTCAAGGAAAATGTGTGAGCTCTTTGCCACCATCGAAGTCGCGCTCCATAAGAACATCTCGCTTCAGGAATTCTTGATATTTTTGTCTTGCCCCTTCATTAATGAACCTTTTTTTTTCTCTCATAGACCTTTTCTTCTTTTCTTTGGTCTCTATGAAGTCTCGTCAACCCTCTCTTCCACCATATCTTCATCCTTCGTCTCTCTTTCTTTCCTTGCTCGTGCTTTTTTCCCTCACAATAATAATACACACAGAGAAAAAAAAACATCAGTAGTAATAAAAGATAAGAGTGAGAAACGTACCTGATGGGAGATCGTATAAATAGGGCACTAACTCAAAGATCTTCAACAAATAATTAGCCCCTAATTATTTCCTAATTAATTGAAGTTACCATTTTAACTTCATGGTTTCATGGAAAACTTTTATTATCTTTCAAACGGTAAGATCTTCCATTTACTGTGCTCCCTCTATGTGTAACAACCATAATGCTAGCTTCTCTCTGCTCAACACATGACATCTTTGGTAATTAACTGCATGCCCACTTAATTATCATACTAATAAAAATAAAATCTCAACGGTAAAATTGTAATCTTATCTCACAAAAAATCTTAACCGAATAAAATCTTTGATCTTCTCAACAAAACTATGAAATCAAATCTCTTTTTTTTTTTTTAAATAACATCCACAAGATATATTATTTTAAATCTGGAAAAATCTTTGATCTTCAAAATAAAATCAAAACTGACCAACAAAATAAAATAAATAAAGAAATAAAAATTAAAAATCTAATCGAATAAAAAAAAATCAAATCAAATCAAAATAATATCAAAACAGAAAATAAATCAAAATTAACACAAAAATACGAAATCAAATAATAGGAGCTTCTGATAAGAATCTTGAAATTTTGCTCCCTCAAAACCTACACTCTCTAAATCTGTCAGCAACTTCAAAGAAGAATATTTCAGAATTAAATCAGGAAGATATATTATTAAAAATCTAATCTAAACAGAAATTAAAAATTCAAACTGAAATTAAATCTAAACAGAACTAATCCGATTAAATTAAGAAATAAATCGACCAAAATAAAAATAAATAAATAAAATGAACATAAAATCTACGAAAATACCAATGAATTAAAATAAATCAGATAAAATTGAAATCAATAAAATCTAATTCAAATTAATTCAAACCAGAATAAAATCCACGAGAAAAATAAAATCGCAACAACGCTAGGAGCTAAAAATATTGCAATATGAAATGCTCCCGCAAAACTCTTGCTTTCTCATTCATCGACCAATTTTAGGGAACGATATTTCGAACGAAACTCCTCTCCCCATAATGCTTTATTCGTTGCCCTTTTACTGTAAACTCACAGCCATCATCAACACATTGTCTAACCATAGATGCATCATTTGATAAATAGAACTTCACCTCATGGAAAAATTCTTTCATCTGTCTTTTTGATAAACCAGGAGGCAAATTTCCAAAATCAAGGTAATTGGTAAAGTCATCATACCAAGGTGTTTTCACTGCCTTAATATGAGCTACAGTAAATAACCGCTCATCAAAGAAGGATTTCCTAATCTCAGGTTGCTGGAGCAATGTCATTGAATTACAAGGTTCAATAGGCTTGGATTTTTTATCTATTGGCTCTAAGGATTCAAAACTCCTCTTAAAACTAGAAATCTCACCTACATCTTTATGCTCATACTCCAATCCACCTATTTCCAAATCCTCAATTTGGATTTCTCCAAATTTTTGGGTATGGTACTCCATCAATTCCTTCTCAAAGTGGTCCTCAACAAACTCATCCAACACCTGAATGCACGAGCAATCCTCAAGATCATTAGGATATTTCATTGCATCAAACATATTAAACTTCACCTTTTGGTCATGCACCCTCGTTGTAAACTCCCCTTGTTGGACATCCATCAATGATCTACCAGTTGCCAAAAATGGACTACCATCTTGGTTCTTAGACTTCTGCCTTTGTGGAAAAGGTAAGGGTGGGTCATAGGGTGGGGACGGTACATAAGATGGGGGTTCTACATCTGGAATAGAACTAATTGCTCCAGCATCTTTGCTGCTGCCTCCATCATATTGACCAGACCCCAATTCTTTTTCGACAACATTACTATCACTACTCTTTTCTACTTCCTGGGGTTTACTAGGCTCTTTTCTATCTTCTAGTGGCTTACCGCTCCTTAAAGTCACTGCCTGCACCTGGTTCTTACCTTCCCTTATAGGGTGTTCAATATCTGAAGGAATGTTCCCTTGAGGTCGTGCCTTCAGCTCATTAGCTAGTTGGCCCACCTGAAACTCTAGGACTCTCAATGAAGCCTGCTGACTTTGGATTATGACATCATTACGAGCCATATAATCCTTCATCATTGACTCCAGAGAATTACCCGAATTTTGCTGGGGCAAAGCCTGCTTATTTTGCTGGGGCAATGCCTGTGATTTAGCAAATCCGAACTGGTTCACCACCTTTTGTTGTGCTTGGGGGACTTGCGAATTGCTCCCTTGCCCTCCCCACGCAAACTTGGGGTGGTTGCGCCAACCTGGATTATAAAAGTTAGAATAAAGGTTATTCCTTTGATTACCTGCAAAAAACACAAAAGCTGGATTGTTAGGACAAAACTCATAGTTATGCTCTTCACCACAATAAACACATGATTCTTCTGTAACTTGATATACAACTGCAGCAGATTCCACCACTAGCGGCTGCTGAACATTGCTTACCACAATTATGTTTTTAAGAGCGTTAGCTAACATTGCAATATCGGCCCTAATGGTAGACACACCATTAACTTCTATCACACTCTTAACTTTCTTACTAGAGCCTCTAACATCTGACCACTGACAACTGTAGGTTGATATTCTCTCTAAAATCTCATAAGCTTCATTAAAGGTTTTTGCCAAAAGGTCCCCTCCCGTAGAAGCATCAACCATACACTGGGTTGCTATGTTTAACCCATTGTAAAATATTTCTATTTGAATACAATATGGCAAACAGTGGTGGGGACACTTTCGCAAAAGCTCCTTAAACCTTTCCCAAGCCTCACTAAAAGTTTCTTCCTCATTTTGCCTAAATCCCACTATCTCACTCCTCAACTTGGCACTCCTAGTTGGTGGAAAATACTTACTAAGAAATTTCTCTACTAGCTCATTCCACGTACTTATCGATGCTGGAGCAAAAGAATTCAACCACGCCTTTGCTCCATCTCTAAGGGAATAAGGAAATAGGGTTAATCTAAAGGCATCTCTCGACACTCCCTCGAAAGCAAATGAATCACTAACTCCTTGAAAAGACTTCAGATGAAGATGAGAGTCCTCAGATGGTAAACCATGGAATTGGCCAACCATCTCTAACATGTGAAACATGACCGGTTTCATTTCAAAATTTGATGCCTCAATAACTGGACGCACTATCACTGGATTTAACTCGTCAACTATTGGGAAAACATACGCTCTAATGACTCTGTCCCTATCATTTGCTACAAGGATAGGATTCTTAGCCTGATTATTTTGCTGTCCATTTTGCTCCAGCAGCGAACTTTGTTGCATCGCACGATTCCTCTTCGAGATTCACTTGAAATATTTTTTTTTTGAAAATCTAATCTGAAGGGGATCACTCATATACCAAAGTCACACCTGCAAAACAAAAAGAAACAATCAAAAAGTTCAAGCACCAAATCACTAAAAATACACAAAAAAAAATCAATCAAATAAAACAATTTCAAGTTCCCGGCAACGGCGCCAAAAACTTGTTGCAATTCTGAAGTGATTAAACATATGAGATAAATTAACTCCAGAATACTGTGCAAGTATACACAATCTAGCAGCAAGTGATAAGTATTTATCGTATCCACAGGGTCTTGAAATGGCTACCTCTATTGATTTAATTTGCCTTTTTAGTGATTTCAAAAGGTTGGTTAAATTGATTGGGTTTTTAAAATGCTGAAACAAAAGATATGCGAAAGCAGTAAATGATTACGAAAGAGAAAACAGAATGGAAACAGACACAGGTTAAGACTTCTGTAATTGTTTATAAAGATGCTCCAGCAATTCTTTTGATCCGTCAATCTCATGCAGTATTATCAGCGGGATCCTCCCGGAACTCCGGATTTTTTGGAATATGTTTCAAAACCAATGAAGCTCTACCGATCAAGCACTAGGCAACTGGCTATCCCTAACTCAGTCACTGGCGTTCACCAATACACAATGATCTAGCGTGAATTATTGCCACACAACTCCTAAATCATCCCTGAAACTAGGAGAAGCTATACATACCGGCTAGCTAGGCGAGCACATAATGAAATTAAAGATCAACAATAATTCAAGATGATCATGATCAAATAGAATTTCCAGATTTATAAATATAACAATCACATAATTCTTAACCTATGCCTACAAAGCAATTAGTTCATGCTTGAAAACATAAAATACGTTACAATCTCGATAAGCACATCCATATTACGAAATACACAAGAAATACTAATCCTTTTCAGCAAATGGGGATGAAACGGCTGCTCCAAACCACCAAGAACATGGAAGAACTTCGTCTCCTTGAGTGGAATCGCAAATGGTCTTCTTAGATCTCCATTCCGCCGTCAATTCGGCCTCCGGCCGATTGATTCGGTCTCCAAATCGTGAATCCTTTATCTTTGACGGCTCCTCCTTTTATAAGATGAGAATTAGGTTAAATTGGACACATGGCAGGCTCTCCTCGCTCCTTTATCCCGAAAATAACTCAACAGAAGTCGGTTTGTCAACTTGGCTAACGAGCTGTGACGTGGCAGTTTTTCTCCCAGTTTTGCTGCAGCACAGATTTTGCTCCCTCACGTCGCTCAGTAGTATTTTCTGCACAAAATAACTTTAAAAGCCTCCATTCTTCCAAATGGGTTAAAACATATAATATTCATCTAAAAGCAACCATATTAAGCACAAAAGACACACAAATCCCTATAGAATTAAGGCCTAAATAACTACCTTTCGGACAGTTATCAGTGACCTCTTCTCTTCTTAAGTCTATATCCTTTGGCTCTGAAATCTCTCTTCCTATGATTTATGCTTGTCTTGTGCATATCTGTTGGTTGTTATGCGTATGCATGAGTCATACCTTCTTTTTGTGGCATTGTTGTCAAACAAATCTTGAAGCTAGAATTGCTAGGGTATCTTTTCTCTTGGTGCCTTGTTATTTAAACCTCCCTGTATAGGCTAGCTTCAAGGGAAAAATATCTTCCTGAAATAGCTTTGCAACTCTTGTGGATGCTTTGTGGTGCTTAGATTCTTTGTTCCTTAGTTCGTTTCAAGGCTCTGTTGGTGTGGCCTAGTTCCTAAGGAGTTGAGGTGTATTCCTTTGAGTTATGCAAAAGGATTCCTTAGGATAGTTTGTATCCAATCTCTTTAGTGAAGGTCAAGGCATTGTCGTTCCAAGGATGCCTAAGAATCCAAGTTTGATTGGGCGTTGCAAGCTTCTGTTATGTCTCGGACTCGTGGATAGCTTTGCTGCTGCTTAGGTTTCATGAATCAAGTCTCGAGGTTTTTGGACTTGCTTGTGACGATGCTCTTAATGGCGTTGGTGTCTCAAACCAAGAGTTAGAGCATTTCCCTCATGCAGTAAGACCTCGATCTAAGCCAAGGTGATATTGAGAATCAGTATCGAGTCAGGGTTGCAGCGTCAGTTGTCGTCACGACAAGTTACCTTGGTATGCAGTTTCAGGGCAGTGCCAACGGTGGTGTTAGCGTCATCTCGTAGCCATTCTTGCAGGATGGTTTGAAAAGGGGAGTTGGCGCAGCGAAAGCCGTTTCGGAGTTTTGTTCCTTCCCTCAGGATGCCTCATTGAATTTGGGGTGGAAATTTACCAACTAAGTGAGTTTAAGTTGGTGAAGTTGTTGATGAAGTCTTCCGTGGGATCGGGATGAGAATTCTTGAGGTCATTGAAGGTGGGTTGTGGTTATGTCAAGCTTAAAGTTTTAAGCTGACATTAGAAGCATGTGTTCCTTCAAGTGGCATCATTAAGCGAGCCTCATGTGTGTCGTGCTAAGGCAGATAGCTTAGCTCCAACTTTGCTAGTGAAGTTGGCTTTTTGATACACATGGCTAAGTTTCCTGTAGATCGTGCAAGATCTGAGTTCGGATTGGGTTTTTGTCATACCTTTGGTGTTCTTAATGCACTTGGTCAAGTTGCCTGTAAGCGAGCTTTGCTTCAAGTGTTGTATGTTCAACACAACTTGTCTATAGAGTTGTTGTTCTGGATGTACATCGGTTATTCTTCTTGTGCCTTAGTTTTAACTTTGGGTTTCTAGACGAAAGTGTCTTGATGAGCAAAAGCCTCTGGTGTTAAGTGCTTTGAGGAGTAGGAATTTGAGTCAAGGCCAGTCATCCAGTGTGGTTAAGCGAGCACCTTTCGAGAATTGGGAGTTCAGTATTAGAATTGGATGCTGGCATAATTTATCCAATTGCAGACAACAATTGGGTAAGCCCTGTCCAATGTGTTCTTAAGAAATGAGGTGTCACTGTGGTGAGCAATAAAGACAATGACTTGATCCCAACTAGGACAGTAACTGTTTGGAGGGTTTGCATGGATTACAGGAGGCTTAATAAAGCCACCCGTAAGGACCATTTCCCTCTGCCAGTTATTGACCAGATGTTGGATAGATTGGCTGGTCAGGCCTACTAGTGTTTCTTGGATGGTTATTCTGGGTATAACCAGATTACTATTGCTCCGGAGGATCAGGAAAAAACCACTTTCACCTGCCCGTATGGGACGTTTGCTTTCAGGCGAATGCCTTTTGGCCTTTGCAATGCTCCAGCAACATTTCAGCGGTGTATGTTGGCAATTTTTTCTGATATGATTGAGTCCACTGTTGAGGTATTCATGGATGATTTTTCAGTTTTTGGAGGGTCTTTTCAGAGTTGTTTAGATAATTTAGGTCAGGTATTAAAAAGATGTGAGGATCCCATCTAGTTCTTAATTGGGAGAAATGCCACTTCATGGTGAAGGAGGGCATAGTGTTAGGTCATAGGATTTCTAAGAATGGTCTAGAAGTTGATAGAGTGAAAGTTGAGGTTATTGAGAGATTAGAACCACCGAATTCAGTGAAGGGGATTCGGAGTTTTTTAGGACATGCTGGATTTTATAGAAGGTTCATAAAGGATTTTTCCAAAATCAGTAAACCTCTATGTAACTTATTGTGCACTGATCATGTTTTTGACTTTAATGCAGATTGTAGGAAGGCTTTTGAGACATTGAAGGCTGCTTTAATCTCAGCACCCATTCTTTGTGCACCTAATTGGAATTTACCATTTGAGGTAATGTGCGATGCGAGTGATGCTACAGTAGGTGCAATGCTGGGGCAAAAGCAGGGCAAATTTATCCATCCTATATATTATGCAAGCAGGATTTTAAATGAGGCTCAAGTCAACTACACAACTACTGAAAAGGAGTTGTTAGCCGTTGTGTTTGCCTTTGAGAAATTCCGGCCATATTTGGTTGGATCCAAAGTCACGGTGTTCACGGATCATGCAGCAATAAGGTATTTAATGTCAAAGAAAGATGCAAAGCCTAGACTAATTCGGTGGGTTTTATTATTGCAGGAGTTTGACTTGGAGATAAAGGATAAGAAGGGATCAGAGAATGTCATTGCAGATCATTTGTCTCGTCTTGATCCACCATCATCTTTGCTGGAGCAATCTGCCATTTCCGATTCTTTTCCAGATGAACAGCTCTTTGCTGTTCAGGTAAAGGTAGTCAGGGATGTCCCTTGGTATGCTGATATTGCTAACTTTTTAATCAAGGGAGTCACTCCTATTGACATGGATTGGAGGCAGAAGAAAAAGTTTAAGCATGATGCAAAAATTTTCTATTGGGATGAGCCCTTTATGTATAAGCAATGCTCTGATGGTATTATTCGTAGGTGTGTTTCAGGTGATGAAGCAAAGGAAATCCTGAAGCAATGTCACTCTTCGCCGTATGGAGGCCATTTCAGCGGTCAAAGGACAGCTATGAGGATTTTGCATTGTGGATTCTTTTGGCCTACCTTGTTTAAGGATGCCCACTAGTTCTACAAGCAATGTGATGCTTGCCAAAGGAGAGGAAACTTAGGGCCTAGAGATGAAATGCCTCTTACTTACATTTTAGAAGTTGAATTATTCGATGTATGGGGTATTGATTTTATGGGGTCATTTCCCCCTTCTAATGGCAATGTTTTTATCTTATTGGCAGTAGATTATGTGTCCAAGTGGGTGGAGGCCATTGCATGCCATCAGAGTGATGCCAAGACGGTTTCAAGGTTTCTCCAATCGCACATCTTTGCGCGGTTCGGGACACCTAGAGCTCTAATAAGTGATGAGGGTACACATTTTGTTAATAATATCTTAACTAATCTTTTAGCTAAGTATGGAATCAAGCATAGGAGAGCTACCCCCTATCACCCACAGGCTAATGGTCAAGCTGAAATAAGTAATAGGGAAATAAAATCAATTCTGGAAAAAGTAGTCCATCCATCTAGAAAGGATTGGTCTTTTAGGTTGGATGAGGCTCTTTGGGCTTATAGGACAGCCTATAAGACTCCTCTAGGTATGTCTCCCTATCGGTTAGTATATGGGAAAGCTTGTCATTTACCATTAGAGCTAGAGCATAAAACGTTTTGGGCTTTGAAAAAATTAAATTTTGATCTGAGTCATGCAGGAGCAATGAGAATGCTACAGCTTGACGAATTGGAAGAGTTTCGCCAATTTTCTTATGAGAATGCGAAAATATATAAAGAAAAGACTAAGTTGTGGCATGACAAGAAAATTAAGTCTAAAGAGTTTGTCAGAGGTCAAAAAGTTTTGCTTTATAATTCTATATTAAAATTGTTTCCTGGGAAACTAAAATCCAAATGGTCAGGTTCGTTTAAAGTGATTGAGGTTTTCCCCCATGGAGCAATTACGTTGCAGGACGAAAAGGATGGGAGAATGTTCAAAGTGAATGGACAGCGTGTCAAACATTATTGGGGAGAGGAGTTCCAGATGAAATATCCTTCCCTAAAGTTGGTTGATGATTGAGAGAGAAAGATGTTTGCGGGAGCATTTTACAAAGCAATATTTTGAGCTCCCAGAGTTTGTTTTAATTTAATTTTTCGTTGATTTATTTTTAATTTCGAGTATTTTAGATTTAGTTTGTTTAATGATTTATTTTCAGTCTGTTGTTATGTTTAATTCCGTAGAATTTATTTTAGATTTTATTTATGTCTATTTGAATTTGATTGTGTTGGATTTTATTTTGTTTATTTAATTGGATTATCTTAAGATTCGGTTTTATTAGATTTTAGTTTAAATTTACATTTTAATTAGTGTAGGTTTAATAAAAATTTCCTTTAAATAATTCGGCTTCAAGAATAAAAAGAAATGATTAGATTTGATTTGATCGGTTAAATTTAGATTGGAATTTAAAAAGATTTGATTTTCCTGCTTTGAAATTCGAATTACGTATCCAGGACTCTTCAGGTTCAGAAAGTTGTTGCGGCAAAGTTATGGCGGAAGCGAATCGTCCGAATAAGAAGGGGTTTGTTGGAGTAATTAATTTTACCGTTCGATTTTGAATTTTCTATGGGCAGGTAGATTGCATGGATGCTGCCACGTGTCATGCAGGAATGATCCAACTGTCTGGTTATTTGACAACGCATAGTTTTTTACCATGGGCGTTTGAAATTCCAGATTTTACCGTTGGATGGTTTAATTTTACCGGTTGCATGCGATTTTAATCGGTAATTTCAATTTAATGAAAGCAAGATTTTTCTGTTAGGACTTTATTTTGCTAAAGCCTTATTTATTGGCAACCCTCGGTACGTGTCTCTTACTTCATCTTCTTGCTTCGATCTTTTGCTTTCGTTTTTGCTTTCTTTCTCTGTTAAACCCTTGAATCCTTCATGGCAAAGACAAGAGCGAGGAAAGAAAGAGAGAATGAGGAGGAAGAGGTACCTATTACCCCTGTAACACAGAAAGCGAAAACGAAAAAGAAGAAGACGCCAAAGGAGAAAGAAGCGAAAAGGAGGAGGAAGCAACAGAGGGCCGAGGATCAGGAGGCTCTACAGAAAGCGACGGATGACGTGGCTGCCATTGTAGTTGAAGAAAACCCTCAAGAACCAGAAGAACAGAACCTAGAACAGACTGAGCAGAGAGTCGCGGGTACAGAAGAAGTTCAAGAGGAGCAAACAGAGGAAGTTCAAGAGGATCGGACCGAGGAAGTTCGAGAAGAAATTACAGAGGAAGTTCAAGAAAAGCAGACCGAGGATGTACAAATGCAAGAGGCAGAAGATGTTCAGGTACCGGATAATGAGCCAGTGCAGGAGGCTCAAGTGGAGGTGATCATGCCGGAGGTACCAAGGCGTCGCCGCGTTAAGAGGAAAGCAGGTCGCGCTAGGGTTGTCCGAACTGATACTCCTTCGCCTCTGACAACTGATTCTGAAAGGGAAAATGCGAGAAGAGAGGAACGGGAAAAGAAGGAAGCTGAGGACAAGGCAAGAGAAGAAGAAGCGAAGAAAGCGGAAGAGGAGATTTTGCTCAAGCGAAGGGCGGAAAAGGGCAAAAGCGTGGTTGAAGCATCGGAAAAACCTGACGAGATTGAGGAGTCGAGATTTCCGTACAACCGCTTCGTCAATAACTTTGCTCGGGCAAAGTATATTGAGATGCTGAGAAGGGATTTCCTGTTTGAACGAGGATTTGGCGATGATCTGCCGTGGTTCTTGAGGACTGGAATAGTGAACCTCGACTGGAGTCAATTTTGTGCGAAGCCGGAGCCTGTTAATTCCAACATTGTTCGGGAGTTTTACGCAAATCTTGACGATCAGGAAGAATTTCAGGTTATAGTTTGAGGAATGCCCGTGGACTGGAGCCCAGAAGCCATTAATGATTTGTTCAATCTCTAGGATTTTCCGCATGCGGCCTTTAATGAGATGGTGGTCGCACCATCTAACGACCAATTAAATGCGGCTGTCCGAGAGGTTGGCATTGAGGGGGCCCAGTGGAGACTGTCGAAGACGGAAAAGCGCACATTTCAGGCTGCTTATTTGAAAAGCGAGGCCAATGCATGGATGGGTTTCATCAAGCTGCGCTTACTGCCGACAACTCACGACTCAACGGTATCTCGAGACCGGGTTTTGCTTGCCTTTGCTATTCTTCGTTCCATGAGTATTGATGTGGGTAAGATAATTTCTTCTGAGATTCTGGATTGCTGGAGGAAAAAGGTGGGGAAGTTGTTTTTCCCCAACACTATCTCGATGCTATGCCGAAGGGCAGGGGTGCCAGAAGATGAGGATGATGTGCCGTTAATAGACAAGGGGATAATTGACACACCAAATCTGGTTAGGCTTCAGAGGACGCAGGAAGCACGCCAAGGAGGTTTGGTGTGCGGCATCCACCAAATGCAAGAGCAATTACAGCTGCATTCCAGCAGGATGGAATTTGTTGAAAGACAATTGCAGACTTTCTGGAGCTATGTGAAAAGGAGGGATGCCGCGTTGAGGGTAGCCTTGCAGTCGAATTTTTCCAAGCCATATCCGGCTTTACCCGTATTCCCTGACGACCTACTGAACCCCTAGATCCCACCCCCACCTATTGAACGAGAGGAAGTTGATGAAGAGCAGGGTCAGGAAGATTGATGGATGAGATGATCTTCAGCGAAGCATTTCTTTTGTTCCTATCTTTTTGTTTGCTCGCGCATGTTTGACCCTGTTTACTGTTCTGTTTGCTTATTTCTTTTTGTTTTGAAAAAAAAAAGGAAAAATATATCTCTGCTTATGTAATTTCTTTTCATGTTTTTAATGAAATTTCCTAGATGTTTCTCTTCTATAAGAACTGAGTAACTCTGACTTAACTAATTTTCTTCTGAATTTTTGAAGATTGGACTGGCTAAGCTTAATTAGATCAAGGTATTCTGATCTCCAGAAACCTTTTGCTTGAGCATTTTCTCTGACCTGGTCGTTGCTGCGGCAAAGAAAATTCTGGAGGTAGTGTTGACTTATGTGATCCGCTTTAAGCTTAGGTCTAGTCCCGCGCTTAGTTTTAAAATTCAGATAGAAAAATTCAAGTTTGGGGGTGTCATTTAAAATTTTACTAATTCATTGGGGACAATGAATAATTCAAGTTTGGGGGACTATTTGCTACTCCAATTGTTTTGCTCGAGCATTCTTCTCCTTCATTAAATAATTTGTTAGGTTATTGAGTAACCAGGGATATTTTTGATACCCACAGTTTGTCTTCGCGTCAAAAGATGACCTAGGAAATGTGAAATAATTATTATGAAAAATTATTTGCTGAAAAAATGGTTGTTGAAAATTTTGCTGAAAAAATTCATGGAGCAAAAGTTTTGAAGGATGAATGATAGTCCAGCAGTTTTTCTGTCTCCCAGAACTTAGGTGAGCTTCATCATAAAATGTTGCCATTCTGAGGGGCAAGAGATGGAATAACTAAGGATTTTTGAGCTTTACAAAGAGTATTTAGCCTAATTGGTGATGGGTTTGAGGCAAGGGTATACTGCACCATAAAGTGGGTCATCCCGTGCTTAAGAACTTATGACTGTAGGCTGCTTTAAGTCTGAAAAAACAAAAATTTAAACCCCTTGAAAATATGTTTTGATATGTCTGATAGTAGAGCTAAGCTGTGGCAAGTTCTTAGAATTGAGTTAAAAGTGGTGATTATTTGTCCATGTCGGAAGAATTATTTTGCTGCAGCAGAGCTTGGTTTTGCAGAGTGCTCAAGTAAAGGTTGAAGGTAGTGTTGGATTGTCTGGTTTGATTAAGCTGTGCTTTGTCTAATGTTTTGAATAACTGCCCAAAAGGTAGTTATTTAGGCCTCATTTCTATATTGATTTGTGTGTCTTTTGTGCTTAATAGGGTTGGTTTTAGATATATATTACATGTTTTAACCCATTTGGAAGAATGGAAGCTTTGGAAATCATTTTGTGCAGAATCTGTTGCTGGGCGACTTAAGGGAGCAAAATCTGTGCTGCAGCAAAGCTGGGAGCAAAACTGTCACGTCACAGCTCGTTAGCCAATTTAATGAACCGAATTCTGTTGAGTTTTTCTAGTGATAAAGGAGCAAAGAGAGCCCTACACGTGTCCAAGTTGACCTAAGTCAAGCCTCCTATCCTTCTATAAGAGGAAGTAGCCGCCCAAGTCAAAGGGGGATTCCATTTTTTCTCCTTGGAAGTCGAATAGTATAGAGAGATTGGAGACCACTAGAAGACCATCATCCGCAAGCTGATCAAGGAGATTATTATTTTCTTTATTATCTTGTGATTATGGACATGCCTACTCAGATTGTAATTCGTGTTTCCATGCTTATTATGAACTAAGTAGTTTTAGGCGTTGGTTAAGTAATATGTAGTTGTCGTGCTTCATCTCTAATAATATATTGATTATTGCAACTTGATTAATTGTTGTGCTTATTCTTATTTTATGCCCGCCTGGCCAGCCGGTGTGAATACCTCTCTCTAGTTTCAGGGATGATTTAGAGAGTGTGTGGCGATTAATCACACTACGATCATTGTGTATTGGTGAACGCCAGTGACTGAGCTAGGGATAGCCAGTTGCCTAGTGCTTGATCGGTCGAACTTCATTGGGGTTGAAACACATTCCAAAAGATTCGGAGTTCCGGGAGGAATCCGCTAATAATACTGCGAGAGTTGCATGATCAATAATATTGCTAGAGCATCTTTTAAAACAATTACTAAACCTGACCAACGCCTGTTTCTAATCTGTCTGCCTATTTGTTTATTCTTTGTTCTGTCATTTATTTTGCTTCAGCATTATTCTTATAAAAACCAATCATTTTTACCATCTTTGAAACCATTAAAAAGTTATACAAAATAGATAAAGTGGAAGCTAGTTCAGGCCTTGGATTGATAATACTTATTACTTGCTGCGGACTGTGTATACTTGCACAGAGTTCTAGAGCATTTTTATATCGCGTTTTTATTCACTCTAGGAACCCAACACTTAGGTCATTTGTTTTAATTTAAGAAAAGAGAAAAAGAAGGAAGCCCTAAATCATCTCTTTTTCCCTCTTTTCTTCGTGAAGTCGCCAGATTCCCCCCCCCTGCGTTTTGCGTGTGCTCCAGCCTTCAACCGCCCAGCCCAGCCGTGAGACCCTTCCCGTTTTTCTTCCTCTCCCGTGCAGCCGAGCTTCCCTGAAGGCTGACTCTGGCGTTTTTCCTTCTCCCTCTCTGCCGTGTGTTGCGCCGCCGCCAGCAGCCAAGCCCCGTAGTCCCCTTCGTCTCTTCCTCTCTCCGTGCGTCGCCTGCACCCGTGGGCTTGTCTCTTTCGACCTCTCTCTCGCTCTCTCGTTTTTCCTCGCGCTGAGCCGTCAGCCGTCCTCCCCAGCAATCGTGTTTCCCTCGTGCGTGGGTAGCAGTCGTGGGTTTCTTCTCCAGCGACTCTCTCTCTCGATTTTCTCCCCTCTCGTGCGCTGCCGTCCCGTCTCCCTCATTCGCGAATAGCTGTAAGTCGTTGTCTCTCTCGTTTTCTTCTAGTTCAATTAGTTAACTTTATCATTCATTCGTTTTCTATCAAGTTCAGCAAAAAAGAAAGCGAGTTTAATCCCTTTTCCTCTTGTTTCGGCCAGATTCGTGGGTAGTAGGCAGAATCTCCGTTGTTCCTGCGTTTAAGGCGCGTTCGAGCTGATTTAAAGTCCGTTTCAGTGTGTTTGGACCCTTTCGGTAAGTCTTCATCGTGACCCATGCTTATTCGAACTCAAATTTGGATTACCCACTCTCGTTCGGTGTTTAAACTGAGTTTCGTGGTTGAATTCTTGTTTTTCCAGCGCTGCACGGAGCCGTCTTGGGTTCGAAATCATCTTTGTTTTGTGACCCATCGCCCGTCGAGCCTTAAACTCGAACACCCATTGTCAAAGGACTCTAGTCAAGTGGTTTCGAATCACTTAGGTTGTTGGACAGCACGTGTTCAAGGTCATTTGGACGCTGAACGGTAAATTCCAGCACTCATTGTTCCGTTTATTAAGTCTATTAGGTGCTTTAAATTGTTTCCTAACCCTTAGAAATTGTTGGTTGTAGTTCGGGCTCCTTAGGCTCTTCCGGTTTGTCCTGTTGGTTTTTAGGTTCGTTTCGGAGCGCTTCATAGGTAAGTAGTTCTTATCTGATGAAGTTTGTTTGACTGCGTTATGCATGCTGATTGTTTACTCGCTTTGTAATTGTTCTCTTGTTTCTTGTTTCTCTGAATGTATATGAATATATATGAAATCTTTGAAAAGCATGAACTGTTGTTTCGAGATGATTGGTTGTAAAGCATGTTGGTTCTGCTATGCATTCATGAGTTAAGCATGAGTCGAGAGCATGTTGTTGTATGTATATGCTTGGTGGGCATAGTACATGAGTCTAGAAGCATGTTGCAGGGCATATGCATTCTAGTAGATGTGAGATATAGGTCAGGGACCTAAAATGTCAAAGAAAGGAAAGTTGGATGAGTGTCAGTGCACCTCGGGTACAAATGGTCGAGGGGTGGCACGTCACCATTGGTTTTAAGAGGAGCATCGAGGCCTTGGGTACAAATGGTCAAGGGTCGGTGTGATGAGTCTAGAAAGCAAGTGTTGGGCGCCTGGGGAAGGGCCAATACTTTGCTAAGTCATCGGTGCACCTTGGGTACAAATGGTCAAGGGGCGATGCACAGTTCGGGGCCTTGGGTACAAATGGTCAAGAGTCGAACGCAAAGCTCCGTAGAGAGCATTGTGGCCCTGGGTACAAATGGTCAGGGGACAGTGAGACTCGAAGGATCAGTCTTGGAGAGCCTTGTGAGGGCTAAATATGAGCGTTGAGTGAGCTCGTGGAGCTTGAGTGGTTAGCAAGTTGCATATAGAAAGATGCATGAGTTATGGCTTAGAAGAGTCACTCGTTTTACTAGCTTTTGAGCATGATGTTGTGTTTATCGCTTTTATAAGCATGATGTTTGTGCATGAATAGTATGTTGTTTGCTTGTTTGTTGTTTGGTGGCTTCTCAGGTAGGGGCTGCTTACCAGTACCTTAGTGTGCTGACCCCCTCCCCTCTCTCTCCCCCCAACTACCAGATTTTGCAGGTTATGAGGACTGCGTGGACCATGGTGATGCGGAGGAGAGGTGTGAGGAAGGACCTTAGCTAGTTGTGATGTTTTCCCCTTTTATTTTCATGTTATTTATGTTGTTCAAGTTGGATAGCTAATGGTTAGTTTGGTTGATCAGTTGTTGTCCTGATAGGCTTAGATCTCTCGTTTATCTCTAGGACTAGATGTCTTTGTTTAAAGAACTCTATTTATTCATTCAGTTATTGATTAATAAGTTGACTCGTGTTCCTGGTTAGTTAGTAGTTGAAAATGCGAGACCTGACTCGCAGCTGGTTTTGTGAATGTTCTGCTGGGTTATAGTTTGGTGGAGGCGTTTGATAATGTTATATAGAAGTGTTTTATGCTTAGCAGGTTAAAGGAAAAAATTTGGGTTAGTCCTATGTATGCCGTTATGCTGCCGAAATTTTCGGTGCACACGGTTAGCTTTGGTTTAAGAGTTAGTAAGGTCGCTAGGATAGTTATTAGAATCCTGGGGCGTTACATTGCTAATTGATCCTTAATGCTTGGAAGTTTCCTGTTTGTAGGTTCGAACTCATTCGATCGCTTATAGCTTGGATCGAAGTCCTTTTTGGTAAGGATCGGTTGAGAGAGCTTAGTTTAAACCCTTGCAAGCTAGTCTTGTGTGCTGTGAATTAGTTTCTAACCCTTGGAAACTTTGCTTATAGTTTGGGTTTGCTTTCAGATTGTTTAAATCCTGACTTAAGCCTCTTGCTGGGTAAGGACATCTCTTCTAAGCCCTTTTCATCTTAGTTTATGGATTAGCAAGTGAAGCTCAGCCTTGAAACCTTTCCTTTCTTATTGCAGGAGCTTGTTAGGTTCGCTTAGGAGCGTTTTAGCAATTAGTAAGTGGATTTCTACCTGTTGAGTCTGTTTGTTGTGTTCTAGCTAGTATATTATATACCTTGTCCATGTTATATTGTCATGATCTATATATATCGCTTCTTGAATTATGCGTTATGTGAGATGTTGGTTGGACGTTTGTTGTGATATGTTGGACTGTTGAGACGTTTTGATTGACTTTAGTTGATTAGCTTGATCTTTCGTTATGATTGCCTAAATGAGTATGTTATTTTATGTTGTGAGTGTGTTGCATAGTTATCATGGTTTTCGGGCATAAAGCATGATCTAGTGGCATGATGTGTAGGATTCATGCATCCTAGTGAGATTGTGAGGTCAGAGGGCATTGTGTGATTAAAAAGGAAAGTTAGGTGAATACCAGGTGCCTCGGGTAAAAATGGTCGAGTGGTGGTATGTCACCAATGGATTAAGAGGAGCATCGGGTGCCTTGGGTAATATGGCCAAGGGGCGATGTGATGAGTCTATACATTGTGAAAGTCATCGGGTGCCTTGGGTAATATGGCCAAGGGGCGATGTACAGTTTGATTGTGAAGTCATCGGGTGCCTTGGGTAATATGGCCAAGGGGTGATGCACAGTTCGAGGCCTTGGGTAATATGGTCAAGGGTCGAACGCTGAGCGTCGTAGAGAAACATCGAGGCCCTGGGTAATATGGTCAAAGGTCGGCGCGACTCGAAGGAGCCACTCTCAGAGATCTTTATGAGGGCTATGAGTGTTGAGCGAGCTCGTGGAGCTTGAGAGAAAACCGAGTATGCATGGCATGATGCAGAATTCATGTGTTTTGAGTGTGCATGGCATGATGCGGAAATTCATGTGTTAGGTGCATGGTTGTTGCACGATTGCATTAATTAAGTATGATGTGTTGATTTTTTGTCTTGGTTATGAGGCATAATAATGTAGTTGAAGAGCATGATACTTGTCTGGTATAGGAATGTTGTTTGATGGCTCTGCAGGTGTGAGTCACTTACTCAGTACTGTGGTTTTGTACTAACCCACCACCAGGTTTTGCAGGTTATGAGACCATATCCGGACTTGGTGATAAGGAAGAGGCTTGGAAGAGGAGACCATTAGATAGTAGCTGTTTCTATTTACTATTGTGTTTAGATTCTTATTGGAGTTTGTTAAACTGATTTAGTTCTTGGTTAATTTGTTTAACAGTTGTGGTTAATTTGTTCAATATGTAATAGACTTAATTTTGTAGTCTCTTTTATCTGGGATGTATTAGTTTTATTAATTGGTACTTGTTACGAGATCTGACTCGTATTATATCTGCTTGAGATTTGAAGTTAGTTCATAATTCAATGAGTATGTCAGGATGTTGTCAAGTGAAATAGAGTTGTGATATGGATTAGAAGTGTGTATTCTTGTTTTCTAGGTGTCTAAAATTTCTGGTCAGCTATAGTTACGCTGTTATGCTGTTGAAATTTTCGAGGCATTAAGTTGGCATTAGGGTAAATGTTTAGTAATGTCTCCTAATATAGGTAAAATTTTGGGGGCGTTTACAGTTGGAAAGGTTAGGGATCTTAATCATTGGTTCCAACGATAGTTGAGTGATTAATAATAATTCTATTAATTTGAGAGTCGATGATTGAGTTGTCAAACCGAAGTTAGAATAACAAATTGGTGCGATACCGAGGTGAGATTAGTCAACTTATCTTTACTCTTCTGTTATTTTAGGGGTGAGCAGAAAACACCGAAAAACCGATCCGATCGACCGAAACCTACCGAACCGAAGTTGGTCGGCCGGTTTCATACGCGTTACGGTCGGTGTAGGTTTTGCATATTGCAAAACCAACGAGTCGGTCGATCGGTCCACTGAGTGAGTCGAGAACCAATCGAACCGACTAACTCTTTGTAAAAAAAAAATTATGTATATTTTCCACGAATCCACGCCAGCCCAGCCCAACGACTCCCTCCCTCCAGTGTCCATGTCCAGCTGACCCAAGCTCCATTTCTTTTTTTAAAAAACCATTTCAAATTCAATTTTAATCTTCCCTTCTCTTCTCGACAGCCCTTGACACCGACAGCCACAACACATTTCTTTTTTTCTTCTGTGCCTGAAAGAAACCCTCGGCCTCGTCCCTCAACACTCGGCAGTCGGCGACCATCCTCTTTGAAAACCCTTTTCTTCTTTCTTGGCTGAGCAGAGCAATGAGTGACCAGCCTTAACATCTTTTTCTTCTTCCTCGTCTGAAAGGAATCCATGGCCCTCTCCTTCTGAAACTCGTCGCCCTGCTTCGTCTGAAATCGGTGTCGCCGCCTTCATCTGAAACTCGACGCCTGTCGTTTCTCCGTGTCGGTCGTTGAGGTGAGGTGACTTAATCTCATCACACTCACACACAACAGTCCACATCATAACCCCCCTTTGTCACACTGACCGTAACCCCCCCAGGTTAAATGTGTTTGAATTTTGAAATATGTTGTTATTTGTTAAATTTGTTTTTGTTCAAAAATGTTAATCGTTAAATGTGCTTTCAATTTTTGGTTGAAAAGGTTAAATTTGTTGTTAAATTTGACTCACAAAACTCATAAGATAAACTGAAATTATTGTTGAATTTGTTGTTGAATTTGTTGTTAAATTTGTTGTTAATTTGACTCACCATTGATTTTTTGTTTGTTCATATCACCACTCGTCACTTGGGATTATTGTCCCTTTCTCAGATTAGATCGTCACAGTCACGCTGGAAAATTCTTACGAGTGAGTAAATATGGTGGATACATATTGTAATTCTAATCTAATTGTTTGTATACATTTTCAAATTTGAATAATGTAATCACTAATTTTACATTTTTACTTTTGATGTTGTAGAGTAAATATGGATACGGTGGAAACAAACAATTCAAATAATGAAAATGCTTATAGAAACGGATACGACTACGAAGAGCAAAACTAGCAATACCATTGATCTTGATCCGGATCCAAATGAAGAGAATTCTACAATTTCGAAAAAAAAAAGTCGTGTACGAATGCGAAACAATCTATGGTTTGGGATCATTTTGAGAGGTTGAAAGGTGATCCTAAAGACCCTTATGCTAAGCGTAAATATTGTGGAGTTGTTTATGCATGTCACTCTAAGCGTAATGGTACTTGAACAATGAAAAATCATCTTGAAAATTGTAAAAAGTATCCTTACCAAAAGAAGAGAGATGCATCGCAAAAAACATTAGCTTTCAAACCTAAAGAAGAAAATGTTGGGGAATGTAGTTTTGTATGTGAGACATATAGTTTGGAGAGATGTCGAATAGCTTTCGCTGAAATGATATGTTGATTCAAGAATTCAGCAGCAACAGTATTCTAAACAAGCTTCTTGCGGAAATAACCAGAAAGCAGAGTAAACACAAAATGAGAGAGGGAAAGGAAGAGACAACTATACAAATTTATAGTGGTTCCACCATATGGTGTACATCCACTCTTCAAAGGCACCAGGAAGATCACTTTATTGATCAATTCAAAGGAAAGGGATACAAGAAGTTCATTTTACAAAACTCTCCAAGAACTTCACTCAAAAGCTCTGTTTTCCTCACTCGTTGAATACACCCAAAGCTCAGCACATTCCAAAGACTAAATAGAATTAGTTTGACATGTGAGCTGCACGTGTTAGTTGTTTAACTAAATTGTTGATATAAACTCTATTTGTCAAAATCAACAATTCACCCTCTTGACAAACAGTGTTTATCTTTGTGAGCTTCAGAGCAGAAACAAATGTTTTCCCTTCACTGGTGCTTTGGTTTTATAAGCTTCTTCTCAGTTCAGCCATAGTCAATCTTAAGCATTTCACATAAGTATTCAAGCTTACTTGCATGGAGTGCTTTGGTCATCATATCTGCTGGGTTCTGTGATGTATGGATTTTACAAAGCTTTACTTCACCCTCTTGGACTAATTCTCTTACAAAATGAAATCTGACATCAATGTGCTTGGTTCTATCATGAAAAGTAGGATTTTTTTATAGAGCCAATGCACTTTGATTGTCACAGTGTATCTTAACATCACAGTCCTTTTTCAGCATAGCAGAAACACTTCCCTTTAACCATATAGCCTCCTTTACTGACTCTGCAAGGGCTATATACTCAGCTTCGGTCGAAGACAGTGCTACTACTGATTGTAGGGTGGATCTCCAGCTAATGACATTACCAAAAAGAGTAAAAATATACCCAGAAAGAGACCTCCTTCTGTCGAGGTCAGCTGCATAGTCTGAGTCAACGAAACCAGTCAAAATCTCACCCTCTTCATTTGTTTTAATGTAAACAAGACCTTTGCTGTAAGTTCCTTTCACGTACCTAACAATCCACTTACAAGCTTCCCAATGAGGCCGTCCAGGGTTACTCATGTACCTGCTAACCATGCTCATAGCGTGTGCTAAATCAGGCCGGCTGCACACCATACCATACATAAGGCTGCCAACAAGGTTAGCATAAGGAATGGCCTTCATTTCTGTAGTTTCATGCTGATTACAAGGTGACTGAGATGCTGATAGCTTGAAGTGTGTAGCAAATGGTGTCTTAACAGCCTTGGCAGTTTCCATGTGAAATTTCTTCACTGTTTTGTTGAAGTATTCAGCTTGGTTAATCAAAATCATCCCCCTCTGTCTATCCCTCATTAACTCCATACCAAGTATCTTCTTGACTTCCCCTAAGTCTTTCATCCGAAACTCTTTACATAGAGCAGTCTTAAGATCATTAATTTCAGTCATATGAGTTGAAGCTATCAAACTATCATCAACATACAAAAGGACTAAGACATAAACCGTGGCAAATACATCCTTTCTGTACACACACTATCAAACAAGCTTTTTGTGAAACCTTTTGAAGAAATAAAGCTATCAAACCTTTTATTCCACTGTCGGGGGGATTGCTTTAAGCCGTAAATGGACTTTTGAAGATGGCACACCATATCTTCCCTTCCATCTTCAACAAATCCGGGCGGCTGGTTCATGTAAATCTCTTCATCCAGGCTGCCATAGAGAAATGCAGTCGTGACATCCATCTGCTCAAGTTCTAAATTGAAATGGACCACCAAAGAGAGCAGAATTCGTATGGATGTATGCCTCACAACGGGTGAAAAAACCTCTGTGTAATCAATCCCTTCTTCTTGAGTGAATCCCTTAGCCACGAGCCTCGCTTTATATCGTGGCATGTCTGAAGGATTGATACTAGGTTTTAGTTTGTACACCTATTTGCAGTCTATGGTTTTATGTCCAGCAGGTTTTCTTACCAAAATCCAAGTCTTATTCTCTTTGAGTGACTCGATCTCTTGAACCATAGCAGTCGTCCATAGGTTAGATTCAGGAGATTTCATAGCTTGAATGAAGGTGTTGGGTTCAGAACTAAAATTTTCAGTATAACAGTTGAATGCATAACCTACGAAATCAGAACTGTTATACCTGGAAAATGGCCTCACTGTCCTTCTCTGTCTGTCACGAGTAAGTTGATAATTGGTAAGACTGTTATCATCTTCTTCTGTAGGATGTGAGGTCTCGGTTGCATCAACATTTTCAACCATTTCTTCAGCATTTTGAGGTTCCTCGGATGAACTATCAGTAACAGCAGCTTGAACATTACTACTTGGAACAGCCAGATCAATCTCAAAACTCTCTGTGATTGTACTGCTAGAATCAACTTGCTGTTTAGCTTTCCACGGCATTATGTCCTCATTAAAGGACACATCATGGCTGACTATGCATTTGCTTTCACCAGGCTCCAAGGACCACAATTTATAGGCTTTCACTCCATGAGGGTAACCCAAGAAAAGACATCGCTTAGCTCTTGGTTGGAGTTTATCTTGCCTATAATGTACATACGCCGCGCATCCAAATACCCTAAAATGTTTCAAGTTAGGTGGATGCCCTGTCCATTTCTCTTGAGGAGTTTTAAAGCTCAAGGCAGAAGATGGGCTTCGGTTGATGATATAAACAGCAGTGTTTACTGCTTCCCCCCAAAAAATTCTAGGCATTTGTGCATTTGACAGCATGCACCTTACCCTTTCAAGGATGGTTCTATTGAACCTCTCAGCAAGTCCATTTTGTTGGGGCGTGCCAGCAGCCGTTAAGTGTCTTTCTATGCCACAATCTCTGCACAACCAAAAGAATTTTTCATTCAAATACTCCAGCTCGTTGTCAGTCCTTAGGATCTTTATTTTTCTACCTGTTTGGTTTTCAACCAAAGCCTTCCATTCAACAAATCTTTCAAAGACCTCATCCTTAGTTTTTAACATGTAGACCCACAACTTCCTTGAAAAGTCATCTATCAAGGTTAAAAAGTATTTAGATCCTCCATAAGTAGTAACTCTAGTCGGGCCCCAAAGGTCGGAATGAATATAATCCAACCTTTCTTTTGTGGTATAGGTTGTTGCTCTAAAACTTGCTCTAGTTGACTTACCAAGAACACAATGTTCACAAAAGGTACTTACTGGTTTTACATTTCCAATCAGTCCTTGCTTGTAAAGGCAGTCAAGCCCTTTATCACCTATATGAGCAAGTCGCTTGTGCCACAAAATGGTTTCTTTAGCAGCTTGTCCACTGACTACATTCAGTTCTCCTGTCACAGTTCTACCTCTCAGAATGTAAAGGCCATCATGAAGCTGTCCAGTTAGTTTCACAACATCATCCTTAGAAACACTTAAGACTCCATTCTCAGACTTGTAGGTAAATCCAGCCTTGTCAAGAGTTCCTAAAGAGATCAGATTACGTTTCAAATCAGGTACAAATCTTACCTCTTTAAGAATCTTCAAGGATCCATCAAACATCTTCAAGGTCACTGATCCAATGCCCTTGACAATGCATTGTTGGTTGTTTCCCATGATCACCTTACCACCTTCAAAGAGATTCAAATCTGAGAAAAACTGTTTGCAAGGTGTCATGTGGAAAGTGCAACCCGAATCCAAGATCCATTCCTCTGTACAATCTTTATCAGTGACCATTAAGACCTCGGCTGACTCGTATCCTTCATGAATATTAGCAGAATTTTTGTTCTCTTTGAAGGCTTGTTTATTTGCTTTTCGTTTCAACTATGGACAGTCCCATTTGATGTGCCTGGTTTTGTGACAGTAGTTACACTTGATGTCACTCTTATCATTCTGTCTTCCATTATTCTGAGGTCTAGTATTCTGTCTGTTATCCCTCTGCGAGTTGCCATGTCCTTTGGACTGAGAGTTTTGACCTCTAGACTGATGGTTTTTACCTCTATGTTGTTGTTGCTGTTTTTGATTTCCTTTAACAAACAAAGCTTCAGGTTCTTTCTTTTCTTGTTTCAATTCCAAGTCCCTAAGCCTTAAGGAATTCAATACTTTGTCAAGAGTGATATCGTCTCTACCATACTTCATTGCTACCCTCACCTCTTTGAAGTTCTCTGGTAGAGAATTTAGAAGAATTACTGCTTGATCTTTATCTTTAACTTCTTCACCGGAATTCTGCAAGTCAGTACAAATGACATTAAAGTCTTCTATATTTTCCTCAAGATTTTTAGATGGATCCATTTTGAATCCAAAAAATCGTTCTTTCAGATAAAGAATGTTAGTAAGGGTCTTAGGCATATACAATTCTTCCAACTTAGACCATAATTCTCTAACGTTCTTTATCTTACTGGTTTTCCTTAAAACACTATCACCTAGGTGAAGAATGATAGAATTGAAGACAATATCATTCATTTCTTCCCTATCAGATTCAGACAAAGTTACAGGGAGTTTACTATGATCAAGCAAAGCCTTAGCAACCTTTTGCTGTACCAGAAATGCTGACATTTTTGTCTTCCACAAACTAAAATCTCCTCTACCGTCATATTTTTCAAGATCAAATCTAGCAGACATTTTGCACAAAAATTTGACCTAGAAAAGACTCAGAAATGGCGGTATTCACAGTCGAACAACAAATTCAATCCCAATTCGTAGACTCAAGAAAACAAGCAACAAGGAATTTGGGAGCGACAAAATTCGACACCAAAAGAGGAAATAAGAAAGAACAAAGAACACTTATCTGGAATTCTTCTAACCGAGGCTCTGATACCAAATTGTTGATTCAAGAATTCAGCAGCAACAGTATTCTAAACAAGCTTCTTGCGGAAATAACCAGAAAGTAGAGTAAACACAAAATGAGAGAGGGAAAGGAAGAGACAACTATACAAATTTATAGTGGTTCCACCATATGGTGTACATCCACTCTTCAAAGGCACCAGGAAGATCACTTTATTGATCAATTCAAAGGAAAGGGATACAAGAAGTTCATTTTACAAAACTCTCCAAGAACTTCACTCAAAAGCTCTATTTTCCTCACTTGTTGAATACACCCAAAGCTCAGCACATTCCAAAGACTAAATAGAATTAGTTTGACATGTGAGCTGCACGTGTTAGTTGTTTAACTAAATTGTTGATATAAACTGTATTTGTCAAAATCAACATGATAACCAGAGATGAGTTGTCTTTTAACTCCCCACTCACATATCTTCTCTTCACCATGTTTCTCCTGCAAGAGATATTTATTCTTTATCTCTTTTTAATTAATCAAATATTAATTAAATCCATTAAATTAATTCAATTGAATCTAATTAAATTAAATTAATTTAACATAATATTTTAATTAATCAATTTAATTAAATAACATTTAATTTAATTAAATCAATTAATTAACTCAATAATTAATTAATCGTATAATTAAATATCATATATTTAGTTAACCATACATTTGAATCATATTCAAATGTAACATCTGTCTCATAACCTCTAGTTTTAATCTGAATCCAATTCATATTAAATTTATATTTGAACCCATTCAAATATATTATTTTCTCATGAATTACTTTTGAATCATATCCAAAATTAACTTTATATTATAATGTATCACCATACATTTGTTGGGATTTATGCCTAAAACTCGTAGATAGTAAATGTAACATTTGACCGATTCATTAATAAAATGTTATTGATGTATTTTCAATAATTTTTATCTTGTCTAAATAACCTTAATCCAATAAACTAACATCCTAGGTTGTTGTATGAGTCTTGAGCTGTATGTGGAGACATACGGGGATCAGTGTTCAAGATACAGCCAAAAGGGTCTATAATATAGGGATAAGGCTGGGTATCCCAGTGACACTATGATACGACCCACTTTGTATTTGATACAAGCACAATGATCCAACGCGTTCGTGTAGGGGAGATGCGAGTGGGGGTATCCTATGCAATGAGTTTGCATAAGACTGGACTGCGAAATAGTAACCGCTAGTTGTAACATCGTTGACTAGTTAGGTTTTTGTTTCACTAGGATGACCTAGGCAACGTAGTCTCAATCCTGAGTGGGTTATGGACTCCTGTTCACGAGGGATTGTCCTTTGATTTGTATGGATGAGAGTGACTGGTTCGTCGACTCAATAATCCTACCATTTTGGGGACAAGACCGAGTGGGGAGCTGGGAACATAATCACACAAGATGGAATTCACTCCTTCCCGGTTTTAGGGAAGTAGATAAGTGTTCCCTTAAGTGATGTCTTCAAGTCTTGAACAAAGGGCCCTAGCCTCTCACTAGTCCAAGAGGGGTTTCTGTTTAATGGTATGACCATAAACAGGTTGTTCATTAGAGGAGCATTGATACTTAAGGATGTAGAGGTAACCTAGGGGTAAAACGGTAATTTGACCCAACTGGTGTTATGAACACTCGTGAAGGACTAACTTACTGCTATTGGTCAATATTCGTGGACACATAAATATATCTGTAGTGAGAAAAGTACAACTGTGGGTCTATAATGGAGTGTGCTCACAGTTAACAAATATTGATTAGCTTAGTTAATGAGTTTAACCTATTAATCTCATATCGTTGAAGCTTTTGATCTGTAGGTCCATTAGGTCTCACAGGTAGCTCATAAAGGGTATTGAGGTAATTAAAGTAATTTGAAATATTCAAAATTACTAAGGAAAATAATATAACGTATAGAGATACATTATAATATAAAGTTTATATTTTCATTAAACTTTATAATATAAATTTATTTTGAATATTGATTCAAAAATTAATTTACGGGAGAATTTAATATTTGAAAGAGTTCAAATATTAATTTTAATATGAAGTGAATTCATATTAAAACTACATGTTTAAATTAATGCGCATTAGATGCATATTAAAACTATAAGTTATATATGAGAAATATAATTGAATGTGATTCAATTATCACAATTAAATTAAATATGTGCTACTTAATTTAGTGATTAATTAATTGGAGAATTAATTAATTTTTTCAATTTAATTTAATTTAATTTGATTAAATTGATTGAATCAAAACTATAGGTTAGGTGAGGGATATTCATTTAAATCAATTAATTAAATTTGATTGAATTAATTTTTAATTAATTTAATTTAATTTAATTTTTATTTTAATAAGTTAACATGTAATTGATGCAGTAGGTGAAAGTGTTTCCACGATAACCTCCTCCCCTCTCTAACCGAATATACAGATGAAGAGGAAGGTGGGCAATCAATTACTATCCAGACTCTCTGGTATGCTGTGATCTCTCTGTGAAGAAAAATTTTCTCTCCAGAAAAGTCTCTCCCAAAAGAATCCTCCCAATTTTCCCTTTATCAAAAATCAAAGGATCCCACCATCCTCCTCAAGAATTCCCCTGAGATATATCGGTGATCCAAGTGGTGATGTCCCTTTTGGTGTTTTTTGGAGATCGTGAAACTGTAGAGAAAAAAAATTCATCCAAGGTTTTGGTGATATATTCTAGAGCCGTCAACATAGGTTAGTAGCTCTGTACTTTTCTTCTCTTTTATTGTAGGATTAGATCCTAGATTATTCTAAAATTTCTAGCATGTTATAGCCTTAATAGTCAATAAATTAAATGTTAATTCTTGTTGTAAATTTGTTGCATTTCATACTGGTATTTTACTCGTTAATTAAACTATGTTTGGTCCTCTGAAATCTTCTGCTGCTATTTATAAAATTGTTCGGAAAATCAAACCTAACGACTCTAAAAATCGAAACTGCTATTTATAAAGTTGTCGTAGCATCGAGACGCTTGGAAGGCAGTGTCTCGACGCTAGGCCTATATTTCCAACACACTGCTTTATTTTTTTCTGATTTCTTTCAGTTTGCTTGTCTTGGGACTCGAACCTTTGACTCTTTGGCACTAATTTTCGAGCTCGCCACGGTCTATTTGGGTCTTTTCACCTCATCTTCATTCATAAATTTCGAGTTGGCTAAAAAATGCTCCAAATTGCCCAAATTAACACCAAATTGTGTGATCCGCTCCCAATGCCTTTAATGCTCGATTACCTACAAAAATAGACATTTAAACGATAAAATAGATCTAACAAGTTTGATTAAGGGTGATGAAATAGCACAAATTAAGTGCTATATCAATGTCTCCACATGAACGACTAGGATCAATTCGTTTGTATCAAATACAAATTGGGTCGTATCCATAGTGTCACCAGGATAAGGTACCCAAACTTATCCTAATACTATAGACCCTTTAGGTTATTACTTGAACACGATCCCCTATATGTCACCACATACGGTTCAAGCTTCATTAAATAACGTGGGATATTAGTTTATTGGATTTGGGTCAATGCAATTCTAAAAGAAACCTCAATAACATCTTTATTATATTGAAGAGAATTTGTAGTGGGTGACAAATAAGATTTCTATAATTGCAAATATAGCACAATGTAAAAAGAATGGCAAATATGGCACAATCTATATCATTGATAGACTCTAATTAATTAGAATCTATTATTAGTCTTTACTGATAGACTTCGATTATTCAGAGCCTATTAGAATCTATTTGTGATAGACTCTGATTAATCAGAATCTATCAATTTATTGATAGACTCCAATTATTCATAGTTATCAGTGTCTATCGATGTTAGACACTGATAGAATCCAATTAATTGAACTCTATCAGTGATAGACATTGATTAATTGGAGTCTATCAGTGATAGACACTGATAGACGAATCTAATTAATCAAAGTCTATTAGTGATAGATAGACACTGATATCTGAGTTTTTGAAATTGCACATGTATAAAAAATTTTGGAAATTAAACAAAAAGTATAAAACTAACGTACATCATTCGCCAAAAATATCTTCTCGTTCATATTTTGCCAATCCTCAGGATTTTGTGATTCCCAACAAACTAGTCTTCAGCCATTAACTTCAATCTATTTTGTAAATTATGGAGTTTATCAATGATTGATTACTTGACGTCTAAATGACAATCAACAATTTTCTAAAAAGGGATTTAGAACGTTTTGAATTGACTATAAAGAAACGTTTGTTGAAGTTAACAATCAATTAGTGACTATTACTGATAGATTCCAATAATTATAGTCTATCTCCGATAATAATAAAAAAAAAATTAAAAAAACTTTAATTATTGGAGTCTATCAAATGTTGAAAAAACATAGATCAACATAAATGAGTAGAGAAACTAGATAATTGGTGTTTCTTTTTTAAAAAAAACACACTGATTGATTTTCTCATTTGATGCGGAAACGAGGGATCAGGGCTTGTAGGCTAAAAACTGTCAATTGTTGGGCAAAAATATTTGGGGTGAATGGACTTTGATAGGCTTTTGGGTCTTTTACAACTAATTGTGCTATATATGCAATTAGTTTGCAGGTGTCCTATATTTGCTATTAATTTGGTCCAATTTGCTATCTATGCAAACGACCCTTTATTGAATAAATAACATTTTGTTTACATTTACTATCCACGAATTTAGGACATAAAATCCAACACTACCGACACTTCACATATCTCCACAACGGTATGATATTGTCTACTTTGGGCATAAGCCCTCATGGCTGTGCTTTTGGCTCCACCCAAAAGACATCGTACCAATATAGATAATTGTATGTCCTCCCTTATATGATCTTCCCTTTATCTAGTCAATGTGGAACTTTTTTTGCACTCCCAACAACATTTATATATATATATATATATATATATATGAAGCCTAACATTGAACACTCATATGTTAATACTAATATTATTTGAAATGAACTCATAAGTTATTTTGAAAAATCTCTTCTCTCACCTCCTCTCTCTAACAAATATGAGAATAATACTATTTATAAGCAAGAGGGAGGCAACTGTTGGCCAAAGGTAGAACCGCTAACATTCTGACATATTGATACTGTCGAGCCACCACCATTGAGGGACAAGTTAATATCTTGCAACACTATGCTTTGGCATGGAGCAACATGGCTACAATACAAATCTACTGCCACTTGGCTTGTTGAAGTCCCTCTTATTCCTTCATATCTTACATTTTGAATATGCACTCTTGACATACTCTGCAACCAAACACATTTTGCTTTAGAATCATGTAGCTTCAATAATCCCATATTTGACCTAAAATCCAACAAAGTTTGAACTTCATACCTGTTCTTTATGCGAAAAGGAGTCATGTGGACAATAATTCTGATCGATGGTGATAGGATTTCTAACATTGTTCATTTGGAGATTGATAAATTCGATTTTGTCAACTACACTAAAAAATGGAGTCGACCATGATTTGATCCTAACTCCATTCTTTGTGTTGGTGAATATACAGTCTCTCACTGTGATTCCAGTGACGTTTGCTTCATGGGAATGTTTTCCAAGACTGCCAATGCTAATTCCATGGCCAGGACCACAATTAACATTGGTTATGTTAACATTTATGCTTCCAGGGCCCAAGGAGATACAATCATCTCCAGTGCCAATCATTGAATTCATGATGTTGATGCCAGTCGACATGGAGACGTGGATTCCATCCGTGTTTGGACTTTTTTCTGGAGCTATTATTGTGATGTGATCAAATGTGATGTCTCGACTTTCGAACACCATCAAATGGAAGAATTTGCTGTTGACTGATTTGATGTTCCTGATTGTTGCAGTGTTGACTGCATGAAATCTCAAACTCTACATGAAATTAGATAACGTTATATATATGTTTGGGAGCGTTTTTACTGTAATTGCTTAAATTATAAGCTTTTTATTGGTAATGCTTTTAATTCAAGTGCTTCTCATCAGACACCTATGCTAAAAACACTTCACCAATAGTGTCTTCTCCTAAAGAGAACTCTAAGGAGTAAAAGCATTATTCATAGTCACTAGAAAAGAAAAAAATGCTTCCAAACATAATAATCGAATAGCAAATGAAACGATAATATTGTTTGTTAGAAATGAATGAAAATAAACTTACGATAGGAAGGTCGGAGCACAATACATCATTTGTGCAGGCCGGGGTTAAAGACCAAGCGGATGGGCCTCGACCGTCCAACAAGCCTTGACCATCGACGACCAAGTTGTTAACCCGATGGATGGCGAGCCAATAGTCGCCCGTGGCGAATGACTCGCCGGAGGGAGCCAAGAGTTGGCCATCAATCTGTAGTTGAGTGAAGCCATTGCCTGGACCTGCAAGCATTAGAGGCAAAACCAGAAACTTCCCATGTGGAATGAAAACCACACCAGTCCCTTTATACGCACATGCTCGGCTCCATGCCATACTCAAAGCCTATAAATCAAATAATTCTATATTAAGTATAGAAATTATCAACAGTTTACCAAATTCAAAAATTTGTTTATCAACAAGTAACGTCTTTTTGTTTTTCTCAGTTCATTGTTTTTTATAATTCTGCTTATACACCATCCTTGTTTAATCATTCTTCTTAACAAAGAGGCTCAAATTTTTAAAAATTGGTTAAAAGAAGTAGGTCTTAAAATCCTAATTTTCTCTTTTGAAATCTAGCTAAAGTCTTAAAAGTATTTTTTGTAAGTGAAAAACTAATCAAATATAAAATAAGGGTTGTGTATGAATATATAGTTAAAAACGAAATTGTTATTAAGCAGTCTTAGCTACTTAAAACCATCAACTAATTTGAGTGTCATGGACCATAAATTAAATTAAAAAAAAAAAGTCCAAATATATATTTTATTGGATATTTTTTCAATTTAGTCTCAATTATTTGAAAAGTGTCAATTTAAATCCCCTATGTTTTAACATTTTTCAATTTAGAGAAAAACAAAACTTACATGCATGTCATAATTCTTAATGAATTGGTGAAATTTTAGAGAAGAAAAAAAGTCAGTTAAGTCAAAAATAAAAAAAAATTCTTAAAAATTTGGACAATTTGAAACTTTCCTTTTACCTACTCCAATCATATTTACCAAGTACTATGTCAGGTACGTTTAATCAACTAATTTTAACATTCACTAACGATCAAGGACTTAAGGGACCCAAATTAAAAAACATCTAAAACATTATGAATAAAACATATATTTAGGGAACAAAAGTATTAGAGACTAAAAAATATTTAAAATATAAATTTAAATATTACCTGTCTGCTATCAGTTACTCCATCAGATTTGGCCCCAAATTGCATTATATTAAACACTTGTGTTTGGGCATGAGATTTGCAAATGCAAAGTAATAAAACAATGGACAATACAAATCCAACTAACAATGAACTCAAATCCATTTCCCTCTTTCTCTTCTCCTCCTCTCTTTCTCTAAGATATGGCTGTGGTTTTGTGTTGGGGTTATTTTTTCTGTTTATATAACAAAATTTGAACAAACTAAAATGGAATCACTCTTGTAGCTCAGGCTTTCATTCTATTATTCACCAATTATCATTAGTGTCTCATTTTATAAAGAAAATGACAAGAAGAGAAACTTATTGTAGAATTCTAAGATGAAAGATTAATGAAAGTGAAACTTTTTTAGGCAAATAATTGAGATTTTTATTCACAAATGCTCCTTCTGTCAGCTGTCTTGTTGAAGATGTAATATTATAAAATTAGTAGTTTGGCAGAAAATTTTTGGCTTCTAAAAAATGAAGTGACCAACTTAGCTTTGGCATTTAATGACTATGTATCAAACTAGACATCCAACTGAGGTACTATCAGAGAGGATATTATTGCAAATACATTTTTAGAAAATAACCAATGGATGTCAGAGAATGTCATAATCGCTTTCGATTCTTCGTTGTTAAATCACCAAGAAGAGACTAACAATCAACTCTTCTTAACCACCATTTTAGAAATGATTTGAAACTTCGGACATCTATTAAAAATTAAATCCATGTATCCAACACCAAACATGATACTTTTGAAAACTTCAATGATCAAATAGAAACTAAATTTTAATATCAAAAACCAAAAGTCTTAGGCCTCGTTTGATAACCATTTGGTTTTTTATTTTTGGTTTTTTGAAAATTAAGCTTATACACACATACTTCCACCTATAAGTTTATTGGTTTTAGTATCAATCTTTTACTTTGTTTTCAAAAACCAAGTCCAATTTTGGAAACAAAAAAAAAGTAGTTTTCAAAAACTTGTTTTTGTTTTTAAAATTTGGCTAGGAATTCAAATGCAATCTTAACTAGGATGAAAGTCATGGTAGGGAATTGATGAGAAAACAAGTATAATTTTCAAAAACCAAGGGCCCGTTTCATAACGTTCTTGTTTCTTGTTTCTTGTTTCCTGTTTCCAATTTTATTAAGAAATGTAAGCATTTAATAACTATGTATGTTTCTTGTTTCTCATTTTTTAGAAACACTCAACACTCCCAAAATTTGTATAGAACTTTTGGGAACAACTAAAACTAGTTTCTCCTTTTTTGTTCTTGTTTCCAATTTTTTCCAAACATAAATAAGAATATAGGTTTATTATTATTGAATGTATAGGTGTTAGGGTCATGAAATTCTATTTTTCTTTATTAAAAATGAAGAAACGGAAACAAAAAATGAGAACGTTACCAAACGGGTCCCAAATGGTTATCAAACAGAACCTTAATTTTTAAAATTTCAGGAACCAAATAAAAATTAAGTTCAAATTTTACTAGGAAAAAAAAAGTTATGAAAATAGTAGTTTAAAAAAATTAATTACAAATCAAATTTAAATCACAATACATAAATGAGTTACTATAGTATGTTATTAACAAAATATTACAGAATATCTCAAAAAAAAAAAATATTACAGAAAAATTAATCAGTATATAATTTAGTTGATAATTCTTATTAACTATAGTTAACCAAATATTACTTAACTAATTTCATTATACTCAAAAATTTCAATAATATCAAGTTTGACATAAACTTATGTTTGATTAATAATGCACAAATTAACCATTAAATAACGTTGTCAAAGCTCACAAAGTTTAACAAAGATATAGTTCTGCGAACAAGAGCATGACTCAACGGGTATAAAGTTGTGTATTCCGACCAAGAGGTCAAAGGTTCAATCCCTTACCTCTAGATGTGGTCAAGAAAAGAAAAAAAAAAACAAAAATGTAGTCTAATATAGTCTAATATGAGAATTTTTTTTTTAACATCTTTATCAAAAGATATTGGATCATGAAATATTCATTGTCCCATAAAATATTTAAAATACAATGCATATTTTTTTTTTGTACTATGGGCAACTCTATTATATATATATATGCAAATTCTATAGATGATAACCAATCTTCCCATATTCTAATGTTTTTATAAACAATTGATTTAAAGCATGGTGTGACCAAATCCCTATTTAGAACTATATACAAGCTTGGTTTCTAATTTTTGTCACACAACTCTCCAAAAGTGGCAAAAAGTTTTGACATCCCCATCACTAAACAATGTCTTTTGAAAGTTCATGGAACCTCACAAACATCTCTAAAGAATAGATCAACAATACATTTAGCAACATCAATTTACGACAAGGAAATTACAAGCGAGTATTTTTACCGAACTATCAACCACATCAAAAATATCATCTCTACTTTTGCTTGTTTTAGTTGATCCGAGTGCAAGGTGTGTAGATATATCGATTCCATTGCTTTAGGAAAAAGCAAAGGAGAATACAACCCATGTGGTTTTAACCTAGACTTTGCTTACTTTCAAGATACACAATTGGTCAAATAGTTTGGTTAAGATCATGTCTCATTTCAGGTCAAAAGAAGCGTTAAATAAGCAATGCACATGGTATAGCTACTCCAAAATGTGGCATTAAACATCACCCATTTTCTTTCCTAACAAGCAACAACTCCTAGAAGAACAAATTAGGTATGTTGAGATTTTCCCTTTGTAAGCAGCTATATTCTTCAAACATGTATTCTCATCATTATAATTATGCCCTCAATTAGGAAGTAATCTTGCCTTCAACGGTTTTAGGACAAATTGTTAGGTGTTCGCGGTGCAATGAAACTCCCTCTTTAAAACCATCGGATGTACATCTTAAAATTTGTATGTTCCCTAATGACCGTTAGATACAAAATCGAGGTACTTTTACAATTTTCTCTCTTACATTCAACGGTGGAAAACTACCTGCCTTCTTGCACCGAGAGCACCTAAAAATTTCTCCAGTTTTAGGGTCCTTGGTTGGTTTAAGCTACTGCAATTTCAAACCAACATTCCCTTCATTATTTATTTATTTATTTGGTTTTTAGTTCAAAACATTCCCTTCAGGTTATTGCCAACCACCGAACACATTTTCGTGGTGAAGTCTTAAGTACTTTCAGACACGAATTGTGGCATCGTTGATATATAAATAGAAACCGCAACTGCTTAGAGTAAAGATATAGTTGTGTGATTTTAGAATTATTGATTTAAGTGAAAATGATTATTTTACAAATAATTTATTAAAATTAATTCCTATAATTATTTTAATGTTTTGTTTTGCACTCAATTTTCCTACCATCAAAATCGTTCAAACAACCAAAGCAAGCATAACTTAGCGGTAATTGACATGTACTCTCGACCAAAAAGGTTAGAGACGAATCCCTCCACCCCAAATGTTGTTGAACTCAAAAAAAAAAAAAATGTTCAAAGAAAAAATTAAAAATTTTCTAATATTAGACATGATTTTGAATTTGTCTTTAATAAATGGTCTTTTTTTAAAACAAAAATAGTTATTACTTATCATCAAGGGTAGATGTACGTTACCTACAAGAAAAATTGACTTGACGCTTTTGGAATGTCAACTGTTAATACTCTTGACGCTTTTAAAAGCGTCGAGAGAACCACTGTCAAGAATAAGGTATCGAAAATTTGACAAACGAGAAGCGTCAAGACAACTTTTACTTGATATATATGAAACGTCAAGAATATTAAATTTTTGACACTTATAAAGCGTCATGTATATAGATTTCTTGACAGTTATTAAATATCATATTTGTTAAAACTTGACAGTTCTAACATGTCAAATGGTACTTTATCTCGACATTTCAGAAATGTCAATTTAAAAAGTTGTTGACACATTTTACATGTCAAGTTTGTTGGTAATTTATTTTTTTCAATTATAATAGTTGTTCCCTATTATCTTGAATATCCTGCATTGCATTCCAACAATTTGATATATTGATCAACCAAATAAACAAATACACATTCAAGATCCATCAACAAAATTTCTTCCAATAACTTCAATAAAATTCATATCTTCAACATTACAAAAGTATCCAACCTCCATATGAGCAATTCCAAAATTACAACTATCAATCCATATGAACAATTCCAAAAATTATAAGACCTATCGACCCACATGAACAATTACAAAATTACAGGACCTATCAATTCCATTTGGACAATTCCAAAATGAAGAACTTTACACTCATTTTCTCCGTATATTCAAAATTACATAATACCTATCTCCACCATATATTCAAAATCACAAAGTACCTATTAAATAATTAATGTGCTTCCGTGCCTTAAAATCAACCTGAACTTGGAATCCTTGTCTTTCCTGTTTCTCTCCAAATGCTTTCGGATTGAAACAGCTTCCTTGATGAGATGGTAAAGATCCTCCGGGATTTCAGGAGCTAGTCCTGAGCCAAAAAAGAAAACATGTTAAAAAGAATAACATATTAATTCTGATTGATGTATAAAATAGAAGTTCAGTGGAGGAAGGGTAGATGAGGCTCACCAACGTTGGGTATCTGAAATTATAGAAAACATATATATGTATGTGTTATTTGAGTGAAAATCATATAACTGGCCTTTGGATTATTGGTTAGAGGTGTTGAGGATCCCACGTTGTAAAGATAAGTGGAGACCTCACAATTTATAAGATAGATGGACTACTACACTCATTGCCAATTGGTTTTGAGTTGGAACCCCATGTTATCTAATATGATATCAGAGCCTATATAAAACCCAAACAGGTATTTGATCCACAGAAAAAATTGGGATCCGATCCAAGAATGGTGAACCCAAAGAGACACCATCTTGAGCGGTCATGTTGAGGACCCCACGTTGAAAAGATAAGTGGAGACTTCACAATTTATAAGATAGATGAGCTACTCCACTCATTGTCAATTGGTTTTGAGTTGGAACCCCATGTAATTTAATAAGAGGGTGCACAATTATGCTCGGGATTCGTTAGGGGTCTTGGGTTTTTTTTTTTCTTTCATTTCTTTCTTTAAAAGCCTTCACGTTTTTTTTTTCTTTTTTCTTTTTGTTTTAATTTTCAATCTTTTTTGAAAATCCTTAACATTTTTTTTTGTTTTTGTTTTAATTTTCAATTTATTTTTTGAAAAGCTTAACATTTTTTCTTTTTTGTTTTGTTTTTTTCAATTTTCAACTTTTTTTTTTAAAGCCTTGACTTTTTTTCTTTTTTGGTTTTTTTTTTCAATTTTCAAATTTTAAATTAAAATATATATTAATTAAAATTGGTTAGAATTTAGTTTATCTTTTCATTTTACATACATTTGTATACAAATATAAAAACAAAAAACAAAAGAAAAATCATTATTAAATTATTTTAGAAAAATTTGTTGTATAAATATTTCACGTTTCAATCTTTGCGGTGGATAGTTCTAGGTTTATTATAATTTTTAAATAATATTACTTAATCTAAATATTATATCAATGCATTTAAAATTATATTTAGGGAAAAATACACTTTTGGTCCCTGAGGTTTGGGTTAGGTTTCATTTTGGTCCCTGAGTTTTCAAACTCAACAATTTAGTCTCTGAGGTTTGAATTTTGTTTCATTTTGGTCCCTCCATCCACTTTTCCGTTAAATCTTAACGGTTTGCTGATGTGACACTATTTTTTTTATTAAAAAAAGTTGTTATTTTTATTTTTTAAAAAAAATAATTAAAAAATATATATTTAAAATTTTATTTTCCCCTCCATTTTCCCTCCCTTCTTCTTCTTCCTCCTTCTTCTTCTCAACAACCATCACCACCAAGAACCACCATCACCACCCCACTGTATCGTCGACCTCTGGTAACCGTCGACAATGTTTTTTTCTCTTCTTCTTCCTCATTTTTTTCTTTTCTTCTTCATTCTTCTTCTTTCTCGCCGGAAACGCAAGAATTGCTAGAACCTCAAGAAACTTAAAGACCCACGCCACAAAAACTTGTTGGAAAATAGAGGAGATGAAACCCACTGTTGCCCGAACCTAACTCACACGATTCCAAGGTAAAGCACGCCTTCCATGCTTCCTTAATGTCACCCACGGCTAAATAGTTGAAGGATCTCGCCGCTACAGCTACTAATCATCGGAAAACGCGAGAAATCGAGTCGAAACCCATAGCCACTTTGAGTCGAAACCCATTCCTAAACTACAACTACTAATTTCTATAACACGTTCGAAACCCAAACCCATAGCTACAGCTACTAATTGCTGGAACACGTTCGAAACCCATCTCCAATCCACCGAGCTTGTCGAAAAACGCCACCGAGCTTGCCGAAAAACGTCGTCGCCGCATTCGCCAGAACCATCATCGAGCCTCCACTTGAAACAGCCAGCCGCCAGATCTGAAGCGCCAGAACCATCGTCGCGCGCATTCGCAAAACCTCCAGATCTGAAACGCCCAGCCTCAGGGACTGCAATCGCCGCCATCGTCGAGCCTCCACTTGAGACCCATCTTTGATCTCCGTCCAGCCTCCAGATCTGAAACGCCCTTCGGATCCCTCCCTCTTCGGTTTCGGCGGAAGCCATGTTTTTTTTTTAAAGAAAAGTTAGAGAAAAGGAGAAAAAAGAAGAAAAAGAAGAAAAAGAAAAGTGGAGGAACGAAGGAAAAAAAAAATCGCCAACGGCGACCGGGCGCCGGCGAGCAGTGGTTGCCAGTCGTCGACCGCGAAGAAGTTGAAGAAGAAGTTGAAGAAGATGATGAAGAAAAGAAGAAGAAGAAGGAGAGAGAGGGAGAAATAATTAAAAAAATAAATAATAATTATATTTTTATTATTTTAATATATTTTTATTTATAAAAATTTAAAAATAATTTTTTTAATAAAAAAATAGCGCCACGTCAACAAACTGTTAGCTTTTAACGGAAAAATGAATGGAGGGACCAAAATGAAATTAAAACCAAACCTCAGGGACTAAATTGTTGAGTTTGAAAACTCAGCGACACCAAAATGAAACCTAACTCAAACCTCAGGGATTAAAAGTTTATTTTTCCCTTATATTTATATGAATGTTAAATCATAACTTTAGTTCCTGAATATTAAAATTTGTGTTTGATAGGTCCTTAACTTTCAATTTTTGTTTAATAAGTATTTTAACTTTAAAAATGTCCAATAGATCCAAAAAGTTTCAATTTTGTATCTAATAGGTCTTAAACATATTGATTTTTTTAATTTAACTATTCTATTAGACATAAAGTTTAATCTTGCATCTAATTGAACCTTAAACTTTCAATTTTGTAACTTGTAAATGCATTAATTTTAAAAAAAAATGTTGAGTTAGTTAAAGATTTGTAGATTTTATTTATGTCTAATAGAACATTCAATTTTTAAAAAATGTTGAATGCATGAATTGAGAACTTATTGAATACAAATTATAACTTTATGGATCTACCTAGACACAAAATTGAAAATTCACAGGCCTATTAGACATTTGTTTTTAAGTTTAGGGACCATATAGACACAAATCTAAAAACTGTTAAAATTAATCTAGACATATTTCAAGTTCATGACTTTCAATTAATTACATACATGAATAGTTGGATACATGAATCACTAAGTACATTGATGAATGTTCATGTATTAGTGAAAGGTCAAATGTATTGGCATTTATCATTGATGTCTTTTGATGTATGTTCCTACTAGTATAAATATGTGTAGGATTTGTCATTTGTAAGCAAAGCCAAGGAAAGCAAAGTCATTTACAAAAATTAAAAATTTTGTTCCTCCAATCTTGTGTGAGTGAGAGAACAATTTTCTTCTCTTATCTCTTGAGTTGTATTGTGAGGGTCTACTACGTTTCCAACAAGTGGTATCAGAGCTAAGATCAGAGTGAGGGGGAAATGAAAGCCCCGGCGCAGCGGAAGCGCAACGATAGGACCTTGCGTCGTATATTAATTAATATCAAAATACCAATACGAATAGGCAAAACGAAACTTTAAACATGCTTTGAAGCCGCTGTAAAACGCTATAAACATGCTGAAAACAACTAGAAAATAAAACTACTTTTATTTTCATGCTTTTCTAAAGAAACGGGAAAGAACCGTTACAAACCTTCGTTGTAGACTTGAACGTTCTTCGCCAACGATGCTTCAACGAACAAAAAAGCAGCAGCCCCCTTTTGATTTCTTCGCTGGAATTTTCTTCTTCAAAGACACAATAACCACAGAGGTTGCACCGGTATGTCTCTAAGTCTAGGAGGCAAAAGACTTGTGGGAGTTTTTCTCTAAGAGGGAGGCTAGAGAGAATTCTAGGGTCTTGTCTTGTGAGTTTAAGAGCAAGAGGACTACTAAACCATTAGGTCTAGTGTTCTATCTATAGGAGAAAGACCATGAATAAAATATTCACATTAAATCAATTATTTCCATAAATGATTTAATCTATTCCTTATTTAATCAATCCATAATTGATTAATATTTTCCACAAATGACTAATCACTTCTATAAGTGATGAGATCATTTCCATAAATGATTAATCATTTCCATAAATGATTAATCACTTCCATAAGTGATTAATTATTTCTTTTTCCTTTGATCTTCCTTTTTATACAATACATTTTCAAGTATTAGGTTTGAGTTCGTTCTTCCTTTGATCTTCCTTTTGTTCTTCCTTCCGCTGCCTCCATCTTCCACCATTTTTTTTTGCTTTGGTTTTCCTTTCTATCTCTCTGTCTGCGCCTTGTCGCCTCCATTTTCAAGTTTCCTTTTTATACAAAACATTTTCAATACATTTCCTTTTTATACAATACATTTCGGTGAGTTTTTTTCTCTGGTTTCTCTGTGATTTCTATCTCTCTGTCTCTCAATTTTTTTTGCTTTGTTGTTTCTTCCTCAAGGAAGAGTTGGGTTTGAGTTTGTTGTTGTTTGATTGAGGCATTATTGTTATTATTATTCAGGAGGGAATTCAGCACTCATAAGCAAAGTTCCAAATGCAAATCTCATCATTCTTATGTATTTGAGAATCCGTAACTCAAGTTTGAGCTAGATAAATCAATGTACTATAGTTGTATAAACCACGATTTGTGTTTTATTACAATTTCTTTTCCATATGTTTTATTTTCTTACATTGATTTACTTGCATCGATGATTCTTAACCAAATTATAATTGTATTATGTGATAAGACTTTTTTGTTCAGTATGATTTTTAACCAAATTATAATTCATTTTTCTAAAAAAAAAGAAATTTGTGTGTTTGGAAAGCTGTTATTTGGGATTTTAAAAAGGTAGTATATTAATGCCATAATCTGTTTATTATTTTAGGTGAAAATGACTTCTTCAAGAAACATAGACAAGGAGTTACAAGTTGGTTCAACTCCAACTTCTAATAACATGAGTGAACCAACACCAAAAAATAGTTGTAGTAGTAATAATAATCCATCACCATCTACACCTATTATACATTAGATAGCGACGACAATGATGAAAAGGAAGGAAAGCATAGTAGGTTAACATCGGTAGTATGGAATCATTACAAAAGATAAAAAATAAATGATACAATGAAAGCAATATGTAACTATTGTGGGAAAAACGTGGGAGGAGAATCAAAAACTGGGACAAAACATTTACATGATCATTTCAAAATATGTCCTTTAAGGAAACAAAGAGACATTAGGCAATCATGTTTGAAACCAAAAAGTTGTGCTAAATTCATATACTTTTGATTATGAAGCTTCTAGGAGAGACCTTGCTTGTATGATCATTTTACATGAATATCCTATTAACATGCTTGAGCACAAAAGGATTTAGAAAGTTCATGAGTGGTGTTCAACCTTTGTCTAAGATGGTTTCTAGAAGCACAATGAGGAGAGATATTATAAAAATTTATGAAGAAAAGGGAATTAAAACAATGAAGTTTTTGGAAAACAATAGAAGTTGCTATTACTACTGGCATGTGAACTGCTAGTAACCAAAAGAAGGGATACATGGCTATCACAACACATTTCATTGATGAATCTTGGGTTTTACAGAGTAGACTTTTGAGGTAAATTTAAATTTCCTATGTCTTTATTATATTATTATTTCTTTAACATAAAAGTTCAATTTTAATATGTTATCACTCATCCTAGGTTTGTATATGTGTCACATCCACACACTGGAGGATTACTTTCTGATGCATTGTTAGAATGTCTATTAGATTGGAACATAGATCACAAATTATCAACTTTAACTGTAGATAATTGTTCAACAAATGATGCAATGGTTGAGATCCTATTAGATAAGTTAGAATTGAGGACATTATTGTTACATGGAAGCTTGTTTCACATGCGTTGTTGTGCACATATTTTAAATTTGATAGTGAACGATGGATTGGCTGTAATTTCTGATGGTATAGAGAGAATTAGGGACACTGTTCATTTTTGGACATCGTCTGCAAAAAGGGTGGAAAAATTTGAAGAAGTTGTTCGTACATTGCAAATTCCATGCACTAAAAAGCTTGGTCTTGATTGCATGACACGATGGAATTCAACATTTTTTATACTTAAAACTGCTTTAGTATACAAAAATGTTTTTCCTCGTCTAAAACAACGTGAGCCACAATATAAATGTCTTCCATCAGAGACTGATTGGAATTTTGCAAGAGAAATGTGTGACAGATTAGAACCCTTTTACAAGATGATTGAGTTGTTTTCTGGGTCAAGTTATCCAACTTCCAATGTGTTTTTTTCCAGAAATTTGTGATATTAGGTTAGAACTTTCCAAGTGGCTTAACTCTGATATTGAGGAGATAAAAGTGATGGCATCAAGAATGATTGCTAAGTTTGAAAAATATTGGAGTGTGATTCATGGTGTTTTTGAAGGTGTTCATATAACACATGCGGAAGCAATTGAAGATCGAAAGCACTTAAGACATTCAATTTTGCTCCTAAAGCAAGCATGTTCTAAAAAAAACAGAATAGAGAGTTTAGAGAACACCAACCTTTGTAGCTCACTAATGAGGAACTCCTTGTGATGTTTTCTTCTCCTATGCTCCTTGGACAACCTCTAGAGTCTTCTCTACTATTCTCCGGGCCTAGAAAGACTTGTGGGAGTCTATAGTGATAAGGAAAGGGAAGGGAATGCTTGAAGGATCAAGCTCTTGAGAGATCTATGGAGGTGTGTTTGATTGAGAGGAAATTCCAGTAGCATAACAGTAGGTAAATCCCTCTCAGGGCCTTTGAATCTGATTCAAGCTCTTAAATAGACCACTTTCATGCAAAGACAAGCTTCATGACACTAGACACATGGTGAAAATGCAACTCAAAGTGGATTCTAGGTGTTTAACTCACAACACATGCAACTAGTGCATTGTTGTGTTGTTTTCCACTATGCATCATCATGCAAGAGTGGGAATGCCACTAAATCCACTAAAATTTGAATCTTAATTCTGAATTTTCAGCTTGCAATTCATTCCAATTTCAATTCAAAATTGAAATTGATTTTTGGGCAATTAATTGGGGCAATTCCAAGTAATTTTGGCATGATTAATCCAATTAATCATTATCACCTAGTGCCATGAATTATATATGATTCCTAATACATATATATGGTATTTAAAACACTTTTAAATATCTTATCTCTCAATTTCTAATTTAATTCATAATTAAATCATTGTGTCAAACACTTTTTACGATAATGCCCTATTTCCCGTTTTTGAACGATTCAAAGATTCTTATCATTATGTTCTAAGCTTTAATCCGATATGAGCTAGTAGAGGGACCTAATGGACCTATAGATCATGGGCTCCAACGATTCGAGGCTAACCCACTAATCTCATTATCTAAGCTAGCCAACATTCGTTAACTACCGGGACACTCCACTATAGCCCGATAGTTGCACTCCCCTCACTATAGATATATTTCCGTCCACTTGATTTAACCATGTTCAGTAAGTCGTTCCTTCACAAGTTTTTCGTAGCAATAGCTAGGTCAAATAACCGTTTTACCCCTATAGTACTTCTTGTTCCTTAAGTTCCACTAATCCTCTAATGAACAATCGGTTTGTGGTCCAACCATCAAACCTAAGTCCCTCTCGATCCAACGAGAGGGTGGGGCCCCTTGTTCAAGTCCTGGAGTTAGTACTTAAGAGAACAACCTCTCTGCTATCCCTGAAATGGGTAGGAGTGAATTCCGTCTTGCAAAACTATGTCCCCAGCTATCTATTCGATCTCATCCCCAAAATGGTAGGCTTGTTGAGTCGGCGATGCTGGCCACTCTCACCCATGCAGATCAAAAGATAATCTTGTATAAACAGGAGTTCATCGTTAGCTCAGAATTAAGAACGAGTTACCTAGGTCATCTATGAGAAATAGTCAGTTTCTTCAGTAAACGGCGTTATAAAGAGAAAGTGACTTATTTTGTGGTCCTGTCTTATGCAAACTCATTGCATAGGACGCCCCCACTCGCATGTCTCCACATGAACGACTTAGGATCTCATCGTTTGTACTTAATACAAAGTGGGCCGCGTCCATAGTGTCACCAGGATAAGGCACCCAACTGTATCCTTATACTATAGAATATTTTGACAATAAACTTGAACTTGATCCTACGATATGTCCCTACATATAGTTCGAGTATTCATTTTATAGTCAAGGATCTTAGTCTATTGGATTTAGGTTAATCATTCGCAATTTACATATTCAATAACATCTTTTACCGAATAACCTCAATAACGTCTTTATTGAAAATAGAATATGTTTAATGATTTACAAACTACGAGTTTATAGGACATTAAACCCAACAGTTTTGGCAGTAGCTACAGTATTAGATCCTAGATTTAAGGTGAGATTGATCGAGTTATATTTTCCTCAAATCTATGGATCTCACTATACTGTTGAAATTCAACGTGTCCGAGATATGTGCAATGATTTAGTGAAGTACTATATATTAAATTCAAGTATAGAAGCTGAATCTTCATGTTCTACAATTAGTTCTTCAACTTTCAAGCGAGATGTGAGTAGTCATAGCTCTATCATTCAGAAGAAAGATCGGTTTCTCAAGTTTGATGAGTTTGTTAATAATGCTACAAATGCTGATAATGTCAAATCAGAGGTGGATCTTTATTTAGAGGAAAGTCTTTTACCACGATCAGATGATTTTGAAATTTTGAGTTTGTGGAAGTTAAATGGGGTAAAGTATCCTATTTTGTATCAAATTGCCAAAGATATTTTAGTTGTTCATGTTACTACTGTTGCTTCAGAGTCTGCATTTAGTATTGGTGGTAGGCATGTCGGTCCACATCGTTCTAGATTTCATGCCGTCTTACTTGAAGCTTTGATGTGTGCTCAAGATTTGCTTTGGGCTGAAGGTATGAGTATGTATTATTAATTTATTTCTTTAATTTGTTTTCTTATTACTATTTAAGAAGTTTTATTTGTACTTGTCTTAAATAGATACACATACTACCATAGATGCTAAGGTATTGGAAACTGTTCTCGAGGATCGTGATCCAGAGGATGAGGTAAATAATTAGTTCGTGTATTCTAATTAATTATTTTTCATTATTGATTTATAATAACAGTTTTCTTTTCTTTTTTTTTTTTTCAGGAATCACGTGTTACAAGGAACCTGATCCCCGCATATTCCCCGCGGAGAATCCCCGCCCCAATCCCTGCAAAATTAAATGGGGAATTTTGCGGGGATGGGGAATGATTTAGGGGGTCGACAGGGAAGGTTTTCTCGTCCCCGCCTCACCCCGTGAACATCCCTGCCCAAAATGGTAGGCTTATTGAGTCGGCGTATTGGCCACTGTCACCCATACAAATCAAAGGACAATCCCTCATGAGGAGGAGTCCATAATCAACTCAGGATTAAGACTAAGTTGTCTAGGTCGTCCTAGTGAAATAGAAACCTAACTAGTTAACGGTATTATAACTAGTGGTTACTATTTCGCGGTCCGGTCTTATGCAAACTCATTGCATAGGATACCCCCACTCGCATGTCTCCTACGCGAACGCGTTGGATCATAACGTTTGTATCAAATACAAAGTGGGTCGTATCCATAGTGTCAACAGGATAAGACACCCAGTCTTATCTCTATACTATAGACCCTTTAGGTTGTTTCTTGAACAGTGATCCCCATATGTCGCTATATATAATTCAATACTCAAATTACAGCCTAGGATGTCTAGTTTATTGGATTAGAGTTATTTTAGGCAAAGACAAACAATAAAATAACTAATAATACTTAATGGATAAATAGATCAATACTATTTCATTAATATTCGGTCAACGGTTACATTCACTATCTACGAGTTTTAGGGCATAAAACCCAACAAACTCCCACTTGAACTAAAACACTAGTTAGTGGGATGTAAATGCAATAATCTAAAGCTGCAAATGTCATGTGTATTGTATATTTCATAAAGTAAATATACTAAAATAATACAATGAACTAGGGCATCCTTATACCCATTATACATTTCTCCCACTTGCCCTAGATTAGATGGCATACATATCTCGTAGACCTAGACCCTATAGATGACCCTCAAACACTTTAGCCGTGAGAGCCTTCGTAAATGGATCAGCCATGTTGTGCTCTGAAGCGATTTTAGTGACGATCACATCTCCTCGTTGCACAATCTCCCATATCAGGTGATACTTCCTCTCGATGTGTTTACCTCGTTTGTGGCTTCGAGGTTCTTTTGAGTTGGCTACAACCCCACTGTTGTCACAGTATAGTGTTATGGGCACGTTCATATTTTGAACAACTTCCAAATCAGTCAAGAACTTTTTAAGCCAGACTGCTTCCTTAGCTGCTTCACAAGCTGCTACATACTCAGCCTCCATGGTTGAGTCTGCTATGCATCCTTGTTTGTTGCTTCTCCAAACTACTGCTCCTCCATTGAGGGTGAATACTGACCCTGATGTGGATTTCCTTGAATCCTTATCAGCTTGAAAGTCAGAGTCAGTGTATCCAGTAAGAATCAAATCCTTAGCTCCATACACAAGCATGTAGTCCCTCGTTCTCCGTAGATACTTGAGGATATTCTTAACCGCTCCCCAGTGGTCCAACCCTGGATTAGACTGATACCTACTGACTACTCCCATTTCATAACATATGTCAGGCCTAGTGCAGAGCATAGCATACATTAAGCTGCCCACAGCCGAGGCGTAGGGAATGTGTCTCATGTTCTCAATTTCTTGTGGTGTTTTAGGAGACTGTTCTTTAGACAAGTGTACCCCATGTCTGAAGGGTAACAATCCCTTCTTGGAGTTTTACATCGAATATCGAGACAACATTTTGTCAATATACGTTGCTTGAGACAGTGCTAGCATTTTGTTCTTACGATCCCTAATGATCTGGATTCCAAGAACATATTGAGTCTCTCCTAGATCTTTCATTTGGAATTGGGTTGCTAGTCATTTCTTAATGTCAGTGAGGTATCCTACATCATTCCCAATGAGTATGATATCGTCTACATAAAGTACGAGAAAAGCTACTTTCCTTTTGTCGATTTTCTTGTACACACAAGGGCCATCAACGTTTTGGTCAAAACCAAAAGATTTGATCGCAGTATCAAATCTAATGTTCCATGATCTGGACGCTTGTTTCAATCCATAAATGGATCGATTCAACTTACAAACCTTTTGTTCCTGACCTTGGGCTACGAACCCTTCGGGTTGAGACATGAAGATATTCTCTTCAAGATTACCATTCAGAAAGGTAGTCTTGATGTCCATTTGCCATATTTCATAGTCATAATATGTGGCTATAGACAAGAGAATTCTTATGGACTTTAGCATGGCTACAGGAGAAAAGGTTTCCTCATAGTCAACGCCTTCCTTTTGGGTATAACCCTTTGCCACTAGTCTAGCTTTGAAGGTCTGTACCTTCCTAGTTGCATCTCTTTTTCTCTTATAGATCCATTTGCACCCTATGGGTTTTACCCCATCCGGTAGATCTGCGAGTTCCCATACAGAATTGGAGTACATTGTCTCTATTTCTAGGTCCATGGCTTTGACCCATTCATCCTTATCTTCGTCATTCATTGCCTGTCGATAGGACAATGGATCCTCAATGCCATCATTAGGTATGACAACCTGAGTTTTAGTTAAACCCAAGTAGCGATCAGGTTGTAATACAATCCTCCTACTGCATCGAGGCATTCTCAACGTTTGAGAAGGATGGGATGGATCTGAAGAACCAATTCCTTCATCAACCCTTGTCGAAGGTCCAGCTTTGTCAACAACTCTTGGTGATTCTTTAGTAGCTTCTCGTAATACTAATTTTCTACGTGGTTTATGATCCCTCATGTGGTCTTCCTCCAAGAAGGTGGCGTTCGTCGATAAAAACATCTTATTTTCTTGTGGGTCGTAGAAATAACCACCTCTCGTTTCTTTAGGGTAACCAACAAATTGGCACAGTTTTGAACGAGGTTCCAGTTTCTTAGGATTTGTCATAAGCACGTGTGCTGGACAACCCCAGATACGAAAGTGACGCGAACTAGGTTTACGCCCCTTCCATAATTCGAAAGGTGTTTCAGAAACCCTTTTCGAGGGAACATTGTTCAAAATGTGTATTGCAGTCTCTATTGCATACCCCCAAAACGAGCTAGGCAATTGAGCATAGCTCATCATTGATCGAATCATGTCTAACAAGGTTCTATTTCTCCTTTCTGATACACCATTTTGATGAGGTGTACCAGGGGCTGAGAGTTGGGATTGGATTCCATGTTCTATCATATAATCCTGGAATCTTTGATCCATATACTCCCCTCCTCGATCAGATCGAAGTGTTTTAATAGATTTACCTAATAGGTTTTCAACTTCAGCCTTAAACTCCTTAAACTTTTCAAGGGCCCTAGACTTATGTCCCATTAGGTATAAGTAACCATATCTTGAATAATCATCTATAAATGAGATGAAATATTCGTACCCTCCTCGAGCTTTTACATTCATTGGACCATAGAGATCCGAATGTATTAACTCTAAGGGCTCTTTGGCTTTGTAACCTTTTCCAGTAAAGGGTCTTTTGGTCATTTTGCCCTCGAGACAAGATTCACAAGGTGGTAGTGAATCATCTTCTAACTCGCTTAGAAGTCCATTCTTTACCAAACGACCGATTCTATCGATGTTTATATGACCAAGTCTTAAATGCCGAAGATGAGTATTGTTACTTGTTGGAGAAATTCTTTGCATTTTTCTTTGAGTTTCAGCAGTTTTAAACAATTCGTGATTTAAAAGTGCTTTGTTTTTGGTTGGTTTTAATACATACAAGTTATTTTTTAATTTGGCTGAACAAATAAGTACACCATTCTTATAAATGAATGCTTCATTCATATTAAAAGTAACTGTATACGATTGTTCAATCAAACATGAAATAGAAATTAAGTTCCTCTTAATCTTGGGAACTATTAACAAACTTTCTAAAAGTAAGAACCTATTTCTAAAAAATAACTTTGTAGCTCCCACTGCCTTAGCTGAAATGACTTCTCCAGTTCCGACCCTGAGCGTCATTTCACCATCGTTCAACTGCCGAAAGGAATTATTTTCCTGAAAAGAAGAGCAAACATGATTAGTTGCTCCTGAATCAAGTATCCAGGTAAACTCATCATGTTCTACTAGACATGTTTCTAAAACTAGTAAATCAAATTTATCTTCTTTTTCCTTCTTTTTCTCAGCAAGGTACTTTGGGTAGTTTCTCTTCCAGTGTCCATCTACATTGCAGTGGAAACATTTGCCCTTGTCAGCCACAGCTTTGGCTTTTCCCTTGTTCTTAGCAGTAGTAGCGGGACCCTTCCCCTTGTTTCCTTTCTTCTTCTGAATCTTCTTCGAAGAAGAGGCTACAGATTTACTTTCAGAGGATGAACCCTTCTCAAACTTTCTCTTAGAGTGGACAACATTTGCCTCTCCTTCTACCTGTCCCTTGGTTTTAAGAAGAGATTGATAGAGTTGTAGCTCATTCAGGAGATTAGTCAGGTTGAATACTATTTTATTCATCATTGCATTGCTTCGAAACTGTAGAAAACTCTTTGGAAGAGATTCTAAAATGAATGCAACCTGACTACGCTCATCTATGATCGTCTCGTTTGCCCCTGCCACGTTGAATTTGACCATCATATCCAGGACATGTCCCCGAACAGATGTGCCCTCTTTCATGCGGTAGGTGTAAACGTACTTGAGAGCGTCATGGTGGAGTTGGTAGGATGGTTGTCCAAACATCTCCTGGAGAGAGTTCATAATCTCCCTCGCCGTGATCATTCCTTCATGTCTCTTAGCCAAAACTTCAGATAAGCTGGCTAGGATATAGACGCGAGCCTTATCATTGGCCTTTGTCCAGTGGTCATAAGCATCCTTAATCGCTTGAGATGCATTACGAGCAGGGGCTAGAGGACAATCCTTCGTTAAGACGAACCGCAGATCATCGAGAACAAGAATCGTATTTAGGTTCGACTTCCACGTAGCGTAATTTTCACCGGTTAATTTCTCATTTTTAAGCAGAGAGACTATTGAGGAAGACATTGCTGAAATTAAACAAACAATGATCGTATTAGTTATCTTTGCCTTAACCCATCATACAAGCAAACAATTGCACACAATCCAATCAATTTAGCAAAACAAGCAATCACAGAACCCTAAAACTATTGATTTAGTTTTGCAACGATGTTTTAGAGGTTTAGAATATCAGCCACCGAAGGGTGATCAGCTAATTCTAATTCCAGAATAACTCATATTAATATAGACATTAGCCACCGTTGTTCGGTCAAAGATTTGTTAACACATTTAACTCATCCTTGTAAGTGTAACCCTCCCACTTTCAGATCTCAGAGGCATGCACCAACAGGCTACAGAAGGATAAGACAACTGTTGGTAATTAGCCTAAGAGTCTCTATCCTATTCAGGAGTTCATGGTGTTCTGAATCCTATGATCTGGCCTTCCGAAGGGATGGTTGCGCCTTGAAAACATGCAGGCGGATCATAGGACTCTCACGGTGCAAACTAGGGGCGGAGACCGAAGGATACGTTGACACATATCTCGCTCCCACTTACTGTAGACGTTTTTTCCATTCACCTTGTTATTGATCCATGCAAACACTTTCCAAAGGGAAGTCGCTCCTAAGGCGACACGAAGCCGAGCATGAACCTCACGTTGTGAATATAGGGACGTAGGAGCAAAACTTGATTTAAATCTCGTTTTGTAATTTTCCTCCCACTGAAAATGTCCTAAGGTTTATTTAGGGTTATTTAGGGTTATTGAACTTGGACAAAATTCGACTAAGTCAATCTATCTAAGTCTAATCCTATTATAACAATTATGGAAAGGATTCAACCGTAACGTTTTAGGTGAATTAAATTCCTTTAATAAACCCAGCAACATTGCAAGTCAACATGACTATGGTTAATTTAGCTCAAGGTTCGGGTCAGTTCCCAGGTAGGAGGTGTTCCGTAAACCATCAACTTAAGTACCCTCAGCCTTAGACAGAACTTTACTGAGAGAGTTCCCTTATAACCATAGTAATGTACAATCTTTACTCAAAAGATCTAGGTGCATTAAACTCTTTTAACAAACCTAGTGACATTGCATGCTAACATTTGACTATGATTAATTCAACTTCGGTATTCCAAGTCAGTTCCCAGGTAGGAGGTGTTCTGTAAACCGTCAACTTTAATACCCCCAGCCTTAGACAGAACATAACCGGTGGAGTTCTCTTAAAATCATAGCAATGTTTTTCCTACTTAGTCAATTAAAACTATTTTTAATTGGAAGTAAGAAAAAATTTTAATCCTATTAGAAACTGGTCTAGGTCTAATTAATTTTAAACAATTTAAAATTAATCCAATTTATCCTATGATCTTATGTTTGCATGCAATTCTTGATTATAGATTGACGGTTTCTAATCATTAATATTAAAACTATTTCATATTTTAATGATTAATCCTATAATCAAGAATCTAAGGTTTAATTCATTCAACAATATCATTCAAATTAAATAATTAAACCATACTATTTGCATCGCATGAAAAATAATATAACAATTATATTAATAACTATGAATGTTTCATGCTTCATGCAATATTGATTTTCTTTTAATATAACAATTATAAGCCAATTAAGAAAATCAATCAAGCATGCTGCATTCATCACACTAAACATAACTATTTATATTTAATCTAAGTAATGACATGCTTCATGCTTTATTATTTTCATATAATTAATATACACTTATATTAAAAAAAAATATGAAAATAATTCCATGCATTCAAAACATACATTATAACAATTTATAATATATAAATAAATGCATGAGCATGTTTATAACCTAAGGTGAGATTAAATATTCTATATGACATCCATAAAGCATATAAATAGCAATTGAACCGGTTAATTTTGGCCCCTAGGATAAAATAAAGCATTAAATTACAATAATTATTGCTAAATTCTATCCTAAAAGCCTTCTGTAGCTTCAAAAATTGGTCTAGACAGCACGAACCGACCCGAACAGCCTCGAACCGACCTCCAAAATAACGAACCAAGTCAAAATCTAGCTGAACCGGACCAAATTTGTCCCAGACCAGCCGAACCGAGCAAACTGCACTGCCCACCTGCTGAACCACGCCTTGTTAAAGCCCTAATTCGCGCCGCCATCGTGACAGCGTCGAGACGCTTGCAACGCAGCGTCCCAACGCTGCGGGTTTGTTTGATCTCAGCGCCTGCGGTATCGAGACAGCGTCGAGACGCTTTGTGAACAGTGTCCCGACGTTGTTACGTCTGGAAGTAGAATCTAGACAGAAACAACATCTTTTCTTCGATTTTCTCTCCGATTTCAGACGCGATTACTCCGATTTTCATCTCATAAAAACCTATTCTAGACCCGGACTTACATAGGACTCGATTTTACATAAAATACCCGAAACACCGGGCCCTTAGATGATCAAAATCACATAAAAATAAAATCCATGGCCATAAAATTAACCTAAACAGTTTAATGCAAACCAAACATACATTATGCATAAATCCCACCTATTAGAGCCTGTAGCAAATTTTATTATCGATTAATAGGGACAGCGAAGGATCTGATGCTGATTGAAGGGGATGAAAGCTCCGGCGCAGCGGAAGCGCATCGATAGGACCTTGCGTCGTAATTAATTAATATAAAAATACCAATACGAATAGGCAAAACGAAACTTAAAACATGCTTTAAAGTCGTTGTAAAATGCTATAAACATGATGTAAACAACTAGAAAATAAAACTACTTTTATTTTCATGCTTTTCTAAAGAAACGGGAAAGAACCGTTACAAACCTTCGTTGTAGACTTGACCGTTCTTCGCCAACGACGCTTCAACGAACAAAAACGCAGCAACCCCCTTTTGATTTCTTCGCTGGAATTTTCTTCTTCAAAGACACAATAACCATAGAGGTTACACCGGTATGTTTCTAAGTCTAGGAGGCAAAAGACTGGTGGGAGTTTTTCTCTAAGAGGGAGGCTAGAGAGAATTCTAGGGTCTTGTCTTGTGAGTCTGAGAGCAAGAGGGCTACTAAACCATTAGGTATAGTGTTCTATTTATAGGACAAAGGCCATGAATAAAATATTCACATTAAATAAATTATTTACATAAATGATTTAATCTATTCCTTATTTAATCAATCCATGATCAATCAATTCCATAATTGATTAATCTTTTCCACAAATGACTAATTACTTCCATAAGTGATTAGATCATTTCCATAAATGATTAATCGCTTCCATAAGTGATTAATTATTTCGATAATTGATTAATTTTTAATTAATTAACTCTTTAATTAATTAATCACCAATTAAATATCACATATTTAATTTTCGGCCTTGAATTAATTAATTGCCCAAATTAATTTTAGGCCTTAAATTAATTAATTCATATTTGAACTTTTCCAAATTCCTATAAATTTAATATGAATCAAATTCACATTTATATTTGAAATTTCTTCAAATATTTATTTCTCTCATAATAATATATCAATATATATTATATTGTTTCCCTTAGGAAATTGAACATTTTCAATTTATATTTATTACTTAGTTGCCTCAAATTAATTTATGAGCTACCAGTGGGACCTAATGGACCTGCAGATTAGAAGCTCCAACGACGTGAGGTTAATTGGTCAAACTCATTAACCAAATTAATCAATATTCGTTAACTATGTGTACATTCCACTATAGACTCACAGTTGCACTCTTCTCACTACAGACATATTTTCTGTGTCCACGGATATAGACCAATAACCACTAGTTAGTCCTTCACGAGTGTCCGTAACTCCAGTTGGGTCAAATTACGGTTTTACCCCTGGGTTACTTCTATTTCCTTAAGTACCAGTTCTCCTCTAATGAACAACCTGTTTGTGGTCCAACCATCAAACAGAAAACCCTCTCGTGCCATTGAGAGGGTAGGGCCCTTTGTTCAAGACTCGGAGTCACCACTTAAGGGAACACTCATCTGTTTCCCTAAAGTCGGGAAGGAGTGAATTCCATCTTGTACGATTATGTTCCCAACTCCCCACTCGGTCTTGTCTCCAAAATGGTAGGCTTATTGAGTCGGCGTATTGGCCACTCTCACCCATACAAATGAAAGGACAATCCCTCATGAGCAGGAGTCCATAATCAACTCAGGATTAAGACTAAGTTGTCTAGGTCGTCCTAGTGAAATAAAAACCTAACTAGTTAACGGTGTTATAACTAGTGGTTACTATTTTGCGGTCCGGTCTTATGCAAACTCATTGTATAGGATATCCCCACTCGCATGTCTCCTACACGAACGCGTTGGAACATAACGTTTGTATCAAATACAAAGTGGGTCGTATCCATAGTGTCACTAGGATAAGGCACCCAGTCTTATCACTATACTATAGACCCTTTAGGCTGTTTCTTGAACAGTGATCCCCATATGTCGCTACATATAAGGCACCCAGTCTTATCCCTATACTATAGACCCTTTAGGCTGTTTCTTGAACAGTGATCCTCATATGTCGCTACATATAGTTCAATACTCATATTACAGCCTAGGATGTCTAGTTTATTGGAATAGGGTTATTTTAGACAAAGACAAACAATAAAATAATTAATAATACTTAATGGAAAAATATATCAATATTATTTTCATTAATATTCGGTCAACGGTTACATTCACGATCTACGAGTTTTAGGGCATAAAACCCAACACAGAGATGGGTTCAAGTGGTAACATGTTGCAATCCTAAATCCCAAGATTTAGTGGGAAGAATTTTAATCAGTGGAGTATTCAAATGAAAGTGCTATATGGCTCACAAAAATTGTGGGATATTGTTGAAAAGTGGATATACTGAAGTTGAGAATGAGAACAAGCTCACTAATCAACAACTTGTCGAGTTGAGAGAAAATCGTAAGAAAGACAAGAAGGCTTTGTTCTTCATTTATCAAGTTGTTGATGAACATGTCTTCGAAAGAATTTCAACAGCTACTTCTGCAAAGGCGGCTTGGGATATTTTACAATCCACCTATCAAGGAGAAGATAAGGTAAAGATGGTAAGACTACAAGCTCTCAGATCTGATTTTGATTGTATTAAGATGAAAGAGGCCAAAGCTGTTGAAGAGTTTTTCAATCGTGTTCTTGCGATTGTCAATAGTTTGAGAACGAATGGAGAAGAATTGGGTGATCAAAGAGTTGTTGAAAAGATTCTTAGAAGTATGCCAAGAAAGTTTGAGCATATTGTTTTTGCAATTGAAGAATCAAAAGATTTATCTACACTATCAGTTAATAGCTTGATGGGTTCTCTTTAATCCCATGAGCTTAGATTGAAACAATTTGATGTTAATCCCGAGGAAGCATTTTGGATGCAAACTTCATTCAGAGGCGATTCTCATGGAAGATGTTGTAACGACCCGATTAAAAGGAGCTAAAAACATACAGAATGTTGCTACTGCATGCATAGAACATAGGAATTCTTTTTTTAAAAGAAAACATAAAGCGGAAGAAGAGTAACTTTCATTTATTAAAAGGTCCCAAAACATAAGTTCAACTCATAAATCATAAACTAGAATATTTGAAACAAAACTCCAGAAAACTCATAGTTTCCAAAACATAACGTCTGAAAATAAGAGTTCTATCCTAAGACAAAGGAGACCGACATCCTCGAAGAGAAAGACATAAACTGCAGCTACAATCCCATAGCCAACCATGTCACAACCCTCACCAGTCATCAAACGTCCTCAAGTACCACCTGAAAAGGAAAGTTATGTAGCATGGGTGAGTATATAAGAATATACTCAGTAAGTAGCCCACTTAAGGGTTGAAGCTGATAACATATGATCTAGTAACATGATTATAAACTTCTGGGTCTTAACATCATAGGGACCTAACTGGAAGCATACATTCGGGTTTCTAATCCAAAGACCATAACTGAGTACATGAAATGTTCTGTCTAGGATGCTTACATATCCCCAACCTGAGCCAACTATGTTATTGTGTGGGTCAATCTAGTATGGAAAAGTAAACCAGAGACTAGCTGGCATCCCTCTAGCAAAACTATACATCTCCCAACACAATACCTCTGAAACATAAACATAAAATACGGTGGAGCAGCTGATGCATGAAAACATGCCTAGGTGCCATTTGGCACACGAATAACGTGTTTGATCATAAGCTCAACACCGTCTTGAACTGAGAGAGCGCACAACAACGTGCCTGGAATTGGGCTCTGACAGTCAACTGATAGAACACACGATAACGTGTCTGAAAACTGAGTTCTATCAGCCCTGAGATGGGGAAGGAAACCACTCTAGCTAACGTAAGACTTAACGATCTTTAAGTCTACACAAGGCCCTAAACGTGACTAAGGTCCCTATTATAAGTCTATTCTCATTCATACATCTGGAACTCTAGCACATCATGACCAAGGGATATTACTAAGCTTAGCTCCATAATCATGGTAATGCTATCGAAAATTCGGTACCATAACGGCGTAACTACAACTATCCCAAAAATTGTATACACCTGAAAAGTTGAAAAATCACATTTCTGGACTAGAGTAATTCTAGTCATTTACGTTCTAGTACAAAGTTCATATTTGACATGCTCAAACATCATTTAGGATAACTTTAAAAATCAGCAATCCAACCTAAAAACATCCAAATTCATTCAACAACAATAGAAATCAATCATTCTCAACCACATCACATCTAAATAATAATTATGAAGGGTTTAAATCCCTTTGGCAGTGAAAACAATCAAGACCAATTCGTTATACAATTTCGTTTACGAAAAACCGGTACATTGGCAACAAAATTTAGAAACAATTTCTACAATTTACAGATTAAGCATGCTGAGATTTAATCTAAAAATATTTTAGATTCCAGAAAAACTTACGTGACATTGAAGATCAAACCGCATGATGCTCCAAAACAAATCGAGACACGACCCTTCGGATCACCCGCTACGCTCTAGAATTTTCTTGAGATAATGACTGTGGGATCGTTTTTGGTCTTGAAGGGAAAAATTTCAGCAAAGAGGGTTGCTGTCTTTTTGGTTGAGAGAAAGCAAGAGAGAACCGACAGAGAGTTTCTTTTCTTTCTTTTTGCGTGAAAAGCAAAAGTGAGTCGATCGGTTGGGAACTCCCTCCCAACTTTACGATAAGTGGGGGAGGGAGTTATTTCCCTACATGATCTAGATCGTGGGATCTAATCGAAACGATCTTGGTCGTCAATCAATTAAATAATAATTATTTAATTAATTAATTAATAATAATTAATTTAATTAAATCAATTATAATATAAGGTTTTTAATTCAATTTAAATCATATTCAATTGAATTAAATTGGTCATTCAATTAATTCTCAATGAATTGAATTCACACTAATTAAATATCAAATATTTAATTAATTTTATAATTGAATCATATTCAATTTTATCTCTTTCATTTAACCTATAGTTTTAATGTGCATCAAAATGTACATTAATATAAACTATAGTATTAATTTGATTATATCACATTTAACCAAATTAAATTAAATTAATTAATTCCTCAATTAATTAATTCATGAATTAATCAAATATCATATATTTAATTAAGTTCATAATTCTCTCATTAATTAATTTTGAATCACACCAAAATTAATTTTACTATAAAGTTTAATTCACTAATTAAACTTATACTATAATGTATCTCCATACATTATATTAATTATATCAAAATACAATTAACTTAAATTCCCTTTAATATCAAGACTAAATTATCTCAAAACCCGTTATGAGCTAGCAGGTGGACCTAATGGACCAATAGATCAGAAACTCAAATGATATGAGATTAACTGGCTAGACTCATTAATCAAGTTAATCAACATTCGTTAACTGTGAGTCACTCCACTAAAGACCCACAGCTGCACTCTTCTCACTGTAGAATATTTCTGTGTCCACGGATATCGACCAATGTAGTAAGTCAATCCTTCACGTGTGTTCGTAACACCAGCTGGGTCAAATTATCGTTTTACCCCTGGGTTACCTCTGAATCCTTAAGTACCACTGATCCCTCTAATGAACAAGTTGTTTAGGGTCCAACCACTAAACATGAGTTCCTCTCGGGCCAGGAGAGGACGACGCGCCTTTGTTCAAGCCCCGGAATCAGCCCTTAAGGGAACACACATCTACTTGCCCCAATAGGGGAAGAAGTGAATTCCATCTTGACTGTTATGTTCCCAGCCTCCATTCGGTTTTGCCCCTGAAATGGTAGGATTATTGAGTCGGTGAACTGGCCACTCTCACCCATACAAATCTAAGGACAATCCCTCCTGAAAAGGAGTTCATAACAGACTAAGGATTGAGATTGAGTTACCTAGGTCATCCTATTGAAATAGAAACATAAACTAGTCAATGACGTTACATCTAGTGGTTACTATTTCGCGGTCCGGTCTTATGCAAACTCATGCAAACTCATTGCATACGATACCCCCACTCGCATGTCCCCTACATAGATGCTTTGGATCATTGCATCTATATCGAATACAAAGTGGGCCGTATCACATAGTGTCACTAGGATAAGGTACCCAACCTTATCCCTATACTATAGACCATTTAGGTTGTTACTTGAACACCGATCCCCGTATGTCCCCACATACTAGTCCAAGTTTCATTTAAACAACCTTGGATCTTTGTTTATTGGATTTAGGGTTTATTAATGCAAACTCGATTATTCAATAACCAAATTACTGAATCACTCAAATAACGCTTTATTGAGATCGATTAATTTGTTTCATTTACTATCTACGAGTTTTAGGGCATAAAACCCAACAAATTAAACCCATCTCTAATAATTGCATAAACATGCAAGACTACCTAAAGGCAAGCTCATCATACAACAATCAATTATAACCTTTCCATGCCACATTCATGCTTTCAAGAGAGTAATCCAATCATGATTCCAAGTTCTAAGGCCAATCATTCATGCTTAGTTCATGCTAGCCTAATGTCATCACGAATACATAGGTCCAAAGCATATAACTTAAGCGAAATGGCTACTTACCTTAGCTAAATAAATTGTTTGATAAATTCAAAATTAGCTCTTTAGACACACAATTTTTTAGCACCAAGGTCCAAGGTCCTTCAAGCAAGCTACACAATAATGAAAAAAATATTCTCAATCACTATGGGTTCATCCAAGCATACACCTAAGGGCCAATTAAATTTGGGGATGCTTTAATACCCAAAAGCTCACTTAAAATAGAAACAAAGCTTGTTGTTCGGGCTCTCAATTCCACTCTAAAAAGATTATTAAATCCTCGAATGCTAAGAGAACCTTGAAAGCAAATTCCACAACTAATGGGTAATCCTCTAACACAATAGAACCAACCAAAACACGAGCTTAATTCGCTTACCCACTGCCGATATTGCTCAACGACGCTGAACTTGAAGACCCACTGCTTGAATCTCTGGATATGAAGAGAAACGCTTGCTGAACGGAATGAAAAATGAGTGGGTAATCGATTAAACGTGATAATCAATCAAAAAGACGATTTTCTTCACTTACCCACACTGAAAGCTTGCTGGAAAGGATGAAAACCAACCCATTACTGAGATCTGTTTCCAACTGGTAAAGCTTGGAGAGCTTCCAAACCTCTTGAGTTGATTCATACAGATTTGTGTAGTCCCATGCGTACAATATCAAACAGAGGTAATCAATATTTCATAACCATCATTGATGATTTCAGCATAAAGTTATGGATTTATCTTTTGAAAGAAAAAAGTGAAGCATATGAATGTTTTAAATCTTTCAAAGCTTTAGCTGAGAATCAAAGTGGCCATAAGATAAAAAGTTTGAGATCTGACCGTGGTGGAGAATATATAGTTTTTGATAATTTTTTTCAAGGAATAAACTGGTATTCATCATCAACAAACAGCTCGAATGACTCCACAGCAGAATGGAGTTGCAGAGAGAAAGAATAGAACAATCACGGAGATGGCGAAAAGTATGCTAAAAGCAAAAAAAGATGTCAAATGAGTTTTGGGGAGATGTTATTGCATGAACTACTTACATTTTGAATCAAGCTCCAACAAAAAAGTGTATCAGGTATGACTCCTTATGAAACATGGTGTGGTGAGAAACTATGTGTTAGTCACTTGAGAGTTTTTGGGAGTATAGCTAAGAGGCAAGTTAGATGATAAATCAGAAAAATGTATTATGGTAGGCTATAGTGAAAATTCTAAAGCTTATCGATTGTATAATCCTTTGTCGAGAAAGATTATTATTAGTCGGGATGTTATTTTCAATGAAGATGAATCCTAGAACTGGGATGTCGTTGGTGAAGTAGAAAGTTCATTTCATGTTAGCATGGATGGGAATAGAGATCCTCAAGACTCGGAGCAAAGTAGAGATTTAGATAGTGGCGTCATCTTCATCTACATCGCCATCTTCTACAAGTGATGATGATATGTCACCAAGGAGAATGAGAAATATTCAAGAAATTTATAATGCTACTAAGTAACGGACAACAACTCCATTGGTGTGAGGCCTTTTGGGTAGAACCAAAGGTAAAGTTATGAGGACATATCAAAAGTGGACAATATCATACCATTGTGGAGATATGTGAGGTTTTATTGTCCCCTAATAGACTATACTTATTTTTTTTAAAAAAAATTAGACTATACTTGATTTTAAACATCTAAAACAATTAATAAGCTAATAGATTAGTTTCATAAGTGGGCTAACCGTGGTCATGAATGTATAAATATTTATAGGAATTTTCGTACGGATGACCCTCTAAAATAGGCGAAAATGATAAATGCCTCATCTTTTCAAAACAAAGATATATGTCATTTTGCTTGCGTCAGTATCCTAGTAAAATTACCATTTTAGTCTCTACTCTAACCTCGTTCTCTCTCGCTACTCTCGCTCTCTCTCCAATATCTTGCTCTGTCTCTCCAATCTCGCTCTCACTCTCACTCTCACTCTCACTCTCTCTCTCTCCAATTTATCCCTCCAATCTCTTACTCTTTCTCTAATTTCCCTCTCCAATCTCGCTCGCGCTCCAATCTCTCACTTTTAAATGCCTTAAATGCGCGTTTCCATATATAAGAGTAAAATGGTAATTTTGCTAGGTTGATGACGTAAGCAAAAAGGCATATATCCTTATTCTGAAAAGGTAGGACATTTTTCATTTTGGCCTCTCAAAATGGTCATCCACGCAATTATAGACGATGATATTTTTTTAATTGTGGTATAATTAAACCGAAGATTATACTAGTTTTAAAAATTTTGTGGGCACACATTAGTTTAAAAAAAAAAGTGGTATAAAATATAGCTTTGCACTATGAATTTTAAAAACTAGCTTTTAATGGTCTAAGATCTAGCTTTACATGGTCTACTATTTAACTTTACGCCACAATTGCTAAAAAAAAAAAAAAAAAAATCCTTTACAACACAATTAAAAAATTGTGGTCTTAATCCAGTTGTGAGTCTACTTTAAAACACTAATTTTTTTTTTTTTTTTTAAAAAAAATCTATTGTCTAAAATGCAACTATGGACAATGATTAAGAAAAAAATATGGTTTTTTTTTTTCGTCAAATCATGGACTTACTCGTAGACAGTGAGTTTTTTTTTTTTTTTTTTTTTTACAATATGTGGAGGTGGGGGATTCGAAACACAGACCTCGCGGTTATCAATACAATTTATGCCAGTTGAACTATGCTCTTGTTGGCTCGTAGACAGTGAATTGAAAGAAAAGCTTGTGTGTAATCCAATTACATGGGCAGGTTACTCTATGCCAAGGTTAAAAAAATGTGGTCTAAAATGCAATTATATACTTCGATTAGGACAACTTGTGGTCTATAAGCCAATTACAGTTTTTTTTTTTTTTTACAATAAATAAGCCAATTACAGTTTTACTATAGATCATGGTTAAAAATGTAAAATAAAAATATAAAACTAGGGTTAAGATTAAGAATAGTTGTGACCTATAGTCTAATTATAAAGCGACTTTGGATTATGATGAAAGACCATAGTATAGAGCTAAAAAGTTAAGAAAAACTGTGGTCTATAATTTAATAATAGTTTTAGTTTGTTAAGAAATTAATAGTATAGCTTAAAATTCAAACATGAGATTATTTTAATCCATGTTTTAACAAATTAATAGTAGCTTAATAGTGATTTTAGATTTTAATGAAACTAAAGTTTTAACTTAATTTTAAAATTCGTTTAAAAAAAATTGATTTTTCTTAATTAACGCATAAAGTTTTATCTTTATTTTTATTGAAAATAAAAGTAGTATAAATTTTAGTGGTGTGTATGAATTATTATAACATTTGAAACTGATATTTTTTAAGCTTTTGTTTTCAAAAGCTAATTACCAATAACTTTAAACATAATAACAACAATATTATAATTTTTTTTGTAGTTTAAAAATTTTACGTCGCCTGAGAGATTCGAACTCTCGCGAGGATACCCCATGTACTTAGCAGGCACATGCCTTAACCACTCGGCCAAAGCGACATGATTTATTTCAAAATTTAATCTCAATTATTAAGTTATGATTCTTAATATAATATAAAAAAAATATTTCATGGAGAACTATACACCAAAAATTTCAATGAAAATATAAAAAACATTATGGATCTACTTTTTCTATAAACACCTTTAGAAAATTTTAATTTTTTTTTTTTTGTTTTTAGAGTTCAACAATATGGGGGTGAGAGGATTCAAACCCCTAACATGTTAGTCGAGAGTAAATGTCTTAATTAATTGAGCTATGCTCATATTGGAAAAAAAATTAATATTTTAAAAGTTTTTTTTTTTTTTGTGATTTTAGATGATAAAAAGTATTTTATATATATATTTTAATAAATAAAAAGAACTTAAAAAAAATTAGATTTTAAAAACTAGTTTTAAAGAAATACATGAGAGATAAATTATCCAAAAATGACTTTAAAGCGATTAACAAAAAAATCTTCAAAATATGCCGTATGAAAAAAAAATAATATTGGTAATTAATAGAACCACTTTTGGATGTAGTTCAACTATCTAAATTTTTTATTTAAAAGCACTTTTTCAAAGAATGTAATACATAAAAACAGTTTTTGAAAAAATATTTAAAGGAAAAATGTTTATATTAGAAGGTATGCTAATAAACACACCCTTAATGAAATTCTATTATAAAATTTCAAAATTATTGTTGAAATTTGAATTTAGAGAATATAGTAGTTATTAGATTTGAAATAGATTTTTTTGTATGTGAGAGAATATTTGAAATACATTTTGTTCATGAGAGAATGATGGAGGCTTGTCAAAGGTATAAATTACATTTATAATACCGATCCTAAACTACTTGTAGTAGAGTATATAAAAAAGAAACTACTTGTAGTAGAAAGTGGAGTGGGTAAATCCTAACCCACTTGTAGTAGCAATCTAAATATCAATCACAAGCAAAAATAATTACATCATTAGGATCAAGATCTTAATACTAAGTTTAACTAGACATAATGATAGAAATTAAAGTGCAAATCAACATCCCAACCAAAATTACAGTAAAAATACAAAGAGAAAATGGAGAAGATAGCCTAAAGCAATGGCAAATTTAAGCCTCCTCCTCGATCCATCACGATCCCAACCCTCAAAATGATCTACTACAAAATTATAATCGGATTGGGATCCCTAGAATTGCCCAAAATTAGGGATGTCCACGGGACAAGGCGGGGACGATTCCTCATGCGTCACGAGGATTGGGGTCCCTGCATGGAATTATTCCCCCCCCTTTTTTTTTTTTTTTTTTTTTTGTCTTCATGGAATCAAATAATTCTTTTGATAAATTTTCAAATAGCTAATTTTGCATGGAAAGTATTCATTAATTTTCAATTAGATAGTTAATTATTCACATAAATTTTTCATTTAAATATTTAATTTCTTTTAAAAAAATCTCTTTTTTTAAAGAAAAAATTCGGAAATCTCCTATTATAAACAAATTAATATTTCACATCAAACTATCTAAATTATCTATACATACAATTCAAATGTTTAAACCATAAAATTCAAACATATCCAATTTTCTAAACTATTAGAAATAAAACTTTAAATTTATATATATAGAGAAATAACAATACAATTCAAATGTTTAAACCATATAATTCAAACATATCCAATTTTCTAAACTATTAGAAATAAAACTTTAAATTTATATATATAGAGAAATAACAATACAATTCAAATGTTTAAACCATATAATTCAAACATATCCAATTTTCTAAACTATTAAAAATAGAGAGAAATAACAATACTAATAATTAAAAAAATGTAAACGGGGCGAGGAACGGGGATGGGGAATATATTTCCCGTCTGATGTTCAATTTTCACTACCGCAAGTGTAAAGGTCAAGTTTTAATATAGAGATTCGTTAAATACGAGTGTCGTCCTCTGGATTGGGTTTCTAGTTAATTAATTACCATGATTAATCTTGTTCGATTTTATCTAGAGATCAAAACTTAGTGACAAATGATGAATCAAAAGTATTACAATTTAAAAAGTGGAAAATTCAAATGGAAACAACTCTTAGGGAGATTATTTCACCAATTGGGTTTGTCAATTAATTAATTGAATGTATGATAACATGCAATGACTCATAAATCTAGGATAAACTAATTCTCATATTTATCTCTCCCGAGCATAAACAATTCTCAAGCATGCTATGAACTCGATATCCCTATCTAAATTCATTAACATGCAAGGCCTTAAGTTTAATCCTATAACGATTTCTAAACTATCCTAAATCTCCCGATCTTAGGATTATTCTAGTTAGCAAAACAAGTTCTAAACTAAATCCCCTCTCCCGAGCAAGACTTCGAGAAAATAGCATTCAATTCATGGCCAATAAATTGAGAGCATTAAGAATAGAAATTGCATAAATGAGTCCAAAGCAGTAAACATTCAACAACGCCCAAAGGGCTACATCAATCCCTAAGAAAAATTTCTAACTACTCATAATCCACGTTACAATATAAGCTAGAAGAGAAAAAGCCATAAAATCTAACTAGAGATAAGGGAAAAAGAAGGAAAAACTCAAATTTGCCGAAACCGCACGTCCCCGTCATGATCTCCACACGTTCTAGCTTGAATCCCGCTTCTTGGTCTTGCTTTAGCTCCCACCAAAGGCCCCTTGTCGAAATTGGGGCTAAAACTACACCAAATGAACTCCCCTTGGCCATACAAAATCATTAAGTATTTAGTAGCAAAATTTTGGGTAGCGTTGAGACGCTAGGGGCAGCGTCTCGATACTACCCCTTTGCTGCCTCAAACAAATTAGCGAAGCACGGCGTCTCTATGCTATGCCCTTGGGTTTTCGTCTAAGGGATGCACCTACAACAGCGTCGAGACGCCAAAAGGGAGCGTCTCGATGCTTTGCTCTTGGGTCTCCAAAGTGCTTCAGGCCTCTTTTTTATCCTTCTTCAATTCTTTTTTATCTTTTAGCATCTCAAACACTCGATCAATTTCCAATCGCTTCAATTCATCCCAATAATTAAATTCCTACAAAGAAAACATAAAGTGCATAAAAATGGTCAAATAATCCACAAAGACTAACTAAAATATATTGGGAAAAATAGCTCATTTTGTGAGCTATCACTGTCCCCATCCCCGTTTAGCTTGCGGGAAATTTTTTTCCCCATTCCACACTTAAACGGGGATTCCTCGCCCCATTAGGTGCAGGTCCCACGAGGCTCAATCCCCATGGAACAAATGAACATCCCTACCCAAAATGCCTACTTGATCGCTGAACAGAAGGTCGATTAATTCATATAGAATTTGTCGCAGATATGCATTAACCAAGTATAAATTAATACAATCAAGTAGTACCTAGAGAGCTCTAGGGTCGAATCCACAGGGAAGGACGATTAATAAGTTTTAGTATTCTGCAAACTAAACTCATGTACGCATGGCATCGTATTAATAAAAAAGAATTTGTTTGGCGTTGGTTGCTAAGATAGTGCAGTAAACTTAGAATATGTGATGATATGTAAGGAAAATATCAGATGACAAGGTTATCAAGGTTGTTGCTACGACAACCACATGCGTTTACAAGTAATATTGTAGCACATACTTTTGACATAATTGATCCTTAATGCCTAAGCGAGAAATTATCATAAGATTCCCTTCCGGTACTACTTATGCGTTTGGCATAGAACTAACAACTGTTTTGTTCAATTAGCTCATGCGTTGGCGTTGTTCTCTAATGACTTGCAAGTGACCGCATTAGTCTTAACACAGTCTAAGTTCATTCATGCATTATCTGATTGAAGTGGTATTATACCTAACACTACCAAGACTACATGTAATGCGGTTGCTTGCTCTACTTAGACATCTCCACATGCATTACCTGTCAGGGATTTATCATGTTGCTACCGCAACCGGCTGGCCAGGCGAGAATTAGTAATGGAAAAATTATCGCATCTAAATAGAAGGAATTAATTGTTCATTAAATCAAAGTGCACGCATACAACATAAACTTGTCACCACATGGGTGCCTACGCTGAGCCTTCATAAGAGAAAGATAGCTCATGCTGGAATAAGAATACATTGAACAATACATGCTAACACAATGCAAGTCTACCCTGCGGCAATATCCTTCCTTCAATCTCTTGCCTCTTTCTGTCTTTTCTTCTCTCCTCCTCGTCCTGTCCCTTTGGACAGATGGATGCTTTTTATAGGCTAAGGAGACTAACTTCTCCAAGAAATGGCATACATGCCCAAGTAATCTTTCGCCAGCTTGCATGTCAAATACATGTCAGCGCGATCTTTTCATCTAGCTTTCATTGTACGAATTCTTTGGGATCTGCGCCTGCGTGATAGCGGACAAAAATGTCGCTATTTTAGTCCTAAAATATTAAGCTTTTGAGCGCTTTAATTGTGTTTTTATTGAAGAATTCTAATTTAATTTGTTATTTTGTCCTAAGGAGCATTTTATGGATTTTTTGTGGAAAAAAGCCCAAAATTGAGCATTCCAACCCAATTATCCATCCATGGGTCAAAGGGGGAGCCCAAGAAGTCAACCATGGAGAAAAGATCCAAAAGAAATGAAGTTGGCCCAAGATCCAAGCCCAAATCCGCGTGGACTGTTCTGGAATTCGCACAGCGTCGCGATGCTGTCCCATTTCTTGGCGGACAAGTTGGGGTGACGTCACAGCGTCGCGACGCTGTGCCGATAGTGTCGCGACGTTGTCATTGTTCCGGGCCTATAAATAGCCTCCCTTGGTGCCCATTTTTCTCATCAATCAATTCTCATTCATTCCATTCCTTTCCTTCCTTAGCTCTTTTTGAGCAATCTCTCAAGGCTTTTGTAAGTACTACACTGTCTTTTTGACATTTGTCATTTAAAAAAAAAATTGAAATTCAATTGCATGGTTGAAGACACGTGTATGTTGGATATGTGGGTTGGCATGTGGAACAAGAAAACCAAGAGTTGTAGTTGAGGAAAGGTAAAAAAAAAAAAAGAAAGAAAACAAATAAATAAAAGAAGAAGATGGAGAGAGAAACGGGAAGGTTCGGGAAGAGAAAAAAAAAAAAAAAGAGGTGAGAGGAAAAAATGGGGTGAAGGTAAACTACAAGCAAATTTTGGAGAGAAATCCCTATGATTCCGCCGAATCCAAGCTATTAAGGAACCAGAGTCAAAGATTTGAAGGTGCAATTTTGGTAAGTTTTCTTTTTTTTTTTTTTCTGTACGGAAATCATGTAAAGAATTGGTTTGTAGGAGAGGACTTTTATGGGTTTTCTTTCCTTTGCTTGTAAATCTATTGTGGAGGCTTCAATATTTGATTATGGTGTTATTTGGATAGTGAAGCGCAATTTGCTTACCGCAAGTGTACGGGTCAAGTAATAATATAGTGTTTTCGTGTAAAACGAGTGTCGTCCTCTGGATTGGTTTTCTAGCAAATTAAGTACCGTGAATACTTTTGTCCAATTTTATTTAGGGAGCAGAACTCAAAGATAAAGATAAAAGTAAAGACAAAATGCATAAAATAAAGGTGGAGACTCAAATGGAAAGACTCTTAGGGGCTGTTTGGGGCACTGTGTTGGTTATAATAGCTGGGGGTTATAATAGTCTGGGGATTATAATAGTCTGTGTGTTATAATAGTCTGTGTTTGGGGTGCAGACTATTATAGTCTGGGATAAAATAGTCTGTGTTTGGAGTGCAGATTATTATAGTCTGTGATAAAATAGTCTGTGTTTGGGGTGCAGTGTTTGGGATGCAGATTATTTTAGTCTGGGTTAAAATAGTCTATGTTTCAAGCTGACTGTTTTTTTTTTCCTGACTTTTTTTTTCCTCATACAACTTTGTACTTCACATATTAATAAAAAAAAATTGGGTTTAGTTGTAAAAAAAATAAAGTTTTGGGTATAGGGGTTAAATTATGTGTTTAACTTAAAAGGAAACAAAAATAACCTAAAGTAAGGGTTGATTTTCTTTGTTTTAGAGTCATGGTTTTTTCACAAAATAAGTCACTTTATGATTTCATATAGAAAAACCATATTTGTTTCATTTCTGTATTTCCAACATAAAAATGGTAAATGCTTATTCAAAACTCATTTTACCTTCATTATCAAAATAATCAAATAAAATAGAAATCACATAAAATAAAAACTTGAGTGCTATTTTTTTTTTAAATTATTATTGTCATGGTAAACTTAAATACGATAAGTATAATTTGGAATGAAAAAAATGGTACGATGAAGGTAATCATTCATATACTTCATTATCAAAAGTAATTATGTAATATTTCTTCAAAAAAAAAAAGTAATTATGTAATAAAACTCCATATTTATATATGTACAAAGACAACCTAGTATCTAACTCCCTAGAAATTTTTCGACTTTTCCGACGACCACCAACAAAATTTTCGACGACCAAAAATTTCTTTCCTCTTTTTTCCTTTCATTTCTTCTACCTCTTTATTTTTTTCTTTATTTTCATTTTTTATATTTTTCGAAATGAAAATGAGAAGAAAGATTTAAAAAAAAAAAAAAAAAGTCGCCGGAAAGTCATCGGTGATCACCGGAAAAGTGGCCGGAAAGTCGACGGTGGTTGCTGGAAAAGTTGTCGGTGGTCGCCGAAAAATTCGTCGATCGGTCGTCGGTAGAAAAGTCAATGAGTCACATGGAAGAAGAGAGGAGAGAGTTACTATAGAGAATGGATAGAATAATTGGTTGGGTTGAATAGTGGTTACTGTAGCAACACGGAGGGGAAAAATAACCAACTTCACCCCTTATTTTTGTTGATGCTCCAAACACTGAGTGGGTTATAATAGCCCCCACTATTATAACCAACACAGTGGGCCAAACGGCCCCTTAGAGAATTGATTTCATTGTTGAGATTGAGGATAAATTAATGGGATGAATTTAGCATGCAATTATTCAACCAAGTCTAGGAACCTTTTATCACAACTATCTCTCCCGAGCATAATTGATTCTCATGCATGCAACCAACTTGATATCCCTATCTAAGTTCATTAACATGCAAGGCTTTGAGTTTAGTTCTTCAAGCAACTTCTAAAGTTATTCCAAATCCCGTCACAAACTTAGAATTTCTACTTTAGTCATGCAATTAAATAAAGTAAGTCTTAGGCCAAATCCCCTCTCCCGAGCAAGATTCAACACTCAAATCATTCAACTAGTGATCAAGTAATTGAAAGCATTTAACCATAATTGCATAGGTAAAATAAATGCATATTCATACCACAAATCAATCCAACAACCTAAAACAACTACATCAATCCCTAAGACAAAAACTAGCAATTCATAGTCTTTAAACCACAAACACTAATTGCAAGAAAAGCCATAAAAACTACAAGAATTAAGGGAAAGAGAAAGGAAAACTCAAATCCGCCGACACCGCACGTCCCCGTCACGATCTCCACGTCTTCTCGCTTGATTCCCGCTCCTTGGCCTTGCCTTTAGCTCCCACAAAAGGTCTCTAGTCGAAATTAGGGCTAAAATCTCACCAATTGGAGTCCCCTTGGTCGTAGCATGAAAAGAAGATTAAATAGGAAATCTGTCGATAGCGTCGAGACGCTAGTGTCATAGCGTCGCGACGCTATCAGCGTCGAGACGCTATGGTCACAGCGTCGCGACGCTATGACCTTTTGCAGCCTGAATCAGAAAAGGAAAGGCAGCGTCAAGACGCTCCAAGAGCAGCGTCCCGACGCTGGTCTGCAGATGGCTCTCTTTTGGCTTCTTCTAACTTGAATCTTTTTCGTTCTTTAGCCAATTTTCATGTCCCGAACACATATTTAGCTCCAATTTCCCGATTTAACTTCGAAACATGATTCCTACAAATAGAACACAAAAATGCATAATTTTGGCCAATTAAATATAAAAGACTAGCTTAATTATTTAGGGAAAAATAGCTAGCTATGCTCGCTATCAGATAGGTAGAGATGAGGAAAGGGAGTTTGGGGTGTTTAAACTTTAAATTAAGAGTTTCTCGTGAATGTTTTCCTTGCTTGTGTACTTTGCCATCTAATACTGGAACTAGAGTGAGACCAAGGTTTGATTTTGGAGTTAATTGGTTAAATGGGAATGAGCAAAATGAAATTTGGGTTCCTTAAACCTTGAACTTAAGAGGAAGAAGAAGGAATTGATTTTGTATAAACGAAATTGAAGAGGGAAGAGAGAGAAGTTTTCCAAATTCCAAGCAAGCCATCACATGGAGTCTTAATGTTTCCTTGGTTAAAAGGGAGAAAAGACAAAATGTACTTCACATATTAATGGGATGTGAGAGAATGTATATCTTGGATTTTGGATTGAGATAAAAGAACTTGGGGAAATGGAAGAATTTGGTGAATGTGTAAGCTAGGATGTAACTAGAAATTTTTCTAGATTAAGAGAAAGAGATTGGAAACTCATTTAATTGCTTCAAGTGAAGTTTATATTAATTTCCTGTCAGTAATTAATTCATATTTTGTAATATGAATACATGATTGTTGGAATTCCAGGTTGGATAGAAATTTTACTAGCGGGGGGGATCCGAAGCGTCAACATCAATAGTTATGTGAGTGGTTGTTTTACAAATGTTTTATTATTATTTAACTGTTATTTCGTAAATATTATGAGATTTCAAGAGTTTTTTTTTAAATATTTTTGAGTTTTAGAGAAACTATTATGAGTTTGCCAAAGAGTGGCTATGTATTACTGTTATGAGTTTGCCAAAGAGTTGCTATGAATTACTGTTATGAGTTCGCTTAAACTATCATTTACAGATATGTGAGATCTTTTCAAGAAATTTGAGAATTCAAACAAGTGTTACAAGTTTTCCGTTTGTTATGATTTTAGCCCAAATTGTTATTTATAGAGCTATGTGAGATTTTTGTGGTAGTTTGAGTAATTAAAAGTATTTGTGTTATTTGAGAAATCTCTTTAATATATGATATGTTGTTTTAAGAGAATGAGAGTGGTTTTAGGGAAATTGGTTGATGTTGAGTTTTATGTTAAAAGTGATTTGAATCCACCAGATCCATGTACCCATGGTGATTATCCGTATACTACGTGAATGTGTTTCCATAGTACAGAGTGAGGTCTTTAGGACCAACTCTAGCACACATAAGGGCTTTGGGTCCTGTTAGAATGCTTAGCCCTTTAAGGGTTGCTTTACGTGCACGTATGACAGAGATGGCTCTGCTATGCATTTCGAGATTACTCAATGCATAGTATGACAGAGATTGCTCTGTTGGATGTATTGAGATTACTCTACGCCAGCATGACTAGAGACTTGGGTACAGGTTTGGTGATAATTCTTTCTGACATATGTTATTATTTTCAAGAGTTACCCCTGTAAAGGTTTCTTTATGTTTTAGTTATCTTGAGAGTTATTAAACATCTCTTGTCTTGCATTGGTTTTGTTTCCAGAGTTACAAACCTACGCTCAAAGAGGAGATCAACTTTATGAGATTATTTTATTATAAACTTACCATTCACTGGGCTTTTCAGCTCATTCTTTTATTTTTTATTTTTCCACTAGGTTGCTCTCGAGTTTCAACCAAAGTTGGCTAACCAGATAAGCTAATCAGAATCTGCCACCAGTCTCTACAACTCGATGCATATCACTTATTATGTATAAGGTTTGGTAATGAAGTGTTAGGCTGAGTATTGTGGTTTGAGACGCCTGTGTCTCTAGTCTGGCTAGAGGGTGTGATGTAGTATCTTTATTTCTAGAGAGTTTATATGCGTATATATCGCCCTTTTTCAGGTGTGTTTTAACCAAGTTTCAGAGGAAACTCTGTCCGAGTTTCTGGTTATTTAAGTTATTACTGAATTTACAATGAGCTTAAGAATGGTTAGGAGCATGCTAGATAGCAGTAGGGTCCTATGGTCGGTTGAGTTCAATGAAAGCACGCCACGTCACCAGTGGTTAGGAGTAATCTGGGGCGGGGTGTGTTAGTTTTCTAGCCTTTTGAGAGTTAGTAGTGGGAAAATTTTGGGGAGCTTTTGGGAGCACTCTAAGAGGCTCAAGGCGTGCTCGAAGGGACTCCAAGCACTAGCGATGGGGTCTTTGACGGTCATTTCCTTTCCTTTTATTTTGCTCAATTTTATGCTTTCCATTGTATATCTTGTGGATATTTTAGCCATGTATAGCTAAACCTCAATTTGGGGTCTTGAAATGAAAATTCATAGTTAAATGTTGTTATAATTTCCTATCTCTTGCCCTCTTTACTAATTATTTGTATGGACGCTCGTAATGCTGTATGCGATCTGGCCAATTGTATATTGATCCGATTCTTAATGGAAACTCGACGGAGAGAAATTAGGATAGATCATAATCCATGCAACTGGTTTAATTGCCCGTAGTGACAACGGGATTAGTTGATTAAACTTAGATTCCAATAATGAATCAGAGTGTAATAATTAACGATTTTTAATGGTGCTAAGGACACTTAGGTTGTTAAAATGGATTAATTAGAATTAGGGGAAACCGACATGAGATCCTATGTGATTAACGTAGATTCTAAGATTATAATTAGTTGGGCAATGAGATAGGATAATTGTAATAATTATTTAGCTACTAATTGATTTTCAAGACCCCGCTTCTCACTAAAAACTCTTTCTCCATATTTTTTTTTTTATTTCTTGATTGATCAATTTGATTTCCTTAATCGCTTTAATTTTTAAATTCATTTTTTATTGCATGGTTTGGTCCCTTAATATTATTTCGCCCAAGTACTTTTAGTGTTCAAGGAATTTTTGCTTTGCTTAAATTTCGCTTCGCCTCCCTGTGGATTGAATACTCGAAATATTTCCATTTTATATTACTTGCGGCCCGTGCACTTGCGGTATTGTGGCCTCACAACAAGTTTTTGGCGCCGTTGTCGGGGAGGTTTGATTTTTAAGCAAAATAATTTTTTGTTGACATTAAAAAGAAAAGGATAAATAGTAATTTAGGTTGTGAATATTTTATTTTTTTATTATTATTTATTTTTTCTCTTGATTTGTTTGGGAGTAGTGCATGCGAAGAGATAAGGTGGTTAAATTGTTTCCTCTAGATCTTGAGATTGACAGGACGCTTAGAACCCTTCGTACAGAGAAAAGATTAGCGGAAGCAATGACCCACCAACAAGATGACGCTCCCAAAGCAATCAGGGACTTTTTGCAGCTAGTCCTCCCCACCGAAAATTCAGGCATCGTTTGCACCCCGATACAAGCAAATAATTTTGAGTTAAAGACGGGATTGATTTAGATGGCGCAAGACAATTCCTTTAAGGGACATCCTTCGGAGGATCCACATTCGCAACTGCGATCATTCTTGGAGATATGCGAGACTATAAAGATGAATGGAGTTCCGGCCGACGCGATAAGATTAAGGTTATTCCCATTTTCTCTTCAAGATAAGGCAAAAGATTGGCTCGAGTCAGTCGAGACGGGTAGCATTAGCACATAGGACGAGCTTGCCCAGGCATTCCTGAAGAAATTTTCCCGCCTGCCAAGACTACAAAGCTCCGGACTGAGATCGAAACATTCAGACAGTTAGTCGAGGAGCAGCTCTACGAGGCATGGGAGAGATATAAGGAGATGCTTAGGCGATGCCCGCAACATGGTTACCCAGATTGGCTCCAAGTGCAGTTATTTTACAATGGACTGAATCCTTCTACCAAGACGGTCCTAGACACATCAGCTGGTGGGAGTTTTCTTTCCAAAACAGTGACGGAAGCCAAGGATCTTTTGGAGGAAATGGCATCGACCAGTTACCAGTGGCCGACAGAACAGGGGATAATTGCAAAGAAGGCTGGCATTTATGAAATAGATGAGTCAAGCTCTCTGAAGGCACAGATGGCATCATTGACAAACGCTCTGAATAAGCTCACTTCATCCGAGGTGGTCAAATCCATCTCCACCTTAGCTGAAGGATACTCAAAGAAGGAGAATCAAGATGTCGAAGAAGTTCAGTATGTGGGAAATAGAGCATTCACTCAAGGAGTACCGAACTTCTACCACCCAAGTCTATGCAATCATGAGAACTTTTCTTATTCAAACACCAAGAACGTATTGCAGCCACCGCCAGGATTTGCTTCGACCAGTATTCCTGAAAAGAAAAACAACCTGGAGGAGATGGTGACCATGTTTATCAAGGAGCAGAAGGTTTTAAATGTGAATCTCCAAACAGCGGTTAATAACCACGACACATCTCTTAAGAATATGGAAGTTCAGATAGGTTAGATAGCTTCAGCAATGAATGCCCTTCAGAAAGGGAAATTTCCAAGCGACACTGAAACCAATCCAAGAGAGCAGTGTAAGATGGTGACACTGAGAAGTGGTAGACAATTGAAGGTCAATTCTGAGAAGAAGTTGAAGAAAGAAGAGAAGAACAAGGATGAAGATGGAAGGGTTGAGGCACAAAAAGCCTCCTTTGAAAGGTCCCAACATCCTCCTAACTCTATTGATTTTGATATTGAATGCACTAACTCTTTTGCAGGATCAAAGAAAGATGAGAAGTAGAAAGAAAAGTTGAATGAGGAAGAAGTAGTCCCTTGCAATCACTTTGATAAAGAATCGCACATCAGCCCGCCCAAGAGGAGGGGCGAATGTCCTACCTTTGACTACAGGGAGTTACCTTTTCCTCAGCGTTTTAAAAATGTTAAATTAGATGAACAATTTCAAAAATTCCTAGAAATGTTTAGAAAGTTGTCTGTGAACATTCCCTTCATCGATGCTTTGTATAATATGCCTAATTATGGGAAGTTCATGAAAGAGATGTTATCTAGGAAGAAAAGTTTGAAAAAAGAGATTTTTAGGTTGTCTGAAAACAGTAGCACCATAGTTTCAGGAAAGATACCTTCAAAACAAAAAGACCCAGGGAGTTTTACTGTTCCCTGTATTATAGGAGAAGTATCTTTCGATAGGGCTTTGTGTGACTTAGGTGCTAGTATAAATTTGATGCCTTATTCATTGTACAGGAAGATTGGTTTGACAGGTTTGAAAGACATTGACATTACTCTACAGCTTGCTGACAGATGGATTACCCAACCTATGGGGATTGTAGAGGACGTGTTGGTAAAGGTCAACAAATTCATCTTCCCTGTAGATTTTGTGGTGCTTGACATGCAGGAAGACAAAGAGGTACCCATCATCTTAGGCAGACCTTTCTTAGCCACAGGTAAGGCTGAAATTAGCGTGCATACAGGTAAGTTAACCTTAAATGTGGATGATGAAAAGGTCGTTTTCAATATTTTTGGACAGGATGAGTCTGTATGTAGTCTGCATACCTGTTTTTCAATTGATCCAGAATATTTGACTGACAATGATGATGAGGTAGAATATGATCTAGGCTTAGGATTAGGAGAGGCACCTATGGATGATAATTTTAATCCTAATGCATTCTTTGACGACCCTCTGTTTGAAAATGAGCTGATAGATATTGAAATGACTGCTTTTAAAAATGAATTGGAGTTACCTGCTTTTGAGCATGATTTAGAAATGCCTGAAATAGATGATTTGCCTGATTTTGAGAATGAGCTAGATTTGCCTGCGTTAGATGATTTGCATGCTTTGAATGTAGAGGATTACTTGATAGATGAAAATTTTGAGTCTGATCATGATATTGCTAAATCTATTGAGTCTGATCCTGATATGGCTGAAAGTATAGAGTCGGACCCAGAAATTGTGGATAGTTTTAGTTCGGGTCCCGACAGTGTGGATAGTAGTATAGAATCTGGCCCAGAGGAGCTTGAATTTTTTAATTCTTCTGATGATGAGTCATATAACAGCTTGGTTGAATCATTTTTTAATACTGAGTTTGAGGAATCTCATGAGCATTTAGATATTGAATCTGATGAATGGATAGGCATAGTTGATAGGCCATCCTTAGATCCTAGACCAGTAGACATCATGACGCTAGATGACTCTGATAATAACTGTTTTGAAAATAGAGACTTAGAAAAGAGATTTGATGTTGTTACATATTTTTTGAAATGTTATTATGACAATCTCTTTAGTGAAGACAGGCTAGGGGAAAGTTTTTTTTCTCCCCTGTTTGCTGTTTGTAATTCGGTGCGCGATTTTCTGCAAGGTCTGGAGGACGATGAAATTTTTTATTTCGAGCCTCCATGAGCGTACTGAGCCTCGTCTAGCAAAAGATGTTAAAGAAAGCACTGCTTGGGAGGCAACCCAAGGACTTAAAGTTTAGGTAATTATTTTTGCGGTAAATAATTTTCTTTGCTTCGTGATCCAATTTTGTTTTGCAGGATCACATTAGCAAATCCCAAAGCTCCAAGAATCCCACTTTTTTTTATCCAAAGGAAGTGGATGAGTTGCTCCTAACTCAGGGAAGTCTCAGTATTTGCTTTATTATTTGTAAACATTGGGGACAATGTTTAGTTTAAGTCTGGGGGGAGGCTTTCGCTGTGTTGAGCATATTTAAATTCTGTTGGATGCATGAATAGATAGCCATGATAGCCGAGGATGTGATTTTAGAAGTTTTGGGAGAAAATGGTTTATATGTTGTGGAATCTGGGAGCATAGCAGAAATTGTGAAATTTAAAAAAAAAAATTTGCTTAGTTTTAATGTCTAAAGCATGCAATAGACTTATCTTATGACATCTTTGAAAATCTAGATTTTTATTATGATTTTTAAGGTTTGTTGTCACCCCGATAGGCTTAGTTTCTAACACTAGGAGTTCCTGCTTGATTGTTTTAAGAACTATGTAGAAAAAAAATGTTATGCCTACTGAGAGAAAAAGCAACAATAAATAAGAGAGAAAAAGAAAAAATATGTTGAAAAAGAAAATTTTTGCTTGCACAAAAGAAAAGACTAGGGGTAAAAAGAGCTACCTACGGTGTGATCAGTTAGGCCAACCAGAGAATAAAATTCGGGTTAAGGGTCCCTACATCGTAGTGTGAAAGCTAGTACCATTAGATATAAAAATGCAAGTTTGGGGGAGAAGCAAAAGAAAAAGAAAAATGAAAAAAAATATATATATATTTGTGAGTTTAGCTCCCCCATGAAAAAGAAAAATGTCAGGCGCCCTAGTTTCTTTGTTTGCATGATAAAAGAGCTCCGACCTATTAGGGACTCTTAGCCAGTGTAGGGAAAACAAATGGAGAAAGCCATAAGACTAATCTAGGTTAGTAAAAGAATCATTAGATAAGTCTTAAGCATGCTATTCATTAAACTTAAGTTCAATCTCTTTTAAGGTTTTTTCATGAGTATGCAGTGCTTGCTTATTCCACTTGCATGTTCCCATTTTAGCTTAAAAATTCCAAAATCATTGAGGCTTGAGTGATTCTATTTCATGCATCTTTCAAATTTATTTTGCTTGGGACTAGCAAAAGCTTAAGTTTGAGGGTGTGATAGCGGACAAAAATGTCGCTATTTTAGTCCTAAAATATTAAGCTTTTGAGCGCTTTAATTGTGTTTTTATTGAAGAATTCTAATTTAATTTGTTATTTTGTCCTAAGGAGCATTTTATGGATTTTTGGTGGAAAAAAGGCCCAAAATTGAGCATTCCAACCCAATTATCCATCCATGGGTCAAAGGGGGAGCCCAAGAAGTCAACCATGAAGAAAAGATCCAAAAGAAATGAAGTTGGCCCAAGATCCAAGCCCAAATCCGCGTGGACTGTTCTGGAATTCGCACAGCGTTGCGACGCTGTCCCATTTCTTTGCGGACAAGTTGGGGTGACGTCACAGCGTCGCGACGTTGTGCCGATAGCGTCGCGACGCTGTCACTGTTCCGGGCCTATAAATAGCCTCCCTTGGTGCCCATTTTTCTCATCAATCAATTCTCATTCATTCCATTCCTTTCCTTCCTTAGCTCTTTTTGAGCAATCTCTCAAGGCTTTCTAGCCTTTTGAGAGTTAGTAGTGGGAAAATTTTGGGAGCTTTTGGGAGCACTCTAGGAGGCTCAAGGCGTGCTCGGAGGGACTCCAAGCACTAGCGATGGGGTCTTTGACGATCATTTCCTTTCCTTTTATTTTGCTCAATTTTATGCTTTCCATTGTATATCTTGTGGATATTTTAGCCATGTATAGCTAAACCCCAATTTGGGGTCTTGAAATGAAAATTCATAGTTAAATGTTGTTATAATTTCCTATCTCTTGCCCTCTTTACTAATTATTTGTATGGATGCTCGTAATACTGTATGCGATCTGGCCAATTGTATATTGATCTGATTCTTAATGGAAACTCGACAGAGAGAAATTAGGATAGATCATAATCCATGCAACTAGTTTAATTGCCCGTAGTGACAACGGGATTAGTTGATTAAACTTAGATTCCAATAATGAATCAGAGTGTAATAATTAACGTTTTTTAATGGCGATAAGGACACTTCGGTTGTTAAAATGGATTAATTAGAATTAGGGGAAACCAACAGGAGATCCTATGTGATTAACGGAGATTCTAGGATTATAATTAGTTGGGAAATGAGATAGGATAATTGTAATAATTATTTAGCTACTAATTGATTTTCAAGACCCCCCTTCTCACTAAAAACTCTTTCTCCATATTTTTTTTATTTCTTGATTGATCAATTTGATTTCCTTAATCGCTTTAATTTTTAAATTTATTTTTTTATTACATGGTTTGGTCCCTTAATATTATTTCGCCTAAGTACTTTTAGTGTTCAAGGAATTTTTGCTTTGCTTAAATTTCGCTTCGCCTCCCTGTGGATTCGATACTCGGAATATTTCCGTTTTATATTACTTGTGTCCCGTGCACTTGAGGTATTGTGGCCTCACAACACTGCGCTGAAAGGAAAACTTGGGCAACAAAACAATTATACTTTTCATGCGATAGCGCCTTAAAACAATTAATTTCTTACCGCATGAGAAAATATTGCCTTCCACAGAAAACTATCGCAATTCCTTTATCTTTATGTGCCTGATTGGCGCAGATACGCTCTTTTCCGCCTTATTTAGCTTGAACTTGAAGGAGAAATAACTTGCTTATTTCAAGTTATCACCTCTCTTTTCTGCTGGAAAACGCAGGGATTTATGCTCCAAATTGTCGTAGCGTCAAGGCACTTCAAATGTTGATTCCAGGCACGCGCTATTTCGACGTCGAGATGCCACAGGCCAATATCTCGACACAAGCTCTTGGGTTTGGCAACTTCCTTATGCGATTTTGAGCGTCTTGAAGCCCAAGCCTCAGGAATATGCCATGATTTCCATCTTTTCTTCTCCTTTGCTCCAATTTTTCATCAAATTAAGCTCCAATTGCCCAAAAATTCCCGAATTCTTCGATTTTACTCCAGTTTCTTCAATTTCCTACACAATCAACAAAAAATCACAATTAAGAACACTTTTGAGCACAAAATTAGTTGAATTTCAAGGATAAAAGATAACATTTTTGCAAGCTATCAAATACACCCAAACTTAAGCATTTGCTAGTCCCCAGCAAAACACAATAAAACATATATGATTCAATTGTTGCAACATGGTGACTCTAACCTCAATGATCAATTTTAATGAATTCAGAGAACATGGAAATGAAATAAGCAAACACATCATACCATTGAGGAAAAAACTAAGAATATTTGCTAGCATTTACTGATAGCCTAACTAATGATGCTTCTACTAACTTGGATTAGACTTATGAAATTCTCCATTTATCTTCCCCCAACACGGGCTATAAGATCTAATAATTCAGCTCCTAACAATCAAGCATCTAAAATTAGTATGGGAGCCTTAATTTTCGGGTGGATCCTCCCCTAAACTTGCATTTTAATATAACTAAGGACACTAGCTTTCACACACCGCTGTAGGGACCCCTATCCCGAGCATTACTCTTGGATAGCCTAAGTGCACGTTTGGGAGTGATTTTGAAATGGTTAAAATCACTCTGAAACATGCCTTTAATAATTCAAAATCATTTTTAATGATATGAAAATCATGTTTAAAAGTGTAAAATCAAAGATGAAATTGATTTTGAAAAATTAAAGGTATGTTTCGGTGTGACAACGAAGGTAGCTCTTTTTATCCTCAATCTTTTTTGACCAATAGAAGCTATAGAATTTAATTCTTTTCCTTTTTCACATCAAAATTCTTCTTTTTTTATCATTCTTTTGCAGGCATAATAATCATGATTTTTCTTTTCATCCTAAACTTATTAGAAACAATCATGCAAGGAAACCTTCACATTAGAACCTAAGCCTAGTGGGATAACAACAAACTTCCAAAATTCATAAAAGTATCCAAGATTTCAAAGAAAAAGAAAGATAAGCTAATTGCACAGCCGATGCAAAAATTCAAAGCAAAAAAAAGATGAGCTAATTGCACAGCCGATGCAAAAATTCAAAGCAAAAAATTTTAAATTCACTTAAATTCAAATAGATTTTCAGATTTCACAGCCATGGAAAAACAAAACTCCTTAAAACCAATCAAATCCTTGGCTATCCTAATCACACACAAGCAACCATGAAAACAAAGATCATTAAAGCTCAACCTAAGCCAAGCCCATCCCCCCTCCCCCAAACTTAAAACATACATTGTTCTCAAAGTATCAAAAATAAAGAACAATAAAAATGGAAAGGGAGAACAATACTACCCTAAAAAGTGAGGAGACTCTGATTTCTGAACAAAAGAGTGGAACTTGCGAGATTAAAATATGCTTCTAGATCTCTTAAGATAAACAAAATTGGATCAAGGCAAAACAAGGATTTTATTCAAATTTAAATATCACAAACTGAAAACTTGGGTTGCCTCCCAAGAAGCACTTGTTTAACGTCTTTAGTTAGACGGGGCTCGACCATCCTTTTAGAGAGGTTCAAAAACAAAAAGCTCACCGTCTGATCCATGACCTACACCCTCTAAAGAATATAAAGAATTTTAAAAAATATCAATACTAAAATCAAAATAACTCCACTAGGTGCTTTTCAGCCAAAATTAAATTCAAAAAAGTTTATATCACAAAATTTATATTCACGTCATCAATATTTCCTTCAGATAATTCCTTATCAGACAAATTAAACAATTCAAAACATTATGATTTATTAACATCACATCTAAGGGTTTCTCTACCTTCATAGGCTTTCCCAAAAACACAAGCATCACATCAGGTAGAATAGGTTGTACTTCATTATTTACAGGAAACCTATATCTTTCTCATCAAAAACAACATTTTCATTCACATTATCCACAAATCCATCAAAATCAATCAAAACAATCACATCAGAACCATCCACCATATACTCGATATCATCAGAATCATCTATATAATTAACTAAATCAACATAATGGTTGGGAGAGTGATAACTCTTAGTATAAGAGTTATTTACCTTATCTTTTAGCTTGGATTCTTTAATATGGGGGTAATTGGCTAGCATATTTTGGTATTTTCCCTCTATAAATCTCATGCTTCGGTCTGAATCATCTTTGAGAGAATAGTTAATATGTTGCTACTGTTTTGAAGGTGAAATGCATTAAATTTTGTGTACTTATATTGCAGATCCATAAAGTCATTTTGGTAGCAGACTAAAGGCAGCTTGTGTAGCAGTAAAAGTGATTGAGGAGCTGGAGATGGAATTGTTGGATCAATTCTGGAGCAAAGTTCGCACGTGATTCACATGAGTGAAAACCCAACTCATTAAATGAGCTGACACTTTTTATTACACTCAGCTTTTTCATCCAATGGGAGTCTGCCATCTTGCTGAAAAGAAGCTGATGTAGCCCTGAATTCAATGAAGAGAGGAATATATTTTTAGGGCAACCACATTTGTGAAGGATATAAAAAGGAGAAGAAACAAAAAGAGAAAGAGAAGATACAGACAGCAGTGGAGAAATCGAGAAGGGAAGAGAAGGAGATTCCATAGAAGAAGGGGAAGCTGACATTTGGAAGGAGCATCTGCTGCAACCTTTCCATTTCCGGCGCCTTCTTCCTTTATTTTTCTTTCTTCTTCTCTTGAACTTTGAGTAGCTGTGTTTTAAGTTTCTTATGGCTTTTTCTGGTTGTTTTATTTTGTTTTCAGCTTGTAACATGCACTAATCACCTTAAGGTGAGGGTTAGGATACTTTTGTATTAATCTAAACATTGGAGCTGAGCTCCTTAGCTTTCTTAATCTGGTTTTGAGGGTGTTTAATGCTTAAGCAAAGATTTCGTCCGGCCAACCATTTCTTTGCACTGTCAACTTTAGTTTTGGGAAAAACAAGGGTGGCTGAATACTCAAAATCACATTAGCTCCTTGTTAGGGTTAGTAGCTAGCTAAGTGAAGGAGTTAGGGATAACACTTCACCTAATGCACATAATACAGCATGTTTAAAATGAAGTGGGTTAATGGGAGGTAATCTGCTATTTTAGGAGATCTGGGAAGATTCCGTGAGAAACTGCTGTGTGGATTGAGAGAGCAAAGTTCTTGCTCCAGCGTTCGATGTTTAGAGAGATACAAATAGTTCCTAATCCGAGCCTACCTTCTTAACCTTGTTGCAAGTCTCGTTCATTTAGCATTCTACATTTACCTTGTTTTATGTTTATTTCTGCAATTTATTTTATCAAAGCACCTTAATTTAGACATTACTAAAATTTAATCGGTTACCATTTTGAATTTGCTAGAAATTAAGTTTAAGCATAGGAATTTTCTTGTTCTAATCCCTGTGGAGACGCTATTAATATACTTATCACTTGCTGCTGGCCGTGTATACTTGCACGTGCATTGTGTGGAATTTCATTGAATATTTTAACCCACCTTACAAGGCAACAGAGAGTCAGGCATGTTAATGTCAGAAGATCCAAACATATCAAGCTCCCTATTACTAGTAGCATGATTAATATTATTAATCCTAAAACAAGAAAATTTTTCATGGTTACGCAAACCTAGGCGGTAGAAATTTGGTAGATTCTTATTCTGGTTTCCAAAATTCCTATTTCCCATGTAATTGGTCTTGCTTCAACCTTTTGCTCCTCTTTTTGTGTCTTTTTTTGTCTGACTTGCTGATAACAAGGTAATTGACTGGACAATTTCTGAAGAAGAAAGTTTATTCAAAGTGTTAGTCAAAGAAGCCATCTAAGCTTTTAAATAACTTACCTCATCCAACTCATAAATCCCGAAAGTTGGTTTAATTGAAGCACGTTTTGATGGCCACTGATAGCTCGTGGATGCAATCTCCTTTAGAAGTGCTATCACGTCTTCCACCATCTTGGCCATGAAATTTCTACCGGCAGATATACCCAAAATAGTCTTAGTTGAGCAACTGAGACTGCTATTTGTACCTAAAGTCAATCGGGGTAGCTATGCTGTGGACATTTCTAGAGCATTTCCTTGTATCGTTCCCATGCTTCATACTACTCCTCTCCTTCATTTTATCTAAATGTAGATATCGTATTTGATCTAGTTATTTTTTTTATTTTTCTTATTATTTTAGTTTATGTTTGTTTATTTTATTTTATTGTATTTATATTATTATTGTTATTGTTATTACTACTGTCATTGTTGTTATTTTTATTTATTATTTATTTATTTTTAAAAATATTTCATAACCATTTTTTTTCTAATGTCCATCTCCCATTCTCTCTCAATATCTTCATCCTCTGTATTCTCTCCTAATGATCTACTCTTCTCCCATCAGTTTCTCCCCCTTCCTCAACCTTTCGCTTTTTCTCCTCTCAATTGACTCCCTACTAAATGACATCCTCCCTATCCATTGACATATGCGGAGAAGAGCTCCTTTCTGGTTTTGACTGAAGATTTTTTCTAGCCCAATTAAATTAGTTGGTCTCCTGTGGAGAAGGTGGTAACACTCTTAACTAGAATTTAGCTTTCCACTGTTTTTTTAATTGGTGCAAATAGTTCTTGGCAACCAAGTGTTTAAACTATACACTGCCACTAAAGGTTGGGAATTTATTCTACTTTTTTATAGTGGGACTTTATCTTGTAATTTAGTTGGAAGTTAATTTCATTCATCCCCTAAAGGTTTCATGTTTGTTGATGGTCAAATTTGGTGGGGCAGAACTCACCTGACCTTCATGTGCCACCAACGGTAAATTTGTTTGAGAGGGGGAAGATGTGGCCTGCAAACAGTAAACCTGCGCACCGGTGTGGTGCTTGTCACACCGCCTCCGATGCTTAAGTCAGAAAACAGAAGGAGGAAAGCAAGAGAACAAGAGGAGAGAGTAGAGAATAGAGTTCGGTATCCTTTATTCAGTGACAAAGAGGAGTTTAAATACCTGTTCCTGCTCTAGGGTTTCTAGGCGTTCGGAGGCGATCCAGGGCTGAACTGAGTGGAACCGGGGCGGACAGGGGCAGTAGGGACCGAACGGAAGCAGAAGGACTCAGCCCGCGCAAGCGGGCCGAGTGGTCGGCCTCGGCCTCGGCCGACCATTTGGGTCGGGCGAAGGCCCGGTCCCTTCGACCTTGGCTCGACCTTTTGGCCGGTTTCGCCTCAGGAGTCCACTTTCCAGTCCTATTTCTGCCCGATGTCCTCGTCAGCTCCTTGTACATCGGAGTGGTCAAAAATTACCTATAACAATGTTTATTGTGAGTTTATAATAGGTTTAGTTGATTTTCAATTTTTTTTGTAGTCTATGGAGCATGCTACTTTTTTTTTTTAATTGTGTACCAAATTTATTTGATTAGATTGAGGTATATTTCATTGCAGATTGAATAAAGGTTTAATCTTGAAATTGTGTCGTAAGCTTAGAATAGGATTTTGTTGATTTGATCTATTAATTGGCCACTGTCTGTATTTTGTATAACATGCTATCATTTCATTTTTTTAATATTATTATGCATGAAATTTACTTGATTAGATTTAGTTAGATTTAATCGCACATATTGAATGTGTGTTAAGAATGAGACCTTGTTGATTTGATCGATTCATTTGCAACTCACTGAGTTCTGTCATATTCGAGAGACCATTTTTATCATTATGTTTATTATTTATTATTATCTTGGTAGTTATTTGCCATTTATTTTGTAGGAAGCTTAAAAGAGATCTCTCTTAATATTTTTGTGTATTTATTTTAATTATTTATTTATTTTTCTTTATTATTTATCAATTTTTTATTATATTATTTGATTGTATATCAAGGTTTAGAATTAGCAATGAGTATTAAAATGTGTTTTAAATTGGTATTGCAGTAAGTTTAGAAGAGGTGTTATTTAGTAGTTTAGAAGAGGTGTTATTTAGTTATGTGCAACCTCTTATTTGTTCATGTATTTATTCTGTTTTATTTACTTATATAGATTTTGATAGATTTGATTGCATATTTTAGCATGGGATAAAAGTGGTTAGTTTTGAATGAGTGTTGATAGTAGTTGATTTGATTTGAAATTTTTGTGTTTTATTTATGTGGAATCCTGTAGTGTGCATATTATTAATATTGTTATTATTATTTGTAAAATTTGAAGAACTAGATTTGATTTTGGCATTAATTATGCATCAGATTGTTTACTTTAATCGATTACTATGGATGAATGATTGTTTTTAATTAAATCAATTTCTGTGTTGACACTCATTGTTGTTCTTTGTAATTTTCATTTTTCTAATAGTATGGATAAATCAATTTTATTTCATCATTTAATTATCCAAATTTTATGTACAGTTTTATAGTCTTTAAATTTAATTTAATTTCATGCATCCCAACTTTAGAATTTCTAAAATTTTAAATAATCAATTGGCCTTTTTCATCAATTGAAAATTTGAGAAAATAAATTTTTATGATTTTGGAGGTTGAGTACTGTCTCTTTATGAGTTTTGGTTAAACTTTATTATTCTCAAAGGGAATAATAAAGTTTTAAATTTGAGATTGAGCAGTGTTCTCTTTTTATAATTTATTTTAATAAATTCTTTAAATACATGAAAATTCTCATGCAAAGAAAGCAACTTTGAGAAGAAGTAGTGTTTTCTTTACAAATATTTCGGCTCTATAAATACATGAAATTTTTTATTAGATTTAAATGTTCAAAATTTGGGACATTTTTTTTCATAAACTTTCCAAAATCGAATTTCATCGGTCCATAACTTTTTTTGAGATTGAGTAGTGTTCTCTTCATAGAATTTATTTTAATAAATTCTTTAAATATATGAAAATTCTCATTCAAATAAAGCAGTTTTGAGAAAAAGTAGTGTTTTCTTTATGGACATCTGATTCCATAAATATATGAAAATTCTCATTAATTGTGAATTTTTAAAATTTGGGGCGTTTTCCATAATTTTTCCAAAATAGAATTTCGTTGGCCCATAACTTTTTTCTTTAGATTGAGTAGTAGTTTTGGAGATTTGGAGAATTATTTTGGGAATCCAAAATAAAATTTTTGTTTTTCATAATGGCTTTTTGCCACTCATAATTGTAGATTTATGTTTTGTCTCCAAAATATGGATTAATAAACATGTGATATTTAAAAATAAGGGAAGTTACACTTTTGGTCCCTAAGGTTTGGGTTAGGTTTCATTTTGGTCCCTTAGTTTTCAAACTCGACATTTTTTTTATCCCTGAGGTTTTGGATTTCGTTACACTGTTGGTCCCTACATCCAATTTTTTGTTAAACCCTAACAGATTGCTGACATGACATGCATTTTATTTTAATTTTTAAATAAAAATATTTTAAATAATATTTTATTATTTTTTCTTTTCTCTTTTGTTTTTCTTCTTCTTCTTCATCTTCTCCATCTTCATCTTCTTCCTCCATCTTCATCTTCATCTTCATCATCTTCTTTCTTCGTTTTCATCTTCATCTTCTTCCTCCTAACCCTAACGCCGGTGGCCACCACAACTTTATTTTTTCTCTAAATTGTTTTCCCTTTATCTTCTTCCTCCATCTTCATCTTCATCTTCATCTTCATCATCTTCTTTCTTCTTTTTCATCTTCATCTTTTTCCTCCATCTTCTTCTTCCTCTAATCCTAATGCCGACGACCACCACAACTTTATTTTTTCTCTAAAATTTTTTCTCTTCTTACTTGTATATATGTGAGGTTTTTTTTTCCAACCCCAACTTCTTGATCAAAGAATTTGGGTAGAGAATGTGGGATCTTTATCTGGATTCATAAAACAAACCTTAATTTGTGAGAATGTCAATTAAACGGCGATAATGTTAATTAAATGACAAAATTAAGTTACTTTCATTGCATAATCCATAGAGAGAGAAAGAGGAGCATTCATGGAATGTGCTGAAATACATATATAAAAGCATAATCTCATGTCCAAAATCACCTAAAAACATCAAAGTTAATCATCTTAGAAGGAGAGAAGAGAAGAGAAGAAAAAGAAGATAAATAGAAATGGGTTTGAGTTCATCAGCAATTGGATGCCTAATGTTCATTTTGTTATTACTTTTCATTTCCAAATCTCATGCCCAAAATCAAGTGTTTGATATTATGAAATTTGGTGGCCAATCAGATGGAGTAACTGATAACAGCATGGTAATATAGTTTTCTCCTTTTTTTCTTTTTAATTTTTTAGTGCCCTGCAAAAACTTTGTAAATTAATTTAAAATCTAATCTTTTTGTCTAATATTTATATAGTTAGTATACAATGGTGGATCCAAATTTTACGTCAGATGAAAAAAATTGTAAGTTTGACGAATTGATATATATTGGTATACCAGTTTATATATTTTGATAGCATCTTGTTCAATAGAAAGTATGACTGAATTTTCTATTGAAATTTGCAAGAAAAGTAATGACAAAAATAATAACCAGGTTTTTTTTTTCTTACCAGAATTATAGCTATTTTTATTAGTTTTTTTAACAATAATTTACTATAAATTATAATATTTTATATTTGAACATTTTAGATTTGTAGATAGCTTACTGATAAATTCTTTCTCGAAAATATGATTTTAAAAGGTCAATTTACAAATAAAAGTCTAAATTGTTTTTGAAATTAAATAAATAAATAAAAATAATAGCTAGGTTTCTTTAGGGTTTTTTTTTTTATAATTTAAAAAAAAAATAAAAAGCTTTTTTTATTGACATATATAGTGGACCAATAATAAAATTCTTTTAAGCAAAATGTCAAAATGAAGCATTGAACCTACGTAATATGAAGAGTTTTTTTTTTTTTTTTTTTTTTTTTTTTTTTTTTTTTGAAGAAATATGAAGAGGAGTTGAAGCCTGCAAACAAAAGCACTACATTCTTGTGTACATAAACTATTCCAATAATAATGGCTACCGTTTCATATTGTCAAAAAATAAAAATAAAAAATTAATGCCTACCGTTTTAAAGTTTAGGTAGATCTCGAGTCCTCTCAGTCTATGGTACGTCTTCCCTTCTAGCATATGTGTTATTTACTTATTAATGACATAAGTCTAGTAGGTTGATGGTTTTAAATCCAACCTGAACATAGTCAATTGATTAAGGTGTACATTCGTGACCAAGAGGTCAAAGATTTGAATCTCTACTTTCCAGCATATATGTTTGAACTATAAAATATATATATATATTATCGAGCAATACACACTTGCTTTAATAATTGAATTTGTTTATAAATTGTTGACTGGATTTAGAAGTAGACAATAAAAAGTAATAGACATGGTTTGCTTTATTTGATCGGTAGGCTTTGAGTACGGCATGGGGCGGAGGTTGTGGATACAATGGGTCTGCAGTGGTTTTAATACCAAAAGGAACGTTCTTGGTTTTGCCGGTGATGCTTCAAGGACCATGCAATGGCTCTACTCAACTACAGATCGACGGCGAAGTCTTGGCTCCTACCGGCAAGCCTTTTGCCACCGGTGACCATTGGCTCGCCATCCATCGGGTTAACAATTTGATCGTCGACGGTCAAGGGTGGTTGGATGGCCAAGGCTCTTCTGCTTGGCCTTTCAGTCGTTGTCCCACTCTTGGAATATGTCATGGCCTTCCTGTTGTAAGTCTATTTTTATTCATTATTTATAACCAATGAGAGTTCTTTCAACATTGTGATGATAAGGAACATCATTTCAATTGTCTTACAAAGCTAAAATTTATAAAAATGTGATTTCATGCAGACTTTGAAATTCAATGCCATCAACAATGCAACTATAAGGAACATCAAGTCTATCGATAGCAAGTTCTTCCATTTCTCGGTGTCCGAAAGTCAAAACATCACATTTGATAACGTCACTTTTGTAGCCCCAGAAAATAGTCCCAACACCGACGGAATTCACGTCTCCATGTCAACTAACATCAACATCACAAATTCTGTGATTGGCACTGGAGACGATTGCATCTCCTTGGGCCCTGGAAGCAAAGTCATTGACATAACCAATGTCCAATGTGGTCCAGGCCATGGAATCAGCATTGGAAGCCTTGGACGGAATTCAAACGAATCAGATGTGGCCGAAATCACAGTAAGAGACTCCGAATTTAATAGCACCAAGAATGGTGTTAGGATTAAATCATGGTCGACTCCGTTCCCAAGTATGGTTAGCAAGATAACATTCATCCATCTTAAAATGAACAATGTCCAAAATCCTATCGTCATCGATCAAAGCTATTGCCCCCATGGCACTTGCCATCTTGATCAAATGGTAAGGAACATGAGATTTATTGAGTTTTAGACAAACATGGTATTAAAATGCATGATTCTAATTAAAGAAAAATGTGTGTGGTTACAGAGTAGGTCAGGAGTGAAGATTGAAGATGTTAGATACGAAGACATAAGAGGGACTTCAAGCACCAAAGTGGGAGTAAAGTTTGATTGTAGCCAACTTAATCCATGCCAAGGCATAGTGCTACAAGATATTAACATGACCCTCAATGATGGTAGCCCAGTTACTTCAACATGTTTTAATGTTAACGGTTCTGCTTTTGGCGTACAGTTACCTCCCTCTTGCCTCTAATTTGTCAGTGTTCTACTTTCTTAGGAGAGGAAAGACATGCAGAGAGATTTTAGTTTTTTTTTTTTTAATATTTAATAAGGTTGAGATTTATTATGACTATGTAATGTAGCAACTGGCTCGATCCCGGAACTCTGAAATGTTTTTTTATTAGTAGAAAAAAGTTGGTAATTAACGCTCCGTTTGATAACCATTTGGCTTTTCGGCCCTTGGTTTCCAAAATTAAGCTTATAATCACGACTCTCATCTATAAGTTTTTTTGCGTTGTTATCTACACTTCTTTCCGTGTTTTTAAAGACCAAGTCAAATTTGGAAAACTAACAACAATCGTTTTCAAGAACTTGTTTTTGTTTTTAGAATTTGACTAAGAATTCAAATGTGTTATTCACAAAAATGAAAACCATTATAAAAAAATTGAGAGAAAACAAACCTAAAGAAAACATAATTTTCAAAAACCAAATCATTATCAAACAAGCCACAACTCAAATTTTAAGCCGATATCAATTAAAGCTATCATAGCTTAATTTAGTTACTTTTGAAAAAATCAACAATGAACTTAACACCATCAAATGCATTGATTTTATATACCCTTCATCAATTAAAATTAAACTAGTTGCATCTTACTTTAAATTTTATATGATCTCATCAATTAAAATATATGTCAGTTTAATATTTCCAGTAATTAAATATACTTTTTTTAAAATTTATTTAATAGTAGTTATTATCAATTTATTAAAGTCCCGTTTGATAATCATTTCGTTTTTGGTTTTTGATTTTTGAAAATTGTGTTTGTTTTCTCTTAATTTCCTTGTCATAGTTTTTATTTCTGTTAAAAATACGTTTAAATTCTTAGAAAATTACAAAAATTAAAACAAGTTTTTTATTTTTGATTTTTTTTTAGTTTTCAAAATTTGATTTGGTTTTCGAAAACATGGGAAGAAGGTTGATAAGAAAACAAAAAAACTTGATGGAAATAGTGTTTATAAGCTTAATTTTCAAAAACCAAAAACCGAAAACCAAATTGTAGTCAAATCGAGTATAAACCACTCAATTTTAGTTGTAAATGAATTCTTTTCAACATACTTATATAAACTAAACCCAACTAATTATCTTAAAATAATTAAAAAATATATATAGTTACATTAATTTGTGAAAATCCTTCTAAAGGAAAAGGAAAAAAATAGCATCTTTTGACTGATTCTGCAAGCAAAGTAATGAATTTGAAACAGACGAAGTAATGATAAACAGGTTCAATGTCACATGCAATTCTCAGAATCTGAAATTTTCTATGTTTAGTTTGTAGCTTTGGTAGAAAAAAAACCCTTTTACATTTATTAGTTTGACTTTGACTTTGATTGTAACGACCCGACTTCTTATAAGAGTCTATTCGGGACTATTACTACATGCACGTTATGGAGACCTTTAAAATAAAATATTTTATAAGCATAAACTCACATTTTCAGAAAATCCTCAACATGAAAACAAAACCACTTTATTTTGGGATCCCAAATTTAAAAAACAAAAGATTTTGAAATAAATTTTAAACTAATGGTTTTACACGGCCTCAAAAGAAAGAAAGAAAAAAAAAATCCTTAACACTTAATGAAGGAAATAATAGATTTAAAACGTAGTTCTTAAAAAGCGGAAGGAAATTAAGAAAAATCCATGAGTGTAGTTCCCCATGGTCTTCTAACAGATGCGTCATCCATCGCCATCACACGCCCTTGCCTTTTCCTGAAAAAAAAAAAAACATTTTTGAAAAGAATGAGTATTTAAAATACTCACTAAGTGACCCTACTGTTGAGGTTGGGTCACGCTTCTAAAATCAATAAAAGTCATATTTTGGTGGCTCTAAATTTTATCTTAAACTTATTAATTATGGGATATACATTAATGTCATGCATATCCTAGACACATCAATTTCATGTGTCCCCAATGTAGGGACGTCAATTTCACGAACCTCGACCCAGGTACATCAATTTCATGTCCCTAAGCCCCATCTCTTAAAGTACATCAATTTCATGTACACTTTCTAACTTTTAGAAGCTCAAAGGTCCTATAAATTCATGTATCATATAAAAATCTCAAGAGACCACCACTTTAAAAAAAAAATAAATTAAATCTCAACATTTGCAAACATTCATAATAAATTTCCTACTTAAATACTCCATACTTCAACAATTTTTACATAATCATATTCGGATTCAAACAACTCATGAAACACGTGAATTTTGGAAAATCAAACAAGCGCTCCCAACTAAAAAGTTCAACAATAAAGCCATTTACCTTGGCTTAAACCAATTCTTGATAAATATTAACCAATTTCCTTAACTCCAAAGCTCTAAGCAAGCAAAACAGAACCTTAGCCTTGCTGTCAGAGTTCCAATTTCGCTCCAAAACGACGATTAATCTTCCAAATGCTATGAGTACCTTAGATTCACCAACAAAAATCAATGGGTATTCCTCTAACACAATTAAACCATCCAAAACTTGACTTAATTCACTTACCCAATGACGAACTCGCTCAAAGATGCTGAAACTTGAAGATCTACCGCTCGAATCGCCGAAATTGATGCTTAAAGCTTGCTGAACAGAGTTAAAAACGAGTGGTTATTTCTCTAACACCAATGAACCAACCAAAACTCAATTTAACTAACTTACCCACTCTTAAAATCGCTGGAAAAACGTTGAAAAACAGCCCCACGCGCTGTTGTTCGTGTCTACACCGCTGTCACAGCCCACACGCCGCTGCAACGCTCAGACCTCGCCGGAAAACACCCACAGCCCGAGACCCACGATGCACGAACCCTTGCTCACGACCTACTACACAAGTCGGACAGAACCACCGCTGAAACTCGAGAGAGAGACAGAGGAAGAAACCGAGAGGCAGAGGGAGACGAACCTTCACCGAAAAACGCTGCTGCCGCTGGAGTTAGTGGTCAGAGAGGACGCCTGCGCTGTTGCTCGATGGGGAAGACAAAACGCCGACGATCTTGCTGCAGAAAACGACATGAGGGAGAGCTTGCCGAAGATGGGGATTTCAGGTCTGCTGGCCGACGGGGAAAAGAGGAGGAAGATGGGAAAGATGAAGGGAATGGCTTGGTTTCTTGGATTGCTTGCATATGGCTTATAAAAACAAGATGCTTAGGGTTTAAAGGCTAGCTCCAAAGTCCTCTTAATTGTAAAAATGTCATCCCAGCTATAAAATTAAAATTTTCCCACCATTAACTTTTCTTCTTAATTAACTCCAAATTTGCATAAATTAAACCAAATTAACTCAAAATTAAAGAAATTGACTTTTTATCTTGAATTACCGACGCTACATTGACCAATTCCCAAACCAATCAATAATAGATATAAATTTAATTAGCAGTGGCAGGAAGGAATTAATGGTTCTTGAAGGGTATTATTGATTAATGTGTAAATATAAACTCACAGATTTTATATTTCATTCAACACATAGGAAAATACTTTTTTTTCACGATCCTTCCAACACAAAACCTTATTAGAAAAGGAAAATATATTGCAACACTTTATTAAGTTTAAGGTAAATATTGCAACACTTACTTAAATTTGAGATGCAATTTGATAAAATTAAAAGTTTAATGTGAAAATTTATTCAATTTGATAAGTTTAAGGGTAAATTTTGATTTTCTTTTTCCAGTAGTTTATTTATAGTAATCCGTTCATAAATTATTGTCCCTTGATTTACTATATCTGTAAATTGATTTCCAATTATAATAAAATAAAAAAAAAAAGAAAAAGAAAAAGAAAAACTGTAAATAGGTCATTTATAGAAAAATAAATTAAAATTAGTTTTCTTAACCAAAAGAGAGAAAAGTGGGAAACATTTTACATAGAGAAAAAAAAAAAGAAAAAAAAAAATTGAGATGATATGTGTGTATGTTGTTATAAAACCTCAGGTAAGTTTCAATTTGCTCACAGCCTACTACTCTTCTTCTCCTCTTCCTTCACTTCTCACTCACACCTCTTGTTTTTGTTGTTTTTGTTATCATATATTTTGTTTTAAAGGCGTGAAATGTTCTCTGTCTGATAATCCACTGTTCGACAAAAACATGCTCTTGACCACACCAATCTTACCTAAACAACAAGTGGCCTCTTGTAGGACATGTTCTAACAAGTATTCAATTAAAGGAGACTTGTGAAATCACTTCAAAATACGTCCTACAAATGTGCCACTTGCCGTTGTGATAACTTTGGTGGTCGAGCGTGTCTCTCTCGAACACTAGATTGCTAGAAAGAGAAGAACCATAAAAATTAGATAAACTATTCCCACGATCACTTATCTCTACATATATTTATGTTTGTATATATGTGTGTTGCTTTTTTTTCCCTTGATCACAATATGTATTTATAAGTGTATGTTTTTAATACAACACTTGTTAGACGGTGATTTGAACCCTTCGACCATAAAGTAAGGAGTAGAGTATTAACCGTTGAACTACATTTTTGTTGACGTATAATTTTTTGTGTTGTTTGTTTACCTTTCTACCAATATTGTTTTAGTGACTATATGTTAATGTTCTCATTTTTTATATAATAAATATATAGGTTGAGTCGTTCATGTCTCTTCTCCTCTCATCTCCTCTTGCACTTCTTCTAGAATCATTGATTCATTTTCTTTTTTTATTTAACTAGAAAATGACTCAAATCTCAAGGTGATAACAATTAAAGCTTGATTTAGTTACTTTTGAAAATATCACCAAAAAAAAAAAAAAAAACCTAATTCGAACTTTTATTATTCCACTTGCTCGTGTAACCAAACTTGGTCAAAAGATGGAATTTTCTTCTATTTTTCTAAATAAAACTTGTTTTTGTTTGTTTCTACTACACATTCTTCCATATCATTTCTTAATACTGTCTTAGCAGTTCTCCTAATGATCGATGTCATGGACTTGTAAATCTGGACACAACCATCCTTTTGTATGTAAACAAATTATCCATACACTGCACGTTTATTCTAAAAATAATGCTCGAAGGAATTTAGTCATCGCTCAATTTGTATTTGTATCTGTATTATATCAATTGCCTTTTGAAAACCAAAATTAGTTCTTCCTTATTGTTGTACACTTATTTCTTTGTACAGTTATCTATTTTAATTGCATTATCACCGAATGCACTTTATTTATAGAGAATATTTACAAATTATAGGTTTAAATACTATTTTCGTCCCTGGTTTCAAGTATATGCATGCAAGACCATAAGTCTAGTCATTTTTACAACTTCTAAAGTTATCATAAGTCACCCGATCTTAGAATTACTTTAGTCATGCAATTAAGGTCTAATTCAAATCCCCTCTCTCGAGTAAGATTCAGAACAATAACATTTATTCTATGGCCAGTAGACTAAAAGCATTAAGTCAATAATTGCATAAATAAGATAAAAGCACAACCATTCCATAAATTAATCCATCAATTCAAAAAAACTACATCAATATCCCTAAGAAAATCAAGCTAGCTACTCATAGTCATAGAACTACAAACATAACTTGAAAGAAAAACCATAAAAACAACAAGAGATAAAAGAATGAAAGGGAAAAACTCGAATTCGTCGAAACCGCACAACGTGCCCGTCATGATCTCCACGAGCTCTAGCCTTGAATCCTCCTCCTTGTCCTTGCTCTATCTCCAACCAAAGGTCTCTAGTCGAAATTAGGGCTAAAAAATATCCAATTGAACTCCTCTTTGCCTGCCAAAATCTTATTCTATTTATAGGAAAAAGTTGTGCAGCGTCTCGACACTGCCCTTTGCCGCGCGAAGTAAACTTGGAAAAATTGGCCAGTGTTGAGACGCTGGTGACACAGCGTCGAGACGCTAAGGATCATCGTCTCGACGCTCAACTCTCGACTTTGGTTGCTGCTGCAACACTTCTTCAACATCTTCTTTAATTCTTTTGCCCCTTTTTAGGTCCTAAACACTCGAACAACTTCCAAATGCTCCAATTCATCCTGATCATACTTCAATTCCTACAAAAGAAACATAAAAGTGTATGGTTTTGGCCAATTTAATCTCAAAGACTAACTAATTAATACCGGGAAAAATAGCTCATTTGTGAGCTATCAAAACACCCCCAAACTTAAGCTTTTTCTAGTCCTCGAGCAAACTGAAAATCAGACAAAGGTTGTAAACGGATGCAAAAACATAACTCAATCCTCAAGGCTCAAAAGTCAATAAACAAGCAAACAAGAGACATGCACATAAGGCCCAATTAGGGAGAAAAATCAAGATTTTCCCAAAATTATCTTGCACACAAGAGATTTAATTTAACTTACTTAGATTGGACTCTACCAGCTCGGGATTGGATTAGAAAGCTCCCAACTCATCTTCCCTCTACACTGGCACTAAGGATTCACTCGTGAGCTAATGAAACAAATTAGATTGTTTTACTCCATACCCAGGTGCTTTAAATTAAAATTGAATCAAGCATTTTTAAGTGGCACTAGCTTTCACACACCTATTGTAGGGACCCATAATCCAAATTTAACCCTTGGTTGGCCTAACTGATCATAATAGAGGTAGCTCTTTTTGCCTAAAACATTATTAACCATTGCAAATTGTGCACAAGTCATGACATTATTTTTCTTTCAATTATACACAAGAATGATGTTTCTTTTTGAGCAATACAAGCAAATATTCCTTTCTTTTCTCCTAGGCAAGATCAAACATGCTAATTTGCAAAAAAAAAAAAAAAAAAAAAAAACTCTTTAGCTCCTCCCTACACCTATCGAGGTGACAACAAGCATATGAACCTAATAATTCACTCCTAAGCATTCAAATCCAACTCTAAGACAAGGAAAATACTCTACTTGTAACGCCCTGAAGTTCCTGGTAAAATTCTTTTCAAGTCCTAAGTTAATATCAAGGTTAATTAAAATTCATTATTTGCATTGAATTATATTGAAATTTTTGTCGAGATTTATTTGGTTTCATGAATTCTTGACTTTTGAGAATTTAAAGGGGAATGTTGGATTTTAGAGTTCTAGCGTAGGGTTTTCAAGCCAATTTGGGGCTTAGTTTTATAAGGAAACCCTAATTGAATGAATATAATAATAATAATAATAATAATTGTTGCATGATTTTACCGCAAGCGTACGGGTCGTCACAAGTAATATAGTGATTTTGAGTATAAGAGTATCGTCTCCACAGGGATTGGATTTATTCAATTAATTACCATGAATAATCTTGCTATGCTTTATTTAGAGAACAAAATCTAATGCCGAAAAGATAAACTAACAAGCTAATCTAGAAAGCAAAAGATAAATAGAGACACAATTTGGAGGGATAATTCTTAGAGGGTTGATTTCATCAATTGGACCTTTAATCGCTTAATCAATTAACTAACTTAGATTAACTAATCATTTGATTCATAAGTCTAGAAGCCTAATTTCAAGGACTCTTCTGTCGGTTTCCTCCTATCTCATACCTTTCAATAAAGAATCTCCTTTCGGTTTCCTCTTTATTTACTTAGCATGACATTACCTCCCTTCAATACAACCTCTAACGTTATTTATTCTATCTCGTGTCACTCGGGTAAATAAACGTTAGTCATGCATTAAGTTCTAGTCTAAGCTTCTCTCCGTCGAGTTTTCACTTAGTAACGATTCATTTAATCAGTGATCAGTTGATTAAAAGCATTAAGGACAAATTGCACAAATGAACAATAATGACAATTAAACCAAATCAATTCATTAATTCAACAAAGGTTCAACAACTAAATCGATCTCATAGAATTTAGGAACTAACTACTCATAATCACTAAAATCCAATAGCTCCTAATCACAACAATTCTAGAAACTTAAGGAAAAGGGAAGAGAAATGCTCATAAAAGTGTCGATCTCCTCGATCCCATGGCGACCTCCTTCGGTCCCCAGCTCCAAAGATCTTCAACAAAGCTCAAAAACTCTCCCAAAAATCCCCAAATTTAGTGTGGACTCTAGAATGGGGTGAAAACCCACAAATTGGCTCCCCAAACTTGGATGAAAATGGCTCTATTTATAGGCTCCCAGCAGGCGCAACGTCTGTGACGTCATCATTTTCTTGCCGCTCAAGATGGTGCAGCATCGCGACGCTACATGGACAGCGTCGCGACGCTATAGCGATTCTAGAACTCTTCGCTCCGCTGCGAAGCGTCGAGACGCTTCGGCCTAGCCTCGAGACGCTAGGCCTTGGTCTTCAAAGAATGGCCCGTTTTTTACTCATATTTTTGGGCTTCCAACTTTCTTTTGGCCCAAATGCTTTATGTAATGGTTCTTGGGCTCTTTTTCTTGACCCAACTTGATAGTTAAGGCTTGGAATTCATGAATTTGGGCTTCTAACTCAATCTTCTTGGGCTTTTGGACTTGGGTCTTCAATGGACTTCTCCAAAATGCTTCAAAAAACCCCCCAAAATCATCCAAAATCTCTCAAAATTCCGGTTTTGCTTCCTTGGCTCGTTTTTCTGAATTTTAAACATAAAATAGCATTAAAGTACACAATTCAAGCACAAAACTAGCTATAATTAATAGGAAAATGATAGCATTTCTGCATGCTATCAATAATAATATAAAATCTTCTTTTCTTCTTCAGCAGACCCACACGCGTGCCCTATCCCTCCATCTCTTTCGTTTTTATTTTTCTTCTTCGCGACTGCCCCTCCAACCCATCTCCAGCCAGTTGCTTCCTCTTTTAATCGCCGCCCAGTTGTGTTTCTTCCTCCAATCGTCTTCTCCGACGACGTCAAGGCTGCACGACATGATTACCATCGAATGGAGGGCTTCCGACGCGATTGTTTAGGTGGGTCACTGTGTGTTTTTCTCTTGGTTCTTTCGTGATTTCTCTTTCAATCTCTCTCTCTCTGATAGCACCTAAAATGTGCTATCTTATCACCTTTAATTCAATCTTGTTAGCGTGCATTTGATTGTTTAAGTGTTTGTTTTACAGGAATTCGAGCACAAGAGATCAATTAGGCCTATATTTCAATTTGGCGCTAACTTGGGAGTTTTAGGATGTTTTCGAGCTATTTTGGAGTCCCCGAGACAACGTGGAGCCAAAGGCATCAACCGGAGCGCTTGGACACTGTCTTTGGAGCCAAGAGGATCGATCAAGGAATTGCGCAAATTGGACAAACCCGAGAGCAAGCGTCTCGACGCTATAATGGCAGCATCGAGACGCTGCCCCAAATTCAACTTGCGGACGAAAGGGCCAGCGTCGATACGAAACTTTAGGTCTTTTTAGCCTCTAGGTTTTATTTCCAATTGTTTTCTCTCTATTTCTTTAGTAGTTTTTCGTCCCTTTCAGTTCAAAATCATTCTCTATTCAGGTTTCTCTTCATTTTTAACATGAATCTTTGTTTTTCTGGTCATTTATATTGTAGCATGAGGGGCTAAACCCCTTAGGGGGTGTTTGGGGCAATGAGTTGTGAAGTTGGTGTTAGGTGGAGTTAATAACTCTACCCAACTCCTTAATTGGCCCAAGGATATACAACATCCAATTGTGGAACCCACAAATTTATCAACCAATCACAACACTCTATTATGGGTCCCACAAATTTTTTAACTCCTATTCCAACACTTTATTGTGGGTCCCACAAACTTATTACCTCCAACTCCACCTTCTAAGACAAAACAACTCCAGATTTCATAACTCAACTCCTTGCCCCAGATTAACACCCCCTTAGATTGTTGGATTGGTGTTTTGTTTAGACACTTTGTGATATTTAGTTGAGCTTGTTCGTTCTTACTTTTTGTTTTGTGTATTATATTCTATTGCATCTTTGTTTCTCGATTAAACCATCATGCATAAATATCGATTTGAGTCTTGACGTCCCTTGAATTGAATATGAGTATGGTCTAACTGTTATTCATATATAGCCACTTGGTTGAGGCGGATCCATCGCTAGTTTGACGGTTGCCTAGCGTAGACTTCTGATAGGCCTAAGAAACTAAGAGAGGTTAGGTTAATTAAATTAGAAAAATTGAAATCCTAATTTAGTTAATTAATTCTGGGCCTAGCACTTTAATGCAATTAATCAATTAACAGTTTTGAGGAGTCATCAGTTTGTTAATTTGGCTAATTAGATTTAGGCTAAGGATTTATCGGTCTAAGTATGAGAGGTAGCGGGCGCAATTAAAATAATTAATTAGTTAGGTTGTTCGTGGAGTATCTGAGAGTGTAATTAATTAAGCACAGGTTGAGTAGGTGGATTATCTGAAAAGCCAAAAAGCGTTCCGGGAAATTTAATTATTTCGTAAAATAATTTTAGAGTAAGCGATGAAACTAAATTGCATAAACTGTTCTAAAGAGTAACCAATCTGATAGAATTAGACAGTCCTGTCTTTTATTTGATTCCATCCTATTTTCACTTGTATTCGATCTATTTGTATGATATTTACTTCTTTTCGGCATTTTCCCCTTTCCTTGCATCTTTTAATTAATGCGGTCAGTGACAGACCAAAATCCCCCTTTTCGTTGCAAACCCCCCTGTTTAACGAGAACTCAAAAATTAACAAGATCACCCTTTCCCTTTGGACAACCCGACCATACTACCTACTGCATAGTAGCATAGAGCTTGAGTTTATAAATTTTATTTGATCTGAGGACCCGACAAACTCGATCGATCAAATTGGTGTCGTTGCCAAGGAAATGTGTTTGGTTTCTTTTTAATTTTTGGATTTTTGCATTTTTCTCATCTGCTTTTTCTTTTGTATGATCACTCATTCCGTGCAGGATAAGAATTTAAGATACAATCTTAAGATCACACGGGAGGAGCGATGCCTGAGGAGGCGAGCCAAGAGCAGAGAGAGCGAGAGTAGATAGCCCATTCATTTTCCTGAGATGGGAGACCAGACACTCAGACAGATGGTAGCGCCTGATTTAAATTAGCAGCCCCTCTACATTACCTACCCTGAAATGGCAGGTACCTTTGATTGGAAATATAATTGCTTCTAATTATCTTGAATTAACTAAAGAATATGTCGTTGTTGTGCATTAATCCAAGTATAAATTATGCACTACCAAGTAATACCTGGAGTACTCCAGGGTCGAATCCACAGGGAAGGGGCAAATAGTAAAAGTGTCTTTCCTTAAATCATATTCTAATGCATGGGCGTTAGGAATTACAAAAGAGATTGAGATGCGGTGAAGTAAACATGCGATAATATAAAACATAAACTAATGCGTTAGAGGAAAAACAATGGGCGATGAGCTATCAAGACTTTCACCACAGCAACCACATGCGGCAAATAAGATATTAATGTAGCGCATAACAATGAATCGAAATAATATTGATGCCTAAGCGAGAAATAAACATGTGATTCCCTTCCGGTATTACATATGCGATGAACTAAGAATATTCCTATTGCTTAATTCATGCGTTTAATCAATTCTCTATATGCTTGCAAACGGTTGAATTATCCCTAAAACAACCCAAACACATCCATGATATATCCTAAGTGGCTGAGCTATTCCTAACACAACCAGACTACATGTAATGAATTATCTTGCACTACTTACATATTTCCACATGCATTACCCTTCTGGGATTTATCATGCTGCTACCTTAATTGGTTGATCAGACGGATATTAGTAATGAAAGAATCATCGCATCTAAGTAGAAAGCATCAATATCATTGATTCATTGCATTGCATACAAAAATAATCTTAATGCCTCATGGGCGCCTAGGCTAAGCCTTGATAAAAAGAAATTAGTTCATGCTACAAAATAAAAACATACAATAAAAATCTAAGAATGCCTTGGATCCTTGGATGATTTTTCTCCTTTCACCTCCCCTCTATTTATAATATCCTTTTACTTGGAGCCAAAGGGGAATACTTGAAGCCAAAGGATAATACTTGGAGCCAAAGGATCAAACTTGGATGGAAACTTGCTCCCTACTCAACACAAACTTGCTTCCCACACAATACCAATGCTCTAGCTCATCATGCTCCAAGCTTGTCATGCTCTAGCGCATAAGCTTCCATGCTTGTCATGCTCTAGCGCATAAGCTTCCATGCGCCATACTTCTAGCTCATAATTGGCCAAGTTTTTCCTGATGCAACAATAAATTAGAATTAGTGCAGTTTTGTATGAATTTCAAAGATAATAATCAATATGAGCACATTAATACAATAAATCAATATTATTGCATCTTAGCATCTAAATTAGTTAAAACTTTGGTTTTTTCACTCTCTTGAGGCTCACAATAAGCTTAAATTAGACACCTAATAACTTGATATTTTCAAGTTATCAACCTTCGAACTTAAATTCAGTTTGATCCACTTACTTCCTATCTCATTTGGTAATGTAGGAGAGGATCCACATAAGCAACTAAAAGGAGTTCCACATCGTGTGCTCTGGTATGAGGCCATAGGAGTTATAGAGGAGGCTATCAACCTGAGGGCGTTTCCATTCTCTCTGAAAGATCAAGCCAAGGACTGGTTATATTATCTACTATTAGGCTCGACGACAACCTGGAACGAGATGTAAAGACTTTTCCTACAAAAGTTCTTTCCTGCGAGCCGAACAACAAATCTGAGGAAGGAGATCTACGGCATTACCCAGATCTCCGGGGAGACCTTGTACGAGTATTGGAAGAGATTCAAGCGACGATGCGCTAGTTTCCCACACCATCAAATTTCGGATCAGCTCCTGATCCAATACTTTTATAAGGGACTTCTCCCTATGGATAGAAGTATGATCGACGCTGCTAGTGGTGGTGCACTGGTGAATAATATAGCAGCTGAGGCTTTAGCATTCATTTCGAGCATGGCAGAAAACTCACAGCAGTTCGGCACGAGAGAGCCTGCAGCACATGTTCAGGCTGCTTTGAAAAGTGAGGTAAGTGAGATGCGTTTTGTACTTTTTGATTTAGCTAAGCTTATTCGTTCTATGTGTGCAGGTAAGACACAAGTAAAGGCTTGTGAGTTGTGTTCGATGACCTCCCACACTACTGGTGAATGTCCCCAACTCCAGGAGAGAAGTGAAGTCAATGCCATAGGAGGATATGTTGGAAACAACGAGAACCAAAGACCCTACAATCCATACGTGACCACCCAAACTTCAGCGATGAGAATCAAAAGTCCTAGGTGCTCAAGCAGAACCAAACCACAGGTTCTTATTCAGGTAAGTCTTTAGATGAGATTGTTAAGGAGCTTGCTGATCGCACCTAAAATGTGCTATTTAATTACCTTTAATTTAATCTTGTTAGTTTATATTTTATGAGTTTATTGTTTGTTTTATAGGAATTCGAGCACAAGAGGATCATTAGGCCAATTTGTCAACTCGACACCAATTCAGGAATTTTAGGACGTTTTCGAGCTAATTCGGAGTTCCCGAGATGACGAGGGAGCTTAAGGACATGACTGAAGCGTTCGGGCCTCGAGATAGGAGCCAAAAGGATAAAAGAGCAATTGCAATATTTGGGCAAACCCGAGAGCTAGCGTTGAGACGCTGCAATTACAGTGACTCGACGCTGCTTCGACCCAAAACCACAGATAGAAGGCCCAGTGTATTGACTCTGGCGCGATGTTATAAATGTTATTTTTCCGCCGCTAGGTCATAATTCAGTCGACTTTCTTCGTTTCTCTTCGATTACTCTCGATTTTCTTTGTATTTTCCCTCTAGTTCTTAGTTTATGTTATTTTTTGGTCGGTTAATCAAGCCTTGGGGTTTAGATTTGGCTCGTCTATGGCCGTCTAAGGGCGGATTGCTATAATCAGAACCTCGGTTTTAAGTTTATTTAAATTTTAATGAGATTTTTGCTTTGTATTGGGATTTTTCCGAATGTTTTTATGTTGCATCCTATGATTCTTGTTTAAAAAATCTTGTTTGCATATTAATTTAAGAATTGACGCCTCTTAAATTGAATACAAACATGATTTATCCATTACTTTTAGATAGCCACTAGGTTGAGGTGGATCCATCACTAGTTTAACGGTAGCCTAGCGTAGACTTCCGATAGGCCTAAGAACATAGGATAAATTCATTTAATTAAATTAGAGAATTTCAATTCCTAGTTTAATTAGACAATTCCGGGCCTTATATGATAATGCGGTTAATTGATTAGTAGTTTTGAGGATTTATCAGATTACCAATTTAATTAATTAGATTTAGATTGAGGATTTATCGATCTAAGCATGAGGGGCAGCAGGAGCAAATTAAAATAACTAATCAATTGAAGAATTCGTGGAGTATCGGGTAATTTAATTGGTTAGACACATACTTAGTAGGTGGACTATCTGAAAAGCCAAGAAGCACTCCGGGCTCATAATAACTCAGTAAAAGTAATCTTTAGATTATCAATGATTGGATTTAAATAAACTAACACCGAGTAATTCCGATTGCAGCAGTCACCAAGGTACGATTAGCCTACCCGCTTTTTTATTTCCCCATCTTTACTTTCCCTTGCTTTATTCTATCCAATTCCAACCCCCTTTTTTAGTCTTGTCATCGCAATACACCTGATTTAGATGAATTAACAATCGTGCTCTCTTTGTTCGACCCCGACCACTACTGCTACAAGCTAGCTTTAGGGGTTGTGGAATATAAATTTATTTGGCATGGACATTGGAGAATTTGACACCCTCCGACGTCCCGTCAAATTGGCGCCCTCATCGGGGAGCCAAGCGTAATTTTTCTTTCTTTGGTTTGTTGTGATATTTTCTTTTATTTTTGTTTTAGATTTTTTTGAAAGTTGGTATTTATGGCTTATTATTTTCAAAGTCAGTATCGTGACACTTCGAATATGTCTCTTGAAGAGTTAGTTGATGCAATTACTAATTTTCAATGACATGAGACAAAGGAGGAGCTACCATATTATTATTACGAGCCTCCTAGTTCAGGTAAATCTCTTGAAGATTTAATTTTTGAAGTTACTAATAGTTCTATTGAGTTTCAGCAGGAGGTTACAGCTTCGTTGCAGAGCCTGTTTGACCAAGTTGCACAGTTGGCATTCAAAATAACTAAGTTGGAAAAGAGATATGAGTATCAGGAGTGTCAGTGCTAAGAGACTACCGAGCCAGAAGCAGCATTCTTTGTGGACGGTGATGCTGACCTTGATTTTTATTTGCCATTCGAAGATCATATTTGTGAGATTGAGGAAAAATTTGAGCCCGAAAGTGAGGAGTTCTAGGTGATAGAGTTTCAGGCTGACGAGTCTAAGTCTGTTCTGTCCTTTGGTTTTTCTTTATTTGATTCGTCTTCTTGTTTATCTCACGAGTCTATGTCTCTATCCTTTGACTCTTTTTGTTTTGATTTTTCTTACTTCTTTCCTTATATTAAAAATATCAAAAATATTAATGCATCTTCTGAGTCCCATGAGAAATGGGTGAGCCTACTTCTGTTGGCAAGTTTTGTAGATTCTAGGAAGAAGGGGCCGAAGAAATACGAGAATTTTTATGTGTCCTGACAGGAAGATGCATAATCCTGTCGAGCATGGCGACGTTAAAAACTTGCACCCCAATAATTTCTATCCCTTTTCTTTTGTTTTATTTGTTTGTTTTTCTTTAGTTATTTTTGTTTGAGTTTGTTTGCTTTTTATTTTGTAGGAGTCTATGACCTATGCTTGTGGAAAAACATTCTTTTGAGGCGTTGTAGACCATTCCCTTCCAACCATCGTGCCAAAAATTCAGGGCAAGGTTTTTCGTTCCCTTTATTTCGTCCTTTGGTTTTTCATGTCTAGTATTACATTGAGGACAGTGTAAGAATTAGGTTGGGGGTGGGGTACGCTTTGCTTTTCTGCCTGTTGGGCCCTGAGCACCTGAGCGTCGGGCCAATTGTATGCTTTTATTGATTGACTTGAATGATGGATGCTTTTAGATGTTTTAGCATGACAATGGTTTCCTAGGATTAACTTTTGCATCAATTGGTTTGCTTTTGATGAGTTGTAATCGTGAGCGCCCCAAAATGGAGTCTTTTTAATTTTTTCTGTGAAAAATCTTGCATTGGTTGAGTTTCTTTATTGCTTAAGAATAGGAGTCGAATGCTTAGGAGAGGTTTATTAGGCTTATACTTCTGTTGTCACCCCGATAGGTGTAGGGACGAGTTTAAAGAGTATAAAGTTTTTTGCAAATTAGCATGTGAACCTTGCCTAGGAAAAAGAAAAAATAGAAAATTTGTCTGTTGAAAGAAAATGAGTGAAAAAAGAAAAAAATGAGTGAGTGAGCTTGTAAAAAAAACAATAATAATTTGGCTAATCTTTCTTGTTTAATTTTCATTAGAAAAAGCATGCTTGCAATAATCATGAGTGATAAGGGGTAAAAAGAGCTACCTACCGTGTGATCAGTTAGGCCAACCAAGGGTTAAACTCGGGTTATGGGTCCCTGCTTGTAGTGTGAAAGCTAGTGCCCCGCCTTAAAAGAATGTAAAAGTGAGGAGCTCCTTAATTTCAGGCGCCTAGGTAGAAAGTAGCAGTCTAATTTGTTTCATTTTCCATCTTTAGCGAGTCCTTAGTGTCAGTGTAGGGGGAAGAGAGAATGAGAGCTTGATAAGCCAATCTCGGGTTAGTAGAGTCCGTTCTGGTGGGTTAGAGGTCTCTAGTGCAAGATGTTCTCTGAAAATTTTTGATTTGTCTCTTAGTTGGGTCTCATGTGCATGTCTCTTGATTGCATTCTTATTGATTCTTTAGCTATGAGGATTAAGTCGTGAAATTATATCTCTTTTGCATCCATATTCTTGTTTGTTAGCCTTGCTCGAGGACTAGCAAGATTTAGGTTGGAGGTATTTGATAGCACCTAAAATGTGCTATTTAATTACCTTTAATTTAATCTTGTTAGTTTATATTTTATGAGTTTATTGTTTGTTTTATAGGAATTCGAGCACAAGAGGATCATTAGGCCAATTTGTCAATTCGACGCTAATTCAGGAATTTTAGGACGTTTTCGAGCTAATTCGGAGTTCCCGAGATGACGAGGGAGCTTAAGGACGTGATCGAAGCGTTCGGGCCTCGAGATAGGAGCCAAAAGGATAAAAGAGCAATTGCAATATTTGAGCAAACTCGAGAGCTAGCGTTGAGACGCTGCAATTGCAGCGACTCGGCGCTGCTTCGGCCCAAAACCGCGGATAGAAGGCCCAGCATCGAGACGTTGTGCCTAGCGTCTCAACGCTGGCGCGATGTTATAAATGTTATTTTTCTGTCGATAGGTCATAATTCAACCGACTTTCTTCGTTTCTCTTCGATATCTCTCGGTGATCTTTCTATTTTCTCTCTAGTTCTTAGTTTAGGCTAGTTTTAGGTCGGTTAATCAAGCCTTGGGGTTTAGATTTGGCTCATCTATGGTCATCTTAAGCGCGGATTGCTGTAATCAGAACCTCGGTTGTAAGTTTATTTAAATTTCTATGAGATTTCTGTTTTGTATTGGGATCTTTCTAAATGTTTTATGATTCTTGTTTAAACAATCTTGTTTGCATATTAGTTTAAGAATTGACGCCTCTTAAATCGAATACAAGCATAATTTATCCGTTATTTTTAGATAGCCACTAGGTTGAGGTGGATCCATCGCTAGTTTGACAGTAGTCTAGCGTAGACTTCCGATAGGCCTAAGAACATAGGAGAAATTCATTTAATTAAATTAGAGAATTTCAATTCCTAGTTTAATTAGACAATTCCGGGCCCTGTATGATAATGCGGTTAATTGATTAGTATTTTTGTGGATTTATTAGATTACTAATTTAATTAATTTGATTTAGATTGAGGATTTATCGATCTAAGCATGAGGGGCAGTAGGAGCAAATTAAAATAACTAATCAATTGAAGATTTCGTGGAGTATCGGGTAATTTAATTGGTTAGACACATACTTAGTAGGTGGACTATCTGAAAAGCCAAGAAGCACTCCGAGCTCATAATAACTCAGTAAAAGTAATCTTTAGATAATCAATGATTGGATTTAAATAAACTAACACCGAGTAATTCCGATTGCAGCAGCCACCAAGGTACGATTAGCCTACCCGCCTTATTATTTTCTCGTCTTTACTTTCCTGCCATTTAATTTTCAACATTTTATTTTCCCTCGCTTTATTTTATCCAATTCCAATCCCCCTTTTAGTACCGTCATCGCAATAAACCTGATTTAGATGAATTAACAATCGTGCTCCCTGTGTTCGACCCTGGCCACTACTGCTACAAGCTAGCTTCAGAGGTTATGGAATATAAATTTATTTGGCACAGACGTTGGAGAATTCGACACCTTTCGACGTCCCGTCACTTACTGACAGTTGTTTGCAGTTCCAGAAGGAAGCCAGGAACGAAGTTCAGAACTTAGGGAGTCAGATGACTCAGATGGCCACGCAAATCAGCAAGCTGAAAACAGAAGCTCAGGAAAACTCCCTGCACAGCCAAAGGTCAATCCTGAGGCGAACGTCTGTGCCTTATGGAGTGGAGTAGCCCAACCCATTTTTCCACCAGAATCCTTCTTTTCCCCTTCTCTTGATAAAAAATCTTCTTTTGAAAAAAAAAATCTGTTAACAAAAACGATGAGGTAAGTACTTTTCTCACTTCCTTCGAGCTTAATGCTAATCATGTTTCTTTTGATGCACATGATGACTAGAAGTGTTTAGGAAGTTGCAGGTGAACATCCCCCTTCTCGAGGTGGTAGCACAAATTCCATCCTATACCGAGTTTCTAAAAGCTTGGTATCAAGGTAAGGTCAAGTCCTCGGGCAAGGAAGAGGTAAGTGAGAATGTATGTATGTTACTTTCTGATGATCTTCCTGAAAAATGCATAGATCCTGACATGTTTTTACTTCCGTGCATAATCAATTCTACTAAAATAAAACATGCCATGTTAGATATAGGTGCTTCTATTAATGTTATGTCTATCTCTTTATATAGGGAGTTAGGTTTGACAAATATAAAGAAATCAAGAATTTTGATTCAGTTAGCTGACCGGTCATGCATTCGACCCTTAGGCATAGTTGAGAATGTCCTTGTTAAGGTTGAGGACTTAGCATTTCTTGCTGAATTTTATGTGTTAGATATGTCTACTCATGCATCTTCTACTTCATTTGCATCGTTACTCTTGGGTCGTCCATTTATGAAGACGTCTAGGGCTGTGATAGATGTAGATAAGGGAGTAGTTTCTGTAGGATTTCAAGATAGGACTCTCAAATTCAAAGTTTTTTATGATGGTATTAGTCCTCAGTTCTCATCTTTAGAATACTACATGACAGACTCAGATCCAGTGTTTGATCAATTTAGTAATTTTAAGTCTGTCATGGTTTCTGATAATGAGACCCATTCTTCTGCTATTAGGACCCCAGTTTTCGATGGTGACATGTATGATGTAGTTGACGAACACCATGTTTCAATTACTGAAAATCCACTAGTTTGACTGTTTGTTCGTCTTCTAAGGTCAGGGTGGATAGTGTTGTTTGTCAGCCCTCTGCTTCTTCTAATTTTTCTCCGCAGGTTCCCCGCGTTTTGAGAAGGCAAGTCTCGAAAAATAATGTTGTATGGTCTCGAGGAGAGAGACCACCCTGAATAAAGAAAAGAGAAGAGAGTCTCGTCGGGCAAGCGACGTTAAAATTTTCATTTCTGGGAGCTACCCCAGAGAATATTTTACTGCTTTCTGTTTTTCTTTTCTTTCTTTAGTTTTGTTTTTGTTTATTTTTTTTCTCATTCAGTTGTTTTTGAATTCTTAGGTAAGCGACTTTAAAAGACAGACCCAAACATCTTTCAACCTTGAGCGCTTCAGTTCAGGGGAGTTTCTTTTCTCCCTTTTCTATTTATTGCACAATGATATTCATGTTTAATATACATTGAGGACAATGTAAGAATTAGGTTGGGGTGGGGTACGCTTTGCTTTCTGTCTGTTGGACCTTGAGCACCTGAGTGTCGGGCCAATTGTATGCTTTCATTGATTGACTTGAGTGTTGGATGCTTTTAGATGTTTTTGCAAGATAATGATTTCCTAAGATTATCTTTTGCATCAATTAGTTTGCTTTTGATGAGTTGTAATCGTGAGTGCTCCAAAAGGGAGCCTTTTTAAAATTTTTCTGTGAAATATCTTGCATTGGTTGAGTTTCTTTCTTGCTTAAGAATAGGAGTCGAATGCGTAGGAGGGGTTTATTAGGCTTATACTTTTGTTGTCACCCCGATAGGTGTAGGGATGAGTTAAAGAATAGAAAGTTTTTTTTTTTTTTTCGCAAATTAGCTTGTGAACTTTGCCTAGGAAAAAGAAAAAGAAAATTTGCCTGTTAAAAGAAAATGAGTGAGTGAGCTTGAGCTTGAAAAAGAGAAAAAATATTATATGCTCATCTTTCTTGTTTAATTTTCATTAGAAAAAGCATGCTTGCAATAATCATGAGTGATAAGGGGTAAATAGAGCTACCTACCGTGTGATCAGTTAGGCCAACCAAGGGTAAAACTCGAGTTATGGGTCCCTGCATTGTTGTGTGAAAACTAGTGTCTCGCCTTTAAAGAATGCAAAAGTGAGGAGCTCCTTAATTTCAGGTGCCTAGGTAGAAAGCAGCGGTCTAATTTGTTTCATTTTCTCTCTTTAACGAGTCCTTACTACTTTATTAAAAAAAAACAAGTCCTTAGTGCTAGTGTAGGGGGAAGACAGAATGAGAGCCTGATAAGCCATTCCTTGGTTAGTAGAGTCGGTTCTAGGTGGGTTAGAAGTCTCTAGTGCAAGATGTTCGCTGAAAATTTTTGATTTGTCTCTCAGTTTGGTCTCGCGTGCATGTCTCTTGATTGTGTTCTTATTGATTCTTTAGCTTTGAGGATTAAGTCATGAAAATACGTTTGTTTGCATCCATGTTCTTGTCATTTAGCCTTGCTCGAGGACTAGTAAGATTCAAGTTGGGGGTATTTGATAGCACCCAAAATGTGTTATCTTATCACCTTTAATTCGATCTTGTTAGCGGGCATTTGATTGTTTAAGTGTTTGTTTTACAGGAATTTGAGCACAAGAGATCAGTTAGGCCTATATTTCAATTCGATGTTAACTCAAGAGTTTTAGGATGTTTTCGAGCTATTTTGGAGTTTTCGAGACAACGTGGAGCCAAAGGCATCGTCCGGAGCACTTGGACACCGTCTTTTGAGCTAAAAGGATCGGTCAAGGAATTGTGCAAATTGGGCAAACCCGAGAGCAAGCGTCTCGACGCTATAATGGTAGCATCGAGACGCTCCTCGAATTCAACATGCAGACGAAAGGGCCAGCGTCTACGAAACTTTAGGTCTTTTTAGCCGCTAGGTTTTATTTCCAATTGTTTTCTCTTGATTTCTTCAGTAGTTTTTCGTCCCTTTCAGTTCAAAATCATTCTTTATTTTGGTTTCTCTTTATTTTTACCATGAATCTTTGTTTTTCTATCGATTTATATTGTAGAATGAGGGGCTAAACCCCTTAGATTGTTGGATTGGTGTTTTCTTTAGAAACTTTGTGATATTTAGTTGAGCTTGTTGGTTCTTACTTTCTGTTTTGTGTATTATATTTTATTGCATCTTAGTTTCTCGATTAAACCATCATGCATATATATCGATTTGAGTTTTGACATCCCTTGAATTGAATATGAGCAAGGTCTAACTGTTATTCATAGATAACCACTAGGTTGAGGCAGATCCATCGCTAGTTTGACGGTATCCTAGAGTAGACTTCTGATAGGCCTAAGAAACTAAGAGAAGTTAGGTTAATTAAATTAGAAAAAGTGAAATTCTAATTTAGTTAATTAATTCCAAGCCCTAGCACGTCAATGCAATTAATCAATTAAAAATCTTGAGGAGTCATCGGGTTCTTAATTTGGCTAATTAGATTTAGGCTGAGGATTTATCGGTCTAAGTATTAGAGGCAACAGACGCAATTAAAATAATTAATTAGTTAGGTTGTTCGTGGAGTATTGGGGAGTCTAATTAATTAAGTGCAGGTTGAGTAGATGGATTATCTGAAAAGCCAAGAATTAAGATAAGGAATGACATACCTGATGATGACATAAATGATCCATTGTCTTTCAGCAAGATAATGAATGATGTTAACAAGGACCAGTAGATTAAAGTCATGGACCTGGAATTGGAATCTATGTGTTTCAATTCCATCTGGAATCTTGTAGATTGACCTTATGGAGTAAAACCTATAGCTTGCAAATTGATCTACAAGAGGAAACGAGACGTTGAGAGTGTCTACCTGTCTAAACCAGAAGGGTTCATTTAGTAAGGTCAAGAGCAAAAGGTTTGCGAGCTTAATCGATCCATTTATGGATTGATTCAAACATCTCGATCTTGGAATATGAGATTTGATACGGTGATCAAACTTTTTGGCTTTAACGAACCTTGTGTCTACAAGAAGGTCGTCAACAGTTCAGTAGCTTTCTTTGTGTTGTATGTGATTGACATCCTACTCATTGGAAATGGTGTAGGTTATCTTACTGACTTTAAGAAGAGGAAAGAAATCAATACCTTAGGAATCATGCAATCGGGGTTGTCATAGTAAGTTCAATTCAATTAAATCATAAATCTCACTAAACGATAAATAACATGTCTAAGCTTGACGTACTCCGGGAACAACCCGAAAGTCGTGATCCTACTATAAAAAACATGCAAACACTAAGTTTGATTCTTGTTTAAATTAATTAATTGGATGACTAACTAATCTAAACCGCATTGGGATCTAGCCAAATTAATGCACATGCAACAGGCAACAAACCTCAATTACAATTGATGAAATCCTGTAGTTCTAGGAACTAAATTCACATAGACATGCTTTGAGAATTAAAACACAAGAGATTTCATTAAAAGAACTTGAAATTACATTTGACGTCCCGATTACATGAAAGAGGAGCCTAGCCGTTCATGGAACACGAACAAGCTTGAATCCTTCTTGAATACATCATGGAAAACAATAAAAATATCCTAAAATATGAAAGAATGGTGGACAAAAGTGAGAGAAAAGGTCTAAAAGATTGTAGTGTGGGATGATTCTAATGAAGGGGATGAAAGCCCCGGTGCAGCGTAAGTGCATCGATAGGACCTTGCGCCGTATATTAAATAATATCAAAATACCAATACGAATAGGCAAAGAGAAACTTTAAACCTTCATTAAAGCCGCTGTAAAACGCTATAAACATGCTGAAAAAAACTAGAAAATAAAACTACTTTTATTTTCATGCTTTTCTAAAGAAACGGGAAAGAACCGTTACAAACCTTCGTTGTAGACTTGACCGTTCTTCGCCAACGACGCTTCAACGAACAAAAACGCAACAACCCCCTTTTGATTTCTTCTCTGGAATTTTCTTCTTCAAAGACACAATAACCACAGAGGTTACACTGGTATGTCTCTAAGTCTAGGAGGCAAAGGACTTGTGGGAGTCTTTCTCTAAGAGGGAGGCTAGAGAGAATTCTAGGGTCTTGTCTTGTGAGTCTAAGAGCAAGAGGGCTACTAAACCATTAGGTCTAGTGTTCTATTTATAGGAGAAAGACCATGAATAAAATATTCACATTAAATCAATTATTTCCATAAAAGATTTAATCTAGTCCTTATTTAATAAATCCATCATCAATCAATTCCATAATTGATTAATCTTTTCCACAAATGACTAATTACTTCCATAAGTGATTAGATCATTTCTATAAATGATTAATCACTTCCATAAGTGATTAATTATTTCCTTAATTTATTAATTTTAAATTAATTAACTCTTTAATTAATTAGCCACCAATTAAATATGTCATATTTAATTTTCGGCTTTGAATTAATTAATTGCCCAAATTAATTTTAGGCCATAAATTAATTAATTCATATTTGAACTCTTTCAAATTCCTATAAATTTAATATGAATCAAATTCACATTTATATTTGAAATTTCTTCAAATATTTATTTCTCTCATAATAATATATCAATATATATTATATTGTTTCCCTTAGCAAATTGAACACTTTCAATTTACATTTATTACTTAGTTGCCTCAAATTACTTTATGAGCTACCAGTGGGACGTAATGGACCTGCAGATCAGAAGCTCCAACGATGTCAGATTAATTGGTCAAACTCATTAACCAAATTAATCAATATTCGTTAACTGTGTGTACATTCCACTATAGACTCACAGTTGCACTCTTTTCACTGCAGACATATTTTTTGTGTCCATGGATATAGACCAATAACGACTAGTTAGTCCTTCACGAGTGTCCATAACTCCAACTGGGCAAATTACCGTTTTACCCCTGGGTTACTTCTATTTCCTTAAGTACCAGTTGTCCTCTAATGAACAACCTGTTTGTGGTCCAACCATCAAACAGAAAACCCTCTCGTGCCATTGAGAGGGTAGGGCCCTTTGTTCAAGACTCGGAGTCACCACTTAAGGGAACACTCATCTGCTTTCCTAAAGTCGGGAAGGAGTGAATTCCATCTTGTACGATTATGTTCCCAACTCCCCACTCGGTCTTGTCCCCAAAATGGTAGGCTTATTGAGTCGGCGTATTGGCCACTCTCACTCATACAAATCAAAGGACAATCCCTCATGAGCAGGAGTCCATAATCAACTCAGGATTAAGACCAAGTTTTCTAGGTCGTCCTAGTGAAATAGAAAACCAACTAGTTAACGGTGTTATAACCAGTGGTTACTATTTCGCGGTCCGGTCTTATGCAAACTCATTGCATAGGATACCCTCACTCGCATGTCTCCTACACGAACGCGTTGGATCATAGCGTTTGTATCAAACACAAAGTGGGTCGTATCCTTAGTGTCACCCGGATAAGGCACCCCATTTTATCCCTATACTATAGACCCTTTAGATTGTTTCTTGAATAGTGATCCCCATATGTCGCTACATATAGTTCAAGACTCATATTACAGCCTAGGATGTCTAGTTTATTGGATTAGGGTTATTTTAGGCAAAGACAAACAATAAAATAACTAATAATACTTAATCGAAAAATACATTAATATTCGGTCAACGGTTACATTCACTATCTACGAGTTTTGGGCATAAAACCCAACAAACTCCCACTTGAACTAAAACACTAGTTAGTGGGATGTAAATGCAATAATCGAAAGTTGGAAATGTCATGTATATTGTATATTTCATAAAGTAAATATACTAAAATAATACATTGAACTAGGGCATCCTTATACCCATTATACATTTCTCCCACTTGCCCTTAAATAGACGACATACATATCTCGTAGACCTAGACCCTCTAGATGACCCTCAAACACTTTAGCCGTGAGAGCCTTCGTAAATGGATCAACGATGTTGTGCTTTGTAGCGATCTTAGTGACGATCACATCTCCTCATTGCACAATCTCCCGTATGAGGTGATACTTCCTCTCGATGTGTTTACCTCGTTTGTGGCTTCGAGGTTCTTTTGAGTTGGCTACAGCCCCACTGTTGTCATAGTATAGTGTTATGGGCACGTTCATATTTGAAACACCTTCCAAATCAGTCAAGAACTTTCTAAGCCAGACTGCTTCCTTAGTTGCTTCGCAAGATGCTACATACTCAACCTCCATGGTTGAGTTTGCTATGCAACCTTGTTTGATGCTTCTCCAAACTACTGCTCCTCCATTGAGGGTGAATACTGACCTTGATGTGGATTTCCTTGAATCCTTATCAGCTTGAAAGTCAGAGTCAGTGTATCCAGTAAGAATGAAATCCTTAGCTCCATACACAAGCATGTACTCCCTCGTTCTTCGAAGATACTTGAGGATATTCTTAACCGCTCCCCAATGGTCCAACCCTGGATTAGACTTATACCTACTGACTACTCCCACTACATAACATATGTCAGGCCTAGTGCAGAGCATAACATACATTAAGCTGCCCACAGCTGAGGCGTAGGGAATGTGTCTCATGTTCTCAATTTCTTGAGGTGTCTTAGGAGACTGTTCCTTAGACAGGTGTACCCCATGTCTGAAGGGTAATAATCCCTTCTTGGAGTTTTGCATCGAATATCGAGACAACATTTTGTCAATATACGTTGCTTGAGACAGTGCTAGCGTTTTGTTCTTACGATCCCTAATGATTTGGATTCCAAGAACATATTGAGCCACTCCCAGATCTTTCATTTGGAATTGGGTTTCTAGCCATTTCTTAATGTCAGTTAGGTATCCTACATCATTCCCAATGAGTAGGATATCGTCTACATAAAGTACTAGAAAAGCTACTTTCTTTTTGTTGATTTTCTTGTACACACAAGGCTCATCAACGTTTTGGTCAAAACCAAAAGATTTGATTGCAGTATCAAATCTAATGTTCCAAGATCTGGACGCTTGTTTCAATCCATAAATGGATCGATTTAGCTTACAAACCTTTTGTTCCTAACCTTGGGCTACGAACCCTTCGGGTTGAGACATGAAGATATTCTCTTCAAGATTACCATTCAGAAAGGCAGTCTTGACGTCCATTTGCCATATTTCGTAGTCATAATATGTGGCTATGGACAAGAGAAATCTTATGGACTTTAACATGGCTACAGGAGAAAAGGTTTCCTCATAGTCAACCCCTTTCTTTTGGGTATAACCCTTTGCCACTAGTCTAGCTTTGAAGGTCTGTACCTTCCCAGCTGCATCTCTTTTTCTCTTATAGATCCATTTGCACCCTATGGGTTTTACCCCATCTGGTAAATCTGCGAGTTCCCATACAGAATTGGAGTACATTGATTCCATTTCCAAGTCCATGGCTTTGACCCATTCATCTTTATCTTCATCATTCATTGCCTGTCGATAGGACAATAGATCCTCAATGCCATCATTAGGTATGACATCCTGAGTTTCAGTTAAACCCATGTAGCGATCAGGTTGTAATACAACCCTCCCACGGCGTCGAGGCATTCTCAACATTTGAGAAGGATGGGATGGATCTGAAGAACTAGTTCCTTCATCAATCCTTGTTGAAGGTCCAGCTTCGTCAACAACTCTTGGTGATTCTTCAGTAGCTTCTCTTTATACCAATTTGCTATGTGGTTTATGATCCCTCATGTGGTCTTCCTCCAAGAAGATGGCGTTCATCGATACAATCACCTTATTTTCTAATGGGTCGTAGAAATAACCACCTCTCGTTTCTTTAGGGTAACCAACAAATTGGCACAGTTTTGAACGAGGTTCCAGTTTCTTAGGATTTGTCATAAGCACGTGTGCTGGACAACCCCAGATGCGAAAGTGATGCAAACTAGGTTTACGCCCCTTCCATAATTCGAAAGGTGTTTCAGAAACACTTTTCGAGGGAACATTGTTCAAGATGTGTACTGCAGTCTTTACTGCATACCCCCAAAACGAGCTAGGCAATTGAGCATAGCTCATCATTGATTGAACCATGTCTAACAAGGTTCTATCTCTTCTTTCTGATACACCATTTTGTTGAGGTGTACCAGGGGCTGAGAGTTGGGATTGGATTCCATGTTCTATCATATAATCCTGGAATCTTTGATCCATATACTCCCCTCCTCGATCAGATCGAAGTACTTTAATTGATTTACCTAATAGGTTTTCAACTTCAGCCTTAAACTCCTTAAACTTTTCAAGGGCCTCAGACTTATGTCCCATTAGGTATAAGTAACCATATCTTGAATAATCATCTATAAATGAGATGAAATATTCGTACCCTCCTCGAGCTTTTACATTCATTGGACCAGAGAGATCCGAATGTATTAACTCTAAGGGTTCTTTGGCTCTGTAACCTTTTCCAGTAAAGGGTCTTTTGGTCATTTTGCCCTCGAGACAAGATTCACAAGGTGGTAGTGAATCATCTTCTAACTCGCTTAGAAGTCTATTCTTTACCAAACGACTGATTCTATCGATGTTTATATGACCAAGTCTTAAATGCCAAAGATGAGTATTGTTACTTGTTGGAGAAATTCTTTGCCTTTTTCTTTGAGTTTCAGCAGTTTTAAACAATTCGTGATTTAAAAGTGCTTTGTTTTTGGTTGGTCTTAATACATACAAGTTATTTTCTAATTGGCTGAACAAATAATTACACCATTCTTATAAATGAACGCTTCATTCATATTAAAAGTAACTGTATACGATGGTTCAATCAAACATGAAATAGAAATTAAGCTCGTCTTAATCTTGGGAACAATTAACAAACTTTCTAAAAGTAAGAATCTATTTCTAAAAAATAACTTCACAGCTCCCACTGCCTTAGCTGAAATGACTTCTCCAGTTCCGACCCTGAGCATCATTTCACCATCGTTCAACTGCCGAAAGGAATTATTTTCCTGAAAAAAAGAGCAAACATGATTAGTTGCTCCTGAATCAAGTATCCAGGTAAACTAATCATGTTCTACTAGGCATGTTTCTAAAACTAGTAAATCAAATTAAACTTCATTTTCATTCTTTTTCTCAGCAAGGTACTTTGAGCAGTTTCTCTTCCAGTGTCCATCTACATTGCAGTGGAAACACTTGCCCTTGTCATCCACAGCTTTGGCTTTTCCCTTGTTCTTAGCAGTAGTAGCGGGAGCCTTCCCCTTGTTTCCTTTCTTCTTCTGAATCTTCTTCAAAGAAGAGGCTACAGATTTAGTTCCACAGGATGAACCCTTCTCAAACTTTCTTTTAGAGTGGACAACATTTGTCTCTCCTTGTACTTGTCCCTTGTTTTTAAGAAGAGATTGATAGAGTTGTAGCTCATTCAGGAGACTAGTCAGGTTGAATACTATTTTATTCATCATTGCATTGCTTCGAAACTGTAGAAAACTCTTCGGAAGAGATTCTAAGATGAATGCAACCTGAATTCGCTCATCTATGACCACCCCGTTTGCTTCTGCCACGTTGAATTGGACCATCATATCCAGGACATGTTTCGAACAGATGTGTCATCTTTCATGCGGCAGGTATAAACGTACTTGAGAGCGTCATGATGGTGTTGGTAGGACGGTTGTCCAAACATCTCATGGAGAGAGTTCATAATCTCCCTCGCAGTGACCATGCCTTCATGTCTCTTAGCCAAAACTTCAGATAAGCTGGCTGAGATATAGACGCGAGCCTTATCATTGGCCTTTGTCCAGCGGTCATAAGCATCCTTAATCGCTTGGGATGCATTACGAGCAGGGGCTGGAGGACAATCCTTTGTTAAGACGAACCGCAGATCATCGACAACAAGAATCGTATTCAGATTCGACTTCCACGTAGCGTAATTTTCACCGGTTAATTTCTCATTTTTAAGCAGAGAGACTATTGAGGAAGACATTGCTGAAATTGAACATATAATGACCGTATTAGTTATCTTTTCCTTAACCCATCATACAAGCAAACAATTGCACACAATCCAATCAATTTAGCAAAACAAACAATCACAGAACCCTAAAACTATTGATTTAGTTTTGCAACGATGTTTCAGAGGTTTAGAATATCAGCCACCGAAGGGTGATCAGCTACTCCTCCTCTGAAATGAGACATTTCTCAGCTAATTCTAATTCCAGAATAACTCATATTCCTATAGACATTAGCCACCGTTGTTCGGTCAAAGATTTGTTAACACATTTAACTCATCCTCGTAAGTGTAACCCTCCCACTTTCAGATCTCAGAGGCACGCACCAACAGGCTACCGAAGGGAAAGACAACTGTTGGTAATTAGCCTAAGAGTTTCTATCCTATTCAGGAGTTCACGATGTTCTGAATCCTATGATCAGGCCCTCCGAAGGGATGGTTGCGCCAGGACAACACGTAGGCGGATGATAGGACTCTCACGGTGTGAACTAGGGGCGGAGACCGAGGGATACGTTGACACGTGTCCCGCTCCTGCTTACTTTAGACATTTTTCCCATTCACCTTGTTATTGATCCATGCAAATACTTTCCAAAGGGAGGCCGCTCCTAAGGCGACACGAAGTCGAGCATGAACCTCAAGATGTGAATATAGGGACGTAGGAGCAAAACTTGATTTAAATCTCGTTTTGTAATTTTCCTCCCACTGAAAATGTCCTAAGGTTAATTTAGGGTTATTTAACTTAGATAAATTCTGCTAAGTCAATCTATCTAAGTCAAATCCTATTATAACAATTATGGAAAGGATTAAACCGCAACGTTTTTGGTGAATTAAACTCCTTCAATAAACCCAGCAACATTGCAAGTCAACATGACCATGGTTAATTCAACTCAAGGTTCGGGTCAGTTCCCAGGTAGGAGGTGTTCCGTAAACCGTCAACTTAAGTACCCCCAGCCTTAGACAGAACTTTACCAAGAGAGTTCCCTTATAACCATAGTAATGTAAAGTCTTTACTCTAAAGATCTAGGTGCATTAAGCTCTTTTAACAAACCTAGTGACATTGCATGCTAACATTTGACTATGATTAATTCAACTCCGGTATTCCGGGTCAGTTCCCAGGTAGGAGGTGTTCCGTAAACCGTCAACTTAAATACCCCCAGCCTTAGACAGAACTTAACCGGTGGAGTTCCCTTATAATCATAGCAATGTTTTTCCTACTTAGTCATTTAAAACTATTTTTAATTCTAAGTAAGAAATAATTCTAATCCTATTAGAAACTGATCTAGGTCTAATTAATTTTAAACAATTTAAAATTATCCAATTTATCCTATGATCTTATGTTTGCATACAATTCTTGATTATAGATTGACGGTTTCTAATCATTAATATTAAAGAACTATTTCAAAATTTTAATGATTAATCCTATAATCAAGAATGTAGGGTTTAATTCATTCAACAATCTCATTCAAGTTAAAAAATTAAACCATACTAATTGCATCGCATGAGAAATAATATAACAATTATATTAATAACTATGGATGTTTCATGCTTCATGCAATAATGATTTTCTTTTAATATAACAATTATAAGCCAATCAAGAAAATCAGTCAAGCATGCTGCATTTATCACATTAAACATAAACTATTTATATTTAGTCTAAGTAATGACATGCTTCATGCTTTGTTATTTTCATATAATTAATATACACTTATCTTAAAAAAAATATGAAAATATTCCATGCATTTAAAACATACATATAACAATTTATAATATATAAATAAATGCATGAGCATGTTTATAACCTAAGGTGGGATTAAATATTCTATATGACATCCATAAAGCATATGAATAGCAATTGAACAGGTTAATTTTGGCCCCTTGGATAAAATAAAGCATTAAATTACAATAATTTTAGCTAAATTCTATCCTAAAATCCTTCTGCAGCTCAAACCGCTCTTCCTCAGCCTTTTTCTCTGCTTTTTCTCTTACTTTTTCCTCGGCCTCCTTCTTCTCACGCTCTTCTTTCTTTGCATTCTCTCTTTCAGAGTCAGTAGTTGGAGGCGAGGGGGTATCAGTTCGGACTACCTTGATGCGGCTCGCTTTTCTCTTAATGCGGCGACGTTTGGGTACCTCCGGCATGATCACCTCCACTCGAGCCTCCTGTTCTTGCTCGTTACCTTCTTCAGGTGCAATCTCTACATGATGTTCCTGCACCTCCTCAGCCTGTTTTTCTTGCATCTCCTCAGTATTCTTTTCTCGAACTCTTTCCGTATCCGCCACTATTGGTTCGACCTCCTCTGGGTTCTGCACTTCAGGTTCTTTCGGATTTTCTTCTTCCACTGTAGTAGTAACATCTTCTGTCGCCTTCTGGACAGCTTCTTGCTCCTCAGCCCGTTGTTGCCTTCTCCTTCTTTTGGCTTCTTTTTCCTCCGGTGTCTTCTTCTTCTTCGCTTTTACTTTCTGTACCTCAGGGGTAATAGGTACCTCTTCCTCCTCATTCTCCCTCTCTTTTCTTGCTCTCGTTTTCGCCATTGGAGACTTAAAGGACTTACAGAAAATCGAAACAAAGAAAGAATAATGCACACGAAAAAGGTTGAAACAAGAAAATGGAGTGAGAAGCACTTACCGAAGGGTTTGGAATAAATAGTGCTTCAGCAAATCAAATCATAACCGAAAGATTTTGCCCTCATTAATTGATTTTATTGTTCAAAAACCGCATGCAATTTGAACAATTAAACCACCAACGGTAAAATCTTGGATTCCATTCGCCCATGGTAAATTATTATGCGCTGTCCAACAGCAAAGCCCTTGGATCTTCCCTGTGTGGCACGTGGCTCAATCAGATGACTCATGCAATTTTACCTACCCACAAAAAATTCAAAATCCAAATGGTAAAAGTAATTATTTCACAAGAAATCCCTTCCTATTCGGACGGAAGATTTGCTTCAGCCATAACTTTGCCGCAACAATCGTCTAAACAAAAGATTACCTGAAGAATCTTGGATACGGAATTCAAATTTAAAAATAGAAAAATCAAATCCGAAAATTCAAATATAAGTTAACCGCTCAAATCAAATCTTATCTTTTATTTTTATTTGAAGCTGAATAAATCAAGAAAATTTTTATTAAATCTAAACCTAAACAGAAATTCAAATAACCGAAAATAAAAACTGAATTTAAAATCTAACTAAATCTAATCGGAATAAATAAAAACTAAACTGGCAAAAATAATAAAAATACTCGAAAATAAAATCTACTGAAAAAAATATCAACGAACTTAAAATAAATCATGTCAAATTTAAACCACCTCAATCTACAATAATTCTAATTAAAATCAACCAAATCAGCGAGAAAAAAAAATCAAAACAAACACTGGGAGCTCAAAATATTGCTCTGTAAAATGCTCCCGCAAATATCTCGCTCTCTTATTCATCAACTAACTTTAGGAAAGGATATTTCGTCTGGAATTCCTCTCCCCAATAATGTTTTACACGTTGTCCATTCACTTTGAACACTCTCCCATCTTTTTCATCCTGCAAAGTTATTGCTCCATGGGGAAAAACCTCAATCACAATAAATGGCCCTGACCATTTAGATTTTAGTTTCCCAGGAAACAATTTTAATCTAGAATTATAAAGCAAAACTCTTTGACCCTTGACAAACTCTTTTTGTTTAATTTTCCTATCATGCCTCAGCTTAGTCTTTTCTTTATACATTTTCGAATTTTCATACGAAAATTGGCGAAATTCCTCCAACTCGTTAAGCTGCAGCATTCTAATTGCTCCTGCACGACTTATATCAAAATTTAACTTTTTCAAAGCCCAAAACGTTTTATGCTCAAGCTCTAATGGTAAATGACAAAGCTTTCCCATATACTAACCTATAGGGAGACATACCTAGATGAGTCTTATAGGCTGTCCTATAAGCCCAAAGAGCCTCATCCAACCTAAAAGACCAATCCTTCCTAGATGGATGAACAACTTTTTCTAGGATTGATTTAATTTCCCTATTACTTATTTCAGCTTGACCATTTGCTTGTGGGTGATAAGGGGTAGCTATCCTATGCTTGATTCCATACTTAGCTAAAAGCTTAACTAAGATATTATTAACAAAATGTGTACCCTCATCACTCACTAAAGCTCTAGGTGTCCCAAACCGCGCAAAGATGTGCGATTGAAGAAACCTTGCTACTGTTTTGGCATCATTCTGATGGCATGCAATGGCCTCCACCCACTTGGACACATAATCAACTGCCAATAAGATAAAAACATTACCATTAGAAGGGGGAAATGGCCCCATAAAATCAATACCCCATACATCGAATAATTCAACTTCCAAAATGTAAGTAAGAGGCATTTCATCTCTAGGCCCCAAGTTTCCTCTCCTTTGGCAGGCATCACATTGCTTGTAGAACCAATGGGCATCCTTAAACAAGGAAGGCCAGAAGAATCCACAATGCAAAATCCTCATAGTTGTCCTCTGTCCGCTGAAATGGCCTCCATACGGCAAAGATTGACATTGCTCCAGGATTTCCTTTGCTTCATCACCTGAAACACATCTACGAATAATACCATCAGAGCATTGCTTATACATAAACGGCTCATCCCAATAAAAATATTTCACATCATGCTTAAACTTCTTCATCTGCCTCCAATCCATATCAATAGAAGTGACTCCCTTTACCAAAAAGTTAGCAATATCAGCATACCAAGGGACATCCTTCACTACCTTTACCTCAACAGCAAAAAGCTGTTCATCTGGAAAAGAATCTGAAATGGCAGATTGCTTCAGTAAAGATGATGATGGATCAAGACGAGACAAGTGATCTGCAATGACATTCTCTGATCCCTTCTTGTCCTTTATCTCCAAGTCGAATTCCTGCAATAATAAAACCCAACGAATTAGTCTAGGCTTTGCATCTTTCTTAGACATTAAATACCTTATTGCTGCATGATCCGTGAACACTATAACTTTGGATCCAACCAAATATGGTCGGAATTTCTCAAAGGCAAACACAATAGCTAACAACTCCTTTTCAGTAGTTGTATAGTTGATTTGTGCCTCGTTTAAAACCCTGCTTGCATAATATATAGGACGAATAAATTTGCCCTGCTTTTGCCCCAACATAGCACCTACTGCAGCATCACTCGCATCACACATGATCTCAAATGGTAAATTCCAATTAGGTGCACAAAGAATGGGTGCTGAGATTAAAGCAGCCTTTAAAGTCTCAAAAGTCTTCCTACAATCTGCATTAAAGTCAAAAACATGATCAGTTTACAATAAGTTAGAAAGAGGTTTACTGATTTTTGAGAAATCCTTTATGAACCTTCTATAAAATCCAGCATGACCTAAAAAACTTCGAATCCCTTTCACTGAATTCGGTGGTTCTAGTCTCTTAATAACCTCAATTTTTGCTCTATCAACTTCTAGACCATTCTTAGAAATCCTATGACCTAACACAATGCCCTCCTTCACCATGAAGTGGCATTTCTCCCAATTAAGACATATAATACTCCAAATGGGTTAAAACATATAATACTGCACAAAATAATTTCCAAAGCTTCCATTCTTCCAAATGGGTTAAAACATATAATACTCATATAAAAACAACCCTATTAAGCACAAAAGACACACAAATCACTATAGAAATGAGGTCTAAATAACTCCCTTTTGGAGAGTTATCATTGATCAATGGTGGCCTCGGCTAGGCCTTCTTCAGAATGCGGCCCAGATGCGGTCGCATTCTGTCCTTCTTCTTCCACTTCTCTTTCTTTTTCTTTTTCTAAATTTTCTTCGCTTAGCCCCTGTTGGGCCTCTTCTTCTACCCTCCCTTGCAGCGCTTTAGCTTCCCTTTGAGCCTTGTGGAGTGGCTCAAAGGCTGCAAGGAAGTCTTCAGCTTCCTTTCTCCTTTTTTCATCTTCTTTTATTTCTTCCCTTCTCTTTTTTTCTTCCTCAAGGAGTTGCAAATCCATGGCTGCCCTCCTGAGGTTTTCTTCATACTTTCTTTCTTCCTCAGCTTCTAAGGCCCTCTCGGCCTCTTGTTCTTCTTCTCTCCTTCTTTTCTCTTCTTCACGATCTCTTTCCTTTGCAAGCTCGTCTTCCTCAACCATTTTTTGATTTTCCATCTCTCTCTCATCCTCAATCTCTTTCAAAGCATCATGTTCAGCTTTGTACCCTTCAGCAATCACGAGGGCCTTTGCCACTGCTTGGCGGATTATATCTTCAAATACGTCCGGAGGCATCCTCGCGGTTTTGAGGGGCTTAATCTCAAGCGGCTTTTCAGGCACAACCTTCTTCGGGCTTCTCTTTCTTGTGCTATAAGTAACAACGGGCTTGGTCCTGCAAGATAAAGAGAGGTTAGTTGAAGGTTCGGAATGCTTACCCGATGAAGTTCCCTCTTGCCGAGAGCTTCCAGCTGCCTTGTTGGCTTTTTCTTCAACTTACCGATTTCCTTCTTCTTCAAGGGCAGCACGTCTCTGGGCTCCCATCTCCCAGATCATTGCAAATCATTCCCGCAAGCGTTTCTTGAACTGTTGAGCGACGGGTTTTTGGGTTTGATAGACGACGGCGGCGCGTGTGAACCTCCTTGGCATAGACGAACTCGACATCTCCCTCGAACTGGCCGGCATTGCTGAAGAAGATGGAGTTTGAGCGTTGAGTCCGACGTTCACGACCGCCGGCGAGAATCCCGTGGGTCTCGTCCTTCGCGTGCCTTGCATGGGCGTTTCGGGGTTCTCCTCTTGCCGTCACACGTTTGCTTCAGCTTCGTGGGTTGCTTGAGCACTCTGAGATCGAGTGTTCTTGCGTGATGATGAGGGTTTTGGAGTGTTCTTCATCTTCTTGAATATGGGTTTCGGTTTCACGATGAGAGAATATGGAGAGTTTGAGGGGTTTGACTTGAATGCAAAGGGTTTAGTGTTTGGTGAAGAGAAAAAGAATTAAAGTCAGGTATTTATACATTTCCAATTAGGTCACGTGCAGGTCAAACGAAATTCGTGACTCCCTTCTTATTCGGACAAATGCGATCGCATTCCTAAATACACTGGGGAGAAATGCGATTGCATTTCACCCAGTTTTTCTGCCTTGATTTTTTTCTGACTTTTTTCACTTTTCTCTTTGCTTTCTCCTCTTCTCTAAAACACTCATAAACAAGTTAGAAAGATCATATGCTTAATCATGATTTATTAAATATATTTTTTTTATTTCATTATCTTAAAACGAATTAAGGAAACATTTTGATCAATTCAACTTCCAGCTAAGTCCCCAAGTAGAGGTGTTCCCTATGGTCAGCTTAAATACCTCAGCCTAGTCAGGACTTTCCTCAGACAAAGTTCCCTCTTGATAAAAAAAAAAAATCATTTATTCAAAACAAACTTACACTTCTTACTATTTTTCTGCTTTTATTTTAAACACAAGACAAGGCACAAAATAATCTGGACTTTTCTAAACTCCCAGGTAAATCCCCAGGAAAAGGTGTTCCCAATGGTCATCTTAAGTACCTTTTCCTAGACAGAGTTTTTACTCTTGTCCAGATATTTTTTGAGGTTTTGTCTAGATTATTATTTTATTCCACAATAGATCCAGATAACATACAAAAATAAATTCTTTCCAGGTGTAGAAGTCATACCAAATCAATCACGGAGACATGGGCTTCCTCGTCCTCGAAGCCTCTACCCCAATACGGTTTGATCCTTTGTCTTTTCATGGGTTGACTGATTTCTTCAACTTCAATCTTTTTCCCACCTTTTTCTTCTGATTCTTCATCTCCAAGTATATCCTCCAACGTTTCTTTTTTCATTATTTCCTGCAAAGTAGATTGAGAGAGTTCATCAATTTCATCGATCATAGAACATTCCTCGAAATCTCCAGGGTACTTCATTGCATTCATCACGTTAAACGTGACTTGTTGATCATTGACCCTCATGGTCAATTCTCCCTTCTGCACATCTATTAAGGTTGTGCCAGTGGCTAGGAACGGTTGTCCTAAGATGATCGGCACGTCCTTGTCAGCTTCACAGTCTAAAATGATGAAATCTGCAGGGAAAACAAACTTGTCAACCTTAACCAATACGTCTTCAATCTTTTCAATGGGATGTGTAAGTGATCTGTCTGCCAACTGTAAGGTTACAGTCGTCGGTCGCGCTTCACCTATCCCTAACTATTTAAAAACCGAATATGGCATTAAGTTGATGTTTGCTCCTAAGTCGCACAAAGCTCTGCCTACATCCCTACCTCCAATAGAGCATGGGATGGTGAAGCTTCTTGGGTCTTTAAGCTTGGGAGGAATCTCGTTCTTCACTAGTGCACTGGAACATTCTGTGAGTGCAACCGTTTCGTATTCTCCCAACCTTCTCTTTTTTGACAGAATATCTTTCAGGAACTTCACATAGGTAGGCATTTGTGTAAGTGCCTCCACTAATGATATGTTGATGTGCAACTGCTTCAGTACATCTAAAAACTTATTGAACTATACATCTTGTGAGGCATGTTTGAATCTCTGCGAGTACGGAGGAGGTGGTCTGTAATCTGGGTCTATCACAAATTTATGAGGTTTTGCGGTCACATTTCCCTGTCTTTTCTCCAACTTTGATTTTTCTTCTTTTTCCACCAAGGCTTCATGCTCCTTGGTCTTTTCTACTTTATCTTCTTTATTCTGTAACCTATCCGAGGTAATATTTGACTTCTTTTCACAAATCTTTTCTCGAGCTTCAACTGGGATCTCTGCTTCTTGACTGATTGGATATTTTGGTTCATCGTATTCTAATCCACTTCTTAAGGTCACTGCCTTGCATTGTTCCTTTTCTTCTCTATGCGGGTTCTCGGTTTTGCTAGGCAACGTCCCTTGCGGTCTATTCTTAATCTCCTGAGCAATTTGTCCAAGCTGAACTTCCAAATTCCTTACTGCAACATTGTTCCTTGCCATGTACTCCTTCATAAGAATCTCTAGATTCGACTCTTGACTCTGCACTGGAACTTGTTGGAAGTTTTTCTGCGGCTGTTGTTGTGTAGGCTGCTTTCCAAATTGATGAGCGTTGGAATTACTCGACCCGGTTTGTCCTCCCCAAGAAAAATTCGGATGTTGTCTCCATCCTGGGTTGTACGTGGCCGAATAAGGATTCCATCTATTCTGGTTCTGATTTCCTTGTGGACCTACATAAAAAACAAATGCCGGATTTAGTGGACAATTATCAGCGATGTGTTCCTCACCACATATCTCACAATAGAGAGAAGAGACAGCATTGGCAGGGGCTATGTTGGCTTGACTGTTCATGGTCATGCCCATCATCATGCTATGGATGGCCTTGATCTGGGCTTGCATCGTGGAGTTAGCCTCTGTTTCCACTACTTTCACTGGATTTTTCAAAATGGTTGTTGGTTCATTTTCTCCCCAATGTCGATTGTTGGTGGCTATGGTATCTAGAATAGCATGCGCCTCATTAGCAGACTTCCTTAGAAAAGATCCATTTGCAGATGCGTTTACTAGTGCCTTTGAAGCTTTATCTAATCCACTATAAAAATGCTCCAAAATAATGCAAGCAGGCAATCCATGGTGTGAGCACTTTCGAACCAGTCTTTGGAATCTTTCCCACGCTGCATCCAAAGGTTCATTGTAAGACTGTCTGAAAGCAATGATTTCTGCTCTGTACTTGGCATTTTTATTGGAGGGAAAAAACTTCTCCAAGAATTTCTCTGCCAAATCATTCCAAAAGGTGATGGAGTTTGGAGGGAATGAATCCAACCAGGCTTCAGCATCTCTCTGCAAAGAAAATGGAAAAAGTTTTAACTTCAAAATATCTTCCGGCACTCCTGTTACTTTAAAAGAATTGCAAACTCTCAAAAATAGCTTAATATGTTTGTGTGGATCTTCGTTGGGAAGTCCAGAGAATTGGCCCATTGTATTCAACATCTGGAACATCACTGGTTTAAGTTCAAACTGTGGAGCATCAATCGGTGACTCCAAAATTCCTGGATTTAATGTCTGGAAAACTGGTAAAGCGTAGTCCCTTATTGCTCTATTGCGATCTTCAGTAATGTAGATTGGATTTTCCTATTGTGGCACCGGTGGAACTGGAGGAACAGGAGGAATTCTCCCGCCATTCTGCTCCCTTCCACAATCTTGTGGATCAACTTGAGGATCGACTCCAGGAGGTTCCATTGGAAACTCTTGAATGTAAGATGCTTTCTCTAGAGATTCCTGTGCGCTTGACTCTTGTTGTTCCTTTTTCTTTCGTCTTTGTTCCTTCCTTCGACGACGAAAGCTTCTTTCTATCTCTGGATCAATGTCAAGGAGTGGATACCCCTTGTTCATGCACTAACTTCAACCTGCAAAAGCAAAACAAATGCAAACCGAAGTCAAATTCCCTTAGAGACAGAAATGCGGTTGCAATCTGATCACAATTTCAAAAACAAATTTGGTTTCACTTTTGGTCCTCGGCAACGGCGCCAAAAACTTGGTGCGTCCTCAGCTGTATAGATGGATGTAAGATAAGATGATAAATAAGAATAAAGAATAATTCCAGCTAACACTTAGTGCAAGTATACACTGTCACACGTAGTAATAAAAAAAACCTTAGAAGTATTCCAAGGGTATCGATCCCTCGAGGACTAAACTGGAAATTCAGATTTGATGAAGAAACTGCTCAAATGATTGCTTTTGAAAAGGTAACCAAAGAAAATAAGATTAATTGATTGGGTTTTTGAAAAGTAAGTAAAGCAAGCAATAAAAGAATAAAGAATAACAATGAGAAATAAACGAGGTATTCAACATGGATTCATCCCAAAGGCAATAACCATAGTCATGCAATATTCAACTTAAGTTTATTCAATGCATTGGGTCAGATTTAACTTCTAATTGGCCTTGCTTCCAAGAACCGTTAGAAGGCTAAGCGAGTACCGTTATGCACATTTCTGTGACTTGACTCTGACATAGATAATTCACGAATGCAACCTATAACCCTATAGTCGATATAGGGTGCCTTAGGCAGCTTGCCCTATACCGCCAAACAATCTCTTTCGAGCTTTTTCTCCTATATCACCTTTATGAGAACCGATATCGTTTGTCCCTTTCGAGATCAAACTCACGTAGCATGCAAAGTCTAAGTGATCAAGTTAAACTCAGCAAGATTAGAGTGATAATCAATAAAGAATGACATGCATTGAACAGAAACTTAAGCAAATAAAACACTTTCAAGCCATTAAACCATAAGGGAATTCGCCATAGAACCCCTCAATGGAATTTAGCTACTCATGGTGAGATAAAGTGCAAATGAATACATTTTCATTGAAATAAGAATGTAAATATTATAGAATAATGAAAAGATTCAAAAGATGGAAATAAAGGAGATAGCTAAATATTATGGGTTTTTCTATTTACTCAATCCTTCTAGAGTTCGCTAAGACACTCCACTCTCTCTCTTTTTACAAGTGGGAATGGATGAAAATACCTACAAACCCTAAGGTTTGATGTCTAACTCAGGTTAGAATTCAGCCATCTAAGAAGGACCTCGGGCATCCCTACTCATAGGCGTTGAGCAAGGGTTCTGTCACCACCCTTTTCTTCCAATGAGTTCTGCTTGAATTTGACTTCGAATCTTGAGCTTATATAGTGTAGAAAGTGGTTGAGGAGCTGTGAAATAGGTGATGGAAGGTTGCCCAGTCAGTTTCGGGGTCAAAACAGCCAGTTAAGTGCGAAGAAGACTCGTCAACAACGAACCGCGGACGACTCGGAACGGCTTCAATTTTTCCAGAAATGCGGTCGCATTTCATTTTGCCTTCCCAGAAATGCGGTCGCATTTCTGGGAAATTCCAGCTTTTCCTCTGTTTTCCTGTACAGCAACAAACTAAGTCAAATCCTCTTAAAATCAAGTCTTTTTAAGCACAAATGAGTATAATTTGACAAAATTAAATCTCAACACCCTAACTTATCAACTTAAGCATATTTTGAGCTCGGGAGCAGTAAAATTGATCTAACATGCAACATTTGGCCAAGAAATGAGCTAAATATAAGGGTAAAATAGGTATATTTTTACCCTTATCAACAATCGACCGACGTTTCTGCTCATAATGGTGCCATTTCACAACTACCCCGTCTAAGCAGAGTACAACAGCCTCCACCTTCTCTGAATCCGTCAATCGATTGATCACAAAGTATCGTTCAACCTGATGTAGCCAATCGTAAGGATTTAGCCTGGAGAAGACTGGAATTTCCAATTTTCGGAGACGAAGATCGAAGACTGGAGCTAACGCCTTCGTCAACTGGGCCTGAGAATCTTCGACGGAGGGGGTAACCGGAGCTGCAGCGGCAACGCTGACCACCTCATCAACACGTTTGCCCTGCTCCTTTTCCGTTGGACCCTTGCCAGCCTTCAAAATTTCCAATTGCGTCATCACCACCAAGAAACCTTTCTCCATCTGTGCAGCTATCTCAGAGAAAGTTCCCATCGTTTGCTTGAGTGCCTCCATGTTTGATTCCATAGCCTCCATGCGTGATTCCATTCGCGTCGTCATTCTTGAATACCAGGAAAAAAATGCACACTGCTCTAATACAAAATGATAGGAACTTGGTATTTTATTTATGAACACACTCAAATCCCCAGGGAATGTTCGAGAGTTCCCTTGTCTCTCCACCCTTTACCCAATACTCTATTCAGCCAAAAGGTATCTCCCCTCTATACATCACAGAACTATATAGGAGATGTAGATAGCTTGTAGGCTAACCACTTAACTAACTAACCGACATTAACAAACATCCACAACTAATTACACGTTAGTTTCCCAACCCATCCCTCTTCTTTCTCCTCTTGTATACATGCCTAATTGGTGGTCTATCACTATACTTGATTTTAAACATCTAAAACGATTTGTAATCTAATATATTAGTTTAGTAAGTGGACTAACCGTGGTCATGAATGTATAGATATTTATAGACCATGATATTTTTTCAATTGTGGTATAATTAAACCGAAGTATATACTATAGTTTTAAAAATTTTGTGGGCACACAATAGTTAAAAAAAAAAAAGTGGTATAAAATATAGCTTTGCACTATGATTCTTATAAACAAGCTTTTCACGGTCTAATTAAGATCTAGCTCTACACGGTCTACAATTTAACTTTACATCACAATTGTTAAAATAAAATGAAAAAAAAAATGAAAAAAAAAAAACTTTTACCGCACAATTCAAAAATTGTGGTCTTAATCCAGTTGTGAGTCTATAATGCAACTATGGACAATGATTAAGAAAAAAATATAGTGAGTTGAAAGAAAAACTTGTGTATAATCCAATTACATGGTTACTCTATGCCAAGTGTTGATGGTCGATTTTGGTCAGAGGAAACTCACCCGACCTTCACGTGCCACCAACGGTAAATTTTTAGATGAGGGGGAAGACGTGGCCTGCAAAAGAGAAAACCTGCACACCGGTGTGGTGCTAGCCACACCGCCTCCGATGCTTAAGTCAGAAAACGGAAGGGAGAGCTAGAGAGCAAGAGAAAGAGAGTCGAGAATAGAGAGTTCGGGTCCCCTTCTTCAGTGGTGAAGAGGGGTATAAATACCTGCTCATCCTAGGGTTTTCAGGAATTCGGAGGTGTTTCAGGACGAACCAGGCGGAACTGGGGCGGCTGGAGGCTGCAGGGACCGAGCAAAGTCGGTGAGACTCGGCCCGATGGGCCGAGGCCGACCATGGGCCGAGGTCGAACAGGGGGGTCGGGCAAAGTGTCAGACCCCTTCGGTCTTGACCCGTCCCATTTGCCAGTTTCGCCTCTGGGGTCCATCTCTCAGCCCTATTTCTGCCCGGTTGTCCTCATTAGCCCCTTGTATCCGGAGTCGTCCGAAATTACCTATAACACCAAGGTTAAAAAGGTGGGGTCTAAAATGCAATTATATACTTCGATTTGGAAAACTTGTGGTCTATAAGCCAATTACAATTTTACTATAGATCATGATTAAAAATGTAAAATAAAAATATAAAACTAGGGCTAAGATTAAGAATAGTTGTGATCTATAGACTAATTATAAAGTGACTTCATTATGATGAAAGACCATAGTATAGACTAAAAAGTTAAGAAAAACTGTTGTCTATAATTAATAATAGGTTTAGTTTGTTAACAAATTATTAGTAACTTATAATTCAAACATGAGATTATTTTAATCCATGTTTTAACAAATTAATAGTAGCTTATAATTCAAACATGAGATTATTTTAATCCATGTTTTAACAAATTAATAGTAGCTTAATAGTGATTTTAGATTTTAATGAAAATAAAGTTTTAACTTAATTTTAAAATTCGTTTCAGAAAAATTGATTTTTTTAAATTACAGCATAAAGATTTTATCTTTATTTTTATTGAAAATAAAAGTAGTATCAATTTTAGTGGTGTGTATGAATTATTATAACATTTGAAGCTGATGTTTTTTAAGCTTCTGTTTTCAAAAGCTAATTATCAATAACTTTAAACATAATAATAACAATATTAGAATCTATTTTTGTAGTTTAAAAATTTTAACGTCGCCTAAGAGATTCGAACTCTCGCGGGGAAACCCCATGTACTTAGCAGGCACACGCCTTAACCACTCGGCCAAAGCGACATGTTTTATTTCAAAATTTAATCTCAATTATTTTATTTCATGGAGAACTATACTCCAAAAATTTGAATGAAAATTTTAAATCGATTATGGATCTACATTGTGTTTGGAATACCTTTTTAAAAAAAATTAAATAAAACTACTTTTTCTATAAGCACCTTTAGAAAAATTCAATTACTTTTTTTTAGAGTTCAACAATATGGGGTGGGAGGATTCAAACCTCTAACATGTTAGTCAAGAGTAAATGTCTTAATTAATTGAGCTATATGCTCATATCGAAAAAAAAAATAATATTTTAAAGTTTGTTTAATTTAGCTTCATGAGTGATTTTAGATGATAAAAAGTATTTTTTATATTTTAATAAATAAAAAAATATTTAAAAAATTAGATTAATTTAAAAACTAATTTTAAAGAAATACATGAGAGATAGATTATCCAAAAATAACTTTAAAGCGATTAAAAAAAAATCTTCAAAATATGTAATATGAAAAAATTAATATTGGTAATTAATTGAACCACTTTTGAATGTAGTTCAACTATCTAAATTTTTTATTTAAAAGCACTTTTTCAAAGAATGTAATACATAAAAACAGTTATTGAAAATATTCAAAGGAAAAATGTTTAAATTAGAAGGCATGCTAATAAACACACCCTTAATGAAATTCGATTATAAAATTTCAAAATTATTGTTGAAATTTGAATTTAGAGAATATAGGCCCCGTTTGAAAACCATTTGGATTTTGGTTTTTGGAAATTAAGCTTATACGCACCTACTTCCACCTATAAGTTTCTTTGTTTTAGTATCAATCTTCTTCCTTGTTTTCAAAAACCAAGTCCAATTTAAAAAAAAAAAAAGTAGTTTTCAAAAAGTAGTTTTTGTTTTTAGAATTTGGCTAGTAATTCAAATGGATCCTTAACAAGGTTGAAAGTTATGGTAGGGAATTTAGGAAAAAACAAGCATATTTTTCAAAAACCAAATGGTTATCAAACGGGACCATAGTTATTAGATTTGAAATAGATTTTTCGTATGTGAGAGAATATTTGAAATACAATTTGTTCATGAGAGAATGATGAAGGCTTGTCAAAGGTATATCAAATTACATTTATAATATCAATCCTAACCTACTTATAGTAGAAAGTGGAGTAGGTCGATCACAAGGAGCACGTTGTTAATTTCTCTAAATTCGATTTGTTGTAAAACCAGAAAATGGGGGGGGGGGATTTGGATAAAAGTGATAAACAAGTAGGCAAAGGGGTTGTTGCCAATATCGCAAGCACACGAGCCACAAGTAACATAAAGTGGTAAGTATTTACCAAGTATCGAATCCACATGAAATTTTATTAGATCACACAAAATCAGACCGATTACTGAAATTAATCAAGGCCAACTTTTTTTAGAAGCCAAATTCGAGATAAATTGGAATTAACAAAAAAAAAAAAAATGGAAAAACACAAAATAAAGCATGAAAAATTGGAGGAATTCACAAATTGAAGGGCTAGGGTCTTTTATCTTGTAATGAAATTAATCTTTAAGGTGGTTATAGCTATTTATATCTTGCTAAATTAAGCTACAAATCTAGAATTTTTATTGACATGGGTTCTCCTGTCGGTTTCCCCAAATTTTAACTAATAAACATTAATTACCTAAGTGTCCTTACCGCAGTTGATAAGTGCCAAAAATATACCTATTTTGCCTCTAATTTTTAGTTTATTTCTTGTGAAACTTGTATTTTTTTTTTTTTTTTATCAAATTTACTATTCTCGAGCCTAAAAAGTGTAAAAGTTGGTAAGCTAAGTCTTAGAAAATCATGTTTGATAAATTAAGCATTTTTGTGCTTAAATGAACTGATTTGGTATGAATTTAACTCATTTTGCATGTTGTAGGAAAAACAGAGGAAAAAAGAGGAACAGCAGAAAAGCGACCGCATTTCTGTACAAAAACAGAAAAGTCCGAGTTCGTCGCAGGTCGTTTTGAACAAGCTTTTCACGCACCTAATCAGATGATTTGACCCCGAAATTCACTGGGCTACTTGCTAGCATGAATTTCGTGACTCCTCAACGACTCCCCACTCTATAAAAGGCCACAAATCGAAGGCAAAAGCCAAGCAAAACTCACTAGGAATAAGAGGGTGGTGATAGAACCCTGGTAGACACCCATGAGTTATGATGCTCGCAATCCTTGCTAGAAGACCAAATTCTAACGTTAGTTAGACATCAAACCTTCGTGTTTGTAGAGATTTCACCCTATTTCCACCTTGTATAAGGAGAGTAGAGTGTTGTGAGAACTCTAGAGGAATTAGATAAATAGAAAAAGCCCTAATTTTAGCTACTACACATTATTTTCCAGCACCTTGTTCTTTTCATTATTTCTTGTATTTACCATTTATTTATTCAATGAAAAGTTATTTGTTTACACTTTTATCCATCATGCGTAGCTAAATTCCATTGAGGGGTTCGGTTTAGTAAATTCCCTTGTGGATGGAATAGCTTGAAAGTTGTTTGTTTTCTTAAGTTTTATTTATGCATGTCATCCTTTATCGATTATCATTCTAATCTTGTTAATTTTAACTTGATCACTTAGATGTAGCATGCAATGTGAGTTTGGTACCAAAAGGGTCAAACAATATCTGTTTTCATAAAGGTGATATAGGAGAAGGGGCTCGAAAGAGTATATTCGCTGTTATAGGGGATGATCGCTTATAACAACTATAAGGTTTTATAGGTTGCATGCGTGAATCATCTATGTGAGAGTCGAGTCACAGAAATGTGCATAACGATACTCACTTAGTCTTCTAACGGTTCTTGGGAGCAAGGCCAAATAAGAGTTAAACCTGAACCTAAGCATAAATAGACTTAGGTTAAACAAGCTATTATTAAGTTATTCACCCTTGGGTTGAAACTTTACTGAAGTCCTCGCTTTTATTATTGTTATTTATTCTTTTTGTTGTTGCTTTATTATTTTCCAAAACCCCAACATCAATTATTTTATCTTGGTTACCTATCTTGCAATTTAAGAGTAGTTTCTTCTTCAAATCTGTGTTTAATTAGTCCCTGTAGGATCGACACTTTTGGAATACTTCAAGAGTTTTTATTACTACATGCGATAATGTATACTTGCACTTAGCTTGATTGAAATTCATCTTTAATTCCTATTTTCCATCTTATTTTCTGCCACCATCTTCAGTCTACATCACATCAGCAGTTAAAAGTACTAGTTTATTAAGCCCAATTCCTTGGATCTCTAAGATTAATTGATGATTCCTCACGATTCCTCGCAGTCACTCGAGCAATTTAATCCTTAGTTATATGGATAGGTTCTATCTCAACTTCTCTCTGTCGAGTTTCTATTGAGAAACATACCAATCATGATTTTGACCGGAAATCATAAAAGCATTAAAACATTCATATAAATAGCCCAAATTAAAATAGCAATCTAAATATCAATCACACGCAAAAATAATTACATCATGAGGATCAAGATCTTAATACTAAGTTTAACTAGACATAATGATAGAAATTAAAGTGCAAATCAGCAACCCAACCAAAATTACAGTAAAAATACAAAGAGAAAATGGATAAGATAGCCTAAAGCAATGACAAATTTAAGCCTCCTCCCTCCATCACGATCCCAACCCTCAAAATGATCTACAAGAGCTCCAAGCCCAAGTTCTTCTCTAGCCATTATAATCAGATTGGGAACCCTAGAATTGCCCAAAATTAGGGATGTCCACTTGGCAGGTGTTGGGTTTCCAGAGTGGGTGAAAATGTAGTAAGAAATAGACTCTAGAACTCTGTGTAAGTATACACAATTCGCAGCAAGTAATAAGTATTTATCGAATCCAAGGTCTGAATTAGCTCTCACTTTATCTATTTTGTATAACTTTTCAATGGTTTCAAGGGTGGATAAAATGATTGATTTTTATAGAATGCTGAAGCAAAAGAAATGACAGAACAAAAAGTAAACAAATAAAGCAGACAGATTAGAAACAGGCGCTGGTCAGGATTTAGTAATTGTTTTAAAAGATGCTCTAGCAATATTATTGATCATGCAAGACTCTTGCAGTCTTATTAGCAGATTCCTCCCAGAACTCTGGATTTTTTAAAATGTGTTTCAACTCCAATGAAGCACTACCGATCAAGCACTAGGCAACTGGCTATCCCTAGCTCAGTCACTGGCCTTCACCAATACACAATGATCTAGTGTGATTAAATGTCACACACTTCCCAAATCATCCCTGAAACTAGGAAGTGATATTCATACCGGCTAGCCCAGCGGGCACAAAATGTAAATTAGCACAACAAATAATCAAGATGCATCAAATCAACTTATATTGCATAGAGATTAAGCACGACAATTACATATTTCCTAACCAACACCTAAAGTTACTTAGTTCATAAGGTGCATAGAGACACACGTTACAATCTGAGTAAATGCATCCATAATTACAAAATAATACAAGAAAATACTAATTCCCTTGATCAACTTCGTAATTGATGGTCTTCTTGCAGGTCTCCAATCTTTCTCCTCTATTCGACTCCCAATAATGGAAATGAACTTTCCAAGAGTGGAATGTTCCTCCCAAGAATGGAACTAATTTGACTTGGGCGGCTATCTCCTTTTATAGAGTTGAGGCAAGCTTGAATTAGGTTGACCTAGACACGTGGATGGCTCTCCTTGCTCCTTAAATCCGAGAATAGCTTAACTGAATTCAGTTCATTAAATTGGCTAACGAGCTGTGACGTGGCAGTTTTGCTCCTTGTTTTGCTGCAGCACAGAATTTGCTCCCTCAAGTCACTCAGCAATACATTCTGCACAAAATAACTTCCAAAGCATCCATTCTTCCAAATGGGTTAAAACACATAATATCTATCTAAAAGCAACCCTATTTAGCACAAAAGACACACAAATCCCTATAAAAATAAGGCCTAAATAACTCCCTTTTGGAGAGTTATCATACCCCCAAACTTGAACTATTGCACGTCCCGAGCAATACTAACCAACCTTCGCTTAAGAATTCAAAACTCTAGACAAAGCATAACTTAATCAAAACAGATAATCCAATACTACCTTCTACCTTTACCTGAGCATTCTGCAAAACCAAGGACTGCTGCAGCAATATAATTCTTCCGGCATGGACAAATAATCACCACTTTTAACTCAATTCTAAGAACTTGCCACAACTTAGCTCTATTATCAGACGTATTAAAACACATTTTTAAGGGGTTTATGTTCTTGTTTTTCAGACTTAAAGCAACCCTACAGTCATAAGCTCTTAAGCATGGGATGACCCACTTTATGGTGCAGTATACCCTTGCCTCAAACTCATCACCAACTAGGCTAAATAATCATTGTAAAACTCAAAAATCCTTAGTTATTCTATCCCTTGCCCCTCAGAATGGCGACATTTTATGATGAAGCTCACCTAAGTTCTGGGAGATAGAAAAAACTACTGGATTATCATTCATCCTTCAAAACTTTTGCTCCATGAATTTTCTCAGCAAAATTTTCAACAATCACTTTTTTTTTTCAGCAAATATTGTTTTTTCATTTTTCACATTTCCTAGGTTATCTTTTGACGCAAAGACAAACTGTGGGTATCACAAATGTCCCTGGTTACTCAACAACCTAGCAATTATTTAAGAAGGAGAGGAATGCTCGAGCAAAACAATTGGAGTAGCAAAAAGTCCCCCAAACTTGAATTATTCATTGTCCCCAATGAATCATTAATTTTATGAATTTTACCCCCAAACTTAAATTTTTCTATCTGAATTTTCAAACTAAGCGTGGGACTAGAACTAAGCTTAAAGTGGATCGAATAAATCAACACTACCTCAGAATCTTCTTGTCGCAACAACGACCAGGCTAGAAGAAATGCTCAAGCAAAAGGTTTCTGGAGATCAGAATATCTTGACCTAATTAAGCTTAACCAGTCCAAGCTTCAAAAATTCAGAAGACAATTAGTTAAGTTAGAATTACTCAGTGCCATAGAACATAAATACTTGGAAATTTCATTAAAGACAGAAAAAGATATACATCAGCAGATATTTTTGTGGCCTAGAAACAGAAAATAAAAAGAAAAAAAAACTAGGGTTCTCTTCTTTTTAGCTTTCTTTTTCGGAGCATCAGGTGTAGTAGGTTCAACTTCCTCTACATCCCTTTCCTTGCGGCTTCTCGTTTTCTCCATTATAGACTTGAAGAAATTTTTTCACTCGAAGAATGGAAGGAAACATAAGGAAAAACGAATGGAAGAAGAAACAAACCTGAGTGGGGTTTAAATGGGGCTTCAGAAAATAAGATAATCAGTGAAAAATCTTCCCCCATTAATATCTTTTACCATTTAAACCTGTAAGTAATTAATCAAATTAAATTTTCAAAACGGTATGATTTTACCATAATGATGTGCTGTCCAACGGCTCTGTCGTTCGATTTCCCTGTGCGACACGTGGAAGCACCTGATCTTGATGTAAATTACCTGCTCACCGAAAATTTAAATCCCAACAGTAAAATAATTTAATTCTTAACCACATTCGTAATATTCTGATGATATATTCACTCTAACCAGAAGATTGCAAAAACAAACTGGGAACCAAGATTTTTTTCTAGAAGAATCTTTCACACGGAAAATTCAAATTCAAATCAAATCACCAAAATCATATCTTATTTTTAACTTCAGCCGAATAAATCAGGAAATATTATTATTAAACCTAATCTAAACAGAAATTCAAATAACCGAAAATACAAACTGAAATAAAATCTAACTAAATCTAATCAGAATAAATAAAAAATAAACTTATCAAAAATAAAAAATACTCAAAAATAAAATCTACTGAATTAAAAATAACAACGAATAAAACATGCAGGATTTAAACAAACCAAATCTAAAATAATTCAAATTAAAATCAAACCAAATTAGCGAGAAATAAAATCAAAACAACCACTGGGAGCTCAAAATATTGCTCTGTGAAATGCTCCCGCAAATATCTTGCTCTCTCATTCATCAACCAACTTTAGGGAAGGATATTTCGTCTGGAACTCCTCTCCCCAATAATGTTTCACACGCTGTCCATTAACTTTGAACACTCTCCCATCTTTTTCATCCTGCAAAGTAATTGCTCCATGAGGGAAAACCTCTATCACAATAAACGGCCCTGACCATTTAGATTTTAGTTTCCCAGGAAACAATTTTAATCTAGAATTGTAAAGCAAAACTCTCTGACCTTTGACAAACTCTTTAGGCTTAATTTTCTTATCATGCCATAGCTTAGTCTTTTCCTTATACATTTTCGCATTTTCATAAGAAAATTGGCGAAATTCCTCTAACTCGTTAAGCTGCAGCATTCTAATTGCCCCTGCTCGACTTAGATCAAAATTTAACTTTTTCAAAGCCCAAAACGTTTTATGCTCAAGCTTTAATGGTAAATGACAAGCTTTCCCATATATTAACCTATAGGGAGACATACCTAGCGGAGTCTTATAGGCTGTCCTATAAGCCCAAAGAGCCTCATCCAACCTAAAAGACCAATCCTTCCTAGGTGGATGGACTACTTTTTCTAGAATAGATTTAATTTCCCTATTGCTAATTTCAGCTTGACCATTTGTCTGTGGGTGATAAGGGGTAGTTATCCTATGCTTAATTCCATACTTAGCTAAAAGCTTAGTTAAGATATTATTAACAAAATGTGTACCCTCATCACTCACTAAAGCTCTAGGTGTCCCAAACCGTGCAAAAATGTGCGATTGAAGAAACCTTGATACTGTCTTGGCATCATTCTGATGGCATGCAATGGCCTCCACCCACTTGGACACGTAATCAACTGCCAATAAGATAAAAACATTACCTTTAGAAGGGGGAAATGGCCCCATAAAATCAATACCCCATACATCGAATAATTCCACATCCAAAATGTAAGTTAGAGGCATTTCATCTCTAGGCCCCAAGTTTCCTCTCCTTTGGAAATCATCACATTGCTTGTAGAACCAATGGGCATCCTTAAATAAGGAAGGCCAGAAGAATCCACAATGCAAAATCCTCATAGCTGTCCTCTGGCCACTGAAATGGCCTCCATACGGCGAAGAGTGACATTGCTCCAGGATTTCTTTTGCTTCATCACCTGAAACACACCTACGAATAATACCATCAGAGCATTGCTTATACATAAATGGCTCATCCCAATAGAAAAATTTTGTATCATGTTTAAACTTCTTCTTCTGCCTCCAATCCATGTCAGTAGGAGTGACTCCTTTTACCAAAGAGTTAGCAATATCAGCATACCAAGGGACATCCTTGACTACCTTTACCTCAACAGCAAAAAGCTGCTCATCTGGAAAGGAATCTGAAATGGTAGATTGCTTCAGCAAAGATGCTGTTGGATCAAGGCGAGACAAATGATCTGCAATGACATTCTCTAATCCCTTCTTGTCTTTTATCTTTAAGTCGAATTCTTGCAATAATAAAACCCAACGAATCAATCTAGGCTTTGCATCTTTTTTAGACATTAAATACCTTATTGCTGCATGATCCGTGAAAACCGTGACTTTGGATCCAACCAAATATGGCCGAAATTTCTCAAAAGCAAACACAACAGCTAACAACTCCTTTTCAGTAGTTGTATAGTTGACTTGTCCCTCATTTAGAACCCTGCTTGCATAATATATAGGATGGATAAATTTGCCCTGCTTTTGCCCCAGCATAGAACCTACTGCAGCATCACTCGCGTCACACATTACCTCAAATGGTAAACTCCAATTAGGTGCACAAAGAATGGGTGCTGTGATTAAAGCAACCTTTAAAGTTTCAAAAGCCTTTTCCTACAATCTGCATTAAAGTAAAAAACATGATCAGTGCATAATAAGTTATAAAGAGGTTTACTAATTCTTGAAAAATCCTTTATGAACCTCCTATAGCATCCAACATGACCTAAAAAACTCCAAATCCCTTTCACTGAACTCGGTGGTTCTAATCTCTCAATAACCTCTATTTTTGCTCTATCATTTTCTAGACCTTTCTTTGAAATTCTATGACCTAACACAATGCCCTCCTTCACCATGAAGTGGCATTTCTCCCAATTAAGAACTAGATGGGTATCCTCACATCTCTTTAACACCTTACCTAAATTATCCAAACAACTCTGAAAAGACCCTCCAAACACTGAAAATTTGTCCAAAAAAATCTCAACTGTGGACTCAATCATCAGAAAAAATTGCTAACATACACATCTGGAATGTTGCTGGAGCATTGAAAAGGCCAAAAGGCATTCGCCTAAAAGCAAACGTCCCATAAGGGCAGGTGAAAGTGGTTTTTTCCTGATCCTCAGGAGCAATGGTAATCTGGTTATACCTAGAATAACCATCTAAGAAACAGTAGTAGGCCTGACCAGCCAATTTATCCAACATTTGGTCAATAAATGGTAGAGGGAAATGGTCCTTACGAGTGGCTTTGTTAAGCCTCCTGTAATCCATGCAAACCCTCCAGCCAGTTACTGTCCTGGTTGGGATCAACTCATTGTCTTTATTACTCACCACTGTGACACCTCCTTTCTTAGGAACACATTGGACAGGGCTTACCCAATTGCTATATGCAATTGGATAAATAATGCCAGCATCCAACCATTTAATCACCTCATTTTTGACAACCTCTTTCATTGTAGGGTTAAGCCTTCTCTGTTGCTCAACACTCCTAAAGGATCCCTCCTCTAGAGTGATTTTGTGCAGACAGAAAGATGGGCTAATTCCCTGAATGTCAGCCAATGTCCAACCTATCGCTTTGCGATATTGCTGCAGCAACTTTATTAAGGCTTCTTCATGCTCCGGCATTAAATCTGACACAACAATAATGGGCAACGTCTCACCCTCCCCAAGATACACATACTTTAGATGATCCGGCAAGGGTTTCAAATCTAAAGTGGGTGCCTCAATTAGGGATGGCTTAATAGGAGGAGTCTTCCTTTGATCTAAATCTAAAGACTCAAAAACATCCTCACACCTAAACACTTCTTTTTCATTTTTTCTTTCTAAAGAACAAACTTCTAAATCCTCTACACTAACCTCTCCATGATCTTTCAAATGCTTGTTTGCCGAATCGGTATTGCTATCTCAACAATTGTGTTCTCCAGAATCCTAATAAAAGAGCAATCTTCCATTTCGTCTGGATACTTTATGGCCTTAAAAACATTAAATTTTACTTTCTCGTTATAAACCCTCATTGTTAATTCCCCTTCTTGAACATCTATCAATGCCCTACCAGTGGCCAAAAATGGACGACTAAGAATAATTGGGACATCTTTATCTGCTTCATAATCCAAGATAATAAAATCAATAGGAAATATGAATTTATCTACCTTTACTAAGACATCCTCAATTTTACCCTCTGGATATGTGATAGACCTATCAGCTAATTGTAGTGTAACTGTGGTAGGCCTAGCTTCACCAATACCTAACTTTCGATAGACCGAAAGAGGCATAAGGTTAATGCTTGCACCTAAATCACAGAGTGCTCTACCTAACTCTTTTCCACCTATAGAGACAGGTATAGTAAATGACCCTGGATCCTTAGCCTTGGTTGGTAGCTCATTCTTAAGAATAGCACTACATTCCTCAGTAAGAGATACAGTTTCAAACTCACCTAATCTTTTCTTTTTAGTTAAAATATCCTTAAGAAATTTACCATAATTAGGCATTTGCTCTATAGCTTCTACTAAAGGGATATTTATATTCAATTGCTTAAGAATCTCTAAAAACTTCTTAAATTGACCATCCTGATTCTTAGGCATTTGCCTTTGTGGAAAAGGTAGAGGTGGTACATAAGGTGGGGGCGGCACATAAGGTGGTTCCACATCTGGAACAGATCTAGATACTCCAGCATCATTATTGCTGCCTCCACCACCTTGACCAGACTCCAACTCTTTCTCAACAAGAACATTTTTATCACAATTCTTTTCTACATTCTGGGGTTCACTAGGCTCTTTTCTTTCTTCTAGTGGCTTACCACTCTTGAGTCACTGCCTTTACCTGCTCCTTACCTTCCCTTCTAGGGTGCTCAGATCTGAAGGAAGTTTCCCTTGAGGCCTTGCCTTTAGCTCATTAGCTAGCTGGCCCATTTGCAATTCCAGGGCTCTCATTGAAGCTTGATTACTTTGAATTGCGGCATCTATTCGAGCCATATATTCTTTCATCATTGCCTCAAGAGAACTCTCTGAATTTTGCTGGGGCAAAACTTGCTTATTTTGCTGGGGCAATGCCTGTGCTTTAGCAAATCCCAGTTGGTTCACCTTTTGTTGTGCTTGCACATTACTTCCTTGTCCTCCCCATGAGAAGTTGGGGTGGTTGCGCCAACCTGGATTATAAAAGTTAGAATAAGGGTTATTCCTCTGGTTACCTACAAAAAACACAGAAGCTGGATTGCTGGGGCAAAACTCGTAATTGTGCTCTTCACCACAATAGACACATGCTTCCTCTGCAACTTGGTTCACCACTGCAGTAGGCTCCACAGCTGGCGGCTGCTGACGACTAACCACTGTCACATTTTTAAGAGCGTTAGCTAACATTGCAATATCAGCCCTAATGGTGGACACACCATCGACCTCTAACACACTCTTGACCTTTTTATTTGTGCCTCTAACATCTGACCACTGACAACTATTAGTTGATATTCTTTCCAAAATTTCATGGGCTTCATTAAAAGGTTTCGCCAAAAAGGCCCCTCCAGCTGAAGCATCAACCATACCTTTGGTTGCTCCATTTAACCCATTGTGAAATGTTTCCATTTGGATACAATGTGGTAAACCATGGTGGGGACACTTTTGCAAAAGCTCCTTAAGCCTCTCCCAAGCCTCACTAAAAGTTTCATCTTCAAGTTGCCTAAACCCTACTATTTCACTCCTCAATTTAGCATTCCTATTTGGTGGGAAATATTTACTAAGAAATTTTTCTGCTAACTCATTCCATGTCCTAATTGATCCTGGAGCAAAAAAATTTAACCATGCCTTTGCTCCATCTCTAAAAGAATACGGGAACAAAGTTAATCTAAGGGCATCTCTAGGCACTCCTTGAATTACAAAAGAATCACTAACTCCTAGAAAAGACTTAAGATGTAAATGGGGGTCTTCAGATGACAAACCATGGAACTGACCCACGGTTTGCAACATCTGAAACATTACCAGTTTCATTTCAAAATTTTGAGGACGTGCAATCTCTGGATTTAACTCATCAAACATTGGAAAAGCATACGCTCGAATGGCTCTGGCCCTATCGTTCGCTACCAAGATAGGATTCTCAGCCTGATTATTTTGCTATCCATTTTGCTCCAGCGGTGGATTTGTCTGCAGCACACGATTCTGCTGGGGGTTCACTGGATCTTCTGGACCCTGCGGGAGACGTGACACATCAGCCATTGAATTTTGGTTTCTACGATGCTCTCTCCTTCTTCTCCTGAATGTCCTTTCAATTTCTGAATCAAGCTAGAACCTTACCCCAGGCGGATCGCTCATGCACCAAACTCACACCTGCAAAAACAAAAGAAACAATCAAAAAGTTCTAGCACCAAACCACTAAAACACATACACAAAATAGATCAGATAAAAACTTATTCACTCCTCGGCAATGGCGCCAAAAACTTGTTGGGTTTCCAGAGTGGGTGAAAATGTAGTAAGAAATATACTCTAGAACTTTGTGCAAGTATACACAATCCGCAGCAAGTAATAAGTATTTATCAAATCCAAGGTCTGAATTAGCTCTCACTTTATCTATTTTGTATAACTTTTCAATGGTTTCAAGGGTGGTTAAAATGATTGATTTTTATAGAATGCTGAAGCAAAAGAAATGACAGAACAAAAAGTAAACAAATAAAGCAGACAGATTAGAAACAGGCGCTGGTCAGGATTTAGTAATTGTTTTAAAAGATGCTCTAGCAATATTATTGATCATGCAAGACTCTTGCAGTCTTATTAGCAGATTCCTCCCGGAACTCTGGATTTTTTAGAATGTGTTTCAACTCCAATGAAGCACTACCGATCAAGCACTAGGCAACTGGCTATCCCTAGCTCAGTCACTGGCCTTCACCAATACACAATGATCTGGTGTGATTAAATGTCACACACTTCCCAAATCATCCCTGAAACTAGGAAGTGGTATTCATACCGGCTGGCCAAGCAGGCACAAAATGTAAATTAGCACAACAAATAATCAAGATGCATCAAATCAACTTATATTGCATTGAGATTAAGCACGGCAATTACATATTTCCTAACCAACACCTAAAGTTACTTAGTTCATAAGGTGCATAGAGACACACGTTACAATCTGAGTAAATGCATCCATAATTACAAAATAATACAAGAAAATACTAATTCCCTTGATCAACTTCGTAATTGATGGTCTTCTTGCAGGTCTCCAATATTTCTCCTCTATTCGACTCCCAATAATGGAAATGAACTTTCCAAGAGTGGAATGTTCCTCCCAATAATAGAATTAATTTTACTTGGGCGGCTATCTCCTTTTATAGAGTTGAGGCAAGCTTGAATTAGGTTGACCTAGACACGTGGATGGCTCTCCTTGCTCCTTAAATCCGAGAATAGCTTAACTGAATTCAGTTCATTAAATTGGCTAACGAGCTATGACGTGGCAGTTTTGCTCCTTGCTTTACTGCAGCACATAATTTGCTCCCTCAAGTCACTCAACAATACATTCTGCACAAAATAACTTCCAAAGCATTCATTCTTCCAAATGGGTTAAAACACATAATATTTATCTTAAAGCAACCCTATTTAGCACAAAAGACACACAAATCCCTATAAAAATAAGGCCTAAATAACTCCCTTTTGGAGAGTTATCAGCAGGGCAGGGACGATTCCCCATGCAGAATTTGCGAAGATCGGGTTTTTCACTGTGAATTATTCCTCATTTAGTTTTTTTTTTATTTTTTTTTCATTTTATTATTATTATTTTTTTGTCTTCATGGAATCAAATAATTCTTGTGATATTTTCAAATCGCTAACTTTGCATGGAAAATGTTCATTAATTTTGAATTAGATAGTTAATTATTCACATAATTTTTTCATTTAAATAGTTAATTTCATTTAAAAAATCTTTTTTTTAAGAAAAAATTCTCAAATCTCCTATTAGAAACAAAATTATATTTCATATCAAACTATCTAAATTATCTATACATATAATTCAAATGTTTAAATCATATAATTCAAACATATCCAATTTTCTAAACTATTAACAATAAAACTTTAAATTTATATATAGAGAGAAATAATAATACTAATAATTAAAAAAAAAAGTAAACAGGGCAAGGAGCGGGGAATGGGGATGAGGAATACATTTCCCGTCTCCATCCCCGTTTAGCTTGCGGGAAATTTTTTCCCCATTCCCCGCTTAAACGGGGATTCCCCGCCCCATTAGGTGTGGGTCTGTTGGGCTTTGGTGTCCTAAAACTCTTAGATAGTGAATGAAACAAATAGTAATATACTTGTTCGATAAAGTCGTTATCGAGGTTTTGTTCACTTAAATTGTAACGGCCCAGGATTTTAAAACTATCCTAGCGACATAACTAACTCTAAAACCAAACTAACCGAATGCACCGAAAATTTCGGCAGCATAACGACATACATAGGACTAAACCAAAAATTTTCAAATACCTGCTAGAACAAAAACAACACTTCTATAACATTCCCAACAACGACTCCATACTACAATACAAACACTATACGAGTCAGGTCTCGTATCAACAACTTTCTAACCAGAAACACAACCTTAAGAAAACTTACAACTTTAGTTCATTCGAAACAAACTTAATTATTATTAACTAAATGAATAGATAGAGTTCTTTAAAACAAACACAACTAGACCTAGAGTTTAACAAGAATAATCAGAACTAAACCTAACAGGACAACAGCTGTCCAAAAAAATTAAGCAACCAACTATCCAACATGAAAATAAAATGGAAAACAACGTAGACTAGCTCTGGTCCTTCCTTATATGCCTCCTTTGCATCACCATGGTCCATGCAGTCCTCATAACCTGCAAAATCTTGTAGTTGGGGGGAGAGAGAGGGGAGGGGGTCAGTACAACCATGGTACTAGTAAGCAGTCCCTACCCGAGAAGCCATCAAACAGCAACCAAGCAACCAACATGCTTTTCATGTGCAAACAACATACTTCTCACAGCTATAAACACAACAACATGCTCAAAAGCAAGTAAAGTGAATGACTCTCCTAAGCCAAACCTCATGCATCTCTCTATGCAACTCACTAACCACTCATGCTCCACGAGCTCACTCAATAAACTTATTTAGCCCTCACTTGGCTCTCCAAGACTGATCCTTCTAGTCGCACTGTCCCCTGACCATTTGTACCTAGGGCCACAATGCTCTCTAAGGAGCTCGGCGTTCGACCCTTGACCATTTGTACCCGAGGCCTCGAACTATGCATCGCCCCTTGGCCATTTGTACCCAAGGTGCACCGATGCTTTCTAGACTCATCACACCGATCCCTGACCATTTGTACCCAAGGCCTCGATGCTCCTCTTAAACCAATGGTGACATGCCACCCCTCGACCATTTGTACCCGAGGTGCACTGACATTCACCCAACTTGTCTTTCTTTCACATTTAGGTCTCTGACCTCTCACAACTATCTAGGATGCATATGCCCTGCAACATGCTTCTAGACTCATGTACTATGCCCACCAAGCATAAACGACAGACTCATGTACTATGCCCACCAAGCATATACATACTACACCAAACTACCTAGAACACATATGCCCTGCATCATGATTCTAGATTTACGTTCCATGCCCACCAAGCATACATACCACAACATAACTCACTTCATGCACAACTCATGAACTCACAACAAGCTAGCATGCTTTACAACCAACATCACAACAATAGCCCATGCTATTCAAAGATTTCATATATACATAACATAAAAGCAAGAAACACTTCACATGTATATATAAGCACATAAGTAAAAACATGGAAACAGTTATAAAGCAAGTAAGCATACAGCGTGCATCATGCAATCAAACAGACTCAACAGATAGAAAATACTTACATAATATGCTCCCAAGCGATCCTAAGGAGTCCAACTAAGCTCCTAAATAACAGAATAATCGCTTAAGGAACATAACCAAACCTGAGAACCTATTTTTAAAACTAAAGAACATTTAGGGAAGATTTTCTTACAAGAACAACGTCGATCCTTGCTTGGAAGAGCCTGAAAGAGCCTTAACTACAATTAAAAACTCTCCAAAGGTTAGGAATCAATTTACAACACTAAGAGACTTCATAAAGGGATTAGAGGATGCTAAAATTTACCGATTAGCACTCAAACAGCCTCGAATACAAACTGGTTTGTGTTCGAAACAATCCAACAACCAAGGTCCCAAGCCAATGGATTATGTGTAACCCGATTTAAGGCCATTCGAGTTATGGGTATTCATCAAAAACTTATTTTGAGCCCAAACACTTGCTGTTTGGCTTTCAAGGAACCTTGAACCTGCAAATTTGAAGCTATCAACGAGTGGGTAAATAAAATTCAGAACTGATTAAGTGCGGGTCATGGTTTAGAGGAATTTCAGAGTCCAACAACCTAATGGGTACATGCTTAACTTGCGAAAACAGCGTGGGTCTTAAGCCAAACTTACCGGAACGCTGAAGAGAAGAAGAATCGTGTTGGGACTCACAAACTGAAGCCAAACGGATGGCTAGAACAGCACCAAACTCGTTGGACAGAGGTTGCTCGTGCGGGAAAGGAAGCCGACAACAAACAACCTACCTAAACACGTAGGTTAATGGCCGAACAAAGCAAGAGAGGGAGAGAGACACACGAAGGGCGGCGGCGGCGTTGAGACGAGGTGAGAGCGAAACTGATTGGCTTCGTGGTCTGCAGTTCGCCGGCGTGGAGGAGACAACGAGGGCGAAGGGTGACGACACCGGAGAGAGGAAGAAACAACTGCTGGTGGGTTTTTCGGCAAGATGAAATCGAGGGGGGGTTGGCAGCAACTTCAACAACGTGCAGATGAAGGGGAAAGAGATAAAGAGTTGAGATTAGGGCACCAACAATTTTCTTTTTTCCTTTATTTCATTTTTCTTGATTTCTTTAAAACACAACCAAGAAAGAAACCCAATTAACAAGGAAATTAGATCCTACCTAGGATTTCATTTAAAATCCCAAACTTAACTCTTAAAAGATTTGGGAAAGAAAATAACCCAATTGATTAAGAATTTGGGTCTTTTGATATTTAAAATAAATATCCAATATTAAACCTCCAAACATCGGAATTAAAGATTTAAATTTAAAATCCTTTTTCCTAAATTTTAGAAATTTAATTTAACGATCCAAGGCTAAGCTTAAATTCTAATTCCTCAAATTAGAACAAGAAAGCTCAACAGATCTCAAAATGGATCGATTCCGAAACACGGGGCGTTTCATAGATGATTAAATAAGTGAATTGCACGTTAAATAACCCAAATCCAATAAACTAAGATCCATGGCTATATAATATGTAAACTTGAGCTTTATGTAGAGACAAAAAAATGGATCAAGCTCGAGTAATAGCCAAAATGGTCTATAGTATAGGGATAAGGCTGGGTACCTTGTCCTGGGGAAACTATGAGACACGACCCACTTTGTAGTTAGTGCAAACGATGTGAACCTGAGTCGTTCATGGAGACATGCAAGTGGGGGTGTCCTATGTAGTGAGTGTAGGGATTAAAGCCCCATGCAGCGCGGAAGACAATCAGAGATCCAACCTCAAATTAAATAACGAATGGAATACCCGCACGACGGCAAAAATTACAGCAATTTAAATCATGAATAAACTACTGTAAACATGTTATATACATGCTGATTTTAATATAAAAATCTAGATCTAATCTAAATTAAAACCCTAGAGATCAAAGTTTAAAAAGAAAACTTACTTGCGTTGAAGACTTGACCGGATTTCACCAATTCTTCACTGTTTACAGCAACCCCACGATCTTGAAAATTCGCTGGAAATTTCTACAAGGAACACAACCACAAGATGACACCAGTATGACTTCTTAGGTATTTTGGTTGAGAAGCTTGTGGGAGCCAATTTATTGAAGGGAATTGGGAAAGAATCTTTCTTTCTCTGTGAGTACTGAGAATGTGAGAGCCAGAGAGTTTTCGTGGAGTGAAGAAGCAACCAACAACTCCCCTCTATACGTCAGGAGAAAAAAGAGGATGACCTAATCGTGTAACCATACACGATTAGGACTTAATTAACTGACTAAGTCAGTTTTTCATTTTTAATTTTAAAATTATATTAAAATTAAAAACAATTTAATTAAAACAAATTTAATTAAAACATACAATTAATTAATTCTTTAATTAATTAATCATAAAATTGAATATCACATATTCAATTATATTTCTCTCACATAACCTATAGTATTAATGTGCATCTAATGCGCAATAATTTTAACCTATAGTTTAATATGAATCTAATTCATATTTTAAATTTAATATTTGAACCACTTCAAATATTCAATTCTCCCTTAGTAAATTTACCTCAACGCGCTAAATGAGCTACCGGTGGGACCTAATGGACCTACAGTTCGAGATTAATTGACTAAACTCATTAACCAATTAATCAATATTCGTTAGCTGTGGTTCACTCCACTATAAAACCACAGTTGCACTCTTCTGACTGCAGATATATTTCTGTGTCAATGGATATTGACCAATAACAGCAAGTTAGTCCTTCACGTGTGTTCGTAACACCAGCTAGGTCAAATTACCGTTTTACCCCTGGGTTACATCTATGTCCTTAAGTCCCCAGTGCTCCTCTAATGAACAACCTGTTTGAGGTCCAACCTACAAACAGAAGTCCCTCTCGTGCCATAGAGAGGGCAGGGCCCTTTCTTCAAGACCTGGAGACACCACTTAAGAGAACACACATCTACTTACCCTAAAGTCGGGAAGGAGTGAATTCCTTCTTGTGTGATTATGTTTCCAGCTCCCCACTTGGTCTTGTCCCCAAAATGGTAGGCTTATTGAGTCGGCATGCAGGCCACTCTCACCCATACAAATCAAAGGACAATCCCTCGTGAACAGGAGTCCATAACCCACCCAGGATTGAGACTAAGTTGCCTAAGTCATCCTAGTGAAATAGAAACCTAACTAGTCAACGATGTTACAACTAGTGGTTAACTATTTCGCAGTCCAATCTTATGCAAACTCATTACACAGGATATCCCCACTCGCATGTCCCCTACACGAACGCGTTGGATCATTGCTTTTGTATCAAAATACAAAGCGGGTCGTATCCATAGTGTCACCAGGATAAGGTACCCAGCCTTATTATCCCTATACTATAGACCCTTTAGGCTGTAACTTGAACAGCGATCCCCGTATGTCCCCACTGAAGAGGATGAAAGCCCCGGCGCAGCGGAAGCGCATCGAAAGGATCTCACGCCGTATATTAATTAAAATTAAAATACCAATACGAAAAGGCAAAACGCTACTTTAATCACACTTTGAAGCTGCTATAAATTGGTTTAAACATACTAGAAAAACAGAAAAAAAAATTATTTTATTTACATGCTTTTCAAAGAGAGAATAGAAAACCGTTACAAACCTTCATTGTAGACATGATCGATTCTCGCCAACGACACTCTAACGATGAAAAACTGCAGCAGCCCCTTTAAGATTATTCTCTGGAATTTTCTTCTCCAAGAACACAATAACCACAGAGGTTACATCAGTATATCTCTACGTCTAGGAGGCTATTGACTGGTGGGAGTCTTTCTCTAAGAGGGAGGCTTGAGAGAATTCAAGAGTCTTGTCTTGTAAATCTAAGAGCAAGAGGGCATCCAAACCTTTAGGTCTAGTGTTCTATTTATAGGGGAAAGGCCATGAATAAAATATTCATTTAAAATCAATCACTTCCATAATTGATTTAATCTTTTCAATATTTAATCAATTCCTTGATTAACCAATTCCATAATTGATTAATCTTTTCCATAAATGATTGGTCACTTCCATAAGTGATTAAATCATTTCCATAAATGATTAATTACTTCCATAAGTGATTAATCACTTCCATAATTGATTAATATTCAATTAATTCTTTAATTAATTAATCACCAATTAAATATCTCATATTTAATTTCCGACCTTGAATTAATTAATCGCCCAATTTAATTTTAGGCCTTAAATTAATTAATTCATATTTGAACTCTTTCAAATTCCTATAAATTTAATATGAATCAAATTCACATTAATATTTGAATTTCTTCAACTATTTATTTCTCTCATAATAATATATCAATATACATTATATTGTTTCCCTTAGTAAATTGAACATTTAAAATTTACATTTATTACTTAGTTGCCTCAAATTACTTTATGAGCTACCAGTAGGACCTAATGGACCTGCAGATCAGAAGCTCCAACGATGTGAAATTAATTGGTCTAACTCATTAACCAAATTAATCAATTTTCGTTAACTGTGTGTACATTCCACTATAGACTCACAGTTGCACTCTTCACACCAGCTGGGTCAAATTACCGTTTTACCCCTGGGTTACTTCTATTTCCTTAAGTACTAGTTCTCTTCTAATGAACAACCTGTTTGTGGTCCAACCATCAAACAGAAAAACTCTCTCATGTCATTGAGAGGGTAGGACCCTTTGCTTAAGACCCAGAGTCACTTAAGGGAACACTCATCTGCTTCCCTAAAGTCGGGAAGGAGTAAATTCCATCTTGTGTGATTATGTTCCCAGCTCCCCATTCGGTCTTGTCCCCAAAATGATAAGCTTATTGAGTCAGCGTATTGGCCACTCTCACCCATACAAATCAAAGGACAATCCCTCATGAGCAGGAGTCCATAATCAACTCAGGATTAAGACTAAGTTGTCTAGGTCGTCCTAGTGAAAAAGAAACCTAACTAGTTAACAGTGTTATAACCAATTGTTACTATTTCGCGGTCCGGTCTTATGCAAACTCATTGCATAAGATACCCCCACTCGCATGTCTCCTACACGAACGCGTTGGATCATGGCGTTTGCATCAAATACAAAGTGAGTCGTATCCATAGTGTCACCAGGATAAGACACCCAGTCTTATCCCTATACTATAGACCCTTTAGGTTGTATCTTGAACAGTGATCCCCATATGTCTCTACATACAGTTCAAGACTCATACTACTGCCTAGGATGTCTAGTTTATTGGATTAGGGTTATTTTAGGCAAAGACAAACATAATATAACTAACAACACTTAATGGAAAAATACGTCAATATTATTTCATTAATATTCGATCACTCGTTACATTCACTATCTACGAGTTTTAGGGCATAAAACCCAACAAACTCCCACTTGAACTAAGACTGTAACGCCCCCAAAAATTTAACCTAAGGAAACATTACTAAATATTTATTCTCATGACAACCTGATGCTTCAAAAATTTCGGCAGCATAACGACGTAACTATAACTATTCCAAAATTTAGTTATTACCTGAAAACAAGATTTATACACATCTATAGTTCTAAATAACCAACCAGCATCTCCATTTCACATCAGGCACAACAAAACATCCACAACCTCCCAACTATACAAACTTTAACAACAACCGAGTAAAAGTAGAAATCCTAAAACGAACTCTAAACTTTCAAACTACACTAACTTCAAATATCACCAACCTTTACTTAATTACATTTCGAAAGGTAACAACAACTACAACACGATTCAACTCAACTTTAAGCCTAAAGACATGTAACATAGAATGGAAGAAAACAAGACCATAAGAAGACAAAACTCAACTACAAAGAATTAAAATTTATCTAATGTCTCATTCTTTCACAGGCCTTCTCCTCAGCATCACTAGGCTCATAGTATTCCTCATCACCTGCAAAATCTTGTGGTGGGTCTAGTACAAAACCACGGTACCGAGTAAGTGGCTTACACCTGAAAAGCCATCAAACAACATACAACATACAGGACAAACATCATGCTTTTCAATTACAATATAACATGCCTTATATACGAGGTGAACAACATACATATAGTAACATACTCAACTAATGCAATCGTGCAACAACCATGCACCTAACACATGAATTCTCGCATCATGCCATGCACACTCTGTTTCCACTCAAGCTCCACGAGCTCACTCAACACTCGTAGCCCTCACAAAGCTCTCTGAGACTGATTCCTTCTAGTCACGCCGACCCCTGACCATATTACCTAGGGCCTCGACATTTCTCTACGGTGCTCAGCGTTCGACCCTTGACCATATTACCCAAGGCCTCGAACTGTGCATCCCCCCTTGGCCATATTACCCAAGGCACCCGATGACTTCACGATCAAACTGTACATCGCCCCTTGACCATATTACCCAAGGCACTCGATGACTTTCACAACGTATACACTCATCACATCACCCCTTGGCCATATTACCCAAGGCACCCAATGCTCCTCTTAATCCATTGGTGACATACCACCCCTCGACCATTTTTACCCGAGGCACCTGGTATTCACCTAACTTTCCTTTTAGACACACAAGGTCCTCTGACCTCACAAACTCACTAGAGTGCATGAATCCTACTCATCATGCTTCTAGACCATGCTTCATGCCAATGACATGCTCACAAACTAGAATGCACATTCCAAACATGCTTTTTAAACCATGCGCTAAGCCATAAAACATATCAAGTGAACAACACGCTCACAACATTATACTCATTATTTTCAATCAATCACAATGAAGAAACATATTCAACACAACAGTTTCACCATATTAGCTCAACACAGCAGTCCATCGTGCTCAAAACTCGTCCCGAACATATAACACATACATATCTATACATCATATGATAAAACCAAACAAGTAAAACACACAACATGCTAGCATACAACAAACAAACTCAACAGGTAGAAATCCACTTACCTGTAGCGATCCTTGAAGATCAACAGGACCAATTGGAAGATCCTAAAGAGCCCGAACTACAAGCAATAACTTCTAAGGGTTAGGAGTCGACTTCCACCACCAAAAAACATAATAAAGGAAGGTAAATGGTGCTGGAATTTATCGCTCAACGTCTAAATGGCCCCAAACGCTTGTTGTCCAGTGAACTAAGTGATTTGAAATCATTTATCTTGAGTCCCTAGGCAGTGGGTGCTTGGGTATAAGGTCAAACGGAGAATGGGTCACAAGATTATAACGATTTCGAGTCCAAGACGACAATGCATAGTGCTGAAACGACAAGAAATCAACCACGAGACCCAGTTTAAATGCCGAACAGGAGTGGGTAATCTAAATTTGAGGTTAATCAAGCATGGGTAACGATGAAAGCTTACCAAAAGAGCCCGAACACACCGGAACGAACCTTAAATCAGCCTGAACGCGCCCCAGAGAGGATTCAGACTCCTACTCATGGGTATGGCCGAAAACGAGAGGAGAAAAACGAGATTAAGCCCGCCATAGACAAAATCAAACAAAAAAGGGGAGGGAGAGACTTACGCACCTGCTTGCAGATCTACGACGCGAGGAAGAGAAGGATTGAGAGGGTCAGCGGCGCAAGGACAAGAACGCACAGGTCTGTTGCTCGAGCCACACGTCCACGTGAGAGAGAGAGATTGAGTGCGTTGGCTTCGCAAGAGGGTGGCGACAACACCTTATTCGTGGATCTCACACTGCCGGCAAACGCAAACAGAAAGAGAGAGACACCGACGTGGAGGAGACAACGAGGGAAGAGGAAAATGGCAGCTGGTGGTCTGCTGCGTGCGTGGAAGAAGAAGACGAAAATGGGGGGTCACGAGTGCAGTAAGAAGGAGGGGAAGAAGAAGATTTGTGAAGCTAGGGCTTCGGTTTCTTTTATTTCCTTTTGTTCTCATTTATTCCAAATAAGAATGGCCAATAATTAAAATTAACAAGAGAAGATTTTTGGATTTTTTTTAAAATCGAATTACCATACTTTACGAGTTTTAAAATCCAATTAAACTCCTAAAAGTTCAAGATTAAATTCTCGAACCTTGGAAATAAAGCTTTGAATAAAAAATATCTTTCTCCCAACGATATAGAAATTTGATTCATTGAACTTAAGACTCCTGTTTATTCGGGATTACCCTTTGATTTGGATGGGTGAGAGTGGTTCATCATCGCCGACTCAATAAGCCTACCATCTTGGGGATAAGATCGGGTAGATAGTTGGGGACATAGTCCTGCAAGACAAAATTCACTCCTACCCGATCATTGGCCCAAGAGGGGTTAGGTTTGGTGGTTGGACCACAAACCAATTGTTCATTAGAGGATCAGTGGGACTTAAGGAACTAGATGTAACTTCAGGGGTAAAACGGACATTTGACCCGTTGTAGTTACGAACAACTTGTGAAGGGTCGACTTACTAAGCATGGATATATCGGGTGGACAGAAATATATCTACAGTGAGAGGAGTGCAACTATCGGGCTATAGTGGAGTGTCCCGGTAGTTAACGAATGTTGGTTAACTAGGTTGATGAGATTAGCCAGTTAATCTCAGATCGTTGGAGCCCATGATGTGTAGGTCCATTAGGCCCCCTGCTAGCTCATACGGACTAAACCTTAGAACGATGTGATGATGAAGTTTGAATCGTTCAAATTCGATTAGGGAAATTACCGTTAATTATATTCGATATATTTAACGTAATAGTTTAATTATGGATTAAACTATGTTTTGAGAGAATTGGAGATTAATATCATTAATATGTATGAGATACATATTTTGGATTGCACATGAATAGTGATTCGTGCTCGAGAGATCGGGTTGAGAGAAGTCGGGAATGGTGTAAAGTATTAATTTAATATTTAATGTTAAATTAATATAATTAATTAAATTGTTTACTTAAAATAGTTTTATTTAAAAAATAATTAAAATTGAAATTAGTTTTAATTGTTTGAATTAATTCATTTATAAAATTAAAATTCATTTAAAACAATGAGGTGTTGGTTTTCTATGAATTTGGCCTTGCCTGAGATGTAAATTAGACACCTAAATGGGTGACTAATCGATTCCCATAATGCTGCTCTCTCTCATATATAAGCATGGAATTTGATTCATGAAATGATGATTGAAATTTTTGTATTCTTCATGCAAAAGATGGTTGTGAATTTCTCTCTAAAACATACCATCATCTTCTCTCCATTCTTGCTTGAGACATCAAGCTCTCTTCCCTAAATTATTCATCAATTTGAGTCCCACTTCTCGTTCTAAGACCGGAGGGTAGTGGGAAAGACGTCGGTGGTCGTCCACGAGCTTGATCGTGTTCAAAATCATCCATCAAACCGAACGAATTCGAGCTCCAAAGCGGTTGGTTTTTCATATATTACTCTGTTTTTCGGTTTCGTTCTTTCTAAAATTAAATGAAATTTGAGTTGCTTCGATCCAAATCGCTTCCGTTACTGTCTTGTACACTTCTTCAGGGTCCCCACAGGACTCCATCCCCATGGAGAAAATGAACATCCCTACTCAAAATGCCTCCTCTTTTCCGCTGGAAAACACAGGGATTTATGCTCCAAATTGTCGTAGCGTCAAGGCGCTTCAAATGTTGATTCCAGGCACGCGCTATTTCGACGTCGAGATGCCACAGGCCAGCATCTCGACCCAAGCTCTCGGGTTTGGCAACTTCCTTATGCGATTTTTAGCGTCTTGACGCCCAAGCCTTAGGAATATGGCCATGATTTCCATCTTTTCTTCTCCTTTGCTCCAATTTGTCATCAAATTAAGCTCCAATTGCCCAACAATTCCCGAATTCTTCGATTTTACTCCAGTTTCTTCAATTTCCTACATAATTAAGAAAAATTCACAATTAAGAACACTTTTAAGCACAAAATTAGCTAAAATTCAAGGATAAAAGATTACATTTTTGCAAGCTATCAAATACCCCCAAATTTAAGCCTTTGTTAGTCCCAACAAAATACAATAAAATATATATAATTCAATTGTTGCAAAATGGTGACTCTAGCCTCAATGATCAATTTTAATGAATTTAGAGAACATGGAAATGAAATAAGCAAGCACATCATACCATTGAAGAATTTTAAACAAAACTAAGAATATTTGCTAGCATTTGCTCATAGCCTAACTAATGATACTTCTACTAACCTGGGTTAGACTTATGAAATTCTCCATTTATCTTTCCCCTACACTAGCTATAAGATCTAATAACTCAGCTTCTAACAATCAAGTATCTAAAATTACTTTAGGCGTCTGAATTATGGGGTAGATCCTCCCCCAAACTTGCATTTTAATATAACTAAGAGCACTAGCTTTCACACACCGCTGCACAGACCCTTATCTCAAGTTTTACTCTTGGATAGCCTCAATCTTTTTCGACCATTGCAAATGAACTGATCACAACGAAGGTAGCTCTTTTTACCCTCAATCTTTTTAGACCATTACAAGCTATAGAATTTAATTCCTTTCCTTTTTCACATCAAAATTTTTCTTTTTCAATCATTCTTTTGCAGGCATAATAATCATGATTTTTCTTTTCATCCTAAACTTGTTAGAAACAATCATGCAAGGAGACTTTCACATTAGAACCTAAGCCTATTGGGGTAACAACAAACTTCCAAAAATCATAAAACTATCTAAGATTTCAAAACAAAAAAAGATAAGCTAATTGCACAGTCGAAGGAAAAATTCAAAGCAAAAATTTTTAAATTCATTTAAATTCAAATAGACTTCCAGATTTCACATCCATGTCAACACAAAACTCCTTAAAACCAATCAAATCCTCAGCTATCCTAATCACACAGAAGCAACCATCAAAACAAATATCATTAAAGCTCAACCTAAGTGAAGCACATCCCCCCTCCCAAACTTAAAACATACATTGTCCTCAATGTATCAAAAATAAGGAACAATAGAAATGGAAAGGGAGAACAACATTGTCCTAAAAAGTGGGGAGACTCTGATTTCTGAGCACACGAGAGGAACTTGTGAGACTAAAATATGCTTCTAGATCTCCTGAGACAAACAAAATTGGATCAAGGCAAAGCAATGATTTTATTCAAATTGAAATATTACAAACTAAAAACTTGAGTTTCCTTTCAAGAAGTGCTTGTTTAACGTCGTTAGTTAGACAGGACTCGACCATCCTTTTAGAGAGGTTCAAAAACAAAAAGATCACTGTTTGATCCATGACCTACCCCCTGTAAAGAATATAAAGAATTTTCAAAAATATCAATCCCAAAATCCAGTAGGGGATAAAAAAATAACTCCACTAGGTGCTCTTCAACCGAAATTAAATTTAAAAAAATTATATCACAAAATTTATATTCACGTCATCAATATTTCCTTCAGATAATTCCCTATCAGACAAATTAAATAATTCAAAACATAATGATTTATTAACATCACATCTAAGGTTTTCTCTATCTTCATGGGCTTTTCCAAAAACACAAGCATCACATCAGGTAGAATAGGTTGTACTTCATTATTTACAGGAAACCTATATCTTTCTCATCAAAAACAACATTTTCATTCACATTATCCACAGAACCATCAAAATCAATCAAAACAATCACATCAGAACCATCCACCATATACTCGATATCATCAGAATCATCTATATAATTAACTAAATCAACATAATGGTCGGGAGAATTAGGCATGTTAATGTCAGAAGATCCAAGCATATCAAGCTCCCTATTACTAGTAGCATGATTAATATTATTAATCCTAAAACAAGAAAATTTTTCATGGTTACGCAAACCTGGGGAGTAGAAATTTGGTAGATTCTGATTCTGGTTTCCAAAATTCCTATTTCCCATGTAATTGGTTGATAGCGAGCATAGCTAGCTAGTTTTCCCTAATTAATTTAGCTAGTCTTTAATAATTTATTGGCCAAAATGATGCGTTTTTGTGTTGTATTTGTAGGAAATAAATATTTGAGCTAATTGCGTGCTCGGGACATGAATAAGGGCTAAAAGATCGAAAAAGGATCAAGTTGGAAAAAGTCAAATTCAGCTCAGCTGATTAAAAAAAAAATCACGACAAATTTTCCAGATCTGCAGTGCTACGGATTAGGGGAGTCCAATTGGTTAGATTTTAGCCCTAGTTTCGACTAGAGACCTTTGGTGGGAGCTAAAGTAAGGCCAAGGAGCGGGAATCAAGCGAGAAGACGTGGAGATCGTGATGGGGACGTGCTGGTTTCGACGGATTCGAGTTTTCCTTTCTCTTTCCCTTATCTCTTGTAGTTTTTATGGTTTTTCTTGCAATTAGTGTTTGTTGTTTAAAGACTATGAATTTCTAGTTGTTTGTCTTAGGGTTTGATGTAGTTGTTTTAGTTGTTGGATTGATTTTGGGTATGAATATGTTGTTATTTTATTCAAGCAATTTTGTGTAATGCTTTCAATTATTTGATCACTAATTGAATGATTTAAGTGTTGAATCTAACTCGGGAGAGAGGATTTGGCCTAAGACTTACCTTGTTTAATTGCATGACTAGAGTAGAAATTCTAAGTTTGTGACGGGATTTGGAATATCTCTAGAAGTATAACAAGGACTAAACCGAATAATGCCTTGCATGTTAATGAACTTATATAGGGATATCAAGTTGGTTGCATGCATGAGAATCAATTTTACTCGGGAGAGGTAATCGTGATAAAAGTTTCCTTGGCTTGTAGAATAATTGCACGATCAATTCATTTCATTCCAATTAATTAATCCTCAATCTCAACAATGAAATCAATTCCCTAAGAGTCTTTCCATTTGAGTCTCTCCACCTTTATTTTATGCTTTTTGTCTTTAGATTTATCTTTTTCATTAAGTTTTGCTCCGTAAATAAAATTGAACAAAAGTATTCACGGTACTTAATTTGCTAGAAAACCAATCCAGAGGACGACACTCGTTTTACACGAAAACACTATATTATTACTTGACCCGTACACTTGCGGTAAGCAATTTGCACATCATTGGTCTTGCTTCAACCTCTTGCTCCTCTTTTTGTTTCTTTTTTTGTTTGACTTGCTGATAACGAGGTAATTGACTGGACAACTTCTGGAGAAGAAAGTTTATTCAAAGTGTTAGTCAAAGAAGCCAACTAAGCTTTTAAAGAACTTACCTCATCCAAGTCATAAATCCCGACAGTTGGTTTAATTGAAGCACGTTTTGATGGCCACTAATAGCTCGTGGATGCAATCTCCTCTAGAAGTGCTATCGCGTTTTCCACCATCTTGGCCATGAAATTTCTACCTGCATATGTACCCAAAATAGTCTTAGTTGAGCTACTGAGACTGATATTTGTACTAAAGCCAATCGGGGTAGCTATGTTGTGGACATTTCAAGAGCATTTCCTTGTATCATTCCCATGCTTCATACTACTGCTCTCCTTCATTTTGTCTAGATGTAGATATCGTATTTGATCCAATTCATTTTTTTTTTATTTTTCTTATTATTTAAGTTTATGTTTGTTTATTTTATTTTATTGCATTTATATTATTATTGTTATTGTTATTACTACTGTCATTGTTGTTATTTTTATTTATTATTTATTTATTTTTTTTTAAATATTTCATAACCATTTTTTTCTAATATCCATCTCCCATTCTCTTTCAATATCTTCATCCTCTGTATTCTCTCCTGATGATCTACTCTTCTCCCATTAGTTTCTCCCCCTTCCTCAACCTTTCGCTTTTTCTCCTCTCAATTGACTCCCTACTAAATGGCATTCTCTCTATCCATCGACATATGTGGAGAAGAGCTCCTTTCTGGTTTTGATTGAAGATTTTTTCTGGCCTATTTAAATTAGTTGGTCTCCTGTGGAGAAGGTGGTAAGACTCTTAACTAGAATTTAGCTTTCCACTGTTTTTTTAATTGGTGCAAATAGTTCTTGGCAACCAAGTGTTTAAACTATACATTGCCACTAAAGGTTGGGAATTTATTCTACTTTTTTTATAATGGGACTTTATCTTGTAATTTAGTTGGAAGTTAATTTCATTCATCCCCTAAAGGTTTCATGTTTACCGTGAGTTTATAATAGGTTTAGTTGATTTTCAATTTTCTGTAGTCTATGGAGTATGCTACTTTTTTTTTTTAATTGTGTACCAAATTTATTTGATTAGATTGAGATATATTTCATTGCAGATTGAACAAAGGTTTAATCTTGAAATTGTGTCGTAAGTTTAGAATAGGATTTTGTTGATTTTATCGATTAATTGGTCACTGTCTGTATTTTGTATAACATGCTATCATTTCATTTTTTTAAATATTATTATGCAAGAAATTTACTTGATTAGATTTAGTTAGATTTAATCGCACATATTGAATGTGTGTTAGGAATGAGACCTTGTTGATTTGATCGATTCAATATGTTGCTAGTTTTGAATTTGTGTTTAGAATATGACCTTGTTGATTTAATCGATTCATTTGTAACTCACTGAGCTCTGTCATATTCGAGAGACCATTTTTATCATTATGTTTATTATTTATTATTATCTTGGTAGCTATTTGCCATTTATTTTGTAGGAAGCTTAAAAGAGATCTCTCTTAATTTTTATGTGTATTTATTTTAATTATTTATTTATTTTGCTTTATTATTTATCAAGTTTTTATTATATTATTTGATTGTATATCAAGGTTTAGAATTAGCAATGAGTATTAAAATGTGTTTTAAATTGGTATTGTAGTAAGTTTAGAAGAAGTGTTATTTAGTTGTGTGCAACCTCTTATTTGTTCATGTATTTATTCTTTTTTATTTACTTATATAGATTTTGATAGATTTAATTGCATATTTTAGCATGGGATAAAGGTGGTTAGTTTTGAATGAGTGTTGATAGTAGTTGATTTGATTTGAAACTTTTGTGTTTTATTTATGTGGAATCCTGCAGTGTGCATATTATTAATATTGTTATTATTATTTGTAAAATTTGAAGAACTAGATTTGATTTTGGCATTAATTATGCACCAGATTGTTTACTTTAATTGATTACTATGGATGAATGATTGTTTTTAATTAAAGCAATTTCTGTATTGACACTCATTGTTGTTCTTTGTAATTTTCATTTTTCTTATAGTATGGATAAATCAATTTTATTTCATCATTTAATTATCCAAATTTTATGTACAGTTTTATAGTCTTTAAATTTAATTTAATTTCATGCATCCCAACTTTAGAATTTCTAAAATTTTAAATAATCAATTGGCCTTTTTCATCAATTGAAAATTTTAGAAAATAAATTTTTATGATTTTGGAGGTTGAGTACTGTCTCTTTATGAGTTTTGGTTAAAATTCCATAAATACATGAAATTCTCAATCAAAATTAATTTCAACTTTTTTTTTTCTCAAAGGGAATAATAAAGTTTTAAATTTGTGATTGAGTAGTGTTCTCTTCATAGAATTTATTTTGATAAATTCTTTAAATACATGAAAATTCTCATTCAAATAAAGCAGTTTTGAGAAAAAGTAGTGTTTTCTTTATGGACATCTGATTCCATAAATATATGAAATTTCTCATTAATTGTGAATTTTCAAAATTTGGGACGTTTTCCATAAATTTTCCAAAATAGAATTTCGTCGGCCCATAACTTTTTTTTTTTTAGATTGAGTAGTAGTTTTGGAGATTTGGAGAATTATTTTGGGAATCCAAAATAAAATTTTGGTTTTTCATAATGGCTTTTTGCCACTCATAGTTGGAGATTATGTATTGTCTCCAAAATATGGATTAATAAACATGTGATATTTAAAAATAAGGGAAAGTTACACTTTTGGTCCCTTAGTTTTCAAACTCGACATTTTTTTATCCCTGAGGTTTGGATTTCGTTACACTGTTGGTCCTTACATCCAAATTTTAATTAAACCCTAACAGATTGCTGACATGACATGCATTTTATTTTAATTTTTAAATAAAAATATTTGAAATAATATTTTATTATTTTATCTTTTCTCTTTTGTTTTTCTTCTTCTTCTTCATCTTCTTCCTCCATCTTCATCATCTTCTTTCTTCTTTTTCATCTTCATCTTTTTCCTCCATCTTCTTCTTCCTCTAACCTTAATGTCGACGACCACCACAACTTTATTTTTTCTCTAAATTTTTTTCCCTTCCTTACTTGTATGTATGTGAGGTTTTTTTTCCCAACCCCAACTTCTTGAATCAAAGAATTTGGATAAAGAATGTGGGATCTTTATCTGGATTCATAAAACAAACCTTAATTTGTGAGAATGTTAATTAAACGGCGATAATGTTAATTAAATGACAAAATTAAGTTACGTTCACGACATAATCCATAGAGAGAGAAAGAGGAGCATTCATGGAATTTGCTGAAATACTAATATAAAAGCATAATAGAAAAAAATAATGTAACACCCCGAACATTTTGATATGATGATCTCTTGTATTTAAGTCTAAGGTTAATTTAATTATAGTCTGACTTGTACTTTGGGAGTTATATAATATCTCGGGTGAATGTCTTTTGGGGTTTAGCGTTATTCTAATAAAATCTCCCTCTAAATCTCGTTGGGTTGGTCTGTATTTGGTTGAGGAATTTCAGCGTGTAAATTTTAAGTTCACGCTGAATAACGGGTGTTGGTTGTGTGAAATCCTATTTTTGGGCTTATGGTTGTTAAGGAAAAAAAAAAGGAATTAAGAAGAAAAAGAGGAAGGAAAGGCCTATGCTTCATCTCTCCATCTCTTTCTCTTCGCGTGTGCCCCCCCAGCCGAAATCTGCAGTCGCCGCCGCCTTCTCGCGCCGTCGCTGTTGAGGAAACGCCACCGTCCAGATCGCACCGCCGCCGCCGTTTGAGTCGCGCCGCTGTCGCCTTCTTCGCGGATCTCCCTCTCCCTCGTCGCGAGCTCTCTCTCCGCGAGCTCTCTTCCTCGTCGCGAGCTCCCTCTCCCCGTGGGTTGTGCCACTCCCTCTCGTGTCGTGTCGTCGTCAACCCTTGCTGGAGATCGAAGACCAAGCCGTGAGTCGCGCGTAGGCCTACACGCGGATCTGTCTTCCCCGTTTTGCTGTTTTCGCGCCGTCACTCTCTCTGTCCTCGCGTTTTCAGCCAAGGAACCTCGTGGGTAAGTCTCCTTTCTCACGATCTAGTTGATTTGAGGCTCGATCTAACTCTTTTCACTCTCGTTCAGTCTGATCTGCGCGCGTCCAGCAACTTGAGCTTCGTTTTCGCGCATCCTTGGCCTCTGTCCAGCAGCGTTTTGACTCCATTCTGGATCATTGTAGCATCAACTAACCTTGTCGGAAAGCTTTAGTGCCAACCCTCGCTCCTTTGGTTCAAAAATCAATTACCCATGAGGTGCTGAAACTTTGGTTAATTGTGAAGTTCTGATCTACAACGTCGTCTAGGTGATCGTTTGGGGTCCGAACCACTGGAACTTGAATACCCACTGCCCAAGGAGCGTTCTGACTCGCTGGTTGTGGTTTATATAACTCGTCTAGCGTTGAAACGGGACCGTTTGGGTAAAGATTCGCTGCTGTCTTCAGTTTATTAGTATTGAGGTTTATGGGTAATTAACTGTTTTAGCTTTAGAAGCATGAATTTACCTTTGCCCATTAATTTTTTAGGTCTTAGAATGTTCCCAACCCCTTAAAGGTCCTTAGAATGTGATAAAAAATGGTCGAATGCTTGCTGTCCAGTGGTTGTATAGCCTTAAAATCGACAACCAACAAATACCCACTGCCCGTAACGCCTTAGACGTGGTTGCCCATGCTTTAATGGCGTTGGGCTTTCAATTTTGGATTATGTTTAGGTGTAGTCCAGCAAGGAAAGACTCCATTATCGGTTAAGTCTGAGGCCTTAGCATCTTGTTTTAGGGTGCTTTCCTTTAGTGTAGACTTCCTTTAATGGTTGGTAGTTTATTTGTAGCTGGAAGCTCGTTTTGGAGAAAGGTTGTGCAGTTCCAACTAGCGTTGGTATTTAAAAGTGCTTGGTAAGTAGTTTATACTTGCTAGATTTTGGTTGACTGCGTGGAGCATGATGTTTGTTTATGTTTTATCCTTGTACTTGTGAAAAGCATATTCTGTTGTATATAAATGTACTGAAATGCTTGAGATGAGCATGTGTTGATTATCGTTGTGATAAGTATGAAACATGACTGTTGAGTTGTGGTTGTTGTTTAAGCATGATGAAGTGTTGCATTCTAGCATGATGGGATGTCGTGTTATGTATGCGGGGTTAGGCTAGCATGTTGTCACGGGATGTGTAGCATGAGTCTAGCGGTTGCATTACATGACGCGTAATTCATGTGTAGCTGCGCAACGTGGCGCGTAATTCATGTGTTTGGTTTTGCGTAGCGTGGCACGTAATGCACGTGTATGGTTTTGCGTAGCATGGCGCGTAATGCATGTGAATGGTTTTGCGTAGCGTGGCACGTAATGCACGTGTATGGTTTTGCGTAGCATGGCGTGTAATGCATGCGCATGGTTTTGCGTAGCATGGCGCGTAATGCATGCAAATGGTTTTGCGTTGCGTAGCGTGCGTGTAATGCACGTGTATGGTTTTGCGTAGGATGGCGCGTAATGCATGCGGTTAGTTTTGCGTAGCATGGCGCGTAATGCATGTGGTGGTTAGGTGCGGAGCATGACGCGTAAATCATGTGTGGTCTAGTAAAGTGTGGGTGCATAGTTGATAGCGAGCATAGCTAGCTATCTTCACTTATTTAATTTAGCTAGTCTTTGATGATTATTGGCCATTTTATTGCACTTTATTGTTTATTTTGTAGGAAATGGTTGATTGGAGCTATAGCGCAATATTGGAGTTAATCGGATGCTCGGGACGTGAAAAGATGCAAAGAAATGAAAAAGAATCAAAGAGAACAAAGTAAACATTCGGTCAACATTTGACCAGCGTCGAGACGCCATCCCTTGAGCGTCTCGACGCTGCCATTCCATATCAGAATAGGCGCAAAAAGGTCACAACGTCGAGACGCTGCGACCTTAGCGTCTCGACGCTGCGTAATTTCCTTTCCAGAATACGCGTGATTAGAGGCAGCGTCTCGACGCTACGACGAAAAATCAGTATTTATAGTTCTTTTCGGCTAGGTTTTGGGGGGATTCAATTTTGGGATCTTTGGGAGCCGTAAAACAGAGGAGAAAACAGAGGATTGAGGCTGAACAAGAGGGAGAAAAGCGGAAATCAACCTATCGTTCGTGGGGATCGTGACGGGGACGTTCGGTCTCGGCCTACATTGAGTTTTCTTTTCCCTTTCCTTTTCTTTAGCTAGACCTTATGGCTTTATTATGTTTAGTTGAGCTTGTAATACAAATCATGAGTAGCTAAACTTGTAGCTTAGGGATTGATGTAGTTGATTGAGTTTATGGATTGATTTATGGTTTAAGTTGTGCAATGTTTATTATGTTTGTAATCTTGATTTAATGCTTTCAATTAATTGGCCATTAGTTGGATGATTTATGTTTTGAATCTAGCTCGGGAGAGGGGATTTGATATAGACATACTCAAGATTGCATGACTAAAGTTTATTTTCTAATTCGTGACGGTTTTAGATTAACTTTAGAATTGGTCAAAAGATCTCATTGCCTTGCATATTAATAAACTTAGATAGGGATATCAAGTTGGTTAATTTGCATGAGAATCAATTATACTCGGGAGAGGTAGTTGTGATTAAAGGGTCTTTGGCTCATAATTTCATTGTGCATAATAACTTACTCTAATAAATCAATCCTAGACTAAATCGGCGAAATCAATTCCCTAAGTGTTTTTCCCAATTGAATTTCCACACCTTTTTACTTGCTTTGATTTAGATTTCATACCATTCATTCATCACTTTTTGATCCCTAAATAAAATTGAGCGAGATAATTCACAATACTTGATTTGCTTAAAAATCCAATCCAGAGGACGACACTCGTTTTTACGAACACTTTATTATTACTTGACCCGTGCGCTTGCGGTAAGGAAAAGTCCACATCAAGTTTTTGGCGCCGTTGCCGGGGATTGGCACATTTAGCTAGACTGATATTGTGAAAAAATTGTTTGATCTTAATTTATGGTGTATTTTTACTTTTCTAGGTTGTTTGCATTTTTTTCCTTATTTGTTTTTCTTTCCATATTTGTTTTTTTTTTAGTGTTTAGGTTGTTTGATTTTTTTCCATAGATAGATTCTTTTTCCTTTTTAGTGTTTTCTTTCCTTTTTAGATTAGTTTTTCCTTATTTGTGTTTTGCCATATTTATTTTGCATTCCATATTAGGCTATTTTGTTCCTTTTCTAGATTATATTTTCCATATTTAGAGTAGTTGTTTTCTTTTCTTTATTTTCTTTCCTTATTTGTTTTCTTTCCTTTTTAGGGTAGTTTTGATTGTATATGCGAAGTAATAAAGATTTGATTTTGGCACCTTTGGATCCCGAGATCGAGAAAACAATTCATAGGATTCGAAGAGAAAATAGAGAAATTGTTCAAATGGCTGACCAAAATATACCTGAGGAGCCTAGGCCTATTAGAGACTACTTTCAGCTCGTGTTTCAGGGGCAACAGTCGGGAATTGTCTATGCCCCGATCAATGCCAACAACTTTGAGCTGAAGACCGGTCTCATTCAGATGGCCCGAGACTGTGCATACAGAGGATCGCCCACCGAGGATCCAAATTCTCATCTTAAATCATTTTTGGACATTTGTGGGACGGTAAAAATTAATGGAGTGTCTGAGGATGCTATTCGCTTACGTTTATTTCCCTTTTCTTTGCAGGATAAAGCACGAGATTGGTTGCAGTCCATTCCCCCTGGGAGCATCACCACTTGGGATGCTTTGGTCCAGGCCTTTTTAAATAAATTTTTCCCTCCTGCAAAGACGGTCAAGCTGAGGACCGAGATTGGGACATTCCAACAACAATATGATGAACAGCCGTTCGAGGCCTGGGAGCGATTTAAAGAGTTACTGAGGAAGTGCCCTCAGCATGGCTACCCCGACTGGCTCCAGGTTCAATTGTTTTATAATGGTTTAACTCCTAGTACAAAAACGATTGTTGATGCAGCTGCAGGTGGGACTCTGTTGTCCAATACCGTGGAAAACGCTCGCACACTTTTAGAGGATATGGCCACCAACAGCTATCAGTGGCCATCTGAGCGGTCTACACCCAAAAAGATTGCTGCTGGAGTGTTTGAGGTTGATAAAGTAAGTGCACTCCAGGCCCAGATGACCTCCCTTGCTAATGCTTTTATGAAATTTTCAGGTACAGGGAGTGCACAATCAATTGAATCAGCTGCTGCTTTGGCATCTAGACCTCAGGAGGAGACCATTGAACAGGTTCAGTATGTATCAAATTCTAATTTTATGGGATATAATAATAATTCTACACCTACACATTATCACCCTAACAATAGGAACCATGAAAATTTCTCTTATGCAAATACTAAGAATGTTCTTAATCCTCCTGGGTTTGCCCCTCAAACTCAAGAAAATAAAAAGTTAGAAGATCTTGTTGGAGCTTTCATTGCAGAGTCTAGTAACAGGACAACCAAATTAGAGGAGGCAGTCTTTGCCATCAACACCACGGTGAATGGCCACGGTGCTGCCATCAAGAATATTGAGACTCAGCTGGGACAGTTGGTAAGTGTTGTAAGTACCATGAATAAAGGTAAGGCCCCAGCTGAACAGGAGAAAACTCAGATGGAGTACTGTAAGGCAATCACTGTACATCAGGAGGAAGCTGAAGAGGAGCCTGAGTCTGAGGATTATGAAACGCCCACAGGGGAAGCTGAGGAGGACACATCAGCAGATGAGGCTGAAAAGCCTAACTTTGAGCCTCCTACTCCTTCTCCCACACTGATGGTTCCCAAGGAAAAGAAAAAGAAAAAGAAGAAAAAGAACAATCAGGTTCAGTTTGATAAATTTATGAATGCTTTTATGAATCTGAACATTAATATTCCTTTTGCAGAGGCATTAGAGATGCCACAGTATAACAGGTTCATGAAGGAGTGGTTAGCAAAGAAGCGAAAGGAAAAGAAGGTTGACACCGTTATCTCGCTTCCACATGCAGCACCAGAGTACAACAGAAAGTACCTGAAAAAGTAGCAGATCCAGGGAGTTTTTCTGTTCCTTGTAGTTTTGGTACTTATTCTTTCAGAGCATTATGTGATTTAGGTGCTAGCATCAATATCATTCCTCTATCTCTGTGCAAAAAGTTAGACATAGGTGAGATTAAATCTACTCCTGTAAAGCTCCAATTGGCTGATCAGTCTGTGGTTAGACCAGTTGGCATTGTAGAAAATGTCTTAATCAGAGTAGGTAGATTTTTCCTCCCTATTGATTTGTATGTTATGGACATGATAGAAAATCCTTCAATGCCTGTCATATTAGGAAGACCATTCCTCGCCACTGGGCGAGTGATTATTGATATTGAGCGCAGAGAGCTCACTGTAAGAGTCAGGAATGACAAAGAAATATTTAAAGCAGTTGAAGACTCTAAGGGACACTCGGACGTGCTTTTCATGGGCTACAAGAAAGGTGCAAGAAAGAGCACCACTGTTGGATTCACAGAAAAGAAGCCTCCTTGAAGCACGACCAACACGTCGAGCTAATGACGTTAAACAAGCGCTTATGGGAGGCAACCCAAGTAAGTGTAGTTGTGCTTTTCTGTTTGCTTTTGATTCATTGTTTGTTTTTGTGTTGTAGGTCTTGTTTTCTGTCTCTCCTTTGCTTTCAAGCTTTCAAGATTTCAAGCAAGAAGTCATCATAAATCCAGGCCAGTATTATTCACTCCTCTCATTCTTTTATTGTTCTCATGCTTGTTTATGCTTTATTTTCTTTATACATTGAGGACAATGCATGTTTTAAGTTTGGGGGTGGATTAGCATGTTTGTGGAGCCCTTGAGCATCTGAGTTCGGGCTATAGTTTTGAGCTTTCTTTGAATTGAGCATATGGTTGTTTTCTGGATGCTATTTTTGCATGACTATGATTTCCTAGGATAGGCCTTCTTGTCAATTTTCAAGCTTTCGATGAGTTGTAAGCATGAGTGCCCAAAAAGGGAGACTTTTTAAACTTTTTCTAGGAGATGTCTTGCATGAGTAGAGTATTTGTCTTGGCTAGATTTGGATTTGAATGCTTAGGAACGAATTATTAGGTTCATATGCTTGTTGTCACCTCGATAGGTGTAGGGAAGAGCTAAAGAGTTAATTTTTTGCAAATTAGCATGTTTGATCTTGCTTAGGAGAAAAGAAAAGAATATCTGCTTATCATATTCATAACGAAAAATCATTCTTGTTGTTATTGTTGAAAAAGAAAATAGTCATGACTTATGCGCGCAATATGATATGGTTAATAAAGATTAAGGCAAAAAGAGCTACCCCTGTTGTGATCAGTTAGGCCAACCAGAGAAAACTCAGGTTAAGGGTCCCTGCAATGGGTGTGTGAAAGCTAGTGCCACATATACATGCTTAATTCAATTGTTAATTAAAAGCACCTAAGTATGGAGAAAAACAAACTAATTTGTTCCATTAACTCATTAGTGAAACCTTAGTGCCAGTGTAGAGGGAAGATGAGCTGAGGGTTTAATAATCCAATCCCGGGCTAGTAGAGTCTGATCTTGTTGAGTTAGATCTCGCTCATGCAAGTTAATTTTGGAGAAATTTTAATTTGTCTCCCTCATTGGTCCTTGTGTGCATATCTCTTGCTTGCTTGACTATTGACTTTTGAGCCTTGAGGATTGAGTCATGATTATTGCATCCTTTCTTCCATTGTATGTTTGATTTGTAGTTTGCTCGAGGACTAGCAAAAGCTTAAGTTTGGGGGTATTTGATAGCGAGCATAGCTAGCTATCTTCACTTATTTAATTTAGCTAGTCTTTGATGATTATTGGCCATTTTATTGCACTTTATTGTTTATTTTGTAGGAAATGGTTGATTGGAGCTATAGCGCAATATTGGAGTTAATCGGATGCTCGGGACGTGAAAAGATGCAAAGAAATGAAAAAGAATCAAAGAGAACAAAGTCAACATTCGGTCAACATTTGACCAGCGTCGAGACGCCATCCCTTGAGCGTCTCGACGCTGGCATTCCATATCAGAATAGGCGCAAAAAGGTCACAACGTCGAGACGCTGTGACCTTAGCGTCTCGATGCTGCGTAATTTCCTTTCCAGAATACGCGTGATTAGAGGCAGCGTCGAGACGCTGTCTTGACAACGTCTCGACGCTACGACGAAAAATCAGTATTTATAGTTCTTTTCGGCTAGGTTTTGGGGGGATTCAATTTTGGGATCTTTGGGAGCCGTAAAACAGAGGAGAAAACAGAGGATTGAGGCTGAACAAGAGGGAGAAAAGCGGAAATCAACCTATCGTTCGTGGGGATCGTGACGGGGACGTTCGGTCTCGGCCTACATTGAGTTTTCTTTTCCCTTTCCTTTTCTTTAGCTAGACCTTATGGCTTTATTATGTTTAGTTGAGCTTGTAATACAAATCATGAGTAGCTAAACTTGTAGCTTAGGGATTGATGTAGTTGATTGAGTTTATGGATTGATTTATGGTTTAAGTTGTGCAATGTTTATTATGTTTGTAATCTTGATTTAATGCTTTCAATTAATTGGCCATTAGTTGGATGATTTATGTTTTGAATCTAGCTCGGGAGAGGGGATTTGATATAGACATACTCAAGATTGCATGACTAAAGTTTATTTTCTAATTCGTGACGGTTTTAGATTAACTTTAGAATTGGTCAAAAGATCTCATTGCCTTGCATATTAATAAACTTAGATAGGGATATCAAGTTGGTTAATTTGCATGAGAATCAATTATACTCGGGAGAGGTAGTTGTGATTAAAGGGTCTTTGGCTCATAATTTCATTGTGCATAATAACTTACTCTAATAAATCAATCCTAGACTAAATCGGCGAAATCAATTCCCTAAGTATTTTTCCCAATTGAATTTCCACACCTTTTTACTTGCTTTGATTTAGATTTCATACCATTCATTCATCACTTTTTGATCCCTAAATAAAATTGAGCGAGATAATTCACAATACTTGATTTGCTTAAAAATCCAATCCAGAGGACGACACTCGTTTTTACGAACACTTTATTATTACTTGACCCGTGCGCTTGCGGTAAGGAAAAGTCCACATCAATAGTGTGGGAAGCATATGCATGATGTGGTTTTATTGCTTTGTGAGCACATGTTGGCTTTTATTGCTTTTTTAAGCATGTTGTATGTGTGTGAGAAGCATGCTATTTGAAATTGTTTGATGCTTGTGATCTGGCTTGTGTGAGCTGCTTACCAGTATCGCGGTTGTACTGATACCCCCTTCCCCACCTTCCCCCCAACATTTTAGATGTTGCAGGTGATGATGATCCGAACCTTGGTGGCGAGGAGGACTACGAGGAAAATCCCTAGGAGTTGGGTTCTCTCGATGTTATGTTTCTTAGCTGCTTTTATTTTGTTGCTTGAGTAGGCTAGATGGTTTTCTTTGGTTGTAGTTTATATTGGTAAGGGATTCACCTGGGGTTGTTTCTATTGATGTTAGTTGTGATTAATAAAGATGTTTTAGCTAGTAGGTTACTAGTGGATTAGCTATTCTTGATAATAAAATGTCTTTATGATCTGTAGTATGGTTCTTGGTGTCATTTTTAATGTTGCTATAAGGTTTGTCTCGTCTAGAGGAGATAGGTTGTGAAATCTGGCTGTAGTTTGGTGGAGTTTGGCTTTTTGATTGTTTAGAAGTGCTTAATAACTCTATCAGGTTAAGGTAAAATTTTGGGATAACCAGTTTTATATCGTTATATGCTGCCGAAATTTTCGGTACATTCGGTTTAAAGAGGTTTGTCCTAGTTGTTTTAGAGTCTAGAGTGAGTAGTAACGTCGCTAGGCTATAGGTTGGAGAACCTGGGGCGTTACAAATAAAAACATCAAATTTAAGTTAATCATCTTAGGAGAGAAGAGAAGAGAAGAAAAAGAAGATAAATAGAAATGGGTTTGAGTTCATCAGCAATTGAATGACTAATGTTCATTTTGTTATTACTTTTCATTTCCAAATCTCATGCCCAAAATCAAGTATTTGATATTATGAAATTTTGGTGGCCAATCAGATGGAGTAACTGATAAAAGCAAGGTAATATATATTTCTCCTTTTTTTCTTTTTAATTTTTTAGTGCCCTGCAAAAACTTTGTAAATTAATTTAAAATCTAATCTTTTTGTCTAATATTTATATAGTTAGTATACAATGGTGGATCCAAATTTTACGTCAGATGAAAAAAATGGTAATTTTGACGAATTGATATATATTGGTATACCAGTTTATATATTTTGATAGCATCTTGTTCAATAGAAAGTATGACTGAATTTTCTATTGAAATTTGCAAGAAAAGTAATGACAAAAATAATAACCAGGTTTTTTTTCTTACCAGAATTATAGCTATTTTTATTAGTTTTTTAACAATAATTTACTATAAATTATAATATTTTATATTTGAACATTTTAGATTTGTAGATAGCTTACTGATAAATTCTTTCTCGAAAATATGATTTTAAAAGGTCAATTTACAAATAAAAGTCTAAATTGTTTTTCAAAATAAATAAATAAATAAAAATAATAGCTAGGTTTCTTTAGGGTTTTTTATAATTTTAAAAAATAAAAATAAAAAGTTTTTTTTTATTGACATATACAGTGGACTAATAATAAAATTCATTTAAGCAAAATGTCAAAATGAAGGATTGAACCTACGTAATATGAAGAGGAGTTGAAGCATGCAAACAAAAGCACTACATTCTTGTGTACATAAACTATTCCAATAATAATGCCTACCGTTTCATATTGTCAAAAGTCTAAATTGTTTTTGAAATTAAATAAATAAATAAAAATAATAGCTAGGTTTCTTTAGGGTTTTTTTTTTTATAATTAAAAAAAAATAAAAAGCTTTTTTTTATTGACATATATAGTGGACCAATAATAAAATTCTTTTAAGCAAAATGTCAAAATGAAGCATTGAACCTACGTAATATGAAGAGGAGTTGAAGCATGCACACAAAAGCACTAAATTCTTGTGAACATAAACTATTCCAATAATAATGCCGACCGTTTCATATTGTCAAAAAATAAAAATAAAAAATTAATGCCTACCGTGTTAAAGTTGAGGTAGATCTCGAGTCCTCTCAATCTATGGTACGTCTTCCCCTTCTAGCATATGTGTTATGTACTTATTAATGACATAAGCCTAGTAGGTTGATGGTTTTAAATTATTTAGCAACGCACCAACCTGAACATAGTCAATTGATTAAGGTGTACATTCTCGACCAAGAGATCTCAAAGATTTTAATCTCTACTTTCCATATATCAATAATAAAAAAAAAATATTGAAAAAATAACAACAAAACAAAAAAACACTATAGTAAGTATAAAATAACATTAGAAAACAATAATTAAAAAAGAAAAAATCAAACCTCACTCCATACACATTCTTAAAAATTGTTTGTTAGTTTCTAAGAAAATAGTATAACTCAACGTCATAAAAAGATGTCATCAAATTGGAATTAAAATCTAATTGCGATGTGGATTTGATATGCATCCAATCGACTTGAATGTATAAGGTATTCTAGACTTGATTTTAATATTCGAAAGACTTTGAGTCTTTGAGGGTACGAAATTAGAGATAATTAAAAATAAAGAAATAAAAAAGCCCATAGTGTTGGTGGAAAAAAGAAGAAAATCTTTTATTTATTTATTAAATTGGTAGATGTTGAAAATGTTACAAATCTTTTAGAATTCTTAACTTTTGAAATTTTATTATTCATTATTTTTAATCAAAATCATTAAATTCTTGAGAAATAAATTACAACACTTTTTGTATTGTACTTTTTTTTTTTTTTTTGAGACAAAAGTATCAAATTTCATTAATCACAAGAACAATTGAAATTACATTTGCAATGAGTAACATCGTTCATCGAAATTAACCATTGTGGAAAGTCATTAACCCACAATATGGACCTTTGAGAGAACAAAGCATCTTTTGCAAGACGATCGGCTCTAGAATTCCTAGATCTAGAAACAAAAGAGAAAGTAACTTTTTAGATTCCACATATTTATTATTATTTTTTTAGTAGTGTATAATTATTATGGTTGATAATGATTAATTTATCATTGATAAATATTTTTATAATTAATAATTTATATTTAAGTTAGGGAGAGAGATTGTATGGAGGTAGTGGGAGAGAGTATAGGGAGGTGGTGAGATGAGATGAGATGGAAAATTTATTAAAATTATTCTAGTAGTTTAATTTGATGGTTACGGTTCCCATTCTTTTTTTTTTTTCCTTTTTTTTTTCAAAGAAAAACAAATCGTGGAAGTCATTTCTTAGAGAATACAGTGAATTAAATTTATATTCTATAATTAAATATAATTAGATTAAAATATTAATTTTAGAATTAACTTATCTTCATGGAAACAAACTTTTTATATCCTAGCTTTTCACATTCCATTCATTTAATCTCTACGGGTGCATTTCAATTACATGTCACATTCTTAATAAACTTTAGGTTACATTTTATTGTTTTAAATATATCAATAAAAATATATAGGTATTTTTTATTATTTTTGAAAATTTTATTTTACCTAATTTATGTACTACTTATCTTTTTAATTACCTTGTTTGTTTATTAGAAATTTTAAATATTTCCAAGTTAACTTTTTGTTATATACTAAACTTTTCAACCATAGTAAAGATAAAATTAGTTTAGTGTAATTTGATTTCATAATTATTAATTATAATTATAGTTAAAAAATATTTAATTTCCTAGAGAATGAAATGACAATTATTTTTTGTATGTCAATTCTTTAGATTCCATACAAATTATTGTTTATAAGAAATTTTTATTTTATTATCAATACTTAATTAATTTATCGTTTATAGTTAATTTAAAATTTTGTGAGACATTGAGTTACATGCTTATTTTCTCAACAAATCAAACGGAACATAAGCTTTTAATTGGTCAATAAGTTTTTATTGTTCAACAAATATTGTAAAAAATAACAAAACACCAACTTGTAAAAGAACTATAAAAAAAATAGAAAAAAAAGAATTCAAGATTTTAACTATACACTAATTTCTTCAAATAAACGTGCTCACTTGACAATGACAAACATACACCGCTATTCAAATTCATCAATATTGGAAGCATAGGATCTAGGAGTGAAGAAAACTTGCTATTCCACCTTTAATAAACATCAACCGCTATTCAATTTGCTCCCTTGCAACTTGAATTGTAACACCAATCTCTTGAGATGCTTTGAAAAAGATTGAAGAGCCTTTGAGAGCAATGCATTTAGAGAACAACATTAAAGAAATAATGAAACTCTAGGTGTTGGTGAGAAAATGAGGAAGAAAACTCATTTTTATAGTAGTAGAATGTGAGAAGTTAAAAAACTTTTTGAATTCTAAAACTTTTAAAATTTCATTTTGAATCAAATTAAAGAAAAAAAATCTTATAAGTTGTAGAAAAAACCTTTTACATTCCAACCTTTAAGATTCTTTTTTTTCTTTTGAGAAACCAACCTTTAAGATTCTATACACTTATTATTGTTGATAATTGATTATTAATTAAATAATTTTATTTTTATAATTAATTATTAATGGCATATTTTGTAAATTAGAAAGTTTAAGAAGGGACAAAAGTGTCCAAAAATGTTTTTCCAACATTCTCACTTTTTAATATAGTATAGATTTGGTTTTTCGGCCCTTGGTTTTAAAAAATTAAGCTTATAATCACTACTCTCATCTATAAGTTTCTTTGTGTTGTTATCTACACTTCTTTTCGTGTTTTTAAAGACCAAGTCAAATTTGGAAAACTAACAACAATCATTTTCAAAAACTTGTTTTTGTTTTTAGAATTTGACTAAGAATTCAAATGTGTCATCCACAAAAATGAAAACCATTATAAGAAAATTGAGAGAAAACAAATAAAGAAAACATAATTTTTAAAAACCAAATCGTTATTAAACAAGCCACAACTCAAATTTTAAGCGGATATCAATTAAAGCTATCATAGCTTAATTTAGTTACTTTTGAAAATATCAACAATGAACTGAACATTCAAAAGGAAAAACTGTTTATCCTGCATATATGCAGTTTACTGTTAAAATGACATTAGGACGATTTCCGAAGAAGGAAGGTGTTGGCACCGGCGAGAGTCTAGGGACAATGGTCTGGAGGACCAATCTTAGGCGAAATAATCGTAGATTTGATTGGGCGGATTCTCAACCCTCACCGAATATGGAGTGGCGGTTTCAAATCACCTCTGATCCGTTATCTCGCCTGGAGGAATCTTCATGCAGATTTTCAGTTGTTGGACTGCTATATCAGTGGATATGGCGAAGCAGTGGAGCGTCATCGTCATCGGTGGTAATTCATTTCATCTTGTCTTACTACTTTTCTTTTTACTCTTCCTTTTTGCTCGATTTCATGGCTTCCTCTGATCTAGCTGATGAGTGGGCTCGTCTGAGCCTAACTGAAGAAGAAGAGGATATCTCGGTTGTTGCTGACAGAGAGGCAGTAGATCGTACAGGCCAGCTGCTGGGTTGTTGTTTATTGGGTAAACTTTTGTGCCATCGCCCTTTGGGAGCAGAAGTGATGCGAAGGAACTTCAAGGTTGCGTGGAAAGTTTATCAGAGTTTGCAAGTGGAAAGATTGGGGAAGAACCTGTTCATATTTCGATTCGGGACAGAGACGGACCGGATGCGAGTTCTGAGACAAGGACCTTGGATTTTCGAGAAGTTCCTCCTGGTATTGGAGTTTCCAATTCGTGGTCTCAAGTCGTCGGATCATCAATTTTCATCCTCTGCTTTCTGGCTACATGTGTTTGATCTACCACTCGATTGGTTCAATCAGACCATGGAGGAGCGAATCGAGAACGTTGTTGGTGTATTTGAAGATGTGGATAATAGAAATAGTTTTCTCTTTTGGGGGGCAAGCTTGAGGATCTGGGTCCAAATTGATTTAACTCGACCTATTCAATGTGGAATCCGTATCTACCTAGATGGTCCTCTAAGCGGCTTGTGGGTTCCGTTCAGGTATGAACGCTTGCCGGATTTATGTTCTTTCTATAGAATTATTGGACATGGATCTCGTGATTGTGTTCATCCTTTGAGTGTTGATCGCGGTAATAGTCCAGTCCCGCAATATGGGGATTGGTTAAAATTCTCAAGGAAAGGGATGATTCTGAATCATTTTACAACAAGAGAGGTTGATCGTGCCCCTATTCGGAGTTCTCCCTAGAGTCACAAATTGGCTTCTGAGGTATCGTCAGTTCAGGATCCAGGTTGGGATTTCTAGGGATGAGGTTCCTAGACAAAGACAAAGAGGGATCAGAATTGAGGAAACGACTGAAGAGCAGCAACGTTCGAAGCAAGTTGAACCACCGACTCTTTACTCTCTCACTGGCGGCATGAACAAATCGAAGAAAGGGAAGGAGAAGGTCGTTGATGTAGCAAGCAAGTACAGGGGAGGTTTCTCAGCTTTCTCGCATCTGTGGCGGCCACAAAGCTCTCGCTGGAATGGATGGTGGAATTCTACCAAGGAGGAGCAACGGAGTGCAGATCCGGTGACCGTTACGGAGGAAGAGAAAGAAAATTTAAAGCAGCCATTTCGATTTAATATTGATGATGGTTTGCATGATTATGAGGGTGTATTGAAGGACTGCAATACCCGTTTCTCTGAGAATGTAATGGCCATTTTCAAAACATCTTCTTCTGAATTAATGGGCCAAGCTTCTTGAATTAATAAGGCCTGTGATGATGATGGGCTGATTGAGAGTGACCCAGAGATGGATGTGGAGTTTGGGCCTTTGGACTCAAATGAGGCGGCGTGGGATGATGACAAGATAGATGATGGGCTGGAAGAGGCTGTGGAGCGGTCTGTTCAGCCCAAGGTGTGTCTTGCCAAGGCTGATGGGGAGGCAACGGATAGACGGGCCAAGGAGGTTTTGTTGAGCCCAACTCAAGCTATACGTTTCAAGGGGCGTGGTTTTTCTTGGAAGAAGAGGGCTCGTGCTGGTTTCGTGCCTTTGGGTATGAATGTAGAAGCATTGGAGAAGTTTCAGAAGCGCAAGGATGGACCAATTTTGTTCTCCTCGGAGAATATTAAATGTCCAAAGTTTGATGACATTGATTGTAAAAAGGCAAGGACTGTTGAGCAGCCCTGCTCGGAGCCATGAAGATTATCTGTTGGAATGTTCGTGGATTGGGGAGTCCATGGGCATTCCGTTGAAGGTGTTCATATAACACATGCGGAAGCAATTGAGGATCGAAAGCACTTAAGACATTCAATTTTGCTCCTAAAGCATGCATGTTTTAGAAAAGACAGAATAGAGAGTTTAGAGAACACCAACCTTTGTAGCTCACTAATGAGGAACTCCTTGTGATGTTTTCTTCTCCTATGCTCCTTAGACAACCTCTAGAGTCTTCTCTACTATTCTCCGGGCCTAGAAAGACTTTTGGGAGTCTATAGTGATAAGGAAAGGGAAGGGAATGCTTGAAGGATCAAGCTCTTGAGAGATCTATGGAGGTGTGTTTGATTGAGAGGAAATTCCAGCAGCATAACAGTAAGTAAATCCCTCTCTTGGCCTTTGAATCTGATTCAATCTCTTAAATAGACCTCTTTCATGCAAAGACAAGCTTCATGACACTAGCCATATGGTGAAAATGCAACTCAAAGTGGATTCTAGGTGTTTAACTCACAACACATGCAACTAGTGCATGGTTGTGTTGTTTTCCACTATGCATCATTATGCAAGAGTGGGAATGCCACTAAATCCACTAAAATTTGAATCTTAATTCTGAATTTTCAGCTTGCAATTCATTCCAATTTCAATTCAAAATTGAAATTGATTTTTGGGCAATTAATTGGGACAATGCCAAGTAATTTTGGCATGATTAATCCAATTAATCATTATCACCTAGTGCCATGAATTATACATGATTCCTAATACATATATAAGGTATTTAAAACACTTTTAAATATCTTATCTCTCAATTTCTAATTTAATTCATAATTAAATCATTGTGTCAAACACTTTTTACGATAATGCCCTATTTCCCGTTTTTGAACGATTCAAAGATTCCTATCATTATGTTCTAAGCTTTAATCCGATATGAGCTAGTAGAGGGACCTAATGGACCTATAGATCATGGGCTCCAACGATTCGAGGCTAACCGACTAATCTCATTATCTAAGCTAGCCAACATTCGTTAACTACCGGGACACTCCACTATAGCCCGATAGTTGCACTCCCCTCACTATAGATATATTTCAGTCCACTTGATTTAACCATGTTCAGTAAGTCGTTCCTTCACAGGTTGTTCGTAGCTATAGCTAGGTCAAATAACCGTTTTACCCCCATAGTACTTCTTGTTCCTTAAGTTCCACTAATCCTCCAATGAACAATCGGTTTGTGGTCCAACCATCAAACCTAAGTCCCTCTCGATCCAACGAGAGGGTGGGGCCCCTTGTTCAAGTCCGGAGTTAGTACTTAAGAGAACAACCTCTCTACTATCCCTGAAATGGGTAGGAGTGAATTCCGTCTTGCAAAACTATGTCCCCAGCTATCTATTCGATCTCGTCCCCAAAATGGTAGGCTTGTTGAGTCGGCGATACTGGCCACTCTCACCCATGCAAATCAAAGGATAATCTCGTATAAACAGGAGTTCATAGTTAGCTCAGGATTAAGAACGAGTTACCTAGGTCATCTATGAGAAATAGTCAGTTTCTTCAGTAAACGACGTTATAAAGAGAAAGTGACTTATTTCGTGGTCCTGTCTTATGCAAACTCATTGCATAGGACGCCCCCACTCGCATGTCTGCACATGAACGACTTAGGATCTCATCGTTTGTACTTAATACAAAGTGGGCCGCGTCCATAGTGTCACCAGGATAAGGCACCCAACCGTATCCTTATACTATAGACTATTTTGACTATAAACTTGAACTTGACCCTACGATATGTCCCTACATATAGTTCAAGTATTCATTTTATAGTCAAGGATCTTAGTTTATTGGATTTAGGTTAATCATTTGCAATTTACATATTCAATAACATCTTTTACTGAATAACCTCAATAACGTCTTTATTGAAAATAGAATATGTTTAATGATTTACAAACTACGAGTTTATAGGACATTAAACCCAACATCCGTAACGTAAGCAATGAGTTATCTTGTTTAAGTCCCCATTTATGTTTCCTGTCTGAGACGAAATATTCGTCTTTTGTTCTGAATAAATTGAAATCTCGATTGAATTTTTCTGGGTGTTTTGTGGTTAATCGTATTGGTCTTAGTGGAGGTTTGTGTCTGCTTTGGAAAGATGGTATTGATGTTTGTATTCGTAATTACTCAATACACCATATTGATGCGAATATTGTTTGGAATAATAAATAATGGCGATTCACTGGTTTGTATGGTCATCCAGAATCCAATTGACGAAATCAATCTTGGGATCTTCTTAGTAGATTGCATGATTTCAATGATGCACCTTGGGTGATAGGTGGTGATTTAAATGAAATTATGTGGCAAAATGAAAAATTGGGTGGTCAGCCTAAAGATGATAATCAAATTTTGGCTTTTCGAGAAGCTTTGGACGATTGTAATCTTCGGGACATTGGATTTTCTGGGAGTACTTTCACATGGAACAATAGAAGGGATCTGGAGGCTCGTGTGAGCTTGAGGTTAGATCGCTTCATTGTTAATCCTAACTTCTGTGCTCTCTTTGAGAATTGTCAGGTGTACAATTTGGATTGGGCGAAATCGGATCATCGTCCTATTGCTCTCTGTCTTGAGGAACAGGGCAACAAGGATCATAGAGGTTCGAGACGTCGGTCTTTCAAATTTGAGGAATGGTGGACGCGTCAGGAAGATTGTGGTAATATTATTCGCAAGTCAGGGAATTGGGGGAACAATCGTGATGAGGAGCAACCACTTCACATTGCTTTATGTAATTGTGCATCCGCTTCGGGAGGATGGGGTGCATATCAGAATAAAAAGTTGAAAGTTGATATTAGGGAAGTGAAAGACAAAATTAAGATGCAATATGAGAGCACTTTGCCTACGAATTATGAAGTTATTCATCAACTGGAGCATGATCTGGACTCTCTACTTCTGGAGGAGGAGATATATTGGAAGCAACGATCAAGGGAGAGTTGGCTTAAATGGGGCGGCTATAATACCAAGTGGTTCCATAAAAAAGCAACGTTAAGGTGACAGAGGAACTGGATTCAGGGTGTAGAAGATGCTCAGGGGGTATGGCAGTCGGATAAGGCTGTTGTTCAGAACATTTTTCTGAACTATTTCACAAATATCTTCTCCTTCGATAATCCAGTGCAAGGGGCGTTGACAGAGGTGCTTGACCATGTCCCTCGAAAGGTCACTGATGTGATGAATCAAATGCTCATGGCTCCATATACTAGGGAGGAAGTGACTTCAGCAATCAAGAGCTTCCATCCAACGAAGGCCCGGGACCAGATGGATTTCCTGATTTATTTTATCAAAAATATTGGGACGTAGTGGGAAATACGACAGTGTCTAATTGCCTGGCCATGTTGAATTCGAGGGAGTCTGTACAGACGTGGAACCATACTAATATTGTTCTTATCCCGAAGAGTCGTCAGGCAAGGTTAGTATCTGATTATCGGCCAATTAGTTTATGCAATGTATCTTATAAGATTGTTACTAAGGTCATAGCTAATAGGCTTAAGCTTGTACTGAATGATATTATAGATGAATGTCAGTCTGCTTTTATCCCTGGTAGATCAATAACGGAAAACATGATTTTGGGACATGAAATGTTACATTATCTCAAAAATCGTCAAAAGGAAAAGTCTGGTTTTGCTGCACTAAAACTGGATATGAGTTAGGCATATGACATGGTGGAGTGGTCATTTTTTAGTCAGATCATGACAAAGTTGGGTTTCCACTCTGAATGGATTAGTTTGATTATGAAATGTATATCAACAACCACTTTTTCCAGACTTATGAATGGCGAATCCTTCGGCTTTATTAAGACATCTAGGGGGATACAATAGGGTGATCCTTTATCTCCATATCTGTTTTTAATTTGTACGGAGGGCCTATCAGCTTTATTGATTTCAACAAGGAATAGATCCCTGGCTGGGATTTCAATAGTGAGAGCTTGTCCCAAAATAACTCACCTATTTTTTGCAGATGATAGCCTGATTTTTCTTAAAGTTGCAACAAAGGAATTTGGTCATTTTAAGTCCATTTTGAGGGACTATGAACAGGCTTCAGGTCAGAGTGTTAATCTTAGCAAATCGTCAGTTTTCTTTTCGAAGAATGTTCCTGCGGATTCCAGACAATATCTTAGCAATGTTCTAGCTATGAAGGTTTCTTAGTCCTTGGAACCATACTTAGGTTTACCTTCAACTTTTCAGGAAGGGAAAACTCGTGATTTCCAATTTCTTCTTGATAAAGTTTGGTCATTACTGCAAGGATGGAAGAGTCAATTTTTCTCTCAGGGTGGAAAGGAGGTGTTGATCAAAAGCATCATCCAATCTATTCCTACCTATGCGATGGGTTGTTTTAGGATACCCAAAGGCATTTTATCAAAGATCTCGACGCTCTGTGCTAAATTCTGGTGGGGATCTCAGGGGGATAAGCGGAGAATGCATTGGAAACGTTGGGAGGATTTATGTAGACAAAAGGAGATGGGTGGATTGAATTTTCGAGATCTAGTTAATTTTAACAGGGCTATGCTCGCAAAACAGGCTTGGAGAATTTTGTCCAACCCGCATCTCACTATTGCGAGGGTCTTGTGTGGCAAGTATTTCCCAAATTCCTCAGTGTTAAATGCATCTTCTCGTATCGCTTCGTCTTTCTTTTCGAAGGGATTTGTTTGGGGAATGGATCTATTGAAGAAAAGAATAAAGAAAAATCTAGGAAATGGACAGTCAATTAGGATGTTCCATGATCCTTGGATACCTAGACCTTCCACTTTTAAGGTGATTACACCACCAAACCCTCATGTGCAGCATATGGTTGTGTCCGATTTCATATCTTCATCATTGCAATGGGATGTGGTAAAGTTGAATCAGTATCTGGTGAAAGACGATGTTGAGGTGATCCGAGGCCTCCCAATTAGTTACTCTGCTCCGGATAGATGGGTCTGACATTATGAGAGCAGAGGCGAGTATTCAGTCAAGAGTGGTTATAAGCTTAGCATGAAGAATGATTATGAAGCTTCATTGTCAGAAGTACATCAGGTGTCGAGTTGGTGGAAGAAGATTTGGAAAATGAGAGTTCCCAATAAGGTGAAGGTATTTGTGTGGCGATACTTCTATAATGAAATTCCAACGAAGGTCAATCTTCGGAACCATCATGTTCCTGAAAATGGGATCTGCCCAATTTGCCAGGAGAAGCTAGAAACTACGGACCATGCTCTATTTCAGTGTAAAAGAGCTCGCGAGATATGGGAGATTATTACTCCTCCGATGGTTGCAGATTTGTCGTACCAATATGATATTAAGGATCGTTGGCTGTATTTAGCGGGTACACTGAGCCGGGATCTTGAGAAAATTTGTGTGGGGGCTTGGGCAATCTGGAATGATAGGAATTGTTGGGTTCATAATCGTCCAATTCCTAATGTTGAGATGCGAAGCGAATGGATTAATGTTTATTTATCAGATTATTGGAAAGCCAATCCAAAGGGTGGTGCATATGCTATGACTGTAAATGATGTCTACTGTCTCATATCACAAGGTGAAGAGTTTATTTTACATATCGATGCAGCTTTTAGGGGAGATACAAGTACAAGCGGAATTGGGCTTGTTCTGCGGGATAAACAGGGTCATCTTCAGGCAGCAAAGTCGTTATGCTCCTCAGTTATACATCCCCCTTAGGGGCGGAAGCAGTAGCAGTGCTCGAAGGCCTTCGTATGGCTAAATCTTTGGGGGTGTTTTGTTTATCGGTAATGTCTGATTCTCAGATATTAATCAAAACTATTAATCATGAGGTTCAACATGATTCTAGTATAGCGGCGACACTATGGGACATCCAGGTTTTACAACAGTCTTTCGAAAAGGTGACCTTCACCTATATTGGGCACAAATTCAATGTTTTTGCTCATAAGATGGCCCAGGCTGGCCTATCTTCGTTGTCTTTTTTCTGGTTAGGGAACTATCCTGACTGGATGGTGTCTTTATCATTACAAGAGCGATGTATTTTGTAACCCCTCGGGGTCCTGTTCTCTCTTAATGAAATTTCCATTCAAAAAAAAAAAAAAAACTGAACACTATCAAATGCATTGATTTTATATACCCTTCATCGATTAAAATTAAACTAGTTGCATCTTACTTTAAATTTTATATGATCTCATCAATTAAAATTATATGTCAGTTTAATATTTACAGTAATTAAATAAAATTTTTAAAAAAATTATTTAATAGTAGTTATTATCAGTTTATTAAGGTCCTGTTGGATAATCATTTCGTTTTTGGTTTTTGATTTTTGAAAATTGTATTTGTTTTCTCTGAAATTATTTTCCATGGTTTTCATTTTTTGTAACGCCCCGTGCGCTTTGGGTGTATTTAAATCCCGAGTTTAGAGTTGAAAGAAAAATATAAACTCTATTTTGGCTTGAACTTAGGGGTTTAATTTAAACCAAGGTGTTTGGGAATTTAACGTTATTAAATAAAAATCTCTCCCTAAAGTTTGTTAAGCGTGGTTTGTATTCAGTTGAGGAATCTCAGCGTTATAATTTAGTTATACGCTGAATAATGGGTTTTAGTTGAGTGAATTCCTATTTTTGGGCTTTTGGTTATTTGGTAAAAGAAAAAGAAATTCAAGAGAAAGAAATAAAAGGAAACCCTAAGCCCCCATCTCCCTCCATCTCTTTTTCTCCTTCTTGCGTGAGCAGCCCCCTTTTTGAGAGCCCAGTCGCCGCCGCCGTCGACGCGCCACCGCCGCCCTGCTCGTTGTTGTCGTGCCGTCGCCGTCTGAAGCCGCGCAGCAAGCCGTCGCATGGTCCTTCTTCCCCCCCAAGCTCTCCCTTCACGAGATCTCCCTCCGCGCCGTCTTCCCCAGCCGCGCGTCCCTCCCTCTTCGCACAAGCTCTCTCCCTCTCGCTGCGATCTCTCTCCCTCACTCGGCGTTCGCGTGGTGTTCGTCCAGCCGCAGCTGTCGTTCAGTGCCGCCGTCGCGTGGGTCCCCTCATTCCCACGTCGTTCCCTCTCTGTTTCGTGGTTAAAGGTGCAGATCTCTCGTTCCCTTGCATTTTCGGCCAAGAAAAACTCGTGGGTAAGTCTCATACTCACTCATTTGTACTCGTTAAGCCCCGATCTAACTCCCTTGAGTCCTTATTGGTTAGATCTTGCGCGGACAGCACCTCGAAGCACCGTCTTCTCCGCGTTTCGGTCGTAGAAGTCGTGGGTAAGCTCTTGTTCCTCTCATTCTTAGATGAAATAAGGTCGATCTAACTCGCTTCGCTTTTTTCAGTCGAATTCGTGAGCGTCCAGCTGCCTGAACCTCAGTTCCTCGCGTGTTTGTCTCTGTTCCGCTGATCGTTTGGCCTTAGGGCACTCCGTGTGGTAAGTTTATGCTTTACCCATTCTTGGTTGAAGCTTAAATTTGATTACCCATTAGCTTTAGGTGCTGAAAAGTTTAATGGTGTTCGATTTTCTAATCTGCAACGCCATCAAAGTGATCGATTGGGTTCAAAACGCTTTAATTCGAATACCCACTGCCCAAGGACTATTCTAACGCATCGTTAGAGGTTGGTATAACCCGTCTAGTGCAGAAGCGAGCCCGTTTGGTAAGGTACCTTGCTGTCCCTTCGCTTTTAACATTAAAGGTTGCTGTCCATTAGCCATGTTAGCCTTAGAATCATGGTTTTGTGGTTACCCATTGTTGGGTTTTATGCCCTAAAACTCGTAGATAGTAAATGAAACAAATTAATCGATCACAATAAAGCGTTATTTGAGTGATTCAGTAATTTGGTTATTGAATAATCGAGTTTGCATTAATAAACCCTAAATCCAATAAACTAAGATCCAAGGTTGTTTAAATGAAACTTGGACTAGTATGTGGGGACATACGGGGATCGATGTCCAATTAACAACCTAAAAGGTCTATAGTATAGGGATAAGGTTGGGTACCTTATTCTGGTGACACTATGTGATACGACCCACCTTGTATTCGATACAGATGCAATGATCCGAAGCATCCATGTAGGAGACATGCGGGTGGGGGTATCCTATGCAATGAGTTTGCATAAGACCGGACCGGGAAATAGTAACCATTAGATGTAACGCCGTTAACTAGTTTAGGTTTCTATTTCAATAGGATGACCTAGGTAACTCAATCTCAATCCTGAGTCTGTTATGAACTCCTTTCAGGAGGGATTGTCCTTAGATTTGTATGGCTGAGAGTGGCCAGTTTGCCGACTCAATAATCCTACCATTTAAGGGGCAAGACCGAATGGGGGCTGGAAACATAACAGTACAAGATGGAATTCAGTCCTTCCCCTATTCGAGTAAGTAAATGTGTGTTCCCTTAAGGGCTGATTATGGGGCTTGAACAAAGGCGCGCCATCCTCTCCTGGCCCGAGAGGAACTCCTGTTTAGTGGTTGGACCCTAAACAACTTGTTCATTAGAGGGATCAGTGGTACTTAAGGAACAAGAGGTAACCCAGGGGTAAAACGGTAATTTGACCCAGCTGGTGTTACGAACACACGTGAAAGATTGACTTACTGCATTGGTCGATATCCGTGGACACAGAAATATTCTACAGTGAGAAGAGTGCAGCTATGGGTCTTTAGTGGAGTGACCCACAGTTAACGAATGTTGACTAACTTGGTTAATGAGTGTGGCCAATTAGTCTCGTATCGTTGGAGCTTCTGATCTGTAGGTCCATTAGGTCCCACTGGTAGCTCGTAAAGAGACTTGAGACAATTAAGTATAAATTGTAAATTGAAAGTGTTCAATTTATTTGGGGAATCGTATAATGTATATTGATGCATTATAATATAAAGTTTATGAAACTTTATAGTATAATTTTTTAATTAATTTCAAAAATTAATTCGAGAGAAAATATTTGAAAGAGTTCAAATAAATTTAATATGAATTAGATTCATATTAATTTTAATAAAATCCCTAAGATTAAATATATGATATTTAATTGGGTAATTAATTAATTATGGAATTAATTATTTATTTATTAAAATTAGAGACATTTTCCTATTAGGAAAGAAAAATATTTGAAAGAGTTCAAATAAATTTAATATGAATTGGATTCATTTTAATTTTAATTTTAATAAAATCCCTAAGATTAAATATATGATATTTAATTGGGAAATTAATTAATTATTTATTAAAATTAGAGACCTTTAGGAAAAAGGTCTTGGCCTTTACTATATATAAGACCCCTGGGGTGGGGTGAAAGGCATCCCATTCATTCTCCTACTCTCAGAGAATTCCCCTCAAGGCTTTCTCTGGACTCCCACCAGTCTCCTTCCTCTAGAAGTCTCAGAGTCATACCGGTGTAGCCATAGTGGTGGTGTTCGCACTAGTTCGTGATTATTTCACAGGCAGTTGATGATTTAATCTGAGTCGTCAACGAGAGTAAGTAATTTGTTACTATATAAATTAGATTTAGATCTAATTTTTGTATGCTTAGTCTTAATATAAATTTAGAATAGTTCTAAAATTATTGTCAATGTATTGATATTTTAGATTAAACAAAATTAATTACGAATCGGTCCCAATCACGCTTCCGCTTTACGGAATTACGGAATTCCAATCCTTCACTCATTGCATAGCTAGGTTCTTAGGTGTTGCCCCAACCCTTAAAGGTCCTAGAGCATGCATTTAAATGAGTTATCATGACTGTTTTGGCTAGAAGCTTGTAGTTTTTCAAATGCCCATTAAGTCGCGTTACCTTAGGATGTTTCCGATCCATTATAGGTTCTTGAAGCATGAGTTAATGAGCTTTTCCTTGCTGTTTGTGGCTTAAAAAGCATGCTAGAGTAGGCCTCCATTAATTGTCTTAGTCTTAGTAGTATGCCCGGTCCTTAGGAGTTCCTAATACACTTTGTGAGAGTCGTTTACTTTCTGACCAGCGCTGAAAAGCCTTATCTGGAGCCATTTGGCGAACACCCATTGCCCGTTGTGCCTTAGACATGGTTGCCCATGGTCTAAAGGTTTGAGTTTTCATTTTGGGGTACGTTTAAAGGTTTTCCAGCAAAGAAATGAGCTGGGTAAAGTGGTTTTGGCCCCTAGTAGCTTGTTAGGTTGTTCTTTCTTAGTTTAGTCTTTGATGGTAGCGTTTTTGGTTGTAGTTCGAGGTGCTTGTGGAGCTTGGTGCAAGTGTCGCCTTGTTGGTAATTAGAAGTGATTTGTAAGTAGTTTCTACTTGCTCGATCTTGTTTGACTGTGTGAAGCATGATAATTGTTTATGTTTTGTCTTTATTCTTGTGAAAGCATGTTCTGTTGTTTGTACTTGTTCTGAAATGCTTGAGATGAGCTTATCTTGTTCAGTGCTTGGGATAAGCATGTGTGTTTTTGTGATAAGCATGAAAAATGACTGTGAGTTGTGATTGTTGTTTAAGCAAGTTGTGTTTGGGTTCAAGCATGTTGGTTAGGCTAGCTTGGGTCACGGGAAGTGTAGCATAAGTCTAGCGGTAGCGTTGCATGACGCGTAACTCATGTGTAGGTGCTCAGCGTGGCGCGTAATTCACGTGTTTGGGTTAGCGTAGCATGACGCGTAATGCATGCGAGTGGTTGCGTAGCATGACGCGTAATGAATGCGAGTGGTTGCGTAGCATGGCGCGTAATGCATGCGAAAGGATTTGCGTAGCGTGGCGCATAATGCACGTGTTGGTTTGCGCAGCATGGCGCATAATTCATGTGTTAGGTGCGGAGCATGACACGTAAATCATGTGTGGTCTAGTATAGTGTGGGTGCATAGTGTGGGAGGCATATGCATGATGTGGTTTTGGGTGCTTGTGAGCATGTTGTTGGTTTATTGCTTTGAGAGCATGATGATTTTTTTACTGCTTTTGGAAGCATGATGTATGCGTGTGAGAAACATGCTGTTTGAAATTGTTTGATGTTTGTGATCTAGCTCGTGTGAGCTACTTACCAGTACCGCAGTTGTACTGATACCCCCTTCCCCACCTTCCCCCCAACATTTTAGATGTTGCAGGTATCGAGGATGATCCAGACCTTGGTGGCGAGGAGGAGAGCTGCGAGGAAATATTCCTAGAGGGTTGCTTTCTGTTGTTATGTTTCGTAATGCTTTAGTAGGTAGATTGATCTGTTTTGATTTGTAGTTCTGTGATGGTGAGGGAATCACCTGAAAATGGTTAAGTTTATAAACTAGTCTTGTTCGTTTTGGTTAAGTTTAATAAATGCTTTGGCTAGTGGTCTAGCTTTTCTTTGTTAATGAAATGGCTTTATGATTCCGCTGCATGGTTTTTGGTTATTTCATGTATTGATAAGGTATGTCTTGTCTAGAGGAGGTAGGTTGTGAAATTCTGCTGAAGTTTGGTGGAGTTTGGCTTCTTTGCATATTCAAAAGTGTTAAAAGTCTTTAGCAGGTGTAGTGAAATTTTGGGATAACCAGTTTTACGCCGTTATGCTGCCGAAATTTTCGGTACATTCGGTTTAAAGAGCGTTGTCCTAAATACTTAAGAGTCTAGAGTAAGTAGTAGCGATGTTAGGCTAGAGGTTAGAGAATCTGGGGCGTTACATTTTTGTTAAAAACACATTTAAATTCTTAGCAAATTACAAAAAAAAAAAAAAACAAAACAAAACAAAAAACAAGTTTTTGAAAACTTTTTTTTTTTTAGTTTTCAAAACTTGATGTGGTTTTCGAAAACATGAGAAGAATGTTGATAAGAAAACAAAGAAACTTATAGATGGAAATAATGTTTATAAGTTTAATTTTTAAAAACAAAAAACTGAAAACCAAATTGTAGTCAAATGGGGAATAAACAACTCAATTTTAGTTGTAAATGAATTCTTTTCAACATACTTATATAAACTAAACCCAACTAATCATCTTAAAATTAAAAAAGAAATAGTTACATTAATTTGTGAAAATATCCTTCTAAAGGAAAAGGAAAAAATAGCATCTTTTGACTGATTCTGCAAGCAAAGTAAATGAATTTGAAACAGACGAAGTAATGATAAACAGGTTCAATGCCACATGCAATTTTCAGAATCTGAAATTTTCTATGTTTAGTTTGTAGCTTTGGTAGAAAAAAACCCTTTACATTTAGTAGTTTGACATTGACCAATTCCCAAACCAATTAATAATAGATATAACTTTAATTAGCAGTGGCAGGAAGGAATTAATGGTTCTTGAAGTCTAATGTGTACATATAAACTCACAACTTCTATATTTCATTGAACGCATATGAAAATACATTTTTTTTACGATCTTTCAAAAAAAAACTTATTAGAAAAGAAAAATATATTGTAACTATTGCAACACTTACTTAAATTTGAGATGCAATTTGATAAAATTAAAAGTTTAATGTGAAAATTTATTCGATTTGATAAATTTAATGGTAAATTTTGATTTTTTTAGAAGCCCGTCTATGTTGAACTATGATATCTGTAAATTGATTTCAAATTACAATGAAATAAAATGAAAAAGAAAAAGGAAAAAGAAAAACGATAAACAAGTCATTTATGATCATTTCTGATTAAATTATTTAGAGAATTTGCAGTGTGGCAAATTGGACCAAATTAATAGCAAATATAGCACAATGTAAAAAAAGATTGCAAATATAACAAAATCTATCAGAGTATATTACTGATAGACACTGATAGACTTTGGTTAATTAGAATCTATCTGAAAGACTTCGATTATCAAAGTTTATCAGCGATAGACTTTGATTAATCAGAATCTATCAGTCTACCGATAGACTCCGATTATCAGATAGTCACTGATAGATTTTGATTAACCAGAGTCTATCAGCGATAGACACTGATATACTTTGAATAATCAAAGTCTATCAGTGATAGACACGGATAGAATCTGACAACAACTTTTTGGACTTGTACAATTAATTTTGCTATATTTGCAATTAGTGTGCAACTATGCTATATTTGCTATTAATTTGTTCCAATTTTCCATCTATGCAACTGCCCCTACATTTTACCTAGAGTGAAAAAAAAAGGAAAAAGAAAAACAAAATTGAGATAATATGTGCGTATATGTTGTTATAAAACCTCAAGTAAGTTTCAATTTGGTAACAGCCCAGTACTCTTCTTCTCCTCTTCCTTTACTTCTCACTCACACCTCTTGTTTTTGTTGTTTTTGTTATCATATATTTTGTTTTAAAGGCGTGAAATGTTCTCTGTCTGGTAATCCACTGTTCGACAAAAACATGCTCTTGACCACACCAATCTAACCTAAACAGCAAGTGGCCTCTTGTGGGACATGTTCTAACAAGTATTCAACTAAATGAGACTTGTGAAATCACTACAAAATACGTCCTACAAGTGTGCCACTTGCCGTTGTGATAACTTTGGTGGTCGAGCGTGTCTCTCTCGAACACTAGACTGCCAGAAAGAGATGAACCATACAAATTAGAAAAACCATCTTATCTCTACACATATTTATGTTTGTATACATGTGTGTTGTTTTTTTTTTCCCTTGATCACAATATGTATTTATAAGTGTATGTTTTTAATACAACACTTGTTAGATGGTGATTTGAACCCTTCGAACATAAGGTAAGGAGTAGAGTATTAACCATTGAACTACATTTTTGTTGGCGTATAATTTTTTGTGTTGTTTGTTTACCTTTCTACCAATATTGTTTTAGTGACTATATGTTAATGTCTCATTTTTTATATAATAAATATATAGGTTGAGTCGTTCATGTCTCTTCTCCTCTTGCACTTCTTCTAGAATCATTGATTCATTTTCTCTTTTTATTTAACTAGAAATTGGTCCCATATCCTCAAATGTCGAATTTATTTACTTTCTGAAACATTTAGATTGAAAAAGCGTTGGTAGGATGGAATTATTTGGATTGTTGTCTCCGACTTTTCATTCACTACCTTCATCTTGTTGGAAACGAAGTAGGCCCTCACAATACAACTCAAGAGATAAGAGAAGAAGATTGTTGTTTCACTCACACAAAATTGGAGAAACTAGAACTTGAATATTACTTTCTTTGCTTGGCTTTCTTTGGCTTGCTTACAAATGACAAATCCTACACATATTTATACTAGTAGGAAACTACATCACAAGACATCAACAATAAATATGAATACATGTGACTCTTCACCAATACATGAGCATTCATCATGTATCTTGTAATTCATGTATTCAACCATTCCTTAAATCTCAACTATTCATGTATATCTACTTAAATGTAATTCATGCACCTTGAATATAAGTCTAGATTAATTTTAACCCATCTTTGGCTCTTGGTCCACGACCATCGTATATGACTCTTTGTCCATCATCGTCATCTAATAGGTTTAGATAAACACCTTGTTTTGGCGTCCATGGTTGCTAGAATCTGGTGAATTGGAACAGAGCTTTTAGTTTAATTTGATTTCCAAGTCCAACTTAGTTGAAAGTTATTGGAAAATTTTGAAACAAAGGAAAAACTTTTTGTATAGCAGAAATATTTGTGAAAATTTTCTATCAAGTTTGATCTCTCATGTTGAACATAACTGATTATGGGTTTCAAATTGCACCTGAATTTTTTTTGAGTTAATTTATTAGATTCCAACTCTAAATGTGGACATTGTGGAGTTTGATTGATTTTAGCATAATAGCGTAAAAATGGGGAGAATAATAGTTATCCACCTTTATTCAAATATTCCTGATATATATATACATCAGAATCTGTTATAATAACATATATATGAGCAACAAAAATAACTGAAAATTTTAGATCAAAACTTGACTCAAGAAGAGACTTTGTTTTCATTGATGCCAAAAAGGGTTCTTTACAAACAAATAAAGGTTACACGAAAGAAGGCTTACAAGGAAAGAAACCTCATTCAAAGGAATATAAAGATATAATTCTCTAAGTAAGGAATATGAGAGCTGGGCAAATAAATACAAAATGATTTCTAACCAAAATACCAATTAGCCACATATGGAAACTCCTCAACGGTATTGTCTGCTAGCTTGCAATCATAATTCAAAGGTCTCAAGCTTGTTACCTTGAGGGAGTTGACGGTTGGGTAAGGATTAAAGAATTTACAGCAGTAAATTAGAAGCTTCCCGTGGTTGGAGGTTTATGCTACTGTTATGAATTTGGTAGTTGAATTTCTACCACTATCCTAGTTTCGAGTTCAACATTCTTCCTCAAAATGGAGGGTATCTCATTCACTCCTAGTTTGCTTCTTAGCTCCTTGAAACATGCTTTGGTTAGTGGTTTGGTGAAGATGTCAGCTATTTGTTTTTCAAAGGGTACAAATTTTTTGACGAGGTGACCAAGAGCCACTTTCTCCCTCACAAAAAGGTAGTCGATTTCAATGTGTTTCGTCTGTGCATGAAATACTGGATTTTTAGCCATATGTATTGCACTCATGTTGTCAGATAGTAATTGAGGGGGTTTGAGTATGCGTACTCCAGTATCCCTTAATAAGAATAGAATACATGTAAGATATGCTATTGTTGTTGCCATCGATCTATATTCTACTTCAGAGTTCGATCTCTCCACAATGGATTGTTTCTTTGAACTCCATGATATACAATTCGATCCCAAGAATATGCTGTAGGGAATAAAAGTCCCCACGCAGCGGAAGCGCATCGAAAGGAGCTTACGCCGTATATTAATTAACATTAAAATACCGTTACGAAAAGGCAAAATAAACTTTAAACATGCTTTAAAGTTGCTGGAAAATAGCTATAAACATACTGAAAAATAAATCTAAATTTATTTTCATGCTTTTCTAGAGAAACGGGAAAGAACCGTTACAAACCTTCGTTGTAGACTTGACCGTTCTTCGCCAACGATGCTCCAACGACCGAAAACGCAGCAACTCCCTCTTGATTTCTTTGCTGGAAATTTCTTCTTCAAAGACACAATAACCACAGAGGTTACACCGATATGTCTCTAAGTCTAGGAGACAAAAGACTTGTGGGGGTCTTTCTCTAAGAGGGAGGTTAGAGAGAATTCTATGGTCTTGTCTTGTGAGTCTAAGAGCAAGAGAAGAGTACTGAACCAATTAGGTCTAGTGTTCTATTTATAGAAGAGAAGCCATGAATAAAATATTCAATTAAATCAATCTTTTCCAAAATTGATTCAATCTTTATTCCTTTTTAATCAATCCAAGATCAATCAATTCCATAATTGATTAATCTTTTCCACAAATGACTAATTACTTCCATAAGTGATTAGATCATTTCCATAAATGATTAATCACTTCCTTAAGTGATTAATTATTTTCATAATTGATTAATGAGGCTAATGAATTCTTTAATTAATTAACCACCAATTAAATATCACATATTTAATTTCCGGCCTTGAATTAATTAATTTTGTCCAAGTAGATTTTAGGCCTTAAAATTAATTAATTCATATTTGAACTCTTTCAAACTTCCATAAATTTATTATGACTCAAATTTATATTAATATTTGAATTTCTTCAAATATTAATTTCTCTCATAATAATATATAAATATATATTATATTGTTTCCCTTAGTAAATTGAACACTTTCAATTTACATTTATTACTTAGTTGCCTCAAATTACTTTATGAGCTACCAGTGGGACCTAATGGACCTGCAGATCAGAAGCTCCAACGATGTGAGATTAATTGGTCAAACTCATTAACCAAATTAATCAATATTCGTTAACTGTGTGTACATTCCACTATAGACTCACAGTTGCACTCTTCTCACTGCAGACATATTTTCTGTGTCCACGGATATAGACCAATATCGACTAGTTAGTCCTTCACGAGTGTCCATAACACCAGCTGGGTCAAATTACCGTTTTACCCCTGGGTTACTTCTATTTCCTTAAGTACCAGTTCTCCTCTAATGAACAACCTGTTTGTGGTCCAACCATCAAACAGAAAACCCTCTCGTGCCATTGAGAGGGTAGGGCCCTTTGTTCAAGACTCAGAGCGACCACTTAAGGGAACACTCATCTGCTTCCCTAAAGTCGGGAAGGAGTGAATTCCATCTTGTACGATTATGTTCTCAGCTCCCCACTCGGTCTTGTCCCCAAAATGGTAGGCTTATTGAGTCGGCGTATTGGGACACTCTCACCCATACAAATCAAAGGACAATCCCTCATGAGCAGGAGTCCATAATCAACTCAGGATTAAGACCAAGTTGTCTAGGTCGTCCTAGTGAAATAGAAAACCAACTAGTTAACGGTGTTATAACAAGTGGTTACTATTTCGCGGTCCGGTCTTATGCAAACTCATTGCATAGGATACCCCCACTCGCATGTCTCCTACACGAACGTGTTGGATCATAGTGTTTGTATCAAATACAAAGTGGGTCGTATCCATAGTGTCACTAGGATAAGGCACCCAGTCTTATCCCTATACTGTAGACCCTTTAGGCTGCTTCTTGAATAATGATCCCCATATGTCGCTACATATAGTTCAAGACTCATATTACAGCCTAGGATGTCTAGTTTATTGGATTAGGGTTATTTTAGGCAAAGACAAATATAAAATAACTAATAACATTTAATGGAAAAATATATCAACATTATTTCATTAATATCCGGTCAACGGTTACATTCACTATCTACGAGTTTCAGGGCATAAAACCCAACAAACTCCCACTTGAACTAAAACACTAGTTAGTGGGATGTAAATGCAATAATCTAAAGCTGGAAATGTCATGTATACTAAAATAATACAATGAACTAGGGCATCCTTATACCCATTATACATTTCTCCCACTTGCCCTAGATTAGACGGCATACATATCTCATAGATGTAGACCCTCTAGATGACCCTCAAACACTTTAGCCTTGAGAGCCTTCGTAAATGGATCAGCGAAGTTGTGCTTTGAAGCGATCTTAGTGACGATCACATCTCTTCGTTGCACAATCTCCCGTATCAGGTGATACTTCCTCTCGATGTGTTTACCTCGTTTGTGGCTTCGAGGTTCTTTTGAGTTGGCTACAGCCCCACTGTTGTCACAGTATAGTGTTATGGGCACGTTCATATTCGGAACAACTTCCAAATCAGTCAAGAACTTTCTAAGACAGACTGCCTCCTTAGCTGCTTCGCAAGCTGCTACATACTCAGCCTCCATGGTTGAGTCTGCTATGCATCCTTGTTTGATGCTTCTCCAAACTACTGCTCTCCATTGAGGATGAATACCGACCCTGATGTGGATTTTCTTGAATCCTTATCAGCTTGAAAGTTAGAATCAGTGTATCCAGTAAGAATCAAATCCTTAGCTGCATACACAAGCATGTAGTCCCTCGTTCTCCGAAGATACTTGAGGATATTCTTAACCGCTCCCCAGTGGTCCAACCCTGGATTAGACTGATACCTACTGACTACTCCCACTGCATAACATATGTCAGGCCTAGTGCAGAGCATAGCATACATTAAGCTGCCCACAGCTGAGGCGTAGGGAATGTGTCTCATGTTCTCAATTTCTTGAGGTGTCTTAGGAGACTGTTCCTTAGACAGGTGTACCCCATGTCTGAAGGGTAATAATCCCTTTTTGGAGTTTTGCATCGAATATCGAGACAACATTTTGTCAATATATGTTGCTTGAGACAATGCTAGCGTTTTGTTATTACGATCCTTAATGATTTGGATTCTAAGAACATATTGAGCCTCTCCTAGATCTTTCATTTGGAATTGGGTTGCTAGCCATTTCTTAATGTCAGTGAGGTACCCTACATCATTCCCAATGAGTAGAATATCGTCTACATAAAGTATTAGAAAAGCTACTTTCTTTTTGTTGATTTTCTTTTACACACAAGGCTCATCAACGTTTTGGTCAAAACCAAAATATTTGATTGCAGTATCAAATCTAATGTTCCATGATCTGGACGCTTGTTTCAATCCATAAATGAATCGATTGAGCTTACAAACCTTTTGCTCCTGACCTTGGGCTATGAACCCTTCGGGTTGAGACATGAAGATATTCTCTTCAAGATTACCATTCAGAAAGGCAGTCTTGACGTCCATTTGCCATATTTAATAGTCATAATATGTGGCTATGGACAAGAGAATTCTTATGGACTTTAACATGGCTACAGGAGAAAAGGTTTCCTCATAGTCAACCCCTTCCTTTTGGGTATAACTATTTGCCACTAGTCTAGCTTTGAAGGTCTATACCTTCCCAGCTGCATCTCTTTTTCTCTTATAGATCCATTTACATCCTATGGGTTTTACCTCATCTGGTAGATCTGCGAGTTCCCATACAGAATTGGAGTGCATTGACTCCATTTCCAGGTTTATGGCTTTAACCCATTCATCCTTATCTTCGTCATTCATTGCCTGTCGATAGGACAATGGATCCTCAATGCCATCATTAGGTATAACAGCCTAAGTTTCATTTAAACCCAAGTAGCGATCAGGTTGTAATACAACCCTCCCACTGCGTCGCGGCATTCTCAACGTTTGAGAAGGACGAGATGGATCTGAAGAACTAGTTCCTTCATCAACCCTTGTTGAAGGTCCAACTTCGTCAACAACTCTTGGTGATTCTTCAGTAGCTTCTCCTAATATTGTTTTGCTTCGTGGTTTATGATGCCTCATGTGGTCTTCCTCCAAGAAGGTGGCGTTTTTCGATACAATCACCTTATTTTCTTGTGGGTCGTAGAAATAACCACCTCTCGTTTCTTTAGGGTAACCAAGAAATTGGCACAGTTTTGAACGAGGTTCCAGTTTCTTAGGATCTGTCACTAGCACGTGTGCTGGACAACCCCAGATGCGAAAGTGATGCAAACTAGGTTTACGCCCCTTCCATAATTCGAAAGGTGTTTCAGAAACACTTTTCGAGGGAACATTGTTCAAGATGTGTACTGCAATCTCTACTGCATACCCCCAAAACGAGTGATAAGACCAATTTGTTATACACTTAGAATCTCCCAATTTGCTTATCTTAGTTGAATTCCTTGCGAAAAATGCTTTAAAATGAGTATAATATGTCTATAGGTTCTCACCGGAGCTTTGGAAGCAATTCGGGGCTAAAACGAGCAAAACTGGAGCGTAAAATGACCATTCTGCCCCTGGAGCCGTCGCAGCGTCGAGACGCTCATCGTCAGAGTCGAGACGCTACAGCGTCGAGACGCTTGCCGCACAGAGTCGAGACGCTAGGGCAATCTGAGAAATATTTTTCAAAATTGAAAGGACAGCGTCGAGACGCTTGCCGCACAGCGTCGCGACGCTAGGCAGTTTTCCAAAATTAATTTTTTCCTATTTTGGCTGGAAATTTTCCTTCTTTGAAGACCCAATTCAGCACCATTCTACCACGAATGAAGGCCAAGAAACTCTATAAATAGAGGCCTTTGGTGTAGGTTTAGAATCATCCCTTGAATCCCAAAATTCATCAATTGTAGCCACCTTTCTCTTTACTTTTCTAGAGTTCTTTTAAGCTTTCTTAGTCTAAGGGTCGGTTGATCGAGCCTCGAGCTTGGAGGTGCTTGTCTATGGCCAACTAAGTTCAGATCGTTGTAATCGGGACCTCGGTTTGTAAGTTTGATTCAATTTTATGAGATTTCTATTCTTAATTACTTAGTTAATTGTCTTTGTGATTTTAGTTCTTTTCATACAAGTTTAGATTGTGGTAGGAAAGATTGACAACCTTGACCGCGCCCTCTCTAAATTTACTTGCTAAATCTAAGTAGCAAATAGGTTAACGTTATGATTATACGCATGCGTCCCTAGAACTAAATGATTTAATCAATTGTAATTGTGGTTTGTTGCCCGTTGCATGTGAATTAATTCGGCTAGATCCCAATGCGGTTTAGATTAGTTAATAGGCCAATTAATTAATTTAAACTAGAATCAAACTTAGCGTTTGCATGTTTGTGATAGTTGGATCATGGCTCTCGGTTTGTTGCCGGAGTACGTCGGACTTAGATAGTTAATTAAAATCAATTGATAATCGATGAATGAAATTAATCAAACTTAACACCGAGTTCAACCCCGATTACAGTGATCCTCGTGGTAAGATCAACTAACCCCACATTTACTTTCCTTGCATTTAATTTTCCTTATTTATTTTCCTGCCTTTACTTTATGTCTTAATCTTTTATCAATAAACCCCCCTTTTTGGTTACCTCAAAGACACAAAAGAATTTAGAAATAAACCGATTGTTCCCTGTGATCGACCCCGACCACTACTGCTACAAGTTAGCTTTAGGAATCGTGGATTATAAATTTATTTGACAAGAGACCGCGACAATCTCTTCCGTCAACGAGCTAGGCAATTGAGCATAGCTCATCATTGATCGAACCATGTCTAACAAGGTTCTATTTCTCCTTTCTGATACACCATTTTGTTGAGGTGTACCAGGGGCTGAGAGTTGGGATTGGATTCCATGTTCTATCATATAATCCTGGAATCTTTGATCCATATACTCCCCTCCTCGATCAGATCGAAGTACTTTAATTGATTTACCTAATAGGTTTTCAACTTCAGCCTTAAACTCCCTAAACTTTTCAAGGGCTTCAGACTTATGTCTCATTAGGTACAAGTAACCATATCTTTAATAATCATCTATAAATGAGATGAAACATTCGTACCCTCCTCGAGCTTTTACATTCATTGGACCACAGAGGTCTGAATGTATTAACTCTAAGGGTTCTTTGGCTCTGTAACCTTTTCCAGTAAAGGGTCTTTTGGTCATTTTGCCCTCGAGACAAGATTCACAAGGTGGCAGTGAATCATCTTCTAACTTGCTTAGAAGTCCATGCTTTACCAAACGACCGATTCTATCGATGTTTATATGACCAAGTCTAAGATGCCAAAGATGAGTATTGTTACTTGTTGGAGAAATCCTTTGCCTTTTTCTTTGAGTTTCAGCAGTTTTAAACAACTCGTGATTTAAAAGTGCTTTGTTTTCGGTTGGTCTTAATATATACAAGTTATTTTCTAATTTGGCTGAACAAATAAGTACACCATTCTTATAAATGAACGCTTCATTCATATCAAAAGTAACTGTATACGATTGTTCAATCAAACATGAAATAGAAATTAAGTTCCTCTTAATCTTGGGAACAATTAACAAACTTTCTAAAAGTAAAAATCTATTTCTAAAAAACAACTTCGCAGCTCCCACTACTTTAGCTGAAATGACTTCTCCAGTTCCGACCCTGAGTGTCATTTCCCCATCGTTCAACTGCCGAAAGGAATTATTTTCCTGAAAAGAAGAGCAAACATGATTAGTTGCTCCTGAATCAAGTATCCAGGTAAACTCATCATGTTCTACTAGGCATGTTTCTAAAACTAGTAAATCAAATTTACCTTCCTTTTACTTATTTTTCTCAGCAAGGTACTTTGGGCAGTTTCTCTTCCAGTGTCCATCTACATTGCAGTGGAAACACTTGCCCTTGTCTGCCACAACTTTGGCTTTTCCCTTGCTTTTAGCAGCAGTCGCGGGAGCCTTCCCCTTGTTTCCTTTCTTCTTCTGAATCTTCTTCGAAGAAGTGGCTACAGATTTAGTTCCAGAGGATGAACCCTTCTCGAACTTTCTTTTAGAGTGAACAACGTTTGCCTCTCCTTCTACTTGTCCCTTGTTCTTAAGAAGAGACTGATAGAGTTGTAGCTCATTCAAGAGGCTAGTCAGGTTGAATACTATTTTATTCATCATTGCATTGCTTCGAAACTGTAGAAAACTCTTCGGAAGAGATTCTAAGATGAATGCAACCTGACTATGCTCATCTATGACCGCCCCGTTTGCTTCTGCCACGTTGAATTGGACCATCATATCCAGGACATGTTCCTGAACAGACGCGCCCTCTTTCATGCGGCAGCTATAAATGTATTTGAGAGCGTCATGGTGGAGTTGGTAGGACGGTTGTCCAAACATCTCCTGGAGAGAGTTCATAATCTCCCTCGCTGTTACCATGCCCTCATGCCTTTTAGCCAAAACTTCAGATAAGCTGGCTAGGATATAGACGCGAGCCTTATCATTGGCCTTTGTCCAGCGGTCATAAGCATCCTTAATTGCTTGGGATGCATTACGAGCAGGGGCTGGAGGACAATCCTCCGTTAAGACGAACCGCAGATCATCGACAACAAGAATCGTATTCAGGTTCGACTTCCACGTAGCGTAATTTTTGTCGGTTAATTTCTCATTTTTAAGCAGAGAGACTATTGAGGAAGACATTGCTGATATTTAAACAAACAATGACCGTATTAGTTATCTTTGCCTTAACCCATCATACAAGCAAACAATTGCACACAATCCGATCAATTTAGCAAAACAAGCAATCACAGAACCCTAAAACTATTGATTTAGTTTTGCAACGATGTTTCAGAGGTTTAAAATATCAGCCACCAAAGGGTGATCAGGCACTCCTCCTCTGAAATGAGACATTTCTCAGCTAATTCTAATTCCAGAATAACTCATATTCCTATAGACATTAGCCACCGTTGTTCAGTCAAGGATTTGTTAACACTTTTAACTCATCCTTGTAAGTGTAACCCTCCCACTTTCAGATCTCAGAGGCACGCACCAACAGGCTACCGAAGGGAAAAACAACTGTTGGTAATTAGCCTAAGAGTTCCTATCCTATTCAGGAGTTCACGATGTTCTGAATCCTATGATCAGGCCCTCCGAAGGGATGGTTGCGCCAGGACAACCTGCAGGCGGATCATAGGACTCTCACGGTGTGACCTAGGGGGGGAGACTGAGGGATACATTGACACGTGTCCCGCTCCCACTTACTCTAGACATTTTTCCCATTCACCTTGTTATTGATTCATGAAACACTTTCCGAAGGGAGGCCGCTCCTAAGGCGATTCGAAGCCGAGCATGAACCTCACGTTGTGAATATAGGGACGTAAGAGCAAAACTTGATTTAAATCTCATTTTGTAATTTTCCTCCCACTGAAAATGTCCTAAGGTTAATTTATGGTTGTTTAACTTAGATAAAATTCGGCTAAATCTATCTAAGTCTGATCCTATTATAACAATTATGGAAAGGATTCAGCTGCAATGTTTTAGGTTAATTAAACTCCTTTTAATAAACCCAACATTGCAAGTCAACATTACTATGGTTAATTCAACTCAAGGTTCGGGCCAGTTCCCAGGTAGGAGGTATTCCGTAAACCGTCAACTTAAATACCCTCAACCTTAGACAGAACTTTACCGAGAGAGTCCCCTTATAACCTCAGTAATGTAAGGTCTTTACTCTAAAGATCTAGGTGCATTAAACACTTTTAACAAACCTAGTGACATTGCATGCTAACATTTAACTATGATTAATTCAACTCTGGTATTCCGGGTCAGTTCCCAGGTAGGAGGTGTTCCGTAAACCGTCAACTTAAATACCCCCAACCTTAGACAGAACATTACCGGTGGAGTTCTCTTATAATCATAGCAATGTTTTTCCTACTTAGTCAATTAAAACTATTTTTAATTCTAAGTAAGAAATAATTCTAATCCTATTAGAAACCGATCTAGGTCTAATTAATTTTAAACAATTTAAAATTAATCCAATTTATCCTATGATCTTATGTTTGCATGCTATTCTTGATTATAGATTGACGGTTTCTAATCATTAATATTAAAGAACTTATTTCAAATTTTAATGATTAATCCTATAATCAAGAACCTAGGGTTTAATTCATTCAACAATCTCATTCAAAATTAAATAATTAAATCATACTAATTGCATGAATAATATAACAATTATATTATTAACTATGGATGTTTCATACTTCATGCATTCTTGATTTTCTTTTAACATAAAAATTATAAGCCAATCAAGAAAATCAATCAAGCATGCTTCATTCATCACATTAAACATAACTCTTTATATTTAATTTAAGTAATGACATGCTTCATGCTTTCCAATTTTTCATATAATTAATATACACTTATATTAAAAAGTATGAAAATAATTCCATGCATTTAAAACATACATTATAACAATTTATAATATATAAATAAATGCATGAGCATGTTTATAACCTAAGGTGGGATTAATAATTCTATATGACATCCATAAAGCATATAAATAGAAATTGAACCGGTTAATTTTGGCCCCTAGGATAAAATAAAGCATTAAATTACATTAATTTTAGCTTAATTCTATCCTAAAATCCTTCTGCAGCTCCAAAATCTGGTCTAGACATCACGAACCGCCCCGAACCACCTCGAACCAGCCTCTAAAATCACGAACCAAGACAAAAAGTAGCTGAACCGGACCAAATAGGTCCCAGCCCAGCCGAACCGGAGTGAACCGGACCGCTCACCAGCTTGAACCGCGCCTGTTGAAGCCCTAGGGCGCGCCGCATCGTGACAGCGTCGAGACGCTTGCATCGCAGCGTCCCGATGCTGTGCACTTTCCTTACCTGAGCGCCTGCGGTATCGAGACAGCGTCAAGACGCTTTTGGAGTAGCGTCTCGACGCTGTTGCGTCTGGAGGAAGCATCTGGGCAGAAACTCATGTTTTCTTTGGTTTTGGCTCCGATTTCAGCGATGATTTCTTCGATTTTCATCTCATAAAAACCTATTCTAGACCCGAACTTACATAGGACTCAATTTTACATAAAATACCCGAAACACCGGGCCTTACATGATCAAAATCACATAAAAATAAAATCTATGGCCATAAAATTAACCTAAACAGTTCAACGCAAACCGTACATACATTATGCATAAATCCCACCTATTAGAGCCTATCTCAAATTTTAATATTAATTAATAGGGACAGCGATGGCTCTGATGCCGATTGTAGGGAATAAAAGTCCCCACGCAACGGAAGCGCATCGAAAGGACCTCACGCCGTATATTAATTAACATTAAAATACCGTTACGAAAAGGCAAAATAAACATTAAACATGCTTTAAAGTTGCTGGAAAATAGCTATAAACATGCTATAAAATAAATCTAAATTTATTTTCATGCTTTTCTAGAGAAACGGGAAAGAACTGTTACAAACCTTCGTTGTAGACTTGACCGTTCTTCTCCAACGATGCTCCAACGACCAAAAACGCAGCAACTCCCTCTTGATTTCTTTGCTAGAAATTTCTTCTTCAAAGACACAATAACCACAGAGGTTACACCGGTATGTCTCTAAGTCTAGGAGGAAAAAGACTTGTGGGAGTCTTTCTCTAAGAGGGAGGCTAGAGAGAATTCTATGATCTTGTCTTGTGAGCCTAAGAGCAAGAGAAGAGTACTGAACCAATTAGGTCTAGTGTTCTATTTATAGAAGAGAGGCCATGAATAAAATATTCAATTAAATCAATCTTTTCCAAAATTGATTCAATCTTTATTCCTTTTTAATCAATCCAAGATCAATCAATTCCATAATTGATTAATCTTTTTTCACAAATGACTAATTACTTCCATAAGTGATTAGATCATTTCCATAAATGATTAATCACTTCCTTAAGTGATTAATTATTTCCATAATTGATTAATTTCCGGCTAATGAATTCTTTAATTAATTAACCACCAATTAAATATCACATATTTAATTTCCGGCCTTGAATTAATTAATTTTGCCCAAATAGATTTTAGGCCTTAAAATTAATTAATTCATATTTGAACTCTTTCAAACTTCCATAAATTTATTGTGACTCAAATTTATATTAATATTTGAATTTCTTCAAATATTAATTTCTCTCATAATAATATATCAATATATATTATATTTGTTTCCCTTGGTAAATTGAACATTTTCAATTTACATTTATTACTTAGTTGCCTCAAATTACTTTATGAGCTACCAGTGGGACCTAATGGACCTGCAGATCAGAAGCTCCAACGATGTGAGATTAATTGGTCAAACTCATTAACCAAATTAATCAATATTCGTTAACTGTGTGTACATTCCACTATAGACTCACAGTTGCACTCTTCTCACTGCAGACATATTTTCTGTGTCCATGGATATAGACCAATATCGACTAGTTAGTCCTTCACGAGTGTCCGTAACACCAGTTGGGTCAAATTACCGTTTTACCCCTGGGTTACTTCTATTTCCTTAAGTACCAGTTCTCCTCTAATGAACAACTTGTTTGTGGTCCAACCATCAAATAGAAAACTCTCTCGTGCCATTGAGAGGGTAGGGCCCTTTGTTCAAGACTCGGAGCGACCACTTAAGGGAACACTCATCTGCTTCCCTAAAGTCGGGAAGGAGTGAATTCCATCTTGTACGATTATGTTCCCAGCTCCCCACACGGTCTTGTCCCCAAAATGGTAGGCTTATTGAGTCGGCGTATTGGGCCACTCTCACCCATACAAATCAAAGGACAATCCCTCATGAGCAGGAGTCCATAATCAACTTAGGATTAAGACCAAGTTGTCTAGGTCGTCCTAGTGAAATAGAAAACCAACTAGTTAACGGTGTTATAACAAGTGGTTACTATTTCGCGGTCTGGTCTTATGCAAACTCATTGCATAGGATACCCCCACTCGCATGTCTCCTACACGAACGCGTTGGATCATAGTGTTTGTATCAAATACAAAGTGGGCCGTATCCATAGTGTAACCAGGATAAGGCACCCAATCTTATCCCTATACTATAGACCCTTTAGGCTGTTTCTTGAACAATGATCCCCATATGTCGCTACATATAGTTCAAGACTCATATTACAGCCTAGGATGTCTAGTTTATTGGATTAGGGTTATTTTAGGCAAAGACAAATATAAAATAACTAATAACATTTAATGGAAAAATATATCAATATTATTTCATTAATATCTTGTCAACGGTTACGTTCACTATCTACGAGTTTTAGGGCATAAAACCCAACATATGCATGATCCAGAGTTGCTTCTTCTAGTATCTCGACATCCAGCCCAATCTGCATCACAAAAGGCATATAAGTTAAGTGAACTATTTTGGTGGAATATTAGACCATACCTTAGTGTCCCCTTAATGTATCTTAGTATTCTTTTGACTGCCTTGAGGTCTTTGAGTTTTGGCTCTTGAAGATGTTGGCACCCTTTATTCACTGCGTATGTTATGTCTGGCCTTGTGAGAGTCAAGTATAGTAGTGATCCCACAATACTTCCATATTCAGATGGATCGATTTTGTCATTGTCGGTTGCATTTTTTGTTGCTGTGATGGGCATTGGTGTACTTAGGTGCGAGGCTTCCATCATCTTTTTTTTTTATAAGAATTTCTCTAGCAAACTTTTCTTGAGACAAAATGACTCCAGTGAGAGTTTGTAGAACTTCTATTCCCAAGAAGTAGTGGAGTACTCCAAGATCTTTTAATGCAAATTCTGAGCTTAGTTTGTTGATGAGTTTCTCCATGGCCTTCACATTTGTCCCTATCATGATTGTAGACACCGTATTTGGTCCGGCTTGATCATCAGTAATAATGTTTGAAGTTTTCCAATATTTGGTGGTCAATTTGTTTTTTTTGGTATGCCAACAAGAGCATACCTCAACTGGCATAAAGTCGTATTGATAACCACGAGGTATTTGGTTCAAACCCCCCTTCTCACATATTTTTATCAAAAATTCGTTTTTTTTATTTTATTATTATATATATATTTTTTTGTTGTTATTTTGTTATTTTGTTGTTTTTTTATTTTTTATTTTTTATTTTTTATTTTTATTATTTTTTTTTTTTTGGTCTTCTCCAATCCTGTTCAAGGGGAAGCTTTCCTATTTTGAAGCATTTTCCATGGTTATTATTATTTTTATTTTTTTATTTTTTTTCTTTTTCCCACCATTTTCTCATCCATCTTCCCCCCAAATTAGTAACCCTTCAAGTATAAAAAGGGGGGAGATGGAAGATGAAGGGGACAAGAAGAAGGTGAAGAGTTTTGGAAAAAGAAGCGAGCTTGAGAGACAACAAGGCATTGGGCATGAGCTTAGTTTAGGGAGTTTCTTAGCTAGAAGAATTTTTGAGGGAGAAGAGAAGAAAAAGCATTGAGCATAGACTTTAGTTAAAAAAAAAAAAAAACAAGTGAGTTTAGAGAGCTTGCAAGAGTGATTTAGAGAGTCTTGAGAAGAAATTTTTAGAGAGAGAGAAAGGGAGGAAAGAAAGTGGAAGAGGAAAAGAGGAAAATAGAGGGGAAGGAGGCAGCTTACATAGGAAAGAAGGGTAAATAAGAAAGTAAAAAAGGTGGGCTCCACATTTTTTTAAAATTAAATCTTTATTTTTTTTCTATTAGTATTATTATTATTAGTCCTTCCCCATTTTGATTTCATTTCACTTTACTAACCTTTTTTTTCTTTCTTATTTGTTAAATTAAATCTTTATTTTTTTTCTATTAGTATTATTATTATTAGTCCTTCCCACATTTTATTTCATTTGCACTTTACTAACCTCATTTGTTTTTTCTTTCTTATTTTTAACTAAATCTTTATTTTACTATTATCATTACTAATTTCTCTCTCATTTTTTTTTTCACATTTACACTTTGCCAATTTCATTTCCTTTTGTTCATTTTTTGTCAACTTTCAAGTTTATTTGTTCTTTTCTTCTTTCATTCCCCAATTTGCTTTAATCCAATCTTTAATTCTTCTTGGTCAATTTTAATTATTGTTATTATAATTGTTTTGAAATTAATTTTCTTTTAAAAGGGATTATGGGAACTGAGTAATGTGCCTTCGTGGAGTTCAACTCCCGTGCAGGCGTATGAAAATTCTCATTTTCCCTAAAAAGAATTTGCTCTTTGAATGATTTTCTTCTTTTACATCTATTTGTTTTTTTTAATTTTTTTAATTTTTATTTTTAATAAACATAATGATGTATCGCCCATATTTCCTTTAATTTAAAGAGAAATTAGTCATGATTTATATTAAATTGGATATCCAACTCATAATGTTTAATCCTTACTTTATTTCTAAAGTTAAGGTAAAAACAAATGAGACATCTTGTGTTTATTATTGCATTTTGGGTTTATATTTTCATTTCTATCATTCTTTTTTAAGAAAAATAAAAATAAAGGACTGTTTTTATTCATTTAATTGGACAATTTAAGATACTGTGGTAATCGTTTTCTTAAACGGGTGTTGTAGGGTGCTAATACCTTCCCTACACTCAAACGACTCCCGAACCTAATTTCTGGTTTTCTAAGACTGGTTTTTATTTTATTTTAAAAGGTGACCAATCACACCTTCAATGATTGGTGGCGACTCCAATTTTCTTCTTAAAAACCCAAGAAAGGATGTCGGCCGCTCCGCGTCGCGATGACGTTGCGACAATGATTATATCATCAACATAAACTAGCATCAATATAAGAGTGGTTTGATCTTTAAAGATAAACAAAGAAGGGTCAGAATATGGTGAAATAAAACCAATATGAAGGAGACATCGTGAGAGCCTCTCAAACCATGCTCTTGGAGCTTGTTTTTGCCCATATAAGGATTGATTGAGTTTGCACACAAATTCTGGTTTGTTAGGATGTTGAAACCCAGGCGGGTGTTTCATGTATACATCTTCATTCAAAGATCCATGGAGAAAGGCATTCTTTACATCAAGTTGTCTTACTTTGATTGTGGTTGGTTTCACTACTAGACTTGAAGTCTCGTCATAATCTACCCCTTCGACTTGAGAGTATCCTTGTGCTACCAATCCTTCTTTGTATCTCTCAATCGTTCCATCCTCTTCCAATTTTGTTTTAAAGATCCACTTTGATCCTACTATGTTTGTATGTGGTAGGGGTGCTACAAGATCCCATGTGTGGTTCTCGTTTAGAGCTTTCATTTCTTCTTCCATGGCAGTCTCCCAATGGGGTATTTTAAGTGATTCGACCACCAACACTTAATGTTGGTGTTTGTTCTTGAAAGTGTTGATTACATCATGTAATTGAGGATCCAATTGTGGGTTAATTCGCAATTTTCTCCTTGTGATCATATGGTGCATGTTCACATCAAATTGACTGATTTACTCTTCTGTGGTTGTTGGTATTTCATTCTGTGTTTGATTCTCTTGCATCGAGCTTGTATTGTTACCTACACAATAGGGAGATAAGTCAATATACAAGTTTTCACTAATATTAGGAAGTTCACTTACCTGTTGTGAATTGTATTGTTCCACTGCTTCATTTTCTCCATTTGATTTGTAACTTCAGTGCTTTTGTTGTTGCCCCTTTGTTCCTCCTCATGTTGAGATATTGTATTGTCACTTGTTTCAACTTGAAATTGGCATGTTGTATTGCAACCACTACTCTCGGCTTGTTGCTTTTCTTGTAGTTGGGTGGCCGAATCAATGAGTTCTTCCTAAAGCTGAACTGTGGCATTGTTTTCTGGGTTGTTGTGTATTTCTTCTTCCTCAATATTAACTATTGTAGTATGGATTGGCTCCATTTGAGTAGAGGTATCATTGATATTGATCATCAATTTATTTGTAGTTGTATAACTACCCTCTTTGTCTGTTACAATCATGGTATTTTTTAATTCTCCTTCTTGACTTCTTGCTTCCATTGGATTGTGCCATTCACCATATCCTACAAATTCAGAAACAACAAGATCTTCTCCTTGACTAGCAATATTAGTACTAGTTTCTTCAAAAGGAAAGACTCCTTCATCAAACACAACATGTCTAGATATGTAAATTCGATTTGTTGATGGGTCCAAACATCTATATCCTCTATGAATGGAGTATAGCCAATAAAAGTACATGGATAGGTTCTTTTTGAGAGCTTGTCTTTATTATAATTTCTTAAGTATGGAAAACATTTACAACCAAACACTTTTAATCCACTATAATCTGGATTCTTTCCAAAGAGTTTAAAAAATGGGGTTTTCATTTTGAGGGATTTACTAGGCATCCTATTTATGAGAAAAGTTGCAGTGAGAAAAGCATCTACCCAATACCTTGTAGGGACTTTTGATTAAAAATAAGAGTAAGACCAGTTTCTACTATGTTTCGATGTTTCCTTTCTACCACACCATTTTGTTGTGGTGTGTGGGGACAAGAAAATTGATGAATGATGCCATGTTGTTCTAAAAGGTGTCTAAAAGCTTGGGAACTAAACTCACCTCCTCCATCACTTTGAAAACACTTGATTTTGTTTTCAAAATGATATTCTACAAGTTTTTGAAACTTTGTAAAGCATGATAGAAAGTCAGATTTCCTTTTCAGGGGATATCATCAACAAAATCTAGAGAAATCATCTACGAAGCTAACATAGTATTTGAATTTTTGACAAGAGAGAATCGGGAAAGGTCCCCACAAGTCACAATGAATCTTTTGAAGAGGATAAGAAGCTATATCATTATTTCTTTTAAATGGGAGTTTACAACTCTTAGCTAATTGGCAAGAAACACAAATAGAACTACTATCTTTCCAACTAGTTCAAGTGAGTGAGAATTACTCAAAAATTTTAAAGATGAAATATTTGGGTGTCCCGTTCTCTTGTGCCAAATCAAATATGGAACTTTATTGGTGCTTGAAATAGCCGAAAAAACTTGGTAGGCTGTTTGGTTTTCTTCAATCAAAGCATATAGACCTTCTCTTTTAATTCCTTTGCCCAAGATTTGACCCTGTTTACTCTTAATCACAAAACCATCAACATTAAATGTAATATTGTAATCATTATCAGCAGTCAATTTACTAATGGACAACAAATTTTTCTTAATTTCGGGAACAACAAGGACGTTACTTAGATTAAGTTCATTTGTGCCAGTTTTTATCAAACTTTTGCCTGTATGTGATATGCTAAGACCATTACCATCACCTACGTATAATTTTTCTAGACCAAAATAAGGTTGATATTGGAGTAAGTTACTAACGGGTCTGAATTGTCGAAGGTCGTGTTGGTCAAATAAAATTTATAATCCACGACACTACAACTATTTTGTAGAAATAGTGGTCGGGGTCGAACTCAAGGAAGGGGATCTAATAAGTGTAGAATTTCGTGCTTATGAAAACAGAGGGGGTTTTGGAAAGCAGGGCAAAGCAAAGAAAATAAATGCAGAAATTAAAGGAGACTAAATAAAGCATGCAGAAGAGAAATAAGATGAAAATCAATAACATGAAAGGGGGATTGCTCGATTGGGATTTCTTATGCTTGATTCTATTTCGTTTGGCTTCCTAGTTTTCTCTAATAATTATTCTATGTTGATTTCATTAGTCCGGTCGGCTTCTGGGTTACTCGGAGGACCCCTACACTAACCTTTGCTAATTAACTTGCTAACCGTGAATTCTGCAATTAACAAGATTAATTAATATATTCTTTATCGCTCGCCACCCCTCATACATAAAATAGCAACCATCCGAGACCTCGCAACGATCACTAAGTTATATCTAACTAGTTTTAGATTATGCAATTTCACAATTACCTATTAAACTAGTCGTTTTGGGATCGTGGGTCCGGAATTGTATTAACTAAATTCGAATGCAATTCAAATCTAATTCCTACAACCTTTAACATGCATCCTAGGCCTATCAAGGGTCGTCTCGCGTAGAGAGTGATTTGCCTCAACCTAGTGGCTATCTAAAAATAACTTATTGAAGACACAAGCGGTAATCACATAGGGTCATCAATCCTAATAGACTAGCCTCATGTATTGGTTTAAACGGGATAACATGCAAAACTGAATGAAAAGACAGCAAAAACAGTGCAGTAAACTCTAGAAAACTCAACCAAACTTGAATAGAAATCAAAACATAATCTCAATCCAACGATCTAAATACGATTAGCTATTCATAGATGAAGTAAAAACATAAATAGACATGAAAGAATCCATAAGATATGACCTAAAAAGGTCTACAACAATACTGAAAAGTAAAGGAGGCAAATGAAATCGTCAAAGGACCAAATTTCTAACCTAACGGCGGATTAAACCGAGGCTACATATTTATAGAAAACTCGGCGGCGTCGAGACGCCAAGGGCAGCATCGAGACGCCAGCCTTGATTCTTGACTTGTTGTTTTATTTCTCGGTCTTTTCTCGTTTCTTCTCGGTACGGGGCTTCAATCTTCGACTTTTGGTGTCGTTCTTCAGGCCCGCTTCAGCACAATTGGGTCTTTTCACCTTCTCGCCGTCCAAGACACCGAGATGGCTCCAAAAACTCTGTAATTGGCTCGAATTAACACCAATTAGCGTGATCGACTCCAGACAAAAGCATAAAATAACTCTAACAAGCTTAGATTAGAGATGATAAATTAGGACTATTTTGGTCCTATCATTTACCTGTGTTGGCGACCACGTGGGCTAAAGCTCCAGAATCGACAAATAATGGAGATTTTGTGTCTGCCAATTCGTTTAGTGTGAGAGCCGCCAGCACTTGTGGTACTTGTTGGCACCCTCTGCATAAACACTTAAGGAAACACGAAAGACAAAATCAATCCGAACCCAACGATAGCGTTGTTTCCTTAAGACAATTTTGTTCCCTCTATGGTGCTCAAGGTATCACGAACAATTGTCTCCCAGGATAGGACGGATTACCCACCTATGAATGTAGCACTCCAATCACAGGACTCTCGAACACTGGTATTTAAGTAATCGTACAGAGAAAAGTAGGAGAAAAGTTTTTGAAAAAAGAGTTTGTGTCTTGTTCTTGTTTTTTTGTATTCAAAACTCAAAATGAATCACATATTTATAGACTATTTGTGGCCATTCAAATAGTCACATCTTTTCATGTAAGGGTTGTGTCTTTTGATAAATGGACACATCCATTCACATAAGGTTGTATCCTTTTCCAATGGACACATCCATTCACATAAGGTTGTATCCTTTTCCAAAAGACACACCCTTTCACATAGGGTTGTGTCCTTTACAAAAGACACACCCTTTCACATAGGGTTGTGTCCTTTACAAAGGACATACCCTTTCACGTAAAGTTGTGATTCTTTATTTTATTAAAATAATTTTATTCATAAATCCAACAATCCCCCACATGAATGAAATTTATTTTAAAAACGTGTACGATTACTCATGAAGGATAACTACGTCAGGATAAGTAGTCTCAGACTTTGAACTTTCCTTAGTAAAATCTATGGAGTTTACATGGTTGATCTGTAGTTAAAGAACTTTGAACTGTCAACTGTAGGAGTAAATCAAATCCATAATAATTACATAGATATTCTTCGAAATACATTTGGTTCTCATGTTTGTATTCATTTTGGCCCTGAATACCGCCTGGTTTCATGAGTGTTTTTAGAGAATTCAGCCTTAAAAATTCTCATAGAAGCGGCCCCTTCACACCCACATAGGTGACTTCTTTAAAGAGTATCCTGGTAATACCCCACTCTTATAAAAGAGCTAAAGAGTCATTAAAAGTATATCTTAACCTCATCCATTTCCAGGTTAGCACTATTATAATAGGAATGGTTAGGAATTTATGATTCCTTCTTAGTGCTCTACTGAGTTGTATACATAAATTTGTTTTCCCTTTTGAACCTAGATCTTGGGATCTCCAGTCAGCTAGGTTGGGTTACCATTATGTCCACTCTTATTTTATAGGCTTCAAACCCATTCCTATTGAAGACAATTTCACTTGCTCTCTTGCCAAAGCTTTCGTAAGCGGATCCACAATATTATCTTTTGATTTCATGTAATCAATAGATATAATTCCATTCGAGAGCAATTGTCTTATGGTATTATGTCTTCGACGTACATGTCGAGACTTACCATTATACATCAAGTTTTGTGCTCTTCCAATAGCATCTTGACTATCACAATATGTATACATATTGGGGTACGGGTTTAGTCCAATTAGGAATATCTTCCAAAAAGTTACTAGCCATTCGGCTTCTTCCCCTGCTTTGTCCAAAGCTATGAATTCAGATTCCATAGTGGACCTTGCTATACAAGTTTGTTTAGAAGATTTCCAGGATATAACTCCACTTCCAAGTGTAAAAATATATCCACTTTGCCAATCACCCCCACACTTTCATAAATTTATAAGTCGGTTTTTGGCATTTCCATAATTCATATGGAATTTTCTGTGTTTTCTTATACGAGGTTCTATTCAGGATATAATTTGTTGCAAGCAACGCTTTCCCCCACAAATTTTGTGGTAATCCTGAACTAATCAACATAGCGTTCATCATTTCTTTCAATGTTCGATTTTTTCATTCTACTATGCCATTTGATTGTCAGAGTCAGGAACGTTAGGGGCGCACTCGGTCCCCTTATGATGGTTCACTGACAGACATTTTTCCAGCATGAATCTCATGTAAGAGAACTTGAAGTTCTTGAACCTGGCTTATGACGGTTCTGGAATCAACCATTTTATAGTCTAGAAATTTTCCAACTATAAATTTCTTTGCTCCAGCATCCTCCGTCTTGTATTTCTTTTCCAGTGATTCCCAAAGACCTTTTGCCGAATCAACCCCACTATAAACATTATATAGTGTGTTGTCCAATCCATTCAAGATATAGTTCCTGCACAAATATTCTGCATGTTTCCATGCCTCAAGTGCCAGCAACTTTTCTTTGTCGGTTTCTCCTTCATCCAGAACAGGAGCATCTTCTTTGAGAAATCTTGCCAGACTCAATGTTGTGAGATAGAACAACATCTTTTGTTGCCAACGTTTGAAGTCACTGCCATTGAACTTCTCAGGCTTTTCCCCATAATTTCCACCACCTTGTGGTATGGGACTCGGTGTAGAATTGTCTTAAGATTGTTGGCACCCTCTGCATAAACACTTAAGGAAACACGAAAGACAAAATCAATCCGAACCCAACGATAGCGTTGTTTCCTTAAGACAATTTTGTTCCCTCTATGGTGCTCAAGGTATCACGAACAATTGTCTCCCAGGATAGGACGGATTACCCACCTATGAATGTAGCACTCCAATCACAGGACTCTCGAACACTGGTATTTAAGTAATCGTACAGAGAAAAGTAAGAGAAAAGTTTTTGAAAAAAGAGTTTGTGTCTTGTTCTGGTTTTTTTGTATTCAAAACTCAAAATGAATCACATACTTATAGACTATTTGTGGCCATTCAAATAGTCACATCTTTTCATGTAAGGGTTGTGTCTTTTGATAAATGGACACATCCATTCACATCAGGTTGTATCCTTTTCCAATGGACACATCAATTCACATAAGGTTGTATCCTTTTCCAAAAGACACCCTTTCACATAGGGTTGTGTCCTTTACAAAAGACACACCCTTTCACATAGGGTTGTGTCCTTTACAAAAGGACATACCCTTTCATGTAAAGTTGTGATTCTTTACTTTATTAAAATAATTTTATTCATAAATCCAACAGTACTTCCTCTGTTTGCGTCGTCAAATCGTTTCCAACACTGTAGAGCTGTATGGTTTAATTTCCTGCATATTTGACATTGTACTGAATCATCTTTCAGAACCACACTATTGTTTTGTTGCTGATCTAAAAGATTCTTTTGTGGTGATTGAAAAGCAGTGGGTGTGAGACAATGGGCTTTGGTTATTATTTTGAGGTGTGAAAGGCAATGGGCTTTTGTTATTATTTCTCCCTTGATAATTTCCTCTTTCCCTTGGATATAGATTCTTCCTCGTCCTCTAGATATCCCTCTTTCCACATAAAAAGCTTGATTATGGTCCACTTGTATTTCTTTTTCTTCCTCAATTTTCGACAGAAGTTGCAATTCGTGATTGTTTAGAGCCATCACGAATTGGTTGTATGATGGGTAGGGTGCCTTTGATAACATAACTACCCTAAAATCTTTATACTTACTTCCTAGGCCTCTTGCTAGGTGAAAGACTTTGGTTGTTTCATCCAATGGCTTTTTCATTACCACCAGCTTGTCACAAAGAGCCTTGAACTTCTTTGGAAACTCCTCCAGACTTAGATTTCCCTTTCTTAGGCTGACAAAAGTTTCATTGAGATGGAGCATTCTCTTTTGTCATTGTGTGTAGTTGCTCTTCTAAGGAATTCCAAACTTGATTTGAATTATGCTAAGTACCTCTTCAGTAATGGTTCCCAACATCCATGACGTTAACAATCCATCGTTGTGTATCCAAACATTATGTTGTGGGTTGGAAACCTTTTTGTCGTTGTTGTCAGTGATTTCTTTTTTGGGTGGTTGATCTTCATAAAGGTGATGTTCCACTCCCATAGTTCGAATCAACGACAATATTTGAGATGTCCACAAGAGATAATTGTTAGAAGACAACTTGATGGAGATAAGGCTGGAACATTGATAAAAAGTTTGGATGGTGAGGCTATTTTCATTCTTGGCCATGATTAGATCCTTGTAAGTTTGATCGAGAATAATTTTCGTGTAACCAAGCTCTGATACCATGAAAATTTTAGATCAAAACTTGACTCAAGAATCGCAGAGAGACTTTGTTTTCATTGATGCCAAAAAGGGTTCTTTACAAGCAAATAAAGGTTACACGAAAGAAGGCTTACAAGGAAAGAAACCTCATTCAAAGGAATATAAAGATATGATTTTCTAAGTAAGGAATATGAGAGCTGGGCAAATAAATACAAAATGATTTCCAACCAAAATACCAATTAGCCACATATGGAAACTCCTCAATGGTATTGTCTGCTAACTTGCAGTCATAATTCAAAGATCTCAAGCTTGTTACCTTGAGGGAGTTGACGGTTGGGTAAGGATTAAAGAATGTACAGCAGTAAATTAGAAGCTTCTCGTGGTTGGAGGTTTATGCTATTGCTATGAATTTGGTAGTTGAATTTCTGCCACTATCATAGTTTCAAGTTCAACAATAACAAGTTACATATACACAGTAGAATCCGTTATAATAACAAATATAAGAGAAATAGAATAAAAACTGTAACTTAACTAATCCTTTAATACTCTCTGGTGGACTATAGATATTCAAAATGCCCAACTTTGATATTAGATGAAATAAAATGGAAGTTGGAAGTGCTTTTGTGAAGATATCTGCCAATTGAAGCGCAAACGGATGGGCAACAATTTAAGAAAACCATTTGTGTGCTTGTCTAGAAAAAAATGGCAATTAATTTAAGAAAACCATCTGTGAACTTATCCCGCACTCTCATTGGCCCGAAGGGACTTGGTTTGGTGGTTGGACCACAAATCAATTGTTCATTAGAGGATCAGTGTAACTTAAGGAACTAGATGTAACTTCAGGGGTAAAGCGTACATTTGATCCAGCTGTAGTTACAAACAACCTATGAAGGGTCGACGTACTAATCATGATTATATCGAGTGGACATAAATATAACTACAGTGAGGGGAATGTAACTATCAGGCTATAGTGGAGTGTCCCGGTAGTTAACGAATGTTGGTTAACTAGGTTAATGAGTTTAGCCGGTTAATCTCGGATCGTTGGAGCCCATGATCTGCTGGTCCATTAAGTCCTTCTGCTAACTCATACAGGCTAAACCTTAGAATAATATGATAAAAGAGTTTGAAACGTTCAAAATCGATTTACGGACTTACTGTTAATTATATACAATATATTTTTAACGTACGATAGTTTAATTTTGAGTTAAACTATTTATTAGAGAGAGTTGGAAATATTTAAATATGATTTAAATATTTTACACGTGAATAGGGATTCACGTTCGTAAAACCCGAGATAGAGTAAAGTCGGGATTGGTGTAAATTATTAATTTAATATTTGATATTAAATTAAATATTACTAATTAAAATTGTTTAATTAATTATTTAAAATCAATTTTATCTAAATTTAATCAAGATTAAGTTTATTTAAATTTGATTAATTTATTTTAGACATCAATTAAATAAAGTGGTAAAATTTCCATTTTTTGGAGGTGGGGTGGATCATGACTTGATCCATGATTCAACACCATTTAAACACCTAATCAAAGACTATTTCCTCTTGTGTTTTGGTATATGATATTAAATTAATATATTAATCTCTCACTTGCACTAAAACCTTAGTGAAGCGAGATGTACAATAATCTATAACAGCAATGGGTGAATAAAAACTTGTATTAATAACAATGTAAAAATACAATAAACTAGGGCATCACTATGCCCATTACAAATTGGTATCGCATATACATTACAACTCTCCCACTTGCCCTAGATTATTTTCCGTACATATCTCGCAGACCTAGACCCTCTAGATGACTCTCGAACACTTTAGTCGTGAGAGCCTTCGTGAATTGATCAGCAATGTTGTGCTCTGACGCTATATTCGTGACGATCACGACTCCTCGGTGCACGATCTCCCAGATGAGATGATATTTTCTTTCAATGTGCTTGCATCTCTTATGGCTGTGATATTCTTTCGAGTTTGCAAGTGTGCCACTATTATCACAATAGAGGGTGATGGGTAGATGCATATTTGGAGCGACTTCCAAATCAGTCAAGAATTCCCTGAGCCATACAACCTCTTTTGCTGCTTCGCAAGCAGCTACATATTCGGCCTCCATGGTCGAGTCTGCTATGCACCCCTGTTTGCAACGCTAGATTATAGCTTCTCCATTCAGAGTGAATACTGATACCGATGTGGATTTCCTCGAATCCTTATCGATTTGAAAGTTAGAATCAGTGTATCCTGTAAGGATCAAATCCTTAGTGCCATACACGAGCTGTTGGGTTTTATGCCCTAAAACTCGTAGATAGTAAATGTAAATTATTGATTGTTCTCAATAAAACATCATTTATTGTTATTCTATAAAGAGTTATGGAATCATTAGTTGTTTTTTCTTAAACAACCCTAAATCCAATAAACCAACATCCTAGGTTGTTACATGAGTTTTGAACTGTATGTTGAGACATACGGGGATCAGTGTTCGACATACAACCTAAAGAGTCTATAGTATACGGATAAGGTTGGGTACCTTATTCTGGTAACACTATGGATACGACCCACTTGGTATTTGATACAAACGAAATGATCCAACGCGTTTCTGTAGGGGAAACGCGAATGGGGGTATCCAATGCAATGAGTTTGCATAAGATCGAACCGTGAAATAGTAACCGCTAGATGTACACTACTACAAATTTGGAAATCTATGACACCAAGGGAAAAGGAAATAAAGTTTAGGGAGGGAACAAATGTCGTAAAATGTAAGAGGCAGGTTTTTAGCGGGAAAAAACGGACATTTTCGTATTTTTGGAAATTTATGACAATGTTTTTACGTCATAAATCTATGACCTTGATTAAGTGTCATTAATTAAAAATAAGTGAAATTGGGCCTTATCTTTGGAGACCCTAAATGCACTATTAAAAAAGAATGAAAGGAAGAAAACAAAAGAAAAAAATGGAAAAATACACTTTTAGTTCCTGAGGTTTGGTTTAGGTTTCATTTTGGTCCTTGAGTTTTCAAATTCAACAATTTAGTCCCTGAGGTTTGGTTTTAGTTTCATTTTGGTCCCTCGATCCAATTTTACGTTAAAAGTTAATGGATTGCTGACGTGGCAAATTTTTTTTATTAAAAAAATTAAATTTTAAGTTTTTAAAAATAAAATAATTAAAATAATATATTTTTTTTAACTTTATTTTCCCTCCCATTTTCACTCCCTTTTTTCTTCTCCTTCTTCCTCCTTACCATCACCATCACCTTGCTTCTTCCTCACCATCACCACCACTTTCAACTACTGTCGACGATCACCGCCGCCGCCCGTCGACCGTCACTGCCAACGCCGCCAACCTTTTTTTTTCTTTCGTTCTTTTTCTCTCCCCCTCACCGTCTCCTTCTTTCTTACACTCCCTCTCTCTCACGCCCGCCGGAATATTCTCTCTCATGCCCGCTCAGATCTATCTTTCCCTTTCTCTCTCATGCCCGCTCAAAATACTCTCACCGTCCCTCTCTCTCTCATGCCCGCTCAGATCTGTCGTTCCCTCTCTCTCTCATGCCCCCTCAGATCTGGTGCCCCTTCAGATCTGGTTCCGTAAAATCGAGCTCCATCGCTGCTCCATCGAGTTCCATCGCTGCCCCTTCAGATCTGGTGTCGTCACCTTCAGATCTTCCCTCGTCGTTCTTTGCGTGTACGAAATCGTGGACGACGGCTGTTAGCGGGCAAAAATGTCGCTATTTTAGTCCTAAATTATTAAGCTTTTCAGTGCTTTTATTGTGTTTTTATTGAGAAAATCTAATGTAATTCATTATTTTGTCCTAAGGAGCATATTGTGGAATTTTGGTGAAAAAAGGCCCAAAAATGAGCATATCAAGCCAATTTTCCGAGCATGGGTCAAATTGGGAGCCCAAAAGTCAACAATCCAAGGGAAAATCAAGAAAAGAAAGAAGTTGGCCCAAATTCAAGCCCAACCCGCGCGGAGAAGTTCTGGAAGACTCACAACGTCGAGACGTTGTGGGGATAGCGTCACGACGCTGTCCCATTTCTTGCCGGGCAAGTTGAGTGACGTCACAGCGTCGCGACGCTGTCCCTATTCCGGGCCTATAAAAGGGACCCCTTGGTACCCCAATTTGGCATCAATCATTCCATCCTTCATTCCTTCCTTCCTTTCCTTTGCTCTCCCTAAGCATTCTCTCAAGGCTTTTTAGCCTTTTTGAGAGTCAAGAGTGGGAAATTTTGTGGGGAGCTTGTGGTGAGCACTCTAGGAGGCTCGGAGCGTGTTTCAGATGGACTCCAAGAGCAAGCGACGGGGTTCTCGACGGTCACTTCCTTTTCTCTTATTTTGCTCCAATTTATGCTTTTTATTGTATACATTGTGGATATTATAGCCATGTATAGCTAAACCCATTTTGGGGTCTTGAAATGAAAATTCATAGTTAAATATTATTATAATTGCCTATCTATTGTCCATTTAACTAATTATTTGTTTGGATGTTCGTAATGCTGTATATGATCTGGCCAATTATATATTGATTCGATTCCTAATGGAAACTCGACGGAGAGAAATTAGGATAGATCAGTATCCATTCAACTAGTTTAATTGCCCGTAGTGACAACGTGATTAGTTGGTTAAACTTAGATTCCAATAATGAATCAGAGCGTATTAATTAATGAATTTTAATGGCGCTAAGGACACTTAGGTTGTTAAAATAAGTTAATTATAAGGGAAAAATACACTTTTGGTCCCTGAGGTTTGGGTTAAGTTCCACTTTGGTCCCTGAGTTTTCAAACTCAACAAAATTACCTCTGAGGTTTGGATTTCGTTACACTTTTGGTCCCTCCGTCTATTTTTCTGTTAAATCCTAACAGGTTGCTGACGTTGCAACATTTTTTTTATTAAAAAAATTATTATTTTTATTTTTTAAAATAAATATATTAAAATAATAAAAATATATTTTCTTTTTTCACGTTTACCAACCCTTCTTCTTCTTCATTTTCACCCCCAAACTAACCCTAACCCTAACCCTCGCCGCCGTCGTCGACCGCCGCTCGCCGGCGGCGGCTACTGTTTTTTTTTTGGGAAAAATACACTTTTGGTCCCTGAGGTTTGGGTTAAGTGACACTTTGGTCCCTGAGTTTTCAAACTCAACAAAAATACTCCTGAGGTTTGAGATAAGGAGCACTTTGGTCCCTGCCGTCAATTTCTCTGTTAAATGTTAATGGTGGCTGACGTGGCAATATTATTTTAATAAAAAAAATTATTTTTTTAAATTTTTTTAAATAAAAAATATTAAATTAATAAAATAATAAATAAATAAATAAATATATTAATTTTACTTTTCTCCCTCCCCTTCTTCTTCTTCTCCCCCCTCCATCTTCTTCTTTCTTCTTCACACCGGCCGGCGGCGACCACCGCTCGCCGGCGGTCGACCGCCGCCGGTAACTTTTTTTTTTCTCTTTTTCTCATCTTTTCATCTTCTCCATCACGTCGTTCGTTCTACCCCAGTATACCCATGAAAACAGCACTGAAACAAAACCCAGTGAACCGCGCCGCTGACAAACGAACCCACGAACCGCGTCCACCGCTGACAAACCGACCAGCACCCTCGAACGCCCACCGCTGACAAACGAACCGACGCCGGCGCAAAACGTACGAGGGGGGGGGGGGGGTTTCGTCAGATCTAGAAAGATGCTCGCGTCGTCGTCGGTCATGTTCGCCTGAGGTTCCTGGAGGGGGGTTTCGTCAGATTTGGAACCAAGCTCGCGCCGCCGTCGGTTCCTTCGTGGGGAGGTTTCGCCGCTCGAGGTTCGTTCGTGGAGAGCTTACCGGAAAGCTCGCAGCGGCGTGGGTCTCACGGCGGCTTGTTCTGGGTGAGCGGTGGTGCAGCGCAAATGTTATAGAGACGAGGGGGAGAGCGAACGAGTGAGTGAGAGAGGATGAAAGAAGGAGACGAGGGAAAGAGAAAGAAAACGAGAGGGATGAGGGAAAGGACTCACCGGAAGGCTTGCAGCGGCATGAGGTGGTGAGGGAGAGAGAAAGAAAGAAAAAGAAAGAAAGAGGAAAAAAAAAGAAAAAAATCTGGCGACCGGCGATCGGAAAGTGGTTACCGGCGGTGGCGGTCGTCGCTGGCGGTGGTGGGCGATGGCCAGTGCTGCCGCTGGTAGGGAAGGTGGGTGGGTTGTGGTAGGTGGGTGATGAAGTTAAAGAATGAGGATGGGAGAGAAAGAAATTAAAAAATTTTAAAATAATAATATTTTATTATTTTAATATATTTTTATTTTCAAAAATTAAAAAATAATTTTTTTAAATAAAAAATATGTGCCACGTCAGCAACCGTTAGTATTTAACAGAAAAATAGACAGCAAGGACCAAAGTGCTTCTTATCTCAAACCTCAGGGGTATTTTTGTTGAGTTTGAAAACTCAGGGACTAAAGTGTAACTTAACCCAAATCTCAGGGACCAAAAGTGTATTTTTCCCTTTTTTTTCTCTTTCTTCTCTTTTTTTCCTCTTCCCCATCTTCCCCCTCCAAACCCTAATGCCAACCTCCACCTTCACTGTTGTCCACCATCGCCAGTCACTTCCCTACGTCGCCGCCGCCGCCGCCGGAGTCCTTTTTCCCGCCGTCCGAATCCTTTCTTCCCGCCGTTGGCTGACCACGAGCGGCAAACAAACAAAGCGAAAAAAACAACCCTCACGAGTGACAAACAAACAGGCGGCAAAAAAAAACCTCACGAGCGAAATCGTGAAACCGTCAGCGAGATTCCCACGAACGACCAGACGGTGACGGCTCATGAACGGCAAACGAGCGAAATCCCCCCACGAGCGACAAACGAACAGCGAAATCCCCCCACGAGCGGCAAACGAACGGCGGCGCAAGGAATCGGTTCCAGATCTAACGAAATCTCCCCACGAACAGACGGCGAAATCACGAAATCCCCACGAATGAACGGACGCTTCTCACAATCTCTCTGTCCTTCTCTTCGATTTCAGCAGTGGTGGCGGCTCGTGGTCGGCGGTGGTGAAGGTGAAGGTTGGCATTAGGGTTTGGAGGGGGAAGATGGGGAAGTGGAAAAAAAGAAAAGAAAGAGAAAAAAAAAGTAGCCGTCGCGGCGAGCGGCGGTCGACAGCGGCGGCGAGGGTTAGGGTTAGGGTTAGTTTGGTGGTGAAAATGAAGAAGAAGGAGGAGGATTGGTAAATGTGAAAAAAGAAAATATATTTATATTATTTTAAAAAATAAAAAATAATATTTTTTTTAATAAAAAAATGTTGCCACGTCAGCAAACTGTTAGAATTTAACAGAAAAATAGAAGGAGGGACCAAGAGTGATTTATCCAAACCTGAGGGGTAATTTTGTTGAGTTTGAAAACTCAGGGACCAAAGTGTAACTTAACCCAAACCTCAGGGACCAAAAGTGTATTTTTCCCTAATTATAATTAGGGGAGACCGACAGGAGAACCTATGTGATTAACGGAGATTCTAGGATTATAATTAGTCGGGCAATGAGATAAGATAATTGTAATAATTAATTAGCTATTAATTGATTTTCAAGACCCCGCTTCTCACTCAAAACTCTTTCTCCATATTTTTATTTCTTTGATTGATCAATTTAATTTCTTTAATTGCTTTAAATTTTTAATTCATTTTAGTATCAAGATTAGGTCTCTAGATAATATTTTACCCAAGTACTTTTAGTGATCAAGAATTAAATTGTTTTGCTTAATTATCGTTGCACCTCTCTGTGGATTCGATACTCGGAATACTTCCGTTTTATTATTACTTGCGGCCCGTGCACTTTGCGGTCATCAACAACCCTCCTCCGCCTCTCTCTGACGACGACGGAGCCGAAAACCCTCTTTCATGTTATAAACAAAAAGAAAATGGAGTAAGGACAGAAGAAAAGAGAAGAAAGAAAGAAAAACCGAAGAAAAGAAGAAAAAAAAAGGTTCGCCGGCGACCGGCCTCCGCCACCGCCGGCTGCTGTTGAGCAGTCGCTATGGACCACTTGAAAAAGGAGGAGTTAGGGTTAGAAGTTGGTGAAGAAAAAGAAAGAGAGAGAAGGCAGAAAGAAATAAAAAAAATCAATTTATAATAATATATTTATTATTTTATTATATTTATATTTTAAAAAAAACTTAAAAATTAATTTTTTTAATAAAAAAAATTTGCCACGTCAGCAATTCGTTAACTTTTAATGAAAAATTGGATCAAGGGACCAAAATGAAACTAAAACCAAGCCTCAGGGACTAAATTGTTGAATTTGAAAACTCAGGGACCAAAATGAAACCTAATCCAAACCTCAGGGACTAAAAGTGTATTTTTCCCAAAAAAAAAATCGCATCTTCTCTCTCGATTTCCAACCCCTTCTCGTTTGATACTCTCTCTCTCTCTCTCGATCTTCTCCTCCTCCGACCATCTCTCTCTCTTTCCTTCGTTCCAACGTCGCTTCCAGCCGTCTCTCTCTCTTTCTCTCGCTCCAGCGCTACCGCAGACTCAGCCATCTCTCTCTCTTTCTCGCGCTCCAGCGCAACTAGCTACCGTCGCCGTCAGTCTAGAGGAGAAACCAAGTCATGAATCAGTTCGTCTCGCCAGTGGTTCCTTGTCGGTCAGAAGCTTCCTTTCCTCGAATCAGTTCAAGTAAGTTTGTTTTTGCATGAGGTTTTGGTTCGTTTGAGCGTTGGATTGAAGTTAGGGTGAAAATTTTCTTTTAGTTAAGATAACCCACTGTTGTTGCACTTTAGATTCTAGCCACATTGTTCATTCTCGGTGTTTAGATTCAATTTTTTTAGCTGTTTAGTCAGTTGCCAGCAAAGGAAAATGTTAAGTTGGGTGAGATTTTTGTTTGTTTGAGTTCAAAATGAGATTTTTGTGTTAGTCGGAGTTGACTCATTGTGTTTTGGACTCGTTCAACGTTACCCACTCAATTTCATGTTAATAAGTTCAAAGTTGTGTTTTTTGGAAGTGTTGTCCAACAAGCGTTGGGTTATTTTGAGTGAGTCTTAGTGGGTAATGTTTATTGTTTCAGCTTCCCTATTAAGCAAAATTAAGGCTTTTGAATTTTTAAGGGTTAGTTTGATGCGTTTAAATTTTGTGGAGTGAGTTTGTGTGAGTTAAAATGTGTTTGTTTTGTTTTAAGTAGATTGGATGAGTTTGTAATAATTGGAGTGTGTTTTGGTAAGTTTTAGACAATGTTTTTAGTGTTTAAATAGTTTTAGTGATTTTGTGAGATTTGAAGTGTGCTTACATGTGTTTTGTGGGATTTGAGTGCTTGAGTGAGTTGATTGAATTTGAAGTGAGTTTGGGTAAGTTATATGTTTTAGTTTCAACTTAGACACTTTCTAAGTTTGTTTGAAAGTCAAAGTGGCACTTAAGCATTTTTAACCCACTTAACCACCTTTAAGCTACTAGGTTCGCCATCCCTAAGTTTGTTCGATTTTGAAAGTGTTAATCTCTTAATTACGAAAGCAATTTTGGATCTTATTGTTGGGTTTTATGCTCTAAAACTCGTAGATAGTAAATGAAACAAATTAATCGATCTCAATAAAGCGTTATTTGAGTAATTTGGTTATTGAATAATCGAGTTTGCATTAATAAACCCTAAATCCAATAAACTAAGATCCAAGGTTGTTTAAATGAAACTTGGACTAGTATGTGGGGACATACGGGGATCAGTGTCCAAGTAACAACCTAAAAGGTCTATAGTATAGGGATAAGGCTGGGTACCTTATCCTGGTGACACTATGTGATACGACCCACCTTGTATTCGATACAGATGCAATGATCCAAAGCATCCATGTAGGAGACATGCGGGTGGGGGTATCCTATGCAATGAGTTTGCATGAGACCGGACCGCGAAATAGTAACTACTAGATGTAACGACGTTAACTAGTTTAGGTTTCTATTTCAATAGGATGACCTAGGTAACTCAATCTCAATCCTGAGTCTGTTATGAACCCCTTTCATGAGGGATTGTCCTTAGATTTGTATGGGTGAGAGTGGCCAGTTCCCCGACTCAATAATCCTACCATTTCAGGGGCAGGACCGAATGGGGGCTGGGAACATAACAGTACAAGATGAAATTCACTCCTTCCCCTATTGGGGTAAGTAGATGTGTGTTCCCTTAAGGGCTGATTCCGGGGCTTGAACAAAGGCGCGTCGTCCTCTCCTGGCCCGAGAGGAACTCCTGTTTAGTGGTTGGACCCTAAACAACTTGTTCATTAGAGGAATCAGTGGTACTTAAGGAACCAGAGGTAACCTAGGAGTAAAACGGTAGTTTGACCCAGCTGGTGTTACGAACACACGTGAAGGATTGACTTACTGCTTGGTCGATATCCGTGGACACATAAATATTCTACAGTGAGAAGAGTGCAGCTGTGGGTCTATAGTGGAGTGACCCACAGTTAACGAATGTTGACTAAACTTGGTTAATGAGTTTGGCCAATTAGTCTCGTATCGTTGGAGCTTCTGACCTGTTGGTCCATTAGGTCCCACTGGTAGCTCGTAAAGAGACTTGAGGCAATTAAGTATAAATTATAAATTGAAAGTGTTCAATTTATTTGGAGAATCGTATAATGTATATTGATGCATTATAATATAAAGTTTATGAAACTTTATAATATAATTTTTGAATTAATTTCAAAAATTAATTCTTGAGAGAAAATATTTGAAAGAGTTCAAATAAATTTAATATGAATTGGATTCATATTAATTTTAATTTTAATAAAATCCCTAAGATTAAATATATGATATTTAATTGGATAAATTAATTAATTATGGAATTAATTAATTATTTATTAAAATTAGAGACCTTTTCCTATTAGGAAAGAAAATATTTGAAAGAGTTCAAATAAATTTAATATGAATTGGATTCATATTAATTTTAATTTTAATAAAATCCCTAAGATTAAATATATGATTTTTAATTATGGAAATTAATTAATTATGGAATTAATTAATTATTTATTAAAATTAGAGACCTTTTCCTATTAGGAAAAAGTCTTGACCTTTACCTATAAATAGGACCCCTGGGGTGGGGTGAAAGGCATCTCATTCATTCTCCTACTCTCAGAGAATTCCCCTTAAGGCTCCTTCTAGACTCCCACCAGTCTCCTGCCTCTAGTAGTCTCAGAGTCATACCGGTGTAGCCATAGTGGTGGTGTTTGCACTAGTTCGTGATTATTTCACAAGCAGTTGGTGAATTTAATCAGAGTCGTCAACGAGAGTAAGTAACTTGTTACTATATAAATTAGATTTAGTTCTAATATTTTTGTGTGCTTAGCCTTAATATAAATCTAGAATAGTTCTAAATTTATTGCCAATGTATTGGTATTTTAGATTAAACAAAAATTAATTACGAATCGATCCCAATCGTGCTTCCGCTTTACGGAATTACGGAATTCCAATCCTTCACTTAGGCACTTAATAAACTCAATTTGATCAATCTTTGAATGCTGTTCTAAAGAAGAAAAATAGAGACAACAACACCAACCTCTTTAATATGTGAAATTGGTTGATTCCCTTTGTTGTTTTTCTTCTCCAATCAGTTACAAACTACCACTTGATCTTCCTTGCTATCCTCAAGCCTTTGGAACGGATTGTGAGATCCTCTAGTGATGGAATTTGAAGGGAAAAGCTTGAAGAACAAGCTATGGAGGTGGGTTATGGTGAGATATGATTTTGGCAGCAATTCCTTAAGGTTGAAGATGGTTTTCTTCAGCAATTCTCTTCCCTTTTATAGAGGGAAGATAGCTGAAGATTATAGCCAGAGATTGACACCAAATTACCCATGCTAAAGTGGGTAATTTGGTGGCTAATTTGAGGGGAGTGCATGGGTTTAGTCATCATGCACTCCACCTCCTAAAAATCAATGTAATTTTGAATTTCTTAATTCAAAATTATCTTTATTTTTAGTTTTTAATTATTATATTTTAATAATCTGAAAAATTCAAAATTCAATTTTAAATTTTCAGTTTTAAATTAATTCAAAGTAATTATTAATTAAATAATAATTAATTAATTTAATATCTAATATTAAATTAATATTTTGCCATCAATCCCGAACATTTTCGAAATGTTATTTTCCAACCATGAATCCATATTCATGTGTTTGATATTTAAATCATATTTAAATATTAAATCTCTCACAACTCGGTTTATACAAAACCCGACGTATCGCCAATGTCAAACCTATCCAACCATTTCCCTAAAGCGAATTTGAACTTTATTCTAATTCAATCCATCATATTGTTCCAAATGTTAATCTCGAGATAGCAAGGGAACCTAATGGACCTACAGATCATGGGCTACAACAGTACGAGGTTTGACCGGCTAAACCCTTTTAACCTAGTTAACCAACATCCGTTAACTACCGAGACACTCCACTATAGCGTAGTAGTTGAACTCCCCTCACTGAAGATATATTTTTGTCCACTCGATGTAACCATGATTAGTAAGTCAATCCTTCACAGGTCGTTTGTTACTATAGTTAGGTCAAATGTCTGTTTTACCCCTATAGCACATTTTTTTCCTTAAGTCCACTGGTCCTCTAATGAACAATTTGTTTATGGTCCAACCACTAAACAGAGTCCCTCTTGGACCAATGAGAGGGTGGGGCCCCTTGTTCAAGCCTTGGAGTCAGCACTTAAGGGAACAACCTTTCTACTATCCTTGACTCGGGTAGGAGTGAATTCTATCTTGCTACACTATGTCCCCAGCTATCCATCTAGTCTAATCCCCAAAATTATAGGTTTATTGAATGGCACTATTGGGTCACTCTCACCCATGAGAATCAAAAGATAATCCTAAACGAACAGGAGTTCATAGCAAGCTCAGGATTAAGATCGAATTACCTAGGTCATCGCATGAAATAGTCAGTCTTAACAGTAAACGGCGTTATAAAGTAAGAGTGACTTATTTCTCAATCTTGTCTTGTGTAAACATCTTTTACACAGGATGCCCCTAATCACATGTCTCTACATGAACGATCCAGGATCACGTCATTTGCCTCATTCGCAGAGTAGGCCGCACCCATAATGTTACGAAGATATGGTACCCAACCTTATTCATTTACTATAGACCATTTAGGTTATATACTCAAACTTGATCCCTGTCTATATCCACGATATAGTTTGAGTATTTCATATTATAACCATGGATGTTTCTATTGGATTTAAGGTATAAAACAAACAATTTCACTAAATAACATCTTTATTGTAAACCCGAGACTTCTCTAGGATCATTTTCTCTTGTCATCTCTTGTTGGGATTACTAAGTTAAAAGAAGAAAGGAAAGAAAAGAAAAGGAAAAGGAAAAGGAAAATGGAAGGAAAAAAAAAAAGAGAGAAAAGAAATCAGCAAAGAAAAAAAAAAAGAGAAAAGAAAGGAAGTGGAAATGGACAGCACAAAGCCCACCACCGACAACCACATTTTTTAGCCCAATTTCATTTCATTTCTCCATCATTTTCCATTCAAACTTTCAGAGCACTTTGAGGAGAGAGTGAAGGAAGAAGAAGAAGAAGAAGAATTTCGTGGTTTGAGGTTGAAGAAGATAGGAAAAAGTTCATGCAAAGCCAGCCATTGCAGAATCTGGGTGCAAACTGTCAACCTCTGGTTTTTTATTCGGTTTGAGCTACACAGAAGGAATCAAGAGGTGAGATTTGATTTTATTGAAAGTTAGTTCATTTTCTAACAAATTTCATGAAGGAAGCTTGACCTAAATCGTATGAGAATTGATGGTTTTTGGAATGGAAAACAGAGCACAGGATTTTCGAGCAAAGCAGGAGGATCTCTGGTTTTCTCTGATGTTTTGAGCATTCTGGGGTGTACAAGTTGAATCAGAAGCTCTATTTGGTATGGTTGGAAAGCTTATTCAATTATCTACAACTTTCATGAAGAATTCGTGAGCCCAAAATGACTTTAAGTAGGTTTAATGTCAGGAGGAAGATAAAGGGTAACAGAGAAGCTCGAATCTGTGTTGTCTGACTTCGGGGCATTTCTGGACAAATTGGTTGGGAATCTCGTTTTCATTTCTTCGGGTAAGTTGTAGAGTGTTAGAAAATGAAGAGTTTGATGTGTATTTCATTAATTTTGGTTTAGTATTGAGGAAGTTATGGGTATTGGAAGTTAGGATATAGAATCTGGAAAATCTGGAAAGTAGAATTGTGAATGTGATTCTTAATCCAATTGTTTAAAAATTCATGAGCATGGAAAGACAAAGCTATCTATGGTTCTAATGCTCGGTTTTGGTTATTTGACAGGCCAAGAGGAAATAGGTCGAGTCTACAAACCGGGGAACTAGATAAGACTGTGAGTGACAAAATGAATTTCGAAAATGGTTTCCAACGGTTGTTCATGTTTAGATATTTACATGCTTTTCTATGAATGATACATGGTTTTTATGAACAGTTTCAAGCATAAGTTTTGAGCTGAGATTTTCTAACGAGGTTTATATACGAGCACGTGGCTAATGACTTTATGAAAAGTAGCTGAAACGATATCTTTTAAAGTAAAGTGTTTGTTAGCAAGTATTTTTTTTTTTAAATGATTTTCAGTTTTTCACGAGCAAGCTGAGTAAGCTTAAGTTTTACGAAAGATAACGATAAGCAGGCATGTTTTAATGTTTTCATGTGATTTTCTGAGATTTCTATTGACTACATGACTGAGATATTGAGCCCGAGGCTATATGGTACCGTGTGCACACAGGTTATATTCCGTTGTTGACGTTGAGTGTACTCCGTGACAACGATGCTGTCGTGAGTGCTGGGCGGGCCCCACTACGACAAAGACGATGGGAGTGCTGGGCGGGCCACACTACATCGTAGGACTAGTAAACGTTGGTTGTACTGGGCGTGCCCTACACAACGTAGATCGGTCATGTTAGTTAAAACGTTTGATGTACTTGATATGCCTTGCTAGATTTTTAATGACGAACTTACGAGATATTTTAGAAAGCCTTTTTCATTACACGTTTATGTTAAACGCTTTGATTGAGCATATTTATACGTTTAAAGGTTTATCACGTGTTTGACTTCCGGATTTAGAGTTTTAAAGTTAGTCACTCACTGGGCTTCGTAGCTCATCCTTTCAAAATGTTTTTCCACTTTCAGGTAGAGATCGAGCTCCCGGTGCCTGATACACTGCCAACGTCTGCTGAAAGTTCTAGATCAAGCTCCAGTACGTGGTTGGAGTTGTATATTGAGTCCGTTCATATTGTAAATGTTTTGCAAGGGTTGTATAATATCGTCCTAGAGGTCGTGGATGTATAACCCTAGTTGTATATGTTTTGGTCGTGATATCTATATCAGGTTACTTTCCAAACCAGGTTATGTCAGGGCTGCACCATGTGTATGTTGAAAGGTTTCCGTGGATTCCGCTGTGTGGTGTTTCATATAGAATGTTTTATATCTATGATTAGTATGTTTATCAGGTTCAGCGTTTCAATAGGGTCAACAGGGATCGTTAGAGGTGACGATGTCTGTTGGCTTCACGCCGTCTTTCGGGCTAAGCTAGCAGGTGGTCCGGGAGGGGGTGTGACATTTATTATAAAAGGATTACAAAACTTGAGTTTTAGGACATAAACCCCAACAGATTTGACATGTGTTTGCATGAGTTTATTGGATGTGGATTGAGTATGAGTAAATTAGAAACTTTTGGATGAGTTTGAGGGATTCTAATGTACACTTATTTGTTTGACTTAGAGTGATGCCAACTGAGGTTTTGATTCATAGAGGAACATTCTCATCAAGATCATCTCTTTGGGAATTCATTGCTTTAGCAAATGTTCTGTTTTTCAAGGACACCTCTACCTTCCAACCATCCATTTCTTAAAGAATTAGTTTATGAAATTTTTATTAAGTTTTAGTTATTTTGTTGTAGATTTTGTTAGATTTAGTTAGTTTTCTACATTAGTTTTTATGTTCTATTAGTTTTCTAAATGGTTATTTTGGGTGAGTGTTAATAGATTTTTTTGAATGTGAGGGGTGAGTGATAGATTGTTTTGTGAGAGGGTGTGAGTGCGAGTGCATGCTAAGAGATTGTTTTGAGTATGAAAGATGATTTACTTGTTTATATTGGTTTCTTGAGTATTCTTTTACTTACCAGTACCTTTGTAGACCTTTTTAGGTCATATTTCATGTATCCTTTCATGCTTATTTGTGTTTTTACTTTGTTTATGAGTAACTAAACGTATCTATATCGTTGGGTTGGGATTATGCCTTGATTGCTATAGTATTTGGCTAAGTTTTCTGGTGTTTAAGTACTGTTCTTACTGTGTTTTCATTAAGTTTGGCATGTTATCCCGTTTAAGCCAATACATGAGGCTAGTCTATTAGGATTGACGACCTTATGTGATTACCGCTTGTGTATTCTATCAGTTATTTTTAGATAGCCACTAGGTTGAGGCAAGCCACTCTCTACGTGAGACGACCCTTGATAGGCCTAGGATGCATGTTAAAGGTTGTATGAATTAGATTTAAATCGCATTTAAATTTAGTTAATACAATTCCGGACCCATGATCCCAAAGCGGCTAGTTTAAGTAGGTGATTGTGAAATTGTTTATTCTAAATTAGTTAGATATAATTTAGTGACCGTTGCGAGGTCTCGGATGGTTTCTACTTTATGTATGAGGGGCGGCGAGCGATAAAGAATAAAATTAATTAATCTTGTTAAGTGTAGAATTCACGGTTAACGAGTTAATTAGCACAGGTTAGTGTAGGGGGGTCCTCCGAGTAACCAAGAAGCAAACCAGACTAATAAAAATCAGCATAGAATAATTATTAGAGAAAACTAGGAAGCCAAGTGAAATAACAGTCAGGCATAAGAAATCCCAATCCAGCGATCCCTTTCATGTTATTGATTTTTGTCTTATTTCTCATTTGCATGCGTTATTTCGTCTCTTTTACATTCAACATTTATTTTTGCTTTGTCCTGCCTTCCAAAATCTCCCCTGTTTTATAAGCACAAAATTCTGTATTTGCTAGGTTCCCTTCCCTATGTTCGACCCCGACCACTATTTCTACAAAATAGTTATAGTTCTAGGGACTATCGGACACCCACATATCTCCACAATGGTATGATATTGTCCACTTTGGGCATAAGCCCTCATGGCTTTGCTTTTGGTTCACCCCAAAAGGCCTCATACCAATGGAGATACTTGTCCTCCCTTATAAACCCATGTCATCCCCTTATCTAGCCAATGTGGGACTTTGGTCGCACTCCCAACAATCCTCCCCTCGAACAAAGTACCACCGAGCCTCCCCTCAAGTCATATATCCGTCCAACTCTCTAGGCCCTCATGGCTTTACCGAGAGTTTGCTCTTATCTAGGACAACTCCTTGTCCAACAGAGCCCAACCACGGATCTCTCCATGACTACTTTGAGGCTCACAACTTCTTTGTTCGGCACCCGAGGTTCCATCCGACACGGCTACATCTGGGGCATGGCTCTGATACCACTTGAAAAGGGTTAAAATCCCTTTGGCAGCGGAAACAATCAAGACCTTTCTCAAATTAAATTTCAATTATAGAAAAACCGGTACATTGGCAAATCAAAATTAGAAACAATTTCTAAATTAAACTAGATCAGATTAAGCATGCTGTAAATTAGATCTAAAACCTATTTAGATCTAGAAAAACTTACTTGAATTTGGAGCAAACTGCACTATGCTCCAATTCACGTTCTTTTTCCTCCCAATGGACACCACCACCACGGATCACCCACTATCCTCTAGGATCGCTGAGATATGGCTTGTGGGAACCCAAAATTCGGTCTTCGAAGGGAATTTTCAGCAAGGAACCTTGCTGTATTTTTTAGAGAAAAACTAGAGAAAATTCTCTCTCTGTTTTGCGTGAGAATGAATGAGTGAATCAGAGAATGGCCCAACCCCTCATGCCACTATGTAGGATTAGGTTAGGAAGTTATCTTTAACTCCCTAACCAATCCTGTCCATTGATCTAAGCCAATTAGATCTGGACCGCTTAATTATTATCAAATAATAATTAATAAATTTAATAATTATTTAAATAATAATTAATTATCTAATTAATTATAATTAATTTAATTAAACCAATTTTAATTAAATCAATTATAACATATAGTTTTAATTCAATTAAATCATATTCAATTGAATTAAACAGGCCATTCAATTAATTTAAATTAATTGATTCCACAATAATTAAATATCAAATATTTAATTAATTTTACAATTGAATCATATTCAATTTTATCTCTCATTTAACCTATAGTTTTAATGTGCATCAAAATGTACATTAATATAAACTATAGTATTAATTTGATTAAATCACATTTAACCAAATTAAATTAAATTAATTAATTCCCAATTAATTAATTCATGAATTAATCAAATATCACATATTTAATGAAATTCATAACTCTCTCATTAATTAATTTTGAATCATATCCAAAATTAACTTTATTATAAAGTTTAATTCATTAATTAAACTTATACTATAATGTATCTCCATACATTATATTAATTGCATCAAAATACAATTAACTGAAATTCCCTTTTAATATTCAAGACTATATTATCTCAAAACCCGTTATGAGCTAGCAGGTGGACCTAATGGACCTACAGATCAGAAGCTCCAACGATACGAGATTGATCAACTAAACTCATTAACCGAGTCAATCAACATTCGTTAACTGTGGGTCACTCCACTAAAGACCCACAGCTGCACTCTTCTCACTGTAGAATATTTTTGTGTCCACAGATATCGACCAATGCAGTAAGTCAATCCTTCACGTGTGTTCGTAACACCAGCTGGGTCAAATTACCGTTTTACCCCTGGGTTACCTCTGGTTCCTTAAGTACCACTGATCCCTCTAATGAACAATTTGTTTAGGGTCCAACCTCTAAACAAGAGTTTCTCTCGGGCCAGGAGAGGACGACGCGCCTTTGTTCAAGCCCCGGAATCAGCCCTTAAGGGAACACACATCTACTTGCCCCAATAAGGGAAGGAGTGAATTCCATCTTGTATTGTCATGTCCCCAGCCCCCCACTTGGTCTTGTCCCCAAGAAGGTAGGCTTATTGAGTCGGCGTGCTGGCCACTCTCACCCGTACTAATCAAAGGACAATCCCTCGTGAGAAGGAGTTCATGACACACTCAGGATTAAGATTGAGTTACCTAGGTCATCCTATTGAAACAGTAACCTAACTAGTCAACGATGTTACATCTAGTGGTTTACTATTTCGTGGTCCGGTCTTATGCAAACTCATTGCATAGGATACCCCCGCTCGCATGTCTCCTACATGGACGCCTCGGATCAATACGTCTGTATCGAATACAAAGCGGGCCGTATCACATAGTGTTACCAGGATAAGGTACCCAGCCTTATCCCTGTACTATAGACCTTTTAGGTTGTTACTTGAACACTGATCCCCGTATGTCCCCACATACTAGTCCAAGTCTCATGTAAACAACCTTGGATCTTAGTTTATTGGATTTGGGTCATATTGGGCAATTTTAGACTTAATATGATAATAACACTTTATTGCATGAACCTCAATAACACTTTATTGATACAAGTGTATAATTCGTTAATCATTCACTATCTACGAGTTTTAGGACATAAAACCCAACAAACTCCCACTTGGACTAAAAATCTTGTTTAGTGGGAATGTACAATAATCTATACCAGCAGTATGTGTATAAATACATGTATAATACAATAAACTAGGGCATCACTATACCCATTACATAATGGTATCATTATACCCCATTACACTTCTCCCACTTGCCCTAGATTACATCTTTGTACATAACTCGTAGACCTAGACCATCTAGATGACCCTCATACACTTTAGCCGAGAGAGCCTTCGTGAATGAATCAGCAATATATTCCTTAGATTCTATGTGCTTGCTTGTCTTGCAGTAGGCAAGTTCATATTTGGAAAACCTTCCAAATTAGGCTTGAACTTCCTAAGTCATACAGTCTCTATTGGTGCTTCATAAGCAACTGCTTATCGGCCTATATGGTTGAGACTGCATATAAGTCGTACTATAGCTCCTCCATTAAGAGTGAAGACAGACACTGATGTAGATTTCATCAAATCCTTATCAGTTAAAACATCTGTGTCAGTGTATCCTGTAAGGATCAAATCCTTAGCGCCATACACGAGCATATAGAACCTCGTTCTCCTAAGATACTGGAGGATGTACGTAACGACACTCTAGAGATCAAATCCTGGATTTGATTGATACTTACTGACAACCCTACCGCATAGGGCATATGTCTCATGTCCTCAACTTCTTGAGGTGTCTGAGGACACAGTTCCTTAGACAAAAGAATTCCATTCCTGAAAAGGTAGTAAACCCTTATTGGAATTCTGCATCTTATATCTAACTAACATCTTGTAGACATAAGACACTTGAGACAAGGCTAGCTCAGCTTCTCCCATATTTTCATTTGGAAATGAGCTGCTAGCCTCTTTTAATGTCAGTAAGATAACCTACATCATTCCCAATGATTAGGATATCAATCATATACAACACTAAGTGAGCTACTGAATTATTGGTGATTACTTGTAAACACAAGACTCATCAATATTCTGATTAAAGCCAAAAGATTTGATCACCGCATCAAATCTTACATGCCAAGACCGAAATGCTTAGGTCAATCCATGAATGGACCACTTAAGCTTACAAACCTTTTTGCTTTAGATCTTGCTCAATAGACCCTTCTAGTTGAGACCTTAAATGTCTCGTTTCCTCTTGTAAATCCACTTGTAACCTATAGGTGTTACCCATCAAGCAGACGTACAAGATCCCAGATGGAATTGAAATGCAAAGATTTCATTTCCAAGTGAATGGCTTTAATCCTCTGATCGTTATCAACATCATTCATTTCTTTTGTAAAAGACAATGAATCCTCTATGTCATCATTAAGAATGACGACTTGAGCTTCAAATAAGCCCATGTAACGGTCAGGTTATAAAACAACCCTCCCACTACATCAAGGCATTCTCAACTCTTGAGATGGATGTGACTGACCAAAAGCACTGGCCTTATCAACAACTCTTGTTGAATAACAAGTCTTATCAACAACTTTTGTTGATTCATCAACAACTCTTGTTAATGTTTCCGTAGCTCTACTAGTTAATTCACTTAAACCGACCTTACTTTATGGCTTATGATTTCTCATATGTTCTTCTTCTGAGAATGAAGCATTTGTCGATACAAATTCTTTATTGAAGAAGTATCTTATCCTCATTTCCTTTGGGATTGCCTACAATTAGGCATAATTTTGAACGGTATTCCAATTTATTTTGGGTTAGTCACAAGCACAAGTGCTGGACACCCCAAAATTTAAAGGAACGTAAACAATCTTTACGTCCAATCCACAACATAGAAGGTGTTTCATAAATACTTTTGATGGAACGTTGTTCAAAATACACGCTGCAGTCACACTGCATGACCCCAAAACGAGTCAGGCAATTGAGCATAGCTCAACCGGGATTGAACCATATCCAATAGGGTTCTATTACTCCTAACTGAGATTTAGGATGTGATTCCATGAACTATCAAATAGTCCTAGAATCTCAAGTCCCTATACTCAACACATTGATCAGATCAAAGTGTTTTTATTATCTCACCTAACAAGTTTTCAACTTCAGTCTTAAGCCCCTTCGCAAAATCTCAAGAGCTTCAGACTGAAATTGCATTAGATAGAGATACTCATACCTTTGAATAATCATCCATAAATGGAATGATTTATTCATGCCCTTCCACTGCTTTAACATACTGGACCACAAGGATCCAAATGTACAAGCTCCAAGGGCTCTTTGGCTCTTTTAGCTCTTTTCCAGAAAAAATAGCCTAACCTTAAGAACCAAAGAAAGGTATTCCCTTTAGGAGATATCCTTTGCCTTTATTTCTCTGAGTATAAGCAATCTTAAACAACTCAGTGCTCATGACTTGCTTTACTCTCGATTAGTCTTAAAACACATAAGTTGTTTTCAGTAATGCTGAACAAATGTCAACTCCCTTTCTTAAAATAAAACTGCGTTAGCAGGAAAAGGTATTGAGTAACATTGTTCCAACATAAACGATACAGAAATCAAATTTCTGTTAATCTTTAGGAAATTCATATACATTATCTAATAATGTGTATTTTCTCCCACTGGATAAAATAACTTAATGTTCCCTCTGCCAAAACCGAGACATATTCTCCAGATCAAAATCTGAGAGTCATCTCACCTAATTGCAATTGTTGTCATGAGCTTATTCCTTAAAAGGAAAAGCAAACGTGACAAGTGGCACCTGAATTAAGGATTCAGGATGTATCCTCATTTTCCACTATGCACGTTTCAATGAACAATAAATTATATTTATTGTCATTGATATTGCCTAGGCAGTTAATGTCATAATCATCATGAACAATTCAAGATGAACTAGACATTTGGGCCTGAGGACATTCCTCACAAAAGACTAATCTTAAATCACTCACCACAAGTTTCGTTTAAGCTAGTTGTATCTTAAACCGTTATTAATAAAAAGATGTAAGACAATGCACATAAAATTTATATAATTGCCGAAGTAAAAAATTACTTGTATTATTAATCGCACTAACCCATTACAAATAATCCAATCAAATTCTGCAAAAACAAACAAGCAATCAAAGAAACCCTATAAAACTATTGATTTAGTTTTTGCAACGAAACTTCAGAGGTTTAGAATAACAGCCACCGAAGGGTGGTTAGCTACTCCTCCTCCTCTGAATTGAGACAATCTCAACCAAACCCTAACACCAGAATAACTCATATTCCGTTAGCATTTAGTTACCGTTGTTCAGTCAAGGATTAGTTAACACACTTAACTCATCCCCGTAAGTGTAACCCTCCCACTTTCAGATCCCAGAGGTACGGACCAACAGGCTACCAAAAGGAAAGACAACTGTTGGTAATTAACCTAAGTGACCCTATCCATTTCTGGAGTTCGCGGTGTTCCGAAACCTATGATCAGGCCCTCCGAAGGGATGGTCGCTCCAGGACGACACGCAGGCGGATCATAAGAATCTCACGGTGCGACCTAGGGGTGGAGACCGTAGGATACGTTGACACGTGTCCTGCTCCCACTTACTATAGACATTCTCCCCATTCACCTTGGTATTGACCCATGCAAACACTTTCCGAAGGGAGGCCGCTCTACGACGACACGAAGCCGAGCATGGATCTCACGGTGTGAACACAGGGGGACGTGAGAGTAAAAACTCGATATGAAAAATCTTGTTTTTATATTTTTTCTCCCACTGAAATGTCCTACTGTATTTTAGGGTTATTAAACTTAGATAAACCCAGCTAAGTCAATCTATCTAAGTCTATGCCTATTATAACTCTTATATATAGGTCTTTACTCTAATGTCTAGGTGAATTAAACCCTTTTAATTACCTAGTGACATTGCATGCTAACATTAGACTATGATTAATTCAACTCAGGTTCCGGGTCAGTTCCCAGGTAGGAGGTGTTCCGTAACCGTCAACTTAAGTACCCCCAGCCTAGACAGAACTTCACCGAGAGAGTTCCCTTATAACCATAGTAATGTTTTTCCTACTTAGTGCATTAAAACTATTTTAATCCTAAGTAAGAAAATAATTCTAATCCTATTAGAATTAAAATGAGCTTAGGTCTAATTAATTTTAAACAATTTAAAATTAATTCATTTTAACCTAAGGTCCTATGTTTGCATGCAACTCTTTGTTATAGGTTGACGGTTTCTAATCAATTTTATAACTATTATAAAATTTTAATAATTAGCCCTATAACATGCTTCTATGGTGTTGGAAAAATAACAATCAAATTCCAGTTATTAAACACCATATAATTATGACGCCAATATCGATAATATAACGATTATATATATCTAAGGTGGTGTCATGCTTCATGCAATTTCAATTTCATTTAATTAATATCGATCATATTAATTAATCATCAACGAAATTCAATCACATGAAATTAGACATTAATATAATATAACTCTTATATTAATCTAATTAATGTCATACTCAATGCTATTCCATTTTCATTTAAATAATATAACAATTTATATTAATATTATACATGAAAATCAAGCATTGAAATTTATTTCCATTCATAATATAACTATTATATTAATACTCATGAAAATAAATCTAAGCATGCATGCTACATTAATAAAATATAACATTTTATATTTGTCTAATTAATGTCATGCATCATGCTTTTCCAATTTCATATATTTAATATAACAATTATACTAAATAACTCATGAAATTTAAATTCATGCATAATTATCATATATTATAACATTTATAACATAAAAATGCATGAAAACATGCTTAACCTATGGTGGGATCTAGCTAAATGACATTCATAAAGCAATAAATAGCTGAAAAACCGGTATATTGGCCCCTAAGATAATTAAAATAAACAAAAATTACAATAATTTCAATTTAATTATCCTTCTAAGACTTGAACCGCTCCAGAACCGGCCCGAACCAGCTTGAACCGCTTCAAACCGGACACAAATCACTCGAACCGGACCAGAATCAATGTGAACCGGACCAAACAGGCTGAAATTGGCCGAAACGGATGAACCAGGCCACGAACCGGACCACTACTGACCGCACGCAAAATTTTAAAATAAAATTCCCACGATCAGGCTCGAACACACGACCTCTCGAATGCTTAACACACGCGCACGCCAGCTGCTCCAACGCCAACGTTCGAGACTAAGTGAACGCAAATAATATTTATTTCATAACCGCTTCAACCGCTGGAACCCACGCCGCACGCCTCGCTCAACGTTCCGTGAATTCGGAAACTTCCGTCAGCGTCGAGACGCTGTAGGCAAAGCGTCCCGACGCTGGCCCGATTTTTTCCAGCCTTTGTTCTTCAGCGTCGCGACTCCGTTGAGCAGGGTCGCGACGCTACGCCTCTAGACAGCATACTGATTTCGATTCCAGAAGCCGATTCCAATCGATTTTCCGCCCAAATTCATCCCGATCTTCATCAAAATGAATCCTAATCTAGACACGGACTATACAAGACTCGATTTACTGAATTAAATGCCCAAAAACGCAGGGGCCTTACAATTTTGATCAAATCAAAACACAGTAAATCTATGGTCAAATATACCAAATTAATTTTTCAGCAAACCACATTCATAATGCATAATCCCACCAAAAACCAACGCAATTTTCATAAAATTGAAATCAATTAACGAGATGGCTCTGATACCACTTCTAGGGACTATCGGACACCCACATATCTCCACAATGGTATGATATTGTCCACTTTGGGCATAAGCCCTCATGGCTTTGCTTTTGGTTCACCCCAAAAGGCTTCATACCAATTGAGATACTTGTCCTCCCTTATAAACCCATGATCATCCCCTTATCTAGCCAATGTGGGACTTTGGTCGCACTCCCAACAATAATGTCGTGGATTATTAATTTATTTGACAAACATGACTTTCGACAAGTTGGGCCTGTCAGAAAATAGAATCTAAACACAGGAACTTCAGAAACTAACCGTCAACCGCAGAAATCGCGAGAAGATGATAACCCGCAGAGGTCACCGAGACAAATAGGCCAGGGAACTGAGGCCGAGGAGAAGAGACCGAGAAGCCGAGGTCGAAGAGAAGAAACTGACGCCAAAATTGCAGCCCTTGAGGATAAGGTGAGGGGCATCGATCGGAGTTTGTCTAGGATACTTCAAATCTTGAATAAACCTGGTCCTAGCACCCAACCCGTGAAGAGGGCTTGATTAGAGACCCGAGGAAGGGGAAGAAGCCAATCGAATACATTGAAGAGTCAGAAACAGAATCAAAGGGAAAGAAGACCAACAACGCAACCAGCAAGGTCGGGGGGCTGAAGCATGCAGAACGCATGGTTCTGAGGAGCCCAGAACCAAGTATCAACCGCATAACAGATTTGACGAACCTGATTAAGGAAAAGCACAAAATGGCCAAAGCTACCGAGGCCGAGGCTAGGGCAGTCGAAGCCGAGGCCGAGGCCAAGAAGGACAAACTCCCTTGGAAGACTGAGCTTCTAAACACACTAAAGGAGCTCGATGATTCTCAGGGAGACCTGTAGAAATCAAAGGACTTTGGAGAAAAAGACTTGGAAGAACAAATCGACCAGGTCGACCCACCATTCACTGATGAAGTTATGAAAGCCGAAGTGCCTCAGAAGTTCAAGATACCCACGTTCAAACCATATGATGGCAAGAAGGACCGCGTACAACACATAGACGCCTACAGGAACTGGATGGACTTCCACGACGTCTCAAATGTGATCAGGTGTCGCGCCTTCTCTTTCACTTTGACAGGATCAGCCAAGCAATGGTTTCAAAGGTTGAAAAGGAAATCCATCAGCTCTTTCAGAGAATTAACCCAAGCATTCCTCTCGCAATTCATGGGAGCCAGTGAACAGCGCAAGTCTCACATCAACCTCTTAACTGTCAAACAACAGCCAGGTGAGAGCTCGTGTGATTATATAACACGTTTTAACGAGGAAACACTGCAGGTTGAGAGATATAGTGAGGGAGCAGCCCTAGTAGCCATAACCGCCGGACTGGATGACGAGAGACTGCTTAATTCGATAGGTAAGAGCCAACCTCGAACCAATGTTGAATATTTCTCCAGGGCCCAGAAGTACATGAGTGCACAGGAATTGCTTAGATCGAAGAGGTCAGAGCACAAAAGGTATTCTTCAGTCGATCGAGACTAGAAGAAGGACAAAAGACTACGGACAGACAAAGGAGGCCGAGGCAGAGCAGACCCTAGCCAAGGCCGACCAGACCAAAGAGACTACTTAAGAAAGTTTGAAAAGTACACCCCTACCTCAATCCCACAAGAGCAGATCTTAATGGAAATCCAGAATATGAACCTACTCAATGTGCCTAGAAAGCTGAAGTCAAATCCTGACAAAAGAGACAAAAGTCAGTATTGTCTCTTCCATCGAGATCATGGGCATTCAATTAGGAACTACATTCAGCTGAAGGACGAAATTGAAGCACTGATTCGGAACGAGTACTTGAAGAAGTTCACCACTAAGTCCGAGGCTGACCAGAGATGACCCAGGCAAAGATGATGATGGACCCCCTCTGGAAATCCACTGAGGACCGGGACAGACTCTCCTATGGTCGAGGCCGAGGCCGAGCCCAACCATACTTCATGCCAGGGTCGAAGACAGCATTCTTAAAAACACACCGAGTCTGAGCTTAGGAAATTCTAGTCCTTTACTTATTGCACATTTATCATGTAATCAGAGCATTGTTGCTCATTTTACTTTTGGTAGATTGGAATATGCATTTTCTTTTATGTTTTTACCATTCGAAGATGAATATAAACATTATTACTAATCTTAGGACTTAGATGTTCCCTTTCAAAGCTCAGAGTGTGTTTCAAGGAATGCATTAAGATAAAATGCGAGCCTGAGCTTTTCAGCTTAGAGCCCACGCTTACATGCGAGCCCCAGCTTTTTAGCTTAGTGCCCATGCCTATCATGCGAGCCTAAGCTTTTCAGCTTAGTGCCCACGCCCACATGCGAGCCTAAGCTTTTCAACTTAGAGCCCACGCCCACATGCGAGCCTAAGCTTTTCAGCTTACTGCCCATGCCTATCATGTGAGCCTAAGCTTTTCAGCTTAGAGCCCAGCCCACATGCGAGCCTAAGCTTTTCAACCTAGTGCCCACGCTTACATGCGAGCCTAAGCTTCCATGCTTAGAGCCCACTCCACTACATGCGAGCCTGAGACGTTGAGCACACGACCCACGCTAACATCAAGACCAAAGTCGAGCCAAGCCATCTGACTGAGGCCGAGGCCGACCCTACAGTCTTACCACGTGAGAAGCACTGACATAGGAGGCTTCAAAATAGAGAAATGGATCGAGCAAACATCCAAAATGAGGGACAAAAAACACAGAAGTTTGGACTCGCTCCAGACGTTAGCCTCGGCCTCATCTTGAGACCAAGGCCGAGGTCGGGTTATTTCTTCAACCCCTCACTTCTCTCATTTTTCCCTCGCCTAACCCCTATTCAGGGAGCTTTTGCTTTGTCTAGTTTTGTCCTCACTTGCAAGATAATGAAAGACCAACATATGAACCAGCACAAGGGGAAGATCTTTACTCTTAAATCGGGCTTAAGGAGCTCGGCCTATTGCAATAAGTAACACATGAATCCCAATTCAAGAGTGGGAGCTTAATGTTATAGGTAATTTGGACCACTCCGAAGCGAAAGGAATTGGCAAGGACAACACGACACAAGCTCGAAAATAAGACCAAAAGATGGACTCCAGAGGAGAAACAGGCCAGAGGGTTGGGCCTTGGCCTAACCCCTACTCGGCCTCAGCCATGGGCTGAGATTGGCCACTAGACTCGCTTGCGCGGGCCGAGTTCTTCCTCCTCCGTTTGGTCCCTGGTGTCCCTAGATGCCCCGATTCCACCTGGTTTAGCCTAAATCATCTCCGAAAGCCTAGAAACCCTAAGGCTAGAAAAGGTATTTAAACCCTTATTCGCCATTGAAGAAGAGATCTCGAAACTCATTCTCTGAACTCTCTCCTCTTACTCTTGCTCTCTTGCTCTCCTCCTTCAGCTTTCTGACTTAAGCATCGGAGGTGGTGTGGCAAGCACCACACCGGTGTGTAGGTTTTTCTGTCTTGCAGGCCACGTCTTCCCCCCTCGTCACGTGAAGGTCAGGTGACTTCTGCCTGTCCAAATTTGACAATCAACAATGTGTATTAATGTATTGATGTGAGCATGTATTGGAATCATTATATGTTGGTTGTGGTAGGTATTGAATGCTGACGGAAAAACATGTCTTGAATAGTTGCCTCAACTAGTTTTTGTGGCTTCAAATACATACTTATTTTTTTAATGTTGAAGTTTAAGTACAATATTGATGAACAAATGACATAATGATTAACATTTATGTATGATTATAAGTTTTATTTCAAAAGATTCCATTAGTCTTTGTGGTTTGAGCTTAATTTCCAGTTTAAGCAATATGATTTATTGGGTTGTTGTGCAATTGCTTCAAGTGAGTGTATTGGTGTATTTTCTTCAAAGTTCAGCTGTTGTCCATGAGCTTTAGGTTGTGATATTTGGGCTGCTACAATTGTTACTTCCTTGCAAGTGATTTACTTCTACATGTGTGTTCTGTAGAGAATTTTCATTCTCTTTGCACGGATAGCAAAGTAAATCATGTTATTGTGAGTTCTATATGTAAGAAACTTGTAGAAGATAAGAATTTGGAGAATATTTGGGAGTGATTTTGAAATGGTAAAAATCAACTTTGCATGATAAAAGTGATTATAGCCATTTTAAAATTCCTTTCAAACATGTCTTTATTTCATTGGCAACTTTGAAGTTTTGTGTTGTTGCCTTTACTACCTGCGACGACATGAGGCCAACATTGTTTTGTTGATTAAAAAATATGGGATTTGGAAGGATGATTTTTATATGTGAAAGAGTGGCTGGTGACTTTATATATAACTTGATCCCATGGTTTGCAGTTGCTGATTTTGATTAGATATTGAACTACCTTTTTAGTTGTTTTAGCATTTAGGCCTTCTTCAGCTTGAATTGGAGGTCCCTTTCTCAATCTCAAATTTTATAAGTTATAGAGCATGGGTTTGAGCATACTTAGTAGTCATAAAATAGTTGAATGGTTAAGGCATCAATAGTAATTTTCTCCAAAAGTCAATTTTCCAAATCTCTAATCCTGTAAGGTCGATTAATAAGGACGATTTCTAGAAGAAAACTTGAATTATGACGACAGCTTTTTGAATTTTGGTGATTTATTTTGGATTACTCTTGCAAATCATTCTTTGCTTTTATACACTCCAAGATATTTGTATAGTAGTCCAAATGAATTTTTACCTTCAATTCCTTCAATAGCAGACTCATGATTGTAGGCTAGCAAAATACATTCTTTTCTTCCTTAAAAATCATCTGGGGTCCACTTTTTTTTTTAAGTTGTTTTGATATATGATCTTATGTTTGTAATTCAGGGTTTTTGTTTCTTAATCAGGTTTGTTTATGGTTTAATAGTTAAGAATTCAGTTTTTGAAGATTGTACAATGGACAAATCATTGATGATGAAAAGTAGACTGTCGAAAGAGTATGAGTTGGGAGTTGAAAGATTGATTGAATTTTGTTTACAACATGCCAATGGTTCCAATTTGATTCGATGTCCATGTTTAAAATGTGGGAATCGTATATCTAGGGATGTTGCAGTAATTAGGAATCACTTGTATGTTCATGGTATTGATCAAAGTTATAAGGTATGGTTAGTGATAGATTGAAGGGTGAGCTAAATGAACATTATGTAGATGATAGTGATTTCCTTAATGTGATTGACATGTTTCAAGTTGCTCATGATCAATATACTCATGTACCTAAGATGTTCAACACTATGTTTGATGATGCTAAAAAACCATTATACCCAGGATGTAAAAAATTACAAAGTTGTCCACTCTTGTAAGATTATACAACGTAAAAGTAAGATTCGGATGTAGTAATTCAAACTTTTCTGAACTATTGTCTATAATTAGTGACAACCTACCTGAAGAGAACGAAATGCCAGTTTCTATGTACGAGGCCAAAAAAACATTAGGTGCCCTAGGATTGAATTATGAAAAGATTGATGTCAGTCCAAATGATTGTTGCTTGTATAGAAAGGAGTATGCAAATATCACTGAATGTCCTCATTGTGGTTTATCAAGATGGAAGCTATGTAAGAACTCAACGAAAGAGAAAACCAGAGTGGCTGCTAAACAGATGTGGTACATTCTAATAATTCCAAGGTTTATAAGGTTGTTCAAGAGCTTTGATCATGGAAAGAAGTTGTGTTGGCATGCAATTGATAGGAAAATAGATGGTATTATGTGACACCCAGCTGACTCTCCATCTTGGCGGTTAATAGATCACTTGTGGCTAGCTTTTGGTTCATAACTTAGGAATATTCGTCTAGATTTATCCACTAATGGGGTGAATCCATATGGAGATTTAAATAGTAAATACAGTTGTTGGCCAGTGATTATTACAATATACAATCTTTCGCCATGGTTATGCATGAGAAGGAAATTTTTTATGTTGACAATGCTGATATCAGGACCAAAACAACCAGGATCTGATATAAACATATATCTAGCTCCTTTGATTGAGGACTTGAAGCTTTTGTGGGAAGATGAAGTTGAATGTTATGATGCACATAGAGAATAAATGTTCACTCTAAAGGTTGTTTTACTGTGGATTATCAATGATTTTCCTACATATGGAAATTTATGTGGATACAGTGTGAAAGGGTATAAGGCTTGTCCAATATGTGGGGAGGACACGTCTTTAATAAGACTACACAGGGAAAGAAGAATGTTTACATGGGGCATAGAAAAATTTTTCCAATACATCATCCATATCGAAGACAAAAAAAAGTCTTCAATAGTAAGCAAGAGTATGGAAATCCTCCACACCCATTGTCAAGGGAGACTATCTTCATAATACTCAATGACATGAACCTTTCCAAGGGGAAGAAGCCTTGCAAGAAATTGAATGAGCAAACTGCAAATAAATATTGGAAGAGGAATCTGAATTTTTTATATTACCTTATTGGAAAAAACTACATGTAAGACATTGTCTTGATGTAATGCATTTTGAAAAGAATGTGTCTATGAATATCATAGGAACATTACTTGATCTTCCAAGAAAAAGTAAAGATGGGATCAATACTAGACTCGACTTAGTTGAAATGCATATTCAACCTGAATTAGCACCTGTAAACAAAGGAAATAGAACGTACATACCTGCAACATTTTATACATCGTCCAGAGAGGAGATGTATCGTTTCTATAAGACTTTATCTGAAATCAAAGTTCCTGAAGGGTATTCTTCAAATATTAGAAATCTTATATCGTTAGGAGACTTGAAAGTCATTGGTCTTAAATCTCATGATTGTCATGTTCTTATGCAACAATTGCTTCCAATTGCACAACGTTCAGTCCTACCTAAGAATGTGAGGTATTCTATTACTAGATTATGTTTATTCTTCAATGCAGTATGTTCTAAGAGTTTGAAGGTATCAGAGTTGGATAAGTTGCAGGACGATATTGTTGTTACATTATGTTTACTTGAGAAGTATTTCCCGCCTTCTTTCTTCACAATAATGATGCATCTTACTGTTCACCTAGTGAGAGAAGTAAAACTTTGGTGGACCCGTCTATTTATGGTGGATATATCCATTTGAATGGTATATGAAGGTGTTGAAAAGTTATGTTCGTAATAGAACTCGACCTAATGGAAGCATTGCAGAAGCACATATAGTAGAAGAAGCTGTTGAATTTTGTTCTGACTTCTTATCAGTACTAGATCCAATTGGACTTGGGTCATTCAAATTGCGAGAAGAAACATTTAGTGACAGGCCTTTATCAGTTGGATCTTATATTAGACCTACTATGCAACAGTTGAAACAAGTTCATATTCACATAATAGAGAACACTGATTAAGTGCAACCGTATAGAAAGTAAGAAGACTAAAACTATTTATCACCTTATTACAGAATGTTTGATATTTTTTAATGTTTAGTACTTCTTATAGACGACATATGGAATATTTGAAAAATGAAAACCCAAGAAGAGCAAAGAATGAAACGTTGCTACAAGATGAACATAATCGTTCATTTGCTACCAAATACGTGATCAAGTATTTAAATTTCTCGCTCTTTTTAAGTATATTTACTTTATTTGGTCCCAGAATAATATGAACAAAATTTTTATAATAGGCGATGAGTGAAATACATACTAAAAATTAAGTTTCCAAAACCTTACGATGGATAGCACATGGCCCTAATCCAGAGGTGATGACATATGAAAGGTTATAAGGTTAATGGATGTTGCTATAGCACAAAATCTCATGATAGCAGTCGAACTGTGCAGAACAGTAGGGTGCGAATAGATGAACTTGGATTTACATTGGTTGACTTCAGTCGTATTAGACATACATCAAATTCATTCATCCTAGCCACCCAAGCAAAACAAGTTTTTTTATATAGAAGATCCAACTAATGCACGATGGTCAATTTTCATCACACCACCACAAAGCAATTCAAGTTGCCTTGGAATCGTCTTTCCGAGCTCTACATTATGAACACTTTAAAACACTAAAATCATTAGTAAATTAAAGTTTGTTATCATCAAAACATATAGTATGATTGAAGCTCGTAAAGCTAACAATCTCCCCCTTTTTTATGATGACAAACTACTTAAGAAAAATATTCTCAAAGTAGAATGTGAATAATGATATCGAAGGAATTCAATCAGAAAACATTGTATTTATTTATTTAACATCAAATGTATTTTTCTAAATTCTCCCCCTTTTGTTATCATCAAAAGATAAAAATTTAAAGTATAAGCTCCTCCGTAAAAAGAATAATCATAGGAATAATAAGATAAGACTTCTTCTCAAAATAATAATTGAAAGTTAAAGCTCCCCCTCAAAACAATAGCTAAGCAAATAATAACAAGTTCATTAAAGCATCCCTAATAAATGAAGTCAATCAATTTGAGCTTAAAAATTGAATAATTAGGTTAATGAGTTTAGCCAATTAATCTCATATCGTTGGAGCTTCGGATCTGTAGGTCCATTAGGTTCCACTAGTAACTCGTAAAGGGTAATTGAGGAAATTAAGTCATGATTAATAAGAGAAAAAATATAATGTATAATGATACATTATAATATAAATTTAATTTTGGATATGATTCAAAATTAATTCAATATTTGAATGAGTTCAAATATTAATATGAATTAGATTCATATTAAAACTATAGGTTATGTGGGAGATATTCATTTGAATATGATTTAAATGAAATGATTTAATTAAATAAATCTCAATCTTATTACAAATGGGAAGAGCAATAAATTATTAATTAATTAATCCCTAACCTATTACGAATAGGAAAGTGATATGACATCCTATGTAAGCCATAGAATGTCTCCCAGTTGATTCATTCTTAACACTCTGAATTCACTGAATTCTCCCTAAAATCAAGAAGAAGGTTCCCACTGCCTTGGCCTCAAATTCCCTAGAGAATACCAGTGTTTCCCTATGGTAGTGTTCCAAGTTGTTCGTGATTATTTCTCAAGCAGTTGGTGAATTTAATCTGAGTCGTCAACAAGAGTAAGTAACTTGTCACTTTAACTAAATTAGAATTAGATTCTATAAATTTTCAGTAGGTTCAATCTAGATATTCATTAGATTATGAATGTATATATGTTGCTAGTGTGTTGGTATTTCATGATTCTAAATTAATTGCGAATTGTTCCTGAAACCGCTTTCGCTGTGCCGGGACCCCCGTCCCTACATAGTCATCTACTAAAGTAAGAAAATACTTATGACTGTGAAGCAGTACTAAAGGATCCCCAAACATCAGCATGAATAAGATCAAAAACACAGTCCACATGATGATTATTAGAATTGAAAAACAAAAGTTTCTGCTTTGTTAGCAGGAAAATAATACAAGGCAACTGAGAATGTAAACAAGAATAATCAAGAGATAAACTGTTCTTCAAAGCATGTAATCTAGAAACCGAAGGATGACCCAATCTTGAATGCCAGAGAGAAAACAAATCACTTTGGATACACTACTACAAAATCTATATTACTTGACACATAGATTTTTATATTAGTTGACATTTTTGTAAACAAATGTCAAGAATTGTACATTTTAACAAAAAAACGTCAAGAAAAACATAAAAAACACGGAGTTGGACGGATTTTTTCAGAACTTTTTCACGCTACAAAAAAACTTGTCATTTTGTAAATGTCAAGAATGATAATAATTTACTTGACATATCAGAAATGTCAAATTTTATGCTTATTGAGTTGCCACATTTTAATTATAAAGAATAATATAACCCAAATGTTTGAATATATAAAAATCAATTTTCAAGAAAAAGAGAAACCCTAGGCCCGCCTCTTTTTCTCTCTTTCCTGCTCCTCCCCTCTCTCGTGTGAACCAGCGACCAAATAGCAACCATTTTTTAGGCTTCTTCTCCGAGCAGGGGATGATAAACCTCCATCCATCAGTGACCAAATATGCGTCGACGTGACATTAAGCTTTTGAAAGAGGTTCCTTTAACCACATTTACAACACCCAAGAGACGACAAGAACTCTTCAACGACACAAGGACTGCAACATCGGCATCAAAACACAATCGGGTAGATCTATGGCAGTAAACCACACAGTTCCAGCGAACTCTAGCAACCCAAGACGACAGGTCTAGGGTTCGATCTTGGTTGAATTAAAACATAATTATAAATTTTCTTTATTTTTTTCATTATTGACCATTCTTGTTTTAGTTGTAATCATTCTTCTGAGAAGTTGTAATCATCCCAAGTACTGTGTTTTTCTCAGAGATAGCATGCATAAATGCTATCTATTTCCTATTATTTTTAACTAGTTTCGTGCTTCAATTGTGTGCTTTGAAGTATTTTTATGTTTAAATTTCAGAAAACCGAGCCAAGGAAGCAAAACCAGAGTTTTGAGAGATTTTGGATGATTTGTGAGGCTTTTGGAGTATTTTGAAAAGTCCATTGAAGATCCAAGCCCAAAAGTCCCGTTTAGGGGAGGCAAACGTCGTTGTTATCAGGCACCTAAGTGGGATATTGCTTTCTTGATTGTTGGGAAGCTAGATAATTAGAGCTTAGGGCCAGTGTTGGGGGAAGATGAACTAAGGATTTTATAAACCTTTTTTAGGTTAGTAAAGACCTAATAAGAGGGCTCGCACACACTCACGCAAGGGATGAAGAGTTTAAATTTAAATTTTGTGATGAATGAATATGTTTTAATATTTTCTTTAATTGTTAGAATTCATTATTTGGATCATTGAGGTTAGAGTCATGCATTTGCAATTTTTGATTCATATATATGGTTTTAGCTTTGCTCGGGACTAGCAAAGGTTTAAGTTTGGGGGTGTGATAGCATGCATAAATGCTATCTATTTCCTATTATTTTTAGCTAGTTTTGTGCTTGAATTGTGTGCTTTGGAGTGTTTTTATGTTTAAATTTCAAAAAACCGAGCCAAGGAAGCAAAACTGGAGTTTTGAGAGATTTTGGATGATTTGGGAACTTTTGGAGCATTTTGAAAAGTCCATTGAAGATCCTAGCCCAAAAGTCCAAGAAAAGAGACTTGGAGACCCAATTGAAGTCCAAGGGCCAATCTTTAAGTTGGCATCCGAGGTCGAGCGTCTCGACGCTAGCCTTGGGCGTCTCGACGCCAGGCAGTCGCGAGGAAAGATCCAGAACTGGGACAGCGTCTCGACGCTGCAACGACTTGCGCTCCAAGCTGATGACGTAACAGCGTCGCGACGCTGCCTCTACTAGACACCTATAAGTAGGCCTCATTTCATCCGGATTAAGGGAGCCAATTTGAGGGTTTTCACCCTATTCTCGATTCAAGCCTAAAATTGGGGGTTTTGGGAGAGTTTTGAGAGCCTTGTTGAAGATCTTGGGAGCTTGGGATCGATGGAGGTCGCCGCGGGATCGAGGAGATCGACACTTTATGAGCAATTCTCTTCCCTTTTCCTTTACTTTTAGTTTGTAGAATAGTTGTGATTAGGAACTATTGGGTTTTAGTTATTATGAGTAGTTAGTTTCTAAATTATTTGAGTTTGATTTAGTTTGTGGAACCTTTGTTTAATTAATGAATTAATTTGGTTGATTGTCATTATCATTCATTTGTGCATTTTGTCCTTAATGCTTTTAATCACTTGATCACTGATTAAATGAATTGTTACTAAGTGGAAACTCGACGGAGAGAAGCTTAGACTAGAACTGAATTCATGACTAACATTTATTTACCCGAGTGACACGAGATAGAATAAATAACATTAGAGGTTGTATTGAAGGGTCGTAATGCCATGCTAAGTAAATAAAGAGGAAACCGAAAGGAGATTCTTTATTAAGAGGTATGAGATAGGAGGAAACCGACAGGAGAGTCATTGATATTAGGCTTCTAGACTTAAGAATTGAATGACTAATTAATCTGAATTAGTTAATTGATTAGGCAATTAAAGGTCCAATGAATGAAATCGCATTCTAGAATTATCCTTCCAAATTGTGTCTCCATTTATCTTTTTCTTTCTAGATTAGCTTTTTAGTTATTCTTTTCTGGCATTAGATCTTGTTCTCTAAATAAAGCTAAGCAAGAGTTCTCACAGTAATTAATGGAATAAATCCAATCTCTGTGGAGACGATACTCTAAACTCAAAATCACTATATTACTTGTGGCAATCGTACGCTTGCGGTAAATCTCACAACACTATCGCTAAATGTTTTCTCTTTCGTGATGTGTCAATTGGGTTTGGCATTGTTTTGTTGGATGTTCTGTTTGGTCGCTGGGTAATGTTCCATGAATACGTTGGCTTATGATTTGTTCAATATATCTGGGAAATCCTCTCTTGTTTGATTTTTATGCTTGAATTTTATGTTTGTGTGTATGAGTTTCTTCTTAGTTTTTTTCTTTCGGTTGGCAACTGGAAAATGTGATATTGGTATATTGTGGTTGTGGTTAAAGATATGAATTTTTTTTTTCTCCCTCTTTTCCCCCTTTTACCTCATATAAGTTTGTTTTGATGCTGATGTAAATTTTCTTTGCATCCATTTTTTTTGTTTTGTTTTTATCTTTTGGCTCAAACCATGAAGAGAGGTAGGAAAAAGAGTATGAGTACTAGGAAATTGAAGTCCAAGAAGTTGTGGTATGTCCATGAATCTCCATCTCGCTCTGACACCGATTTTGAAAGTTCAAATTCAATGTCTTCTTCTGGCTTGGAGGTGAAGGGGATGAAAGCCCCGACGCAGCGAAAAGCGCGGGGAGAGGATCTCTCGTCGTATATTAATTAACATTAAAATACCAATACAAAAAGGCAAAAACGATACTTTAAACACACTTTAAAGCTACTGTGAATTGGCTCAAACATGCTAGAAAAACAAAAAAAAAAAATAAAACTCTTTTATTTACATGCTTTTCAAAGAGAGATTAGAAAATTGTTGTAAACCTTCGTTGTAGACTTGACCGATTTTCGCCAACGATGTTTCTAACGGTTGAAAACGCAGCAGCCCCTTTGAATATCATCGTTGGAATTTTCTTCTCAAGAACACAATAACCAAAAAGGTTACACCGGTATATCTCTAAGTCTAGGAGGCAATTGACTAGTGGGAGTCTTTCTCTAAGAGGGAGGCTAGAGAGAATGCAAGAGTCTTGTCTTGTGATTCTAAGAGCAAGAGACATACCAAACCATTAGGTCTAGTGTTCTATTTATAGGAGAAAGACCATGAATAAAATATTCACATTAACTCAATTATTTCCATAACTGATTTAATCTATTCCATATTTAATCAATCAATTCCATAATTGATTAATCTTTTCCACAAATGACTAATTACTTCCATAAGTGATTAGATCATTTCCATAAATGATTAATCGCTTCCATAAGTGATTAATTATTTCCATAATTGACTAATTTTCAATTAATTAATCACCAATTAAATTTAACATATTTAATTTTCGATCTTGAATCAATTAATTTCCCAAATTAATTTGACGCCTTAAATTAATTAATTCATATTTGAACTCTTTCAAATTCCTATAAATTTAATATGAATCAAATTCACATTAATATTTGAAATTTCTTCAAATATTTATTTCTCTCATAATAATATATCAATATATATTGTATTGTTTCCCTTAGTAAATTGAACACTTTCAATTTACATTTATTACTTAGTTGCCTCAAAATTCTTTATGAGCTACCAGTGGGACCTAATGGACCTGCAGATCAGAAACTCCAATGATGTGAGATTAATTGGTCAAACTCATTAACCAAATTAATAAATATTTGTTAATTGTGTACATTCCACTATAGACTCACAGTTGCACTCTTCTCACTACAGACATATTTTCTGTGTCCACGGATATAGACCAATAACGACTAGTTAGTCCTTCACGAGTGTCCGTAACACCAGCTGGGTCAAATTACCATTTTACTCCTAGGTTACTTCTATTTCCTTAAGATCCAGTTCTCCTCTAATGAACAACCTATTTGTGGTCCAACCGTCAAACAGAAAAACCCTCTCGTGCCATTGAGAGGGTAGGGCCCTTTGTTCAAGACTCAGAGTCGCCACCTAAGGGAACACTCATCTGCTTCCCTAAAGTCGGGAAGGGGTGAATTCCATCTTGTATGATTATGTTCCCAGCTCCCCACTCGGTCTTGTCCCCAAAATGGTAGGCTTATTGAGTCGGCGTATTGCCCACTCTCGCCCATACAAATCAAAGGAAAATCCCTCATGAGCAAGAGTACATAATCAACTCAGGATTAAGACTAAGTTTTCTTAGGTCGTCCTAGTGAAATAGAAAACTAACTAGTTAACGGTGTTATAACTAGTGGTTACTATTTCGCGGTCCGGTCTTATGCAAACTCATTGCATAGGATACCCCACTTGCATGTCTCCTACACGAATGGGTTGGATCATAGCGTTTGTATCAAATATAAAGTGGGTCGTATCCATAGTGTCACCAGGATAAGGCACCCAGTCTTATCCCTATACTATAGACCTTTTAGATTGTTTCTTGAACCGTGATCCCCATATGTCTCTACATACCGTTCAAGATTCATACTGCAGTCTAGGATGTCTAGTTTATTGGATTAGGGTCATTTTAGGCAAATAAAAACATAATATAACTAACAATACTTAATGGAAAAATACATCAATATTATTTCATTAATATTCAGTCAACCGTTACATTCACTATCTACGAGTTTTAGGTCATAAAACCCAACAGGAGGATGATGAAAAAATTGGGAAGATCTTGATCCAAGATGTGAAAGAATGCAAAGCCTAGTAAAAAGAAAGCTAAGGAGCGATTTGATGACCGTCGAAGTAGGGACTATTCTCCTCATCCCAGAGAGAGGAAGGATTTGAAGAGAGGTGAATCTTGACTTGTTTGCAGAAAAGTAAATAAGCGATTTGTAATGTTTTAAATATTGAATTTTCGATTCTTGGTTGTTTCAATGTTGGTAAATCTTGACTTGTTCGTAGAAAGGAAGTTGCAATAACATCCAAGAAGCCAAGTTTGATTATTTTGATGTTTTTTTTAAATATATTTTAATTTGATTTTTGATTAAGGGTATTGTTTGAGTGGTTACTGAGTTTTTGATGATTTTGGATTTGTGCTTGATTGCAGGGAAGATGCAGCTGATTAATCATATTTTGGTGAATAAAACTTGGTAGAAGTGGACTTGTCGGGCTACGACTCTCCTGGAGTTATGGTAGTCATAGCTTAGTTATTTGTGTTGATTATTTTTTATAAGTTTCGTTGTTTGTGTTCATTACCAAAAGACTTATGGTATGTGTGACTGCCTCAAATTGGACATTGCTTTTGCTGCTTTGATTTTATCTATATTTTAGAGCAAATATGCTTGTGTTATGCATTTTAGGTATGTGAAAGATCTCTTAACAATACTCAAAATGGTCCAAGTATGCCTCTAATCAAAACTTTGCAAGAGCATAAATTCTACCAAGTGGTATTTGATAAGACCTTGTGAAGGTGGACTTAGAAGTATGTAAAACTTCTGTGTATTTAAAGCAATCATTCTTAGCCTCTAATTTCCAAAGTACACCATTGATTACCTGTTTATTTAATTGACTTATCCTTGAAGTTGAACTATATGATATTTGGGATATAAAGTAGATTGAGGTTTGACGTGGGGTAGAGAAAAATTTGTTCTCCTTTCTTCTCATAATGTGGCTTCTCCCATAGTTGCTTGCTTTCATATTTTTGTTCTCTTTCACTGTTGGTGCTGGACACGTTGAAGTAGATATCAACAACACGTGAACTCCACTAAGCACCCAAAGAGAGAACTTCTCTCAGCCAGGCAAGAACGAATTTCACAATCAAAGAAAGAATTTCACACAGAAAACCCTAGATGAAAAACTCTCAGAATTCTCACGAAGACAAAGAAGGAAGTGAAGGAAAAAACAGAGAGGTAAGGAAGAAGAAGAATCAACACACGTATTAAAGTGGTTCGGCAACCAAATACCTACATCCACTATCAAAGGGAGCTGGAATTCTTTATTCAGAGAATAATGCAAGGAGAGAAGTATACAAGTAAGTCACTCATCTAAATCTGAAATTCACACCTTTCTTAATCTCAGTTTCATCTATTTATACTCTGAGATTGAAGCTTCTTGTGTGACAGGACCGTTGATGAGCTCTTTGTTGGTTACAACCGTTAAACAGGTACTTTCTTTTAACATTCTCCACCTTTGTAATCAACAAATTTTGCTCCCTCTATCATCGTTAAATGACTATCCATTTTCTGGTAGGTGAAATCCTACCAGGTCCAAGCACTGACGGAACTTCAACTGTGTCAATGGCTTGGTTAGAATATCCGCTGCGTTGTCTGAGGTATGTACTTTCACCACCTCAATCTCTCCTTTCTCTATTTCTTCTCTGACATAATGATATTTTATATCAACATGCTTGGTCCTATTGTGAAATTGCTGATTTTTTGTTAGAAATATTGTGCTCTGATTGTCACAGAATATTCTAACTGTTGGTTGCTTGATTCCAAAATCTTGCAATAGGTTTTTAAGCCAGACTCCTTTAATTGCTTCAGCTAACGAAATGAACTCTGCTTCAGTGGTTGAGAGAGCTACTATAGATTGAAGAGTAGCCTTCCAACTCAGTAAGTTCTGTCCAATAAGAAAAAAAATACCCCGAAAGAGATCTTCTTTTATCTAGATCCCTTGCAAAATCCGAATCAACATAGCAAAAAATTTCATTGTTTATAGGGTCATTTCTTTTGTACCACAGTGAAGCTTGTTCTGTACCCTTCAAATATCGTAGTATCCACTTCACGGCCTCCCAGTGTCTTTTTCCAGGCCTTGACATGTACCTACTCACCATACTTGTAGCATAGGTTAGATCAGGCCGTGTGGATACCATCAGGTACATTAGGCTTCCGACGGCTTGAGAGTAAGGCACTTGTGACATGAAGGCTTGGTTTTCTGTTTCATCTTCTTTAGGAGAGTTTTCAGTCGATAATTTGAAGTGTTGAGCTAAAGGAGTTGAAACTGATTTAGCTTCATTCAGTTTGAACTTCTTTAGTACTTTTCCACAATAAGACTGCTGACTGATTTGAAGTATGGACTCATCACGCCTTCTAGTTATTTCTATTCCCAATATTCTCTTGGATTCTCCTAGATCCTTCATGTCAAATTCCTTCTTGAGCAGTGCCTTAACCTCCTTTAAGTCTTCTTTTGTCTTTCCTGCTAAGAGCATATCATCGACGTAAAGCAAAAGAAAGATAGTAGAGTTGAAGGTTTTAGAGTTTACATATACACAGCTATCAACTGAGGTCCTTAGGAAACCAAGTTTGGAAATGACTTCATCAAACCTTCTGTACCAGCATCTAGGGGACTGTTTCAGTCCATAGATTGACTTCTTCAATAAGCAAAACAGATTCTCTTGGCCTCTTTTGACATATCCAGTCGGCTATTTCATATATATAGTTTCTGTAAGATGACCATGTAGAAAAGTTGTTTTTACGTCAGGCTGATCAAGTTCTAGGTTGTCTTGTACTACTAGAGAAAGCAACATTCTGATAGATGTTAACTTGATGACAGGGGAAAATACTTCTGTATAGTCTATACCAGCCTTTTGAGTGTACCCTTTTGCCACCAAGCGCGCTTTATACCTCGATTTTAATACTCCAGTGATACCTTCTTTCAATTTGTAGATCCATTTAGAGGCAATGGGTTTGTATCCTTGCGGAAGAGGCTTCAAGGTCCACGTTTCATTGCCTTCTAGGGACCGCATCTCCTCATTCATTGCCTCGATCCATTCTCTAGCATCAGGACTGTTAGTTGCCTCTTCAAAACTACTTGGTTCTTCATGGCTGAGTGAATCAACTACATTTAGTGCAAGGGATATGTAATATGCTTCACTGTATCTCGAAGGAGGAACTATGTTTTTCCTTTGTCTATCCCTGGCTAATGAGTAGTTTTGCAAGTTTGGTTGTTCATGTACTGTTTCAGAAGTTTCCTGTTCTGTTGGTGACTCATTTCCTTCCTTAGAGACTTCATGTTCTGTATTTGAGGTTGTAGGAAGCATATTTTGCTCCACCTCAATTCTTGTGTCTTGGTTAGGAATGTCTTCATTTGTTGTTCTGTCTTTAAGCATATACATTTCCTGTTCTCTGAAAATAACATCCCAACTATTGATACACCTCCTTTCTATTGGATGTCAAAGTCTATAACCCTTCACTCCTTCGGTAAACCCCAAAAACATGCATTTAACAGCCCTTGCTTTCAACTTTCCTTGATTCTGATGCACATAACCTACACAACCAAAGATTTTTAGATGTTGAAGGTTAGGAGACTTACCTGTCCATTTCTCTTCTGGAGTGATGAAACCTGTTGAAGTATGTGGGCATCTATTCAAGGTGTATACAGTATAGGAAGCTGCCTCTGCCCAATATTTTTCAGGTAGCATAGCTTCTGCTAGTTGGCACCTAACTCGTTCCATTATTGTTCTGTTTAGACGCTCTGCTACTCCGTTCTGTTGGGGAGTGTGTCTCACAGTTCTGTGTCTAACTATGCCATGGCTTTTACAAAAATTGTCAAATGGCTCATTACAAAACTCAAGTCCGTTATCTGTTCTTAGACACTTAAGAAACTTGTTAGTTTGCTTCTCAATCATGCATTTGCACTCTTTAAATTTTTCAAAGACTTGATCTTTTGATTTTAAGAAATATATCCAACTTTTCCTTGAGAAATCATCGGTTAGAGTTAGGAAATACCTGGAACCACTTAGTGAGACAGTAGAAGCCGGCCCCCAGAGATCAGAATGGACATATTGTAGGATTTCCTTTGAGCTTTGTTGAGATTTGTTAAAGCTCTGTCGCTTGGCCTTTCCTACAACACAGAATTCACAAAAGGTTAGTTGTTCACCTGTTCCATGAGGAAGTATACCTTGTTTTGCCAAGACTTGGAGTCCTTTTGCAGTGATATGGGATAGTCTTTTGTGCCATAAGTCAGTTTCTGTTAGACTATCCCCTGTTATGGTCAAAGCTGATTGGATCATTTCAACATCTTTGACAACATAGAGACCATTCAATTTGGTCCCAAAGAGTACTGTCTTTTGGTCCTTTTTAATCTCAATAGTACCTCCACTCCCTCCATAGGTGCATGGAGTCGAGCATGCCAAGTGAGATGAGGTTTCTTTTGAGATTAGGGACATGCCTTACATTCCTTAAGAGCTTGACTGTACCATCCTTCAATTTTAGGGAAACTGAACCAATTCCAACGACCCGACAGGTGTTATTGTTTCCCATGTACACTATTCCCCCATCCCACTCACGGTAGGTGCTAAACCATCCTTTCTCTAGCGTCATATGAAAATAACATCCTGAATCAATCACCCAATCATATCTTTCAAATGGTTCATGGGAATGACTGATTTGGTCTGAAGTTGCAAGAGCATCTGAGTAGGATATTGAATTTTCTCCCACTGCTGCCTCTGACTACTTATTCTTCTTGTTTTTGTGATACTGATTCTTTCTTTTAAGTGAATAGCAGTCTCTCTTCAAATGTCCTTCTTTGTGGCAGTAGTTACATTTAAATTTTGCTTTGTTCTTTTCATCATTGTGTTGCTTGCCATCTTTTCCTTTAGTTTTCCCCATAGCAAAGAGGCCTTCTGATCCTTCCTTCTTTAAGGACAGCAGCTCGAGTTCTTTTGTCTGAATGGCTGATATTATGTCATTTGTTGTGATGGTTTGTCTGTCGTACTTCAAAGCATTCTTCACCTCCTTGTAGGATTCTGGAAGGGAATTAAGAAGCACAAACGCTTCATTTTCGTCTCCAATCTTTTCTCCTATATTCTTGAATTCAAAAGTCATCTTCTTGAATTCTTCTAGGTTCTCTATTAGCGCCTTTGAGGGATCCATTTTAAATGTAAAGAATCTCTCTCTCAAGTACATCTTATTGTGTACATCTTTGGCTTCATAAAGCTCGTTCAATTTGTTCCAAATCTTCAAGGGTGATTCTTCATCAATCACCTGTCTCAAAACTCCATTGCTGAGGTTTAAGATCAAAGTCCCGACGCAGTTGTGTTGATTGTTTCTCTTTCTGTTTCAGTCAAGGTTGCTGGTAGTTTTGATGGATCAGATCAGGCTTGCAAAGCTTTCTGTTGGCCGAGTATTGCTTTGATTTTTGCCTTCCAAAGGTCAAAGTCACATTTTCCATCAAATTTTTCTATGTCATATCTTGCGACAGCCATGTCTTGGTTCAAGAATTCAAATCTTGATTGTGTTCTTTATGTCTCTGATACCAATTGTTGGTGCTGGACACGTTGAAGTAGATATCAACAACAAGTGAACTCCACTAAGCACCCAAAGAGAGAACTTCTCTCAGCCAGGCAAGAACGAATTTCACAATCAAAGAAAGAATTTCACACAGAAAACCCTAGATGAAAAACTCTCAGAATTCTCACGAAGACAAAGAAGGAAGTGAAGGAAAAAACAGAGAGGTAAGGAAGAAGAAGAATCAACACACGTATTAAAGTGGTTCGGCAACCAAAGGCCTACATCCACTATCAAAGGGAGCTGGAATTCTTTATTCAGAGAAGAATGCAAGGAGAGAAGTATACAAGTAAGCCACTCATCTAAATCTGAAATTCACACCTTTCTTAATCTCAGTTTCATCTATTTATACTCTGAGATTGAAGCTTCTTGTGTGACAGGACCGTTGATGAGCTCTTTGTTGGTTACAACTGTTAAACAGGTACTTTCTTTTAACATTCACCAATATCTAATTTATGTTACAGGTTGATCAAGGAGTATAGATGGGAGAGGATAAAAAGAAGAGCAGGGATATAATCCCATCAATGATGGTTCCTCTTTTATTTGTATTCTTTCTGTAGCCTCCTCCTAGGATGGTTCCTCGCACCATTGAGAACACAAGGGAGGTTGATGAGATGGTTTGCAAACTTGATGATGGAGAGGTTCTTCTTCGTCTTCTTCTTTGTAACTCTTAGCATATGACATTTTTGTAGCTTTTTGTTTAATTACAGTATATATGTGTGTTTCTTTGTAATTCTTTTCATTTAGGGGCTGTTTTCTGAATTGGTTATTATATCTGGTGGTTATATCTGGGAATTAAAATAGTCTGGGGGTTATAATAATCTGCGTTTGGGGTGCAGATTATTATAGTCTGGGATAAAATAATCTGTGTTTGGGGTGCAGATTATCATAGTCTGGGATAAAATAATCTGTGTTTGGGATGCAGATTATTTTAGTCTGGGATAAAATAACCTATGTTTGGTATGCAGATTATTTTAGTATGGGTTAAAATATCCTGTGTTTGGATTGCTGATATGTTTCACATGAGAATCTGAATCAAATATTCAAGTTGATTTTTTTTTCTTGACCATTTTTTTTATTCACTCAAACAACTTCGTATGTCCAATATTGTAGTTTGCAAATATGAATAGAAAATTAACATGGATTCAATTGTTACAAAAAGAAAGTATTGGGTAGACGGGTTGAATGATGTGTTTAACTTCATCCAAATAGTGTTGTTTAAAAAACCCATTATTTAGAATCTTTTTTCTTTCAAAAATAAATTTTAACAAAACAAGTTATAAAAATTAAAAAAATTGTTTCAAAATTCACTTCAACATTTTCATTCACCACGCTAATATGTTTTTTTTTTTTTTGGGTGGTTCTTTCTTTTTTTTTTCCAGTCAAATTGTTTCATCCAAATAGTGTTGTTTAAAAAACCCATTCTTTAGAATCTTTTTTCTTTCAAAATTAAATTTTAACAAAACAATTTATAAAACTTAAAAAAAATTGTTTCAAAATTCACTTCAATATTTTCATTCTCCACGTAAAACTGTTTTTTCTTTTTTTTGTTGGTTCTTTCTTTTTATTTCCAAACAAATTGTTTCATCCAAATAGTGTTGTTTAAAAAACCCATTATTCAGAATCTTTTTTCGTTCAAAATTAAATTTTAACAAAACAATTTATAAAACTTAAAAAAAAATTGTTTCAAAATTCACTTCAACATTTTCATTCTCCACATAAAACTGTTTTTTTTGTTGGTTCTTTCTTTTTATTTCCAAACAAATTGTTTCATCCAAATAGTGTTGTTTAAAAAACCCATTATTCAGAATCTTTTTTCTTTCAAAATTAAAATTTAACAAAACAATTTATAAAACTTAAAAAAAATTGTTTCAAAATTCGACATGCAAAATCCGAAGTCGTCTCCCCATAAAATCGCGCATGCAAAATCGAAGAGTCGAAGGAAAACGGGCAAGAGGGGGAACCCTATTCAGAGCGGCGAGGGGATCTAGTAAAAGGGTTTCAGATCTGGTGGAAATTGCAGATCTGGAAACCAAGAGAGAAGAGATGCTGAGAAGAACAAACAGCAAGAGAGAAGACGAGTCATGGGAAGAACAAACGGCAAGAGAGAAGACGAGGCATGGGAAGAACAACCGGCGAGAGAGAAGACGACGGACTGGAAGAAGAAACGGCAAGAAGATGAGGCACGGGAAGAAGAAAGGGCAGAAACCCTAGATCCAAAGGGTGAGAAAGGTGAATGATGAGAGAGAGAGAGTTGAATATCAAAATCATGGGCATTGAAGAGGGAAATCAGGAGCATTGAAGATGGAGATCAGAGGCAATGAATAACGAAATCAGGGAGCCTGATTTTCTTTTCCCACCGTTCAGATTATTCAACAGGCCAAACGAGGGTTTGAATAAAATGCCCCCAATTTTTTTATCCTATTCGGTGGGCCAAACGGGCCCTTATTGTACACACTTGTAATATATCCAATTTTTATTTTCTGCAGCTATTTGCTGGAAATGATGCCGATGAATTTAGTTCCATCATAAAACGTGATGTTTTGCCAAAAGTTATAATTACTACTTGTCGTTTTAATTATACTGTAAGATTCTCCATTATCACCAATTATACAGTAATTTTATTTTTAGCAACCTGCGCTTAATGGAAACCAACCTAAAGCACTCACCATTTGATAGGACTTGGCACCTTATCACTACTAGAAAAACAGTGTTACTTGACGCTTTTGGAATGTCAAATTTTAATACTCTTGACGTTTTTAAAAGCGTCGAGAGTACCACTGTCAAGAATAAGGTGTTGAAAATGTGACAAACGAGAAGCGTCAAGATATTCTTTCCTTGATATTTTTTAAACGTCAAGAATATTAACAGCGTTGACCTTTTTAAAGCGTCATGTAGATTTCTTGACATTTATTAAATATCATTTTTGTTGGAACTTGGCAGACGCGTCAAATGGTACTTTATCTTGACATTTCAAAAATGTCAATTTAATAAGTTTTTGACACATTTTACATGTCATGTTTGTTTTTTTTTTTTTCAATTATAATAGTTGTTCCCTATTATCTTGAATCTCCTACCAATTTGATACATTGAAAAAGACATAATTTCGTCAACCAAATAAACAACAATACACATTCAAGATGTATCAACCAAATTTCCACCAATAACATTAACAAAATTCATATATGGACAATTCCAAAATTACAAGAACTATTAACCCCATAAAATAAGTATAACATGGTTACATATAATTTCCATAACATTATGGTGTTTGTCAAGTACAATATTGTCAATTGCAAAAAAAAAATAATAATAATAAAAAGGGAAAATAAAAAGCCCACATAACTCTTTGAAGGTTGATTGAACGTTGTGCAATTTGTACTTGGAAGCCATTGACGATGTATAGGAACAACAAATCTGACAGATAAGAAACAATGAAAATAAGGTAAGCAAGTGAACTAGAAAAGCTAAAACAATCCAAGCTTTAGAAGCATAACATCAAAACTTATAACAAACCTAAACAACCAAATTTTACCAACTTTTTGCTTAATAACCAAAGGTTTTAAGAAACATAAACTCTACCTACCTAGAAGTAACTCATCCCTCAACTTTCAAAAGTAATACTATGCAAATAAACAACAAACTGGTAAATTGATATTTGAACAACAATCTAAAAATTACAGTTATAGTTATATGTTCATTTCACTAAAAAAGATAACAAAAAAGAATAAGGAAAAAAAACCAAGAATGAGAACTTGTTGGTTTGGGTAACATGTACAAATGTTTGTGGTGCTTTGTGTTTGTGTCTGTTGGTTTGATTCTTTTACTCACATTATATGTTCATTTCAAAACTAAGATGTGTTGCAACCTTGGGCATTTGATTGAAATAAATTGTGATTAAGAGGACCGGAGCATCATACACAATGCTTCCGTTGAGCCTTCTGCTTCTTCATTGTTCAGATATTTCTATTTCCTTTTCATTCCAGACCATAGATCAACATGATTGGAATCATTGCTTAGCAAGTTGTATAGCCACTTGTTTTTTTCTTTTTTTCCTTTAATCTTGTTTTGGTCTTAACGGAAGTGTTCTTTCTTCTCGAAAAGAAAATGAGAAATTTTTCTGAAATAATATTTTATCATCTACTATATTTGCTAATATATTTTTCTGAAGTGTTGAATGTTGGCCATCTGGCAACTAAAATCTAAGATCTCAAACAAATATGGAAATTAAGACCAAAGAAACATGAAATATCTACAAAAAGTAACAAGCAATTCAGCAAACAACCAATATTGGACGTTTTGACAACAAAATTAAAATAGTTGAACTTACCAAATCTGCTCTCCTCTCTTCCAACGTTATATCCCTTGTAAGAGCATCAGGTGCTAGTCCATAGAGGGTGGGATTCCTCAGCATACGAACATACAAGTAAGTATATCCAAGCCAATTACACGCTTCTCTTACATTTTGAACAGTCCCAAGAACAATTTCTGCATTTAATTGATCAGCCATTTTGGAGACAAACTGACTTTCAATTGGTAGCTGCTGGTTCATTAGTGAAAGATAATATTGTAATTCACTGTCCTGTGATGATTATTCCCTCCCCATAAGAATCAAATTGAGGTCTTCCTGCACGACCCAGCATCTGCATAACATCTAGAGGACTTAACTCAGCCCATGCTCCTTTCCCGATTCAAAGGGAGTTGGAGAAAGTGAAAACCTCGAGTCAAGAGCATCATTTTTCCCGATTCCTTGTTGGAACATAAGTCATCACTTCAACCACCTACAAACAAAATCTTAAAGAAAAACTTGTATCAACATGGACATTTCGATGCTTCTAGTTTATAAAGTGAAACTTCAAACATACATTTATTCAGCAGCATAACGACATATATATGGCAATCCCAAATTTTCCTCGTCACTTGGAAACAAGACAAAACACTTCTATACTCAAAACTGTCCAACCACAACATCCACACACTTCTGGTACACCAAACCTTTACAACCAAAGCGAGTCAGATCTCGCATCCACAACTCAAGCAGACATTCATAGCCAATCATAATCTATCCAAACAAAACATGCTTCCAAGTAAACCAAAAGATGCTAAGTTGACTTTAAGATCCTCATATTAAAACAAATGAGCACAAGGTGTCAATCCAATTTGGGGTGAACTAATACTCGAAACTCGCCCAAAGCAGAAACTTAGCTTGCTATCCGGGCTCTCAAATCTACCTAAATTAAATAATTTAATCACCAAACGCTATGGGCATCTTAAATTCAATAGCCAAAATCAATGGGTATTCATCTAACACACATAAATCATTCAAAACTTGACTTAATTCACTTACCCAATGACGAACTCGCTCAAAGATGCTGAAACTTGAAGATCTATCGCTCGAATGGCCGAAATTGATGTGAAAAGCTTGCTGAACAGAGTTAGAAATGAATGGGTATTCGATTAAACATTATAACGAACCAAAAAGACGATTTTCCTCACTTACCCACGCTGAAAGCTTGCTAGAAACGATGAAAAACAACCCAAGAACCTGCTGTCTGCACGTCTACACCGAACAATCGCCGGAAAACGTGACTACCACAAGGTCAAGGTGGTCAAAGCAGGAATATAATGCCCAGCATAAGATTCTCCAGTTATGAAGAAGTCATTCTCCACAAGGTCAGGGTGTTCACCAAAGAAAGCCTGATTACCAAAAAAAAAAAAAAGAAGCCAGAGGTCATATCATTGAAAGTTTTGATATTTGTCAAACGAATTTTGATCTCTCCATATTCCTCTACAATAAGTCCAACAAACATTCGAAGTTGCCTAAATGTGGAATCAATAATGATAACAATCAAGAAACACTTCCCTCCATTGTCACACACACACACCAAAAAAAAAAAAAGCCTTCCCTCCAAAACCAATGTGTAACATCAGTAACTAAACAAAGAAAAATGAAGGGAAAATACCTGCAAGAAGTCGTAAAGGTCATTGCTAACACCATTTTCATCATGACGAATATCTTTCCTATCAGAACTATAGCTAAAACTAGTCCCAATTGGTTGATCAACATACAGAAGATTTGATACCTGCAGCAACGGAAATAAAAATTGTAATACCTCTTCTCTTGCAGCCAGTGAAACTTTGTAAATTGACATGATGGTCCATATAAGTAGAAATGGATAAACAGCTGCCTAACTGCTCGGCTAGATCCTCACGCTAAAAAAAATCCAAAGAGAACAAATAAATAATACCTTATATATGAAAAAGATCAAATAAAATAACAAACAAATAATACCTTATCCCAACCATATTCATTCCAAACAAGTGACAAGTTATTAGTAACTTTAAAAGGATCGTTTTCGTAAAACATAGCCAATTCACTACTGCATCCTGGGCCCCCAGTTAACCAGATAACGACAGGATCTTTTTTGCTGTTGCGGGACTCAAAGAAAAAGTAGAACATCCTGCACAAAAAGTGAGCAGTTAGAACTCTGAGCACACAACACAAATTGTAACAGAACATAGCACGATTTTCAATCGAATTAGGATAACCTCAACAAAATTTTCAATTCATATATACAGATATAGCCAATAGCAAAAAAAAAAAGTTTAAAAAAAAACAAAAAACAAAAACAATGATCCATTCAGGTGAATAAACTATGTATAAACCAACAAAATAGTTACACTACTCATTTAACAATAATTCTTTAAGATACCGAGCGCGATGAAATAACCTATCACATTAAATTCAACATGCAGTATCCAAGCAGGTAAATAAAAACACTAATCTATCCCGTAAACCACCGAAATCCTGACTCGAGGCTAACCACCAATATGCTTCCAAAAGAGTAAAACAATCATGTTCTCCAATTGCTAACCATTCATACTTATCTCATGCTAGCACAATGACATAATGAATACATGGGTCCAAAGCATACGACATAAACCAAAAAGCTACTTACATTAGCCCAACAAATCCTTGATTAACTTCTAACCAATTTTCCTTTAATTCCAAGACTTCAAGCAACTATACAAAAGGAAAAAGCATTCTTAAAATCCGCAGACTTATTAAAACAAATGAGCACAAGGTGTCAATCCAATTTGGGGTGAACTAATACTCCACCTAAATTCAACAATTTAATCACCAAACGCTATGGGCATCTTAAATTCAATAGCCAAAATCAATGCGTATTAATCTAACACACATAAATCATTCAAAACTTGACTTAATTCACTTACCCAATGACAAACTCGCTCAAAGATGCTCGACCCAACAACAACTCTCTTAGCCTCCAAACCTTTAACCAACTACATTAGAAGGGAGAAACAAGCTTAAAACTCATAGACCTTCTAAATCACGAGACATACGAGGTTAAATCAATTTTAGGAGAGATTTAACTCCCCAAGAACTTACCTAAACAGAAATTAAGCTTGTTGTCCAAGCCCTCCAATTCTGATCCAAAACGACAAATACAATCCCGAATGCCACGAAAACCTTGGAAACAATTGCCACAATGAATGGTAAGCCTCTAGCACCATAAAACTAACAAAAACTCGAGCTCAAATCACTTACCCACTGAACGAAATGCTGGAGAAACAGAGAAAACGATCCCGAACAATGCTGGTTGCTCCCAACGACATTGCTACAGGAGAAATGATGCAATCACGACCACTCCCACGCTGCTACAGCACGCAAAATAGAGGGGAAAGAGACCGAGAGTGAGGGAGCAAACGATTAAGAGAGAGATCGGGCAAGAGAGATGCGAAATCAACCTTTAAATCGCACGCAAACTCGCTGGAAACGGTCTGCCCAACTGCTGTCCTCCGCCGTGGTCCCGAGCTCGCCGTTCGCCGCCGTGGTCCCGAGCTCACTAGAGGAGGAGTCGCGAAGGGAGGTGAAGGGAGGGCTGGTCGAATCGAAGAAGGGAACGGTTTGCTGCAGAGGGAGGCTCACGAAGAAGAATAAGAAAACAGGGAGATGGTCGTGGTATACACGAATAAGAAGAGAAGTTCTTGGGCGCAGGAAAATCACGATAGAATGAGAGGAAGATGCTGCTGGCCAGTCGAAACCGAAAACACAGAGGGCTGAGGGTGAAGGATCGTGCGGCTCAACAAACAGAAGAAGGAAACTAGGGCTGATACAAGTAAATCAGGATAAAACTTGACATTTTTTAAATGTTAAGTAAATGATTATAGCTCTCGACATTTTAAAAGCGTCAAGTATTTTGTGGCGTGCAACAAAATCCAAAAAAATCCGTCAAACTCCGTGTTTTTACATTTTTCTTGACGGTTTTTTGGTTAAAATTGCAAATTCTTGACCTTTTTTTTTAGAAAATGTCAACTAATATAAAATCTCAAGTGTCAAGTAATGCAGTTTTTCTTATAGTGTATATTTAAGTCATCTGTCTTTATGTGACTTTCAATTTGCATATTGGACCTGCTTTTATATTTGCTTTCAGTGATACCAAATACACATATTTGGTATTTTCTACTCATTTGTATTTTCACACAAGAGAGGAACTAACGATTTGAAGAAGGTTCCACTCATATCTTGACGCTTCTCGTTCGTCAGATTTTCGATACCTTATTCTTGACCGTGGTTCTCTCGTCGCTTTCAAAAGCATCAAGATTATTAAAATTTGACATTCCAAAAGCGTCAAGTAGTACAGCTTTTCTTGTAGTGATAGGGACAACATGGGCATAAACTATACTTGGTGTTATGGCAGCAACATCAAGTGGCTTTTCCAGAATATACAACTTATTGTGCAGTTTACCCTTGCCAATCGTCTTCAAAGTGCACTTTTCCTGAATAATACAAGAATCAATCAAAAATTCAACAGAATGATCATCTCTGGTGGTTAAAGCACTGATTGACAACAAATTATATTAGAATTTGGGCACAAACAAGACTCTCTTAAGAATTAACGAACCAAATAATGTCACAGAACCAACATACTGAACATGAATTTGTGTGTTGTCAGACAAAACCATAGCAGTGTCAATTGGTTCCAAATAATCAAAAGCAGCTTTCATAAGGAAAATGTGTGTGGACGCACCAGAATCTATTATCCAATCAAAGAGCATGGATGTATTTGAACATTGTTGAATGTTAAAGCATGTACCTGCCATATAGGTGTTGGTATTGTCTGATTCATTCTTGACAGTCGCAAGCTTTGATTGAAGCAAATTCAGAATATCATGGCATTGTTTGAATGGATCAAAGGAAGTGCTTTCAGCTTGAGTTATAGTAGCATTTGCATACAAGACTCCTTTTGCATTTTGATTATTTGGTTGTGCTCCATTTGAATTGTTTTGATTATAACTCTGATTATTTGGTTGACCTCCATTCGAGTTACGTTGTGTCCCCTTTTGACGATATCCAGGTGGATATCCATGTAGTTTATAACACTTGTCAACTGCGTGCCCCTGAATTCCACAATGTGTGCAGATCGGACGACTTCACGGTTTGTAATTCTGACTCTGATTTTGATTATTCATTGGCATTCGATTTGCATTATTAGAATTTTCTACTGCTAGAGTAACAGTAGTAGAAGGAGGCTTTTGGTTAGATCTCTGTTCTTCCTCTTGTACAATCAAAGAGAAAGTCTTATTGATGGGTGGTGGAGGATCCATAAGACGAATTTGTGAGGGAGAATAAGCATAATCATCACTAAGTCCCATGAGAAAACTCATAAGATATTCTATCTGGAAAAAAAAAACTTTCAAGTCTCTGGACTCCACCACTGGTGCAAGATCTGCATGAACAACCAGGCTTATATGTGATGTATTCATCCCAAACACTCTTTATTTTTGTGAAATACATTGTTATATTTTCTTGATCTTGCTTAATCGTTGCCAACTTTTTTTTCACATGAAAAATTCTAGGGCAATTTCGTTTCTGAAATCGATCCTTTAAATCTAACCAAATAGCTTGTGCAGAATCAGAGAAAAAACACTGGATGAGATTGTCTTTGAAACAAAATTAAGGATCCAGGCAATCATGATATTATTATTTTGAGTCCAAAGTTTGAGAAGCTCACCAGAAGCAGGTTTCGGTATCCATCGATGAAACCAAGTTTGTTCTTGATCGAAAGCGCTAACAGCATAGAACGACTCCATTTTACGTAATTATCATCCGTCAGTAACTCTGTAACGAGAACAAGATTTGAAGTATCACTATGATGCAAAACATATGGATTATCTGAAGATTGATCCTCAGAGGATGAATCAACCACACGTTTCTCTGTGGTCATGATTGTGAAGCAGAGCGAAAAAAACGAAGCCAGAAGAAGGGCCCTCTTACTACTCTGATACCATAATAACGTACAATGGGGAGAATGATAGTGATCCACCTTTATTCAAATATTCCAGATATATATATATATATACATCAAAATCTGTGATAATAACAGATATATGAGCAACATAAATAACAAAGATACATATACACAGTAGAATATTTTATAATAACAAATATATGAGAAACAGAATCAAAACCGCAACTTAACTAATCCTTTAATATAGCATATCAGAACTAAAATAGACGTTTTGAAAGTTCAGAAACCAAAAAGAAACAAAATTCAAAATTGAGATAATATTTAAACTAAATAATACTCTCATATTTAAATTTTCTATTCAAATTATGAATGTATTTAAAGAAGTTTATTACGTGTTCTTAGTACTTATTTGTATTATTGATTGCATATCTTTTTTTTTTTTTTTTTTATGTAGTATATTCATAAATATATTATTAAAGCAATTTTGATTCTCTCCTTATTTATTTGTATATCCTTTCTTTATTCTATTTTATAATTTTTTCCTATTTAGAGAGAATGTTTGATTTGCAAGATTTGATTTGGAATCAATTTTGATTCTTTACTTATTATTTATTTAAATAAACCTCAATCTTTATAAATATTTATTTAAATAAAATAAATTTATTCTCTATTTGTTTTTTAATTTTTTTTTTATTTTCCATAGATTCCATTACTCTATAAAAATAAAATAAAAAAATGAAACTCGAAACGAAACATAAACAGCAAGCATTCTCGATTTGTTTTTTGTTTTTTCTCTTCTTTTTCTATTTTCATAGAATCCATTACTCCATAAAATTAAAAAAGGAAAAAAAAATGTCTAAACAAAACATACACTATAACACAGTAAGCATTAAAAAGGTCCCAGAATAACGAATTTCATATTTAGAAGATTATTTCCCCCCCCCCCCTCCCTCCCTTTTGCCCATTGTACACGTGAGACACACGTGTAACAACACTATTTACATTTTCTCTCTCTCCTCTCTCGGCCTCTTTTCCAACCAAAGTTTTTCAAGGTTTTTGTTTGTTTTTTTTTTTTCTTTTTCTTTTCTAACAAGTTTATTTAGAGAGTTATTCATCAATAATTTTTTATCGATTTAATTTATATTTGGAAAATATTTGATGAAGAAGGGTTAATGAGATTTTTATATTCGAGGTCTAAAGAAAACTATTCCTATTTTATTTTGGGATTTGAACTTTATTTTAATTCTTGAATTTTGCATAAAAATCAATTTTTATTTTTGTAATGATTTTCTATAAATTATAGTTATAGTAAACGTGACTTATACACACCTTTAGTTTAACTCACCTGATGAGTAGGGATGCCTTTGTATTTAAGTATTTAAAGTAGTTTAATGTCATAGATTTAGATTTTTGTTAAATCATCATTATTTTTAAAAGAATAACTATAAAAAAAATATATGAAGTTTAGGAAGAAACTAAAATATTTGGAAGCTTAGAGATATAAACAAAATTAGTAGGAAGGTTTAGATACCAAACTAAAATTTGTTGGGAATGACTTGGAATTTTTGGCCTTTGAAGTATTGCTTGTGATTTGTCTCACATGGAATCAAAAGATTTAGAGTTGGGAAAAATGTTTTTATACAAACACTCAATATTGTAAAGGTGGTTAAGGATGGGTATTAAGACTTCTTCCCACATCCGTGCCGTTGCCGATCGGATGGGTTTGGGTAATTGTGTTCATGCTTAATAAAGAAATGGTTTTATCTTTTTGGGTCAAAAACCTTTTATTATATCTTTTCTTATTCTTATTTTATTTGACCGAAACTGTAACACCCGAATTATGAGGGGTACATGAATGAACCGAGGCCACATCCGAATGAGAGAGATCCTGAGGACATGAAAGTATAGTGAAGATAAGCTTAAAAGAATTGATAGATACTACCTATACCAACAAGGTGCACCTTCCTTTTTTGTGGCTCAATCATAGGAACTTTGAAGTTAATCGTGCTTGGCTTGGAGAAGTTCTATGTTGGGTGACCTCCTGGGAATTTTCCTAGGAAGCATGTGAGTGAGGACAAAAGCATGCTAAAAGGACCTCGTGTTGGTTTGTGGGGACAATTTTCAATTTTAGAAGCAGTTTAAGACAAGTATGGGGTGACGTGGCCAGGTCGCAGGGAAATGTTGGGACCGTTAGGTGCCGAATTCGGATTCCAAATTCTGGGCCTGGGGCGTTACAGAAACCAAGTCAACCATTTCTAATTGAACCGTAGTTTTGTCAAATCGATTTCGGTTTCTCCTATAAATTCCATAGAGTGGTAGATCATTCAATTCGATCTTCCTATCTTTCCTTGATTCCAAATTCTTCTCTCTCGAGTGCACGGAGGAGCTTAGGAGGGTGTTGTGTTAACCTTGGGGAGCAACTGACATAGAAACGATTTAGCACTGTAGTCGTGCCAAAATTGCTTTCCAAGGCAGTGGTTCCCTCCACGCGATACAACAATTATTCTTATCTTCTAGCTAACAAGTTGAAAGCAATTTTAAGATGTCCATCAAATCCGGGAAGGTGCTTCCAGATTTGTCCAAATTAGAACCATTGGATGGTTCTAACTACCGTCGTTGGTCTCAAAAGCTAATTTTAAGCCTAATTTATAACATACAAATTAATGAGATGAAATGACACAATTGGAACCAACAAATTATGACATGCATAACACCTTCGAACTCATTTCTTGATTAAATTAAGAAAATCCATACAACATCAATAACATATAGAAGCAATGACGGATCTAGAACTTCATGTGGGGGGACTTTATATAAAATAAGGAAAAATATCAACTTTTACCATAAAATTGTAAGGTGTTTCAATTTTTACCCTAAACTTTCAATGTCATGAAATTGCACATTAAACTTAGATAAGTGTTACAATTTTTACCTAACTTTAAAAAGTTTTGCAATTTTGACCTAGATTTTCGTTCAAATTATTGTTGTAAGAATATTCTCATGTGCATCCAATCAATTATAAAATGTGTATTTGGTATGACATTGATAGGATTACGACAAAAAATGACATTAGAGCTAATTTTTTTCCTAAAAATAATTTTGAACATATTGATATTAGTTTATATACTTTGATATTAAATTGGTTAAATTATAAATTTGGTTCTTAAAATTTCAAGATTATGTTTAATAAGTCTAGTAAATCTCAACTTTCAATTTTGTGTCTAATAAGTCCCCTAAATTGTCAATTTTGTATCTAATAAATTCCTTTTTTTTTTTAAAAAAAAAAACAAACTATAATAGGTTAGGATCTATTAGGCAACAAGTTGAAAAGTCGAAAATCTATTATATACAACATTGAAACTTTCAAAACCAATTAAATAAATTTTTAATCAATTAACTTTCAAAGTTCATATACCAAGCTTATAATTTAATCAATTAATTTTTTTCAACACGAAGTGTACATAATTTTCTATATAAATAGATATATATAAAAAAAAGAATGAAATTGAAACAAGAAGTTAGATTTTGTTTTTCTCTTTCACAAGAATTATATCTTCGTTTCTGAATGTATTAATATCTAACATGCGAAAGCAATTTTGGATCTTAGGCACATAATTACTTCAATTTGATCATACAAAACAAGTTGTTCATATGAAGAAAAACAGAGACAGTTTGTACCAACCTCTTTCTTCTTCAAATTGGAAGAATTGGTTGGTTGTTTTTCTTCACCAACTAGTCACGAACCACCACTTGATCTTCCTTGCTATCCTCAAGCCTTTGGAACGGACTGTGGGATCCTCTAGTGATGGAATTTGAGAGGGAAAGAGCTTGAAAAACAAGCTTCAAGAGAGTTTTGAGTTCATGTGTATTTTGAGAGATTTTGGCAGCATAACACTATCAGGTTCAACCTCCTTTCTTCAACATTCATGTGTATTTGGAGAGATTTTGGCAGCATAACACTATCAGGTTCAACCTCCTTTCTTCAACATTCATGTGTATTTGGAGAGATTTTGGCAGCATAGAGGAACTAAAGCTGAGAAAACGCACCAACATTATTTGACACCAAATGACCCAAGATTAAGTGTGTAATTTGGTGGCTTAATGAGGGGGTTGGATTTTCTTAATTCAAATTAATTAAATTTTAGTTTATTTAATTCTTATAATTAATAATATGAAATTTTAAATCCAATTTTGAATTTTCAAATTTAAATTAATTCAAAATTAATTTAAAATAATTATTAATTAAATAATCAAATATATAATTAATTTAATATCTAATATTAAATTAATATTGTTCTACCAATCTCGAACATTTCCGATATGTTATTTTTCAATCATGAATCCCTATTCATGTGCTCGATATTTAAATCATATTTAAATATATTAAATTTCTCAAAGTTAGGTTTAACCAAAACCCAACGTTTCGGCAATATCCAATATGACTGACCATTTCCCTAAACCGAATTTGAACTTATTCTAATTCCTTCCATCATATTGTTCCAAAGGTTATTCTCAAGCTAGCAAGGGGACCTAATGGACCTACAGATCATGGGCTCCAACGGTTCAAGGTTTAACCGGTTAAACTCTTTTAACCTAGTTAACCAACATCCGTTAACTACCGAGTCACTCCACTATAGCCTAGTAGTTGAACTCCCCTCACTATAGATATATTTCCATCCACTCAATATAACCATGATTAGTAAGTCAATCCTTCACAGGTCGTTCGTAACTATAGCTAGTTCAAAAGGTCCATTTTACCCCTATAACACTTCTTGATTCCTTAAGTCCACTGGTCCTCTAATGAACAATTAAGATCTCGTTTGATAACTATTTGATTTTTTGTTTTTGGTTTTTGAAAATTATGCTTGTTTTCTCCTAAATTCCCTACCATGACTTTCATCCTTGTTAAGGATCCATTTGAATTCCTAGTCAAATTCTAAAAACAAAAATAAGTTTTTGAAAACTATTTTTTTTTTCTAAATTGGACTTGGTTTTTGAAAACAAGGAAGAAGATTGATACTAAAACAAAGAAACTTATAGGTGAAGTATGTGTGTATAAGCTTAATTTTCAAAAACCAAAAAACCAAATGGTTATCAAACAGGGCCTAAATTAATTAAAAGGAAGAAAAAAAAATCAACAATCTTAAAGGAAGTGAAATGCATATATATTCTTAAGAAGAAAAATAGAGACCTTTGCATGTAACTGATACAATATTAGTAAAGAGGCCTATAATTGCAAATCTAAGTCGAGAGAGTGAATCTAATCGGTAGTGGAAACCATTTATCTAATTACTTAGGGGCTGTTTGGGGCGCTGAATTGGTTATAATATCTGGTGGTTATAATAATCTGGGGATTATAATAGTCTAGGGTTATAATAATATGTGTTTGGGGTGCAGATTATTATAGTCTGGAATAAAATAATCTGTGTTTGGGGTGTAGATTATTTTAGTCTGGGATAAAATAGTATGTGTTTGGAGTGCTGATCTGTTTTAACATGAGGTTCTGAATCAAATGTTCAAACTGACTGTAGTTTTTTTTTATGATATACGACTCACTTTGATTTAGGGTTATGTTTTTTTTTTAACAAAACAAAAAAGTTTAGGATTTGGTATAGAAAAATCATATTAGTTAACTTTTAGTATTGCCAAAATAAAAATTGTAAATGTTTAGTTCAAAAATCATATTAGTGTTTTTTTTTTTCAATAAAATCATTTGAAATAAACTTGAGTGTGGTAAATACATTTTCGTTTGAATGTTCTTTTTTTTTTTTTTTTTTTTTTAAGTTGGTTAACCTTCGATGTTGTCAACGACTTTTCCGGCAACCTTCGATGTTTTTTTTTTCTTTATTTTCATTTTTTATATTTTTCAAAATGAAAATGAGAAGAAATAAGAAAAAAATCGGTGGCCGGAAAAGTCGTCGGCGGCCGTCGGAAAAGTCGCCGAAAACTTCCCGGTCGGCGGTCGTCGAAAATGTCAAGGAGTCTCATGGAAGAAGAGAGGAGAGAGTTACTGTAGAAAATGGATAGAATAATCGGGTGGGTTGAATGATGGTTACTGTAGAGAATGGATAAAATAATTGGAGATAAAAATAACCCACCTCACCATTTATTTTTGTTGATGCTCCAAACACTGAATAGGTTATAATAAAGGAGGTTATTATAACTTATTCAGTGCCCCAAACACCCCCTTATGGTTCTTCTCTTCGTGCACACTCCACAAGTCACTTTTTGTTGGATACTTTACCGAACGTAGTATGACACTTACCATTGTGGTATGATTGGTGGCCAAGATCATGTCTTTCTTGAACATGAGGTCACCATACAAAGGACATTTAACCTTATTCGACATAGAGTTGTAGCTGTCCTTTGCCTTTTGCCACCCGGGAGGTCGTTAACAACTTAACATATATATTCATAAGGTAGAAAATGAGATATTAGCATAGTACTTAATACAATATAACAAAAAGAAGGAAGAGATCAGATAGTTGCCATCTGAAAAGAGAGTTAATTTAAGTGGTTGTAGGAACCATTTATCTAATTACTTATGGTTCTTTCCTTCTTTGAAACTCCACGAGACCACTTTTCATTGGATACTTTTCAGAACACGCATCTTTACAAGTGTACCACTTTTGTTCGCCAACCATGTCCTTCCTGAGTGCGAGGTCGCTACACAAAAGGACATTTTTCTCCTTCGAAGGGGGAGAGTTTTAATTTCCATTGGTATGAGCAAAGTGAAAAGAAAATATGAAAGAAAAAGAGAAAAAACAAGGGTGTGACCAAGGTTTAAAATGTCGATGTCGATGGAAATGTCGAAGTCCAGATTTTATGGAAATGTCGATGTCGATGGAAATGAAGAGAGACATTCTGGAAAAATTTACGGAAATCGTGGAAATTGATGGAAATTGTTTGAATTAGTCAATGAAACTTTAATTGTGGCTTAATTAGACTATAATGGACCATTTCTTATAATCATATCTAAAAAGTAAGATAATACTTAGATGAAATTGTCAATTCAAATGTCAATATGTGCAGAAATTTTGAAAAAAAACAAAAGAAAATTGATGAAAATTGTTTCAATTATTAAATGCATGTTGTAAAATTGAGCAGCACAACGGTACACAACGGGAACACAGAAGTGGATAAAATATAATATAATAATAATAATAATAATTCTAAAATAAAATAAATAAATAAAAGCATAAAATTAAAAACACATTAAATAAAATAACAAAATTGCAAAGTGGGAAATTATGAAATTGGGAGAGAATTCACCAATTGAGATATCTATTTAACTCCACCAAAGCCCAATATTTATAGGCAATTTGGCAAGTAGGATGTGGCTAGAATTGGACACCAAGCATTAATCTTTACAAGGCACATGGATAACATGGATGGTGACACATGGTTCAAGCTCTATAGGGCATCTATCTTTTTCTAATATTTATAATACTCCCCCTTAGATGCCCACATATGAAATATGCCTCGTTAAAAACCTTTACTAGGAAAAACCCAATGGGAAAAAATCCTAGTGAAGGAAAAGAGTACATATTTCATATAATTTAATAATCTTCAGATAATACAATATATTTTTCTCCCCCTCATGGAAACATCATTTAAGATCTCTGAGTCGTCGCATTCCAATGTTGTGGACTAATTTCTCGAAGGTTGTAGTAGGTAATGACTTTGTAAATAAGTCTGCCAGGTTATCCTTTGAACAAATTTGTTGTACTGTGATGTCACCATTTTCTTCAAGATCATGAGTGTAGAAAAGCTTTGGTGAAATATGCTTCGTTCTATCTCCTTTAATATATCCTCCTTTGATTTGAGCTATGCAAGCAGTGTTGTCTTCATATAATATTGTTGGAAGAACTTTACTAGAAGACAAACCACATGTTCCGCGAATGTGTTGAGTTACTGATCTTAGCCATACACATTCTCGACTTGCCTCGTGAATTGCAAGAATTTCAGCATGATTAGAGGAAGTAGCCGTTATGGTCTGTTTCACTGATCGCCATGATATAGCGGTTCCTCCACATGTAAATAGATAACCTGTTTGAGATCTAGCTTTGTGTGGATCAGATAAATATCCTGAGTCTGCATAACCAACCAGATCAAAATTTGATTTATTTGAATAAAATAAACCCATATCAATTGATCCTCGGAGATAGCGGAGTATATGCTTAACTCCATTCCAATGTCTTTTCGTTGGTGAAGAACTATATCTAGCTAATAAATTTACTGAAAATGCAATATCTGGTCTTGTATTATTAGCAAGATACATAAGTGCACCAATTGCACTAAGATATGGTACTTCAGGACCAAGTAGTTCTTCATTATCATCTCGAGGTCGAAAGACATCTTTCTTTACATCTAATGAACGAACTTCCATTGGAATGTTTAATGGATGTGCTTTGTCCATATAAAATCTTTTTAAAATTTTCTCTGTATAAGTTGACTGATGAACAAATATCCCATCTGCTAAATGCTCAATTTGCAAGCCAAGGCAAAATTTTTTTTTCCCAAGATCTTTCATCTCAAATTCTTTCTTGAGATATTCTATTGCCTTTGAAAGCTCTTCAGGAGTTCCGATTATATTTAAGTCATCAACATATACAGTTATGATAGCAAATCCCGATTGTGATTTCTTTATAAAAACACACGGACATATCGGATTGTTTTGATATTCTTCTTTCAACAAATATCCACTCAGACGATTGTACCACATTCGTCCTGATTGTTTCAATCCATATAATGATCTCTGTAACTTTATTGAACATAGTTCACGAGAATTTGATTTATATGTTTCAGGTACCTTAAATCCTTCTGGGATTCTCATATAAATATCATTATCAAGAGATCCATATAAGTTGCTGTGACAACATCCATAAGATGCATGTCCAGACTTTCATATACAGTCAGACTAATTAAAAATCTTAGTGTAATTGCATCCACCACTGGAGAATATGTCTCCTCATAATCAATACCAGGTCTTTGTGAAAAACCTTGTGCAACCAATCTTGCTTTATATCTTGTGATTTCATTATTTTCATTTCTTTTTCTCACAAATACCCATTTGTATCCCACAGGCTTGACACCTTCTGGTGTTTGGACTACTGGTCCAAAAACCTGACGTTTTGAAAGTGAATTTAATTCTGCCTCGATTGCTTCTTTCCACTGAAGCCAATCTTTTCTATGTCGACATTCTTCAACAGATTTTGGTTCAGGATCTTCATTCTCATATATAATATCAAGAGCAACATTATATGCAAAAATGTTGTCAATAACTACATTAGTTCGATTCCATCTTTTTCCTGTTATGACATAGTTTATGGAAATCTCATTATTATCTTCAGGGATTTCACCTTCCTCACTATTCATGTCATGAACTTCTTCATGGGTATTTACATCCTCAACCAAGTCTTTTTTATTATTAATTATTTTTCGTTTTCGAGGATTTTTATCCTTAGAACCCACTGGCTACCACGCTTCTGGCGTGTTCCAGATTCATTAATGACAACATGTCGTGTTGGGATATCAATTTTTGATGGGACATTTGCAGCTGGTATATGTGACTTAGTCACTTTCTTTGCATCTATAAATGCATCTGGTAATTGATTTGCTATATTTTGCAAATGAATTATTTTCTGAACTTCAAGTTCACATTGATCTGTATATGGATCTAAATGAGACAATAATGATGCATTCCATGTAATTTCTTTTTCCAACTTCGTAATTCCTCCCCCTAATGTTGGAAAATTTGTCTCATTAAAATGACAATCAGCAAATCGTGCAGTAAATACATCACCCGTCAGGGGTTCAAGATATTTAATAATTGATGGGGAATCATATCCAACATATATTCCTAACCTCCTTTGAGGACCCATTTTAGTACGTTGTGGTGGTGCAATTGGAACATATACTGCACATCCAAAAATTCTCAGATAGGATATATTTGGCTGCTGGCCATAAGCTAATTGTATTGGAGAGTATTTATGATAGGCTGCTGGCCTAATGCGTATAAGCGATGCAGCATGTAAAATTGCGTGACCCCATACAGATATTGGAAGTCTTACTCTCATAAGCATCGGTCTAGCAATTAATTGCAAACGTTTTATAAATGATTCTGCCAAACCATTTTGTGTATGAACATGAGCTACAGGATGTTCAACACTTATCCCAATTGACATACAATAATTATCAAAAGCTTGGGATGTAAACTCACCAGCATTATCAAGACGAATAGTCTTAATCGTATAATCAGGAAATTGTGATCTTGACTTAATTATTTGAGCAAGTAATCTTGCAAATGCAAGGTTTCGACTTGATAATAAGCACACATGTGACCATCTGCTGGATGCGTCTATTAATACCATAAAATATCTAAATGGTCCACTTGGTGGATTAATAGGACCACATATATCACCATGGATTCTATCCAAAAATGCAGGTGATTCAGTTCCCACTTTAACTGGTGATGGTCTAATTATCAATTTGCCTTGAGAGCAAACATCACATGATAATTCATTGGATTGAAGAATCTTCTGGTTCTTTAATGGATGTCCATCTGAATTCTCAATAATTCTTCTCATCATTATAGATCCTGGATGACCCAATCGGTCATGCCATATTGTAAATATGTCTGGATTCATGAACTTCAGGTTCATCGTTGCATATGTTTCAATTACTCGTATATGAGTATAATACAATCCAGAAGATAAAGCAGGAAATTTTTCTAATATACGTTTTTCATTTGAGACAGTAGAGATAATATATAGATATTCCACATTATTCTTACTATCAGTCTCAATATGATAACCATTGCAACGTATATCTTTAAAACTCAGTAGATTTCTCTTTGATTGACTAGAGAACAATGCATTGCCAATTGTAAATTTTGTTCCTCTAGGCAAAATAATATTTGCTTTTCCAAATCCTTCAATCAGGTTTGCAGAACCTGATATCGTATTGACTTTTGCTTCCAGCATTGTCAGTTTGGAAAAATATTTTCTACTCGTAAGTATTGTGTGCGTAGTTGCACTGTCTGCCAGACATAAATCTTCTTTGCTCATTTTCGAATCACCCAACATATGAAAAGATTCCATGTTTCTTCATTAAAAGAAAATAATTACAATAAGAAAATAGCCCTTGAAATATACAAAAGTTAACATTTACTAAAAACATGAAGATAAAAACAACAACATTAGATATTCTCAAAATCAAAAGATGCACTTGATGTTCCACCGGTTGTGCCGATCTTCTCTTCAGGAGATTCAAAAAAATCTGCCACATCCAAATTTGTCATATTGGATGGGTCAAATATATCATCATCCTGGTATGCAAGATTTGTTTCCACATCTTTTCCTTTTTCCTTCAGGGAGGCTTGATAGAGATCAACTAAGTGTTTTGACGTACGACAGGTACGTGACCAATGCCCAGTCATTCCGCATCGGAAACATTTATTTTCAACACTTTTTGAACTCTTTTCTTGTGGAGCTTTCCCTCTGTGATCATCATTTTGGGTGGTTCTTTTAAAATTAGAACGACCACCATAAAAATAATTGTTATTTCTTCCTCTGCCACGACCACGACCTCGACCACGACCACGACCTCGGCCACGATTATTATTAAAATTCACAGCATTCACTTCAGGGAATGGTGTTGTTCCAGTTGGTCGAGATTCGTGGTTTTTCATCAATAACTCGTTATTTTGTTCGGCCACGAGAAGACATGAAATTAGTTCAGAATATTGTTTAAAACCTTTCTCTCGATATTGCTGCTGCAGGAGCATATTCGAGACATGAAATGTAGAAAATGTCTTCTCTAACATATCAGCATCAGTAATTTTCTCTCCGCATAACAACAATTTTGAACTGATTTTAAATAATGCGGAATTGTAATCACTTACTGATTTAAAATCTTGTAGCCTCAAATGCATCCATTCATAACGAGCTTTAGGAAGAATAACTGTTTTCTGATGATCATACCTTTCTTTCAAATTTTTCCACAAGACACGAGGATCTTTTATTGTGAGATATTCCATTTTCAATCCCTCGTGAAGATGATGGCGAAGGAAAATCATAGCTTTGGCTTTATCTTGCCTGGATGTCGTATTTTCTTCTTTAATTGTTTCTCCCAGGTTCATAGCATCCAAGTGGATTTCGGCATCGAGCACCCATGACAAATAGTTATTGCCATTAATGTCAAGGGCTGAGAATTCTAATTTCGTAAGATTTGTCATGGTACCACTATAACAAAATATTATTTTAAATTAGAAATTTAATACCTACTAAATATGCAATATAATATTTTTAAAAAAAAACCGACCTACCTTTAGGACCTACCTTCAGTGAAGGAAGCAACAGGAGCTCGTGCTGATAACGTGTTGTAAAATTGAGCAGCACAACGGTACACAACGGGAACACAGAAGTGGATAAAATATAATATAATAATAATAATAATAATTCTAAAATAAAATAAATAAATAAAAGCATAAAATTAAAAACACATTAAATAAAATAACAAAATTGCAAAGTGGGAAATTATGAAATTGGGAGAGAATTCACCAATTGAGATATCTATTTAACTCCACCAAAGCCCAATATTTATAGGCAATTTGGCAAGTAGGATGTGGCTAGAATTGGACACCAAGCATTAATCTTTACAAGGCACATGGATAACATGGATGGTGACACATGGTTCAAGCTCTATAGGGCATCTATCTTTTTCTAATATTTATAATAATGCAAATTTAATTATAGTTTAATTATATTACAATTAATCAGTTTTAACCATCTACTCAAGTTACATATAATAGGCATATTGAAATTTCGATAGAATTGTTGATACCAACAAAGATTTTGAAAAAATTATGACAATCGATAGAAATTGTTTGAATTATTTAATGAATGAAATTTTAATTGTAATGACTTAGGCTTAGTTTGGGGTTGCGGTAGCTTTTAAAATAATTGTTGTCAGCTGTGCTTTAAAGAAAATCAGCTGTAGTACGAAGTAAATTAGTGTTTGGTAAGTTTTAGCTTTAAAGAGTAAAAAATAAGTTCAAGTGTTTGGTAAATTAATACTAGATTATTGCAACTTACCTATAATAATAACCAAAATATTAATAATATTTCAATAATTGCATAATGTTAGGTTGTTATATGATTTCAAAATTCTTATAATAAGACAATTAATTTAAATTTCATATGATTTAAATTATAACATTATGTTAGGTATTTCTATATTTTGATTAAAAAGAAAAACGAAAAAAAAAATGTTATTTTAATCTTTAAAAAAGTTAGAAAAAATCAAATTCAAATGTATTGAAATAAGATAATTGAATGGTGAATCATGTCTCAAGAACGTGGAGTATGGGAGAGATAAATGGTTAGTTAGGGAATCTACCAGATTTTTAGGAAAGCTAAATCCATAAGCTACTATTAATGGCTTTTGCAAATCAATGTAATTCAAAAAGTACTTTTATATAAATTAATTTATAATTAGATTTACCAAACACTCAAAACGGTTAAAATTATTTGATAATCACTTTGATGGACTCCAAAATCAACGTCAAACACAGCCTTAATTAAACTATAATCAATTGATATTTAACATCTATAACTATATTTGAATGGACGACTAAATATTAAACTTAGACCAATTGAATAATTTTAAACAAATATTATAAAGTATAAACACATCAATAAAATAAAATGTGAAATATTATATTACTAATATATATCATATTATGTATTAAAAACTTAAAATAATTAAAGTAGGTGTAATTGTAAACCATTTATATATAAAAAAGTAAATAAAAAATAAAAAGAAAAAACAAACGGAAAAACAAACGGAAAAGTATACATAGAAAGTTAAAATGCTAAAATTGAAAATTTAAAAAAAAAAAAAAGAAAAGAAAGTGAAAGGACCGCCTGCCGTTGCTAGGCGGTACATGCATAGGGAGGCGCGTCAGATGATTGACGTGTCTCTTGAGTCCTGAATGCCTTTAATAAAAAAAAAAATTAAACGACATTTCGTTGGAAATCTCGAAATTTCGACGAAATTTCGCCGAAAATGGAGGAAGAACGAAATTCTCCCCCTCGATATGTTGATAAGGTCGACATACCGAAATTTCGATGCTAGGTGTAACTTGTGAGTGAGAAGAAGGAAAAAAGGGCATTAGTGAGATGCAAAGGAGGAGAAGAAGAATAGAGGGTGTGAGCATAGAAACTCACCTGAGGCTGAGGTTTTATAATATACACCTTTTTTTTTTCAACTACAATCATTTTGGTTACATTTTCCATTTTAAAACCACCTGTAAGTTGTAACTCCTCTTTGAATATTTTTAGTTTATAATAATAATAATGATTCCAAAAATCTTTATTAATTAAGCTTTGTCACATAATATATAATATAATATTTAAAAAATTGTCTTAAATACCCCAGTTAAAGTAAAGCAAATTTCAAATTGTTTTGTAATTTGAAAGCAATTTACAAATATAGTCTTTGAACATAAATGGAGGGAGAGCAATTTAAAAAGTTAATTACTCTAAAATAAACTAATATACCAGTATTCTAATGTGTGGCATGAAAGCATGCACTTAATGAATATATAATTAATATGTGTTAGCTTTTGGAAGTTAGTGGTTTTAGTTTTGGTATTTGCAAACCAATTAAATGGTTGCTTCAGCCATGTGGCATTGGAACTATATATAGGAAACTTCAGATTCTGAAAATTGGTCTTAATCCATCTCTGTCATTGAACTTTTTCATTGTCACTTCAGCTGCTTCATATTAATTACTTTGCTGGTGTAATCAGTCAACATGATGCTATCTTTTTCCTTAACATTTTTTTTTTCTTAATGTTAAGATAATTAGATGGTTTTAGTTTATATAAACAACTATATAATTTTGGACATTAATAAACTGATAATTAGTTACTTTAATTACAGTAAATAAACTAGAATATTACTATTTTAGTTGCAGAGATCATATACAAGTTAAAGCAAGTGCAAGACCCAGTAATTTTATGGAAGATAGGGATAAAGGAGAGAGGAGAAGAGATGAAAGTTGGGAAAGGGAAAGTGATTTGTTTAGGCCCCGTTTGATAACCATTTGGTTTTTGGTTTTTGGTTTTTGAAAATTAGGCTTGTTTTCTTTAAATTTCCTCACCATGGTTTTCATTTTTGTTAAAGACATACTTGAATTTCTAACCAAATTCTAAAAACAAAAACAAGTTTTTGAAAACTATTTTTTTTAGTTTTCAAAAATTGGTTTGGTTTTTGAAAACATGAGAAGAAGGTAGGTGAAAAGCCAAAGAAACTTAGAGTTGGAAGTGATGTTTATAAGCTTAAAAACCAAAAACCAAAAACCAAAAACAAAAAACCAAATGGTTATCAAACGGGGCCTTAATTTTTTTTTTTTTCTTTTAACTTAGATTAGCATTAAAACCACCATAAAGACACGGACTCAACTACCAACCAAACTTCTCTGTGTAGGCCACAAGGAAAAATTACCATTCGGTGACTATCGATAACGTTTCTTTTTTTACTGTGCTATGAATTAAGAAAATAATTTCAAACCTTCAAATATGGATAGTAGTAATTAATAAGGCTGAGTGGCAGAATTTCTGTCATCAATTTATTTCTGTCATCAATTTATATTACACACAAATTATTAATTGGACGTGGACTGTTTTTTTTTTCTTTTTTTTGGAAATAAAAGGAATTCATTAACAACACAGAGAGGTACAACTACCCTCCTTTAAGAGGGGAAATATCCAAACGGGAACATCGAAAACCAAAAGAAAGCGCCCATTTCTTGCGAAGGATCCTTTGTTTATCTAATTTGTTTTATGGATTTATGTAGAGAAATGGGTTTTTTGGTGAAGTAGATTAATTTGGAAATGTTACCTTCATGTTTATTGCATGTTTCTTGTAGGGGTGTAATAATTTCGGGTCGGGTCGGTTGTACGGACGACCCAACCCAACCCCGATATGGAGTCGGTTGTACGGACGACCCGACCCGATCTAACCCGAACCGATCGGTTTTGGTCGAGTCGGGTCACCGTTTCTTTGGGGGATTCACGATACTTCTGATTCGCTAATAAGGGGAGAGAGATTTGGGTTAGAGACGGAACGATGATAGCATGCATAAATGTTATCAATTTCCTATTATTTTTAGCTAGTTTTGTGCTTGAATTGTGTGCTTTGAAGTGTTTTTATGTTTAAATTTCAGAAAACCGAGCCAAGAAGAAAAACCAAAGTTTTTGAGAGAATTTGGATGATTTGGAGGCTTTTGGAGCAATTTGAAGAAGATCGTTGAAGATCCAAGCCCAAAAGTCCAAGAAAAGCAAAGTGGAAGCCCAAATTGAAGTAAAAAACGGGCCATTCTTGAAGACCAAGGCCTAGCGTCTCGACGCTAGCCTTGAGCGTCTCGACGCTTGCCAGCTGCGAGGAAGGATCTGGAAATGGGACAGCGTCGAGATGCTGCGACGACTTACGCTCCAAGCTAATGACGTAACAACGTTGCGACGTTGTGACGCTGTGCTGGCTGATCACCTATAAATAGACCATTTTGCATTCGGATTAATGGAGCCAATTTGTGGGTTTTCACCCTATTCTCGATTCAAGCCTAAAATTGAGGGTTTTGGGAGAGTTTTGGAGCTTTGTTGAAAATCTTGGGAGCTCGGGATCGATGGAGGTCGCCGCGGGATCGAAGAGATCAACACTTTATGAGCAATTCTCTTCCCTTTTCCTTTACTTTTAGTTTGTAGAATAGTTGAGATTAAGAACTATTGGATTTTAGTGATTATGAGTAGTTAGTTCCTAAATTCTATGAGATTGATTTAGTTTATTGAACCTTTGCTCAATTAATGAATTAATTTAGTTTGATTGTCATTATCATTCATTTGTGCATTTTGTCCTTAATGCTTTTAATCACCCGATCACTGATTAAATGAATTGTTACTAAGTGGAAACTTGACGGAGAGAAGCTTAGACTAGAACTGAATGCATGACTGACGTTTATTTACCCGAGTGACACGGGATAAGATAAATAACGTTAGAGGTTGTTATTGAAGGGTTGTAATGCCATGCTAAGTAAATAAAGAGGAACCCGAAAGGAAATTCTTTATTAAAAGGTATGAGAATAGGAGGAGACCGACAGGAGAGTCCTTGAAATTAGGCTTCTAGACTTATGAATTGAATGACTAATTAATCTGAGTTAACTAATTGATTAAGCAATTAAAGGTCCAATTAACAAGATCAACACTCTAGAATTATCCCTCCAAATTGTGTCTCAATTTATCTTTTGCTTTCTAGATTAGTTTTTTGTTATTCTTTTTCAGCATTAGATTTTGTTCTCTAAATAAAGCTAAGCAAGATTATTCACGGTAATTAAGTGAATAAATCCAATCCCTGTGGATACGATACTCTTATACTCACAATCACTATATTACTTGACGACCTGTGCGCTTGCGGTGTTCGCCATCAAACGACGGTGGGGCAGCGGTGGGAGCGAGGAGTTAGACAGAAATGCTTTTGGCCGGCGATGGAGTGAGCGACGGAGGGGAGAAATTATGGGCTTCGGTTTAGTTTGTGGTCGGAAACAAAAATGCGATTTATTGGGAGATCGAAACAGAAATGCTTTTCGTCTCTTTGCTTGTGGTCGGAAACAAAACGGTGGAGAGGGGAGAAGAAGACCCAAGAGGAAATTTCTTTGTTGCAGCTCCTCTCTAAACATAAAAAAGCAATAGGATGGACCATTACAGATATTCAAGGCATCAGCCCCTCATTTTGCATGCACAGGATAAACCTTCAAGAAAGAGGTAAGAATTCCATTGAAAGCCAGCGGAGATTAAATCCCATCATGAAAGAAGTTGTTAGAAAGGAAATCTTAAAGTGGCTGGATGCAGGAGTCATCTACCCAATTGCAGACAGTAGCTGGGTCAGCCTAGTTCAATGCGTTCCAAAAAAGGGTGAGATGACTGTAGTAGAGAACGAGAAAAATGAATTGATCCCAACAAGGACGGTTACAGGATGGCGAGTCTGCATAGATTATCGCCGTCTTAATAAAGTGACCAGGAAAGATCACTTCCCGTTGCCATTCATAGATCAGATGCTAGACAGGCTTGCAGGGAAAGACTATTATTGCTTCTTAGACGGTTACTCTGGTTACAATCAGATAACTATAGCCCCAGAAGACCAAAAGAAGACAACGTTCACATGTCCATACGGAACATTCGCCTTCCGGAGGATGACATTTGGTTTATGCAATGCGCCGGCCACTTTCCAAAGGTGTATGATGGCTATATTCTCTGATATGGTAGAACGAACCGTCGAAGTATTCATGGATGACTACGAAATTTAGACCAAGTGCTAGAAAGATGTGAAGGAACCAATTTGGTACTGAACTGGGAGAAGTGCCATTTTATGGTACGAGAAGGCATAGTCCTTGGACATCGCATTTCCAGGAAAGGAATTGAGGTGGACAAGGCAAAGATCGAGATCATATCCAAGTTGTCTTTCCCAAAAATAGTGTGAGATATCAGAAGCTTTCTAGGACATGCAGGTTTCTATAGAAGATTCATTAAAGACTTTTCTAAAATTTCCAAACCTTTGTGCAGGTTACTGGAGGTAGATAGACCGTTCGACTTCGATGAAGATTGCAAACAGGCGTTCGAGATTTTAAACAAGGCACTCAGCACATCATCGATCATGATCGAACCAGATTGGACCTTACCATTCGAGTTGATGTGTGACGCCAGCAACTTTGCAGTCGGTGCAGTCCTATGTCAGAAAAGAGGGAAGATCGTGCAGCCGATTTACTTCGCAAGCAAAACACTCAATGAGGCCCAGTTGAACTATACAGTCACAGAAAAGGAACTACTTGTTGTAGTATTTGGCTTTGATAAATTTAGATCCTACCTTGTGGGAACTAAAGTCATAGTTCACACAGACCATTCAGCCCTCAAACATCTGCTTTCGAAAAATGATGCCAAACCCCGACTAATTCGATGGATTTTGCTCTTGCAGGAGTTTGACATAGAGATCCAAGACAAAAAAGGAACAGAGAATCAGGTAGCAGACCACCTATCAAGGCTTGGAGAGGAAGCACAAAGAGAAAAGGGACTGGATATTCAAGAGTCATTTGCAGATGAGTAAATTCTGGCGGTCAGGACTGTTGAACTTCCATGGTGTGCAGATTATGTAAACTATCTAGTCAGTGGACTAAAGCCACAAGAGGCAACCGCTCAACAACTCAAGAAGTTTTTAAAAGACGTCAAAGACTACTACTGGGATGAACCGTATTTGTATAAGCTAGGGCCTGATCAAATACTAAGACGGTGTGTATCGGAAGAGGAGATGCCTTTGATATTGGGAGCCTGCCATGCAACTCCATGTGGAGGACAATTCGGAGGACTAAAGACAGCGGCCAAAGTCCTCCAATCCGGTTATTTTTGGCCCAGTCTCTTCAAAGATGCGCACCTCTTCACGAAAAACTACGATCAATGCCAAAGGATAGGGAACCTGACAGCTAAAAGCAAAATGCCTCTACACTTCATACTCAAAGTGGAAATCTTCGATGTATGGGGGATAGACTTTATGGGACCGTTCCCGCCATCCTTTGGAAACATTTACATCTTGCTCGCAGTTGATTATGTATCAAAATGGATTGAGGCAATCGCTACTGCAACAAATGACGCAAAGGTGGTGAGGAAATTTTTTCTAAAGAATATTTTCACAAGATATGGAACCCCTCGCTTCATCATAAATGATGAAAGATCTCACTTCCTAAACAAAATGATAGCCAACTTATTTTCCAAGTACAACATTAGGCATAAAGTAGCCACTGTTTACCATCCCCAGACTAATGGACAAGCAGAGCTCTCTAATAGGGAAATCAAGGCTATTCTGGAGAAGACAGTGGACCCTTCCCGCAAGGATTGGTCATTACGACTTGATGAAGCACTATGGGCCCACAGAACTGCATATAAGGCGCCATTAGGGATGTCTCCGTATCACCTCATATTTGGAAAAGTCTGCCATTTGCCGCTCGAGCTAGAACATAAGGCTTATTGGGCATTGAAAAAGTTTAACTTCAACATGGACAAAGCAGGAATCAAAAGGAAGTTGCAACTTAATGAGCTAGAAGAACTCCGACATTTCTCCTATGAAAATGCAAAACTCTACAAGGAGAAGGTCAAACGGTGGCACGACAGAAGAATCCACCCAAAGGAGTTCTATAAAGGCTAGAAAGGGCTACTTTTTAACTCTAGGCTCAAGTTATTCCCTGGAAAACTTAAATCAAGGTGGTCAGGGCCATTTAAGATTGTGAAGATCTTTGACTATGGAACTGTGGTACTAACAGATAGTCAGGGCATGCACTTCAAAGTAAGTGGACAAAGGATCAAACCATATTGGGAAAAAGGCTTCGAGGATGAGGAAGCCCATGTCTCCGTGATTGACCTGGTATGATTTCTATACTTTGAGAAGTTATTTTGTATGTTATTTGGATCTATTGTGGAATAAAATAATAATCTAGACAAGAACTCTAAAATATCTGGACAAGAGTAAAGACTCTGTCTAGGAAAATCCTATATAGGAAAAGGTATTTAAGATAACCATTGGAAACACCTTTTCCTGGGGATTTACCTGGGAGTTTTGAAAAGCCCATATTATTTTATACCTTGTCTTGTGTTAAAATGAAAAAAAAGGGGAAAAAGTGTAAGTTTGTTTTGAATAAATGATTTTCGATCAAGAGGGAACTTTGTCTGAGGATAGTCCTGCCTAGGCTGAGGTATTTAAGCTGACCTTTGGGAACACCTCTACCTGGGGACTTACCTGGAAGTTGAATTGATCAAAACATTTTGTCTTAAAGAGAAAAAGAAAGAATAAATCATGATTAAGCATGTGAACTTTTCTAACATGTTTATGAGTGTTTCAGCAAAGAAGAAAAGCAAAGGAAAGTGAAAAAGTCAGAAAAAAAATAAAGGAAGCAAAAAAACTGGGTGAAATGTGACCGCATTTCTCCCTAGTGTATTTGAGAATGCGATCACATTTTCAAAAATAAGTGGGGAGTCACGAATTTCGTTTGACCTGCACGTGACCTAATTGGAAAAGTATAAATAGCTGACTTTAGTTCTTTTTCTCTTCACAACCACTAAACCCTTTGCATTCAAGTCAAAACCTCAACTCTCCATATTCTCTCATCTTGAAATCGAAAAACTCACATTCAAGAAGATGAAGAACACTCCAAAACCCTCATCCTCACGCAAGAACACTCGATCTCAAAGTGCTCAAGCAACCCACGAAGCTGAAACAAGCGAGCGACGGCAAGAGGAGCGATCCGAAACGCCCATGTGTCACACCCCCTCTCGGACCACCTGCTAGCTTAGCCCAAAAGATGGCGTGAAGCCAACGGACATCGTCCTCCTCTAACGATACCTGCTGACCCTCCTAAACGCTGAACCTGATAAACATACTAATCATAGATATAAAACATTCTACATGAAACAGAACACAGCGGAATCCCTGAAAAAAAACTTTCAACAAACACGAGGTGCCGCCCTGACATAACTTGGTTCGGATAATAACTTGATATAGATATCACAACCAAAAACATATACAACTAGGGTTTATACAACCACGACCTCTAGGACGATATTATCCAATCCTTACAAAACATTTACAATATGAACAGACTCAATATACAACTCCACCCACGTACTGGAGCTTGTTCTGGAACTTTCAGCAGACGTTGGCAGTGTATCAGGCACCGGGAGCTCGATCTCTACCTGAAAAGTGGAAAAACATTTTGAAAGAATGAGCTACGAAGCCCAATGAGTGACTAACTTTAAAACTCTAAATCCGAAAGTCAAAACACGTGATAAACCTTTAAACGTATAAATATGCTCAATCAAAGCTTTTAACATAAACGTGTAATGATAAAGGCTTTCTAAAATATCTCGCAAGTTCGTCATTAAAAATCTAGCAAGGCATATCAAGTACATCAAACGTTTTAACTAACATGACCGATCTACGTTGTGTAGGGCACGCCCAGTACAACCAACGTTTACTAGTCCTACGATGTAGTGGGGCCCGCCCAGCACTCCCATCGTCTTTGTCGTAGTGGGGCCCGCCCAGCACTCACAACAGCATCGTTGTCACGGAGTACACTCAACGTCAACAACGGAATATAACCTGTGTGCACACGGTACCATATAGCCTCGGGCTCAATATCTCAGTCATGTAGTCAATAGAAATCTCAGAAAAATCACATGAAAACATTAAAACATGTCTGCTTATCGTTATCTTTCGTAAAACTCAAGCTTACTCGGCTTGCTCGTGAAAAACTTTAAATCATTAAACAATACTTGCTAACACATACTTTACTTTAAAAGATATCGTTTCAACTACTTTTCATAAAGTCATTAGCCACGTGCTCGTATATAAACCTCATTAGAAAATCTATGCTCAAGACTCATGCTTGAAACCGTTAATAGAAATCATGAATCATTCATAGGAAAGCATGTAAAACATCTAAACATGAACAACCGTTGGAAACAATTTTTCGAAATTCGTTTTGTCACTCACCGTCTTAGCTAGTTCCCTAGTTTATAGACCCGACCTATTTCCTCTTGGCCTGTCAAATGATCAAAACCGAGCATTAGAACCATAGATAGCTTTGTCTTTCCATGCTCATGAATTTCTAAACAATTGGATTAAGAATCACATTCACATTCTACTTTCCAGATTATCCAGATTCTATACCCTAACTTCCAACACCCATAACTTCCTCAATACTTAACCCAAATTAATGTTCTATACATCAAACTCTTCATTTTTGAACACTCTACAACTTACCTGAAGGAATGAAAACGAACTTCCCGACCAATTTGTCCAGAATTGCCCCGAACACAGACAACATAGATTCGAGGTTCTCTGCTACCCTTTATCTTTCTTTTGAAATTAAACCTACTTCAAGTCATTTTTGGCTCACGAATTCTTCATGAAAGTTGTACGAAATTGAATAATATTTTCAACCATACCAAATAGAGCTTCTGATTCAACTTGTACACCCCGGAATGCTCAAAACACCAGAGAACACCAGAGATCCTCCTGGTTTGCACGAAAATCCTGTGCTCTGTTTTCCATTTCAAAAACCATAAACTTCTCATCAGATTTAGCTCAAGCTTCCTTCATGAAATTGGTTAGAAAATGGATTAAATTTCAAGAAAATCAAACCTCACCTCTTCATTCCTTCTATGTAGCTCAAACTGAATAAAAAACCAGGGGTTGACAGGTTGAACTCAGATTCTGCTATGGCTGGCTTTGCATGAGCTTTTCCTATCTTCTTCAACCTCAAAACCACGAAAATCTTCTTCTTCTTCTTCCTTCACTCTCTCCCTCAAGTGCTCTGAAAATGTGGATGGAAAAAGATGGGAAAATGGACTGAAGATGGGCTGAAAAGGAATCTTGTTGGTGGTGGAGTCTTTTAAACTAGTGGCACGGAAAGTGGGTTTCCATTTTCTTCTTTTTCTTCTTTCTTTTTTTTTTTTTTCCTTTTTCCCTTTTCCTTTTCCTTTTCTTTTCTTTTCTTTTCTTCCTTATTTCCATTCCTTTCTTCATTCCTTTTCTTCTTTTAAATTAGGAAATCCCAACAACTTAAATTCAACAATGAAACCACAATAGATGACAAGAGTAAATGATCCAAGGAAAGTCTCGGGTTTACAACTTACCTCCCCCTTATGAAATTTCGTCCTCGAAATTTAGAAGTTCTTAGGTGAAGAGTGTCGGGTAACTCCTCCTCATTTGATCTTCTGACTCCCAGGTTGCCTCCTCTATTCCATGATGTCTCCAAAGAACTTTCACGAGTGGGATCGTTTTGTTCCTCAAAACTTGCTCCTTTCTGTCGAGGATCTGAACCGCTTCCTCTTTATAACTCAAGTCTTCTTTCAGCTCAATCGGTTGTACTTGCAACACATGGGATGGATCTGGAATATATTTCCTCAACATGGACACATGAAAAACATCATGTATTCGAGCGAGTTCCACTGGCAATTCAAGTCTATAGGCTGCTGGTCCAACTCGTTCTATTATCTGGTAAGGACCAATATATCTAGGACTCAGCTTACCTTTCCTCCCAAAGCGAAGAACACCTCTCCACGGAGATAACTTCAAGAAAACCTGATCTCCAACCTGGAACTCTAAGTCTCTTCGTCGCTTATCTGCATAACTCTTCTGTCGATCCTGAGCTATTTTCAGATTCTCCTTAATCAGCTTAATATTGTCTGACGTAACTTGTACCAACTCAGGACCAACTAGCTTTCGCTCTCCCACTTCGTTCCAGCACACAGGAGTCCTGCATGGTCTGCCATACAAGGCCTCGAATGGTGCCATGCCGATACTAGACTGGTAGCTGTTATTATAAGCGAACTCCATAAGTGATAAGTGGGTATCCCAACTTCCCTTAAACTGAAGGACACATGCTCTCAACATGTCCTCTAAAGTCTGGATGGTCATCTCTGACTGACCATCTGTCTGGGGATGGAACGCGGTACTGAACTTCAACTTTGTTCCCATTGCTTTCTGCACACTAGGCCAAAACTTAGAAGTAAACCTCGGATCCCTATCTGAAACTATGGACACTGGCACTCCATGTTGACTCACAATCCTGTCGACGTATAACTTAGCTAGTTGATCTAGTGTAGACGTCGCTTTAATCGGTATAAACCGCGCTGTCTTGGTGAGTCTATCCACTATTACCCATATACCATCATGTCCACTAGCAGTACGAGGTAATCCAAAAAGAAAATCCATGGTAATATGCTCCCACTTCCACTCTGGCACTGGCAGTGGATTAAGGAGTCTTCCTGGCCTCTGTCTCACTGGTTTAACCTGTTGACAGATCAAACATCTATCGACATATTCAGCTATCTCCCGCTTCATACCAGGCCACCAGTAAGTTTTCTTCAGAGTTCTGTACATCTTGGTGCTTCCTGGATGCATAGCGTAAGCTGAACTGTGAGCTTCCTCCAGTATAGCACCCTTAAGCTCACTAATACTCGGAACGCATAGTCTTCCCTGCTTAACTATGGCTTCGTCCGCTCTCAACTCAAATTCTGCCTCTGGGCCTTGCTTGGACTTTGCAAGCATCTTCTGGAAATTACTGTCCTCTGGCTGTCTTCTCACAATCTCTGCTACTAAAGAAGACCTAACCTGAAATTGAGCTAAAAGACTCCCTAAGCTTTTTGCAGTCATAACTGCCTTGAAACCTCTTAATTCACTTAGCAAGCTTGCTCGAATACCACACAAGGCACTTTTCGGAAGTCTCGACTTCCTACTTAACGCATCTGCTACCACGTTAGCCTTACCTGGATGATATTCTATGGTACAATCATAGTCTTTGATTAGTTCTAGCCATCGCCTCTGCCTCAGATTCAGCTCTTTCTGATCAAAGATGTACTTCAAACTCTTATGATCTGTGAAAATGTGGCACTTCTCACCGAATAAATAATGTCTCCAGATCTTCAGTGCTAAAACAACTGCTGCTAGCTCAAGATCATGGGTAGGGTAATTACACTCATGCTTCTTCAACTGCCTTGAAGCATAAGCTATCACCTTTCCTTCCTGCATAAGCACACAACCTAATCCTTGCCTCGAAGCATCACAATAGATCACATACTCCTTCCCTGTTACAGGAAGTGTCAGAATAGGTGTTGTCACCAATCTCTTTTTCAGCTCCTGGAAACTTTGTTTGCATCTATCCGACCACTCAAACTTAGCATTCTTCCTTGTCAAAGCTGTCAATGGTAATGCTAATCGTGAGAAATCCTCAACAAAACGTCTGTAGTACCTGGCCAGACCTAGGAAACTACGAACCTCTGTTGCACTAGTTGGTCTCTCCCAGTTGACAACAGCTTCCACTTTCTGCGGGTCAACACTAACTCCGTCCGCTGAAACTACACGCCTTAAGAACACCACTTGATTCAACCAGAACTCACATTTGCTGAACTTAACGTATAGCTGTTTATCACGTAGTGTCTGTAGAACAATCCTCAGATGTTCCTCATGGGCTTTCCTGTCAATTGAGTAAACTAGTATTTCGTCGATGAACACTATGACAAACTGATCTAAATACTGATGGAAGATACTGTTCATGAGGTCCATGAAAACTGCTGGCGCATTCGTTAAACCGAATGGCATCACTAAAAACTCATAGTTCCCATACCTCGTCCTGAATGCTGTCTTGGGAATATCTGATTCCCTAACCTTTAACTGGTGGTATCCTGACCTCAGATCAATCTTAGAGAACACTGCTGCTCCCCTTAACTGGTCAAACAAGTCATCGATGCGTGGTAGAGGATACTTGTTACGTATCGTGACCTTGTTTAACTGCCTGTAATCAATGCATAATCTCAGGGTACCATCTTTCTTCTTCACGGATAACACTGGAGCTCCCCAAGGTGATACACTAGGCCTGATGTATCCCTTGTCAACTAGTTCTAACAACTGCACCTTCAGCTCCTTAAGCTCGCTCGGAGCCATTCTGTATGGTGCCTGTGAAATAGGTGTTGTTCCTAGTAACAATTCAATAGTGAACTCCACCTCTCTATCAGGTGGCAAACCCGATAGATCAGCTGGAAAAACATCAAGAAATTCGTTCACCACAGGAACATCTTCTGGTTTCAGCTTTTCTTCTTGCACCTCTACCACGTGTGCAAGAAACGCTGTGCAACCCTTCCTCAACAACTTCTCAGCTTTCAGAGTTGAAATCAAACTCGCAGGAATAATCTTCCTCTCACCCCTGAAAACCACTTCAGTCAAACCTGGTTTTCTAAAAGTCACTTCCTTCCTATGGCAATCCATAGAAGCATAGTGAATGAATAAGAAATCCATTCCCAAAATCACATCCAACGCCTGCAACTCTAGGGGAAGAAGATCCACTAACATACAGAGACCTTCTACTACAACCTCACAATCACGCAACACCTCATTGACTAATAAAACGTCGCCAATTGGTGTGTATATGACTAACTCCTCAGATAAAGGCTCTAGCATCCTATTCAGCTTAGTTAAAAACATACGAGAAACAAAGGAATGCGTAGCACCTGGATCTAATAAAACACGTGCAGGTACATTACAAATCAAAATCGTACCAGTAATCACATCTGGTGCATCCTCTGCTTCCTGTTGAGTCATGGCGTAGACTTTTCCCTGCTGCCTAAGTCTCCCCACAACTCCCTTTTGCCTTGCACCACTGGTTCCCTCTCTTGCGGCTGCTGAGATTCTCGGCTGCTCAATTGTGTGGGACTTAACTCCCTGGTCCCTCTGAACTGCTGCCCTCAGCTGTGGGCAATCCCTCTTGAAATGCCCTGGTTGTCCACACTGGTAACACACACCAGCGCCAACAAGACACTGACCTCGATGATTCTTGCCACAACTTACACATGGGTTCTCCTGGATTCACTAGCAACGGACTCCTGACCCGTTCGCGGTCTTGCTACTGAACTCGCAGACTGACTGGGGGCTCTCTGACTCTGCCTCTGATAAGCACTACCCGAACTCATCTGCCTCGACAACTGGCCACCAGATCGGCGCTTAAAGTCTTGACGGCCTGAAGCATTCACTCCAGGTGTGAACCTCCGCTGCTCACGACCTTGGAAACCACTAGCTGTTGGAGCTCCACGACTAGGCTCCACTGCCGACTTTTTCTCTATAATACTCTGCTCCACACGTAAGGCAGTCTCTACTAGCTGGGAAAAATCTGTCCACTTGGCAATAGCGGTAACTGGGGTACGTATCTCAAAACGCAACCCTCTCTCAAACCTGCGACACCTGTCACTCTCAGATGCCATAATCACTTCAGCATACCGTGAAAGCTCGGTATACTTTCTCTCGTACTCGGCGACTGAAAGTGACCCTTGTTTCAGCTCCAGAAACTCATCTCTCTTTGCCTCACAATATGTGGTGGGATAGTACTTTTCCTCGAATATGCCTCTGAATGTCTGCCAATCTAACGTACGTGCATCACTGCGCCTGGCTAAAATAGATTTCCACCATCCCTCCGCCTCCTTCTGCAAAAGAAATGTGGCTAATCTGACTTTTCGCTCCTTAGGACAACTCATCACGTCGAAGCATTTCTCCAGCATATTTAACCAGACCTCGGCATCAGCTGGATCCGTGGAACCCTCAAACACTGTAGCTCCTAACTTCTTCAACCGTTCAATCCCATACATCTTTTCCGGATCACTAGGCCCTGCTCTCTCTGGCCTATCGATCTCCTGTGCAGATCTAGCAAATCGCTCACTCCCAGCCTCATTCTGACCTCTCGGGGTACTGGATCCCCTTTCAGATTGACTTTAGGTAGGATCCTGCGTCCCGTCCTGATTCTGCCTGCGTCGTCTGCCGGTACGTGGTGGCATGACTCCTATAACATATCAACACATCAGACGTGCTATAGATACTTCACTCAGATGCATGATACTAAACTTATACCTACATTCTAGTCCTGGCTGGACTCACTCTCAACAATACTCGGACCATACTCCGCTAGTTCTATCTGAACTGACCCAACGTCTAACTATTTACTTCTTGGATTTTTCTTAGCACTAACTACCATGTCTCTTTTCCCATGGAGCTAACTGCTCTGATACCAAATTTTCACACCCCCTCCCGGACCACCTGCTAGCTTAGCCCGAAAGATGGCGTGAAGCCAACGGACATCGTCCTCCTCTAACGATACCTGCTGACCCTCCTGAACGCTGAACCTGATAAACATACTAATCATAGATATAAAACATTCTACATGAAACAGAACATAGCGGAATCCCTGAAAAAAAAACTTTCAACAAACACGAGGTGCCACCCTGACATAACTTGGTTCGGATAATAACTTGATATAGATATCGCAACCAAAAACATATACAACTAGGGTTTATACAACCACGACCTCTAGGACGATATTATCCAATCCTTACAAAACATTTACAATATGAACAGACTCAATATACAACTCCACCCACGTACTGGAGCTTGTTCTGGAACTTTCAGCAGACGTTGGCAGTGTATCAGGCACCGGGAGCTCGATCTCTACCTGAAAAGTGGAAAAACATTTTGAAAAAATGAGCTACGAAGCCTAGTGAGTGACTAACTTTAAAACTCTAAATCCGAAAGTCAAAACAAGTGATAAACCTTTAAACGTATAAATATGCTCAATTAAAGCGTTTAACATAAACATGTAATGATAAAGGCTTTCTAAAATATCTCGCAAGTTCGTCATTAAAAAATCTAGCAAGGCATATCAAGTACATCAAACGTTTTAACTAACATGACCGATCTACGTTGTGTAGGGCATGCCCAGTACAACAAACGTTTACTAGTCCTACGATGTAGTGGGGCCCGCCCAGCACTCCCATCGTCTTTGTCGTAGTGGGGCCCGCCCAACACTCACGACAGCATCGTTGTCACGGAGTACACTCAACGTCAACAACGGAATATAACCTGTGTGCACATGGTACCATATAGCCTCGGGCTCAATATCTCAGTCATGTAGTCAATAGAAATCTCAGAAAAATCACATGAAAACATTAAAACATGCCTGCTTATCGTTATCTTTCGTAAAACTCAAGCTTACTCGGCTTGCTCGTGAAAAACTTTAAATCATTAAACAATACTTGCTAACACATACTTTACTTTAAAAGATATCGTTTCAACTACCTTTCATAAAGTCATTAGCCACGTGCTCGTATATAAACCTTATTTGAAAATCTAAGCTCAAGACTCATGCTTGAAACCGTTAATAGAAATCATGAATCATTCATAGGAAAGCATGTAAAACATCTAAACATGAACAACCGTTGGAAACAATTTTCGAAATTCGTTTTGTCACTCACCGTCTTAGCTAGTTCCCTGGTTTATAGACCCGACCTATTTCCTCTTGGCCTGTCAAATAACCAAAACCGAGCATTAGAACCATAGATAGCTTTGTCTTTCTATGCTCATGAATTTCTAAACAATTGGATTAAGAATCACATTCACATTCTACTTTCCAGATTATCTAGATTCTATATCCTAACTTCCAACACCCATAACTTCCTCAATACTTAACCCAAATTAATGTACTATACATCAAACTCTTCATTTTCGAACACTCTACAACTTACCTGAAGGAATGAAAACGAGATTCCCAACCAATTTGTCCAGAATTGCCCCGAACACAGACAACACAGATTCAAGGTTCTCTGCTATCCTTTATCTTTCTCCTGAAATTAAACCTACTTCAAGTCATTTTTGGCTCACGAATTCTTCTTGAAAGTTGTAGGAAATTGAATAAGATTTCCAACCATACCAAAATAGAGCTTCTGATTCAACGTGTACACCCCAGAATGCTCAAAACACCAGAGAACACCAGAGATCCTCCTGGTTTGCACGAAAATCCTGTGCTCTGTTTTCTATTTCAAAAACCATAAACTTCTCATCAGATTTAGCTCAAGCTTCCTTCATGAAATTGGTTAGAAAATAGATTAAATTTCAAGAAAATCAAACCTCACCTCTTAATTCCTTCTATGTAGCTCAAACCGAATAAAAAACGAGGGGTTGACAGGTTGAACTCAGATTCTGCTATGGCTGGCTTTGCATGCGCTTTTCCTATCTTCTTCAACCTCAAAACCACGAAAATCTTCTTCTTCTTCTTCCTTCACTCTCTCCCTCAAGTGCTCTAAAAATGTGGATGGAAAAAGATGGGAAAATGGACTGAAGATGGGCTGAAAAGGAATCTTGTCGGTGGTGGAGTCTTTTAAACTAGTGGCACCGAAAGTGGGTTTCCATTTTCTTCTTTTTCTTCTTTTTTTTTTTTTTTTTTTTTTTTTTTCCTTTTTCCCTTTTCCTTTTCCCTTTCTTTTCTTTTCTTTTCTTCCTTATTTCCATTCTTTTCTTCATTCCTTTTTCTTCTTTTAAATTAGGAAATCCCAACAACTTAAATTCAATAATGAAACCACAATAGATGACAAGAGTAAATGATCCAAGGAAAGTCTCGGGTTTACACCATGCAAGGCACGCGAAGGACGAGACCCACGGGATTCTCGCCGGCGGTCGTGAACGTTGGACCCAACGCTCAAACTTCATCTTCTTTGGCAATGCCGGCCAGTTCGAGGGAGATGTCGAGTTCGTCTACGCCACGGAGGTTCACGCGCGCCACTACCGTCTGGCAAACCCAAAAGCCCGCCACTCAACAATTCAGAAAACGTTCGCAGGAATGGTTTGCGATGATCCGGGAGATGGGAGCTCAGAGACGTGCTGCCCTTGAAGAAGAAGGGAATCGACAAAATGAAGAAAAAGCTGCCAAGGCAGCCGAAAGCTCTCGGCAAGAGGGAGCTTCATCGGGTAAGCATTCTGAACCTTCGACTAACCCCTCTTCATCTTGCAGGACCAAACCCTTTGTTACCTATAGCGCAAGAAAGAGGAGCCCGAAGAAGGTTGTGCTTGAAAAGCCGCTTGTAATTGAGCCCTTCAAAACCGCGAGGATGCCTCCGAACGTATTCGAAGGGATAATTCGCCAAGCAGTGGCAAAGGCTCTTGCGATTGCTGAAGGGTACAAGGCTGAACAGGATACTTTGAAAGAGATTGAGACTGAGAGATAGATGGAAAATCAGAAAATGGGTGAGGAAGACGAGTTTGCAAAGGAAAGAGATCGTGAAGAAGAGAGAAGAAGGAGAGAAGAAGAACAAGAGGCCGAGAGGGCCTTAGAAGCTGAGGAAGAAAGAAAGTATGAGGAAAACCTCAGGAGGGCAGCCATGGATTTGCAACTCCTTGAGGAAGAGAAAAAGAGAAGGGAAGAAATAAAAGAAGATGAAAAAAGAAGGAAGGAAGCGGAAGACTTCCTTGCAGCCTTTGAGCCACTCCACAAGGCTCAACAGGAAGCTGAATTGCTGCAAGGGAGGGTAGAAGAAGAGGCCCAACCAGGGCCAAGAGAAGAAAATTTAGAAAAAGAAGTAGAGATTGAAGGACAAAATGTGACCGCATCTGGGCCGCATTCTGAGGAAGGCCTAGCCGAGGCCACCATTGATCAGCCAGCTGAAGAGGTTTTTGAGCCTCTATTCACGAATGACCCACCAGCGGCTGATAGCACCTCTTCGGGAGAGAAGAGGGATGAAGAAGAAAAAGAAAACGAGGAGGCCGAGACCTCCACTGACTCTGATACAGAATCCGACTCAGAGATAAGGGAGCTAGATGGCGACCAAGTCCCTATCTCTGCAGCGTTGAGGAGAAAGAGAAAGAGAGAGATTAAGGCTGAGAAGAGGACAAAGAACAAGAATGATCTAATCTTTGCCAAGAGGTCGAGGACGAGGTCCATGGACGCCTTTTCTACAGTTCGTCCTACCATCTCACCCGCCAAGCCAAAGGGCAAATCACCTAAGGCTGCATCTCCCAAAAATCCATTTCCTGAGGTATTTAAAGATGTCAATTTTCAGGAACGGATAGAGATCATGAAGAAAAGAGATTTCCTCAATGAGAAGGGATTCTCTAATAGAGCAGGAGCGCTGCCAGAGTTCGTGAGCAGGATCATTTCGCAATACAAATGGTAGGACTTCTGTGCTCACCCTCAAGAGGTTGTTGTGCCTTTAGTTCGTGAATTCTATGCCGGCCTGAGGGAGGAGAGCATTAGCATGGCGGTTGTGAGGGGGAAGATGGTCAGTTTCTCCTCAGTCGACATTAATAAGGTGTACAGGATTAAGGCACCCCTGAATCCGAGAGGGAATGATGTGATAAGGAACCCTTCGGCCAAGCAGATGAAGGATGCATTAAAACTTGTGGCCAATAAGGGGGTTCAATGGAAAGAATCACAGACGAAAGTGAAGTCTTTAGTGCCAAGCGACCTAAAGCTAGAATCGGTAGTTTGGCTTCACTTCATCAAGAACCGTTTGATGCCAACCACCCACGATAGCACGATCTTAGTGGATAGAGTGATGCTACTCTATTGCATTATGAAGGGGTTGGAGATCAACGTCGGGAGCATAATAAGGGATGACATTTTAGCCTGTGGGAGAAAAAGAGCAGGCAAGTTTTTCTTTGGATCACTCATCACCCAGCTCTGTCAAAGGGTGAAGATCGTTCCAGGCAAGGACGAGGAACGTCACTTCTTCAAGCCGACTATTGACCTATCCTTGATTGGAAAGCTCCAACAGAACAGTATCTAGAGAAAAGACAAAGCCTCTACATCTCAGGCTACTCCTCAATCAGGGCCGAATGTAGCTTCTCCATCCCAACACACTCCTTTCACAGGGCCTTCACCATCATCGGAAGCCCTAGCCATTGCCTACCGCCAGCTAGATCAAATCAGGGAGAACCTGAGAACATATTGCGCATATGCTAAGGAGCGGGATGAAGCCATTAGAGAGTTCTATCTCTCTATTGCCACAAGTATTGCTCCAGTCTTTCCCAATTTCCCTCAGTCGCTGCTGCCTCAGGAAGACAAGGATTCTGATGAAGAGGATGATGATGAAGATGAAAATGATGATGAAGAGAAAGAGAGTTCCTCGGACAAGGATTAGGGGAGTTTTTCGACCCCTTTACTTGCTGTTTTTGTATATAATTCTGTTTTTACGCTTGCTGTTTTTTTTAGTTTTAGCATGTTTAAATTCTGTTTTTAGTTGTTTAGTTGCTGTTTTAATTGTTTTAATTGTTTTAATTGTTTAGTTGTTAATAGTTTTGATCATAGGGTAGTTTAGGGAGCTTGTTGATAGTTTAGGATAGTTAAACTTGGGTTTTTATCTTTTATTTTAAAAAAATCTGCTTGCTGTTTTTGAGCTTTACCTATGAACTTTTGGAAGAAAAAAAAAAATCAACTTTAAGAAAAAAAATTTGCTTTAAAATGTTTTGGAAGAAAAGCATGTTTTCAAAGGAGTTTTTCTTTTAAGTCCTTAATGATGAAAACTAGAGCTTTGTTCTATCTCAAAAGTGCCACCGTCACAACTGAATTGTTTTTTAGTCATAGGCTTTCCATTAGTCTTTTTCTTTACAAAATTTTCTTAAGTCTAAACTTCCTCGTGTTTAACCTTTTGAACACTCTAGGAGAGTTTAGCCTTGAAGTTTTGAAAAAGATAAAAAGCCTCATGTTAAGCCCATCCCTAAAAAACAAGCCAATGAGGACATTGTCTAAATTAAGTTTGGGGGGGGGGGGGGGGGGGGTGCTTTATGCTTTATATGTTATACCATGCTTTTTGTAAATTTGTACTGCTGGAAAAAGAGCATGTGCTCAGTTCATTTAAAAAAAAATGAAAACCGAGAGTTACTCCTCCTTCCTAGGGTTTACTGAGTAACCAGGGGCATTCATGACACCCATGGTTTGCCACTGCATGAAAGGTTTACCTAGGGAAATGAGTATCATTCCGAGTTTGTGAACTTTGCTCGTAGCTAGATATCTTCACCACAAAGTGTCGATAAGCTAGAACGAAGGTAAAGATGACAGCAAGGATACTCTTAGGAGAAAAAGAAGTTGAATAAAAAGAGCACCAGTAGTCAAATACGTTTGGGGGAGATAGAAAAGGTCTAGAAATTCATGTATGCTCATTTTTGCCTCAAGATTGTTTTTCTTAACTAAAAGGACTACACTAGGCTCTATGAGTAGAAGTTAGGTAGTTTAAGCAGATTGGTTAGGATGGATTAGGGAGAGTTTTGCTTTGAAAAAGAATAATAGAAATCTTCATGCCTTCAAAACTCAGACGTTATGACTGGCACTAGAGTAGAACCCTACCCTGAAAGGCAAACTTTTGAGAAAACGATTTTGAAAAACATGTTTATTTGATTCCATGTCACTTGATTAGTACCACGATTGATTATTACACATGAACTCTAACATTTTGGTTCGTAATTGATAATGAGCTCTTATGTTTTGATTGGCAATTAAAAAGTTGATCTCTAACATTTTGATTGGTAATTGCTTGAGGACAAGCAATGAGTTAAGTTTGGGGGTGTGATAAGGGTAAAAAATATACCTATTTTGCCCTTGTATTTACCTCATTTCTCAGCCAAATGTTGCATGTTAGATCAATTTTACTGTTCCCGAGCTCAAATTATGATTAAGTTGTTAAGTTAGGGTGTTGAGATTTACTTTTGTCAAATTATGCTCATTTATGCTTAAAAAGACTTGATTTTAAGAGAATTTGACCAAGTTGTTGCTGTGCAGGAAAAACAGAGGAAAAGTTGGAATTTCCCAGAAATGCGACCGCATTTCTGGGAAGGCAAAATGAAATGCGACCGCATTTCTGAAAAACTGAGATCGTTCTGAGTCATCCGCGGGTCGTTGTTGACGAGTCTTCTTCGCACCTAACCGGCTGTTTTGACCCCGAAACTGAGTGGGCAACCTTCCAGCACCTATTTCGCAGCTCCTCAACCACTTTCTACACTATATAAGCTCGAGATTCGAAGTCAAATCCAAGCAGAACTCATTGGAAGAAGAGGGTGGTGACAGAACCCTGGCTCGACGCCTTTGAGTAGGGATGCCCGAGGTCCTTCTTAGATGACTGAATTCTAACCTGAGTTAGACATCAAACCATAGGGTTTGTAGGGATTTTCACCCATTCCCACTTGTAAAAGCGAGAGAGTGGAGTGTCTTAGCAAACTCTAGAAGGATTGAGTAAATAGAAAAACCCATAATATTTAGCTATATCCATTATTTCCAGCTCTTGATTACTTTTCATTATTCTGTATTATTTACATTCTTATTTCAATGAAAATGTATTCATTTGCACTTTATCTCACCATGAGTAGCTAAATTCCGTTGAGGGGTTCAATATGGTGAATTCCCTTATGGTTCAACAGCTTGAAAGTGTTTTATTTGCTTAAGTTTTTGTTCAATGCATGTCATTCTTTATTAATTATCACTCTAATCTTGCTGAGTTTAACTTGATCACTTAGACTTTGCATGCTATATGAGTTTGATCTCGAAAGGGACAAACGATATCGGTTCTCATAAAGGTGATATAGGAGAAAAAGGTCGAAAGAGATTGTTCGGCGATATAGGGCAAGCTGCCTAAGGCACCCTCTATCGACTATAGGGTTATAGGTTGCACTCGTGAATTATCTATGTCGGAGTCGAGTCACAGAAATGTGCATAATGGTACTCGCTTAGCCTTCTAACGGTTCTTGGGCCAAATAGAAGTTAAATCTGACCCATTGCATTGAATAGGCTTACGTTAAATATTACATGAGTATGGTTGTTGCCTTTGGGATGAATCCATATTGAATGCCTCGTTTATTTCTTATTGTTATTCTTTTTAGTATTTGCATGTTTTATTTATCTTTTCAAAAACCCAATCAATCAACTTATTTTCTTTGGTTACCTTTTTCAAAAGCAATCATTTGAGCAGTTTCTTCATCAAATCTGAATTTCCAGTTTAGTCCTCGTGGGATCGATACCCTTGGAATACTTCTAAGGTTTTTTTTATTACTACGTGCGACAGTGTATACTTGCACTAGGGTTAGCTGAATTATTCTTTATTCTTATTATTCATCTTATCTCACATTCCATCCATTCAGCTGACGACGCACCAGGGGGATCTAATAAGTGTAGGATCTTGCGCTTATGAAACAAGGGGGGATTTTTGTGATGAAAGACAAGCAAGAAAAATAGAATAAAATAACTGAATGTTGAATTTTAAATGGCACAAAACTAAACATGCAAAGGAGAAATTTAGACGGGATCAATAACATAAAAGGGAGATCGTTGGATTAGGATTTATTATGCTTGATTCTAATTCATTGGCTTCCTAGTTTTCTCTAATGGTTGTTCTAAACTGATTTCATTAGTCCGGTCGGCTTCTGGGTTACTCGGAGGACCCCCCTACACTAACCTGTGCTAATTAACTCGCTAATCGTTAATTCGACAATTAACAAGATTAATTAATATAGACTCTATCGCTCGCCACCCCTTTTGCATAATGTAGTAACCATCCGAGACCTCTGCAACGGTTACTACCTATATCTAACTAGTTTATTATCAAGCAATTTTACAACCACCTATTAAAACTAGCCGCTTTGGGATCGTGGGTCCGGAATCGCAAGAAGTAAATTCAAATACAAATTAAATCTAATTCCTACAACCTTTAACATGTATCCTAGGCCTATCAAGGGTCGTCTCGTGTAGAGAGTGGCTTGCCTCAACCTAGTGGCTATCTCAAATAACTGATAGAATACACAAGCGGTAATCGCATAGGGCGTCAATTCTAATTGACTAGCCTCATGTATTGGTTTAAACGGGATTACATGCAAAACTCAATGAAACTACAGCAAGGACAGAAGATATAAACCAGAAAACTTAGCCAATATCATTAAGAATCAAGACATAATCCAATCCAACGACCTAAAGGAGTTTAGCTACGCATAGATGAAGTAAAAGCGATAATAAACATGAAAGAATCCATAGTAAATGATCAACAATGGTCTACAAACGTGCTGGAAAGTAAAAGAGGCAAAGAAATCATAAAGGGGGCCAAAATTCTAACCGAGGCTACTTATTTATAGGAAACATCGTAGCGTCGAGATGCCAGTGGGCAGCGTCGAGACGCTACGAAAAATACACTCAGGAAAATTTTGCACTAGTGTCAAGACGCCAAGGGCAGCGTCTCGACGCCGTCCCTGGATATTGCCTACTGCCTTTCTTCTCGGTTTGATCTCGGTTCAACTCGGTACGGGGCTCAATTTTTCGACTCTTGGTGTCACAATTCAGGCCCGCTTCAGCACAATTGGGTCTCTTCACCTCCTCGCCGTCCAAGACATCGAAATGGCTCCAAAACTCCGTAATTGGCCCGAATTAACACGAATTAGCGTGATCGGCTCCCGACATAGCCTAAGCTCAATTAACCTGTATATAAGACAAGTAAAGCATAAAATGATTCTAACAAGCTTAGATTAGAGGCGATAAAATAGGACTATTTAGGTCCTATCAAATACCCCCAACCTAAATTTTGCTAGTCCTCAAGTAAGGCACACACAGACCAAAGAGAAAGACGTTGTGCATATAATTGAAAAGTGATTTAATCCTCAAGACTCAAACATTCCAAAAACTAAAGCAATCAAGAGACATTCGCAAGAGAGACAAATGAGGGGACAAATCAAAATTTTTCAAAGATTATCTTGCACAAGAGAGCTCCACCCCACCTAAAGAAGACTTTACTAGCCCGGGATTGGTTTACTCAACTCTCATCCTATCTTCCCCCTACACTGGCACTAAGGTCTTGCTAAAAGGCCCAAATGGAACAAACTAGGTTGCTTCCTCTTGCTTAGGTGCCTGATCAAGGAATTCCTTTTTTCTTTTCTCTCTATTCTTTTTTTTCTTTCTTTTTTTTCTTTTTGCATTTCTTTTGGATAGGGCACTAGCTTTCACACTACAGCGCAGGGACCCATAACCCGAGTTTTACTCTTTGTTGGCCTAACTGATCACATCGCAGGTAGCTCTTTTTACCCCTAAGCGTTTAAGCTCGGTGCAAGCATGCTCTCTTTTTCTTTTCTCTCAAAGCAAAGATGGCGAGCATATGATTTTTCTTTTCTTTTGGCTCGCCACCACTGACTTATTTTTCCACTCTTTTTTTTTATTGCAGGCATATTTTCTTTTTCTTTCCTAGGCAAGACTCCACACGCTATTTTGCAAAAAAATTAGACTTTCTCCTTAACCTTACACCTATCGGGGTGACAACAGGAATATGAGCCAATTAACTCGCTTCTAAGCATTCAAGTCCTACTTTAAAGCAAGAAAGATACCCAACAAGTGCAAGACATATCCAAGAAAAGTTTTAAAAAGGCTCCTTTTTTGAACACTCTCGGTCACAACTCATCGAAAGCAATAAATTTTTGAAAATTTTGAGTCAATCATAGGAAACCATCACTTAAACAAGCATATACACAACAAGCATGCAAGACATTCATTAAGTACAAACGTTGGCCTGACGCTCAGATGCTCAAGGCCCAACATTAATGTAAAGTACAATTCCCCACCCCCAACCTAAAATTTACATTGTCCTCAATGTAATAAATCATGAAGAGTAAGACAATGCATAGGGAAAGAATAGAACTTCCCTGAATATTGCTCTCATGGGTGGTGAATCACGCTTTCTTATTGATTGGATGTCAGTTGTCTTAGTATGTTCAGAAATATAGTCGTTGATAGAGATATCCAAGTATAAATTGACAAAATCAAGTAGTACCTGGTAAGTCCAGGGTCGAATCCACATGGAAGGAATATTCACAGAATTTTTAATAACTTTTACTGATTTGAACTCAAAACGTATGATACTTATTTTAAAAGAATAAACAAGAGGTTTGGTATATTTGAAAAGTAAATACTTACATAAATCAAAACATGCGACGAGAGTTAAAGGAAAAGTACAAGGAGAATGGTATCAAGGCTTTTGCAGTTGCAACCTCATGTGTTTTTAAGAACCTTGTAACACATACTTTGATTAATTGATCCATTAATGCCTAAGTGAGAAAAAAAATCATAAGTTTCCCTTCCGGTACTCCTTTTGCGTTTGGCATAAAACTATCAAGTGGTCATTTGGCTAGTTCATGCGTTAAGTTCAGTTCTCTAAAACTTACAAGGGATTGCGTTAGTCATTCACAGTCTAAGCTCATGCATGCACTATCTTTTAGCGGTAGTGTTTTAATGCTACCAAGACTACATGATATGCGCTAACTTGCTCTACTCAGAGTTTTTCGCTTGCGTTACCTGTCAGGGATTTAGCATGCTGCTACCGCATCCGACTGGCCAAGCGGGAGTTAGTAATGAAAATAGTACCGCAACTGAATAGAAAGCAATTAATGGTTCGTTTAACTCAAAATATGCGCTTACAAGATATACATATCACCACATGAGGTGCTTGAGCTAAGCCTTGAAGAAGGATTTAGCTCATGCGAGCAAAACAAGACATCATGAAATAGAACATTACAAGCTCAAGTTTGCTCCTAATCACAGCTCTTTGTGATTCTTCTGATGATCTTCCTTCTTTTTCTCTTGATCTTCCAAAAAAATATTCAATGCCCAATGCCTGAGAGTGTGGCTTCTATTTATAGGCGAGAGAAGATGACTTCTCTAAGTAATCAGCAACTTGCGATAATCATCATTTTAGTCAACTTGCTCATCTTTTCAGCCCTTTTTCCGCCCACTTGCCTTGGTTATTTCAGTTGTGTCAGCGCTGTCTTTTCATCATCTTATCTGTCTCTTGATCATCTTGGAATGCGTGCCTGCGCTGAGAAGGAACTAAAAAAACAACTGAATTAGTTTGCGTTAGCACCCTATATTTTATAATTTCTCACCGCATACATGAATATAGCTCGTCGCATAGAATTATCGCATTTTTCATTCTTTCTGCGCTGAATCAACGCATCTTTGTTTCTTTTGGCCTTGTTTTAGTCTAAGTTTAAAGGACAAATAACTTGCTTTTTGCAAGTTATCAAACCCCCAAACTTAAACTATTGCTTGTCCTCAAGCAATGCCTATTATCAACTCTGCGATAGTTACTCAGCTCTTCAGTGCTTTCGCGCATTACTAAACCAGGTTAACTTTTGTCAAATTTCCTTCATTGCTTAGAGAAAGCTCCTCGCGCTTAGATTCTTCCGTGCGTTAACTCAGCCAATCTTCTTCTGCATGATCTAGGCGCATGTATATATATATTATTATTATATATATATATATATATATATATATATATATATATATATTTTATTTATTATTTTTTTTAATAGAAAGCAATTAATGTTTCAAAACCATAGATATCAAAACGTATGCTTTCGTTTTGGCTTACCCACATTTGTGATGAAAGGTATCCAACTTCGGGCATTACATTTTTTTACTGTCTTATACGCTCATGGGATGCGTTTGTCTTCGCGCAGTGGCAAACTATGGGTGTCATATATGCCCCTGGCTACAAACATGCCACATACCTAGAGGAACGCATGTATTATTTATTTATGTGTTGACTCCCCCAAACTTAAAATGGACAATGCCCTCATTGTCCCCCAAACTTACTCTGGAGCGCATGGACTGAGAGAGATCAAGGCTGAGTTGCGGCAAGTCGAAAATGCGAAGGGATTTTCCTTAATGGCTGAGGAAATGAAGACAAAGGTTAAACCAAGTTAAGTAATGTGGTTTAAGAAAATTCAGAAATGCAAATGAGTGGATTTAAAACATAGGAGCTGACGCAAAGAAGTTTGCTAGATAAAGACATTAAAGAAAGGCAGAAAGAAAATTTACGATGAAATAAAACTGCGAGATATATATTAATGCAATGCGATACAAAATTATAAAATAAGGACGCATACATTTAAACAAAACAAAAAGGAAGAAAGCATTGAAAATTAAGCGTAGACTACTCCTGCGGAGGGGGTGGTGGAGGTCTCGGATGCCTTGGCGCAGGTGGAGGCATGGTTCTGCGCGGTTGAGATGGGCCTGCACCTGGAGGTCTTTGAGGTGTATCTGGCCGTGCAAACACATTAGGTGGTAGGGGCAGGCGGCCAAAAGATTCCGTCCATCGCATCAAAAATAAGAGGAAGGCATTTACTCGTTGTGATAGCTCGTCCTGTTGTTTTCGCAGCAGCTCTTGTTGTCGGCACAATGTTTCTTGCTGCTGCCGCAGGGGCTAAATAACCTTGTGAAGTATCTGCCGCATCTGGGAAAAAAGCAGAGCTTCGTCTACATCTATGGTTAGATCAGGTGCAGCCGGATGGGTGCTCGCAGAAGCAGTGGCTTGCGGCGTGGGGATTGGTGCAGGAACTTCGGTATTGATGCGAGGAGAGTCTGGCAATGGTTCTTCAAAATGCATCCCCTCCGGCCGCAAGTCTTCGTTGTGCTGCGGAGGAGGTATGTTCTGGTCAATTGCTGGTGGCTGCGGCGGTGGCGATGGCAAGCTTTCTTGCTGTGGTGGCAAAGAACCTTGAGGTTGAGCGCAGATAGTGCTTTCCTACGCTGGAGGAGTAGTTTGAGGTGTCCTTGCGGTTGGCCGAGGGTTTCTCCCTGCGGTTTGCTTGCGCCTTTTCTTCTTTTGAACTTCAGGTTCAGGCGTGGGCTCGGTAGGTTGGGATGCGGGGACTGCTGGCTGCGGTCTGCCTTCCAAACGCTTATTGCGAGTGCTGATTACATGCGTCCACCATTGTTCATCGAAATCCTTCCGCATTGTTCGTATTTCTTCGTCAGCTGCGGGTAGGAGATCTGATGCGCGACAAAGGGATGTGACAAGGCCAGGACAAAATCTTGCGCCTTTTGGTTTTGCTGCGGTCTGACGCAACGTGTCAACGAGGATGCGGCCAAGGTCAATTGGGATGCCCCTCATGATGCAGTAGACGAGGATTACCCGCTGCAGACTCATTGTGGCATCATGCGTTGTGGGCATGATGCGATTTTTAACCCAATGCATCCAGCAAGTTGCTTCAAACTCTAGCAGCTGCGACTTCAAGGTTCTCGCAGCTCTGTGCCCATCCCATTTAGCCCCAGGTCTGGCCACCGCAAGAAGGACTGCGCTCAGAAAGTCATCATCGAGGCATTCGAGGAGCTCATTCCCTTCGGCGTTTGGGATGTCTCGCAGCTCATAGACGTTGTTGATGTGTGCGGAGGAAAATGTGACTGTGTGGCCCCTAACCAGGACTTCATGGATTTCCTCTTGCCATTGCTCCCGGTAGAAGTCATGGACTAGCGTAGGGGCGTAGCTGCGAGGGTTTTGGCAGACGTTTTCCCATTTGTGCTGGGAAATTTGCTCAGTCATTGTTTGCGGTAATGGGCAGCTGAGTCCTCGTTCTTCTTGAAATTTGCCCCAACTGCTACTCTCCTTTTCGTTGACTGCGCCCACTTTGGCTTTGCCTTTGTCTTTTAATGTGGTGGGTGCTTTCCTTTTTTTGCTGGGAGCTGCCGTAGGCTTTTCAGGAGGCTCGCGAATGACTACTCCAGTTGACTGAATGTTGCGGCGAGGGGTAAGGGGGAGCTCATCCTCTGAATCTGAAAGTTCAACTTCCATAGTTGCCGCAATTGTTGCTAGGTTGGTTGCGATGATGTCTGCGGCGGCCAGGTCCTCTGCCTGCTTGCTGGAGCTTTCTCTCTCTTTAGCTGCGATTGCATCTGCGGCGGCCTTTTCTTGCGCTTCCCGTAGATGAATTGTTTCGCCTTCTACCCCTAATTCTCCCATTAGGGAGTTCCATGCGGCCACTTCCTGCTCAGAAAACTGCGGCGAAGTGGTTTGCGCTGTGATTGATGGTGGAGGGGAAATGTTTGCAGCAGAAGAAGAAGGGGCAGAGTCTGATGTGAGTGAAGCTAAAGAATCTGGTGGTGGAAGAAGGAGGGGCATCGAAGGGAATGGTGATGGAAATGGGGTTAGGTTTCGAAGGGTGGTAAGATTTTGTGTGAGTTGAAGGGTGACTGGTTTTATGGTAAAAGAAGAAGTCTCCAAGGGTGCAATATCGAGTACCGCTTGTGGGTTGGTAGTGGAGATGGGTGGTTGTTCGAGATCGATGAGCTCGTTTCCCTCAGTTTCCATGGAATCACGCATTGTCTCTCCTTTGGTTTGGCTCTGGTTTTCTTCATTAGAGGAAGAACTGGTTTCTTTGAGCGGTCCTTCAACCTCTGGTGAGGACGGGGAAGCTTCATCTGCGTATCCGACAACTGAAAGGTTTTGGGAGTCCGACATTGCAAGGGTTCGGTGAAGCTTAGAGAGAGAAACAAGGGTTTAGGGCTTTGCACGAAGGAAATGCAGGGAATGAGGAAGAGAAAGAGAAACCGCATCCCTATTTTATAGCTAACGTAAGGCACTGCGTTCTTTGGTACTGGTGCCCTTTCGCATCCACGTATGTTGGTTATCATGATTATCATGGGGGGATGTGAGCGATTGCCTTGGTTATTGTGCAAAGACAGGGATTAGTGCGGCTCATTAAATGAAAACATGATTATGACTACGCCTCTAATGTGAGAGAGATACAGATGGATTGGGACATGCGATGGGATTTCCCTCCTAAGGCCTTGTCGCAACAAAACTACTAATGCAATGATTCTATCAAAATGCTAACTTATGCGAGTTAGTCATGCGATGTGATCTAGACTACCAAAATATTAACGCAATAAAATAAACATTCGGGAAAAAACAAATAATTACAACTTCTAACCTGTTGTGCTCCTACCTTGCGCTAGGTTCTGCCGCAATCAGAGAGCACTCTTGTTCTGGACCTATTTTGTCTTGTTGCTTTAAGGCGGATCTTTCAGAAGAATAATCTCAACCACCTCGTCCAAAGTCCCTTCGATGTATAATTTTACTCTTTGCCCGTTGACTTTGAAAATTCTCTTTCCATCAGTAGAATGTAGGTCCACTGCCCCATGTGGATATACTTTATGGATAGTAAATGGGCCCGACCATCTGGATTTTAGCTTACCTGGAAAGAGACGTAAGCGAGAATTAAATAACAATACTTTCATACCTTCTCTGAGATCCTTTTTGCATATTCTTCGATCATGCCATCGTTTCTGTTTTTCTTTACTGATCTTGACATTTTCATATGCACCTCTTCTGATATCTTCCAATTCTGACAGTTGACGCAATCTTTCTTGTCCTGCGACTTCTAGATCAAAATTTAGACGTTTCATTGCCCTATGCCCCTTGTCCTCCAATTCTAAGGGCAAATGACAAGCCTTGCCAAACACCAACGCATATGGAGATGTTCCTATGGGTGTTTTGAAGGCTGTGCGGTATGCCCACAGCGCATCATCTAGGTGTTGCGCCCAATCTTTCCTGCTTATGCTGACAACTTTCTCAAGAATTTTCTTAATCTCCCTGTTTGACACTTCAGCTTGTCCATTGTTTTGCGGGTGATAGGCTGTTGCGATATGATGTTTAACATTGTATTTCTGCAACAACTTCTGCATGACCTTATTTATGAAATGGGTCCTTTCATCACTAATCAATCTGCGTGGCACACCAAACCTTGTAAAAATATTCTTTTTGATAAATTTTGCCACGGTCGTCGCATCGTTCTTTACGCATGCGATTGCCTCCACCCACTTTGTGACATAGTCAACTGCGAGGAGTATATATTGATATCCTTGCGACGATGGGAAAGGTCCCATGAAATCAATACCCTAGACATCAAACGACTCAATTTCTATTATGTAATTTTGTGGCATCTCGTTCCTTGCGCTGATATTGCCAGTGCGTTGGCACTTGTCGCAACTATCCACATATTTCTTTGCGTCCTGGAACAAAGTTGCCCACCAATAACCACTCTGTAATACTTTAGTCGCGGTGCGTTGACCTCCAAAGTGTCCCCCATACGGGGCTTCATGACAAGCTTCCAAAATTCTCATCGCATCCCTATGTCCAATGCATCTCCTAATGATCTGGTCAGGTCCTCTGCGATAGAGATAAGGGTCATCCCATAAATAAAATTTTAATTCATGAAAGAATTTCTTACGGTGTTGCGCTGAATATTCCTCTGGTAAGACCCCTGCGACAAGGTAGTTTGCGATGTCCGCAAACCAAGGTTCTTCATCATTAATCATCAAAAGCTTTTCGTCTGAAAATTCTTCTGCGATAGGGATTCTTGACGCATCTACCCTTTCAGGATTCTCCAATCGTGACAAATGATCTGCGACCAAATTCTCACTCCCCTTTTTGTCCTTGATCTCTAGGTCAAATTCCTGCAGCAATAAGATCCACCTGATCAACCTAGGTTTCGCATCCTTTTTTGTGATCATATATTTTGTTGCCGCATGATCTGTATAGACAACGACTTTGGAGCCAATTAAATAAGCACGAAATTTGTCAAAAGCATACACAACCGCCAATAACTCCTTCTTGGTTGTTGTGTAGTTGGTTTGTGTTTCATTCAATGTTCTGCTGGCATAATAAATAGGGTGCAGAATCTTCTCCTTTTTTTGTGCCAGGACTGCTCCAACTGCCACGTCACTAGCATCGCACATCAAGACAAAAGGTTCCTTCCAGTCGGGGGTTGCGAGAATGGGTGCACTGACTAGCGCAAGCTTCAATTCCTTGAATGCCTTGGCGCATTCCTCTGACAATTCAAATTTTCTATTTGTCTCCAGCAATGCGCATAGTGGTTTTGTAATATGCGAGAAGTTCCTGATGAATCTGCGATAGAACCCTGCGTGTCCCAAGAAGCTTTGAATTCCCTTAACAGAGTTTGGTGGTGGCAATTTCTCAATGACATCAATTTTCACCTTGTCGACTTCAATTCCTACGCTTGATATGTGATGGCCTAGGACAATGCCTTCTTTGACCATAAAATGGCATTTTCCCAATTTAGTACTAGGTGGGTCTCTTCGCATCTTTCCAATACTTGCTCTAGCTGCGTTAGACAGTCTACGAAGGACTTCCCATAAACTGAGAAGTCGTCCATAAAAACTTCAACGGATTTTTCTAGGAGATCTGAGAAGATGGCCATCATACATCTCTGGAATGTTCCATACGCATTACACAATCCAAAAGGCATCCTTCTGAACGCAAAGGTGCCATATGGGCAGGTGAATGTAGTCTTTTCTTGGTCTTCTGGCGCAATGGTGATTTGATTGTACCTAGAGTATCCATCAAGAAAACAATAATATGCTTGTCCCGCAAGTCGATCTAGCATCTGATCAATCAATGGAAGGGGGAAGTGGTCCTTCTTAGTATTTGCGTTCAACTTGCGGTAATCCATGCATATGCGCCACCCTGTAGTGGGGCGAGATGAAATCAACTCATTGTTTGCGTTAGCTACCACTGTTATGCCTCCTTTCTTGGGGACGCATTGGATTGGGCTCACCCATCTGCTGTCTCCGATGGGATATATCACACCTGCGTCGAGCCACTTAATAATTTCTTTTCGCACGATTTCCATCATCGCAGGATTTAGCCTTCTTTTTCGTTCAATAAATTCATTGGATTCATCTAGCAATCGAATCTTATGCATACAGTATGCGGGGCTAATTCCCCTAATATCTGCTAGACTCCATCCAATGGCCTTCTTGTGCTTTGCGAGGATTTGCATCAAAAGGTACTCTTGCGATGAATCGAGCTTTGATGAAATGATGACTGGGAGTGATTCTTTGTCTCCTAAGAACCTGTACTTCAAATGCGTTGGGAGTGGTTTTAGTTCTAACGCAGGGGGTTGCGTTATGGATGGCAAGGCGGGAATTCTTTCTTTCATATCCAACGCATGAATAATTTCGTCATGCTGCGTTAGAATGTAATTTTCTTCCACCTGTTCTTCCTTGCTTTCTTCTCTCATAGAGTTGAACGCATTTGATTGTAGTATTTTCTATGGAGAACATACGTCTATGCGGGCTACCATGCTGCATTCGTTGCTGTCGTCAGGGTATTTTAATGAAAAGAGAACATTGAAAACCACCTTCTGATCGTTCATACGCATTGTCAGTTCTCCTTTTTGTACATCTATTAGTGTTTGGCCGGTGGCTAGGAATGGTCTTCCCAAGATAATGGGAACTTCTCTATCAGCTTCATAATCTAGTATGATAAAATCTGCAGGAAAAATAAATTTTTCAACCTTTACCAAAACGTCTTCAATTTTTCCTTCTGGGTGAACTACAGATCTGTCCGTCAATTGCAGAGTGACAGTAGTTGGTCTTGCTTCTCCGATCCCTAGGCGTTTGTAGACAGATAGTGGCATTAAGTTTATGCTTGCGCCGAGGTCACATAATGCCTTGCCAACATTGATTCCTCCTATTGAACACGGAATCGTAAAACTCCCAGGATCTTTCAATTTGGGTGGAAGCTTATTGGCAAGTATTGCGCTGCACTCACTTGTCAGCGCAACAGTCTCAAACTCTTTCCACGGTCGTTTATTCATCAGAATGTCTTTTAAGAACTTTGCATAGCTGGGCATTTTCTCTAATGCCTCCACAAGTGGTACGTTGATGTGAAGTTCTCGCAAGACATTCAAAAACTTCTTAAATTGGGCCTCATCATTCTTCTTTCGCAATCTTTGAGGAAAAGGGATTGCGGGCTTATATGCGTCAGGCTCCTTTTCTGCTTGAGCCTCCCTATTTTTTGATTCTTCATCTTCAAATCCTTTTTCTTCTTGCGTCTGGTTATGATCTTCTACGGCTGCATTTTTGGGCAAATTGTCCTGTGTTGGCACAAGGTCGTTTACCTGCAATTGTCTTCCACTGCGAAGAGTCACCGCATGGCAGTGCTCCTTACCCTTTGGATCCTCCGTATTGCTGGGCAATGCACCCGTAGGTCTATTCTTTAATTCTGACGCAAGTTGTCCAACTTGTATTTCTAGGCTGCGCAGAGATGCGGCTTGACTCTGAACCACCGCATCATTCTTTGCCATATACTCCTTCTGCACCCAACTGCGTTGAGTGGCACGATCAAAGGTGCTGTACTGGCCGTGAGCGCATCCATCTTCGTGGTCAACGCATCAATCTTTGCGTTTACTGAGGTCATTGGATCAACTTCAAAGCTTCCCGAGCTAGTTTTGATGGCTCTCCTTCTTCTATCTTCTGCAGTGCCCCACTCATAGTTGTTACGTGCAATCCGATCAAGGATTGCGTGGGCTTCGTCATACGTCTTTCTGAGTAATGCACCATTTGCGGATGAGTCTACCAAGACTTGTGAGTTTTTGTTAAGACCTACATAGAAGGTCTCTAATTGAATGCATAATGGTTGTTCATGGTGCGGGCACCTTTGCAGTAAGCTCTTGAAACGTTCCCATGCCTCACTCAACGTTTCATCTTCCATTTGCGTGAAAGTCATTATTTCCTTCCGCAATCTAGAATTTGTGGTAGGCGAAAAGTATTTTTCCAGAAACTTCTCGGCCAGATCATTCCATGTTGCGATGGAATTTGCTGGCTGCTGATTGAGCCATACTTTCGTCGCATCTCTTAATGAGTAAGGAAATAGGATAACTTGCAACTGCTCATGTGTTACTCTTGGAATAATAAATTTATTGCAAATATCCAGAAATGACTTAAGATGAGAATGTGGGTCTTCTGCTGGACTTCCTCCAAACTGTCCTGCAGCCGTCAGCATTTGAAACATAACTGGTTTTAATTCAAACCTTTCTGTTTCAAGAGTGGGCTGAACTATCCCTGGATTAAAATTACAATTTGCAGGGGCTGCATAGTCTCTAATCCCTCTGGCCCTATCATCGGCCATCTGAATGGGATTTAATGGTCTGTTTAGTTGTGCTGCCATTTCTCCTGATTGCCTTCGGGCTCTTCGATTTCTTCTTCTTCTATGATATGTTCTATCAATTTCGGGATCACCTTCGAAATCGATTCGTCGAGCGGCACGCATACAACCTCTGGTTACCTGCAGAATAAGTACTCGACATGAAACACAGTAAATAATATCAACGGAGTGTCAGATCAGAAAAATTATTAAAACTTTGTTGCCCTTCCCTGGCAACGGCGCCAAAAACTTGATTGGATGTCAGTTGTCTTAGTATGTTCAGAAATATAGTCGTTGATAGCAATCAATCCAAGTATAAATTGACAAAATCAAGTAGTACCTGGTAAGTCCAGGGTCGAATCCACAGGGAAGGAATATTCACAGAGTTTTTAATAACTTTTACTGATTTGAACTCAAAACGTATGATACTTATTTTAAAAGAATAAACAAGAGGTTTGGTATATTTGAAAAGTAAATACTTACATAAATCAAAACATGCGACGAGAGTTAAAGGAAAAGTACAAGGAGAATGGTATCAAGGCTTTTGCGGTTGCAACCTCATGTGTTTTTAAGAACCTTGTAACACATACTTTGATTAATTGATCCATTAATGCCTAAGTGAGAAAAAAAATCATAAGTTTCCCTTCCGGTACTCCTTTTGCGTTTGGCATAAAACTATCAAGTGGTCATTTGGCTAGTTCATGCGTTAAGTGCAGTTCTCTAAAACTTACAAGGGATTGCGTTAGTCACAACACAGTCTAAGCTCATGCATGCACTATCTTTTAGCGGTAGTGTTTTAATGCTACCAAGACTACATGATATGCGCTAACTTGCTCTACTTAGAGATTTTCGCATGCGTTACCTGTCAGGGATTTAGCATGCTGCTACCGCATCCGACTGGCCAAGCGGGAGTTAGTAATGAAAATAGTATCGCAACTGAATAGAAAGCAATTAATGGTTCATTTAACTCAAAATATGCGCTTACAAGATATACTTATCACCACATGAGGTGCTTGCGCTAAGCCTTGAAGAAGGATTTAGCTCATGCGAGCAAAACAAGACATCATGAAATAGAACATTACAAGCTCAAGTTTGCTCCTAATCACAGCTCTCTGTGATTCTTCTGATGATCTTCCTTCTTTTTCTCTTGATCTTCCAAAAAAATATTCAATGCCCAATGCCTGAGAGTGTGGCTTCTATTTATAGGCGAGGGAAGATGACTTCTCTAAGTAATCGGCAACTTGCGATAATCATCATTTTAGTCAACTTGCTCATCTTTTCAGCCCTTTTTCCACCCACTTGCCTTAGCTATTTCAGTTGTGTCAGCGCTGTCTTTTCATCATCTTATCTGTCTCTTGATCATCTTGGAATGCGTGCCTGCGCTGACAAAGGAACTAAAACAAACAACTGAATTAGTTTGCGTTAGCACAATATATTTTATAATTTCTCACTGCATACATGAATATAGCTCGTCGCATAGAATTATCGCATTTTTCATTCTTTCTGCGCTGAATAAACGCATCTTTGTTTTTTTTGGCCTTGTTTTAGTCTAAGTTTAAAGGACAAATAACTTGCTTTTTGCAAGTTATCACTTATAAATGTAGAAACTTCGTTTTGGTATCGCCAATCCCAAAGAACAAACAAAAACAAAGAAACAGGCATAAAAGCAACTGATAAAAATAAACCTATCTAAGAATTGAAATAATAAAAAGCAGTAAAATTATGAGGTGCAAATGTTTAAGGTCGTTTGCTCGACCACGCTCTCCTCGCTTTTCATCTGAAATCAATCTCTTTGATTTTCAGTGCATCCTTTTTCTTTCTCTTCTTTTTGATTTGCTCCTGCATAGATAAATTAAACTTGCACAAAGAGTGCAAGGAATAAGAAAATTTAAACAAATAATCCATCGCCATCCCCAACATACCAATCAAAACACCTTTATGTTTAGCAACAGACTCATCGGCCATCAGAATAACTAAGTCTAACTCATGCAATTCGAAATCAATAAGCTTAGGGGAAATAGATTTTTGCTTAAAATGAACTAAAACTAACTCATCAGCTATTTCCATCTCTCCTACCCCGCATGGAGAATCACACGAATTAGACTCAAAACATAAAGAAGGCTCAAGCTCAGGCTCACTAACCTCATTGGAACATTTTATCAACTTACCTTCTTCTTGTTGCTCAAAATCTTCGCTATCCGAGGAATGGGAAGAATTTACCTTTTGTGCTTGAAATATGATGAGTCCAACATACGTTGCCAAGCTCGAAATTATCTCTTTAGCCTCACTAGGTGTTTTGTCTAGTGATCCCCACCACTTGCTATATCCAACATCCTTCTGTCATCGGGTGCTAATCCTTCGACGAGTGCAACAACAAGGACTCCTCAGACAATGAGCGATGAGGAAGTGCACATAACCTTTTGAAGCGATCCCAATACTTGTGAAATTCTTCCTCAGGCTCTTGGGTGATGTATAATCCCAATACTTGTGAAATTCTTCTTCAGTGCATGATTTCTCTAGTGACTTCAAGGTCTCCAAGAGATGGGAGATGACTCAAATCAGGAGCTACAAGGTCTTGCATCATGCACTCGGCCAAGGCACTCTAACTTACCACGCCGAGGTTATGCCGATTTCATCGTTAAGCTTTGCAAAAAGAAAAATAGAAAGCACGAAAAGAACACAAAATCCTATAAACACTAAAAAACGCCCTTCCCTGGCAACAACGCCAATTTGACGGGACCGAAGTTGTCGAGGCTCTGGGTCAAATAAATTTATAATCCATGGCACTACTACTAATTTTGTAGCAATAGCGGTCAGGGTCGAACACAACGAAGGGGAATCTAATAAGTGTAGGATCTTGCGCTTATGAAACAAGGGGAGATATTTGTGATGAAAGACAAGCAAGAAACATAGAATAAAATAACTGAATGTTGAATTTTAAATGGCACAAAACTCAATATGCAAAGGAGAAATTTAGACGGGATCAATAACATAAAAGGGAGATCGTTGGATTAGGATTTATTATGCTTGATTCTAATTCATTGGTGATAGCGAGCAGAAATGTCGCTACTTTAGTCCCAATTTATTAGGCTTTTTAGAGCTTTAATTGTGTTTTTATTGAAAATATTTCATATATTTTGTTATTTGGTCTTTACGAGCAAAGTTGTGGATTTTGTGGAAAAAGTGCCCAAAAAGGAGCCATTCAAACCCAATTTCCATGCCTAGGTCAAAGGGGAGCCAAAAGAGATCAATCATGTGAAAAAGGCCCAAAGGAAACGAAGTGGAGGCCCAAAATCAAGCCCAAAATCGCAGCTGAAAGTTCTGGAATTCGCCTAGCGTCGCGAAGCTGTCTATTTCTTGGCCAGCAAGTCGATGACGTCACAGCGTCGTGACGCTGTGCCAATAGCGTCGCGACGCTACCCCATTTCCGAGCCTATAAATAGCGCCCCTTGGTGCCTTGTTTTATCATCAATCACTATTCATTCCATTCCTTCCTTTCTTTCTTGGCTCCTTTGGAGCCTCTCTCAAGGCTTTCTAGCCTTTTTTAGAGCTTTCTTTAGTGGGAAAATTTAGGGGGAATTTTGGGGAGCATTCTTGGAGGCTCAAAGAGTGTTCGGAGGGACTCCAAGCGTCAGCAACGGGGTCTTCGACGGTCAATTCCTTCCCTTTTATTGTGCTCTTAATTATGCTTTCCCTTGTAATTATTGTGAATATTTTAGCTATGTATAGCTAAACCCCAATTTGGGGTCTTGAAATGAAATTATAGTTTAAATGTTGTTATAATTGCCTATCTCTAGCCCTTTTGTCCTAATTATTTGTATGGATTTGCTTAATGCTTTATGCAATCTGGCCAATTGTGTACTGATCTGATTCTTAATGGAAACTCGACGGAGAGAAGTTAGGATAGATCATAATCCATGCAACTAGTTTAATTGCCCGTCGTGACACCGGGATTAGTTGATTAAACTTATATTCCTAAAATGAATCAGAGCGTAATAATTAATGATTTTTAATGGCGCTAAGGACACTTAGGTTGTTAAAATGAATTAATTACAATTAGGGGAGACCGACAGGAGAACCTATGTAATTAACGGAGATTCTAGGAGTATAATTAGTTGGGCGATGAGATAGGACAATTGTAGGAATTGTTTAGCTAATAATTGATTTTCAAGATCCCTCTTCCCATTAGAAAACTCTTTCACCGTATTTTATTTTTCTCGATTGATCAAATTTTCTCTTTAATTGTTTTGATTTTTAAATTTTCTTGATTGCATGATCTGGTTCCTAAATATTATTTAGCCTAAGTATTTTTAGTGTTCAAGGATCTTTCGCTTGCTTAAATTTCGCTTAGCCTCCCTGTGGATTCGATACTCGGTATTACCTACCGTTTTATATTACTTGTGACGACCCGTGCGCTTGCGGATAATCGTACCAACAATTGGCTTCCTAGTTTTCTCTAATGGTTGTTCTAAACTGATTTCATTAGTCTGGTCGGCTTCTGGGTTACTCGAAGGACCCCCCTACACTAACCTGTGCTAATTAACTCGCTAATCGTTAATTCGACAATTAACAAGATTAATTAATATAGACTCTATCACTCGCCACCCCTTATGCATAATGTAGTAACCATCCGAGACCTCTGCAACGGTTACTACCTATATCTAACTAGTTTATTATCAAACAATTTTACAACCACCTATTAAAACTAGTCGCTTTGGGATCGTGGGTCCGGAATCGCAAGAACTAAGTTTAAATACAATTTAAATCTAATTCCTACAACCTTTAACATGTATCCTAGGCCTATCAAGGGTCGTCTCGCGTAGAGAGTGGCTTGCCTCAACCTAGTGGCTATCTCAAATAACTGATAGAATACACAAGCGGTAATCGCATAGGGCATCAATCCTTATTGACTAGCCTCATGTATTGGTTTAAACGGGATTACATGCAAAACTCAATGAAAATACAGCAAGGACACAAGATATAAACCAGAAAACTCAGCCAATATCATTAAGAATCAAGACATAAATCCAATCCAACGATCTAAAGGAGTTTAGCTACGCATAGATGAAGTAAAAGCGATAATAAACATGAAATAATCCATAATAAATGACCAACAATGGTCTACAAACGTGTTGGAAAGTAAATGAGGCAAAGAAATCGTAAAGGGGACCAAAATTCTAACCTAACGGCGGACTAAAACCGAGGCTACTTATTTATAGAAAATGTCGTAGCGTTGAGACGCCAGTGGGCAGCGTCACAACGTCGAGACGCTACGGAAAATACACTCCGGAAAATTTTGCGCTGACGTCTTGACGTCGTCCCTAGATATTGCCTATTGCCTTTCTTCTCGGTTTGATCTCGGTTCAACTCGGTACGGGGCTCAATTCTTTGGCTCTTGGTGTCACAATTCAGGCCCGCTTCAACACAATTGGGTCTCTTCACCTCCTCACCGTCCAAGACATTGAGATGGCTCCAAAACTCCGTAATTGGCTCGAATTAACACCAATTAGAATGATCGGCTCCCGACATAGCCTAAGCTAGACAAGTAAAGCATAAAATGATTCTAACAAGCTTAGATTAGAGGCGATAAAATAGGAATATTTAGGTCCTATCAATTGCATCCACCAAATTCTTCAGTTTGGTAATGTCTTCATAGGTTCCATTGATCGCATTAATGACCTCCAAAGAGTCTGCTTCAACCTTCAGAGGGATTCTTCTTCTAGAGCAGGTATTAGCGATCGATTTGATTCCTTCCCAAATAGCTTTTGCTTCTAGGGATTTCACATACCACTTCCTTTTGATTTTTTTGCATGCCAAAACAAGTCAAGGATCCGCTAGAGTCACGAACCACCCAACTGATGCCTCCGCACTTCGAATTCTCATCCCACGAAGCATCTGTGCTCATTTTCCAGCTATCGGCTTGCGGCTTCTCCCAGGGCACATGACTCGAATAGTTCCCCAATCTTTTCGGCACTTGACCATGTGACTTTATTAATCGGTCTAATTTCTAATACATTTAGAATCTCCCAATTTGATTATCTTAGTTGAATTCCTTATGAAAAATCCTTTAAAATGAGTATAATATGTGTATAGGTCCTCGACGGAGGTTTGAAGCCAATTCGGGGCTAAAACTGTTGAGTTTTATGCCCTAAAACTCATAGATAGTAAATGAAACAAATTAATAGATCTCAATAAAACGTTATTTGAGTGATTCAGTAATTTGGTTATTGAATGATCGAGTTTGCATTAATAAACCCTAACTCTAATAAACTAAAATCCAAGGTTGTTTAAATGAAACTTGGACTAGTATGTGGGGACATACGGGGATCGGTGTTCAAGTAACACCCTAAATGGTCAATAGTATAGGGATAAGGCTGGGTACCTTATCTTGGTGACACTATGAGATATGGCCCACTTTGTATTCGATACAGATGCATTGATCCAAAGCATCCATGTAGGAGACATGCGAGTGGGGGTATCCTATGCAATGAGTTTGCATAAGACCGGACCGCGAAATAGTAACCACTAGATGTAACGTCGTTGACTAGTTTAGGTTTCTATTTCAATAGGATGACCTAGTTAACTCAATCTCAATCCCGAGTCTGTTATGAACTCCTTTTCAGGAGGGATTGTCATTAGATTTGTATGGGTGAGAGTGGCCTGTTCGCCAACTCAATAATCCTACCATTTTAGGGGCAAGACCGAATGGGGGCTGGGAACATAACAGTACAAGATGGAATTCACTTCTTCCCCTATTGGGGTAAGTAGATGTGTGTTCCCTTAAGGGCAGATTCTGGGGCTTGAACAAAAGCACGCTGTCCTCTCCTTGCCCGAGAGGAATTTCTGTTTAGTGGTTGGAGTCTAAACAGGTTGTTCATTAGAGGGATCAGTGGTACTTAAGGATCCAGAGGTAACCCAGGGGTAAAATGGTAATTTTACCCAGCTGGAGTTACGAACACTCGTGAAGGATTGACTTACTATATTGGTCGATATCCGTGGACACAGAAATATTCTACAGTGAGAAGAGTGCAGCTGTGGTTCTTTAGTGGAGTGAACCACAATTAACGAATATTGATTAACTTGGTTAATGAGTTTGGTCAATTAATCTCATATCGTTGGATCTTCTGATCTGTAGGTCCATTAGGTCCCACCGGTAGCTCATTTGGGGCGTTGAGGTAAATTTCTAAGGGAAATAATATAATGTATAGGGATACATTATAATATAAAGTTTATATTTATATTGAACTTTATAATATAAATTTATTTCGAATATTGATTCAAAATTAATTTAAGGGAGAATTGTATATTCAAAGGGGTTCGAATATTAAGTTCAAAATATGAATTGGATTCATATTAAATCTATAGGTTAAAATTAATGTGCATTAGATGCACATTAAAACTATAGATTAAATGAGAGAGACATAATTTTATGATTAATTATTTGAGAAATTAATTAATTATTTATTTTAATTTAATTTAATTAAATTGGATTTAATTAAATTACATTAAAACTTTAGGTTATGTGAAGGATATTCATTTAAATGTAATTTATATGGTTTGGTTAATTAATTTTGGCTTAATTAACTATTAATATGATTATTAATTTAATTAATTTGATTATTAATTAAATAAAATAAAATATATTTGCATAACTGAGTTTTTCAGTTACGCTGATCGTGTGTTAATCCCACGATCTTTCTCCTTCACGCCTAAATGAAAGGAGATTAAGCAAAATTTTTGGTTTAATCGTTTTGGTGGCTCTCTCTCAATTGGATTCTCACTGGTTCTCTGCAATTGACAGAAAGAAAATTCTCCCTCTGATCTCCTTAGAGAATCTATTCTCCCACAAGAAACCTCTTCTCCAAGCCTTTAGATAATACCGACTGGATTTTTGTGGTGGTGTCCTTCTGACAAGATCTTACAGAGAAGAATTGGTGAAGCTCTCCTGAGTCTACAATGTAGGTTTGTTTATTTCTTCTCTGATAATTAATTAGATCCAAATCTAGGATTAGATCTTAGATTTAAACTAATTTAACAGCATGCTTTAGCCTAAATTACAGTAAAATAATTGTTATTGATTATTGTGATTTATTACCTTCTTACTGGTATTTTAATCATAATTAAATCCTGAGATTGGATCCTCTATATGTCTTCCGCTGCGTGGATTTTTCATCCCATCAATTGGTATCAGAGTCGTCTCTGTGTTTTATTTATGAAATTAAAATTTTCAAAGGTTTTAGGTGGGATTATTGCATACTGGAATGTTAATTGCTATGAACTGGAGGTTATTTGGCTTTAGAATTTGCATTTTTTGATTTGATCAAATGTAAGGCACCTGCGTTTTTTGGGCGATTAAATGTAAATTCGATGTCTCTGTAAGTTTGGGTCTAGTTTAGGATTGAAGATCGATGAAGATCGGGACCAAATTAGGCCAAAAACGGGTGGAATCGGAAAAAAAAAACAAAAAAAAAAAAAAAAGAAAAAGGAAAACGCGTAGCGCAAAATCGCGAGGGTTGACGTCAGATCACGCGAAGCTGATGTCAGAAAAGGCGCGGTTCGGTCAACGGTTCTTCAGCAGTGCGTGGTTCAGCAAAGGTTCATGTTCGGTTTGACCAGTTTGTTGACTGGTTCGCTTTGTTTGACCGGTTCCTGGTTGGTTCAGCTTTTTTTCGGCCCAATTCGAGCGGCTTAGGCACGGTTCGAGTGGTTTTTGGCCGGTTTGAGCAGTTTTGGTCCGATTCTGAAATGGCTGAAAGCATTTTAGGATAAAATAGGCTAAATTATTGTAATTGTAAGCTTTAATTTTATCCTAGGGGCCAATTAACCGGTTCATTAGCTATTTTATTGCTTTATGAATGTCATTTAGCTAAATCCCACCATAGGTTAAGCATGAATCATGAATATTTTATATTATAAAGAGTTATAATGTATGGTAATATGTATGATACAATTTTCATGAATATTTAATTTAAATGTTATGAAATTTGGGAAGCATGAAGCATGACATTACATAGTTAAATATAAGAATTATATTTAATTAATGTCTTAAGCATGCTTAGTTTTATTTTCATGAGTAATAATATAGTAGTTATGTTATGGATGGAAATAAATTCAATGCTTGTTTTCATATATGGACTTAATATAAATTGTTATATTACTTAAATGAAAATGAAATAGCATTGAGCATGACATTAATTAGACTAATATAAGAGCTATATTAAATTAATGTGATTCATGTAATTTAATTTCGTGAATGTTTAATTAGTATAATTGATATTAATTAAATGGAAATTGAAATTGCATGAAGCATGACACCACTTTAGATTAATATAATCGTTATATTAATTAACTTTATCGGCGTCATGAATAATTATGGTGTTTAAGAATAACTCGAATTAGATTGTTATTAGGAAACACCATAGGAGCATGTTATAGGGCTAATCATTAAAACTTGGAATAGTTATAAAATGATTAGAAACCGTCAACCTATAACAAAGAGTTGCATGCAAACATAGGATCTTAGGTTAAATTGAATTAATTTTAAAATGTTTAAAATTAATTAGACCTAAGCTGACTTTAATTCTAATAGGATTAGAATTATTTTCTTGCTTAGAATTAAAAATAGTTTTAATGAACTAAGTAGGAAAAACATTACTATGATTATAAAGGAACTCTCAAGGTGAAGTTCTGTCTAGGCTGGGGGTATTTAAGTTGACGGTTTACGGAACACCTCCTACCTGGGAACAGACCCGGAACTTGAGTTGAATTAATCATAGTCTAATGTTAGCATGCAATGTCACTAGGTAATTAAAAGGGTTTAATTCACCTAGACATTAGAGTAAAGACCTATATATAAAAGTTATATAAAGGCATAGACTTAGATAGATTCACTTAGTCGGGATTTACCTAAGTAATAGACCCTAATTTTAAAAATACTTAGTGGGAGGAAATATATCAAAACAAGATTTTTATTAATCAAGTTTTGCTCTCACGTCCTCGAGAGTTCATAACGTGAGGTCCATGCTTGGCCTCGAGTCGCCCTGGGAGTGACCCCCTACGGATGGTGTTTGCATGGATCAATATCAAGGTGAATGAGGGAGTATTTTATAGTAAGTGGGAGCAAGACACGTGTCAACGTATCCTATGGTCTCTTCCATTAGGTTGCACCGTGAGATTCCCATGATCTGCCTGCGAGTCGCCCTGGGAGCAATCACCCTACGGAGGGCTTGATCATGGGAGTCGGAACAATGCAAACTCCAGAAATGGATAGGGTTTCTTAGGTCCATTTCCAACTTTGACTTTCCCTACGGTAGCATTGTTGGGGCCGACCTTTGAGATCTGAAAATGGAGGGTCACACTTACGGGAAATTGTTAAGGTGTTAATAATTTCTTGACCAAAAAACGATAGCTAAGAACTATTGCAATATGAGTTATTCTGGGAATAGGGATTGGCTGAGATTGTCTCAATTCAGGGGAGGAGTAGCTGACTACCCTACGGTAGCTGTTGCTCTAAACCTCTGAAGTATCGTTGCAAAATGAATGCTTATTTTATGGGTCGATCATTACTTTTGCTAAATTGATTGGATAAAAATACTATTTAATGTAATGGGTTAATGCAACAACACTAATTAAATTAATTTGTTTGTTTTTCAGCATGAATCGTTCTGTGAATGTCTTAAGTAATGCCAAAATAAATCTGGTATAATCTAATACAACTAAGAAATTGGACTTAAACACTAATTGTGTGGAATTGGTCTTAACTGAGGATTGTCCTCAGGCCCACATGTCTAATTCATCTGAAATTGTTCATGATGAAAATAAATATGATTTATTGGTCATTGAAACATGTATATTGGAAAATGATGATACAGCCTGGATCCTTGATTCAGGTGCCACTCATCACGTATGTTCTTCCTTTGAGGGAATGAGCTTTTGGCAACAATTAGATGCTGGGGAAATTACTCTTAGAGTTGGGACTGGGGAGTTCATTTCAGCTAAAGCAGTGGGAGATATTAAAATGTTCTTCTCCAGGGAACGTTATATGTTATTAGATAATGTATATATAGTTCCTACAATAAAAAGAAATTTGATTTCTATTTCTTGTTTGCTTGAACAAGGATATTCGATGTCCTTTTCTGTAAATAAAGCTTTCATTACTAAAAGGGGTGTTGATATCTGTTCTGCAAAAATGGAGAACAATTTATATGTTTTAAGACAGATAGAGTCTAGGGCTATTTTGAACAATGAGATGTTTAAAACAGCTGAGACTCAACCAAAGAGGCAAAAAGTTTCTCAAAGTACCTATCTTTGGCACTTGAGACTTGGCCACATAAATCTCAATAGGATTGGGAGATTGGTTAAGAACGGACTTCTAAGCCATTTAGAAGATGGTACTTTACCTCCGTGTGAGTCATGTCTCAAAGGTTAAAATGACCAAACGACCTTTTACTAGAAAAGGTTATCGTGCCAAGGAGCCCTTAGAGCTCGTACATACGGATCTCTATGGTCCAATGAATGTTAGGACTCGAGGAGGGTATGAATATTTCATCTCTTTCATAGATGATTATTCAAGGTATGGTTATTTATACCTAAGTAGTCAGAAGTCTGAAGCCCTTGAAAAGTTCAAGGAGTATAAAGTTGAAGTTGAGAACTTGTTAGGTAAGACCATTAAAACACTTCGATCTGATCGAGGTGGAGAGTATATGGGCTTAGAATTCCAGAACTATTTGATGGAACATGAAATATCGTCCCAACTCTCAGCACCTGGTACACCTCAGCAGAACGGTGTATCAGAAAGGAGAAACAGAACCTTGTTTGACATGGTTCGATCTATGATGAGCTATGTTCAATTGTCTAGTGCTTTTTGGGGTTATGCAGTAGAGATTGCAATATATATTTTGAACGTAGTTCCCTCAAAGAGTGTTTCGAAACACCATTTGAGCTCTGGAGAGGGCGTAAAGCTAGTTTACGTCATTTCAGAATTTGGGGTTGTCCTGCACATGTGCTAGTGGCAAACCCAAAGAAATTGGATTCACGTTCAAAATTATGTCTATTCGTAGGCCACCCAAAAGAAACAATACTTCTTCGATCCACAAGAAAAGAAAGTGTTTGTATCGATAAATGCTACTTTCTTGGAAGAAGACCATGTTAGAGAACATAAGCCACGCAGTAAGATAGTGTTAAGTGAACTTTCTGATGAAGCTACAAATTCATCACCAAGAGTTGTTGATGAGGCTGGACCTTCAACAAGGATTGTTGATGAGCCCAGTACATCTGGTCAGGCCCATCCTTCTCAAGAGCTGAGAATGCCTCGACGTAGTGGGAGGGTTGTTATTCAGCCTGAACGCTATCTGGGTTTAGTAGAAACTCCAGGTGTCATACCTGATGATGGAGTTGAGGATCCATTGACCTTTAGACAAGCAATGAATGATGTGAACCATGACCAATGGGTCAAAGCTATGGACCTAGAGATTGAGTCTATGTACTTCAATCAAGTCTGGGATCTTGTAGACCAACCTGAAGGGGTTAAACCCATAGAGTGCAAATGGATCTACAAGAGGAAACGAGACGCAGCTTGGAAAGTACAGACTTTCAAAGCTCGACTTGTGGCGAAGGGTCATACCCAAAAGGAAGGGGTGGACTATGAAGAAACCTTCTCTCCAGTTGCCATGTTAAAGTCGATAAGGATTCTCTTGTCCATTGCCACATTTTATGATTATGAAATTTGGCAAATGGATGTCAAGACTGCTTTTCTGAATGACAATCTTGATGATAACATTTTTATGTCTCAACCAGAGGGGTTCATTGCTCAAGGTCAGGAGCAAAAAGTTTGCAAGCTTAAACGATCCATTTATGGGTTGAAGCAAGCTTCCAGATCTTGGAATATAAGGTTTGATACTGCTATCAAATCTTAAGGGTTTGACCAGAACGTTGATGAGCCTTGTGTTTACAAAAGGACTATCAACAGTTCAGTAGTTTTTCTAGTGTTGTATGTAGATGATATTCTACTCATTGGGATGATGTAGAATATCTAGCTGACATTAAAACCTGACTATCGACTGAGTTCCAAATGAAAGATTTGGGTGAAGCTCAATACATTCTAAGGATTCAAATAATAAGGAATCGTAAGAACAGAACGTTAGCCATGTCTCAAGCATCCTATATAGACAAGATGTTGTCTAGATATAAGATGCAAAATTCCAAGAGGGGTTTACTGCCCTTCAGGCATGGAGTTCATTTGTCTAAGGAACAGTGTCCTAAGACACCTCAAGAAATTGAGGATATGAGACGGATCCCTTATGCTTCAGCTGTGGGCAGTCTTATGTATGTCATGTTGTGTACTAGGCCTGACAATTGCTATGCAGTTGGGATAGTCAATAGATATCAGTCTAATCCAGGGTTAGACCACTGAACTGCAGTGAAAAACATCCTCAAGTATCTTCGGAGAACGAGGGACTATCAGCTTGTGTATGGCTCTAAGGATTTGATACTTACAGGATACACAGACTCTGACTTTCAGACTGATAAGGATTCTAGGGAATCCACATCAGGGTCAGTGTTTACCCTCAACGGGGGAGCTATAGTCTGGCGTAGCATCAAGCAAGGATGCATTGCAGACTCCACCATGGAGGCCGAATATTCGATGCTTGTGAAGCAGCTAAGGAGGCTGTATGGCTTAGGAAGTTCTTGATGGATTTGGAAGTTGTTCCAAATATGAACTTACCTATCACCCTTTATTGTGATAATAGTAGTGGTACTGTGGAAAATTCGAAAGAACCTCGCAGTCACAAAAGAGGCAAACACATAGAGCGCAAATATCATCTCATTAAAGAGATCGTGCAACGAGGGGACGTGATCGTCACAAAGATTGCTTCGGATCACAAAATTGCTGATCCATTTAAAAAGGCTCTCAAGGCTAAAGTGTTCGAGGGTCATCTAGAAAGTCTAGGTCTGCGAGATATGTACATAGAATGTTCTAGGGCAAGTGGGAGGAATGTAATGGGTATTGTTGTGAATGCCCTAGTTTATTGTATTTACCTGTATTTGTACTTTCCATGTATTATACAGTATTAATACAATCCACTCTTCCTACTTCAATGATTGTTCAATTAATTATGATTAATGATGTACATTGCCCACTAGAGTTTTAGTTCAAGTGGGAGTTGTTGGGTTTTATGCCCTAAAACTCGTAGATAGTAAATGAAACAAATTAATTGATCTCAATAAAGCGTTATTTGAGCGATTCAGTAATTTGGTTATTGAATGATCGAGTTTGCATTAATAAACCCTAAATCCAATAAACTAAGATCCAAGGTTGTTTAAATGAAACTTGGACTAGTATATGGGGACATACAGGGATCGGTGTTCAAGTAACAACCTAAATGGTCTATAGTATAGGGATAAGGTTGGGTACCTTATCTTGGTGACACTATGAGATACGACCCACTTTGTATTCGATACAGATGCATTGATCCAAAGCATCCATGTAGGAGACATGCGAGTGAGGGTATCCTATGCAATGAGTTTGCATAAGACCGAACCGCGAAATAGTAACCACTAGATGTAACACCGTTGACTAGTTTAGGTTTCTATTTCAATAGGATGACCTAGGTAACTCAATCTAAATCCTAAGTCTGTTATGAACTCCTTTTCAGGAGGGACTGTCCTTAGATTTGTATGGGTGAGAGTGGCCTATTCGCCGACTCAATAATCCTACCATTTCAGAGGCAAGACCGAATGGGGGCTGGGAACATAACAGTACAAGATGGAATTCACTCCTTCCCCGATTGGGGTAAGTAGATGTGTGTTCCCTTAAGGGTTGATTTCAGGGCTTGAACAAAAGCGTGTTGTCCTCTCCTGGCCCAAGAGGAATATTTGTTTAGTGGTTGGACCCTAAACAGGTTGTTCATTAGAGGGATCAGTGGTACTTAAGGATCTAGAGGTAACCCAGGGATAAAATGGTAATTTGACCCAGCTGGAGTTACAAACACTCGTGAAGGATTGACTTACTATATTGGTGGATATTCGTGGACACATAAATATTCTACAGTGAGAAGAGTGCAGATATGGTTCTTTAGTGGAGTGAACCACAATTAACGAATATTGATTAACTTGGTTAATGAGTTTGGCCAATTAATCTCATATCGTTGGATCTTCTGATCTGTATGTCCATTAGGTCCCACCGGTAGCTCATTTGGGGCGTTGAGGTAAATTTCTAAGGGAAATAATATAATGTATTGGGATACATTATAATATAAAGTTTATATTTATATTGAACTTTATAATATAAATTTATTTCGAATATTGTTTCAAAATTAATTTAAGGGAGAATTGTATATTCGAAGGGGTTCGAATATTAAGTTCAAAATATGAATTGGATTCATATTAAATCGATAGGTTAAAATTAATGCGCATTAGATGCACATTAAAACTATAGATTAAATGAGAGAGACATAATTTTATGATTAATTATTTGAGAAATTAATTAATTATTTATTTTAATTTAATTTAATTTCATTGGATTTAATTAAATTACATTAAAACTTTAGGTTATGTGAAGGATATTCATTTAAATGTGATTTAAATGGATTGGTTAATAAATTTTGGCTTAATTAACTATTAATATGATTATTAATTTAATTAATTTTATTATTAATTAAATTAAATTAAATATATTTGCATAACTGAGTTATTCAGTTATGCTGATCATGTGGTAGTCTCACGATCTTTCTCCTTCACGCCTAAATGAATGGAGAATAAGCAATTTTTGGTTTAATCGTTTTGGGGGTTCTCTCTCAACTGGATTCTCTCTGGTTCTCTGCAATTGACAAAAAGAAAATTCTCCCTCTGATCTTCTAGAAAATCTATTCTCCCACAAGAAACCTCTTCTCCAAGCCTTTAGAGAATACCGGCTGGATTTTGGTGGTGGTGTCCTTCTGGCAAGATCATACAGAGAAGAATTGGTGAAGCCCTCCTGAGTCTACAACGAAGGTTTGTTTATTTCTTCTCTGATAATTAATTAGATCCAAATCTAGGATTAGATCTTAGATTTAAACTAACTTAACAACATGTTTTAGCCTAAATTACAGTAAAATAATTGTTATTGATTATTGTGATTTATTGCCTTTGTACTAGTATTTTAATCATAATTAAATCCTGAGATTGGATCCTCTGTATGTCTTCCGCTGTGTGGGTTTTTCATCCCATCAAAAACGAGCTAAACCGAAGCAAAATGACGAAAATACCCTCGGTCAACAAAAGTCGACGCACGCTGAAGGACAAATCAAGGTCAAGAGGCCACTGTGTGGTGTCGAGAGGCTGTCATTAAGGTCGAGACGCCACTTTGTAGGGTCGAGACGCTATCAACTTTCCAAAAGTGAATTTTTCCATATTTGCTCCACGACTTTTCAAAATTTGAGGCTCCCTTCAGCTCCAAGTTTCCACGATTTGAAGGCCAAGAAGTCCTATAAATAAAGTGTCTTGATTTAGGTTTAGAATGATCCCTTGTATTAGCTCAATTTCTCTAAATTATAGTCACTCATCTCTTTAGTTTTCAAGTTTTCTTTTAAGTTTTCTTAGTCCAAGGGTCGGTTGATCAAGCCTCGTGCTTGGAGGTGCTTGTACATGGCCAACTAAGCTCGGATTGCTGTAATTGGAACTCGGTAATGTAAGTTTTGGTATGCTTGAGACCTCATATTTTAGTTTATTGAATTATTTTCGGCTGTGTTCTAAATTTTCGTTTTAATTACAATTAAATTGATAGAATAGATTGACAACCTATTTTCTTGGCTTGGTTCAATTGTTATGCTAAATTAGTTAGTAGTAGTTTATTGTGTTAATTGTGTTGAAAGGTGTGTTATCCCAATTGGCTCAATTGCATGATAAATCTAGAAATTTAGACTTAGAATTGTATAAACCCAGGTTGTTCCTAGTTTATACGAGTCTATCTAACGATCCACTTCTACTTAATGCAATTAGATTCTTATTAATGAGACGTCATTGGTTAGCAATCTAATTAGACTTCGGCTTCGTTGCATTAGTCGGGTTGGAAACATTAGGGGTCTTTAATCACTGGTTCCAGTGACGGTTAGACAATTTGTTAAATAATTCAATTAATTAAGAAAGTCAATGATTGAATTACCAAACTTACATCCAGAGAACCGATTTCACAATCTTCATGGTAAGATCAACTAACCCCGCCTTTTACTTTCCTTGCATTTAATTTTCCTTATTTATTTTTCCGCCTTTACTTGATGCCTTAACCTTTTCATCCATAAACCCCCCTTTTTGGTTACATCAAAAACACAAAAGAATTTAGAAATAAACTGGTTGTTCCCTGTGATTGACCCCAACCACTACTGCTACAAGTTAGCTTTAGGAATCGTGGATTATAAATTTATTTGACACGACCCTCGACAAGTCGTCCGTCATTTATCTTTCTTTTATCGAACGAATTCTGATCTATCAGCCTGAGAATGTGATTTTTGTCTGCTGGTGAGTTGGTTGTGTTTACTTTATTCCTATAGCTCCATAGGTTCCACATAATATTAATCCCCATCTCCAGCTCCTCTGTATTCCAATTTTCAGCCATCCAGTGCCAGAAGTCCATGGATGACCACGAATCCCTGTGATAAGTCCAATTTATTATACACTTAGAATCTCCCAATTTGCTTCTCTTAGTTGAAGTCCTTGCGAAAAATGCTTTAAAATGAGTATAATATGTCTATAGGTTCTCATCGGAGCTTTGGAAGCGATTTGGGGTTTAAACGAGCGAAACAGGAGCGTAAAAAGACTTTTCTGCCCTTGGAGCCGTCGTAGCGTCGAGACCCTGTCATCCAAGCGTCGGGATGCTGCTCAAATAAGGAAAAGACTTGGGCGTGAAGCTGAAGGAACAGTGTCGAGACGCTACCACCATAACTTCGCGACGCTGTGTTGATCTGCAAAATTTTTCCCATATCTGAAGGCCTAGCGTCACGACTCTGTGTCCTAGCGTCGCGACGCTAGTCAGTTTTCCAGAATTGAATTTTTCCTATTTTGGCTGGAAATTTTCCTTGTTTGAAGATCCAATTCAGCACCAATTTATCACGAATTGAAGGCCAAGAAACACTATAAATAGAGGGCCTTAGTGTAGGTTTAGAATCATTCCTCAACACATAATTCACTACAACTTTGTAGCCCATCTCTCTCCCCCTTTTCCACCATTCTTCTTAGTTTTAGTCTTTCTTGCTTTTCTTTATGTATTCAATGAAGATTCAAGCTTGTTCTTGCTCCATGAGAGGCTAGATTCTTCATTCATGTAATCGGGGTGTCAAAGAGTAAGTTAATATTCTTTTAATGAAATTTCTTGTTTGAATTATCAAAGCATGTTTATGTGATTTTAGTTCTTTTTCTATAAGTTTAGATTGTGGTAGGAAAGCTTGACAACCTTGATCGCGCCCTCTCTAAATTTACATGCTAAAATCTAGTAGCAAATAGTTTAACGTTATGTTATTACGCATGCGTCCCTTGAACTAAATGATTTCATTAATTGTAATTGTGGTTTGTTGCCCGTTGCATGTGAATTAATTCGGCTAGATCCCATTGCGGTTTAGATTAATTAATCGGCCAATTAATTAGTTTAAACTAGAATCAAACTTAGCGTTTGCATGTTTGTGATAGTTGGATCATGATTCTCGGTTTGTTGCCGGAATACGCCGGACTTAAACTTTTTTTGAATCATTAGTGAAATTAATGATTTAATTGAATTGAACTTACCATGACTAACCCGGTTGCATGATCTTTGAGGTATTGATTTCTTTCCTTAATTTGATTCCCTTACTTTCCTTTTGCAATATTTTCCACAATTAGTTTTCTTTTCTTGTTTACTTTCTTTCCAAATATAAAAACCCCCCTTTTTTGGTTACTTAAAACAAATAAGGAAATTAAGATTTATTTGCATAGACTCCCTGTGATTGACCCCGGCCGCTACTGTTACAAGTTAGCTTTAAAGGTTGAGGATTACAAATTTATTTGATAAGAGACCACGACAATCTCTTCCATCACCCTGCACACATTAAACATGTTAAGCAAGGTTGGCAAACAAGCACCCCACACTGCTTTAGCTAATTTACATAACCAAATAACGGTGACTAGTGGTTTCGACTTTCTTATTACAAAAAGAGCACATAGGATTAAGATCAATTCCCTTTTTGATGATGTTAGCCTTGCTTGGAATGATGTCTTTTGCTATTTTCCACGTGCAGACTTTTGCTCTTGGTAGAGATTCGGACTTCTGAAGCCTTTTCCAGAACGATGAGGATTTGCTCTTATCCAATTGGGAGCATTCCTTTTGATTAGCTAACTCTTTGGCCAGCCAATAAGCACTCTTAACGGAAAAGACACTTTCTTATCTAGATGCCATATGACTTCGTCCTTTGATCTCTTGTCGCCTACGGGGGATTTGAGGATGTCTTCAGCGTCTTCTTTATTGAAACTTTGAAAGATTGTTTCCTCCTTCCATTAGTTGTTTTCGTCAATCAAAGAATTTACCCTCTTTCCATTCATGTTTGGGTTTGTGGGAATAGGGGTTCGGTTGCTCAACCTCAGGGCTCTTTGTCAATGATGATATAATTCCCATTTCCCACTTTCCACCTGTATCCTTTTACGAAGAGATCGTGCCCCCAGCAGATGCTTCTCCAAGTCAGGGAAGGGTTGTTTCCTATCTTAGCTTTAACAAAGTCCTCGTCTTTGAAGTATCTTCCCTTAAGGATTTTGTGGAAAAGGCCATTCTGGTTCCTTATGATCCTCCAGCATTGCTTTGCTAGCATAGCTTGGTTAAAAAGGGAGATTTTTCTGAAGCTCATGTCTCCCTCCTCCTTGCTAGAGCACATTTTTTACCATTTCATCCAATGATGCTTCCTTTTGCCTCCGAAAGCTCCCCACCAGAAACTAGCGCACATCCTGTCATTGTCATTACAAATATTGTTAGGAAGCATAAAGCAGCTCATAGTATAAAAGGGATAGATTGAGCAACAGATTTGATTAACACTTCCTTTCCCCCAAGCGAGAATAATTTCTCCTTCCATCCTTGGAAAGTTTTCTCCACCCTATCTTTAATTCGTTTAAATAAGGCTCCTTTGTTCCTTTCGGTTTGAGATGGCATTCCAAGGTAAACTCCCAGAGAGCTTGTTGATTTAATGCCAAGGGCCTCCTCGAACTTCTTCTTTTGCTCCTCACTAGTGTTTTACTAGCCATTAACGTTGGTTTCTCTAGGTTGATAGTATGGCCCGATACGCTTTCGGTATATCTCAACACGTTCTTGAAAGAAGCCAGGACTCTATTAGTCACCTTTAGGAAGACTAGACTATCATCTACAAAAAAGAGGTGGGTGAGAGTAGGGCAGTGCTTATTAATTTGAAAGCCAACAAGATTTGAAAAAGATTCCCCCTTGTCTAAAAGAGCCGAGAAACCTTCAGTGCAGAGAAGAAAGAGGTAGGGGGAGAGAGGGTCCCCCTGTCTAGTTCCCCTACTAGGCTTAAAAGGCTCATGAGGAACACCATTCAGCAGGATCGAGTAGCTCACTGACGAAATGCACTTCATGACTAGCTTGGTCCATTTCTCGCTGAACCCCTTGCTTTTGGAGACATTTTCGATAAATTTCCATTCCACCCTATCGTATGCCTTGCTCATGTCGAGCTTGATAGCCACAAAAACCTCTTTGCCCTTCCTATGATTGTTCATTGCATGAATGCACTCAAAGCTCGCCAAGACATTATTAGTAATCTGTCTGTTTGGGACAAAAAAGTCGATTGGGTTGGAGAGATTATAGAGTTTAAAACCTTCTTTAGTCTGTTTGCCAAAGCTTTGGATATAATTTTGTAAACAAAATTACATAGACTTATGGGTCTATAATCACTCATCCTTCTAGGATCCTTAGTCTTGGGAATAAGAGAGATTAGGGTGTTGTTTATTGGTTCGATTTCCTCTCCCTCATTCAGAATGCTAAGGCAAACTTTTGTTGTGTCGTCTCCTACAGCGTCCCATTACCTTTGGAAGAACATGGTGTGGGCCCCATCCGGGCCCGGGGCTCTTGTTGGGTTCATTCCTTTGAGGGCCTCATCGATCTCATCCTTAGTGAAAGGACTATCCAGCATCCTACTTTTCTCAATAGAGATCTTCTTTTTAATACAGTTTGTCACTTCCAGGATACTGTCACTCGAGGGATTACTGGAGATTAGGAGCTTTTTAAAGAAGCTTGTGGTTGCTGTCCCAATTTCCTCTTCAGAAATCACCCACTGACCATTTTCATCTACTATGCCTTTTATCTCATTTTTCCTTTTTTTGTTGGAAGCTTTAGCGTGGAACCATTTTGTGTTTTTGTCCCCAATTTTGAGCAAGTCTTCTCTAGCCCTCATTTTCCAGTAACTCTCTTCTTCTTTAAGGAGATTTTCAAGTTCTCTTTCAGCTTGAGAAATCTTTACGTAAACTTCTGAACTGTTACTGCCTTCTTGCCAAAACCTTTTGATATCTTCCTTTTTTTCTGCTAATAGCACCTGCTATGGACCCCTTCAACCAGTTAATATTCCATTTTTGCATTAACTCAATGCCTTGCTAGATTTTCTTTGATATGTTAAGGCTTGTAGTGTCCGGGGTTAGCTTCCAAGAATTCACTATATTTTCCTTGCACTCCTCAAAGCCAACCCAGCTTTCTTCAAACTTGATGATCTTTTTGGCTGGGTTCTTACCACTTACCCTCGTTTCCCATCCAATCTGCATTAGGATAGGCCTGTGATCAGATTGGTGATAATTCAAATGCTCCACCTCGCACACCTTGGCTTTTCTTTTCATACTATGGTTGATGAAAAACCGATCTAACCTTTCTTTAGTCACCTCTTTCTTTGTCTTGTTCTTCATACAGGTATATCTATCTCCCCTATAACCAGCATCAATAAGATCGCACCTATTGATCACGCCATAGAATTCTTCCATGAGTTTCTTATTATTAGGAGTTCCACCTTCTTTTTCTTTGTTAAACATAATCTCATTGAAATCTCCCCCTGTTGGGTTTTATGCCCTAAAACTCGTAGATAGTAAATGAAACAAATTAATCGATCTCAATAAAGTGTTATTTGAGTAATTCAGTAATTTGGTTATTGAATAATCGAGTTTGCATTAATAAACCCTAAATCCAATAAACTAAGATCCAAGGTTGTTTAAATGAAACTTGGACTAGTATGTGGGGACATACGGGGATCAGTGTCCAAGTAACAACCTAAATGGTCTATAGTATAGGGATAAGGCTGGGTACCTTATCCTGGTGACGCTATGTGATACGGCCCACCTTGTATTCGATACAGATGCAATGATCCAAAGCATCCATATAGGAGACATGCGGGTGGGGGTATCCTATGCAATGAGTTTGCATAAGACCGGACCGCGAAATAGTAACCACTAGATGTAACGCCGTTAACTAGTTTAGGTTTCTATTTCAATAGGATGACCTAGGTAACTCAATCTCAATCCTGAGTCTGTTATGAACCCCTTTCAGGAGGGACTGTCCTTAGATTTGTATGGGTGAGAGTGGCCAGTTCGCCGACTCAATAAGCCTACCATTTCAGGGGCAAGACCGAATGGGGGCTGGGAACATAACAGTACAAGATGGAATTCACTCCTTCCCCTATTGGGGTAAGTAGATGTGTGTTCCCTTAAGGGCTGATTCTAGGGCTTGAACAAAGGCGCGCCGTCCTCTCCTAGCCTGAGAGGAACTCCTGTTTAATGGTTGGACCCTAAACAACTTGTTCATTAGAGGAATCAGTGGTACTTAAGGAACTAGAGGTAACCCAGGGGTAAAACGGTAATTTGACCCAGCTGGTGTTACGAACACACGTGAAGGATTGACTTACTGCTTGGTCGATATCCGTGGACACAGAAATATTCTATAGTGAGAAGAGTGCAACTGTGGGTCTTTAGTGGAGTGACCCACAGTTAACGAATGTTGACTAAACTTGGTCAATGAATTTGGCCAATTAGTCTCGTATCGTTGGAGCTTCTGATCTGTAGGTCCATTAGGTCCCACTGGTAGCTCGTAAAGAGACTTGAGGCAATTAAGTATAAATTATAAATTGAAAGTGTTCAATTTATTTGGGGAATCGTATAATGTATATTGATGCATTATAATATAAAGTTTATGAAACTTTATTTTTGAATTAATTTAAAAAAAATTAATTCTTGAGAGAAAGTATTTGAAAGAGTTCAAATAAATTTAATATGAATTGGATTCATATTAATTTTAATTTTAATAAAATCCCTAAGATTAAATATATGATATTTAATTGGGTAAATTAATTAATTATTTATTAAAATTAGAGACATTTTCCTATTAGGAAAGAAAATATTTGAAAGAGTTCAAATAAATTTAATATGAATTGGATTCATATTAATTTTAATTTTAATAAAATCCCTAAGATTAAATATATGATATTTAATTGGGAAATTAATTAATTATTTATTAAAATTAGAGACTTTTTTCCTATTAGGAAAAGGTTTCCCTTTTCCTATTAGGAAAAAGGTCTTGGCCTTTACTATATATAGGACCCCTGAGGTGGGGTGAAAGGGATCCCATTCATTCTCCTACTCTCAGAGAATTCTCCCAAAGGCTCCCACAAGTCTCCTGCCTCTAGAAGTCTCAGAGTCATACCGGTGTAGCCATAGTGGTGGTGTTCGCACTAGTTCGTGATTAATTCACAAGCAGTTGGTGAATTTAATCTGAGTCGTCAACGAGAGTAAGTAATTTGTTACTTTATAAATTAGATTTAGATCTAATATTTTTGTATGCTTAGCCTTAATATATATTTAGAATAGTTCTAATATTATTGCCAATGTATTGGTATTTTAGATTAAACAAAATTAATTACGAATCGGTCCCAATCACGCTTCCGCTTTAAGGAATTACGAAATTCCAATCCTTCACCCCCAATGATCCAGGAGAGGTTTGACATTTCCTTAAGTCTATCGATGAGCTTCCACGAATCTTTCCTCTTACTTTGATCTTGCTCTCCATAAAAGCAAGTAAATCTCCACCACCCTTCATCTTCTTTGATGATAACATCGATATGCCCCTTCGAGAATGAGTTTATATGGAGGTTAATTTCGTTTTGCCAAAAGAGCATTAAACCCCCCCACCCTTTTTCCTTTACAATTCACAATGAAACAGTTTTGAAATCCCAGCTTTCTTTTTAATTTGTCAACTGCTATAGATGAGCATTTGGTGTCCGAAATAAATATCACTTTGGGGTTGTATCTGCGGGCTTCATGCCACATCGCACAGACCGCCCAAGGATTCCCCAGACCTCGGACGTTCCAGGATAAAATATTCATGGCGTCCAGCGGGGCTGTTCCACAGCCTTCGTCGATATCCCAATGGTGTGCCCGAGGTAAGCAATGCAAGGTTTCTTAATTCCATTTTCCTCCTTTGGTTCATCTCTCTCGTGTTTTCCTATTCCTCCCCTTGTTTCCTTCGATTCAGTATCCTTTGGTTTTGAAGGTTCCTCCCTGGCCCTTCTTTTCCATGATTTTCCGGTTTTAACTTCTCTAATTTTTTCTTTTTCTATAGTCTGGCCGTATGAATTTTGGGTTGCTTCCTTGATTTCTTTTGTCTTGTCCCCATCTTCTTCTTCTTTGGACTTCTTCAGTAAGGCTTTTTCCATGTCGGGGTATTTCTCTTCGTTTTTAAGGTCCATTTTATGGTGGCCCATGTTCTGGATATGACCTTTTTGTTTTTCTTCAGACTTGGGCCCTGGGCCTTTAGTCTTTCCTTCATTCCATTTTCCTTCAGCTTTCATGGGTATTGATGACGTGACTTGATTATCCGGGTAAATCACTATCTCCTTTCCTTTTGTCCTTTCTTTCTTTTTGTTCGTTGTTTCTCTGATCGCTGTCACTGCCGACGTCTGTTCAATAATCATATTGTCACCTGTTCCTTGGGAACTAGAGTTAGCCATTATGTTTGTCTTATTCATCGGCTTCTCCAGCCTGTTCACCTCCATTGGTTCTGACGGTTCTGGTTGTTCTTCCCGTTCCTGCGGACTGCTCCCTTTCCCTGGGTGTTTGTCGTCGAGTTTCCATGCCTGAACAGTCTTCTTTCACTGCTGGTTTTATCTCCTTTTTTCCCTTTCCGAAAACCTTTCATCACTAGTTCAATTTTTTTCTTTGGATTCTCTCTAAACACTGCTTCATATTTGAGCCACGACCCATATTGAAGCTTATCTCCGGTGTCACTGTTTGGTTTTAAGCAGTCCCTTGCTAGATGGCCCAATCTTCCACAGCCATAGCAGTAATCTGGTAGTTTTTCATATCTAATGTCCACCCATTCTTCTTCCGCATTCAATCCTATTTTAACCATAGTTCCCTTTTTAGAGGTTTTTGAACTTCAATCTTGAATTTTACTCACATTTCCCCACCTTCCCTCTGACCATTCTCATTAAGGTCAAGCCTTTTGAATATTCCAACAGCATTTCTGAGGTACTCCGCCCATTTCCTGTTCAAACAGACTCTTGCAAGTCTAGAAAATGAATCCAGAAAGATGTGTACCTGAATTTTAGGCTTGAATACCTCTCATTTTCTTTGATTTCCTCAAAGAGAAGTAGAGCTCTGTCATAGTTCCATGGGCCTCCTTCAACGACTTTCCTCTTTGCTTTCATGGAGCTAAATTCGCATTCAAACATGTTCTCTCCAACTTTTTTTTTATATATATAAATCCTTCCTTCTGTAATCCATATCTTTGGAATCATATTTTTTAAAATTTCGGGGTGGATATATTTCTCTATTAGTATTTTGCATATTACTGTATTTTGGAGGTCTTGCACTTTTCCTTTTAGCTCGTCGTCTTCCATCCCTTTCACTTTTCCTTTCTCTTCATTGGTCAGCCTTAGACTCTCAAACTGCTTGTTGACATTTGTTTCCTCCATATCTTGTGTCTTCATAGATTCCATCTTCCTAACTCCAGCCTCCTCTCGCAACCCACAACTGCCCACAACACCAGTTATCTCCCTAGAAGCAACCTGATGTTGTCCAACTTGTTCACCTTCTACTTTATCCGCTCTCTTCCTTTAGATGAGGTCGAGAGAGAGAAAGGTAGAAATGGGACCCCTTTTTTCCATGACATGGACCGTTTTGATTATTCAAAAATAAAATAATAATAAATGGAAGCTTTCATTTGATGCTGTAGAACCAATGAATTTAATGAAGAAATATTATAAAAATATATTGTGGAGGAAAACATTTGCGAAACTGTTTGTTATAATTAAATATTTACTATTATATACCATTTATAATTATTTTATTTTTATTTTTTGCGAATCACATTATGTTTATTATCTTCTTTTCGAAATTGTCCCTACTTTGGTTTCGTAGGATTTGATTTAAACATTTCCATTATTTAGATTTAGTTTTTACTCTTTTCCAAATTGCAACTAATTTTTAAAATCTAAATCTTTATAATTATTTATTTAAAATAAAATAGATTTGTTTTATTTTTTTTAATATATATGTTTATTTCCTTTTCCCCTGTTTTCTTTTTCTATTTTTTTTTTATTATTTTCTAGGATTTAAAGATTTAAAACTTAAGCCCCGTTTGATAACCATTTGGTTTTTAGTTTTTGGTTTTTGAAAATTAAGCTTAGAAACACTACTTTCATCTGTAAGTTTCTTGGTTTTGTTATTTACCTTCTTCTCATGTTTTAAAAAACCAAGCCAAGTTTTGAGAGGAAAAAAAGTAGTTTTCAAATTTTTGTTTTTGTTTTTGGAATTTGGTTAGAAATTCAAATGTGTCCTTAACAAAGATGAAAATCATTGTAAGGAAATTGAGAGAAAACAAGCTTAATTTTCAAAAACCAAATGGTTATCAAACGAGGCATTCAGATTTAGGATTTAAGATTGTCATTTCTAGATTTAGGATCCAGGGTTTTCCTTTTCATCTTTAGGGTTTTTTTTTTCCTTCTTTTAGTTCAATATTTAGAGCCTAAGGCTTAGGATTTTGGGATTTCTTTTTTGACTTTTTTCCTTTTATATTTATGGTTTAGGGTTTTTTTTCTCTATATTTATCCTTATTAATTACCACTAGTTCGAGGAATTTATGTGCTTAAATGGTTGTTTTGTAGGGTATTCAAGCAATTGGAGTTATTCGGAGCATTTCGGGCTAATTGATAAGGGTAAAAAATATACCCATTTTACCCTTATATTTAGCTCATTTCTTTGTCAAATATTGCATGTTAGGTCAATTTTACTATTTTGCTCAAAATATGTTAAAGTTGATAAGTTAGGGTGTTGAGATTCACTTTTGTCAAATTATGCTCATTTGTGCTGAAAAGGACTCAATTTGAAGAGAATTTGACTAAGTTGTTGTTGTGCAGGAAAACAGAGGGAAAGTTGGAATCTGCCCAGAAATGCGAGAAGGCAAAATGAAATGCGATCGCATTTCTGGAAAAACCAAGACCGTTCCGAGTCATCCGCGGGTCGTTGTTGACGAGTCTTCTTCGCACCTAACCGGCTGTTTTGACCCCGAAACCGACTAGGCTACCTTCCAGCACCTATTTCTTAGCTCCTCAACCATTTCCCACACTATATAAGCTCAAGATTCGAAGTCAAATTCAAGCAGAACTCATTTGGAAGAAGAGGGTGGTGACAGAACCCTAGTTGACGCCTATGAGTAGGGATGCCCGAGGTCCTTCTTAGATGACTAAATTCTAACCTGAGTTAGACATCAAACCTTAGGGTTTGTAGGGATTTTAACCCATTCCCACTTTGTAAAAGCGAGAGAGTGGAGTGTCTAAGCGAACTCTAGAAGGATTGGATAAATAGAAAACCCATAGTATTTGGCTACTGTCCATATTTCCAGCTTTTGATACTTTTTCATTACTCTGTATTCTTTACATCTTATTTTCAAATGGAAATGTATTCATTTGCACTTTATGTCACCATGAGTAGCTAAATTCCGTTGAGAGGTTCAATATGGTGAATTCCCTTATGGTTCAATAGCTTGAAAGTGTTTTATTTGCTTAAGTTGTGTTCAATGCATGTCATTCTTTATTGAATATCATTCTGATCTTGCGGAGTTTAACTTGATCACTTAGACTTAGCATGCTATGTGAGTTTGATCTCGAAAGGGACAGACGATATCGGTTCTCATAAAGGTGATATAGGAGAAAAAGCTCGAAAGAGATTGTTCGGCGGTATAGGGCAAGCTGCGTAAGGCACCCTATATCGACTATAGGGTTATAGGTTGCATTCGTGAATTATCTATGTCAGAGCCGAGTCACAGAAATGTGCATAATAGTACTCGCTTAGCCTTCTAACGGTTCTTGGGAGCAAGGCCAAATAGAAGTTAAATCTGACCCAATGAATTGAATAGACTTAGGTTAAATAATCCATGATTACGGTTATTGCCTTTAGGATGAATCCATGTTGAATACCTCGTTTTATTTTATTGTTACTCTTTTATTCAATTGCTTGTTTTATTTATCTTTTCTAAAAACCAATCAACCAAACTTATTTCTTTGGTTACCTATTTTTAAGCAATCAAGTTGAGCAGTTTCTTCATCAAATCTGAATTTCCAATTTAGTCCTCGTGGGATCGATACCCTTGGAATACTTCTAAGGTTTTTTTATTACTACGTGCTACAGTGTATACTTGCACTAGGGTTGGCTGAATTATTCTTTATTATTATTATTATTCATCTTATCTCACATTCCATCCATTCAGCTGACGACGCACCACTAATTAGGGCTAAAATGGAACAAAACAGATAGAAATTGATCAATTGAGGTTTGCAAGGATAAGATCAAGTCAAAATGCTCCAAAGGATACCATTTCAACGTTGTTTCTAGTGTCGAGACAATGCTGCAAATAGCCTTCAAGTTAATGTTGTTGTTTAAGTAGTGTTGAGACACTACATATAGCGTCTCAACACTGAAGCTCGACGCTACAGATCGTTGATGCTCAACACTGACACCATCTCAATGTTGTCAAAAACACGTGCGCCCGATTTTTGTCCGTATAACTCTCTTTCAATTAGGTCAAATCCCTCTCTTAAGTTTGAACTAGCGATCAATAGCTTTTTAGGCCAGACTCTAGGCTTTTTCTTTACTTATTTCATAGATTAGGATTAGAATTAGATGTTAGATCGAGCCATGGAGCTTGGACTCGTCATCACGATGACCGGCTAAGCTTGTGATGCTTTGACTGGGCCGGAGTTGTCGAGGCTCCGAGTTGTCAAATAAATTTATAATCCACGGCACTATAACTGTTTTGTAGAAATAATGGCTGGGGTCGAATACAGGGAAGGGGACCTAACAGATAAAGAATTTTGTGTTCATGCAACAGGGGGTTTTGAAAAGGTGATGCAGTGAATTAAATTGTTGAATGTAAAGGAGACAAAATAAGGCATGCAATGAGAAATAAGACAGAAAAATCAATATCATAAAAGGGATCGCTGGATTGGGATTTCTTATGCTTGATTGCTATTTCACTTGGCCTCCTAGTTTTCTCTAATAATTATTCTATGCTGATTTCTATTAGTCTGATTGGCTTCTTGGTTACTCGGAGGACTCCACTACACTAACCTGTGTTAATTAGCTTGCTAATCGTGAATTCTGCAATTAACAAAATTAATTAGTTTTTATCTTTATCGCTTGCCACCCCTCATACATAAAGTAGCAACCATCCGAGACCTCGCAACGGTCACTAAATTATATCTAACTAATCTAGAATAAGCAATTTTACAATCACCTACTTAAACTAGCCGCTTTGGGATCGTGGGTCCGAAATTGTATTAACTAAATTTAAATTCAATTAAAATCTAATTCATACAACCTTTAACATGCATCCTAGGCCTATCAAGGGTCGTCTCGCGTAGAGAGTGGCTTGCCTCTGTTGGGTTTTATGCCCTAAAACTCATGGATAGTAAATGTAACTTTTGACCGAACATTAATAAAATGATGTATTGTTCATTTATATTGTTTGTATTTAGTAATCTTGTCTTATTAACCCTAATCCAATAAACTAAACATCCTAGGTTGTTAGTATGAGGCTTGAACTTGTATGTAGGGACATACGGGGATCAATGTTCAAGAAACAGCCTAAAGGGTCTATAGTATAGGGATAAGGTTGGGTACCTTATCTTGGTGACACTATGGATACGGCCCGCTTTGTATTACGATACAAACGCAATGATCCAACGCGTTCGTGTAGTGGACATGCGAGTGGGGGTACCCTATGCAATGAGTTTGCATAAGACCGGACCGCGAAATAGTTAACAACTAGCTGTAACACCGTTAGTTAGTTTGGTTTCTATTTCACTAGGATGACCTAGGCAACTTGGTCTCAATCCTGAGTGGATTATGGACTCCTGTCCGTGAGGGATTGTCCTTTGATTTGTATGCGTGAGAGTGGCCTGCACGCCGACTCAATAAGCCTACAATTTTGGGGACAAGACCGAGTGGGGAGCTGATGCGCAATTTGCTTACCGCAAGTGTACGGGTCAAGTAATAATATAGTGTTTTCGTGATTAAACGAGTGTCGTCCTCTGGATTGGTTTTCTAGCAAATTAAGTATCGTGAATACTTTTGTCCAATTTTATTTAGGGAGCAAAACTCAATGATAAAGATAAAAGTAAAGACTAAAAGCATAAAAATAAAAGTGGAGACTCAAATGGAAAGACTCTTAGGGAATTGATTTCATTGATTAAGATTGAGGATTGATTAATAGGAATGAATTGACCGTGCAATTATTCTACAAGCCAAGGAAACTTTTATCACTATTACCTCTCCCGAGTATAATTGATTCTCATGCATATAAACTAACTTGATATCCCTATCTAAGTTCATTAACATGCAAGCATTATTCGGTTCGGTCCTTGTTACGCTTCTAAAGATATTCCAAATCCCGTCACAAACTTAGAATTTCTACTCTAGTCATGCAATTAAACAAAGTAAGTCTTAGGCCAAATCCTCCCTCCCGAGTTAGATTCAACACTTAAATCATTCAATTAGTGATCAAGTAATTGAAAGCATTACACATAAAATTGCATGAATAGAATAAGAACACATTCATACCCAAAATTCAATCCAACAATTTAAGCAACTACATCAATCCCTAAGACAAACAACTAGCAATTCATAGTCTTTAAACTACAAACACTAATTGAAAGAAAAGCCATAAAAACTACAAGAGTTAAGGGAAAGAGAAAGGAAAACTCGAATCCGCCGACACCGCACGTTCCCGTCACGATCTCCACGTCTTCTCGCTTGATTCCCGCTCCTTGGCCTTGCCTTTAGCTCCCACAAAAGGTCTCTAGTAGAAGTTAGGGCTAAAATCTCACCAATTGGACTCCCCTTGGCCGTAGCACAAAAAGATGAATTTATAGAAAATCTGGCGACAGCGTCGCGACGCTGTCGCGATACCGCATTTTTGGAAAATTTGCCTATAGCGTCGCAACGCTATGATTTTTTTTTTTTTTTTTTTTTTTTTTTTAGATTGAAGACTCCATTTGACTCCAATTGCTGAATTGAGCTTCAAACACATACTTCCTACAAATAAAACATAAAAATGCATAAATTTGGGCAAATAATTGTAAAAGACTAGCTTAATTAATCAGAGAAAAATAGCTAGTTATGCTCGCTATCAGGAGCTGGAAACATAAGCACACAAGATGGAATTCACTTCTTCCCGACTCTTGGGTAAGTTTAGGTGTGTTCCCTTAAGTTGTGTCTCCGGGTCTTGAACAATGGGCCCTGCCCTCTCTATGGCACGAGAGGGACTTCTGTTTGTTGGTTGGACCTCAAAAAGGTTGTTCATTAGAGGAGCACTGGGACTTAAGGATAAAAAGGTAGCCCAGGGGTAAAACGGTAATTTGACCTAGCTGGGGTACGAACACACGTGAAGGGTTGACTTGCTGTTGATGGTCTATATCCATGGACACAAAAATATATCTGCAGTGAGAAGAGTGCAGCTATGGTTCTATAGTGAAGTGAATCATAGTTAACGAACATTGATTAACTTGGTTAATGAGTTTAGCCAATTAATCTCATATCGTTGAAGCTTCTAATCTGTAGGTCCATTAGGTCCCACCGGTAGCTCATTTAGGGCGTTGAGGTCTAAGAGAGAATTGTATATTCGAAGGGGTTCGAATGTTAAGTTAAAATATGAATTGGATTCATATTAAAACTATAGATTATAATTAATGTGTATTAGATGCACATTAATACTATAGTTTATTTGAGAGAAGTATAATTAAATATTTATTAATTAATTAATTTTATATCAGTTATTTCAATTGATTAAACCTAGTCTTCCACTAACCTAGGGCTAAAACGTGTATGAGAGCTTTTTTAGGAGGGAGTGGTTTTTATCCGTTGAGTAACTCCCTCCAATCAATAATCTCATTCAGACTACGGTTGGCCTCACACGCAATCTCTCTCTCTTTCACTCTCTGCGTTCCATTCAACACAGAGAACGGAAAAATTCTCCAAACCTTAGAGATCTAATTGCTCCCACAAGCTACCAACGCTAAATCCTACACGAGGATACCGGTGTGATCAATTGGTGGTGTTCCTCATCAAATTACAGCAAAGAAACTCCTTGGAGGTTTGTTGGTGTGAGTACCGCAAGCGCACGGTATCGTAAGTAATATAAAACAGTAGGTAATACCGAGTATCAAATCCACAGGGAGGCGAAGCGAAATTTAAGCAAGCAAAAATCTCTTGAGCACTAAAAATAATTAGGAGAAATAATATTTAGGGGACAGCTCATGCAGTAGAAAATATTCCAAAAATCAAAGCAGTTAAAGAAAATAATTTGATCAATCGAAAAGAATAAAATGGAGAGAAAGAGTTTTTTAATGGGAAGAGGGGTCTTGAAATTCAATTATTAGCCAAACAATTGTTATCATTATCCTATCTCATTTCCCAACTAATTATAATCCTAGAATCTCTGTTAATCGCATAGGTTCTCCTGTCGGTTTCCCCTAATTGTAATTAATTCATTTTAACAACCTAAGTGTCCTTAGCGCTATTAAAAATCATTAATTATTACGCTCTGATTCATTTTAGGAATCTAAGTTTAATCAACTAATCCCAATGTCACGACGGGCAATTAAACTAGTTGCATGGATTATGATCTATCCTAACTTCTCTCCGTCGAGTTTCCATTAAGAATCGAATCATTACACAATTGGCCAGATTGAATAAAGCATTAACCACATCCATACAAATAATTAGGAAAAAAGGGCAAGAGACAGGTAATTATAACAACATTTTGACTATAATTTCATTTCAAGACCCCAAATTGGGGTTTAGCTATACATAGCTAAAATATCCACAACATTTACAATAGAAAGCATAATTAAGAGCATAAAAGGAAAGGAATTTACCGTCGAAGAACCCCTTCGCTGACGCTCAGAGCTCCGCCGAACACTCCTTGAGCCTCCTAGGATGCTCCCCAAAATTCCCCAAATATTTCCCACTAAGAAATCTCTCAAAAAGGCTAGAAAGCCTTGAGAGAGGCTCCAAAGGAGCCAAAGGAAGGAAAGAAAGGATGGATTGAAGAATGATTTGATTGATGCAAAATGAGGCACCAAGAGGTGCCTTTTATAGGCCCGGATTGGGGGTAGCGTCGCGACGCTACATTGCACAGCGTCGCGACGCTGCAACGCACGCGTCTTGTTGCCCAAGAAATGGACAGCGTCTCGACGCTGTGCCATTTTCCAGAAATTCCAGCTTTGGTTTGGGCTGATTTTTGGGCCTTCTCTTCACTTCTTTTTGGGCTTTTCCATCATAATTGGCCTCTTTGGATCCCCTTTTAATCCAAGCTTGGATTTGGGCTTCATTAGCTTCATTTTTGGCACTTTTTCTCCCAAAATCACCGACTTTGCTCCTAAGGACCAAATAACAGAATACATTAAATATTTTCATTAATAACACGATTAAAGCACAGAAAATCCTAATAAATTGGGACTAAAATAGCGACATTTTTGCTCGCTATCAAGGTTGCTGGAATTTCTGGATTACCGGGTAGAAATTGGTGAAATTCGATCAAGAACGCTCCTAGTAGTAAGTACTTCTTTCCTTGATCGACAGGATCTCTGAATCTAGATTAGATCTAGGTTGTTTATGTTTTAAAGCAAGTTTTATAATGTTTTTCCAACAAGTTTAATGTGATTATGTTGATGTAAATTGTTTTGCAAACCGTATTGGTATTTTGATTAAAATAGAAATACAGTATGGTTCTTGTTAATCTTCCGCTGCGTAGGCCTTTTATCCCTTCAGCCTCAACCTAGTGGCTATCTAAAAATAACTGATAGAATATGCAAGCGGTAATCACATAGGATTGTCAATCCTAATAGACTAGCCTCATGTATTGGTTTAAACGGGATAATATGCAAAACTTAATAGAAACACAGCAAGAACAGTACCTTAAATACCATAAAACTCAACCAAAATCAATAGCAATCAAAGCATAATCCCAATTCAACGATATAGATGCGTTTAGCTACTCATAAACAAAGTAGAAACACAAACTAATACAAAAGAATGCATAAGTAATGACAAAATAAGGTCTACAAAGATGCTGGAAAGTAAAAGAGGCGAAAGAAATCGTAAAGGGACCAAATTTCTAACCTTACGGCGGACTAAACCGAGATTACATATTTATAGAAAACATCGCAGCGTCGAGACGCCACGAACTTTATACGCCATTTTAGATTCGCGTCGGCGTCTCGACGCCAGGGGAAGCGTCTCAACACCATCCCTGATCCGCGCCTACTGCTTTTCTTCTCGGTTTTATCTCGCTTCATCTCGGTACGAGGCTCCAATCTTTGGCTCTTGGTGTTGTTCTTCAGGCCCATTTCAATACAATTTGGTCTTTTCACCTCCTCGCTGTCCAAGACACCGAGATGGCTCCAAAACTCCGTAATTGGCCCAAATTAACACCAATTTAGCGTGATCAGCTCCCAACATTGCCTAAGCTCAAAGATCCTGTAAATGAGACAAGTAAAGCATAAAATTACTCTAAAAAGCTTCGATTAGAGGTGATAAAATAGGACTATTTAGGTCCTATAATGCTTATTCAAAGGTTTATGGGGTTGTAATTAGCAATGTTGTGAAAATTTTGTATCGAATTCTATTAATTTCAATAGTTAGTTGTCTCCTAAATCTTGTGTTAGTTATGTGCATGCATAGTAGATTAAACTGACAACTAAATCGCAACTTGTATGTTTATTCCATTATGTAGGATGTTTGGGATCTGTAATTGTCGAGAACTTGTGCTTAATTTTAGTAGTGAATAGGTTGGCTCGTATGTGCGATTTAGAGGTTGTTTCTTAATTCGTAGCTTGCATGATAGGATTTCGATTTAAAAGGGTGTTTTAATTGAATTTGATGATCCAATTTAATTAGAACATCCTAATCAATTCTCTGAGCGCATAACGGTTAGTTAATAGGTAAGGAATGCGATCATCCCTTGCCAATTGATTAATTTAGAATTAATTGTGATGCTTGAAGTATAGCTTGTCGAAGGCTCTATCAAATTAAAATTTATAATCACCGACCTAAACTACTTTGCAATAGAAGTGGGTGGGGTCGAATTGACGGTATGACTTGTCGAAGGTCGATGTCAAATAAAATTTATAACTCTGGCTCTATGCTACTTTATAGTAGGTGGTGGTCAAGTCGTCCACAGGGAAATGAATTTTCACTTTAAAATCAAATTCTTATGAAGCAACCAAAAAGGGGTTGTTAAATAAAGGATTTTTGTCACGTGTGATAAAAATAAAAGTATTGAAAAGTAAGGATGCTGGAAAAACTAAATAACATGCAAAATAAAGAAATTTGAAGAAAAATGCAAGAAATAATTCTGGATTGCGAATTGTCATTGGATTGCTTGTTAATTTGGCTTCCTAGTTTGCTCTATGGATTAATCTTATGAATTATTGAGCCTGGTGATGCTTCTTGGTTACTCAGAAGATCTTCCTATCTAGCCTGAATTTTAATCAACTAATTATCCTGAGATCTTGCAATTAAATTAATGGACTAATAGGAATTACGCTCGCTACCCCTCATGCACAACCCGATAATCACTGAAACTACCTCTATTTAATTCATACGGACAACCCGAGATCTCACAATTGTCTTACTAAATTAATCGTTTTACGAACAAGAGCCTGGAATTAAACAGATTAACTAGAAATTAATTCCTCAGCTAATCAATCTAATTTCTCCATGTATCAAGCCTATCAAGAATATACGTTAAATACCTCATAGTGAAATAGCGTTGTTCTTGCCTCAACCTAATGGCTATCTAAGGATAATTGACAAATTGCATTCATACAATTCCTAAGAGTCGTCAATTCAAAGGAAATTCATATAATTGCAATTGTTTAATTAAGAACACATGGATGCATCAAGAACAATTCATAAAACTCAATTAAAACCAACAAACTCAACCAAAAAGTTCAAGCAATCCAATTACCATCCCAATCCAGTGATAAAAAGAACTTAGCCTAGCATACTAATCAAATACATAGCAAAAATATCATAAGAACGCATCTAAATCTATCCTAAAATGAAAAGAACAAGTAGATATGCTTAAAAGAGAAAGAAAACAGAGCTAGAAATCAAAAGATATAAAAAATCTAACCTAAAACGGCTAAAAATGAAAGTTATTCTTATAAAGGACCGAGTCGCACCGTTGAGACTGTTGGGTTTTATGCCCTAAAACTCATAGATAGTAAATGTAAAATATTGATTGTTATCAATAAAGTGTTATTGATTATTATTCTATAAAGAGTTATCGAATTATTGTATTAATCTTGTTTAAAATAAACCCAAATCCAATAAACTAAAATCCTAGGTTGTTGTATGAGTCTTGAACTGTATGTAGAGACATGCGGGGATCAGTGTTCAAGATACAGCCTAAAGGGTCTATAGTATAGGGATAAGGTTGGGTACCTTATCCTGGTAACACTATGGATATGACCCACTTTGTATTTGATACAAACACAATGATTCAACACGTTCGTGTAGCTGACATATGAGTGGGAGTATCCTATGCAATGAGTTTGCATAAGATCGGATCGCAAAATAGTAACCGCTAGATGTAACTCCGTTGACTAGTTAGGTTTCTATTTCACTAGGATGACATAGGCAACTTAGTCTCAATCCTGAGTGTATTATGAACTCATGTTCACAAGGGATTGTCCTTTGATTTGTATGGGTGAGAGTGGCCAGATCGCCGACTCAATAAGCCTACCATTTTGGGGACAAGACCAAGTGGGTGGCTGGGAACATAATCACACAAGGTGGAATTCACTCCTTCCCGACTTCAGAGTAAGTAGATGAGTGTTCCCTTAAGTGGTGTCTCCAGGTCTTGAACAAAGGGCCCTACCCTCTCACTGGCACGAGAGGGGTTTCTGTTTATTGGTTGGACAATAAACAGGTTGTTCATTAGAGGAGCACTGGTACTTAAGGATATAGAGGTAACCCAAGGGTAAAACGATAATTTGATCCAGATAGTGTTACGAACACTCGTGAAGGACTAACTTACTGATATTGGTCTATATCCGTGGACACAGAAATATTCTGCAGTGAAAAGAGTGCAACTGTGGGTCTATGGTGGAGTGTACCCACAATTAACGAATATTGATTAAGTTGGTTAATGAGTTTAGCCAATTAATCTCATATCGTTGGAGCTTCTCATTTGTAGGTCCATTAGGTCCCACTGGTAGCTCGTAAAGGATAATTGAGGAAATTAAGTCTTGATTAATAAGGGAAATAATATAAGGTGTGATGATACATTATAATATAAATTTAATTTTAGATATGATTCAAAATTAATTAAATATTTGAAGTAGATCAAATATTATTTCAGCATGAATTGGATTCATATTAAAACTATAGGTTATGTGGGAGATGTTCAATTAAATAAGATTTAAATGAAATGATTTAATTAATTATTAAATTAAACAAATCTCAATCCTATTACAACTGGGAAGAGTAATTAATTATTAATAATTAATTAAATATATCCCTAACCTATTACGAATAGGAAAGTGATATGGCATTCTATATAAGCCATAGAATGCCTCCCAGTTGAAACACTCTCAATTCATTGAATTCTCCCTAAAATCAAGAAGAAGGTTCCCACTGCCTTGGCCTCAAATTCCCTAAAGAATACCAGTGTTTTCATGTGGTAGTGTTCCAAATTGTTCGTGATTATTTCTCAAACAGTTGGTGAAATTAATCTGAGTCGTCAACGAGAGTAAGTAACTTATTACTTTGTGTAAATTAGAATTAGATTCTATAATTTTTCAGCATGCTTAATCTAGATATACAGTAGATTATGAATGTATGTATGTTGCTAATGTATTGGTATTTCATGATTCTAAATTAATTACGAATTGTTCCTAAACCGCTTCTGCTACGTCGGGACCTCCGTCCCTACAGAGACGCCATAAGAGATCATCTCGAAGCTCTCGGCTGGAAGGGGAAAAATAACGTGTGTGGGGCTATAGCGTCAAGATGCTAGCTTCTCGACGCTTCGAAAAATGAGGTGTGAGTCTGATAGGTGCTAAGCTGTGAGTGACCTTTTGGGGCTTTGCGTAGCATTAAGACGCTTAGAGATAGCGTCTCAATGCTATGCTCTCAGGTCTTGAAGCCAAAATATTCATTTTCTAGCGTCTTGACACTCGATTCGAGGTTGAGACGCTTAAGCTTATGCCTTTCCACTTCTCCTTCATCCCATGGACTCCAAAGTAGCTCCAAAGCACTTTAATTCTCCCAAATTAGTGTCAATTTGAACAATTGGCTCCTGAAACCTCTAATGTTCGATAATCTACAAAATAAACAAATTAAACATTAAAATCACAACAACTAGCACAAATTAATGGATATAAATAGCACGAAAACAAGTGTTATCACGAACATAAGAAATTAATTCGGTTTTATTTCTAAGTTCTTTTTAGTTTGGTAGTTAGAGGGGAGATTTGATAAAGTAGAAAATTGCATGAATTTAAAATTGCAAGAAAAATAAAATGCGAGAAAATAAATGCAGATGGTTAATATTACCTCAGAAATGCAATTGGACACTCAGGAGTAAGTTTGGAGGTTTTAATCATTGATTAGGTAAAGATATGTTTTACTAGTCTAAGCTTGGCATACTCCTAGAAAAGCCAGACAGCCATGCAATCGCTATGGTACATAGCTCGACCAATGCATCAAAGCTAATTCTAGCTTAATATTAACTAAATTGTGCAATTAACCACATTTAAATATGAGATTAATCTAGATAACAAATTAATAGCTAGGAAAAGCCTAAACTATTAATTAATAAATCTTTTAACCCTAGGGTGACATGTCAGCTACATGCTCGCTCATTCGCTACTAAACTAGCTAAGTAATTAGAACGGTTGCGATCAGGGTTGTCAATCCTCTCTACCAGAACTAATTTAGTGGCATCTCGTTTCTGGCTGTTAAGTTCTTGTTCTTTGATATTGATCACAATTCTTGGTAAACAGATGGGCATCTTTGAAAAGACTTGGCCAAAAGTGCCCACTTTGTAGGACTTTGGATGCAGTTTTTAAACTTGCAAAGTGCCCTATGTATGGAGCTGATTGACATGCTTCTAAAATGTATGGCACTTCTTCTTTCGTTACGCATCTTCTGAGTATCTGGTCTGGTCCGAGTTTGTATAAGTATGGTTCATCCCAATAATATTCCTTCACATCACGATAAAACTTCTTCATTTGTTGAGTCGTGGCTTTAGGAGGTTTGAGTCCACTGACTAAATAGTTTACATAGTCTGCAAACCATGGGATCTCAATTACTCGAACCGCCAATAACTACTCATCAGCAAACACTTCTCGAATCTCCAACCTCTCTTCAACTTATGCCTCTTCCCCAAGTCTGGATAGATGATCTGCAACTTTGTTCTCTGTTCCTTTCCGATCTAAGATTTCTATGTCAAACTCTTGCAAATTACGAACATGCAAGCTGCGAATTAAAGCGTCAATCTAATCTACTGTGCATGCTAGTAATATAAACAGAATCCAAAATATAATTGTAGGGATTAAATCCCACAACAGAAGCACGTGTGATTGCATGTGTTTCATTTAATTTTGGAAAGCAAACGTACACAGTACAGTAAACAGAAGTACAGAACAATTCATGTAATTATATCTAGGCTAAGCATGTACTTTAGATCTAAATCTAAGGGATTAAGGGAAGAAGATTACTCCTTGCTTCTCCAACAGTGGTCACGAACTCAAGAACACATCAATTCAATTTGCAGCAACCTCTTGGGACACCACCAACAAACGTCTTTCCAGCTATTCTCTGGGATTAGGAACTAGGTTGTAGGACCTTCGTTCTTGAAATTGAGGAATCACAAAGAAATAATTCTTCTCTGTAAATTTTCTAGATGGAGAGAGCTTAAGAGAGAGTAGAGAGATCTTGCTTGTACATAGAGGTGTCCATTTACCCTGTGGGGATCCACCCCGAACGGGACGGGGAATGGGGGAAGGAGTGGGGAGAAATTTTTTCCCATTCTCTAAATGGGGGGGGGGCGAGGATTATATTTCCCATCCCCATCCCCAACCCTCCCCGCTATTTATATATATATATATATATATATATATATATATATATATATATATATATATATATATATATATAATTTAATTTAATTTAATTTAATTTATATTATTATAATATTATAGTGTGATTTTTAAGTATAAATAGAATAGTAAAACCCTAGGTTTTTAATCTCCATTTCAAGTTCCACTTCCAGCCGACTGTTGGGTTTTATGTCCTAAAACTCGTAGATAGTGAATGTTAACGAATTATACACTTGTATCAATAAAGTGTTATTGAGGATTAAGCAATAAAGTGTTATTGTCCTTTAAGTCTAAAATTGCACAATATAACCCAAATCCAATAAACTAAGATCCAAGGTTGTTTATATGTAACTTGAACTAGTATGTGGGGACATGCGGGGATCAGTGTTCAAGTAACAACCTAAAAGGTCTATAGTACAGGGATAAGGTTGGGTACCTTATCCTGGTAACACTATGTAATACGGCTCGCTTTGTATTCGATACAAACGTATTGATCCAAGGCGTCCATGTAGGAGACATGCGAGCGGGGGTATCCTATGCAATGAGTTTGCATAAGAACGGACCACGAAATAGTAAACCACTCGATGTAATACTGTTAACTAGTTAGGTTACTGTTTCAATAGGATGACCTAGGTAACTCAGTCTTAATCCTGAGTGTGTCATGAACTCCTTCTCACGAGGGATTGTCCTTTGATTAGTATGGGTGAGAGTGGCCTGTACGCCGACTCAATAAGCCTACCTTCTTGGGAACAAGACCAAGTGGGGGCTGGGGACATGACAACACAAAATGGAATTCACTCCTTCCCGCTTTTAGGAGAAGTAGATGAGTGTTCCCTTAAGTGGTGATTTCGGGTCTTGAACAAAGGGATCTCGTCCTCTCACTGGCCCGAGAGAGACTCTTTATTTACTGGTTGGACCATAAACAGGTTGTTCATTAGAGGAGCACTGGTACTTAAGGAGCCAGAGGTAACACAAGGGTAAAACGGTAATTTGACCCAGCTGTAGTTACGAACACTTGTGAAGGATTGACTTACCGTTATTGGTCAATATCCGTGGACACAGAAATATTCTACAGTGAGAAGAGTGCAACTGTGAGTCTTTAGTGGAGTGACGCACAGTTAATGAATATTGGTTAACTTGATTAATGAGTTTAGTCAGTTAACCTCATATCATTGGAGCTTCTGATCTGTAGGTCCATTAGGTCCCCCTGCTAGCTCGTAAAGAGTAATTGGAAACAATTTATCTTGAAATAATTTGAATAAGTTCAAATTCATCTTGGGAATCAAGTTAATTGTATAAGATACAATTAATATAATGTATGGTTATACATTATAATATAAAGTTTAATATGAGATTAAACTTTATTATATTGAGAGAATAATATATTTTAAGAAGTTCAAATATATGACTAATTAAATATGTGATATTTAATTAGTGAATTAATTAATTAATTATGTATTAGTTAATTATTCAATTTAGTTGAATTAAATGTTATTTAATTGAACTATAATATATGAGAGATATATTAGAATATGATTCTAATATGTAATTAATTAAATATGGTTGATATTTAATTAATTATAAAATTAGTTAATTTTGAATTAATTGATTGTACAATTTAATTTAGTTAAATATGATTCAATTAAATTAATAACTATAGATTAATTTTAATGTGAATATGATTCATATTAAAACTATAGGTTATAAGAGAGATGCACATTTGAATAGGATTCAAATGTTTGATTAATTAAATATGTGATATTTAATTGATCTAAGAATTAATTAATTGTGTAGTTTAATTAATTAAATTAAATGCGATTTAATTTTAAATTAAAACTATATATTATGTGAGGGTTGTGCATTCAATATGATTTAATGCGCATATATATATATATATATATATATATATATATATATATATATATATATATAAAATTAAATATAAGATGTTTAATTATATATATAGTTAATTAATTAAATGGTTTAATTAATTAATATTCAATTAATTAATTTAGATTATAATGTATTTATATTATAATATATTAATTAAATAACCAACTCCCCAATTAGGGGAGTGGTTATCAATTTCCTTCCCTCACATCTCACGCTAGAGGAGGGGTTGATTGTGCTCTTCTCATTCTCTGCATCTCCTAAAATAAAAAGTGCATTGCACTAATTCTCTCTCAACTCTCTCATGCTCTCTCAAGCCAAGATCAGAGAAGAGTTTTCTTCTCTGTAATTTACTTCCAAAATTCAAGGTCGTAGTCCCACCACTACGTTCCCAACCTCAGAGAATAGCAGGGTAGCCTCGTGGTGGTGTCCATTGAAGAATTATGAGTCGTCAACGAAGGTATGTTTCTCATTGCTTAATTATTTGCCAATGTATTGGTATTTTGTAGAACTAAATTAATTTACGAACGGTCCAATTGCGCTTCCCTAACGGAATTCGGAATTCCATTCCTTCACCGACAGCCTCCCCATTTCTCTCTTCTCATCCCCATCTTCACTTTCTGTGCTTCCATCTTCCTCCGTTTTTTTTGTCTGTCTGCACCTCTCTCTGTCGTCCGTCTGCGCCTCCATCTTCCTCCATTTTTTTTGTCCATCTGCGCCTCTCTCTATCGTTCGTCTGCGCCTCCAGCCCCACCCCATTAAGGTTTGTTTCTTCTACTCATTTTTTGATTAATTATGGATTATGGTTCTTTCTTTGTCTTCCCTTCTGGTTTTAGGATTTAGGTAATACAGCCAATGTTTTGTGTACTTTAGGCTTCATCTGTATCCCCTTACATGGTGGTGTTCTTATTCAATGTGTCAGATTCTGTTTATTTGTGTCATTTCTTGTATAGTGAAATTTTTAATTTGTTTGGGAGGATGGTGAAAGAAGGCATTTGTATTCTGTTTTGGGTATAGTCGATTTCGAATTTTTTATTCTTAATTTGTCTTGTTAATGAGTTTAATTCCTTTTTTCTAAAAAAAAAAAAAGATTTGTGTTTGGAAATTTGTTATTTGGGATTTTTAAAATGTAGTATATTAATTCCATAATTTGTTTATTATTGTAGGTGAAAATGACTTCTTCAGGACGAAAATGATGAAGAGGGAGGAAAGGGTAGTAGGTTGACATCGGTAGTATGGAATCATTACAAAAGACAAAAAATAAATGATACAATGAAAGCAATATGTAACTATTGTGGGAAAAAATTGGGAGGAGAATCAAAAAAAGAGACAAAAGATTTACATGATCATTTCAAAATATGTCCTTTAAGGAAACAAAGAGACATTAGGCAATCATGTTTGAAACCAAACAAAACTAATGATGGAAAAGTTGTGCTAAATTCATATACTTTTGATTATGAAGCTTCTTGGAGAGACCTTGCTTGTATGATCATTTTACATGAATATCCTATTAACATGGTTGAGCACAAAGGATTTAGAAAGTTCATGAGTGGTGTTCAACCTTTGATTAAGATGGGTTCTAGAAGCACAATGAGGAGAGATATCATAAAAATTTATGAAGAAGAGAGAATTAAAACAATGAAGTTCTTGGAAAACAATAGAAGTAGAGTTGCTATTACTACTGACATGTGGACTGCTAGTAACCAAAAGAAGGGATACATGGCTATCACGGCACATTTCATTGATGAATCTTGGGTCTTACATAGTAGACTTTTGAGGTAAATTAAATTTTCTTATGTCTTTATTCTATTATTATTTGTTTAACATAAAAGTTCAATTTTAATATGTTATCACTTATACTAGGTTTGTACATGTGCCACATCAACAAACTGGAGGATTACTTTTTGATGCATTTTTAAAATGTTTATTGGATTGGAACATAGATCGCAAATTATCAACTTTAACGGTAGATAATTGTTCAACAAATGATGCAATGGTTGAGATCCTATTAGATAAGTTAGAATTGAGGACATTGTTGTTACATGGAAGCTTGTTTCACATGCGTTGTTGTGCACATATTTTAAATTTGATAGTGAATGATGGATTGGCTGTAATTTTTGATGGTATAGAGAGAATTAGAGACACTGTTCATTTTTGGACTTCCTCTGCAAAAATGGTGGAAAATTTTGAAGAAGTTGTTCGTCAATTGCACTAAAAAGCTTGGTCTTGATTGCATGACACGATGGAATTCAACATTTTTTATGCTTAAAACTGCTTTAGTATACAAAAATGTTTTTCCTCATCTAAAACAGCGTGAGCCACAATATAAATGTCTTCCATCAGAGACTGATTGGAATTTTGCAAGAGAAATGTGTGACCGATTAGAACCATTTTACAATATGACTGAGTTGTTTTATGGGTCAAGCTATCCAACTTCCAATGTGTTTTTTTCCAGAAATTTGTGATATTAGGTTGGAACTTTCCAAGTGGCTTAATTCTGATATTGAGGAGATAAAAGTGATGTCATCAAGAATGATTGCTAGGTTTGAAAAATATTGGAGTGTGATTCATTCTGTTTTGGCAGTAGCTATAGTAGTAGATCCTAGATTTAAGATGTGATTGATCGAGTTTTATTTTCCTCAAATCTATGGATCTCACTATATTGTTGTGAAGGAATGAAAATCCTTGGCAACGGAAACAAATCAGACCGTTTCGCAAATCGAAATTTGTTTTTGAAAAACCTATACATTGGCAAAATAGAGAAGTAAAAGAACAATTCTAAACTTACTCTAAAACAGATTAAGCATGTTGATCTTTAATTCTAAACCATTTAGAATTGGAGAAATTTATGTGTTGGAGACCGAGATTCACCACAACAATATGCTCCAAAACACGTACGACAGGAAATCCCCATGAACACTACAAAATAGCGAGCACCCGCTATATCTTTGGATTCTTGAGGTAAGAGTTTGTGGGAACTCTATACTTGATTTTTGGGAACAAAATTCCAGCCAAGTGTTGCTGAAATTTTCTGGTTTTTGAGATGTTGAGAGATTGCTTGAGAGAAAAAACTCTTCTATGACCATTGAACTTGAGAGAGATTGTAATCTTGAGATGCCCTTTCACGATAGGGAGTTACTAATCTGTAACTCTCCAGGTGGCAACTTCCCATCAGTTATGATGGAAAGATATTATTATTAATTTAATAGAATAATTAAATTAATAAATTCTTAAAACCATATAACATATCAAAATTAATTTAATTAAATTAACTTTAGCATATAGTTTTAATAAACCAATTTAATTAAATCACTGTTGAAAGAGAAATTTTGACCAATCACAAATTGCCACTTCATTACATGAAATTAATGACGAAAGTATAATTAATTAAATTTGGGACCAATTATAAATTGACATGTGTCCCAAATTTAATTTGAAGACAAAATTGGCCAATTATAAATTTATAGGGTCAAATTTCAATATGATCAATTAATTAAAATTAAATTGTTTTGATCAAATTAATTAATTTGACCAATTAATTAAAAAAATAATTATTTGGATCAAATTTGGGTCTTTTAAATATTTGTCACATGGTTTTGGGTCAAATATGAATCAGACCCAAGACTAAATAGTTGAGCCCAAGACCAATAAAGCCCAAGCCCAAGTTGTTGGCCCAAAAGTCACCAGGGCCCATCCAATGAGAACTCTATAAATAGAGGGGTTCTCTTCCATTTTAAGGAGGAGAATTTTGGAAGCTCTCAACCAGAGTCAGAGAATTCAGAGAAACTCCCCCAAGACTTCTTGAAGACTGAAGACCCTTCAAGACTAGAAGACATCAACAATCCTTGAAGACTAAAGACTCTTCAAGACTTCTTGAAGACTGAAGACCCTTCAAGACTAGAAGACTTCAACAATCCTTGAAGACCAAAGACTCTTCAAGACTTCAAGACCCCAAGACTTCTTGAAGACTGAAGACTCTTCAAGACTAGAAGACTTCAACAATCCTTGAAGACCAAAGGCTCTTCAAGATTTCAAGACTCCAATACTTCAAGACTTCAAGACCCCAAGACTTCTTGAAGACTGAAGACCCTTCAAGACTAGAAAACTTCAACAATCCCAGAAGACCAAAGACTCATCAAGACTCCAAGACTTCAAAAGCTCCAAAGGTTTCAAAAGCTCCAAAGATCAATTGAAGCTTCAGACTCGAGAACAAGCACTACAGCCCTCAAGTGAAACACATTCACATACAAAAGAGAGAATCAGAGGATTAAACTTAGAGATTATACACCCACACGCATATTACATCAATACAAATATATTGTTTTTCCACGTGTCTCCATCGTCGAAGTTACGTGTGAACAATCACATTTAATCGAATTGATTTATGCCAACCAATTAATTCAATAATTAATTGTTCCCAACATTAATTAATTAAATATCATATATTTAATTAATATTATATATATATATATATATTGACAATATGTGGAGTGGGGGGATTCGAACCACAGGTCTCGTGGTCATTAGTACAACTTTATGCCGGTTGAGTTATGCTCTTGTTGGCTAATTAATATTATATTTGAATCAAATTCAAATATGTCTCACCAAGTTCGAAGGTTCTGACGCGGCGCTGCTTCCTTCTTCAAGTTCGAAGGTTCTCATGTCATGCTGCTCTCACGCTGCTATGATGTCAGTCCCTTCTCTTCTCTCTCAAAGTTTGAAAAAGTTTGAAGGTTCTGCTGCCGCTCTCACGCTGCTATATGCTGTCAGTCCATTCTCTCTCCAAGTTCGAAGGGCGCTGCTACGCTGGCAGTCCCTTCTCTTTCCAAGTTCGAAGGTTCTCGCCGCTGCGTTGGGAAATATGCATCTTAAAAATTAAGATTAACAATTTTGAGACTCGAACTCAGGACTTTTAAATATCTATAGCTTGACTATTAAACCATTAGACCATGCAAGTCTTTTTATGAATATTTGCTTGTTAATATATATATACCATTCAGTCAACTAAGATTATTCTCATGCAAGTCTTTTGATGAACATTCGCTTGTTAATATTTTGATGAACAGTCGCTTGTTGGTCAATCCAAATCTTGTCAAATCCAAAATCAACCAAAGTCCAAACTCAAATTCTATTCCAAATGCGAGTTAAAATTGGATAGAATTTTACCTCAAGTCAAAAGTTGGCGACCTCGCTTCTTTTTCAAAAGTTGACAACTGGCAGCTTCGCTTCATCTTCAAAAGTTGGCGGTTGGCAGCTTTCGCTTCATCTTCAAATGTTGACAGTTGGCGACTTTCGTTTTGTCTTTAAAAATTTTACTTTTTTTTCGAAAGTTGACGGTTGACAAGTTCACATCATTTTCAAAAGTTGACGGTTGGCAGCTTCGCTTCTTCTTCAAAAGTTATGGTTGGCAACTTCACTTCATCTTCAAAGGTTGGCACTTGAAAGCTTCGCTTTCACTTCATATTCAAAAGTTGACGGTTGAAGTCTTCACTTTAGAACATCTGCAAAGATGAGAGACTTTAACATTGGCTTTATCTTGAAAGTGTCCAGATTGGAAGATGCATCTTAGTTGCAAGTTAAAAAAAGAAAGAAAGAAAGAAAGAAAGACAATAAAAGTATTGTTAAAAAAAATTGTTATCACTTCTGCAAGCTACTCAAATCACCCAATAAAATGGGGGACTGGTCTAGACACGAGGTGAAGTCACTGCAAATGAAGTTGATGACGACCATTGTAGGCGAGTCTGGTGACCACCCCTACAAGAAACTACAGTCATCAAAGGGACTGGTCTAGACAGGTGGTGAAATCACTGCAAATGAAGTCGATGACGACCGTTGTAGACGAGTCTGGTGACCACCCATGCAGGAAACTACAGTCATCAAAGTGACTGATCTAGACAGGTGGTGAAATCACTGCAAATAAAGTTGATGACGACCGTTGTAGACGAGTCTGGTGACCACCCCTGCAGGAAACTACAGTCATCAAAGTGACTGGTCTAGACAGGTGGTGAAATCACTGCAAATGAAGTTGATGACGACCGTTGTAGACGAGTCTGGTGACCACCCCTGCAGGAAACTATAGTCATCAAAGTGACTAGTCTAGACAGGTGGTGAAATCACTGCAAATGAAGTTGATGACGACCGTTGTAGACGAGTCTGGTGACCACCCCTGCAGGAAACTACAGTCATCAAAGTGACTGGTCTAGACAGCTGGTGAAATCACTGCAAATGAAGTTGATGACGACCATTGCAGGAAAATCTGGTGACCACTCCTGCAGGATACTACAGTCATCAAAGTGATTGGTCTAGACAGGTGGTGAAATCACTACAAGTGAATTTGGTGACAACTGTTGCACGATGCTTACACATTCAAGCAAGAAAGAAACAAATTGCAATAATATATGTGCATAAAACAAAATTTAAAAAAAAACGAAAAAATAAAAGGAAAAAAATGTAAAATTAAAAAAAAAAAAAAAGAGAGAGAGAAGAAAGTTTCCTACTTGAATCCTTTCTTGAATGTTCTCTGCAATTGATGTGTGCTCTCCCCTACTGAGGTTCAACCCTATTTATAGAAGGGAAAGTTTGGATTCAAATAGACAAATCTTATCTCCAACGATAATTTTCATCAATTTTGAGATTTTGGGTTCAAATTTTAACCCAAAGATATGAGATTTGATTTAAATAGATAAAAATTTGGGGATTTTGTTTCAAATTGTAACCCAAAAATATGAGATTCGATTTAAATCAAATTGAAAGATAAAAATTTGGGAATTTTGTTTCAAATTTTAATCCAAAGTATGAGATTTGATTTAAATCAATTGGGAGATAAATTCAAATTGATTGGATAGACTCCTAAATTGATTTAGATTGAAATAAACTGAATTTGAGTATAATTAAACTTTTATCCCATATCAAATTTTATAAGTTCCATATGAAAATTTTATTCCAAATTCCCACCAAAATTTGGATGCAGTCTTAAATTGACTTAAATTAAAGTTTGGGCATAATCCAAATTTTATCCCAAATTGAAATTTCAATAAATTCCAATTCAAATTCCATTCAAACCAAAAATTGGAATTTTATTTCAAATTAAAGTTTCAGCATAATCCAAATTTTTTATGTCAAACTTTAGTTCAAAATCAAAATCAATCAAAATTTTGATCAAATTTCATATTTTGATTGACACGTCAAGTGGAGTCAAAATTTAACGAAAAAAAAAAACTTAAGTTTTCGTTCCGAATTATTTCTTTTCGAGATTCACTCACACATAACTTGTGCCTAATTCTCGAAAAAGAGACATTTGTTGAAAGAGAAATTTTGACCAATCACAAATTGTCACGTCATTACATGAAATTAATGACAAAATTATAATTAATTAAATTTGGGACCAATTATAAATTGACACGTGTCCCAAATTTAATTTGAAGACAATTAGCCAATTATAAATTTATAGAACCAAATTTCTATTTGATCAATTAATTAAAATTAAATTATTTTGATCATATTAATTAATTTGACCAATTAATTAAAAAAATAACTATTTGGATCAAATTTGGGTCTTTTAAATATTTGGGTCATATGGTTTTGGGTCAAATATGAACCAGACCCAAGACTAAATAGTTGAGCCCAAGACCAATAAAGCCCAAGCCCAAGTTGTTGGCCCAAAAGTCACCAGGGCCCATCCAACGAGAACTCTATAAACTAAGGGGTTCTCTTCCATTTTAAGGAGGAGAATTTTGGAAGCTCTCAGCCAGAGTCAGAGAATTCGGAGAAACTCTCCCAAGACTTCTTGAAGACTGAAGATCCTTCAAGACTAGAAGACTTCAACAATCCTTGAAGACCAAAGACTCATCAAGACTCCAAGACTTCAAAAGCTCCAAAGGCTTCAAAAGCTCCAAAGATCAATTGAAGTTTCAGACTCGAGAACAAGCGCTACAGTTCTCGAGTGTAACACATTCACATACAAGAGAGAGAATCAGAGGATTAAACTTAGAGATTGTACACCCACACACATATTACATCAATACAAATATATTGTTTATTCCACGTGTCTCCATCCTCGAAGTTACATGTGAATAATCACATTTAATCGAATTGATTTTTGCCAACCAATTAATTCAATAATTAATTGTTCCCAACATTAATTAGTTAAATATCATATATTTAATTAATATTATATATATATATATATATATTGACAATTTGTGGGGTGGGGGGATTCGAACCAGAGGCCTTGTGGTCATTAGTACAACTTTATGCCGGTTGAGCTATGCTCTAGTTGGCTAATTAATATTATATTTGAATCAAATTCAAATATGTCTCTCTCATATAACCTATAGTTTTAATGTGCATCAAATGTATATTAATTATAAACTATCGTATTAATTTAATTAAATCATATTTAATTAAATTAAATTAATTATTTCTCTAATTAATTAATTCATTAATTAAATATCAAATATTTAATTAATTTACAATTTCAATCATATTCAAATAATTCTCTCATATACTATAGTTTTAATATCAATCTCATTCATATTAAATTTAACCTATAGTATTAATATGAATCTAATTCATATTTAATATTTGAACTCCTTCAAATATTTAATTCTCTCGTTAATTAATTTTGAATCATATCCAAAATTAATTTTATATTATAAAGTTTAATTTACTAATTAAACTTATATTATAATATATCTTTATACATTATATTAATTGTATCACATACAATTAACTAAAATTCCCTTAACGAATTTGAACACACAAATTCTATTCAAGACTATTTAACCTCAGAACCCTTTACGAGCTCGCAGGTGGACCTAATGGACCTACAGATCAGAAGCTCCAACGATATGAGACTGACTAAACTCATTAACTAAGTTAGTCAACATTCGTTAACTATGGGTCACTCCACTAAAAACCCACAGTTGCACTCTTCTCACTGTAGAATATTTTCGTGTCCACAGATATCGACTATACCAGTAATTCAATCCTTCACGTGTGTTCATAACGCAAGCTTGGTCAAATTACCGTTCTACCCCTAGGTTACCTTTGGATCCTTAAGTGCCACTAATTCCTCTAATAAACAATTTGTTTATGATCCAACCAATAAACAGTCGTTCCTCTCGGGTCAGGAGAGAACGGACGCCCTTGTTCAAGACTTGGAATCAGCCCTTAAGGAAACACACATCTACTTACACCAATAGGGGAAGGAGTGAATTTCATCTTGTAATGTTATATTCCCAGCCCCTACTCGGTCTTGCCCCTGAAATGGTAGGCTTATTGAGTCGGCGAACTGGTCACCCTCACCCATACAAATCTAAGGACAATCCCTTATGAAAAGGGGTTCATAACAGACTCAGGATTCAGATTGACTTACCTAGGTCATCCTATTGAAATAGAAACCTAAACTAGCCAACGACGTTACATCTAGTGGTTACTATTTCGCGGTCCAGTCTTATGCAATAGGATACCCCCACTCGCATGTCTCCTATATGGATGCTTTGGATCAATGCATCTATATCGAATACAAAGCGTATCGTATCACATAGTGTCACCAACATAAGGTACCCAGTCTTATCCTTATACTATAGACCATTTAGGTTGTTTCTTGAACACTGATCCACGTATGTCCCCACATACAAGTCCAAGTTTCATTTAAACAACCTTGGATCTTAGTTTATTGGATTTTAGGGTTAATTAATGCAAAACTCGATTATTCAATAACAAATTACTGAATCACTCAAATAACACTTTATTGAGGTTAATTAATTTGTTTCATTTACTATCTACGAGTTTTAGGGCATAAAACCCAACATGTTGAAATTCAACGTGTCCAAGATATGTGCAATGATTTAGTGAAGTACTATAGATTAAATTCAAGTACAGAAGTTGAATCTTCATGTTCTACAATTAGTTCTTCAACTTCCAAGTGAGAAGTGAGTAGTCATAGCTCTATCATTCAGAAGAAAAATTGGTTTCTCAAGTTTGATGAGTTTGTTAATAATGCTGCAAATGCTGATAATGTCAAATCAGAGCTGGATTTTTATTTAGAGGAAAGTCTTTTACCACGATCAGATGATTTTGAAATTTTGAGTTGGTAGAAGTTAAATGGGGTAAAGTATCCTATTTTGTATCAAATTGCCAGAGACATTTTAGTTGTTCATGTTACTACTGTTGCTTCAGAGTCTACATTTAGTATTGGTGGTAGGCGCATGTAGGTCCACATCGTTCTAAAATTTATGTCGTCTAATTACTGGAAGCTTTGATGTGTGCTCGAGCAGGGGCAGATCCACGTTGGGGCCAGGAGGGGCACGTGCCCCCCTCAAATTCTAGGTTTAATATATTTATATAAAATATTCCATCTATATAACAGAATTGGTCTTTGGTTCGATGGTTAAGGGGGTATGATGATGTGGTTAGTACACTAACTCGGATGGGTTCGAAACTGTGTTAATGCGCACGTCCGCATCCTTGTTTTTTTTTTCATAATATTATTTTGCAGCTAACTGTGTTTTCTATTTTCATTTTCTTTAATTTTACAAATAATTTCACACAAGTACACACATGAATATACAACTTAATTATATTTTAAAAATATTTTAAATTTCGTTATTTACTAATATATTTAGATAGATAATTCTATAATTCTTTATTATAAATCTGTAGTTAATACTTCTTAATGTAAATATTATATTTATATTAAGGTTAATTCACAAGTTTAATCCTTGAATTTGTAAATTTTTGTCTAATAAGTCGTCTAAACTGATAATTTTGAAACTAATAAATCCTCTAGAAATGTCTAATATATCCATGAAATTTCAATTTTTTATTTAGAAGTTAACTGTTATATTAGGCATAAAATTTAATTCCGTCTCTAATAGAACCTTTTTTTTTTTTTTTTTTTTGAAAAAATCTCTAATAGAACCTCAAACTTTCAATTTTGCAACTAATAGCTACATTTATTTTTAAAACAAAAATGTTCAATAGAACCTATCATATACAAAATTAAATTTTATATCTAATATAACATTTCTAAAATGTCAGAATATGTCGGAGACCTATTAGATATAAAATTCAAACTTGAATCTATTAGACATGAAGTCGAAAATTCAATGACCTATTAAACACTTTTTAAAGTTTAGGAATCATATAGACACAAAATTGAACTTGTAATTTAACCTTGTATGAATTTGTGCCCCCCTATTCTAAAGTTCTGGATCCGCCACTGTGCTCAAGATTGGCTTTGGGCTGATGGTATGAGTACTGAAGGAGTGTAGAACACTCTAGCGGAAGCGATTTGGATCGAAAGCAACTCAATTTCATTAATTTTACACCTAAAGCATGCTTGAATAAGAACCGAAAAACAGAGTTTCTCATTTACCAACCTTTTTGGTAGAAATTCACCAACACCGTGAGGATACTTGGATCACGAACAAGTTTAGGACTACCACGAGCGTCTTCCCCCACTATTCTCAGGCCTTAGAACTACTTATGGGAGCCGATACGTGATGAAATTAAAGGGAAGAATAAACTTGAGAGAGTCTTGGTTTAGTTTGAGAGAAAACAGTATTCCAGCATACAACCTCTTGAATTAGCTTCATTCATCATTTTATACCAAAAGCCCATGCAATCTAAAGTCTTGAAAACAAGACAAGACATCTTTAAGTGATTTGTCATGGAAATTAGCTGCCATAACACCAAATTTTGCATGAACTTTAAGTTTAAAACACAAGCTTAATTTGAAATTCAATTAAAATAAATTTTCAATAATTTATTTAAATAAAATTAATTCAAATAATTAATTTTAAATAAAATTAATTTAAATAATTAATTAAACATTTAATTAATTATAATTATTTAACTTAATATCAAATACCAAATTAAATAATTGTACTAATCCCATTTTCTCTCAAAATCGATTGTTTGAATATGAAATCCTATTCGTATATGATTCAAACCGAAATACGTATCCTACACATATTCAACATATTTAAATCACATTTAAATATTCCCAACTCTCTTTATAATTTAATTCATAATTAAATTATAACATGTTAAGTATATCGCATATAACTAACGGTAACTCCCTAAATCGAATTTGAACGCTTCAAATTCTCTCATCACATTGTTCTAAGGTTTATTCCATATGAGCTACCAAGGGACCTAATGGACCTACAGATCATGGGCTCCAACGATCCGAAATTAACCAGCTAAACTTAATGATCTAGTTAATCAACATTCGTTAACTACCGGGACACTCCACTATAGCCTAATAGTTGCATTCCCTTCACTGTATATATATTTCTGTCCACCCGATATAACCATGATTAGTAAGTCGATCCTTCACCTGTTGTTCATAACTACAGCTGGGTCAAATGACCGTTTTACCTCTGAAGTTACCTCTCATTCCTTAAGTCCCATTGATCTTCTAATGAACAATTGGTTTGTGGTCCAACCACCAAACTGAGTCCCTCTCAGGCCAATGAGAGGGTGGGGCCCCTTGTTCAAGACCTGGAGTCAGCATTAAGGGAACAACCTCTCTATTATCCCTAAAGTCGGGTAGGAGTGAATTCCATCGTGCAGGACTATGTCCCCAGCTATCTACCCGGTCTTACCCCTTAAATGGGAGGCTTATTAAGTCGGCGATGTTGAGTCACTCTCACTCATGCAGATCTAAGGATAAGCCCGAATAAACAGGAGTTCATAGTTAGTCAGGATTAAGATCGAGTTACCTACGTCATCGCATGAAATAGTCAGTCTCAACAGTAAACGATGTTATAAAGTGAGAGTGACTTATTTCTCGGTCCTGGTCTTATGCAAACTCATTGCATAAGACGCTCCCACTCGCATGTCTCTACATGAACGATTCACGATCACATAATTTGTACTAACTACAAAGTGTGTGGCGTCACATAGTGTCCCAAGGATAAGGTACCCAACCTTATCCGTATACTGTAGATCATTTTGGCTATTTACTCGAGTCTGATCCACTCTTATGTCTCCACATAAAGCTCAAGTAGACATATAATAGCTTGGGATCTTAGTTTATTGGATTTGGGTTATTCAACGTGCAGCTCACTTACTTAATGACTTAAGTGAACAAACCTCAATAACGACTTTATTGAACAAGCATATTTAATTTGTTTACATTCACTATCTACGAGTTTTAGGGCACCAACCCCAACAAGTAGGTATTATTAATTTATTTCTTTAATTTGTTTTCTTATAACTATTTAAGAAGTTTTATTTGTATTTATCTTAAGTAGTTACACATATTACCATAGATGCTAAAGTATTGAAAACTGTTCTTGAGGATCGAGATCCAGATGATGAGGTAAATAATTAGTTTGTGTATTCTAATTAACTTTTTTCATTATTGATTTATAATAACAATTTTCATTTTTTTTTCAAGAATCATGTGTTACAAAGTTGAATGAGTAAAGAAGGACATTTATGGATTTGTTGTTGTTTGTTGTTGTAATTTATAATTTTAGACTTTTTATTTTATTGATGTTATTATTTTAAGACTTGTTATATTTGAGGCTATGTTGACATTGTGTAGTATTTAAGTTGAAAACCATATTGTAATATTGAAATTTAAACTTTTAGAAAAGACGTTTGAAGATTTTAAACTCCATCATGAAATATTATTGTTCTTTTCATTAGGATATTTGATAGATCTTTTAAAAAGAATTGCAATTGATTGGAACTTAATAAAAATTTTAAAAAAATAATATTAAAATTAAAAAAAATTATTTAAAAAAAATGGGGAATAATTCCTCGCGGGGAACCCGATCCCCGCAAAATTAAATGGGGAATGATTTAGGGGATGGGGACGGGGACGAGAAAGGCTTCCCCATCCCCGCCCCGTCCTGTGAACATCCCTACTTGTATAGACTACTGTTGAGAACCTTTTCAGATGACCATCTCTGAAGTGTGTGTGTGGGGGGGGGGGGGGGGCAATATCGTATAACTCCCCACAACCATCCAACCACTCTCACGTGGGGAGTTGGTTGAATTTTTAAATTAATTAATTAATTAATTCCAAATTAAATAACTCATATTTAATTACATGTGCATTTTAATCATATTAAATGCACATCCCTCACATAACCCACAGTTTTAATTTAATTTAATTTAATCAAATTTAATTAAATTAGTTAAACTAACTAATTAATGAATTCACAATTAATTAATTCATTGATCAATTAAATATCACATATTTAATTAACCAACCATTTGAATCATATTCAAATATACATCTCTCTTATAATCTATAGTTTTTATATGAATTCAATTCACATTAAAATTAATCTATAGATTTCAATTTAATTAAATCACATTTAATTAAATTAAATTAAAAAATTAATTAATTCAAAATTAATTAATTTTATAATTATTATTATTTTCTTTTAGTTTAACATTTGGCTGACCTCTTGGTCAAGGGTAGGTGCCAATTACCGCTGAGTTATGCTCGTTTTGGCTAATTTTATAATTAATTAAATATCACACCTATTTAATTAATTACATATTAGAATCATATTCTAATATATCTCTCATATATTATGGTTTAATTTAATTAAATCATATTTAATTATATTTAACTAAATTGACTAATTAATTAATTTATTGACAAATTAAACATCATATATTTAATTAACCATATATTTGAACTCCTTCAAATATATTATTCTCTCAATCTACAAAGTTTAATATTAAATCAAACTTTATATTATAATGTATCACCATACATTAATTATATTAATTGTATCTCATACAATTAACTTGATTCTCTTAATGAATTTGAACAATTCAAATACCAATTGTTTTCTAATTACCCTCTATGAACTAGCAGGGAGTCCAATGGACCTATAGATCAAAAGCTCCAATGATATGAGGTTAACTACTCATTAATCAAGTCAACCAATATTCATTAATTGTGGGTCACTCCACTAAAAACCCACAATTGCACTCTTCTCACTGTAGAATTTTTTTGTGTCCACGAATATAGACCATTACCAGTAAGTCAATCCTTCACGAGTGTTTGTAACTTCAGCTGGGTCAAATTACCATTTTACCCCTGAGTTACCTATATCTCCTTAAGTATCAATGATCCTCTAATGAACAACTTGTTTTTATGTTCCAACCAATAAACAGAAATTCCTCTCGAGCTAGTGAGAGGGTGGGATCCCTTTGTTCAAGACCCGATGTAACGCCCCAAATTTCAAGTAAAGTCCTTTTCAAGCCTCAAGTTAATTTCTTGTTTAAAAATATTTGTATTCATCTTAAAGTATATGAAAATTTTCTCGATATTTTATTGGGCTTCAGGAATTCTCGAACTTAGAAAGATAAGAGGGGAAAGTTGGAATTTTGTAGGGTTCATTTGTTATTTCCTTTGGAATAAAATTAGGGGAATGTTTAGTTAAGGAAACCCTAGGAAAAAAAATTCATTTTAATCTCTCATTCTCGCGTGCACAGCCCCCCCCTCATCTGGTTTCTTCGACCGTCGAAATCCCTTCCTTGCGTCTCTCCCTCTCGTTGTCTCTCCCTCACCGCAGCCCTCTCTCTTAATCTCCTGTTAGAGGTCACCGGCGCCGCTTCTCCTTCAACACCGAGCGCAGTTCGAAGACCCATTCACCGCCAACCTACAATCCATGCTGCTGTCGTCGTCGCGCACGTCCAGCTGCTCGCCAAGGTCTGTTTCACCGTGTTCTTGTTGTGGCCGTCGGAGTCTAGGGTCGTTGTCGCCGGAGATTTGTAGTCAGCAGCTTCAAGTTCGTTTGGCATCTTGTTCTGGTAAGTTTTGGTGAGTTTAGTGCTTTCGGGTGATAGATTTAAGTTGAGGGGCTGATTTTTCTCGTATTTAGGCTAACCCACAGAGTTTTCGTGTCGGTTCCAGCCTTACCCAGTCGATTCACGTGACTGAAATTGAGTTTTCGGCGATTCGAGTTGCTGTCCAGCAAAGAGGTGCAACGATTTGGGTGAGTTTCTTCCATTAAGCATTCCTTATTGTTAGTTTTGGGTAGTCAATGTTGACCCATTCGTTTTTGGAACCGTTTCATCAGTACCCACTTGATTTCAGGTTCAATTTTGCGAAGTTGTGGTTTTGAGGTGTTGTCCAGCTAGTGTTGGGTTGTATTTGAGTGAGTTCTTGGTGAGCAGCTTTATCTTGAGTTCCTTATGGTGTGATTTGAGGTTTGGAATTTAATTCCCTAAAGATTTGGGAATTATAGGTGAAGTGTGCTTGAGTATTTGACTTTATAAATTATGATGTGTTGTAGGTTCAAAAGGAGATTCTGTTTTTTTTTTAGAGTTTGTTGATCGGTTACTGTTGTTGCTAAGTTAGGTAAGTAACCTTACTACTGAGAAACTTAGACTAGGTTGGGAACTGCGTGCTGATAGCATAGGCCTCTTGTATGAATTTTTATGTATATGATCTGTGATATGAAAATATTGATATGTCTATGAATATATGTAATTATTGAAAAGAGCCTATGTTATTATGATGCTTGTATGAATGAGGACAATGTGCCAGAAAGGAAAATGATTTTCATAATGTTTTAAATGCATTCATGGATATATGATGAACTGTTGTGGGACCTCATGCATGTATGTGTTTTTCATGAAACTATAGAAGTTGTATGACAATTACCCTTAGAGGAAATCGATGTACATAGAGGAACTTAAGGTAGTTGTGGGCGAGACTGGACTCCTATTAATTGGTTGCCAACTAACCGTTAAATGGGTGCAGCCTTTAGAGGATGCCTATTCTACCTTCTAGTTGGGAGAGGAATAAAGAAGATTTGGGTAATTGTTCATGTATGGCCATAGAGGAAATGTCATATTTAAGAGGAAAAAGGTTAGGTCCCACTAGAAAAGTATGAGTCATGATCACATAAGAACATGAACTATGATTTATGAATTTGCATAGCCCGACCTTAGTAATGAGGTTAGTTACTGAGTATTTTAAATACTCATTCTTTCCAAATATGTTTTTTCCAGGTAAAGGCAAGGGCGTTCAGGGCGATTGACGGGGTTTGTCGGATAGCCATGGGAGATAACAGGGCCTGGATGTCGTTATTTTTTTTATTTCGCTTTAAGACTTGTTTTCTATCTTTTGAAAATTTTGTCGTTTTGAGAACTAGTAGAGGCCAGAGTTGTTTTGTTTGTTTAGTTTCATTTTGAGAACTTTCGAATTGTTTTCGTGGGATCCCGAACTAAAGTTTGTTTTCATCGAAATGGTTGAATGTTTATCTTTGTCTTTTGAATGGTTTTAAATGTTAAGGCCTCCATAGTATGTATGTAGTGACGATCCTTAGCAAATGCTATTAGAAGAATGTCGGGTCGTTACACCCGAAGTCACCACTTAAGGCAATACTCATCTACTTCACCAAAAGGCAGGAAGGAGCGAATTCCATCTCGTGTTATTATATTCCCAGCCCCCACTCGGTCTTGTCCCCAAAATTGTAGGCATATTGAGTCGGTGAATCTGGCCACTCTCATCGATATAAATCAAAGGACAATCCCTCGTAGAAAGGTGTTCATAGATTAAGATTGAGTTACCTAGGTCATCCTATGAAATAATAACCTGATTAGTTAACGGTTTTACATCTAAATTGTTACTATTTCTCGGTGTAGGGGTGAAATCCCTCAACGGAAGCAACAAAGACCATACTCGAACTTTAATTTCAAAATGAAAAACTCATACGTTGGCAAAAACCGAGTAAAACAGAACCATTCTTCAATTTACTAGTTAGATTAAGCATGCTATGGTTTTAGGTGATTTAATTATACAGAGAAAAAGTTTTCGTTACTTACTCTCGTAGTCGACTCTAAATAAAATCACCAACTCTCCTTGAAGGACCACAAACACCAGCAACTCTCTGCAGGGACCAAAATTACAACCAATGAACACCACTAGAGATCTTCACCATTATGACTCTGAGATCTCGAATTGGCTTGTGGGAACCTCCTCTTGAATTTTGGGGAAGAAATTCACAAAGAATTTGTGTGAATTCTTAGAGAGATTTTCAGAGAGTAAAAGAGAAAGGGAAAATCATGGTTTCCATCCACGTCTCTGATAACTCCTATTAACCGTGGGAGTTATTTTATTTATTTATTTATTTTAACAAATTAAATTAAATATATAATAATTAATTAATTAATAATTAATAATCAATTAATTTAACCTACATTTGAATCATTAATTGATTGATTAATTCTCCAATTAATTAATTATTAAATTAAATATCACATACTTAATTTAACCTACATTTGAATCATATTCAATTGTATTTCTCTCATAACCTATAGTTTTAATGTGCATCTAATGCGCATTAATTTTAACCTATAGTTTTAATATGAACTCAATTCATATTAAATTAATATTCGAACTCCTTCAAATATTTATTTCTCTCATAAATTAATTTTGAATCACATCCAAAATTATATTTATATTATAAAGTTTAATTAAAATATAAATTTTATATTATAATGTATTATAATGTATTGCCATACATTATATTATTTCCCCTAGTGAATTTGAACATTTCAAATTCCATTCAAGACTAATTATTCGAGATTACTCTTTACGAGCTAGCAATGAGACCTAAAGAACCTACAGATTAGAAGCTCCAACGATATGAGTTTTATTGGCTAAAATCATTAACCGCATTAATCAACGTTCGTTAACTGTGGGTACACTCCACTAAAGACCAACAGTTGCACTCTTCTCACTACAGATATAATATTGTGTCCACGAATATAGACCAATAGCAGCAAGTTAGTCCTTCATGAGTGTTTGTAACACCAGCTGGGTCAAATTACCATTTTACCCCTGGGTTACCTTTATGTCCTTAAGTACTAGTGCTCCTCTAATGAACAACATGTTTAAGGTTCAAACATTAAACACAGAAACCCCTCTCGGGCCAGTGGGACACCACTTAAGGGAACATTCATCTACTTACCCTAAAGTCGAGAAGGAGTGAATTTCATCTTGTGTTATTATGTTCCCAGCTCCTCACTCGGTCTTGTCCCTAAAATGGTAAGCTTATTGAGTCGACGAACTGGCCACTCTCACCCAGACAAATTAAAGGACAATCTCTCGTGAACAGGAGTCCATAATACACTCAGGATTAAAACTAAGTTGCCTAGGTCATCCTATTGAAATAGAAACCTAACTAGTCAACGGAGTTACATCTAGTGGTTACTATTTTGCAGTTCGGTCTTATGCAAACTCATTGTATAGGATACCCCCACTCACAGGTCACCTGCACGAACGTGTTGGATCACTGCATTTGTATCAAATACAAAGTGGGTCGTATCCATAGTGTCACCAGGATAAGGTACTCAGCCTTTGTTGGGTTTTATCACTACAACAATTTTGGGGTCAGATGTCAGTTTTGCACCGTTATTAAACCCCTATGATCACGGATTTGAATCCGTTGTTGTTCTGGGTGTGATCTAACCCCTACGATCACGGATTACAACAATAACGATTTAAAACCGTCATCAAACGCCTCCGTGATCTTTCATGTATAATCACGGATTACAATAATAACGGTTTAAAACCGTGGTTGTTTTGGGTGTGATTGAACACGTACGATGACGGTTTAAAACCGTGGTTGTTCTGGGTGTGATTGAACCTGTACAATGACGTATTACAACGATGACAGTTTAAAACCGACATCTTTGTCGACCCCTATGATAACGGTTTACAACCGACATATATGACTACATTAATGATGGTTTATAACTGTTATTATAGCATCATAAGATAACAGTTATAAACTGACATCTTTCCTCATACCACCTGCAACATATTTATTACCATAATTCAAATCCATATCCTAAATACCTATTGCAATGCAAATATTTTCATTGATCCAATCTACAGATATTTCAAACCAATATTTGAGAATATTATTTCATTCAATCCAAACACAACAATTGAGAAAACATCAAATACTTTATTTCATTCGATCCAAAAAACTCCAAACGTCACTATAAAATATCCAAAACCACTAAATTTTTCTAAGCTATATAGTAAACTGAAAGATTTACAAAAAAAATAAAATGTAAGCACAATCGCTTTTTTGTCCATTCAAACTACCACACATGTCAAGAAAACGCTACATATCCTATATTCAAAAGGAAACAGCTAGCTACTACAAGAATGGATACTTCACGTGAAGTTTGACACATGTCCCACCCATTCAACGACTTATACCTCGTCCAGTTGTTCATGTGTGAACGGATTCTTAGTATTAAACTACAAAAAAAAACAAAAAAAAAAATATTAGGATTATAACTAATTTTAAAAAACAAGTACAAAATATATATATATATATATATATATATATATATAAGACTAAGTTTAAAAATATCTAACTTAACGAAAAACATCACAGTTGCTAAAAAGTGAAAATATATTAAATTAACAACTGGTGCATGACCTTTGTAAATTGATACCTGGCCATCCACACTTTCACTTATCAAAGCCGAAGAATCAAAGTTGTTGGTAGCCTCTTTAAGTTCATCCAAAGTGAAAGATTGATAAGGAGGAAGGCTAGTTCCCAGCTTCATTGTTTGAGAAATGTACTCTGCAAGTACATGGTTGATTTTGATAAATATACACGAACATAGTAAAGTCATAACTCACGTTCCTAGAGATCATTAAAAAAACTTACTAGAAAAGAATGTGGAGCAATCAAGAAAGCAAATTTTATCAATTTATTCAATGATGGAGTAAGCAAAATGCTGAAAGTGCATAGAAGAGCCTTCACTGCATGCTATAGAAGGGAGTTGTCAACACCAGTGCAAGCTTGAGAAAATGCAATTACCAAAGCCATCTTGGGGTGGCAAAACCCATCTTGGAAGACGTTGAACAAAAACTTTCTACAACCTGACATGGACCAAAAGAATATTAACAAAAAGTTAAATTTAAAATCAATAAAATCGCTGAAAAACTATAGGCATGACTATACAAGTCCCTTGGCAAAATGTGCATGAAAATAAAAAGTGCTACTGGTTTTAAAATTTCGTTTAATGACGGTTTGAAACCGTCATTGAAGATTCTCTTTAATGTCAGTTTACAACTGTGATCTTTGTTAAATATTTTCGCGCCATTTTTGAAATACTTATAATGACGGTTTGAAACCGACATGGAATGATTTGTACTCGCAGCATTTTTTTCTAAACTTTCCATGACGGACATAAACCGTCATTGTACGGTGGTCTTTAATAACGGACCTAAACCGTCATTGTATCCCAAATTTCCGAAAATTTCTGTTTTTTTTTTAAAAAGTGGAATCTTTTTAGTAATCTGTCATCTTTGAGTCAATCCGTCATTGTTTAAAAAATACAATCCGACATCGTAGCCCCAAATTGTTGTAGTGTATGCCCTAAAACTCGTAGATAGTAAATGTACTTTTGACCGAACATTAATAAAGTGATGTATTATTCATGTTTGTATTATATCTTGTCTCATTAACCCTAATCCAATAAACTAAACATCCTAGGCTAATAGAATGAGGCTTGAACTAGTGTGTAGGGACATACGGGGATCAATGTTCAAGATTTAGCCTAAAGGGTCTGTAGTATAGGGATAAGGCTGGGTACCTTATCCTGGTGACACTATGGATACGGCCCGCTTTCAATTTTGATACAAACGCAATGATCCAACGCGTTCATGTAGTTGACATGCAAGTGGGGGTATCCTGTGCAATGAGTTTGCACAAAGATCGGACCGCGAGATAGTTAACCACTAACTGTAACACCGTTAGTTAGCTTGGTTTCTATTTCACTAGGATGACCTAGGCAACTTGGCCTTAATCCTGAGTGGATTATGGACTCATGTCCATGAGGGATTGTCCTTTGATTTGTACGGGCGAGAGTGGCCTGCACGTCGACTCAATAAGCCTACCATTTTGGGGACAAGACCGAGTGGGGAGCTGGGAACATAGTCACATAAGATGGAATTCACTCCTTCCCGTCTTTAGGGTAAGTAGAGGTGTTTCCCTTAAGTGGTGTCTCCGGGTCTTGAACAATGGGCCCTACCCTCTCTATGGCACGAGAGGGACTTCTGTTTGTTGGTTGGACCTCAAACAGGTTGTTCAATAGAGGAGCACTGGTACTTAAGGATGAAGAGGTAGCCCAGGGGTAAAACGGTAATTTGACCTAACTGGGGTACGAACACACGTGAAGGGCTAACTTGCTGTTGATGGTCGATATCCTTGGACACAGAAATATATCTACAGTGAGAAGAGTGCAGCTGTGGTTCTATAGTGGAGTGAACCACAGTTAACGAACATTGATTAACTTGGTTAATGAGTTTAGCCAATTAATCTCATATCGTTGGAGCTTCTGATCTGTAGGTTCATTAGGTCCCACCGGTAGCTCACTAAGGACGTTGAGGTAAAATTCTAAAGGGGAATTTGATATTCGAAGGTGTTCGAATATTAAACATAGATATGAATTTGATTCATATTAAAACTATAGGTTATAATTAATGCACATTTGATGTACATTAATACTATAGTTTATATGAGAGAGATATAGTTAAATATATGATATTTAATTATAATATTAATTAATTGTTGAATTAATTAATATTTTGTTTAATTTAATTTAGTTAAATTTGATTTAATTAAATTACTTTAAAACTATAGGTTATGTGGAAATGTTTATGTAAAATATGATTTACATAAATAATAATTAGTTTAAATTTTAAATTAATTATTATTAATTATTAATATTAATATTTATCAATCAGTTAAAGTAACTGATTGATTTTTTCTTCCCCATTAACCAGTACACGTTGGGAGTGAGTTATTTTAGGGAGTTGGGTCAGTTTTCACGCTTAATCCCAAAAGCCTCTCTAACGTCAAGAAGACTCTCTCACTCTCTTGCTTGATTGATTTTTTTGCAATCGTATTATTCTCTCTAGCAATACAGAGACGTTTTCTCCCTAAGAAAATTCCTAGAGTTTTACCTTGCTCCCACAAGCAAACAACCAATTATTCCCTGTGAGAATACCGGTGAAGATCTTGTGGTTGGGTTCACAAAATTCAGCAAGAAGATTCCTAATAGGTTGCTGTATTTTCTGCATTCCATTGGTGAATTTGGCGAATCGATCAAGAACGTCTTCAAAAGTAAGTGGTTCTTGACCTTGGATCAATAAGATCCTCTCTAGATTAGATCTAGAATATTTTCTATGTGATCTAGCATGTTTTATAATGGATTTACAGCATGTTTTATTCGATTTTACTGCTGTGATTTTTATTCCAACGTATTGGTATTTTAATCCGAATTAAATACTGAGTTAAGGTCTTGATCGTTTCCGCTGCGTAAGGGCTTTATCCCTTCAGCCTTGTCCCTATACTATAGACCCTTTAGGTTGTATCTTGAACATTGATCCTCGTATGTCCCTACATACTGTTCAAGATTCATAAGACAACCTAGGATGTTAGTTGATTGGATTTAGGGTTATTAAGACAAGACTAATACTACATAATTCAATAACTCTTATTGAATAACAATAAAAAACACTTTATTGATAACAGTCAATTATTTACATTTACTATCTACGAGTTTTAGGGCATAAAACCCAACACTCAGTCCGATCTTATGAAACTCATTGCATAGGATACCCCCACTCGCATGTCTACTACATGGATGCTTTGGATCAATGCATCTATATCATATACAAAGCGGGTCGTATCCATAGTGTCACCAAGATAAGGTACCCAACCTTATCCCTGTACTATAGACCCTTTAGGTTGTTACTTGAACATTGATCCCTTGTATGTCCCCACATATTGTTCAAGATTCATTGAAACAAAGTTGGATGTTAGTTTATTGGATTTTGGTCAATTGTGTAATTCTAAACTAAAAGATCAATAATCACTTTATTGGATAAATCTCAATAATACTTTATTGATCAAGTACAATATTTGTTTACATTTACAAACTATGAGCTTTAGGGCATAAGACCCAAAAAAACTTCCACTTGAACTAAAACTCTAGTCTAGTGAGATGTACAATAATCCAAAACAACAGTGGGAGTATAAATATATGTATAATACATAAAAGGTATGAATACAATGTACAAATACAATAAACTAGGGCATCACTATACCCATTACATCATGGTATCAATATACCCATTATAATAATCACAATGAAATAAAACATGGTTCAGTTCATGGTCTCACAAACAAGCCAATTAAACACCCAAAAATCTCCTAATCGGTGTCAACGGATTTAGTTGGCCAAAAACACAACTAAAATCTGATACAAAGTAGAATCAAGTATCCAAAACTAAGCTAAATAAACTAAGAATCATGAAAAATACAAGGATGGAACAAAAATATAAAATGATAAAATCAAAACTAAAGAAGCTCTAACCTACGACGGACTGGAAAATCGAGGGTTTTTATAAAAGGGAATCGAAGCATCAAGACGCTCTTTGCATCTGGGAGTGTTTTCGATCTAGCATTGAGACGCTGCAAGCAGCATCGATATGCTTCGAAAATAATCAGCGTCATTCGAGCACGCGCCTGCAAATTTAAGTGACCTTTTGGCAAGGTAGTGTTGAAACGCTCTTGGGCGTAGCGTTTCAATGCTGCCCTCTCGGGTTTATGCACCAAATCCACATCTTCTTGAGCGTTTTGGCACTAGAAATGAGTCACAATCCCTCTTTTTCATCTTCTGAGCTCCCGGTTCACAAAATGGCTCCCATTCAGCTCTTTTTAGCTCCTTTTTATCCGAAATGCATCTTCGACCTCTTGCTCACAAAATCCTACAAAACATATCAATTAAGCTCATAAGTGACCATAAAACTAGCAAGATTAGGACTAAATATATAGGACCAGATCAGGTGCTTGCCACACCGCCTCTGATGCTTAAGTTAGCAAGGAGAACCAAGATGAGCCAAACCAACTAGCAAGAGGAAGAAGAGAGAGTTTAGAGAATAGAGTTTCGGATCCCTTTCTCCAAGGCTGAAGAAATTATTTATAGTGTTGAATATTGATCTTCCATTCTCTGTTGGTGGTTAACTAAAGTCACGTGCTGCTTCATGCAAGTCTTCAAACCGCTTAAAGCTCCTGGTTAAATAGATGAGTGGGGCTTTTGTAATAAGTGTATTAACACTTGAGTTTAGAAAAACAGAGTGTATCTTGTGAGCTTCAGTTCTCTCTTGTCTCTTGTAACTTGAAACCTTATTCAATAAAACTTCTCACTAGCCATTAGAGTGGATGTAGACCATAGTGTCGAACCACTATAAACAATTGCGTCATTCTTGTCTCTCTACCCTTGTGTGTTTTCTCTTTGATAATTTGAGTAACTACACTTATTAGGAATTAGGTTCTGGTTTGGAGTTTACATTTAGCTAGGTTCGTTTTAGGGTTTTACCTTTTTGAGGACGATCTAGGACTGGAAACGAATCAAACCGGGTTGGCAAAGAACTCTAGGGATCAAGCAAGGGTAGTGCAATTAAGCCCAATCCTAGGACCTAGGGTTGGGCTCGACTTGGGTCTGGTCGAAGGCCTGGGCTTGCCTTTCTCTCCTCTGGAGCCCAATTTCTCGCTGACTCCTCGGGTTAGTGTTGTGTTGGCTTAGTTCGTTTCCTCGATTTTCGAGATGGTCCAGAATTACCTATATCACATATTACCTTCAAAATATTCGATTACTTCGAGGGGGAAGATGGAAATTCAAGATTTTCGTTGTAGCAGAGATATGCAAGAGTATAACTATAAACACCAGTGTTGAAATGAAAATTTTACTGAGGATGAATTAACCCATGGAGTTCAATGTAGTAGAGAACTAAAGCATATGTACCCGAATACAGAATAACTATAACTATTTTTATATGAGTGAGGGAATGGATTTGCCAACCTAAGCAATGTTTGATGTTTTAGTTTATGTTTTGCTTTTATGAAAATAATAATAATAATAAATAACAAAAAAACAAACCGCCTTTGGTGTGCCAATCACATGGTCAAATTAAAGGAATGTGATTGAAGGTTGGTCGGTTGGACGGTGGAAATTACAGATTGAGGAAGAATGTCGATTTTCTTTTCTTTTCTTCTTTATTTTTATTTATATACTATTGTCTTTAAAATTAATATAACACATTTAGGGTTTTTTAGGAAACATTTAGGGTATTTATTATGAAAAAGAAATGGTATTTTAAAACTCTTTCCATTTGTATGTTTCACGTGAAAGATGATTTAAAAAAAAGGTTGTGAATAAACTTGTTTCAAATTGTAAATTTTTTTTTGAGGTCTGCTTATCAATGTCCAATATTTTTTTAAAAAATAAATATCAATGCTCAATCTTTCTTTCATTTTTTTTTATTTATAAAACAATAGATTTTAGGAAAAAAAAAATACCCTTCTTTAACAAGTTTGGATTAGGTTGCATTTAGGTCTCCGAGTTTTCAAACTCAACATTTTAAACTTTGAGATTTGTATTTAGTTTCATTTTAGTCCATCTGTCCATTTTTTCTTTATTGTAGCTAATGAAAGTTGACGTGACATTTTATAATTTTTTATTAATATATTTTTATTTTAGTTTTCTTTTTTTTTCTATTTTTTCGTAATGGTAGTCAATGAAAGTCGATAGCTAGCCACCAACACCGACCGTCGTCACTCACCTCCAACTACTGGCATGAAAATCTTTTTCTTGTTCTTCTTTTTTTCTTCTTTTCCTCCTTTCCTTTTTTTTTTCTCTCCTCTTTCTCTGATTTCTAAAATTGGGAAGGAAATCATCCTTCCCAGTTTCAGATCTGAAACCGAGGAAGAAAAGCTTCCTCCTCGGTTTCCAATGCATCATTCTCCTCAATTTCTGACTGAAATCAAAGCCCTTACCTCCTTGATTTAAGATCTAACTTCCTCCTCGATTTCAAACATCCTTCATCCCAAATTTTAGCAACGAAAAAGGAAGGAAAAAATGAGAAAAGAAGAAAAAAGAGAAAGAGGGAAAAAATTTCGGCAACAAGTGATGACTAGCATTGATGGTCGAAGGGAAGAAGAAGATAGAAAGGAAGAAGAAGATAAGGAAGAAGAAGGATAAATAATAGAAAAAAGGGAAAAAGAAAATTAAAAAAATATATTTTTTTAATTAAAAAATGTCACATCAACTACTGTAATAGAAAAATGGATGGAGGAACTAAATTGAAACCAAATCCAAACCTTAGAGGTTAAAATGTTGAGTTTGAAAACTTAAGAATCAAAAGTGCACTTTTCCCAAGATTTTGTTTCCATTTTAATGTTTTTTTCCTTTTGAGTTCAATAATTTGTAAAGATTGAGATTTGAACTTCTAATCTTTTTGTTAAGGTTATAATATCTTTACCAATTGAATTATACTCATACGGTAATTTTATGATGTTAACATATACTTGTTTTTTCAAAAAAAAAAAAAAAAACATATACTTGTTACTTTGCAAATGTAGGATTGGAAATTTAACCCTTTGACATATACTTGCGGTCACTGTATATTGTGATTCTGGATTATTGCTCACCTGGTGAAGTAAACGTAGTCTAAGAGTTACACACCCTTAGTTAATATTTTTTTATGGTTCAACTATAATTTTGTTTTTATGCTTTTAAAACTTTCCATCATCTTGAATTTTCAAATTTGTGTAATAAGTTTATGTTATAAACTTTATCGATTTCAATGCCTGCGAGATGTGATGACCAGGGACGGATTTAAGAAGGGACAAGAGGGCACGTGCCCCCCTCAATTTAAAATAGTTTATATTATATATATATAATTTGCAATCTAGATATTAAAAGCTACCTTTGCCGTGTTGGTTTCCATTACTTTCCCAGCTTTGTTTATTCATTTATAATAGTTCAGTTTTTCCTTTTTCTTTTCTTTGTTTATTTATAATAATTCTATGTAATTTCAATAAATTTTAGATTAGTCATTATTAATTTGAAATTACTCTAAAATAAGGTAATAATCATAATTTTCACTCACGAAAACACACCAATTGTTACTATTTTTTTAATAATTTATAAAGCGAATAGAGACTAAATTTGTTTTGAAAAAATTAACCATTGACTAATTTTAGGATTATTAAAAGTACAAAGATTATATTTGGACATTAGAATTATTGACAATAAAATAAAACAAGTTCCAAAGTACAATGACCAAAATGATATTTTAACCTAAAAAGAATATGAAATGAGTTTATAAGTTTCTTTTTAAAAAATTAGGAAAAAAAATCAATTCTACCCCTAAACTTTGGGGTCAATTAAAACTACATACTAATAATTGTATCAATTTAAATCCTAAACATTCATAATTGAATTTTATGTCTAATGAAACTATAAACTTTCAATTTTGTGTTTGCTAAGCCTATGAATTTTGAAAAATGTCAAATAACACCTATCAGACACAAAATTGAAAATTCAAGAACTTATTGGACACAAAATTGAAAGTTTAGGATTCTCTTAGACACATTTTTAAGTTTAGCTAGGGACCATAGACACAAATCCGAAAGTTCAAAGACTAAACTTGTAATTTAACCTAATCGATATTAGATATTTAAATATTGTATCAATGCTTCTAAAGTTGCATTTATATGAACTTGTGCCCCTCTGGTATAAAATCCTGGATCCGCCACTAGTGGTGACTATATTTTTTTTTTTTTTTTTTTTTTGAATAAAAGATGTGGTGACTATATCTATGAGTGACTATAGAGTGCCTAATTGACTAGTAGTTGGTCGTGTGGGTTTATGGAGCTAGACGTTTTTTATTGTTATTTTTGGGAAATTCGCCCACTCTTCTAAACCCAAAACCACCTTATTATTAGCTCATGTACTCAATTTTTTTTTTTTTTTTTTTTTTTTTTAGAAATCATGTACTCAAAATAAGTTCACTTAGACATGATTTAGTTGACATATTGGACTGCATAATCAAATAATTAATATAATTAGCATGTCATATAGGCATTGATGAAAATAACAACAATATCTATGAGACAAAAATTTGAAAATTATTTTTTCTAAAAAAATTTGAAAATTAATGAAAGTATATGAATTTTTTTTAAGTTTAAAAGGTAAGACCCCTATGCTAACCGTTTAATTTTAGGAAATTGTATTTGTTTTCTTACAATTTTTTTACTATGATTTTAATCTCTTATGAAAATATTTAAATTCTAAGTAAATTAAAAAAAAAACTAAGAACTATTTTTTTAATTTTCAAAACTTGACTTAAATTTTAAAAATATTTATAAAAAAATATTAACAAAACAAAGGAATCCAGAGGTGGAAGGTGTTAATGAGCTTTTAAAAAAAAATAAATGATTATCAATTTGGATCTAAATAAACACTGTTGAGGAATTTAGAGCAAAAATAGTAATTTATCATCTTTAATTATGTTTTTCGTGTGAATAGTTTTTCGTTTTTGGTGCTTTTGATATGAACGAATATGTTTTAAATTTTTTTATATGCAAATATATATATCGAAAAAAAATTGTAATTTTGTTGTTTGGGAAAAATACACTTTTAGTTCTGGAGGTTTGGGTTAGGTTTCTCTCTAAGTTTTCAAACTCGACAATTTAGCTCCAAGGGTTTGGATTTCGTTACATTCTTGGTCTCTCCGTCCAATAATCGGTTAAATCTTAACATTTTGCTGATGTGGCACTATTTTTTTATTAACTATTTTTAATTTTTTTAAAATAAAAATATATTAAAATAATAAAAATATCTTATTTTTTAATTTTTTCTCTCTCTTCATCTTTTCACTCTCTTATTCTTTCTCTCTCTTATTTTCTTTCTTCTTCTTCTTCTCTAGAGTCGTCGCCGGAGTAGCAGCTGCAGCCGTCGTCGCTAGAGTCGCCACCGTTGCCGTTTTCTCTATTTTTATCTCCTATTTTATTCTTCTCTCCTCTCCTCTCCTTTTTCTTATTCTTCTTCCTTCCCTCTTCCTCTCTTCCCTCTTCCTCTCTTCCCTCTTCCCTCTCCTTTCCCTATTTAAAAAAAAAAGAACATCGGATTCGAAGGGGGTTTCCTCCTTGTTGGTTCGTTTTAAAAAAAAAAGCTAGTGAACGAAGTAGAGGGAGAGGCGACGGCGACGGGCATGTGAGAGAGGGAGGCGACGGTGGCATGAATTCTTGTTGCTCAGAACGGGAGGGGGAGAAAATCGTGGCTGGGTTTGCTCACAACGAGAAGAAACGGCGACACACGACTAGGTCTGCTTTCAGCGAGAAGAAATGGTGGCGCATGGAGTTTTCTTGCGGTGAGAAGAAACGGCGAACAAGAGGGGAGTCAACGACCGAGAAGCTTGCCGGCGAAAAGAAAATCATCATGGGTCTGGCGCGGCTGCACGTGAAAAAGAGAGAGGGAGAAGATTTCTTAGGGTTTTTTTTCCTTTTGCTTTTCTGCTCCTTTCTCCCATCTTTTCAATTTTTTTAAAAAAAAAAGATGAAGAGAAAAGGAGAAGAAGGAAAAATAAAATTGTAGCCGCCAGCGGGCGGCAGTCGCTGGCGGTAAGTGTCTGGCTGGTTTGGTGGCAGTGGTGGTGAAGGGAAGGGAGAAGAAGTAAAATATATAAATATTAAAAATAATAATAATTTTATTATTTTAATATATTTTTATTTAAAAAAAATAAAAATAATTTTTTTTATTAAAAAAAAAAACAATAGTGTCACGTCAGCAAACTGTTAGGATTTTACATAAAATTGGACGGAGGGATCAAGAGTGTAAAAAAATCCAAACCTCATGGGCTAAATTGTCGAGATTGAAAACTCAGGGACCAAAAGTGTATTTTTCCCTTGTTCTTTTTATGTGGGCTTCTAATAATAATTTTTAATTGTTAGCGTATGTATAGTTCAACGATAATTGATATATGTACCTTTCTTCAATAAGTTAGAAGTTTGAATCCTATACTCAAAAACTTGTTCATCTTTTTTAATTCCTTTGCAAATAATTTGAAGGTTGGTCGGTGGGAATTGTCGGACGAAAATGAAAAACACAATTTGTTGTGTCGTGGAGATCACCACTGCCTTGAAAGCAATTTCGGCACGACCACGGTGCTAAATCGTTTTCGCCGGTTGCTCCCCAAGGTTAACACAACACCCTCCTCGTTCGTGCACTCGAGAGAGAAGGATTGGAATCAAGGAAGTTTGATCTTTGCTTCAAAGCACGTACTGAGAAGATGAGAGTGGAAAAGTTGATGATGGAAGTGAGTGTTGCTGCAGGCTTAGACGAGGTCAAGCCGGAACGCACGGACTGGATGGCTTGGCGACACGTGGCGTTGGACAACAATGACACGTGGGGGGGCTCATAAACAAAGAAATAAAGGTATCTTGGCCAAAAAAGTAAAACCCATGTTCTTTATTACGCGCGAGCGCGGTTACCCGAACCCGCCCGTCCGACCGGCGGCGGCGGCGGCGGCGCGCGCGTGTGGGGTGAAGACTTGTTCCCACTCTTAACCACTTTTACAAGAGTGAGGAAGAGTGTTTGTATAAAAACACTCTTCCCAATTCTAAAACTATCCATGTGGGACAAAAGGTCTCCATACAATAGGCCAAGTTTAAGTCATTCCCAACAATCCCCCACGAATGACTGTAAACAACATTTTCGAAGCAAAGGAGGAAATTAAACTTAAGCATTAATATCTTTCGATTTGAATTAATGCATAGTGAAGTAAGGCAATAACTAGTATAGTGAAAGTAAGTTACCTTTTGAACTTTCAATAGTCATGGTTTAGACCCCCACAACACGTTTGTATCCTCATGTTTTCCCTTGATTCCGCGATACAACAGTAGAACAAGTGCTATTTAAGGCCATGCACAAAACACCTTGGGTCATCGTGAAAGCTCTAGAAAGAGATTACTTTACACTCTTTCATAGAAGGCGGCCACACCTTCACAATCACGTCATGCTTCATCAAGTCTACCACAGTAAACCACTCAAAATCTTGAGCTATGAAGACTTTCCAAAACGTGTCCATCAAGTCCGTATTTGGACCACCCAAAATAAAGGGCTATGGACTTATTTCCACAGTTTAAGTCCCATACATCCTGAGGACTCTAGGATTACTCTCCTTGTTAGGCCTTTGGTGAGAGGATCTGCCAAATTCCTCTCAGACCTCACATACTCCAAAGAGATAACTCCCCCTTTCAACAACTGTTTCACAACTCCATGTCTCAGGCGTATATGCCTTCTCTTGCCATTGTATACACTACTCTTGGCAATTCCTATGGCAGCTTGTGAATCACAGTGCAAGGAGACTGGAACAGACGCCCCCCACAATGGTACGTCTTGAAGTAAACTTCTCAACCACTCCGCCTCTTGCCCTGCAAGTTCAAGAGCTATAAACTCTGACTCCATGGTAGATCGCGCAATGCACGTCTGCTTTGCAGATTTCCATGATATAGCTCCTCCTCCAAAAACGAACACATACCCGCTAGTTGAGCTTACTTCGTCGTTATCAGTTACCCAGTTTGCATCACAATAACCTTCTAATACTGCAGGAAATTTATTAAATTGCAAACAGTAATCTATTGTACCTTTAAGGTACCTCAACAAACGACGAAGTGCAACCCAATGGTTTTTATCAGGATTATGTGTATACCTACTCAATCTACTCACAGCATATGCAATATCAGGTCTAGTATAATTCATCAGGTACATCGCGCTACCTATAATTTTTGCATATTCAGATTGAGAGACACTATCCCCTTCATTTTTCTTAAGTTTCATACTAGCATCATAAGGTGTTCTAACAGGCATATCATCAAAACAATCAAATCTCTTTAGCATCTTTTCAACATAGTGTGATTGACTCAATGAATACCCATTTTCGGTTTTCCTCAACTTAACACCAAGTATCACATCGACCTCACCTAAATCTTTCATCTCAAAGTGTGAGGATAAAAATAACTTGGTATCATTTATTACTTCTAAATTTGTACCGAAAATAAGCATGTCATCAACATACAAGCAAATAATCACATAATCAACACCAAACAATTTCGAGTAAACACATGTGTCAGAGGAATTTATCCTAAACTCATTGTTTACTAAGGTATTATTAAATTTCTCATACCATTGTTTGGGAGCCTGTTTAAGACCATAAAGAGATTTTTTAAGCTGACATACCTTGTTTTCTTGACCAGAAATTACAAAACCTTCAGGTTGTGTCATATAAATCTCCTCTTCTAAATCTCCATTGAGAAATGCTGTTTTCACATCCATCTGATGTATTAACAGCCCACGAATAGCTGAAAGAGCGACCAGACATCTAATAGTAGCTATTTTAGTTACAGGAGAATAAGTATCAAAGTAATCAATACCTTGTTTTTGCGAATAGCCTACAACCACTAATCTAGCTTTGAATTTTTCAATTGAACCATCTGGCCTAATTTTCCTTTTAAAAATCCACTTACACCTAATAGGTTTGTTTCCCTTAGGTAAATCTACCAAGTTCCACGTTTGATTCATAGTTAAAGAATCCAATTCACTTTTAATGGTTTCTTTCCAGAAACTAGAATCTACAGATCTTAAGGCCTCTTGGTAGGTTTTAGGATCCTCATCTATTAGATACATGCATGCAAATTGATCGTCAATTTTCTCTGAGTTTTCAACAAGAAAAACAGTTAAAAAATCTGATCCAAAATCTTTCTCAGTTCTCTTTCTTTTACTCCTCCTGGGTTCAGATTCATGCATAATATCAGGAGTCGATGAGGGACAGACAGACACCTGACTAGATCGTGTGATATTATCTGGCTCATTTTTTATCATAGGAAAAATGTGTTCGAAAAATTCAGCATCTCTATATTCACAAATTGAATTATCATCTAAACACATGAACCTATAAGCAGCACTATTATGAGCATATCCAATAAACACACAATCAAAGGTTTTAGATCCTACCGTAGGTTTCTTAAATACCGGATATGCCACTTTAGCTAAGCACCCCCACACCTTTAGATAGCTCAGGTTCGGCGAATATCCTTTCCAAAGCTCGTATGGTGTCTTATCCAGTCTTTTGTGAGGAACTCTGTTAAGAACAAAACAGGCAGAAAGCACAGCTTCCCCCCACATATTGTTAGGCAATCCAGAACTTAGTAACATAGCATTCATCATTTCCTTTAATGATCTATTTTTACGTTCAGCTATGCCATTTTGTTGAGGAGAATATGGTGCAGTACTCTCATGGATAATTCCATTTAATTCACAAAATTCCTTGAGAGACTTGTCACTGTATTCACCTCCCCTATCGGATCTTAACCTTTTAATTTTTTTATCTAGTTGGTTTTCTACTTCTGCTTTGTATTTCCTAAACATGCTACTAGCTTCATCTTTTGATTTCAGAAGATATATTTTCGTGTATCTAGAGAAATCATCAACAAAAGATATAGAGTAGTTTTTGCCACCTTTGCTAGTAGTGTTTTTGAAATCAGCTAGATCAAAGTGAATTAACTCAAGCAATTCAGTACATCTAGTTGTGACAGGCTTAAACGGTTTTTTAGCAAATTTTGCTTCTACACATACAGAGCATCTACTATTTTCAGGTGTCTCAGATACATTAAGAAGATGCAATTGTTTAAGTCTCTTAATAGAAGCAAAATTCGCATGACCTAGTCTACCATGCCACACATCAACAGATTCAACAATGTAAGCAGAACGAGATGTACTTTCATTTATTTCAGCAGGAATAGAAACAGTGTTTAACACAAAAAGACCATCGGCTAGATACCCCTTACCAACAAAGTCACCATTTCTAGTGATGACAACCTTGTCAGCTTCAAAGACAATTCTAAGCCCTGCCCAGTTCAACAAACTTCCAGACACCAGATTCCTACGCAATGAAGGAACATACAATACATCATTCAAAGATAATGTTTTTCCAGAAGTGAGTTTTAAGAGAACCTTCCCTTTCCCAAGTACTCCAGCAGTGGCCGAGTTCCCCATGTATACGCACTCGCCGTCAACAGTGTCATGGAACTCGTGGAACAAGCTTCGATTTGAGCAGAAGTGTCTTGAGGCACCAGTGTCAAGAATCCAGTCTGATTTATTTTCCACCAAGTTAGCCTCCACCACCACTGCAGCAATGATATCGTCTGCTTCAACCACGTTGGCTTGTGCACCATCAGGCTTTCGGTCTGGTTTCCCTTTCCTCTGGTTGCACTGATAGGATTTGTGCCCTGGTTTTCCGCAGACATAACATATCAGCTTGGACTTCTCCTTCTCTATTTTCCCGCTAGGAGACTTGAATGGATGGTTTTTCTTCTGCGAGGATTTGTCTTTATTTTTATTTTTAAACCTGTCTTTTGATGCAGCAGAAGATTCAACTAGGTTAGCATTAACTGAATTCAAAGACTTAGATTCCAACTTATCCTTTTGCCTGTTGGCTTCTTCAGTTCGCATGTGGCTGATCAATTCTTGTAACGTCAGGTCCTTTTTCTTGTGTTTTAAATGATTGCGGTAGTCGCTCCATGAAGAAGGGAATTTTTCGAGCAAGACATTCGCCTGGAGAATCTCGCACATCTTCATGCCTTCTGTCAGAATGTTTGCCACTAGATTCTCGTACTCGTGAACCTGGTCCATCACTGGTTTGTCATCCGTTATTTGGAACCGCATCCACTTACCGACCACGTACTTCTTTCTTCCTGCATCATCACCGCCATATCTGGACTCCAGAGTGTCCCAGATAACTTTAGCCGACTTTTGAACTACGAACAGGTCGAACAGTGAGTCGTTCATGTGGTTCAGGAGATAACCTCGAACTGCCTTGTTATCTTTCTCGAATTTCTCTGGATCAACGTCTTGACTGCCCTTCGGTTTTTGAGGGACTGTCTGAACCTCCTTAGAACTGTGTGGATCAGGCTGGACCTCTTTAGATTTTTCCAGATCTGCGACAGGTGCTGCTATTTTCTCCACATAATCGGTGGTTAAAATGTAGTCGACCTCCAGCTGTTCGAAGAAGATGAGCAGCTTCTGAGACCAGCGATGGTAGTTAGAACCATCCAGAGGTTCTAGCTTGGATAAATCTGGAAGATGCTTCTTGGATTTGATGGACATTTTTCAAATTGCTTTCAACTGTCGGACGAAAATGAAAAACACAATTTGTTGTGTCGTGGAGATCACCACTGCCTTGAAAGCAATTTCGGCACGACCACGGTGCTAAATCGTTTTCGCCGGTTGCTCCCCAAGGTTAACAGAACACCTTCCTCGTTCGTGCACTCGAGAGAGAAGGATTGGAATCAAGGAAGTTTGATCTTTGCTTCAAAGCACGTACTGAGAAGATGAGAGTGGAAAAGTTGATGATGGAAGTGAGTGTTGCTGCAGGCTTTTATAGAGATGAATGACCAACGGGCAACCTTCCACAGAACAGACGGGGTCAAGCCGGAACGCACGGACTGGATGGCTTGGCGACACGTGGCGTTGGACAACAATGACACGTGGGGGGGCTCATAAAAAAAGAAATAAAGGTATCTTGGCCAAAAAAGTAAAACCCATGTTCTTTATTACGCGCGAGCGCGGTTACCCGAACCCGCCCGTCCGACCGGCGGCGACGCGCGCAGTTACCTGAACCCGCCCGTCCGACCAGCGGTGGCGCGCGTGTGGGGTGAAGACTTGTTCCCACTCTTAACCACTTTCACAAGAGTGAGGAAGAGTGTTTGTATAAAAACACTCTTCCCAATTCTAAAACTATCCATGTGGGACAAAAGGTCTCCATACAATAGGCCAAGTTTAATTAGGTAAGGAAATAGTTGTGCGTATTCTATTACAATCTTTCCGAAAACGAGTAATTTAAAATTTTAATCCTTTCAAAAACCGAGGAATTTAAAATTTTAACATTAAATTTGTTTATATTATTATAATGTTCAGTTTATGAAAAAAAAATAGTGAAAAATCATATCGTAATTCAATATTTGAGTCTGACAATGTTTTTATTTTGAAAAAAAAAAAGACACTTTTGATCATTGATATTTGAGTTGAATTTTATTTTGGTCATAATTTTTAAACTCGATATTTTTACTGAGGTTTGGAATCTGTTACATTGTTGGTCCTGTGTCCAATTTTCTCTTAAAGATTACTAACGTGACATCATTTTTATTAATTTTTTAAAATAAAATAATAATAACTCAGTTAAAAAATATTTTTTATTATTATTTTATTTCTCCTCCCTCCTCCTTCTTCTTAAGTCCAGCCACCAGTCCCCAGCCATCGTTGCTGGAATTTTTTTTCCTCTTCTTTTATTTTTCTTTTCCTTCTTCCCCTTTCCCTTGTTTTCTTTTTTTTTCCCCCTCAAGAACCAAAAGAAAAACAGAGGAGGGAGGAGCTTCCTCCTCCATGAGCCGCTAGAAACAGAGGAGAAAGCTCCTCCTACGCTTTGCTTTTGGGTTTTAGAAAAAAAAAAAGAAAATAAGTGAAAGGGGAAGAAAGAAAAGAAGAAGAAATGAAGAGAAAGAAAAATATTAAAAAAAATTGACGGTTGGCAACTAATGGCTGGACTTGAGAAGAAAAAGGGAAATAATATATATATATATATATATGTATATATTGTTATAAAACGTGAAGAACAATAACAAGAACACTAACACTAAAAGAGAAATAGAGAGAAAATGTAGAGAGAAAAGAGAGCAAATGAATTGCATTCAATTATGTTGTTTAACCCTTCATACACCTCCCTATTTATATATTTATACTAATACAATATGATAGTTACAACTTTAAAAGACCTAAAATAGGAGGGAGGGAGAGTCTTGTGCCTAAAGTTAAGGAGAGTCATAAGACCTAAAATAGGAGGGAGGAAGAGTCTTGTGCTTAAAATTAAGGAGAGTCATGGGGAGAGCCCTAAAATAGTGAGGTTGAATGCCCTAAAAATGGATATCTATAAATACGAGAGTCATGGGGAGAACCCTAAAATAGTGAGGTTGAATGCCCTAAAAATGGATATCTATAAATACAGTACAGCAATTTGTTAGGGTTTAACGAAAAATTGGACAGAGTGACCAACCGTGTAACGAAACTCAAATCTCAGTGACCAAAAGTGTACTTTTCCATTTTATTTTTATTATTTTTTTTATCTAAACGGGAAGTATGCAAATTTGTACCTCCAAAGTAAAGAGTATATTACCATTAAACTATGTTGATATATATATTATTTTATTTTTAGAAAATGGTGTCACGTCAGCAATCTGTTAGGGTTTAACGAAAAATTGGATAGAGTGACCAACCGTGTAACGAAACTCAAACCTCAGTGATCAAAAGTGTACTTTTCCATTTTATTTTTATTATTTTTTTATCTAAAAGGGAAGTATGCAAATTTGTACCTCCAAAGTAAAGAGTATGTTGATGGTCAAATTTCGCTCAGGAATTTACCCCTCGCTTCACGTGACGGTCAACGGTGAATTTGTAGATGAGCGGGAAAAACGTGACCTGCAAGACGAGCAAACGCTGCACACCGGTGTGGTGTAGACCACACACACTCCGATGCTTAAGTTAGCCTTGGCCGGAAAACGCGCAGAATGTATTTAGGGTGTAGTTTTTGGCATACCTGAACGTGCGTGTGGTCTTTCCTTTTATAGGCTCCTCTTAGGGTTTCCACCGCTGCCGGGCTCCAGGTGGCTACCAGGGGAACATTCGGGCCTTTGGCCTGGGTCGGCCTCGGCATTGGGCCGAGGCCAACCATGACCCTCGGCCTCTCCCTTGGGCCGAGGCCGAGGGTTGTCTCGTGGGGCCGGGGCATGCCTCGGCCCTTTGTCCCGTTGGCTCGATCTCCTCCGCTTTTGGGCCCGATGGATTTAGGCCTTCCTGCATTGAACACTACGGGCTAATTTTGCCCATAACATTAAGCCCCCACTCTCTATTGGAGCGCATGAGCTTCTCTTGATCTTCAATGGAGAGTAGTAAGTAATTCAGAAAATTAACCTGCAAATAAGGTGTAAAAAACGGAAAGATTCTTCTGCACTCCTCCATCTGGCAAGTAACCATTTGCTTTCAAAAAATAACCTTCCGGTTGGTTTAGAACCATCCTTGGAACTAACATATTAGAATCCGGTTAGGGCCTTGCTAGCACACAAGACGAAACGGAAAAGACAAAAATTGGGGCTAACCGAGGCGGTCAGCCCCCCTTCTGCCAGCGCACGCCTGGCGCGGCAGGTACCTGCTGCCTAGCAGCAGGTATGCTCAGCCTCGGCCATTGGCCGAGGCCGAGCAGGCCTAGCATTGCATTGTCCCATCCCCTTTTGCCTTTTTTTTTTTAAAGAACATGACAAAAAATTGGGGCTGACCGCCTCGGTCAGCCCCCTTCTGCCACGCCAGGCGCATTCCTGGCGTGGTAGGTACCTGCTGCCAAAGGCAGCAGGTACGCTCGGCCTAGCATCGCCTTGTCCTACACACTTTTTTTTTTTTTTTGAATTTCAAATCCGAAAGTCTGAAATCCTTTCCACGTTTCCCGCCATTCTTGTTCTATAAATACCTCTCATTCTCACCCCATCAGCACCACCATCTCTTGCATCCATCTCTTCTTTGTAGCTTCCATTTTTGAGGTAGTTCTCCTTCTTTCCCCTCACACTTTCATTATGGACAGCGATGACACTGCCGCCTCTCTTGGTGAATTCCACCCCGAGGAGGCGTCTTACAGCTCTGGTTACGACGACGATTCTTCCTTTTCGGATAGTGACTACGGGCCTCCCGCTCATCCTTTGGCTCTATCGTCCTCAGTGACCGCAGCTCAACTCGAGCGTTTGCGGTATGAGTATGATATTCCCGAAGATGTGCATTTGAGGGTCCCTGGTCCTCAAGAAAGTTTTGCTCATCCTCCAGAGGGTGAAGTTGCTTTCTACCTCGCTATGTTCAAATTTGGCGTTCGCCTTCCGCTCCCTCTTATTCTTCAACACTTTCTGGTGCTCGCTAGTTTAGCCCCGGCCCAAATAGTGCCCAACGGGTGGAGCCACCTCATTGGTTGCATTGTTTTATGGTCTTGGTGCAAGCAGGGGGCTTCTATGCCTACCGACCTTTTCTTTTCTCTTCATTCGATCAATCGCAGTCCTAATATAGGACACTTGTTTTATTACATAAGTGCTAGAAAAGGGGTCATAGTGCATAACCCGACTTCTGTTAGAAGTTGGTTAAAAAACTGGTTCTTTGTGAGTGGAAATTGTTGGGATTGGTGCCCTAAAACTCGTAGATAGTGAATGTTAAACAAATATTATATACTTGTTCGATAAAGTTGTTATCGAGATTAATTCAGTAAAGTCATAACTGAATAAGTAAATTGCACATTAGATAACCCAAATCCAATAAACCAAGATCCATGGCTATAGGTTGAACACTTGAGCTTTATGTAGAGACATAAAAGTGGATCAAGCTCGAGTTATAGCCTAAACGGTCTATAGTATAGGAATAGGGTTGGGTACCTTATTCTGGGGACACTATGAGACGCGGCCCACTTTATAGATAGTATAGACGATGTGATCCTAAATCGTCCATGTAGAGACATGTGAGTGGGGGCGTCCTATGCAATGAGTTTGCATAAGACCAGGACCGAGAAATAAGTCACTCTCGCTTTATAACACCGTTTACTGACGAGACTGACTATTTCATGTCACTTAGGTAACTCGATCTTAATCCTGAGCTAACTATGAACTCCTGTTTATTTGGGCTTATCCTTAGATCTGCATAGGTGAGAGTGGCTCAGTATTGCCGACTCAATAAGCCTCCCATTTCAGGGATAGGAACGGGTAAATAGCTGGGGACATAGTCGTGCAAGAAGGAATTCACTCCTACCCAAATTAGGGATAGTAGAGAGGTTGTTCCCTTAAGTGCTGACTCCGGGGCTTGAACAAAGGGATCCCGCCCTCTCATTGGCCCGAGAGGGACTCGGTTTATTGGTTGGACCATAAACCAATTGTTCATTAGAGGATCAGTGGGACTTAAGGAACTAGAAGTACTATAGGGGTAAAACGGTCATTTAACCTAGCTATAGCTACGAACAACCTGTGAAGGATTGACTTACTTATCATGGTTAAATCAAGTGGACGGAAATATATCTATAGTGAGGGGAGTGCAACTATCGGGCTATAGTGGAGTGTCCCGGTAGTTAACGAATGTTGGCTAGCTTGGATAATGAGATTAGTCGGTTAGCCTCGAATCGTTGGAGCCCATGATCTATAGGTCCATTAGGTCCCCCTACTAGCTCATATCGGAACAAAGCCTAGAACAAAAAGATAGGAAGCTTTGAATCGTTCAAAATCGGGAAAACGGGTATTATCGTAAATTGTGTTTGACACAATAATTTAATTATGAATTAAATTAGAAAATGAGAGATGGAGTATTTAAAAGTGTTTTGAATACCATATATATGTATTAGGAATCATATATAATTCATGGCACTAGGTGATAAAGAATATTGGATTAATCATGTAAAAATTACTTGGAATTGTACAAATTAATTGCCTAGAAATCAATTTCAATTTTGAATTGAAATAGGAATGAATTGCAAGCTGAAAATTGAGAATTTAGATTCAATTTTAAGTGGATTTAGTGGCATTCCCACTCTTGCATGTTGATGCATAGTGGAAAACAACACAACCATGCACTAGTTGCATGTGTTGTGAATTAAACACCTAGAATCCACTTTGAGTTGCAATTTCACCATGTGTCTAGTGTCATGAGGCTTCTCTTTGCATGGAAGATGTCTATATAAGGAGTATGAATCAGATTCAAATGAAGTAGAGCCATTTTCCATATTGTTATGCTGCTGGATTTTGGTCTCAAACTCACTCATCTCCATATAACTCTCTAGTGCTTGAACCTTCAAGCATTCCCTTCCCATTCCCTATCTCTATAGACTCCCACAAGTCGTTCTTGGCCCGGAGAATAGTAGGGAAGACACTAGAGGTGGTCCACACACCGTTCGTGATCAAAGGAATCAAAGGGAGTTTTTGAATCGGTCTCCAAAAGGTTGGTAAAAATTCTGCTCTCTCCTTACGGTATTTGGACAGCATGTTTTCATTTTCTAAAATTGATGTAGTTAAGTGCCTCCGATCCTAAAATTGCTTCCGCATGTGTTATATGAACACCTTCAGAAATTGGCGGGAATGCGGGCCGAATTATAATCCTTTTGATGTTTCAACGATTTTCGGGGAGTATGGTGAGTTGAGTTGCTTATCTTGAGGTTTCTTCCGATTCTTCTAACTCACTGTTTTTTTGCTGTCTTTTGTACAGTTCAGAGGAGGGTGCGACGCTCTGCTGAAGCACGTGAGTTTTCCGAAATCATCCAACAGATTGATCTTGCACACCGCTTTGGTCCTGATCTTGTCAAACAGGAACACCTGCTGTCAATTGGCCTTGCTCGCCCCCGATCAGGCAAGCCTCTCGGTCTCTAGCGGCTCTTCGTTCATTTAACTTCCTAACTATCTAAATCTTTTCCTTCGCTGCTGCAGTCATGGCCCCTCGTTCCATTTTTGGGGAACGCAAGAAAGGAAAGAAAATAGCTAAAGAAGCGGGGTCATCCCGCCTCGATGTCACCATCGTCATTGAGGATGAGACAGACACTTCCTTCGCTGCCCCACCGTCCTCTGCAGCGGGCCTTCGGCGGTCTACCCGTAACTGCCGCCCCCTATTCCCTCTGCCACCGGGGGGAGGGAATTTGGGGTTCCAGTGTTTGATCTGCCAGAAGGATATTCCAGGACAAGGAGTGAGGTTGACGCTCTGACTCAAGATTTTATATGCTGGCAAGGACTGCAATCTCATCAGCCAGACGGGGAGATTGGCTTCAACGACCCTGCCCGAGGGCTCCTAGTGGCTCAGCGCCAGCTTCGCGAGGTTGGTCTTACTAACGTGCCTTTCTGCTTTTTCTGAAACAGCTACTGACTTTTGGATTTCTTCTCCTCTACAGGTTTTTTCTCTGGTCACTGCCTCGTCCATTAGCCTGGCCAACAAGATTAATGATCTGCAAAGGCACAGTGTACCTCGTCAGGAGCTTGCTCAAGCCCAAGAAAGCCTGGACCGTGCAAACAGGCTCCTGGTGGATGTTAAGGCAGACTTGGAGCTCAACAGGGCTGAGCTTAGCAGGACCAAAGTCCAGCTTGCCGAGGCAAAAGCTCACCTTGCCGACGCAAACTACCTGGCCGAGGCGTATAAGAGGACTGATGAGTATATCAATATGCAGAACGAGATTTGGACCGACGGGGCCAAGTGGGCACTGAAGCGTGTTAGGAAGCATGACGCCTCTTTCAACCCTTCTGTTGTCCGTGGCGAAATCTCTGGCATGCGCACCAATCCTGACGCTTACCCGATGTCTGATGGTTCTTCAAGTGGGAGGGAGGACATGGAGATCCCTTCTGAAGACGACAACCGCTGAGCGGCCTCTTAACGCATTTCTGCTTTGTCTGATTTCCTGCTCTTGCTGTGTATTGCTTTTGCAACTCCTGTTTCGTGCTTCCCTTCTATGCATTTGTATTTTTTCTTTCCAATCAATGAGAAATCAGATTTCTTTATCCTTTAACAACCTCTTCGCCACATTTCGAGTAGTCTCGGGCTTATTAAGGAAATCTCCATCATAATAGGAGAAACCCTATGCATAAGAAGTCCCATCATAACTTAGGAGGTAATTTATGACATGGAACGAAACATTGAAAAGAAAAGACTTCGCCATGATGATTACAATAAAGGGATGGAATGACCTTAGCTTGCACTAATTTCTTCACCTTAGCAAAGAGATGGCCTTAGCTCATCCCTATCCTCAGCCCCCACTCAAAATGTGCATTTTATTATTTCAGGGATTGCATCTTTTGAGTAAGAAGAATAACTTCATACCTGGCCTCTTGAGGAAAAAGCTCGTCCTAGGCGTGTGTGCTCGGCCTTGGCCTTGACATGAAACAGAACCATGCCTCTGCATCACCCGTGTGCTTGCTCCACACTCTCCCCGCGATTGAGCACCTCCCTGAGGTCAGCCTCGGCACTAGGGCGCTCGGCCTCGGCATCGGCATGAGGCCGAGCATTTCTTCCGCACTGCTTGCCAATCTTCAAGCAGCTATATCTGCCCCAGAGGTGCGTACGCTCTTCTGGGGGAAAACTTGGGGAGACCTAGGGGAGTCCCCGGGCCTCTCTTCAAGCTGCTGTATTCATTCCAGGGGTGCGTACACTCTTTTGGGGAAAAGCTCGGGGAGACCGGGGAAGTTCCCAGGCCTCTCTTCAAGTGCAAACTGCTCTAAACGAAATCCAAATCATTTTATTTCAAATAAGCTTGATTACACTTTCCTAATTTGCTGTAAAGAAAATAAGAGAAACTTAAACGGGATGCATTGCGGGGAGAAATCAATGCTCCATTGGAAGTGAATGATCCAGCCCCTTGGGCGCTCGGCCTCGGCCATCTCCCGAGGTGGGTGCTGCTTGGGCCTTTTTGTCCATATTCTTGAGCGCCATGAAATAGCACTCTCTCGATGTCCTCTGCTCCCCTCGTACCTCTCCTACGCCTTCTTCGGTTGGGAACTTCAGGATTTGGTTGTAGGTTGAGGCTACTGCCTTGAGCCCATGTAGTGTTGGTCGTCCCAGGATCGCTTTGTATGCCGGGACACAGTCTACCAATAGGAAGTTTATCATTCTGGTAACTTTCTGCGGCCCCTCACCAAACGTCACCGGCAGCTCGATGCTTCCCCTTGGGCTCACTTTTTCTCCACCAAAGCCCACCAATGGTGTGAAGCTCGGCCTTAGGCGGTTGCTCCCCAGCTTCATGGCATCGAATGCTGCGGTTGAGAGAACATCGGCTGAGCTCCCCCCATCAATCAATATTCGATGCACCCTGACGTTGGCCACAGTTAGGGTCACCACCAGCGCGTCATTGTGCGGATGGTGTATGCCTGCTGCTTCTTTCTCTGAGAACTCCAAGTTTGGTGAGTTTCTATCGAGTAAGAGCGAGTACATACCTTGCTCTCCGGGCTCCATATGTGCCTCTCGAATTCTGTTTTTCGCTTTCTGCCCGACTCTCCCCCGGTGGGTCCCCCAAGGATAGTTCGTATCTCCAGCGACGGGTTGTTGCCTCCCTTGCCTGGCTCTGCCTGCACTGGCTTCTTCTCCCGGCCATGTCCCACGAACTCCTTGAGGTAACCCTCTCGGATTAGGGTTTCGATTTCATCCCTTAACTGTATGCACTCCCGAGTTGTGTGGCCGTGGTCTCCATGGAACACGCAATACTTGTTTCTGTTCCTCCTGTCTGGGTCCGACCTCAGCCTCTCTAGGCGTTTTAGCAGATTTGTATCCTGTACCGCGGCCAAAACCTGTTCAAGTGAAGTTGTTAGCGGGGTATACCTGTCGAACTTGACTTTTGGCTCCACACGGCCCCGTAGCTCCTTGGCTTCTGCTCGACCTCGGCCATTGGCCGAGGGCTGCTCATGTCGGCCTCAACTTCTATCCTCGGCTCGACGCCCCTTCGCCCGATCCTCTCGGTACCGGTCGGATGAAGAAACCCCTCGGCTCTCTCTCTTTTCCTGCTTGGATTTACGTAGCTCCTCGGCGCTGATGTACCTCTACGCTCGGGTCATGAACTCCACATATGTTCGCGGCTGGCTTTCGCCAATCGAGTTGAGCAACCTTTCATCCTGCAAACCTAAAATTACTGCAGTCAGAGCGACTCCGTCGTCATAACCTTCCACCTGCAAAACTTCGTTGCTAAACCGGTTGATGTAATCTTTCAAACTTTCCCGCGACCCCTGTTTTACTGTCAGTAAGTTGATCTGGGGCTTCTGCCTGCTCCGGGCTCCCAGAAATTGAGTAACGAATGCTCGTGCCAACTCTTTGAACGAACCGATTGATTTCCGCTGTATTTTGCTGAACCATTGTCTTGCCAAACTAGTAAGCGTCAGTGCGAACACTTGGCACCTTGTCGCTTCATTCGCCCCATGAAAGTCCATCCACGTCAAATATGCATCTAGATGCTGTTTCGGGTCCTTCTTTCCATCGTATTGTGGGAAGTTTGGCACCTTAAATTTATGTGGCACCTCCCCCCCCATTATCTCGTCAGTGAAGGGTGGCTCCATCTGCCCGATCAACCCTTCTATGTCTTCATTCTCCGTTCTTTTTTGGGAGCCTCGATGGTTGTCCTCCTCTTTCAGCCACTTGGACAGCTCCCGTTCTCGCCCCCTTTGGTCTTGCTCGGCCCTGGACCTTGCCCAGGCCTCCAACTTTTTCCTGTCATGGTCCTCTGTACGCATACCTGGCGCTGATTTCAGTGGTGAGTTCCTGCGGACCCTCTTGTGACTGGGTCCGGCTTCCCTCCGGGTCTGGTCATCCCCTGGACAGTGCATTCGACTAGTCACACTTTCCGAATCTCCAACCTCCTCATCTGCTATTCCTTTACCCTTCTTGGGGTCTCTGCGTACATGCTCTTCCTCAGGCCTTACAGACTCGGGCTTCTTCAACAAACTGAGGATTTCAGTCAAATTCTGCCCCATCTCGTTCATCCTCCCCTTATTTGCTGTGATCTCGACTTCCTGGGCCTGGAGTCGAACTTGGGGATTCAGTTCGTCAGTCACCGGTTGATCTTGGTGCTCCATTGCTGCTACGTTTTCCTACCGAACCCAACGTTTGCTAGTCAGCGTTTCTCCCCACAGACGGCGCCAACTGTTGATGGTCAAATTTTGCTCAGGAATTTACCCCTCGCTTCACGTGACGGTCAACAGTGAATTTGTAGATGAGCGGGAAAAACGTGACCTGCAAGACGAGCAAACGCTGCACACCGGTGTGGTGTAGACCACACACACTCCGATGCTTAAGTTAGCCTTGGCCGGAAAACGCGCAGAATGTATTTAGGGTGTAGTTTTTGGCATACCTGAACGTGCGTGTGGTCTTTCCTTTTATAGGCTCCTCTTAGGGTTTCCACCGCTGCCGGGCTCCAGGTGGCTACCAGGGGAACATTCGGGCCTTTGGCCTGGGTCGTGACCCTCGGCCTCTCCCTTGGGCTGAGGCCGAGGGTTGTCTCGTGGGGCCGGGGCGTGCCCCGGCCCTTTGTCCCATTGGCTCGATCTCCTCCGCTTTTGGGCTCGATGGATTTAGGCCTTCCTGCATTGAACACTACGGGCTAATTTTGCCCATAACAGAGTATATTACCATTAAACTATGTTGATTTTGGTGTTTTTATTTTTTATTTTAAAATAGTTAAAGTTGCAACAAGATAATGAAAGTTAAATTATATTTTTGGGTGGGTTTTTGGTCTCTTAACTTTCTTCTAAAAACAATTTCAAATAATTTCTTAAATTCTATGATTAGTTTAATAAATTCCTAATTTTTTAAAAGATTTTGATAGTTAAGTTTATAAATTTTTAATTTCGTATGTAAAAGGCCTATAGTTTTTTTTTTAATTGAATTAATCAAAATCTATAATTCATTAGGTATAGAATTGAAAGTTTAGGAAACTACAAATACAAATTAAAAATTAAGAATTTAGTGAACAAATTTTAAAATTCAAAGATCTATAACATATAGCATTAAAAGTTTATGAATGTATTAATCACTTTTAAAATTTAGGAATCTGTTATACACAATTATACATATTTAGGTGTATGTTTGAGAGTGATTTTGAAATGGCTAAAATCACTTTTGTCATGTTTGAAATCATCCCGAAACACACCTTTAATTATTCAAAATCAATTTCATGTTTGATTTTATACTTTTAGATGTGATTTTCATATCATCAAAATTGATTTTTAATTATTAAAAGTGTGATTAAGAGTGTTTTTGAACATGATAAAAGTGATTTTAACCATTTCAAAATCACTCACATATCATCTATATGGTTCAGCTTTATTGTTACTTATATTTAATCTTGTAACTGTTTCTGTTATATAGCCATACAATAGCTATAAATACTGCTTAATTGTACATTGCTAAAGTTAATGAGAATAACTCTTCCAAGAATATTATTGGAAGATTTCATGGTATCAGAGCAGGCTGACACGCGTCCTTGTTTTCTTCTTTTTTTCGGGCCCTAATTTCGCGCCCTAATTTCTTGTGGTTCTTCGCGATTTCTTCGATCTCTTGCGATCATGGCCGCTCCTAACATTTCCTCGGCCAAAGATCTAAATTCGCCGATGTTTCTGTTGACAAACATCTGCAATCTAATTTCAATCTGCCTAGATTCCTCAAATTACGTGATGTGGAAATTTCAGATGATGTCAATTCTGAAAGCGCACAAACTCTTCAGATTTCTTAATGGATCGAATGTTGCTCCTGCTCAATTCTTATCTTCTACTGGTTCTGATGCTTCTGGTGCTTCCTCGGCTTCATCCTCTTCTTCAGTCACAATCCGTGAAATTAATCCTTTATACGAAGATTGGATGGCTAAGGATCACACATTGATGACTCTTATCAATGCAACACTTTCTCCTGAGGCACTTGCGTATATTGTTGGTTGTCAATCTTCAAAGGAAGAATGAGAGGTACTTGCTCGCCATTATTCCTACACCTCTCGCTCCAATATCGTCAATCTCAAAACAGATCTTCAAGCTATTTCAAAGAAGCCAGATGAATCCATTGATTCTTACGTTAAGCGAATTAAAGAGATCAAGGACAGATTAGCAAATGTTTCTTCCGTAGTGAATGAAGAAGATCTCATGATTTATGCACTAAATGGACTGCCCGTGGAATACAACACCTTTAGAACCTCTATGCACACACGATTTGGAACTGTTACTTTCGATGAACTTCATGTTCTTATGAAGTCTGAGGAATCTACTCTTGAAAAAAAGTCTAAAAGAGAGGATCTCACTATTCAACCTACTGCTATGTTTGCATCTCAGAATGCTTCGCCTCGACCAAATTCGGCTTCCCCTGCTCCTTCTCCTAATTTTCGTGGTCGTGGTAGAGGAAGGAACTTTGGTCGTGGAAGAACCAACAATTTCATGATTCCTCCTTCCTCAAACCCAGGTCGTGGTCGTGGAAACAATTTTGATACACGTCTTTGCTGCCAAATTTGCAACCGCCCTGGTCATCAAGCTCTTGACTGCTACAACCGTATGAATTATCACTATCAAGGACGTCATCCTCCTCCACAACTAGCTGCTATGGTTGCTGTACAAAACCAACCAGTATCTAAGTTCTTAGAACTCTCCTACTACTTGGCTCGCTGACTCTGGTTGTAACGCACATGTTACTGCTGATATGGCCAACCTCTCTGTTTCAAGCGAATACAACGGTGAAGAAAACATCTCTGTGGGCAGTGGACAATCTCTACCGATTTCTCACACAGGTTCTTGCCTCTTACCTTACAATCACTCCTCTTCTTTCTTTCTTTCCAATCTATTACGTGTACCAAATACTTCCACAAATCTTTATTTGTCCATCAATTGTGTGTCGATAACAATTGCATTATTACCTTTGATGCTGATAAATTCACTATCCAGGACAAACCTACGGGAAACCTTTTATTCCAAGGACCTAGTGTGAATGAACTTTATCCATTCACACCTCCAAACACTCGACCTTCTGCCGCTCAACCATCAAATGAGAAGTTTACTGTTTCTCATGTTGGAATCAAGTCCTCTTCAACTCAGACCACCCTATGGCACAACCAGTTAGGTCACCCTCATCTTCATGTTCTCAATTCTATTCTTCGTTCTTTAAACCTACCTTCTTGTACTCAAAACTGTGTATGCGAATTCTGTTTGTATGACAAAATGCATCGTCTTCCATTCCCTCGTTCTCATACTGTATCTTTACTACCTTTACAACTTGTCCATAGTGATGTATGGGGCCCTGCCCCTGAAATTTCAATAAATGGATACAAATATTATGTTTCTTTCATTGATGACTACTCCAAATACACTTGGTTCTTTCCCATAGTTAGAAAATTTGATGTCTCTGCTATATTCCAACGTTTCATGCCCTTTATTGAAAATCAACTGTCTTCCAAAATTAAAACTCTAAGAATTGAGGGGGGGGGGGGGAATTTGTGAACCATGATCTCCATTCTTTCCTTCAAAAGAGTGGTATTCTCCATAAAAAAATCTTGTGCATACACCCCCAAGCAAAACAGTGTTGTCGAACGAAAACATCGGCACATTGTTGAAGTTGCTCTATCCCTCATGACCCGTGCCTCCTTGCCTATTCGATTTTTGTCATATGCATTTGTCACCGTTGTTTTCCTCATTAATCGTCTTCCCTCTTCCACCCTAAACAATAAGTCTCCCTTTGAATGTCTATTCAAATGCCTTCCTGATTACTCCCATCTCAAAATCTTCGATTGTGCGTGTTATCCTTTGCTTAAACCTTACAATAACCATAAACTACAACAAAAAACTTCCCAATGTATCTTTCTTGGCTATCCTCTTGAGTATAAAGGGTATTTGTGTTACAACATGAGCACTAGTAAACTTTTAATTTTCCGACATGTAATATTTGATGAAACTTTATTTCCCTTCTCTACACCATCTCCCCCGCCTGTCCCTTCTCCCAGTCCATCTTCTTCATTCTCTTCTCATCCTTTACCTACCCTTTTACCATCCCTTTTAGCTTCGTCTTCCCTGCCATCACCTGTTAGTGAGAATTTTGTTGGAGATTCCTTTGTTTCCCCTGATCCTAACACTACAAATGCTTCACCTTCGTCTGACCATACTAATGTTGTATCTTATGATGACAAAAATGTTGTTGGCAATGGCACTAACACTACAAACGCAGCACCATGTACTCATATATCTTTGTCTACTGATGGACCTAATAACAACACTGCCAACGCTGTCCCATCTGTCTCTGGTATGCAAACTGCTCCTACTGAGCAACCTGCTCCTGTGTAATCTGTTGTGAACTCTCACTCTATGAAAACGAGGTCTAAATCTGGAATTTCCAAAAGAAAGGTGTTTGTTGCTGCCAAGACTACTTCCAGTGATGATGTTGAACCTACCTCCTTCGCACAGGCTTCAAAGCATTTGGTTTGGCAGCGTGCTATGGAGGATGAATACAATGCCTTAATTAAGCAAGGCACTTGGGTTTTAACTCCTCTCCCCGAAGGAAAAAGTGTCATTGGCTGCAAATGGGTGTTTCGCATTAAAAGACATTCGGATGGTAGCATTGCTCGCTATAAAGCACGTTTGGTGGCCAAGGGCTATCACCAAGAGGAAGGTATAGACTATGATGAGACTTTTAGTCCTGTTGTGAAGAAGCCAACCGTTCGCATTGTTTTATCAATTGCTGCTCAGTTTGGTTGGGACTTAAAACAACTCGATGTCAAGAATGTGTTTCTTCATGGTGAACTAGAGGAAGAAGTGTATATGCAACAGCCTCAAGGCTTCATTTAACAGTCCAAAAATCTGGTATGCAAGCTCTCTAAATCCCTCTATGGCTTAAAACAAGCTCACCGATCGTGGTTTGAATGCTTTACGTCATATCTTCTTACACTAGACTTTGTTGCCTCTTATGCTGACTCGTCCTTGTTCATTCGAAAGATAGGCACTTCCATTACTTACCTTCTTTTATATGTGGACGATAGTATCATCACCGGCAATGATTCCTCTTATGTTGCTAATTTGATGAATCTGTTGAGGATGCGTTTTGATATGATTGATCTTGGTTCCCTCAAATATTTCTTGGAGCTGGAAATATCTCGTTCCTCTATTGGAATTTCTGTCTGTCAAACCAAGTATACTAGGGACGTATTGCACCGTTTTAGAATGCTTGGAGCCAAACCGTGAAACACTCCCATAGCTCTCTCATCCTTTAAAGATGTTGGTGATACACCATGCTCTGCTGAAGACAGTTCTGCTTATCGTGTTATCGTTGAAGCTCTCTAGTACCTTACATTTACGCGACCAGATATCACATTCACTGTCAGCAAACTATCTCAGTTTATGCATAGTCCTTCGGCTTGTCATTTATCTGCTGCCAAGCGTGTTCTTCGGTACATAAATGAAACTCTTTCTAAAGGACTTATTTTTCGGCGTTCTGCTGCAAACTCCTTTGGATTAACAGCATATTCAGACTCAAATTGAGCTGGACTTCCACTTCATTCGGGAGAAGGTTGTTCGTCGAGACCTTTTTCTGCAGTATGTTCCAACTCAAGCACAACTTGCTAACATTTTCACGAAGCCTCTTACGTGTGATCGCTTCTATCTTCTACGGTCCAAACTCATGCCTTAATGGCTTTCGTTTGAGGGAGGATATCATCTATATGGTTCAGCTTTATTGTTACTTATATTTAATCTTGTAACTGTTTCTGTTATATAGCCTTACAGTAGCTATAAATACTGCTTAATTGTACATTGCTAAAGTTAATGAGAATAACTCTTCCAAGAATATTATTGGAAGATTTCATCACAAACATACACTAGGACAGGACTAAAGTTGTAGTTTAATCAAAATCAAAAGCATATTTTCTTTTTTATTTCAATTTTAATCTTCGTTCTATTTTCATTTTTATATTTTTAAATATTTCATTTTTGAGTTTCTGACTTCATTTATTAAAAAAAAAAAATTGTTGTGATGCTTGTCAGTACATTTCTATCCTGCATTTAATTAAAATCCTATTGACACCCTTAATTTAAAAAGAACAAAAAAAAATCATATTGGCACCCCTTTCATCTTTAGCTACTACTAACTAGAGGAAATTTGGTATCCTTGTTAGTTTAAAAATCTATTCAAAAATATTTTTAATTAAAATACTTATGCTCTCTTTGGAACTTCATGATTTTGAAAGATTTTAAATCATAACATATTTCAAATTAATTTTGTTGTTTATTATCAGAATGATTTGAAATCTCGTGTTTGTAAGCAAAAAGAATTTTCCCAACAAAACTATTGGATTGCATGAGATTTCATAGGATTTAGAACTAAATTACTTATTTGACCCTATCATATTTTGATTTTCTATTAGTAAACCAATATTAAAAACTTATATCAGTAAACTTCTTACTTTCTTTTCTTTTTTAGTTACTATCCAAACACAAAATTTCAAGAGAAAAATATACTTTTGGTCCCTGAGGTTTGAGTTAATTTACACTTTGGTCATTGAGTTTTCAAACTCAACAAAATTAGTTTGGATTTCGTTACATTTTTTTTCCTCCGTCCAATTTTCTATTAAATCATAACAGATTTCTGACGTGACATTATTATTTTAATAAAAAATTATTTTTAAATTTTTCTAAATAAAAATATATTAAAATAATAAAATATTATTATTTTATTATTTTTTAAAATTCTTTCTTTCCCTCTTTCTTCCCCTTCTTTTTTCTCTTCTTCATCTCATTCTTCCTTTTTTCTTCTTTCTTCTCTTCTTCTCCTTTCTTCTCTTTCTTCTGTTTTTTTTAACAAAGGGAGAATCTGAAACGGGAGGGTCCTCCTCCCCGATTTAGCATCGGAATTGGGGAGGAGGAGTTTCTCCCCCCGATTCTCCCTCTGTTTTTTTTTTAAAAAAAAAAAAAACAGAAGAAAGAAAAGAAAGGAGAAGAAGAGAAGAAATGAAGAAGAAGAAAAAAAAAAAAAAACCTTTACCGGTGGCCGGCCACCGGAGTTGAAGGAGATGGGGAAGAAGAAGATGGAGAAGAGAAAGAAGAAGGAGAAGAAAGAGGGAGAAAGAATTAAAAAAATATAATAAAATAATAATATTTTTATTATTTTAATATATTTTTATTTAAAAAAATTTAAAAATAATCTTTTATTAAAATAATAGTGTCACGTCAGCAAACTGTTAGAATTTAACAAAAAAATTAGACGAAGGGACAAAAAATGTAACGAAATCCAAACCTCAGGGGTAATTTTGTTGAGTTTGAAAACTCAGGGACCAAAGTGTAACTTAACCCAAACCTCAGGGACCAAAAATGTATTTTTCCCAAATTTCAAATACATTCATTTTAATTCTCCTTTGTTCTAAACGAGATAAAAAATTCAAAATCAGTTCTCGAATTTTAAATCAATTTAAAATCATCTCCTAAGGTTTCTTAATTCCAAAGGGAGGTTTATGCTATGTTTCTTTCAATGGAATGTAAGAATCCGTTTGGAACGATTCTCAAAGTGTTTAAAAAAAGTGTTTTTAAGTGTAAAAAAAAAAGATTTTTGAACACTTCAAAAGTTATTCAAAAAATACACTAAATCAAGGAATGAAAATGAAAATCTATGCTAAAAATGTTTACTAATTTAGATCAATTGATGGAACAAACTCACCACCAATTTAAAAATCACTCTCTCATAAAAGAGGCAACCTTATAGGTAATCAATTTCATTCTATTTTTTATTCGGTAGGTCCCACAATATTTTCATTGATTATTTCATAATTTTTATTCTCTCTCACTCGTTCAAGAATCAAGACCAACAAGTTTTTTTATTAATTATGTTGCAACTTTTATTCTCTCTTATTTATAATACTAATAATTTTTCTTCTAATAAAAAAAGAGCACGCTAATTTTTTTTCTTTTAGTACATGTTTTTTTTTATTATTATTTATTAAATTTCAAGTTTTATATTTAATTTTTTAACTACTTAATTATAGGTTGAATTACAAGTTTAGTTCCTGAATTTTCAACGTTTGTCAATTTGGTCTCCGAACTTTAAAATGTGTCAAATAGGTCCTCAAATTTTCAATTTTGTGTCCAATAGGTCCCTTAATTTTTTAAAAAATATGTTGTACGTCCTTAAACTTTCACTTCCGTGTCCAATTAGTGTTTGACCTATTCAACATTTTTTAAAATTCACAAGCTTGCTAGATACAAAATTGGAAGCTTAGGGTCTCAATAAACATAAAATTCAATCTTATATCTAATTGATTGGTTAATTTTAAAAAATCTTGAAATGTTGATACCTATTATATACAAAATTGAAAGTTCAAGGACCTATTCGAAACTTTTTAAAGTTCAAGGACCAAATTGACCCAACCCAGAATGCTTAGGGATTAAACTTGTAATTTAACCTTAATTATAGTTAGTCATTATTTTTTATTATTATTATTTTGTTGAGATAGAAATCATAAAATTAGTCTATATTTTTCACAACTATTTTTTCTTCTACTAAGAATATTATACTTAGTTAATGTGATTTTTTTTTTTTTTTTTTTGATAATATAGGAGTGGGGGGATTTGAACCACAGACCTCGTGGTTATCAGTACAATTTTATGCCAGTTGAGCTATGCTCTTGTTGGCTAGTTAATGTGATTTTATATAAATAAACAAACTTCTATTTAATTTATCAATTTTACTTAGTTATTACTAGTTAATAATCAAATTTTAAAATACAATTTAACATCATTAAATATTTTTTTAGCTGTTATAATTTTTTTTTTTTTGAAGACTGATATAATTTTATTTTAATTAGTCATTATTTGTTAGTATAAAGTAAATTTTTAAAAGAGAATTCATTAGCATTCAAATATCATAACAGTAAAATTTAATGATATTTTATATTAAATAATTATCGTTCTAAAAAATGATATTAATCCTTTTTATTTAATGCAATTTCATTTAAATTAGTTATTATTTTGAATTTGGTCAATATCAAATAAAATATAAATAAATTAAATTTAAATTATTATCCATCTTGATACTAAAAAATTTCTAATAAACAACCTTAATTGGTTTTACATTCTAGTTTAAACAAAAATAAGTTTTATAAATAGAGCATCAAAGGAATAACATCTCAATTCTTATTGATTTTCATTTTGATTTTTCATAAGTGGACGAATTTTAGATCGATGTTTCTTTTTTATTTTATTTTTTTTTAGAGTTCATCAACATTTAGGGGTGGAAGATTCGAACCTTTGATCTCTTGGTCAAAGGTACATGCCAATTACCGTTGAATTATGCTCGCTTTGGCTTAGATTGATATTTTTTTGTGACAACATGAAACAAAGAATCCAATGAAATTTAGGAGTAAAATTTTATTTTATTTTTAAATTCTCATATATAATTTATCCTATAATTCATAGTTTATTATTTTTTTTATATTAGTAAAAGCTCAAAATATTTAATAGCTATTTTTTGTCACTAAAATAAGCTCTATACTAGTCTTTCTGACTTTTTGGAAAGCATGATTTCATATTATTATGGAACATAATCAATTTTGTTTTGGTCATGACAAAAATGTTATTGATCATGCTAAAAGTACTTCAAGACGTGGACTAATCAAACGTTTTCTCTAAAGAATACTTTTAGTTGTATCTTTTTTTTTTTTAAAAAAAAAACATTCTTTAATTATCTAGTTGTATCTAAACACCATATAAATGCTAAAAATATTTTTAATTATCTAGAAGCACATTTTTCATTTTTCTTAAAGTAATGTGATAGGTCTCTTTACCAATTTAAAAAGTTTAATAACAAAAATAAATTTTTATTCATAATTGAGGAAGAATATCATCCTTAACGAAACAACATCATCAATCAATCTGACCATTCTAATTATAATATACAAATACATGGATCTTTCTATTAAAAAAATAAAACCAAGAATCCCTAATGGCGATCATGTCTTTGATTAATATAACTAAATATAATGATTTAAATAATCATTATAAAGGAGCAATGTTTTAATATTGTATTAAAGTTTTGGGAGTGTCAGAGTCAAGATAACTAATTTCTAAACATAAATATTGTATGGCCCTTGGGAAGTGTTAAACAAATGCCTTAGCTTTTAAAATTAAATAATTAAAGCTTATTTGTGAATTTGAGTGCCCACTTTGCTTCCATTCCTTGACAAGTATTGGTGTGAAAGCAACTTATGGTCCACCATTCTGATTCAAAACAAATCTATTGGGCCCCCACAGGCCCACTACTTCTTTTATTTCCAGAAGACATTCTCACCCTTTCTCCATTCCAATTTTCTTTTTTTTTTTTTCTTTTTATTTTTTTATTATTCTTTTTTCTCTCTTTTTGTTTGGTAAATAAAATTTCCATTAGATGCTTTTTCTGACAGTTTTACAAAATAAAAAGAATGAGGATAATATCTTCTCTTTTTCTTTTTTTTTTCTTCTATGAATATTAATCAATATCAACACATTATAGTTTCTTGACAAGTGTGAGCTTCTTCATTGAGTTATTAAATCACTTTTTATGATTATTTTATTTATTTGATATATGTATTGAGGTTGATATTTTATTTTATTAAGATTGACATAAATGTTAATCTATATAATTTCATTAATGTTAATCATTACAAAGTTTAAGGAACTAACATATAACTTAATTTTGTATTAAAGTATATTTATGCATGGAATAGAGGGTCATGAATGAATTTATCTTTGAATCATTTATAATAACTCTAAAATTTACTCTCTGATTTACTCTCCTTCGTATCATATATAAAATATCTCTATTTTCTTAATTCTTAATTTTAGAAATTACATTTTGATTCTTTTTTTTTAAACAACAATTAAATTTGATTCTATCCGTTCATTTTTATATGTTGAATGATAAATGATAAATTCTATTTGCATTTATATCTCTACAATTTAAATGATTTTGATAAAAAAATTAAAATCTTATTCAATTATAGAGGATGTTGAAATACAATTTATTTACATCAACAATAATAGAGATAAAAGAAAAACATTTTAAAAAAATATATACGAAATTAAAAAAAAAGCATACGAGTTATCCTAAATAATGCCATTTATGAACACAAAAAATTCAAAATCATTTTGAATATCACAACATGATTAAAAACGACTTCTTCCACTTGATCAAAAAGTAATGTATCAACACCTCTCATCTCACATGTTAAATTCGGGCAATTTTATACGAAAAGAAATAAACACTTTTTTTTTTTTACACCAAAAACATGAAAAGAAAAAAAAAACATATTTTCCCAAAAGAAGATGTTAATCACATGGGGAAGAGAGAGATTGATAACAGAAACAAAAAGATAATGTGGGTGATTTGAATATAGTTACCACATTTAAGGACATATAATCTCAATGATTGAGGCTAATTTGGGAGAAATGGGTTATTATAGGGTTAGAGATGAGAATGAGATTAAAGATGAAGAGGATGAGAATGGCAACCAAATTTTGCATTGAAGAAGAGAACAAACAGGTGTAACCCAAATTTGGTGAGTTGTAAAACAGAAACAGCGACTTTCCAAACATACCCTATTCGCTTCTCTATTACCCATCACCAAGCGCCAAAAATTTCTCATTTTCAGTCGGCGCTTTCCTGTCCTTCGCCTTCTCGGGCCTCACAAATCACTGCGCCCGTTCGTTTTCCTTCACACACTTTGCCCCTATTGCTCCTCCACCAAGAAAGATATTGATCCCTTTTTCTTTTTTATCTTCTGTTGTGGTTGAAACTTTTGTTTGGGAGTCAAAACATATTCACCCACCAGAAGAACAACCCACCATTTTCACCGCGGATTCTCCTCTTCCATCGGTATGAAATTCTGGGTGTGCTTCGATTTTGTGTTTTCTTTCTGGGTTTGGATTGGAGTTGTTAATGGTGCGAATGATGTGATTGTTGTGAGTTGTTCCGTTTGTGATTCTTCGACAAAATTGTCGAGTTTTTGTATGCTCTGTAATGGGTTTGATTTCTTTCTCTGTTCTTGTTATCGAGGAATCGTCGATTGTTGTCGTGGAGGAATGCTTCCTTGTTCGGTTTCGTTTTTTGAGTCGAAGTTTTGTTTTGCAGGATTTTTAATCTCCACATTTAAGATCTGTGGAGATGTCTAGCTTTGAAGGCGTTTTGGTTTCTGACCAGTGGCTTCATAGTCAGTTCACCCAAGTCGAGCTTCGAAGCCTCAAATCCAGAGTAAGTGTCGGGGAATTGTCCTTCTCAACGTTCTTGGTATCCAATCCATTGCCTTTGAAAATATTCCTCTGATGCTGAATTGTGAAATGCACGATTTGTTTTAGTTCATATCGGCCAAGAATCAGAATGGAAAAGTGACGACCGGAGATTTGCCACATATAATGGTGAAATTGAAGGCCTTCAAGGAAAGACATAGTGAAGAGGAGATCAGGGGAATCTTGAGCGAGTCAGATCCTCAATTGAGTAATGAGATTGATTTTGAATCCTTCCTCAGGGCAAGTCTATTCTCTGTTTTCATCCTCTTTCATTCTTTTTTGAAACAAGTATTTGAATGGTAGTACTTGACTTGGGTTCATATTTTTGTTGTTCTAAAGTCAGAAGGGAGGGGATTTGCAATTGGCTTTAGTTAGATCCAAGAAGGGATTTTAGAATTTATTTTGAGGCTAATATGTTTATTATGTTAAATGTGCAGGCATATTTAAATGTGCATGGCCGATCGGTTGAAAAAGTGGGTGGTGCGAAAAACTCTTCATCATTTCTCAAGGCCAGCACAACCACACTTCTTCATACAATCAGTGAATCAGAGCAAGCACTCTATGTGGCTCACATAAATAGCTATCTTCGAGACGATCTGTTTCTACAGAATTATCTCCCAATGGACCCATATTCAAATGATTTGTTTAACCTTGCAAAAGATGGAGTTCTTCTCTGGTATTTTTATAGGGGTTGTTGTGCTCTGTTTTCTATCTAAAAAAGAGGCTATCCTGCAGTGGCATTAACGTGTATTTCCATGAAAATGCAGTAAACTTATCAATGTTGCTGTACCTGGGACAATAGATGAACGAGCTATCAATACCAAAAGAGTTCTCAACCCATGGGAGAGGAATGAAAACCATACCCTTTGCCTTAACTCTGCCAAAGCAATTGGCTGTACAGTGGTTAATATTGGTACACAGGACTTGGTAGAAGGAAGAGTACGTTATGTGCCTATCACCTTTTTCTGCTAGTGTTCTAGTGTTTTATGATTGTCAAAAAAGTCTGACTGAAAGTTCACCTTTTGCAGCCGCATCTGATCTTGGGATTAATTTCGCAAATTATAAAGGTTTCCTCATTACTATTGGAAAATTGTTTGAGCTTCTGGTTTCAGAAGTTATTTAAATGACTCTTGTCTTGTTTTGTTGATTCGTTTGCTATGAAAAACTTCAGATCCAACTATTGGCCGATCTTAACCTGAGGAAGACGCCTCAACTTTTGGAACTGGTCCAGGATAGCGGGGTAATGGGTTATAAATTTGTCTTGTGTCTTACCAAATACCAAAAACAATAAATGTATCTTGTGATATTCTGTTGAAATCTAATTATCAGTGCTGTAGGATCAACCTTCTACTGTTTTCTTTTCAGGATATTGAGGAGCTTATTAATTTACCTCCGGAGAAGATTCTGTTAAAATGGATGAATTACCACCTACAGAAAGCAGGATACAAGAAACTCGTTTCAAATTTCTCATCTGATCTGAAGGTAGCATGGCTGCTCTGCTCAGTCACTAGTTCTGATATGCATTGCCAATTGCTGGGAGTAGTTTATACTCTGGTTTTGTCCATGAATGCGAGTAACGTTTTAGAACTGTCTAAGATGAGAGCTGACACATGGAATTGAAATAATGGAATTAATCTCAGTTTCAACTATTTTTTTGCTTCTTAATTCAGTTTTTATATTTCTCCAATTCTTTTGTATTACTATTTAACTTTTTATTTAAACACTTGACACTATAAGTCTAGTGATCGGTATCTTAGTTTTTTCCATGCTCTCCATTTATCTATGCTTCTGAATTAGTCCCTCTGAACGTTTGTCGATCATATCTGGAATATTTGAGCCGGGTACCTGGCAAACAGATAGTAACTTTTGATCATGTCATGCAGGATGGAGAGGCTTATGCTTACCTTCTAAATGTTCTTGCTCCGGAACACTGTAGTCCATCCACATTGGCTGCTAAGGATCCTTATGAAAGAGCAAAACTTGTACTTGAACATGCAGAAAGAATGGATTGCAAAAGTTATTTGTCTCCAAAAGATATTGTCGAAGGTTCATCCAATTTGAATCTTGCTTTTGTGGCACAAATATTTCACCAACGGTAAAATCTTGGTTGTATCTTTTATGTTTCTTTCAATGTTTGCCTGCTCTCTAATCCTGAGATGTATGCATATTGATAGAACTGAGGATAATATGGTGATTACTGTTACCTTCCTTTCTTCATTGTTTCTTTTCCTCTCTCTGGGGTTTCAATTTTGCATATAATGATCAATGATACAGTTATTTTCTTTTTGTATGCATTGATTTGTATTTATTTTTAGTTGGATTGTCTGGAAATATCGTATGCGTAGTTTTTATTTTTAAAGACATGCACTAGACACGAGTATGGATTGAGGTTTTTTAGGTGCCTTGGTTGCATCAGGCGAGGTGCTCTTCCACTTAATTTTGCAAGTGAGATGTTCACACCATCTCTGCAAGGATAATTTCTGTTGCATGCTAATGAGCAAAGTCAGTGAGGAGGACTCAAATACTTTGTTTGTCTTTCCTTTATTTTTAATATCACACGTTTCGTTACAATAAATCTTAAGTTGTGTTTATTTTGAGCTCTAAACAATTCTTATGCTTCTTTGCTTTGCACCTTGGCTCCACAAATCTATTACACCTTAGTGTGCCTCATACTTCATAAAACAATAACTATACGTTACATATAGTTTTGAGACTCCCATTCCCTTGTCTATTTTATGCTAATTTCATGGAAAGGTTTGTCCGTTTTGTCCTGCAGGAGTGGTTTTGCAGTAGATGGAAAAAAGGTATCATATGCAGAGATGATGACAGATGATGTAGTAACTTCTAGAGAAGAAAGATGCTTCCGGCTGTGGATTAATAGTCTTGGAATCGTTTCTTATGTTAATAATGTATTCGAGGATGTCAGGACTGGGTAAGCATTGGCATGGGGTAATCTTCCAGTTTAGAGTTGCTATTTTTGAAGATTTTCTCATTTATGTGGGAAGTAATAATATGATTTAGATAGGAAAGAGAAAAAACTCCACAAAATTCTGTTACCTGTTTGGGCTATTTTGTATCATCTCCTGCTTTCTATAGGTGCTCTGATCAATAATATGATTTTGTAATCTTGTGCAGATGGATACTCTTAGAAGTGCTTGACAAAGTTTCTCCAGGGTCAGTTAACTGGAAGCATGCAACGAAACCTCCTATCAAGATGCCTTTTAAAAAGGTTGAAAATTGCAATCAAGTTGTACGGATCGGGAAGCAGTTGAAATTTTCATTGGTTAATGTGGCTGGAAATGATATTGTACAAGGAAACAAGAAGCTCATCCTTGGTAATCCTCTGTCGTGCATTGTTAGTGGGATTTTGAAGTCTTTTTATAGGTTCCTCACTGAAACATCCATTGTGTAGCTTTAATCTACATCTTGCATTGTCTTGAATGAATTTTTGAGAAATGCTCCTTGACACCCTTCTGCTTGATCTGTTTCAGATATCCTTTTTGCAATTTTTTGTAAAGTTAGTTGTATAAGTTGGAAGTTCTCCCCATTCTTGAAACCCAAGTTGTTTGGATTTTATAATATTTAAATCCCAATAGGTGATATGATTTGATCTCTTGACTTCAGAATGTCTTGGTTGAACCCACGTCTTAATTAGTTAACACAGCACGACAGTTTTGCTTTTGTAAGCATCCTTCTTTTGTTTGAAAATGTACTAAAATTGACTTTTAGTTTCAACTTCTTCCGTTTGGATACGTTTTTGATGTTCTGAAACATAAAATATTAGTTTTCCAACCCATACTGCATGAGAGCTTTTCAATTCTTCATTCTAGTGCTTCTCTTTTATTCATTCTAGTGCTTCTCTTTTATACTATTGTTTCTCAAGTGTCGTCGGTAGTGATTGATGCCGAATATTTTCTCGTGTTCCATTCAGCTTTCCTGTGGCAGTTGATGAGATTCAATATTCTTCAACTTTTAAAGAATCTAAGATCTTACTCTCAAGGAAAAGAGATGACAGATGGTGACATCTTGAAGTGGGCAAACAGCAAAGTGAAGGGCACTGGAAGATCTTCTCAAATCGAGAGTTTTCGGGTATGAAAAAAAAATATCACTTTATATTTGCTGTTGTAATTTTATTTAGAAGTCAATAAAATGTGGGATCTTGTCATTTGGAAATTTTCTTCAGGATAAGAGTTTGACGAATGGAATATTCTTCCTTGATCTTCTGAGTGCTGTAGAGCCTAGAGTGGTGAATTGGAACCTTGTTACCAACGGTGGAAATGGTACATTTAATTGTTACTTGAATAACTCTACTTGTACATGTGTTCTTGAAGTTGAAGCTAAACTTTCCTTTTGTCTCCTTTTTATCGCATGCTTAGCTTCCAATCTCCAATTCTACTCCTGTAGTATAAATCTGCAAATCCTTACTCTTTTTTTTTTCCCTTTTCTCTGGAACAGATGACGAGAAGAGGTTAAATGCTACTTACATTATCAGCGTTGCACGAAAGCTGGGTTGTTCCATTTTCTTGTTACCTGAGGACATAATAGAGGTAAGATCCAAATGGCTTATTTCTCAGCATATTCTATGTAGTGTGTAATACGGTAGCTAGGGGTGAGCATCGGTCGGTCGGGGTCGGTTTTGGCCCCAAACCGACGCCGAACCGACCGTAATAGGTTTCCAGTTTGGAAACCGATTTTTTTTATTTTGTTAATTTCGCCGACCGACCGGTCGGTCGGTCGGTTTGGTCGGTTTGGTCGGTTTGACTTTTTTTTTTTTTTTTTTTTTTTTTTTTTTTTTTTTTTAAATTTTCTTATTTTCATTTTCAGTTTTATTTCGTTTTGTCTTTTATTGAAATGATCTCTCCAATTCCTTTTTAAATTGTAATTTTAATTTCAATGTGGGATTAAATTCGGGAATGATTTTATTTCTTTTTAATTTGCGTTTTTAATGATTTTTTTTTTTGAAACTTTGAAATTAAAAAAAATCGTGAGTTGAAACTTGAAGAGAAGGAGGTCTAGGGTTAAACTAAAAAATTAAAGAAGAAGAAAACATATGGGTGTGACTGTGGGCTGGGCTTTAAATGAAATGAAATCCGTTTTTTTTTAAAAAAAATTAATAAAAGTGGGCTGGTGGGCTGGACAGTAGACTTTGAGAGAGAGGGGCTGGGCTGAATCTGAATGGGGAATGGGCTATGGGTTGGGCTAAATTTAAATTTTTTTTTATATATGTGTCGGTCGGTTCGGTCGGTTCTCGACCTCCAAGCTGGACCGACCGACCGACATTTCGGTTTGGCTTAATGCCAAACCGAAACCGACCGAAGATTGACTAAAACCGACCGACCGACGTCGGTTCGGCCGGTTTCGGTCGGTCGGGTCGGTTTTTCGGAGATTTACGCTCACCCCTAACGGTAGCACACTTATCGCAAGTAGTAAGAAAAATGTCATTTTCCATATAGTTTCGCATTGGATTAGGTTATTTTTTGTGTAGAGAGAGGATGAGCTGATCCACCAGCATTTCTTAGGGTCATTGTTATTTGTGTTTATGTTATGGCAGGTGAATCCAAAAATGATCCTCACATTAACTGCCAGCATTATGTACTGGAGTCTTCAACAGCCTGTTGAAGAAATGGATGCCTCTGCTTCTCCTGCCACGGCAAGTACTATCACGGATAGGTCGACTACCTCATCCATCAATGGTGAGGACGACACCTCCTCTCTGTGCGGCGAAGTCTTGAACTTAAGTTTGGATGATACTGCATCTGATACCACAGTCTCCTCCGTGGTCGAGAACGAAAGGGACCTCATGTGACCGACAAGTCATTCGACAACGATGATGCTAGAGTTTTCTCGCGATAAGATTACATCGACTTGAAAATGAAAGGCGAATTAGATGCAGCAGCAAATGCACAACACAAGTTGTCGTGAAGAAACACTCAAGTGTAGAAAGAATAAAAGGGAAAGAAAAAGAAAAGGTTACAGTGGGAAATTTGATCCCTTCCAAAAGAAAGAGGTTGGAGGGGGTATGAGGATGAAAATAAAGGGGCGAGTCCCAAATTTTCTTGGAACAGTTTTTTCCATTTCCATTGTAGATAACAGAAAATTTGGGATGAGCAAGTAAAATGATGTTGATATATAACACCACTTAGGTTTAGTTTTACATATTGTAAGATGCAGGAGTTTCTCTCAAAGTGTGAATCTGTCTCTCTCTGTGGAAAGTCTACTATCATTATTCTAAGAAGAAAAGTATTTTATTTTATTCTGCAGCATTAAATTAGATTTACGCTCCGACATCATCTCTCTCTAATGTAATGCGGAAAAGAAAATGCACATGAAAATCATTCACATAAATCTCTTTTTGATGCCATAAAAACCTTTCCCGATGCTTGAGAAAACTATGGGAAAAGTCGACTTAAAATAACTTGTCAAAATTTTGGACCGTTGTTTTTCTGACCTAACTTTTCAAAATAAGGTTGGATAACCTTTAGATGGTGGCAGTCCTCAGGTGACGTTATTCACTCGTGGAGACAGTGAAGTCTCGAGCTCGCTCTCGGTCTTGCTGTCACTATCTCATGATTGCCAGGGGTTCATTTGCCCCATGGGACTAATGGGGCAGGAAATCTTCGTTTAAATAGGAACGAGGACAGAAAATGTATTCTCCATCTCCGTTTCCCGCTTCCCGTCTCGTTTACCATTTTTTCAATTATTATTGTTATTGTTGTTATTATTATTATTATTATTATTATTATTATTATTATTATTATTATTATTTCTCTCTATCTACAAATTTAAAGTTTTATGATTAATGATTTAGAAAATTGGATATGTTCAAATTATATGGTTTAAACATTTGAATTATTTATAATTTTTTTCTTTAAAAAGAGATTTAAAAAAAATTAACTATTTAAATGAAGAATTTATGTGAATAATTAACTATTTAATTGAAAATTAATGAATATTTTCCACGCATAGTTAACTAATTGAAAATTTACCAAAAGAATGATTTGATTCAATGAAAAAAAAAAAAAAAAAAACTAAATGGGGAATAATTCCCGGTGGGAATGCGATCCACACAAATTCCCCGCGGGAAATCCTTCCCCCATCCCCTGCGAAATTTAACGAAGAATTTTGCGGGAATGGGGATGGCCCCACCCCGCCCCGTGGACATCCATCGATTGCTCTTGTTTGAACACAACTCTCACTTACTATCATTTATTTATTGATGTTGACGAACACAACACTCTCACTCTCAAGTCTCACTATCATATATTTATCTATGTTTTTTTAAAATTTTGGTTTCTCTATGGTTCATGTCAGTTGTACGGGAGTTTAGGGGTTCAAATCTAACCTGACAATTAAGAGTAAAATTAAATTAATTTCCATCTAACAACACCACCAACCTTACAAATCAATTTAATTCTATTCATCTAAAGAGTTATTTAAGCAAATCCTTCCACATGTAAAAAAAAAATTCTGCATACTTCCAACTCTTGAAACGTTTATTTGTCAACTTTGTTGGGAGAAAAAATGCGGAATACAAATAATAATAATATTATGACGACAATCAATAATATTATAACTATCTCCCCTTCCACAGGTTAAGCCAAAAATAATAGTCACGAAAATAATAAAAGAGATAGGGAAGAAAACAACACCGAAAAATATATTGGTTCGCCCCAAGCTCGGGACTACGTCCAATCTTATGCAACTGCAGATTCTACTATAATTTGGGAAATTACAGGAAGCCTTCAATAACGCTACAAACCAACATTTAATAGCCCAACAAAAGCTATTGACTTCCAAGTATCACAACCCGATAGCTTGGGATAAACAAAGAAACAAAACCCTCAACCCAATCAAGAGTAATACTCTAAATCTCTCAAAAACAAATACTCACTGCCGCACAAGCTATTGAAGAACTATCTCCAGCCACAATAAGAAAAGTCCTCGCCGAAAAAAGCCACAAAACATATAGTTATATATGTATATAATTAACCTAATGGGCCTTGGCCCATTACTTCTCTTTTATCTTCATGCATGGCAAGTGAAGGAGGTTTTTTTTTTTTTTTTTTTTTTTTTTTTTTTTTTTTTTTTTTTTTTGTCCACATCAATCCTGACAATTTCCCACTTGGAGACAAAACAACGATCTCGTCTCCCACTGCAACAAAACTCTAAACATCTTGGCAAACTCCAAGGATCTACTCCCACTACAACTGTTATCTCTGATCTTCTTGGTAAACTCCAAGGCTCAAAATACCTGAAAACAACAAACTCACAAAAATAGGCAACTATTAGAATATAACTGTAGCTCATCTGTGCTCGCCCCGAGGTATGGGCTAGCTACGTGGACATGTCTCCCAGACGAAAAAGACAGACACGTATTCCCACTTCAGCTAAGTGGTGTCACCTGTCATCTTCTTCCAACCCGAACAACTGTTCCTGAAGAAGATACACTCTGAGAATGGCTTGAATCCTTTATTCAAACCTGTTACCAAGCTAGAGACCTGACCTTTCACCTTAGCAATTGCTCTGGCCTTCCACTTTGATGCCTCAACTCGCCTGAGCGACTTCTTCAATTCATTCGAGCGTCTGACAACTGGGGATTCACGATAGCCATCAACTTTCTCTCCTGGACTTCCCAATTGTTTCTGAATTGAAGGATCTTGATCGGACTGATCGAAATTGGCTATCCTTGTTGTTGGCTCAACTGTACCTCTACAGCTACCATCTGCAGCTTTAACCGGCATCCACTGTCTCTTTGAACCTTTGGCAACATTCAACTGACATCTGTACAGTGTAGATTTCCTGTGACCAACTGCCACTACCTGGGATCCGAACTTGAGTTTACACTGGCGACTACTAAACTCACACATGAAACCATCATCTGCCAACTTACCAATAGAAATAAGATTCATCTTGATATTAGGCACGTACCTGACATCTCGCAGTACCAATTTACCTCCACATTCTGTCTTCAGACTAACATCTCCAATCCCTCTTGTCTTGGAGGTTCTACCATTTCCCATCCTCACTAGGCCATGATGCCCTCCTGTGAATGATGTGAACAAACTCCTATCTGAAGCTATGTGAACAGAAGCTGCACTGTCTAATATCCAATCTGATGAATAATTACTATACTTTGTGTCACTCTCAACACATACTAAGACGACATCCTCCACTATATTTACCTCTGGTTTTCTTTTATGATCCTCTTTAAATTTCCTACACTGATACTTGAAGTGACCTTTCTTATGGCAGTAATAACATTCTACCTCATTCCTACTTTTCCACTTTTTCCTACTGCTACTCGGTTCATTATCTTCATCAACCTTATCTTTACCTTTAGTCATAACCAAAGCTGACCCTACTGTAGACTCTTTATTACTACCCTGCCTACGAATTTCCTCAGCTATGGCTAAATCACAAACTTCTGAAAATTTTAAAGTATTATTTCCAGTCGAATTAGACACTGTTGTCTTCATCGTTTCCCAACTATCAGGTAAAGACGTTAACAACTGAATAGCATTCACCTCATCAGAAAATTCTATCTTAATAGATTTTAACTGATTAATCAAAGTGGTAACCTCATTAATATAGGAATTCACAGAAGCATCCTCAGACATTTGCATGTTGAAAAACTTCTTAACTAGGTAGACCTTGTTATTTGTAGAGGGTTTTTCATACCTGTTTGTAAGCGCTTCCATCAATTTGACTGCAGTTGTCTCATGGGCTACTAGACTTGCCACATCCATTGACAAACACATCCTTATGGTTGCAACTGCCTCTTCATCTAGAGCTTCCCAATCTTCGTTTGTCATCCCTTTCGGTCTCTCCTTCAATGCCTTATGCACTTTCTTGCAAGTTAAATAATCCTTGACTTGCAACTTCCAATATCCAAAATTTTTCCCATCGAACTTCATGACTCCATCGAAACTTTTTGGCTCTACAAAACCCATGACTCCTGAACCAAAAGCTCTGATACCAATTGTTGGGAGAAAAATGCGGAATACAAATAATAATAATATTATGACGACAATCAATAATATTATAACTATCTCCCCTTCCACAGGTTAAGCCAAAAATAATAGTCACGAAAATAATAAAAGAGATAGGGAAGAAAACAACACCGAAAAATATACTGGTTCGCCCCAAGCTCGGGACTACGTCCAGTCTTCTGCAACTGCAGGTTCTACTAGACTTTGGGAAATTACAAGAAGCCTTCAATAACGCTACAAGCCAACCCTCAATAGCCCAACAAAAGCTATTGACTTCCAAGTATCACAACCCGATAGCTTGGGATAAACAAAGAAACAAAACCCTCAACCCAATCAAGAGTAATACTCTAAATCTCTCAAAAACAAATACTCACTGCCGCACAAGCTATTGAAGAACTATTCTGATTGTTGGGAGTGCGACCAAAGTCCCACATTGGCTAGATAAGGGGTTGACCATGGGTTTATAAGGGAGGACAGCTATCTCCACTGGTATGAGGCCTTTTGGAGTGAACCAAAAGCAAAGCCATGAGGACTATGCCCAAAGTGGACAATATCATACCATTGTGGAGATATGTGTAGTGTCCCGTAATCCCTTACATGTGGTATCCAAGCCATGCCCCAGACATAGCCGTGTCGGGTGGAATCCTCTGGTACCAAACAAAGAAGTTGTGAGCCTAAGTAGTCATGGGGAAATCCGTTGTTGAGCTCTGGACAGGCAGTATACTCCGGAGCAAAGGAGTTGTCCTGGAGTTGGAACCCAGAGAGTTTGACGGACTCTTGGTAAAGGAGAGTTCGACGGATAGATGACTAATTAAGGGGAGGCTCGGTGGTACTTTGTTCGAGGGGAGGAGTGTTGGGAGTGCGACCAAAGTCCCACATTGGCTAGATAAGGGGTTGACCATGGGTTTATAAGGGAGGACAGCTATCTCCATTGGTATGAGGCCTTTTGGAGTGAACCAAAAGCAAAGCCATGAGGGCTATGCCCAAAGTGGACAATATCATACCATTGTGGAGATATGTGTAGTGTCCCGTAATCTCTTACAAACTTCACATTGAAATGTTGTTTTACATATTCGAATCATGGTCCAAGCATCACCAAATCAACATTCAAAAGAAACAGATAGGTATAGAAACATTCACATAGCTTTGATACGTAGTAGAAGTTCTTTCTTGTTGAAGATTAAACATCGTTATCACATTTATGTAACATAAAAGGGAATAGAGAACATCTTCTATACAATTTAAGAGAGAAGATCGAGAGATTGTACTTTCCTTGTAATCTTTGTTAATGTTGAATGAAATCACGAAAATAGCTCCCTTCAACACTGGATGTAGGCCTTTGTGCTGGACCATTATAATCCTTGTCTTGATTTCTTCTTCCTAACTCTCCTCTGCATTTTCTCCTGTTTTTGATCTTCTTCTTCGATAACACATAGAGTGCTATGTGTTTTGGGATTCTTTTGGTTGAATGAATGAATTCTTCTTCGAGCTTTGCATGTGATTCGATTGAGTGCAGCTGAGTGGAATCATCGTGTCTGGTGGAAATTTCCCTACGTGTTCTCCTACACTAACATGTGACAAGTTTTTTAATTGTTTGTTTTCACTAAGTTATTAATGGTTTTGAAAAAAATTAAATGCTAAATAGATGAGTATGTAGAAAGTAGAAAATTGTGTTGGTGTGTTTATTAATTGAGGGTGTTGGGTCCCTAGAGTGAATAAAAATGCGATATAAAAATGCTCTAGAACTCTGTGCAAGTATACACAGTCCGCAGCAAGTAATAAGTATTATCAATCCAAGGCCTGAACTAGCTTTCACTTTATCTATTTTGTATAACTTTTTAATGGTTTCAAAGATGGTAAAAATGATTGGTTTTTATAAGAATAATGCTGAATCAAAATAAATGACAGAACAAAGAATAAACAAATAGGCAGACAGATTAGAAACAGGCGCTGGTCAGGATTTAGTAATTGTTTTAAAAGATGCTCTAGCAATATTATTGATCATGCAAACTCTCGCAGTATTATTAGCGGATTCCTCCCGGAACTCCGGATTTTTTGGAATGTGTTTCAACGCCAATGAAGTACGACCGATCAAGCACTAGGCAACTGGCTATCCCTAGCTCAGTCATTGGCGTTCACCAATACACAATGATCGTAGTGTGATTAATCGCCACACACTCTCTAAATCATCCCTGAAACTAGAGAGAGGTATTCATACCGGCTGGCCAAGCGGGCATAAAATAGAAATGAACACAACAATTAATCAAGATGCATAGAATCAATATTTATTACTAAAGTTAAGCACGACAATCACATAGTCCCTAACCAACGCCTAAGCTACTTAGTTCATAATATGCATGGAAACACACGTTACAATCTGAGTAGGCATGTCCATAATTACAAGATAATAAAGGAAATGCTAATCTCCCCGATCAGCTTGCAATGATGGTCTTCTAGGTGGTCTCCAATCTCTCTCCTCTATTCGGCTCCCAAAGGTGGAAGGAACTTCCCAAGAATGGAATGTTTTCTCCCAAAGATGGAATGACTTTGACTTGGGCGGCTACTCCCTTTTATAGAAGGATAGGAGGCTTGACTTAGGTCAACCTGGACACGTGTAGGGCTCTCCTTGCTCCTTTATCACGAGAAAAACTCAACAAAATTCAGTTTGGCAATTTGGCTAACGAGCTGTGACGTGGCAGTTTTGCTCCCAGCTTTGCTGCAGCACAGATTTTGCTCCCTCAAGTCGCCCTACAGATTCTGTACAAAATGATTTCCAAAGCTTCCATTCTTCCAAATGGGTTAAAATATGTAATATATATCTAAAATCAACCCTATTAAGCACAAAAGACACACAAATCAATATAGAAATGAGGCCTAAATAACTACCTTTTGGGCAGTTATCAGAGGGCTATTATTTTTTTTTAGATATAAGTTGATTGATCGGTTGGAAAAGTAATTTTTGACCACAACGACTGACTGAAGGATTGTTCGTCAGTTGGTCGGTGGTCGGTGATTTTTGGATGTTTCATGAAACCGACCAACTGTGTATTCGATCGTTTGGTTGGTTTGGTTAGTTTTGAAGCTAGATGGGAAAAGAAAAGAAAACATGAAAGCTTGGTGACACTCATTTTCCTAAAATCCTATGTTAGCATGCAACTCTTTGTTATAGGTTTGACGATTTCTATTCATTAACATTTAGGACATAAAACCCTACAAGTAAATATTGTAAGAGTTATAATAAAAGGAATTCATGTTAGGGTTTTGTTGGGCTCCTAGAGTGAATAAAAATATGGTATAAAAGGACTCTAGAACTCTGTGCATGTATACACAGTCCGCAGCAAGTAATAAGTATTATCAATCCAAGGCCTGAACTAGCTTCCACTTTATCTATTTTGTATGAATCTTTTAATGGTTTCAAGGTAACAAAAATGATTGGGTTTTATAAGAATTATGCTGAAGCAAAGTAAATGACAGAACAACAAGTAAACAAATAGGCAGACAGATTAGAGGCAGGCGCTGGTTAGGTTTAGTAATTGTTTTAAAAGATGCTCTAGCAATATTATTGATCATGCAACTCTCGCAGTATTATTAGCGGATTCCTCCCGGAACTCTGAATCTTTTGGAATGTGTTTCAACCCCAATGAAGTACGACCGATCAAGCACTAGGCAACTGGCTATCCCTAGCGCAGTCACTGGCGTTCACCAATACACAATGATCGTAGTGTGATTAATCGCCACACACTCTCTAAATCATCCCTGAAACTAGAGAGAGGTATTCATACCGGCTGGCCAAGCGGGCATAAAATAGAAATGAACACAACAATTAATCAAGATGCAATGATCAATATTTATTACTAGAATTAAGCACGACAATCACATTGTTTCCTAACCAACGCCTAAGCTACTTAGTTCATGATATGCATGGAAACGCACGCTACAATCTGAGTAAGCATGTCCATAATTACAAGATAATAAAAGGAAATATTAATCTCCTTGATCAGCTTGCAACGATGGTCTTCTAGGTGGTCTCCAATCTCTCTCCTCTATTCGGCTCCCAAAGGTGGAAGGAACTTCCCAAGAATGGAATGTTTTCTCCCAAAAGTGGAATGATTTTGACTTGGGCGGCTATCTCCTTTTATAGAGGTGGTAGGAGGCTTGAATTAGGTCAACCTAGACACGTGTATGGCCCTCCTTGCTCCTTTATCCCGAAAATAACTCAACAGAAGTCGGTTCATGAAGTTGGCTAACGAGCTGTGACGTGGCAGTTTTGCTCCCAGTTTTGCTGCAGCACAGAATTTGCTCCCTCAAGTCGCCCAGCAACAGATTCTGCACAAAATGATTTCCAAAGCTTCCATTCTTCCAAATGGGTTAAAACATGTAATATATTTCTAAAACCAACCCTATTAAGCACAAAAGACACACAAATCAATATAGAAATGAGGCCTAAATAACTACCTTTTGGGCAGTTATCAGGTTTCATGATAGACGCATGCTGAATGTATTATTTTCGTTAAATCTCGATTAGTATAAGCGTTATATTAATAAAAGAGAACGAACAAGCATGCAACATGAAACAACCTTAGCATAGATGAGTGTTATAGATTTATCGTTCTTTATAAAGCGTTATAAATCGAGATAGATGTTAAAATCTATAACAAGATAAATGCATGCTCAAGTAGGGTTAACGAAGCTCAAACTCGAACAATTCACATAGAATAGGTTGATATCTTGTAAAGCTAAGGTTACAATAGAACTCACCCGGTGAGATGCTGTCTAAGGCTGGAGGTATTTAAGTTGACAGTTTACGGAACACCTCCTACCTGGGTATCGAGCCGGTACTTGAGTTAGGTTAAGCCGAGTTTTATGAACACGGGTGAGCTATGTGAGGTTAAAGAGTTTATCACCTAGACATCGTAGCATAAATCGTTATACACACCTAGATATAGGTAAATTTTAATGGTGCTTTATATATAACTTGAATGCTTGATTGTTATATGCTTTCATCACCATTAGAAGCATGTTATAGGGCTAATTCATTAAAAGTTATAATGGTTATAAAAGTTAATGAATAGAAACGGTCAAACCTATAACTAGGGATGTCCACGGGGCGAGGCGGGGACGAGGATGGCTTCCTCGTCCCCGTCCCCGCCTCCAATTTCAATCCCCATCCCCATGAAATTCCCCATCAAATTTCATGGGGAATGGGGCGGGGATTCCCCGCGGGGAATTTGCGGGGATCGGGTTCCCCGCGGGGAATTATTCCCCATTTAGGTTTTTTCTTTTTTCTTTTTATCTTAGTTGAATCAACTAATTTCTTTGATAAATTTTCAAATAATTAATATTTCATGGGAAATGTCCATTAACTTTATTAGATAGTTCATTATTGACAAGAAATCTTCAAATACTTGATTTTTTGAAAAAGAATACTTATTTAAAGATAGAACTTTTAAATCTCATAATATAAACAAAATAACATTTCATATCAAATTATCTATTCAAATGATTAAACCATATAATTCAAACATATTCAATTTTCTAAATCATTAACAATAAAACTTTAAATAATGTATAAAGAGAAATAATAATAATAATAATAATAATAATAAAAATAATAGTAATAAAAAATTAAACGGGGCGGGGAACGGGGAACGGGGAACGGGGATGAGGAATGCATTCCCCGTCCCCGTCCCCATTTAGTTAGTGGGGATTTTTTCCCCCACTCCCTCCCCCATTCCCCACCTAAACGGGGATTCCCCGCCCCATTAGGGGTGGGTCACCACGGGGCTCCGGCCCCGCGAGGAAAATGAACATCCCTACCTATAACAAAGAGTTGCAGGATAACATAGGATCTTAGACATAATGAGTTAGTTTTAATCGATTAAAATTAAATAGACCTAAGATCACGTTTCTAATAGGATTGGAAAGATGTCCTACTTAGTGTTTTAATAGATTTAAAATATGGTTAAGTAGGCTATAAGACTTTGGTTATAAGGGAACTCTCCCGACGCCTAGTTTGGAACCTGAGTTGAATTAACCATGGTCTTATTAGCATGCAAAGTCACTAGGTAATTAAAGGGTTTAATTCACCTACACATGTAGAGTAAATACCTTATTTAATAAGGCATAGACTTAGATAGATTCATTTAGCTGGAATTTACCTAAGTAATAGACCCTAATCGCTAAAATACTTAGTGGGAGGAAAAGTATAAAAATGAGATGTTTCATATCAAGTTTTTATTCTCACGTATATCCGGAAAGTTCACGCCGTGAGAATCATGCTCGGCCTCGTGTCACCTTGGAAGTGACCTCCCTTCGGAAGGTGTTTGTATGGTTCAATACCAAAGTGAATGGAGAGAGTGTTTATAGTAAGTGGAAGCGGGAAGTGTGCCAACACATCCTACAGTCTCCTCCATTGGTACGTTTTGAGATTTCATGCTCCGCCTGCGTGTTGCCATAGTGTGACCATGTTGGGTTTAATGTCCTATAAACTCGTAGTTTTGTAAATCATTAAACATATTTCTATTTCCAATAAAGACGTTATTGAGGTGATTTAGTAAAAGATGTTAATGAATATGTAAGTTGGAAATATTTAACCTAAATCCAATAAACTAAGATCCTTGGCTATAACATGAATACTCGAACTATATGTAGAGACATATCATAGGATCAAGTTCAAGTATATAGCCAAAACTGTCTATAGTATAAGGATAGGGTTGGGTACCTTATCCTGGGGACACACTATGGACGCGACCCACTTTGTATTAAGTACAAACGATGAGATCCTAAATCGTTCGTGTAGAGACATGTGAGTGGGGGCGTCCTATGCAATGAGTTTGCATAAGACAGGACCGAGAAATTAGTCACTTTCTCTTTCTAACGCCGTTTACTGTAGAAACTGACTATTTCACAAGATGACCTAGGTAACTCGATGTTAATCCTGAGCTAACTATGAACTCCTGTTTATACGAGATTATCCTTTGATCTGCATGGGTGAGAGTGGCCAGACATCGCCGACTCAACAAGCCTACAATTTTGGGGATAAGATCGGATAGATAGCTGGGGACATAGTCTCGCAAGACGGAATTCGCTCCTACCCATTTCAGGGATAGTAGAGAGGTTGTTCCCTTAAGTACTAACTCCAGGACTTGAACAAGGGGTCCCACCCTCTCCTTGGCCCGAGAGGGACTCAGGTTTGATGGTTGGACCACAAACCGATTGTTCATTAGAGGATTAGTGGAACTTAAGGAACAAGAAGTACTATAGGGGTAAAACGAACATTTGACCCAGCTATGGTTACGAACAACCTGTGAAGGATCGACTTACTGAACATGGTTATATCAAGTGGACGGAAATATATCTACGGTGAGGGGAGTGCATCTACTGAGCTATAGTGGAGTGTCCCGATAGTTAACGAATGTTGGTTAGCTTGGTTAATGAGATTAGTCGGTTAACCTCGAATCGTTGGAGCCCATGATCTGTAGGTCCATTAGGTCCCCCTGCTAGCTTATATCGGAATAAATCCTAGAACAATTAAATAGGAAACTTTGAATCGTTCAAAATCGGGAAAGGGTATTATTGTCAATTGTGTTTGACACAAAAAATTTAATTATGAATTAAATATTAAATGAGAGATAAAGTATTTAAAAATGTTTTAAATACTATATACATGAATACAGATTCATGTATAATAGATTGCACATGGTTAGAATGATTAATTTGATTAATCATGTGAAATTAATTGGAAAAGCTTCAAATTAATTACCAAAATTAATTTCAATTTGGAATTGAAATTAAAATCAAAATGCAAGCTTAAAATCGGATTTTGGATCAAAGATAGTGGATTTTGTTGGAATCCCACTTTAGCATGGTGATTCAAAGTGGAAAAACAACTCATCCATGCACTCTTGCATGTAATATTACATGAACACCTAGAATCCACTATTGCTTGACTATCCACCATGTGTCTTGCATCTTGAGGCTTCTTAATGCATGGATTCACTCTATAAGAAGAGGATGAATCAAATTGAGAGCTATGATAGCAATTACCATACTGTTATGCTGCTGAATTTGTGCCTCAAACTCTCTCATCTTCAAAGATCTCTCTAGAGCTTGATCCTTCAAGCATTCCCTTCCCATTCCCTATCTCTATAGACTCCCACAAGTCGTTCATGGCCCGGAGAATAGCGGGGAAGACACTAACGGTTGTCTAGAGTTGATTGGAGAAGAAAAAGATTACAAGGACGTCCATTCATTTGAACTACAAAAGGTTGGTCTCTCTATACTCTCTGTTTCTGGATGTTTAGAACATGCATGCTTTAGGAGTAAAATTCATGTTGTTAAGTGCTTTCGATCTTCAATTGCTTCCGCATGTGTTATATGAACACCTTCAATTGGTATCAGAGCATGATTAAGGCACTTAATTGTCATGAATTTTACTGTGGTGGGTACCTTTCATAAGATGAGTTTTTTGTGTGCTAAAGTGGATGTATTCTGGTTTGGCATTTAATTGAGCTTTAATTTCTTTATGAAAATGTAATTTCTCGGTAATGTATGAACTTTAATGTGTGAACAAGAGTCTGTAATTTTTATAGAGTCAATAGAGTCCATATAGGCTGTAATTTCGAAGAAATTTGGAGAAGACGCAAGCTGGAAACGAAAGCAGTGGCTGCTAGTCGAGCCAGCGTCTCGACGCTGTTCATCAAATTCATCCAAGCGCATCATTTTCTAGATTTGGTTCGATCCAGATGGTTCGTTTAGGTCCGGTTCGGTCAGAAGGCAGCTGGTTCAACCATTTTACACACCATAGAGGCCCGGTTCAGTCCTTGGAGGGGCGATTCGGGATGGTTCGTGAAGCTCGGGATCATTTCAAGCATTATTTTAATTATTATTGTAATAATTAGTTAATTGTTTGATTGAAAAATGCCAAACCAATCCACTTTAGCTTGATTTTATTTATTTGTGCATTGTTGAATGTATGATTAAATTAAATGAATGAGTATGTGCATTATGAGCATGTCATATAGAATTTAAAACCCCACCATAGGAAAGCATGATCATGCATTAATTCTATTATTGTAAGAGTTATAATAATAATTACTAATGCATGTTGAAGTTTCATGATAATTAATATAAATGTTGTATTAATTTAGGGAGATGCATGCTTGAATGGTTATTTTTCAAAATTGATTAATTGATATAAAAGTTATATTAATTAAAAGAAAAAATAAACCAAGCATGAAGCATGAAACTTCTTTAGTTTGTTTATAATTGTTATATTCAATGAAAGCATGTTATAGATTAGATTTATAATTGTTATAAATCACATGGACATCTAAAATCTATAACAAAGATAAGGTGCATGCTCACATAGGGTTAATTTGAATCCAACCTTTGATCAACTTCAATTAGATTCAAATAGGTCGATAAGCTTGTAAAACAAAGGTTACAAGAGAACTCACCTGACAAGATGCTGTCTAAGGCTGAAGGTATTTAAGTTGACGGTTTACGGAACACCTCCTACCTGGGCATCGAGTCGGTTCTTGAGTTAAGTTAACCCAGTTTTATGAGCATGCACGTGTGAGATGTGAGGTTATAAATCGTTATCACCTAGACATCGTAAGTAAAAAATAAACTTAGACTTAGGATTTATTCAATTAGCCGGAATACGCCTAAGTATTAGTATACCAAAAACCGTTTAAAATACTTAGTGGGAGGGGAGAGATATATCAAATCCATTTTCCTCTCACGTTCTCCCTTTTTGTTCACAACGTGAGATTTATGCTTGGCCTCGTGTTGATTATACCTCAACTGTTCCATTCGGAAGGTGTTTGCATAAATGAATAACAAGGTGAATGGAGAAAGTATTTATAGTAAGTGACTGAAGGAAGTGTGTCAACACATCCTGCGGTCTCCTCCGTTAGGTTGCACTGCGAGATTTCCATGTTCTGCCTGCTTGTATGCCCTGAAGCTACTAACCATTCGGAGGGTTGTAACATGGAGATCGGAACAACGTAAACTCCAGAAATGGATAGGATCTCTTAGGACCATTTCCAACATTAGTTTTTGGGGCAACGAGAAAAATGGCTAGATTTAATAGGTGGGTTTTGAAAAATGGCTAAAAAAGTTTAGAAATTAAATAACTGGCTAACGTGATTTTAATTAATAGATTCCTAATTAAACTAGACAAAATTGCCCCTAACAACCCGTCTAAAAAATCCCTAACGTTTAGATCAGAGTCTAGGATAGAGAAATACAAACTAAAAAGTTGGAGATTTATCAGGAAGAGAGAGAAATACATATTTGCAACAACCTAACAACCAAATTTGAATCCTACGGGAAAGTCTAACATCTTCCTAATATTGAAGAACTAGTTTCTGGGAAAAAAAAACTGATACCCATGTGCAGATAAAACGATGATTTACAAACACAAAATGACGAATGGATACACTCAACTACATGACCATAAATGACAAATGGAATAATGACAATACATCACTCAGTAGCGTAATTACAAAGAATTACACCCATGGTTGTGTAAACATTGTATAACCTTTGAACTTCCAAATTAAAACCATGGTTGTGGAAAAATCCTCCCACCAAAACGTTAATGTTCAAACTGGGTATAAAAAAATGAATTTAAAAACATACCCGATGCATTGATGGTATGTCAAATCGAGTAAAACCTCCTATCTTTCCTATTGCCAACTCAAGACCTTCAGATTTCGCTTCCTTTTTCCACATTTTGAGCTTCAGCCCTAAAATCCACCATTCGCATTCTGAGTTTCAAGCCCCTCCTCCGATTAAGTCATAAAGCCGTTTCTCGCGCATTCGCAGGTAAGTGGTGTACCCAAACCTACAGCCTCCCCCGACAAGCCTCCACCCGATGACCGTAAAAAACCTTTCCCCGCTGTGAAAAATGCTCGCTCGATAAAAGTTAAAGCTTCTTCTCCGCGACGACCGTCAACAAAGCTTTTCAGAAAATGAAAGACTGGGGGTATGTAAATAACAACTGGATTTCCTTTAAATTTGAAACTACTTTATACACAATCCCTTGTTTTTAGGGATTAAACATCTTTTTTTGCCAATATACGCTTGTTATGCAACTGCTTTATTTTGTCTCCCCTTGGATGAGCTTGCAACTTTCCCCCGGTTGTGTATACCAGTATCTACATCCTGCACGTCGACAACTACACAGAAATCCCTGTACGTACCATTCTGTGTTAACAAGCTCAAAATTTGTCTCCCCCTGGGATGAGCTTGCGATTGCCCCCGGTTGTGTATACCAGTATCTACATCCTGCACGTCGACAACTACACAGCAATCCCTGTACGTACCATTATGTGTTAACAAACTCAAAATTTGTCTCCCCCTAGGGTGAGCTTGCGACTGCCCCCCAATTGTGTACACCAGTATCTACACCCTGCACGTCGAAAACTACACAACAATCTCTGTACGTACCATTCTAACCAATTCCTGAAGAATGTTGACCGGTAGATACTATTACTGTCAGACAGATTGAGGTAGTTCGCAGCACATACCTTGAGTTGAGAGAGGTTAAAATCACAATGAATCTTCACAGTTCCAGACTTGAAATCACTATAGAGCCCTGCGACATTCCAGACACCACCGAAGAGAATCGTAATCTCTTGTACCGTCATTTTGTGTTATTGGAGAAGTTTTCAATCAAAGTATGACAGACACTATTTCCAACATGTTATGAAAAGACCTAGATTAAGCTATATATTTGAACGAGGTTTAAACACTAATTGAGAGAGAAAAAAAATCCTTTTTGATGGTTGGAGAAGGAGAAGAAAACGGGAATATAAGGAAAATCATTTTTTATTGTTAGAATGGAGAAGAAAACGAAATCTATGGAATTCAGTTGGAGACTAAAACGACAAGGATCCCATGAAATTCGGAAAAAAAGGATCTTGGGCATGTAACGACGTCTGTATATACACATATATACCAGGGGTAAAATGGGGAAAAAAACTGGCTGGTCACATTCCTTGATTCGCGGTAGCCACACCCCAAAATACGAAATTTTTTTAGCCAAAAAATGCAAATTAAAGGCTTATTTTTTCTAGTCATCTACCACAATTTCCCTTAGTTTTTCTGGTGTTAGAGTTACAAGGCTAAGCGAGGTCGACTCACATGTCTGTGGCTACACTCTGACATAGATAAATCATTCATACAACCTGTAACCCTATAGTTGTTACTCCTTGTAACACCGAATTCCCTATGTCTAGGCTTTTCTCTTCTATTCCCTTTATGAAAACCGTTATTGCCCAACCCTTTCGGTATTGGACTCACATTACATGCTAAGTCTAAATGACCAATTTAAGCTTAACAAGACAACAATGAAATCAATAAAGAGAGAAATGCATAAATTTACCTTGGTGCAAGCAAACTACTTTTCAAGCTAATCCATCCACAAGGGTATTCTTAGAGGTTTAGAGCAACAGCCACCGAGGGGTGATCAGCTACTCCTCCTCTGAATTGAGACATTCTCAACCAAACTCTAACACCAGAATAACTCATATCCCGTTAGTGTTCAGGTACCGTTGTTTGGTCAAGGAGGCCGAACACTAGGGGAGCGACTTTTGTGCTTTCCCGCTAAGACACCATCACCACCACCACCTGCAAGGGGAGAACCCTCCATTCCTCGGCGAAAGAAGACTCCTACCAAGCAGCCGAGAGTGGAAGTGCGAGTGGAGCCCCATCCAGACACTCAGGCCCGTTTGGTCATTATGAAGAAACGGTTCCTAATGTGTGAGAAGGCGTTCTCCACCAAGACGGGACCTCTTTCAGCCTTCATTGAAAAATCTTGTGCAGGTATGGCTGGGTACGTGAATTTTATGCACAGATTGGGGAAGAAATGTAAACAACAATGCTTCTACGAGGCTAAGTGGTGGAGTTCTTGGCAAGACAAATCAAACGGATTTTCTGATCGCCATCCCTTAGATGTCCAGCTGGCAACATGGCTATTGAAGAACCTACAACCGAGCAGCTGGCAAAGGCCCTATCTATGGTGGCCCATGATCGGGACTTGTCGAGGGTCCCGACCAAATGAAATTTAGTTCCACGACACTAGGCTACTTGCAGCAGCAGTGGTCGGGGTCGAACACAACGAGGGGATCCTAGCAGATCACAGGTTTTTATGCTAGAGAACAGGAGGGATTTTATAAATGAGCAAAAGGGAAAGCAAAACAAAGTGCAGAAATTGAAATAGACTAGATAAGCAAAAAGACAGACAAAATAGAAAACAACGCTTGAAAGGTAGAAATAACAGATGCGAGAAAGATTGTTGGATTCAAGGGGTTCGTTGGATCGTTTGGTTAGTTGGTTCATCACTTCCTCTAAAGGTTAATTTTACACTATTACTATGAACCTAGTATGCTTCTTGGTAGATCGGATTCTGCATCCTCCTTACCTGTGCTAACCAACTAATTAACCCATTAGGCCGCGAGATTAATTAATCGATTAATATAATATTGCGCTCGCTACCCCTCATGCTTTAGACCGCTAGCCCACGAATCTAATCTAACTAACCGAATAAATAACCCGTTAGCCTGCGTGATTATTTACCGAATTAGTTGCATTACGAACAAGGGTCTAGAATTGTAAATTCAAATCAAGAAAATAAATTCCTAGATTAATTTATCAACTTCTCCATGCTTCCTAGGTTCTATCAAGCGAGCTATGCAAGTTCGTATAGAAAAATGCAAAGGAATGATTCAAACCTAGTGGCTATCTCAAATAACTGATATGATTGCCTAAGAAAGCATTCAAAAACAATGGTTTAAACCGGAAAACATGGAAGAACAAAGAAAATAGTGCAGAATTATATAAGTTCCAGCAAGCTCAACCAAAAGAAAGAATCAATGCAATCCAACTACATCCCAAGAATCCAACGAAAAGAGAATTAAGCTAGCATAATGGAAAGGAACAAGGCTAAACTAATCAAAAAATACATCCTAATCAGTCTAGGAATCAAAGAAATAATGAAATACAGAAAGGAAAAGTGTTGAATACAGAGAAAATCGAGAATTCTAACCTAACAGCGAACTAAACCGAAGTCCTATATTTATAATAAACGTCGTAGCGTTGAGACGCTAGGGATCAACGTCTCAACGCTATGGATATTCCACTCCGTATCAAAATCGCTTCGGCGTCGAGATGCCAGGGTCTGCGTCTCGATGCTGACCCCTATTCTAGCCTTACTACCTTTTTTCTCGGTTTGTCTCGGTCTTTCTCGATATGGGGCTTCAACCTTTTGACTCTTGGTGTAGTACTTCAGGCTCGCTTCGATCCATTTGGGTCTTTTCACCTCCTCGTCGTCCAAGAACTTCGAGATGGCTCAAAAACTCCTTAATTGGCCCGAATTAACACCAATTCGTGTGGTTGGCTCCCAATGTCACCTATGCTCAAAGTACCTGAGATTAAGACAATTAAAGCATAAAATTCTTCTAACAAGGTTATATTAGAGGTAATAAAATAGCATGAATCAGGTGTTATCAGCCCACGAGGGAGTGAAGTGGCAAGAGTCCAGGACAGGAGTTAAGACTCTATTATCTGGAGACTTAAAGCCAGAGACAGCTGTCTAGCTATATGTGATCAAGAATAGGATCATGCCAACAATGCATGACACAACCATCTCTCAAGAGCGTGTCATGTTGTTGTATAACATGCACAAGGGGCTGGATCTCAACCTCGGTCGGATCATATGGACAAAGATCCTCTCTTGTGGCACAAGAATGTGCTAAGGCTGTTCTTCCCAACATTGATCAACAAGCTTTGTAGGCTTGCAGGAGTTGAGCCAAAAGAGAAAGAAGAAAAAGAAGTCGCTTGGACTTCAATTGATCTGAGCTTGATCAAGAAGCTCATTGCTAACTCCAAGTAGAAGGTGACTTCTCGAAAGAAGAAGGCTCAATCAACTCCTCCTGCAGCTCAAGTGTCAAAGCCTCAAGAAGAAGCCATTGCTGTAAAAGAAGATGCGGCCACAAACTGATAAGGGTAAAAAATATACCTATTTTACCCTTATATTTAGCTCATTTCCTTGTCAAAAGTTGCATGTTTAAATCAATTTTACTATTCCCGAGCTCAAAATATGTTAAAGTTGATGAATTAGGGAGTTGAGAGTCACATTTGTCAAATTATGCTTATTTGTGCTTAAAAAGACTCATTTTGATATGAATTTGACCCAATTTGGTGTTGTCCAGGAAAACAGAGGAAAGCTGGAATTTACCCAGAAATGCGACCGTATTTCTGGGAAGGCTAAAATCAAATGCGACCGCATTTCTGGAAAACAGAGGTCGTTCCGAGTCCGTCGCGGGTCGTTTTGAACGAGACTTTTCGCACCTAACCGACCGTTTTGACCCCGAAAATGACTGGGCTACCTACCAACTATTTCGTGGCTCCTCAACCACTCTCCACACTATATAAGCTCGTGATTCGAAGTCAAATTCAAGCAGAACTCACGGGAAAGAAGATGGTGGTGACAGAACCCTAGTAGACGCCCATGAGTAGAGATGCCCGAGGTCCTTCTTAGAAGACTGAATTCTAACCTTAGTTAGACATCAAACCTTAGTGTTTGTAGGGATTTTCACCCCATTCCCACTTGTAAAAGCGAGAGAGTGGAGTGTCGAGCGAACTGTAGAAGGATTGGATAAAAGAAAAAACCCTAGTATTTAGCTACTGCCATTATTTCCAGCACTTGTCTCTTTTCATTCATTTGTATTCTTTACATTTTATTTTCAATGGAAAGTTGTTCATTTTCACTTTATCCCACCCTGTTTAGCTAAATTTCGTTGAGGGGTTCAATATGGTGAATTCCCTTATGGTTCAATAACTTGAAAGTGTTTATTCGCTCAAGTTTCTATTTAATGCATGTCATTCTTTATTGATTATCATTCTGATCTTGCTGAGTTTAAATTGATCACTTAGACTTTGCATGCTATGTGAGTTTGATCTCGAAAGGGACAGACGATATCGGTTCTCATAAAGGTGATATAGGAGAAAAAGCTCGAAAGAGATTGTTGGTGTTATAGGGCAAGCTGCCTAAGGCACCCTATAACAACTATAGGGTTATAGATTGCATTCGTGAATTATCTATGTCGGAGTCGAGTCACAGAAATGTGCATAACGGTACTCGCTTAGCCTTCTAACGGTTCTTGGGAGCAAGGCCAAATAGAAGTTAAATCTGACTCAATGCATTGAATAGGCTTAAGTTGAATAATCTATGATTGAAATTATTTGCCTTTGGGATGAAACTATATTGAATACCTCGTTTTATTTATTATTGTTATTTCTTTATTTAATTGTGTTATTTATCTTCCAAAAATCAATAATCAATTATTTCTTTGGATACCTATTTTAAGCAATCATTTGAGCAGTTTCTTCTTGAAATCTGAGTTTCCAATTTAGTCCTCGTGGGATCGATACCCTTGGAATATTTCTAAGGTTTTTTTAATACTATGGGCGATAATGTATACTTGCACTAAGGTTGGCTGAATTATTCTCATTCCATTATCTATCATCTTTACTAACTTATAAATGTCAGCCTCTGCCGCACCAAGTTTTTGGCGCCGTTGCCGGACCAAAAGTGAAACCAGTTTTGTTATTTGAAACTGCGATTCGATTGCGACCGCATTTCTGTCTCAAAGGGAATTTGACTTTGATTTGCAATTTTTTCTTTTGCAGGTTGAGGTTAGTGCATGAGCAAGGGGTGTCCACTCCTTGATATTGATCCTGAGATAGAGAGAACCTTTCGTCGTCGCAGGAAGGAGCAAAGGCGAAAGAGAAGGGAACAACAAGAGTTGAGCGCATAGGAACCTCTAGAAGAAGCTTCTTATATAAAAGAGTTTCCGATGGAACAACCTGGAGTCGATCCTCAAGTTAACCCACAAAATCATGGAAGGGAGCAAAATGGTGGGAGAATTCCACCAGTACCTCCAGTTCCTACGGTGCCACAACAAGAAAATCCAATTTATATTGCTGAAGACTGCAACAGAGCAATAAGGGACTATGCTTTACCTGTTTTTCAGACTTTAAATCCAGGAATTTTGGAGCCACCAATAGACGCTCCACAATTTGAACTGAAACTAGTGATGTTTCAAATGTTGAACACCATGGGCCAGTTTTCTGGACTCCAAAATGAAGATCCACATAAACACATTAAACTATTTTTGAGAGTTTGCCATTCTTTTAAAGTTACAGGAGTGCCTGAAGATACTTTGAAGCTAAAGCTTTTTCCATTTTCTTTGCAGGGAGATGCTGAAGCTTGGTTGGACTCATTCCCTCCAAACTCCATCACTTCTTGGAACGACTTGGCTGAGAAGTTTTTAGAGAAGTTTTTTCCTTCTAATAAAAATGCCAAATATAGAGCTGAAATTATTGCATTTAGACAGTCTTATAATGAACCTTTAGATGCAGTCTGGGAAAGATTTCAAAGACTGGTTCAAAAGTGTCCACATCACGGATTGCCTGCTTGCATCATCTTAGAGCATTTTTACAGCGGATTAGATCAAGCTTGCTTCGAAGGCACTAGTCAATGCATCTGCCAACGGATCTTTTCTAAAGAAGTCTACAAATGAGGCACATGCTATCTTCGACACCATAGCCACAAACAATAGACATTGGGGAGAAACTGAGCCAACAACAATTTTGAAGAATCCAGCTAAAGTAGTAGAAACAGAGGCTAATTCTACCATGCAAGCTCAAATCAAGGCTATCCACAACTTGATGATGGGCATGATTATGAGCAATCAAGCCAACATAGCCCCTGCTAATGCTATTTCTTCTCCCTGCTGTGAAATTTGTGGTGAGGAACATACTACTGACAACTGTCCTGCGTCTGTCTTTTATGTAGGTCAACAAGGGAACCAGAACCAAAACAGATGGAATTCGTACTCGGCTACATACAACCCAGGTTGGAGACAACATCCAAACTTCTCTTGGGGAGGACAAGCCGACTCAAGTAATTCCAATACAAATCAGTTCGGGAAACCTCCTACACAACAACAGCCGCAAAAGAACTTCCAACCAGTTCAAGTGCAGAGTCAAGAGTCAAATCTAGAGACTCTTATGAAAGAATACATGGCAAGAAATGATGTCGCTGTCAGAAATTTGGAAGTACAGATTGGACAGATTGCTCAAGAGATCAAAAATAGACCACAAGGGACGTTACCCCGCAAAACTGAGATCCCTCATAGAGAAGGAAAAGAGCAATGCAAGGCAGTCATCTTGAGAAGTGGACTAGAGTATGATGGCCCAAAGTCAGAAGTTACCTCAGAAGCGCTTGAACAGATGCCTACCTACGTGAAGTTCCTGAAGGACATTCTATCCAAGAAAAGAAGATTGGGAGAATATGAAACAGTTGCACTTACTGAATGTTCTAGTGCATTGGTCAAAAATGAGATCCCTCCCAAGCTAAAGGACCTAGGAAGTTTCACGATTCCATGCTCCATTGGAGGAAAGAATGTAGGCAGAGCTTTATGCGATGTAGGAGCGAGTATAAACCTGACGCCATACTCAGTTTTTCAACAGTTGGGGATAGGTGAAGCAAGACCAACAACTGTAACCTTACAGTTAGCTGACATATCACTAACACAACCTATTCGAAAAATTGAAGATGTGTTAGTCAAGGTTGACAAATTCGTATTCCCAGCAGATTTCATCATTCTGGATTGTGAAGCCGATAAGGAAGTGCCAATCATTTTAGGACGACCATTCTTAGCAACTGGCAGGACCTTAATTGATGTACAGAAAGGAGAGTTGACTATGAGGGTCAATGACCAACAAGTCACTTTCAATGTTATTAAGGCAATGAAATATCCAGGATATCTTGAGGAATGCTCTATGATTGAAGAGATTGACGAACTTTTTGTATCTATTTTGCAGGAAACATTAAAGGGAGAGCCATTGAAGGGAAACGAGCTTGAAAAAGAGGAACAAAAAGCAAAAGGAGAAATAAAAGAACTAGCCAAAAATGATTCTGCAGTAGCAAAAATAGAAGCACTGAGGAATTCCTCGGAAATGAATCAGGAAGAAGTCAGGCTGCTCGTTACCTTCTAGAGTGGGGTAAAAATATGATAAAAATAAGCTCTAGAATACTGTGCAAGTATACACAATCCGCAGCAAGTGATAAGTAATTTATTGTATCCACGAGGTTTTGAATAGCTCTCACTCTACCTATTTTATGTAACTTTTTAATGGTTTCAAGATTGTTAAAATGATTGATTTTGATAAAATGCTGAAACAAAAAAATGACAGAACAGAAAGTAAACGGATAAAGCAGACAGATTTGAAACAGACGTTGGTCTGGATTTCAGTAATTGTTTTAGAAGATGCTCTAGCAATAATATTGATTAGGCAATTCTCTAGCAGAATCCTCCCGGAACTCTGGATTTTTTAGAATGTGTTTCAACTCCAATGACGTGTTACCGATCAGGCACTAGGAAATTGGTTATCCCTAACACAGTCACTGGCATCCAACAACACATAATGGTCTAGTGTGATTAAATGCCACACACCTCTCAAATCATCCCTGAAACTAAGAGGTGATATTCATACCGGCTGGCCAGGCGAGCACAAAATAGAAATAGGCACAACAAATAATCAAGATGCTCAAATCAACATTTATTGCATAGAGAATGAAGTACGACAATTACATAATTCCTAACCAACACCTTAGTGAATTTAGTTCAGAAGGTTCATCACAACACACGCTACAATCTGAGTATGTGCATCCATAACTACAAGAAATTACAAGAAAAGATTAATTCCCTTGATTAGATCTGTAGTTGATGGTCTTCTTGAAGTCTCCAATCTTTCCTCCTCTATTCGGCTCCCAAAGATGGAAAGTAAGCCTCCACGAATGGAATAGGACTTTCCTTTCTTGAAATTGGAATGTTTTTGACTTGAGACGACTCCTTCCTTTTATAGAGTGGAGTCATACCCTAATTAGGTCAAACTTTACACATGGAGGGCTCTCCAAGCTTCCTAGATCCGAGATTAATTCAGCTAACCCCACCTCATTTATTGAATCACGTGCGGCTCACGTGGCAATTTTGCTCCCCGCTTTGCTGGATCACAGATTTTGCTCCCTCAAGTCACTCAACATTATTTTCTGCACAAAATAACTTTCAAAGCATCAATTCTTCTAAATGGGTTAAAACATATAATATTCATTTAAAAGCAACCCTATTTAACACAAATGACACACAAAACACTATAGAACTAAGGCCTAAATAACTCCCTTTTGGAGAGTTATCATACCCCCAAACTTGAACTATTGCACGTCTCGAGCAATACTAACTCACCTTCCCTTAAGAATTCAAAACATTAGTCATAGCATAACTTAATCAAAATAGATAATCCAACACTACCTTCAACTTTTACCTGAGCATTCTGCAAAACCAAGCACTGTTGTAGCAAAATAATTCTTTTAGGAACAAATAATCACCACCTTTAGCTCAACCCTAAGAACTTACCACAGCTTAGCTCTATTATCAGACATATTTAAACACATTTTAAAGGGGTTTTATTTTTTTGTTTTTCAGACTTAAAGCAGCCTTACAGTCATAAGCTCTTAAGCATGAGATGACCCACTTTATGGTGCAGTATACCCTTGCCTCAAGCTTATCACCAATCTAGGCTAAATACTCATTGCTAGCTCAAAAATCCTTAGTTATTCTATCCCTTGCTTCTTAGAATGACAACATTTTATGATGAAGTTCACCTAAGCCTTGGGAGACAGAAAAACTGCTAGATTATCATTCATCCTTCAAAACTTTTGCTCTTTCAATTTTCTCAGCAAAATTTTCACAAAAAATTTTTCTTCTCAGCAAATAATTTTTTTTAATCATTTTTTCAATATTTCCTAGGTCATCTTTTGACGTAAGGTCAAACTATGGGTGTCACAATATCCCTGGTTACTCAACAACCTAGAAAAATAATTATGAAGGAGAGGAATGCTCAAGCAAAACAAGCGGAGTAGCTAAAAGTCCCCCAAATTAAATTATTCACTGTCCCCATTGAATTATTAACATGATAAATTATACCCCCAAACTTAATTTTTTCTATCTGAATTTTAAACTAAGCGTGGGACTAAGATTAAGCTTAAGGTGGATCAAATAAGTCAACACTACCTCAGAATCTTCTTGCCGCAACGATGACCAGGCTAGAAGAAATGCTCAAGCAAAAGGTTTTTGGAGATCAGAACACCTTGATCTAATTAAGCTAACTAGTCCAAGCTTAAAAAATTCAGAAGAAAATGGTTAAGTTAGGAATGCTCAGAATGCTATAGAACAGAAAAAACTTTGGAAATTTCATTAAAACAGAAAAAGATTTACATCAAGCAAAAAATTTTATAGGCCTAGAAACAGAAAATAAAAACAAGCAGAAACAGAAATATCAAAATAAATTGGGGTCAGGAATACGCGAGCAACAAAAAATAATTCAACAAGAATTATGCTCGCCCAACTTCTCTTCTTCATCAATCCTCCTGACCTTGCTCATCTTCCTCCTCTTCCTCTCTTTCTACTGGCGGCGGCGGAATCCAGGGATTAAACAAAACATCGAGGAAAACAGGGAAGGCTTGGTATGGTTTTGAAAAATTGGATTGCAGGGCCTTCCTTAGGGTGGCATCCCTCCTCTTAGCATAGGTCCAGAAGGTCTGAGCTTGCCTCTCAGCATACTCCTACCTACTGGCCGAAAGTGCTAGTTGCTCTAAAATTTGGTGCATGCCGCACACTAGCCCACCTTGGCATGCCTCCTGCGTGCGCTGAAGCCGAGCCAAATTGGGCGTATCTATAATCCCCTTATCAAGTAGAATAACATCCTCCAGACTTGTGGGCACTTCTGCCCTACTACACAGCATGGTAATCGTGTTTGGGAAGAACTGTTTTCCCACCTTCTTACGCCAACAACTGTAAATTTCATTAGAAATTATCTTACCAACATCTATACTCAAGGATCTCAGAATGGAAAACACCAGAAGCACTCTATCTCTGGATACTGCCGAATCATGAGTCGTCGGGAGTAAACTCAATTTGATGTAGCCCAACCATGTGTTAGCCTCACTCTTCAAATAGGCTGCTTGGAATGTGCGTTTCTCCGTCTTTGACAACCTTCACTGTTCCCCGTCAATACCAACCTCTCTGACCACAGCATTCAATTGATCATTAGAAGGTGCCACCACCATCTCATTAAATCCGGCATGTGGAAAGTCTTGGAGATTGAATAGAGAATTTGTCGCCCCTGGGCTCCAATCGACAGCTACCCCTCGGACCATGGCTTGAAACCCTTCCTCGTCATCTATGTTCGCGTAGAATTCGCGGACAATATTTGAGTTAACCGATTCTGGTTTCGCGCAGAACTGATCCCATCCGTGGTTTGTAATCCCAGCACGTAAGAAATGAGGCAAGTCATCACCGAATCCCATTTCAAACAAGAAGTCCCTCTTCAGCATTTCCAGATATTTTGCTCTGGCAAGATCGTTGGTGAAGCGCGCATACGACATTCTCTGCTCCTCATCTTCAGCCTCCTCTGCTTCGATCGTTGCTTCAGCAATTCCTTTGCCCCTGTCTTCTTGTTGCTTCGTCAGGGCTTCTTCTTCCACCTTTTTCTCAGCCTCTTCTTTCTCTTGCTCTTATTTCTCAGAATTTTCTTTCTCAGATTCCGTCGTCGACGGAGATGGAGTGTCTACCCTAACCACCTTGATACGTCCCGCCTTTTGCTCGCAGCGATGACGTTGTGGTTCCGACACAATCTCTGCCTGAACCTGCTGCTCTTGGGTTCCCTGACCGTTTCTTTGTTCCGACACATCTTCTGCTAGCTTTTCTTGAACTTCCTGTTGCTTTTCGGCAGTTTGATCACCCTACTCTGAATTCTTCCCTTCTTCTGGTTCTTTCGGCTGCTCAGCCACTTCTTCAGGTTCTTTTGGTTGTTCTTCTCCAGCCATTTCTTCAGTGATATCCTCAATCACTTTCCTCACTACCTCTGTTGCTTCAACCCTTTGTTGCCTTCTCCGTCTTTTGGCCTCTCTCTCTTTTGGTGTTTTCCTTCTCTTTGTTCTTGTCTTTGGTGCCTCGAGTGTAACTGGCACTTCTTCTTCCTCAGTATCTCTTTCCCTCATTCCTCTTGTTTTAGCCATTTCAGACTTACAATAATTTTCCACTCACAGCAACGGAAGAAAACGAAAGAAAAATGGAAGTGGAGAATAAATTCAAGATGAAGATGAAGTGAAAGAAACGTACCGTAGGTTTGTTTAAATAGGGCTCCAGAACTAATGATCCTAACCAAAAAGATCTGCCACCAATTAATTCAGATTACCGTTTATTTTGCATGTAATCATGGAAAATTAATTTCCATAAACAGTAAAAATAAATTGCCTGGTAAATGCGTGATGTGTTGTCCAACGGCTAGACCGTTAGATCTCCCCTGCGTGACACGTGGAAACACCAGATGGCCACGCATTTTACCTGCCCACAGAAAATTTAAATCCCAACGGTAAAATATTTAATTCTTAACCACATCCGTAATATTATGATGATATGTTTGCTCTAACCAAAAGATTGCGAAAACAAACTGAGCAACAAGATTTTCTTCTAGAAGAATCTTTTTACACAGGAAAATTCAATTTAAATTTAAACCGCCAAAATCAAATCAAATCTTATTTTTTTTAGCCGAATAAATCTGGAAAATATATTAATCTAAAACAGAAATTTAAATAATGAAAATACAAACTGATATTAAATCTAAACTAAACTAATCCGATTAAATTAAATAAATTAAATCGGCGACATAATACGAAAATTAAAAATTCCAACGAATTAAATTTAATCAGATAAAATTGAAATCAATAAAATCTAATTTAAAATAATTCAAATCAGAATCAAATAAAATTCACGAGATAAAATAAAATTGCAACAACACTGGGAGCCAAAAATATTGCAATATAACATGCTCTCGCAAAATTCTCACTCACTTATTCATCAACCAATTTTAGGGAAGGATATTTCAAACGGAATTCCTCTCCCCAATAATGCTTCACTCGCTGTCCATTAACCTTGAACACTCGCCCATCTTTTTCATCTCTCAAAGTAATTGCTCCATGAGGAAAAACTTCAATTACAATAAACGGTCCAAACCATTTAGATTTTAATTTTCCAGGAAACCATTTCAATCTAGAGTTGTATAACAAGACTCTCTGACCCTTAACAAATTCTTTAGGTTTTATCTTCTTGTCATGCCACCGCTTAGTTTTCTCTTTATACATTTTCGCATTTTCGTAATAAAACTGACGAAATTCCTCTAACTCGCTAAGCTGCAGCATTCTTATTGCCCCTGCACGACTTAAATCAAAATTTAGTTTCTTTAAAGCCAAAAACGTTTTATGCTCAAGCTCTAACGGTAAATGACAAACCTTTCCATACACTAACCTATAGGGAGACATAACTAGAGGAGTCTTATAGGCTGTCCTATAAGCCCAAAGAGCCTCATCTAACCGAAAATACCAATCTTTCCTAGATGGATGGAGTACTTTCTCTAAAATAGATTTAATTTCCCTATTACTAACTTCAGCTTGACCATTCGCTTGTGGGTGATACGGGGTAGCTATCCTATGCTTAATTCCATACTTAGCTAAAAGCTTAGTTAAAACATTATTCACAAAGTGTGTACCCTCATCACTCACTAGAGCTCTAGGTGTCCCAAACCGTGCAAAAATGTGCGATTGAAGAAACCTTGATACCGTCTTAGCATCATTCTGATGGCATGCAATGGCCTCCACCCATTTGGACACGTAGTCAACTGTCAATAAGATAAAAACATTACCATTAGAAGGGGGAAATGACCCCATAAAATCATTACCCCATACATCGAATAATTCCAATTCTAAAATGTAAGTAAGAGGCATTTCATCTGTAGGTCCTAAATTTCCTCTCCTTTGGCAAGCATCACATTGCTTATAGAACCAATGGGCATCCTTAAATAAGGAAGGCCAGAAGAATCCACATTGCAAAATCCTCATAGCTGTCTTCTGACCGCTGAAATGATCTCCATACGGCGAAGAGTGACATTGCTCTAGGATTTCCTTTGCTTCATCACCTGAAACACATCTTCGAATAATACCATTCATTCTCCTACTCTAAGAGAATTCCCCTCAAGGCTCCCTCTAGACTCCCACCAGTCTCCTGCCTCTAGAAGTCTCAGAGTCATACCGGTGTAGCCATAGTGGTGGTGTTCGCACTAGTTCGTGATTATTTCACAAGCAATTGGTGAATTTAATCTGAGTCGTCAACAAGAGTAAGTAATTTGTTACTATATATATTAGATTTAGATCTAATATTTTTGTATGCTTAGCCTTAATATATATTTAGAATAGTTCTAATATTATTGCCAATGTATTGGTATTTTAGATTAAACAAAATTAATTACGAATCAGTCCCAATCACGCTTCCGCTTTACGAAATTATGGAATTCCAATCCTTCACTAGATGGGTATCCTCACATCTTTTTAACACCTTACTTAAATTATTCAAACAATGCTGAAAAGACCCTCCAAAAACTAAAAAATCGTCCATAAATACCTCAACAGTGGACTCAATCATATCAGAAAAAATTGCTAGCATACACCGTTGAAATGTTGTTGGAGCATTGCAAAGGCCAAAAGGCATTCGTCTAAAAGCAAACGTCCCATAAGGGCAGGTGAAAGTGGTTTTTTCCTGATCCTCAAGAGCAATGGTAATCTGGTTATACCCAGAATAACCATCTAAGAAACGGTAGTAGGCCTGACCAGACAACCTATCCAACATCTGGTTAAAAAATGGTAGAGGGAAATGGTCCTTACGGGTGGCTTTGTTAAGCCTCCTGTAATCCATACAAACCCTCCAGCCAGTTACTGTTCTGGTTGGGATCAACTCATTGTCTTTATTGGTCACTACCATAACACCTCCTTTCTTAGGAGCACATTGGACAGGGCTTACCCAATTGCTATCTGCAATTGGGTAAATAATCACAGCATCCAACATATTAATCACCTCCTTTTTAACAACTTCTTTCATTGCAGGGTTAAGCCTTCTTTGCTGCTCAATACTCCTAAAGGATCCCTCCTCTAGAGTGATTTTGTGCATACAGAAAGACGGGCTAATTCCCTGAATGTCAGCCAATGTCCAACCTATTGCTTTGCGATATTGCTGCAGCAACTTTATTAAGGCCTTTTCATCCTCCGACATTAAATCTGATGCAACCATAATGGGCAACGTCTCACCTTCCCCAAGATACACATACTTTAGATGATCCGACAAGTGCTTCAAATCTAAAGTGGGTGCCTCAATCAGGGATCGATCTAAAGACTCAAAAACATTCTCACACCTAGAAACTTCTTTTTCACTTTTTCTTTCTAAAGAACAAACCTCTAAATCCTCTACACTAATCTCTCCATGATCTTCCAAATGTTTGTTTGTCAAATCCTCCATTGTTGTCTCAACAATTGTGTTCTCCAGAATTCTAATGAAAGAACAATCTTCCATCTCGTCTGGATACTTCATGACCTTAAAAACATTAAATTTCACTTCCTCATTATAGACCCTCATTGTTAGTTCCCCTTTTTGAGCATCTATCAATGCCCTACCAGTAGCCAAAAATGGACGACCAAGAATAATTGGGACATCTTTATCTGCCTCATAATCTAAGATAATAAAATCAACAGGAAATATGAATTTATCTACTTGCACTAAGACATCCTCAATTTTACCCTCAGGATATGCGATAGACCTATCAGCTAGCTGGAGTGTGACTGTGGTAGGCCTAGCTTCACCAATACCTAGCTTTCGATAGACTGAAAGAGGCATAAGGTTAATGCTTGCGCCTAAATCACAAAGTGCTCTACCCAACCCTTTTCCACCTATAGTGACAGGAATAGTAAATGACCCTGGATCCTTAGCCTTAGTTGGTAGCCCATTCTTAAGAATAACACTACATTCCTCAGTAACAGACACAGTTTCAAATTCACCTATCCTCTTCTTTTTAGTTAATATATCCTTAAGAAACTTAGCATAATTTGGCATTTGCTCTATAGCTTCTACTAAAGGAATATTTATATGCAATTGCTTAAGAATCTCTAAAAACTTCTTAAATTGACCATCCTGATTCTTAGGCCTTTGCCTTTGTGGAAAAGGTAGAGGTGGTACATAAGGTGGGGGCGGTACATAAGGTGGTTCCACATCTGGAACAGATCCAGATGCTCCAGCATTATTATTGCTGCCTCCATCACTCTTACCAGACTCAAACTCTTTCTCAACAACCACATGTTTATCATCATTTTTCTCTACATCCTGGGGTTTATTAGGCTCTCTCCTCTTTTCTAGTGGCTTACCGCTCCTAAGAGTCACTGCCTGTACCTGCTCCTTACCTTCCCTTCTAGGGTGTTCAGTATCCGCAGGAAGTTTCCCTTGAGGTCGTGCCTTTAGCTCATTAGCTAGCTGACCCATTTGCAATTCTAGGGCTCTCATTGAAGCTTGATTACTTTGAATTGCGGCATCTGTACGAGCCATATATTCTTTCATCATTGCCTCAAGAGAACTCTCTGAATTTTGCAGGGGCAAAGCCTGCTTATTTTGCTGGGGCAATGCCTGCAATTGAGCAAATTCTGACTGGTTCACCTTTTGTTGTGCTTGGGAATTGCTTCCTTGCCCTCCCCATGCAAAGTTGGGGTGCCAACCTGGATTATAAAAGTTAGAATAAGGGTTATTCCTTTGATTACCTATAAAAAACACAAAAGCTGGATTGCTGGGGCAAAACTCGTAGTTGTGCTCTTCACCATAATAAACACATGATTCCTCTGCAACTTGGTTCACCACTGCAAAAGGCTCCACTACTGGCGGCTGCTGATGACTAACCACTGTCACATTTTTAAGAGCATTAGCTAACATTGCAATATCAGCCCTAATGGTAGACACACCATCCACTTCTAACACACTCTTAACTTTTTTATTTGAGCCTCTAACATCCGACCACTGACAACTATTGGTTGATATTCTTTCTAAAATTTCATGGGCTTCATTAAAAGTTTTTGCCAAAAGGGCCCCTCCTGTAGAGGCATCGACCATACTTTGGGTTGCTACGTTTAGCCTATTGTAAAATGTTTCCATTTGAATACAATGAGGTAAGCCATGGTGGGGACACTTTCACAAAAGCTCCTTAAACCTCTCCCAAGCCTGGATTTAACTCATCAAACATCGGAAAAGCATACGCTCGAATGGCTCTGGCCCTATCGTTTGCTACCAAGATAGGGTTCTAAGCCTGATTATTTTGCTGTCCATTTTGCTCCAGCGGTGGATTAGGCTGCAGCACACGATTTTGCTGGGGATTAATTGGATCTTCTGTAACTTTCGGGAGACGCAGCATGTTATCCATTGGATTTTGATTTCTTCGCTGCTCACTCTTTGTTCTCCTGAATGTTCTTTCAATTTCTGGATCAAGCTCAAATCTCACCCCAGGCGGATTGCTCATGCACCAAACTCACACCTGCAAAAACAAAACAAACAATCAAAAAGTTCTAGCACCAAACCACTAAAACACATACACAAAATAGATCAGATAAAAACTTATTCAAGTCCCCGGCAACGGCGCCAAAAACTTGTTGCCTTCTAGAGTGGAGTAAAAATATGGTAAAATAAGCTCTAGAATACTGTGCAAGTATCACAATCCGCAGCAAGTGATAAGTAATTTATCGTATCCACGAGGTTTTGAATAGCTTTCACTTTACCTATCTTGTGTAACGTTTTAATGGTTTCAAGGTTGTTAAAATGATTGATTTTGATAAAATGATGAAGCAAAAGAAATGACAGAACAGAAAGTAAACGGATAAAGCAGACAGATTGGAAACAGGCGTTGGTTAGGATTTCAGTAATTAGGCAATTCTCTTGCAGTCTTATCAGTAGGATCCTCCTGGAACTCACGGATTTTGCTCTCTCAAGTCGCTCAGCATCATTTTCTGCACAAAATAACTTCCAAAGCATCCATTCTTCCAAATAGGTTAAAACATATAATATTCATCTAAAAGCAACCCTATTTAACACAAATGACACACAAAACACTATAGAAATAAGGCCCAAATAACTCCCTTTTGGAGAGTTATCAACAGGCTAGGGCCAGATCAAATATTAAGACGGTGCGTAGCAGAAGAGGAGATACCACTCATATTGGAAGCCTATCATGCAGCTCCATATGGAGGACATTTTGCTGGACTAAAGACAGCAGCCAAAGTTCTCCAATCCAGCTAATTTTGGCCAAGTCTCTTCAAAGATGCACACCTCTTCACAAAGAACTGCGATCAATGTCAAAGGACAGGGAACCTGACAGCTAAGAGCGAAATGCCTCTACACTTCATACTCGAAGTAGAAATCTTCGACGCATGGGGGATAGACTTTATGGGATCATTCCCGTCATCCTTTGGAAACATTTACATCTTGCTCGTAGTCAATTACGTATCAAAATGGATTGAGGCCATAGCTACAGCAACAAATGATGCAAAGGTGGTGAGAAAGTTTTTTAGGAAGAATATTTTCACAAGATACAGAACCCCTTGTTTCATCATAAGCGACGAAGGATCTCATTTTCTCAACAAGATGATAGTCAACCTATTTTCCAAATACAACATCAGACATAGAGTAGCTACTGCTTACCATCCTCAAACGAATGGACAAGTAGAGCTCTCTAACAGGGAAATCAAGGCTATTTTGGAAAAGACGGTGGACCCTTCCCGAAAGGATTGGTCATTACGGCTTGACGAGGCATTATGGGCCCACAGAACTGCATACAAGGCGCCTTTAGAAATGTCTCCGTATCGACTCATACTTGGAAAAGCCTGTCACTTACCACTCGAGTTAGAACACAAAGCTTACTGGGCATTGAAAAAGTTTAACTTCAACATGGACAAGGCCGGGATCAAGAGAAAATTACAACTGAACGAGCTGGAAGAACTCCAACACTTCTCCTATGAGAATGCAAAACTCTATAAGGAGAAGGTCAAAAGATGGCATGATAGAAGAATTCATCCAAAGGAGTTCTACAAGGGTCAGAAAGTGTTACTCTTTAATTCCATACTCAAATTATTTCCAGGAAAACTAAAATCAAGATGGTCGGGACCATTTAAGATCGTGAAAATCTTTGACTATGGAACCATGGAACTGACGAATAATCAAGGCATGCATTTCAAAGTGAATGGACAAAGAATCAAACCTTATTGGGGGAAGGGCTTTGAAGATGAAGAAGCCCATGTTTCTGTGATTGACCTGGTATGAATTCTATTCCTAAATTTGTTTTTGTACATTATGTGGATCTATAATAAAGAGAAATAAAAATAAATAGGAACTCAAAATATATGAACAAGAGTAAAAACTCTGTCTAGGAAAATCCTGTCTAGGAAAAGGTACTTAAGTTGACCGTAGGGAACACCTTTTCCTGGGGATTTACCTGAGAGTTTGAAAAGTCCAAATTATTTTGTATCCATTTATTTTAAAGAAAAAATGTTTTTATGATTGAGCATGTGAACTTTCTAACATGTTTGCAATTGTTTCAGCAAACAAAGGAAAGTAAGAAAAGCAAAGGAAAATGAAAAAGTTAGGAAAAAATAAGAAGGCAGAGTACTGAGGAAATGCGATCGCATTTCTCCCCAGTGCATTTGGAAATGCGATCGCATTTTCCTAAAGTCAGAGGGCAGTGACGTCATTTAAAATGACCATCACGTGACCTAATTGAGAAAACTATAAATAGCTGACTTTAAGTTCTTTCCTTCATCACCAACCACTTAGACTTTCGGTATTCAAGTCAAACACCAAACTCTCCATATTCACTCTCTTGAAACCGAAACCCACGAGCAAGAACAATGAAGAACACACCGAAATCATCTTCATCCTGCAAGATTACTCAATCTCAGAGTAATCTACCTGCCCAAGGAGCTGAAGCAAGCGTTCGACGCCAAGAAGAACAAACCGAAGCACCCATGCACGGCATGAGAAGGACGAGACCTTCGGGTTTCTCGCCAGCGATCGTGGACCAAGGAACTTCCACTCAAACTCCTTCTTCCTCAACAATGCCGGCTACCTCGAGGGAGAATCAGAGTTCATCTCAACCAAGAAGGTCCACGCGCACCGAATCCCTCCATAAAACCCAAAAACCCGCGAGCCAACCATTAAGGAAACGCTCAAGGGAATGGTTTAGGATGATTCGGGAGATGGGAGCCCAAAGACGTGCGGCTCTAAGAAGGCGTGATGAAGAAGAAGCCACCCAAGCTGAAGAGAGCTCTCGGCAAGGAGAGACTCTAACGGGTAAAATCTATGAACCTTCTACTAACCCTTCTTCGTCTTGCAGGGACAAGCTTTTTGTTACTTACAGTGCAAGAAAGAAGAGTCCTAAGAAGGTTGCACCTGAACAACCACTTTTTATCGAGCCCCTCAAAGTGGCTAGAATGCCTCCGGATGTGTTCGAGGACATGATCCGCCAGGCCATGGCACAAGCCCTCCTTATTTCTGAAGGTTATAGGGCTGAGCAAGATGCCTTGAGGGAAATCCAGGCTGAAAGAGAGATGGAAAACCAGAGTATGAGGGAGGAAGATGAATTTGCAAGAAAAAAGGACTTTGAAGAAGAAAAAAAAAGTTGAAAGAAAGAAGGAAGAGGAAAGGCAAGAGGCCGAGAGGGCCATTGAAGCTGAAAAAGAAAGAAAACAAGATGAAGAACTCAGGAGAGCAGCCGTTGAATTGCAGCTCCTTGAGGAAGAAAAATAAAGAAGAGAAATTTTGAAAGAAGACAAGAAAAGAAGAAAAGAGGCTGAAGACTTCCTTGCAGCCTTTGAGCCACTACACAAGGCTCAAAGTGAGGCTGAATTGCTACAAGGAAAAGAAGAAAAGGCCCTTGAGGGGCCAAATGAAGAAAACCAAGAAAAAGAAGAAGAAAAAGAAAAAGTGAATGAAGGCCAGAATACGACTGCATTCTGAAGAAGGCCAAGAAACGGCCAATGAAGCACAGCCAGCTGACGAGACCTTGGATCCTCTACTTGAATATGATGTGAGAGGACCTCCACCAGCAGTTGAGAGCACCTCTTCGGGAGAGAAGAGGGATGAGAAAGAGCTTGAAAATAAGGAGGTCGAGACCTCCAGTGATTTAGAAACAGAATCTGATTCAGAGATCAAGGAGTTGGATGACGACCAAGTTCCTATCTTTGAAACATTTAGGAAAAAGAGAAGAAGAGAGCTTAGGGCCGAAAGGAGGACCAAAAACAAGAATGACCCAATATTTGCCAAGAGGCTGAGGACAAGGTCCATGGATGCCTCTCCTGCAGCTCCTCCTACCATCTCACCTGCCAAGCCGAAAGCCAAATCACCTAAGGCTCCATCTCCTAAAAATCCATTCCCAGAAGTCTTTAAAGATGTCAATTTTCAGGAACGGATGGAGATTATGAGAAAAAGAGATTTCCTCAGCGAGAAGGGATTCTCTAACAGAGATGGGACACTGCCAGAGTTCGTAACCAGAGTTATCTCACAGTACAAGTGGCAGGAGTTCTGTGCTCACCCTCAGGAGGTCGTGGTGCCTTTAGTTCGAGAATTTTACATCGGACTGAGGGAGGAAAGCATGAGTATGGCAGTGGTGAGAGGCAAGATGGTCAACTTCTCTTCTGTTGACATCACCGGGTGTACAGAATCAAAGCACCCTTGCATCCAAGAGGGAACGATTCCATAAAGAACCCCTCGGCCGAGCAAATGAAAGAAGCACTGAAAATGGTGGCCAACAAGGGAGTTCAGTGGAAAGAGTCCCAGACTAAGGTGAAGACATTAGTGCCAAGCGATCTCAAGCCAGAATCGGCAGTGTGGCTTCACTTTATAAAGAACAGGTTGATGCCAACAACCCATGATAGCACTATCTCAGTAGAGAGAGTTATGCTCCTCTACAATATTATGAAGGGTTTGGAGATCAACATTGGGAGCATTATCAGGGAGGAAATCCTTGCCTGTGGAAGGAAGAAAACAGGAAAGCTTTTCTTTGGGTCACTGATCACCCAGCTATGTCAGATGGTGAAGATAGTTCCTGGTAAGGATGAGCATCGCCACTTCTTCAAGCCTACCATCGACCTATCCTTGATCGGGAAGCTTCAACAGAATAACGCCCAAAGAAAAGACAAAGCTTCCACATCTCAAGCCACTACACCATCAGGGCTGAATCCGACTTCTCCACCTCAACACACTCCTTTTTCAGGGCCCTCACCGTCATCTGAAGCCCTAGCAATTACCTACCAACAACTGGATCAAATCAGGAATAACCTGAGGACTTATTGGGCATATGCCAAGGAGAGAGATGAAGCCATTAGAGAGTTCTACCTCTCTATCGCCCCGAGTATTGCTCCTGTCTTTCCTGATTTCCCTCAATCGCTGCTGCCTCAAGAAGAAAAGGATTCTGATGATGAAGAAGAAGATGAAAAGGAAGATGAAGAAAGAGAGAGTTCCTCGGATGAGGACTAGGGGAGTTTTCGGAACCCCTTTACATGTTGTTTTGGGAATAATATTGTTTTCTATGTTTAGTTGTTTGCTGTTTTTTTTAGTTTTAGCATGTTTAAATTTTGTTTTTAATTGTTTAGTTGTTGTTTTTATTGCTTTTATTGTTTAGTCTGTTGATAGTTATGTTCACTAGGTAGTTTTTAGTTAGCTTGTTGTTGGAATAGATTAGATAAACTTGGGTTTTTCAATCTTTTCTTAAAAATCTACTTGCTGTTTTTTGTGCCTAATCTATGAACTCTTTGAAGAAAAATCAACTTTATGAAAAATGTTTGCTTGAAAAAATGTTTTGGAAAAACATGCTTTCATTTGAGTTTCTTTTAAGCCCTTGATGATGATAACTAGAGTTTTGTTCTATCTCAAAAGTGCCACCGTCACAACTGAATTGTTTTCTAGTCATAGGCTTTCCATTAGTCTTTTTCTTTACAGAATTTTCTTAAGTCTAAACTTCCTCGTGTTTAAACTTTCTAACACACTAGGGGAGTTTAGCCTTAAAGTTTTGAAAAACAAAAAGCCTTATGCAAAGCCTTGCCTAAAAAACAAAGCCAATGAGGACATTGTCTAATCTTAAGTTTGGGGGGGTGCTTTACCTTGTAAATATTTATGCTTTTATGTATGCTCTATGTAAGTTTGAACTGCTGGAAAAGAAAAATATGTGCTCAGTTTATATCATCCAAAAAAAAAACAAAAAAAAAAAAGAAGAAAAAAATGAAAAACCGAGAGTTACTCCTCCTTCCTAGAGTTTACTGAGTAACCAAGGGCATTCATGACACCCATGGTTTGGCATTGCATGAAAGGTTTACTTAGGGGAGTGAGTATTATTCCAAGCTTGTGAACTTTGCTCGTAGCTAGATATCTTCACCACAAAGTGTCGATAAGCTAGAACGAAGGTAAAGATGACAACAAGGATACTCTTGGGAGAAAAAGAAGTTTAATAAAAAGAGCACCAGCAGTCAAATAAGTTTTGGGGAGATAGAAAAAGGTCTAGTAACTCATGTATGCTCAAGGAACCTCAAGTCTTGTTTTTCTTAACTAAAAGGACCACACTAGGCTCAATGAGTAGAAGTTGGGTAGTTTAAACACATTGGTTAGGATGGACTAGGGAGAGTTTTGCTTTGAAAAAGAACAATAGAAATCTTCATGCCTAGGAAACTTAGACGTTGTGACTGGCACTAGAGTAGAACCCTCTCCTGAAAGGCAAACTTTTTTGAAAACGATCTTGAAAAACATGTTTACTTGATTCCATGTCACTTGATTTGCAATTTAAAAGTTGATGCTAGTACCATGATTGACAATTACATATGATCCATGACATTTTGGTTTGCAATTAGTATTTGAGCTCTTACATTCAAATTTGCAATTAAAAAGTTGATCTCTAACATTCTGATTTGTTATTGCTTGAGGACAAGCAATGAGTTAAGTTTGGGGGTATGATAAGGGTAAAAAATATACCTATTTTACCCTTATATTTAGCTCATTTCCTTGTCAAAAGTTGCATGTTTAGATCAATTTTACTATTCCCGAGCTCAAAATATGTTAAAGTTGATGAATTAGGGAGTTGAGAGTCACATTTGTCAAATTATGCTTATTTGTGCTTAAAAAGACTCAATTTGATATGAATTTGACCCAATTTGGTGTTGTGCAGGAAAACAGAAGAAAGTTGGAATTTACCCAGAAATGCGACTGCATTTCTGGGAAGGCTAAAATCAAATGCGACCGCATTTCTGGAAAAACAGAGGTCGTTCCGAGTCTGTCGCGGGTTGTTTTGAATAAGACTTTTGCGCACCTAACCTGCCGTTTTGACCCCGAAAATGACTGGGCTACCTACCAACTATTTCGTGGCTCCTCAACCACTCTCCACACTATATAAGCTCGTGATTCGAAGTCAAATTCAAGCAGAACTCACGGGGAAGAAGATGGTGGTGACAGAACCCTAGTAGACGCCCATGAGTAGGGATGCCCGAGGTCCTTCTTAGAAGATTGAATTCTAACCTTAGTTAGACATCAAACCTTAGTGTTTGTAGGGATTTTCACCCCATTCCCATTTGTAAAAGCGAGAGAGTGGAGTGTCGAGCGAACTCTAGAAGGATTGGATAAAAGAAAAAACCCTAGTATTTAGCTACTGTCATTATTTCCAGCACTTGTCTCTTTTCATTCATTTGTATTCTTTACATTTTATTTTCAATGGAAAGTTGTTCATTTGCACTTTATCCCACCATGCTTAGCTAAATTTCGTTGAGGGGTTCAATATGGTGAGTTCCCTTATGGTTCAATAGCTTGGAAGTGTTTATTCGCTCAAGTTTCTATTCAATGCATGTCATTCTTTATTGATTATCATTCTGATCTTGCTGAGTTTAAATTGATCACTTAGACTTTGCATGCTATGTGAGTTTGATCTCGAAAGGGACAAACGATATCGGTTCTCATAAAGGTGATATAGGAGAAAAAGCTCGAAAGAGATTGTTCGGTGTTATAGGGCAAGCTGCCTAAGGCACCCTATAACAACTATAGGGTTATAGATTGCATTTGTGAATTATCTATGTCGGAGTCGAGTCACAAAAATGTGCATAACGGTACTCCCTTAGCCTTCTAACGGTTCTTAGGAGCAAAGCCAAATAGAAGTTAAATCTGACTCAATGCATTGAATAGGCTTAAGTTGAATAATCTATGATTAAAGTTATTTGCCTTTGGGATGAAACTATATTGAATACCTCGTTTTATTTATTATTGTTATTTCTTTATTTAATTGTGTTATTTATCTTCCAAAAATCAATCATCAATTATTTCTTTGGTTACCTATTTTAAGCAATCATTTGAGCAGTTTCTTCTTCAAATCTGTGTTTCCAATTTAGTCCTCGTGGGATCGATACCCTTGGAATACTTCTAAGGTTTTTTTTATTACTACGTGTGATAGTGTATACTTGCACTAAAGTTGGCCGAATTATTCTCATTCCATTATCTATCATCTTTACTAACTTATACATTTTAGCCTCTGTCGCACCACAAACCCATCGCAAAATCCATGAAATGCGGCCACAAATCAGAAACAACCTCCAGCTCCTCAACCGTAACCTGAAAATAACTTAGTGGCTTTGAGGAGAGACTTGGAGCGTATGAAGAACCAGTACAGAGACTACCTGACTTATGCCAAAGCTCGAGATGGAGTGGTCAAGAGTGTCTTGGAGAATTTGGTAGAGGATCTCGACGATTGTCTTCCACCATTTCCTAAAATAAACTGGGATCCAACCAAAGGCAATGGAGCAGACCCTTCCAAAACCTAGGGGAGTTTTTCTTTTCACCTTTTCTATTCTTTTATTGATCATTCCTTTTAGGTGATAAGAAGTTGTGCTAAACTATCCTTTATTGCTTTCTTTTATTTTCTTTTGAGTTCTTATGTTTTGTTTGCTTTGATTAGCTAAATAAGTCTCTTTTATTTTGTTTCTTGCATTTTATATTCTTAGTTTATTTGTTTGTTTCTTTTGTCTTTAAATTGTATCTTGGAAAATTCTGAAAAAAGTTTATCTCTTTGAAGTAGTATTCTAAAAGATTTTCGAAAGAGAAGTGTGCTTTAGTGGTTTGTTTATTTTTTAGCACCCTTAATGATGATAACTAAAACTCTCTCGGCTATTTAAATACTTTAGTAACATCGAGTTTGTCAAAGCATGGAGCCTGAATAAACTTTTTTCTCCATAACACATTCAAATCCAAACTCACCTACCTTAGACTTTGACTACCAACACCTTTAGGAAGTTTAGACTTGATCTTAGCTTGTCAATCCTTTTTAGTCTTTCCTATTATGTTCTTCAGGTTTAGTCAATGGGGACATTGACTAGTTTAAGTTTGGGGGGGGGGGGGGACAGTTTTGTCGTTTGAACTCTCTATTGTATCATATATCTTGTTAACTTTTGCTAGTGCTAAAAAAAAGAGTAGAAAAAGCAAGGAGATACTCCTCCTTCTCGAATAAACCGAGTAACCAGGGGCGGTCGTGACACCCACGATTTCCATTGCATGAAAGGTTAGTTTGGGAAGTGATTATGCACTACAATCTTAATAGTGAGCTATGCTCGTAGTCAGCTACTTTCACCACAAAGTGTTAGTATGTTGGAAAAAAGGTGTAGATGACTATGAGACTCCTATATATATATATATTTAAAAAAAAAAAAAAAGAAGGAAGCCTAGCAGGAACTTCAAATAAGTTTGGGGGAGGGAAGCTAAATTTTCTTGTCCATTTTTTAGAGTTAGGATAACTTGGGAAAGAGATAGGTTGCTCTGAATAAAGGCTAGGTGGAATAACAGGCAATAAAAGTGGGAATGCATGCAAATGTTTTATCTTGAGGGAAGTGAGTGAAGGCCTAGTGTTAGAAAAATCTTGTTGTTAACTCAGAGTGTTAAGAGCTGAGTTCTTTCTCGAAAGGCGCACTCACGAACTAAACATACCTATGAAACACATATCCTTTCTTTCTTGATTCTATTGTCTTGTTGATATTTCTTGAGGACAAGCAATGACTTAAGTTTAGGGGTGTGATAACGCTCATTTATGTGCGTTATTTAGCCTTAAAAACTTAGGTTATTGCTATGAAAGCAAGGACTTTGTGTTTAAAATCTTATCATTTCAAGTCAAATTAGCAAAAGTAGTAAAATCTTGTGAAAATCTTAGAAATATAGTGTTTAGACTTAAAATGTACAAAAAGAGATAATTTTTGTAAGAATTTATCCAAGTTAATGATTTTGTGCAGAGGACTTTGCAAGGGAGATGCGCCCACAAAGAGGAGAATAAAGGTCAGCGGAGCAAAGGAATTGAAGTGAAGATTTGCGCCTGTATCTGGATCTGAGGATGTAGGATATGCGACCAATATGCGTCCGCAACCATATAAGGAAAGTAGCCCCAGCTGAAGACAGAATTGTCAAGGCAGTGCTCATAAGAGATTTTGTGCCCGATATGCGGCCGCAACTAGCCTTTCCGACAAAATACCAAGATTCGCGGGATCTTCACAAAATCGTCTGAAAATCCCAAATCTTGTATTAAATCTTCAAAGATCGTGGATTCTTACCTTCCAAGGCCTTCTCACACTGATCTCGGCAGCCAACCTCCCCTTCCAAGGTCTATAAAAGGGGATCAAGATTCAAGAAGCAAAGGGAGCTCAGAATTTCGTCCTTAGGATAGATTTTAAGTTTCTCTCTCTTCTTATCTTGTAACCACTCCTAGTTTCAGGTCTTTCAGCCTCTATCGGCTCTTCCATTCGAAAGAAGAAGAAGAGAAAGGCTTGTCTCTCCTTGAAAAAGGGTACGAACAAGCTAGATAGAGAGGGAAAGATCCTTAATCGAGTCTTGTCTTTATTTTCTGTTTTAGTCTATTAGTTCCAACATTCTTAAGTTTCTGTTTTTCTTTTATTTAAATTGTAAGTTAAAATTCTTGTACTCAACTCTTTCATTTAATATGAATTCAATTTTTTTTTACATTATGTGTTCTTTTTACTTATTGTCATGCACTTTACTTTCGTTCATGAGCTAAGCTTCTTCTCGGGGGTTCAAATATGTGAATACCTTGAGTAGAAGAAAGCTCCGCCTATGCAAAAACAACTTTGCTCCCTCTCAGCATTGTTTGTTTTTGTTGAGTTTAATTTTCATTGTTAGCTTAAACTGATCACTTAGGTTAGCATAGTTTGTATTTAGCTGATGGCCGAAAGGTTGGAGTTAAATGCGTGGGTTCGCCAAACAATAGTGGGAAAGATCCTAGAAATAGGACTTTGTCTTCTTGCATCCTAAAAATAGAACTGAAACCACTAGGGTTTTAAGAGTCGTGAGCATTATTTACCTAAGTTTCAGCTAGCCCTAGAAATAGATGTCTAGTTGGCTTAGACTTCTAAAGGCACCTATAGCGGAGCTGAATAGAAGTAGGACTTAACTCAAAATCTAGTTGTCAGGGTAATTGCGGGCGCAACTGTAGGATGCTATCTGCACCATGAAGGGATAAAAGCCCTGCGCAGCGGAAAGAATTATCGAACCTACTCAGAGTCTTAGATTCTAATTGAAATACCAATACAATTTTCAAAAGAATACAGCGATAAATCTATATTTAGAGGGTTGTACAGTGGCTATAAACATGCTAAAAATTAACTAGATCTAATCTAGATGATCCTAATGATCAAGGATTTCATTGAAAACTTACTTTTGTAGAAAGCCTTGATCGATTCGCCTTTTCTTGCTAATTAGATCGAAAACGCAGCAACCTTCTTGTGCGAACACCACCAATCGGCTACACCGGTATATCTCTAAGACTTCTTGAAGTAGGGACTTGTGGGAGTCTTTTGGGAGAGATCTCTGAGAGAAGGAGAGACAATGGGATGCCTTTCACCCCACCCCAGGGGTCCTATATATATAGGTAAAGGCCAAGACCTTTTCCTAAGGTCTATGAATAAGTTCAAATCTATTATCTGAACAATATCTAATTTTAATAAATAATTAATTACTTCCATAATTAATTAATTACCCAATTTAAATATCATATATTTAATCTTAGGGATTTTATTAAAATTAATATGAATCCAATTCATATTAAAATTTATTTGAACTCTTTCAAATATTTTCTCTCAAGAATTAATCTTTGAAATTAATTCAAAAATTATATTATAAAGTTTCATAAACTTTATATTATAATGTATCAACATGCATTATATGATTCCCCAAATAAATTGAACACTTTCAATTTACAGTTTATATTTAATTGCTTCAAGTCTTTTTACGAGCTACCAGTGGGACCTAATGGACCAACAGATCAGAAGCTCCAACAGTACGAGACTAATTGGCTAAACTCATTAACCAAATTAGTCAACATTCGTTAACTGTGGGTCACTCCACTAAAGACCCACAGCTGCACTCTTCTCACTGCATAATATTTATGTGTCCAGGGATATCGACAAATAACGGCAAGTTAGTCCTTCACGAGTGTTCGTAACTCTAGTTGGGTCAAATTACCGTTTTACCCCTGAGTTACCTCTACCTCCTTAAGTATCAGTGCTCCTCTAATGAACAACCTGTTTGTGGTCCAACCATCAAACAGAAACCCCTCTCAGGCTAGTAAGGGGGTAGGGCCCTTTGTTCAAGACCCGGAGACACCACTTAAGGGAACACTCATCTACTTCCTCAAAAGTCGGGAAGGAGTGAATTCCATCTTGTGTGATTATGTTCCCAGCTCCCCACTCGGTCTTGTCCCCAAAATGGTAGGCTTATTGAGTCGGCGTACTGGCCACTCTCACCCATACAAATCAAAGGACAATCCCTCGTCAACAGGAGTCCATAATCCATTCAGGATTCAGACTAAGTTGCCTAGGTCATCCTAGTGAAATAAAAACCTAACTAGTTAACGGTGTTACAGCTAGCGGTTACTATTTCGCGATCCAGTCTTATGCAAACTCATTGCATAGGATACCCCCACTCGCATGTCTACTACATGGACGCTTTGGATCAGTACGTCTATATCAAAAACAAAGCGGGCCATATCACATAGTGTTACCAGGATAAGGTACCCAGCCTTATCCTTGTACTATAGACCTTTTAGGTTGTTACTTGAACATCGATCCCCGTATGTCCCCACATACTAGTTCAAGTTACAAACAAACAACCTTGGATCTTAGTTTATTGGATTTGGGTCAAATAGTGCAATATTTAACAATAACATTTTATTGCAGAAACTAAATAACACTTTATTAAACACAAGTATAAAAATTTTTTACATTCACTATCTACGAGTTTTAGGGCATAAAACCCAACACACCATGTCTATGTGGACAACATAGATAGTACTCTTCAGCCGTTTGTAGTGCCTTAGTAAGTTGCAAGCGCATAGGTGGACACAATCTAAAGCTCAAAGTTGATGCTATTTGAATTCTCCCGTTTATCTCATAGAGTTTTTATCGTTTTCATTTACTTGCTTATTTCTATTTTTTTCTTCAGTCAAAACCCCCCATTCAATCTGTTTTTCTGGTTACCATTCTTGGTTGCAAACTTAGAGGAGGTTCCCGTTTTTACAGAATCTTGTGTTTTTCGACTAGTCACCATCTCCCTTGGGTAGGATATCCAGAATACTTTTCACTTTATTACTTGATAGTGTATACTTGCACTCGAGCAGGGTGTTGCACTCGCAGCACGCGCACGTCAGGAGGCTCGTTGGTACTTTGTTCGAGAGGAGGATTGTTGGGAGTGCGACCAAAGTCCCACATTGGCTAGATAAGGGGATGATCATGGGTATATAAGGGAGGACAAGTATCTCCATTGGTATGAGGCCTTTTGGGGTGAACCAAAAGCAAAGTCATGAGGGCTTATGCCCAAAGTGGACAATATCATACCATTGTGGAGATATGTGGGTGTCTGGTAGTCCCTTACACATAGTAAGAGGAAGAAGGATGTGTGTCAACGCATCCTACGGTCTCCACCCCTAGGTCGCACCGTGTGATTCTTATGATCCGCCTCTGTGTCGTCCTAGAGCGACCACCCCTTTGGAGGGCCTGATCATAGGCTTCGAAACACAGCGAACTCCAGAAATGGATGAGGTTTCTTAGGTTGATCACCAACAGTTGTCTTCTTCCTAACAGTAAACTTGTTGGTGCGTACCTTTGAGATCTGAAAGTCGGAGGGTTATACTTACGGGGATGAGTTAAATGTTAACGAAATCCTTGACCAAAAAAACGGTAACTAAAACTAACGGACTATGAGTTATTCTAGTGTTAGGGTTTGGTTGAGAACATCTCAGTTCAGGGGAGTTGGTGATCACCCATTTTGTGACTGTTGCTCTAAACCTCTGAAGTATCGTTGCAAAAGAATTATGCTTATAGGGTGCCTAATTACTTTTGTTAAATTGATTGGATAATTTCAGTAATGGGTTAAGTGAAAAACAACTAGTTTAAGTTAATTTGTTGAATTCAACATGTATAGTTCTATGTGTACCTTGTGTATATGCCAAATTTATTTATGGTATAAAACATACAACCAAGGGAAATAAACTTAAACGTTTTACTCGTGGAAAGTGATAAAAATCGGTCTTAGCGGAGGAGCATCCTCAGGATCCTGTGTCTAATTCATCTCGAAATGTTCGTAATGAATATACGTAGGAAATTGCTTAGGCAAAAGAACATGATCCAAGACACCAAATAAGATTTATTTGTCTTGGACACGTGTTTTGTGGAGAATAATGATTCTAGCTGAATAATCAATTCAGGGGCTGCTAATCACGTATGTCCTGTTTCAAGGAATGAGTTCCTGGGATCAACTAGGAGCTGGTCAGATGACTCTTAGAATTGGAACAGGAGAGTTCATCTAGGCTATGGCAGTTTGAGACATAAAGATTATTCTTCTCCAAGAAACATTACAAGTTATTTGATAATGTGTACATAGTTCCTAAGATTAAAAGAAGTTTGATTACTATATCTTGTTAGCTAGAACAAAACTACTCTATTACCTTTTTAATTAATGAACTGTTCATTACAAAAGCGATGCCAATATTTGTTCTACAACATGAAGAATAATTTATGTGTCCTAAGACCTAAAGAGTCTAGAGCGATTTTAAATCATGAGATGTTTAAAACCACTGAGACTCAACCAAAAAGGCAACGTGTTTCTCTAAGTATCTATCTTTGGCACTTGAGGTTAGGCCATAATGATCTCAATAGGATTGAGAGATTGGTCAAGAATGAACTTCTAAACAAGTTAGAAGACGACTCATTACCTCCCTGTAAGTCATGGCTTAAGGGCAAGATGACTAAAAAGACTTTTTACTGGAAAAAGTTATCGTGCCAAAGAACCCTTAAAGCTCATGCATTCGGATCATTGTGGTCAAATGAATGCCAAAGCTCAAGAAGGGTATAAATAATTCATTAGTTCCATTGATGATTTTTCAAGGTGTATAATCGAGTGTGTGGTGCTGCGCTGATGTGTAACAGCCTGCTTAAGTGTAAGTATACAATATCAAGTAATAAAGTGGAAAGTATTCAGAATATCGTACCCAAGGAAGATGGTGACTAGCTAAGTTAACACACGATTTTGTAAAATATGAACCTCTAAATTTGTGACCACGGTTGGTAACCAAGAAAAATAGTTGATTAGGGTTTTGGTTTCAAGATAAAAGCAAAAAGACAAAAAGTAAAAACAGATGAACATATCAATGAGGTAAGTAGGGAAATTCAAACAGTTTCAACCTTGAGCATTAGATCACCTCCACCTATGCGCCTGCAACTTACTCTGACACTACAAACGGCTGAGACACACTATCTATGTTGCCCACATAGACATGGTGTAGATATCGTATCCTAGTTTTTGCCCGCAATTCCCTGACAACCAGATTGTGAGTTAAGTCCAACTCCTATTCAGCTTCGTTGTTGGTGCCTTTAGGAGACTAAGCCAGCTACAGATCTATTTCTAGGGCTAGTTGAAACTTAGATAAATAATACTCACGACTCTTAAAACCCTAGTGGCTCCAGTCCTATTTCTAGGATGCAAGAAGTCAAAGTCCTATTTCTAGGATCGTTTCCACTATTGATTTGTGAACCCACACCTTTAACTCCAACCTTTCGGCCATCAGTTAAATGCAAACTATGCTAACCTAAGTGATCAATTTAAGATAACATTTAAACCTTAATTTCAACAAAAACAAACAATGTTAGAGGGAGCAAGGTTGCTTTTGCATAGGCGGGGCTTTCTTCTATTCAAGGAATCCACATATTTGAACCCCTAAATAGAAGCTTAGCTCATGATTGAAAGTAAATTGCAAAACATAATGAAAAACAAACTCAACATGGAGAGAAAAACAATGAATTATTGTTAAAGAATAAACTGAGTACAAAAGGTTAACTTACAATTGAAAGTAAATAAAAAAAAAATACAAAACGTTGGAAATAAAAGAGTACAAAGCATAAATAAAGACAAGACTCAACTAAGGAACTCTCTCTCTATGTAGCTAGCTCTTGCCCTTTTTCAAGGAGAGACTAGCCTTTCTCTTCTTCTTCTTTCGAATAAAAGAGCCGACAGAGACTGAGGGATCAGGAACTTGGAGTGGTTACAAGGTGAGAAGAGAAAACTAAAATAAATCCTAAGGACGAAAACTCCAAGCATCGAGCTCTTCTTGCTTCTTGCACCTTGGTCCCCTTTTATAGACCATGGAAGGTAAGTGATAACTCTCCAAAATTGAGTTATTTAGACCTTATTTCTATATTGATTTGTGTGTCTTTTGTGCTAAATATGGTTGCTTTTAGATATATATTATATGTTTTAACCCATTTGGAAGAATGGATGCTTTGGAAGTTATTTTGTGCAGAATATATTGCTGAGCGACTTGAGGGAGCAAACTCTATGCCGCAACAAAGCTGGGAGCAAAACTGCCACGTCACAGCTCGTTAGCCAATTTAATGAACTGAATTCAGTTAAGCTATTCTCGGATTTGAGGAGCAAGGAGAGCCATCCACGTGTCTAGGTCAACCTAATTCAAGCTTTCCTCAACTCTATAAAAGGAGATAGCCGCCCAAGTCAAATTCATTCCACTTTTGGAAGGGGATCATTTCTCATTTCCATTTTGGGAGCCGAATAGAGGAGAGAGATTGGAGACCAACAAGAAGACCATCAATTGCAAGCTGATCAAGGGAATTAATATTTTCTTGTATTACTTTGTAGTTATGGATGCATTTACTTATATTGTAACGTGTGTCTCTATGCACTTTATGAACTAAGTAACTTTAGGCGTTGGTTAGGAAATATGTAATTACTATGCTTAATATCTATGCAATAAATGTTGATTGATGCATCTTGATTATTTGTTGTGCTTATTTATATTTTGTGCCCGCCTGACCAGTCAGTATGAATACCATTCTCTAGTTTCAGGGATGATTTAGGGAATGTGTGGCATTTAATCACACTAGATCATTGTGTATTGGTGTACGCCAGTGACTGAGCTAGGGATAGCTAGTTGCCTAGTGCTTGATCGGTAGTGCTTCATTGGAGTTGAAAAATATTCTAAAAAATCCAGAGTTTCGGGAGGAATCCGCTAATAAGACTGCGAAAGTTTTGCATGATCAATAATATTGCTTGAGCATCATTTAAAAACAATTACTAAATCTTGACCAACGTCTGTTTCTAATCTGTCTGCTTATTTGTTTACTTTCTGTTCTGTCATTTCTTTTGCTTCAGCATTCTATAAAAACCAATCATTTTAACCGTTCTTGAAACCATTAAAGAGTTGCATAAAATAGATCAAGTGAAAGCTAATTCAGACCCTGGATTCGATAAATACTTATTACTTGCTGCGGATTGTGTATACTTGCATAGAGTTCTAGAGTCTATTTCATACTACATTTTTACTCACTCTAGGAACCCAACAGTAAGGTTGGCTGCCGAGATCAGTGTGAGAAGGCCTTGGAAGGTAAGAATCCATGATCCTCGGAGATTTGATGCTAGATTGGGGATTTTCGGATGATTTTGTGCAAATCCCGCGAATCTCGGTATTCTGTCAGAAAGCCCAGTTGCGGTCGCATCTCAGGTGCATTTTCCTCTGTGTTCTGCTTTGACAATTCTATCTTCAGCATGGGACTTCTTTCCTTATATGGCTTTGCGGGCACAACTTGATCGCATTCCTCACATCCTCAGGTCCAGATGCAAGCACAATCTTGCAGCTTTTAACTTCTTTTTTTCCGCTAACCTTTATCTCCTCTTACGGGTGCATTCTCCTCGCAAAGACTCCTGCACAAAAACATTACTTGGATAAATTCTTTACAAAATAATCTCTTTTTGTACAAATTAAGCTTAAATTCTATAATTCTAAGATTTCCTTCATGCTTCTACAACTTTTGCTAAAATGACTTAGAATGATAAGATTTTAGGCATAAAGTCCTTGCTTTCCAAACAATTACCTAAGCTTTTAAGGCTAAATAACGCACATAAATGAGCGTTGTTAGTATATTATCTCTACCTAATGCATCATAAGTCTGAAGCCCTTGAAAAGTTCAAGGAGCGTAAGGTCGAGGTTAAGAACCAATTAGGTACGACGATAAACACACTTCGATCCGATCGTAGTAGAGAGTATATGGACTCGAGAATCCCGGACTATTTGATAGAACATGGAATTACATCCTAAACTCTCAACAACCGATACACCTCAGAAAAATAAAGTATCGGAAAGGAGAAACAGTACCTTGTTAGACATGGTTCGTTAGATATTAAGCCATGTTTAGTTGCCTTACTCGTTTTCAGGGATACGCAGTATAATACGAATATGGTGAAGGATTGGAATTCCGTAATTCCGTAAAGCGGAAGCGTGATTGGGACCGATTCGTAATTAATTTTGTTTAATCTAAAATACCAATACATTGGCAATAATCTTAGAACTATTCTAAATTTATATTAAGGCTAAGCATACAAAAATATTAGATCTAAATCTAATTTATATAGTAACAAATTACTTACTCTCATTGACGACTCAGATTAAATTCACCAACTGCTTGTGAAATAATCACGAACTACTGCGAACACCACCACTATGGCTACACCGGTATGACTCTGAGACTTCTAGAGGCAGGAGGCTGGTGGGAGTCTAGAGGGAGCCTTCAGGGGAATTCTCTAAGAGTAGGAGAATGAATGGGATGTCTTTCACCCCACCCCAAGGGTCCTATTTATAGGAAAAAACCAAGACCTTTTGAAAAGGGTAAAAAATATACCTATTTTACCCTTATATTTAGCTCATTTCTTTGTCAAATATTGCATGTTTAGATCATATTTACTGTTCCCGAGCTCAAAATATGTCAAAGTTGATAAGTTAGGGTGTTAAGAGTCACATTTGTCAAATTATGCTGATTTGTGCTTGAAAAGACTCAATTTTAAGAGAATTTGACTAAGTTTGTTGCTATGCAGAAAAACAGAGGAAAAACTGGAAATCACCCAGAAATGCGATCGCATTTTTGGGAAGGCTAAAATCAAATGCAACCACATTTCTGGAAAAACATAGGCAGTTCCGAGTCTTTCGCGAGTCGTTTTGAATGAGACTTCTTCGCACCTAACCGGCTGTTTTGACCCCGAAACTGACTGGGCTACCTACCAGCACCTATTTCACAACTCCTCAACCATTTCCAGCACTATATAAGCTCGTGATTCTAAGTCAAATCCAAGCAGAACTCATTTCGAAGAAAGGGTGGTGACAAAACCCTAGTTGACGTCTATGAGTAGGGATGCCTGAGGTCCTTCTTAGATGACTAAATTCTAACCTTAGTTAGACATCAAACCTTTGGGTTTGTAGGGATTTTCACCCATTCCCACTTTTTAAAAGCGAGAGAGTGGAGTGTCGAGCAAACTCTAGAAGGATTGGATAAAATAGAAAAAAAAACCCTAGTATTTAGCTACTGTCATTATTTCCAACTTGTGTTACTTTTCATTTATCTGTATTCTTTACATCTTATTTTCAATGAAAAGGTATTCATTTGCACTTTATCTCACCATGTGTAGCTAAATTCCGTTGAGGGGTTCAATATGGTGAATTCCCTTATGGTTCAATAGCTTGAAAGTGTTTTATTTGCTTAAGTATTGTTCAATGCATGTCATTCTGTATTGACTATCATTCCGATCTTGCTGAGTTTAAATTGATCACTTAGACTTTGCATGCTATGTGAGTTTGATCTCGAAAGGGACAGACGATATCAGTTCTCATAAAGGTGATATAGGAGAAAAAGCTCGAAAGAGATTGTTCGGTGTTATAGGGCAAGCTGCCTAAGGCACCCTATAACAACTATAGGGTTATAGATTGCATTCGTGAATTATCTATGTCGGAGTCGAGTCACAGAAATGTGCATAACGGTACTCGCTTAGCCTTCTAACGGTTCTTGTGAGCAAGGCCAAATAGAAGTTAAATCTGACCCAATGCATTGAATAGGCTTAAGTTGAATAATCCATGATTAAATTTATTGCCTTTGGGATGAATCCATGTTGAATACCTCGTTTTATTTATTATTGTTATTCTTTATTACTTACTTGTGTTATTTAAGTTTCTAAAAATCAATCATCAATCATTTCTTTGGTTACCTATTTTTAAGCAATCAGTTGAGCAGTTTCTTCTTCAAATCTGAATTTCCAATTTAGTCCTCGTGGGATCGATACCCTTGGAATACTTCTAAGGTTTTTATTACTACATGCGATAGTGTATACTTGCACTAAGGTTGGCTGAATTTATCTTTATTATTATTTATCATCCTATCTCACATCCATCATTCAGCCTCTGCCGCACCACTTTTCCTAATAGGAAAAGGTCATGAATAAGATCAAATCTATTATCTTATTCATATCTAATTTTAATAAATAATTAATTAATAAATTACCCAATTAAATATCACATATTTAATCTTAGGTATTTTATTAAATTATTTATATTAATATGAATCCAATTCATATTAATTATTTGAACTCTTTAAAATATTTTCTCTCAAGAATTAATTTTGAAATTAATTCAAAATTATATTATAAAGTTTCATAAACTTTATATTATAATGTATCAATATACATTATATGATTCCCCTAAATAAATTGAACACTTTCAATTTACAATTTATACTTAATTGCCTCAAGTCTCTTTACGAGCTACCAATGGGACCTAATGGACCTACAGATCAGAAGCTCCAACTATACGAGACTAATTGGCTAAACTCATTAACCAAGTTAGTCAACATTCGTTAACTGTGGGTCACTCCACTAAAGACCCACAGCTGCACTCTTCTCACTGTAGAATATTTCTGTGTCCACGGATATCGACCAATGCAGTAAGTCAATCCTTCACGTGTGTTCGTAACACCAGCTGGGTCAAATTACCATTTTACCCCTGGGTTACCTCTGGTTCCTTAAGTACTACTGATCCCTCTAATGAACAAGTTGTTTAGGGTCCAACCACTAAACAGGAGTTCCTCTCGGGCCAGAAGAGGACGACGCGCCTTTGTTCAAGCCCCGGAATCAGCCCTTAAGGGAACACACATCTACTTACCCCAATAGGGGAAGGAGTGAATTCCATCTTGTACTGTTATGTTCCCAGCCCCCATTCGGTCTTGCCCCTAAAATGGTAGGATTATTGAGTCGGTGAACTGGCCACTCTCACCCATACAAATCTAAGGACAATCCTTCCTAAAAGGAGTTAATAACAGACTCGGGATTGAGATTGAGTTACCTAGGTCATCCTATTGAAATAGAAACCTAAACTAGTTAACGATGTTACATCTAGTGGTTACTATTTCGCGATCCGGTCTTATGAAAACTCATTGCATAGGATACCCCCACCCGCATGTCTCCTACATGGATGTTTTGGATCATTTCATCTGTATCAAATACAAGGTGGGTCGTATCACATAGTGTCACCAAGATAAGGTACCCAACCTTATCCCTATACTATAGACCTTTTAGGTTGTTACTTGGACACCGATCCCCGTATGTCCCCACATACTAGTCCAAGTTTCATTTAAACAACCTTGGATCTTAGTTTATTGGATTTAGGGTTTATTAATGCAAACTCGATTATTCAATAACCAAATTACTGAATCACTCAAATAACGCTTTATTGAGATCGATTAATTTGTTTCATTTACTATCTACGAGTTTTAGGGCATAAAACCCAACATATGGTTCCCTCAAAGAGTGTTTTTGAAACACCGTTTGAGCTGTGAAGAGGACACAAAGTAAGTTTATGTCATTTCAGATTTTAGGGATGTCCTACATACATGCTAGAGACAAACCCAAAGGAATTGGAACCTTGTTCGAAAGTGTGCCTATTTTGAGGTTATCCCAAAGAAACGAGAAGTGGATACTTTTTCAGTCCAAAAGAAAATAAAATATTTATATCGAAAAATGCTAATTTCTTAGAAGAAGACCACGTTAGAGATCACAAATCACATCGTAAGATAGTGTTAAGTAAGTTATCTAGTGAAACCACAAATGAATCAACAATAGTTGTTGATCGAGCTGACACATTGAGTCAGTCCCTTCATTCTCATTTGTTGAGAGAGCCTCGACGTAGTGGGAGGGTTTTTATTCAACCTGATGAATACTATTTGGATTTAATTGAAACTCTAGTAGTCATACCTTATGACAGGCATCGAGGATCCATTGACTTTTAAATAGGCAATGGATGACGTGGATAGAGACAAATGGGTCAAAACTATGAACCTTGAAATGAAGTATGTGTACTTCAATTCGGTCTGGTCACAACCAGAAGAGTTCGTGTCTCAAGGTCAAGAGCAAAAAGATTTCAAGCTAAATCGATCCATCTATGAATTGAAACAAGCGTCTCAATCTTGGAATATAAGGTTTGATACTGCAATCAAATATTATGGTTTTGACCAGAACATTGATAGCCTTTTGTATACAAAAGGATTATCAATAGTTCAGTAGCTTTCTTGGTTTTGTATGTAGACGATATCCTACTCATTGGGAATGATGTAGGCAATCTCACTAACATTAAAAGTGGTTAGCAGCCCAGTTCCAAATGATAGATTTGGAGAGGAAATGATAGATTTGGAGAGGCTCAATATTTCTTAGAATCCAAATCGATCGGAATCGTAATAATAGAACACTAGGTTTGTCTCAGGCATCTTATATAAACAAGGTGTTAGCTGGATATAAGATGCAAAATTCTAAGAAAAGGTTGGTTACCTTTCAGGCATGGAATTCATTTGTCTAAATAACAGTGTCCTAAGATACCTCAAGCAGTTGAGGATATGAGACGAATTCCCTATTCCTCGACAATAGGTAGCCATGTCTAGCATATGGTATGCAGTAGGGATTATCAGTAGATACCATTTCAGTCAAGATTTAACTACTGGACTGCAGTCAAAATATTTTCTTGTATCTTAGGAGAGTGAGGGATTATAAGCTCGTGTATGGCACTAAGGATTTGATCCTTACAGGATACACTGATTCTGATTTGCACATTGATAAGGATTCAAGGAAATCCACATCGGGATCAGGATTCACCTTTAACAGGGAGTTATAGTATGTGTAGCATCAAGTAAGGATGCATTACAGACTCCACCTTGGAGGCCAAGTATGTCACTGTTTGGGAAGCAGTTAAGGAGTTTGTATGGCTAAGGAAGTTCTTGACAGATTTGGAAGTTGTTCCAAATATGAGCTTGCCAGCCATAAAATAGGCAAAGATATAGAACGCAAACGTAAATCTCATATGAGAGATTGTGCTATGAAGAATCGTGATCGTCACGAAGATAACTTTGAAGCACAACATTGCTGATACGTTTACGAAGGCCCTCACGACATTGCTAAAGTGTTCGTGGGATATCTAGATGGTCTAGGTCTACGAGTTATGTACACAAGATAATCTAGGTCAAGTGGAAGATATGTAATGGGTATACTAGTGATAAGACTAATTTATTATACACTTAGAATCTCCCAATTTTCTTATCTTAGTTGAATTCCTTGCGAAAAATGCTTTAAAATGAGTATATTATGTCTATAGGTCCTTGACGGAGCTTTGGAACCGATTCGGGGCTTGAACGAGCGAAACCGGAGCGTAAAAAGACCATTTTGACCCTGGAGCTGTCGCAGCGTCGAGACGCTGTCGTATAAGGGTCGGGACGCTGCTCGAATAAGGAAAATTCCGTGGGCGCCAAGCTGAAGCTGCAGCGTCGAGACGCTGCACCCATAGCGTCTCGACGCTAGGTTGATCCGAGAGATTCATTCCATATCTGAAGGCCTAGCGTCGCAACGCTGTGTCCTAGCGTCTCGACGCTAGGCAGTTTTCCAGAATTGAAATTTTCCAAATTTGGCTGGAATTTTTCCATGTTTGAAGACCCAATTCAGCACCATTCTACCACGAATTGAAGGCCAATAATCCCTATAAATAGAGGCCTTTGGTGTAGGTTTAGAATCATCCCTCAACACACAATTCACTACAATTTTGTAGTCCATCTCTCTCCCCCTTTTCCACCATTCTTCTTAGTTTTAGTTTTTATTGCTTTCTTTGATGTATTCCATGAAGAAGCAAGCTTGCTCTTATTCCATGAGAGGCTAAGCTCTTCATTCATGTAACCGGGAAGTCAAGAGTAAGTTCATATTCTTTTAATGAAATTTCTTGTTTGAATTATCAAAGCATGTTTATGTGATTTTAGTTCTTTTTCTATAAATTTAGTTTGTGGTAGGAAAGATTGACAACCTTGACCGCGCCCTCTCTATATTTACTTGCTAATCTTAGTAGCATATAGGTTAACGTTATGTTTATACGCATGCGTCCCTTGAACTAAATGATTTAATTAATTGTAATTGTGGTTTGTTGCTCGTTGCATGTAAATTAACTCGACTAGATCCCATTGCGGTTTAGCTTAATTAATCGGCCAATTAATTAGTTTAAACTAGAATCAAACTTAGCGTTTGCATGTTTGTGATAGTGGATCATGATTCTCGGTTTGTTGCCGGAATACGTCGGGCTTAAACTTGTTTTGACTTATTAGTGAAATTGATGATTTAATTGAATTGAACTTACCATGACTAACCCGGTTGCATGATCTCTTTAAGGTATTAATTTCTTTCCTTAATTTGATTTTCTTACTTTCCTTGTACAACGTTTTCCTGAATTGGTTTTCTTTCCATATTTACTTTCTTTCCATATATAAAAAACCCCCCCTTTTTGGTTACCTAAAATAAATAAGAAAATTAAGATTTGTTTGCATAGACTCCCTGTGATCGACCCCAGTCGCTACTGCTACAAGTTAGCTTTAGAGGTTGAGGATTATAAATTTATTTGATAAGAGACCTCGACAATCTCTTCCATCAGCTAGATGCCCTAGTTTATTGTATTTTACATGTATTAGTACTTGTTAATACAAACCCACTGTGTTTCTGGATTGATGTATACCCCACTAGAGTTTTAGTCCAAGTGGGAGTTTGTTGGGTTTTATGTCCTAAAACTCGTGGATAGTAAATGTAACAAAATTAATTATAATCAATAAAAGCATTATTGAGGTGATTCAATAAATACAATATTGAATGGTTGTTTAGTTCTGCATTAATTAACCTAAATCCAATAAACTAGAACCTCTTGCAATAATATGAATACTTGAACATTATGTGGAGATATAAAAGTAGATCAAGTTCGAGTAATAGCCAAAACGATCTATAGTATATGGATAAGGTTGGGTACCTTTGATAGCGAGCATAGCAAGCTATTTTTCCCTATCTATTTTAGTTAGTCTTTAAGATTAAACTGGCCAAAATTATGCACTTTTGTGTTCTATTTGTAGGAATCAATTATTGGAGCTACATCGAGAAAATGGACTTGATCGGGTGTTTGGGACGCTAAAAGAAGCCAAAGAACCGAAAAGAATCAAAGTTGGAGGCTTCTAAAATGAGGCACATCCGAGAGCTAGCGTCTCGACACTGCTCTTTGGGCATCTTGACGCAAGTAATTTCCATAAGTAATTCAGGCAGCAAAGAGCACAACGTCGAGACGCTGTGACTATAGCGTCTCGACGCTCTCGATTTTTCCTTTAACAGAAAGGGCGGTAAAGGCATAGCATCGTGACGCTGCTCCTATTGCGTCTCGACGCTATCGATATTTTCCTTATAAATAGAATATGATGTGCTATGGCCAAAGGGAGTCCATTTGATGCAATTTTAGCCCTAAATTTGACTAAAGACCTTCTGTGGGAGCTGAAGAAAAGTAGAGGAGCAGGATTGAAGGCTTGGCTCGTGGAGATCGTGATGGGGACGTGCAGTTTCGACGAAAATAGTGTTTTATCTCTTTTCTCTCCTTCCTTTAGTTGTTTTAATGGTTGTTTCAGACTTAGTTTACATCGTAACGCAATGTATGAGTAGCTAGGTTCGTTATCATAGGGATTGATGTAGCCCTTTGGGCGTTGTTGAATTATTTTATGGATGTTTATTGTTTTTGACTCACTTATGCAATTTATGTCCTTAATGCTTTTAATTCACTGGTTATGAGTTAATCGATGTTATCTCTAATTCTTGCTCGGGAGAGGGGACTTAGTTTAGATAATTGAATTGCATAACTATAATAATCCTAAAATCGAGAGATCTAGGATAGTTGTAGAAATTGCTAATAGGATTTAATTACAACCATGCATGTGAATGAATCTAGATAGGGATATCGGGTTGATCATATATATGTGTGAGAATTATTTATGCTCGGGAGAGAGAAATATGAGAATAGAAAATCCTAGATTTATGAGTCATTACATGTCATACATCCACTAATTAATTCTCACAACCCCAATAGGTGAAATCAATTCCCTAAGAGTTTTTCATCACTTGAATTCCACAATTTTTAGCTTTGTGTATTGATTTATTTCTTTATCGCTAAGTTTTGTTCCCTAAATAAAATTGGTCTTAAGTATTCATGGTAATTAAAACGTTGGAAATAAAAGAGTACAAAGCATAAAATAAAGACAAGACTCAACTAAGGATATCTCTCTCTCTATCTAGCTAGCTCTTGCCCTTTTTCAAGGAGAGCCAAACCTTTATCTTCTTCTTCTTTCGAATAAAAGAGCCAACAGAGACTGAGCGATCCGGAACTCGGAGTGGTTACAAGGTGAGAATAGAGAACTAAAATAAATTCTAAGGACGAAAACTCCAAGCATCGAGCTCTTCTTGCTTCTTGCACCTTGGTCCCCTTTAATAGACCATGGAAGGTAAGGTTGACTACCGAGATCAATGTGAGAAGGCCTTGGAAGGTAAGAATCCACGATCCTCAGAGATTTGATGCCAGATTGGGGATTTTTGGATGATTCTGTGCAAATCCCACGAATCTCGGTATTCTGTCGAAAAACCCAGTTGCGGATGCATCTCAGGTGCATTTTCCTCTGTGTTCTGCTTTGACAATTCTGTCTTCAGCATGGGGCTTCTTTCCTTATATGGCTTTGTGGGCGCAACTTGATCGCATTCCTCACATCCTCAGGTCCAGATGCAGGCGCAATCTTGCAGCTTTTAACTTCTTTTTCTCCACTAACCTTTATCTCCTTTTGCAGGCGCATTCTCCTCACAAAGACTCCTACACAAAAACATTACTTGGATATGACATATATTATGCATATACCGATCCTATTTAACGCATGAAACATGCTTTCCTATGGTGAGATTTTAAATCTATATGACATATATTTTGCATATATCGATCCTATTTAATTTAAACATACATTCCTAATGCATAATAAATTAAACACACTAAAATGGACCAATTTTTCCATCTAAATAAAAAAATTACTAAAAATATTACAATAATAATTTAAAACTCGGTCTGGACCGCTCCTCAACCCTTCGAACCGACCTGAACCACCCTTGGATTGCTTGAACCGGACAAAATTACACTACCAAAAGCTGAACTGGATCATCAAAGGCTTCACAAGGCTTGAACCGACAAAGAACCTGTGAATCGCCCGAAAAACCAGACCAAATCGGATGCAAAGAAAACGTGCATTCTGGGCTTTGAATTCAACAGCGTCGAGACGCTGATGAACATTGTCGAGACGTTGTATCGTCTAGAGCTGTACTCTATTTTTCGGCTGATAACACTCATTTATGTGCATTATTTAGCCTTAAAAATCTAGGTTATTGTTTGAAAAGCAAAGACTTTGTGCTTAAAATCATATATTTTTTTAGTCAATTTAGCAAAACTCTTAGAATCATGTGGAAAATCTTAGAAATATAGAATTTATGCTTGTAATGCCCAAAAAGAGATAACTTTTGCAAGAATTTATCCAAAGTTAATCTTTTTGTGCAGAGGACTTTGCAAGGGAAATGCGCCCACAATTGGAGAGAAAGTGTTAGCGGAGCAAAAGAGTCGAAGTTGAAGATTTGTGCCTGCATTTGGTCTTGAAGATGTGGAATATGCGTTTGAAATGTGCCTGCATTTGGTCTTGAAGATGTGGAATATGCGTTTGAAATGCGCCTGCAAACCAATAAGGAAAGTAGACCCAGTTGAAGACAAAATTGTCAAGGCAGTGCACAGAGATTTTGCGCCCGATTTGCGGCCGCAACTGTGCTTTCCGACAGAATTCCAAGATTCCCGAGATCTTCACAGAATCAGCCGAAAATCCCAAATCTCGTATCAGATCTCCAAGGATCATGGATTTTTACCTTCTTAGGCTCTCTCCCACTGATCTCGGTAGCCAACCCTACCTTTCAAGGTCTATAAAAGGCAACCAAGATGCAAGAAGCAAAGGGAGCTCCACTACTAGAAAAGCAGTGTTACTTGACATTTGAGTTTTTTAATCATTTGAGTTTTTTAATTAGTTGACATTTTAAAGAAAAAATGTCAAGACTTATGTATTTTTAACAAAACAAATGTCAAGACTTACGTAATTTTAACAAAAAAACTTCAAGAAAAATACAAAAACACGGAGTCTTATGATTTTTTTCGGATTTTTTCTCTCTAAGGAAGACTTGATATTTCTAAAATGTCAAGAATGATGAGATTTCTTTTAATTTAATATAGAGTCAATTAAAATCAAAATTAGGGCTTTTTCATCAGACTTCTTTCTCGCGTGCGCCTCCTCACTCACCCTGTTCTTCTCTCTGTTCTCGCGCGCCTCCTCACATTCAAACGCCGGCGAAGACCCACCCAAACTCCGGTGAAGACCCACCCAAACTCCGGCGAATCGCTTCACACAACCCAGCCACGGCGACGTGCGCGGACGACCTCACTCGCGAACCTCCAGCCGCGACTTCTCTCTGTTCTCGCGCGCCTCCTCACAATGATCAAACGCCGGCGACGACCCACCCAAATGCCGGCGAACCGCTTCACATAACCCATCGACGGCGACGTGCGCGGAAGACCTCACTCGCAAACCTCCAGCCGCGACTTCTCTCTGTTCTCGCGGACGACCTCACTCCGGAATGCCTCTCCGTCGAACTTCTCCTTTTTCAAACATAAGGTTCTTCTTTCTCTTTCTAGACTACCTTCCTAATTTATGCTTTGGTTACTCGCATTAATGGCCTCCGCATGATATTTTGATGATGCTACGATAGAAATGTGCATTGCAGAAGTAGATTAAGAGTTTCGTATTTCGTGCTTATGAGGATCTTGCTGAGTTTGAGTTGATATTATAACATGTGCAAGGATGTAGGTGTTTGATGTCGGGAATGTTTAATCAAACTAGCGGATTTTCTTCGAAAGGTTTTGAATGTTACTTCTGAATTTCCGTATTGAAAATAGAGCTTTTATTTTTATGCTATAATAAACTGAATTTGATGCTTAATTTGATGGTGATTGCCGATAGCGTTAGTATATGAAAATGGTTTCATTTAGCTTCGGAACCATGTCAAAAAGAGCCATTTATAATATAACTTGTGTAGATAGCAGCTATACGATGTTTTGTTGCAAATGCTTTGCTCTTCTTTTAATTTATTTTTGGTGAAAATTCCCTTCAAAATTGAGGAATTAGATGAATTTGCTTGTTGATCTATTTTGATCCCTTTGCACTGTGTTTCCACCTTGGCCTAGTTTAGCCTTTTTGTTGTTTAGTTACAAGAACTTATGTAATTGACATCTTTTCAATTGTTTGTTTTAGTTTCACTTAATTGTTTGTTTTAGTAGTTTCATTAAAATTTAAAATGAGTAAAGAAACATATGTTAAGTGTTTGTTATATTTACACATGATAGAAACAAGCAAAGGCATTATGACATTATCTTGAGTTGATATGTAATGTTAAGTTTTGAGTTTATCTTCCCCAAATCACAAAGCTTGCGGTTAAACGTCCTTTTTACCTTTCAATTTTTGTTTAATGCTTCTCCTTTGTGGAAACTAACTTTACAGAAATAGATTTCATTATGAGTTGGAAAGTACTGAAGCTGAAAAGGCAATTGTTCATTTACAATGGCAAATTTTCACCTTTCAACTTTTGATCATTATCGTTGTTGTAGACCAAGTAAACATTCACAGACCAACTTTGTGGAACTTTTTTTTTCATGCCTAAGCTTAGATCCATGTTTATGAAGGGTTCTTTCATTGTTTTCTTATGCCTTTGATTTTGGCATTTGGATGCTGTTGAAACCCATGGGTGTGATGATTAAGAAATAAAGATGGAAATCTAAGATTTTATTTTGTTTTTGTTCTCTATGGAGTTTTGTTTCTGTGCCTGTACATCACAAAATTGCAACCTTCAAAATTGAAGTTCATTCCTATTCATTGTAAGGGTAAAGGGAGTAGCTAGTTTTAAGAGTGGGAATTAGAAAACTTATTGCTTACCGGTCTTGAGAATGGGTGTTCTTTTTGAATAGAGAGAATTTTGAACTTGAGATTTTATGGCAAAAATTGTGCATGTTTCACTCTTGAGTTGGGTTGTGTCTTTTTCTGTTTTTGTAGTGGGAATTTTGAAGTACCCTTAATTGTTTGTATGAATGGTGGAATATAGTTTAAAGTTTTCATTTCTTGTTTTATATTTGGTGAAATGAGTTGAATTTGATTGTTTGAATCAACTATTTGATTCTATCGTTTTTCTTTTTAAAATGTCTAAGGATTAACTCTTATGTCACAAGTGAGGAAAAAAAAGAGTGGAGTATTACTGAAGAATGTGAATTTTCAAACTTTTGCATTTGTTTTGTTTATCTTCGAACGGCTTGAATTTTCAAACTTTGGCGTTCTCTTCTCACCTTGAGCTGACACTGAGTTGTTTATCTTTTCAGCTTGCAAGATTAAAGGCACAGAACTCACAAAATCCACTCTAAGGTTTGGTTTATTCCTCATTTCTTTGAGTTTGAAATCCTGTAAAATCGTAATCAATTAGAAGTTCTATGAACTAGAACTTGCATTAGTATTTAGTAGTGATAAAATTTAAATGTTGCATTTTTGTTCTACGAACTAATTTTCTCTTCAAGGGTGATACTTGTGCTTGATGCACGTATTGGTGTTACACATAATTTTCTATTTGTTTTGTGAACCTTGCTTATTTTATGCACTAAGCTTCTTATGATAGGATAGATAGTGGGATTTTGAGCCACTCTGTTAGAATGTGAGTAAAAGAATCAAACCAACAGACACAAACACAAAGCACCACAAACATTTGTACATATGTTACCTAAACCAACAAAGTTCTCATTCTTGGTTTTTTTTTTTTCCTTATTCTTTTTTGTTATCTTTTTTAGTGAAATGAACATATAACTATAACTGTAATTTTTAGATTGTTGTTCAAATATCAATTTACCAGTTTGTTGTTTACTTGCATAGTATTACTTTTGAAAGTTGAGGGATGAGTTACTTCTAGGTAGGTAGAGTTTATGTTTCTTAAAACCTTTGGTTACTAAGCAAAAAGTTGGTAAAATTTGGTTGATTAGGTTTGTTATAAGTTTTGATGTTATGCTTCGAAAGCTTGGATTGTTTTAGCTTTTCTAGTTCACTTGCTTACCTTATTTGCATAGTTTCTTATCTGTCAGATTTGTTGTTCCTATGCATCGTCAATGGCTTCAAGTACAAATTGCACGACGTTTAATCAACCTTCAAAGAGTTATGTGGGCTTTTTATTTTTCCTCTTTTTTTTTTTTTTTTTTTTTTTTTTTTGCAATTGACAATATTGTACTTGACAAACACCATAATGTTATGAAAATTATATGTGACCATGTTATACTTATTTTATTGGGTTAATAGTTCTTGTAATTTTGGAATTGTCCATATATGAATTTTGTTAATGTTATTGGTGGAAATCTGGTTGATACGTCTTGAATGTGTATTGTTTATTTGGTTGACGAAATTATGTCTTTTTCAATATATCAAATTGTAGGAGATTCAAGATAATAGAGAACAACTATTATAATTGAAAAAAAAATCACAAACAAACATGACATGTAAAATGTGTCAAAAACTTATTAAATTGATATTTTTGAAATGTCAAGATAAAGTACCATTTGAAGCGTTAAACCTGTTAAGTTTTAACAAAAATGATATTTAATAAATGTCAAGAAATCTATATACATGACGCTTTAGAAATGTCAACGTTGTTAATATTCTTGACGTTTAAAAAATATCAAGGAAAGAATATCTTGACGCTTTTCGTTCGTCACTTTTTCGATACCTTATTCTTGACAGTGGTTCTCTCGACGCTTTCAAAAACGTCAAGAGTATTAAAATTTGACATTCCAAAAGCGTCAAGTAACACAGTTTTTCTTGTAGTGCTCGAAAATTCGTCCTTAGGATAGATTTTAAGTTTTTCTCTCTTCTCATCTTGTAACCACTCCGAGTTCTGGGTCTTTCAGCCTCTGTCGGCTCTTCCATTCGAAAGAAGAAGAAGAGAAAGCCTTGTTTCCCCTTGAAAGAGGACAAGAGCAATCTAGATAGAGAGGGGAAGATTCTTAGTTGAGTCTAGCACGTTATCTTCTATCAGTCTTTACTTTCATTGTTGTATCTTTTCTGTTTTCCTTTAATTTTTAGTCGTAAGATTTCAATTCTTGTACTCATTCCATTTATTTTATATGAATTCATTTTATTCTTCTATTTTGTGCACTCTTTACTTTTTGTCTTGCGTTTTACTTTCATCAATGAGCTAAGCTTCTTCTCGGGGATTCAAATATGTGGATATCTTGAGTAGAAGAAAGCCCCACCTATGCAAAGACAACCTTGCTTCCTCTTAGCATTGTTTGTTTTTGCTGAAGTTTAAGTTTCATTATTAGCTTAAACTGATCACTTAGGTTAGCATAGTTTGTATTTAGCTGATGGTCGAAAGGTTGGAGTTAAATGTGCGGGTTCGCAAAACAATAGTGGAAAAGATCCTAGAAATAAGACTTTGTTTTCTTGCATCCTAGAAATAGGACTGAAACCACTAGAGTTTTAAGAGCCGTGAGCATTATTTATCTAAGTTTCAACTAGCCCTAGAAATAGATGTCTAGTTGGCTTAGTCTTCTAAAGGCACCTACAGTGGAGCTAAATAGAAGTAGGACTTAACTCATAATCTAGTTGTCAGGGTATTTGCGGGCGCAACTGAAGGATTTTATCTGCACCATGTCTATATGGGCAACATAGATAGAGTTCTTCAGTCGTTTGCAATGCCTGAGTGAGTTGCTGATAGCGAGCATAGCTAGCTATCTTTACTTATTTAATTTAGCTAGTCTTTGATGATTATTGGCCATTTTATTGCACTTTATTGTTTATTTTGTAGGAAATGGTTGATTGGAGCTATAGCGCAATATTGGAGTTAATCGGGTGCTCGGGACGTGAAAAGATGCAAAGGAATGAAAAAGAATCAAAGAGAAAAAAGTCAACATTCGGTCAACATTTGACCAGCGTCGAGACGCCATCCCTTGAGCGTCTCGACGCTGGCATTCCATATCAGAATAGGTGCAAAAAGGTCACAGCGTCTCGACGCTGCGACCTTAGCGTCTCGACGCTGCGTAATTTCCTTTCCAGAATACGCGTGTTTAGAGGCAGCGTCTCGACGCTACGACGAAAAATCAGTATTTATAGTTCTTTTCGGCTAGGTTTTTGGGGGATTCAATTTTGGGACTTCTGGGAGCCGTAAAACAGAGGAGAAAACAGAGGATTGAGGCTGGACAAGAGGGAGAAAAGCGGAAATCAACCCATCGTTCGTGGGGATCGTGACGGGGACGTTCGGTCTCAGCCTACATTGAGTTTTCTTTTCCCTTTCCTTTTCTCTAGTTAGATTTATGGCTTCATTATGTTTAGTTGAGCTTGTAATTACGTTCATGAGTAGCTAAACTCATAGCTTAGGGATTGATGTAGTTGATTTTGTTTATGGATTGATTTATGGTTTAAGTTGTGCAATGTTGATTATGTTTGCAATCTTGATTTAATGCTTTCAATTAATTGGCCATTAGTTGAATGATTTAAGTTTTGAATCTAGCTCGGGAGAGGGGGTTTAATATAGACTTACTCAAGATTGCATGACTAAAGTTTACTTTCTAATTCGTGACGGTTTTAGATTAACTTTAGAATTGGTCAAAAGATCTCATTGCCTTGCATGTTAACCAACTTAGATAGGGATATCAAGTAGATTAATTTGCATGAGAATCAATTATACTCGGGAGAGGTAGTTGTGAAAAAAGGGTCTTAGGCTCATAATTTCATTGTGCATAATAACTTAATCCTTAAAATCAATCCTAGACTAAATCGGCGAAATCAATTCCCTAAGTGTTTTTCCCAATTGAATTTCCACACTTTTTACTTGTTTTGATTTAGTTTTCATATCATCTATTCATCACTTTTTGATCCCTAAATAAAATTGAGCAAGATAATTCACAATACTTGATTTGCTTAAAAATCCAATCCAGAGGACGACATTCGAATTACATTCACTATATTATTACTTGACCCGTGCGCTTGCGGTAGGAAAAGTCCACATCAGTTGCTAGCGCAAAGGTGGGTGCGAACCAAAGCTCTTGGTTGATACTATTTGAATTTTCCTGCTTATCTCATATATCTTTTTTTTATTCCATTTATTTGCTTATTTTTAATTTTGTCTTAAATCAAAACACCATTCAAAATATTTCTTTGGTTACCATCCTCGGTTGCAAATTTAGAGGAGGTTCTTGTTTTGTAGAATCTTGTGTTTTTCGACTAGTCACCATCTCCCTTGGATTCGATATCCGGAGTACTCTCCACTTTATTACTTGACAGTGTATATTTGCACTCGAGCAGGGTGTTGCGCTTGCAGCACGACAGCCACATCATCGGCCAGGTGAGTTCTTCGTCGTTTCTTGATCAATTGGACCCCTATTTGGATTCTAATGACTCTAGAAATTTTACAGACTCAAGCCAACACATAAATGCCCATAAACATGTAGGCAATTACAATTTAAACCAACGAATCGAACACTAATTAGATGCCAAAACCATAATGAGTCCATTTTAGCAATCATTCTCACGTCACATGAAAAAATTGACCCACCAAACTAAAATTAACCGAAATTGAGTGCCCAGATCATGCTCTGATACCAATTGAACGAGTCTACGACACTCTAGCAAAAGCGATTTGGATCGAAAGCCACTCAATTCCATTAATTTTACATTTGAAAACATGCATGAACTCAACCTGAAAAACAGAGTTATGAAATAACCAACCTTTGGACGAAATTCAAGCAACCTCTTGAAGGAGTTAATATCAAACATGCGGAAGCAATTTTGGATCTTAGGCACACAATTTCATCAATTTGATCCTAGAAGACATGTTGTTCATAAGAGGTAAAACAGAGCAAAGATGCACCTACCTCGTGTAGCTCCCAATTCGTGTAATCCGAGGCTTTAATCTTCACACCAATGGCTCTTGGACAACCATTTGGATCTTCTCTACTATTCTCAGGCCTTGGAACGGATTGTGGGATCCTTAATTGATAGGAATTGGAAAGGAAAGCTTATGGGTTCATGCAAATTTGAGAGTACAAGCTATGGAAGTTCTTGAGAGAATTTTGGTAGCATTTCATGTTGAAAAATTTCATCATTTTCCACCAGCTGATCCTCTATATATAGAGGAAAATTATGCATTCATAATGCACAAAAAAATGACAACAAATTGAGATCATTTTGAGTCATGGATTAGGTGGTGCAAGAAGGCTAATCCTAAGTGATTAGTCACTAAGCACCACCTCCAAAAATTGTGAATTTTTTAATTTTCTTTAAATTCAAAATTTTGCAATTTTTAATTGAAAATTCTTAAAATTCCCACTTTATAATTTTAAATTTTAATTTTATTTTAATTTAAATAAAACCTTATTTAATTAAAATAATAATAAAATCAATTAATTTAATATCTTATATTAAATTAATATTATTTGCTCAATTCCGGCTTTTCTCCCAAAGAAATTTCTCGAACACGAATCCTTATTCACGTGTTTAATATTTAAATCATTTTTAAATATAACCAACTCTCATTTTAAGTTTAATTCGAAATTAAACCAAATATGTCGTTAAATATCGTATATAAACGACTTTTGTATCCTATTCCAAATTTGAATGTTTCAAATATTAACCTATCATATTGTTTCAAGTTTTATTCCTATTGAGCTAGTAGAGGGACCTAATGGACCTACAGATCATGGCCTCAAACGAAACGAGCATAACCAGTTAAACTCATTAACCTAGTTATTCAACGTTCGTTAGCTTCCGGGACACTCTACTGTAGCCCGTAGTTGCACTCCCCTCACTGTAGATATATTTCTTGTCCACTCAAAATGACCATGATTAGTAAGTCGACCCTTCACTAATTGTTCGTAACTAGAGCTGGATCAAATGTCTATTTTACCCCTATAGCTACATCTTATTCCTTAAGTTCCACTGATCCTCTAATGAACAATTAGTTCGTGATACAATCACTGAACCATGTCCCTCTCAAGGTTATGAGAGGGCGGGGCCCCTTGTTCAAGACTCGGAGTCAGTACTTAAGGGAACAACCTTCTTACTATCCCTAAAACGGGTAGTAGTGAATTCTGTCTTGCAAAGCTATGTCCCCATCTATCTATTCAGTCTCATCCCCAAAATGGTAGGCTTATTGAACTCTCACCCATGCAAATCAAAGGATAATCCTAAATAAACAGGAGTTCATAGTTAGCTCAGGATTAAGATTGAGTTACCTAGGTCATTGTATGAGATATTCAATTTCAGCAGTAAATGGAGTTGTAAAGTGAAAGGGACTTATCTCCTGGTCCGATCTCTATGCAAACTCATTGCATAGGACGCCCTCACTCACATGTCTTATACATGAACAATTAGGATCACATCGTTTGTCTATAGAAAACAAAACGAGCCGCACCAATAGTGTCCCCAGGATTAAGGTACCCAGCCTTATATCCATGTACTATAGATCATTTAGGCTATTTACTTGAACTTGACCCATACTTATGTCATACACAAACTTCAAGTATACATAATATAGTCAGGGGTTCTTAGTTTATTGGATTTGTGGTTATATATAGGAAAAACAAATGTATATAGAAATAATACTTCATTAAAGCAAGTCAAGTGTTACATTTACTATCTACGAGTTTTAGGGCATAAACCCAACACCTCTTTGATGAATTTTGAATACGATTGAAGCGTGGACAACCACCGAAGCCTTCCGCGCTATTCTCCGGCCTTAAAACGAGTGGTGGGACTCGGTTGTGTGATGAATTTGGGAGTAAAAATTTACAAACTCAAGCTAAAACATGAGAGATGTGCTCTTGGAAATTTGAGAGAGAATTTGGGTGTTTTTTAAGAGCAATTTTCCAACAAAGTGTATATGACTTTCAACCCCCTCATCAGCATCATCTTAGCTTTATATATGAGAAATCAAAACTCAAAAACAAGTCAAGATTTAGACACCTCCACGAGGTGGATGGTGAGTCATAAAATGAGTGGGTTTTGGTGTCAAAATCTAAGAATTAACCTCTTGGTTAATTTAAAACAAAAAATAAATTAAATTTATTTTTAATTATTAATTCAAATAACTAATAATTAATTTCAAATTCCAAATTTAATTTTGCAAATAAATTTTTAAACAAAATTTAATATAAAATAAATAATTAATTATATTAATTTAATATCAAATATTAAATTAATCCTTTTACACCAATCCCGATCACTCGAACATGAATCTCTATTCACGTGCATAGTATTTAAATCATATTTAAATATTTCCAAACTCTCTCAAATCACAGTTTAATTCATAATTAACCTAAAGCACGTTAAGTATATCGTATATAATTAACGTCAATTCCCTAAACCGAATTTGAACGATTCAAATTCTTTTATCACACAGTTCTAAGGTTTATTCTGTATGAGCTAGCAGGGGGACCAAATGGACCTACAGATCATGGGCTCCAACGATCTGAGATTAACCGGCTAAACTCATTAACATAGTTAACCAACATTCGTTAACTACCGAGACACTCCACTATAATCCGATAGTTGAACTCCCCTCATTGTAGATATATTTCTATCTACCCGATATAACCTTGCGTAGTAAGTCGATCCTTCACAGGTTGCTCGTAACTACAGTTGGGTCAAATGTTCGTTTTACCCCTGAAGTTACCTCTAGTTCCTTTAAGTCCCACTGATCCTCTAATGAACAGTTGGTTTGTGGTTCAGCCACCAACCTAATCCCTCTTCGGCCAATGAGAGGACGGGATCCCTTTGTTCAAGCCCCAGAGTCAGCACTTAAGAGAACAACCTCTTTGCTATCCCTGATTCGGGTAGGAGTGAATTTCGTCTTGCAGGACTATGTCCCCAGCTATTTACCCGGTCGTATCCCAAAAATGGTAGTCTTATTGAGTTGGTGATGATGAGCCATTCTCACCCATGCAAATCAAAGGATAATCTTGAATAAACAGGAGTTCATAGTTAGCTCAGGATTAAGATCGAGTTACCTAGGCCATCGCACTAAATAATTCAGTTTTAACAGTAAACGGTGTTATAAAGTGAAAGTGACTTATTTCTCGGTCCTGGTCTTATGCAAACTCATTTCATAGGACGCCCCCACTCGCATGTCTCCACATGGACGATACAAGATTACATCGTCTGCACTATATACAAAGTGGGTCGCGTCTCATAGTGTCCCCAGGATAAAGTACCCAGCTCTATCCCTATACTATAGATTGTTTAGGCTATTACTTGAACTTGATCCATTCTTATGTCACTACATAAAGTTCAAATGTTCATTATATAGTCAGGGATCTTAATATATTGCATTTGAGTTATTTAACGTGCAATTCACTTAGCTAGGGATCTTAGTTTATTGCATTTGAGTTATTTAACGTGCAATTCACTTATTTAATAACTTAAGTGAACAAACTTTGATAACGACTTTATTGAACAAGTATATTACTTGTTTCATTCACTATCTACGAGTTTTAGGGTACCAACCCCAACATGCCTTCATGTGAAACCATTTCGTATTACGGTCTCCTCATTGCAACCAATCCTCCTGAGCTCTCTGTTTCCAATAAATTTCATCGTCTTCTAATAAAACCACCAATTCCTTTTCTTTCTTGTGAATCCCACTTCTACTTTGCTCATCTTTTCGTTCTGTGAGGTTTTGAATCTCCTTTTCCTTCCTTTCTATCTCCCCCCTAATGGACCCTCCATACCTGTATCGACTAATTGCCAAGCCGCTCTAGACAGATCTTGGTTTTCTCAACAATTGTTCTTGAATCTAGTCCTCTTCGATCCTGCCAAACGCTTTGGATAATCTCTTGACATTCCGTATATTTTGCCCATGATTCTTCAAACCTCCTGGATCTATTGATCGAACTCTTTCTACTATCATTCCAATCTCCATACCTTTCTGTCATAATCGGTCTATGATTCGACACCATAAACGGTAAATGATGGACTTTAGTAATGTGCACTTATCTTGCATATCCCAATTCAGAAGGAAGCGGTCCAATCTTTCCCAAATGATCTCGCTGTTAATATGGTTGTTACACCAAGTATAGTCATCTCCAATATACCCAGGGTCATGTAAATTACATGAGTCAATTATATCATGGAATTCCTGCATCGCCGCTTCTATTCGGGGCCTTCCTCCCTTTTTCTCCAAGAGTCACTAGTAATTGATGACCGCAAAGTGCACGGGTCGCAAGTAATAATAAAACGGAAGTATTCCGAGTATCGAATCCACAGGGAGGTGTGACGATATTTAAGCAAAGCAATAAGTTTTTGATCACTAAAAGTACTTGGGTGAAATATTATTTAGGGACCTAAACTTGATACTAAAATGAATAAAAAAATTAAAGCAATTAAAGAAATTAAATGATCAATCACAGAAAATAAAAATATGGAGAAAGAGTTTTGAGTGAGAAGCGGGGTCTTGAAAATCAATTAATAGCTAATTAATTATTACAGTTATCCTATCTCATTGCCCGACAAATTATAATCCTAGAATCTCCGATAATCACATAGGTTCTCCAGTCGGTTTCCCCTAATTATAATTAACATATTTTAACAACCTAAGTGTCCTTAGCGCCATTAAAATTCATTAATTAATAAGTTCTGATTCATTATTGGAATCTAAGTTTAACCAACTAATCCCGTTGTCACTACGAGCAATTAAACTAGTTGCATGGATTATGATCTATCCTAATTTCTCTCCGTCGAGTTTCCATTAGAAATCGAATCAATATATAACTGGCCAGATCATATATAGCATTACGAACATCCATACAAATAATTAGTTAAAAGGACAATAGATAGGCAATTATAATAACATTTAACTATGAATTTTCATTTCAAGACCCCAAAATGGGTTTAGCTATACATGGCTATAATATCCACAATGTATACAATAAAAAGCATAAATTGGAGCAAAATAAGAGAAAAGGAAGTGACCGTCGAGAACCCCGTCGCTTGCTCTTGGAGTCCCTCCGAAACACGCTCCGAGCCTCCTAGAGTGCTCACTACAAGCTCCCCACAAAATTTCCCACTCTTAACTCTCAAAAAGGCTAAAAATCCTTGAGAGAATGCTCAAGGAGAGCAAAGGAAAGGAAGGAAAAAAGGAATGATGGAATGATTGATGCCAAAATGGGGTACCAAGGGGTCCCTTTTATAAGCCCGAAATAGGGACTGCGTCGCGACGCTAAGGGCACAGTATCGCGATGTTGTGACGTCACTCGACTTGTTCGGCAAGAAATGGGACAGCGTCGCGACGCTGTGAGGTTTCCAGAACATCCACGCGCGGGCTGGGCTTGAAACTTGGGCCTTCTTCATTCTTTTTGGATCTTCACTTGGATTGTTGACTTTTGGGCTCCCCCTTTGACCCATGGTTGGAAATTTGGCTTGATATGCTCATTTTTTGGCCTTTTTTCCCCAAAATTCCATAATATGCTCCTTAGGACAAAATAATTAATTACATTAGATTTTCTCAATAAAAACACAATAAAAGCACTAAAAAGCTTAATAATTTAGGACTAAAATAGCGACATGTCTGCCCGCTATCAGTAATTTCATTGAAATCACCGCCAAAGATCCATGGAAGGTTACTACTATCACTTAGCTGCTTCAAAAGTGTCCATGTTAAGTGATGAAGATCCCTATTAGGATTGTTATATATACCTGAGAATCTCCACTGCCAATCCCTTTCTTTTACTATTGCGGCGATATGCCCTTTAGAATAAGATCGGATAGTGACATCTGTCTCGTTTTGCCAAAGAAGCATTAAACCCCCACTCTACCCATCACTTGGGACTGCCAGCCCACAGTCATATTGAAGATCCCTCCTAATTTTGTCTCCCCTATTACCCCTTAATTTAGTTTCCATCAAGAAAACCAATTGGGGATGGTGACTACGGATTAGGTGTCGTAGCGCTTTGAATGTCCGAGGGTTCCTCAGCCCCTGGATATTCCAACTTAAGATTTTCATTGTGCCCGGCGGGGCTGCTCAGTAGCCCCCACCACTTTTGCATTGTTCTGACCATCACTGATCCACACCTTCCTCTTGCTCTTTTGCATTATTCTGACCATCACTGATCCATACCTTCTTCTTGCTTGTACCTTCTTCCTCAAACTCAATAAAATGTTTTTTACCAGCAACTTCCTTAGACAACATTCTTTGGTTTTCCGAAAGGTCCTCTGTCTCTTTCATTCTATACAATCTCTTCCAAGTTTTATTTTTCCCACTCCCTTCCTGGTTGTCAACTGTTTCCTTCGTTTTGATTGAGTTAACTTTAATCACATCTCTATCCAATCTTGACTCAATTGCCTCTTGACTTACCGTCTGCATTTCTTGATTTGATGTCATAATTCAAGCCCCGTCAAACTATGATATGTTTTCCATTTGATGCACAATTTTCCTCTCCTCAACAGGCCCAACCCAATCCTTGTCTATATTCATTAAAGGGAATTCTGAATTATTTGTAGTATGAGCTGTAAGTGATGAAGCACCGTTATAGTCATCTTTGAATGCCTCTCCGAATATCTCGCCTTCTTTATTTGCCTGTCTCTGATTTTCCTCTCTTTCCTTTGCTAACAATTCAACTGTTACTTTCCTCGTCGGCGTTGAGACTTCCACTTTTCCAGATTCCTCTGGTGAAGATTAACTCTTTTCCGGCTGAGTTGTTCCAGTTTCATCTTGTTCCCTTTGTTGAGTTTCGGTTTGATAATTTTCATCTTCCTCAGAGACCACTTTCCTTCAGCTTCCTCTACCACCGTCCCATTCTCTTCCTCGACCCCGACCTAGATTGTATGTCTTTGCCGCATGAACAAATTCATAAGACACTAGTTTTGTAGGCTCACGAAGCCATGGTCCATAGGGGAGGTTTTCTTCATTTGTTCCACAATTTTCTTCACATTCTTTGATTGTATGCCCAAAAGACCACATCCATAGCAAAAGTCCGACAATTTTTCATGAGTAACTTTAATCCATTTGTCCACTCCTCCCGATCCGAATTTCAAAAATATGCCTCGTTTTAGAGGAGATGAGACTTCAACCTGGATCTTAATTCTTAGAGAGCTACCCCATTGTGGATCCTTATCATCTTCTAGGTCTACTTGTTCAACCTTTCCTAGAAGACTGCCAATATCCATAGGCGGTCCCTGGAAAAACAAGCAAATGGAAGTTTATGGAAATGAACCCAGAAAGATACATACCTGAATTTTGTTTCTTCACTGCAGCTATCTCCTTTTGGTTCCTCCTTTAGGAGCATTGCTTTGTCAAAGAACCATGGTCCCGATTCAAGGATTTTCCCTTTGATTCGTACGTTCCGGAACTTGCATAGGAACAGATTAAAACCAACACACACGATATAAGAGTCTGTTCTTGGTTCCAGATCTTTGGCATTTTTGAGCTAAATATATCTGGATTGATCTTCGTAGTGGTGAAAATTTTGCATAGAATAGCATTCTCTAGTTTTTGTCTTGATTTGTCTAGATCGCCTTCTTGTAAATGATAAACACTTGCTCTTTTTGCGTCCGTAACTTTTAGATCGCCTAGCTGCTTTGTTATTGAATCTGCATCGTCCCCTTACCATTGGTGACCACCTTGATTCTCTGCCAAAAGAGATGTCGTCACAAGCAGAAACACTGCTCCACTCAGCACTTAGACTACCAATGTCCACCGTTTCCCAGAGAGAAAACGAAAACCCCTTTAGAATTAAAAATCCTCATTCACTTTTCGTGCCCATTTGGAATACCTGTTTGGTTACATTTACTCATAAATATTTTTATACACAAGTTATTATATACTTAAAAACTCGTTTTTTAAAATTTCCTTTCAAGTATTTCTCTCAAAATGGTTTATTTCTTAATCTCATTTTTTTAATAAGTCATTTTTAGTAGTTGCCAAACACTAGAATTTTTTTTTCAAAATTGAACACTTGAAAAGTTAAACCAAACATACTCTTCATCATGACAGTTCAAGTGATTTTAGACAAAAGAAAAAGTAATAAATAAATAAATAAAATAATTAATTAATTAATTTTAGTCATTTTAAAATCACTCTCAACCATGTCCAAAATGAATTTCATAATAATTTTATCATAAAGTGTTTTTAAATAGTTTTAAAAAAACAGTACTTAATATCCCTATTTAATACATTTGAAAATGCTATAATAAAAAAATAAATAAATAAACCATACTGGTTTTTTTTAAAAAATATATATAAAAATTATTAAAATCAAATGATATTTATTCAACTTTACATTCCTATACATATACACTGAGGAAATACTAAAAATTCCACCTGCTTAACAGTTGAGAGATCATTTCAGTATTTCTTTTCATCCATAATAGACAAACAGATACTTGACTTTCTTGGTGAATTTGATTTCGTAGAGGGTCAATAGCAAGAGTGATGGTAAATCTCTCAAATTCACAAATAAACTTATGGTGCAAGTTTATTAATTTAATATTATTTTTTGGGGGTGAGGTAATTTCTTTTGTTCTTTTCTTTTCTCCCTTCATCTCTTCTTCTTCCTCACCTCTGGATAGTTTCAGCGCTGCCTCTATTAGCTTAAGTCTATGAGACTAAATTGCTTAGGGTTTGGAGCAACTTTCTGCAAATGAAAGAGAAATACAAACTAAACAAAACAGTGAATATCAATGAAGAAGCATGAGAAAAATAAGCCATAATCACGGAGGAAGTTTATGGTTTCAATCTTTGAAACATAAATCGGGATAGAATGAAAACATTAGCAAGCATAACCAATGACATGGAAAACACCAACATCCTTTATTTACTTAAAAAAGAAGTATGAACATTCTTATGCAACACCAATTGCCTCACCGAGACTGCAAAGGCACTCAGCCCAAGTAATTGAAGTATCAAGTGGCTCAATCTCAAAATTATAATTATTCTCTTATTTCATGGAGTAATGAAACAAAAATCCCCCATTTCTTTGCGACAAAATCCCAGACTTCGCAAATGCCCATGTACTGTCTGTAATTGAGATTTATTTCATCACTCTCAGCAGTGGTAAATGTAGTATATCAATCCCTAATTATTTTTTATGTAATTTTTTTAATGTTCCATTCAGAGAAAGATTTAAATAACCTGTTAACTGCAGCAGAGTACGATATCGTCTTCCAAGGCACTATGCTCCAGATTTGGAATTGGAAGGAACTTCCTTTGTCTCAAATTAAAATCGACTGTAACGGTGGAAAGTTTAGTCGGAAGAGATTATGGAGAAGAAGAGAGGCTTCAAGAGGAGAGGAAGAAGAGATGAAGGGAAAAAAAGAAAAGAAAAGAGAAATTACCTCACCCAAAAATATATATATATATATATATATATATATATATATATATATATATATATATATATATTAAATTAATAAACTAGTCAACTAAGTAATTCACCATAACCTACTTAATGCCACGTCATATTCCGTTAGTCAACTAACGGTCAAAGGACCATTTAGAATTATTTCTCAAACCTCATGGACTAAATAGACACTAGTCTCAAACTTTAGGGACCAAAAGTGTTTTCAAAAAAAAAAAAAAAAAGACTGTGTATTTTTCCCAAGAATTAATTAAGAATATGTTTGGTTTAACTTTTCCAATGTTTAATTTTGAAAAAAATTCCAGTGTTTGACAATGACTAAAAATGACTTATTAAAAAAAAAACCATTTTGAGAGACACTTGAAAGCAAATTTTCTAAAAAGAGTTTTTAGATATACAATAACTTGTGTATCAAAAAACTTGTGAGGAAAAGTAACCAAACATATGTGTTTAAATTCTAAACAATTTTTATACAAAATGTTTTTAAAAGAATGCATTCTTGAAAAACACTTAAACTTAATATATTCCAAACAGGCCCTCGAGTATTTCTTCTAAAAACACTATTGATAATAATATAAAGACAAATTTTGAAAAACGTTTATAATGGTCTAAAAGTACTTTTCAGTCTAAAATTCACTCCAAACTCGACTCTTGGCTATGATTTGGCCAAAGTAGAGGAAAACTGAAGTCTCTCACAACCAAAACCAATTCAACCTATTTATACCCGAGACTATAAGTTCCACACCAAACAGTCAGAAACTAGGTAAGCAAAAAGGAACAAAGTTAAAGACTATCAAATATGAATATCATGGTGCTATGTATTTTGGTTGCTAACTAAAACCTAGTAACAGAATAAGCGTAGACTCACTAGAAACTGAAGCATGAATGTATTTGGAAATCGCAAAACAATATCCTTACAATACATGTTTACCACTGATACTGATTATACAACTAAACATAGTCTGAATCAGATTGCGATCAACGTCACTTCTCACTTTATCATCATCATTCCTCTGCTTGAGGTGAATGGCTGGCAACACCAAAAAAAAAAAAAATGGACTCATAAGATGTTAACTTCGTAAAAGAATCAATAATAGTTTTTTTTTTATAAAAACTCTAGTTTTCATTGAGAAAAAAAAAATAAAAATACAAGAGCACCCATAAAACCAAGTTCCAACAAAGAAAGAACCAATAATAATAATAATAAAACAAACTTGAAGTACAAACCTATTATATCCCTGACGCTTTGGGCTTTGAGTCCGACCATAACTGGGGCTATCCCCAGGTTCTCCTACTGTATTTAGTCGTTGGTCGTGACCATTGTCAGGGTTTGACCTTTCTCTATCATGAGGACTATAGCTAGTGCCACGTCCATCAGCAGGGCTCCCCCTTTCTCTCCCATAAGGACTGCGACTTCGGCTGTGGACTCGGTCATCATTTGGTCGTTCACTCAGATGGGGAGGACTATGGCTAGGGGCCCTAACATGGTCAGTTGATCTCTCTCTCTCTCTCCTATAAGGACTATGATTGGGGCTACGACCACGACCATAATCAGGAGAACCCCTCTCCCTCTCTCTCTGATAAGGACTTGAACTACGACGACTTCCATAATCGGGACTAGCCCTTTGTCTCCTATAAGGACTGCGGCTAACACCATTGTTGCCATAATCAGGGCTTCCTCGCTCTCTTCTATAGGGACTAGGGGATCGCCGTTTTCTATCAGGAGACCTATCACGATTCCTATCTGGACTATATCCATTTCTTTTCTCGTCATCATCTCGAACAGCATATTCCACCGAAATCACTCGATCCATCAATTTGCTGTACAGAATAATAATAATCAAAAGGCATAACAATCACTAAACATGTACACGATGGCCTAAAACAAGTTAAAATTTCAATGTAATCTTCCTTCAGATGGTCTGAGTACGACAGGGGCAAAGGAGGATTGGATTGATTAATCAGACTTCAATATGATGACCGTACTACTCAAATAAAATGCAATTAAATGATGGAAAAGTTACCTCATGTTTGTAAGTTCCAATGCTCTGGTGGCATCCTCCTGCAATTCATACTGGACAAATGCAAAATTCCTTCGGATCCTTACACTCAATATCTTACCATAAGGATCAAAGTGCCTCTCCAAATCCCTTGTCCTAGTATGATATGGGTCAAAGTTGATAACAAATAAAGTCTTTGAAGGTCTTGTATTAGTAGAGGATCTCCTTGAACCTCCTCCACCTCCACCTCCACCTCCACCTGGTCTTCTAATGCCACGCTCTTGCTACAGAGCAAAAGAATGATTGATTGAAATACAGTTTAAAGGTATAGTAAATAAAATCAAATAGAAGTTCCACAAAGGGATGGAAAGGAAAAAGTTCATTGGAAGCTGTGCCATATCAATGTATATTACTTTGGTCCACTCAACACGTAGTCTGCGGCCCTTTCGGCCAAATTCTCTCCGATCAAGCGCACGAATAGCATCCTCAGCATCTCTCTCATCCTCCATGTAGATAAAAGCAAAACCTGTAAACCAATCAAACATCCAAAATAGAATAAACTAGGTATGGCATCAGTGAGACACCAAAGAATTCCCCATATGCAATATCAATTCTCTCTGACGAAAGATTCAACAAACCACAAAAATTTCTTACCATCAGAAAGAAATATTCGCAACCACCGTGAAATCTATAAACTAAGTTACCAGTGAATTTAGCAACAGACCTTGGATCATGAACTAAGTGGTGTCAAGGAGCAAATATCCAAAACAGGATGTCTCATGGTAGGTCTACGAATAGAAAGTGCCTTCGCCATTATTCTCCAGCCTCAGCTGAGGTTGACAATGTTTCAACCTTGAAACAATGTATGAAATTGTAGGCAGGCAAGAGTCATGAGGAATGGAAACTGGAAAGCAAAGTGTCGGAGGAAAATGTAAGATGGTAGTGCCATTGAGGATCAGTATGAATCTTCTTGGAAACAAGAAGAGGAAGCTTGTCACAGGCGGAAAACTCAATTCTGAAGAGCCATCCTTATCCAAGAAGATTATGAATATGCGAAGAAAATCCTGCACCAAAGAAAATTCTGGCCAAGGCGGTTTAGGATTTAAAAAAAACGCTCTTCTTTTTTCAAAAATTTTTTTAGATCCCCCCATCAAAAACTCAACAAACGTTGGCTTCTCCGACTTCCATATGGTGGATAATGACAAATCGTACTGCATGGCACCAAATGCAACGAGAACGACCTCTACTTTGGGGGAATTTTCCAACCGCTGAATTGCCGTGCCGACGTCGTATCCGATACTTACTTAGTGGATTGTAAGTAACTTTTTCAATTCCGTATATTGAATATATCAAAGATTTGTAAGCGCTTTGTATCGAATTATACAAAAACTTAAAATGAATTCAAGAATCAAAACACAAACGTCCTCTTTTGTGTTTCTAATATGCGTTTTATAAGTTTCTTATTTCTTATTAGAAAAAAGGAATCAAAACACAAAAGGATATGCTATGGCTAGAAGCTCACCAGATTTCATATCTACTCTATCAACTTTTCCATATCGACTAAAAAGTCTTTCCAGATCAGGCTGTCGAGCATCATACTCAAAGTTTCCACAAAAAATCGGCTTCATACTACCTGAACAGAAATCGAAAAAGAAAAATACAACATTCAACACATCTCCCGCACAATACTAGAATAACAACAAAAAAATACATATAAATGCAACATCAGAGTTCATGAAACCTAATATCACTCCATCAACAAGACAATTATTTGAAACAAATCCCAAGAGTGAAGAACATATTGAAAAAATCCATAACAACTATGCACTTACTCTTTCCAAACAAGTCAAGAAGTCAAAGTCCAATTCTTTTTCGGCAGTGTAGAGTTTCAGGCCACCGTCGGAAGTCAATTCACGCAGTCTGGATTCGCCGGAGAGGCTGCGAGTGAGAGATAGAGAAGCAGTGCGTACTCTGTGAGAGCTGCGGCTGTGGGGAAAATGGATGCTTTTTTAGGGTTTTTTGTTTTTAACCCTAATTTTAATTTACAGATGATTTTGGATGATTTCTGATATAGAATGAAAATTATTCACTTCTTTTTTCTTTTTGGGTAAAAGAAAATACAAAACTTTTATTCCAAAAAGAAAATACAAAACTAATTTAGAAAATAAAAACGACTTTATTATTTTTTATTATTTTTTTTAGTGCTACTTTATTCTTTTTACCGTACAACCAAGGATCGAAATGTCGATGTTGATGGAAGATGGAAATGTTGAAGGACATTTCGAAAAAATTTACGGAAATTGTGGAAATTAATGGAAATTGTTTGAATTAGTCAATAAAACTTTAATTGTGGCTTAATTAGATTATAATTGACCCTTTTTTTATTATCATATCTAAAAAGTAAGATAATATTTAGATGGAATTGTCGATTCAAATGTCGATATGATCTGGAATTTTGAAAAAAAAATATAGAAATTGATGAAAATTGTTTGAATTATTAAATGCAAATTTAAGTGTGACTTAATTATATTAAATGCAATATTAAAGTTGATGAAAATTATATATAATATTTATATTAACATGTTGATAGGATGTTGTTAATTAAGATTATGCTAATTGATAGAAATTATTTGAGTTATAAAATGAGACTTTTTTTACAACAATTATAAAATGAGATTTTAGTTACAAATAAAAAGTATATAGGTTATAATTAACTAATGATAATTGATAAGTATATAACTAATAAAACAAAAGTTAAATGTAAAGAAAGATGGTAATTTTTAAACTTAATTTAACAAGTGAAGATGGATAGCCAGAGGTAGATTAGGAAGCTAGAAGCCTAGAGCTCCTAATTTAATAAAGAAATTGGAGAATATTTTGGAAGAATTTAGGAGAATTTAGGAGAATTGAAAATTTGAGAATTTGAGAATTGAGGTGTAAAAAAATTGAAATGGAATGGGGGTATTTATAGATGGTAAGAGTAATAAAATAATAAAAATGTAAAATTAAAATAATTAATTAAAAATAATTTTTATGTTAAAAATTAATTTGGGAATTTGTAGTGTTTTGATGGAAAATTTGATGTGAAAATTGATAAATGAAAAGTAGAACAACAAGGTAAAAGAGTTATAAAAAAAAACACGTGTGTTAAATATATATATATATATATATATATATATATATATATATTGTTCACACGAGATTTCAGAAGAGAAATTTAATTCGTAAAAACGACTTCTTGTATGTATTGATTTCTATGTAAGTAATTGTGGAATACAATCTCTAGTTACAATCCTTTGATGCTTTCTCTCAATGTAGCTTTGATCTACAAAGTCTTCAAGAAACTTTAATCTTTGGAGTCTTAGAGGTTTGTTCGCCTTTGAAGGATTCTCCTGGGTGATCGAAGTAGACTGCAGGCTTCAGGTCTTCAGTCTTTTAGATGACTTCACTTCAATCTTCAAGTTTGTAGAAAAATCTAGGTTTCGGTCTTCAAAGTCTTGTAGGAGGATTGAAGCTTCAATCGTCTGGATCTTGCAGAGAGCTTCAATCTTCTAAATCTTTAGGGTCTTGCAGAGGGCTTCGATCTTCTAAATCTTGCAGAGACTTCAGTCTTCAGAGTCTTGGAGGAAGCTTCAAGCTTTTGAATTTTGCAGAAGCTTCGATCTTCAGAATCTTGCAGCAGGATCTGGACTTCAATCTTCAAGATTCTTGCAGGAGGAATGAAGCTTCAATCTTCAAGTCTTGTAGAAGGAATGGAGCTTCAATCTTCGAGTCTTGTAGGGGGATCAGAGCTTCAGTCTCCAGGGTCTTCTGAGAGCTTCAATCTTTCTCTTCTTCCTTTCTTTCTGCTACCCCCTCAAATGGGCCAAGATCTCCTATTTATAGAGTTTCCCAAAGGCTTTCATGGGCTTGGGCTTAAATTGGGTTTGGGCCCATCCATGGGCTTGAATGAATTTTGGGCTTCAGACCCAATTATCTTAATAAACCTTGGGTTTAAATTGAGCCCAATTTAACCTAACCTTATAAACTTAATCATACTTTAATTTAATTTCATGAACTTTTGGCTAAATTGAATTTTTAGGCTAAATGATCATTCGATCTTGAGTTTAATCATCGTTGGATTCGATCAAGACCATTAACGCAATTAGACGACCACAAAAAGGACACGTGGCCTTTCTTATTTTGCCATAATTAATTTTGAGATATGTATTCATTTGTGACACCTCAAAATTAAATACTGACGTGGCAATTTCTAATTGGTTGGAAAATTTATATGCCAACATATATATATATATATAGATATATATATATATAAAAGTTAAAAAAAAAAAACTATTTTTAAAAAAAAATACAAAGAAAAGAAAGTCATTCAAGCGAACAAAACCCACAATCAAATAATTCATAGGTGAGGGCTCATCCACTGGGACACAATTTTTATTTAACTTAGATCTCATAATTTAATGGACATGTCAAGCCATCAAACGACATTTAATACCCTGAGGACAACAAGAGAATAAATAGATTTTTTAAATTATTTATTTTAGTAAAGAAGTGGATTTTTTTTACAACATGTGGGGGTGGGGGGACTCGAACCACAAACCTCTTGGTCATCAGTATAAGATTTATGTCAGTTAAGTTATGCTCATGTTGGCAAGAAGTGGATGCTTTTATTATGTATGCGGAATTACTTTTAATCAACTTTCAAATATAATTTTGACTATAGAGTGCCAACAAGAGCATAACTCACCTGGCATATAGTTGTATTGATAACCACAAAGTCTGTGGTTCGAATCCCAACAACATATCAAAATGTCTGCATGTCGTTAGGGGGAAAATCGTGATTCCCTCCTTCAAAATTATGAGGTTTTGACGACTTGTCGTCGAAATTACAAAGTTTAAGTTGTTTTTTTTTTAAATAGCAATTAAATCTGTTGACATGCTTGTGACAGTGCCGTCTAGCAGCCTGCCACGAGACACCCGTTTTATTTTTTTTAAAAGTTCTGACTTCTTAGTTACTTTTTTAAATGACTAATTAAAAGACACGTGCATCAAAAAATTTTAGAAAGTAAATTTTTATGGTGAATTTTAAATATTGAATGAATATTCTTGTAAAATATTTCATTTATAATTTTTTTCTAGTCAAGAAAGTAAAACACTAAGTTTTTTTAGAAAAGATTGATTTAGAAAATTTTGAAAAAGAACTTCCATCTATATATAAAAAAAGAATAATTTTATAATAATCAAATTAAATAAAGATTTCAAAATACATTTGATTTTCGATAATTAGCTCAAGTAAGAACCTGTTTGGTTCATGATTTGAAAATTTATTTTTGAAACAAAGAGTTTAGTAGAAGAAAAAAAATCGTTTTGTTTAGTAGAGTTTAGTAAATCCCTATTGATCTTTTAAAGGTTCAGGACATAATCTATACCAATATTTATAAATGGGTTTAAGACCAAACCACTACAAAATCATTTTTTGAGTTCAAGATTAAACCCCACTCAAACCCAAGGTGCAGGTGCCCGCACCTTATTACAAATTCTCAATGAAAATGATGAAATGAAAATTCACACAAAAATAAAACTGTCGAAAGAGTAGAAATACAAATTTGAGTCCTCAACAATAATCTAATCTCTCAAAAGATTTTTTTTTCACAAGAAAAATGGAAAAAGATTAAGATTTTAAAGAGAATCAACAATGAAGTATTTGAAAGGAATTTTAGCAATTTTTGGGAGAGAAGATGTTTCAAACGAGAGGGAAAGTGAGATTTAAATAAAATTTAATGGGATAAGTCTAGCTATTAGATTTAGGTTGGAAAGGTAAAGGATGAAGATCAATAGGAGAAATAAATGGGAGAAAATAGATTAAAAACAAGCTCCATAAGTCAAAAAGACAAAAGCCATGTGTCGCAATTCTTTTCGTTCACGTCATTGCCACATAATATTTTTCTTCTCAATCTTTTGGCCATGATTTCTTCATTTGATGTTTGATTTGAGCGATTCAAAATGTATTGAAATCGTCTTTTTGAGCTCTACACTATGGACACTTTAAAATAATAAAATCATTAGTAATTTAAATGTTTGTTATCATCAAAACATATCGTATGATTGAAGCTCGTAAAGCTAACAATATCTCCTTTTTTTATGATGACAAACTTGTAGGATGGGTATGGAAACCCGGAGTGAATAGGGTTTCTTCAAATTTAATAGAGGTAATAATAGGAATGGACCTTATTAAAGACCCATTTAGCAAAGGTGTCTAAAAGATCTATTTTTTACAAACATGTCCTGTGGCTATTTAATATATATGTTATCATTTACTTTAATACTCATGCATGACAACAAATATAATTATATAAAAAAATAGAAAACAAAAAAGGAAATAAAGGAGTTTTTATTTTGTTGGATATTATTAAAAATAAAAATGTGAAAGGAAGTGATGTTTATATTCAATTCATCAAGAGTTTCAAAATGGATTGAAACATCAAATTCAATTTGAAGTTTCATTTACAAATTTAACATATGGAAGTTAAATTTGGTGTTATAACTCAATTGAGTTATATTTTACACATGTTTCAATTTTATTTAATTTTGTTCTTTGGAGTTACTAAGTTGCTAGCCTATAAATAGCAACTTGTTTCTTCATTTGAATCATCCCACTCCATTTGGAGCATTCTTCTTTCTTTGTTTGTTTCTTTTGATCTTGAGTCGAGTTGAGAGCAAGTATCCAAGAGTTTTGCCAGATCCGAGTAGTTCGAGGTTGTTGTTCTACCGAAGTTAGTTGTTGTATCATGCTGAGACAATTGTTGTAGTCTGCTAGCAACCTGTGCGGAGCGAATAATTGTCTTCAGGACAGCGCTTTGAAAGCGTGCCTCGACTACCAACTATCACATTCTTCTGTTTTACAGGTTCTATTCACTTGATGTGGTTGTTGTTGTCAATCGGATCATCTTCGAACATCAGAGCGCTTTGATCTTCTGATATGGTTTAGTTATGATTTTTGTAAATTTTGTTATGTATAGTGTTTGTAGATATATTTACTCTGTATTTGTTTGTAGCTAGTTTGCATGGTAATTTGTTTGCTAGTGTGCAACAGTTGTTATATACAGCGTATTTCCAACAATATGAAGACAATTAACTGCGATTGATGACTGCAAGTACCACCACTAATGTTGCTACTCCTACCACATGATGGGTTCAACCACTATCAAAACTCATGCTGAAAATGAAAGATGATCTTCTACCTCATTATGTTGGACCGTGCTCACATATTGAATGAAGAATGTCAATTAGTTCTCAAGAAGCTCGAAACTAAAGCTATTAAATAAGAAAAAGTGGATGCATCATATGTTGCAATAATTACATTGTAAGTGGTTGTGAGGACGCTTTTAGTAATGTCTATTGCAATGCCTATAAAACTTCAAGGTTTTTGTGGGGGGCATTGGCAAGATGTACAAACTGAAAGATGTTGTACGATTAAATAATTGATACCAATTTGGTAGTCAATGAAATGGAATTGCAAAAAATTGTAATGTGAGGAATTGGTCATGGACCATTCCTAGATGATGTTGTGATTGAGAAGTTGCCTCCTTAATGGAAGAACATTAAGAACTATCTCAACCACATACAAAATATGTTGTCCATAAATGATCTTTTATAAGACTCCACATTGAAGATAACAACATGAAGAGAGACAAAGCTTCAGTTTAGAAGCTAATATGAATGATTGCATAATTGTTGTCATTTATGAAGTATTAATGCCTCTAACACCAAAGATTGGTGATATTGGTGCTACTAGGCACGTTTGTGTGGACAAGTCATTGTTCGAGTTGAATAAGTGACCAAAAATAATAATAAGAATAACAACTTTGCTGCTTATATTGTTGAGTTGTGTGATGTACGACATTCTAGGTTGAGGCATGTCATCAATTATCGCTCCTTACAAAGAATGGTTAGTTTAGGACTTCTGCCTAAGTTCAACATTGATAATAGACACAAATGCAAGATTTGTGTTGAATCAAAGTTTGCTAGAAAGTCATTTTCATCTGTGGAAAGAAGTAGTGAAGTACATGATTTAATCCACAATGATGTATGTGACATGAAAAGTACCCCCACAAAAGGTGGTAAGAAGTATTTTGTCACATTTATTGATGATTGTAGTAAATATTGCTATGTATATTTATTACATAGTAAATATGAAACCTTAGATGTTTTTAAAGCATGTAAGGTAGAAGTTGAAAATCAACTTGAGAAGAAAGTAAAGGTGCTTAGATCATATAGAGGTGGTGAATATGAATCATCATCATTTTATGAATTATGTGAAGTTAATGGTATAGTCCATCAAACTACAACACCTTATACACCACAACAAAATGGTGTAGCTGAAAGAAAGAACCGAACTTTAAAAGACATGGTTAATTACATGTTAAATAGTTCAAGTTTACACCATAATTTGTGGGGGAGGCTTTGCTTACAACAAATTTTATACTAAACAGAATTCCACATACGAAGACTGATAAGTCGCCTTATGAAGTGTGGAATAGAAAGTTACCCTCATATAAAATATTGAAAGTGTGGGGGTGTTTAGCAAAGGTACAAGTTCCTTTACCAAAAAGGACCAAACTAGGACCTAAGACAATTGATTGTGTCTTTATAGGCTATGCTTTGCATAGTGTTGCATATAGATTCCTGGTGATTAAATTAGAAATACCTGATATTAATAATAATACCATTATGGAATCTATTGAAGCTGAATTTTACGAGGATGTATTTCCTTTGAAAGGGGAAAGACACATGAGTAGTGGTGTCAAAAGAAATTATGAGGCTAGCTCTCTGAAAGGTCAAGACGATCAGAATACTGAGTTTGAACCAAGGAGAAGCAAAAGAGCTAAGAAAGCTACTTCCTTTGGTCTGATTTCATAACATATATGATAGATGGTGAGTCTCAAACTTTTCAAGAAACCGTGACATCTCCAGATGCACCATATTGGAAGGAAGCTATCAATAGTGAGATAGAATCCATTTGGCAGAACAAAACTTGGGTATTGGTTAATCTACCTCCTGGTAGAAACCAATTAGTAGTAAATGAATTTTTAGAAGAAAGCTAAAGGCTGACAGCACTATTGATAAGTACAAAGCCCGCCTTGTTGCTAAAGGCTTTCGTAAAAAAGAAGGGATAGATTTCTTTGATACCTATTCTCCAGTGACAAAGATTACATTTATAAGGATGTTAATTGCAATAGTAGCTTTACAAAATTTGGAAATACACCAAATGGATGTGAAAACTGCATTTTTAAATGGAGAATTAGATGAAGCCATTTATATGAAACAACCTGAAGGGTTTTGATGGGACCTAATTGTCCATGATTATTTGTGCTTAATCTTGTTAGTTTTACGATAATTATTTCGCTTAAAGTTATGTTTTGTAGGAATTTAGTATCAAGTGCATCAACGAAGCCCATATTCAATTTTGGTGTTCATTCGAGGATTTTAGCGCGATTTTGATCCATCTTGAAGTCCATGGGATGCCGAGGCGGTGAAAAGACCTTAGTGGAGCGCTCGGGACTCGAAATCAGCACCAAACGGATCAAGATTTGAAGCAGCCAATTCTTAAGGACCTGAGAGATGGTGTCGATACGCCATCTCCCGGCGTCTCGACGCCTCGGATGCGGAACAACAAAAAAATTAGCGTCGGCGTCTCGACGCCAGGACGTTTATTTAAACACCAGCTTCTGTGTTAGGGCAGCAACTTAGAGGAAAAGAGAGGGCCGATTGGAGTGTTTAGCAGCCGTCTACTCTCGGATTTCTCCACTCTTCTCTTGTATTTTACATTTTCTAGGTAGATTAGGTTGGTTTCTCGAGCCTTGGGCTTAGATTAGACTTGTCTATGGCCGTCTAAGCATCATTCGTTGTAGTTGGGACCTCGGGATCATAAGTACATTTGTATTTTTATGAGATTTATGAGCATTCTGAACTTATTCTTTGATTATCTTGAGATTGTTGAACTTTATGCATGATTTATTGATTGTTTGTGACTTTAGATTCCCGCTTTTATAATTAGCATGCGCAGTAGGTTAGATTGACGCCCTAACTCGTAGCTCGTATGTTAATAATCCGCTAAAGAATTGATTTCCACTTAGCTAATGGATGGTTAGTTCAATAGTTAGCGTTAGATTGATTCGTGAGCACGAGTCCCAAGAGCAGACTCTGACTTTGTTGCTGACACGATAGATCTAGGAGTCTAAATCGATACTTGTGATTAATTAGATGTCTCTCTAGTTGATTATGAGCGTTCTAGTCTATAGCAACGATTGATTGATTTATTAACTGTGGCCAGGTAGTTTATTGATTGATTGCATGTTAGCTCAGCAAGTCCGATGGGTTAGCGCTCTGGGGGTATCTAGTTCTTAATGCAATCGCTTGATTAATTGATTTTAACGGGTTCGTTGGGGTTAATTAATTAGTGGTTAGTAATTGAATTGATGGTCGTTGGGATCGAGTCAATTGATTTAGAGTACCTATAGACAGCATGCATATAAATCATTATCTGCTAATCAATGAGTAAAAAGTAAATGTATTAATCCCGAGTGTCTTTAACTTCAACGGGCGGCAAGGTAAGATTAACCAACCTCCCCATTTATTTTCCTATTATTTAATTTTTTGTCAGTTTACCTTCTTATCTGCTGACCTTCTGATATGACAAAACAGCTCTGATACCAAAATGATACGGCAGCCCGAGCCAATTGGATCTAAGAACTCTTATGGATATGCAAATCCCTAGATCTCAAATGCTAAAACCCCCAAAACAAGATGATTTCATCCCAAGGAAGAAGATAGAACGGATTTACCTTGACGATCAAGATCAAGAGTAGAGAAAACTCGTTTCTAAACTCGAGATTCGAATCACTCCACAAGTAGTTTGATCAACGCTACTTGAATGATCCTAGCATGCAAATCTAAACACAAGATATGCAAAGTTGCTCATGGCCATTAGGCTCAAAAGACTTAATTCTCATTGAAATTCCATCAAAACTATTCTTTTTCTCAAAGCAACTACATAGATGGCTATTTATAGCCTTCAAACATAACCTATGGTCATATGAAAGGTTGTAACCTTCATCCCCATCAATGCTATAATGACCACTAACTTAAAAGTAACTTAAAACATTAAAAACACAACTTTAAAACTGAAAATTACAATAAAAATGCCTTAAATCCGAGAATCATCTTTCAAAAAGCTAACTCTAAAGTTTGGAAGTATCTTGGGTTATTGTAGCTTGATTAAGACACCTCGGTTTGTATCATCCTCCCCTTCTTCAAGAGGATTCGTCCTCGAATCCAAGGATCCCCTTGTAGTGCAAACTTGAAATCATTTGCATCTCGCATTCTTGCTCTCCTCAAATTCTTCACCTTTGACTGTCCACCATGAATGGATGATGAAGCAAAATACAAACATCGCTTCATTTGTTCCCCTTTGGCATTAAAGTTCCCTCGTGCTTGGCTTTGTCTCGTATTTGAAGCATTGTTTGAATCTTGCGTTTCAACAAGCATTTTAATTTCCTGCAAGAACTCATTAGACAAAGTAGGTACACTTGGTTTAAGTGCACCCGTCAGAAAACAAGTCCTTTCGGATACAAGTTCTTGTATGTGTCTTTTTGAATACAAGACATGGGTCTTCTCACATACTCTAATAACTGAACTCTCTTTCTCTTCAATCTCAATATAAGCTTCAATTATTTCTTTCTCACACTCTTTCTCTTTTTCACTTTCCTCACTTTTTGTCTCAAAGGAAGGATCAACATTTGTTTGCACACTTTCTTCACTGGTCACCACGTAAGCAACAACAACGTCATCATTTGAAACATCATCTTGAGGCATGGGACATTCTTCTTCTTCTTGAATGGATTTTGTGTTTTGTGCCTCTTTTGCTTGATCCCGCAATTTCAATTCGTGAGCTAATTCGGACATGTACTTTATGGATTTATGTATTTCATCCATATTTTCACGAAAAGCCTTCCAAAATGGATCATCACAGACGTGTTTCTCACAACGTTTTTGTGCATGACGTAACATGGATTTGTTTGAACTCCTTGTTTGAAACATGCTCTTAAAAGAATGCAAAGTGACCTCACAAGCACTCCCTCACGTGTTTTCACTCAAAGACAAATACACTCTCAACCAACTCTCAATCTCACTCACATGAGCCAATGAGCAAAGTTTGCATTGAAGTGATAGATAGCACACATAGAACACAATCAAAATAGCTTAAGTATGGAGTCAAACGAATACCAAATAAGAAACGAGTCAAGAAAGAAATCAAAGGTCAAATGGAAATGAAAGTCTAAATATAAGTATCCATAAATTAATAGAGATCATGGGCATTGAATAAATTGGCTGGAAATTTGAATGTGAAAAGTTTGTAACTCCCAAATTTATGGCAAGTGGCTAATTAATTTGGCAAATTCAACATGTAACTAAAGCCAATGGATACCAATAGTCAGATCCTAACACAAAGGAGAGTTTAATCATCAACCAATTCAGATCTAACACACTTTTATATTAAAGAACAACAAGAAGTAAAGAAAATGAACAATTTTGGCCTTCTCGGATTTTCCAGAATATATTATCAAAATGACCGATTTTCTATATGAAGCACACCGAATCTCAAGATCTCATAGAAGACAAAGTTGAAGATCAGATTAAGATCTACAAGATTGCAGAAGACAAGAATACGAAATGACGAACGGAAATGACACTTTTTTCGGTTTTATATTTCTGGACAGATTGCAAACATATGAACAATAAGAAAAAAAAAATTCAGAATGAAGAGCAAGAAAAGAAATGCAACAGCAGAAACATATATCCGATCTAGAACCTGGCTCTGATACCAAATGATATGACAAAACAGCTCTTTGGATCTAAGAACCCTTATGGTTATGCAAACCCCTAGATCTCAAATGCTAAGACCCCCAAAACAAGATGATTTCATCCCAAGGAAGAAGATAGAACGGATTTACCTTGACGATCAAGATCAAGAGTAGAGAAAACTCGTTTCTAAACTCGAGATTCGAATCACTCCACAAGTAGTTTGATCAACGCTACTTGAATGATCCTAGCATGCAAATCTAAACACAAGATATGCAAAGTTGCCCATGGCCATTAGGCTCAAAAGACTTAATTCTCATTGAAATTCCATCAAAACTATTCTTTTTCTCAAAGCAACTACATAGATGGCTATTTATAGCCTTCAAACATAACCTATGGTCATATGAAAGGTTGTAACCTTCATCCCCATCAATGCTATAATGACCACTAACTTAAAAGTAACTTAAAACATTAAAAACACAACTTTAAAACTGAAAATTACAATAAAAATGCCTTAAATCCGAGAATCATCTTTCAAAAAGCTAACTCTAAAGTTTGGAAGTATCTTGGGTTATTGTAGCTTGATTAAGACACCTCGGTTTGTATCACCTTCTGTCAGTTTACCTTCTTTCGTCCATCCTTCGCCGACAATTTTCACCATCCGTCTCAAACCCCCTTTTCTTTGCCACCCCATAACACAAAAGAGATTAGGAGTAAACCAGTTGTTCCTTGAGATCAACCCAGACCACTACTACTGCAAGGTAGCTTGGTGTCTGTGGACTATAAATTTGTTTTGATGCGAGCCCCACGACACGAACGCGCCTAAGTCTGTGAATGTAAATTCACTTTGATCCGGGCCGTCGATAAGCAAGCTAGCACCGCTCCGACCAAAGTGGCGCCGTTGCCGAGGAACACAGTGTTTATTTCTAATTAATTTTGTGTTTTTCACATTTTTCTTGTCTCTTGTGATAGTTTGTTTCTTGCAGATCCTGTGACAAATCTTTACAAAAGCAAACTCCTTCCTGCCAAGGATAAGGAAAAGTACTGAGCTTCATGGATATCGAGCAAGCTCTCGGTCTAATATCCACTTGGATAGATAAAGCCGAGAGTGCAATGCAGAACAATTTTTCAGCTCCCTATTATCCACCACCCCCCTGTTGTATAAATCACGAAGAAGGTAATTCTGTCTCCCTATTTGAATTTATTTTCTTAGTTCCTTCCTTTTGTGGTGAGCCAGGAACAGCTGCCTACTTTCATGTATCTGAGTTCTTCTCAAGTTGTTCCAAGAAGAAACCCTCGGAGATATCTGAAGATCAATTCAAGTTAAGGGTGTTTCCATACTCACTGTGAGGAGAAGCTAAGAGGTGGATCTTCTCTCTGCCTCCAAGGTCGGTATCTTCCTGGAACGAGATGAGGAGAAGTTTCCTAAAGAAGTACCACCCCATTGCGCTGTTGATAGAAGCCACCGAAAGGATTGTCAACGCTGCCCAAGCACCTGAAGAGTTGTTCCACGAGTTCGTGAGCCGTTTCAATCTTTACTGCATGGAACACCACACCCCACTCTCAAAGGAGTCCTTGATAGAAAGCTTCTACGGAGGGCTAACACCTGACGATAGAAGAATGCTTGACTCAGCTAGTGGAGATGATGTGCTTGCCACGACACCCGATAAGGCATGAGAGATTATTGCAAAGCTGGCGAAAGTCACTAGATTCCGAGCCAACTCCCCTAATGAGCTAGAGAGCCAAATCTCAGAGCAGTAGGAAGGTAAGTTAGAAGAAGATCCCATCGAGGTCAGTAAGCCTGAACTTAATTTTTCCTTTAATTCTAGGTCTGATTTAATTAGCGCATCAAGCATGTTACGAGAGTTAAGGATTAGGAATGTCAAGCTAAACTCTGACTATCACGCACCTAATTCCTTTACGCCTGATGTCCCTGCTTCTTTAGAGCATGATTTAGGCCTAGATAATCAAGTGGTTGACCAAGTTAAGGCTAGGGTGCTTAGAATTAGCTTTAATTGGGCGGATGAGGATATTTTGTTTAAATTTTCTTACGTTGTGCACTCTGTGTGCAAGTTGAGTTTTCCTGTGCAGGAGCTGATAAAGAAAAAGAAGAAGGATCCTCTGTGGATCAAAGAAGTGGATTTCGGTTGAAGACTGGAAATCTCGTCGAGCAATTGACATTAAATATTTGCGCTTCTGGGAGGCAGCCCAATTTTCAAATTATTTCTATTCCTTCTCTTTATTTTCTAGTTATTTTCTTCTTGTCAAACTTTATTTGTTTTCTTTTTTTGTCTTTAGGAGTTTGTGACCCTATTTCAGCAAGCTGCTACCTTTCAAGTCATGGTGAACCATTCCCTTCCAACCATTGAGCTTAAAAGCAGGGAGAATTTCTATTCCCTTACTCTTTATCCCTTTTACTTTTTCTTGACTAGATTCATTAAACGAAAGGGGATGCATGATTCTAGGTTGGGGGTGGAATTGGTCCTGCATGCCTGCTTTGGTTGAGTCTTGATGCACCTGAGTATTAGACTATCTTTATTATGCATGATTTTATTTTAACACTCTATGTTTTCTGGATTGAGGCCATGCATCTAAGCATTGGTCTTGATTTTAAGTAAATTGTTAAATGTTGAGTTTTGATGTATGGATGGTCTGGTTGCTTTTTCTCTGATTATGAAAATCAACGATGTGTCATCTTGCCAACTCTATTGCTTTTATTAAATGATAAGCATGTGCCCAGAAATTTAGCCTTTTAAAAAATTTTCTAGTACTTTTCTTGCAAGAGTAAACCTTAGCATGCCTAGGATTAGTTTGAAAGTTTAGGAGCAAATTATAGATCCATATGCTTGTTGTCACCTTGATAGGTGTAGGGATGAGCTAGAGAGTCAAATGTCCACAAATTAGCATGTAATATCTTGCTTAGGAGAAAAGAAAGAAAATATGCCTAAGAAAAAAAAAGAGAGAAAGGAAAAGGAAAAAAAAAAGGAAAAGGAAGAAAAGAAAGAAAAATGAGCGCGAGCTTAAAAAGAAAATCATATGCTCGTTTACATTACTTTTATCTTTCAAGAAAAAGCATGCTTTATATAAAGGGGGTAAAAAGAGCTACCTGCAGTGTGATCAGTTAGGCCAACCAAGAGTAAAACTCGGGTTATGGTTCCCTGCACTGTAGTGTGAAAGCTAGTGCCCCGCAAAAAAAAGGAGAGAGAAAAAGAAGAGCGCAGAAAGAAAATGTCTTTTATTTTTCGAGGCACCTGAGTAAAGAGAAAAGCAGTCTAATTTGTCTTGTTTGCTCCTTGGTAAGTTCCTTGTGCCAATGTAGAGGGAAGATGAGTTGAAGGTTATATAATCCAATCCCAGGCTAGCAAAACTGACTCTAGGTAGACTAAGTGGGAGCTTGAGCAAGAAACCTCGTGAAAACTTTTGGTTTGTCTCTTTATTTGGGTCGCATGTGAATGATTCTTGATTGCAATAATTTTGGCATTTTAGACATTGAGATTTGAGTTTATGAATTTGCAACCAACGAATCCTATACTTCTATTTTGTGTTCTCTCGAGAGTTAGCAAGGTTTAAACTGAATCTTATACTTTTATTTTATATGCTTGCTCGAGGACTAGCAAGGTTTGGGTTGGGGGTATTTGATGGGACCTAATTGCCCATGATTATTTGTGCTTAATCTTGTTAGTTTTATGATAATTATTTCGCTTAAAGTTATGTTTTGTAGGAATTTAGTATCAAGTGCTTCAACGGAGCCCATATTCAATTTTGGTGTTAATTCAAGGATTTTAGCGCTGTTTTGATCCATCTTGAAGTCCATGGGATGCCGAGGCGGTGAAAATACCTTAGTGGAGCGCTCGGGACTCGAAATCAGCACCAAACGGGTCAAGATTTGAAGCAGCCAATTCTTAAGGACCCGATAGATGGCGTCGAGACGCCATCTCCCGGCGTCGAGACGCCTCAGATGTGGAACCGTGAAAAAATTAGCGTCGGCGTCTCGACGCCAGGACGTTTATTTAAACACCAGCTTCTGTTTTAGGACAGCAACTTGAAGGAAAAGAGAGGGCCGATTGGAGTGTTTAGCAGCCGTCTACTCTCGGATTTCTCCACTTTTCTCTTGTATTTTACATTTTCTAGGTAGATTAGGTTGGTTTCTCGAGTCTTGGGCTTAGATTAGACTTGTCTATGGCCGTCTAAGCACCGTTCGTTGTAGTTGGGAACTCGGTATCGTAAGTACATTTGTATTTTTATGAGATTTATGAGCATTCTAAACTTATTCTTTGATTATCTTGAGATTGTTGAACTTTATGCATGATTTATTGATTGTTTGTGATTTTAGATTCCCGCTTTTATAATTAGCATGCACAGTAGGTTAGATTGACGCCCTAACTCGCAGCTCGTATGTTAATAATCCGCTAAAGAATTGATTTCCACTTAGCTAATGGATGGTTAGTTCAATAGTTAGCGTTAGATTGATTCGTGAGCACGAGTCCCAAGAGCAGACTCTGACTTTGTTGCTGACACGATAGATCTAAGAGTCTAAATCGATACTTGTGATTAATTAGATCTCTCTAGTTGATTATGAGTGTTCTAGTCTAGAGCAACGATTGATTGATTTATAAACTGTGGCCAGGTTAGTTTATTGATTGATTGCATGTTAGCTCAGCAGGTCCGATGGGTTAGCGCTCTAGGGGTATCTAGCTTTTAATGCGATCGCTTGATTAATTGATTTTAACGGGTTCGTTGGGGTTAATTAATTAGTGGTTAGTAATTGAATCGATGGACGTTGGGATCGGGTCAATTGATTCAGAGTACCTATAGACAACATGTATATAAATCATTATCTGCTAATCAATGAGTAAAAATTAAATGTATTAATCCCGAGTGTCTTCAACTTCAACGAGCGGCAAGGTAAGATTAACCAACCTCCCCATTTATTTTTCTGTTATTTAAATTTCTTTCAGTTTACCTTCTTATCCGCTGACTTTCAGTCAGTTTACCTTCTTACGTCCATCCTTCGCCCACAATTTTTATCATCCGTCTCAAACCCCCTTTTCTTTGCCACCCCACAACACAAAAGAGATTAGGAGTAAACCAGCTGTTCCCTGAGATCGACCCCGACCACTACTACTGCAAGGTAGCTTGGTGTCCGTGAACTATAAATTTGTTTTGACGCGAGCCCCGCGACACGGACGCACCTGAGTCTGTGAATGTAAATTTACTTTTATCCGGGCCGTCAATAAGCAAGCTAGCACCGCTCTGACCAGGTTTGTTGTAAAAGGACTTGAAGATAAAGTTTGTAAACTCGTTAAGTCTCTTTATGGGTTGAAACAAGCACCCGAACAATGGCATGAAAAGTTTGATCACACTATGTTATCTATTGGATTCAAGATAAATGAGTGTGATAAATGTGTCTATGTTAAAACCATAGATCAAGATTGTGTTATCATTTGTTTGTATGTGGATGATATGTTGATAATGGGCACAAATAGAAGTGTCATTGATTCCACTAAGAAGATGTTGAAATCCAACTTTGATATGAAAGACCTTGGTCTTGCTGATGTTATACTTGGTATAACAAGAAATCCAAGTGGATACATACTTTCTCAATCTCACTACATAGAGAAAGTGTTGAGAAAATTTGATCAATTTGAGAGTAAACCTGCAGTTACTCCATGTGATCCAAGTTGTAAGTTAAAAAGAATAGTGATGAAGGTGTGTCTCCTCTAGAATACTCTAGAGTTGTTTGTAGCTTAATGTACATAATGAACTGTACAAGACCTAATATAGCCTATTCAGTAGAAAGGTTAGCAAGATACACCAGCAATCCTGGGCATGATCATTGGAATGCTTTAGTTAGAGTTCTAAGGTACTTGAAGTACACTCTGAACTATGGATTGCATTATACAAGGGATCCACATGTACTGGAGGGATTTAGTGATACTAATTGGATTTCTGATAGCATGGAGACTAAATCAACCAGTGGGTATATTTTTACCTTAGGTGGAGTAGCTGTATCATGGAAATCTTCAAAACAGACGTGTATAGTGTGTTCTACTATGGAGTCAAAGTTTATAGCTCTTAACAAAGCTGGAGAAGAAGTTGAATGACTTCGAAATTTTCTTGAAGATATTCCATTATGATTGAAGCCTGTAAGTACAATATGTATTTATTGTGATAATTTAGCAGCCTCTATGAGGACCAAGAATAATGTCTATGATGGAAAGTCGCGACATATTAGACGAAGACATAATTCGATAAGGCAATTTCTCTCTAATGGAATAATTTCCATTGATTATGTGAAATCCAAAGAGAATATAGCAGATCCTTTAACGAAAGGATTGTCAAGAGAGCAAGTGATGTATATGTAGACACCGTATTTGGTCCGGCTTGATTTTTAGTAATAATGTTTGAAGTTTTCCAATATTTGGTGGTCAATTTGTTTTTTTTGGTATGCCAACAAGAGCATAGCTCAATTGGCATAAAGTTGTACTGGTAACCACGAGGCCTGTGGTTCAAATCCCCCTCCCCACATATTTTCAAAAAATTCGTTTTTTTTTGTTTTCATGGTTTATTTTCATTTTCATTTCATTTTATTTTATTTTGTTTTTATTTAATTTATTTCTTTATTATTATTATTTTTATTTACTTTTATTTTTATTTATTATTATTATTATTATTATTATTATTATTATTATCATTTTGGTCTTCCCCATTCCTATTCAAGGGGAAGCTTTCATGAAAAAGGCTTAGAAAGCTCCCCCATTACCTCAATTTCTCTATTCTAAAGCCTTTTCCATGGCTATTATTTTTTTTTCCACCATTTTCTCATCCACCTTCCTCCCCAAATTAGTAAAGCCTTCAAGTATAAAAGGGAGGAAGATGGAGAAGGAAGAACAACAAGAACAAAGAGAAGAGTTTTGGAGTAAAAGTGAGCTTGAGAGACAACAAGGCATTGGGCATGAGCTTAGTTTAGGGAGTTTCTTAGCTAGAAGAATTTTTTAGGGAGAAAAGAGAAGAAGAAAGCATTGAGCATAGACTTTAGTTGGGAAATTGGGAAAAAAAAAGAAGTGAGTTTAGAGAGCTTGCAAGAGTGATTTAGAGAGTCTTGAGAAGAAATTTTTAGAGAGAGAAAAGAAGGGAGATTAGAGAAGGAAAAAAGCAAAGAGAAAAAGGGAGGAAAGAAAGTGGAAGAGGAAAAGAGAAAAATAGAGGGGGAGGAAGGAGCTTACATAGAAAAGAATTGGGAAGAAGGAAGGAAAGAAGGGGAAAGAAGAAAGTAAAAAAGGTGGGCTCCACATTTTTTTTAATTAAATCTTTATTTTTTTCTATTAGTATTATTATTATTAGTCCTTCCCCATTTTATTTCATTTGCACTTTACTAACCTCATTTTTTTTTCTTTCTTATTTGTTAAATTAAATCTTTATTTTTTCTATTAGTATTATTATTATTAGTCCTTCCCCATTTTATTTCATTTGCACTTTACTAACCTCATTTTTTTTCTTTCTTATTTTTAATTAAATCTTTATTTTACTATTATCATTATTAATTTCTCTCTCATTTTTTTTCTCACATTTACACTTTGCCAATTTCAATTCTTTTTGTTTATTTTTTGTTAACTTTCAAGTTTATTTGTTCTTTTCTTCTTTCATTCCCCAATTTGCTTTAATCCAATCTTTAATTCTTCTTGGTCAATTTCAATTATTGTTATTATAATTGTTTTGAAATTAATTTTCTTTTAAAAGGGATTATGGGAACTGAGTAATGTGCCTTCGTGGAGTTCAACTCTCATGCAGGCGTATGAAAATTCTCATTTTCCCTAAAAAGAATTTACTCTTTGAATGATTTTCTTCTTTTACATCTATTTGTTTTTTTTTTTTAATTTTTTTAATTTTTTTATTTTTAATAAACATAATCATGTATCGCCCATGTTTCCTTTAATTAAAAGGGAAATTAGGCATGATTTATATTAAATTGGATATCCAACTCATAATGTTTAATCCTTACTTTATTTCTAAAGTTAAGGTAAAAACAAATGAGACATCTTGTGTTTATTATTGCATTTTGGGATTTTATTTTCATATTTATCATTTTTTTAAGAAAAATAAAAATGAAGGACTGTTTTTATTCATTTAATTGGACAATTTAAGATACTGTGGTAATCATTTTTTTAAACGAGTGTTGTAGGGTGCTAATACCTTCCCTACACTCAAACGACTCCCGAACCTAATTTCTGGTTTTCTAAGAGTGGTTTTTATTTTATTTTAAAGGTGACCAATCACACCTTCAATAATTGGTGGCGACTCCAATTTTCTTTTTAAAAAACCCAAAAGAGGATGTCGGCCGCTCCGCGTCACGATGACGTTGTGACAGTATACATCGAGAGAAATGGGACTAAAGCCTATGAAATAAATTATCTGGTGGTAACCTAACCTAGTTGACTGGAGATCCCAAGATCTAGGTTCAACAGGCAAACTGGCTAGATAATTTATAGTTGACACACTAAGAAACTTATAGTTTCTTCCCATTTCTATGATGTTGTAAAGTGTGTGATCTGTTGATGCTAAGGTCATGTTGATATCTTGTTTACAAGAGGAGTAATGACAGAATACTCTTAATCAATATCACCTATGTGAGAGTAGAAGTGGGTCGCTTCTGTGAGGATTTTTCAAATGACTTATGTTCTCTAAAGCTCTCATGAAATCAGGATCTTGTCCAGGACCAAAATGGACACAAACGTATAGAACTCAAAGATACGAGATAAGTTATGTGTGATGTCTGTTGTCTCAATTTACCAAGAGAAGGATAGTTCCAGAGCTTAGTCTCACTATTTCTTCGGTAAATTCGATAGATATTCACTAAGGAAGGTTCAAGTCCAGAAGACACCTCTCCTAATGCATAGCTTGTCTATTTGCTCTCAACATTTTTGTTTTTCTCACTTTTTTTCATGTGGGGGATTGTTGGATATTATTAAAAATAAAAATGTGAAAGAAAGTGATGTTTATATTCAATTCATCAAGAGTTTCAAAATGGATTGAAACATCAAATTCAATTTGAAGTTTCATTTACAAATTTAACATATGGAAGTTAAATTTGGTGTTGTAACTCAATTGAGTTATATTTTACATATGTTTCAATTTTATTTAATTTTTTTCTTTGGAGTTACTAAGTTGCTAGCCTATAAATAGCAACTTGTTTCTTCATTTGAATCATCCCACTCCATTTGGTGTATTCTTCTTTCTTTGTTTGTTTCTTTTGATCTTGAGTCGAGTTGAAAGCAAGTATCCAAGAGTTCTGCCACATTCGAGTAGTTCGAGGTTGCTGTTCTACCGGAGTTAGTCGTTGTATCCTGTTGATACAATCCCTGTAGTCTGCTAGCAACCAGTACAGAGCGAATAATTGTCTTCAGGACAACGCTTTGAAAGCGTGTCTCGACTACCAACTATCACATTCTTCTATTCACTTGATGTGGTTGTTGTTGTCAATCAAATCATCTTCGAACATCAGAGCGCTTTGATCTTCTGATATGGTTTAGTTATGATTTCTGTAAATTTTGTTATGTACAGTGTTTGTAGATATATTTACTCTGTATTTGTTTGTTGCCAATTTGCATTGTAATTTGTTTGCTAGTGTGCAACAGTTGTATGTATTTCCAACAGATTCTTCCCTAAAATCATGCAAATCAATCATGGAAGGAAAGAAACTAGATTTGATTTTTTCCTGAAATCGGACAAATTATCAACTGTGGAATTAGTTTGTCTTCTCCAATTTGTTTCTCCATTTCTCTTTTCCACCGTGAAACTCTTTCGAAATCTGCTGCTTCACTAGGGTTTCTTCCCCAATTTTCTTTGGCAATGCATGGGTCTATGCCGTAAGAGGTCTTTCGAAAATATATACCTCGTATTTTTTTTATCAAGTAAGTACTAACGCTACATTTTAACTTGTTAGGGTTTTGTTTACTTTATTGTGAGACATAGCAACTTCAATGCAAAAAATGCAATGGGGTTTCATACAAAAGTTTTGTGGGTTTTGTTTCAAAGAAGAAGCCAATTTGTAATTTTTCTAAAAGAAGCAATTTTAAAATTGTTGTATGTTAAAATAACACTATTAGTAAGTTTTTTCTGTTTATAAGAACACATTCGACATGATGCCATTTTTAAAAAAGAGGAATTTTTTTAATGAGTTAAACTACTGGAGGAATCAAAACTTGGCTTAGTCGTCCATAATGTGGTCAATCTACAGATTATGGTACGGTTGCTGGATGATCTTAGTCATACACATTCTCGACTAGCCTCATGAATCGTCAGAATCTCAGCATGGTTTGAGGAAGTAGCTGTTATTGTATGCTTCATAGACCGCCATGATAAAGCAGTTCCTCCATATGTAAATAAATAACTTGTTTGAGATCTAACTTTATGTGGGTCAGATAAATAACATGCATCTACATGACCAACTAAATCAAAGTTCGATTTATTAGAATAAAATAAACTCATATCAATTTTTCCTCGAAGATAATGGAGGACATGCTTAACTCCATTGCAATGTCTTTTTGTTGGAGAAGAACTATATATAACTAAGAAATTTATTGAAAATGTTATATCAGGTTGTGTATTATTAGCAAGATACATAAGTGCACCAATTGCACTATGATATGGTACTTCTGGACCAAGAAGCTCTTCATTATCTTCTCGAGGTCGGAAGATGTCTTTCTTTACATCGAGTGAACGAACTACCATTGGAATGTTCAATGGATGTGCTTTGTCCATGTAAAATCTCTTTTTCTGTATAAGTTGATTGATGAATAAATATTTCATCTGCTAGATGCTCAATTTGTAAGCCAAGGCAATTATATTCAAATCAGGAGTTCCAATTATATTCAAATCATCAACATATATAGTAATAATATCAAATTCTGACTGTGATTTCTTTATAAAAACACATGGACAAATTGGGTTGTTTTGATACCCTTCTTTCAATAAATATTCACTCAGGTGATTATACCACATTCGTCCTGATTGTTTTAATCCATATAAAGATCTCTGTAATTTGATCGAATATAATTCTCTAGGATTTGAATTATATGACTCTGGTATTTTTAATCCTTCAGAGATTTTCATATAAATATCATTATCAAGAGATCCATATAAATATGTTGTAACTACATCCATAAGATGCATGTCAAACTTTTTATACACAGTCAAACCAATTAAATATCTCAATGTTATTGCACCCACCATAGGAGAATATGTCTCCTTATAATCAATACCAGGCCTTTGCAAGAATCCTTGTGCAACAAGTCTCACTTTATATCTTGTGACCTTATTCTTTTCATTTCTTTTTCTTACAAATACCCATTTGTATCCCACAGGCTTGACATCTTCTAGTGTCTGAACTACTGGTCCAAAAACCTCACGTTTTGAAAGTGAGTTTAATTCTGTCTGGATTGCTTCTTTTCACTTAAGCCAATTTTTTCTATGTCAACATTCTTCGACAGATTTTGGTTCATAATCATCATTTTCAGAAATGATGTCATAAGCAACATTATACGCAAAAATGTTATCAACAACTATATTGTTTCGGTTCCCTCTTTTTCCAGTCATTACATAATTTATCGAAATTTCAATATTATCCTCAGGTAGTTTGACCTTCTTCGATATTCTTATGAGTAGTCACATTCGAGATTTCTTCTGGGATATCCACATTATCAATTGAGTCATTTTGATTATTGACCAATTTTCATTTTCGAGGATTTTTATCTTTGGAACCCGTTGGTCTACCAGGCTTCTGGTGTGTCGCAAACTCATTAGTTATGATAACTTGTTGCGTTGGGATATCAATTTTAGATGGTGTATTTGCAACTGGTATATGTGACTTGGTCACTTTCTTAGCATTTATAAATGCATCTGGCATTTGATTTGCGTATTTTGCAAATGAATTATCGTTTGAACTTCTAGTTCACATTGATCTGTACGGGGATCTAAATGAGACAATGACGATGCATTCCATGCAATTTCATTTTCCAACTTCTTAATCTCTCCCTCTAATGTTGGAAAATTTGTCTCATTAAATGACAATCAACAAATCGTGCAGTAAATACATCTCCTTGTTAGGGGTTCAAGATATCTAATAATTGATGGGGAATCAAATCCAACATATATTCCTAGCCTCCTTTGAGGACCCATCTTAGTACATTTTGGTGGAGCAATTAGAATAAATACTGCACTTCCAAAAGTTCTTAAGTGAGATATATTTGGCTGGTGGTGGTGCGTCGTCAGCTGAATGGATGGTGATTGGCTATCAGTTGACTTAGTATAATTAGAAATATTGTCGTAGATAATAATCAATCCAAGCATAAATTGACTTTTAATCAAGTAATACCTGGTGAGTCCAGGGTCGATTCCTCAGGGAAGGGATATTCACAAAATCTTTTAACAATATTTACCGATCTAAACTCAAGAACGTATGATATTATTTAAAAGAATAAAAAGATTTGGTATATTTAAAGAGTGATTGTTAGCATAAAAACAACACATGCGACGAGAATGAAAAGAAAATTTATAAGGAGAATAATCAAGGTTGTTGCGGTCACAACCTCATGCGTTTATAATAACCTTGTAGCGCATACTTTGATTAATTGATCCATTAATGCCTAAGTGAGAAAATATCATAAGTTTCCCTTCCGGTACTCCTTTGCGTCTGGCATAAAACTATCAAGAGATCATTTGGCTAGTTCATGCTTTAGGCGTAGTTCTCTAAAACTTACAAGGGACTGCGTTAGTCACAACACAGTCTAAGCTCATGCATGCACTATCGCTTAGCGGTAGTGTTTTAATGCTACCAAGACTACATGACATGCGCTAACTTGCTCTACTTAGAGATGTCTGCATGCGTTACCTATCAGGGATTTAGCATGCTACAATCTCTTTCGAGCTTTTTCTCCTATATCACCTTTATGAGGACCGATATCGTCAGTCCCTTTCGAGATCAAACTCACATAGCATGCAAAGTCTAAGTGATCAAGTTAAACTCAGCAAGATCAGAATGATAATCAATAAAGAATGACATGCATTGAACAAAACTTAAGCAAATAAAACACTTTCAAGCTATTGAACCATAAGGGAATTCACCATATTGAATCCCTCAACGGAATTTAGCTACTCATGGTGAGATAAAGAGCAAATGAATACATTTTCATTGAAATAAGAATGTAAAGAATACAGAATAATGAAAAGTATCAAGAGCTGGAAATAATGGAGATAGCCAAATATTATGGGTTTTCTGTTTACTCAATCCTTCTAGAGTTCGCTTAGACACTCCACTCTCTCGCTTTTACAAAGTGGGAATGGGTGAAAATCCCTACGAACCCTAAGGTTTGATGTCTAACTAAGGTTAGAATTTAGTCATCTAAGAAGGACCTCGAGCATCCCTACTCATAAGCGTCAACTAGGGTTCTGTCACCACCACCCTCTTTTTCCAAATGAGTTCTGCTTGAATTTGACTTCAAATCTCGAGCTTATATAGTGTGAAAAATGGTTGAAGAGCTGCGAAATAAGTGCTGGTAGGTAGCCCAGTTGGTTTCGGGGTCAAAACGACCAGTTAGGTGCGAAGAAGACTCCTCAACAACGACCCGCGGACGACTCGGAACTGTCTCAATTTTTCCAGAAATGTGGTCGCATTTCATTTTGCCTTCCCAGAAATGTTGTCGCATTTCTGGACAGATTCCAGCATTTCCTCTGTTTTCCTGCACAACAATAAACTTAGTCAAATTCTCTTAAAATCAAGTCTTTTTAAGCACAAATAAGCATAATTTGACAAATGTGACTCTCAACTCCCTAATTCATCAACTTTAACACATTTTGAGCTCGGGAATAGTAAAATTGATCTAATCATGCAATATTTGACAAAGAAATGAGCTAAATATAAGGGCAAAATAGGTATATTTTTTACCCTTATCAGCTGGCCATAAGCTAATTGTACTGGAGGGCATTTATGATAGGTTGTTGGCCTAATGCGTATAAGCAAATCAACATGTAAGATTGCATGACCCCATACAGATATTGGAAGCCTTGGTCTCATAAGTATCGGTCTAGCAATTAATTACAAACGTTTATAAATGATTTAGCTAGACCATTTTGTGTATGAACATGAGCTATAGGATGTTCAACACTTATCCCAATTGACATACAATAATTATTAAGTGATTGGGATGTAAACTCACAAGCATTATCAAGACGAATTTTCTTGATTACATAATCAGGAAATTGTGCACTTAATTTGATTATTTGAGCAAGTAATCTTGCAAATGCAAGGTTTCGACTTGATAATAAACACACTTGTGACCATCTACTGGATGCATCAATTAGAACCATAAAATATCTAAATTGTCCACTTGGTGGATTTATAGGTTCACATATATCACCATGAATTCGTTCTAAAAATGTGGGGGATTCAATCCCAATTTTAGCTGGTGAGGGTCTAATAATTAATTTTCTTTGAGAGCAAGCAACACATGACAATTCATTAGATTGAAGAATCTTCTGGTTCTTCAATGAATGTCCATGTGAGTTTTCAATAATCTTTATCATCATTATAGATCCAGGATAACCCAATCAATCATGTCAAACATAAAATATATCTGGATCATTGAACTTTAGGTTCATTGTTGCGTATATTTCAATAATACGAATATGTGTGTAATATAATCCAGAAGAAAAAGCATGCACCTTTTCTAATATACGTTTTTCATGTGAGACAGTAGATATAATATAAAGATATTCTATATTATTCTTCTTATCAGTCTCCATATGATAACCATTAGTACGTATATCTTTAAAACTCAGTAGGTTTCTTTTCTATTTACTAGAGAACAAAACATTATCAATTATAAATTTTGTTCCTCTAGGTAAAATAATCTCTGCTTTTTCAAAACCTTCAATCAAGTCTGCAGGACCTGATATTGTATTGACTTTTGCTTCTAGCATTGTCGATTCTGAAAAATATTTTCTACTTTTCAAGATAATGTGTGTTGTTGCGTTATCTACCAAACATAAATCTTCATTGTTCATCTTGGAGTCAAACAAAATATGTGAAATATTCATGTTTCTTCAGTAAAATAAAAACAACACATAGTGAGCCCCAGAAAAAGAAATTGAATATAAAATCGAACTTAATAAATAAACATAAATTAAACATTAAATAAAAGGATATTCACATAATCTAATATAACATTTGTTGCTCATTTAACGATGTTCATTTTCTCTTCAGGAGATTTAATGAGATTTGCAACATCTATTTCATATTTCCCAGATTAATCATTTCTTCAGGAGATTACAAAGTTTGCTTTCACACATGGTTCCCATTTTCGTCCAATAGGTACAAAACTAATGCATATTTTATATCATATCTAAAATATGAAACTTTTCTTTTAGTAACCATATGTGTGGTTATCTTTAAATTCGAATGGTCCACGACCACCACTAAACGGGTAATTGCTTATTCCTTTATTATTGATAATGATCTCAACATTGACCACAATTATTCGATATTATAATATTCACTTCAGGGAATGATATATGAAACGATTGGTTGAGGTTCATGATTTTTCATCAAATGCTCATTTGATTGCTTTAATCTCAAGAAGACACGACGTTTGTTCATCATAATATTTAAACTTTTCTTTCTCAATATTGTTACTACAGGAGCTTATTCTATAATTGAAAGGAAAGATAAACATTATTCTTAACATATGCTTACTTGTTTAAAATCACTTATTGATTAAAATTATGCAACTACAAGTACATTTAATTAAAGTGACCATTTCTTAATTTAAACTTGTGCAACTACAGGTGCATTTAATCACAAGTACTTCTTGATTTGAAATGATGCAACTTCAGGTACATTAAATCAAAATGAGCATTTTTATGCAACTTCGTGTGCATAACATCAAAATTAATTTTAGGAAGAACAATTAAGTACTATACATGTCTTGCAAACTTTGTCATAAGATTATATGTGCATCATGTTTATCAAATATGCATTAAGCATTTTAGATCATTAAAGAAATAATAAGAATATAAGCATACTCTCAACATCTCAATTATTTGGACAATATAATTAACATAGATATCATTGACAAATATAGAATCATGAACAATAAAAATGATTCAAATGTTAATATCATCATAGACAAATATGATACTTAATAATCTCATATAGTATGCACAATAATAAACAACATGCTAATCTTGCATAAAATATATGTTGTCAACGTTCAATACACAGTGTATATACGAGGTATATATAATACATATACAATGTATATGTAGAATGTACCGAAGACATTTGCAAAGTAAAATGAACCCTACCTTCAACTAAACAAAAATAGCAGAGACTCATGTTGATAACCTATTATAAAACGTGAAGAACAATAAGTGTTGGGTTTTGTGTCCTAAAACTCATAGTTTGAAATCTTTATGCATATCTTTTGTTTGCAATAAAGATGCTATTGTATTATTCAGTGAATTACTTGTTTATATAACCTTAATCCAATAGATTAAAAGATCTTTGGTTATAATATGAACACTTGAATTATATGTACGAACATAAACATGGATTAAGTTCTAGTATATAGCCAAAAAGGTCTATAGTATATGGATATGGTTGGGTACCTTATTCTGGGGACACTATGGATGTGGCCTTCTTTGCATTTAAGGCAAACGATGGGATCCTGAATTGTTCATGTAAAGACATGTGAGTAGGGGCATCCTGTGCAATGATTTTGCACGAGACCGGACCGAGAAATGAGTCACTCTTACTTTATAACACTGTTTACTGATAAGACTGACTATTTCATACGATGACCTAGGTAACTCGATCTTAATCTTGAGCTAACTATGAACTCCTGTTTGTTCAAGATTATCCTTTGATTTGCACGGGTGAGAGTGACCAAACATCGCCGACTCAATAAGCCTACCATTTTGGGGATAAGACTGGATAAATAGTTGAGGACATAGTCTTGCAAGATAAAATTCACTCCTACCTGTATTAGGGATAGTAGAAATGTTGTTCTCTTAAGTACTAAGTCCGAGACTTGAACAAGGAGCCCCACCCTCTCATTGGCCCGAGAGGGACTCGGTTTGATGATTCCATCACAAACCAATTGTTCATTAGAGGATTAGTGGGACTTAAGGAATAAAGAAGTGTTATAGGGGTAAAACGGACATTTTGACCTAGCTATAGTTACGAACAACCTGTGAAGGGTCGACTTACTAATCATGGTTATATCGAGTGGAAAGAAACATATCTACAGTGAGGGGAGTGCAACTACTAGGCTATAGTGGAGTGACCCGGTGGTTAACGAATCTTGGTTAACTAGGTTAATAAGTTTAACTGGTTAAACCTCGAATCATTGGAGCCCATGATCTGTAGGTCTATTAGGTCCCCTTGCTAGCTCGTATAGGAACAAACTTTGGAACAATATGATGGAAAGAATTCGAATTATTCAAATTCAATTTAAGGATTATATTGGTCATATTGGATATTATCGACACGTTGGTTTAATTCTTAGTTAAACCTAATTTTGAGAGTTAGACATATTTAAATGTGATTTAAATATCGAGCACGTGAATAGGGATTCATGTTTGAGAAATTTCATTTCGAAAATGGTCGGGATTGGTTGCAAAATATTGATTTAATATTTGATATTAAATTAATATATATTAATATAATTAATTAATTAATTGATAATTATTTTAAATTAATTATGAATTAATTTTAAATTTGAAATTCAAAATTAAATTAGAATTTCAAATTATTAATTAAATTAATTAACTAAAATTAATTTTTTTTTAATTGAAATTCAAAAAAGGAAATTAATTTTAGGAGGTGGAGTGCATGGTGACTAAACCCATGCACTCCTCCTCAATTAGCCACCAAATCCCACTCTAATTAATCCTTGCCTTGTTGTCTAAATTTTGGGACTTCAAGAGTGCATGAATTCTTCTTTAAATAGAGAAGAATTTGCTGAAGAAACACAATTGAAAACTTGGGGTTATGCTGCCAATTTGGTCTCTCAAACTCATGAGCTCAAAACTCTTCAAAGCTTGGAACCTACCCAAGTTCATTCCCTTCCAAATTCCATCACTAGAAGATCCCACAATCCGTTCCAAGACCTAAGAATAGCAAGGAAGACACTTGTGGTGGTTCGTGATCAATTGGTGAGAAGAAACAACCAAGGAATCGATCCAATTTTGAGCTACACAAAGGTTGGTACTCAAAACTTTGTTTTTGAACTTATGAACAACATGCTTTGTATGATCAAATTGATGTTATTATGTGCCTAAGATCAAAAATTGCTTCCGCATGTCAGATATTAACACCTTCAATAAGAACACTAAGAGAGAAATTGAGAGAGCAAATGATTCTCATTCAATTGTTGTGTTCAACCCTTCATACACCTCCCTATTTATACTTATACAATAGGGATGATTAAACCTTAAAAGACCTAAAATAGGAGGGAGGGAGAGTCTTGTGCCTATTGTTAAGGAGAGTCGTGGGGAGAGCCCTAAAATGGTGGGGTTAAATGCTCTAAAAATGGATATCTATTTATACATATACAGTGATTTAGGAGATTTTAGAAATCAAACGATTTAAAAAGTGATTTTATATATTTTTTTTAAGAAAATAATCAGCATTACTAAACACCCAAAACGGTTAGGATTTTTTTACAATTGATGTTACGTGTTCCCACCACAATCCCAAACGCAACCTAAGTAACTTCTTTCTATTTTTGATCATCTATTTGAGTCTTAAATTTTTATTGTTCATTTGAGCACATTATTAGTTGCATTGTGTAGGATTTAGTTGTTGGAAATGTACTCAATATAAGAACCGAGTAACACTAGCAAACTGATTACACCTTAACTGGATACTAACAATTACAGTGTAAATAACAATACAAACACTGTATATATGACAAATGTTGCAACATATATTGACAATAAATAATCGAGGCACACTTACAAAATGCTATCCTGAAGACAATTATTCGCTCTGCACAGGTTGCAAGCAGACTTCAGCGATTGTCTTAGCAGGATACAACGACTAATTCAGGTAGAACAGCAACCTCAAACTACTCGAATCTGGTAGAATTCTTGGATACTTGCTTTCAACTTGACTCAAGATCAAAAGAAACAAACAAAAAAAAGAAGAATGTTCCAAATGGAATGGGATGATTCAAATGAAGAAACAAGTTGCTATTTATAGGCTAGCAACTTAGTAACTCCAAAGAACAAAAATAAATAAAATTGAAACATATGAAAAATATAACTCAATTGAGTTATAACACCAAATTTAACTTCCATATGTTAAATTTGTAAATGAAACTTCAAATTGAATTTGATGTTTCAATTTTGATGAATTGAATTTAAACACCACTTTCTTTCACATTTTATTTGTAAAATATCCAACATTAGTTTCACATTGTTGTTATAGGGGTTATTTTTGCAATATTAATAGACTTCTTTTATTATTATTTTTCTCCCAATGTGTTGCATAGTGGGTGAATTTTTCACACGATATCTCATAATGTCTTGCATAGTAGGAACTTTTTCTTGCAATGTCACATATACTGGACGACTCTTTTCTTGTAGGAGGCGATTTGGGCAATGTTTTTTTATCTCATAATGTCTCTCAAGTCGTGCATTTTTGTTTAACCTTGTGAAATGTTTATTATTATAAATTTTTGGGAAAAATACACTTTTAGTCCCTAAGGTTTGGGTTAGATTTCATTTTGGTCCCTGAGTTTTCAAACTCAACAATTTAGTGTCTGAGGTTTGGTTTTAGTTTCATTTTAGTCCCTCCATCCATTTTTCCGTTAAAAACTAACGGTTTGCTGACGTGACACTATTTTTTTTGTTAAAAAATTATTTTTGAATTTTTTAAATATAAATATATTAAAATAATAAAAGATTATTATTTTTTTTAATTTTTATTATATCTTTCTCTCTCCCCCTTCTTCTCCTTCTCCCACCTTCTTCTTCTTCTACTTTTTCTAGATGCTGCAGCCCAACATCACCGGTCGCCGCCACCCACCGTCGCCGCCGCCGAACTTTTTTTTTTCTCCTTCTTTTCTTCTCCATCCTTCTTCCTTTTTTTTCTTTCTGTTTTCTATTTTTTAAAAAAAGTTAAAGAACTGAACTAGATCGAAACTAGATCTGGGTTCGTAGCACCTTCTTTTCTTCAGATCGGAACCAGAACTCTATTTAAAAAAAAAAAAACATGAACCCAGATATGGCTCGTCTCGTGGGTCTCGCATTCGGGGAGGGAAGGAAGGGAGAGGAGAAATGGAGAAAAAATGGGTTTTGCACTTTCGTGGGTCTCATGTTTGGAGAGGGAAGGAAGGGAGATCGAAGTTCAGGTGTTGTGGTCGTCGATGAGATTTAGGTGTTCTCGGTCGCGCGAGTCTTGCATTGTGCGAGCTGGGTTAAATCGACGGAGAGAATGAGTGAAAACGCGTGAAACTTGGCGATTTCTGGAAGCAAAACGCGTGAAGGAAAACTTGAATCGCTGGAGAGAAAGAGTGAGATTCTGGCTGATTTTTAGGAATATGTATATAACAACCTTTGACGAAAAAATACTTGTGCCCTTAAAAAAAACTGGAGAGGAAGGGAAAAGAAAAGGAGAAGAGAATGAAAAAAAAAAGGTCGTCGCAGCCGGCGAGCTGTGGTCACCGGCCGCCGCCGCCGGCCATGGTTGAAGGTGGGTTGAAGAAGATGAAGTGGTAGAAGAAGGAGGAAGAGAGAGAAGTAATAAAAAGAAATAAAAATAATAATATTTTTATTACTTTAATATATTTTTAATTAAAAATTCTTTAAAATAATTTTTTTAAATAAAAAAATAGTGCCACATCATCAGTCCATTAGTTTTTAACGGAAAAATGGATTGAGAGACTAAAATGCAACTAAAATCAAACCTCAGGAACTAAATTGTTGAGTTTGAAAACTCAGGGACCAAAATGAAACCTAACTCAAACCTCAAGGACTAAAAGTGTATTTTTCCCTAAATTTTTTGTTAGTTAACCTCTCGATTCAATTTCTTTTTTAAGGAATTAAAATTGATCGGGAACTCTGGCAAAATCAAGATGCAAATCGATGTCATAATTAAAGGTCTCACAATCCCACTGAGCATTCAATAGCAACAAGTCAAATAATAAAAAGTTGGTTAAATAACATGTTTAGTCCCTGAACTTTTATAGTTGTGTCAATTCAGTCCATGAACTTTAAAAATTCTCAAATAGGTCCTTGAACTTTCAATTTTGTTTCAAATAAGTCCCTAAACTTTAACATATAAAAAAATGTCCCTACGTTAAAAAATATCAAACAGGTCCTTAAGTTCCACTTTTGTGTCTAATAATCTCTCACTTTTAATTTTGTGTCTAATAAGTCCTTGACCTATTCAACATTTTTTAAAATTCACAAGCCTACTAGATGCAAAATTGAAAGTTTAGGCCCCGTTTGATAACCATTTCATTTTTTGTTTTTTGTTTTTGAAAATTAAGCCTATAAACACTATTTTTTACCCATAAACTTCTTTGTTTTTTTATCTATATCCTTTCCCATGTTTTAAAAAACCAAGCCAAATTTTGAAAACAAAAAAAAAACGTAGTTTTCAAAAAATTGTTTTTGTTTTTGAAATTTGGCGAGAAACTCAAAATATCTACTTAACGAAAATGAAAACCATTGTAAGAAGATTGAAAGAAAATAAGCACAATTTTCAAAAACCAAAAACCAAAAACGAAATGATTATCAAACAGGTCCTTAGAGTCTCAATAGGCATAAAATTCAATTTTATATATAGTGAATTGGTTAATTTTTAAAAATTGAAAGTTCAGACTTGTTTGAAACTTTTTAAAGTTCAAAAACGTAATTGGTACAACTTTAAAAGCTCAAAGATGTTTATTATTATAAAATGTTGTTATTTAACCTTACCTCAAATAAGGATTCGAATTAGGGAGTCTTACCCACTCTAAAACTCAATCCTCACTTCACACTCATATGCATTATAAAATTTTTCATATTACAAATCACATATTCATTTTATTATAATTAATACATGTTTGAAAAAATAATATGTTTGTAAATATTATCTAGTAAATATCTACAACCACCTTCATTATTTTGCCTCTAAAGATAACTCAACTAGTTAAAACATATCATTTCAAAACAAAAAGTTAAGACATATATCTTCAACCAAAAGATCAATAGTTCAATTCGTCACCTCTACACTTTCTACTCTTTTAAGAGTCAGCCATTCCAAACCCACCCAAAACAGAAGCAAACATGATCAAAACCAAAATGAAACAAGTTCCACAACCAACGTGCTTCAATTTTTTTCAAACAAGGCCAAAAGGAACAAAGACGGCCAGATTTAGATAAGAGTGCTATGTACTTTTTATTGTTAATAATTTAAATCTAGTAATAGCATATCCATATACTCACTAGAAACTGAAGCATAAATGTATTTGGAAGTCACGAAACAATATCCTTACAATACATGTTTACCACTGATACTGATTATACAACTAAACATACTTTGAAGCAGATTGGAATCAACATCACTTCCTCTCTTTGTAGATCATCATCATTCCTCTGCTTGAGGTGAATGGCTGCAACACCATAAAACATGAACGCAAAAGATGAAAATTTTGAAAGAAGAATCAATAATAAAAGTAAGAAGAATACGAACCTGTTATATCCCCGATGCTTTGGGCTCTGAGTTCCACCATAACTGGGGCTATCCCCAGGTTCTGCTACTGTATTTAGCCGTTGGTCGTGACCATTGTCAGGGTTTGACCTCTCTCTATCACGAGGACTATAGCTAGTGCCACGTCCATCATCAGGACTCCCCCTCTCTCGTCCGTAAGGACTGCGACTTTGGTCGTGGACTCGGTCATCATTTGTTCTTTCCCTCTGATGAGGACTATGGCTAGGGGCCCTAACATGGTCACTTGATCTCTCTCTCTCCCTCCTATAAGGACTAGGATTGGGGCTACGACCATGGCCATAATCAGGAGAATTCCTCTCCCTCTCTCTCTGATAAGGACTTGGACTACGACGACTTCCATAATCAGGACTAGCCCTTTGTCTCCTATATGGACTGCGACTAATACCATTATTGCCATAATCAGGGCTTCCTCGCTCTCTTCTATAGGGACTTGGGGATCGCCGTTTTCTGTCAGGAGACCTATCACGATTCCTATCTGGACTATATCCATTTCTTTTCTCGTCATCATCTCGAACAGCATATTCCACAGAAATCACTCGATCCATCAATTTGCTGTACACAATAATAATGATCAAATGGCATAACAATATCCGAACATGTAACCAATGGCCTATAACAAGTGAAAATATCAATGAAATTTTCCTTCAGATGGTCTCGGTGCAACAGGGGCTAAGGGGGATTGGATTAATCAAACTTCAATATGATGACCGTACCAAAATAAAAATGAAAAACACAATTCAATGATGGAAAATTCACCTCATGTTCGTAAGCTCCAATGCTCTAGTGGCATCCTCCTGCAATTCATACTGGACAAATGCAAAATTCCTTCGAATCCTTACACTTAATATCTTACCATAAGGATCGAAGTGCCTCTCCAAATCCCTTGTCCTAGTATGATATGGGTCAAAGTTGATAACAAATAAAGTCTTTGAAGGTCTTGTATTAGTAGAGGATCTCCTCGAACCACCTCCACCTCCACCTCCACCAGGTCTTCTAATGCCACGCTCTTGCTACAGGGCAAAAGAATGATGGATGGAAATACAGTTCGAAGGTGTGATAAATAAAATCAAATAAAAGTACCACAAAGAAATGGAAAGGAAAAAAGTTCATTGAAAGTTGTGATATATCAAGGTATATTACTTTGGTCCACTCAACACGTAGCCTGCGGCCCTTCCGGCCAAATTCTCTCCGATCAAGTGCACGGATAGCATCCTCAGCATCTCTCTCATCCTCCATGTAGATAAAAGCAAAACCTGTAAACCAATCAAACAGCCAAAACTGAATAACTAATTGTGGCATCAATGAGATACCAATAATGATAAAGATGAGAATTTTCCCACCAACGAATTCCTCAAGATGCAATATCATTTTTCTATAACGAACATTCAACAAACCACAACAAATTCTTACCATAAGAAAGAAATATTCTCAACCACCGTGAAATCTATAAACTAAGTTACCAGTGAATTTAGCAACAGACCTTGTGTTGGGAACTAAGTGGTGTCAAGGAGCAATAATCCAAAACAGGATGTCTCATGGTAGGTCTACAAATAGAAAGTGCCTTCTCCATTATTCTGCAGCCTCAGCTGAGGTTGACAATGTTTCAACCTTGAAACAATGTCTGAAATTGTAGGCAGGCAAAAGTCATGAGGAATGGAAAGCAAAGTGTCTGAGGAAAATGTAAGATGGTAGTGCCATTGAGGATCAGTATGATTCTTCTTGGAAACAAGAAGAGGAAGCTTGTCACAGGCGGAAAACTCAATTCTGAAGATCCATCCTTATCCAAGAAGATTATGAATATGCGAAGAAAATCCTGCACCAAAGAAAATTCTGGCCAAGGAGGTTTAGGATTTAAAAAATACGCTCTTCTTTTCTCAATTTTTTTAAGAATCCCCCACCAAAAACTCAACAAATGTTGCCCTCTTGGATTTCTGTATGCTGGATGATGCCCATTTGTATTGCAAAGCACCAAATGCAGCGAGAACGATTTCTACTTCGGGGGAATTTCCAACAGCTGAATTGCCTTGCCATCGTTGAATCCAACAATTTCTTATTGGATAGTAACTTTTTCAGTTCGATATTTTGTATATATTAAAGATTATCAGCAACTTTGTAAATTGCAAGTGCCTAGTATCGACATGATACAATTTTTTTCCCTCTTTTTTTCTGCAATTAGTACATATTGACATGATACAATTTATACACTACTTTAAAACGAATTCAGGAATCAAAACACAAATGTGCTTTTTTGTTTCTAACTTTCTAGTATATATAAACGTTATAAGTTTTTTATCAAAGAATGAATCAAAACACAAACAGATATACTATGGCTAGAAGCTCACCAGATTTCATATCTACTCTATCAACTTTTCCATATCGACCAAAAAGTCTTTCCAGATCAGGCTGTCGAGCATCATACTCGAAGTTTCCACAAAAAATCGGCTTCATACTACCTGACCAAGAGTTGGAAAAACAATACAACAGTTAACATATCTCTCTCATGAAAAAGGGATAACAAGAAAAAACATACAAATGCAACATCGGAGTTCATGAAACCTAATTTCACCACATCAACAAGATAACTAATCCTAAGAGTGAAGAACATATATAAAAATCTATAACAATAACAACTATGCACTTAACTGTTTGCAACTAAGCCTGTGTCCAATTTATTGTCCTAAAAAACTTACTTTTTACAACATAACATCAAAGATATTGTATTTTTAAACATAAACTTTCTTTTATCTTTTTGTAAAAATAATATAGTATTTAATATGCTATCATTACCTTTTGTAAATTAAAAAATATGTTGCTATGACAAAAAACATACAAATGAAAAATCAGAGTTCATGAAACCTAATTTCACACATCAACAAGAAAGTCATTTGAAACTAAGCGTAGAAGTGAAGAACATATTATAAAATCCTTAACAACTATGCACTTACCCTGCAAATAAGTCAGCATGTCGGCGTTCAACTGTCCAATCATTTTTCCTAAACAAATTACTTTCTACAAAATAACATATAAAGTATTTTATTTTTAAATATATCGTCATCTTTACATTTTTATAAAAATAATATAGAGTGATTTTTTTAATATGCCATGCAATATGTTATCATTGGTTTTTGTAAATTAAAAAATGTGTTGCTATAAACATAATATCATATCTTTATTTTGCTCTTTTTGGAATGCCTAGAATAAATAAACCTCCAGTTTATGGTGAAGTCCAAAACTAAAAACCATCATCAAACGTTTCAGGATTTGGTCAACCAGATAATAACAGTTTTAGTATTTGAAGTAGATATCACAGGTAAGAACACACAATTGACAGAGTTGGGGGGAAAGGAAATAAATGTATGACCTTTTGGTTCATACAAAAGATTTTCTAAGTTTGACCTGCAATGTGCAACCTTTGAGATCCTAATTTCTAACCACTTACATCCACGACCTTTGTGCTATAAATGCGTTCTGGAGCCTAGAGCAAAACACAAGGTGCAATGGAATATCGCAAAAATAGTTGAGCTATTAGGCAGACAAACTGAATTATCTCATCAAACATCATTACAGAGTGATCATAATAACTAACCATAATTATCCAATGGAACTCCACAATTCCAACTAATAAGCACCTAACAGCTAGCAGGAAAATTTAAGTTGACATTAGCATATCCAAAAATAAAAATACAAGGATAAATTTGACTGTGCCGTTGAAGGAGGTTTCTCCAACAGGGGCTGGAAACACAGGGCAAATAGATGGACCTGCACGATAAGTGTTTTTTGTGTATGGGTGTGAAGATGTTTTTCATCATAAGGGTAGTGAGCCTAGACCTGCGAGCAGACATGTGCATGGTGCTTTTAAGTTAGAGAGTTTTTATCCTTCTAGGGATGTGTTGGATCAGGCCAGTCAACTCAACATGCCTCTATTTTGAGGATATGTGATATGTCCTTCCTCTCTTCTCTGATGTTGAGACTACATCAATCGGCAAATTTGGGCTTTTTTCTTCTATTATTTGGAAGCTTCTAAGGGTTTTCAAATTTCTCAATCTCCTTGAAATCTCCATCGACCTTGTCTCTCTCTCCGCTTCGAAATTTATACCTTATATGGCACTTATTGTTCAAAGGATTACATCTCTTCCATCTCCTCGTGTTTCTTTCCTTCTTCCTCTTACCTTCCTTCTATTCCTAGAGCAGGCATTTCATTCTACTTCTTCCTCCCATCCCGACTTCAATTCCAGCTCTTATTTGATCTACGATTATGGTTTATTCAAGTGAAATAGGTGGGGGGTGGGGCGCAGTGACCGTCAACCAATGTGCATTAGCACACAATTCATCAATCGCAATTTCATAATAGATGCATAACTAAAAGTAAACAAAAAAAAGTTCAAGAACCATACAATCAGACAATCCCAAAATGAGAACCGCTTACTCAGATTCTTAGTGCACTTCAATTCCTAATGGTTTGAGTTCCTGAAAATGTCGTTGAGGACTTGGATCCTTGGTTGATCGTGACTGGAGGGGAACTAACGCACTGAGTTAGTCACCGTGAGTCTCGATCGTCGCCGGAAGGACTTTCCGCCGCAGATCGGGCCGTCGGGATATGTCTATAGCAGATCCGGCGACGAGAGGGTTGGGTCGTTGCAGATCTAAGTGTCGCCGGGATGGGTCGTTGCGCAGGTGGTCGAACGCCGGAGGTGGGTACCGTTTCGGATCTGAACTGGGTCGCCGTCGCTGCTGCCGCCGCAGTAGCCGGTATCGGAGAGGGAGTGGAATTGCGAGAGAGAAAGTTGCGTACTCCTGGGGATGAGGGAAAAATAGGTGCTTTTAGGGTTTTTTAATTTAATTTTAATCTTTTTTTTTTTTTTTTTGAGAAATATATATATTTTTTTATCCTAATTTTAATTTATAAAAAAGATGATTTGGGATCATTTTAATTGCTTGGGTCAAGATTTTGATAGAAAAATCTTCACTTTTCATCTTTTTCATCTTTTTTTCTTTTCTTTTTTTTTTCTTTTTTTTTTTTTTTAAATCTTCACTTTTCATCTCAATTTTAAGATCTTTTACGAATGTATTTTCAAAAAAAAAAAAGATCTTTTACGAATGATTTTTTTTTTTTTTACAAAATACTCTTAACCTTTGGACCAAAAAGTATAGGGGTGTTTGGGGCAACGAGGTGGAGTTCTAAAGTGGGGAGTTGTGAAATCTGGTGAGTTGTGAAATCTGTGGAGTTGTGAAGTCTGTGTTTGGAGTGTAGAGTTGTTAAATCTGGAGTTAGGAAGTTTGTGTTTGGAGTCCATTGATTGTAAAATTGAGATCTTAAGTATGTTTTACCATTTTTCTTCTAAGTGACATAAAAAAAAATGAGATTCATAACATCAAACAGTGTAGGGAAGTATACGTCAATTCTGGAATTGATATTATTGAAGTTATATTTATATTCATCTCATTTCAAATTGTTCTTAATAATATGATTACTCTTTCACTGCTTTTCATTAGGTTTGGTATCTAGGGGAGGACTTTTAAAGTATTTTCCATTTTATATATAGTCGAGTTGACACATTTCTTTCTTTTGAGAGCTAAATTTTGTTCAATAAATGTGGGAGTGGAAAGGAAAAAAAAAACTTGTTATATTAAAAATTTTGAAAAGGTGTTATTTTCAACGGATTTTTTTTTTTATTGAAATTCTAGTTGTATTTAAGAAAAAAAAAAGGTTTGTTGTGACATGTAAAAAACTTTGTTACATTTAAAAAACTAGTTTTTTAACACGTGCCATGCACGTGGTATTCCCGATTATTTTATCATGTTGATAGTATTTTATTTTCATTTCATCATACATATATAATATATAATAATAATTTATATATAAAAAAGGTTGTGTATGGTATCCGACACTCTCATTTACACTTACAATAGAATAAATGAATTATAAATTAATACATAATTTTCAAACAACATTTTTTTAGAACATAGATAAGACAACAAATTTTATGCAAAAGAATAGAGGAATTTTTTTATATTGTTGTAGAAGTTCAAAATTATTCAAATTTTCACTTTTAAATATATATAAATATATAGATATAATATATACATTATATGATTAAAGATAAACTCATAATTTTATAATTCATTTTTTGGTATAAATTGATAAAACTCTTAATAAATTAACCTAAATCAATTTTATGTATTTAATGAGATATAATATATATTAAAAAAATTTGTATCAATGGTTAGTTTTAGAAATTATACTAAATAGAAATCTTATTTAATTTAAGAAAATATTTTAAAATTTTTAATTTTTAGTTATTTTTTATTTAATACTAAAAAAACTAACCGTTATTAAAAAATAAATAAAGATAATAAAATCATCTTTTAATATTGTGATTTTATGGAGAAAATCAACGAATATAATCATGTACCACGAATTAAGTTTAAAAATCATAACACAATTATTATTATTATTTGAAAGAAGATAAATACATTTACAAAAGATACTTGTGCACTTCAAGAGAATACTCGTACGCTTAACTTAAAAACGTTGTTAGGTTTGACTTCAATGGACTATATCATGTTCAAGCTTCCCTATTTGCATATCTTGAAGGTTTTTCTCTTGAATTATAAAATATTAGATTTAAGCATTGCAACACCCAAAAAAAAAATGTTAGATATTAAGCAATCTAATAAAAGTTATAAGGCAAAGCAAAACAATGAATAAAAGAAGAAAACAAACCTAAGTAGAAGTGAATGTCCAAATGTTTGGAAAAAAAAAGTCGAAGAGAGTTCTTTATATAGTTGTAGAAGATAAAAGTTACAAAACCTTTGAAATCTTATCATTAAATATACTTAAAGATAAAATCATAAATTTTAGAAATAAAGACATGACTTTTTACATTCTAACATTTTCTTAAAGATAAAATCATAAATTTTAGAAATTAAAATTATATAAATTGAGAGATATGACTTTTCATATTCTAACATCTTCACTTAAATACATCTTCTCTTAAATACGGTTAAGTATGGAGATGATAATATGAAAAGAAAATTAAACATTTGATGTTAATATTATTATTTTTTTTTTTGTATAAAGAGTGCCTTCCGATATTTTTTGTTGTAAACAAATTATTTTTTATGTTAATTAAATAATAAAACAAAAAATATATAATAAATATTAAAAAAAAAACTATTAGTATGGGTGGTGAGTCAATTTTTTTGTGCTAAATAAATTTAATAAGAAAAATTTAGGTATTATCTTAAAAACAAAAGATAATATTGTCCAAAAAAAAAAATTTCACCTTCACACTTTTATGAAATCATAAATTTTAGAAATAAAAAGATATATCTTTTCACATTCTAACATCTTCTTCAAGATAAAATCATAAATTTTAGAAATTGAGAGGTAGAACTCTTCATCCTCATACATTTTCTCTTAAATACTTATAGGTTATGTATGAAGGTAAGAATATGCAAAGAAAATTAAATAATTAATATTAATATTAATATTAATATTATTTTAGAAATAGAGAGGTAGAACTTTTCATCTTCTAACATCTTCTTCTCTTAAATACTTATAGGTTATGTATGGAGGTAAGAATATGCAAAAAAAAATTAAATAGTTAATATTAATAATATTATTATTATTATTATTTTATAAAGAGTGACTTTCGATGCTTTTTGTAGTAAAAAATGATTTTTTTTATTTTAATTAAATAATAAAACAATTGTTAAATATATGTTATATAAAAAAAAAAAACTATTAGTATTGTTGGCGGATAGATTTTTTTAATTATAATTTTCTTTTTTGTGCTAAATCAATTTAATAAGGAAAATCTAGGTATTATCTTAAAAACAAAAAATAATATTGTCCAAAAAAGTTTTTTTTTTCCACCTTCATACTTTTATGATTAATAATGGCATGTTTTGTAAATTTAAAATTTGGCAAAGGGACAAAATGGTCCAAAAATGATTCTCCTTGTTAGCCACTTTTTAAGGTAGTATTTTTAAGGTAGTATAAGATATAAGATATAGATATAAGATATAAGATTAGATAAGATAAGATTATAGATTTAATTCATTCACGATAATTAACTTAACTTATTATTGATAGTTAATTAAGTAATTAATTTTTATTTATAATCAATTGAAAACTTTGTGAGACATTAAGTTACACATTATATTTTTTTTCTCAACAAAATAAACATAAGCTTGTAATTGATGCAACACAATTCCATTTTTCAACCAAAATTATTAATAAAAAAAATACACTAATTATAAGAGAACGATACAAAAATCAAATAGTAATTAAAAAAAATCAAGATCCAAGATTCACACCCTTTTCTAGATTTGCTCACTTGACAAACATTGATATACAAATACAATCATTCAACTTCATCAAAGTTGAGTTGTAACATCAAAAGTCTAGGATTCGAGATAGATTCGACACATGCATCCCTAATACAATTATTCAACTTCATCGAAAGTGGAGTTGTAACGTCAAAAGTCTTGGATCCGAGATAGATTCGACGCATGCATCCCTTACAACGACTTGAATATACCATTACCAACACCTTGAGATGTTTTGAAGATTGAAGAGGCTTTGAGAGCAAAGAAAACAAAGAGAAAAAAGATGAAGAAATAATGAAACTCAAGTGTTGGGGAAGGAAATGGTGAAAAAATCCCATTTTATAGTAGTGGAATATGATAGTTACAAAACCTATTGAATTCTATAACTTCTATAATTCCATTATGAGTTATAATTAAAGAAAATTGTAGGAAAAGCTTTTTATATTCCCATCTTTTAATAGTTCATATGTATTTATTATTATTATAAAAAAAAAAATATATGTATTTATTATTGTTAATTAAGTATTAATTAATTAATTTACTATTTATATTTAATTGTCAATGGCACAACTTGTAAATTAGTAAATCAAAGCAAGGACAAAAGTGTCCAAAAAAGTTTTTCAAACATCCTCACCTTTTAATATATTATAGATAAGTTTTGCATAAAATAATTTTTAAATTGATCATTGTAACTTTGTCATAACCTTGTTATATGTAATTTGAGGTAATTTATTTTCCAACAAGGTTCTAAACAATATCTCTCTTTTTAATATATTTTTCGATTTCATATTTATACTAATAATATTATTTTATTAATTTACAAGAAAACTTGAAAATTTTAAGATGAAACTGACACAAGCAATCAAATATGAAGGAACCGAACAGAAAACTGACTTATTTTATATACATTACATTTTCTTTCCTTTGTTGTGTGTTTGGAACCAAATATTGTTGTTATATTGACTTGTCATTCTATTAAGAAAATTGGGAGATGTCATTCTATTATAAACAAAAATTGTTTCTGTTTTTTTTTTTTTTTTTTTTTTTTTTTTTTTGAAATTGACTCCTTCAAATTTCTATGCACTATTTTGTTAATAATCTGAACACATAACATATTATATAAATTTAAGGTTTCAAAACACATTCACAAATCCCAAATTTGTTATAAACAACAATACGACTATATAAAGATTACACTGTTGCCATCAGTGACGGATCCATAATTTTTGTAGGGGAGCTTCACTTAAAATTTCGTAAAAGTAATTTACAAGTATAAAATAAAAAAAAATCATAAATGAACTGAACTACTAATTTCATTTATCGCAATTGTCCTCTATAATTTTTTATATTATAGGATTAGTTTTTAAAAGAACAACATATCAAAATTTTTAAAATGTTTGTATCCATTTCATTTATATTTGATACAAAGAAACGAATTTAAACAATAAGTTAAGATAAAAAAAAATTTATAATATTATATATTTGTTACGTTAAAAAACAAGTTTAGTTCTTAAACTTTTATGTTTGTGTCTAATAGACTCCTGAATTTTCAATTTTTGTGTCAATAGATTTTTTGAAGCTTAAAATTGCCAAATTGATTTCTAAACTTTCATATTTGTGTCTAATAAGTTATTGCCATCGGTTTTAAAAAAAATTCTAACATATTTACACATTCTTTTAATTTAACAAATACATTAGACATAAAATTGGTTTTTGTGTCTAATTAAACATAAAACTTTCAATTTTATAATAAATAAATTCATGAATTTTAAAAAATGTTGAATAGGACAAAGACTTATTAATCACAAAATCGGAATTTCGTGAATCTATCTTACGAAAAATTGAAATTTAGACACCTATTAGATTTTAAAATTGTAAATAATTTTTAAAAATAAAATGAAGTTTATAATTTAAATATAGAAAAATATAAAAAAAAAACCTTTAAAAGAAAATATTGAAGAGACCAACCAGATTTGAACCCAGGACGCATAAACAAAAAAAAAAAAAAAACAATAAAAAAAAAGATTAAGCACAAGCGTGAAGACTTGAACCAAGGACTAGAAAACAGATTCGCGGGGGGGGGGGGGGGGAGGGCTAAGAGTGCTTACACCAACTGAGCAAACACATATCTTTATAAATAAGATGGATTTTGATATACTAATATAAAAATTGTCGTCAGTTCAGAGGGGGGCTGGGCTTGAGGTGGATCCGCCGCTGGTTGCCATGAAGATTGAAGCAAAGTATATGCGAACTATATTAGGAATATTCAATCAGGTAAATTATATCGGAAGAAAGACGGATGTATGATGTGGAATTTTCCTACCGCAAGCGCACGGGTCAAGTAATAATATAGTGAATGTGATATTCGAATGTCGTCCTCTGGATTGGATTTCTAATCAATTTTAATTACCGGAAATACTCTTGCCCAATTTTATTTAGGGAACAAATCTTAGTGATAAAGAATGCAATTCTAACACAAAACAATACGAAAAGTGACAATCTATTGATGACAACGGTCTTAGGGATTTGATTTCACCAATTGGGATTATGGATTAATTCATGGATTAATGACATGCTATGATACATAAATCTTGGGAAACTAAAATCACAAATATCTCTCCCGAGCATACATGATTCTCCCACATGCAATGAACCCGATATCCCTATCTAAATTCATTATACATGCAAGGCATTAAGGCTAACCTTTTTAACGATTTCTAGAATTAACTATTATCTCCCGATTTCTAGCTAAATCCTAGTTATGCATAATGAGTTCTAAGCTAAATCCTCTCTCCCGAGTTAGATTTAAGCACAAACAACATTCAATTCATGGTCGGTAAATTGAAAACATTAAACATACATTATGCATAAATGAATCAATAACAACAATCCATAAAAATCAATCTATAAAGCGCCCAACGGCTACATCAATCCCTAAGAATTACACTTAGCTATACATAACCTGCGTTACAATATAGCAGAAGTCTAAACATGCCATAAAAACTACAAAAGTAAAAGGTAAAGAGAATTAAACGCTAAGTAGACCGAGATCGCACGTCCCCGTTACAATCCCCACGAGCAATGGTTTGATTCCCGCTTTTTCTCCACTTGTTCAGCTTCAACAGCCCATTTTTCTCTCTGTTTTACGGCTCCAAAGTCATCAAAAAGATCCCCCAAATCAGACCTAATCGCAAAATATATATAGGGCAAAAATTCGGGACAGCGTCGCGACGCTGTCGCGATACCGCGAATCTGGAAATTTCAACCTAGAGCGTCGCGACGCTGTGATTTTTTTTTTTTTTTTTTTTTTTTTTTTTGCTTTCGGCTGGGCTGAATTTGACTTCTTCCAACTTGATCCTTTTTCTATCTTTAGCCCTTATTCATGTCCCGAACACGCAATTAGCTCCAATATTTATTTCCTACAAATACAACACAAAAACGCATCATTTTGGCCAATAAATTATAAAAGACTAGCTAAATTAATTAGGGAAAACTAGCTAGCTATGCTCGCTATCAATGTAATACACAAAACCACACATGAATCAATGTTATACAAGGGGAAAAAACAGTCCCCAAGTGTATAAAAAAAATAAGTTTACATTATAACAAAGCCCAAAAAATGAAACCAAGGACAAACCTCTTACAAAACGAGTATATTGTCGGACCCTGTAACGAGGGAAACAAAATGGACATGGTGGTTAAAAGGCACACAAATGAAACCAAGCAACTTAAAATGAAAAGTACATATATAGACTTTCAAGCTCACCTTTAAAGGACGTATGTGTAGACCTACAACAACACCAGCAGCTGGAGATGGGAACACGTACTACACTACAAAAAACAAAACAAAACAAAACAAAGAATGCCTAAGGGAAAGGAATGACGACAAGAAATCATTGTAGAGGAAAGGAATAAGTCTTAGGATAGTAACTCACCGAATGGTTGTGGAGTACAAGGCAGTGGAGATCTTTCCTCAAGGTTGTTATGAAGAAATCATATGGTATAAATAGAAAAATGAAACACGGTGGTTGATAGGAGGAAGTAGATTGCATTTAATATAATAAATGCAATCTACTCAAACCTTTTTCAATACACTTCATAAATTGGGTATAATTAATAAACTAATGGTTGGTTTAATATAATGGACGGTAGTTGGGTTGATAAGAATGTATACATTGCATTTATTTCACTCTTTTTAAATAGAGTTTAGAAAGTGGGCAAGCAGTAATAAATGTGAATAGTGACAAAGTAAAAGGAGAGTAAACAAGTTACGGGATAAAAAATTACAATGTAACCGGCCTCAGGTGCATCAGTTTCAAGCATTGTGCAAAATAGACAAAAAAAATTAATTCGTCCACATTTTGCAAGTTGGATGCTCAAAGGGGGAGTTAAAGGAAAACCAGATTTGTCGAAATTGTGACTAGTAAGGACTAGAAGCAATAAGCAAATAATAGATAATAAATTGAAGTTATATTAAAAAGAAACAATAACAAATTGTGACTACGAAAAGCATATCAACAACAAGAAGCAGAAACATAACAAATAAAGAAAAATGACAAATAAGAAATTTTGGAGGGAGGGAATGATGAATATCATCAAATCCACCATGAAAAAAGAGGGGGAAAATGAAGTTGAGCATGCTTATTGTTGCAATTCTGAAGTGGTAAAAATTATAGATAGAATTCACCTCAAAATACTGTGCAAGTATACACAATCTAGCAGCAAGTGATAAGTATTTATCGTATCCACAGGGTCTTGAATTGCCTACCTATATTGATTTAATTTGCCTTTTTAGTGATTTCAAAAGGTTGGTTAAATTGATTGTGTTTTTAAAATGCTGAAACAAAAGAAATACGAAAGTAGTAAATGATTACGACTAGAGAAAACATAATGGAAACAGACACAAGTTAAGACTTCTGTAATTGTTTATAAAGATGATCCAACAATTCTTTTGACCAGTCAATCTCATGCAGTCTTATCAGCGGGATCCTCTTGGAACTCCGAATTTTTTGGAATATGTTTCAACTCCAATGAAGCTCTACCGATCAAGCGTTAGACAATTGACTATCCCTAGTTCAACTGTTGGCGTCCACCAACTCATAATGGTCTAACATGAATTATCGCCACACAACTCCTAAATCATCCCTGAAACTAGGAGAAGCTATACATACCGGCTAGCTAGGCGGGCACATAATAAAATTGAAGAACAACGATAACTCAAGATGACATAGTCAAATAGAATTTCCAGATTTTATAAATATAACAATCACATAATTCTTAACCCATGCCTACAAAGCAATTAGTTCATGATTGAAAACATAAAATACGTTACAATCTCAATAAGCACATCCATAATGAGAAATTAACAAGAAATACTAATCCTTCTAAGCAAATGGGGATGAAACAGCTGCTCCAAACCACCAAGAACATGGAAGAACTTCGTCTTCTTGAGTTGAATCGCAAATGGTCTTCTTAGATCTCCATTCTGCCGTCAATTCGGTCTCCAGCCGATTGATTCGGTCTCCCAATCGTGAATGAATTTATCTCTGACGGCTCCTCCTTTTATAAGATGAGGTTTAACCTAATTAGGTTAATTTAGACACGTGGAGTGACTTCCCAGCCGGATTAGTCCGAGATCTATGCTTAAAATGCCACCTCATTTAATGAATCACGTGTAGCTCACGTGGCTCGTTTTGCTAATATTTTGCTGGAGCATCAGATTTTGCTCTCTCAATCTTGTCAGCATTCATTTTTCTGCAAAAGAAACTCCAAAGCATCAATTCTTATAATTAGGCTAAAACACAATAAATCCATCTAATAACACATCCAAATGGCACGATTAAAATATAAATCAATAGATAATGGACTATAAATAACTCCCTTTTGGAGAGTTATCGCTTATATACCAACACAAGAAAGAATCAATAACAACAATCAACACAGAACAACCATACCAAACGGGGTGGGGGTATCAAACAGAACACAAGGAGCAAATATCAACAACAAAAAGCAGTAACATAACGAATAAAGAAAAATGAGAAAGAAGAAATTTTGGAGGGAATGAATAATATCATCAAATCCACCATGAAAAAAGAGGGGGAAAATGAAGTTGAACATGCTTATATACCAACAGAAGGATGACATAAGTAACAACAATTTATACCAAACAGAGTGGGGGAGGGGGGTATCAGACAGAACACAATGAGCAAATATCAACAACAAAAAGCAGTAACACAACGAATAAAAAAAAATGAGAAAGAAGAAATTTTGGAGGAAATGAAGAATATCATCAAATCGACCATGAAAAAAGAGGGGGAAAATGAAGTTGAGCATGCTTATATACCAACACAAAGAGGAATTAGTAACAACAATTAGCACAGAACCATACCAAACGGATTGTGGTGTGTGGGGGGGGGGGGTTGTATCGGATAGAACACATGGACCACATATCAACAACAACATGGAGTGACTGAAAGAATAAAGTAAAACGAGAAATTTTTTTTTTGGAGGAACAAAAATTTGCTGCGTTTAGTCATGAGCGTTTGAACACCCAAATCAGAAAAAATAAAATTTGGAGGAAAGCAAGATTGCATGAATTTATTCATCATCGGTCGACTACTAGGAGAAGAGATTTTACCTATTTCCCACCCCTCACCATGCTCCAATAACCTACCATGCGGTTCTAGCGGTGAAGGAATGTCGACAACGGCCGTGACAAGTTGAAGCGACATGGGGTGGGATCTGAAACAAAAAGAAAAAAAACCGAATCAAGCGTTTAGAAAACTAGATCTGAACATAGATCTAGGGTTTCCAAAAGGATGAAGAGAGGGAAAAATAGTTCTAATGTTTCGAAGAGGATAAAGAGAATGAAAGAGTTTTGGGTTAGAGATCAACAAGAAGAAAAAAACGAAAAAGATTATCCACGGATACCTTCTATTCGTGAAGAAGGAAAGGTGAGAACACATACCTGAGAGAAACGAAGAGCACGAAGGGCCAGAGAGAAACGAAGAACACGAAGAGCCAGAGAGAAACGAAGAGCCAAAGAGGGAAGGATCTGAGAAAACGGAGAGAGAAAACGTAGTGTACAGGGCGACTTCAACAGTGCTTGCACTGTTGAAGTGGAGACTTTCTAAACCCTAAAAACGGGTTTCTGAAAATCGGGCCCCAAACCCCAACTTGTGGTTTTTTTGGAACTCTGGGCTTCCGAAATTGGAGGCCCAAACAGCCCCATAGGGAGTTCACAGCCCGTTGTAGATTTAAATTCTCAACCTGCAGAATTTTCGTTAAATTTGGTGGGATTCTTGTGGAATTATTCTTGTTTAGGTTTTTTCTTATTTAGTTTTCATGATAAATATCTTAGTTTCAATTAAACAGTTAATTATGCCACATGAGCATAGTTTAATTGGCTTATGACATAGTCAAACTAAGGCAGGATACGATTCTAATTTGTCTTCTGAGCAAGCAACGGAGGCATTAGATCTTGACGTGATGTCTGTAATGATGGCTGACATAGGTACATGCGATGAAAGAATGGTTTAATTGGAAAGGAAGGTTAGCATGCTGATGAAGGCGAAGGAAGGTTAGCATGCTGATGAAGGCGAAGGAAGGTTAGCATGCTGATGAAGGCAGTTGAAGAGAGAGATAATGAAATTGCCTCTATAAAGAATCACATCGAAAGTCGTGATGTCGCTAAATCAAACCAAACACCTGCTATAAATAAAGAATAATGATAAAGGGAAGCCTATCATGCAAAAAACTAACCTCATCATTCCACTTTGATTGCTTCATTGTCTGTTTAGCAACTCCAACATATGATTATGAGCTCCATTAGAACTCAATATGGTGGACCTACTCAAAATTCTCATATGTATTCCGAACCATACATCAAGAGAATCAACAACTTGAGGATGTCTACCGAATATCAACCCCCAAAATTGGTGTGGGCGAAACCGCCTTACCGCAAGTCTACGGGTCAAGTTTTAATATAGTGTGTGTAAGTAAATACGGATGTCGTCCTCTGGATTGGGTTTCTAGTCACTTAACTACCATGAATACTATTGCTCAATTTTATTTAGAGATTGAAACGTGATGAAAGAATGAATTCAAATAACAAAAGCTAAAAAGTGGAAATTCAATGGAGAGAAACTCTTAGGGAATTGATTTCACCAATTGGGATTATAGATTAATTACTTGAATGTGATTAACATGCAATGTTCCATAAGTCAAGGAAAATAAAATCATAACTATCTATCCCGATCATAATTAATTCTCATGCACATAATGAATCCAATATTCCTATCTAAATTCATTAACATGTAAGGCCTTAAGTCTAATCCTTTTTACAACTTCTAAAGTGATTCTAAATTTTCCGATCTTAGAACTACTCTAGTCATGCAAATTAAGATCTAATCTAAACCCCTTCTCCCAAGCAAGATTCAGAATAAACAACAATTAATCTATGGTTGGTAGATTAAAAGCATTAAGCATATAACTTGCATAAATGGTATCAAAGCTACAAACATTCAAGAAATCAATCCATAAAACCAAAAGGCTACATCAATCCCTATGATAAACAAGCTAGCTACTCATAGTCTTCAAGTTACAAACAAATCTTAAATAAAAGTCCATGAAAAAAACACAATATATTAAAGGGAAGAAAGATAAAAACTCGAGTCTCGTGGTTGCCACACGTCCCTATCAAAATCTCCACGAGCTCCTACTTCGATTCTCGCTCTTGGCTCTTCCTCTATCTCTCCTAAGAACTCTTATATCGAGTTTAGGGCTAAAATCTCTAAAAAAAACTCCCCTTTCCGAATGAAATCACATTGTATTTATAGTAAAAACTAGACAGCGTTGAGACACTAGGGATAGCGTCTTGACGCTATCCTGTTGCTGCCTCAAATAATTATGGAAAAACCGAGAGCGTCGAGACGGTTGGCTGTAGCAGCATCTTAACGCTCTGCTCTCGGGTCAATTGGCTGTTACAACACCTCTTTTCTTCTCTACTTCAAGTCCTTTGCTTATTTATTCTTCTCAAACACTCGATCACTTCCATAAACTCAATTTCATCCCAACAACTTGATTCCTACAAAATGAACACAAAAGAGTATGAAATTGAAAAAATTAATCTCTAAGACTAACAATAAAATACCGGGAAAATAACTCATAACGTGAGCTATCAAAAATTTCAACAATTTGATGGAAAGGGGAATCCTAAGCAGCATGTTGCTCACTTTGTTGAGACATGTGAGAATGTTTGGACTCGTGGGGATCTCCTAGTTAAGCAATTTGTCCGAACCCTAAAGAGCAATGCTTTTGATTGGTATATTGACTTAGAGCTAGAGACGATTGACAGTTGGGAACAATTTGAAAGGGAGTTCCTGAATCGCTTATATAGAACAAGGCGAACGGTCAGCATGATGAAGCTCACGAATACATAACAATGGAGTGGTGAGCCTGTCGTCAATTACATCAATCGTTGGAGAGCTTTGAGTCTTGACTGCAAGGACCAACTTACTGAACTATCTGCTGTGGAAATGTGCATTCAAGGCATACACTAGAGACTTCTTTATATCTTATAGGGCATAAAACCCCGCACCTTCGAAGAATTAGCAACTCTCGCTCATAACTTGGAGCTAAGCATTGCTACTAGGGGAATAAGGACTTTTTAGTTACAAATATGAAGAAGGAGAAGAAATAAGTGAAGAGCACGAGAAGGCCTCGAAGGGTGCTACAAGAGAATCCATGGTCATCAATATGACCCCTCTGAAATTTATTTCTGATGGAAGAGAAAGGAAAATAGAGAAACATCAAAATGAAGGTGAGAAGCGTCGCCTAAGTTTGAAAGAAAGACAAGAAAAAATCTATCCTTTTCCAGACACTGACATTCTAGATATGTTAGAGCAACTTCTGGAAAAGAGACTTATCAAACTCCTTGAATGTAAATGACCAGAAGAGATGGGAAAAGTAAATGACCCCAACTACTGTAAATATCATCAAGTCGTTAGTCATCCAATGGAGAAATATTTTGTGTTAAAAGAGCTAATCTTGGAGTTAGCTCGAGAAAGGAAAATCGAGTTAGATCTTATTGAAATAGCTCAAGCAAATCATGTCGTCATAATAACTCATCCTAGTGTTCAGTCACCTACAAGCTTACCTTATGATCAAAGAGGAAGCTTAATCTAATTTGGTACCTTCGAACTGTAGGTGTTCATATAACACATGCAGAAACAATTTTAGGATCGAAGGCACTTAACTACATCAATTTTAGAAAATGAAAACATGTTGTCTTTTGAATCGAAAAACAGAGTTGTTTTAGTACCAACCTGTTGGAGACTGATTGAGCAACTCCTTTTGATTCTTTTGATCACGTACGGTGTATGGACCATCTCTAGTGTCTTCTCCGCTATCCTCCAACCTTAGAATGACTTATGGGAGTCTATGGTGAAAGGGATTGGAAGGGATATGCTTGAACACTTCAAGCTATTAGAGAGTTTGAGATAGTGAATTTGAGACAAAATTTTAGCAGCAAAACACTATCATGAATCCTCTCTATTCTCCATCTTCTAATCCTCTATTTATAGAGAATTTCCACGCATCTTAGATTCACCAATGTAAGACACATGGAAATGATAATTGAGTTAGTGGATTCAAGGTGTTCTATGGAGATTACATGCAAATGTGCATGTGTGAGGTGTTTTTCCACTTTCTTCTGAAGGATTAAAATTCCTTTTGGCAGCAGAAGCAATCAAGAACGATCTCGAATTGATTTTCAATTTCAGAAAAACCAATACGTTGGCAATAATTTAGAAACAATTCCTAAGATTAAGCATGCAATCTAAACTAGTTTTAGATTCGAAAACTTACATGAATAGTGCTGGAAAATTATGCACAATGCTCCCCAAAATATTCTTTAATTCCCAAATGGACACCACCACGCAAGAACACCCGCTATTCTCTTGGGATATCTTGAGATTTCGATTGTGGGATCGATCTCGCCTTGGAAAGGGAAAAAACAGCAAAGGAAAACCTTGCTGTATTTTTTGAGAGAGGAAGAGAGGAAGAGAGAGTTCTTCTTTCTCTGTTTTTGCGTGAAAATGGAGAGAATGGGGAATCAGTTGGGTAACCCCTCTCCACTTCACGATAAGTGGGGAGGGAGTTAAAACCCTACAAGATCTCAACCATTGGATCAAATCCAAATGATATGGACCGTTTAATTATTATCAAATAATAATTAAATAATTAATAATTATTTAAATAATAATTAGACTAATTAATTATAATTAATTTAATTAAACCATTTTTAATTAAATCAATTATAACATATAGTTTTAATTCAATTAAATCATATTCAATTGAATTAAATAGGCCATTCAATTAATTTAAATTAATTGATCCCACATCAATTAAATATCAAATATCTAATTAATTTTATAATTGAATCATATTCAATTTTATCTCTCTCATTTAACCTATAGTTTTAATGTGCATCAAAATGTACATTAATATAAACTATAGTATTAATTTGATTAAATCACATTTAACCAAATTAAATTAAATTAATTAATTCCCCAATTAATTAATTCATGAATTAATCAAATATCACATATTTAATTAAATTCATTATTCTCTCAATAATTAATTTCGAATCATATCCAAAATTAATTATATAGTTTAATTCTTTAATTAAACTTTATACTATAATGTATCTCCATACACTATATTAATTCCCTTTAATAATCAAGACTATATTATCTCAGAACCCGTTATGAGCTAGCGGGTGGACCTAATGGACCTACAGATCAGAAACTCCAACGATACGAGATTGATCAGCTAAACTCATTAACCGAGTCAATCAATATTCGTTAACTGTGGGTCACTCCACTAAAGACCCACAGCTGCACTCTTCTCACTGTAGAATATTTCTGTGTCCACGGATATCGACCAATGCAGTAAGTCAATCCTTCACGTGTGTTCGTAACACCAGCTGGGTCAAATTACCGTTTTACCCCTGGGTTACCTCTGGATCCTTAAGTACCATTGATCCCTCTAATGAACAACCTGTTTAGGGTCCAACCACTAAACAGAAATTCCTCTCGGGCCAGGAGAGGACAGCGCGCTTTTGTTCAAGCCTCGGAATCAGCCCTTAAGGGAACACACATCTACTTGCCCCAATAGGGGAAAGGAGTGAATTCCATCATGTATTGTCATGTCCCCAGTCCCCCACTCGGTCTTGTCCCCAAGAAGGTAGGCTTATTGAGTCGGCGTGCAGGCCACTCTCACCCGTACTAATCAAAGGACAATCCCTTGTGAGAAGGAGTTCATGACACACTCAGGATTAAGACTGAGTTACCTAGGTCATCCGATTGAAACAGTAACCTAACTAGTTAACGGTGTTACATCTAGTGGTTTACTATTTCGTGGTCTGGTCTTATGCAAACTCATTGCATAGGATACCCCCGCTCGCATGTCTCCTACATGGACGCCTTGGATCAATACGTCTGTATCGAATACAAAGCGGGTCGTATCACAAAGTGTTACCAGGATAAGGTACCCAACCTTATCCTTGTACTATAGACCTTTTAGGTTGTTACTTGAACACCAATCCCCGTATGTCCCCATATACTAGTTCAAGTTACATGTAAACAACCTTGGATCTTAGTTTATTGGATTTGGGTCATATTGTGCAATTCTAGACTTAATATGACAATAACATTTTATTTCATAAACCTCCATAACACTTTATTGATACAAGTGTATAATTCGTTAATCATTCACTATCTACGAGTTTTAGGACATAAAACCCAACATCTTCATCCATGCAAGGGTGGATTTAGATGTGTAATTCCACTATCTCCATCCATGCAAGAGTGAATAATTTCATTCTTGGATTTAATTTAAAATGCAATTCTCAATTGCTTTTTAAATTATCAATTAATTGAATACTTTCAATTAACTTTATGACATTAATCAAATTAATTCATTACACCTAATTGAATCCACTAATCTTGAATTTTCATAAAATCCAAGATTGAATTCTTTATCTCAATTTAAAAATAATTCATAATCATTTTTAAATTAAGACAATAATTGATTAAACAATTTAATCAATTATGTAATATTAATTTAATATCAAATATTAAATTAATACTTTGTGCCAATCATGAATCCCTATTCACGTGTATCGTATTTAAATCATATCTAAATATTTTACTCTCTCAATTAATAGTTTAATCCATAATTAAGGCCCCGTTTGATAACCATTTCAGTTTTTGGTTTTTGATTTTTCTGTTTTTGGTTTTTGGTTTTATGTTTTTAAAAACAAAAACCATATATGTTTGATAACCATTTTTGTTTTCTGTTTTCAAAAAACAGAAAACCAACACTTGTTTGATAACCGTTTTTAGTTTTTGTTTTTTAATCAAAAAGGAAAAAGAAAAATTGTTTGTTAGTTGTTTTTTTATTTTATGTTACTACGAAATGAATACCAAACTATTTTATTTCATCAAATATGTGTACAGACCAAAACCCACTCAAGTTTTTTTTTTTAAGTTGAACATCATTGTACCCGTCCCATTGACTATAAGACAAATACTCTCTCTGTGTGCGTATCTATATATATGTATACATATATTTATATTTCATTGATCAATTAGGGGATAAATACAAAAGAAACATGTCTAAAATGCACAAATAAAAGACAACCACCATAATCTCTATTCATATAAACAACAAAAATATTCATAATGTTTAATAATAACAACTTCGCTTATAAAAATAAACTAACAAAATTGGCAAGAATAATCAACATCATGCTTGAGTTGCTATCCAAAGTTGATCAGTAATTTGATCCCTCACCAGAGCCATATGTCTAAGTTGATTTGACTTACATTTATTTCAACAGGGGTTTGCAAAATGTCACTTCCATATTGCATGCTTTCTTCTTCAATGATCATCAATTCTCCCGTATATTCATTAAAAAGCTCATCATTTTGCTATCATGCAATTTGATAAAATTATGAACGGTACAACATGCTATGGGTATATATTTCTGTGTTTGTGGGATATGGAGGCATTTGCTTTAAAATAGGAAATCGAGCCTTTAATACCCCAAAACATCTTTCAATCACATTGCGAAGTGATGAATGTCGATAGTTGAACAACTCTTCTTTTCCTCGTGGTTGACGTCTATCATCTCTAATGCTTCGTTTGTCGAATGAATTTTGCTGGAAATGATTTTAAATTCCAAGATTTTAAAAGATGGAAATGATTTTAAATTCCTATTTGTGTTTGGAACCAAAATAATTCGAAATCACTAAAATTAAAATCTCATGTATGGATGCTCACGAAAAATGAAAAGAAAGTATAACATTTTACTATTATGCCCCTTATAATTTTGCAGGAAATTTTTTTTTTGTTGATTTCTTCTCTAACTAGTGTATGAAAACATAAAAAAGAAAAAAAAAATATACATATAGATGGAGCAAAAAAATTGAATCAATATATAAAAAGAAAAGAAAAAAAAAATTGGTACTTGAGTCAACTATAGTAAGAGTCATAAATTAAGAAAAAAAAAAAATCTTTATGGGTAAAATTGGAAACATGATTTTTTAAGTTTGAAATCCTGCAAAATCCGACCATTTTAGAGTGGAACTCTTTTTTAAAGAAAACACGATTTGCACTTACTTTTTTGCTCATCCCAAACACGTGAAAAGATTTCAAATCCTCCCACATTCAGGGATTCCAAACAAGGGGTAAAATCTCGCAAATGATATCTTTCTCCACGGTAGGGTGATAGAAATCAAGGCATATTAGTATAACCAGAATCAACAAGATAATATCGATCTGTTCAATCAAGAATATTGGTAATCAATAAAACAATAGTCGAATAAAAAGATTATTATTTTTCTAAAAAAACATATAAAGATAAATACCTCCTGTGGGCATTGGAAATCTATTTGTAGGATTTCTAATACATTCAAGAAAGATTCGAGAGTCATTTGCTATTCCTTCCCAACCAGACATGACAAATGTAAATCGCATATCAAAAGAGCAAACACACATTATATTCCATGTGGGATTTGTTTTCCTACCACGATATGGAATTTGCTCATGTTGTGGAATACATGCGCTAATGTGAGTTCCATCAATTGCACCAACACAATCCTATTCAATAAAAGTATATATTTCAAACTAATTTTCATTAAAAATAACTTATAAAATAATAAATAGTCAAGAAAATTACCTTAAAGAAAGGGTAGTATTTAGATTTGAACATAATCTCTGGAGGGACATTGTCAAGTTCCAATGGACAAATAATCTTGGTTCCAAGCTGGCAAACTTTCTTTAGTACATGATTAAAATACCATGAGATTGTCTGACTAGAATGTTGGAATCTTTCTGCTACGAGGCGATTCCTCTCATTGTGTGATATAGTGAGCAAAAATATAGCCACTTGTTCTTGCACAGTCAAATATCTAGAAGATTTTAGATTAGTGGTGTTTTTCAACTCTTCACAGAACGCTACAAATGCATTTTTTTTTTCATCCTAAAACAATCAAAGCATCTTGTATCGTTAGCATTTAACAATTCAACCACGTAATCATGACCTCCGAGTGTAGAAGTTTTGCATGGTTGTCTAAGCATTTGTGCTTTATGCAATTCTTCCCTTAATAGACAAAAAAACATCAAGAGATCTTCATCCTCGTATTCATCTTCTTCAAGCAAGTCCAGCACATCATTATTAGAAAGTAAGCGAATTTCAGAACAATTGGGATGTAAATCCATAATTAATACCTGTTTTAATCATGTTCAAATCACATAAACTACTAGAAAAAAAAACCATATATCTTTCTAACACAAAATATAATCAACCAACAACATATCAATTAATTAATGTAACAAACCAAATATGTTTTCTTACACAAAATATAATGAACCAACATCGTATCAACCAGTCAACATTAACAAACTAAAAGTTTTTCCTTACACAAAATATTATGAACCAACAAATGATATATTTGAGTCAAAGATAATTGATAAATCCTCTCCTCCTTGATTCAGGAATACATAGAAATGCTTGTCTCCAAGATTTGTCCTCGAGCAAACGTTTCAATATTTAGGTATAAGCTTTATCATCAATATCCTCCATGTTATTTAAAATTTCTAAGCATTTGTCTAATTCTTCATCAATACAACGTTTTGATTTTGATGAACTTTCACTAACATCACCTGATGACGAACCAAGAATTCTTTTCTCAAGTATGTCATTTCTTCTCTTTGAATTTTCTACATAAGCATCTATAAAAGATGACATAGTCTCGCTTAATGCTCCTCTTTTTCTTTTAGACATCTTGCTCATGCTACTTTAACCATAACCCTCACTATTTATAGGAGCATCACTTTCAGCTTTAGTTCCATCTTCAGAATTATTAGATGGAACTTTTGTTGATGGATGGGCATAAGATCCTATTGCCATTGTATCTCCCTATATTCTCATTAACTTCTCATAATGTAGACAACCACTCTTTTTGAACTTTTTAGCTCTCTTGTTAACCTATAAAATTTAACCATTTAACATTTTATTATAAAATAGTAAAAAATAGTAATAAAAATAATAGTAATAAAGTAATACCTTAATAAGATCACTCCACTGCTCTTCTTCCAAAGTAATAGTCCCCAACACTAGATCCCAACCTTTTCCAGTAATATCATTCAACAGACTTTTGAAATCTTTATAAACTTGTCTAAGATTGTTGTACTTATTTTTCAGTTGATCATGTGTATAGCTATATCCTGTCTTAGCAAATAGTTGTTCCTTCATGTAAGTCCAACTTGTTTTAATAAAGGTTGTAGTTGGACGATTTCCTTTTACAACTTCTTCATCCATCAAATCTATAAAAATTGTTTCATTTTTGAAAGACCACGGTCCATCATATTTTGATCCATCAATTTGAATAACATCATCAATACAACTAGTCTTCATGAGTCCTGGATATAAACTAATCTTACAAGTTTAGTCTTTTACTACCTTTCAAAATAAAGAGACTACAAATACTGAAGGTAGTCACAAATACAGAGAGAACGCTAGATAATTTGTGAAATAAAGATAAAACAAAGAATATTAGCTGAAAAGTGGTTTGGCACAACTTCTCAAAATAAATCTAAAATCCATAAACACACAACACCCTCTTTCACTGACCTTTTTGCCTATGTTGAGTTACTAACAGTGCTAACCTATCATCAAGTGGTTCTTCTCTTCTCTCTTTTAACCCCATTTTAAAGGTAACTGACATTGACTTCACTAACTATTAGGGAGAATTCCACCAGCGCAAACTATTCATAAAAGGCTTCCAATAAAGATAGCAAAAGGAGTAATGATCCAAAAAAGTCTTATTTTACTGGTTTTTTATTTACTCAGAACGATATCTTCAACAAAATTAAACGTATTGTTCCAAAAATATCACAATGTATAAACTACAAAGGGTACATTCAAATTGAGTAACAAATAACAATTAATAATAGTTCTACAAATGATGGAAAAACATTAAAGAACAATTTAAGCCTACAAAAAACTAGACTACTAAGATACAGTAAGATATCCAACTAATGAAAATTATGTCTCTCACAAATTTGACAAAACTAATAAGAAAAACAACATGCTTGTAATATCCTTAGCTTTAAAATTGCTTCTACAATGAAGCTCTTCAAGTCTACTTTTTATATGGAAAGTTTTAGAGCTTTGTAGCAGAGAGCATGACTGCAGTATGTTAACTTGTTTTGATTGTATCTCAGTAATCCTAAACTCAAATACCCTAAATTCAGTGACCAATGTAAATTGAGAATTAGAAAGCACGACATTCAGAGAATAATATGTTTTGGACAACATTCACTTCTTGAACTTAATAAAAGGTTATGGAGGTTGTTGATAGTTGCAGAACATTATTCCAATAACAGAGGATTAAACATAAAGTCAATATGAACGAAAAAAACATGAAAGAAGAGAAGAACTACAACTCTCAAATAAAAGATTCACATGTCTAAATGATCATAGGCTTAATCTAGAAGATTGAAAGATGTTTTTTCTCAAGTGGGCAAGCTAAAAATGACTTCAATTATCAACCCCCCAACCACCATATATCCAACACTCTAAATCTCTCTGCCAAACTATTTGATTCCATTCAGTCATGCATTTTCACAAACACATTATGTCCAATCCTAGAACACAAATAACATTGGAAAACAAAAAGTGAATTGCTCAAACATTTCCCCAACTCAAACTCTTCCATCTCCCTCTTCAAACCCCTCCATTCTCTATTTACAAAAAGTGCCACAATAATGGCCAGACAACCAAATCGATAGTGGAAGCTAACTCATATTTGAAAATACTCTAACTCAGCAAGCTCAAGGAAATTTCTGAAGAACAACATTTTCTGGTATTAAACTTAAATTTCTTACAAAACTTACCAAATGATTTGGAAAGACTCTCACTCAGCAAGCTCAAGGAAGCAACAATGGTGGAAGTCACGAGCTAACTTCTTTTTCTCTTAATAGAACTAGGGCTTCATTTTCCTCCAACGATTCACCTCGAAAATGAACCTAGATGGATTCACAAAGTCACCAAACAACAATAATGCAAAAGCTCAACCAGAAATCTTGCAACAAGGATGAAAATGAGAGTTCATGGAATGGAGAAGAAGACTCTTACCAAAAAAAAAAAGAATGGAGAAGGAGGGAAGGCAAGAAACGTGCAGAGTGGGAAAATATAAAAAATGAAAACACGTTTTTGAAAACCTTTTTTTTTCGTTTTCAGATTTTCTTTAAAATTCTAAAAACGTTTTTGAAATTTTAAAAACCAAAAACCAAAAACGTTTTCAAACACATCCGTTTTTTAAAAACCCAAAACCCAAAACCAAAAACCAAAAACGAATTGGTTATCAAATAGGCCCTAAACTATTGTGTTGATAATATCGTATATAATCGACACTAATTTCCCTAAATCGAATTTGAACGATTCAAACTTTCCTATCATTTTGTTCTAAGGTATATTCTGTATGAGCTAGCAGGGGGATCTAATGGACCTACAGATCATGGGCTCCAAGAATCCGAGATTGAAATGCAAATTCTTGTTCAAGTCCCGGAGTCACCACTTAAGGGAACACTCATCTACTTACCTTAAAGTCGAAAATGAGTGAATTTCATCTTGTGTAGTTATGTTCCCAGCTCTTGATATGTGACGCCCCGTGCATTTTGGGGTAAATAATTCCATGTATTTTGTCAATTGAAATGAAAATTCTTATTTGGCTTGTATTTTGGAGTTTAAATCAAGTACCATGACTCTTGGGTAATTATTCTTGGAATATAAGCGTTAAATTAATTCCCTCCCTAAAAGTTCAATTAAATTGGTTGTCGTTGTTATAAGATTTGCTCAGCGTGAAGAATTTCACGCTGAATAAATTGGAGAATTTCTAATCTTGGAAAAGCCTATTTTTGGGTTTTGATTTATTCAATGGAAAATGAATTAAAAGATTAAAAGAAATTAAGGAAAGAAGAAAAAGAAAAGCCCTAAATTTTTCCCTCATCTCTCATCTCTTCCTCTTTTTCACGCAAGAAACCCCCCTTGTCGTGAATCAGTCGGCGCCCGACCCTCTAGTTGCTGTCGTCGTTTGCTTCAGCCGCCGTTACCCAGCTCCTCGCACTGCCCCCTGCGCATTTCTTCTCTCTCTCTCTCCGCGATCCCTCTCTCTCGGTGTTCGCGTGGAAGCCACCCAACCCGTCGCCCCCTCTCTGCGCCGTCGCCGTGAAGCTCAAGTCATTGTTGTTCCTTGTCGAAAATCGAAGACCCAGCCGTCGTGAGAGTTGCCGCCAGCCCATGAGTCGCATGTGAAGGCCTTCGCGTCGCTCTGTCTCTCTCTCTTCACGTTCTTGTTGGTTAAGGCTCGATCTAACCTTCTTTTGCTCTTTTCCGTTCAGTTTTGTGCGCGACCAGCAGCTTGGATCCCTTCTCTCGCGCGTTTTCGCTTCTGTCCAATGGGTAGTTTGGTCTCGGATCCCTTTGTTCGGTAAATCTAAGTCTTACCCGTTATTGGTTGGTGCTTTAATCAGAATACTCATTCCTATTTTGGCATATAACTTAGGTTCTTGCTTTAAATTCTGTTCTGCAGCGCCGTCAAAGTGATCGATTGGGGTCGAATCACTGTAAGCTCGAATACCCACTGCCTAAGGATCGTTTTAGCAAATTGTTCGAGGTTAATATAACCCGTCTAGCATGGAATCGGGTTCATTTGGGTAAGAGTCATTGTTGTTTTCAGTTTTATAAGCATAAAGAATTGTGTCGTAGATGTTTCAGCTTTAAAAGCATGCTTCAGTTAATGCCCATTAGTTGCTTAGACTTTGTTAGTGTTGTCGAGCCTCTTTAGAGTCTTAGAACGTGAAATAATTGAGTTTCTGCTTGTTGTCTGTGGTTTAAAAGCATGTTGAATCAAGTCTCATTAATTATCCAGGCCTTAGTTGCGTTGCCTAGTATCTAGGAGTCCTTAAAATGTGAAAATAAGTTATATTTGGTTGTTGTCCAGCGACTGAAAACCCTCAATTATGGCCATTCAGCGACACCCGTTGCCCGTTGTGCCTTAGACATGGTTGCCCATGGTCTAAAGATTTTTGGTTTTTAATTTGGGGAATTTTGAGTGGTTGTCCAGCAAGAAAATAGGTCTTTTCTCAGTTGGAGTCATGTTTTCTAATTCAGTAGAAATTATCCTTGTTATTTAGGAGCTTCCTTGGACTGCTTGGATTGTTAAGGTTGTCTTAGAAGCGTAAAAGGTAAGTAGTATCTACTTGTTGGGTTTTGTTTGACTGCATGAAGTATGTTTGCTTGTTATTTGCTTTACTCATATAATTGTGCAAAGTATGAACTGCTGAGATGTATTGCCTGTTTGCTTGAGATGAGCATGTAATGTTTTATTGCTTGTGTTAAGCATGAATTGTATCTATTGAGTTGCTTGAGATGAGCATGTTTAGATGTTTAAGCATGATGAGATGTCGTGTTAAGCATGATGAGTCTGGCTAGCATGTTGCATGGGGATGTGTAGCATGAGTCGGGTGAGAGGCGCAACACATGGCACGTAATTCATGTGTAGCAGAGCGTGAAGCGGAAATCACGTGGGTGTGAGTGTAGAGGGTGACACATAAATCACGTATGAGTGGTGCAACACATGGTGCGGAATTCATGTGGGGTAGGTGTGGAGAATGACGAGGAAATCATGTAAATGCGGAGCATGATGCAGAAATCATGTAGTTGCGGAGCATGAAGCAAAAATCATGTAATTGCAGAGCATAACGCGGAAATCATGTAGTGTCTAGTGCATGCGTTGCATAGTGTGAGATGCATATGCATGGTCTTTTTATGGTTTTTAAGCATGTTGGAGGTTTATGGCTTAAAAGCATGTTGATTGTTTATGGTTGTATAAGCATGTTGGATGCGTGTGAGAAGCATGTTGGTTGAATTGTTTGATGTTTGTGACTTGGTAAGTGTGAGCTGCTTACACGTACCACGGTTGTACTAATACCCCCTTCCCCATCTTCCCCCCCCCCCCCAACATTTTAGATGTTGCAGGTTTGGACTATGAGCTGGACCTTGGTGATGAGGAGGAGAACTACGAGGAGGAATCCTAGGATGATTGTGTTTCTATTGCCATGTTTTGAATAGGCTAGTTTGGTTTAGTTAATTATTGATTCTGTTGTGGTGAGAGACTCACCTGAGATGTTTATGTTTTGATAACTTGTGGTCTAGCCTTGTGGTTAACTTGATGGAAAAATAATTTGATTTAGCTAGTAAGTTACTAATTGAGTGGTTAGTCTTAATAAAGATTTAGCTTATGTTTTGTTGCATAGTGATAGCTTAATAAACTTGTTGTCTGTTTCTACGAGACCTGACTCGTATAGTGAAGTTAGGTTGCGCAATCTGAAATGAAGTTTGGCGGAGTTGGGTTGAATGTTTAGAAGTGTTTTCGTGCGTATTAGGTGTTGAAAATTTTTGGATTAGCCAGTTTTACACCGTTATGCTGTCGAAATTTTTGGTGCACTCGGTTTAAATGGCTCAAAGTCGTAGTAAATGGGTTAGAGTTGAAGTAGCATCGCTAGGCTAGTGGTTTGAAAAACCTGGGGCGTTACATGATAAGTCTAATTTATTATACATTTGCAATCTCCCAGTTTGCTTATCTTTATTGAATTCCTTGTGAAAAATCCTTTAAAATGAGTATAATATGTGTATAGGTCCATGACGGAGGTTCGGAGCCAAAACAAAACCTAAACAAGCAAAATGAGCTTCCAAGCCAAAATACCCGAGACCAAAGCATCTAGACGCCCTAAAGAGCATCTCAACGCTCTGCAGCATTAGTTTCAGACCAGAAAACTCGAGAGGGAAGCGTCTCGACGCCACAAGAAAAAAGACCAGAGTCTCGACGCTAGGCAGACTTTTAGATTCTATTTTCCATATTTGTTCGGCGATTTTTCCATGTTTGAGGCCTCGTTTCAGCGCCAAAATCCCACGACTTGGAGGCCAAGGAGTCCTATAAATATTTAGCTTAGGTTTATGGTTAATTTGTTGGGTTTTATGCCCTAAAACTCATAGATAGTGAATGTAACAAATTATATACTTGTTCAATAAAGTCGTTATTGATATTTATTCAGTAAAGTTATTATTGAATAAGTAAATTGCGCATTAGATAACCCACATCCAATAAACTAAGAACCCTTGACTATAATATGAATGCTTGAACTTTATTGGATCAAGTTTCGAGTAATAGCCAAAACGGTCTATAGTATAGGGATAGGGTTGGGTACCTTCCCATTTCAGGGATAAGACCGGGTAGATAGCTGGGGACATAATCCTGCAAGATGGAATTTACTCCTACCTGCCTTTAGAGACAATAGAGAGGTTGTTCCCTTAAGTGTTGACTCTAGGTCTTGAACAAGGGGCCTCACCCTCTCATTGGCCCGAGAGGGATTCGGTTTGGTGGTTGGACCACAAACAAATTGTTCATTAGAGGATCAATGGGACTTAAGCAGCAAGAGGTAACTTCAGGGATAAAACGGACATTTGACCCAGCTGTAGTTACGAACAACCTGTGAAGGATCAACTTACTAGTCATGGTTATATCGGGTGTACAAAAATATATCTATAGTGAGGGGAGTGCAACTACTAGGCTATAGTGGAGTGTCCCGATAGTTAATGAATGTGGTTAACTAGGTTAAAGAGTTTAGTCGGTTAAATCTCGGATCGTTGGAGCTCATGATTTGTAGGTCCATTAGGTCCTCCTACTAGCTCATATCGGACTAAACCTTAGAACAGTGTGATGGAAGAATGAGAATCGTTCAAATTCGGTTTAGGGAGTTAACGTCAATCATATATGATATTATTGACATAATAGTTTAATTATGAATTAAACTATAATTAGAGAGAGTTGGAAGTATTTAAATATAATTTAAATATTGAACATATGGATAGAGATTCATATTCGAGAGATCGGTTTTTGAGAAAAGTCGAGATTGATGGAAAGCATTAATTTAATATTTGATATTAAATTAATATAATTAATTATTTCAAACTAATTTTATTTAAAATTAACTATTTGAATTAATTATAATTAAAGTTAATTAAGAAATTAATTTAGAATTAATTTTATTCAAAATTGATTTTTGAAATCAACTAAAAATGAAAAATGTTTTCATTTTTAGGAGGTGAGTGTTTTTATGACTTAACCATGCTTAAGCTCTAAAATTGACACCTTATTCCATGGAATTCGACTTCATCATGTGGTGTCTTCTTGAGGTAAAGAGGTTGCATGATATAACTCTTTTAAAAGGAGGAGGAAGACAAAAGATTAGAGGTTAATCTTCAAGCTTCTTGCTGTGATTTCACTCAAAAATCATTTGCTCTCAAACTCTCACACAAGTTTCTTTGCTCCCTAAAATTGATCACACATTTGGCTCCCACAAGTCGTTCTAAGGCTGGAGGATAGCGGGGAAGACACTAGAGGTTGTCCACATCCTGTTCGTGATCAAAGATAAGCCACGAAGTTGGTGAATTAGTCCATCAAAGAGGTTGGTAGTGTTGAATGAGAAATTTCGGTCAATCACAAATTGCCACGTCATTAATTTAAATTAATGATAAAATAAATTTGGGACCAATTACAAATTTACACGTGTTCCTAAATTAAATTAATAGACACAAAAATTTGGCAAATCAAACAATACCACTTGTCTATTATTGATCCATCAGAGATGACATAAGCCAAGTCCAATCAAATTATGCCATGTGGCAATTGGACCCGAGACTAATGTAACCCGAGATCATTGAAGAAATTGGACTAAATTAAAATAATCCAACCTTATTAAAAAGAGAATTTTTGGTGGATGGACTCTTTGAGATGCATATTTTCATATACGTCAATAGTTTTGAAGATTTTCAAGATTAGATTTTCAGCAGTTTTTGTTACCATTATACCCTTTTTGTCATAATTTCTCTTCAATTAAAATTGTAGGATGAATTATTATATAAAATATTATCTAAAAAAATTTCTTAATTTTAGGAAAATATTATTGTACTGATTTTATTTCATGTCATAATGAATCCAGTTGATTTTCCTTCCATTTTATTCAATTACCGGCATATTTTTCTTCCATTTTCGTGCTCTGGTTTGGTCTAAACGATTTTTTGTTCAAGATTTTTCATTTTACAAAAAAAAAGCGTCGATATTCGTTTATAATTAATTAATTTGGCTTTTTGGTGTATGGTTTGTCATCATAAAAAAGGGGGAGATTGTTGGCTTTTTGGCCCTTAATCTCAAATTAATTAATTTTAATTAATTAATTAATCAACGTTTTGATGATAACAAACCCAATTTTTAATTACTGAAAATTTTAGTGTTTTAATGTGTCCATAGCGTAGAGCTCGGAACAACGATTCCAACGCCTCTTGAATCACTCAAATTGGAGCCAAAACGAAGAAGTTATAGCCGAAACAAGCTTTAACGAAAAATACCGGTGGCGATGACGTGGCGGCTGAGTCAACATCATAGACCATTCAGACGGAGACACATGGAGCAATGGAAGAGTGACACATGAAGCCTTTTTGGTTATTTAAATAAATTATATATATATATATATATATATATAATTTTTATCTTGTGAGAAACGACTATTATTAAAAAATAAAAAATAAAAAATTCTGAAAGCATTAAATGCTGTCAGCTTTTATTTAAAAAAAAAAATCAAAATCATTTTTTTTTTTTCAAAAAAAGCTTTCCGTTACTCTCACTTATATATATATTTTTACCGTTCATGCTTTAAGTAAATATATATATATATATATATTTATTTATTTTATTATTATTATTATTATTATATATTTATATTATATTATTATTTTAATTTTTTTTAACTTTTAATCTCCACCCGTCATTTTTCTTTAACTTCAATCCAATGGTCCAAATTAAGCTCAATTTCAAAAATCTTTCAACTCCATCTCCTTCCTATTTATACCCCCATTCTTTCACAAAATTAAACAACAATCCCTCCCTCTAAATTCTCTCCAATTTCTACATGTTTTTTTTATTCTCTCCAATTCTTCAATGTTGATTTAAATTTATTCTGAGATTTTATTTTGAGAGATTCTTGAGCTATTCAATTTTATTTTTCTTAGCCATTTGAGGGCATTAATTTGTAAGCATTTTTCGTACAAAATTGTGAGTGAAAATTTGTATATCCACTCCTTTGAGAGAGTTTGTAATCTTGTTCTTAAAATTTCCAAATCTTGTAAGGGTTGCTCTTGAGCCCGAAAAAGAGCGGTTTGTAACGGTTTGATCCTAAACCGTGGAAAGGATCAGGTTTGTTCTTGCTCCCGGAAAAAGAACATTGTACTGGTTGGACTCTAAGCCATGGAAAGAGTCTTGTTCTTCAATCGAATACCGAAGAGGAGCTTGGGGAGTGGAGTAGGCCGTTTGCCGAACCACTATAAATTTCCGGTGTTATTTTCTCTAACCCTCTCCTATTTAATTTTTGCAATTAATTTTCTTTATCATAAATTGCATGAAATTAATTATTAATATTTATTCTTCATGCTTATGGACAATATTTACATTTGGAATTATTTATAGTGCTTGAAACATATTTCTAATTTGTTGATCAATTTGTGTTAAAATTAAGGGAAAAATACACTTTTGGTCCCTAAGGTTTGGGTTAAGTGACAGTTTGGTCCCTGAGTTTTCAAACTCAACAAAAATACCCCTGAGGTTTGAGATAAGAAGCATTTTGGTCTCTTCCGTCAATTTTTCTGTTAAATCTTAACAGTTGCTGACGTGACACTATTGTTTTAATAAAAAAAATTATTTTTTGAATTTTTTTAAATAAAAAATATTATTATTTAATTTTTTTTAATTTCTCTCTCCCTTTTCTTTCTTCCACTCCTCCTTCTTCATCGTCTTCTTCTTCATCGTCTTCTTCTTCATCTCCTTCCTCTCAACTCCGGTGGTCGGCCGACGTCGGTCGAAAGTATAGTTTTTTTTTTTTTTTTTGTCTTTCTTCCCTTTTATTCTCTCCTTTCTTCTCTCTTTCCTTCATTTCTTTTTTTTTTTTAAATAAAAAGAAGGGAGAGGGAGGAGGGGTCCTCCCTCCCCTCGTCGCCGGCTCTGGAGAGGGAGGAGCTCTCCTCCCTCTCCCTTCTTTTTATTAAAAAAAATAAAAAAAAAAGAATGAAGGAAAGAGAGAAGAAAGGAGAGAAGAAAAAGGAAGAAAGACAAAAAAAAAACTGAACTTTCTAGCGACAGCCGCTGCCGGCGGCCGGCCGGCCACCGGAGTTGAGAGGAAGGAGATGAAGAAGAAGATGAAGGAGAAGGAGGAATGGAAGAAAGACGGGAAGAAAGAAAAGGGAGAGAGAAATAAAAAAATATTTAAATAATAATATTTTATTATTTTAATATTATTTATTTAAAAAAATTAAAAAATAATTTTTTTTATTAAAATAATAGTGCCACGTCAGGCACCGTTAGTATTTAACAGAAAAATAGATGGCAGAGACCAAAGTGCTCCTTATCTCAAACCTCAGGGGTATTTTTATTGAGTTTGAAAACTCAGGGACCAAAGTGTAACTTAACCCAAACCTCAGGGACCAAAAGTGTATTTTTCCCTAAAATTAATTATTTGTAAAAAAGTTCACTTATTTGTTTAAATTGGGCCCACTGTAGTAAAAAGCTTATAAAATTGAATTAAACACTATTCACCCTCCTCTAGGGTTGTCATACCGATCCAACAATTGGTATCAGAGCGGGTTGCTCTTCTTGAAATATTTTTTTTTTCTTGATAAGCTTAATTGCTAGAGCTATGTCAACTTTAGATTTTATGGAAAGTTATTGTATTGATAAACCTCCATTGTTTGATGGTAAAAAGTATGATGTTTGGAGCCATAGAATGAAAACGTTTTTGCTTGCTATTGATTTTGATATTTTGTATGTTTGTGAAAATGATTTATCAAAATCAAAATTGAATGATGAAATGCTTTCTTTAAATGATCGAGCTATATATTTCATATGTTGTGCTTTAGATAAAAATATATGTGATAAAATTTCACATTTTACATATGCATATGATATTTGAAAATTTCTTGATGATGTTTATAATGTTAAAAATTCTCCTTGTACTTCTAATGATTTATTTGATGTGAAGGAGAATTACAATTCTCAAAATCAAGAAAAGTTTCATGAAGTAGAAAAAGAAAAATGTGATGGATTCTCTTTATGCTTGATGGCTCATTCGAATGATGGGAGCGATGTCGAAACCGATGAGGATGAGGTAAATCGAAAATCCCCTTCATATGACGAATTATATGATGCATTTGAAAATATGCAAAATGATTTAGAAAAACTTAGTTCTAAGTATGTTGTGCTTAAAAAGAAATACAATGTTTTATCTAGTAAAAACAAGTCTTTACTTGAAGAAATTGCTTGCTTAAAAGAGAATGAGCATGATGTTATGCATATTGATGAAATGAATATCTCTTGTGACAAGCATGCTTTTGATTGTGATGAGAAAAATGTCTTGCTTGACAAAGTTAAATTTCTTGAGCATGATAGTTGTGAAAAAGATAATTTGATTAAATTACTCGAAGAAAAGGAATTTAGTGCTTTGCAAGAACTTGATAAGGCTAAAGAATCTAGTAAAAAGTTGACAATAGGTGCTAAAAGATTAGATAAGATAATTGAAGTAGGCAAGCCTTTTGGTGATAAAAGAGGTTTAGGCTATATTGATGAATGTTCTACTCCTTCAAGTTCTAAAACTATCTTTGTTAAAGCATCTCATAATACGCCTGAGTTTAATATGCCCAAGGTTGTGTCTAAGCATGTTAAATCTAACTTTGTGCCTATATGTCATTATTGTGGTTGTTGAAGGCCATATTAGACCTAAGTGCTTTAAATTGAAATATGCTCATACTACTTCTCCAAGAAGAAAATTTTCTCAAAGAGCAAAGTTTCACAATGCTCCAAGGAATAATTTCTCCAAGAAAAGTAGAGTGCATAAATTTGTTGTAAGAGATAAATCTTTGCATAATGTTATTTGTTTCTCATGTGGCAAGTTTGGACATACAACTTATTATTGTTACTTGTCTAAATCCAATGCCTTGAATGTCTATGCAAAAATGAAATGGATTCCTAAGGGCCTGTTTGGTAGGCAATCCGGATCATGTTTTATGTTTTCAGATTCACTGAATTCAGTGAATATGCGTTTGGCAGACGTGTTTCTGAAAACTGTTTTCGAATTCTGTGATCCAAATAGTGGAAATTCTGAAAACAACTTTTTTATGTTTTTGTTGTATCTAGATTTTGAATTTCAAAATTTTAAATGCATAATTAATTTAAAAAAGATAAAGTCTTTAATAAATATAGTATTTCATGTTATAAACTCAATTTATTTTTGTGAAATTAAAATTTGTATAATATAATGTATTATAAATTATATGATATTGTAAAATAATAATAATAATAAATTTATAATACATAACATTTTTATAAATTATAATTAATAATATTTTATATTCAACTCAGTATTTAGTTGATAACTACAAATAATTTATCGTTTATAAATATATTGTCAAAAACATTTTGAACCATTATTTAAATTCAGATCCAATTTCTGAATCTGCTACCAAACACATATCTGAAAACATGAAATACAATTCTGTTTTCATTGAATCCCTTGTTTTCAAATTCCTGTTTTCAAATCACCAACCAAACGGACCCTAAGTTTGTCAATGCTAACCATCTAGGACCCAAACAAGTGTGGGTACCAAAGAATCAAACTTGAACATTTGTGTTTGTAGGTTTGTTTGAAAGCCTCCAAGAAAAACAAGTGGTACTTGGATAGTGGATGCTCGAGGCACATGATGGGAGACCCATCCAAGTTTGTCTCTCTCTCCAAAAAGGATGGAGGTCTTGTAACTTTTGGTGACCACAAGAAAGGTAAAATAATTGGTAAAGGTAGTGTAGGTAATGAATCTTCTATTTTAATTGAAAATGCACTTTTAGTTGATGGTTTGAAGCATGATTTACATAGTATTAGTCAATTGTGTGATAAAGGTTTTAGAGTTGTGTTTGATAAAAAGAATTGCATCATTGAAAATGCTAGTGATAGAAAAGTTATATTTGTTGGAAATAGAGATGAAAATGTTTACACCATTGATTTGAATGATTGTCCTATTAATGATAAATATTTATCGACTTTGCATGATGATTCTTGGTTATGGCATAGAAGACTATGACATGCTAACATGCACTTAATTTCAAATATTTCCAAGAATTCTTTGGTTAGAGGTCTTCCCAAATTTAAATTTGAAAAGGACAAAGTTTGTGATGCTTGTCAAATGGGTAAGCAAACTAAGTCCTCTTTCAAATCTAAAAATGTGATCTCTACAACTAGACCCCTTCAACTATTACACATGGATTTATTTGGCCCTTCTAGAATTGCTAGTTTTGGAGGGAACTATTATGCCTTTGTGATAGTTGATGATTTTTCAAGATTTACTTGGGTTTTGATGCTAAAACATAAGGATGATGCTTTGAAAAGTTTTGCTAGTTTTGCAAAAAGAGTTCAAAATGAAAAATGATTTTTGATTTCTAAAATTAGGAGTGATCATGGAGGAGAATTTGATAGCAATGCTTTTGAAACTTTTTGTGAAGAAAATGGTTTTTCTCATAATTTTTCCGCTCCAAGAACCGCTCAACAAAACGGTGTAGTTGAAAGGAAAAATCGTACTTTGCAAGAATTTGCTAGATCAATGTTGCATGAGTATGGTTTACCTACATACTTTTGGGCAGAAGCCGTTAACACCGCTTGTTATGTTTTAAATAGAGTTTTAATTAGACCTTCTTTGGATAAAACTCCTTATGAACTTTGGCATAACAAAATTCCAAATATTGGGTATTTCAAAGTTTTTGGTTGCAAATGTTTTATTTTGAATAACAAAGAAAAACTTGGAAAATTTGATTCTAAGACGGATGTTGGTATTTTTCTTGGTTATTCCTCTACTAGTAAAGCTTATAGAATTTTCAATAAAAGAACTTTAGTAGTTGAGGAATCTATGCATGTAGTATTTGATGAATCTTGCAATGTTATTTCTAATGAGCCTATTTGCAGTGATGTTTTAGAAGGAAATTTTGGAGATTTACTTGTTAGTGACAAAAGCAAGGAAATTGTTTCAAGTAAGCAAGAGGCGAGCTTAATCGAAAAGAACGAAGTTGGTTCTTCATCCATGCCTAAAGAGTGGAGGTATGCTCCTTCCCATCCCAAGGAATTAATTCTTGGTGATCCCGAACAAGGTGTGAAAACTCGTTCTTCTCTTAATATGTTTAATAATCTTGCTTTTGTTTCTCAAATTGAACCAAAAAGTTTTAAAGATGCCGAAAATGATGAATTTTGGATTTTAGCTATGCAAGAAGAATTAAATCAATTTGAAAGGAAAAAAGTTTGGGAGTTAGTCCCTAGACCCTCTAATGCCTCTATAATTGGAACTAAATGGGTCTTTAGAAATAAAATGGATGAAAATGGAAATATCATTAGAAATAAAGCTAGACTTGTAGCTCAAGGCTATTGTCAAGAGGAAGGAATAGATTATGAAGAAACTTTTGCACCCGTTGCTAGATTAGAAGCTATTAGAATGTTGCTTGCTTTTGCTTCTTATAAGAATTTCATTTTGTATCAAATGGATGTGAAAAGTGTCTTTTTAAATGGTTATATCATGGAGAAAGTTTATGTAGAACAACCTCCGGGCTTTGAAAGTTTTGATTTTCCTAATCATGTCTTTAAGTTGAAAAAGGCTCTTTATGGCTTAAAACAAGCTCCAAGAGCTTGGTATGATAGACTTAGTAATTTCTTGCTTGAGAATGACTTTAAAATGGGTAAAATTGATACTACTCTTTTTATTAAGACTAAAGAAAATGATATGCTTTTAGTACAAATATATGTGGATGATATTATTTTTTGTTCTACTAATCCATCTTTGTGTGAAGAATTTTCTAAGTGTATGCATAGTGAATTTGAGATGAGTATGATGGGAGAACTTAGTTTCTTCCTTGGACTACAAATCAAACAACTCAAGAATGGTATTTTCATAAGTCAAGAAAAATACACAAGGGATTTGCTCAAAAGGTTCAAATTCAATGAAGGTAAAATTGCAAAAACTCCTATGAGCACATCCACTAAGCTTGACAAGGATGAAAAAGGTAAGTGTGTGGATATAAAATCTTATAGAGGTATGATTGGATCTTTACTTTATTTAACTGCTAGTAGACCCGATATCATGTTTAGTGTATGTCTTTATGATAGGTTTCAATTTTGTCCTAAGGAATCACATTTGCATGCCGTTAAAAGAATTTTTAAATATTTGCTTGGTACTATTGATTTAGGCTTATGGTATCCTAGAAATGTTGAATTTAATTTGGTAGGATATTCCGATGCAGATTTTGCAGGTAGTTTACTTGACCGTAAGAGTACTAGTGGGACTTGCCAATTTCTTGGTAGTTCCTTAGTTTCTTGGTTTAGTAAAAAGCAAAATTCGGTTGCATTATGCACTACGGAAGCGGAATATATTGCGGTTGCTAGTTGTTGTGCTCAAATTCTTTGGATGAAACAAACTCTTTGTGATTTTGGATTAAAGTTTGATAATGTGCCTATATTTTGTGATAATACTAGTGCTATTAATTTGACTAAAAATCCTATACATCATTCTAGGTCTAAGCATATTGATATTAGGCATCACTTTATTAGAGAGCATGTGCAAAATGGTAATATTATTCTTGAATTTGTAGGCTCTAATAATCAATTAGCGGATATTTTTACCAAGCCTTTGAATGAAGAAAGCTTTTGCAAAAATAGGCTTGAGCTCGGTATTATTCGTTGTGATGCCTCTTGATTTTATAATTTTACTTGTTAAATATTTTAGAAGGCATTTTGATAGGGGGAGATATGGAAAGCATGTGTTAATATTCTTAGGAGGAGTTGTGCTAAATTTGTGTTCATGTTTTTAAGGGTAACATTTATGTAGTTCTAAATTTTTCTTAATTATTCTTTTTGATGATTCCAAAGGGGGAGAAGTTTAAGTAAATATGCTATAAATTTGTTATGATTTTGATTGTATTAGTTAGGGGGAGAATTTATTTTTGAGTAAAATTCAAGAATGATCTTTATGTTGATATGTTGGACTTCATATTGAAATTATTTCTTGATATATGTACTACCTATGGTTTATATGAATTTCAAGTTATTTTTCATGTATGGTTTGTCATCATCAAAAAGGGGGAGATTGTTGGCTTTTTGGCCCTTAATCTCAAATTAATTAATTAATCAATGTTTTGATGATAACAAACCCAATTTTTAATTACTCAAAATTTTAGTGTTTTAATGTGTCCATAGCGTAGATCTCGGAACAACGATTCCAACACCTCTTGAATCACTCAAATCAGAGCTAAAACGAAGAAGTTATAGTCGAAACAAGCTTTAACAAAAAATACTGGTGGGGATGACGTGGCGGCTGAGTCAGCATCATAGACCATTCAGACGGCGACACGTGGAGCAATGGAAGAGTGACACATGGAGCCTTTTTGGTTATTTAAATATATATATATATTATTTTTATCTTGTGAGAAACGGCTATTATTAAAAAAAAAATTGAAAACATTAAATGCTGTCAGCTTTTATTAAAAAAAAATCAAAATCATTTTTTTTTGTTTTAAAAAAAAGGTTTCTGTTGCTCTCACTTATATATATACTAGATTTTTTTAGGTTTCTCTTTTTAGTATTATATGATTTAATTTAGCAATAAACTTTTTGTATATTAAACATTAGATGTGTATACATTTCATTCAAATATGGTTATAATTGAATTAATAATGAAATATATACAAGTTATGTGACGCCGGTTTTCATAAGGTGACTTTTTAAATCATAATGAGCTTAGTTTTATTTTATTTTTATTTTATGAGGTCCTGGAGGGCAATTTTGTAATTAAGTAAAGATGGTAGTAAAGCCCTAACCCTAAGGCCTTAAATTTTTAAACTTATTTTCAGCCTTCTTTTCCCTCCCCTCGTGTAAGCAGCCGCCCTAGCCCCTTCCTTGCGAAATTTTCCTCTGCAGCGACTTCTTCTTCCAGCCGTGACCGTCACCAGCCACCCATCACCTTCCCTCCCTCTCGAAGCTCCGACGTCGGCATCAGGGACCACCGGCGAGGCACGTTTCCGGCGGCGTCTTTCCAGCGCAGTAGGGGTGACGGCGGTTTTGTATTCTTTGGGTGAGTTCTCGTTGTTCTCCCGTGAATCTCTTTCTCCCTCGTCGATCTCTCATTCCCCATCTCTCCCTTCTCTATTCTTCTTGTTGCAGCAACGTGGGAAAGGGCCGAGATTGTGCATTTTCCGGCAGCGACGTCGTTCGGCGCGTCCAGCAGTGTTTGGCGGTGTCTCAGCGACTTTCGGGGTGACTTTCCGACGTTTCGTGTAGTGGGTAAGTGCTTAGAAGTTGTTTCATGGCTGATTTTTGAGTTTAATCGAATGCCCATTCGTTATTCTCTCTGTTCAGCAAGCGTTCTCTGCATAATCGGCGGTTCAAGTAGCGAGTCTTCAAGTTTCTGTGTAGTTGGGCACTATCGACATTGGGTAAGTGTTTTAACTTGTGTTTTTGGTTGGGTTATGGTACTAGAGGCTTACCCATTAATTGTGGCTCTTGTTTCCAAGGTTTTCTTCGCGTTCAGAATCTTAATTGTCGTTTTGAAGCGGAATTGTTAACTCGGACAGCAAGCTTCGTTTCGGTTCTTAGTTGGATTGGATAGAGGCTTGGAAGCTTAGGGGCACTTTATTTTTGTCAAGCTTTCAATCTAGAGTAAGTAGCTTTTGGATGTGTAGTTGTTACCTTTGGATTCATTGTATGCTTACTAGTAGTGAATTGAAGTGTGGATAAGTTCTCATGCTTTGGTCAAATATTCATTGGTATGCTGTATGCTTTCTTGAATATGGTTTAAGTGTTGCTTACTTAGACATGACTTAAGTGATGCTATGCTTGTAGGATTAAGTAAGTATGTTTGAAACGTTTGATTCATGATTTGTTCTGGTTGTGTTCACGTTATGGAGGATGGGTTAAATGTCCATTGGAGTTGTGATTGGAGCCGGGTTGTGATTCTGACTCGATTGTGTTCATAGAAGGGTATATTCTTATTTTCAGGCGCAAGGAAAATTTTGGGTTCCCTATATGTATGCCGTTATGCTGCCGAATTTTCGGTAGCCTCAAAGTAGTTTAGGGATCATAATTACCTTTGAGGAAAGGCTTAGAATAGGGACCTCGACTACGTTTTAGGGCCTCAGGTAGACTTATTGATTTTCTTAAGTCCTACATAGCTAGAGTGTGTTCCTTCCCCATCTCAGGACTGATAGAACTTAGCTAACAGGCACGTTTACGTGTGTTCTATTAGTTGACTGTTAGAGCCCAGTTTCAGGCACGCTAGCGTGCGCTCTTTCAGTTCAGGACGGTGTTGAGCTTATGACCAGGCACGTTGTTCGTGCGCCATTTGGCACCAGGCATGTTTACATGCGTCAGTTGCTCCCCGTATTTTTATCTTTACATTCAGGGGTGTTGTGTTGGGATAGGTGTAGTTCTGCTAGAGGTGGCCAGCTAGTCTCTAGTTTACTTACCTTAACTGACTGACCCACACAACACTCTAGTTGGCACAGGTTGGGGATAGGTTAACACCCTAGACAAAGCATATCCATGTGATCAGTTGTGGCCCTAGGGTTAGACACCCGAAAGTTATATTCAGTTAGGTCCCTATGTTCGCTAAGACCCAGAAGTTCAGGACTTCAGTTTCAAGTTAATAGATCTCATGTTTTCAGTTTCGGCTCTTAAGTGGGCTACTTACTGAGTATATTCTTATATACTCACCCATGCTACTTATCTTTCCCTTGCAGGTAGTACTTGAGAGCGTTGGCGATCGGCGAGGGTCGTGGCTTGGCTGGCTATGGGACTGCAGCTGCAAATTTTGTCGTTTTCCTTAGGAATTCAATTCCTTTCATTCCAATATCAGTTTCATGTTGAACCTTGGTTTTAAACGATTGTTTTGTTTTCATTCGAGATTTATTCAGATGTTTTCATTTCATTATTTGATTGAGGAACTTATTCACGTTTTGGGCCCTATTTGAATTAAATGAAAAACACTTGTTATTTTCCGCTTTAAAGTTATCAAAGTTTTCCGTACTCATGCATGTAGTAGCGACCTCTTTGTATGTTTTTATCCCCTCTTTAGTCGGGTCGTTACAAGTTAAGCATATAAATAAATAAATAAATATATTAATATATATACGCACACAATTTTTACAAAAATACTTTAATATTTGACTTAACTTTTCCATATTCAAACCTCAAATAATGTTGTAATAGCATTATTTATAATTTTTTTTTAAAAAAAAATCTACATTTTTATACTTATTTTTGTGTAATAATGAAAAAAGTGAAAAAATTATGTATTTTTTTTTTTTACAAGAAAAGTGCATTTCGTTGAAGTATCTTGTCACTTGCAATTCTTAGTACAATGAAAACCAGATTTTGCTAAAGTATGTGCTATTACGTTTACCTTTCACCAACAAAACCATTCATGAGTATATTATCTACTTTCTTGAAGAAATACTATTGAAAGATGGTCTAATATCAATGGTTGTTCTCAATTATCTTACATTTATAAATATTTACAAAAATGATTTACATGACATAAGTGTTGGTTAATATGAGGTTTTCCATATAATAATAATGATGATATGTTTTATGAAAATATATTTTGATTGTTGAAATTTTAATGATAGATATTTTTCTTTTGAAAAAAAAAAAATTGAAGTTGAAAAGATTTACTTGAAAATCTTCCTTTTAAGACTCAATATCCAATCAAAATTATAAATTTCCAATATAAAATTATTGAAAGGAGAGTAGAATAAAAAGAATAATGGAGGAAAAACAAACCAACATGAAGTGAGAAATAATAAATCATAAACAAATCAAAAAAATCAATAATTAAATTATTAACTCACTTGAAATGGTTGATTTTATATAATAATATATATTTTTATATATATAAAACTCACCTGCTGTGTTGTCATTTTAGGAAATTTATCACCCTGAATTTTAATGAAATTCTTTTATTTTCAAATGAAACGAAGGGAAAAATTGACAAATTGAAGTATATTAAGATCTAAATATGTTTAATTTGAGAAAGATATTGATAAAATCTTAAATTGCATCGTGAAAAGTTGTGTTTATGATTCTTATGAAAAGTAGTAATTATTATTTATTGTTTCATAAATCAACGTAAGAAAATGTTTTTATGTACATTGGATCATATATTTATCAACTCAACATTGTGTACCGAACTATCTTCCCTAAATTTTCTATTTATATATTAAAATTAATTAACAAATCAAATGAATTTTGGATTGGATCATCCAATATTTTGATGGAAGATCATAAATTTTTTTTTTTAAAAAAAAAAAACAACTCCAAAATATCCATATCTTTTGTGTCCTCCTCCACCAAAGGATGGAGACCCTAGATGCTTTGTTTGATTGGAGAGGGAAGTGGAAAAAATCCAACCAAAAATTTGATTAGATTGAAAGAGTATCCCTCAATATTGATGGTTCATTCATGGCCTTCAAGGGAGTAGAGTTTGTGACTTCTACAACAAATAGGTGATTCAAAAGCATTCCAATCGATCATCTCTAAAGGATTCTTCTTGAAGCATTTTTTGAGAGGATGAGGACAAATCCAACCAAAAATTTGATTCAAGATTGAAAGGGCACCCCTTATGTTGATGAACATTCATAACCTTCGAAGGGAGTAGAGTTTGTGACTTCTACAACAAATAAGTGATTAAAAAACATTCCAACTGTTCATCTCTAAAGGATTCTTTTTGAAGCATTTTTTGAGAACCCTTTCCTTCCTTATCTAAAAAATTCAAGTAATACATCTTAGATCTCTAGTTCTGAGCAATAGAGAATAGATGATGTTGGATTCAAGCGATTTCCATATGTCATAAGCTCAACATCTTTTCTCGTTTGCTATAGTGTTCATCTTCATCATTCTCATCACAATTATGAAGGGGGAGAGAGAAGAAATTAGGAGTGAAATGGATCACTCTTTACATTACAAGGGGAAGAGGAGAGTTGTAGACAAAGGATGGAGGAAAAAGAGAGATTATTTATGCTTCTGCAAGGAAATTGAATCGTTGAGGGAATGAACTTGAACAATTTGGCCGTTATTGTTTAGGAATTAAATGTGTGTGAAATGAACCAGAGAGATTTAAGGCATTAAAAATACTTATTACTAAATTAATTATTAAATTTAATCATCCGTGAAAGGAATGAAGAGATTTAAGGATGATTTGTTTTGTGTGAAATGAACGGAGAGATTTAAGGTATTAAAAGATATTTATTGCTAAATAATTTATTAAGTTTACGTGAGAGGGAGAGAGAGATTTAAGGAGGATTTGTTTTATACACTTTTTTATGTAAACATTAAATGAAGGATAATTTAGGTATTTAATACAAATTGAAGGATATAATTGTCCAATAAAAGTTTCTTCCTCATTCGTACTTTTATATTTATATATATATATATATATATATATATATATATATATATATATATATATATATATATATATATATATATATATATATTTATTTATTTATTTATTTATTATTATTATTATATATTTATATTATATTATTATTTTAAATTTCTTTTTACTTTTAATCTCCACCCTTTATTTTTCTTTAACTTCAATCACATGGTCCAAATTAAGCTCAATTTCAAAAATCTTTCAACTCCATCTCCTTCCTATTTATACCCCCATTCTTTCACAAAATTAAACAACAATTCCTCCCTCTAAATTCTCTCCAATTTCTACATGTTTTATTATTCTCTCCAATTCTTCAATGTTGATTTAAATTTATTGTGAGATTTTATTTTGAGAGATTCTTGAGCTATTCAATTTTATTTTTCTTAGCCATTTGAGGGCATTAATTTGTAAGAATTTTTCTTACAAATTTGTGAGTGAAAATTTGTATATCCACTCTTTTGAGAGAGTTTGTAATCTTGTTCTTAAAATTTCCAAATCTTGTAAGGGTTGCTCTTGAGCCCGAAAAAGAGCGGTTTGTAACGGTTTGATCCTAAACCGTGGAAAGGATCGGGTTTGTTCTTGCTCCCGGAAAAAGAACGTTGTACCGGTTGGACTCTAAGCCGTGGAAAGAGTCGTGTTCTTCAATCGAATACCCAAGAGGAGCTTGGGGAGTGGAGTAGGCCGTTTGCCGAACCACTATAAATTTCCGGTGTTATTTTCTCTAACCCTCTCTTATTTAATTTTTGCAATTAATTTTCTTTATCATAAATTGCATGAAATTAATTATTAATATTTACTATTCATGCTTATGGACAATATTTACATTTGGAATTATTTAGAGTGCTTGAAACATATTTCTAATTTGTTGATCAATTTGTGTTAAAATTAATTATTTGTAAAAAGTTCATTTATTTGTTTAAATTGGGCCCACCGTAGTAAAAAACTTATAAAATTGAATTAAACCCTATTCACCCCCCCTCTAGGGTTGTCATACCGATCCAACAACAATTATATATATAGTGAGACCGTGAGGGAAGGAGGGAGAGACTGTGAGCCATGTGAGAGATGAGGAGTAGTTTTAGGGATTTTTTTTTAAAGATGGTGAGTGATTCTAGGGATCCTTCCAAAATTGGGGAGTGAATTAATGGGTTGGATTTTTTTAATAGGAAAGAATAAAATATGATTTTTCCTTTTATGATTTTTGTTGTATTTTAAATACAAAAAATATGAAAGAGGGCATAAATGTAATTGAATAACAACTTATATGTAAAAACTCTAGGCTCTTAGGCTATTTGCGTAAAAAATGGTAGGTTTGAACAAAAACGAAATATAGGATCCACTTATAGGCTAATCATGTACTTATCCCTATTAAAAAGGGATTGGATTAAAGCCCAAATGTAGCCCAAGCCCAAAAGTTGGGCCCAAAGTCAACCAAGCCCAAGCCCATACAAGGTCCATCAAACTCTATAAATAGAGGAGACCACCATTCATTCAGATAGGAGATTCATACGGAGTCAGAGAACTCAGAGTCCAGATTAAGATTCAGACAGAGTCAAAGAGGGCAGAGTCCAGAGCATTCTCCCAAAGTCCAGAGTCATCAGAAGCCAAAGAGTCTAGAGAATTCAGAAGGATCGGACCCGAGATTCAGAATTCAAAGGATTCAAGACTCAGAAGGTTTGAAGACTAGAAGACTCTAAGAAGATATCAACAAGCCAACCAACCGATCAAGAAGATCAACAAGTCAGCAGGCCGATCATCCAAGAGGATCAACAAGCTAACAAGCCGATCCAACAGATCATCAAGCCAACAGGCTAATCCAAAAGAACATCAAGCCAGCAAGCCGATCATCTAAGAGATCATCAAGCCAGCAGGTCGATCATCCAAGAAGATCAACAAACCGATCCAAGAGATCATCAAGCCAACAAGCCGATCCAAGAAATCATCAACCTAGCAGGTCGATCATCCAAGAAGCTCAACAAACCGACCCAAGAAGATCAACAAGCTAGAGACCAAGGTTTACATATTTGTGAGAAAGAATCAGAGGTTAAATATTAGAGATTGTAACTCTTACACAAATTCAATAAAATCAAGTTCATTTCCACGAACCAAATTTCCCTGTTGGAATCTCGTGTGAACAAATTGGCACGCCCAGTGGGACAGTCTCTACCTCTCATCTCTTTTTCTCGCCAAGAAATCATGACTTCTGAAGAAGCTTCTTCAAAGATCGCTGCTTCAAGCAACTCCTATGTGGGGCCCAATTACTCGCAGTCGCTCCAAGGAAACCCAACACGAAAACAGCCAAACTCCTGTCGTTGCAAACAAGATGCTGAGACGCATGATAGAATCTGCTCAACTTGAAATCGCCACTGCAGAAAATCTGATGCTTGGCAAATTCATCTCTCCTTCTCAGCAACCAAATGAAACATCAAGTCCTGACGTGATGTTTGTTATGATGACTGATGCAGGAACTAGTGAAGAAAGAATGGCTAAAGTTGAGAAGAAAATCAGCATGTTACTGAAGATGGTTGAAGAGAGAGACTACGAAATTGCCTCTCTCAAAAGCCAGATGGAGAGTCAGGATGCCGCTGAATCAAGTCAGACCCCGCCATCAAAGACAAGGGAAAGACCACTATACAAAATCAGTCACAACACTCCGCTTCACTGTCTGTACAACAACTCCAGGATATGATCATGAATTCCATCAGAGCTCAATATGGTGGACCGACTCAGAACTCTCTCTTGTATTCCAAGCCGTATACCAAGAGAATCGACAATTTGAGAATGCCTAACGGATATCAGCCACCAAAGTTTCAACAATTCGATGGGAAGGGCAATTCCAAGCAGCATGTTGCTCATTTCGTCGAGACAAGTGAAAACGCTGGTACTAGAGGAGACCTACTGGTCAAGCAGTTCGTACGAACATTGAAGGGAAATGCTTTCGACTGGTACACCGACCTCGAGCCTGAGACTATTGATAGTTGGGAACAACTTGAGAAGGAGTTCCTTAACCTCTTCTACAGCACAAGGCGAATTGTCAGCATGATAGAGCTCACCAATGCCAAACAACGAAAAGATGAACTAGTTGTTGACTACATCAATCGTTGGAGAGCTCTAAGCCTAGACTGCAAGGACCGACTCACCGAAGTGTCTTATGTTGAGAAATGCACTCAAGGCATGCACTGGGAACTCCTCTACATCCTTCAAGGTATAAAGCCTCACACCTTTGAAGAACTAGCAACTCGCACTCACGATATGGAGCTAAGTATTGCTAGTCGAGGAAACAAAGACCTTCTACTCCCTAACTTGAAAAAAGAAGGAATGAACGTCGAAGCGACTATAGAAGAATCTATGGTTGTAAACACAACTCTTATCAAGTCGTCTTCAAAAGAAAAGCGACAAGAAAATGGAACGCGACGTTTAACTTTGAAAGAAAGACAGAAAAAAGTCTATCCTTTTCTTGATTCTGACATAACTAACATGTTAGAACAACTACTTGAAACGCGGTTGATAGAACTTCCCGAGTGTAAATGACCAGAAGAAATGGAAAAGGTCAAGATCCCAACTACTGCAAGTATCGTCGAGTTATCAGCCACCCGGTAGAACAATGTTTTGTCCTGAAAGAGTTAATTCTAAGGTTAGCTAAAGAAGGAAAAATCGAGTTGGACCTTGAAGAAGTAGCTCAATCAAATCATGTTGTAATAGCAATAAACACTTGCAGTCAAATGTGTTTTGGTCCACTTCATGATCAAGAGGTGCACCTACTTCAATTTGGAACCATGGAACCTATAGCTATTTGGTTTCATCATGAGGTATCAGGAGACAAATCTCAAGATGTTGTCAATCTTATCAGCGATGAAGATAAAGGAAGTGCTATCATGACTCGTAAGAAGAAACATGACAACATCTCGTTCAAAAAGGATGTTGCTCATCCAAAATAATGAATAAACATCGAAGACTGAAGAATCCAAGGAAACCTACACTTGAGGAAAAAAGAAATCAATATCCTTCTCAACATTGTCGACTGGTAACCTTAAAAGAATCATTCTCGAGAAATTTTCATCCCGTCAAGAAAGTGGAAGAAAACTTTGCAAGTTCATGTTATATCAACATAGAAGAAGATGGTGGATCAAAGGAAATCAAGCAAAGGACTTATGTCTTTGATCGCATTGAACCTTCAACTACTCGACCTTCGGTCTTCCAAAGAATGAGTATGGCTGCAGCAGGAGAAGAAGATCAAAGCTTGATTTCCGCCATCACTCTACATTTAGTTTTCCAAAGACTAAACGTCTCTACATCAAGAAAGTGTCGACCTTCAACAACTGTTTTTTATCGTCTCGAAGTAACAAGCGATCGACATGAAAGAAAGATGGACACCTTGGAAGCTAAATTATTCGATGAAGTAAACAATGACAAGAAGCTTCATAGTACCGTTTCGTCACATATGAAGAGGAAGTTTTCTGTTCTCATAAACACAGAAGGTTCCTTGAAGGTGAAACCAAATCTTATCATTTTGACAAATCCTACAAATGAAGGGTCTAATCAAGACTATGATAGAGAAAAAGAAATTTAAAATGTAAATTCTCCTTATCGCATGAGCAAAAACTGCATGATGCTCCTAGCCCACATGAGCTTAAAAGGTGAATGGCAAAAAAAAAAAAAAAAAAAAAAAAAAAATTTGAACTACGTTATGACTTGATCCCTTTTCTTCAAGGGTATGTAGGCAGCTTAAAGAAAACTTTAAGTTCAGTCCTTGCAAAAAAAAAAAAAAAGTGCCACAAATATTGAAGCATGACAAAACAAATTGAAGAAATTCATCCCTACTGGAGGCAACACAACAAATTGAAGACCTACTGATAAGGAAATAAGTAATCAACCAGCTCAATCCAATTATTATGGTGAAGAGTTGTATCCATTCGAGTTTGGCAAGGCACCTATTCAACCAAAAGACAATGAATCTAAAAATCTAGATTCATTCACATATTTGATGCATTATGTATCTTTTGAATTCATGAATTTGTATTTATGAAGGTTCATGAATGGTTTTGAAAGGTTAGGGGCTGAATTTAGACCACATAGATGAAGGGTTGTGTCCTTTCATGGTGTCGTTTCAATTAGTATAAATAGGGATGTAATTTGTCCTTTGAAACAAGTTGAAGTACAAGTTGAATTTGAATGAAATTTCAGATTGAGTTTAGTCTCTCTCAAGCTTTTATGCTTTCTTTGTGTTCTTGTGTTTAGAATGCATGCCTAGGACTTTCAATCTAGTCTGATCAATTAGATTGTGAAGAGTTTGAAATCTTGAAGTTAGGAACGGGTTCTTCTTTCTTCTTGATCTTTGATCATCCTTCCAAGCCAAATCTGTTTAACTTTCTTGGGGTTGTCTATCATTTCGTTAATGGGGTTATTTTTATTATTGTTGTGGGGGTTCACCTGAATTAAGGGGAGTTCTCAAACGTAATTGAGGTAGTTCCTTTATCACCTACATTGCTATGAATGGAATGTTACAAATTGAATGCATAAAAGAAGGCTTCGATTTTTTTTCAAGTTCAATGATTCACTCACTCCAAGTTCGACGTCTCACCCTCTCCACGTTCGACGATTGCTCCATTCAAGTTTGGGTTATCACTTGCTCGAAGTTTGATACCTTGCTTCACCCTCAAAGGGTGGAAGTTGAAGGCTTCGTTTTCACTTCATCTTCAAATCTTCAAAGGTTGGCAGTTGAAAACTTTGCTTCACTAAAAATGTTGGTGGTCGACGTCACTTCATTTTAAGGTTGACTATCGAAAACTTTGCTTCATCTTCAAAGGATAGCGATGGAAGGATTTGTTGTCGCTTCATCTTCAAAAGTTGACAGTTGGCGACTTCGCTTCATTTTCAAAAGTTGGCAGTTGACAGCCTTGTTCCATCTTCAAAGATTGACAGTCAACAACTTTATTTCATCTTCAGAGGTTGACAATTGAAGGTGTTGCTTTCGCTTCATCTTCAAAAGTTGGCGGTTGGCGACTTTTGCTTAATCTTCGAAAGTTGACAGCTGGCGACTTTCGTTTCGTATTAAAAAAAATTGACAGTTGATACCATTGCTTCTTTTTCGAAAGTTGGTGGTTGGCGACTTCGCTTCATCTTTAAAGGTTGTCAGTTGAAGGCTTTGCTTTCGCTTTATCTTCAAAAGTTGGCAGTTGGCAGCTTTCACTTCATCTTCAAAAGTTGACGATTGGCGGCCTCGCTTCTTCTTCAAAAGTTGACGGTTGACAACTTCAATTCACCTTCAAAAGTTGGCGGTTGGCGACTTTCACTTCATCATCAAAAGTTGACGGTTGGCGGCCTTGCTTCTTCTTCAAAATTTGACGGTTGACAACTTCACTTCATCTTCAAAGGTTGGCAGTTGAAAGTTTCGCTTTCGCTTCATATTCAAAAGTTGACGATTGAAGTCTTCGCTTTAGAACATCTGCAAAGATGAGCGACTTTAATGTTGGCTTCATCTTGAAAGTGTCTGGACTAGAAGATGCATCTTAGTTGTAAGCTAAAAAAAAGAGCTTCATATCAAACCACAATAAAAAAAAATAATAATAAGAAAAAAGGAAAGAAAGACAATAAAGGTGTTGTTAAAAAATTGTGATCACTCTTGTTGTTAAAAAATTGTGATCACTCCTGTAGGATACTACAGTTATCAAAGTGACTGGTCTAGACAAGAGTGAAATCACTGTAGGCGAGTTTGGTGACCACCCCTGCAGAATACTAAAACCATCAAAGTGACTGGTCTAGACATGAGTGAAGTCACTGCAAGGAAATTTGATGACAACCACTGTAGGCGAAACTGGTGACCACCCCTGCAGGATACTACAATCATCAAAGTGACTGGTCTAGACACGAGGTGAAATCACTGCAAGTGAATTTGATGACGACCACTGTAGGTGAACTTGGTGACTACCCTTGCAGGCTACTCAGATCACCTAGTAAAATAGGGACTGGACTAGCAGAAGCGCATCACTGAAGACAAGTCTGGTGACTACCTGATAAGGGTAAAAAATATACCTATTTTACCCTTATATTTAGCTCATAATCTTGTCAAATATTGCATGTTTAGATCAATTTTACTGTTCTCGAGCTCAAAATATGCTAAAGTTGATAAGTTAGGGTGTTGAGAATCACTTTTGTCAAATTGTGCTCATTTGTGCTTAAAAGGACTCAATTTTAAAGGAATTTGACTAAGTTTGTTGCTGTGCAGAAAAACAGAGGAGATGCTGGAATTTGCCCAGAAATGCGACGCATTTCTGGGAAGGCAAAATGAAATGCGACCGCATTTCTGGAAAAACAGAGACAGTTCCGAGTCGTCCGCGGGTCGTTTTGAACGAGACTTCTTCGCACCTAACCGGTTGTTTTGACCCCGAAACCGACTGGGCTACCTACCAGCACCTATTTCGCAGCTTCTCAACCATTTCCCACACTATGTAAGCTCGAGATTCGAAGTCAAATTCAAGCATAACTCATTTGGAAGAAGAAGGTGGTGACAGAACCCTAGTTGACGCCTATGAGTAGGGATGCCCGAGGTTCTTCTTAGATGACTAAATTCTAACCTGAGTTAGACATCAAACCTTAGGGTTTGTAGGGATTTTCACCCATTCCCACTTGTAAAAGCGAGAGAGTGGAGTGTCTAAGCGAACTCTAGAAGGATTGGATAAATAGAAAACCCATAGTATTTGGCTACTTCCATTATTTCCAGCTTTTGATACTTTTCATTTATCTGTATTCTTTACATCTTATTTTCAATGAAAATGTATTCATTTGCACTTTATCTCACCATGAATAGCTAAATTCCGTTGAGGGGTTCAATGTGGTGAATTCCCTTATGGTTCAATAGCTTGAAAGTGTTTTATTTGCTTAAGTTTTGTTCAATGCATGTCATTCTTTATTGAATATCATTCTGATCTTGCTGAGTTTAACTTGATCACTTATACTTTGCATGCTATGTGAGTTTGATATCGAAAGGGACAGACGATATTGGTTCTCATAAAGGTGATATAGGAGAAAAAGCTCAAAAGAGATTGTTCGGCGGTATAGGACAAGCTGCCTAAGGCACCCTATATCGACTATAGGGTTATAGATTGCATTTGTGAATTATCTATGTCGGAGTCAAGTCACAAAAATGTGCATAACGGTACTCGCTGAGCCTTCTAACGGTTCTTGGGAGTAAGGCCAAATAGAAGTTAAATGTGACCCGATGCATTGAATAGGCTTAAGTTAAATAATCCATGATTAAGGTTATTGCCGTTGTTATGAATCCATGTTGAATACCTCGTTTTATTCATTATTGTTATTCTTTACTTATTTGCTTGTTTTATTTATTTTTCTAAAAAATCAATCATTAATCATATTTCTTTGGTTACCTATTTTTAAGCAATCAAGTTGAGTAGTTTCTTCTTCAAATCTAAATTTCCAATTTAGTCCTCGTGGGATCGATACCCTTGGAATACTTCTAAGGTTTTTTTATTACTACGTGCGACAGTATATACTTGCACTAGGGTTGGCTGAATTTATCCTTATTAATATCTATCATCTTATCTCACATCCATCATTCAGCCGACGACGCACCACTACCCCTGCAGGCTACTCAGATCACCCAATAAAATAGGGCCTGGTCTAGCAGGAGTGCATCACCATAGGTAGAGTGCATCACTGTAGGCAAGTCTGATGACTACCCCTGCAAGCTACTCAAATCACCCAATAAAATAGGGACTGGTCTAGCAAGAGTGCATCACCGTAGGCAAGTCTGGTGACTACCCCTGCAAGCTACTCAGATCATCCAATAAAATAGGGACTAGTCTAGCAGGAGTGCATCACTGTAGACAAGTCTGGTGACTACCCCTGCAGGCTACTCAGATCACCCAATATAATAGGGACTGGTCTAGCAGGAGTGCATTATTGAAGGCAAGTCTAGTGACTACCCCTGCAGGCTACTCAGATCACCCAATAAAATAGGGGATTGGTCTAGCAGGAGTGAAATCACTGCAAGTGAATTTGGAGACAATTGCTACAAGATGCTTACACATTCAAGCAAGAAAGGAACAAATTGCAATAATATATGTGCAAAAAAAAAAAAAAAAGAAAAAAAACTATGGCATAATCAAAGCAGTCCATATGTGCATATTCAATAGGAACGCCGATGGAACATATGCATATTAAAAAAAAAAAAGGATTTTGAATATGTACCTACCTTCTTGATGGTGAGCACTGTTGGGTTTTATGCCCTAAAACTCGTAGATAGTAAATGTACCTTTTGACCGAACATTAATAAAATGATGTATTATTCATTTTTCTGTGTTTGTATTAAGTAATCTTGTCTTATTAACCCTAATCCAATAAACTAAACATCCTAGGCTGATAGTATGAGGCTTGAACTAGTATGTAGGGACATACGGGGATCAATGTTCAAGATTCAGCCTAAAGGGTCTATAGTATAGGGATAAGGTTGGGTACCTTATCCTGGTGACACTATGGATACGACCTGTTTTGTATTTTGATACATAATAATCTAACACGTTCATGTAGTTGACATGCGAGTGGGGGTATCCTATGCAATGAGTTTGCATAAGATCGGACCGCGAAATAGTTAACCACTAACTATAACACCGTTAGTTAGCTTGGTTTCTATTTCACTAGGATGACCTAGGCAACTTTTTCTCAATCCTGAGTGGGTTGTGGACTCCTGTCCGTGAGGGATTGTCCTTTGATTTGTACGGGTGAGAGTGACCTACACGCTGACTCAATAAGCCTACTATTTGGGGACAAGACTGAGTGGGGAGCTGGGAACAATCACACAAGATGGAATTCACTCCTTCCCGACTCTAGGGTAAGTAGAGGTGTGCTCCCTTAAGTGGTGTCTCCGGGTCTTGAACAATGGGCCCTACCCTCTCTATGGCACGAGAGGGACTTCTGTTTGCTGGTTGGACCTCAAACAGGTTGTTCATTAGAGGAGCACTGGTACTTAAGGATAAAGAGTTAGCCTAGGGGTAAAACGGTAATTTGACCCAGCTGAGGTACGAACACACGTGAAGGGCTGACTTGCTGTTGATGGTCGATATCTGTGGACACAGAAATATATCTGCAGTGAGAAGAGTGCAGCTGTGGTTCTATAGTGGAATGAACCACAATTAACGAACATTGATTAACTTGGTTGATGAGTTTAGCCAATTAATCTCATATCGTTGGAGCTTCTGATCTGTAGGTCCATTAGGTCCCACCGGTAGCTCATTTAGGGCGTTGAGGTAAATTTCTAAGGGAGAATTGAATATTCGAAGGGGTTCGAATATTAAGTTTAAAATATGAATTTGATTCATATCAAAACTATAGGTTATAATTAATGCGCATTAGATGTACATTAATACTATAGTTTATATGTATGATTTTACTATAGTTTTTATGTATGATTTTACTGCTGTGAAATAGCCAACGTATCGGTATTTCGATCGTTGTTTTAAAACTGAGATTGGTCCTTGAAGTTTTCCGCTGCGCTAGGGCTTTTATCCCTACAAGCACAAGATCAATTGTGTAGAAGAAGCAGTTGTCAAACATGGTTGTTCCCTACAATTGAGAAAGAAAAAAATTATAATTAATGAAGGCGACAACTAAAGAAGTGGCCCAATTAAAAAAAAGGAGATAGTATCATAAAAGAAGCCTAAATAAAAGCCTTGATCAATAAAAAAAAAAAAGAGTGGCAACGTTAGAAAAAAATATATGGCATGAAGATTAAGAAACAAGAAAAAAGTTGCTGCTGCTGCTGCTGCAAAAAAAAAAAAAAAAAAAAAAAAAAAAAAAAAAAAAAAGGTCAAAATTTGTGGTTGTGGCTGCTAACCTAGTTTACATATGGGATGCACTTAGAAAAAAAAGAAAAAGAAATGTGTTGGATTAAGAAAAAACAAAAGAAAAGTGAAAAGAAAAGGAAAGAATAAATACTTTTCATTCTTTCCCTCTCCACATTTTCATCTTCTTCATGCTTAACAAATTTGTCATCACTCCTACAAACTCATGTCCATATTCTTCCTGCAAGCAACAAAGTGAAGTCTGTTAAATGAAGTTCTTCTTTTAACGTTACCCATTGCATCCTCCAGCGACTAAGGATTTGTTGACGGTTTGGCTAGAAACTCCAGCAACACAAACCACGATGCACTTCAACTAGTATCTTGGTCGCAATCTTCCAACCCATCACGCCGACAACGAGTACGACAGTGAAAACAGTTTGGACAATTCCAAACATTGGCACGGCTTCGCTCTTTGCTCCACCAAGAAAGGAACAACACAGAACCTCCCTTTTTGGTACAGACCCATGCGTCATTCCTCTCCGCAGCGGCTAAAAGAACTCTGAAATCTCACCATCCTGAAACCTATGCATATTTTCCATATATAATAGCAACAATTTTGACAAGATTCTCTCGATTTGATATGATTTTACGTAAAATTCAAATTGAATTTGAGAATTTCCCTTGTTAAAGATTTCATCCCAAATTTAAATTAAATTTGAGAATCGTGATCCCAAATTTAATTTTTTATCTTCTAACTAAAATGGGGATGAACCAAATTTTATTCAAGCTCAAAATCTTAATAAAAATCAATTTGTCGCCCAAAATCAAAGTCTCGTTGGGATCCTAAATTTTCCTCCAAACCAAAAGTTAGGTAAAATTCAAATTTTCAATATTGGATTTGTTCGCCACCAAAATTGAGCATCCCAAATTTCATTCTTCAAATTAAAGTTCGAATCAAATTCAATTTTCATCCCAAATTCAAGCTAAGGTGAATATATAGAGTTCAAATTCTATTCAAATTTTTGGCAAAATTTCTAAAAAATCAAAATTTGGGCATTCTCCAAATTTACCTCAAATCAAAATTGGGCACACTCCAAATCATTCTCAAGTCAAAATTGGAGTGCGATTCAAATTCAAATTTCATTCCAAATTCAAGCCAAATTCTATTCAAGGTCAAAACTTTGTAAAAATTTCTCAAATTAAAAGTTGGGGTATACCCTAAATTTCTTGAATCAAAATTTGGATATGAATCAAAGTTAAAATTCATTCCAAATTCAAGTCAAATTTTGGTAAAATTCCACCTCAAATTAAATTTTGGGCACAGTCCAAATTTGATTCCAAATCAAAATTTGAGGAAAATTCAAATTTAAATTCTACTCCAAATTAAAATTGAGTGGACTCTAAATCCTTCTCCAAATTGGATAGAACATCAAACCTACTCAAAATGCGATTTGGAATATAAAGTCTATTGAAATTCGACTGAAAGTTTGTTGCCAAATAAGAAAATCAAAATTATGACCCAAATTCATATTTTGATTAATTGGCATAAAATCGTGTCAAATAAAAGAAGATATCAAAATCAAAATTTTGAACTAAATTATTTTGATTATTTGACACATCAAAGAAAGTCAAAATTAAGAACGAATATCTTACATTTTGATCTCAAATTATCTTTTTCGAGATTCACTCACACATACTTGTGCATAAATCTCGAAAAAGGGGCATTTGTTGAATGAGAAATTTCGGTCAATCACAAATTGCCACGTCATTAATTTAAATTAATGATAAAATAAATTTGGAACCAATTACAAATTTACACTTGTCCCTAAATTAAATTAATCGACACGAAAATTTGGCAAATCAAACAATTCCACTTGTCTATTATTGATCCATCGGATGACATAAGCCAAGTCCAATCAAATTATGCCATGTGGCAATTGGACCTGAGACTAATGTAACCCGAGGTCATTAAAGAAATTGGGCTAAATTAAAATAATCCAACCTTATTAAAAAGGGATTGGATTAAAGCCCAAATATAGCCCAAGCCCAAAAGTTCGGCCCAAAGTCAACCAAACCCAAGCCCATACAAGGTTCATCAAACTCTATAAATAAAGGAGACCACCATTCATTCAGATAGGAGATTCAGACGGAGTCAGAGAACTCAGAATCCAGATTTAGATTCAGACGGAGTCAGAGAGGGCAAAGTCCAGAGCATTCTCCCAAAGTCTAAAGTCATCAGAAGCCAAAGAGTCTAGAGAATTCAGAAGAATCCGAGATTCAGAATTCAAAGGATTCAAGACTCAGAAAGTTTGAAGACTAGAAGACTTTAAGAAGAGATCAAGAAGCCAACCGACTGATCAAGAAGATCAACATGTCAGCAGGCCGATCATCCAAGAGGATCAACAAGCTAACAAGCCGATCCAACAGATCATCAAGCCAACAAGCTGATCCAAAAGAACATTGATAAGGGTAAAAAATATACCTATTTTACCATTATATTTAGCTCATTTCCTTGTCAAAAGTTGCATGTTCAGGTCAATTTTACTATTCCCGAGCTCAAAATATGTTAAAGTTGATGAATTAGGGAGTTGAGAGTCACATTTGTCAAATTATGCTTATTTGTGCTTGAAAAGACTCAATTTGACGGGAATTTGACTAAGTTTGTTGTTGTGCAAAAAAAGTAGAGGAAGCTGGAAACTGCCCAGAAATGCGACCTTATTTCTGGAAAAGTAGGGGCAGTTCCGAGTCTATCGCGGGTCGTTTTGAACGAGACTATTGTGCACCTATATAACCAGCTGTTTTGACCCCGAATTCAACTGGGCTACCTACCAAAACCATTTTCGCAGCTCCTCAACCACTTCCAACACTATATAAGCTCGTGATTCGAAATCAAATTCAAGCAGAACTCATTTGGAAGAAGAGGGTGGTGACAGAACCCTAGTCAACCTATGAGTAGGGATGCCCGAGGTCCTTCTTAGATGACTAAATTCTAACCCTAGTTAGACATCAAACCTTAGGGTTTGTCGGGATTTTCACCCATTCCCACTTGTAAAAGCAAGAGAAAAAAACCCTAGAATTTAGCTACTGTCATTATTTCCAGCTTGTGTTACTTTTCATTTATCTTTATTCTTTATTCTTTATTTCAATGAAAAGATATTCATTTGCACTTTATCCCACCATGAGTGGCTAAGTTCCGTTGAGGGGTTCAATATAGTGAATTCCCTTATGGTTCAATAGCTTGAAAGTGTTTATCATTCTTTATTGATTATCATTCTGATCTTGCTGAGTTTAAATTGATCACTTAGACTTTGCATGCTATGTGAGTTTGATATCAAAAGGGACAGACGATATCGGTTCTCATAAAGGTGATATAGGAGAAAAAGCTCGAAAGAGATTGTTCGGTGGTATAGGGCAAGTTGCCTAAGGCACCCTATATCAACTATAGGGTTATAGATTGCATTCGTGAATTATCTATGTCAAAGTCGAGTCACAGAAATGTGCATAACGGTACTCACTTAGCCTTCTAACGGTTCTTGGGAGCAAGACCAAATAGAAGTTAAATCTGACCCATTGCATTGAGTAGGCTTAAGTTGAATATTCTATGATTAAAGTTATTTGCCCTTGGGATGAAACTATGTTGAATACCTTGTTTTATTTATCATTGTTATTTCTTTATTTATTTGTTTTATTTATCTTCCAAAAATCAATCATCAATTATTTCTTTGGTTACCTATTTTAAGCAATCATTTCAGCAGTTTCTTATTCAAATCTGAATTTCCAATTTAGTCCTCGTGGGATCGATACCCTTGGAATACTTCTAAGGTTTTTTTATTACTACGTGCGATAGTATATACTTGCATTAAGGTTGGCCGAATTTATCATTATTATTATTTATCATCTTATCTCACATCCATCATTCAGCCTCTGCCGCACCAAGTTTTTGGCGTCGTTGCCAGGGACCAAAAGTGAAACCAGTTCTTGTTTATTTGAAATTGTGATTGGATTGCGGCCGCATTTCTGTCTCAAAGGGAATTTGACTTTGATTTGCAATTGTTTTTCTTTTGCAGGTTGAGTTAGTCCATGAACAAGGGGTGTCCACTCCTTGACATTGATCCTGAGATAGAAAGAACCTTTCGTCGTCGTAGGAAGGAGCAAAGACGAAAGAGAAGGGAACAACAAGAGTTGAGCGCATATGAACCTCTAGAAGAAGCTTCTTACATACAAGAGTTTCCAATGGAACCACCTGGAGTCGATCCTTAAGTTGATCCACAGAATCGTGGAAAGGAGCAAAATGGTGGGAGAGTTCCTCCAGTTTCTCCAGTTCCACCGGTGCCACAACAAGAAAATCCAATTTATATTGCTAAAGACCGCAATAGAGCAATAAGAGACTATGCTTTACCCTTTTTTCAGACTTTAAATCCAGGAATTTTGGAGCCACCAATAGATGCTCCACAGTTTGAACTCAAACCAGTGATGTTCCAAATGTTGAATACCATGGGCCAATTCTCTAGACTTCCAAATGAAGATCCACATAAACACATTAAGCTGTTTTTGAGAGTTTGTAATTCTTTTAAAGTTACAGGAGTGCCTGAAGATACTTTGAAGCTAAAACTTTTTCCATTTTCTTTGTAGGGAGATGCTGAAGCTTGGTTGGGCTCATTCCCTCCAAACTCTAGCACTTCTTGGAACAATTTAGCTGAGAAATTTTTAGAGAAGTTTTTTCCTTCTAATAAAAATGTCAAATATAGAGCTGAAATTATTGCGTTTAGACAATCTTACAATGAACCTCTGGATGCAGCTTGGGAAAGATTTCAAAGGCTGGTTCAAAAGTGTCCACACCACAGATTGCCTGCTTGCATCATCTTAGAGCATTTTTATAGTGGATTAGATCAAGCTTCGAAGGCACTAGTCAATGCATCTGCAAACGGATCTTTCTTAAAGAAGTCTGCAAATGAGGCACATGCTATTTTGGACACCATAGCCACAAACAATAGACATTGGGGAGAAACTGAGCCAATAGCCATCTTGAAGAATCCAGCTAAAGCAGTGGAGACAGAGGCTAACTCTACCATGCAAGCTCAAATCAAGGCTATCCTCATGAACAAATTGGCACACCCAGTGGGACAGTCTCTACCTCTCATCTCTTTTTCTCGTCAAGAAATCATGACTTCCGAAGAAGCTTCTTCAAAGATCGCTGCTTCAAGCAACTCCTATGTGGGGCCAATTACTCGCAGTCCCTCCAAGGAAACCCAACAGGAAGACAGCCAAACTCCTGTCATTGCAAACAAGATGTTGAGACGCATGACAGAATCTGCTCAACTTGAAATTGCCACTGCAGAAAATCTGATGCTTGGCAAATTCATCTATCCTTCTCAACAACCAAATGAAACATCAAGTCCTGACGTGATGCCCCCAGTAGGGATGAATCTATCTAAGTCTATGCCTTATTAAATAAGGTCTTTACTCTGAATGTCTAGGTGAATTAAACTCTTTTAATTACCTAGTGACATTGCATGCTAATAACACCGAGGTTAATTCAACTCAGGTACTGGTCCATTTTTCAGGAGAGTTCCCTTATAACCAAGGCCTTATGTCCTACTTAACCATATTTTAACTCTATTAAAATACTAAGTAAGACATTTTTCTAATCCTATTAAAAACGGTGATCTTAGGTCTATTTAATTTTAAACCGTTTTAAAATTAACTCATGTTTCTAAGATCCTATGTTAGCATGCAACTCTTTGTTATAGGTTTGACGGTTTCTATTCATTAACTTTTATAACTATTATAACTTTTAAGGAATTAGCCCTATAACATGCTTCTAATGGCGACAAAAACATATAACAATCAAGCATTCAAGTTATATATAAAAGTACCATTTAGAAATAACCTAAGTCTAGGTGTGTATGTCGCTTTATACTACGATATCTAGGTGATAAACTCTTTAAAACCTCACATCGCTCACGCATGCTCATAAAACTTGGGTTAACCTAACGCAAGTACCGACTTGATACCCAGGTAGGAGGTGTTCCGTAAACCGTCAACTTAAATACCTCCAGCCTTAAACAGCATCTAACCGGGCAAGTTCTCTTATAACCTTAGCTTTACAAGATATCGACCTATTCTATGCAAATTGATCGAGTTTGAGGTTCGTTAACCCTAAGTGAGCATGCAATTATCTTGTTAGAGATTTTAACGTCTATCTCGATTTATAACGCTTATAACGAGATAAATCTATAACATGCTTTATTTCGAATATAACTATTATAATTAAGTTAAGGAAGTTTCATGTTGCATGCTTCGTTTATTTTCGATTAATTTATATAACGTTTATATTAACCATTCATTAATGAAAATAAACCATCCAACATGCATCTCCTAAATTAATATAACATTTATACTAATTTCATGAAACTTTATTCATGCATTTAATTAATATCATAACTCTTATAATATACTACTTAATGCATGAATCATGCTTTCCTATGGTAGGATTTTAAATCTATATGGCATACATTATGCACATAAAATTCTATTTAATTAAAACATACATTCACTAATGCATAGTTAATTAAATCAGCTAAAGTAGATTGGTTTTGACATCTAAATCAAGCAAATACTAAAATTATTACATTAATAATTTAAAACGGGGCTTGGACCGCTCCCAAACCATTCAAACCGACTCGAACTGCCCTTGGATTGCTTGAACCAGACCAATTAAGGCATGGGAGGGGCTGAACCGATCTGAATCTGCTTGAACCGAACCGGATGGAGGCTGAACCACTGGACCGAACCGCGCCTGGAAAAGAAAACGTGTCTGGGCTGAAACTTCAACAGCATCGAGATGTTGTTTATCCTGGACAGCAGTCTACTTCTTCGGCTAGCTTGAACAGTCTTCGAATTTCTTCAAATTGATGGCCTAAATGGACTCTATTGACTCTCAAATTTTATAGACTCCATATGCACTCATTAATGCCCATAAACATGTAAGCAATTACAATTAATTTCAACAAATTGAATGAAAATTGATGTCAATCTCAAAACCAATCCACTTTATATAGCTACCAACAAAGTTTCATCTCATGAAAAGCAACCCACGAAGCTAAAATTAATGCATATGTTAGGTGCCTTAATCATGCTCTGATACCAATTGAAGGTGTCCATATAACACATGCGGAAGAAATTTAGGATTGGAGGCACTTAACTACATTAATTTTAGTAAACAAAGCATGTTGTCCAATAAACCGAAAATAGAGAGTTTAGAAAACACCAACTTTTGATGCACGAATTCAGCAACTTTGTTTGGTTTCTTTGATCACGAACTAGATGTGGACTACCTCTAGTGTCTTCCTCGCTATCCTTGGACCTTAGAACGACTTGTGGGAGCCGATTAAGTGATGAATTAGGGAGAGGAAAAATAATGGTTGAGAGAGCTTAAGTTTTCTTTTTCTTGAGAGAAAAACTAGCAAGCCTTGATCTGAAAAATCCACTCCAAACTCAGCCATTTTGTCTATCTCATACATGCATCTCATGCAAGATTGGATTAAGGACAAAGTGACACCTAAGTCTTGAGTCATCAAGTTGGGATTAGGTGTTGGATTGTGGTTCAAAGTGTGAAATGACACACAATTCCACTAACTCCAAAATCAAAGACACCTTTCTCAATGTTCTTTGATTCTAAAATCAATTTTAAAATAAAATTAATTTTAAATAATTATTAAACATTTTAATTAATTATATTAATTCAATATCAAATATTAAATTAATAGTTTGCACCTAATCCCGACTTCTCTCCAAATGAATTTTCTGAACATGAATCCATATTCACGTTAGTATTTAAATACTTTAACTCTCTAAAATAATAGTTTAATTTGTAATTAAACTATTATGTCGATACTATCGTATATAGTCGACATTAACTCTCTAAGCCGAATTTGAACGCTACAAATTCTTCCATCACTATGTTCTAAGGTATAGTTCGTATGAGCTAGCACGGGGACCTAATGGACCTACAGATCATGAGCTTCAACGATTCGAGATTAACCGGCTAAACTCTTTTAACCTAGTTAACCAACATTTGTTAACTACCGGGACACTCCACTATGGCCCAATAGCTGCACTCCCCTCACTGTAGATATATTTCTATCCACCCGATATAACCATGATTAGTAAGTTGATCCCACAGGTTGTTCGTAACTACAGTTGGGCCAAATGTTCGTTTTACCCCTAAAGTAACTTCTTATTCCTTAAGTCCCACTGATCCTCTAATGAACAATTGGTTTGTGGTCCAACCACGAAACCGAGTCCTTCTCGGGCCAATGAGAGGACGGGATCCCTATGTTCAAGCCCTGGAGTCAGCACTTAAGGGAACAACCTCTCTAGCTATCTCTAATTCGGGTAGGAGTGAATTCCGTCTTGCAAGACTATGTCCCCACCTATCTACCTGGTTTTATCCCCAAAGTGGTAGGCTTATTGAGTCGGCAATGATGAGCCACTCTCACCGATGCAAATCAAGAGATAATCCCGAATAAACACGAGTTCATAGTTAGCTCAGGATTAAGATCGCGTTACCTAGGTCATCGCATGAAATAGTCAGTCTCAACAATAAACGACGTTACAAAGTGAGAGTGACTTATTTCTCAGTCTTTGTCTTATGCATACTCATTGCATAGGATGCCCCAACTCGCATGTTGCCACATGAACGATTCAGGATCACATCATTTGTACTAACTACAAAGTGGGTCACGTCTCATAGTGTCCCCAAGATAAGGTACCCAACCTTATCCCTATACTATAGACCGTTTTGGCTATTACTTGAGCCTGATCCACTTTTATGTCTCTACATAAAGCTCAAGTATACATTTGATAGCTAAGGATCTTAGTTTATTGGATTTGGGTTATCTAACGTGCAATTTACTTATTCAGTAATGACTTTACTGAATGAACCTCGATAACTACTTTATCGAACAAGTATACTATTTGTTTAACAATCACTATCTACGAGTTGTAGGGCACCAATCCCAACATGAATAGCTTGAAGAATAGCCATATTTGGATCTATCACTTCCAGAACTTCGTCTCCATCATGCGATATTTTGTAATTAGTAACACGGACCTTTCCACACTTCTCACAAAGATTTCACTCAAGGACACTCGTGTTTATCACTCAAGGGTAGGCTTTTGGTACTAGGTCAAAGATGTAAGGGTTGGCCTAAATTTTGGTGTAATCTTGCTGTAAGCTTGATATACCAATTCAAATGATCAACATTTCACAACCTAAGCTAAAGCAACTTAACCTTAAGATCAGCAACTCAAAATTTGAACAAACACACAATATAATGACACTAACTTTTTGTGTGCCTCAAATCTTCGAATAAAAGCTTTTTCCTTCTGATTTCTTTTTTTTTTTTTTTTTTTTTTGCTACTGATTTCTTTTTCTTTTGCTACAGATTTTTTCTTTTTTTTTTCTTTTTTTTTTTTTTATAATCCGAGAGCAAGACACAAGAACACAATTTGTTATCGAAATAAAAAAAAATATGACAAAATGTAAAGATATTTCACCTCTAGAGTTAGTCAAAGGATGTTGACCAAGACTCTGATACCAAATGATAAGGGCCAAATATTCTAGGTTTACAAAGCTAGAGGTCCTTCTAGAATCCTTGTAAACGGACACAAATAAGACTAACTTACCGAATGATTCCAACCAAGAGCTTAGTTAGAAGATAAATCACTCTTAGATCAACTTAGAATCTATGATGGTCACTCTTATATCCTAAGACAACTCACTCCAGAATTGGATTGATAAAAAATAATCAAATGAATCGATGGAACACCAAACCTAAAACAAGATTTGAAAGAAGACAACACCAAAAGGGGTTTCAATAAAACAAAAGTTTTTCTGTAACAACCTGACTTCTTAAATAGCCTTTAAGGGACCATTACGAAAATGCATGCTTTGGAGGCATTTTTAAATAAAAATATTTTAAAACATAAACACTTAATTTAAGTAAAAACTTTAAAACAAAACTTTTATTCGGGATCCCTAATTTTAAAGGTTTTAAGTAATCGTAAATAATTTCTAAAATATAAATGTACATGGCCTCTAGAAAATTTCTCAAACAAATTTATAAATCAATAAAGTAAAACAGAGTTCTTAAAGCGAAAGAAAAATATGAAATTCAGGTCCTATCATGGTTGTCTATCGGATTTTCATCAATCGCCTTTCACCTGCCCTTGCCTTTACCTGAAAAAAAATATTTTTGAAAAGATTGAGTATTTTAAATACTCAGTAAGTGACCCTACTATTGAGGTTGGGTCATGCTTTAAAAACATTTTAAAAATCAATAACAAATATCTTATTGGTGGTTCTAATCTTTATTTTAACTTACTAATGAAAGATGATATACATCAATTTCATGCATATCCTATACACATAAACCTCGAGGTCGTCAATTTCACAAACCTCGACTTAGATACATCAATTTCATGTCTCTAAGTCCAATGTAGGCATCTCTGAATGTACATCAATTTCATGTACACTTATAAAAACTCATAAATAATTTAAGCTCATTCCTTTAATGGAATTTAAACTAATTCCTTTAATGGAATTTTAAACTCATTCCTTTAATGGAATTTTGAGAGACCACCAACTCGATTATTTCAGATATCAACAAATACGAAGCAATAATAATAAAGTTCATGCTTTCAACAATTTTCATAAACGCTTACGTAATTAAAATAATAGATTTTTCATGCACAATTTTCATGCTTTTAACAATAATAATAAATTTCATGAACAACTCATAAGCAAGAGAATTTTATAAAAATCAAGTATGCGCACCCAATTAAAAAGTTCAACAGTAAAGCCACTTACCTTGGCTTAATTATTCTCGATCTAAAATTCCAATTAATTCAAGCAACACCGCTCTCGATCTCAACCAAACGATTGCCTTCCACATAGGAATTACCCATAACACCAAAATAAATTATTTAACTTTCTTACCATTCCTACAAACCAAGAATGCCTAAATCGATGTCGAGACTTACCCAAAAATAACTTCAAGCTTGCTTGTCCAACCTTAATTTGTTATAAGATTTCACGAGTTCGGCTCCAACCGCTTGAGATAACAGAGATTTAACGAGCAAAATCAATGGGCATTCATGAATAACTACAAAATAGCCAAATATCACCTCCAATAACACTACCCACCCCAAATGTGCTAAACTTCAAAGGCCCATGCCGCCAAACTCTCAAAACGCTGCTACACACCGGAACCCACGCGCAGATTTGCTGAAATGACTCCGAAAAATCGTCGGAAAGCACACCCAGCCGCTGGACCACCGTGGATGACGTCGGAGAAGACGCTAAGGGAGCAGAAATCGGCCAGAACCACCAAAAATCGAGACCCACGCTGAAACGCCCGCTGCTACGCCGCCACGAACCTGTCAAGCAAGCTGAAAACACCGCCGTCACACACTGTGACTGGTACAGCTTCGCTGGAGACGCCACCGCCGGACCGGAACGAGTGAAGGAGAAGACGTCGCCGCCGCGAGCTTCTATTCACCGGAGAAAATCGCGCCGGAGATGGGGACTTGGAGAAAGCTTCAAAATCGGGTATGAGGAAGGAAGAAGGAAGATTTGGAGAAGATGGTGGCTTAGATGGCTCGTCTAAGGCTATGTGTGGCTTAAATAAAGAAGATGGCTTAAGGCTTGCTTGGCTCCAAAGACAGCTTATTTACAATTTTGCCATTCCATCCCAAATTTTAAAATTCCACCAAATTTCCAATTCTTTTAATTTCCTTCCAATTCCAAATTAACCCAAATTAACTCCAAAACTAATGAAATTTGAGATTTTCTTAAATTACGGGCGTTACAATCTTCCTCCCTTAAGAACTTTCGTCCTCGAAAGTTGTTGGTCCTCGAAGAGCTCCAAACACTTGATTCTCATCTCCTTTAAATACAACTGTGCCCAACATCTATCAATCGATAGATAGTCGCATGGATAAATCATTTTTCTTAACGAATAAAGCTAGCGCATCTCATGGCAAAACACAAGGGTGTAAGGACATTTAATTCTTGCTTTTATGACTTGGACTTTGTCAACATTGAGATGGTCACTCTATAAATCCTTGGGAATGAGGGAGGTCCTCGACTCAAACTCCATGTTGAAATCTATGCCCTGGTTGAGTAGTAATCTTGAGAGGTCCAACTTGTGGTACCTAAATTTAGCACAATTTCTTCGTTTACTCCAAGCTAGCCTTATTTTCTCCTTTCAACCAAGATAATGCCTTCATTAGTTTTTCGTGCTAATCTGATCCCAAGATCAGATTCTCACAAACTTGCTAATGAGATCAACAATCTAACACTTCACTAATAAAGCCTCCAAGTTTTACTTCAATTGTTCTCTGACAATTATTGAAAATAATCAACTTCCTTTAAAAACTCCTTCCCTCTAGCTCCTGGAAAATTTAAGACAAAAGCTTCTCCAAGCACTCTTTCACTATTTTGCTTGTTCTTGCCTAATCCTTTGCTTTGAGAGGAATTTTTCGTACTAAATTTGAATTTCGCAACCAAAGCCGCATACAATTTCCTTACAACCAAAATACACACCAAGGTTCTCAACTCCAAATAGTCACAAAATTTCTCCAACAGTCCTAAAGACTCCTGAACATTAGCCAAATCAATAAGGATCGAGCTATACACATGCACTTGGAGTCTCAACTATCGATTGCTCTTGTCTTGTAAAGATAGTAAAGCTCCTCAGTATCACCACTTATCTTTAAGTCTCAAGTCTCTCCCAAACTAGGCCTATTTAATAATCTAGCTGAAAATTACATAAACATATAATCATGTAAAACATAGTCTTTTAATTTACAAGGGCATACCTGGCGATCATGAGAATCTTGTTATTTAGCCATGAGGACACATAAGCTTACGATGTAAGCAGTCTACAGAACCATTAATTGGGCTCTGATACCAACTGTAACAACCCGACTTCTTAAATAGCCTTTAAGGGACCGTTACGACAATGCATGCTTTGGAGGCATTTTTAAATAAAAATATTTTAAAACATAAACACTTAATTTAAGTAAAAACTTTAAAACAAAACTTTTATTCAGGATCCCTAATTTTAAAGGTTTTAAGTAATCGTAAATAATTTCTAAAATATAAATGTACATGGCCTCTAGAAAATTTCTCAAACAAATTTATAAATCAATAAAGTAAAACAGAGTTCTTAAAGCAAGAGAAAAATATGAAATTCAGGTCCTCTCATGGCTGTCTATCGGATTCTCATCAATCGCCTTTCACCTGCCCTTGCTTTTACCAGAAAACAAATATTTTTGAAAAGATTGAGTATTTTAAATACTCAGTAAGTGACCCTACTATTGAGGTTGGGTCACGCTTTAAATTTTTTTTAAAAATCAACAACAAATAACTTATTGGTGGCTCTAATCTTTATTTTAACTTACTAATGAAAGATGATATACATCAATTTCATGCATATTCTATACACATCAATTTCATGTGTCTCCTACGGAGGCCGTCAATTTCACGAAACCTCGACTTAGGTACATCAATTTCATGTCTCTAAGTCCTATGTAGGCATCTCTGAATGTACATCAATTTCATGTACACTTATAAAAACTCATAAATAATTTAAGCTCATTCCTTTAATGGAATTTAAACTAATTCCTTTAATGGAATTTTAAACTCATTCCTTTAATGGAATTTTGAGAGACCACCAACTCGATTATTTCAGATATCAACAAATACGAAGCAATAATAATAAAGTTCATGCTTTCAACAATTTTCATAAACGCTTACGTAATTAAAATAATAGATTTTTCATGCACAATTTTCATGCTTTTAACAATAATAATAAATTTCATGAACAACTCATAAGCACGAGAATTTTATAAAAATCAAGTATGCGCACCCAATTAAAAAGTTCAACAGTAAAGCCACTTACCTTGGCTTAATTATTCTCGATCTAAAATTCCAATTAATTCAAGCAACACCGCTCTCGATCTCAACCAAACGATTGCCTTCCACATAGGAATTACCCATAACACCAAAATAAATTATTTAACTTTCTTACCATTCCTACAAACCAAGAATGCCTAAATCGATGTCGAGACTTACCCAAAAATAACTTCAAGCTTGCTTGTCCAACCTTAATTTGTTATAAGATTTCACGAGTTCGGCTCCAACCGCTTGAGATAACAGAGATTTAACGAGCAAAATCAATGGGCATTCATGAATAACTACAAAATAGCCAAATATCACCTCCAATAACACTTACCCACTCTAAACGTGCTAAACTTCAAAGGCCCATGCCGCCAAACTCTCAAAACGCTGCTACACACCGGAACCCACGGGCGAATTTGCTGAAATGACGTCGAAAAATCGCCGGAAAGCACACCCAGTCGTTGGACCACCGTGGATGACGTCGGAGAAGACGCTAAGGGAGCAGAAATCGGCCAGAACCACCAAAAATCGAGATCCACGTTGAAACGCCCGCTGCTACGCCGCCACGAACCTGTCGAGCAAGCTGAAAACACCATCGTCACACACTGTGACTGGTACAGCTTCGCCGAAGACGCCGCCGCCGGACCGGAATGCGTGAAGGAGAAGACGCCGCCGTCACGAGCTTCTGTTCACCGGAGAGAATCGCGCCAGAGATGGAGACTTGGAGAGAGCTTCAAAATCGGGTATGAGGAAGGAAGAAGGAAGAAATAAAGAAGATGGCTTAAGGCTTGCTTGGCTTCAAAGATAGCTTATTTACAATTTTGCCATTCCAGCCCAAATTTTAAAATTCCACCAAATTTCCAATTCTTTTAATTTCCTTCCAATTCCAAATTAACCCAAATTAACTCCAAAACTAATGAAATTTGAGATTTTCTTAAATTACGGGCGTTACATTTTCAATATCAATAATCTGCTATTTTGATAGCATTACAAGCCTTTAAAAAAGCCAACATGTTGATCAAAATACAAAAGACGCAAATGTCTTCAAAAGTCATTAAATGCAAAATGAATAAAATAAGACCTAGGAACTTAAAATCTAATTGCATGTCAAACGAGCAGTCAAAACTCAAAACTAAAATGATAGAATTGCTTTAAATTGTCTTAAATATCTACTATGGGAGGTGCTCCACTTGATCACGTTTGACAAGGTTTGACATCACAAAATCCCAAGAGATGCAATTTGGACAACCACCTCTTCACAAAATCTGCACACTTTTTTCGTCCCCCATGCCATCTTTCAAATTACACGACTCTTCCCATGCCATCTTGACTCCATTCTCTTCTTGACTTGCTGAACTGACATTATACAAAAATTTGGCTTCAAAATTCTTGGTCTCTTGTTGTGCATTTGCCAGCCTTTGAACATGTAATATGAAAGCCTCTTTGATTTCTTTGCTTTGCTTCTTGTAATTGGTCCTTCGGGCACGTGCAATGGATTAATGATTGAATTTGTTGAATCCATATCATCGTCCTATGAAATAATAATCTAATTAGTTAATGGTGTTACATCTAATGATTAATTATTTCGCGGTCCGGTCTTATGCAAACTCATTGCACAAGATACCCCCATTCGCATGTCTCCACATTAACAATTTAGATCATTTCGTTTGTATCAAATACAAAGTAGGTCGTATCCATAGTGTCACTAGGATAAGGTACCTAACCTTATCCATATACTATAGACCTTTAGATTATTACTTGAACATGATCCACTATATGTCAACTACATACTGTCACTACAATAAGATTTAGTTATGTCGACGAAGACGGTAGCAGGACGTGTCGAGAGGAGCTATTTCTCCTGTCGCCAAACAAACCATGTCTGGAGAAACACGATGGGAAGACTTTCTTCCAATGTTGTCTTGACGGTGTCGGAAGAAAGTGTCTCTCTCGACGCTGTCGTCAAGCACGTTGGGAGAAATAATGTAAATGTCGACGTCATACTATATGGCATTGGGAGAGATACAGTTGATGACGTGCATGTGGCGTGCGCCTACTGCTCGAGTGCAAGTATACAATATCAAGTAATAAAGTGGAGAGTACTCCGGATATCGTACCCAAGGGAGATGGTGACTAGTTGAAAAACACTTTAAACAATACAATAAACCAAGAACCTCCTCTAAGTTTGCAACCGAGGGATGGTAACCAAGGAAAATAATTTTGATGAAGGTTTTTGATTGATGACAGCAAGATAAAAGAAAGCAAGTAAATAAAGCGATTAAAGATATATGAGATAAGAGGAGAATTCAAATAAGCATCAACCAAGAGCATTAAAATGCGCCCACCTTTGCGCTAGAAACTCACTCAGGCAATGCACATGGCTAGAGAATACAATCTATTAGTGCCCACATAGACATGGTGCAGATAGATTGCTACCAGTTTGCGCCTGCAAATGCCCTGACAACTAAATTGTGAGTTAAGTCCTACTCTTATTCAGCTCCGCTGTAGGTGCTTTTAGAAGACTAAGCTAACTAGCCACCTATTTCTTAGGCTAGCTAAAACTTAGATAATTATTGCACACGACTCCCAAAACTCTAGTGGTTCCAATCCTATTTCTAGGATGCAAGAAAACAAAGTCCTATTTCTAGAATCTTTTCCACTATTGCTTTTGCGAACCTGCACATTTAACTCCAACCTTTCAGTCACCAATTGAACACAAACTATGCTGACTTAAGTGATCGGTTTAAGCTAACAATGAAACTTAAACTTTCAGCAAAAACAAACAATGCTAAGAGGAAGCAAAGTTGCCTTTGCATTGGTGGAGCTTTCTTCTACTTAAGGAATCCACATATTTGAACCACCGAGAAGAAGCTTGGCTCATTGAGGAAAATAAAGTGCAAAACATAAAGTAAAAAGTACACAAATTGAATAAACAAATTACATTCATTTTAAAAATTGAAAAGTACATAAAACAAAGAACTTACAATTGAAACTTAAATAAAACAGAAAGTAAAAAAACTTACAAAAGAAATAAAAAAGAATGTAAATGACTCAAGACTCAACTAAGGTTCTTTCTCATCTCTATCTAACTTGCTCTTGCCTTTTTCAAGGGGAGACAAGTCTTTCTCTTCTTCTTCTTTCAAATGGAAGAGCCGAGAGAGGCTAGAAGAATTGAAACTCGAATTGGTTACAAGATGAGAAGAAAGAAAAGCATAAAGACTATCCTAGGACGAAAATTCGAGCTCCCTTAGCTTCTTGCACCTTGGTCGCCTTATATAGACCTTGGAAGGTAGGGCTGGCTGCTGAGATTAGTGTGAGAGGACCCTTGAAGGTGAAAATCGGCGATCCTTGGAGAATTGATACGAGATTTGGGATTTTCCGATGATTTTGTGCAAATCCCGCGAATCTCATAATTCTGCCGGAAAGTCCAATTGCGGTCACATATCGGGCGCAAAATCCTTAGTGCACTGCCTTGACAATTCTATCTTCAACTGGGGCTTCTTTTCTTAATGGTTCACGGGGGCAATTCAAACGCAATTTCCACATCTTCAGGACCAAATGTGGGCGCAAATCTTCAACTTCAATCTTTTGCTCTGCTAACTCTTTATCTCCATTTGTGGGTGCATTTCCACCTTAAATTGACCTTTGCACAAAAACATTAACTTCGATGAATTCTTACAAAAATAAACTCTTTTTGAACATTTTAAGCATAAATTCTATATTTCTAAGATTTCTAACATGATTCTTAGACTTTTGCTAATTTGACTCTAAATGATACGATTTTAAGCACAAAGTTTAGCTTTCCTAGCAATAACCTAAGTTTTTAAGGCTAAATAACGCACATAAATGAGCATTATCAATAGTCTCGCTCGACGCCGTCTTAGCTGGCGTCAAGAGACACCATTCTGCCGACGCCGTTAGTGACGACATCGGCAGAAAATATGATAAAAAAGCTCTAGGCAAAAACGATTTTGTCTTTCTCATTCTCTTCTTCGATTTCAACAGACCCCCCTCAAGCTCTCTGTTCTCCGAACCAAGACGCCGCACGTCACCGTCCATCCAGCCACCACTCGCCTTGGTCTCCGCCTCCATTCGCATCTCCCTCTTTTCTTCCGCCACCGTTCGCCTCGCCTCGCCTCGTCTAAACTCGTCATTATCATTTTGAAGGGTTAAAATCTCCTCTAATTTCCATTTCTTCATTAACTCTTTTACTGCTTTAGGTGTTGAGTTTGTTTGAGCTGGTTATTGAGTACATTTTGGCATTTCCATTCAAATTGTTGTGCATGTGTTCATTATCGGTTTGAATTCTTTCTTTTTTTGGGTACGTGTTCATTTCACAGATTGAAGCAAACCTTTTTGGTAGTTTAGGATCATATATATGGTAGATTTTACCTTCCAGTTGAAGAAAGTTAAAAGGCTAATAGTTTTGTGGTTGCCTTTTGGCTAGATGTCTAACTTATTTAATAAAAATTTGTCTTTTGAGTTTAAAAAATTTTCACCTAATAAAGTTTTTAAGGTTGTTTTGATAATATCTTTTCCTTGTGCTCATATTTCAAAAAGAAAATTTTGTTTATTATCTCTCATAATGGACAAAATTAATTGTTTTTTATTAAGGTTAGCAAGAAGGAAGAAATCTAGGGATTTGTCGAGTGCTGTTTTTAAAACTAGTTTTCCATTTGCAAGAAAATAATAATAATAAAAATATTTCTAAAATTCTATTTTGGTATCTATTTTGGTATCAAGACTTTCACAATTACATAGTTTAGCCATTGCCATTATATTTTACATTGCATTTTACATCATGTTATACATAAATACATATGTTAAAAAACATCATTAAACACATAACCTCTTTTGTACTATAAGAATTAAAGAAACCAATAATTAGTTGTCAAACACATTCTCAATAATGAAATATTGGTAGTTTAGGATCATATACATGGTAGATTTTACCAAACATGGCAGAATGGATTTTAAATGAAATGTTTGATTCTTTTCCATGCTCCTTCCTCTGCAATGATGTATATTAAAAGCTCCATGTCGTTCTTGGATTTGTGCTTTTCCTCTCTTTAATGAAGTTTTCAGTTTGTTGGGCAATAACCTTTTGTGAGTTCATGCTAGGTTTAGTTGAGATAATTATCTTATTAGATTTATGGACATATCTTTGAATAATCTCTCTCTTTCTCGTAGGTCTCTCTTTCGCAACCCTCTCTCCCTACATTTCAAGTACTTACTTCCACAACTCTCTCTCTTTTTCATTAGTTCACGAAATGGGTTGATTTAGCATTAATTGGTTTGATTTGGCTTGAATTTCACTGGTTGAATTATGTTTAGGTTTATAAAAAAATGTTAAAAGAAAATTTCTTGTGAGTTCTGCTTCTATCATTGAGTTCTGTTTCTGTCAATTTCTCTCTGTGTGTTTCTTCTTAATCTAGTATTTCTTATTTCTTAACAATATGAGCTTTACTATATGGTTTTCGGCCTTATGGTGTATGTACTTAATGAAGGATTGAAATTCCCTAATTCCGTTAGCGGAAGCGAATTGGGACCAATTCGTATTTTAATTAAGTTTTCTAAAATACCAGTACATTGGCAAATCATACAGAATAATTCTATATATAAACTAGGCTAAGCATGCATTAGATCTAAATCTAATAATTAAAAGAATAAAATACTTACTTGTTGAAGACTTTCTTCAATGAACTCCCACCAAGAGTAATATGATCACAGTAGAGACACTACCACCAAGATCTTCCACTACTATATCTCTAGGACTAGGAACCAAGTTGTGGGACTTGGTGTTCTTGAATTTTGAGAAAAAAAAATTCACTAGAATGTTGTGAAATTCTTAGAGAGAAATTTTGCTTGAGAGCAAAGTCTTGAGTTGAGAGTGTTATTTCAATTGGGAAGGCATTATGTCCTTTATATATAGTGTCATATCCCTTTCCTATTCATAATAGGTTAGGGATATATTTAAATAATTAATTAATCTTCCCAATTCTAATAGGATGGGGATTCATTTAATTAATTAATTAAATCAAATTTAATTAATTTCATTTAAATCATATTTAAATGAATATTCCCACATAACCTATAGCTTTTAATTAAATCAAATTCAATTAAATTAAATAATAATTAATTAATTCTCCAATTAATTAATTACTAAATTAAATATCTCATATTTAATTTAAGCCTACAATTAAATTGTATTTAATTGTACTTCTCTCAATTAATAAAGTTTAATCTTAAATTAAACTTTATATTATAACATATCACATACATTATATTAATTGTATCTCATACAATTAACTTGATTTCCCATAATGGATTTTGAACTATTCAAATTCCTTTCAAGACTAATTGTTCCTAATTACCCTTTACGAGCTAGCAGGGGGACCTAATGGACCTACAGATCAGAAGCTCCAATGATATGAGGTTAACTGACTAAACTCATTAGTCGAGTTAACCAATGTTCATTAACTGCGGGTCACTCCACTAAAGACCCACAGTTGCACTCTTCTCACTGTAGAACATTTCTGTGTCCATGGATATAGACCAATAACGGTAAGTCAATCATTCACGAGTGTTCGTAACTACAGCTGGGTCAAATTACCATTTTACCCCTGTGTTACCTCTATCTCCTTAAGTACCAGTGCTCCTCTAATGAACAACCTGTTTATGGTCCAACCAATAAACAGAAAGTCCCTCTCAGGCCAGTGAGAGGGCGGGATCCCTTTGTTCAAGTCCCGGAGTCACCACTTAAGGGAACACTCATCTACTTCTCCTAGAAGTGGGAAGGAGTGAATTCTTTCTTGTGTTGTCATGTCCCCAGCCTCTCACTTGGTTTTGTCAACAAAAAGGAAGGTATATTGAGTAGGCGTATTGGTCACTCTCACCCATGCTAATCAAAGGACAATCCCTCACGAGAAGGAGTTCATGACACATTCAGGATTAAGACTGAGTTACCTAAGTCATCCTATTGAAATAATAACCTTACTAGTTAACGGTGTTATATCTAGTGGTTTACTATTTCATGGTCCGGTCTTATGCAAACTTGTTGCATAGGATACTCCCGCTCGCATGTCTACTACATGGACGCTTTGGATCAATACGTCTGTATCATATACAAAGCGGGTCGTATCACATAGTGTTACCAGGATAAGGTACCCAGCCTTATCCTTGTACTATAGACCTTTTAGGTTGTTACTTGAACATCGATCCTCGTATGTCCCCACATACTAGTTCAAGTTACATACAAACAACCTTGGATCTTAGTTTATTGGATTTGGGTCAAATTGTGCAACATTTAACAATAACACTTTATTGTAATAAGTATAGAATTTGTTTACATTCACTATCTACGAGTTTTAGGGCATAAAACCCAACACTTAAATACTTATCCAGTAGAGAAAAAACTCACATAAACTCTTAATATTCATAAGCTACTAACCCAAAACTCGTGTAAACTCTTGTTCTCTAAACTTTGGGATTGATTTCTCTTATTTGACTCACCACTTTTAATTTATTAAACCTTTAGGATTTCATCCATATGGATATATTTGAAGCTCAAATTGAATACTATTTCTGAACATTAGAAATGGAAGCATAATGGTTTTTCCTTTTTTAATTTCTTTGTTTTCATTCCAATTTTCTTTTGAAGTTTCCGTTGGTTGCTTTGTTGCTATCGTGCAGTTATGGTAGCAAATGCATTTGGTTGTTAAATTTTGTTGTTATGCTAGTTGTATATTTTAGAGCCCATTTTGCGTCATGTGAATATCCTATAGACATGTAATTTGCTTGTAAACTTAGGGAAATCGGGCTAATCACGTGTTTGAAAGGTATAGAAAATTAGGGATAATTATTATCCCTAATTGTCATACTCAAAAAACAACACCTACTGAAAACAAAAGACTTCAAATGTGATGTATGATTAGGGATAATTACTACCCCTAATTGTCATGCTCATATACAAGTCAGCAAGCAAAGGACTGTACCAATGAATCCTAAATTCGCACGATGTCTCGAAGCAAACCTTTTTGGAAGAGGCAAGACTATGCCTAATAACTTTAAAAACTTAAAAAATACAACAACTTAGGAAAGTTACAGCTGAAATATAGATCTATATCTTCGAGCTGACAATAAAGCCTACACCTAGGCCTCATGTTAGAACAACTTCAGAAGCATAGTTTGAAGTTGGAAGGTTTATTTAATGAAAAAGAAAAAAAAAAAGAAAAAAACACAACCTTGAACAAACCTTCTTACCATCTCAATCAGGTTTTAATATCTAACAACGATGAATAAGGAATTGATTAAAATTAGAGATAAGTTTTCAACTGAGTATAAAGAATGGGTAGCTCAATTCCTAGAAATAACAAAGTTTTACGTTACCAGTTTAGGAAAAATCTGGTGTCCATGGAAGAATTGTATGAATGCAATGCGGCAATCATTAGAGGGGGTGGAGCGACATCTATTCACATACGGAATATCTCTTTCTTATAGTCGAAGGATTTGCGATTCAAACAGATAATTTGATACCAATTGATCAAGATTTAGGTGCTAATGTGCCTAGTGTTTTGAACAAGGAAAACGGAATGTTGAATCTTCTGTATGATCTACAGACTGCAATTGTTGATGCAGATGTAGACAATGAAAACACTGAGAATGAGATGCCCACTAATGTCCATGCAACTGAGACTTCAAGTTCAAGCTTATTTGACGAATTAATGGATGAAGCCCATAATCAGTTATATCCTGGTTGTACCCAGTTTTCTTCATTGTACTTTCTAGTTAAGTTGATGCATATTAAGGTCATCAACAGATGGAGTAACAAGTCATTTGATTGTTGGGTTTTATGCCCTAAAACTCGTAGATAGTGAATGTAAACAAATTATATAGTTGTTTCAATAAAGTGTTATTGAGTTTCTACAATAAAGTGTTATTGTTAAATATTGCACAATTTGACCCAAATCCAATAAACTAAGATCCAAGGTTGTTTGTATGTAACTTGAACTAGTATGTGGGGACATATGGGGATCGATGTTCAAGTAACAACCTAAAAGGTCTATAGTACAAGGATAAGGCTGGGTACCTTATCTTGGTAACACTATGTGATACGACCCGCTTTGTATTTGATACAGACGTATTGATCCAAAAGCGTCCATGTAGTAGACATGCAAGCGGGGGTATCCTATGCAATGAGTTTGCATAAGACCGGACCATGAAATAGTAAACCACTAGATATAACATCATTAACTAGTTAGGTTACTGTTTCAATAGGATGACCTAGTTAACTTAGTCTTAATCTTGAGTGTGTCATGAACTCCTTCTTATGAGGGATTGTCCTTTGATTAGCATGGGTGAGAGTGGCCAATACGCCGACTCAATATGTCTTCCTTTTTGGGGACAAGACCGAGTGGGAGGTTGGGGACATGACAACACAAGAAGGAATTCACTCATTCCCTCTTCTAGGTGAAGTAGATGAGTGTTCCCTTAAGTGGTGACTCTGGGACTTGAAAAAAGGGATCCCGCCCTCTCACTGGCCCGAGAGGGACTTTCTGTTTATTAGTTGGACCATAAACAGGTTGTTCATTAGAGGAGCACTGGTACTTAAGGAGACAGATGTAACATAGGGGTAAAACGGTAATTTGACCCAGTTGTGGTTATGGACACTCGTGAAGGATTGACTTACCAGTATAGGTCTATATCCGTGGACACAGAATTATGTCTGCAGTGAGAAGAGTGCAACTGTGGGTCTTTAGTGGAGTGAACCCACAGTTAACGAAAATTGATTAATTGGTTAATGAGTTTAGCCGATTAAATCTCATATCGTTGAAGCTTCTGATCTGCAGGTCCATTAGGTCTCACTGGTAGCTCCTAAAGAGACTTGAGACAATTAAGTATAAATTGTAAATTGAAAGTGTTCAATTTATTTAGGAGAATCATTTACATTTAATAAGATATCAAATATAATCTCAAAGGACTTGTTTCAATCTTAGAACGAAATTTGTAATTTAAAAAGAAAGAATAAAAGGAAATGGTGTGAACAAAACAAAGGAAATCTTGTAGTGGTTGAAAACTTTATGAGATCCATCATTCCAAATTTTAATTACGTTGTGTGTTCTATAAGTATAAAGAATCCAAGAAAGTTTATATAATTCTTTGGAATAGCCTTTCCTAGATGCTTTAACATATTCCAAAATCCAAATAACCAAATTACCAAATTACAAGCTACAGATCCATATATTCCAAAATCCAAATAAGTTAATAACCAAATTACAAGTTATAGAGTAAGAGAAAGACAAACAACGTGAGGAAGAAGAAACTGAAACTGAAAGAGAAACCAAAATATTGGAGAGAGACGGAGAGATCTAACCTTGAGGCTTAGTAGTTGAGTTGTAGACGGCGAGGCTAAGCGAGATGAGATAGACAGTAGCCGTGGCACGTGAGGAAGAAGAAGAAATAAAAACAGAGAGTAGACGTCGCTAGCGGGAGGAAAACAGAGGCGATGGCGAGACGACGACGAACTCAAAACTAACGGCGCGAACTCGAAGTTGATGGCAAGGCGATGAGAGAGAGATCTGAGAGTTGAGATGAGATGAAAAACGGCGGAGGGCAGAGGGATTTCGACTGGTCGGCGACGTGGGTGTGAGAATTAGAGGTGAGAACGGCGGCGTGAGGGTCTGAGCTGGTGAGAGATTTCGAAAATGAGGGTCTGATCGAAAATGAAGGTCTAGGTCTAGGGTTGGAAATGGAATGGGCCGAATGGCTGGGTTGTTTTAATTTTAAATAAAAATTATTTTTTAATATATAAGTATATCGGTCGGTTGGTTATGTGTACAATCACTTGGCCGACCAACTGACTGACCGGTCTCCAGAATAAAAAAACCGACGCCGACCGATCGCCATCGGTTCGGTTGGTTTCGGTCGGTCGTGTCGGTTTTCGGTCTGAAGATGAACACCCCTAATGTTGAACAATATATAGTTGACATACAAAAGGATCATGTTCATGTAATAACCTAAATAAGTTTTGTCAGGATAAGGTTGGGTGCCTTATCCTAGCGACACTATTGATACAACTCACTTTGTAATAGTTACAAATGATTTGATCCAAATTGTTCATGTGGAGACATGTGAGTGGGGGTGTCGTATACAATGAGTTTGTATAAGACTGGACCAAGAAATACTTAATTCTTCTTTATAAATTCATTAATTGAGAAGATTAATATTTCACAAGATGATCATATGTGACTCGATCTTAATCCTGAGTGAGTTATGAACTCCTGCTCGTAGGGCATGTCCTTTGATTTGCATGGATGAGAGCGACTTTTGAAGTTGATTCAATAAAGCCTACCATTTTGGGGACTTAACCACATAGGAAGTTGGGAATACAAGTTTCCATATGGAGAAAGTAGATGAGTAGTCTCTTAAGTGTTGATTTCGATACTTGGACAATGGGACCCCACCCTCTCACTGGCTCGAGAGGGACTTCATTTATAGTTGGATCATAAACAGATTGTTTATTAAATGACCAGTGTTACTTAAGGTACAAGATGCAATTATAGGGGTAAAATAGAATTTTGATCAAACTATAATTACGAACAACTCGTGAATGATTGACTTGCATGTAATGGTTATATCCATGGACACAACTTGTCCTACCATGCATAGGAGTGCACCTTTAGGTCTATAGTGGAGTGATCTAGAGTTAATGAATATAAATTAATTAATTAATGTGAATTTGATTAATTACTTTTGTATCATTGGAGTGGTTCATAACGTCCCCTTGTTAGGTCTTGAGAATATTAAGAAATCAAATTAATATTTAATATATAAGATATATTAAATAAAAGAACCATGTTTATTGTATTTTTTTTTTTTTTGAGAAAATGTTTATTGTATTTGATATATTAAATATTAAAGGAAATTTTTATGTATAAGATGCATTAAAAATTAAAAGGAAATATAAATATAATAGAATTGATATAATTGTTGTGAAATTGAGCAGCACAACGGGACACGAAAATGGATAAAATATAATAATATAATAATAGTTATAATATATAAAATAAAAGAAATAAAACAAATGAACTAAAATAATAACAAAATAGCAAAATGGGAGTTTATGGAAAATGGAAATTTTAACACAAAATTATGGAATTATGAAAGTGGAGAAAGGTGGAGAATTTCATCCATAAGCTCGAGAGTTTCTTGTATATTTAGCTTCACATAATGCGACTATTTATAGGCATTTGAAAGAAGAGTGATGCTTGGTTACCAAGCTTATACAAGTCATAAGGTCCATTACTTGGTTGACACATAGGCATCCATGTTTTCTAACATTTTCAAGTCATAAGATCAATATATTGGATGACACATGGGCATCTATTTTCTAATATTCATAATACTCTTCCTTAGATGCCCATATATGAAATATGCCTCGTTAAAAACCTTTACTAGGAAAAAACCCAATGGGAAAAAATCATAGTGAAGGAAAAGATTACATATTTCATATAATTTTAATAATCCTAAAACAATATATTTTCTCCCCCTCATAGAAACATCATTTGAGATCTCTGAGTCGTCGCATTCCAATGTTGTGTACTAATTTCTTGAAGATTGCGGTAGGTAATGACTTTGTAAATAAGTCTGCCAGGTTATCCTTCGAACAAATTTGTTGTACCGTGATGTCACCATTTTCTTCAAGATCATGAGTGTAGAAAAGCTTGGGTGAAATATGCCTCGTTCTATCTCCTTTAATATATCCTCCCTTGATTTGAGCTATGCAAGCTGTGTTGTCTTCATATAATATCGTTGGAAGGATTTTACTATAAGACAAACCACATGTTCCACGAATGTGTTGAGTTACTGATTTTAGCCATACACATTCTCGACTTGCCACGTGAATTGCAAGAATTTCAGCATGATTAGAGGAAGTAGTCGTTATGGTCTATTTCACTGATCGCCATGATATAGCAGTTCCTCCACTTGTGAATAGATAACCTTTTTGAGATCTAGCTTTGTGTGGATCAGATAAATATCTTGAATCCGCATAACCAACCAGATCAAAATTTGATTTATGTGAATAAAATAGACCCATATCAATCGTTCCTTGGAGATAGCGGAGTATATGCTTAACTTCATTCCAATGTCTTTTTGTTGGTAAAGAACTATATCTAGCTAATAAATTTACTAAAAATGCAATATCTGGTCTTGTATTATTAACAAGATACATAAGTGCACCGATTGCACTAAGATATGGTACTTCAGGACCAAGTAGTTCCTCATTATCATCTCGAGGTCGAAATATGTCTTTCTTTACATCTAATGAACGAACTACCATTGGAATGTTTAATGGATGTGTTTTATCCATATAAAATCTTTTAAAAAAATTTCCTATATAAGTTGATTGATGAACAAATATCCCAATTGCTAAATGCTCAATTTGCAAGCCAAGGTAAAATTTTGTTTTCCCAAGATCTTTCATCTCAAATTCTTTCTTGAGATATTATATTGTCTTTGAAAGCTCTTCAGGAGTTCCAATTATATTTAAGTCGTCAACATATACAGTTATAATAGCAAATCCTGACTGTGATTTCTTTATAAAAGCACATGGACATATTGGATTGTTTTGATATTCTTCTTTCAATAAATATTCACTCAGGCGATTGTACCACATTCGTTCTGATTGTTTCAATCCATATAATGATCTCTGTAACTTTATTGAACAGAATTCCCGGGAATTTGATTTATATGTATCAGGTACCTTAAATCCTTTTAGGATTCTCACATAAATATCATTATCAAGAGATCCATATAAATATGTTGTGACAACATCCATAAAATGCATGTCCAGACTTTCATACACAGTCAAGCCAATTAAAAATCTTAATGTAATTGCATCCACCATTGGAGAATATTTCTCCTCATAATCAATACCAGGTCTTTGTGAAAAACCTTGTGCAACTAATCTTGCTTTATATCTTGTGATCTCATTATTTTCATTTTTTTTTCTCACAAATACCCATTTGTATCCCACAGGTTTGACACCTTCTGGTGTTTGGACTACTGGTCCAAAAACCTGACATTTTGAAAGTGAGTTTAATTCTGCCTCGATTGCTTTCTTCCACTGAAGCCAATCTTTTCTATGTCGACATTCTTCAACAGATTTTGGTTCAGGATCCTCATTTTCAGATATAATATCAAGAGCAACATTATATGCAAAAATGTTGTCAATAACTATATTAGTTCGGTTCCATCTTTTTCCTGTCATGACATAGTTTATGGAAATTTCATTATTATCCTCATGTATTTCACTTTCTTCGATATTCTTATGAGTAGTCACATTCGGGATTTCTTCTGGAATATCCACATTATCAATTGAGTCATTTTGATTATTGACTACTTTTCTTTTCCGAGGATTTTTATCTTTGGAACCTGTTGGTCTACCACACTTCTGGCGTGTCGCAGACTCATTAGTTATAATAACTTGTTGCGTTGGGATATCAATTTTTGATGGTGTATTTGCAACTGGTATATGTGACTTAGTCACCTTCTTAGCATCTGTAAATGCATCTGACATTTGATTTGTGATATTCTGCAAATGAATTATTTTCTGAACTTCAAATTCACATTGATCTGTATGGGGATCTAAGTGAGACAATAATGATGCATTCCATGTAATTTCTTTTTCCAAATTTGTAATTCCTCCCCCTAATGTTGGAAATTTTGTCTCATTAAAATGACAATCAGCAAATCGTGTAGAAAAAACATCACCCGTCAAGGGTTCAAGATATTTAATAATTGTAGGGGAATCATATCCAACATATATTCCTAACCTCCTTTGAGGACCCATCTTAGTACGTTGTGGTGGAGCAATTGGAACATATACTGCACATCCAAAAATTCGCGATGGGATATATTTGGCTACTGGCCATAAGTTAATTGTATTGGAGAGTATTTATGATAGGCTGCTGGTCTAATGCATATAAGCGATGCAACATGTAAAATTGCATGACTCCATACAGATATTGGAAGCCTTGCTCTCATAAGCACCGGTCTAGCAATTAATTGCAGACGTTTTACAAATGATTCAACTAGACCATTTTGTGTATGAACATGAGCTACAAGATGTTCAACACTTATCCCAATTGACATACAATAATTATTAAAAGCTTGGGATGTAAATTCACCAGCATTATCAAGACGAATGGTCTTAATTGTATAATCGGGAAATTGTGCTCTTAACTTAATTATTTGAGTAAGTAATCTTGCAAATGCAAGGTTTCGACTTGATAATAAGCACAAATGTGACCATCTGCTGGATGCGTCTATCAATACCATAAAATATCTAAATGGTCCACTTGGTGGGTTTATAGGACCGCATATATCTCCCTGAATTCGTTCTAAAAATGCAGGGGATTCAAGCCCAATTTTAGCTGGTGAGGGTCTAATAATTAATTTTCCTTGAGAGCAAGTATCACATGATAATTCATTAGATTGAAGAATTTCCTGGTTCTTCAATGGATGTCCATCTGAATTCTCAATAATTCTTCTCATCATTATAGACCCTGGATGACCTAATCGGTCATGCCAAATTGTAAATATGTCTGGATTCATGAACTTCAGGTTCATCGTTGCATATGTTTCAATTACTCGAATATGAGTATAATACAATCCAGAAGATAAAGCAGGCAACTTTTCTAATATACGTTTTTCATTTGAGACAGTAGAGATAATATATAGATATTCCACATTATTTTTACTATCAATCTCAATGTGATAACCATTGCAACGTATATCTTTAAAACTTAGTAGATTTCTCTTTGATTGACTAGAGAACAATGCATTGTCAATTATAAATTTTGCTCCTCTAGGCAAAATAATATTTGCTTTTCCAAATCCTTCAATCAGGTTTGCAGAACTTGATATCGTATTGACTTTTGCTTCCAGCATTGTCAGTTTGGAAAAATATTTTCTACTTGCGAGTATTGTGTGCGTAGTTGCACTGTCTACCAGACATAGATCTTCTTTGTTCATTTTTTAATCACCCAACATATGAAAACGTTCCATGTTTCTTCATTAAAAGAGAATAATTACAATAAGAAAACAACACTTGAAATATACAAAAGTTAACATTTACTAAAGAAAACATGAAGATAAAAAAAAAAAACAACATTAGATATTCTCAAAGTTAAAAGAAACGCTTGAGGTTCCACCAACTGTGCCAATCTTCTCTTCAGGAGATTAAAAAAAATCTGCCACATCCAAATTTGTCATATTGGATGGGTCAAATATATCATTATCCTAGTATGCAAGATTTTTTTCCACATCTTTTCTTTTTTCCTTCAGGGAGGCTTGATAGAGATAAACTAAGTGTTTTGACGTACGACAGGTACGTGACCAATGCCCAGTCATTCTGCATCAGAAACATTTATTTTCAACACTTTTTGAACTTTTATCTTGTAGAGCTTTTCCTTTCTGATCATCATTTTGGGTGTTTTTTTTTTTTTAAAATTAGAACGACCACCATAAGCAGAATAATTATTTCTTCCTCTGCCACGGCCACGACCACGACCTCGGCCACGATTATTATTAAAATTCACAGCATTCACTTCAGGGAATGGTGTTGTTCCAGTTGGTCGAGATTCGTGGTTTTTCATTAATAACTCGTTATTTTGTTCGGCCACGAGAAGACATGAAATTAGTTCAGAATATTGTTTAAAACCTTTCTCTCAATATTGCTGCTGCAGGAGCATATTTGAGAGGTGAAATGTAGAAAATGTCTTCTCTAACATATCAACATCAGTAATTTTTTCTCCGCATAACAACAATTTCGAACTGATTTTAAATAATGCGGAATTGTAATCACTTACTGATTTAAAATCTTGTAGCCTCAAATGCATCCACTCATAACGAGCTTTAGGAAGAATAACTGTTTTTTGATGATCGTACCTTTCTTTCAAATTTTTCCACAAGATTCATAGCATCCAGGTGGATTTTAGCATCGAGCACCCATGACAAATAATTATTGCCATTAATGTCAAGGGCTGAGAATTCTAATTTTGTAAGGTTTGTCATAGCAACACTCTAAGAAGCACGGACACGGACACGACAGGACACGGCGATACGTCAAATTCTAAAAAACTAAGATATGAACACGTTGAAGATACGTTGTTATATATATATATATATATATATACATTTAAAAAAATTTAGTATATATATAGATTTTTTTTAAAAAAAAAAATAGTATATATATAAAATTTTCTTGAGAGTAGTTTAATAATCATTCATTTTTTTTTTAATTTAAAAACAGTTTTTTATTGGGCTGGGCCTTTTATCTAGGTTAACTTTAAAAATGAGGTTTTAAAAGATAAAAAGAAGAAAAACTTAGATGAACCAAAGGTGGGTGACGGGAGATTTTGGAGGCAACTTCCGGCGGTAATTGCTACAAGCGACGGCAAAACTCCCGGCGGCAACTGCAACAAGCGACGGCTCGTTTGAGGTTTTTTGTGTTCTCTCCGACGGTAATTGCTACAAGCAGCGACATCGTTTGAGGTTTTTGTGTGTTCTCTCTCTCTCACAGCCTAGACTCCAGAGCGTGTTCGTGGGCGTGTCTGGGCGTGTCCGAAAATTAAAAAAAAAAAATAGGACACGCAAAATTGCGTGTCCAACACGTGTCCAGAGCGTGTCCAGACGAATCCGTGTCCGACACAGATCCTCCATTTTAGTGTGTCCGTGCTTCATAGGCAACACTATTACAAAATATTGTATTTATATTAGAAATTTAATATATACTAAACATGCAAAATAACATTTAATTTATTAATTATAAAGAACCGACCTACCTTTAGAACCTACCTTTAGTGAGGGAAACAACAGGAGCTCGTGCTGATAACGTGTTGTGAAATTGAGCAGCACAACGGGAACACGAAAATGGATAAAATATAATAATATAATAATAGTTATAATATATAAAATAAAAGAAATAAAACAAATGAACTAAAATAATAACAAAATAGCAAAATGAGAGTTTATGGAAAATGGAAATTTTAACCCAAGATTATGGAATTATGAAAGTGGAGAAAGGTGGAGAATTTCATCCATAAGCTTGAGAGCTTCTTGTATATTTAGCTTCGCATAATGCCACTATTTATAGGCATTTGAAAGAAGGGTGATGCTTGGTTACCAAGCTTATACAAGTCATAAGGTCCATTACTTGGTTGACACATAGACATCCATGTTTTCTAACATTTTCAAGTCATAAGATCAATATATTGGATGACACATGGACATCTATTTTCTAATATTCATAATAATAATAATGTCTTGTTTGGCCATAATAATTTTGTCTTATGGCACTATAAATGGGACCTAAGGGTTAAAACACACATATCTTTCACACAAAAGAAATCTCTCATTTTCTCTTCCTAATTCCCTTGGTTCTCCCAACAGAAAATTCCCACAAATCTTGATCTGTCATTGCAAGGAACGCAGTGTGGAATTGACATGGTTGAATTCTTCATAGGTTCAAAGGTATTTTTCAATACTATATTTTTCTTTTAATTCTAAATAAGTGAAAGAGATCCCAATTGGTTTCTAGAATTGTTTTAGAAACAAAGACTTCCACGTGAGTTGATAGGATCAATTCCATCACATATATCACAGTTAAAAATCATTAGCAAGACAATAAATCTTGAAATTTAAATCTTAGAATTCATAAATCACACATATTAAAAATATATAAGCTAATCAATAACTAATTTATTTTAATATGTATTAAAAATCTGTGTAGGGATGATGATGAAAAAAAAAATTAAAATAAAATTCCCCACACCCCGCCTTGTTTAGGACCGGCCTGAACTGAGGGTCAAATTCTCATGAAAAAAACGACATTTCGGTAGAGATAATTAAGTGATAACCTATAGCATCTTCGGTAATTGGCATGTACCCTCGACCATGAGGTCAGAGGTTCGAATCCCCCACCCCCAAATGTTGATGTACTCAAAAAAAAAAAAAAAAACCTATAGCATCTTCTTTTCAAAAAAAAAAAAAAAAAAAAAAAACTATAGCATACCCGTCATTGAATTTTGTGGATTTTCTTTCTTTATTACACAAGTATGTACAAAAGAGAATATAGATGATTAATGATTTATCCATCTTGTCATTTTATTTTATTTTTTTTAAGATTTAAAGGAAACTTATTTATTATATTATTTAATAATTTTCTTTCAATTAAATTAAAATAAAATTTTTAAAGAATTAAAATGGTACTCGTAAGGGAAATTTTATGTTGATGCCTTTTTTTTTTATTATTATTTCTTATTTTATCTTTTTTTTTTCTCCTAAAATCAAAACTTTTTTTTTTCAATACTAAAACTAGTATTTTAATAGATGTAATTATACGTTTCATTTTTTAAAAAAAAAAGAAATTCTAATGACATCCTTCTTAATATATGATAAATATTTGAGTATTTTTTTTAAACAAAGTCATCAGTGATAAAGACCATAAATAAATGTTTGGTTTAAATCTCATTTTGATCTTAAAATTTTCGAGTTATTTTTGTCTCTAAACTTTTAACATGTCCATTATGATTCCTAAACTTTTAATTTTGTTCTATTTTGGTTCATGAATTTGATATAATTTATTAACCAATTGAGTCATGCGTGATCAGTTATATCACTTTTATTAAAAGAATATGACTATCATTAGTGAGAGATAACAAAAATTGAACATGACAACTTATTTATGATCACACTCTAACCAACCATCATTTGAATGACACGAAATGTTGATTGTATTTCACAATACAATTAGTTCTAGTCCTTATTCCCCTTTACGAAAAATAATGTTTTAAAATTTAATTCAAATTCATGTGTTTTTCAATCAAGGTGATTTTTTAGACTTCGTCATTAAAACAAAATGTCATACTCACGAATAATTATTTACAATTATTATTATTTTTATTTACATTACTTCTCACTCACGAAAAAGATATATGCTTTAATTAAAGCACAAAAGACCACAATAAAACCTTTTAAATAGGTTTAAATTTTATTTCCATCCCTAAACTTTAAAACTATTATATGTTGGTAATTAAACTTTAAAAAAAATTGTTTTTTTAATAAAAAAAATATATGTTTTAATCTCTAGACTTTGAAAAAATTATAATTTTTGTAATTACTTTAATAAATTGATAACATGACTTCAAGTAGTATGATTACTAACATATTAACATGTATGTATTAAAAAATGACTAAAGATGGATATTAGATGACAAAATAACATACAAAATGCTCAAAATGCTTACATTTTGAAAGTTCAAAAGCTAAGATCCCGTTTGATATTTGGTTTTTGATTTTTGAAAATCATGCTTGTTTTCTCCCAATATCATTACAATAATTTTCATATTTGTTAAGAACACATTTTGACGTGGTTATTGAAAAAATGGAAAGAATGTAGATAAAAAAACAAAGTAACTTATAGGTGGAAACAATGTTTATAGACTTAATTTTAAAAAACAAAAAATCAAATAGTTATGGACAGTGGCGTAAAAGAAGTAGTAAATCTAAAGCAAAACTAGAATTGATATTTAAATATAATGTTTTTTTTTTTTTTTTTGAAAATGATATTTAAAAATAATTGAAAAAGAAAAAGAAAGGAAGAAGAGCAAAAACTTGGGTTTGATTAGGAAGATATAAGCAAAGGGCAAAGGGCAAAGGGCAAAGGGGGAAGGGCGGGTGTGTATTTTATACGATCAAGTGCATAAAAAGACACCACAAATCAGTTGGGTGGAAGACCCTCCTTTCCTTTGTTTTTTTTTTCGTTTTTATTTTTCTGCGCAAAGGCCACACCCACACCAACGGGGGAACAAAAATAAACCATCTCCTTCTCCCTTTCTGATTCACCACAACAACACATTTTCATTTTTAGGTTTCCTTCCTTCCTTCCTTCCTTCCTTCCTTCCTTCGCCCTCTCGCACTCGCACTCGCACTCGCACTCGCACTCGCTCTCTCTTTCTCCAATTCGATTCCATTAACAACCGACTGAGGTCCTCCACAGCTCCTCTTCACCTCAGGTACTCTCTTTCTCTAACTCTTCCTCTCCACCTTCAGATTTCCCCCAATCTCACTCTGCTTCAGCTCATTCCACGCCTCTTCCCCTTTCTCTTGCATTTCCCCCTTTTCTCAACTCATTTACTTGCTTTTTTTTTATTCAATTTCTGCACTCCAATTCTCTGCTGCTTCGATTACCTGCTCCGATGTTCTAGGTCTAACTTTGCTTTCCCCGGGACTCCTTTGGATGATTTAGTTTAACTAACGAACACCCTTTGCCTTGATTTCTCAACCCCCCCAGTGTTTGCCCTTTTGCCCTCTGATTCTTTTTCCTATCCCCTCCCCGATGAATGAGCTGTTTACGAACAAACGTCTTGACTGTAATACTTAGGTTAAATGCTAATCAATTTGTGTGGAGGTGTTTTCGGAAAGCCTATTTTTGGTGCCCAAACTTAATTCTTTACTCGTCTCTTTTCTTCATCTGCCCAGACTCTGATGTGAAAGAGTTTCTGCCTCTCTGTACATAGCTGCGCAATGGCTGTTCAGACTTTTGGAAAAGCACCCATGTTTGATGACGACGACGACGAGGACAACCTCCCAATAGTTTTCAAAAGGAGTAGTGCGTCTAGGCAAAATCAGTTAGATTCGGAAGCTAAGCATACGCAATCTCAGAGGTTGAATAAGTTATCAGGGAGACAGGGTTCTGATGTATATTCAACCAATGGCCAAAGCTCTAATGCTCAGAAAAGGATGACTTCATTGCCAAAGACATCGCCCATGAAATCTGAAATTGGAAGTCAGAAATCACCCAATTCCTCTATCCAGTCACCAGTTGTTAAATCATCAGGCACAACCTTAAAAGCTTCAGGTTCTGTGGATAGCCGACCAAAACATTTGGTAAATGCCGCTGTGAAAGAGGAAAAACTTCCTACTCAAGAAAATAGTGACTCTGAAGACGATAAACCATTGAGTTGTAGACTGAAAGGGAACTTCAACCATGCCAGTAAAGGGCTTGGACCAACAGTACCAAAGAATAAAGTAAAAAAATCATCAGGAGATTCCGATGATGAAATTCCTTTGTCATCGAAATTTCAAATGAAGTCTGCTTCAGGGGTATCTGGTGGTAAACAACAAGGTTTTGATGAAAAGAAACCATTGGTTTCAAAAGTTCATCAGAATGGTTCGACCTCAAGGGATAAGCTGCAAAAACCTGCTGCTGTTGTTTCCAGCAAGAGACCTCTTCCTAATGCAGATTCCCCTTCCTCTCCTCAATTTTCAACAAAAAAGCCAAAGCTTTCAGACTCATCAACTCCTTTGAGTAGTAAGCCAGTATCATTGAAAGCAAAACAAGAAGTAGATGACGATGATGACGATATTCCTATTTCACAGAGAATGAAGAAGATGTCTGGATCAGTGAATAAGTCATCAAGTTCTAAGCAAACAGTATCAAAAGTTGTTTCTTCTTCAATCAAGAAAACATTCAAGAAATCCAAGAAACCAGTTAAGAAATCTAAATATGTAAAGTCCACAAAGTTGCTGCCAAGTGCTGGTGATGGACAGAAAAAATGGACTACCTTGGTTCACAATGGTGTCATTTTCCCACCTCCATACCAGACTCATGGGGTGAAGATGCTTTATAAAGGGAAGCCTGTTGACTTGACTCCTGAACAAGAGGAGGTACCCCTCCACCTCACGTGTTGCATGCACAACGTGTTCCTTTTATTTTCTTTCATTTTTAATTACATATTTGCGTGTAATTTATGTCGTGCACAATTCATTTTGGCTGTCGAACTGTGGTAAATTCTTTGGTTGATATGAAATTTTGTTGTTATCAGGTTGCAACCATGTTTGCTGTGATGAAGGATACAGATTATATGCTAAAACCAAAATTCAAAGAAAATTTCTGGAATGACTGGCGCAAATTACTTGGGAAAAACCATGTCATTCAAAATTTGGATGATTGTGATTTCACCCCAATATATGACTGGTATCAGACAGAAAAGGAGAAGAAGAAACAGATGACTGCAGAAGTAAGTTCATGATGTTTCAATCTTCCTTGTTGTTTATATATCTTTCCATCATTTACTAGTTTGATGCAAACATTGTTTCTCCAGATTTCTGCATCTCTTTTGTGTTTCGATTTACTTTTCATTAGCAGAATCTAAGAAGTAGGGATGTTTTCAATGAAAAAGAATGACTGGTTTCATTTCCAAATTTTATGTACTTTTTTCTGGTTTATTTTTAGGTTTTTCAAAAATCCATCCTTCGTTTTATTGTTCTTATATTTTTCTAGAGGTTGTGCTTTAATTTCAATTTTAGGTTTCTGTTTTCATGTCTTGGTTGTATAGATACATTGCCAAGGTGGACAATCAAGGTGGCTTTGCTCCATTTCTCAATGTGAACTATTCATTTTTGTTATAAGAACATATGAACTATTCATAAGTCAAGACATTATTTCTGGCTGTTACTAAATGTTTAACGATAATAGTTACTTTTAGTTGATATGCAGTTTCAACTTATTTTGTTTTCTATTCTAATTAAGAATGAAGTTGATGCATATTGTAAAACTTTCCATCTTTAATTGATTGATCTGTAATTTTGTATGAAACCAACAATGAGCTTCGGGCCTTTTCCAGGCATTCAATATCATTAATTTTGGTTTCACATTTCTGGAATTTGTTTGTCCAGGAGAAGAAAGCTTTGAAGGAGGAGAAACTAAAACAAGAGGAGAAGTACATGTGGGCTATTCTTGATGGGGTTAAGGAGAAGGTTATTCTCATTTTCCTTTTATGCTTGCTTATTGGAAGAAGCTAGTCTGAGGACATTATTTTTTACTTTAATAACCTTCCATCGTTGCTCTTACATTTCAACGTTAGAGCACTGAAAGAATGTTGCTTGATTCAGTCATGCTATAATAGACTTGTTTCATTTGTAGCAATTGGCCACAATTGAGGTCCTATAATCTTTTTTTTTTTCCTTTTTTTTATTTGGTTAATTTCACATGATATTTATGGGTCATTGGAGTATTGAAACCGACCATGGAACTATGCAATTGTACACACTAGAGGATGATTTCAAGTAGTTGGTTTTGAAGTGAGAAATTGTGTTATGTTGTATTTTGTACCCTGAAAACCAAACGACTAGTGTCAAAAGAAAGTTTTCATGGTTATCAAAAGCTTGGTGATGTAACACTTAGATGCAAACAATAAGAGTATTTTCAAAGTACTGGTAATGCTTGATTAGCTACAATGCAGGTTGTCATATGTTAAGATGCTTGTTTACGCTTATGTTATGTCTGCTTCATACTAAATTACTAAATTCATGCCATAGTTGCTGCTATGTACTTAGTAAGTTCATCATAGGCTCATAGCAATCTATTTTATCTGTGACCTTATACATTGAATCATTCCAGTGGAGCATTTACACACTTCTTAATTCTTAATGATCTCAGGTTGGGAACTTTAGAGTTGAACCTCCTGGATTGTTCCGAGGCCGTGGAGAACATCCAAAGGTACCGTGTTTAGAGTTCAGAAAGTTACATATTTACTAGCATTTATAACACAACTCAGTTAATTCTTCAAGGCACTCCTTGGGGAGATGAGTATATGTTTTGGTATTTGGTTGTTCATAGTTTATCCTTATGTAGAGATTTGTTACTTGATTAAGCTTTTAAAGCTTGGCTGTCTTTACAGATGGGGAAATTGAAAAAACGCATTCGTCCCAGTGACATCACAATTAATATTGGAAAGGATGCTCCGATCCCTGAATGTCCTATACCTGGTGAAAGGTTTGATTCATCTTTACACCACCAGAAATAAGTTACATTAAAAATATTGCAGAATAAGGGTCTGTGTGTGTCTAGAAATTCATGACACATGCCTAAGCTGTTTCAGTATTTCTCGGTTTTATCATTTTCATTTTTTCATTCAATACTGAGTTCTTTGACAGGTGGAAGGAAGTGAGACATGACAATACAGTTACGTGGTTGGCTTTCTGGAACGATCCAATAAATCCAAAAGAATTCAAGTATGTGTTTCTGGCTGCTAGTAGTTCGTTGAAAGGCCAGAGTGACAAGGAGAAATACGAGAAAGCAAGGATGCTCAAGGTGTGCCATCGTTATAATTTTACAATTCTTTGTTGAAGTTGTAGTATGAAATCATCATGTCTGTTGAATCCTTGCTATTTTGTGTAGGACTACATTAAAAACATAAGGAATGCGTATACAAAGGATTTCACAAGCAAAGACCCTACACGAAGGCAAATTGCAGTTGCTACTTATCTCATTGATAAACTGGCTCTTAGGGCTGGGAATGAGAAAGTAATGTCATCAAAGCCTATTTATGTTTCCCATCCATGCTCTATTCTCTGTTTTTTAACCATTTTGATCTGAAAGAATTAAAAAGCTATTGATCCCTACTGCAGGATGATGATGAAGCTGATACAGTTGGCTGTTGTACATTGAAAGTGGAGAACGTTAAAGCAGTACCTCCAAATCTTCTGGAGGTAAATATCTTTAAGCTTATTGAAATAGGAGCTTGAGAGATGTCCTGTTTTTAATGCCCACAAGAGATGACCAGTTGACTCTTTAAATTCAGTTCAACTTCCTCGGTAAAGATTCAATCAAGTATGAAAATACTGTTGAGGTTGAGCTCCCTGTTTTCAAAGCAATCACGCAATTTCAAAGTGGTAAGCTTGTTTACATAAGTTTGTTTGTTTTTTCTTTATCTTTATCTTTTCTTTTTTATATGAGGATGCATTAATGTCATGACTGAGGCTGTAGAATATCATGGTTTTACTTCCTTCAGGAAAAAGTGGAAGTGATGATCTTTTTGACAAGCTGGACACGAGTAAATTGAATGCTCATCTGAAGGATCTCATGCCTGGTCTCACTGCGAAAGTGTTTCGTACATTTAATGCTTCTATCACACTTGATGACATGGTAAAATATATTTGGAGCATCAGTTTTTTAATCTACCCATAATTTGTTGCCGGGAACTGATTGTGAGTTCAAATTTTGTTGTAATCTTCGAGAGTAAATAGAGTTATTTTTTTCAAAATAACTCTAGCAGGATGTTTGATTATTAGCCATAGGTCTACAAAGTTCGGTTTCACAATCCCATTTTTCTAATCCAAATATAGGAATTTCATCTGCCCTAATCTTATTCCCAAGGCTTTCCGTTGTAGAAAATCAAAATAATCTCTCTTATTCTCATAAGCCAAATACTACCTCCTTCACTTCATCCCTTTGCCCCCGAAATGCAGATATCTGGGTTTTAGAACAATTATTCTCAACTCTCAAGCTTCCTATTCTGATGACGGCATGCCAAATGCCCCTTAAAGTTCTATTCTATGCAATATTGCAATTGTGATAATTTTCTTTTTCTTACATTTTTCTGATCACAAACTTGTAAACACTCAGCATGTTTGTCATAGGCATGGCTCTGACAATGGGAAATTATTTGTTCTATCAAGCTTTCACGAACTATTAATTTGATATTTCTACAAACTCTTAATGGAGAGTGATGATGTTAAAGTTAAGTCAATGAGGCATCAAAGTTTAGTTGTTTGCTCATAGGTGGTAAAGTCATGGTCTTGACAAAGTTATTATAAACACACTTCATTAGAGGAAAAAAGGTAGTTTAATAGTCGAGTTGCATAGAATGCTAACATATGGGGACTTGGATCTAGTTGATCTAGGTTAAGTTTATATAAATCATTATGCTTCTTTTCCAAGACAGTCCGTTTACTTTTGTGGTTTTTGTTTTCTTTCCTTCTATTTCATTTAGATTGTTAATAAGATAGTTTTATGGCGTTATCCATGACAGTTGAACAGAGGAACTAAAGATGGAGATGTTGCAGAAAAGATTGTCATTTACCAGCACGCAAACAAGGAGGTAAATTCAGCTCCTCTTTTGATGGTTGTACTAGACTAATTTCATCCCATTCGAAATTGACCAATTCTTCTGTGGACTACAGGTTGCAATTATTTGTAATCACCAGCGGACTGTTTCAAAATCTCATGGGGCGCAAATGTCGAGATTGAATGAGAAGATCTCTGAGCTCAGGGTAATAACCGTATTATTCTCATGGTCCACCTTGGTTAAATAATACTGCCAATTCACTTTCTGTAGCTCTAGTGCATTTAGTTGATCCATCCTTTGTTGTGCAGGACATTGTTAAAGAGCTGAAAATTGATTTAGATAGAGCAAAGAAAGGGAAGCCCCCTTTAAAAGATGCTGATGGAAAGCGAAAGAGGAACTTGACCCCTGAAGCGTAAACAACTTCATTTACTACTTCAGATCCACTTCAACATCTTCATTAGTAGTTTTTAACTTTTGGTGAACTCATGTTACAGGTTAGAGAAGAAGATATCCCAAACAAATGCAAAGATCGAGAAGATAGAGCGGGATATGCAGACTAAAGAGGATTTGAAAACCGTGGCATTGGGCACGTCGAAGATCAACTACCTTGATCCTCGAATCACGGTCGCATGGTGCAAGCGTCATGAAGTCCCGATTGAAAAGGTGAGCAGCATTTTGTTGCCTTCATGGTGCACAGTTTGCTATTTTTTGAATCGAACTGTTCATATCTTCTTTTGTAATGCAGTTCAAGACCAAGGCTCAGTGTTTCTTCTGTTTTTTGTTTTGCACAGATATTCAACAAGTCTCTTCTAGCAAAGTTTGCTTGGGCAATGGACGTCGATCCCGACTTCAGATTCTGATTGTTGTTTATATTTGTGGTGGTCTCAAATCATCCTTCGACCCGGCTCAAGCTCGAAAGAAAGAAAGAAAGAAGAGATGGAGTAGGAAAAATTGAACTGTACTATTTTGCATTACATTCAATTTTTTCTTTTTAATCCTTTTAGTTGCAGAGGAAAGTCCCATGATCATGATGTATGCTTATCTAATCTTCTAATTATATTTGGGGTAAATGGCTCATTTCTGACACTCCCCATCCCAATCCCCCTTCCCCTTCCCCTCCCCAAGCTGTGCTATGAAAACATTTGATTATTCAAAGCTTTCAAACAGCCTTATACTAATTGTTGAACATTTTAACACACCTTTATAAATTTGATTATACCTGCCTTTCTTCAACTCTCTCTTCTTTATTTTCACTCCTTTAGTGCGACCTAATGATGCATTATATTTTCAATCAAAATGTTAAAAGTTTGAATTTCCACCTCCAATGTGTTGTAAACTAAAAAATGTTATACCTAAAAAATTGCTAATGCTAGTAACATGACAATTTTGGTAATTGAACTACTAATGTGGTGGTTAAAATCTCATGAATTTAGCACTATCTCGATAAAATGGATTTTATATTATTTCTAATTCAAAATATGATGACGAGGCAAACAAATCCTCAAAATATTATCTATTTTACCAATTTTGTACACATCTGGTCACCTAGAATCAACCTTATTAAAAACACTATAGGATTAGATTGAGTTTAATTCATGAACTTATAAAAATCATATGAATTTCCAAAGTTGATATTAAATCTTAAAGGTCACTTGACCCATTAACCAAACCTAACCCATCCAAAAATAAACCTATAATTATTAATTAGTATTTACATTTATTATAAAAATGTCAAAATCAAAGTGGATTTTAAAAAACGTGTCTTTTCTTCTCCTCCACGCACCACCATGGCCGTCCAAGTGGAGATAATACTAAAAATATTTTTAAAACAAAAAATGAAAAGGAGCGATATCTAATCCATAATCCACGGAAGACAACAAAACAAAATGACGGAAAAGAAAACGACGTACTTTTAAATTTGGTTCAATTATTAATAATATTCCCCTCAATTATATCCAAAATTTTAAAATTTGGGATGGGGAGTTTTGAACCTATAACCTTTTGGTTGAGGATACATGACAACTACCATTGAACTATGCTTGTTTTAATTTTAAAAGTTTTATTTTAACTCTAAAATTTGAAGTTTGTTTTAAAAGGACTTTTGAAAGATTTTTTTTTTTTTTTTTTTTTTTTTTTTTTTTTTTAATTTATGAACGAAAAAAAGATTTTGTTTTAAAATGACTTTTGAAATCAAGTTCAACAAAAATTGACATGTACCATCGACCAATAAGTCATAGGTTTGAATCCGTCATCTCGAGATGTGATGTACTAAAAAAAGACTTTTGAGGTTTTTTTTTTTTAATATATTTTTTTTAATGGACGAAAAAAAAAAGATATAATTTAACAGAGAAAATCTTAAAAGAGATCTTAAATTTAACAGAGAAAATCTTTAAATCATTTTAAAATAAACTTCAAATTTTAGGAATTAGACTGAAATTTTTTAAAATTTAGGGATATAATTGAAACATATATTTTTACTAATGGTTTTATTAAAAGTTGTCCCTAGACTTTCAAAGTTTTATTAATTAGGTTCCTGAACTTCCAATCTTATGTCTAATAAGTCTTCGAACTTTTGAAATGTCTAATATGTCTCTAAACTTTCAATTTTATATATCCAATAAGTCTCTACTACATTTGAAATTTTTAAAAATTAACCAATCTATTAAATATAAATTTGAATTTCATGTTTACGCTAAACTTTCAATTTTATATTGTAATTTGTGAAGTTTTAAAAATATCGAATAGGTCAATTACTTAGTTAGTTGGGCACAAATGTGAAAGTTTAATACTGTTTAGTTTTTGGAAAGTTTGAGACTCCAAATTGATACATGGCTGAAGGTTGAATTTGGATTGATCTCGATTTAACAAAGAAAAAAAACCCTTTAAATTTGAATGGATGCTTCCCTTTCCCATTCATTTTACGAAGAATATTGACGACAACGTCGACGAGGGGAATTTGACTTCCTTTCCCGCCGTGGTCAACACGACGTTCATCCAATTCAAGTCAAATTGGACCACAATTCATATTCTCTAACAGGTGAATTTCCTGTTCTTTAGATTTTTGCTTCCTTTCGCCTTCGATTCTGCTTTGTCTTTGTAAATTTCGGACATCAATTTCTGGAAACTGCCCGACATTGAATTGGATCATTCAAACGTCTTTCCTTGCTTCTTTCGATTACGCACCCTTACATTTCCGGTGTATCAAATTAGGTTTCTCTTTGCAGACTGTAAACTATTTTGATTGATTCTTTTTGGGTCTTGTTTCTTCTGGTATAAGGAATGAGAGAATATAATTGTTCTTCTGGTTTCATGATATGCTTAGTTGTTATCAATTTTCCTTGATTTTTTTGCCATTTGTTTTTTAATTTGAGGTAGATGGCTATTGTGAATTGGGATATTTGATAATGTCATCTGACAACTTCTAATTTTTTAGCATAAATTACTATAGGTTGGCCTGATAGTCAATTAGGATTGGATAATAAAGGATCCAGAGAGAATGAGTTCATGGTGGTCACATACCTGGATTTGATTTATTGCTATTAATGTGGCTCAAACGGATATAATAATAATAGAAGAAAAAATTCTAAAAGTATAAACCTTAGTTTTTGGAAAGATTTAGTTTATAACTGGAATATTGATTTTAGGAATATTTTTGGAGTCTAATGGAGATGAGAGTTCAATTTATTGTTATTAATATGTCTCTACTTGTCAGGTCGGTGATGGCAGCTTCTGATTTATGGATAAAGGAATATAATGAAGCCTCTAAGCTTGGTGATGATATCAATGGCATGATTTCTGAAAGGAGTTCCTTTCCTGCAACTGGACCAGAAGCCCAACGTCATGCCTCTGCCATTCGGAGGAAGATCACAATTTTGGGGACTAAAGTTGATGGCTTACAGTCCCTTTTGTTGAAGCTTCCTGTAAAGCAGCCGCTGTATGTCAGTTTTTGATGGAATTTAGTAATATCCTTACGTGCATAATGCTATGCTAATATTAGAGCATTTTGGGATGGGATCTGTCATGTATCTATATAACTCATGTTGGTTTAAGATCCAAGTGATAATATTATTCATCTAACTGTGGGATTTAGATGAGTTTTCTGCTCTCAGGAATTGAATAGTTGAGAAAGATATATGGACTAATTAATTTCAATGCTAGTTCGTTATAGACCAAAATACACTTTTGATCTTGAGGTATGAACTCAGTGTTTATTCTTGATGTTTCAAAAAGACACTTTAGCTTTGAGGTTTGAAAAATAGTTCTAAATGGTTCTTGAATTAAGTTGACTAACGAAAAAGTGACATGGCATCTCTAAGGTGAAAATTTGGAAATGATGTGGCAACTTTTATTATTGGTTTTTTTAGTTTTAGTTCATGTGATTTTTGTTTTCTCTTCCCTTCTCCTTGCTTTCTTCTTTGTCCACCACCAACCTCCCGGTTGCTTCCATGGCAAACACCATCATCCTTCCTTCCCTTTGCTGCCTCAAAATATAAGAGTGATGAAGGGGAGGGGAGGGAGGATGACGAAGTTCTTGCTTGAAATGTCCTTCAACTCTAATCCTTGCATCAACAAAGCATTAGAACTGTTTTTCAAACCTTAGAGACTAAGCTGTCCTTGAGTCGTCAAGAATAAGTAGACATAAAACTTAAACCTCAGGATCCAAAGGTGTATTTTGTCCTTAATTATGATTTTGAATTACTAATTCTGATTCCCAGGTACAGGTTTATCATTTCTTGTGGTATGCAGGTCTGAAAAAGAGATAAATCGGCGTAAAGACATGCTTGCACAAATGAGATCAAAAGTAAACCAGATGGCCTCAACACTGAACATGTCGAACTTTGCTAACCGTGACAGTTTGTTCGGGCCAGATATGAAATCAGGAGACGTGATGAGCAAAACAGTTGGACTAGACAATCAAGGACTTGTTGGTTTTCAAAGACAAATCATGAAGGGCAAGTTTGTGTGACTACTCTACTTTCACTGTTATTATATACCTACCTGCATCCCTTCTGGATCTTCTCTGATATGGTTTTGAAACAGAGCAAGATGAAGGTCTTGAAAAGCTGGAGGAGACTATTATAAGTACAAAACATATTGCATTGGCAGTTAATCAAGAACTCGATCTTCATACTCGCCTAATTGTATGGTTCCTGTTTGCTTTATGCATTTTTAATCTAGATTTAGTTTTACATTTCATCTAATTGTACTTTTCTCTGCAGGATGACTTGGACCAAGACGTCGATGTTACGGACTCTCGATTAGCAGTAAAATTCTCACTTCCTATTCATTGTTGGCTTTAGATATCTTATGTAGATATAATTCATCACTAGTTGAAGTTGATGTGGTAATATTGTGTTACCTGTAACGCCATGAAATGACTGCTACAGAAAATATTCAACTGAAGAAACATTAGGATTGGTTTATGCTAGATGATTTTGATCTCAGCTTTCTTGAGATGAATCTCATTAGGACTCAGGCTTGTTCAGCGACATGCCTCTCTATATCCATAATGATGATACGATATTGTCTAATTTGTAAGCTCACAACATATGGTTTTACTTTAAGATGTTATAGAGAAGACCTCGTAGCTTAGTCATTGTTCTTACTTATATATATTAAGGTCGTCCCTTACCTTTAATTGACGTGAGACTACGTTTAATTTTTCAAAAATCCTCCCATCAAATAAAAGACCTATGAGCATTAAATTTGTTAAAATCCTTTCTCTGTTGTACTGTGGTTAAATCTTGGTTTTGTTTTTGAGAGCAGAGGGTGCAAAAGAGATTGGCAATATTGAACAAGCGAGCGAAGGGGAGCTGCTCTTGCATGGGGATGCTTCTGTCTGTGGTTGGTATTGTGGCTCTTATTTGTGTCATATGGCTGCTCATTCAATACTTGTAAACATAATATAACCATATGAATATGAGATTTTTCACTTCATGTTTAAAATATCATAATCTGTCCAGTTATATTAGCACGTCGTTCTGCTTCAAATTTGTTATGTGGAATGGAAATTAACTTGGACTAGGGAGAAAAAACAGAAAACTTGAACAATGGTTGAATTTTAAAAAGAATGGTATGCTGTAGAATTGTTAAAATTAAAAAAAGAAAAAGAAAAATTTACGTCTTAAGTTTTTTTTTTTTTTTTTTTTTTTTTTTTTAACAATCATATGAACATTATTTGTATGTATACTTTCTTTGTTTAGATTTTTTTTTTTTTTTTTGAGAAGTAGATGTTCTTTTTTAATCTTAGCTTTTTTAAGTCGAGTTTTTAAAACTATATTTTTAGTTTTATAAGTTTGATTAGATCCTTAAAAGGTTTTCGTAAAGAATAGATTAGAAAGCAAATAGATGGTAAAATAAACATTTTCTTAAAAAAATATAGAATTACTAAAATAAAAGGTAAATGACATTTTTGGTCCTTGAAGTTCGAGCATTATGTCGATTTCAATTCTAGGTTTCAAAATCGAACAATCAAATTTTCCAAGTTTAGGAAATAATTATAGTGAGTCCCTGAATTAATGATGGGAGACACTAAAGTGGTAATTTCCCTCCTCCAATCTCTCTCCCCTCTGTCACTTTGTGGGTTCGCTCGTCGTTGCTTCCTTCTTTTTCCATTAAAAAACCCAACACACCAACCCCTTCTTTCTTCAAACAAACCCCCTTCCCCCTTGACAAAGCCACAAAGTTGTCAAATCCTTCATCAAAATCAAAATACAATTTATAATAATCGGCACCTAAACTACTTTGCAATAGTAGTGGTCGAGGTGGATCACAGGAAATCAGACTTGGTCAAATTTCTAGGGGGGGGGGGGATTGAAGATAGCATAAAAAATACAAGAAAAATAAATTGCAAGGAATTTAAATGTAGGAAAATAAAGGGGTGATGGTAGATCGAACCTCGGTATCATGCAATCGGTTTTCGGTGAGTAAGTTCGGCATATTTAAATCATGGATTATCTAATTATATGACTAATTAATAAAAATTGGCATACTCATGGAAAAGCCAGAGAACCGTATTTCGCTATCACAGACAGATCAACACATCTAGCTCAATTCTAACCTAAAATTAATTAAATGGCCAATTAATTAACCTAGACCACATTGGAAATTAGTCAAATTATTAGAATTGATAATCTAGGGATTACGCACCTAAATTATCTCTAACAATGATTTTAGCCATTAGATAGCAAGCAATTGGTCTGTTTAGATCCTAAAACCCAAATTCCCAAGAATCTAAGCCTAATTTGCTATCAATTAGCAATCATGCCTAGGACGACTGTGGTCTAGTTTATCAGGTTCTCCTATCAGAACTAAGCATTATTTAATAGAGCTAACAACCACAAAACTAATTAATCATGCATTGGAAAGCGTTAAAATCTCATTAAATAGCCAAAACTTACAAGAAACAAGTATCGATAACATGAAAATGAGTTTAGCCTGCCATTTGGAACAACGAACACCACTCTCGAACTCGATCCACCATCCTAATCTAATCCTAAAACTAAATTACAAGCAAAAACATGAGCAAACACTGAAAAAGAGGTGAAAGGATAGTTGAATTTGGAAAAAGGAATGAATAGCTAACCTTAAAATGGAAAAAGAAGCATTTATACATTTGTCGAGAGCATCGAGACGCTCCGGACGGAACTTCACGAAAACATGTGCGGCGACACAGTGGTCCTAGAGCGTCAAGACGCTGGCTAGCTCTCGGGTTTGTAGCAATCCACAGTGTCGAGCTTGTTGTGTGAAATTTACACCTTACCGCAAGTGTACGGATCAAATTTTAATACAGTGTTCGTTAAAAACGAGTGTCGTCCTCTCGATTGGTTTTCTAATCAATTAACTTTCGTGTTTACTCCTGTTCAATTTTATTTAGAGAGAAACTTAATGATAATGATAAGTCAAACAACAAAACTAAAGTAGATGGAAATTCAATTGGAGAAAACTCTTAGGGCCTGTTTGGTTTAAGGTTTTACAGATGCCTGAGAATAATATACTTAGGAATCAAAGATAACTGTGTTTGGTTGTGTCAGGGAATGTCATCACATTTCCTGGGAATAAATGATGTCTGTGTTTGGGTTGCATGTGAATGTTGTCAGATTTGCGTATAAATAAATGATATTTTTACTTGGATCATGCAATTACTTTCAACAATTTAATGCAATTATAAAACATTAAAATTAATCAAAATTAACTTCCAACAATTAATTTACCTTAGGGGCCGTTTGGCCCACTGTGTTGGTTATAATAGCCCCCGCTATTATAACCAACCCAGTGTTTGGGGCACCAACAAAAATAAGGGGCGGAGTTGGTTATTTTTCCCCTCCGTGTTGCTACAGTAACCACTATTCAACTCACCCCAATTATTCTATCCATTCTCTACAGTAACTCTTTTCTCTCTTCTTCCATGTGACTCATTGACTTTTCTACCGACGACCGGCCGACGACTTTTCCGGCGACCCCCGACAACTTTTCCGACGACCGCCGTCGACTTTCCGGCCACTTTTCCGGCAATCACCGACGACTTTTCCGGCATTTTTTTTTTTTTTTTTTTTATTTAAATCTTTTTCTCATTTTCATTTCGAAAAATATAAAAAACGAAAATAAAGAAAGAAAAAAGAGGTAGAAGAAAATGAAAGGAAAAAAGAGGGAAAAATTTTCGATCGCCGAAAAATTTGTTGGTGGTCGTCGGAAAAATCATAAAATTTCTAGGGAGAGTTAGATACTAGGTTGTCTTTATACATATATATAAATATGGAGTTTTATTACATAATTACTTTTGATAATGAAGTATATGAATGTTTATCTTCATCGTACCATATTTTTCATTCCAAATTATACTTATCGTATTTAAGTTTACCGTGATAATAATAATTTTTAAAAAAATACTACTCAAGTTTTTATTTTATGTGATTTCTATTTTATTTGATTCTTTTGATAATAAAGGTAAAATGAGTATTGAATAAACATTTACCATTTTTATGTTGGAAATACATAAATGAAACAAATATGGTTTTTCTATATGAAATCATAAAATGACTTATTTTGTGAAAAAACCATGACTCTAAAACAAAGAAAATCAACCTTTACTTTAGGTTATTTTTGTTTCCTTTTAAGCTAAACACATAATTTAACCCCTGTACTCAAAACTTTTATTTTTTTTACAACTAAACCTTTTTTTTATTATTAATATTTGAAGTACAAAGTTGTATGAGGAAAATAAACAAAAAAAAAAGTCAAGAAAAAAAAAACAGTCAGCTTGAAACATAGATTATTTGAACCCAGACTAAAATAATTTGCATCCCAAAACACTGCACCCCAAACACAGACTATTTTATCCCAAACTATAATAATCTGCACCCCAAACACAGATTATTATAACCCCCAGACTATTATAATCCCCCAGCTATTATAACCTCCAGCTATTATAATCAACCCAGCGCCCCAAACAGCCCTAGTGTGTTTCAAACAAGAAATTATATCAGTTAATTTTAAATAAATTAATTGTTGTTGGTTAATTTATTTTTATTAAACTCAAATTGTTAAAATCGTTTTAAGCAATTAAAATGTCATTCATTAGTAAATATTAGAAATAATATACCTTCAATTTTAGGCGGTTGATTTTATTTAGCAATGAATATTAATAATTATCTTCAAAGAAACGTATTTAATAAAATTATATAAACTTTTAATCCTACTTAATTAGCGCAACAATCAAATTGAATATTAATGATAAATATTATATTTTAAAAATAATGGATAATCAATTTCAAAGTGACTACTAAACATACACAATGAACATTTATCTTCATAATGGACTGTTGAAGGAAAAATTTTGACTAATCACAAATTGTCACGTCATTATTTAAAATTAATGACGAAATTACAAATAATTAAATTTGGGACCAGTTATAAATTGACATGTGTCCCAAATTTAATATGATGACAAAATTGGCCAATTATAAATTTATAGAGCCAAATTTCTATTTGATCAATTAATTAAAATTAATTTTTTTTATCAAATTAATTAATTTGACCAATTAATTAAAAAAATAATTATTTGGATCAAATTTGGGTCTTTTAAATATTTGGGTCATATGGTTTTGGGTCAAATATGAACCAGACCCAAGACTAAATAGTTGAGCCCAAGACCAATAAAGCCCAAGCCTAAGCCCAAGTTGTTGGCCCAAAAGTCACCAGGGTCCATCTAGCAAGAACTCTATAAATAGAGGGGTGGGGGGGGGGGAGAATTTTTCTGAAACTCCACCAAGACTTCTTGAAGACTGAAGACCCTTCAAGACTAGAAGACTTCAACAATCCTTGAAGACCAAAGACTCTTCAAGACTTCAAGACCTCAAGACTTCTTGAAGACTGAAGACCCTTCAAGACTAGAAGACTTCAACAATCCGTGAAGACCAAAGACTCTTCAAGACTCCAAGACTTCAAAAGCTCCAAGAATCAATTGAAACTTCAGACTCGAGAACGAGCGCTACAACCCTTGAGTGAAACACATTCACACACAAGAGAGAGAATCAGAGGATTAAAGTTAGAGATTGTACACCCACACGCATATTACATCAATACAATATATTGTTTATTCCACGTGTCTCCATCCCCGAAGTTACGTGTGAAAAAATTGGCACGCCCAGTGGGACAATCTCTACCTCTCATCTCTCTCTCTTATCTCAAAACACAAGTGTAAACATGTCGTTCAAGACTTCCTCAATGGTCGCTCTCATGAACAAGTCTTACATCGGTTCTATTGCCCATTGTTGCTTCAATGAACTAACGTTGCAAGAAGATACAACTTCTATCGTTGCAGGCCAAGAAACAACCTTGCAGGGGGCATATACTAATGACAAGTTTCTTGTTAAGTATAACCCTTTGTTTGAACCTGATTCTGACATAGTGACTGTCATGATGACTGAGACAAGAACTATGGAAGAAAGAATGGCTGAGATGCAAAAACACATCAACACCTTGATGAAGGTGATTGAAGAAAAAGATTCTCAAATCGCAAGCTACTCAAATCACCCAATAAAGAAAGAAAGAAAGACAATAAAAGTATTGTTAAAAAAAATTTGTTATCATTCTTGCAAGCTACTCAAATCACCCAATAAAATAGGGGGTTAGTTTAGACAGGAGGTAAAGTCACTGCAAATGAAGTTGATGACGATCGTTGTAGGCGAGTCTGGTGACCACCCCTGCAGGAAACTACAGTCATCAAAGTGACTGGTCTAGACAGGTGGTGAAATCATTGCAAATGAAGTTGTTGACGACCGTTGTAGACGAGTCTGGTGACCACCCCTACAGGAAATTACAGTCATCAAAGTGACTGGTCTAGACAGGTAGTGAAATCACTGCAAGTGAAGTTGATGACGACCGTGGTGACCACCCATGCAGGAAACTACAGTCATCAAAGTGACTGGTCTAGACAGGTGGTGAAATCACTGCAAGTGAAGTTGATGACGACTGTGGTGACCACCCCTGCAGGAAACTACAGTTATCAAAGAGACTGGTCTAGACAGGTGGTGAAATCGCTGCAAGTGAATTTGGTGACGACTGTTACACGAAGCTTACACATTCAAGCAAAAAAGAAACAAATTGCAAAAAAAAAAAATAATAATAATAAAATAAAATAAAAAGAAAAAAAAAAGAAAAAAAAACGAAAATTAAAAAAAAAAAAGAAAAGAAAAAAAAACCGAAAATTATATATATAAAAAAAGTTTCCTACTTTGAATCCTTTCTTGAATGCTCTCTGCAATTGATGTGTGTTCTCCCCTACTGAGGTTCAGCCCTATTTATAGAAGGGAAAGTTTGGATTTAAATAGACAAATCTTATCTCTAACGACAATCTTTATCAATTTTGGGATTTTGGGTTCAAATTTTAATCCAAAGATATGAGATTTGATTGAAAGATAAAAATTTGAGGGATTTTGTTTCAAATTTTAACCCAAAGATATGATATTTGATTGAAAGATAAAAATTTGGGGATTTTGAATTCAAATTTTAACCCAAAGATATGAGATTTGATTGAAAGATAAAAATTTGGGGGATTTTGTTTCAAATTTTAACCCAAGCGTATGAGATTTGATTTAAATCAAATTGGGAGATAAATTCAAATTGATTGGGTAGACTCCTAAATTGATTTAGATTGAATTAAACTAAATTTCAGTATAATCCAACTCTTATCCCAAATCAAATTTTCTAAGTTCCATATGAAAATTTTATTCCAAATTCCCACCAAATCTTGGATGCAATCTTAAATTTGCTTAAATTAAAGTTTGGGCATAATCAAAATTTTGTCCCAAACTTAAGTACAAATTAAAGTTGCCGCCAAACAAGAAAATCAAGATTTTGTCCAAAATTCAAGTTTTGATTAATTGGCGTAAAATATGTGTCAAGCAAGAAAAAAAATCAAAACTAAGAATTTACTTCATGTTTTGATTAAATTGACACATCAAATGGAATCAAAATCAAAACACAAATACTTTGCATTTTGATTCAAAAATATCTTTTTCGAGATTCACTCACACATAACTTGTGCATAAATCTCGAAAAGGGGCATTTGTTGGAGGAGAAATTTTGACCAATCACAAAATGCCACGTCATTATTTAAAATTAATGACGAAATTACAAATAATTAAATTTGGGACCAATTATAAATTGACATGTGTCCCAAATTTAATTTGATGACAATAAAGTTGGTCAATTATAAATTTATAGAGCCAAATTTCTATTTGATCAATTAATTAAAATTAAATTATTTTAATCAAATTAATTAATTTGACCAATTAATTAAAAAAATAATTATTTGGATAAAATTTGTGTCTTTTAAATATTTGGGTCATATGGTTTTGGGTCAAATATGAACCAGACCCAAGACTAAATAGTTGAGCCCAAGACCAATAAAGCCCAAGCCCAAGTTGTTGGCCCAAAAGTCACCAGGGCCCATCCAGCGAGAACTCTATAAATAGAGGAGTTCTCTTCCATTTTATGGGGGGGAGAATTTTGAAGCTCTCAGCCAGAGTCGGAGAATTCAGAGAAAATCCACCAAGACTTCTTGAAGACTGAAGACCTTTCAAGACTAGAAGACTTCAACAATCCTTGAAGACCCAAGATTCTTCAAGACTTCAAGACCCCAAGATTTCTTGAAAACTAGAAGACTTCAACAATCCTTGAAGACCCAAGATTCTTCAAGACTTCAAGACCCCAAGACTTCTTGAAAACTAGAAGACTTCAACAATCCTTGAGGACCAATGACTCTTCAAGACTCCAAGACTTCAAAAGCTCCAAGAATCAATTGAAGCTTCAGACTCGAGAACAAACGCTACAACCCTCGAGTGAAACACATTCACACACAAGAGAGAGAATCAGAGGATTAAAGTTAGAGATTGTACACCCACACGCATATTACATCAATACAATATATTGTTTATTCCACGTGTCTCCATCCCCGAAGTTACGTATGAACATGGACCATACAAATACAAGATATAGTGACAAGCTGATTCAAAATGAGGATATTTAATCATCAGATAGGGCACAAAAAATATAAATGTTCGTTCATAGCATGTCAATAACATGCTAACCCAAAATAAGAATGTTACATCATCTGATAGGGCACAAAAAATATAAATGTTCGTCCATAGCATGTCAATGACATGTTAACTCAAAATAAAGATGATATTTACATCATCTGATAAGGGCCCAAAAAATCTAAATGCCCATACATAGCATGTTATATAGTCTCCTATTACATATTGAAGAGTCAACACTCACACATAGACTAAAGATCAGTATTCTCTTCTAAAACTTCCATTGGAAATTCATAACTTTCATCAGTTGGAAGATTAAAGAAGTAATCAATTTGGGATTGATCTTTGGTAATAAGCTTACCAGCTCGAACTCTTTGTCGAACACTCAATCCATCCACCTTTCTAATTTCACTAACTAATGAGTTTCGACATTCCTCTCTTGTAGATTCTCGTTCAGCTACTTGTCGATAAAACAAAACAATCTTTGGAATATTTTCATTAGCATTTGAAAGATGACTGCTCATAACATTCTCAAGTCCATTCACTGTCGCTACCAATGGGTCCACTCTTTGCTCTTTTCTTACTAGACCTATTTGATGTATGTGCAGTAGATTGTGTATTTATTGGTGCTTCACTCATTAAGGTTCATTCATCCACTTCTTCCCCTCCAACTATTGGTGAAGTAGGCACATAAGAGTTGTCTCCCCTCCAAGTCGATATATTCACATTACATTATGAATTGTATGGTACTAATTTCCTTTTAATCTCATACTTCATTTTATTAAAAGTATCCGACGACGGAATCTAGAAATATTTGGGAGTCCGATTTTCTAGCTTTCCCGAGGTGAGGAGTCGATTCTTTGGGGGTCCGAGATCGATTCCAATATTCTTTTCCTAAATTTTAACATAATTGAATATGCTATTAATTGTTTATTTATTGCATTAATTATGTTGGCATAATTAGAAGCCAACCAATCCATTCCCAGGATAACATCAAAATCACTCATATCAAGGGCGATCAATGTCACATCCATCGATCGATCAGACACTAACATTTGGCAGGCTTTCACTGCTTCACTAGCTAGCAACGTTACCCCCGTAGGGGTTGAGACTGACAAAACATAGCCCAGCGGCTCTAGTTCTAGGTTGGCTTGGCTTACAAATGATGCAGAAATAAAAGAATGTGTTGAACCCGAATCAAACAACACGAAAGCATAATGGCCGAGAATAGGGATGGTACCTGTCACCACTGCATTTAGGTTCTCTGCCTCCTGTCGGGTGGTGGCAAATATCTTGCCCTGTTGTGGTGCTGGTCTTACCCCGGATGCCTGATTTGAACTGGACGGCTGATCGGCATAGTTGGTTTTCTTCTTATTACAATTCGGAGCAATATGCCCTTCCCAGCCACACTTGAAACAAACACGGGTCCCTGCCAAGCAACGACCCCAGTGGTACTTCCCACACGACTGACATAACGACCTATCCTGATTAGGCCCTAGCTGATTCGGTGCTTTCTGTCGACGGTTCTGAGGCGGACCTCGTCTAGGGTAGCGCTGACCCCGCTGTGTGTTCGAGCTCTTCTGATCGTACCTTCGCTTATGAACCGAGGAAGGTTCTGAAGAGACAACTATCGGTCGTCGATCAATCAGCTCTGCCACCTTGACTGCTGTGGCATAGTCTTGTGGTTGATGGGCTGCCACACTGCCCTGAATCTCCTCCTTTAAGCCTGTTATGAAACGTTCTACCTTATCAGCCTCTACAGCTACTAGGGCAGGAGCAAATCGAGACAGTCGGGCGAACTCTGTCTCGTATTCCTCTATGATTTGGCTTCCCTGCGTAAGAGCCACAAACTCTGCTTGCTTCTTGAAACGAGAGGCTGCAGGGTAATACTTTCTAAAGAACTCCTCCCTGAACTGAGTCCATGTGACAGGTTCGTTGCTGACGTCTGTCGTCCTTTCGATCGATTGCCACCAAATTAGGGCGTTATCTCGCAACAGGAACACGACGCAGTAAACTTTCTGGTCCTCCGGGTAGTTCATGTGGCGAAAGACAGTCTCGATGGAGGACAACCACAACTCTGCCACTGTGGGGTCCCTTGAGGCTCCATCAAACGAACGAGGGTCCCACTTTCTGACGTCTCTTAAGCACCTTGCCTCCCGCGATAGGGCTTCGTTGTTCTGAGGCGCTTGGGCCTGTTGTCCCGCAATCACGCCTGCAACTGCCGCCTGAACTGCGGTCTGAACTGCAGACTGAACTGCCCCGGCAACTGCTGACTGAACTATTGCCTGGATATCCACTATGGCAGGCTCTGCCGCAGGCCCCGGCTGTTCTACTTGCGGGTTTTCTGGTAGATTTTCTCCATGCCCAATAGGTGGCACAACTGGTTTAGGGGCTGTACGACCCCTACCACGACCTCTTCCTCGACCTCTTCCACGACCTCGTACACGGGGAGGCATGATCTATTACACAAAATTTTTATCATCTTACTAAACAAGCTCGATTCCTTAAAACAATTCACCAATACAAAACATCATTCATACTTTTCCACTACATGAACCATTTCGAATAAATATAACATTTACAGGCTACAAAGTAAACAAACGTGTACCTGGAGTGACCAGATGCTTGCTGATAAGCCATGGACATACGTAAGGTTTACGATGTAAACCAGTCTACAGAACCTATAACCTAGAGCTCTGATACCAACTGTAACGACCCAACATTTCCTGCCTAGATCCTAGGGCCATTACCACATGCATTCCATTTTACTGTCAAAATAACGAAGATGAAACAACATTGGAGTAAAACATGCTTAGAAAATACGAGAAGCTTTTCAGCCTGGGATCCCAGTTAAAACAGAAACAACTAAAACTTTAACCATTTGAACAAAAATCTCAAAACACAATAAGTCCTAAAGCAACACGTGCCAATTGCATAAAAAGAAGTTTGAAAACATATTAAGCGGAAGTCTATCCTAAGGAAATCCATGGCTCGATCGACAACATTCCGTCACGCGTTCCGTACACCTTTGCCTTTACATGCAATTGCATGTTAGGGAAAAGAATGATTATTTAAGAAAAATACTCAGTAAGTAACAATATCGCTAGTTATGCAAGAGTCAAAGAATCAAGAAGTTATTCGAGCTAAGGGCCTAAGGGTGGAGTCATCTCATTCCATTCTATCTCATTTCATTACATTCTGTAGTTCGGGTCTCGTGATCAATTAACTCACCTATATAAGTTTGCCAACTCACTGGTAGTGCACAGGTGGGTATTTTGGGAGATCTCTACTCCTACTGATGGTAGAAGGCACCCAGTCAGTGGAGCTGAGTCTCATCCCTCAAGGCACTAATGTGCGCGTAGCGCTCTAAACTACCATTTCACTGGTGGGGCGTTCATGGGTTTAAGTCAGAAATTAACTTCCACAGTTAGTAAATGGCACCTAGTCTGCGAAGCCAAGTCCCGCCCATTAAGCCCCTCATTTCAGTCTAATACATCTCAGTCCTAGGTGTTTAATTGACACGACCCTCTACTAAGGCAACTAGGCCTATTCTTTTCCCTTTCTTAATCCTTTTCCCTTTAGGGCCCCTTAACACTCGGGCTAACTCTTAACTGCAACCTATTTAATACAATTATTTTCTTTTTCATAGATTTCTGACAGGCTAACTAGTATGCACCATCCCAACTCAGTCAAACACAGAAACAAGAACGACAACCAACACTTCTAAACAGAGAAACCACGAACTTCCCATCACCCACTCACCATGTTAGCCAACAGCATCATGCCAAGAACATGCATTCACATTCACCTCATGACAACAAAACCTAATACAGCCAACTCTTGTAAACAAACACACTCACAATATCTCAGTCTCAACCCAAACATATAATACCACCTCATGCCAGAATTACAACTGTCATTTCAATATATAAAGTTCATTCCAATTCAGCAAGTTACTTACCTTAACAATTCGGTATAAAATACAACAGCTTGGCCCACAGATCTTTCTAGCAGTTCCACAATTCCTAATAATTAAATCAGCAACTCAGATCCCAACACAGTACAATCAAAACGAGAACACCAAAACTTAAACCAACCAAGTTTCTTACCCAACTAATTCTTTAGGAGCAAAGATGAAAATCGAACGACGGCGACAAACAGATCTGAAAGGCAATGAACAAATCTGAAAAGCGACGAACAGACTTGAACAACGGCAACCACAGATCTGGAAAAACAGACAAGACCGAGGGCGACAGTGGTTGCTCGTGGCTACTGCAGTAAAGAGGGAGACTGACCGAAGGAGAACAAGACCCGATAGCGACGCGGCGTTCTGGGCGACGACGGTGCGGTTCTAGGCGACGACGTTTCGACGTACGGCGGCGGCGGTCTGCTCAGAGAAGGCGGCAGCGGCACTGGCGTGTTGCAGACGGAAAGAGTGAGCTGAGTTAGAGAGAGACAGAGACGAGAGGGAGAGGGGAAAGACGTGAGACCGAGAGAGAGAGAGAGAAAGAGAGAGAGAGAGAGAGAGATTACCGGCGGCGGCGGCTTGCGGCGATGAACGACGACGGTGGTGGCAGCAGGGCGGCGAGCGACGGGCGAAGGGCGGCGAGCGACGGGCGAAGGGCGGCGGCGCGACGGACTGTGTGCAACGAGAGAGAGAGAACTGAGATGAAGAGAGAGAGAATGGTGAGGGAGAGAGAGCGCATCGGGGAGAGAGAGCCTGAGATTTCTCTTTTGTTTTTTTTAAACCTCCTTTTGACCGAAAATGTGGGGGGAAAATTTCCCCCCACTCCCCCTTTGACTGGGCATTTAGCCCATTTCCCTCATTTTTTTTTTCTTTTTAAACAGGCTGTTACACTTTTGCTTTGAGTTAGGCTATGTTAGAACGGGGCTTTTGGTATGGAGAAAGAAACTTCCGTAATTCCCTGTTTTAACTTCTCTCTTCCCAATAAAGTTTTGGATTAGTTTTTCTTTTTATAAAATTTGTAGTAGTGCCCAATAGTTGAGCTCATTTTCACTTGTTTATTTTTGGTGATTATGAATTTATTTATTTTTTTCCATTTTAATTTATAGGTAATGTTTTAATATATTATCTCCCGTGATAACTTAAGTCCAACTCAACTGGTTGACTCAACTATGATTCAAATATTGAATTTAAAAGGGATATAATAATAAGTAAATTTATAAATGTCATATATATTCAAGTTCCTACAATTTCATGATCTTTATATAATCTATACCAACATATAAATACATATATAAAACTTTTAGTAAAAAAGGTGAATATTGTAACAAAATTTGATATCTTCAAATTTCCTTAACTAATACTTTTCTTTAATCTTTTTAATTTGAAACAAATTATTGAAGCATCTAAAACAAATGGTATAAATGTAATTTAATTAAAAAAAAATAGTGTGTCCACTGTGCAGTCGAAATTGAAACTGGATGAATTCTCTACTAAATTCAATAACACAACCAAGCCAAAAACAACACTAAACAAAATTAACTTTTAATTACCAGCTTTCTTGAAATATGAATATAATTTCTACTACAATATGTGGTTTTTTTTCTTTCTTTTTTTCTTTCCACTGTTGGAATTAATTTTAATAATTAATTCATATGTGGGTAACAAATTAAATAACAATTATATTTGGGCTATTCAATGGGCATATTTTGTGGTCTTGATTATAGGCTCATGACTTCTCATAAAGAGGTGTGGCCTGCTGAGCAGAAATCAGCCTGTTGATCTTAGGGGATTATGGGAAACCCTAGAATCAACTTATAAATACAAGGTTATGGTCCCCAATAAACTATGCCTCTTTAGTCTCCTATTCCCCATCTGATAGAGAGAACTGCCCATTCAAGGTCTAAGTTGCATAGTTGAGGATGACCTAAACCACGCGCGTTCTACAATAGAGTATTTCATGGATCCAAGTATTTATACATTTCTAATTAATTTTATTTTGGCTTGCTTCCATGCTTAGATCCTATTATAACTTTTTTTTATGGTTGTTCTTGTTGAATGATATTTATTTATTCTTGAATAATCATGAATTGAGATTTAATGAATAAATTCCTACAAGTGGTATCAGAGCAAGTTTTTGCATGGTTGCTAGCTAAATCATTAGTTCTCTTGGCATGTTGTTTATAAATTTATGGGTTGTCTTGCCTCTAATACATGCTATCAAAATTACTTGGATCAATTAGAAGTCGATCAATTTTTGCATGATCTAGAATTCTTTGTTACAGAAAATTTTTCGAATTCTGTGATTTTGCATAATTGATTTGATCAAGTTTGACGTTGTTTCGGTTTTTCTTTTCTTTCATTGATTTGATTCTCCCAATAAAAGAAAAGAAAAGAAAAAGAAAGAAAAAAAAATGCAGCGGCGACACTGTGTCGTCGCATGAAGATAGGTGGTAGGGCAAATTGCCCTATTACCCTAGAGAATGAGAATTGCAGTGGTCAAAACCACTTGCAATTCATAATTATATTCTATTTGTTTTTTTAAATATATATTTATATATATTTCATTTGTTATTTATATTTTATATGTATATATCTACAGACTACAATATATTATTTTGGGCATAATAAAGTATGGAAGACAATTTAATTTTCTCTTTGTTGTGCCAATTAAAGAATAATTGTCATGATTTAATTGACAATTTATTAGTATATGACACAATTTGTCTAATTTGTTTAAATGCTTTCTGTTTTATAAATTGGAACATTTAAAGTTATCAGATGTGGTGTATTTGTTACTTATGCGAATTGTGATCAGCCCAAAGGAAGGTTACAATTTGGCCAAACAACAAATACACATGCAATAATAAATATGAATAATATAAGGTTGTGCTCTTAAGAATGTTAGTTAGCCCAAAGGAAGACTATCATCTAACAAGGGGTAAGTTATTAATATTTGATTATTGGATTTCAAATTGGTGTCCCGATGTCTATGTTAGGTTGACAGGTGGGTTAAAAAAAAACCCAATAAAGTTTCTTTCTTGGAACAGACCAATTTTTATTTTAGAGGACTTTTTCTCATTATTAAATTATGCAGGTAAATATATTTTTATTGATTTTGAAAATGATTTTGGTAATTTCATTTTCATAAAGATAAAATTAATAATAATTAAGGATAAGTGTTTTGCATAATAATCTAATTTTCTTTGTCGGTGTTGGTTTGATGGATCATGCTGCCAAAGTAGCCTCTGATTTCTGATATTGACATCTTCATAATTAATTAGATGTTTATAAACTTGTTGTTTATGCATTCTGTTATCGGCCCAAAGGAAGATTTTAGTTTGGCCAAATAACAAGTACAACTATGGTTAACTGGTGATGAACATGGATAATATAAAGTTATGCCATGTAAGTGATTGTCGGCCCAAAGGAAGGCTTTCACTTGACAAAATTGGTTATCAATGTTCCATCACCAAGTTGAGAGTATCGTTTACAAGTTGATAGTCGGCCCAAAGGAAGACTGTCAATGTTGTGTTTGGTATCTTGTTGTCCTCATTAAGTTCATATAATGTATTTTTATAAATACTAATGTTATTTCTCAGCATGTTTTGTTATCAGTTGTGTTGTATTATTTTATTGCCTTATTTAAAATTTTTAGAATATTTTTGTTTAAATTGCTTTTTTCTTAAAACTTGTGATAAGGAAAGAAACACTTCTATTTTTTCACTTAGTCATCCCTTTAAGATTAAATGAGACTTTGAAAAATAGAATAATCTTAATTTGCATAAGTTTTATAATGATAAATTGCAACATTCAAGGGAATCATGTTTTGATGAGGAAATAATTAAGAAGTTCCTTTAAAAGGATAAAGATTGTTCTAAAATAAACCTAAAGGAAGAGACATTTAAACTTTTGGTTGAATGTTTCTTAATGAAGAACAAAGGAACATAAGGGAGTACACTAAAGGATTAAATGCACCAAATTTAATTAAAATATTTGAGGATTGATTTGTGCATTTGATGCTCATTTTAGAAATATATAGTCTATATGTGATTGATTATGACACTCGAAAGAGTATATGAACTCTTAATGAGCATCATTAATAGTATGTTCGTGAGTTAAGTATGAAAAGAAAAGGTACTCGATTCATTATTTCCTTAAATGAAGAAATTAAAGTTGACATAAAGCTGCATTTGGAACATATTAGTCCAAACCACTAAGAATTAGGATCCAGGCTTTCCCTAATACTTTTCAGAAATTTTGGGCATGAAGAAAAATATGTTCCTATTACGTCATTATAAGATGTTCTTAGAAATAGACTCTCATTGAAGGCACCCATATTTGATATAAGGGAAGTATTTAGTTCTGGATATCTTAAAAGCCATTGGTTTGTAGTGGTGAAACACTATGACAATATGATGGATTAGGAAGAAAAGACCAGGGCATTTTGCTAACTTGTTTGAGAATATACAGAACCATTAAGTTAATACTTTTTTTTTTGAAAAACTTGAGAAGTGTATTACTTATAGAGTGATTCAAAGCTCATAAAGATTAGGTGAGTACAAATAATCATTCTTCTTTGCACTCAATGCCTATTGGGAAAAGCACTCAAGATTTCAGCATAAGGCTTAAGTGGTGTACCATATAAAGCAACAACAAAATCTCTTGCAATTCAAGGTTAAGAAAAGGCTTAACATTAAGAGTTTGCATTTAAGGAAGTTCAACTAATGTTTGGTCTTAAAGGCCAATAAGGAAAACATGGACTTGCAGATTATTAGTTGTTACTTTAGGTGCACTGGTCATTTCCATGTTTTCTAAAATTATTTCCCACTTAAAAGTTAATGAGATCTTAAAGTTTCTTAAGGATGTTTCTTCAAAAAAAAAAAAAAAAAAAAAGCAAAGTTTCTTAAGGATGTTGAGTTTGAGGGGGAAGATAAAATGAGGAATGTTGTCTTTAAGAAAAGAAATTTGAGTTGTTTTCTTTTTGTGATAACATTGGTAAAGGTTCTCCTCATTTAAGTAAAACAAACTCAACATTATTATTAAAAGTGTTATTAAAGTAATCAAAAAGAAGTAGGAGAAATACAAGTATAAGGTTTTAAGTTTGACTTAAAAGTAAAAGGAAGATGATTCAATTACCTTTTCTAAAGTCAAACAAGGACTTGTCTCTTAATTAATAATAATAATAATGTCATAAAGAATTAGGTGAAACGATAAACAACAATTTTATTATTATTATTATTGTTTTTTTTTTTGGTAACTTGTCATATTACCTTTAAAAGTTAAAGGTAATGTTTGAGAGACATATAGTTTGTCTGGTTATTATGGGTGACAATATTTATTAAAATACCTTTTATGATAAATGACAAGTTTTAGAGCTATGTTGAGTGGTTACAAAGATTGATTTTTCAATTGTATGATTTATAAAATCATAAAGCTTTGTACTTTTGATTCAGTATCACAAAAGTTTCAAGGATTTAAATTCATTTGTGATGATCTCAATAAGGAACTTATTTATAATTTCACAAGTTCCATTCATAATTATCACATTTAGGGATCTTTAGGTAAATAAGAGTGATAATTATGAATTACAGGTTTAGTGGGAGTAAATCCAGTTTCCTAGTGTAATATGTCTATGACATAGTAAGGCTATGATATAAGTTGAAAACTTATATGGACATCTCTTTTATATTGTGAAATGATATGTGAGATCAATCTCAAGTAATAACATTGAGATTTCACAAAAGGGTTATGTCAGAAAGTTTTTTCAAGTTTTCTAGCATAAAGATTCATGCACTAGGGAAATCGTTAAAGAAAACAACCTTCGTCTAAAAACAGTCCCTTGAATAAAGAAATGAAGAATTTCATGCTTAAAGTTTAGATGCTTCTGCTTCAATATTCATATCAAGAATAGAAGACAATAATTTGATAACTCTTAATTGGATCTAAGAGTTTTAAGGTTCTTAACAAAAAGGATACATGCTCACTTATCAAAATCAAATAAAGTAGAGATCATAAGTCAAATTGATTTTGATAATATGAGTTGCCAACAAGATCCACTTTCGAGACTGTTCACTAGTTTGTGTTCATAACATTTTTCGTTTGGCAATAAACTCATAAAATTTTAAATCTTGTCATTAGGTTGTCTTGACAAGAATTTGTTATTCATATACGAACTAAAGCTTGCAACAAAAGCTTTTATAGAAGAATTATAAGCTTTAGTTGATGAAGAAAATTCAGAGTTTTTTCCTCGTGTCTAGTGGAATACAACTCCATCATTGCGGATCCGCTCATTAAGAACTTTCACACAATATTTTTGGAGCATAATGCTCATATAGGTGTGAAAATTATGGTATATCAGTTGAATGGGAGTTTGTGCTTTCTTAGAGTAGACACAAAGTTTTGTTTTCTGTAGAATAAGGAAGATGAATTATCTTTTGTTACTCTGAATCACTCCTTTCTAACTGTAGTTTAACCTAAGGATAGAAAGAGTAAAGTTTAATCTCTCTAAAGAATAAAGTTGGACCAGTTGGGAATAGACATGTTTAGATCACATTACATGTAATTTACATGCTGCTCTTCCACACTTGATCCATGTCATTGAGTATATTTGGTGAGGGGATCATTGAAGGTTGAGTTACGACTTTACATGTGACAAAAGCCGCTTTGGTTCCTCATTGGTATAAAAAATGGACCAGATTGTGATTAAAGGGAAGTTTATTTTAGTGCACTAAAGAATAAATTGATAATTGTTAATAAGGAAATTGTTACCCAAGTGGGAGATTGTTGGAATTAATTTTAATAAATTTTTTTTTTGAAAAAATTAATTTTAATAATTAATTCATATGTGGGTAACAAATTAAATAACAATTATATTTGGGCTATTAAATGGTCATATTATGTGGTCTTGATTATGGGGCTCATGACTTCTCATAAAGAGGTGTGGCCTGCTGAGCAGAAACTAGCCTGTTGATCTTATGGGATTATGGGAAACCCTAGAATCAGCTTATAAATACAAGGTTATGGTCCCCAATACACTATGCCTCTTTAGTCTCCTATTCCCCATCTGATAGAGAGAACTGCCCATTCAAGGTCTAAGTTGCATAGTTGAGGATGACCTAAACCACGCACATTCTACAATAGAGTATTTCATGGATCCAGGTATTTATACATTTCTAATTAATTTTATTTTGGCTTGCTTCCATGCTTAGATCCTATTATAACTTTTTTTTTTTTTTTGTTCTTGTTGAATGATATTTATTTATTCTTGAATAATCATGAATTGAGATTTAATGAATAAATTCCTACATTCACTACATCAACAAGTAGAGTTTCCACAATCACCTCCATATTGAGAAGAACTGCCACCGAAAATGAATGAAAACTCGCCGGTGTGAAATCAGATACTAATTTGACCAATGCCTCTAAAATTTAATCTTGGATTTGAGCTTGATCCTTGTCCAACATACGACATCGACACCGGTGCCGACGCCGATGGTTGATGGAGAAAATTGTCATAACAATAGGGTGCCATATGAGCTTCAAGACTTGTATTTGTATTTGGAGTAATTGTTATTGTGAAGCATTCCATTTTCAGGCATCACTCGTTGAAGTGAATGAATCTCAAAAGAGCCATGGTTCCCATAAAGAAGTTGATAAACATTGAATGACCATTTCCATTTATTAAATTTGAAGTGAGAGTATCAGGAGTGTGATTATTATTTAACAATGATAAATTACTCGAATATGTTGATGAAAAATTGTTACGAGATACTGGTGATTTCAATTCATCAGTAATGTTTCTTCCTTGAGCTTTATTGCAGGATCCTGCCTCTGAAAACCAACCATCATAGTAAGACATAAATTAGTATCGGATTAAATTACAAGTTTAGTTCCTGACCATTCGACATTTTTTTTGGATTTATTAGACATAAAATGTAACAACCAGCTTTTTCTAAAAAAAAAAAAAAAAAAAAAAAAGAAGGGAGTGGGTGTTGGGTTTTATGTCCTAAAACTCGTAGATAGTGAATGATTAACAAATTGTACACTTGTATCAAAAAATTGTTATTGAGGTTTATGCAATAAAGTGTTATTGTCATATTAAGTCTAGAATTGCACAATATGACCCAAATCCAATAAACTAAGATCCAAGGTTGTTTACATGAGACTTGGACTAGTATGTGGGGACATACGGGGATCAGTGTTCAAGTAACAACCTAAAAGGTCTATAGTACATGGATAAGGCTGGGTACCTTATCCTGGTAACACTATGTGATACGGCCCGCTTTGTACTCGATGCAGACGTATTGATCCAAGGCGTCCATGTAGGAGACATGCGAGCGGGGGTATCCTATGCAATGAGTTTGCATAAGACCGGACCACGAAATAGTAAACCACTAGATGTAACACCGTTAACTAGTTAGGTTACTATTTCAATAGGATGACCTAGGTAACTCAATCTTAATCCTGAGTGTGTCATGAACTCCTTCTCACGAGGAATTGTCCTTTGATTAGTACGAGTGAGAGTGGCCTGCACGCCGACTCAATAAGCCTACCTTCTTGGGGACAAGACCGAGTGGGGGGCTGGGGACATGACAATACAAGATGGAATTCACTCCTTCCCCTATTGGGGCAAGTAGATGTGTGTTCCCTTAACGGCTGGTTCCGGGGCTTGAACAAAGGCGCGCCGTCCTCTCCTGGCCCGAGAGGAACTCTTGTTTAGAGGTTGGACCCTAAACAAATTGTTCATTAGAGGGATCAGTGGTACTTAAGGAACTAGAGGTAACCCAAGGGTAAAACGGTAATTTGACCCAGCTGGTGTTACGAACACACGTGAAGGATTGACTTACTGCATTGGTCGATATCCGTGGACACAGAAATATTCTACAGTGAGAAGAGTGCAGCTGTGGGTCTTTAGTGGAGTGACCCACAGTTAACGAATGTTGATTGACTCGGTTAATGAGTTTAGCTGATCAATCTCGTATCGTTGGAGCTTCTGATCTGTAGGTCCATTAGGTCCACCTGCTAGCTCATAACGGGTTCTGAGATAATATAGTCTTGATTATTAAAGGGAATATAAGTTAATTGTATTTTGATGCAATTAATATAATGTATGGAGTTACATTATAGTATAAGTTTAATTAATGAATTAAACTTTATAATAAAATTAATTTTGGATATGATTCAAAATTAATTAATGAGAGAATTATGAATTTAATTAAATATGTGATATTTGATTAATTCATGAATTAATTAATTGGGGAATTAATTAATTTAATTTTAATTTGGTTAAATGTGATTTAATCAAATTAATACTATAGTTTATATTAATGTACATTTTGATGCACATTAAAACTATAGGTTAAATGAGAGAGATAAAATTGAATATGATTCAATTATAAAATCAATTAAATATTTGATATTTAATTAATGTGGATTCAATTAATAGAATTAATTGAATGGCCAATTTAATTCAATTGAATATGATTCAAATTGAATTAAATACTTTATATTATAATTCCTTTAGTTAATATTGATATAATTAAATTAATTATAATTAATTAATTAATTAAATATTTATTATTTAATTAATTAATGGCCGAGATCGTTTTGATTAAGATCTAACGGTCAAGATCTAGTACGGCAATAACTCCCTCCCCACTTATCGTACAGGGGAGAGGGAGTTCCCAAGAGATCTCAACATTCCTCTCATTCACGCAAAAGACAGAGGGAGAGCGCTCAACTTTCCTCTCTAGTTTTTCTCTCAAAAACACAGCAAGCATATTGCTGTTTTTTCCCCTTCAAGACAAATTTTGGATCCCACCATCCCTATCTCAATGATCCAAGAGATATAGCGGGTGTTCATTATTGGTGGTGTCGATTGGAAGATCAAGAACGGAATTGGAGCATAGTGTAGTTTGACTCCAAATTCAAGTAAGGTTTCGATATCTAAAATAGTTTTAGATTTTAATAGCATGCTTAATCATTTTTATAGAAATTAGTTTCTGTAATTCTTGTTGCCAACGTACCATTTTTTCTAAAATTGAAAATTAATTCGAGATTGGTCTTGTTTGCTTGCGCTGCCAAAGGGATTTTAACCCTTCAGTGGGCTCGTTGCCCGGTCAAAGGGGGAAAGGGGGGGAAAGTTCCCCCCCAAAATTCGGTCAATTTGACCATTTAAAAAAAAACTGAAAATTTTCCCTCTTCTTCCCCGATGCTCTCTCCCTCACCGCTCTCTCTCTCTTCATCTCAGCTCTCTCTCTCTCTCTTTCGTTGCACGCCGCCCGCCTACGCCGCCTCCCGCCGTCGATATCCGCCGCACGCCGTCGTTTCGTGCCGTCGTTTGTAGTCCCACACCGCCGCTGGTAAATCCCTCTCAGATTTCTCTCTCTCTCGTGTGGCTCTCTCTCTCTCGGTCTCGCTCTCTTTCTCCCTCTCTCGGTCTGCAGCACGCCGCCGTCTGCTTCACCTCGCCGCGCCGCCGTCCATCGTTCCACTACCGCCTCCGTCATTTTGCCGCCGCCGCCGCCTCGTCGCAAGTCGCCGGTGAGATTTCTCTCTCAGAATTCTTTTTCTCTCTCGTTTGCTCTCTCTGCCTCACTCTATGTTTTTCCCCTATAGTGTACAGCTTCCGCGCGCCACCGTCGTCGTTCAGATCTGTTCGTTTCTGTCGCTCAGAATCGATCGCCGCCGCCACCGCCTTAAGAAAAACAGCCTCACGCATCTTGAATGTTCAACGATTTCAGCTAGTGGGTAAGGAATTTGTAAGTTAAAGTGTATTGGTCTTTTATTCCTTTATGGAATACCCCATTAACGTTGATCTTAATTTAAGGTATCCATAGTAAGTGGTGGTCGAATCATTAAAGGCAGAGCGTAATTTGGAAGCTGGACAGCAAGCGTTGGTTTCGTTTGGGTGAGTTTTCGACCTTCTTGAGTCTTGTGTCCTTAGGAAAAATTATTGGAATTGGAATGCCTTTGATGTGAGTTCATTGTGTGTGTGTTATTAGATTTCCTTTTCGCATATCGTGGTTGGCACTATATCAAATTGGTTGGTGTCTTTAGCGAGCGTTAGTTATCTCAAGGTAAGTTAACTTGCTGCATTCGAATGAAATTCTTATGCATTGAAATGACAGTTGTACTTTTGGCATGAGATTGTATCATTTATTTGAGTTGAGATTGAGATGATATGAATGCGTTTGCTTTCAAGATTTTGGCTGCTGTGTACTTGTGCTATGAGATAGGTGAGAGTGCTTGACTGTTATATATTATAAGTTGGCTGGCAATGTATGTACACAGCGGAAAGTTTGTGGTTTCTCTGTTTAGGAGTGTAGGTTGTCGTTATTGTTTCTTGTTCTTGAAATGGACTGAGTTGGAATGGTGCATATCGGTTTGGCCTGTCAGTAATCTCCGAAAAAGAAAAGAATTTGGTTAACTGGGTTGCAATTTAAATTAACGAGTGCTAAGAGGCCTTAAAGGGAAAAGAAGTAAGAAAGGGAAAAGAATAAGCTAGTTGCTCTAGTAGGGGGTCGTGTCAATTAATCACCTAGGACTGAGATGTATTAGACTGAAATGAGGAGCTAAATGGGCGGGACTTGGCTTCACAGACTAGGTGCCATTTACTAACTGTGGAAGTTAATTTCCGACTTAAAACCCATGGATGCCCCACTAGTGAAATGGTAGCTAGTGCGCTATGCGCACAATAGTGCCTTGATGGGTGAGACTTGGCTCTACTGACTGGGTGCCTTCTACCATTAGTAGGAGTAGAGATCTCCCAAAATTCCCACTTGTGCACCTTCAGTGAGTTGGCAAATTTTTATAGGTGAGTTAGTTGATCATTAGACCCATACTACAAGATGAATGAAATGAAATGAATGGGAATGAGATGACATAACCTTGGTTGTTGCATGTCTAGCAGTATTGTTACTTACTGAGTATTTTTCTTAAATACTCATTCTTTTCCCTAACATGTAATTGCAGGTAAGGGCAAAGGTGTACAGAACACGTGACGGGGTGCTGTTGAACGAGCCATGGATTTCCTTAGGATAGACTTCCGCACTTTATGTTTTCGAATTTCTTCTTTTGAATTCGTTATGTGATGTTTTAAGATTTATTCTGGTTTAAGTCTTTTGCTTGAATGACTAAAATTTCTTCTTGTTCTGTTTTAACTGGGATCCCAGGCTGAAAAGTTTCACGTATTTTCTAAACATGTTTTACTTTAAATGTCGTTTCATCGTTGTTCTTAGAAGTAAAATGAAATGCATGTGGTAATGGCCCTTGGATCTAGGCATGAAATGTAGGGTCGTTACATAAAATTTCTAAACTTTAATTTTGTATACAAAAATTTAAAAAAATGTCGCAATAATCAAAGACCTAATAAACAAAAAATTAAAAGTTCAAGGATTTATTAGACGTTTCTAAATTTTAAGGACGGATTATATACTTTTTAATATTTAGTGACTTATTAGTTACAAATTTGAAAGTTCAAGAACTAAACTTGTAATTTAATTTTAGTATTATCATAACAATCAATCAATAAAAAAAAAATAAACTTAGTCGATAAAATTAGGGATTTCGTACGGATGACTCTCTAAAATAGACGGAAATGATAAATGTTCTACCTTATCAATTCAAAGATATCTTTTTGCTTGCGTCAGCATCTTAGTAAAATTACAATTTTATTCTCTACTTGCACTTGCATCCTTTTATATGTTTTGCTGAGGAGGAACTTGCCCCATCTTGTACCTGCAAATAAACTCATATTTATTTATTTATTTTAAGTATAAAATAGTATATTAATATCCAATTTTTTTATAATATATGTGAGTTTATATGTTTTTTAAAAAAAAGTTTAAAAAGTAAATTAATATTCGAAATTTTACATAACCTTTTATTATTTGGGTGATCTTTGTTGTTGTTATCATTATTATTATTATTATTTGTTTAAATCATATTTTGGTTCCTAAACTTTTAGGATTATTCTATTTTGATCCTTGAACTTTCAAAAGGTTCATTTGAGCCCTGAACTTTCAAGTTTGTTCCATTTTAGTCCCTAAACTTTCAAAAAATAACTATTTTGGTCCTTACTTTTATTTCAATTTTAACATATTAATGACATAGCTTTGAGTATGTGTATCAAATTGTTAATATGAGCATGATTTCAAGTCAAATATGCTAGAGACGAACATTAGGGAAAGCGGATTTGAAGTATAAAAGTAACCTAACAATGACCAAAATAACTATTATTTTTTAAGTTTAGGAACTAAAATAGACATTTTGAAAGTATAGGGACTAGAATAGAACAAAATTGAAAGTTTAAAGACTAAAATAGAGTAATCTTAAAAGTTCAAGGACTAAAATGAGATTTAAACTTTTTTTTTTTTCATGAGTTCAATAATATATAAAGTGAGGGATTCAAACTGTAACGCCCCGTGCGCTTTGGGTGTATTTAAAATCCTGAGTTTAGAGTTGAAAGAAAAATATAAACTCTATTTTGGCTTGAACTTAGGGGTTTAACTTTAAACCAAGGTGTTTGAGAATTTAACGTTATTAAATAAAAATCCCTCCCTAAAGTTTGTTAAGCGTGGTTTGTATTCAGTTGAGGAATCTCAGCATTATAATTTAGTTATACGCTGAATAATGGGTTTTAGTTGAGTGAACTCCTATTTTTGGGCTTTTGGTTATTTGGTAAAAGAAAAAGAATAATAGCTTAAGAGGAAAAAAAAAGGAAAGCAAACCCTAACTCTCCCTCTCTTCATCACTTCACGCGTGAGACCCCCGCGTCCCAGCCGTTCGCGCCGCCTACCCCTAGCCGCCGCCGTCGTTGAGTTGTCGCCACCCATCCCCCAGCTGTGCCACCGTCCTCTCCAACCGAAGTCTCGCGCCGCCGCCGCCGCCCTGTTCGTGGTTGTCGCGTCGCCGCCGTCTGAAGCCGCGCAGCCGCCATTCGTCGCGCGATCTCTCCCTCTCTCTTCGCGCGCGGGTCCTCTCTTCTCGTGGGTTTCTTCTCCGCGCAGTCCCTCTTCGCGGAGCTCTCTCTCCCCCTCGTGTAGGATCGTCCCCGTGAGGTAGTCGCCGCCGCCTGTAGCAGTTCGGGCAGCCGCCGTCTTCGCCTCGCGCATCTCCCTCTCTGTTTCGTGGTTCAAGCACTCGTTTCCTTGCGTTTCAGCCATAAAGGTCGTGGGTAAGTCTTTTCTCCCTCAATCTCAGTTGTTTTAGGCCCGATCTAAGAGTTCCTTGCATTGTTGTGGTTAGATCTTGCGCGGACAGCAGCTTGAAGTGTCGTTCCTCGCGTTTTTGCCTCTGTCCAGCAGCTATTTCGGGCGTTTTCGAGGTCGTTTGCCATTTTTGGTAAGTCTAATCTCTTACCCATGCCCTCTTTAGACCTTTAGCTAAGTTTAAGCGAATGCCCAATCGATATGGACTCTGTATTTCAGGTTTTAAGTCTGATCAGTTGCTGTCCAGTGCCGTCTTTGCTCAGTTCGTGTGTGGTTCGGCGTCAATTAGCGTTTTCGGTAAGTTTAGCCCTTACCCATTCTTGTTTAATGCTTTAAATGGAATGCCCATTAGTATTAGGTGCTGGAAAATTGAGTTTGGTTTGATTTTCTGATCTGCAACGCCATCTAGGTGTTCGATTAAGTTCGAAACGCTTTAATTCGAATACCCACTGCCCAAGGACTATTCTAGCGCATCGTTAGAGGTTGGTATAACCCGTCTAGCGCGGAAGCGAGCCCGTTTGGTAAGGTTCCTTGATGTCCCTTCGCTTTTAGCATTAAAGGTTGCTGTCCATTAGCCATGTTAGCCATAGAATCATGGTTTTGTGGTTACCCATTGCATAGCTAGGTTCTTAGGTGTTGCCCCAACCCTTAAAGGTCCTAGAGCATGCATTTAAATGAGTTATCATGGCTGTTTTGGCTAAAAGCATGTAGTTTTCAATGCCCATTAAGTCGCGTTGCCTTAGGATGTTTCCGATCCATTATAGGTTCTTGAAGCATGAGTTAATGAGCTTTTCCTTGCTGTTTATGGCTTAAAAAGCATGCTAGAGTTGGCCTACATTAATTGTCTTAGTCTTAGTAGCATGCCCGGTCCTTAGGAGTTCTTAGTACACTTTATGTGGGTCGTTTACTTGCTGTCCAGCGGCTGAAAAGCCTTATCTGGAGCCGTTTGGCGAACACCCATTGCCCGTTGTGCCTTAGACATGGTTGCCCATGGTCTAAAGGTTTGGGTTTTCATTTTGGGGTACGTTTAAAGGTTGTCCAGCAAAGAAATGAGCTGGGTAAAGTGGTTTTGGCCCCTAGTAGCTTATTAGGTCGTTTCCTCTTAGTTTAGTCTTTGATGGTAGCGTTTTTGGTTGTAGTTTGAGGTGCTTGTGGAGCTTGGTGCAAGTGTGCCTCGTTGGTATTTAGAAGCGTGTTTTGTAAGTAGTTTCTACTTGCTCGATCTTGTTTGACTGTGTGAAGCATGATGTTTGTTTATGTTTTGTCTTTATTCTTGTGAAAGCATGTACTGTTGTTTGTACTTGTTCTAAGATGCTTGAGATGAGCTTATCTTGTTCAATGCTTGGGATAAGCATGTGTGTTTTTGTGATAAGCATGAAAAATGACTATGAGTTGTGATTGTTGTTTAAGCATGTTGTGTTTGGGTTCAAGCATGTTGGTTAGGCTAGCTTGTGTCACGGGAAGTGTAGCATAAGTCTAGCGGTAGCGTTGCATGACGCTTAACTCATGTGTAGGTGCGCAGCGTGGCACGTAACGCACGTGTTGGTTTGCGCAGCATGGTGCGTAATTCATGTGTAGGTGCGCAGCGTGGCGCGTAATTCACGTGTTTGGTTTAGCGTAGCATGACGCGTAATGCATGCGAGTGGTTGCGTAGCATGGCGCGTAATTCATGCGAGTGGTTTGCGTAGCATGGCGCGTAATGCATGCGAAAGGATTTGCGTAGCGTGGCGCGTAATTCACGTGTTGGTTTACGCAGCAAGGCGCGTAATTCATGTGTTAGGTGCGGAGCATGACGCGTAAATCATGTGTGGTCTAGTATAGTGTGGGTGCATAGTGTGGGAGGCATATGCATGATGTGGTTTTGGTGCTTGTGAGCATGTTGTTGGTTTATTGCTTTGAAAGCATGTTAGTTTCACTGCTTTTGGAAGCATGTTGGTTGCGTGTGAGAAGCATGCTGTTTGTAATTGTTTGATGCCTGTGATCTGGCTCGTGTGAGCTACTTACCAGTACCGCGGTTGTACTGATACCCCCTTCCCCACCTTCCCCCCCAACATTTTAGATGTTGCAGGTATCGAGGATGATCCGAACCTTGGTGGCGAGGAGGAAAACTGCGAGGAAACATTCCTAGAGTGTTGGTTTCTGATGTTATGTTTTCTAGTTGCTTAGTTGATAGTTTGAGCTGTTAAATTCGTAGTTCTGTGATGGTGAGGGATTCACCTGAGAAAGGTTTAGTTTTCGAGTTTATAAACTAGTCTTGTTGGTTTTGGTTAAGTTTTATAATATGTATAGCTAGTGGACTAGCTCTTGTTGTTAATAAAGTGTTTACAGTTCCGCTGCATGGTTTCGATTTATTGTTTGTTGCCATAAAGTCTGTCTTGTCTAGAGGAGGTAGGTTATGAAATCTGTTGAAGTTTGGTGGAGTTTGGCTTTTTGCATATATAGAAGTGTTAAAGGTCTTTAGCAGGTGTTGTAAAATTTTGGAATAACCAGTTTTACGCCGTTATGCTGCCGAAATTTTCGGTACATTTGGTTTAAAGAGTTGTCCTAAATGCTTAAGAGTCTAGAGTAAGTAGTAGCACCGCTAGGCTAGAGGTTAGAGAACCTGAGGCGTTACACAAACCTTCGACCTCTTTGTTGATGGTACATACTTTATGTCAAATTAAATTATAATCTACCTAACTTACTTTGGTTCGAGACATATTAAACATTTTATAACAATATTAAAAAAAAACAATAATCAACTTACATAGATAACTGCAAAAAGATTATTTACCTTTGAAGCAAAAGCCATAGGATTTTTGTATTTCATTTGCTGTTTTATTTGGTGCAATCTGTACAGCCACATTCTTTCTCACAATAAAGCCCAACTGAAAGGCATTCACAATATCTGCATAAATAAATAATAAGTTAAATGTAATACAAATATAACGATTACTTAATATTTTTAATGTGAATTTAGATAAAATTATAGGATGATATCTAGACTCAAATTTTTGTATAAAATGATCATTTTATCTTATATTACTTACAGTTGTGCACTCTGATTTCTGGCAGTTGCAACGTTTGCTCGATTTATTTCCATTCTCCAGTTTTGATTTCTTCCCATATTGCAACACAACCAACATTCATAGATAATTTGTTTCAAGAAAAAAAAAAACATTCAAAGATAATTCAAATACTAAATCTTAAAAAAGAAAAAAAAAACTATTTTTACTTCTAAAACTTATCCATTTGATTTCATTTAATTGAACCCTAATTTCAACAAATATCAAGTTTTGTACAAGACTAAGTATAAGATTCTAAACTGTATGTGTCGATTTTCTCAAGAACTTCATTGACTTTACACTATATTTGTTAAATTCACATGAAAATATTTTCATGGACAATAAAAATTGCAATAAGTACAATTTAATGAAATTGAAAGTCGGGATAAAAATTAATACACCTCACTAAATTTAGAGTGAAAATGGACATTTAGCCAAAAAAGAACTATGTACCAAAAAAAGAAAATCAAACCTCTTTTTTTTTTATGCTAGTATGCTAGTTTTGTTCAACTCTTCTGTATTTGGTTTCTCACATGGGGACACGTGCCATATAAAACTACACGTGAAGAAGAAGAACAAAACTTCCCTGCATACCGGTATGTAGGGATCTCCCTACATACCCCATTAAAATCTTGACAACTAAGAAAGAGGAAGGGAGAAAATGAGAAAAAAATTTTATCTCTCCTAGTTGTCAACATTTTAATGGTGGTATGTAGGGAAGTTTTTTCCGAAGAAGAATTCACATTTTCATTAAATATAAAAAAAAACACTGACAAACACAATTATTAACAAGCACGAAGCTAACAATAACATAGCTCAATTGACATAAATTTTGTACTAATGACCACTAGGTCTATGGTTCGAATCTCCCTATCTAACATGTTGCAAAAATAATAATAATTATTATTATTATTATTTTTTAAAATAATAAGAATTATTATTATTATCAGACACAAATATACAATTATTAACACGATTATTTCTTCTTAAAAAAATTGAAACTAAAAAAAAAAATTCATTTTCATTGCTCTTGAGGTTTAGATATAGAACATCGAAAGCGTCAGTATTCTCCAACATAAAAAGCTAAGCAACCAAAATATGAAGCGGCTGTTGAATAGTAAAATTTAGGTTAAAAATCATTCTTGTGCCTAAGAAATAACCATTCAATCTCTAAATTTTGGTTATTTAGCCTTTTTTTTTAAAAAAAAAAATAGGGATTCAACTTAGCCTTTTTGCTTTAAATTTTATAACAATTTAATCTCTCAACTTTAGTAGGCAACAATTTAGTTCCTATCCTTCAAATTTTGTAACGATTTAATAGGGTTAGGGATTCAATATATTTATAATTTATAAACTACAAAGTGTAAATTATTAAGTAATAAAAATCAACATTCAACTATGATGAAATTTGTTACTGTAGAGAATAAATTGTTATAAATTTAAAATACAGAGACTAAATTATTATTATTACGTACTAAAATTCATGGAATAAATTTTTACTTCAAAGACTAAATTGTTAAGTAATTTTGATTTATAATATAATCATATGCATTGAGAAAATAAAGTGTATATTCATCTTAAGAAGCTATCCAAACACGATTTCCTTTGTTTCTTCGATTTCTTGAGATTCCATTTGAACCTGTACATGTGTGGGTTGTGACTCATGACAAGCCACAAAATTTAGGGTCCCAAATTGAAAAATTTGCTTAACAGGCGTGCATGCCCAAGGAAAAACATAAATTAGACCAAAAATTTCAATTTTTCATCTCTTCAACCAAGAAAAATGCTTCAAATTCCTCCTTTTGTCAATTCCCATGTTAAATTAAACATCAACCCTTTTAATCTCTCCCTTCTCATCTTAGAAATTATATATTTTAGGGTCTCATTTTGAGAAGCATCACAGGGCCTGTTCTCATTTGGGACGGGCCTGACAGAGAGATTTGCCAAAGTCATGTTATCTTCTTTAAAAACGTCCTCACTCTCTACCAACGACCGCATTTCATTGGAATTTGATTGCAGGAATTTGTTAGAATTTGAGTGATATATGATATCATTCAAACTATTACTGCATTGAAGAGAAAAAAAAATAATAAAGTTTAACATCAATAATAAAAATCGGGTTAAATTTCAAATTTGATCCTTAACTTTGAGATTTTTGTCTATTTTAGTCATCAGACTTTAAATTTTGTGTACGATGAGTCCTTTGAATATTCAATTTTGTGTCTAATAGACTCTTAACCTATTCGACATATTTTAAAAATCCATAAACCTATTGGACATGAAATTGAAAGTTTAGGATCTTATGGAATATAAAATTCAATTTTATATATTTTTTTAGGAGAAATTCAATTATATATATATATATATATATATATATATATATATATATATATATATATATATATATATATATATATATATATATATATATATATATATATATATATTTAGGAGAAATTCAATTCTATATATATATATTTTTTTTTTGGGAGAAATTCAATTTTATACCTAATAAACTATCATACATGAAATTAATTTTATATTTAATAGATCAATTACTTTTAAAAAATTTTAATATATCAAAATAAGACACAAAATTGAAAATACGAAGATTTAGGGTCCGTTTGGAATACAATCTAATTTAAATGTTTTTGAAGAATGCATTTTTTAAAAACACATTTTATATAAAAAAATATTTATAATTTAAACACTCATATGTTTGGTTGCATTATTTCCTCATAGGTGTTTTTATACACAAGTTATTGTATACTAAGACTATTTTTAAAATAGTTGGTTTCAAGTGTTTCTCTCAAAATGGTTTATTTATCAATATCATTTTCTAATAAGTCATTTTTAGTGTTTGCCAAACACTAGAATTTTTTTCAAAATTAAACACTTGCAAAGTTAAACCAAACACACCCTTAGGATCCGTTTGGAATACATTTTAATTTAAATGTTTTTCAAGAATGCATTTTTTAAAAAACATTTTGTATAAAAATTGTTTAGAATTTAAACACTCATATGTTTGGTTGCATTTCCTCACAAATGTTTTTATACACAAGTTATTGTTTACTTAAGAAGTTTTTTTTAAAAAAGTTGGTTTCAAGTGTTTCTCTCAAAATGGTTTATTTATCAATTTCATTTTCTAATAAGTCATTTTTAGTGGTTGCCAAACACTAGAAATTTTTTCAAAACGATCTATTTTCAAAATTAAACACTTGAAAAGTTAAACCAAACAGACATTTTTAAAGTCCAAAAACCTATTAGAAACAAAATTGTCATACATGACATTTTTTAAAGTTTAAGAATCTTTTAGATATGGACTCAAAATTTATGGATTAAACTTAACTGTGGACTATTTTATTTTTCTTAAAATTAATATAGTTTGGCACTTTAAACATTAGGAAAATAACTAAAATTCATATTGCAGAAAACCTATTAAAATTTATGTCACAAACTCTAAAACAAGAATTGGAATTGAAGCAATTCTACATGAAAAATCCTTCTATAAGTGCAGAATAGATATGCCGAATTGTGACTAGAAAATATCTATATCTTTTCTTGATTTAATTACCTGGAAAAAGCACTTATTCTCTATGGATGTCTTCTGAACGTCGAGTGGGCGAAGAACTTTCCAGGAGCTTATCGATGTCCCCATTAATTTTTTCTTCTCGATTAAAGACCCTTCAATCTGCTGCCTCAAATCTTTTTTATATAAAAAAAACTACCACCATACATATTAAAACTAATAAACATTGTTATAGGTAATTTTGGACCACACGGGCGCACAAGGAGCTAACGAGGACAATCGAAGAGAGGTAGGACCAAAAGACCGACCCAGAGGAAAAACTCTACTCTTGACTGTACCCTTTACTATCTATAGCTTCTCCTCGGTTTTCTGACTTAGGCATCGGAGGCGGTGTGGCCTACACCACGCCGGTGTGCAGCGGTTTTTGCTGGTCTTGCAGGTCACGTCTTCCCCAGTTTCTACAAATTCACTGTTGGTGTCACGTGAAGGTCAGGTGAGACCTCTGTCCAGATTTTGGCATCAACAGTTGGCGCCGTCTGTGGGGAAGAACGCTGACTAGCAAACGCTGGGTTCGGCAGGAAAACGTAGCAGCGATGGAACACCAAGGTCAACCAGTGACTAACGAACCGAATCCCCAAGTTCGACTCCAAGCCCAGGAAATCGAGATCGCAGCGATCAAGGGAAGGATGAACGAGATGGGGCAAAATTTGACTGAAATCCTCAGTCTGTTGAAGAAACCCGAGTCTATGAGGCCCGAAGAAGAGGATGTACGCAGAGACCCCAAGAAGGGTAAAGGAATAGCAGATGAGGAGGTTGGGGATTCGGAGAGTGTAACTAGCCGAATGCCTCCTCCCGGGGACGAACAGACCGAAAAGGAAGCTGGACCAAGCCGCAAAAAGACCCGCAGGAATTCTCCGCAAAGGGCAGCACCAGGTACGTACACAGCAAATAATGACAGGAGAAAGCTGGAGGCACGGGCAAAGTCCGAGGCCGACCAGGACCGAAAGAGGCAAGAGCCATCCAAATGGCTAAAAGAAGGAGACAGCTACCAAACCTCCCAAAGGAGGATAGAGAACGAGGACATAGAAGGGCTGATTGGACAGGTGGGGCCAGTCTTCACCGATGAAATAATGGGAGGAGAGGTGCCGCACAAATTCAAAATACCGAATTTCCCGCAGTATGATGGGAAGAAGGACCCGAAACAGCACCTGGATGCATACCAAACCTGGATGGACTTTCACGGAGCGAACGAAGCGACAAGGTGCCGGGCCTTTGCACTGACACTCACAGGTTTGGCAAGGCAGTGGTTTGGCAAGATCCCACGAAAGTCAATTGGTTCGTTCAGGGAGCTGGCCCGAGCGTTTGTCACGCAATTCTTAGGAGCCCGTAGCCGACAGAAGCCTCAGATCAATTTGCTAACAGTAAAGCAGGGACCCCGGGAAAGCCTGAAAGATTACATTAACCGGTTTAGCAACGAAGTTTTGCAGGTGGAAGGTTATGACGACGGAGTCGCCCTGACTGCAGTAATTTCAGGTTTGCAGGATGAAAGGTTGCTCAACTCGATTGGCGAAAGCCAGCCACGAACATATGTGGAGTTCATGACCCGAGCGCAGAGGTACATCAGCGCCGAGGAACTGCTTAAATCCAAGCAGGAAGAGAGAGAGAGCCGAGGGGTTTTTTCATCCGACCGGCACCGAGAGGATCGGGCGAAGGGGCGTCGAGCCGAGGATAGAAGCCGAGGCCGACATGAACAGCCCTCGGCCAATGGCCGAGGCCGAGCAGAAGCCAAGGAGCTGTGGGGCCATGGGGAGCCAAAAGCCAAGTTCGACAGGTATACCCCGCTAACAGCTTCACTTGAACAGGTTTTGGCTGCGATACAGGATACAAATCTGTTAAAACGGCCAGAGAGGCTGAGGTCGGACCCAGACAGGAGGAACAGGAACAAGTATTGCATGTTCCATGGAGACCACGGCCACACAACTCGGGAGTGCATACAGTTAAGGGATGAAATCGAAACTCTAATCCGAGAGGGTTACCTCAAGGAGTTCGTGGGACATGGTCGGGAGAAGAAGCCAGCGCGGACAGAGCCAGGCAAGGGAGGCAACAACCCGCCGCTGGAGATACGAACTATCCTTGGAGGACCCACCGGGGGAGAGTCGGGCAGAAAGCGAAAAGCAGCAATTCGAGAGGCACATATGGAGCCCAGAGAGCAAGGTATGTACTCGCTCTTACTCGATAGAAACTCACCAAACTTGGAGTTCTCAGAAAAAGAAGCAGCGGGCATACACCATCCGCACAATGACGCGCTGGTGGTGACCCTAACTGTGGCCAACGTCAGGGTGCATCGAATATTGATTGATGGGGGGAGCTCAGCCGATGTTCTCTCAACAGCAGCATTCGATGCCATGAAGCTGGGGAGCAACCGCCTAAGGCCGAGCTTCACACCATTGGTGGGCTTTGGAGGAGAAAAAGTGAGCCCAAGGGGAAGCATCGAGCTGCCGGTGACGTTTGGTGAGGGGCCGCAGAAAGTTACCAGAATGATAAACTTCCTAGTGGTAGACTGTGTCCCGGCATACAACGCGATCCTGGGACGGCCAACACTACATGGGCTCAAGGCAGTAGCCTCAACCTACCACCAAATCCTGAAGTTCCCAACCGAAGAAGGCGTAGGAGAGGTACGAGGGGAGCAGAGGACATCGAGAGAGTGCTATTTCATGGCGCTCAAAAATATGGACAAAAAGGCCCAAGCGGCACCCACCTCGGGAAATGGCCGAGGCCTAGCGCCCAAGGGGCTGGATCGTTCACTTCCAATGGAGCATTGATTTCTCCCCGTAATGCATCCTATCAGGGATTTGTCAAAGCTTTGTTTAAGTTTCTCTTATTTTTTACAGCAAATTAGCAAAGTGTAATCAAGCTTATTTGAAATAAAATGATTTGGATTTCGTTTAGAGCAGTTTGCACTGGAAAAGAGGCCTGGGGACTCCCTAGGTCTCCCCAAGTTTTTCCCCAGAAGAGTGTACGCACCCCTGGGATGATTCCAAGACGCTTGAAGAGAGGCCTGGGAATTTCCTCAGCCTCCCCAAGCTTGCCCCAGAAGAGTGTACGCACCCCTGGGATGATTCCGAGACGCTTGAAGAGAGGCTTGGGAATTTCCTCAGCCTCCCCAAGCTTGCCCCAGAAGAGTGTACGCACCCCTGGGATGATTCCGAGACGCTTGAAGAGAGGCCTGGGAATTTCCTCAGCCTCCCCAAGCTTGCCCCAGAAGAGTGTACGCACCCCTGGGATGATCCCAAGACGCTTGAGGAGAGGCTTGGGAATTTCCTCAGCCTCCCTAAGCTTGCCCCAGAAGAGTGTACGCACCCCTGGGATGACCACAAGACGCTTGAAGAGAGGCCTGGGAATTTCCTCAGCCTCCCCAAGCTTGCCCCAGAAGAGTGTACGCACCCCTGGGATGATTCCGAGACGCTTGAAGAGAGGCCTGGGAATTTCCTCAGCCTCCCCAAGCTTGCCCCAGAAGAGTGTACGCACCCCTGGGATGATCCCAAGACGCTTGAGGAGAGGCTTGGGAATTTCCTCAGCCTCCCTAAGCTTGCCCCAGAAGAGTGTACGCACCCCTGGGATGACCCCAAGACGCTTGAAGAGAGGCCTGGGAATTTCCTCAGCCTCCCCAAGCTTTCCCTTAGAAGGAGGTATGCACCCTTGACATGAGCACGACAGGACGGATCGGCAGGCAATGCAAGCGAAATGCTCGGCCTCATGCCAAGGCCGAGGCCGAGCATTCAGCAAAGCTCGATCGATTCGAAGTTTGTTAATCAATTCACTCTTTCAGCGTAGCTCAAACGGTCAAAGCGGTGAGGAAGTGCTCAGGTAGGGAGTAAGTCTGCACATAAGCCCAACGACGGAGCAAGTAAGCAGATAACGAAGACAGATGGTCCGCCTCATGCCAAGGCCAAGGTGAACCACCTGTACTCAAAAAAATCCACCCACCGAAGCTCAGGTACAAATTTAATTTATCTGTACTCAAAAAAACGCATGTCAAAAGTATTGAATACATGTTTTTGAGTGGGGGCTGGGAGTAGCATTGATTATTGAGGTAAATGGTGACGCTTGTGACTTGTCTTCTTTGCTTACTTGAGTTATAATGGGTGATTTTCGAACTTCAAGTTTCCGATTGTTCCTGGTAAGCACGCCATAACTGTGTGTGCCATTAAAATTGCATGAAATGTGATAAAGAGGCAATTGGAGCATAAAATGTATACTTCTTCATTCATGAAAGGGAAAAGTACAGGATACATGGTAGAAAACAGAATTTATGAAAGCAGAATTGAGAAAGCATAAAGTCAGGAAAGAGAGGCTCAGGAATTTCCTTAGCCTCCCCAAGTTTCCCCCGACTGAGTGTACGCACCCTCGGGATGACTACAATACTTGAAGAGAGGCTCGGGTATTTCTCCGGCCTCCCCAAGTTTTCCCCGACTGAGTGTACGCACCATCGAGATGGATACAACAGAGCAAGTTAGCAAGCAAAGCAGAAGAAATGCTCGGCCTCGTGCCAAGGCCGAGGCGGACCCTCAGGCACGCATTCAGAGCAGCGTGACTGGTTCGAGTTCTCAGTCACTTCACTTTTTAGCACAGCCGAAGCGCCCAAAACCGCAGGGAGATGCTTAAGGTGGAGCGCGCAAATAAACAGCACCGAGGAGCCGGTCAGCCTCATGCCAAGGCCGAGGCCGACCATCCACCTTAAAAAGGCCAGGTATGAAATCAGTTCTTCTTACTCGAAAAATGCAACTCTTGAAGTAATAAATGCACATGTTGAGTGGGGGCTGGGAATAAGGATAGGTTAAGACCATTCCATTCCTTTGTTGTAATCATCATGCAACTCTCCCATTATTTTCCAGCAAGGACCGACATATGAATGCAGGGGGCTAAGTGTTGAGCTAACAGAGGCTTGGGGCCAAGGCCGATCCTAGCCTCCCCCCTCATTTTCTTTTTGCAGAAATTAACTTTTTCAATACAGGATTGTGAAGTCTTTTGTTTTCCCTAATTTTAATTATGGATAAGCCCTGGATCTGGAATGAAGCACTCCGAATGACCAAGTACGGGGGTGGGAAAGTGTTGTGCTCGGCCTCTTCCCGAGGCCGAGGCCGACCAGAGAGGCCCTCCAGCCACTTTTGATAACGAGGAAGTCACACATGGGTCAACATGAGACAAGAGTCGTACTCTTAAACTGGGCTTAAGGAGCTTAGCCTATAGCATTAAGTCGCACCTGAATCCCAATTCAAGAGTGGGGGCTTAATGTTATAGGTAATTTTGGACCACACGGGCGCACAAGGAGCTAACGAGGACAATCGAAGAGAGGTAGGACCAAAAGACCGACCCAGAGGAAAAACTCTACTCTTGACTGTACCCTTTACTATCTATAGCTTCTCCTCGGTTTTCTGACTTAGGCATCGGAGGCGGTGTGGCCTACACCACGCCGGTGTGCAGCCGTTTTTGCTGGTCTTGCAGGTCACGTCTTCCCCAGTTTCTACAAATTCACTGTTGGTGTCACGTGAAGGTCAGGTGAGACCTCTGTCCAGATTTTGGCATCAACAAACATTATGATTTATTTATATTTATTTTATATTGCTAAATACTTTGTTGGTGAATTTATCATCAAAGAAAATATATTTTACAATTTACTTTTGAAATTACAAGAGATAAGAATCTAAAATATTTAGTTTCAATGAATATATAGTTTAAAAGAAAAACGTAGTTAGTAAAAAAAATCATCCATTAATATGGATAATCAAGAAATTAAAAAACTAATAAGGTGTAGGCACGTGCCCCTTACCCTTATCTTATGTAGGACGAAATTAGAAACAAAGTTATCCTTGGAAAAAAAAAAAAAAACAAAAGAATATTTCAAAGAAATTATGGTCCGGAAGAAGTAGAAGTGAATTTGCATGAATGAGAAAGAAATCTAAGAGACAAAATAGTAATATTCAGTTGAACTCTTTTATTTCAGAGTTACTCTTTTATATTTATAGTTGATCTAGTGTTTCTATTTATTTTTAGGATAGGGAATAGTAAGAGAGTTCATTTTCTCTCTAGGAATTGGACATGAAAGAGAATGATCTGCTTGGACTTATTTGCACTATGGATTCTTATCATTATGTCTTTTTTAACATTTGGTTCAAATTCACTCATAATAATAAATATATATACATATATATATATATTTTGAAAATATATATATATATATATATATATATATATTTAGCTCATAACAATAAATATTCTTAATATATCTATAATCTATAATCTATAATCTATAATCTATAATATATTAAAAAGCAAGGATCCGTGAAAAACATTTTTAGACTAAAATACCCCTTTAAATTTAAGATAATTACTTTAGTTAAAATCTAATTATTTTAATTATAAAATAAAAGATACAAAAATTAAAAAGTGGTAATTTGTAAAAAAAAAAATTAAAAAACGAATATGAAATTTTGAGAAAAATCTTTTCCAAAAAAAAGAAAAAATAAGAAAAAAAAAACAAACATAATAATAAAAAACAATTGACTTTCACGATTGGATCAAAAAATTTTAAAACCAATATGAAATTTAATATGAAATTTTGAAAAACAAAATCTTAAGATAATTATTTTAGTTAAATCTAATTATTTTAATTAAAAAGAAGAAAAAATAAGAAAAAAAAACAAACATAATGATAAAAAACAATGGACTTTCACGATTGGATAAAAAATTTAAAAACTAATATGAAATTTAATATGAAGTTTTGAAAAAAAATCTTAAGATAGTTATTTTAGTTAAATCTAATTACTTTCACGGTTTGTTTTTTTTTTTTAATTTTTATTTTTTTCTTTTAATAAAAACAAATAAGGTTTTTTTTTTTTAATCATATGATCTATATACACTCTATCCAAAATCTAATCAAATTAGAATTTGAATCTAAATTCCCTCTATAAATTGTTCACCTTCTCCCATTAGTTTTCACATCAAAAACTATTCATCTGCTCCATTGTTGGTTTCAGGTACATCTATTGAATTATAATTATAATATTTTTTTAAATTTTATCAATTTAATTAGAATAAAGTCATTCATTCTCAAATATTTTATGTTATGATTGACGAACTTTAATTTCTTTTTCCCCTCCAACTTTTTTTTTTTTCAGGTATAAAATTACTTATCTCTTCCAATTTCTTCCAATTGTTCGTTTATATTTCAGGTATTTTCAAATTTCTTCCAATTATTCGTTTATATTTCAAGTATTTTTTTTAGTTTGACTTTTAATAGTTTATTTATTTAAATATAAATGTAATCTATGCTGGGAATGCGAGTCCATGAATTCAAATATTTTCTTTTTGGGACGTGTGTAAATTTTGTTGCTCTACCTTGATAGTCTCTTAATATATTTGTTCTATAAAAACTTTAAATAACAATTAAGTAAAATTTTAAAACTTAAAGCTTATAGATTTAATATTTCCCATAACTTCACTTTTTGCCAAAAGAAAACTGATCACAGTTATTTTAGACGATTACTTTTATTAAAAAAAGTATAAATAAAATTTACAGAATAATATTGAAATAAACTCTGGATTCTTCGAAAACAAGTATTGAAAATTAAAAAAAGAAAAAGAAAAAAAAAAACACTTTTCAATTTTTATGAATATAGCATAAATTTAATTTTTCTCACTGCAATCTATGGCTAAAAATATTAAAGTTGGTAAAGATACTAATTATTTATAAACATTTAGATTTTTCAGTCTCAACTATAACAATTCTTCCAAACTATTTATTTTTCAACAATTGGGTATTAACCAAACCATTAATTTTTTAGAGAAAAATTAAAATTTTGAATATAGCATAAACTCTGGATTCTTAAAGACAATTGACTTTCACGAATGGATAAAAAATTTTAAAAACCAATATGAAATTTAATATGAAATTTTGAAAAGAAAAATCTTAAGATAATTATTTTAGTTAAATCTAATTATTTTAATTAAAAAGTAAAAGATAAAAAACAAATAGGGTATTTACTGATTCGTTCCCACTATTCATTTATAAATTTTAATAATTTACTGATCGATTTTTTTTTTTTAATAAAAAAAGGTATTTTTTTTATTTTTTTTATCTTTTATTTTTGTAATTAAAACAATTACGAAATTCGATTTCCACTTTTTGATTTTGTTATCTTTTATTATCATTTTGGTTTGATAACTTAGAATAATATTATGGTCTATATTTTTTATCTTATGATCTATATACACTCTATCCAAAATCTAATCAAATTGCGTAATTGTTTTAATTAAAAAATAAAAGATAAAAAAAAGTAAACCCATCTAATTAGTTTTCAATTTTCGAAATCAAATTTCATAATTGTTTTAATTAAAAAAAAAAACTAAAGGATAAAAAAAATTTAAAAAAAATCTAATCAGTTTTTAATTTCTTAAATCAAATTTTGTAATTGTTTTAATGAAAAAAATAAAAGATAAAAAAATCAAAATTCTGTTTGTTTTTATTAGAAAAAAAAAAAGAAAAGATAAAAAAAATAAATTTTGTATTCGGATGGTTTTTATTGAAAAAAGAAAAGATAAAAAAAAATCAAAATTTCTTATTGTTTTAATTAATTAAAAAAAAGATTAATAAAAAGCGAAAATTTCGTAATTTTCAAAATCTATTTTTTTTAAACATCAAAATCTAATATATATATATATTTTTTTTATCTTATGGTCTATATATTTTAGATTTTTTTTTAAGAGTTAGGATTTGAAGGTTTGATCCAAAATTTAATCAAATTAGAATTTGAATCTAAAGTCCCTCTGTAAATTGTTCGCCTTCTCCCATTGGTTTTCACGTCAAAAACTATTCATCTCCTCCATTGTTGGTTTCAGGTACCTTTCTTGAATTATAATTATAATATTTTTGTTTAATTTTGTCAATTTAATTAGTTATTTCTTCCAATTGTTCATTTGTATTGCAAGTTTTTTTTCTTCAGTAAATCGCCTGCTCTCTAAATTGATTTTATATGTTTTCGCATTGAGATTATCCTATTACTTACTTTTTCGTATTCTGTTTGTTTCTCGAGATTCTTCTTCTGGAAAATATAGGATTTCATCTTCTTTTTCATGCTTAATTGACTTTTATTCGTTTTCAATACTTTGTATAATTTGGTTGTGACCCAATTTGATGGATTGGTTAATCGTGTTTGGGTATAAGGGTTTAACTAAATTTGATCACCAATAAAAATAAAAACAAGAGGCCACCATTATTTAGTTTTTTTTTTTGTTATAATCCGTATTTATTTTTTAAAAAAGATTTGGTTTGTATTTTGATTCTGTCGATTAAAATCAAATATGATACTTTCATTGAAAATTGCTTTTATAAAAAAGATAATTTCATTGAAGATTCTCATGATGGTTTTTATTAGAACACTTGAATGGTAGTGAAAAAAAAAACAATTCGATGTTAATTTATATCTTAATAGCTAAACTATATTATATATTAATAGCTAAATTAATATTGATTTGAAAAAGTATAATATAAAACATTTAAAATAATATGATAATTTATGTTTATTTAGCTAAAATGTGTAAGCACCATCATTTATATGCCAGGTTTGAGAACTATGTAATTATAAATTATTAAAGTAGATAAAAAAAATACTAAAAAATATATATTTTTAGTTTAAATATAATTTATATATATGATACAAGTTTAACGATTATATTGTAATATATATATATATACATATTGAAAATCGACCTCTGATTAAATTAATAGTCATCCATGGAGAGTATATACGCTACATAATCATAACGTAAGTAATTAACATATTTTTGATATATGCATTTTTTAGTATTAAAAACTTCTAGGACAAATTGCAAAAACCACCCCTGAATTATGGTGATTGTAACAATTACACCCCCAAACTTTCAAGTATTAAAAATAAACCCTCAAAAGTGTAAAATTTAAACCCCTCAACTTTCAAGTGTAAAAATTAAACCCTCAAACTATCATAAATATAAAAATTAGAACCATTTTATTATTTTTCTTTTTTTCTAAAAAAAACCATTTTAATCAATTTCTCTGTGATATTTCCTCTTTTCTCCCTCTACTCACCCCTCCCTTCATTCACCCATTCGGTCGAATTGGTTAATTTGTAGTTGTTTTAGGTCAATTCTGTGTGAGTTAATCAACATATATGGTGGTTTCTTTTAGTCGGTGTGTGATCGTATATAGCTGAAGCTGATTTGATGTTGCTTTACTGAGTATGGGTGTTCGATCTTTGAGTCAATTTTTTGTCTAAAATAAAATTTTGTTTATATAACCTCTCTAAACTCTTTAAGTTTTTGTGACTTAGTTTTTTCTATAAACAAACTAAAATGGAAGAACATAAAAGCTAAAAGAATCCACATATTTTGTAGAGGTTTTGGGATGTAAGAAATTTGCTAGGACACGAAGACTTAATGACAGCTTCTTCGAACACTCTAAACAACCGATGCTATGGCAAGTTGTAATCTCCTTTGGAGAGAAACTACGATGACAACTTCCTCTGGAGAGGAAAGATTTCGTCCAGCATCTTTGCTTATTTATGGCCAATTTTCACAACCTTCTGCGTTGTGAAATAAGGAAATTTTCAAGGTTAATTGTTGGAAGACATTTGTTGATTGTGTACAATTTGGGTTTGGAACATTGAAGATTCTCTCTCACAAAACAATAGAGAGTGAGTGATTGAAAGAAGGGGAATAATCGAGAGGGAGAGGTAGAAAAAAGAGGGGGAAAGAGGAAATATGGGAGGAGAATTAAGTAAACTGGATTTAATTTTTACGTTTATGATAGTTTGAGGGTTTAATTTTTACACTTGAAAGTTTAGGGGTCAATTTCTTGCACTTTCGAAAGTTTGAGGGTTTATTTTTAACACTTGAAAGTTGGTGTAATTGTTACAACCCACCATACTTTAGGGGTAGTTTTTGCAATTTGTCCATTTAAATTCAAAAGAAAACAATTTTCCATACGACTCTGCTTTGCCATGACTATTAACAAGGCTCAAGGACAGACATTACCTAATGTTGAAGTTTATCTTTCTTAACATGTTTACTCGCATGGACAACTATATGTAGCACTTTCAAGAGAAATTTCTATTGTAACGACAATAGTATTGATCAAATCAAGCGGCCAAAAACGTTGTATATAAAGTTTTGACTTTATAAACCAATTTCTTTAACATATATTTTTTTGTTATTATTTAGCATAATTATTGTTACTCCATTTGCTATGATAAATCACATATATATTATATTTATATTCAAATTAGTCATATTAGAAAACAATAAAACTAATATAAAAATGTATACAAAACTTTAAATTAGTTTTAAATTAATTTTACTCCATAATAATTTAGTCAAATTATTACACGTGCAACGCACGTGGTAAAAACCTAGTATATTAAAAAGCAAGGATCCGTGAAAAACATTTTTAGACTAAAATACCCCTTTAAATTTAAGATAATTACATTAGTCAAAATCTAATTAGTTTTAAATTTCTGAAATCAGATTTCGTAATTGTTTGTATTGAAAAACAAAAAGATAAAAAAAAATAATATTTCTTAATTATTTTAATTAAAAAAAAAAGATAAGATTAAAGTACTAAAAAAAATATAAGATTTTAAAAAAAAAAAAATCTATAATCTATATCTATATCTATACTATATTAAAAGGCAAGATTCCTGAAAAACATTTTTAAACCAGAATACCCCTCTAAATTTCAGATAATTACATAATTAGTTTTCAAATTCTAAAATCCAATTTCGTAATTGTTTTAATTAAAAAAATAAAAGATAAAAAAAATCAAATTTCGTAATTGTTTTAATTAAAAAAATAAATATAATTTTTTTAATTAAAAAAAGAAAAGATAAAAAAATAAATAAATATCGTAATTTTTTAATTAATTAATTAGAAAAAGTAAAAATAGAAAAAAAAATCAAATTTTGTAATTTTTTAATTAATTAATTAAAATAAGATTAAAAAAATAAATTTCATAACCGTTTTAATTAAAAAATAAATAAATTTCGTAATTTTTATAATTAATTAATTAGAAAAAGAAAAAATAGAAAAAAAAATCAGATTTATTAATTTTTAATAAAAAAAAGAAAAGATAAAAAAATAATTATTTTAATTAAAAAATATAAATAAATAAATAAATTTCGTAATTTTTTTTAATTCATTAATTAGAACAAGAAAAAATATAAAAAAATCAAATTTTTTAGTTTTTTAATTAATTAATTAAAATAAGATTAAAAAAATAAATTTCATAACCGTTTTAATTAAAAAAATGAATAAGTTTCGTAATTTTTTAATTAATTAATTAGAAAAATAAAAAATAGAAAAAAAAATCAGATTTTGTAATTTTTTAATTAATTAATTAAAATAAGATTAAAAAAATAAATTTCATAACCGTTTTAGTTAAAAAAAATAAATAAGTTTCGTTATTTTTTAATTAATTAATTAGAAAAAAAAATAGAAAAAAAGTCAGATTTTCTAATTTTTTAATTAATTAACTAAAATAAGATTAAAAAAATAAATTTCATAACCATTTTAATTAAAAAAAAAAAAAAAGAAAAAAAGGAAAGAAATAAATGAAATTTTTTTAATTGACAAAATCTAATATTTTTTTTTCAAATATGAAATTTAATAACCTAGAATAATATCTTTTCCTTTATAAATATTTCACGTTCTCCCATTGGTTTTCACATCGATGAAACTTCAGAAACATGGTGAAACTCTTCCAACTTCTTCGTCTAGAGCGGTTGGTATTTACCTCCCATACTCAAATACCTCTATATTTGAATTTTCCTGCTAAATCTCTTATTTCTCACACTTTAATTTTGTTATGTGATTTTATATTCAAAATATCCTAATGTATATTTTTTTTTTTAATTTTTAAACATAAATGTATTTTTTTTTTTAGATTTGCCATTTTTTGCAGCACCTCGAACCGTTAATGTCTAATCACCTCTATTGTTTCTTTATTGAATTAGTTACGTCATTATTGACTATCGATCTTCATCACCTCCTTGCTTAATCCACGGACAAGTTTTAGATACTGGACATCTAGGTAATATCAGACTCTCCACTTTTTGAATCTAAGACAATCTACTATCAAATTTAAGCACGCTATACTTTTTATATTGCATTTGCATGGTTAAATCAAATTTTGTAATTAAAATTGGTGGACAATGAGTGATCAAGGTTAGGGGCGAAGTGTTGCAGGGAAGTATGAGAAAGAGTATTGTGAGATTTCAATGGTCAATATAAAAAATAGAAAATAAAATATAAAAATCTTATAAAAAAAAAAAATCTTATTATGTTTGTTTTTATTAAAAAGATCAGAAAATCAAATTTTCTAATTGTTTTAATTAAAAAAGAGAAGATAAAAAAAGAAAAATTACTCAAATTTTTGTAATTGTTTTAATTAAAATAAGAAAAGATTAAAAAAATCAAATTTCGTATTAGGTTCTTTTTTTATTAAAAAAAAATAAAAATTCCTAATTGTTTTAATTAAAAAAAGAAAAGACAAAAAAAAAAAAAAGGAAAACTTCCTAAATTTCGTAATTGTTTTAATTAAAAAAAGAAAAAGATAAAAAAAAAAAAAATCAAATTTCGTATTCCGTTTGTTTTTATTAAAAAAAAAAGATAAAGAACTCAAAAAAAAAATCAAATTTTGTATTGTATTTGTTTTTATTTAAAAAAAGAAAAAGGTAAAAAAAAAAAAAAACAAACAAACAACACAAATTTCCTAATTGTTTCAATTAAAAAAAGATAAGATAAAAAAGGGAAAATTTTGTAATTTTCAAATTCTAATATTTTTTTTTTATATTATGAAATATGAAATTTAATAAGCTAGAATAATATTATGGTCTATATATTTTATCGATTTGTAGATTTGATCCAAAATCTAATCAACTTTGAATTTAAATCTCAATTCCTTCTATAAATTGTTCACCCATCATCCTCCCATTGGTTTTCACATGAAAGACTATTCATCTCCTCCATTATTGGTTTTAGGTAGCTCTCTCAATTATAATTATAATATTTTTGTTTAATTTTATCAATTTAATTGAAAGAATGTCATTCTCAAATATTATATGTTATAGACTGACTATAATTTCTTTTTCCCCTCAAAATTTATTTTTCAGGTCTAAAATTAGTTATCTCTTCCAATTGTTCATTTGTATTTTATGTATTTTTTTTTTATTTTTTTGTTATGATCAGTAATCGTAGAAAATATAAGTATGGTGGAGTGTAATAACCTACAACAATTTTTTTTTCCTATCAAAGTATCAACTATGTGTCAATATTTTCTAAAATATTTTTTGTTAGTTTGATTAAGCACCAATAATGAAACAGATGCTTCAACAAAACTATCTCAATCATAGGTATCAATCTCTCTTATAAGTATTCTCAAGTTACTTTATTTAATATTGTTGTGTGTTGTTATTCTAAAAGTTTATGCAAGGTGCGTAGAACTCTTTTAATTTTTATATAAATTTTAATATTATCACTCTAATGTGATCAATTGTTATTTCTCACTTCATTTGACCATAAAAATAGGAGGTAAGACTACTATTTCATTTTTTTAGACTAGAATATCTCTTAAATTTTAGTTAATTACGTATATCAATCAAAATATGTAATTTAATAAAATTTAAAAAATATATATGTGATTTGATTCAAAATCATATCAAATTAGAATTCGAATCTAAATTCCCTCCCTAAATTGTCCATCTTCTGCAATTAGTTTTCACATCTAAAATTATGCATCTCTTTCAATTGTTCGTTTCCTCTTGAAATTATCCCTACATGAATTAAAATTTAGAGACTAAATTATCCCTACGTGAATTAAAATTAAAACTATGCAATTGGTTTTTAAACATTTTTAAAATATAACTTAGTAATTAGAAATTTAATTTTTTTCTTTTTTTAAAGGATCTATTTTGAATTAAAATTCTATTAAATTTATCACCACACCATGATACATTGATATTAATATTTTTTATGTACTAGGAAGAAATCTTTTTGTTATAGATTCTTCATGGTTTTCTTTAAATTAAATTTTTAAAAAATAATTTAGTAATTAGAAAATTAATTTTTTTAAATATCAATTTTGAATTAAAATTTTATTGAAATTATCACTACATTATGATATCAATATTTTTTTATGTACTAAGAAGAATTCTTTTTGTTTTAGATTCTTCACGGTTGTTTTAAAATTATATTTAAAAAAAAATAGTTTGGTAATTAGAAAGTCGATTTTCTATTTTTTTTAAAGATCAATTTGGATTAAATTTTTATTAAAACTATAACTATACCATGATATCAAGCTTTGTTGTGTACTTGGAAGATTTTTTTTGGCTTTCAATTCTTCACAATTGTTTTTAAATTACATTTTTTAAAAAATAATTTAGTAACTACAAAATCGATTTCTTTTTTTTTTTTTTTTTAAAAAAGATATATTTCAATTAAAATTTTACTGAAATTATCACTACACCATAATATCAAGTCTTTTTGTGTATTGGAAAAAATTCTTTTGGTTTTGGATTCTTCACGGTTGTTTTTAAATTACATTCTTAGGAAATAATTTTGTAATTAGAAAATTGATTTTTTGTTTTATTTATTTTTTTATTTTTAAGATCAATTTCAATTAAAATTTGATTGAAATTATCACTACACAATGATTCTTAAATTACTTTTTATATGGTTATTTTTAAATTACATTTTAGAAAAATAGTTTTGTAAGTTTAAAATCGTTTTTTTAAATATATATCAACTTCTATTAAAACTCTCTTCAAAATATTCCTACATGATTTTCAAATATTTTTTTACAGAAAATATTTATAGATATTTGTTATTATAATATTTTTGTCTTTAATTTTATTTTTTTTTCCTTTTTACCACTATTTTAGTTTGAATATATTGGTCACTATTTGAATTTGAATTTTGTCAATTTAATTAGTCGGTGATTCTCGAATATCATATTATAATTCACAAGCTACAAACTTCAATTAATTTTTTATTGTAATTATCACTACAATAATGGTATCACACATTTTTGTGTAGTGGGAAGAATTCTTTTTGTTGTTTTTAAATTACATTTTTAAAATTAAAATTGATTTTCTTTTTTTTTTTTAAAAAATATCAACTTTTATTAAGACTCTCTTGAAATTATCTTAGCTTGAATTTCAATTATTTTTTAAGAAAGTAGTAATAAATATTTTTTATTCTAATGATTTTGTTCTTAATTTGATTTTTCCTTCTTGCTTACCACTATTTTAGTTTGAATATAGTGAACCAAGTTTGAATTTAAATTTGAATTTTGTCAATTTAATTAGACGTTGATTTTTGAATATCATTTTTAAATTAACAAGCCACCAATTTTTTGATATAATATTTTTGAATAGTGAGCCAAATTTGAATTTAAATTTAAACTCATTTTACTTCAAATATATTTTACTAAAATTATTACACGTGCAACGCACGTGGTAAAAACCTAGTATATATAAAAGGTAAACCGAAAACCCTTATAGTTCAAAATTTCAATTTAGGAATAAATGTTCGTGAAAAATAAGAAGAAGATAATTATTTTCAAAAAAAAAAAAAAAAAACGAAGAAGATAACATTTTTTTAAAAAAATTCTTTTGGATTTTTTTTTTGTTGACCTGTTAAATTCATTTGCGACTTTGTACAAATCATTAATGTATGCGTTAATTATATATATATAACATACAAAATAAATAACAGATATTATACTTGTATTTTTAGTTGTCATAAAAGATTAATCTATGATAAATACCATTGTATTAATTTTACATAAGATAGTCATATGGACATATTTTGGTTTCTTTATAGAACCGATATTGACTTCTAACACACAACTTTTGTGTAAGTGAGTCTCTTAATAATCTATTGACACACAAAACTTTGAGAATCAAAAAGTAATGTTTGGAGTGTTGTATTCTGAATATTGAGAATCAGAAAGTTGTATTTGGAGTTTAGTATTTAGAACTCTAGGGTTGAGTGTTTTTTTTTTACTTTATTTTTTTCTTCTTCTTCTTCTTTTTTATGGAATGTCTTATGAATAGTGAAATCCCTTATGTAACATAGATCAATTTTTAAAAGAATTTTGAATTAAGCATTTAGTTTAAGTTATAGCGTCTAAGAATAAGAAAATTGTTTTCAACAATCAAAACATGGATTACCATTAACAACATGAAAAACATTACATGATAATTTTAAGTTTTGTGGTTTTTTTTTCCATGGATCGACATGCAAATTTTAAATTTAAAACAATAATGATATCAATATAGTGTTCATGAAATCTAGTGGATTCTCTCACTAACTATTTATCTTCTCACCAACAAGAGCATTGCTCAATTTGCATAAAATTGTACTAAGGACCAAGAGGTCTATGGTTTAAATCCACCACCACCATATATTGTAAAAAAAAAAAAAAAAAAAACTATTTATCCTCTCATACCTAACGTTGTTGAGACATGATTCACCATTAATCATCATTTTTTTATTTTACATTTAATTTTTTGCTTCAATTATTACATTACAATTTCATGGAATTTCGTTTTTTCTAACTTTTTTTTTTCTTTAGATTTAGATTGAAATAACATTATTTTTCTCTGTTTCCAAAGTTTTGGATTCATTTTTCTTTTTATAAAATTTGTGATGGTGCCCAATAGTTGAGCTCATTTTCACCCCAATCTTCTCTTGTTTATTTTTGGTCTTATTATGAATATGATTTTTTTTCTTCTTTTTCCCATTTTACATATTTATGGATAATGTCTAAATATATTACCTCTTAAGTTTAGTTCATCTTGGTAAAACTCTAACTTTAATTCAGATATTAAATTTTAAAAATATAATTAATAAGTAAATTTATAAATGTATATACGGGTCCTACAATTTCATGATTTTTTGTTTACAACATAATTTGATGATCTTTATATACTCTTTACCAACCTATTATATAAAAACTTTGAGTTTGAAATATTGTAAGAAAGTTTGATATCTTCGGATCCCCTTAACTAATACTTTTCTATAATCTTTTTAATTTGAAACAAGATTAAATTACAAGCACCTAAAACAAATGATACGAATGTAATTAAGTTCAACATAAAAACAAATAGTGTTGTGCAAGGAAAAGCAGTAAATTATGTAACAAAATTAAAAGTAAGAAAGAAAGAAAAAAGACCAATTTGAAACTTGGTGAACTCTTGTACTAAGTTAAATAACACAAGCAAGCCAAAAACAACATTAAACAAAATTAACTTCTAATTACAAGCCTTCTTGAAATATGAAGGTAATTTTTCACTATAATTTGTGATTTTTCTTTTTCTTTTTTCTTCTTTTCACTACATCAACCAGTAAAGTTCTCACACGGTCACCTCCATTTTGAGAAGAACTGCCACCAAAAGTGAACGGAAACTCTGGTGTGGAATTAGATACAATTTGACTGATGCCTCTGAAATTTAACCTTGGATTCGAGCTTGATCCTTCTCCAACATACGACGTCGACACCGGCACCGACGCCGATGGTTGATAAAGAAGATTGTTGTTATGGGTGAATTTGGACCTAGCTCTAAGAAGGTTAGAATGATAGAAGCCCAAAGGAGAAACAAGCCCACAGAGGCCCAATGGACCTGAATCAATCTGTAGGGCAACTCCATCTCCTAAAAGGGAGGGGAAAACCCTAATTTCAACTATAAATAGAAGAGGTTCACCCCAAGGTAAGGGGACTGGAATGAGGTATTTGTTCTCTTCCTCTTAATTTACTTGCTTCACTCATGAACTCCTAACTGACTTAAGCATCGGAGTCGGTGTGGCAAGCACCACGCCGGTGCTTATTCAAATAAATTAACAGTTGGCGCCGTCTGTGGGAAAGACTACCAATTCATCTAGATTGGCCGACAAAGCCCAAAACTCAACTGAAATCTCATTTTCTTTGGTCTTCTTCTCTTTCGTTAGTCAATTCCTTGTTATATATATCTTTAAATACACCCGCAGTTTTAATTAAGGCTTTGATCTTAGATTCATAATTCAAAGATACGGACTAAAAGGGTTCATCAAGCTTGCACAATACGTTGAATCGGTGAAGGAGGGGCTTAAGCTTGACCACCTCAAAGTTGGCATATGCTACCAAATAAATGCTTTCACACACTTGCTTTACAAGCCAGACCCACTACAATTTGTCTTGCTGGAGATTAATACTCTTTTTCTAGTTGGATTACTGTGAAAGATCTAGTAAAAGCACATATACAGAGGCCTGAATTCAAAACTAGGATTTGAAGGCGTTGTTTTGGAGCCACGAAGTTTGCTGCAATTCTGTTTGAAAACCAGCCGCAATTAAGGTATGAATATCTTAAGGCTATTTTTATTTACTTTATCTTAAAAATCTTTAAAATTTGAAATACAAATTTACTTATTGGAAAGATTCCTTAATCAAATTTGCTTAAATTTTCAGATAATGTACAGCATTTTATTTTGAGAAAATTTGTTAGTTACATCAACGTTTACCAATTTTCAATTTTATTTACAATCAATTAATTTTAGAGATAAATTATGTAGTTTTAAATGCAAGATTGGAAGTGATTCAAATCAAGTTGTAGATTTAAACTTTTATATATATATATATATAAATGTATATATGTATGATTTGATTTATATATATATGTATGATTTGATTTAAATAAGAAGATTTGGTCGCATGAGATTTGATTCTAGATTTTCAAGAAAGACTAATTAACTATTTGCCCAAATCAAAATCATTAGTTTGGGTGAGAGTATGTTCAAAAAGATTGAATATATTTGGTTTAATACTTCGAACTCATTGTTTTTATTAGATCTTTTGCACCATTATTATTATTATATATATTCTTCAGTGTGATATTCATAGATGAAATATAGACTTAATCTATATTTCAAATTGGAAATTATGAAATTGCTTGGAATAAATCAAAAGTCAAAATTAAGTAGACTATATAAATAAGTTATTTATTTACTTGCATAAATTGTTCTATGGCACTCCATATTGCAAAGTTTGTTATTTATTTCTAATTCTGAGTTCAACAATATGGGGTGAGAAATTCAAGTGGTTTGAAGATATAGCTCATATTAGCCCAACAAATGGTCTTTACTATTTCATGGGCTCAACGTTCTAGGTATGTTCTCTACCTACCCTTATTTACTAAATGTCTATTACTCAATTCGTAATTGCGAGTTCTGATACATTCTTATTACTTTATGTGTATCTATTGATTTATTGAATGCAAACTTTGCATGTTAATTATGTTTCAATCAATGATTAGTCTTTTTCTCATATCAACATAATGTTATCTACACTAACGTTGTTTCACGAGGGAACATGATATGCAGAAATCCCGAGCAGCTGGGCCAAAAGTCCTTGTAGGAGTGGCAAAGCCTATACTCCTAGGGCAAACGACATGAGGAAAAAGTCCTTGTAGGAGTGGCAATGCCTATACTCCTAGGGCAAACAACATGATGAAAAGTCCTTGTAGGAGTGGCAACGACTATACTCCTAGGGCGCTCGGTGGAGTGGCAACGCCTATACTCCCCGGGGTAATCAATCTATGAAAAGGCCTTGTAGGAGTGGCAACGCCTATACTCTTAGGGCGCTCGGTGGAGTGGCAACGCCTATACTTCCCGGGGTAATCAATCTATGAAAAGGCCTTGTAGGAGTGGCAACGCCTATACTCCTAGGGCGCTCGGTGGAGTGGCAACGCCTATACTCCCCGGGGTAATCAATCTATGAAAAGGCCTTGTAGGAGTGGCAACGCCTATACTCCTAGGGCGCTCGGTGGAGTGGCAACGCCTATACTCCCCGGGGTAATCAATCTATGAAAAGGCCTTGTAGGAGTGGCAACGCCTATACTCCTAGGGCGCTCGGTGGAGTGGCAACGCCTATACTCCCCGGGGTAATCAATCTATGAAAAGGCTTTGTAGGAGTGGCAACGCCTATACTCCTAGGGCGCTCGGTGGAGTGGCAACGCCTATACTCCCCGGGGTAATCAATCTATGAAAAGTCCTTATAGGAGTGGCAACGCCTATACTCCTAGGGCGCTCGGTGGAGTGGCAACGCCTATACTCCCCGAGGTAACTAACTTGCAGGAATGACCTTAGAGGAGTGGCAAGGCCTACGCTCCACAAGGTAAACGACGACTAGTGGACCCTCGGGAACGGAGTCGTATCAATAGAAGAAGGTGCGGGGGCTTCAAAACAGTAAACTGCCCTTGTAGTTGAGGCCAAAACCTAAGATATTTCATACAAGCAAAGTGAATGATAAAAAGCCAGAAGAGTCTTTTGGCAAGAAAACAAATTGGCACAAGGGAGAATTATACTCTTAAATTGGGCTTAAGGTGTTTTGACTTATATTAACAGGCCACCACTGAATCCCAATTCAAGAGTGGGGGCTTAATGTTATGGGTGAATTTGGACCTAGCTCTAAGAAGGTTAGAATGATAGAAGCCCAAAGGAGAAACAAGCCCACAGAGGCCTAATGGACCTGAATCAATCTGTAGGGCAACTCCATCTCCTAAAAGGGAGGGGAAATGAAGGTGTACATATTACACATGCGGAAGCAATTGAAGATCGAAAGCACTTAAGACATTCAATTTTACTCCTAAAGCATGCATGTTCTAGAAAAGACAGAATAGAGAGTTTAGAAAACACCAACCTTTGTAGCTCACTTATGTTGAACTCCTTGTGGTGTTTGCCTCTCCTATGCTCCTTGGACAACCTCTAGAGTCTTCCCTACTATACTCCGGGCCAAGAACGACTTGTGGGAGTCTATATAAGATAGGGAATGGGATGGGAATGCTTGAAGCATCAAGCAGTGGAGAAGAATGAGAGATGAGAGAACTTTGAGTCCAAATTCCAGCAGCATAACATTAAGGAAAATGACTCTCTTGGCTTTGAATCTGATTCAAGCTCCTTTTAAAGACATTCTCCATGCAAAGCCAAGCCTCAAGACACAAGACACATGGTGTATTTGCAAGTTCAAGTGGATTCTAGGTGTACATCTCACAAGACATGCAACAATGCATGAGTGAGTTGTCTTTCCACTTTGAATGTTCATGCATAAGTGGATTTCCAACTAAATCCACTAAATACAAATTGAAATCTAATTTCAAGCTTGCAATTTAATGTTCATTTCAATTCCAAATTGAATTTAACATTAGGTAATTGATTTTGAGGCATTTCAAAATGATTTCTTATGATTAATCCAATTAATCATACTAATCTTGTGCAATTAATCATATATGATTCCTAATACATATATATGGTATTCAAAACACTTTTAAATACTCCATCTCTCATTTTCTAATTTAATTCATAATTAAATTATTGTGTCAAACACAATTTACGATAATACCCTTTTTCCCGATTTTGAACGATTCAAAGCTTCCTATCTTTTGTTCTAGGCTTAATTCCGATATGAGCTAGTAGGGGGACCTAATGGACCTGTAGATCATGGGCTCCAACGATTCGAGGCTAACCGACTAATCTCATTATCCAAATTAGCCAACATTCGTTAACTACCGGGACACTCCACTATAGCCCGATAGTTGCACTCCCCTCACTATAGATATATTTTCGTCCACTTGATTTAACCATGATTAGTAAGTCGATCCTTCACAGGTTGTTCGTAGCTATAGCTAGGTCAAAAGCCCGTTTTACCCCTATAGTACTTCTAGTTCCTTAAGTCCCACTGATCCTCTAATGAACAATTGGTTTATGGTCCAACCAATAAACCGAGTCCCTCTCAGGCCAAATGAGAGGGTGGGATCCCTTTGTTCAAGCCCCGGAGTCAGCACTTACGGGAACAACCTCTCTACTATCCCTATTTTGGGTAGGAGTGAATTCCTTCTCGCACGACTATGTCCCCAGCTATCTACCCGTTCCTATCCCTGAAATGGGAGGCTTATTGAGTCGGCGATACTGAGCCACTCTCACCTATGCAGATCTAAGGATAAGTCTGAATAAACAGGAGTTCATAGTTAGCTCAGGATTAAGATCGAGTTACCTAGGTCATCACATGAAATAGTCAGTCTCGTCAGTAAACGGTGTTATAAAGCGAGAGTGACTTATTTCTTGGTCCTGGTCTTATGCAAACTCATTGCATAGGACGCCCCCACTCGCATGTCTCTACATGGACGATTTAGGATCACATCGTCTATACCATCTATAAAGTGGGCCGCGTCTCATAGTGTCCCCAGAATAAGGTACCCAACCCTATTCCTATACTATAGACCGTTTTGGCTATTACTCAAGCTTGATCCACTTTTATGTCTCTACATAAAGCTCAAGAGTTCATCCTATAGCCATGGATCTTAGTTTATTGGATTTGGGTAATTATAAGTGCAATTTACTTTATTCAGTAATAACTTTACTGAATTAGTCTCGATAACGCCTTTATCGAATAAGTATAAAATTCGTTTATCATTCACTATCTACGAGTTTTAGGACACCTATCCCAACAGGAAAACCCTAATTTCAACTATAAATAGAAGAGGTTCACCCCAAGGTAAGGGGACTGGAATGAGGTATTTGTTCTCTTCCTCTTAATTTACTTGCTTCACTCATGAACTCCTAACTGACTTAAGCATCGGAGTCGGTGTGGCAAGCACCACGCCGGTGCTTATTCAAATAAATTTACCGTTGATGTCACGTGAAGGTCAGGTGAGTCCCTTGGCCAAATTTTGGCATCAACAATTGTTATACCAATGAGGTGCCAAAGGAGGTTCAAGACTTGTATTTGTATTGGAGTAATTGTTAGTGTGAAGCATCCCATTTTCAGGCATCACTCGTTGAAGTGAAGGAATCTCAAAAGAGTCATTGTTCACATAAAGAAGTTGATAAACATTATTAGATGGAGCACGAGCTTGAGAATGACCACTTCCATTTGTTAAAATTGAAGTGAAACTATCAGGAGTATAATTATTATTTAACAGTGATAAATTATATGTTGATGAAAAATTGTTACGAGATACAGGTGATTTCATTTCATAGTAATGGTTCTTCCTTGAATTATATTGTTGGATCCTGCCTCTGAAAACCAACCATCATAATAAGACATAAATTAGTATCGAATTAGGTTACAAGTTTAGTCTCTGCCTTTTGACATTTTTTTTAGATTTACTAGACATAAAATTTTTAAAAAATGTCACAATAGTCAAAGACCTAGCTATTAAACACAAAATTAAACAATTCAAGGATTTATTAGACGTTTTTAAAGTTTAAAGACATATCAGACACTTTTTAATATTTAGTGACTTATTAGACACAAATTTGAAAGTTCAAAGACTAAACTTGAAATTTTACTTTAGTATTATCATAATGATAAAAAACAAATTTAAACTTAGTCGATAAAGTTAGAGTTACAAACCTGCTCGGATGCCGAAAGTATTATGACAGATTACACAATGACATGCTAGTACAACCAACTTTTGCCTAAGAATAGAGAAAAAAAATCAATTTCGAAAATATTACAGATAATATCAGTTTTTTCTAAAGAAAAATATTGTCACAAAAATATGAAATTAGACACATCGACTGCTTTGAAAATAAACCTGATAGCATTCACAATAGCTTTTTCGACACATCGACTGCTTGCAGTTGCATCCTTTTATATGTTTGGCTGAAGAGGAACTTGCCCCATCCTGTACCTGCAAATAAACTCATATTTATTTACTATTATTATTTTTTAAGTATAAAATAGCATACTAATATAAAAAAAATTTAGATATTTTTTTTTCCAATATATGTGAGTTTATATCTTTTTTAAAAAAATTTAAAAAGTATATTAATATTTGAAATTTTACTTAACCGTTTATTATTTGGGTGATCTTTGTTGACTGTTAATTTTTTTTTTTTTTTTGTTGGTTTAAATCATATTTTGGTGTCTATACTCTTGATTATTCTATTTTGGTTCTTAAACTTTCAAAATATTCGTTTTAGTCTCTGAACTTTCAAGTGTGTTCCATTTTAGTCTCTAAACTTTTAAAATGTCTATTTTAGTCTTTAATTTTTTTTTAAGAAAAGATAACTATTTTGGTCATTACTTTTATTTCAATTTTAATAAATTAATGACATAGCTTTGAGAATGTGTACTAGATTGTTAATATTATCATGATTTCAAGTTAAATAAGTTAGAGACGAATATTAGACAAAACGGATTTGAAGTATAAAGGTAACATAACAAAGATCAAAATGATTAATTTTTAAAAGTTTAGGGACTAAAATAGACATTTTGAAAGTTCAGGGAATAGAATAAAATTGAAAGTTTAAGGACCAAAATGAACGTTTTAAAAATTTAAGGACTAAAATAGAACAAATTTGAAAGTTAAGGGACTCAAATGAAATTTAAAACAAAAAACAATAATTAACTTACGTAGGTAAGTGCAAAAGGATTATTTACCTTTGAAGCAAAAGCCATGGGATTTTTGTATTTCATTTGCTGTTTTATTTGGTGAACTGTGTCCTCATAAATCTCTTGGTTAATGCAATCTGTACAAGCCACATTCTTTCTCACAATAAAGCCCTGCTGAAAGGCATTCACAATATCTGCATAAATAAATAATAAGTTAAATGTAATACAAATATAATGATTGATTAGTATTTTTAATATGAATTTGGATAAAATTATAGAATAATATCTCAACTTAATAAATTTTTTTTTGTATAAAATGATCATTTTATCTTATGTACCTTACAGTTGTATGCACTCTGATTTCTGGCAGTTGCAATGTTTGCTCGATTTATTTCCACTCTCCAGTTTTGATTTCTTCCTATATTGCAACACAACCAACATTCAAAGATAATTCAAATACTAAATCTTATCTTAAAAAAGAAAAAGAAAATCTATTTTTAGATCTAAAACTTATCCATTTAATTTCATTTAATTAAACTCTAATTTCAACAAATATCAAGTTTTGCACAAGATTAAGTATAAGATTCCAAATTGTGTGTGTCGATTTTCTCAAGAATTTCATTGATTTTACACTATATTTGTTAAATTCACATGAAAATATTGTCATCAATAGTAAAAATTGCAATAAGTACAATTTAATGAAATTGAAAGTCGGGATAAAAATTAATACACCTTTTTTTAAAAAAAAATTAATACACCTTACAAAATTTTGATTGGAAATCGACATTTAGCCAAAAAAAAAAAAAAAAAAAGCTATGTACCAAGAGAAAGAAAATTAAACCTCTTTCTTTTGTTGTTAGTGTTCATCTCTTCTGTATTTGGCTTCTCACATAGGGACGTGGGCTGTATAAAAATACACGTAAAGAAGAATTCACGTTTTCATTAAATTAAATTAAAAAAAAAACTGACAAACACAATTATTAACAGACACAAAGCTAACAATACCATAGCTCAATTGACATAAATTTTGTACTAATGACCAAATAGGTCTATGGTTCGAATCTCCATATCCAACATGTTACAAAAAAAAAATTATCAGACACAAATATATAATTATTAACACAATTATTTCTTCTTAAAAGATTATTTCTTACTGTAATTTTCATTTTCATTGCTCGAGGTTTAGATATGGAACATCGAAAACGTTAGTATTTTGTAACATAAAAAGCTAAGCCAACCAAAATATGAAGCGGCAGTTGAATATTAAAATTTAGGTTAAAAATCATTGAGGTCCCTAAAAAGTAACAATTTGGTTCCTGTTATAAAACGTGAAGAGCAATAAAACAACTAAGAGAGAATTTGAGAGAGCAAAGTAGAGAGAAAAGAGAGCAAATGCATTTTCATTCAAGTGTGTCTTCCATACTTCATACAACCCCTATTTATACTAATGCAATGGGGTAGGTTACAACTTCAAAATACTCAAAATAGAAGAGAGTGAGAGTCTCATGGCTATTCCTAAGGAGAGGGAGAGTCATGGGGAAGAATAGCTACAATTATGGGTTGACTAAAGCTAATGGAGTAACATGGATATCTAATATATACCAGGTATATTTACAACACTCCCCCTTAGATATCCATTGTATATAAAATACATGCCTCGTTAAAACCTTACTAGGAAAAACCCAATGGGAAAAACCCTAGTGAAGGAAAAAGAGTACATTATATTTATATACATTAACAACTGTCTCATTAAAAACCTTGTTAGGAAAACCCAGTGGGAAAAACCATAGCGAAGGGAAAAAGAGTGCAGTATATTTACTCCCCCTCATGAAAACATCATTTGAGATCTTTGAGTCGTCGCATTCCAATGTTGTGCACCAACTTCTCAAAGATTGCAGTAAGTAATGCCTTTGTAAATAAGTCTGCCAAGTTGTCTTTTGAAGAAATTTGTTGAACAGTGATATCACCATTTTCTTCAAGATCGTGAGTGTAGAAGAGCTTTGGTGAGATGTGCTTCGTTCTATCTCCTTTAATTTTTCCTCCTTTGATTTGGGCTATACATGTTGTATTGTCTTCATATAACGTTGTTGGACAACCTTTGTTAGAGGACAATCCGCATGTTTCACAAATGTGTTGAGTCATTGATCTTAGCCATACACATTCTCGACTAGCCTCATGAATTGCCAGGATCTCAGCATGGTTTGAGGAAGTAGCCGTTATTGTCTGCTTCATAGATCGCAATGATATAGCAATTTCTCCATATGTAAATAAATAACCTGTTAGAGATCTAGCTTTATGTGGGTCAGATAAATAACCTGCATCTGCATAACCAACTAGATCAAAGTTTGATTTATTAGAATAAAACAAACCCATATCAATTGTCCCTCGAAGATAACGGAGGATATGCTTAACTCCATTCCAATGTCTTTTTGTTGGAGAAGAACTATATCTAACTAATAAATTTACTGAAAATGTTATATCAGGTCGTGTATTATTAGCAAGATACATAAGTGCACCAATTGCACTAAGATATGGTACTTCTGGACCAAAAAGCTCTTCATTATCTTCTCGAGGTCGAAAGTGAAGGAATGAAAATCCTTTTGCAGCGGAAGCGTGTATCAGATCGTTTCGTTCTTAATTGGGTTTCAAAGAAATACCGATACATTGGCCAATAATTTCAGAACAATTCTAAAATTAAACCTAGATTAAGCATGCAATTACTAGTTCTAAACAATTTAGAATTTGAGGAACTTACTTGTTGTAGAACGATTCCACAGCACTATGCTCCGAAAAACACGAACAATTCGTCCAACGAACACCACCATCAAGGAGCACCCACTATCCTCTGAACTCTTAAGGTTTGGATTGTGGGATCCAATATCTTGGAGAAAGGGAAGAAAATTACAGCATCAATCTTGCTGTAATTTCTTGAGAGAAATTGAGAGAGATCGATAGCAATTGAGAGTGAGAAAGATCTGTAAGAGAGAGCCACACTTCAAAAAATACAGAATTCTCTGTTGGTTGAAGGAGGGTGAGGGGGAGTTACACGATTAACTCCCCACACCCGTTGGTTGAAGGAGGGTGGGGAGTTACTATCGTGTAACTCCCCAATGAGGTGTCAAAACCTCATTCCTCAAATTATTAATTTAACACATTAAATAAATAATTACATAAACTATATATTATGCATCAATTTAATTAATTCAAAATTCAATTAAATCAATTTTAACATATAGTTTCAAATTCAATTAAATCACATTTAATTGAATTAATTCAACCAACTAATTAAATATCATATATTTAATTAATTTTGTATTTGAATCAAATCCAAATATATTTCTCTCTTTTAACCTATAGTTTTAAAGTGCATCCAATGTACATTAATTATAAACTATAGAATTAATTTAATTAAAGCAAATTTAATTAATTAAATTAATTAAAGCAAATTTAATTAAATTAAATTAATTAAATCAAATTTAATTAAATTAAATTAATTAAATCAAATTTAATTAAATTAAATTAATTAAATCAAATTTAATTAAATTAAATTAATTAAATCAAATTTAATTTAATTAAATTAATTAATTCTCCAATTAATTAATTCATTAATTAAATATCATATATTTAATTAATTTACTATTTGAATCATATTCAAATAATTCTCTCATAAACTATAGTTTTAATATGAATCTTATTCACATTAAATATAACCTATAGTTCCAATATGAATCTAATTCATATTTAATATTTGAACCCTTTCAAATACTTAATTCTCTCATTAATTAATTTTGAATCACATCCAAAATTAATTTTATATTATAAAGTTTAATTCACTAATTAAACTTATATTATAATGTATCATCATACATTATCTTAATTGTATCAAATACAATATAATTCCCTTAATGAATTTGAACACACTTCAAATTCTATTCAAGACTATTTAACTTCAGAATCCTTTACGAGCTAGCAGGTGGACCTAATGGACCTACAGATCAGAAGCTCCAACGATACGAGACTAATCGGCTAAACTCATTAACCAAGTTAGTCAACATTCGTTAACTGTGGGTCACTCCACTAAAGACCCACAGTTGCACTCTTCTCACTGCAGAATATTTCTGTGTCCACGGATATTGACCAATAACGGTAAGTCAATCCTTCACGAGTGTTCGTAACGCCAGCTGGGTCAAATTACCGTTTTACCCCTGGGTTACCTCTTAATCCTTAAGTACCACTGATTCCTCTAATGAACAATCTGTTTATGATCCAATCAATAAACAGCAGTTCCTCTCGGGCCAGGAGAGGATGGGCGCCCTTGTTCAAGACCCGGAATCAGCCCTTAAGGGAACACACATCTACTTACCCCAATAGGGAAGGAGTGAATTTTATCTTGTAATGTTATGTTCCCAGCCCCCACTTGGTCTTGCCCCTGAAATGGTAGGCTTATTGAGTCGGCGAACTGGCCACTCTCACCCATACAAATCTAAGGACAATCCCTCCTGAAAAGGGGTTCATAACATACTCAGGATTGAGATTGAGTTACCTAGGTCATCCTATTGAAATAGAAACCTAAACTAGTTAACGGTGTTACATCTAGTGGTTACTATTTCGTGGTCTGGTCTTATGCAAACTCATTGCACAGGATACCCCCACTCGCATGTCTCCTACATGGATGCTTTGAATCATTGCATCTATATCGAATACAAAGTGGGTCGTATCACATAGTGTTACCAAGATAAGGTACCCAACCTTATCCCTATACTATAGACCATTTAGGTTGTTACTTGAACACTGATCCCTGTATGTCCCCACATACTAGTTCAAGTTTCATCTAAACAACCTAGGATCTTAGTTTATTGGATTTGGGTCAAATTGTGCAATTTTAGTAACAATAACTCTTCATTGTACAAACCTCAATAACAACGTATTGAGACAAGTGAACAATTTGTCATCATTCACTATCTACGAGTTTTAGGGCATCAAACCCAACAACTCCCACTTGAACTAAAACTCTAGCTTAGTGGGATATACAATAATCTATCATGGCAATGGGTGTATAGATACATGTATAATACATAAAACGTATATATACTATGTACAAATACAATAAATTAGGGCATCCACTATACCCATTACATTTCTCCCACTTGCCCTAGATTACATCTTTGTACTTATCTCGTAGATCTAGACCATCTAGATGACCCTCATACAGTTTAGCCGAGAGAGCCTTCGTGAATTATCAGCAATACTTCATTCAATTCAATGTGCATGCTTGTCTTGCATTAGGAAAGGTCATGTTTGGAACACTTTTCAAATCAGCCTCAAACTTTCCAAGTCTTACAGCCTCGATCGCTGCTACATAAACAGCGCAGTTTTCGGCCTATAGGTCAAGGCTGCATTGCATCCCAGCTTGATGCGATGCCATACTATATCTCCTCTATTTAAGAGTGAAGAAAGACAAACACTGATGTAGATTTCATCAAATCCTTACCAGTTAAAACATCTGTGTCAGTGTATCCTGTAAGGATCAAATCCCTAATGTCATACATGAGCATATAGTTCCTCATTCTCCAAAGATACTTGAGAATATAATTAACGGTTCTCCAGTGATCATATCCTGGATTAGATTGATACTCACTGACATTGCCTATTGCATAGGGCATTCCTCAACTCCTTGAGGTGTCTAAGAATACAGTTCCTTAGACAAAAGAATTCTACCCTAATAGGTCGTGAATCCTTCTTAGAATTCTACATCTCATATCTAATCAACATTTGTAGATATAAGGCGCTTGAAATATGACTAGCATTTTGTTCTTACTGTTCTAAACAATTTAGAACCTAAGAACAAACTAAGCTTCTCCCAACTTTTATTTGGAAATGAGCTGCTAGTCACTATTAATGTCAGTAAGATAGCCTACATCGTTCCCAATGATTAGGATATCAATCATATACAACACTAAGTGAGCTACTGAACTATTGATGATTACTTGTAAACACAAGACTCATCAATGTTCTGATTAAAGCCAAAAAATTTGATCATAGTATCAAATCTTAAATTCCAAGATTGAAATGCTTAGGTCAATCCATGAATGGACCACTTAAGCTTGCAAACCCTTTTGCTTTTGATCTTGCTCAATGGACCCTTCTGGTTAAGACCTTAATGTCTCATTCCCTCTTGTATATCCACTTGTAACCAATAGGTGTTACCTATCAAGCAGATGTACAAGATCCCAGATGGAATTAAAATGCAAAGACTTCATTTCCAAGTCCATGGCTTTAAACCATTTGTCCTTGTCAACATCATTCATTTTCTTTTTAAAAGATAATGAATCCTCTATGTCATCATCAAGAATGACAACTTGAGCTTCAAATAAGCCCATGTAACGGTCAGGTTATAAAACAACCCTCCCACTACATCAAGGCATTCTCAACTCTTGAGATGGATGTGATTGACCAAAAGCACCAGCCTTATCAACAACTCTTGTTGAATAACCAGTCTTATCAACAACTTTTGTTGATTCATCAACAACTCTTGTTCATGTTTCCGTAGCTTTATTAGTTAATTCACTTAAACCGACCTTACTTTATGGCTTATGATTTCTCATATTTTTCTTCTGAGAATGAAGCATTTGTCGATACAAATTCTTTATTCTCTTATGGATTGAAGAAGTATCTTCTCCTCATTTCCTTTGGGATTGCCTACAATTAGGCATAATTTTGATCGGTATTCCAATTTATTTTGGGTTAGTCACAAGCACAAGTGCTGGACACCCCAAAATTTAAAGGAACGTAAACAATCTTTACGTCCAATCCACAACATAGAAGGTGTTTCAGAAACACTTTTGATGGAACATTGTTCAAAATACACGTTGCAGTCACACTGCATGACCCCAAAACGAATCAGGCAATTGAGCATAGCTCAACCGGGATTGAACCATATCCAATAGGGTTCTATTACTCCTAACTGAGATTTAGGATGTGATTCCATGAACTATCAAATAGTCCTAGAATCTCAAGCCCCTATACTCAACACATTGATCAGATCAAAGTGTTTTTATTATCTCACCTAACAAGTTTTCAACTTCAGTCTTAAGACCCTTCGAATATCTTAAGAGCTTCAGACTGAAATTGCATTAGGTAGAGATATTCAAACCTATGAATAATCATCCATAACAGAGATAAACTATTCATACCCTCCCATTGCTTTAACATACTAGACCACAAGGATCCAAATGTACAAGCTCCAAGGGCTCTTTGGCTCTTTAGTTCTTTTCCAGTAAAAGATCTATCAGTCATATTGCCCTTAAGGCATGACCTAATTGGTATTAGAGAGTCTTCTTCTAACTAACTTAGAAGTATACTCTAGACTAAGCTCCCAATCATATTGAGATCAAAATAGCCTAACCTTAAGAACCAAAGAAAGATATTTCCTATAGGAGATATCCTTTGCCTTTATTAGTGCTCATGACTTGCTTTACTCTCGATTAGTCTTAAAACACATAAGTTATTTTTCAGTAAAGCTGAACAAATGTCAACTCCCTTTCTAAAATGAAACTGCGTTAGCAGAGAAAGGTATAGAGTAACATTGTTCCAACTTGTAAGATACAGAAATCAAATTTCCGTTAATCTTTAGGAAATTCATACACATTATCTAATAATGTGTATTTTCTCCCATTGAATAAAATAACTTAATGTTCCCTCTGCCATAGCCGAGACATACTCTCCAGATCAAAATCTAAGAGTCATCTCACCTATTTGCAACTGTTGCCATAAGCTTATTCCTTGAAAGGAAAAACAAACGTGATAAGTGGCACCTGAATTAAAAATTCAGGCTGTATCCTCATTTTCCATTATGCACGTTTCAATGACCAATAAATCACATTCATTGTCATCGACATTGGTTGGGCAGTTAATGTCATAATCATCATGAACAATTCAAGATGAACTAGACACATGGGCCTGATGACATTCCTCACTAAAGACTAATCTTAAATCATTTACCACAAGTTTGTTGTTTAAGCTAGTTGTATCAAAACCGTTATCAATTGGCGTAAGACAATGCACATAGAAATTATCACCGAAACAACAAATTACTTGTTTTGCACTAAACCCATTACACAAAATAATATTGTTTTAATCCAATCAATTTAGCAAAAGTAATCATCGACCCAAATATATGATACATATTTGCAACGATACTTCAGAGGTTTAGAGCAACAACCACCGTAGGGCAGTCAGCCACTCCTCCTCTGAATTGAGACAATCTCAGCCAATCCCTATTACCAGAATAACTCATATTCCAATAGTTCTTAGCTACCGTTTTTCCGGTCAGGAAATCATTAACACTTTAACGATTTCCCGTAAGTGTGACCCTCCATTTTCAAATTCCAGAGGTCGGCCCCAACAATGCTACCGTAGGAAAAGTCAAAGTTGGGAATGGACCTAAGAAATCCTATCCATTTCTGGAGTTTGCGTTGTTCCGAATCCCATGATCAAGCCCTCCGTAGGGTGACCGCTCCCAGGGCGACTCGCAGGCAGATCATAGGAATCTCACCGTGCAACCTAATGGAGGAGACCGTAGGATACGTTGACATGTGTCCTGCTCCCACTTACTATAAAATACTCCCTCATTCACCTTGATATTGATCCATGCAAACACCATCCGTAGGGGGTCACTCCCAGGGTGACTCGAGGCCAAGCATGGACCTCACATTGTGAACTCTTGAGGACGTGAGAGCAAAACTTGATTTATGAAAATCTTGTTTTGATATATTTCCTCCCACTAAGTATTTTTATAATTAAAGGGTCTATTACTTAGGTAAATTCCGGCTAAGCGAATCTATCTAAGTCTATGCCTTTATATAACTCTTATATATAGGTCTTTACTCTAATGTCTAGGTGAATTAAACTCATTTAATTACCTAGTGATATTGCATGCTAACATTAGACTATGATTAATTCAACTCAGGTTCCGGGTCTGTTCCCAGGTAGGAGGTGTTCTGTAACCGTCAACTTAAATACCCCCAGCCTAGACAGAACTTCACCGGGAGAGTTCCCTTATAACCATAGTAATGTTTTTCCTACTTAGTGCATTAAAACTATTTTAATCCTAAGTAAGAATATAATTCTAATCCTATTAGAATTAAAACGAGCTTAGGTCTAATTAATTTTAAACAATTTAAAATTAATTCATTTTAACCTAAGGTCCTATGTTTGCATGCAACTCTTTGTTATAGGTTGACGTTTTCTAATCAATTTTATAACTATTATAAAATTTTAATGATTAGCCCTTTCACATGCTTCTATGGTGTTGGAAAAATAACAATCTAATTCAAATTATTAAACACCATAACGCTCATGACGCCGATAATATAACGATTATATTAATCTAAGGTGGTGTCATGATTCATGCAATTTCAATTTCATTTAATTAATATCGATTATATTAATTAATCATCAACGAAATTAAATTACATGAAATTTTGACATTAATATAATATAACCCTTATATTAATCTAATTAATGTCATGCTCAATGCTATTTCATTTTCATTAAAATAATATAACATTTATATCAAATCATACATGAAAACAAGCATAGAAACTTATTTCCATTCATAATATAACTATTATATTAATACTCATGGAAATAAATCTAAGCATGCATGCTGCATTAATCAAATATAACAATTATATTTATCAAATTAATGTCATGCATCATGCTTTTCCAATTTCATATATTTAATATAACAATTATACTAAATAACTCATGAAATTTAAATTCATGCATCTTCTCAAAAAAAAAAAAAAAAAAAAAAAATTCATGCATAATAATCATATATTATAACATTTATAACATAAAAATGCATGAAGCATGCTTAACCTATGGTGGGATTTTAATCTATATGACATTCATAAAACATTAAACAGCTAAATAGACCGGTATTTTTGGCACCCTAAGGCAAAAGATGAAAAATTACATTAATTTTAACATAATTTAGCCCTAAACCGCCATGTATAAGGTCTGAACCGCCTCGAACCGCTCAGAACCGGCCCGAACCGTGTCATAATTCGCCCGAATCGGACCCAAATTTCTCAAACCGGACCAAATTCTCCATGAACCGGACCGAAACCAACTCTAAACCGCTCATAACTGCTCACGAGGGCACAAAAAAAATAACTACCGCATTTGCACAAACACAGGCTCGAACACACGACCTCCCACATGCTACCCACGAACTTCAACCAACTACTCCACCAGCCCACGTTCAACTTTCAACGGACGCATAAAATCTTATTTTGATTCCGTTTTTTTTCTTCGGTTGCGAGTGAATTTTGCCTCGGTTTCCAGTCCCGATCCCGGTCGGGAATTTCCCGGTCTCGATCCCAGTCGAGATCCCGGCCGTGAAAATTTCCAGACAACTCTGAAAATCTCCGATTCCTCTATTTTCTGCTCTGTTTTCTGGGTTTTCTTCGTTTCCAGCAGCCGTAAATTGCCATTTTCGACCCCAATCCGAGCAGATTTCATCAAATTGAAATCCTATTTCACTAGACACGGACTTACATGACTCGATTTACAACTTTTGCCCAAAAACACACAGGCCTTTACATGATCAAATCATAGAAATTGTAAATCTAGGGCCAAAAATACCTAAACAGTCTATCAGCAAACCATTTACATCCATTATGCAAAATTACCCACCAAAAACCAATGCAAATTTCTAAGAAACGAAATTAAAGAATAACCCGGCTCTGATACCAATTGAAGGAATGAAAATCCTTTTGCAGCAGAAGCGTGTATCAGATCGTTTCGTTCTTAATTGGGTTTCATAGAAATACTGATACATTGGCCAATAATTTCAGAACAATTCTAAAATTAAACCTAGATTAAGCATGCAATTACTAATTCTAAACAATTTAGAATTTGAGGAACTTACTTGTTGTAGAACGATTCCACAGCACTATGCTCCGAAAAACACGAACAATTCGTCCAACGAACACCACCATCAAGGAGCACCCACTATCCTCTGAACTCTTAAGGTTTGGATTGTGGGATCCAATATCTTGGAGAAAGGGAAGAAAATTACAGCATCAATCTTGCTGTAATTTCTTGAGAGAAATTGAGAGATATCGATAGCAATTGAGAGTGAGAAAGATCTGCAAGAGAGAGCCACACTTCAGAAAATACAGAATTCTCTGTTGGTTGAAGGAGGGTGAGGGGGAGTTACACGATTAACTCCCCACACCCGTTGGTTGAAGGAGGGTGGGGAGTTACTATCGTGTAACTCCCCAATGAGGTGTCAAAACCTCATTCCTCAAATTATTAATTTAACACATTAAATAAATAATTACATAAACTATATATTATGCATCAATTTAATTAATTCAAAATTCAATTAAATCAATTTTAACATATAGTTTCAAATTCAATTAAATCACATTTAATTGAATTAATTCAACCAACTAATTAAATATCATATATTTAATTAATTTTGTATTTGAATCAAATCCAAATATATTTCTCTCTTTTAACCTATAGTTTTAATGTGCATCCAATGTACATTAATTATAAACTATAGAATTAATTTAATTAAATCAAATTTAATTAAATTAAATTAATTAATTCTCCAATTAATTAATTCATTAATTAAATATCATATATTTAATTAATTTACTATTTGAATCATATTCAAATGATTCTCTCATAAACTATAGTTTTAATATGAATCTTATTCACATTAAATATAACCTATAGTTCCAATACGAATCTAATTCATATTTAATATTTGAACCTCTTCAAATATTTAATTCTCTCATTAATTAATTTTGAATCACATCCAAAATTAATTTTATATTATAAAGTTTAATTCACTAATTAAACTTATATTATAATGTATCATCATACATTATCTTAATTGTATCAAATACAATATAATTCCCTTAATGAATTTGAACACACTTCAAATTCTATTCAAGACTATTTAACCTCAGAATCCTTTACGAGCTAGCAGGTGGACCTAATGGACCTACAGATCAGAAGCTCCAACGATACGAGACTAATCGGCTAAACTCATTAACCAAGTTAGTCAACATTCGTTAACTGTGGGTCACTCCACTAAAGACCCACAGTTGCACTCTCTCAATGCAGAATATTTCTGTGTCCACGGATATTGACCGATAACGGTAAGTCAATCCTTCACGAGTGTTCGTAACGCCAGCTGGGTCAAATTACCGTTTTATCCCTGGGTTACCTCTTAATCCTTAAGTACCACTGATTCCTCTAATGAACAATCTGTTTATGATCCAATCAATAAACAGCAGTTCCTCTCGGGCCAGGAGAGGATGGGCGCCCTTGTTCAAGACCCGGAATCAGCCCTTAAGGGAACACACATCTACTTACCCCAATAGGGAAGGAGTGAATTCCATCTTGTAATGTTATGTTCCCAGCCCCCACTTGGTCTTGCCCCTGAAATGGTAGGCTTATTGAGTCGGCGAACTGGCCACTCTCACCCATACAAATCTAAGGACAATCCCTCTTGAAAAGGGGTTCATAGCATACTCAGGATTGAGATTGAGTTACCTAGGTCATCCTATTGAAATAGAAACCTAAACTAGTTAACGGTGTTACATCTAGTGGTTACTATTTCGTGGTCCGGTCTTATGCAAACTCATTGCACAGGATACCTCCACTCGCATGTCTCCTACATGGATGCTTTGAATCATTGCATCTATATCGAATACAAAGTGGGCCGTATCACATAGTGTTACCAGGATAAGGTACCCAGCCTTATCCCTATACTATAGACCATTTAGGTTGTTACTTGAACACTGATCCCTGTATGTCCCCACATACTAGTTCAAGTTTCATCTAAACAACCTAGGATCTTAGTTTATTGGATTTGGGTCAAATTGTGCAATTTTAGTAACAATAACTCTTCATTGTACAAACCTCAATAACAACGTATTGAGACAAGTGAACAATTTGTCATCATTCACTATCTACGAGTTTTAGGGCATAAAACCCAATAGAAAGATGTCTTTCTTTACATCGAGTGAACAAACAACCATTGGAATGTTCAATGGATGTGCTTTGTCCATGTAAAATCTCTTCAAGATCTTTTCTGTAATGATAGCAAATCCTGACTGTTATTTCTTTATAAAAACACATGGACAAATTGGGTTATTTTGATACCCTTCTTTCAATAAATATTCACTCAGGTGATTATACCACATTCGTCCTGATTGTTTTAATCCATATAAAGATCTCTGTAATTTGATCGAATATAATTCTCTAGGATTTGAATTATATGACTTTGGTATTTTTAATCTTTCAGGGATTTTCATATAAATATCATTATCAAGAGTTCCATATAAATATGTTGTAACTACATCCATAAGATGCATATCAAGCTTTTTATACACAGTCAGACCAATTAAATATCTCAATGTTATTGCATCCACCACAGGAGAATATGTCTCCTCATAATCAATACCAGGCATTTGCGAGAATCTTTGTGCAACAAGTCTCGCTTTATATCTTGTGACCTCATTCTTTTCATTTCTTTTTCTTACAAATACCCATTTGTGTCCCACAGGCTTGACATCTTCTGGTGTTTGGACTACTGGTCCAAAAACCTCACGTTTTGAGAGTGAGTTTAATTCTGTTTGGATTGCTTCTTTTCACTTAAGTCAATCCTTTCTTTGTTAACATTATTCGACAAATTTTGGTTCATAATCATCATTTTCAGAAATGATGTCGTAAGCAACATTATACGCAAAAATGTTATCAACAACTATATTGTTCCGGTTCCATCTTTTTCCATTCATTACATAATTTATTGAAATTTCATTATTATCCTCAGGTATTTCACCTTCTTCGATATTATTATGAGTAGTCACATTCGGGATTTCTTCTGGAATATCCACATTATCAATTACGTCATTTTGATTATTGACTACTTTTCTTTTTCGAGGATTTTTATCTTTGGAACCCATTGGTCTACCACGCTTCTGGCGTGTCGTAGAATCATTAGTTATGATAACTTGCTGCATCGGGATATCAATTTTCGATGGTGTATTTGCAGCTGGTATATGTGACTTGGTCACTTTCTTAGCATCTGTAAATGCATCTGGCATTTGATTTGCAATATTTTGCAAATGAATTATCTTTTGACCTTCTAGTTCACATTGATTTGTACGGGGATCTAAATGAGACAATGACGCTGCATTCCATGTAATTTCATTTTCCAACTTCTTAATCTCTCCCCCCTAATGTTGGAAAATTTGTCTCATTAAAATGACAATCAGTAAATCTTGCAGTAAATACATCACCCGTCAGGGGTTCAAGATATCTAATAATTGATGGGGAATCAAATCCAACATATATTCCTAGCCTCCTTCGAGGACCCATCTTAGTACGTTTTGGTGGAGCAATTGAAACATATACTGCACTTCCAAAAGTTCGTAAGTGAGATATATTTGGCTGCTGACCATAAGCTAATTGTATTGGAGAGTATTTATGATAGGCTGCTGGCCTAATGCGTATAAGTGATGCAGCATGTAAAATTGCATGACCCCATACAGATATTGGAAGTCTTTCTCTCATAAGCACCGGTCTAGCAATTAATTGGAGACATTTTATAAATGATTCAGCTAGACCATTTTGTGTATGAACATGAGCTATAGGATGTTCAACACTTATCCCAACTGACATACAATAACTATTAAATGATTGAGATGTAAACTCACCAGCATTATCAAGACGAATTTTTTTAATTACATAATCAGGAAATTGTGCTCTTAACTTAATTATTTGAGCAAGTATTCTTGCAAATGCAAGGTTTCGACTTGATAATAAACACATATGTGACCATCTACTGGATGCATCAATTAGAACCATAAAATATCTAAATGGTCCACTTGATGGATTTATAGGTCCGCATATATCACCATGAATTCGTTCTAAAAATGCGGGGGATTCAATCCCAATTTTAGCTGGTGAGGGTCTAATAATTAATTTTCCTTGAGAGCAAGCAACACTTGACAGTTCATTAGATTGAAGAATCTTCTGGTTCTTCAATGGATGTCCATGTGAATTTTCAATAATCTTTCTCATCATTATTGACCTAGGATGACCCAATCGATCATGTCAAACATAAAATATATCTGGGTCATTGAACTTCAGGTTCATTGTTGCATATATTTCAATAACACGAATATGTGTGTAATATAATCCAGAAAAAAAAAGCAATCAACATTTCTAATATACGTTTTACATGCTGGACAGTGGATATAATATAAAATTGGACTTAATAAATAAATATAAAAAGAAACATAAAATAAAATATTGATATTCTTATAATCCAATATAACATTTGTTGCACATTTAATGATGTTCATTTTCTCTTCAGGAGATTTAATGAGATTTGCAACATCTATTTCATATTTCTAAGATTAATTATCTCTTCAGGAGATTTCCAAAGTTTTCTTTCACACATGGTTTCAATTTTCGTACAACAAGTACAAAATTAATTATTTCTTCGATCATGATCTCGACATTGACCATAATTATTCGATATTACAATTTTCACTTCAGGGAATGATATTGAAACGATTGGTTGAGATTCATGATTTTTCATCAAATGCTCATTTGATTGCTTTAATCTCAATAAGACATGGTGTTTGTTCATCACAATATTTAAAACTTTCTTCTCAATACTACTACTACAAGAGCATATTCTATAATTGAAAAGAAAGATAAACAACCTTATTCTTAACATATGCTCACTTGTTTAAAATCATGCAACTACAAGTGCATTTAATTAAATTGAGCATTTCTTAATTTAAACTTCTGCAACTACAGGTGCATTTAATCATGAGCAATTCTTGATTTGAAATTATGCAACTACAGGTGCATTTAATCACGAGTACTTCTTGATTTGAAATGATGCAACTTCAGGTGCATTAAATCAAAATGGGCATGTTTATGCAACTTCGTGTGCATAACATCAAAATTAACTTTAGAAAAAACAATTAACTACTATATAAGTCTTGCAAACTTTGTCCTAGGAGAATTTAAAATAATGCATATGTCTACCATGAATTTCAAAAGTTAATAAACATAAACAAAAATATTCAAATGTATATATGACATATACACAAAGAAATACCTCATATATGCATTCTAAAAAAACTGTAGGTAAACAACATATTGCAATATTTATATAAGATATATTACAACATATATAACATGTTCTGTACATATAGGATCTGTGATAGTATATCAAATATGTACATTGTATATATATATTAAATACACATGATATAAAGTATACAAATTAAATGATCATGTGAAAATTATACTGGATAAAGAATACATAAACTAACGAGATCAATATACATTAGCTGATTAGCAAAATTAGCAATTTTAGTAGATGTATATGATTAAAAAATGAGATATATACATGGGTATATATGTGCATCATGTTTACCGAATATGTATTAAACATTCTAGATTATTACAAAGATAATTAGGATATAACATACTCTCAATATCTGAATTATTTGGACAATATAAATATCATAAATATCATTGACAAATATAGAATCACGATGTTAATATCATCATAAACAAACATGATACTTACTAATCTCATATAGTATGCACAATAATGAAGAACATGTTAATCTTGCATAGAATATATGTTGTCAACGTTCAATACACAGTGTATATATGAGGTATATATAACATATACACTGTATATGTGAAACGTACCGAAGACAATTGCAACTAATAAAAATGAACCCTACTTTCAACTGAACAAAAATGGCAGAGACTCGTGTTGATAACGTGTTATAAAACGTGAAGAGCAATAAAACAACTAAGAGAGAATTTGAGAGAGCAAAGTAGAGAGAAAAGAGAGCAAATGCATTTTCATTCGAGTGTGTCGTCCATACTTCATACAACCCCTATTTATACTAATGCAATGGGGTAGGTTACAACTTCAAAATACTCAAAATAGAAGAGAGTGAGAGTCTCATGGCTATTCCTAAGGAGAGGGAGAGTCATGGGGAAGAATAGCTACAATTATGGGTTGACTAAAGCTAATGGAGTAACATGAATATCTAATATATACCAGGTATATTTACAACAGTTCCTAAATTTTGGTTTGGAACAATTTAGCATTTTTTTTTGTTAAAAAAATTAAAAAATTAGGGATTCAATTTAGCTTCAATTTAATCCTTACTTTGGTAGGTAACAAATTAGTTTCTATACTCTAAATTTTGTAACGATTTAACAGAATTAGGATTTGATATATTTATAAATTTATAAACTACAAAGTTTAAATTATTAAGTAATAAAAATCAACATTTAAGTTTGATGAAATTAGTTAGAGTAGATATTAAATTGTTAGAAAGTTCAAAGTACAAAGTCTAAATTATTAAGGCCCCGTTTGATAATCATTTGGTCTTTTGTTTTTGGTTTTTGAAAATTAGGTTTATTTTCTCCTCATTTCCCTACCATGGTTTTCATCCTTGTCAATGATACATTTGAATTCCTAGCCAAATTCCAAAAACAAAAACAAGTTTTTGAAAACTACTTTTCTTGGTTTTCAAAAATGGGTTTGGTTTTTAAAAACATGGAAAGAAGGGTATTAGAAAAACAAAGAAACTTGGAGTTGAAAGTAGTGTTTATAAGCTAAATTTTCAAAAACCAAAAACCAAAAACCAAATGGTTATCAAACGGGGCCTAAATTTCATGGAATAATTTTTTTTTTTATTTGAGAGACTAAATTGGTACTTTCGTAAAAGTTTGGAGACCCTAAGTAATTTTGATTTATAATATAGTCATATGCATTCAGAAAATAAAGCGTATATTCACCTGAAGAAGCTGCTCATACACGATTTCCTTTGTTTCTTCGATTTCATGAGATTCCATTTGAACAGAGTGATTTGGCAAAGTCGTGTTATCTTCTTTAAAAACGTCTTCACTCTCTTCCAACGGAGGCATTTCATCTAAATTTGACCGCAGGAATTCATTAGAGTTTGAGTGATTTCCGCTATCATTCAAACAATCGCTGCATTGAAGGGAAAAACATAATGATAAAGTTTAACATTGATAATAAAAATCAGGTTAAATTTCAAAAAATATGGAATAGACTTTTGAACTTTCAATTTTGTGTCTGATGAATCTTTTGACCTATTTGACATATTTTAAAAATTCATGAACGTACTAAACATAAAATTGAAAATTTAGGATCCTATGGAATATAAAATTTCAATTTTATATCTAATAAACTATCATACATCTCTTCAAAAAAAAAAAAAAAAAAAAAAACTATCATACATGAAATTGATTTTATATTTAATAGATCAATTACTTTTTTTAAAAAAATTGAATGTATCAAGACCTATAAGACACAAAATTAAAAATACGAAGACTTGGACATTTTTTAGTCCAAAAACCTATTAGAAATAAAATTTTTAGAAATCTACAAGAAATTTTTTAAAGTTTAACCTTTTAGACACAAACTCAAAATTTATGGATTAAATTTACAATTTAACAAAAAAATAATTATACGTGGACTATTTTTTCCCTTAAAATTAATACTAGTTTAGTAGTTTGGCACTTTAGATATTAGGAAAATAATTTTAATACTTTTTGCAGGGATTTAATTACCTTGCAAAAGCGTTTATTTCTCAATGGATGTCTTCTGGACGTCGAGTGGGCGAAGCACTCTCTTGGAGCTTATCGATGTTCAGCTCCATCTTACTAAAATCCAAGTAGTCCTACAATTCAAGCAAAAGATTGTCAAAAAAAAAAAAAAATAATAATAATAAAAAAACAATTAATAATAATTTACAAAATAATTAAAATTTATATTGCAGAAAAATTACTAATTTTGTAACGCCCCAGGTTCTCCAACCTTTAGCCTAGCGGCGTTACTATTCACTCTAGACTCTTAAGCAACTAGGACAACTCTCTTTAAACTGAATGTACAGAAATTTCGACAGCATAACTGCGTAAAACTGGTTATCCCAAAATTTTACAACACCTGATTAAGAATTTAACACTTTTATATATGCAAAAAGCCAAACTTCACCAAACTTCAGCCAGATTTCACAAACCTATCTTCTCTAGACGAGTCAGACCTTATGGCAACATACAATAAACTGAAACCATGCAGCGGAACTTAAAGACATTTTATTAACAAGAAAAGCTAGTGCACTAGCTAAAACATCTTTATTAAACTTAACCAAAACTATCCAGTCTAGTTCATAATCTTAACCTTAGGTGAATCCCTCACCATCACAGAACTACAAAATGAAACGAATCAAGCTATCTTACTAAAGCCATTATGAAACATAACAATCAAAAACCAACACTCTAGGAATTTTTCCTCGCAGTTCTCCTCCTCGCCACCAAGATCCAGGTCATCCTCGATACCTGCAACATCTAAAATGTTGGGGGGAAGGTGGGGAAGGGGGTATCAGTACAACCGTGGTACTGGTAAGTGGCTCACACGAGCCAGATCACAAACAACAAACAATGACAAACAACATGCTTCTCACACGCATACTTCCTGCTTCCAAAAGTAGTAAAAACCAACATGCTCACAAAGCAATAAAACCACACCATGCTCACGAAGCACTAAAAACCACATCAGGCATATGCTTCCCACACTATGCACCCACACTCTACTAGACCACACATGATTTACGCGTCATGCTCCCCACTTAACGCATGAATTACGCGCCATGCTGCGCAAACCAACATGTGAATTACGCACCACGCTGCGCAAACCAATCGCATGCATTATGCGCCATGCCACGCAAATCAATTGCATGCATTACGCGTCATGCTACGCAAAACCATTCGCATGCATTACGCGTCATGCTACGCTAAACCAAACACGTGAATTACGCGCCACGCTGCGCACCTACACATGAATTCGCGTCATGCAACGCTACCGCTAGACTCATGCTACACTTCTCGTGACACATGCTAGCCTAAGCAAACATGCTAGACCCAACCACAACATGCTTAAACAATAACACAGCAAGACATGCTTATCTCAAGAAACTAAACAGGACATGCTCATCTCAAGCATTGCAGTACATCCAACACAACAAAACATGCTTATCACAAGCAAAACACAATCCACGCTCATCTCGAGCAATACAACATAGAACAACACAGTAGATCATACTTTTCGCAAGCATAAAGATAAAACATAAAAGCAAACAATAGGCTTCACACAATCAAACAAACCCAGCAGGTAGAAACTACTTACAAATGCTTCTAATTACCAATGAGGCGACACTTGCACCAAGCTCCACATGCACCTCGAACTACAACCAAAAACGCTACCATCAAAGACTAAACCAAGAGAGAACGACCTAACATGCTAGTAGGGCCAAAAGCACTTTACCCAGCTCATTTCTTTGTTGGACAGCCTTTAAACGTACCCCATAATGAAAACCCAAAACCTTTAGACCATGGGCAACCATGTCTAAGGCACAACGGGCAATGGGTGTTTGCCAAACGGCTCCAGATAAGACTTTTCAGCCGCTGGACAGCAAGTAAATGACCCACATAAAGCGTACTAGGAACTCCTAAGGACCGGGCACGCTACTAAACCTAAGACAATTAATGGAAACCTAATCTAGCATGCTTTTCAAGCCACGAACAACAAGTAAAAGCTCATTTAAACCATGATTCGAAAACCTACAAAGGTTAGGCAAAGCTAACTAGGCAACAACATTTAAGGGCCATGAGGCTTAATGGGCATTGAAGAACTACTTGATTTTAACCAAAATAGCCATGATAACCCATTTTAAAACATAAACTAGGACCTATAAAGATTGGGGCGACACTTAAGAGCATAGATATGCAATGGGTAACGATAAAATCATGATTCTAAGACTAAAATAACTAATGGGCAACAACCTTTAACGTTAAAAGCGAAGGGACAGTAAGGAAACTTACCCAAATGGACCCGTTTCCGCACTAGACAGGTTATTCTAACCTCTAACGATGTGCTAGAATAATCCTTGGGCAGTGGGTATTCGAATTAAAGTGTTTCGAACTTAATCGAACACTTAGACGGCGCTGCGGATCAGAAAATCAAACACAACTCAACTTTTCAGCACGTAAAAAGAATGGACATTCTACTTTAAGCTCTAAACATGAGTGGGTAAGGGCTAAACTTACCGGAAACGCTAATTGACGCCGAACCACTCACGAACTGAGCAAAGACGGCGCTGCAGATTAGAATCCAACATCAAAGCTTAAACTTCAGCACTCAAATGAATGGGTAAACTGATTTTAAAACCAAAAGCACGAAGGTTAGCATTTAAATCTTACCGACAAGGTAAATGACGCTGCTACGATCCAGAACGGAGTCAAAACGCCACTGGACAGAGGCGAGGATGCGCGAAAACGAAGCTCGGGTTGCTGGCCACTCAAGATCTACCCATAAAAATACAAGAATCACTTAGATCGGCTTTAAACCAACAAGAATGGGGGAGAAGAGACTTACCCACGACTTTTCTTGGCCAAAAACGCACGGATAGAGAGGGAGAAGACGCAAAAATGGCGAAATGAAGGAGATAGAGTCGCGTGAAGACCTTCACACGCGACTGGATGGCGGCGGCGGCGCGATCTAGACGGTGGCACTACTCTCACAGGGGTCGGGTTCCATGGCAGCATGAGAGGGAGAGAGATCTGCGGAGAGAGGGAGCTCGCGAGAGCGACGACGCGAAGAGAGAGAGAGCTCGCTGATGGAGACGGCGACCCACGGTTCAGGCGTGATGACGACGACGACGGCGTCGGCAGGGGGAGGCGGCGGCTGAAGCTCATGGTTGAACACCAAAGAGAGAAAGAGGAAGAATGGGGCTGCCTCACGAAAAGGAAGAATAAGGGAGGAAAGCTAGGGTTTTTTTCTCTTAATTTTCTTTAATCCTTTATTTTATTTTTCTTAATAACCACAAGCCCAAAAATAGGATTTCTCCCAAAAAACACCCGATATTCAGCGTAAACTTAAAATTTAACGCTAAAACTTCTCACCCAACGCAGACCAAAACAACCGGGGTTTAGGGAGAGATTTAAAACACGGTAATTTTCCTAAACACCTTAGTTTTAGATTAATAATTCCTTAGTACCAGTCCAAATAAAATTCACATTTTATTTTACCAACTATATGGAATTAAAAAGAACACCAAGATGCACGGGGTGTTACAAATTTAATTAATAAAAGATTTTTATGTCACAAACTCTGAAACAAGAATTGGAATTGAAACAATTCTACATGAACACTAGAAAATATCTATATCGTTTCTTGATTTTAAAAAAAGATTTAATATGCATGAATTATTTGGAATTTTTGAAATTTAACTGAGATCTGAACTTAGAACGAAGATAATTCTAAATTCTTTGAATCCTTTGATTCACTCCTATTCAAAAAAAAAAAAAAAAAAAATCTCACCAACTTAAAATCCATGGACAAGATAAAATTATAAAACTTGAATGATTTATAAAAAAAAAATTATAATAATTAAACTAAAAATGAATTCATACCTCGAAATCTGAAGGTTCCGCAGTAGAAGATGCAATATATCCAAGAGGCATTATGTTTGAGAGTGAAATCTTAATCAAATGAACAAAGATAATAATTAATTAAACGATAATGTGTCTATAAATTAAAGAAAATGAATTTATTCTAAAAAAAGAGAGGAAATTACAAAATCACTCATTATCTATAAAGGTTGTTACAATCAATCACACAACCAAAATTACAATTAATTAATTTCTTAAATGTTGTACAATTCACAAACTACGACTAATTTTTTTTAAGGATAATTATCCTTAAATTATAGGTTTGTTAAAAATAAAACTTTTAAATTATAGGATTCTAACAAATTAACAAAAAAAAATTGACTTTATAATATTTGGAAAATATAATATTAGCCATTAATAAAAATAGTTTCCATATTGATGTGGAGTGATTATAAACCTGATCTATGAACACAATAAAATTGATGAAACTTTAATAATACAATCCAAATAAACTCAGATTATTTCTTCAAATCAAATACTTAATTTAAATTTAATATAAAGAATTAAGAGACTTACTGTTCACACGTAACTTCAACGATGGAGACACGTGGAATAAACAATATATTTTTATTTATATTTGTATGCGTGTGGGTGTACAATCTCTAATGTTAATCCTCTGATTCTCTCTCACAAATATATAAACTTTGGTCTCTAACTTGTTGATCTTCTTGGACCGGTTTGTTGAGCTTCTTGGATGGTCGGCCTATTAGGTTGATGATCTTTAGGATCGGCTTGTTGGCTTGTTGATCTTTCTGGATGATCGGCCTGCTAGCTTGATGATCTCTTGGATCGGCCTGTTGGCTTGATGATCTCTTGGATCGGCTTGTTGGCTTTGTTGATCTTCCTGGATGATCGACCTGCTGGCTTGATGATCTCTTAGATCGGCCTGTTGGCTTGATGATCTCTTGGATCGACTTGTTGGCTTGTTGATCTTCTTGGATGATCGGCCTGCTAGCTTGATGATCTCTTGGATCGACCTATTGGCTTGATGATCTCTTAGATCGACTCGTTGGCTTGTTGATCTTCTTGAATGATCGACCTGTTGGCTTGATGTTCTTTTGGATTGGTCTGTTGGCTTGATGATCTGTTGGATCGACTTGTTAGCTTGTTGATCCTCTTGGATGATCGGCCTGCTGACTTGGTGATCTCTTGGATCGACCTGTTGGCTTGATGATCTCTTGGATCGCCTTGTTGGCTTGTTGATCTTCCTGGATGATCGACCTGCTGGCTTGATGTCCTTTTGGATCGACCTATTGACTTGATGATCTGTTGGATCAGCTTGTTAGCTTGTTGATCCTCTTAGATGATCGGCCTGCTGACTTGGTGATCTTTTTGATCGATCGATTGGCTTGTTGATCTCTTCTTGAAGTCTTCTAGTCTTCAAATCTTTTGAGTCTTGAATCTTTTAAATTCTGAACCTCGAATTCTTCTGAATTTTCTGGACTCTTTGGCTTCTGACTCTTCTGGATTCTGTGACTGAACTTGAATGTTTTTGAGTCTGAATGTCTCTGGACTCTGAATGCTCTTCTGATTGTGTCTGACTCCGTCTGAATCTAAATGCCCCAAAAAATGAATGGTGGCCTCCTCTATTTATAGAGTTTGATGGACCTCATATGGGCTTGGGCTTGGGTCCAATTTCCACGTGGCATAATTTGATTGATCCGATGGATCACTAATAGACAAGTGGCATTCTTTGATTTGCCGAATTTTAATGTCTATTAATTTAATTTAGGGACACGTGTAAATTTGTAATTGGTCCGAAATTTATTTTATCATTAATTTATATTAATGACGTGGCAATTTGTGATTGGTCGAAATTTCTCCTTCAACAAATGCCCCCTTTTCGAGATTTAGGCATAAGCTATGTGTGAGTTAATCTCGAAAAATATATTTTGGAATAAAAATGCAAGGTATTTGGTCTTGATTTTGACTCCGTTTGTTGTGTCAATTTTAATCAAAATATGAATCTTGTTCAAATTTTTTTATTATTTTTTTTTATTTGACACACTTTTATTGCCAATTAATCAAAATTTGAAGTTTGGTCAAAATTTTGATTTTTCTTATTTGGCAGCAAACTTTGACTTGAACTTAAGTTTGGGTAAAATCTGGATTATGCCCAAATTTTGATTTGAGGTAAAATTCTATCCAATTTTAACTTGCATTTGGAATAGAATTTGAGTTTGGGACTTTGGTTGATTTTGGGTTTGACAAGATTTGGATTGAGAATAATATGAGTTGACCGAATAGCATATATGTATATATTAACAAGCGAATGTTAATCAAAAGACTTGAATGGTCTATTGGTTTAATAGCCAAGCTACATATTTAAAGGTCATGGGTTTGAGTCCCAAAATTGTTAATCTTAAATTTTAAGATACATATTTCCTATGAGAGCCTTTGAAGCGCAGGAGAAACCGAACTGTGAGAACCTTCGAATCTGAAGAGAAGGAACTGCAACGAAGTGCGTGAGAACCTTATCGAACTTCCTTCTCGAACTTGGAGAGAAGGAACTGCAGCGAAGTGCGTGAGAGAACCTTCGAATTTGGAGAGAAGGAACTGCAACGAAGCGTGTGAGAACCTTCTCGAACTTGGAGAGAAGGAACTGCAGCGAAGCGCGTGAGAACCTTCTTGAACTTGGAGAGAAGGAACTGCAGCGAAGTGCGTGAGAACCTTCGAATTTGGAGAAGGAACTGCAGCGAAGCGCATGAGAACTTGGAGAGAAACTCAGAATTGCAGCGAAGCGCAGGAGAAACCTTCGAACTTGGAGAGAAGGAACTGTGAGAACCTTCGAACTTAGAGAGAAGGAACTGCAGCGAAGCGCGTGGGAGAGAAGGAATTGCAACAGAACTACAGTGAAGCGCGTGAGAGAACCTTCGCATTTGGAGAGAAGGAACTGCAACGAAGTGCGTGAGAACCTTCTCAAACTTTGAGAGAAGGAACTGCAACGAAGCGCATGAGAACCTTCTCGAACTTGGAGAGAAGGAACTGCAGCGAAGCGCGTGAGAACCTTCGAATTTGGAGAGAAGGAACTGCAGCGAAGCGCATGAGAACCTTTGAACTTGGAGAAGAGGGAACAACACAGTAGCGTACATTGTAAGATCCCTCAAACTTGGAGAGAAGGGGAACAACATAGTAGCGTACATTGTAAGAACCCTCGAACTTGGAGAGAAGAGGGAGCAACGAGCTTAAGGTGAATCGAACACCGAACTTGAGGCGAGTGAGACATTGAATTTGAAAGAATGAAGTCTTCTTTTATTCATCCAACTCATAACTTCACATTCACAACGATGCATAACTTCAATTTGTTGTGTTGCCCCCAGTAGTGATTAGTTTCTTCAATTTATATTGTCGTGCTTCAATATTTGTTGCACTTTATTTTTTTGTTTGCAGAGACTGAACTTGGTTTTCTTTAAGCTGCCTACGTACCCTTATGGAATAGGAATCAAGTCATAACGTAGTTCAAGATTTTTTTTTGCACTCACCTTTTAAGCTCGTGTGGGCTAGGAGCATCATGCAGTTTAGGCTCTTGCGATCAGAAGCTTTCACATTTTAAAAGCTCTTATCTTTATCATGGTCTTGATCAGATCCTTCATTTATAGAATTGGTCAAGATAATGAGATTTGGCTTCACCTTCAAGGAACCTTTCGTATTTATGAGAACAGAAAACTTCCTCTTCATACGTGACAAAATGCTACTATGAAGCTTCTCGTCGTTGTTTACTTCATCGAAAAGTTTCAACTCCAAGTTGTCCATCTTTCTTTTAGGTTGATCGTTTGTTACTTTGAGGCGATCAAAAAAAGATGTTGAAAGTCGACTTTTCTTTGATGTGGAGACACTTAGCCTTTGGAAAGCTGAAGGTCGAGTGGAGGTGGACACCAAACATTGATTTTCTTCTTCTGTCGTGGCCATACTCATTCTTTGGAATACTGAAGGTCGAGTAGTTGAAGGCTTAATGCGATCGAAGGCGGAAGTCCTTTGTTCACCCTTCTTAGAACTGTCAACCTCTTCTACATGGATGCAGTAGGAAGTTGCAAAGTTTCCCTTTTCTTTTTTGTGGGAAGTTTTGGAGAAGAGTTCCTTTGCAGTCATCGGTTGTCGAAGTTGAGAAAACTCTTTACTTCTCTACCTCTTAGATTGAAACTTCTTGAGACTCTTCTTTTTTTGATGTCTACCCTTTCCTTTTACTGTAGTCTGATATGATTGAGCTACTTCATCAAGGTCGAGCTCAATTTTTCATTCCTTAGCTAGTCTTAGGATTAGCTCTTTTAAGACAAAGCATTTCTCCACTGGATGACCAAAAACTCGATGATACTTACAATACTTGGGATCATCGACTTTCTCAATCTCTTTCGGTCACTTACACTTAGGAAGTACTATCAGTTGTGCTTCCAGGAGTTGTTCCAACATGTCAGGGATGTCAGAATCAGGGAAAGGATAAATTTTCTTCTGTCTTTCCTTTAAGGTTAAGTGATGTGCTCCATTTTCATGTCGCTTTTCTTTTGAAGATGACTTGAGAAGAATTGTGTTTACAACCATAGATTCTTCTGTAGTCGCTTCAACGTTCTTTTCTTCTTTCCTCATGTTAGGGAGTAGAAGGTTTTTGTTTTCTCTATTAGCAATACTTAGCTCCATATCGTGGGCGCGAGTTGCTAGTTCTTTAAAGGTGCGAGGATTTATACCTTGAAGGATGTAGAGGAGTTCCCAGTGCATGCCTTGAATGCGCATCTCAACGGCAGAGAGTTCAGTGAGGCGATCTTTGCAATCTAGACTCGTGGCTCTCCAACAGTTGATGTAGTTAACAACGAGTTCACCTTTTCGTTGTTTAGTGTTGGTGAGCTCGAACATGCTAACGGTTCGTCTAGTGCTGTAGAAGCGATTCAAAAACTCTCTTTCAAATTCCTCCCAACTGTCTATTGACTCAGGTTCTAAATCAGTGTACTAGTCAAAAGCATTTCCTTTAAGTGTTCGAACGAACTGCTTGACTAGTAGGTCCCCTTGAGTACCAGCGTTCTCGCATGTCTCAACGAAGTGGGCAATATGTTGTTTAGGATTGCCCTTTCCATCAAACTGCTGAAACTTTGGTGGCTGATACCCGATTGGCATTCTCAAGTTATCAATCCTCTTAGTATAAGGTTTGGAATACAAGAGGGAATCTTGAGTAGGTCCACCGTATTGAGCTCTGATACAGTTTGTGATCATATCTTGGAGTTGTTGAATGGATAGTGAAGCGATCGAAGCAGAACACTGTGGCTGATCATCTTGCACTATAGTCTTTCCTTTGTCATGTTTTTTTATGACTTGGGTTTGACTTGATTCGACGATATGTTAATTCTCAATCTGGCTCTTTAGGTAAGCGATTTGAGATTCTTTTTCTTTAATCGCCTTCATCAAGGTGTTGATGTGCTCCTGCATCTCAGCCATTCTTTCTTTCATAGTTCTTGTCTCAGTCATCATGACAGTTACTACGTCTGAATAAGGTTCAAACAAAGGGTTATACTTAACAAGAAACTTGTCGTTAGTATATGCCCCCTGCAAGGTTGTTTCTTGTCCTGCAACGATAGAAGTTGTATCTTCTTGCAACGTTAGTTCATTGAAGCAACAATGGGCAGTAGAACCTATGTAAGACTTTTTCATGACGGCGACCATTGAGGAAGTCTTGAACGACATGTTTACACTTGTGTTTTGAGATAAGAGAGAGAGATGAGAGGTAGAGATTGTCCCACTGGGCGTGCCAATTTGTTCACACGTAACTTCAACGATGGAGACATGTGGAATAAACAATATATTTTTATTTATATTTGTATGCGTGTGGGTGTACAATCTCTAATGTTAATCCTCTGATTCTCTCTCACAAATATATAAACTTTGGTCTCTAACTTGTTGATCTTCTTGGACCGGTTTGTTGAGCTTCTTGGATGGCCTACCTACTAGGTTGATGATCTTTAGGATCGGCTTGTTGGCTTATTGATATTTCTCGATGATCAACCTGCTAGCTTGATGATCTCTTGAATCGGCCTGTTGACTTGATGATCTCTTGGATCAGCTTGTTGGCTTGTTGATCTTCCTGGATGATCGGCCTGCTGGCTTGATGATCTCTTAGATCGGCTGTTGGCTTGATGATCTCTTGGATCGACTTGTTGGCTTGTTGATCTTCTTGGATGATCGGCCTGCTAGCTTGATGATCTCCTAGATCGGCCTGGTGGCTTGATGATCTCTTGGATCGACTTGTTGGCTTGTTGATTTTCCTGAATGATCGGCCTGCTGGCTTGATGTTCTTTTGGATCAGCCTGTTGGCTTGATGATCTGTTGGATCGACTTGTTAGCTTGTTGATCCTCTTGGATGATCGGCCTACTGACTTGGTGATCTCTTGGATCGGCCTATTGGCTTGATGATCTCTTGGATCGACTTGTTGGCTTGTTGATCTTCTTGGATGATCGGCCTGCTAGCTTGATGATCTCTTGGATCGGCCTGTTGGCTTGATGATCTCTTGGATCGCCTTGTTGGCTTGTTGATCTTCTTGGATGATCGGCCTGCTGGCTTGATGTTCTTTTGGATCTACCTGTTGGCTTGATGATCTGTTGGATCGGCTTGTTAGCTTGTTGATCCTCTTGGATGATTGGCCTGCTGACTTGGTTATCTTTTTTATCGGTCGATTGGCTTGTTGATCTCTTCTTGAAGTCTTCTAGTCTTCAAATCTTTTGAGTCTTGAATCTTTTAAATTCTGAACCTCGAATTCTTCTGAATTCTCTAGACTCTTTGGCTCTGACTCTTCTGGATTCTGTGACTGAACTTCAATGCTTTTGAGTCTGAATGCCTCTGGACTCTAAATGCTCTTCTGAGTGTGTCTGACTCCGTCTGAATCTGAATGCCCCCAAAAATGAATGGTGGCCTCCTCTATTTATAGAGTTTGATGGACCTCATATGGGCTTGGGCTTGGGTCCAATTGCCACGTGGCATAATTTGATTGAACTTGGCTTATGTTATCCGATGGATCACTAATAGACAAGTGGCATTCTTTGATTTGCCAAATTTTAATGTCTATTAATTTAATTTAGGGACACGTGTAAATTTGTAATTGGTCCCAAATTTATTTTATCATTAATTTATATTAATGATGTGGCAATTTGTGATTGGTCAAAATTTCTCCGTCAACATTTACAAGAAAATGTTTGCTTAAGGTCCCTTGTCTATTTGAGCCACGATTTGAAAGTTTAGGCCCCGTTTGATAACCATTTGGTTTTTTGTTTTGGTTTTTGAAAATTAAGCTTATAAACACGTATTTCTACCTATGAGTTTCTTTGTTTTAATAGACCTTCTTCTCCTTTGTTTTCAAAAACCAAGTCAGATTTTAAAAACAAAAAAAAAGTAGTTTCCAAAAACTTATTTTTGTTTTTGAAATTTGGCAAGGAATTCAAATGGTTCTGAAAACCATTGTAGGGAATTTGGGAGAAAACAAGCAAAATTTTCAAAAACCAAATGGTTATCAAACAGGGCCTTAGATATCGACACTGTTAAATTCACTCTATAAAATACAAATTTTTAAATTTAATGACCTATTATACATCTTTTACACGGTAAAGGTTCATTAAAATTTCATGTACCCAAAGTTTAAAATTTTAAATTTGAAAATAGAACAAAACTCAAATTACATGACCAAAATGATATTTTAAACCTAGTAATAATAATTATAATCATTTAATCTTTTTTTATTGATACTTGTAAAAATTAATTTTAAATTAAAATTATATTACTAAATGATAAATTTGTTGTAACAGCTATTTATCTTTTTATTACATGGATAATATATGTCTTGTCTTTTATTTATTATGCTTGAAGATTTTAGGTTTTCATATTCAATTTAAATTTAAGATAATTCCTTCTCAATTTTGAGTTAAAATTTAAATGCATTATTATTAGGTTTTTGACATAATTTTTCCATCCATGACCATAACAAAAGCAAGAGCATCTCAATACAGCTCTAGGCCTTAACGAATATATTACTGGGTTTTTTAATTTTACAAACACCCTATATAAATAATACAAGTGTAATTTAATTTTAAATATGGTTATGAGTATTTTGTTTTTTAGAAAATTACGAGGTTATTTATTTATTTATTTTGATAGCATGTGGGGGTGGGGGATTTGAATCAAAGACCTCTCGGCCATTAGTACAAAGCCTGCCAGTTATCTAAATCTATAAATTAAAGAAGTACTTACTTGTTGAAGACTTTCTTTCAACGAACTCCCACCAAGAATAGTATGATCACAGAAGGGACACTACCACCAAGATCTTCTACTGCTACATCTATGAGAGTAGGAATCAAGTTGTGTGGGACTTGTGTTCTTGAACTTTGGGAAAAAAATTTCACTAGAATGTTGTAAAATTTCTTAGAGAGAAATTTTGCTTGAGAGCAAAGTGTTGAGTGTGTTCAACTGAAAAGACATCATGTGTTTTATATAGAATGTACCCCTTTTCCTAGTCGTAACAGGATAGAGATTTAATTAATTAATAATTAATTACTTTTGTCAGTCGTAATAGAATAAGGATTAACAATCAAATTAAGTTAATCAATAAATCTATGCTCATGTTCGCTACGAGGCTTGTTGATGGAAAAATCCGGCCGAGCGCTCACCTGACCTTCACGTGACACCAACAGTGAATTTGTTTGAATCTGGAGAAGACGTGACCTGCAAACAGGAAAGTAAACACTACACACCAGTGTGATGCTTGCCACACACGCTCCGATGCCTAAGTCAGTGATCGGAGAGAATCCGGCAAAACAATAGTAATTCTGTAAAAGTCTGGAGTTGGGAATTCAGATTTCGAACCCCTTACCTGGGTCCCCAAGGGACCTTATATATCTCCTCCCAGATTAGGGTTTTCCGGATCTCCTCGTCGTAGGTTGACTCCTGCTTCATGAACCCTGCTCTCTCGGGCCTAAGAGGATCTAACACTGACCCATGCAACCCCTTTGGGCTTATGCGCCTGGTCAGCCTCGACATATTGTCGTGGCCGACCACCTCCTCGGCCTCGGCCCAATGCCGAGGCCGAGGAGAGGATTGGCCCACCCTGGGTTGCATCCTCTTCATGGGCCCGTTTGGATCGGGCCCAAGGCCGTTTTATTTCGGACTTTTCGTTATGCTAAAATTACCCATAACAAGGCTATTTAATTTAGAATATATTTGCAATTTTTTTTTTTACAATTATAGATGCTATCAGTTAACATAAAATATATACTTCTACCTAAATGTTAGAGGTTTGAATTTGTTACCTACATATTGCTTCAAAAATAATAATAATAAATTACAAGATTTTAGAGGATTGCTTTATTTGTGTATATATCTGCCTTAAAAAAAAAAAAAAAAAAAAAAAAAAAAAAAAAAAAAAAAAAAAACTCTTAAAATTATAAAATGCAAGCATGAAAATTTTGAAGAAAAAAAAATCTCTAAACTCTAAGGGACCGTTTGGTGTAAGGTTTTATAGATGTCTAGGAATAAAGGATGCCTGAGAATAAGATTGTTGGGAATCAAAGATAACTGTGTTTAGTTGTGCATGTGAATTTCATCAGGATTTTATGAGAACAAATTATATCTGTATTTATTTTTTAGAATTAATCAGGTAAACTTTATGTAATTTTAATAAATTAATCAATAAAATAATCAAAATTAATTCAAACTATTAATAAAAATTAATGAATTAATAATCATGAAATAATTTTAATGGGATAAACTATGTTAATTTAACTAATTAAAACTATTTAATTAATTTTTTAATAAATATCTTTAACTACAATAATTTAATATATTTGTATCCATAAAAATTAATTAGATAAATATTTTAATAATAATATGATTATTTATTTATTAAAAGGAAATCCAAAAAAATAGTTCATTGATTATAAATAATCAATAAGTAATTAATTATAATTATTGAAAAATGAATTTTTATACTAAATTGATATAAATAATTTTAATTCAATAGTTAAATATATTTTCGATAATGTTAACTAATTAATTATAATTTTAGTAAATATGTAATTACATCCATTTAATAAACTTGGACTAAGTATTTGTTTAAAAATTTTTTGAAATTCTTGACAAATTATTATTTAATCTAATTAAATAATTTATTATATTATTTTTTAATTTAGTATCCATCAGTTAATTAATTAACTATATTCAAAATAAAATTGCATATAAAAATAAAAAAGAAAAGATGGGCAAAGAGAAAACCCATGCTTTTGCAAGGGCATAGAAAGCCTTTGCTTATGGGCATAAATGATGTCTGGGAATGCGTTATTTCCTGGGCCCACCACAGAAACCTTGAAACAAACAAGGGTATCCGAAACCCTTGCCCATTCCCATCTTCAAAACCCTTGCACCAAACGGCCCCTAATAGTCAATGAGGCAATGAATTCGATGTTAAAATGCAATTACTAGGCAATAACGACATGTAGCTCAATCTAAGTTACCAAATTCAAAACAATATTAATTTATCGTAAATTTCAAATTAGGTTCTAATTTCAAATATAATGTAAAATAAATAATTGAAAACTAAGAGTTTAGAATAATCGATAAACTAATCTAAAATTCTAAGTAACAAAAACAATAATAAATCAATAAGATGAAGAAAGAGAAATTGATACCAAATTTATACTGATTCACCTAATGTAAGTGTTCCAGTTTTCTGCTATCATTCCGCTAAAATAAGGCTCACAAATCATTCTAAAACGAAATAATAATAATAATAATAAAAAAAAAAAAACTCATTCTCCAATTTTTCTCTTCTGACGCAAAAGAAACGAAGAACACTGTCCCCATGAATTTTTTTTCTTCTCGATTAAAGACCCCAAAACTAATCTCTGTAAGGTGCCAAAAATCCTCCATTTGTATAGCCAACATCACATAGATAGTAACAACCTAAATACATCAATTGAATCCTTGAGAATGTACATAAAGCATAGATGAATTGCATATCTACCCATCCAAACATTATACATGTTTCCTTTTGGAATTTTTAATCCATTCCTCCTAGATACAACATCTCGTAAAACTCTTGAGTCAGAAGCTGAACCTTCCCATCCAGGTAAAACATAGATGAATTGCATATCTTGGGAGCAAACTCCGAACACATTGGTTGCAATTTCATTCTTCCTTGTTCGGTACCTAGGTCTATCAAGAATACCTACGTTGACTTTAATGTAGGTTCCATCTAATGCACCTAGACAATTCTAAATACAAAGAAAACTTTAAATTAATCAAGGCCACATTCAATATAGACTACTTATTGATATTTAAACATGATTAAAGTCCTTCAAAATTTTACCTTAAACCACTTCCACTTTTCATCCAAACAATTGGCATGAACTGGCTCAAGTTGCTTAAGTAATGACTCATGTAACCGTAACACAAAGTTAAGAACCATGTTAAAGTGTTTATTAATTGTTTCTCCTGAACGTGCAAAATGACGACATATAACCCTATTTTTTACATCATGTGCAAGGATATGTAAAAATATTGCAACCATTTCCTCAACTTCTACATTCGTTGTGCCTCTTAGTTTTCCAATTGTTTTAAGCATATGACATAATATTGTAAAGCATCTCCTATTCATGTGTGTGGTCTCAAAACATGCTATATCACTCTCATGTATTAGACGGAAAAAGTTTAATTGTCTAATTCGATGTCGATATAAAGAACTTCCACCCATAAATCTTCTATGAGTTTGTCTTTTATACATAAGCATTATTACCAATAGGAAATATGTTTTCATTATCTACTTTAACATCTCTAAATAAGACAACAAGATAACAAGTATATGTTGTTCAATAGCTGAATGTACGTGAGTCATATCTGCATAATAAATAAAATTTCAAAATCACAAGACCTCAAAAGTAGTGTATAACATCTTGATATTTGGCAAAAAGAAGAAAGTTTGGGACAAACCAATTAATAACATAAAAAATCTAAACAAGTGCTTAGACAAAAAGAAATGATTTAAAAATCTCACCTAAAGTTTTGTATGTGCAATAATAAACTCAAGAATTTACAAGCCAATCCAACCAAATTCACAACAAATTACAACTAATTATTTCCCACCAATCAATCAGGAACGTCCAAATTGATTGGTTGCAACAATCTAGAATTTCAATATATAAAACAACCTTACATAATAATAGGTCAAAATGAATTAGTCCTCAAACTGAAATACTTAACGATAAGAATGAAAACTGACTGGCATATGGAAAGTAAGTTAAAAAAAAAAAAAAAAAGAAGCTACTGGAAACAGAGGCACCAATAAATAGAAATATGGGAGCATAGAAGCTTAAAGAAAAGAGAAGATCAAGAAGAAAAATAGGTAGAATACATAGACAAAGAATGATGGAAAATACTGTCATATGGAAAGTAAGTTAAAAAAAACAGTGCCCAGATGGAAAGCAACAAAGAAAGAATGATAGGTTCTATACTCAGTGAGTCAGTTTTGATACTTCAAGAAAATTTAGCTCCAGCAGATCTTCAACTTGAACTAAAGCCAAAAAAACCAAAGCATCAGGTCTTCATTTTCTAAAACTTCTCATTGGGGAAAACAGAGAGAAAATAAAATTTTGTGATTACTACAGAGAAAAAAAAAAAAGATAGCAAAATGCTAATCTGCTTGAACCACGAGAAAGTTGGGGGAAATATATATGTAGTTGGGCAGTAAAAAATTGAAAATGTAATTCCAATCAAACTTCATCATTGATGTTTAAAAAGGAATAACTTAAGAAATATTTTTACTACAAAAAAAGTAACATATATACTAGTACCCATTAGAATGCTAAGGTTCTGTTGCTATCACCGCAAGCGTAATGTTGCCCAAGTAATATAAAACGGTACAGTAATACCGAGTATCAATTTCCACAGGAAGGATAGTGATTAGACAAGATAATGAACCAAACAATAAAAATACTAGGACAAAAAATTATCTAGGGACCTAAACATGATGATAAAAGCAATAAAAAATTAATGCAATCAAAGAATTAAAGTGATCAATCAAATGTAAAAGGTGGAGAAAGAATCTATTGTGAGGCGGGGTCTTGAAAGTCAGATTATAGCTAATTAATTATTCTAATTGTCCTATATCGTGCCGACTAATTATAAACATAGAATCTTTGTTTAGCACCTAGGTTATCCTTTTGGTTTTCCCTAATTATAATTAACTCATATTAATATCCTAAGTGTCCTTAGCGCTATTAAATTGGTTAATTAATTAGCCTTGATTCATTTTCGGTTTCTAAGCCTAACCAACTACTCTCGTTGTCACTAGGAGCAGTTAAGCCTAGTTGAGTGGATTATGATCTATCTTAACTCCTCTCCGTCGAGTTTCCATTAAGAATCTAATCACTATACAATTGGCCAGATTCTATAGAGCATTAAGACCATCCACACAAATAATCAGTATATGGACATAGAGATAGGCAAGTAAGATAATAATCAACTATAATCTTTCATTTCAAGACCCACAAATGGGATTTAGCTATACATGAGTGTCAAAACTTCCCAAGAATACATACTAATAAGCATAAAAGAGCAATTAAGAGAGTTATGAGATGAACCCGAGCACTCCAAAAATGCTCAATACAAGATTTCACACTTTCCTCACAACTCGACCCTCAAGGTAGGCTTAAGAGCCTTGAAAGAGACTAAAGAATGGATTGGAGTGGTGATTGATGATGAAAATGGGAGGTGAGGCGCGCTATTTATAGGCCTGAAAATGGGGCAGCGTCGCGACGCTGTGACGTCACCTTCTTGGGCGGCAAGTCAGGATAGCGTCGAGACGCTAGGGGACAGCGTCGCGACGTTGTCTTATTTCCAGAACGTTCCAGGCGCGATTTTGAGCTGAAATTCGGGCCTCCCTCCATGCTTTTGGCCCAAATGCTTTTCATGATGGGTCTTGGGCTATTTTATCTTGGCCCAACTTGATCTTCAAAGCTTTAATTCCATGAAATTGGGCTTTTTTCTCTTTTTCTTCTCCAATTATCCATAAAAATCTCCTAGAAACAAAATTATACAAATCAATAGATATGTATGATAAAAATACAATAAAAGCACACAAAAGCTCATAAATTTAATGAAAAAATAGCAACATTTATGCTTTCTATCACACCCCAAACTTAAGCTTTTGCTAGTCCCGAGCAAAATAAATTCTAAAGATGCATGAAAAGAATCGCTCTAGCCTCAATGATTTTAAAATTCTTAGGGGAATACAGAGAACATGCAAGTGGACTAAGCAAGCACAACATACTCATGAAGAAATTTCAAAAATGAAACTTAGAATTAACGAATAGCATGCTCAAAACTTATCTAATGGTTCTTTTACTAAGCTAGATTAGTGTTACGACTTTTTCCATTTGTTTTCCCCCTACACTGGCTAAGAGTCCTAACTAGTCGGAATTAAGCTATCATGCAAACAAAGAAACTAGGGTGCCTGATTCTTTTCTTTTTCTTAGGGGATCTCCCCCAAACTTGTTTTTTATGATTCTAATGGCACTAGCTTTCACACTACGATGCAGGGACCCATAACCCGAGTTTTACCCTTGGTTGGCCTAACTGATCACACCGCATGCAACTCTTTTTACCCCTAGTTTATTTTTCTTATGCAAGCAAAAATTAATTTTTCAACAGATGATTCTTTTTAGTGTTGCTTTTCTTTTTTTGCAGGCATAACATATTTTTCTTTTACTTTTCACCTAGTTCTTAAAAACAGTCAAGCATAACTCCTAATGTTAGAGACTAAGCCTATCGGAGTGACAACTAACTTATAAAAACCATAATAAGAATCTAGATTTTCAAAGATCTCAAAAGATAAGTTTATTGCATGCTTTAGACTTAATACTAAGCAAAACATTTTCAAAATTTCTTATTTTTCTGCTATGCTCCCAAATTCCACATCATATAAACCATATCCCCCCAAAAATTAAAAAACCAAATCCTCGGCTATCATTGCTGGATAACATGCATCCAGAAGAATTTATCTAAGCTAAAAAACAGCGAAAGCCTCCCCCCCCCCCAACTTAAACTAAACATTGTCCTCAATGTTTTAAAGCAAGAAAGCATAAAAGGGGATACTGAGACTTTCCTGAGTCCAGGAGAAAACGTCATCTTCCTTCAGGTTCGGGAAAGCGCATCTTTGGATTCTCGGGGGTTGCTGCGTGGATCCTGCAAAATAAAATTGGATCACGAAGCAAGGGGGATTTATTTACCGTAATAAGAAAAACTAACTAACAAAATTTTTAATCCTTGGGTTGCCTCCCAAATAACGCTTTCTTTAACGTCTTTAGCTAGACGAGGCTCGACACGCTCATGGAGGTTCGAAGTAAAAATTTTCATCCCCTCTGGGCCTCGTAAAAATCACGTGCCGTAGCACACATTGCAAACAGTGGACTAAAAAACATCTCCCCTGACCCATCCTCACTGTACAGATTATCAAAATAAGAATTCATGAAAAAGCCAACAGTATCAAAACTTTTTTCCAAGTCTCTATTCACAAAGCAATTATTTACGGAGTCATCTAGCATCAATATGTCTATCGGTCTCGGGTCCTGGGGTGGTCTATCAACTAGGACTAACCATTCGCCAGGCATAATCTCTACATGCTCATGAGACTTAGCAATCAAATCATACTGTATAAAGCTTTCATTTGACTCATCAATATTAGACTAAAAAAATTCATCTAATTCATACTCCTCTAAATTCAAAGCAGGCAAATTATATTCATGAAAATTTACAACAGACAGCTCAACATTATCCAACAATTCATTATCAAACATGGCATCGTCGAAAAATTCATCAGGATCAAAATTAACATCATCCATAGGCAAACCATCTAACTCTAGGCCTAAGTTTAACTCTTCTTCTTCATCCTCATCAGGCAGTAAATCTAAGCCAATAGAAAAACAAGTATGTATGCTACAAACACATTCATCCTGGCTAAAGATACTGAACAGTACCTTTTCATCGTCTACGCTAAGAGTTAATTTACTTGTATGCACACTAATTTCAGCCTTACCAGTAGCTAGAAATGATCTACCAAGAATGATGGGTACCTCTCTATCTTCCTGCATATCTAGCACAACGAAGTCTACCGGGAAAATGAACTTGTTTACCTTCACCAGCACATCCTCCACTATACCCATTGGGTGAGTGACTGATCGATCCGCCAACTGAAGGGTGATGTCGGTGTCTTTAAGTCCAGTAAGTCCTATCTTCCTGAAAAGGGAGTAGGGCATAAGATTAATACTCGCTCCAAGATCACATAACGCTCTATCAAAAGATACCTCTCTCCTATTGTGCAGGGAACAGTAAAACTCCCTAGGTCTTTTTGTTTTAAAGGTATCCTCCCTAAGACTATTGTGTTGTTATTTTCCAACAGTCTACAAACTTCTTTTTTATTCAAATCTTTTTCGCTAACATCTCTTCCATAAATTTCCCATAGTTAGGCATATTAGATAGAACGTTGATAACTCTCCAAAAGGGAGTTATTTAGGCCTTAGTTTTATAATGATTTGTGTGTCATTTGTGCTAAATAGGGTTGCTTTTAGATATATAGTATATGTTTTAACCCATTTGGAAGAATGGATGCTTTGGAAGTTATTTTGTGTAGAATATATTGCTGAGCGACTTGAGGGAGCAATATCTGTGCTGCAGCAAAGCAGTGAGCAAAACTACAACGTCACAACTCGTTAGCCAGTTTAATGAACTGAAGTTAGTTAAGCTATTCTCGGATTTAAGAAGCAAGGAGAGCCATCCACGTGTCTAGGTCAACCTAATTCAAGCATGTCTTCATTCTATAAAAGGGAAGAGTCGTTCAAGTCAAATTAATTCCACTCGTGGGAAGAGATAATTTCTCATTTCCATCATTGGAAGCCGAATAGAGGAGGAAGATTGGGGACTACAAGGAGACCATCAATTACAAAGTTGACCAAGGGAATTAATCTTTTCTTGTATTATTTTGTAATTATGGATGCACATACTCAGATTGTAGTGTGTGTTATCATGAATCTTATGAACTAAATTACTTTAGGTGTTGGTTAGGAGTCATGTAATTGTTGTGCTTAATCTCTATGCAATATATGTTGATTTGATGCATCTTGATTATTTGTTGTACTTATTTATATTTTGTGCTCGCTTGGCCAGCCGGTATGAATATCACTTCCTAGTTTCAGGAATGATTTGGGGAGTGTGTGACATTTAATCACACTAGATCATTGTGTATTGGTGAACGCCAGTGACTGGGCTAGGGATAGCCAGTTGCCTAGTGCTTGATCGGTAGTGCGTCATTGGAGTTGAAACACATTCTAAAAAATCTAGAGTTCCGGGAGGAATCAACTAATAAGACTGCAAGAGTTTTGCATAATCAATAATATTGCTAGAGCATATTTTAGAACAATTACTGAATTCTGACCAACGCCTGTTCCTAATCTGTCTGCTTATTTGTTTACTTTCTGTTCTGTCATTTCTTTTGCTTCAGCATTATATCAAAATCAATAATTTTAACTACTTTCGAAACCATTAAAAAGTTACACAAAATAGATAAAGTGAGAGCTAATTTAGACCCTGGATTCGATAAGTACTTATTACTTGCTGCGGATTGTGTATGCTTGCACAGTGTTCTAGAGTCTATTGTTACCTTATTTTTACTCACTCTGGAAACCCAACAAGTTTTTGGCGCCGTTGCCGGGGAACTTGAATAAGTTTTTATCTGATCTGTTTTGTGTATGTGTTTTAGTGGTTTGGTGCTAGAACTTTTTGATTGTTTCTTTTGTTTTTGCAGGTGTGAGTTTGGTGCATGAGCGATCCGTCTGGGGTAAGGTTCGAGCTTGATCCAGAAATCGAGAGGACATTCAGGAGAAGAAGGAGAGAGCAGCGTAGAAACCAAAATCCAATGGCTAACGTGTCGCGTCTCCCGCAGGGTCCAGAAGATCCACTTGAGCCCCAGAATCGTGTGCTGCAGCAAAATCCACCGCTGGAGCAAAATGGACAGCAAAATAATCAGGCTGAGAATCCTATCTTGGTAGCAAACAATAGGGCCAAAGCCATTCGAGCGTATACTTTTCCAATGTTTGATGAGTTAAATCCAGGAATTGCACGTCCTCAAATTGAGGCAGCAAATTTTGAAATGAAACCGGTAATGTTTCAGATGTTGCAAACCGTGGGTCAGTTTCATGGTTTGTCATCTGAAGACCCTCATTTACACCTTAAGTCTTTTCTAGGAATTAGTGATTCTTTTGTAATTCAAGGATTGCCTAGAGATGCCCTTAGATTAACTTTGTTCCCGTATTCTCTTAGAGATGGAGCAATGGCATGGTTAAATTCTTTTGCTCCAGGATCAATTAGGACATGGAATGAGTTAGCGGAAAAATTCCTTAGTAAATATTTTTCACCAAATATGAATGCTAAATTTAGGAGTGAAATAGTAGGGTTTAGGCAACTTGAGGATGAGACTTTTAGTGAGGCTTGGGAGAGGTTTAAGGAGCTTTTGCGAAAGTTGAATGTTGTTTTCTCTAACTCTTGCTCGGGAGAGGGGATTTATTTCCAGAACATTCCAGGCCGATTTTGAGCTGAAATTCGGGCCTCCCTCCATGCTTTTGGCCCAAATGCTTTTCATGATGGGTCTTGGGCTATTTTATCTTGGCCCAACTTGATCTTCAAAGCTTTAATTCCATGACATTGGGCTCTTTTCTCTTCTTTTTCTCCAAATATCCATAAAAATCTCCTAGGGACAAAATTACACAAATCAATAGATATGTATGATAAAAATACAATAAAAGCACACAAAAGCTCATAAATTTAAGGACAAAATAGCAACATTTATGCTTGCTATCAGGTTCGTATTGAGAAAAGGCTATGGAAAGTAGAAGAAAGAAAGGAGCTCATGGATAACAATGGCGAAACAAGCATTCTTAGAGATTAAAGAGGAAAAGCGTGAATCGTCTAAACCCACGTCATGGAAGAAGGAAAATTGTAGATAGAAAATGGGAAATTGCAGATAAATGGCAGAGAGAGAGACAAAGGGAAATTGCAGAGATATTGTACCTGGAGCTTTTGTTGATGGATCGAAGAAGAAACTGAGACCAAGAAAGAAGAGAGAATACGTAATGGAAGAAGAGAATGTTGTTTTGCTTTCGGCCAAACCCACGTCGATAGGTTTACGAAACCCACGCTTCTCGATAGGTTAACAAAACCCTCGCTCTACGTTTATTAACGATGTCTGGGATAAAAGATTTCCCAGGCAAATAAATTGAACTCTCCAACCAAACATGGGCTTCAGATCCCTAAGCCCATTCCCCCCTCATAAAACCTCAATTCAAACGGGCCCTTAGGGAATTGATTTCACCTATTGGGGCTGTGAATTAATTTCTTGAATGATTTAACATACAAAGATTCATAAATCTAGGACAAACTATTATCATGGTTATCTCTCTAAGCATAAACAATTCTCATATATATACAATAAACCCAATATCCCTATCTAGATACATTCACATGCATGACATTAAGTCTAATCCTTTTAATGATTTCTAAAACTATCCTAAATCTCCCGATCTTAGGACTGCTTCAATTCTGCAATTTAAGATCCAAACTAAATCCCCTCTGTCGAGCAAGAGTTAGAGAAAACAACATTCAATTCATGATAGGTGAATTAAAAACATTAAGAACATAAACTGCATAAATGAATTCAAAGCACAAAACATACAAGAATTACAACAACGCCCAAAGGCTACATCAATCCCTAAGAAATAATATCTAGCTACACATGATCTCCTCGTTACAATATAAGCTAGAAAAGAAAGCCAAAAAAAACTAACTAGAGGTAAGGAAAGAAAGGGAAAAACTCTAGTGTTGCCGAAACCGCACGTCCCCGTCACGATCTCCACGAGCTCTAGCCTTGAATCCTGCTCCTTGTCCTTGCTCAAGCTCCCACAAGAGGTCTCTAGTCGGAATTAGGGCTAAAATTTCTAAAAAAAAAAAAAAAATCCCCTAATCCATGTAGAATCACTAAGTATTTATAGAAAATGCAGGGCAGCGTCGAGATGCTAGGGACAACGTCTTGACGTTGTCCTGTTGCCGTGCGGATTACTTACGAAAATTTGCCAGTGGTAGAGACGCTGGCGGCACAACGTATCGACTCTGTGCCATTGGGTCTTCAGTTGGGGAAGGCATCTGCAACAACATCGAGACGCCAAAACGGAGCATCTCGACGCTCTGTTCTCGGGTCTCCAAGCTACTGCAACCTTTTTTATGATTCTTCTGAAGGAGTGTACGATACACTAGCGGAAGTGATTCGGATCAAAACACTCTAATTCCTTTTAATTTTAGTTATGAAAACATGCGCAAGATTGAACCGAAAACAGAGTTTCAAAGTTACCAACCTTTGATAGCCGAATTCTTCAATTCCGTGGATGATTTCCTTGCACAAACCGGTTGTAGACGACCACGAGAGTCTTCCCCGCTAATCTTCGGCCTTAGAACGAGTTGTGGGACTCAAGAACGTGATGAATTTTAGAGAGAAGCTTGATCACTTAAGCAAAATTTAGAGAGAAAAATGTTGGTTGCTTAGAAATCCTTCTTTGCCTCCTGTGAAGTGAATACTCCAGCCACCATAAAAATTCAGCTCATTCCATTCTTTTAAAGAAGATGAGCATGCAACCAAATCCACCATGAGAAGACAACTCATGAGAATTGAGGAGTCATCCATTTTGGTGTCATGAGTATGGTTTATCCAAGAGGTTGATAATGGGGTTTGGTGTCAATCGAGAGGAATTTACCTCTTGATTTAAAATTGAATTCAAAAAAAAATAATTTTCAAATATAAAATTAATTTAAACATTTAAATTAATTATTTAATTTAATATCAAATATTAAATTAATAAATTACCCCAATCCCGATCTTCTCTTATATGAATCCCTATTCACATATATATGATATTTAAATCATATTTAAATATTTCTAATTCTCTCAAATACGGTTTAATCTCAATTGAACCATTATGTTAAATATATTGAATAAATAAGGATAACTTCCCTAATACGAGTTTGAATGTTTCAAACTTTCTCATCACTTATGTTCTAAGGTTTATTCCGTATGAGCTAGCAGGGGGACCTTATGGACCTATAGATCATGGGCTCCAACGATCCGAGACTAACTAGTTAAACTCTTTTAACCTAGTTAACCAACATTCGTTAACTACCGAGACACTCTACTGTAGCCTGATAGTTCAACTTCCCTCACTGTAGGTATATTTTTGTCCACTCGATATAACCATGATTAGTAAGTTGACCCTTCACAAATTGTTCGTAACTAGAGCTTGGTCAAATGTTCGTTTTACCCCTGAAGTTACATCTTATTCCTTTAGTCTCCACTGAGTCCCTAATGAACAATTGGTTTGTGGTCCGACCACTAAACCTAAAACCTCTCGGGCCAATGAGAGGGTGGGATCCATTTGTTCACGTCCCGGAGTCAGCACTTAAGAGAACAACCTTTCTACTATCCCTAAATTGGGTAAGAGTGAATTCCGCCTTGTAGGACTATGTCCCCAGCTCTACCCGGTCTTATCCCCAAAATGGTAGGCTTATTGAGTCGGCGATGTTGAGCCACTCTCACCCATGCAAATCAAAGGATAATCCTGAATAAACAGGAGTTCATAGTTAGCTCATGATTAAGATCGAGTTACCTAGGTCATCGCATTGAAATAGTCAGTCTTGTCAGTAAACAGCGTTATAAAGCAAGAGTGACTTATTTCTCAGTTCTGATCTTATGCAAACTCATTTGCATAGTACGCTCCCACTCGCATGTCTCTACACGAACGATTCAGGATCACGTCGTTTGTACTCAAATAAAGTGGGCCGCGTCACATAGTTTTCCTAGGATTAAGGTACCCAGCCTTATCCCTATACGATAGACTGTTTAGGCTATTACTTGAACTTGATCCATATTTATGTCACTATATATAGTTCAAGTATTCATTTCATAGCCAAGGATTCTAGTTTATTGGATTTGGGTTATTTAACGTGCAATTCACTCATTTAATAACTTGAGTGAACATAAACTCAATAACGACTTTATCGAACAAGTATATAACTATTTGTTTCATTCACTATCTATGAGCTTTAGGGCACCAACCCCAACAATCTCCCACTTGCTCTAAAACTCTAGTTTAGTGGGATGTACAACAATCTATAACAGCAGTGAGTGAATAAATACTTGTATTAATTGAGGGATTGGAATTCTCAATTCCGTTACAGCAGAAGCAATTGGACCGAATCGTATTTTAAGTAGGTTCGTCAAAATACCAATACATTGGCAATTTTTCAGAGAACAATTCTATAGAAAATTTAAGGCTAAACAATTAGATCTATTCTTATAAGAACGAAGCACATACCGTCGTCTGATTGAATTCTTCAAGAACGCCTTCTTGAATGATAGGGACCAAAAATGAAATCTTGGGACACCACCACAAGATTGCCCTGCTATCCTCTGAGGTTGGGAATGGAGTGGTGGGATTCCATTCTTGAAAGAGGGAAGAAAAACCAAGAGGAAAGAACTCCTCTGCATTTTGCGTTTAGAGAATGAGAGATAAGAGAGATTGTGTGCCTCTGCAGAATGAGATCTTTTTCAAAGACGCCCTCCTCTGCGTGAGTTACTCATGTGGGAGAAAAAAGGAAAAATTAATATAATAATTAATTAACTAAATATATTAATTAATTAATTAATAATATAATTAAATATCTAATATTTAATTACATGTGCAATAAATCATATTAAATGCACATCCCTCACTTAATATATATAGTTTTAATTAAGTTTAATTAAATCGCATTTAATTAAATTAATTAAACTAAACAATTAATTAATTCTTTGGCCAATTAAATATCACATATTTAATTAATCATACATTTGAATCATATTCAAATGTGCATCTCTCTTATAACCTATAGTTTTAATATGAATCATATTCACATTAATCTATAGTTATTAATTTAATTAAATCACTTTTTTTTTTGAGAAATTAATTAAATCACATTTAATTAAATTAAATTGAACAATCAATTAATTCAAAATTAACTAATTTTATAATTAATTAAATATCAACCATATTTAATTAATTACATATAAGAATCATATTCTAATATATCTCCCATATATTATAGTTTAATTAAATCACATTTAATTAGACTAATTGAATAATTAATTAATTCACAATTAATTAATTTATTCACTAATTAAATATCACATATTTAATTAGTTATAAATTTGAACTCTTTCAAATATATAATTCTCTCAATTTAATAAAGTTTAATCACAAATTAAACTTTATATTATAATGTATCAACATACATTATATTAATTGTATCTCATATAATTAACTTGATTCCCAAGATGAATTTGAACTATTCAAATTCTTTCAAGATAAATTGTTCCCAATTACTCTTTACGAGCTAGCAGGGGGACCTAATGGACCTACAAATCATAAGCTCCAATGATATGAGGTTAACTGACTAAACTCATTAATCGAGTTAACCAATATTCATTAACTGTGGGTCACTCCACTAAAGACCCACAGCTGCACTCTTCTTACTGTAGAATGTTTCTGTGTCCATGGATATTAACCAATATCGATAAGTCAATCCTCCACGAGTGTTCATAACTACAGCTAGGTGAAATTCCCGTTTTACCCTTGTGTTACCTCTGACTCCTTAAGTACCAGTGCTCCTCTAATGAACAACCTGTTTATGGTCCAACCGGTAAACAGAAAGTCCCTCTCGGGCCAGTGAGAGGGCGGGATCCTTTGTTCAAGACCCGGAGTCACCACATAAGGGAACACTCATCTACTTCTCCTAGAAGTGGGAATGAGTGAATTCCATCTTGTGTTGTCATGTCCCCAGCCCCCACTCGGTCTCGTCCCCAAGAAGGTAGGCTTATTGAGTCGGCGTGCAGGTCACTCTCACTCGTACTAATCAAAAGACAATCCCTCGTGAGAAGGAGTTCATGACACACTCAAGATTAAGACTGAGTTATCTAGGTCATCCTATTGAAACAGTAACCTAACTAGTTAGCAGTGTTACACATCTAGTGGTTTACTATTTCGTGGTCCGATCTTATGCAAACTCATTGCATAGGATACCCCCGCTCGCATGTCTCCTACATGGACGCCTTGGATCAATACGTCTATATCAAATATATAGCGGGTTGTATCTCATAGTGTTGCCAGGATAAGGTACCCAGCCTTATCCCTACTATAGACCTTTTAAGTTGTTACTTGAACATTGATCCCCGTATGTCCCCACATACTAGTTCAAGTTACATATACACAACCTTGGATCTTAGTTTATTGGATTTGGGTGATATTGTGCAATTTTAGACTTAAATTAACAATAACACTTTATTGACATAAATCTCAATAACACTTTATTGATACAAGTGTATAATTCATTAATATTCACTATCTACGAGTTTTAGGACATAAAACCCAACATTATTAACAACTTACAAATACAATAAACTAGGGCATCACAATACCCAGTACATTACGGTTTTGAATACTGGTTACATTCCTCCCACTTGCCCTAGATTTTTTTTCATACATATCTCGCAGACCCAGACCCTCTAGATGACTCTCGAACATTTTAGTCGTGAGAGCCTTCGTGAATGGATCAACAATGTTGTGCTCCGACTCTATCTTCGTGACGATCACGTCTCCTCAGTACACTATTGTTGGGTTTCCAGAGTGAGTAAAAATAAGGTAAAAACGTAGACTCTAGAACACTGTGCAAGCATACACAATCCGCAGCAAGTGATAAATAATTTATCGTATCCACGGGGCTAAATAGCTCTCACTTTATCTATTTTGTATAAATTTTTATTGGTTTCAAAAGTGGTTAAAATGATTGATTTTGATAGAATGCTGAAGCAAAAGAAATGACAGAACAGAAAGTAAACAAATAAAGCAGACAGATTAGAAATTGGCGTTGGTCAGGATTTTAGCAATTGTTTTAAATGATGCTCTAGCAATATTATTGATTAGGCAATTCTCTTGCAGCCTTATCAGCAGGATCCTCCTGGAACTCTGGATTTTTTGGAATGTGTTTCAACTCCAATGACGTGCTACCGATCAAGCACTAGGAAACTGGTTATCCCTAACTCAGTCACTGGCGTTCACCAATACACAATGATCTAGTGTGATTAAATGCCACACACTTCTCAAATCATCCATGAAACTAAGAAGTGATATTCATACCGATTGGCCAAGCGGGCACAAAATAGAAATATGCACAACAATTAATCAAGATGCTCAAATCAACATATATTGCATAGAGAATAAAGCACGACAATTACATGAATCCTAACCAACACCTAAGTAAATTAATCAAGATGCTCAAATCAACATATCTTGTAGTATGTGCATCCATAACTACAAGAAATTACAAGAAAAGATTAATTCCCTTGATTAGATCCGTAGTTGATAGTCTTCTTGTAGTCTCCAATCTTTCCTCCTCTATTCGGCTCCCAAAGATGAGAAATAAGCCTCCACGAATGGAATAAGACTTTTCTTCTCCCAGTTGGAATGTCTTTGACTTGAGACGACTCTCTCTTTTTATAGAGTGATAGCAAGCCCTAATTAGGTCAAATTGTACACGTGGATGGCTCTCCGAGCTTCTTAGATCCGAAAATAACTCAACTAACTTCGGCTCATTAAAATGGATTACGAGCTATTACGTGACAGTTTTTCTCCCTGCTTTGCTGGATCACAGATTTTGCTCCCTCAAGTCGCTCAGCAATATATTCTACACAAAATAACTTCCAAAGAATCCATTCTTCCAAATGGGTTAAAAAATATAATATTCATCTAAAAGCAACCCTATTTAGCACAAATGACACACAAAACACTATAGAACTAAGGCCTAAATAACTCCCTTTTGAAGAGTTATCAACTATCTCCTTGATGAGAATGATATTTTCTATCAATGTGCTTGCCTCTCTTAAGGCTTCTAGGTTCTTTTGAGTTTGCAACTGTACCACTATTATCACAGTAGAGAGTGATTGGCAGGTGTATATTTGGAACGACTTCCAAATTGGTCAAGAACTTCTTGAGCCATACCGCTTCTTTTGTTGCTTCGCAGGCAGCTACATATTCGGCCTCCATGGTCGAATCTGCTATGCATCCTTGTTTGATGCTACGCCATACTATTGCCCCTCCATTTAGAGTGAATACTGAACCGGATGTGGATTTCCTCGAATCTTTATCGGTTTGGAAATCAGAATCAGTGTATCTTGTAAGGATCAAATCCTTATCACCATACACGAGCATATAGTCCCTCGTTCTCCTAAGATACTTGAGGATATTTTTCATGGCAGTCCAATGACCGAATCTTGGATTAGATTGATACCTATTGAAAATCCCTACTGCATAACAAATATCAGGCCTTGTACACAACATGACATACATTAGGTTGCCTACTGCAGAGGCATAGGGAATCCGTCTCATGTCCTCAATTTCTTGAGGTGTTTTAGGACATTGTTCCTTAGACAGAGTAATTCCATGCCTGATAGGTAACAAACCTTTCTTGGAATTCTGCTCTTATATCTAATCAACAACTTGTCTATATGTCTATATAAGATGCTTGAGACATGACTAACGTCTTGTTCATAGTCATAGAAAGTAGCAATGGGTAATGAACCCTTCTGGCTGAGACATAAAGATACTTTCTTCAAGATTTTCGTTCAGGAACGCAGTCTTGACATCCATTTGCCATATCTCATAATCATAGAAAGTAGCAATGGATAGAAGTATCCTTATCAACTTTAACATGAAAACCGGGGAGAAGGTTTCTTCATAGTCAATCCCCTCCCTTTGGGTAAAACCTTTTGTCACAAGTCGTGCTTTAAAGGTCTATACCTTTCTAGCAGCGTCTCGTTTTCTCTTATAGATCCATTTGCAACCTATGGGCCTAACCCCTTCAGGTTGATCTACAAGGTCCCAAACTGAATTAAAGTACATGGATTCTATTTCTAGATCCATAGCTTTAATCCACTCGTCCTTGTCTACGTCAACCATTGCCTGTTTAAAGGTCAATGGATCCTCGATCACGTCATCAGGTATGACTGGAGTTTCTGCTAAACCTAAATAGCAATCAGTTGTCTTAAAACCCTCCCACTACGTTGAGGTTCTCTTATTTCTTGAGAATGACGTGACTGACTTGAGGTGCTAGCTTCATCGACGACTTTCGTTGATGTTTCCGTAGCTTCGTTCAATAACTCGCTTAACACTATCTTGCTTTGTGGCTTGTAATTTCTCATGTGGTCTTCTTCTAAGAATGTGACATTTGTCGATACAAATACCTAATTCTCTTGTGGATCGAAGAAGTATTCTCCTCTCGTTTCCTTGGGGTAGCCTTACAAATAGGCATAATTTTGAACGGGGTTCCAACTTCTTCGGGTTAGTCACTAGCACGTGTGCTTGACAACCACAGATTCTAAAGTAACATAAACTAGTTTTACGCCCTCTCCACAATTCAAATGGTGTTTTAGGAACACTCTTGGATGGAACATTGTTCAAAATGTAAACAACAGTCAAAACTGCATGACCCCAGAACGAGTCAGGCAACTGAGCATAGCTCATCATTGAACGAACCATATCCAATAAGGTTCTATTTCTCCATTCCGATACACCATTCTACTGAGGTGTACTGGGTGCTGAGAGTTGGGATGTTATTCCATGTTCTATCAAATAGTCCTGGAACTCGTAATCCATATACTCTCCACCTCGATCATATTGAAGTGTTTTTATCTTTTTACCTAATAAGTTCTCAACCTCTGCCTTATATTCCTTGAAGTTTTCAAGGGCTTCAGACTTATGATGCATCAGGTAAAGATAACCATACCTAGAATAATCATCAATAAAACTGAGGAAATATTCAAATCCTCCTCGTGCTCTAACATTCATTGGACCACAGAGGTCTGAATGTATAAGCTCTAGAGGTTCTTTGGCCCTGTAACCTTTTCCCTTAAAAGATCCTTTAGTCATTTTGCCTTCAAGGCATGACTCACAGGGAGGTAATGAATCGTCTTCTAACTCGCTTAGAATCCCACTCTTAACCAATCTCCCAATCCTATTGAGATTAATTTGGCCTAACCTCAGGTGCCAAAGATAGGTATTTTCTTTTGGAGAAATCCTTTGCCTTTTGTTACTCTGAGTAGTAGCAGTCTTGAACATTTCAGTATTATTAACTGCTATACACTCGATAGGTCTTAAAACATATAAATTATTTTCCATTAACGCTGAACAAACATAAATTCCCTTTCTGGAAATGAAAACTTCATTTAATGAGAAAGATACAGAATATGTTTGTCCAAGCAAACAAGATACAGAAATCAAATTTCTTTGGATCTTTGGAACTATATATACATTCTCTAATAATATATACTTGTTATTGTGGAAAAATAGTTTTATGTTTTCTACTGCTATAGTCGAGACAACCTCTCCAGTTCCAACTTTGAGAGTCATCTCACCAGCCTCAAGTTGTTCCCAGGAACCGATTCCTTTAAACGAAGAACAAACGTGATCAGTGGCCCCTGAATCAAGTATCAAGCCTGAACTATCATTTTCCACTATGCACGTCTCTAAGACTAATAAGTCTTTAGTTGAGTTCTCGTAAGGTAAGTAGTTTTCTTGAGGACGATCCTCATTTAAGACCTTTAAATCGTATGCCACTCGATTAGTGCTAGCGTTCTTAGTAGTATGATCTAAAACGTTTAATTTGGCTTCAGACAAAGCACATACATTATTCGACATTATTGGTGAAATAAACAAATAATTTGTATTAAATATTGCACTAAACCCTTTATACATAATATCCAATCAAATTTAGTAAAAGTAATTAAGCACCCTATTATTCATAATTCTTTTGCAACGATACTTCAAAGGTTCAGAGTAACAGCCACCGAGGGGCGATCAACTACTCCTCCTTTGAACCGAGACATTCTCGACCAAACTCTAAAGAATAACCCTTTATTCTATTAGCATTTAGTTATCGTTGTTCAGTCAAGAAATTATTAACCATCTTAATAATTTCCCGTAAGTGTAACCCACCAACTTTTAGATTTCAGAGGTCTGCCCCAACAAGCTACGATCACGAAAGACAATGTTGGAGCAAAACCTAAGAAACCCTATCCATTATAGAGTTTGCCCTGCTACCCCATACTCAAGCCCTCCGAAGGGATGGTTACACTATTGGTAACACGCAGGCTGAGTATGAGATCTCATAACGTACCAATGGAGGAGATCGTAGGATGTGTTGACACACTTCCTGCTCCCACTTACTATAAACACTCTCTCCGTTCACCTTGGTATTGAATCACACAAACACCTTCCGAAGGGAGGTCACTTCTAGGGTGACACGAGGCCGAGCATGATTCTCACGGTGTGAACTTTCTGGAGATACGTGGGAATAAAAAACTTGATATGATACATCTTGTTTTTATACTTTTCCTCCCACTGAGTATTTTAACGATTAGGGTCTATTTTACTTAGGAAAATTTTGGCTAAATGAATCTATCTAAGTCTATGCCTTATTATATAAGGTCTTTACTCTATTATCTAGGTGAATTAAACTCTTTTAATTACCTAGTGACACGTGCATGCTAATAAGACCATGGTTAATTCAACTCAGGTTCCGGACCAGGTGTCGGGAGAGTTCCCTTATAACCGAAGTCTTATATCCTACTTAATCATATTTCAAATCTATTTAAAATACTAAGTAGGATATTCTAATCCTATTAGAAACATGATCTTAGGTCTATTTAAATTTAATTCAATCCTAATATCCTATGTTTGCATGCAATTCTTTGTTATAGGTTTGATGGTTTCTATTCATTAACCTTTATAATTATTATAACTTTTAATGAATTAGCCCTACAACATGCTTCTAATGGTGATGAAAGCATATAACAATCAATCATTCAAGTTATATAAAGCACCATTTAAAAGCAACTTACGTCTAGGTGTGTATAGCGCTTTATACTTACGATGTCTAGGTGATAAACTCATTTAAACCTTACATCGCTCACACAGGCTCATAAAACTCGAGTTAACCTAACTCAAGAACCGACTCGATACCCAGGTAGGAGGTGTTCCGTAAACTGTCAACTTAAATACCTCAAACCTTGGACAGCATCTTGTCGGGTGAGTTCTCTTATAACCTTAGCTTTACAAGATATCGACCTATTCTATGCGAATTGTTCGAGTTGGATGTTCGTTAACCCTAAGTGAGCATGCATTTATCTTGTTATAGATTTTAATGTCTATCTCGGTTTATAACACTTTATAAAGAATGATAAATCTATAACATTCATCTATGCTAAGGTGGTTTCATGTTGCATGCTTGTTCGTTTTCGTTTATTCATATAACACTTTATACTAATCGAGCTAAACGAAATTTAGAACATTCAACAGGCATTTAAACATGAAACCCTAATTCATGCATATCCTTTTACTATAACACTTACAATAATTACTAATGCATGATACTGCTTTCCTATGGTGGGATTTTAAAATTATATGGCATACAATATGCATATGTGATTCTAATTTAATTTAAACATACATCCATAATGCATAATAAATTAAACACACTAAAGTGGACCGATTTTGGCATCCTAATCAGGCAATCAACTAAATTATTACATTAATAATTGAAAATCGAGGCTGAACAGCTCCCTAACCATTTGAACTGTCCCGAACCACCTCAAAATTGCTTGAACCGGACCTTAAATGAGTTGTTAGGGACTGAACCGATCTGTACAAGTTGAACCGGTTGGAAATCTAAAAACTGGCCTGGAATCCCGATCCATTCTCGGTCCATCCCGGTCGGGAATTATGGTATGAATCTCGACCGGGATTCAAGCTTTCTCGACCGGGAATCTTTCTAGATTTCCAGAATCTTGCGTGCTCTGTTTTTGTCTTCTGATATCCAATTGGTTTCAGGTACGATTACATCCTAATTTCAACTCTAATGACTCCAACAAATTTACAGACACTTGCTCACACATTAATACCCATAAACAATCGGGTAATTACAAATTTAAGCAACGAATTTAAAGGTAATTTGATGCCAAAACCATAATGAGCCCCCTTAAGCAACCAAGCATACATCACATGCAAAATTCAACCCACCAAGCTAAAATTAAACGAAATTGAGTGCCCAAATCATGCTCTAATACCAATTGAAGGAGTGTACGATACACTAGCGGAAGTGATTCGGATCAAAACACTCTAATTCCTTTTAATTTTAGTTATGAAAACATGCGCAAGATTGAACCGAAAACAGAGTTTCAAAATTACCAACCTTTGATAGTCGAATTCTTCAATTCCGTGGATGATTTCCTTGCACAAACCGGTTGTAGACGACCACGAGAGTCTTCTCCGCTAATCTCCAGCCTTAGAACGAGTTGTGGGACTCAAGAACGTGATGAATTTTAGAGAGAAGCTTGATCACTTAAGCAAAATTTAGAGAGAAATGTTGGTTGCTTAGAAATCCTTCTTTGCCTTCTGTGAAGTGAATACTCCAGCCACCATAAAAATTCACCTCATTCTATTTGTTTTAAAGAAGATGAGCATGCAACCAAATCTACCATGAGAAGACAACTCATGAGAATTGAGGAGTCATCCATTTTAGTGTCATGAGTATGGTTTATCCAAGAGGTTGATAATGGGATTTAGTGTCAATCAAGAGGAATTTACCTCTTGATTTAAAATTGAATTCAAAAAAATTAATTTTCAAATATAAAATTAATTTAAACATTTAAATTAATTATTTAATTTAATATCCAATATTAAATTAATATATCACACCAATCCCGATCTCCTCTTATATGAATTCCTATTCACATATATATGATATTTAAATCATATTTAAATATTTCTAATTCTCTCAAATACAGTTTAATCTCAATTAAACCATTACGGTAAATATATCGAATAAATAACGATAACTTCCCTAATACGAGTTTGAATGTTTCAAACTTTCTCATCACTTATGTCTAAGGTTTATTCCGTATGAGCTAGTAGGGGGACCTTATGGACCTACATATCATGGGCTCCAACGATCCTAGATTAACTAGTTAAACTTTTTTAACCTAGTCAACCAACATTCGTTAACTACCGAGACACTCCACTATAGCATGATAGTTGAACTCCCCTCACTGTAGATATATTTCTGTCCACCCGATATAACCATGATTAGTAAGTCGACCCTTCACAAGTTGTTCGTAACTAGAGCTGGGTCAAATGTCCGTTTTACCCCTGAAGTTACATCTTACTCCTTAAGTCTCCACTGAGTCCCTAATGAACAATTGGTTTGTGGTCCGACCACTAAACCTAAAACCTCTCGGGCCAATGAGAGGGCGGGATCCCTTTGTTCACGTCCCGGAGTCAACACTTAAGGGAACAACCTCTCTACTATCCCTAAATTGGGTAGGAGTGAATTCCGTCTTGCAGGACTATGTCCCCAGCTTTCTACTCGGTCTTATCCCCAAAATGGTAGGTTTATTGAGTCGGCGATGTTGAGCCACTCTCACCCATGCAAATCAAAGGATAATCCCGAATAAACAAGAGTTCATAGTTAGCTCAGGATTAAGATCGAGTTACCTATGTCACCACATTGAAATAGTCGGTCTTGTCACTAAACGACATTATAAAGCAAGAGTGACTTGTTTCTCGGTCCTAGTCTTATGCAAACTCATTTGCATAGGACGCCCCCACTCACATGTCTCTACATGAACGATCCAGTACCACGTCGTTTGTTCTCAAACAAAGTGGGTCGCGTCACATAGTTTTCCTCGGATTAAGGTACCCAGCCTTATCCCTATACTATAGACCGTTTAGGCTATTACTTGAACTTGATCCATATTTATGTCACTACATATAGTTCAAGTATTCATATCATAGCCAAGGATTCTAGTTTATTGGATTTGGGTTATTTAACATGCAATTCCCTCATTTAATAACTTGAGTGAACAGGAACTCAATAACGACTTTATCGAACAAGTATTTAACTATTTGTTTCATTCACTATCTACGAGTTTTAGGGCACCAACCCCAACATCTTCTTCAACTCTTTTTCCTCTTTTTAGATCCCAAACACACGATCAACCTCCAATTGCTCCAATTTATCTCAATACTTCATTTCCTACAAAACAAACATAAAATGTATGATTTTGACAAAATAATCATTAAGGACTAACTATAAAGGGCCAGGAAAAACAGCTCATTTTGTGAGCTATCAGAACTGGAGCATCTCAACGCTCCAGCCCGTGCCCTTTGCTCATTTCTTCATTCGTGTGTTGACCAATGATTGACCAAGGGCATTTTTGGCATTTTTGACTTCTTTTAATCTCGATTTTGTCCCTGATCGGTTTTGAACACTTAATTATTGTCTACAACAATATTATACTCAAAACTAATCATTTTTTTTGCACTGATTGACATAAAGACAAGTAAAATCTAGGGAAATAATTGTGCACCAAAATGGTGCTATGACCCCTCCCATCCCATTCTTCCTCTTCTTAACCCACAATCTTCATATTCCAAATATGAAGAAGACAATCTCTCCACTCTTATCGTTGGGCAAATGGGTGGGCAGCAACGAGGGAGGGTGATGACGTTGGGTAAAAGAAGAACAGGAGAAAGAGAGAAAATGAAGGAGGAGAAGAAAAAGAAGAAGAGCATTGACATCGGTGAAAAGGACATTTCTGTCAGTGTTGGAGGTGGGGGAGGGGGGGGGGGGGAGAAGAAGGCATGATTGTGTGGAGATTTGTTTTTTGGGAAATACACTTTTGGTCCCTGAGGTTTGGTTTAGGTTTTACTTTGGTCCCTGAGATTTGGATTTCGTTTTATTCTAGTCCCTCCATCCAATTTTTTGTTAATATAGCTAACAGAAGCTGACATGACATTTTTTATATTAAAAAATATTTAAAAAAAAAAATACTAAATTAATAACCGACCAAATCGACCGATTGATCGAATACACAGTTGGTCGGTTTCATGAAACATCCAAAAATCGCCGACCACCGACCAATCAAAACCGATAAGTCAGTTTTTGGCATCGATTTAGCCCAAAACCGACACCGACTGACCGATGATTAACCTTAGAGAGTGTGAAAGAGAGATACCTGGGAGTCACCTACACAGTGATCTAAATGCTTTTTGATAAAAGCAGAACTTGGGTGGTTATTTTTCCAAGGTCACACTCATTCAAAGTAGTCCAAAGCATGACTAGAGGACCTAGTGTGCTTTCTTCCCCTACCTTCTCAGCCTCTGTCAAAATCTAATTATAATGGCCAACCACCACCCAAGAGAGGTTAACTCATTCCTTTTAGTCAGGGAAGTAAGGTCCAAAATAGATGTTTGTCAATGTGTTTCGACTCTTCATAGAATCCAGTGAAACGAAAAATCCATCCTTCAAACTGAATACAAACATCAACATAATTTGTTGAAAAGCCGACAGTATTCACAGTAAATCCAATTTCAAAATTTAGGTTACGTACCCTTATAAGGGTCATCATTCGTTGTCTTTTCACTTTTGTCTCCACATCGAAAAGACAATGTGTGGGGATGTCGATCTTGCACTAAATCCCTTAGGTCCCGTTTGATAACCATTTGGTTTTTGGTTTTTGGGTTTTGAAAATTAGGGTTGTTTTCTTTAAATTTTTCTCACCATAGTTTTCATTTTTGTTAAAGACACACTTGAATTCTTAACCAAATTCTAAAAACAAAAAAAAAGTTTTTGAAAACAACTCTTTTTAGTTTTAAAAAATTGGCTTGGTTTTTGAAAACATGGGAAGAAGGTAGATTAAAAGCCAAAAAAACTTAGAGTTGAAAGTGGTGTTTATAAGTTTAAAAACAAAAACCAAATGGTTATCAAACGGGGCCTTAGTGTGCTGAATTCTCAAGGACTCCACGCTACCCTCCCCGAACATGGTCCATCGTTGATGATTCAGTTTTTATCTTGGACTGACACTTCAAATGAATTAAGAATACAATCAATAGAAGATCCACACAGTTTATGCATCATATTCTTAAAACCCTCTATATTCACCACTTTTCCAACTAATAAATCGCAATCCAACTGCGCCTGATTTGAATGCAGTCCTAATTCTTGTGCTTCAACCTTTGCAGCTTGTTTTTCAAATAAGTTAAGTTTTTCCATTCTCGTGACAAAATCCATCATGGGATGATGGACACACAACTTCTAAAATGCACTAGTTAATTTTACAACAGTCTCTGTCATGACCACGGCAGCTAGGGTTCTACTCTCACCATGGAGAGGGTATAGTCAATTAAAAGTTTTCTGTAGATCATGGTTCAAAATTACGTGATACTCCAAAATACAAATATAAAACTATGGTTAAGAAATAAGAATAGTTGTGATCTATAGACTAATTATAAACTGACTTTGGATTATGATTTTAAAAGTTTTTTTTAGTACAGATTATGATTTTAAAAGTTAAGAAAAATTGTTGTGATCTATAATTTAATAATAGGTTTACTCGTTAACACAATTTAAAAGATTTATAATCCAACCATGATATATCCAAAAAAGAAAAAAATTATATTAGCCTCAAATAAATAATTAATGAGACTAGAGTTTTAATTTTTTTAATCTTTTTAACACGACTAGAGTTTTAACTAAAATTTTAAATTCCTTTCAAAAAATTGATTTTTTTTAGATAAAGAAAGATTTTTTTTGTCAATATGTGGGGGTGGGGTGGGAGACTTGAACCACAAACCTCTTGGTTGTTAATACAAGAGTTATAAAAGTTTAATGGTGTCTATGGATTTATTAGTAGATTAAAAATTTTCGTCGCCTGAGAGATTCGAACTCTCGCGGGGAAACCCCATGTACTTAGCAGGCACACGCCTTAACCACTCGGCCAAAGCGACATGATTTGTTTAATTCATTAATTTCAAAAATCAAGTTATGATGCTTAATATAATATAAAAAAAATTTGTTTTAGGAAGAACTATACTCCAAAAAATTCAATGAAAATTTAAAAATTATTGTGGATATATAGCGTGTTTGGAATACCTTTTGATTTTTTAAAAAATAAAATTACTTTTTTTATAAGCCCCTTTAGAAAAATTTAATAACCTTTTTTACGGTTCAACAATATGGAGTTTGGAGGATTCGAACCTCTAACATGCTGGTCAAGAGTAAAACTTACTTTGGGGTTGTTGTAGCTTTTGAAATAATTGTTGTTAGCTATACTTTTAAGAAAATTAGTTGTGAAGTAAATTAGCGTTTGGTCAATTTTAGATTTAATCATGGAAAGTCAAGTTGCATTGTTTCATAAATTAATATTAAATTGTAGCAAAATAGTTATAATGACCAAAATAGACATATATTCTTTTTTCTTTTTTTTTTTTTTTTTTTTTTTGAGAAACAACACATATTATCATTAACACAAACAGTCACAATACAAAACACATTTGCAATGGGTTGACGAACCCACTGATAATAACAATGATGAGAAATTCGATAGCCATAGCATGGATCTATCCTTAGCTAATAAGTATGCTTTCCTGTTTCTATTCCTAGAAATATGAAAGAAATTTAAATTAGAGAACTGAGTAGCCATATCACGGATTTGGATAATCCAATGATATTACATCTGATGAAGATTGCAGATCCCCTGTTATCATGCTTATCGCATTTAAAAAGTCTGAAAAGATTTGAGCCTTCTTATATTGCAAACGTTGCAACAATCGAATACCATGAAGGATCACTTGGATTTCTGCTGCGAGTGGTGTGAGAAGTGTTTGATTTATAATCTCCATAGCTGCTATCATTTTACCATTGGGTCCCAGAACAACCATCCCATATCCCGTTCCACTATATTCCGTGTTAATCGCAGCATCAGTGTACAATTTATATACCTCCATTTGATTACCTTGATCTACTTCTCGAAAGGTTGCACCATTTCGTACACTTTTTGAATCTGACCTTGTTTCTTTCCAAAGTTGTTAATCCATTCGCAGCGCTGCTCCCTATCCATAATCTTGATGTCCTTGGACCAACTGTTCCTGTCATTCCAAATGGCCCAAAAGGCTACACAAGCCTTTTCGAATTCCTGAACATGTAAGTGCTCAGCCAAGCAAATAATTCTATCTACAAAATTATTCTCATTCCCAATACCTCTATCAAACCTACAAAATATATTATCACATATTAATTTAGCCCGCTTTCATTCATACAATGCATGATCCACTGTCTCTTGTTTGGATAGACACATCCCACATAACGGTGAAGCATCCATGCCTTGTCTCATTAAGCACCAATTAACCGGCAAACAGTCATTATAGGCCTTCCAAATGAAAAGCTTAATTTTGGAAGGTATTTTAGCCTTCCATAACATATCCCACCACTGTCTTTTAGAATTTTCGCTTGAAGACACCTGTCCCGACACTATACTCGTAGCAAATTTATACCTGCTTTTAACTGAATACTCCCCATTAGAAGTATAATGCCAAATCCATTTGTCCTCCTCATCACGATGTAGGGATAAAAGCCCTAGGCAGCAGAAGGTTTCAGAGGACCTAATCGAATTAAACGTCGATTGGGATACCAATACGACGGCAAAATAAATACGCAGCAGTAAAATCAATATTAACTACTGTACAACGACTATAAAAACATGCAAAACTAAATATTAAACCTCTAGATCTAATCTAAAGAGGATCCTAATGATCCAAGATCAAGAAAACCTTACCCTTACAGAAGTTCTTGATCGGTTTCGCCTTTTCTCCTACAGATTGCAGAAAAACAGCAGCGTGTTCTCTCTTTTTCCCACTGGAAAACACCCACGAACACCACCAAAATAATCACACTAGTATCCTCGCGTAGGTATTAGCGTTGGTAGCTTGTGGGAGCAATAAGATCTCTAAGGGATGGAGAATATTTTCTTGTTCTCTGTGTTGCACTTGCAAAAACAAGAGAGAACTTGAGAGAAGTTGGAAGATCCCTAACGTGAAGTGAGAGCGACTGAGCATAGGGAGGAAGTTTCTGAACGGATAAAAACCATTATTCCCTAAAATAACTCTCTACACGTCTTTTGCTCTAGGTTAGTGGGAGACTGAGTTTAATCAGTTAAAAATAACTGATATAAACTTAATTAATTAATAAATAAGATTATTAATTAATTATTTACTTAAATTAACATTTAATTTAATGATATTTATATAAAACATATGTTTCTACAAATAACCCACATAACCTATAGTTTTAATATAATTCAATTAAATCAAATTTAATTTAATTAAATTAAAACAAACAATTAATTAATACTACAACTAAATATCAAATAAATTATACTTCTCTCAAATAAACTATAGTATTAATGTGCATTTAATGCGCATTAATTATAACCTATAGTTCTAACATGAATCCAATTCATATTTTAATTTAATATTCGAACTCTTTCGAATATTCAATTCTCCCTTAGAAATTTACCTCAACGCCCTTAGTGAGCTACCAATGGGACCTAATGGACCTATAGATCAGAAGCTCCAACGATATGAGATTAATTGGCTAAACTCATTAACCAAGTTAATCAATGTTCGTTAACTGTGGTTCACTCCACTATAGAACCACAACTACACTCTTCTCACTGCAGATATATTTCTGTGTCCACGGATATCGACCATCAACAGCAAGCCAACCCTTCACGTGTGTTCGTATCCCAGCTAGGTCAAATTACCGTTTTACCCCTTGGCTACCTTTTTATCCTTAAGTACCAGTGCTCCTCTAATGAACAACCTGTTTGAGGTCCAACCAACAAACAGAAGTCCCTCTCATGCCATAGAGAATGCAGAGCCCATTGTTCAAGACCTGGAGACACCACTTAAGGGAACACACCTCTACTTACCCTAAAGTCGGGAAGGAGTGAATTCCATCTTGTGTGACTATGTTCCCAGCTCCCCACTCGGTCTTGTCCCCAAAATGGTAGGCTTATTGAGTCGGCGTGCAGGCCACTCTCACCCGTACAAATCAAAGGATATTCCTTCACGGACAGGAGTCCATAATCCACTCAAGATTGAGACTAAGTTGCCTAGGTCATCCTAGTGAAATAGAAACCAAGCTAACTAATGGTGTTACAGTTAGTGGTTAACTATTTCGCGGTCTGGTCTTTGTGTAAACTCATTGCACAGGATACCCCCACTCGCATGTCAACTACATGAACGTGTTGGATCAATACGTTTGTATCATAATACAAAGCGGGTCGTATCCATAGGGTCACCAGGATAAGGTACCCAACCTTATCCCTATACTACAAACCCTTTAGGCTAAATCTTGAGCATTGATCCCCATATGTCCCTACATACTAGTTCAAGTCTCATTCTATTAGCCTAGGATGTTTAGTTTATTGGATTAGGGTTAATAAGACAAGATTGCATAATACAAACATAGATAAATGAATAATACATCATTTTATTAATGTTCGGTCAAAAGATACATTTACTATCCACGAGTTTTAGGGCATAAAACCCAACAAACTCCCACTTGAACTAAAACTCAAGATAATGAGAACGTATATACAAAATAATCCAAAGCTAGAAATGCTACATGTATGTTGTACATTACATAAAAGGTAAATATATAAAATACAATAAACTAGGGCATCCTTACACCCATTTCACATCTCTCACTTGCCCTAGATTACACTATATACATGTCTTGCAGACACTTTCTAGATGACCCTCGAACACTTTAGCTGAGATGGCCGTCGTAAATGCATCAGCAATGTTGTGCTCCGAAGCGATCTTGGTCACAACGACATCTCCTCGTTGCACAATTTCTCGAATTAGATGATACTTCCTCTCTATATGTTTACCTCGTTTGTGGCTGCGAGGCTCCTTTGAGTTGGCTACAGCCCCACTGTTGTCATAGTATAATGTTATGGGCAAGTTCATATTTGGAACTACTTCCAGATCAGTCAAGAACTTTCTTAGCCAAACTGCTTCCTTAGCTGCTTCATAAGCAGCTACATACTCAGCCTCCATGGTTGAGTCTGCTATGCATCCTTGCTTGATGCTTCTCCAAACTACAGCTCCCCCGTTAAGGGTGAACACTGACCCTGACGTGGATTTCCTAGAATCCTTGTCAGACTGGAAGTCAGAGTCGGTGTATCCTGTGAGAACTAACTCTTTAGCCCCAAACACCAGCATGTAGTCCCTCGTTCTCCTAAGATACTTGAGGATTCCTTTAACGGCGGTCCTGTTGGGTTTTATGCCCTAAAACTCGTAGATAGTAAATGTAACATTTGACTTGCTTCAATGAAGTATTATTTCTATATATTTGTTTTGCCTAAATATAACCACAAATCCAATAAATTAAGAACCCATGGCTATATTATGTATACTTGAAGTTTATGTGTGACATAAGTATGGATCAAGTTCAAGTAAATAGTCTAAACGATCTATAGTATATGGATAAGGTTAGGTACCTTAATCTTGGGGACACTATTGGCGCGACTCGCTTTGTTCTTTAGAGACAGACGATGTGATCCTAATAGTTCATGTATTAGACATGTGAGTGAGGGCGTTCTATGCAAAGAGTTTGCATAGAGATCGGACCAGGAGATAAGTCACTTTCACTTTACAACACCGTTTACTGTTGAAACTGAACATCTCATACATATAACCTAGGTAACTCGATCTTAATCCTGAGCTAACTATGAACTCCTGTTTATTTAGGATTATCCTTTGATTTGCATGGGTGAGAGTGGCCAAACATCGCCGACTCAATAAGCCTACCATTTTGGGGATAAGACAAAATGGATAGCTGGGGACATAGCTTTGTAAGATGGAATTCACTGCAACCCGTTTTAGGGTTAATAAAGGTTGTTCCCTTAAAGTACTGACTCCGAGTCTTGAACAAGGGGCCCCGCCCTCTCATAACCTTGAGAGGGACTTGGTTCAGTGATTGTATCGCGAACTAGTTGTTCATTAGAGGATTAGTGGAACTTAAGGAACAAGATGTAACTATAGGGGTAAAACGGACGTTTGACCTAGCTCTAGTTACGAACAATCGGTGAAGGGTCGACTTACTAATCATGGTTATCTAAAGTGGACAAGAAATATATCTACAGTGAGGGGAGTGTAGCTACGGGCTATAGTGGAGTGTCCCGGAAGCTAACGAACGACGAATTACTAGGTTAATGAAATTAATCGGTTATCATCATTTCGTTGGAGCCCATGATCTGTAGGTCCATTAGGTTCCTCTACTAGCTCAATAGGAATAAAACTTGGAACAATTTGATAGGTTAATATTTGAAACGTTCAAATTCGAAAAAGGATACAAAAGTCGATATACGATATTTAACAACATATTAGTTTAATTATGAATTAAACTTAAAATGAGAGTTATATATTCAAATATGATTTAAATATTAAACACGTGAATAGGGATTCATGTTCGAGAAAATTCGTTGGGAGAAAGAAACCAAGATTGCACAAATGGTATTAATTTAATATGAGATATTAAATTAAATAATTTTATTTTAATTAAATAAATGATATTTAATAAAAATAAAAGAAAGTGGGATTATTCAAAATTTTATTTGCAAATTTTGAATTTAAAAGAAATTCAAAAGTTAGCAAATTTTGGAGGTGGTGCTTAATGACTAATCACTTGTAATTATCCTTATTGCACCACCTAATCTTGTGACTCAAAATGATCCCTATTTGTTGTCAATTTTTTGTGCAATTCTTGTGCATGATTTTCTTCTATATATAGAGGATGAGCTTATGAGAATTGGTGGATTTGCTTCAACCTAAAATGCTGCCAAAATTCTCCCAAGAATTTCCATGTTCATACTCTCAAGCTTGCATAAACCCATAAACTTTCCTTTCCAATTCCTATCAATTGAGGATCCCACAATTCGTTCCAAGGCCTGAGGATAGTAGAGAAGATCCAAGTGGTTGTCCAAAAGCCGTTCATGTGAATTATAAAGCATCGGATTATACAAATTGGGAGCTTCAAGAGGTAGGTACCTTATTACTCTGTTTTTTGTTCTTATGAACAACATGACTTCAAGGATTAAATTGATCAAATTGTGTGCCTAAGATCCAAAATTGCTTCTGCATGTGTGATATTAACACCTACAGGTCCAGTGGTCTAACCCTGGATTTGACTAATGTCTGCTGACAATCCCTACAGCATAACAGATGTCAAGCCTTGTGCAGAGCATATCATACATTAAGCTACCCACTTCTGAGGCGTAGGGAATCTGTCTCATATTCTCAACTTCTTGAGGTGTCTTAGGAGACTGTTCCTTAGACAAATGAACCCCATGCCTGAAAGGCAATAAGCCCTTCTCGGAATTCTGCATCGAATATCGAGCCAACATCTTGTCGATATACGTTGCTTGAGACAGCGCTAGCGTTTTGTTCTTTCGATCCCGAATAATCTGGATTCCAAGAACATATTGGGCCTCACCCAAATCTTTCATTTGAAATTGGGCCGCTAGCCAATCTTTTACGTCAGACAGATATCCTACATCATTCTCAATGAGTAGGATGTCATCAACATAAAGTTCAAGGAAAGCTACTTTATTTTTGTCGATCTTCTTGTAAACACAAGGCTCATCAACATTTTGGTCAAAGCCAAAATATTTGATCGCTGTATCAAATCGAATATTCCAAGATCTGGAGGCCTGTTTCAACCCATAAATGGATCGATTCTGTTTGCAAACCTTTTGCTCCTGACCTTGGGTTATGAACCCTTCGGGCTAAGACATGAAGATATTCTCTTCAAGATTACCATTCAGAAAGGCAGTCTTGACATCCGGGTTATGAACCCTTCGGGCTAAGACATGAAGATATTCTCTTCAAGATTACCATTCAGAAAGGCAGTCTTGACATCCATTTGCCATATCTCATAGTCATAATATGTGGCTATGGATAAGAGAATTCTTATTGACTTTAGCATAGCAACAGGAGAAAAGGTTTCTTCATAATCCACCCCTTCTCTTTGGGTATAGCCCTTTGCTACAAGTCTTGCTTTGAAAGTCTGTACTTTCCCAGCAGCATCTCTTTTCCTCTTATAGATCCATTTACACCCTATGGGTTTGACCCCTTCAGGTGGATCTACAAGTTCCCAAACTTGATTGAAGTACATTGACTCCAGTTTAAGGTCCATGGCTTTGGCCCATTCGTCTTTATCTACATCATTCATTGCCTGGCGATAAGACAATGGATCCTCAACGCCGTCATCATGTATGACTACTTGTGTTTCAGTTAAACCCAAGTAACGGTCAGGTTGAATTACAACCCTCCCACTGCGTCGAGGCTCTCCCACTACGTGAGGAGGATGAGATTGAAGTGAAGAACTGGCTCCTACATCAACTCTTGTTGAAGGACCAGCTTCATCAACAACTCTTGTTGACTCTTCTGTAGCTTCTCCTAATACTAGTTTACTACGTGGTTTGTGATCTCGAATGTGGTCTTCCTCCAAGAAAGTAGCGTTTGTCGATACAAACACTTTGTTTTCTTGAGGGTCGTAGAAAAGACCACCTCTCGTTTCTTTAGGGTATCCAACAAATTGGCATACTCTAGAACGTGGCTCCAGTTTCTTAGGATTTGTCACTAGCACGTGTGCAGGACAACCCCAGATACGGAAGTTACGCAAACTAGGTTTACGCCCCCTCCATAGCTCAAAAGGTATTTCAAAAACACTTTTTGAAGGAACATTGTTTAGAATATGTACTGCAGTCTCTATTGCATACCCTCAAAACGAGCTAGGCAATTGAGCATAGCTCATCATAGAACGAACCATGTCTAACAGGGTTCTATTTCTCCTTTCTGATACACCATTCTATTGAGGTGTACCAGGTGCTGAGAGTTGGAATTGGATTTCATGTTCTATCATATAGTCCTGGAATCTTTGATCCATGTACTCTCCACCTCGATCTGATCGAAGTGTTTTAATTGTTTTACCTAATAGGTTTTCTACCTCAGTCTTAAACTCTTTTAAACTTTTTAAGAGCTTCAGACTTATGGCCCATTAGGCATAAGTAACCATATCGCGAATAATCATCTATGAAAGAGATGAAATATTCATAACCACCTCGAGCCTTTACATTCATTGGACCACAAAGATCCGAATGTATCAGTTCAAGTGGTTCTTTGACCCTATAACCTTTTCCAGTAAGAGGCCTTTTGGTCATTTTACCCTCAAGACACGATTCACAGGGTAGTAAAGAATTATCTTCTAAATCAGTTAGAAGTCCATTTTTCACCAAACGATCAATCCGATCGACGTTAATATGACCAAGACAAAGGTGCCAAAGATATGTGTTGTTACTTAACGGAGAAATCTTTTGCCTTTTATTCTGAGTTTCATCCATTTTAAATATCTCATGATTTAAAATAGCTTTAGTATCGGTAGGTCTTAACACATATAAATTGTTTTCACGCTTAGCATAACAGATAATAATTCAATTTCTTGAAATAATAGCTTCATTAAGCAAAAAAGAAACTGAATATTGTTCTTCTAACAAAGCTGAAATAGAAATAAGATTCCTTTTAATTTTAGGAACCAAATACAAGTCCTCTAAAACTAAGAACTTATTCCTAAAAAACAATTTAGCAGCTCCCACTACTCTTGCTGAAATGACCTCTCCCGTTCCAACCTTGAGAGTCATTTCGCCATCAACCAGTTGCTGGAAATCATTTCCCTGAAAAGATGAACAAACATGATTAGTGGTTCCCGAATCCAATTCCTAGGCAAACTCATCATGTTCAATGAGACAAGTTTCTAAAACCAGTAAATCGAATTTACCTTCTTTTTCTCTTCTCTTTTCAGCAAGGTAACGGGGGCAATTCCTTTTCCAGTGACCATCTACATTGCAGTGGAAGCATTTTCCCTTGTCAGCCACGACCTTGGCCTTTTCTTTACCCTGAACAGCCTGCACAGGATCCTTCCCCTTATCACCCATCCTCTTTTGTATTTGCTTCGATGAAGAAGCCTGAGGTACAAATTTCATTCCTGAGGATGAACCCTTTAGGAACTTTTTCTTGGAATGGGTCATATTGGCCTCTCCTTTCACCACATTTTTGCCCTTTCTTTTCAGCATGGACTCGTAAATCTGTAACTCGTTGAGGAGGGTGGTCAGGTTAAACTGAATTTTTTTTCATGCTCGCATTCGTCCTGAACTGCATAAAGCTTGGAGGAAGCGAATGCAGTATGAACGCAACCTGACTGCGCTCGCAGAAAACCCCGTCATTCGCCTCGGCAATATTATACTGGTTCATCATGTCGAGAACATGTTCCCGAATAGGATGCCCCTCTTGTATACGAGCGTTGAAGACATTCTTCAAGGCGTCGTGGTGGAGTTGATAGGACGCGAATCCAAACATCTCTTATAGGAAATTCATAATTTCCCTGACTGTTTCCACGGTTTCATATCGCTTGGCCAAAACTTCATTTAAGCTGGCCAGGATATAGACTCGAGCCTTCTCATTGGCCTTTGTCCAACGATCATGGGTGTCTTTTACAGCTTGCGCTGCATTACGAGGGGGGGCAGGAGGACACTCCTCCGCAAGACAAACCGGAGATCCTCAACCACTAGAATCGTATTCAAGTTTGATTTCCACGTTGGGAAATTTTCGCCGGTTAACTTTTCATTTTTAAGCAAAGCAATTACTGAGGAAGACATTGCTGAAAAAACAAACAATTGACCGTATTAGTTATCTTTGCCTTAACTCATCACACAAGCAATACAAACAATTGCATACATCCAATCAATTTTGCAAACAATCAATCAAAGAACCCTAATAAAACTATTGATTGTGTTTAGCAACAATGTTTTAGAGGTTTAAAAGTACAGTCACCGAAGGGTGATTAGTTGTTTCTCCTCTAAAATGAGACACTTCTCAGTTAACTCTAATTCCAAATTAACTCATATTCCATTAGATGTTAACCACCGTTGTTCGGTCAAGGATTTGTTAACAAATTAACTCATCTCCGTAAGTGTAACCCTCCCACTTTCAAATCTCAAAGGCACGGACCAACAGGCTACCGTTAGGAAAAACAGCTGTTGGTAATTAGCCTAAGCGGTCCTATTCTTTTCAGGAGTTCAGGGTGTTCCGAATCCTATGATCAGGCCCTCCGAAAGGATGGTTGCTCCAGGACAACACGCAGGCAGATCATAGGAATCTCACGTTGTGACCTAGGGGTGGAACTGATAGGAAATTTAATCGCTTCTAATTTATATTGAATTAACTAAAGAATATGTCATTGTTGTGCATTAATCCAAGTATAAATTATGCACTACCAAGTAATACCTGGAGTATTCCAGGGTCGAATCCACAGGGAAGGAGCGAGTAGTAAAAATATCTCAAATTAAATCCTATTCTAATGATGTTGTGCTGGGGTAATAAGAATAAAATATGGATGCGATAGGTTGAACATGCGATAAAGAAAAGCAATAATAATTCGATAGAAAGATACGATGGATGATGAGCTATCAAGACTTTCGTCGCAGCAACCACATGCGATAGATAAGATATTAATGTAGCGCATAGCAATGAATCGACAGAATATTGATGCCTAAGCAAGAAATAAACATGTGATTCCCTTCCGATATTACACATGCAATGAACTAAGAATATTCATATTGCTTAATTCATGCGTTTAATCAGTTCTCTATATGCTTGCAAGCGATTGAATTATCCCTAAAGCAACCCAAACACATTCATGAAATATTCTAAGCGGCTGAGCTATTCCTAACACAACCAGACTACATGTAATGCATTATCTTGCTCTACTTAGATATTTCCACATGCATTACCCTTCCAGGATTTATCATGCTACTACCTCTATCAGATGATCAGACGGATATTAGTAATGAAAGAATTATTACATCTAAGTAGAAAGCATCAATATCATTGATTCATTTCATTGCATACGAAAAATAATCTTAATGCCTCATGGGCGCCTAGGCTAAGCCTTGATAAAAAGAAATTAGTTCATGCTACAACATTCAATAAAACATAAAACTCTAAATTAGTTCATGCTACAGCATACAAAACAAAAAAAACTCTAAGAAAGACTTGGGTCCTTGGATCCCTGGATGACTTTTGATTCTTCATCTCCCCCTATTTATAAACCTTTCTTGCTTGGAGCCAAAGCATGTGTTGCTTGGATAGAAACTTGCTGTAGCATCATCATGCATCCCATGCGCCAGACTACTACAGCAACAAGCCTTCCATGCTTCAGACTGCTACAGCAACAAGCTTCCATTGCTACAGCACCAAGCATCCCATGCTACAGCAACAAGCTTTCCATGCGCCAGCTGCTACAGCATCAAGCTTCCATTGCTACAGCAACAAGCATCCTTTGCTACAGCAACAAGCTTTCCATGCGCCAGCTGCTACAGCATGTCATGCCCCAAGCGCATCATGCTCTAGCGCATAATTGGCCAAGCTTTTCCTGATGCAACAATAAATTAGAATTAGTGTAGTTTTGTATGAATTTTAAAGATAATAATCAATATGAGCACATTAATACAAAAAAAATCAATTTTACTGCATCTAGCATATAAATTAGTTAAAACTTGGGTATTTTCACTCTCTTGAGGCTCACAATAAGCTTAAATTAGACGCTTAATAACTTGATATTTTCAAGTTATCAAGAACTTAGGGATACGTTTACACGCGTCCCTCTCCCACTTACTATGGTCACTTTCCCCATTCACCTTGTTATTGATCCATGCAAACACTTTCCGAAGGGAGGCCGTGCTAAAACGACACGAAGCCGAGCATGGATCTCACGTTGTGAATATAGGGACGTAGGAGCAAAACTCGATTTAAATCAAGTTTTGTAATTTTCCTCCCACTAAAGTAACCTATCGTATATTTTAGGGTTTGATTAAACCTAGATAAATCCGACTAAGTCATTTATCTAAGTCTAGTCCTATTATAACTATTATAATAAGATCTAAGGTCTAGGTGCATTAAACACATTTAATAAACTTAGCGACATTATTCTAACATTAACCTATGATTAATTCAACTCCGGTGATCCAGATTAGTTCCCAGGTAGGAGGTGTTCTGTATACCGTCAACTTAAATACCTCCAATCCTTAGACAGAACATCACTGGTAGAGTTCCCTTATAATCACAGGAATGTTTGACCTACTTAGTGAAGGATTGGAATTCCGTAATTCCGTAAAGTGGAAGCGTGATTGGGACCGATTCGTAATTAATTTTGTTTAATCTAAAATACTAATATATTGACAATAATATTAGAACTATTCTAAATATATGTTAAGGCCAAGCATATAAAAATATTAGATCTAAATCTAATATATAGTAACAAATTACTTACTCTCGTTGACGACTCAGATTAAATTCACCAATTGCTTGTGAAATAATCACGAATTAGTGCGAACACCACCACTATGGCTACACCGGTATGACTCTGAGACTTCTAGAGGCAGGAGACTGGTGGGAGTCTAGAGGGAGCCTTGAGGGGAATTCTCTGAGAGTAGGAGAATGAATTAGATGTCTTTCACCCCACCCTAGGGGTCCTATATATAGTAAAGGCCAAGACCTTTTTCCTATAGGGAAAGGTCTCTAATTTTAATTCCATAATTAATTAATTTCTCAATTAAATATCATATATTTAATCTTAGGGATTTTATTAAAATTAAAATTAATATGAATCCAATTCATATTAAATTTATTTGAACTCTTTCAAATATTTTCTTTCCTAATAGGAAAAGGTCTCTAATTTTAATAAATAATTAATTAATTCCATAATTAATTAATTACCCAATTAAATATCATATATTTAATCTTATGGATTTTATTAAAATTAATATGAATCCAATTCATATTAAATTTATTTGAACTCTTTCAAATATTTTCTCTCAAGAATTAATTTTTGAAACTAATTCAAAAATTATATTATAAAGTTTCATAAACTTTATATTATAATGCATCAATATACATTATACGATTCACCAAATAAATTGAACACTTTCAATTTACAATTTATATTTAATTGCCTCAAGTCTCTTTACGAGCTACCAGTGGGACCTAATGGACCTACAGATCAAAAGCTCCAACGATACGATTAACCAAGTTAGTCAACATTCGTTAACTGTGGGTCACTCCACTAAAGACCCACAGCTGCACTCTTCTCACTGTAGAATATTTATGTGCCCACGGATATCGACGAAGCAGTAAGTCAATCCTTCTCGTGTGTTCGTAACACCAGCTGGGTCAAATTATCGTTTTACCCCTGGGTTACCTCTGGTTCCTTAAGTACCACTGATTCCTCTAATGAACAAGTTTTTTAGGGTCCAACCACTAAACAGGAGTTCCTCTCGGGCCAGGAGAAGACGGCGCGCCTTTGTTCAAGCCTCGGAATCAGCCCTTAAAGGAACACACATCTACTTACCCCAATAGGGGAAGGAGTGAATTCCATCTTGTACTGTTATGTTCCCAGCCCCCATTCGGTCTTGCCCCTGAAATGGTAGGATTATTGAGTCGGCGAACTGGCCAGTCTCACCCATACAAATCTAAGGACAATCCCTCCTGAAAGGGGTTCATAACAGACTCAGGATTGAGATTGAGTTACCTAGGTCATCCTATTGAAATAGAAACCTAAACTAGTTAACGTCGTTACATCTAGTGGTTACTATTTCGCGGTCCGGTCTTATGCAAACTCATTGCATAGGATACCCCCACCCACATGTCTCCTACATGGATGCTTTGGATCATTGCATCTGTATCGAATACAAGGTGGTCCGTATCACATAGTGTCACCAGGATAAGGTACCCAGCCTTATCCCTATACTATAGACCTTTTAGGTTGTTACTTGGACAATGATCCCCACATGTCCCCAAAAACTAGTCCAAGTTTCATTTAAACAACCTTGGATCTTAGTTTATTGGATTTAGGGTTTATTAATGCAAACTCGATTATTTCAATAACCAAATTACTGAATTACTCAAATAACGTTTTATTGAGATCGATTAATTTGTTTCATTTACTATCTACGAGTTTTAGGGCATAAAACCCAACACTTATTTCATTAAAACTATTTTAAACTAAATAAGAAATTCTAATCCTATTAGAAAGTGACCTTAGGTCTAATTAATTTTAACTCATTTAAAATTAATTAATTTTAACCTATAGTCCTATGTGAGCATGCATATCTTGATTATAGATTGACGGTTTCTAATCATAAATTTTAAACTATTCAAAATTTTAATGATTAGCCCTATAATCATGTATACTATAGTTTAAAAGCAATTAACAATCATATTCTAGTTAATGAAATTAAACTATACAATTGCATTGGATGAATTTTAATATAACATTTATATTAAACTATGGATGTTTCATGCTCAATGCAACTTTGATTTCCATTATTAACAAATTAACAATTAATTATTGCCAAAAATGGTAAATCAAAGTAGCATGCTGCAAACAATTTCATTTAAATATAACTATTATACTTAACTATATAATTGCATGCATCATACTATTCCATTTTCATGAAATTAATATAACTCAACCATATATTAATCATCCATGAAAATATAATCCATGCATTATAAACCATACATTATAATCTAATTATAACATACATAATGCATGTGCATGCTTTATAACCTAAGGTGGGATTAAAAATTTAAATGAAATCCATAAAGCATTTAAATAGCGAATAAACCGATTTAATTGGCCCCTAGGATAAATTAAAGCAAAATTACACTAATAAAGCTTTAAATCTATCCTATTACAGAAAATTGCAGCTCCAAAACCGGTCTAGAATCCACAAACCGACCTGAACCGCTTCAAACCGACCTTGAAAACCTCGAACCGCACCCAAATCGGGTTGAACCGGACCGAACTGGTCCCAGCTCACCCATAAGTCACGAATCGGACCGGCGGTTAGGGCACCATGCATGTCTCCACGAAAAACCCTAGCGCCGCGTGAAATCGTGACAGCGTCGAGACGCTTAAGCAATAGCGTCCGAAGTGTGAAATCGCGACAGCGTCGGGACGCGCAAGGCCAAGCGTTCCGACGCTGTTGCGTCTGGAGCTCGTTTCTGGGCAGAACAGCGACTGGAATGCACCAAATTTGTCGATTTATTCCACGATTTTCATCGATCTTCAATCTTAATCTAGACCCGGACTGTACAGACTCGATAATCATGAATTTATGCCCAAAAACACAGGGGCCCTTACAATTGATCACATCAAAATTCACGAAAATCTAAGGCCAATTAAACCTAAACAGTTTTTCGTAAATTAACACATACATTATGCAAATTAATCCCACCTATCACAACCAATCACAAATTTCAAAACAAGGTTTAAAATTCAATAAGGCTCTGATACCAATTGTAGGGATAAAAGCCCTAGGCAACGGAAGATTTCAGAGGACCTAATCGAATTAAACGTCGATTGGGATACCAATACGACGGCAAAAAAAATACATAGCAGTAAAATCAATATTAACTACTGTACAACGGCTATTAAAACATGCAAAACTAAATATTAAACCTCTAGATCTAATCTAAATAGGATCCTAATGATCCAAGATCAAGAAAACCTTACCCTTACAAAAGTTCTTGATCGGTTTCGCCTTTTCTCCTACAGATCGCAGAAAATAAGCAGCGTGTTTGGTGCGTCGTCAGCTGAATGGATGGAATGTGAGATAAGATGAATAATAATAATAAAGAATAATTCAGCTAACACTTAGTGCAAGTATACACTGTCGCACGTAGTAATAAAAAAAACCTTAGAAGTATTCCAAGGGTATCGATCCCACGAGGACTAAATTGGAAATTCAGATTTGATGAAGAAACTGCTCAAATGATTGCTTTTGAAAAAAGGTAACCAAAGAAAATAAGATTGATTGATTGGGTTTTTGAAAAGATAAATAAAACAAGCAAGTGAATAATAAAGAATAACAATAATAAACAACGAGGTATTCAACATGGATTCATCCCTAAGGCAATAACTATAGTCATGCAATATTTAACTTAAGCCCTTTTCAAAAAAAATATATATATATATTTAACTTAAGCCTATTCAATGCATTGGGTCAGATTTAACTTCTATTTGGCCCTTACTCCCAAGAACCGTTAGAAGGCTAAGCGAGTACCGTTATGCACATTTCTGTGACTCGACTCTGACATAGATAATTCACGAATGCAACCTATAACCCTATAGTAGATATAGGGTGCCTTAGGCAGCTTGCCCTATACCGCCGAACAATCTCTTTCGAGCTTTTTCTCCTCTATCACCTTTATGAGAACCGATATCGCTTGTCCCTTTCGAGATCAAACTCACATAGCATGCAAAGTCTAAGTGATCAAGTTAAACTCAACAAGATTAGAGTGATAATCAATAAAGAATGACATGCATTGAACAGAAACTTAAGCAAATAAAACACTTTCAAGCCATTAAACCATAAGGGAATTCACCACATTGAACCCCTCAACGGAATTTAGCTACTCATGGTGGGATAAAAAGAAAATGAACACATTTTCATTGAAATAAGAGTGTAAAGAATACAGAATAATGAAAAGATTCAAGAGCTGGAAATAAAGGAGATAACTAAATATTATGGGTTTTCTAGAACCAAAGGAAGAAGATGAATTGCTCCTAGCTCAGGGAAGTCTCAGTATCCCTCTTTATGCTTTATTGTTTATAAACATTAGGGACAATATTTAATTTAAGTTTGGGAGGGAGGCTTTCGCTGTGTTGAGCATATTTAAATTTTGTTGGATGCATGAATAGATAGTCATGATAGCCGAGGATGTGATTTTAGAAGTTTTGGGAGAAAATGGTTTATATGTTGTGGAATCTGGGAGCATAGCAGAAATTGTGAAATTTTAAAATTTTTGGTAGTTTTGATGTATAAAGCATGCAACAGACTTATCTAATGACATCTTTGAAAATCTAGATTCTTATTATGATTTTTAAAGTTTGTTGTCACCCCGATAGGCTTAGTTTCTAATACTAGGAAGTTCATGCTTGAATGTTCTAAAGAGCTAGGTAGAAAAAAATGCTATGCCTGCTGGGAAAAAGCAAAAGCAACAAAAGAAAAGAGAGAAAAGAAAAATTTGTTGACAAAGAAAATATTTTTGCTTGCACAAAAGAAAAAGCCTAGGGGTAAAAAAGAGCTACCAGCGGTGTGATCAGTTAGGCCAACCAGAGAATAAAATTCGGGTTAAGGGTCCCTGCACCGTAGTATGAAAGCTAGTACCATTAGATATCAAAATGCAAGTTTGGGGGAGTAGCAAAAGAAAAAGAAAGTGAAAAAAATCATTTGTGTGTTTTGCTCCCCTATGAAAAAGAAAATGTCAGGCACCCTAGTTTCTTTTTTTGCATGATAGTAGAACTCCGACCTATTAGGGGCTCTTAGCCAGTGTAGGGGGAAAACAAATGGAGAAATCCATAAGACTAATCTAGGTTAGTAAAAGAATCAGTAGAAAAGTCTTGAGCATGCTATTCATTAATCTTAAGTTCAAACTCTTTTAAGATTTTTTCATGAGTATGCGGTGCTTGCTTATTCCACTTGCATGTTTTCCATTCTAGCTTAAAAGTTCCAAAATCATTGAGGCTTGAGCGATTCTATTTCATGCATCTTACGAATTTATTTTGCTCCGGACTAGCAAAAGCTTAAGTTTGGGGGGTGTGATAGAGGGCAGAAATGTCGCTATTTTAGTCCTAATTTATTAAGCTTTTGGGCGCTTTAATTATGTTTTTATTGAAGAAATTTAATATATTTTGTTATTTGGATAAGCAAATTATGGATTTTGGTGAAAAAAAATGCCCAAAAGGAGCCATTCAAGCCCAAATTCCATACATGAGACAAGGGGGAATCCAAGAAAGTCAACCATTGAAAGTTGATCCAAAGAAGAAATGAAGAAAGGCCTAATTTCAAGCCCAATCCGCGCCAACCTGGTCTGAAATCCGCATAGCGTCGAGACGCTGTGGGGATAGCGTCGCGACGCTATCCCATTTCTTGGCCAGCAAGTTGAGTGACGTCACAACGTCGCGACGCTATCCAAATTTCGGGCCTATATAAGGCGCCCCTTGGTGCCCATTTTATGCATCAATCATCATTCCATTCCTTCATTCCTTTCTTTCCTTGGCTCCTTTGGAGCCCTCTCTCAAGGCTTTTAAGCCTTTTTTAGAGTTCTTTAGTGGGAAAATTTTGGGGAGTTTTGGGAAGCACTCTAGGAGGCTCAAGGTGTGCTCAGAGGGACTCCATGCGCCAGCGACAGGGTCTTCAATAGTCATTTCCTTCCCTTTTATTTTGCTCATATTTATGCTTTCTATTGTATATTTTGTGAATATTTTAGCTATGTATAGCTAAACCCCAATTTGGGGTCTTGAAATGAAATTATAGTTAAATGTTGATATAATTGCCTATCTCTTGCCCTGTTTACTAATTATTTGTATGGATGCTCGTAATGTTGTATGCAATCTAGCCAATTTTATATTGATCTGATTCTTAATGGAAACTCGACGGAGAGAAGTTAGGATAGATCATAATCCATGCAACTAGTTTAATTGCCCATAGTGACAACGGGATTAGTTGATTAAACTTAGATTCCTAAAATGAACCAGAGCGTAATAATGAATGAATTTTAATGACGCTAAGGACACTTAGGTTGTTAAAATGGATTAATTATAATTAGGGGAAACCGACAGGAGATCCTATGTCACTAACGGAGATTCTAGGAGTATAATAAGTTGGGCAACGAGATAGGATAATTGTAACAATTATTTAGCTATTAATTGAGTTTCAAGACCCCACTACCCATTTAAAAGCTCTTCCTCCATATTTTATTTCTTGATTGATCAATTTGATTTCCTTAATCGCTTTAACTTTTAAATTCCTTTTAATTTCATGTTTTGGTCCCTAAATATTATTTCTCCCAAGTATCTTTAGTGTTCAAGGAATTTTTGCTTTGCTTAATTTTCGCTTCGCCTCCCTGTGGATTCGATACTCGGAATATTTCCGTTTTATATTACTTGCGGCCCGTGCACTTGCGGTATTGCGGTAAAGGCACTCGCTTAACACTAAGACACTCCACTCTCTCGCTTTTACAAGTGGGAATGGGTGAAATCCCTACAAACCCTAAGGTTTGATGTCTAACTCAGGTCAGAATTCAGTCATCTAAGAAGGACCTCGGGCATCCCTACTCATAGGCGTCAACTAGGGTTCTGTCACCACCATCTTCTTCCAAATGAGTTCTACTTGAATTTGACTTCGAATCTTGAGCTCATATAGTGTAGAAAGTGGTTGAGGAGCTGCGAAATAGGTGCTGGAAGGTTGCCCAGTCAGTTTCGAGGTCAAAACAGCCAGTTAGGTGCAAAGAAGACTCGTCAACAACGACCCACAGACGACTCGGAACTGCTTCATTTTTTCCAGAAATGCGGTCGCATTTCATTTTTGCCTTCCCAGAAATGCGATCGCATTTCTGGGAAATTCCAGCTTTTCCTCTGTTTTTCCGGCACAGAGCCAACTAAGTCAAATTCTCTTAAAATCAAGTCTTTTTAAGCACTAATGAGCATAATTTAACAAAAGTGAATTTCAACACCCTAACTTAGCAACTTAAGCATATTTTGAGCTCGGGAATAGTAAATTGATCACAACATACAACATTTAACCAAGAAATGAGCTAAATATAAGGGTAAAATAGGTATATTTTTTTACCTTTATCAGTGTTCTCTCTTTTTCCCACTGGAAAACACCCACGAACACCACCAAAATAATCACACCGGTATCCTCGCGTAAGTATTAGCGTTGGTAGCTTGTGGGAGCAATAAGATCTCTAAGGTATGGAGAATATTTTCTTGTTCTCTGTGTTGCACTTGCAAAAACGAGAGAGAACTTGAGAGAAGTTGGAAGATCCCTAACGTGAAGTGAGAGCGACTGAGCATAGGGAGGAAGTTGCTGAACGGATAAAAACCACTATTCCCTAAAATAACTCTCTACACGTCTTTTGCCCTAGGTTAGTGGGAGACTGAGTGTAATCAGTTAAAAATAACTGATATAAACTTAATTAATTAATAAATAAGATTATTAATTAATTATTTACTTAAATTAACATTTAATTTAATGATATTTATATAAAACATATATTTATACAAATAACCCACATAACCTATAGTTTTAATATAATTCAATTAAATCAAATTTAATTAAATTAAATTAAAACAAACAATTAATTAATACTACAATTAAATATCAAATATTTAATTATACTTCTCTCAAATAAACTATAGTATTAATGTGCATCTAATGCGCATTAATTATACCTATAGTTCTAATATGAATCCAATTCATATTTTAATTTAGTATTCGAACCCTTTCGAATATTCAATTCTCCCTTAGAAATTTACCTCAACGCCCTTAGTGAGCTACCGGTGGGACCTAATGGACCTACAGATCAGAAGCTCCAACGATATGAGATTAATTGGCTAAACTCATTAACCAAGTTAATCAATGTTCGTTAACTGTGGTTCACTCCACTACAGAACCACAGCTGCACTCTTCTCATTGCAGATATATTTCTGTGTCCACGGATATTGACCATCAACAGCAAGTCAGCCCTTCACGTGTGTTCGTATCCCAGCTAGGTCAAATTAACGTTTTACCCCTGTGCTACCTCTTTATCCTTAAGTACCAGTGCTCCTCTAATGAACAACCTGTTTGAGGTCCAACCAACAAACAGAAGTCCCTCTCGTGCCATAGAGAGGGCAGGGCCCATTGTTCAAGACCCGGAGACACCACTTAAGGGAACACACCTCTACTTACCCTAAAGTCGGGAAGGAATGAATTTCATCTTGTGTGACTATGTTCCTAGCTCCCCACTCGGTCTTGTCCCCAAAATGGTAGGCTTATTGAGTCAGCGTGCAGGCCACTCTCATTCGTACAAATCAAAGGACAATCCCTCACGGACAGGAGTCCATAATCCACTCAGGATTGAGTCTAAGTTGCCTAGGTCATCCTAGTGAAATAGAAACCAAGCTAACTAACGGTGTTACAATTAGTGGTTAAGTATTTCACAGTCCGGTCTTTGTGCAAACTCATTGCACAAGATACCCCCACTCGCACGTCAACTACATGAACGTGTTGGATCAATACGATTGTATCATAATACAAAGCGGGTCGTATCCATAGTGTCACCAGGATAAGGTACCCAACCTTATCCCTATACTACAAACCCTTTAGGCTATATCTTGAACATTGATCCCTGTATGTCCCTACATTCTAGTTCAAGCCTCATTCTATTAGCCTAGGATGTTTAGTTTATTGGATTAGGGTTAATAAGACAAGATTGCATAATACAAACATAGATAAATGAATAATACATCATTTTATTAATGTTCGGTCAAAAGATACATTTACTATCCACGAGTTTTAGGGCATAAAACCCAACACACGAGTGCTAATAGGAATAGTGGCTATCAGTTTCGCATCTTCCACATGCACTACATTTAGGATTTTTTTCCAAATTCCATCCATTAGACGGGGTGATAAATTCTGATACTTTTGTCTCCCCTCGATTTTCCACTTCGCGAATAGGTAAAGGCTTAAAAGTTGTTTCTTTTGGAATCCACGGATCATTGAAAAAATCTATGGATTTTCCGATCCCTACTCTTTTACACATGCCTAATTGGATGATATCTCAAGCCCACACAAATCCCCGCCAAAAAACTGAGCAATTACTCCTAATGGGGGCAAACAACAGTGATTCCTGATGTGTGTATTGATAGCGAGCATAGCTAGCTATCTTTACTTATTGAATTTAGCTAGTCTTTGATGATTATTGGCCATTTTATTGCACTTTATTGTTTATTTTGTAGGAAAGGGTTGATTGGAGCTATAGCGCAATATTGAAGTTAATCGGGTGCTCGGGACGTGAAAAGATGCAAAGGAATGAAAAAGAATCAAAGAGAAAAAAATCAACATTCGGTCAACATTTGACCAGCGTCGAGACGCCATCCCTTGAGCGTCGAGACGCTGGCATTCCATATCAGAATAGGCGCAAAAAGGTCACAGCGTCTCGACGCTGCGTAATTTCCTTTCCAGAATACGCGTGTTTAGAGGCAGCGTCGAGACGCTGTCTTGATAGCGTCTCGACGCTACGACGAAAAATCAGTATAAATCATTCTTTTCGGCTAGGTTTTTAGGGGATGGAAATTGGGGACTTCTTAGAGCCGTAAACAGAGGAAAAACAGAGGAATTCAAGGCTGAAGCAAAGGGGAAAATTCGGAAATCAACCCATTGTTCGTGGGGATCGTGACGGGGACGTTCGGTCTCGGCCTACAACGAGTTTAATTCTTCTTTCCCTCACTTTAGTTAGATTTTTATGGCTTTTACATGTTTAGTTGAGCTTGTAATTTTGATCATGAGTATCTAAACTTGTAAGCTTAGGGATTGATGTAGTTGATTGTGTTTATGGATTGATTTATGGTTTAAGTTGTGCAATGTTATTATGTTTGTAATCTTGATTTAATGCTTTCAATTAATTGGCCATTAGTTGGATGATTTAAGTTTCGAATCTAGCTCGGGAGAGGGGATTTGATTTAGACTTACTCAAGATTGCATGACTAAAGTTTAGTTTCTAATTCGTGACGGTTTTAGATTAACTTTAGAATTGGTTAAAAGATCTCATTGTCTTGCATGATTAATAAACTTAGATAGGGATATCAAGTTGGTTAATTTGCATGAGAATCAATTATACTCGGGAGAGGTAGTTGTGATTAAAGGGTCTTTGGCTCATAATTTCATTGTGCATAATAACTTATTCCTTAAAATCAATCCTAAACTAAATCGGCGAAATCAATTCCCCAAGTAGTTTTCCCAATTGAAATTCCACACTTTTTACTTGCTTTGATTTGGTTTTCTTATCATTCATTCATCACTTTTTGATCCCTAAATAAAATTGGGCAAGATAATTCACAATACTTGATTTGCTTAAACATCCAATCTAGAGGACGACACTCGTTTATACGAACACTTTATTATTACTTGACCCGTGCGCTTGCGGTAAGGAAAATTCCACATCAAGTTTTTGGCGCCGTTGCCGGGGATTGGCACATTTAGCTAGATTGATATTGTGAAAAAATTGTTTGATCTTAATTTAGGGTGTATTTTTACTTTTCTAGGTTGTTTGCATTTTTTTTCCTTAATTGTTTTTCTTTCCATATTTGTTCTTCTAGTTTAGGTTGTTTGATTTTTCCATAGATAGATTCTTTTTCCTTTTTAGTGTTTTCTATCCTTTGTAGATTTGTTTTTCTTTATTTGTTAGTTTCCTTATTTGTGGTTTCCATATTTATTTTCGCATTCCATATTAGGCTATTTTGTTTCCTTTTCTAGATTATATTTTCCATATTTAGATTAGTTGTTTTCTTTTCTTTATTTTCTTTCCTTATTTGTTTTCTTTCTTTTGTAGGGTAGTTTTGATTTTATATGCGAAGTAATAAAGATTTAATTTTGGAACCTTTGGATCCCGAGATCGAGAGAACAATTCATAGGATTCAAAGAGAAAATAGAGAAATTGTTCAAATGGCTGACCAAAATATACCTGAGGAGCCTAGGCCTATTAGAGACTACTTTCAGCCCGTGTTTCAAGGGCAACAATCGGGGATTGTCTATGCCCCGATCAATGCCAACAACTTTGAGCTGAAGACCGGTCTCATTCAGATGGCTCGAGATTGTGCTTATAGAGGATCGCCCACCGAGGATCCAAATTCTCATCTTAAATCATTTTTGGACATTTGTGGGACGGTAAAAATTAATGGAGTCTCTGAGGATGCCATTCGCTTACGCTTGTTTCCTTTTTCTTTGCAGGATAAAGCACGAGATTGGTTGCAGTCCATTCCCCCTGGGAGCATCACCACCTGGGATGCTTTGGTCCAGGCCTTCTTGAAGAAATTTTTCCCTCCTGCAAAGACGGTCAAGCTGAGGACCGAGATTGGGACATTCCAACAACAATATGATGAGCAGTTGTTCGAAGCTTGGGAGCGATTTAAAGAGCTACTGAGGAAGTGCCCTCAGCATGGCTACCCCGACTGGCTCCAGGTTCAATTGTTTTATAATGGTTTAACTCCTAGTACAAAAACGATTGTTGATGCAGCTGCAGGTGGGACTCTGTTGTCCAAGACCGTGGAAAATGCTCGTACACTTTTAGAGGATATGGCCACAAACAGCTATCAGTGGCCATCTGAGCGGTCTACACCTAAAAAGATTGCTGCTGGAGTGTTTGAGGTTGATAAAGTAAGTGCACTCCAGGCCCAGATGACTTCCCTTGCTAATGCTTTTATGAAATTTTCAGATACAGGGAGTGCACAATCAATTGAATCAGCTGTTGCTTTGGCATCTAGACCTCAGGAGGAGACCATTGAACAGGTTCAGTATGTATCAAATTCTAATTTTAGGGGATATAATAATAATGTTACACCTACACATTATCACCCTAACAATAGGAACCATGAAAATTTCTCTTATGCAAATACTAAGAATGTTCTTAATCCTCCTGGGTTTGCCCCTCAAACTCAAGAAAATAAAAAGTTAGAAGATCTTGTTGGAGCTTTCATTGCAGAGTCTAGTAACAGGACAACCAAATTAGAGGAGGCAGTCTTTGCCATCAACACCACGGTGAATGGCCACGGTGCTGCCATCAAGAATATTGAGACTCAGCTGGGACAGTTGGTAAGTGTTGTAAGTACCATGAATAAAGGTAAGGCCCCAGCTGAACAGGAGAAAACTCAGATGGAGTACTGTAAAGCAATCACCGTTCATCAGGAGGAAGCTGAAGAGGAGCCTGAGTCTGAGGATTATGAAACGCCCACAGGGGAAGCTGAGGAGGACACATCAGCAGATGAGGCTGAAAAGCCTAACCTTGAGCCTCCTATTCCTTCTCCCACATTGATGGTTCCCAAGGAAAAGAAAAAGAAAAAGAAGAAAAAGAACAATCAGGTTCAGTTTGATAAATTTATGAATGCTTTTATGAATCTGAACATTAATATTCCTTTTGCAGAGGCATTAGAGATGCCACAATATAACAGGTTCATGAAGGAGTGGTTAGCAAAGAAGCGAAAGGAAAAGAAGGTTGACACCGTATATCTTGCTTCCACATGCAGCACCAGAGTACAACAGAAAGTACCTGAAAAAGTAGCAGATCCAGGGAGTTTTTCTGTTCCTTGTAGTTTTGGTACTTATTCTTTTAGAGCATTATGTGATTTAGGTGCTAGCATTAATATCATTCCTTTGTCCTTGTGTCAAAAGTTAGACATAGGTGAGATTAAATCTACTCCTGTAAAGCTCCAATTGGCTGATCAGTCTGTGGTTAGACCAGTTGGTATTGTAGAAAATGTTTTAATCAGAGTAGGTAGATTTTTCCTCCCTATTGATTTGTATGTTATGGACATGATAGAAAATCCTTCAATGCCTGTCATATTAGGAAGACCATTCTTCGCCACTGGGCGAGTGATTATTGATATTGAGCGCAGGGAGCTCACTGTAAGAGTCCGGAATGACAAAGAAATATTTAAAGCAGTTGAAGACTCTAAGGGACACTCAGACGTGCTTTTCATGGGATACAAGAAAGGTGCAAGAAAGAGCACCACTGTTGGATTCACAGAAAAGAAACCTCCTTGAAGCACGGCAACACGTCGAGCTAATGACGTTAAACAAGCGCTTATGGGAGGCAACCCAAGTAAGTGTAGTTGTGCTTTTCTGTTTGCTTTTGATTTATTGTTTGTTTTTGTGTTGTAGGTCTTGTTTTCTTTCTCTCCTTTGTTTTTTAGCTTTCAAGATCTCAATCAAGAAGTCATCATCATTCCAGGCCAGTATTATTCACTCCTCTCATTCTTTTATTGTTCTCATGCTTGTTTATGCCTTGTTTTCTTTATACATTGAGGACAATGCATGTTTTAAGTTTGGGGGTGGAGTAGCATGGTTGTGGAGCCCTTGAGCATCTGAGTTCGGGCTATAGTTTTGAGCTTTCTTTGAATCAAGCATATGGTTGTTTTCTGGATGCTATTTTTGCATGACTATGATTTCCTAGGATAGGCTTTCTTGTCAATTTTCAAGCTTGTGATGAGTTGTAAGCATGAGTGCCCAAAAAGGGAGACTTTTTTAAAAATTTTCTAGGAGATGGCTTGCATGAGTAGAGTATTTGTCTTGGCGAGATTTGGATTTGAATGCTTAGGAGCGAATTATTGGGTTCATATGCTTGTTGTCACCTCGATAGGTGTAGGGTATAGCTAAAGAGTTAATTTTTTTGCAAATTAGCATGTTTGATCTTGCTTAGGAGAAAAGAAAAGAATATCTGCTTATCATATTCATAACGAAAAATCATTATTGTTGAAAAAGAAAAAAAAGTCATGACTTATGCGCACAATATGCAATGGTTAATAAAGATTAAGGCAAAAAGAGCTACCCCTGTTGTGATCAGTTAGGCCAACTAGAGAAAACTCAGGTTAAGGGTCCCTGCAATGGGTGTGTGAAAGCTAGTGCCACATATACATGCTTCATTCAATTATTAATTAAAAGCACCTAAGTATGGAGAAAAACAAACTAATTTGTTTCATTAACTCATTAGTGAAACCTTAGTGCCAGTGTAGAGGGAAGATGAGCTGAGAGTTTAATAATCCAATCCCGGGCTAGTAGAGTCTGATCTTGTTGAGTTAGATCTCGCTTGTGCAAGTTAATTTTGGAGAAATTTTAATTTGTCTTCCTCATTGGTCCTTGTGTGCATATCTCTTGCTTGCTTGACTATTGACTTTTGAGCCTTGAGGATTGAGTCATGATTATTGCATCCATTTTTCCATTGTATGTTTGATTTGTAGTTTGCTCGAGGACTAGCAAAAGCTTAAGTTTGGGGGTATTTGATAGCGAGCATAGCTAGCTATCTTTACTTATTGAATTTAGCTAGTCTTTGATGATTATTGGCCATTTTATTGCACTTTATTGTTTATTTTGTAGGAAAGGGTTGATTGGAGCTATAGCGCAATATTGAAGTTAATCGGGTGCTCGGGACGTGAAAAGATGCAAAGGAATGAAAAAGAATCAAAGAGAAAAAAATCAACATTCGGTCAACATTTGACCAGCGTCGAGACGCCATCCCTTGAGCGTCGAGACGCTGGCATTCCATATCAGAATAGGCGCAAAAAGGTCACAGCGTCTCGACGCTGCGTAATTTCCTTTCCAGAATACGCGTGTTTAGAGGCAGCGTCGAGACGCTGTCTTGATAGTGTCTCGACGCTACGACGAAAAATCAGTATAAATCATTCTTTTCGGCTAGGTTTTTAGGGGATGGAAATTGGGGACTTCTTAGAGCCGTAAACAGAGGAAAAACAGAGGAATTCAAGGCTGAAGCAAAGGGGAAAATTCGGAAATCAACCCATTGTTCGTGGGGATCGTGACGGGGACGTTCGGTCTCGGCCTACAACGAGTTTAATTCTTCTTTCCCTCACTTTAGTTAGATTTTTATGGCTTTTACATGTTTAGTTGAGCTTGTAATTTTGATCATGAGTATCTAAACTTGTAAGCTTAGGGATTGATGTAGTTGATTGTGTTTATGGATTGATTTATGGTTTAAGTTGTGCAATGTTATTATGTTTGTAATCTTGATTTAATGCTTTCAATTAATTGGCCATTAGTTGGATGATTTAAGTTTCGAATCTAGCTCGGGAGAGGGGATTTGATTTAGACTTACTCAAGATTGCATGACTAAAGTTTAGTTTCTAATTCGTGACGGTTTTAGATTAACTTTAGAATTGGTTAAAAGATCTCATTGCCTTGCATGATTAATAAACTTAGATAGGGATATCAAGTTGGTTAATTTGCATGAGAATCAATTATACTCGGGAGAGGTAGTTGTGATTAAAGGGTCTTTGGCTCATAATTTCATTGTGCATAATAACTTATTCCTTAAAATCAATCCTAAACTAAATCGGCGAAATCAATTCCCTAAGTAGTTTTCCCAATTGAAATTCCACACTTTTTACTTGCTTTGATTTGGTTTTCTTATCATTCATTCATCACTTTTTGATCCCTAAATAAAATTGGGCAAGATAATTCACAATACTTGATTTGCTTAAACATCCAATCCAGAGGACGACACTCGTTTATACGAACACTTTATTATTACTTGACCCGTGCGCTTGCGGTAAGGAAAATTCCACATCATGTATCTACTCTGAATCACTCTAGAAGCTAGCAAATTTGGGCGGTTATGCAATCTCCAAACTTGCTTTGCTAATAAAGCTTGAGTGAAATTCACCAAATTTCTAAAATTTAAACCTCCAATCTCCTTCGGGCGACACAACGTGTCCCATTTTTTCCAATGAATCTTCTTTTTTGAATTTGTGGAACCCCACCAAAAACGGGCTATCATTTGCTGAAAATCATCACATAACGTTTGTGGGATCCAAAAACAATTCATGAGATATGTGGGTATGGCTTGGGCCACACTCTTGATAAGCGTCTCCTTACCACCAATAGAGAATAAATTCCCCTTCTATGCCTGAAATGTTTGCCAAACCTGTTGTTTAATACTTCAAAAATCATTTGTTCTACTTCTGGAAAAAGAAGATGGAACTCCAAAATATTTCCCCAAATTGTCAACCATAGGCATCGGTAATATACTAGAGAGAGTTGATAGAAGATCCATGGATACATTTGGAGAAAAAATAAAGCAGACTTGTCAGTATTAACAACGTGGCCCGAAGCCATCTCATACCTTTTTAGAATTGACCGAAAAGTCCAAACCTGCTCAATGGAAGCTTGGCAAAAAATTAGACTGTTATCAGCAAAGAAAAGGTGAGAAACCTCAGGGAAATGCTTGTTTGCCTTGATACCCGTCATTTGTTTTTGAGCCATAGCCCCATTTATCATGGAAGAAAGAGCCTCTGAACAAAGCAAAAATAAGTAAGGTGAGAGTGGGTCACCTTGTCGTAGTCCCCTTTGTGGTATTATATTTCCTGTCGGCACCCCGTTTAAAAGCACATAAAATTTTGTAGACTTTACACAATCCATAATTAACGCCACCCACTTAGTGTGGAATCCAATCTTTAACATTAGGCACTCCAAAAAGCTCCATTCCATCCGATCATATGCTTTACTAATATCGAGTTTTAAAGCTATCCACCCCTTTCGTCCCTTTCTTGTAGATTTAATAGTATGCAAGCATTCATGGCCCACAATAATATTATCAAAAATTGACCTCCTAGGAACAAAAGCAGATTGGTTTTCCGAAATAACATCTTGAAGGGCCCATTTCATTCTGTTAACTCACCTTTGCAATTATTTTGTATGCCACGTTACACAAACTAAGGTTGAAAGTCTAACACCTTTTTAGGATTATTTAGTTTAGGAATGAGTGCAATATATGTATAATTCCAGTCACCAACAGAACGAGATTGGTTTAAAATTTCCAGACAATTTAAAATAGTTGCATCACCAACCTCAAACCAGAACTTCTGATAGAAAAGTGCTGGAAAGCCATCTGGGCCAGGTGCCTTTGACGAGTGCATCTGTTTTATTGCTCTTTCAATGTCATCTCGCATAAAGGGTGCTAATAGTTTTTCATTCATGTTCGCAGTGGCCTTCTCCTGTATGTCCTGTAAAGCATTAGCCATGACATCTGAAAGCGGGTAGCAGATGAAAATAATTTTTCAAAATAACATTGAAAAGCCCCATCCAACTGCTGTCGTTCAGATATCCCAACGCCATCCTCGTCCTCTATCCCACTAATTTCATTTTGTCGTCTTCTGGTAGTAGCACGAGAGTGAAACCATCTAGTGTTCCAATCACCCCACTTTAGCCAATTTTCCCTAGATCTTTGTTTCCATTATATTTCCTCCTCCTCGAACACTTTGTCTAATTGATTTTCAACCATTTTAATTGCATCAAAGTCCCAAGGTGGTGGCCTTTTGTACAGATCTTGTAATTTTGCTTGTAACCTACAGATATCTCTTCGGATGGTAGAAGCTGTACCTTTTCCCTATTTTTGCAAACGCATCCTGCAATTAGTGAGACAATATTCAAGACGTGGAATGTCCGATGGTCACACCTTCCAACACCTTCACCATCAATTATGTTTCTACATTCTGGTTGTTGAGCCCAAACTTCTTCGAATCGAAAGACCTTTTGACACTTGTGCCACTTTCGTCCTGATCCCATTGAAGGGATCAGATCAAGTAATATTGGGCGGTGGTCAGATCTTGCCCAGTCCAAATGAGTAACTGACAGATTAGGAAATAAGCTCCAAAAAGCTTCATTGGCAATAAAACGATTCAAACGTTCATTTATTTGATCCAAGGCTTTTTTCCTGTTAGACCAGGTGAACATGTCTCCTCTATACTCAAGGTCCCTCAGATTACATTCATCCAATACGCTTCTAAAACTTGCTAAAGTAGAATCTCTAGCAGGAACACCTCCCTCCTTTTCTTCAATTAAAAGAGTGGCATTGAGATCGCCACCAATTAGCCAAGCCGATTCATCTTGATTGTACAGACACCTAATTAGATCCCAAGTGTATTTCCGTTGATTAGTAGTAGGATTGCCATACACACCAGAGAACCTCCACAATTTGGATTGCCATTTAAATGTCGCATCAATGTGAAAATGCGTAAAAGATCTAATGGTAACATCCACTTCTTCCTTCCAAAATAAACATAAACCACCACTTCTACCATTACAATCCACTACAAAGCACCCCACATAATTCAACGATAGCTTTATTTTATTAATATTGCGCGCTGAAGCAGTACATTTCATTTCCATCAAAAACAGTAAATGAGGGTTATAGTGACGTACCCCGTCACACACAGCTCGAAATGTCCTAGGATCCCCCAGACCTCGGACATTCCAATAGAGGGTTTTCATGTCTCTCGGTGGGGTTGTTCACCAGCCTCCATCGATGTTTCATTTGGGATAAAAAAATTATCCTCGTCCACAGGAGCTCTCTTCTTCGATCCTCCCGCCAGACCATCACCAATTCTCTTTTTCAAATTATCAGTCGGATCTGGAATCATTGGGCCCAGAACCAGCTTCCTCGAACGTCGTTTCCAACCTTTGATAGTGGGCCCTTGTTCAGCTTGTTGGGCCTGAGTATTTGTATTTTCTGTTCAGATTCGCCTCCCCCATTTGGAAGCTCTACCAGTCCATGTTGGAAGCCACCTTGCTGATCAGAAAATTCCAGAGACACATTGTGGCCCAAGTGGATTGACCCTTCAACAAACCCAAAATATTGGGCTGGATAATTGACAGGCCCATTGGATTGAAAGGTCGATTGTTGACTTTGGGCAATTGAATTTTCAGCCATAACCGACTGCGAGCCTGCCGTTTTTCCATCTCCGTGATTACTGTCGTTCGACTACAATTAAGAGCTCCATAATCTAGCTTTTCTTTAGCCTTAGAGGATTCGTATCCATTAATGCTGAAATGATCAACATTTATGTTGGAGTCATTCTCCATTAATACAGTTGCAACATCTTCCACTAACGCCGCCCAGATCTCCATTGGTCTGCTCCCGGAGTCATTGGTTTGAGACCAGTTCCAGCATCCATGTTCCTGCATGACGCCCACTGTGAGGCGAATTTCCAGCCATCGAAGGTGTCTGATCAGCAGCAGAGACGTCTACCATTATTGAGTTTTTCCCTAACGGACGGGTACTTGGAGACTTGAACAAACTCGAATTCCGACCCAAAAATTGCATCCACATCCCATATTGATGTTTTTGGGATGAGGGGCCATCAACAAAATAGAATGATCCACAGTCCTTTGAGTTGTGTCCAATTCGACCACGGAAGGTGCAAATTTCGGGTAGTTTCTCGTACTTAATCGGAGTCCAAGCGCTTTCCAAAGGCTCCTCAAGTTTCACCTTGATACCTCTGCGTAGAGGTTTGGTTAAGTCCAAAGTAACTCGGACACAGAGACTTTCTTTCCACCCAAATCCCCAACCACCATTATCATATTCTTCAAAGCGCCCAATGGCATTACCAAGTTGTTCCGCCATCGAGAGGTTGTAAAGATCCATTAGGAGTTCGCAGAAATGGACCCAGAACGTAGCATCCTTGAACTCCATGGTTGTTGGCTTCACCATTGGAATAGGCTTTGAAAGGACCACAAAAAACTTCTTGTCAAATAACCACGGCCCTTGGCTCAGGACTCTAGCTTGTTCCTCTTCTGACTTTAACAGAAAGAGGAATAAGTTTGCCCCCAGTTTCTCCATTATGAGTCCATTCGGAATATTCCACGCCGCCTTGAAATTCTTTTGCATGACTTCTCCCGAAATGAACCGTGGAGCTAAGAGCTTCCCAATCAAACTGAAACCGAGTGACTTGCTGGTAAGTGCAGCTGCTTGACGATCCACATCTACCTCAGTTGTTTCTTCTTCAGGAGTCAAATTAAACTTCTCCCGATTTTCTAACATTTCTTCAAAAGCCATCACCTTTCATTGAGAGGAATAAGCTTACAGAAAGATTGGGATTAAGGAAAACTCTACAGTCAAGACAATGAATAATCCACACCCCAGATCCTTCAATAAAAAGCCCCAAATTGAACAGAAACAAAACGACAAATCACCACATATCATTACAGAACAGTAGAATCAATGCAGCCTAATAACATAAATCCATAGAAAATCTTAAAGATTCCAGCCTATAAAGAAAATCATAACCGTAAATTTCAAACCAGAATTTGTGTAACCAAATCAACGCTTCCAGCTAGGGTAGAAACGGGAAGATCCATCGAGCACAGCACCAAAGACGGCGCTCAAGAGTCCGAACAATCCAAATCCAGGCGACCAGCTAGGCTAGAGGCAAAATTCTGGCGATCAAGATCACCAACTTCAACGCCAGAGAGAATTCCAACAATATCCTTTAACCTAAGAAAGTAAGGACTCAAAGTTACGAATTAAAATAGACATATATTCAATTAAACATGATATTGTATTAATATTTAACTTTATAAAACTTTCCTAAGGTAATTATGTAAATTTTATAACAATTTATATTAAAAATTATATTTTGTTTATTTTAAATAAAATGATAAAACTTTCAAGATAAACAATTTTTATAAAAACAAGTTGTGTAAAAAAAATCTAATTTTAATTTAAATACAAAAAAGTAAGAAAATAAATTAAAAGCAACAAATTAAATTAAGAAAAAGAATGAGATGGGATAAGATAAATTGTGAATAATAATATTTGAAATCTTTTATTGTAGACAAAATATGGAAGGATAAAAAAAGAATTTTAAATATTTCCTAGTTAAACTAGATTTTAGTCAAAACTAAATCTCAAAGCTACTCTTAACCGCTTTTACAAATCAACATGATTCAAAGGTGATGTTCTTTAAATTATTAATCAATCAGTTTAACCCAAACACAAAAACGGTGAAAATTCTTCTACAATTACTTTTTAGGTCTTCAAAATCAATCCCAAATGGAGCCTAATTGCCTCAACTAGTTAAGCTATGCTCATGTTGGCAAAACATAATAATTTAAAGTTTGTTTAATTTAGCTTCTTAAGTGTCAAGTGAGCAAAACTCAGCGGTAATTGACATGTGTCTTCGATCAAGACGTTAGAGGTTTGAATCCTCCCACTCCTAAATGTTGTTGAACTAAAAAAAAACGGTTTCTTGAGTTATTTTAGATGATTGATGAAGAGGTTGTCGACGCCTTTTGTAACTGATGGAGCGTTTAACACTCTAGCAAAAGCAATTTGGATCTTGGACCTCTTAATTTACACAAATCACATGAACAAAATAGGAAAAACATGCTGAAAAATAGGGGAAGTGAAAACAATACCTTTGAAGATCGATTAATAGCAATCCTTTAGCTTGATTGAATCACGAACACTTCAAGGACAACCACTAGTGTCTTCCCTACTATTCTCCGACCTTAGAACGGTTTGTGGGAACCGATTTGTGATAGAAAATGAAGGAAAAAGAGTGAGAGTTTGAGAGAGTTGAGCTTTGGTTTTGAGAGAAAATTCCAGCAAGGTTTTGCACAAAAACATTAGCAAATTCCATTCAAATCTCTATAAAAATTCATGCAACACAAGTATATATTGAAAGACAAAGGAATGTGGGTGTGGATTAGTGACGAGTGGAGCTTTGTGACTGAATGCTCGAGTGCAAGTATACACTATCAAGTAATAAAGTGGAGAGTACTCCGGATATCGATCCCAAGGGAGAATGGTGACTAGTTGAAAACACTTTTACAATTTATGAAAGCAAGAATCTCCTCTAAATTTGCAACCGAGGATGGTAGCCAAAGAAATAATTTGATAGTTGGTTTTTGCTGGATAAAAGCAATGTAAAGAAGCGATAAAATAAAGCAAGTACAGATATATGAGATAAGACGAGGAATTCAAATAAGTTTCAATCGAGAGCTTAATATGCACCCACTTTTGCGCTAGCAACTCACTCAAGCAATGCACACAGCTGAAGAATACTGTCTATTAGTGTCCACATAAACATGATGCAGACAGATTGCTACCAGTTTGCGTCTGCAATTGCCCTGACAACTTAGTTGTGAGTTAAGTCCAACTCCTATTCAGCTCCACTGTAGGTGCCATTAGAAGACTAAGCTAACTAGACACCTATTTCTAGGGAAAACTAAAACTTAGATAAATATTGTATACGACTCCCAAAAATCTAGTGGTTTCAGTCCTATTTCTAGGATGCAAGAAACAAAGTCCTATTTCTAGGATCTTTTCCACTATTGTTTTTGTGAACCCGCACATTCAACTCCAACCTTTCGGCCACCAACTAAACACAAACTATGCTAACTTAATTGATTAGTTTAAGCTAACAATGAAACTTCAACTTCAACAAAAACAAACAATGCTAAGAAGAAGCAAGGTTGCCTTTGCATTGGTGGGACTTTCTTATACTCAAGGAATCCACATATTTGAACCCCCGAGAAGAAGTTTAACTCATTGAGGAAAATAAAGTGAAAAACATAAAAGAAAAGGTACACGAATTGTCAACTTTGTAATGGGTTAGTGCATGGATGAAGAAAGTGGAATAACACCTCACATGCAATTTTGCATGAAATATCCATAGAACACCTAGAATCCACTAACTCAATTCTCATCTCCATGTGTCTTACATTGGTGAATCTAAGATGCATGAAAATTCTCTATATATAGAGGATTAGAAGCTGGAAAATTCAGAGGATTCATCATAGTGTTATGCTGCCAAAATTTTGTCTCAAACTCTCTAATAGCTTGAAGTGCTCAAGCATATCCCTTCCAATCCCTATCACCATAGATTCCCACAAGTCGTTCTAAGGCCGGAGGATAGAGGGGAAGAAACTAGAGGTGGTCCACACACCATTCGTGATCAAAGAAACTCACGGAGTTGCTGAATCGGTCTCCAAAAGGTTGGTACTAAAACAACTATGTTTTTCGGTTTAAAAGACAACATGTTTTCATCTTCTAAAATTGATGTAGTTAAGTGCCTCCGATCCTAAAATTGTTTCCGCATGTGTTATATGAACACCTTCAATTGGCATCAGAGCATGATTAAGGCACCTAAAATGCATTAATTTTAGCTTGGTGGGTAGCTTTTCATATGATGAAACTGTGTTAGAACCTAAAGAAAATTGGTTTTGGGATTGGTTTTAATTTTTGTTCAATTCGTTGAATAAATTTGTAATTGCCTTCATGTTTATGGGCATTAAATAGTGCATATGAGGTCTGTAAAATTTGAGAGTCAATAGAGTCCATTTAGGCCGTCAATTTGAAGAAATTCGGAGACTGTTCAAAGCTGGTCGAAAATTCCAGAATGTTGTCCAGATGAACAGCGTGTTGACGCTGTTGAAATTCCAGCCCAGGTGTGTTCTTCATTTCCAAGCGTGGTCCGATCCACTCGTCCTAGGCCAGTTCAGTGTGTTTTCAAGCCATTTGGGTCCAATTCAAGCAATCCAAGGGTGGTTCGGGTCGGTTCGAATGGTTTGGGAGCGGTCCAAGCCCTATTTGAAATTATTATTGTAATAATTTTAGTTTTTTTTTTGGCTTGATTAAAATCCCAAAACCAATTCACTTTAGTTAATTTTATTAATCATGCATTTATGAATGTATGTTTTAATTAAATTAGATTCAATAAGCATAATGTATGACATATAGATTTAAAATCCCACCATAGGAAAGCATGTTTCAGGCATTAGTAATATATTATAAGTGTTATAATAAAAGAGAATGCATGATTTAGGGTTTCGTGTTAGATGCACGTTGAATGTTATATTATTTCGTTTAGTTTGTTTAGTATAAGTGTTATATTAATTAACGAAAACGAATAAGCATGCAGCATGAAACCTCCTTAGGATAAATGATTGTTATAGGTTGTCTATGTTATAATTGTTATAAAAAACCGACATAGGCGTTAAAATCTATAACAATATAAATGCATGCTCAGTTAGGGTTAACGAACCTCAAACTCGATCAAATTACACAGAATAAGTCGATATCTTGTAAAACTAAGGTTACGAGAGAACTCCTCCTATAAGATTCTATCTAAGGCTGGAGGTATTTAAGTTGACGGTTTACAGAACACCTCCTACCTAGGCATCGAGCCGGTACTTGAGTTACGTGAACCCAAGTTTTATGAGCATGCGTGAGCAATGTGAGGTTAAAAAGTTTATGACCTAGACATCGTAAGTATAATCGTTATGCACACCTAGACATAGGTTGTTTCTAAATGGTGCTTTATATATAACCTGTATCTTGAATGTTATACGCTAGACATTAGAGTAAAAGACCTTATCTAATAAGTCATAGACTTAGATAGTTTCATTTAGCCGGATTTTATCTGAGTCAAAATAAACCCTAAAATATATCGATATAACACTTCAGTGGGAGGAAAAATATAAAAACGAGATATTCATATCAAGTTTTTTACTCTCACGTCCCCTGTGTTCACACTGTGAGATCCATGCTCGGCTTTGTGTCGCCCTGGGCACGGCCTCCCGTTTGGAGAGTGTTTGCATGGGTCAATACCAAGGTGAATGGGGAAAGTGTTCATAGTAAGTGGGAGAATGACACATGTCAACGCATCCTATGGTCTCCACCCCTAGGTCGCAATGTGAGATTCTTATGATTCGCTTGCGTGTCGTCCTAGAGCGACCATCCCGTTTGGAGGGCTTGATCATAGGTTTCTGAACACTGCAAACTCCAGAAATGGATAAGGTTACTTAGGTTAATCACCAACAGTTGTCTTTCCGAACGGTAGCCTGTTGGTGCGTACCCCTAGGATCTGAAAGTGCGAGGGTTACACTTATGAGGATAAAATAAATGTTAACGAATCCTTGACCAAACTAACGGTAGCTAATAACTATAAGAATATGAGATGTTCTTGTTGGGTTTTATGCCCTAAAACTCGTGGATAGTGAATGTAAACAAATTGTATACTTGTTTCAGTAAAGAGTTATTGTTAAGTATTGCACAATATGACCCAAATCCAATAAACTAAGATCCAAGGTTGTTTGTATGTAACTTGAACTATTATGTGGGGACACACGGGGATCGATGTTCAAGTAACAACCTAAAAGGTCTATAGTACAGGGATAAGGTTGGGTACCTTATCCTGGTAACACTATGTGATACGACCCGCTTTGTATTTGATACAAACATATTGGTCCAAAGCGTCCATGTAGTAGACATGCAAGCGGGGGTATCCTATGCAATGAGTTTGCATAAGACTGGACCATGAAATAGTCAACCATTAGTTGTAACACCGTTAACTAGTTAGGTTACTGTTTCAATAGGATGACTTAGGTAACTGATAACTCTTAGAAATAAGAGTTGTTGGCCATGATTTTAGGGCTTTTAGGCTTAATTTTACCTTAAGTTGATGCTATTTGAGTTGGGTCTTGATGAATTTTATGGTGTTTAATGAGAGTGTTTATTGATGGCTTTAGGTGTTCAATTTCACGCTAATTTCGTACTTAAGCTGACTTGGAGCTTCAGTTTGTGCAGATAATGCTACAGCATGAGCTGGCAGAGGCAGAATGGTTGCTGGAGCTGCTTTCAACGTGGACAGATTCATTAATTGATGTGGCATTTCTAGCTGGTGGCTGAAGCTATTTTCAGCCATTAGAAGGGTTTCCAAGTGGGCAAGGCTTGTCTAATCAGCCCTGAAACCCACATTTGTGGCTGGGTATATAAGGAAAGAGGACCAAATTTGGAAGAGAAAGCTGGAGAGGAAGGAGAATCCACGATTGGGAGCTGATTTTGAGCACAAGAACAGAGGAAAAATAGAGGGGAGCTGCCGTGGAGTCCATATTCAGCTTGGGAAAGCTGGATTTGAGCTTGTGAGCTTCTTCTTTGGCCTTTTCTTCTTATCTTTTTAACTTCCCATTGGTATTGGTTGTCTAAGAAGCTGAAAAGTATGTTGAATATGAGTGGTTTCTGCTGTATTGGACTTATTTTCTCTTTGAACATGAACTAATCCTCTTTAGGTGAGGATTAGGGATCCTATATTGTAACAAGGGGTTGTTTATAGTTGAACCGTGCTATTTTCATTTTAAAGTAAAGTGTTCTTCATTGTTTAAGCTGGAATTTCGATTGGCCATCCATTTTCTAGCATTTTTATTGGGTGTCTGGGAAAACATTTAGTAACCGATTACTTTACTTTACCTTAGTCTTTAATGATCATGAAAATGAGTGGGTATTTAGGGATAAATCACCACCTAGGGCACTAATCAGATTGAGCTAAGAATAAGGGGTTAAATGGGAGTTTAATCGCTTTAATCTTTGGAGAATTGGAAAATTCCCGTTGAAAATCTGGGTGAGATGAATTCGCACAGTTTTTGCTATAGCAATCCCTGGAAACAATACAGAACATCCCTAATCCGAGCCTTACTTCTCCTCTGCTTTCAGCCGTTTTTTCTTGCTTATTTACTTCAAGTTCTCTTTAATTTCACTCATCTTTATTTACATTAGTGCATCTTAGTTATTAATTAATATTTGGTCCTTGGTTACATTGAATTTCATTGAAAATAGGCTTAAGATTAGTGATTTTCGTTGCATCAATCCCTGTGGAGAACGATATAAAAATACTTATCACTTGCTGTCATGGTGTGTATACTTGCATGTTTTTGAGCTAATTGTGAAGATTTCTTGCATATTTATAATCACATTGCACAAGGCAACAGTAACCCAGTCTTAATCCTGAGTGTGTCATGAACTCCTTCTCACGAGGGATTGTCCTTTGATTAGCATGGGTGAGAGTGGCATGTACACCGACTCAATAAGTCTTCCTTTTTGGGGACAAAATCGAGTGGGTGGCTGGGGACATGCCAACACAAGAAGGAATTCACTCCTTCCCACTTCTAAGAGAAGTAGATTAGTGTTCCCTTAAGTGGTGACTCTGGGACTTGAACAAAGGGACCCCGCCCTCTCACTGGCCCGAGAGGGACTTTCTGTTTAATGGTTGGACCATAAACAGGCTGTTCATTAGAGGAGCACTGGTACTTAAGGAGACAGATGTAACACAAGGGTAAAACGGTAATTTGACCCAACTGTGGTTACGACACTCGTGAAGGATTGACTTACTGGTATAGGTCTATATCCGTGGACACAGAAACATTCTACAGTGAGAAGAGTCCAGTTGTGGGTATTTAGTGGAATGACCCACAGTTAATGAATATTGGTTAACCTAATTAATGAGTTTAATCAGTTAACCTCATATCATTGGAGCTTCTGATCTGTAGGTCTATTAGGTCCCTCTGCTAGCTCGTAAAGAGTAATTAGGAACAATTTATCTTGAATAGAATTTGAATTGTTCAAATTCATTATGGTAATCAAGTTAATTGTATGAGATACAATTAATATAATGTATGGTGATACACTATAATATAAAGTTTAATTTGTGATTAAACTTTATTAATTGAGAGAGTTATATATTTGAAGGAGTTCAAATATATGGTTGATTGAGTATATGATATTTAATTAGCACATCAATTAATTAATTATTCAATTTAATCTAATTGAATGTTATTTAATTAAACTATAGTATTATGAGAGAAATAAATATTTGAAGAAGTTCAAATATTAATATGAATTTGATTCATATTAAATTTATAGGATATAAGAGAATTTGAAGGAGTTCAAATTTTAATATGAATTTGATTCATATTATAGAATTAATTAATTGAAGGTCTGAAACTAAATATATGATATTTAATTGGGTAATTAATTAATTAATTAATAGAAGACCTGAAATTAAATATATGATATTTAATTGGGTAATTAATTAATTGGATAATTAATCAATTATGGAAGTGATTAATCAATTTTGGAAATGATTAATAATTATGGAAAAGATTAATTATTTATGGAAATAATTGATAATTTATGAATATTTTATTCATGACCTTTTTCCTATAAATAGAATACTAAACCTAGGGTTTGGGTAATACAGCATAAGGCCACAAGAATGCACTCTTGCAGCCTCTCTAGCCTCCCTAACCACTCTCTCATATTCTCTCAACCAAGAACACAAAGAAGAACTTTTTCCTCTTGTGTTTTTCCCATTCAAGATTGGGTAGTCCCACAACTACGTTCCTAATCTCAGAGTCATAGCGGGGAAGATCAAATTGGTGGTGTCCCAATTGTTGATGAAAATCAAGAAAGGCGTTCTTGATATTTTGGAGACGACAACGACGGTATGTATGCTTCTCTCCTTTAGATTAGATCTAAGGTTGTATGTTTAGCCTTAATAGATAGATTTAGAATAGTTTTCTGAATCTTTGCCAATGTATTGGTATTTTGGTATAAACAAAATTAACTATGAATCGGTCCAATTACGCTTCCGCTTTACGGAATTGGGGAATTTCAATCCTACAATTCTGGCGTTAGAAATTGGCAAAGATAAGTCTCAATTCAGAGGAGGAGTAGCTGATCACCCGTTTAGTGATTGTTGCTCTAAACCTCTGTAGTATCATTGCAAAACTATATCAATAGTTTATTAGGGTTTCTTTGATTAATAGTTTTGCTAAATTTGATTAGATTATTTATTAATGGTTAAGGCTAAGAATACTGATATAGTCATATGTTTTAAAATTTTCAGCATGTCTTCCTCTATAAATACACTGCTTAAAAACAACAAATTAACCAACGATAATCATGCTACGTGGAACTCTAGCCCAAATACGATTCTAGCTATAGACGATGTACGGTTTGTCACGACAGAGGAGTGTCCTCCAATCCCAACTTATAATGCATCCCAAACTGCAGCTAAAAAGATAAAAAGACAAGGTAAATTTGATTTACTGGTTTTAGAAACTTGTCTTACAGAACATGATCGTAATGCCTGGATACTTGATTTTGGAGCTACCAATCATGTTTGTTTTTCCTTACAGGAAAATGGTTCTTTTCAGCAGCTACAAGAAGGTGAAATGACGCTCAGGGTCGAAACAGGAGACGTTGTTTCAGCTTCAGCAGTGGGAGATGCTAAGTTGATTATTGGAGACAGATTTTTATTTCTTCAAAACTTGTATATAGTACCTAGACTACGAAGAAATCTTGTATCTATCTCCTGTTTGATTGACGAGGATATTCTGTCTCATTTAATTCTAAAGAAGCGTTCATTTTGAAAAATGGAATCCTAATATGTTTAGCCAAACAAGAAAACAACTTATATATAATTAGACCAACTGATACAAAAGCAATTTTAAATCACGAGGTATTTAAAACTGCTGAAACTCAAAGAAAGAGGCAACGTATTTCTCCAAAAGAAAATACCTATCATTGGCACTTAAGGTTAGGCCATATAAATCTCAATAGAGTTGAGAGGCTAGTTAAGAGTGAAATTCTAAACGAGTTAGAAGATAACTCATTACCTCCGTGCGAGTCATGCCTTGAAGGCAAGATGACTAAACGACCTTTTACAGGAAAATGAAATTGAAATGTCACTAGGTAATTAAAATGAAATTGAAGAACAACAATAACTCAAGATGATCAAAATCAAATAGAATTTCCAGATTTTATAAATATAACAACCACATAGTTCTTAACTCATGCCTACAAAGCAATTAGTTCATGATTGAAAACATAAAACACGTTACAATCTCAATAAGCACATCCATAATGTAATTACAATCAAGAGAATACTAATCCTTTTAGCAATTGAGGAGATGAAACGACTGCTCCAAACCACCAAGAACATGGAAGGACTTTGTCTCCTTTAAGAGGAATTGCACATGGTCTCCTTAGATCTCCATTATGTCGTTAATTCGGCCTCCAGTAGATTGATTCGGTCTCTGATGACCGCAAAGTGCACGGGCCACAAGTAATATAAAACGGTACAGTAATACCGAGTATCGAATTCCTCAGGGAGGATAGTGGTTAGGCAAGATAATGATACGAACACTAAAATTACTGAGACAAAATATTATCTAAGGACCTAAACATGATGATAAAAACAATCTAGAATTATAGCTAATTAATTATCCTAATTGTCCTATCTCGTGCCCGACTAATTATAAACCTAGAATCTTCATTTAACACATAGATTCTCCTTTCGGTTTCCTCTAATTATAATTAACTCATATTAATAACCTAACTGTCCTTAGCGCTATTAAATTCGTTAATTAATTAGCTCTGATTCATTTTCGGTCTCTAAGCCTAACCAACTATTCTCGCTGTCACTACAAGCAGTTAAGCCTAGTTGAGTGGATTATGATCTATTCTAACTTCTCTCCGTCGAGTTTCCATTAAGAATCTAATCACCATACAATTGGCCAAATTATATAGAGCACTAAGACCATCCACACAAATAATCAGCATATGGACACAAGATAGGTAATTAAGATAATAATCAACTATAATCTTTCATTTCAAGACCCACAATTGGGATATAGCTATACATAATGGTCAAAACTTCCCAAGATTACATGTTGATAAGCATAAAAGAGCAAAATAAAGAGTTAGGAGAATGAACCGTAGAGAACCCCTTGCTTGCGCTTTGGATCCTCTCCGTTACAAGCTTCCGAGCCCTCCAAAAATATTTGATACAAGATTGCACACTTTCCTCACAACACGATTTATGTGGAATTTTCCTACCGCAAACGCACGGGTCAAGTAATAGTAAAGTGATTTTGAAATCGAGTGTCGTCCTCTGGATTGGATCTTTAATCAATTCTAATTACCGAAAATAGTCTTGTCCAATTTTATTTAGGGAACCAAACGAAGAGAATGAATGCAAAATCTAACACAAAACAACAAAAAGTGTGAAAATCTAATGGAGACAACGGTCTTAGGGATTTGATTTCACCAATAAGGATTATGGATTAATTCATGGATTAATGACATGCTATGATTCATAAATCTTGGAAAATTAAAATCACACATATCTCTCCCGAGCATACATGATTCTCCCACCTGCAATGAACCCGATATCCCTATCTAAATTCATTAAACATGCAAGGCATTAAGGTTAACCTTTTTGACGATTTCTAAAATTAACTATTATCTCCCGATTTCTAGCTAAATCCTAGTTATGCATAATGAGTTCTAAGCTAAATCCTCTCTCCCGAGTTAGATTTAATCACAATCAACATTCAATTCATGGCCGGTAAATTGAAAGCATTAAACATACATTATGCATAAATGAAGTCATAACAACAATCCATAAAATCAATCAACAATTGCCCCAACGGCTACATCAATCCCTAAGAATTAAACTTAGCTACACATAATCCGCATTACGATATAAACTAAGTACAAATCAGCCATAAAACTACAAAAGCAAAGGGTAAAGAGAATTAAACGCTAGGTAGGCCGAGACCGCACGTCCTCGTTACGATCCCCACGAACCAAGCTTTGATTCCCGCTTTTCCTCCACTTGTTTCAGCTTCCTCAGCCCCTTTTTCCTCTGTTTTACGGCTCTAAATCGTCTGAAAGAAGTCCCCTTTAAAAGCCCTAATCGCAAAGTATAAATAGGTTGAAAATCCGTCACAACGTCACAACGCTATAGGGGCAGCGTCGCGACGCTGTCGCAATACCGCATACTCTGGAATGAAATTCACACAGCGTCGAGTCGCTAGGGTCACAACGTCGAGATGCTGTGACCTTTTGCCGCATACTTCAAATATGGAATGCCAGCATCAAGATGCCCAAAGAGCAGCGTCCCGACGCTGGCTCTCGGCTGGGCTGATTTTGACTTCTTCCAACTTGAATCTTTTTCGATCTTTAGCCCCTATTCATGTCCCGAACACACAATTAGCTCCGATATTTATTTCCTACAAATAAAACATGAAAATGCATGATTTTGGCCATTTAAATATAAAAGACTAGCTAAATTAATTAGGGAAAACTAGCTAGCTATGCTCGCTATCAACGATCCTCAAATAGGCTTTAAGAGCCTTTAGAAAGACTAAAGAGAGGAATTGGTGTGGTGATTGATGATCCAAATGAGAGGTGAGGCGCGCCTTATCTAGGCCTGAAAATGGGGCAGCGTCGTGACGCTAATGTCACAGCATCGAGACGCTAGGGGACAGCGTCGCGACGCTGTCCTAGTTCCAGAAGCTTCTAGGATCGGATTGAGCTGAATTTCGGGCCTCCCTCATTTCTTTTGCCCCAAATACTTTATATGATGGATCTTGGGCTCTTTCTCTTAACCCAACTTGATATTTAAGGCTTGAAATCCATGAAATTGGACTCTTTTCCTCCAATTATCCATACAATTCTACTAGGAACAAAATTACAAAATTAAATAGATATGTATGATAAAATCACCATAAAAGCCCACAAAAGCTAGTAAATCTAAGAATAAAATAGCAATATTTATGCTTGTTATCACACCCCCAAACTTAAGCTTTTGCTAGTCCCGAGCAAAATTAAATTCTAAAGATGCATGAAAAGAATCGCTCTAGCCTCAATGATTTTAAAATTCTCAGGAGAAAACAGAAAACATACAAGTGGACTAAGCAAGCACAACATACTCATGAAGAAAATTTCAAAAATGAAACTTAGAATTAATGAATAGCATGCTCAAAACTTATCTAATGGCTCTTTTACTAACCTAGATTAGTTTTACGGCTTTCTCCATTTGTTTTCCCCCTACACTGGCTAAGAGTCCTAACAGGTCGGCATTTAGCTATCATGCAAACAAAGAAACTAGGGCGCCTGATTCCTTTCTTTTTCTAAGGGGAATTCCCCCAAACTTGCTTTTTATTATTCTAATGGCACTAGCTTTCACACTATGATGCAGGGACCCATAACCCGAATTTTATTCTTGGTTGGCCTAACTGATCACACCGTAGGTAGCTCTTTTTACCCCTAGCTTATTTTTTTTCATGCAAGCAAAAAATTATTTTCTTTTCAACAGATGATTCTTTTTAGTGTTGCTTTTCTTTTTGCATGCATAACATACTTTCTTTCTTTTTCACCTAGTTCTCAAAAACAATTAAGCATAACTCCTAATGTTAGAAACTAAGTCTATCGAAGTGACAACAAACTTATAAAAACCATAATAAGAATCTAGATTTTCAAAGATCTCAAAAGATAAGTTTATTGCATGCTTTAGACATTAATACTAAGCAAAACATTTTCAAAATTTTCTCATTTTCTGCTATGCTCCCAAATTCCACATCATATAAACCGTATCTTCCCCAAAAATTCAGAAACCAAATCCTATGCTATCATTGCTATCCTAACATGCATCCAGAAGAATTTAAACTAATGCTCAAACACATCGAAAGCCTCTCCCCCCAAACTTAAACTAAACATTGTCCCCAATGTTTTAACAATAAGAAAGCATAAAAGGGGATACTGAGACTTCCTTGAGTCCAGGAGAAAACGTCCTCATCCTTCGGGGTTGGGAAAACGCATCTTTTGGATTCTCAGGGCTTGCTGCGCGGATCCTGCAAAACAAAATGGGATCACGAAGCAAGGGGGATTTATTTATCGCAAAAAGAAAAACTAACTAACAAAAATTTTAATCCTTGGGTTTCCTCCCAAGCAACGCTTTCTTTAACATCTTTAGCTAGACGAGGCTCGTCATGCTCACGGAGGTTCGAAGTAAAAGTTTTCATCCTCCTCTGGGCCCTGGATAAAATCACGTGTTGTCGCACACATCGCAAATAGGGAACTAAAAAACATCTCCTTTGGCCCATCCTCGTTGTACAGATTATCAAAATAACAAGTCATGAAAAACTTAACAGTATCAAAACTTTTCTCTAGGTCTCTATTTACAAAAAAGTTATTCACGGAGTCATCAAGCATCAAAAGGTCTACTGGTCTCGTGTCCTGGGGTGGTCTATCAACTAGGACTAACCATTCGTCAGGCATAATCTCTACATACTCGTGAGACTCAGTAATCAAATCATACTGAATAAAGTTATCATCTAACTCCTCAATGTCAGAAATTTCATCTAACTCATCTATGTCAGGCTAAAAAATGTCATCTAGCACATGCTCTTCTAAATTCAAAGCAGCCAAATTATACTCATAAACATTTACAGGCATCTCAACATCATTCAACAATTCATTCTCAAACATGGCATCGTCGAAAAATTTGTCAGGACCAAAATTCACATCATCCATAGGCAAACCATCTAACTCTAGGCCTAAGTTTAACTCTTCTTCCTCATCCTCATCTGGTAGTAAATCTAAGCCAATGGAAAAACAAGTATGTATGCTACAAACAAAATCATCCTAGCTAAAGATACTGAATACTACCTTCTCATCGTCTACGCTAAGAGTTAATTTACCTGTATGCACACTGATTTCAGCCTTACTAGTAGCTAGAAATGGTCGTCCAAGAATGATGGGTACCTCTCTATCTTCCTGCATATCTAGCACAACAAAGTCTACCGAGAAGATGAACTTGTTTACCTTCACCACCACATCCTCCACTATAGCCATCGAATGAGTGACTGAACGATCCGCTAGTTGGAGGGTGATGTCGGTGTCCTTAAGTCCCGTAAGTCCTATCTTCCTAAAAAGAGAGTAAGGCATAAGATTAATACATGATATAGAGACATAGGCATAACATTGATCGAGGCTGCTAAGTCTAGCATGGCATGTTTAACATGGTGATGTCCTATCATGCAAGGTAAGGAAAACATACCTGGATCTAAGCATTTTATAAGCAAAGATTTAAAAGCAAGCATAGAAAGATTTTCACTAACCTTTTTGTTGGAGGTTTTCTTTTTGGTACACCATCTTTTCAAAAATTTGGCAAACCTTGGGAATTGTTGAATGGCCTCCAAGAATGGACTGTTGACTGAAACTTTCCTGAATACTTCTAAGGCATCCTTGTCCTCTTCCTCCTTTTTCTTATTATGTTGGACTAATCTAGAAGGAAAGGGAGCAGGCTCAGTATAATAAAAAACAACAGGGGGCTCAGAACTTACCTTATTAGTCTTTTCTTCGATATTTTTGGAAGGAATTGGAGGTGGCTTCAAGGTGGCTCCACTCCTAAGTGTGATTGCATTGAGACCTTCCTTTTTTGGAACTTCTGGTTGGGCAGGTAACTTTCCATATTGGGCCTCCAATCTACTTATGGAAGTGGCTAGTTAGGTGATTTGATTTCCCATATTTTGCATACCGGCCTTAGTCTCCTGTTGAAACTTAGAAGTAGATTCAGCTAAAGACTTAACCATATCTTCAAGAGACATACCTGATTTGGAAGATTGGCCTCCAAAGTTATGTTTTTGATTGTTGTTTTGGCCATAGCTAAAGTTGGGGTGATCCCTCCATCTCGGATTGTAATTATTGGAATATGGATCGTACCTCCTACCTTGGCCATTCTGATTTGCATACCCTCCAATTGCATTGACTTCTGCAGTTTGTCCTTCTTGCAACTGTGGACAGGAGTCAGTGGGGTGGCCTTGGATTGAACAAATTCCACATACTTTTTCCTTAGCAATTTGTCCTGTCACAAGTTGTTTAACAAGATCAGTAAGTTCAGACATTTTTGAATCAAGATTACTTACCTCATTAACAACTGCTACTTTTGGTAATAGACCGGGAACTGTGTTCCAAACTGTTGAGAATTTTCGGCCATGGAAGATATGAGTGCTCGGGCCTCTACTGTAGTTTTGTTCACCAATGCTCCTCCACTAGCTGCATCGATCATGTCTCGATCTGTGGGAAGTAAACCTTCATAGAAATATTGAATTAGCAATTGATCGGCTATTTGATGGTGAGGAAAACTAGCACATAATCTTTTAAAACGTTCCCAATATTCATAAAGAGTTTCACCGACAATTTGAGTGATACCGTAAATTTCTTTACGAAGATTGGCAGCCCTACTTGTAGGAAAAAAATTCTAAAAATATTTTTTTCATCTCAGCCCAAGTATTAATTGAACCACTAGGAAGAAAATACAACCAATCTTTTTCCATATCTTTTAAAGAAAAAGGGAAAGCACGTAAACTTATGTGTTCGTCAGTTACACCGTTGGGCTTCATTCCTGTGCAAACGATGTAGAACTCCTTTAAGTGCTTGTGTGGGTCCTCCCCTGCACTTCCCCTGAAAATAGGCAAAAGATGGATTAGTTCATATTTCAATTCAAATGCACCTTCAGTCTCGGGATAAGTGATACAAAGTGCTTGTTGGTTCAAATTTGGGGTCGCGAGTTGTTTCAATGTTTGCTCGACCATAGCTTTTGGTTCGTGGACTTCCTCCCTTTTTTCCTCCCTTCGAAGTCTACGTTCTTCCTTTGTGATGTCAAGACAAAACATAAACTCTCTATCCTGTGAGGAACGGGTTTGCATAAACTGTAGACAAAAAGTCGAAAAGTCAAATGAAAACAAAAAAGGAAAGAAAAAATTTTCGAAGACTCCCCGGCAACGGCGCCAATTTGATGGAAGAGATTGTCGTGGTCTCTTATCAAATAAATTTATAATCCTCAACCTCTAAAGTTAACTTGTAGCAGTAGCGGTCGGGGTCGATCACAGGGAGTCTATGCAAACAAATCTTAATTTCCTTATTTGTTTTAAGTAACCAAAAAGGGGGGGTTTTGTAATTGGAGGGAAAATAATTATGGAAAGCAAACTAAGTATGGAAAACATTAAATAAGGAAAGTAAGAGAATCAAATTAAGGAAAGAAATCAATACCTCAAAGATCATGCAACCGAGATAGTCATGGTAAGTTCAATCCATTTAAATCATTAATCTCACTAATAAGTCAAAACAAATTTCAGTCTGGCGTATTCCAGCAACAAACCGAGAACCATGATCCAACTATCACAAACATGCAAACGCTAAGTTTGATTCTAGCTTAAACTAATTAATTGGCCGATTAATTAATCTAAACCGCAATGGGATCTAGCCGAAGTAATTCACATGCAACGGGCAACAAACCACAATTACAATTGATTAAATCATTTAGTTCTAGGGACGCATGCGTAATAACATAACGTTAACCTATTTGCTACTTAGATTTTAGCAAGTAAATTTAGAGAGGGCGTGGTCAAGGTTGTCAATCTTTCCTACCACAATCTAAACTTATAGAAAAAAGAACTAATATCACATAAACATTCTTTGAGAATTCAAATAAGAGATTTCATTAAAAGAATATGAACTTACACTTTGACACCCCGGTTACATGGATGAAGAGTTTAGCCTCTCATGGAACAAGAGCAAGCTTGAATCTTCATTGAATACATAAAGGAAAGCAAGAAAGACTAAAAACTAAGAAGAATGGTGGAGAAAGGGGAGAGAGATGGACTACAATGTTGTAGTGAATTGTGTATTGAGGAATGATTCTAAACCTACACGAAGGGCCTCTATTTATAGTGGTTCTTGGCCTTCAATTTGTGGTCATTTGATGCTGAATAAGGCCTCCAAATATGGGAAAATCACTAGCCAAATAAGGAAAATATCAAATATGGAAATTTGCTCTCGGATTGCACTAGCGTCTCGACGCTAGGACACAGCGTCTCGACGTTGTTACTTCAACTTCACGCCTAAGTTCTTTCCTTATTTCACGGCGTCCCGACGCTAATGTGGGAGGGTCTCGACGTTGGTGATGCTTTAGGGGAATAATGGTCTTTTTACACTCTGGTTTTGCTCGTTTAGGCCCCGAATTGCTTCCAAAGCTCCGGTGAGGACCTATAGACATATTATACTCATTTTAAACCATTTTCGCAAGGAATTCAACTAAGATTAGCAAATTGAGAGATTCTAAGTGTATAATAAATTAGACCTATCAGGACTCTGAGCGCGCACCATTGGCGTTTGCATGCGGCTCTTCGTCGTCGAATATCTCGATGTTGCCCTAGGGTCCGTTTACTTCCGACGAAGAGGGGTTGTCATCGTTGACTGCGTACCCTCCGATGGAACGATTCTGCAAGTCTTTGACGAACATTGTTGCTTTGCAAAAACTGGACTCGACTAGATGGGTTTAGGGTTTTTGGGAGAGAATTTTGAAAGCTTGGCTCAAGGAAGAAGATGAAATGAAATGAACGTACGCATCCCATGAGTATTTATACTGGCGCATTTAAATGGGAATTTCAACAGTTTCCATGTAATCATGCCTTTTCACATCCCACGCATATGGATCACTCATGATGGTTGTGGGGAATGTGGCGTCAACTCGAGTACCGTGCACGTGATGGGATCATTATGAATTGCATTAATATTGATGGGATGACTCTTCGACTGCAAGCGCATAGTGTCCTTTCTTAATTCCTAGGCATGCGCTGAGATTCTTACCAAGGCATTACTACTCTAATCCTACCAATTTAAGCTAACGTAGAATAAAAACTAATGTGGTATGAAAATAAAAGAGAAAAATACTAGCCTGCGGGTGCTCTCTTGATGCGCTAGGTCCTACTGCAGATGAGAGCAGCTCCCTACTGGACCTAAATTCTGCACGTGCTCAAGGTGGATCTGTCAGGATGATGAGTTCAACAACCTCGTCAAATGTCCCTTCAATCTATGGTTTGATTCGTTGGTCCCGACCACCTTGATTTCAGTTTTCCTGGAAAAAGACGTAAACGAGAGTTAAATAGTAGGACTTTCATTCCCTCTTTTAGTACCTTTTTGTGATCCTCCTATCATGCCATTGTTTTTGTTTCTCTTTAATGATTCTGGCATTTTCGTATGCGTTGAGCCGAACTTCTTCCAATTCTGAGATTTGGCGCATTCTGGCTTCGCCTGCCTCAGTTAAATTGAGATTTTGGGCGCTTCAATGCCCACTGAGACTTGTCTTTGTGGCACTCCGTATCGCGTGAAGATATTTTTCTTGATGAATTTTGTAACTGTCGCCGCATCGTTTCTGACGCAGGCTATAGCTTCTACCCATTTTGTTACATAATCAACCGCAAGAAGGATGTATTGGCATCCTTGCGACTGGAAGGGTCCCATGAAGTCTATTCCCCAAATATCGAGTGGTTCAACCTCTAACATATAGTTCTGTGGCATCTCATTTCTTGCGCTGATATTTCCTGTGCATTGGCATTTGTCGCATTGAGCTACATGCACCCTCGAGTCGCGAAATAAAGTTGGCCACCAATAGCCGCTTTGTAATACCTTTGCTGCGGTACGCTGACCTCCAAAGTGTCTGTCATATGGTGATTCGTGACATTCCTTCACAATTTTCATCGCATCCTGTTTTCCAACACATCGCCGAATTATTTGGTCTAGTCTCCTACGATACAGTAAAGGGTCATCCCAAAAATAGAATTTTAATTCGTGGAAGAACTTCTTACGCTACTGTGTCGAGTATTCCTCAGGCATTACTCCTACGACAAGGTAGTTTGCCACGTCAGCATACTGGTGCGTCGTCAGCTGAATGGATGGAATGTGAGATAAGATGAAAAATAAGAATAGAGAATAATTCAGCTAACACTTAGTGCAAGTATACACTGTCGCACGTAGTAATAAAAAACCTTAGAAGTATTCCAAGGGTATCAATCCCACGAGGACTAAATTGGAAATTCAGATTTGATGAAGAAACTACTCAAATGATTGCTTTTGAAAAAGGTAACCAAAGAAAATAAGTTGATTGATTGGGTTTTTGAAAAGATAAATAAAACATGCAAATAACTAAAAGAATAACAATAAGAAATAAACGAGGTATTCAACATGGATTCATCCCAAAGGCAATAACCATACTTATGCAATACCTAACTTAAGTGTATTCAATGCATTGGGTCAAATTTAACTCCTATTTGGCCCTTGTTCCCAAGAACCGTTAGAAGGCTAAGCGAGTACCGTTATGCACATTTCTATGACTCGACTCCGACATAGATAATTCACGAATGCAACCTATAACCCTATAGTCGATATAGGGTGCCTTAGGCAGCTTGCCCTATACCGTCGAACAATCTCTTTCGAGCTTTTTCTCCTATATCACCTTTATGAGAACCGATATCGTTTGTCCCTTTCGAGATCAAACTCACATAGCATGCAAAGGCTAAGTGATCAAATTAAACTCAGCAAGATTAGAGTGATAATCAATAAAGAATGACATGCATCGAACACAACTTAAGCAAATAAAACACTTTCAAGCCATTAAACCCTAAGGGAATTCACCATATTGAACCCCTCAACGGGATTTAGCTACTCATGATGGGATAAGAAACAAATGAACACATTTTCTTTGAAATAAGAATGTAAATAATACAGAATAATGAAAAGATTCAAGAGCTGGAAATAAACGAGATAGCTAAATATTATGGGTTTTTCTATTTACTCAATCCTTCTAGAGTTCGCTAAGACACTCCACTCTTTCACTTTTACAAGGTGGGAATGGGTGAAACTCTCTACAAACCACAAGGTTTGATGTCTAACTCAGGTTAGAATTCAGTCATCTAAGAAGGACCTCGGGCATCCCTACTCATTTGCGTCGAGTCATTTGCGTCGAGCCAGGGTTCTGTCACCACCCTTTTCTTCCAAGTGAGTTCTGCTTGAATTTGACTTCGAATCTTGAGCTTATATAGTGTAGAAAGTGGTTGAGGAGTTGCGAAATGGGTGCTGGAAGGCTGCCCAGTCAGTTTCGGGGTCAAAACAGCCAGTTAGGTGCGAAGAAGACTCGTCGACAACGACCCGCGGACGACTCGAAACGGCTTCTGATTTTTCCAAAAATGCGGTCGCATTTCATTTTTGCCTTGCATTTCTGGGGAATTCCAGCTTTTCCTCTGTTTTTCTGCACAGCAACAAACTAAGTCAAAATCTCTTAAAATTAAGTCTTTTTAAGCACAAATGAGTACAATTTGACAAAAGTAAATCTCAACACCCTAACTTATCAAAGTAAGCATATTTTGAGCTCGGGAACAGTAAATTTATCACAACATACAACATTTGGCCAAGAAATGAGCTAAATATAAGGGTAAAATAGGTATTTTTTTACCCTTATCACATACCAAGGCACGTCGCTTTCAATTCCCAGCAGCTTTTCGTCTGGAAATTCGTCTGTGATGAGAATGTCAGGCGCATCCACCTTTTCAGGATTGTCTAGCCGCGACAGATGGTCAGCTACCTGGTTTTCACTCCCCTTTTTGTCCTTGATCTCTAGATCAAATTCTTGGAGCAACAAAATCAATCTTATCAAACGCGGCTTGGCGTCCTTTTTCAAGATTAGGTACTTAATTGTTGCATGATCAGTATAGACAGTGACCTTTGAGCCAATGAAGTACGCACGGAATTTATCGAACGCATAAACAACAGCCAATAATTCCTTTTCGGTAGTTGTGTAATTTTTCTGCACCTCATTTAATGTTTTGCTGGCATAATAAATGGGATGAATTGACTTCTCCTTCTCTGCGCCAACTACTACGTCACTTGCATCGCACATGAGTATGAATGGTTCTTCCAAATTTGGTGTTGTGAAAATTGGCGCAGTCACCAGTGCATGCTTTAGGTCGCAGAATGCCTTCATGCATTCCTTTGAAAATTCAAATTTCTTGCTTGCCTCCAATAGCGCAGATAAGGGCTTCGTTATGTGTGAGAAGTTTTTAATGAATCGATGGTAGAAGCCCGCGTGCCCTAAGAAACTGCGAATTCCCTTAACAGATGTGGGCGACGGCAGCTTCTCAATTACATCAACCTTCGCCTTATCAACTTCTATTCCAACTTTTGATATGCAGTGACCCAATACTATTCCTTCTTGTACCATGAGATGACTCTTTTCCCAATTCAGCACTAGGTTTGTTTCTTTGCAACGCATCAGAACTTCCTCGAGCTGTGTCAGACAGTCTGCGTATGAGTTTCCGTAGACAGAGAAATCGTCCATGAAAATTTAACTGATTTTTCTAACAAGTCTGGGAAAATAGCCATCATGCATCGTTGGAAGGTTCCCGGTGCATTGCATAACCCAAAAGGCATCCTTCGGGACGCAAAAGTACCATATGGGCATGTGAATGTTATCTTTTCTTGGTCTTTTGGCTCAATGGAGATTTGATTGTACCTGAATATGAAGGGGATGAAAGCCCCGGCGCAGCGGAAGCGCATCGATAGGACCTTGCGTCGTATATTAATTAATATCAAAATAACAATACGAATAGGCAAAACGAAACTTTAAACATGCTTTAAAACCGCTGTAAAATGCTATAAACATGCTGAAAAACTAGAAAAATAAAACTACTTTTATTTTCATGTTTTTCTAAAGAAAATGGTAAGAACCGTTACAAACCTTCGTTGTAGACTTGACCGATTCGCCAATGACGCTTCAACGAACAAAAACGCAATAGCCCCCTTTTGATTTCTTCGCTGGAAATTTCTTCTCAAGAACACAATCACCAAAGAGGTTACACTGGTATGTCTCTAAGTCTAGGAGGCAAAAGACTTATGGGAGTCTTTCTCTAAAAGGGAGGCTAGAGAGAATTCTAGGGTCTTGTCTTGTGAGTCTAAGAGCAAGAGGGCTCCTGAACCATTAGGTCTATTGTTCTATTTATAGGAGAAAGGTCATGAATAAAATATTCACATTAAATCAATTATTTCCATAAAAGATTTAATCTATTCCTTATTTAATCAATCCATGATCAATCAATTCCATAATTGATTAATCTTTTCCACAAATGACTAATTACTTCCATAAGTGATTAGATCATTTCCATAAATGATTAATCACTTCCATAAATGATTAATCACTTCCATAAGTGATTAATTATTTCCATAATTGATTAATTTTCAATTAATTAACTCTTTAATTAATTAGTCACCAATTAAGTATCACATATTTAATTTTCGGTCTTGAATTAATTAATTGCCCAAATTAATTGCCCAAATTAATTTTAGGCCTTAAATTAATTAATTCACATTTGAACTTTTTCAAATTCCTATAAATTTAATATGAATCAAATTCATATTTATATTTGAAATTTCTTCAAATATTTATTTCTCTCATAATAATATATCAATATATATTTTATTGTTTCCCTTAGTAAATTGAACACTTCCAATTTACATTTATTACTTAGTTGCCTCAAATTACTTTATGAGCTACCAATGGGACCTAATGGACCTGCAGATCAGAAGCTCCAACGATGTGAGATTAACTGGTCAAACTCATTAACCAAATTAATCAATATTCGTTAACTGTGTGTACACTCCACTATAGACTCACGGTTGCACTCTTCTCACTGCAGACATATTTTATGTGTCCACGGATTTAGACCAATAACAACTAGTTAGTCCTTCACGAGTGTTCGTAACACCAGCTGGGTCAAATTATCGTTTTACCCCTGGGTTACTTCTATTTCCTTAAGTACCAGTTCTCCTCTAATGAACAACCTATTTGTGGTCCAACCATCAAACAGAAAACCCTCTCGTGCCATTGAGAGGGTAGGGCCCTTTGTTCAAGACTCGGAGTCACCACTTAAGGGAACACTCATCTGCTTCCCTAAAGTCGGGAAGGAGTGAATTCCATCTTGTATGATTATGTTCCCAGCTCCCCACTCGGTCTTGTCCCCAAAATGGTTGGCTTATTGAGTCGGCGTATTGGCCATTCTCACCCATACAAATCAAAGGACAATCCCTCATGAGCAGAAGTCCATAATCAACTCAGGATTAAGACTAAGTTGTCTAGGTTCGTCCTAGTGAAATAGAAAACCAACTTAGTTAACGGTGTTATAACCAGTGTTACTATTTTGGGGTCCGGTCTTATGCAAACTCATTGCATAGGATACCCCCACACGCATGTCTCCTACACGAACGCGTTGGATCATGGCGTTTGTATCAAATACAAAGTGGGTCGTATCCATAGTGTCACCAGGATAAGGCACCCAGTCTTATCCCTATACTATAGACCCTTTAGGCTGTTTCTTGAACAGTAATCCCCATATGTCGCTACATATAGTTCAAGACTCATATTACAGCCTAGGATGTCTAGTTTATTGGATTAGGGCTATTTTAGGCAAAGACAAACAATAAAATAACTAATAATACTTAATGGAAAAATACATTAATATTATTTCATTAATATTTGGTCAACGGTTACATTCACTATCTACGAGTTTTAGGGCATAAAACCCAACAGAATATCCATCCAGAAAACAGTAGTAGGCGCGTCCAGCTAAACGGTCAAGCATCTGATCAATGAATGGGAGAGGGAAATGATCCTTCTTAGTGATTGCATTGAGCTTGCAGTAGTCCATGCACACTCGCCAACCAGTAATGGTTCGCGACGGAATAAGCTCATTTTTTTTGCGTTGGTGACTAACGTCATTCCTCCCTTCGTAGGCACACACTGAATTGGGCTGACCCATCTACTGTTTGTGATAGGGTAAATGACTTCTGCGTCGATCCACTTGATGATTTCCTTGCGCACAACCTCCATCATTGCAGGATTCAGACGCCTCTGACGCTCAACGAATTCGTCTGCTTCATCCACCAATCTAATTTTATGCATGCAGTAAGAGGGACTTATTCCCTTGATGTCAGCAAGACTCCATCCTATTGCGCTTTTATGTCTTTTCAGAACCTGCATTAATAGCTTTTCTTGCATCAGATTTAGTTTGGATTAAATAATTACTGGTAAAGACTCTCCCTCGCCAAAAATTTTGTATTTAAGATGCACTGGGAGGGGTTTAAGCTCTAACGCAGGAGGAGTCATGATGGAGGGTAAAGTAGACTCCCTATTTGAGAGATCCAACGCATGAACTTTTTCGTTGGGTTCGGTCAAGATGCGGTAGTCCTCAGCTTTACATGCGTCCTGATCTTCCTCTTCAGCCTTTCGCACTGCCTCTATTGAGTCCATTCGGAGTATTTCCATCGATGAACAGATGTCTATCTGTGTTATCGTCTCATTGTTCTTCGGGTCATCTGGGTACTTCAATGCGTTGAACACATTAAACACCACTTTTTGGTCATTAACTCGCATGGTGAGTTCTCCTTTTTGGACATCAATCAATGTCTGTCCAGTTGCTAAAAATGGCCTTCCCAGAATGATTGGAACGTCTCTGTCTGCCTCGTAGTCAAGAATAATAAAATCAGCTGGAAAAATGAATTTCAACATTTACCAAGACATCTTTGATTTTTCCTTCGGGATGCGCCACCGACCTATTTGCGAGCTAAAGGGTGACAGTTGTTGGGCACGCCTCTCCAATGCCTAGGTGTTTGAAAACAGACAGTGGCATTAAATTGATGCTTGCGCCAAGGTCACATAGTGCTTTCCCCACATCAATGCCTCCAACTGAGCACAGTATGGTGAAGCTCCCAGGATCCTTAAATTTTGGGGGAATCTTGCTGGCCAGTATTGCGTTGCACTCATTTGTTAGCGCAACTGTCTCAAATTCCTTCCAAGGTCTTTTGTTGGACATAATATCCTTTAGGAACTTTGCATAACTGGCCATTTTCTCTAGCACCTCAACCAACGAAATGTTAATGTGAAGTTCTCGCAATACACGAAGAAACTTCTTAAATTGTGCTTCATCATTCTTCTTTCTCAACCTCTGCGGAAAGGGTTTTGGTGGCTTATATGCGTCAGGCTCCTTCTCCTTTTCTTTTTCCTTCTGATTTTCTGGCTCCTTAGGAGTAGCCTCTGCGTTAACCCCTGGTTCAAGTTCAGGTGATTCTTCCTGTGCTGGCGCAGGGTTTTCATTCGAGAGTTGTCTTCCGCTGCGGAGTGTTAACGCGTGACACTGTTCTTTTCCTTTTGGGGCTGCTGTATTGCTTGGCAATGTCCCTGCAGGTTTGTTTTTCAGTTCTGATGCAAGTTGTCCCACTTGAACCTCCAAATTTCTCAAGGATGCGGTCTGACTTTGAACCACTGCATCATATTTCACCATATATCCCTTCTGACTTGCCATGAACTCCTTCATCATAGTTTCCAAAGAATTTGATGATGATGCGCCTTGGTCACCTCCGCTTGCGTTATTGCTGCGCTGAAAATTTCCTTGCGCTATATGCTCATTGTTAGCATTAAACTGTCTAGGGGCAGGATTTGTGTTAACTTGTTGCATCTGCTTAACTGTGTTGCCATTCCATGAGAAATTGGGATGATTCCTCCATCTAGGGTTGTATATGTTTGAAAATGGATTGTTGCGTGCGTTCCCTTGAGGTCCCACATAGAACACCGACTCTGGGTTGGACAGACACTGGTCATGTGTGTGTCCTTCTCTGCAGATTCCACATCCTACCGCATTGAGTTGAGCTATGAGGAGAGTTGTGCTTGCTGTTAACGCGTCCATCTTTGTGGTCAACGCATCAATTTTTGCATTCACCGCGGTTAACGGGTCTACTTCGAAACTTCCTGAACTGGTCTTCACTGGTCGTTTTCTTTTATCTTCTGCGGTGCCCCACTCATAGTTGTTTCTTTCGATGCGGTCAAGGATCGCATGTGCTTCATCATATGTTTTTCTTAACAGCGCACCGTTTGCAGATGAATCTATCATAATTTGGAAATTTTTGTTCAATCCCACATAGAACGTCTCCAACTGAATACAATGGGGCAACCCATGGGGTGGGCATCTTTGCAGCAAACTCTTGAAACGTTCCCATGCATCACTGAGGCTTTCGTCTTCCATTTGAGCAAATGTCATGATCTCTTTTCTGAGCCTAAAATGTGTTGTGGGTAGGAAATATTTTTCCAGGAACTTTTCAGCTAAATCATTCCACGTGGCTATGGAATTTGCAAGCTGCTGATTTAACCAGACCTTAGAAGCCTCTCTCAGAGAATAAGGGAAAAGTATGACTTGCAGCTGTTCCTGTGTCACTCCCGGGATAATGAACTTGTTACATATGTCCAAGAACGATTTGAGGTGCAAGTGTGGGTCTTCTACTACACTTCCTCCAAACTGTCCTGCAGCAGTTAACATTTGAAACATAACAGGTTTTAGCTCAAACCTTTCAGTTTCCAGGGTTGGGCGTACTATTCCTGGATTGAAGTCACAATTTGCAAGGGCTGCATAATCTCTGATTCCTCGTGCTCTATCATCAGCCATTTGTATTGGATTTACAGGTGGGTTTTGAGGATTTGGCGCGGCCATCTCTTCAGGTTGCTCAATGACTTGTCTTCTGGCAAGCCTATTTCTTCTTCTTCTATGGTATGTTCTATCAATTTCGAGGTCTAACTCAATATCAATGTGGCGAGCAGCACACATACAATCTTGCACACTTGGAGAAAACTACTCAAATAGGTAACAAGAGAATTAACACCAAACGGAATGTTAGATCAGAAAGAATATTAAAATCTTAGTTGCCTTCCCCGGCAACGGCGCCAAAAACTTGGTTTGGATTCAGAAAGCTAATTAATACAGTACTAAAGACATCGCTGATATGCATTAATCCAAGTATAAGTTAAGCATAACCAAGTACTTCCTAGAGTATTCCAGGGTCGAATCCACAGGGAAGGGAAAACAAGAGTTTTAATAAACACTCAGACGCATGGTACTGGACATAAAATCAATTAAATGGAAGGATGTGTTAATGAAAGATATTGACAGGAGCATAAAACAAGTTATGCGACAGAGGTAAAGAAAAAGGGTAATCAGATGAGAAAGACTATCAGGGTTTTTGCTGCGGCAACCACATGTGTTGATAAGTTATTCAGTAGCGCACAGTATGAATGAAATCCAATTAATGCCTAAGTGAGAAATAAACATGTGATTCTCTTTCGGTACTACACATGCATTTGGCGTAGAACTAATAACGTTCTGTTCAATTAGTTCATGCGTTGGTACTATTCTCTAAAGACTTGCAAGTGATTGAGTTATTCCTAAAACAATCTAAGCACATTCATGAAATATCTCTCGCAGCAGTATTAAACCTAATACAACCTAGACTACATGTAATACGCTCGCTTGCTCTACTTAGATATTTCCACATGCGTTACCTGTCAGGGATTTATCATGCTGCTACCGCATCCGACTGGCCAAGCGAGAGTTAGTAATGAAAATGTTATCGCATCTAAGCAGAAACCATAAATGTTTCATTCATTCAAATGTAACACATACACAATAATGTTATCGTTGTATGGGCGCCTAAGCTAAGCCTTGATAAGAATAATTTAGCTCATGCTACAAAGGAAAGACATAATGCAATACATCACATCACAAGACAAGATAATTGCGCTGGGACTCTATTTCTCCTTCTCTATTCTCTCTTCTCCCTCTCTCTCTGCTCCGTTTCGCATTTTTTTTCTTTTTGGAAAATGGGCGATTTTATAGGCCAAGGATGCTGACTTCTCCAAGAAATTGGCTTGCATACCCCCAACCATCTCTTGCCAGCTTGCAAATCAGTCATACGTTAGAGTGACCATCCATCCGGCTGTCATCGTACGACTCACGCTCTGGGATCTGCACCTGCACTGAAGATAACTTGGGCAAGGAAATAACTACAGAAAACATGCGTTAGTGGATGCGATTTCTTGCAGCATTAAGGAACATTCATCTAAATATTTGATTACCGCAATTCTCTACTTTCATGTGTTTGATTGTCGTATTTTTTATCTTTTCCAACCTTATTTAGTTTAGATTTAGGAGAGAAATAACTTGCTTTTTGCAAGTTATCATTGCTCTATTGCGGTCTTTAGCAATATAAAATGGATTTTCATGTGGTGGCACCGGTGGAACTGGAGGTGCTAGAGGGATTCTCCCACCATTTTGCTCCCTTCCACGATTCTGTGGGTCAACTTGAGGATCGACTCCAGGTTGGTCCATAGAAAATTCTTGTATATAAGAAGCTTCTTCAAGGGGTTCTTGTGTACTCAACTCTTGTTGTTCCCTTTTCTTTCGTCTTTGCTCTTTTCGACGTTGACGAAAGGTTCTTTCTATCTCAGGATCTATATCAAGGAGTTGACACCCCTCGTTCATGCACTAACTTCAACCTGCAAAAGAAAAATTGCAAATCAAAGTCAAATCCTTCTTGAGACAGAAATACGGTCGCAATCGAATTGCAATCTCAATAAACAAAACTGGTTTCACTTTTGGTCCCCGGCAACGGCGCCAAAAACTTGGTGCGTGTGTGGACTGAATATGAATGTTGGAAAGTGATGGTAAATAAAGATTAAGAATAATTCAATCAACCTAGTGCAAGTATACACTATCGCATGCAGTAATAAAATCTCTGGAAGTATTCCAAAGGTATCGATCCCATAGGGACTAAATTGGAAACACTGATTTGAAGAAGAAATTGTTCAAAGATTGCTTAGATAAGGTAACGAAAGAAATAGTTGATGATGGTTTTTGAGAAATAAACAAAATAAACAAGTAAAGAAAAGCAATGATAAATAAGTGAGGTATTCAATATAGTTTCAACCCTAAGGCAAATAACTTTAATCATGGATTATTAAACCTAAGTCTATTCATGCATTGGGTCAGATTTAACTTCTATTTGGCCTTGCTCCCAAAAACCGTTAGAAGGCTAAGCGAGTACCGTTATGCACATTTCTGTGACTCGACTCCGACATAGATAGTTCATGCATGCAATCTATAACCCTATAGTTGTTATAAGGCGCCTTAGGCAGCGTTCCTTATAACATCGAATACACTCTCTTGAGCCATTTATCCTATATCACCTTTATGAAAACCGGTATTGTTTGTCCCTTTCGAGATCAAACTCACATAGCATGAAAAGTCTAAGTGATCAATTTAAACTCAGCAAGATTCAGAATGATATTCAATAAAGAGTGACATGCAATGAATAGAACTTAAGCAAATAAACACTTTCAAGCTATTTAAACCATAAGGGAATTCACTATATTGAACCCATCAATGGAATTTAGCTACGCATGATGGGATATAGTGCAAATAAACAACTTTTCATTGAAATAAATGAATAAAGAATACAAAGAAATGAAAAGTAGTAAGTGCTGGAAATAAGGTGTAGTAGCTAAAACTAGGGTTTTTTCTTTTATCCAATCCTTCTAGAGTTCGCTTGATACTCTACTCTCCTTTACAGGTGGGAATAGAGTGAAAATCTCTACAAGCACTCGAGTTTGATGTCTAACTAAAGGTTAGAATTCAATCTTCTAAGAAGGACCTCGGGCATCCCTACTCATGGGCGTCTACTAGGGTTCTATCACCACCCTCTTCTTCCCAGTGAGTTCTGCTTGGATTTCTCTTTGAATCAAGGTCTTATATAGTGTGGGGAGTCACTACAACAAAAATTACTTATAACAGCATCTTAGGATAGCTTCTTATATAAAAAGCTATAAAAAGGGAAAAAAAAGCGGGAGATTGGAAAAAAGTTAAAAAAATAAGCGCCCAACGTTACCCTCAGACACTTTTCTCGGCCTCTCTCCCTTTCCTCTCAATCTCCCTCTCCCTCTCTTCTTCTCCCAGGTCAGTCGCACCAGCACCACCACGCCACCGGAGATCGCGTCCAACCACCACCGCGCCGCCTGAGATCGTGTCCAGCCACCGTCGCGCCTCAGCCACCCACACACGTCGCGAGAAGCGCGAACACCCCTGTAACATCCTTTTTCTCCTTCTCGATCACAAACGGTCGTCTCCCCCTTCTCCCCCTTCTCCAACATCTCTCTCCTCTTATTGAGCGCGCCGTCATCGATCGAACAACCAGTCACCATCGCGCCTCCGTCTGCCCAGTTGCCGCCGTTCGTCTCTCTCTGTCCCTCTCTCGGTAAGATCGTCTTTCCCTCACGATTTAATCTATCTCTCTCTAATCCCATCTGTTTCTCCCTCAGTCTCGATCTTCTTCTGTCAGCAAGCTCAATAGCAGCATGTAGAAATCATTTAAGCATCGCTCAGCTGGTGGGTCACCTTGGATCTGCGTGGGTCAAAGCGAACACCAAGCTTTTCTCCCAATTTCTAGCGTTTCGAGTGAACTCGGATGTGAGTAAGTGAGACACAGCAAGATCTAGTTAAATTAAAATGAAAACACGCTGAAAAATTGTTGTGTACGTTGAAACACACCCCTTTTTTATTCTCTTTCGGTTTCTTCAAAGCAACCTTGCCCCCTCTACTTATTTTTCTTCATCAATTTTCTAGGTTTGAAGAAACATGCTGAACTTTTTCTCTCCTTCGAAGCAAGAAAAGGGCACTGGGCTTGAAAATTTGTCTCCCCTTCGAAGAGACCCGCATCAACGTCCCCTTCAACGTTAGGTAAATCCCCCTCTTGTTTTGATTTATATACAAGTTCAACATGAACAAGAAAATAAATCAAGAGATAGTTGCAACAACAATGTAGAACATAAAAGTTACAAACTCAACTAAAGATCTATGATTCATATAATATAAGTAAAAGTCACAGTAAAAAGAAAATGAAATCAATTTAAGAAACAACCAGTATCTTCTCGTTTTTGCCTCTCTTCCTCACTTTGGCCTTCACATCTTTGAGAACTTAAATGCGTTAGAGTTTATTTCTTTTTACAATTGTTGAACTTGATTTTCATTGTGAGTATGACAACTTTGAAAAAGAATTTAAAGGTTGGTGGGCTTTTAACAGCTTTGAAAAAGAAAATGCCAGTATCAATATCTCTGAGAATTTAAAGGTGTTTGAAGATGTGTCATTGTGAATATTGCATGAGTGAGATCTGTCATTTTGCTACATTGTCGTAGCTTTCCCCTTTTCATTATCTATACCTCAATATCTTAATTTGCTTACTAATTTTCATGTGTTTTCGCTAAGCTACTTCCAATTTTACTCAAGTCAGGGCAATGGAAGAAGCCTCTTACTACTCAATTTTCCCATCTCAGATTATTGCTTTTATTTGCCTAGTTTAATTTTTTTCCATCTTTACTCTTACTTTAACCTTGCAAATGTCCTCTCTGATGGTTAAATGATTGTGTGAAAAGCTTTATAAGTATTTAAAATAATATGGATTGGAGAAGAAAATGAACAAAAAGGAAATAAAAATCAAGTCTGATTGGGAGTTGGAAGTTGGGTGGGTAAATCTCTTCTGTCTATTACTTTAAAATTTGTATTAGGTCATGGAAAAAAAATAATTAAAGAAGGAGAAAACAAGTGGAAGTTTTTTGAACTGAAGTCAAAAGAAGTGAGGATTCTTTTTTATTATTTTGTTTCAAAGTTAATGCATTGTGACAGAAGATGTTTGGACTGATTTTCAGATGAATTGTTTTATGGTCTTTCTTAATGATTTTTTTAGGATTTTAGGGGTATTTTGAGTGTGCTCAGATTCTCTCCATTTCCTTTTGCACCATGGCGATATGGGATCTTCCCCTCATTAGAAGATACCAATTACCTGTTCTATGACGACCAACAAGCTCCTATCTCTGTTTTGTTTTAACTGATCCTCATAGTATAAAAGGAGATTCAATTTTCAACCCTATTCTTCATCTTTTTTTTTTTGTTTTTACTCTCCTCTTTGCTTCCATGCTACAAACTTCTCACCTCCAAAATCGATTTCAATCTCATCTATATGGCACTAGTTCTCAAGGTAGGGTTATAATATTTGAACTTTATCACATTTTCTTTGCATTTGTGGCGTTCTAAATGTGTTCTTTGCCACCATAGTAGGATTGTTCCTACCCATAGAGTACAGGAATACGAGGGAAAGTGAGGAAGGAGATTTCAGAAAGCTTGAGTGTACAGTGAGGAATGAGGTTTACCATTAAAGACCTATGAGGAAAGCTTTTGTACAAGGAGAATGCCTGTGAAGGAATGAAATCTTGAATGCTTCTCATAGTGGATGTAGGCTATATTGTCGAACCACTTTAAATCTCGTGTTGTTTTCTCTTCTTCTATTGTTTCTGCTGTTGTTTTCTGGGTAATTTCATCTGCTATTCTTTTAATCTGGGTTACAATTACACTGTATTTTTTGTTAGCTGAGTGTTTGTTTCATAACAAGGATAAATACCACAACTTGTTTGGTTACCAAAATTTCACCTAAATTGAGCTTAATGTTGCAAAAATTTCACACTAATCCCTAAGGAGACAATCTAAGCCTTATTACTTGTTTCATTGATTGTTTACACTTGTACATATCCCACTATGAGCTTCATTTGAGTGAATTAAGCATACACATGTTAAAAGGGAAACTCTTTATTGTCATGAATTTAAGCTTTCACCTGGAGTATTATGTTGGGCTAGTTTTAGGTTGTTGTGTATGAGAAGATTGTCTTCTTTTACAACCCACCACATTCTTCTCCGGCATGCACAAGTTAAAAGGGAAACACCTTATTTAATAGCTTGCAACATACAGTAGCATCATCATCTTTAATAGTGCACTTTTCAATTCTTTTGTTTAGTTAGTCTTGTTGATTAAAGTCTTGTTTCAACTAGCTACTTTAATAGAATGAAGTCACAAAATAAAAAGTGATAAGAGGTTATTGTTTCCTTAATTAAGCTGAATATAGACATATACCATAGTTACTTAAGGAGCCCATAACAAGAGTTTGAAAGAGTTTACAGTGAAGGAGAGAAAATAACTAAATGGTCTAGCTCATATACTAAATGGTGTGCATTTGCACTTCAAATAACTTCCTTCTTTGTGAATCTCATTTCAATCCATATCTACATCTTGTTTTTCTTTCCATCTAATAATTTCTTTTAGCAGAGAGACTGAGCTTACTCGTTTTTGACTTGTGAGTCAGATGTAGGGGAAAACAGAGTTAAGACAGGACTTAAAAGAAAGAAAAAGAAAATGGTATCAATTTATTGCTTTATGATTTGTTACAAAATTTGTGCCCAACAAAATAGCCCTTGCTAATCGGGTCCTCTAGTCCCTAGTGGAATCTTACAAAATTTGTTTGTCGTTAATATGTTCTATTAGAGAGAAATTGAATGAAGTTGATTCTCGAATCGTAGCGGAGTTGTCTAGCTTCACTTCACAAGAAGAAACTACTAAATAGGTATGAATTCTATACTTCTGTAATATATAATGGTAGTAAACTATTTTTAGATTTGTTGTATGGCTATCCTGCAGTTATGGTAGCCAATAATTTGAGTATCGGATGGTGGTTAGTGCTTCAAGATTGATTTGAGTAACATACGGTGGGATTCTTTATTTGTACATGGTTTGTTTTGATAAATTTATTTGTTATATTCATAAGTTTATGTTTAGTTAAATTTAGTTTTGAGGTTATGCTCATTAAGTTTAGATAAGTTAGTTTAAGTTTTCTTGTTATGAACTTAGTTATTTGTTTTGATGTTAAGGTCGTTTGTTTTGAAAAGTTCGTTTGTTTAGTTAAATCTATTATGTACTGTAACTTTATTTTTGAGAAGTTACTTATAAATTTTAATGTTATGCTTATAAAGTTGGATTGTTTTTTAATTGCGAATAGGATAACTTTTGAGCCTAAACGTTTGGATAACTTAGTCAAGTTTAGTGGTTTTGATTGTTTTGAGTGTAGGGGGTGGGGTGGGTGAGTGCTAAGAGATGTAGAGGAGTATGAAAGTTGACTTACTTGTTTATGTTCGTATTTTGAGGGGTGAGTTGGTTTCTATGTAGGTAAGTGTTATGTTTCTAAACCATTGGTTACTTACCAAACTTGGTTAAATTGAGTTGTTTATGTTTGTTATAAGTTTTGATCTTATACAACCTTTGATTGTTTTTGTTTAAAGATGCTATAAGTTTATTACATGTTCATTAGTTTCCATGGTTTCCTTTATGTATTTTCAAATGTAAGTTCAACCTTACATCTCACAGATATATTACATTGTCTCTTATAATATGGTGCTTAAACTTTAGAACAAATAGATAACTTGATGACTGGAAACATCTTTCTTGCTCAAAGGATGCTCATTTTTTCTCTCAAAATAATTTGTTAATCAGAAAGGAAGATCCTTTGAGAACTTTTTTTGTCAAAAGTGTTTGTCCATATCATAATAGAAAAAGAAAATCTCATCTAATCCTACCGAAACAGTTGTTTGAAGCAATCTAAAAGTTTTTTTTTTCTTATGTTTGGATTTTGGCTGCGGAAAAGAAACCTTGATATATCTACCTTTTCCCTAGTATATATTTATGCAACCTTTGTCCAATAATGGAGGAAAATGGATGAATCTCTTCTTTGAATGTGAGTATAGTCCGAAGCTTTAGAAAAATTATTTAAGAGAAGTTGACCTTTCTTGGTGCTTCCCTGGTAAAATAATAGATTGCTTACATCATCTTTATTACGATCTTCCTAATTAGACATAAATCATAAAGCACCTGAAAACTTTAAAACTACATTCAATTAACTATGCAAAATTCATAAATGGTTGGATGGTTCTATTTTCTACTATCACATTATGAAACTAACTACTTTTCAATATGTATTCTATGATAACTTTTGATTTTTTGCATCCAACTAGAGAACAAAACTAGATGGTTGAAAGGTATAGTGGCGATTCGAGTGAAAATGGGGTGAATAGTTTTTGGTCGTGTCCTTGGCTAACTGCATTCAAGTTAGGTTTAAAAGTTGTTTTTCTACCACCTCTGTTATGCCTATGAGAAGTAATTACCCTTGTATTGGAAGTACTTTAGGAACCCTTAATTTTTTGAAATTTTGTAGGATTGTTGTGTTTGAGTAAGGTTACACCTTTAGGAAAGTGAAAACACATTATATAATCTTTGTTTATTTGTTTGTTGTACTTAATTAAACAACACACAAAGAGTAGCATAATAAGGGAGAGAGGAATTAGTTGGTGGTTTAATTTCATGAGAATGGTATTAAAGAAAAAGCCTTTCATTACTGCCATGATTGTCCAAATCACTTATGTTGGGATGGTTATGTTGGCAAAATCTGCCTTTGCTTTTGGTATGAAGTCATATTTTCATTTTCTACAAGCAAGCCATTGGAACTCTCTTCATAATCCCTCCTACCATCATTTTCAAAAGGTAATTCTGATTAATTAGATTGAATTCAACTCCCTCTCCGATTGGTTGAACTATGAGTATTTGTTTCATTGTTTTTTTATCTCTTGGCCTTTTCCTACTAGTAAACATTATATTTTCTTTAATTAACTCCATATGAGCTGGAAATATTGTGCCTAAGGAATATCTTTTCCACTTTTTTTTGTGTTATTTTTTCCTTTTGCAGCTTGACAGAGTAGAGAAAGTGAAGGCAGTGGAAGATTATGCACCAAAGGATGGTGGAGATGGCTAAGCATTCAGATGCTTTTATTGCCTTGCCTAGTTAGTACAAATCCCACACCATTTTCTCTTGGATTACAATACTTACGTATATTTGTAAAACATAATGCTTCTTTGGTAGTCATTCTGGTTTTCTGCTTATTAGATCAATTAAAACTTGACTAAACATCTACGTTTCAATAACGGCTAGAAAACTTCTCTAATTTGATACATATGTGAATTTATGTGAAAGTGGACAAAATATTTACTGCAAATTGAATGGTACTCTTCATTCCTTGCCTTTGGATTTGACCTCTCTCTTGAAAAGTCTCATGTGTCTCAATGGCTAAATATCCTTGTGCAAAAAGAGTAAAAGAAGTAGGGGGGGGGGGGGGGGACTTAATTTGCTTTTTGTCCCAACATTTTTTATGTTATTTTGTCCACTAAAAGCACTAATGAAAAGAGCAAACAAAGCGATAATTAATTAGAGATTTAGTTGAAAAGTTCTTGGAGATTTATCTCGTTTGATGCTATGAAAATCTATACTCTTTCAAGATCCATAGATTATTTATCTAATTCTATACTCCAGAATAAGTGAAATTAGATATTTATCACCTTTTTTTTTTGTATTTTCTACTAGATGTCAAGTACACTAACCTCAGTTTGGCAAAGAGTAATTTCTTGTTTTTGTTAGAGTTGAGTTTAAATTTGTTGATATGTAGCTTGGAGTGAAGTTTGGTATTGATCCTAACAATGTCTTTGCATTCTGGCACTGGGTTGGTGCATGGTAGTGGTAAACATGAGTTGCTCATTTGAAATTCTTCTTTGGCTTTTATGCTTTTGATTGGCTTCAATGCTCATGACAATATATTATCTCTTCCATATAAAGTTCATGTGTGTGTTTGTGTTAAATTTTAGAATATTTTGGTTGGAAATGGGGTTGCCCTGTTGTTGAAGCTAGAGTAAATTTAATTAGTCCAAAGAAATCGATTGGTTTTCTTTTTTTCTTTTCTTTTTTGAATCAAGATCATGATTATTGATATGGGATGTTCACTTGTACTTAGGAACCAAGAAGATTAGACGATGACCGTGATGATTATTATGTCATTTATTTTGATTTCATCGTTTTATTGTGGTTGAGTCGATTTGCTTCACTTTTATTATTACTACTGTTATTAATTAGATCTCATTTTAACTCTTAACGTGCCAGATCTCTATTTTACTTTTTCTTCTTCTGATTGAATTTCTACGCATTGGAGAGACAATAGTGGCGACAAAAGGTATATAAATGAGCCCTAACTTTTTAAAGTTTAGAAATAATATTATGGAATGTGCTAATAATGGAGTTTAGAGTTGCATTGTCTTAATTCTTTTTTTTTTCCTTACCTTATGACAACCAATAACTTTGTTGGGATCTTTCGCTTATAGAACAGTTGACTTTGTTGGGATCTTTCGCTATAGAACAATGTTCTTTTTGTATTAATGTGCATTATGGCTAACGAACCAACTGGATCCAGATAAAAAATCAATTCTCAATTATATTTTCTTCTTGCCATTAGCTATGTCCAAGTGAATTGTCTATGAAAAACTTTATTTAATTAAAATTTTTCTTTTTTTTACTAAATTTTGCTAACTTTTTCAAACTTCAAAATTTCCAAGGCCATGGTCTTATGCGAGTACCATCGACAAGTTCTCCAAGTTCTTCATTGCCATGTACATCAAAATGCAACCCTCCAACCAACCATAGTTGTCATCTACTTCACAAGGAGAACCATCACTTTCAACACCGTCATATGGACCACAGTACCATCAACAAGTTTTGCTAATCTAGGTTTGTTAGTTTTGAGTGTGATCATATTTTATAATTTTGACTAAGGTTTGTTAGTTTTGAGATTTTGATTTAATAGTTTAAGATTCTAGCTTAAATTATAGGTTGCAATGGTAGTTTAGATTTGTGGATGTGGCTAGCTATAATATTTGCAATGACTTGCTTTCTTATTCTGAAAGTTTTCTTATGACTTTTGGAAATAAGTATAGCATGTTTTAAGACTTAAGCATGTTTACAGTTCATTACTTAGTTTAAATTCAGATTTGAAAATTAGAGTTTGCAATTGAGTCCCTACGTTTAAATTAAATTTCTATAATTCTTGGATTACATTTTGATTAGTATCTGATGCGAGACCTGACTCGCTTAGTTTGAGGATATTTGGAGTCTTGTTGTGAACCTGAAGTGTTGTGAGGTTGTAGTTGGGTGATTTTTCATATAGAAGTGCATTCATCTTGTTTAACAGGTTTACAAAAATTTGGGTTAGTCCTATGTATGTTGTTATGCTGCTGAAATTTTCGGAGTATTCAGTTAGAATTAAGATAGGAGCTTTAGGAATGTCGCTAGGTTAGGGATAAAAACTTGAGACGTTACACATTCAATCATTTTTTTATCTTTTTGTTGATATTGTTTGTTGCAAGGTTTAACTGCTTGTTAATTTCTACATAAGTTGGTGTTTTATAATGTTGCAATTCTAAGGTGTAAAACTGATTATGAGTTTTAATGTTTATTTGTTATATTGGTTCATGGGTTAGAGTTTAAATCATGATTTATAAAAGATATTTTGGTTTTCTAATTTATCAGGTGAATGAAAGGATAACACGCATGCAGCTGCATATTCAAGGGGGAATTATTAGTACGCAGCCATTTCATCAACTCTCTTAGCTGTTTTTGAGTGTATGAACTTTTTGAGACTATATATGTAGGTATTTTAGTTATTTGGATTAGGAATTTGCAACTTTCTTTATTTGTAAGTACTTTAATTTATTTGCTATAACAAACTTTTGATTTTATTAATGTAGTACTTAATTTTTTGTGTTAGGAATTTGAAGATTTTGTGTATCTTTATGAGAAATTTGAAGATTTGCATTTTTTTAGTTGTCTATACATGATGAGACAAGCGACTTCGATAGATATATATGTTTTTAGTTTTGAAAATGTATTTAAATACATTATAAACAAATTTAAGTTGATTTTTCAATATAAAAACATTTGAAACAAAAAATGTAAATGTAAACAAAACAATATAATATATATTAAAAAAACTATTAAAAGTCAATTAGTGTGTTTATCATAGCAAGATTAAAAATGCTATGCTATATTAACTATAGCATTATTTCACTGCTATAAAAAATGTTATTAAAGATCAATCATAGCTTTTTTCGTAACGCTGCAAAATGTTTCCATAACATTACAATTACGCAATAAAAAAATGGGCGTTTATCATTTTCAATAGCGTTGAATAAACGCAATGAAAAGTTAGAAACTTTCAATAACATCGGCTACAACAGCATGGTAAAAACGCTATGATATGTCTATTATAGGGTTTTTTAAGACTATAAAAAATGCTATTAAAGAGAAATCATAGCGTTTTTTCAACGTTATGACAAGTTTCCATAACATTAAAGTAACGCAATAAAAACAAACATTTTATAGCGATTTCAATAGTGTTGAAAAAACGCTATAGAAAGTTAGAGACTTTCAATAACATCGGCTACAACAACGTGGTAAAAACGCTATGATATGTCTTTTATAGCGTTTTTTTACCGCTATAAAAAACGCTATTAAAGAGAAATCATAGCGTTTTTTCCAATGCTATGAAAGGTTTCCATAACATTAGAATAACGCAATAAATATAGACTTTCTACAGCGATTTCGATAGCGGGAAAAAAACGCTATTAAAAGTCTCAGACTTTCAATAACATGGGCTACGACAGCGTTTCATAAAACGCTATCGTAGCCTTACGATAGCGTTTTTTGAATGCTATCGTATGTGATTTTTCCTGTAGTGAGTAGTTGAGGAGCCACGAAAATGGTGCTAGTAGGTAGCCCAGTCAGTTTCGGAGTCAAAACAGTCGATTAGGTGTGCAAAACACTCGTTCAAAACGACCCGCGACGAACTCGAAACTGCCTCTGTCTGCCCAGAAATGCGGTCGCATTTGGTTTTTTCCTTGCCAGAAATGCGGTCGCATTTTTGGAAAATTCCAAATATCCTCTGTTTTTTTGCAACATACCAAATTAAGTCAAATTCTCATCAAAATGGGCCTTTTTAAGCACAAATAAGCGTAATTTGACATACATTACTCTCAACTCCCTAATTCATCAACTTTAACACTTTTTGAGCTTGGGAATAGTAAATTTGATCTAAAACATGCAACTTTGACAAGATAATGAACTAAATATAAGGGAAAAATAGGTATATTTTTTACCCTTATCAGTCGTCAACGAGAGTAAGTAACTTGTTACTTGATAAATTAGATTTAGATCTAATATTTTTGTATGCTTAGCCTTAATATAAATCTAGAATAGTTCTAAGTTTATTGCCAATGTATTGGTATTTTAGATTAAACAAAATTAACTACGAATTGGTCCTAATCACACTTCTGATTTACGGAATTACGAAATTCCAATCCCTTCAAAGATAGCATAGGAGCACAACATTGCTGATCCATTCACGAAGGCTCTCACGGTTAAAGTGTTCGAGAGTCATCTAGAGGGTCTAGGTCTGTGAGATATGTATAGGAAATAATCTAGGGCAAGTGGGAGAATTGTAACTGGTATTCAATACCATGATGTACTGGATATTGTGATGCCTTAGTTTATTGTATTTGTAAATTGTTATTAATACAAGTATTTACTCACTCACTGTTGTTATGGATTATTGTACACCCCACTCAACTAGAGTTTTAGTGCAAGTGGGAGATTGTTAGGGTTGGTGCCCTAAAACTCGTAGATAGTGAATGAAACAAATAGTAGTATACTTGTTCGATAAAGTCATTATCGAGTTTTTGTTCACTTAAGTTATTAAATAAGTGAATTGCACGTTAAATAACCCAAATCCAATAAACTAAACATCCATGGTTATATGATATGAATACTTGAACTTTATGTAGTGACATAAAAGTGGATGAATACTTGAACTTTATGTAGTGACATAAAAGTGGATCAAGTTCAAGCAATAGCCTAAACGGTCTATAGTATAGGCATAAGGCTGGGTACCTTATCTTGGGAACACTATGTGATGCGACCCACTTTGTATATAGTGCAAACGGTGTGATCTTGAATCGTTCATGTAGAGACATGGAGTGGGGGCGTCCTATGCAAATGAGTTTGCATAAGACCAGAACCAAGAAATAAGTCAAATTTCTTTATAACGTCGTTTACTGTTAAAACTGACTTATTTTAGTATGATCACCTAGGTAACTCGATCTTAATTCTGAGCTAACTATGAACTCCTGTTTATTCGGGCTTATCCTTAGATCTGCATGGGTGAGAGTGGCTCATCATCGCCGACTCAATAAACCCCCCATTTTAGGGATAGGAACGGGTAGATAGCTAGGGACATAGTCCTACAATATGGAATACACTCCTACCCAATTTAGGAATAGTAGAGAGGTTATTCCCTTAAGTGCTGACTCCGGGACGTGAACAAAGGGATCCCGCCCTCTCATTGGTCCGAGAGGTATTAAGTTTAGTGGTCGGACCACAAACCAATTGTTCATTAGGGACTCAGTGGGGACTTAAGGAACAAGATGTAACTTCAGAGGGAAAACGAACATTTGACCTAGTTCTAGTTACGAACAACCTGTAAAGGGTCGACTTACTAATCATGGTTATATCGGGTGGATAGAAATATATCTACAGTGAGGGGAGTTCAACTATCGGGCTATAGTGAAGTGTCCCGGTAGTTAACGAATGTTGGTTAACTAGGTTAAAAGAGTTTAGTCAAATCTCAGATCGTTGGAGCCCATGATCTATAGGTCCCTCTGCTAGCTTGTACGGAATAAACCTTAGAACAAGTGTGATGAGAGAATTTGAAACGTTCAAATTCGAGTTAGGGAAGTTGTCGTTAAATTATGTTTGATATATTTAACGTTAAAGTTTAATTATGTATTAAACTATATTTCTAGAGAATTGGAGATATTTAAATGGGATTTAAATATCATTAATATGTATGAAATGCATTTTTTTTTTGTTCGAATATGAATAGAAATTCGTATTCGGATGTTCGGTTTTAAGAAGCAATGGGATTTGTGTAATTATTTAATTTGATTAAATAATTATTAAAAATAAATTAAAGTGTTTAATTTAAGTTAAGTTAATTTAAAACTAATTATCTAAATTAGTTTTACGTGTAAAATTACCTGGCAAGATATTGAAATGATGAATTTCAATAATTGGTTTTTGATAGGACCAAAATAGTCCTATTTTATTACCTCTAATCTAAACTTGTTAGAGGAATTTTATGTTTTATTTGTCTTATTTGTAGATACTTCGAGCTTAGGTGATGTCGGAAGCCAACCACGCAAATTGGTGTTATTTCGGACCAATTATGGAGTTTTGGAGCCATCTCGGTGTTCTTGGACGGCGAGGAGGTGAAAAGATCCAAGTGGATCGAAGCAGGCCTGAAGAACTACACCAAGAATCGAAGGTTGAAGCCCCGTACCAAGAAATAACAAGACAACACCGAGAAAAAAGGCAGCAAGGCTCGGATTAGAGATGGCGTCGAGACGCTACACCGACCCAATCTCGACACGGAATACAAAGTTCGTGGCGTCGAGACGCCGACGCTGCGACATTTTCTGTAAATATAGGGCTTCGGTTTAGTCCGCCGTTAGGTTAGAATTTTGGTCCCTTTTCGATTGTTTTCGCCTTTTTACTTTTTCATCTGCTGTGTAGACCTTTTTAGGTCATATTCTATGTATTCTTTCATGTTTTATTGTAGTTATCCATTGCGTATGAGTAGCTAAACTCGTTGGAATCATTGGATTGAGATTATGTTTGAATGATTATGACTTTTGGCTGAATTTTCTGGTTTCTTATGTTCTGTTACTGCTGTCTTTTATGAGTTTTACATGTAACCTCGTTTAAACCAATGCATGAGATTAATTTCTTAGAATTGACGACCCTATGAGATTTCTATTTGTGCATTCAATCAGTTGTTTTTAGGTAGCCACTAGGCTAAGGCAAGACAATCTCTACAGAGTGACGACCCTTGATAGGCCTAAGATGCATGTTAAAGGTTTTATTAATTAGATCTAAATTTTATTTATATTTAGTTAATGCAATTCCGGACCCACGAGTCTAAAGCGGCTAATTTAAGTAGGCAATTGCAAGGTTTCAGATTGTTTATTTTAGATTAGTTAGACATAGCTTAGTGGTCATTGCGAGGTTTCAGATGGTCATTATGTTATGCATGAGGGGTGACGGTCGATCATGTTAATTTAATTAGTCATGTTAATTGCAGGGTTCTAGGTTAATTGGTTAATTAAACACAGGTTGGGGTCCTCCAAGTAACCAAGAAGCTAACCAGATTCATAAAAGCTGCATAGAATGATATTTAGAGAAAACTAGGAAGCCAAATGACATAACATTCAAGCATAAGAAATCCCAATCCAGCGATCCCTTTTTAATATTGAATCTCATCTTATTTCTTTCGATTGTATGTTTTATTGTTCTGCCTCATTTACATTCTGTAGTTTTTTTTTTTTTTTTTGCTGCATCCATCTATTCCAACCCCCTTGTTGCATGAACACAAAATTCTATCTACTAGATCCTTTTCCCTGTGTTCGACCCCGACCACTATTTCTACAAAATAGTTGTAGTGCCGTAGATTATAAATTTGTTTGGCTCGGACCTTTGACAAGTCCCGTCAATTTTAAATGAACTTATTCATCATGCATTATTTTAGGTGAAGACACCTAAAGCATGACAAATCCCATTAGCAACCATGTTGTCTTCTTTTTCCTTCAATTAAGCTGTATATTCATGCATGAGATGCTCCATATATATAAGAAGAAGAAGGCTGAAGGAGCTTGTTGGATCTGAGAGAAAGGGTTGGGCATTTTATTCCTTCAATTCATAACTCTCGCTTTTTAATTTAAGCTTGACTCTTCAAGCTTTTCTTCCAAAACTCATCACCGATTCGTGTCCCACAACACATTCTAAGGCTGGAGATTAGCGGGAAGATCACTGTGGTAGTCCAAAGCTCGTTCGTGAGAAGAAAAGATAAAAGGAGAAGCTTGATTCAATCCAAAAAGGTTGGTAATCAAACTCCCTCTGTTTTCGGTTTATGAATGCATGTCTTTCTTAACTAAAATTAAAAGAATTTTGAGTGTTTCGATCCAAATCGCTTCTGCTAGTGTCTTGTACACTCCTTCAATGCAAACACCTTCCGAATGGAGCAGTTGAGGTATAATCAACACGAGGCCAAGCATAAATCTCACAGCCTGAACTTTAGGGAGAGCATGAGAAGAAAACGATTTATTTTCATATACATTTTCTTCCCACTAAGTATTTTAAAGATTATGGTCTTTTACTTAGGTAAATTCCGGCTAAACGAATCTATCTAAGTTTATGCCTTTTATATAACTTTTAAAATAAGGTCTTTATTCTAATGTCTAGGCGAATTAAACCCTTTTAATTTCCTAGCAATACTGCATGCTAATAAGATCGTGGTTAATTCAACTCAGGTGTCGGTCCATTTGCCGAGAGAGTTTCCTTATAACCAAAGCCTTATATCAACATATTTTAAATCTATTATTAAAAAACACTAAGTGGGAAAACTTTCTAATCCTATTAGAAAATGTGATCTTAGGTCTATTTAATTTTAAACCGTTTTAAAATTGACTCATTATCCTAAGATCCTACGTTAGCATGCAACTCTTTGTTATAGGTTGATGGTTTCTATTCATTAACCTTATAACTATTATAACTTTTAATGAATTAGTCCTATAACATGCTTCTAATGGTGATGAAAGCATATAACAATCAACAATTCAAGTTATATAAAAGCACCATTATAAAGCATAAACTTTTTGAAATAACCTACATCTAGGTGATTTCCAAAGCATAACAATTACGCTACGGTGTCTAGGTGATAAAACTCTTTAAACCTTACAACGCTCACGCATGCTCATAAAATCGGGTTAACCTAACTCAAGTACCGACTCGATGCCCAGGTAGGAGGTGTTCCATAAACCGTCAGCTTAAATACTTCTAGCCTTAGACAACATCTTGAAAGACGAGTTCTCTTGTAACCTTAGCTTTACAAGATATCGACCTATTCTATGCGAATTGTTCGAGTTTGAATTTCGTTAACTCTAAGTGAGCATGCATTTATCATTGTTATAGGTTTTAACGTCTATCTCGTTTTAATATAGACAACCTATAACATTCATCTATGCTAAGGTGGTTTCATGTTGCATGCTTGTTCGTTTTCATTTATTAATATAATGCTTATACTAATCATTCATTAACGAAAAATAAAACAATCAACATGCATCTAACATGAACCCTAAACATGCATTCCTTTTATTATAACCCTTATAATTTATGTTCTTTTTAAGTTATTTAAAATGCTCTGTTCGGTTCGATTTTTTTGGTTTGTGAAAAAGGGAAACGGTAAACTGAATTAAAAACTTTGGGTTCTTAAAATGATAAACCGAAAAAACTGAACATATGAATAAAAATCAGACCAAACTGATCCGTTCAACTCGATTCAATTCGATTCATTTGGTTCAGTTTGTTTTGCACACCCCTACTCTAACATGCACAATGACTACCCCCAGCAGCTCGAATTACCATCTTTGACGACCACATCATCCTTCCCATTAATCTCCATAGGTGAGCTAGGTGAGTTTTAGTGAATTTTTCCTGAATTACCCTTGTCTTGGTTTTCAATTTCCTAAGTTACCCTTGGTTTGGATTTTGATTTTCTTGACTATTGGCTTGATTTGCCAAATTTCTTGGCTTTTGTTTGAGATCCTTTTTTTTTTAAATAAAATTAAGTATTTTTACTAATAACCCGTCTGTTGAAAATCACTTTCTAAACAAAATTGTTTGAAGATAAAAATCCTTTTCTCTTTCTCACAACAAATTTCTTAAATAAGAAATTCTCCTTTTAAAATATTTGTGTTTTTTTGGCATTGAGCCAATCATCATTATTAGTTCCTGTTTTAATATATTTGGGACATCCAAACAAAACACAAAAAACTTTTTTTCTTTGGACAAAAAATAAAATAATTTAAAAATAGATGTGATAACCATTTTAAAAACTATTGCCTAGATTTGCATCCTCTCCCCCCTCAAGGGGGAGTTTGAGTTTAAGCAACTCACTTCCCTTCAAGGGATCGTTTGAGACACTAGGATGAGTTGAGTTGATTATTATAGCTCACTCATCATTTGGAACGCTGGTTTAATTAAATGGGATTGGATTATTTTACCCTCCATTTTGCTACAGGTACCCCGTTTTGCTATTATAACCCACTCACGTTCTTTCAGCCACATTGCCACCACGCGACTGTCGGCGCTGTTGGAGACCACCTCCGACAAACATTCCGGTGATCGTCGCCGACGTCTACGACAATTCCGACAAAAATTTCGACAATCACCGCCGGCGAACGAAATTTTTTCTTTTTTCTTTTTCTTCTACCTCTTTTCTTCTTTTTTTTTTCTTTTTTTTCGCTTTTTATTTTTCAAAATGAAAATAAGAAGAAAGAAAAAAATGAAAAAATAAAATAAAATAAAAAAATCCAGTCACCGGTGGCGACGACGGTTTCAAGTCCTCTTACCCTTACGTATCTAAGAAGAGTCTTGCTTTGAATAGGTTGTGCAATTATATTCTTTTGACATTTTAATTGGAATATATCATTTGTTTGCTAAATAATACACACTTGATTGTGAAAAAATTATGCACATTTGCTAAACAAGATGTCTCACTTTATGTGTTGCCATTTAATGATTTTTAAAAAAAAAAAATTAGTACACATTTTAGGAGTTTTTTTTTTCAAAAATTAGAATAGATAGCAAAATTGATTGTCATATTTACCATTCTCATCAAAAGAATAATAATAATAATAAAAGAAATAAAATAGTTATAACCCGACTATTATAACCAACTCTGCACCCCAAATACAAACTTTCTCAACTCCAAACATAGACTATTCAACTCCACATACTATTATAACTAACTCTACGCCCCAAACAGTCCTCAAGTCTTTCACTTTCCTTTTTCTCATCTTTCTATCTTCTTGCTACCTGAATCTTTTCTCCTCGATTTCTTTCTTTGAAGGTTCATTACGCTTCTGTTCTTTTTAAGTTATGTCAAGTGATTATGAATTTGATGAGCTCAGTTTAGAGCAACCTTCTCATTCCGGCTTTGATTCTCCTCCTATGATAAGGAAATGTGAATATCGTAAGCGCTTAATTCGCGTACTAATAGGTCGTATTTAACGGAACATCCTCGGTCTGTCACTTTGAAACAGTTAGATTAATATCGAAAAATGTATCACATCCCTAGTTGTATTCGAATGAGGGTCTCATTACCAGGTGCATGTGTTGATAATCCTCCACCTGGGGAGGTTGTCCTTTACCTTCCTATGTTCCTGTTTGGGATTCAACTTCCTCTCAGTCCCTTGCTTCAACATTTCTTGACGTATGTCAATATTGCCCCTACCCAACTTGCCCCAATGAGTGGAGCACCATCCTCAGATGTTATATCTTATGGCAACATATAGGGGGTTCTAATTCTACGATGAAAATTTAAGACTTCATATCGTTTCATAGCTTGAATTATCACCTAGACGTTGAGGGATGTTTCTACTTGAGTCCTGAATCTAGTTTTCAACCAATCATAATATGTCCTACTTTAGTGAAGGGATGGAGGGACAATTAGTTTTTTGTAAGTGGTGCATGGTTGGCACCCGACGAATGTCGGTTGGTTTTTTCAGTTCAACCGAGTTTAAGGCGATGGGTAAGTCTTTGTTCATTTACTCGATCGGAACCTTTTTGTTTTTGCAGTGGAGAGGGGACTAAAACCATCTTTCGAGGTACTTACTCTTTACAACACCATCATCTTGATCCCCAAAGATCTACACAAAAGGCTCATTTTTTGTTGAACAAAAGGTTTTAGTGAGCATCAACTTGATCTTGGATAATTTATTTTACGAGAGAAGAAAAAATATTTAATTTTCAAATGAAAAAGAAAATTGGGTAAATAAAAAAAAAAAGTGCACATATTTTTTATTTTAAAAAAAGAAAGAAAAAGTTTTTTAAAAATAAATTAAAATTTTTGCACTTGGCAATCAAACCTTGGTTCTCTCTAATGAAAGTGGAGGCACATAACCACTCTCACTCCACAATATTTATTATTTTTGTACGGAGGTCATCTCTCACCCGATAATAGGCCACATGGACAAGGTTATCTCTTACGAAATATCTAAAGATTGTTGAAGAATAAGAAATATCGTTTTTTTTTTTTTACGAAATATCTAAATTTTACTGAGAAAAATGAAAAGAATAACAAATCAAAGATTAGAGAGTTCGGATCCAAGCATTTGAATGATAAATGATTATGGGATTGGAAACTGGAAAGAACATGAATTTGGATGGTGAATTTCAAGGACTTTTCTATTAACCTAATAGATTGAAAACCTAAAAAAGATAGACAAACTGCAGACATAAAAGTTTGTACAACGAACATACCATAGAGTGGATTTGCAATTTGCTTGAACTCAAGAAAATAAAAACGAGTGCAATCTGCAATTATCCAACTTTGTTAACCACAGAAGTATGATAGACATATTCACAATCAAAATCAACTAACTTTTACTTGATTCAAATGACGAAAATTGCTGATTACAAATCAATGTAATTAGCAGGCAGGAAGGGGATGCCTGTAAGGCTGTTTGTTGTCATTCAAGTCGAAGCAACGAAACTTGCGAGAGCAAAACATATACAAGACAGATTCATGTGGCTTTGCTAAGGCATGAGAAAATTTTGCAAGAATGGAATATTGGCTAAAAGAAGAGTCTTCGACCTCGATTAGGAAGCGTCGGTGAAGCAGCAGGCGACAAGTTAAGAGGGAGGGTTGAAGAAGCCTTGCTGCTCTTTTCTTGAGCTCCTCCACTGACTTTATCAATAAGTTTTGAAGCCCTGGGGTCAGCTAACAGTGTCTTCTGAAAGGACTGAGAGAATCCTGTTGCAATTATAGTTACATGGATTTCTCCACTGTACCTATCATCCACAACTGCCCCGAATATTATGTTCGCAGACGGATCTGCCAAACTTGTCACAACCTGCCCCAATTGTTTATCCACCAGCAAAACATCAGTTCATATTCAAACTCAAAATAGTGCAAGAAAATGGCACGGCGTTAAGTTATAAGGAAAGAAGGTGATATGCAAAGCTGATTGACTGAGATAGATTATCAAACAATCCACATAATAAGTTCATAACCTGAGACACTCTGTTCACTTCCTGTAAAGTTATGTCCTTTCCTCCAGTAATGTTATATACTACTCCTGTAGCTGACTGAATGGATGATCCAATCAAGGGAGCCAAAGTTGCTTGTTCCGCCGCCTCTTCTGCACGATTTTTGCTAGAGGAAACACCAACACCAAGCATTGCAGTTCCTGAGTCTTTCATGACAGCTTTCACATCAGCAAAATCCACATTGACCAGCCCCGGAATCTGGAAAATGAGAAAGTGAATACTAAATAAATAATAGACAATTAGCAATGACACAAATGCGTACTATTTCCTGGTTGAAAACCCAACTCTAAAAAGTAATAGATGGGATACATTTGCTACTACCAAAGCTACTTATATTGATATAAAAGAATAAACATCAGAAAACTTGGAAATAATTGAGGCCCCAGCGAAGATTTGCAATGCACAACACCATGATCCACACAACCAAAGCATTGGCACATCTGTTTATGAAGAGTTCATAACACTCCCCCATGGGGTGGCCTTGTTGGCAAAAGCAAATGATCTCTGGGTAACACATACCCAAAGATCACATGTTCAAACCTTCAGGTAAGTTTAATAGGGAAAATCCTTGATGTCTCTCAGGTCCGGACCTTGGGACAGCTGCAAGTGCCTCCAGATAAGTGGGGGTGGGGCTCCAAAAATACCAGGTACCGAATAAAAATAAATAAATAAATAAATAAAGTTCTTTAATGATGCTTCAATTCAACCAAATAATGGCCAGGCATATGGTAGCGATGAACTGTGAGAATCGGCAAGTCTGAAAGACTGATTAAGAGCAGCCTGATAGAGGCCCACAAAGTTAGGACATAAAATTTTAGTAACCATTAGAAAGATCCCAAACAATTGCGCCTTGCTTGGCTGGCTTGAAGAGAAAGCAGCATGTGGACGCCTCTCCACCATCCAAAGTGAGCAACCAATAGACCAGTGTTTTGACATGTAAGTGTGTGTCTAGGCAAAGGCAAGCCACCTTAAGGCACGCAAGCATAAAGCGCTATGCCTACCCCAAGAAGGGCTGAGGTGCAAGCCAGCTTGCCTCAACGCTTCAATTTTTAATGTGTATATAGAGGTCAGACAAAAGCCCTTAACATATTAGTTTCCTTCCTTGGTATTGTGGGCAACAAATTGATTTCATGCCTGCCTCAAGAAAGCTCACTCTCTATCTACTCAGCTGATCGACCTCTCCCTCTCTCTTTCTTAGTCTTTTTTGCAATGATTGATTGAAAATGGAAGCTCTAATTGCACCATCCTTGCATGCCACGGGATATTCTTTTTTTTTATATATATAAAGAACCAAACTTTCGTTGAGAAAAAAATGAAAGAATACATGGGCATACAAAAAACCAAGCCCCCAAAAGGAAAGCCCTTAGATAAAAAAAGGGTCTCAATCCAACAAAATAAGACATAGAATAATTACAAAACAAGTGTCACAAACGCCCAATGTTTTAAAAGGCTTAAGTCGGCCTCAAGGCGTTTTCTCATGGAGAAGCAAGGTGATACCGCCTAAGCCTCATTTTAAATTAAGAAAATATATTTAAATAATAAAACATCAAACCTATATAGTGTTGAACAAATAAAAAAAACAAAATGAAAAGAAAAATAATAATCGAAACTCAAAAGAAAATAAAAAAAAAGGAAGTTGAACAAATAAAAAAAATAAAAATAATAGTAGTAGAAACAAATAATAAAACTTGGTAGGGTGTAAACAAATAAATTAAAAAAAGAAAACAAAAATAAAGAATAAAGAATATAATGGAAGAAACATGATAAAACTCACCTCCTGTGTTGGGTTGCTATATTAAGGAGCCACCTTGCAATTCTTTTCTTCTTTAGCTAATGCCCACTCACAATGACCATATTAAAATAAGACGTGCACCAGAGAAATAACTTCCAACTATCTTTTGTTTTTCTGGAAACCTTTTGAACTTCCTTCGGTTTTCGGTGCATTGGCCCACCACCAAGACATGCAGCTTTGCTAATTTAATTACATTTTGTATTGTTTTATTCAATAGACATGCTCAGGTGCAATATAATTATTGAACCGTTTGATGATCACCGCTTGGCCCACGGCCCACCAACAATCTCATGAAGCTTACGCCTTAAAGCCTCAAGGCGTAAGCACACATTTTATACATTCAAGGCGTAAGCCTTGAGGCATAGAAATGTCGCCTCGCCTCAAAGCTTACGCCTTGAACGTTTTTTAAGACATTGCAAATGCCCATAGCGAAATAGAATACTTAATAAGGGACCACACATCCTCAAAATTCCTCTTCATCCCTCTAAATATCCCATTATTTCTCTTACCCCAAAGCCCCCAAATAATAGCACAAGTCCCAACCTTCCACCAGAAATTCCCCTGTTCTTGAAAATGTGGAAGGAGAAGGAACTCCTTGATCATCTCCCTAAAATCCCCGTGTCTAGCAAACTATAGCCCAAACGTCTCAAAGAAAGTGTTGAAAGTGTTCTACACTGAACAAGCAAAATCACAACACCACAAAATATGATGAGGTCTTCCTCTGCCATCTGACAGAGAATACAACAGAATGGGCCTATCAAATTAGGCATCTTTCTCGCAAGCTGATCAAGGATATTGACTCTTCCATGGAGAACCTGCCAAGTAAAAAACTAAACCTTTTTTGAAACTTTCACCTTCCATAACAAAGAAAAGACGAACTCCGTAGTAGAAGAAAGGTCCAAAAGGCAATGGAAGAATGATCAATAGGAAAAGCCTTGAGACGGGTTAGGGCTCCACAAACGAATATCCCTCCTATCCGGTCTAAAGGTGGCCTCCTCTATCAAGGATAGAAGAGACAAAAAATCTGTAGTTTCCCTATCGGATGACGATTGAGAAAAACCAAAAGAATATGAAAGAGAGCTCCCCGAAGAATTCAACACATCAGCCACAAAATGGTTCTTCATCGACAACAAATGATAAAGACGAGGGAACAAAGCACAGAAGGGTCTCTTCCCCAACCATCTATCTTCCCAAAAATAGGTATCCTCCCTATTCCCCACCGAATGATGAATGAACAATGAAAGAGAGGGAAGCTTAGTGGAGATTTCTTTCCAGAGGTTTCCAGAAGTGCCTTTGACCCCACCCGACTCCCATTCAAAAGGATGAGGACCGTAATTACTCACGATGATCCTATGCCACAAGGTATTGGACTCAATGGAGAAGCGCCATAACCATTTAGCCAAAAGGGCTTTGTTGCGGGTCCTCAAATTACCCACCTCTAGACCCCACGTCTCAAAGGCCTCTCCATTGTATCCCAACTCACTAGGTGTGAACTCAGCTTCATCCACCCCTTCCCACAGGAAGTCTCTCATGAGCTTTTCAATCTTGCAAACACCAAAAGAAGCCCTAAAAAGGGAGAAAAAGTGTGGGATATTAAATATGAAGACAAATATGTGAGTTTCAATAATAGAATCAATGATCCTCCTAGTCCTCCTACAATAGCCTCCAACAAAAACACTCAAGATCCTGTAACTATCTTGGGTAGACAATTTCTCCCTCCCCATGGGCCATGGTAAAGACAGTCCTTGATTTTCCTCAAACTCAAAGGTACCTCTAGCCACTCCCTATCTCCAAAGCAAATCAACAACTAATAAATACCATCAGCAGTAGGCCACGGTTGAGGGGACAATCATAAACATTAGTAATGAAAACTTACAATTGTCTCTCTCAATTTCTTCATCTTCACCACTCATAAGAATCCAGTAATCTTTAATTCAGACTCATTCATACATAAATACTCTTTCTCCCAGTACTAGCAACTTCGTGTAATACTTAGAGAGAGAGAGAGAGAGAGAGTTAAAATCACCCTATGACTCCACTTAACTTGGACCTTCAGCTTTCGATTTATCTCATCCTTAAGGGGAGCAATTCCAGTAATTCCTTCTTTAGGCTCCCCCTCCTCTTCCAATCCATCAAACTCCACAGTAGATGTCTATTCTGGATCAGTTTATTTTCCTTTTGATTCAATCCAAGAAAAGTAGAACCAAAATCTACATACACAAATGAGTCAAAATTCATCCATTCATCTAACATGCAAAATGTGGAGAAAATATATATGCATCACAAACACTTCTCACCGTAATTATATCAGAAATTCCTTGTACTCCTTGACGTAGGACATCATCAGCAAGGAGGAAAGCATCTTGAAGAGGTGTCTGTTCATCAGCAATATCAAGCAACCGATCATTGGGGATTACTATAAGAGTGTCAACATTTTTCTGCAATTTTTCAATGGCCTCCAGTGCCTGACAAGAAGTAAACATTAAAATATAAGAAAAAAATATGAAGTCAAAATCTTCCATATCACTAGCTGAAAATAGGTTTGCCCTCCATGTTACCTGAAAGGGTGTGATATTTCAAATATAACAGTTTTCTCCATGAAAACATAATGTAAAATCAGTAGCCAGCTTATTCCACACCTTGCAACAAACGAAACCCCAATAGCCAGTACAGAAACCATTGACTAATTGGATATTGCTAACAAACAGTGTCCATCAATGAAAATGTCTGGTGTTTCTTATCCACCCACAGAAAAAATGGTCCTTAAAAACATTTCAACGGAAGGCTATCCTTTATTTAGTCTATTATCATTTTTACCTAAGCAAAAGGAAACACCACATACAAAAATTTTAAGGACTCAATCACACACATCCCTCAGAGAATCTAAACTCAATGGAGGGAGGGAAGAAGTTGAGACCATTTAGTCCCAAAATAATCTGTCAATAAATAAATATGCAATTATTTTCCACTTTAAAAAACAAGAAACCTACCTGCAAGGATCGTTTTCTTCCTTCAAAACTGAATGGAAAAGTAACAACACCAACAGTCAGGTAACCTGCCTCTTTGGAAATCTGGGCAACAACTGGGGCTGCACCAGACCCAGTTCCTCCACCCATACCAGCCGTTATAAATACAAGATCAGAGCCCTTGAGGGCACTAGCTATCGCTTCTTTTGATTCTTCTGCCGCTTGTTCACCTAAAAGTGGATTCCCACCAGTACCTGCATCTCTATCAAGAAACAAATCAACGAAAGTCAAAGACATTCATCAATAGTCATCAACTACTTAAGCCACAGGGCTACTTAGTCACATGAACTTCAGAACACATTCCCATAAGGTCAAAAGAACCAAAAGAAAAGCTGAAGTTCCTGACCTAGACCACGTGTCAGAAGCTCTCCAATTTGAAGTGGATTCTCAGCAGCAGACTGTAGTAGAGCTTGAGAATCCGTGTTTACAGCATAGAAATCAACACCCTAACACAAAACTCAATAACAGTAAGCATCAGTCTCCACTATACCCACCCAACAAATATTAATTTGGGTACACATTATACGAGTAATAAAAACAAACAACAAAATTTCTATGTAATTGAATGATCACAAATTTGATTGTAAAGCCACGCAAAGCATTCCCAGTTCCACGAAGTAATGATGATGGTTTATGGATGCAACCAAAGATTAAAAGGGTGAACGTCTAATCTTACAGATTACAATCAACTCAAACCAATAACGGACTTGAAAGAAGAAATACAGAAATCTACATGAATTTCCACTCTTGTTTGCTCTCAAATCCAAAGCACTGAACTACAAGAGAAATTTACGTAATGCGAAGAGAAACCCCACCTTCAAACCGCTGCCAATCATGCGATTAACGGCATTGTTGCCGCCTCCACCAACTCCGATAACCTTAATCTTGGCGGACTCCATAGGTGAAAATGAGCAGCTGACAAGGCCAAAATGGTGTCTTCGAGAGGGACATTTCCGCTTGGCATTGGAAGAGGAACAGGTCGAGGGCAAGTTGGAGGGGAAGAAGGATGCCTTGTGATAGAAGTGAGGGGGAATTGAAGAAGTTGATAGATTATTAAGCTGAAAAGTTGCCATAATCGGAGAGCTGTTACAGTTTCGAGTCCCCCAGAAATGGAAGACAGAGAGAAATAGGTTTTAGGGTTTTAGAAAAAGGAACAATATTATCATCTTTCAAATGGCTAACGTCATTGAACCCAAACTACAAAGAGGCCAAGCGTTATCATTTCGTTATGAGAATTAAATCTTGGCTCCTTCTTTCTCTGTCCCCAACCTCCTCATCCTCTCTCTCTCTTTCTCTTGGTTAAAAAACAATCGGAAAAATTATACTTTTAGTCCCTTAAATTTGGGTTAGGGTTCATTTTGTCCTAAATTTTCAAACTCAACAATTTAGCCTCTAACTTTTAATTTTAGTTTCATTTTGGTCTCTAACTAACCGATTAACGTGACCCTATTTTTATTAAAAAATTATTTTTAAAATTTTTTAAATAAAAATATTTTAAAAGAAGAAAAATATTATTTTTTTAAATTTTTTATTTCTTCTCTCTTTCTTCTTCTCCTCCTCCTCCATTACGTTTTTTTTTTACAAAAAAAAGTTGGGGAAGAAGAGAAAAGAGAAGAAGAAGAAAAAATAAAAAATAAAAAGTTGTCAGTCACTAAGGGTGAGCAAGAAAGGCCGAAAAACCGAGCCGATCGACTGAAACCGACCGAACCGACATCGACTTTTCGGTCGGTCGGCTCACCCAAAAAGGGTGAGAACCGACATCACAGACCGAAAGGAAAAAAAAAATTAAAAGCGTGTATGCATGCTGCTGCAGCGCATTTAATGCGCCTGCAGCAGCCGCCCTTGGGAAGACCATCAGCCCAAGTAAATTTAAATTTTTTTTTTTCTAATCTCTTTCCTCTTTCTTTCACAATTCAAAATTTCAGATTTTAGTTTCTTATTTTTATCTTGAATCCTCTCAAATCTGAGGCTCTTCCTCTCTTGTTTCTGGTAACCATTTTCTTCATTTCTCCTTTACCTTTTGTTTCTTTTTCTTTTATACTTCTTCCTCTTTTCTTTTTTGTAATTTATTTTTCGTTTTCTTTCTTTTTCTTCTTATTTTTTCTTTATGTTTTCATCTTATACGTTCTTCTCCATTTCTTCTTCTTATATTTTCTTCTTCTTTCAGAGTTCATCTTCACCCTTTTTTCTGTTTTTTCCTTTCTTTTTTTTTATTTCTTCTTCACGATCCACTCTTAAAACCGACCTCAACAGACCGACTGTCGGTGTAATCGGTCGGTCGGCATAATCAATCTCTCCCAAACCTACAAAAATCGACCGTCGGAAACCGACACGTCGGTGATCGACGTCGGTTTGAGCCCAAAACCGACGCCGACCAACCGATGCTCACCCCTATCGGTCACCAACGAGCGTGGTCTCCGGCCGTCGACCGCCACCGTCCGCTAGCCACGTGAAAAAGGTGAAGAAGGAGAAGGGAGGGTGAAAAAATAAAAATTTTAAAAATAATAATATCTTTATTATTTAAATATATTTTTATTTTAAAAAATTAAAAAATATATTTTTTTAATAAAAAATAGCACCATGTCAGCAAGCGGTTAGTTTTTAACAGAAAAACGGATGGAGGGACCAAAATGAAACTAAAACCAAACTTTGTTGAGTTTGAAAACTCAGGGACCAAAATGAAACCTAACCCAAACCTCAGGGACTAAAAGTGTATTTTTCCCAAAACAATTTTAGTACCAATTTAGACTTAGTTTGAGATTGTTGTAACTTCTGAAATAATTGTTCTCAACTATGTTTTTAAGAAAATCAGTTGTACTATGAAGTAAATTAGTGTTCGGTAAATTTTTGTTGTATAGATGAAAAAGTAGGTTAAGGTGTTTGGTAAATTAATATTCTAAATTGTTGCAGTTTAATTATAATAACCAAAATAGGTATAATTATTCAATTGATATTTTATTTCAAAGTTTTTATTAGATAATTTCAAAATTACTGTAACATAATTATTTTGAATTTCATATGATTTAAAATATAATATTGTGTCTAGTCTAAGATATTTTTATTTTTTGACAATTCATATTGGAAAAAAATGTTATTTCAATTTAAATAAAAAAATAAAGACAAATAAATTCATGATAGAATAAAAGAAATTAACTTAAAATTAAAAAGAAAAAGATTGATGGTGAACAACAATGTGTAGACTTGGGAAGATAGATAGTTAATTACAAAGCATATTTTTAGAAGAAGCTAAAATGAGAAGTTGTAATTATTAGATTTTGAAAATGAATGTGATTGAAAAAAATACTTTTATTAAAATTAATTTATAACATATTTTATCAAATGCTAAAAACGGTTAAGATTCTTCTCTATTCACTCCTACCTCCTTCAAAAATCAATCTCAAACGCACCCTTAGAAAACTTTAGTTTATAATGATTTAGCGTTTGTACTTTCAATTTGGTAACAATTTAATCTATGTACTTTAATATGTAACAATTTAGTCTTTGTACTGTAAAATTTGTAACAATTTAATCCCTACTGTAAAAACTTTTATCAAAATTAAATGTCAATTTTTATTATGTAATGACTTAGTCTTTCTAGATTATAAACACATATGGTTCTAATTGAGTTATCAATCTATATAAATAAGAAATTTCATTAAATCTTTAAAAAAAAATCTTTACGACAGGGGTTAAATGGTTACAAATTTTAAGTTCATGAATTAATTGTTATATATTGAAGCTGATGGGCTAAATTGTTTCAAAATTGAAAGTTCAAGGGCTAAATTGTTATAAACGGAACTTCAAGAAATGAATTGTTACTTTATCAAAGCTCACGGGCCAAAAATGTTTGTTTAACCTCCTTCTTTTAGGGACAGTTGCATAGATGGCAAATTGGACCAAATTAATAGCAAATATAGCACAGTTGCAAACTAATTGCATATATAGCAAAATTAACTGTACAAGACCAAAAAATTGTCGTCAGATTCTATCCGTGTCTATCAGTGATAGACTCTGATTATTCAAAGTCTATCAGTGTATATCGCTGATAGACTCCGATTAATCAAAATCTATCATATCACTGATAGACTTTGATTAATCAAAGTCTATCAATGATAGTCACTGATAGATTCCAATTAACAAGAGTCTATCAGCGATAGACACTGATAGACGCCGAATAATTGGAGTCTATCAGTAGACCGATAGATTCTGATTAATCAGAGTCTATCGCTGATAAACTCTGATAATCGAAGTCTATCAGATAGATTTTAATTAACTAGAGTCTATCAGTGTCTATTAGTAATATACTCTGATAGATTTTGCTATATTTGCAATTTTTTTTACATTGTGTTATATTTCCAATTATATAATTCTTATTTGCCACCCACTACAAATTCTCCTTCTTTTATGCAATCATAACTTGGGATAAGTTTGGTGTGGAGATTTTTTTTAACGATATTGTAATTTTTCAATTTTTTTATTAAAATATATTAATTTTCAAATTTATTATTTAAATATTATAGTTGAAATTTGCAAAGGGAGGTCGTCCCTAAGGGGTCGTTTGGCCCGTGTGGGTTTGGATTGGATTGGCATGGAATGGAATGTGATTACCGCGTTTGGTGGGCCTGGAATTCGATGGGTTTGGAATGGGCTGGATTCCAATGGGTTTAGAATCAACATTCCAGCCTATTCTCTTGCTCATTCCAACACATTACCACATAAATCCCACACTCTCTTTCTTCCTCATTAATCAGTCGTCTCTCCCACTCTCTTTCTTCCTCATTAACGCGTTAGGTGTGTCTCTGCATCTCCCTCATTTCCTCCTCACTTCACGTTTGTCAGCCTCTTCTCTATGTCCCTCATCTCATCCTCCATCTTCGTAGCATACATTTTCTCTCTCCCTCATTACTTCCTTCAACCGCCTAAGTTATGGTGGATTTGTTGTATCCCTCGTTTCCTCCCTTCTCTGACTCCATGCATGCTCGTCTGAGTTAGGGTTTGTGCCTCTACTTTTCGGATTTGAGGTCTTTTCGTCGTTTTCTGTTTCTTTGCTCAGATCTGAGTTGTTGTCGGCGTATTCCCTTTCGTTGGCTCAGATATGACGTCTTCTCGTCGTCTCTTTCTCGTCGTTTGACGTTTTCGGCACGTCTGGTTTCGTTCTCGCCGTCTCCTTCTCCCCTGGATCCTTTCGTCTGGGGGATCTTCTTTTGAGGCCAGATCTCCGTCTGGTTGCCTTCGTGTAAGGGTTTTTATTTTTTTCTGGCCCAAATGTTGTCGACGCGTCCTCCTCGCCGTTTAACTTCTTCGATCTCGCTCCTGTCCCCCTTGCCGCTTCGAATCCCCATTCCTCTCTCTTGCCACCTCGAAGAAGGAGCACCCATTTTTATGTCGGCTACAGCTCGCATTTTGATATTCATATGCTACACCATTCGACGAGGCGGGGCATGAGACTGGTTCGGGGAGGACAAGCTTGGTAGGGAGGCCTAATCCTTTGCAAAAAATAGGTTCGATTACCTTCTCTATTCGACCGGTGATGAGGAACCTGTTCACGGATTCTTTGTATGACATTTGTTCATGCCTGAGGCCCCCTTATTACCAATTAAATTCCTTTTTTCTTCAATGAAATTCATGTTGCATAACTTGGGGAATCTGTCTATTTACGCTCGTATGTGTTCTTGAAATGTTTCCTCTTTCATTTCTGCCCCTCGTATGTCATGTCATTGTGGTTGTTCTTGGCTGGCGTTGATTTCCTATGTTGTTCTTAAACTCTGAGGCTTACTTCACTGAATTTTTAAATATCATATTCCTTGTACACACATTTGGACAGATTGCTGTTGTATTATTATTTCATGCCTTTGAATTACTTGTATTCATTAATTTTGGGATCTCATGTCTACTGTTATGTCCTGTGCGTGGCTAAGTTCTTATGATGTTTGTATAAATTGAGGTTATTATGCACACATTGAGGTTAGTATATGCACAAATTTATGATCTTAATATGTTTGCTGTTATGTCCTGTTCTGAAATTTGAGATTAGTGTACAAAATTTTTTTTTTGACTTTGACCAGTCCCATAGTTAATGTGTTACTGTTTGGTGGTTGAGTGGATTTTTGTCATATCAGTTTTTATGGAACCCCTGAAGGATTGGAATTCCCAATTCCGTTACAACGGAAGCAATTGGACCGTTCGTAAATTAATTTCGTTCTACAAAATACCAATACATTGGCAAAAGGTTAAGCGGTGAAAAACATACCTCCATTGACAACTCTGAATACTTCAAGAATGATTCTTGATTGCTCTGCAACAACGAAGAACACCACCATTTGATCTTCCCCGCTATAACTCTGAGATTAGGAACGTAATTGTGGGACTACCTAATCTTGAATGGGAAAAACTCTAGAGAGAAAATTCTCCCTAGAGTTCTTGAGTTGAGAGAATGTGAGAGGACCTTATGGTGGCCATATATCACATAAACCCTAGGGTTAGTGTTCTATTTATAGGAGAAAGGTCATGAATAAAATATTCATTTAAAATCAATTATGAAAATAATTGATTTAATCTTTTCCATAATTAATCAATTCCATAACCAATCAATTCCATAATTGATTAATCTTTTCCATAAATGATTGATCACTTCCATAAGTGATTAAATCATTTCCATAAATGATTAATTACTTCCATAAGTAATTAATCATTTTCATAATTGATTAATTTCCAATGAATTAATTCTTTAAATTAATTAATCACCAATTAAATATCATATATTTAATTTCAGACCTTCTATTAGTTAATTAATTAATTACCCAATTAAATATCATATATTTAATTTCAGGCCTTCAATTAATTAATTCTATAATATGAATCAAATTCATATTAAAATTGAAACTCCTTCCAATTCTCTTATATCCTATAAATTTAATATGAATCAAATTCATATTGATATTTGAACTTCTTCAAATATTTATTTCTCTCATAATAATAAAGTTTAATTTCAAATTAGACTTTATATTTTAATGTATCATTATACATTATATTAATTTGTATCTCATACAATTAACTTAATTCCCAATATGAATTTGAACTATTCAAATTCTCTCAAGATATAATTGTTCCTAATTAATCTTTACGAGCTAGCAGGGGGGCCTAATGAACCTACAGATCAGAAGCTCCAATGATATGAGGTTAACCGATTAAACTCATTAATCAGGTTAACCAATATTCATTAACTGTGAGTCATTCCACTAAAGACCCACAGCTGAACTCTTCTCACTGTAGAACATTTCTGTGTCCATGGATATAGACCTATACTGGTAAGTCAATCCTTCACAAGTGTTCGTAACTACAGTTGGGTCAAATTACCGTTTTACCCCTGTGTTACATCTGTCTCCTTAAGTACCAGCGCTCCTCTAATGAATAACCTGTTTATGGTCCAAGCATTAAACAGAAAGTTCCTCTCGGGCCAGTGAGAGGACGGGATCCCTTTGTTCAAGTCCCGGAGTCACCACTTAAGGGAACACTCATCTACTTCTCCTAGAAGTGGGAAGGAGTGAATTCCTTCTTGTGTTGTCATGTCCCCAGCCTCCCACTCGGTCTTGTCCCCAAAAAGGAAGGCATATTGAGTCGGCGTATTGGCCACTCTCACCCATGCTAATCAAAGGACAATCCCTCATGAGAAGGAGTTCATGACACACTCAGAATTAAGACTGAGTTACCTAGGTCATCGTATTGAAACAGTAACCTAACTAGTTATCGGTGTTACATCTAGTGGTTTACTATTTCGTGGTCCGGTCTTATGCAAACTCATTGTATAGGATACCCCCGCTCGCATGTCTCCTACATGGACGCCTTGGATCAATACTTCTGTATCAAATACAGAGCGGGCCGTATCACATAGTGTTACCAGGATAAGGTACCCAGTCTTATCCCTGTACTATAGACCTTTTAGGTTGTTACTTGAACACTGATCCCCGTATGTCCCCACATACCAGTTCAAGTCACATGTAAACAACCTTGGATCTTAGTTTATTGGATTTGGGTCAAATTGTGCAATATTTAACAATAACACTTTATTGTAGAAACTCAATAACACTTTATTGAAACAAGTATACAATTCGTTTACATTCACTATCTACGAGTTTTAGGGCATAAAACCCAACAACCCCTACTTCCATTTATTCATGTGTACTTGGTTGAATGAATAAGTTAGTTGGGGTACTTACTTGCCTCATTACTCACTTTCTTCCTTAAATACACATCCAATTCTCATTCACCAATCACACCTTCCTCCTTCTATGCAACCATCCACTGCCTTCTATCCCGTGGTTACATTTCGGGTAAGTCTTTCACCTATTTGTGGCCTTCAACATGCACATACTTTTCTTATTGTTATCATTCTTCATATTGTCTCACACGTGCTAAGCTTGTTAACTCTTCTCTTTTCATGTGCTTCGTGGCTGACATAATCGAACAATTGGACATTTTCACGTGCTTGGAACAGTCCATAAGGAGGGATCACGTTACAGGTATGAATGTCCTTCTGTTATAAAATAAATTCGTGTTTCCCTCCATCTCATTGCATACTTGTAACAATCTCATTTTCTTCGCTTCTTTTCTACGTGTTTTGTAGGCTTTCGATCTACCTCCTCTCGAGTACCTTCTCTATCTCACTGATTCACGTAAACACTTCCCTTGCCAACCTCTATGTTTGTAATATATTCGTGTAATATACTCCTCGTATGCACTTGTTTGCTTATCTAATTCATTTTTTGGAACTTCACTGTAATATAATTTAATAATTTCAAATACATGATCTCTATCTGTTTGCTTATATATTGTATGTGCTACATTATTTTGGTAATGCTATGTTGTGAATTTATGTGCTTGTTGAATAAAAAAAAATAGGGTTAAGATTTGAACCAAGAATTGAAAAGAGTTCCTTACTGTACTATTTCATTCCATAACAGTGTAAAATCCGAAAAATAGGAAAATAAATCAGAATTGGATTTTGAAATTGCCATCATTGTTTCAACTTTTTTTTTTTGTCTATAATATGATTAAATAATTTCAAATACATAACCTACATTTGACATGTAATTTCATAAATAGTTCTGAATTTTGAAGCTTCAAATAATATTGAACGGTTGTACTAAATACTACTTCCATCCACTGTGTTTTTTTGTCTTTGTACGTTCGATTTACATGCATTTTCAGAATGGAAGAAGTTTCCAAACCTACAAAAATAGTTTCTAAAACAAAAGGAGATTGTTTACTTGCAAATTGACTAAGCAATTCAAGTGGTTCCTTAAACAAATATAAAATTTGGTTCCTTGCAAATTTTAACTTTGAGAAGTTTATGTTTTTAAAAAATAGACATTTTTTTTTTTGTTTTTTGGTTTTTAAAGAATCTATTTGTTTGTTTGTTTTTTTTTTTTTTTTTTTTGGTCTTTTTTAACAACCAAACTATCGGTTTGTAATTAACTTTTTAAACATTATCTTTAAAATGGACATTTTTTAAGTGGACGTTCTGTTCAATTTTTTTTTTCATTATTTAAACGTATGAACTTAGTTCATGATTGAAAATTTAATATTTTAACACTATTTTGATAAACAGATTAAAAAAAGCAATTCAAGTGGTAGTAGAGGGACTAATTATCATAACACATATGTTTATAAATTAAATATGTTTACCACTACGTTAAAAATTAGATGAGCCAACCCGAGGAGTTTAAGTTTTCGGTAGTTTCGACTAGAAAGAAAAGGAGATTGTTTTTGGTGTGTTCTACCCAAATGTAACTTTTTTTAAAAAGTTAATCTAATTTTTTTTATTTGTTCGCTGAATGGAACAACAACTGATCCAATCACCTCACTTGCTTTTGTTTATATTTTTTGTCACATGAGGCTGTAGTTATTCTCACCACTTATTACGATGGGTTATCTTGTAGGACAAGTACGATGTATGTGAGTTGTAAATGTCTGTAACAATGGATGTTTTGGAATGTAAATGGAATGTCTATTAACTGTTTGTATGGTGATATGATATTGTTGACTCATACGAACTTTGTAAATGTTGTTCGGTTTTTTTTTCTCCAAGTCTGCATCTAATTCATTTTTTAATATGCAGATGGTTGCATCAACGTCAGCTTCGAAGAAAGAGAAACATGTGTGGACCCCAGAGGAGGACGCAGTCCTTGTGCAATGCCTAGTGCACCTGGTGCAGGTGGGAGGCTGGCGTGGAGATAATGGGATGTTTCGCCCTGGTTTCTAGAATCAGATCGGTAAGATGATGAAAGAAAGACTTCCAGACTGCAACATCGTTATCAGCCCGAATATTGAGTCAAGGGTGAAGCTGTTGAAAAAACAATACATGGCGATCGCTGAGATGATGGGACCAGCGTGTAGAGGATTTGGTTGGAACGAGGAGAGGATATGCATTGAGGCGGAGAAAGGAGATTTTTTATTTGTGGGTGGAGGTAAGCCAAGAACGATCATATTTATGATATTCATCCGATACATTTATCTGCCATAAGTCCACTAACAAAACGACGACGTTTCACGTGCAGGGACATCCACAGGCTAAGGGCCTCCGTAACCGGCCATTCCCTTGGTTCAATGAGTTGGTGCTGGTCTTCGGGAAGGACGGCGCGAGAGGGGGGAGAGCCCGAACTCCAATTGAGATTACAACAGAACCGGAACCGGTAGCCGATCTTGAAGAAGACATGAACGTGGACTACGACGATTGCTACGTCCCCAGTCCACCAATCATTGATCCCACACTTGGAGAGGAATTATGTGGGACACCAACTGGTAGGGCAGGTGGTGCAGGACCTTCTAGGACACCACATAAGAGACGATTGTCCATTGGGAATGTGGTAGAAGTGCTGGAGAATGGATTCCAACTAACTGCACAACAGATTGAAAAGATTGCGCTCTAGCCGACCAGGAAGGATGAGATGGAGAGGAGTCGTTGAAAGGAGTTGTATGCAGAGCTACAATCCATACCTAGAGTGTCTATGGAGGACGACTTGGTGGTCACACGGGCCCTATTTTCTAATGAGAACATGATGACTCACTTTATGGATTTCCCTCCAGAATGGAAGTACGACTACTGCATGGAAATCCTTGGCAGGGCACCGAGACAGCTGACGCAGCCATGATCCTTCCCATTCCTTTCCGAAGACTTTGACTTGCTGTCTTTCTATTGAAGACTACTACTGCTTATGTTTTTTTAACTTCTGAGGACAATTTATCTTTCATTTCGTGTATGGTTTATGCTTTTTAAAAATCTATCTCATTATTATGGCCTTATGTTAGACATTCACGTGTGTTTCATCCATATGCAACTACTTCACTTCGTTTTCTAATTTCTCCATGAAACAAATTTCATATTATAAGCCGTTTTGGACTAGATGAGCTTCTAACAACACACGAACGAACTTGGTTGAACATGTCACACTTGGAAACAAAAAAAAATGAGAGAGGGCATACATGTATATAATTGGTGAAAAAATTTAGAAAACACAAAAAGAAAAAAAAAATTTAAAGATAGCGTAAAAAAACAGCTTGCAATAAAGCAACCAACTCAATTCCAGCACAATCCCAACCCTGCACTCCAAACACAGGCATCAGGTAGGTTCATTCCAACCCAAATCCACTGCACCAAACACATACATCAGGTTCATTCCAGCCCAAATCCAGTGCACCAAACACAGACATCAACATTCCCAGCAATCCAGATTCCAGAAAAATATTCACATGTGATTCACATTCTCAGGCATCCACATTCCATTCCCATGGGCCAAACGCCCCCTTAAGGATAAGAATTATTGTTTCAAGTCACAAATATAGTTTTATGGGAAAATAAAGGGGAATTGTAGTAAATGGCTAGAAAATATACCCCCCTCTTGTTTTTTGGCTAAGGAAGTTCAATAATTGCAGACATGGCTTCCACCTTTTTAGGAACTGCTTTCCGGATTTTTTTTTTCAATTTTACCCCTGGTATATACGTCTATACACAAACGTCGTTAACAGCTGCATACAGATTTTCCCCCATTTTTCGGGTGGATGCACCCTGGTTTACAAGGATTTCGGGTTTTGATATCCCTCCAACGTTCAAACAAGATTTTCCTATATTTTAGGCTTCTTCTATCTCTCCAACCGTAAGAAAAGATTTCGTTTGTTAAGTTCTATTAATCTTCCTATATTTTTCCCTCATTTAATTATCATAGCTTAATTTATTTGTTTTTTGCATATCATGATCAAAATAGTGGCTGTAAACGGTGTAAATAATATATGTATATATCAGTACATACCACTCTGACGGGGCCAACTTCTTCAACTACATCTTTCTTAATCTGTTTGTTTTTTTTTCCTTGCAGGGTCCTTCTTAACAGCATCCTGAGGTATTTTCACAATAAAAAACAATCAAATTATAACATGTCACAAGGGGTGGATGTAGTTGGCCTTTTTCACATAAATCATGAAATGTTGACAAAAAAAAAAAAAAAAACAAATCCCTAAAATCAAGGGATTATCTATAAAGTAGGGGGAGGCACACAACTTATATACTGGCATGACTAATATGCATGTATATAATAGTACAGACAGACAACAAAGTGTCATTCAATAGGCAATCCAGCACACTTTCACCCTTCAATACACAGGACAGAGTTATATCCAGATACATACATCTCAATTTTAGGCTCCAGTACACACAAACAGGTCATAAACGGTGTAAATAATATATGTATATATCAGTACATACCGCTCTGACGAGTCAACTTCTTCAACTACATCTTTCTTAATCTGTTTGTTCTTTTTTTTTTCCTTGCAAGGTCCTTCTTAACAGCATCATGTAGGATTTTTACAATAAAAAACAATCAAATTATAATAACATGTCACAAGGGATGGATGTAGTTGGCCTTTTTCACATAAATCACGAAATATTGCCAAAAAAAAAAAAAATCCCTAGTCTATAAAGTAGGGGGAGGTCGTTGCAAATATAAGGGAAGGGAAATGAAGTTGTTACCTTAGTTCAAATTTTTTGGTACAGTCCTCGCGTAGAAGAAGAATCGATTGAGCATGCAAGAGATGGTCGTCGGTGCGGCGGGGGAAGGTTGTCGGCACGGCGGAGGTGGGTCGTCGGCGTGATGTGAGAGGTAGGTAGCGATATACACTCTGTTTGGCGGTGGAAAATGGTGGGGAATGGAGGTTTTTGGCTCTCAAGGGTTTCGAGGTGTGGAAGACGAAGATGGACCGACGGAGTGGAGCGAATGCATGAGGGCGGTTCTGGTGGGAGCAAGGATGAAAATATCGATATCGGTATCAATATCGGTAATTCAGATTTACGGATATATCGACGGATATTCCGGGAAAAATCACGGATATTGTGGAAATTCATAAAAATATTGTGATTTTCTTTTTGAAACTTTAAAACAAGCTTTTTTTTAGTCATATAATAAAATATATCAAGAATTAAAAGCCAAATATATGCATTAATACAGTAATATATAGTATTGAAAGTTGTAAAATAAATATAAACTTGAATAATTTATATATAAAACAACAAATTAAACAATATATTCTAATATTCATAAAGTATTTATGCATTTTATTGTTCTAAAAAAATATGCCTATTATAAGTTAAACATGCAACACAAATCTTAGTAGAATAATTTACATGTCAAGAAATGAACATAAATTTAATTAATTTACTCATTAATAGCAATGTCAATACAAGCGAATATGTTTAACAATATTGCAACTCAAAATACTGTATTAAAAGTAATGCAAAATGAAATAACAAAAATATAAATTATATAATAAAAAGTTTGAAAATTAAAGAGAAGAATAAATACAAGAGAATAAAGAAAAATAAATAAAGTTGAATAAAAAAGAATAGTGGGAGAAACGAAAAAGAACAAAATTTAAAAAGTTGAATAAAAAAGAATAAAAAATAATAGTGGGAAAAACGAAAATAAAATAAAATGGAATAATAGTGGGGAAAACGAAAATAAAATAAAATGGAATAATAGTGGGGAAAACGAAAATAAAATAAAATGAAAAATAAATATTAAGGGTACCATACTTGAGATTCGAACCCACGCCCACAACCATTCTAATGTCTGCACATTGGCAGCCACGCCAAACGTAACAATTAAATTAAATTTTTCAACATATAATATATGTTTATTTAATATGAAGTAAAATTAATTAAAATTTCGCCGAAATATCGACGATATTTGCAAAATATCCCCGTTATCGCCGATATTTTCGATATATCCACGATAAATTGGTAAAAACGATCTTACCCCCTCATATCCATATCGGACCCTCGAGATATTGGATATATCGACGATATTTCGCCGATTTATCGCGATTTTTTCATCCTTGGATGGGAGGGTGGGCGGTGATATGACATGTCATTATTGCAGCATTTAAGGTATTATCTTTTTAGTTGATTCAATTCCTGAGCAATTATTAACGTGTTCTTAGTAGTTTTTTAAGTTCATATTTTCTTAGTTGCAGGTAGTATATCTTCTGATTGAGAGGACTGTTTTTTCCAATCAACGCATTCCTAAGGTGTTTCTCTCTACTGAGGAAGGTTGAACTTTGTACTCCTTCCCCAATAAAGAGGTATTGACTCCTTTTTTCGGGAAACAAATTTTTCCAGTAGAAAACGATTGTTTCTTGGATTTTTGAATTTCAAACTTCAAAATAAAAACAATATGATCCATCTAGATTTTCAAATTAGTTTCTTAGATTTTTGAATTTCAAACTTCCTAAAATGTCTCTAACTTATTTTTAAGAACACGTTAGGCAGTTTGTTGGGGGGCATTTTTGTCTTCTACAAATAAGGATTTATTAATTAGTAAATCGTTTAGCCATCTATTTAATTTATAAACGTTTGTAGCCATTTTTCAAACCACCTATTTATTTTTAGCCACTTTTCTTGTTGCCCTGCAAATAAATGGAGAAATTTAACCTAAAATAATTGGAGAAATTTAAAATATTGTTTCAATTTTTTTAAACAAATTATTATTATTATTATTTTCTGAATTTGAAGGAGGCAAGGAAGAGCGATTGAAATTTCCATATTAGAGAAGGCTGTGTATTATCCACTAAATTATTCAAACTGCCATATATATTTAATCCAAAAGACTTAAATAACAAATAAGATTCACAAATTGCATATCATAATTAAGTTGATAGAATCATTCGAGATCAAACAAACCTGTCTAACTAGTTTGAATTAGATTTAAAAACTCTCAAACCCTAACTACACATATAACAATATTTTTCAAAAGTTGAAAGGAATTAAACTACTATTCAAAATGGTTCGACCACCTTTTCGATGATTGATAGAGTGATATTACAACATGAGCACATTATGTAGCTGCAAAATCTAGTTGCTATAAACATGAAAAATAACGGTTGGTTAGAAATTTTAGAATTTTCTCTAAAATACTTCACAGAAAGAACGATAGCTCAGGTTTTGGGATGAAGGAAAACAGATCTTCACCAAAAAGTTGAAAAAGCGAAGTCAGCAATGGCCCAGCATCCAAATCCTCTTTCCATGCTATAGCAAGAGCAGTAGAAACCTGAACATTTTGATCACCTCCAACTCCTTCCCTCCCTGGCTTCATTTCATTTGGAAATTTTCGAGCTACACCGACGTTTGAACCTCCGAGTGATGTGGAGAGTCCACTTGTAGCACCTTGCATATCAACCATCATGGAGTTCATTGGAATTGCACCTAATGAGCTATCTGTAGCCATCTTTTTAAGTGCTGGTTGTTGCACCGAGTTGTCTGCAATGGCTTTGCGTTTATCTATGAGTAGAATGTGTGTAGAGTAAGAAGTCGATGATGGAAAACTGACAGTTTTATGACTAAACTTTTATCTTCATCTCTTTGCAGTATCCTATCACTCAATTGCTAGAAAAAAATGTACACAGAAACCAAAATTGGCCTTCACAAAGAACCCGAGAACAAACTTGGCATTGACCATGTTGTTTGTGCAGGCATTTAAGAACATCACCAATTAATTCTAGAAGCAGTATGATTCATGCATTTGCATCAGTTTCCATGTGAAAATTGTAATCCTTAGAGATGGGTAGGGGGAAGAGATCATACTTGAGATTTTTGTGATGACTTTCCCATTTATCTTCCCATTGATCTTTGAAGTACTACGCATAGGCAGAGATACAGAAAGAGGAAACACCTTCAGCCAATCATGCATACATTTACCAGCTGCATGCTAGGAGAATATGGGTTTGTTAGCTGAAGGTTATATCAATTGAAAGCAAGATGAAATATGAACCGGACTGAAAGATATGAAATATGAACTAACCAGTAAGGCACCATAAACTTGCCATGCTTCATGCCTCCTAGTTTCATTCTTGTGCTTCTCCATCTCTAGATATTGCAGATATGGTTCAAGATTTGGTATTATAAACTGGCGAACCTATTCAGCAATCAAGTCAAGAGAGACTTTCAGTTTCAGCTTTGTTGAAATCAACACATCAAACATGGGAAAAGAGGAACAAGAGTCCAAAATGTGATATATTTATAATTTATAAAAGATAAAAAGGTGCCAGATTTCGTACTTGAAAACTACGAAAGAAAAAGATGGCAATCCTGAGAAGGACATGAACCATTTATTAGAATCTATAATAGTGATTAAAAAAAAAAAAAAAAAAACTAAATTGTGCCCAAGATTGACCATAATTCATAGGAGAAATGGGAAATCTTTCATTCTCGATTTAAACGTGACACTAAAATAATCAACTGTAACTTCGTTGATAGATTCTATGACATCTCTCTTCATAATATATCAAGTCATTGGAAAATGGATTTACCACAGAGGGTCCAAGATCTGCTAGCCCTTGAACTGCACCATAATGCTGAGGCAATAATTTTGAGGGGTCCAAGAAAACATGGAGAAGAGTCTTTGTAACACGAGGTTGAATATTGTGATAAACATGTCCAAATCTGCAATCATAACAAATAATATAAAGAAAAAGAGACATTTCATAAGGAAACAAAATGAGGACATCCAGCATTCCAGCCCCTGTAATGGGATGCATGCATATCATATGTGGGTTTTTGCATGAATTTTATACCATACATAACAGAATATAAGTCAACCAAAATCAAGAGAATGCATAACCTATGTTGGAGGGAAGGCCAGAGTGATAGATAGGAATATGGTTTTCTATTCAAGCAAACAAGGCATCCCAAGGTTTTATATCATCTGTAACCCGAGCATTTGAAATAAGGATATTGCAAGGTTTTTCAACCTGCTTTTATTGGAATTTCTGTGACACTGATATTTGTTATAGAAAAAGATGTCATGGTATGGGAAAGGAAAAACAATCACCTTTTGCATACCAAAGAAACCAGGCGTGCTGCTAAGTCTCTAAGTTCCCAATGATTGTCAGATAATCTTTTACCTAATTGTTTTGCAACAAGGCAGGTAATGATGGATGGCATCAGTTGGTGTAACTGGAGAAAGAAACAATACAGACCATCATAACATATTTATCTGTTTAAGCAGAAATCAATTTTAAATCAAATCGACACAAAGCCTATAAAGATGGATAATTTTAGATTTTTAAGTTACAGTAGATATCTATCAACAAAGTTCAGTACAATTGCAAACATAAGCAGATAGGTGGACCATACTACCATATACTCACATAAGGTGCCACATGTATCTGTCGATTTTGAAGAAGGCACCAGACCATCCTCATCAAAGCAATCAAGAGTTGAGAATTACTTAAATTTTTTGAAACCTAGGATGTAGGAACCACAATTCAACATGAGTGGAAAAGAGATCAACTTCTTCAAAAAAAAGTCAAGAATGCAAAAAGAAAAAAATAGAACTTAAGGGTACCTCATCGGCAATGAAACGAGTGAAGTATGGAAGTAAAGGTTGAATTCCTGAGTCAACTGTCAGGCTCCTTAAGGCTTCTCTAAAGAGAATAGACCCAGACTTGTTCAAGGTCAGGCTTGTAATTTTCTCGAAGTAAAGCTGCAAAAGAAAAAAGGTATGAGACTCTTTTCTCAATATAGCTTAGGTAATTTCATTCTAAGATAATGCACCTGAAGATCCCTCGAAATCACATGCTTAGTAGGTGCTTTGGAGTCATAAGGAAGTTCTTCCTCCTTCAAGTCAGATTTCTTTCCATCATGGGGTTCTACAAGCAAAGTCGATAAACAATCTGTAGCTTCTGATTTTAATGGAGTAGGTTCTATGGTCAAATGAATACCAATGCACCATAGACCAGATTGGTATCACACCAAAAAAACAAAAAAAAAAAAAAAAGGAAAGGAAAAACAAATCACACTGCATATGTGAAAAAGCCACCTTCAGTTGGCAAGTTTTCTGCGACTGCAGGCTGAACACCTTCAACTGCCAGCCAGTGAGCAACAACTGATGTATCAACCATTGTCTTTGGTAAAGGTGACTCAATAACCTGCAAAGATGTGTAAACATGAGTGGTCAAAGGATCTGAAGTATCAAATAAAATGAAGCATTTGACGTTTATATAGCTCTTACATTATTTAACTCCACATCCTTGTCATCAATGTAAAAGAGATCCTTGTGTCCAACAGCTCTTTTGAACCGCAAAGTATCACATGCAGCAAAGCCATATATTGGCTAAGGCGAGATTTCATAGATAAACACGGGCTATTAGATGTTGGCCATAAGATCCAAATAGAAAGTGCTGTATCACACATACAATACAGAGAAAATCAAAAGGTCATATGCATGAGCCAATACTGTATGAAGACGTGACAGGAAAACTAGTTTACTAAATATTAAAAACAAATAAGTAGAGCACTAGCAGCAAGGTGATGGAATAATAGAAATAATAGTCAAATCATTCACTACAAAACACAGTACCAGAAAGTGGAGAAATTAATGAAAAATCACAACCTTCAATTGATCAAACGGAACAAGAAGCAATTGGGTGACTGATGCAACTATTGAGAAATTACTTAGAACTCAAGGACAGTTGTACAACCTATAGAACAGATCCTGTTCAAGTAAGGTCCTAACTATAGAGAAATTACTTCTGATATTTACTTTCTAACGTAATTGAAAGCCAATTAAATCAATAATCAATCATATAAAAGAACCAATTACTCAAAAGCTATTTCAGATAGCAGCACTTGAATTACTTCTCAAAATCACTAGTGTGTTAAAAAGGGCTAATGAATTAAAACATCTATAATTAGATTCATCAAACACAAAAGTTGGTAAGTATTATCAAACAAAACATCGAAAATACCCAAATAAAATTCCAAATGGAAGCTAATACACAAAAGTTGGTAAGTATTTAATATACACAAAAAGTGAAAGAGGAGAAAGCAACTACCTACACTACCATAACTCACCTCTAAGTTCCTTAATTTAAGTGCGTTATCAACATCAATGGAAGTGAGAACAGTTCGCTTTGAATGACGCATGCATTTAACTGCCTCCTGCATTTTAATAACAACAGAAATCAAATATAACCTTCAAAAACTTTGCCCTTCCAGACACCATTAACAATACCATGTTTGATACTGAAAGCTTCTGAGGATGATGAATCAAGTTCTAAACGATGAACTTCAAGCCTAAATATAACATATACATCTTCCTTCCACTGAATTGCAGCAGCAAAACATGCCAAAGTACATACTAATCGATAACCAAAAGAAAAAAAAAAAAAAAAAAATCTCCAGCAGCGATGTAATTGATATGCTTCTATCGAATTAAGCACTAAATCCTTCAAGAAACACCCAATCTGTAGTACGAATTACAATACCTGCATGATCTCACGGACCCGGTACTCGACATCGGGAGTGAGAGCACGAGCAACCTCAGGGGATAGGTTGGAAATCCCAATGCTCTGTGCAACGACTTCAATGGTCTCCTTCGGAACAACGCTCATATTGTCAAATTATCTATACAATTTTCACAAATAGATATAACTTATGCGAATCGTTAGGTTATGAACAACGAGCAACGAACTCGAGAAAGGAAATTTGAAAACTAAAAGCACAAGAATTCTACGAATTTAGGATTTAACAATATGGGGTACAATGCCGCAACCGGAAGAAGAAAGTCAGATGGCAGCTGCCGGTCGTTCTCCGGTTCAGAGGCTGCCCGGTTGGGTCCGTTCAACGCCATGAGAGTCATCCCTATACATACTTTTGTTTGATTTTGTTTTGTTTTGTTTTGTTTTTTTTTTTTTTGACAATATGGGAGGAGGGGGATTCGAACCACAAACCTTGTGGTTATTAGTACAACTTGATGTCAGTTGAGCTAAACTCTTGTTGACTACTTTTGTTTGATTTAGTTCAACAATAGTGAGGGTGGGAGATGGAAAGATTTCTTTTTTTTTTTAGCTCTACCAATTACGAGGAAAATTGAACCATCAATGTTTGATATGGTAATCTTATCCATTATACTCTAATTGACATTGAAAATAGATGTTTGAAATAAGAATAATTGTATTTTTTTTTTAGCTAGAATGACCGCATAAAGGTGTGCAGACATATTTTTACGCATCTCATGTTGACAACTAAAAGAGAGAAAAACAGAAAATGAGAAAACTTTTTTTTTCTCTTACTTGAGTTGACAACATTTTTGTAGTGGTGTTTAGTGAGATACCTATACATGATATGCAATCAAGTATTGTCCTATTGGACTTGGTATTATTACAGTTATAGTAAAGAGAAAACAACTGGGCATAGTATCTTTTGATAAATGATAAACAATTTATAAATTGCCAATATGGTTATTGGTACTTAATTATTCAAATATAACCAAAATATCCCAACCAAAATCTTATAAAGGTCCTACTCTGCAAATTTGAAATTCAAAATCTAAAAAAAGGAAAGTAGTTCAAAATGGCTATGAAACCATTTATTTTAATTTTTTATGCAATAACTTGCTTTAAAAAGTAGAGTTTGTCATAAATACATTGTATATATAGATATTCATTTTTAGCTATTCAACCCCACCATTTTAGGGTTTTCTCCCCTGACTTTCTATCTCCTTAAGAATAGTCATAGGACTCTCCCTTTCTCCTATTTTAAGTCTTTTAAAGTTGTAACTATCCCAATTGCATTAGTATAAAGAGAGAATTGTATGAAAGGTTGAACACACAATTGAATGGGATCAATTTGCTCTATCTTTTCTCCTTACTTTGCTCTCTACATTTCTTCTTTTAGTGTTATTGTTTTTCACGTTTTATAACACGTGTCACAACGTCATCGCGACGCGGAGCGGCCGACATCCTTTTTTGGATTTTTTAAGAAGAAAATTGGAATCGCCACCAATCATTGAAGGTGTGATTAGTCATCTTTCAAATATAATAATAATAAAAACCAGTCTTAGAAAACTAGAAATTAGGCTCGGGAGTCATTTGAGTGTAGGGAAGGTATTAGCACCCTACAACACCCGTTTAAAAAACGATTACCACAGTATCTTATATTGTCCAACTAAAAAAAAGCCCTTCATTTTTATTTTCCTTAAAAAAAATGATAAATATGAATATAAAACCAAAATGCAATAATAAACACAAGATGTCTCATTTGCTCTTACCTTAACTTTAGAAATGAAGTAAGGATTGGACATTATGAGCTGGATTATCCAATTTAATATAAATCATGCCTAATTTCCCTTTTAATTAAAGGAAATTTGTTCCTAAAGAATTGAATTTGACTCCATCATGGGCAATACATGATTATGTTTATTAAAAATAATAAAATAAATATATTTTTTTAAAAAATAAATAGATGTATAAGAAGAAAATTATTCAAAGAGTAAATTCTTTTTTAAAGGTAAAATGAGAATTTTCATACGCCTGCAGGGGAGTTGAACTCCACGAAGGCACATTACTCAGTTCTGATAATCCCTTTGGAAAGAAAATTAATTTCAAAACAATTATGATAACAATCATTGAAATTGACTAAGAAAAATTAAATATTGGATTAAAGCAAATTGGAGAATGAAAGGAAAAAAAAACAAATAAATTAGAAAGTTCAAAAAAAAAAAAAAGTTGGTAAAGTGTAAATGTGAAATAAATGAGAGAGAAATTAATAATAATAATAATAATAATAATAATAATAATAATAATAATAATAATAATAATAATAATAATAATAAAAAATTATTATTATTATTATTATTATAATAGTAAAATAAAAATTTAATTAAAAATAAGAGAAGAAAAAAAAAATGAGACCCACCTTTTTACTTTTCTCTTTTTCCTTCTTTCCTTCCTCCTTACCCAATGTTGTTCTCTCTCCCCGTATGCTCCTTCCTCCCCCTCTCTTTTTCTCTTTTCCTCTTCCACTTTCTTTTCTCTTTTTTTCTTTCACTCTTCTTAAACTCTTTTTTTCCTTTTCGTTCTTTAATCTCCCTTTCCCTCTCAAAAAATTCTTCTAAAAAAAAACTCTCTAAGTCACTCTTTCAAGCTTTCTAAACTCACTTCCTCAAAAAACTCTTTCAACTAAGCTTAAGCTCAATGCTTTCTTGTGTCTTTCTTCTTCCTCACTCCCTCCATTTATACTAAAAAGCCTAACTATTTTGGGAGGAGTGGTGGGTAGCCATGCATGAATACCATTAGAATAGGAAGGGGAATAAGAATAGGGGAAGAAGGAGGGTGGGGTGAAGACAAAAAAAGGAAAAAAAAAAAAAAGAAAATAATAATAATAAATAAATAAACAATAAATAAATAAATAACCAAAATTAAAATTACAACTAAACTTTAGAATTAAAAAGAGAATGAAATTAAAACTTTTTATGCTATGGTTTCATTTTAAAAGAGAAACAAAATTAAAATTACATATTAGAGGTACTCGAACATTATTAAAAACTCGCAGGACCAAGTACGGTGTCTACAGTTTGCCCCCCTTTGTGTATCCTTGAAGGATTAAAAGGGTAGGCAAAGGAAAAAGACTAAGTATTGGGGAGGCGAAGATTTGTTTGGTAAAAATTTGAATTTGGAGAGGAAAATGAACTTGACTTAATCAGGTCTCGACCACAATTCAATAGTCAGGTTTGGTTTAACCGAGACAAAAACTGAAAACGGAATTGGATTGACACAGGCTTTGACTTCGACTGAATAGTCGGGTTCGATTTAACCGAGAGAAAAAACTGAAAAACGGACTTGGATTGACACAGGCTTCGACCTCGACTGAATAGTCGGGTTCGATTTAACCGAGAGAAAAATAAAAACGAACCTGGATTGACACAGGCTTCGACCTTTACTGAATAGCCGGGTTCGATTTAATCGAGAGAAAAACTGAAAATGGACCTGGATTGACACAGGCTTCGACCTCGACTGAATAGCTGTTTTCGATTTAACCGAGAGAAAAACTGAAAACGGATCTGGATTGACACAGGCTTCGACCTCGACTGAATAGTCGAGTTCGATTTAATTGAGAGAAAAATTGAAAACGGACCTGGACTGACACAGGCTTTGACCTCGACTGAATAGTCGGGTTTGATTTAACTGAGAGAAAAACTGAAAATGGACCTAGATTGACATAGGCTTCGACCTCGACTGAATAGTCGGGTTTGATTTAACAGAGAGAAAAACTAAAAACGGACCTGGATTGACACAAGCTTCGACCTCGATTGAATAGCCGAGTTCGATTTAACCGAGAGAAAAAATGAAAACGAACCTGGATTGACACAGGCATCGACCTCGACTGAATAGTCGGGTTCGATTTAACCGAGAGAAAAACTGAAAACGGACCTGGATTGACACAGGCTTCGACCTCGACTGAATAGTTGGATTCGATTTTAACCGAGAGAAAAACTAAAAACGGACCTGGATTGACACAGGCTTCGACCTCGACTGAATAGTCGGGTTCGATTTAACCGAGAGAAAACTGAAAACGAACCTGGATTGACACAGGCTTCAACCTCAACTAAATAGCAGGGTTCGATTTAATCGAGAGAAAATTGAAAACGGACCTGGATTGACATAGGCTTCGACCTTGGCTGAATGGTCGGGTTCGATTTAACCGAAAGAAAAACTGGAAATGGACCTGGATTGACACAGTCTTCAACCTCGACTGAATAGTCGGTTCGATTTAACCGAAAGAAAACTGATTGAAAATAAATTTTCTTTGCAAATGCACGCTAAACTTGAACGCTTGAATGCATGAGATGTGGATTTAGCACTGTCCGAAAACTATGATACAAATTTCTTTAAAAGATATATTTGTTAGCTCGGGCACCTCATTACATCACCCTTGGTAATAGACCTTAATTGGATCATGAACTCGCTAAACAACTTGCTCTTTGTTTGATGACCAAAAATGTATCCAGAACGACTTTGCTCCTGTGATAATAATGGTTTTGCCCCAGTTTGAGAACACGAAAATAATGGTTTTGCTCCAGTTTAAGACTTTGTCATGTTGAAATGACTGTTTTGTCCTCCATAATGACATTTCGTCAACCTTCATGACCACGGTGCTCTTGACAAAAAAAAAAAAAAAAAAAAAGATTGCCTTTGGATTCTTTCTTTAGACATATGTATTTCACATCGAATCATTTAAGTTACCACCATTGGTTTGAAATATCGCGTTTATGTAACTTTTTATTTATGCAATTGTAATGATAAATAAGGTAAACATGCCAAACATTCATAGTTGAGAAGGAGAGTGAGGGAGAAAAATGGGCAAGATATGTCATGCTACGAGAAAGGAGCTTCGATTTATGACTGAAATTCAATAGACATATGTGTCAATGCTACGGTTTTAAGACTTGAGACAAAAGTAACCTCTTAAACATGATATAGAAATTGAAGCGTAATTCTCCTAGACACTTGTTGAATTCCCGCAACTTTGCCGAATCCTTTGAAACACAAGTAGCCTTTGCGTAATATCTTCGAACCTGATCTAAATTAACTGGACTTGGCAGATTATTACCATCCATGTTAGTCAATACTAAAGCTCCTCTAGAGAAATCTTTCTTCACCACGAATGGTCCTTCATAGTTTGGGGTCCACTTGCCTCGGTGATCTTTCAGAAAAGGAAGAATTTGTTTTAAGACTAAATCTCCTTCTCTGAATACTCTAGGACGCACTTTCTTATCATAGGCTTTCATCATTCGTCTTTGGTAAAGTTGACCCCTGCACAATGCTGTCAATCTCTTTTCTTCAACAAAGTTGAGCTGCTCATAATGGTTTTGGACCCATTCAGCCTATTCTAAATTAGTCTCCATGTGGACTCTTAATGATGGAATTTCCACTTCAATAGGAATAACAACTTCCATACCATAAACTAATGAAAATGGTGTTGCCCCAGTTCAAGTGCGAACCGATGTGCGATATCCATGTAATGCAAAAGGAAGCATTTCATGCCAATCTTTATACGTCACCGTCATTTTTTGCACGATCATTTTATGTTTTTATTGGCAGCTTCCACTGCTCCATTCATCTTTGGCCTATACGGAATTGAGTTGACATGCTTGATCTTGAATTGCTCACATAACTCAGTCATCAATTTATTATTCAGATTTCGTGCATTATCAGATACTATGGTCTCAGGAAGACCATAACGACATATAATCTCCCTTTTTGATGAATTTGATCACAACTCCTTTCGTCACCTCTTGATAGGACATTGCTTCTACCCATTTGGTAAAATAATCTATTGCCACCAAGATGAATCGATGTCCATTTGAGGCTTTTGGGTCAATAGGGCCTATAACGTCCATTCCCCATATGGAAAATGGTCATGGTGTCGTCATAACGTGCAACTGAGATGCTGGAGCATGAGCTTTATCTGCGTAAATCTGACATTTGTGGCATTTTCGCGCATATTTGATACAGTCGGCTTCCATGGTTAACCAGTAATAGCCAGCCCTTAATGCCTATCTAGCCATCATGTGTCCATTTGCGTGGGTGCCGCAAATTCCCTTGTGAATTTCTTTCATAATCGTGTTGGCTTCTTTTGTATCTACACACCTCAGAAGCACCATGTCATGATTTCTTTTGTAAAGTATCTCTCCATTTAGGAAGAACTTCATTGCTAGCTTTCTAAGTGTGCGCTTGTCATTTTCTAAGGCATTCAGTGGATACTCTCTACATTTAATATAACGTTTGGCATCATGGTACCAAGGTTTATTATCAAACTCTTCTTCTATATTCATGCAGGAGGCTGGAACATCTACCCTTCCCATCTTAATAGGTTGTACCTCATGATTGGGTTTATGTTGAACATGACTGCAAGCGTAGCCAAGGCGTCTGCTATCTGATTACTCTCCCTTGGTAAATAGCCAAAAGTGATTTCTTCAAATTTATGAGACAAATCTAATATAAGCTTTTTATAAGACAGTAGTAGCTTAGTGTCTCTTGTTTTCCATTATCCTCTCAATTGGTGAATCACCAGCATAGAATCTCCCAAGACTCGAAGTTTACTTATCTTCATATCCAATGTAGTTTGGATACCTGATAACTCTCCAAAAGGGAGTTATTTAGGCCTTATTTCTACAGTGATTTGTGTGTCATTTGTGCCTAATAGGTTGTTTTTAGATGAATATTATATGTTTTAACCTATTTGGAAGAATTGATGCTTTAGAAGTTATTTTGTAGAGAAAATAATGTTGAGCGACTTGAGGGAGCAAAATCTATGATCCAGCAAAGCGAGGAGCAAAACTGCCACGTGAGCCGCACGTGATTCATTAATGAGGTGGCGTTAGCTGAATTAATCTCGGATCTAGGAAGCTTGCAGAGCTCTCCACGTGTAAAATTTAACCTAATTAGGGTTGACTCCACTCTATAAAAGGAAGTAGTCATCTCAAGTCTAAGACATTCCAAATTCGAGAAAGGAAAGTCTTATTCCATTCGTGGAGGCTTACTTTCCATCTTTGGAAACCGAATAGAGGAGGAACGATTGGAGACCTCAAGAAGACCATCAACTACGGATTTCTTCAAGGGAATTAATCTTTTCTTGTAATTATCCAGTAGTTATGGATGCACATACTCAGATTGTAGCGTGTGTTATTTTGTACTCCATGAACTAAATTTACTTAGGTGTTGATTAGGATATATGTAATTGTTGTGCTTCATTCTCTATGCAATATATATTGATTTGAGCATCTTGATTATTTGTTGTGTCTATTTCTATTTTGTGCTCGCCTGGCCAGCCGGTATGAATATCACCTCTTAGTTTCAGGGATGATTTGAGAGGTGTGTGACATTTAATCACACTAGACCATTATGTGTTGGTGGACGCCAATAACTGAGTTAGGGATAACCAGTCACCTAGTGCTTGATTGGTAGCACGTCATTGAAGTTGAAACACATTCCAAAAAATCCAGAGTTCCAGGAGGATCCTGCTGATAAGACTGCAATAGAATTGCCTAATCAATATTATTGCTAGAGCATCTTTTAAAACAATTACAGAAATCCTGACCAACGCCTGTTTCTAATCTGTCTGCTTTATCCGTTTACATTCTGCTCTGTTATTTCTTTTTCTTCAGCATTCTATCAAAATCAATCATTTTAAAAAGCTTGAAACCATTAAAAAGTTACATAAAATAGGTAGAGTGGAAGCTATTCAAAACCTCGTGGATACGATAAATTACTGATCACTTGCTGCGGATTGTGTATGCTTTCACAGTATTCTAGAGCTTATTTTTATCATATTTTTAACACACTCTAGAAGGCAACAATACCCATAGAGCAAGCTTCATATTCAACCATATTATGAGTACAATCAAAACTTAGTTTGGCAATGAGAGGGAACAATTTTCCTTTAGGCGATATTAATACATCACTTATCCCATGACCTAACTCATTGGAGGCCCCATCAAACAACATGGTCCATGTTTCCAAGTCTGATATTTTTTTTCCACCATTATAGTGGAGACAAATTCATCAGGAAAGTCAAATTTCACTGGTTCATAATCGTCTATAGGTTGCTCGGCCAAATGATCGGCTAGTGGACTTCCTTTTATTGACTTTCGAGTAACATAGACAATATTATACTCGGATAAAAGAACCTGCCATCTAGCAATTCTACCAGACAAAGACGACTTTTCAAAGATGTATTTGATAGGATCCATCTTTGAGATGAGCCATGTTGTGTAATATAACATATATGGTTGATAACTCTCCAAAAGGGAGTTATTTAGGCCTTAGTTCTATAGTATTTTGTGTGTCTTTTGTGCTAAATAGGGCTGCTTTTAGATGAATATTATATGTTTTAACCCAATTGGAAGAATGGATGCCTTGGAAGTCATTTTGTGCAGAATATATTGTTGAGAGACTTGAGGGAGCAAAATCTGTGATCCAGCAAAGAAGGGAGCAAAACTGCCACGTCATAGCTCGTTATCCATTTTAATGAACTGAAGTTAGTTGAGCTATTTTCGGACTTATGAAGCTGGGAGAGCCATCCACGTGTACAGATTGACCTAATTAGGGCTTGCTATCACTCTATACAAGGGAAGAGCCGTCTCAAGTCAGAAACATTCCACTTTTGGGAAAGATCATTTCTCATTTCCATCATTGGGAGCCGAATAGAGGAGGAAAGATTGGTGACTTCAAGAAGACCATCAACTACGGATTTGACTAAGGGAATTAGTATTTTCTTGTAATTTCTAGTAGTTATGAATGCACATACTCAGATTGTAGCGTGTGTTATCATGAGCTTTATGAACTAAATTTGCTTAGGTGTTGGTTAGGAGTCATGTAATTGTCATGCTTTATTCTCTATGCAATAAATGTTGATTTGAGCATCTTGATTAATTGTTGTGCATATTTATATTTTGTGTCCGCCTGGCCAGCCGGTATGAATATCACTTCTTAGTTTCAGGGATGATTTGAGAAGTGTGTGGCATTTAATCACATTAGATCATTGTGTATTGGTGAACGCCAGTGACTGAGTTAGGGATAACCAGTTGCCTAGTGCTTGATCGGTAGAACGTCATTGGAGTTGAAACACATTCCAAAAAATCCAGAGTTCCGGGAGGATCCTGCTAATAAGACTGCAAGAGTTTTGCCTAATCAGTAATATTGCTAGAGCATCTTTTAAACACAATTACTAAAATCCTGCAATTACTAAAATCCTGACCAACGCCTGTTTCCAATCTGTCTGCTTTATTTGTTTACTTTTTGTTCTGTCATTTCTTTTGCTTCAGCATTTTATCAAAATCAATCATTTTAACCACTTTTGAAACCATTAAAGAGTTATACAAAATAGATAAAGTGAGAGCTATTCAGCCCCGTGGATACGATAAATTACTTATCTCCTGCGGATTGTGTATGCTTGCACAGTATTCTAGAGTCTATTTTTACCTTATTTTTACCCACTCTGGAAACCCAACAATGGTCTCAAACGGCGAGCGGCCCAAGCTAGAGCACAACAAGTTCTTTCTAAAAGAGAATATATGGTTTCACAATCAGTGAACTTTTTGCTTAAATAATATATGGCTTGCTCTTTTCTGCCTGAACTGTCATGCTGTCCTAGTACACACCCCATTGAATTTTCCGTCACTGTAAGATATAGGATAAGTAGACGATTTGGAGTTGGAGGTACAAGGACAAGAGGGCTCTGCAGATATTGCTTGATCTTTTCAAATGCTTTTTGACAATCATCATTCCATATGCTCGTATTGTCCTTACGAAGTAGCTTGAAGATTGGTTCACATGTTGCTGTAAGATGTGATATGAATCTTGCAATATAATTCAATCTTCCCAAGAAACCTTCGACTTCTTTTTTAGTACGTGGTGGTGGCATTTCTAGAATGACTTTGAATTTGTCTAGGTCAACTCTAATTCCCTCCTGGCTTACGACGAAACCCAACAACTTGCCAGAAGTGACCCCAAATGTGCATTTACTCGGATTCACTTTCAACTTGAATTTTCTCAATCGCTCGAATAACTTTTGGAGAACGGTTGCGTGTTCTTCCCCTGGCTTTGACTTAGCAATCATGTCATCAACATACACTTCGATCTCCCTATGCATTAGATCATGGAAGAGAGTAACCATGACTCGTTGGTATGTTGCCCCAACATTTTTTAATCCGAATGACATGACCTTATAACAAAAGGTTCCCCATAATGTGATGAGTGTAGTTTTCTCTTGATCTTTAGGTGCCATCTTGATTTGATTGTAACTTGAGAATCCATCCATAAAGGAAAAAGTTGAGAATCCAGTTGTATTATCTACCAGTACATCAATATGAGGAAGTGGGAAGTTATCCTTTGGGCTTGCTCGATTCAAATCTCTATAATCAACACATTCGAACCTGCCCATTCTTTTTAAGTACTGGCACAATGTTAGCTACCCATTCTGGATAATTAGCAACTGTTAAGAATCCTGCATCAATCTGTTTCATGACTTCCTCTTTTATTTTGATTAATATGTCTGGCTTCATCTTGTGTAACTTTTGTCTCACTGGCCTACATTCAGGCTTAAGTGGCCAATGATGCACCACAATACTCGTGTCTAAACCAGGCATATCTTGATAAGACCAGGAAAAAACATCAATGTATTCATGAAGTAATGCTATTAACCTTTGACGGCTTTCTGCAGACATGTTGGTCCCGATTTTAACTTCTTTAATCTCTACTTAAGATCCCAAGTTAATCGTCTCTATCAACTCTTCATGTGGTCCCAATATCTTCTCTTCTTCTTCAATCATTCTCAACAATTCAGGAGTAAGTTCTAGATCTTCCTCATTACCACTTGCTCTCTCATCGGACTCAATATTGTATGTAGGGGAATCAAGTTCGTATTTAAGATCATTAACGCTTTCAATCCCAGTATCGCTGTTTAAGAGAGCGATTATATTATTCAGTGTGATGAAAGAAGATAAAAGGAAGGAATGCAATAAATGAAATCAATGCTAAAAGAAGTAGAGACAAGAGGGATTCAGTGGATGATAGGAAAAATATATGCTTCTTCATTGACATAGAACACATAAATCATCAAAACAAAAAACAAACAAAAAGTTTAACAATTACTTTGATATCTCATTAACAAATGATGGTAGCTCCATTACAGTCCAATTATTGAGTTCAAAGTCTTCTGGGCACAGATAAACCAAAGGACCAACTTTTTCTTCTCTTTGATTATAGCCATAACTGAAGGGTCTTAAGATTCCAGATGAATTATTCCAGCAAAGATGAAGGTATCATGAAGATAAGGAATGGTATTCATTTGATACTTCTGCTCACGGTTCTCCGATCTAACCAGTCGTTCTTCTCTCTCCTGCCTGTGTGCTTTAATCATATCTTTTTTGCTTGGTTTATATCTCAAACCAAACCTCTTCATATTTTTCGAAATATTCAGCAAATTGTCGAGGCTTTGGTTGATTCCTGTTAAGGAGAGTTTTGAAAGTTGCAACTCCATTTTCCTTATCTCTCCGTATAAAGTTGTGGCATTTGCAATCTCAAAAGCTTGAAATGATGACTCAAAAACCTCTTCTGCTGCTTCTATGTAGGGCATTGAGGATGGTCTTGACACTAAGATATCCTCTTGTCCAGATATGATCACTAGTTTGTGGTCGACCACAAATTTAAGTTTTTGGTGTAATGATGATGGGACCACTCCAGCTGAGTGAATCCAGGGACGCCCTAACAAGAAGCTGTAGGCCGAATTAATGTTCATAACTTGAAAGGTTATATCGAAAGTGCACGGACTATCTGGATGGGCACTTCTATGTCTCCAACGACTTCACTACGTGCCCCATCAAAGGCTCGTACGATCATAATGCTGGGTCTTACATGAGACATATCAACAGACAATTTCTCCAACGTGGATTTAGGCATTATGTTCAAGGAGGAACCATTATCAATTAGGACTTTTGCCACAACAAAATTTTTGCACTTAACTGTAATGTGCACGGCTTTAGTGTGTCCGGTGCCTTCTGGTGGTAACTCATCATCTGTGAAAGTTACTGAATTGGATGCAGTTATGTTTCCAACGATGTTATCCAAGTTGTCCATCATAAGATCCTGCGGAACATAAGTTTGATTCAATATGTCCAACAAGGTCTTACGATGCGTATCTGAAGCCAATAACAAAGCCAATATGGAAATCTTTGCAGGGGTTCGACCTAACTGTTCAACCACTTTATAATCACTTTGTTTAACCAGCTTCAAAAATTCTTGAATGTCCTCTTTAGATGCTGGCTGTCTAACATCTAGATTCTTCACCGCAATGGGCTCTTCTATCTTTTCCTTGATATCTTCAGTGATTTTGGCTTCTCCCTTTTCTTTACCCTTGGGTTTCAATAGGTCTTCTGGTGTATAGCACTTCCCGCTTCGTGTTAGACCTTCTATCCCACTGATATTATGGATTAGGAGGGGTTCAGGACCAACAGTTACCTTATATTCATTGTTCCAAGGTACTGCTTTTGAACTTTTATATTCAAAGGGAGTCGGGATCTAGATGGTAATCGGTCTTGCCTTGGAATTTGGGGTACTGGGCTTCTCGCAATAAGAAATTGTTAACGGTTTTGGCTTGAGAGAAAACCTTGAGCATTCTTCTATAATATCAACTTCCCCATACTGAGGGTGCTAAGCCATCTTTTGAGAAACTGTTAAAAAATGTGAATCTAACAACTCCTGGACCTTCAGACGAAAATGAGGACATTGGTCGATAGAATGCCCTTTTGCCCCAATGTGATAAGAACACATCAAACTGTCATCGTATGCTCTGACACCCAAATTCGATTGGAGGCGTTCTACTCCAATGTATCCATTACTGAATAATATTTCAAACAATTCTCCCATGGGAGTCATTATGCTCTCAGGATTATTTTCGATGTCAGCTCCATGAACCTCTATCGCATTCACTTGTGGATTTTAATGGTTCGGTAAAGGATTATTGTTGACATCCGGACCATTTTCTTTCTTAAAGTTCAGCCATCCTGCCTTGACCAATGCTTGCACCCTATGCTTAAGTGCAGTGCAGTTTTCGGTGGAATGTACAATTGCTCCTGCATGGTAATCGTAACGGGCATTTGAGTCATACCACTTTGGGTAAGGTGGCTGTACTGGGTCCATTGGCATAGGTGCCAACTGATTATTTTGGAAAAGTTGGGGTAAGAGTTCAATATACGTCATTGGAATCTTATCAAAATGAGTTTGTCTACGGATCCCTTTATTGTTTTGGTGTCCCTGGACATAAGGAGAGTTTTGTTGATTCCGAGGCTGGTAGCTTTGAGTAGGACGAGAATTTTGAACGTAAGGAGAGGAATATTGGGCTGACGTATTATTGATATAGGGTTGAGGGTAAGCATATGGAGGTGGATAGTGATATTGTGGCACTCCGACATTAGGGTATGGTTGTCTTGAATTGAAATCAATCATCTGAATTTCTCCCTCTTTTTTCTTCGATGGAACCCCATTTTTCGTTGTTGATGATCCGACTGTATCAGTTATCTTTCCATGCTTAATTCCGTACTCGATTCTCTCTCCAATTGTCATTATGTCAGAGAAATTGGTAGAGGCACTCCCAATCATCTTATCATAGAAAGAAGATTTGAGAGTATTAATAAACATGGTCGACAGCTCCTTATCAGCTAAAGGTGGTTGCACCTGAGCAGCAGTATCCCTCCACCTTTGGGCATACTCCTTAAAGCTTTCTGTGGTCTTCTTTTCCATCATCTGGAGGTCTAGGCGGTCAGGAGCCATATCTATGTTGTGCTTATATTGCTTTAAAAATGAATCGGCTAGATTCTTCCATGAACATATATGAGTGCTGTCTAACTGCATATACCATCGAGATGCTGGACCAGTAAGACTGTCCTGGAAGTAGTGAATTAACAGTTTGTCATTTTGTACGTATGCTGCCATCTTCCTACAATACATGATGAGATGGTTTTTAGGACAGGATGCTGAATCATACTTTTCAAACTCGGGCACCTTGAATTTTGGAGGGAGGATTACATCTGGTACCAAGCATAGCTTGGTCGCATCTATATTTCCGAAGACGTCTGTTCCTTCTACTGCCCTTAATCCTTCAGGACTTCAAGCTTTTCACTAGAAGAGACTTTCTCACCTCCCGTTAGCTCTTTTCTGATTACAGGATCATCTAAATTGGGAACCGTAATGGTCACCTTGGGATGTACCTCTGTGGGCAGTGAAAATCTAGGTTGATTGTGTATAGGCACTTGCTCATTCTTGAAAAATGGAAATGGGTGCTGCTCTACTGGAATATTGTACAATGGGTGATATTTTGGGGTGGTACCCTCTGTTGATTGCCGGACTGGAGGGTCATTCATTGTGTTGCTGGACTGAGCAATATCAGATATTATTTTGCCTCTTTCCAAGGCGACAAGAATGACATCCATTTTTTCTCGTAACTCCTCAATATCTTTCCTCGTTTTCTCCAGCTCAGTACTTTGCTCTTCCATGATCCTTGTCCTGTACCTTGTGACATAGGTGCAGTGGATTCGAGGTGACCGAGCTATCTTATGACTTTGTTTATATTTTTAATGAAAGCAAAAATAAAAAGAGATTTTAGTGTAAGAAAAAAGAAAGAGAGAGAAAGAAAAAAAACAAATGAAACTTAAAAACAATTGAAGAGGAAAAAACACTTTGATATTAAACTGGAGAATGATAAAACAATGTAGTAGCAAAATTTGTGCAAAATTGAATTACAAGATATTTCAACTATCTAAAAAAAACATAAACTAAAGTAAAAAGTTAATAAAATTGCCCCCAATACTCTAAACTTATACGAAGCTTTCCCAGAAACTTGAGCACGTTCTTGCTATTCGACTGTGTAGGTGCAATGACTTTAGAGAGAGTAAGTGCATCTTCTGCTAGTTCATCTGCCCTTCGAGTGACTCTCCTAATCTGAGTGAGCATATGTTCCGTTTTATTTCGCAGTGTCGCGTGATTCTGTCTCACAAACCCGAAATCATCGCTTAATCTATCGTATTGCTCCTTTAGATAGGTATTGTTCTTCACTAATCTGTTAGTGGCATCCTGATACTTACTAAGGCGGACATTGAGTGATTGAACAGACTCTCTCAGACCCTAGTTGTCGTTGATGAGCTCCCCTAGTTGATCCTCTCTAATCTTGAGCGTTAACTGCAAGTCATCAACTGCTCGACATAGCGTTCCATTCGTTTCTTCTACCTCAGTAATCGTTTGGTTTCTCAAACTAATACAATCTTCGAGCTCTTTCATCAACTCATGCAGTGAGGCAATCTCAGATTGTTGCTTTGAAACTTGGTTATTTCTTGACTTGAGAGTTTCTTGGGAGACTTCATTATCCCTTCTTAATCGATGCATTCTTCTGCTCAGGTCGCGAGCCTCTGTGTCTAACACTGAAATTTCTTTTTCTAACTATTCTTGTTTGCTGACACTGCCCTTTAATCGGTTCAACTCTTTTTCTAGTTCAACATTGCCCAACAATCCTTGCTTTACCTCTAATTGCAGCCTTTCATTTTCTTGAACCAATGATGAATTTGCTTTTCTCAATTCATCACATTCTTTTTCGCGTGCTACTTGTTCTGTCTGTTGATCTGGTATCACCTTTGCATTAAGTTTTATCTTGGTTTTAATGTTTGGTGACACAAGCACGGTTTTAGCTCTATTCGCATGCCATGTTTTGTACGCCTTCGTGGTATCATCATGAAACTGACCACTCTAGATTTTAGTGATCATTTTCCATGCTTTCACAATTTCCCGAATTCTATCTTTACAGAAGCCTTTATCATAAGCAAATTTGAAATCCTTCAACTCATGCGTAGCAGGGATGAATTGTCGAACCCAAATTTGGCGTACTACCAATAAAGGAGCATAGGCTATACATCCCCAGGGTCCTAAAAGAGGTAAACTTTGAAATTTACCACATTTATAGATCATTGGCCTAGTTGACATCTAAGAGGCTCTCCATATTACCTCTTCTACCTTTAGTTCTAAGAAAAAGGCTTCCCAAGCGCTCCTTTCAGGGGAGGATGAGCTCCAACCTGATTGTACGAACTCTAAAATAGGGTTTTGCAGCTTATTCCAAGAACTTGAAAATTTGATCTCTGAACATTTGAATTCTAGTGGACACTTCACATGGCTGAGGACCCAAATGTACAATAATGGTGCACACCCTATAAATCTTCCTATTCCTTTTGTTCTGCAATAATTTAATGAGCGAAAAGTTTCTGTCAATATAGGAATAATGAGATCGACTCCTATTTCTATCTTAGCAAACAACTTTACCACGCGTTCCTCAACATATCCGCACACTTTAGGAAACAAAACAACATTAAAGATACGCAGCGCCAGTAAAGTTAATTCCTTGTCTTCGTTTGCAAATTTTTGTTGAAGAGTAAGGATGTAGTCCAGGGGTAGGCATGTGTTCTCTCCCTTTATCTGTACTTGTTTTTCAATTTCGCTTGTACGAATCTTGCCCAAAAGAGTAGATAATGCTCTTTTCATCGTAAGCTCTTCATCGTAAGAGTAAGCTTCAATCTCTGTTCGTGCTGGCATATGCAAAAGGGATTGATATTCCTCTATTGTAGGAGTCATGTCGATTGAGCCAAATGTGAAACATCTGTAGGTTGGATCCGAATGTCGAACCAAAGCTTTTAATACAGAATAATTGACTTGTACATACATGAGCTGAGTTAGATGGCCATATTTGCTTGTAAATTTAGCCTTTCTATCTACAGTTAAATTTTCCCAAGCCTGTTTCACTGTTCTAATTGACTTTTTGGAAAACTGACATCCTTAAATTGAGAAATAACATTTTCTACTAAAGAATCTCCGTGGATTTGTTGTACATTTTCTGACCATTGACATACTGTTGTTTGATCTTCTATACCCATTTCTTGTATTGGAAGGGGTGATTTTATTTTACTCATATTTTAGTTTCTGCTAATGTAAATAATCGAAAATTTTATTAATTTAATTTGCGCAATTTTTTTAACTACATTAAAAGAGATTTTAAAGGATATTTTCAATGAGCGAAAATTGAAAATTGATATAAGATACAAGGGAAAAAAATAAAATAAGTAAATAAATAAATAAACTTTGGTAATAATGCATGTAATAAGTCAAATCCTAGAACTATATGAGTGGAGTTTAACTCTAAGGCATTCTAGAAAAGGTCCCCAAGCTTACCCACCAGTGTAGTTGGCTTGAGTGGAGAATTTCATGCGCCTGCACGGGAATCGAAATTCCACGAAGGTCACACTACTCAGTCTCCGAGTCTAGTCCTAAGGTAAAGTCCGGGTAGGAGGCTAGTGAAAGTGTGTGAAATGCATGATTAATAAGATGACATGCAAATGAATGACATAACTAAGATAAAGTACAATTACAACATAAAAAGATGGAAATAGACAAGTGAATAACAATATGCCAAACAAATCATATTATAAAGTAAGGAAAAAAAATAAATATATAAATAACAAAAATAACAAAAATAATAACGAAGGGACCTAAAGAAAAATTCAATTTAAAGGACAATAAAGATATTCATGGCTTGACCCTCAAAAGTCCCTAGTGGAGTCGCCAAGTTGTCGCAACGTCATCGCGACGCGGAGCGGCCGACATCATTTTTTGGATTTTTTAAGAAGAAAATTGGAGTCGCCACCAATCATTGAAGGTGTGATTGGTCACCTTTAAAATATAATAAAAACCAGTCTTAGAAAACCAGAAATTAGGCTCGGGAGTCGTTTGAGTGTAGGGAAGGTATTAGCACCCTACAACACCCGTTTAAAAAACGATTACCACAATATCTTATATTGTCCAACTAAAAAAAAGTCCTTCATTTTTATTTTCCTTAAAAAGAATGATGAATATGAAAATAAAACCAAAATGCAATAATAAACACAAGATGTCTCATTTGCTCTTACCTTAACTTTAGAAATAAAGTAAGGATTGGACATTATAAGCTGGATTATCCAATTTAATATAAATCATGCCTAATTTCCCTTTTAATTAAAGGAAATTTGTTCCTCAAGAATTGAATTTGACTCCATCATGGACAATACATGATTATCTTTATTAAAAATAATAAAATAAATATATTTTTTAAAATAAAACAAATAGATGTAAAAGAAGAAAATTATTCAAAGAGTAAATTCTTTTTTAAAGGGAAAATGAGATTTTTCATATGCCTGCACGGGAGTTGGACTCCACGAAGGCACATTACTCAGTTTCGATAATCTCTTTGGAAAGAAAATTAATTTCAAAACAATTATGATAACAATCATTGAAATTGACTAAGAAAAATTAAATATTGGATTAAAGAGAATTGGAGAATGAAAGGAAAAAAAAAACAAATAAATTAGAAAGTTAAAAAAAAAAAGAAGTTGGTAAAGTGTAAATGTGAAATAAATGAGAGAGAAAATAATAATAATAATAATAATAATAATAATAATAATAATAATAATAATAAATTATTATTATTATTATTATTATTATTATTATTATTATTATAGTAAAATAAAGATTTAATTAAAAATAAGAGAAGAAAAAAAAATGGGACCCACCTTTTTTACTTTTATCTTTCTCTTTCTTTATTTCCTCCTTACCCAATGTTTTTCTCTCTCCCCGTATGCTCCTTCCTCCCCCTATCTTTTTCTCTTTTCCTCTTCCACTTTCTTTTCTCTCTTTTTCTTTCACTCTCCTTAAACTCTTTTTTTCCTTTTCGTTCTTTAATCTCTCTTCCTTTCCCTCTCAAAAAATTCTTCTAAAAAAAAAAAACTCTCTAAGTCACTCTTTTAAGCTTTCTAAACTCACTTCCTCAAAAAAGTCTCTCAACCAAGCTTAAGCTCAATGCCTTCTTGTGTCTTTCTTCTTCCTCACTCCCTCTATTTATACTAAAAAGCTTAACTATTTTGGGAGGAGCGGTGGGTGAGGGATTGGTGGGTTGCCATGCATGAATACCATTAGAATAGGAAGGGGAGTAAGAATAGGGGAAGAAGAAGAGTGGGGTGGAGACAAAAAAGGAAAAAAAATTATAATAATAAAAATAAATAAATAAATAAACAATAAACAAATAAATAACCAAAATTAAAATTACAACTAAACTTTAAAATTAAAAATAGAATGAAATTAAAACTTTTTATGCTATATGGTTTCATTTTAAAAGAGAAACAAAATTAAAATTACATATTAGAGGTACTCGAACATTATTAAAAACTCGTCAGACCAAGTATGGTGTCTCCAACACGTTATCAGCACGAGTCTTTTCCATTTTTATTCAGTTGAAGGTAGGGTTCATTTTCCTTTGCATTAATAGTTGCAAATGTCTTTGGTACATTTCATATATACAATGTATATGTATTATATACATTGTATATGCACTGTGTATTGAACGTTGACAACATATATTTTATGCAATATTAGCATGTTGTCGCAACGTCTTCGCGACGCGGAGCGACCGACGTCCTTTCCTAAGGATCTCTTTCGAGGTTAAAGGTTTGGAGTCGCCACCAATCATCTTGGGGGTGTGATTGGTCACCCGCTTTAAAGAAAAAATCGGTCTTTGAAAACCAAAAATTAGGCTCGGGAGTCGATTGAGTGTAGGAAAGGTGTTAGCATCCCTACAACACCCGTTTAAAAACGGTTACCACATTTTATTTTAAAAATTATCCTTTTATAACATGAAACAGTCCTTTATTTTGAAGAAATAAAAAAAATAAATAACAAATGTCCCACTTGATCTTACCTTAACTTTAAAACATAAAGTAAGGATCTAATGTAGTGAGTGAGGTTATACCCAATAATTGATTGTCATGTTGAAATTTTCTTTTAATTAAAGAAAATTTGTCACCTCAAGAATTTGAGAAATTATCTCAACTCTGTCATAGGTTGTACATGAGTTATTTTGTCTCCTATCTATTATTTCACATTTCATAAATAAAGTGTGAACTAATAATCATGAGTGGTATGATACCATTCAATAGAGAAAGATTTTTTTTTATATTTTTTAAATTCCAATTAGAAACTTCCAAATTTAAAATTTAAAATCAATTGAAAGAAAAATAAAAAATCATTTAGAAATTTGAGCTACAATCAAATTGAAATTCAATTGGAAAGTCAAATTGAAGTTGATTGCAAAATATTTAAGCTAATTTCTAGGCAGGGTGTTCCCTTTCGGTCAACTTAAATACCTCTTCTTAGACAAAATTAGCCTAAAGTTTCCATAATCAACTTAACTTTTTAACTTTTCAACATATTAAGCAACCATGAAATATATATATATATATATATATATATATATATATATATATATATATATATATATATATATATATATATATAAAAGAATAGAAAATGGGCTAAACCTCATTTAAAAAAAAAAAACACATATTTGATCTTTTGGTTTTTGAAAATTGATTTTAACTTTTTAGCAATTGAAAATTCTTAGCCATTGATTAATTTCCAATTTAGTTAAAATTGAAATTTATTGTCGATATAAAATCAAATAGACATTGACTTTGAAATCCAATTAGAACCTATTGAAATTTATTTCAGAAACCCAATTTACTCGAATTGTAATTAATTATGGAAATCTAAATTAAAAATCAAATCGAAACCTAAATTAAAAATCAAATCGAAATTCATTTGGTGAATATCAAATTAGGATTAAAATAACATTCATCAAGAATTACAAACTGAACCAATTTAAGATTTTATTCAAATTAAAATATCAAAGAAAAAATTAAAATTTTATTTGAAGATTTCAAATAAAAACTAAATTGAAATTGATTTCTAAAATTCCGAATTAAACCAAATTAAAATGGAACCAATTTAAAACCAAGATGAAATTGAATTGGAAATCCAAATTGAACCAAATTTACATTGATTTTTAAATTCCAAAATGAAATTAAATTGGAAATCCAAATTTAGAATCAAAATGAAATTGAAACAAGCTTCAAATTAAAATTAAGTTGAAATTGAATTAAGATCTCTAAAGTCAATTAAAATCAATACGAAATTCAAATTAGAAATTTCAAGTTAAAGTCTAATTGAAATTGATTTGGTGAAATCTCAATAAAATTTAATTTGGAATTAATTTATCAATTCTAACTTAGAGTTTTTAAGTGAAAATCAAAATGAAAGAAAGGAAACTTTAAAAAACATTTAAAAGTATGAAATATGTTACCATGTAGATTAAACAAAAGGATTAATGGATAGAAAGAAATCGAAAAAATAAAATAAAAGAATAACGGAGGGAGAGTGGGCCCACCACCTTTACCTTCACCTTCTTACTCACATTCTTTCTATTTCTTTTCTCTCCCAAATCTCACCTTAGAACTCACCGGAATCAATATGGGTCTTCGAATTGGAGTGGCGGCGGCGAAACTGTGCAGGCTATGGTAGCAGTGGCGGCACTGTGCGGGCTGCGGCAGTGGCGATCACGTTCATTGGCTAGAGGTCGTCGAAATTATGGTGATTCAAGGAAAATCACAACTGAGTTCTTATGGATCTCTCTAAAATCTCCTCCTCTAAAACTCTCTCATTTATTTTGTGTTTTTCTCACTCTTTTTCCTCCACTTTGTTCTTGCCCTTACTATCCTCCACAAGCTCTACTGAGAAATAAGGGGAGGGAGTTGGAGAGAGTGGGGGAGTGAGTTGAGGGAGAGGGGGAGTGAGGTCAGGAAGGTTGAGAAAGAGGGGGAGAGGGAGAAGGAAAGGGAAAACCATGGAAAAAAGGAAAAAAGAAATAAAAATAAAAATTAACATAAAAAAATATGATAACAATCAAAAAATAATGAAAAAAAAAAATAAAACAAACAAAGAAAACCAAAAAAATAAAATTGAACATCAAATATTGGAAAAATTGAAACTTTATTACTAAAAATTAAGTTGGACCAAATATGGTGTCTACACATGTTATTTATTATTATTCATACTATATGAGATTAATAAGTATCATATTTGTTTATGATGATATTAACATTTAAATCACTTTTCTTATTCATAATTTCTATATTTGCTAATGATATCTATGTTAATTATATTGTCCAAATAATTGAGATGTTGAAGAGTATGTTATAACCTTGTTATTTCTTTAATAATCTAGAAGGTTTAATGCATATTTGATAAACATGATGCACATATATACTCTGTATATAACTCATTTTTTAATCTTATGCATCTTCTAGAATTTCTTATTATGATCTTGTATACTAATCTCATTTATATTTATATTGTTTGACAAGTATAATTTTCACATCCTCTAGATATACTATGCATATATATATAGTACATATTTTGATATATTACCTATAAATCATTTATATACAAAACATGTTATGGTCATCTTAGATACGAACTGCAACGTATTTACTATCTACAATTTTTAGCATTCATGTTTTGTATATTTATTCAATTCTAATATAAGTATATCTCTTTGTGATTGTTTTATCACGCCAAACCTTGTCGCTACAGGTTTGTGATGCAGAGCGATCGACTTTGTTCTCGAAAGGAGGAAAATGGAGTCGCCACCAGCCTTGATTTAGATGGTGTGATTGGACACCCAAAATATACTAAAACGATCTACAAATAAAAGATTTTAGGATTCGTGGGTCTTTTATGTATGAGGAAGGTATTAGCATCCCACAACATTCGTTCAAAGAACGAAATTTTACTTTTCTTGTGTTATTTAAAGAATGCAAATACCAAAGAAGATTTTTTTTTTATTGATTTTTAAATGTCCCATATTTTACTTCTCATTATTCCTTAAATAAATAATGAACACTGATTATGGGTGGTGTAAAGCCATTGAAAATTTGTTTGAATTTAATTTGACATCTAAAAATAAATTCATCACACCTTGAGAATATTAGGAAAGTCAACATCTTGATTTTCTAATTTATGTCATAGGAAAGTTTGTTTGTTTTTTTTAAAAGTTTGGTTTATTAAATTTGAAAAAAATGTTTGAGTAAAACAATATTTTAAAGAAAAATTCTTAATTATTTTTTATTTTTAAAGAAGTGACATTTTTATGGAAAATAATTTTTGAATTGATTTATTATTTGAAAATAAAGCCAATAGAACAATTTTAGCAAAATCTCTTAAAACATTCCTTTTAAAAGAAAATGTATTTTATAAAATATGTTTTTTTTTTAAAAAAAATAAGTTTTAAAAGAAAAATACAAACAATATTTATTTATGTTTTATAAGGAAAGAAATATCAAAATCAAATCCCGACATCCCAAGATTTTGATTTTTCACCTAAAACTTAAATATAAGAATCCCAAAAATTCAAGATTCCATCGTCGAAAGATTTTCATTTGAAACTAAAGGAAAAAAATTATAAGAGAATTAGGATTAAATATAATATCATAATTTAGAGAAATTAAAAAAAAAAAAAAAACAACAACATGTAATTTAGAGAAAAATATTTAAAAAAAGGGAGAAAAACTACAATATACAAGAAATAAAATTTTATTAAATTCTTTTGCTTTAAAGGAAACATATTAAAATTAAATCTTGGCATTCCAAGACATTGATTTCTTACCTCAAGAAACTCAACATTGACATCCCAAAAATTTGAGATTCCGTCATTGAAGATTTTTTATTTTTGAACACAAATAACCAAAGAATCATTGGTTTAGGCCAAAAGTATCTACATGTTAATTTAATGAAATTACATGGCTAAATTATAAATAATAATACAATATTCAATTGTAAATAAAATTAACAAATCAAACATAAACAACATATAACAATCAACTCTAAAGATTTAACTAAACCAAAATATAAATGATAAAATTCGATATAATACATGCATGCAATTCCCAAATGTGCCGCCCTAAATGATATTTTAAAGTATTATTCACATAACTTCCTAAATGCTAAAAAAACACATTAAAATAAAGCAAATGAAACGATAAACAAATAAACCAAACTTTATTAAAAAAACATGGAAAATTAAAAAAAAAAAAAAAAAAAACTATCGGAGAAAGAATTAAAACAAAGGTTTTAAAATACTTAAAAAGAAACGTTTATGACCATTGAGTTGGAAATAAGACTTGATGAAATGACAATGTGGGATTGAGAGAGAGAGTGATGGTGAGAGGGAACGAAACTGTGAGGAGTATGAGAGGGAAGAAAAACCGTGGGGAGTAGGAGAGGGAAATTAGGTGAGAAAAGGAGAAAAGTGTATCTAGGGTTTTTTTTAAAGAGGGAGATTTGGGGAGTCTATTTTTAGCCCCCCAAAAAAAAACCAACGTGTGGGAGAATTCTAAAGCAAAAAAAAAAAAAAAAAAAAAAACGTGTGAATAGTCTTGGATGGCAAAAAATCGTGTAATGCAAGGGTAGGATAGCTCCAAATTTATAGCCAATTTCAACCATTACATATTAGGAAGAGAATCAAATAAAAATAATAAAATAAAAAGTGAAAAATGAAAGAATTAAGATATTCTAATTCTACCTTCCAAATTACAAAATTTTATTTGCCAATGAATCCTCCAAAGAAACAAAAATATTTTGTTTAATTAACTTTGCCAAATAAACCTAATACTTGATTCAGCAAATTAATTAGTCAAAATGATATATTTGGTCCAATTATCTCTACCAAGATTAACCAAATTTGATTTGGCTAGTTAAATGTTCCGGAATATTCTTTTTTTTCCTTTTATTTTTAAAAAATGAAAAAATAAAATAAGAGAATAAACTATCGGACAAATTTAGGGGTTTAGAAACCTTACAAAATTAGAGTATGTAGCATTAGATATCAATGAAAATAACTCCTTGTCATGGGTGTTTGATGTTGAGATTCATATAGATGTCATGAATCTTGGAAATACAATTAAAGAAGGAAATACAACTTCAAATGAAGAAAATACAAAGTCATGGTTTTCCTTCGCCATCATCTTCACGAGGGATTAAAAATTGAATATCTTACAGTAAAAGATCCCTACATTTTATGGCAAAATTTGAAAGAAATTTACATTCATAAAAAACAGTTATTCTTCCAAAAGCTCGTTATGATTGGATACACCTGAGGTTGCAAGATTTTAAATCAGTAAGTGATTATAATTCTGCATTATTTAAAATAAGTTCAAAATTATTGTTATGCGGAGAAAAAATTACTGATGAGGATATTTTATAGAAGACATTTTCTACTTTTCATGTCTCGAATATGCTCCTGAAGCAGCAATATCGAGATAGAGGTTTTAAAAAGTATTATGAACTTATATCATTTCTTCTTGTGGCTGAACAAAATAATGAGCTGTTAATGAAAAATCATGAATCTCGACCAACTGGAGCAACACCATTCCCTGAAGCGAATGCTGTAATTTTTAATAATTGTAGTTGAGGTCGTGGTTGTGGTCGAGGTCATGACCGTGAAAGAGGAATAAATAATTCATTTAAGAGAACCACAAATAATGATGATCATAAAGGAAAAGCTCCACAATCAAACCAGAGCTCCAAAAGTGTTGAAAACCAATGCTTTCGATGTGGCATGAAAGGACATTAGTCTCGTACTTATCGTACTCTTAAGCACTTGGTGGATCTCTACCAAGCATCATTAAAGAAAGAAAAAAATGTGGAAGCAAACTTCGCATATCAAGAAGATGATGTATTTGACCCATCCACCATGACACATTTAGATGTAGTTGATTTTTTTGAACCTACAGAAGAGAAAATTAATACCATTGAAGGAAGAACAACTACTTCATTTGAAAATTGATGTATTGCTTCAAGTTTTTGTAACTCTCTTTTATTCTAGTTCAATTTGCAATCTTTATTTTCTTTGTAATTCAAGTTTTTGGAAGCCCATTGTGATTTCTTTTTTTTATATATTTTAAATTTTATTTTGGAGACTTATTATAACTTTTTGTTTTTCTTCCCTCTATAATGAAAAAGCATGGACACTTCTCATATTTTGAATGATTCAAATATAAATATTGAAGATTTATGTCTGGCAGATAGTGCAACTACGCACACAATACTTAAAAGTAGGATAGACTTCTCTAAATTGACAATGCTTGAAGCAAAAGTCAATACGATATGAGGTTCTGGAGACTTGATTGAAGGTTTTGGAAAAGTAAATATTATTTTGCCTAGAGGAACAAAATTTACAATTGATAATGCTTTGTTCTCGAGTAAATAAAAAAGAAACCTATTGAATTTTAAAGATATATGTAGTAATGGTTATCATATAAAGACTGATAATAAGAATAAGGGAAAAATACACTTTTAGTCCCTGAGGTTTGAGTTAGGTTTCATTTTGTTCCCTGAGTTTTCAAACTCAACAATTTAGTCCCTGAGGTTTGAGATAAGGAGCAATTTGGTCCCTGCCATCCATTTTACCGTTAAATCTAACCAGTTGCTGACGTGACAATATTATTTTAATTAAAAAAATGATTTTTAATTTTTTAAAATAAAAATATTGTTATTTTAAACTTATTTTATTTCTTTTTTTTCTTCCACCTTTCACCTTCTTCTTTCTCATCCTCCTCCTTCAACTATTACTGCTTCTTCTTCAATCTTGCATCCATGGCTGGCGGCCGGCGGTCTTTTTTTTTCTCTTCTCTTCTCTTCTCCCTCTCTTTTCCCATCTTCTCCAGTTTTTTTTTTTTAAAAATAAAATAAATCGAGGAGGGAGGGAGGGAGCTCCCTCCCCGTTATTCCGGCGAAAAACCGAGGATTGAGCTCCCTCCCTCCCTCCTCGATTTATTTTATTTTATTTAAAAAAAAACTGGAGAAAATGGGAAAAGAGAGGGAGAAGAGAAGAAAAAAAAAAAAAAAAAGTCACCCCGCCGGCGAGCGGTGGTCGCCGGCTGCTGGCCATGAATGCAAGATTGAAGAAGAAGAAGGTGGAAGGTGGAAGAATAAAAAGAAATAAAATAAGTTTAAAATAATAATATTTTTATTATTTTAATATATTTTTATTTTAAAAAATTAAAAATTCATTTTTTAATTAAAATAATAGTGCCATGTTTGCAACCGGTTAGATTTAACGGTAAAATGGATGGCAGGGACCAAATTGCTCCTTATCTCAAACCTCAGGGACTAAATTGTTGAGTTTGAAAACTTAGGGACTGATGTGCAAATTGCTAACCGCAAGTGTACCGGCCAAGTTATAATATAGTGAAAATTAATTCGAATGTCATCCTCTGGATTGAGTTTCTAATCAATTTAATTACCGAAAATACTCTTGTCCAATTTTATCTAAGGAACAAACTTTAGTGACAAAGAATGCAAATCTAACACAAAACAATAAAAAGTGTGACAATCAATTGATGACAAAAGTCTTAGGCCGTGTGTTAAATTTCCCGAAATTTCGGTATGTCGACCCTATCGACATATCAAGTGGGGAGAATTTCGATTTCCCCCCTTTTCGGCAAAATTTTGTGAAATCTCGAAATTTCGTCGAAATTTCGAGATTTCCAAATAAATTTCCTAATTTTTTTTTTAAATAGAGGCAAATGAAGTCAGGAGGCGCGTCAATCATCTGACGCGCCTGCCTGTGCAGCCGCCTGACAACTGCCAGGCGGTCCTTTCCTTTCAACTTTTTACCATTTTTTTTTTAATTTACAATTTTAACATCCATTCAAATAGATTGTTTACAATTTTTACAATTTTTTTTTTACAATTTCCTGCCAGGCGATACTAACTTTAGTTTTTTTATTATTTTCAATTTTTGTTTTGTTTAACTTTCTTTTTTAGCATACATTTTCCGTTTTGTTTTTTGTTTGTTTCTTATTATTTTTTTTATTTACTTTTTTATTTATAGATTGTTTACAATTATACCTATTTTAATTATTTTAACTTTTTAATACATAAAATGATATATATTACTATTAGTAATATAATATTTTACATTTTATTTTATTGATGTGTATCTTTATAATATTTGTTTAAAATTATCCAACTGGTCTAAGTTTAATGTTTAGTCGTCCATTCAAATATAATTATAGATGTTAAATATCAATTAATTATAGTTTAATTAAGTCATTATAATTAAAATTTCATTCATTTAATAATTCAAACAATTTCTATCGATTGTCATAATTTTTTCAAAATCTTTATTAGTATCAACATTTCTATAGAAATTTCAACATGCCTATTATATGTAACTTGAATAGATGGTTAAAAATGATTAATTGTAATATAATTAAACTATAATTAAATTTGCATTTAATAATTCAAACAATTTTCATCAATTTTCTTTTTTTTTTCAAAATTCCTGCACATATCGACATTTGAATCGACAATTCCATCTAAATATTATCTTACTTTTTAGATATGATTATAAAAAGAGGTTCATTATAGTCTAATTAAGCCACAATTAAAGTTTCATTGACTAATTCAAACAATTTCCATCAATTTCCACAATTTCCGTAAATTTTCCCGGAATGTCTCTCGACATTTCCATCGACATCGACATTTCCATAAAATCTGGACCTCGACATTTCCATCGACATCGACATTTTAAACCTTGGTCTTAGGGAGTTGATTTCACCAATTGGGATTATGGATTAATTAATGGATTATTAACATGCTATGATTCATAAATCAAGGAAACTACAATCAAACATATCTCTCCCGAGCATACATAATCCTCTCACATGCACTGAACCCGATATCCCTATCTAAATTCATTCAACATGCAAGGCATTAAGGTTAGTCCTTTTTAACGATTCCTAGAATTAACTATTATCTCCCGATCTCAAGATTAATCCTAATTATGCATAATGATTTCTAAGCTAAATCCTCTCTCCCGAGTTAGACTTAGACACAAACATCATTCAATTCATGGCCGGTATATTGAAAGCACTACAAACACATTATGCATAAATGTAATCAATAGCAATAATCCATAAAATCAATCCATAAATTGCCCAACGGCTACATCAATCCCAAAGATTCGAAAATTAGCTACTCATACAACACGTTACGATATAGCAAAAGTCTAAAACAACCATTACAACTACTAAAGTAAAGGGAAAAGAGGAATAAACGCTAAGTAGGCCGAGATCGCACGTCCCCGTCACGATCTCCACGAACAAAGCCTTGAATCCCGCTGTCCTCCACTTGGTTCAGCTTCCACAGCAGCTTATTCTCTGTGTTTTCGGCCACAAAATGCATCAAAAGACCTCCTCAAATCTGACCCAATCGTAGTCTATTTATAGGAAAAATTGGCATAGCGTCGCAACGCTATCGCGATACCACCCAATTTGTTTAGGAATTAATCGAGAGCGTCGAGACGCTGTGACCTTTTGCCGCCTGATCAAAGAAGGAAAATATGAGCATCGAGACGCCCTGATTTGAGGGTCTCGACGCTGGTCAATGGTCTTGCCCTATTCCAAAAGCTCATAGCTCGATCCAACTTCGTTTCTTTGGCCTTTTTTCACGTCCTGAACATCCAATTAGCTCCAATTTCTCGATTTAACTCCGAAACATGATTCCTACGAATAGAACACAAAAATGCATAATTTTGGCCAATTAAATGTAAAAGACTAGCTTAATTGATTAGAGAAAAATAGCTAGCTATGCTCGCTATCAAATACCCCCAAACTTAAGCTTTTGCTAGTCCTCGAGCAAACTAAAATCAAGCATACAGTTGAAGAATGGATGCAACAAATATGACTCAATCCTCAAGGCTCAAAAGTCAATAATCAAGCAATCAAGAGACATGCACATAAGGACCAATGAGGGAGACAAATCAAAAGTTTTCCAAAATTATCTTGCACAAGCGAGATCTAACTTAACTAGATTAGACTCTAATAGCTCGGGATTGGATTATTAAACTCTCAACTCATCTTCCCTCTACACTGGCACTAAGGATTTACTAATGAGTCAATGGAACAAATTAGTTTGTTTTCATCCATACTTAGGTGCTTAAAATTGAAAATTACATCAAGCATTTATATGTGGCACTAGCTTTCACACACCTATTGCAGGGACCCATAACTCGAGTTTTACCCTTTGTTGGCCTAACTGATCACAACAGGGGTAGCTCTTTTTGCCTAAATCATTATTAAACATTGCATTGCGCGCATAAGTCATGACTTTATTTTTCTTTCAATTTGTAACAACAAGAATGATTTTTTTTTTCTTTATGAGCATGATAAGCATATATTCTTTTCTTTCCTCCTAGGTAAGATTAAACATGCTAATTTGCAAAAAATTAACTCTTTAGCTCTTCCCTACACCTATCGAGGTGACAACAAGCATATGAACCTAATAATTCGCTCCTAAGCATTCAAATCCAAATCCAGCCAAGAAAAATACTCTACTCATGCAAGACATCTCCTAGACAAAGTTTAAAAAGTCTCCCTTTTTGGGCACTCATGCTTACAACTCATCGAAAGCTTGAAAGTTGACAAGAAAGCCTATCTTAGGAAATCATAGTCATGCAAAAATAGCATCCAGAAAACAACTATATGCTCAATTCAAAGAAAGCTCAAAACTATAGCCCGAACTCAGATGCTCAAGGGCTCCACAAACATGGCATTCCACCCCCAAACTTAAAACATGCATTGTCCTCAATGTATAGAGAAAATAAGGCATAATCAAGCATGAGAACAAATAAAGAATGGAAGGAGTGAACAATACTGCCCTGGAATGACGATGTCCTATTTTATGGAAGCTTGCAAGTAAAGAAGAAACTGGAACCAAGACCTACAAAACAAAAACAACAAGCAAATCAAACTCAAAAAGAAAAACACAACTGAACTTACTTGGGTTGCCTCCCATAAGCATTTGTTTAACGTCATTAGCTCAACGTGTTGACCGAATAGGCATCAAGGCGGTCTAATGTCTGGCGTTCCATCACAGTGCTCTTCCTAGCACCTTTCCTATAACCCACCAACATGGTCTCTGATGTGTTCTGAGGGTCCTCAAAAGCTTTTAGGATCTTCTTCTCCTGTTGGACTCTAATGATCAGCTCCCTGCGCTCAATATCAATTATAACTCTCCTTGTAGCAAGGAAAGGTCTCCCTAATATGATAGGCATGAAAGGATTCTCTTTAATATCTAAAACAAAGAAATCAATAGGAAGGAAAAATCTACCTACTTTAATCAGTACATTCTCAACAATCCCAAATGGACTAATCACAGACTGGTCAGCCAACTGGAGCCTAACAGTAGTAGATTTTATTTCTCCTATATTCAGCTTTTTGCACAATGATAAAGGAATGATATTTATGCTAGCCCCTAGATCACATAATGCTCTACATGAATAAGTACCAAAATTACAAGGAATAGTAAAACTCCCTGGATCAGTCAATTTCTCTGGTACTTTCTGCTGTACACGAGCGTTGCATGTTGATGCAAGGTATACTGTCTCCATCTGCTTCTCCTTTTTCTTTTTGTTGAGCCATTCCTTCATGAATTTCTTGTAATGAGGCATCTGCTTCAATGCATCTGAAAAAAGAATATTAACATTCAATCCCATAAAAGCATCTAGAAAATTTTCAAACTTAGCCTTAGAATTCTTCTTTTTCTTATTCTTTGACTTAGGAACTAAAACAGTAGGAGAAGGGATAGAGGGCTCAGGATTAAGCTTTTCAGCTTCGTTTGAGGCGATGCCCTCTTCAACTTCTTCAGTAAGTTCCTCTGGTTCAGTAGTCTCCTCCTCCTCAACTACTTGAGTCTCCTCCTCGTGATGCACCAAAATGGCTTTGCAGAACTCCATGTGAGATTTCTCCTGCTCAGCTGGGGCTTTACCCTTGTTCATATTGTTAACAACACTTACCAGTTGTCCCAACTGAGTTTCGATGTTCTTAATTGCTGCACTATGGCCATTTACTGTGGTGTTTCTAGCGACCACAACCTCCTCAAGCTTGTTCGTCTTGTGACTAGATTCTGCAATGAAAGTTCCAGCAAGATCTTCTAACAATTTTTTACTTTCTTGACTTTGAGAGGCAAAACCAGGAGGATTTACACACATTTTTATTGTTAGCATAGGAAAAATTCTCATGATTTCTATTGCTAGGGTGATAATGTATAGGTGTAGAATTATTATTATACCCTCTAGAGTTAAAATTCGAAACATACTGAACCTGTTCTAGATTCTCCTTTTGAGTCTGGGATGCAAGGGCAGATGCAGACTCGATTAATTGAGCACTCCCTGTACTGAAAATTTCAGAAAAGCATTAGCAAGGGAAGACATCTGGGCTTGAAGTGCACTTACGTTGTCAATCTCGAACACTCCAGCAACAATCTTTTTAGGCGCAGACCGCTCAGATGGCCACACTGATAGCTGTTGGTGGCCATATCCTCTAGAAGTGTGCGAGCATTCTCCACGGTCTTGGTTAACAGAGTCCCACCTGTAGCCGCATCAACGATGGTTTTAATGCTAGGATTAAGACCGTTATAAAAGAGTTTAATTTGTAACCAGTCAGGATAGCCATGCTGAGGGCACTTCCTAAAAAACTCTTTGTAACGCTCCCAAGCCTCGAACAGCTGCTCATCAAACTACTGCTGGAACGTCCCAATCTCGGTCCTCAGCTTGACCGTCTTAGCAGGAGGAAAGAACTTCTTTAAGAACGCCTGGACCAAAGCAACCCAGGTAGTAATGCTCCCAGGTGGAATCGATTGCAACCAGTCACGAGCCTTGTCCTGCAAGGAAAAAGGAAACAAACATAAGCGAATAGCATCTTCAGAGACTCCATTTAACTTTATCGTCCCACAGATGTCTAGGAAGGATTTCAGGTGAGAGTTTGGATCCTCCGTGGGTGATCCTCTATAAGCACAGTCTCGAGCCATCTGAATGTGTAACACTCGAGTTAGGAGGGGTACATGAATGAACCGAGACCACATCCGAATGAGAGGGATCCTGAGGACATGAAAGTATTGTCAAGATAAGCTTAAAAGAATTGATAGATACTACCTATACCAACAAGGTGCACCTTCCTTTTCGGTGGCTCAATCATAGGAACTTTGAAGTTAAGCGTGCTTAGCTTGGAGAAGTTCTTTGTTGGGTGACCTCCTGGGAATTTTCCTAGGAAGCATGTGAGTGAGGACAAAGCATGCTAAAAGGACCCCGTGTTGGTTTGTGGGGACAGTCTTCAATCTTAGAAGTAGTATCAGACAAGTATGGTGGCGTGGCCAGGTCGCAGGGGAATGCCGGGGCCGTTAAGGGCCGAATCCGGATTCCGAATCCTGGGCCTGGGGCGTTACAGAATGAGACCTGTTTTCAGCTCAAAATTGTTAGCATTGATCGGGGCATAGACAATCCCCGATTGTTGCTCCTGAAAGACCGACTGAAAATAGTCCCTAATTGGCTTAGGCTCCTCAGGATTAGGATTGACCATTTGGATATGATTCTCTCGATTCTCTCTTCAAAGTCTATTATAGGTTCTCTCTATCTCTGGGTCAAAGGGAACTAAGGCCAACTCCCTGACCTTTCGCATGCACCAACTATTCTAACCTAAAAAGGAAAATAAAAGAAAAGGAAAAATAAAACAAATAAGGAAAGAAACTAGAAAAGGAAATAACTAAATCTAAATAAGAAGAATATAATCTAAAAAAGGAAAAGAAAAAAATTAAGGAATGCAACAAACAAATATGGAAAAAGCAATTTAGGAAACTAACAAATAAGGAAAAATTAATCTAAAAAGGAAAGATCTAAAAAGGAAAAATCTATCTAAGGAAAAATTAAACAAATAAGGAAAAACTAAATATGGCAAGAAAGCAAATATGGAAAAAAATGCAATCTACCAAAAAATAAAAATAACAAAAATAAAAATACACCATAAATTAAGACCGAACAATTTTTCTACGATATTAAATTAATTAAATATGCCAATCCCCAGCAACGACGCCAAAAAATTGATGTGCAAATTGCTAACCGCAAGTGTACGGGCCAAGTTATAATATAGTGAAAATTAATTCGAATGTCGTCCTCTGGATTGAGTTTCTAATCAATTTAATTACCGAAAATACTCTTGTCCAATTTTATCTAAGGAACAAACTTTAGTGACAAATAATGAAAATCTAACACAAAATAATAAAAAGTGTGACAATCAATTGATGACAAAAGTCTTAGGGAGTTGATTTCACCAATTGGGATTATGGATTAATTAATGGATTATTAACATGCTATGATTCATAAATCAAGGAAACTACAATCAAACATGTCTCTCCCGAGCATACATAATCCTCTCACATGCACTGAACCCGATATCCCTATCTAAATTCATTAAACATGCAAGGCATTAAAGTTAGTCCTTTTTAACGATTCCTAGAATTAACTATTATCTCCCGATCTCAAGATTAATCCTAGTTATGCATAATGATTTCTAAGCTAAATCCTCTCTGCCAAGTTAGACTTAGACACAAACATCATTCAATTCATGGCCGGTAAATTGAAAGCACTACAAACACATTATGCATAAATGCAATCAATATCAAGAATCCATAAAATCAATCCATAAATTGCCCAACGGCTACATCAATCCCTAAGATTCGAAAATTAGCTACTCATACAACACGTTACGATATAGCAAAAGTCTAAAACAACCATTAAAACTACTAAAGTAAAGGGAAAAGAGGAATAAACGCTAAGTAGGCCGAGACCGCACGTCCCCGTCACGATCTCCACGAACAAAGCCTTGAATCCCACTCTCCTCCACTTGGTTCAGCTTCCACAGCAGCTTATTCTCTGTGTTTTCGGCCACAAAATGCATCAAAAGACCTCCTCAAATTTGACCTAATCGTAGTCTATTTATAGGAAAAATTGGCATAGCGTCGCGACGCTATAGAGGCAGCGTCGCGACGCTATGGCGATACCGCCCAATCTTTTTAGGAATTAACCGAGAGCGTCGAGACGCTGTCGACATATTATCCATGAACCGGACCAACCAGCTTTGAACCGAACCAAACCCTCAGTGAACCGAACCAAATTCTCCATAGCTTCTCGACGCTGTCGACATATTTCTTATAAATAGAAAGCGATTTTCTATAGCCAAGGGGAGTCCAATTTGATAGATTTTAGCCGTAATTTCAACTAGAGACCTTTTGTGGGAGCTAAAGCAAAGTGAAGGAGTGAGATTCAAAGCTTAGATCGTGGAGATCGTGATTGGGACGTGCGGTTTCGACGACAATAGTGTCTTATCTCATTTCTCTCCTTTCTTTAGTTGTTTTTAATGGCTTTTTCAGACTTAGCTTACATCGTAATGCCTTGTATGAGTAGCTAGGTTTGTTTTCTTAGGGATTGATGTAGCCCTTTGGGCGTTGTAGGATTAAGTGATGGATGTATAATGCTTTGAACTTATTTACGCAATTTATGTCTCTAATGCTTTTAATTCACTGGCCATGAGTTAGTTGATGCTATCTCTAATTCTTGCTCGGGATAGGGGACCTAGTTTAGATAAATAAATTGCATAACTATAATAATCCTAAGATCGGGAGATTTAGGATAGTTGTAGAAATCATTAATAGGATTCAATTTAATCCATGCATGTGAATGAATCTAGATAGGGATATCGTGTTGGTCATATGTGTGAGAATTATTTATGCTCAGGAGAGATATGAGAATTATAAATCCTAGATTTATAAGTTATTGCAAGTCATGCATCCATTAATTAATTCACTACCCCAATAGGTGAAATCAACTCCCTAAGAGTTTTTCATCACTTGAATTCCATAATTTTCAGCTTTTGTGTCTTGATTTATTCATTATCACTAAGTTAAATCCCTAGATAAAATTGGAAAAAAAATATTCGCAGTATTTATTTTAAATTAAAACCCAATCTAGAGGACGACATTCGATTTTACAATCACTATATTATTACTTGACTCGTGTGCTTGCGGTAGGAAAATTCCACATCAAGCTTTTGGCGCCGTTGCTGGGGATTGACATATTTAGTCAAATTGATATGGTGAAAAATTCTCCGGTCTTAATTTAGGGTGTATTTTTATGTTTTTTTAGGTAGATTGCATTTTTTCCTTATTTGTTTTCTTTCCATTTTTGTTTTTGCTAGTTTAGTGTTTTTCTTATTTGTATGATTTTTTTTTTCTTTTTTTGTTAGTTTCTTTATTTATCTTTGATTTTTCTTTCCTTATTAGTTAGATTTTTTCTTAGTTGGTAATTTTCCTTAATTGTTATTTTACATATTTGTTTTTGCTTTCCTTATTTGATAGTATTTTTCCTTTTCTAGAATATGTTTTCCTTATTTAGTTTAGTTGTTTCCTTTTCTAGTTTCTTTCCTTAATTGTTTTCTTTCATTTTCTTTTATTTCCTTTTTTAGGTTAGTTTAGGTTGTGTATGCGAAGGAATAGAGATTTGGCCTTAGTACCTTTGGACCCTGAAATCGAGAGGACAATTAGTAGGATTCGAAGGGAAACCAAAGAATCTATACAAATGGTCGATCCAAATCCTCAGGAGGAGCCCAAGCCCATTAGAGACTACTTTAAGCCCGTGTTTCAAGGGCAACAATCGGGGATTGTCTTTGCCCCGATTAATGCCAACAATTTTGAGCTGAAAACCGGTCTCATTCAAATGGCTCGAGATTGCGCTTACAGATGATCACCCATAGAGGATCCAAATTGTCATTTGAAATCCTTTCTAGATATCTGTGGGACGGAAAAAATTAACAGAGTTACTGAGGATGCTATTCGCTTACGACTTTTCCCTTTCTTTTTGCAGGATAAAGCTCGTGATTGGTTGCAGTCTATTCCACTTGGGAGTGTTACCACATGGGATGCTTTGGTCCAGGCCTTCTTGAATAAAATTTTCCCTTCTGCCAAGACGGTCAAGCTGAGGACCGAAATTGGGACGTTCCAGCAGCAGTTTGATGAGTAGTTGTTTGAGGATGGGAGCGCTACAAAGAGTTGCTGAGGAAGTGCCCTCAGCATGGATATCCCGATTGGTTGCAAATTCAACCTACAATGGTTTAAATCCTAGTACTAAAACCATTGTTGATGTAGTTGTAGAGGGACTTTGTTGTCCAAGACCATGGAGAATGCACTTACTTTGTTGGAAGATATGGCCACCAACATCAGTGGCCATCTGAACGGTCTACACCAAAGAAGGTTGCAGTTGGAGTATTCAAGATCAATAATGTAAGTGCCCTCCAAGCTCAAATGTCATCCCTTGCTAATGCTTTCTTGAAGTTTTCAGGTAAAGGGAGTGCTCAATCTATTGAGTCAGTAGCTGCCATTGCATCTCAGTCTCAAGAGGAGACCATAGAACAGGTTCAGTATGTTTCAAATTCCAATTTTAGGGGATATAATAATTCTACACCTACACATCATCACCGTAACAATAGGAACCATGAAAACTTCTCGTATGCTAATAATAAAAATGTTTTAAATCCTCCTGGTTTTGTTCCTCAAAAACAAGAGAATAAACAATCTTTAGAGGATCTTGTTGGATTTTTTTGCAAAATCAAGCAACAGGACAAACAAGCTGGAGGAGGCAATGATCGCCATTAACACCACAATGACTGGCCATAGTGCAGCGATAAAAAACATTGATACTCAGCTGGGACAATTGGTGAGTGTTGTCAACACAATGCAAAAAGATAAGGCCCCAGCTGAGCAGGAGAGATCCCAGATGGAGTACTGCAAAGCCATCACTGTGCATCACGAGGAGGAAATTCAAGAAGCTGAGGAGCAGGAATGTAACGCCCCGCGTTTCGGAATCGAGCCATTTTGGGATTTGCTGAGCGTTTTATTCTAACTTGGAAAATTAGAATTTAAGCTTAGCCTTGGGTCGATAAATTAAATTTCTATAATTTAGGAAAAAAAATGGATTTTTAATTAAATCTTTAATTTCCTAAAGTTTGGAGGTTTAATATTTGATATTTATTTTAAGTTTCAAAAGACCCAAATCCCAACTCAATTGGGTTATTATCCATTCCAAATCTTTTAAGAGTTAGGAGATTTAAATGGATTAAATAGGTTAATCCAAGCCCTTTTCTCTTCTATTCTTAATGGGTTTTTTTTTCTTAAGGTGCATTTTAAAAGAAAAGGAAATAATTAAGAAAAGAAATATGAATGCCCTAAAACCCTCTTCCCTCTCTTTTCCTTACTCATGCTGCCGCCAGACCCCCCCATCTGAATTCATTCTTCTTTCCACATTGCCAACCATCCGAGTTCTTCTTCTCTTGCGCTCATAGCCGACCCACACCGCAGCCAAGTCGTTCCCTTTCTCTCACGCGTCGCCAGCAACCCGCACCGCCACTCCTCTCCTCCTCGTGTGGTCCTCTCTCTCGTGTTTCTTCTCTCCAGCGGCCACCCACGAGAAATCACGTGTTTATCTCTCTTCCTCGCCTCTCTTTTTAGCCTGGGCAACAAGAGACCCACGAGATTCGGGTTTTAGAGGTCGATTGGTAAAGCCCACGCTGTTGTCGTCATCATCTCTCTCTCCCGCTCTATTATCATTTTCGGCTGCAGTAGCACCCAAGCATTTGCAGCAATGTATTGCGCGTGCAACACGATTTCCAACCTCTGCTTATTTCACTCCGCGAGTTCCAGCTCAGGTCTTCGTCTCTACAGCGTTTTCGTAAGGTTTCGGCTTGACCCAAACTCCATTATCTCGTAATTTGGATTACCCATTCCTTATCGGCTTCAAAATTGCAAGAATAAGCCTTGTTTGGTTGCTGTCCATCTGTAAATTAGACCCAAAGCGGGCTTTGGACGATTACCCACAATCCGTGTGACCTTGAATTGAAGCGCTCTTGGTCCAACGACTTTAGATTATCGTTTCTGGAGCCTCTCGATCATTGGGCAGCAAGCTTCAAGGTTGTTTAGATGTTGTTCAGTAAGTTTCCTCGCCCTTGGACCTTTATAAGTCAATGATGTTGGCTTTTGAATAGCCTATAACCCATGGGTGTGCTCTTAAGTTGCAGTTGGACCCAATTCGAATCTCGGGCAGTGCATATTCAAGGAGATTTTGTGCTGGTCGGCCAGTTCCATCAAGCATCTCATCCCGTAGCGTAGTTCGGTAAGTGTTAGAGCTTGTTAACCTTGTTCGAAGTTTGATTAAGCTCTGCTAATTAGTCCCTAATGCTGGAAAGTATTGATTGTAGCTTTGGATCGACTGAAGCTTATTCAGGTTATTTCCAGTGAGGAACTAATTTTGTTTGGTGGAGCTTAGGAGGAATTAATCTTGTTCCTAGTTGTCGAGCTAGCCTATAGGCTTGAATCCAAGTTTGGTTTTGGTAAGAAATTCTTCCTTAAGCATTCCTTAGTCTAAATTAAGTTGTTGAGCTTGATTCTGACCCTTAAGCGCTAATTTATCTATTTTGGAGCTCTTCGAGTTTTTAGGAGCTTTTGGTTTGTTCTTTAGGAGCGCTCGTAAGCTATAGGTAAGTGGTTTCTATCTGTTGGATCTGTTTGATTGCATGATGCACGCTGTATGTTTACTTTCTTTATAACTGTTTCCATGCTTGTACTTATATGCTTATATATACATGTAAAGTGCTTCTTTCTTATTGCTTCTATGCTTAAATACATGTTTTGCTTCTTGCTTTTATTGTTTATGTATATATGGAATCTTAGAGTAGCATGAACTGTTGTTGTGTGGCGATTGGTTGTTAAGCATGCTAGATTTGTTGTGCATTCATGGGTTAGCATGAGTCGAGAGCACGTTCTTGTATGTATATGCTTGGTGGGCATAGTACATGAGTCTAGGAGCATGTTGCAGGGCATATGCATTCTAGATAGTTGTGATAAGGAGGTCAGGGACCTGAATGTGAAAGGAAGGCAAGTTGGGTGAATGTCAGTGCACCTCGGGTACAAATGGTCAAGGGGTGGCATGTCACCAGTGGTTTTAAGAGGAGCATCGAGGCCTTGGGTACAAATGGTCAGGGATCGGTGTGATGAGTCTAGAAAGCATCGGTGCACCTTGGGTACAAATGGCCAAAGGGCGATGCACAGTTCGAGGCCTTGGGTACAAATGGTCAAGGGTCGAACGCAGAGCTCCGTAGAGAGCATTATGGCCCTGGGTACAAATGGTCAGGGGACAGTGCGACTCGAAGGGTTAGTCTTGGAGAGCCAAGTGAGGGCTAAATACGTTTTATGATTAGTTGTGAGTTGCATAGAGAGATGCATGAGGTTTGGCTTAGAAGAGTCATTCACTTTACTTGCTTTTAAGCATGTTGTTGTGTTTATAGCTTTGAGAAGTATGTTGTTTGCGCATGAAAAACATATTGGTTGTTGTTTGATGACTTCTCAGGTAGGGGCTGCTTACCAGTACCATGGTTGTACTGACCCCCTCCCCTCTCTCTCCCCCAACTTCCAGATTATGCAGGTTATGAAGGTTGCTTTAACCATGGTGATGTAGAGGAGGTGCTTGAGGAAGGACCATAGCTAGTTTGCGTTGCTTCCTCTTTTATTTTCATGTTGGTTAGGATAGTTTGTTGCTTAATATGGTTGGACAGTTGTTGTCCTGTTAGGTTTAGTTTCTGAATTATTCTTGTTGAATTCTAGGTTTAGTTGTGATTGTTCTAAAGAACTCTATCTCTTCTTTTTGTTAATGATAATTAAGTTGCTAGTTGTGCTTAGTTGAGCCTTTAGTTGTGGATGCTTTATTTAGTTGCCTATTATTATGCGAGACCTGACTCGCTTGTTCTCTGGAGTTCTGTTGTGTTGTAGTATGGTGGTGTTGTTGAAAATGTTATAGAAGTGTTGTTTTGTCATAACAGGTGTTTAGAAAATTTTGGTTTAGTCCTATGTATGTCGTTATGTTGCCAAAATTTTTGGTGCATTCGGTTAATTTGGTTTTAGAGTTAGTAATGTCGCTAGGATAGTTTTAAAATCCTGGGGCGTTACAAGGAAAATACTAAACCAGAATGCCTCACTGGAGAAGCTGAAGAGGACACATCCTCAACTGAAGTTGAACAGCTTAATCCTGAGCCCTCAGCCCTTCTCCTACTGCTTTAGTTCCAAAACCTAAGAAAAAGAGAGAAAAATTATACAGCTCAATTTAAAAAGTTCTTAGATGCTTTTATGAGTCTGAATATTAATTTACAATTTGCAGAGACCTTAGAACAAATGCCCAATTTCGTAAAGTTCATGAAGGAATGGCTCTTGAGAAAGAAGAAGGAGAAAAGAATGGAGACAGTGTACCTCACAGAAACTCGCACTACAAGACTTAAACAGAAGGTACCAACAAAACTGACTGATCCAGGGAGCTTTTCTCTTCCTTGTAGCTTTAGTAATCATTCTTTTTGTGCTTTGTGTGACTTAGGAGCTAGCATTAATGTGATTCCCTTATCATTGTGCAAAAGGTTAGAAATAGGAGAAATTAAACCTACAACTATGAAATTGCAATTAGCTGACCAATCTGTTGTTAGCCCTATTGGAGTTATTGAAAATGTGTTGTTTAAAGTAGGTAAATTTTTTTTGCCTGTTGATTTTTATGTAATGGATGTCAAGGAGAATCCCTTAATGCCAGTTATTCTGGGGAGACCATTACTCGCTACAAGGCGAGTTATCATTGATATTGAGCGTAGGGAGCTCATCATTAGGGTTCAACAGGAGAAAGAAATTCTAAAAGCATTTGAGGACCCTAAGAACCCTTCGGAGGCAATGGTGGTGGGCCACATGAAAGGTGCAAGGAAGAACACCATTGATGGATCTCCTGACATTAGACCTCCTTGATGCAGACACGGTCAACACGTCGAGCTAAAGACGTTAAACAAGCCCTTATGGGAGGCAACCCAAGTAAGTTTATTTTTGTTTTGTTATTTTTGATGTTTTTGATGTTTTTGTTTTGTAAGAGTTCCCGTGCTCTTGTCTTTGCTTGCTTTCTTAAGAAGGTCATCATTACAGGACAATATTGTTCACCGCTTTCATACTTTTGTTGTTCTCATGCTTGATTTAGGCTTTAGTTTTCTATACATTGAGGACAATATAAATAGAAAGTGATTTGCTACGGCCAAGGGGAGTCCAATTTGAGAGATTTTAGCCCTAATTTCGACTAGAGACCTTCTGTGGGAGCTGAAGCAGGACCAAGGAGTGGGAACCAAGCTTGAAGACGTGGAGATCGTGACGGGGACGTGCTGATTTCAACGGATTCAAGAGTTTTCCTTTCTTTTCCTTACCTTTAGTTAGATTTTATGACTTTATCATGTTTAGTTTATATTGTAACGCCATGTATGAGTAGCTAGATGTGTTTCTTAGGGATTAATGTAGTCATTTATGTTTATGGATTAATTTTTGGTATGTTTTGTGCACTTGCTTTATGTATGCAATCATGTTTAAATGCTTTCAATTAATTGGTCACTAGTTGAATGATCTAAGTGTTGAATCTTGATCGGGAGAGGGGGTTTAGTGTAGACTTATTTAAGATTGCATGACTAGAGCAAAAATTCTAAGATCGTGACAGAATTTAAAATAGCTTTAGAAATTGTCAAAGGAACTAAAAGCCTTGCATGTTAATGAACTTAGATAAGGATATCAAGTTAATTATATGCATGAAAATCAATTATGCTTGGGAGAGATAGTTGTGATTAAAGGTTCTTAAACTCATAAAATAAATGCACGTTACAATTCATTCCCTTTAATTAATCCTAAACTAAATTGACGAAATCAATTCCCTAAGAATTCTTTCAATTGAATTTCAAATCTTTAATTTGCATCACCTTTGTTTTCAAGATTTCACTACTTTTCGGTCCCTAAATAAAATTGAGCAAAAGTATTTGCGGTATTTAGTTTAACTTAAAACCCAATCCAGAGGATGACATTTGATTTTACAATCACTATATTATTACTTGACCCGTGCGCTTGCGGTAGGAAATTCCACATCAGACGCCGGCGAGCAAGAGCAACGCGATTTACTGGCTGAAGCAAACGAAATCGAACCAATCGACGGTTGGAGGAGTCGACACTGTTTGTGGTGGAAGAGAAGGCGGTGGAAGGAGTCGAGGAGACAGTGGTTGAGTAAGCACAAGTATTAATGGCGGTGGAAAGAGAGACTGAGAGAGAGAGAGGGGGGAAGAAAAGAGGAGAAACCCTAAAGACTGAGAGAGAGAGGGGGAGGAGGAAAAGAGGCGGAAACTGGAGAGGGATTTCAGAAGAAACCCTAAGTTTCAATTTAAGTCAAAACCGAAAAACCGAATCGAATTGGTTTGGATCGATTCGATCTGAATAGATATAAAACCTGAACCAAACCGAACCGGCTCGGTTCGATTCGGTTCAGTGTCTTTCACCCCTAATATATAGAATCCATTTCATCAATCACATTCTTTCTTGGGTTCACAAACATCCATGATTATCTTGACACGTTAAGTGGGCATGCTAGGAACAATAAAAAATTATATTTTAGGAAAATGTTTTTTGAAAAAAATGAGAAAGAAAAGTACCACAAGTAGGACCAAACTCATTCCTTATTTCTTTTTTCAATAAAAAAAAATAAAGACAATTATAAACCACTATTTCTTTAATTTTTTTATAAAATAGATAAACAAGCAACAAGAAATGTGGATATTACCAAACAAAAGCCTTTAAACTTTCTTGCTTGTAGCAAAGGAATTACCAATATGACTCACTTTTTTTTTTCTTGTGGGTGCCTATAGTCCCACTTTAATTGGACAATATGTGTTGTGTGGGATTAAAGAGCAATGAGTTGTTTGACATTGAATGGATATGTAAATGGACCATGAAATAAGTAATTAACCAACATCCGATGGACTTCTTGGGTAGGATGATAGAGATCCCAAAAGAGGTGATTGTTTCTATTTGGACAAAAAGTTGCAACTGGTAAGCATGGAATATCGGCATTCAAGTTCCCAATTCCACAACAAGCACTTTTAATCTCCGTGAATCCTAAAATCACAAAAAAAAAAGATTAGACATGGTACACGTTAAGAGTAATTAAAATTTCTATTCAATTGTCCATATAAACAAGAAAGGGCTACCATAAGAAGATGGTGTGCGAAGGAAGTTGGACATGACTGCATAGACATCAAAGAAGGAGAATGAAAAGTCCTTAAGCTCCAATTTCAATCTCCGCAACATTGATTTGAGGCCAATGTTGTAGTGCTCCGCCCATCTATTGACTTCGCCATCGCATTCGCCTGTTTTGCTCCTCTTCCTTTGTGATGGAGCGCACCCCACTAATCCAACCCCACTTATCACATATTTTCTTGCTCCATGTCTGTATAATCTCTGCCATTCAATCAAAACTTAGATACTTCAATTGTTTATGTGTAATTGTAATTAATGACTAAGGGTATAAAACTTTCTCTCCTAATTGTTGAGGATTCCACATTGAGAAGATAAGTGAGGACCTCTCAATTTATAAGATGTATGGGTTACTCCACTCATTGCCAATTGGTTTTGAGATGGAACCCCATGTTATCTAATATGGTATCAGAGCTCATTAAACCCAAACGTGTATTCACACCACCTTGAGGGGGCATGTTGAGGATCCCACATGAGTTTACTCCCCTCATTGCCAATTGGTTTTGAGATGGAACCCTATGTTATCTAATACTAATGAGGTATATATATTTTTTAGATTACCAATTTAGTTTCTGAACTTTCAATTTTGTGTCTATTAGGTTCTTGGAACTTTAAGAATATCAAATAGATTCTTAAACTTTCGTCTGTGAAATATTCAATATTTTTTAAAACATTAGCAAATCTATAATTAGTTTTGTGTTTAATAGGACATTAAACTTTCAATTTTGTGTCTAATAGGTTCGTAAATATTGAAACATGTGGAATAGGTTAAAGACCTATTACACACTAGATTGGAAGCTAAGAGACTTACACAATATCGAAAGTTTATGTGACTTATTGAACACAGTTGAAAGTTGAGTAACTTTTTGGATAGAAAATTGAAAGTGTAGAAACTTATTTGACACAAAGTTGAAATTTCAGGACTAAACTTGTAATTTAAACTCATTAATATTACCATCTTAAACTTTTAAGAGGTTGTTAATCTCTTTGAGGGGCTCAATTTTTTTTTTTTTTTTTTTTTTTTTTTTTTTTTTTTTTTGGGAAGCGGTTGGAGTTATTATTAGATTGGTTATGAAGTTGTTTATTAATAATAAATACCATGTGTTTAGTAAGTTTTACTCTTCTACAAATATTATAGGATTTTTTTTTTTTTTTTGAGAAACAAATATTATAGGAATTTTGGTTGAAAATTCTGAACTTTTTTTATTATTTATTTATTTAGTTTGGTTAAGGTAGAAAACATGTTCTCATAAAGTAGGGAAAAGAAATAAAGAAATTGTTGATGGACGAGCTTAATCTTTAAAAATAAAGCAAATACGACTGATCATTATCAAATACTCGTATATGTATAATCTATTAACAAACTTGATTAGTTAAATTTGAAAATATGAAATTATATATATATAATCTATTAACAAACTGGATTAGTTAAATTTTAAATAAGCTTTACACAAGATTCTAAAATATGAAATTACTGAATTTCTCTCTCTCTCATCATAGGGAAATGAAAGTTTTTTTTTTTTTTTTTTCGTTAAGATGTGAATGAGACCATTTCAAACCTTATTGGCCAAGTAATCTAATTTTCTTTTTATCATTACAAATGTCTTTTATTAAAAAAAAAAAGTTGTTTGTTAAGATACATGGTTAATTAGTTAAAGATATATGGTTAATTAGTTATTTCTTTGTTATTTTTTGTTGGTGTAACCATTTATCCTTTGGCTATTTATTGAGCCTACTCTGAATGTCAAATCAAGCAAGGTTTATATTTACTCTCAAGGTTCTGATATGGTATCAAGAGACTAATTTTTTTTAAAAGCCTTCAAGAGTCCCTCCCTGCTTCTTTTCAAGATCCTTCCATGGCTGATGATTCTTCTTCCACAACTCAGCCAACAAATCGATCTGTCATTGAACAATATGAGAATCCGTATTTTTTACATCACTCAGACGGAACCAATCTCGTTCTCATCTCAGACCTTCTCACCGAATCCAACTATACTTCCTGGTGCAACGCCATGATCATTGGCCTAACAGTGAAGAACAAATTAGGGTTCGTCGACGGCACTATCACTCAACCTGACAGCTAACTGAAGCGGTCTTGGATCATCTACAACGGTGTGGTAACAGCCTGGATACTGAATTCCCTCTCAAAGGAGATTGCAGCTAGCGTGAATTTTGCAGAAACAGCCCGAGACATCTGGTTTGACCTCCAACAACGGTACCAAAGGAAGAATCGTCCCCGCATTTTTCAACTCCGACGAGAGATTTCGAATCTTATCCAAGATCAAGATTCTGTCACCACATACTTTGTCAAGCTCAAGACGTTGTGGAACGAGCTTTCTTTTTACCGTCCCATCTGCAACTGTGGCAAATGTACCTGCGATGCCGTCAAGAAGCTCGTCGAATATTTTCAGACTGAATATGTCATGGCTTTCCTCATGGGCCTAAACGACTCCTTCAGTCAAATCAGGACTCAGCTACTTCTCATGGAACCAGAACCGTCCATTCAACGAGCTTTTTCTCTAATCGCTCAAGAAGTCGAACAGAGGACCTCTGTTGGTACGACTTCCTCACCCTCTGTTGCCAACAATACAGTGAATTCGCCAGCTACTCTTCTTGTCAAGACGTCTCCTCAGAATCGTAATCAACCAAACACGAACAAGAAGAAAGAACGGCCATACTGTACACACTGCAACATTCAAGGCCACACTATAGATCGCTGTTATAAAATTCACGGATATCCACCAGGATATCGAAACCAAAAACCTAATTCTTCGAAGACAGAAGCCCCTCGTCCTTCGTCTTCTCCTGATTCACTATCGTCTCTAACACCAGAACAGTGCCAGGGACTATTGGCTATTCTCCAAAGCCATCTCACCAAAGTCTCCACTTCCACCGATACTTCACCGTCTACCCATGTGGCAGGTATTTGCTCTATTCCTCATGAATCTTCTATCACATCTTGGGTCATTGATTCTGGAGCATCCACACACATATGTTATTTGAAAGATTTGTTTACTCACTTGAAGCCAGTTTCAAACAAATCAGTCACCCTGCCAAACAAAACTCAGATTAAGGTAGACTTTATTGGAGGCGTTTAGCTTAACAGTGACATAGTGCTGCGAAATGTGATGTTTATACCATCATTCTCCTTTAATTTGATATCCATAAGTGCATTAACGTCTAGTCAGCATCTTGTTATCAATTTTGTTGAGAATTCGTGTTTTATTCAGGACAAGTTCTCCTTGAAGACGATTGGGAAGGCTGATCATTGGCAAGGACTTTACCTGTTGAAAGTTAGCTCTCATAAGGACTTTACTGTTTTGAATAATTCTTTCTGTAACAGTGTAACATGGCATGATAGGCTTGGCCACCCATCCCCAAAACATCTAGATGCTTTAAGTACTCTGTTGCACTCTAGAAATGTTAAATCTTTTTCTAAAGATCCTTGTCTCATTTGTCCTCTTGCCAAACAACGAAGATTGCCTTTTCATCCCAAAAATCACTGGTCTGATAAAGCTTTTGATTTACTGCACTGTGACATCTGGGGACCTTATAAAACACCCACACATGCTGGCTTTCGTTACTTCCTTACTCTAGTAGATGATCATACTCGGTATACTTGGGTGTTCCTCATGAAACAAAAATCAGAAGTATTACATATCATCCCACGATTTTTTAAGTTGGTTGAAACTCAGTATTCTGCTTCGATTAAGAAGTTTAGATCAAACAACGCCCCTGAACTCACTTTTACAGATTTTTTTGCTTCAAAAGGAGTAGTTCATCAGTATTCATGTGTGGCTAGACCTGAACAGAACTCCATTGTAGAAAGGAAACATCAGCACTTGTTGAATGTCATCCGTGCACTTTTGTTTCAGTCCAGAGTTCCTGTTCATTTTTGGGGGGAATGTGTTCTTACGACATGCTACGTAATTAACAGAGTTCCATCTCCTCTCTTAAAATGGGATAGCCCATTCCATCGCCTACACCTGAAGCATGCGGATTACTCTCAGTTAAAGGTATTTGGTTGCCTTTGTTTGTCTCCACATTGCAACATAACCGCTCTAAGCTCCAACCCAGAGCTCTTCCTGTTGTCTTTCTTGGATATCCTCCAGGAATCAAGGGGTTTCGGTTGTACGATATTCAGTCTAAGAGGATATTTGTCTCCAGAGATGTGACATTCCATGAACACATTTTCCCTTTCCACACAGTCACTCACCAAGCAGCTACATCAAGTTCATTCCCTGACTTAGTCCTCCCAATGCCTTTTAACTACTCAGGCATACATACTACCGGGCAAGTTGGTTCTGCCACTATTGATGTTACTGCCTCTAGCAGTAATACCTCTTCTCAGTCCACAGATGTTGCTGTTACTACTGAATCAGAACATCAACTTGTTGATACTGCTGCTATTGATGTTCTTCCTACAGATACTGCTGTCATAAATGATCCCACTAAAAGTGTTGCGCCTATTCCTGATGCTATGGTTCCTTCTACCAACATCAGTAATTCCAACGTGTCAGTTGATAATGCAAATGAACCTCAACACTCCAAAATGCCTCATACCTCAGAGACTATCATTGCAGTCTCTTACTGTCTACTGATATGCCCAAAACCACCCATCCACATTGTTTGGATACTTGCCTATCATATGATAAACTCTCTCCTAAGTACAAACATTTTGTTCTTAGTGTTTCCACTCATTATGAACCAACCTTTTACCACCAAGCCATACCATTCCCTCATTGGCGTAAAGCAATGAGTGCAGAACTACAAGCCATGGAAACTAACCGAACATGGACTGTTCTCCCTCTTCCTAAAGGGCATCATTCCATTGGTTGTAAATGGATCTACAAAGTGAAACTCAAATCCGATGGGTCCATTGAGCGCTATAAAGCTCGTTTGGTGGCAAAAGGGTACACTCAGCAAGAAGGGATAGATTATATAGAGACTTTTTTCCCTGTTGCCAAGTTAGTTACCGTGAAGATTCTCCTATCCATTGATGTCTCTCTCAAATGGTCATTGGTCCAACTTGATGCCAATAACGCTTTCCTTCATGGAGAGCTCAATGAGGAAGTATACATGGATGTTCCTCTCGGATACAAACACGGAGTCCAGTGCCCTGACAATGTAAAGCTAGTGTGCAAGCTTCACAAGTCCATTTATGGACTCAAACAGGCGTCTTGCCAATGGTTTGACAAGTTCACAGCCGCTCTCTTGACACTTGGCTTTCGTCAATCCAAAAGTGACTATTCACTTTTCACTAGAGGATCTGGAGCCTCTTTTATCGCACTCCTTGTCTACGTGGACGACATAATAATAACTGGTCCTTCAGACATACTCATTGGTGACTTAAAGAAACATTTGAATGAAGCTTTTAAGCTTAAAGACCTTGGGCCTCTTTGATACTTTCTCGGTCTTGAACTGGCAAGATCTTCCAAAGGGATCCACTTATCTCAACGCAATTATACTCTACAATTGCTAGAAGATACTGGTTTCCTAGCATCTAAACCATGTAATCTTCCCATGGATCCAAATGCTAAACTAAGAGAGGACCAAGGAGATTTGTTAAAAGACCCCACTGTCTACAAGCGGGTCATAGGACGTCTGCTGTATCTCACCATTTCCAGACCAGATATTACGTTCTCTGTCCACAAGTTAAGCCAGTTTGTTGCTCGACCAAGGACTTCTCATCTATCCGCTGCTCATCATCTTCTTAAATTTTTGAAAGGTTCACCTGGTCAAGGCATTTTTCTACCAGTTTCTTCAAGTTTTCAGTTGAAAGCTTTCACTGATGCAGATTGGACTTCATGCCTTGACACCCGGAAGTCCACCACTGGCTTCTGCATCTTTCTGGGCGATTCCTTGGTGTCTTGGAAGTCGAAGAAACAACACACAGTATCACGGTCTTCTGCTGAATCCGAGTATAGGGCTTTGGCTGCAACCACTAGTGAACTAGTGTGGCTCCTTCAGTTGATCAAGGAACTGCAAGTACCTTCTCCGTCTCCTGCATTGATATTCTGTGACAATCAGTCTGCCATTCACATTGCATCGAACCCGGTTTTTCACGAACGTACAAAACATGTTGAGCTCGATTGCCATTTTGTCCGGGATAGAATCATCAAAGGAGAGGTCAAACTACTGCCAATACGTTCAGAATTACAGCTTGCTGATGCATTTACTAAGGCTCTTCCTTTCCCTGCTTTCTCTAGTTTGATTTCCAAGATGGGAGTTGTTAATCTAGTAGGCCCATCTTGAGGGGGGGAGTGTTAAGATACATGGTTAATTAGTTAAAGATACATGGTGATACATGGTCAATTAGTTAAGATACACCGTTAATTAGTTATTTCTTTGTTATTTTTGTTGTTGTAACCACTTATCCTTTGGCTATTTATTGAGCCTCACTCTGAATGTCAAATCAAGCAAGGTTTATATTTACTCTCAAGGTTCTGATATTGTTAAATGACAGCCATTAAAATCAATAAAAAAGATTATGTTTAAAAAATATATAAACAAATAATTTTTTAAAAAACAAAAATCGTTAAAGAAAATTATATATACCTTAAGCTGTGACTCGAGGGTGGAGGCCATCAAGGCCACATATTGGTTTGGGGAGTATTTATTACGCAGATCAGACGACTGATGATAGCTGAAGATGTCATTGCTTCCAATTACAACGGTGAACAGAGATTTCGAAACATGTGCTTGCGCTGCAGCTGATCCCAGCTCTTTTACTAAATTTTTGTACACCCATGAATAGAAGTCAATTTGTTGGTTCATGGCCACCGATTGCTTCTGAAAATTTTCATCAAAAGAAAATAAATTTTGTGACTAATAAGACCCTAAATGATGTTGTAATATAAGATTTTTTCTTTATATTTTGGATAGAGAATAATTTGGGAAGAAATTATGTACTTACAAAAAGAATATTTGTTTCGTTAAAAATTCCCGCTCCTCCGGAAGCAAAGCTCACGCCTGTTGTGAATGATGTTGTATTTGCTATCCTTCTGAACTTGGATACCAAGGAAAGATATGGTGGTGAAGTTGGTAAGCCCACCTTCTCAGCTGGCCGAAATTTCATTTATTACATCAAGTTATAGAACTTTAAAGGGAAAAAAATCTTTAAATTAATTATTTTATTCAATGTTAAATACAATGCATTAAATTTTTGTCGACATGTCCATGAACTCGACATTGACAAGAGAAGTAAATCAACATTTACATTACATCGAAAAGAAATCGATAAAATATAAAAAAAATAGCAATTAAATGTAACTAATAATGGAGATAATATTAATAATAAGTATTTTAACTTATTTTAAAATTCTAAAATATTTATTTATTAATTTAAATATTTTTATGAATTTTTTTAATAGTTTTTCAGAAATGTCCGTCGACATCGACATTTTAATGACATTTTCATTAACATTTCCGTAAAATTGAGACCTCAACATTTTCGTGGTTAAATACATCTATTGTTATAGGTGATTTTGAACCATCTCAGAAATCAAGGAACTGATCACTAGGCCAGAACAACACAACTCGAGTATTCGACCAGAGATCAAACCTCAAACGAAAAGAATGGCCAAAGGGATTGGGTCAACCCAATCCCTTGGCCGAGGCCGACTATTGGTCCACGCAAGTGGGCTTCTTTGCCCTCCCCACGCTCAATTCCAATAGTTTTTAGATTAGTCTGTTTCGACCTGGTTCAACCCTGAACTGTCCTCAAACGGATGGAAATCATTAAACGAGCAAAGGTATATAAACTCTTCTTCAACTTTGGAAAGAGGATTCGAAACCCTAGCTTTTGAACCCTCTCGCTTCTACCTCTTGCGCTCTACTTGCCACATCTCATCTTGCTTCTTGCTGACTTAAACATCGAAGTAGTTATGGCAAGCACCACATCGGTGTGCATGTTTTTCTTGTTTTGCAGGCCACGTCTTCCCCCTTCAAACAAATTCATTGTTGCTGTCACATGAAGTTCAGGTGAGTTTCCTTGCTCGAACAGTTGGCACCGTCCATTATGACGAAAAGATTGCTTGCAAAAAGTTACACATCGATTATTCAGTGAACAAGAGGATGGAAAAGAGAAACCAGAACCCAAATACTGAACTTTCGAAAAACAGCCACCACCCGTGGAGGTTGTAAGAAGAAAGCAACACTCGGCCTCAGTCTCCTCGACTTTTTTCTTGAGAGAGGCAGACCGATGTCATGATCGCCGCCCTCGAAGACATGTGAGCGAAATGAAACAAAATTTGTCTAGGATATTACATATCTCGGATAAAACTGATCCTAACACCAAATTCTATGAGGATAGGCTAGTCAAAGAGACCCGAGGAAGGGAAGGATTCAATAGAATACACCGCAGAATCAGAACCTAAATCAAGGGAGAGAAAGACTGACAACACGACCAGCAGAGTTCGGGGGCTCAAATCTGTAGGTCACACAGTACTAAAGAGCCTAGGACCAAGCAAAAACAGAGGGTATGACTACACATTTTCCGCGTCAAGCAACAACTACACATTGGGAATGAATATGAGAAACTCGATCGATGAGAAATGCAAAGTAGCCAAGGCTAAGCTAGAGGCTGAGGTCGAGGCCGAAGAGGATAAACCCCCATGGAAAGTCGAGCTTTTGAAGATACAAAAGGAGCTCAAAAACCTCCAAGGGGACATGCAGAAGTCAAAGGACATGAAAGGACTAGACCTGTAGGCCCTAATTGATCAAGCTCATCCACCTTTCATTGACAACATCATGAAGGCCGAGGTATCCCAGAAGTTCAAGGTACCAACCTTCAAGTAGTATGATGGCAAGAAAGACCTTATGCAACACCTAGATGCTTACAGGTCATGGATGGACTTCCATGATGTTTTAGATGCAATCGAGTGTCGTGCTTTCTCTTTCATTTTAAAAGGACCAGCCAGACAGTGGTTTGGGAAATTGCCAAGAAGATCCATTAGTTCCTTCAAGGAATTAGTCCGTGCATTCATCACCCAATTCTTATGAGCCAAAGACCAGATAAAGCCTCATATCAATCTTCTAACTGTCAAGCAACAACCAGGTGAATCTTTGTGTGATTACATAATACGTTTCAATGAAGAAACACTTTAGGTAGAAGGATACAACGATGGAGAAACCCTGATCGCCATCGTAGCAGGACTGAAAGACGAGAAGCTGTTCAATTCCATCAGTAAGAGTTGACCCCACACCTATGTCGAGCTTGTTTTTAGGGCACAAAAGTATATGAGTGTCGAGAAGTTGCTCAAATATAAAAGGGCAGAACGTTAACCCTAGAGATATTCCTCATTCGACCGAGACAGGAAAAAGGACAACAAAAACAAAAGATAGCAAGTAGATGATGGAAGCCAAGGTCAAGCCGGCCCTGACCATGGTCAAGGTCGACTAAACCGACCACACTACACAGGTAAATTTGATAAATATACTCCTACTTCAATTTCGCATGAGCAGATACTAATGAAGATTTGAAACTTGGACCTCTTTAAATTGCTGGGAAGCTGAAATCAAATTCGGAAAGAAGAGACATGAACAGGTATTACCTCTTCCATCGAGACCATGGACATTCAATTAGGAATTGCATTCAATTGGAGGATGAAATTGAAGCAGTGATTCGTAATGGATACCTGAAGGAGTTCGTCACTGATGAAGACTAGTCCAGGTCGAGGCCGACCAGAGATGACTGAGGTCAAGGCCGTGATGAACCCCCTCGAGAGACCAAACCATCTTTGGAGGACCAACTGGAGGAGATTCAAGTAGAAAAAGAAAAGTCATGGCTAGAGAGTCAAGGTTCGAGCCAGAACACTAAGGTATGTATTATGTCCATCTAGCAAAGGCACATCCCCATTTGGATATCACTGAGGCTGAGGCAGCAAACATCCACCAGCCACACAATGATGCTTTGGTTGGCACTCTAATGGTAGCCAATGCTAAAATCTATCAGATCCTGATCGATAGAGGAAGGTCGACTGATGTTCTTTCTCTAATGGCATTTGAGGCAATGAAGTTGGGGAGAGAACTCTTGAAACCAAGCCTTACACCACTTGTAGGGTTTGAAAGAGAACAAGTGACACCCAAAGGTAGCATAGAACTCCCTATGACCTTTAGGGATGGACAAAATACACTAACTAAGATGATCAATTTTCTGTTGGTCGATTGCATTTCAACCTACAATGCAATCCTCGAAAGGTGACCTTACACGATCTAAAGGCAGCAACTTCAACTTATCATTAGTTGCTGAATTTTCCAACTCATAGTGGTGCAGAAATTGCAGAGGAGAGTAGAAAACGTCAAGGAAATGTTACTAGACAACACTAAAAGATGTCAAGCAGTTGAAGGTCGAGGTCGAACCGACCCCTTCCCAGGTTGAGGCCAAGTCAATCCTACATCAAGTTGAGACCGAGCATATCACACTTTCAACCATACTGAATTTTAATTTATGGAGCTTTAGGATATTTCGTTTATTGCATTTCATCATGTAATCAACATTAGTTGCTTATTTTTACTTTTAGAAGATAGGAATAGGCCAAGTGTTTTTTTTTTTTTTTTTCCCATTCAAATTCAAATGTAAAAGCTTAATTAATGCCAAAGCTCTAGTTTTTACAATTAAAGTTCAGCATTCAAAAGTACATGACAAGACAACAAATTCAAGCTTCACTCTCTGCTAGGGTCGACTAGAGTTTATATATGCCAGCCTAGACCACTGGTTCTAGCTCGCCTCATCTAGATTTGAGTATATGCGAGCTTAGGCCACCAAGTCGACCTCGTCTCATCTAGCTTGAGCCCACATATCTATGCGAGTTAGGGCCACTGGATCTACCTTGCCTCATCTAGATTCGAGGATATGCGAGGTTAGGTCATCGGGTTTACCTTCGCCTCATCCAGATTTGAGGATTCCAAGCTTGGGCCATCGGATCTACCTCGCCTCATCTAGCTTGAGCTCACACATGTCTTGCGAGCCTAGGCCACCGGGTGTACCTCGCCTCATCTAGCTTAAGCCCACACATTTTATCTGAGCCTAGGCCATTGGGTTTACCTCGCCTCATCTGGCTTGAGTCCACGTGAGCCTGAGCCAACGAGCCTCACCTCGCCTCACCAACATCAAGTCGAACGAAGGTTTCCAAGGTTGAGCCTAACCCATTTAGCCGAGGTCGACCTTAAGCTCGGTTGTTGAGGTCGGCCCTAAAACTCCTAAGGTACGATGTTGTGCTTTACTTTTCTCTTTGCTCAAGAATATTTTCTATCTCAATGAAATCTTACTTGAGTAGGGAGCTATACAAGTGATATGCACCCCCTATTAAATAAAAAGCACCAGAGAATATGTAACCCCTATTAAACAAAAAGTATGCTAACTTAGCATGTTTTGATCAATAATTGCATGTTTTGTGATTATGAGAAGCTAACATGTGTTGAGGCCGAGGCTGACTCAAGCCTCTTCCCTTACTATTCTTCCAGAGGAATTAATGTATGAATGTAGGGAGTCAAAATTTGAGCTAATAAGAACTTCAGGTGAAGGTCGAGCTTAGCCTTCCCTCACTATTCTTCCACAGGAATTAATGTATGAATGCAGGGAGTCAAAATTTAAGCTAATAGGAATTTGAGGTCGAGACTGAACCTAGCCTCTTCTCTCATTTTTCTTTTACAGGGGCTAATGTTTTGGTACAAGAACTTAGATTTTTCAATGAAATGAAAGGTGGTCGAGGCTGACCCTGAGGTCTTCCCACTATTGTTGCAAGGAAAATTTTGAAGAAGTATCATATTAGCACAGGGGGGGCTTCAAAACACGGAAGTTTCACATGAAACTGAAGCCAAGCCCGAAGTAAAACAGGAAGGCACAATCTGTGGGTGACCGGGGCCAAGGTCATTTCTTATAAACAGAGTGAATGGCAAGAGCCAAAACAAGTACTACTTCCTCTCATTACATTGATGTTGATGAGTATGTGGTTAACATTAGCCATGCTTAGCTTGGCCAAGGCCGACCCCAACAAGCCAAATCCGATCAAAGCAAGCTGAGGCCACTCCAAGCACTAAAGAAGACTAAAAATGAGGTTATTGGCACACCCCATAACATGAGAGCAAAACTTATGTTAAGAGTTTCTCATCCCAATTAAGGCTTGCAACATGCCAATACAGAGGTGATGTTCAATACAACTACTATTGAATGATCGAGACAGGACAAATTCGACAACATTCAAATTGGGAGAGATGGACCAAAGATCCAGAAGAGAAGCATAAGGGTCAAGTGACTTAAGCATTGGAGTTGGTGTGGCAAAACACCACACCAATGTGTAGGCCAGTTTTCCCTGCTTTGTAGACCAGGTTTTTCCCCTTCAAACAAATTCACTGTTGCTGTCACGTGAAAATAAAGTGAGTTTTCTATCTGGATTTTGACAACAACATCTACCATATATTTATGAAAGTAACATTATTGTACCCTCTTTAGTTTAAAAGGTGATTATCTTCCTTTAAAAGAACATGATAAAGCTTTTGTCTAATAGAAATTGATAAAGATTTTATTTTTATGTTTGAACTTCCAAGCATATAAAATAAATTTTAAATTTTACTCATAAATTTTCATACCAAATAAGAATTTTCATGCAAGAAAGATGGTATCACATGGTAACGTTAGGGAAAAAATGCACATAATAATAAACAAGGAGAGCAATTCGTATTAAAAAACAAACAAACAAGGCGAACAATTATTTACAAAAACACGTTTTTTTTTTTTTTTTTTTTTGACAACTTTACAAAAACACTTTTACACTCCTCCAAAAGCACTTTTATTGATATATGAAGATTTAGAGGGAGCATGTGGTATGCATTTTTCTAATGTCTTAAATCATGTTCGAGAGTTTCTCACATTTGATTTTGATAATGAAATTAAGAATGCGTTTGATGTTGATTTTTCATGTAATTTTAAGTATAATGAAAAGTATTATTAACTAATTTAATATTATGCTGTACAACATGTTTTAGAACATTAATGAATTTATATACACACAAATGAAAAGAATACATATTCTTGGAAAAGAATAACATTACAGAGTGGAAATGAGAATTGAATCTTTCCACCAAATATATTCCTAATTCCTCAACTAGTGGGCCAAACTTTTTTTAGAAAAAAAAAATTTATGAAATCGTTTAGGATATTATGACAATAAAATAACATTAAAAACTTTCTTAAAGAGAAAGTTAAGATTAAAATAAATTTTAAAACCCATAGACAGAGAGAGAGATTTAGCTTTGATAAATGTCAGGTAGTGCCTCGCACAGTCGCACGAATTATTCTACTAAATGCACATGGACACGTGCGATCCTATTTGGCGATGTCCAAAATAGCTTTTTTTAGGGGTTAAATGGTCAATCCACACCGCAAACAAACATTTATGTCCTAATAAAAATGTTAAAGCTAAAGTCAAGTTTTTCCTCTGATCAAATTTTTCATATTAACTCTTTCAGAAAAAGAGAAAAAAAGAAAAGAAAAGAAAAGAAAAATTTGAATTTTTACTTTTGTATCTAATAAATTCATGAAAACTTTATAAATGTTTGATAGGTCCCTAAATTTTCAATTTTGTATCTAATAAATCTTAGACATATTTGATATTTTTCAAAATTAACAAATCTATTAAATATCAAAATTAATTTTATGCCTACTAGGACCCTACAATTTTGTATCTAATAGACTTGTGAATTTGAAAAAATGTCGAATAGGTCAAAGACTTGTTAGGTACAAAGTTAAAAGTTGTTGAAGAGTCTATTAGACAAAAAAGTGAAAGTTCAGAAATCTATTAGACACAAAATTGAAACTTCGAATACCTATTTGACACCTTTAGAAGTTTAGGGATCAAATTGACACAATTCTAAAGGTGCATAGAGTAAACTTGTGATCGAATGAACCCAAAAAAATAAAGATAAAAGAATAAACAAGAATTTTGTGGTACAATTATAAGAAACAAAATTAAAAAAAAAAAAAAAAGTATAGTTAAGGCCCCGTTTGATAACCATTTGGTTTTTGGTTTTTGGTTTTTGAAAATTAAGCCTATAAACACTATTACAACCCATAAGTCTACTTGTTTTGTCCTCTACCATCTTTCCATATTTTCAAAAACTAAGTCAAGTTTTGAAAACTAAAAAAAGTAGTTTCCAAAAACTTGTTTTTGTTTTTGAAATTTGGCTAAGAATTCAAGCGTGTGTTTAACAAAAATGAAAACCATGGTATGAAAATTGGAAGAAAACAAGTATAATTTTCAAAAACCAAAAACCAAAAACCAAATGGTTATAGCCTAAATTGTTGGGAGTTACCAAGATAATCGGCAGCATTGTTGCCATTAGAGAACCTCCCGGTGGGCTGTTTGGTGGGAAAGTCGATTCCGTTGTGGGGAAAGTTGGCTTTGGCGAGTGAAAGCTTCAAGTGGTTGTTGTTTCCAACGTCCACCAATGAGTCTCCGAACACGTACACTGCAGGAACCAAGGCAGATTCCGAACAAGCTGAGAAGATGAATAATATACACAGAAATGAGAGGACCAAGCTGAAGAAGGATAACATTTTATTGGAACCCATTATTTTGTTTGGCCTTTCCAAAGAGAGTTTTATAGAGAGGAAAAAAGAGTATTGTGATGTGACCAACTTTCTTGGGATTTGTCTTTCATATTTAATAATCAATCTTTTCTGGACTAAGTTGTCAATGATCTGTTCTCCATTTTCTTCTCTATTATTTTTAGGTTGAATTATCAAAAATACTTGAAAAGTATGTGATTGGTTTCAATTATACCTGTGAATTTTTTAAAATATCATTTTAGTCCTTGAAGTGTGACGTTTGTTACGAAATGACCATTAAAGGTTTTTTTTTTTTTTTTTTGTTAAATTCATGGACGAAAAATAACGTGTTTGCTATGTACTGTTGCTTATGTAAATAGATTTGAACACATACGTGAAAAACATAATAAAAACACATACAAACATATTGTTGATATGCTTTGAATCTGATATGAAGCACTCTGAATGACCAAGTACGGAGGGTTTGAGGGCAACGCCCCTAAGCTAAATTATGTATAGAGATTAAATTATGATTTTTCGTTTTGGACTTTTATTTTGGGACTATTATGTTAGGGTTCAGAGTGATGCCATATATAATTCATCTTAACCTATTTTGCCCTAATCTCTGTAATCTGAATACTCCTCATAATAAGATCGTTGCCCTTTGCCCGTGGACGTAGCTAACACACCACTAGTGAACCACGTAAATCTGTGTATTGTTTTCTTCGTCCTTTCATTCTTGTTAGGTTGAATCTGTGTGTTGTTTTTTTCGCCCTTTCATTCTTGTTACGTTGATTTACGTTTTCTGTCATTACACATATCATTTTTTTTGTCAATACATTTAACGAAAAATGTCTCCAATGGTCGTTTTGAAACAAACTTCAAACTTCAAGGACAAATGAAACTTTTGAAAGTTCATGGGTATAATTGAAACCGACCTCATTAGAGGTATTTTTGATAATTTAACCTTCTTTTTTTTTATTTCTTTCTCTTTCCTTAAAAAAAATCAATTTAAAACACGTATGAATTACCAATTGTTGTCCATATAAGTTCAAGAAATTTGTTTGAAAATTATTAGGATTTGGAATGGATTAACGGTAAGGATGACTAAAAAAATGTCTGTTTAAAAAAATAGCAACTATGGTATTCATTAGATAAATGACCAAATCATTCAAAATCTTGGACTAAGAAAAACGAAAAAAAAGGTAAGAAATTTGGGTGAAATATAAAAGAAAAAAAATCACCAATAAATTATTAAAAGTTGTTACTAGCACATCCAAGTTGAGCAAATTACATACATATACAGTATATGATATACTATACTTGTGACTTGAGTAAAACACAACTACGGCAATAATCTCACGAAATCATTACAATTAGCAAACCAACCTCTAAACCAGATAGGGAAATTGTTACAATTATATTCTTAAATTAAGAAATTAATTTAGTTAAACTGAACTACCAACAAAGTTATATCAACCCGATTTAATAACAAGAATTTATATACATTTGAAAGTTTGAGAGCGTAAGTGTAGTGACTTCTATAGTTTAGGGATGGCAATTTTCACCATTAAAAAATTTGAAAATTAAATGATTAATATTTTAAAGCTTCATTTTATGTTTTTTTTTTTTTTTTAAGTTCAACTTTTATGGCCATATTTTTTATGAGGGTAATTGCAAATAAAACATAATTTAGATATAATATTACAAAAATAACAATGGAAAAAGAATTACAAACATGAGTTCAGTGATTAACTGTAGGTTAATTTACAACTACAACCAATAAATATGAGTTAATTAACAATAAGAGGATAATTCAACTGACATAACTATTTGTGTCAATGGATTAGTTCGATCTAAAACTTGAGATAATGGGTGTAATCCGAAAAAAGATTCAAACGTGGTTGTTAATGGAGTTGAAGTTACCAAATTCTGTGGAGTCGGTATCAATTTATGTCTAATTGCTCCACATATAGTTCCTCTAACCATATTTTCTAAACGAACTAGAGCCAATCCGAATTGATCTTGTAAGAGATCCGCTACAGAACGAATCCGTTTATTTTTCAAATGATTCATATCGTCAAGTGTACCCATTCCAAATTTAAGTCCAATCAAATGATCTGCAGCTGCCAATATATCTTGCGGTAACAAAAATGTATTGTTCTCAGGTATATCAAGATTAAGTCTCTGGATTGTACTGAATCTTCCTATCTCACATATATTGTAAAAAAATAAATGAGTTAACCAAGAATTATAACTAAAATCAATAGAACTCAATAAATATATATAACTAATCAACGCATGCGTTAACCAAATAATTATAGTAAATGGTCTTTTTGAAAAAGGAAAAACTATATTTAACCAAGAGGGTAGGTTAATCAACAATTGCAATATCATGCCGTCGCCAATGCCTAAGTTGTCGGAGTCATTGTTTGATTTTGCACGATTTTAGGTTTTATTATATTATTTTGAGTTATAACAACATGTTCATGGAGGAGAACTCTGAAATATTAGTTGAGAATGCAGGTCAAAATCAATTAAACTATATATTCAAGTTGGTTCTTTTTTTTTTTCTTTTAAGAAAAATGCAAATTAATGTATAATAATTTTATTATTTGCAATGGTTTTGAGCCTTTGGTAGTTGTGTTGTGTTTGTGTCATGTCGCTCATATTGATGTGGTTGTCATCGTATTTGGGTTATATAATGTGCAATTTACTTATTATTCAATAACAACTTTATTGAATAAAATCACAATAACAACTTTATTGAACAAGTATACAATTTGTTACATTCACTATCTACGAGTTTTAGGGCATAAAACTCATACCACCAATAAACTAAGAACCCTTGGTTATAAAATGTAGACTTGAACTATATGTGAAGACATAAAAGTGGATCAAGTTCAAGTAATAGCCAAAATGGTCTATAATATAAAGATAGGGTTGAGTACCTTATCCTAGGAACACTATGGATGCCGCCCACTTTGTATATGATACAAACGATGTGATCCTAAATCATTCATATAGATTGTGAGTGGAGACGTACGTCCTATGCAATGAGTTTGCAAAAGACCAAGACCACGAAATAGTCACTTTGACTTTATATAACACTATTTATTGCTAAAACTGACTATTTCATGCGATGACCTAGGTAACTCGATCTTAATTCTGAGTTAACTATGAACTCCTGTTTATTCGAGATTATTCTTTGATTTGCATGGGTGAGAGTGGTCTGAGTTCTCCGATCAATAAGTCTACCATTTTGGGGATAAGACCGAGTAGATAACTAGGGACATAGTCTTGCAAGATGAAATTCGCTCCTACCAACGCTTTTAAGGATAGTAGATAGGTTGTTTCCTTAAGTGCTGACTCCAGGTGTTGAACAAGGGGTCCCACCTTCTCATTGGCCCGAAAGGGACTCAGTTTGATGGTTGGATCACAAACCAATTGTTCATTAGAGGATTAGTGGGACTTAAGAAACAATAGGTAATTACAGGGGTAAAACGGTAATTTTGACCCAACTGTAATTACAAACAACCTATGAAGAATTGACTTACTAATCATGATTATATTAAGTCGACAAAAATATATCTACAGTGAGGAGAGTGCAGCTACAAGTCCATAGTGGAGTCACCCGGAAGTTAACGAATGTTGATTAATTTGGTTAAAGAGTTTAGCCGGTTAATTTCGGATCGTTGGAGCTCATAATCTGTAGGTCCATTAGGTCCCCTTGCCAGCTCATATCGGATTAAAGATTAGAATAATGTGATGAGAGAATTTGAATTGTTCAAATTCGGTTTAGGGAGTAAATGTTAATTATATGTGATATAATTTACATGTTATATAGTTTAATTGTGAATTGAACTATATTATAAACAGAGTTGAAAAATATTTAAATGTGATTTAAATATTGCTAATGTGTATATGGTACATATTAGAACTTTAGTTAATGTTAGTTATATTTGATATAATTGATATGTTATATAGTTTAATTGTGAATTGAACTATATTATAAAGAGAGTTAGAAAATATTTAAATGTGATTTAAATATTGCTAATGTGTATATGATACATATTAGAACTTCAGTTTAAATTTTAATATAATCGGGATTCATATTCAAACTATTGGTTTTGAGAGAGATGTGGGATTGGTACAACATTTGATTAAATATATGATTTTAAATAAAATAAATATAATTAATTAAAATTGTTTAATTAATTATTAAATAGATTTTTTATTTAAAATTAATTATTAAATTTAATTTTATTTGTTTTAAAATTAATTATGTTATTAATTTTATAAATGGTTTATGTAAAATTAGGTTATGACACACCTTTGTTCGTTAAATGAATCATGCAAATTTTGATTCAGACACCTTAACCCATGACAAATCCAATCTCATGATGCTTGTCTTCATATATATAAGATGACTTGCATGAATTTTCTTTCTAATGTTGAAGAAAAATTTTACATGAATTGTTTTTCTGGATAAACCCTCTCAAAAGAAAAACCAATCAACTCTCGCTCTCTCGCCCTTAAGCTTCTCCCTTGTTTTCTCTCACGATTCGGTTCCCACAAACCGTTCTTAAGGCCGAAGAATAGTAGGGAAGACTTTTTTTGTGGTTCTTACTGTGTTCGTGAATCATTCAAACTCGAGGATTATCGTTCTTCGTTCTTCAAAAGTGCGCTATCTCCCTCTTTTATTTAGCATGTTTATCCTAGTTTCTTTCATGTATTTTGGTAAATTTAGAAGCCTAAGATCGAAAATGCTTCCGCTAGAGTATTACATACTCCTTCAATTGGTACCAGAGCATGGTTTGGGCTCTTAATTTACCTAAATTACAGCTTGGTGGGTGCATTTAAATTGATGTTCATGAGATGAATGCATGAGTTTGGCTAAAGTAGATGTTTTCGATTTTGGCATTAGATTTAAGGCTTTAAAATGTTATAAGTGTTGTAAGGGTCCGTTTGTTTTGGGCATTAATGCTTTGAATAGAGTCTGTAATTCATTTGAGTCATTCAAGTTGAGAATTGAATGTAATCGATGAAAAAATCGCAAAGAAAAATGAAGAACAAAGATGAAGAACATTGCCCAGGTAAGCAAGAATACGCAGAGAGAAGCGAGAATCGAGAGCGAGAGTAGCAGCGAGAGCGTGAATCGAGAACGAGATTCTCAGCGAGAAATGAGAGTTGTTGGCGAGACCAAAAGGCAACGAACTCAACTAGGAATTTTTGTTTGCATTTTTTATTGTAAAATTTGCTATGTTTCAATTCCAAAGATGCCAAAACCAGTCTACTTTAACTTATTTAATTATTTATGCATTGTAAATCTATGATTTAATTAAATTGTATGTGCATAAAATATGTCATATAGATTAAAATCCCACCATATGATAAGCATGATTCATGCATTAAAAGTATATTATAAGTGATATACACTAAAACAAATATCACTTTCTATTGCATCTAATTATAGTATTAGGTTAAAATAGCTATAAAAAAAAAGACGTTGAGAATATCTTTTAAAAAGAAAGGCGGCAAAAATCGCGCTTGAAAAATTAACGTTACGGTAAAATAGCCTCCCCTCACTCGAATATTCGACACGCTTGTAAAAGAGAAAAGAAAACTTGAAAAACAAAGAGAAGCCCTTAGACTCTCTCTCTCCCTCGTTCTTTCTCTCAGCCGTCAACACTTTCCCTCTCACTCTCTCTTCGTCTTCTCCACGAATCCTTGCCACCAATCGTCATTCCATCATCTCTGATCACCTCCAGCGAGATCAAGGGCCCAGGCGACGAGTTTCAGCGATTTCAACGACTACTTCACGCGACGACAAGGTTAATCTCTCAGTTTTCTCTCTCTCTTGCTCTCGATCTCTACCGATCTCTCCCTCTCTCCCTTGCGCAGACCTTCCCCAGATTCTAGCATCGTTTCCGGCGAGAACAAGAGGCTCAGATGCATGACGACAACAGCGAATTTCAGCAGGTCTTCCAGACGAACAATCCAACAACATCAGGTCTTCATTTTTTTTCCAGCGATCCCAGTGCAGCGACACAACTTCGACGTGTTCTCGAGTCGGGTAGGCGACGTCAAGGTAGTGTGGGAACTCTTTTAATTTCAACCAGGTTAGTATTATTATGCAACTTCCTTGATGTCATCAATGATCAAAATATTTTTTCTGCTTGAATGGATATTCAATTTCTAGTGAAATTTATCGATTGGAGTTTGGTTTTGTAATTTCTAGGTTTTGGTTTTGTAATTTCAAGATACTGGAGATTCCATGGGTTCTTTTAAAGTTGAGAATCTCAGAAAAGTTGGCATCCTTGCTTGACCAACTCTATTTAGAAAGTAGAATTCTACAGAAAAAAAAAATAGATTAACAAAAACAAGAATAAAATCCATTGGAATTTCCATTTTCAAAATCTTTTGGAACTTTTCATTTTCCCTACTTTCTAATGGAGCTTTTTTTTCCTTTTTTTTTTGGGAGAAGAAAACTAAAATCTGTAAAAAGGGACGAAGTATATGAAATTTTTCTTATGCGAGGAGAAGGTTGCTTTTATACGCATATGTTACTTTGAGCAAATATATATATTCATATAAGCTGGAAAATATTTTAACATTGATTATACCCGTTGAAAAGGGAATGACAACGTTATGATTCACAGAAAAAGATGTAATTGGAAGTATGTAGGTTTAGTTGGTCAAACAATTCACTAAAGTTAGATGAAAAATTTGATACTTTTGCTATATATTGTAATTTTTTCTTGCTGGAAAAATTTCTTGAAAAGAAAAATGGTGCCCCTTCAAATCCTATATAGAGAAGGTAAACAAAACCAGTATTAAGACCAATTTTGATTTTACCAAAATGGTTCTCTTATGAAAGGCAAGAAAGCCAACAATCTTGGCCAATTGTTCTTGATTAAAGCAACAATAAAGACAATTAGTAAACTATTGAATTTGAGCTACTGCTATACAAAAAATGTTGTCAAATATCCTTGCTGCCATGCTATTTGAGTTTTATTATGAAGTGTTATGTTGAGTTTAGTTGGGTTGTCTTGTAGGGATTATTCTCTTCTTTTACAATTTTGAGGTAAATTAATAACTCATTGAGCATTCCTTCTAGAAAAATATCAATTTTACCTTTGTAAAGTGTATACTACTAAGAATGTAGACCCCTAAATTTGTCCGATATTTTATTCTTTTAATTGATTTTGTTTTTTTTTAAATAAAAAAAAAAAAAGAATATTCTAGAACATTTAATTTGCCCATTCAAATATTATTAAATATGGTAGAAATAATTGTCAAATATTTTATTTTAATTAATTGATTTTTCAAATCAAATATTATGTTTATTTGGCAAGGTTAATTAAAAAAAATATTATGTTTATTTGATTGGCAATTAAAATTTTGTAAATATGGAAGGTGAAAATTTGATTCCTTTTTCATTTTTATTAGATTTTATTTATTTATTTATTTTTAATTTTATTTTATTTGATCACCTCCCTAATTTGTGGTGGTTGGAATTGGCTATAAATAGGGAGCCCTTCCATTCTTGCTTTTCACGATTTTGAGCTTGGGAGAAGCCTCCTACACGTTTTTTTTTTACTAAGAAATACACTCCATAAATCTCTCTCTTTCTAAACCCTTCCTTCCCCTACTCCTCAAGGTTTTTTCCCTTTGCCTACTCCTCACGTTTTTTCTCCCACTCACCATTACTCTCTGATCTCTTAATTCCATATAGTCACTTCGTCCAACGGTAGTCACAAGCGTTTTTTTTGTAAGTATTTTTTTAATCTTTGTTTTCAATTCCTTCTACAATAGTTTTCTTTTGTTCATAAGATTAAACTTTTCATGCTTTTATAAAGTTAGTTTATTTTTTTTATTTGCTTTCTTTTTTTTCTTTTACATTTAGGAAGTTATGTGATTTTTCTTTAGGGAACATTTGACAGTTGCATCCATGTTTCAATTCCAACTTTATCATTTTTTATTTTGGTGTAATCAAACCTTTAGAGTTAATTGTTATATGGTGTTTATGTTCAACTTGTTAATTTTATTGTACAATAGAATCTAGTATTATTATTTATAGTTTAGCCATGTAATTTCACTTAAATTAATATGTAAATACTTTTGCCTAAACCAATGTTTCTTTTGTTAATTGTGTTCAAAAAAAAAAAAAAAAAAAATCTCCAATGACGGAATCTCAAATTTTTGGGATGCCAATGTTGAGTTTCTTGAGGTAATAAATCAATGTCTTGGAATGCCGAGATTTGATTTTAATATGTTTCCTTTAAAGTAATTAAATTTTATTTCTTGTATATTATAGTTTTTATCAATTTTTAGATATTTTCTCTCAATTATATGTTTTTTTAAGTTATGATATTTAATCCATAATTCCCTTGTAAATTTCTTTCCCTTAATTAAATAGTTTCAAAACAAAAATCTTCCAACGATGGAATCTTGAATTTTTGGGATGCCGATATTTGAGTTTCTTGAGGAAAAAAATAAAATCTCGGGATGCCGGGATTTGACTTTAATATTTCCTTCCGTATAAAGCATAAATAAAAAATCTTCATATTTTTCTTTTAAAACCTTTTTTTAAATAAGCATATTTATAAAAGATATTTTCTTTAAAAGGAATGTGTTTAAGGCTATGTTTGGGAGTGATTTTGAAATGGTCAAAATCAATTTTACCAATATCAAAATCAATTTCCTCTAAAATAAACATGTTTGGCAAAGAGATAAATTGATTTTGAAAAAATTTACAATCAATTTAAATTGATTTTTGGAGAATTAGGTGGGAGGTGATGGACCGGGAATCACCCCCCACAAATTTAGAATTGATTTCATTATTTGGGCATTCGAATGGTAAGAGCTGCAATTTTTAATTTTACTTATTTTATTTTCTTTTTCAATTCTTATTTTTCTTATTTTTCTTTTCTTGGACACCACATTCTTTCATTTTACTTTTTTAGTTGAATAACATTGGTATTTAAAAAAAAAAAAAAAAACTTGAATAACATTGGAAGACAAAAAGATTTCAACGTCTCAATTTAACATCCAATTTCGATCTTTTAGTCAAAAGTATATATCAATTACTGGTAAATTATTAGTGCTACTATGTTAATTTTGATATTCAATTTTTACATATTTTAAGTTATTTAATGTATTAACTAGAAAACACATTCGGTCTTATACTTTCTCTAATTATATAATATATTTCAACTAAAGTTAAATTCTCAATGATCTAATCACATTAATACTAGATAAAACGAATATATATAATAGAACAATACCTTTTTTTTTAGTTCAACAACATTTGAGGTAGGGGGATTCGAACCTCTGACCTTGTGGTCGATGGTACATGTCAATTATCACTGAGTTATGCTCACTTTGACATAATAGAACAGATATTTGACTGCATAATGACGTATAGAGGTTTTTCTACAATAGAACATTTCTAGATTGGATGAGATATAACTTTCGAATTTTTTATGTAACGCCCCGACTTTTTGAAAACAAAAAAAAAAAAAAATGCCTAGGGAAGTTACTATATGCAAGAATGACGAAGTAGAGCTACGAAGTAAAATTTTTCCTAGAAATTTAGGATGCATAAAATAGGTAAATAATTTTAGTAAAACAATTGTTTGGGATCCCAAGAAAACTTGTAAAAACATAAAATGTCTGAACGCCTCAAAATGCACCAAAATAATTAAGGCTTTGAATATTTACATAGAAAATTCAAATAACGAGGACTAAAATGCGGAAGTAAAAATATGCTGACACCGTCCACCATGGCACCACCAGCAAATGCTCTTGATCAGTCGCCTAACATGTTCTCGCCCTTGCCTGAAAAAAAAATTAAAATAAACAAAGAATGATTATTAAAAATACTCAGTAAGTAACCCCTCTACCGGGGTTGGTTATGCAAACACAAAACATTTATGAGGGGACCTAAACTTTGCTTTATAACAACTTTACATCTTGGCCATAACGCCTAACGTGACCCCACTGCCACGAACTATATTTTGACCTTATCGCCACTAAAACTTTATCGTGACCATATCGCCACTTGTCACCATGGCCATATTGCCAAGTTTTGAAAATAGGTACTAAAATCATTATCTTGACCATATCGCCAACTTTCCAAAAAAATTAATAAAAACATGTCTTGACCATATCGCCAAGTTTTCAAGAAAAATTATTTTAATTAAAGTCTTGACCATATCGCCAAGTTTTCAGTGATAAAACATTCGAACCATGAGTCACACATATGCAATGTGAGGTCCCCAACTAGCTTTATGATAATACAACATATGGAAATTCGCATTTCATTCGTATAACATTCCACAACAAATACGAAATTTCTAATTTACATGCTTAACATTTCAGATACAAAACATACAAATTCTAGCAAAACATACAAATTCTAGCAAATTCCACATAATCAATATCAACACAAGCGCCACAACTAAAAGCGATCAACGCCCAACAATTTCACAATTAATCACGGCGTCTAACCATTTTTCAACTAAGCAAATAAAGTTCCAACGTGCTAATAGAGGAGTCACTTACACAATACTGCCCAAGAATTTTACTCAAAAAAATTCTTACTCCAATGATTCTCTTAATTGCCGGCCAAAAAGCCCACAACTACACACAAAAAGGGGTTTCCAAGATTAGAATTTCGGTCCAATAATATACTTAAAGTTCAACCATGTTTAATGAGTCTTTAGTACTCTTGAAAACTCACCCGAAATGGTCTAGAAAGCTGCTGGACAGCACCTAAAGCTGTTGAAATTTTGCAATCTCAAGCCGAAAAAGAGTGGGTAACGCTGAAACGGGTCCAATAAAGAATGGGTCAACACCGATTGACAAAATTAACTCAATTGGAGTTCAAATCGATAAGAAAACTCACCCAACCCAGCAATCCCTTTGCTGGACAGTAGATAAAGGAGCCGAATAATCGAATTTAAACACTAGAGACAAGCTATGAGGTCTGAAATTGGTTTGGAAATAATGGGTAAATTTCTATTCTTAAGAAATCTACTAGAAAAAAAAAACAGAAAGAACTTGAATCGGGCAAGGAACTCACCAAATTCCACATAATCACCAACCAACACAAGACTAAGGCTGTTGTGGTTGACACCTAACGGCGGCGACGGCGAAACACAACGGCAGCGGCAGTGCAGGTGCTGAAGCAATTTATAGCTACCGGAAAACAACATCCACGAGTTGAAACCAACCTCTCCAAGCCGTCGCAAAATAAAACCCACACGTTGAATATATCGCCGGCCGTCAAAAAATGCGTTGCTGCACACAAATTGACGCCACACGATGCTGGAGATGGAGCTGCCGGCGAGGAGATAAATTTTCTAAGACGGGTGGCTGATTAGTGAAGAAGAAGACAGAAAAAAAAATGATGGTGAATGGGTTGGGCAAAACGAGAGAGTGGGAGTTGATGGTTTACTAAAATTGGGTTTAATTAAATTTAAATCCTTTTTTTTTCTAAGAACCCATTAACCACCTGAATTGAAGGGGGAATAAAACGTGGATTCAGCCCATCTATCTCTCTTTGACCGATTTAAAAGGAAAAAAAAATAATTTTTTTCCTTTTTTTTTGTTGTTACATTTTATTTTGATATGTATTATACACATTTTTCTTATCTAACATATTTTATAAAATTTTAACAATAAAAAAAGTTAAAAAATAATTAATAAAAATAGATATTTATCATAATTATTTAGTTAAATAATTTATTGAATGTAAAATGTCATTTTTAGTAATTTGATAATTCTAAAATCACTTTCGAAACCAAACATAATATTTCAAAATCATTTTTAAATACATGAAAATCAGTTTTAAAAAAATAAGGAAATAGGACTAACAAAAAAGCAGATCATAATAAACTTCATAAGGAAAATGTCTAATAAATTGTCTACAAATAAACATGTAAATAAATTGTCTGCAAATAAACTTCTAAACATAATTAATCGTCATCAAAATAAAAATTTGCAAACTTCTAAAAATTTGCAAAATCGTCATCAAAATCAGAACATAGACGGAAATCATTGGGTAAGAGAAAATTTTCAAGATTTTCGATTGTGCCCAAATCGTCCATAACGACCACATTTCACACGTCTCTTGAATTCCATTTGCGAAGGAATCCTAGTCTTCTTGGGCCTATCAGCAGAACGCTTCACATTGGGGGGCAAAATTTTGATGTTCTTTACCTCTTCAGGAATAATCCAACTAGACTCATGCCCTAAGGGATGAATTAGACCACTGTATATAGAAGATAGAGTCTTGCTAAGGTATAATTCAGATGTATACTCCTTTATGGATACATGCTTGGTTGTCAAGACAGCGCATGCATGAGAACACGAAATTTCCAAGATGTCCCACATCCGACAGCTACACCTCTTGGTTGGTAAGTGAACATCATATTGACTCGTCCCATCGATCACTTGAAATTGCATATTGTCAACTGGGTTTACCTGATATAATAAGGAATATATAAGGACAGGAAAATGAAGAAAATAATATACTGATGTATATAAACAACCTAACCTGCATTGATCGACCCTTTTCTATTTCTTCTCGTAGATGCTTCTCAGTAGATTTTGTAAAATCTGTTGATTGGAAAGATGCTTCATTCCGTCTTTCAAAGAACCATCTCTGTAGCATCATTCGTAGAACTTCCAACATAGATGAAACAGGTAACTCTCTTGCTTCCTTAATGCAAGCATTGAAAGACTCAGATATGTTGGTGGTCATTATCTTATATCGACGACGAGAAGAATAAGCACGAGACCACTTGGAAAAGCCTATAGTTTGCAACTCCTTACGTATACCTCGAGCATCCACCTCCAACTGACGCATCTGAAATTCAAAATCTACAACATTGTAAGCTTTTGCACATTGAAAAAATATGGAATCAATCAACTTGTCTTTGTATTTCAACTTCAGGTTCCTCATCAGATGTAACATGCATATACAGTGGCAAATGTCAGGAAGAACTATTTGAATTGATTTTGTAATACTCTTGTGTCTGTCAGAAACAATAACAAGATCTTTACGATTCCCAACAATCTTCTTCAGATGCATAAAAAACCACTGCCACGACATATCATTCTCTGAATCAACCATGCAAAACGCTAATGGAAAAATTTGGTCATTTGCATCAGCGGTAGAAGCAGTAATAAGGGTGCCAGCAAATTTGTTCTTCAAACTTGTTCCATCAACAGATATAATTGGACGACAGTGATGCCAACCAGATATACAGGCTGATAAGGCCATGAAGAAATAACGAAACCTTCCATCATCGTCTAATTTAAGACTAGTAACCGAACTTGAAAACAATATATACTGTGCATTATATCCAATATATACATATATATATAATGCATAAACCCGGTAAAAATAAATTATATATATTTAAAACGTATAAATACCTGGATTCTTTAAATTCAGCATATGAGCAAAAGATGCAAGCTTCTGATACGATTCTTTTGGAGAACCTCTTATTTCATTCAGTGCCGCTTCGCGAGCACACCATGCTTTTTGATAACTAATTCTTATTCCATGGTCAGAACGAACATATGATATAATATCCTTTGGAGTCGGTAATTGACTACCGTCAATACTAATCTTCCTCTTAATAAAATCCTTAATAACATTAAACGTCGCTTGTTTATGATCGGCCAAAACAATAGAGAACATGTATGGTCGGAATCAAATCTGGTAATAACCCATGAGTCACTGCCAACTTAACCATAATGACTTGCTCGTAGAAACCATTGGCAATTTTCAACAATACATTGCACAACCAGAAAATCATTATTCGATTTAACGGTCTTGAATTGAAAGTTATCTCTAATAGCTATACCTTGAAGGGCATTCTGTAATACACGTTTTGCATAAAAAATGTCGTCCAACTGTATGTTGAAGTTGGAAGACAACTTTGCTACATCAATTGTGTGGAAAAAACGTCCTTGCTCAAACTGATTTGCACTACTAGAGCATATACGAGGTATATTGTCAACAAAAACTGATAACATGTTTTTCGAATCAACAACTATAGCACAATATTGTTCATACCCACAATTAGGGCACGTCAAGGCAATTAACCATCTAACATCCTTATCCTCGGTAATCTTTGCATCCTTTTTTATTAAATTTTTAGATCCTAAAGAAAGAAATAAATCAGGGGCATCCAAATTCCCTATCATGCTAAGCTTTTCCATTATTGACTGTTGTAATTCTAAAAAATTCATATCATCATGCAAAGCAATCTCAGATACTTGAAAACCAACACAATTATCAAGCTCGTTCCAAATTCCATCATGTAGCACTGGAATAACAGATGAACCTAGATAATAAAAGATTATTTGATAAATACGACGGAACGAATAATATATAATGAAATATTATTGACTAAAATGAAGAAGGAATAAAATTCATACACGGATATATTCCATATAAAGACCGAAATTGCGTTTTAAACAGAAAAAAATACAATGGCACAAATTAAATATATTACGAACATTCTAAAATAACGAGTCCTATATATGAACATATTGGGAAGAACATTATGAGAACGAAAACTCAACATATATATACTACGAAATTATGGCATATATATAAAAAAAGAAGATGCAAGGGAAAACCAACGACAGGTATGACATTTTTTGGATATATTCATGGATATAACATGGATATTGAAGACACAGAAATAAAAAAACTTATATATATATATATATATATATATATATATATATATATATATATATATATCATAATTACCCATTAGCTGCAAGAAGCTTGAATGCAGGATGGAGATAGAGATGAGGAAAACCAGACCAGACTTTATGAACTTTAAGATAGACGGGAGGAAGACGTAGACGGAAGAAGATTGCTGCTGAACGATAAGAGGAAGAAAAATAACTTCTGCTGGAAGAAGATTGCCGCCGGAATCCCAGTTTGGTCAGTTCCCAGATGTTTTGAAAAAGGTTTAGCACGCTAATATTTTAGACAAATATGAAAAATGATTGAGCCGGAATCCCAATAGTTAGAAAACGGAAGGCTAAAAGGCAAATAGAAGATTACACGATCTTCAGAACAACGAAAAAAGGAAACCAAAAACGAATTTATTAAAAATGCCGTAAATACCTCAAAATCAGGAAAAATTCGGTTGGATATTCTTTAATGAAGAGAGATAGTATGTAGCAAAATTATTGAGGAGAGATAAAGACAAAAAGGATAAATTTTTCACGAAAAAAATGAAAAATCTAAATCAGAAAAAATTACCTATCTTGGACATTTACGAAAAATGGGCTTCAAAGAGGATCATCTGGCAAAATTTCTGTATTTTTTTTCCTCTCTTCTTCTTCGTGAAGCCTCCAGCCGCTAGACCCCTTTTCTTCCTGTTTTTCTTCTCCTTCACCCGTGCAGCCACGCTCCCCCGAAGACCCATCTCCGTCTTCTCTCTCTCTCGTTCTCCCTCGTGCTCGCCGACTCTCTCTCTCCCGTGTGTCGTCGCCGCCAGCAGCAGACCGCGCCGCCCTGCAGTTCGTTCCGTCTCCTTCCTCGCGACGTAAGGTTCTTTTTTTCCCTGTGTTTGTTCGATTTCAATAGCCCGACCTGAATTGATCTCTTTTCCTTGTATTTCATTCGAATGCAGCAAGCGGCGTGCTAATCCCCTCTTCTTTCTCTTGTTTTCGACTGGACTAGGGAGTAGAAGCTAGAATCTTCGTTGTTCCTGCGTTCTAGGGGCGTTCGGGCTGATTTAAGGATCGTTTCGGCGTGTTTAGGCTCTTTCGGTAAGCTCTCGGCGTTACCCATGATTTATTAAGCTCGAAATAAGTTTACCCACTCTTGTTCGGTGTTTAAACTGGGTTTCGTGGTTGATTTCTTGCCTTTCGCTGTGTAGTGTCGTTTTGGGCTCGATATCACTCTAATATTGTGACCCATCCCTTGGTTGGTCTTAAACTCGAACACCCAGTGCCTAGGGTCTCTAAATAGGTGGTTTTAAGTCTCTTTGGTTGCTGGACAACACGTGTTCAAGGTCATTTGGACTCTGAACGGTAAATTCCAGCACCTCTAGTTCCTTTTCTCTAGTCTATTAGGTGCTTTAGATTATTTCCCAACCCTTAGAAGTTGTTGGTTGTAGTTCGGGCTCCTTAGGCTCTTCCGGTTCGTCCCGTTGGTTTTTAGGTTCGCTTAGGAGCGCTTATAGGTAAGTAGTTCTTATCTGATGAAGTCTGTTTGACTGTGTGATGCATGCTGATTGATTTCTCGCTTTATAATTGTTCTCTTGTTCTTGCTTCTTTGAATACATATGTATATATATGAAATCTTTGAAAAGCATGAACTATTGTTGTGTGTTGATTGGTTCTAAAGCATGTTGGTGCTGCTATGCATTCATGAGTGAGTCGAGAGCATGTGGTTTTATGTATATGCTTGGTGGGCATAGTACATGAGTCTAGAAGCATGTTGTAGGGCATATGCATTCTAGATAGATGTGAGATAGAGGTCAAGGACCTAAAGTGTGAAAGAAAGGGAATTTGGGTGAGTGTCAGTGCACCTCGGGTACAAATGGTCGAGGGGTGGCATGTCACCATTGGTTTTAAGAGGAGCATCGAGGCCTTGGGTACAAATGGTCAAGGGTCGGTGTGATGAGTCTAGAAGGCAGGTGTTGGGCGCCTGGGGAAGGGCCAATACTTTTCTAAGTCATCGGTGCGCCTTGGGTACAAATGGTCAAGGGGCGATGCACAGTTCGAGGCCTTGGGTACAAATGGTCAAGGGTCGAACGCCGAGCTCCGTAGAGAGCATTGTGGCCCTGGGTACAAATGGTCAGGGGACAGTGCGACTCGAAGGATCAGTCTTGGAGAGCCATGTGAGGGTTAAATATGAGCGTTGAGTGAGCTCGTGGAGCTTGAGTGGTTAGCGAGTTGCATAGAGAGATGCATGAGTTATGGCTTAAGAGAGTCATTTTACTAGCTTTTGGAGCATGTCGTTGTATTTACCGCTTTAAAAAGCATGTTGTTTGTGCATGAAAAGCATGTTGTTTGCTTGATTGCTGTTTGATGGCTTCTTAGGTAGGGGCTGCTTACCAGTACCTTAGTGTACTGACCCCCTCCCCTCTCTCTCTCCCCAACTACCAGATTTTGCAGGTTATGAGGACTGCGTGGACCATGGTGATGCAGAGGAGGCATATGAGGAAGGATCGTAGCTAATCTGTGCTGTTTTCCATTTTACTTTCTTGTTGGATAGCTTGTTGTTTAGCTTGGTTGGATAGCTGTTGTCCTGTTAGGTGTAGTTTTGATCATTCTTGTTAAACTCTAGGTCTAGTTGTGTTTGCATTAAAGAACTCTATCCATTCATTTAGTTGCTAATGATTAAGTTTGTTTTGAATGAGTTGATGTTACAAGCTTTGTTAGAGTTGTGTTTTTGGTTAGTTAGTAGTTGCTTATGCGAGGCCTGGCTGGCTGTTGGTTCTGTGGAGTTCTACTGTGTTGTAGTACGGTGGAGTCGTTGAATAAAGTTATTTAGAAGTGTTTTATGCTTAGCAGGTTAAAGAAAAATTTTGAGTTAGTCCTATGTATGTCGTTATGCTGCCGAAATTTTCGGTACACACGGTTAGTTTTGGTTTAAGAGTTAATAATGTCACTAGGATAGTTACTAAAATCCTGGGGCATTACAACATTGGAAAATTTCTCAAAGGATATTTGTTGTAGCAAAATATCTTTGAAAGAATCCTTAACTTAAAGCTAGTTTCTATGTTAATAATCCTTGATTTTTCTTCAGGATTTTGCACTAAGTTGGATTGTGTTGCTGAGGTGTATTATGCTGCCGATGTTTCTTCTATTTCTGAGGTGGTATATGTTTTGTTTTTTTTTTTTTTTGTTTTTTTTTTTTTTTTTGTTTTTTTTTTTTTTTTTTTCTGAATACGTGGTATATGTTCTTTCAGTTCTAATAGTATATATGATTTTTATTAGTGGGTACTGAATAATCATGATATTGTCTTTAGATGCTATGAAATCTATCTTCTCTTGGAATGTTAAGATGCTTTTCTAGTGTATTTAGAAAGGGGCTTCGTCCTTTATAGTGTTCCAAAAATATATTTCGTTGACGTCTTAAGTGATACTTTAATTTCTATGGAGGATTGGTGCAGAAGGATGAGTATGTCTATTCTTCTTTTGTTATAATTTTTTTCCTCTCTCTAGTTTTTGTATTTGTTTCGTTGGAATACAGTAGTGAGTTGGTTTCACTAGTGATGTTAAATTTATTTATGTTTTCTATATTGAATCTTATGATATGCCTCCTAAAGAAGTTATTGATATTTTCACTACAACAAATAACCTTTTCACTCACACTAAACTATTGTTTAAAACCAATTTGGACAATTTCTCTTTTCCTTCCCTCGACAAAATAATGTTTTACTATCATGGGTAATGAGACTTATAGATGTTGAATTTATTGCCAGCATGTATCAAGTATGATTACTTGTAGCTTTATGATTGGCTGTACAAAATCCATCTGGTTATTCTTTTAGCTGAGCTGGAAATTCAAATGGTAGTCTTCGGTCAGCACAGTGTGAAATACACTTGGTTTTTTAGAGTGTATTTGGGCTGCCACTTCATCACAAAGTTATTTGGGCCTTTTATTCATTTAAAGGACAATACAGAGGAAGATTCTTTCTGTTATTTGTAATGACGTGAGCATTGCTTTCCATGTGCAAGACCCGTGCAATTCGTTTGTGAGTCTCAGAGTCTGTTATATCAGAAAAGGGAGCTGCCCATTTTTCGGTGTGTGAATTCCATCTTCTGGAAAAGAGAGAGTTGCTGAGAGCCGAGAGATAGTCTTCCTGGGAGTGAAGCTTGAAGGTGCTCTATCTTGTAATTGCAGCCTGGTGGAGAGGAATTGTAAGAATTGAGTTAATTCTTGTAAAGAGGTCTTATCCTCTGTATGAACATTGTTGTTGCTCAGTTGATTTAAAGTATAGTGCCTAAAGTGGATGTAGATCTGATTTTGGATCGAACCACTATAAATCTCTGCTGTCATCCTTCTCTTTCTCTCTGTTTTTGGTTTGTTCATCTGTTATCATTGGTTGCTTAGTATAATCTGCTGTGTTTGGAATAATACTTTGGAAAATCTGCTGCGATAGCTTGTTTGTTGTGGGTATTGAATTTACAGTTTGGTATCAGAGCTTGAAACTGCAATTTCTTCTTGTTTGTCTGGGTTGCGATTGCTGATTGCTTATATATATATTTCTATGGCTGCTAAATTCGAAGTTGAACGTTTTGATGGAAAGGGAGATTTCTCTCTTTGGAAAAAGAAAATGAGGGCACTATTAGTTCAACAAAAGGTGTCAAAAGCCCTAGATGTAAAGCCTGAATTCCCAGAAACCATGAAAAAGGAGGAAATTGCTGAAATGAAGGAAATAGCCTTCAGCACCATCATATTGTACCTTGCTGATAATGTGCTGAGACAGGTACATGATGCAAAAACAGCCCTGGAACTGTGGACAAAATTAGATACAATTTATCTCACCAAATCTTTAACAAACAAGCTGTATATAAAAGAAAAATTCTTTGGGTTTAAAATGGATTCAACCAAAGATTTGGAGCAGAACCTTGATGAATTTAATAAAGCAGTGCTTGATCTAAGTAACATTGGGGAAGAAATGAGCGATGAAAACAAAGCCATTATTCTTCTAAATTCCCTCCCTGAATCCTATAATGAAATTAGGAATGCCATCAAATATGGTAGGGATAGTTTGACCCTTGATGTAGTTCTTAGTGCCTTAAGGTCTAGGGATCTTGAAATGAGGAAATATAAAGGGAAAGACCATGAAGCCCTTGTAGCACGTGGAAGAACTGAAAAGAAAACTCAGAGAAGCAATAGTAGAGGAAGATCTAAATCTCAAGGTAAAACCAAGAGATGTTACTATTGTCATAAAGAGGGTCACTTAAGAAGAAACTGCTATGAATTAAAAAACAAGAGAAAGAATGGAAATAAGAAGGAAGAGGATGACCATGCAGCAAATGTAACTGAAAACTTTGAATCAGCTGAGGTTCTTACTGTCTCAGAAGGAGATTTTAAAACTGAATGGATCCTAGACTCGGGTTGTTCATTTCATATGACACCCAATAAACACTGGTTGCAAAAATTTGAAGAAATAGAAGGTGGAAAAGTGCTTTTGGGAAACCACAAGGAGTGTGGTGTAAAAGGCATTGGGTCAGTCCAAATAAAAATGTTTGATGGCCAGATTCGTGAACTTACAGCAGTTAGGTATGTTCCAGATTTAAAAAGAAATCTTCTATCTCTTGGAGTGTTTGATAAAGCAGGGTATATGTGTAAGCTAGAAAATGGAACAATGAAAATTGTAAAAGGATCCATTGTGAAAGCTAAAGGCAAGCTTGAAAACAGCCTTTATGTCTTGGAAGGCAGTACCGTAGTAGGCACAACTGCAATAAGCTCTTTGAAGGACCAACAAGCTGCCAAGCTTTGGCATCACAGGTTGGGTCATGTGAGTGAAGCTGGACTAAAAGAGCTTAGTAAACAAGGCCTACTTGGTAAGACTCACATAGGAACTTTGGATACATGTGAGCATTGCATTTATGGCAAAACTACTAGAGTTAGTTTTGGAAAAGGAAAGCATTATTCTAAGAGAATATTAGAATATGTACATGCTGATTTATGGGGTTCGGAACAACAACCAACCATGGGCGGGGCAAGATACTTTCTGTCATTAGTAGATGATTATAGCAGAATGGTTTGGACATTCCTCCTTAAATCTAAAGATGAAACTTTTCAAAAGTTTGTGCAATGGAAGACATTTGTTGAGAAGCAAACTGAGAAGAAGTTGAAAACACTGAGGACAGACAATGGTCTTGAGTTCTTGAGCAATGAATTCAAGGAGTACTGTCTAAAGGAAGGAATTCAGAGGCATCTAACGGTTAAAGGAACTCCACAGCAGAATGGTTTGGCCGAGAGAATGAATAGAACCTTGCTTGAAAGGATTAGATGTTTATTGTCTAATTCATATTTGCCAAAGAAATTCTGGGGAGAAGCCTTAATGACAGCTACTTACCTGATAAACAGAAGCCCATCTTCAGCAATTGAGTTTAAAACTCCAATTGAGAAATGGACCGGACATGTTCGTGATTTAAGTCACCTAAAAGTTTTTGGGTGTGTGGCCTATGCACACTGTAAAGAAGGGAAGCTAGATCATCGAGCAAAGAAATGTCTTTTCCTTGGATATCCTAATGGTACTAAAGGGTATCGGTTATGGTGTTTAGAAAAAGGAGAAGAAAAGTGCATTATTAGTAGGGATGTAGTCTTTGATGAGACAAAATTTCCTCTTCAAAGTACTCCTACTAATGAAACTGAAAATGCTCAAAGTAAGTCAGGTGTTGAATTTGATCTTGACCAACTTGACAAAACAAAAGCTACTGGTAAGTTTGAAGAAACAGGACAGCAGCTTGAACAAGGGCATACAGAGAGTACAGGCAGTGTTGAATCAGCTGAAAACCTTCAGGATTACAGGTTAGCTCGTGATAGGCCAAGAAGAGAGATTAAACCACCAGCCCGTTATGCTACTGCTGATTTGGTTCATTATGCACTTCAAGCTGAATTTCTAAGTGCTGAAACAGAACCAATGACTTATACAGAAGCAGTGAAATCTCCAGAGAGTGAGAAATGGCTTGATGCAATGGAGGAAGAAATGGACTCTTTAGTGAAGAATGAAACATGGGAGCTGGTGGAGAGACCATTAAACCAAAAATTGATAGGCTGCAAGTGGATATATAAGATCAAACATAGTTCTAATACATCTTTGCAAAAACGGTTCAAAGCAAGGCTAGTGGCAAAGGGATTTACTCAAAAACAAGGTATAGACTATGATGAGATCTTTTCCCCAGTGGTGAGACACTCCTCCATCAGAATTCTACTCTCATTAGTTGCAGCCTATGACATGGAATTACAGCAGCTTGATGTAAAGACTGCTTTTCTCCATGGTGAAATTTTAGAAACCTTATATATGCATCAACCTACAGGGTTCGTGGCAAAAGGTACGGAAAACAAGGTTTGTTTACTCAAAAAGTCTTTGTATGGGCTAAAGCAAGCCCCTAGGCAATGGTATTTAAAATTTGACTCTTTTATGATGTCATGTGGCTTTTCAAAAAGCAAGCTTGATCATTGCGTTTACTATAAGCATTTTGAACATAAACCTTCTATATACCTGTTATTATATGTCGATGACATGCTTTTAGCCTCTAAAGATGTTGCTGCTATTGATGACATTAAGCACAGGCTTAAGGGACAGTTTGAGATGAAGGATCTTGGAGATGCTCGGCGAATTCTGGGAATTGACATCATCCGAGACCGCAAGAATGGGACATTGAAACTTTCTCAGCAAGATTATGTCTTGAAAATGCTTAAGAGGTTTGGTATGTCTTCATGTAAACCAGTAAATGTTCCCATGGCTAATCATTTCAAACTTTCAGGTTTACAATCTCCAAAATCTGTAGAGGAGAAGCAGCAAATGGAATCAGTTCCATATGCCAATGCAGTGGGGAGTCTTATGTACCTCATGGTGTGCACTCGTCCAGACTTGGCTCATGGATTAAGTGTAGTAAGTAGGTATATGTCCAATCCCGGAAAAGAGCATTGGATGGCTGTCAAGTGGCTGATGAGATATGTGAAAGGAACAGCAGCATATGGCCTTCGGTACAGCTCAGTTTCAACAAAGAAATCAAAAGTGGTTGGGTATGTTGATGCAGACTATGCCACTGATCGAGATAGAAGAAGATCTCTCACAGGTTTGTCCTTCACTCTGTATGATAACATAATTAGTTGGAAGTCATCTCTTCAGTCTGTTGTTGCTTTATCAACAACCGAGTCTGAGTATATGGCTGTAACTGAGGCTTTTAAGGAAGTGTGAAGAACTAGGTGAAGATCTAGAGGATCAAGTGGTTATCTTTTGTGATAGTCAGTCTGCTGTCTTTTTATCTAAGAACCAAACTTATCATGAACGAACTAAGCACATAGATGTGCGTTACCACTTTATAAGAGATATTATAGCTGAAGGAAAAATCAAACTGGAGAAGATTGCATCATGTGACAATGCTGCTGATGCACTGACCAAGTCATTACCTTTGGGGAAATTTGAGAGTTGTCTTAAAACTCTCAAAATAGGTCCTATGTAGTTGGAGAGACCTATGAGGCACTTTACTTGTAGTATATTGAGCTAAACAATGTGTTTATGGTATGTTGTCAAGGTGGAGAATTGTTGAATTTATTGCCAGCATGTATCAAGTATGATTAATTGTAGCTTTATGATTGGCTGTACAAAATCCATCTGGTTATTCTTTTAGCTGAGCTGGAAATTCAAATGGTAGTCTTCGGTCAGCACAGTGTGAAATACACTTGGTTTTTTAGAGTGTATTTGGGCTGCCACTTCATCACAAAGTTATTTGGGCCTTTTATTCATTTAAAGGACAATACAGAGGAAGATTCTTTCTGTTATTTGTAATGACGTGAGCATTGCTTTCCATGTGCAAGACCCGTGCAATTCGTTTGTGAGTCTCAGAGTCTGTTATATCAGAAAAGGGAGCTGCCCATTTTTCGGTGTGTGAATTCCATCTTCCGGAAAAGAGAGAGCTGCTGAGAGCCGAGAGATAGTCTTCCTGGGAGTGAAGCTTGAAGGTGCTCTATCTTGTAATTGCAGCCTGGTGGAGAGGAATTGTAAGAATTGAGTTAATTCTTGTAAAGAGGTCTTATCCTCTGTATGAACATTGTTGTTGCTCAGTTGATTTAAAGTATAGTGCCTAAAGTGGATGTAGATCCGATTTTGGATCGAACCACTATAAATCTCTGCTGTCATCCTTCTCTTTCTCTCTGTTTTTGGTTTGTTCATCTGTTATCATTGGTTGCTTAGTATAATCTGCTGTGTTTGGAATAATACTTTGGAAAATCTGCTGCGATAGCTTGTTTGTTGTGGGTATTGAATTTACAATAGAAGATTTTGATTTTTTCAACTTGCCTAATTTACCGACTATATTTACAACTCCTTGGAAAGAAAAGCCATGATCATTGTTGCATCTGTAAGATGAAGTAGAATTTGTGATAGAGAAATTTAGTAGTGTGTGTAACCCCAACCTTAGGAGTTTTTCTACTACCAAGTTAGGGCTTTCAACACCTCCATTATCTTTATAGGAGTTGCAAAGATACACAATGCATAGGATAAAGTGATAGGACTAATGTAACATTTCCAGTAGCTTGCTCTGCATTTTTTTAGTGTTTCAAAGCTTGAGGAAGCTGAATCAACTACAAGCAGCAAGATAAATTACAGATAGGAGGGATTGATAAGCTTGCCAATGCAGTCAGTCTGACTCTTGGACCTAGGGGTAAGTTCTTGGCTCTATTGTTGTGGTTATACGAACATTTTTCTTTTTGTTTTATTGGAATATCTTGTAAATTTGATAGAGAATGAAGTTTGTGTTTGCTGCAACTGTTGATGAAATGCACAGAATAACATCAGTGGAAAACTATAAGAGTTTGTGTTTGAGTTAGGCCATTTGTGTTGTGCTTGTGTTTCCTGTTTGTGTTTGTGTTTGTAAATATTCAACTCTCAATATCTTTATGCACATAATGGATCTATCCCTTTGAGTTTGTGTTTTCTTGTGCACTATCTCTTTGTGTTTTTCCCCATTTGATTGAAGTTTGAGTTTGTTGCAACTGTTGGTCATTTCTTTTTTGTTATGTTTTAGTTCATTTTAGTGGTCTTTTCGCTGGGGTTTGGAAATTTTGGGTCAGAATGGAGTGGTTTTTACTAGTCTTTATTTACAATCATTCACAAGATTGATGGTTCTAAAGCATATAAAAAACATTCTTACCTTCAATTTTACCCATAATGTCTAAGGTAACGCCATTGTTGTAGTGAAGGTCCATTAAAATTATAATGCTTGATTAAAGGATAGCTGAATTGAAATTATTCTTCCTACTCTGCTTTCCTAATGTTTAAGTTGTATTTGATGTTATGCATGTATTTTGTAGTTCTTTTGGCTTTGAGGCATGATAAAAAAAAATTTGTCATTTTAGATATTCTCGGGGGATCTTGGATTGTCTAAGACATTTGTTTTCTTTATATGTATGCTTCTTGTTGTTTGGTCAATGTATGAAAGATCTTTAAAACTCTGAACAAGTGAACAGTCTCCCTTTTTGGTGATCTTTATGTTGTGCTCATAACTAGATTATGTTATTATTAATTTGACTATCACTTTAAGACTATCTATAATGTTCATAAGGTACACTTTATTTTTTCATCTTTTGTGTTTTCTCATGTCCCTCTTCTATTAGTTTCTCCTTGGATTCCTTCTTCATGTGTTTGGTCTCAGCTTTATGCTTTGAACTCGATTTGTTACTCAAGAGTTTGTTAGTCCCATTTATGTTGTTCAAAGTTCTTTTTTTAAAAAAAAGTTGATCAAAGTTGGAATTTAACCAAGATAGTCACCAAATGCCTCCCAAGCTTTTACTCTGCCTTTTTTAGACTCATTTGGTTTAGGATGTAGTGAGAAAATGTAGCTTTTTACATGAGAACTTTCAACATCTTATAGATGATTTCAATTTTACAGGTAGAATATTAGTTTAGTGACATGAGTCTTCTTGCAAATGAATCTCTTGCAAAACACATTAGTAAAGATCCTGATGGTTATGGTATAGCCTTTGGAACATTATTACATAGATGCATTAATTCAAGTTTTCAATATGCTCTTAACTAAAATGATTCTATGTAATTTGTTTGTTGGTCTGAGGGAAAGAATAGTTAAAACTATCCTTTGTTTTTTTTTTCTTTTTTGAAGTAATGGATTTGGTGTCATTTGATCGCTAAGTGTAGTAATTTTGTGTGTGCTTCTTTTTTCTTTTTGTTTTTAAGATATATGCATCAAATTTAGAATTAGGTTGTTTTAATTTTAGATTCAAAATGAAGTTTTATTAAACGAAGATAGAGTATTTCAGAATTACCCATTAGCTTCTAATACCTTTTTTGGGTCATGACTTTTTTCTGTTTTTGGTGGGGCATTGGTATTGAGCATGTACTTAGAATTCTTTGGACGGTTGGCAAATGGAAATCTTATCTCTTGAACGACTATAATTTCTGAGCATGTACTTAGAATTCCTTGGACGGTCATTATATTCTTGAGTGTTTTTTTCCTTGAATATTTTTAGTTCTTTTTTTTTGGATATTACTATACTTTGGTTATAGTTGCTAATTTGACGTTTAGTTAGTGTAACATTTGAATTTCTGTGTGTTTTCTTACTCTTAAGAGTATATTTAATAAGTGTCTCTAGCTCAAAAGTTGAAAAGATATTGCATTTGACATTGATTGGCTTGAGAACATGCCAGTTAAATTGCATGATTGTTTCATAAGTTAAAATAATAGAGTATCCTATAGGTACTCATTTGCAAGATATTGTGAAGCAAATAATAAGGTATTCAATTAATTTGGTTAGAAAAATCACTCAAGATTAGGTTTCTGAACAAACTTAGATGTGAACATTTGTATTTTAACATTTTGTTTGTTTCAAAGTCCTTCCAAGAATTTTAATCATGAGATACTAAATATTATTGAACTTATCTCCTGAGTTGAAAATTGTCGATTAAAACATGTGGAACAAATGATTGTGAAAGCTAGCTTGTAGGTGAGAGAAATGACAAATTATTTCTTTTTTTGTTTGTTTAAAGACTTATTCCTGTATTGCAAATTATACATTTATTTTTTTTAATGAACCCAAGAGTTATTGAACTCAGGAGAAATACAAATCTACAAACTTTGTAAATTCTCCCTTCTCCCACTCCATGAGTAAGCAGACTACATAGTGAATATCACATAACCAAGAGAAAAATACCTCATAAATTTGATTATCCCTTCTCCTAGTGGTACAGATGCAAAAGAACCTCTAATGATTTGGGAACCTTTGATTGAGGGTGATGGCCTTTTTGTCATCTTTTCCTAGTGGTACTAACGGAAAAGAACCTCAAGAAGTCTACTTTCTCTGATTTCATCAGCCGTTTGGGCAAGAACTCTTTTCCCTTCCCTCTAGATTTACCAACTACCTAGAGTCCATTAGAGAATTTTAAAAGTTAACCTTAACATCTACCCCAAGTTTCAACTCATTGAGCTATTTTTACGTAATCCATATGTCTTCCCTTTCTCATTTCACAGCTGCCATCTTTCCACACCGTTGATGCCATCACATTTTGAACTTTAACCAAGTCCTTACTAGTTGTCATCCATCCTCCCTATGAATTTTCAAGTACGCATTGGTTATCTCAACAAGCTTCCCTCCCACACCAACTTGACATTTGAATTTCCATTCTAAGCCTGAAATGCTCTAAAATTACAGTGCTCCATCCCACTAGTCTTAGAATCAAATCTCCCATGTTCAAATCCTCAAGGTCCTACATATGTCTTGCCTAATATCATCCAAACCACAATGAAATCACATTGGCTAGCATGGGATGTGATACAACCTAGAATCAAGGAGAGAAATCTCCATGAACTATTAAACAAAAGTTGTTTACACCAACGAGTTCTAGCTTCTTCAAACCCAATGTCCATATCTGTCCCAACTTGTCACATTCTTGTGCTCATCTGCCTTGGACTCACTAATATTAACCAACACGAAGTTTTGTTTCATATATTTTGATTCCTTTCTATTCTCATGCTTGTTTTTCTTCTAGGATATGCATTAATAAGTACGAATATCTTTTGGTTACTATTGCTCATTACTACTAATTCCTAAACCTTTTCCAAATTGTCTTTGTAATTTTGATTTTCACCAAGTTCATCAATGTGAAGACATTTTTCTTTCCTTTGATACTGTACCTCTCTAATAGTCCTTGCTTAATTTTGGATCTTTTCTAGAGAATGATGTCATGCTAATGATGTGATAGGAACTTGAAATTGAGGTAGAGAGTCAAGAAATTATGGACTATTGTTGGATTACTGTTGAAAGAAAAAGAAAAGGTCAGTAGCCTTCAGGAAGGCTGCCTTGCTACCACAATTCTCCGACCAAAAATTTGCTGATTCCTGTCCTACCAAACTCACTTATTTTAACCAATAGTCTATACAAACTTCTAACAATCTCTTGAAGAAACAACTCAACTCTAATAAATACTTATAATGGAGATGCTGTCGTTTGTTGTTTGCTAAATTTTCTAATAATGGTGAAAATGTAGATTACAATTACATCTTCCATTAAATTCTTCGTCCAAATCATCCATCAAAATGCATTCTTATTCCTTTTTCCTTGTTACCTTATTGAATATTTCCTTTTGAACTCTATATTGATATAAAATAAAAGTTAATAACTGTTGGAAACGAAGTAGGCCCTCACAATATAACTCAAGAGATAAGAGAAGAAAATTGTTCTCTCACTCACACAAAATTGGAGAAACTAGAACTTGAATATTACTTTCTTTTCTTGGTTTGATTTTGCTTGCATACAAATGACAAATCCTACACATATTTATACTAGTAGAAAAGTACATCAAAAGACATCAACAATAAATATGAATACATATGACTCTTCACCAATACATGAACATTCATCAATCATCATGTATCTTGTAATTCATGTATCCAACCATTCCTTGAATCTCAACTATTCATGTATCTACTTAAATGTGATTCATGTATTTCAAATGTGTCTAGATTAATTTTAACAATAACTATATTCGATTCCTGCTTATTATTTTATAGAAATAATTGGAAAATTAATTAAAATTGTATTTTTTTTTCTCTTGTTCATGTATCGATTAACTTAAGTATGCAAATTGTTCTTTTTCGTCGTGTCTCTTTATTTCAATTTTAGTTATGAAGATGCATTTCATGTTTTTGACAGAGGGGAAAAACTGAGAGCCATATGTGGTGGGGATTATTATGATCATTTGCTTTCTACATTTGGTGTTGATGATATTCCTGCTTGTGGCTTTGGTTTTGGCGATGTTGTTACAGTAGAGGTGAGTTTTAAGCTGATCTTTGCACCCTTAAACAATGACAAAACTCTATATTAGAATTGCTTATTTCGTATTAATCTTTTGGGGATGGTGGTGTTGTTGTTTGTTAAGTTTTGTTGGAGTAATTTTTGTTTTGGAAATCTTGGGGATTTGATGTTTGGATTTCCATATTGAAGTTTATTTTGTGGGTTGGGGGTTTATGTTTTTAGAATGAGATTGTTAGAAGACATTGTCAAAGGATGAATTTTGGTTGTGTTGAGCTCTTTGATTGTTGTTTATGTGATGAACATCCAAATGAGGGGAGGTGAGGAAATTTATGCATACTTTTTTTCTCTTTTGCTTTTGAATCTTTTAAGTGTTAACTGAAAATTAGACTGGAGGAATAGATCTTGACTCAAAAGTTAGAATGTTAATGGGGTTGAGTGGGGATGGATAAAGGAATAGATATTATTGGTATTGATGATGTTGTGGGTACTACAATTGCATGTCTGACTGATAAAGTTAAAATATGTATGTAATGTTCAAGTTCAGTTGAATTTTTTTTGTATGAGTTTTAATGTTTATTTGTTATATTGGTTCATGGATTGGAAGTTCAAATCATGATTTATAAAAAATATTTTGGTTTTTTAATTTATTAGGTGAATGAAAGGATGATACACATGCAACTGGTATATTCATGAGGGAATGGTTAGTACGCAACCATTTGATCAACTCTCTTAGATCAACTCTCTTAGTTGTTTTTGAGTGTATGAACTTTTTGGGACTATATATATGTAGTCATTTTAGTTATTTGGATTATGAATTTGTAATTTTCTTTATATGCAAGTACATTAATTTATTTGCTATAACACACTTTTGATTTTATTAATGTAGTATCTTAATTTTTTGTGCTAGAAATTTGAAGATTTTATGTGTATCTTTATGAGAATTTAGAAAATTTGCATTTTTTAGTTGTCTGTACATGATAAAGCAAGCGACTTGGATAGGTATATGTTTTTACTTTTGAAAATGAATTTAAATGCATTATAAACAAATTTACGTTGATTTTTCAATATAAAAACATTTGAAAGAAATAATATAAAAGTAAACAAAACGATATAATATATATATAAATAACTATTAAAAGTCAATTAGTGTGTCTATCATAGCAAGATTAAAAATGTTATATTATATTTTCTAAGCATTATTTTACTGCAAAAAAAATGTTATTAAAGACCAATTATAGCTTTTTTCGGAACGTTGCGAAAATTTTCCATAACATTAAAATTATGCAATAATTTTATAGCATTTTCAATAGCATCGAATAAACGCTATGGAAAGTTAGAGATTTTCAATAACATCGGCTACAACAATGTGGTAAAAAATGCTATTATATATCTTTTATAGTGTTTTTTCACGGTTATAAAAAATGCTATGAAAGAGAAATCATAGCGTTTTTTCAACGCTATGAAAAGTTTTCATAACATTAAAATAACGCAATGAAAATAGACTTTTTATAGCGTTTTCAATAGCGTTGAAAAAGTGCCATGAAAAGTTAGAGACATTCAATAACATCGACTACAACAACGCGGCAAAAACGCTATGATATGTAACGACCCACCTTCTCATGACGAATTCCTAGGGCCATTACCACATACATTTCTTTTTTTTCTTCTAAGAACAACGATGAAATGACTTTTAAAGTAAAACATGCTTAGAAAATACGTGAAACTTTTCAGCCTGGGATCCCAGTTAAAATAGAACAAGAAGAAATTTTAGCCGTTCAAGCAAAAGACTTTAAGCGGAATAAATCTTAAAAACATCACATAACAAGCTCCAAAAGAAGGAATTTTGAAAACATAAAATGCAGAAGTCTATCCTAAGGAAATCCATGGCTCGTCAGCAGCAGTCCGCCACGCGCTCCGTATGTCATTGCTTGTACCTGAAAGGAAACGTTTTGAAAAGAATGAGTATTAAAAATACTCAGTAAGTAACGCTACTAATGAGAGGAGATTTACAAGCATTACATGAATATTTGGAGGTTAGTTGCTATTAAAGGGCCTAATAGTCATTTCATTTCATTTATCATGTCGTATGGGTCACATGGACAAATAACCAACCTGTCGCATGCTTACCAACTCACTAGAGGTGCACAAGTGGGAATCGTGGGAGATCTCTACTCCTACTGATGGTAGAAGGCACCCAGTCAGTGGAGCCAAGTCTCACCCATCAAGGCACCTATGTGTGCATAGCACCCTAACTACCAACTCACTGGTGGGGCGTCCATGGGTTTTAGTCGAAACTTTACTCCCACAGATAGTAGATGGCACCTAGTCTGCGAAGCCGAGTCCCGCCCATTTAGCTCCTCATCTCAGTCTATAAACATTTCAGTCCTAGGTGTTTAATTGCCACGGTGCCTACTGGAATAAGTAACATATCCTCATTTCGTATTAGGGCCCCTGTTAACAGAGTCTGATTTAATTTGCAACCTAACCATCAAGTTTCTTTCCCATAAAGGTCTCTGAAGGGCTAATTTCACATGTACTAACTACCTCGCCTTTCATCTCGTTCAAGCACATATATCATAACGTCCAAACACTAAAAAGAAAAGACATATGTATAGTCTAAACAGCCACGACCAAATTCAGCATACCATAATCCAAGTGTCATTACTAAACTTAGCCTCGTTATTAACTGTAATGCTACCGAAAATTCGACAGCATAACGACATACGTATAACTGACCCCAAATTTTCTTATCACCTGCGAACAAGAGAATACACTTCTATATTCAAACTGCCCAGCTACAAGTTTCCACAAACACTTCGGATTAATAGAATAGACTCCGAACTTCCAAAACAAAGCGAGTCAGGTCTCGCATCCACAACTCAACCATATAGAACATCCTATCGTCCCCAACATAGAGCATCCAGAGCATTCAGAGCATTTAGAGCATAAAAACTTATCCAACCAGAGCATTCTATACATAAAGCAGACAAAGTGTTCAACACAACTAGAACATTCCTCATAATCTAAGCGTTTGATACTTTTGAACCAACACTATATTCAGAGTATACCATTCAGATAAATGCACATAATCGGGATGTTCAGTAACACCAGAACACACATAATCCAACATCTCATAACTCAAACCATACATGAACAACAATTCATATAAGTACTCCCAGCCTAGTCAAGACTATCAAACTAGTAAGGTTACTTACTTTAGTGAAGAATCTACTTGATTTAAGCACCAACCAACTAATTCAATGCGACACCGCTCACGCCACAAGCAACTCAAATCTAAAAATCACAAGAAAGGTCTAAAAATTAGGGGCATCAAATTCTCATAATTTTCTTTAGATCCAACTTAAAATAAGGAGGCCAAAACTCACCAAAAAGAGATCGATGCTTGCTGTCCGAGTTCTAAATTTCACTCCAAATAGACAAATCTGCCTCCAAATACTATGGGTACCTTAAAATCAATAGCTAAAGTCAATGGGTATTTGATTAAACGCCATAACCAACCCAAATTAATCTTAGAAACTCTTACCCACTACTAGAAATATTCAAGTCCACTGGAAATCAAATACCCATTGTCTGAAACGTTGAAAATCAAAAGAAGAGCTTGTTGAACAAGTTCTAAAATCAAACTGAAAAGCTTTCAACCTCACTTACCCAAAGCCAAAGCTGCTGGAAAATTGTAAAAACGACCCAAAAACGTTGCTGTCCGCACCACTTGCCCAACCCGGCGACGGCGATGGTTCACGGCGGCGAGAGATGAGCGGCAGTGGACCTACAACCCGAGAGAGAGAGAGAGAGAGAGAAACATGAGGCCGAGAGGAAGGAAGGGAGAGAGAGAGAGAGAGAGAGAGAGAGAGACTTTACCGTCGGCGGCGAACGACGACGGCGTGAGGCGAGCGGCGTGCGACGGGCGGTGTCGGCGTGGGCGTGCGGCTGAGAGGTTGCAGAGAGGGAGAGGGGCTGTGAGGGAGAGAGAGCCGAAAGGGAGAAAGAGAGAGAGCGTGAGAGGGAGAGAGAGAAAGATGCAGCTTTCTTTTTTTTTTTTTTTTTTAAATCGGTCAATTGACCGAATTTGGGGGGGAATTTTCCCCCCATTTTCTTTTTTTTCCCTTTCTGACCGGGCCTTTAATGCCCACTCCCTTTTTTTTTTTGTTTTTCTCAAGGCTTGCCGTTACATCATACTAACCTTAAAAGAACTTTCGTCCTCGAAAGTTGCTAGTACTGGAACAACTCTGGATACTTGACCATCATTTCATCTTCTCTTTCTCAAGCCATTTTTTTTTGTCCGCTAATCTCACTATAAATCTTTTACCAAATCAAGTATGTGATCCCTCAACACATTGGTTCTTAAGTCATAAACCTAACATTTTTCCCCTCATACCAAATTCTCACGTTGCTGCAAATTTCTGGATTCAACACATTTGAAAGGTCCTTCACACACTTTCTTAGAATAGATGCATAAAACCTGTAACACCCAGAATTTTCGACAGCATAACGACGTAACTACACTAGCTACCAAATTTTACTTTGCACCTGATACACAAGATTAACACACTTATATAACCAGAACGATCCATACAACACTTTTCCACATCACTTGAGAGCAACATCACATATCCAAACTTACAAATAACAAGAATGAATCAGACCTCGCGTCAAACATAACCTGATTAAGTCAATAAGGCCACAACACCTAAGAGAAAGGCATCGTACTTATTACACCTTCAAGAGCATCTCAAGGTACATGACAAGACCAAACCTCAATGCAAAAACTCGATTGTAACATAGTCGCCAAAACTACCACAAATTTCTGCCCAACATCAAATAGTAGATTCGCGTAATGAAATGCTTTAGCCAGCCAAAGACCACATTAACTCAACTATTTCATAATAATAAATAGATAAATAAAAACAACTACTAGCTAATGATCTCCTCCTGAGGCCCGTTTTTCCTCACCACCAAACATTAGGAAAACTTAATTCACTTACAACATTGATGTTTGGGAGGGACTCAAACCTCTATCCTCTTAGTCAAAGATACTTTTCAATTACTGCAAAGCTACTTTCACTTCCACATGATGGGTGACCTTACAAAGGGAAAAATGTGCAATCTTTGTTAGACGGTAAACAATTATCCAAATTGTTATATAACATTCCATTGACCTTGGTAGCCCTTTAGTGAAGTTCACAACATTTTCATTTTAAACTCTTATGCATCTTGGTACTACCAAAATTACTAAGAAAGGTGCCTTGTGAGTTTTCTAACGACTCTTCCTTGAAAGGATAATCTGTGGGCCCACATAGTTTCCCTTGGTGCAACGAGACTAAAACATGAGTGCGAGTAAAACCTTCTTAACCTACCTTACTAAGGTAGTAACCATTCTAAACCCTCTTGTTGAACATAAACAAGTTGCTTTTTCTCAAACTAGACACCATTGAAAGTTGAGAGCCAATCATGTTAGCACGCCTCCCGCTGACAACTCGATTTTTGGATGATCAAGCTCTCTTAGTAATGTACCATGAGATGACACAAAGGACACCATACTTACTGTTCTCCTACTAGTGCATCAATCACTGCATTCTCCTTGTTATGATGCTATTTGGTCTCACAATCACAAGCCTTTACCAATTCCAACCATCTTCTTTGTCTTATGTTGAGCCCTTCCTATGCGAGGGAGTGCTTCATATTCCTATGAAAACTCTTTTTGCATTTTCACTTGGTGATTTCTGTGAGTCAACTAGGTTCTGAGCTGGAAATGTTCTAAACAAAACTTCACATAGTAACTTGCTAGGCACAAGAAGCTGCAAATCTCTACCACGATATTGAGTTTAGACCAACCACAGCTACCTTCACTTCTAAAAGGTCCACTGCGTTCGGAATAGAGAATTTATAATAATACAACGTGCATTCTCCGAAAATTGAGAAACAAGAATAAATCTAGTAAGAGAAAGATTCATTCGAACGCTGTCCCTTTTTCATGGGAATTTACCCATCACAATATTACCGCTGATAGCCACGTGCTTGAGAAGGAAAATTTGCCCAGTCGCAACTCGTACTTAGAAATTTTGTCATATAGCTCGCTACTTCCCAAGGTCGTCTAAACTTGCCTAAGATACTCATAATGATCATACTTGGTTCTAGGGATGACCTTTGGAGATATTAACCTCCCCCATCCACAACTGATGGTATCCCGAGTATAAACTTGCCCCTTTTAGAGTACATTTTGCTCCTTGAAGTTGGTCATAAATTATTCATGCGAGAAGAGAAAACTTGCTCTTTATTGTCATTTATTCAACTCTTGTCAACCGAAGCGTAGCAACAATAGATCCATCTTTCTTCTTATGAAACAAAACTCTTATCATTCTTATATCTATGGACTTCCTCGACTCTATTGAGTTGAGGCCACCTAGTATGAAGTTTTAGGAACGAGAGTTGTTCCCAACTCAGACTCTTTGATGAGGTCTACCCTTCATGCCAATGGTAAACTTGGAAGCCAACCCACCTTATCTAACACTATCAAATCTTTCCCATTCATTTCAAGTCGGCTTAGTTTCTCATCCCAATCAAAGTGATGGCTTCATTGGTTTCTTGTACTAATTTGAATTCCAAAGTCAAAATCTCTCAAACTTCCACAGCACACCCGACAATCTACATGTTCACTAATAAAGCCTCAAAGTTCCCTTTTCAATAGTTCTTTGGCAACCATTGCTAACAGACTGTACCAACTAGAAGTTTCCCCAACTCCGAATTAAGATAGATGCTTGCCAAAGAACTCTTCCATTATCTAGTTTGTCCTAGCTTGACCCTTTGCTTTTGGAGGAACATTCTCAAACTAAAGTCGAGTTTCATATCCCACATCTCTTACACAATTTATTTCCATCTACACATACAAGGGTTCCAACTTTCTAATAGTAACATGATTCCTTGCACCCATTTTAATGACTTCTAAACACAAACCACATAACAGAAATCAAGCCATACCCATGATCTTGGAGTCTAAACATTTTAATTTCTTTTGTCTCCCAAGATAGCAAAACTTTTCCATACTACCTTTCATTTTCTCGAATATATATATATATATATAGTCATCAAACTTATGATGTCGTCCTTCACTTTTCGAATAAGAAATAACTTCAACACCAAAAAGCATGTCTCCACTTATAATATTCTCATAGGTCTTTCCTTTGGAGTTCTAAAACGAACCTATGGGGAGATTTTGCTTAATTACGTGGCCTTGCTTTTAAACTTGAAAATTTTTCTCTTGGTCTTATTGAATTGGGGCCTCTTCTTCATAACAACGGAATGAATCATGTCAAAGCTGCTCAAAATATTTGGAGAAGTAACTTTTCGGTTCAACCCAGAACCCACATTTTTTTTTTCCATTTTGAAACTCATGTTCTTTTTTTTTCAAGCTATTTAACTTTCTTTGTCGACCACACCAACAAAGCTAGGCAACCTAAAAGAATTCCTCATATTATCATTCATACAACGCCTCTTCACTTTTCATTCTTTTAGGAGTGTCTCATAAAAATCCAAAAATATCTTACAAGTTCGCCCAAACATTGAACTCCGCAAGAGTAGTCATGATGTATTGCTCCTTTCAAGGTTTTACTCAAGAGACACCATCTTTGATATTTCGTGACCCTTGAAAAACATTACTCCCTGAAGATTTTCTTTTCCTTCCTTGTCCATACGGACTACTTTAATCTCACACTTAAGCATATACCTCATGTTGGTAAAGCTTTCTTTAATCACTAAACAATTTCATTCCCCCAATAATACATAACATCAAACATTTAACAAAGCATCACATTCATAAATCCACTCACGAACCCTCCCCTTTGTTTTTTTTTTTCCTTTCTCACATAACATAAACATTGACATACCTGGCGGTGACCGGACGCTTGCTGATAAGCCATGGACATACTTAAGGCTTACGATGTAAACCAGTCTACAGAACCTATAACCTAGAGCTCTGATACCAACTGTAACGACCCACCTTCTCATGACGAATTCCTAGGGCCATTACCACATACATTTCTTTTTTTTTCTTCTAAGAACAACGATGAAATGACTTTTAAAGTAAAACATGCTTAGAAAATACGTGAAACTTTTCAGCCTGGGATCCCAGTTAAAATAGAACAAGAAGAAATTTTAGCCGTTCAAGCAAAAGACTTTAAGCGGAATAAATCTTAAAAACATCACATAACAAGCTCCAAAAGAAGGAATTTTGAAAACATAAAATGCGGAAGTCTATCCTAAGGAAATCCATGGCTCGTCAGCAGCAGTCCGCCACGCGCTCCGTATGTCATTGCTTGTACCTGAAAGGAAACGTTTTGAAAAGAATGAGTATTAAAAATACTCAGTAAGTAACGCTACTAATGAGAGGAGATTTACAAGCATTACATGGATATTTGGAGGTTAGTTGCTATTAAAGGGCCTAATAGTCATTTCATTTCATTTATCATGTCGTATGGGTCAGGTGGACAAATAACCAACCTGTCGCATGCTTACCAACTCACTAGAGGTGCACAAGTGGGAATCGTGGGAGATCTCTACTCCTACTGATGGTAGAAGGCACCCAGTCAGTGGAGCCAAGTCTCACCCATCAAGGCACCTATGTGTGCATAGCACCCTAACTACCAACTCACTGGTGGGGCGTCCATGGGTTTTAGTCGAAACTTTACTCCCACAGATAGTAGATGGCACCTAGTCTGCGAAGCCGAGTCCCGCCCATTTAGCTCCTCATCTCAGTCTATAAACATTTCAGTCCTAGGTGTTTAATTGCCACGGTGCCTACTGGAATAAGTAACATATCCTCATTTCGTATTAGGGCCCCTGTTAACAGAGTCTGATTTAATTTGCAACCTAACCATCAAGTTTCTTTCCCATAAAGGTCTCTGAAGGGCTAATTTCACATGTACTAACTACCTCGCCTTTCATCTCGTTCAAGCACATATATCATAACGTCCAAACACTAAAAAGAAAAGACATATGTATAGTCTAAACAGCCACGACCAAATTCAGCATACCATAATCCAAGTGTCATTACTAAACTTAGCCTCGTTATTAACTGTAATGCTACCGAAAATTCGGCAGCATAACGACATACGTATAACTGACCCCAAATTTTCTTATCACCTGCGAACAAGAGAATACACTTCTATATTCAAACTGCCCAGCTACAAGTTTCCACAAACACTTCGGATTAATAGAATAGACTCCGAACTTCCAAAACAAAGCGAGTCAGGTCTCGCATCCACAACTCAACCATATAGAACATCCTATCGTCCCCAACATAGAGCATCCAGAGCATTCAGAGCATTTAGAGCATAAAAACTTATCCAACCAGAGCATTCTATACATAAAGCAGACAAAGTGTTCAACACAACTAGAACATTCCTCATAATCTAAGCGTTTGATACTTTTGAACCAACACTATATTCAGAGTATACCATTCAGATAAATGCACATAATCGGGATGTTCAGTAACACCAGAACACACATAATCCAACATCTCATAACTCAAACCATACATGAACAACAATTCATATAAGTACTCCCAGCCTAGTCAAGACTATCAAACTAGTAAGGTTACTTACTTTAGTGAAGAATCTACTTGATTTAAGCACCAACCAACTAATTCAATGCGACACCGCTCACGCCACAAGCAACTCAAATCTAAAAATCACAAGAAAGGTCTAAAAATTAGGGGCATCAAATTCTCATAATTTTCTTTAGATCCAACTTAAAATAAGGAGGCCAAAACTCACCAAAAAGAGATCGATGCTTGCTGTCCGAGTTCTAAATTTCGCTCCAAATAGACAAATCTGCCTCCAAATACTATGGGTACCTTAAAATCAATAGCTAAAGTCAATGGGTATTTGATTAAACGCCATAACCAACCCAAATTAATCTTAGAAACTCTTACCCACTACTAGAAATATTCAAGTCCACTGGAAATCAAATACCCATTGTCTGAAACGTTGAAAATCAAAAGAAGAGCTTGTTGAACAAGTTCTAAAATCAAACTGAAAAGCTTTCAACCTCACTTACCCAAAGCCAAAGCTGCTGGAAAATTGTAAAAACGACCCAAAAACGTTGCTGTCCGCACCACTTGCCCAACCCGGCGACGGCGATGGTTCACGGCGGCGAGAGATGAGCGGCAGTGGACCTACAACCCGAGAGAGAGAGAGAGAGAGAGAAACATGAGGCCGAGAGGAAGGAAGGGAGAGAGAGAGAGAGAGAGAGAGAGAGAGAGAGACTTTACCGTCGGCGGGGAACGACGACGACGTGAGGCGAGCGGCGTGCGACGGCGAGCGACGGGAGGTGTCGGCGTGGGCGTGCGGCTGAGAGGTTGCAGAGAGGGAGAGGGGCTTTGAGGGAGAGAGAGCCGAAAGGGAGAGAGAGAGAGAGCGTGAGAGGGAGAGAGAGAAAGATGCAGCTTTCTTTTTTTTTTTTTTTTAAATCGGTCAATTGACCGAATTTGGGGGGGAATTTTCCCCCCATTTTCTTTTTTTTCCCTTTCTGACCGGGCCTTTAATGCCCACTCCCTTTTTTTTTTGTTTTCTCAAGGCTTGCCGTTACAATAGCGTTTTCAATGCTATAGCGTTTCGCAATGAAAATAGACTTTTTATAGCGTTTTCAATAGCGTTGAAAAAGTGCCATGAAAAGTTAGAGACGTTCAATAACATCGACTACAACAACGCGGCAAAAACGCTATGATATGTCTTTTATAGCTTGTTTTTACAGCTATAAAAGTTGCTATTAAAAAGAAATCATAGCGTTTTTTCTAATGCTATGAAAGGTTTCCATAACATTAAAATAACGCAATAAAAATAGACTTTCTACAACGGTTTTGATAGCGGTGAAAAAACGCTATTAAAAGTCTCAGACTTTCAATAACATGGGCTAAGACAGCTTTTCATAAAAAGCTATCGTAGCCTTACGATAGCGTCTTTTCAATGCTATCGTATGTGATTTTTCTTGTAGTGATAATGTATAGTATGAATGAATAGGATTTCATGAGTATTAATATAAAAAGTTATATTAATTAATGAAATGTATGTTGTATGTTTTCATTTTTCATTAAGCATGGTTAGTATAAGTGTTATATTAATTAAATGAAAATGAATATGCATGCAACATGAAGTTACCTTAGTTGAATATAAACGTTATATTCATGTCTTAGATGAATGTTATAGGTTGTCTTTTATTTTATAAGAGTTATAAAATATGATAGACATTTAAAATCTATAAAAAAAAATATGCATGCTCACATAGGGTTAATAATTTCTAATGTGATTAGGAATTAGTACTCATCTTATAAGTAGTTAAAATACAATAAATCTTGTAAAGCTAAGGTTACAAGAGAACTCACTCGGTGAGATCCTGTCTAAGGCTGGGGTACTTAAGTTGACCGAAAGGGAACACCTCCTACCTGGGGATCAATCCGGTACTTGAGTTAATGTTAACCCGGATTTATGAGCATGCATGAGCGATGTGATGTTTTAAAGTGTTTATCACCTAGACATCATAGGTAAAATTCGGTATAAACGTTATACTTGGACAAATCACCTAGACTTAGGTAATGTCATGAATGTATGTTGGATAATGGTGCAAATATAATTAGAATTGGATTGTTATATTTTTCCAATCACCATTAGAAGCATGTTATAGGGCTAATTCATTAAAATTTATAATGGTTATAAAATTAATGAATAGAAACCGTTAACCTATAACAAAGAATTGCATGCAAAAATAGGATCTTAGGAAAAATGAATTAATTTTAAAATGTTTAAAATTAATTAGACCTAAGATCACTATTTCTAATAGGATCAGAAATTTGTCTTACTTGTATTTTAATAGATTTAAAATATGGTAAAGTAGGATAGATAAGACTTTGGTTATATAAGGGAACTCTCCTGGTAATGTTCTGTCTAAGGCTGGGGTATTTAAGTTGACGGTTTACGGAACACCTCCTACTTGGAAACTGACTAGGTACCTGAGTTAAATTAACCACTATCTTGTTAGCACGCAATGTCGCTAGGTAATTAAAAGAGTTCAATTCACCGAGACATTAGAATAAAGACCTTATTATAAGAGTCATATAAGACATAGACTTAGATAGATTCACTTAGCTGGAATTTACCTAAAGTAATATACCCTAATTATAAAATACTTAGTGAGAGAAAAAATGATATATTTGATATATCAATTTTTAGCTCTGACGTCTCTAAGTGTTCACACCGTGAGATCCATGCTCGGCCTCGTGTCACCTTGGAAGCCGCCTCCCTTCGGAAGATATTTGCATGGTTCAATACCAAGGTGAATGGAGAAAGTATTTATAGTAAGTGGGAGAAGGATATGTGTCAACACATCCTACGATCTCCTCCATTGGTTTGTTCTAAACTTAACTTGTAGGGTTGAACCGAGCTCCTAAACGTACATGCAAAATACATAGTATTCGTACCTGAAGATCCATTTAGTAATGGGCGAAATGAGATAGGCAAAAACGCAACAATGGTAAAGTTTTGCAGCGAGGAAATCCTAACTATTTAAGGAATTGCAACGAAGAAACCCTAACTTTCGAAGAACCTTAGAGAAGAAAGTATCCGAAGAGTGGTAAATGTGTTGGGTTTTATGCCCTAAAACTCGTAGATGGTAAATGTAAACATTTTGATATTATCGATAAAGTATTATCGCGGTTATTCAATATATTATTGTTGAATTTGTTGTATTAGAATTGCATTAAATAACCCTAAATCCAATAAACTAACATCCTAGGTTATATTATGTAGCTTGAACATGTTGGGTTTTATGTCCTAAAACTCGTAGATAGTGAATGTTAACGAATTATATACTTGTATCAATAAAGTATTATTGAGGTTTATGCAACAAAGTGTTATTGTCATTTTAAGTCTAAAATTGCACAATATAACCCAAATCCAATAAACTAAGATCCAAGGTTGTTGATATGTAACTTGAACTAGTATGTGGGGACATACGGGGATTAGTGTTCAAGTAACAACCTAAAAGGTCTATAGTACAGGGATAAGGCTGGGTACCTTATCCTGGTAACACTATGTGATACGACCCGCTTTGTATTCGATACAGACGTATTGATCCAAGGCGTCCATGTAGGAGACATGCGAGCTGGGGTATCCTATGTAATGAGTTTGCATAAGACCGGACCACGAAATAGTAAAACACTAGATGTAACACCGTTAACTAGTTAGATTACTGTTTCAATAGGATGACCTAGGTAATTCAGTCTTAATCCTGAGTGTGTCATGAACTCCTTCTCACGAGGGATTGTCCTTTGATTAGTACGGGTGAGAGTGGTTTGCACGCCGACTCAATAAGCCTACCTTCTTGGGGACGAGATCGAGTGGGGGCTGGGGATATGACAACACAAGATGGAATTCACTCCTTCCGCTTCTAGGAGAAGTAAATGAGTGTTCCCTTAAGTGGTGACTCCGGGTCTTGAACAAAGGGATCTCGCCCTCTCACTAGCCCGAGAGGGACTTTCTGTATACGGGTTGGACCATAAACAGGTTGTTCATTAGAGGAGCACTGGTACTTAAGGAGCCAGAGGTAACACAGGGGTAAAACGGTAATTTGACCCAGTTGTAGTTACGAACACTCGTGAAGGATTGACTTACCGTTATTGGTCAATATCCGTGGACACAGAAACATTCTACAGTGAGAAGAGTGCAGTTGTGGGTCTTTAGTGGAGTGACCCACAGTTAATGAATATTGGTTACCTCGATTAATGAGTTTAGTCAATTAACCTCATATCATTGGAGCTTCTGATCTGTAGGTCCATTAGATCCCCCTGCTAGCTTGTAAAGAGTAATTGAGAACAAATTATCTTGAAAAGAATTTGAATTGTTCAAATTCAATTTGGGAATCAAGTTAATTGTATGAGATACAATTAATATAATGTACAGTGATATACATTATAATATAAAGTTCAGTGTGAGATTAAACTTTATTAAATTGAGAGAACAATATATTTGAAGGAGTTCAAATATATATATATATAATTAATTAAATATATGATATTTAATTAATTAATTAATTAATTAATTATTCAATTTGGTTTAAATTAAATGTGATTTAATTAAACTATATTATATGAGAGATATATATTAGAATATGATTCTAATATGTAATTAGTTAAATATGGTTGATATTTAATTAATTATAAAATTAATTAATTTTGAATTAATAAATTGTTCAATTTAATTTAGTTAAATATGATTTAATTAAATTAAAACTATAGATTAATTTTAATGTGAATATGATTCATATTAAAACTATAGGTTATAAGAGACATGCACATTTGAATATGATTCAAATGTTCAATTAATTAAATATGTGATATTTAATTGATCAAAGAATTAATTAATGGTGAATTAATTAATTGTGTGGTTTAATTAATTTAATTAAATGCGATTTAATTAATTTTAATTAAAACTATATATTATGTGAGAGCGATGCATTTAAATATGATTTAAATGCACATAAGATTAATTGATTAATGTGATTAATCCATTAATGTTTAATTAATTAAATTAAATTCGTTTTATTAAATTAATTTAAAAAAAATCTTTTCTCTCACTTAAATCTTACGCAGAAGGGGTCAATTTTTTTTTCCTTCATTCTGCAACATCTCTATCTATCTCTCTCTCAATTCTCTCTCAAGAAAAAGTTACAGAGGAAATTCTTCTGTGTTTTTCTACTTCCTAAATTCAAGATCAAGGAGTCCCACCACTCCGTTCTCGATCTCAGAGAATAGCAGGGTAGCCTCGTGGTGGTGTTCTTGAATTCAGAGTCGTCAGACGAAGGTATGTGCTTCTCATTCTTAACTTTTTACCAATGTATGGGTATTTTGTTTGAAGCAAAATTAATTACGAACGGTCCAATTGCTTCCGCTGAAACGGAATTTGGAATTTCATTCCTTCAGAACATGTATGTGGGGACATACGAGGATCAATGTTCAAGAAACAACCTAAAAGGTCTATAGTATATGATAAGGTTGGGTACCTTATCCTGGTGACACTATGGATACGACCCGCTTTGTATTTGATACATTCGCAATGATCCAACTCATTCATGTAATGGACATGCGAGTGGGGGTATTCTATGCAATGAGTTTGCATAAGAACGGACTGCAAAATAGTAACAATTAGATGTAACTCCATTAACTAATTAGGTAATTATTTCAATAGTATGACCTAGATGACTCAGTCTTAATCCTAAGTGTGTTATGGACTCTTGTCTGTGAGGGATTGTCCTTTGATTTGTATGGGTGAGAGTGGTCAGATCGCCGTCTCAATAAGCCTACCATTTTGGGGACAAGATCGAGTGGGTAGTTGGGAACATAACACTACAAAATGAAATACACTCCTTCCCACCTTTAGGGTAAGTAGATGAGTGTTCCCTTAAGTGATGTCTCTGGGACTTGAAAAAAGGGTCCAACCCTCTCATTGGCCCGAGAGGAACTTCTTTTTAATGGTTGGACCTTAAACATGTTGTTCATTAGAGGAGCACTGGTACTTAAGGACACAGAGGTAACCTAGGGGTAAAACGGTAATTTGACTCAGCTAGTGTTACGAACACTCATGAAGAACTGACTTAGTGTTATTGGTTGATATTCATGGACACAAAAATATTCTACAATGAGAAGAGTGCAGTTGTGGGTCTTTAGTGGAGTGACCCACAATTAACGAATGTTGGTGAAATTGGTTAATGAGTTTAATCAGTTAACCTCGTATCGTTGGGGCTTCTGATTTGTACATCCATTAGGTACCCTTGCTAGCTCGTAAAGGGTATTGGGGTAATTTATTCTTGAACTGAGTTTGAAATGTTCAAATTTACTAAGCAAATTAATATAATGTATGGTGATACATTATAGTATAAAGTTTATGTTTTAATTAAACTTTATGATATAAATTCTATTTTGGATATGATTCAAAATTAATTTATGAGAGATGTTGAGGATCCCACATTGAAAAGATAAGTGGAGAACTCACAATTTATAAGATGTATAGGTTACTCCACTCATTGCCAATTGGTTTTGAGATGGAAGCCCATGTTATCTAATATAAGAGAATTAAATATTTGAATAAGTTCAAATATTAATTTTGTTGGGTTTTAAAACTCGTAGATTGTAAATGTAAACATTTTGATATTATCAATAAAATGTTTTTTTTTTAAACAAATTATCAATAAAATGTTATTAAGGTTATTCAATATGTGACCGTTGAATGTGTTGTATTAGATTTGCATTAGATAACCTTAAATCCAATAAACTAACATCTTAGGCTGTAATATGTAGCTTGAATAGTATGTGGGGACATACGGGGATCAATGTTCAAGAAACAACCTAAACAGTCTATAGTATAGGGACAAGGCTGGGTACTTTATCCTGGTGACACTATGGATACGACCTGCTTTGTATTTGATACAAACGCAATGATCCAACACGTTCGGGTAATGGACATGCGAGTGGGGGTATCCTATGCAATGAGTTTGCATAAGACCGGATCGCGAAATAGTAACCGTTAGATGTAACACCGTTAACTAATTAGGTTATTATTTCAATAGGATGACATAGGTGACTCAGTCTTAATCCCGAGTGTTTTATGGACTCCTATCTGCAGGGTATTGTCCTTTGATTTGTATGGGTAAAAGTAGTCAGGTCGCCGACTCAGTAAGCCTACTATTTTAGGGACAAGACCGAGTGGAGAGCTAGGAACATAACAATAGAAAAAAGAATCCACTTCTTCCCAACTTTAGGGTAACTAGATGAGTGTTCCCTTAGGTGGTGTCTCCGAGACTTGAACAAAGGGCTCAACCCTCTCATTGGCCCGAGAGGGACTTCTGTTTAATGGTTGGACCATAAACAAGTTGTTCATTAGAGGAGCACCGGTACTTAAGGACACAGAGTTAACCCAAAGGGTAAAATGGTAATTTGACCTAGCTGGTGTTAAGAACACTCGTGAAGGATTTACTCGTTGTTATTGGTTGATATTTGTGGACACAAAAATATTCTACGGTGAGAAGAGTGTAGTTGTGGGTCTTTAGTGGAGTGACCCATAGTTAACGAATGTTGATTAATGTGATTAATGAGTTTAGCCAATTAATGTCGTATCGTTCGAGCTTCTAATCTATAGGTCCATTAGATCCCCTTGCTAGCTTGTAAAGGGTATTGAGGTATTTTAGTCTTGAATAGAATTTGAAATGTTCAAATTCACTAAGAGAATTAATATAATGTATGGTGATACATTATAATAAAAATTTATATTTTAATTAAACTTTATGATGTAAATTTAATTTTGGATATGATTCAAAATTGATTTATGAGAGAATTAAGTATTTGAAGGGGTTCAAATATTAATTTAATGTAAATTGGATTCATATTAAAACTATAGGTTAAATTTAATGCGCATAAGATATACATTAAAACTATAGGTTATGAGAGAAATATGCATTTGAATATGTTTCAAATGTGAGATTAAATTAAATATGGAATATATATTTAGTAATTAATTAATTGGTGAATGAATGAATTAATTAATTTTATTCAATTTAACTAAATATGATTTAATTAAATTAATTGAATTAATACTATAGCCACGTGAGAAATATTCATTTAGATATGATTTAAATGAATGAATGAATTAAATATATTAATTGTTATTAATTAATTATATAAATATTAATTAAACTCCCTGCAGTTATGTAGAAAGTGGGTAACGTGTGTGACGGAATTGTAACTCCCTCACCTCTCACATAACCAAAATGCAGAGGAGAGTGAAAATGAACAATCTGGCAATTATTTTTCGCAGTAGCATCCTCTCTCTGAATCTCTCTCAAATTCTCTCAATCACACAGAAGACCAATTCTTTCTTCGTGTGTTTTTCCCCGTAACTTCAAGTTTGGTCCCACAACCTACCTTAGTATTACTCAGAGGATGGTGAGGTTACCAACTGGTGGTGTGCTGCTCTTTGGTCCCAAGTTACAGTGATCGTGACCATATTGTATACGAGAGTCAATTTGCTGTAACGAGGTTCTACAAATGTAAGAGGTTTCTAAACCTATACAGTAGATTAAATGCATGCTTAGCCATAGAAATACTTTAGAAATTGTTTCTAAATTTTGTTTTTGCACAATGTATTGGTTTCTTGGAAACCAAATTGAATTACACATGATTAACGTTGCTTCCGCTGTGGGATTCAATCCCTTCAATTGGTATCAGAGCCAATCGTAATTTAGTTGGCGTTTGCTGAGATTTGCATTGTGTTTTTGGGTAAATTCTGCATTTTGAATGAAATTTTGCTCATAGACGTTTTCGGTTCTTTTTGGCATAGATTTACTACTTTCGATGAGATCAATTGTAAAGGCCCTTGTGTTTTTGGGCAATTAAGCATGTAAATCAAGTCATGTAAGTCCGTGTCTAAAATTAGGATCCAATTTGGTGAAGAACGAGACAAATTGGAACGAAATCAGTGAAGAACTGCTGTTGGAAATCGAAGAACGAAAAGGACCAAAAGTCGCAGCGTCTCGACGTTGGTCAGTTGAGGCGCAGCGTCGAGATGTTGCCTTCAGCTTCTCGACACTGTTACATGTTTCCAGCGAGATCGCGTGCTTCAGCGAGAGCAGCAACGAGAGTTGGTTTGGTTCGACTTGGTTCGTGATGGTTCGCCCCGATTCGTGCATTTTGGGTCCGCCTCGATTCGATTCTAGAGCAGTTCATGGCGGTCTAGGATAGTTAGAGTTAAATTGTTGTAATTTTTCTATTAATTTTGTCCTAGAATATCAAAATACCGGTCTACTTAACTATTTAATTGCTTTATGAATGTCATATAGTATAAATCCCACCATAGGTTAAACATGTTCATGCATATTTTATATTATTATTGTTATAATGTATGATATATATGCATGAGACAATTTTCATAAATGATTTAATGTAATGGCCATGTTAGATGGATGAAAATTGAAAAGTATGATGCATGACATTACTTTCGTTAAATATAAAGAGTTATATTTATTGTCATCGAAATGCTTGGATTAATTTTCATGATTGATTAATGTAAGTGTTACGCTAATCATATGAAAATTAAATTGGTTTGAGCATGAAACTTCCTTAGTTTAATATAATTGTTATATTAAAGTCATGAAATTGTGAATTTAATTAATTAGAATATGATTGTCAATTTCATACACCATTAGAAGCATGTTATAGGTTAATTCATTAAAATTTATAATAGTTATAAAATTAATGAATAGAAACCTTAACCTATAACAAAGAGTAGCATGTATACATAGGGTTTTAGGAAAATGAATTAATTTTAAATGGTTTAAAATTAATTAGACCTAGGTTAATAATTTCTAATAAGATTAGAAGTTAGTCTTGCTCTTTATTTTAAATAGGTTTAAAATAGGGTAAGAGTAGGACAATAAGACCTTGGTTATAAGGGAACTCTCCCGGTAATGTTCTGTCTAGGCTTGGGGTATTTAAGTTGAAAGTTTACGGAACACCTCCTACCTGGGAACTAACCCGGTACTTGAGTTGAATTAACCACTATCTTATTAGCACGCAATGTCTCTAGGTAATTTAAAAGGGTTTAATTCACCGAGACATTAGAATAAAGACCTATGTATAACAGTTATAATAGACATAGACTTAGATGGATTTACTTAGCCAGAATTTATCTAAGTAATATAACATAATCTTTAAAATACTTATGATAAAGGAATCAAAGATGCTCTGATACCAAATGATAAAAGGACTATCTCAATTACGTTTGAGAACTCTGGTCCGACCTGCCGGATATGACCAAGAGTTGCATCCATTACCAAGCTATGGTGACTATATGACCAAGAGTAGAAGAGCAAGAGTTGTTATATAAGAGGCATTAAATAGTTGTTTTAATGGAAAACAACTATTTAATGCCTCTTAAATAGTCCACTTTTTGATTCCACTCTTTTAATGCCTCTTAAATAGTCCACTCTTTGTTATATCAGAGCATCTTTGCTCCCCAAGAGGCATTAAATAGTTGTTATATGACCAAGAGTTGTTATATAAGGGGCGTTAAATAGTTACTTCCAAGTAAAGGTGACTATCCATGACCAAGAGTTGCATCCATTCAAGCTTGGAAAGGCACCTATTCAACCAAAAGACACAATGGATCTAAAAATCCAGATTCATTCACATATTTAATGCATTATGTATCTTTTGAATTCATGAATTTGTATTTATGAAGGTTCATGAATGGACTTGAAAGGTTAGGGGCTGAATTTAGACCACATAGATGAAGGGTTGTGTCCTTTCATGGTGTCTTTTCAATTAGTATAAATAGAGATGTCATTTGTCATTTGAACACAAGTTGATGTTGAATTTGAATGAAATTTCAGATTGAGTTTAGTCTCTCTCAAGCTTTTATGCTTTCTTTGTGTTCTTGTGTTTAGAATGCATGCTTAGAACTTTCAATCTAGTCTGATCAATTAGATTGTGAAGAGTTCGAAATCTTGAAGTTAGGAACGAGTTCTCCTTTCTTCTTGATCTTTGATCATCCTTCCAAGTCAAATCTGTTTAACTTTCTTGGGGTTGTCTTATCATTTCGTTAATGGGGTTATTCTTATTATTGTTGTGGGGGTTCACCTGAAATAAGGGAAGTTCTCAAACGTAATTGAGGTAGTTCCTTTATCAACTTACTAGGAGAAAAATAGTATATATGATATATCATTTTTAACTCTCATGACCGCAAGAGTTCACACCATGAGATCCATGCTCGACCTCATGTCGCCCTGGGCGCGGCCTCCCTTCGAAAGGTGTTTGCAAGGGTCAATACCAAGGTGAATGCGAAAAGTATTTATAGTAAGTGGGAGAATGACGTGTGTCAATGTATCCTACGGTCTCTTCCATTAGGTTGCACCGTGAGATTCTCATGATCCGCCTGCCTGTCGTCCTGGAGCACCATCCCTTCGAAGGGCCTGATCATGGGAGTCGTATCAACGCAAACTCTAGAAATGGATAGGGTTTCTTAGGTTTTGCCCCAACATTGTGATGTAGGATCTCTTAAAGATCTTTTACTTTATTTACTGTGTATGGTAAATCATTTACCTTTTCATTTATTTAAAGCTTTTACCTTATAGTAAAAGGCTTTCATTGCCGTAAATTAGTTAGTTAGAGTGAATTAGTTATTTTCCAGCTTATATATTGCTGTAAATTAGTTAGTTAGAGTGAATTAGTTATTTTCCAGCCTATATATATGGTTGTCATAATATGTTTTCAGCATTGAATGAATAAGATTTGAGGTATTTTATTACTTGTGTGCATCAAATTTGTATCAGAGCAGCTCGATCCAAGGCTTGATTTTCTTTTTTCGAAATTGGATCACCCACCTTTCCTCATGGATGCGAAAGCCTCCACCAACACCAGTAACCGCCGACTGTAACGGGTGGAAACATCTATTGTAGAAATCTCAATCAAAACCTAGCCACACTTTTTAGGGCTATTGAGCAAATCAACCAACAACTTGTTGCCATCTCCACCGCCCAACCAGCCGTTAATCCACCAACTTTTGAAGAATGACCAGCACCCAATAGAAGGCAAGAACTAGCACCTAACAGAAGGGAAGAACCACAAATTTTGGCCCAACTTCCAAATGCCTTCATTCCCGATTTCATGGCCTAAGATTCAGAGTCTTCCGATGATGATGGCGTCCAAGAACTTCAAGAAAGACATCCAAGAAGACTCAATCGTGAGAATTACTACCAAGATGCTCCGAAAATTCGAATGAAGATCGATCTCCCAAGCTTCAATGGTTGAATGGATGTGGAAAGATTTCTTGGTTGGGTAAAAAACGTTGAACATTTTTTTGAATATGCCAATACACCAGAGGACAAGAAGGTTAAACTCGTGGCCTTCAAACTTCAAAGTAGGGCCTCGACATGGTGGGATCAACTACAAACTAACCGAAGGTATTATGGGAAACAACCAATCAAGAGTTGGTCCAAGATGCTACGGCTTATGAAGAAAAGATTCCTACCACTCAACTATCAACAAATACTCTACAATCAATATCAACAATGTCGACAAGGGGAGCGTTCAATTCTTGACTACACCGAGGAATTTCATCGCTTGGGTGCAAGAAACAACCTACCTGAAAATGAACAACAAAAAATTTCAAGATTTGTTAATGGCTTACGTGAGGACATCAAGGAAATAGTAAATCTCCATCCATTAGCCTACCTAGCGGATGCCATAACTTTGGCTACTAAAGTTGAACAAAAGGAAGATCCAAAGCCCACCAAAACTTATCAAAGAACACGTGAGAGAAACAACAAACAAGTTCAAGAAGACAAGATCTTGATAACAACAAAAATTTCCAGCAAGGATCTTCTTCATCTAACACTCACCAAACAAAAAAGGATGATCAATCTACAAAGGAAGTAGTTACAAACAAAGGTTTGGACACTTCTAATCCTAAAAAGATTACTAATCCTTACAATCGTCCTACTCTTGGCAAGTGTTTTAAGTGTGGACAACAAGGACATTTGTCCAATGAGTGTCCCCAACAAAGAACTTTAACTATCAATGAAGGAGGAACAAATCTTGATGATCAAGAATCGGATTATTCAGAGGATGACACACAAATTGCAGCTCCGAATGATGGAGATCAACTTTCTTGCATCCTCCAAAAAATCTTGCTTGCACCCAAAATCGAGAGGGACCCTCAACGACACACTCTCTTCAGAACTCGTTGCACTATAAACGGTAAGGTGTGCCAGGTAACAATTGATAGTGGTAGTACTGAGAATATCTTTTCAAAAAAATTAGTTACTGTCCTAAAGCTAAAAACTAAACCACACCTAACCAATACAAAGTTAGTTGGATAAAAAAAGGTGGTGAAGCAAATGTGCATGAAATTTGTTATATACCATTGCCTATAGGAAACTTTTATAAAGATCAAATTGTTTGTGATGTTATAGATATGGATGTGTGTCATATTTTACTTGGTAGGCCTTGGCAATCTGATAACCAAACAATCCATAAAGGTAGGAACACCTATGAGTTTCTGTGGATGAGAAAACGAGTAGTTCTTTTACCTTTAGGGAAAGGTGAGGGTAAGAAACCAACCACAAACTCTCAATTAGGGGTGTTCATCGGTCGGTCGGTGTCGATTTTGGGGGAAAACCGACACTGACCGGTCGGTCGGTTTTCCAGAAATCTGGAAATCGACAACTTTTGATGGGTGCTGCCAGTCGTCGGTTCAGTCGTTTTTTTTAAGGTCACGAGAATTGAGATGAAGAACGGCGGTCGGTCGGTTATGTGTAAAGACGGCCGGTCGGTCGGTCGGTTATGTGTTGTTTTTTTAAAAAATGATTTTTATATATATATAAATATATCGGTCGGTCGGTCGGTTATGTGTAAAATTATTTGGCCGACCAACCGATCGACCGGTCTCCCCAATGTAAGAACCGACGCCGACCGACCGTCGTCGGTTCGGTCGGTTTCGGTCGGTCGTGTCAGTTTTCGGTTTGAAGATGAACACCCCTACTCTCAATTATTCACCTTAGTCCATAGAAAAGATTTCCCTAAAAATACACAACCTTTAGTAGCCTTTGTGGTGTGTTGTTAGGTGAAATGTAAATGTGAGATAAGGTGATGGAATAAAGATAAATTCAGCCAACCTTAGTGCAAGCATACACTGTCGCACGTAGTAATAAAAAAACCTTAGAATTATTCCAAGGGTATCGATCCCACGAGGACTAAATTGGAAATTCAGATTTGAAGAAGAAACTGCTCAAATGATTGCTTAAAAGGGGTAACCAAAGAAATAATTGTTGATTGCTTTTTGGAACATAAATAAAACAATTAAATAAAGAAATAACAATAATAAATAAAACGAGGTATTCAATATAGTTTCATCCCAAAGGAAAATAACTCTAATCATAAATTATTCTACTTAAGCCTAATCAATGCATTGGGTCAGATTTAACTTCTATTTGGCCTTGCTCCCAAGAACCGTTAGAAGGCTAAGCGAGTACTGTTATGCACATTTCTGTGACTCGACTCTGACATAGATAATTCGCAAATGCAATCTATAACCCTATAGTTGATATAGGGTGCCTTAGGCAGCTTGCCCTATACCACCGAACAATCTCTTTCGAGCTTTTTCTCCTATATCACCTTTATGAGAACCGATATCTTCTGTCACTTTCGAGATCAAAATCACATAGAATACAAAGTCTAAGTGATCAATTTAAACTCAGCAAGATCAGAATGATATTCAATAAAGAATGACATGCATTGAATAGAAACTTAAGCGAATAAACACTTTCAAGGTATTGAACCATAAGGGAATTCACTATATTGAACCCCTCAACGAAATTTAGCTACTCATGGTGTGATAAAGTGCAAATGAATATCTTTTCATTGAAATAAAGAATAAATAATACAAATAAATGAAAAGTAACAAAAGCTGGAAGTAATGACAGTAGCTAAATACTAGGGGTTCTGTCACAACCATCTTATTCCAAATGAGTTCTGCTAAAATTTGACTTTGAATCTCGAGCTTATATAGTGTTGGAAGTAGTTGAGGAGCCACAAAATAGGTGCTGGTAGGTAGCCTAGTCATTTTCGGGGTCAAAACGACCAGTTAGGTGCGCAAAAGTCTAGTTCAAAACGACCCGCGATGGACTCGGAACGACTTCTGTTTTTTCCAGAATTGCGGTCGCATTTCATTTTTGTCTTCCCAGAAATGCAGTCGCATTTCTGGGTACATTCCCAGCTTCCTCTGTTTTCCTGCACAACACCAAATTGGGTCAAATTCCTATCAAATTGAGTCTTTTTAAGCACAAATAAGCATAATTTGACAAATGTGACTCTCAACTTCCTAAGTTATCAACTTTAACATATTTTGAGCTCGGGAACAATAAAATTGATCTAAAACATATAATTTTGACAAGATAATGAGCTAAATATAAGGGTAAAATAGGTATATTTTTTACCCTTATCACACCCCCAAACTTAACTCATTGCTTGTCCTCAAGCAATAACAGATCAGAATGTTAGAGATCAACTTTTTAATTGCAAACCAAAATGTAAGAGCTCAATACTAATTGCAAACCAAAACGTTATGGTTTATATATAATTTGTCAATCAAGGTACTAGCATCACTTTTAATTGCAAATCAAGTGACATGGAATCAGGTTAACATGTTTCTCAAGATTGTTTTCTGAAAAGTTTGCCTTTCAGGAGAGGGTTCTACTCTTGTGCCAGTCACAACATCTAAGTTTCCTAGGCATGAAGATTTCTATTGTTCTTTTTCAAAGCAAAACTCTCCCTAGTCCATCCTAACCAATATGCTTAAACTACCTAACTTCTACTCATTGAGCCTAGTGTAGTCCTTTTAGTTAAGAAAACCAAAACTTGAGGTTCCTTGAGCATACATGAGTTACTATACCTTCTTCTATCTCCCCCAAACTTATTTGACTGCTGGTGCTCTTTTTATTTGACTTCTTTTTTTCTCCCAAGAGTATCCATGCTGTCATCTTTACCTTCGTTTTAGCTTATTGACACTTTGTGGTGAAGATATCTAGCTACGAGCAAAGTTCACAAGCTTGGAATAATACTCACTTCCCTAAGTAAACCTTTCATATAGTGGCAAACCATGGGTGTCATGAATGCCCCTGGTTACTCAGTAAACCCTAGGAAGGAGGAGGAACTCTCGGTTTTTCATTTTTTTTGGATGATATATACTGAGCACATATTCTTTTTCCAGCAGTTCAAACTTACAAAAAGCATATATATACAAAGTAAAGTAAAGCACCCCCCCCCCCCCCAAACTTAAAATAGGCAATGTCCTCATTGACTTTGTTTTTGAGGCATGGGCTTAACATGAGGCTTTTTATTTTTCAAAACATCAAGGCTAAACTCTCCTAGTGTGTTAGAAAGGTTAAACATGAGGAAGTTTAGACTTAAGAAAATTTTGTAAAGAAAAATACTAATGGAAAGCCTATGACTAGAAAACAATTCAGTTGTGACGGTGGCACTTTCGAGATAGAACAAAGCTCTAGTTATCATCATCAAGGGCTTAAAAGAAAACTCAAATGAAAACATGTTTTTCCAAAACATTTTTTTTTCAAGCAATCATTTTTCATAAAGTTGATTTTTTTTCAAAGAGATTTCATAGGTTTAGCACAAAAACAGCAAGCAGATTTTTTAGAAAAGTTTCAAAAACCCAAGTTTATTTAAACTAACCTATCAACAAAGTAACTAAAAACTATTCTCTGAACATAAATATCAACAAACTAAACAATCAAAGCAATAAAAACAACAACTACACAATTAAAAACAGAAATTAAACATGCTAAAACTAAAAAAACATCAAACAACTAAACATAGAAAACAGTATTTATATACAAAAAACAACATATAAAAGGGGATAAAAAAACTCTCATAGTCCTCATCCGAGGAACTCTCTCTTTCTTCATCTTCATTTTCATTTTCTTCTTCATCTTCAGAATCCTTATCTTCTTGAGGCAGTAGCGGTTGAGGGAAATCGGGAAAGACAGGAGCAATACTCGGGGCGATAGAGAGGTAAAACTCTCTAATGGCTTCGTCTCTCTCCTTGGCATATGCCCAATAAGTCCTCAGGTTGTCCCTGGGTCGATCTAGCTGTTGATAGGCAATTGCTAGGGCTTCAGATGACGGTGAAGACCCTGAAAAAGGAGTGTGCTGAGATGGAGAAGCCGTGTTCAGCCCTGATGGTGGAGTGGCTTGAGATGTGGAGGTTGTCTTTCTTTGGGCATTATTCTGTTGGAGCTTCCCAATCAAGGGCAGCTCGATGGTAGGCTTGAAGAAATGACGCTCCTCATCCTTACCAGGAACTATCTTCACCCTCTGACAAAGCTGGGTGATCAATGACCCAAAGAAAAGTTTTCCTACTCTTTTCTTTCCACAGGCAAGAATCTCCTCCCTGATAATGCTCCCGATGTTTATCTCCAAACCCTTCATAATACTGTAGAGGAGCATAACTCTCTCTACGGAAATGGTGCTATCGTGGGTCGTTGGCATCAAGCTATTCTTGAGAAAGTGAAGCCACACTGCCGATTCTGGCTTGAGATCGCTTGGCACTAATGTCTTCACCTTCGTCTGGGACTCTTTCCACTGAACTCCCTTGTTGGCCACCAGTTTCAGTGCTTCTTTCATTTGTTTGGCCGAGGGGTTCTTAATGGCATCGTTCCCCCTTGGATGCAGGGGTGCCTTGATTATATACACCCGGTTGATGTCAATAGAAGAGAAGCTGACCATCTTGCCTCTCACCACTGCTATACTCATGCTTTCCTCCTTCAAGCCGGCGTAAAATTCTTGCACTAAAGGCACTACAACCTCCTGAGGGTGAGCACAGAGCTCTTGCCACTGGTTACGAACTCTGGCAGTGCTCCCGCTCTGTTAGAGAATCCCTTCTCGTTGAGGAAGTCTCTTTTTCTCATGATCTCCATCTGTTCCTGAAAATTTACATCTCTAAAGACTTCGGGGAATGGATTTTTAGGAGATGCAGCCTTAGGTGATTTGGCTTTCGGTTTGGCAAGTGAGACGGTTGGAGGAGCTACAGGAGAGGCGTCCATGGACCTAGTCCTCGGCCTCTTGGCAAAAATCGGATCATTCTTGTTCTTGGTCCTCCGTTCAGCTCTAATCTCTCTTCTTCTCTTTTTCCTCAATGCTGTAGAGATGGGAACTTGGTCGTCATCTAATTCCTTTATCTCTGAGTCGGATTCTGTTTTTAAGTCACTGGAGGTCTCGGCCTCCTTGTTCTCTTTCTCTTCTTCATCACTCTTCTCTCCCGAAGAGGTGCTATCAGCTGCTGGTGGATCATATTTCAATAGAGGTTCGAAAACCTCATCAGCTGGTTGTGCTTCGGTGGCCTCTTCTTGGCCTTCATTAGAATGCGGCCCAAATGCCCGCATTCTGGGCTTCATTCCCTTCCTCTTTTTCTTCTTTTTATTTTTCTGGATTTTTTCATTTGGCCCCTCAAGGCCCTCTTCCTCTCTTCCTTGTAGCAACTCAACCTCACTTTGAGCCTTGTGGAGTGGCTCAAAAGCTACAAGGAAGTCTTTGGCTTCTTTTCTTCATTTCTCTTCTTCCCTCAAATTTTCCCTTCTTTGTTTTTCTTCCTTAAGGAGCTGCAATTCAACGGCTGCTCTCCTGAGTTTTTCATCTTGTTTTCTTTCTTCTTTAGCTTCTAAGGCCCTCTCGGCCTCTTGCCTTTCCTCTCCCCTTTTTCTTTCTTCTTCAAGGTCCCTTTTCTTTGCAAATTCATCTTCCTCCCTCATATGCTGGTTTTCCATCTCTTTTTCAGCCCGGATTTCCCTCGAAGCATCTTGTTCAGCCTTATAACCTTCAGCAATCACAAGGGCCTTTGCCACAGCTTGGCGGATTATGTCCTCGAACACATCCGGGGGCATTCTTGCGGTCTTGAGGGGCTCAATGATAAGTGGATGTTCGGGTGCAACCGTCTTTGGACTCTTCTTCCTTGCACTGTACGTAACAAATGGTTTGTCCCTGCAAGACGAAGAATGGTTAGTTGAAGGTTCAGAGGTTTTACCCGTTAGAGCCTCTCCTTGCCGAGAGCTCTCTCCTGCCTTAGCGGTTTCTTCTTCATCTCGTCTTCTTGCTTCTTCTTCAAGAGCAGCACGCCTTTGGGCTCTCATCTCCCGAATCATTCTAAACCATTCCCTTGAGTGTTTTCTGAATTGTTGGCTTGCGGGCTTTTGGGTTTTATGGATGGGATTGGTGCGTGTGGACCTCCTAGGTTGGGATGAACTCGGATTCTCCCTCGAGGTGGCCGACATTGTTGAGGAAGAAGGAGTTTGGACGTTGGTTCCTTGGTCCACGATCGACAGCGAGAAACCCGTAGGTCTCGCCCCTCTCGCGCCGTGCATGGATGTTGCGGGTTGTCCTTCTTGCCGTCAAACCCTTGCTTCAGCTTCTTGGGCGATTTGATTACTCTGAGATCGAGTAATCTTGTGGGTTGAAGATGATTTTGGCGTGTTCTTCATGATTTTTTGTTGTGGGTTTCTGTTCCAAGATGGAGTGAAGATGGAGTGAAGATGGAGAGTTCTTGAGTTTGACTTGAATGCAAAAGGTTTGAGTGGTTGGTGAAGAGGGAAAAACTAAAGTCATCTATTTATAGGTTTCTCAATTAGGTCACGTGCTGATAAAAAAAAATGACGTGACTGCCCTCTTCATTTTGGAGAATGCGGTTGCATTTCCAAATGTAATTGGGGGAAAATGTGGTCGCATTTCTCCCAGTATTCAACCTTCTTTTATTTTATTTTTTCTAACTTTTTCATTTTCCTTTGCTTTTCTTTCTTTTTATTAGCTGAAACAATCACAAACATGTTAGGAAGTTCACATGCTTAATCATAATTTATTATTTTTTTCTTTTTTTTCTTTAAAATAGATGGATACAAAATAATTTGGACTTTTCAAACTCCCAGATAAATCCTCAGAAAAAGGTGTTCCCTACGGTCAACTTAAGTATCTTTTGCTAGACAAGATTTTCCTAGACAGAGTTTTTACTCTTGTCCATATATTTTGGAGTTCCTATCTATATTAATTTTTTTTATTATATGTTTTATTTATTTTTACTATAGATCCTCATAATATACAAAAATAATCTCAGGAATAGAATTCATACCAGGTCAATCACAGAAACATGGGCTTCTTCATCTTCAAAGCCCTTCCCCTAATAGGGTTTGATTCTTTGTCTTTTCATGGGTTGTTGATTGATGTCTTCCACTTCAATCTTTTTCCCACATTTTTCTTCTTGTTCTTCATTTCCAAGTATATCCTCCAAACTTTCTCCTTTCATCATTTCCTGAAGACACTACAACAAATATCACTTACGATAGCATTAAAAAAACGCTATCGTAGGCTTTCCATAGCGTTTTTTGAAACGCTGTCGTAGCCGATGTTATTGAAAGTCTCAGACTTTTCATAGCGTTTTTTCAACGCTACGAAAAAAAGCTATAAAAATTCCGTTTCAATTGCGTAATTTTAATGTTATGGAAATTTTTCATAGCGTTAGCAAAAAACGCTATGATTGTCCTTTAATAGCGTTTTCTATAGCAGTAAAAAAACGCTATAAAAAGTATATCATAGCATTTTTAGACACGCTATTATAGCCGATGTTATTGAAAGTCTTTGACTTTTTATAGCATTTTTTCAATGCTATAGAAAAAACTATAAAAAAATCAAAATTTTATTGCACATTTTTAATGTTATAAAAACTTTTCATAACGCTAGCAAAAAATATTATGATTGCTCTTCAATAGCATCTTTTTATAACAATTAAAAATGTTATCAATCAAAACATAATAATTTTTTTTTATTTCATCATCGTGATAGACAATGTTATGGATAGTAGGTAACTTTTAATAGCATTTGTACATACACGCATATATTTGTACTATTTTTGAGTAATATATAACAATTTCTATAACATTTTATATGAGTAGCAAATATTTTCAAATGTTATAGTAAAATAAACTCATTTATATAAACATACAATGTATTTAAATGCACTTACATCAAAATAAATTTTCAAGAATAGACAGTACCAAAATTTACCTATTATAAATGACATTACCAAATTTATCCCTATTATTCGTTGAAACACTTCTAAAAATTTCGACAGCATAACAACATAACTATAGCTAACCCAAAATTTTCAACCACCTACTTAAGAGAACACATAACTCCAAAGAATTCCAAAAAGAATTACGTGTCAAATCTCATAACAAATTTCATTTAAATAACTCAAATAAACTTAGAAGTATAACATAATGCTAACCACAAGAGTAAGATATACCCAACAAATTAAATAACACCCAACTAAATAAAACGACTAAGTCTTTCTAGGTCCATGACTTTAATCCTCTGATTGTTGTCAACATCATTCATTTTCTTTCTAAAAGATAATGAATCCTCTATGTCATCAACAAGTATGATGACCTAGGCTTCAATCAAGCCCATGTAACGTTCAGGTTATAAAACAACCCTCCCACTACATCGAGGCACTCTCAACTATTGAGATGGATGTGTCTGACCAGATGCACTGGTCCATCAACAACTTTTGTTGAACAGTCAACCTCATCAACAACTCTTGTGGATGTTACTGTAGCTTCATTAGTTAACTTACTTAAACCGACTTTACTTTCTGGTTTATGATTTTTGATGTGGACTTCTTCTGAGAATTTAGCATTTGTCGATACAAATTCTTTATTCTCTTGTGAATTGAAGAAGTGTCCACTTCTCGTTCCCTTTGGGGTTGTCTACTGCAGTATGCAATGCAGTCAACACTGCATGACCCCAAAACGAGCTAGACAATTGAGCATAGCTCAACATGGAATGAACCATATCCAATAGGGTTCTATTTCTCCTAAATGAGATTTAGGGTGTGATCCCATGTACTATCAAATAGTCTTGGAATCTCAAATCCCTATACTCAACACTTTGATCAGATCGAAGTGTTTTTATCATCTCACCTAACAAGTTTTCAACTTCAGTCCTAAGCCCCTTCGAATATCTCAAGAGCTTCAGACTTAAGTTGCATTAGGTAAAGATACTCATACCTTTGAATAATAATCCAAAAGAGATGAATTATTCATGCCCTCCCACTGCTTTAATATATTGAACCACAATGATCCAAATGTACAAGCTCCAAGGGCTCTTTGGCTCTTAGATCTTTTCCAGTAAAAGATCTATCAGACATATTGCCCACAAGACATGACTTACACGGTAGCAGAGAGTCAGCTTCTAACTCGCTTAGAAGTTCACTCTTGACCAATCTCCCAATCAAATTGAGATTAATATGGTCTACCTTAGAACCAAAGAAAGGTATTTTCCTTTAGGAGAAATCCTTTGCCTCTTTTCACATTGAGTAGTAACAGTCTTAAACAACCCAGTGTTCATGACTTCTTTACTCTTGATTAGTCTTAAAACATTTAGGTTACTTTCCAGTAAAGCTAAACAAATGTCAACTCCCTTTCTTGAAACAAAACTGCGTTAGCAGAGAAAGGTAAAGAGCAACATTGTTCCAGCAAATAAGACACAGAAATCAAATTTCTTTTGATCTTAGGAATTACATACACATTATCTAATAATATGTATTTTCTCCCATTGAGAAAAATAACTTAATGTTCCTCACTGCTATAGCCAAAATAACTTCTCTAATTCTAACTTTGAGAGTTATTACACAAGCAGCATGTTGTTGCCAGGAACTTATTCCTTTAAAAGAAGAACACATGTGATTTGTGGCCCCTGAATCAAGTATTCAGGGAGAATCACTATTCTTCACTAATCACGTTTTCAAGACAAGTAAATGAAAATTACGGTCTTGAACAAGTTCTCTTTTTGCTAAACAGGGTTCTATGTCATATTCACCAAGAAACAATTCTTAATGAATTAAACATATGGGGCATGAGGACATTCCTCAGTTAAGAATAATCCTAGACTTATTTACCACAATTTGTCGTTTAAGCTTGTTGTATTACCGTTATTTATAAAATGACGTAAGACAATACACATAAAATTATTATATAATTGGTGAAGTAACAAATTACTTGTATTATTAATTGTACTAACCCATCACAAATAATCCAATCAAATTCTACAAAAACAAATAAGCAATCAAAGAAACCCTATAAAACTATTGATTTAGTTTTTGCAATGATACTTCAAAGGTTTAGAACACCAGCCACCGAAGGGTGGTCAGCTACTCCTCCTCTGAATTGAGACAATCTCAACCAAACTCTAACAGCAGAATAACTCATATTCCGTTAGCGTTTAGTTACTGTTGTTCGGTCAAGGATTAGTTAACACATTTAACTCATCCCCGTAAGTGTAACCCTCCCGCTTTCAGATCTCAGAGGCACGCACCAACAGGCTACCGAAGGGAAAGACAACTGTTGGTAATTAGCCTAAGAGTTCCTATCCTATTCAGGAGTTCACGATGTTCCGAATCCTATGATCAGGCCCTCCGAAGGGATGGTTGCGCTAGAACAACCTACAGGCGAATCATAGGACTCTCACGGTGTGAACTAGGGGCGGAGACCGAGGGATACGTTGACACGTGTCCCGCTCCCACTTACTCTAGACATTTTTCCCATTCACCTTGTTATTGATTCATGCAAACACTTTCCGAAGGGAGACCGCTCCTAGGGCGACTTGAAGCCGAGCATGAACCTCACGTTGTGAATATAGGGACGTAGGAGCAAAACTTGATTTAAATCTCGTTTTGTAATTTTCCTCCAACTGAAAATGTCCTAAGGTTAATTTAGGGTTGTTTAACTTAGATAAAATTCGGCTAAGTCAATCTATCTAAGTCTGATCCTATTATAACAATTATGGAAAGGATTCAACCGTAATGTTTTAGGTGAATTAAACTTCTTTTAATAAACCCAACATTGCAAGTCAACATTACTATGGTTAATTCAACTCAAGGTTCGGGTCAGTTCCCAAGTAGGGGGTGTTCCGTAAACCGTCATCTTAAGTACCCCAGCCTTAGACAGAACTTTACCGAGAGAGTTCTCTTATAACCACAGTAATGTAAGGTCTTTACTCTAAAGATCTAGGTGTATTAAATACTTTTAACAAACCTAGTGACATTGCATGCTAACATTTAACTATGATTAATTCAACTCCGGTATTCCGGGTCAGTTCCCAGGTAGAAGGTATTCCGCAAACCGTCAACTTAAATACCCCCAGCCTTAGACAGAACTTTACCGGTGCAGTTCCCTTATAATCATAACAATGTTTTTCCTACTTAGTCAATTAAAACTAATTTTAATTCTAAGTAAGAATAATTCTAATCCTATTAGAAATGTGATCTTAGGTCTAATTAATTTTAAACATTTTAAAATTAATTCATTTATCCTAAGATCCTATAACATGCTACTATGGTGAATAAATAAACAATCAAATTCTAATTAATTTATAAAATCATACATTAGCATACATGACATACCAAAAATATAACAATTATACTAATCTAAGGTAATGTCATGCTCAATGCAATTTAATTTCCTTTTAATTAACCTAACTCTTAAATTAATTATACAAGAAAATTAAAATTAACCATTACCATTTTTCATACATTAACATAAAATTTATATTAATATATCATGAAAATTAATTAAGCATGTTAATTACTTATATAAATATAACTCTTATATTTTTTAAACTAAAGTAATTTCATGCTCAATTCAAATTAATTTTCTTCAATTAATCTAACTCTTAAATTAATTACCCAAGAAAATTAAAATAAGCATTTACATTTTCATACATTAACATAACACTTTATATTAATAGCTCATGAAAAATAAATAAGCATATAAATTACTTTCATAAATATAACTCTTTATATTCTTTACTAAAGTAATTTCATGCTCAATGCTTCTCAATTTTCATCAATTTAATCATAATAATTTATATTAAATACTCATGAAAATTAATAATCATACATATTTCATGCATTATAACATTTATAATAATAAATATGCATGAATATGCTTAACCTATAGTGGGATTTTAAGCTATATGACATCCATAAAGCAAAATAAATAGTTAAGTAGACGGGTTTTGGCATCCTAGGACAAAATACAATAGAAAAATTACATTAATTTATCTAAATATGTCCTATCTAGCCGTGAACCAGTCCGAACCAGCTTCAGACCGCATGAACCAGCTTCAAAACAAGTTGAACCAGGCTAAACCACTCTGAACCAAGCTGAAATGAGCATGAACCGGCCTAAAAATCGTCTAGACCGAGCTAAACCGCACAGAACCAGTCAAAACCCGCCTAAACCGAACCCAAATACGCACAGAACGCACAAACCGACTCCTAAATGACTCGAACCACGCTGAACCGGTTTAGCTAACCGGTTTAGCTAACCCAAAATTTTCAACCACCTACTTAAGAGAACACTTAACTCCAAAGAATTCCAAAAAGAATTACGTGCCAAATCTCATAACAAATTTCATTTAAATAACTCAAATAAACTTAGAAGTATGACATAATGCTAACCACAAGAGTAAGATATGCCCCTCAAATTAAATAACACCCAACTAAATAAAACGACTAAGTCTTTCTAACAACCACTATTTAAGCACAAGACAACAATGAAATTAAGACTTAGAGAGCTATTATTGTTCCTCAGACCTCTTCAACAGCATCACCCGATTCGTAGTAATCCTCATCACCTGCAAAATTTGATGGTAGGTCAGTACAAACCATGACACTAAGTAAGTGGCTCACACCTGAAGAGCCATCAAACAACATACAACAAAGTCACTGTAGGATTGGAATTCCCAATTCCGTTACAGCGGAAGCGTAATTGTGTTTCGTAGTTAATTTTGTTTTCCAAAATACCAATACATTGGCAAAATTTAGAAAACTATTCTAAATCAATTATTAAGGCTAAGCATACAACCTTAGAACTAATTTTAAAGGGGAGAAACAAACATACCGTCGTTGTCATCTCTGAATTCTTCAAGAACGCCTTTCTTGATTTGCGTCAACAATTGGGACACCACCAATTTGATCTTCCCCGCTATGACTCTGAGATTAGAAACATAGTTGTGAGACTACCTAATCTTGAATGGGAAAAACTCTTAGAGAGAAAAAAAATTATCTCTAGAGTTCTTGAGTTGAGAGAATATGAGAAGGAGGCTAGAATGAGACCCTTAGGACTAGGGTTCTCATAACCTTTCCTTTTATAAGAGAGGAAACCCTAATGTGAGGTTAGGAAACAATCTTGACCGTTAGATCAAGATCAATTAATTAATTGATTAAATCAATTAATTAAATGTTAATTAACTAATCATATTAATTAATTAATCTCATGCACATTTAAATCTTATTTAAATGTAATTTCCTCACCTAATATATTTTAATTAAACTTAATTAAATCACAATTAATTAATTCAATTAAACTAATCAATTAATTAATTTCAATAATTAATTAATTTTACAATTAATTAAATATCTCTCATATTCAATTAATTAAATATTAGAATCATATTCTAATAATTTCCTCATAGACTATAGTTTAATTAAATCTCATTTAATTTAAACTAAATTAAATAATTAATTAATTCATCTTCTAATTGAATACCATATATTTAATTAGACATACATTTGAACTCTTTCAAATATCTCAATCTCTCAATATAATAAAGTTTAATCTCAAATTAGACTTTATATTTTAAGGCATCACTATACATTATATTAATTTGTATCTCATACAATTAACTTAATCCCCAATATGAATTTGAACTATTCAAATTCTCTCCAGATATATTTGTTCCTAATTACTCTTTACGAGCTAGCAGGGGGACCTAATGGACCTACAGATCAGAAGCTCCAATGATATGAGGTTGACTGATTAAACTCATTAATCAAGTTAACCAATATTCATTAACTGTGGGTCATTCCACTAAAGACCCACAACTGAACTCTTCTCACTGTAGAACATTTCTGTGTCCATGGATGTAGACCTATGTCGGTAAGTCAATCCTTCACGAGTATCCGTAATCACAGCTGGGTCAAATTACCGTTTTACCCTTGTGTTACATCTGTCTCCTTAAGTACCAGTGCTCCTCTAATGAACAACCTGTTTATAGTCCAACCATTAAACAGAAAGTCCTTCTGGGACCAGTGAGAGGGTGGGATCCCTTTGTTCAAGTCCTGGAGTCACCACTTAAGGGAACACTCATCTACTTCTCCTAGAAGCGGGAAGGAGTGAATTCCTTCTTGTGTTGTCATGTTCCCAGCCTCTCACTCGGTCTTGTCCCCAAAAAGGAAGGCATATCGAGTCGGAGAATTGGTCACTCTCACCCATGCTAATTAAAGGACAATCCCTCATGAGAAGAAGTTCATGACACACTCAGGATTAAGACTGAGTTACCTAGGTCATCCTATTGAAACAGTAACCTAACTAGTTAACGGTGTTATAACTAATGGTTGACTATTTCGTGGTCCGGTCTTATGCAAACTCATTGCATAGGATACCCCCGCTTGCATGTCTACTACATGGACGTTTTGGATCAATACGTCTGTATCAAATACAAAGCGGGTCGTATCTTATAGTGTTACCAGGATACGGTACCCAACCTTATCCTTGTACTATAGACCTTTTAGGTTGTTACTTGAACATCGATCCTCGTATGTCCCCACATACTAGTTCAAGTTACATACAAACAACCTTGGATCTTAGTTTATTGGATTTGGGTCAAATTGTGCAATATTTAACAATAACACTTTATTGTAGAAACTCAATAACACTTTATTGTAGAAACTCAATAACACTTTATTTAAACAAGTATACAATTTGTTTACATTCACTATCTACGAGTTTTAGGGCATAAAACCCAACAGTCACAAGGTGTCTCCTAAACTCTTCGCCCCTCCCCTAAACCAAGCAAAATGAAAATTGACTAAAAGGTTGCATTATAAAAGGAAATACACAATATGCTTCTACTTTCATATTAAGCTCGAATTCTTATAAACATGCATGTCCATAGGACCAAAGAAAACAAAAATTGATAAATCCCTAAGAACATGAACAATCTTGAAAAACAAAACTAGATAATTCGCTAATGAAGAAAAGCAATAACTCAAGAAAAGCAATAGCTTCTAGAGAAATGATAATGTTTAGTTGTTAAATCTAACCTTCAAGAATTACAAACCAAGTCACTGAAAATACTATGCTGGGCATATTGACAAATCCAAACTACCCTTGCAACCTATAATTTAAGCTAGAATCTCAAACCATTAAACCAAAACCTCAAAACTAACAAATCTTAGTCAAAAATATAAAACATGATCACACTCAAAACTAAAAAACCTAGACCGAAATTATAATTAAGCTAGAATTTCAGAGTAGGTCATTCTCATTGCCTAAACACATGCATCCATTTATGCTTGCCAACAAAATATGTGAAATGGAAATCCTAAACACATGCATCCATTTATCATTTATCCATTTATGGTTGGATTTATTGTGAAAAATGGTTATGCTACTTTGTTTGGAAGTTTACACTCTGACACACAATGCCTACGCCTCCTTTGACTCTAAAAACCAGTCTCTCCATCCCCAAATGCTCCTCCACCACCTCTGCCAACATGTGTTGCTTTGTCAACGTCGTAATCACAGTGCTAATCGTCCAAAATACCTTCAATTTTAGCTCTCCAATGAAATTGAAATGGAAATCAAAGCCACTCGCCATTGCACCTCGATTATCCCTAATCTTAAAAAAAAAAAAACAATTAAAGTCACACCGCTCTTAGACATAGCCTCGAACTCCACTCTCCATTTAACGTCTCTATCTCTCTCAACCTTCAAATATAAAAAGAATGGTGTGTTAACAAGCTCTTGAAGGGATGGATATAATACTTTTCTCATTAAGTTGGCTTACAGTGTTATAGCCACAACAATCCTCCACCATACCACTATACATGGGCTGTCCTAATCCTCCACCATAACACTATACATGGGTTGTCCTGTACATAACATTAGGAAGTAAAAAAGTTATGTAGATAAAATTTTGTTGCCACTACTGGAAAGATAGAAAATACTAGTTCAAGAACTAAAAGCCATAACTTAATCGCACAAAGCTTCAATTTAAAGAAGACTTAAAAAATGTAATGTCAAACTAAGCTAGACAAAAAGAATATTCTTTATTTTCAAATCCCACAAATATATATAAATATGTAAGTTTTGGAGGGTCACAATGAGGAGCATATAACTACAAGATTGTATATTCAACAAAAACCATAGATACAAAAGTCTCTCTGTATATATGCATTTACATTGCCTATGTTCTAAACAAACAAACTCAAAGGTATATTTTATTAACAAATGAAATTTTAAATAGGAAACTTATGTTCTAAACATGATTGATTAGACTAAGGCTTGTTCAAACCGACCTATTAGTGAGCAGGAATGTTCTTTCATTAGTTTGCAATGAAGAGCAAAAAATTGGGGGACGAGGTTGTTTGCTTATGGGTTTTGTTCAAAGGTTTGAGGAAAGAAATGAGTGAAAACTGATGAAAGAAATCCTTGAGAATAAAAGCACCATTTCAAAAGATTTACTTATTACCTCATATTTCTCAAGATCTAGAAACCTTCAACCATCTCCGTTAACAGAAGCTTGAAGTCAAACCTCTAGGCGAAGAGCAAAACTGCACACAAAAGCTTGGAATCACAAATTTAAGAGGTAACCAAAGGAGATATGAAGGAAGTGAGAATAAATATAGAGACAAACCGATTTGAAGAAATGGGTTTAGTGGGTTGTCATCTTAAGTATCCGTTGAGAACTTTGGGTTCTCGAAGTCTCAAATGTAGTGGAAAAACAACTATTGTCATGAACTCTTTGCGATGTCATGTTGAAAAAGCTCTCTCTCGCAAATTAGGGCTTCAGAAATGAAGAGAGATTGAGGAAAAAGAAAATTTGAGGGAAAAGAGAGGGAAATGACAGTAAGATCAGGGAAAAGATAGAGAATAAAATAAAAGAGAGGGAGAAAGCGAGGGGTGGAAGAGGGATGTACGCTTATTTCAAAAATTTTCCCCCTCAATGTTGCACGCGCGACCCAAAATTATTTTTACGATTTTTTCTTTTTTTCTTTTATTTTCGTTTCATAGGCTATATTAAAAAATGCTATACTCATATGCTATAAAAAAGACATTTTTCTTGTAGTGTCATTCTCTAGCTCTCCAAAAGATAAATCAAAAGGGGAAGAGTAGAATCTTAAACAACTTGGGAGGCTAAAAGATACATTTGGTTATAATAGATCACATCGTAAGATGCATCTTGGAGAAAAAATATGAAAAGTTACTAATTTTTTAATTAAAAAACTGGGATATATGATAGAAACAATGAGTACAATAAACAAAACTAACAACCTCCATTTGATAACCAGCCACATATTTCTAATGCAAGAATTAGAGTTTGATTCTTCACTGAATATTTAAGCCCACACAGATTGAAATACCTTACCCCAGTACTCAAGCTATCTCAAGTATTCAAGTTCAAAATGGTAATATGTAAAGTTGCATACAGGAACATAAATGGTAAAAGAATTTTAAATCAAGTGAAGAAATTAGTTTTGTGATGATGTACCAAATGCAGTGCTTCAATCAATGCTACTATTTGATGAACACTACTGGATGGAAACATTATTTGACTTACCAGACCAACAAGACAGGCGTTTTCTTGGAAGTCAACGTTAGTTATCCTTAAGTATCTGATTGATAAGCTGGAGCACCGAACATATAATCTGCAATAATGGGAAATAGACAAGTTCTATAAAGTGACATTAAGCCAACAAAAAATCAACCACATAAATGAGGTAAATATAAAAACCATACACAAGTTTTTGGAACTTCCAAGCAACTCTGTTAATGGGAGTAGACAATGTTGTGTAACATAAACAATTTTCTACTCAAGTCTTTGATGGAAGATGGCAATCAGTTATTGACAAGCAGATACAATTACATCTTCAGGTTCATCAAGTTTTAATGAACTAACTAATCTGCCGAATTCAACAACCTACAGAAAAAAAAAAGGGAAAGATAAGAAATGGAAAACAATAATTTCCTTTTCTTGTTCAAGTAAAAGAAACTATACACATTATACACTTACTTCTCATTAGGAACAAACATAATCGTACAAAAATGAACAAGAAAAGATAACTGAAAAAATGAATTCTAATATTACATAATTACTTCTCATTAGGAACAAACTATACACATCAGAATGTAGGGACTTTCTAGGGTCGAAAGAACTGAGTACCTGCAAAGGATAAAGGTTTTCTCCGGGCAACTTCTCATGAAAAAACTAATTAAAAGAATCAAAAGACTATACAAAAAAATTATTGTTAAAAAGTTTACTAATTTTTACCGGGCTCTGTAATCATGTATCTTTCATACTCTCAAAAGCAATCCTTTGAACTCATTAGATGCATTTAATTTATGAATATCTCATTTACCTCTCTCTCATAGCCTCCAGTGACCACAATAACAACAAAAGAAAACCCACAAAACAATTACATAGGATATCAGATCCAATATCAAGCTAATCTTTCAAAAATAACTTTAGTTCAATTCTGAAAATGTAAACTCATAAACTCAACATATGAACTCATCCAAACGGCTTCTATGAGTGGAATCTAAACTGCATTTTTCCCTGTTTCAATTTCAACTAAAGATTCTAAATTTCTCGAATATGGATTTTCCTATATTCATTCGTACCATTCCAGAATCTAAGTCAAATGAGTACGGGATGAGAAAAAAATGTACCTTCAGAGACCACAGGGCTCTGGCTGATCAGTTTCTCAAGCACCTGAGCAAAATAGATTCTTAATAAATGAATATTTGCCATAAATCTACAGTCATATAAGCAATAAGACACATACTTAGTGATAAGGAAATAAGTGATCAACCAGCTCAATCCAATTATTATGATGAAAAGTTGCATCCTTTCAAGCATAACAAAGACATCCTTTCAACCAAGAGGCATAATGAATCTAAAATCCAGATTCATCCATCATATTTAATGCATTATGTACCTATTTAATTCATGTATTTGTATTTATGATGGTTCATGTATGGATTTTAAGGGTTGGCGGTTGAATCTAGGCTACATAGGTGAAAGGTTGTGTCCTTTCATGGTGTCTTTTCAATTAGTATAAATAGAGATGTAATTTGTCATTTGAACACAAGTTGAAGTTGAATTTGAATGAAATTTCAGATTGAGTTTAGTCTTTCTCAAGCTTTTATGCTTTCTTTGTGTTCTTGTGTTTAGAATGCATGCCTAGGACTTTCAATGTAGTCTGATCAATTAGATTGTGAAGAGTTCGAAATCTTGAAGTTAGGAACGAGTTCTCCTTTCTTCTTGATCTTTGATCATCCTTCCAAGCAAAATCTGTTTAACTTTCTTGGGGTTGTCTATCATTTCGTTAAGGGGGTTATTCTTATTATTGTTGTGGGGGTTCACCTGAAATAAAGGGAGTTCTCAAACGTAATTGAGATAGTTCCTTTATCATTTGGTATCAGAGCATCTTTGATTCCCAAAAGCATACAAAAAATGTACCTTCAGAGACCACAGGGCTCTGGCCACACGGAACAAATTAGTACCTTAGTAGCTCTGGTAAGTCGATTTGCGCTCTCAACGACTGAGATATTGAGAACGAGTTTATGCACCTTAATATCCCTCATGGGGTTCGAAAACTTCTTCTTCGAAGCCATTGGAGTGTTCTGGTAGGCGACTGCGATGACGACGACTAGTGTGTACTGCTCAATCCGAGGGAGGGCGAAGAAATCCTAATAGGAGAAGACGAAGGCAAATGAGAAAATGAAGATGAAAACTAAAATGAAAAGATGAAGATGAAGAGATAAAGAAAATGAACATGCTAGGGCAAAGAAAAAATGTGTACTTCTCGAACAAGGGCCAAGAAAGATTATTTAGCTGATTAGTCGGCAACGGCCTATTCGCCCTAGCAATTTCATCATCGATCCAATTGGCCTTCACTCTCAAGAAGATTCTGAATGTAATTTATTTAGCCAGTTGGTCGGCGACGGCCTGTTGGGAGGCAAAAAACGCGAACGAGCTCGACATGGCGATGAAGAGGAATGAGATGGAGGTGAGTTACAATTGTTGCAGAGTGAGACAGAGAGATGAGGAAAAGAGACAATGAGAAGTGAAAGAGAAAGAAGGGTTTTTTTTTTCTTTTTTTTGCATATATGGGAGACGGGGTGACGTTAATGGGCTTTAGGCGGATAACCAAAAAAATTTGAGCGCGCACCCAAATTTTTTTAAAACTCGTTCCGCTTTTTTTTTTTTCATTCATAGCTTATTTTCTAAAATGCTATGGTGAATAGCTATCAAAAAGGATATTTCTTGTAGTGAGAGTAGACCGGGAAAGTTCATCAATTTCATCAATCATAGAGCACTCTTCAAGATCTCCTAGGTATTTCATTGCATTCATCACATTGAAAGTGACTTGCTGGTCATTGACCCCCATGGTCAATTCTCCTTTCCGCACATCAATTAAGGTCCTGCCAGTTGCTAAGAATGGTCATCCTAAAATGATTGGCACTTCCTTATCGGCTTCACAATCCAGAATGATGAAATCTGCTGGGAATACAAATTTGTCAACCTTGACTAACACATCTTCAATTTTACCAATAGGTTGTGTTAGTGATCTGTCAGCTAACTGTAAGGTTACAGTTGTTGGTCTTGCTTCACCTATCCCCAACTGTTGAAAAACTGAGTATGGCATCGTGTTTATACTCGCTCCTAGATCGCATAAAGCTCTGCCTACATTCCTTCCTCCAATGGAGCATGGAATGGTGAAACTTCTGATGCGCAAATTGCTTACCGCAAGTGTACGGGTCAAGTTATAATATAGTGAATATAAATTCGAATGTCGTCCTCTGGATTGGTGTCTCGTCAATTTTAATTACCGAAAATACTTTTGACCAATTTTATTTAGGGAATCGAATTGAATGAGAATATAATTGATTCAAACACAAAACTAAAGCAAAAAGTGACAATCTAATGGGAAGAATTGGTCTTAGGGATTTGATTTCACCAATTGGAGTTATGGATTAATAAACGGATCAACACATACTATGATTCATAAATCTTGGCAACTAAAATCACACATATCTCTCCCGAGCATACATGATTCTCCCATATGTAATTGAACCCGATATCCCTATCTAAATCCAATAAACATACAAGGCAATAAGGCTAACCTTTATAACAATTTCTAGAATTAACCTTAATCTCCCGATTTTTAGCTAAATTCTAGTTATGCATATTGATTTCTAATTTAAATCCTCTCTCCCGAGTTAGATTCAAGCATAAACATCAATCAATTTATGGCCGGTAAATTGAAAGCATTAAGGACACACATGCATAAATGACATCAATAGCATAAAAACCGTAAATCAATCCATAACGTGCCCAACGGCTACATCAATCCCTAAGAATTAAAGCCTAGCTACTCATACACAACGTTACAATATAGCCATAGTCTAAAACAGCCATAAAAACTAACTAAAGTGAGGGAAAGAGGAATTAAACTCGTTGTAGGCCGAGACCGAACGTCCCCGTCACGATCCCCACGAACAATGGGTTGATTTCCAACTTGCTCCCTTTACTTCAGCTCCAAAATGCTCTGTTTTTCCTCTGTTGTCGGCTCCAAAAAGTCCCAAAACGAAGTCCCCTTAAACCTAGCCGAAATTTCCTTATATTCTGATTTTTTCGTCGTAGCGTCGAGACGCTATGGACAGCGTCGCGACGCTGTCGCGATACCGCGAATCTGGAAATTTTGCCTAGAGCATCGCGATGCTGGTCCTAGCGTCGCGACGCTATGAAGTTTTTTTTTTTTTTTTTTTTTTTTTTAATCAGTTGGGCTGAATTTGACTTCTTCCAACTTTATCCTTTTTCGATCTTTTAGCCCTTTTTCATGTCCCGAACACCCAATTGACTCCAAAATCACGTTTTAGCTCCAATCAACAATTTCCTACAAAATAAACATTAAGTGCAATAAAATGGCCAATAAATCATAAAAGACTAGCTAAATTGATTAGGGAAAACTAGCTAGCTATGCTCGCTATCAAACACCCCCAAACTTAAGCTTTTGCTAGTCCTCGAGCAAACTAAAAATCAAACATACAGTGGAAGAATGGATGCAACAAACATGACTTAATCCTCAAGGCTCAAAAGTCAATAACCAAGCAAGCAAGAGACATGCACATAAGGACCAATGAGGGAGACAGATTAAAATTTTTCCAAAATTAACTTGCATAAGCGAGATCTAACTCAACGAGATCAGACTCTACTAACCTGGGATTGGATTATTAAACTCTCAGCTCATCTTCCCTCTACACTGGCACTAAAGTTTCACTAATGAGTTAATGGAACAAATTAGTTTGTTTTCCTCCATACTTAGGTGCTTATAAATTGCAATTAAATTTAGCATTTATATGTGGTACTAGCTTTCACACACCTATTGCAGGGACCCTTAACCTGAGATTTCTCTGGTTGGCCTAACTGATCACAACAGGGGTAGCTCTTTTTGCGTAAACTTTTTTAAACATTGCAAACTGTGCACAGGCCATGGCATAATTTATTTTCTCAACAGTAACAACAAGAATGATTTTTCTTTATGAACATGATAAGCATATATTCTTTTCTTTCCTCCTCAGCAAGATCAAACATGCTAATTTGCAAAAAATTAACTCTTTAGCTCTTCCCTACACCTATCGAGGTGACAACAAGCATATGAACCTAATAACTGGATCTTTGAGTTTGGGAGGGATCTCATTCTTGACCAGTGCACTGGAACATTCGGTAAGTGCAACCGTTTCGTATTCTCCCAACCTTCTTTTCTTTGACAGAATATCCTTTAGGAACTTCACATATGTAGGCATCTGTTCAAGCGCTTCTACCAATGGAATATTGATATGTAGTTGCTTCAAAACATCTAAAAACTTTTTAAACTGTGCATCCTGTGAAGCATGTTTAAATCTTTGAGGGTATGGAGGAGGTGGTCTGTATTCTGAATCTATAAAGGTTTTGCAGTAGCATTTGCGGTCACATTCCCTTGTTTTTTCTCTGAACTTGAATTTTTTTTCTTCCAAGGCTTCATGCTCCTTGGTCTTTTCTCCATTTTCTTTATTCTGTAAAACTTCTGAGGTAACTTCTGATTTCTTTTCTAAAAACTTTTCTTGAGTTTCTTCTGGGATTTTTACTTCTTGATTTACTGGGTACTTTGGCCCATCGTACTCTAGTCCACTTCTCCAGGTGACTGCCTTGCACTGCTCTTTTCCTTCTCTGTGAGGGATTTCAGTCTTGCTGGGTAACATTCCTTGTGGTCTGTTTTTAATTTCTTGAGCAATCTGTCCAATCTATACTTCCAAATTTCTAACAGCGGCATCGTTTATTGCCATGTACTCTTTCATAAGAGTCTCTAGATTTGACTCTTTACTCTGCACTTGGACTGGTTGGAAGTTCTTTTGCGGTTGTTGTTGTGTAGGAGGTGTTGGGTTTTATGCCCTAAACCTCGTAGATAGTGAATGTAAACAAATTATATACTTGTTACAATAAAGTGTTATTGAGTTTCTACAATAAAGTGTTATTGTTAAATATTGCACAATTTGACCCAAATCCAATAAACTAAGATCCAAGGTTGTTTGTATGTAACTTGAACTAGTATGTGGGGACATATAGGGATCGATGTTCAAGTAACAACCTAAAAGGTCTTTAGTAAAAGGATAAGGTTGGGTACCTTATCCTGGTAACACTATGAGATACGACCCGCTTTGTATTTGATACAGACATATTGATCCAAAGCGTCCATGTAGTAGACATGCAAGCGGGGGTATCCTATCCAATGAGTTTGCATAAGATCGGACCATGAAATAGTAAACCACTAGATATAACACCGTTAACTAGTTAGGTTACTATTTCAATAGGATGACCTACGTAACTTAGTCTTAATCCTGAGTGTGTCATGAACTCCGTCTCATGAGAGATTTTCCTTTGATTAGCATGGGTGAGAGTGACCAATACGCCGACTCAATATGCCTTCCTTTTTGGGGACAAAACTGAGTGGGAGGCTGGGGACATGACAACACAAAAAGGAATTCACTCCCTCCCACTACTAGGAGAAGTAGATGAGTGTTCCCTTAACTGGTGACTCCGGGACTTGAACAAAGGGATCCCGCCCTCTCAATTCTATTTATTGGTTGGACCATAAACAGGTTGTTTATTAGAGGAGCACTGATACTTAAGGAGACAGATGTAACAAGGGGTAAAACGGTAATTTGACCCAGCTGTGATTACGGACACTCGTGAAGGATTGACTTACCGGTATAGGTCTATATCCATGGACACAAAAATGTTCTATAGTGAGAAGAGTTCAGCTGTGGGTCTTTAGTGGAATGACCCACAGTTAATGAATATTGGTTAACGTGATTAATGAGTTTAATCAGTTAACCTCATATCATTGGAGCTTCTAATCTGTAGGTCCATTAGGTCCCCCTACTAGCTCGTAAAGAGTAATTAGAAACAATTATATTTTGAGAGAATTTGAATAGTTCAAATTCTTATTGGGAATTAAGTTAATTGTATGAGATACAAATTAGTATAATGTAAAGTGATACATTAAAATATAAAGTCTAATTTGAAATTAAACTTTATTATTATTATAGAAATAAATATTTGAAGAAGTTCAAATATTAATATGAATTTGATTCATATTAAATTTATAGGATATAAGAGAATTTGAAGGAGTTTAAATTTTAATATGAATTTGATTCATATTATAGAATTAATTAATTGAAGGCCTGAAATTAAATAGATGATATTTAATTGGGTAATTAATTAATGAACTAATAGAAAGTCTGAAATTAAATATATGATATTTAGTTGGTGATTAATTAATTAAAGAATTAATTAATTGGAAATTAATCAATTATGGAAGTAATTAATCATTTGTGGAAATGATTTAATCACTTATGGAAGTGATTAATCATTTATGGAAAAGATTAATCAATTATGGAATTGATTGGTTATGAAATTGATTAATTATGGAAAAGATTAAATCAGTTATGGAAATAATTGATTTTAAATTAATATTTTATTCATGGCCTTTCTCCTATAAATAGTACACTAAACCTAGGGTTTGGGTACTAAAACATAAGGCCACAAGAATGCACTCTTGCATTCTCTCTAGCATCCCTCTCATATTCTCTCAACTCAAGAATTCTAGGGAGAATTTTCTCTCTAGAGTTTTTCCCATTCAAGATTAGGTAGTCCCACAACTACGTTCCTAATGTCAGAGTTATAGCGGGGAAGATCAAATGGTGGTGTCCCAATTCTTGACGCTTGGTCCCTATGAAATCAAGAAAGGCGTTCTTAATATTTCAGAGACGACAACGACGGTATGTTTGCTTCTCCCCTTTAGAATTAGTTCTAAGGTTGTATGCTTAGCCTTAATAATTGATTTAGAATAGTTTTCTAAATTTTTGCCAATGTATTGGTTTTTTGGTGGAAACAAAATTAACTACGAACGGTCCCAATTACGCTTCTGCTTTACGGAATTATGGAATTCCAATCCTTCAATTGGTATCAGAGCCGATCGTAGATTTAATTTCGTTGCTCTAAAATTAGCATTGGTTCAATGGTGGGTATTTCAATTTCATATATGTAATATGTGGTTTAATTTACAAAATTGATTATTTAGGCATATTTGTTGGCATTAGATTTATACTTTTGATTAGATCAATTGTAAATGCCAAAAGGAAAAGATTTGAAGACCAAGATATATCTTGGATTTAAATTATTGTAATTTAAATTGCTTTCAATTTCTAATGATATGCCAAATATGTTGGTCAATTTTGGTAGTTTTAATTTTATTTTGCATGTGATGTATGTATTAAATTAATTCATTGTTGCATAAAGTATGTCATTTAGCTTAAAATCCCACCATAAGTTAAGCATATTCATGCATATTTATTATTATAAATGTTATAATGTATGAAATATGTATGAATTTTATTTTCATGAGTATTTAATATAAATTGTTATGATTAAATTGATGAAAATTGAGAAACATTGAGCATGAAATTACTTTAGTAAACAATATAAAGAGTTATATTTATGAAAGTAATTTATATGCTTATTTATTTTCATGAGCAATTAATATAAAGTGTTATGTTAATGTATGAAAATGTGAATGTTTATTTTAATTTTCTTGGGTAATTAATTTAACAGTTAGATTAATTGAAGAAAATTAATTTACACTGAGCATGAAATTACTTTAGTTTAAAAATATAAGAGTTATATTTATATTAGTAATTAACATGCTTATTTTTTCATGAGCTATTAATATAAATGTTATGTTAATGTATGAAAATGGTAATGCTTATTTTTTTAATTTTCTTGGGTAATTAATTTAAGAGTTAGGTTAATTAAAAGGAAATTAAATTGCATTGAGCATAACATTACCTTAGATTAATATAATTGTTATATTTTTGTATGTCATGTGTGTTTGTATATGGTTTATAAATTAATTAGAATTCGATTGTTAATTTATGTCACCATAGTAGCATGTTATAGGGTTAATTCATTAAAATTTATAAGTGTTATAAAATTAATGAATAGAAATCGTTAACCTATAACAAAGAATTGCATGCAAACATAGGATCTTAGGATAAATGGATTGAATTTAAAATGTTTACAATTAATTAGACCTAAGATCACGTTTCTAATAGGATTAGAATTATTCTTACTTAGAATTAAAAATAGTTTTAATTGACTAAGTAGGAAAAACATTACTATGATTATAAGGGAACTCCACCGGTTAAGTTCTGTCTAAGGCTGGGGGTACTTAAGATGACGGTTTACGGAACACCTCCTACCTGGGAACTGACCCGGAACACTGGAGTTGAATTAATCATGGTTAAATGTTAGCATACAATGTCACTGGGTTTGTTAAAAGAGTTTAATGCACCTAGATCTTTAGAGTAAAGACTTTACATTACTATGGTTATAAGGGAACTTTCTCGGTGAAGTTCTGTCTAAGGTTGGGGGTACTTAAGTTGACGGTTTACGGAACACCTCCTACCTGGGAACTAACCCGAACCCTGAGTTGAATTAACCATAGTCATGTTGACTTGCAATGTTGCTGGGTTTATTAAAGAAGTTTAATTCACCTAAAACGTTGCGGTTGAATCTTTTCCATAATTGTTATAATAGGATTAAACTTAGATAGTTTGACTTAGCCGAATTTATCTAAGTTAAATAACCCTAAATAAACCTTAGGACATTTTCAGTGGGAGGAAAATTACAAAACGAGATTTAAATCAAGTTTTGCTCCTGCGTCCCTATATTCACAACGTGAGGTTCATGCTCGGCTTCGTGTCGCCTTAGGAGCGGCCTCCCTTCGAAAAGTGTTTGCATGGATCAATAACAAGGTGAATGGGAAAAATGTCTATAGTAAGTGGGAGCGGGACACTTGTCAACGTATCCCTCGGTCTCCACCCCTAGTTCGCACCGTGAGAGTCCTATGATCCGCCTGCGTGTTGCCCTAGCGCAACCATCCCTTCGGAGGGCCTGATCATAGGATTCGGAACACCGTGAACTCCTAAATAGGATAAGGTCACTTAGGCTAATCACCAACAGTTGTCTTTCCCTTCGGTAGCCTGTTGGTGCATGCCTTTGAGATCTGAAAGTGGGAGGGTTACACTTACGGGGATGAGTTAAATGTGTTAACGAATCCTTGACCAAACAGCGGTAACTAAACACTAACGAAATATGAGTGTTATTTTGGTGTTAGGGTCTGGTTGAGATTGTCTCAATTTAGAGGAGGAATAGCTTACCACCCTTCGATGGCTGTTGTTCTAAACCTCTAAAGTATCGTTGCAAAAACTAAATCAATAGTTTTCTAGGGTTTCTTTGATTGCTTGTGTGTTTTTGCTGAATTTGATTGGATAAGATGTAATGAGTTAGTGTGATAAATAGTCAAGTAATTTGTTTTTCCAGCAATTCAATAATGAAAAATGTGCATTGTCTTACGCCTATTTAATTAATAACGGTTATACAACAGAATTAAACGATTAATTTGTGGTAAATTATGTAACATTAGTCTTAATAGAGGAATGTCCTCATACCCCAAATGTCTAATTCATTAAGAAGTGTTCCTAATGAATATGACATTGAACCTTGCTCAGCAAAATAAGACTAGTCCAAAGATAGTAAATTTTGATTTACTAGTTTTGGAAGCGTGACTTGTAGAGAATGGTGATTCTGCCTGAATACTTGATTCAAGAGTCACAAGTCACGTTTGTTCTTCTTATTAAAAGGAATAAGTTCTTGGAAACTGCTTGATGCTAGTTGTATAACTAGAGAAGTTATCTTGATTATAGCAATGAGGAACGTTAAGTTATTTTTTCCAGTGGGAGAAAATACATATTATTAGATAATGGGTATGTATTTCCTAAGATTAACAGAAATTTGATTTCTGTATCTTATATGCTGGAACTATGTTGCTCTGTACCTTTCCCTGCTAACGCAGTTAATTTCAAGAAAGGGAGTTAACTTTTGTGTCAGCTGAATTGAAAAATAACATAAATATTTTAAGACTAATCAAGAGTAAAGCAGTCATGAACACTGAGTTGTTCGAGGCTGCTACTACTCAAAGAAATAAGAGGCAAAGGATTTCTCCTAAAGTAAAATACCTTTCTTTGGCGCTTAAATATAGGCCATATTAATCTCAATATGATTGGGAGTTTGGTCTAAAGTGGACTTCTAAGCAAGTTAGAAGATGACTCTTTACTACCTTGTAGGTCATGCCTTAAGGGCAATTTGACTAATAGGTTCTTTTGCTTGAAAAGAACTATAGAGCCAAAGAGCCCTTGGAGCTCGTACATTTAGATCCAAGTGGTCCAATATGTTAAAGCAGTGGGAGGACATGAATAATTCATCTATATTATAGATAATTAGTCAAGGTATGGGTATCTCAACCTAATGCAACTTAAGTCTAAAGCTCTTGAGAAATTTAAAGGGGCTTAGGACTAAAGTTGGAAACTATGTTCGGTGAGATGATAAAAACACTTCGATCTGATCGAGGTGTAGAGTATGTGGGACTTGAGATTCCAAGACTATTAAATAGAACATGGAATTACATCCCAACTCTCAACCCCTAGAACACCTTAGGAGAACGGTGTATCAGATAGGAGAAATAGAACCCTATTGGATATGGTTCGATTCATTATGAGCTATGCTCATTTGCCTGACTCGTTTTGGGGTCATGCAGTGTTGACTGCAATGTGTATTTTGAACAACGTTCCATAAAAAAAATGTTTCTGAAACATCTTTTGATTTGTGGATAAGGCGTAAAAGTGGTTTACGTTATTTTTGGGGACACGGTTCAAAAGTATACCTATTCGTAGGCTGCCCCATAGAAACGAGAGATGTGGAAACTTCTTCAATCCACAAGAGAATAAAGAATTTTGTTGGTTTATGTTTGATATTTTCCTTAATTAGTCTTATTAATTGTAATTATATTGTATTTATTTGTGTGATTCTTTCCTTCTTTGTATTAGGCTTCTTCTTCTTCTTAAGGAGGATTCTCTTGTATCTAATATATATCTCTATGATGATTGAATAGAAAAATATTCTATTCCAGTGAAATTATTTTTGCACATGGTATCAGAGCAAAAATAGAAAGAAAAAATAAAACCCTATTTTTCTTAAACCCTAGCCCCTTACTGCCGCCGCTTCCACAGCAGTCGCCGGCGCCGCCGTTCCCTGCTTAAGCCTCCGCCGCCGTCGTCCGACCACATCTTCCAGCTCCGAGCAGCGTGTTTCCGTTCGTAGCCAAGGAGTCGCGCGCCCTCTTCGCACGTTCGACAGCGTGTTTGCGTTTGCTCCTTCGCGCGAACGTTTCTCTTCGCACGCTCGTAGGTTACTCGTTCGCCGGCTGTCTGTTTCGCGCCTCAGGTTGCTCGTCTTCGCTCGTCCGTCAGGTTGCTCGCCGGCTGTCGCAGGTTGCTCGTCCGACCATCTCGCCGTCAGTCTGAGTTGCGTTTTTTTTTCTCAGTTGGCGCCGTCTGTTTGTTAGGGCATTTTTTTTTACTCCCTTGCTGCTGTTCCAGCAATTGTTACTCTTTCGGATCAGTCCTTTACAAAGGTAGCAATATGTCAGAAGAAAAAACATCGATGACTAAGGTTTCTGACCCACGCCACCATCCTATTGTTCAGATTACCACCATCCGACTTAATGGGGATAATTTTCTGTTGTGGTCCCAAAGTGTTCGGATGTATATACGTGGACAAGGGAAGATTGGCTATATTACTGGGGAGAAAACAATACCTAAAAAGGATGATCCTTCGTTGGCTACTTGGGATGCTGAGAACTCCATGGTCATGACGTGGTTGGTCAACTCTATGGTTGAGAGAATAAGTCGCAATTATATGTGTTACGCGACTGCAAAGGAATTATGGGACAGTGTAACTGAGATGTATTCCGACTTGGGAAATCAATCTCAATTGTTTGAATTGAATCTCAAACTGAGAGATATACGTCAAGGAGGAGATACAATCACAGAGTACATCCACACTCTAAAAACAATCTGGCAAGACCTAGATCTTTTTGACACTTACGAATGGGAGTCAACTACAGACCAAACTCATTACAAGAAAGTTGTAGAGGATGGTCGCATTTACAAATTTCTTGCTGGTCTTAACGATGAATTTGATGAGGTTCGCAGTAGAGTTATTGGTAAGAATCCACTTCCTTCCATTAATGAAGTTTTTTCTGAAGTTCGCAGGGAAGAGAGTCGTCGCAATGTTATGCTTGGCAAGAAACCCATCAGTGTAGTTGAAACCTCTGCTATGGTAGTTGAAACTACAGCAAATAAGGCTTCTGCACAACCCACCAAACCTCGGGTATGGTGTGACTACTGTAACCGACCCCGACACACCCGTGAGACGTGTTGGAAAATCCATGGAAAGCCTGCAAATTGGAAAAGTACCAAGCAAGGTGACAAAAGTAACAATCCGTCTAATTCCGCTGCCAATGTTGTTGATTCTCATCCCTTCAATCAAGAGCAAATTGATCAACTCCTGAAACTACTAAAGGTCACTTCATCATCTGGTACTCCTAGTGTTTCCTTGGCACAAACAGGTAATTATCCTCTAGCCTTGTCTTGCCTAAATTCATCTCCGTGGGTTATAGATTCCGGAGCGTCTGATCATATGACTAGTTCCTCTTGTTTCTTTACCTCATACTCTCCCTTGTATAACCATGAACAAATTCGAATAGCCGATGGTAGTTTCACTTCCATTGCAGGAAAAGGAACTATCTGTTTGACTAAACAAATTACCTTACAATCTGTTCTCCATGTCCCTAAATTGGCTTGTAATTTGTTATCTGTCAGTAAAATTTCTAAAGATGCTAACTGTCGTGTTACTTTCTTTGAAACTCACTGTATCTTTCAGGATCAGGACTCGGGGGAGATGATTGGGCGTGCTAGGATGCTTGATGGCCTCTATTATTTTGATGAATCCCCAACTAGTGATAAAAAAGCTCAGGGCTTTAGTAGTATTTGTTCTTCCTCTGTTAAAGAAAAAATAATGCTTTGGCATCGTAGACTAGGACATCCCAGTTTTTTCTATTTGAAGTATTTGTTTCCAAACTTATTTAAAGGAATCGATTGTTCTTCTTTTTATTGTGAAAGTTGTATCTTTGCCAAGAATCATCGTGGCACGTATTTGCCAAAACCTTACAAGGCTTCAAACCCTTTTTATTTAATTCATAGTGATGTTTGGGGTCCATCTAAAGTTTTGACTAATAGTGGTAAACGTTGGTTTGTTACGTTTATTGATGATCATACTCGTTTAACTTGGGTTTATTTGTTAACAAACAAGTCTGAAGTCAAAGATGTTTTTATTCGGTTTTACAATATGATTGAGAATCAATTTCGAACTAGAATCAGTATTTTACATTCTGATAATGGAACATAATACTTTAATGCATCTTTCGATGATTTTTTGAAGGATAAAGGGATTTCTCATCAATCTTCTTGTCGCAATACTCCACAACAGAACGAAATTGCTGAACGAAAAAATAGACACTTGCTTGATGTTGCTCGTGCTATTATGTTCTATATGCATGTTCCTAACTATCTGTGGGGAGATGCAGTTCTTACGGCTGCCTATCTCATAAATCGAATGCCTTCTAAGATTTTAGACTTTAAGACTCCCCTTGATCATTTTAAGAATTTTTTTCCCACTGTTCGCTTGTATTCTGATTTATCGATCAAAATATTTGGATGTATTGCATATGTTCATATTCCTAGTTTTTCTAGGTCCAAGCTTGATCCTCGTGCTGTTAAATGCATTTTTTTAGGATATGCTTCAAACAAAAAGGGCTATCGGTGTTTTGATCCCCTAACCAAAAAATACTTTGACAGTATGGATGTATTGTTTGTGGAGAACCAATCTTTTTTCAACAAAAATTCTCTTCAGGGGGAGATATCTAACTTGGAAGAAAATTTTTGGGATACTTCTCCTCTCCCTAAAATTATTTGTCCTGAGAGTACTAGTCCTTCTATGCCAAACTTGGAAAATTCTATTTCAGGGGGAGAAATACTACAAAATGATCTCACTGATCGAAATCCTGAACTTCAGGTTTATACTAGAAGGACATATCAAAAAAACCGGGATCAGATAGCGGACTTGTCACCAAACCAATCTAACACTCCGATGAATGATACTGAAGATTCAGGTAACCAATCTTTATCTGATATATCTGATCTTGATATTCCAATGGCCCATAGGAAAGGTGTCCGTAACTGTACCAAATATCCTATTGCAAATTACCTTTCATATCATAGATTGTCTGATAATCATAAAGCCTTCACCTCTAGGATAACCAACCTATTTATTCCAAGGAATATACAGGAGGCCCAAAATGATCCGAATTGGAATTTAGCAGTTATGGAAGAGATGAATGCTCTAGAAAAGAATGGTACATGGGATATAGTAGAACTACCAAAAAATAAGAAAACGGTAGGGTGTAAATGGGTATTCACTATAAAGTGCAAAGCTGATGGTGACATTGAAAGATACAAGGCCAGATTAGTTGCTAAAGGCTTCACGCAGACTCATGGAATTGATTATCAAGAAACGTTTGCTCCTGTTGCTAAGATTAATTCTATTAGAGTGCTCTTGTCTGTTGCTGTTAATTCAGATTGGCCTCTTTATCAGCTTGATGTTAAAAATGCTTTCCTCAATGGTGATCTTGAAGAGGAGGTATTTATGGACTTACCACCAGGTTTTGAAGTGGATCTTGGAGTTAACAAGGTATGTAGGTTAAAGAAATCTTTGTATGGCCTTAAGCAGTCTCCTAGAGCGTGGTTTGAGCGGTTTGGGAATGCTGTTACTAGCTATGGCTTTCTTCAAAGTCAAGCAGATCATACCATTTTTTATAGGCACACTGGAAATGATAAAATTGTTGTTTTAATAGTGTACGTTGATGACATCATTCTTACAGGAAATGATGAGGCTGGATTAAATAATCTGAAGAAAAAGCTAGCAAATGAATTCCAGATCAAAGACTTGGGAATTTTGAAGTATTTCTTAGGAATGGAATTTGCTAGATCAAAACAGGGTATCCTTGTTAATCAAAGGAAATATATTATTGACTTACTCGAAGAGACAGGCTTAAGTGGTTGTAGAACAGCTGAAACTCCTGTTGAACCGAATTTAAAATTGCAAGCAGCAACAGATGAAGAGGTAAAAGATAAGGGAAAATACCAAAGACTTGTGGGAAGACTTATCTACTTATCTCACACTCGTCCTGATATTGCTTTTGCAGTTAGTATGGTAAGTCAATTCATGCATTCCCCAGGGCCAACTCACTTTGAGGCTGTTTACAGGATCCTAAGATATTTGAAAGGAACTCCAGGAAAAGGTATACTCTTTAAGAAACATGATCACTTACATGTTGAGATTTACACTGATGCTGACTGGGCTGGTAGCACCACTGACAGAAGATCTACATCTGGTTACTGCTCTTTTGTTGGAGGGAATCTAGTTACTTGGCGAAGTAAAAAACAAAGTGTGGTAGCCAGAAGTAGTGCTGAAGCAGAATTTAGAGCTTTAGCTCATGGCATTTGTGAAGGTATTTGGATAAAAAGACTATTGGAAGAATTGAAATTTATCCAAATGAAGCCTATGCGTGTTTACTGTGACAATAAAGCAGCTATCTCCATAGCTCACAATCCAGTCCTTCATGATAGGACAAAACATATTGAAGTTGATAAGCACTTTATAAAGGAGAAGATTGATACCGGAGTAATATGCATTCCTTATCTTCCTACATCAGAGCAAATTGCTGATGTGCTAACCAAGGGACTTCCAAAGCTACGATTTGACAAGTTGATTGACAAGCTGACAATGGAAGACATCTTCAAGCCAGCTTGAGGGGGAGTGTTGGTTTATGTTTGATATTTTCCTTAATTAGTCTTATTAATTGTAATTATATTGTATTTATTTGTGTGATTCTTTCCTTCTTTGTATTAGGCTTCTTCTTCTTCTTAAGGAGGATTCTCTTGTATCTAATATATATCTCTATGATGATTGAATAGAAAAATATTCTATTCCAGTGAAATTATTTTTGCACAGTACCGACAAATGCTACATTCTCAGAAGAAGACCACATGAGAAATAATAAGCCACAAAGTAAGGTCATTTTTTTAAGTAAATTAACTGATGAAGCTACAGAAATATCAACAAGAGTTGTTGATAAGTCAACAAAGGTTGTTGATGATGTTGGACATTTGACAAGAGTTGTTGATAGGGTCGATACAGCTGGTTAGTTACATCTATCTCAAGAGTTGAGGGTGTCTCGATATAGTGGGAGAGTTGTTCTACAACCTGACCGTTACATGGGCTTAACTGAAGCCCAGATCATCATACCTGATGATGGCATTGAGGATCCATTGTCTTAAAGCAAGACAATGAATGATGTTAACTAGGACCAGTGGAATTAAAGTCATGCACCTGGAAATGAAATCTATGTGTTTCAATTCTATCTAGGATCTTATAGATCAACCTTACGGGGTAAAACCTATAGGTTGCAAATGGATCTACAAGAGAAAACGAGACGTTAAGAGTATCTACATTCTCAACCAGAATGGTTCATTTATCAAGATCAAAAGCAAAAGAGTTTGCAAGCTTAAGTGATCCATTCGTGGATTGACCTAAGCAATTCGATCTTGGAATATAAGATTTGATATGGCTTAGGAAGTTCTTGATTGATTTGGAATGTGTTCCAAATGTGAACTTGTCCATCACACTTTATAGTGATATAGTGGTGTTGTGGCAAATTCAAAAGAACATCGCAACCCAAGACAAGTAGACACATTAAATTGAATGAAATATTGCTGATTCATTTACAAAGACTCTCTCGGCTAAAGTGTTTGAGGGTCATCTAGAAGGTCTAGATCTACGAGATATGTACAAAGGTGTAATCTAGGGGAAGTGAGAGAAATGTAATGGGTATAGTGATACCATTATGTAATGGGTATAGTGATGCCCTAGTTTATTGTATTTGTACATTGTATATGTTTTATACATGTATTTATACACCCACTGCTATATAGATTATTGTATATCCCACTAAACTAGAGTTTTAGTTCAAGTGGGAGTTTGTTGGGTTTTATGCCCTAAAACTCGTAGATAGTGAATGTAAACAAATTATATACTTGTTAAATATTGTTAAATATTGCACAATTTGACCCAAATCCAATAAACTAAGATACAAGGTTGTTTGTATGTAACTTGAACTAGTATGTAGGGACATACGGGGATCGATGTTCAAGTAACAACCTAAAAGGTCTATAGTACAAGGATAAGGTTGGGTACCTTATCTTAGTAACACTATGAGATACGACCCGCTTTGTATTTGATACAGACGTATTGATCCAAAACGTTCATGTAGTAGACATGCAAGCGGGGGTATCCTATGCAATGAGTTTGCATAAGACCGAACCATGAAATAGTAAACCACTTGATATAACACCGTTAACTAGTTAGGTTACTGTTTCAATAGGATGACCTAGGTAACTCAGTCTTAATCCTGAGTGTGTCATGAACTCCTTCTCATGAGGGATTGTCCTTTGATTAGCATGGGTGAGAGTGACCAATACGCCGACTCAATATGCCTTCCTTTTTGGGGACAAGACCGAGTGGGAGGCTGGGGACATGACAACACAAGAAGGAATTCACTCCTTCCCACTTCTAGGAGAAGTAGATGAGTGTTCCCTTAAGTGGTGACTCCGGGATTTGAACAAAGGGATCTCGCCCTCTCACTGGGCCGAGAGGGACTTTCTGTTTATTGGTTGGACCATAAACATGTTGTTCATTAGAGAAGCACTAGTACTTAAGGAGACAGATGTAACACAGGGGTAAAACGGTAATTTGACCCAACTGTGATTACGGACACTCGTGAATGATTGACTTACCGGTATAGGTCTATATCCGTGGACACAAAAATGTTCTACAGTGAGAAGAGTTCAGCTGTGGGTCTTTAGTGGAATGACCCACAGTTAATGAATATTGGTTAACGTGATTAATGAATTTAATAAGTTAACCTCATATCATTGGAGCTTCTGATCTGTAGGTCCATTAGGTCCCCTGCTAGCTCGTAAAGAGTAATTAGGAACAATTATATCTTTAGAGAATTTGAATAGTTCAAATTCATATTGGAAATTAAGTTAATTGTATGAGATACAAATTAATATAATGTATAGTGATACATTAAAATATAAAGTCTAATTTGAAATTAAACTTTATTATTATGATAGAAATAAATATTTGAAGAAGTTCAAATATTAATATGAATTTGATTCATATTAAATTTATAGGATATAAGAGAATTTGAAGGAGTTTAAATTTTAATATGAATTTGATTCATATTATAGAATTAATTAATTGAAGGCCTGAAATTAAATAGATGATATTTAATTGGGTAATTAATTAATGAACTAATAGAAGGTCTGAAATTAAATATATGATATTTAGTTGGTGATTAATTAATTAAAGAATTAATTAATTGGAAATTAATCAATTATGGAAATGATTAATCACTTATGAATGTAATTAATCATTTATGGAAGTGATCAATCATTTATGGAAAAGATTAATCAACTATGAAATTGATTGGTTATGGAATTGATTAATTATGGAAAAGATTAAATCAGTTATGGAAATAATTGATTTTAAATGAATATTTTATTCATGGTCTTTCTCCTATAAATAGAACACTAAACCTAGGGTTTAGGTACTACAACATAAGGCCAGAAGAATGCACTCTAGCCTCCTCTCTAGTCTCCCTCTCATATTCTCTTAACTCAAGAACTCTAGGGAGAATTTTCTCTCTAGAGTTTTTCCCATTCAAGATTAGGTAGTCCCACAACAACGTTCCTAATCTCAGAGTTATGGCGGGGAAGATCAAATGGTGGTGTCCCAATTGTTGACGCTTGGTCCCTATGAAATCAAGAAAGGCGTTCTTAATATTTCAGAGACGACAACGACGGTATGTTTGCTTCTCCCCTTTAGAATTAGTTCTAAGGTTGTATGCTTAGCCTTAATAATTGATTTAGAATAGTTTTCTAAATGTTTGCCAATGTATTGGTATTTTGGTGGAAACAAAGTTAACTACGAACGGTCCCAATTACGCTTCCGCTTTACGGAATTATGGAATTCCAATCCTTCAAGAGGTTTCCTAAATTTATTTGTATTGGAATTACTTGGACCGGCTTGTCCTCCCCAAGAGAAGTTTGGATGTTGTCTCCAACCTGGGTTGTATGTAGCCGAGTATGGATTTCATCTATTCTGATTCTGGTTCCCTTGTTGACCTACATAAAAGACGGACGCAAGATTTAGTGGACAGTTATCAGCAGTATGTTCCTCACCACAAATTTCACAGCAGGGAGAAGAAATAGCATTGGCAGGGGCTATGTTCGCTTGATTGCTCATAGTCATGTCCATCATCATGCTGTGGATAGCTTTGATTTGGGCTTGCATGGTAGAATTAGTCTCTGTCTCTACTGCCTTAGCTGAATTTTTCAAGATTGCTGTTGGCTCAATTTCTCCCCAATGTCTATTTTTGTGGCTATGGTATCCAAAATAGCATGTGCCTCATTTGCAGACTTCTTTAGGATAGATCCGTTTGCAGATGCATTGACTAGTGCCTTCGAAGCTTGATCTATTCCACCATAAAAATGCTCCAAGATAATGCAAGCAGACAATCTGTGGTGTGGACACTTCCGAACCTGCCTTTGAAATCTTTCCCAGGCTGCATCAAGAGGTTCATTATAAGATTGTCTAAATGCAATAATTTCAGCTCTATATTTAACATTTTTATTAGAAGGAAAAAATTTCTCTAAAAATTTCTTAGCCAAATCGTTCCAAGAAGTGATGGAGTTTGGAGTGAATGAGTCCAACCAAGCTTCAACATCTCCCTGCAAAGAAAATGGAAAAAGCTTTAGTTTCAAAGTATCTTCAGGCACTCTTGTAACTTTAAAAGAATTGAAAACTCTAAAAAATAGCTTATTGTGTTTATGTGGATCTTCATTTGGAAATCCAGAGAATTGACCCATGGTATTCAACATTTGAACATCACTGGTTTGAGTTCAAACTGTGGACCATCTATCGGTGGCTCCAAAATTCCTGGATTTAAAGTCTGAAAAATAGGTAAAGCATAGTCCCTTATTGCTCTATTGCGGTCTTCAGCAATATAAATTGGATTTTCTTGTTGTGGCACCGGTGGAACTAGAGGAACTGGAGGGATTCTCCCACCATTTTGCTCCCTTCCACGATTCTGTGGGTCAACTTGAGAATCGACTCCAGGTTGTTCCATTGGAAACTCTTGTATGTAAGAAGCTTCTTCTAGAGGTTCCTGTGCGCTCAACTCTTGTTGTTCCTTTCTCTTTCGTCTTTGCTCTTTCCTACGGCGACGAAAGGTTCTTTCTATCTCTGGATCAATGTCAATGAGTGGACACCCCTTGTTCATGCACTAACTCAACCTGCAAAAGAAAAACAATTGCAAATCAAAGTCAAATTCCCTTTGAGATAGAAATGCGGTCGCAATCCAATCGCAATTTCAAATAAACAAAACTGGTTTCACTTTTGGTCCCTGCCAACGACGCCAAAAACTTGGTGCGTTGTTAGCTGAAATGTGGATGTGAGATAAGGTGATGGATAATAATAAAGATAAATTCAGTCAACCTTAGTGCAAGTATACACTGTCACACGTAGTAATAAAAAAACCTTAGAAGTATTCCAAGGGTATCGATCCCACGAGGACTAAATTGAAAATTCAGATTTGAAGAAGAAACTGCTCAAATGATTACTTAAAAGAGGAACCAAAGAAATAATTGTTGATTGCTTTTTGGAAGATAAATAAAACAATTAAATAAAGAAATAACAATAATAAATAAAAACGAGGTATTCAATATAGTTTCATCCCAAAGGCAAATAACTCTAATCATAGATTATTCTACTTCTAATCAATGCATTGGGTCAGATTTAACTTCTAATCAATGCATTGGGTCAGTTTAAATTTGACTTTGAATCTCGAGCTTATATAGTGTTGGAAGTAGTTGAGGAGCCACGAAATAGGTGCTGGTAGGTAGCCCAATCATTTTTGGGGTCAAAACGGTCAGTTAGGTGCGCAAAAGTCTCGTTCAAAACGACCCGTGACGGACTCGAAACGACCTCTGTTTTTTCCAGAAATGCGCTCGCATTTCATTTTTGCCTTCCCAAAAATGCGGTCGCATTTCTGGGTAAATTCCCAGCTTCCTCTGTTTTCCTTCACAACACCAAATTGGGTCAAATTCCTATCAAATTGAGTCTTTTTAAGCACAAATAAGCATAATTTGACAAATGTGACTCTCAACTTCCTAACTTATCAACTTTAACATATTTTGAGCTCGAGAACAGTAAAATTGATCTAAAATATATAATTTTGACAAGATAATGAGCTAAATATAAGGGTAAAATAGGTATATTTTTTACCTTTATCACTTTGTAGTAAAAAAAGATTGCTTTTCAGAAAATCCAACACCTATACATCCTGAAATTGCCCAATTACTGTCCAAATTTCCCACCCTTGCTGCAGAACCTAATGAACTTCCCCCACTCCGCAACATTCAACACCAAATAGACCTCATTCCCGGTAGAACTTTACCCCATTTAGCACATTATCGCATGAGCCCTAAAGAATATGTTATTCTCCATGACCAGATCCAAGAATTACTAAACAAAGGCCATATTCAACCAAGCTTAAGTCCATGTGCTGTTCCAACACTTCTAGCTTCCAAAAAGGATGGTTCTTGGCGGTTGTGTCGATAGTCGTGCTATAAATAAGATTACAATTAAATACCATTTCCTCATTCCTCGCCTTAGTGATCTTTTGGACCAATTAGGAGGTGCCTCTATCTTTTCCAAAGTTGATCTTAAAAGTGGATACCACCAAATTCGCATAAAATCGAGTGATGAATGGAATACAACATTTAAAACCAACGAGAGTCTTTTTGAATGGCTAGTTATGCCCTTTGGATTGTCAAATGCTCATAGTAATTTTATGCATCTTATGAATCAAATCTTACAACCATATTTGAACAAATTTGTTGTTTATTTTGATGACATCCTTATTTATAGTCATTCCCATGTTGAACATATCACCCATATATCTCTCATCTTTTCTCTTTTACTTGAAAATAAGCTATTTATAGATCTTAAAAAGATGGTATCTCAATTGATCCTAGGAAAATTAAAGCAATCAAGGATTGGCCCACTCCTAAACATGTTCGTGATGTCCAATGCTTCCATGGTTTGGCCTCATTTTATAGAAAAATCATTAAAAATTTCAACTCCATTGCTGCCTCCCTAACTAATTGCCTTAAAAAAGAGAGTTTTGCTTGGGAAACCGAGCAAATACACAGTTTTCAAGAGTTGAAACAACACCTAGCTTCAGCTCCCATGCTTGCCCTTCCAGATTTTTCAAAACCATTTGAGGTAATGGTGGATGCTTCGGGTATAGGTATTGGGGCTGTTTTATCCCAAGATGGCCACCCAATTGAGTTCTTTAGTGAGAAACAAAGTTGTGCACGCCAAAAATGGTCGGCCTATAGATCTTAAAAAGTGCAGTTTTTTACAATCTCAAATCTCATTTTTGGGTTTCCTCATTAGCAAAGATGGTATCTCAGTTGATCCTAGGAAAATTAAAGCAATCAAGGATTGGCCCACTCCTAAACATGTTCGTGATGTCCAATGCTTCCATGGTTTGGCCTCATTTGATAGAAAAATCATTAAAAATTTCAACTTCATTACTGCCTCCCTAACTAATTGCCTTAAAAAAGAGAGTTTTGCTTGGGAAACTGAGAAAATACACAGTTTTCAAGAGTTGAAACAACACCTAGCTTCAGCTCCCGTGCTTGCCCTTCCAGATTTTTCAAAACCATTTGAGGTAATGGTGGATGCTTCGGGTATAGGTATTGGGGCTGTTTTATCCCAAGATGGCCACCCAATTGAGTTCTTTAGTGAGAAACTAAGTTGTGCACGCCAAAAATGGTCAACCTATGAGCAGGAATTGTATTCTCTTGTTCGAGCGTTAAAAACTTGGGAACATTATCTAATTGGGAAAGAATTTATATTACTTACTGACCATTTTTCTTTGAATTTTTTACAATCCCAAAAGCACATTAGTCGCAAGCATGCTAGATGTTTGCAGTTTTTGCAAAGGTCTGATTTCCTTATTCGTCACACAATGGGTAAAAGCAACAAAGTAGCCGATGCCTTAAGTCAAAAAGGTTCTCTTCTAACCCTTTTGCAATCTGAAATTATTGCTTTTGACCATCTAAAAGACTTGTATGAGTTAGATGTTGATTTTGGTGATACTTCTTACAAATGCACCCACCATATTCCTTGCAATGATTTTCATATACTTGATGACTTTCTTTTTAAAGGTAATAATCTTTGTATGCCTCACACTTCACTACGAGAATCTTTAATTAAAGAGACACATGGTGGTGGGCTTGCGGGTCATTTTGGCCGTGATAAAACTTTTACTTTGCTAAATGAACGATTTTTTTGGCCTCAATTAAAAATAGATGTTTTTAACTTTGTTAAACGATGTTATGTTTGTCAAACCTCAAAGGGATCTAGTCAAAACACAGGACTCTATACCCCTTTACCCATACCTAGTTCAATTTGGAAGGACCTTTCTATGGATTTTGTGTTAGGGCTTCCACGAACACTACGAGGTAATGACTCAGTGTTGGTTGTTGTTGATCGCTTTAGTAAAATGACACATTTTTTGGCTTGTAAAAAGACTACTGATGCTTTGAATGTAGCTAATTTGTTTTTTAAAGAAATTGTTCGCCTCCATGGAATTCCAAAAACTATTGTTTCTGATAGAGATGTTAAGTTTATGTGTTTTTTTTTGAAGTCTTTGTGGAAAAAGTTTGGCACAGGATTACTTTTTAGCTCTTCAAGTCATCCTCAAACGAACGACCAAACGGAGGTAACTAATCGCACTTTGGGGAACTTACTACGTTGTCTTAGTGGTGATTGATAACTTGCAAAATGCAAGTTATTTCTCTCCTAAATTTAAGCTAAATAAGGTTGAAAAGATCAAAGTTGCACTGGTCTAGCGCATTATAGTAAGAGAATTGCGATAGCTAATCCGTTAAAGGAGTATTTTTAAATGTGGTGGGAAATTATGTACTTTTACCCACTAACGCATGAATTGTAGTTGTTTCCTTGCCCAAGTTTCCTTCAGCGCAGGCGCAGATCCTAGAGCATAATTCGTAAGATGATAGCTGGAAAGATGGTTGCCCTGACGTGTGATTGATTTGCAAGCTGGCAAGAGAAGGTTGGGGCACGCAAGCCAGTTTCTTGGAGAAGTCAGTATCCTCAGCCTATAAAAAGCGTCCAGCTGCCAAAGAGGAGAGGGAGGGAGGAAAAACAAAGAGCGAGAAAGGAGACCAGAGAAGGAGAAAGATTATCCCAACGCAGCAAATTCATTGCGATATGATGTATTGCATTATATCTTTCTTTATTAGCATGAGCTAAATCATTTTTATCAAGGCTTAGCCTAGGCACCCATGCAGTGATAAGATTATTGTGTATGCGTCATATTTTGAATGAATGAAAAATTAATGCTTTATGCTTAGATGCGATAATATTTTCATCACTAACTCCCACCTGGCCAACCGGATGCGATAGCAGCATGATAAATCCCTGACAGGTAATGCATGTGGAAATATCTAAGTAGAGTGAGCTAGCGCATTACATGTAGTCTAGGTTGTGTTAGAATTAATGCTGCCGCAAGAGATATTTCATGAATGTGCTTAGATTGCTTTAGGAATAACGCAATCACTTGCAAGTCATTAGAGAACAGTACCAACGCATGAGCTAATTAAATAGAACGTTGTTAACTCTACGCCAAACGCATGAGTAGTACCGGAAGGGAATCACATGATTATTTCTCACTTAAGCATTAATGAAAATTCAAACAGAATATGCGCTACTAGATAACTTATCGACGCATGTGGTTGCCGCAACAAAAGCTTTAATGGCCTCTATCATCTGATTTTTCCCTTATCTCCATCGCATAGCTTATTTTACAGTACTCTCTTGTTTTATCGCAGCCATCCAAGTTTAATTCAAATATTAAGTGTCATGCGTCTGAGTGTTCATTAGTTAGTTTATTAAAAACTCTTACCTTTCCTTCCCTGTGGATTTGACCCTAGGATACTCTAGGTACTACTTGATTATGTTTAATTTATACTTGGATTAATGCATATCAGCGATATTTTTGTATCAAATTAATCAGCTCTCTAAGAATCAATCAAGTTTTTGGCGCCGTTGCCGGGGAAGGCAACTAAGGTTTTAATATTCTTTCTGGTCTAATACTCCGTTTGGTGCTATTTATCTTGTTTCCTATTGAGTAATTTTCTCCAAGTACGCGAGATTGTATGCGTGTTGCTCGCCGCATGAGCATTGAGACAGATCCCCAGATTGACCGAACATACCATCGAAGAAGAAGAAACTGGCGTGCCAGAAGGCAAGTCATTGAGCAACCTGAAGAGATGGCAGCGCCAAACCCTCAAAATCCGCCAGTAAATCCCATACAAATGGCTGATGATAGAGCACGAGGAATTAGAGATTATGCAGCCCCTGCAAATTGTGATTTTAACCCAAGAATTGTGCGTCCAACTCTGGAAACTAAAAGGTTCGAACTAAAACCAGTTATGTTTCAAATGTTAACTGCTGCAGGACAGTTTGGAGGAAGTGTAGCAGAAGATCCACATTTGCATCTCAAGTCATTCCTGGACATATGTAACAAATTCATTATTCCCAGAGTAACTCAAGAGCAGTTACAGGTCATCCTTTTCCCTTACTCTCTAAGAGATGTTGCTAAAGTCTGGTTGAATCAGCATCCTGCAAATTTCATAGCTACGTGGAATGATTTAGCAGAGAAGTTCCTGGAAAAATATTTCCCACCGACAGCAAATTCCAGGCTTTGAAAAGAGATCATGACATTTGCACAAATGGAAGACGAAACACTCAACGACGCAAGGGAACGTTTCAAGAGTTTGTTGCAAAGATGTCTGCACCATGGATTGCCACATTGTATTCAGTTAGAGACTTTCTATGTCGGACTGAATAAAAATTCCCAAATTTTGGTTGACTCATCTGCTAACGGTGTGTTGTTAAGAAAAACATATGATGAAGCACATGCAATCCTTGACCGCATTGCACGAAACAACTATGAATGGGGCACCGCAGAAGATAAAAGGAAGAGACCAGTAAAGACCAGCTCAGGAGGTTTTGAAGTAGATCCGTTAACCGCAGTGAATGCAAAAATCGATGCGTTAACTACAAAGATGGATGCGTTGACAGCAAGCACAACTCCTCTCATAGCGCAACTCAACGCAGTAGGATGTGGAATCTGCGGAGAAGGACATGCGCATGATCAATGTCCTTCTAACCTAGAATCAGTGTTCTATGTGGGACTTCAAGGTAATGCACGCAACAACCCATTTTTGAATACATATAACCCGAGATGGAGAAATCACCCCAACTTCTCATGGACTGGCGACGCAACCAAACAACCGCAGCAAGGTAACGCAAATCTTGACCCTAGACAGTTTAATGCTAACCATGAACATACAATGCAGGGACATTTCCAGCGCAACAATAATGCAAGTGGAGGTGACCAAGGCGCATCTTCATCAAATTCGTTGGAAACAATGATGAAAGAATTTATGGCAAGTCAAAAGGAATATATGGCCAAAAATGAGGTGGTAGTCCAAAGTCAAGCAGCATCCTTAAGAAATTTGGAAGTTCAAGTGGGACAGCTTGCGTCAAAACTGAAAAATAGGCCTGCGGGGACACTGCCAAGCAACACAGAAGCTCCAAAAGGAAAAGAGCAATGTCACGCATTGACTCTCCGCAGTAGAAGACAGCTCTCAACCAATAACCCTGCTCCAACGCAGGAAGAATCAATTGAACCTGCGCCCTATCCTGATCTTGAACCTAAACAGAAAGGTAACGCAGAGGTGATTCCAGCAGAACCTGAGAAGCAGAAAGAAAATCAAAAGGAAAAAGAACCTGATGCATATAAACCGCCGATACCCTTTCCACAGAGGTTAAAAAAAAGAACGATGAAGCACAGTTTAAGAAGTTTCTTGGTGTATTGCGAGAACTTCACATCAACATCCCTTTAGTTGAAGCATTGGAGAAAATGTCCAGTTATACGAAATTTTTAAAGGATATTTTATCCAACAAAAGACCTTGGAAGGAATTTGAAACAGTTGCACTAACAATTGAATGCAGTGCAATATTGGCCAGCAAAATTCCCCCGAAGTTGAAGGATCCTGGGAGTTTCACCATTCCATGCTCAATTGGAGGCATTGATGTGAGAAGAGCATTATGCGACCTCGACGCAAGCATCAATTTAATGCCCTAATCTGTGTTCAAACGCCTAAGTATTGGAGAAGCGGGTCCAACGACTGTCACCCTTCAACTCCCAGCCGGTCTGTAGCGCATCCCGAAGGCAAAATTGAAGATGTTCTGGTAAAAGTCGACAAATTCATCTTTCTAGCTGATTTCATCATCCTTGACTACGAAGTAGATAAGAATGTCTCAATCATTTTGGGAAGACTCTTTTTAGCAACATGACAAACATTGATTGACGTACAAAAAGGAGAACTCAACATGAGAGTTAACGACCAGCAGGTGGTGTTTAATGTGTTCAACGCATTAAAATACCCAGACGACCCAAAGGACAGTGAGACGATTGCGCGAAAAGACATCTGCTCGCCAATGGAAATTCTCCGAATAAACGTAATAAAGGCAGCACGAAAAGCAGCAGAAGATGATCAAGACGCATGTGAAGCTGAGGACTGTCGCAATATGACTGAACCCAATGAAAAAATTCATGTGTTGGATCTCACAAACAGGGAGTCTATTTTGCCCTCTATCATAACTCCTCCTGCGTTAGAACTCAAACCCCTCCCAACGCATTTGAAATACAAATTTTTAGGCGAAATAGATTCTTTACCAGTGATTATTTCTTCTAAACTAAATCTAATGCAAGAAAAGTTGTTGATACAGGTTCTAAAAAGACATAAAAGTGCAATTGGATGGAGTCTTGCGGACATCAAGGGAATAAGCCCCTCTTACTGCATGCACAAAATCATATTGGTGGATGAAGCTGACAAGTTCGTTGAACGTCAGAGGCGTTTAAATCCTGCAATGATGGAGGTGCTGCGTAAGGAAATTATCAAATGGATAGACGCAGGAGTTATCTACCCCATCGCAGACAGCAGATGAGTGAGTCCAGTGTAGTGTGTGCCGAAGAAGGGAGGAATGACGGTAGTCACCAACGCAAAGAATGAACTGATTCCATCGCGAACTATCACGGGTTGGCGAGTGTGCATGGACTACCGTAAGCTAAGCACAATCACTAAAAAGGATCTGAAGTGTATCTGAAGTGCAAGCTGGCAAAAGATAACTTGGGCACGCATGCCAATTTCTTGGAGAAGTCAGCCTCCCCAGCCTATAAGTAGTATCCATCTGTCCATGAGGACGGGGACGACAAGCGGGGGCAGAGAGAAGATCAGAAGGCGAGAAGCCAAAGCTTAGAAGAAAGGATATCGTCGCAGGGTAGACTTGTATTGCGTTAGAATGTATTGTTTGATGTATTTTTATTTCAGCATGAGCTAATTTTCTCTTATCAAGGCTTAGCATAGGCACCCATGCGGTGACAAGTTTATGTTGTATGCATACACTTTGATTGAATGAGAAATTAATGTCTTCTACTTAGATGCGATAATGCTTTCATTACTAACTCCCGCCTGGCCAGTCGGATGCGGTAGCAGCATGATAAATCCCTTACAGGTAACACATGGGGAAATATTTAAGTAGAGCAAGCTAGCGCATTACATGTAGTCTTGGTAGTGTTAAAGATAATACCACCGCAATAAGATAATGCATGAATGAACTTAGATTGTTGTAGGACTACGGAGTCACTTGCAAGTCATAAGAGAACTAGACTAACGCATGAACTAATTAAACAAAACAGTTGTTAATTCTACGCCAAACGCATAGGTAGTACCGGAAGGGAATCTTATGATTATTTCTCACTTAGGCATTAATGGATCAATTAGTCAAAGTATGCGTTACAAGATTACTTGCAAACGCATGTGGTCGCTAGAGCAAAAACCTTGATAGCCTTATTATCTGATATTTTCCTTAATTCTCATCGCATATGTTATGTTTACTGCACTATTTTATCAACCAACCCCAAACAACATCTTTTATAATTACTATGATACCATGCGTACAAGAGTTTAGTCGGCAAGATATTAAAGTTTGTTAATCGTCCTTCCCTGTGGATTCGACCCTAGAACTCCCTAGGTACTACTTGATTGTGTTAATTTATACTTGGGTTAATGCATATCTGCGGCATTTGTTGTATTAATTAATCGACATTCTGTCAAGCGATCACAATGCGCCAGGAACATTTCAGAGATGCATGATGGCTATTTTCTCAGATCTGCTAAAGAAGTTAGTTGAAGTTTTCATGGACGATTTCTCTGTCTATAGAAATTCCTACGCAGACTGTCTGATGCAACTGGAGCAAGTCCTGATGTGCTGCGAGGAAACAAACTTGGTGCTAAACTGGGGAAAATGTCATTTTATGGTAGAAGAAGGAATAGTATTGGACCACCGCATATCAAAAGCTGGAATAGAAGTTGATAAGGCGAAAGTAGATGTAATTGAAAAGCTGTCGTCGCCCACGACTGTCAAAGAAATTCGCAGTTTCCTAAGGCATGCGGGTTTCTACCGCTGGTTCATTAAAAACTTCTCGCACATCACGAATCCCTTGTGTGCGCTATTGGAAGCAAACAAGAAATTTGAATTTTCAAAAGAATGAATGAAGGCATTTTGCGATTTGAAGCATGCGCTAGTGACTGTGCCAATCCTTACAACGCCAAATTGGGAGGAGCCATTTGTTCTGATGTGCGACGCAAGTGATGTGGCAATTGGTGCAGTGCTGGCGCAGAAGAAGGAGAAATCAATTCATCCCATTTATTACGCCAGCAAAACATTAAATGAAGCACAGACGAATTACACGACCATCGAGAAAGAATTATTGGCTTTCGTTTATGCGTTTGATAAATTTCGTGCGTACTTGATTGGCTCAAAGGTCACAGTTTACACTGATCATGCGGCAATTAAGTACCTAATCGTAAAAAGGACGCCAAGCCTCGATTGATAAGATGGATTTTGTTGCTCTAGGAATTTGATTTAGAAATCAAGGACAAAAAGGGGAGTGAAAACCAAGTAGCTGACCATCTGTCGCGGCTAGACAATCCTGAAAAGGTGGATGCACCTGACATTCTCATCGCAGACGAATTTCCAGACGAAAAGCTGCTAAAGATTTAAAATGAGGTACCTTGGTACGCTGACGTGGCAAACTACCTTGCCGTAGGGATAGTGCCCGAGGAATATTCGGCGCAGCAGCGTAAGAAGTTCTTCCATGAATTGAAATTCTATGTTTGGGATGACCCTTTTTTGTATCGCAGAGGACCATACCAAATAATTCGGAGATGCGTTGGAGAACAGGATGCGCTGAAGATCTTGAAGGAATGTCACGAGTCACCATATGGTGGGCATTTTGGAGGTCAGCGCACTGCAGCAAAAGTTCTACAAAGTGGCTATTGGTGACCAACCTTATTCAGTGATGCAAGAATGCACGTAGTGCAATGCGACAAATGCCAACGCACGGGAAACATCAGCGCAAGAAATGAGATGCCACAAAACTACATGTTAGAAGTAAAACCATTTGATGTTTGGGGAATAGATTTCATGAGACCCTTCCCATCGTTGCAAGGATGCCAATACATCCTCCTCGCAGTTGATTATGTCACTAAGTGGGTAGAACCTATAGCTTGCGTCAGAAATGATGCGGCAATCGTGGTTCCTTAAAAGAAACATTTTCACACGATATGGCGTGCCACGACGACTCATTAGTGATGAAGGGACTCATTTTGTAAATTGAATCATGAACAAGCTCCTGTTGAAATATAATGTCAAGCACAATATCGCTACAGCTTATCACCCCCAGAGCAATGGTTAAGCTGAGGTGTTGAATAGAGAAATCAAGAAAATCCTTGAGAAAGTAGTCAAGGACGAAAAGACTAGGCGCAGCATCTAGATGACGCATTATGGGCCTATCGCACTGCTTTCAAAACACCTATAGGGATGTCACCCTATGCGTTGGTATTTGGAAAAGCGTGCCACCTGCCACTGGAGCTGGAATACAAATCTCATTGGGCATTGAAACGGCTTAATCTCGATTTAGCTGCGGCAGGCGAAGCTCGAATGCGCCAGATATCAAAGTTGGAGGAATTTAGACTGGATGCGTATGAAAATGCCAAAATTCTCAAAGAAAAACAAAAGCAATAGCATGATAGGCGGATCTCCAAAAAGGTACTGAAAGAAGGAATGAAAGTACTGTTGTTTAACTCTCGTCTACGTCTTTTTTGAAAGAAGTTGAAATCAAGGTGGTTATGACCCTACGTTATCCACAAAATATATCCGTACGGAGTCGTGGACCTACATTCCGCAGACAAAAAAAGAATTTTTAAGGTCAATGGGCAATGAATCTAGCCATACATTGATGGGGCCTATGACGAGGTTGATGAACTCATCATTTTGACAGATCCACCTTGAGCATGTGAAAAGTTTAGGTCCAGTGAAGGAGTGCTTTCATCTGCAATAGGACCTACCTATCACATTAAAGGAGCGCCCGCAGGTTAAAATTTTCTAGCTTACTTTCTTTCCGCCTTAAGTTTTTCATTATGCGTTAGTTTATTTTGTTAGAATGGAGCCTTGATAAATGTCTCAGCGCATGCCTCGAAAGTTAAAACGAACACTCTGCGTTTGCAGTCGAACGGTCATCACATCGCTATTAATGCGATTCATTAAGATCCCATCCGTTGCACGATACTCGAGGCGACGCCACATTCCCCCACAGCCATCATGAGAAATTTGTATGTGTGGGATGTGAAAGGGCATGATTGCATAGAAACGGTTGAAATTCCCCCTCAAGTGCGCCGATATAAAACCTCCAAGGGATGTGTCCTTTCCCTCATTTCATCTTCTTCTTCGTTGAGCCAGCCCATTCGCATTCTCTCCCCGAAAAAACCCTACCTCTACCAATCGAAGCCATATTTTTTACCAGCAAACATGTCTATCGAAGACTCGCAGAACCTCTCCATCGCCAGCTACGCAGACGACAACGACAATCCTTCTTCGTCAGAGATTAACAGACCGAACAGAGATATTTCATCCAACGACGGCGAGCGACCTCCCACGCTGGACTAATTTTGATTCTTTCTTTTCAAAGAATAGAAATCTCTTTTATTATGTCCTTCCTTGTGGCAGTAATTACACTTAATTTTTATTTTACCTTTGTCTTCAAACTAATTTCTATTCTCTTCATTTTTGGGTTTTCCTTTGACAAAAAGGCCCTCTAAAGTTTCCTTTTTATGGGATTGCAACTCCAACTCCTTAGTTCTAATTGCTGAAATTATAGCATTAGAAGTTATAGCCTCCCTTCCATACTTCAATGTTGTCTTCACATCTTTATAAGCTCATGGAAGTGAATTTAAGAGCATAAAGGTTTCATTAACAGAACCTGTGGTTTCTCCAAGGTTCTTGAACTCAGATGTCATCTTCTTGAACTCATCAAGGTTCTCGGTTAAGGTCTTTGAAGGATCCATCTTGAAAGTAAAGAATTTTTCCCTCAAGTATATTTTGTTGTGAAAAGCGATATAGGCTATCTGATTCATAGTCTCCTTCTCTTCTTCAGACAAAGTGGTTGGTACTTTTGATGGTTTTGAAAGGGCATGAATGACTTTCTGCTATCTAAGAATTGCTTTGATTATAGCTTTCCATAGATCAAAGTCCCATTTTCCATCAAACTTCTTAATATCATACCTAGCCACAATTGTTCTTGAATTCAAGAATGTTTCCTGGTTGAATTTTCTAGCTCTAATACCACTATTAGTGCAAGCCACGTGTAATAATCTTACCTCACACGACGATTACGCTGTGTGACTCGCAAACCGATTACATACAAGCTGCTGAAGATTTGATCAAACACAACCAAAGAAATCCCAAAAGCACAAAGAACTCTGAGCTTATTGAAGAAGAATGAAAATGCAGAGGAGATTCAAAGAAAGAGCAGAGAAAGGAAGAGATCTACACTAAGATTATAGTGGTTCAACACAGAAGCCTACATCTACTATTGAAGGGAACTGTTGATCAATTTCATTCCAAATTTACAAGATTACAAGGTTGTTCTTCTCTCAATTACTCTCTCATCTTCTACAAAAATGTTCTCTGATTCCTTTTATACTGCTAAGTGTTTAAGTGATTTTTTACCGAGGAACTATGAGCTTGTTGGTTACAACAGAGTAGGTAACCGTTTTCTAACAATGAGTCTATGGCTTTGGTTTCAAATATCCCCACTTAGAACCACTTTAAGTCTAGTACTAACTTTAGTTGTGTGAGTGGTATAAAGTTTTGAGAGAGTATTTCTTTGTAACTGGGGTAAGGGAGAAAATTGTGTGATTGTAATATTTTTTTTCTTTCTATGGGTCATGGTTTTTTCTTCGATTTTGGAGTTTTCATGTAAATTCTTGTTTTCATTTTTCTTGTTTCTCTGTTATTTTTAATTTTCCAATTCTACCACAGGAATAAGCAGAAAAATAATGAACACAAAAATTTACGTGTAAACTCCAAAACCGAAGAAAAAACGACCTACAGGAAGAAATTTCACCATGTGAAAATTTATTACAATCCCACAGAATTCTCTCCCCAACTCCAATTACAAAGAAACTCTCAAAGCTTTATACCACTCACATAACTAGAGTTAGTATACCAGGCTTAAATGATTGTAATTGAAATGATTTGAAACCAAAGTTATAGGCTCCTTTTATAGTACTTGAAGCCCATCACTTCCTTACACCTTCGTGATGTGGGATTGCTCACTACTAATATTTTGCCAAACAAAAACTTCTCAAACTTTCACAAGTCACAATATGACTTAAAACTCTAACATTCCACAAGAAATTAAGTACACAAAGGTTGTCCTCCAAAAGGTCCACTAATAATTTTTCTAGACAAGGTAGGTTTATGCATTAATAAGTTTACTATATTCAACTTCAATGATATGTTTGGAAGTGATCAAAATCACTTTTGTCCCGTCAAAAAATGGCTAAAAGTTGGTCATTCCAAAATCAATCTCAAACATGGACTAAATTGAAGCTCCCTAAACTTGATTAAAATTCTACTTCAATTCGATAATTTATTGTGCAAAAGATCTTTCTTTATTCGATAATCTAATAATTATTTCTAGGTACAAATGGTCTGACTTAAAAAGGAGAGAGACCTAATTACATAAAAGGTAAAGATACACAAATAAAATAAAAATATAATTATAGCAAATAACTCTAATTAAGAAAAAAAATATAAAATTCATAAACCAATATTTATCAATAGATTCCAACCTTTTGCCTTGTTTGGTTATCTATAGTTTAACCATCAAAACATTATTAAACTTTTCATTTTTAAATGATAAAAATGCATGAAATTGAGCTAACCAAATGCTGTTTTAAAAAGGATAAAAGAGAACGATCTAATCGTTCCAGTGCTGTTTGTATGACCTCTGGGAACGCAACCTTCTGCCAACCATACCAGAAAGTTTCTCTGGAGAAGGCTACAATTGAAAACTGTACAGAAAAAAATATAGTTTAAATTACAAATTTGGTCGCTAAACCTTAATAGTTGTGTCAGTTTGTCCCTCAACTATAAAAAGCTTTGATTAAAAACAGAACTTTAATTATGTCTTAAAACTTTCAATTTTGAATCTAATAAATTCTAATGGTTAACACCATCACTCAAACATGGACGTGACATGTTAATTGAAGAGCAGTCATTTAACATGATGTGACACAAACAAATAGGCCAACTAAATAAAATAAGAGTTAGAGGCTGCAAAAATTAGTTTAAATTCTACTATTCCTACCCTTCTTTTTATCCAATCAACCTAGACATGTTGATCCAATCACAACAAAGTTGTTACATCAATTATTTAAAAAAGAGTGGTAATGAAAATAATTATTAAAATCAAAACGTAATTGAAACTTTTTAGAGTTGATTAACTATATAAATATAACCATCAAAGTTTCAGAGTTTAGGATTTAAATTAAACTCTAAATTCGTAATTAAAGTATGAAAATATATATAGAGCAAAAGAGGACTACCTTAAGATGTTCAATTACGAAGGAAATATGTCCCGAAAGAAAAGGCTAAGATCACACTTGTTAACATCAAGCCCCAGCAACTTGTCGACCGCATCCTGTATTTAGTTCAGAGTTCAATCACATCATCATTCTGTCAACAACTGATAAGGAATCATAAGTATTGCAAACTACACAAATAACTACAACCCAAGGAAAATTCAAAGTCATAAAAGACCTGGTATAGCTTATCATGAGCGGATAAATTCTCGTTGTGCAGCCGCTCAACATGCTTATTATTCCCTATGGCATCCAAAACAGAGGCTGCTCTCTTAATAACCTCATCTGGAACGCCTATACAAGTAATAGGATCAGTTTGCAGCAGTAATGGGAGCAAGAATATCACTGTAATTTACAGTACCACAAGCTTCTTTTTGACGGGAAAATTCTAAAGCAAACTAAGCATTAACTTTGGAAATATTTGGGTTGAGTGTTTGTTAGGCCTCTGATTATACACACATACAAGAGAAAGGGTAAAGATGGAAATGCATATGTTTGAGGGAGGCTGGTGGGGACTGTTACAGAAATGTAGTGTGGAGTGTTGCTTGTACAGTTTGTTTGTTGGTTGGGAGGGGTTTTGTAGGGGTGTAGGGAATCTTTGTGGGGGAAAGTTGTTTTCGGCTGAGAGGAGAGCCTTGGGAGACATCCCAACTCTCTCGAAATAGCTGGGTAGTGTTTGGTTGTTTCTTTGGTTGTTTTCTGGCTTATTTCTCTTTTGTTGATGCTAGACTCTTGATGTTGCACTGTGTATTGCATCCATATCAATATAACAGTGTCAAATTGCTGTTGTTGGGTATTTGTGTGTATTATTCTGATTGTTTCAGAGGATATTGAGAGAAGATACCTAACAAATTGGTATCAGAGCACGTCATCCTGGAGAGGACACGGAAAATGGCTCAAAAGCAAATGGATGAGAGAATCGATGGACACGAAAGAGCTAAGTCAGATGAAAGAATCGGTACAGAGGATTGAAAAGAGTGTAGAACGACTTACAATGATGTTAGCAGACGTAATGGTGCACCAAGGTAAGTCTTCTTCATCGACTCTACTCGAAGGATCTAGTCAGAAAGGGAAAGAAATCGAGGAGACGGCTAAAGTCACGGAAAAGTCTGGATGGATCGATGCAGATGTAACCTCTATTCGAACCGGAGGAGATCGAAGTAAATTTAAAAGGCTAGAAATGTCAGTCTTCACTAGGGGCAAATCCCGATTCGTGGTTATTTCGAGAAGGTATTTTGAAATCCATCCAATAACAAAATGGGAGAAGATCACGATGGCGATTACCAGCTTCGACGAGTACGTTGTTGACTGGTATCAATGGTCTCACCATCGCAAAAAGATTAGGTCAGGTCCCCACAGGAAAAAATCCCCGTTTTTTATTCTTTTTTAAAATTATTTTTAACAAAAATTAATTAAAAATTAAGAACTATAAATTATATATACTTTAATTCTCAAAAAAAAAAAAAAAATTATATATACTTTTATATTAAAGTTAGTATTATAATTATTTATTTATTTGAATAATTAATTTTTAAAATATTAAACAATTTTTATTATAAATTTAAACACCTAAAATTAAATTAATAAAAAAAAAGGAAAAATATAAAATAAACAATACAATAAACTAAAACTTATGAATTAAAAAAAACTCGACCGATCAAATTGGTGTTTTTGCTAGGGAAAGGCACATTTTTCTTTTGTTCTTGGGTTTTTGTGTTTTATTCTTCTTGCATGGTTTATGATCACTCGCTCTTCGTAGGGAGACGATCTTAAATTTGAACCAAAGATCACATGTCAGAAGATGCGTTTTAGGAGACGAGCAAGAAGAAGGATAGCAGACGATCTCGGTGGAGTAGAGGCTCCCATCATGGCAGAGAGGACTTTACGACAGCTGGCAGCGCCAAATCTGAACCAACAACCCCTCTGTATCACCTACCTAGAACGACATGTACGTTGAGTTAAAATCGAGTTTAATACACTGACTTCCGATTTTTCGTGGTAGTGCAGGTGAGGACCCGCACAAGCACATTCAGGAGTTCCATATTGTCTGCTCTGGGATGAGAAATCGCCTCCTCCGTCACTCCATGTGGTCTCATCCCAGAGCAGAGGACATTCCCCTTTTCACTGAAGGACTCCATGGAGTGACGGAGGAGGCGATCAATCTGAGGACATTCCCCTTTTCACTGAAGGACCAGACAAATGATTGGCTCTACTGTCTCCCTCACGTGGAACGAGATGAAGAAGATGTTCCTGGAGAAGTTCTTCCCTGCCAGCAGAGCCCGCCAACATCAGGAAGGAGATCTACGCGATCAACCAGATTTCAGGGGAGACTCTCTCCGAGTATTGGGAGAGGTTTAAATGCCTATGCACGAGTCTTCCCCACCACTAGATCTCTAGCCAGCTCTTGATCCAGTATTCCTACGAGGGGTTGTTGCCGATGGATCGAAATATGGTGGACGTTGCTAGTGGAGAAGCACTTGTGAACAAAACTCCAGCAGAGACGAGGCAGCTGATCTCCAGCATGGCTAAGAATTCTCAGCAGTTTAGGACACGAGGACCTATAGCACTTGTTCAAGTCGCTTCTAAAAGCAAGGAAAGTGAGATGCATGCTGAAATGTCTGAACTTTCTAAACTTGTGTGTTCTCTGTGTGTAGGTCAGGCGCAGGCAAAAGCCTGTGGGCTTTGTTTAATGACCAGCCATGCTACAGATGTCTGCCCCCAGCTCCAGGAGAGTGGAGAGGTGAATGTTGTGGTAGCAATGCTAGGAACCAGAGGCCTTACAACCCGTACGGGAACACTTACAACGCGGGGTGGTAAGACCATCCAAATTTCATCTACAGGAACCAGCAGAAGCCTCCCATGTTTAAACCCAACCAGGCGCAGAGCTCATCTTGAGGTATGTCCTTAGAAGACACTCTTAAGAAACTTGCTGACAGTTCCTTACAATTCCACAGGAAACAAGGAACGCGATTCAGAATCTGAAGAACCAAATGACTCAGTTGGCAACACAGGTCAGCAAGATGGAGAAAGAGCTTCTGAAAACTCCCTGCACAACCAGAAGTTAACCTCAAGGCAAACGTCAGCGCCGTGTGGAGTGGAGTCGTCGCGCCAAACCCTTCTTCTAGATTTTTCTCTCTTTCAGATGACCATAAAAAATTTTCTTCAAAGAATGATGAGGTAGTTTCTTTCCCTTCCCCTTGTGACTCATTGACTCATCGTCTTCGAGAGCCACAGGAAGGCAAGATGATTTGGAGGTTTTTAGGAGGGTGAAAGTCAACATTCCATTACTTGAGGTTGTGACAAAAATTTCATCCTATGTCGAGTTTCTCAAAACTTGGTATGAAGGTAAAGTGGAGTCCTCAGGTAAAGAAGAAGTTAGGGAAAATGTATGTGCTATTGTCTGATGAGTTTCCTGAAAAATGCCTTGATCCTCATATGTTTACTTTATCGTGCATGATCGGAACAAAGAGAATAAAACATGCCATTTTAGATTTAGGTGCATCTATAAATGTCATGTTTGTTTCTTTGTATAGAGAATTAGGTTTGACTAATCTTAGGAAATCAAGCATAGTGATACAACTAGCAGATCGCTCATGCATAAAACCTCTAGGAATTGTTGAGAATGTTTTGGTAAAGGTAGAGGACCTGGTTTTTTCCTGCAGATTTCTATGTGTTAAATACACCTACTTCTGGATCTTCTTCTTCTACATCCTTACTCCTTGGTCGTCCCTTCATGAAAACGGGAAAGGTAGTTATCGATGTAAGACGAGGGAGTTGTTTCTGTAGGTTCTCAGGACAAAACTTTGCGCTTTAAAGTTTTTGATGATGTAGGGTGTCCTCATGCATCTTCTATCAAGTGTTACATGATTGATTATGATTGTATGCTTGATCGCGCTAGTAATGTTAAATCTTTCATGTTATCTGATAGTGAGATGTATTCTGCTTCTGTTATGGTGTAGCCGTATACTTGTAATAACCCTTATTCTTTTATTTTACTAAGTCATGTGCCAACCACATGCCTTGTAACAACTTTAGTTAGGATCCTTGCCTATTTAAGGGCAAGTGATTATCAATAAAGGGGTATCATTTGTTATTATTCTAAAACAAGTCTACGACTCCACCATATTTGGTATCAGAGCGTGTGATTTTGGGCGCTTCCTCGATGGCATCCAAGAAGGTCTCAACCAGTGTGGGTGGAGACTCAAAATCGACGGGCAAAGAGGCGGAGACTATCACCGTCCTCTCACCACAAGAAACGACTGCACGCTTGCTGTCAGTCGAAGATGATGTGCGTGAGATTAGAAAAATCCTAGAGATGATGTGCGTAAAGATGGGCTGCAAGATTGGACAGCAAGTTTCCGAATCTCAAGAACATGAGAATGTGGGGAAAAGACCGCAAGAATTTCAGAAGGAAGGTGGTAGAACTAAATTTTGGCAAGATAGGCAAGTTTTTTAGGGGAAAACATCTCAAGAAATGGTGACAGCACCAAGAATTCTCCAAGAACAACATTCGGGATTTCAAGAATTCAATAGCAACCCCCTGTTTAGAAGATAACCCATATGGTCTGAAGACACCTCCAGTGAAGAAGAAGATGAACTTGTGGAATTTCAAATGGGAAGGCAAAGAGATCGAAGGTTCCCATACCAACAACCCGAGAGTGACTTCAAAATGAAAATAGATTTGCCTCCAAGAATGGTCCAAGAAGTAGATTTTCCTCCAAGAATTCATCAAGAACACCGACCAATGCTCCAAGAATTCAACAATAATCCCTTGTATAGAAGACAACAAGACGGGACGGATTCATCGAGAAATAAGGACCTTGGAAAGATGGGAAACAAGGGGGAACCAAGCTGTAACCTAATGGGGCAAGCTACCATGGAGAGAACTTATCAAGAACAAGATAAAACATCTCGGGAATTGGAAGAAAGGATGAGACAGCAGCAAGAAAGACAAACAATGGAGCAAAGAATAGTTCAAGAAACACATTTAGCTCCAAGAAAGTATCAAATAATGCATCAAAACTTCCACATCAATCCATTACATAATTGGCAGCAAAAACACAAGGTAAAATATCAGCAAGAAAGGCAAGAAAGGCAAATTTTTGTTCAAAGAACAGTCCAAGAATGGGATACCGTCCACAAATGGAATTTTTGGCCGTTTATTACTTAACTCGAGGTCAAGTTCTTTTTGGGAAGGGGATATTTGGTGTAGCCGTATACTTGTAATAACCCTTATTCTTTTATTTTACTAAGTCATGTGCCAACCACATGCCTTGTAACTACTTTAGTTAGGATCCTTGCCTATTTAAGGGCAAGTGATTATCAATAAAGGGGTATCATTTGTTATTATTCTAAAACAAGTCTACGGCTCCACCATGTTAGGTGCCCCAAGGTTGATGGGGATTTTTTTGATGTGGTTGATGAGCACAATGTGTCACTTACCGAGAAACCGGGCGGTGTCACATTTTGTTCGTCATCTAACCGTAGAGCTGAGCAATTGTTTTGCCAGCCTACTTCTGTTTCTTTTTGTTTTTCATTACAGGCCCCCAGATTATTAAAATGACAGATTTCTAGGAATGACGTCATTTGGTCTCGAGGAGAGAGACCACCGTGAGAAGGGAGATCAAGAGAATCTCGTCGAGCAAACGACGTTAAAAATTTGCTCTTCTGGGAGCTAGCCCAGCGAATAACATTTTCCTGTTTTCTTTTATTTTTCTTCTTTTCATTTTCTTTAGTTTTTAGCCTTCTTTAGTCATTTCTCATTTTGCTAAGTTGTTTTTGTTTCTTTTATAGGTCGGCAGCGATGATTCGCATTTTTAAGGAGTAGTTGACTATTGCTCAAAGCATAATGAAAAAATATGCAGATTGGAAAAGAAGAGAAGTAGAGTTTGAGGTTGGGATGTTCTATTTCTAAAGCTTCGACCCTATAAACAGAGATATATGGCTGTAAGGAAGTGTGAAAAACTTTCTCAAAAGTTTTTTGGGGCCTATAAAGTGAACGAGAAAATAGGGGTTGTGGCTTATAGGTTGGAACTACCCATTGAAGCAAACATCCACAATGTCTTCCATGTATCTCGACTCAAGAAAGCATTGGACGAGTGGAAAAATACTCAATCTCATGGGCCGATTTTGACTATGATTATGAATGGGTCACAGAACCAGAAGAAATACTTGGGCTGAAGTGGAATTATGAGAAGAACTGCAAGGAATGGTCGATTAAATGGCAGGATAGATCACACTGTGATGCAACTTGGGAAGAAGTTGACTTTATCCGAGGGCAGTTTCTAGCTTTCCACCTTGAGGACAAGGTGGCCTTGAAAACCGGGGGTATTGTTAGGCCTCCAATTATACACACATACAAGAGAAAGGGTAAAGATGGAAATGCATATGTTTGAGTGAGACTGGTAGGGAGCGTTACAGAAATGTAGTGCAGGAAGTTGCTTGTACGGTTTGTTTGTTGGTTGGAAGGGGTTTTGAAGGGGTTTGGGGAGTCTGTGAGGGCAGGTTGTTTTTGGCTGAGAGGAGAGCCCTTAGGATAGATCCCAGCTCTCTCGAAATAGCTGGGTAGTGTTTGGTTGTTCCTTTGGTTGTTCCTTGTGTTGTTTTCTGGCTTATTTCTCTTTTGTTGATGTTAATCAATATAACAGTGTCGGATTGCTATTATTGGGTATTTGTGTGTATTTTTCTGATTGTTTCACAGGATATCGAGAGAAGATACCTAACAGTATTCCAAAGGGGGAATGGGTTGGGGGTGGGGCATCAATTGAAGTTTTACTTTCAGTTTGAAGAATGCAAAAATATTTAAAACTCATCTGTCTTTGAGATATACCAGCAAGCAGGGCACAATGCAAACCTGCAGGATATAAATTTACAGTTTTGAAATAAGGCAGATTATAAATGGAATGTATGAATATCTATGTATGTAAGAGCGTAGTAGATCTATGTATATGTCTGCATGCATATGCATAAAGATGTATCTATGCATTTATATCATCTACTTACCATAGCTAGGAAGTGCATGTCCTGGGACCAAACTGAAATTGATGAAGACAAGAATGCCGTCAAACATATGAAAGTTGAATGTATTAAGTCTCAAGTCTTTAGGCTAAAGTAGGGTTAAAATTGTCAATATGGCCCATAAGATAACATCCAAAGATCATGCATTGAAGTCAACTGTACTTTACAGCAGGTAATTACCAAGGAGTAGCAAAACATATAAAAGTATGTTGTTCAGATATTTAGGGGACTTCTGCTCGCCCAACAATTCTATGGAAACCAATAAATAAGGAAAAGTAATCTTATTTTTGGTTATGAAGAATAAGTGCATCTGAAAACGTCTCATTTCTAGTCTGTGCAAGTTGAGTTCAAGCAAAGTTTCTTGTTTCTTTTCTTGTTTGTAAACCTGAAAACATAGTATAATAATTGGCAAAGTAACCATCTTCTTTTTCGATTTCAAATTTAAAGAAACTAATAAGAAAAAACAGATTATCAAAAGCAAGGAAAAAAATATGCTATCAAAAGAGGAGTATCACATATGTTACCGATAAAGAAATACAATATCTTCATTTTCCGTGCAGTCATTGTCAGGTCGTATCACACTCATGTTGTAGAACTTGATCCTTTCACGCTAAAATAAGTCAAAGGGGGCATTAGAAATTTCATGTCACAAGACCAAAAATGTTTTAGAATAGAAGAATGCAAATGAATTACCATTGGCAGTAAACTCTCGTTAATTAGCTCAGTTAGATGAGTGCACACCAGCACCTGGAAACATAAGCATCATTTTAAGGATGGCCTATAATCTAACCCTATCCTACATAATTGAGAAACAAAATAGTGAAGGTCTTTCATAATCCCAAAGCTGCTTCATAAAATTATTTTTTATTTTTTGTTGGCCCCTAAACTCTTCTGGTCATTTCGTTTTAGTTCTAACACTTTCAAATATTCTATATTTAACTACAATCTTGGCATACAAATCCACGTTTCTTTTTTATATTGCATTTATCATGTATGTTATGTGGCCATTACATGCTCTTTATATATTCATATATATCATAGATTCATAGATTGTATCAAATTTTGGAAATGAATGGCCTAAGAATTCTATTTAACGTCTTACAAAATTTAAATTCTACTAAACTAAATTTTTATGTACTAAACTAAACATTTAAAAGCTACCAAAACAGAATGGATATGAAAAACTCACAAGATTAAAAATACGACATTATATCAAACAAATATCTGATGAAATAATTCTACTGAATCAAGTGGTTTTGAACAAAGAAATGAAAATAAAAGTCAAGATGAAAACTGAATTAAGGTGATGAACCCAGGTTTGAGAAATAAAAGTTGAATAGCATAATTTCTAAAAGCACAGAATTTGAAAATATTTCCATTGTTTCATCGATATGGGACATGAAGAGCTGTTGATTGTTCAAAAGAAATGGAACTCTAAACAACACGTACTGAAGAAAGAAATAAACCAAGCAATCAAAACAATGAAAACAATATGCTATTAAGGAGAGAAAGTCAAACCTTTGGAGAGTCATCAGAACTGGCAAAGTGATTGATGGTGCCACCAAGAAGACCAATGCCATCTTCAATGTACAGAGAAAACAGTGTAAGTTTACAGTTTACTAACACCCAAGACATTACGACTGCAAGACATAAATCCTATACAGAATATGGAAAGTACATACAAATTAGTGTAAATTGGTGAGTCTAACCTTCTGTAAGGGTACCTTTACCAAATTCATCTATCAAACACAAAGACTGACATGTTGCCTGCCTGAATTTTTCATGATAACATTATTTAAAAGAGAAGGGTTACTGTATTTTCTTGATAAAACAAAATTTATGATCGAGAAGTAGCAGATTCAACTGCTAAGGTCATGCGCTCAAGCACTCCCGTCTAAATTTCTACTCTAGATATCAGCTATTGCGACAATCAAGATTTATTCTAGGAAAATCTTGCAACCTCAGCTGCTTTTTTGGTTATGAAAGCACTTAGGAACTGTTATCGAGTGTACCTCAGCATCAACCCCACTTGATGTAAGTCAATCATAAAAGTTGATTGTTCTGCAGTCATATGCTTGCTTCCCATAGCACAAAATATTCTGTGAAAACCCATAATGCAATCATTGATAACTAAAAATTTAAATGCAACACTGGTACGATGGAAGGTAATTATCACAAGACAGACCTGTCAGTTAAACCTACAGTTGCAGCATCCGCTGGAACAAAGCTTCCTATATGAGACAAGAATACAATAAGAGCAACCTGGAAGGTGGAGGGAGGACTGGGATTAGAAGTATACAGACTTGTAATTCCTCTACAATTCATTAATTCTACGGCAATAGAATAGCTTGCCACTAAAGAAGGTCTAGCATCCTGAATTACAGGATTTTAAGCATCAACCTCTAAAGCTTCCAAATCCAGCTTAACCCCTCTTTCCCACTCTCCTCACTTAGTCATTTATTTACAATTAGTTTGCTTCATGCAGTCAAATCCGTAACATAGTTTAAGATTCCACAATGAGTTCATTGTCAAACCTAATATTATAACACCCCATGTTTTTTATAATTTTATATTCAATTATACAATAATGAATTAACTTCATTGGTATTTTAAATTTTAGGCCATTGATATTAATTCTTAATATTTCGGGAATTATTTTTTGGTTGATCCAAGGAATATTTTTTGGCTTCTATTGAGGTAAGTGGTTCGGCTCTCAGAAGGATGTTCTGCATGATGTTTAACTTATTTGTATGATGCAATTGAATTAATGTATGTTTTTCATGTTGTATTGCAGGTTGAAAATTAAGTTTATTTAAGGGGACTTTGTGTATGTGTATAATCATGAATATGTTTTTCATGAAAAGAGAGTGGCAATTACCCTCCTTATCATGTTGACGTACATTCATGAGGAGCTTTGTGGTCACACCACATACGAGTCATCAATTACCTTTTATAAGGGTATGGATTAACATAAAACTCATTTAAGCTCCACTAAGAGTTGACATATGTAGGACTTTCTGGTCTATATAATTGTGTAAATATTATTTGTTAATATTTAGTCATTATTGCCTTTATTCTTTTCTTATATTGTAATGCTCCTATATAAGAAGGCCTAAGTTGTCCATATTTGAATAAGAGACTATTACTCACCTAAAATTAAGATGGTATCAGAGCAAGGTTAAACCCTAGCCATCTCTAAAACCCCCAAAACCCTAGCCACCATATTCTTTGAAACCCTAGCCACCGCCGTCGTCAGAATCCTAGCCGTCATTCTTGATTGGTGCATCCTACTTCCAGCGTCGATGGTCTCGTGTTTTGCTTTGACCCATACCCATACACTTTCGTATAACCCTAAAAATACCCAATCCTAACCCTAAAAATAACCCTACCTTCCAATCGTCACCGCGCCGCCGCCTCCGTCAATCATCACGGCTGAGTTGCCATCGGTTACCTCAAATTGTTGGTTGTCGTCGGTTACCTCGTGACCATAGACCCGTTGGTGTAGGCCATTTATATGTATTTTGTTAGATGCTATTTATGTTATCATGTGCCAAGCACATGTGTAATTAGTTAGTTAGTTAGAGCCTCCATGCCTATTTAAAGGATGGAGTTCATTGTTATTGGCATCATTGATTCATTCTAATAAAGAGTATTTTGGCTACACCAAGATTTGGTATCAGAGCGATAAGATTTTGGGCAATCTTATGGCAACCAAGAAAGCGTCGACCAACGTTGTGGGCGACTCTTCCTCGGCTGGAAAAGAGACGGAACCTACCACCGTCCTCTCACCACGATCAACAACTGTACGCTTGCTGTCAGTTGAACAAGATATGAAAGATGTAAAGAACGATGTGGGCGAGATTAAAAAGATTTTGGAAATGATTTGCGAAAGGATGGGCGGCAGTTCGGGCCAGCAAACGTTTGAACCAAGATTTAACACAAATATGGAAAGGAGACAGCAAGATCACCAAGGAGATGACTTCCGAAAACAAGTTGAACCGAGGCAATGGCAAGAAAGGCAAACTATGGAACCAAGATTCGTTCAAGAAACCAATTTTGCACCAAGATTCTTTCATGAACATCGCATGGGGCAGCAAGAAGTCAAATATAATCCCCTGTTCCGAAAGCAAGTTGATTGGAATGATGATAGCTCTAGTGGAGAAGATTATGACTACCAAGACAGATTCAAGCAAGGCCAACAAAATTACCAGCATCAATATCAGCAAGTAGTACCAAGAGAAGAGCAGCAGTATCATCGACACCAACCACAGCAAGACAATGATTTTAAAATGAAGATCGATATACCAACTTACGGTGGGAAGATGGAGATCGAAGCCTTCCTAGAATGGGTTCGACATGTTGAAAATTTCTTCAGCTACATGAATACGCCCGAGACTAAAAAGGTAAAGTTAGTGGCCTTAAAATTAAAGGGGGGAGCCCAAGCATGGTGGGATCAATTGGAGCTCAACCGGCAAAGATATGGTAAGAGGCCAATACGAAGATGGGAAAGAATGAAAAGATTGATGAAAGAAAGGTTCTTGCCCATGAATTTCGAACAAATCCTATACGATCAATACCAAAATTGTAAGCAAGGTACAAGATCGGTGATGGAGTACACTGAGGAATTCCACCGATTAGGAGCACGAACGAATCTTGGAGAAAGTCAACAATACTTAGTTGCAAGATACAAAGGAGGTCTTCGAAATGACATCAAAGAACAACTCTCTTTACAGCCTATTGGATATCTAAATGAGGCCATCTCAGCGGCAGCCGTCATTGAGGAACAAATAGCCAACCGCTTTAAAAGAACATATTCAAGACGAGCCACGGGTGAACAAACCAATTCTTTCAGCAAAGCTACCTCGGGTGAAAGATTGCCACAGCTGGCCTCCTCGGTAATTTCAAAGGGAAAGCAAATTGACAATGGATCAAATAAAGATGTCAAGAATCAAGAAAATCCAAAAAGATCTTCAAATACATACTCAAGACCAACTCTGGGAAAGTGTTTTCGATGCAACCAAACCGGCCATTTATCAAACGAATGTCCACAAAGAAGAACTCTCACTATTGCAGATGATGTCGAATATGTGGAAGATCAGGATGGCACTGAATCCGAAGAAAACACAGATTTCCTTGAACCAGATGAAGGAGAACCGGTATCCTTAGTAGTCCAAAGACTTTTGTTAGCACCCAAGAAAGATCCAAGTTATCAAAGACATGCTCTTTTCAAGACAAGATGCACCGTCAATGGGAAAATTTGCAACGTTATCATTGACAGTGGGAGCACCGAGAACATTGTGGCAAGCAAATTAGTAACCTCACTAAACCTACCTTTACACCCTCATTCAGCACCTTACAAGGTGAGTTGGATCAAGAAAGGTGGCGAGGCTCAGGTGACACATACCAGCACTATTCCTTTATCTATTGGAGCAAGCTACAAGGACCAAATAATTTGTGATGTCTTAGACATGGATGCTTGTCATATCCTCCTCGGCCGACCATGGCAATACGATGTGCAAGCGGTTCACAAGGGCCGTGCTAACACGTACGAATTCCTTTGGATGGGAAAGAAAATCGTGCTCCTCCCACTTAACCCAGCAAAACAAATTGACAAGGATACCTCAACAGCCAAAAAAGGTCAGCTTTTCACTTTAGCTTCTGGGAAAAACTTTCTTTGTGAAAAACAGCAACATATTATTGGCTTTGTTGTTAAACATTTTGATACTTCCATTTCTGACCATGTCATTCCTAATGAGGTACAAACATTGCTGAAACAACACACGGCCATAGTTGACAACCCCACAAAACTTCCTCCTTTAAGAGATATTCAGCATTCTATTGATCTTATCCCGGGCGCTACTCTCCCCAACCTTCCACACTATAAGATGAGCCCAACAGAATATCAAATACTTCATGAACAAATACAAGAATTGCTGGATAAAGGACATATTCAACCAAGCCTCAATCCTTGTGCCGTTCCTGCCCTCCTCACTCCCAAAAAAGATGGAACTTGGAGAATGTGTGTAGATAGCCGAGCAATTAACAAGATTACGGTGAAATACCGTTTTCCAATTCCAAGGATTGGTGACTTACTAGATCAATTAGGAGGGGCAACAATATTCTCAAAGATCGATTTAAAGAGTGGCTACCACCAAATCCGAATCCGACCGGGAGATGAGTGGAAAACGGCGTTCAAAACCAATGAAGGTCTCTTTGAATGGCTTGTAATGCCTTTCGGATTATCAAATGCCCCAAGTACCTTTATGCGGCTTATGAACCAGGTATTACTACCATTTATAAATAAATTCATTGTTGTATATTTTGATGATATACTTGTCTATAGCATCACTCTAGATGACCATTTAAAACACATAGCAACATTATTTGCCACATTACAGAAACATTCATTGGTTATTAACCTGAGGAAATGTTTGTTTGCTACCAAAGAAATCTCATTTCTAGGGTATATAATAGGGCATAATAAATTGAGTATGGATCCTAATAAAATTAGGGCGATAAACGAATGGGAAGAACCTAGAAATATTAAGGAATTACAAAGCTTTTTAGGCCTTGCATCCTTTTACCGAAAATTCATTAAAAATTTTAGTACTTTGGTTTCACCTCTAACTAACTGCTTAAAAAAGGGGAAATTTCTTTGGGGACTTGAACAACAAAAGAGCTTCGGTGTTATCAAAGAAAAACTTACCAGCGGCCCCGTATTAGCCCTCCCAAATTTCAATCTTCCTTTTGAAGTAGCAGTTGATGCTTCAGGCATAGGTGTAGGAGCTGTTTTATCACAAAATTCCCATCCAATCGAATTTTTTAGTGAAAAACTAAGCCCCTCAAGACAAAACTGGTCCACTTATGAACAGGAGCTATATTCTTTAGTGAGAGCGTTGAAACAATGGGAGCATTACCTCTTAAACATGGAATTTGTCCTTTTTACAGATCACTTTTCTTTAAAATTCCTAAACTCTCAAAAAACCATAAGTAGAATGCATGCTAGGTGGTTATCATTTCTTCAAAGATTTGATTTTGTGATCAAACATACGTCTGGTATTACTAACAAAGTAGCAGATGCATTGAGCCGAAAGGAAAGCATTTTGACCATTTTAAAAGGAGAGATAATAGCTATGGACCACCTACCGGAAACATATGCTGATGATACGGATTTTGGCAACACATGGAAAAAATGTGTCGACCATACGCCAGCCAATGGATTCCATATCTTGGATGGATTCCTCTTTAAGGGGGATGTCTTATGCATTCCACATTCGTCCTTAAGGGAAGCGCTCATTCGAGAAGCTCATGCTGGAGGTTTAGCCGGACATCTTGGACGAGACAAGACACTACAAATCCTAGAGACCAGATATTTTTGGCCGCAATTAAAGAGGGATGTCACCAATTTCGTAGCACGATGTTACACTTGCCAGAGTTTTAAAGGACATGGTCAAAATACAGGACTTTACACACCTCTTCCCATTCCCGAAAACATTTGGGAAGACCTTTCCATGGACTTCGTCCTTGGTCTCCCACGAACCCAACGTGGCTATGACTCTATTTTTGTGGTGGTAGACCGATCCAGCAAAATGGCTCATTTTTTGCCATGTAAGAAAACGTCAGATGCTGTATACATCGCAAACCTATTCTTCAAAGAGATAGTACGACTTCATGGTATTCCAAAATCCATTGTTTCCGATAGGGATGTGAAATTCCTAGGACATTTCTGGAAAACCCTTTGGAAGAAGTTCGATACAAAACTCAAGTACAGCACTACAAGCCATCCTCAAACGGATGGTCAAACGGAAGTGACAAACCGGACCTTGGGCAACTTATTAAGGTGTCTAAGCGGGGACAAACCGAAGCAATGGGACATGTCATTGGCACAAGCCGAATTTGCCTACAACCACATGCGAAACAGAACGACAGGGAAGTCTCCATTTGAAATTGTCTATACAAAACTTCCTAGACTAACATTTGATCTAATACATATCCCCTCTTCGGTTGATCTTAGTACGGAAGCCGAGGAGATGGCTACCAGAATCACGGAGTTGCATAACCAAGTCCAAGACCACATTCAACAGCAAACTGCTAAGTACAAAGAAGTTGCAGATCGGAAAAAGAGATTCAAAGAATTCGAAGTTGGCGATCTCGTGATGATACATTTGAGGAAAAGTAGGCCACCGGCAGGAACTTACAATAAGCTCAAGAAAAGAAAGCTTGGCCCATTCCAAATATTGGCGAGATATGGAGAAAATGCTTATAAAATCAAGCTACCAGAGGAATACAACATTAATCCTACATTTAATGTTGCTGATCTATACTCTTTTCATCCCCCGGATGAGTTTATTTTGGCACCATAACTCGAGGACGAGTTTTTTTTTGGGGGAGGGGTATTTGGTGTAGGCCATTTATATATATTTTGTTAGATGCTATTTATGTTATCATGTGCCAAGCACATGTGTAATTAGTTAGTTAGTTAGAGCCTCCATGCCTATTTAAAGGATGGAGTTCATTGTTATTGGCATCATTGATTCATTCTAATAAAGAGTATTTTGGCTACACCACCCGTGAGAACGAAGCTGCGACCCGCGACCCTCCTCCCCGTGTTTTTTCTTTTCTTCTTCCCCGCGGCCAGTCTCCATCATCGTTTTTTCTCCTCGCGTCGTCGACCCGCAAGCAGCAGCAGCTTACACTGCCATTTCTCCTCGCCGCAAGCCGCCACAGTTTAGTCCCTCGTGCCTGTGGTTTCCGTCGAGCAGGTGGTCCGAGTGCCATCGATTTCGTGTGTCACTGGGTATTTTTCTACACGTTCGTGATTGCGTGGATTTGAAGAAGCTTTGGTTTCGCCTGGTTCAGTTTACTGATTGGTTTGGTTTTGCATTGGTTCTACTACTTGGTTTGGTTCAATTCACTATTGGTCTGGTTTAAAGTTTATGTGGTTTGGTTTGTATTTTATTATTTCCCATTCTCTCATTACTTTATCATGTCTAAGGAGCAAGTTCATCAAATCTTAAAACTGCTACCACCAATTTATCATCTAATAATTCTTGTGTTTCATTGGCACAAACAGGTAATTATCCCTGAGCCTTTTCTTGTGGCACTTCTTCTCCGTGGATTATCGATTCCGGAGCTTCTGACCATATGACTAGTACCTCTCACTTTTTTAACTCATATTCTCCTTCTTGTTCTAATGAAAAAATTCGAATGGCAAATGGTAGTTTTTCTTCCGTTGCAAGAAAAGGAACCAATTAAATTGACTGAAAATATTTCTTTACAGTCTGTCTTACATGTTCCAAAATTAGCCTATAATCTCTTATCTGTTAGCAAACTTTCTAGAGATTCTAATTGTCGTGTTATATTCTTTGAATCTTATTGTATCCTCCAGGATCAAGAATCGGAGAAGATGATTGGGAGTGCTAGGATACTTGATGGCATTTACTACTTTGATGAAGTTTCTTTTAGTAATAAAGTAACTCAAGGTTTCAGTAGTATTAGTTCTCTTTCTGGTAAAGAACAAATTATGCTTTGGCAACTTAGGTTAGGGCATCCTAGTTTTCCTTATCTCAAGCATTTATTTCCAAATTTATTTAAGGGATTTGATTCCTCATTGGCTTGTGAAAGTTGCATTTTAGCAAAAAAATCATCATTCCACCTATTTACCTAAACCTTACAAAGCTTCCAAACCTTTTTATTTAATTCATAGTGATGTTTGGAGTGCTTCCAAAATTAGGACTCATAGTGGGAAAAGATGGTTTGTTACTTTTATTGACGACCATACTTGTCTATCTTGGGTGTAATTAATGGAAAAGAAATCTGAGGTGAAAGATTTTTAGAAATTTTTACAATATGATCGAAACTCAATTTCAAACAAAAATTTGCATTTTACACTCTGACAATGGAACTAAATATTTTAATGAATCTTTTGGTGAGTTTTTAAAAGATAAAGGTCATACTTGTCGAGATACTCCTCAATAGAATAGTGTTGCTGAAAGAAAAAATAGGCATTTACTTGAAGTAGCTCGTGCTATAATGTTTTCCATGCATGTTCCAAAATATTTATGGGGTGAAGCAATTCTCACAGCTACCTATCTAATAAATAGAATGCCTAGTAAAATCTTGAATTTTAAAATTCCCATTGATTGCTTTAAAAATGTTTTTCCAAAATCTCGCTTGTATTCTGATTTACCTCTCAAAATTTTTGGGTGTACTACTTATGTTCACATCCCTAGTCACTTTCGGTCAAAACTTGATCATAAAGTCGTTGAATGCAATTTTTTTTTTTGTTATTCTTCAAATCAAAAAGGCTATAAATGTTTTGATCCTCAGACAAAAAAAATATTTTGTGAGCATAGATGTGTCTTTTTTAGAAAATCAACCCTATTTTACCCAAAGTTCTCTTCAGGGGAAGAAACCAAATTTGGAAGATAACTTTTGGGAAACATACTCCTCTTCCTAACCTTATTTGTCCTGATGATATTAGTCATTTGGTGCCAAGGATAGAAACTTCTCAATCAAGGGGAGAAATACTACATGATGATCCTACTGATCAAGTTCCTGAGTTTAAGTTTTATACTAGAAGAAAATTCAATCAGAGGAACCAAGACCAAATAGTTGATCCTTCACAGAACCAATCTGAGACTCCAACGATTGAAACTGAAGAATCTGGTAATCCTTCTTCCATTCCTACTTCAACTATTCAAAATACTTTGTCAGTTGTTTATGATTTGGATATTCCCATAGCAATTAGAAAAGGTACTCGAAGTTGTACTAAATATCCTATTGCAAACTACATGTCATATCAAAATATGTCAAATGGTCATAAAGCCTTCACCTCTAGGATAAATGATTTGTTTGTTCCAAAGAATATACATGAGGCTTTAGAAGATCCAAATTGAAAAGTAGCAGTTATGGAGGAGATGAATGCTCTAAAACAAAATGGGACTTGGGAAATAGTAGTGTTGCCAAAAGATAAGAAACCAGTGGGTTGTAAATGGGTGTTTACCATAAAATGCAATGCAGATGGTAGAATTGAGAGATATAAGGCCCGATTAGTAGCTAAAGGCTTCACCCAAACATATGGGATTGATTATCAGGAAACGTTTACCCCAGTTGCTAAAATTAACTCTATTCGAGTACTGTTGTCTCTTGTAGCTAATTCAGAGTGGCCTCTCTATACCAACTTGATGTGAAAAATGCTTTTCTCAATGGTGACCTTGAGGAAGAAGTTTTTATGCATTTGCCACCAGATTTTGAAAAGGAACTTGGAAGTAATAGAATTTGTCGGTTAAAGAAATCTCTATGTGGCCTTAAACAGTCTCCAAGAGCTTGGTTCGAACGATTTGGAAAAGTTGTGTCTAGTTATGGGTTTCTTCAAAGTCAAGTTGACCATACTATATTTTATAAACACTCTGAGAATAATAAAATTTCTATCGTGATTGTCTATGTTGATGATATTATTCTCACAGGTGATGATGAAGTAGGTCTAACCGATCTCAAGAAAAACCTTGCAACAGAGTTTCAAATCAAGGACTTGGGAACGTTAAAATATTTCCTTGGGATGGAATTTGCAAGATCAAGGAAAGGTATCTTTGTAAATCAAAGAAAATATGTCATTGATTTACTTGAAGAAATAGGATTACTTGGATGCAAAGTTGGTTAGTCAGTTTACGCATGCACCAGGACCAACTCATTTCGAAGCTGCCTATAGGATTTTACGATATTTAAAATGAGCTCCTGGAAAAGGTATATAATTCAAAAAGAATAATCACTTCCAAGTAGAGGTCTATACAGATGCGCGTAAGCTGGCCCGGACACTCACGGATATCAAAAAAAAAAAAAACTTCCAAGTAGAGGTCTATACAGATGCAGACTGGGTTGGAAGTACTACTGATAGAAGATCTACCTTAGGTTATTGTTCCTTTGTTGGAGGAAATCTAGTCACATGGCGAAGCAAAAAGCAAAATGTAGTAGCCAGAAGTAGCGCTGAAGCAGAGTTTAGAGCATTAGCCCATGGAATATGTGAAGGCATATGGATCAAATGAATACTTGAAGAATTCAAGTTCCCTCAGACTAAGCCAATTCAAATTTATTGTGACAATAAGGTTGCCATATCTATAGCTCACAATCCAGTTCTACATAATAGAACAAAACATATTGAGGTTGACAAACACTTTATTAAAGAAAAGATTGATACTGGTGCAATATGTATCCCTTATCTTCCGACGACAGAGCAAATTGCTGATGTACTAACTAAGAGACTTCCAAAGAAGCAATTCGATAAACTAATTGACAAGCTGGCTATGGAAGACATCTTTAAACCAGCTTGAGGGGGAGTGTTGGAATTTCTAGTCTATATAATTGTGTAAATATTATTTGTTAATATTTAGTCATTATTGCCTTTATTCTTTCCTTATATTGTAATGGGTCTTTCTCCTATATAAAAAGGCCTAGGTTGTCCATATTTGAATAAGAGACTATTACTCTCCTAAAATTAAGATCATCTTATCCGGAGGTGCTTTGTCGAGTGAGACCTTGCACCACTGACAAATCTCCAATTATCTTATGATAGGGTTCAACTCACACAAGACGGCTAAGGCACCACCAAGAGTTGGGATGGGTAAATTGTCCACTGTAACCAAGTTTTGAATGCTAACGAGTTTTTAGGTCTCACATGTTCATAACATCATGAATCATGTTATACGAATGCATCTCTAATGATAACAGAGCTAGTAATTTAGTATTTTTAATACTCACCCCCTCCCTTCATGTAATCGGGTAAAACATCTCAACTGCAAGGATTTTGGCATTGTGAACACCAACCATTGAATTCAAGGTGAGACATCTTCACCACTTTTTAAGTTCTCTCCTCCAGTTTTCTCCTTTAATTCCCCTTTGTTGTCATCTTAGTCTACAAGAAGCTGTAATGATCAATTCATGCTTTAAGTCTAAGAGCAAATATTTAAGAAGTTATCCAAGAGTGAACTGCAAATATTTAGAGGGCTGTCCTTTTTTTCTTTTTTCTTCTTTTTTTTTTAATACTCTCAGATAATCTCTTCAATATTTCTCCCAATGACTCTTGTACAAGCCGATGCACCAAGTCTGTAGTTATTAGCTATAGGCAATTGTACAGTAGTTCTTTGCATACCTCCAGTTAAATAGCTTTAACTCTGCAATGTGCTGCTGTTAGGCCACCGATCATGATACAATAAGCGAGGAATGGTAAAAGGGGCCATCCAACCCTCACAAGTTAGTTATGTTGGGGAACCACATGTGGGTAGTATATATTGTCCTTGTCTGTGAGAATGTTCTTTTTATGCTTTTTTGTGAATAATGCTCGCAACTAGAGAGAGAGGAGTGATTACCGGTTCTCTCGAATTGGCCGGGAGTTTTTTGTTTCCCTTGAAAGAATCTCTCTAAATATCAATAATAGTGAGGAAGCCTCACAAATTGGTATCAGAGCTTTCATCCTTGGAAAACTAGGGAAAATGGCACAAAAGAGGATCGAGGACCGTTTGGATATTACAGATTCCGAGCTCAAGGGAATCAAGAAGGAGGTCCAGAAGTTACCGGCGATGGAGCGAAGCTTGGCCAAGTTGTCGCAAACATTGGACAAGGCTGTGAAGGCCTTAGCGGCAGTTGCATCTGAAATGTCGTACTAGAGGACACGAACTCCAACATCGATGGTCATAGATGGATCTATACAGAAAAGTAAGGAGCAGGAAGGAACCAGTTCCCTGTCGAAGGACAAAATCCATCTCAGCAAGGTTTCAGAAGATCATTGTAGGAATATGTCACCAAGGTGAAGGAATCAATCGAAGGAACCAATGGGGAGCGGCTCAAGTTTAAAAAGGTTGAGATGCCAGTATTTGGAGGGGAGGATCCAGCCTTGTGGCTTTTTCGAGTCGACAAGTACTTCTAACTCTATAAGGTTAGAGTATGTTGTAGTTAGCTTAGAAAGGGAGGCTCTAAGCTGGTACTGAGGATTAGAGGAATGTGAGCCATTTCGAGATTGAAAGGATTTCAAAATCCAATTACTTGAAAGGTTTCGAGTAGCACAACAGGGAAGTGTGCTTGGTTGATTTTTGGCCTTTAAGCAAGAAATGACGATGAGAGAATACAAGAAGATGTTTGAACGGTTGATGGCGTCATTGCCGCATCTGTCGAATGAAGTCGTGGTGAATATGTTTCTAAACGGACTAGATCTGATGATACGAGCTGAGGTCCAATGCTAGGAAACCAGTGGACTGCATACAATAATGAAGAAGGCTTAGTTGGTAGAAGACAAGGAACAAACCCGTTTAGAAGCAGTTAGGCCCACAAATGGATATCTGAAAGCCCAAAGTGCGAACCCAAGAACCGGTCCATGAATCCAAAAGAGTTCCAAAATAGGGGGATATTGCAAACACGTACCATAACTTTGCAAAGTGGACAACCGCCGGTAGTCACACGTAAAGAGGGAATGGCCAAGCGACTGTCGAAGTCTGAATTTCTAGCATGGAGAGAGCAGGGCTTATGTTTCCGTTGTGATGAGAAGTTCACCAAAGGTCAGGATGCAAACAGAAAGAATTAAGTGTGATGTCAGTTCATGATAACAAGGAAGAAGAAGAGATCATCGAAGTTGTTCTCACAACTGAACCGGTAGCCATGCAAGTCGTAGAAGTGGGAGATGCTATGGAACTTTATCTGAACTCAGTAGTCGGATTCACAACTCCGGAAACAATTGAGATGAAGGGCTCAATCAAAAATCAGGAGGTGGTCTGTGGGGCCATACACAATCTCATCGCTCGGAGGGTGGTGGATTCATTAAACCTTCTGTAGTTTTAGGAGAAAAAATTTATCCGATCTTTACTAGCCTCCAAAATACAAGAAGATATAGAGCTAATAAAAATACATAAAAGGAAAGTTATGAAGATACGATAAATCTAATGTAAATAAGGAAAAAATAAATTAGAATGAAATAATCTACACTCCACCTCAAGCTGAATTGTATATAGTATACAAGCCAAGCTTGGAGTTGAATTCTTCAAAGCTCTTCCTTGGTAATGCTTTGGTGAGTATGTCCACAACTTGATGTCGAGATGAAACATAGTTCAGTTCTACTATTCTACTGTTGACCTTCTCAAATATGAAATGTCGATCTTCTCTATGTGCTCTGTTCTATCATGATGAATAGGGTTCTTTGCAATATTGATGGGTGATTGACTGTCACAAAACATTTTAATTGAGTTTTGAGTATCAATCTTTAGTTCTGTCAAAAGTTTTTTAATCCATATTCCTTCACACATTCCCAAAGCAAAAGCTCTGTATTCAGCTTTTGCACTGCTTCTTGCTACAGCGGCTTGTTTTTTACTTCTCCAAGTAACCAGGTTACCCCAAACATAGGACAATAGCTCGTCATAGATTTTCGGTCAATTAATTCTCCAGCCCAACTAGCATCAGTGTATAGTTTTACCAGTCTGTTTGAAGATTTTTTAAACAATAAACCATGACCTAGAGTACCTTTCAAGTATTTTAGAATCTTGTTCACACCTCCAAGATGACATTCATTTGGATTGTTCATATACTAGCTAACAATGCTAACAGAGTATGCAATGTCCGGTCTAGTATGTGATATATAAATTAACTTTCCCACAAGTCTTTGATACATGTCTTTGTCAACTGGAATAACATCTTCACTTTGGTGTAGAACTAGATTTGGATCCATGGGTGTTTCTGCAGGTTTACACCTAAGATTTTCAGTCTCCTTTAATAGATCTAAGGATGTACTTTCTCTAAGAAATTACAATACCATTATTGGATCGTGCCACTTCCATTCCTAGAAATTATCTCAAGCTTCCCAAATCTTTAATTTCAAACTCAGTTGCAAGCATTCTTTTGAGGTTGAGGATCTCTTCTAGATCATTCCCTGTAATGATGATGTCATCCACGTATACAATCAAAATTGCAGTTTTGTTATTTAAGGATTTCACAAACAAGGTATGATTAGCTTGACATTGATAATAACCACTTTTTATCGTTGTTTTAGTGAGTCTATCAAACCAAGCACGTGGAGATTGTTTTAATCCATATAGAGACTTTCTCAACTTACACACCAAGTTGCTATTAGATTTGTCTTCCATTCCGGGGGGAATCTACCTATAGACTTCTTCTTCAAGATCACCATTCAAAAATGCATTTTTGACATCAAGTTGGTGAAGGAGCCAATCCTGGTTCACAACTAGAGACAACAGAACACGCACAGTATTCAACTTCGCAACAGGGGCAAAAATGTCTTGATAATCTATATCATATGACTGAGTGAAGCCCGTTGCAACAAGTCTTGCTTTAAATCGTTCCACACTGCCATCAGATTTATATTTAACAGTGAAAATCCATTTGCAACCAACTAGATTCTTTCCATGAGGAAGTCTTGTAAAAGTCCACGTTCCATTGCTTTCAAGAGCTCTAATTTCTTCATCTACTGCCTTTTTCCATTTCAGATCTTTGAGTGCATCATGAACGGTCTGTGGAATGTGAATATTGTCTAACTAAGTCACAAATGCTTTATAAGCAAGAAGCAATTTTCCATATGCAACATATTTTTCAATTGGACGGCTAGTGCAACTTCTGACACCTTTTCGCTGAGCAATTGGTAGGATCGGATCATCAATTACAGGTGCCATAACAGTGATGTTCTCATCAGTAGAATTCAGTGATGATGAATCTGGTTTAAGTGGTTGACATTCTTTTTTTTTTTTTTTTTTTGATATCCGTGAGTGTTCGGGCCAGCTTACGCGCACCTCGACTAATCTCACGGGACAACCGCCTGACCCTACTACATTTGGTTACCAAGGAAACTCGTAGGATATTAAATATCCTAGGTAGGTGGCCACCATGGATTGAACCCATTCCATCCACCATGGTTGACATTCTTGGTTTTGCAAGGTAGCCTCTTTTCTTCTTCTATGAACAATAGGCGTACGATTTTGTGATGCTTCAAGAATACTAGGCTCAGAAATAGGTGGCTCATTTATGGTAGGGGCTAAAACCTCATTTGTGATGGGAATAGTAGGAATTACAGAAAAAGACTCAACATTCAATGGCTCAAATTCTCTCATATTCTCCTCCTGAATTTAAGACTTGGTAAAGAAAGAATGATTTTCAAAGAATGTAACATCCATGGATGTGTACATTTTTCTAGTGTTGGAATTTCTAATATTTGTGTGTAAATCTTTATTGTAAAATATTTGGTGTTTATGGCTTTTATTCATTTCCATATTTGTAATAGATTTTTCTCCTGTATAAGAGGACCTATATTGCACATATTAGATATGAGAATAATTTTTAAACTCTCAAAATTAAGATGGTATCAGAGCAAGGTTAAGCCTTAGCTGTTTCTAAAACCCTAAAAACCCTAGCCACCATACCTTTTTGAAACCCTAGTTGTCGCCACCATTCTTGATTGGTGCAACCTACTTCCAGCGTCAGTGGTCTTGTGTTTTGCCTTGACCCATACACCTTTATTGCCACATCTAACCCTAGCCGCCACAGCCTCCGCCGTCGTCGTCATCCATCACCTCCGTTCATGTGACCAAGCTCCAAGTCGACCTGCAACCACGAATTTTCTGCCGTCTGTGACTAAATCGACCCGCAACCACTCGATCCGCGAACCTGCACCATGACCCCAACGTTCGAGTCACCTCTGTAAGTCGCTACCGTTTGTCAAGTTCGTGTTGTTCATCAGTTCGTGGCGACAGGTCAACTTGGTCCATTAGTTCGCCATCGAGGTCAGTTTTGTCATTTTTTGTGGATTTGTGTTCCCATTGCACACGAGACCTTGAGTCCCTGAGTTCTTTTTGCATACACATTGGCGCCGTTGCCGTCGACCACCCATCGAAACCCTCGCCAACAATCGGAACCCTCGTCGTCAACTTCAAACGGCGCACTCTTCTTCCAGTCTGAGTCCTCGTGTTCACAGGTGAAGGAGCTTTTCGAGTTCTTGGGATACAATCAACATCTAGGGATCATAGTACATTTTGGGTTGGTTCACTAGTTCGATTCAAATCTGGTTGGTTTGATTCGGTTCACCTGGTGAATAAGTTGGTTTAATGGTTATTTACTTGGCCTGGTTCAGTTTTTGGTTTGTTTGGTTTGGTTTATATTTTATTATTTCCCATTTAATCATTTTTTTATATCATGTCAAAGGAGCAAGTTTATCAAATCCTAAAATTGCTACCAACCAATTCATCATCTAATAATTCTTGTGTTTCATTGGCACAAACAGGTAATTACCCTCAAGCCTTCTCTTGTGGCACTTATTCTCCGTGGATTATCGATTCTGGAGCTTCTAATCATATGACTAATACCTCTCACTTTTTTAACTCATACTCTCCTCCCTATTCTAATGAAAAATTTTGAATTGCATATGCCAGTTTTTCTTCCATGGCAGGAAAAGGAACTATTAAATTGACTGAAAATATTTCTTTACAAACTCTCGTTACTGGACCAGCCACGATTCATCCTATCTTCCATGTTTCACAGTTAAAGAAGCTAGTAGGCAATGCCCATACAGTAAAGTCGAGGCCACCTCCATTAACAGAGGATTTTTAATCATATGTTGAACCTGATGACATCTTTGGCTTCTGCAAGAATAGCCAGACGGGGGAGACCGAATTGTTGGTTAGTTAGAATCCCAGAGCATGGAGCCACTTGGGAATCACGGTTAGATTTCTAATGCCAGTTTCTGCCTTATATCACCTTGTGGACAGGGTGTCTCTGACCCCGTGGTGATGTTAGGCCACCAATCACGATACAATACGCGAGGAAGGGTAAAAAGGGCAATCCAACCCTGAAAATGTAGTTATGTTGGGGGAGGGACCATATGTGGGTGGTATATGTTACTGAGATATCAAATATGAGAGAATCACTCACACTTCTATAAATTAGAGTCAAATATATATAGGGCTGCTGATGTAACCAAATATTGGTTTAAGGATTTATTTGTTAGTTTCTATTCTATTCAGCCATGTGTTTAGCATGTGCTTCTTTGTTAGTTAGTTAGTTGAGCTTAGCCGCCCCTTGTAAAGCCTATTTAAAGGCTCATAGCTTTCAGTTTTGGATATCAAATATAATCTTGAGGTTATTCATAGTTTTCAGCTCCATCAATTGGTATCAGAGCGCTCGGTTTTTGGGACGCTTTTACCATGACAACCAAGAAAGTCTCGACTAATGTAAGTGGAGACCCATCTTTGGTTGATAAAGTGGCGGAATCTACCCCCGTCCTCTCACCACAAGAAACAACTGCACGCTTGCTGTCAGTTGAGGACGACGTGCGTGAGATTAGGAAGATATTAGAGCTGATGTGGGAAAGAATCGGCAGCAAGACTGAACAATTGTCGTTGAATCCAGCGGCACAAACAAATTGGGAAAAAGAAGCACAAAACCGCCAAGGAGAAAGCAGTAAAATGAAATTCCAGCAAGAAGGCAAGGCAAAATCTCAACCAGAAAGGCACTTTGATGAGCAAAAGACAGTCCAAGATTGGGACACGGCTCCAAAGAAATATCAAGAATGGAACACGGCTCCAAAGAGATATCAAGAATGGGAAATGGAACCTAAAAGATACCAAGAATTCAATGAAAATCCATTGTACCGAAGGCATCAAGAGTGGACAGATTCATCAAGTGAGGACGATGAAGAACCAGTGCATTTTCAAGCGGAAAGAAGAAGAGATCTGAGAATTCCCTACCATCAGCAAGAAAATGACTTAAAAATGAAGATTGATATTCCAACCTATAACGGTAAAATGGAAATTGAAGCATTCTTGGAATGGATAAGGCACGTGGAGAATTTCTTTGACTATATGAATACTCCGGAGTCCAAAAAAGTGAAATTAGTGGCTTTCAAATTGAAAGGAGGCGCACAAGCGTGGTGGGATCAACTTGAAATTAATTGTCAAAGATTTGGGAAAAGACTGATTAGAAAATGGGAAAGAATGAAACGGATAATGAAGGACAGATTTCTTCCTGCCAATTTCGAACAAATTCTATACACTCAGTACCAAAATTGCCGCCAAGGCACACCTACGGTGATGGAGTACACTGAGGAGTTCCATAGATTGGGGGCTCGCACAAATCTTGGAGAAAATCAACAATGTTTGGTGGCAAGATTCAAGGGTGGACTTCGCATGGATATTCAAGAACGAATTTCTTTACAACCTATAGCTTTCTTGAATGAAGCTATTACCGCAGCTGCTACAGCAGAAGAACAAATAGCCAACCGATTTAAAAGACAATACACAAGGAGGAATGTGGGGGAACCAACCAATTTCAATTCAAGAAATGGTGCGACTGACAAGAATACATCCCAGACTCCATCGGCCGCAACTAAAGGCAAGCAAATATATATGGGATTGACCAAAGATTCGGTCCCAAAACGAAATAACAACACATATTCGAGACCTACTTTGGGAAAATGCGTCCGTTGCAACCAAACTGGGCATTTGTCCAACGAGTGTCCTCAGCGCAAGACGTTGGCTATTGCGGACACAGTAGATTTTCAAGAAGAAAGCGATGAGACAGACCTTGACGAAGCCACTGACTTTATTGAACCAGATAAGGGTGAACCCCTATCTTTGGTTGTTCAACGCCTTCTTTCAGCCCCTAAATTTGATCCAAGTTATCAAAGGCATGTTCAAAACAAGATGTACAATCAATGGAAAGATTTGCAATGTGATCATTGATAGTGGCGGCACAGAAAACGTGGTGGCAAGCAAATTAGTTTCCACTTTGAACCTTCCTTTAAACTCTCATCCTGCTCCCTACAAGGTCAGTTGGATGAAGAAGGGCGGTGAAGTGCAAGTCACACACACAAGTACCATACCTTTATCCATCGGAGCAAGCTACAAGGATCAAATTGTGTGTGATGTCCTCGACGTGGATGCATGTCATATCCTTCTCGGTCGCCCTTGGCAATATGATGTGCAAGCCATTCATAAAGGTCGGGACAATACCTATGAATTTTCTTGGATGGGAAAGAAAATTGCTCTACTCTCCCTCAATCCATCAAAGCAAATGGTCACACCTACCACCAAGAAAGGTCATCTCTTTACTATTTCTTCTGGAAAAAATTTTCTTCTTGACAAACAATTCCCCATCCTTGGTTTAGTCATTAAAAATTTTGATGCTACTAATACCCCTGCTGCCATTCCAAATGAGGTGCATAACCTTTTAGATGAATTTCCTGATATTGTAGAAACTCCATCTACATTGCCTCCTCTTCGAGAAATACAACATACCATTGACTTTTTTCCAGGCGCAACACTTCCGAATCTACCACATTATCGGATGAGTCCAAAAGAATACACCATCCTCCATGAACAAATTCAGGAACTTCTTGACAAAGGACACATCCAACCAAGCTTGAGTCCTTGCGCGGTTCCAGCTCTCTTAACCCCCAAAAAAGGATGGATCATGGCGAATGTGTGGGACAGCAGGGCTATCAATAAGATAACTATCAAGTATCGTTTTCCTATCCCACGAATAAGTGACTTGCTCGACCAACTCGGTGGTGCAACAGTTTTTTCAAAAATCGACCTCAAAAGTGGATATCACCAAATACGAATCAAGCCAGGAGACGAATGGAAAACCGCGTTCAAGACAAATGAAGGTCTGTTTGAGTGGCTAGTCATGCCTTTTGGCCTATCTAATGCCCCCCGCACCTTCGTGAGACTAATGAACCAGGTATTTCATCCTTTTCTAAACAAATTCGTGGTGGTTTACTTTGATGATATTCTAATTTATAGCCATGGATTTTTAGAACACTTGCACCATATTCGGACCATCTTTTCTACTTTAAAGCAGCATACTTTAGTGATTAATCTCAAAAAATGTTTATTTGCAACAGAAGAGATATCCTTCTTAGGTTATATTATTGGACATAATACCATAAAAATGGACCCCCTTAAGATTAAAACAATTCAAGAATGGATAGAACCCAAAACTATAAAGGAAATACAAAGTTTTTTGGGTTTGGCCTCTTTTTACCGAAAGTTCATCAAGAATTTTAGCACCATTGTGGCACCTTTAACAAATTGTTTAAAGAAAGGGCAATTTTTCTGGGGACAGAACCAAAACCAAAGCTTTAACATCATAAAAGAAAAATTGATGACAAGCCCTGTTTTAACTCTCCCAAATTTTGATCTTCCTTTTGAAGTTGCAATAGATGCCTCGAGTATAGGAGTTGGTGCGGTTCTTTCCCAAAACAACCATCCTATTGAGTATTTTAGCGAAAAACCCCCTCAAGGCAAAAATAGTCCACCTATGAACAAGAATTGTATGCTTTAATTCGTGCTTTGAAGCAATGGGAACACTATCTATTATGCAAAGAATTTGTGCTGTTCACAGACCATTTTTCTCTTAAATTTTTACATTTCCAGAAATCCATAAGTAGGATGCATGCTAGATGGTTGTCCTACCTTCAACGCTTTGATTTTGTTATTAAACATACCTCGGGTATCACTAATAAAGTTGCTGATGCACTAAGCAGAAAGACCAATCTTTTGACCATCCTCAAAGGCGAAATTATTGCCTTTAACAACCTCCCAGATTTATACGAAAACGACAAGGATTTTAGCTCAATCTGGAAGTGCTGCACAGAGCATAAACCATCCGGGGATTTTCACTTGCTTGATGGCTTTTTATTCAAGAACGACTCTCTGTGCATACCTTACTCTTCCTTACGTGAAGCACTACTTAGAGACGTTCATGCCAGTGGCCTTGCTGGACATTTAGGCTGAGATAAAACCCTTACTATATTGGAACAAAGGTATTATTGGCCACAACTTCGAAAAGATGTTCAGAATTTTGTTACTCGATGCTACACTTGTCAAACTTCCAAGGGAACCACACAAAATACAGGTTTATACACTCCTCTTCCAATTCCCGAACACATTTGGGAAAATTTATCCATGGATTTCATCCTTGGTCTACCTCGTACTCAAAGAGGATTTGATTCGGTCTTGGTAGTAGTAGATCGCTAAAGTAAAATGGCACACTTCCTAGCTTGCAAGAAAACTTCGGATGCCATCAACATTGCTAACTTATTTTTTAGAGAAATTGTTCGGTTACACGGAATCCCAAAGTCCATTGTTTCTGACCGGGATGTTAAATTCTTGAGTCATTTTTGGAAGACTCTATGGAAGAAATTTGACACAACTCTCAAGTATAGCACTATAGCCATCCTCAAATGGATGGTCAAACCAAAGTAACCAATCGAACGTTGGGCAACCTCATTCGATGCTTGAGTGGAGATAAACCGCTATGGGATATGAATTTGCCACAAGCTGAGTTCGCTTACAATCACATGAAAAATCGGACCACAGGGAAGTCCCCATTTGAGCTTGTTTATACTCATCTTCCTCGATTAACAATGGACCTAACTCATCTTCCTTCTTCTGTTAATCTTAGCACTGAAGCCGAAGAAATGGCAACCAGGATTCAGGAGCTACACCATCAAGTGCACAAACACATTGAAGAACAAACAGCAAGCAGCGGCTGACAACAAGCAGCGATTCAAAGAATTTTCCATTGGAAACCTTGTGATGGTTCATCTACGGAAAAGTCGTTTCCCTACCGGCACTTACAACAAGCTTAAGGAGAAAAAGATTGGTCCAGTGCCTATTTTGGAAAAATTTGGAGATAATGCCTATCGGGTTCAACTACCGTCCACATACAACACTAACCCCACCTTCAATGTTGCAGATATCTTCCCTTACAATCCTCCTGATGAATTTGTTTTAGCTTCTTAACTCGAGGTCGAGTTATTTTTGTAAAGGGGGGAAAGTTGATGTAACCGAATATTGGTTTAAGGATTTATTTGTTAGTTTCTATTCTATTCAGCCATGTGTTTAGCATGTGCTTTTTTGTTAGTTAGTTAGTTGAGCTTAGTCGCCCCTTGTAAAGCCTATTTAAAGGCTCATAGCTTTCAATTTTGGATATCAAATATAATCTTGAGGTTATTCATAGTTTTCGACTCCATAGAAGCCCTAAGCTAATAATAGTAAAATTACAATAAAGGACTAAAGACTAATAAGCTACTCTATTTACATATATACTATAACACTCCATCTCAACTTGTTACAAAGATAATCTATTTTAACTCCATTTAAAGCTTTCGTGAAAATATCTCCTAATTGTTCTCCAATCTTCACATATCCAATAGATACTAAACCTTGTTGTATTTTCTCTCGAACAAATTGACAATCAATTTCATTATGTTTAGTCCGCTTATGAAATACTGGGTTCGATGGAATATGAAGGGCAGCTTGGTTATCACACCACAACCTAGTCGGAATTGTAACATTGAAACCTAATTCGATCAAGAGTTGATGTACCCACATTATTTCACATACTGATTGTGTCATAGCTTGTATTCTGATTTAGCACTTGATCGTGAAACTACATTTTGTTTATTACTTTTCCATGAAACCAAATTGCCTCCAACAAAAACACAATAACCAAAAGTCGATCTTTTATCTTCTCTTGATCTTGCCCAATCAACGTCTGAAAAACACTCAATCTTCATATGACCATGATCATTATATAAGATCTCACGTCCAGGTGCAACATTCAAATGACATAGAATTTGTTGTATTGTAGTCCAATAATCCACGATGGGTGAAGACATAAATTGACTCACAACGCTTACTGAATAAGCTATGTTTGGTCGTGTCACTCTAAGATAATTCAACTTTCCAACCACTCTTCTATATCTTTCAGGATCATCAAACGGTTCTCCATCTTTTATAAGTCATCCACAAACGGATGGTCAAACCAAGGTCACCAATCGAACTCTGGGGAACTTAGTTTGATGCCTTAACGGGGACAAACCCAAACAATGGGATTTATCCAAGCTGAATTTGCATTCAACCATATGAGGAATCGTTCCACAGGGAAGGCACCATTTGAGGTTGTGTATACTCATCTTCCTCATCTAACTGTTGACTTAGCTAATATTCCTTCCTTTGATCTTAGTGCTAAGGCCGACAGCATGGTTTCAAGGATTCAAGAGTTGCATCAAGAGGTTAAAGACCACCTAGAAAAAGCCAATGCTTCATACAAGTCTTCGACTGATGTTCACCTTCGACTTCAAGAGTTCCAAGTGGGAGATTTGGTGATGGTTCACCTTCGAAAGAGTCGTCTTCCGGCTGGTCATCATACCAAATTGACTAGCAAAAAGATTGGACCTTTTTCCTATTGTTCGGTAGATCAATCCTAATGCCCATCAAGTAGCTCTATCTCCATCTTTGCGTATTAGCAATACATTCAATGTGGCGAATATCTCTCAATACCATGCTCCTGATGAATTTTCTTAGCAAGATTAACTCGAGACAAGTTTTCTTTTGGGAGGAAAGATTTGATGTAGGACATCTTTGCTTAAATTCTTGGAAGACTTCTATGTTTTCTTTAGTTTCTTGAAAGTTCTTTACTTTGTATTCTTGTTTTTACCCAATTCCCTTTTACCTATGTTGTTAGGGTTTGTTATGTTCTAATTAGGCTTATTTTCCAACTCTCCTACTTGTATATAAAGGGAGCTACAATCTTTTGTGATACAACTTTTAAGATCATCAATAAAATCTCTCCTCACTTGTTACATCACAACTCTCCCTGACTTGTCCTTAAGGCTTCTGAATACATGAAACATACAGGAGGTGGTAATCCCTAACACATGCATTCCAGGAACTATAAACTTGAAATAATGACAGCGTCCAAAAATTGTTCCCAAGATATTCACCAAATCTTTCGTGAAGAAGAATGGCTAAAACAATGGCAAGTATGTGGCAAGGATAAGCAGTTATGACTTTGCACAACGGGGGGAAGACAATTATCAGTCAGTAACATCCTCACTCTGGAATGGATCTTTAAACATAGCTATAGATTTAAATGCCAATTATGGACCCATATTATTACTTCATTTACAAATAGAGACTCCACCGAAAGAGAATGAATTTACCAAATATCCAATAACGTGGAGAGAGACAGGAAGACAGCACACCATTCTGGAAAGGAAAATGAACATTTATGTACCTGTTTTATGTAGATACTTTTTCCAGAATAATTTGGGCCAGTAATGATATTAACTCTTCCTGAAATACATGAACTCGAAAAATTAAAAGAAACAGATGCAAGCTTCCAGATTGAAGTTAATTGCAGGCATGTAATGCACCATCAATTTACCATCATCAAAAATCTTCGTGTCATTAGGAATAAACGTATCTACTGCCATTTCCTGCAAAACATGCCTACAAAAAAAACTTACTACTAATCTAAGTACTCTCTTAGCAGGTTTTGCCTGAATAGTCAACATGACCTGCACATTAAAAGGTTCCAACCTTCCATTCTTTATATCAAGCATGCTATCTGCAGTTAAAACTGGCCTTGCATAGTTGTTCTGACGAGCAACCAGTGCTAGTGATAGAAAGCTGTACAAAACCATGAAAATGACGGATATATTTTCAAATGCATAACGAGAATGCCAACAATATTCAGGATCCTCCAAGAAAGGGGTAACATATAGAGACAACAAAGCATAAGTGAAAAAAACAATTTTTCTCACCAATCAAGTTCAGCCGCAAAATCTACAGCCTTGAGTAGATGCAGAGAGAAAACAAGTATATGTGACACCAAGTCTCTAATAATTGCCCTCTCCATATCTTCTAGAAATCAATAAATTTTAGGTCAAATTTATAAAGAGTAAGTTAATGGACTTTGGACGTGACCTAATGAAACTAAGATTAAGGGCTCTGTTCTCTTTTTTAATTTCCATTTGTGAAGTGCTAATTTTGTCAATAAATTGGAATTTAGAACCAAGCATCAAAGTCTCATTCAGTTCTGCTTAAATATATGCCAACCAACAAAAAAGCTTTAAATAATCTACTGCAAGAAATTAAAAAGGAACTAACACATAGTACCTAAAATTTTGTGATAAATGTCTCCAAGCAGATTATCCAATTCTCGTGTTTTTGGACTACGGTAAAAGTATCTCTTTATCTCTCCATCCACATCAGAGAACTACATTCATAAAACTTTTAGCTAAAGCAGATAGGATAATGTCGGCATTATCAGTTATAACGATTAGATTAAACATCAACTTACGGCAAATTCAAAATCTTGTAGCGTCTCTAATGTTTTTTCTTCAAGTTTCTCTTCAAATATGCACAACAAATATCCTGGAGGGAGGAACGGGGTGGCAGGGGGAGAGAGATAAAATTCATGGCTCTGTTTCTGGAAAATGAAAAATGATAGCTCGCAAGATATGCATAACACTGACATGCTACATAATGAGTAGCACTTCTTTTATTTTCTTTTTTTTTTTTCCTTTTTCACCTCATAAAAGGATGGTAATAATCATGTCCGAGCCTATTCAAGTTCCACTATATGGGGAGACAACATGTTGATAATCATTGCACATTTCATGTATCGCATCAATTTTCCACCAGAAATGCCTACGAAGTATGCATAGTTTAAAGAAATCTTTTCACAGGTGGAAAGAAAGTGGACCTATTTGATGTATATAGACAATACAGGGGGCAAGCTTGTCTTTACACAACTGAGGAAATTGAGCCAGTTCCATTGATGAAACCTGTCAGAAGTGGTGAAATTGATGGATAAACGCATTCATACATCCAACTTGATGTCTACTTTTTGATGTTTAAAAAATGCATAGTCTACCTCCTCCAAAAATTCAGGCAATTCCTCGTAGATTTCCCTCAGCTCATCCAACTATTAGCCATTCAAAAGAAAAATATATAAAAGTTAATTTCCAATGTAATGCAAGTAAAAGTTAAATACTATCTCAGATTTAAATTGTTTCTAATAGTTCTTAAAGATAACAAAAACAACTCTGTGCATGATAGACCAACATCTTAATAAACTAACCTTGGAAAGGTGACAGGAAAAGAGTAATCTGTATTCTTGTCGGACAAGCAAAATATGTGCAGTAGCTCTAAGAATATAATAATACTTCGGAAAGAAGAGCACTTAAACTGGTTTACTATCTCTCACCTCATCACAAAAACCCTCCTTCACAATTGTCTCGTATGACTTCTCTTTGCTTCTACTAACATCTAAGACGCCGATAACCTTCAAAATGAAAAGTCAAATATTTTATGAGGTCCATTACAGAAGTGCTTAAAGGGCAATCCAATGAGCTCATAAGAAAGTCAATAATAGTAATGTACATTTGAAGAGCATAGGAAAGGGATAATGACCCTGACCATTTCCACCACCCAAATTATTAGGAAAAAAAACCCATAGTTTCATTCTCCATTATTTTAGAAACATCAGCAGATTAAACAGAAATATAAATAGAATACCAGGGAAGTAAGAAATAATGACCAATTCATAAACATACGCCAACTCTGTTGTAATGCATGAATTGGCCTGCAATAAACAAGCATTTAGAAAAGAATCATCAAAATGTCATTTTGACCAAACAGAAAGTGAGTCAAAGCTATTATTGGTACCTTCTCAACAATATCCAAATTCAAGTACTGCATGTTATCTCTAAGATTCTCTGATATGCCAACTTCAAATATCTTATTCACGTGCAAAAGTGAGCAAACACTCTGCAGTAGAAAAAAAGAATAAGAAACAGAATATCAAAATAATAAGTTGTAAATGTCTCACAATATGGAAAGGTACAGAACAGATTAAAAAAAAAACAAAAATAAAATGTGTTCCATTATACAGTGAGAGGGAAAGAGAGAGAACAACAATGTGCTATCCTCCCTAGTCGAAATTGGCAGTATTTTCATATTTTATTTTCAATGGACAAAAGTTGGCCGCCAACTCCCCCTGAATTTTCTCCTTGTTCATAAAATCAAATGACAACTGGAAATACAGTTGATGAGATGGAATGGAAGAATTTCTAGTACGATGTCGTCAAGGAAAAATGATTTTCCGGACCTCAAATGATCACTATTTGATTTGACAGTGATGGTAGTGCACTAAAAAATCATATTGATGATGATTTGAAAAGATCGTATGATGAGTTTAACATTAAAAGATGGCAACTTATTCAATTATTGACCGTCTTTAAATGTGACACTCAAGTGACAAGCAAACTAAAGGTGAGCAAAAATCGAGACATCAGGAAAAAAAAGGTGCAACAATTTTCTCATAGCTTTGATTTGGCTGTTTGACCAATAGTTGAACACTTCTCAAAGAGGACAATCACTAATTAGACAGGTAACACAGTCAAGAAGTCATAGAATTTGAGAAAGAGGTTAACATACCTTCAAGAATGCTGTCCAATCACCAGAAGAATAGGTTGAGCTCGGAGAATTGAATTTCTTCCATGTAAGAAAATTTGAAAAGTATACATATGAGGCTAATTATAAATGAAAAATAACTGCCTAGCATGTTTGTGGGTAATATCTTTGATGAGCAGAAATTATAGAGATGAAACTCTTCTACCTTGAGTATATGGGGAATGTCCTTGACAATCTTTAGAGTTTCGCGTAAAGAATGCATCAATTCATCAGAAGAAAGAAAGAATGATATCTTTATTGTGTTAAAGAACAAAGGCATACTTAGCACTTTTTTCATAATTTTACAGCATAATATGTATTCGTTTACAATTTTCAAGGTAAGCTCACTTCTATATTGTCAAACAATGGAAGGATACAGCATTAAGTCGCTTGTTCAGATTTTCAAGATCCACTAATGGCCTCAGGAACCAGTTTCTAAATGAGAACAGCCATTATCCAAGTTTTTGAAATATTAGAGATAGAAAGTTTCTAGTAGAAAATGTGTACCTCAAGAGGCGTCTACCCATAGGTGTCACACACTGGAATGAGGAGATTGAATCAATAGATCATGTACATGTTCTTCAAACTATAAAATAAACCAACACATACAAACCTTATTCATCATGCCAAATACAGAGAACCTGCAACAAGAAATATTGGTTTAGTTTCCTTCAGAGCTACACTGACGAGAAAGTTCTCAAATCACCCTTCTTTTGCTCTTCCAATGCCCATATGGCTTGGATGTTTGTCGGTTTGAAATATTTGCAATGCTTCCAAAGCTGTTGCATCGAGTTTTAGAAATCTGTTTCTGTTTCATCAGAAGTAAAGGAGGGATTGGTATAAATTTCCTATACTTTTTAACTTAAAGAACAGAAAAGTAAACTGGCTAATAAGATAACAACAAAAAGGATACAATGAAATTTCTACGACAGAATCAATCGTTATTGATGAAGTTCCAAGTTCCTTTTGTTCAAGCGTGTCCACGATCCTTTCATTCTCCAGTATGGCAAGAAGACCCCCACTAGCACGAATTTGAATATCACTTCCCATGTCCATCATAGAACTCAACTATTATTGCGGGACAGGAGTAAATATCACCACCCCCACCAAAATAATTGTTCAATTTCAATTATAGTGGAACTGAAAGCAAAATTTTAAATGAAAGCAAACGTTGACAGAAAACAAAATCTCTTGGCTGATTGCTGTTAGCTACTACTTCAAATAATAAAAGGAAAGCTAAATAATAAACAGAAAAACAAGTATTTTTCTTTTTACAGTTCATACACATAAAAAAGAGAAATATATGGAAAAACTTACTCTAAAGAATGAGCAAAATTTGATGGTGTATCTATTATCTATCTTAACAAATTATGTGGTAAGGTAATCCACACTAAAATACTCCAATAACATCAAACTATTTTATGTTTTTTCGCTTATTCATTAACCAATCAATCAAGTATATTTTCATAGGCACATGTTGAAACGGTTCACAAACTAGGATAGCACCCCCAGCTCAGTAGGCTCTAGCACATCTTTAAGATATATAACTGACCTTCTACATCACCAATAGCCATAATATACAAGTAAAAGAAAAGTCTGAAAAATATGTATCAGCTATCAACTTACATAACAAATTCTCTCTTTGATGTTTAATCCATCATCCATTCCTGTTACTCGTAGGTATATCAATCTGTGCAGCAAGAGATTGAGGGTAGCCAATAAATAAACAGATAAGCTACTTCAGTATGAGGGTTGAAGAGCAGGGATTGAACCAGCCGTTTCTAAATAGAAGTTCCTTTTTCATCCTGAAGATTGCAATATTCAAATATTTTCAGTAGTTACTGAAAATCAAACAATATCTTTGTGCTTGATACCTGTGCCAGGCCTGTTCATAGCTGAAAATTGAACTCTTCACAAGCTTCACTGTAGGAGCCTCAGACATGCCATCTGCATTGCTTAGAAGTGTAAACGAAGACCAGGACAGGATGATATTCCATGAATAAAATAAGCAAAAATTAGCATACCACTCCGTTGCAAAGCAGCCAAGAAAGACTCCTCACATTTAGTGCTAGTATATATCATTAGGGGGTTAGCTTGATACTTCACTGAATCAACAAAAAGGGAAAAGAGGAGGCAAAAAACCAAACATAATACACAAAGCTATTAGAATTTGATTGTTGCAGCCAAAGAATTCAAAGGAAAAAACATGTAAACCGTGGGGAATAGAATTATGTCATTTCTGACTAAATTTTATTAAAGTTATCAGGAAACTTACCCAAATGAATTAAACCATATCAGAAAACTTACATCCTTACAAAGAGGCTTGAACTCATACCTAGTTCAATCAGAGGATATTCCATGCTGCCATCTTCCCAAACTTCCAGCACATGAAGCTGACGGATGCTAGAATCATAGTATGAAACTCCCACTCTGAGAAGAGAACTTGCTGAGTCATGCATGTATCAGAATTCAGCAATATGTAATGTATATATACATCCACCTTTTACCAAGGGAACCTTATCTTCAACTGAACTTTTAGTCTCTGAGAACTTAGCAACATAAAGCTCACATTTTAGCTTTTTCTTTATTTTCTAGTCAATGTCTAAGAAAATGTCTATTAATTTCCAGTAAATATGATCAAAAACAATTTTAGATATTTATTCAGAAATAGTTAGTATCAGTTTGCATACTGATGACATACAAATAAAAGCCAATCATCTACTGGCATACTAACACACTGTACTTAAAATTTAAGTGTATATCCCTCATATAATGTTTTCTCTTGATACTTGCGAACATCAGAAAACTGGTAGGAACGCAGAAGAAATGTATAGTAGGGAAATCCTCACCTCTGCCCATGTTTAACACAAGCCATGTATATCTGCCGTTCAAGCGAAGGGGAAAATAGTGAACTACTAAACCAGTGAAGAACATTTCTCAATTTAAAACTGTCAGCAAATATGAAGTGAGTCTATAACTTCAATATAATGGAAGACAGGCAAACTCTCCACCAATTTCATTTCACATGATGCACCATCAGTTCTTTTTCATCTAATTTTTGCCCAAGCTAGAATTCATTGCATATCATTACAGAAACTGATTCACTTTTTTTTTTAGAAGAGAAACAATTCATTTCATTGATAGATGAAATAAAGGATGCTAAAGAACACCCAACGTCCAAAGACAAAAGAAACTGATTCACTTAAAAAGGAAACTCGAGAACATATTAGAATTTGCTAAATTTTGTTGAACTTCAAGTCTTGTATTTCAAGATATGGTAAAGTTCAAAAGCAATAAGTTACCATATGAAAAGTTTGACGCAATAAATAATAATATCTATCCTTCAAAAGGAATAGAATTAGAGTATAACTGTGATTAGTTGAGTTATCCACTAATTAAACCAAAATGACATTAATTCACTGTATACAGAGATTATGAAGAAATTTGTGTCCATATCATCTCTATTCCATTTCTTTTCCTAATTCCGAAGATAAACTAAATACAAACGTAACGTGATTCGCTTTGCGTTTCTTCCATCCTTTTTCCCATTCAACACTATTTTGTTTCCAGACTCTTGACAATGAAATTAATAAATCCGAGATTGAACTGTTTCATGCTTCTCTCCGCATCCAAACCGAATTATTAACATACACCGGAAAGATCAAAATGCAAAGCAAAATTCAACAAGGCAAAATCAGTAGTCCAGTCCAGGTTCCTTCAAATGAATTGCATTCTCGCTTATTTTTCTGTTCTCGTCCAGTTACACTACATGCCAATCACAGTTTCCTTCGCTTTCGTTTTCATCCATATCTCATCAACCAGAGATAAATTGTAAGACAGAGAAAGAGATGATCGAACTTGCATTCAAAATTTTCTCGTTTCATCAAGTCACAATACAGAAAAACAATCATGTATTGGATTTACAGGTTTTCGTCCATTCGTCATCGAGAGAGAAAAAAATGTGAAACAGATAAATGCAGAGAGAAGAGGAGAAAAAAATGATCAACCTGAGGCACCGCTTCCGTTTCGTCAACTTCCTCCATTTGTCCGTAATAAAGCGCGAAAACTTGTATTCCCACATAACGAGCCGGCGAAATTGAATTTATATCTGTGTGTTCAACCGGGTCGGGTGGTTCGAATTTGGATTACAATTTTTTTTTTTTTTTTGAAAATAATTTGGATTACAATTTACATCTTTTTTTTTTTGAAATAATTACAATTTGTTGTAAATATATATACCTGGTATATATAGGTATATATTAGATATCCATATTACTCCATTAGTCTTAGTGAATCTATAATTGTAGCAATTTTTCCCCATGACTCTCCCTCTCCCTTTAGGAATAGCCATGAGACTCTCACTCTCTTATTTTGAAGTTGTAACCTACCTCATTGCATTAGTATAAATAGGGGTTGTATGAAGTATGGAAAACACACTTGAATGAAAAAGACATTTGCTCTCTTTTCTCTCTACTTTGCTCTCTCAAATTCTCTAGTTATTTTATTGTTCTTCACGTTTTATAACACGTTATCAGCACGAGTCTCTGCCATTTTTGTTCAGTTGAAGGTATGGTTCATTCTTATAAGTTGCAATTGTCTTCGGTACGTTTCACATATACAGTGTATATGTTATATATACCTCATATATACATTGTGTATTGAACGTTGACATCATATATTCTATGCAAGTTTAACATGTTATTCATTATTGTGCATATTATATGAGATTATTAAGTATCATGTTTGTTTATGACGATATTAACATCGTGATTCTATATTTGCCAATGATATGTATGTTAATTACATTATTATAGATGCTGATAGTATGTTCGCATCCTTATCATCTTTGTAATAATCTAGAATGTTTAATACATATTCGATAAACATGATGCACATATATACCCCTGTATATATATCTCATTTTTTAATCATATACATCTTCTAAAATTGCTCATTTTGCTAATCAGCTAATGTATAATTTTCACATGGTCATTTGTATACTTTATATCATGTGTATTTAATATCTATATATATAGTGGACATATTTGATATACTATCATAGATCCTTGATGTATAGAACATGTTATATATGTTGTTGTAATATATCTTTATATAAATATTGCAATATGTTGTTTACCTACAGTTTTTTTAGAATGCATATATGAGATATTTCTTTGTGTAATGATTAGAGTTGAGTCTCTTAATATCAAAGTCAATATATGATTTTTCACGAATATTCAATGTTAAAATTTATTTGGGTATCATATATACACTTGAATATTTTTGTTTATGTTGATTAACTTTTGAAATTCATGGTAGACATATGCATTAGTTTAAATTCTCTTATGACAAAGTTTGCAAGACTTATATAATAATTAATTGCTCTTTCTAAAGTTAATTTTGATGTTATGCACACAAAGTTGCATAACAATGCTCATCTTGATTTAATGCACCTGAAGTTGCATCATTTCAAATCAATAAGTACTTGTGATTAAATGCACCTATAGTTCCATAATTTCAAATCAAGAATTGCTCATGATTAAATGCACCTGTAGTTGCAGAAGTTTAAATTAAAAAATGTTCACTTTAATTAAATGCACTCGTAGTTGCATAATTTTAATCAACAAGTGATTTTAAACAAGTGAGCATATGTCAAGAATAATGTTGTTGATCTTTCTTTTCAATTATAGAATATGCTCCTGTAGTAGCAATATTGAGAAAGAAAGTTTTTTTAAGATCGTGATGAGCAAACATCATGTCTTCTTGAGATTAAAGCAATCAAATGAGCATTTGATGAAAAATCATGAATCTCAACCAATCGTTTCAATATCATTCCTCGAAGTGAATTTATCGAATAATTATGGTCAATGTTGAGATCATGATCAATAATCAATAATAAATGAAGAAACAATTACTCATCCAGTGGTCATCGTGAACCATTTGGAAAACCACACATATATGGTTACTAAAAGAAATGTTTCATATTTTAGAGCATTAATTTTGTACCTGTTGTACGAAAATTGAAACAATGTGTGAAAGCAAACTTTGGAAATCTTCTGAAGAGATAATTAATCTTGGAAATATGAAATAGATGTTGCAAATCTCATTAAATCTCCTGAAGAGAAAATGAACATCATTAAATTAGCAACAAATATTATATTAGATTATGTGAATATCGTTTCATTTAATGTTTCATTTATGTTTATTTATTAAGTTCGATTTTGTATTCAATTTCTTTTTATGTGGCCCACTATGTGTTATTTTATTTTCTTGAAGAAACATGAATATTTCACATATTTTGGTTGACTCCAAGATGAACAATGAAGATTTATGCTTGGCAGATAGCGCAACAACACACACTATCCTTAAAAGTAGGAAATATTTTTTAGAATTGACAATGCTAGAAGCAAAAGTCAATATAATATAAGGTCCTGCAGACTTGATTGAAGGTTTTGGAAAAGCAAATATTATTTTGCCTAGAGGAACAAAATTCACAATTGATAATGCTTTGTTCTCTAGTAAATAAAAAAGAAACCTTCTAAGCTTTAAAGATATACGTGGTAATAGTTATCATATAGAGACTGATGAGAAGAATAATATAGAATATCTTTATATTATATCAACTGTCTCACATGAAAAACGTATATTAGAAAAGTTGTCTGCTTTTTCTTCTGGATTATATTACACACATATTCGTGTTATTGAAACATATGCAATAATGAACTTGAAGCTCAATGATCCAGATATATTTTCTGTTTGGCATGATCGATTGGGTCATCCTGGGTCAATAATGATGAGGAAGATTATTGAAAACTCACATGGACATCCATTGAAGAACCAGAAGATTCTTCAATCTAATGAATTGTCATGTGTTGCTTGCTCTCAAGGAAAATTAATTATTAGACCTTCACCAGCTAAAATTGGGATTGAATCCCCCGCATTTTTAGAACGAATTCAAGGTGATATATGCGGACCTATAAATCCACCAAGTGGACCATTTAGATATTTTATGGTTCTAATTGACGCATCCAGTAGATGGTCACATGTTTGTTTATTATCAAGTCGAAACCTTGCATTTGCAAGATTACTTGCTCAAATAATTAAGTTAAGAGCACAATTTCCTGATTATGTAATTAAGAAAATTCGTCTTGATAATGCTGGTGAGTTTACATCTCAATCATTTAATAATTATTGTATGTCAATTGGGACAAGTGTTGAACATCCTGTAGCTCATGTTCATACACAAAATGGTCTAGCTGAATCATTTATAAAACGTCTGCAATTAATTGCTAGACCGATGCTTATGAGAGCAAGACTTCCAATATCTGTATGGGGTCATGCAATTTTACATGTTGCATCGCTTATACGCATTAGGCCAGCAACCTATCATAAATACTCCCCAATACAATTAGCTTATGGCCAACAACCAAATATATCTCACTTACGAACTTTTGGAAGTGCAGTATATGTTCCAATTGCTCCACCAAAACGTACTAAGATGGGTCCTCAAAGGAGGCTAGGAATATATGTTGGATTTGATTCCCCATCAATTATTAGATATCTTGAACCCCTGACGGGTGATGTATTTACTGCACGATTTGCTGATTGTCATTTTAATGAGACAAATTTTCCAACATTAGGGGGAAAGATTAAGAAGTTGGAAAAATGAAATTACATGGAATGCAGCGTCATTGTCTCATTTAGATCCCCGTACAAATCAATGTAAACTAGACGTTCAAAAGATAATTCATTTGCAAAATATTGCAAATCAAATGCCAGATGCATTTACAGATGCTAAGAAAGTGACCAAGTCACATATACCAACTGCAAATACACCATCGAAAATTGATATCACAGCGCAGCTGTTGGGTTTTATGTCCTAAAACTCGTAGATAGTGAATTATTAACGAATTATACACTTGTAACAATAAAGTGTTATTGAGGTTTATGCAATAAAGTGTTATTGTCATATTAAGTCTAGAATTGCACAATATGACCCAAATCCAATAAACAAAGATCCAAGGTTGTTTACATGAGACTTGAACTAGTATGTGGGGACATACGGGGATCAGTGTTCAAGTGACAACCTAAAAGGTCTATAGTACATGGATAAGGCTAGGTACCTTATCCTGGTAACACTATGTGATACGGCCCGCTTTGTATTCGATACAGACGTATTGATCCAAGGCGTCCATGTAGGAGACATGCGAGCGGGGGTATCCTATGCAATGAGTTTGCATAAGACCGGACCACGAAATAGTAAACCACTAGATGTAACACCGTTAACTAGTTAGGTTACTGTTTCAATAGGATGACCTAGGTAACTCGATCTTAATCCTGAGTGTGTCATGAACTCCTTCTCACGAGGGATTGTCCTTTGATTAGTACGGGTGAGAGTGGCCAGTACGCCGACTCAATAAGCCTACCTTCTTGGGGACAAGACCGAGTGGGGGGCTGGGGACATGACAATACAAGATGGAATTCACTCCTTCCCCTATTGGGGCAAGTAGATGTGTGTTCCCTTAAGGGCTGATTCCGGGGCTTGAACAAAGGCGCGCCGTCCTCTCCTGGCCCGGGAGGAACTCTTGTTTAGAGGTTGGACCCTAAACAAATTGTTCATTAGAGGGATCAGTGGTACTTAAGGATCCAGAGGTAACCCAGGGGTAAAACGGTAATTTGACCCAGCTGATGTTACGAACACACGTGAAGGATTGACTTACTGCATTGGTCGATATCCGTGGACACAGAAATATTCTACAGTGAGAAGAGTGCAGCTGTGGGTCTTTAGTGGAGTGACCCACAGTTAACGAATGTTGATTGACTCGGTTAATGAGTTTAGCTGATCAATCTCGTATCGTTGGAGTTTCTGATCTGTATGTCCATTAGGTCCACCTGCTAGCTCATAACGGGTTCTGAGATTATATAGTCTTGATTATTAAAGGGAATATAAGTTAATTGTATTTTGATGCAATTAATATAATGTATGGAGATACATTATAGTATAAGTTTAATTAATGAATTAAACTTTATGATAAAATTAATTTTGGATATGATTCAAAATTAATTAATGAGAGAATTATGAATTTAATTAAATATGTGATATTTGATTAATTCATGAATTAATTAATTGGGGAATTAATTAATTTAATTTTAATTTGGTTAAATGTGATTTAATCAAATTAAAACTATAATTTACATTGATGTACATTTTGATGCAAAATAAAACTATAGGTTAAATGAGAGATAAAATTGAATATGATTCAATTATAAAATTAATTAAATATTTGATATTTAATTAATGTGGATTCAATTGATGAGATTAATTGAATGACCAATTTAATTCAATTGAATATGATTCAAATTGAATTAAATACCTTAGGTTATAATTGATTTAATTAATATTGATTTAATTAAATTAATTAGAATTATTTAATTAATTAAATGATAAATGATAATTATTATTTAATTAATAGATGGCCAAGATCGTTTGGATTTGATCCAACGATCTAGAATGAGTAGGGTTTTAACTCCCTCCCCACTTATCGTTAAGTGGAGAAGGGGTTACTCAGATTAGCTCTCACTCTCTCATGCTTCACGATTACAGAAAAGAGAATTCTCTCTCAATTTTCTCTCTGGCTCTTTCCAAAAATTACAGCAACTTGTTTTTGCTGGAATTTTTCCCTTTCCAAGACTAGTTTTGGGTTCCCACAAGCCAATCTCAAGTAATCCAAGAGATATAGCGGGTGATCCATAATGGTGGTGTCGATTGGGAGATCAAGAACGATCAAGAACGAGAATCTTGGAGCATCGTGTTGTATTCTTCGAAAATCCAAGTAAGTGTTCTTGATCTTGAATATATTTACAGCATGCTTAATCTTAGTAATTTAGAAATTGTTTCTAATTTTGTTGCCAACGTATTGGTTTTTCTGAAATTGAAATTTAATTCGAGATTGGTCTTGTTTGCTTCCGCTGCCAAAGGGATTTCAACCCTTTCAGCAGCAAGTTATCATAACTAATGAGTCTGCGACACGCTAGAAGCGTGGTAGACCAATGGGTTCCAAAGATAAAAATCCTCGAAAAAGAAAAGTAGTCAATAATCAAAACAACGTAATTGATAATGTGGATATTCCAGAAGAAATCCTGAATGTGACTACTCATAATAATATCTAAGAAGGTGAAATACCTGGGGATAATAATGAAATTTCGATAAATTATGTAATGAATGGAAAAAAATGGAACCGAAACAATATAGTTGTTGATAAAATTTTTGCGTATAATGTTGCTTACGACATCATTTCTGAAAATGATGATTATGAACCAAAATCTATCGAAGAATGTCGACATAGAAAGGATTGGCTTAAGTGGAAGGAAGCAATCCAAACAGAATTAAACTCACTTTCAAAACGTGAGGTTTTCAGACCAATAGTCCAGACACCAGAAGATGTCAAGCCTGTGGGATACAAATGGGTATTTGTAAGAAAAAGAAATGAAAAGAATGAGGTCACAAGATATAAAACGAGACTTGTTGCACAAGGATTCTCGCAAAGGGCTGGTATTGATTATGAGGAGACATATTCTCCTGTGGTGGATGCAATAACATTGAGATATTTAATTAGCCTGACTGGGTATAAAAAGCTTGACATGCATCTCATGGATGTAGTTACAACATATTTATATGGATCTCTTGATAATGATATTTATATGAAAATCCCTGAAGGATTAAAAATACCAAAGTCATATAATTCAAATCCTAGAGAATTATATTCGATCAAATTACAGAGATCTTTATATGGATTAAAACAATCAGGACGAATGTGGTATAATCGCCTTAGTGAATATTTATTGAAAGAAGGGTATCAAAATAACCCAATTTGTCCATGTGTTTTTATAAAAAAAATCACAGTCAGGATTTGCCATTATTACTGTATATGTTGATGATTTGAATATAATTGGAACTCCTGAAGAGCTTCCAAAGGCAATAGAATATCTTAAGAAAGAATTTGAGATGAAAGATCTCGGGAAAACAAAGTTTTGCCTTGGCTTACAAATTGAACATCTAGGTAATGAAATATTTATTCATCAATCAACTTATACAAAAAAGATATTAAAGAGATTTTACATGGACAAAGCACATCCATTGAACATTTCAATGGTAGTTCGTTCACTCGATGTAAAGAAAGACATCTTTTGCCCTCGAGAAGATAATGAAGAGCTTCTTGGTCTAGAAGTACCATATCTTAGTGCAATTGGTGCACTTATGTATCTTGCTAATAATACACGACCTGATATAGCATTTTTCAGTAAATTTTTTAGCTAGATATAGTTCTTCTCCAACAAAAAGACATTGGAATGGAGTTAAACACATCCTCCGTTATCTTCGAGGGACAATTGATATGGGTTTATTTTATTCTAATAAATCAAACTTTGATCTAGTTGGTTATGCAGATGCAGGTTATTTATCTGACCCAAATAAAGCTAGATCTCAAACATGTTATTTATTTACATATGGAAGAACTGCTATATCATGGCGATCTATGAAGCAGACAATAACAGCTACTTCCTCAAACCATGCTGAGATCCTGACAATTCATGAGGCTAGTTGAGAATGTGTATGGCTAAGATCAATGACTCAACACATTTGTGTAACATGCGGATTGTCCTCTAACAAAGGTTGTCCAACAACGTTATATGAAGACAATACAACATGCATAGCCCAAATCAAAGGAGGATACATTAAAGGAGATAGAACGAAGCACATCTCACCAAAGCTCTTCTACACTCATGATCTTGAAGAAAATGGCGATATTCATTGTTCAACAAATTTCTTCAAAAGACAACTTGGCAGAGTTATTTACGAAGGCATTACCTACTACAACCTTTGAGAAGTTGGTGAACAACATTGGAATGCGACAACTCAGAGATCTCAAATGATGTTTTCATGAGGGGAGTAAATACACTGCACTCTTTTTCCCTTCGCTATGGTTTTTTCCACTGGGTTTTCCTAGCAAGGTTTTTAATGAGGCAGTTGTTAATGTATATAAATATAATGTACTCTTTTTCCTTCACCAGGGTTTTTCCCATTGGGTTTTTCCTAGTAAGGTTTTAACAAGGCATATATTTTATATACAATGGATATCTAAGGGGGAGTGTTGTAAATATATATACCTGGTATATATAGGTATATATTAGATATCCATATTACTCCATTAGTCTTAGTCAACCCATAATTGTAGCAATTCTTCCCCATGACTCTCCCTCTCCCTTAGGAATAGCCATGAGACTCTCACTCTCTTCTATTTTGAGTATTTTGAAGTTGTAACCTATCTCATTGCATTAGTATAAATAGGGGTTGTATGAAGTATGGAAAACACACTTGAATGAAAAAGACATTTGCTCTCTTTTCTCTCTACTTTGCTCTCTCAAATTCTCTCTTAGTTATTTTATTGCTCTTCACGTTTTATAACACAATTTACATCTTTTTTTCTCTTTTTTTTTTTTCTTTTTGACAATATGGGGGTGGGGGATTCGAACCACATACCTCGTGGTTATCAGTATATCTTTATGCCAATTGAGTTATGCTCTTGTTGGCAATTACAATTTACATCTCTATTAAATGCTCATGTGGCATTGCCAAATATACCGATTATGTGGCAAATAAAAATTGCCACATTGGATAAATTCGGGCCAGGTCTAAATTGGGGTGCATCTGTGGGTGTATTGCGACAAAATCTCAGCAAACAAAGGGGAAAAATCTCAGAAAACGAAGAGAAAAAAAATGAAGAAGGCGAAAAAAATCTCTGAAAACGATGGGAAAAAATGAAGGGAAAAATCTCAGAAAACAGATGGTCTGTGGGCATACGCCCTCTTCTAGTCTTTGGGATTTCAACCGTTGGTTGTTTGGTTTGAGATTATGTCGTCATACACCCCCACAATTGATGAAAAAAAAAATCTGAAACCCTAAAAACTCGCCCCAATTTAGACCCACCTCGAATTTATCCACCGTGGCAATTTTTATTTGCCACATAATTGGTACATTTGCGATGTCAGAAAATACCACATAAACATTTAACTAGAGTTAGACAGAGTTAACGGTAGGGACCAATTTGACACAGAATTGAAAGTTTAGAAACCTATTTGACATTTTTAAAGTTCAAAGACCTATTTGACATAACTATGAAAGTTCAAAGACCTATTTGACACTCTTTTTTTTTTTTTTTTAAAAAAGCATAGGTTAAAATACATAACTATGAAATGTGTATTTTAACTTGTCTTTTTTTTTTTTTTAAAGACGAAGCTGTCTTTTCTTTCTTTTTTTTAATTCATTTTTTATCTATCTATAATCTATGTAAATTTATACTAAGTTGTCCAAAAAAAATTTATAATCTATAAGTTTTTTTTTTCAACAACATTTAAAGATGGGAATTCAAAACTTTTGACTTCTTGGTCAAGAATACATGTCAATTACATCTAAATCATGCTCACTTTGGTTATAGTCTATGACAAACCGAAGTTGTCGAGGCTTCGGGCCAAATAAATTTATAATCATCAACGACTAAACATAACTTGTAACAGGAGTGGTCGGGGTCAAACATAGGGAGCGCGTTTATAATTTGCTATTCTAGATTTATTGCGACGACCAGACTAATGAGGGATTTGAGAATGCGAGGAAAATAAATTGTGGGAATTTAAATGACGGAAAATTAAATTCATAAAATAAAAGGATGGGCAAGTTAATTTTACCACAAAGATCATTGTAATTGGAGCCACTCGGGTTTCAATATGCTTTATTTCATTCATTGATTATTGAGAAATTAATTTACCAATTGAAAGTCTAATCGACTTAACTAGAAAAGCCAGCAAGCATGAAATCTCTAAAATCTTAAGTCTGACCAAGACATCGAGACTAGTCCTAACCGATTAATAAGTTAATCGTGCACATTAACTACTGATCGGTTGCATTAAGCTTAGGATGGTTAGAATGCTCTAAATTAACTAGGAAAAGCCTAAATTAACATCAAGCACATATTAAGAACCTAGATCTTTCATGGAATTTGCCAAGTTTGCGATAACGCGTCAAACCGCTACATGCTTAGACCTATTTGCTACTTTAATTAGCATATTAATTTAACAAGTCGTGGTCGAGGTTGTCAGTCTCTCCTAACATTGTTAAATTTATAAACATGGAGTCTAAATAACATTCAATAAAGTAAATCATGCAAGAATAGTAGAAATCTCATGAAATAAAAACATACATACAAATCGAGGTCCCGATTCTAATAATCTGAGCTTTAGACAACCATGAACAAGCCAAATCTAAGCCCCAAGGCTTGATTAACCACCTTCAAACTAACCTAAACTAAGAAGAAATGAAAAATAGAGAGAAAATCGAGAAGAATGGTGAAAGAATCACTAAAAACGGAGTTCGAATGGCCTAGAAACGAAAAGAACAAATTTATAGTGCAATCGTAGCATCGCGACGCTTTGCCTTTTGGTTTCAAATTCTGTGTGTGGAAATAGCCAGTGTCGAGACAATATAAATGAGCATCTTGACGCTCTGTCTTCAGGTCTTTGGCACTGAATCTTCATTTGCAAAGCGTTGAGACGCTGATTTCAAGGGTTGAGACGTTGGGCTTCGAGTCAATGGCATTTTGGTTATTTTAAGCTTCGATTTAGTCCCGAATTGGCTTCGAACCTCCATCAAGGACCTATACACATATTATACTCATTTTAAAGCATTTTTCGCAAGGAATTCAATAAAAGATAAGCAAATTGGGAGTAGATAAGTGTATAACAAATTGGTCCTATCAATCTATAACGGGCAAACTGCAAAAACCACCGCTGAAGTATGGTGATTCTTAAAATTATAACCTCAAACTTTTAATTGTAAAAATTAAACCCTCAAACTTTCATGGGTGAAAAAATTGTACCCCTAAACTAAAGGTGTGAATATCTAACATGCGGCAACAATTTTTTATCTTAGGCACATAATTACTTCAATTTGATCATACAAAGCATGTTGTTCATATGAAGAAAACACAGAGTCAATGAGTACCAACCTCTTTAATCTTCAAATTCGATGAATTGGTTAGTTGTTTTTCTTCACCAACTTGTCACGAACCACCACTTGATCTTCCTTGCTATCCTCAAGCCTTTGGAACAGATTGTGGGATCCTCTAGTGATAGAATTCGTAAGGGAAAGAGCTTAAAAACACAAGCTTCAAGAGAGGTTTGAGTGCATGGGTTTTTGGAGAGATTTTGGCAGCATAACTCTATCAAATTCAGCACAGTTTCTTCAACAATTTCACCTCCATTTATAAAGGAACTAAAGCTGAGAAGATGCACCAACATTTGACATCAAATTACCCAAGATTAAGTGGGTAATTTGGTGGCTTAATGAGGGGGAGTGCATGGGTTTAGTCACCATGCACTCCACCTCCTAAAATTCATTTTAATTTGAATTTTAGTTTATTTAATTCTTATAATTAATAATCTGAAAATTTAAATCCAATTTTTAATTTTGAATTTTAAATTAATTCAAAATTAATTAAATAATTAAATATTAAATATTAAATTAATATTTTGCTACCAATCCCGAAAATTTCCGAAATGTTATTTTTCAACCATGAATCTCTATTCATGTGCTCGATATTTAAATCATATTTAAATATATAAATCTCTCATAGTTAGGTTTATCCAAAATTCGTCGTGTCGGTAATATCCAATATGACCAACCATTTCCCTAAATTGAATTTGAACTTATTCTAATTCTTTCCATCATATTGTTCCAAAGTTTATTCTCAAGCTAGCAAGGGGACCTAATGGACCTACAAATCATGGGCTCCAACGGTTCGAGGTTTAACCAGCTAAACCCTTTTAACCTAGTTAACCAACATTCGTTAACTACCGGGTCACTCCACTATAGCCTAGTAGTTTAACTCCCCTCACTGTAGATATATTTCCGCCCACTCGATATAACCATGATTAGTAAGTCAATCCTTCACAGGTCGTTCGTAACTATAGCTAGGTCAAAAGTTTGTTTTACCCCTATAGCACTTCTTGATTCCTTAAGTCCACTGGTCCTCTAATGAACAATTTGTTTATGGTCCAACCACTAAACAGAGTCCCTCTCGGGCCAATGAGAGGGTGGAGCCCCTTGTTCAAGCCTCGGAGTCAGCATTTAAGGGAACAATATTTCTACTATCCTTGATTTGGGTAGGAGCGAATTCCATTTTGCAATACTATGTCCTCAGCTATTCATCCAGTCTTATCCTCAAAATTGTAGGCTTATTGAGCGGCGCTATTGGGCCACTCTCACTCATGCAAATCAAAGGATAATCTCAAACAAACAGGAGTTCATAGTAAGCTCAGGATTAAGATCGAGTTACCTAGGTCGTCGCATGAAATAGTCAGTCTTAACAGTAAACGACGTTAGAAAGTAAGAGTGACTTATTTCTTGGTCCAGTCTTGTGTAAACACCTTTTACACAGGATGCCCCTACTTACATGTCTCTACATGAATGATCAAGGATCACGTCGTTTGCCTTGTTCGCAAAGTAGGCCGCATCCATAGTGTCACCAGGATAAGGTACCCAGCCTTATCCCTATACTATAGACCATTTAGGTTATATACTAGAACTTAATCCCTGCCCATATCCACGATATAGTTCGAGTATTTCATATTATAACCATGGATGTTTATCTTATTGGATTTAAAGTATATAAACAAACAATTCATTGAATAACATCTTTATTGTAAAAGGATTATAAACTTTGAGTTTTAGGACATAAAACCCAACAAACTCCCACTTGGACTAAAACTCAAGCGAGATTACAAAATGTCAGGTGATTAGCAATTACATCAAATGCTAAAAACTCGTAGTCCTAAATTTTGGAGATGTCTCTCAAACACTTTAGTCGTGAGGGCTTTAGTAAATGGATCGTCTATGTTCTGCTCTGAGGCTATCTGTGTGACGATCATGTCCCCTCATTGTACAATCTCCTGAATAAGATGATATTTGCGTTCAATGTGTTTTCCTCGTTTGTGGCTTTGAGGTTCCTTCGAATTTGCAACTGCTCCACTATTATCACAATACAGAGTGATAGGCAGATGCATGTTAGGAACTACTTCTAACTCGGTTAAAAATTTCCTAAGCCAAATTGCTTCTTTTGACGCTTCACATGCTGCAACGTATTCAGCTTCCATCGTGGAGTCAACAATACATCCCTGCTTGATGCTTCTCCACACAACCGCTCCTCCAATGAGAGTGAACACAAATCGTGATGTAGATTTCCTAGAATCTATGTCAGTTTGAAAATCTGAGTCAATGTATCTAATAAGGATCAAATCCTTAGAACCATACAGCAGCGAATAGTCTCTTGTTCTCCTTAGATATTTGAGGATATTCTTAACGGAAGTCCAATGAGCCTGACCTGGATTGGATTGATATCTGCTGACAATACCTACAGCATAGCATATGTGAAGGGTTGAAATCCCTTTGCAGCGGAAACATATCAGACCGTCTCGTGTACAATTTCGTTTACGAAAAACCAGTACATTGGCAAGTTAAAAACAGAAATGTTTTCCATTTAATAACTACAAATTAAACATGCTATCTTAGATCTAAAACTATTTTGGATCAAGAAGCTTACATGGAATTGAAGATCAAACCGCACGATGCTCCAAATGCGATCAAGACAGGACCCTTCGAATCACCCGCTAAAACTCTGAGCTCTTAAGATTACCGGTTTGTGGGAACCCCAAAATTTGTCTTGAAAGGGAAAAATACAGCAATGAGGATTGCTGAATTTTGGTTGAGAGAAGTTTTTTTTTTTTTTTTTTAGAGAGAAAACACTCTTTGTATTTTTCGTGAATTAGACCGAATCAGAGAGTCAGTTGGGAACTCCTCTCCACTATACGATAAGTGGGGGGGAGTTATTACCCTACTTAATCTAGACCGTTGGATCTAATCAAAACGATCTCGGGCATTGACTAATTAAATAATAATTAATCAATTAATTAATTAATTATAATTAATTTAATTAAATCAATTATAATATAAAGTATTTAATTCAATTTGAATCATATTCAATTGAATTAACTTGGCCATTCAATTAATTCTCAAATAATTGATTCCCATATTAATTAAATATCAAATACTTAATTCATAGGGAAAAATACACTTTTAGTCCCTGAGGTTTGGGTTAGGTTTCATTTTGGTCCCTGAGTTTTCAAACTCAACAATTTAGTCTCTAAGGTTTGGTTTTAGTTTCATTTTGGTCCTTCCATCCAATTTTTCGTTAAAAGTTAACGGATTGCTGACGTGGATGTATTTTTTTTATTAAAATAATTATTTTTTAAATTTTAAAATAAAATAATAATAAAATAATTAAAAATATATATATTTTTTAATTTCATTTACCTCTCATCTCTCCCTCCCTTTTCTCCCTCCCATTTCTTCTTCTTCTTATCCGGCGACCGGCCGCCCGCTGCCGACTTGCCGGCGGCCGACGGCCGACCACCGCAGGCAAAGTTTGTTTTTTTTTTTTTTCATCTTCTTCCCTCTTCTCTTTCTGTTTTTTATTCAAAGAATTTTTTTTTGAAGAAACTGAAACTCAGATCTGCCCCGAGCACGGATCGACCGACGGGGAGGCTGAAAGATCGACTAGCCTTCTTGTTCCTTCTCCGGCGATGGTTTAACTGTAGAAGCGGCGATGGCACCCACGAGCAACAAGATCTACACGATTCGATGGAACCCACGAGTAAGCTCCACACGATTTTCTGATTCCGGCAGACCCACGGTTAAGCGAACCCCCGCTTCAAATCGCGAATAGATCCGGTAGACACGAGCGACGAAAAGGGGTGATTTTTCGATTTCGACAACCTTACCATTTGGGTCTACTCGCCGGAAAAGAAAAGAAATCGAG